>OY979662.1:2240178-11569708 GCA_963855955.1 Luperina nickerlii
AAAATCACACATCCAGGACGCTAAAAAAGGATGTAGTATCATATTTTCGATAAGTATTATTAATTTATTATTCTCATTATATAATTGTTAACTGTATTGTAAATACTAATATTTTGTCAAGAAATTATCGTAAAATATATTTTTTAATTAAATCGTAATAAACAGCAGGAGTTATTAAAAATCTCAATTGTAAAGACTATTACTAAACGTGATACCTAATCATATTATCGCATGCCCACTTAAATTGTTCGGGTTATGTGCGTTGATTCTGTTTCATATTTTGTGGAGACGCGTCAGTGCCGATCCATTTGTGGAGACGCGTAAGGCCTCTGCCTCGAATTTTGCGGGCAGCGGGGCGGCGCGGCGGCGGCGCGGGAGCGGCAGGATCTTATGCGTAAAATCAAATGGACCGGTTCTCGAAAACAGCGGCGCGGGAGCGGGCAACGAGCGGCGCACCGGGCGCACTCCAGTCAAACGGTGACCGCCCGCGCCGCCGCCGCTGCCGCCCCGCTGCCCGCAAAATTCGAGGCAGAGGCCTAAGTGTCGATCCACCCGCGTAAATGTCGATTCCGTGGGAATATCGGGATAAAAAGTAGCTAAAAAGTATATGTTAATCCAGGGTGTCAGCTACCTCCACACAAAATTGGTCCAGCCGTTTGAGCGTGAAAAAGTAACAAACATATAAACACACACACTCACACACTCACAAACTTTCGTCTTTATAATATTTTAGTGCGATGATTGTTTTTTTTTTTTTTTGTTTAATGAGACTCTTTTACTGTTTCTAGTAAATATTATAGTAACATTTAATAGATTTAAGACTAAGTGCGTGTAATAAAATTAAAGATGTGAGATTTTATTGGAGCTTACTTCGTATGAATCGATTTTAATATAAGGAAATTAAAATTTTCTTGCTTTTTTTTGGTAAGGGCATTTTTTTGTCATGTCATATCATGACATATAGCTTAACAAAATAAAAATAAAATACTATTCCAAAAAAGTCCACACACTTCGACTCCACACATTCCTTGTCCTAGCGGTGAGTCTCGGTCGTAAAATTCACTGTTGTTTTTTGGCACATTGTACTTCTGACTTTAAAGCGTTTTACGTAAGGTTGAATTTTGATGTATATCGACCAGCGAGCACCAGTCTGCAATTTACATTAGCGTATATTTATTTCAACTAGAATTAAGTAAATGCAAATTGGCGACCGTTTTATGAAAACTTTTGCATGGCATTGGGTATCTAGGTTTATTAGTGATCGATGATTATGAATTAAAATAATCAGCGATTATTTACACTTTCTTCGTCTAGACTTCTAGAGCTTTAGTTCTTGACGAAGTAGCTCTAGCAATACAGTATTTATACTGTAGGTATTGCTTTTTATTCTGGTACTTATTAATAATATTTACAAGTATATAAAAAGGAGGGGAAATAATCAAAGGGCATCAAAAAATTCATCCGCATCGCAGTCAACAGGAAACGTGCCCAAAAGACTGGCCGCATTGCCACGTTGTATGGCAATGATGATTCTTTGGCCAAAAAATAGGCCAGCATTATTCTTATTATTTTAATATTGTTGGCTTTTAAAATTATGTTTCCACGAATAAAAACAATAATGATACTTATTAAGGCTCCTTCAAACAGGCGCGACACGACACGCGACACATAAATGAATGCTCACGTATATGGCTACACCGTACATCAAATATTACTAGCGATCTTTGATTTCTTTATGCGATTGGAACAACAGTACTGAAATCACGGCATCGGCTACATCAACATATGAGCGAAATTGAAGCGAATTTATTAGAAAATTTCGCTTGTAATGTAGCCATACCATGTTTTTCTCGTTTCGCTCTTCCAGTCGCATCGCAAATCGCTGCCTACTGTAACCTCAGCCTAACTCCCATATTTATAAAAATTATGCAATGAGAATAGCGTCTGCATAAGGGGTATAGCAAAAAGGTAGCTCGCGAAATTATAATTTGTCTAACGTTTTTTGCAATTTGCAGGTCAGTGTCAGGTTGTATGTTAATTAAAATATGCTTCGCGGCCGTAACAAATATGACTTTACTGAATCAATAATCAATAGGATTAGCAATACAACTCCATGAGTTAGAAATAGCCTCAAATGTCATGATTTCATAAAATATTCATTCAATAGGATAGTGGTATTGCTGATTTTTATAATAATAATTCTATAAATAAATATTATTCGTAGGTAACTAATATTTATTTATAGAATAGGTACCTACGTACTATTTAATCTAAATATGATTAGTAACATACAACCCTGATACTAATCTGCAAATTCCTAAAAAACCTGAGAATAATTTCACGGGATACCCTGCTGGTCGATTCTGTCAGAACCTCACCGTGAGAAATTAGGTGAAGTGAACTGTCATTCCCTCTGATGCAAGGAATTGACACTAATGCCAGCTCACTTCTGCCAAGTTAACACGGTGAGATTTTTACAGAATAGCACTTGAGCCGATCAATTCTGTAAACATCTCACCGTGATAACTTGGGTGAAGTGAGTTTATAGTGATCTTCTGGTCGATTCTGTAAAAATCTCACCGTGAAAACTTAGGTGAAGCGAGTTTGTTTTTACTAGGAATTGACACTATTGACAGCTCACTCCACGCTCACTTCACCTCAGTTTTCACGGTGAAATTTTTACAGAATAGCACCGCTGTCATTTGTGTAAATCCCTAGCATCAGATGGAATGGCAGCTCACTGCACCCAAGATCTCACGGTGAGATTTTAACAGAATAGACCGGCTGACGCATGCATTTTGACGTTTAAGCGTCGCAACATACATAATTTTAGGGCTTCATTGCCTTTAGGTACATTTAAATAATAGTGAGTTAATTGACGAAAAGTTTCAGCTTTCGAAGCAAATCGTAAAAAAAAGCGAAACGTTGTTTTAAATAGACATAATTGGAAGAAATCAAGTTTATTTTAACTTGCTCTTCATTTGTTATTTCCTCCATCGCGAGGATAGTTTCTTGTTAACATTTTCTTCAAAGTTTCCAATTGAATTGATGCTATCCTTATTAAGTTTTTCTTCCATAATGGAGTTTGTTTTCACAATGCAATTTTTCTTCCTGATAGTTTGCTCATTAGATAGTCTTGTCGTGAGAAAGAATATTGATGAAACTTTAACGTGCACAAGGAAATATTTTATTTTTTATTTTTGGGTTCCGTGCCTCAAAAGGAAAATGGAACCCTTATAAGATCACTTCGTTGTCCGTCGTCTGTGTGTCAATACCCTTTTTCACAGGAACGAGTGGAGTTAACCAGTTGAAATTAATATAAAATACTCAGGGCTGCAGTCGCTTGAAGCAGTGAAAAAATCAACACCTAATATGCACCAGTTTAATATATATCTATATATACAGATAGAATATTCTTTATTGTGTACACCAATAAAGCGATTTGCCTGATTCCAGAATGTCGTCCAATTTGCATAAAGGCTCCTGCAAACAGGCGCGATGCGCGACGCGAATCGCGCGCTACACAAAGGCACCGCTCGTTGCGCGACTTGCGGTGCTTTTGTGTGGCGCGCGATTTTATCGCGTGTCGCGCCTGTTTGAAGGAGCCTTAATGCTGCGCACCCAAGCTGTATTCTTCATGATATCTCTGTTTTATTCACTTTGCCAAATGAAAGAAATGGCTTCGTGTTGGCCATATTCATCCTAATAAAATATTTAAGGCTAAACATATACATGTCAATCGTTAAATAAATAAAAAAATCCACAATTTTCGTTAATGCACCTACACTATTTGTCTCTGCATCACCGAAGGTTGACTGGTAGAAAATGCCTATAGCATTAAGTCAGCGTCTGTACATTTGTGTGCTTAGAGTATTAACTGGCATGATGGCTTCAGCTTCAGGTGCCATTTCTGGGAACAAACAGCCACCCTAGATAACCTAGATTAGCACTATAGCACTATAGATCGGCAGACGATTATCAGGGTTAGTTACGGTGAACTGAGCGCAGTAATTGCCGTGACATCAGTGAACTGTAGATTGACTTAGATGGGTTGACACAGTTGATATTGGTTCGGTGATTATCGGTAGTACTAGTCTGCTTGTCAAATAATAATAATTAAACATTCAGTTTCTAATGTAGGTATCCAATTGATGCCTATAAACAATGGAAAAAGGAAAATGGTGTATTTCCGCTGCCTCCGAACCACTGTGAGCTCAATTGAGTTTATAATATGAGCCTGAAAATTAAACTTTTAAAATGGCGGACCTAAAAATTATTTTGCTTGGCTTTAGCTAATGAACCATAGAATTAGTATGTACCTACTCTTTAAGCTTTTTGAACACGATAAATTGACTTAAGGTTTTTGCTTAACAAATAATTTCCCTAACTTTACCTTTATGGAATATTCCTTTTCACTCTAGACATGTCATCATCATCATCCCAGACATGTAAATCCACATAATGGTGAGACTGTAATTTGCATAATATTTTATCTGTCTTACACGACTGTGTAATCCACACTTCTAGCAAAATTCAAAAGCAATTAATTGCCTCTGGTGTTTATTAAACTTAAGAAATGTACTCGTATATGCGGAAACATAGTAGTGGTAATTCTTACATACTTACTCAATTAAAAACCGGTTGGAGCCGGTTGTTTTATTTCTGTAAAAAAGTTTTTATTTTTCTCTTTTTAGGTGTACCTACACTACCTACCCCACAAAATTTGTCTAAAACTACTTGTCAGTGACAGGAAGTTATTATAACCTCATCAATATTTAATCAATGGAAAACATACGTATTATTGAAGCCAACTAAAAAATTACCCAAGCAAAGTTTATTATTATGAAACCACCCCTGAGGCATACCCTATATATAAATATTTATTGAATTCGATCTACAGTTGCCGGAAATATGGCGTAACATACATAAAAAAATCATACAATCGAATTGAGAACCTCCTCCTTTTTGAAGTGGGTTAATTATAACAATTCCACTATGCCACTACTGAAAAGTTATAGGAAAGCAAACGACGCAATTTCTTTTACTTAAATTGTTACTACTGGTAAAAATTTTGGTTTAAAAACCAAACTACTGAGCTGATTTTGATGAAATGTCTATGGGACCAATCTGAATGTATATCCTCTACAGGAAAATAATTTTATTTATTTGTTTTATTTTATATTATTAATAATTACAACGGTTATACACCAGTGACAGTAATTAATTAATTTCTTATGTATTATATAAATTAAAAATCGTCTGATAATTATAATCGAATAATTTTTCAAATCGGCTTATAAATAACGAAATTCTGAGGTCAAACATAAAAATAAAATTAAAATATTCAACCGAATTGAGAACCTCCTCCTTTTTTGAAGTCGGAGAGAAGAAAATAACTTTGACTTTTTAGGGTTCCGTAGTCAACTAGGAACCCTTATAGTTTCGCCATGTCTGTCTGTCCGTCTGTCCGTCCTCGCTTAATCTCTGTGACCGTTAGCACTAGAAAGCTGAAATTTGGTACCAACATGTATATCAATCACACCGATAAAGTGGTAAAATAAAAATTGGAAAAAAATGTTTTATTAGGGTAGCCCCCCTATATGTAAAGTGGGAAGTGATTTTTTTTTAATTTCAACCCTACGGTGTGATATATTGTTGGAAAGCTATTTAAAAATGAATAGGGGTTTACTAAAATCATTTTTATACTGTTTTACCCTGTTCATGTGAAAACAGTCAGCCGGTATATTATTTTATTATACAAAAAAAACATGATTAAAACATTCAATACAATGTAAGAAAAAGAAATGACGAAATACCTTTTTGCAGACGTAAGAAAAATCATAACAGGTTTTAAATGTCTATAAATGTGACAAGTTCCATCATAATATGGTTCTATTTTTAATAACTTATATATCGTTATAACGAACGGTCATTGAAAGGAAGAAAAAGGCAAATTATTATTTACATACTACAATATACAGTATGTTAAATAACAGAGGGCGTTCCCTTAAACTCGTTAATCTATATCATTAATAGATTAAAGTAAAAATATCAGCATAGAAAAATAAGCATAAAATAATCCGAATTCAAAAAAATAATTAATTGTCAATAAATTCGAAACCTCCTGTTTAAAATCAAAATAGTAGCGCGGAATAGTATTCGTAGTAGTATTGCCCAAACGCAATGCGCACGATGCCGGCCGAGCGTCTCCGAGAGTTCACGAAGCCGAGTCAGCCGGCCGCCCCGCCCCGCCCCGCGACCGCGCCGCTCTCCGCGCTGAATAGCGAGCGGCGACTCATAAAGGCGGCTTATTGAATTACAAAGACGTCGTCGCGTTGTTATCAGTAAAATTAAACATTATGTAAGTATGTTTAGTTTTTCAAATGTCAGCCGGTGACAAAGGAACGCGTCACTAAGGCACCTTGGGCTTGGAAGGACCTATTCACAAACATAGTAAATTAAAAAAACATAAATTCATGTACCTGCCTATCTAAGCCGCGTTTCAATAACATTAAAATTAAAATACAGAATACACGTCGCTCGTCGCTCGTCGTCGGTCTCGTTAAGAGGCGCTCGAAGTCAGCTGGACCAAGCAGACCTTGCACTTTTTGAAGTGAGTACGGATGCTGCTTGTTCTTCTTTAAAATTTTAAACACTGCGACGTGACTCATGTTAAACAGGCGGCCGGCTCTTTTAGTGCTTGAACCGGGCTCCTCCTCAAAATGCCTTAGCACGTTCTCTTCCTGCCGCACAGAGATCACGGGTCGGGGGCCACCAGAACGACGTGGCACTACCGGTTCATTGTTACGAATACGCACTAGGGCACTCACAATACATAACACGAGAAATCCGCGGTTGATGTACATTGGGGTAGGTACCTGTCAGCATACATCCTCAGACCACATGCACCATCATAGTTACACTCAGCATAAATGAGCACCATGTTCACATACTCCTGACCACTGAACTGATAATGCAGCATTTCTCACTCAAGAATGACGTAAGATGTTGCAATGCGAAAATAATGCACGTCCGGTCAGCGCGTGAGATTAGTTCCGAATAAAATTAGGTGGACATTCGGGGGCAGGGGGCGGGGCTAGGCGCATCAATTAGATCGCCGCACACGCGGCCCGTCATTCATAAATAAATTCCGACATTGCTGTCGCTTCAAGTACGCGTGTACAGAGTGTTTCTTTACCGTATCAATTTACGATTTTTAGTGAATATTTTAATATAAAAAAAAAAAAACATTTTATTTTCGAATGGTAATATTTTTTTTAGCATGTATGGATGCTATACTATTGCGGGTTAACGGGAACGCCCTCTGTTAGTTAACATACTGTATAAGCTAAGTTAGCTAACAGTACATGAAAGCACGTTAAGCCGTTCGTTGGTCCCGGCTGTCATTCGTGTATCTTTGACAGTTGTTACGGGTAGTCAGAAACCCGAAAGTCTGACAACCAGCCTTACCAAAAGGGTTATCGTATTACCCAGTAACTGGGTTGTGGAGGTCAGATAGGTAGTCGCTCCATGCAAAATACTGGTATTCAGCTGCATCCGGTTAGGCTGGAAGCCGACTGGGCTAGGCAGATGATGATGTATATGTACAGACGCCAGCACATCAAGCTACCCGAAACTGTCAAATTTTCCCAATCAACTTTGAACCTTATACTTTAGCGATAAAGTTGAAAATCTATTCAAGAAATCTGACAGATTGTAGTAGCTTGATGTGCTGGCGTCAGTACATAAAAAAAGAGCAGAAAAATCAATAATTCCTCAGCGTACCTAGCTCTCAACAGAAAACGTAGCCAAAAGCCTGGCACTCTGGCAGTACCTAAATCTACACTAATATGAAGAATCAGAAAAAACTAGATATAATTTCAGGCATTAAAAACTCAGGAAAATGGGTTACACAGTCAGCAGTCGGGCCTTTATATAAATGTACTTTGTGAGTCGGACATGAATTATGCAGATTGACACCCTACGTCAATTTGCCATACTATAGCAATTTCATACAACTGTGAAACAATGTAATTTTTCCTGGCTTTTACAATAAAAGGAGACAATAGTAACTAACCTTTTTTTTTAACGTGGAGAAATGCTCATGCATACTGCACTACCACGGGGATATAGTGCAGTTATGTGGGACTCTAACCCACTAAAACTCCACGGTGTCCTCCTCTGCCGCTTACGGCGGGAACACGGGCACGCGTTAGCACTCATCCGTGAACCCGCCGCGGCTGTCCGTTGCCGGACCCTCCTCTGGGGAGTACTCCCCATCACCGGCGCACCAGAACACATAGCACGCCGTGACCACCCCAGGGACCAAACCAGCACATGGGCGCCGGACGACCCCGTGTCTGGGCACCCTTGGTCCCCCTGCTACGGGCCAGATCATTGGCCCCGCCGCCTGCCAATTTTCGGCTGCAGAGGTTAGGGAAAGTGGCCAACGTAATACCAACACTCCTTTTTTTTTTTATTCGAAATGGGTTTGCTCTTGACTCTAATCTAGGTCAGAGATGACACAGATAAAGTCTACGATGGAGTGAGCTTACCCAGAAGAAGCCTGTTCACTCTTACTTTGAAGAGATTCGGGTTGTATTCACTCGGAAACACAAACGCAAAGGTAGCGAGTTTCACTCTTTTGCTGTGCGCATTATAAAGGACATTTGAAAACGCTTAGTGCGAATTGGTGGAATAGCAACTAGGCAGGGATGGTAACTTGCAGTGCGTCTGGATCTCCGAAGGTAAAAGGGGGCCGGTGGAATGAGGTCGTGGAGTTCTTGGGCACACTCACCGAAGTACAATCTGTAGAAGACCGACAAGCAGGCAACCTTGCGGCGATGAGCCAAGCTGTGAAGCTTGGCATCTACCAGTTTTACGTCGCCTATGAGCCTCATAGCTCTGCGTTCCACCGAGTCAAGCGCGGCAAGTTGGTATTTCGCTGAGCCATCCCAAAGGTGGCTGCAATACTCCATGCAGGATCGGACTTGTGCTTTGTAAAGGGTTAAAAGCTGTCCAGGCGTAAAGTATCGCTTCACCCTATTAAGGATGCCCAGCTTCTTGGCCGCAGTTTGGGCTTTGTACTCGATGGTGGCGCTGAAGTTGAGACTAGATGTCAACTCCATGCCCAGGAGCTCGAGCCGATCTGTTACAGGAACAGGTGTACCCCGAAAAGTAGGAGTCTGGTCGAATCGACTCCTTTTGGCGGTAAAAACACACGCCTGTGATTTGGTGGCGTTAAAAGAGACCAGATTGTCATCACCCCACTGGGAGACAAGGCTTAAGGTCAAATCTGTCCGCTCCACCATGGCCTCTCTCAAGAAACGAACTTCGGCCCTGCTGGCCCTTGTGCTGGACAAGTATCTCTCTGAAACAGTACTGTCATCTGCGTACCCAACAATACCAGGCTGAAGTAGGTCATTGATGTGCAGCAGGAAAAGAGTTGCAGAGAGAACAGACCCCTGAGGAACTCCGGCATCAATAGCCATAAGGTCAGAGGAGCCGCCGTCAACGACTACCCTGATCGACCGCTCACTTAGGAAGTCTGATATCCAGCTACAAAAATCAGCTGGGATGCCATAAGCAGGAAGCTTGCTGAGTAGACCGGCGTGCCTGACCCTGTCAAAGGCCTTCGAGATATCAAGCGACACAGCAAGTGCTTCGCCGTGTTTCTCGATGGCTTCACCCCAACAGTGCGTGACATACACAAGAAGATCGCCAGTTGACCGCCCCCGGCGAAAGCCCCACCGCGTCCGCCATCACACAGTGGCGACCCCGTCAAGGCCGCGGAAGGTAGGTAGAGCGACGCACCGAAATACCGGCACTCTTCTCCCGCCGCGGCTTCCAACCGTCAGCCGCGATGCCCCCGATACGACATCGCGGCTCGCCTCAGTTGCGATGTCGCCCGAGCGGCACCGCAACCTACTTTTGGCCGCTACGTCGTTGGCTTGTCAGCAAAAGCCCTGACGAACGGCCCCTCCTCGGGTTCCTCTTCGCTTCACCGTGGGTGTCCAAGCCACGGCTAATAGTAACTAACCTTTTTTTTTTTTGTTCTCGTGGTGGAAAATCCTCATGTGATGTCCGCCGCCCGCCCCAGGGCCAGGGCCAGGGTCTGTCAGACTCTTACTGACTAAAAACCACCCCGGTGTTCCATCTCACACCTACGCCGGGGGTCGCGGGAACGTACGATCCTTTCGCAACCCCCGCTTCAGCGGGCCCCGTCTGGTCAGGAGGGGGGAGTGAGGTGTTTGACTCCCCCCGCGACGTCTAAGAGGGGCGCGCGTGGAACACTACGCGCCGTCACCTCGGGTCCTGATGTGTGGGAAGCGACGGACGTCCCCGAGTCCGTCGCCCCTGGACCCATTTAGGGGGGCTGGAAGAGGGCGTTGTCCGCCCTCCGCCGACGCCCGGTGCGCCTGCTGCGGGCAGGGTGAGTGGACGAGATCTCCCTCTCCCTTTCCGCAGCCTCCTTCTGCGAGACGACCGTTTCGCAGAAGGAAACCACCGCGTCCCAGGACTCCTCGCTGTCGACCATCGACTCGACCACGGCCGGCAGCGAGAGGTCACTGCCTACTTCTGAGATGAGGGCACGGCGCGGCTCCTCCCAAGCGGCACACTCTGCCAGCGTATGCCACGCCGTGTCCTCCCGGCAGTCGACGCAGTGGTGACACCGGGCGTCCGGCTCCCTGTTAATGCGACACAGGTACTTCCCGAAGCAACCATGCCCCGAGAGCACCTGCGTCACCCGAAACGACAGGGAGCCGTGCCTCCTCCCGAGCCAGCGCTCGAGTACTGGCCGAACCGCCTCGATGGTACCGAGGCCGGCGGTAGGGCGCGAAAGCCTGTCCCGCCATTCCGCCACCAGGACCTCGCGAAGCTGAGACCGACGCAGCTCCATATGGCGCTGCGTCAGCCCCTAACAGTAAACTGACCTACGTCAACCAATTTACAGCTGTAACATAATTATTCTAAAAAACTGTAACAGAAATATATTAACTTTTGTTACACCAATTTAACTTAAACCGTAGCCACTAGCCACCAATTAATCTCGGAGCTCAGCATGCAATAGGCGTTACTGTAGCGAATGTTTTTATCTTATCAAAAAACAGGTTACTTACTGATAAACGTTTATAGGACCAGGGAAAGGGGGTCAGACAACCATATTGTTCTATTTGCTTTCCATATCGATTTTTCCCAATTAGTCTCGATTGGTTAGCAAAATGTTAAAGAAAATAATATGGGGTCATTGTATGAAATACATCCATAACTCACGCCTTATTTCCATGGAGCTAGACAGAAACTACAGGGGGCCTAAATAGGCCACTTTGGCAGAATCATAAAAGGATAACATTATAAACCATAATATGGCGAAGACCGCGGTCCGTATTTTACTTTTTTTCGCTGTACTACGTAGGTATAAAGAGATTGGGATTGGATTTGGATTGGATTGATTTGTATTTTTTAGCACAGACAAAAAAAAATAACTGAAAATCCTTCACCAATGGGATTCGATACGATTAACTTAACAGTTAACTCTCCATTATGATTCATAATGTTATTCTTGTATGATTCGCCAAAGTGGCCTTTTCAGACCCCCAGGGTGCTTACTCTTCAATTTAATTCCGATAAATCGACATTGGAATTGTGACGTTTCGTACTCTTGAGTTCGATGCTAGCGCCAAATGACTTTTAGATTGGGTGTCCATTTTGGAGAAGTAAGTGGAATTGGGTTCGGGCTTGGCGTGGGGTAATTGTTGACAATATTGTTTTCAAGAGTACCGAATCACGTGACTGTAAAATTAACATTGGAATCATATTGGCATCTCATTGGAATTAAAATTAGTTTGGAGAGTAAGCACCCAGAACGTTAAAATCGCGTCTGCTTATCTGACTTCCACAACCCAGTTATTGGGTAATACGATACCACTTGGTAAGACCGGTTGTCAGACTTTCGGGATTCTGACAACCCGTAACGACTGTCAAAGATCTATGAATGACAGCTGGTACCAACGGCTTAACGTGCTTTACGAGGCACGGAGGGGTCTTGGTATGTAAAGACGGTCACCCATCCACGGACCAACCCCGGCAAGCGTAGCTTAACCTGATCGATCGAACCGTGCGGCTGTTATTTCTTAGCCACAAGTGCGTAAAGGCTGCTTCAAACAGGCGCGACACGCGATAAAATCGCGCGCGACACAAAGGCACCGCAAGTCGCGCAACGAGCGGTGCCTTTGTTTCGCGCGCAATTTTATCGCGTATCGCGCCTGTTTGTAGGAGCCTTAACAAACTTTCAATCACAATCAGAATCATTTTGATGGATATGGCTAATTACTTGTGCTCGAAAAATTTGTATGCTCAACAACGTAAGTAAGGCAATAAATTTAATGTGGTGGAAGTGGAACCGAAATGAACAAAATGAAAGCCATTGCTTCTGGTAGTGTGTACACAATTACCCCGCTGGTTCGAATTCCAGGCATTCGGGCAGCGGGATTGTCCTCAGCGGGATTGTCCTCAGCGGGATTGTCCTCAGCGGGATTGCCCTCAGCGGGATTGTCCACAGCGGGATTGTCCTCAGCGGGATTGTCCACAGCGGGATTGTCCTCAGCGGGATTGCCCTCAGCGGGATTGTCCTCAGCGGGATTGTCCTCAGCGGGATTGTCCTCAGCGGGATTGTCCACAGCGGGATTGTCCTCAGCGGAATTGTCCTCAGCGGGATTGTCCACAGCGGGATTGTCCTCAGCGGGATTGTCCACAGCGGGATTGTCCACAGCGGGATTGTCCTCAGCGGAATTGTCCTCAGCGGGATTGTCACAGCGGGATTGTCCTCATCGGGATTGTCCGAAAGGGTTACCGCTGGCCCGGAACACAAAGGGCTAAGGAAGGAACACGAGTGGGTTTTAGTCAATAAGAGTCTGACACTCCCTTCCGATCCACCCAGAGCGGGAGGGGTCATTTGATGATTTCCCATCCTGAAATGTCGGGCAAGAAGCTATTGGTTGGGTTTTGCCTTCAGGAACCAGCAAAGCATCAGGAGAGCAGTCCGGAGTCCGGATTTGTGCCCCGTTGATAGCAATAGACTCTCTCCCTGTTACACGGGACTTATGGCGAAATGTGGATCTGTGCATTCAAATTTCGCCAGTTATCTATAAAGCTGAAGAGTTTGTTTGTTTGTTTGGTTGAACGCCCTAATCTCTGGAACTACCAGTCGGATTTGAAAAATTCTTCTTACATTTGATAGCCCAGTTCTTGAGGAAGGCTATAGGCTATTTAACATCACGCTTTGACATTTAGGATCCGAGCAAAAAGAAAAAAAGTCAGAAAGAACGCTAAGCAAAAACGAAGTAATAGCGCGGGCAGGCGATGCGATGCGACGGGGTGAGGACGGACGGGGTAACAAGAAATTTCACGCGGACGAAGTTGCGGGCAGAAGCTAGTGTACAATAATTGCCTATATTAGTTGTAGGTAAGGTGCATTCGGGTAATATCGAATGGTTTTCAGACAAATTGATGGAATGTGTGTATTTTGATGAACCAGGCAGAAGCAGTGGATTATATGTCTTCTAAAGAAGTCATTTCGTCTTCTTGAATGTATAGCCTAGAGCTCTATTCGGAGATCTTTCATAAATATCGTAGTAGTTTAAAAAAAAAAGTGTTTAAAAATTTACTTTTTTTTTTCTTTGCACTAGTGTAATTTCGAATTATGTACGGGCAATTCCGAATGACGGTTAAAAGTGGACTTTATTCACTTTTGACAAAAAGTACATATTTCTTTTTATATGGTTATTATCCTCCAAAAATAATATTCACGATATTTGTCATAGAATAACCTAAACACGTTTGTGTGACACTTGTATTTCGGAATTACCCGTCGCATGGGTAAATGGTTCTCAATCTTTTAGCAGGTACAGAGCGGATATGATTCTTTTACTCACGCGATTATTCTCATAGTTTAAAAGATATTATTGTATCGTAATCAAAATGATCGCATATCCTACTAAAAGTAACATTCAGATCTTTGTATGGATTTGTATGCTACCCCTTCCAATGTAGGTACGCGGTCGTGTAGCCCGACCCGGCAGCGCGGGGACGGGCAGCTTGCATCGAAGAGCTTTGCATAAAAATCCATACAAAGAGGTGGGCAGTTTCGGCAGTTGCGACTCGGCAGCGCTGCCGGGTCGCGACTGCTGAGATCCGATCAAAATGTTTAAGATTTTCTGTAATAAGAATGGAAATAATCATGGGTCTTGGGTTTGAAAATAAGACTTAATATAATAAAAAATAAAGATTTATTTGAAAATTAAGTAAGAAATTAAACTACTACTTATGTAGCAAAATCACAAATAAATAGTCAAATTGAATTATAAAATTAACCCACTTCTACTTGTAAGTGGGTTAATTTTATAATTCATTTTTTTTACATATAAATTTGACATACAAATTAAACAAAAATGTTAACTTGATATCTCAGTTATGCACACTAAAATAGTTGAGCCTCTCTCTGACACCTGAATAACATAAACAAATTATAAAGCTTTATTCGAGGTTTTAGATAAAAAAAAAACTAAACAAAGAAGTTCTCAAAACTTATAAAATAAATTTTGACAAGTTATAACAATCAGTGTTTATAATTATTTTTGTGTATGCTTTGTTGGTTGTCCTTAAATAAATAAATTACGAAAACTATCAATAATAATTTGCAATGACGTACCTATATTTTACTGTCAAGTTTGAGTAGCACAACAAGAACTCCGTGTCTTGATTGTCAAAAGAACAAAAATAACTCCGTCTGTATAGCGATTGTATTAAAAAACTCATGTAGATTAGTGCTTATATCACAGTATTAGTAATAGAACTAGCGTACAAAAGGATCACTCCTGAACAAAATACAAGTTTAGGTATAACAAATCACTGTCGATAAGATATTCAAATACGCGCGAGACATGTCGAGCATGCTAGCCGAGTGGCAACCGACTGCCATTTGCTTACCAATAGGCGGGCCGGCCGATCAGACCTAAACTGTGAAATGACACCCCCCTGCTTAGGTATATCACGTTTAGACAGAACTAACCTACCATCGAAATTACCCAAATAAATTATAGATTGAGAATATTGAGAACCACTGACAATCTCTATAGAAAAGCAACATCGGCTAAATCCGAATCATTTTTGATTCGGATTTACCCATCTTCGGGTAATTTCAATAAAAACAGAAAAAGATACCTAGGATGTGCGAACCCATTAAAAACTATATTAAAAACGAAAATCTATTAAACAAAAAAACAATCAGTTAAATAACTTACCAAATTTCTGAGATAACAATGTTCGTGTAATTTCCGATAACTAGAAAACGCGCGAAAAATGACACACTGCGAGAAATGCGGCGTTGCGACTCGTACATTTACAATAAGCGACTTGAGTCAACAGAAGCGGGGGGAGTATTAAACTGGCGTCTAGGTAAATGTTGCCACATTATATGATGTCGTCGCGTTTGGTAGGAAATTGAAATTTTCGGAATATGCCGATTTTCGACATTACCCGAATGCACCTTACATAATATATTAAAATAAGATACGATACTAGTAACGCCATCTGTTGTGTATTTGTAACACTATATACCTACTTATTATGAATGTATGCTGGATTTATGTTCAAAAAATTGTAACACCAATGGTCGCAGATTGAATCTCTTTTGCGTCAAATTTAGTTTATAATTATCTTACAAATCATATCGTAGCAACAAATGCTTACCAATGTTACTTATAGCTTTTCAGTGTTATTTAAGAGGGCGCCGACCAAATGCCGACCGCGCAGTGGCGCCCTCATCGTTTGTTTGGTTATTTCTTTTATTTTAGAATGAAAATGCAGAAAATAAGCATGTTAAGTTGTGCTCCACAAGATTATACGTTAATATTATTCTATACGGTAGTTTTACATTGTTATTACCGTTTTACATTGTTGTTACCGTTTATATACTCGCAGCGCCATAAAGTATCGCTTTCACTAAATCACAGTGTAATAAAGTTAGCAGTGGTACAGTCACGAGCATAAGTATGTATTTGGCTTTATTCAAAGAGCATTTTCTCCTTCAGTTTTGAATAAAATTTTATGTTATTACGAACAAAGAATTTTCGAACCCATAGGTTTGTGTAAAGTGTCGTATTTAAACAATGCATTTTTTTTAACGTTTCCCCACACTAGGAATTTCTCCTGTATCGTGGGTGCGTTTACAAACATTTAAACTCACATACACAAACAGCCAGTCCCGGAACAACTACTTGTAGGTCACACAAATATTTGTTCCGTGCGGCATTCGATATTTCACGAAAAAATCGCAATTGAAAGTTGCCAAGTGTTGACATATTAGTGCTCGTGACTGTACTACGTCTCGGCAGTATCCTTGAAATAATTATAGTAGACAAGCACGCACTAGGGTTGCCCACTGACTGTGTCTCTTGGGTTAGGTACGTATTTTTGATAATGCTTTGTTAAATAAAACTGTCATAATTATTAACATTTTTCACGCAAGTGTCCCAGAACCGTTCTTTAGCGGACGTCTTTGGGCTGAAATGGTGATGATAAACGCCAAAGGGTCATCCCCCATTTTCTACAGGTACAAGTAACTGCCAACCATGTTTGTTACCTAAGTCTTTAGAACGATACACGTAATATTTTGTTATTATTGCACAGTTGCATGTTGCGGTGACGTAATCACAGTTGTAGGGTGTAATATATCGGTAACATGAGACCTTTCAGCTTTGTCTCCGGGTAAACACAACGCTAGGCTAAGCCTACCGTTTCCTAGAAGAGCGGTTTCCGCCATATAACGGCCGCAGGCCTCAGTGACGACTGTCATGATAATAATGCCTTTGACTTAGCAGGGTTTGACTGTACGGTGCCAAAAAACGGTCTCCAGGAAAACACATCAAATAACGTTTCAGTGACTTCATTTGTCAGTAAAACTGAAATGCTAGTAAAATACTATTTGAGGTAGTTGAACTTTCGTGGTTTTGTAGCGGTATCTACAACGTCACATGAGAATAACGAGTCATACTGACGTCACGCAAAATCCTGCATCTCGCAAGCAGAGTTTACCGCGCAACTAGCATAGATACAACGGCCCGATATGAATCATCGAGCAGTTGCTCGCCAGACACAACACCCGTCTGGTCGGAGGCTCTTTTCTACAGAGTATGAGTGAACTTTTTACACCCTGTTCCTCATACCTCTATAGTTTCATAGATGAGCATGCAGACTAAAATATTGCACTGACGTGACAACGTTGACCGTATCTACGAGTATATTATGTTCTCGTACTAAAAATAAAGCTGATGAGTTTGTTTTATTGAACGCGCTGAAACCATCAGTCGGATTAAAAAAAGATCTTTTGCATTTGATGCAATTATTGAGCAATGAACAGAAGCCAGCACTGCACATCAAGCTACTACAATCTGTCAAATTCTTTAACAGATTTTCAACTTTATCTCTAAAGCATAAGGTTCCAAGTTGATTGGGAAAATTTGAGAGTATCGGGTAGCCTGATGCGCTGGCGTCTGTACTTGTAGACTATTTAACATCACGCTAAGACCCTCAGGAGACGGGAATAAAAAAAAATCAGAACCAAAACGAAGTAAAAGCACGGGTGTAAAAGTGGTGATGGTCGCGACTTACGAGTTGTAGGTTCGAACCCAGACAGGTGATTCACATAGTGTGCATTATTTCATCACCGCTGCTCTCAAAACAAAACGGTGAACGGCCCACTCCCTCTCACAGAGAGGAGGCTTGTGTCCCAGCAGTGGGAACATTATATGCTGATTTAGCTAAGCAAGCGAGAAAGCTAGTAAACTAGCGTCCCAAGCTAGAATAATTTCACAGGATGGAGTTCTATTTTTTGAGTTAATAGCACCCCATAACTAATTTTACGATTTATTCCGGTCCGATCCCCTGAACCCCCTCCAACCCCCCCCCCCTCCTCGATCCCCTACTAGTTCGAATTCTGTTTTAATATCTGTCTTATCCACTTTATCTAGGTTTACTCTTTTTGACAGGTAAGTACAGTCAAGAGAAAATAAAATACTATCCTGGCTTGTGTAAGTGTACTAGCTTCATGTGGCCGCAGCAGGCTAGAAATCAAAATTTTCCTAGGTTTAGGTACCTATAATTGAAATAACTTCCGATAATTTTTCATTCGGAAATCGAACTTTGG
Source organism: Luperina nickerlii (assembly GCA_963855955.1). Classification (NCBI taxonomy): domain Eukaryota; kingdom Metazoa; phylum Arthropoda; class Insecta; order Lepidoptera; family Noctuidae; genus Luperina; species Luperina nickerlii. The sequence goes on from OY979662.1 coordinate 2,258,384, forward strand.
ACAGTTCTACAAGCCGCGCTGTCTGCAATATTTGACATGCAAGTATTAACGTTACCTAGGCAGTCGCTGGTTGTCTATAGGGGCAGGTAGACTAACTGCCAGAAACCTCACATCTCCCAGAAACACACTCGAGTATATATCTCGGTCCCCCCAAAGCACGGCATCGCAATCGCTCGCCGTCTATTAATTAGTAGTAGTAGTAAGTAACGTAAGTTCGTGGTGGCGAGTTTAACTCGCCACCACGGACTTACGTTACTTACGTTACGGAAACTTACGTTTTTTGTGTTTTGGTCCTGACCTAAACACAAAAAACTTAAGTTTTAGAAAAAATAAAAGTATATGATCAACTACTGTAAACAAAGTCAGAATATATATGATATTCTTCAGGATATATCCTAGGTAGATAGTGTGTTGAAAACATAATACAACTAATTTGATACGATACAAAAAATCATGAAGATACCTCTAAAAACTTTATTTTTACAATAAAAACCATAGTAATATACTGTTACGAGCTTGGGGTTCGTGACAATAAAACTGCCGATTTAATAACCAAAAAAATGACACTTTACTCACCAACACTAATTACAATTCAAACACTAATTAGAAACACAATTGCACTTACTGATCACTCTTAAGTCGCACTCGAATATCGCCTTCGATGTTCTCGCTCTTATCGCTTAATCGAAACTATCCGTGTCTCGCGGCCCACCCGGCCTTATATAGTGCCGCAGAGCTAGTACATAAACATCTAGAACGTTCGAGTACATACCGGTCCCGACTGACTCGACGTCGATAGTTCTCGGAATTACTAGTACTTAGAAAAAGGTCAAGTAGGGTCAAGGTCCTAGTACCGAGGTACTAGTTCTGCTACCCGATACTAGATGGCGCTAGTGGTAACTAATGTCGCCATGTATCAAACATTATTTGCGGCGCGCAACACTGCCCCCTCCTTAGACATGCTCGTCCCGAGCATTATTGGCCCCATAATAACGCGCCAGTCGATCCACATGGACGATCTTAGGAGTACCTCTTGCACCTTTCTGTATCCGGTAGGTTACATCATTGATCTTTGTCACAATCCGGTACGGTCCGTCCCATTTAGCTTGAAGCTTAGGAGATTTCCCTTTGCTGCGGACTGGATTGTGCAACCACACCAGTGAACCTTCGTCGAATCCTTTATTGTTCATTTTGCGGTCATAACGGGTTTTCATCTTTTCAGACATTTGCTGGCCCGATTGTCTGACGTGCTCATAAATGTCATTCATTTTGTTCCGCAAATCATTCGCATAATCAGTTACACTGCGTGGGGCATCAGGTGGTATTCCGGTGATCAGGTCTGCAGGTAGCCGTAGTTCTCTTCCGAAGTTTGCGAAAGCTGGTGTCACCGCTGTACTTTCGTGGACAGCACTTCGATATGACAACAAAAACGGTTGTATGTGCTTGTCCCAATCTCGTTGCCGATTTTCCACAACTTTCGCTAGGTACCTCTCCAGTGTCTGATTAAATCGTTCCACCATTCCATCGGATTGTGGGTGGTAAGAAGTCGTCCTTGTTTTATGAGTACCCATAACTCGACAAGTTTCCTGGAATATTTGTGACTCAAAATTCCTTCCTTGATCACTGTGAATCTCCAAAGGTACTCCAAAACGACAGAAGACTTCATGAACTAATTTATCTGCAATTGTCGAAGCTTCTTGATTTGGAATGGCGAAGACTTCCGGCCACTTAGTGAAGTAATCCATCACAACCATGAAATACTTGTTACCACTTTCACTTTCCGGAAACGGCCCCGCAACGTCAAGGGCTATCCTCTCCCATGGTGCACCAACATTATACAATTTCAATGCACCCCTACTACGAGTCTGAGGTCCCTTTACAGCTGCGCAACTTGTACATTTGCGACACCAATCCTCGACATCGTCCCGACAGTGGACCCAGTAAAACCGTTCTCGTATCTTCAGTAGAGTCCGTTTTACTCCCAGATGACCTCCTGAACAACCATTATGGTACAGCTGTAGAACATCCGGTACTTGAGCTTTAGGGACAACCATTTGCAAATGACAGCTGTCTCCCCGAGCATTTTCCCATTTACGGCACAGGACTCCATCCTGAACCACCAAGCTGTCCCATTGGGCCCAATAGCTTTTTGTGACCGAACTCATCGCTGAGACGTCACTCCATCTGGGCTTAGGAGCTCTGGCCTTCATCCACTCCAGAATTGGCTTGATGTCCGAATCTTCCTGCTGTGCACGTTGTATGCTTTCCTTCCACTCGTTGGTGAGGTCTGTCTTAAGCATCCTCGCAGGTACCACTTCCTTACTCTCCTGCCTAGTACAATGCTTGCAGTCTTCAGGACAAGGTCTTCTTGACAATGCATCTGCGTTGCCATGAGATTTTCCGCTGCGATGTTCGACCACGAAGTCGTATTCCTGCAGTAGTTCAATCCATCTCGCAACTTGTCCTTCTGGGTTTTTGAACTGCAATAGCCATTTCAGTGCAGCATGGTCAGTTCGTAAGTGGAATTTCCGCCCCAGAAGATATTTGCTAAAATACTGCAATGACTTTACCACAGCAAGCAGTTCCCGTCTCGTAACACAATAGTTCCTTTCCGGCTTTGACAACGACTTGCTGAAGTACGCTATCACAACCTCTTGATCACCATTCCGTTGAGACAACACACCACCAAGTCCTATGTCACTTGCGTCTGTGTCAACTATAAATTCCTTGCCCGCATCAGGGTATCCCAAAATAGGTGTATTGCACAGACGGTCCTTTAGCTCCTGGAATGCGATGTCGCAACTATTATCCCAGCAGAAATGTCGCTTCTCCTCGGTTAGCTTATGCAGGGGTTTGGCTATGTCTGCAAAGTTCTTGACAAATCGCCGATAATAAGAGCACAAACCTAAAAATGCTCTGACCTGCGTCTTGTCTTTTGGAACTGGCCAATCCTTGACAGCGGCGATTTTCTCTGGGTCCGTGCGGATACCTTCTTCGGACACGACATATCCCAAAAAGCTAACTTGTCGTTTGAATAGTGAACACTTCCTCGGACTTAATTTGAGGTTGGCACTCTGGATCTTCATGAGCACGCGTTCCAGGTTTTGTAGATGTTCTTCAAACGTACGGCCTACGATGATGATGTCATCCAAGTAGACCAGGCAGGCATCGCCGATTAACCCGGTAAGTACAAGTTCCATCAACCTTTCGAACGTTGCCGGAGCATTGCACAATCCAAACGGCATAACTTTAAATTGCCACAGACCCTTTCCTGTCGAGAATGCAGTTTTCTCCTTGTCTTTGGGATCAATTTCAACTTGCCAGTAGCCACTTTTCAGGTCCAGCGTGCTAAACCAATTTACGCCAGTAAGCATGTCCAGCGTGTCATCAATTCTTGGCAAAGGATAGCTGTCCTTCTTCGTAACGTCGTTCAGACGACGATAGTCAACACAAAACCGCATGCTGCCGTCCTTCTTCCTTACCAGCACTACAGGTGAACACCATGGACTAGATGAAGGTTCTATGACACCATCCTTCACCATTCCCTCAATCATGGTTTCCACTTCCTTTTCACGTGCTACCGGCAATCTCCTTGGCCGCTGACGGATAGGCAATTCTTCTCCTGTATTTATTTTGTGTTGAACTAAGCCAGTCCTCCCGATGTCAGCATCGTTTGACGAGAAAACATCGGCGTACTTGAGCAACATCTTCTTTGCCTTGATCATTTCATTTTGGGACAGAGCGCTGCGGCAGTCTTCTAAAAGTGTGGTCACTCTCGTTTGTGCATCCTTGCTGAGGGTCCCAGTCGACAGATATTGGCATCGACGCAACCAATCCACTTCCTCGCAAGTACCAAGTAGTGTGCCTTTTTCTATAATGTGTTCCTGATCACAAAGGTTCAGCACACGTACCCCTGAGATGTCGGTGGCTCTGACCAGAGTTCGTGCCACTTTCCATGGAAGGTCATTGTCTACCCTTTCCACGAGTACACAACGAGGAGTTCGACCAGGATTCCGAGGAAGACTAACCGGCACAATCGTTTCCGATCTCGGCGGAAGAACAATCTTCTTAAGGCTGTACACATTTCCTGGTAACGCCCCTTCCACGAAAAGTTCCTCTTGTCCACATTTCAAAACACCTTGCTTGACGTCAATCTCGCAACAATTCTTCCTCATAAAGTCAAGGCCCAGGATGCAATCGTCCATTATATCAGCCACGATGACATTATGCAGGTAGATTCTGTTGCCTAGCTTCAACTCTGTCTTCTTCTCTCCATGGACGGGTATGCGCTGACCGGTGGCTGTAACCAAATTAATGTGTTCTCGGTTGTGTGCGGAGTCCCCAAGGAACCGACTTATAAGTTGGGAACTGACGACCGTACGAGAGGCTCCAGTATCTATGGTCAGCTTACACGGCGTTCCGTTGACCTCGCCCTTGATGATTCGGCTATTCCCATCATGGGTTTGTGTAATCGAAATCCTTAGGGCTCCTTGAACATCAGCCAGCACCCGCCCCGCAGTCCTGGCTATTACTCGTTTCCCTGCTGCTGGTGTTGGGCGGTGCTGTTAACCGCACTGCCCTCTGGAGATCGGCCGTCTTCTCTTTCTGCAGTTCGCTTAGGGCAACTGGATCGAAGGTGGCCCCTTTCCCCACAGCCGTAGCACCTAGGGCTGTATCCTTTACTGCGCTCGCGAACTGTAGCCGCTGCAACCTCCCTGACGCGATGGGAACGATGATCTTGCCGCACAGCTTCCACCTCCAGTGCATGGGCCAAGGCGTCCTTCAGCGTCCCGTGGTGACCGAGCCTCACAGCAACTCTAACTTCAAGGTCGCGGATGCCGTCGATGAATGCCTGCACCAGGTTCCCATCAATAAGTGCAGGTACGGACTGGTAAGCTTTGCGAACCAGCTTCTCCACTTCCAGGGCCCACTGCTGCAGGTTTTCATTGCTGCGTTGCACGCGATCCTTGAGCTGCGCACGGAACACGTGTTCCAGGTGAGCGTCGCCATACCGAGCCTCCAATGCTTCAAGGAGCTGCTCGTAAGTCACTTCCTTACCGAGAGCTTCCAGAACAGTTAAGGCCTGGTCGCGCAAGCCCAGGGTGAGGGCAGTCATGGCCTGACTTTTATTCCACCCGTTCGCCTTCATGACAGCCTCAAACTGGATTTTGTAGGCCGACCAGGAAGAAGTTCCGTCGAACGGTGGCACTTTGAATCCACGTAGCGAAGGTGTTGTAGCTACGGGAGCTGCGATTCCATCACCCAGTTTCAGGTAATCCAGCGTTTTCTTCACGTCAGCCATCACGGTTTCCTTCACGTCAGCCATCACGGTTTCCTTCACGTCAGCCATCACGTTGTCAACCTGGTTTTTCACTTGGTCGATTCGGATTTCAGCTTCCGACAGGCGGTTGTCATGTTGAGCAACCTTATCCTTCACCTCCTTCATGTCTTTCCCGAAGGTAGCGTGAAGGTCCTTTATAAGGAGCATCTGCTCTTCCTGGCGGCGCGCCTGCTCCTCCTGTTGGCGGGCCTGTTCCTCCTTGTCCCGCTGGAGCTGTTCCTCCAACCGACGAGCCTGTTCTTCCTGTCGGCGAGCCTGTTCCTCCTGTCGGCGGGCCTGTTCCTCCTGTCGGCGGGCCTGTTCCTCCTGTCGGCGGGCCTGTTCCTCCTTGTCCCGCAGGAGCTGTTCTTCCAGTCGACGAGCCTGTTCCTCCTGACGGCGGGCCTGCTCTTCCTTGTCCCGCTGGAGCTGTTCCTCCAACCGACGAGCCTGTTCCTCCTGTCGGCGGGCTTGTTCCTCCTGTCGACGAGCCTGTTCCTGCAGCATCATCATCAGAGCAGCAAAATCTGGTACTGATGATGGTGAAGCAGCTGTAGACGGGCCGGCCTCCGTGGTCGGTAGGTGGCCTTCCGACCTCTGTGGCGTTGTTCCACCGAATCGCCTCTGGTCCGTCTCTTGCTGGCGTTGACTCCGGGTACGGATACACTCCATGTCGTCTTTGGGTAAAATCGGCATGATTTTAATCCCCGCTTCTGACACCAATTGTTACGAGCTTGGGGTTCGTGACAATAAAACTGCCGATTTAATAACCAAAAAAATGACACTTTACTCACCAACACTAATTACAATTCAAACACTAATTAGAAACACAATTGCACTTACTGATCACTCTTAAGTCGCACTCGAATATCGCCTTCGATGTTCTCGCTCTTATCGCTTAATCGAAACTATCCGTGTCTCGCGGCCCACCCGGCCTTATATAGTGCCGCAGAGCTAGTACATAAACATCTAGAACGTTCGAGTACATACCGGTCCCGACTGACTCGACGTCGATAGTTCTCGGAATTACTAGTACTTAGAAAAAGGTCAAGTAGGGTCAAGGTCCTAGTACCGAGGTACTAGTTCTGCTACCCGATACTAGATGGCGCTAGTGGTAACTAATGTCGCCATGTATCAAACATTATTTGCGGCGCGCAACAATACATACAATAATTCTGATTTTTTGTCAGAGTATTCTACAAGCAACATACTAAAATACCAGTGTTTTAATTTTTTGGTCCAAACAATAGATTTTTTGTAAATAGATAATTGCTTCAGATTTTGTAATAAATTACTAGCGTTGTGTCATCGTGCTTCTCTTTCTTTTCTATGCAGTCCGACAAAGACCACGCTTTAGGTCATGTAGTCGCCTTAAGAGTGAAAATTTGCTATCGTATGCTTTTTTGTGATGTCTAAAGATTTATTGTGAACTAGCTTTTGCGCGCGGCTTCGCCCGCGTCGATTTCGGTAAATATCCTACGGAAACGTATTATATTACCGGAATTAAAAGTACCCTATAATAATAATGTTAATCCAGGTTATAGTCATTATTATTATACACGCAAATAAACGCAAGAAATTTATAGACCAATAAGTGAATAGTTAGTCAACCTGGCCCGGTCTCCCCTACTGGGCTGCGTTTACACCGACAAGTACAAAATTCAGCTGCGCGAACTGCGCTCACTGACACAGTCATAAGTAGATACTCAAATAAGATCAAGAATTGCGCAGGTGATAGGGCATGCGGCGCAGGGTTCCTTGATTAATTATTAACTTTCAGAATGAGTATTTCAAACTTCTACTAAGCAACAAGATGTAGGTACGCAAATTAAAAAAAAGGATGTCTTGTGTTTAACTTTGAAAGTTAATATCACCGAAACGTGACACTTTACGGGGTTTGGTCAGATATTGTTTTCTGTTTGCATTGATGTCAGCTATCGATTTATGTATACGATCAATGCGTGGAAGCAATTAAAAAAAAAAAACTACTTGGCGTACAGCTAGATATGCCACGGGTCTTCAAACCCCTTTAAAACTATGAAATAACAGTCATTGCACCCTTATAGTTACAGATATACAGTTAACATTAGCATATCGGTGATGTGGACCCACATCCCCTTATCGCTTAATTCCCCTTAGATTTCACTTTAAAGAACTGGGATTATTTATTATTTTCACTTTTACATAAAACGGTAATATCTGCCAATTACCACCGCGATGGTTACTAAACGCCGTTTGTTCCCGTTTCAAGAGTAATTAATAAGATTGTAGAAAATTGCCTTTGTCTTGCTTGAAATATGGCCCAGATACGGCACTGCGGGACATTGACAAGTATCATTGGATACTACTGTCATGCTTTGGGAAATATAGAACAAGTAGGTAAAGAACTAGGTTCTTCCAAACTTCCAATAAAGTAGTTCAACGGTCATGGAGTGTTTACATTAAGAGAATGACTGAAGCAGGTTCATAAATCTTAGCTTTATCTCTTTTTCGCAATGATACAACTATAGGCACCTAAAAAAGTAATACCTACATAACTATGTAATGATATTATGGGGCCTTGCTGTGTATGTATGTATGAATCGAATAGTGCGCAAAAATGAAGACTTTCCTTTCATCGGGAAGTGAGCTTGTTTTTTTTGCAATCTTATCGAAGTACTAAAAAAACCCGTTTAATAAATATTTTCGTTATTTCTACACGCTCAAATAGCCTTCCAGATAATTTTCGGGGTATGATGTAAGTTCAGGTCAAGGCCCTTAGGAGTCTTGCAAGCATCGCAGGATGCGGGAGTCTAGCAACAATAGAAACATAAAATTGTATGTCAACATGTTGGGGGTTTTGAGATTACCTTTATTATTTTCGTCCATACGTTGTTAGTTAGAAGAACAACACGGTTACACAGGAAGACACAAAAAGCGACCTAAATTTATAATATGTTTAAATATAAAAACCTAATACCTAATAAATATTACGCGTCGGTGTAACTGCGCCCACCGCACCGCTGCAATTGGTGGGGTGCGCTTATACCGTGTGCAGTCCCGGACACCCTACAGTGAAAGCTTGCGCACCGACCGACGCACAAGGTAAATAACTTTTACGTAACACTTTAGTGCAACGCGAAATGCATATACCGTGTTATGTTTTAAGAAAGTTGTTTGTTTTTATTACCTAGGGAGTTGTGGCATAGCGTTTGTTGTTGTGTGTTTTTCTGTTGTTGTGTATGCGTTTGATATCATTTTTATTATTGTAAGTACAGTGTAACCTGGAAGTCTCCTTTAGCCGAAATCCGTAGCTTCGTACGTAAATACTGGCGATTCATACGATTAGTTTGGGGCCCGATCTAAGATGACCGTGGTGTCATTCACTGTGACAATTATCACTACTCTCAAAGTGTTTTGTCCGGCCGAAAAAGATAATAATAAAGTGTAAGATCAACTCAGTCAGGGCAGGCCAAACTTACGAACATTCATACACCATACAGACAGGTGAAATCATAGACCCTTTAAATGAAAACGAAACATATAAATATTTAGGATACATTCAAGCTCAGCAAATTAAACATAAAGAAATCAAAAATAAACTTACTCACCAATTTAAACATAGGCTTAAATCCATCTTTAATACTCAATTGCATTCCAGACATACAGTTAAAGCTATTAATACCTTTGCAATTCCCGTTCTTACATACTCCTTTGGTATATTAAGCTGGACCAAAACAGAACTAAAAAACCTACAACGCGTTATTAACACCACTTTGACCAAAAACAGGAAACACCACCCTCGATCTTGCGTACAGCGACTAACACTGCCTAGGAAAGAGGGAGGACGAGGCATAATAGATATTACGAACCTACACAATAAACAAATAAGTACCCTAAGAACATATTTTAACACAAAAAGTACCAACTCTACTCTACACAAAGCAATTGTTCATAATGACAAAAAACTAACACCGTTAAATATGTTTGACAAAACTACACAAAGTAACGAGAAACAGACTGACCGACAGACTAAAATATCGGAGTGGACCCAAAAGTCACTCCATGGACGACATCGCCATGACCTGTGCCAACCCAACGTCGATAAATTAGCGTCGAACGAATGGCTCAGGCGTGGAGATCTTTTCCCTGAGACTGAAGGGTTCATGACAGCAATCCAAGACCAAGTAATCGAGACTCGCAACTACCAAAAGCATATTATGCGAATCCCCATTTCAACAGATATTTGCAGGCGATGTCATAGTTCTTCTGAAACTATCCAACATATTACTGGAGCATGTAGAGCAATTGTTCAGACTGACTATAAGCACAGGCATGATCAAATAGCCAATATAATCCATCAAAAACTTGCTATAAAATATAAATTAATAACTACACCTCCAGTACCTTACTACAAATATAATCCTGAAATAGTTCTTGAAAACACAACACACAAGCTATACTTTGATCGAGCCATCCTCACAGACAGAACAACTCATTACAATAGGCCAGACATAACTTTACTGGACAAAATTAATAAAACTGCGCAAATTATCGACATAGCAGTACCAAACACACACAACCTACAAAACACTATTGCAGAAAAGCTGTCAAAATATACAGACTTAAAAATTGAAATAAGCCGAATGTGGCGATTAGGCAGCGTTGCCATAATCCCAGTAGTAGTCTCAACCACGGGTGTTATTCCCAAACAACTGCACCAATCTTTAAAAACGTTAGACTTATCTCCTTCCACCTACCAAACTTTACAGAAAGCTGCTATTCTCAACACTTGCAGAATTGTCCGAAAATTCCTTCAGAATGACAATGATGCCCAAATATCACACCTACAAACATCACCAACAACACAAAGTCTAAACATATCACCACATCATAATATTTTATCATCTATCGCTTAGGGTAGCACTTGGCTTAGGCCCGTGTTATCCTATAAAACCGGCAAATCAATGCTGAGATACAAAAATGTATACCAACAAAATAATAATAATAATCGGATGTGGGGATAACATCGAAGTTTAGAACTACTTTCGCACGGGCTTCTTTGACGGACTAAGATAGCAGCTCGCCTGGTCAAGAGGACCCTGCATATGTAAGAAACCTCTACTTCTGATAATTACTATGAGGTCGCGACACTTTTGCATTGAAATACCTCTGTTACTGGGAATTATTGAACCGTTATAACTGAGAATGCATTTGTTACATTTTTTCGATATTTACCTCTGTAATTGGGACTTTGTAGTTCCCTATAATGTAAGACAACTAAAAAGAATTTATCACAAAAATAAAAGTAAGTAGGTACCAGCTACTTATGAAAATTGAACATTTTCAACTCTAACGGTACATTTCGACCTGTCTGAGCGAGGGCCCTCTATAAATAAAACAACTGTCACTTTGGCAGAATCATAAAAGGATAACATTATGAATATTAATGGACAGTTAACTGTTAAGTTAATCGTATCAAATCCCATTGGTGAAAGATTTTTAAGTTATGTCTTTTTTGTCTGTGCTAAAGTACCAATCAATCTAATCCAAATACAATCCCAAACTCTTTGATTATACCGACGTAGTGTAGCGAAAATAAAGAAAAACACGGACTTTCTTTGCTTGTATTATGATTCATAATGTTAACCTTTTATGATTCTGCCAAAGTGGCCTTTTTAGGCCCCCTGGGTAGAGTCTCTTTATGTGATCATTATTAATCTTGGGTTCCTTGAGTTTCCACTTGTCCAGGTTACACTGTGGTTACTGCATCGCCTTAATCATGTGTGTTCTTTTTCGAAGGGAAGACGGATTTGAAGTGCGAAATCGTAATTAGCCATAAATCAAATCAGTTAACTTGTGTAGCGGTTCGATGTCGAAGACAGTAGTTAATTAATGTACCTCTATTGGTACAATATAGTATTAATTTTCTTTTAAGTGCTGCAATATCTCAGCGTAATCAATAAACATCATATCAAGCTTTATCTATTTTGATAGAACAAAATATAAATTCAACATTAATCATACATACTAATATTATAAAGGCGAATGTTTGTGAGGGGTTGTATGTTTGTTACTTTTTCACACACAAACGGCTGGACCAATTTTTATAATATTTGGTATGGAGGTAGCTGACACCCCGTTTTAACACATAGGCTACTTTTATCCTGATATTCCCACGGGATAAATACTTATGAGGCCGCGGGGCGTAGCTAGTAATGTATAAAATTTTAGCAACAATATTTATAAAATAATAGCATCAATGTTTTTACAGAATTTTTATCTCACGAAGCGACGTGCGCTTTACTTGTGTTAACCAAATATACAAACACGCTGGGAATGTATGCGTAAAGACGAGTAGCGTGAGCACACACACACGCACACACTTCCGACTTCGCCATTGTCTCGGACGATACCGAGAGCTCCTGCGATTACACTCACATTCACAGCGTATTTGTATGTACACTTGTTAATCACAAGTAAAGCGCGCGCCGCTTCGCGAGATAATAATATGAGTGTCCATGGAGTTTCTTGCCCGTGCAAGTCTGGTTTAGCAGACGACAACCTCCTAGGTAAACCTAAGAGAAGCCATTAAAAAAAAAACTTTCACTTTCGTCTCCTAATAGGTAGGTACATACCTACGATTAGGAATGGGCAAATAGCTGCATTTGTCTGACTGGCCGATAAATCGACTAAAGTAAATGGTATAATTGAAATAAATGCTTTGAGTTTGAGTTTGACAATGATTACTTTTATGAGGCTTTCTAAAACCAAATACTTAGGTACTTACCTAATAAGTCTGTATTGTCTAATCAATTATCATACAAGCGGGTTGCTTTCTATTTTAATTTTAATTTTTTTATTTAAGTATCGTATGCTGCACCGGTTGACGTCATCACGTCAACTCCGGCTGTCGCTGGAAACCAGCGCTTGGGCTCCATCCTTCGCTCCATCTCGTATAGGGTCTTAGCATTATGATGAGCGATGGCCGTTTTACGTGGATGTGACGCATGTTTTCACCCAACTTATAATATTTTTTTTGTGTTTCAAATGAACGTATTTTCTTTCTTCTTTCTTTAATTACAGGGAAGTTTTGCTCATCTAAGCTTAATATTATAAGAGGAACAATTTTTTTTTTATGTTTTTGGTTAAGCTTTCACGCTAAAACAGCTCACGCTAGAACGGCTTTGGATGAAATTTAGCACATGGGTAGACCATTACTAGCGGGTACCTATGCGGTTTAAACCCGGTGCTTTTGTTAAACACCCGATAAACACCCAGAAAATTAACTAAATAAATAATAATAATATAATATACCTATTTATGAAAAAATTATAAAAAATTATATTGCTAAGACTTACGTGCCTGAACTAGGCAGTCCTGTGTTTCACGCGAGAAGATCTAAAATAGGTGGTAGGTAATTGGATGTTTACGGGTGTTTATCCATCTATACCTACTAGCAGGGTAATTGCGTAACACACTAACAATAGGACTGGGTTTCATTTTACCAGTTCACCAACATTAATTTGCGTTATTTACATTACTGAGCGGACACATTTTTCGAACATGAAGCCATGGATTAGCAGTATTTTCTCTTTCAAGACCGGCTTTCCGGTGCTTGTAAGCATTCCAGTTGTACCTACTAAATAGGTACAATTTCAATTTACTTACTTTCTTTAGTGATTCTTACTTTAGGATTTGGTCTTATATTATGTTTAAGAAATTATTCTAGGCTTGTGCCCTTTTCAGCGGATAACAAAACGAAACCCTGCGTCCCTCACGTAGTACTTTGGTGAACTAAAACACCCCTAGTACCGGACTGTTGATAGATGTCACCACTGTATTCAATTTTCGTTTTGGAAAATAATGCAGATCAATGAGGAAAGACTTATATTGTTTATAACTTTTGTATTAGTCTTATAATTTTTACAGATTATTTTGATGTGGCTTTCTAAGCGGTAACAAGCCGAGCGACTAGGATTTCGACGAACTAAAACAGACCTTGTACAGGTCATGAAGTTCAAAGTTCAATCAGCTGTTGATAGATGGCGTTGTTTCCTATTTAAGGTCATGAATTTTAAAGTTCAATTCAAGCGGCTGTTGATAGATAGTACCACTGTCAACAATTTTCGCTTGGGAAATTAATGCTCCTTTTGTTGATGCTTACCTAACCTATATATAGGTTTCATAAGTTTTACAGAGTATTTTACGTTGTGCCATTTTCAGCGGATAACAAGACTAGGAACTTAGGATTTCGGCAAGCAAAAACTGACCTTGTTCAGACTTTACGAATTTTGAAGTTCAATCCGCTGATGATAGATGGCACTACTGTTAACAATTTTCGCAATGTATACTAACCATAAATTAAATATTTTAACTTACTTAGGTATATCTTTTGTTGATGCTTACTTTTGTATTAGTCTTATAAGTTTTACAGGTTATTTTAAGCGGTGCCGAGCAATGAAAATCTTGTTCTTTTAATATTGTTGTATTCACGAATTTTGTAGTTTAATTGGCTGTTGGTAGATGGCACTACTTTAAGCGATTTTCCGAGAAAAGAATGCTGATCAATATGTGAAATATTGATATATTAATACTGCTGAATTAATGTTTACCTTTGGTCTTTTAAGAATTACAGGTTAGGTATATGCGGTGCTCTTCATAACTAAGTAGAATTTCGCTTATGAGAAACAGGCCAATGCATATCTACTAATATTATAAATTCGAAAGTAAGAAGTAGTCGCCTGTCAGTATGTTACCTTTTCACAACTATCCTATGTCCTTTCCCGGGATGCAATCCATCCCTCTGCCTAATTTTATCGAAATCCGTTCAGTGGTTTAGGCGTGAAAAGGTAGATAACTTACAGACAGACAGACAGACAGATAGACAGAGACCTACTTTCGAATTTATAATATTAGTATGGATGGTTCAATAAGGTAACTGCAACCATCTTTGTTTATGCAATGCTGTAGGTAACAACATACTGCGATTACTTAATCTTAGAATGATAAGAACGTTTAACGTCAGATTTACTGGTGTGTAAGGGTTAATAAAACAAACCTCTTGTAGATATCATTTTTATTTTCCCAGTTTACTTACTAAGTGCATATCTATTATTATATAGCTGTCTATGAGTAGGAGGGTAGGGACGTATTATGCTCGAACGACAAAGAATCTCTCGTCGAAAGGCAATACTTATGTATTAAAATGTCTCAAGAAATACTTAAAAAACTAAATAAATGTATTTCTTCTCAAGGCGTTGCTTCTTGAAAGCTCATGAGATTTTATTGCATTGAGGTATTGAATAAAGTCTCGCTGTTATACGAACATCGATTGCAAGCGATATTGTTTCAGGGGAAAGTAAATAAACATAACATATGACATTATTTTGTCAACAACAATAGGCAAAAAAAAATATACCACAAATTACATTCTTATACATATTACAAGCTTCGGCCGCGGCTTCGCCCGCGAGGGATGTCGATAAAAACTACCCCGGGATGCAATCTATCTCTCTACCAAACTTTATGGAAATCCGTTCAGTGGTTTAGGCGTGAAAAGGTAACATACAGACAGAAAAACAGTTGCTTTCGAATTTATAATATTAGTATAGATTAAATTGACAGGTATTTCAAAAAAATATTGTCATTTGTGGGAGATCTGGGAGTCTCAACTATTAGGTAGTACTTCCAGTTCTGTTTATCCCAAAGGGCTTAGCAAGTTAGCAGTATTTATAATCAATTCATAGATCGTCAGTTACGTTAATCTTGATAGCCTTGATAATGTTCAGACTCAATTAAATATATTATTATCATATTGTTCATGACTCTCTTGGGGAGTCCATGTAACCCGCCCATTACCACTTGTAACGAAAATTACTAACCCATTTTCCTATTAGCTACGAAAAAACTCACGTGCATATTAATGTGCGTTTGTAGCACACATGTGACTGTTCCCTTTCTTAGGACCGGCAGTGTATTCGTGTCTTGACACGCGAACGCACATTATGCACGTAACATGTTACGCGCTACTTGGTAGATACGCCTGGCTGGAAGTATTACGTGGTGCATTGCGCCTGGCGACTGATTTGGTTCCGAAAACCTATTGACCGATTGCAGTAGAATTTCGATATTATGCTGGAAATTGTTTAAAAAGAATAAGATCCATGATGATCCAAGCTAGATCAAGGGTGTATTCTTGATCAAAAATCGATGCGATATTTATTTGTATAAGCTTCATTATTGTTTGCGCTTTGCAATGTTACTAACTTGTCTAATTTACTGAACATTTGGTTTTTATTGTCCCAGATGTGGCTAGCAGCGCTGACTATCGTGGTAGCGGCCTGCTGTTACCTATATTTTGATACTCATAAGCCTAAGAAGTTCCCTCCGGGCCCGAAATGGGTTCCAATCCTTGGTTGTGCCAGCGAAGTGTACAAACTTCGGGAAAAAACTGGTTACTTGTACAAAGCTGTAAAGGAACTCTCTCTAGCCCACTCTAAAGATGGATCACTACTTGGTCTTAGAATTGGAAAGGATAGAATCGTGATGGTGAACAGTCTAGAAGCTAACAAAGAGATGCTTTTTAACGAAGACATTGATGGTAGACCCAAAGGAATCTTCTATCAAACAAGAACTTGGGGAGAGCGACGTGGAGTACTCCTCACTGACGGAGAGCTATGGAAAGAACAGAGGAGGTTCCTTATACGGCATTTGAAGGAGTTTGGCTTTGGAAGACGGGGAATGGACGACATTGCCCGGTTAGAAGCATCGCATATGGTGGACGACGTCTTTGAGATAGTTGGTGACAATGATGGTAAAACAGCCATTATTCAGATGCATAACTTCTTCAATGTTTACATTTTAAACACTCTGTGGACGATGATGGCGGGGATCAGGTATAAGCCTAGTGATCCACAAATGAAGGTACTTCAAAGCCTTTTATTTGACTTATTTGCCGCTGTAGATATGGTCGGCACTCTCTTCAGTCACTTTCCTATCCTCAGCATTGTGACTCCCACTCTCTCGGGTTACAAAGACTTTATTAGAACACACAAAAGAATTTGGAAGTTTCTGCGGGAGGAGTTGGCGAGACATAAAAATCAGTTTGATTCTTCTCAAGAGGATAGAGACTTTATGGATGTGTACATAAGAGTGTTGAAGGAGAAAGGAGAAGTGGACACTTATTCTGAAGGTCAGCTCGTGGCCATGTGCATGGATATGTTCATGGCTGGCACGGAGACGACCAGCAAGAGCATGAGCTTCTGCTTCAGCTACCTGGTGAGGGAGCAGGAGGTTCAGAAGAAAGCTCAGGAAGAGATTGATAGAATCGTTGGCATAGATCGAACGCCCCACTTGGATGATCGTCCCAAGTAAGTAATGTTAATTAAATAAAATAACATGCCTAGACTTCAGGCTACCGTTAGTAAGAACCAGTAGGGAAATATTGTAACCAATAGGTACTATACTTTCTTATACATTATATATTTTACATAATTTAAAAAACTAATAGTCTTAAAATACATCACAATTTACAAGTACATAAAAAGCAGGGTAAATAATCAAAGGGCATCAAAATTCGTCCGCATCGCTGTCAACAGGAAACGTGGCCAAAAGGCTGGCAGCATTGCCACGTTGTATGGCAATGATGATTCTTTGGCCAAAAAATATTACTTAACTTGTTAATTAGTTAGTGGAACAATGTTTTTGACAGTTTTCTCAATATTTTCTTCTATTATGTACCTGTCTATTCCCTACTGATAATAGTTTGATAAACTGTTAAAAGTAGTCACGCCAAGATTAACCATCATCATTAATAGTGGAATATATGTATAATAGATGCACTCCAAACTACAATAACTCCAATGGAAACTGAAAACATTGCCGCGAGATGGCGCTAACTGTACTGTTTTATCGCCGATTGGTCACTTTTCGTTCAAGATTACTTTGACGTGTCGTGACAAACGAAAGTTCTCTCATGGCGAAGCTTCCAGCAAACTACTCCATTATATAATACTTTCCTTCTTATTCAGCATGCCGTACAACGAGGCCATAGTCCACGAATGTGTACGTCATTTCATGGGACGAACTTTTGGAGTACCACATCGAGCTCTGAGAGATACCTGGCTGGCTGGTTACTTCATACCAGAGGTAAGACATATTTCCTACTTGCTGTAGTTCTAAAATCATGCGTAGTTACTTTATTTCCGACTCCTTGACTTTTATTCTCGTTGAGGGTTCCCAGACCATTTGAATCACTTCTCTGGGAACTTTCCAAACTCCATTTCTAACCACTAATAGACCCTGGCTTACCGATGTGCAGTGGATAGGATAAAGGAATAGAGAAGCTAACTAGTGTTTGCTATTAACGTTATTAACATTAATGGTCTTCTACATCTACTTTGTGCCACTGGCACGACTTTTCTCATTCGAACATTAGTGCTGAATAACGTTGTTCAAAAACACTGGACAAATAAAAGTACGAGGCGAAGTAACGTTTAATCGCGACCTTGCTATATATATTATCAACCGGCACCTTACCACCATCTCTTCGTTTCAGGATACGATGGTGCTCAGCAACTTCACGAACATCTTGATGGACGAGGACATGTTCCCTGAGCCCTACTCCTTCAAGCCGGAACGATTTCTAAGTGACGGAAAAATCTCTCTCCCCGACTACTACTTTCCGTTTGGACTAGCCAAACATAGATGTATGGGCGACGTTTTAGCTAAATGCAACATTTTTGTCTTCACAACGACGATGTTACAGAGGTTCTCTTTCTTACCGGCTCCCGAAGAGCCTTTGCCATCTCTCGATCATGTAGACGGAGCAACGCCTTCCGCTGCTCCTTTTAATGCACTAGTGATTCCAAGAGAATTTTAATATCTTCGTTGTTATGTGTATGTAGTAATGTTGCGACTAAATTGCGGTCGTTCAATGACGTCGAAAGTTTAGTTCGATCCAGTGGGTTTACCATGGGGGTTATCATCAATCGACGTGTAAATATATCGACAGCTCGACGTCAATCGACCACAATCAAGTTACATCTCAATATTTTCATAAATTCCATGTTTGTATTTTTAAATTTGTAGTTGGTCCAAATGAATTGGACCACTTTAGTAGATTGTAGTATTGGATGAGACTAAAGACTCTTTTTCTGACTGTTGTATTCTACTTGTATTGTTATCTTGTAAAAATTAAATGAATGATGATTTTTTGTAGGTAGGAATGTCCATTTTCAGAGGTATTATTAATCTCTTTTAAAGTTTTAGCTACCTGTGTAGAGGTTTTATGATTGAATTGTTTGAATTTTCTACTGAAATGTTGTCACAGAGTAACAAATTGATGGACTTTATAGTCATCAACATTTGCCTAGAATTTTCTCATCTAAGATGGGGTCAGCTACCAGTCTTACTTAATACCAGCCAAGGTACCAATGGATGAAAACTTCTATTTCATTGTTACTCTGTGTTATTCTCAACTTTTGATATAATTATGAGAGATCGATGACTGATCTAGGATTATGCAGTACTTAATTTATGAAATTGAATTTAAACGAATTGTATTTTTTATCTACACTTTTGGAAGATTGTTTAATTAGAATCATTTCAGTAGCCGACTGTTAATAATGTCCATCTAGTTTTAGATAAAATATGATTTTTTCATCGAGATATAAGTACTAACGTTACGTACGTTAGTACTTATATCTCGATGGGTTTTTTAGATAGCTGTCATTCTTTATCGAGAAAATATGCTTATTAGAAACGGCCGGGTATTGTTGATATTTGCAGAAAATATTACGTAATTTGAGATTCATTGCTTCACTGTTTAAAAATTCTACAGATTTTATTATATCGATGTGAACTTTGAATAATTGATGTTATACGTGTACGTGTGTGTGTTTGCCGTTTGTCGTTATTTAACTCCTTAACGGTTCAATCAAATAAAAATAAATCTAAATAGGGTACGGTTTCTTTTACTTACCCAGACAAATAAATACGCTCTGTCTTTAACTTTAATAATACATACAATTACTTTTATTCATTTAAAAATAAGTAGGTGGTAATTAACTGTCTCGTTGGTGAAGTTGTCGCAAGCGATACTTCTGAGCATGAGGTCCTGGGTTCGATTCCGGGGCGGGAAAATTTATTGGGTTATCCCTAAGGCTGCGGCCTAACCAAAGCGGTAGTCGCGCAAACATGCGACTATGACTGTGTGAAGACATGTTGCTGCAACAATGTTGCACAACTTGTTACTTCTATAAATACAGGGATTTAGATTTTCTTTATAATATTTAAATAAAGTTACATTGAACTATCTTGATGTTAAAGGTGGTACTTGAATCAATTAGATAAGAAGAAATGACGAAACTGTAGCGTCCAAGTGACTTTATGTTTGTTATATAAATAATGTATGTATCAAAATTGTTTTATTTATTATATTCAGGCGTGTTATCAAATTAATGGGCTTAAAAAAACATCCCTTACAGGATTTTTATATCAAATTCAAAGTCAAAGCATTTATTGCACTTAAACTATTTGCAGGCACTTTTTAGTTGACAATTCAGTTGGAGTCAGCCAGTAAACGAAGTTAGTTTCCCATTCCAAAGCTTAGTACGTTCTTACGGAGCAGAAGGGGCAAGAAAACATGGACACTCCTTTTAATAAAAAATATTAGTACAAAATTTTGGTTACATCATTCATCATTGTTGAAATTATTATAACGTGAGAACGATATAGAAAGATGTGCACGTTACCAGCGTCTAGAGAAGGAAAATATATTAAGCCGTGGCAGCTAAGAGATGCATTCAGCTCAACCATTTTGAAGGGAACTAAATGATTCAACACACGCGCCACCATCAGTGTATATGACAAACTCACAACCGCCAGGGCACATTCAAGTCAATGAAAGACAAACCCAGTAAATGGTAGTTTTATAGAAAATAGTACTCACACTGTACTTTGCAATGATATAATACTTAGAGCTTGAATTTCTAGAATGCAAAGATAGTCTTACAATCTTCATCAGCTCCAACAGTATTTTCAAAATACTGTATCATCCCCAGCTTGGCAAAGGCCTCTCCCCATGACTTCCGGTGAGTTTACGCGCCCTTGAGGTGGTGGAGTAGGACCAGCATTGAGCTAAGCCTGATGGTGTTATAACATAGTATACAGAGGGGAAGTACGTTATCTTCATACAAACGCACCGCGCGCGACTTGTATGTGTGTGTCATAGTATCTATGCGTCGCCGCACGCACACTTAACAAAATCTCGACCCGTTTCTCAGTGCGCGAGTCGGGGCTAACACCGCATGAGCTTCGCGCGTCACGGCTTTCGGCACCGCTAAATGAATGAAAAATGTGTGATAATCGCAGGAGAACGTATTGATTTGTGTTTTTGGGTGTCTTAATAAGTAATTCCAGAATTGTCTCTGTTCTGATTACCTATTGAACTGGAAAGGTAAGCAAGTTGCAGCTTGCAAGTTCTCGCATATAATTTTTACTTGATGACTCATACCTACTTATTTAGTTTTTGTTGTAAGTATTATTTTATATCAGACAGAGGAAGTAGGTAGACCTACTTTCCCACTAGAATGCATTTAGGTACTTTTGATCTGTCGATTGATTTGCCATTGATCGTTGTTTTCTCGTGCTCATCACCGCCCCGCGCCGCCTGTTTGCTGGCCCGTCACTCTTTCTTTTATCGTGAAAGGTTTCATCATCGTTTAGGTAAAACTGACCTCACAAACCCTGTACTCAGACAATACAAGTAAAAAATACAACTTCCCGACCCTTGCCAATTTATAGGCACTGAATTAACATTTAGCTAAAAGTAACAACCCTGAGACAGTAGGCAATTATATTGCGGATCGGGCCGGAGATAGCCTACTTCCCCTCTTTATACTATGGTTATAATATGCCTGCGTGACTGTCGCATTCAGTTGAAGTATACAGGGTCAAATAAAATTAGTTAGCAAAACTCCTCAGAAGTGATGGATGGGGATATATATATAGTGGCACGGACATCCACGCGCACACTGTAACAAGGAATTCAGCACGATTCTAGCCCCCATAGCGTTGACATTTTTAGAGATAGAGCGTAGTATCTTAAAAATTAAACTCACCTACCAAATTCGCAACACCACAATTTTATGGTTCCTTCAAACAGGCGCGACACGCGATAAAATCGCGCGCGACACAAAGGCACCGCAAGTCGCGCAACGAGCGGTGCCTTTGCGTCGCGCACGATTCGCGTCGCGCGTAGCGCCTGTTTGCAGGAGCCTTTAAACGGTTATCAAAAAAAAAAATGCTGTTTCATAGATAAGTGTTAATATGTTAAAAAGAACTATTTTCTCAACTCATACTACAAGACAAGTAAGTAACTATATAACTACCAGCTGTCGTTGACCCCCCCCCAAATAATAGTGCAACACAATAAAAAAAAATGTTCTCAACTTCATACTTCATGTAAGTAAGTACGCTACCAGCGGTCGTTAACCCTCCAAAAATCATCAATCATATTTTTTTGGGTTTGAGTATTTTTTATGTCAAAACCCGTCGTAAAGTTTTGCTAACTTAATTTGACTCTGTATATGGTGCAGCCGTGATGGAGAATGCCTTTTGAACATACTGAAAATAATGCTTGCACATACCTCTTTAACTTTCTGGCTTCTTCTTGATATGTATTCTGAGCACGAAGAGCTGGAAAGGGTCACAGGGAACAATAAAGACTCTCAAATTTGGATGAATGTGTTTTAATGAGAGATGCATAAAATCCTAAATAAGAGAAGACAAAACTTTCATTAAAAACTAATACACTTTACAAAACTTTTCTGCTTTTCATAATTTGCAATCATTTTCTATTACCAGACGCAATGGAACACAAACGCAAACATCGAATTTCTTTTTATTTTTCTTCTATCTCCCGTGCAGTCACTACCTTCCGACAATACAACTTTAACCACCCGGCTTTCAACTTAAACCTAAAAATGTTACCTTGACATAATTGTTGTCACAGTTCAAAGCAGTACTTTTTTTTTAGTTTCCAAGCAATTATGTCAGGAATCTGGAAGAACTAATGATTGTTGTGCTATGTTTGACTGCGGCCATAATTTTCCCAGCACACCCGTGACTACAAAACTCCTCAACAGAACGTAGTACGCTGCACGACCATCTTGACGCGAACCCATTTCTGTTTGCGTTCAAAGTAAGTCCGTTGCTAGGTACATCCCACTGACACGCCGCTATTAGTCTTAAATGTCGATTTTGCTGTTTCAGCATTACATACTAATACATAATATTAAAAGAACTACAGACTAACATACGTGAAAATTGGCACACAGCCGGACTTTATTGACAGCCAGCGAACAACAAGGTGGTTTAAAATACTGCCTCGTAGCTCAGCTGATGGCCTTAAGACCGTCCAAATCCTGTCCGCTTGTGGCCTACACAGATTTGCTTAAAAATAAGATTACACTAATTAAATATAGACTATAATTAAATGACTGGCATGAATTTTGATACTTGATTAATTAGGTGCTGGATGCATGGCAAGGACAGCCCATAGGAAAAATAGTGTGAAATCGAAAACCACTCCTAAAACTCTGCTTTCACACTACTTTGCCGTACGAACAGATCTCCAATCCAATCCTTTTTCCTTGAACCCGGCTAACAATTAACAATTAAAGGGTTCCAAACAACAGCTGTCGTTTGGTGGCAAAAACTTTAATAACCAATCTTATGAGATTAATAGTAATTATAATAAGCGTTGTGCAACATAACAGCGAACAATGACGTTGCAAAAATTACACATTACTGCAATTACTACCAACAGTCTCGTTCTCTGCTAAGCGACCATTCGTTGTGGCTGCCTCTTTGTTCCACCGGATGATCAGACAAGCGTATGCAACGTCAGATAACTCCCGCATTATGATTTCTACTGACGATCAACTATGGCAGTCACAGCTTATAGATCCCTACAATATCATACGTCCATGCAAACCTATTATGTACTGACAATTTTACATGTTTAATCAATAGCTTTAAGCCAAAAACATTTAGTCCTTTTTTCTTTTTTACTCTGAATCCGGCTAAATATCGCCTGTAATGTGAACTAAAGTTAATTTTAGCATGTCAGTCATTCTTTCTTTCTTTTTTTTTTGATTTTTTCTTGTTATGATGATATAAATTCCATTAATTTCCGATTTAAATCCTGCCTGTCCTTCAAACACCGAAAATTTGTTGAACTTCAACGTTATTTGACTCCGAAGAGTTGAACAGAACAAGATCTCTAAAGGATTACTCTTAAATCTATGATGCAGCGAATGGTGAAAAGATGATAAAATTGGTGAACAAACCAAGAAAACAAGAAGTAAAGAAATATCAGAAAATCATAAAAAATACATAATAACCTAAGTAAATACGCGAAAACATACGAGGAAGAAAACGGAGGAAACAAAAGATTATTATGGCACTTAAAACATACAAATAAATTAATAAAAACAGAGAAGAAGACACAACCTAGGGAACCAAGGTATCACCAGTGCAGCAAAAAGAGGTCTCTCGTGATCAGCAGTAGTCCAGTTCAACTCCGCCGGTGACGCTGCTGTCGCCACCGACCACGGATTTAGGACTGGCAAACAGTGATCTTAAAAACATTCATGCATACCCCTATGCAGAACCTCCTTTTTTTAAATTGATTAAAAATGGTATAACGGTGTACGAACTCGTCCTAGCAGACCGCGATGGCCGACTGTCACTAATGCGGCAGTCAAACTAACAATGGGTTTTTGTGTCACTCCTTGTAAAACTGCATTTACGAGTAGGTACGTAAAATCCAGTAATTTTCGGTTAATTTTAATGAATATGTTTTTAGACTAAAACTACACTTATTGTTGTAATGGTCAGACTGTACATTTTTGGGAACCTGAACTTTTAAAATGTCATTAAGAAACTAAAAGACTGAAAACCACTCACGGAGGGTCTGTAGTGGGTAGTCCGTGATCAGCAGCCCCCCCCCCTCCACGCGCCGGTGACGCTGCTGCCGCCACCGGCAGGTTTATTGAGCTGGCATTTTTTTTTAAAAGATCCATTTTTGGACGAGAATTAGGCGTACATGTGCTGTGGGACCAGATAGACTCTCAGCTGTCGATGTGGTTTCTGTATACAAAGTTATTTGGTCTCCACAAAGAACCGTGAGCAATTTTAGTCAATCAGTGTTTCTAATTAGGAATTCAACAATATAGGAAACTGCCATTATTATCAAATTGAAATATGAACCTCTTTGGAAGTAGTAGTACATCTTTGTCTGAGTGAAGAATAGAAGGAATCATCCTTTAGAGGTAATAATATTAACCTATTATGCCAGTCCAACTAATCATGAAATAAAATAACCTACCCGGTTAACAAGAAATTAGTGAAAAAGTATGTGGAAAGGAGACTGCACACTGGTGCAGCCAATCTCAACGGAGGCAATTGCCAAACACAGGTTTGGCAAGCCTCCGTTGAGAGTGCCCGCTCTGAAATTAGCTCAGTTGGCTATTGCAATGGTAACTATAGACAGACATACTGTTTTAATTGTAAAGTTAGTGGTAGGTAGTGATTATTTATATTTTTCAGGTTTTTATTTTGTGTATTTTACTAAATCACAAGATAAAGGCCTGAAGACATTTTAATGTTTTTTTTTAAGTTTTGAATAGAAGGAAACAGGAAAGTCGTCCGATAGAAAAGGTGGACTATCCCGAATGTCGGTAGTTCAGTACTAATCCCAACAGTTTGTGGAAAATACTGAGGTGTTATCAGTTAACAAATAGATGCTGTTATCTATCCACAATTCATCTCCCTAAGTGTCTCGACTCACACGGCGGGATGAGTGTGGTCGTGGAGCCATGTAGCCTTGGATGTACTGGCTACACGGCGTGGTAGGGCCAAATACTTGGAGCACTTGACTCCTACCGCACCGAGGGTTCAATCATTAAACAAGCATATTGTTATCGGTGGTAAGTAACCCTATCCCTGCAATCATTGCGGTGTTCGCATCAAACTTATATTCAGCCGCTGATTGTGAGCAAGCTCACTGTAAATACGGGTTGTAAAAAGACCGTCACGTAGTCGTTATCTAAGTTATAAAATTGAGTAAACTTTACTACTGGAAAATACTTTTATTTGGGTGTGAAAAATCACTGATTACATCAGCGCGCAATGCAACGCATGCACAACATTGTGTAGAAGTTATGGGGGGTATTTAAATTTATATTTTTTTTTTAAAGTTTAAAGAAAGTCTGTACAAAAGTTGGAACTTGCAATATGTCTGTAACCAGAAGTTTCTCAGGTATGGTCCAGTACAAAAAAATATCACAATGACGGGGAGTAAAAATGACTCTGTTACATTAAGCGTCTTTTTACACTCGAAACGCATAGCGTAATAGCGTATTGTCCACTGACAATACCGAACGGTAAGTTGAATATGTATGGAATAGCGGTAAACTACTTAACACTCATACACGGTTGACGGCTGATATTCGTTTGGCGTGTGTGCCGCCTTACTTCGATGCAGATGATGTTGCTTGCTGAACAATAGTTCACAATTCCACAAATGTTCATTTCTGAACACGCCCGAACAGAGCTCATAAAATGGACCTCAATATTTGGACAGATGTAGTATCGCGAAAGCCCTTCGGTGTACGCAAAATTGTTAGCTCCAGACATCTGCTACAGCACATTTTCCCGTTTAGTCAACATGTCAATTGAAAAGTAACTTCAAAGCCGTAGTATTCAAAAACATGGTTTGGTTATGTTTTGGAATTAATCAAATATTTATATCAAACGTTTAATCACGGAGGCAGCCTGATGAAATACGACGAATTAGCAAGTAAGTACATTTCAAGATTAATTAAATACTATTTTCTTATATCAACAGTAAGTTTTTCATGTACTAATAGACTATCAACATAGTGTCTAAGCTTCGAAGAATGCTAGGACTTGGAAGGTGCTTTTCCATTTCATTTTTAACAGGGAACAGCTGGCGCACACTCTGGATGCTATGTTCCATAGTGCCTCATTTACGCTTGTTAATGAAAACACAAGAAAATCATCAAAATATCCAGGTGTCCTGGAAACCAGGTGGACTTCGCGCACTACCCCTGGTTGAAGTAACTTCACTTTCAACGAAGTGTCTTGTTCATAATCATACATAACCTGATTCACTAGATCGTGTGTGAACCCGGAGCCACGAAGAGTGGCAATTTTAGCAAATTAATGGCGAATAAAAGTCTAAAGCTCAAGCATAAAACGATAACCATCAAGCCTTAGGATGCACTCATGGCGATCAGCAGAGTTAGTCCACTTGCAGCTGTGGAGTTGTGTCTGACAGATTAGATGTTACCCTGCCATCTCGAAACTCGGTGATTGCCCGAGTTGCTTCGCAAAACTTGGTGATCAGACCGCGAACCTGTATTTGAACAGATGTCTCGCGGCAATACCCCAGACAGTTTGCAGCACCTCGTTGTTCACAAACAGTCCATTTAGACACTTTGCAGTAACAAGAGGTATAAGCCACAAACTCTAGAGGTGACAAATCTCTGTGGTCAGTATGATTAACTTTCTAGACGAAAGTATCTACATGATGAAATGAACCCCGATGTTGTGGGAACCTGGTGGTCTGCCCGGGCGTTGTCGTTGCTAACAGACCGCTTTGATATGATTGCGAATGTCTTTCAACCGGATGAAAAGCTACCATCTGAAGGCGAACGCATCCGTACCGCAGTCGCCGCAGTCATCGCTTTTGTTGATGGCATCGCTCACCCGTCCGCATCACAGTCGCTGCACGCACTGCATCAAATTCGGTCGGCTGATGAAAGCGAATGATGACACATCAGCTGCGATTGGGTGGTATTCGGCCGCTTGGATGCTGTGGCGAGTGCGGCTCGAATGGGTGTGAGACTGTGCGTTACATATAAAATGCGACGCGTCCGCCTTCAATGATCACAAACTATTTTGTGCCTGTTGAAGGCACAGGGAATAACCTCTTGGAGGCTTCGCAGCATAAACGGGCAATTTGGTTCTTATTGATATTTGGATGAGTGTTGATAGATTAAAACTGCAGTGCTATTCACAACCATTCGATTCGCTGTCATTTCTATTGTAAAGGCTATAAAATGATATCTTTGATGGTAGAAAAAGTTGAAACGGTAAATAAAAAAACAAAAGTTATTATTCAAATTAGACTGAGAATTAGCATCCCCCAAACCACCCGCCCTTCACCACTTCCCAGTGCTTTTGCTGGGAAGAAAAAGTGGCGTAACAAACACCCCAACAGCACAGCTGCTCAGTTAGGAGAACACGATTCTTTCTAATAGTGTGTAATTAAAATTACGAAACACAAAATTTACTTAGATTTTTTGTTGCTTTGATTTGTTCTTTTCATTTAAGAATTTTCTTTAGCTTTTAAGATTTACTTTTGTGCAAATAGTTCTTTAACAAAGGATGTGGATAATATAACGTCGTGAGCTACACATATGGAATCTCTTTTTTTTTCACTACCTATTTATAAAGATGTTTGTGTAACTGTTTGTTCCCATATATTTCAAAAAGTTAAAAATATTACCCCTACCAGCTTTTTACAAACACGTGCTATTATTGAGCACGATATTTATTGATATTAATAAAAATATATTTTCTTTTTCATTAATTTACCCGTAAAAAGTAAAACTTCTCTGATGAAGAAAAGCTTCTTTGGTGTTGCTCTATAAGTATGTAAGAGTAATAAAAGTACCCAATGAAATAAAATGTATGCCATAGCAAAAGTTCAGAAAAACTTTTAACGGGTTATAATTTGAAAGATGTTAACTCTAGATGAGTTTCTTAATGACAAATGAATATTAATCTTTTGAAGCGGTTATTTTATAAAATAACAGAATAGTTTTCGGCTTTACTCTTCTAATAATATAGTAAAATCTTTTTATATTTGGCATTGGCTCGAAAAAAGCAGAAGACCACTAAGACATTTTCTACCATTAAATTTACCATTTTGTAACGAACCTTGCAATCAAATCCGACTGCGAATAGAATGTTTGTGATTAGCACTGTTGAATTAAAAGGATAGGACTACTACTACAACTCACGAAGGTTTTGTAATGATAACTTCATGATCAGCAGAGCCAGCTCTCCCGCGCCGGTGACGCTGCTGTCGCCACCGGCGGAACTCACCGGGCTGGCTCGGAATTTTATTCATAATGTTTATACAGACCATCGAACTGAACAATTTTCTTCCTGGGATCAACATCGTAATCGCAAAAATTAATAAGCTGCACAATTCAAAACTTCAATACGTACCTACACAAATCAAGATTTACATATTTTCACATTACTCTACCGAAATTCTTCGAATTTTATTTGAAATTAAACTATATTATTAAATACGTTTTGGAAGTAAAATTTATGTAAATTTTATGTGTTCTGCTTGTTATTGCATTAACTAATAATTTACTTCTTTTTATAGTTTCTCTAAACTCTGAATCGATTCCCTTTGTGTCACCCTTTGTACAGGTACAGCAGTGCGATTCTCTGACCATCTCACCGTGAAAACTTAGGGGAAGTGAGCGTGGAGTGAGCTGTCAATAGTGTCAATTCCTGGAAAAAACAAACTCACTTCACCTAAATTTTCACGGTGAGATTTTTATAGAATCGACCGGCTGGTCTGTAATTTATTGACATTGACATTTGCTATCTTTAGCTTATTAAGATAAAATTAATAAAGTCATCTCACAGAACTCGAGAAATATTCGGAATCTTCTTTCACCCGATCCCAAATAGTAGAAGAATGAGGAATGAATAAGAAGAAGAACAAGAAGTATTAATCGACATACCTAACTTGATATGGAAAAATACCAGAATATTCCATTAGAAATCGCTAAAGATTATTTACTTCAACTGTAATCGACATACCTAACTTGATACGGAAAAATACCAGAATATTACATTGGAAATGAGAACATACTAAAAGACACCTAAACAACCACCTACCACCACCACCACCTCCTATCACCACCACCTACAATAATAGTCCTTAAGTATTTTTACGAATCTGAACTCAAAGATGGAAATTGGAAATCACGTTAGTATCTCCGTGAAGAAAAGAACGAACCCTAAGTAAAAAGAAGTGCAGGAGATGGTTAGGTTATATCTGCCATCTGTCGGCCGCCAGAGCCTCGTCGGTAGCAGCAGGGTGCGCCGCGTGCAGGTAAGGATGGCTTGAAGAAACTGCGCGCCTCTCCCTTACACCCCTTTTAAAATAATATAAGGAAACTAAAAAAAAAATATCATAATAAACTAAAATATAAATGAAAAGGCAATTTTGTTATTTGGACAGGTCGTTAAAAGAAACGTATACACAGATTAGAAAAACGTTAAAAAAACACTTTTTTTTTTAAATTAGAGGCATGTCAGAATGGTTTTGTTTGGCACTTCTTGTCATATTGTTCGCAGGTGGTAAACCAGTGTAACAAGGACATGAAACCTCAAGCTCGTGGCGAAGTTAAATGAAAATGTTCCTGTAGCGGGTTGGATTGTAGTGGAGTACTTAGCTTGGCAGGCCATGCCAAGTACTCAACTTATTTGAAGAGAAATAATAAAAACGAGAAATGAGAACAAGATCGAGAATAAATTAATTTGTTTTTGGCACACAAAATTGGGGAAGCAATCAAAACAAGACGCGATGGCACATAACGGCTTCGATTACGAAGGTGTAACAATGACAGGACGGCCCTTGAAGCCTCCTGAAACGGCTACATTGTGCGTTAGGTGTAAATCTAGGCAAATCGAGAGGACCGCCGCCTCGTGATTATATCGATTTCGTGTTTGATGAAGTTAGGAAAATAAGACATGTGAATCTTTAAAAAGGAAGATATTCAAAAATGTTAAACAATATATAAGAAAGTAAGGTGCTAACAACTTAAAGTACGTAACAATCACAAAAATGAGTAGAAGGAAAACTAAATATTTAAGAAACAAAAACAACCACGTTTAAAATTAGACAAACGAAAGTTGGTACAGCTGAAAAGTAGGATTAAAGAAAAAAAAAAGACATAACAAACTAAACGCTAGTTATCCCTAAATTGGAACTTAAATCAAAGAAATTTCAATTGGCCGCAATGCCGGAATTCACCATTTTAGGTTGATCCTTTTGCTCGAGTGTTTTGCCTGCGTACTAAATATTCCAGTACCCAAGTAATGAAAAAGGGTATCCATCGGAATGTTGTCACTCACATCACTGTCATATGCCAACTTAAAAATTACGAAAGATAGAAAAACAATAGGCTAACTTCGAATAAATAAAGAAGAAGATGACATTGTAAGAACCCGAAGGAAAAAAGATACAGACGAAAGAAAGAGAAGAGACAGTAAAAGTTAGAAAGAGGAAAAGAAAAGACAGAAGTACGAAAGAAGTCGTTCCGATTAGGGATGATGTTAAATAGCGTCTTTCCAAGCCTTTAAAGGTAGTGGCTTGGTGATCAAGAGCCAGAGCTCTCGGACCGTCTTTGGTCACGGCATGTTGGATGGAAATACCGCCATCTGTCGGTCGCCAGAGCCTCGCTTGTCTAGGCGGGGTGCACCACGCGCAGGTGAGGTTGACTTGGGTAAACTAGTAAGTGTGCGTTCGCCCCTTGCACCCCACCCTCATGCACCGCTACAAGAGATACGATCTTCTGTAGCGGTCACATCAGGGGTATTAACCAATCATGCATACTACTTGCATGGTGGATCAGTCCTGGTACTTATTAACGTGGATAAGAGTAAACCCTCGATCAACTTTGACGAATCAATATCTTTACGATTACTCATCGTTTATGTGTAGGTACTACTCGATTCCAATTTTTACGATTTTAATCGTGATTTTTGCTTTTTCATACTATCACTCCCTAAAATTTTTGACTTTTCATTATCTTTATCGCTGATAGAATGCCACTTTGTCTTGGCCATCTGGCGAACAATAGCACCGTTTCCTACTATTCTAGTTTATTTATTAATACCTCACGACGACCAAAGAAAGACAGAAAGAAAAAAAGAACAAGAAAGTAAAATTTTTCATAATGTAATATTGATATTCATAATGATGTTGACGAATAAAGGTACTTAGTGTCATTTAATGGATTGCTGATTTAGATTTAGTTTTTTTTTGACGTACCTACGTCAAAAAAAAAACTAAATTTCCTTACCTTACTTACCTAAGTAAGGTAATGTAAATATCGATGGTTCCTCCAATATGCAACATTAGGAAACATCATAGATTGAGTCTATTCAATGAAATAGGGAGCAGATTATGTAAAGAAAATTCTCGCTGCATCATAACTTCGTAAAATACACGCTAAAGTTTAAAAGGAAATGCGGTCGAAGAGACTTTTTGAAAAATCCCAAGTAAAAAGTCATAATTCGAGGTTTGGCTCTAGCTTATTTTCTCCTCCAGTATTGGGGAAAAAGATCCAATTTAACTTTGTCCCTATGTGTTTCTTTTTTCATTAATAGTTATCCAATTTCTATAATAGGCCTCTGTTGACAGCGGCAATTTTGAGCATTTTTTGAGGGTTCTAGTGCTTATAAAAATAATGTATCATCAAAAAGGAAAACATAGGGACACAGTATATATCCTTCTTATTCTGTTTGTGATATATCTTTTAAATTGGTCCAATATTGGAGGAGGAAATAGGCGAGAGGCAAACCTCGAATTATGACTTAGGATTTTTCAAAAAGTCTCGTCGACCGCATTTCCTCTTAAAGACCTATACAATAATTATTAAGAAAAAAGGACGTAAATCGAATATCATTGGATTTTAAAAATGCAAAACGTTTTACAAACATATATATAACTAAATCTTATTATAATATTTGGTTTCTCAATTGGTTTGGTTCGATGTTTTATAATATCATACGAAAACTAACTATTCAAGTCCATTAAGTGGTTTCAGGCCCGACAAACCTAAGTAAATTTTGTGTAGAATTAACGCTTCCATTTATTATAAAATTGCACCCACTAAAGTAAATTTATGTCAAATACACCCATTATAATTATCAAACAAAACGGGTTCGTTAAATTAAAATTTCTGTAAATGGAAAAATACACAACGGCGTACATGGAGATGAATGTTAAATATATTTCAATTCTGTCCACTTAAAATGGTCGCTTAAAATTATCAACACTCCGCCAACATTATCTAGCCGTTAAAAAGTTATCACATCAAGGCAGCCTTGGACTGTTAACTTCTATCCACTAGTATCCACTTTAGATCTTTGGCCTAAACTCCACGTTATAACGTAGGAGAAGTTCAACATTTAATTTTGTCAGATCGAGGAACCTCGGCATTGTACAGTTACGCCATAAAATGGGTCTCAGTTTCGGGAAATGATATGCTTAAACCTACCACGTGTTACCTTTAATATCACGATTACCATAGAGATCCAATGAAGCCAAATAGACAAAAATACAATTCTTTCATAAAGAGAAGAGATACAATACACACCAAAATTAACCAAAACTTATAACCCTAAGACTTCCTTTAGACTCGCTGAACCTTATCTACTAAAATACATTATATACATTGGTGCAGTATATTTTTTTGGCGAGTGACATTGAACAATAGAACGCAAAGGGTTGAACCACGGGAAGGGTTTATACATATAAGTAACTATCGCGCACGAAGTAGCGATAGTAAAACAATCATTTCTGTTCGAATGGTGGGAGTTATAACGCCGTGATGCTCCTAACTGGACAACCCGCATTGGGCCCATGTGTCGCAGTAGTTTCATTATAGACCGATTATGCTCTTACCTAATTATTCTTTTTAATATTAACTGTACAATGAGTTCAAAGATATCTTGCTTAGAGATAAAACATCAATTACGTGAAATGGTTCGGTCTCGATAAGGGCACGAAGGCTCAGATGTGTTTATTTCTATTCGTGACGTCTATAGTATATGGAAATTTAAAAGTAAGTAATACAATAAGAATCCAGTTTATTGTGCAAGTAAAACTTGCTATTATTTGTATATTTTTTGTATTAATACTATTGTTATTAGTGGCTTCAATTGTAGATATACTTTTACAGTCTTCGTTTGCCCTGGCAGATGGTAATTGTATCGTTTATCATTTATTTTCTGATCATTTAGTTATGATTATTTAGATTTTTTATTTGAAATTAAGCAAAAATGTATATAAAACAAGCGATTAATATACCTAAATTAATTGATAGCTTACCTAATTAATAAAATATTGTATTCGTTGATATTGTACAGAACTAATTTTTAATAAGTGATTGGATGCTTCCCCCGGGCTTACATTATATATAACAATATTAAGAACCATTGTAGCACAGGTCGATCGATCAGGTTAAGCTACGCATGCCGCGGTTGGTCTGTAGATGGGTGACCATTTTTACATACCGAGACCCCTCCGTGCCTCGGAAAGCACGTTAAGCCGTTGGTCCCGGGTGTCATTTGTGGATTTTTAACAGTCGTTACGGGTAATCAGAAGCACAATTATGAATATTTAATAAAGCTATAAAGCTATAAAGCCAGGCTAATCAATGTTCAATGCAACGTGTTAATATGTTTGCCCGTAACAAGACCACTCTATCTCGATAGCCTGTTTAAAAAAAATCACGAATTTTTTTCAAGGAGAGCGCCCGATTTGTACTGGACTGTTTTCAACTTTCGACGCTGTCTCGCGCGTTGAATATCTTACAGTACACTTTTGTTTTATTATCATAAGTCGTTAATTACTCAAATTAGGCTGAGAATCAGCAGCATCACGCCCTCACCATTTCCTAGTGCAAAAAGCACAGCGAAATGTCATAAATGTAATAATGCTCCGGAAGTTTCTGGGGAGAGTTCCGAACCACATGTTCCCACGGCTGCTGGCGAGCAAGACTGGGACGTCAAGCTGAACCGTCTGCATAGAAATGTGACACGATCGAGTATTTAAAAATGGCGATATTTTTTGCCATTTAAAAAATTCGCTACGAACTTGCGTCACTTCCGAATCGTAAGTCTTTTGCTTTGAATTGAGCATATACCTTTGTTATCAGAGACACGTTCAAGTATTTCCATGTAATTGTTTTTTCTTACATTTTTGAAAACCTGTTGACGCTTCCCCTTCGGTGAAAGGTGAAAGATTATTATAATCTTTTATTTTTCTTATCACCTAATTATCAAAATACAATAGGTCCCCACGAGTAAATCCCCATTTAGCATCATGTGCTCCACTACTATTTAGGAGGATTAATTTTAAAATTTTGAAATTATAATTGCTCTATATAGTGTGGTATTTTGCTACAGCAAAACCACATACTTACAGTTTACAGTTGCTATTGTCCAATCCAATACCAAAATCTGTTTTACAATTTTATGACACTCATTTACTCACCATTTGTAGGTACATTATTACCATTGTAAAATATACCTTTACTTATCTTTGATATTTTTTACCATTAAATCCTTCTTTTTATTGTATCTTATGATATTTTTATTGATTTTCGTATTTTGACGTATTCATGAAATTGTCATCTGTCAATTTTACTTTTCTGTAGAGCTTACTTGTTTCACATTGTAAACCGCTTTTATTATTTCTGACAGTCAATACTTTTAAATTATTTTTGAAATCT
Source organism: Luperina nickerlii (assembly GCA_963855955.1). NCBI lineage: Eukaryota > Metazoa > Arthropoda > Insecta > Lepidoptera > Noctuidae > Luperina > Luperina nickerlii. The sequence continues at coordinate 2,293,334 of OY979662.1, forward strand.
ATAAAATGTTTCTTCTGGAACAGGAACTCAGGACTATAAAAGCGGTCGTCTGCCTGAGTCAAGTTATTTAAGTTCTGATGTTCAGTCAAGGAGTTACATTCTGAAGCTCAGTCAGATCAGTCAAGTTCTTAAGTTCTGAAAGTCAGTTAAGTTCTGAAGTTTAGTCAGGTTATTTTAGTTCTGAAAGTGAATCAAGTTCTGAAGCTCAGTCAGACAAAAGTCAGCTCTAAGTTCGGTCGAGTTTCCGAGTTTAGTCGGGAATCTGAATTCTTTACCTTGAAGTGCTGTTACGTGCTGTGTATACGTTATTGTCATAAAACGCTGTGTGTCGCGGGTTCGATTCCCGCACGGAACAAATATTTGTATAACCTACAAGTAGTTGTTCCGGTTCTAGCTGTTTGTGTATGTGATTTTAAATTTTTGTAAACGCACCCACAATACAGGAGAAATTCCTAGTTTGGGGCAACGTTTTTAAAAATTAAATCTAAAACATTAAATCTACTTCTGACTCGCCTTATCAACGATTTAGGGAGTGCTCTACACTCCTGAGAGGGAGCTCGACGAGCGGCCTTTACACCTATTCAGATAGGATAGCCTCAGGCCTGCGCCCTGTCCCGTCAGCCCTCCGACCTTTCGGCTCTGCTGACCAGAGACCTCCTCCTCGTCAGCTCAAGACCCAGAGGAAGAGGAAGCGGCCAGAGGAAGAAGACCTCCTGAAGCCTTTTTTAAAACCATGTAAATTACAAATAGCCCATCCGGTTATTTTTATCGTTACAGTAGGTTTATGACAATGCTGTTATTGTGCAAGACGTTTTTTAATTTAATATTTTTTCCTAATCTACCTAATTAGATTCGAATTGGTAGCTATAATATAAACGAGCTTGCGAGGTAATAAATATTCCGTCAAAAGGTACACAGAGTAGCAATGCTTGAACGAACAATGGTCATTTTGGACTACGATATAAAACAATTTATTATGATTACAAAAAAGTAGATACATTTTACAATGTACTTTATATTTACATGTAGTAATTGGATGTCATTAATTTATTTTTAAAAGCAGGGGTATTAATAGACACTCTTCATATTAAACTTATGTTAATTATTTATATAAAAAATCGACTAGCGAAATTTGATATTGCTGATAAGTAAAGAGTTAAAGCTAATGTATGAACGAAAAATATGAGCTTTTAGTAACCGGTTCATAAATCGATTGACTATACAAGAGGTGGTGCTAAAGAACCAAAACTATAACATTAACATTCCAGCTTCCTCATATGTGATAGAACAATTCTACCTATGCCAATATTTAAGGCATAATAGCTCCAATCAAAGTTCCCAGTCTTAATTTAGCCACAAAATCTTCGTTAATATGAGTCGTTTAGTGTTTGTTAGCTGGAGTGACATCACCCCAGCTTCCTCGTTCAATACAGGCAAACCAGTGAGGTTAGGGTTTTGGAATATAGTCAGAAAAATAAGGCATAATAGCTGCACAAGGAAGGAAAGATCTGAACGATAATACTTAAAAAGTGTTGAAACTACGATAAAAAAAACGTGTTTGTAAGCTCAGTTAGTTTTTTTTTGTTACTGTTTTACACTGTAAAATTGCATAAAAATATGCATAATATTTTATTTTATAATAGATATTTGGAAAATTTACAGCTAAGCATGTACAAAAGTGGATTTGTTAATAACATGAAGGTATTCATGTTAAGACAGTCGTGATGGATCAGTGGTGGTTTTAAGGTCTTGCCTCTACGTGGTTTACGAGGTTGTAGGTTCAAATCCCGGCACGTACCAATGTGACTTTTTGAATTCATATGTACTTTCTGAGTTTATCTTGGAGATTACTGACACCGGTAAAGGAAAAACATCGTGAGGAAACCTGGATTTATAGTTAACTAGCAGCGCCCCGTGGTTTCACCCGCATAAGTGTCGATTCCGTGGGAATATCGGTATAAAAACTATCCTATGTCCTTTCCCGAGACTCAAACTATCTCTATAACAAATTTCATCTAAATCTGTTCAGCGGTTTAAGCGTGAAGAGGTGACAGACAGACAGACAGACACACTTTCGCATTTATAATATTATAGTATGGATTCCTGTTAATGACTAAAATAGCCCTAAAATAGAATAGATAGAATTTAACGACCTAAAATAGTTTCAACTTTTGTTTTTTGTTTTTTTTTTTTTGTTTTGTTTTGTAGTTGAAACTTTTTAGGTCGTTAAATTTGTTGTGCAGTCTTTTTTAATTTACTCACTCCAATATTAAAAAGATCGATAGAAGATCAACTTCCTGGCAAGTCGTATTGTAAACACTGCTCGCCATAATCATGGAGATATGACTTTTGTGTGTAGATGGTTTTCAGTTAAGTTTTATTGAGAGAGAAAATGCAACAAGAAGAACACCTTTGGTTAATGTTTGGTTTTATGAATTTACCCTACATATATTTTTTTAATGATTTTTTAAAAATTTTTTATTAAGTTATCCTGCAATCTGTACAATGACTGAGAAGTTTAAAAATGCATTTATGGAAAGAATATTAGATTTATTAGAAAGTGTTCATAAAAAGTTATAATAATTTCGTTATTATTATTTCGATTATACATATGTATATCTAGCCTATCTATACAGTGGCAAGCAATCAAAATTGCAAGCCGGTTACTAAGAATATATCGTAATTAGTTATATAGCATCGAGTTTAGTAACATTCAACAAAGATGGTATTCATTGCATCCACCCCGAATTTCGTGTCATATTATACTACACATAAATATATGCAGATAAAAATCATGACATAGAGGTGCACATCAAATAACTTTACAATAGAAATATCAAATATGTACATAAAATATTATATCAACCCTTTTTTCTAGCGTCCAAACTAATCCTCAAAAAGAGGCACAAAACGCGCCATATTAACAAATACCCAAATGTAATACTACATATGAGTATTACATTTGTGTGACTGCGGACAATATGGCGCGTTACACCAGTCGTGAGAAACCAGAACGAGCTGCCTTGTAAGGCAGATTTGAGTGGTTTAGCTGTACTCGCCAAGGTCAGTCCATGGATGGGGACCGTTTTCTTTTCATATAATATAGAGATTACTCCAAGCCTCAGCACGTAAAGCCATTTTCATGCGCCTGTTCTCTCCCCGGCCGTGTCGGAATGCTGTTCCATCGGACTACGACACTTGTGCACTACACCATCTCCTGCACAGTTGGCTAGCCCGCGTTGAGATTCGTAGATTAAATTTCAGCCCAAGAACTGTAATAACACCTCCCTTAGATAGATAGACCAAGTTCTAGTATACAAAACGCAACTAGGCGCATTTTTTAAGTCCTAAATCCTCCTAAAACTAATGAGCCTTTAAAATGTCCGTGTTTTTCATGTACACTTGGTAATTAACATAATATAACTCTGGATATAATTGAGAATAGAAGCGTGATCGAAGTGGTGCCTATGCCTTGGGAAAAATGTAAATAATAATGTGCTTATTACAACTAAACTATTCGAAGGTGTTGGGAATCATTATATACTATTCTATTTGCAATGTAAACAGTGCTTATAAAAAAAAGACGAAATAGCTTTTTACAAAACTATAGAGCGATTATGAACGAATAGTAATGGTGTCCAAATATAAGCGAGGCCTGCTACTGATAATAGCACCACTTGAAGCTCAAGGAAGAAATTTATCATCGAACTCGTTTCTAAACTAAAATCTACATGCCGAAAGCGCAGCACCTGTGGCTACACTGACGGTACTGGAAGACTTTTGACTTTTACTTGATTCAAAATTATATTAATTATATTTTTTATAAGCATCGAATCCAAGAAACTTTGTATTAGCAGCATATACCTTTACGTTTATTGATTATGAACTTATTAATTCTTATGGAGTAACTGTATGTTTTTATATATCAGTGATTAAATTTACAGTTTTAAAATTGTTGCTTATGCCCTAGATACATGGTCCTAAGATCTATAATATATGTTCTTACATCTATCTTGTTTTGCAGCTCCTACCTCGTACTGCTCACATTAGAGGTGTTCTGATCAGGTTGCGCAGAATCCGATCCCACGGTGTTTTGGTCATCTGTCACCTACCTTTATCCGGAGGTTGATACTCTTTTAGTTCGATCTGAAATAGAAAACATTTTTTGTTGACAAACATAAGCTTTATTGATGTATATGCTGTTTGAGTTTCTTCGATAGTGAATAGAGTCCACAGAATGACTATTTCATGAAATCTTGACATTTCGGGATTATAGGTACTAACCTAACAAGTTGTATTACTGATTCTAATGATTATGATTCTGTAAAAACATATTTGTTACGGTCGCGAATCAAATTTTGATCGACTTAAAACTTAATACTGACCAGCAAATTGCAAAAAACGTAAGAAAATTTGAATTTCGCGGGCTACCTTAGCGCTTGCCCCTTAAGTTGTCAGTCAGTTGTCGTTGGCCAGTGTCACTGTCATAAAAACCGGTCAAGAGCGAGCCTGACTCGCAAACCGAGACTTCCGTATTATGAAACGTGAAATGCTTTTAAATTTTCATAGGCGAGGCCTATATTCATCAGAGAATTTATCACTACGGTATAGAATTTTATTATTGTAGTTTAAGTTCAGCGCCATCTCTTTACCGATTGTGGAGTTAATGTAACTTTTGTTGATTTCTGAAAAAGTATGCTATTTACATACATCGTTTTATTTTTCCTGTAATTTTACATAAACTTCAATAACATAGAATAATTTCAGATTTTTATCTGTGGATGACCCTAAAAGCTTGTTCTAAATCGGTTTTACTTTTGTACACTTTCATAGTTTTATGAGGTGTGTCGTGCTGAGTCAGTCTTAGTAATGGCGCCATTTGTATGTGTGTGACATCACAATCAAATAAAATGTTTAGCGATGTAACTTTTAAGTGATAATTTGGGCTCATATCGTTATTACTTTATTAGTATTACATTTATTGAATAGCTCAAAAAAACTCTTTGCTATTTTAACGAATCTTTATCAGTAAACTACTGTCTTTCTCAGTGTTGTTATGAGATATTTTAGATCCTGGACACAAAGTGAGACAAACACTTCAGGTACAAATGACAAAATTAAAAAAAAAGAGTGAGAGATCATACCTCACTGAGTATAACCCAGTAACTGCTGTTTTTATTAACTTTCAACCGGATCGCTTTGATGTATCCCATGGCCAAGTCTCCCTCGGCGAGACCAAACTCATCGAAGGTGTTAACCGCTGTGAAGGTGTTGTTACCTTTGGCTGGTAACACCTCCACAGTGGTGTCGTAGAACTTATCTTTGATATGTTCTACGTTCCCACTGCGGAATATGTAGCTGAAACAAGTGATTACAAGAAAAGTCAGCAACGATTGTAAGTTGGGCAATAACCAAATGTTAAGCTCAGCTGTTGGTTTATCAACGAGTCACCATGTCCTGGTCACACCCGATGTTTCCAGGAAGTAAAATCATCACGTTTCTTTTGTTTGGGAATTACATGAAAATGTAAGTAGTCACATTTTTTCAAAAAAAATTTTCTTTCCTTATGAACATTGTTGTAAGTATCACATATATATCTGATATGACATGTTAAAAATTGACCATCAAGTAATGACACTTAATTATATGCACTTTGTTGTAAACTTTATTCTTTCTTTCTTTCTTTTATTTCAAAACAATGTTTGGGGACAAGTACTCACTGAGCAAGAACGATTGGCTTTTCGAACCAAAACTCCACGATGTTGCCTTTCCTTGGCTTCTCGCCCCAGAAGTATGACTGTCCATCATAAGCCGCTTTCAAGGGATGCCCTGGGTGTACCGAAATATCGGTTTTAAGGGACTGCAGAGGTGGGTTCGAAGTGTGTGGGTAGAACGTTGGGACAGCCCCAAATTGCGTGTCCTGAAAAGATTGACAAAACTAAAGGCACCTAAAATAGGAAACGAACATACCTAACGTTGATATAAATTGCAAATGTATTCCATAGGATGACATTTTCACAAATAATGAAAATGCAAAGTCAAGGAATATTTAAAGATAATCTGCGTACCTATGTTAATTATCTACTAACAATATTATGTCATTGTAGATAACCTAGTCTGGTACGGTACTAGAAAAGCTTTGGCATACAAATAAGCTATTTTGACATCTCCTAAGCACAGGGTAGTCTTTGTCGTCAGCCAGGAGAAGCATATAAAATGTATTTCTAATATCAAAGTCAAATATTAAACAATATTACTGATAAAATGAAAGTCAAAGCCAAAGGTTACTGATAAAATGAAAGTCAAAGTTAAATATTACTGATCAAATGAAAGCCAAAGTCAAATATTACTGATAAAACGACAAATAGAGCTTCAATTTTGTAATAATCAACTAGTAAGGTTTTTATAAAATACAACAGACCACAGAGACTTCCAGTGAAAACGTTTTTAACAAATTTTAAAACAAGATAGTAAAGCGTACCTTGATCTTTTGAATCTTTCCCTTCAGTGATGAATAAAGGCCAATATGTTGGAATAAAGATGACTTGTATTTCGGCCGAATCGCCTCCTTTGCCATTGAGCACTTTCTCTGCGACAAGAGAGTAAGGATACTTGATTATTATAAAATATAATAGTCAAACCTATAAAAACAAACAATAGGTTTTATCAATGTTAGGGCCAGCACAGACGGAGCGGCCACTGATCGAGCAAAATCCGCCGCGTAAACTCGGTGGACGCAACGGATGTTTGCGATGCCGCGCGTGCGCGCAAGCAGTCATCAGTCATCGTCAGTACATCAGTATCGTCACAGTATAGTGATGAATATTAATAAGGTTTATGTTTGATATTTTGCAAAGTCGTCAAAATAAAGAAATAATAAAAGATTTTAAGAGCGTGGCAGCGAGGAACATTCGCATGCGCAAGCCGCGCTGAATTTTATCTTGCACGCTATTTTCAACTTTACTATATTTGGAATTAAGTTCATTATCTCAATTAATCTATGATAACTTCACGAGCATCTTGCTGCTCTATCTATGCTGATCCTTAGGCGTCGTTCACACAGTCACGCGTAATTATTTACACACAAACTCAATGAAAACGCGTTCCCGTGCGGTATATTTGGATCCGTATCTTTGCCTACGCGTGGCAGTGGGACCAGGGGCTTATGAATAAAATAAAACAAATGTTTCCACCGAGGTTCACAACCCAAAGAAACAATTCTTTGCATTGTAGTTGGCATCGATGGTGGGTTTGTTCTCCGTACAAACAAATCACTGCAGCTAAGAGTTCGGCTACAGCGTTCTTAGAAAATGTACGTTTATGTACGTTATGCGACTTCAAACTGTCCTACACAGCTATTCACAACCATCTGACTAGCTATCGTATCGAAAATGACACATTTCGATAGCCTGATTTGCTTTACCCCTGACAGCAAAACTGCTGTCGGGAGAATAGCGGTTGTCTATTTGATTTAAACTGACTAAATTAAGGCTCATCCAAACAGGCGCGACACGCGATAAAATCGCGCGCGACAGAAAGGCACTGCAAGTCGCGCAACGAGCGGTGCCTTTGTGTCGCGCGCGATTCGCGTCGGCGTCGCGCCTGTTTGCAGGAGCCTTTAACGGATTTTGGACTTATGATGACCAGCGTTTAGAGGACTCCTACAATAACATTGCTTGATGTTCGATACGGCACGGAAGCGTATCGAGTGGTTGTAAGTAGCTACCCTGGTCACTAATGTTCTCTATTGTTTAAAATCTCACATTAATAGTCTAAATAATAATATACATTCAGGAGTCACATTCACTCAGTGCAGGCTGAAAACACAATAACCTAAAACTAACACTGATTAAAATACAATCCCGAAGGCAACCGCAGACTGCAGATCGTCACGACAGACCGCAGCGACACTAGCTTTACCGCCTGTTGCTGCGGGTGAGCAACGACCGCAGTCAGCCTACCAGTCAACGCCGCTGCGGTTTGCGGTCTGCGGTCGCCTACCAAATGATATCTTCAGAATATATAATTATACAAGGTGAAGATGACAATACGACAATAAATTAAACTTTGTATATCCAATAACATTTACAGACTGCATCCAAAAAATCAATCAAATAATGTCGAATAGTTTAGTCACTATAGCTATGCAAAGATTGACTATACCCATAGTCGGCCCACCAACCATCACTGCTATTTAGTTTGTTTAAGAAAGGACTTTTTGAATTTCGATATTAAGATTTATTTGATAATTACAAAATAATGCCTTGCTTTAGTATTGCCAGTGTTTACTTTTTTGTTGTACTGTCGTCTCCACATTCCGTTATAAAAAAAAAACGCTTACTGAAGTCTTAATAATGGTGCACGTTCGGTCAGCCAGATAACTTTCAAGAAGCCAGTCGATGGGCATGTTGCTATAGAACAGCTGCACGTAGGTGACGAAGTGTATCAGGTCTGCTGAACGGAATAGCTTGCCAATGCCTCCAACATGGCAATACTCGATGAAGAACCAGTTAGGGTTTGCCACTGTGGTCGATGCTGTGAACTGCTTTATTTTCTGGACAATGATAAGAAATAGCGTTTCATGAAATTGTCAAAATAACACAAAAACATAACATGACGCTTATCATTCCCGAAGGGAGGCGTACCTATAGTACACCCTCATTTTGCCAGTTGTAATAGGGGGCGGGTCTATTGCCATCAACAGGGCACAAATCCAGACTGCGGGCGGCTACTGAAAAATTCCAGATAGAAGAACCCCTTAACGCTTTGCCCGACCTGGGAATCGAACCCTGGATCTCATGCTCAGCAGTAGCACTTGTGACCACTAGTCCAACGAAGCAGTCTTTTAAGAAGAAGGAAGAATATGAGAAGAAAGAAAAAAAAAATGGGGTGTGGCTGTGTCATGGACATGGCCGTGTTTTGTACGTGAATACGTTTATGTAACAGGGTTGATCCGCTCGGCCGCACTCTTTCTTTTACATTCCCGGCACTGCTTGACTCGGTCATATGGTGTTTTATTGGTAACATTCGATTGCTCTTGAGAAGCCTGTCCAACCGTATACGATCTTTGTATTTGGATTTGGCTTTTTGACGCGTATAGGCCGACATTATATATTATTGATATTATTTTTATTTTAACACATTATATTCACTGTCACTGTTTCACACTAATGTTTTGTATACATTAGATAGATTTTGACGAGAGCTGACAATTGAAACTTAACCAAACGTCGTAGATTTTCCGAGTCAAAAGTTATAGGTACTAAGTGGAAATCTTGATACGCTGCAAAATGACCTCCTCCTAAATGCTTTCCCCTCCACCGCGCGCGATGCGTCACAGTCATCATTTAGCGTAATGAATTATTTAGTCCTTTAGCTATCCAATGGTGTGATTGAATTTAGGATGGAGAAGATAGATAAGAATCTGTGACACCAAACTGCATCCCCCGATTTTGTTATCATTGGTTTTTTTGACTCACCCCCACTATGGAAGCATTTTCAAAGACGTATTCACGTCAAAAACGCGTGAGTTTTAAAGTTATGTTCTAAAAGATATTATTAGATAGTGTGAAATAACGTTTCAGAAATATATGTAGGTATTTAATCAGGTTATTTTACAACAGAAATTCATAGAGAAAATGACGTTTATGCAAAAAAAAAATCCATAATTCCGAATAAATAAAATTAAAATTCACTAAGATATTGGCTGGTAACCACAAAAGAAATAAATGGACAAAACCACGGCAAGCCATGCCTAGAAATTTATATTCTACTGTACCTATTCGTATTCTCTATTCTAAATGCGCATACATAATAGCGACGGTGTAGTATAATTTTATAATAACTACTAAACCATGCTATTACAGGAGGCAAAAAAAAAGTTTAATTTCTATAGTTTTTAATATTTGAATAAAAAAGTTACGTATATTAAAAAAAAAATTAGATAATGCTAGTGATGGTGATAATGATTTTAATCAAATATTTAAGGTTAGGGATATAAATTCCCTTCCGCTCCACCCATTTCATTTAAATCGGTTTAGCGGTTTAAGCATGAAGAAGTAACAGCCAGACACACTTTGAGGGACAGCGCTACAGTCAACACGTTTTTAAGTGTAAATATTCGGAATTGCAAGAAAAAATCAAGCACGATGACTTATTAGGTATTTCTACAAGCAAATATCTCATAAATAAGAACAATTTTAGACCTTACGTCTTTGCAAATACGAGCTATTTCATATTTTACCAAAGCATATGCAATAAAGTAAAAATCGTTAAAATGTTAGTAATTAGATGTTGATATTTCAACGTCGATAGTGTCATCATGCTTTCTATAGTCTCCGCTACCAAAATGTCGACGTCACCATCGTCTCTTCCATTCGCAGTTAGAGTTAAAGTAAGCGGGTTGAACGAATGAGAACATTAGTAAGAATAAAATAACGTTCTTGAACGTTCAAAACGATAACTTTACTAGTAAAGTAAAAGCACAGCTCGAACTATGAATCTGTCCCTAGAAATGAACTCGATAAACAGGCTTATAGTTCTACCAAGGTCAGAACTGGAGTAACGGCAAGCGGCGGGTCGTCCCCCACTGAGACGCTCCTTGATGGGCCGAAATCCTTAAAAACGTGACTGACACTCTGCATCCGACTGGATGCGGAAGGCGGAGGACAGAGTGTTGTGGCGCAGCCTGGGGCCTATCTCCAGCAGTGGACTGCGATAGACTGTGTTGATTGAAGCATTCTCTCAAAAAAATTGTGGCTTCGAGAGAAAGTTACGAAAAAAGAGATAAAATAGGAGTGCATTACTAATACAAATCTAATAACTCTAAGTTTAGTAGTAAACCAAAGACAATCGAGCTCACCTGGACATAGTTCTTCTTGGCGATGACATCATCTTCTAGCATGAGATAAAAGGTACCCTTGGACTGGGCATAGGCCATTAGGTAGATGTTGTCCAGGTTCTGCTTTGTCCTCCATTTTACCCTTTTATGGGAGTCACCCAAGGTCCCGGGAAGAGTGTCGAAGTTTGGGTAGTAGGCTGCTGTTGGTGATACGACTTCTATAAGGCCATTTTCTACTTGCTTTGGGAACCTGTATAGGATATTTTGGATTTTGAGGATTATTTACATCGTTGCAAAAAGCAAAGCAAGAACCTAAAACGTCTAAAATATATTTTTGTTCGGGCCTAAGTTTAAAAAAATTTGATCCAATTTCAATGTAAACTGTCTTATTTGTAAAACGTTCAAAGCCAGAAAGCGTTTTCCACCGCGTCGAGTTTCAATATCAATAAAAGACAAACACAATAAAATAGGGAATATGCATGATTTTTTTTTTATTTAAAAAAATAATCCTCATTCATGTAATAAACAGTTTAGTAAAACTGTTTTTCGGATAACTATGAAATTAAAAAAGATATGAGCCATCGAAGATTTGTTTCTATCTCTTTCTCGCAAAACGAAATTTAACACGGAGTTTATATGGCCGTAGTGACATGTGACGTCACAGTCTATGTCGGATCTCTCTGTCTAATTGGTGTGTAATCAATAGTTTTAAATGCTCATATCGGCCGTGTTTCTTGGCCGATTTTAATTTTAATTTCACTTTTTGTCATCTCTACTACGCTATTTTCATATTTTGTTAATAAATGCCATGAAAAAAATTCATGCATATTCCCTATTGTCCAGAGTTTAGATTCTATAGCAACATCTATGTCCATACAGACCCCTAACTGAACCGGAAATCAAATTCAGCGCAGAGCTCAGCATATGTATCGAGAACACTCTTTGTTATTGGTTCCATTTGATACTTGCCGGTATGAATGTTATTAGATTTAAAATAACAAGAAGATTCCTATTTCGGACAGGCGTTTTTGTATTTTTTTGAGTTTTAATGAGACTAACAAACGTCATTTCAGTCAGTGGGAACATTATAACCTGACTATGATGAGAGTAAAAGTTAAAACTTACATGACTTCTATCTGCCGGGCCGTTTTGATGACGTATTCCAAGTCCGTTTCACCAATCATGACCACAATGAGAGTACTGTTAATATCAGCTGGAGTCAGTCCACTGACAAGATGCTGTGGAAATTTACTAGGATTATATCATCAGTAGGGGAGGTGAGGGAGCATTATATAGTCCTTAAAATATGTGGGCTATATTTTGGCAATGGCGGTAGCCTTCGGCGCGGGAGATATTATAGTGCACTAATTTTTGCCCAGACACAGGTGCAATCTCTCTTCCCTCTCTGTCATAGTCGGATATGACGACATTCCGACACGACCGGAGAGAGATCAAGCGCAGGACCAACGGCTTAACGTGCTTTCCGAGGCACGGGGGTGTAACACCGCCAACTAAAAAATTCAAAAACTCTTTGCCTGACCTGGGATTGAACCCAGGAACCCACGCTCAGCAGTCGCACTTGTAACCACGAGACTAACGGAGCAGTTAGTAGTGTATTAGGCTACCATCAAAAATATTTAGACAACAATTATTATGAAATTAAAACAAAAAAAAAACATCAAGATCGAGTCGGACTCGCACACCGAGGGTTCCGTACCATCATATGTTTTTAAATTTTTATCAGCGAGGCCTTTATTCCTTAGAGAATTTTAAAACCACGGTGTAGAATATTGCAGTTTTAGGTCAGCGCCATCTCTTGACTGATACTAATGTATTTTTGTTGATGATTTCTGAAAAAGTGTGCTATTTAGAGACATCGTTTTATTTTTCCTGTAATCTTTACATAAACTTTTATCACATAGAATAATTTCAGATTTTTCTCTATCCAAACTTCGGGGATAAGAGGGGGGAACGGTATTTTTTTTACATTTTTCATTCAAAGTCGAAAACAATGTAGCCTAAAAAAACAAAATTTTTTGAGAATGTGCAAACAGTGCTCTTCCATATGGTACCCCCACCTTAGTATGTACCATATGGTACATACTATAGGTATGCCTTAGTAGCCCCACTTCGAATTTTTAAGATTATCAGTACCTGTTGCAAAAAAAAATATCTTACTTATTTGCAAAATAGCTGGACAAACGTCATCTAAAACTGTTCCAAATTTCAAGTAGATGATGGCATTAGTAGTTCTTGAGATAATCCAGCTGTGACAGAAGGACAGACAGACAGACTGAGTCGCACCATGAGGGCTCCTTTTTACCATTTTGATACGGAACCCTAAAACAACTTACCTACTGGGACTATGTCGTTACAGTTCGAAAATTAATTATAATAAATATACCTATAATAATAAAGTTTTCAGTCCCATGCGTGACAATGGATGTTGAAATAGTGACAATGATGAGTATCTTTTGACAATACGACAATAAATGAAAACACTGGCAATACGATGATGTGAAATGATGCTGTTAATGGCACACACACACAACAGCATTTTGGAACTAGTAAGAGTATTTTTGGAACAAAGAAGAGTATTTTGGTACTATCAAATATATCATCATAGAAATTAAAAAAGATTTTATTTCAAACAACCTAGTGGTGAAAGTCAAAGTCAAAGCATAATTCTCATCATTCTCTTGCCCTTATCCCAATTTATTTGTGGTCGGCGCAACATGTCTTTTTCTTCCATACTTCTCTATTAGTCGTCATCTCGGTAGTCACCTCCTTTCATACCATATCATCACTCACACAGTCCATGCATCGTTTCTTTGGTCTTCCCCTACTCTTATAGCCATCGACATCCATATTCAAAAGTCTCCTCTCGACATTTTCCTCATTTCTCCGTAAAAATATGCCCACCATGACAACCGATTATCACACAAGTCCACAAAGTCAAAGCATTTAATACAAATAGGCATTTTGAACGTGATGGCCGACTATGAGTATTATCAATCTTTGAGTAGATATACTAACTAAACTATTGGAAATATTTGATTAAATTTCTGTAAGCAGACTGGGAATGTCATTAGACATATCCACGAAGTTTAATTGATTGTCGTCTACACCTTGTATAAACAATTTTGCTAATCCTTTTAGGATATTTTTATTTTAGGCAGTTTTGCTGTCATAAAATATCTTGTAAATAGTTTCTTACATTAAAGACGAGATTTTGTTTTCAAATAAAATTATCTGCGTTTGAAAAACTTAAGCTTCTCCGAGTCTTTTAAGAAATTTTTAGAACTGACGCTTTTATAGTGCACTAAGAAAAGAAGTATGATCTTACAAATCCGTTTTATAAAATCTTTACGCAGTGTTAGGTTTGTGAAAGTAAAAAGATTTTTTTTATGAACAAATGATTGTTTACTTTTATAGATAAGTAATCATCACAATATTCAATATTGAGAATTCCGAAGTAAAAAGTATCTAACTCTATCTTTTACTGACGCTGACCACTCTCCGTATCATGAAAGAGCCTTAATTCCTGGTAACAAAAAATACAAAAATGAATACTCACAGTCAAGGTAAACATTAGGTAGCTCTCCTTGTCTCTCTTCACTGTCGGTATGCCCACGACCAAGTCAGAGGAGTGGCGCCCTCCTCTCATATGGTATGCGGGCTTCAAGCTGTTAGGGTCATTCATCAAGTGCGGCAAGAGTTGGTAGACGAATGGAATCCTCAGCTGTTGTATGTGCTTGGTGAAGACACCAGCGGCCGCTCTAGTTCCTGATGATGGAGAGAAACTCATGAGCTACTCATAAGTTGCTTGGGTCAGTATAGGGTACTGGTGGTAAAGTCGCCTGTTCTCGGGGTGCCTTGAATTTGAAAAGCACTTTGCGATGTTGGGGACTGCTGCCCATATTTCAGAGGCAACCAAAAAACTGAAAGAAATACTGAAAACTGTTTTTGCCTATGATTATCTGGGTCACTCCGGTAATTAAGTCGCGGACGTCAATAATCGGTTTTGGTAAAATGCCTCTTGGCCACACCCATGCCCTAGAACCAAAAACCGAAGACGTGACATTCAGCAAACCACACTAGGCTTACGGATTATATTACGGCTCGCTCCCTTTCAAGTAGTAGGAATGTTATAGATTGATTATGGTTCCGTATGTATATTTTCGTGTCGAATTTAATAGAGTACCAGTCAGGCGGTTTCCTAAAAGCGTGATCCAATCATGTATGACATATGACTAGATCTGGCAATCGGACCCAGGATTGAATGGCTTAGCAGCTGGTTCATGATCCATGAGATAATAAGGCAGTGTAACAGCAATTAAGAATTATTCTGAAATAATCTGTAAATCTGGATTCAGAGATTGATTTAAAAGTCATTATTGGTTGACAGAATGACAGAGATGCATGGAAGTTAAGGACATGCTGCTGACCCAAATTTTATTGGAATAAGGGCAGTGTGGGGATGATAACTATAATAATAGACTAGGGGTTTTTTATAGGTGTCTGTAAAAGTACCTGAACAGTGTAAAGTTGTAGGTCCAAAAAGTCTAAAAAAAGAGGCGCTAGCTAAAAATAATTGGAATCCTTAGAAATTAATTGTCATACTATACCGCCTTACATTTTTCATATCAAACTAGTGTTTTGTTTTGTTTAATTGTATTTTGTAAATTGTCATAAAATGTGTAAACTCGTCGGATAAGATTGTTAGTATTACAATAGTTTCAATTCGCTGTGATATTTAGTTACGAATACTGATTACGGGTCGTCAGAAGCCCGAAAACATGACACCAAGTCAATATTACCCAGTCACTGGGTTGTGGAGGTCTGATAGGCACTCTGTCCATGTAAAACACGGGTACTTAACTGCATCCGGTTAGTTAGACTGTAAGCTGACTTCAACATCGTTGGGAAAAGGCGGGCAGATGATGATTGGGTTACAAATATAGGTCGAATGTTCAATTTTTTTTTGTCTACGTCCTATTTTAGTCGACCTGGGAATTCAACCCAGGTCCAAGCTACAAAACATTTAAAACTGAAAATAAGAGAGAGACTAGGTCAAATATTACTTTATTTCTAAACGATTTAATGCTATTACGAAAGATTTGCTTACGCATGACAATTAAATTAGTACATGCAATATGTGCTAATGAGCGGAGCGTGTGGCAATGAAACCGTTTCCATACTGAAACTCTTTAACTGTATTTATTTATAAAATGTAGCTGTCATCCAACAGAACGAAGATGTGTATTTAGGTATTTACATACATAAGGGGACTACTTGACCTAAAGCGCGGTCACTATCGGACTGCATAGAAAAGAAAGAGAAGCGCGATGACACAACGCTGGTAATTTATTGCAAAATATGAAGCGATTATCTATTTACAAAAAATCTATTGTTTAGACTAAAAAATTAAAACACTAGTGCTTTAGTATGTTGCTTGTAGAATAATCTGACAAAAAAACAGAATGATCGTATGTGTCTTAGTACGGTTTTTATTGTAAAAAGGAAGTTTTTAGAGGTATCTTTATGATTTTTTTCTGTCGTATCAAATTAGTTGTTTTCAACACACTATCTAACTAGCAAATATCCTGAAGAATACATATATTTTTCTGATTTTGTTTACTGTAGTCGATCATATACTTTTATTGCTTCTAAAACTTGCGCAGTGCGATTCTGTAACTATCTCACCGTGAAAACTTAGGTGGAGTGAGCGTGGAGTGAGCTGTCAATAGTGTCAATTCCTAGCAAAAACATACTCACTTCACTTAAGGGGGAAGCTCTAAGGTAGCCCGCGAAATTCAAATTTTCTTACGTTTTTTGCAATTTGCTGGTCAGCATTAAGTTGTACGTTGATTAATATATAAATCGCGGCTGTAAGAAATATGTGTTTACAGAATTACAATCATTAAAGTCATCAACACAACTCTCTAAGACCACGTAAGTCCAAAGAATGATGATTTCATGAAACAGTTATTCTTGGGACTTACGTGGTCTTAGAGAGTTGTGTTGATGACTTTAATGATTATAATTCTGTAAACACATATTTCTTACGGCCGCGATTCATGTATTAATCAACGTACAACTTAATACTGACCAGCAAATTCCAAAAAACCTAAAAAAAATTGAATTTCGCGGGCTACCCTGGCGCTTTCGCCTTAAGTTTTCACGGTGAGATTTTTACAGAATCGACCGGCAGTAGTTCCCTTTATACTACACCTGTATTTGCCGAAGGGTTACACGCAGGGGTGTACATGTACACTCAGATTTTGCCACTCATCTTTAAGGACCTTGTAATAGGGTGCGAATCTTTAGCCTTCACCCGGGCACAAACCTCCAGGCTGGTACTGACAGATTTTTAATGGGAAAATCCAATAACTCCTCTCTCGATTCAAACCTCTTGCTCAGCATTAGTGCTTGCGATCACCCAGGCCAACTAGTTATTTACTAGTTTAACAGCAGCAAGTGTTAGAGAGGTATTTGTGATTATTTTGTTTTTTTGTTTGTTTTTTTATGCGTCATGTTTCGGTTTAAAGATATTTATTTTCTCAAAGAACAAATTACAGTTCACTTAAAGAGAAACTTAACTAAATTAACAGTAAGTTGTAGTTTACATTACGACGTTCAAGCTATCGAAGAAACTGAACACCATAGTTTCATTTATAAAATACGAGTATTACATGGCCAGACAATTTCATCGGAGGAACAATTATGAATCTCTGACAATTTTTTCACACAAAAACTGTTAGACGTCAATCCTATTAACAAATAAACGCAAATAAAAGTATTTTCTTTTTTTTTTTACTGTATGCGGAACAGGGTGTAAAGTTCACTCATACTCCATAGAAAAGGGAGGATCCTCCGACCAGATGGGTGTTGTGTCTGGCGAGCAACTGCCCGATGATTCATGTCGGAACGTTGTATCTATGCTAGTTGCGCGGTAAACTCTGCTTGCGAGATGCAGGATTGTATATGTTGCAATGGTTTAGGCGTGAAAGAGTAACAGAAAGACCTTACATTATCATCACCTGCCGAGCCTTTTCCCAACTATGTTGGGGTTGGCTTCCAGTCTAACCGGATGTAGCTGACTACCAGTATTTTACATAGAGCGACTGCCTATCTGATCTCTACAACTTAATTATTGGACAATGCAGTTATTCTTGGTAAGTAAAACTAAAAACCTAATGCGCTAAATTTAATTATTTCTATAAGTTAAACTACCTAGAAAAAATACTGTTAAAATATTTTTATTCCTAAAAAGTGGAATCCGCGAATCCCTGTCTAAAATTATACGATTCTAATTGGAATTTACGGATTCTACAGATTATTTGACAATAACTAAATTGTTTAAAAAAAGGTTATTGTATGACTTACCTGTCATATTCTTTAGAATGGCATAGACTGCAGGGGAGACGGTCGTCGAAGCTGTATCTAGTGCAGTCATGTGATTTGCGGAATGATTACTATGATGGGAAAACATTCTCGCCTGTGAAAAAGATTTCGATATGACTACTTAAATCAAGCTTTACAACGTAGTAGAACAAAATAACAATGAATGAAAAGAGATTATGATCTACCAGTATTAGGTACAAGAAAATTGAATTATTGCACCAGGTGAAGTAGTTCTTTAATATGCCCATAATTCTTCTTCGTTAATCCTATTAACAAGGAAAAACGGGAGTTAAAAGGGGTAGTCACTTAGACATTTTAGTGTAGTTTCAAGCATGAATAAGATCACATTTGTTTCTCTTATTTATGTCTAGAGCTAAGTTTTAGCCTAACCACAAATATATCGAAGACCCCACCTGACGCAAGTGCTGTATGATGTTAACATTCACAAGAAACACAAACATAACATCATCACAGTGAAGGGAGGGGGAGGGGGGAAGTACAGTACATTCATATTTCACCAGTAATGTATAAGTCTCATAGGAGGCGAGCAACACAAATCCAGAGGCTGTTCTTGAGAATTCTCTAAAGCAATAACTCAATAAGACTGTTGGATCTGAGGATCGCACCCAGGATCGCTCAGCTGTCGCTTGAGACCACCGCCACGACGCTTAATTAATTCAATATTATAATTATATAACCTGTAAGGAGATGATGTCTTCCAGCCTTCCTCTGTACTGTGCCTCTAGGAACTGCAGATGAGACTCCATGTTCGCTAGTACTTCTTCCATGTGATCTTCGCGCTGAAGACGTGCTGCAGGAACAAAATACAGTTAAGATTTGTTCATATTTGGCACCCATTAAGGTACGGCCAAACCAACGCATCCGAAGTGATCGCACCGATCACATGCGCCGGTGCGAACCAGCTGTGCTATTTTGTAAAAATCTCACCGTGAAAACTTAGGTGAAGTGAGCTTCAAGAGAACTGTCACTCCATGTGGTGCTATGGAGTGATACTATTGAAAGCTCACTTCACCTAAGTTTTCACGGTGACATTTTTACAGAATAGGTCTTCAGTACCTACCTAGTTCATAAATAACAACTGATCGCCTCAGTGCACGCCATGGCGGAGCGCGTTGGTATGGCCGTACCTTAAGGGTGAATTTTACTAATGAAATATGGTCTAAGAATGAAACTGAACGCCATCAGCACATCTTAACTACCTCCACGAGCTGCCAGTGTCAATACAGTGGTGTAACTACTCAGGTGCAAAGTAGTGCGAGGCACTGCCGTCTCAATAAAGCATTGGCCCAGGGCCTCATTTGGCAAGAGTGTTTTGAGTAACATATTTATAGCATAGTATCGTAATTAAAAAACCAATGGCCCAATAATTCATACTATGAATGGCCAAAAGAAGGCCAAACTCAAATCTAACCAATACGAGGCGGGTTGTTATAATTTTCACGTCCACTTCGCTTGCTTTAGCATTCAGGGTTCTCTGAATGAATTCACTGCAAAAGCTGTGGCAGCACATGCCACATACGGCAG
Source organism: Luperina nickerlii (assembly GCA_963855955.1). Taxonomy (NCBI): domain Eukaryota; kingdom Metazoa; phylum Arthropoda; class Insecta; order Lepidoptera; family Noctuidae; genus Luperina; species Luperina nickerlii. The sequence continues at coordinate 2,313,126 of OY979662.1, forward strand.
CGTCAGCAGTGTCGACACTATGAGTTTGATTATAAATTATTGATTTCATAACAAAGTTCGACATCCGTATTTCGCATTCAGTTTCATTGGTGAAATTCTCCCGTATCTACATCGCGATACCGATTTATTCTATAGAGATTGGCTGTACTGTAGATGCAGATGATTGACCGTGTAGTCAATGATCTCCACCACACGGTCAATAATCAATCATCTGCATCCACATTGCAGCCAACTTACACAGATTGGTTGCAAAAAATTGAATTTGATGACGGTTTTGCGATCGAGATTGACCATGTGTTATGTGCCTATGAGTTCAATCAACACGTTAGCACATGTACAAATTGTCAAAAATTAGAAAAAGTTAAATGCAGTTAGTGCAGACTAGTTATATTAGTACAGTACTGCCGTACTTACAATAAGTGCAATAACTCGGATTTAGACGGAAAAAATTACATACATATCCGTAATCAGCAAAATTTGCTGATTACGGATACGTATGTATCTTTTTAAAGCCCAAAATCCGAGTTATTTCACTTATTGTAAGTATATAAACCCGGGTATAAATATTGCACATCGACCTTTGGAAAGAGACAATTGGCTAATTTCAGCTTCGTAGAGCGTTATGTCTGTTGCACGAAATACAAACAGTCCGGTATCTATTAGGAGCTGTTAAAACAATTATGATTTGCTTGTTTTGATAATTATTTTTATTCTTTGTATAAAATCGATAGGATCGAATAGGTCGATGTGCAATATTTATCGCTGGGTACTGTAACAATGTATTCATAGAAACACATAGTATATAATAAGCAAAGGAGATGGATATTCCCGCGATCTCGGCGTTTTTCTTTCTTCCGCCCCACGGTGCGATTTTAAGTCATGCCATTCTGGTACCCAGTAATTCAGCTAAATACACATTGAGATCTACTGATACAGCTTAAGTACGGGTACCAAAACGGAAGAACTCCGCCTCCAGATTGAAGACGTTGCATGAGCTCATTCGGTAATATCAGACAGCGGGGTTGTATTCTGATTTAATGCAAAAGAACCTTTACCTTTACGCTGATTAGTATCATTCCTATTTAGTGAGGAAGTACCGTTATTGTTAAAATGTAACAAAGTATGATGACTACGAGAACAGGTCGTACACCTGTCTGTTGATTGGCAATCAAGCAGCGCATGTTTACTAGAGAAACAAAGAACGCACAATTTATTACGCTTTACCAACGAGAACCTATTATGAGGAGACATTGACAGGAATGTAGGGCATTGAACCAATTTAATGTGGTCCGTTTTACCACAAATATCACATTTACCGTGATCCTGCACATTTACAAATGTCTTAATATTATTTTGAGTACGTGATCCCGGAGTTTTACCAGACGATTGCATGGTAGTTGAAACCAAATTTTTACGAGATTGAGAAATTGATTTTACGTTTGTGACGTTATGCGCGCGTTGTAATATTTGGGCGTGTTTACACATGAAGTTTACAAACTCGGTACAGGTAGGTGTTTTTTCATTACCAATATCATTTAACGACATCTCAAACGCCTTAACTGTCTCGAGATTAATTTTCTTGCAACCAATATGGATAAACAATAGATCTTCCAAGCTTGTAACCTCCAATTGTCGCAACGCCGAAATAATTGACGAAAACTTATCGACAAATTCTTCCAAACTGCCCGCCGAACCCGAGTCGACGGTAGGTAAACTTAACGATGACGATGCCAATAAACGTTTATAGTTGTACTTGTTTACTAACGCATTCCAGAGGATTTCATAATTTTCGGCAGACGGTAATATACCCTGGCAAATAGCTAACGCCTTGCCTTGTAATCTACCCACTAAATATTGTATTCTCTCGCCGTCGGTAAGTTCCGGATTATTATGAACGACCGCACGAAAGATCTCATAAAAAAGCGGCCAATTTTCATGTTCACCGTCAAATGTACGCATTTCTAATCTAGGTAATCGCATAGTACCCACATGACCCGTACTAGTCGAGGGTTTTACATTAGTCTGTTCGCGTGATAGCAATCGAATTTTATACTTAATTTGTGAATAAAGTTGTCCAAACGACAATAACGCTTTATACGAAGGCAAACTTGCATCGATTAATGACGTTTCATAACGACAACGTTCCTCTAACGCGTCTTCATATTTCTGTTGTATTGGATCGATAGTGAAACTAGCCGCCAGAAATGTTTCAATGTTATCTGGCTTACTAAAATCCAGCTTTTTCATCATGTCATAAATCGATTGAACATGTTCGAAATAAACCGTTAATTTGCCTTGAATTCTTTCAAATTCACGACCAGATTCCTCTTTTGTCCTGCTCATTGTATTATAAAATGAAATACCTCGGTAAGATAAGTATTGACTTATACTTGAAACTTATTAGAAGTTAGAAGACCGACCGGTAATAACCAAAGCAAAATGGCGGTCGTTAATTATGAACAAAACGCTCGATTAGCGTGCCTAAACTTTTCAATATTTAGGTATCCGGCTCGAAGTGACCAAAAAATGAATGCGCGATGCTGGAATATCCTCTAAATTTATGCAAAATAAACCTAGGCACACACAAGTAATATGGCAAGTAGGAAATTGAAAGGAAACAAGTTAGGTACCTCGCACCGTCGATATTCTTGATCCTTGGATTTTTGGGGCTTCCCTTGTCTTCCACTGAATGCTCACAAATTGATACCAAAATGACGATTGCTATGTACATACGATTATTTGGTTTATTACTGATTTTAAATTATATTTCTTACTAGATGCAATTAGAACGGTGACGTGACACGAAGTGATCCGTAATGACGGCCATCATTGTCCTTTTATGTGCGATAGGGTGGGGAATAGAGTAAATGAGTGAGAGGGAAAGGGATAGGAAGTTACCCGCCATAATTTGCAGTTTCTAACCCAATTTGAATTAAAAAATTAACGATTTAGCGTTAACAAGATCATTTACTTAAATCTTAAAATAAATTTCATTAAAATTCTTAAGTTGTAGTAGCAATGCTAGATCTTTTCCATTGATTAAGATCTTTAATGTGTACTACGTGCTATTTTCATGTCAGTTACTTGGATTGCATGGACGTGTTTCTGTGTTCAGGCTTCTATAAGAGCGCAATAGAAGTTAAAAAAGGAAAAAAATAGAATTTTCAAATATATATATATGTACAATTGGATAGTGAAGGTTATTTTTCAATACAATCATGAAGTATGTTGCAAAAATCTAAAACCAAATCTAAGGGGCTAGACTTATCATTACTGCAACATTACAAAGAACCTTAAGAACCCTTGAGAAGTTTAAAACTCATTAATTTAACATTATCGGTAAAAACATTGACTTTTTTTTTATAAAAACGTTGTCCCACACTAAGAATTACTCTTGTATCGTGGGTGTGTTTACAAACATTTAAATTCACATACACAAACAGCCAAACCCGGAACAATTACCTGTAGGCAATACAAATATTTGTTCCGTGCGATAATCGCAGCGCAGCAGTCGATCGCTCAGCCACTGCGCCAACCGTGTCGTCAAAGATAGATATTTAGCATCAATTAACAAAATCCATATAATATTATACCGTGTGGAAGGGACGTCACTGGCTGATATCGTGATAACAGTTATCGCAACGACGTCTATTACACAGTGTGTAAAGGTGAATAAAAAGTGCCTCTGACAGTGCCGCCACGTGTTGTTGGCCGACCCTTAGAAGCCAAATTGCTGACTGGCTAATATTTTCACAATGGTATAAGTTATCTCATAATTATATTTCGTGCCGATACGAAAGAACAAGAATCTTCTCTTTTATCTCCTTCTTTTTAATGCAGTCTGTTCTGAGACATTCAGTAACGGGTTGATGATGCTTCCTGATCTTGCACGGTATGAAGCCTCTGCCCCATCTGATCGATACTACCAATCGATATATTCGATAGATACTGGTTAAGGCTACGCGTTGTCTGTCAGTGAATGAATGATATAATTCAAGTATTTAAAGAAAAACGGAACTGCACCACTGGTTGATTAGATGATTATATTGCGGATGCGTTGCCTTGTCAGAAACACAGCTGAACTGTCTCTTGTTTCTGAGTTTACACCGGCACAGCGACGCTATTGGGCGGCAGAAATAAGCATGGTGGTAGTACTTCCCCGAACTTCTAACCAGTGTGCTCTACTACTGCTTTATAATAGACGAGTGACCTCATGGTTGAATAGGATGTAGGATATTTTTAATCCCGGTATTCCCACGAGATCGAGACTAATGCGTGTGAAACCGCGGGGCATAGCTAGTAAACTAATAAAACATGCATTGAACATACAGAAATTCTTAAATTTTTGTCAGAGCTGCAGCTTTGTAGAGGGTATAACAGTGAAGCTTTAAAAGATATATTATTTTCTTTAGGTACCTATATACATACATGTGTGTATAATTATTTGCTTTATACCTACATTTTGAAAGTTGACTATGGTTGGCAAAGAAACATGTGAACGTGATTTAAAGATTATTGGATTAATGGAAATATTGATGGAAAATGTTTATGCTTTGGGTTGCAAGTAAAGCGGCTAGCCGCGCGGTGAGCCGCTTCCGCGGTTATCCGCTGGTGCGTAAGAGCGCTTAGACAATGTTGTGTTAAAAAAAAAAGTAAAATGATTAAACCGGCAATGTCCAAGGCTAACAACCAATTTTGATTGTCAAAAATGAGTAAACAATCAAGTTAGTAAGCAAATTTTGATGGTAGGGTATGAGAACGGTGGTTCCTAGCTATTTTCTGAGAATTTTTTATCTACCTACATAAATTAAGGCACTAGGTAGGTCATTCCCCTTGACAAGCAATCCCAAACATTTTGGGCGAAAATTTGGGCCTCGTTAAAATTCCAAATTATTAAAAAAGGGACTTTTTAAAAAAGTAAGAAAACAGCATTTGTCACTACAAAATGAAAATATACTTGTAATTAATTTGTATGCCTGATTAAAGTGAAAAACGAGTCAGAAGAATTTGATTGAGGTTACTTCGGGACGTTTTTCGACCAATTATTTTTACTAAATTCGGAGACAACCACAGAATTATTATTATTATTTATTTATGTCGAACACACGTGATTCATAATAAATTGAATATATTATAATATTTTGAACTACAAGCAGTTATCCGTATCCGAATCTCAAGGTAGAACCATAAAAAGTTATTTTAATATGCCCTCAGATTTTTAATTCATCAAGTCATTTTAATATGCCCATTATCATAAGATGCAATAATAACTCCACCTTTTGACGGGTATCTTAATATAGACGACTGTATTGATTGCCTAAATTAATTTTTTTATCTAGATATTTCCATGTGCTTCTCACAAACAACAAATCACGGTAAGTTAATAATAATTTGCCCTTTATTATCTCGAAGGTGACTGGGACTTCAAATAGCTAAAAGCTAAAGAAATATTGCTTGTACTAATAGGTATACACATGTACCTAACGTTTCAGATAATATACGAGTATATAGACGTATTGTTAAATCAAGCACCTCGAAGGTAACTCACAAGTGCCTCATCCCATTAGAATAGAATAGAATAATATTAATTTGCGTTAAAACATGATAAGTACATCAAGGTTTTATGAATAGAATTACGGCTCCTTCAAACAGTCGCGACACGACACGCGACACAAAGGCACCGCAAGTCACGCAACGAGCGGTGCCTTTGTGTCGCGCGCGATATTATCGCGTGTCGCGCCTGTTTGTAGGAGCCTTTGTGATCTTACATGTTTCGCCAAGGACTGGCATGCAAATATTTAAACACGTTACATGAAAATTAAAAGGACACATTAATTTGCTAAATTTATTATTCTAACATGTCTAATAACTCTAGTAACAATTCAATGCTCACAATTTAGAAACTATTTTAAGCTGTTCTAAATATGAACTCTTCCTCTTTTTATATACATATACATAATCCATACTAATATTATAAAAGTGAAAGTAACTCTGTCTGTCTATTACCTTTTCACGCCTAAACCACTGAACGGATTTCGATAAAACTTGGCGAAGAGATAGATTGCATCCCAGGGAAGAACATAGGTTAATTTTTATCGACATACCTCGCGGGCAAAGCCGCGGGAGGAAGCTGGTATTATATATTTTCGTGTGAGCTCGTCTACTGATGGTGATGATGATATTTATTTCTATAAGTAGATCTTTAAAGACACTTTTACTCATACATTTTTGGTTAATATTTTACAAACTAGATGGTGATGGCATTTCCTAGCTGACTGATTATGATATTATTAAGCTAATGTGAGTCTAACAATGCAGGGCAATGTCTGGAAGGGCCTTTTGAAGTTCTTACTTCAAAAGACCCTTCCAGACATTACGTCGGCTACAGGTCAACTCAAAGCTGCAATGGAAAGAGCCATTTGCAACTTTGAGTTGACCTGTACCCGACAGACGGCATGCATGTATCAGACATAATAATTCAACGACCCGTTAAGGCTCTTTCAAACAGGCGCGACACGCGATAAAATCGCGCGCGACAAAAAAGGCACCGCAAGTCGCGCAACGAGCGGTGCCTTGGTGTCGCGCGCGATTCGCGTCGCGCGTCGTGCCTGTTTGCAGGAGCCTTTACACGACGCTACCAGATCTGCAGCACATTTGCATAGGCCACATAAAAAATACTCAACCGCCAGACAGTTATAATGTCATGTATTCTATAAAGCCCACATGGTACTCACATTCACAGTCAGTTATCATTTAAATATTAAAAAAAATCATATTACTTAAGTATGACACGTAAATTAATTAAAATGTAAATAAGTAAGTACAGATAACTTCGTAAATACATAGGTCTTGGCTTTTTTTTTATTAGTCCATACATTATAGTCAATGCGCTGCGCGTCCAATACAATAACGCCTTCAGGGCGCTGATGCGGCTGCCACGTTACTGCAGTGCGTCAGAGATGTTCGCAAAAGCCCGAGTCGACAGCTTCTCAGCTATCGTACGGAAGAAATGTGCGTCTCTGCTGAGATTGCGTAGCAGTGGCAACAGCCTCCTGAAGCTGACAGGCTTGATGAGAGCCCCATAATGGGACATCTCATCATAACAACACTGTCGTAGGGTATAAGTATTGACATAGATCATAAGCCACATTGTTATTAACATACTAGTATACCTATAAGTACTAACATGTAAAAAAATAACAAATAGTATACTATAACAAATCGCTTAGGTTAATTTAATTTAGTTTTTTAATAATTATATGTTTTTTAAATTGCTTTTTGTTTTTTTTGCATTCTCTTTTTCTTTTCATAATTCTTTTTCCGCTTGTTTTTTTTCCTTTATTTTTTCTCTTTAAAGTCCACACATTTTCTTGAGATTAAATTGTGAGGACCATGCAGATTAATGTCTGAGATGGTCTTTTGAGAAAAGAACCACACAGATTTGAGTGGACCTGTCCAGTCAGTGCACGCATGTGTCAATAATCGTGTAGCTCAACTTAGAACTTGAAGAGCTTAACGACTCAACGAACAATACATAAGAAAAGACATTTGTGTAGGCCGCAGAAAGTACTCAAACTGCTAGACAACTGTTAAATCTAACTGAAATAATAACAACGACCCGCATAGTCCTCACATTTACAACAATTATCGTATGGTTACTATAATTATGCTGCTGGAGAAACTATATAACTTCACTTTGTGACAATCAAGCTTAGGGTGGTAATGTAAATACGATGTCAACTATACATAAAATTAAGGAAAATGTATTATTCGATCTTGGATTCCAACAAAATATAACATGTTAACAAATCGCTTAGGTTAATTTAATTTAGTTTTTAATAATTACATTTTTTAAATTGCTTTTTGTTTTTTTTTCCTTTTTTACATTCTCTTTTTCTTTTCATAATTCGTTTTTCGCTTCTTTTTTACTTTAGTTTTTCTCTTTAAAGGCCACACATTCTCTTGAGATTAAAATGTGAAGACCATGCCGATTAATGTCTGAGATGGTCTTTTGAGAAAAGAACCACACAGATTTGAGTGGACCTGTCCAGTCAATGCACGCATGTGTCAATAATCGTGAAGCTCAACTTAGAACTTGAAGAGCTTAACGACTCAACGAACAATACATAAGAAAAGACATTTGTGTAGGCCGCAGAAAGTACTCAAACTGCCAGACAACTGTTAAATCTAACTGAAATAATAACAACGATCCACATAGTCTTCACATTCACAATAATGATCTATCTAACTGTTTTAAACATGAATAAGTAGGCAAATAACTCTCTCCAGTACAAACAACGCATTACAAGAGAATAATGCAGATATATTTTGTTAGTTGTCAAATAAATAACACAAAAACATTTTTGATGAACAAAGTTTGATGTTTGTTATTATTAAAATGAAAAGGAAAAGCCATCAACCGATTTTGTATGTCATAAATGAGTAACATAGCAAGTTAGTTACAGGTTGGTAGGAGCAACCGAAAGCTCAACAAGTACAAGGTTGCAATATAGGTATACTAGCAGCGCCTCGCGGTTTCACTCGCATAAGTTTTGATCCCGGGGAAGTATCGGGATAAAAACTATCCCATGTTCTTTCCCGGGACTTAAACTATCTCCATAGCAAATTTCATCTACATCGGTTCAGCGGTTTAAGCGTGAAGAGGTAACAGACAAACACACTTTCGCATTTATAATATTAAGTATGGATTTGCTGTCCATATAGCAATTATACCTATAATGCAATCTTGTACTTGGAATAAATTCCATAGCTTGTAGCCATCTATAATCTATGCAATGTAACAACTATGGAAACTTCTCGCTGGCTGATCTCGACACTTCACGTGGCCAGAGGGCTGGGTCGTTCTTTGGTCAAAGAATTAGCATTGCTATTCAACGTGGCAATGCTGCCAGTGTCTTCTGGGCACGTTTCTGGATGACAGCGATTCGAACGAGTACTTTGCCTAAATATCCTTTTGTTTTTATATTTATTTATATAGTTAGTTAGTCTTTTAATTTGGTACCTAGTGTATATAGTTAGTTAAGAGATTATGAAAACAAATTTATATACAACTAACTATTCAAGGTACTTATTAAATGACTAACTAACCATACTCACACATAGTCACTTGATTGTAATTATGCTATGGAGAAACTATCTAACTTCACATTGTGACATTCAACCTTATGTGGTAATGTAAATACGAGGTCGATTATAAGATAAAATTAACTAAAATATATAAATCGATCTTGGAATCATTATACATTTTAATAAATAACTTAGCTTAATTTAATTTCGGTTTTAATATAGTTTTTCATAATTTTTTTCATTGCTTTTTTCACTTGTTCTTTTCATTCTTTTTTTTTCATTGCTTTTTTTTGTCTTCTCTTGTTTTTCATTCTTTTTTTCATTGCTTTTTTTTTACTCTTCTCTTGTTTTTCATTATTTTTTCATTGCTTTTTTTTACTCTTCTCTTGTTTTTTATTAATTTTTTCATTGCTTTTTCTCTTTTTTATTTTTCGTTCTTTTTCATTGATTTTTTTCTTTATTTATTTCTTTTTTTAATTTCACTTTTTCTTTTTCTTTTTTTTTTCTCTTTGTCTTCTATAGTCTAGACATTCTCTTGAGATTTTATTGTGAGGACCGTGCAGGTTAGTGTATGAGATGGTCTTATAAGAAAAGAACCAGATTTGAGTGGACCTTTGTGTATGCCACATAAAGTACTCAAACTGTCGGACAATTATTAAGTCTATCTGAAATTATTATAATGACCCACATGGTCTTCACATTCACAATAATTTTCGTAAAAAAAAATCAGAACTATTTTAAAGATTAATAAGTAGGTATATAACCCCCTCCAGTACAAACGACGCATTACAAGAAAATAATGCAAAACTATTTTTGTTAGTTATCAAATAAATAATACAAAAATATTTTTGACGAACAAAGTTCCATATGTAATTATTAACACGACAAGAAAAATAAATAGCCATCAACAGATATTGTATGTCAAAAATGAGTAACATTGCGAATTAGATTATTAGTGTGAAAATGTAACAAACAGATGGAGTTACTTTAGAATCTATAATATTAGTATGTTTAAATTGTACCTAAGTATTAATTGAAACTTAACTAACTACTTGTTAGTGCTGGAACTGCGTACTTCTTCTTCTGTCTTTTCTGTCCCACCAGTGCTCCAGTAGGACCTGGGTAGCTCTGTGGTTTGTCTCATGCCAGTCTTATAGAGAGCAGGAAGAGGTGCATGACGGGCAGGGAAGAAGGCGATTGTGAGACATCGCGTAACTACAAAGAAAGTGTGATAAACAAAAATGACAAACTTTTTTTGCGATTGTGTCATGAGTCCCATCGGATCGGACCGGAAGTATAGCACTTTTAGCTGCCAGGGTTTGATAGTTTCCATAACGTTATAGCTATGAATATTATTAATATTCTCTGTAGCCTGTGATGGTCTACCGGAGTGATGAGGTGAGGTGCAGATATTTTTTTCTTCCGCGTGCCACTTGACGCAAATCCACCGCTATGTCTATGATCGGATATACAGGAATTGTGTAACATAACATCATGTACATCCGGGCACATAGAAAAGAGGAGTTATCTCGATGATGGTAGGTTTTTTTAAATTTACTAAGGGATGCTCACTACAGTATCTGGCCGTTTGTATGGCATATATAAACTTCAGTTTTACTAACGCATTGTAGATCCTAGTTTTTTACTTCATGAAACAGTGAATTTGTAACAAATCCTTACCAAAACACATATAATATGTAGGTAGGTACGGCCAGATTCTGTTCTCTTAAATTGTTAAATAAAAGGTATGATTTGTGCAGGTGACTGTATTTATCGTTTTATTCTAGGTGGTGATGGGTGCCCATCATTCATGAATCCTATAACTTTGTTACAAACAGATTAAATACGATCATCTGCATTTGGTCGAAATATTTGTTTCAAGGTTACAATAAGTTGTTGTTTCATTTTAGTATATCAAGCAATTTGTTAATAATACGCCCTCCGGTTTTTATGTTATTTCTTGATGTGATGATAACGCCTTCTTTCATGGGTATCATAATAATTAACAACGTTGCTTGCTACATTTATATATAAAACTAGATTTCAATAACTAGGTACATTTTTCCCACGAGCTAAGAGTCGGAAATATTGAAATTTTTTAAAGTTTTTCTGCAAAATATCCTTCATTACAAAGTCACACTGACTGATATTTTGCAGCAAAATCAATTTCCATCAGTGCGATAATAATTCGTATTAAAATGTACCTATGTATAGCCAAAGAAGATCAGAATCAAAATATCAGATAAGAATCAAAATATCTGAAATTTTAGCCACTGTTTGTACACTATTCGGAAACGTTGCATAAAGTTAAGTAATAATTAGCGAATGTTTAACCAAACATTTTTGACGTTTAAAGTCTCTTAACTTTAATCATCGCTTTTAGGTACTATTTGTTTGCGTGAATATTTGATATAAGTGATACTTTTGGTGTATTTTTCTTACTTATTTAAAATGATAATTATTTTGCAATTATCACTTTAAATGCCCCATAGCCAGAATTTTCGGATTTGGGTGATGTTTGTTTATTTATTATTATAAATAATGATGCCGAGGTTTCCTCTTCCCAACTTTTAGCGCATTGATTATTGTGTCTGGATTACGCAGTGGCAACCGAATATGACCTTAAAGTTACTGCAGTGGTATTAGTTAGAGGTTACTGCTCAAAATTAAGTGGGCCAGCTGCCAGATAAAAACTGCAATGTTGTGTGGAGATCTGCGAAGTGCGATTCTGTATATTCACATCGAAACTCACTCAAGCGATCGCGATTGTCATTTGTTTGAAATTATGGTGTCCGTCGTTCGAAATTCAAAGTGATGTTTGAAGATCAGCGTATTGAGTTAAGAGCCAATTTCACCAATACTGTTAGTCATTGAAATACATTTTATATGTCCTGTTAAAATTTCGAAACAATGTATTGCATGGTACAAATACTTCACATCCCCGCAAAATCAATAAGCAGGCCATAGAGGGATGACCGAAAAGTATATGGCTCTATACGATGTTAACTGCTCGATGTAATTAGTCTAGATTGTGAAGCTGGAAAATTCGTTTCATGGAGAGAAAAGGTTCCGTAACTCCTCGGTTGGTTGGTCTGGCTACAGTTTTGTCAGCTAGCGACCGGTTGCTTCTATCATGAACAAAATGATGCAAAATGTTTGCTTTGTGAAAAGTAGCCTGTCTATGATCGGCTTTTTGTCGGAATCTGTTAGTGATGCTTGCAATATCTTTGCTAAAAAATTCCGTTCTAACATCATTTTTAAACACACTAAGAAGTATCTGAAATCTCTAGGAAAGTATTATATAAAACATCTTACCAAGTTCACATAAATAGAAACAGTACTTTAATATCGGTATACACTTGTAGAGAGAACATACTTTATAATTTTCGTGGGACATACAGATCTTGGCACCTACTAAGTAGTTACTGAGTTCATAGATAGCATTAAAACATGTTTCTTTGTCATTTAGATTGAAATATGTACATAAAATAACCAACCCGCCCTGGGCCCCGATATGGATAGCCCACTCGCTCTCACAGAGATGAGGCCTGTGTCCCAGCAGTGGGAACATTATAGGTTGATTCTATATTTAAAAATGGTGAAAATAATCATGACGTCAAAAGTGAACAAAAAAAATCATTGTTAGTCAAGAAATAATCACCCATTATCACTTAATTTCCTGAGAGATAAGGAAAATTAAAATACCTTTTCCATGAAGATAAAGGAAAATTGATATTTTCATTCGATAACTGGGCTGCAGTGTAAGTGTCTAATTTATGGTAATGTCCGATACCGTTCTAATGACCAGCATTCTAATTGCGTAACACAATATCAATCGGAATCTGAATAATTTTGAAGGAAATTGTAAATCCATTGCATCATAAGTTCGAAAAAAAACACTGGCACTCCGGTAGTGCCGACAGAAGTGAAAACTTGAACAATTACGAGTGTATTTTGTGAATCGTCTTATAAACAAAATGTTCTAAATATCCGTGGTTCAGCGCCATCTCGTCGTTGTTGGATGAACTACGTAGTTAGTACGCGAGGCCCTCGTAGTTCTTCCCGATGTGCATAGATGGCGCTGTCTTACGTTTTACGTCTTACGAATTTTCGATCAGGGTCACGTGACCTGACGCGAATTTAGAAGTTTTTACCCATTCCAAAAAAAGTACACAGCGCCGCTAAAGAAGTTTTCACTTCAAAAATCTGCTCAACACGTAAATTACGCAATTATTATTGTTGAGCTGTCAAAATGAAACCGATTTCGATTGATACTGTGTTACGCAATTGCCCCGCAGTTTATTGCCAACAAACTGACATGATATGTGCGGCATGTTCGAAGAAAATTGTCGTGGGAACCACTCCTTGGTAAACGTTATGCTTTTGCAGTGAAGAACCCGATACCTACTTTGCAATTTTTAAATTGATTATTATTGCAATATCAATCGAAAGTACATGAAAATCAGAGATAACTTCGTGATGTTTTTTATCTAGATTTTTTTTTAATATCTTGAGTTTCTGTTCCACAAAACGTTTGGAAATATCAAGTAGTTCCTCATATAATTTTTATTTTATACTTTTTTTTTAGTCTTATCAATTTAATGATAAAATCAAATTGAAGATAGGCTATTTTGCTTGATTCTCCCTCTTAAGGGGACTACATGGCCTAAAGCGATGTTAATGTCGGACTGCATAGAAAAGAAAGAGAAGTGCGATGACACAACGCCGGTAATTTATTGCAAAATATGAAGCAATTATATATTTACAAAAAATCTATTCTTTGGACTAAAACATTCAAACAGTGCTTTAGTATGTTCCTTGTAGAGTAATCTGACACAAAATCAGAATGATTGTATGTATATTAGTATGGTTTTTATTGTGAAATTAAAGTTTTTAGAGGTATCCTTATGATTTTTTTCTATATCAAATTAATTGTGTTTTCAACACTATCTAACTAGCATATATCCTGAAGAATATCATATATTTTTCTGTTTTTTTTACTGTAGCCGATCATATAATTATTGGCATTATAAAACTTGTGTTTAGGTCCTGTAGTCCCCTTAAGAATTGTGCTAACAACAAGCTGTAAGTGGATGATAATTTGATGCAGTTATATCTAAGTTTAAATAACATTAAAGCATTTTATCTCTGTCAACTAACTTATACTATTGTATTAAAATGATGACAATTGAAGTATAATACTATTATGAACAATAGGTATTTGTTAAAGTACCACCATATGGCCATTCAAGCATGCCATATGTAGTGAAAGAAACCACAATATTGGAGCTTGCCGCAAATTAGCTCTAAAGAAGTACTTTGCACCCCATTGATTTCAATCAACTGTCGAAAGAGAAATAAAGTAAAATACAAATTTTACAAGTAATTGAGTTAAAAGGGCATTTCAGGTAAAACCTGATGAGACTGAACAGGAGCGTGGGGATTGGCACAACAAAAGAGAGTCTTATGGCCAGCTGTGAGTGACGTCGGGTTTTGGATAACGATGATGTCGAGTGAGGACGATACCTCGGATGATGAATTGTTTTATGGCACCGAGTCAAACTGTTTTCGCAATTATTGGTTTGGGAGGAGCTTTAGTCATAGATTTTTTAGTTGAATAAATAATAATAATAGTAAACACAAATGCTCGTGTATAAAAGGGAACATTACCTAGGGAAGGTGACCTATTTAATAATATAGCTATGAAAATTCAAACTGTTGTTGTTGTCTTAATTAAGGACATGGTGAAACCATGGAAAAAGGATAGGGTGTACACGCGAGCAGGTTCAGTAAATGCGTTATTATTGAATCCTGTGTTTCCTTCTATTACTTAGAACAAGCTTTAATATACGGGGTTTGTTGTCAAAAACCTAATAGCATCCTAATTGTATAATTCGTTCAAATAAATGGTAATGTATAGCCTAATTATAATTTAGATAAAAGAGAATGTATGATTCTTATTGAAAAGTTGGTCCAAACTATATAGACTGAATTCACCATTTAAATACATTATAAGTACCTAATGAGCTTTTCTGTCCCATGTCCGAAAGGGTTATCTTTACATTGAAACCATTATTGAATATTTTACAATCATCATTCATTGTCCAAGTCTATAAAAAGGGAAGATTTCAGCAGACCTATATTATTAAATAAGGTAGATGTTGCTTTTCAAAACTATCAGACTAAAAATCGCAAATTATCATGATAATGCCGTTTCCCCATTCATTGAAACATTGCAAGCTACCTACACCATATGCGATCGACAATACAAAGGGACACGTGTCTTTTTACAAACGGCCGGGAAAAATTACACGTTACTTTTGCAATTTTTAGTGCGATCCGACAGCTGGTGCTGTCTGTGCGATGAATAAAAAACGAGTCTTACGATAACAATATCTTTTTAAACGTGCATATTATTTAGGTTATATTATTATATACCTTGTCCTGGATAGTATAAAATTCAATTTAATTATTGTATTTACTGTTCTGTTTTTAACTCTCTCTTCTTTCGAATCGACGTAAAATAATTCGAGAATAACTCATGTTGTGGTAAAAAGTCATTGCTAGTCAGCTGTTAGTAGCAAGGATCACTATCCAGGGTACGCCACACGTAATTATTGTCACCGTCGAAGGGTATATGTACTTAATACATAATAAAATGAAATACAGTATACAAATCAGTTTAAACGGTGACATCAGATTAGAGTTTAAGGGGCTTACATGACCTAAAGCGCGGTCACTGTCGGACTGCATAGAAAAGAAAGAGAAGCGCGATGACACAACGCTGGTAATTTATTGCAAAATATGATGCAATTATTTAATTACAAAAAATCTATTGTTTGGACTAAAATACTAAAACACATTTTTGTATTTTAGTATTTTAAAAAACAGAATGATTGTTGTATATTACAAAATATGAAGCAATTATCTATTTACAAAAAATCTATTAATTGGATTAAAAATTAAAACACTAGTGCTTTAGTATGTTGCTTGTAGAATAATCTGAGAAAAAATCAGAATGATTATATGTATATTAGTATGGTTTTTATTGTAAAAAGAAGTTTTTGGAGGTATCCTCATGATTATTTTCTAACGTATCAAATTAGTTGTATTATGTTTTCAACACACTATCTACCTAGCATATATCCTGAAAAATATCATATATTTTTCTGATTTTGTTTACCGTAGTCGATCATATATTTTTTTTGTTTCAAAACTTGCGCTTTTTGTGTTTAGGTCCTGTAAGCCCCTTAATACTTGTAAAACTGTCATAAATATTTAGATAATTGTACGCATTACAGGCTTAACACTTTAACCTTAAACTGACTTACCGCAGTAGCTTCAATAGAATAAGATACCAGCTTATACTGATTCCGTCACCACTGTTATGCGGCCTACTGTACTGTAGGTACACAGTTATATTAAACACAAGCAATTAAAGTCATACATTGTTTTACATCATACCTCATGTTTTGAAATCAAATTATATCATTTACCACTTACCGGACATCTCTCACGGTATGTTAGGGCGTAAGAATATATGTATATATATAAAGCATAGTATTGGTTTTATTAGCAAATTATTCACAGACCACAGGTGCAGGCGTGAAATGGGAGAAATTAAAAAAAAAAGGTGAGGCATCGTAGAGAATGATTTTATGTATCAAAACCCTGTCTGTACCTAGGTATTAAAATTTGCTTTATGCTTTCTTTGATTTAATTATTATGGGAAACACGAAAATATATACATACTTATACGTTGTAAGTATTAGTATACATCCGACAACCGCACACGTTGTATATCATGTGTAATGAATGTAGGATATGATAGTAGAGAAGACCGTTCGGTGGAGTGCGAATATAATAATATGGATGAAGCTGATTAAAAAATCTTAGGAAAATGTGTTTTTATTAAAACTTCTTCTTAAACGACGATAAAAAATTATATACGACTCGCACTTGACTATAACTTTATCGATAATTATTTGTAATGTGTATTATCCATGGTTTTTTTGGGGTGGCCTCGAGTATTACAGAAAAGCAATTATCAGCAACGAATTAGTTTGAAATGATAAAGATGGTGGGGCTGAAAAGAAAAATGACGCTATCTGAAAAATCATTGAATCTATCTCATAGTCCTTGGCCCCAAATCATGTGTATGATATCAGGAGTGTTGGGATAGCATCGGGTGCGGTGCGGTGAGTATGCTGCGGTATTAAAAGTATGTGAAAGAGGAAGTACGAAGCATACAAAGAGGGCCACTGTCGGTCAATACCTGAATGCAGAATCTCAGATAACTTATTTGTAATGACACTCGATCAATTATCTACTATATTAAGTAGTCTAAGTTCTTCCATAACTTAAACAAGTAAATGATACTTATGAAAGAGCGGAGTCTCCTATCCTACTTAATTGGAGGCTCCAATCACTAGCTGTTGAGTATTACTTGTTAAAATTTATTTCAGTTTATTTTCTAGCTGATTTTTGATTGATTATTTGTACTAAAATTTACGGTTGCAATGGAATTTTAACTCTGTGATGTACGACTTTGAGTTTGTGTTCCCAAAACTTGATAATTATCCGAGATTAGGCATTCAAATGAGCCGATCGCAAAATGATTATCGTGTTAAACTTAAGACTTACCATTGGATGACGTGAAGATGGTGAAGGTGAAGACCGCGAACAGTAATATCAGAAGACAGGCAGCTATTTTTTTCCTTGGAGTGACAATGCGGCAGCTGAAGGCTCTCCCAATATTGGTGTTGGGGTGAAACATTCTGAAGCTGGAAGAAAGAAAAATAGTTAGTTGTCTTTGAAATAACCTTTCGAACTTAAAGTTAAAACTTAACATTAACATTACGCCTACTGTAAATAAAAATAAAAAATCATTTATGCAAATTAGGCTGTGAATGAATAGTATTCAACGGTCACAATTACATAAGACAGACCCCCAAAAAGGCCCGCCCTTCACCACTTCCTAGTGCTTTCCATGGGAACAAGAAGTGGCGCAACGAACTCCCTAGCAGTCTGAACAGACTGCTGGGGACAGAACCCCATTTCAAGAATCACAACTGAACTGTTGTGATTCTTGAAATGGGGTTCTGTATAACGTGGTATGGAATAGGCATACTCACATTTCGCGGGAAAGGTTATCTCGTAGGAAAAAACGTTAAAATAAACATTTCTGAACAATCTTGATAATTATGACGAGAGATTAAACTGTCAAGAAGGTCCCATGCCAGGATTAGACTTTAAAGCTTCAAGTGTCTTAAATACTAGAGCAAACGAGAAAATTCAAACTTAATTAAAGTTCTGTCTAAGTTGTCAGATGCACCTCCAAACTAGTATTATATAATGCAGAAGTCGAAAGTCTCTTTTGTTCAGGCCACTTCTGACTTAGCCCACGTAAAAACATCGCGCACTGAATTTTCAACTTTTGGTGTTGAGACGACCATTTAGATTCCAAAAGAGCGCTTCCCAGCTCGTCAAAAAAACACACTGTTGTGTTTTCAACTTTCCGCGCTAAACAGTGCGTTGCAAACCCAGTGCGTGAAAAAATCGCCGCGGGGAAGACGCGCCCGTGCGAACCTGAGATTAGTGAGTTGAATTGATTTTTCTGATGATTATAATTATGGTAAATACATCTTATTTGTTACGGGCGTACCATCAGGTTTAATGGTACTAAAAATTAGACTGATCCGCTAATTTTATCATAAATTTTGTATTTCGTGTTTCACGAACTGTGTCCAAAAAGACGTTTACCTTTCTTTAAAAAAAAAAAAGCGTTGAAATGCAGAAAATAGAAAAACCTTTTTGTCCTCTTTTTTTTTGTATCCTTAGAATGATCTGGAAAAACTGTGTTTATGCTCATACGCAAAAATGTTTAGGAACTTTTAAATTACTTGATATCTTGTGAAATACTGATTATGTGGAATATTGGATTATGCGTATGTTTATGACAAATTCCAGGATCAGGGAGTCTAAAAAGGCCACTTTGGCAGAATCATAAAAGGATAACATTATGAATTATAATATGGCGAAGACAGTCCGTGTTTTTTTTTCGCTGCACTACGTCGGTATAATCAAAGAGATTCGGATTGGATTGATTGGTATTTTAGCATAGACAAAATAAAATAACTGAGAACTCCTTCACCTATGGGATTTTATAGATTAACTTAACAGTTAACTGTCCAATAAGATTCGTAATGTTATCCTTTTATGATTCTGCCAGTGGCCTTTTTAGGCCCCCAGGCCTACTAAATCGGTTAATTTACTACAAAATATTGGTAGTACCCGCGTTTAAATGTGAGACATGTCTATGGAGCTGCAAACTTAACTGAGCGTTTCAGATCGCGGACTACAAAGTAAGACAGTACTTGAACATAGAGATCATCTAACATTACCTCAGGTTGCTTAGATTATCTTTACAAAAAGTAAGAAAGTAATCTATTGATCTCCTTTAGATACTAACCCATACTAATATAGTAAACTAGTTTCAAGATACAGCTGCTCCCTAAAGCCGGATTCCATTTGATATGGGATAAAGAGCAGCTAACAGTATTATATGGGGAATGGACACAAAAGACCAGTATTATGCTCAGTATTGAAAAAAATAACAGGCTCAAGATGGCCGTGAAACTCCTTAGATATAATTGAATTGAATTGAAAAACGTCTTTTAAAAATAAACTGACCAGAAAGAAACAGTTTATACTGTATGAACGAGTGCACCCATTACATGGGGAAGCGTGTATTCATTGCGTCCTAATTTTGTAACTATTTAAAAATAGAATCCAGTTGCTAGTAAGAGAAAAAGGTTTGACTTGTAGGTTTGCAAACATTCGTAGTTCAAATAATACTAATGAACTCCTACTACAGTCCATCATCATCATCTGCCAAGCCTTTTCCCAACTATGTTGGGGTCGGCTTCCAGTCTAACCGGATGCAGCTGAATACCAGTATTTTACATGGAGCGACTGCCTATCTGACCTCCACAACCCAGTAATAAAACACTGGCACTCCGGTAGTGCCGACAGAAGTGAAAACTTGAACAATTACGAGTGTATTTTGTGAATCGTCTTATAAACAAAACACGCGTGTTAAGGTGTGTTCCTTATTTTATAGGGTTTTTTGCAAATCAGGTATGATGACCAAAGTGACTGGTTTATTCTTCTCGTGAAAGGAATTTATTCAGATTTACAAATAAGCACACAGGATAGACTTCAGTTCGTGGTGTTGGTCGCGGCAGTGGTAAGAGAAGCAAGCCGCTCGCATGGAGCTCGTCGTCAGTTATATATCCGTGGTTCAGCGCCATCTCGTCGTTGTTGGATGAACTACGTAGTTAGTACGCGAGGCCCTCGTAGTTCTTCGCGATGTGCATAGATGGCGCTGTCCTCAACAACGCGCGTCTTACGTTTTACGTCTTACGAATTTTCGATCAGGGTCACGTGACCTGACGCGAGTTAAGAAGTTTTTACCCATTCCAAAAAAAGTACACAGCGCCGCTAAAGAAGTTTTCACTTCAAAAATAAAAAAATCGGTAATACGATACCCCTTGGTAAGACTGGTTGTCCGTAACGACTGTCAAAGATCCACGAATGACAGCCGGGACCAACGGCTTAACGTGCTTTCCGAGGCACGGAGGGGTCACGGTATGTAAAGATGGTCACCCATCCACGGACCAACCGCGGCAAGCGTAGCTTAACCTGATCGATCGACCTGTGCGGCTGTTATTATTTAGCCACGGCCCAATTATTATTTTACCTATGATTTTGCATCACCGCCAAAATTATAGTGATCTTTATACTCCTTGTTATAAGGTTGTTGTTGGATTGCTGTTACTGACAAATCTTTCAAAATCATAATGATCTTTATTCTGGTTATAATAGGGTTGCTGTTAGATTGGGTTGAGTCCATGGAGTTACTTGCCCGTCCTTCTCCATAGAGATCTACGTTTTAGAATGGACAACTAGCTTCAACCTTCTGACTAACTGACAGACTATTTAATTTTGAAAATTCAAAAGTGCCTGTACAAGGTTTAATTGAAATAAATTCTTTGAGTTGAGTTGAGTTGCTGCTGGCAGAGGTAAAATAACTGTGTTGTAAAGTTCCATTTAGTTATTTTTGATTTCGTGTTTTAGCAAAATTAGTACCACTATAGTGAATATATCTACCCCATTTACCATACTGCATTTAATTTTGATTAATGCGTGGTCAACGTCATAATGTAAGACTAATTTGCATGCCCTAAACGAGCAAAATATGAAACGCGCATAAACCACAAATTTTTACATCTGTTTAAATCTGTATTTGAAACAATACACGGAATGTACCACTTCATATTATGTATCATGTTCATACCATCTTTTTGTAGGTAATGTATATTTTATTTCTTATTTTGATTGTTGTTTTTGTTTATATCTAATTGTATGCTGCACTGGCTGACGTCATCACGTCAACTCCGGCTGTCGCTGAAAATCAGCGCTGGGGCTCTGTCTCGTATAGGGTCTTAGCATGATGCTGAGCGATGGCCGTTTTGCGAAGATGTGACGCATATTTTCTCCCAAATTGTTATTTTGTTTGTGTTTTTTTTTATTTTTATGCGTCATGTTTGCCGCAAATAAACGTATTTTCTTTCTTTCGTCTCTTTCTATTTTTAGCAAATAAATTGTTTTCATTTATTTCGTAGCCTTTTCCCAACTATATTGATAAATAATAAATGATTTTATTTTTGTAAGTAGGTTTGCACAAACACTTTTACACCCGTATTTATAAAGAAGTAATTACTTGTTGCTAAGTAATTTCTTAATTAAGTCATTACTTATGGTTAGAATTCTTAAATACAAAATATCATTCTATAGTTGAGTAACACACGTTACTTACTTGAGCAAATGCCTAAGTAATACTCGACGCTTGATGGTTGTTTCTGTGTGGCAACACTTCGTGACAACGTTTCGTTGCAAGAAAAGGCAAACGTAAGGTCTAGATTATTTGTACAAAACCTTGCAATAATATTTTTATATTACTTTATTTTACATTCATAATAACAATAGCGTTGTATAAAGTAGTTTGAATTGTAAAAAGTATATTATTGTCATATAATTTTGTTAGTACAAAAACAGGAATGCTTGGAGAAACAAAACGTTTTACATGGTATAACCCTACTAAATTTAAATGTTTACTTTTTACACATGGATTATAAGCCGACTCGTGAATTTTTACTTAGAAAGATTATACGTTCAATTCTGTCAAATAGTTTATTATATTGTATAAACAAGGCTTAAACTAATTTACTCTTCTCTCGTCGTCTTTCCATATTTTACGCAAATTTCAAGATATGAATTCTCGGTAAAATATAATAACATGTCCCACAATACTTTTGGAGAAACGAAATCTCTTTTTAACTCTTCGCACGTCGAGTGTACACCATGTGTACCGATAACAATAAAATTTCTATTGTGTCTGCTAATTGGACGCGCGACGAGTTAAAACAATCTTCCGAATAGTCATGATTTGATTTCAGAATATTCGCGGAGAGGATCTGCGTCACGGAAATATACTTTAGTTTTTCTTGGTTCATTAATAGTAATATTATTCACAACTTCCTCTAATGGGTCATTGTCAAAATTGTCCAAATATAAAAATAAATTCTCGATGTTTTCCATGTTTAGGTAAGGTTAGAAAACGACAAAGCAACGCGAAGAACAAAGAAACAATAGATCCGAATTGAATGTGCGTTACTTAAGCAACGAAATTGGTTACTATTACTTGGCTAAGAATTCTAACTTAAAACAGTTCTTACTCGGACCGATTTCTTAACTATGCAATAAAAACCGTTGCTCAAGTAATTACTTTTGCTTAAGTAATTACTTTTACTTGTCTATAAATACGGGGGTTAGACGTCAATCATATTTTTTATTTTATTTTATTGGAATCGGCATCGAAACTAACTAAATGCCGTTGAATTCCAGTATTTCTAACGAAGCGATAATTATTGCGTGTAAAATAAGCAATAAAATCACAAAAAAAAATATTTTAGTCAATTTCTGGCTTACCATTCCTTTAAAAACAAAATAATCCATTGTTTAAACACCGCAAGAACTTCCATTTCAGATTTACCGATTCAAAACTGACGCGAAACGTCCACAATATAGCAAATATTGAGCGTATTAGCATTTTATAGTGCTTCAATCAACCATTCAAGGAATATTAGCACTAAAATCACGAAGATTATCGTTTCATTAAAGTCAAGCGCGATTAGAAGTACTAGTAACAGTACTATAACCTCATTGAACAGAGACATTGTTAAGATTTTGAGTGACGGACGTAGATTTTTGATAAAAACCTATTTGATATTTTCAGTAGGGTTTCACTAGGAGAACCTTCTGACGAGGCTTCTGTTAGAAGACTAAAATAGTATCGTATCGACAATTCATGGGAATTAAACTGTATTTTACTTGAGTTGTTCAGAATATTATATGATCAAAGTTGTAGGCGACGCGCGACGGGACGATGCGACAATGATGAGGTAGTCGGGCGTATAATTACTAACCCGTTGAGGTTGTAGTATATGCATTTTAAATCATTCCTGTGAAGTGGGATTAATAATTTATGTTTACAATTCCACTTCATGTTTGATTTCTGCCCCACTTTTTTAAATACTTGTACTTGTATTATTATTATTATTTTAAGTTTGTTAGCTTTTAAATTACGTAATTTATATTATCTTGGAAATTGAAGTAAAAATAAGAATTGTCAAAAGCTGACACTTTTTCTATTATGAATAATTTTCTAAATTACTTGCGCATTTTTTTTTATTTTCTTATTTTGTCTCACAGCTGTGCATAGGCCTCCCCCAAGTCCATCCAGGAACTCTTTTCTCGCGCCGCCTCTAACCAAAACCAAATAGAACCTCCTTTTTGAATTCTTTTTTGAAAAATAAAAGTATTATCAGTATTAAGCTTTACATATTATTATGTTAAGATATAATGTAAAGCATCTGCTCTGTCTTTAATATCCAAATTTTCTTTAATCATAAATATAAGACTAGAACACCAAAGAAACGATGGATGTGTGAAAGTTGATATTGCTAGAAACGGGGTGGCTACCGAGATGGCCTGCGTCGACTTCAAATCCAGCAGAATTACGATGTCAGGCACTTTTTTTAAATATTTGTGAAATAATTGCAATGATGTGAACAAGAAACAAGTCACTGAGTTCATTATATGTCAGCGGGGTAATTGCGTAACATACTAACAGTAGCTACGGCTTTTGACAGTTTAACAACATTCATTGCGTTATTTACGTTGTTGAGCAGACAATTTTTCCGAACATATGAAGCAATGGATTAGCAATATCGTTCAAAATGATTCAGATTGTGATTGAGAGTGTTTTACGTAATTAGGATGCTGGGGTGCGATTCTGTAACCATCTCACCGTAAAAAACTTCGGTGAAGTGAGCGTGGAGTGAGCTGTCAATAGTGTCAATTCCTAGCAAAAACAAACTCACATCACCTAAGTTTTCACGGTGAGATTTTTACAGAATCGACCGGCTGATCAGTGTTTACAGATAAGTTATAGTTAGGTATTTATCTATTACACTCACGTGACCGCACATAATTCAAAAGGAAACTAGTTAAAGGTAAATCATAACAAACTCGAATCTCGAATTCTTAAAGCCATAATAAATGAAATTAAAATGTATTTACTTTTCAGAATACGGCTTCCCCTAATGTCCAATCCAAAGGTTTGATATTGCAGCGCTGTCTGTTACAGTCCTCAATTCTGACAGGGTCTGACGGGCCACACCTACTGGCGATCGTCAGTTGTCGAATGAATTATTTGTCTTTTGTTGGAAATAATTTCTTGGGTCAACCATGAATTGACAGGACTAAACTAAAATTAATCTTCTGTCCTCTTCTTGAAAATGAAAATGAAATATACAGAAAAAGATGCACTGAACTCAAATTTAGTTTAGTTTGTGAACAACAGAATCGGCATCATTGACTCTTTGAAATGTTTTATAGCCATTTGCTTATACAAATTATTATAACACATTTTTCCATTTTTTGAAGTGAAAACTTCTTTAGCGGCGCTGTGTACTTTTTTTGGAATGGGTAAAAACTTCTAAATTCGCGTCAGGTCACGTGACCCTGATCGTAAGATTCGTAAGACGTAAAACGAAAGACGCGCGTTGTTGAGGACAGCGCCATCTATGCACATCGGGAAGAACTACGAGGGCCTCGCGTACTAACTACGTAGTTCATCCAACAACGACGAGATGGCGCTGAACCACGGATATATAACTGACGACGAGCTCCATGGGCTTGCTTCTCTTACCACTGCCGCGACCAACACCACGAACTGAAGTCTATCCTGTGTGCTTATTTGTAAATCTGAATAAATTCCTTTCACGAGAAGAATAAACCAGTCACTTTGGTCATCATACCTGATTTGCAAAAAACCCTATAAAATAAGGAACACAATTTAACACGCGTGTTTTGTTTATAAGACGATTCACAAAATACACTCGTAATTGTTCAAGTTTTCACTTCTGTCGGCACTACCGGAGTGCCAGTTTTTTTTTAAATATTAACTATGTGATGACTATTTATGCCGAAATGAGCCTGTTCTTTTCTGTTATTATAGGTATTATGTATTTTAACTTCATGTTTCAATTATTATTTAGTTCCTATGCTAATTCCTATAAAACAGTGTGAAGCCATGTTTGCTAACGGCGCTAGTCGTCACAATGGCTGAATAAGTGTAGGTAATCAATAACTGTCACCATTAGGTCGTATAGAAGTAAAAACATAGTTTTTATTACAGTAAAGTAAACTGCAACGATATTTTATAATCACGTCAATGGTGAAGAAAAGTCATTATCATCAAGAAACTCTATGGTGAATACGGTGTATTACTTCAAAAGTTTGGTTATGGTATTTCAACTTCTGACAGTTCATAAGAGCTAAGTATTGTAGATGTCAGGAAAATTATATGTTAAGCCCGACAAAAGTTTTAAAAACGAAGTTAAACTTGCACTACACATAGGGCTTTTTCCAAGAAGTCTAATTAAATATGTGTTTCCCATTTAATTTTATATTATTATTATTCTTTCGTTTATTCATCTATTTACTCACCTAATTACATTTTTAAATAATTCTTAAAATATAAAATAAGTATAAAAAACATTTAAAAATATTGTTTGGTAGTTAAATACTCCGGCCGGCACTCGCAGATCTTTTGACATCTCGATGACAGTGACAGCGTCACATTAGCGATCCGCGGCGCCAACAAGTATAAAATAAATAGTGATCCGCCGGTGTAGGGAGCAGGGTCCAAGCTACCGGTGGTTGGGGCTCCAGAGACAGGAACTTCCTCACAATGCGAGCTGCATCGTGGAGTACTGCCCTCTGAATCAGGCCCTTGATCCAACTGCCTAGCGAGAGCTTCGATAGATGTAGATCGAGGCTTTCGGCCATCAGGCCGTTGGCCGATACGACAATCGGCACAATGATAGCCAAGCTCACATTCCACATGTCAACAACCTCGTGTGCCAAGTCGAGATATTTAATTTGTTTCTCTTTCTAGTGCGTTCAAACAAACAAACTCTTCAGCTTTATTATATTAATAACTAGCAATGCTCCGCGGTTTCACCCGCATAAGTGTCAATTCCGTGGGAATATCGGAATAAAAACTATCTTCTACCTATGTCCTTTCCCGGGACTCAAACTATCTCTATACCAAATTTCATCTACATAGGTTCAACGGTTCAAGTGTGAAGAGGTAACACACAGACAGACACACTTTCGCATTTATAATATTAGTATGGATAAATAATATACTCATATACAAGTTTCTGCCCGCGACTTCGTCTGTGTGAAATTTCTTTTTCCGCCCTACAACCCTCCCGCGCTTTTACTTTGTTTTCTACGATAACTATCATACCTCACCTATTATATACTTACTATAGCTTTGTATGGGAAAGCTTTTACGGGAAATTAATTTGTGCTATCAAAATGTTGAATGTTTAAGTAGCTGGAGTGGAGTCCTACCACCCCCCATTCAGACGCGAGAATGACTGCAGTCGCATACTTTCAATTTTAACGTCCCTGCTCGGGGCACCAGAGAGTACTTGGAGAAAACATTTGTATTGCCGTGGACTCAATTTCATCGAGCACGCATGAGACTTTTAAAAAAAAATCTTTATTTAATTTTGTAAATCATGAAACTTTTATTTTCTCTTGACTGTACTTACCTGTCAAAAAAAGTAACCTAGATAAAACGGATAAGACAGAGATCAAAACAGAAGACGAACTAGCTGGGAACGAGGAGGGGGTTGGAGGGGGGTTCAGGGGATCAGACTGGAATAAATCGATATTTCTAAACTCATGACAGCGAATCTTCTATCTACAGGGTTAGTTTTTAAAGACCAGCCAAATTTAAGGGTGTACTACAGACCATTAAACTGAACAACTTTCTATACAGCCTGTTACTTGTTCACACAATGTTCGTGATTGATCTCTTTGGTGATAGGAACTTTTACTATTAAAATCCACATTCCAAATTCAAATCGCTTTTAGTCCCTAGGGATTAAAGAGCTATTTTAGTCCCTGTTTACGAAGAATACACTAGCTCTTTTTGAATAGATGTGATGAAAAATCCATTTTGGAATTGCGTTTCAATTTATAACGGATTAGGTAATATTTGTAAGGGAGAACGCATGTAACAAACACATTTTCTGGTAGTAGCCTAATGATTGATATTACCTCATTTTACTTTTAACTTATATTTAGTTTAGAAGTGTCTGGATTATAATAATTTTAGTTTAACCCAGCTGCGTGATTGAATCATTATGACCCGGGCAGTTTTAATAATATGTCTTAGTTAAAATAATAATATTGTAATACCAGCCTATTATTGTCCCACTGTAGCATTGGGCAAAGGCCTTTTCTCAAATAGAGGCACTATTATCGATTAGGCATGTGACATATGCCGCAGACCGGAAGGTAGATGGCGCAAGAAGGTGTCGGAGTGGAGATCTAGAACTGACCATAGGAGTTTAGGCAAGCCAGGTCCACCTGGCTTGCCTAAACTCCTATGGTCAGCTCAGGCGAGCTGGTCAAAAGTAGCATGCAAAAGTTGGAGGCAGGAGGCCCAAGACGAGGAGTACCTATGCCATGAAGGAGACCAGCGGTGCAATTCTGTAAAAATCTCACCGTGAAAACTTAGGTGAAGTGAGCGTGGAGTGAGCTGTCAATAGTGTCAATTCCTAGCAAAAACAAACTCACTTTACCTAAGTTTTCACGGTGAGAGTTTTACAGAATCGACCGGATGATGAGTGTTGGGTGGATACGGGTTGAAGAAAAGAGGGAGTGAAGAGAGGAGAAGAGATATTAAAGCGGGTTGAAGTCGAGAGAGAGAGAAGTTATATCGATGAGTAAAGATTGGCTAGGTCGATTAAAACTACTTACACTTATATCTTATAATGTAAGAGGTTCACCAAGTGATCAATTTAAACAATGCGGAATCACCTGCATTTTGTAACAATAGCGTGACGTCACTAACATTGAATGGGCGCGAATGTTTGTAGTAGTGACATACACATCGGATGTGCGTATAATATTAGAAGTATAATAACATGATAACTAGCGACGGCACAGTTTTTTATCTCTTGAATTCAGCTAAATTCATGGATCTTTTCGTTACAGTTATACCCAATTTACTTAATGGAAGACTTAAAAATATCAGTTTACGTGAAAAGGTAAAGGCAAAATGATGATGATTTTCAGATGGAGTTACGTATCACCCAGTAACTGCGTTGTGGAGGCAGTTATGTAAAGTACTGGTATTCAGCTGCATGAGGTTAGACTGGAAGCCGACGCTAACATAAGTTGTTACACGATACATTTGGGTATGACTAATTTTTGCCTATGTCTAAAGTACAAAGAAAAACCTACACCTACTGGTACTAACTCTTCTTATCCAATAAATAAATAATGGGTTCAATTGCAAGCCTCAAGTATGTCTAAGATCAATCCATCCAGTTACTCACGTAATACTAATTGTACGGGTCAAGCAAGAGTCTAGTTAGCTGTAATTGCTTTATCTTTTTAAACCAGAATCGAATGAAATGAATTTGGATGAAGAAATTATATCATAGTGAAGTTAGCGGTGCAATTCAGGTAATAAATCATTCATGGCCAAACATACAAACTGTGCGAAATGAATAAGTGATTATTTTCGCAATAACCATGTTTACTGACAGTTTGATAGCAAAGAGGTGTTTTTTGTATTTCAACTTTTATTAACACTGGCCACTTTGAAACACCGAAAAAGAAACTGTCGTATAAACTGTTAAGTTCGATGTTTAAAATGAATATCACGTCATTTTTTATTTTAACACTATCAACTTCGAAACACCGAATTTAAAAAGAAACTGGTCAAGATACTGTTATGTTCGATATTTAAAATCAATGTGACGTCATTAGTTTTCTTGTTTCTATTATGGTTCGCCATAATGAGTTCGACGCGTAAACAAACTGACAGTGTTTGAATGTTTAATTATAATTGGTTTCCTCGTCGCTCAGTGAGGAAAACGAAATCAAAGTAGTTAATGGCTTAGTGGCAGGTTTGTTAGACGCCTGTATAGGATGTAAATGGATCGCAAGTGTCTATTGTTACTACAAAGAAACGCACGGGTACATCAGTGATTGTTTTGACAACGATGTAGGACGATGTAGAAGACAGTGTCTTTAAATATTAAAGAACGATGTAATGATTGAATAATGATATTATTATAACTTGTTGTGTGTGCTGGATGTATATGTTGTTGAGAAAAGGCTAGGCTTGTGATATAACTCTTTCAGATAATATAAGTAGTCGATAAGACAATGTGTTGTTGTACCATTCTATCATATTCTTGCATTGTGTCAATGACTTGCCTTTCTTCTAACGTCGAGACGAAGGTCTGCCTTTTTTATACCTTGGCCAGTGGCTAAGCTTTGTCATACAACGTGGCAACGCCACCTGTCTCTTGGGTCCCAACAGTCGACAGCGTTGCGCACGAATTTTCGACGCCATAGTTTAATTTGTTAAGAGTTTTAGAATATACCGTATAGCTGCGAGTATGTTCGAGTTTTAATCGAACACTCAGCGAAAATGCGTAATTGCATCGAATGAATGTGCGTATGCACAACCTTCGCTCGTTCACCAAAATGTTGGCCAGTTGGTGTTCAGATCTCGTTAGAGGCACCACGTACTCAAAACCATTATCATTTTACCACACATTTTACCAATAAGTTAATTATATATATGTACATAGTTTACCATTTTAACAATTTCTTGTAACTAAGTTCCCTTATAATTCGAGACTTTACCTTTTATCATAAATATACTATACGCTGTCAATATGACAAAGGTGTGTTGTTGAGGGGCCCGTGGCTAAATAACAGCCGCACAGGTCGATCGATCAGGTTAAGCTACGCTTGCCGCGGATGGTCTGTGGATGGGTGACCATCTTTACATAACGACCCCTCCGTGCCTCGGAAAACACGTTAAGCCATTGATCTGGGTTGTGGAGGTCAGATAGGCAGTCGCTCCATGTAAAAAAATAGTGGTATTCAGCTGCATCCAGTTAGACTGGAAGCTGACCCCAACCTAGTTGGGAAAATGCTAGACAGATGACGACGAGAAAGGTGTGTTAGGTGACCATAGCGCCGAAGTTATTCAATTTTTATTTTATTGATCATTTAAGTTAGTTGTTATGTCAACAATTCAAGATCTAAGCCTTAATAAATTTAAATCGTTCATTAAACGTAAGTTGTGCCAGAAAGCCTTTTATACCGTTAAAGATTATATTGAGGATACAAAGGCTTGGGATTGAGCTGCTTCCAATTTCTGCATTTTGAGTGTTTTTGATGTTTTTTTTTTATATACACATTGTCATTAATGATTTTTTTGTTTTAAACTGACATTTGCTTACTTTTTAAAGTATTATTATTTTAATTATTGTGAATGTGAAGACGATGTGGGTCATTTATTTTAGTCATTTTATATTTTTTATTATTCTCTCTATGGTCTGGCAGTTTGAGTAATTTATGTGGCCTACCCAAATGTCCTTTCTTTGGTATTGTTCGTCGAATCGTTGAGCTTCTTAAGTCTTGAGTTGAGCTGCATGATTTCTGACAAATGCGTGCACTGACTGGACACGTCCTCTCAATCTGTGTGGTTCTTTCCTGAAAAGACCATCCCAGACATCGACCTACATGGTCTTCATATAACTTGACCAAGATTATTTCTGGACTTTAAAAGAGACTATGACCTCTGAGTTTGTTTCGGCCTTTCTTCTCAGAGTAGTCAGATAGGAAACGCCGACCTCATCTAGTTTAAAAAAAATTATGATTGACGTGTAAAAAGTGTTTGTGCAAACCTACTTACAGAGAATAAAATCATTTATCATTTATCATAATTCATTTTATAAAGACCAAGTAAACTTTAAGCTATTAAACAATGGTTTAAACAATTTTTTCTAATTTCACCATTTAAACTGAATGCGATCAGTACAGAAAATCGGTCGTCACTTTCAAATGGGAATTGTATTATTTTGTTTTGTTATTGGGTTTAACCATTTGGAACTTTTCAGTAGCAGCCTGGAGTCTGGCAACATGGGACTTAAACATGGGGTATTCCTCGAAACGCACCAGGTTTGAAACGCACCAAAAGTATTACTCGAAAAAAAAAACAATTAAATATTAATAAAGATAAAAATATTATAATTTTATTCCTTGAAATGCATCAACGATGACACATAGGAAAGAGCATGAAGGATTGGTACCTAATAAATTATATCGATAGACGTTTCGTTTGGTGTGTTTCAAAGATGGTGCGTTTCGAGGAATAGCCTTTAAACATAACTGGCAAATGTGGGGGTACCTACTGTAGGTAGACCTCTGCCTCACGCTTCAGGGATTACAAGCGTGATGTTATGTGCTATGTTGTTTTGACTTCCTACAAAATTTGTCCTATATTCCGAGTAAGCCTATAGTAATCGTTCTTATAAAGATATGACCTTTTCAAAGTCGATAATGATGGCCCGTACACACAGTTTTTACAGTTTATACCACAAGTCATTAAAAATGTTCAATAAACTGCCTATAGAAATAAAAAGTCTAGTATATACTTACACACTAGAAGCATAAAAGTAGATGGGGAGATAATACAACATGTCCAGGAATACCTTTACTTGGGTCAAGTAGTCTCTTTCTAGGCGAGGCAAGATAAAGAAATCGCAAGACGAACGGAAAACGCCTGGAAGAGCTACTGGTCCTTGGCACTGAAAGACAGTTTCATGTATTCTTCCCGTATTAACCTATGGTGCACAAACTTGGTCTTTGACTAACATCCAGAAGTCCAAACTCAAGGTCTGCCAACGAGCAATGGAGCGTAGTATACTAGGCGTTACAATAACGGATCGTGTTCGTAACACAATACTGCGCTCCAAAACAAAGATAGCTGACGTGGCTCAAAAGGCTGCCCAACTTAAATGGGACTGGGCAGGACATGTCTGACAGGCTTTGGGCCCAAATCGCACAGAATTGTTGCCCTGAGACAGCGAAGCGGGGTTGCGGCGGATCATGTTGGAGATGGCGGGACGATTGGTTCTGTCAAAACTGGAAGAAGGACGCGCGAGCTCGCAAAAGATGGAAGGAATGGAGGGAGGCCTTTGCCCAGGAGTGCGACAGAGTAGACTAGTTAAAAAATGTATACAACTACAGAATAAGCTTAAACGGTTCTTGTTAAACAAGTGTCTATATTCTATTGATGAATTATAAATGAATACAAAAGTCGAAAGTAACATATTGTATTGATTTTGAAATGAAATAACGAAGGATATATACTGTGTCCCTATGTTTTTGATGATACATTATTTTTATAAGCACTAGAACCCTCAAAAAATGCTCAAAATTGCCGCTGTAAACAGAGGCCTAGTGTACAAATGTGACAACTATTAATGAAAAAAGAAACACATAGGGACACAGTATATATGTGTTGTTTTGTTATGCTGTTTATGAAATATCTTTTAAATTGATCCATATTAGAGGAGAAAATAGGCGAGAGCCAAACCTCGAATTATGACTTTTTACTTAGGTTTTTTCAAAAAGTTTCTCCGACCGCAACAATAAACAAAGGAATGAACGTGGAACTCATTTTTAAAGATGCGTTGTCGTGGGTTATGTATGGTACTGAACACAAGACAGAATATAGGAAATGGTTGCAAAAGAAACACAATTGAAACACGTTTTTACCTTGCTTTGTCATATTAAAGACTTCTTTAATCAATCCCTATTCTTAAAATACTTATTAGCTCAGTTAAAGAGGAAGACAAAGCAAATTCCCATTTTTGCGAACAAATGATTCTAAAACATTTTCTCCATCTCAGTTACAGCTTTTGCCATTACTATTATTTTCTATAGAATTCGGCTGCCAATACTTTTTAATTGAAAAAATTTCAAGGCTATCTTCGTCTTGTATCAGAATGAAACCGCAATGTCTTTCAATAAGCAAATTCATAATATCTGGGGTTCAATAACTGATTGGTTCAATTTTCCTGTCAGTCTTCCGATAAGCCAATTAATTTCTGCGCTTTAAATTTTTTTGTCATGACCATATTAGTGTGGGTTGATATTTTATTATTATTTCCATTGCTTGAAAATTTGAGTTCATATTTTAAAAGGCTTTGGCTGAACAACGATATAATGGAAATGTCTTGTGTGTGGGACTGTCTTCTGGAGAACCAACCTAAACTGCTGCTACATTTGAAGGTTTGATGGAATCATAATTGCTCGGTTCCTATTTCCAAATACGCGTCGTTTTTTTAACGGTTCGTCTGTTTTCATTCCAATGGCAATACTATCTACTATATTATAAACGGTGACACTATTAACGGTCGATAATTCGTGGGAATCGAGCCTTACTTTATAGAACACAATATTGATGTCTTCTCTGGGCTGACCTAGCATGTGCAGGATGTTTTATAGGTACTTACGGTCTGAACATTAGAACCTTAATAAAGTAACAACTTCATCTATAGTTATCTATCTCTATTTGGGTTAGTAGCTTAATAGTTATAATTTTATATTTACGTTCACAGTTTCTGTATGATTTCCCGAGGGAATTTAATTAGGGCAAGCGTAGTATTTTTATTTCTATTACGTTTTTAATTTGCTTTGATAAAATTAAGTGAGTGTTAGATACCTTAATGGCTTGGTTTACGTCGTCGTTACCTGATAATACTCTGCTCGGTTATATACAGAATCGCTTAAAAGGACTTATAATTATGAATCCTAATAAAATAAGAAAAATTAGTCCTGTTTATTATAGACCTGTATCATCCCAAAACTGGGCTAAGCACAAAAAAAGTCTCAAGTATTTTTGTTAGAGCTAATGTGACTTCATGTGTATAACCAGATGACTGCCCCAGCAAATTTTTAATATTGAATATTTGGCAGTTCCAATATGCACTGCCTATCACACTAATTGGTCCCAGTGGATACCAAACAGTCTCCTAAGCTTGACTGCCTGAGTCAATTATCAATGTCGCGCGGTATCAGGGTGGTGGGTAAAATGTTGTTAAGTAAATTTTTAGACCTTTGTATCCTGCTTATGCGTATGAAGTTTCATTAAAATCGTTTCATTCATTTCGAAAATCAAGAGCTTAAAAGTTTAGCTCACCGTCCGATCAGGACCAGGCCCGTGCCGGACGGCGCGTACGTGTTCCACGCGCGCCTCAAAGAGATGTCAGCATCAAGGGAAGGGGCCCGCAAGGGCTGAAGCCTGCCGGATCAGCGGGATTATCCGAAAGGGTTACCGCTGGCCCGGAACATAAAGGGTGAAGGAAGGAACACGGGTGGGTTTTAGTCAGTAAGAGTCTGACACTCCCTTCCGCTCCACCCAGAGCGGGAGGAGTCATTAAAATTTGATGATTTCTGATCCAGAAAAAAAAAATGGCTTAAAAGTTTCTATGAAATGCCGTACGGCGTTCTCGCTCTTAAATGCATGTCATTCGACAAATTAGTTAAAGGCCGTCACAGGAGTACTAAGGCGCGATACATTGAACTGTCATGGGTGATAATCGTATTATTGACCGGCCTAGAAAGCGAATTCTGAATTGTACTGAAGGAAACAAGAGCTGAAGTGTCGAAGGGCTGTTGACTTGTACTATGGTATAGTTATGTATGTACATTGTATTGTAGGTTTGAAGTGACACTAAACATTACCTACGAATACGTCCGCGTGTGTTTTGTATTTCATATTTTTTAAATATAAATATCCAGGAAAGAAAGAATTGGAAGTCATGGGGAGATTCCTTTGCCTTGTAGTGGGATGATGCAGGCTAACAGAAACAGTGAATATCCATGATATAAGATAGCGTATGTACTTCTCCAGGTCCTGGGCTACCTATTTATCAAATTTCATAACCATCGGTTAAGTGGTTTAGGCGTGAAAAGGTGAGAGACAGACAGTTAATTTTACATTCAATTTTATAATATTAGTATGGATACTATACCTTACTGAAAGTACACCGTTGTACCAAGTTAGTTATTTTAAGAATCGTTAGTTTCATCGATTTATTTAATAGTACCTATGTTTTGACTTCTGCATAACCGCAAAATTGCGAGGCAAAGAGAAATGGCGTTAAAATAATGACGCGGTATAGGTTTTTACGTTTGATTTTACCCACATGCCTCTTTTGCTTTAATTTTTGTCATTCTATGACTGACTTCTATTTGTTCATGTAGCGAGTGTTAAAAACTGATAGCCTAATTTAAACTATGTATTAGGATCGTACCACATGATTGAAAAATAGCTATCTAATATATGTATGCCCAATTGGATTTGCACAATTTAAGTCAAAATTCAATGAACAAGACAGATGCTCAGTCGAGAATGGCCCAAGATCAAAGAGCGCATGTAGACTGTTGCAAATGCACAAGTAATGTCAAAATTAAATGAATGGTCCAAATGCTCAGTCAAGAATGTCGCAAGATCAAAGAGCGCACATACGGTTGCAAATGCATAAGTATAGTTGAAATTAAATGAATGAGACAGATTCTCAGTCAATATTGGCCCAAGATTGCATTCTTATGCACAAGTGAGCTTTAAATTAAATGAATGAGCCACATGTTCAGTCAAGATTGGCTCAGAAGTGCGTTCACATGCACAAGTGAGCTTTAAATTATATATTATTATATTTTTTTAAGTTATAGAATGAATGATAACAACGCGAATTTTTCGTTAACGATAATAATTTTTTTTTTACATTTTGCAAACTTTTCACAAAGGATTAGGCAGAAATTCACTGTGTTAATATAGTTCCATATTTTTTTTTTGCCTCTAGTACTTTCAGAGATCTCAACTCATACAACTTCAGATTACCCAGGAATCGAACCCAGGATCCTACTAACTAAGCTAATCATTTACTGGGCACAAAACTCCGGTCTTACCGAGATTATACTAATAGAAAACCTAATAACACTTCGCGTAACCTTGAATATTCGAACCCAGGACCTTTTGCCAAAATGTTAAAGTAAGATATCGTCAAAAGCAAAGATTAAAAAATTTAGTGTAAGAAGAGCCAGCAGAACAAGTCGTAGACAAGTAAAAATTTGCAGTGCAATAAAATAAATCATACAGATTTCAATTAAAAACCCCAAAGAAAAAAAAATCAATCATTCTTATCCCTAGCTGCAGTGAACAAATTGATTATTAAGGCAAAGTTAGAAAAACTAAAGGCCAAATAAAGCTGAGATAGATGCTACGTATGACAATTTAAGTCAACTTCAATGAACACGACAGATGCTCAGTTAGGAATGGCCAAAGACAGAGAGCGCATGTAGGGTTGCAAATGCACAAGTAATGTTAAAATTAAAATAATGGCCCAGATGCTCAGTCAAGAATGTCGCAAGATCAAAGAGCGCACATACGGTTGCAAATGCACAAATAATGTCAACATTAAATTAATGGTCCAGATGTTCAGTAATTAATGTCGCAAGATCAAAGAGCGCACATACGGTTGCAAATGCACAAGTATAGTTAAAATTAAATGAATGGGCCAGATGCTCAGTCAAGATTGGCCCAAGAGTGCATTCACATGCACAAGGAGCTTCAAATTAAATGAATGAGCCACATGCTCAGTTAAGATTGGCCCAGGAGTGCATTCATATGTACAAGTGAGCTTTAAATTAAATAAATGAGCCAAACGCTCAGTCAAGATTGGCCCAAAGGTGCATTCACATGCACAAGTGAGCTTTAAATTAAATGAATGAGCCACATGCTCAGTCAAGATTGGTCCAGGAGTGCATTCACATGCACAAGTGAGCTTTAAATTAAATTAATGAGTCAGATGCTCAATCAAGATTGGCCCAAGAGTGCATGCAAATCTACAAGTGAACTTTAAATTATATATTATTATATTTTTTTAAATTATAGAATGAATGATAACAACGCAAATTTTTCGTTGACAATAATATTTTTTTTTACATTTTGTAGTGTTTTTCATAAAGGAATAGGCAGAAGTTCACTGTTTTTATATAGTTCCATAGTGTTTTTTTTGCTTCTAGTACTTTCAGAGATCTCAACTAATACAACTTTAAAATACCTAGGAATCGAATCCAAGATCCTACTAAGTAAGCTAATCATTTACTGGGCGCAAAACTCCGGACTTACCGAGATTTTTAATAAAAACCTAATAACACTTCGCGTAACCTCGAATATTCGAACACAGGACCTTTTGCCAAAATATTAAAGTAAAATATCGTCAAAAGCAAAGAGTAAAAAATTGCAGTGTAAGAAGAGCCAGCAGAACAAGTCGTATACAAGTAAAAATTTGCAGTGCAATAAAATAAATAAT
The DNA here is from genome assembly GCA_963855955.1 of Luperina nickerlii. Lineage (NCBI taxonomy): Eukaryota > Metazoa > Arthropoda > Insecta > Lepidoptera > Noctuidae > Luperina > Luperina nickerlii. Next base: position 2,351,120 of record OY979662.1, read on the forward strand.
TTAGATTCGTAAAATACTTACGGTACCCCGAAAGTAATTTGTCTAATTGAGTGATAAATGATATTCTTTTGTTAAAATTGTTTTTTTCTAATGGCTGATTAGTCTTTAATAATGTCTTTCTCCTTCGCTAAGTCTTTGATTAATTTCAGATTTAAGATCTTTTATCGAGAAAAGAGAAGTTCTTTGTAGTTGAATAAATTGCAATCTAGAAAAAGTCCCGAATATTTTATCTTTAGGACTTAACTAGTTTATAGAATTTACGGCAGAAGGCCTCAGTTAATTTAAAACCCGATAGCTCTGTAAAAATTGTCACTTAGAAAATTTCGCTGATAAGTCGCGCGCCGTCGGAAAAAATATGTTTGTGCTCTTATAAAATCTGAAAAATGCTCTATTTCTAAGAGGAATTGCGGAAAGTGATAAAACTAAAAATTATAACGAAAAAATTCGGCTAAATAATTTTGAGATATCTTTTTTGGTACTTAGAGAATTTAGCGGTAGCTTAATAATAAGTTACGGAGTTCATTTAAACTAATTTCTCTGTTCCTACAGACACAATCGTTTATCGTTTCGTTCGTCGTTTTTTTTATCGTTATCGTTCACATTCTAAGTTCGCATTATGCTGAGCGTTGGCCGTTTTGCGTAGATGTGACGCATACTTTCTCCCAAATTGTTATTTTTGTTTTTTCTGTTGTTTGTTTCTTTTATTTTTATGCGTCATGTTTGTCGCAAATAAACGTATTTTCTTTCTTTCTTTCTTTCTAATAAATTGCGATTCTGAAAATATTGGCTCTTTCACCCTAAGTCCTTGGTTTATTTCAGATTTAAAATTATCTATCTAAAATGAGAAGTTCTTTGTAGTTTAATAAATCGCGATCTAGAAAAAGACCAGAATCTTCATTTTTTCCGACTTTACCAGTTAGAAGAATTTCCTGGCATTTTTAAAACGATTTGCGATATTTTCTAAGTCCAAGGACATAGAAAGTTCAAGGCTTCGAAATTACTAAGTCATAAGAAATTAGAAAATATTTCGCAAGATTAGCGGAATTTATTAACATTATTAATGTGCTTACAGGTAGAGATCATAACCTCGTATCATAGATTGAGATTGTGAAAATATTGGCTCCTTCGCCTGATGTCTTCGATAAAATTTTTTTTTAGGATATGAACTGAATATCCTAAGTTTTTTCAGATTTTACCAGTTAGAAGAATGTCCTGGCATTTTTATAGACAAAGCTCTAATAAAACGTTATCCTGAAATTGGCTAACTCACGCTAAGTCCCGTAGGTACTGTTATTCAGATTAAAAATCTTTTACCGTCTAAGAAAAGTCCTAGAAATCCTATTTCATTCGGACTTTGACTGTTGCTTTGCTTCTGCATCTAAGTCCTAGATTTAGTTCAGATTTCAAACATAGATCATTTATTGACGAGACGCAAAGTTCTTTTTGATTTAACAAACTGCGTTTATGAATTTTCTATTTTATTTAGACTTTAGCAGATAGAGAAATTGCCTGCCATTTAAAAAAAAATCGTATGAGTACAGAGGCCTCTAATAAGACGCGAAAATCATGAAAATTGGCTGCTGCATGCTAAGTCCCTGATTTAATTCAGATTGAAATCCTTTATCGAGATAACGTGAAGTTCTTTGAGTCCTAACACTCCTATTTTATCCAGACTCTACCTGTTAGAAGAATTTACCGCTGCATCTATTAGTGACTTAGAAAACGGCATCTAAAAGAATACGTTCCTGCGAAAAAATATACAAACAATTCCCGTCGCGCTGCGCCCCGTCGCACGGTGGATCGAAAATCGGCTGTAGAAGACATAGGATCTCGATGTCTTAAATGTTTTTTTTTTTGCTGGAAATGACTTCTGCCGATCATTACTGTTCTATAAAATGTCATATGAAGTAATTGTGTGCACAAATGGAAGAGTAATAATTTTTATAAGAAAAAAATGTATGGAGCTGACATGAAAAATGAGGATATCTCTGGAATCGCAAGGTTGGCCGTTATATCCTTGCACACTGTTATAGTACTATTTATTTGTGAATTTTTGACATACTTAATATTGCGGCATCACTTGCGATTTTTTTTTTAAAAATCGTCAAAGTTAAAAAATAAAAAATGTTTATGATATGTACATTTTAATGCTTAAATATGGCTATACCAAGTGTAACTTACAACATTTTTTATGCTTAGACCAAAACATTCTAAGAAATCACAAAGTCGTATTACCTACTTATTTGAAATGACATGGTAATTATGAATTACATAATAATGTAATCTTGTCTAATGTCTCAAGTCCACATTAGCTAATGATTAATAAAACTTAATACCTATATACCTGTTAAAAGGATACGTACCATAATGAGGGTAATTAGATAAACGTGATCATTAGTCAATAACAATAAATGGTAAACTATTGTATGATTAAAAATAAAAGCAAATTATTAAAAAAAAATATTAACTTAACCTAACCTAACATAAACAAGAAAAGTTAACTTATTTTATACTTCGTCACCATCAGAATCCACTTCAGAATCAGGCTCTACAATAGATATAACTTCTAAGAACTCTGTCGGAGCTTCCTGATCCTGAAGTTTCAGTAGTTCTACTGTTTCCTTAAAGTATGTCTGCCTCTTGTGGGCATCTAATTTTGGTCTTGTGGAAGAAATTAGAGGATCAGAAGAGACGATAAGCATATTGAGGATATCCTCGTTTGATGCTTGTCTACTCTTTTTCCTCGAATGGTGTTCTCTGAACCTCCTAAAGTCTTTGTTTCGGGCCTCTGAAGCTTCTTCCGAAAGACTTCCAATTGGTACAATAGCATTTTCTGCAATTATGTCCCCTCCGTGAATCAACAATTTGTGGACGGTTGATGACATGTAGTACCAATCATACAGTTCCACGTATTTTTCAGCGGTTGTTCTAGCGTATTCTTTAAATTTCGGCACGTCTACAATCTCTCCAGATGTGATAGCTTGCAGAATCACAGCAAATCTGCGTATTAGGTCTTCATCTAATCCAGTGATCGCTGCAGTTTTATCAGGAAATTCAAAAAACCGCCTTGCTGTGTTCCCGTCGTTAGTTGTGCCTGATCCTTGCTTAACGATGTCAATCAAAAGATTGAGATCATCTTTGAATCGATCTTGAATGAGTTTTTTTCGTGAATGCAATAACTCTTGATGACTTTCTCCTCTTGCAGACCACTTTTTGAAGTCGAGACGATACGCTATGTGTAGAAGACATTCCATCACATTAATGCGGGCATGAAGTGATGATAATCCGAACTCATACGCACCAGAAGAAATGGTTTTTGACGCAATGACATCTAACTTATTCATTTCTGTAGGCTTAGCCAAACACAGGTAGCAGGCCGCATTTGACTTAGCTTCAGACAGATATGTACAAATTTTGCCGTCAATCATCGTCATCATTAATTTGTGACTAATTTCATGTCCTTGACATTTTGAGGGAACGAGAGCTTCAATTTCGTTATCCATTGCAGTTTTTTTCATTTATGACAACGTCTTTGGTTTCTTTCACAAAACTAAACTGGACTGGACGGCAATACATAGGTGAGCAGGGTTTTGGATTCACCCATACGGTATCACCGTCAGCTGTCAACTTTAATGGAACCAAAGAGGTCATAAATATACTGGAATCATCTTGACCACTCTCTATGTTTTGCTTATATCTACTTTGGTTAGATGCACCGTCAAATCCCCACTTTGATATTAATATCAATTGTTTATCTTGTATCGCATCAGGACTACGAATAGTTTCAAAAATTCTGTTCACTGTTAAATCTAGTAACGCTTGTAGTGCAATCTTAGCAGATGAATCCGTTACAGTCACAAATGTCTTCGGAGGGTAGCACTGTAGCTTAGCTTTTTGCACTTTATAGTAAGACGGATATATCTCCTTTGAACCTTCTCGAATAGTCGTTTCCCTTAATGTGATATATTGCCATTTCGATAGTTTTAATGAAAGGAGCAAACCCAGTGCTTTTTCTGGTGAAAATATTGTTGAAGGAGCTGGTTTGTTCAACATTTCCTTGATTTTTGCTGCTGCTTCTGGATTTTGGAGCATATGTTCAATAACAGATGCAATATCCTCACGACCATCTCCTTTCAAAAGTGCTGCAGCTGAATAAGCTACTTCATTAGGGTCATAGCCTATATATTCATCAGATCGTCTCTTCTTCTGCTTATTACTTAGATCTTCAAACGGCTTTCGAGATCTTTTTGTCATCGTTGAAGTTGATATCATTGTTGAAGTTGATGGTACAGGTTCAGGTACAGGTTCAGTAGAAATATTTTCACTTGTTGATTCTTGAATGAGCAAATTGGTTTGCACGCAGTTTGGCCAGTCAATATTTGCCTCAAGCCAATTACTGTAATCACGTCTAAAAACTTCACTTTTCCTGTGGGATCGTAACCATCTCTTTTGAACTGCCCGTGTAAATCTTCGACAAAATTCTTTCACGGTAACACTGTCTTCATCTGAAAGGCTAGAGCCCAGTCGAATAACAAGTGTGTTGAACAATATTTCGTGATCGAAAGACGAAGCATCCTGATTGCTCAGAATAACAAACAAATCCAAATTTGTAATAATGCTTTCCATTATTCACGATCACTGAGTAAAAAGACACGGTAGGATAGATGTTAGTATTAGAAATGCTCTAAATGAACTGAAGTTGTGAATCCAATGTTTGACTATTTATTGTTATTGACTAATGATGGTATCACATTTATCTAATTACTTTCATTAAGTTAATCCTGCACTAATTGCTAAATTAGCGAGTACCCCAAATTATTTTGGTACGTATCCTTTTAACTAGGTATGTAGGTATTAAGTTTTATTAATCATTAGCTAATGTGGACTTGAAGCATTAGACAAGATTACGTATTACGTAATTCATAATTACCATGTCATTTCAAATGAAAATCACAAAGTAGGTAATACGACTTTGTGATTTCTTAGAATGTTCTGGTCTAAGCATAAAAAATATTGTAAGTTACACTTGGTATAGCCATATTTAAGCATTAAAATGTACATATCATAAACATTTTTTATTTTTTAACTTTGACAATTTTTAAAAAAAAAATCGCAAGTGATGCCGCAATATTAAGTATGTCAAAAATTCACAAATAAATAGTACTATAACAGTGTGCAAGGATATAACGGCCAACCTTGCGATTCCAGAGATATCCTCATTTTTCATGTCAGCTCCATACATTTTTTTCTTATAAAAATTATAACTCTTCCATTTGTGCACACAATTACTTCATATGACATTTTATAGAACAGTAATGATTGGCAGAAGTCATTTCCAGCAAAAAAAATAACATTTAAGACATCGAGATCCTATGTCTTCTACAGCCGATTTTCGATCCACCGTGCGTCGGTAAAATCGTCGGATCTATAAAACCTGTGAAACGCTCTATTTCTAAGTGTAAATGTCGAAACTGGAAGCCGACGATGGAGTTTTAATATTTTAAAAGGATAAAAATTTTCACGCCGTTTTTCCGCAAAAATGTCCTCGACTACCTAAACAAAGAAAATAAATTGCTACGTAGAGAAATAAAAGAAAAATCCCACCCCAAAATTAAACAGAAAACAGAAAATGAATTTAAGCAAGAAATAATAAATCAAACTCGAAAACCCCATAAATAATAAGTCTAAAAACCCAAACAAACGCGTTACGAAAGGGAAAACGGAAAAACGAGAAAATAAACAAATGAAAAATATAAAGTCAATTTACTTACCGAAATCTGTTTCACTATCTATTCAGGTACATTTTCAAAGGAAAGAAATGCGAGGTTTTGATGAACTCAATTCAGAAAGAGGTTAATATTTTTATTTTGGCAATCTAACACTTAGAGAGCGCGGAGCGACGCGGCGCGGCCTCTCGCCGCGGGCTACAGGCGATACTGTTTTACCGACCGTGACTACTACTGTTGTTACTAGTTCGAAGTCTTCTGATGCAGTGCGGACCCTATCCCGGGCTGAAAGCTTTTATAACCAGGGGGTGGTTAGCGAAACACTCACACAGACGCAACTGAAGGGGTGGAGGCTGTGGAACGGGTCGGATGGTACCTACTGTCACGGTACAAATTAAAATTTGCGAATCTGCCAATTTTTTATTTGACTAAGTTTCGAAATTATTTTTGTAGGAAAATAAACAGCAGTGGATACAACTAAATCAACGTAGTTTTGGGTGCTTTCACCTGATATTAAATTATGGAATTATCATTATCTACACTAATTCTAATTGATTAATTAAAATTATTTATTCGCCCGACACATTCGGATGAATTAATTATACCTTACAATAAACTAATGCACAGGTAGTAAGTAAACAATTGAAAAACAAAGTTATTATATTTTTATATTTTCCGGTTAAGTCTGAGTTGGTCCGATTTTGGTTTTTGCCTGCGCCCTGAACCCCCTCTGTATCCCCACCACTGCTGCAAAATCCCCTCCTAATTTTATCAACGCCCATGCACCAGTACGGTTCCAGGAAAATGGTTTCGTTCGAAATAAAACCTTATGAACGAAAATTTTCCTTTGTCTAAAATTTTCCAAAGGATTTTTGTTTTTGTTTAAACGTCTTCTACTCTGATCTAGAGCTAATATATTAACATGGGAATGAAAATAATATTTATCCTGAAACTTATGAAATTTTCAGACTTAGAATCTGCGCGGATGCGTCAGATAAAAATTCCTGAATTTCATAAATTGATGACCACTAAAATAACACATTATTATAATAACATAAAGTTTTTTTTGAAAAAACCTTAAAGTTTTTGATCTATTTAGTATTTTCAGCTTCCCGTCGGAAACTGAAAATCGATCATAAAAAATTAATGAAAATATATTTTGCAATATTTTTTTGTTTTGTGTGTCTAAAATAATCTAAGCGGCATGATTATGTACTTTCCGGCCAAGTAAACTCGAAAGGAACTGAAGAAATGACGCCCGTCTTTGAAACTTACTTACAACTTCTGTTTCCCTCTAAAATATGTAATTAAACACGTGGAAAATATGTTACATATGTATTTCCTAATGAACTGATTAATGCGTATAAACTTTTTTTATTTTTATTTATATGTCTTTTTCAATTGTGAGTTTTGATTAATAATAAAAATATAGTTTTATCTCCTCCAGTTGTCTAAATAATGACAACACACCGTTACAAGGGACTATTAAATATATCCGATGGGATTTTCCAAGTAAATTGGTGATATTTATTTTAGGAGATTTTAATTTGTTGTGATACTTTTTTGCATAATTATATAGTCAAAACACCCTATCTGACTCTTGAAACTATACTTTCAGTACAGATAAATCAAATTACAACTGTAAATCGCTGTTCACTCATAATTTCATTTCCCGTCGGATGCTTATTTTCTTTAAAAAACCAACAATGAGCAAATAATATTTTTCGGTACCTACAGTTTTTTCTGTACCTACATGTGTTTTTCTTAACACTTTATATTGAAATAATCAGATTGATAAAGTATTTCGAACAAATTCGTAAATTTTGTTACTACGACTGTTTTAACATGAATTTAATTATTTTAATAAACGGGGAACCTGTTTAGTGTTGCCTAAATGTCTTTAAAACTATACAGGACTGGTTTTCTACATGTTTATATTTACCAGTCGTGAAAATCAAAAGGAAAATGTTGCGCATCAATCTTTGATTCCCTAAGAAAGTGGACAGCGGTCACATAACAACGGCTTTCCAAATACGGAGCGTTTTTAGACACCTTAAAGACAAATACTGGTGAAAAGACAAAATAATACTTTAATTAATTTTAACATTAGGTACACTTCTCTAATAAGATTAACTTTTGAGTTTTCAGGCGTAGCAAAAGCTGTATTTAGCTTGCGACGGTACTGAAATTCAGCTAAAAAATACGCGTAACAAACTTTCGTTCTCAAACTGAAGGATTTTGAAGGCAATTCCTAATTCCTTGCTTCATAAAGTTTGGAAAATTCGTCTGCTCGACGACAGCGTAAATAACATAATGAATATTGTTGAATTGTCAAAATGATTGTCAAAAATATACTCCCTTTTTCTCCCTTTAATCCATCTAATGGTTGTCTGTAAAAGATCGCTTTTAGCGATAAGACCGCCCATTTTGTCACCCTATGTAAAATTTCTACATTTAAGTATATCTGTTATTTTTACGGTGTACCTACTTATTAAAGATTATTCTAACCAAATATCTGTTAATTGAATCAGAATTGCATTACAAGACTGTTACCTTGTTATACCCTGCTGATGCCTTAGAAACTTACGTTTCATTTGCAACAGTTACAAATAAGAAGTTATTTGAATATAAAAACTTATTTCAATGAAAAAAGAAAATCGCACACTTCGTAAAATCTTTGACTTTTTCCCAAAGAAATGACGAAAATGTACACGAAGTTAGAAAGATTTTCGGTATGATAATTTGTGTACTTTACAGGTATTTGTTGCAAGTAATATTTGGTTCAATCCTGCTCACGCAGGCGAACTGAAGTAGTTGGATACAGAGTATAAAACAAAGTCGTTTTACGTTTGTGTCTGTGTGATCGCTTAGGTCCCCTATTAACATTAAACTTAGTTATAGCACAGAGATTTCGATATTTCGACATATCCCCATTACACCGAGGCTAGTTAAAAAGAAAGAGAAGAGAAGGCACGAGCATTGATCATCACGCTCGCTAAAGACGGGATGGCAATTTCAGACTCAGATTTACTTACTACAAGTATAAGTGCAGTGTTTACCTTCACCGATGTCAGAGAAGTCCAAGATACACTTACAAAGCTATGCTAAGAAAGAAAGAAAAGAATTTATTGCGACTCGTACAGGAAGATCACAAACTAAACACAGCAAAATAAAAATCCAAGTTATATAAAAAAAGTAACAAAAGGAAAATGAAACAAAAAGTCCCATACGAGGCCAAAAGGCTCCTACCTCAGCATGATGCTACGACATTTAAAAAATAAATGTTGCAGCGCTGGTATTCTGATAGGGCCCGCTGTGATGTCACGGGCAGTTACAGAAATAAATAAATAATATGTAAAATAATAGCAAATAAAAAAATAAATATTTTTCAATCTGCGCCAGACGTAACCTCATTACTTGTCTATGCCTTGAGTATCAGAGGCACTCTGGTGTGTCTTTGGCATTGCCGTGACAAGCAAATGGTCGCAGGCGCCGACCTTACGGCGAGATTAAATAAATACATTTAAAATATATTAAACATAACGTTACGGCTGTCTAGTGGAACAGTATTACAGAGAATATACAATAAAAGTGGAAAGTGGCTAAGCGGTTTCATATTGCACTCTATCAATGCACTTGCAGCCATTTCAAACCCTTGCAACTCGTGATGGTTCTAAGAATACTCGCTAGTCCGCAAGCGATGTCTTGTACCAAAATAGACCTTTGTCTCTAAGAGGTAACCATACTATACAATACAAGTAACATTTTGCATAGGATTGCCTTATGCCATTCTTTTCGTAGGGAGGACACGCATTAGGAGCTCAGTGGTGTGAGGGAAACAACCTCAATTTCGGCGACAAGACTTTGAAAACAACACAAAACAAAACCGAGCTCCAAACGACATTATTACTAAAGGTACCTTCATAGACACTTCCCTAGGATGTACTGTAACATCTATCACACCTAACTAATTAATTATAGATGCTTAGAAACCGTCGCAAAAGCTTTGATAATTTCAACAGATGTGAAGAGAAGTTCAAATACCCTTGACACGTTTTCTATGTACTGCGTTTTTTTTTCTATTCATATTATAGGTAAATTATATTTTGGATTTCTACAATATGACGTTACATCTTGTAGCGGCTTTTCTTTGGAAAAATAAAAAAAAATATGGATTCTCTAGTGTCATTAACCCGATATTATTTATTATTTATTAGATATTGAAATAAACAAATTAGACATACAAATGTTATCAAAGTCTAATCAAATCTAAAATCAATCTTAGAAAGAAGAAAACCATGACAAAACAATGCAAAGCAATCACGATCTAGATAACGTAAGATTGGAACAAGGTAATCTGGGACAAATTAACGCAAAACTCACTGACACGAGCCCCGTACCACCAGCTGAAAGGGAAATGCTACGATAAACTGAAATCAACAGGCCGGGAGAACTAGTGGCTTGTGTGCAAACACGGTGCTTCCGCCGGGAGTAGGGTGCATGGAACGCAAAACATCAGTAGCGCTCTAGAGCTCACAGAGGGAGGACGTACGTCTCGCTTACACGATACCAACAAACTATTACGATAAACACCTATAAAAACCCGTCTAAGCCAGCCAGTGAGGCAACAACAGCCAAGGGGATCAATAAGTGTCACGTTTCATAAAAATGTCTTAGAAAAGTGGATTTGTAAAGAATTTTAGTACCTTTTAAGAGAGGTACGCTACCTGTTGCTGCTAGTTTGTATAGAAACTGAAGCCCTAAGAAGTTTCTTTGAAATTTCAGCATCATTTGTAAGAAAGGCTGTTTTGAAATATACGAAAACAAAAGAAAAGGAAAACAACCCTTTCTTTCGGAATTAACAAATGATGTTTTGTTTATAAGTCACATGGTGGGCTTCTCGTTACGCAAGTTTGAAGAATTTTCTAGAAATTAACCGCGACAGCGGATGTTAAAGGCAAAGCTGAGTGTTCTCACATGCCTGTAACTTCATCGGCAGTAATCTTCTTTAAACGTATTCTGCCGTCGGAAAATGTATCGTTTTACAACGAGTTTGGTATAACAAATTATCATCATCTGCCTAGCCTATTTCCAACTATTTTTGAGGTCGGCTTCCAGTCTAACCAGATACAGCTGAATATCAGTATTTTAGCCAGTTACACGGTAACACTATACCCCTTCGTAGGAGTGGTTGTCAGACGACCTGTAACGACTGCCAAAGGTTCGCGAATGACAGCCGGGACAAACAGCTTAACGAGCTTTTCGAGACACGGAGGAGTCTCGGTATGTAAGCTGGTCACAGGTAGCATCCCACACCAAAGGCCTACGCAACTTCCACTCCTCTTGTGCTAAGCCATTTGGTTCTAAAACAGCTGGCACCCCGACGGTGACAAGAGCCCGACGGATGATGTCGTTAATGCTGGCGTGCCGTGCCATCCGACCAGCGCTCTTGCTGCAGGATAGGCCATGGTGTCTGAGGCAGTCGACCACTTCACCGCATTGACATCGATGTGGAGCTCCGCAAGGAGCGCCCAAACGCAAACATGTAGCGAGCCGGAATGTTATGTCACCCAGCATAGTGACTCTGTTGAGTGACGGTAGGTAGTGCTTGAAGCCAGTGGCCCGACTCCCATTTGAAGTCGAAGACGGGTTCTCGGGCTGAATCGTGTCCGGGAATGATAAGTAACCTATAGATAAGTTGGAAAGTTTCGCAACAATTATAAAGGTTACCGTAGCTTTATAACGGAACATACTTGTGTAGGAAAAACCCATCGAAAAATATGTTTTATACGTAACTCTGTTCTTTGTCAAATTATCTTATTACTGAGACTAGAAAGGCAGTTTTGGGAGCTTTGAAAGGTAAAAAAAAAACGGTATTGGCAGTACCTAACTCCTTTTTTGTGTCAGTTCATTCATTATTTCTTAATTTACACTTAGTGACATTAAAATTGAAAACTAACTATTTACACTAGGTATCTACTAAATTAAATGACTAACAATACAAACAAATAAAAACAAAATAAGACTTAGGCTTTGAAGTATTTTCTTAAATCAACTTTAAAGTAAGTTATCACCATACTGAAGTTTGTTACATGTTCAGCCATGGTTAGTTTAAGTTACATTGAACTTCGAAACAGTCTTGGGGGAAAAGCTTAGTTGGATTATTCTGTCAGGAAATCCCAGTTATTGACCGCGGACCGAAAAGGGCTGAATAAAACCGATATATTACCAGCCTCTACAGTTTTCATCACGTAATTTTTTCAGACTAGCTTCTGCGTCCTCCTAGAAGTTAACTATAAGTACTTTAAAAGATATCATCTATCTTTATATGATATAATCATATACCTAGGAGCTTTGGAAATAGTGTAGCTTTCTATTAATGTAAGAATGTTTGTAATCGGACCACGGACTTTAGAGATGGCCTCTCACAAACATTTTATCTATCTATACTAACTAGGTATAAAGCTGAAGAGATTGTTTGTTTAAACGAAACGACTTATTATTACGGTTGTAAGATTTCATACGGACTATGGCGGTATTCGAATGTTACCTATATCATTCGTTACGTTATTCGAGTTTTTGTGTTATGTCTGTAATTCATATGATGCTCTGCATTTGGATAGACGTTGATGTGTGACCGTTCACCACTTTCTTAGGAAACCAGAGCTTTATGTACCGATTTAATGCGTTGAGCTGTTAGGTCGCATCTCAACGTAATGGAAGAAAACTCATGAGAGAAGTGTCTGGAACTGTCCGACACTACCTGTTAGGGTAGATATGCACTTAGATTCTTAGATACAGAGTTGCTTGGTCATACAGTTTTCACTTACCGGTTGCTATTAAATATACACATCGAATTATTTCCGCAGTAGTTTTTTCTTCATCTTTCTAAGTAGCTTTTTCTTATATTTTCAGGTACTTGTCAGATAAATATTTGTAGATTTACCATTAAATATTGTTTCAGGGTGTAACTCCTCAATCCCAAGACTTTGCAGACTTCTTACTAATTGTGAAGGAGAGACAGATATTCGTTGCAATTCATTTCGTTAAATTCTAACATTATAGGGTGATTATGTAGGCTGAGTCTAATGCTTATTATTTTGCAAGTGGCTTCTGTTACTAGGTTGAACATTGTACCAATAAATAAATAAATCCATATTCATTATTCATCATTTTATGTCCAGGCGAATCATTGTCCATTCCAAGGTTGTCTAGAAGAGAACGCAGAAAGCGATAAGGCTGCGTCCATTGTATATTTTTAGTGTTCGATCAATTTTTTTGTGTATTTTTGTGGTGTACAATACAATATAAATAAATAAATATAAATTTGGGCCTGTCCACACACTGTCCCTCAAAGTACTTGTTTTAATGATGGCTGTTCTGTGTGATATTGATACTATTGAAATTACAGCTTCAGAGGGTTTCCGTGTATTAATTGTACACGGACACCCTCTGAAGCTGTAAATGTAATTAATACCTTGGACGCACCAGTACAATTATTTCGGGATGCAATTTGCTGCATACTGTTCAAAACTTTCAAAACAAAGCAATTTCACTAAATTCCAATTTGAATTGGAATTGGAAGAACCTGATATGTGACTTTTCAATTTATATGTTGTACTTTCTTAGTTTATTTTCGAGATTACTGACATCTGTGAAGGAAGACATCGTCAGGACACCTGGACTTATAACTGTTAATATAAGTCTGAAATCACCAACCCGTCGTGGCGATATTGTGCTCGTGCCTTTTCTGTGTGAAGAGAGGTCTTTGTTGCAGTAAGACACTAATACACTGAAAACTCACAAACCTAACCTATTCCACCTTATCTGTTTACCTATAATAAAAGCAAATAAATGGTTTTTATTTCTACCAAAAACACAACAACAGTTTCCAATCATGTGAGCACATACAATAGTTTCATTAATTATTGATGATCTAATCCAAGATTTTTTCAAAGCCCTCGTGAAATAGGTTTCAATTAATAATCACATCATTATAATATTGATTTACTCAAACACAGTAAAACATCTATTGACATGCTGTTGACGTATATTTAAGGCTCGTACACACAGGCGCGACGCGACACGCGACACAAAGGCACCGCTCGATGCGCAACTTGAGGTGCCTTTGTGTCGCGTGTCGCGTCGCGCCTGTGTATACGAGCCTTTACAAATAAATTATTTTCAATTTAGTTTTGAGTCGTTACAGTTACAACCAAGTTTTTGTGTTTAAAGCCGATGAACAAGTATGCCTTTGTAGCAAAAAAGGGTTCGCATAATAAAATAACGGTTTAGGGCGCCATATGTACTTGTTGAAAGCAGTTCTTTTAAATCGGTATAGAAACATGAGGTCCATTCAGTAATGTATGTCAAGAGGGCTCATACAACTGCGATGTGTCACCAATAGCGGACAAAGCAGGTTGAAATATTCAGAATTAAATAGAAATAACTGTCCTTCGTCCAGAATTGAGACATGATGTGCCCTTAGAAATAAAGATAAATTATAAGTCAAAGCATTTATTTCAAATAGATGGGCCAATTTCGTCACACAGTGGGTGCCTGAATAGGAACACGTGCGTTGTCACCGAGGCAGGCCTATGGCATGACGATTTGGGCTCGTTTCTAACTAATTTGATGGTGAAGGCACAGCACAATGAAAAGTGGAAAAATATGGGGAGATCTTTGACCAGCAGTGGGAGAATATGGGTTAACGTCAAAAGGGCACATAAAAAACACTTTTGAATGTCAAAATTTACATTAAAATAGAATTGATTCTAGTCGGACCGAAGAACAAAAAATAAATAGCAACTAGCTTTTAAACCCAAATACAAAAAGAATCTTTTCACATACATGTGACAGTTGTCCAATTATTAAAGAATGACATGTTTCATAACTATTTTTTCAGTAATAAAGTGAGGCCTGGCTGGCGGTAACTATAATAAGGTGTAGCGTAACTGCTACGCCTTTGACGCACGAAAGCGCAAAGGCGCAAAATGAGCGCTTAATCATTTTAGTTGATATGCAAAGCCTGACGGCCCCGTTAGACGTACCACTAATGATACGCACGCACTTACTTTTCTTCTTTAAAGTATAAAATTACAATTGTCCTTACGAAACGCAACGTCGGTCTCCGTTGCAACGCTTATAGCTGATGGACCAAATATTATTTTTGCAAAATATCTTATTACGTTCATAGGTTATTTATCTGGCTATATTAGAGTGCTTAATCTGAAACGTTTAGTGACACGGGTGTAATGTAAACTAAGTTGCAAACAAGTTAGCTGCACGGCAAACAGCCGCGTGTTTTTCCGCCCAGTGAAAAATTTATCTCCCCGTGATCGCTGGGTTTACGAAAGGCACGTACAAAAAATATCTGACAGACTGTCAAAGTCTTGTCAAGTTATTTGATCGGCTGTTGTCAATTCAGTCAGCCGGTCACAGTAGTTAACTGACTATCTAGTAAATAATTTTGGTCCTATATGTTTGGTTTCATAGGAAAGCGGAGGACGGTCACACAATATCGGCGGTCCAAAGCGTTTTCTAATATATTTTTTTTTAATAAAAAAAAATAACGTTCTGTGTAATGTTAATTACTTTGCATACCTAGTATTGTATACAATCAAGTATTTTCTAACTGAACAGACAGCTGTGCAGCTGGGGAGTTTGTTCTTCTCCTCAACGAAAGTACTAGGAAGTGATGAAGGGCGGGCGTTCCGGGAGACTATCTTTTGTAATTTTAACGTTCGAAAAGTGCTGATTCTCAGCCTAGTTTAAATAAATAACTTTTAATTTGATTTGATTTGAAAAACTGGTGAAAATGACAGATTTAATGACGACCGTTATACTATGACGGAACCGCTCTCATAGGAAAACAGCTTTATAGGTGATTCACATTTACATTAGCTATGTGGCGAGTTTAGTTTAAGTAGAAAGAGTTGTGTCAAAACGTCCGTTCAAAAGTGACCGTTTTTCATTATGAAGTGTCACATACTCGTTTAAACGTCAAATAACTTGACTCGGTACTTAACCAAAGCAAAATATAATCCAGCCATTGGTAGGTATCGGCACAAGTCAAGTTTATGTAAAAGAGTTAGAAAAAAAATACAATAAAAACGTACTTTGGTATTACAAATTGAGCCGGACGTGGAAATGATGGTCGTTTGTGCGATGATTAAATGCGTGAGTTCAGAATTGAGTAGAATATAAGGAGTTTACTATTTAACTGACTTAAAAAAAAATATACCAATAACAAATCCGACTTCAAAAAAATACACTACAAGGTGAAAAGTAACTTTTCAGAAGTTGGGGGCAAAAAACGAAAAACATGATTACGAAAGAGTTTACTACTCTTCTAAGTCATTTTAGATGCAATACGAAACTTGATGAACGATTAAAAAGCCGCACGCTTCTGTAGAGTTTTTTTTTTTTAATATTTTATACGTTACAGAATATCCAGGTACAAGTTGCAAACAACACACCTTGCGTTGCGCTGGCACCTTTCATATAAAACTGGTCATAAATCACACGGGAAGAAAAGGGGTTATGTTTTCTCAGCTCAGAACAAAGCAGCTCAGCAGGTTTTGGATCAACGGGGAGCAAATCAATGGTATGCAGCAATCTGCATCTCAGGTGTGCGAATTTGTTTATGTGCGGACGCACGTTTGACAACTATCTCACTTAAGGGGTTTACATGACCTAAAGCGCGGTCACTGTCGGACTGCATAGAAAGCAAGAGAAGCGCGATGACACAACGCTGGTAATTTATTGCAAAATATGAAGCAATAATTTAATTCCAAAAAATCTATTGTTTGGACGAAAAAATTAAAACACTAATATTTTAGTATGTTGCTTGTAGAATAAACTGACAAAAAGTCAGAATGATTGTATGTATGTATATATGTAGTATGGTTTTTATTGTAAAAAGAAAGTTTTTAGAGGTATCTTCATTATTTTTTTTCTATCGTATCAAATTAGTTGTATCATGTTTTCAACACACTATCATGTATCCTGAAGAACATCATATATTTTTCTGATTTTGTTTACTGTAGTCGATCATATACTTTTATTGTTTCTAAAACTTGCGTTTTTTTGTGTTTAGGTCCTGTAAGCTCCTTAATAGTAAGTGATGATACGGTCAACGATGGTCCTCGCTTGCCAAGAAGTAATCAATTCAGTCGAGGTTTGAAAACTCGGTAAATCCAGGCTTCATTTGAAGAGTTTCCGTGGAGTTCCTTGCCTGTTTTTCTTTGCCATAGGAACTAACAATGGTTCGTACTGGGTGGAGAAGCGTACAGCCGCCCGTCATGCGACAAAATTGTTTATAACTTGGTATACATTATACCCGACTGATAGATTACACACAGGATGAAATTGAATACATACGATAAACCGAAATGGGAGATTGTAAAATATCAGCTGTTCCCTACATTTTAACGAGATAAGCGAACATAAATGTAGGGAACAGCTGATTTTGTTTTCGCGATTTCAGGTTTGGTTCCATAGTAAAAGTTGTTCATAATGATGAGTACAATCTCCCATTTGGATTTGTCGCATGTTTTCAATTTCACCCTAAAGCCAGATAACTTATGAACGTAATAAGAAATTATACAAGCAGGATATGTGGTTCTTGAGTTATAAACGTAGTAACGGACACACCGAGAGACGTTGCACCTAGCTTTATATTTTTAACTGACCGACTTCCTGACAATTCAAAAGTGTCTGTAAATGGTATAATTGAATAAATGATTTGAGTTTTAGTTCTAAGGTCCCAATTTTCGTGAAACTTAGGCTCTGGCAGGGAGTTCCACTTCTTTGTAGCTGTACCTACAACGTACGTACCTATTGCTCAAACGAATAAGGCTCTGAGACAATAGCGACCTCTGTCGGTGACAGTGAATTTGTTATATTTGAGTGGCTATGGATACTAAGTGCGTTGGATATATTTCTTCCGCTTTATAATATTATTAATTTCGTTGAAGTGCGTTTTTTTAAGGAGACTGACAGTTGTTTCGTTGAAGAATGTTTACAGAATATTAGGTTCATTGATGTGGTGATTGGTGATCTTGGTATGAAATTGTATGAAGATTCGGCTGCTGCCTAAATAGAATCTGTCGAAGATGGAAGTGATGATAATTATGTATGTGTATGTAGTAGTTCCCTTGCATGTCTAGCTTGTTCTTCGAGAACAAGAACTGTAGGGTGAGTAGTCAAATATTTAAGTTTTCATTTCAATGGTGAATACTTGCAGTATTGCAGCTATTTTATTATCATTATTAAGTTTGCATAAAAGGAAAGTAAACCTATCACTTTATTTGTCCTTTTATTGATTATTTTGGTGTCTTTTTTAGATTATGTGACGGACTTCGATTACGTTTTTGGTAATGTTATTGTTATAAATCATACTATTGAGTCATCGCTAATGACTTAACAATGGTGTAAAATACACAATTTTTAAGTCAGTGTCACTATTTTCAAACATAAACAAACTACGGAAGATTGGTACTTTCATCCTTCAGAAGAGGTCATATAAAATATACGGGGTGGCAGGGACGATAACGACGCGCAAACTATAAGCACATGATTCCAGACCACTTGAAGAAGAAATTTTTCATAGGTTATCACAAAAAAAAAATCTGCTGCATCATTGAAAAGTGCTATACCCACGCGTTTAATATGCATGGAATTGAAATCCGTACCCAAAGGGTAAAAACGGGACCCTAATACTAAGGCTCCACTGTCCGTCTGTCCGTCTGTCACCAGGCTGTATCTCATGAACCGTGATAGCTAGACAGTTGGAATTTTCACAGATGATGTATTTCTGTTGCCGCTATAACAACAAATTCTAAAAACAATAAAATAAATATTTAAGGGGGGCTCCCATACAACAAACGTGTTTTTTTCGGCGTTTTTGACTAGCCAGCTACACTAAACCCTGTCAATTTATTTATTTTCGCGACTTCTGCCGCGTAAAATGTCTTGTTCCCCCGACCCACCTATATGAAGATCTACATAGTCTGCAGCTGAGTATGTTTCGGCCTTTTTTCTCAGAGTAGTCAGACAGGAAACGCCGACCTCATCTAGTTTAAAAAAATATGATTGACGTGTAAAAGTGTTTTTTAATCCTTTCCCCACACTAGGACTTTCTCCTGTATTGTGGGTGCGTTTAAAAACATTTAAACTCACATACACAAACAGCCATGCAGTAGGTTTCTGCAAACCTAAAATAATATATTAACCCGTTGCATCACATCGCCTGCCTGCGCTGCTCATACAGAAATAAAGAAAACACCACAATTGGAGATGGGTACTTCTGAACACTAAACGTAAAGCTAAAAGTATTAGACAAAATAAATAAATAAGGTTGCCTGGAAGAGATCGCAGAAAGCGATGAAGCCGCCCATTGTATGTTTTGTAGTCATAATCGTATTTTTTTTTGTTATTAACAGTATTTTCTGGTTTACAATAAAGTTTAAATAAATAATTAAACCTGAAAATAACCTTTCGTTAATACCGGCCATCACATTAAAAACAGCCTGAAAATTCGCACAAGTCTTCCTCATTCCATTTTTAGTGTTTTAATTATTATAATACTGTTATATATTATTGAGTCTTAAAAAAAAACCTTATGACTCAATACTTTTTCCAACAATGATTATTGTTGTGTAAGTCAATTGTAGTTGAAAAATTATCGACGAAATAGAAGAATACTGCGAGGTGATACATAGTAATTCGACTTTAATTTTTTTGGGTTTTTGTATTCAATTACAGACGAATTTTCAGTGAGGGTGCCAAATTCAAATCACATTATTGATCAGCGGGTTATAATGATATTCAGTACAACCCGGCTAGACTTAATTATATTCTGAAGGTTAGGTTGTTATGACATGTTATTTGATATTTCTGAGTATGTGGTGTGAAAATTGTCAATTGAAAAACATCTATAAGGCGATAAAATTAGAATTTCGGTTTAAGGTGAATGGGTAGTTGAGACCGCGAAATTCAAATTTTCTTACGTTTTTTGCAATTTGCAGGTCAGTGTCAGGTTGTATCTTGATCAAAATATGATTCGCGACAATAGCAGGTACATATTTAGAGAAGTATAATCATTAGAATCAATAATACATCTTTCTAAGTTAGATTTCTAGCACTAACACTTTTCCATAAAAGATTGGTGGTTGGTGGTAGAAATCTAACTTAGAAAGGATATATTAATGATTCTAATGATTAGAATTCTCTAAATATGTACCTGTTATTGTCGCGAATTATATTTTGATCAAGATACAATTTGACACTGACCTGCAAATTGCAAAAAACGTAAGAAAATTTGAATTTCGCGGTCTACCACTATCCATTCACAACTTGTAAGTGTCATCCACAGGCACCATTTCTAAGCCCTTTGTTTACATTTTCATCAGGGACGGAAACAGTACGACACTAAGCTTGCAGTTACATCCCTAAATTACCTGTCAAAGTCCCCTCGCCAATAGCAAATAATATGCGAGGGTAAACTACTTATTACCTAAATTAGTCATCCTGCACCTGCATGCACTTCCGGTTTCTACCTGCACCAGATGTGTGGGAGGAAAGTATATACGCAGACTATAATAATTGAGGGGCAGACTAACAACGTTTTATTGAAAAACAGACACGATGGTACAGAAAAAAACCTAAATTAAGGGGAGTTCTTTGTCTGAAGAGCGACTTTCGCGTTGCGGAAATGAAAATATTTTTCTTCGAGTATATTGTCTTTTAATAAAAACTCAAAATGAAATATTGCCGCATGAGGTAAGTAGATGGTATATTCAAGGGGTCCAGCCTCTGATATGAACCCTGCCAGGGCACAGCAATAAAATTAAATTGACGTCTATCTATCCCTATAATCTGAATTGTTTTCTAATTTTTTGTTGGATTTGTGTTGTGTTACAATATTAGGTCGCTCAATTCAGCATGCCTCCTGGCAAAGGCCTTCTCCAGCTGTTTCCACTGCAGGCTGTCACGAGCAACTCGAGTTGACGTACACTCAGTTTAAGATTAATAAAGAGAAAGTACCTATAAGTAATTATGCAGTTGGAAATATTTATAACTAGCTGCGCCCCGCGGTTTCACCTGCACAAGTTTCGAACCCGTGGGAACATTGAGATAAAAAGTAACCTATAATGTTAATCCAGCTACTTCCATACAAAGTTTTATCAAATTTGGTTCAGCCGTTTGAGCGTTAAGAAATAACAAACATATAAACACACACACACACACACACACTCGCTCACTCACAACCTTTCGCCTTTATAATATTAGTGTGATAAATTCTATATTACCACGGGTATTTTCAAATTTTAATGAATGCGTGTTTTTCAATAATTAGTACCTACGTTTCTCTATTTAATTTATAATTAGTTCCAGACTTTGGTAACTAGATATTTGTAGACGTGACGTTGGTTTTGTGTAATTATGCTAGAGTTTGTTGTGACCACTCGTCATGTTTAATTAATAAAAATAAATGTAGGTAAAACCATGAAACTGAAGAAATGTGCAATCGATTTTAATGTTTTTGTTTTTGTGGATTTGTTGATTATTGAGGTAGATTAGTAACGGCATTACTGGAATCCTAATAAATCTTAAACAAACCTAAACTTACTAATGACGTTTCCTGTCTTATACTTGTTTTTTAAATATTTTATTCTGTTTAGGTATTAAGTTGTGTTCAGGTGAGCACATTTTCTTTCTCTCAATTATATCACTGCGTTACAAGGATTTTTAAACCTTATCACCTTGGTCTTGGGTCTACTTTTTCTTTTTGAATTATTAGCTGTCACCTATAAGAGGTAGGTTATTACTCTCCATCGATTGTTGGCATCTTGACTTTTCTAATTGTGACACCAGCCAGTCGAAGATAAATTTAGTCTGAGAAGTTCAGTATCCCGCTTTTCTTTTTTTATCTTGGATATCATCAGACCGTAATATTGGGAAAAAGGAGTCATTTGAAGATTCGGTGATTTGGGTTTGATTTGTTTGGTTGGTCATGTTTACCGCAAATAAACGTATTTCTTTTGCTTTCCTTTTTTCTTATTTATTGATCATTTTCCCATTAGCTTTCCGTGAGACGGATCAATTTTCTATTTTTGGATGTTTTGTTTTCTATAAAGTATTGTTTTGTTATTTGGGTCATACGGAAAGTTTGGGAAAAGTTTATTTCATGAGACTATGATATTGTTTTCTTACTTGGTTAGGTACTTGAGAATTATATTCGTGTGTTTTTCTAGATGGTTAAAAAAACTTATTAATCGATAAATCTAACTTCATTTCATTTGTGTGTCTGTTTGGGACTTACTTGTAGAAACATTGCTAAAACGACATCCGAATTAATTTCATAAACTTTCGACTTAGTATACTGTATAAGGTAACAATAATACCAGCGCACAAGCAAACAGCACATTCAGGTGAGACTGAAAACCGGCTCAAATATTAAATTGTTAAGGATCTGGGATACCGTGTAGTTTTCCCCAAAAGGGTTGGTGTTTAGTTCACGTTTAGTTATTTAAGTTTTACTCACATATTAAAGAGAACAGAATTTTCGTCTGGGTGGCTACTGAGAATCTTCGAATGGGAAAACTCAAAGTCACTTTGCTCGACCTTGGGTTCTGACTACACTGACCGAGGAACCCCAGCATAGCAGTCACATTTGCATCGACAAGACAGACATTTTCCAACATCCAAATTATAATAAAAAGGAGATTAAAGGTCATACACACACGTATCAACTCGGAAAGAGATCGGCACCGTATCGCCGCCAAACCGGCGTCAACCTAACGTAAGCACGTAACCAAAGCCGCTCAGAAGCTCCGATACGTCGACTCGGCTACGGCTAGGCGACACCGCGCTTACGGCTCGCCGACCGCTGCGCGCTGGTTGATGGTGCAAGCAGGCATATAGGTTTTCGTTGAAAGAATCAAGGACACGTCGTAAATCAATGGGTGAGTTGGCTTTCAGGTTAACGTTCAAGATCTCCCTCCAGCAAGTAAAGGCAAGTTCCCGCTTGTCTTTATACCGCGCAACCAATGCAGAGTATGCTTCGTGGTAGTTTAAGCCCGTCACAGGAAAGGTTCGTATAAGTGCTAACGCATCACCAGTCAGACTAGAGACGAGGTAGTGCATGCGCTCCGTATCCGAAAGTGAGCCATTCTCGTGAATCAGCGAGTTGAAGATATCGAAGAATTCGGGCCACAACTTTATGTTACCACTGAATTGCGGTAAGTTAATTTTAGGTAATTTTACTTTGAGCACGCTCGACTGCTCATTATGAGATTTATTTGGTTCATCGTTATATGCGTTAGGCTCATCGACCTTCATTAAGCGTCGGTGTATCGCTAAAATCTCATAATATCGTTCGTCGAAGTCGGATCTGATACTATCTTGTTCCACTTGTTGTTCATCTGTAAGTTCGCATAAGCTAAGTATGTCATCATGGGCTTCTTCAAAGTTATTTACTAATTTCTTTAAGTCTGAGCAATGTGCCAACAATTTACTTAAATCACATTCATTATTTTCCACCAAACGAGCGACTTCAAGCGTCTTAGATAACAAATAAATAATTAATAATAAATTGGTGCACCGAAGTCTGTACAGCACTATATGAGCCTTCAGGAATTACGATCAGTCCAGATAAAAGCCGTTTAGCGACAATTAACCCTCATCCAAGGATTTTAACCGGGAGTGCGCACTTAGGCATCCGCAATTGCTGCCATCTTTGGATTCGACTCGTTTCTCACTCGTTCGCAAGCACAGTGCGCGCATAGATAGAAAAAGTATGGTTACGGAACACCCCTTGATAGTTTATAATTATCATATAGATTCCTGCATGCCCCGTCCGAGACCACTATAAACAAACAACCACAATAATTAATTAAGTAAAAGCAAACAATATTTAAATCATAATATCCAATGCTTTGACAGTAAAATATAAATACCGAACCTGAGTGGAAATCAATTAATATCATGGATTGCACCCGTTCAGGTGGTATTTGGTATTTTAACCATTCAATGCGCAAACTGTTGAAAATGTTTGATTTTAAGTGTGATATCATGTTTCATGAAAATTGGAAATCGACAAAGAGCCATAGTCGAAATATTGAATATCCCGTCGGCGTTGTGAAGTGTTGAAATAGCTACGTATCAGCTCAAAGCATTTTACGGTTATTGTGGGAGATACTTTACGCAAAAAGGATTCATGGTTATATATACGAGTCGAGCACATTTTGGCAATATTTAACTGTTTCTGGATTAATTATCATCTTGAAGGAAAGGGACAGAGATTAAGCTTAGATATTGAAGATTTTTAAACAATATCGCTCGGTAGAAGGCGCTTCAGATTGTTATTGAAAGAGTGTTGTTACACTGGGGGACGGGGGTACTGCTCCATGCCACCTCTTTGAAAAACATCGATATCGTTCTGCAGGGGTGGACCTTTACTCGACGACGGCATACTTTTGACAGCCACAGTCTAGCGGTCAAGAAAATTATGAAAATAACCCTAAAATATGGCTTTCTGTTACTGTAATATCAGTCATTCCTCCACATAGGTAAATCTATAATAATTTTGAAGAGTTTCTTTTTCAATACATTTTCTTTAAGCGCTTTTTTCTAAGCGTCTTGGGTAATATCGACCTGATTCGTTACTTCAATTGCTTCGACAAACACAGGGCTTAGAAAACCTTGTTACAGACTTTTTCACCGGACCTGGGTTTTAGTTTAGATGAACACCCTGCACCTTTCGTCCCTTTATTGAGTGAACACTCTCTTGTCATTTTCGGTTAGTAGGTAAGTAGTATCTTTATTTGTATAAAATATGGTCATAGGATGTTACAGACATTTTAAGTGCAGGACAAATTAAGCCATAATACAAAATGATTAAAAACATGGGTTGAACTACGTGAAATTTTAACATGCCTATTAAAATTAAACCGTAAGTACATACATACTTCTACATCAATATATTAAACAAAACAATAATAGGTATCTAAGTAGGTACTTACCACTTATAAACATACACGAACCTTTATGTTAGACATCCAGTGCTCGACATGGTACGTCTGGCTGTCTCAGAACCCTTCTATATTACAGATAGATTGGTGTATCTATATACGAAATAATTGTTTGCGGCAACGCGCTCAAGTGCTTTCTAAACATGAGCAAAATATAATAACTTGGCGGAAACAGAGCGCCTAACAAAAAACGTATAACAACAATACTCATAAGAACACAATGCAACGAGTCGCGTGTAGGCGAAAGGTGTTTACTTATAAATGGTAAGTTCTTAAAATTAAAAGTTATTGATTATCATGTTTCCAACAATGTGTATGTGTTAGTTTAGTACTTGCTGAGTAAATTGGTGGTATATCGTACAGTTACAGTACGTGAAAAATTAAAAATCGATCATCCGCCGCGCATAGTGAGGCATAGCCATGAGTGCCTACAAAAACCCCCCACCCCTTTTTTTTCACCACCAGTGCACCCCTTTTTTTTTCTTTTTTCAGCATGGGAAATCGTCAGTGCACCCCTGATGTTTTATGAGTATGCAAACATTGAGGTGGTGGAGGAATACAGGTACTTGGGCTTAGTCATAGACAACAGCTTCTCGTGGAAAACACACCAAAGTCAGGTCGGTACTTGTAAAATCCCACCACGGTTTAGTTTTAGTTTTGTGCTGGATACGGCAACTTTGAACATGGTCTACTATGCACTGGTAGACTTACTACTTTCTTATGGGCTGGTAAGCTATAAATAAAAACAAAAAAAAAACTTTTATTAAATAAAATTAAAAACTCAAAGACCGTTGTAGATGAAGTGATTACGAAGGCTTATTTTTGGAATGTAAAATGCTGCCGTTTGTCAGAATTAGAACAGTATTGAAGAGAGATGTTTAAAAAAAATAAAAACAATTTTATATGCTATACCATATAACATCTTAAAGGAACAATAATATGAAAATAATTTTGTAGTACCTAACCGGTACCGTCCGAGGTAATGGCGAAGTCGGAAGTGTGCCTGTGTGTGTGTGCGTGTGTTATATGCTGACGTCACTCGTCATAAGTCATAAGTCATTTATTCATTTGTTAACATAGGTAGGTACAGATTACAGATGTTATGAAAAATAATATACAAGTGCTCTATGTTATACCAAAAAGGTGTACAAATGTCCATAGATTCCATTACATTAAAGCAAAAAATAAACATTGCAGACAAAAATTAAAATAAAACATGTAAAAAAAAAAAAAAAGGAAAATAAGAATAATGTCAATAAAAATAATTTAAAAAAATAATGTCAAAGAAATATAACAAATTTTTACATGCAAATGAAGATAAGTTATTATAAGTACAATTAAGTCAAGTAGTTTCAAAATTTTTGTTAAGTAAATGTGTCAAAATTAATTCCGATTTAAACAAATTATTATGATTTATGATTACAATATAGTCAAGGAAGCAAATTACATAAGATTACAAAAATTACAGTTAAAAAATGTCAAAATTTATCTAATAAAAAATCTGATACACTATAATAACATTTTTGACACAACATACTTCTCAGTTTTTGTTTGAATAAATTAATATGTAGTGTTTTTAGTTCTTTTGGCAATTTATTATATATAACTGGTGCCATGTGAAAGACACTTTTATACATTAAAGCAGTATTCGTCTTCACACACATAGTCACAGCTGGTTTGTACACTACATAAAAATACTATACTAAGTATCGGGCTTTAAGCAATTACGGTGCAGCTCGAAACGCAAATTTAAATAATTTCGCATTAATACTCGAATTTTGTGAATACTAAAGGGTAAATCATTACGTGTGTTCAATCAGCTCTATGAAAGTCTCATTAAATTGATGATTTATTTTATATAGAAGGGTGGCGAGGGTGTATCTATGAAGTATCAGACTTAATCCGACGATAATGATGCAAATTATTACCCTCTACATCACTTTTGTGAATTTGCCATTCATTAAAAAGTTATACTTAAACCATTTTATTTTTCATTCATGTCAACTGGCAATCAAAAATTGCAGTCGGAAAGGTCGAAATCCTTTGAATGATTTTGATTTGGATGATTTGTTTCTTGATGATAACGTTACAGTTCGATTAAAATAATTTTACTCAAATTTTTACTATTTGCATCAGTTTTTCCTACGATATCTGACACTGCTCAACTAGCTAATTTACCTATTTGCTCAGCACTAGATTTTTTAGGCTCATTGCATTCCTTATGATGCAAGAATTCTTCGATTTGGTTTTTTTTTTTCATTTTTGACCACATTTACGACCGACTAGCTTCTGCCCGCGACTTCGTCCGCGACGAATTTCTTGTTCTCCCAATCCACCACGTCGCATCGCATTGCCTGCTCGCGCTATTACTATGTTTTCGCTTAGTGTTCTTTCTGCTCGGCTCCTATGGGTCCTAGCGTGATGTTAAATAGCCAGTAGCTTTCCTCAAGAATTAGGCTAACAAATGCAAAGAATCCGACTAGTAGATCCAGAGTTTAGCGCGTTAAAACCAACTAAAATACAAACAAACACTTTAGCTTTTTATTAATATATATTATATGAAACGACATCTGAAATTATTTTGCATTTGTCAAATTTATGTGCGTTTTTGCGCATCCCATATTGGCCAACATTTTTGTTGTTTCTCTTTAGGTTAGAAAGCTTTTTCTATTCTTAATTACGACATCAGAATCAGCGTTCTAGCTCAACATTTTTTTGCGTTATACGAACTACAATTTTAAAACATAGAATAGAATAGAATAGAATAGAATAGAATACTAATACAACAACAACCACAAACAACATAGGAAAAACATAACAACAACAACAACCAACATAACATACAACAACACAGTGAAAAACAACATAGCAACAACAACATAAGTACAGGTAACAACAACGGCAACATAGGTAGGTTACGTTCTAACATAGTGAAAAATAGAGGTTCATAGGCAAATTAAATCATTCCTCAAAATGAGTAAAATGGTGAACTATAATTTGTATGTTCAGCTATTACTCTATCATTAACAGTCGCGTAGTTAATAGCGGTTGAAATTTAATATTTTTTGCCTGTCAGAAATATTGACCTTACCACCAGTACAACGAGCGTAAAGGCGTTAACACATCAAAGAAAGAAAGAAATATACTCCTAGTTATTGCAAACTAATCTTATCGTAGAATCAGAAACTAATCTTCATAATTAAAAAAAAGCACCAAGTTCTTTCATAGAGTATCGCACGTAGGTCTGCTATTGTATTTCCATCTTCATCAGTCCACAGCTGGGCATAACCCTTTCCGATTGCAAGCTCCTGAACAATAATCCTCGATTACGCGCATTCATTTACTTATATTTACTAAAGCAAGTTGCATCGTGGCGTATTTACGCGTCATATTTAAAAAGGCGCTTATTCCTTCGTCATAGAATTTTTACAATTCACTCCCGGACTGAAGATGTACCACACACCTCATGTATGTGTCAATAAACATAGTTTAAAGAACAATGAATCTGACAAAAATATTTAAATAAACAGTTATTTAAATATTTTTGTCAGATTCATTGTTTAAGTCGTCGCCGGGGTATTCATGGCGACAACTTGATTACAATGTCGAAATGCCACATGCAGTGGCTTGCAGTTTTTAATTCTTTGTACGATTCGGTTGAACAATGCAGGTTTCTCTGAGTCTCCACCCATTATAGGTACGACTGATTCCCGTATTAAGGCTCCTACAAACAGGCGTGATACGCGATATAATCGCGTCCGACACAAAGGCACCGCTCATAGCGCGACTTGCGGTGACTTTATGTCCCGCGTGATTTTATCGCGTGTTGCTCCTATTTGAAGGAGCCTTAACACACACATTTTAGGTACCTACATAAACTTAAGAGATCAATAAAATTAAGAAAAACATACCGTTCTCGTCTAGTAGTCTCGGAGTAAGGCTGGCCTTTTCACCGCACAACCGATCAAGTTCAACCTTATGTGAACGGTCGTTAATTAAACATAAATACAGTGCAACACATATCTACGCTTAAAACTTTGTTCGAACCTTCATGGGGATTCTGCACTCCGCATCCGCGTCCGGAACCTACGGAAAAGGAGACCTTACTAAGGGACGAACATCACGAAATGTGACTGGTACAGCGGTGAATACAGTGAATGAATATCACCATCATACACCACTTTATATACACATTGACATTGATGTTTGTTTTAAATATCTTTCTCTGTTACTTTTAGGTAATATTGGTCCAGACCAGTTCAGTCCAGTTTTGTCCAGTTTGAGTACTTTATTCGGCCTACCCAAACGTCCTTTCTTTGGAGCTCCTCAAGATATGAGTTACGATTACTGACAAATTTAATGTTTGCACTGACTGGTCCACTGTGAGGTTCATTAAACAAAAGACCATTTCAGAAGACTGTTGAGTTTGTTTTGCCATTTCTTCTAAGAGGTAGTCAGATAGGAAAGGTCGACTCCATTTAGCTTATTTTTTTAATAAAATATGACATGTGAATGTGATTTCAATATCCTATTTACAGAAATAACAATTTCGTTTCATTTCATTATTTAAATGATTGTAGGTGACCAGTCGATAGTAGAAGTTTGTTCGTCAAATGTCGAGTATCACGAGATGGAATCGCGAATGAGGTGAAAGAAGTTTACAAGGATCACTCGTGGCGTTCTGCTGAATTGCCTTTAGAATTAATAAAGAATAAAACGAAGTATGCATAAAAATACATTATAACGCCAAAATATTGTTCAAAGTTGAATTAAATCAGGATTGCGCTTTACTGAAACCCTCACAAAACTGTCAGAGAACATATTTAAGTGGAAATTAGATGCAATATTGAATTTTATATATTAATATCATGTAAACTCGTGTATCATTATAAAGCCTTTGAGGCAAATACGTAGAAACGAGATGGTTTCAGTTTCGAAGGATTTTGTGGGGGTGGGGTGCAGGGCGGTGGGTGGCGCAGCCCGTCGCCCGGTGCAACGGGAGGTCTATCAAACGAGCTTAGTTCCTGGAATGCCCGGGAAAATATGGCCGACGGTAACATACGTAAACAACTAGGCATAGATATACAACGTGTGACGCACGACTACATTTCAAAATATGACTTAATAACTTTAAAACAAAGGTCAAAATAGCACACACTTTTTACCAATTTCTACTCGGCATCAATTTAAAACCATTGTAATATCCTGGCTATTTTATGAAACACAAGGCTGCGTTCCCGATAAGGATTCCTTTCGGTTAAAATGACGAACTTACGCACCACTTTTCGTCCCCTAATAGACACGTGGAGTGTGAATTTTCGAGAATCCTTCCTTAATCTCTAGTGTATTTTTGTTATTTAGGGAACTCGTGTGCATAATTTACGGGGTTTAGGCTGTGCGTTGTCTGTCAGTGATTTTAAGATTTTTACTACCTATGTAAGTAGATTTTGTTTTATGTAGGCGTACCTACATTTTATAAAGGCTATTTGTACATACGATGTTGTTTGAGTTAAAATGGTGTACCTACATATGAAATACGTGTATGACTGAGTCAATAACGTTCAATCAATCTGCCTATCCTTGTCCCAACTGTGTTGGAGTCAGCTTCCGGTCTTACCGGATGCAGCTGAATATCAGTGACTGCCTATCTCCGAGACCCGCAGGGGTCTCGATGCGTAATGGATGGTCCACGGACTGACCTCAGCAAGCGTTGCTTAACCTTGAAAATCGACCCGTGCGGATATTATTATTTAGCCTGGGTCAATAAATATATTTATCAATAAAGTAAGTTTTAGTAAAAGGTTCACTATTTGTCCCTATATTGGTTCAATATAAATAGGTAAGGTTTGAAAGCCAGTTATAATGAGTTATTTGACAAAACAACTCATTATAAAAACGTGGAAATTTTTTAAAACGAATCCTTAATATTATAAATGCGAAAGTAAGTTTGTTTGTTTGTTTGTTACCTTTTCACGCCTAAACCACTGAACCGATCATCCTGAAATTTTGCATATACTTTGTCAGGTGTACAGAAACGGACATAGGGTACCTTTCATCCCGAAAAAGAGTGATGTTCCCAAGGAAAAGCCACTCGACACTTAAGGTACATGACACACGCGTATCAAATCGGTAAGGGATTGGCGCCGTATCGCCTTTCGCCTCGCGGTCAAACAGGCATCAACCTAACGTAAGACCGTAACCAAAGCGGATCAGAAGCTCCGATACGTCGACTCGGCTACGGCTAGGCGACGCGACGCCGCGCTTACTGCTCGCCGACCGCTGTTTGATGGTGCAGCAGGCAGGCCGGGGTAAAAACCCGGGGCGCTGCTAGTATACTATAAAAATCAATCATCTTTCTCGTCTATTTTCCAGTTACTGCGGTGCTATTCTGTAACATTCTCACCGTGAAAACTTAGGTGAAGTGAGCGTGGAGTGAGCTGTCAATAGTGTCAATTCCTAGCAAAAACAAACTCACTTCACCTAAGTTTTCACGGTGAGATTTTTACAGAATCCACCGGCTGTAGGCCGTCTATACGTCACTAACCATTTTATTTCGAACGAGTTCTAATTCTATGTCAACCTCAAACCTAAGAGCCAGCCATTCAATTATATTCTAAACTTGGTTCTGACGCCAATTAAAACTTTAGCTTTGTCGAAATAAAGATTGAAAAGAAAAATTTGCTCAATTGTTTAAAACTGGGTGTCTAGAGATAAACATTGTTTTGTAATAACGATACGATAGGAGGCTGAAACACAAGACTGATTCTCGTAATTTTAAAAATATTCAAGACCTAGTCTCATCTCAGCGACAATCAATGTCAAAAACTTGTCAAAAATGGAGGGAAACTAGAGGTATTTATGACAGATTGAGACTGAGATCACACTGTGAGCGTTCTTAAAGTTACGGAAATTGCCGTCCTTGTTTAGACAACATGTTAGCCTGTTTCAGTTGTGTCCAGATCGATCCATTTTTGATCAGTTTTAGGTCTAAAATAGGTAGCGTGCATCGAATGGTTAATTGAGCTGGCTTTATAAATAAATTCTTCACGTCATTTCCACTAAGGATTAACGTACACAGAAACTGGGTGAACCTATATGTCACGTTTATAAAAATATGGACAAAAAATTGTGTCCGTCAAGAGATTTATTCAAACTCATTAAATTTGTGTCAATGTGATATAAGAGTATATAGTGTATCTATTCATACACGAAATATTTTAAGAGGAACTTCTTTAAGTGGTAAAGAAGCTATAGCAACGAAAAGAAAATTATTTAACAAAGTTTTTTTTAACGTAAATATTATAATTTTAAAATTACTTGAGACATTTTGCATACAATCTTACAATCTTTACTCCGCTTCAATGACAGTAAATATTACGCAGACCCTAGTTTAATGGATGTGAAAAAGTAAGAAGGGGCCAGTATTTATTGTGTGTAGTAATTTTTTTTTTACATAATTATCTTAAAAAGTAGTTTTCGTTTCGTTAGAGAAACACCTACAGATGGTTGATGTATTGATGTTAGACAACCTATAGATGTTTCTCTTAAAATATTTCGTATATGAATAGATACACCTTATATTTGATTATAGAAATCAAATCATTTATGAATTATACAATTTACAGGCACTTTCGAATAAGTCAAGGTGTTGGCCAGTTAGAAAGATGTAGTCTACACTGCGGCCGACAAGAGAATGCGTTCTTGACACCTGTCAGTTTCATACAAACGAATACGAATTTGATTTTAATTAGCTACTAGAATTGTCGCACTGTCAGAAACGCATTCTCGCGACGAGGGCCGGACGGCAGTTTTCCATCCGAAAGCGTAGGTTCCTATAGACAAGAAAGGCCAAGAAACTCTATGGATTCTGTTACATCATTCCGCTTCAAATGCATTAAATACCAATTGCACATGCTATTTAAATTAAACCTACCTGTTTATATTATTTGAAACTATAAGAGAGGGAGGCTTTTTCTTGTTATTTGGTGGCAAACAAGAATGAAGCCCACCGAATGAGTGAAAACAATCTTCAATCAAAATATACCTTCAATCCCTTAGTAATCCCTAAAACAAATATGTATGTAATGTCTGAAGTGCACGTATTTTTTTAAATTAAACCGACCAGCGCGCACCCCGTACTCTTCAAACATACAGGGTTGTAGAATTTAATAAAATCTGTACTTGCATAAAGGCTCGTATACACAGGCGCGACGCGACACGCGAAACAAAGGTACCGCAAGTCGCGCAACAAGCGGTGCCTTTGTGTCGCGTGTCGCGTCGCGCCTGTGTGTACGAGCCTTAACTCTCAACGAGCTTTTCTAGTTTAGCTCATATTTGCCCGCAAATAAAATGCAATATGGGAATCGCGGTCGTGACGTTAGTCAAAATATAATCGATCGGTGGGGTAGTCGCCCTATCCGCGTCTGAGTTATAATGTACTTAATCATAAATTATGTTAGATAAGAATGCAGGGGAAGTGAAACATAGATAGGTACATCACACAAATAGGGTCTTCCGGTAAAATTATTTAATTTCTAAGAAAACCTTTGGGAGGTTTGGGAGGAGGAGCAGTGGTGCCCCAGTGGTATCAGTTGTGACTATCGAGTTGTAGTCATGGGTTCGAACTCAGACAGGCGATTTACTTTGTGTAAATTATTTCATCACCGCTGCTCTTTGAAAACGTGTCTTAGAAACAAGAATTCGTAGCCTTGTGACCTCTACCAACCCGCACTGGAACCGCGTGGTGAATTACGGCCCACTCCCTCTCACCGAGAGAAGGCCTGTGTTCCAGCAGTGGAAACATTATAGGCTGATAATGGGGGGGGGGGGGGGCTTTGTAGTATCACCAGACGCTGATGTGTCGATAAATTGGGGTTGATTTTTTTTTGTTTGGACTATCCTTTCCCATTGCTGGGCAAAGGCTTCCCCCAAGTCCTTCCAGGAACTCCTTTCCCGCGCCAACTCGAACCAGCGTCGCGGTACGCATCCAGGTCATCTCGCCACCGGTTTCCGGGCCGACCTCGGCGGCGCCGTCCATCTTCAGGCACCCATTGTGTGGAAATTTTTGCCCAGCGGTCATCCTGCCCATGTCCAAATGGGTTTGATATTGTGGTTCAAATCAATTGAATAATTGATGCTTCAATAAAATTGTCGGGATAAAATGTGAGTTACTTAACTCCAATAAAGTACAAGTGTGCCCTTTGTCCGCCAATCCTTTATCGAAGCGTGGGTTTATAATAAAATAACACTAAAAGCATCACTAATAGCATTATTTATGACATGGCGGGTAGACTGACGTCTGTAATTGGACACTATTCAGAGTGCCCTCACTATATTTTCGGACACAGACCAGATGCAGACCCTAAGCTCCAAACAGTTGTGAAATATACACAGTTTGGCCATTTGGCATACTTTCTATTCTTTTGCTGTCATGAACATCACGCATTTTACAATAGATCATTGTACAGGCGCCAGCACAATCAAGCTACCACAATCTGTCTAATTTCTTTAATAGATTTTCAACTTTATCGCTAAAGCATAAAGTTCAAAGTTGATTAGGAAAATTTGACAGTTTCGGGCAGCTTGATGTGCTGGCGTCTGTACATTTTTGTACTTGAACCCTCTCAGGGCACTGCAAAAGACAATGTTCGGTTGATGTTGAGGTAGTTACTGGAAATTAACATACATTAAATCAGAACCTATCACAGTGTGGACTAGGAGAAATCGTTTCAACTAATATTTATTTTATTGATCTCTTACCAAAGGCTTTATCATATACTACTTTTAACAAAGGGAATATTCTTCTATCTCCATTAAGTTACGTATGCAGTTTGATGCTTTTTGACTCATAATTAGAATATAATATTCCCACTGTTGGGACACAGGCCTCCTCTCCGTGAGAGGGAGTGGGCCGTAATCCACCACGCGGCCTAGTGCGGGTTGGTGGATGTCACAAGTTTTCGAATTTTCGGTTTTAGGTCATACTAGTACCTACCGGTTTCCTCACAATGTTTTCCTTCGCCGTTTTGAGAGCAGTAATGATGAAATAATTTAAACAAAGTAAAGTGCCTGTCTCGGGTTCGAACCTACGACCGACAACTCGAAAGTCATGGCCAACACTGCTTTTGACAATATGATTACAATACAGCGAACATTATAATTTCTAAGTAGAAACTAGAAAGTTACGGAACTGTTATAGTTGAATTACGTCGTTGTCCACAACCACGTGTAAGCCCAAAAACAAACATTACATAAAAGAATAACTTCACCCATTTAAAAGATAGTTAATAATAAGTTAACAGGTAACACAAGCCCATAATTAAGCTCATCCGAAGCATTGTTTCGCTCGAGTTTCGATCCCACTGCTCTTTCGAAACGTCTTACGCAATCCATTGTAGCTGGACCAAGATGGCCTCCTCTTATTGTCGCTGATAAGGGCATAGACAAAATGGGCACAGAATTTGTAATTTCTGTTTGACTGTTGAATACTTCTGGACTAAAAAGATCTTGGTAATGTCAGTGTTTTTAAGGCTTGTTGAGCCTTAAATGGAAGAGTTGTTGTATCTTATTTGAAGCATTGGCTTTTCTTTTATGCTATGGTTTTATTGTTCAGTGACTGGGGTATGTTAAAGACGGCTGTGATAACGTTGAGAGGATGGGCAGCTTCCTTTTGGCTTATGAATAAAACTGTCTGTCTGCCCGTTTAGGTACTGTTCATCATCTGTCTAGCCTTTTCCTAACTATGTTCGGGTCGGTTTTCAGGTTTGGGATCTAGTCTAATCGAATACCAGTGTTGAATACCAGTATTTTACAAGGAGCGACTGCCTATCTGACCTCCACAACCCAATTACTGGATAATCCAGGAATAACAGCCGGGACCATCGGCTTAACATGCTTTCCGAGGCACGGAGAGGTCTCGGTATGTAAAGATGCCACCCATCCACGGACCTTCTGTCCGTGTACTGTTGCCAAATTCAAATTGTCAATCTTTCTTTTTTTGTTAATTACAAATGACTATAATCAGCAATCCTTCTACCAAGTGTGCTGATTTTGAGAAGAATTATTTATTTATTTTACCTTAACATAAAATGGCCCACGTCTCATTACCTGCATATATCTCACAGGTCGTGAGGACACCGGCATGTCCTGGAACTAAAAATTCGAAAAGATGTGACGTGTACCAACCAACTGGGCTCGCGTGGGAGCAGTGGGAACAATATACGCTGACTATGCTTTATGCTTACGTACCTCACAGGTCTACTACTGACTATAACATTTTTATAACCGAAGTTCTAAAAAGGTATCAATAGTTGTTAACTCAGTACTTGCAGCTATAGTTTCGTTTATTATCATGTTTTGTGTGCTACACCGTGGTTCTCACAGGAACTTCAAAGTGTCAGTAAACCTCCTTGTTTAAAGTGTTTGTTCAGCTAAGTACCATGATATATCTACCTGCCTCTACCGTGTTCCAGTTCAACGGTTAAATACGGGCACTTGAAATCATTCAACTTTGTCAACGTCTGATCTATCATTTCCTAGATTTTAGCTATAATAAAAACAGCCGGTCGATTCTGTAAAAATCTCACCGTGAAAACTTAGGTGAAGTGAATTTGTTTTTGCTAGGAATTGACACTATTGACAGCTCACTCCACGCTCACTTCGCCTAAGTTTTCACGGTGAGATTGTTACAGAATCGCACTGCTGATCCTATTTTTTTAGATTGTAAACTAGGCATTTTTCATTACCTACAAAACCTACGATTATTTTTGTGTTCCACTGTTGAACAAAGTTCTCTCCCAAATTCGTCCAGATCATAAGTTTTATTAAAAACATTCTTGGAAACAAGGAGTGTATTAACACTATATGAGTCTCATAGTTACTTGGAATAAAGAATTTATTATTATTAAAACAGTCGCACTCATCGGACTCCCCGGCAGACGAAGAAACAGCGAAAGTTTATACAATGTAAACTAGTTATCCAACCCGACACCGCCCGAGGTCAGATATTAATGGAAAACAATATGGATTCCAATTATGTAACGATACGAGTGTTAATTAACTGCTGTCAAGGTAGAAGATCATTATTTACAATAAAAACTCCTTTATTGATGGTCGAGAAAAAATGAGATGAGTTGTCTTAATTATGGTTTACGTTTCAAGAGTTCGGGTGACGAATTATAACCTTTTACGTAATGTTGTAAGGTTTAATTTAGTTTCACTTGTCAAATAGTATGTTAAGAGTAACGGTGGAGCTTCTTGCCCATACGAAAACTACCTTTTGGAATGGGCGACTAGAACCAAATCTATTTTTTTTGTAATTTTTGACGTTCTAAAGTACCTTTTATGTGCCTATTTGAAATAAATGCTTTGACTTTGACGATGGTTTCCTGTAAGCTGATTTTGGATTGCATCTTCTTCAAATTGAAATAAATATTAGCATTATCATCACACCATGTTTCCCCTAACTGTTGCGCAGAGGTGTATGTACCTACATCCACATTTCCCCCATATAATAGGGGGCGAGCCTATTGCCGTCAAAGGGGCACAAATCCAGGCTGCGGGCTGCTACTGGGAAATTCCAGATAGAAAGAGCCAATAACACTTTTGCTACTGGGAAATTCCAGATAGAAAGAGCCAATAACACTTTTGCTACTGGGAAATTCCAGATAGAAAGAGCCAATAACACTTTTGCTACTGGAAAATTCCAGATAGAAAGAGCCAATAACACTTTACCCGTGAATCGAACATTAAAATATATCATATCAACTAACATAACATTGGAAAAACTGGTTC
The DNA here is from genome assembly GCA_963855955.1 of Luperina nickerlii. NCBI lineage: Eukaryota > Metazoa > Arthropoda > Insecta > Lepidoptera > Noctuidae > Luperina > Luperina nickerlii. The sequence goes on from OY979662.1 coordinate 2,388,675, forward strand.
ACAATATATTTGTGTTAATTACTACTTTAATTTAAAAACTGATGCAGTCATTAGCGCCCACGTCCGCAAGGGGCGACGTTGGCTTCCCAGCATTTGTATTAAGTAGATATTCATATGCTAAAGATTTGAAACTTAGTATATTATGTACGGTAAACAGTGCATGAAACTGTCGATGTGGCGAAGCTTGGGGAAGACCTATGTACAGCTGCAGTGGACGTCCTTCAGGAGAAACGATGGTGATGTTATTATGTACTGGTTTCACATTTTTTTTAGAGGTGACAATATTTTCAAACAAATATTAATATTGTTTTAACTGAAGGGTTTCTTTTTTTGGAGTCGGTTAACTTTCGTCGGTCCAATTAAAATTAAACCACTGTTTGCTTGACGTTTGGGCATGTGGTGGAAAGCGGGAGACAATAATTAGTTTGTTATTCACAGACAATACTCATATTACGTGGCGTTGCGTGTTGCTAGAATTTTGTGGGGTTAAGAATGGATGCGGGAGAAAACAATACTGCTAATAACTGCAGGAGTGACGGTTTTCAATACAAACATGCATGGGTCGCCACACCCACACAGGTGTTATTGAAAACCGACAACTGGGAATATCAGAAAGTCTCTGGTTCGTTATTTTGATTATTACTCTTGTTTATTTGCTTTTGTTTTGTTTTTTTCCCAAATGCGCGACAGCAAAGACAGGGTGATGCTTATCACGCAGTATTCATATAAAAGAGACAATTCTTTGTACGTGGGATTCTTTATACCTTCCAAGCACCCTGTAGCGGCTAGATCGGTTTTAATACGTGAGGTGTGTATCGACTCTATATAACCGATGTTTGTAGGCTAGGTTATGCTTATATGTACCTAAACAAAATTACAAACTTAGACGTCAAAATAAGTAATCACAATAATATTATAAAGACGAAAGTTTGAGTTTGTGTGTGTGTTTATATGTTTGTTACTTCTTCACGTTCAAACGGCTGGACCAATTTTGATAAAATTTTGTATACAGGTAGCTGACATCCTGGATTAACATATACGCTTACTTATTATCCCGATATTCCCACGGGATCGGCAAATACGCGGGTGAAACCGCGTGGCGTAGCTAGTTATTTCATAAAAAGCGCCAGTCCATCCACCTGTTTATTTAAATATTATATTTTTCTTCATATGAAAACTAATATCACTTGTTACATACCACCAAAACAAATAGACGCCAATCATAAGCCGAAACCAAAATATATAACTCAATTTAACGAATATTTTATCTTCAAAGGATGTAATTAAAACTGTTTCGCGTAGTATACATCACTAGCAGTTCAGACAGGGGTCCGCAAAGGGGTCTACTCAAAGCCACGATGCAATACAAACGCGGTTGCACATAGCACAAAATCGACGAACTCGATTACAGTATGCTCATGGCAGACGAAGTATTGACGGGCCTTTAGGCTGGTTACGCATTTGAGTTGACTGAGCAAGTAAAGTGAAATGTCGTGTGGCCTGTTTGTCTAGTGAAGGGTAAGACGTGAATTAATCGGGAATCTATCGATGTTTTGCTCAAAAGAACGGACGGCCTCACGTTTTGGCGTCCCTGTTAGGACGAGGTCTTTATGTATCTATGTGGGCATTTATTCAAAGCTCCTCGTCCCCCGCTACCAAAGTACCAATATTGTTGACTTTTGATTTTATTTTTACCGTGACAACGTCTAGCCCCGCAGGGCAGCTTTTGAAAAACATGCATTTCCAAAATTACTTCGTATATCGTCGACTGTTTCCGGGGAACATAAGTGAAACATGTACCTTATACCTTGTACTTTGTATCTTTATGAACCTAGCTTGAGCAACATCGAATTAAAGGAAAGAAAAATATTCGCAAAATGCTTATACTAAAATTAAATAATTGAACGCATCATCCTTGTGGTCTTAAGAGGAAATACGGTCACGTGGCCGTTGTTGAACGGCAACGGCCACGTGATCGTATTTCCTCTTGCTATGCTACATTTTTTTTGTTTAAATAATATAATTCCTACGCCAAAAACACAAATCATAGATACATGGCAGTGGTATACATTATATCATTTAAAAATATTTGGCCTAGTATAATTAGCAAGGGAGAAAACAGAGGAACGCCAACGACCAAGTGACCGAGTTTCCTCTGCGAAAAACGTATTTTTCTTCTACACAACTCCGTCATCAGCCCACGTCACTTGTCCTTTCTCAAAAAAAAATAAACATACAATATATTACATTCATCCTGCCTTTGTTTGCCATTGTACCTTGTTCACAAACTAAACTAAATTTATGTTCAGTGCATCTTTTCTTCCTATTTCATTAAGAAAAGGACAGAAGATAAATTTTAGTTTAGTCCTGTCAAATTAATCAGCGCCTGACACTACTCTATACAAGTTTAGGGGATATTCCTCGAAACGCACCAAATTAAACGTCTATCGATATCTTTTATTACGAATCCTTTATGCGCTTCTCTATGTTTAATCGTTGATGCATTTCGAGGAATAAAATTATAATATTTATATTTTTATTATTTATTCATTTTTACGAATACTTTTGGTGCGTTTCGAGGAATACGCGAAGTTTAGACCTGCTTAAAAACTTGCCTACTAAAATTACGTCAATTTACTTCAGGCGCTGCTTACTTTTTGTTAATTTTATAAATTTGTACGTCTACGGGTGAAACATGTACGTATGAAATATTAATATTGTGACATTCTGTATGCTTAATTAGCATGTATACGCATGCTTTGACAAATAAAATTATCTTTATCGCTTGAGCACGGCTGTCCGAATAAGCAGGTTTTAGGAAATAAAATTGGGAAAGTATCCCGGAAAAACCGAATAGCCTTTTCTGTTTAAGCCTTTTTAGTTTTTTCTGTACCTATTAGGGGGCGAGCTTATTCCCATCAACCGTGTACAAATCCAAACTTCGGCTTCTACTGAGAAATTCCAGATTAAAGAACCCAATACTAAAATCATAAAGCTTAGTCTCCGTTCAATAACTAGGTATTCTGATGCCAAAATCAAATCAAATAGAACCCTTTTAAAATGTATTCAGCGGGTTTTGTTTGATGGACACACGTTTAGCCTTTTGTTAGCCGGTTGCAATTAGAGCTCACCCGCTGGTATTGACTTGCCGCACAGTGTGTAATTGAAATGTTTGATGTAACATGCGTCCGTTTACTGGCGGTGTACATAACATGTCCTGATTGGATGGAAAATTGAGTTTTCAGTTTCAATTTGTGTTTCTAGTTAATAGGTATGACGGGATTTTGTGTTGGTCGGAACGGGTATTTTGTGGTGGTGGTTTAGATTTAGGAAGATGCAAAGATTAGAAAGATGTAATACTTTAATAAATAAACATTTATTTCTCTTCCACAATGGCGTCTTAAAAATATGAAGATAACAACATTTTGATGAATCATTTGCGGAACTGATATCCTGTACTACGAACACCTGTCAGACAGATTACCAGGACACCCCAAAAAAAAAGACGAAAAAAACTCAAAGAAAATCTTACCAAGAAACGACACGAAATTCAAATTCTAATACGTTTATTGTTTGTTACATGTAGAAGAAGATCTTAAAGTTGTTATAATAGTATTACTGTAACATACAAAGGTGTACAATATTCTATTACGTTATTATTATTAAACATTCTTACTGTTAGTTGGTCTAGTCACTCTTTGCATTAACCAAATTATACCTTAAAAAATATTATAAAATTTAATACTTATGCTTTAGTTAAATTATACTTACATTAAAAATAATTTTACATTAGTCAAATTATACATAAAAATAAAAACTCATACATTCAATAGTCATACATTATGAATTAAACAAAATACATTAGTCCAAGGTTTTATCATAAAAAAAATCGTTTATTGTGTAGTACGCTTTGCCTATCAAGAATTCCTTGAGCTTAAGTTTAAAGATATTGATGGCTGAAATACTTTTAATACATTTTGGTATTTTATTTTAAATTTTTACTCCCATTCCAAATGTATAATATACTCGTATAATGAACGCAGAGTTAAAATTTTTAACCTCCTAAACACTTCTTTCATGAGTCAGTCGGTTTAAGTCCGGTTATACTTCTCACGCATCTTTTTTGGGCTCTAAGAGCATTTTCTCTATCAGGAGAATTCCCCAAAACAGAACGCCATATTTTAGCGTGGAGCCCTGGTTCAAGCCATGGTCCGGGGCGAGAGGGAGTAGGGGGCAGTCGCCTCCTTCTGCGAAGCAGTCATGCTACCGAAGGAGGCGGCGGGACGGCTGTGGGAGGGAGCCGCCGCGGGAGACGCTCCAAGTGTCGGGAGCCGCGTAACGACTCCCGGCCACCGCAGGCGCGGGTCTGCGGGCGGAGAGTAATGGGTAGCTTACCGTCCGATCAGGAGGCACGTACGTGTTCCACGCGCGCCTCAAAGAGATGTCAGCATCATTCGAAGGGGCCCGTCAGGGCCTAAGCCTGCCGGGTCAGCGTGATCGTCCGAAAGGGTTACCGCTGGCCCGGAACATAAAGGGCTAAGGAAGGAACACGGGTGGGTTTTGGTTAGTAAGAGTCTGACACTCCCTTCCGCTCCACCCAGAGCGAGAGCGGTCATTTGATGATTTCCCATCCTGAAAAAAAAAGAAGCCCACATAATGCATGGTAGGCGTTTAATAATGCAATATCGTTTACAACTTTCATTCCTTTCAAAATTTATTTAGGTATCTACACCATGATGTCGGTAATAGCAACCTACCAAAATTAAACACGTAAAACACTTTTGCGTAAAGATGCTTTTCTCGTTATAATTTATTTTTTTAATTTCTTTACAGTAACAATGTTTTTCATGATACTTTATATTTATACCGTTACACAGTGTTTTATGATGGCCATTTTTCGGACATCACATTTTTATTAAAAAAACTGATAGCAATAATCATATAAATGCAAGATTTTGTATCCCCATTTAGCTAACATGTCTAGGTTTTGAATAATATTTTTTTGAAAATCGACCAATTTCCATCCCGATATTTGGAAAAAAAAATTACGCTTACACTATTTCAGTACAAATGAATTTCGTATCTTATTTTTCTGGAAAATTCCGCCGAATTGGGAAAAAATATTTTTACTGAAATAATTCTATTTACTTCCCCAGCACACCACATAATTTCACAGCCCAATTCCATGGAACTTAGAAGTTGTTCCAATTTAACTATTTTTGTTAAAAAAAAACAGTACCTACTCAAAACGTTAAAAAAAAATACTCATTAATTAATTATTTAAAGACCGACCGGTCGGTGTCGTCTTAACATTTTGAGTACAGTTTTTTATAACCTTTCTTTTATGAACTGATTTTTTCAGTAAAGCACGGGTAGGTACCTACGCTTCTGATTTTCACTAAGGCAGAGGTAGGTATATTTCACCAACACACATTTAATGAAATCATTTATTATACTTAATGAATACAAGAAGTTGCAAAGAGGTATATTATACTAAATAGTTATTAATGAATTCTTTTACTTCCATGGCAACGTCTGTGGCAGTGCAAAGGTCACAACGGCTGTATTTTTTTGGGGCACATAGGGCAGGACAGCAGGTCGAGGATAGTTTACGATACAGCTCCACTTCCACGCCCTGCTGTCGAGATACACTTTACGAGGTCGTACTTACAGTTATTTAAGAGTTGAAATAAGGAAGTATTTTCTAAAGCTTTAGGTAACTCATTAAATTCGACGGTGAGATGTTTGTAAACAAGTGCAATCGCAATGCCGCTTAACGCCACTTACCGTGTTTGGAACAAATCATAGCAGCTGCAACAATTTATGCCATAAGCGTTAGTTACCTGGAATTAATGAATCGTTCACATAAGTGCCTCGATAACGCATTTTTGTCATGTTGTCATACCAACTGCTCCATTAGATCGATTCCTGTCTGACTATATCATTCTTTGGTCTGTTTTATAATCTTGAAGAGTAACTTGATTTGTCGTACTTAATGTACGCTTCTGTAATGTCTGTTCGATGTTATGGCGTCCGGCATCACGATAACACAGGGACGTGAAACGTGTGGAAATATATGAAGAAGCTTTAAATTTTCCGTCCACGATAACGTTATAACATACACGTACATGTACATAAAGTGTATGGACGTGGATGTGGACGTAACAGCGCACAAGAACAATTTTTGGTCCATTTTCGAATTCTGAAAGAAGTGGTCTCCAGACCACGGGGCTCCTATCTGAAACTTATCAAATATATTTTCGGTGATCTCTCGTCATGCCGTACCTACTCAGCTATCATTTTTTCGCTCTGCATATGCTTGTTTAAAAACCCTCTGGGCTACCACAAGTCACAAACTTATACACGGTTCACGGTAAAACTAACAATCAAGTTCATAGCAATTATAAGTTAGGCTGTTAGGATGGCGTTCGGAATAACGCCATCTTTTTATACTCATTTTTATCATTATTTTGAGAAAATTTTCTTTGCTGTAGGACGTGGATTATTTTTAATCCTTCGTCTTTAAATATTATTTGAATAGGTAGCAAGTCAGCAATTTAGCTTTAAGACACGTTAATAATAGGTAGGTTGATAAGAATTTGTTTCCAATCATAACAATCTACACCCTTTAAATAAATAAGGATTATAATACTCATTGGCTGCACCTTTCCAGTCTAATGAAGGATTTATTATTATTATTTATTTTTGTCTTTAGTTTCATAGCTAACAAGCAGAAAAGAATAAAGATGTTTTTCATCTAAGAAAACCTTCTCTAAGAGAAACATTTAAAACATTGTGTAATGATGTCGCTTCTGTCTGTCAGTCTGAGTAAGACTGTCCAGATAATGTCTAAAAAGTACTTGATGTATTTTGAAGCGGTATCCACCATCAATCTTCACAGTGAACCAGAATACAATGTCGGCTGACCTATTGTACGCACAGCGCACCCTGCGCAGATTATAATATATAAATAATCACATATTATGGCTATTCCGACTAAGATCGTGCCGATACGAGTGAACATTCTTGTTCTCAAGATCAAGAGTTTCAAAGCTGCTCGAAATCATTTTTACTTTTAGCAAAGGGATTGGTTATCACTGAATTGATTTTTAAATCTGTGAATATAGCAAGTGAGGTCTATCGACTTATGAAGTTATTTCGTGTACTTTGAACTTCATTAAAATGTAATTTTAAAAATCTTCCTTCAGAAATTGTTGACTTTTGATAATGTAGTCAGTCAAGCGAAACCGGCGTGTTTTGTGTAATTCCCCTGGGTGTTTCGTAAATACTTTTTTTAGAGAACTGTTTTGCAAACTGGATGTTTCAATATTTTACCGTCTACACGTTTGTATACATACGATACTCGCCATTTTGATTACAGTGGTGGTCGAGGCTGAAAACATAAAAATTGGGGATTTCGAACATCCCAACTTCACCACAAGGGTTGTGAATAATACATTATTTAATCATTTGAGGAATTTATCCATACTTTAAGGTAACTAAGTAGTGGTAGTGAAATTTTTTGATATCTAATGTCGAAGATAAGCGCCAATCGTGCGTTTACATTTTTAAATTTTCACAAATTTCACACACGCAGATGTAGATAAGATTTTAACAGTGACAAATTTTATTGAAAATATTATAAACAACACGAAAATGCCTAGGTCTTAACGTAATGTAATATTCAAACACAGGTCCAATATCACGTATTACATTACCATTACTCAATTTGTGTTCAAAATCGCCGACCATTATTGTTTTTTTTTTATTGCAATGATGTGCGAAATCGATTATTCCAAACTATTAATTTTTTCAATTTTGATTGACTTAATATGACGAAAGTAATCGATACTTAGAAATAAAATAAAATTATTTTAAGCATTCTAATTATACAATAAGCATTGTTTATAATAATGATTTATGTTTATAATAATACTTTTTGGATAGGTGTCGAAATACCTATTTTATACAACTTTCGGAGTAGACTAACGTAGTTGACCGACCTATAGATTTTTGGTAAACGATATCGCAAAGACAATAAAATACACACACACATACACAGAACTCTATTTCATCGTAATAATTAATTTCATCCAAAATATTTTCAAACTCGGTCCCGTGTTTCATCACGACCGGACCGCCTACACTCGGGTTTTGTTGTTTTTTAATAATGTTTTTCTTTAGGCGCGTTGGGCATTTTTTGCGATAGGAAAAATCCATTGAACTCGCGCCACTGTCACCGTAAGCGACACCGCGCGCGTTTTGTTTATAAGACGATTAAATTAATACCCGCTTCGGATGTGTTCGGCTGTCCTCGGGATGTACTCGGTTTTAATGTATATCCGATATGTCAGTGAGTCATGGCAAAGTATTTTGTTTGTGTTTTGTTTTCACTTCTGTCGGACCGTTTTTTGTTTCAACCTGTAACATTCGACTAAGTACCTAACTACAAGTCTCTTCATAGTTGTTCTCCGTTGTTCCCTGTCTATTGCATACTCCGGCCAATTTCCCATAAATATTTCTAAGTCATCGGGGTTAACAGGAATAAAAGCAGGTAAAGTTTACCAAATTACCAGTATTCTTTATATAAAACCTCGTTATTACGTCACGGTAATGCCAGATCTACTGTTAATCAACTAGGCAGATCTACCGGTATGTGTCGTCCGTACCTACTCATCATGTACTTATAATATGAGCCGCGCGGCCGTTGCGTAAACTCGACTTAGAATCTTGAATGCATTGCGTAAGTACGCATCAAGGAATATATATTATTTGTACAAGACATAAGATATAGCGAGTTTCTGAAATTATTGAACGGATTTTTTGTAATATCAAAATCAAATCAATTTATCTAGTAGGGTGGGTGGCCTACGTGAAATAAATGATTTGACATTGACTTTACAAAAATTCAGTAAAAGATAATAAAATTGTTTATAGGCTCCAAATGGTAGCTTTGTATGGAGAAGAATGTACAGCCATAGTTAACAATGTTTTGTTGAAATGCAAGTATTCTTGTTAGCCTAAATATTATATAAGTCCTATGATTAAAAGCGATTGACTTTACTGTACGCAACCACTATAAGCTGACTTCTGATTGTACGAAAAACCTATACATTGCAAGGTCAGCTAAAACTGGAAATGTATAGCTTGATGTGTCGCCGTGTGTACAAATCTGGGGATTAAAAAAATCTTTTACAATTTTTTGTATACCTACCTACATTATGTAAATACAATAAATTATAAGTGAAGACGGTGAACCTAGAATAAAAAATACTACAGTACCAAGTCGTTATTTATTTTACTATCTCATGAAAATACTATGTCACTATGTATGTGTATGTACAGATTTGTTTGGAAAAATTGTAATTACTTAGTCAAGTCTATGAAGTGAGATATACCTCGTTATAAACATAGTACAATTCTTGGAAGGCTGTTAAAAACCGGAACCAAAAATTGGCACGCACAGAGGGTAATTTAAATGTCATTACACCTTTGTGAATTAAGTGTTTAATTTATTGGCTGTTTTTTTTTCGAAAAGCTAAGCTACCGCTCAGCTCACTCCGCTCGCTCTCACCGCTTGATCCGCTCAGCTTCAACTAAATGTAATGTTGATTCCATTCACGACATTCGTACAATTTCTCCTCATCGACGGTGTTGAGATTACAGATGTACAGTTATTAACACAAGTGTTACAGCCTAATTTTTACTTTTACTCTCTACTTGAGTTGCTGTCATTAACTAACCTACATGAATTTCAGAAAATCTTCATCGTTTAAGCAAAAATATCAGTACCTACTGGAAATTAAACAGGAGCCATATTATTTTAAATGTCTTCGATAAAAATCTAAAAGAAAGAAAAACACAAAATTGAGGCTAACATATTCATTACAGTACCTATCTACTAAGTAACAGATTTATTCTTCAAGATGTCTTTGTACAAGAAATAATAAATATAATTGTTAGGGCCGTAATGGGATAGACTTAGATAAGTACATAAATCAGTTCAATCATTAATTAATCGTAAACTATCTTCTATTTGGGTTAGACATGTCTCGAGAGTTTAGCTAGACTAAACGCTCAGTTATATATGTAAAACATAATACTAGACTTTGGTAGAAGTGAGGTGCCAAAAGGCTTGTATAGGATCTTAGTGGGTAACAATAATTATGATAAAAATCACAATTTCAAAAACAGTCTTTAATTAAATGATTTATTTCAATATAATGTTTTTAATGTTTTATTATAATGGTAATCGTCATTGGGTTTATTAAAGAGGATAAAAATATATTCATAGGATTTACTTCTTGTAATAAAATAACTAACAAACTATTAAAATAAATATATAAGTGATTACCTAATCTAACCAAATTCATATAGACTAACTATAAGCTACTAAAGTCCCTTAACTTCTGTACTGCAAAAAGTTTTTTTAAAAGCCAACTGTAGCTATTTTTTTTCAATCTACTCATTTTATCCCATTTCACAGCAGCTGAACATATATTTCCCCCAAGTTGCGCCACAACGGTCAGTTCCTTTCTGTATCAAGGAGATAATGGATTGCCCTTGTCTCCTTGATTTTTAATATATTATTGAGGCGGCAAGCTAAAAATGATGATACGTCGTTATAATCACGGCACCTGGGCTGCCGCATATTGTCTCGGGTAGGCGCTTAATTGGAAATCAACGCTTTTCTGATAATTATATTACAGTCAACAATAGTCGTAAAGTACGGACAGACGGACGAATAAACAGACACATGAACAATAGGGACGCAAATCGACTACTTGATTATATCCAAATTTCATGGATTAAAATAATTATTTTATCTTTTTAATGCGTTTAATGATAGACAGCCAACGGCTGATGGGAAGTGGTTACAAACCATTCACTTGAAATATCTTGATAATAATAATAGTTTTACAACTTCTCTGGACATAATTATTTCAGGGTTCTGAATGATAAAAAACCTTACAACAAGTTCTATGCTCCGTTAAAAAATGTATTCAACTTAAAAATAAAACTAATACTATTTCTAATGATCTAACAATTCTGTGATCACCTGTACAGTACTGGCGATACGATCACAGAGTTACGTCACACGACCTCTTGCTTCCTACAAGTGTTAGTCTTCCCTAAGTCGGCGATGCAATGCTGACCTGCCAGGAAAGGTTACAAGAATGTGTAAAATCGTCATCATCATCCATCACTTTCTGCCTGACAAAGTGGATGAAAGATGGGCCTATGGGATGTTTTGTGTGGAAACCGCATGAAGTAGGTTTCAATCAATCTGCCTATTAGCCTTTTCACAACTATGTTGGAGTTGGTTTCCAGCCTCAGTCGGGGTTGCAGAAGGATCGTACGTTCCAGCGAACCCCGGCCTAGGTGTGAGATGGAACACCGGGGTAGTTTTTAGTCAGTAAGTCTGACAGAGCGGAGGACATCCAAGAGGATTTTCCACACAGGAAACAAAAAAAAATTGTTTCCTGCCTAACCGTATGCAGCTGAATACCGTAATAATATTTTACATGTAGTGACTGCCTATCTTACCTTCACAACCCAGTTACTGGGTAACGTGGTACCCTTTGGTAAGGCTAGTTGTCAGACTTTTGGGCTTCTAACTAGGTACCCTTAACGACTGCCAAAGATCTAAGAATGTCAGCCAGGACCAACGTCTTATTGTGCTTTCCAAGGCATCGAGGGGCATCGATATGTAATGGATAGCCACCCATCCAAGAACCCACCGCGGCATGTGTAGCTTAACCGACGATCGACCTACGCGGCTGTTATTATTTGGCCAGGAACCCCTCATAAATTCTACATAGAGCTCCGAAATCTAAGAAGAAAAAAAAAGTACCTACTTATGTATTTTTTTTACTTGAAATCTCATTAAGTTCGGTAAACTACTATGTCACATATCCTACTAATTAATTACCATTAGATTTCAATAATTATTCCACTTTTAGGGCAAATTTGTCCATCGGCAGGTAACTTTTATTCGAGGAATAAAATTGACGTTCGACAGTTTTTGTATGAAATAACTGTCAAAATTTCAAAATTTATTCCTCGAATAAAGTTATCAGATGATTGAAAAATTAGCCCTTAATGTACGACCTCTCGCGTCCGGCCCTGGTTCAAGCCATGGTCCGGGGCGAGAGGGAGTGGGGGGCAGTCGCCTCCTTCTGCGAAGCAGTCATGCTAGCGAAGGAGGCGGCGGGACGGCTGAGGGAGAGAGCCTCCCGTCCCAGCCGCCGAGGGAGACGCTCCGGGCGTCGGGAGCCGCGCGACGACTCCCGGCCACCGTAGGCGCGGGCCTGCGGGCGGAGAGTAATGGGTAACTCACCGTCCGATCAGGACCAGGCCCGTGCCGGACGGCGCGTACGTGTTCCACGCGCGCCTCAAAGAGATGTCAGCATCAATGGAAGGGGCCCGTCAGGGCCGGAGCCTGCCGGGTCAGCGGGATTGTCCGAAAGGGTTACCGCTGGCCCGGAACATAAAGGGCTAAGGAAGGAACACGGGTGGGTTTTAGTCAGTAAGAGTCTGACACTCCCTTTCGCTCCACCCAGAGCGGGAGGAGTCATTTGATGATTTCCCATCCTGAAAAAAAAAAAAAAAAAAGCCCTTAATGTACTGTATTACTACTACTTTAAATGCCAGAGCAAAATAGTTGAGTATGCATAGATTGATCATAAGATGTCATGTCATACATGCTCATGTTAACAATGAATGAGTAATTCCTGAAATAAATCAACCGTTATATCCATTCTTCATTAGTTTGTGAAACTGTTTCATATTAACACGTGAATAAAGTATGTCATTAAGATAATATGTTTGCTGTCTTAATAATATGAACTTTACGTTATGAGAGTAGTTAACGTATTAGCTAATGTCACAATTTCTTTATCTGTCATAATCGATTGCATTTGTTATTTTAATACGGTACTTTTATTTCTGTGAAGTGCACGGTTTCTTGTGGGAACCGGTTTCTAGTAATGCATAGGTACTATAAAGGTTATCCGCAAAAGTCGATCTTATGTAGTGCAGGCTAACATAAAAATAATTCTGGTAACATTCGCACATTCAAGCGAATTTATTTAAATTTATTTTAATGGATAAGGTATGCCTCGGGAGTGGTCCAATATAAATTTTATTAACTTTGCTTTGGTAGTTTTTGAGTTAGCTTCAATAATACGTATTTTTGCCACTTAGTTTGTATTGATAATGTTATAATGACTTCCTGTCACTGATATTTACATAGCAAGTAGTTTTATACGAATTTGTGTGGGGCAAGTACAACTTAAAAGTGAAAAATAAAACTTTTTTACAAAAAAGAAAAACAACCAACTTCCAAAAAAGACTACAAAGTGAAAAATCATTAATTTCGGAAATCGGTGTCGTTGGGTTGGAATTTTCGTTGTTTGCCACCGACTTCCGAAATTAAAGTTATTTTTCAGTTTGTAGTGTATTTTTTGGAAGTCGGTTGTGTTTTTTTTTGTAAAATAGTTTTTATATTTTTAGTATGAGAATCTGTTTTTAAATTGCAGCAGACTATTACAGGTTGGTCTATTTCTGTGACGTATTATATGTAAGGGACAGGGATTGTTACTCTTTGATACAAGTTACTCAATAACCTAGCTAGATAGGCGAACAGTACTTCTTCCACCTGATTCTTCATCAAATTTGGGGTCGGGTCTTCATGTACAGAGGCGATAGGACGATCTGTCCTGAGTTGTCGTAGGAGTTAGGTTCTGCACTTTCATCTCCCTCTCGATACCAGACCACAATGTAGCTCTTCCTCTTCCCGGGAGTTTCGTAAGGATATTCAAGATATTTTTACTGAGAAACTGTCTTCTGTTCTCATTATCTCAGCCGGCTTTCTTTTACTTTGTCCACCTGACTTTTTCCAACTTATTAATTTTATTACAGTTAGTAAGTACCTACCTATTGTTAATGCGTAATTTTAATTGTAGAAAACTTTGTTTTTTTTTTTTGGTGGAGATGTAAATTACAAAAAGAACTAATCTGAATCAGTTAGTTTGATACCTAGTTCTTTAGTTTGACCAAAATATTGTCTTGTACTTTAAAATACTGCATTAAAGTTAATATTCCGTGGGCATAAGCCTGAACTTCAATTCAATTATACTGACGATCACCAGCTTGACTATACTTGACCCCAGGTTCAAATCGCGATAATATCAGTATAGTAAATCCGCAAGTGTCTGTGACCTCTCTGTGAAAGTGAAACCACAATTGTTACAAGTCTGGCAGCCAAGCTAGTTAGGAATCTACTACATCTTGTAAGAATAACAATAGAAACTTTTAAAAAACAATGTTTTGTTAAGAGCCGTTGTTACTAGTTATCATGTCATAGGCGTCACCAGTATCATTAAAGAGCTGTTTCCTTGTGCGAAGACCTTGTGACATCATCAGGTAATTTCCACCAAATAGTATACTATGACAATTTAGGACACGGGCCTCACTTGGCCCTTCTGAAGGCCGCAGAAATCCATTGGATGCGGGAAGCACAGAACCAGTCGAAGTGGAGGTGCCTGTGTCCATCAGAGGACATATCACTGTTTAAGCTACGCTTGCCGCCGTTGGTCTGTGGATGGGTGACCATCTTTCCATACCGAGACCCCTCCATGCCTGGGAAAGCACGTTAAACCGTTGGTCCCATCTGTCATTCATGGATCTTTGACTGTCGTTACGGGTAGTCAGAAGCCCGAAAGTCTGATAACCAGTCTTACCAAGGGGTATCGTATTACCCAGTAACTGGTTTGTGGAGGTCAGATAGGCAGTCGATTCATGTAAAGTACTGGTATTCAGCTGCGTCCGGTTAGACTGGAAACCGACTTCAACATAGTTTGGAAAAGGCTATGATGATGATGACTTCTTCGTTTATAGTCGTCATCTCACCCTTGTTGGCTAAAAGATTGGGCAATTATAGCCAATCCTTCTTGGCATTCTTAGAACAGTGTGGTGGTGACCATTCTTTATTTTATAGCTCTTTGTTATTAGATGATTTCTGGTCTTCGGCGCTCTTGAATATATCAATGGGTCCACAATTTATTTGATGAATTTGCCATAACAAGAAAATGGGTTAAGAATGATCTGTCTGATTTACATAATAATATTACGTATCGTTATTAAACATCGTCTAAACGTGGACCTAGAAACCCGAATATGTTGATAAAGTGTAATCAAAACATCTTTAATATTACATATAATTATCGATGAAATTCCCACAATCGATCAATCGACCCAAACATTGCATGTACCATAAAATAATTCAAATCGATTAAACACATGACTTTCACTGTTGGTGTTATTCCGACAATCCACAAATATGGAGACACCTCCGTGCCAAATGTTGGCCAATAAACGCTACACAATGCTGGCTTACTTACCAATTACTTAAATTTTGTTGATACAAAAGCATCGATGATCATGTTGGACCAATGTTTGGCAGAGGCGCTAGATATTTTTGTTAGTTGATTGCATTCCACAGTTACGTCATTTTAAGTAATATATTGGCGTATTAGTAAGTTGGCGAATTCGCCTGCTTCTACTAGAATCAGCGGATAAACTGCTGGGTGGCTGTGCATTGGATATTCGTGAAAAAAAAAATGATTTTTTTTATGTAGACGATGAGGGTAGGTCATGGAGCGCAGCATAATAGGTGTAAAGCGCACAGACCGAGTCAGAAACACCACGCTGCGCTCCATAATTCAAGTGGCGGATGTTGGAGAAAAAACAGCCAGGCTGAAGTGGAAGTAGGCGGCGCACACGTCGCGCGAATGCACCCGGAGAGATGGGCAAAGATCGTCACTTACTGGACGCCAAAAGGACATCGCCGTCGAGGTAGACCACGGCGAATGCGGTGTGACCATCTGACGAGGTTTGCAGGGCCAACATGGCCAGAGATCGCTCAAGACAGGGAGGTTTAGAAGGGAAAAGGGGTTGGCTTCGCCCAGCAGTGGGACATAATTTAGTGTACACTGACACAACGAAAAAAAACTTTATAGGAATAAATAAGGAAGAAGAATGTATAGATGTGGGTGGTCGTTTTCAAACATTGAAAACATTTGTGCTCAAACACAAATTGTTCACCCATAAATATTTAAATTATGTATTTAACTGTCTCTACATCAACCAAGAACTTTCGCAAAACTAACCGCCATACAGGTTATGTTTTTATATGCAAGCATGACTCAATAGATACCAATTATTTTTCTTTAAATAACAATGAACTGATGTGGCATGCAAATGTGGCCATCACTTGTATGCCAAGTTATTTTTATCACATCAATTAAATATTTGTGATTGATTTCTTAGTTTGTAACACTTTACAACACAGTTTGCGACATACGTATTTCTTTATAATACACTGGATGAATCATAGCTATTAACCATATCTTTGTGCAGGGTGTAACATTTCGTGGTCCATTTTTAAGTCCCTGAACTGTAAAAGGACCCAAGTGGGAAGATGTAACTACGATTTAGTAAAGTGGGGAGCTTCTTTGACTGAACGCAACAGGATGTGGGGCTGTATCGACACAGAAAGCAGGATAGAAATCCTACCCTCTGTGTACCAAAACATGCAGCCAAAGTGACATCTGCGCTGCCACCGACAACGCCGTGGAAGTAGCAAAATTTTGGGCCAACATAATTTGAAATACTGTCGTACCAGTGACACGGAGAAGCAGAAGCATCATACGAATGCTTTATGATGGTATTTAAAGAAGATTTTTGATAATGAGCCACAATTAAAACCTAATACACGGCCATATAGGTTATTATGATTTATTCCGGTCTGATACCCTAAACTCCCCTCCACCCACCCCCCCCTCCTCGAGCCCCTGCTAGTTCTTCTGCTTCTTATCCACTTTATCTAGGTTACATGGAAAGAAAATAATATAAATACAAGATAAATTAAACTACTATACTAGTACGGAATTTTACTCCTACAGCCATACTCAAAATTTTCCTCACGACCAACGACGTTATTATGTCTCTTGTTCAATCTGCCTAACCTTGATCCAACTATGTTGGGGTCGAGTTTCAGTCTAACTGGATGCAGCTGATTACCAGTATTTTACATGTAACGACTGCCTATCTGACCTCTTCAACCCAGTTCAGACTTTTGGGCTTCTGAATACCCGTTACCACTGTGAAAAATTTACGAATGACAGCCTGGACCAACGGCATAACGAGATTTCCGAGGCACGGCGGGGCCTCGATATGTAATGGATGCTCACCAATCCACAAATCACCCGCAGTATGCGTAGCTTAACCGTCGATCGACCTGTGCGGCTATTATTATTTAGCCACGAGCCCCTCAAACTTCAGAAGTCAATCTAACAAAATATGTGATGGCGTTTTTACACTGTTTCAGTAAAATTGTGTTGAGCAATAACTTATTGTTTATTTTATGTGAGACGAGGTCTTTGTTGTTCCGGTGAATAGACTAGCTTTTCGTTAAACCAAACGAATTTCGAAACACTTGGCAAAAATGTGTTGAAAGTTGCTTGCAAAAGTTTCCCCTTGCGAAACACTTTTCTTGTGTTTTTTTTTTCACTATTTGTTATTGTCCTTGCTCAAAGAAAACACGTGAGGAAACCGGCATGTCCTAGAACCAAAAATTCGAAGTCATGTCACATCTGCCAGATCACACTGGGCCCGCGTGGTCTAAGAGAGAAGAATAAGTAAAATGTCTGAGAAAAGTTTTAAATATGACTGTAGATGGTTATACGAGGGGTTAGACCAGGGGTTTCCAACCTATTACCCTATGCGCCTCCCTAAAGTTTACGCTAAAATACTACGCCCCCCCTATCCCAACTCAACTACAATGGACAAAAAAAAACGATGAAAACTTTAATGGACTTTATTAATCGTGTACACTGTACAACGTATAATAATGACCATTAGTGAGAACATTGGGCCTGCACTTTATTAACCAATTTATCAATTCTAGGCTTCATGTTGGTCAGTGCACAGCATAGATCATTTTCGACATGAAGTCTATTTCTTTGCTTCGTTTTTATACCCACCAGAGCGTCGAAAAACCCCGTCCACAAAGATAGGTAGTCGAAAACGGTAAAAGAATACGCAGTGCTTGCTTGCCGACAACAGTGTAAATGGCCTTATATTTTATCCAAAATTCAGTCAAATCCATGTGGCTGAAATTATCGTGAGCAGACGAATCTTCACGTCCAAAGCTTCTTCTTGCAATATTTCGGGCAATTGCTCGACATTAATCACAAATGGATTTCTTATTAATTTATGAATTGGGTTTTCAGAAAAGTTTTCGGGAAAATATCTACAAAATTCAGCAGCAAGGCTTTTCAAATGACATATTATGTGTAAAGACAAATGTGCAATTTCTTGATTATCATCCAGCATTGAGGATAGTTTAGGAAACGCTGAGCGAGCCAAGTCAAGACACTTGATTTGCTTATCTTTCTCGGCTTTCACGAGGTTCTCATCATGCGGGACAGTTATGTCATAACAATCATTGTATCATTATTTTATTTATTTATTTATTTACTCAAAAAATGGATTATAAAACACGTTAAAAATACAGTTTTACAAAATAAGTACTATTTCTACAAGCGTGTGGATGAGCACGGCTCTCCTAGCTAGATTATGGAAACCTGTGTTAAGAAGAAGCAGTCCAGTCCCTAAGATACAATGACGTAAAAGTTATACATATAGTGCTTCTGATGTTAATGTTACAATTTCGAAGAATTGAGTTAGAATTTAAAGTTTAAGATACGCTTGTTATCGTTAAAATAAAATAATTTGAGATAAATAAATGTTGTGTGTGTGTGATTGGGTGTGTGGTGTGTGTGTGTGAGGGGGTGTGTGTATGTGTGTGTGCGCTTGTCGATGTTCATCATTTTATGTTAAGATCTTTTCAGTTTCGTTGTAAGACTTATCTTGGAGGTACGATTGTAGTCTTTTTGCAATTTGTAATACGGTAGACCGTAGATTTGACACTCTTCGTTTATTTTTTGTTAAGAAACAGACCAAGAAAATGAAAAAATCTCTTGACAAAAGAAGCGCGTACATGCGGCAGGGTGCATATCACATCTTTTCGTTTACTACGTTTTTTATTTTCTATTATTCGGTATGGGGTGTTGAGGTGTTGCAATGAATGCAAATGAATGTCTCATGTCTGTAATATGAAGTGTTTTAATATGGCCCTATGTGCTACTTCTAGCGGCTTGAGGGTGATTTTAACTGCGTCACCCCAACAAGAAATGCAATATAGATAGTAAAAGTGCGAAATAGACATTACGTACGGGATCAGCAATATGCCGGAGAGTTTTAAAGAAGAAGAAGAAGAAGAGGAAGGAGAAGAGAAGGAGAAGGAGAGGAGGGGAAGGAGAAGAGTGTGCAAACTCGTCCAGTTAGCAGACCGATATGAAACTTGAAATTGAGATTCCTGTCCAAGACTATTCCCAGGTATCTGATGCTTTTAACAGAGGTTAAAAGAGGACATTGACAGTTTGAACGCTGTATTTGTGGATGACCAGTGTGAGCTTAAGTGGCAAGTAAAACTTAAGTGGCAGTGGGCAGGGCACATTGCTCGCAGAACAGATAGCCGATGGGGCCGAAAGGTTCTGGAGTGGCGACCGCGTACCGGAAGACGTAGCGTTGGAAGGCCTCCCACAAGGTGGTCCGACGACCTTGTGGAGGCCGCAGGAACCCGTTGGATGCACAGAACCGGTCGAAGTGGAGGTACTTGGGGAGGCCTATGGCCAGCAGTGGACGTCTATCGTCTGAAATAATGATGAGTGTGAGCTTTGATCAAAATTGGAGTCTTTGGTTGAGAGACCGAGCTATTAGAATAAGTCAGAAATTTTGTTTTGGAGGTATTAAGGGTTAGACTGTGGGCATTATTACGGTGCCTTAACCTTTAATTAGGGTCCATATTGGCTCACCTAAAGTTCTTTTCCCGAAATTGTTCTTCCTAACGATTTGTAATCCGAATGATGCAGCCGAATGAGGTTCTGAGGTTATATTTGCTTAAATTTTTCCAACATTCAAATTGGCAAAATAATTATGTATATGTATACACTAGTAGTAGTTGGATACACTAATATGAAAAACCATTCTATCTTTATAATTAAATAATTGTTTAAATCACACACACAAAATATTTGATGATCTTACAAAAACAGTTGGCTAAAACAGTTACGCGGATTACTAAATTTGTGAGGTTGGATCAGTGTGCGGGCGTGTACTGACGGACAGGATCGCTCAATTTGTTGGTTCTTTCCTCAAAAGACCATTTCAGACACTAATCTACATGTTCTTCACATGATCTGACCAAGATTATGACTGATGACTTTAAAAGAGACAGTGACCTCTGAGTTTGTTCTGCCTTTCTTCTCAGAGTAGTCAGATAAGAAACGTCGACCTCATCTAGTTTATAAGATATGACTGACGTTTAAAAGTGTTTGTAAAAACTACTTAAAGAAATAAAATCATTTATCATTAAACTGCTGTCCTGAGAATGCCAACTTAATCATGTCTTTCGACAAAAAAGAGAACACGTGCCGTGTGAAAGAAATAGCTTCTAGCAACTCAATTATTTATTTAAAGGCGCTGTATGTGTCTGTGCACTCAGTGACCTTTAGTTTCAGCTTTAAATATGATTCTCGTCCATAGCAAATATTTATTTATAAAATTATAATCTTAACAATCATTCATTACAGCTCTTTATGTTCATATTGCCCTATTGTATGAGTATTTCATGATATCATGACATTTGAGGGCAATTCTAACTTAAGAGTTGTATTGCTGATTCTAATAATTATAATTCTGAAAAGCCATATTCGCTACGGTCGGATCATATTTTAATCAACATAATTATATCCAATACTGAATTGCGAATTACAAAAATAAAACTAAATTAAAATTTCACCGGCTACCTCAGCGAATCCCAGCTTTGGCCACGTTGCAGTGTATATGTCGTAGGTTTTTCATAAAATTAGGTTTTTGATCAAAAACCTAGGCTATTGATCAAGAACCGGAAGAAGACA
The DNA here is from genome assembly GCA_963855955.1 of Luperina nickerlii. NCBI lineage: Eukaryota > Metazoa > Arthropoda > Insecta > Lepidoptera > Noctuidae > Luperina > Luperina nickerlii. Next base: position 2,409,722 of record OY979662.1, read on the forward strand.
AAATTATTACTTTATGTTATCATAAACCTGAGAAAATCCAGTTTTTTTTATCAAAAACCTAGACTGTATTAGTTTTATGATAAAAACAATGTTGGTTGCTATTTCTTTAAATAAATAAAACAATTAAGAAACAATAAACAATGATTTATTTGTTATGAAATTACATACCTACATTTAAAAAATAATATGTGTGATGTGTGTGTGAAACGGCGAAAAACGAAACGGTTAAAAACGTGATTTTGTCTATTTTTGTGCTTTTGAACCAGAAGAAGACGGTCGACGTCAGGGGCACCCCGAGGTTCGGTTTGGTTAGGTTCCTTTAAACCCTGAAGACAGAAATAGGAGCCCCGCGCAGCGGGGCTCCGTCGACCTGACGTCGTTAGAAATAATACTGCGCGCTCGTTTTATCATAAAGCCAAACTAGTTCAGGTTTTTGATCAAAAATCTGGATTGTTAGAGGTTTATGATGAAATTGAGTTTAAAATGTGTCATCTTCCGGTTCTTCATCAAAAACCTAGGTTTTTCATCAAAAACCTAATTTTATGAAAAACCTACGACATATACATAAGTAATGTGGCTGGTTGATTGCATTTCACGAAAGCCCTATAAATACACGGATTATGTTTTTCAAAAGGTTATTTCGTCATGAAATGTTGACGTTAATGAGACCTTTGTCCTTAATGCCCATTTTCACACTTAATATAATAATAAGCCTTTATTTGCTAATAAACTAACTTTAATTAAACTAAAGAAAATTAAGCAAAACATAACTATAGCACTTCGGTCTCTTCATCAATCAGCTCTACTTTCACGCTTGTCGACGCAGCGTTACCGTTGTCTTTTTCTACTTCTTTTCGATGCATCATTCTCTAATTATCAACTTTCGGTGCCGAGCAGCGCGCTTTTATTTACGGGTTCATGTAAGTGTCGCCTGGAGTTAGATAAAAATGGGCATAAGTTTGTTGTAGTAGTCTTAGAGATTTGATAGGCCACCGACCTTGTTGATGCCATAGTTTAAAAACTCCGTTTAAAATATTAGTTTAGTGAAATTTGGTATACGTACATTATCGCCACTCCAGAGCCTTTCGGCTGCATCGTCGTCCGTTCTGCGTGCAATGTACCCACTACCCAAAAACCCTTCACTACTGCGTCTTAGATAGGAAAATGTGGGTCTACTTGTCAGTGGCAGTTTACCGAAGTTGAGAAAGATTCTGTCCGAGGTTCCTACGGGAGAAACGTTCGGGTCAAGGGGCCCAAGGACGTGTCTGTTTTTGACGTAAAGTGCCAATATGCTTAACCATTTATTACTTATTTACAAACGAGATTAATAATAGTATATAATACTATATATATAGAATAATTTATTCATATCTATGGGTAATACTACAATTGCGCTTGCCACATAAATTTCAACTAATATGCTATGGGATTAAGCATTTTCGATTAAAAAATCGTTCGAATTTGCTACGTTTACTTCGCGCGTTCGTGCTATGGCCTTATCAAAAGACAGGAAACTATAGTCTCCACAATAAATATCACAGAAACTAACAATCTTACATAAGTTGAACGCATTTTATTCACGCTTACAATAACTAATCTAACTTGGAAACAGCATAACATATAAATCAATTTCCAGAAAATGGATTATCCGAAGCGCAAGTCTAACGTTTTTGTGACAATGGATTACAACCACATGATAAAGAAGATGTAGAAGTGTCGCCTCTAGATATCGACTAAATCTAAAGTTTGAATAATTTGTTTATCCTTGATAATCAATATTTCATTATCTCTAAATACGTAAATTAGGGCAGTAGTGGCCTAGTGGAAAAGACGGAGAATTACAAGTCACGTTGGTCGATAGGTTCGAACTCAGGCAAGCACAATTTTGTGTAAATTATTTATCACAACTGCTCTCAAAACGGCGAAGGAAAACACCGTGAGGAAACCGGCATGTCTTAGCATCTTATCCTACGCGAACTTGTTAAGGAGTACCTGTTCTAACCCAGGTCAGGTCAGTCTCTAACTGTGTATCAAAGTTTGGTCGTTGAAAGGCGTGTAAAGGTAACCGACGGCAAGATTTACCTTCGCATTTATATTATTGGAATGGATTATTATAGTGTGAAGATAATTACATAGTTTCCTTTTTATTATTGTATGATAGTGATAATAATATGATTGCACTGTGACTCTTACACAACCCATTCTGCTTTCTTTATGTCCTAAGAAAAATGAACAAACTCAAACCATTGATTTCAATTAAAACCATTTACAGGCACTTTTGAACTGTCAAAGAGTCGGCCAGTTAGCCAGAAAGTTGAATCTAGTTGCCCATTCCAAAACGTAGATCTCTATGGAGAAGAACTGGCTAGAAACTCCAAGGACACTCTTTTAAATCAAGATATATATTACAAAATCCTTGATTACATTATTCTTGTTGCTTTTATATGTGAGAACAATGTATATAAAAAATATTTCAAAATAGAAGATTAAAGATAGACCTAAGCATTAGAGAGATGATCAGTTTCAACTGACGACGCCCGTTCATGAAAATAACCCGTATACATAAATGAATGTTGTATTAATTGTACAAAAAAAAAATTTGTAACAGGCGGCCATGATGGATTTGGACAAAGCAAGCTCCTCCTACCGTGGTTGTAGAAAGGGCTAAGGGATTAACGCAAGCACAAGGGTTGCACCCTCAGATGCAATAATAACAAAGAACCCTTATAATTGGCACATTTGTCAAATCGGAATGTAAGAATTAGAGATTCTTATTGTTACATAATCTCCATTTGAACAGTATACAAAAAGCACTGCCAGTTAGAGTTTAAAATATTTTGATTGACCGTTAAGTTTTATCAAAGCATTATAGTTTTGTGCTCAACTAAAATGATTAATAACACATTTCTTTTGCTAAAGAGGTCATTATCTGATGTTGGATTAAGTATATTAACGTATATGCATATGCGTTTTTGCGCTCAATCCATCATCTGCCAGCCTTTTCCCAACTATGTTAGGGTCAGCTTCCAGTCTAACTGGATGCAGCTGAATACCAGTATTTTACGTGGATCGACTGCCTATCTGACCTCCGCAACCCAGTTACTGGGTAATACGATAACCCTTGGTAAGACTGATTGTCAGACTTTCGGGCTTCTGATGACCCGTAACGACTGTCACAGATCCACGAATGACAGCCGGGACCAACGGCATAACGTGCTTTCCGAGGCACGGAGTGGTCTTGGTATGTGAAGATGGTCACCCATCCACGGTCTAACCGCGGCAAGCCTAGCTTAACCTGATCGGTCAACCCGTGCGGCTGTTATTACTTAACCCAAGCCCCTTTTGCGCTTAATCCGTCAGGGTAATTATTTGTTATGACACCCTACGCCAATTTGCCGTAATGTTCATTTCATTCAAGCATCTGTCGAAGAACAACAGCTAAATCATCTCATTAAGGGCTGATTTTTCAATCATCTGATAATTTTATTCGAGGAATAATTTTGAAATTTTGGCAGTTATTTCATACAAAAACTGTCAAACGTCAATTTTATTGCTCCAATAAAAGTTATCTGGCGATGGAGAAATCAGCCCTTACTGAAATATGCATAAACGTGACGCGTCCTTGAAATATCACTCTCAATCATCAGAGCCTCATTTCACTTCAAAAAGTAGAATGTTTTTTTTTTAAGAATGATTATTAATATATTGTGAAGAATGGGAAGAGTGTCGCGAAGAGAATTTTCAGTACGAATTTTAAAGCAAGAAAATGATGATTTTGAATTTTGAATTTTTGAATTTTTCGACGCTTTATTTTAGTTTGTGTCATAGTTTTATTTAAGTTAGGATTTAATTTTTGATTTTTTCGACGCTTTATTTTAGTTTGTGTCATAGTTTTATTTAAGTTAGGATTTAATTTTTGATTTTTTCGACGCTGTATTTTAGTTTGTGTCATAGTTTTATTTAAGTTAGGATTTAATTTTTGATTTTTTCGACGCTTTATTTTAGTTAACTTAGGATTTAATATTGTTATTAATTAATTAGGTATTATTTATTATTTGCTTAGGTGCCTGTTATTTTAATTTACCACAACAAATTTTTTTAATGACAATATTTATATTTTTTCCAGCTGCGCCCCGCGGTTTCGCCCGCGTAAATGTCGATCCCGTGGGAATATCGGAATAAAAAGTAGAGCCTATATGTTAATCCAGGGTGTCAGCTACCTTCATACAAAATTTTATCAAAATTGGTCGAGCCGTTTGAGCGTGAAGAAGTAACAAACATATAAACACACACACACTCGCAAACTTTCGCCTTTAGAATATTAGTGTGATGAATTTGTTTAATCCTTCTGTGGTAATATATTTACTTTAACACTATAGTGGATGTGTTTTGTTCTAAAGACCAATGCTTGATGAGCTATTGTCTGAAGTGTAGTGACGAGTTATTATCGTGTCAGAACATAGATACTACTTTTTAGGAAGAGATTTCTTACCTTCCTGTGTAATCAACTTGCTTAAGAGTTTCACGGGATAGATAAGATAAGCTTTGTAAAGAGAGGCCTTAAAAATCCTGAAAAAAAAGGCCTTAAAAATTAGTTTCCCAGATCCACTGGGGTAATTTCGTAACACACTATCAGTAACAATGGGTTTCATTTTAACAGTTCAACAACATTCATTGCGTTATTTACGTTGTTGAGCAGACACATGTTTCGAACATATGAAGTATTGGATTAGCAATATGATTCCAAATTATTCAGATTTTTATTTTTATTTGAAATGGATTTGTTCTTGGCTCTAGTCTAGGTCAGAGATGACAGAGACAAAGTCTACGATGGAGTGAGCTTAGCCAGAAGAAGCCTGTTCACTCTTACTTTGAAGAGATTCGGGTTGTATGCCCTCGGAAACACAAACGCAGGTAGGTAGAGAGTTCCACTCTTTTGCTGTGCGCATTATAAAGGACATTTGAAAACGCTTAGTGCGAATTGGTGGAATAGCAACTAGGCAGGGATGGTAACTTGCAGTGCGTCTGGATGTCTGAAGGTAGAAGGGGGCCGGTGGAATGAGGTCGTGGAGTTCTTGGGCACACTCACCGAAGTACAATCTGTACCTAGAAGACCGACAAGCAGGCAACCTTGCGGCGATGAGCCAAGCTGTGAAGCTTGGATTGTGAAGAATAGTGTGTTACGCCATTAGGGTGCAGGTAACAGCCGTAAGTTAGTTAACCCCAAAAACAACTTACCTTTTATGTTTTCAAATGTGCAAAGATTAAAACGTAGTAAAAGATAAAAAAGAAAAGAAAAGGAAATGGTTGAAATGAAAGACTTTTGAAATGACTAAACTTTTAATTAAATGTTCCTTTTGTAAGGTACATTTTAAATAATTAACTATCAAATTTTAAGGTTTCATGTAAATATTATGTATTAACAATTAGAGGCGTGACGAGACCTTGATGAGCCTATCCCTAAATTATATTTTTTGATAATTTAGGGATAGGCTCATCAAGGTCTCGTCACGCCTCTCGACACGAATCAAGCTGGGAATCTTCAAGACCTGCGTGCGACCGCAGCTCTTGGATCGTAATAGGTACTTTATCTCATGACAAAGCGCCCCCGCCCCTCCGTCCCACCGCTCACATACCTAAGGCGCAGCCAACTAATTCCGCGCAGACTATATTAAGAAATATGGTTACTCGTAAGTTAAACTGCTAAGCAACTATAAAATTAAGAAATCGTCCAAAAACGACGTTTTCAAAGGAAATAAATATTTATAATTGTAATATTAGGTATTGCTATTTGTTTATTTTAATGTTTATTGATTTTATGCAACGTTTTAGTATTTGTGTTTTAAAAGTCGTATACTCAAGATGGTGATTATTAAAGATTTTCTAAATGTGTACCTACACTATAATCGTCAATGTTCATTAAAAAATTGTGTCTTAGATGATAATTAAGCCAATAGCTTATAAATCACAGAAATGTCTCGAACTTGCTTTCATGAAGACTATAGAGGTATGAGGAACAGGGTGAAAAGTTCACTCAACCTCCATAGAAAAGGGAGGATCCTCCGACCAGACGGGTGTTGTGTCTGGCGGGCAACTGCCCGTTGATTCATGTCGGGCCATTGTATCTATGCTAGTTGCGCGGTAAACTCTGCTTGCGCGATGCAGGATTTGCGTGACGTCAGTATGACGCGTTGTTTGTATGTGGCGTTGTAGATACCGCTACAAGACAAATTATATTCACATAATTTAATGTAGTTAGTATAGGTACCAAAAATATTATACCACGGGTTTTGAAAATTATCATTTTAAATAATGTCATTACAAGTTTCCTCTTATTGTTTGTAGGTAATTTATATTTAAAATACATACTGAATATCACCCATTTCCGCGGAATGATAATACGTGATGGATGTAACTTATTTACATACTAACAGGATCGCAGCTCGTCCATAGTTCTGGTAAACTTTAGCTACCCAAACCCATAGACCAATATCTTTGTTTCCATATCCTGCAACAGTCCTACACCAACCGAGGGTTGTCCTCAGGTTCACTTGCGCAGTACGAATAGGTATAATCGACGGGTCGGAGTCTCATTTTATAAAAAAAAAACTTAGTTACTTAATCATTTCATTTTGTACCTAGTACAAAATGAAATGATAACAGTTGTTGTATATAAGCATTTCAATGTATATGGAATAAAAAGAAACTAATTATGTAGTTATATACAAAATTGTACACGTTTATCATTAAGGCTCCTTCAAACAGGCGCGACACGCGATAAAATCGCGCGCGACACAAAGGCACCGCAAGTCGAGCAACGAGCGGTGCGTTTGTGTCTCGCGCGATTATACCGCGTGTCGCGCCTGTTTGTAGGAGCCTTTATAGATAACCAACATAATAATCATTTTCTTTTTTCTGTTAGTTAAGATATTGTTTCATTTTACTTCCCTTTTAAGACTGAGTTACTTTTTTGCATTAGCGACATCGCCAGGCTAGCCTACGAAATTGTTTGGATAAAAAACTTGGTTGTGTGTTTTAAGAGCGTTTACGACGTATGGAATTTCATACAAACGTTCAAGCCCATTTTTTTAGAAATGAATGAACCAATTTTAATGAAACTTCATACGCATAAGCTGTCAAATCAATGTATTCCTTAGACTTGATTTGACAGTTTTTGTTTTTCCTCTGCATAATTATTATCACATAAAAACTTATCGTAAATCATGATCCCTACGTACCGTAAAGACACAGAGTTTCAAAGTTTAAAAAGATTGTCTGCGGCCTTGTCAGGCCATTTTTTCAGCAACATAATCAGCCTATAACGATTCCACTGCTGTGACCCAGGCCTCCTCTCTCTGAGAGGAGGTGGGCCGTAATCCACCACGAGGGCCCAGTATGGGTTAGTAGATGTCACATGTGTTCGATTTTTTGGTAATAAGACACGCCGCGCGCCGGTTTCCTCACCGTTTTTTGAGAGCAATGGTGATGAAATAAATTACCCGAAGTAAAGCGCCTGCTTGGTTTTGAGCCCACTACCTACAACTCGTAAGTCGGGACCGTAACCACTGAGCCACCACTGCTCTCTTCAGCAACCACTGACCAATGGAAAGCTCCCATACATAACACTCCTTCAACATTTGACCATTAGCATAATTTGCTCACAAACCAGTACTTAGCCACTCAACAAGTCACTACACTTAACCGACAATTGTGTGAGGATGACAGTTACAGTTTCCCATCATTGTCTGGAGATCGACAATCGAAAGTAAGTTCAAGTACGTTTTGTTCCCACGCATGAGACAAAGATTAGGGCAATGAGCAGAAGTGATATCATAGGGTACATTATAGGTAATTTCCGGTTGAGGTTGGGACGCGATTTGGGTAAATGACGGTAGTTTTGTTTATAGACACAACGTCCATATTCTTTGTATACGAATATGGACTTTAATGTTAATTGGTCAAAACTAATAGATACTTATTGAATATAAAAATAGGTATTTTGAGGAATCAGTACCGTTAGGTTAGTTTTAGTACGGCTTTAGCGTTCAAATTCCTATGTAAACTGTTCTTTTTAAGTAATCCTTGTCCCACTGCTGCCGGGCAAAGGCCAACTGAATAATAATAATTATTATATTTTTTCTTTTCAGATAAAGTCCAATACAATACTAATATAATTCACACACATACTAAACTTTAATTCAAATAATTTATACTTTACGTTCAAATCATATTAATGCCTAGACGAACGTAGTATCTACATAGTGATCACTTTAGTTACTTGTTATTCCAAATTGACATCATAATTATTAATATGCCAATTAATTTATAATAACCAATTCATTACATCAACGAAACATACTAATTCGCTAGCAGGCAGTAGGTATCTCGACACCTCAAAATTAATCTACCTATTCCCAACTTTGTTGTGGTCGGCTTCTAGTCTAACCAGGCGCATCTGAATACCAGTATTTTACATGGAGCGACTGCCTATCTGATCTCCACAGCCCAGTTACCAGATAACATGATACCTCTGGGTAGGACTTGGTTTGACTACCCGTAACTACCATCAAAGATCCATAAATGACAGCCAGGACCAACGGTTTAATATGCTTTCCGTAGCACGGAGTTGTCGCGTTATGTAATGGATGGTTACCCATCCACAAATCGACTGTGGCAAGCGAAGCTTAACGGCTGTTATTACCTAGCCACCTTCAGAGAAAGAAAATAATAAATAATGTACTCCTAGACGCAATTGTCATGTCTGCATTAATTACCTATTAATCTATGTCCTTAAGATAATTGTGGGAACATAACGATATAGGAAGTATACGACGAGTGACCGAGCCGAGATTTCTAATCGATTAAAAAACGAGATTATGATGGATTCATTAGCAATATACACAACAAACGGCTGCTGGTTGTCTTTTATTTAGAAACAAGCATTTGTTTTGCGTGTCAGTTGCTGAGGTTATTACGAGTATGTTGAGATGTCAGATGTGAAAAATTGTGCTCGATACAGATTGATTGGGTTTTGTTTTGAGGTTGAAGATTTCCTGCCTGATTGCAAGACATGATTTATCCGTACTGGGACTGAACACGATTATTACATAGTTCATTTATTTGAAATAAATTATTGACTTTGAAGTCGAGAGAGTTAAGAGGTAAAAATGTAAAGAGGTAAAATATAATAGTTTGCATACCTAACATGTTTGTATTGTATGAAGGGGGTAATCCTTAGAATTGGAATCCACTAATGGGTAGCTAAAGTATTACCGAGTTTCATAGGAAATATTTTGTTATAACAAGAAATTTCTCACGAATGAAGTCGCGGGCAGAAACTAGTCACACTAATATTATAAAGGCGAAAGTTTGTGAGTATGTTTGTATGTTTGTTCTTCACACAAAAACTACTGAACGGATTTCGATGAAATTTGGCACAAAGATCATATTTTATAACCAGGATTAACACATCTAGGATACTTTTTATCTCGATATTCCCACGAGATCGACACTTATGCGGGTTATACCGCGGGGCGCCGCTAGTATAAGATATGGAGATGCTTTTTTCAAATTCGGTTATAAACAAGCGGGCGGCCTACCTTGTGGCCATCTGCAATATTCCCTGAAATATCCTATGTGCCTGTAGGGAAACAAAACGGTAAAAAAATGGAAGCGATTTTGAAATTATCTGCTAGAAAATTAGCAGAAACCTCATCATCTGTCTAGCCTTTTCCCAACTATGTTGGGGTCGGCTTCCAGTCTAACCGAATGCAGCTGAATACCAGTATTTTACATGGAGTTACTGCCTATCTGACCTCCACAACCCAATTACTGGTTAATACGATACCCCTTGGTAAGACTGTTGGTCAGACTTTCGGGCTTCTGACCCCGTAACGACTGTTAAAGATCCACGAATGACAGATAGCCGGGACCAACAGCTTAACGTGCTATCCGAGGCATGGAGGGGTCACGATATATAAAGATGGTCACCCATCCACAGACAAACCGCGGCAAGCGTAGCTTAACCTGATCGATCGACACAGAACGCCATTTATATATTTTATAAGCAACATAGATGTACCGTCGAAACGAAAAGAAGATATGGACTATGGTTTTAAGCCATGTTTTGCAACCAGATGAGTCAGTATTGACTTCATGTAATGAAATAAGTCGTAAAGATAAAGTTTTTAGCACGTGTTGGTAACTAAATGCGTTTCATTCATGTGCCAGAAATGTTAGCTTTGTGCAATGTAATGGAATATAGTTACGATACTCAGAGTGGGCACTTCTTAATTAAGCCCTTTGTACACACACGTTTTTCTTGCAGTGAAAAACTACGGTTTATTCGCCATGTGTAGGCAATGGTCGTCAGTGTTGTAAGGACCACTATAGAAGCTTGCTATAACCTCATAGTTTTGTTAAGGATTTTCAACAGTAATTAATAACAGTATTTTTTTTTTACAGATTACCTACCTCGTTACAACCCGTCCGACTTAAGTATGCACCTCGCTGGAATGCGTTTATTCGCGAAATGTTTATATTTATCATTAAGATAAAAACTATACCTTAGCAGGTTGAAAAAAAAATCGTAAAATTTTTTTTTTTTACGAAGTCAACCTTTTTTTCAAACAGTACGTCAGTACGACAGAGTATCGTCACAGCGCCAGGTGCACAGTTAAGTCGGACGGGTTGTAGTTCTAGTGGTCCCAAGCGCTACTGCTGAACATGAGTTCGATCATATTGGGTTGGATCCTCGGGTACGGCAAACTGTTTATCTAACAGGAATTTCTCAGTAGAACCTCGGAGTTTGGATTTGTTTTCGGTTGATGTCAAATAGGCTCGCCCCATTATATGGAACTTAAAAAACACTGGCGAAATGTGGGAGTACCCTACTATAGGAGTACCACCTCTGCTTAAACCTTCCGGGGATATACAGGCGTGATGTTGTTTATTTGATAGATTGTGTAAGGCTCTTGAAATGGCGTCACTGCTGAAGGTGTGTAGAAGACGGTCTCCTTCGTCAGCCAGTGATGCAAACGAAGCCACGTAAAAGTCAGGGCACCATAAATCAAATTTGTTATTGCAAAACCAATTCGAGATCTGCAGATGCACACCTCCTCTTTAATTTCTTGAAGCTGTTTAGCATAAGAAGTTATTAAAAACCGGTCATGTCACGTCGACCTTGCGTGGTAATGTTCCGTACTGTTTTTGCGACGTTCGTTTGTATGTGCAATGCGTGTTCGTAACTCGAAAACTACTTGGCGTCTGTCAAGTAGTTTATGGTAGGTACCTATAGATTTACAAGATAGCATACTTTGACGCGAATTCGGCGCATGATTCTAGACCCTTTAGCGTAGAAATTTTTAGTAGGTTATAAAAAGAAAAATCTGCTGTTCAATTGAAAAGAGTAATATCTAAGCCCTTTTTTTATTTTTACTCGGTCAAAATGTATGGAACACTTTCTTTCAAAATAATTGACGTAAAATTTCAACGCAGAGGAGTTAAGAATCGTATTATTATAAATACTGAATCCATAAAACCACACCATACAGGCTTAGCATGGGGAAATGATGGAAATGATGTTGGTGATGAGATTTACCTACTGCAATCAATCAAACGATCTGCCAAGCTTTTTACCAACTATATTGGGGTCGGCTCCAGCCTAGCTGATTGCAGCTGAATACCATTTTACATGGAACGACTGCCCACCTGACCTCCGCAACCAAGTTACTGGATAATACGATACCCCTTGGTAAGACTGGTGGTCATACTTTCGGGCTTCTGACTACCCGAAACGACTGTCAAAGATCCACGAACGACAGCCTAGACCAACGGCTTAACGTGTTTTCCGAGGCACGGAGGGGTTTCGGTATGTAAAGATGGTCACCAATCCACGGACTGACCGCGGTAAGCGTAGCTTAACCTGATCGATCGATCGGTGAGGCTATAATTACTTAGCCACGATTATTTACTTACTTATAATTGTTAATAGCCTGACTTCCTACCGTCTCTAACCTGAGAAAGATAGAGAACCAAAAGGCGGTCACACTTTGTATTGAATTATCAAATAATTAAAAAAAAACCTTTTTTTTAAGTTGTAAAACATGGAAGTTTAATTTCGTTATTCTACGTAAGTCAACTGTTTTTCTCTTGACTGCACTTACCTATCAAAAAATGTAAGGGGATCAGACCTAGTCATAGTGGTTATGACAAGAAATTAAAACATAAAAATAACTAGCAGGGGATCCAGGGGGGCAAGTGGGTTCAGGGAATCAGACCGGAATAAATCCTTTATTTGCAGAAAACTATTCTAAAACACGTGTTTTTTATGGCGAACAATCATTGCGGAATCTAAAGAGTTATCAACACTTTGTTCTCAAAGTCGGACACTATTATGTCATCAATACGAAAGACAATCAGACAGATAAAATTATATTCTCACTTTCATAATACACCCACATCTTTTAAACTGCTGCACACATGTCAACGACACTTATGTCAATAAATAGTTAAAAAGATAAGCATATTTTCCTAGAAAACCCCATTCCAATCCGTCCAGTACTTTACGAGTTATAGCACATAAATAACAGCTAAATAATGGTTGAAATGAGATGTGCGCCTGAGCTTCGCATTGGTTACATAAAGCGACTTTCTTTGCAAAGGTCGCGGGTTCGACGGCCGGGTCGTGCATCGAGGTGATCTCTTGGGTTAACGGGGGCGTCCGTCGGGCCCTATTTACATTACGTATTGTATCTTAACGCTAGCTGAGTATATGGGGTAAACAACATGATAAGAGTTTGTTCAATTTGTATATTAGCGGCAAAATGATACAGATATGCTGTGCTTTTCTATAATGACCCGATAAAACTAAAGTTTGCAATGTACTAATCGTAAAGCAATAGTGTACTTATTGTCGATAAATACATATATACAAGGTGTAACAGAAAAGTTAAAAGGTTTAAAAGAATAAGTTTTGGTGATTGTATTATACTTTTAACTCAATATTCTAATTGGGGAGTATATGAGGTCTTGCGTTAATGATGTTTATATATTTGTTGTTTAAAAATAAAAATTGGAGCCATTAGTGTCCCACGGCTGGGTAATGGTTTTTCTACTATCCTTCCACCTCTCTCTGTCCAGGTGTTCCTACGTCCAATCTTTATTAAATATGTCCAGCTCATCCCGTCCAAAAGCCTAATAAAAATTAATAATACAAAAATATACATACAATATAAAATATAAATATACATAATACCAGGAGAATCTGAATGGCGTGCAATTGTATAAGCTTATGGCCAGCAGTGGACTACTGTAGATTGATGATGACGATGATACCTACAATAATGACCTGGATCCCATTTAAACTATCGAATAACGAAAACAGGTCAACGTAAATAATAATAATAAATAATAATATTTTTTATATTTTTAAATGTTTTTATATTTTTTATACTTATATTAAAAATATAATTTATATGTATTTAGTTTAATAAAGGAATATAATAAATAATAATAAGTTTATTGATCTAAAGATATACATAGACACAGGTTCTAAAGGACAATGGACAATGGACACAAGGGGAGAAAAATAGTTGTCTATATTAACATAAAAAAACTAAATCCTGTCTCCTAAACTAAGAATGGCCTGTATCTTAGGAGACAAAACTAATTATTAAAAATCTTGTACAAGTCTTGTGACTTTGTGTAAACGTATTTTGTGGAAATAGTTACTTACGTAAATGCTCGAAGAATTCTAAACAGAACAATTGTGCCAATAGCTCCACTATTATGGGCAATGTAAGTACCTACATAGTTCGATCTGAATTAGCCGACTAGTATACAAAGTGGCGACAGTTTCACTACAGAGGAGTGCCCACACGCAATGTTGTGCAACCACGCAATAGATTGCATTGACAGTGAGAACTTGTGTTTGTTTAGAGCCAATTTTTTTTGTTTTATTGTTCTTCACCTAGATGTTTTGGGTTATTGAACTCATAGCCTAGATTTATATAAACTTGATGTAATAATATAAAGAGGTAAAATTTTAGTTTTTTATGTAAGGGGTAATCTTCAGAACTACTGATCCGAGTCCGAAAATTCTTTCACCAACGAGAAGCTACAGTATAGCCGAAAAAAAAAACTTGACGAAGCGATGCGAAAGACGCGCGACGTAGCGGTCAGAAGCAGGTTTATAATGTACCTATTATTATTGTATGTATAGATACCTAGGTTATGAGTGGGTATGAGGTAGAAGTGATTTTTATATGATAGTGATGTGGAATGAGTCATCGTCGTGAAAGCAGTTAAGGGGACCACAGGACCTAAACGCAAAAAACGCAAGTTTTATAATGCCTAAAAGTATATGATCGACTACAGTAAACAAAATCAGAAAAATATATGATGTTATTCAGGATATATGAGTTAGATAGTGTGTTGAAAACATAATACAACCAATTTGATATGATAGAAAAAAATCATGAAGATACCTCTAAAATCTTTCTTTTTACAATAAAAATCATACTAATATACATACAATCATTCTGTTTTTTTCTCAGATTATTCTACAAGCAACATACTAAAGCACTAGTGTTTTAATGTTTTAGTCCAAACAATAGATTTTATGTAAATAGATAATTGCTTCATATTTTGTAATAAATTACCAGCGTAGTGTCATCGCGCTTATCTTTCTTTTCTACGCAGTCCCACAGTGACCGCGCTTCAGGTCAGGTGTCCCCTTAATACGTTACTTACAAATGAATATGTCTAATTTCAACATGAATGATGTAACCAATTTGTGATAGAATATTTTGTTTATAAAAAGTCCCATGAAAGAAAGAAAGAAAATTAATTTATCTGCGGCAGAGAAAGAACACAAACACAAAAAATAACAAGTTGGGGGAAATATGTGTCATATCCACGCAAAATAGCCATCGCTCAAGATAATGCTAAGATCCTATGCGACAAAGCGCCCCAGCGCTAGTTTTCGGCGGCAGCCGGCGTTGTCGTGGAGTTTCGTTCTTTCCAGAGGAAGCTGATGAAGCCCATTCCAACTTAGGGCATTGAAATGAGCAAGCTTCATCTTTTGGACTGACAAAATCGCCCCTTATTAATATAACACAGCAATATTACAATTTGCCAAAAGTTATTCAAGGGTGAATTTCCCAAATGACTTATTTTTTTGTCTTCGGTGAAATTAGTATTTGAAAAAAGGAATATTGTTCTGAATTATTTTTTTTAATATTCAATAGTTAGTTATTGGGTTGTGGCAAAAATATAATTTGCCTAGGACTATTACAATGGTAAAAAATAAATACATAAACCTCTATTTTTTTCAAATCGGTGCTGTCCCTCTACTTTTTTTACAAACAAAAAAGCTTATACACTAATAAAAATAAGTAACTTAAGTATATAACTTATTCTATTTCATAGAATATTAGTTTTGTTATTGATATACAGCATATTTTATTACATAATTAACGATTATTATTACTGAGAGGCATAAACGTACTTGTCCTGCAAAATGTTCTCACATCGCTGGATAAAAGTAATTTAAACCTAACTTTACATCGACCAGTCTGACAGGGTCCCCACCCCTATTTTATTTCCCTCGTTAGTGTGTACTAGTACGCAGTCAGGATGGACGTGTGTCAAATCGCTGCATATTCCCGCCAATAACGTAAGTACGCCATTTCAGTAGCTCCCGGACAATTATTTTATATTATCGGTGGTTGCATTTTTCTAGTGTAATGAGAAGTTTTATTATTGTTGTTTGGTTCTAACAGGGGTAGTAAGTGAATTAGCTTCATTGACTGTTATTGAATTTATCCTAGATATTATGCATTTTTTGTAATTTTCTAAAAAGTGTGTTATTTCTCACGTCGCTGTTCTCATATCGCTGTAATCGGTGGTCTTTATTGCCATCGATGTGATAATTTACACCGAAATGATAAGAAAAAATCAATCGGTGTCTTATATCTAACATCGGTGTTTTGATTCATGATCAACGCACAGTTTTGTCACATCGGTGGATTGCTTTATCATATCGGTAGATCATTTTATCATCTCGGTGAGTCGTTTTATCATATCGGTAGATCCCGTGTCATTTCGTTAATTATACAAAGAAACAATGGAACATACAAACATACATACATTATATACATACATATATACCTATATACAAACATTATATACCTATATACATATATACCTATATACATACATATTTACCTACATAGACTGCCAAAATCATTACCACGATACCACTGAGTAGTAGATGTATAAATGTATCATTAGGAGAGGTCTGTATTCGGTAATGTACGTCTATAGGCTGAGATGATGATGGTGAGGTGGAGCAATTGAACGCATTAAAGGTTTCTCTAGAAAATATTTTTTAGTTAAAAAAATAGTAAGTAAATAATAAATAGATAAAAAGAAAACATCATAATAGCTTAATTTTGTTTAAGAATGTCGAGGCCAAAACTAAATGAGGAGGAGAAAAAAGAGAGAAAAAAGTTGCTGGAAAAGTATAAGAAAACCTAAAATCAAAAGCGATCCTGTGTTAAGAGAGGAGCATTTAAGAAAAGATAGAGATAGATATAGATATAGATACCTACTAACTATTTCCTTTTTGATGTTCAAAGGTGGATAGTTTATCATATCGCTGGATATGTACATAATTTCGGTGGATAAACTTATCATATCGGTGTACAGAAAAAATAATCGGTGCCGGTTTGTCATATCGGTGGAAACCAGAATTCAAATTGAATTTTCTCCTTAGTCTTAAATGATACGTTGATGATATTAAATTTGGGGATATTTAATACCCTAAAGATTACAAAAAACCTGAATAATATACAAAAAAAATATAAATAAAAAAGTTCAGCGATATGATAAAAAAAATGGCATTTGTTGAAATTCACCCTCAAGCCTTGCATGGACAGTGGACACTACTTCTTTTAGTGTTCAACCGTGCTATTTTGTAAAAATCTCACCGTGAAAACTTAGGTGACGTGAGCGTGCAGTGAGCTGTCAATAGTGTCAATTTCTAATAAAAACAAAGTCACTTCACCTAAGTTTTCACGGTGAGATTTTTACAGAATCGACCGGTAGAATATGCGATACGGAGCAATAATTATCATATTATGTATATAGTTGTGGCATATTTTTCCTCATAAAATTTTCCAACTATGTTGGTGTCGGCTTCCAGTCTTACTGGAGGCAGCTGAATACTAGTATAAGAGCTATCCTATCTGACCTCCACAAACCAGTGACTGGGCAACACGATACTCCTTAGTAAGAATGGCTGTCAGACTCGGACAGCCATTCCATTCATTTATTTTCTTGGGCTTGGACTACCCGTAACGACTGTCAAAGATGTACGAATCACAGTCGGGACCAAATCCTTAACGTGCGTTCCGATAGACACGGCGGGGTATCGATATGTAATGAACCCATCCACTAACGGACACCAGCAAGCGTTGTTTAGTCTTCAACTAGCTTCTGCCCGCGACTTCGTCCGCGTGAAATTTCTTGTTACTCCGACCCACCCCGTCGCATCGCATCGCCTGCCCGCGCTATTACTTCGTTTTTGCTAAGCGTTCTTTCTGACTTTTTCTTTTTGCTCGGCTCCTAAAGGGTATAGCGTGATGTTAAATAGACTATAGCGTTCCCCAAGAATTGGGCTATCAAATGCAAAAGAATTTTTCAAATCCGACTGGTAGTTCCAGAGATTAGCGCGTTCAACCAAACAAACAAACAAACTCTTCAGCTTTATAATATTAGTATAGATAAAATTGACCCGTGCGGCCATTGTTATTGAGCCATGAGCCACATAAAATTATACAAGAATTTAAAAAACGACTACATAAATTAAGCTTGTCTTTGATACGCAAAATAGCTATGAAGTTTTCTATTAAAAGTGAAATATCGGAAAATGCAAAAGAAGTTTAGACAAACACAAGCAAGAAATCACGTGCTTGTCCTACAGAATCCTCGCTGCATTCGGGGTCGCGGATATTCTGTCCGGTTCTTCTTTTATTTTTAGGATTCTGTACCAAAAGGGTGCCAACGGATTCGCTGTTCGGCCGTCTGTCTATCTATCACAGAGTTGTATCTTTGAAACGTAAGAGGTAGACACTTGAAATTGTCACAGAATGTGTACCACACACTCTGTGGTGTGTGTGTACTATGGCCACTATAACAACAAATTCATCGCTGTTAAGATTCTTCGACAAAGATACGCGTGAAATCTATAACCCTATCTTTGCTCCCGCGCAGTCAGGTAACAAAGAGAAAAACGCTGATTGAAATCATTTTAGCGTCAGTAACGGAACTGCAGCATAACCTCACAACTGATGTTCAGCGATAGTCACTATCTATTACGACATTACTCCGGCGCGGTCACGTCCACTGACGGTCGGCCGCACTCTTGGGGCTTGACCTCTGCATAAGTACCGTCGTACTTTTCATTTTCTTTACATTCCTCAGTCCAATTTTTTTCTGGTCGGGGAAACATGTATTTTTCTCCCATAATCCTCCAATAGTCGTCGTCTCGGAGAGTCCAGCTTCATGACTGTAGATACACAAATTTAATTCTGGCGCATCCTAGACCTTTCCACCTTTTTGATTCGCGCCTAGAAAATCAAGAATCATCCAAACATGCTAGCAGTAAACCTGATGAACAGTCAAACAGTCACTAGAAGACTAAAAACAAAGATTCGTCAAGACCTTATTTTAAGAGCGTTTACGCCGTACGGCTTGTCATACAAACATTCAAGCCCTTGTTTTTCGAAATGAATGAACCGATTTTAATGAAACTTCATACGCATAAGCAGGATACAAAGGTCTAAAAAGTTAAATAAGAACATTTTCGAAAAATAGTGTAACAGCTAAATTAGACAGATTTTAAATTTTGCTTAGAAACAAATTTCTAGTTATCTTTTTTTTAAATAAGACATTTCGAAAATGTTCTTAAGTAACTTTTTGGACTGTGTATCGTGTGTTGTGTCAATGGACAGCTTTCGTACAAACCCGTTAAAAATATCAAACATATTACTGAATTATATCTGCAAGCATGAGAAATTGCAATAAAAATAATTTTAAGAACAGGTATACCTTACTCCAAATGTACCATATTCCTCTTCCTTTCTAGTTCGCATATTCAAAAACAAACGCACAGACGCCAGCACATCAAGCTACTACAATCTGTCAAATTTCTTTAATAGATTTTCAACTTTATAGCTAAAGCATAAGGTTCAAAGTTGATTTGGAAAATTTGACAGTTTCGGGTAGTTTGATGCGCTGGCGTCTGTACATTTATCGCCTATGAATAGGATGAGGACACGATCGGTCGTGGGTGGAATAACGGCGTAGGTACCAGCACGTGCGTTTATGTAACGCACGCAAATCGCATGGTAAATACGACATTTTGTGTTTAACACGTTCACGGACAATACGAAATAATGTTGTTTACTTTACGAGGATTAAGTGTTGAAGTTTATGAGATTTGCTTGGTTTTGGAAACCAATAGGCTAGTTTACATGACATTACGCCTGTATTTCTCCAAATGCAGAGGTGCACTTATACCGCTATGTTGTAGTCCATGTAATAGAGCCCAGCCCATTGCCATCAACTGGGTACAAATGCAGCCTGAGCAGGAGGGCCTGGTAGCAGCCCAGTCCCAGGCCCTCCTGCTCAGTAGGTACTAGCGCTTCCGATAACTAGACCAATATTACACAACTATTACTATTGTTTCTTCCTGAAATCGTTGATGCACCTTATCATTTCAGCCGAAAGACGTGTACTGTTGGACATAGACCTCCCCCAAGCATCTCGACTTTACCGGTTCTGTGCTTCTCGCATCCAATGGGTTCCTGCGGCCTTCACAAGGTCGCCACCTTGCAATGCTACGTCTTCCGGTACGAGGAAGCCACTCCAGAACCTTTCGGCCCCATCGGCCATCTGTTCTGCAAGCAATGTGCCCTGCCCACTGCCACTTAAGTTTGGCAATTCTTCGGGCTATGTCGGCTACCTTGATGATAACCTATTCTTGGACAAAGATGTCCACCGTGTTGATTTATAAGGATTTATAGACGCCTGCTTAGGCCACCTTTTCATAGTCGTTAATCCATTCGGCAGGGACTGGTCAACGCACTTCCATTCATAATCAGCCTATATTGTGCCCACTGCTGGGACTCAGGCCTCCTCTTTTCAAGAGGGAGTGGTACTCACGTCTGGAATCCGTCTTTTTTGCTGAAAGAAAATAATAGGACACTATTAGAAAAAGCAATGTGAAATGGAAATGAGCCGGTGATATAGTGTATATCGTGATATAGTATATAAGTACCGAAAGTTGGGGCTGAATGATGGAATATAATGGAAGTGCTCTTAAAACGGTGAAGGAAATTATCGTGAGGAAACCGGCATGTCCTAGAACAAAAAATTCGAAGACATGTGACATCTACCAACCTGCATTGGGCCCGCGTGGTAGATTTAAAGCCCTCTCGAAGAAAGGAGGCCTGTACAGTGGGAACAAAATAGGCTGATTATGACGATAATGAAAAGGTTTAATTGGGGATAATAGTCTGCATGGTAAGTTCGTTATTTGTACCAACAACAAATTCAAACAAACACATTACCTAATGACGAACCTGACATTACCGTTCGTGATACATAGCAAACGCAAAAAAAAAAACAGTTGAATGAACTTGAATTTTGAAACCGGTTTTTGGCTATCAAAACACTAGTTACAAAAAACGATTGACGTCTCAATTAAGTATAATATAGTAGTGTTCCACTACACTCAATAATGAGCATTACAAATGATTTGTGGTTTACCGCTAAATTCCTGCGGTTTGAACGGCTTAACGATGCCGAAATCGTGAGTGTTTAGCGATAAGAGTTGCAATATTTGTTTGCTGTCTGTATCGTACGGACAGGCTTGGGAGCGGTGAATACTTATGAGAATCCCGCACCCCCGGCCATAGATGGAGGTGGAACAACGCGGTGGTTTTAACCGGTAAGAGTCCGGCTATGCCCCTCTGTCACCCCCACGATGGAGGACAGGCTTCATCCCCTCGAAACAAGACTAGTTCCTGCTTGAGAAATCGTCCGCGTAAAACTGTTTTAAATTTAGTACATTTGTGTTCTTGAGTGGAGATGCCGAATCGGCAAACGTAAGGTGGGACGCCCTCAGGCTAGGTGGAGCGACGATCTTCGCAGGATGGCTGGTAGCAGATGGATGAGAGTTGCCGAAAAGCGAATGGCGAGCAATAGGAGAGGACTATGCCCTACAGTGGACTGCTAAAAGCTGATGACGATGATGACATATTTAATTTATATAGTTTAAGACGTCACAAATCAAGTTCCTTTCTTCTTGTTCTCATACGGTATTGTTTACATTTCTTTTTCGTATCTCCTTTCGCAGGGCTGTGGGAGGTGAGGGTGTAATAATATTTAACGTTGTACATTAAGGTGGATTTTGTCCAGCGTGGAAGAGATTGTTACAATTAAAACAAAATGTAACGTCACGCCTGTAATAGGGGGCAAATCTATTGCCATCAATTGGGCACAAATCTAGGCTCCAGGCTGCAACTGAGAAACTCCTGATAGAATAACCCACTGACACTTTTCCAATTGCATTGCACTGAACCATTTTTTTTGTCGGGGAGAACCTTCAAAAGGCACCCTACCTCCGGAGAGGGAGGTCGGGGAGTGTGGGATTTTTTACCTCACTAAAACCACCCCGGTGATCACCATCAGCACACAGGTGTGGCCCCGCTTCACCTTAAAATACCAATTCCGGAACCCCCCGTGCAACGCCTGTAAGGCACCCTGGGGAGAATGTAAATTGGCGTCCCCTGAGCCTCGCTATGCACGGCAGCACGTGACCACTGTGCCACTGTTGTCCCTGGGGTTACTTGGTAGGCGGACAGAGTCCCCTATTCTGTGCACCCGTGACCCCAAAGGTCCACCTACCTTGTTTGGTAAGCGGGTTTTCGGCGTGTTAGGCGCCATAGCGGTTGCCACCACGACGCCTCGCCGCCGCAGTCAATACAATTTTAAATGAATCAACAAAAAATCTACGAAGAATCTAAACAGCACAAAAGCGTCATTAACTTTGACAATGTAGAACAAACAAACGTTTTGCGGTCAGCCACCAAATTCCTGCGGTCAGATCACGTAACAATGCCATAACAGTGGTAAGGACTGCAGTGTACAGATAGGCGATAGTGAAGATGTTGCTATGCTAGTAAAAAAAATTGGCCCCAAATTAAATGACGGTGTATAAAAAAAAATTGCGAAGACTTTCGCAGGGTTGCTAGTTCAGGAGTTCCCATTTGTTCTTTGGAACATGACGTCGTCGGACAAAATCAAACAATTTTTTTTCAATTTGTGCTATAGAACTATGTATACTGGCGTTTCACCCGTGCTAGATGAGATGGATGGGATGGGATGGGAGTAGTCGAGGATCAAGATGAATCAAAGTCAAAATCAAATCACTTAGGTATTTAAATCAGGCACTTGAGTTACTTTTGAACGTCAAAAATTACAATAATAAAAAATAGAATTGCCTCTAGTCGCCCCCTTCCAAAAGGTAGTTTTCGTATGCATGAATTGTCTTCGTCCAGGTCATAATGTCTCCAGATGCAAATTAGGTCATTGTAAATATTGTCGTCAAAAACACAACACTTTATTACATGTCGATAGTGATAATGTTCTTCCTAGTGCACACAAGATATAGAAGATATTCACACTAAAGATATTCACACTAGATATAGAAGAATGGCCATGAAACTCTGAAGAATGACTTGCAATTAGGGCCGCTTATGTCTAGAAGAACACTTATGATAAAATGACCATGATGACAATAATGACATTAAAAGAACATAAGTAGCGTTATTCGGCCAGTGAGCTCACCTATTCTGACTAAGTATAGAGGACCAAAACACTCAGATATGTTTATAATAACAAATGATTTTATTTTTGTAAAAATATGCTTGTACAAACACTTTTACACGTCAATCATAATTTCAAACACTACATGAGGTCGGATTTTCTTATCCGACTACTCTGAGAAGAAACGGCGAAACAAACTCAGAGTGTGTAGTAGTTTTGGTCTATACCTAAATCCAATCTATACTTAATATTATAAAGCTGAAGAGTTTGTTTGTTTGTTTGGTTGAACGCGCTAATCTTTGGAACTACCAGTCAGATTTGAAAATTCTTTTTGCATTTAATAGCCCAATTCTCGAGGACCACTACTTAACATCACGCTAGGACCCTTAGGAGCCGAGCAAAAACCAAAAAAGTCAGAAAAAAGGTAAACGAATTAAAAGCGCAGGCAGGCGACGCGACGGGGTGGGTCGGGGGAACAAGAAATTTCACTCGGACGAAGTCGCGAGCAGAAGCTAGTATAATATAATTACCTCATCATCTGCCTCATCTGCCTAGCCTTTTCCGAACTATGTTAGGGTCGGCTTCCAGTCTAACCTGGTGCAGCTGAATACCAGTATTTTACATGGAGCGACTGCCTATCTGACCTCCACAACCCAGTTACTGGGTAATACGATACCCCATAACATCAAATGATTCTTCAACAACGAAATCAAAGTAGGTAAACGAAATAATGTGACATTTGAAGTTTAAAAGGTTCAGTTCAAAAGAAAGAATTGAAGGTAATTTGCGGTCAGACGTAAAAACACACAAATGAAAAAAAGAAACAAACAATAAAAAAATAAGTTTAGGCAAAATATGCGGCGTAAATATGTTGAGTAGCCACTATTATATCGTTATAATATCCGTAGCATCATTATTCACAATAACTAGAGCCTTTATATCTTTAAGTCGCCACTACCGCTTAGCATCGTAAACTTGTTTCATTAAATACCAGCTAATTAATGACTTCATTTCAAAGCTTCTTTATGTGGTCGATGACCTGAACGAGATTACGGTCGACCGCTTTAATTTTGTGGTCAAGCTCAATGTGTAGGACAAATATTTCTATATTATATCATAAACATCTCAATGTTGGAGATATTTATGTTAATTTCTGAATACTTTGTTAATTAGTTTTGCTGAACGCTTAAGAAAACTTGTTTTCGCTGAATGGCTTCCTTGTACCTTGTTCTTTGTTGTTCCTTTCAGTGAGAAAACCTGCTAAGGAAGCCAGCTGATCACTCATCTACTAAGGTGAGATCAGCTGGATGATACTAACACCTCAAATAAATTGGCCTGAGGGCTGAGCTGGCCTGAGGGAGGGAGAGCTAGCAGATCATTCACAAACTCAAATCGTGCTCAAATGTTCTTCACTATACGTGGTAATAAAGACTGTCAGTGTGTTAGTCGACATTATTAAAACCAACCAACGTAAAAACTACAAAAAAAAAATTAATTTGATTAATTTGATTCTGAAAACTGCTCTGTATTAAAAAGGCCCTAGAGGCAGAACATACAGCGTGCGGCGAACATTTTCATTTTCCTTAATTTGAACGTCATTACTCGTATTTCGCTACCGCCGGGGGCTTCGACCAACTTTAAATTCCCTTGATCGTTGAAGCATGTCAATACTTATTATATAATAGTCTGTCTCGAGAGAGGTGTGAAAAATGTCAGCATTTTGAGGAAATCTAGTTATTTTCGTGTTCGGACAATCAACTTTTGTGTAGGTTTTTGTGCATTCGGGTTTTACCTCAAATACAAAACGTTTTTTGGAAACGGAATTTTTGAAAGTCTTGCAAAACAACTTCGAAATTCATTAATTACTTTGTTTAGGAAGTTTTGAAAGTAAAAAAAATGGATAATTTCCAAAAATGTTGCATTGGGTGATTCTTCATCGAGATTAATTCTAAGAGAGTTATGAATTAACGCAGAAGACTGTTCAGCAAACAGTCTTCTTTGTGTTATGAATTCCTGCAATTTTTTGAGTCGGTTCGGGTTTTCTTCACACAGTAGTCAAATAGGAAACACCGAAATCATCTAGTTTTAAAACATATTTTTTTTGATGAATAAAAGTGTTTACAAACATACTTACCGAAACAAAATAATTTATGATTTATCAAATTACCATTAGGGATTGTTCATTTATTACCTAAGACAACTTTAACTAATTTCTGACCCTCCCTCCCCACTACTAAAATAAGAGTTGGATGAACCCCCTCCCCCTTTTGAATCTTACGTTAGATCAGCATCTACCAAAATTGCAAAGAAAATGTAGAAAAAAATTTGAAAAACGTAATTTTTGCTTACTTTTGTGATTTTACCTAAGAACAATCTAGACCCCTCCCACCCCTACGTAAGAAAAAACAAGACTTGTTCGGATCCCCTCTCCCAAATCATCTTACATCAAATCAAATCATCAAATCATCTTACATAATAAATGAACAGCCCCTACGGGGCCGATTTTTTAATCGTCACATAATTCATATCATCGGAATAAATATGGCGGTTCGACAGCTTTTGTTAGAAAATATGTCAAACATATGGCATAGGTATTTATTCCTCAAATAAAATGTATCTAACGATTGGAAAATTTGCCCTAAAACGCTCGGCCATAGTAGACATTATTTAAGTGAAAGTACCCATTTATGACAAAAGACTGTCCGTAAAGAAGCGTCATTATATTATCTTTAGTAGTCGATTGAGGACCAAGATCTTGGACAATGACAAATTACTGACAAAGGGCTTCGTTATGTTCTTACATAATGTATTATACATTGTGACTATCGACAAACGAATCAAGGTAACCGCAATGTTTCGTGTGTGGTAGGTGATGTGATGTGAGTCCGATTGGGGGAGGCTTACGTCCAGCAGTTGATTCTGATGTGTGGACATGTCTCAGTTATTTAAATATGTTTATTAGCACAACTGAAAAATAGTTCGACTTTCAAAGTGAAGTTTAGAGATCACCTTAATACTTATAAATGACAGAAAACAATGCTATTAATACCAGAAGGGCCTCAGGTCAGCAAACTGTCAAATAACAACACAAGGTCACCAACTGACGCTGATTTCGTCAAACGAAATACTTTTCATATTATCGTTGAGTTGCTGCTGCGTTGGACTCGTCTGCTGTCATTGGATCTGTTGCTTAATATATATATATATATATATGTATATAATATAAGGTGAAAGAACTTCGTTCCAGCCGGGTCTCCCACGTCACCTCTAGACGTTTTTTTACAACTTTCCATATTCCTCCTAAGCCCAAAACGATTGCGTGAAAGAACGCAGCCATGCAAGGTCTCCATACCGCCACACGTATTGAGTAACACCAATTAAATCTTTGGTAAAAGTGCGACGTCTTCGAAACATGTTTTGATTGAGTTTCAATCAACTTGAATGGTTTATGCTATTTCTATAATTGCCATGTTTGATGGAATGGTTTAGGAACCTGCATTACATAAGTCAAACTATATTAATATTTTGAAGACGTATTTTGAATTTGTATGTAGGAGGTAATCTTCGGAACAACTGATCAGATTCTGACAATTCTTTCACCAATGGGAAACTACAGTATTGCCGAGTGTCACTGGATATTTTTATGCTAAAACAAGAAATTACATATGGATGAAGTGACAGGCAGAAGCTAATAAGTGATTATGTAGATGGGATTAAAATTGAATATGTAAAGTGAGTACCTAATGATTATTTTGATTGGTGTATTTTCTATATATATAAAAGGAGAAACTGACTGACTGATTGGCTGACTGACAAATCAACGCACAGCCGCTTTGCACACGGCTTTCTTTTATAATGTATAGGAGGACTAAGAAGGGGTTTTTGGAAACTCAACCTTTAAGGGGGTGAAAAGGGGGCAATTTCGTTTGTATGAAAAATCTTATTCCTTGAGTTAATAAACTTGAAACTTGGCAGGAATACTTACATAAGTAAATTATGAAGTTTGGCATTTTTTGCTTTTCTAAAGGGGGATTGGGGTGTGTCAAAATTTGTATGGAAGAATTATAATGCGCGATCCAATTAACTCGAAACTCAGTATTTATACTTAAGACAAAAAATAAAGAATATATGTATCAGGGTTTTTCGAAAATCTACCCCTAATGGGGTGAAAAGGGGTAGTTAATTTTACAGGGGAGGATTTTACTGCGTGGCTTGATTAAGTCGAAAATTGGTATTTAAATAAATTTTCGCCTTTATAATATTAGTACTGATTTTTTTTATTTTTTTTTTTATAATGTATATCTACCACTGCCATGTCTCTATTATTATCATTAACAAAACACCATTTTCAAAATCATTTAGTAGGATCACGAACATACGTAGCCAATTTAAAATTCAAACGTTTTGAAAATTACTTATCCGTTTTTGGATAATAACAGGCGTAATAAAGCGAAACACGATACAAAATCTAAATTAAGCATATGAAATAACATAGCGTTATATTTCATCAAGTACCTAGCTTTTTCCAGACCATGTTGAGGTCGGCTTCCAGTCTAATCAAAAACAGCTGAATACCAGTATTTTACATGGAGCGACTGCCTATCTGACCTCCACAACCCAGTGACTGAGTTATATAGTATTTATAGTAGGTAATTAGCTAAGAGCATTCTAATTGGCCTGTCACAATATTCGCAATCGTCTTTTCTCTACGTATTGAGGTTAAGCCATCGTATTTTGTATAGATGCGTTGTTATGGGTGGCGTGTAGCACGTGCATCGTCCAGACAAACGAGGTATTCAGTGACTCCAATTAGTTCTAACTAAAGCCTTAAAACGAACCTATTCTATCGGAAAAACGCCTGACGCGTTGGGCAAGAAGACTAGAACGCACATACACTTGTCTTACAACATAGCGCGGTACTATATCGTTTGTTTTATGGTCATTTCATGGGTCCGAGCATGCGCAATGGGTGACAACTCCGCAATTTGCCTGAAGGTTAATATTCATATAGGTTTCGTACACTTTCTTTAGGTCGTGGATCGGTATGCCTATAGATGTGTCGAAATTCCCGGCTGCTATTTAGAAATTACTAGCGACCCGCCCCTGCTTTGCATGGTTTTTACGACTTGGCAGAACATTATTATCTGCCTAGCCTTTTCCTATGTTGGGGTTGGCTTCCAGTCTAAGCGGATGCAGCTGAAAACCAGCGTACTTAGCAGAATATCGAGATTTGGAATTAAAGAATTATCTTTCATTATGAAGATACCCTAGAAATAATTATAATTTAATAATTACAATTCGTTTACAGCCCATTCACAGTTATTTTACATCTGACAGCAGCAACCGAATAGCGACCATAGTGCAACATTTATTTTTTAAATGTCGCAGCATCATGCTGAGATAGGAGCCTTTTGGCCTCGTATAGGACTTTCTGTTTCATTTTCCTTTTGTTACTTTTTTATATATAACTTGGTTTTTTATTTTGCATTTAGTTTAGTTTAGTTTTTGTATTTAGTTTAGTTTGTGATCTTCCTATACGAGTCGCAATAAATACTTTTTCTTTCTTTCTTTCTTAGTGCGACAAAAATAAAATCTTCGTGATTTTGACAGACTTGTCAATGGCAGTAACCGTACAGCAACCTTATTAGAATAATAATGCAAAATCGTAAAATAATTGTGGAACAACTAATTGTACATAAGTAATTACGTTTCAATAAAAATAAAAACCAGTTCGTTTCTACAGAGGATTTATTTATCAGGAAACCCTTTTAATAAGACGGCGACTATACATTTAAGTTAAAATTTAAGGATGGTCATATTTTTAATCAAAGAAACCTGTAGGAAAATTTTGTTTTCAAGACGAAAATTCGGAAACCTAACTCACAAGTTAAAATAAATGCCATTTCAGACACTAATCTACATGGACAGCACATGATCTGACCAAGATTATTCCCGGACTTTATAGAGCCTGTGACCTCTGAGTTGGTTTCGGCCTTTCTTCTCAGAGTAGTCAGGAAACACCGAATTGTTATAATTTTAAAATCATAATTTATTTTTGACGTACAAAAGTGTTTGTACAAATCTACTTACAGAAATAAAATCATTTATGATTTATCAAATTACCATTACGAGCCGATTATTTAATTGTCACAACAAGATAAAACCTTTTTACAGAAATAAAATAATTTATCACAATTTTAATGATGTTAAGTATTGAAAACTAAGCTGTTTGAAAAAGGCCCCCCTATACGGCGCAAATTAATATTATGCACCATATAGGTAGGGGTAAGCTTTTAAACCTTCCACAAAACAGGTTTGGTAAACACGAATCGAGATAATAAATTGACATTTTGTGGATTGGTTGACGAATAGTCTGTTTGTTCTGTATTCTGGGGGCCTAAAAAGGCCAATTTGGCAGAATCATAAAAGGGTAACATTATGAATCATAATGGACAGTTAACTGTTAAGCTAATCGTATCAAATCTTTTGTAAAAAAAATATTTTTGTCTGTGCTAAAATACCAATCAATCCAATCCAAATCCAATCCCAATCTCTTTGATTATACCTACGTAGTGCAGCGAAAAAAGAAAAACACGGACTCTATTCGCCACTATGATTCAATTTGTTATCCTTTTATGATTCTGCCTAAGTGGCCTTTTTAGGCCTCTGACCTTTGATAATATCTATAATAGATGGTATTAATCCGAGTTTGAATTAAACTTATCCTCTACTTAATATTCACTGACAGACAACGCACAGCCTAAACCACTGGTTATACAATTTTATGGATATTGGACAGTCATTTTTGTTTTGCGCTAACCTTCATCATCATCATTATCATGTTTGCACAAGAGTTTTTTACATAGTAAAGTAAACAACAATGGCCCCCTTTAAAGAGGTTAAAAAGGGGGTGTAATTTTTGATTGAAGCTTTACCGATGGGATATTCCATCGGGAACAAGTAAACAAACAAAATGTTACAGAAATGTTAAAGAATTACAATGAGTAGGTATTTTTGTTTTGAAGCTCCATCTAGTTTTGGTTGATTATCATAATTCAGTCATTCTTGTGTCCTACGACACGTCACTGGGCAGTTATCACAATAAGTCCTTGTATAAAATACCATTGAAGACTGGCGCGGTCACAGCGTAGAGGGATTCCCCAATATTTCGCCATTGAAATACCAATGTCGTATTTAGTTATTTGGTCACGTAACAAATTGTTTTGACAGTTTTAGTAATAATTTAAGACTTATATTGAACGAGAGATGCAAGTAAATTTTAGTTTAGGGCTGAATCTATAATTTTTATTATTCATAATTTATTTAATTTTTTTATAATTTTAGTTTAGGGGCAGTCTTTGTCTTTGAAAATATCAAAAAAATATTTATAGGCTCATATTTCGGGCCCTAAAAAGGCCACTTTGGCAGAATCATAAAAGGATAACATTATGAATTATAATATGGCGAAGACAGTCCTTGTTTTCCTTTTTTCGCTGCTCTACGTAGGTATTATCAAAGAGATTGGGATTGGATTTGGATTGGATTGATTGGTATTTTAGCATATATAAAAAAAATAACTGAAAAATCCTTCACCAATGGGATTTGATACGATTAACTTCAGTTAACTGTTCATTATGATTCATAATGTTATCCTTTTATGATTCTGCCAAAGTGGCCTTTTTAGGCCCCCTGGTCTATTCATCCATTCTATTTTCTCACAGGTTTTTAACCCCCGACGCAAACGAGAGAGAGGTGTACAGGACTGCGGTTTACTTCCTATTTTATTAGCCGTTCCCCGACGCAACGATGTCGACGCTTGGATCAAAATTATTACTTACACTAAAATTAAAGGGTCAATACATATTAGATTTTACTCATTAGAGGTTTTTGTTTGTGACGGTTTTTCAACTTTTGAATTTAAGTTTTTTCAGCAACTTCTGGTCACCCTTAGTAGTTTTAAGGATTACGCGTTGTTAGTCGGTCACATATTTATAACAGTTTATATCTTGTGATTGTCGGAGGATAGGCTACCTATCCTCAAAATTCATATAGAACCTTGAATTAAATAAATTGGAAATTAATCTTCATGATTTTAAATGCACTTTTGATGTTTCGAAGCGAATGTTTATTTATGGTCTTATTAGGTTTACAGAAATACCAGTAAATAATATGGCAAAAAATTCCGAATGCAAATAATTCTTGGTTTTAGTTAAACAGCGCATTGCATTATAATCATTAAATTTGACCTTACTATCTAAAATTCAGCGAAAATGTTGCGCAGCCGTAACAAATCGATCCGAAATTTTTTGATACCCTCCCACGTTTTTTGCAAAACATGTTTCAGGTATCTAAGTAATATTATGTTCTATGTAACTAAATAACTATTTTCTCATGTCCTTAGCATTCACTTAGCAAAAATTAGATTGTATAATGTCGTAAATCCAACATTATACCATCACTTACAAATTGAAGCAGTTAATTAAAAAGTATACGGTCAGACACGTTTGTTTGGAAAATTTGTTGTTTTTATCATTATTTTCATGCAAATTGAATGAAAATAAAAGCTAGTTATCGGAAGTTACACGTTGTTATCAACGCAGTGGATTATATTAAACGAGTGATTCGATTGAATTCACACCGATAACTTTATCGAACGATAAAACTGTTGATTTGCGAAGTAAGGGACATTTCCGATGGAAGAGGGGCTGTAGAAAACATTTATTAATTTTATCATAATATGGAGTGTGTACGTATATAACATCTGCCAGCCTTTTCCCAACTATGTTAGGGTCGGCTTCCAGTCTAACCAGATGCAGCTGAATACCAGTATTTTACATGGAGCGACTGCCTATCTGACCTCCACAACCCATTTATTCGGTAATACGATACCCCTTGGTAAGACTGGTTGTCAGACTTTCGGGCTTCGGACGACCCGTAACGACTGTCAAAGATCCCCGAATGACAGCCGGGACCAACGAAGAAGAACGGGAAAGTAACTCCAACCGCGGCAAGCGTAGCTTAACCTGATCGACCCGGGCGGTTGTTATTACTTAGACAAAAGAAATAAGGGGTGTGTAGTCAAGTGTAATTCAAGTGAATCCATTATTGCAGGCATTAGCTCTAAATTCAGTCAGTTTATTAAAATAATGTTGATTTTCACAAAAATGTATTTCAATGTTCACCCTGTTTTGTTTCCGTTTAATGTATTTTGAAAAATGGTTGTAGTTGTAATGGATTAGAATAACGACTTGTTCTGTCACCGCTTATTTCATTTTCATAATTATTTTCTTCTGAAGCACAAGAACATAGAGAAAGTAGAGTTTAGAAGGTTCCAAAAGTACAAAGTCGCATTTAAGAACGTAAACGAATCAAAAGAAGTATAATTATAAGGATCGTAGCAGGTGGCGTTCTGTAGTTTCTGCTTACCCTCAAGAAGGCATGAGTTTATGTATACATCTTCTGATAATGATGTCTGAACGTAAGTACCCAGTAATGAAGGCTCCCTACACAAACCCTTCACATCTTCATTCTCTTTGGTTTCCGCTAATCTGACAGAATCAGATATTGTATCGTACGATCGACACGCTAACTGTCTGCTGTAAAGACGCAGTTTAATTCACGCGACATTTTAAAACATAATTCAGTGACTTCTCCAGTCATCCTGTCGGTGTGCCCTGCGGTAATTGATTTACGTATTGCTTAAGTGTAGGGTTGGAATATCGAAGATGGTTAATCTTGTTTTGAAAAATGTTTAAAATTCAATCTGCCAAGGATTTTACCAACTACGTTGGGGAAACACAACACCCCTTGATGTAACTGTAGTCATGTCAGAATTTAGGGCTTCTAACTGCCCACACTAATAACAGACCACAAAGACTCGATAACGACTGTCAAAGATCTACAAATAACACCCGGGACCAACGGCTTAACGTGCTTTCCGAGGCACGGAGGTCTTAATACCAGCCCCTCGCTATGAAAATGTTATGTTTGCTTATCGACTCGGATTATTCAGTAAGGATGGTGTAATATTCGTGTATTAAAAAATAGATGCATAAAATGCAGTTGACCATAAATTACTAGACTTGGACGTAATTATGTTAAGTGATTCGGTTTGATGAACCTGTGCAAAAGCACATAAGATGCAGCACAGGATTTTGGTCCCACCTAAGTTCCTAGAACTCCAATTCTAGTGCTGAGGACTGCAATAAACTGAATCTGAAACGAGAAAAACTGATCCACCGTAATGCAGTTTATAATAGTACGGGGAACAGAGTGAATCACTTTCATTCTTAATCTATACTAATGATATAAAGAGGTAAAATTTGTGAGGTTGTAGGGGGTAATCTTCGGAACTACTGATTCGAACCCGAAAATAATTTCACTTATGAGAAGCTACATAATCCCTGAGTGTCATAGGCTATGTTTTATCTCTCTCACAATGTTTTCCTTCACCATTTTGAAATCAACTAAATATTTTTTTTTTTATAAATTTTGGTATGGTTGTGGGAAGGATCCAAATGTTCTTGGCATGTGATGAGGAGGGAAGAAACGCACGTGAGTAAAATAGTGTTGAATATAAAAGACGATGATGGAGAGGGAGAGGAAGGCCAAAAAAATGAATGCATTATGAGAGGAATGATATGAACGAGAAGGGAGTGAATGATAGTGTGACGGTTGACAGGGGAGAATTGAAGAAAAAAATGTGTTGCACCGACCCCAAGTAACATGGGACAACCTCAGGATGAAGATAAGTATGGTCTTAGAGACCAAGGGCCGATTTTTCAATCTAAACTTAATTTTTATTTGTAGAATAATATTGACCTCTGACAGTTTTTGTATGGAAGAACTGACAAAAATTCAAAATAATTCCTCCGTTAAAATTATCTGGCGTTGACAAAATCAGCCCAAAACGTCTCAAAACGAAAGGTATGAATAAGATGACGCTATTACTCAATTTGTTGAACTCAAAAATAGTTAATTTTTTGAAAACGAGTGGTTTGTTGTAGCACATAGCCTCACCTCAAATGCGGCAAATTTTTTCTAACAAAAAGTTTAAATATAAATATTTTTTATAAATATACATATAATTTAAATATTTTTTATTAAATATATACAGGGCCATCTTAATATAAAAACAAATTATAATCGATTAGTTATTCAACCTTTACTCTTCGAAGATTTATCTCGTAAACGATTAACTTGTAATACAAATTAGTTATTGATGATCTATTGGAAATTAAGTCAAAGCTTATGTTTCTGTCGTCTGTGTAAATATGTCGTCATAATCTTATGATTGATAACGATTGAAATGAATTTTTAATTTTATATGTTATTTTTGCGGTCAACCTTAGAAGAAGGGGCTCGTGGTTAAATAATAACAGCCGTACGGGTCCTTTTGCTGAGGTCGAACCGTGAATAGATTACCATCCATAACATAACGAGACCTCTCCGTGATTCGAAAAGAACGTCAGTCTTGCCAAGAGGTACCGTGTTACCCAGTAACTGGGTTGTGGAGATCAGATAGGCAGTCACTCGATGTAAAATACTGGTATCCAGCTGCATCCAGGAAGCAGACCACAACTAGTAGGGGAAAGGCTAGGCAAATATTATATAACTAGCTAAAAGCAGAGCTTTGTGAGGGCTCGCGTCGTTTTTCTGCGTGGTAATAATCTTTAAGGCATTGTTTTTTAATATTTTTATATAATTTAAATTATTATTTTTTTTACTGATAACACATCTACATATAAATAGAAATTATTATATTAAAGGACAAATCAATAGGCGTAATAGTTTTTCCGTAAAGTGTACCACAAAATGCTCAGGTTGTGGGATATAGCAGGGCTCGCTTCGCTCGCCCTGATTATGGTGCAATATATGCCTTGAAATATGAAGGACTAACCCCGACTTCCCGTGGGAATATCGGAATAAAAACTATCCTACGTCCTTACATAGGATGGTTTTTTATCCCGATATTCCCCACGGGAACGACACTTGTGCGGGTGATACCGCGGGGCGCTGCTAGTTGGTATTGAGATATTTTGAGTCCCGGGAAGGTCCCGGGACTCAAAATATCTCTAAACCAAATTTCATCTAAATCGGTTCAGCGGTTTATGCCTGAAGAGGTAACAAACAGACAGACACACTTTTGCATTTATAATATTAGTATGGATTAGCGAGAAGGCTGGATAAATTTTATTTGCCGTTGTATACATTTTGTTTAGTATTGCACTTTTCTAAGAAACAGCAGATTTTTTTGGTTACTGACGTAAAATTTCGGTAAAAGACAAACATAACAGTGGAAGTGAGCTGAGGTGACTGTAGTTACCTGCCACCCTACATAAAATTAAAGTAAACAGAGCCGTTCGCACGCTCGCGTAAGTGAACACCGATCTTTAATGAGTCAAGCAGACAAGGCCACATGCATTGTTCTCGAGTTCTCCAGTTTTTATTAACGTGTTCCGCTCCGTACCCCGACATGTTCCGGGCTTTGTCGACAACTACTTGAGTTTCGAGTTTAATTCCCAGTTAATAAGTTGAGTGGTAGGTAATTTTATTTGTAGAGGGGCTCATGGGTAAATAATAACAGTCGTATGGGTCCATCGAAGGTTAAGCTACAACTGTCGGTACGTGGACAGGTGGCCCTCCGTTACATACCGAGATCCCTCCGTGCCTCGGAAGCACGTAAAGTCTTTGGTCGGGACCAAAGACTTCCGAGGCACGGGGGGATTCAGGACACGGAGGAGACAGCCTGGGCTGTCATTCGTAAATCTCTGACAGTCGTTACGGGTAGTCGAAGCCCAAAACTCTGATAACCAGACCCATAAAGGGGGGGGGGGGTGTATCGTGTTATCGTTACCCAATAGGTAACTGGGTTTACTGGGTTTCTGTCAGATAGACAGTCGTTCCATGGAAAATACTCAACTCCTACGCAGAGGGGCGTGGCCTGCCTAGCCTTTTTCCCAACTACGTTGGGGTCGGCTTCCAGTCTAACCGGATGCAGCTAATACCAATATTTTACCCCGAATAATACGAAACCCCTTGTAATGACTGGTTGTCAGACTTTCGGGCTTCTGAAGACCCGTAATGACTCAAAAATCCATGAATGACAGCCGGGACCAAAGGCTTAACGTGCTTTCCGAGGCACGGAGGGGTCTTGGTATGTAAAGACGGTCACCCACCCACGGACCAACCGCGGCTAACTGACCCGTGCGGGCGGGCGCCGTAAGAGCGTGGCCTATTCTTCAAAAAAAAACAGGAACAGTACTAACCCAGAAACTTGTAATTAACACTTTATTCTCCATCCTCGTGTCAGAAAATAAGATTAATTTTATACTGTCATAAAATTATATAATATATTTTAGTGATGTTATTAAATTATGGAATTCTTTATTTTAGTATTTAAATAAACCAAAATATACCTGATTTCATGCAATAGAAAATTAAAAATCATTTAAAGTTACAGTAAAAGCTTAATATTTTTTGTTAAGGCAAAATAGGTTTTAAGCCTCTGTTTTTAAGATGAAAAATTCAAGAACTTTCATTCTAACTCAGTTATTTCGTGAAACTACGAATTATTTATCATGTTGTATTAATTTTTATTGTATTCCTCATTGCATGCATGTAGGTCAAGTAGGTATCTAAAAGTTAATGGTATGTATAAAAAATTTAAATTAATGAATATATTATCTTCTCAGCATCTCGTATTTGATAAGGTATTTCACCACTTATAAACAAAAAGTAACTACTTCATCATTATAATCCTAACTGTTATTATATTGTACATAATTTAAATATATATTGTATAACAATATATTATATTATTTAAATATGTATGTATATATAAATATGTATATTATCTACTAATATTATAAATGCGAAAGTGTGTCTGTCAGACCGTCTGTATGTTACCTCTTCACGCTTGAACCGCTAAACCGATTTAGATGTTTGATATATGTAGATATAGTTTGAGTCTCGGTAAGGGACATAGGATAGTTTTTATCCCAATATTCCCACGGAATAGATACTTATGCGGGTCAAACCACAGAATGCAGCTAGTAGCTAATAACGATCAAATTCACAAAACACGTATTCGTTTGTATGAAACTGACAGGTGTCAATAACGCATTCTCTCGTCCGCCGCACTGTAGACTCGCCCGTTCGCGTCTTATGATGGTCACGGTGCTGATTCGTTGACAATCTATCTATCTATCATGGGGTTTAGGTTTCCGCACTTAGTCCTTGAAATGGACCATTGTACGTGAGCCATGGTGGCCGATTACTCCAACCAGCCCACCTCCCTCCAGAAGCAGATAAGACTTCCCGGTCTCCTCAGGGCATCCGCAAGGGATGTTGGTGTTCCCAGGGTCTCCTCGCGAATCTTGGTAACGCCTGTGCACTCAAGAAGCACATGCGCCACCGTTTCCTCCGCCTCCATGCATGCTCTGCACAGGGGACTATCAGTGATTCCCAGGGTATGAAAGTGTTTATTTAGTGAACAGTGTCCAGTAATGGTCCCCGCCACCAGGCGCAGGCTGTCTCTGTCCAGGCGCAGAAGGCGCCTGGTCAGCTTTGTATCCAAGGATGGCATAGCTTCCTTGGATTGCCTACATCCTGGTGTCGAGGTCCACCATTTTTCCGCTTGTATTCGAGTGTGATCCTTTAACCAGCTTCTTAGCTGCTTGAAAGGAATGGGCACAATGGGTTCAGGTCCGTAGGGTCTTGTACTGGATCCTCTTCTGGCAAGTTCGTCAGCCGCATCGTTTCCGAGTGATCCACTGTGACCTCTAATCCATTGTAGTTCGTTGACAATTACAAAACCTTAAAATAATATTGTCTATATTAAATAACATAGAACCTCGTCCTTTTTTAAAGTCGGTTAATAAGATTTGTCTGAAAAATAGCACGTAGGTGCGCACACGTGTATTTTTTTAAGACCCCTTTCTGTCATTTTATGTTAAGGTATATGAATGGAAATGTGCCAATTACTACCTTACATGCGACCCGCCGCTGCTTTACACTTATTTTATGACTTGACAATACATCAAGATTTCTTTATTATAAGTCAGTTAAATAATAATAAAATAGGAATACATTTTCTATTGATGGTGAAAAAAAAACTACGCAACGGATTTCGTGCATCGAAATCCGTTGCGTAGTTTAAGAGAAAAACGCAGTCATACAGACAGATACGAAAAGCGGCTTCGTTTGAAATATGTAGGATGGTGATGAGCAGCTTATTCAACCGTGGGCAAATCTTCAAGGATTTCAATCATTTTCATCGGGGGCACGTGTCTTGACTGTTCAGCCCACCCCTATTTCGGGGTTTTGACATTTCCCACGCTACTTGATCATAACAGAGGGGCAATTTTCGTAATTTTAAGAATGTTCACAAAATACCCGTAACCGAGGGTGGCCGTAAACCAGGCGGGCAGCAGCCCTACCACCGCAAGGGAAGAATTGGCCAGTCAAATAAGGTGTTGGGTGTGACTGTCCAGGATGCGCCGAGCGCTCGGTTCAGTTGAGTAACTGGCGGAACAACTGCGCTACATGAGGAGGCTTCTTCATGCATCCCAAAAGCGGCCGACCTTACCATTATCTACGGGGTAATTGCGTAACAAACTAAAAGTAACAATGGCTTTCTTTTGTTTGCCGCAAATAAACGTATTTTCTTTCTTTCTTCTCCTTCTTTCTTTTGTTTTGACAACTAGAGTGCTGGTCAATCACGTGTATAATCAAGAAATATCGACTAAGGGATTGCTTCACAGTCTCCGAATATACACTGTACTTAGCTACCAGAGAAATCTCAAATGATAAAAATAAATTAATGAAATAATTAACCAGCTGGATATAACTGCTACTGGATGACCTACTAACAGGAAATCGCAGGGAAGACCTGGATGAGACTAGCAGCGAACAGGGAAGTGGGAAGCATGGCATATTAGGGTGCAGACACAGCAGTGTGTGGAACAAGGCAGGCATG
Organism: Luperina nickerlii; assembly: GCA_963855955.1. Taxonomy (NCBI): domain Eukaryota; kingdom Metazoa; phylum Arthropoda; class Insecta; order Lepidoptera; family Noctuidae; genus Luperina; species Luperina nickerlii. The sequence goes on from OY979662.1 coordinate 2,448,597, forward strand.
ATGGTGATGAATCTGCCAGCTAAGTCAAACCATCCCGCAGAAATTATGCAAGCTATAAGTGAAACCGGCTGTAGTAAGTCTCTAAACATAAATAAAGGCGAAAATAATCTCTTGAACAATCGTGAAATCTTTCCTCAGTTAGCTAAGAATTTAATTAGCATATTAATAACACTAAAGCAGGGTTTACATAATGGAACCAGTGTCATAGAACAGTGGCTTGACTGTTTTATTTCAAGCTATATAGTCAACTAACACCCGGTTTTGGAAAAGCTAATAAATTCAAAAAAACACGCTGTCATATTCATGGTAACTGCTCAGATTAGTTTGCTGAAATAATTGTTATTATTTCTCTGTATGACTCAGCGTGTTAGTTGAATTTATTATCTTTTCAAAAACCAGAAAATCAATTCTCTTAATTTAAAACGTTCAAAATCTAGTCGTAGTCTCATCTCGGCGACAAACAAATGTCAAAAACTTGTCAAAATGTAGGGAAATTCGAGGTTTTTTTGACAGATTGAGACTAAGAGAGACTTAAGAGATTGAGACTTAAGAACGTTCACATACTGATGCCTGTGAACGTTCTTAAAATTACGAGAATTGGCCCTCTGGTGTTAGTTAATTATAAAGGCTCGTACACACAGGCGCGACACGACACGCGACACAAAGGCACCGCAAGTCGCGCAACGAGCGGTGCCTTTGTGTCGCGCGCGATTATATCGCGTGTCGCGCCTGTTTGTAGGAGCCTTAACCCGACAGGACAGTCTACTAAAAACTACTGTACCATGACTAAGTTTCATAATGTAAACACTGCTTTGCTAAGTCAACTACGATGGCGCCAGAGATATTCTAATGTTCTACACAGTAAGTAAGTATCATATTACGATGTGTCGGCAACTTACACCTTACGGCACCTGCTCATCCTTTTGGTGGCTGTTAATTATATTGTTACATAACAAATAACATAACAGCCGCACTGGTCCATCGAAGGTTAAGCTACGTTTACCGCGGTCGGTTCGTAAATAAGTGACCATTCATTACATATCGGGACCCCTACGTGCCTTGAAGCACGTTAAGCCGTTGGTTCCGGTTGTCAATCTTTGCCAGACGTTACGGGTACTCAAAAAGTCTGACAACCAGTCTTACCAAGGGATACCGTATTACCCAGTAACTGGGTTGTGGAGGTCAGATAGGCAGTCACTCGATGCAAAATACTGGTATTCAGACTATTCAATTGCATCCTGTTAGACTGGAAGCCGACCCCAACGTAGTTGGGAAAAGGTTAGGCAGGTTGACTGAAACCCAGAAGGATAAGGCAGTGGAGTGGGAGTGCTATTGGATTTTGTCATCGGGAATTTTTTAGCAGCGGCCCAGAGTTTCGACATAATTGCGAATTAATTTAATCGTTGGACGATAAAAAATCCCAGTTTATTTGATTTCGATATACAAATCGTTAGCGGATAGATTTAATCAGCAATTTTGTTTCAAAGATTTCTCGTTTTGATGATTTTTATTACGTCTTGGGTAATTGGATAGTACAGACGCCAGCACATCAAGCTACCCGAAACTGTCAAATTTTCCCAATCAACTTTGAGCTTTAAGGTTTAGCGATAAAGTTGAAATCCTATTAAAGAAATTTGACAGATTGTACTCGAATTAAATTTAATAAGAATTTATATTTTTTATTATCTACTTGGTAACGACTGTGCTCGCTCATTGTAAGACCTACATGGAATACCTATCAAAAAAAAAAGTAAAAAGCCTAGTCAAAAAGCTTATATCAATCCTGTTGAAAATCGTTGTAGAAATACGAAACGCTTTGAAACGTGAAAGCGATTGCCACTTGAAGAGTAGCAAATCAAAATTAGTTAATTTATTATATCTCGACGCTTGATGTTTCTTGTACGTGTAAATCATTTTCTTCACGCCACATAGGTTTTGGGGTCGTCACAGCCGCCGCGAGCGCAAGTAAACGATCCTTCCACGGTTCCTTTACTAACTTCCGCTATTAAGGTACGTTATTAAGATTGAATTTTGTAACAAACATTTTCATTAGCTGGTTAACACATCTGATGATTGCTTAAGGAATATGAAATGGCATATGATTCCACACTGAATTTTTAGTAGGTAGCGAGCATCTTGAAGATACTTAAAGTGGGTGGAATTTTCTGTCATAACATCAATCTCACGATTGAAGCCTGATTTAGACTCAAGCTACCTGGTAATAGATCATGTCTTTTATACCTATACATTAATTTCTTATTTGTAAATGTGAGAATATTGTAGGCCTCGTAGACTTCAGATTTGTTGACCACTTTCTATTTCGTTAAGTACCTGGTACTTGTTGCTCTTGATGCACAAGAGCAACCATGGAGTTTCTTGCCGGCTCTTATCTACAGGAAACGACCAATTGGAACCGTGCACCTACAGTACCCACTGCGGTCCAGAGAATACGTTCCTGTCACCGGCCAGTGTGAGAATACTAGTAACTAATTAGCATCAAACTCGCAAAACACGTAATCATTTGTGTGAAACGGACAGGTGCCAGAAATGCATTCTCTCGACTGACTGTAACTTCTGACATTTTGTGTAGATTTACGTTAAATATAATATTTTGATTTTGTCGATGTTAAAATTGATTTGAATTTTATTTATTTATTTAAATTAGCTTGTCAGCAAAGTTCATTCAAGAGGTTCTAAGTGTCCACGACTGGATTTAATCAAGTACTTTTCATGACTCAGGCTCAGTCTAGACATACATGATTAACTACGCCAATAACCATCGAATCCACGCCATTAAAATTATATAAAACCTAATATATATGACCAAAGTTCACGGGCTATCCCTTACACATAATATTACAAGTTAGCGCCATATTAATATGCATATTACATGTAGGTATATAATTTTGTATTCAAATTATATGAATTCTCGGCTATATATAATATTTTTCTTACAAAACTGCTGTTGTGTGTGTGTGTTTGGGTGTGTCGAATTCTTTAGAACACGTGAAAGTAGTTTTAGTGACCGTTATGCTAAATTAATTGTTAAGCTCGGGCTTAGACGCAACAATAGGTGGATTAGAAGGTCGTGGACTACATAATAAGCTGTTTATTGTGATGTTCACACCTAGATGGCGTGAATCATTTTTTATAAGAACTGTGCTATATTTCTTACTAAACATCTTCAAGATTAAATTATACTTAATGTATTTATTTACAAACTAGATAATATTTTATCTTAACAGTCTTAAAATAATAATATGTACATTGGCAGCATTTCCATACAACGTAACAATGCTGCCAGCCTTTTTTTTCAGGATGGTAAATCATCAAATGACCCCTCCCGCTGTGGGTGGAGCGGAAGGGAGTGTTAGACTCTTACTGACTAAAACCCACTCGTGTTCCTTCCTTAGCCCTTTACGTTCCGGGCCAGCGGTAACCCTTCCGGACAATCCCGCTGACCATGCTGCCAGCCTTCGGTGTGTTTTCCTTGTTGACAGCGATGCGGATGAATATTTTGATGGAAAAAAAATTGAAATGAATGAATAAATTGTGACAAACTAAATGATGAAGCTACGCATTAAAACAACGACGAAGATTGTAAGAAGGCTAACGGATGCGAAGTCACGTCTTGTTGTAGACATGACCTACGATCTATTGGAAGAAGTCACCGTGAAAGATAATAAAATATTTGACATTGCAGAAGATCGCTGTTGAATTAATGGGCCATCCCTTGACCCTGATGCTGCCTTGAGGAAAACGATAGATGAGATCGAATGTGAGAAGAGAAGAAAGATTGGTGAAACCAGTCCTCTCTATAAATAGAACCTCAATTGATAGCTTATGAGGACGAAATGCGGTCACGAGGTCGTTTTTAATATTATTACGCCAAATGACAAGGCTGCGGTAGTTATTATATATTTTTTTGGTTAGCCTGTACTGGTGGGCAAGAACCTCCCCCATATTTTAGGGGCCTCTGCCCAACGGTCATCCTGCATACGTCTGATGTGATCCGTCCAATACTATTTGAGTCTGGCAGCTTTCTTTCTTACATCCCTAACATTATTTATTTTAAAAATTGGACTAGTATCATTAACCAGGGAGAAAACAGAAGAATAGAACGCCGACAACCACGTTACCGAGTTTCTTCTTGACTAATCGAAAATAAAAACCCCAGTTACAAAATCAAAATATTTACCTGTATCTGACGAAACAACTGTTAGTTGTTTAGACAGTAATTATCCTCCTACACCAGTCTCTTAGGGAAATATATTACTTAATATGTATAACCGATACCTACTTATGCAGATATGAACTCCAACAACGAATTATGCTAAAGATGACCGTGTTTATTGTTATTACATTATACGTAAATTATATTAAAGAGGCTTTTTGTGATGTGGAAATAATAATATGTTAAACATACATGGTGTTGTTTATGTGCAGTTAATGTGGTGTATTTTTTCTTTTTGACGAGAGTAAAATAAAAACCCCAGTTTCAAAATCAAAATATTTGCATGTATCTGACGAAATAACTGTTAGTTGTTTAGACAGTAATATTATCCTCCTTCACCAGTCTCTTAGGAAAATATATTACTTAATATGTATAACCGATGCCTACTTATGCAGATATAAACTCCAACACCGAATTATGCTAAAGATGACCGTGTTTATTGTTATTATATTATACGTAAATTATAATAAAGAGGCTTTTTGTGATGTGGAAATAATAATTTATGTTAAACATACATGGTGTTGTTAATGTGAAGTTAATGTGTTTTTCTTTGGTATTTGTTTGGGTCTAATGACTGACGATTCTTTAAGATTTTCAGTTCATATCGGACTGCGAGTCCCGCTCCCAAATAGGACTTTAAATAACTTACCATAACATCAAGTGTACCTACCTATAGTACACCCATATTTCGCCAGTTGGTTATGTTTTAGACCTATCATGTAATAATACCTATGTAATGGGGAGCGAGCCTATTGACATCTGTGTTGTTACTGAGAAAATTCAGATGGAAAAATCCAATAACACCTACTTCATGCGCTCAGCAGTTGCGTTTGCGCCTACTAAACTAACGAATCAGACAACAAGGCTGATAAAACTTTTACCACGATTCTCGATTTGAAATATTAAGTGCATAATATGTAATTTCACTAACAGGCGTACCATCTGATTCTTTTGTATCATTAAGACTGTAAGGGCTGATTTTTTAATCGACAGATAATTTTTATTCGTGGAATAAATTTGACGTCTGACAGTTTTTGTATGGCAGAACTGTCAAAAATTCATAATTGCTCCTCCGATAAAATTATCTGGCGTTGGAAAAATCAGCCCTGAATGCTACCAAATAACCAGATGGTACATTTGTTTGTAAGAAAAAGGTTAATTCATAGGTCATACAATGTGGGAACAATACGACAATAGCAGGAACTGATGGATGCTAGTGATGGCGCCAAACAAGTAGCCGGATTCTGGGTCGAGTCCATTTAGATTGCCATCGACACACTTAGAAGAAGATAGAAAATACTGCCCATAATAATACTAATGCATAGGAGTATTTTTATTTTTTTCGACCACACATGTCGATCGATCAGGTTAAGCTACGCTTGCCGCGGTTGGTCTGTGGATGGGTGACCATCTTTACATACCGTGACCCCTCCATGCCTCGGAAAGCACGTTAAGCCGTTGGTCCCGGCTGTCATTCGTGGATCTTTGACAGTCGTTTCGGGTAGTCAGAAGCCACTTAACAAGTCTTACCGGGTATCGTATTGCCCAGTAACTAGGTTGTGGAGGTCAGATAGGCAGTCGCTCCACGTAAAATACTGGTATTCAGCTTCATCCACTTAGACTGGAAGCCGACCCCAACATAGTTGGGAAAAAGGCTCGGCAGATGATGATGATGCATAAGAGTATTTTCAAACTATAAAATAAATCCAAACATCGATTTTAAAAAGCTTTATGTTTCAAATAAACTAAAAAGTAGTGATATGCCGACTATGTTTTTTTTATACAGGGTGTTTGGAAGCTGAGTGCAAAGCTTTAAGGGAGTGATAGTTAACACGATTTACAGCATTTTGAGCCATACATGTCTTAGACGAAGTAGGTTATTTTTTATTTTTAACTACAAACTTTTAATAAAAAATAACATACCAACTTTAACTGGGAAAAAAATAAAAAACATACTTCGTCTGAGACATGTATGGCTCAAAATGCTCTAAATGGTGTTAACTATCACCCCCTTAAGACTTTGCATCCAGCGTCCAGACACCCTATTCGGTTGAATTTTAGCTTGCAGACTGTGAACGCCATTAGATACAAGAAGTTTAATTTACTACCGTATTGTCATCTCCACCTAGATACCGGAGCATTGAAGAAGTTATCGAACAATAACATATAGCACCATAATAAAACCAATCAAATATTATAGAAAGCGATGCTTCATAACGTGATCATAATACAAACCAAATGGTCACAACCACAACATAATGACGTTTATGTGACATTACCCAAAGTGACGCAACTCGACTTAGGTAACGACATCTGTCCATGTAATGCCTAGTGTCGAGTGTAAGCTGGCGCAGTGTTATATTACCAACTAGGTACGTGAGAAATAGGCAGTGCATCTATTCACATCGGCATTTCGAACTGGATACCTGTGAATAATAAGCCTAGCCTTTTCACAACTATGTTAGGGTCGGCTTCCAGTCTTACCGGATGCTGCTGAATAGGAGTATCCTACTTCCTACTACTAATATAATACTCGTATTATAAACCCGAAAGTTTGTCAGATGGAGGGATGGATGTTTGTTACTCTTTCACGCAAAAACTACTGAACGGATTTTGATGAAACTTTACAATAATACAGCTTATACATCAGAATAACACATAGGATACTTTTATCCCGATATTCCCATGGGATCGACACTTATACTGGTGGTAAAACCGCGGGGCGCTGCTAGTTTTACATAAAGCGACTACCTACATATTAGCTTTTAAAATCAAAAGTAGTTCATTCAAATTAGGCTCATAATCAGCACTTTTTAACGTAAAAATTACATATGTCAGTCCTCCAAAGCTCACCCTTCACTAATCCTAGTACTTTAGCTAGAAAGAAAAAGTGGCGCAGCAAACTCCCCAGCAACACACCTATCTATTAAGTTAGAATAGCTTGTTTCTATTCAATAGTAATGCAAAGTTATTAACATTAACAAAACAAAGAAACACAAGACAATACATTAAAGTATTTGCCATAATTATGTCAGCTGCCTATACATATACCATGCTTGTTCGACTGCACATAATGCCTACATTTTGAGTGTCAGACAAAGCGAGCCACACTTGTTGCAAAGTCCACAGAAACCATTGTACACGGAAATACTAAATGATGATTCTAATGTGCAAAATGGCATTAAGCATCAAGATCCCTGCTCAGTCTCATTTGTCTGATTCCATCAACAATCAACTCAGACTGTCACAGTACACTACTGGATATGAGCCTCACCCAGACTGCGTCACAACACCAACAACCAAGGCTTCCACGGTCGTCGATCCATTTAGCTGGGAAGTGTCCGACACTACGCTTGCCGATACGCGGTCTCCAGCTCTCCACTCCAGGACGCGTTTGCTCCACCGGCCACCGGACCTTCGACCGGCTCGTGCGGCTGATATAATTTGCTATCTTAGATGTTAGAAATAAAAGGCAAAAAACAAACGTCGTGTTTGGTCATTACGACCTTCCCAGACGTGTGAAATGAAACCACGCCGCGCGACGAGACGTTTGCTCACGAGACACGGTAGCATCGACAAAATGTTTGTCAGTTCAATATTGAACTTGTTTTATGACCCTTTAGTGGAATACCGGTTCTTAACTCGACTCCGCTCGCTTTTTTTCTTTAACGTACCTACTTTCTTCAAGAACAATTTCTTTGTATAGGTTTCGATTAATTTCTTGGGAGGGATCTCAATCACACCGTGGGTCGAAGTTCAGTGTGGGTGAAAATAAAAAACTAACACTTTGCGAAGTTAGCGTTTCATACGAATATGAACCTTATATCAGTGTTAATAATGTTCATATTCGTCTAAGCGAAAGTGAACATATGTTTCTTAAAAATATGAACCTTAATTTTACAATGATAATGTTCATATTCGTATGAAGCACTAACGTTACTTAATAAAGTCATAGTGCAGTTTATAAATCTTGCCCTCGTGTGGACGTGCTGTCAACTGATACTGTGATGAGAAGATTTGCCAGTTAGCAAGGTGAATAATGTTGCTGTTGCAAAATCGATGGGAAAAGGGTTTGTGGCAAGTTCGTCATTGTAAGAGTGATTAAAGAATGAATGGTTTCCCTTCCATACAGGATGCCCTAGTTCAGGGGTCGATACCTCACTGATGTAACACGTACTGAAGTTTTGGGAATAAATTACTATTATCTATCTAAATAATAATATGAAAAGTAGATACTACATATTTCTTATACTAATTGAAATGTGCCAAAATAAATCTATAAACAATAAGCGGACAAATAAACATTGAAAACACCAGCACCCAAACACTCATAATATGCGTAAAACCAGTGAAGCACACACTGTCTATCACCTGACACTATTAAATGGGACGATCCAGCTGACCGCCCGTTGAGATCAAGCAGACACATTTTTTCAAATCAAATCAAATCATTTATTTGCTTAATACAGGTAGGTATAAACAGATGTTACAAATAAATATAAAGTACACTGTATCATTACCTAATGAGGTGTGCAAATATTTATATTGTTATTAATTTTATCAAATAATTATTAAGATGACATTACAGAGTTATTATAATAAAAAATAATAAAAAAAAAAGTTCAGAATACTACAAATGTCGAAGGTTTAAAAATAAAAATTGTCAGATGAATTATATAATATAATACATGTCATAGACTTAACACTCAAATTAATTAAGATATTGGTCCAAATTAAAATAAAATTATACAGGTGCCGAGTTCAATTATTATAGCATGTCACCCTATTTTTATTGTCATATTATTCAACGTCAATAAATTACTCTTACTCTAAGTGTATATCTATATTCTTATCCTGAAAGTACTCCTTGACACTATAATAACATTTATAACATATTTGCTCGTAAAGGGTCTCTTATTTCACCAATTTCAATATCGTAATGTATCTCATTACGCACTTGTGCGGTAATGTAAAGTAAATCGCACGGTTTATCAAGATGCTCCGTCAAAACGAACGGTACTTTTTTAAATCTTAGCAAAGAGTTTTTATTTCAGAAAAGATGTCAACATTTTATGAATAAAATTAACTTTGGGAGATAAAATATAATAAATAAACATTTAATTCTTTAATTTAATTAATTTTGACAATAAATTACAACCATTAATATCTGTAACAAAAACAAAAATATTAATTTACTTTATTAATAATACTGGCTGTTTTGTGCCTATGCCTGAAAAAAAAAAGCGCGAACGCGCGCGCATCGCTTATCTGTTAAAAAGTAAAAATTATTCCGCGCGCTTTTTCTTTTCGCTGTACTTTTTTTTATTTGAAAATGTCGTCAATTAATGATGAATTTATTAATTCCACACCGCCAGAAGTCTCAGAGGCAGCGAAAAAGGCTACTCTAAGCCTCGCCCGAAAAATCGACCGATAGATACTTACAAGCGTATCAAAATTTCATCATATGGAAAACAAAAAATATGCAAGTTCAGTCCATGTTTTATTTATTTCCTCGCAAATATGTTATAAAACGTCGTATGACATACGTGCGCTTTGAAAATTACAGCCTCTGCTTTCTTTTAGCCCTCGCCTACGGCTCAGGCAAGCAATATCGCCTCGGCTGTAATTTTCAACTTACCGCACTTATATCATAATGTACTATTATTCACTAGGAATTTTTGCAGCTTCGACTTGAATTGATGAACAGGTAACTTTTTGACATCATCAGGCAACTTGTTGTAAATCAATGATGCCATACAAAGAATACTTTTATTGATTAGTGCTGTTTTTCCATACGGTATATAAATTTCTAATCTTTTTTGTCACGTAATTGTCTGTAGTAGCTTTTAAAAGCAGTCTTATAATAATTAGGATTCAATTTCACAAAAACATTAAGTTCATATATGTATAACGAAGGCAGTGTCAGAATTTTTAAGCTTTTAAAGTAGGGTTGACAGCTGGTTGTATTGTCTACATTACACATTGCTCTAATGCACTTCTTTTGAGCTATGAATACAGATTCCTTGTCAGCTGAATTGCCCCAAAATACAATACCATATCTTAGGACAGGTGCAACAAGTCCGTGATAAGCAGCTAATACGGCTTCTTTATTAACAATTTTTGATTCGTTCGTTCGTTTTTGATTCGATTCGAACATTCGTTAGTAAAATACGCATCTTGTCGAGGCATACAGTGTACAAGAAGATTTATTTGCCAGAGACTTCAGAACAGCTCGACTGATTTGGCAATTTTTTTTAAATAGTCCGACTCAGGTTCATTAAGGAGAAAAAAAAAACAAAAAAATAGCCGGGGAAAATGGTAAATTCGGGAAAACTTAAAGTGCATTTTCTAAGGGATGTTTGTATTAATTATTGAAATTTGGACATGAAAGGTCTGTTGAGTCAACAATAAATAAATAATAATTAAGAAATGTTTCTTCTATATAGTGGTTGACACTTTAAATAATATAAATGTTAGTATGTGGTTTACTAGTTTGCTCACATCTATTTGCAAGTATAATTCGTTTGAAGTTTCAGTTATGGACCGCATCATGGATGAAGGCCTCCTCTATTTTCCATTTAGTTCGGATTTTCCCTATTTCCATTCATCTTTTGCCTGCTATTTGGGTGATATCGTCAATCCATCGTTAGTTATGTCTACCAACTTTCCTCGTACGTGCGTACGATACTAGGCGTTAATTATACAGGGTGTTTGGAAGCTGAGTGCAAAGCTTTAAGGGAGTGATAGTTGACTCCATTTACAGCATTTTGAGCCATACATGACTTAGTCGAAGTATCTTTTTTTTTGTAACTACAAAATGTTAGTCAAAAATAACATACCAACTTTAACTGGACAAACAATAAAAAAACTTACTTCGTCTAAGACATGTATGGCTCAAAATGGTGTCACCCCTTTAAGGCTTCCAAACACTATATAAAAACAAAATATTTGGCGGTTTTGAAATGCCAAAATTAAAGTAACCGCCCGATCAATAGACCCCGATAACCGTTGATCCCAAACAACCTGGCTTTCTTGCAGTGATGCATGAATTACGTCAGACTTGTGTCAAGAGACATGCGCTTGCGTCAGCTATTTTTGTGGCATGCTCTCTCTTCTTTCATTTGTGTTCTCTGCAAGTCACAAGCGTATCGCTTGACTGTGTAGCTCGTGGCCAAGGGGTAAGGAGCTTCTGGAAAGAATGTACCATCGTCGACCACGTCACCGTTTACTAAGATGCAAACCTATTCAACATAATAAACAGCTGAATACACGCGCAGTCTCCATTTTATATCTGTTCTGTGTCAAGGGCCCACGTCCACGACTCCACTGGTTGAGTCAACAGTTCTGTTAGTTGCAGTACATTATGGGCTCGGTTTGTTAATAGTGTTTACGGCTCTGCGTAGTATCATGCCAATACTGACACTAGAAAAGCTTTCACACCTCTCAAAACCTGAAAATCGCGAAAAAAAAAAACAGCGGTTCCCTACATTTTGACGAGTACGAACATAAATGTAGGGAACAGCTGATTTTTTTTTCGCTATTTCAGATTTTTTTTTTTATTTGGTCCCATAGTTAAAGTTGTTCATAATGATGAGTACAATGACCTCTTAAGAGGTTGTTGGTGATTTTCCAATAACCCTGTACCTATAAATAAATAAATATCAATATTTTAAGTCACTATTAGCAGAACGTTGTCACGTCTACTGTAATTGTCTTCTGTCTACACAAATAACCAAAATAAACCAGCTCTAGATGTTTATCGACAAGTGTTTAGCGCTTGAGTGCGACTTTTTACTCAAATATTGTCATTCAAATAGGTAGCATAAAGGTACAGACGCCAGCACATCAACCTACCACAATCTGTCAGATTTTCCCAATCAACTTTGAACCTTATGCTTTAGCGATAAAGTTGAAAATCTATTAAAGAAATCTGACAGATTGTGGTAGGTTGATGTGCTGGCGTCCGTACATTCTTTTGTACTAACAGAATGATGAGAGAGCAGTGGCATCGGCCGCGACTTACGAGTTGTAGGTCATAGGTTCGATCCCAGACAGGCGCTTTACTTTGTGTAAATTATTTCATCACCACTGGTTTTATTTTCTGACTGTACTTACCTGTCAAAAAGATAAAATGGATAAGACAAAGATTAAAACAGAAGACGAACTAGCAGGGGATCGAGGAGGCGGGTGGAGGGGGTTTCAGGGGATCAGACCTGAATAAATCCTCAAAACGGTGAAGGAAAACATTTTGAGGAAGCCGGCATGTCCTAGAACCAAAAATAGTGACATCTACCAACCCGCACTGGGCCCACGTGGTAGATTACGGCCCACTCACAGAGAGGAGGTCTGTGTCCCAGCAGTGGGAACATTACAGGCTGGTTATGATGATGACCAGCATGATGTGGACGTTAGTAAATACATTGTTACTGTAGACTTCTCTGCAGCCGGTCGATTCTGTAAAAATCTCACCGTGTAAATTTAGGTGAAGTGAGTTTGTTTTTGCTAGGAATTGATACTATTGACAGCTCACTCCACGCTCACTTCACCTAAGTTTTCACGGTGAGATGGTTACAGAATCGCACTGCTGGTCTAGTGTCGCAAGCGCTACTACTGAACATGAGGTCCTGGGTTTGATTCATAGTTCGGGAAAACTGTTATTGGGTCCTTCCATCTGGAATTTTTCAGTAGCAGCCCGGCATCTGGACTTGTGCCCATCATCATTTCCAAAGCCAAAAGACGTCCACTGCTGGACATAGGCCTTCCCCAAGCACCTCCATTTCGACCGGTTCTGTGCTTCTCGCGTCCAACAGGTTCCTGCGGCCTTCACAAGGTCGTCGGTCCACCTTGTGGGAGGCCTTCCAACGCTACGTCTTCCGGTACGCGGTCGTCACTTCAGAACCTTTCGGCCCTATCGGCCATCTGTTCTGCGAGCAATCTATCGCCTCTCTTTGTGAACCTCTCAATCAGCTCAGCCTATCGCAGTCCACTGCTGGACATAGACCTCTCCCAGGCTGCGCCACAACACCCTGTCTTCCGCCTTCCACATCCAGTCTGTCCCAGCCACCTTCTTTAGGTCGTCCGTCCATCTAGCTGGGGGCGTTCCATACTACGCTTACCGATACGCGGTCTCCTCTCCAGGACTCGTCTGCTCTGGCCATCGGTCCTTCAACAAACACGGTCAGCCCACTGCCACTTCAGTTTGCTTACTGTGCAGGCTATGGCGGTAACTTTCTTTTCCAGTTTTTTTGTAAACATCTAATAGCTGCTATTCTGAGGGCTTAAAAAATACTAAATTGCCAATTAACTGCGACAAATTTAGATGTAGCGGTTGGTCACAGTTCTAACCGAACCTACCCCAATAATACTTTGCCTGACCTGCAAATGGAACTCAGGACCTCACGCTCAGAGTAGCGCTAGCGACCACTACACCAAACGAGGCAGTAAACTCACTAACAACTCCATGCTTGATAATCTTATAATCAAAACTGAGCCTTGAGATATGCATCACGACACACCCATTACAGAATTGTAACATGACCCACAACAAGGTACCCACTATTATATCACCTGGTACGGAGAAAGTGACATGCAGAAAACAGATCAACATTATCTGCATGTTACCGTTTTTAACCTTACCGGCCGGTTTTTGGAGTTGCTACAATTTTTGTGTTACGTCATACGGTTCGTGCACGCAATTAATTTAAAGATTTTTTATTTAACATGACATAATGATTGGCTGATATTATCTGGTGTTAAGGTTACATGATTCACGGTGAGAATTTTGCAGAATATACCTGTTGGTCTGCTTTAATAAGTGATAGTGCTTTAGTAAGGGTTTGAAATAAATAATTCTTACAAATTCCATGAATTAAACAAACAAATTTGAGCAGAATCAACATCATGACATTCCCACTGTTGGGACACAGGCCACCTCTCTGTAAGACCACTACGCAGGCACAGTGCGGTCTGGTAGATGACACATCTTCGAATTTCTTGTTCTAGGACATGCCGGTTTCCTCACGATGTTTTCCTTCACCGTTTTGAGAGCAGTGGTGATGAAATAATTTACACAAAGTAAAGTTCCTAACTGGGTTCGAACTCACGACCTACAACACGGTAAGTCGCGGCCCTTACCACGGGGCCGCCACTGCTTTAGCTATATTTTAATTTAGCCAAATACATGTACAATAAAGTGAAGGGATCCAAAAAATATTTATACCACAACAACAATTAAAATACCTTACAGAACCCATAATTATTAATAGGGACAACTAACGGAGTAGGCCCAAAAATATCCACGTTATGCAAACAAAATAGTCATAGAACATACATATTTGATCAATAAGCTCTTGCTTCATATGAAGTTACCTCGAGTACTGTCGAATAACACGAGTTATCATAAGATACAACATTAGTTACACCACACTTTTCAGAAGTATTTCTTAAAGATGCTTTCGTTGCAAGATATTGAAGTGCCTTTGACGTTATGAACTTCTAGTACTTTATGTTGTGTGCACACCATCTTTAAGCTTGGTTGATGGTGTTGACACAGTTCCAGTTTAAACAGATGAAGATAATTATGAGTAGGGAGTACAATGTGCGTAAGTCGTTCTACTAAGTACTGAAAACGAAAGCGTGCGATCTCCTCATAAAAACTCATCATCACTAAACAAAACTTACCATCTATTGCTCATATTCCAATTTGGGGTTGGCCCAAATTGGAATATGAGCAGAAAGATGGCACCTGAAATCCTAATAGTGACCAATCTAAGACGTGACCACAATAAGCGACGTTTAACCTCACATCATTGGTCACTATTACCTATGATTCCGAGAAAATGTGTTTTCTCTAAGGATTGCGAAGGTCGACCACAGAAGGCGTGATTTATAATGGTTGTCATTGAACAAGGAATGTCTTTAGGAATGTCGTGTGTTTGGCAACAAAGGCATCCTTGTGCAATCAGCCTTGGTGGCTTAAGTGTCCCTTCATAATCCATACTAATATACTAATTCATACTAATATTATAAATGCGAAAGTCTGTCTATCTGTCTGTTACCTCTTCACGTTTAAACCGCTAAACCAATTTAGATGAAATTTGGTATAGAGATAGTTTGAATCCCGGGAAAGGACATAGGATACTTTTTATCACGAAATTCCCACGGGATCGACACAACCGCCGGGCGTTGCTAGTATATTATACATATGTAAATATAAAGTTCGTCACAGAAGTCACGGTAGCACTAATGATACTCCCTCTACCTGTCTTTCTGTTTGTTACTCTTACAGATGTTGGCGAAATTTGGCAAACCGGTAGACCATGACCTGGTTTAGGACAAAGAATACTTTTATCCCAGTATAAGTAAATTCCCGTTGCATATTTTCCGCAGGCGAACCCGCGGGCTGAAGCTAGTAATACCATTGTTATATATTTTCGTGTAACTACGAGATTATATATTGTAACCAGCGAAATCTGGCCAGCCCAATAATAATGCTGTAGTACAGTCAAAATTAAAATCAACAGACCTTGACAAAATGCAAATTGTCAATTTGTTGAACACATCGTCAGTCAAGATTCCATCTTGTAATAGCGAAAAATACACAACTTCCTCTAAACTCTTATATTACTCTAAACTTCAGAAATTACTGACAGAATTTCTTACCGACCTTACATAATATCGTGAGCACAGTGTTCATGTATGCTGGACTTTGGACCCGGCGTCATCAGCGATGCTTGCTCAATAACAATACACCCAAGTCAATCACGTTTTTTTTCTGTTACTTACTAATAAAAGCTTAAAAGTTTACCGGTAAGCAAATTTTCAGAAATAAGCTTCCTCATTGGACTTCTCATAATATACAGAACTAAATACTACTAAGATAAATAGGTTGGATCATGTCTGGACTTGTTGACAGATAGCATCTTAATGAACAATGCAGTTACCTTCATCATCATCTGCCCAGCCTTTTCCCGACTACGTTGGGGTCGGCTTCCAGTCTAACCGGCTGCAGCTGAACACCAGTATTTTAAATGAAGCGACTGCCTATCAGACGTCCATAACCCAGTTAGTGGGTAATACGGTATCCTAATTCAAATCAATCTTCATCATCATAAATAGCCACAGCTGATGTAGATGGTTGGTGGTTTCTTTATTTAAATACAACAAAGGCTCCACAAACAGGCGCGACACGCGATGTAATCGCGCGCGACACAAAGGCATCGCTCGTTGCGCGACTTGCGGTGCCTTTGTGTCGCGTGTCATGTCGCGCCTGTTTGAAGGAGACTTAAAGCTTTCACTCATTGAAAAAATCAGTTCCAGGTAACTGTTGGTCTAACAAGTCCTCGCTTTGCTAATAAACTTGAAATAAGTATAGAAATACTTGCCTTATCATAAACTGTCTATAACGTTCCCACTTTTGGGCCACAGGCTTCCTCTCGGTGAGAGTGAGCTGTAATCCACCACGCGGGTTGCTGCGGGTTGGCAGATGTCACATGTATTCGTATTTTTTTATTCTAGAACATGCCGGATTCCAGCATTGGGTGGCGAAAGGCTGAAGAAGAAGAAAAATAAGACTGATTCCTCACGATGTTTTCCGTCACCGCTCACAGAAGAGAGCAGTGATGATGAAATAGTTTACACAAAGCAAAGCGCTTCGGGGTTCGAACCTACTTGTAAGTCGCGGCCGGCGTGACGTGGTAAGTTGCTTCAGAATTTGCATTAAATATTGCTAATCTTTAAGGAAAACGTGCTAATATTATGATCGTATTATTATGTAATGTTACTACCAAACTATGATTCAGCACATTTCTTATGCTAATGAATGATGAGTTGATGACCTTACAGGCTGATTCATCTTGATCTTTACTCAATAGTCAATGCGTAGAACATTGTTCAGTGTTGCCGTTGCGTATATTACATTATTTTATATAATATAATGTAATATGTATTACATTGTGTATATTATATTGAGTCTGATGTTTTTGTATGAATTTCTTTCTACTTGACCTATAACCAGTGTATTGAGCTCTTCTATGTCTTGTGCTCATTATTGTTAAAATATTCAAATCATTTCTCATAGTATTATGTACATACACACGGTGTACACACATCTCTTTATCTACTTTCCTATCGCAGGTATGCTCGAAGAGATTTGTTTAGAAATAAGCATCACCTTTGTACCTTCCTACTTTTCTGTTCTTTTCTCTTTGTCTGTTTATACTACATGTGTGGTGGAGTGATGACCTTCACACGGTGGCTGGTAGCAACGGGATGAGAACTACCGCAAATTGTGTTCTGTCGGACTGCTGTAAGCTGATGATGATGATTCACACAATTAAGTAATTATTTTAAGATTTTAATTATTTTAAGCTTTTGCTATAAGTAACTGTTCTAGATAAAATAGATGGGGGAGGCAGGATCTTTATTGGAGGAATCCAAGTTCACCAAGCAGCTAACTACATTATGCCAGGAGCATGCCCTCAGCATTTTCGGACATATTATGCGTTATGGCTTATGATACTGGACCGGGTGGAAGCAAAACGCGCTCAAGGCGGAGCACCGGCTACATAGTCAGCCGCGATCGAGAAGGTTTTTGGAGGCTGCGTCTACCGAGCGGTCCACACTACTAAAGACCGCATAACTTGGAGACGCGGCGTATGTGGACACGATCCTCAGCGTTAAGGTAACGACGAAGAAGAAGTATCAGGTGAAGAAACAGTTTCCAGTGTTCAGGCAGAAGAGCTAAAAATAACACAGTTAAAGGTGTTTATGCTGAGTTTTAATTCAGGCACTTATATTGCTAACTAGTGTTGCCCAAAATCAGTCTTGGTCTTGTTCTTGCATTTTTGCAAGACCAAGACCAAGACCAAGACCGACTTATTGTAGCAAGACCAAGACCAAGACTGAACCCTGCAAGACTTGAGCAAGAACAAGACTAAGCCTGCAAGACTCTTGCGTCTCGCAGTTAAGTCAAACTGAGATTTGGGCGTTATAGTAGGTATTTGGTTTCAATCCCGATTGTGATAGACTTTCCCCAGTATCAAAACCGTATCGTCATAACACTAAAAGGTATTGTATTGATTATTATATGTTTCGACTATTTATTAAGTAGGTAGGTAGCGTGTTACTTACTTTGTTCCCATATGTGATAAAAATGTACCTAGCATAACTTCCTATCAAAGTTCATTTCATACCTTGTAGGTATATCTACTTAGAGTATTATATTATACTTGTATAAGTCTAATGTGCAGATCTAACGTTAGTAGTTTGGTAAAAATTATGTAGATATTTATGTTTCAAAGTTTATATTATTCTTCTATTCAGCAAAATTTAAAATTAACAGCGAGTCGAGTAGGTCTAGTACTAGTAGCAGTTTTAAGCCAGCCGATGTTATGGTACAGACGCCAGTACATCAAGCTACTACAATCTTAAATGAATATGGATGTATTTTTTTTATGAAACAGTAAATTACATTGTTGAATTGCATTCAAAACTAAAATTAATGTTGATAATAAAAAAATATCGAAAAATTACGTGACTATCAATACATTTCTGCAGGTTTTTTTTTTAATCTTCTTTACTTAAGGGGGAAGCGCTAAGGTAGCCCGCGAAATTCAAATTTTCTTACGTTTTTTGCAATTTGCTGGTCAGTATTTAGTTGTACGTCAATCAAAATATGATTCGCGGCCGTAACAAATATGTATTTACAGAATTATAATCATTAAAGTCATCAACACAACTCTCTAAGACCACGTAACTCCGAAGAATGACGATTTCATGAAACAGTTATTCTTTGGAGTTACGTGGTCTTAGGGAGTTGTGTTGATGACTTTAATGATTTTAATTCTGTAAATACATATTTTTTACGGCCGCGAATCATATATTAATCAACATACAACTTAATACTGACCAGCAAATTGCAAAAAACGTAAGAAAATTTTAATAGGCAATAGGCAAATAGGTATTTGAATGTAGTTTAGTCTAAGTAGTAGAGTCTCGCAAGACTTGCGAGACTCTTGCTGCAAGACCAAGACCAAGACCAAGACCAAGACTGAGAGCGCAATACCAAGACCAAGACCAAGACCAGGTGTATTGACGCAAGATCAAGACCAAGACTGGCTAAGGTCTTGTCTTGGTCTTGCATTTGGGCAACACTATTGCTAACCAATTAAGGCTCTTTAGGATGCTGTGGCATTTGAATTAGCAAAAGTCTTTGTCTGGCTACTCAATAAGGTACAAACGGTGAAGTAGTGTTAGTAGTTTTCATTATACATTAGCTATTATTTATGCTATTTATTTATTTTACCCGCGGGTCGGAATTTATTCCACGGGATCACACTTCCGAGATAAAAATTATTCAAAATCATTTATTCAAACTAGGCTGAGAATCAGCACTTTTCGAACGTCGAAATAACAAAAGAGTCCCCCAAAACGCCCGCCCTTCACCACTTCCTAGTGTTTTCGCTGGGGAGAAGAAGTGGCGCAACAAACTCCCCAGCAGTACAACTGTCTGTTCAGTTGGAAAATACTACAGTTAGATTGTATACAATCCTAGTTATGCAAAGTAATTAACTTTACATTAAATCAAATTAATTGCCTTATGTTAGCTACCCACGCCAATATACTAACAAATACAATAAACAATTATATGTCTCAACTCAGGTCTTGGTCAGTCCGTGTGCCAAATTTCATCTAAATCAGTTCAGCATAATAAAGGCTCCTGCAAACAGGCGCGACGCCCGACGCGAATCGCGCGCGACACAAAGGCACCGCTCATTGCGCGACTTGCGGTGCTTTTGTGTCGCGCGCGATTTTATCGCGTGTCGCGCCTGTTTGATGGAGCCTTAACGTGTAAAGGATCGGGATCTCCTCGGATGAGGGTGCTTCTATAGTAACGCTGAAGCAAGGATGTCTACTTCAGACTGAAGATTTGAAAATACACTCTCATAACAACTACGACAGCAATGCAAGACTGAACTATGACATTCAAATTCCTTCGTTGGACAAAACAATAAATAGAATAGTGAACACACACTCAACACCTCTTCTGAAAACAAAGCATAACGAAGACATTGCAGTCGTCGAAGAACGGCTGCAGTACATGAAAACTAGAGAGCATCTACCAACGGCACTGACGACTCACGATATTCATCATTATGCAATTTCTTATGTGTTACTGACTGCAATCGGAGTTGCGATAATTGCATGGATAGCTAAAAAACGAGGTTGTTGTACGAAGAAAACATATGACGCAGGTCGGGGCAGGCGAATCACGACCGAACACATTGAAATGCAATCCAGTCAACCCACGTCTAAGATGAACAAGTTGTTTAGATCGCGTTCACTATTGGAGCACCCTCATCCGAGGAGGTGAGGTAGGAGCGAAAAACAACAACAACCACGCTGGTTCGAAGCCTACACTGGATTCTGCAGTCACGGATATTGAATTTAATCTTTATGAGTTTATACTGTTTTTTTTATATTTTTACTGAACTTTGTTTTAACATTTTTACTTTACTAATTTCTTGCTTTGTACTGGTGATTCTTACATGGTCCTACTTTCCTAACTCTTTGCTCGGGTTAGAAATATGTACGGTTTACGTACAATGTATTAATATAATGTGGCTGAGCTAGCAAATTGGTCGATTCCCATCGGCGGTAATAACTGTTGTAACTGTACTCAGTGTGCACGTTAACCACAACGCGAAACAGACGTATGTGAGAATCTCCACATTTTATCGTGTAGTGATCAATAAACCTTTTGCATTACTGTACGAGTATTTTCCATCTTAAGGCTCATACAAACAGGAGCGACGCGCGACGCGAATCGCGTGCGACACAAAGGCACCGGTAGTTGCGCGACTTGCGGTGCCTTTGTGTCGCGTGTCGCGTCGCGCCTGTGTGTACGAGCCTTTAGTCACACTCACAACTAACTAACCTACAAACAAGTATAGTGTACAGCTCAATAAACTGTACATTTAATGGTCAGGCAGAGTAACTTTCGCATTTATAATATTAGTAGGTAATTTTTTTTCATTAAGTGCGTGATGGAAATTAACTCACCATAAATCAACTTACTTAACATTAACTTAATGCCATAACATTCTAAACATCATCTAAACAGTATTGACCGAAATATTTCTAGCAATTAAGTAAGAATGTATGAATCAATCGCGGGAGGTGTCAGCAATGGGTTACGCTTACGACACTGTTAGCACTTGTGAAGTGCAAGTCACACTAAAGGTCGCACTTATCGTTTTTATGTTATCTATGTTTTATACGCCACGGAATTTACATAAAAATAGGGGCAATTATGGTTCATTTAGTGTATCTATTTTTTTTAAACGTTGCCCTTCTCTAGGAATTAGTCCTGTATCGTGGGTGCGTTTACAAACATTTAAAAGCCAGACCCGGAACAACTACCTGTAGGCAATACAAATATGTATTTGTTCCGTGCGGGAATCTAACCCGCGACACGCAGCGCAGCAGTCGATGGCTCAGCCACTGCGCCAACCGTGTCGTCAAATTTCACCGTGTCGTCAGATTTGTTATCAATTATACAGGGTCCCATTAAAATAGATGGACAAATTTTAACACAGCGTTCAATATGTCTAACCAAAGCCATCCGAGCAAAATAAAACACTGATTAAAGTGATTTTATTTTGACCTAAAATAATAAATTGCACATACACATTAGTGTATTTTTGTTAGCTGATTATTTTTCTTGTAAGTATCTAATGCGTTTTTCTTATTATATTTTTATACCATCGTCCTTATTTTGGTGGTCTGAATGATTTCTAAAAGTTTGTCCATCTGTTTTAATGGGACTTATGTTATTTTCATGTACATAATGTGTGACCAGGTGTATGAACGTAAACGAAGCTAAAGCTGTGTGTAAGGATCGTAGCAGATGACGTTCTGTAGTTTCTGATTACCCTCGATGGGAAATAGGCATGTGTTTATACAGGGTTATTAGTAAAAGATTAACAACTTCTTAAGAGGTCACTGTACTCATTATTTTGAACAACTTTTGCTATGGGACGAAACAAGAAATCACGAAAAAAAAAATCAGCAGTGCCCTACATTGTGACGAGTTATACGAACATAAATATAAATAAGAATATGTTACATGATAGTGCACTTAATTTTTTTATCAAAATAAAAGTTGTGACCGCAGCACAGTCAACAACAAAAGTCGATTGACACTAAGATTAAATCTCAGTAATTGAGCAAAATATTTGTTTAAAATTGCAGCAGAAGTACAATTTTTAGAATATAAACTCTCTGCTATTATGCGAAAAGCTGAAAAGCAGTTTAGTGAAAGAAATTGTTGTCAATTTAATAACAATATATAGACATGACAGTGTTGATGAAGTTTCATGTATTTTGTAATGATTATGACTATTTTGCATTATTAGGTAGGTAACTACAAATGCAAGATAGAGTCGGGAACATGTCTAAGCCGAAGCACGGTCTGATAACGCTGTATATCTTGGCAATTTGATCGCTAGATCTAAAAAAAGAACTCGGTTCAGCCTACCCACAAGGTCTCCACAAGCATTTCTTCCAACGGAAAATCCCAAACAACATTTAATATGCCTATTACTCAAATCTAATAGATTTTAGCGCTTCTTTATGAACCGTAGATACTTTCACTACATTACCTTGACCTAAAACTGAGTTTGTCTCTCTTGTGTGGTCTTCACAGACATTAAGATTACTTCCCTGTCTTATTCTTACCAATTGTTGTTAAAATACACCTCTGGACTAACGAAGAGGTATCGTGTTACCTGGTAGACCTAGCAGGATTGTGAAGGTCAGATAGGCAGTTGCTCCATGTAAAATTCTGGTATTCAGCTACTTCCAGTTAAACTGGAAGCTGACTCCAACATAGTTGTGAAAAGGCAAGGCAGATTGGAGATTGTTTGTGTTGTTAAAAGACTCCTTTGACAGCAGCAGAATCGCTAGTATCTTTTTATTTATTATTTTGTCTATTTTTCTATTAACACCTTTATCTTCGTCTTTGTAACCCTTTCCATTTCTCCTTACAGTAATATAATATATTATTATGACCCAGACAGTTTAACATATCTGATAAATTATTTATTATGTAGATACACTATAACGCACCTCATCGTCGTAAAATTTCAACATTATGTTCACCTATTTGGATTTGTTTACATTGCCGGCTAATAAGTTTAGAAGCTCATTCATAAAATTAATTTGTGATTCAAATTTTTAGTTGTTCTGACTTGATCTTTCTTGTTTGATAAAGAATATTTTTTTTTTCTTTTCTTTAAATAACCAAAAGATACACGTAAATGTTAAAACGTGATACTTAGTAACAAGCAAGAACAAGCATAAAATGTTATAGAAAAGGTGAAACGGTATCCTAAAATAATTCAGTCACTTTGTATTCGGCTGGAGTATGACCAGACAGATATGAATGGGACTCTCGGAAAGAGAAACCAATAGTTAAGTGGTTGAATAAGTGTAGTATCATAGTGTTACTATGACGTAACAATTTGCCTTTAAAAGTGTTTGAATAGTCCTCCATTTACATTTCATGAGTCACATTGATTAATAATGAACCGACAAGCATGATGAGCAATTCTATGGGACTTTTTTTTGTCTGTGATCGTAACTTTGACGCAATCAGTGCCCGAAGGTGGACGGCGCCGCCAAGACCGGCCCAGAAAGAGGCGGCGAGACGTATGTATATGCATACCGCGAGGACTGGTCCGAGATGCCGCGGGAAAAGAGTTCCTGGAAGGAATTGGGGCAGCCTTTGTCCAGCAATGGCACATAAAAAATAGAAAGAGAGGGTGAAATGAAACCCGCAGAAATAATCATCACTCCCCTGAACAACCTCCTTGATAAAAACCTTTCAACAAATCCTTGAAACTTGAATAGTTTCTAAGACTGTAGTCTTAGAATAGTTTTCAATGAATATGTAACAAGATTTTGTTGCTATTAAAAATACCAATAAGTTGGATTCAGGTGATTTTGCTGATTCAGATATTGTATGTCCATACTTAATTCAAATTCTAACGTGATGATAATGCTGCCAGCGATATATTTTCTACTTCATGTAAGTCAAATTTTATTACTCGACTGCGCCAGAAGGAGGGTTATGTTTTTCGAGTGTATGTATGTATTTATGCATGTATAATTCTTTGGCACGCTAAACGGCTTGATCGATTTCAGCTTTTTTTTTCTCTTTTTTTTGTTTAGCGTATTGCATAATACTTCACCTGTAGGAACCTGCTTTCTCAAGCGCATCAGATTTCCTTTCAAAAACAACTTATAGTTGTGATAATTATATTAATAAGTCCACTTGTTACCAACAACATAATATCCTGATCTTGTGTCGTGACTATACGTCACCGGCTTGCATATTCGACGATCGTCGAGCCACGCGATTGACACAGATAACTTGTCTTCTATCTCCTCCATATTATTGTATTCATTCGTCCACGCACACATGACGTGTAAACAGAGAATGCGTCGCGGACGTGACACACACACAAACTGACCATTTATTTTTTAACTCAAAATGGGACATGAGTTTTTAAACGACAGTTAGCAGGTTACATGAAAATAAACACGACTTTTTAATTTTCTTTATTTAGAAAAAGTGTAACTTAATAGTGTAATTAGTGTTCTTCTCTATATTATAATTCAGATTAATTATAATCATTTTTATAAAAAAAAATAGTCAATAGTTTCATTATAATTAGAAATCTTTTAAATAAATTGCACGGGGTTTCAGGTATTGAACAATACCTTTCCATGAACTAATTTATGTAGACAGCGTTGGGAGAGATCTCTCTTTTTTATCTATCCGCCCCTGTTTGTGCTGAAAACACGCCTTGAAAAACTTTTTTATTTTAATACTACAAAGCTTCACCCCTGCACACCCCTGACGACCCTGGGTAGCTAGTTTAATTGTATTACCTCTCTCCTACTATGAATAATTGTCCACAAAACTGGACGCGAAGTAAAACAATACTTCTGGACACGGCTCGCATTGTCAGGAGGTTCCTCTCTCTAGAGCCCTGACCGCCGGTAGCTTGGACCCTGAACCCGATACCGGTGGGCAACTATTTTTTATATTTTTAAATGTTTTTATATTCTAATATTTAATATTATAATTTATATGTGTTTACTGAAATAATGCTTCATTTCAGTAAAGAATATAATTATTATTATCTCCTATAATAATAATATTCTTTATTTTCGGACAACAATGGGATCATTGTTGTCCGAAAATAAAGAATATTATCAATTAGTTCAATTCAAGACTGTTATGACTGGATAGTCATAACAGTCTTGAATTGAACTGGCTGTTCTAGCGAGGTTCGTGATTTCATTTATTTAGCGTATTGTTCGTTCTCTGGTTTTACTTCGAAGTATGATATTGTTGCGCGCCGCAAATAATGTTTGATACATGGCGACATTAGTTACCACTAGCGCCATCTAGTATCGGGTAGCAGAACTAGTACCTCGGTACTAGGACCTTGACCCTACTTGACCTTTTTGTAAGTACTAGTAATTCCGAGAACTATCGACGTCGAGTCAGTCGGGACCGGTATGTACTCGAACGTTCTAGATGTTTATGTACTAGCTCTGCGGCACTATATAAGGCCGGGTGGGCCGCGAGACACACATAGTTTTGAATAAGCGATACGAGCGATAACATCGAAAGCGATCTTCAAGTGCGACTTAACAGTGATCAGTAAGTGAAATTGTGTTTCTTAATTAGTGTGTTTGACTTGTAATTAGCGTTGTGATTAAAGTGTCAAGTTTTGGTGATTGAATCGGCAGTTTTTATTGTCACGAACCCCAAGCTCGTAACAATTGGTGTCAGAAGCGAGGTTTAAAATGCCGATTTTACCCAAAGACGACATGGAGGGTATCCGTACCCGGAGTCAACGCCAGCAAGAGACAGATCAGAGGCGATTTGGTGGAGCAATGCCACAGGGGTCGGAAGGCCAGCTACCGACCACGGAGGCCGGCCCGTCCACAGCTGCTCCAGCATCATCAGCACCAGATTTTGCTGCTCTGATGATGATGCTGCAGGAGCAGGCTCGCCGACAGGAGGAACAGGCTCGTCGGTTGGAGGAACAGCTCCAGCGGGACAAGGAGGAACAGGCCCGTCGGTTGGAAGAACAGCTGCTGCGTGACAGGGAGGAACAGGCTCGTCGACAGGAGGAACAGGCTTGTCGACAGGAGGAACAGGCTCGTCGGTTGGAGGAACAGCTCCAGCGGGACAAGGAGGAGCAGGCCCGCCGACAGGAGGAACAGGCTCGTCGACAGGAGGAACAGGCTCGTCGGTTGGAGGAACAGCTCCAGCGGGACAAGGAGGAGCAGGCCCGCCGACAGGAGGAGCAGGTCCGCCGACAGGAGGAACAGGCTCGTCGGTTGGAGGAACAGCTCCAGCGGGATAAAGAGGAGCAGGCGCGCCACCAGGAAGAGCAGATGCTCCTTATAAAGGACCTTCACGCTACCTTCGGGAAAGACATGAAGGAGGTGAAGGAAAAGGTTGCTCAACATGACAACCGTCTGTCGGAAGCCGAAACCCGAATCGACCAAGTGAATAATCGGGTTGACAACGTGATGGCTGACGTAAAGGAAACCGTGATGGCTGACCTGAAGGAAACCGTGATGGCTGACGTGAAGAAAACGCTGGATTACCTGAAACTGGGTGATGGAATCGCAGCTCCCGTAGCTACAACACCTTCGCTACGTGGATTCAAAGTGCCACCGTTCGACGGAACTTCTTCCTGGTCGGCCTACAAAATCCAGTTTGAGGCTGTCATGAAGGCGAACGGGTGGAATAAAAGTCAGGCCATGACTGCCCTCACCCTGGGCTTGCGCGACCAGGCCTTAACTGTTCTGGAAGCTCTCGGTAAGGAAGTGACTTACGAGCAGCTCCTTGAGGCATTGGAGGCTCGGTATGGCGACGCTCACCTTGAACACGTGTTTCGTGCGCAGCTCAAGGATCGCGTGCAACGCAGCAATGAAAACCTGCAGCAGTGGGCCCTGGAAGTGGAGAAGCTGGTTCGCAAAGCTTACCAGTCCGTACCTGCACTTATTGATGGGAACCTGGTGCAGGCATTCATCGACGGCATCCGCGACCTTGAAGTTAGAGTTGCTGTGAGGCTTGGTCACCACGGGACGCTGAAGGACGCCTTGGCCCATGCACTGGAGGTGGAAGCTGTGCGGCAAGATCATCGTTCCCATCGCATCAGGGAGGTTGCAGCGGCTACAGTTCGCGAGCGCAGTAAAGGATACAGCCCTAGGTGCTACGGCTGTGGGGAAAGGGGCCACCTTCGGTCCAGTTGCCCTAAGCGAACTGCAGAAAGAGAAGACGGCCGATCTCCAGAAGGCAGTGCGGCTAACAGCACCGCCCAACACCAGCAGCAGGGAAACGAGTAATAGCCAGGACTGCGGGGCGGGTGCTGGCTGATGTTCAAGGAGCCCCAAGGATTTCGATCACACAAACCCATGATGGGAATAGCCTAATCATCAAGGGCGAGGTCAACGGAACGCCGTGTAAGCTGACCATAGATACTGGAGCCTCTCGTACGGTCGTCAGTTCCCAACTTATAAGTCGGTTCCTTGGGGACTCCGCACACAACCGAGAACACATTAATTTGGTAACAGCCACCGGTCAGCGCATACCCGTCCGTGGAGAGAAGAAGATGGAGTTAAAGCTAGGCAACAGAATCTACCTGCATAATGTCATTGTGGCTGATATAATGGATGATTGCATTCTGGGCCTTGACTTTATGAGGAAGAATTGTTGCGAGATCGACGTTAAGCAAGGTGTATTGAAATGTGGACAAGAGGAAGTTTTCGTGGAAGGGGCGTTACCAGGAAATGTGTACAGCCTTAAGAAGATTATTCTTCCGCCGAGATCGGAAACGATTGTGCCGGTTAGTCTTCCTCGGAATCCTGGGCGAACTCCTCGTTGTGTACTCGTGGAAAGGGTAGACAATGACCTTCCATGGAAAGTGGCACGAACTCTGGTCAGAGCCACCGACATCTCAGGGGTACGTGTGCTGAACCTTTGTGATCAGGAACACATTATAGAAAAAGGCACACTACTTGGTACTTGCGAGGAAGTGGATTGGTTGCGTCGATGCCAATATCTATCGACTGGGACCCTCAGCAAGGATGCACAAACGAGAGTGACCACACTTTTAGAAGACTGCCGCAGCGCTCTGTCCCAAAATGAAATGGTCAAAGCGAAGAAGATGTTACTCAAGTACGCCGATGTTTTCTCGTCAAACGATGCTGACATCGGGAGGACTGGCTTAGTTCAACACAAAATAAATACAGGAGAAGAATTGCCTATCCGTCAGCGGCCAAGGAGATTGCCGGTAGCACGTGAAAAGGAAGTGGAAACCATGATTGAGGGAATGGTGAAGGACGGTGTTATTGAACCTTCATCTAGTCCATGGTGTTCACCTGTAGTGCTGGTAAGAAAGAAGGACGGCAGCATGCGGTTTTGTGTTGACTATCGTCGTCTGAACGACGTTACGAAGAAGGACAGCTACCCTTTGCCAAGAATTGATGACACGCTGGACATGCTTACTGGCGTAAAGTGGTTTAGCACGCTGGACCTGAAAAGTGGCTACTGGCAAGTTGAAATTGATCCTAAGGACAAGGAGAAAACTGCATTCTCGACAGGAAAGGGTCTGTGGCAATTTAAAGTTATGCCGTTTGGATTGTGCAATGCTCCGGCAACGTTTGAAAGGTTGATGGAACTTGTACTTACTGGGCTAATTGGCGATGCCTGTCTGGTCTACTTGGATGACATCATCATCGTAGGCCGTACGTTTGAAGAACATCTACAAAACCTGGAACGCGTGCTCATGAAGATCCAGAGTGCCAACCTCAAGTTAAGTCCGAAGAAGTGTTCACTATTCAAACGACAAGTTAGCTTTTTGGGATATGTCGTGTCTGAAGAAGGTATCCGCACGGATCCAGAGAAAATTGCTGCTGTCAAGGACTGGCCAGTTCCAAAAGACAAGACGCAGGTCAGAGCATTTTTGGGTTTGTGCTCCTATTATCGGCGATTTGTCAAGAACTTTGCAGATATAGCCAAACCCCTGCATAAACTAACCGAGGAGAAGCGACATTTCTGCTGGGATAATAGTTGCGACATCGCATTCCAGGAGCTAAAGGACCGTCTGTGCAATACACCTATTTTGGGATACCCTGATGCGGACAAGGAATTTATAGTTGACACAGACGCAAGTGACATAGGACTTGGCGGTGTGTTGTCCCAACGGAATGGTGATCAAGAGGTTGTGATAGCGTACTTCAGCAAGTCATTGTCAAAGCCGGAAAGGAACTATTGTGTTACGAGACGGGAACTGCTTGCTGTGGTAAAGTCATTGCAGTATTTTAGCAAATATCTTCTGGGGCGGAAATTCCACTTACGAACTGACCATGCTGCACTGAAATGGCTATTGCAGTTCAAAAACCCAGAAGGACAAGTTGCGAGATGGATTGAACTACTGCAGGAATACGACTTCGTGGTCGAACATCGCAGCGGAAAATCTCATGGCAACGCAGATGCATTGTCAAGAAGACCTTGTCCTGAAGACTGCAAGCATTGTACTAAGCAAGAGAGTAAGGAAGTGGTACCTGTGAGGATGCTCAAGACAGACCTCAACAACGAGTGGAAGGAAAGCCTAAAACATGCACAGCAGGAAGATTCGGACATCAAGCCGATTCTGGAGTGGATGAAGGCCAGAGCTCCTAAGCCCAGGTGGAGCGACGTCTCAGCGATGAGTTCGGTCACAAAAAGCTATTGGGCTCAATGGGACAGCTTTGTGGTTCAGGATGGAGTCCTGTGCCGTAAATGGGAAAATGCTCGGGGAGACAGCTGTCATTTGCAAATGGTTGTCCCTAAAGCTCAAGTACCGGATGTTCTACAGCTGTACCATAATGGTTGTTCAGGAGGTCATCTGGGAGTAAAACGGACTCTACTGAAGATACGAGAACGGTTTTACTGGGTCCACTGTCGGGACGATGTCGAGGATTGGTGTCGCAAATGTACAAGTTGTGCAGCTGTAAAGGGACCTCAGACTCGTAGTAGGGGTGCATTAAAATTGTATAATGTTGGTGCACCATGGGAGAGGATAGCCCTTGACGTTGCGGGGCCGTTTCCGGAAAGTGAAAGTGGCAACAAGTATTTCATGGTTGTGATGGATTATTTCACTAAGTGGCCGGAAGTCTTCGCCATTCCAAATCAAGAAGCTTCGACAGTTGCAGATAAATTAGTTCATGAAGTCTTCTGTCGTTTTGGAGTACCTTTGGAGATTCACAGTGATCAAGGAAGGAATTTTGAGTCCAAAATATTCCAGGAAACTTGTCGAGTTATGGGTACTCATAAAACAAGGACGACTTCTTACCACCCACAATCCGATGGAATGGTGGAACGATTTAATCAGACACTGGAGAGGTACCTAGCGAAAGTTGTGGAAAATCGGCAACGAGATTGGGACAAGCACATACAACCGTTTTTGTTGTCATATCGAAGTGCTGTCCACGAAAATACAGCGGTGACACCAGCTTTCGCAAACTTCGGAAGAGAACTACGGCTACCTGCAGACCTGATCACCGGAATACCACCTGATGCCCCACGCAGTGTAACTGATTATGCGAATGATTTGCGGAACAAAATGAATGACATTTATGAGCACGTCAGACAATCGGGCCAGCAAATGTCTGAAAAGATGAAAACCCGTTATGACCGCAAAATGAACAATAAAGGATTCGACGAAGGTTCACTGGTGTGGTTGCACAATCCAGTCCGCAGCAAAGGGAAATCTCCTAAGCTTCAAGCTAAATGGGACGGACCGTACCGGATTGTGACAAAGATCAATGATGTAACCTACCGGATACAGAAAGGTGCAAGAGGTACTCCTAAGATCGTCCATGTGGATCGACTGGCGCGTTATTATGGGGCCAATAATGCTCGGGACGAGCATGTCTAAGGAGGGGGCAGTGTTGCGCGCCGCAAATAATGTTTGATACATGGCGACATTAGTTACCACTAGCGCCATCTAGTATCGGGTAGCAGAACTAGTACCTCGGTACTAGGACCTTGACCCTACTTGACCTTTTTGTAAGTACTAGTAATTCCGAGAACTATCGACGTCGAGTCAGTCGGGACCGGTATGTACTCGAACGTTCTAGATGTTTATGTACTAGCTCTGCGGCACTATATAAGGCCGGGTGGGCCGCGAGACACACATAGTTTTGAATAAGCGATACGAGCGATAACATCGAAAGCGATCTTCAAGTGCGACTTAACAGTGATCAGTAAGTGAAATTGTGTTTCTTAATTAGTGTGTTTGACTTGTAATTAGCGTTGTGATTAAAGTGTCAAGTTTTGGTGATTGAATCGGCAGTTTTTATTGTCACGAACCCCAAGCTCGTAACAATATGTTCGCAGTGATTGCAGATTGTTCACCAACAATTATAACAAACAAAATGAGTTCAGCATAGCTATCCACAACCATCCGACAGGCTATCGTATCGAAAATGACAAATTTCGATAACCTAATTTGCCGCCCCCGACAGGAAACAGCAGTTGGAAGAATAGTGATTGATTTAAACTTACAAACTTTACGAATTTCGGACTGGTGAACAGCGTTTACAGGGTGTCTACTCCGAAGTGACACATTCGAATGATCGGAACGATCCGACACACGACAGAACCGAATACTACACATAAACTACACACTACTACACACTTACACTCACACTTACTATACTTATTGTTGTCTTAATACGAAAAATGAAACGGTGAAGCAAACCGAACCAAATAGAATGAACTTCGTAGTAGGAAATGACCGAATATTCGGCCGATACGATAAATTTACCACTTCGGAGTAGACCCCCAGGACTCCTACGATAACATTGATTGATGTTCGAGACTGTACGGAAGCGTATCGAGTGGTTGTGAATATCTATGCTGGACGCTTAGCTTGACCACCGTAGAAATGGAAGACAAAATAACAGATTGTGCAATGATTTCACGGCGCGATGTCAAAAATTATGAGGAGGATTATCACTTTGTAACTCCCTATCTAATCTAGTCTAAGTAGCCTGTACTGTCACACTGCAGAGTAAAGACCTGGCACTCCGTTTTCCACACAATCCTGTCTTTTGCTAGCCAGTACTTTCGGTAGGAGTCAAACTGGTCCCGCCATCTTCGTCTCAGCCTGCCGCGATGGCGTCATGCGTTTAATGGGACCCAATCGGTGGCTCATCTGACATACGGCAGACATGTCCGGCCCGGTCCCACTTAATAATAAAAAATAAATAAAAAATAATAATCACTAACCCGCTATCGCTCTTAAGCATAGCAGCTTTCTGGGTAAAATCTCTTCTCTTCTTGGTTTCTTCATTTTGGTTTTGGCGCGGTGTTGTTTCTTATAGGGTCCGAAATTCGAACCCTCAGGACACTGCGCTCTATGGCTCGCTGGCAAACAACTATGGAAACAGATAATAGTTATGTATATTCTTCATAGAGGAGAAGGTAGAAATGGTCATGCTACGGATGGTGATGTTGATGTCAGAAGGTAGTAGTGGTCATGCTATGCATGGTGGTGTTGATGTCAGAAGGTAGTAGTGGTCATGCTATGCATGGTGATGTTGAAGGCAGAATGTTGTAGTGGTCATGCTATGCATGGTGATGTTGATGTCAGAAGATAGTAGTGGTCATGCTATGCATGGTGATGTTGATGTCAGAAGGTAGTAGTGGTCATGCTATGCATGGTGATGTTTATGTCAGAAGATAGTAGTGGTCATGCTATGCATGGTGATGTTGATGTCAGAAGATAGTAGTGGTCATGCTATGCATGGTGATGTTGATGTCAGAAGGTAGTAGTGGTCATGTTATGCATGGTGATGTTGATGTCAGAAGATAGTAGTGGTCATGCTATGCATGGTGATGTTGATGTCAGAAGGTAGTAGTGGTCATGCTATGCATGGTGATGTTTATGTCAGAAGATAGAAGTGTGTTATGCATGGAGATGTTGATGTCATTATGGTACAGCCGCAAGTCAGTGGTATATTTTGACATTGAGCTGACCTACCGTAGTATGGAGTTTCAATAGAATACGAGGCAAGCTTATACTGATTTTATTACCATTGACGTGCAGCCTACCCTACTATGTTGTTCTTTTAGGTAAAACGTATTTACCACCTGCTATTTGTTACCGAGGTTATCATGAAAGTATATTGCATCAAACTTAAGTGTTAATTAAAGTCTAATAAAGTTGATACTTTCCTAATAAAAATGTTGTGTTGGTGACGGGTGTGAGTGAAACAATGATGTAGGCATACACAACCTAGGTGAACATGTATTGACCTACGAGGTCACTTATCTGTCGATTAGCACATATCTGGCGACTATTGTGCATCTGCATCTGGCATCTATTGTCATCTATGTTTATTTCATCTACATTAAAATGCTTATATACAAAATATTATAACACAACCAACTATTTACACTAGGTTAGAATTAAATAACTAAAAATAAATACATAATACTGGGAAAAGAGTCCAGAAGACTGCAGCGTTGCCATATTGAATGGCAATGCTAATTCTTTGGCGATAGAACGAGCCAGCCGTCACGACCACTTGGCGAGATATTTTTCAAGCGTTTCGCCTATGTTAAATAATCATTTATTATTTATTTTATTATAAATCAGACAGATGATGTGTTACTCACGCGCGTGCGCTATATTGACATTGTTTTATCTAGGACATTTCTGATTTAATAGCTACCCAAGTTTATAAACTTTCTGTTTTTACGTCTCCACTTCAACATCAAGTTATCTGTTAAAATCGGTTCAGACGTTTAGACTACACAGGGTTACATGTTTCAAGATATTTTACTTTTGTAAGAAAGAATGAAAATACGTTTATTTGCGGCAAACATGACGCATAAAAAGAACATAAACACAATAAAATAAGAAGTTGGGGAAAACACGCGTCACATCCACGCGAAACGGCAATTGCTCAGCATAATGCTAAGACCCTATACAAGATAGCCCCAGCGCTGGTTTTCAGCGTCAGTTTTTAAATTGGTTTAAAAAAATACTTTGATCAGTGCACA
This sequence comes from Luperina nickerlii, assembly GCA_963855955.1. NCBI lineage: Eukaryota > Metazoa > Arthropoda > Insecta > Lepidoptera > Noctuidae > Luperina > Luperina nickerlii. The sequence continues at coordinate 2,482,979 of OY979662.1, forward strand.
CATGTGTCAATAAAGGCTCCTTCAAACAGGCGCGACACGCGATAAAATCGCGCGCGACACAGAGGCACCGCCAGCCACGCAACGAGCCGTGCCTTTGTGTCGCGCGTCGCGCCTATTTGCAGGAGCCTTAACCCTGTAGCTCTACTTAGAACTTACATAAACTATTTTACTTCACGTAAACCTACAAGGGAACTTATAAAACGTCAGAAGCTAGGTGCACGGTTCCAATTGGTCGTTTCTATGGAGAAGTTCCGGCAAGAAAGTACACGGTAACTCTTTTAAAAATAATTGGCTTTTACAATGTTTTCAAATTACAGTGTTAATAGGTATGGGAGAACTCATTGTAGGCCCGTTAACAAGTACTAGGTACGTAACAAAACAGACAATAAATAACTTACAAACAATCTTACATACATATCTACTTAGTCTGTGGGCTTCATAACCCATCCTTTAAACTCTACCATGCAAGAACCAGCGATCAAAATCTGACGTAACGACGTACCTGAGTTGTACGCATCACACTTTTCATAATAACGAACATACAATAACAAAATCCGAGCCACGACGTTGAACTCCACCATAATAGACGAACGCGTGATACGAACTATGGGGAAACATCTCGGAAAATTTGATACCGTTATGTAATGGCTTACTATGTAATTAAACTATGGTCGGTACAGAGTTCACTTGACTTGTAGTTACGTAAGGGCAACGTGCATGGTGTATCGTTTTGTGAGGCCTTTGGAAAAAGTTACAAGTTGCAAACCGTTATGGTTTTTACTTATTTAAACTTCTGGCACATACCTACGTAAAGTACGAAGGCGGACTTAATGCCTTAGGCATTCTCTACCAGCCAACCAAGGGTGGAGAAGGGATAAGATGGCAGGTGCTCTGTTTAAGAGGAAAATAATAAAAGTAAAACTATTAAAAAGATGGCGTACCTACCTAATGAATTATAAATAAAATAGGATCATGGTATGGTAGTGTTTTGGAACTTTTAGTGTCGAATATTGACACATGTTTTATGTATGAAGGATAAACACCACTCGTCAGTGTAGTATGTCAGTACTATGCAAAACGTGTATGTCATGCTCATGGTTTTAAAATGTACCTATAAATTCAGGCATAATGCGTTCCCGATTGTTTCCAAATATGTAAACAATTAGGTGTTTGTGGAAAAAAACTTTAAGACTCATGCATAAAGTTCAATTTGCGCTGCTACTTCAGATATTTTATTAGATTTTGGGGTTTCTTAGTTATCCGTCCGTCTGTCCGTCTTTCTGTCTGTCATGTTTCTTTTCCTCAAGAACGCATGGAGGTATCAAGTTAAAATTATTATATTATAGCTTTAAAAAAAAGCAAACTTCTAAGTCAACGCAATAAAGAAATACGGTAATTTATGCGACATATTTTATTCGAAATACGTGACATATTTTTCTATAGGGTACTACATTGACCTATGTAGAATCTTTCCTGGTTTGGCTAAAAGCAAAGGCTCACGGCACAAGTAAAGGAATATGTCCGAAAATTGTTAATTAGTTTTACCATATTTTTTTTGCTATTACAAACTTACTTTTGCTGTTGGAAAATTATCCGCGACGTATAAGTACGATGTATTTGAACATTTTACATCTACAAAGTTAGGATTGTTCTTGGAACAAATTTATCTCAACTACGGAACCCTTCATCATGCGTGGTCCAACACGTATTTGGCCGGTTTTTTCAATAGTACAAGACTTGACATTCTGAAATCAACTTCATTCCCAATGATATCAAGTTGATATAACGTCAATTGGAAACAAAGATTTAAACAGACTATAGGCACGCTTACTGTAGCTGTACCGACTACTAAACCCTGCACTCCACGCGTGTGGTCCGGCCATGCACTTTGTCCATTCATATCGAATCACGCCCGGACGCGCTTGGCAATAGAAATGAAGGATTTAGTGCAATTTGAGTGATTTCGCAATGCCCGATAAATGGAACGGCAAACAAACGCTCCTCGCGCAAATGTCCATCCAGATTACAAAAAGTAAAACGTTTAGATTTACCATACCATTTTTGGGGGTGAAGTTTACTCCGCGTTTATTAGTAAGGGGGGAAAGAAAAGTAAAACTATTTATGTTATATTGTAAAAACGATTGCGACATAATAAAAAAAAATGTTGAATTAATACACAATATATGCTTTTCTGTTTTTTTTTTTATTTATTTCATAAATAAACTGTTTCAATTTTGATGACCTTCAGAAGGGAACTGCATTGAATCGGTGACGAAAGGAGTGGATGATGACCAGCACAAACAGTGTTGATTATTACAGTAATAATTTCCATAAAAAGTCTGCAAACTCAGGACAAGACAGATCTAAAATTAAAAATAATTCTTCTATGTTTACATATTTACAAGTGTTTTAAATATCTTACTATCCATACTTTACTTAATATTATAAATTCGAAAGTAACTCTGTCTGTATGTTACCTTTTCATGTCTACACTAATCCAGATTGTACATGCCTAAGATTTAATCTTAAGCGTATATCGTCATACGATTAAGATCATTCACTAATGGTTCGAAAGAAAATTCATTTCATTCATACTTCGACGTTATACATCTACTGACTGTCAAACCACCATATTTGTTTTATACCAAATAACAATCCAACGCGTTTACGTAAGAAACCCACATTTTGAAAAATCTCACGTGAGATTTTCAATTTTTCAGGTTGAATAAAATCTCACGACATCTCACCAGGGGGGAGGGGAGGACAGTAAATTTAAAAAAAACACCTCACGTAATTTATAGACGCCCCCTTATCATCATCATCTGCCGAGTCTTTTCCCAATTATAAAAAAACCAGTCAGGTGCGAGTCGGACTCACGCACCGAGGGCTCCGTACAAATACCGCTAAAGATACCTAAAATCGTGTACTGCGCATGTCAAACCACGTGGTGTGTCAAGTCTCATCTTTCGTGGCACGCATTGTATGTAAATAGTTATAAAATATTTATTTTTGTACTGCATGTATTAACAAAAAAATTACGGTTTTCGGATCTTTTTTTTTTACTTGTGCTACATGACATTGCTTCTTGCCAAATTTCATGATTCTAGATCAACATGAAGTACCCAGTAAGTAGATTTACCAGTAGTAGTTAGGTTACCCAACAGTAAGTAGGTTTTGATTCCGGAACATAAACGCTCGTATTTTTGATGGCGTTGACTTAGAAGTTTGTTTTTTCACCGCTTCAAGGGATTGCAAAGTCAAAGTCAAAGCATTTTTTTCAAGCAAATAAAAGGCACTTTTGAACGTCAAAAATTACAATAAAATAGAATTGATTCTAGCCGCCCCTTCCAAAAGGTACTTTTCGTATGCAGAAGAATGGGCAAGAAACTACACCATTACTCTTTTAAAATATTTTGGATACATTTATAATATAATAACAATTATGTGAAGACGAAGCACCTAAAATACAATAGTTAAAAGAATTAAAAATGAAACATATAAATGAAATATCTGATAGATACATGGGGCTCACATATTTACAAACATGGTAAAAGTAAACGATAATCATTTAAAAAAAAAATAACAAGTAATAAGTCAGGGTGTGAGTTGAAGTAATTACAGAATGTAAATCAAGCAGCTTTGAGTATTTGATATTAATTTCAATTTGATAACTTCACGCGTTCCCGAGAAAAAGGGTCTTGACTGACGAACAAAAACGGACAACAAAGTGATCTTATAAGGGTTCCGTTTTTCCTTTTGAGGTAAGGAAGGTAAGGTAATTACCTTATATAAATAATAATTATAATTTTAGCATGGGAGCGGCCCTAACTATAAAAATAAAAAGAAACGAAAGTAAATAATTATGTTGTAGCATGAATCACGAACACATGATACGACTAGTTATAATAATTACCTACGACCCGCTAAACTCTACCGGTTCAAATAGCCGTCAAATTGGGCAAATTATCTAGCTGTATATTTTTTTCAAACATGTTATTAACGATAATTATAATTATTTTTGAGTGAAATTTACGCAATCCGAAAGTGAGTTTTACGCAACCATCGCTTTGGAATATTTATGTCGTTGTGTTAACGTATTGTAGCTGATTTTGCTGGTTTAAGAGGAAACTCGGTCTCGTGGTCATTGGCGTTCATACCATACTAACGCATTCCTCTGTTTTTTCCCTTGTTAATGATACCTATCTACTAGTCCGAATATTTTTAACGATATAATGTAGAATCTACCACAGCCATGTCCCTATATATTGTTTTACTGGCGTTATTGAATTAATTGTCTAAAAATAAAATCAATAAAATATTATAGGAATACGTTGGTATGGAATTATCCCCAAGGACCGTGTCATCGCGTTTCCTCTTAATAATACCTATGCATTAGCATTTTTTTTTTAAATTACTGTTCCAAATAAAGGTAAAGAGTTCAAGTAGAAACCCCATATTTTTAGGGTTCCGTACCAAAATGGTAAAACGGAACCCTTATGGTGAAGCTGGATATCTCAAGAACTACTAATGCCATCAACTTGAAATTTGGAATAGTTTTAGATGACGTTTGCTCAACTATTTTGCAAATAAGAAAGAAATAAAAATATATGTATATTTTTTGCAACAGGGACTGAAAGGGGGTCTGAAAATTTCGAAGTGGGGCTACTAGGGCATGTGGGGTATCATATAAAAGAGCGCAGTTCGCACATTCTCAAAAAAAAAATCGTTTTTTTTAGGTTGCGCAGTTTTCGACTTTTGATGAAAAATGTAAAAACAAATACCGTTCCCCCCTTATCTCCGAAGTTTACAAAGAGAAAAACCTGAAATTATTCTATGCGATAGAAGTTTATGTAAAGATTACAGGAAAATAAAACACAGTCTCTAAATAGCACACTTTTTCAGAAATCATCAACAAAAGTTACATTAGTTCCACTATCGGTCAAGAGGTGGCGCTGATATAAAACTGCAATATTCTACACCGCAGTGCACAGTATTAAAATTCTCTGACGAATATACGCCTCGCCGATGAGAATTTAAAAACATGATGGTACGGAACCCTCGGTACGTGAGTCTGACTCGTTCTTGTCCGGTTTTTTTGTAGATACTCTACTTACTCCCTTATCGTGCTGTTATTTTGGTATGCTATGTTTATTTTCTGCGAAATACAACTACAGCATACATTCAGAACATTAGTATTACATTCACAAACGAATCCAATTAAGCTTGTACGAGTAGGTACAACAAACAGTACAAAGGCAAGGTTCGAACTTACCTACAACCTCTTTCTGATCAGACCAACATCCTACCTTCTTGGACTACAAGAATTAGAATACTCTTTTTTAAGAACACCATAAACCACTGATATCACGGCATCAATGAAGTAAGTAAGCGTCACTTAGTCAACATCACTACAATACAAAATACTTAATATATTATATCGATACAAAAATCTAGGTCAAAAACACAAGCTATACATCAATGATTTATCTCCACAGAATCTGACAGTAAAACCAGTATCCAATATGCTTACAATTCAAGCTATGCACATGACAAGACCAGCATAAACTGCCACACGGTTGTCGAACAAGAGAAGTTCAAAATGGCGGCTATGAGAAGCCAACGTAAACTGGGCACTCAAAGTCTTCGTGACCCAAAAATGACACAAACTAGTTTACGACCACTTTTGCTTTCTTATAAAGACTAACGTAATGTAAGAGCGACATTAATCATTGGAGAACAATTTCTAATGTCATCATTACCTAGTTTTGAGTCTGAATAAATATCGTCTAGAAATAGAAACGAATTATTCAAGGCTGTATTCTTTATACTGCTTATGTTTTACGTAATGTCGTTATGAACTAAGTAGACAGAAAATAATGAGTATGTGGTGCATAGAAATATCTATGATGTGGTGTATTATTTGTTCAGAGGGGCTCGTGGCTAAATGATAAAGGCTAAAAGGCTCCTACAAACAGGCGCGACACGCGATATAATCGCGCGCGACACAAAGGCACCGCTCGTTGCGCGACTTGCGGTGCCTTTGTGTCGCGTGTCGTGTCGCGCCTGTTTGAAGGAGCCTTAACAGTCGCACGGGTCGAAGGTTAAGCTACGGTTGGCGCGGTCGGTCCATGGATGGGTGACCAGCTATTACATATCAAGACCCCTTCATTCCTCGGAAAGCATGTTAAGCCATTGATCCCGGCTGTTATTCCCAGATCTTTGACAGTAATTACGGGAAGTCATAAGCGCAAAAGTCTGACAACCAGTCTTCCCAAGGGGTATCATTTTACCAGTAACTGGGTTGTGGAGGTCTGATAGGCTGCAGTCGCTCCATGTATAATACTGGTATTCAACTGCATCCAGGTAGACTGGAAACCGAACCTAACACAGTTGGGATAAGGCTCGGCAGATGATGATGATATGGTGTATTATTTTATATAGAACTAGCTTCTGCCCGCGACTTCGTCCGCGTGAAATTTCTTGTTACTCCGACCCACCCCGTCGCATCGTATCGCCTGCCCGCGCTCTATTACTTCGTTTTTGCTTAGCGTTCTTACTGACTTGTTTCTTTTTGCTCGGCTCCTAAGGGTCATAGCGTGATGGTGAATAGCCTATACCCTTCCTCAAGAATTGGGCTATCAAATGCAAAAATATTTTTTTAAATCCGACCGGTAGTTCCAGAGATTAGCGCGTTCAACCAAACAAACAAACTCTTCAGCTTTATAATATTAGTATAGATTACAGATAGAGGGTCTGTGATGAGGGAAAATAAAGATCTAGGGTATGGAAGTAATAGTCACATTCAAACACCACACGTACACTGACACAAACACACCTCACTCATACCCATTGTCACTCTCCACAGAACGCAGTGGTCACATAATTTAAGACAAAAACTTTTTTACAAAAAAAAAAACAACCGTCTTCCAAATCAGAAACAACAAAGTGAAAAATAACTTTAATTTCGGAAGTCGGTGTCGTTGAGTTCGCATTTTTCGTTGTTGGCCACCGACTTCCGAACTTCACTTAGTGTCTTATTTGGAAGTCGGTTGTTTTTTTTTTTATAAAAATGTTTTTATTTTTCACTTTTAAGTTGTACTTACTCCACTCAAATTCGTAAACACTACTTGCTGTGTAAATTACAGTGACAGGAAGTTTAGCATCATTAATATAAACTAAGTGGCCAAGGCAAAAATACGTATAATTGAAACTAACTCAAAAACTACCCAAGCAAAGTTAATAAAATTTATATGGGACCACCCCTGATACATATCCTATCTATTAAAAAAAGATTTTTTGAAATCCATTCCATCCACAAACAAACACAAAGAAACAGTCGAATTGAGAAGCTCTTTCTGTTTTTAAATCGGTTAAAATAAAAAAGGTAAATTCTTTTATTATTATTACTTTTTTTGGATATTAGTAAACCTACCTTTTAATGCATGCTATAACTATAACGAATCTCATTTCCCTGTAAATCTCTTGTGGTACAGGAACTCCTAGTACAAGAGTCATGGCTACTTTGATGTCACTGATGTTTGTGTCTTGAAGTGAAAATAAATATTTAATAAATATTATTAGCTGACCACAAATAAATTTAAATTATGATCATGACAGGAGGATGACGAAATGGGGCAGGTGCCTACTTGTAATGCAGATTACATTGTAAAATACTGACTTCGATTTTTTGTAAGAAAAGAACGAAAGAAAAAGCAGTTATTGCGACTCGTACAGGAAGATCACAAACTAAACTGAACACAGCAAAATAAAATTCCAAGTTATATACAAATAAAAGTAACAAAAGGAAAATAAAATAGAAAGTCCTATACGAGGCCAAAAGGCTCCTATCTCAGCATGATGCTGCGACATTTAAAAAATAAATGTCGCAGCGCTGGTATTCTGATAGAGCCCGCTGTGATGTCACGGGCAGTTACAGAAATAAATAAAGTAAGTAAGTACTTATATTGTTCTGCATTGATTGTGAGTTTTGACATTAAGTATGTAGCACTCTAATTGTAACACACTATCAATCTGTATCATTTAGAAGGAAATTGCTAACCCTTTGCTTGATTATTATATTAAAAAAAAATTGCCTGCTTAAAAACGTAAATAACGCAATGAATGTTGTTGAACTGTCAAAATGAAACCCATTGTTACCATTAGTGGGTTACGCAATTCCCCGGCTGGTGATATATGTACCTATATGTATTTATAACATAGAGCTCAAACTCAAACTCAAACTCAAAGCATTTATTTCAATTAAACCTTGTACAGGCACTTTTGAATTGTCAAAATTTAAATAGTCTGTCAGTTAGTCAGAAAGTTGAAGCTAGTTGCCCATTCCAAAACGTAGATCTCTATGGAGACAAAACAAAACCTCAAAAGTAAATACTAAAAAAAAAAAAATTTGTAGCCTATGTTGTCCCACTGCAGCGCAAAGCCCTCCTTTTCTCCTGTCCACTCCTCTCTGTCTCGGGCTAGTGTGGACCAATTCTGTATATAGGCGCCTCTGTCTCGGGCTAGTGTGGACCAATTCTGTCTGTAGGCACCTTTGTCTCGGGCTAGTGTGGACCAATTCTGTCTGTAGGCGCCTCTGTCTCGGGCTAGTGTGGACCAATTCTGTATGTAGGCGCCTCTGTCTCGGGCTAGTGTGGACCAATCTTCCTGTCCACTCCTCTCCTCTCTGTCTCGGGCTAGTGTGGACCAATCGTCCTGTCCACTCCTCTCTGTCTCGGGCTAGTGTGGACCAATCCTCTTGTCCACTCCTCTCTGTCTCGGGCTAGTGTGGACCAATCCTCCTGTCCACTCCTCTCTGTCTCGGGCTAGTGTGGACCAATCCTCCTGTCCACTCCTCTCTGTCTCGGGCTAGTGTGGACCAATCCTCCTGTCCACTCCTCTCTGTCTCGGGCTAGTGTGGACCTATCCTCCTGTCCATTTCTCTCTGTCTCGGGCTAGTGTGGACCAATCCTCCTGTCCACTTCTCTCTGTCTCGGGCTAGTGTGGACTAATTCTGTCTGTAGGCGTCAAGCTCGTCCCGCCATCTTCTCCTGGAAATAATAGTAATACTATCATTATTTCGTTTATTTATTTACTGCTTACTTATTAAATATATTTCATTATATTTTCTCTGCTCCTGTTTCATGTTTACTATTTATATGGATATATTTATATGTAGGTATGTGAATATATTTATTTAGATTAGTATAATATACTATATGTATGTATTTATTGTATTATGTAAATGCTACACTGTTTGAAGGAGCTTTAAAGAAACAGGTAAACATGTAACTCTATTGGTTTACGCGGCGCACGCCTGTAAACCTCCCAATGTGCAAGATTTATTTCCATATTTTCAACAACCATCGTCATATTATTTTAGCCAATTTACACAAAACCTAAGTCTTCTTTACATAGTACAAAACAAAGTCGCTCCCGCTTCCTGTTAGCTTAGAATTTTTTAACTAGGCAACGGATTTTAATGCAGTTTTCAGCAATATATAGTGATTCAAGAGGAAGACTTATATGTATAATACATGCATACAATACATTATAATAGAGAAGAGCCGAGAAATTCTAAGATTTGTAATGTGATGTCGTAACAAACATATTTTTGTGCACTTACATTGCAAACGCTGGCTAAACCTTACGAGATAGATCAAATTAATGTACTACGGAATTGTATCTTAAAAATATTAATAAAAAATTCCACGATGGTATATATTTATCTCCTAAGGATAACCCACAGTAACCATTTTTATCTTTTACATATTACAAAAAAAATATGGGTTATTTATCAAGCTATTTTAAACAATACAGTATCATTCCTTGTCCAATAAAATACATTAGATACGTTGTGCATTTCATGTAGATCAAAATTGCCACTAACAGCTTGTCTTTAAAATGAATATCTTAGAAGATATCAGAGATTTAAAAAGCGGGGGCAGAGCGGCTGGCGGGGCGGTAAGAAGTTCGCCGGATCAGCTAGTGTATTATAAACCTAAACCTCCCTCGTGTATCATTCTGTTCATTGGTAAAAAACCTCCTTATGAAAACCCGTAGTTTTTAAGTTTATTGCGTTCAGACAGACGCGAATTTGTTATATGAGGTGATAATTATGTGCCCATACAAAACTGTTTGTACTATGAACCAACAAATCAACCGTTTTATAAAATCCACACGCACAACTTTAAAACGTATTATACGAGTATCAGAGAAAGTGTCAGTTAATCAAAAAACGCCTAACAATTGGTATCACCAACTATGACTCGCTGTCGGTAGGTCAGCTGGAATGACGGTCTACTCCACAGGTATGTACGACGTAATAGACGAGTGACGTTATACATCGTGTCACTTTTGTTTTTGTTTGTAGGAGGAAAATCAACGACGCGAGCGATGAAATGGAGAATGGAACATTATCACACGGTTTCTGATTCTAAGTTTAGAATCAACTTTGGGTTATCCTTTAATGTAGACCGAATTCCAATATGTATGGTGTTTGATAAAACGTGTCGATTGTCAAAATCTAACAAGTCTGATGCACCTTTAGGCGTTTTCTACCGAATCATTCGAATCGGAAGAAAATAAGCATAAGCAGTATAACAATAATAAGCCATGCATAACTCCTGAAACCGGGGGATGTGAGGGTGTTGAAATGGGGGGCAGGGGGATACTGTGAAATGGGCGTATGTATTGGATGAGCGAGGTGGATACCCCACCCCCGGGTCACCTCCTATCGGCAAATAGCTCAGCCCTCGTCGAATGAGCTGCTGGATCCACCCCCACTGCAGTCGCTCGGAAACGCCCAGAATAGTTTTTTTTTCAACTTATGACCTAAATAAATCATCACGTCTGCATCTCCCGAAGGGGTAGGTAGAGTATAGCTATAGGACACCTGCATTGCTAGTTATGTTTAAGTCCCATGTAAGGGGGCGAACCTATTGTCATGAACATCAAATGTCTTAAACAAGGTCTTTATAGAATCAAAATATACTTTTCAAGGAACTTTTTTGCGTTTCGTTTAGTGCAATCTTTTGCAGATGAACAGCATAAAAAGAACAAAAGATCGAATCAATGAAATTCTTAAATTCACTGAGAGACAAAAGAACAGCCTAAACCGGGCTAGAAACATGAAACTTTGCTTAAGAGTTTCTTAATTACCGAATATTAGCACTAAGTATGGATTTTTGAAAATTGATCTCCTAAGACGGTTAAACAGGGGATGGAACTTTGTATGGCAGTTAGTAATTTTTGCCAATGAGAAATCCTTTCGGGCACACGACTTTTTTTTTAATTCTTCCTGTCGATGTAGATAGGTACGTATTTGCTATCTACCCATTGGCAATACAACATCTAACTCACCTTGTCAACGTTTTCATATCATCAAGCACCCACTGTTTGAGGACCCTATAAAAAAAACTAGTTTATATGCAACTTCATTATAAAAAAATATATGGTTTACAATGAAAATAGGCCCAAGGTAAGTAAAGTTGTATATTAGAGTTGCAGCCAAGACCTATGCTAAGACAACTTAATATCTTGTAATTTCTGATATCAGCGCTCGCTCTCGTTATCATTATAGCCGATGCAGATGTTCAGTAAGGTGTAGCGGTATCTACAACGCCACATGCGAACAACGCGTCATACTGACGTCACGCAAATTCCTGCATCTCGCAAGCAGAGTTTACCGCGCAACTAGCATATACAGGGTGGGTAAAAAATCGTGTATCAAACGAAACAGGGCGATAGTTGCGGTTATTTGAAGAAACAGACTCTAACAGAGAGGATGCCTGTGTCCCAGCAGTGGGAAAATCATAGTTGATTGTGCTAGGTGTAAGACTAGAATTAAAGAAATAAAAACGGACTCTGGCCCATCTAATCACGAACTACATCAAAAACCCATTATTTCGATACATAATATATGACTTTATCATTCTTATTTTATATCCACTAATAACTCAGTTGGACATCTGCTTAGCCTTTTAAGGCGAAAGCGTGAGCGATGCAATCGTATTGTATTACAGTGGGAGGCTATATGTGACCTCTTTATGTATTTTATTATTTATGTACACGCGGCATAATACATAGAGATACGAAATGTAACTTTTGAGTACAAAGGCACTGCTTATTTTTTAAGAAATTTCTTCTTTGAAAGGAGTATATGGGTGAGAACAAGAAGAGAAGAATATGAATCTGTGACCTACTTGAAAAGCAAAGTTAGTTAGCACAAAATTATAGAATTTTGTAAACTTGAAATTATAGTCCGTACCTATGACTACGGTAACCCACCAGCAACCGTATTAAAATGAGAATAAAGATCAGTGTGATTTGATTTTGACAGTGATGCAAAATCAGAGGACTGTTAGATACTTCGGGTTGCCTGAATTAGCTTTAATAAAGTACTCGTGAAGTAGGAAAATTATGATTAGCATCTTAGGACACAAATAGCGGCACAGTATGAGCTAAAGAAAAACTCTAAGGTTTATTTCAATGTTTAAAAGGCGGACTTGAACACAATTTTTTTCACACAAACACAATCGAACTCCTTTTTTTTCAGGATGGGATAACATCAAATGACTCCTCCCGCTTTAGGTGGAGCGGAAGGCAGTGTCAGACTCTTACTGACTAAAACCCACCTGTGTGCCTTCCTTAGCCCTTTATGTTCCGGGCCAGCGGTAACCCTTTCGGACAATCCCGCTGACCCGGCAGGCTTCTCAATCGTTCTGTCAGGATAATGAGCACTGAGCATGTAGATCCTGGAAATTCGATAAAAACGTAGTGTTGCTATACACATGCAAAGTGCCTGTGTAACATTTTAAGGGTGTGGCCAAAACTTTTCTACATTCATTGATCATTTTGCTTAATGTCACGGCCTGATTTATTAAAAGCCAATCGATTGCTCAAAAGTAATTTACGGGCGTTAGACAGTTTGTCACATTCATTTTGCGATAATTTCCTTTCAAGAAACAGGCCCACGTAAGCATCTATAGTCATCTAATATTTCGACAATTCAATCAAAAACGGTGGCCATTCCGATCTAAAAGCCCACAGACGCCCACAGAAGTTGGTACTTTATTCAAATACGGTACCATCATCGCGTCACGATAAATATTGTGGGCGTTGAACTTCTAACCTTCACTAGGGTACATTAAGCCGCTACGGTGTTTAGGACAAATTGATGGTGGTATTAACTGATAGTTTACATCATTCTAAATGAAATATACATGTCGTTTGATGGTGATATTTATCATCTTGGTATTGTGAGTGGAATGACAGATTAGGTCAATGACTTTGTTAGTCAAGGTCTTAGACTCGACGGAAACTTTGTCACTGACTTCAGTTGAACTAAGTTATAAGAGAAAAGAAGATTTTTTCTGGAAATTAGCAGTGCATTAAAGAGAGAATGGAAGTAGTAATAAATAATAATAAAAATAATAAGTTCTTTTTGTAAGTTTTATTTTCTGTCTGAGTAGTTTTCAAAGTTTTTGTTGGTATATTGACGTGTGCTAATTAACATGTGGCAAATAGTTTAATTTAATGTTTTGCGTTCGTAATGTTAATTACTTTGCATACTATTGTATAGAATGAAGTTCTTCTTACTTAACAGCTGTACTGCTGGGGAATTTGTTGCGCCACTTCTTCTTCCCAGTTAAAGCTCTAAGAAATGGTGAAGGGTGGGCGTTTTGAGGGACTATCTTATGTAATTTTGACGTTCAAAAATTGCTGATTCTCAGCCTAGTTTGTGTAAATGACTTTTGATTTTTAATAGTAAAATTATAACCTATATAAGCCTTAGCTTCCACTCTAAAGTTACATAGCACAAAACATTCTGTATGTTTTGCAACATGCACAGTTATTGAGCCTAAAAATAAATGGTTTTAGATAGTTATCCCAACTGTTGTTGAAAGTATTTTAAAACCAATCGAATAGCTAGTATTGAATTAGTTGTAAAATACTTGGCACATGCTAATGTTCCACGTGACACACTGCATTTACTTTCCCCGATACCTCATTTCCGAACTTTACGCTTAAAAAATTCAAATTAAATCCACTCTCATGTCATTTACCTGACAGCAACTGACCACAAGCGGGTAATGTGTTTGCAAACAACGTGTTGGAAACTGACAAATGCATAATGTAATTGTGCAATATACTTTAGTTACTGCTGATGACGTGAGTGTTAGGTGTGAAGATAGGTGGCACCTGCTTATGTGTTTTCCGGGAGACTACGAATAGATATATCAGTGGGATAAGCATGCAGCAATACTGCGACAAGTGTCGCGGATTTTGTCGCTAATGGAACGATATTCGTGACAAAAGTCTTGTCAACGCGTCATGGCTGAATTGGTTTTGCTTTATCCTGTATTAGACGGAGTAAATGACAGCGTGACGGTTGACAAGGAAGAAGTATTATTACTATTTACTAAGACACACTAGCAGCTAATTAGCTGATGCGAGTATATCAAATAGCTTGGTTCTTTAATAATTAAGGCTCCTGCAAACAGGCGCGATGCGTGACGCGAATCGCGCGCGACTCTAAGGTACCGCTCGTTGCGCGACTTGCGGTGCCTTTGTGTCGCGTGTCGTGTCGCGCCTGTTTGAAGGAGCCTTTACAACATCTGTACCTAACCTACCTATGTTCAACAAATAAAAACATTTGTATTTGTATTTGGAGATATTCCAATATATCACACTAATATTATAAAGGCGAAAGTTTCTGAGTATGTGTGTGTGTGTGTTTATATGTTTGTTACTTCTTCACGCTGAAACGGCTGGACCAATTTTGTAAAATTTTGTATGGAGGTAGCTGACACCCTGGATTAACATAATTATAGGCTTTTTATCCCGATATTCCCACGGAATCGACATTTACGCGGGTGAAACCGCGGGGCGCAGGTAGTTAATAATAAATATATATATATATATATATATATTTTATTTTGTCTGTCCAGTCGAATGTTGAAGCAGTTCAGTGTGGGAGCCGTCACAACATTTTCTGAGAGCCTATTCCATGGCATGGCATTCAGAGTGTAAAGGTCTGGAAGAAGAAAGCATGAAGATGATGTTGAGTGATTAATCGGTGAAGATCACACTTAATGACGTAATGACTTTCAATAACAAAAAAAAATCTTAGAATAATGTGATTCCAGTAGCGAAAAAGTTGTAAGAACAAAGTCGTGTGTCGAGTGGTTTCGTCGAAAAAACGCTTAATTTCTGAGATGAAAAGAACCCTATATAAAAATACATTAAAAAAAACTACGCGCATTG
Organism: Luperina nickerlii; assembly: GCA_963855955.1. Taxonomy (NCBI): domain Eukaryota; kingdom Metazoa; phylum Arthropoda; class Insecta; order Lepidoptera; family Noctuidae; genus Luperina; species Luperina nickerlii. Next base: position 2,498,243 of record OY979662.1, read on the forward strand.
ACGTGGAGTTGCAGACACCAGACACGCTCGCGAAATCTGACACTACGGCAAGGGTTTACTTAGAGGAAGAGGAGAGTGACAGTTCATTCTGTTCTGTTCCCGAGACTCCGTCTTCGGTTCCGTTGAATGACGAACAGCAAACGGATCAGCCGTCAAATAAAAGTTCCGAAGAAGAAGACGAACAGGATGGCGGAAGGATCGATTCAATACCTTCGGAACTAGATATTCAACCTGTAAGCACGGGACCACAGAGTACATACCAGGGACCGGTCAGTGCTGTTAGGAAAAAAATTGTAAATTATAAATGTTAAGATACACAGGGGTGTTGTTTTATACATAATTATATGTTTTAAGTTATTGGTGGAGGGATTGTGATATATTATAAATGCGGGTACGCATGTGTAAAGGAATTTTGGTCAGTCATCGACCGGCCATTAAACGTGTAACGAACACTCCTTGTTTTACTCAAGTATAATCCAAAGATACTAGAAAATTATATTTTTATAATTACATACAAAGATCTTAAAAACAAGGTAGTAAAAACAATGATTTAAAACTTAATAAATCACGTTATTGTAAGAAAATCGAAACATAAAATTACAATACTTTACGACTTCGTATATAATATAAAGGATGGAATTTTCGAAACGTACACCTGGAGGGAAAGTACTCTAAATACTGAATACAGCAAATTTTACTCAAAGGAAACATTCTTTTACTTTTAAAAAGAAGCAAAACTGCATTTAAATATGTTTGAAAATACGCTTGCCACACCCGGGAATCCGAAAAAATAGCATCGTGTACTGTAAACGAGCTAATTCTCAGGTTCACAATACAATTTTCAATGTTTACCACAACATGCTACTAAAAGTTACTCAACATGCTACTAAAAGTTACTCAAAATTAATTCCTTAAAAGAATAAATTTGTGCATCCAAGGAAATTGAGCTCATTTCGAGCAACTAATTAGTTAAATTTACTCGCTTTTTTCGTTCAAATAAAATAAGTTTAGATTTCCTGGTTTTTGTTTAATTTAATTTGCCATGTTTGCTAGAGAGATTTGATGCTTATGATTGACCCTATCGATTGGTGCCATAAAAGTATGGATGCTATTTTTTCGGATTTTAGTCGGTTCGATTCCCGGGTGTGGCAAGCGTATTTTCAAAAAACATTAAAGGCAGTTCTGCTTCTTTTTAAAAATAAAGCAGTAATAGCTAGTGTCTTCAGCATTAAGAGTACTTTTCCTCCAGGTCCAGGTACGCTTCGAAAATTGCACCCTGTATAGTTCTCCATATCGATTTCGATAACAGCGACCTTTTGAAATAATTGTTTTACAATATCTGGTAAAAATACAATACTTTACGACTTACAACGCTTATCGAATACTTTCAACCTGTACCTACAATGCTCAAGTTAGTCCTAGTATTTTGTTTCTCAACATATAACTTTAGTTTGTTCATCAAACAAACTGCCGCGCAACCTACTGTGGTCCGTGACAGTCAGTTCAATCATACCCATCTAAGAGTCATCCATGGACGAGATATCGAGAACGGCAAGTATCCATTTGCTGTAGTATTGTTTGAGTTCGATAAAACTTGCAAATATGGTGTCTGCAGATTCTGCACGGCATCCATGATAACGGAGACCTGGGTGATCACCGCCGCACACTGCGCTAATAGTCTGCAAGACAACAAATCCTATGTTTGGTACGGTAACTATACTGTGCCGCCATTCGAATCCAAATTGTTTTCCTTAGTATTAGAAACATTCGTACATCCAGGCTACCGCTTCCTGAACGTAGATTTGTTGAATGCGTTCGTAGTAGATAACGATATAAGTTTGCTCCGTGTGCATCCCATCAGTCTGCGGCGTTATGGACGACTTTCTTCGGTTGACCACACCACGTTGATAGGGCTCCCAGTGACGTACGTGGGGGCCGGCTTGACCGACAAGTTGGGGGACGACGACACGCGGCTACTGCAGCTCGGGGAAGGGGCCGTCGTCTCATGTGATGGGGAATTTAGGGACATGACCAGATATTTGATTTGCATTTCGCCCAAGTGTTCGAACAGACTTGACAGGCCAAACAGCGGAGACTCCGGGGGGCCCTTGTTGTACGACGGACGCATTGTCGGCGTGCTGTCTTATGGACAAGACTTCGACATGCTTGTGAATGATGGCTATACACCAGTCAGCCCCTACATAGACTGGATTTATGAAGTGACTCGTCCGAAATAATAATGTTTAGACATTATTTATTTAAAATCAAATGAACGGCAGAATAAAGAGCTTGGATGGAACCAGTTTTGTACTTGTAGAAAACTGGTCACTGAACCGTTTTCAATGAACACTTACCAAAATGTCCGTGCCCCAGGAATCCCAGCCGCGGTGTCGGAGTTAGACTAATTATTGACAATAAATTATGAACTTTTAGTTGTTGTTTTATTTTAATTTGCTCAGTAGCAGAGAGCAACATCGTTTTGTGTTGCTAAAAACATGTTTCACAATAAAATTTCACACTAGAAACTGTAGGAAATGTTGCTCAACTAGAGTTGTATTTTTTATTGAGGTAAGTAACAGGTTGATGCCGTTTTCATTAGCATTAGGCGTTCATTTTGGTGACGCTTATTGTAAGTGAAAACGAGCATCTAACCTTTGCATTCAAATAATTGTAAATACCCTAAACATGTTCTCATTGATCGCTATTCCGCACTATCTAGTGCACATAAATCTCGACAGACAGAATCGTCTGTCTGTCGAGATTTATTTATATATACACCGTGGCTTAGTATCGACTAAGCCACGGTGTTTTAACTTTAAAATCTATAGCTACACGATAATGCCCTTGAAAAAAAATCAACATCTGCCTTTTCCAACAATATTGGGGTCGGCTTCCAGTCTAACCGGAGGCAGCTGTATTCTACAAGAAGTGTCTATCTATTTGATCTCCAAAACCCAGTAACTGGGTAACACGATACTCCTTGGTTGTCACGTTTTTGACCCGTGACGACTGTCAAAGATCTTCAAATTACAGCCGGGACAGATGGCTTTACGTGTGTTCCGAGGTGCGGAGGGGTCTCAATATGTTCACCTATCTACAACCAACCGCGGCAAGAGTAGCTTAAAAACCTTCTATCAACCCGTGCGCCTGTTATCATTTAGCCTTAGCCACGAGCCCCGGGTGTTGTCAGACACCCGTATTACCTATTAAATTTACATGGGTAAAACCACTGATGAAGCAAGTTAATCATGGTAACAGCTGAAGCAACCCTAGACATGATGCGTGTCACGTCAGCACGGCTGCGTGCTAACTTGTCACGATAAGAATCACTGCCACGTATAATGACGATGTTGCGTTTGTGCCCGGTAATTAAAACAACGTACCAACAGGTGAAATAACTGTATCTTGATGTAAGTAATGGGGTATTCCTTGAAACGCACAAACTATGAATCGCACCAAAAGTATTCCTCGCTAAAAAAAAATGATTCGTAATAAATGATATCGATAGACGTTTCATTTGGTGCGTCTCAAAATTGGTGCGTTTCGAGGAATACCCAAGGAACTAACATGAAGATAGTTACATGTTCCCTTGTTAGAAACAAACTGATAGTTAATAACTGATAAGACAGTGTAACAATAGTAGTCATCAAAAACGGTAATTCAAAGTTTATTGACAAAATACTAGGTCTTTGTTTTAGTTTCATTGTCAGTCAGCCCCGCTGAAGCACTTCTGACTAGTTTATATTACTAACATTGCATAAGTATAAACAGCCTATAATATTGACATCTACTAACCGCACCGCAGTTACTTAGAGCAATTCGCCACTGAGTCCGAAACATCAGCGTGCCTCATCGATAATAACCGTAGGATACAAACATGGATCAAAACAAGTACGGCTACATCCACGTAATCAAATAACACGACCATGTAAAACAATGGGATGCTCAGCTATCTTAGAGAAAGTCAGTAATTACGTTAATTTTGACGGGAGATCGTGAACTAGTGGCATGATCATAATCACACTAATATTATGAAGGCGAAAGTTTGTGAGTGTGTGTTTATATGTTTGTTACTTCTTCACGCTCAAACGGCTGGGCCAATTTTGTAAAAATTTTGTATGAAGGTAGCCAACACTCTGGATTAACATATAGGCTACTTTTTATCCCGATATCCCCACGGGAGCGACACTTATGCGGGTAAAACCGCGAGGCGCAGCCAGTCATCCTATAATTTTCCACTGCTGGTACCCAGGCCTCCCCTCTGTGAGACGGAGTGAGCTGTAATACCCACGCGGGCCCTTCACTGGGCCCACGAGCCACTTGAGAGGCCTTTGTTCTAGCAGTGGGAACGCTATAGGACAATTATGTGGTATACTGCTACCCGTGACCTTTCACAGGTGGCTAGTTGATCTTGTATAGTGTCATCCACATTTCCGCCTTTCTCTGTGGGATTTCTATTCACACAGGTGGCCCTTCCTAACTCTTTCGTATCCGCAATGTTGCTTATTCATTGCCACTAATTATTTATATTCGATATTTCGCACAGCACGACTCAATTTACATAACTTGATTTGAATACCAAATTTTCCATTGCTCATTTTCACCTAATTATAATTTTGTGCTAGATTAATCCGGCTTCTTTTGTTTTATTGCAGGCGCTAACACACCCTCACACACACACATACACACACCCCCCTCACACACGCACACACACACACACCCCCCCTCACACACGCACACACTCATATACTGTTTATATCTGAGGTACTAAAAAAAAATTGTATACTGCTGTGGAAGAGCGGAGTCTCCTAACACAGGCATTACCTGCTTAACAGGAGGCTCCAATCACCAACTAATGTAAAACTTCTTGGTTCAGAAACAAATTTGATTTGATTTGATTTGTTTACAATACAAACCACAACGTGTTTGGAAGTGCTAACAGTGACGTTTGACTAATGTAGCCGAAGTTTGATTAATGTTGCAGTGTCTACAGGATCAAAAAACAAACAAGATTAGTCTCTAAAACAATGTTTGGGAAGGTCTGTCCTGGCATGTTTTGTCATCGATAAAAAAATCAGAAGGCAGTAATAAAGGTTATAATTGCATGAATCACGAAGATCTATACGTGTTGCCTTTTAAAAAGTACAACACTTGCAGGAGTAAAGACTATAAACTCCAACGCAGTGTATAGGAAGGTCAATATTATCCTTATAAAGAACGAATTGCTGTTTTAACACTAAAGACTGAAGATGTTGCAATTAGCACTGAGTGTGGATCTCCGGCAAATAGTATTTACTAAAACCCGGTTTCAAAATTGAGAATCGATTTGCCAAAGTCTACTTGAGGAATCTGCCTAGCTTTTCCCAACTGTGTTGGGGTCGGCTTCCAGTCTAACCGGAGGCATCTGAATACCAGTATTTTACATGGAGCGACTGCCTATCTGACATCCACAACCCAGTTACTAAGTAACACGATAACCCCTTGCTATGACTGGTTGTCAGACTTGGACTGGTGTATGGGGGTTTGTATTACCAACATAAATGAAAACTAAACTTCTGTCATGTTTTTTATCATTACGTCACGCGTTAATTTAAATTAGCTCGCAAACCGTAGATAGAGATAGTTCATTCTCTATCTACGTCGCAAACAATGTGGAGGGAAATTTTGAAATTGGAACGTACCTATTTTTACTTACAAATAATCATATTTTCAAAATAAATTATAACTGGCCAGTCTCTCATACATAAAAACTTTTTTTTGCAAATCTTTCTGAGTGGCCTGGTATTAGTAACCGCGAGTAAATTGTATTGTACCACCTGCTGATCGTAGGAAATTAAACACACAAAAAAATACATTCATTCAATGCATTCAAGAATCAATTAGCTGATTTTTTAATCGCCAGTACAACCCGTCCTAAAAACTAAATGCAAAAATATATATTTTTTCCATAATTCAGAATTTGAATTTCATAGAATGTTGGTACTTACTTAACGACTTAGATAAAAAAAAACGTAATAATTACTTATTTTCTAATGTGGTTATTAACCCAGTGCTGGACGTAACACATGTCCAGCCTATCCATAATAACAGCCAATAATAGCATAGGATGGGTGTTAGTGTTTTAATTGATACATTGACGATTGTGTAGAACTTTAAGATTAAGATGATCATAAGATTTATTGAACCAATGTTACAAGTATTAAACCTTATAATTTGCTTCATATGTTTGAAAAATTTCTCAACTCAACAACTTAGACAAAGCAATGAATATTGTTAAACTGTCAAAATGAAAGCCGTTACTACTTTTAATGTTTCACGCAATTACCCTGCTGGGATTTCTTCATTGACAGCGTGCGAAAAGATACTATCAGGAACGCGACCGTTAATATGGCACATAAAGTTTAGACTGAACACTTGGTCGCGTCGCATCGTACCTACTCAAACTGACACCCTACGTCAATTAGCCGTGTTATGGCCATTTCATACAGCTATCAAGAATAAACGGCCAATTTCAGTTGGTAGTCAATTTGTGTAACAATTAATTTCCCTAACGGTTCATACCTGAGTCACACAACAGTCACCAATCCTCCATCTGCTATATTTACCTGAGAAATGTATATGAGTTTGCTATTTGTTCTTTGGCATAAACACACTGAAATGTTTTGTTTCCTTACATGGCCATTCGACGTCATAAAATATTTTTAAATATAAGCATAGTTTCCGAGATAGCCGCGTAACAGATAACTAACATGTGCATGAAGGTGAGTCTGTAGTGAACTTTCACCTAGTCTGCCGCCACTATTCTATGTATTAATGTATGCGTTAGTACAGTATGGATATTATCTCATCGATATGTCGCAGCCAAATGGGTAAATTAGCCGTTTAGTTAACCGCCTAGCCTTTTAACCAAACGGCGACCGTTCAACTAACGGCCTGAATGATATTCAATTATAGTTTAGGTTGGAAGTCTGTAACCAGTCACGCGCGAGCCGAATTGGTCGCAGTAACTAAGTCAGGGCACCCCGGTCAAATGGGTTAGGTTAGGTTAGAATTTGTCCAGTCGGGGGTTGCGAAGGGTTTCGTACGTTTCCGCGACCCCAAAAATGTCAACTACCTTTTAGACGCCACTGAATACTCGGAACTTATTTCAAAGGCTACCTGTGAGTATCTGTACTTAGAATTAAATTTCCGTAACGGCGGTAATTTTTTGCAGCAAAACAGACAGGCTTTAACGAAGTTTGTTCTTGAAAGGACTGCAGGAAACTAAGTTTCAGGATATTTCTAGCACATTTTCTACCGACTTTATATGCTCTCAATTATGCTGCGATGTAATTTCCTGTCCCAATTAGCTTGCAACGTGTATCATTGCTCTTTGAACCACTTTTGTCGTGTAAAAGAAATACGATGACACAGGCTGTGCGCTAACATCAACTTCAAAGTAAACAATATTTTCGAAACCATTGAATGAAATAATGAGTTTTCTCGGCAACGGCAGGGAAACTCGAGTATTAATAAATGACGAAGTTATGCATAATCGTTGTGTGCTTGAATGGAACTCTTTTGCAAGCGACAGCTATTTCAACTTCCTTCTAATTTAGAGTTTGACAAAGACGCATAGGGGATAAGTGAGTGATGACCATTAGTGCAGGACAGTCGACCTTGGCCTACTGGATCTCAACGCTGATGAATGAGAGTAATGGAGTGTACGGTGGGGCACGTCATAATCAATCTTCCGATCAAGGCAAGTGCCGCTACACATTTCCGCTCTTTCAGCATCATTTCTCCCGAACACTGTCAATCTGCAGGCGATGCAAAGATAATGCGTTTTACTAAAAACTACATGCTTTCCTACTCCGAGTACAGTACATCTGTTGGTCCATACTCCATACAATATAAAGTTCCGTGATCAATCATATTGTGAAAAAGTTTTGGATTTCTGTTATTAGCACTAAAAGGGGATTACTAATGGGTTGTGAGACCAATATCATTATTATCAGCCGTCCCATACGTTTGATAAATGATTTTGTTTTTGTAAGTAGGTTTGTACAGACACGTCAATCATGTGTTTTTTAAAACAAGATGAGGTCGGCGTTTCCTATCTGAAGTTTCCTATCCTATATCTAATTTCCTATCTATTTGTATGGGACATTTGATATTTTTTTTCAGGATTACGATGTTAGTCACACACAGCCTACACTGCCCTCCTATAACTATTAACACTGTAATCTGAAAACATTGTAAATGCCGATTATTATTAAAAGAGTAACCGTGGAGTTCCTTGCCGGCTCTACTCCATAGAAAACGACCAATTGGAATCGTGCACCTAGCTTATAACATTTTATAAGTGATCATGTAGGTTTATGTAAAATAAAATGTTTTAATTTTAATTGCGTCACATTGAGAAACTTGTCCAGGCCGATGGTCTGTACCACAACGTTAAATTTGAGCAAACCTTTCTGATACAGCTGTAGATTCAAATCTTAGAAAAACGCTTCGTTTTCGTTAAGGGGATTACAAGACCTAAAAGCAAAAAAAAACAAGTTTTATAATGGCTAAAAGTGATCGACTATAGTAAACAAAATCAGAAAAATATATGATATTCTTCAGGATATATGCTAGGTAGATAGTGTGTTGAAAACATAATACAACCAATTTGATACGATAGAAAAAATCATGAAGATACCTCTGAAAACTTTCTTTTTACAATAAAAACCATACTAATATACATATTTTTTGTCATATTATTCTACAAGCAACATACAAAAGCTTTTTAATTTTGAAGTCCAAACAATAGATTTTTTGTAAATAGATAATTGCTTCATATTATGCAATAAATTACCAGCGTTGTGTCATCGCGCCTCTTTTTCTTTTATATGCAGTCCGACAGTGACCGCGCTTTAGGTCATGTAGTCCCCTTAATAGGAACCGCCGCGCGGCGCCACTAGTATTATGAGAGCAGTGGTGGCCCAGTGGTAACGGCCGCGACTTACCAAGTTGTAGGTCATGGGTTCGAACCTTAGTAGGCACTTTATGTAAATTATTTCATCACCACTGCTCTGGATAACATCGTGAGGAAACCGACATGTCCTAGAATCAAAAATATCGAGGACATGTGACATCTACCAACCCGCACTGGGAGCGCGTGATGGTTTACGGCCCTCTTCCTCTCGGCGAGAGGAGTCCTGTGTCCCAGTGTGTTCTGTGGGTAATTCTATTATGATTATGTTTGCTAACAATGTGACAGAACTAACTGCATTTCTGCACAAACTCGAGCTACCCGCATAAAGGCTCTTACAAACAGGCGCGACAACTATCTGATGAAAATGTAAACAAATGTTTCAGAAAACGTAACGGTAGATGCCAATATGTAGTAACACTACAAATTGAAGGCTATCATTTGATTATAGCACCCTAAATTCCAAATGAAAATCATCACATTGAAATCACCTTACAGATGTTTTTCCATTACCATTTCATCATCATCTGCCTAGCCTTTTCCCAACTATTTTGGGATTGGCTTCCATTGTAACGGGATGCAGCTGAATACCAGTATTTCACATGGAGTGACTGCCTATCTGACATCCACAACCCAGTTACTGCCTATATATTTATTATTATTTAAAGTAAAAATAATTCGAACAATACTTGTAGTAAAAAATGATTGGAAATAAAGTTACAACCTTCGACCCAGATGAATATGTTAGATACTAATAATTCCCTTCATCTATGCTTTGATATTATTACGAGGGCTGAGTGAGAGATTTGATCCCTTGGCGCGCAATTTCACGTGAACTGCGCTGGTTTTGAAAATGAATTGGTATTACAGACTAGAATTTGTATACTACGAGTAGTAAAGCTTTTGTATATTACATACGCAGTCATATAAATTGGATTTTTAGATATAATAATATTTTTTTTTATATTTTATTTTTGTTATTTATGTTTAAAAATGGTTTGTACATATATGTATAATGAAATAAAAGAGATTATAATAATAATTTGCAAGGGTCCCGGACCCCAGGGTCCCGAGATATGTCAAAGACATTTTTTAAATAGTAATTATTAGTATTTAACTATTTATTTATTTCAAAACAGTGTAGTAGTCTGTTACAATAAATATTATAGGTATGTAACTGATTGAATATAAAGGAGCTACCATTGCAGTACAAAGGACACTTTTAAACTTCTGTTTTAATTAAATATAACAAACACCCTTGAATAATAATTTACCTCAAAGGTATCGACCAAACTTTTATCGTCAAATGACATCACCCATTATGAGTAACAGGAACATGTGCAACATTCATGAATGAGAGTACCTTACCAGAATAAATTAAAACAAACACACACATCTAGGTAGGTAGGTACACCTACCAACGTCCGACACATCGAAGTCATTCAACCCAGCTACAAAAATATTTTTACAACGACATGAACTATCTTCAAATCCTCATAATTAGGGATTAAACGAACTTACCTGTAAGTGAAATTCTATCATACTCATACAAGTATGAAAGCCCCGTTCGATGAGATTAGCAACCCCCTCTTCGCGTTACGTTTCGCGGAAGATCCCTAATAGTAAATTATCTGTTAGGTGTCGTTGTTTCAGCTCTGTATTGACGGCACTGACTGCGATAGTAAGGCCTCCAACTTAAAAAAAAAACTAATAATAATAATCTCTTCTGAGCTGCAAGTGTACAATAATAATCTCTTCTGAGCTGAAAGTGTACAATAATAATCTCTTCCGAGTACAAATAATTACTTTTAATCGTCCTCCCCAGCCTTAATTTATTTGAGACCAGCGCAGCATGCCTTGTTCATCTATACATCTCTATTAGCCTGACTCAGATTTCACCCCCTTTCCACCAGACCACATCTCATCAATTACTCATACTTACACACTGACTATACCTATACTCCACTCTTTGATAAAATAATAACTACGAGTACACACACACACTTATTACACCCCACATTTAAACATACCGTCCGCCGCCGCCTCGCCGCGGAGTCAAGATTGGAATATTTGCGCTGTTTGAAATATTCCGCACATGCAGCAGCAGCCCCGGCACAGTAGAAAGATGAGATGGCGCAGGTTGCAACCCACACCAAAGGCCGACCTAACTTCCAAAAGATTACTAAATCCTCATAGATTATCCTAGTTTGGGAATAGAGCACACCGGCAAAAACGCAACCTTATTCAAAATTCCAACCACTACTTTTGACCACGTGCAGAAAGTGGGCCAAGTTCACACGGACGTTTTGTCAAGCATTCCAATCAAAGTAGGTATATAGTTTTGTAATGAGACTATTTAGAACATAAGAGAAGCCGCACACTGGGCTTGAATTATTCATTTTTGAGTAACAGTCGCCTTGAACAATGGCGCGAATGGTGAAATGTATGGAATAATTTAATTGTTCTACGATGTTATACAACGGGTAAATTGGTTTGTTATTAGAAACATTTAGTAGAATGTGGCTTTTTGATTTGATTTACGGCGTGCAATTAATCTTACACGAGAAACAGTTTCGTCTTTATATACCTACGTACTGACATGCATAGTTTGTGGGATGCAATCTTTACTAGTTCTGATAAGATAATGGTAAAAAATTATGAGATAAATGCCAATACGCTTTAAGACGGCAGAAAACGGAAGGAGTCAGTTTAGCTGACAAGCGATGAATATCAAATGTAAAAAACGTAAAACGTAACGTAATAATTATTCATGTTATCTGAAAGAGATGGTTTGATTGATGCCTTTCCCGTCTTTCCTACAGTACCTACGTCATTTTCGACACCATCCCTATTAGTCCAAAATATGCATGTTAATTTGCTTTGTCATAGGATATTGTGGTTCCAATCCATTTCATTAAATAATGACAAATAACTAATTACTCAACATACAATCATGAACTAAATAGGCATGCGGTTTCAATCGCGAATCAAATTACGTTTGACAACAGCCTAATTGTACACAGTGTTAGTTTAATTTATTAGAGTAAAGCACTATGTAAAACCTCTAATTTCATAATCAGCCTATAATGTTCCCATTGCTGGGACACAGGCGTCCTCTCGGTGAGAGGGCGTGGGCCGTAATCCACCACGTGGCGGGCATAGTACGCAGGTTGGTGGATGTCACAATACGTCTTCTAATTTTTGGTTCTAGAACATGCCGGTTTCCTCACGATGTTTTCCTTCAACATAATAAATCACCACACCACATCATCAAAACTATATCATCACCACTGAGATGAAATAATTTACAGAAAGAATAAAGGCTCGTACACACAGGCGCGACGAGACACGCGACACACAGGCACCGCTCGTCGCGCGACTTGCGGTGCCTTTGTGTCGCGTGTCGCGTCGCGCCTGTGTGTACGAGCCTTAACGCTCATCCGGGTTCAAACCTACGACATACAACTCGTAAGTCGCGGCCGTTTTTAGCACTGGGCTGTCACTGCTCCACTAATATACTATAATGACGGTCATTATCAGATTGGTCATTGCTGGACATAACATAACATAGTTTGTCGTCAATTACCTCACTACTACTTTTGTATTTGATAGCTGTAAGCCACCCAAACACAATAAAAATGAATTAAATAAGCGTTCATTACGCTCAAGTGATTTTAATTACAAAATTCATGAGATTTACAAGCCGTGCCGAAATACTTTCGTTGACTTGATTCTCACTCGTTTATGTAATTGATTATACGCTTTATGTATGCTGCAGTTCAATTTTACGGTTTTGTGGTAATTTGCAAATGAGAAGCATTTCTTTCGAGGCGCCAATTAAGATTCTTTCTTTATTTATGTATGTTTAAAACACTATTAAAAATATAAAGTGTGTATGATTTTTGTATGATTGTGAGTATTTTTTTTCTATATTTCTTTTATTGCAAAATGGACCTGTTCACAATCATCCGACACGCTATTGTATCGAAAATGACACATTTTGATAGCCTGATTTTTCTTGCCTTTGGTTCGGGTAGGTTAGTTTTGTTTAGTTTACAAAAATCTTTAGGTATTAGCATAAAAGTACCTATACATAACTATACCTATTCCTGTTCCTAGTACTTAAATATAAAGTAACAGTTTCACAATTATTAATAACAACACTTTACAGGCTAGGAACACCTTTCTAAGTATGTTATAATAAAGGTTACGGACTTATTAAAACATGAGGTATTAAATCTTTAACGTTAACATAATACTCGTATAATAATACCTCGGCTTCATACGTTAAACCATAAAAAAATTCAAATTTATGATGGACGTTTCTTGCAATTTTCAGGTCCGTGTCAGTTTGTAAGTGTAATAATACCACTTCAAAGAATTAGAATCAGCAATAAAACTCCTCGTGTTAGAATCGGCATCAAATAATATCATGACTTTGTAAAATAGTGATTCAATAGGGTAACATGATCTTAAGGGGATTACCTCGCTCAAATCCTGAAAATACCGTGTGTTTAAAGAAGTTTGTAGATGAATCCTTTTGTGCGTTTTCAATATAAAAAATATTGTTAAACCAAAGGTCGTCACAAATACATTGTATTGTTTAAAATTTTAATAAACTTACTAAAATTTTGTTAAAAAATCTTAACAAATAGGTCTTTTTTCAACCTAAATTGAAAATTTTCTCTATAACGTCTCCATAACTCGGCATGAATTTTATACCAAAAAATACGTAATGACGTATTTAACAATGTGTATTGATATTTTTCTCTCATTTCCTTTAATATTTTATGAAAATCCGAAATTTCGCGAAAAGCACTATGTCACTCCCGCACTCGTCCCTCTCTCTCTCGTCGTTTCGTCGTAAGTTAATACGGGACAGCATGCTCAAGGTCATTGGGCAATGTAATGCCCTTAAAAAGTTGTGTTGATGATTTTAATGATTATAATTATATAAATAAATAGAATAGAATAGAATACTCTTAAACATATATATATATATTAATATAAATATATATATATATATTTGTTAAAAGGCCGCGAATCAACAACCAACATACAACTTGTAAATTTCAAAAAACGTAAGAAAAATGGAATTTCGCGGGCTACCCAGACACAATAAATCAAGCTAAATACGTCTACAGACGGACAAAGATTGGATCCCCATCAATAGAGTACCTAGCGGGAGGTTCAATCTCAACGACAGAAGCCGTAATCTATGAGTCTATTTGGTACTGGCTCTGTCAGCTGCCCTGCCAACCATTTTTTATGTATATCTTTTCACTAAATAATATCAAGTTCCAGGAATATTTTCACTTTGATATCATGATTGCATATATTGATTAATTAAATTCTGTTATGGTTTCCACTGAATGCAATCCTCTTACCTCCACGATTATTAAATTGAATCTCTTTGACTGGCTGCATGGCCAGATCACTCTCAATTACTTGGGAACCTATGCAGGTAGGTTCTTGTTGTATCACAATCAGACTTCCTTTCATCCAACGATTCTACAATATTTATTGCGTTCGGAAGAAATGTAGCCTTTTAGCTTATTTACAATTTATTACACGACTAACATCCGCTGAATGCGAGAAGCACAGAACCGGCCGAAGTTGAGGGGCTGGGGGAGGCTTATGTCCAGCAGTGGACGTCTTTCGGCTGAAATAATGATGCTGATACAACGAACTACATATTTACAATAGATACTACATTAAATGACTAACTCATTAACTGTATATATACATACAGAAACAAAAGGACCCTTACATTGTTTGTCCACCTCAACGAGACGTCAACGAGAACGAGATGACGGCGCCGAAGTAGAGATACATACATTTAAGGCTCCTGCAACAGGCAAGACGCGCGACGCGAAACGCGCGCGACACAAAGGCACCACTCGTTGCGCGACTTGCGGTGCCTTTGTGCCGCGCGCGATTTTATCGCGTGTCGCGCCTGTTTGAAGGAGCCCTTACGATGCCCGCATGTCTGCCGCACACCACCGGACGTCACGTTCGGCTCGTTTATCGTTGACGTTTCTTTGATGGTGGCGGTGTACTCACAGTGTTCTTCTGTTTTTAACGGCCTAAAGCGTCGAAGTACTCGTCCGCATCGCTGTCATCCGGAAACGTGCCGAAAATTTTTCAAACATATAAAGCATTGGTTTTGAATCCCCTTCGAAATGAAGAGGTTTGATTTTAATTAAGTAATGTAGTGTATAGATGGACAGACGACCTAAAGAAGGTGGCTGGGGTTGACTGGATGAGGAAGGCGGAGGACAGAGTGTTGTAATTGTGTAATGTAATTGAACTTCTGTTCTATTTGCATAGTTATCTTCAAACTACTATCATGAATTAACTTCCAAGTTTAAGCATGAAGCACAAACTCTAAGCATGAAGCTTGTTTGTAGAGAACTCGAATCAACTGATGTCTAAGACTTAATTTAAGTAGTTATATTTGCCTTTACCATGGTAACCGCACCTTTGGAAAGCAACGAGGGGCCGAAGCCAACTCGCAGAGGCCCGATTGAAATGAGGATTATTATTGTTATTTCATTTTCTGGCCTTTCAAGTTTCAACCCTACAAAGTGAGGGCTCTTTTTGATACGTCTACAACTAAAAGTTTATTTGAGTACGTATTTACAGTTTTGAATTGCTTAAGAAGCCCCTGATAATGTTGTGTTAGCCTAGTATTTTTAATGTAAACGAAGGTGGGATTAGAAAAGTCGTAAAATGGTAGTTTAAATGAATACTAATGTCTGAACACAGAACACTGTTTTATCAATGTAGAATTAAATTATTATTATTTTTCTGTTTTGTTACGTTTAGCTTTACTTGAATTGTAATAGATTTTAAAATCATTTTAGACTTCAGGCGACCTAAAAAGGTCACTTTGGCAGAATCATAAAAGGACAACATTATGAATTATTGCGAAGACAGTCCGTGTTTTTCTCTTTTTCGCTGCACTACGTACGAGTAGGTATAATCAAAGAGATTGGGTTTGGATTTGGATTGGATTGATTGGTATTTAGCACAGACAAAAAAAATCCTTCACCAGTGGGATTTGATACGATTAACTTAACAGTTAACTGTCCATTATGATTCAGAATGTTATCATTTTATGATTCTGCCAAAGTGGCCTTTTTAGGCCCCCTGATTTTAGAAAGGGGGTACACACGACGTGTACGACGATTATAGAGAAGCAGAAGAAAGAGAAGAAGAAGTATGGAAGAAAGAGACATGTGGCAAGCACCGACACCGATTGAAGGAAAATGACGATGAACGATGACTTGATTGTAATAACCAGGTTGGTACTTATTTAGCATTATGTGCTTATTTCGTGTTTTACAGAATGAGAGATCCACATAATTTATCTTCACTTTTATTAAGACACACTATGCATACGAGACAATCCGAAATTTACAGTTTTTAATTAAAAGAGGATTGAAAAAGAAAGAAAGGAGGCCTTTGTCCTGATCCAGGGACCACATAGGCCAATATAATAATAATAATCTATCTATCTACAGGTACTAATACTAATAAGAACAATATGTTTGTTTCAGTCGGATTAAAAAAAAATGAATAGTCCAATTCTTGAGGGTGGCGCTAAATCATGCTAGGATCCTTAGGAGTCAAGCAAAAACAAGAAATTAGGGAGAACGCAAATCGAAAACGAAATAATAGCGCGGGCAGGCGATGCGATGTGATGCGATGTGTCGGGGGAACAATACATTTCATAAGGATTGAAAAAGGAAGAAAGGAGGCCTTTGTCCTGATCCAGGGACCACATAGGCCAATATAATAATAATAATAATCTATATATCTACAGGTACTAATACTAATAAGAACAATATGTTTGTTTCAGTCGGATTAAAAAAAAATGAATAGTCCAATTCTTGAGGGTGGCGCTAATTCATGCTACGATCCTTAGGAACCAAGCAAAAACAAGAAATTAGAGAGAACGCAAATCGAAAACGAAATAATAGCGCGGGCAGGCGATGCGATGTGATGCGATGTGTCGGGGGAACAATACATTTCATAAAATCATAAATCGTTTATTTCATAACTAGCTGCGCCCCGCGGTGTCACCCGCATAAGTGTCGATACCGTGGGAATATCGGGATTAAAAGTAGCCTATATGTTAACCCAGGGTGTCAGCTACCTCCATGCAAAATTTTATCAAAATTGGTCCAGCCGTTTAAGCGTGAAGAACACACACACATATACACACACACTCACAAACTTTCGCCTTTATAATATTAGTGTGATTCAAAATTACAATATGGAGGTATCGTTGGTCCCAAACTAGGCACGGCCTGTGTCACCATCACATAGGTAGGTACATTTTGATAATTTAGACAAAATAAGTAGGTATAGTTAAAGTTGAAATTGGCTACAGTTAAGCTAGTTAATCTCATCGGGACTACAAGCCTAAATGTACAAACAAATAGACTAACTATACAGGGTTATTGGTAAAATATTAACAACCTCTTAAGAGGTCATTGTACTCATCATTATGAACAACTTTTGCTATGGGATCAACCTGAAATCGCGAAAAAGAAATCTACTGTTCCCTACATTTTGACGAGTTAAGGCTCCTACAAACAGGCGCGACACGCGATATAAGTAATCGCGCGCGACACAAAGGCACCGCTCGTTGCGCGACTTGCGGTGCCTTTGTGTCGCGTGTCGTGTCGCGCCTGTTTGACGGAGCCTTTATACGAACATAAATGTAGGGAACAGCTGATTTTTTTGCGGAGCGGAACACTGCTAGTTGATAATAAACTACCTGCCAGGCAAGATACGTTACCAAGTGATTGGTGATGGATAGTCGGTGATCATAAAACATGTTTAATGTGTGACCATAAAACTGAAGTGGCAATTAAATCCTAAGTTACCTATTACTCAGTTCATTCATAAAAGTGCAAATATCTCGCCTTATAATAATTGATGTAGTACTTACTGAATAATTTTTATTACTCAATTAAATATACACAATTTTCCCACATAAATAGGTCGATTTCAATCGATTCAGCTTCACATTTATAATCCTGTGTTAATATATGCGAGAATGAGGTTGTTTGATACGCTTTCACGCTGAAACGGATGCACAGAAATAGACGATGACCTAGGTAAAGATATGCTACGTGACTACTGTTCAACCTGGATCGCAGACGAAGTAGCGGGCAACAGCTAGTATATTAACAGCTTATAGTTCCAAAAACAATAGTACTTACAGTTATTTTTCTACCAGTTACATTTATAAGCAGAAACTGTGCAATACAGTACTTCACTTTAGTGGAAAAGATCACCTGTATCCTGTTAGTTAAAGAACTGTATTACAGGAGACAGGTCTTCCGTTTCAAATGACACAGCGTATAACCAATGCACCCAGTATGCAAGCCGATGTTTGTAAGCTGATACATAGGTAATGCAAGGACAGTGTATTGTGGACTTTGAAGGACTTCCATTTCACACGGCACGATCAGTGGTAGCCAGTGCGAATTAGTAGATGTCACAAGTCTTTGAATTTTTGGTTCTAGGACACGCCGGTTTCCTCACGATCATTTCCTTCACCGTTTTGTGAGCAGTGGTGATGAATTTAAATACACAAAGTAAAGTGCCTGGTCTAGTGTTCACAAGTTGCTACTGCTGAGCATGAGGTCCAGGGTTCGATTCTCAAGTGGGGAAAGTGTATTAGGTTTTTCCATGTGCAATTTCTCACTAGCACCCCGGAGTCTGGATCTGTGCCAGGTTGACGGTGATAGGCTCGCTCCCTGTTACATGGGATTTAAACATAACTGGTGAAATTTAGGTGTACTATAGGTACATACACCTCTGCATACCCCTTCTGAGAATACAAGCGTGAAGTTACAAAATAATATATGACACATAAACATAACACTGTGTCATAATATTTTGTGGTTCATGACACTGTGAACCGAATCTTCCCATAAAAATAAATCAAAGACGTTCCCATAACATACGACGTTTATATAATAACATCAAGATACATACATAAACTCGCGCCTTCTTCCCATGTGGGTGAGCAGAACGACACCTGCTACGATCCTTACGTACACCTTTTGCTTCGTTTCGTTACGTTCATCATAATCATAACCAGCCTTATGCTGGGACGCGTCTTTCCATTCTATACAAAGCCAGAACGCAGCCATAGGAAACTGCTCGCTCATACTTTAAATTACTATTTTTAAATCTGCGATTACAATGTATACACGAATTTTGCGTACTTCTCCTTGTGTAGTTTGTAACGTGTACGCGCGCATCCTTGTTCCAAACTATACTACATCACTTACGCCTAACAAGAGTTGAAATATAGTTTAATAAAATTATATTTTGTTCTGGGTCCTCGCTCCGCTCGTCGCGCTCGCAATTGAATTGTCTCTCGTTTTCTGTCTGTCAGCCATGTCGCTCTACCCTGTGATCCCTCCTTTGTGTCAGCTAGGTACTTAATACCCTGGGTGTGGTTAATTTGCTGTGCAGTCAGTATTTATGATAAGATTGTCGTATTTTTGATGTAAAAATGTATATACCTAAATGATGGAAATAAATTGATAGGTTATTATTTATTTAATGTGCAATTAATAATAAACCGTTTATTTTTACCGCAAAAAATACTAAGAAATTAGACTACGTTTGATATGACCTAATCTTTTACTAAACTACACTCTTATAAAATTAGTATTTTATCAAAGTTATGAAAAAGGAAAATTAATGAAAAATACTACATATATATATTTATATATATGTAAATTATTTTAATAAGTATGTGGTAGGTTGCGCTGCTTTATAACTAAACAAGCCTGTGTTGGGAGACTCGGCTCTTCCATAACTATTTACTTACTTTTGATTGTGTACAAATGTAACTAAATGAAATAATAAAAAATACTTTAGCAAGCAGCACGCATGTAGGGCATGCGAGTGTGAAAGTGAGCGTGAGGAATCTGAGTTATAATTTTTATTTCTCGATAAAAACGCTTTTTAATTTAGCTTACCTAACTGGTAGATGCTCGCTACTGTACCTGCAGCACAGCTTACAAGAATGATCTTTGATCTCAATACAATGCAGTTAGATTGGCTGGCTGGCTACTGACCCCTTGTATGTATGTAAGAAGTACGTTAATTATTTATATTTCGTGAGACACATCTTGTTTACATTACCCACAACTTTATTATGAGGTGCATTTTAAACAGGAGTCCTCATCTGCCTAGCCTTTTCTCAGCTATGTTGGGGTCGGCTTCCAGTCTAACCGGATCCAGCTGAATAAAAAACGAATGGAGATACTTAAAATACTTAGGGCGTCCAATTGCGTGTTGGGTTGACGATATCCAAAAAAAACAGTGGCACTCCGGGAGTGCCGACAGAAGTGAAAACAAAACACAAACAGAATACTTTGCCATCACTCACTGACATATAGGATAATTTTTGACGTTCAAAAGTACCTATTTGAAATAAATGCTTTGACTTTGACATTAAAACCGAGTACATCCGAGGACAGCCGTACACATCCGAAGCGGGTATTTTTTGAATCGCCTTATGAACAAAACACGCGCGGTGTCGCTTACGGTAACACTGGCGCGAGTTTACTGGTTTTTTCCCATCTCAAAAAAAGCCTAACGCGCCTAAAGAAGTTTTCAGCACTTCAAAAAGTTACAGGAAACGCCTGGTTGAGAGATGCACGGAGCATGGGAAGTATGGCTGAAGAAAGGGCAGCCCTATACCCGGCAATGGGTGATTCCGGACTGAACTGATGATGATGATATAAATATGGCGTTGTGCACTTGGTGGATAGTATGCTTACGCCGGGAGCAGCAAACACTGCCTTACCGTGCTTCGGGTGACAGAAACCGTTCGCACCACCCGCTGAAGACCAAGTTACCTTGGGTAACCTGGAAGTCTTTAAACAGACTCTGAACCCAGGTTGGCCGAAGCAAGCAAAACCTGTACAGGTGGAAATTCATAGACGACTCCGCCGTGGAGTGTAAATGTGGTGCTGTTCAACAAATTAAAAAAAATACATTAGGAGTATTGGAATATTGCAATAATGTTTCTCACTCAAAGCAATATAGGTATCTACATATTATTGTACATACAATAAATACCCCGTTTGTTGTGAGATGGCAATTTAAGTTGAGGCTAAGTGCATGTAAAAAACCTTCTTCATTTACCCACAAAAATCATCGTTGATGCTTATCCATTTGGGATGACAAACATGTTATTGATTTGTTTGTTTTTTTTTTGTTATTGTTTTTTTTGAAAGTTTATATTTTTGGTTTGTTTGTGTTTTGTTTTGATTTTGTTTTTTGTTGGCATTGACTGCCACCGCGGTCAACGGTGACCGCGAACAGTAGATGTTGTATTGTGTCTGTTGTCTGGCAGTCAACGTGAGAAAAACATCGGCGTAGTGCGTGTCCGACCACGCACAAGGTTCCGTGGGATGAGACGAGATAGGCTCGACCTAGTGTGGAGTCCACAAGTTAAAATAGTAAAATTGTTGTATAATATTTTAGGAGTAGTTTATATTTTTACTTTAGTTTTAAGGAAATGTAAGAACACTATTTGGTTAATAAACAATTTATTATCATTATTATATGTATCTTGTGACCCTGGGATCCCGGACCTTTGGAACTCGCAGAGGTCCGTTAGATACTTTTTATAAAATGATATTATTATGAATTTATTGTAAAAACAAACTCAACATTATAGATGAAAAGTTTGTTCTCCCAAACATCGATATACGTCAAGGTCAATTTTCCATTTGCAACGTTTGAAACCACAAAAAAATATATGTGATAAAACAAATTAACGATTTTTAAACTTTTTCCTTTACTTGTGCTGTGAGACCTTGTTTCTTGCCGAATTTCATGATAGTAGGTCAACGGGAAGTACCCTCTGATTCATTTGCGTGTATCAAAATATGTCGCGTGAATGGACGTATTTTTTTATTGACTTAGAAACTTATTTTTTTAAAAGCTTCAAAGGACACCTGATATTAGTGTCAACTTTATACTTCAACGCGTTCCTGAGAAAAAGGGTCTCGACAGACTGACAGACAGACTGATGGATAACGAAGTGATTCTAAAGGGTTCCGTTTTTTCATTTTCAGGTATGGAACCTTAAAATTACTGGTATTCAGCTGCATCCGGTTAGACTGGAAGCTGACCCCAACATAGTTGGGTTTAGGCTCGGCAGATTTAATTACGTAAGCTTATGTTTTTCTTAAAATTTAATAATAGGTATGGAAATTACTATTCATATCTATTATCTGACTTTCAACACAATACCTGTTAGATGAAATCATCAAAATGTCTTCCATTCTAAATAACGTCGATATTTCTGTACTTATTGTGACTATTTTAAGTAAACTTCGAGTTGATTAATTTTATCATTTTTGGAAAACTTATAGCTTGGCATCTTCAATGGTGCGTTCGTTAATAAAATGAAAATGGCCAATTACAAGATTTTCACAAATTTTTTATTAGCCTTAACTTGTCCCACTACTGGGCATAAGCCTCCCCTTTTTCCTTCCAAACCCCCCAGGTTTGTTCTCTGATTATGTTGGCCCTGCAAACTTTAGCAAACTTTACTTTATTTTCACAAATAGGTAAACAATTTATAACAATATTTCAGGTTATCAGTCTTTATTAATTTACTTACATCAATACCTTTTAATTTTTAATTTAAAAGATAGATGTCAACTAACAGAACGACTGACGAGATAAACACATTAACACAAGCACGAGAAACACTTCACAAAATTAATAAATATAACTAAGTTACATCTATGTTTGTATCAGTTTCTATAAACAATCACACGAACATTGAACCAGGCAACATTGGAGTGGGCTGTCATTCCATCTGATGCAGGGATTGACACTATTGACAGATCACTTCAAGTTCACTTCAAATATTTTTTTTACGGTGAGATTTTTACAGAATAAATCGGGATCAACAGAAGCTATTGAGTTTCTGAAGCGAATTGAATAATTTCAGTACCGGAAAGCTGGATTTAAAGCACAGCTAATAACTAGAAACCCGGTGAGGTCAAGAGACGAATGAATAGTACGACAAATCAATACGTCCTTGACTTATATTTGACTAACAGTACTATTTAATCATTCAAGCACTGTGTTTTCTGGGTTGCGTTTTTTTTCATTTTTCAAACTCCTTTTTGTTGATTTTATAAATAATGATTTAATTTAATTTGCCACACAAAAATAAAAACGTAACAAATAGTAAAACTGAAGTAGCATCGTATAAATTACTTTCTGTAATAAATACTTTAGGTAAATATACAATTGCAACTGTTTTCTTTTTCTCATATACAACTGTTTTAGAAAAACATAATTTTTTAAGTTTTTTTTCAAAGAACCCCTTAATCTTAAAACTGCTAAGCAAAACGGAGCCAACATGAAACTTAAAAAAAATCGCACTTCGCAAAGCAAACATAAATAAAAACAAATCGCGTGAGCAGTTATTCGCATGATAAGAAAACCAAAACAATAATAGTCGCCGCATACGCAGACCTGCGTTAGATGCTCAACCCTCCCCTGCGACACTTAGCATCGCACCACTCGCGTCACGGTCGCAGGAGCAGGAGAGGGGCCCGTTAATAAAAACAAGCGCAAGCGCAGCATCGTCAGTCGCGGCGGACATCATACTAAAATGAGGACGCTGACTATTACGGTGGGTGCAGTGTGTGACAGTGACTTTTATCGTGTTCTTTTTCCAAATATACAAGTGTTTTTTATTCGATAAATTGATAAAAGTGTTCGATTAACTTTCGGAAAAATAAATAAAAATACGCGATTTTATTTTTGTTAAAATTGTTGATTTAAAATCATCATCAGATTTAATGTCGTTATCTGTTCGAGATCGTCGTTACAACCCGATAAAATGTATCGATTGTGAAAATAAATCAAAACAAAAATATTTCAGTGATCGATATGCAAACTTTTTAAAACCGGGCCAGACATTCGCACATAAATAAACACTTGTTCAAAAGTTATGTGATCTGATGATAATTGCAATTATCCGAATAATTGACCGGAGTTAAATATAGATGCTCGGGTCGGTCAATTATTCGGGAATTACGTTGATACGTAACAGCCTATCATGTTCGAGTCATGATCGACGCGGCCGCCGCAACTACAACTTATGAAAGCTCAATACCGATTTCTAAAGTTACCAATAACGCGTAAAAACAACATTAACATAAGAACTCTATCATTTTGATTCATAAATATTATTCTTTGTGTGCACAACAATTTTCATAACACGAAGATACGCATCGAATATTGTGCCTGACGTAAATTATAATTAATGAATGCTTAATAACCCTCTACGTTTAGATACCTTACATAAGACGTGCATCACAATAAAAATAAAGACTTTAAATTAATTCAGTAAAAGTGAAAACAGTAAAAATACATTGACCGTTTAATACGAGGCTTAAATGTTAATTGTTGGAAAGTAAACTATTATTGTGGAAATTAAAACTAGTTTGTTTGTTGCAGATATGGGTGGTGCTGGCGTGTGCCGCATCTCTAGCCGTGCCTATCCAGGAGACGGCTAAGGGCACTGAGTTATCTCGGGATAAACGCTCCCCCGGAGGCTGGCACTCTCCACCACCAGAGGGAGTGTGGAAGAAGAAACTCGTATGGAAGGAGGAGTGGAAACAAATCTGGAAAACAGAAAAGAAACTGGTCTGGAAAACTGAATGGAAAAAAGAAAAAGTACCAGCATGGAAAACTGAGAAAGTACAACAATGGAAAGAAGAACAAGTGCCTGCATGGAAAGTAGTTCAGAAACCAATCTGGAAAGAAGTGCAGGTACCCATCTGGAAGGAAGTTCAGGTTCCGGACTGGAAAAAAGTATGGAAACCAGTTTGGAAAGAAATCCAAGTCCCACATACCAAGGAAGTACAGGTACCAGCATGGAAACAAATTCACGTCCCAGCGTGGGTGAAGGAAGGCGTACCCGGAGAGAAATTCCTCGGCAAGGATGACCACGGTTGGGAGTACACCAGCCACGACCTGTGGAGGAAGAAGATGATCTGGAAGCCCGTATGGAAGAAGATCTGGAAGACCGAGCACAAACAAGTGTGGGTGACGGAAAAGAAGCTGGAGTGGAAAGAAGAGTGGAAGCAGGTCTGGAAAACAGAGAAGAAACAAGCGTGGGTCACCGAAAAGAAGCAGGAGTGGGTCGACGAGAAGGTTCAAATCTGGAAGACCGTTAAGAAAGAAATCTGGGTACCAGTCCAGAAGAAGATCTGGGTAGAGAAATGGAAGCAGATCCAAGTGCCTGACTGGAAGACGATCGAAGTGCCAGCATGGAAGAAGGTATGGAAACCAGTCTGGCAGAAGGTCTGGGTACCGATCCACCACGAACACCATGAAGAACACCACGGATGGGACTAAGTTTAGGTAAAGAAATCTTCCTTGTACATATTTTTTAGTCATTTGTTAACTATTTGTTACCGTCATGTACCAATTTTTGTAAATATTTTATGTCGATAAGTGCGAGGCGTACGCGAAGTTGAATGCTTTCCTCCAGCGAGTGTCCAAAAATGTTTTCTTTTCCAAAATTGCGAATGCGAAATGTATTTAGCTTGGTGTGCGCCTTCGGAAGTGATTTTTACGTAATAGTTTCATACATTTTAACGCAGTTCACTTCCTCCTCGGAGTCTATTGTTTGTGGACCGACAATGGGCTTGATCCCATGGCCGATTCACTCATGTATACATCTTAGTTCTACACTCTCGAAACAATATAAACTGCGTTAACTAAAACACCGCACACTGACATTAAATTTTTTGCTCGTTTATATTCTTTCAAAAGTGGTAAAAGAGGCTTTATATTATTTGTTATGTTATGTCTGTTGAAAGACATGTTTTTAATTCGACTGACTTTTTTGCTGATTTAAATTGTTAATGTTTTTTCTCTAAAATTGTTTCTTTACACTTAATACCAAATCGAATATTCAAAATGTACTTATGAAATGATGCAATTTTTATCAGCGAAAAAGTGTGACTTGAACTAACATTAGATGTTTTTTAACACAAACAATATTATCAAAACGTTTTTCTGGAGTGAAAAATAATCGAAATTGAAATAGGTTTGTGGACATATAATGTTAGTTCAACGCTAAAGGAGTGTCGGCCGATGTAAAGTACAAGTTTGTTTAGTTGTAAGTTTTATTAGTATTACATGAGTTATGAATAATGAAAATCTAGTTTCCTTTTTCCCATAATGTCTGTATATTTTTGGCAGAACAAAAAAGCGGAGGCAGTTAGAGTACCTAATACACTTAAAATTATCAAAGATCTCATTCTGAATAGTGACACTTATTGAACAACTTAAACAAAAGTTTTTTTCGCTATTTCAAACTTAGTCACAAGGTAAAAAAGGGTACTTCAACCTATTAAAATAATCTAATGTTTTAAAATTTACAGATAAATGGCTTAAATTCATTCTAGTTCCATCATTCAAAATCAAAAGTCATTTATTCTAACTAGGCTAAAAATCAGCACTTTTTGATTGTCAAAATTACTTTTATCAGTATCTATGAATTATTGTTATTCTCAAAGCCCAGATCGGCTTTTACCGTTCAAAAAGTGAAAACACCTACATTATACATCATCCAAGCCGCAGCTCTACGTCTATTTATGCCTATTGGCTACAACACTACACTAGCGGTCGAGAGGTCGTGGGTTCGAGCCCCACCATAGCTCTACAGACGTGAATGGACTACTAGAACAAAGTCTTACGTGATTATGTTGAGTGTATAGGAAATGTCGGATTACAAAATTAAGGGGACTACATGACCTAAACGCAAAAAACGCAAGTTTTATAATGCCTTAAAGTATATACTTTAAGGCATTATAAAACTTGCGTTTTTTGCGATATGATCGACTACAGTAAACAAAATCAGAAAAATTTATGATATTTCAGGATATATATGCAAGTTAGATAGTGTGTTGAAAACATAATAAAACTAATTTGATATGATAGAAAAAAATCATGAAGATACCTCTAAAAATTTTCTTTTCACAATAAAAACCATACTAATATACATGCAATCATTTTGATTTTTGGCAGATTATTCTACAAGCAACAAACTGAAGTGTTTTAATTTTTTAGTCCAAACAATAGATTTTTTATAAATAGACAATTGCTTCATATTTTGCAATAAATTACCAGCGTAGTGTTATCCAACCTTACTAAAATACTAGAGAAATTTTTGTGAGTCTATCAGAATCATTTAATTATTTTTGTGAATTGACTTGTGGTTCTCATTTATTATATAGACGGAAGACTTAAAGTTGTTATGTAATTTAAACACTTTTAATTAAAAAATAATAATAATAGTGGGCTCTTAGGATCGGGAACGGGTTCCAAGATACAACTGGTCAGTAGTGGTCAGAGATACGAACAGATGGATATATATTTTTTAAATTAATGTGACATCACCCCTTTATTTCCTGAAGGTTAGGCAGAGGTGTACCTATAAAGGCTCCTCCAAACAGGCGCGACGCGCGACGCGAATCGCGCGCGACACAAAGGCACCGCTTGTTGCGCGACTTGCGGTGCCTTTGTGTCGCGCGCGATTTTATCGCGTGTCGCGCCTGATTGAAGGAGCCTTAACTCACTCAAATATCGCCACTAATGTTAGTTAGAACCACGTATAGAGGCTATTCAAGTATTACGTAACCACTATAACAGGGGGGCGGGGGTCTGTACTTTGCTTATTTTTGATGACACGGGGACTGGGGTGGTCTGGATGGCGATTACGTCAGCAGTATTTTTTTTTTACTTTTTCGGATTTTCTACAAATTTTTTTCGATTTTGGTTTGGCTACATAATATGGCAAGTTGGCAACCCTACTTGTCTATGCTTGAAAACGAAACGCATTTTCAGGGATTCCCGAAAATAATGGATACGTTTAGTCGCTTAGAACCGAGTAAAAGAAATGAAATGCATATACCAATGAAGGGGGGGGGGGGGGGTAAGAGCTTTGCTTACTTTTGCTGACGAGGGGGGGGGGGTAATATTGCCTAAGAAAATAAATCTGCTTACGTAATACTCGAGCGGCCCCTAATAGGGTTCGAGTACTTTATTATCGTACCAAATAAATATCTAATGCGACACCTAATAATACTGATACTAGGATTTAGGATTCCATAGAGATAAATATTATTTTTATTTATCAAACCGATCTATTTATCTATCTTCTACTGTCCCACTGCTGGGCCTCCCTCACCCTTTTCCACACAATTCTGCTGATACGGGTATCTAGGAGTAAAGTCAATGAATTAATTTTAGCATTATTACGACATAATACATTATGTAAATACACAACATTACACAGGCCTGATCAACATGACAGCTGTCAAAACAGTCAGACTAATGGTTAAATCTTTTGTTCAAAGTATGAGTAGGTAAGTACGTACCTATTACTGTTGAATGCTAATTGCAGCACGGAACGAGAGGTAAGCTTTTGTTAAACAACCTATAAACAAAGAGAACTGACAGTAACTTGATGTTCAAGTAAGTAACCATCAATAAACATAACATACAGGTACTTTCTTATTTTAGTTACAACGTTAGGGTTTTTCAGTGTCGTGAGTTAGACGTTCTAAATATCTATTTAGTATTACAGAAATATAAAAAAATACGTTCGGGATAAAAATACAATCGAAAGCCAACAAATTGTACCTAAATTAACGTAATTCATGTTTATGTTATGTAATCATATAATTATTAGTTGTTTATGTACTTGCTTTATATTCTAAGTACTGTTTATTTTATTTTGTTACCTATCATTAAACATGACTTGGTTTCTGTACGTCATTTTCGGGTAACCACTGAAAATCATCGCTATGCTCTGGGTCCTCCATAGCACAGCATCATGCTGAGTGGAGGCCTTCTTGTCAGATTCAGGACGTGTCTCTGTTGGCTATTTTTGTTTTATGATCGTGATTATAGATCTGTTTTGTTTTTATTTTTCTTTAATATTCGAGTTAATTATTTTTTGTATGCAACACTGTAATAAACTACTACTACCAACCTACCTAATCAAGTACATCTATAAACAAGTGCACATCACTATTATCCAACAATCGTAAGACTAATGGGGCCCCTCAGGGCCGAAGCCTGCCGGGTCAGCGGGATTGTCCGAAAGGGTTACCGCTGGCCCGGAACATAAAGGGCTAGAAGGCACACGGGTGGGTTTTAGTCAGTAAGAGTCTGACACTCCCTT
The DNA here is from genome assembly GCA_963855955.1 of Luperina nickerlii. Taxonomy (NCBI): domain Eukaryota; kingdom Metazoa; phylum Arthropoda; class Insecta; order Lepidoptera; family Noctuidae; genus Luperina; species Luperina nickerlii. The sequence goes on from OY979662.1 coordinate 2,527,480, forward strand.
CCGCTCCACCCAGAGCGGGAGGGGTCATTTGATGATTTACCAACCCCAAAAAAAAAATATCTCATCTCATCTCAGCGACAATCAATGTCAAAAACTTGTGAAAAATTTATGAAAATTAGAGGTACTTTGAGATCAGACTGTGAATGAACGTTCATAAAATTAAGACAATTGCCCTCAGCTCAAGGAGACACACCCTTTTTCAAGCAAAATCCAAAATTGAAGTTCACTTCTGTAGTACCTTAAATCCAGTAAAATTTCTCTGCTTAATTGACAAGGTATCAGACCGAGGTTCATAGAATTATGTTCCAATTGCACTTAGTTGGAATTAACACCGGAATCGGAATAGTCGCGACTATTCACTGCATTTCCCAAATCGTCTCGTCAAGCTATTACCAAAACACTCACGGATGGAAAACTACATGGAAGTGCACTTTAAAAACCTTTTAATTCGTAATTCAATTCTCAATTCTTTATTACCGTTCTTTAGTACCTTAATGTATATTTAGGTAGGGAAATAAATATATTAGTCACAATTAGGACCCTGTCCGGCACAGCATAGATAGTAGGAGAGAGGAGGAAGGACAGCGGGCGTTTAATGTGATTTTTATTATTAATTAAGTAGTTAGTAAGGAGGGGCCCGTGGCTAAATAATAACAGACGCACACGTAGATCGATCAGGTTAAGCTACGCTTGCCGCGGTTGGTCTGTAGATGGGTGACCATCTTAACATACCGTGACCCCTCCGTGCCTCGGCAAGCACGTTAAGCCGTTGGTTCCGGCTGTCATTCGTGGATCTTTGACAGTCGTTACGGGTAGTCAGAAGCTCGAAATTCTGACAAATAGTCTTACCAAGGGGTATCGTACCAAGTATTTTACATGAAGCGACTGGGGCTTTAATTCGTAATTAGATATAAAGAATTAAAAGGTTTCAAAGCTTTGTTTAATTAGAATTAAGTCCTGGCTATTCCTGGATTCATCGAAACGGAATATTTTGTGAATAAAACTAAAGTTGCAATAAGTGAGAATTAATTATCTAATTGACGAACAGGTAAATTTTCAGCGTCAATTACAGTGCAGCTGAAGTGTAAACTTTAATTGTAGCTGAAGTGTTAAATAACTGCTAACTTGTCTTTTGATTTAAACATCGATCTTCATTTAGTAGCGTTAACTATTAAAGAATAGAAAAATAGTACCTACTAGTTGGCGATTTACGTGTTACTGTAAAAGCTTGTGACTCTTCGGTTTTACTTGTAAATTGTCGGACGCACCAAAATGGGTTGGTGAAAGTATTATAATTATGTAGAAAAAAACCACAACCACAGCACAAAAACCCTACCGGATTTTGCCAGCGAGTTCCGATACTCTTCCTTTTTTGAAGTCGGTTGAATATAAGGTTTCCGTGTTTCTAACATAGGAGTTTGACACGTGTAAAACTTAGATTATGAGAGATTATGGTTTTAGAAAAAACGAATAATAATTTGGGGACAAAGAACATCCTTACGCAAAGAGACAAACATTGCACCTTGGTTTGTTTGCTTTCAGCGTAAGTTAATTTTAATTAGTTCTCACAATAGCACAGCGGTTTGCCCCCTTGCCCATGTCTTCCATCGAGCTAGCCCGAGGGGCAAAATTAACCATTTTTGTTTCTAACTAATCACGCTGCCTCTTTTGTGATGTAAATACTTAAAAATCAGTTTAAAGAATGATAAATATTTTTCTTGGCTCTTCAATAAAATCGGTCGTCTGTGTCTTTGGCATATCTTAAGTTTGTACATTTTATGAGTCATTTCTATAGGAAAACTAACAGACGCGTTAGAAGGAGTGTATAGTGCGTGCCACGTAAGAAGAGACTTGACCCCGCCTCCCCCGCCTCTTTCCGCCGCCCCTATGACGTCCGGTCCTGTCCCGCACTCAGACCTCATACCACTAAAGATACCTAAAATCGTGTTCTGCGCATGTCAGACCACGTGGTGTGTCAAGTCTCTTCTTACGTGGCACGCACTACATCTACAATAACAAGCACTTCTACAAAATCGTACGTTATTTTTATGTGGTCTGCCAACAAAAAAATGCTGTTATCAACAAAAAAAAAGCAACACGAAGAAAACATTTATGTATGTTATTGGGTTTACCAAATTGTCAGCAAAATATTGACATAACAGCTGTGATAACAAGCCACCAAAAAGTGCGAAACATTAAAGCTCCAGTCAACCAGATATTAAAACGGTTACTCAATAGCTGCCATGGCGGCGCGGATCAATAAATTGGCAAAAACTTTAACGAAATCAATTTGCAGTTAAAAGGTGATATATTTTTATATAAATATCATTGCCGTCTCATAAACTAGGCACGTTATGACTACATAATTATTATAAACCAAAGTCCCCTCGCCGCGTTTGTCTGTCTGCCTGCCTGTCTGTCTGCCTGTCTGTCTGCCTGTCTGCCTGTCTGTCTGAACGCATAAGTAAAGCATAATCAGCCTTCCCACTGCTGGGACAAAAACCTCCTCTCCGTCAGGGGGAGCGTCCACTACGCGGGCCCAGTACGGCTCGGTAGATGTCACATGTCTTTGAATTTTTGGTTCTAGGACATGCCGGTTTCCTCACAATGTTTTCCTTCACCGTTTTAACAGCAATGGTGATGAAATAATTTACACAAAGTAAAGCGCCTGTCTGCGTTCGAACCTACGATCGACAACTCGTAAGTTGTAGCCGTTACTTCTGGGACACTACTGATCTGCATCCTCTATCTGAACGCGACAAACTCAAAAACTACCGAACGGATTATCATACGGTTTTCACTAATGAACGGAGTGATTCACTAAGAAGGTTCAAGAAGTGTTTTATAATTCATTAATGTTTTTTGTAAATTGGCTGAAATATTATAACGATGATCATTGAAGATGTCGGAATCAATCATGAAGACTGGCAGTTTTACTGGCGTTCTCCTGGTAAACCAATATTAAAAACATGAAAAAAAATCTATCAAGGAATTATTCCTTTATGTAAGTAATTTTATCCCGGTTGTATGTTCCCGTGTGAAATTTTCCGACGATGCGGGCGAGACCGGGAGTAAAAGCTGGATATAAATATTACGTGTAAGCTCCGTTTCACATAATGTAATTGTTGTGAAACTGGCCCTCGATTCAAAACTCCATGATTTCATTTTCGAAGTTATTCTGGATTGAGCCAAACAGGAGCCAAGTAAATATCGAAATGAAGTGAAATGTTTATTTATGTAAGGAAATATTTTAAGACATTTTTAGACGTCAATATTTTAAAAACTAAATTGCGATGGGATTTTCCAACTGACTGATACACGAGAAGAAATGCCGAAACAAACTCAGAGGTCATAGTCTCTTTTTTTTATTAAACTGGGTGTTCAGGTTCCGTAGATGTAGGTACGGGTGAGCTGTATGAATGTAAAAGGATGGAACCGACTTACTGAATTAAGAACATCCTCCTTTTTTGAAGTCGGTTAAAAATAGACTTCTCTAACATTAAACTAATGAATTCACCCTTCATTTTCGCTCATCATTTAATTCATACATTCAAAATGGCGTTCTATAAAAATAAACAATACATACATGTCTAGTTAATTCCACTTTGGCGTCTTGACCTAGTTTTCATAGCTTCTTGCCTAATATTTTCTGTTTATTTTGAGTATCTTGGCCACTACTTTGTATTCCTAACATGGAAGCCCAATTTTGCTTAGTAATTCCATACATGCATACATCTTAAAGTACTACCAATTATGCCATAATTATTATTGTCGTTAATCTTTCTATCTTTTTCTATTAATTCTACAAACAGTCCGTTCACAGTTATTTTACCTCCGATTTTGCATCACTGTCCAAGCCACAGTGACCTTTATTCTTATTGTGATACGGTGGCTTTTTGGTTGCTGCCGCTGACAAGTCTGTCAAAATCATTGTGATCTTTTAGTCTCTTACAATAAGGTTGGTGTTAGGTTAGGTTAGGTTAGGTTAGGTTAGGTGTTAGATTAGGTCACAGGTTTTCTTTTTTTTGGAGGAGGGGTCGAATACGACGTCAGAATGACAGTCACCTCCGACTCCTCCCAGGTGGAAGCCAGCAGGCGACGGGTGCGGGGGCACCCTCGCCTGTATTGCACAGGCTTCCACCACTGCCGGACGGGAATGGCCAGGTGTTCCCGGCCATTCCCGTAGCCCCCCAGGTGGGGGGCCAAGCGGGTCTGCTAATTAGGCGGGCATGCGCCGGGGGGGTTGTGGACGCAAAGGCTGAGCCGGATTCCCATGACCCCCCATCAAGGCGACGAGGGAACACCGCTGAGTTTTAGTGGGTATACTGCCACCTTGGCAGGGAGTCCCACATACTCCGTGTCGTCCCCCGACGATCGGAGATGCGTAATGTCATTTCTCAGCGAAAAAAAAAAGGTCACAGGTTTTTACCTCCAACTGTGAACTGACTGTAGTCAGACTGTTTAGACGACGCTGCACTCTGTCTTCCAGATCATAAGTTAAGTTCTCATACGGAATAAATAAATCAAAATAAATAATTAAGTACTTACAGAAACTCATCTAGAAATTACCCGAGAAATTCCTAGTGATGACACTTTTAAAACCTGGTGCTGCGTAAAGGCTCCTACAAACAGGCGTGACACGCGATATAATCGCGCGCGACACAAAGGCACCGCTCGTTACGCGACTTGCGGTGTCATTGAGTCGCGCGCGATTTTATCGCGTGTCGCGCCTGTTTGAAGGAGACTTAAACCGTTGACAAATTGAGTTAAATAGGTAAACAAAAAGGTCTAATATATCTGCATACATCATTACCTAGTTATCGTAGGGATATCGTATGTCCTTGCAGTACATAATCAATGCGCAGTGATTAGGTAACTAATGACAAAGAGGCTTTCACAATTTATATGATTAATTAGCTTTTAGACCTGTCTTCGTTTGCATTTACTTAGGCGTTTTATTTGAAGAGTCACTTTGAAGGCGAAAACAATGATTGAACAAATCTGAAGGTGTTAGGAAAGAGTAGGTATGTGCGTTCCAATTATTGCACCGTGCCTATTTCTAAAACCAAAGAACGCTGATAGGCATTGACTACATGTTTTTGGGTCTTAATCGTTCCCCATTCTAATTAATACATAAAATATGCGGAGCAGTTGTGGCTCAGTGGTATTGGCCGCGAAACTTAAGAGTTATATAGGTCGTAGGTTCGAAAAAGCTAGTACTTAAATATAAACTAATAACTATTTTAAAGTACAATAATTACACTCTAGGCTTGGGTCCAAATACACTTCCACGCTACGTGGCAACCTATTTGTTTTTTTTTTTTTTGTTGAAATAGGCTCTATGCGAGTACAAAAAAATCATAATCGCTAGTCCATGTCCGGACACACTGTATAAATTAAAATGAAATGCGGTAAGCGTATAGAGGTCTGAGGAACAGGGTGTAAAGTTCACACATACGTTATGAAAATGGAGAATCCTCCGACGGGTGTGGTGTCTGGCGGGCAACTGCATCTAACTAATCAACTGTATCTATGCTAGTTGCGCGGTAAACTCTGCTTGCTAGATGCAGGATTTTGCGTGACGTCACGCGTTATTCGCATGTGGCGTTGTAGATACTGCCACAAGCGCATTACTTGCATTAGAACGACTAACGGATCTAACATTTTTTTTTAATGTTTGTAATAATCCGAATTAGGTTTTTACTACACATTCCACGATCAAGCCTAGTAATTTGGCTAATTTTTCTACTAAAAATCGGTGGTACCCGCGTTTAAATATGGGACAAGGCTCCTCAATGATGTAATTTATCAGAATCTAATCTTTGTACTTATCAAGTCAAGTAAAGGCGATGACACAACGCTGGTAATTTATTGCAAAATATGAAGCAATAATCTATTTACAAAAAATCTATTTTTTGGACTAAAAAAAATAAAACACTAGTGCTTTAATACATACGGTGCTTCTAGAATAATTTGACAAAAAATCAAGGCTAGCTTCATCCTAACTATGTTAGGGTCAGCATCCAATCTAACAGGATGCAGATGAATTTGTATTCAAAATACTGGTGCATTTTACAAGTGATCTAATATTGGCTAATATTATTTAGTGAAGTAATCACAACAGTTGACACGCACTTGAAATCCTTTAGGCCCTTTCACACACGTTTTTCTTGGCGTAAAAAACTAAGGTTTATCGCCGATTGTAGGTACGGTCGTCAGTTTTGTTTGGATCACTATGGAAGCATGAAGAATGCATGAAGGGATGCATGAAGAAGCTTCCTCGCGTAGCACAGTTTGTTCCAGCAGTTACTCAACTGAACCGAGCGTTCGGCGCATCCTGGACAGTCACACCCAACACCTTATTGGACTAGCCAATTCTCCCTTTGCGGTGGTAGGGCTAACGCCCGCCTGGTTTGCGACCACCCTCCCACCGGAGTCCGGCGTCAAGCAGCCTGCTGTGTTTCGTCGATGCGTGAGAGTTACAGTGCCTTAGGCATCTTCTGGCGTGATCGAGATCAAGAGCGGACCCATTCAGCAATAAAAAAAAAGCTTGATGACGTACACGGTTTATACGCCGTACTGTAAAAAAACCGTGCCGTGTACAAAGGGCCTATGTGACGGAAATTACGTCACAAGTATAAACCTCTTACCTCACGGGATGAACGATTGTCTCCATTAAATAATCACCTTTCACATAACCTTTAGTGTCAGAGGCCAACCTAGACGTGTTGCCGACTGGTTTCCACAGGAAATCCTGCTTTTACACAACCGCTGACCCAGTATGTATGCCAGCGTGATGTTAAACTAGGAAGGAGTCATCTTCAAGTGAAAGTTCCATCTAAATCGATGAAGCACTTTTCTAGATTCCGTCGATTATGTGTATTGAGATGATTGTTTAATATAATGCAGTATATATGTTATTTGAAGAAGTTTCCGATATTTCCGCTTTAATTCGTCTACGTCGCGGATGATTTTATCTGCCACTAAGAATGTAGTGATTGATGGTTCTTAAATTGCAGACAAAATGCTGGTGTAAGAATATTGTTTGGTCGGCCTTTTAAGACATAAACTTAGAAACACATAATTAGATAATAAATAAACCCTTTGACGCTCAGTCTCCACCGGAACGGAAACGGCGCAAAATATTCCATTAATTAAGTAGTTGTTAATTGAAAATCAATATTTCATGACCCAATTTTTTTAGAAATAGTCGATTTCTTCGGAACAGAATATTTATTGCTTTCTTTTGTGGTAGGTACATAGTGAGTGGATGAGGAGCTTTTGGCTAAGAAAACTAAACCCACCAGTCGGCAACACGTCTAGGTTGGCCTCTGACACTAAAGTTTATTTTGGTTTGGTTTGAAGGTTTGTTTTATTTTCTCGTTATATTTTTAAGTCCCTAGTTTAACCAGTCCCGAGGTTCCATCACGCATTGAAACCCACTAAATACTTTACTCGTGGCAAATTTTAAGCCCTGCTATTATGGGTGCACCTGCGCTCTCCTATTGTATATGCATTACATAATATATATTTACAGAGAAATATATTGTGCACCGTGTATTCAGCTGTAAGCGGCTTAACAGAGGGGCTTATAAAATCTATCGAAAGTTATTTTAGAAATTGTGAAATATATTTTGTAATCCCTTGCTGTGCTACTGCGTTCTGTGTTGCGGGGTTTTCATTTTGTGTCGGCGTAGGCACAAAAGTTGCAATGACCAATTTGTTGTGTTTAATTGTTTAAAAATGTAAAGATTATGAATGCCGTTGGTACTCGCGTCCCCTTGTGGGCAATTTCATTCAGTTTTACTAACATTTTTTGTTTATTTATAATTGATTTGTTTCTCATGCAGATTTTGATGAAAATACACTATATTTACTTGTAGCACCTCGTCAGTCTGGTAGTGAAAACCGCTAGTGTGGGGCAAACTGGTTATTGGGTTTTTGCGAATTTCACAGTAGCAGCGCTGAGTGTAGATTTGTGCCCGGTCGATGGGAACATGGGAATAGGGTTTTTTTTTTTCAGGATGGGAAATCATTAAATGACCCCTCCCGCTCTGGGTGGAGCGGAAGGGAGTGTCAGACTCTTACTGACTAAAACCCACCCGTGTTCCTTCCTTAGCCCTTTATGTTCCGGGCCAGCGGTAACCCTTTCGGACAATCCCGCTGAATGGGAAATGGGGTCGCTCCCTATTACATAGAATCTCATAACTGACGAAATGTACGCGTTCTCACATGATGTACACCTACCACCTTACCCTTTGAGGAAAAGCAGGTGTGATGCTATGTATGTTATGTTAACTGTACCTAGCTCGCCGTGACGACTGAAAGGAATGTCACGAATCTTAAATCCAATCGAGCGTTGACTTAAAATCTTCTTTAATTTTTTTGTGAATTTGAACTGGTTATAATTGTGTAATATTGTCGTACTAAATGGGTCGAAATGCTAGGCCGTGAAGATGGCGAAAAATATTGTATGCAGCGGAGATGAGAATATTGAGATGGATGTACGGGGAGTTACGAATATGGATAAAATAAGAAATGAGTAGGTATAAAAGGGGAAGTTTGAAAGTGGCGCCAGTGTCACAAAAGTTGAAAGCAAATCGAATGGCTTGGTATGGACAGGTGATGAGGAGGGAGGAAACGTATGTGAGTAAAAGAGTGATGAATATAAATGTTTATGAACGGAGAGGGAGGGGAAGGACAAAGAAAAGATGGATGGATTTTGTGAGGAATGATATGAAACAGAAGGGAGTGAATGACAGCGTGACGGTTGATAGAGGAGAATGCAAGAAGAATAATGTTTTGCGCCGACCCCAAGCAACACGGGAAAAAGACAGGAAGATGACGAATGTGTAATAGTGTTGCCCAAATGCAAGACCAAGACAAGACCTTAGCCAGTCTTGGTCTTGGTCTTGCGTCAATACACCTGGTCTTGGTCTTGGTCTTGGTATTGCGCTCTCAGTCTTGGTCTTGGTCTTGGTCTTGCAGCAAGAGTCTCGCAAGTCTTGCGAGACTCTACTACTTAGACTAGACTACATTCAAATACCTATTAGCCTATTGCTCAGGGTGGCAGGGACATCGACGCGCAACCGCTTACCATGGATTCAGTAGGTACAGAGGCCAGCACATCAACCTACTACAATCTGTCAAATTTCTTTAATAGATTTTCAACTTTATCGCTAAAGCATAAGGTTCAAAATTGATTGGGAAAATTTGACAGTTTCGGGTAGCTTGATGTGCTGGCGTCTGTACATGATTCTGGACCCCCCCTGCGTTGAAATTTTTCGTCGGCTTTTTCTTAATTTTTACGTTTTTTTCTGCAATTTTTTTACTCTAAACTGTATAAAATCATTATTTCTATCTGACCCAATGAAATTTTTAATTAAAAAATTGTAAATTCACTTGTTTCACTTAAAACAGTAATGTAAATAAAACTCGAAAGGGCTACCTGATCAGCTGTATCGCTAAAGTTCATTTGCGAGGTCAACACTGTCTTCGTACCTACGCTATTCACTTTCAAATGCCGCCACAAAGGGACCGCAGCGCCAAGCGGTCTCGTCGTATTATTAACGCACTTGAAAATAAACTTTAAAATTATTACAATAAAGTGCATAAATGCTTGAACCTGACAAAAAATGCGGAAGATTGCGGGAATCCCCGCGCGGTGTCGAGTCGGCCATGAATCCCAATGAATCTAACAGACGCGTCACATGAGGCATTTTAATCATCTACATAATTGAATGACCCATTTACTACTTTTATTTTAGATAACGAATCTAAAATAAAAGTAGTAAATGGGTCATTCAATTCATCAAAAATAATTATCACCTCATAATGATGAGGGGATAATTATAAAACTTCATCGATTTAAGGGGGAAGCGTTAAGGTAGCCCGCGAAATTAAAATTTTCTTACGTTTTTTGCAATTTGCTGGTCAGTGAATTTCGCGGGCTACCTAATACCGCTTTCGCCTTAAGTAAAGAAGATTAAAAAAACGTGCAGAAGTGTATTGATAGTCACGTAATTTTTCGATATTTTTTTATTATCAACAATAATTTTAGTTTTGAATGCAATTCAACAATGTAATTTACTGTTTCATAAAAAAAATACATCCATTTTCGCATAATCGGGATTGAAACCAAATACCTACTATAACGCCCAAATCTCAGTTTGACTTAACTGCGAGACGCAAGAGTCTTGCAGGCTTAGTCTTGTTCTTGCTCAAGTCTTGCAGGGTTCAGTCTTGGTCTTGGTCTTGCTAAAATAAGTCGGTCTTGGTCTTGGTCTTGGTCTTGCAAAAATGCAAGAACAAGACCAAGACTGCAAGACCAAGACCGATTTTGGGCAACACTAATGTGTAATAATGTTAATATCTAGACATCACAGAACAATTTCAATGTTAAAGCTACGTAATTTCTTCATCATCTAACTCTAATAAAGCCTGATTAAAAAAAACTAAACAAAAAGATAAACAAACACAAAAATACAATTAATAGGAAGACTAAAGGACTTGTCTTCATATATTATCAAAACAATCGCAAATCATCTTAGTGTTTAAGTAATTCAAACAGTCACCATTATCTATTGTTCCCTTGTTAAATAAATATGATATTATCTAACTAACTATGGAGATAAATAATTATTGTTTGTGGTTTTTGGAATTTTGGCACCTACTTGAGTATCTTTTGGTTGACGGCCGGTTTAAAATGAGGGTTATGATTGCCGTAATTAAATATAACAAGTTTCTTGGTATTACACTACAATAATAACACCATTACGGGTCGATCGAAGGTTAAGCTACACTTGCCACGGTCGGTATATGGATGGATAACCATCCATTACATATTGAGACCCCTCCGTGCCTCGGAAGCTTTGAGACGTTGGTCATTCGTAGATCTTTGACATTCGTTACGGGTCATCAGAAGCCCGAAAGTCTTACAACCAAACTTACCAAGGGGTATCGTCAATCGTGTTACCCATCAACTGGGTTGTGGTTGTCAGATTGGCAGTCTCTCCATGTTAAATACCGGTATTCAATTGCATCCCGATTAGACTCGAAGCTGACCCCAACATAGAAAAAGGCTAGGCATACTGACTGATCATAGATTTATGATAATATGTATATTATGTCGCAGCCTTACTTACGCATTTAAATATTTGTTATGACTCATTTTTATTTAGTTTACTGCACATTTTCTACTGCCGAACTTGTTAGTAAACATTCATTTTGTAATTTTATATTTTCGAAAACTACAATAAACAACTGTCTCCTTAAATCTGTCACCAATCAATCAATCGTCAATTTAAATGTCTGAACTAGGCAATAAGTTAAACATTAGCGATCCAAGTCACTTTCCTAGCTGTTTGATAGAATGGTTAAGTATCATTCAGGCAGCTATAATTATTGATCGACGCCATTTAATTTAAAGGTAAGGTAGTTCACTAAATGGCTAATTAAGCAAGTTGCTGGCGATATATAGGTACACTATGCACAACAAGAGCGTATTCATCAAAATTATTTTCAAAAATGAACTTGAAATCCACACTAAATAAAGCTGAACAGTCTGTTTGTTTAAACGAGCTAATCTCTGGAACCATTCAGAACCAGTCGGATCAAAAAAAGGGGTGTGGCTGTACCATGGACACGGCCGTTTGTTGTACGAAAAAGTAATTTAATCAAACTTGGCTGAGAAGCAGCATTTTGAACGTCAAAATTATAAGACAGTCCCCAAAACCCAAAACGCCCGCCCTTCACCACTTCCTAGTGCTTTAGCTGGGAATATAAAGTCTCAACAAACTCCCCGGCAGCACAGCTATTTGTTCAGTTAAAAGAACTTGATACTTTTATAAAACATTACGCCGCCGAGAAACATACACAACGCCTGCAATAAAGATTATAGCAATAAGTACGACGACTACATATTGCGTAATTTTTTTTCAATTTATCTGTTACAAATACCCGCAGGCTCGGCTTCAGGGGACGGAGCGATACCTTTCATTCTCTACATCATTCCATAAGCAGGATATCAACTTCCAATGACCACTACGCAATTGTCAAAGGGGATTATAATAAAAATAATATTAATACTTAATGAAAAAAAAATATTATAAATACATAAACAGTTATACATCATCATCATCATCATAAATACAACTATCTAAGTTCATATTACCCCATTAACATAAATTGTCATAAATTCAACATATTCATAGATTTTTTTAAATTGTGAGATACGTTTTTAATTTAGGTGAACTATACAAAGCATATTTCTATATTTCATTATGTACAGTTTTATAATATGTTTTACAAGTTTAATTAATTAGTATTAAATTAATATTAACTTGTTATAGTTCTAGGTACTTGTTATAGGTACACTACATTAATTACCATTAATTACCTTCAACTCTACCTGTCATAGTCCACTGCTGGCCCTCTGGCCTCTCCTAGGCTGCCTGCCCTCCACCTTATGTAACCAGTCTATCCTAGCCACCTTTCGGTCTATTTAGCTGGGAGCCGTCCCGCACTACGCTTGCCGATACGAGGTCTCCACTCCAGGACTCGTCTGCTCCACCGGACATCGGTTCTTCGACAAACATGTAAACCCCAATGCCATTTCAGCTTGCTTACTCTGCAAACTATGTTGGTAATAAACAATGTTCTACCTGTATTTAGATTTCAATTAATGATCAAAACGTCAGAATAATTGTGAGTACGTAAAACAAAACACAACACAAAATTCAGGCTTAACTGAACTAATCACAAGAAACCCGCCCTTGACCTTAAGCTCGCTAACATTGAAAAGTAATCCCCTAACACTAAAAAGATCCTACCTTGGCACACTTCGGCAGTCAATGTCAATAGACAGTTAGGGAGCGACCCTACCGATCACGTCTCGACGAGACACCCCGAGATGACGGCCGCGTTTGAAACGACAGCTGTGTTTTGATGGTTTGCTTAAAATCACGACCAACTTGAAATGAATAGAAAGAGGAATTTTAGGGCGAATGAATCGAATGGTCAAAGGGTTTTTTAAATAGTAAGAGAGAGAGAGTAACATCACTGGCTTTTAATAAAAATAATAAGTTATTTATTGACATAAACACAAGTTAGAGTCAGAAATAAATTGAAACCCTGACTCCAGAGCTAGGTTAGAGTATATATCTACCTGTATTTCAGGAGCCAGTGGCTTCTTCCAGTGAGGTTACAATTATGCCAGTTTTATGTAGCATAAAACTGGGGTGGCTGGAATGGTGGTTGTAGGTAGAATGTACACGGTTCTTTATTATGTTATTTACGATCCTATTTGTATGTACCTACATTCAAAGCAAATAAAGTATATTCTATTCTATTCTATTCTATTCTATTCTATAAAATATACCTTATATTATGATAAATTATATCTAAGCAGACTTTTATTTTAGTCTACTAACAAAAAGTTAAATATTAAGATCAAGTTTAAAAATAAATTAAGTCATTAATTCAAAAACAAAATTAGATAAAAATCAGTATCAGAAACTGCACTTACTGAAAGACAAAAATCATCCATTCTGATCTCCAGCTCCGTTCTTCAGCGAACATAAATATCCATAAACTATCTGTGTATGTGTCGCAGATGGATTGACGAATCCGCTGTTATGGCAAACAACCGAACAACGTTCAGCTGGATTGCCATTGCATTACGATTAAGCAAACCTGCTACCGACGACGTTTAGACGTAATGCAGAATGTCCTATCTATGTTTGGTGTGGGTTTCTGATGCCGAAATAGTTGCAGTAACTAAACTAGGGTTGCCCTGGTTAGCTAAAGACTAATTGGTTTAGGTTTGGTTAGAGCTGTAACGAAACGCGTGCGAGCCGAGCAAGCGCTGCTTCCAAATTGGTCGCAGTGAGTATTTTTAGGAATGACTTTAATCACAATCATTTATTTGTCAGAATATGGTACATGGTACCTTCATCAATTAATATTGTCCATAAAATTATTGTTGTCACTTCAGTTAGGGTAATTTTTATACAAATATTTACTGATTATTTCAGTTTCCCCAAATAAACTCTAAATAAGAATAATACAATTATGTTTCACACTGACTGTATAACACTAAAAACTGTTTGATTATGTTATGTAAGCTGCTTATCAAATGGAATTTGTCCTTAACCCCAAAATGATTGAAATAAAAAAGGTTAAAATTAAAACCCAACTATGACAAAACGCCAATTAAAAAGGTATAGTCAAGTTATCCTAACAAAATAACATCGGTTTCGGTTTTCGTATAACCGGAGTCACGTAATTACTAATCACGTAGCATATCTCAATTATACACATTAGATACGCTCCGTTTAAGCGAAAATCGAAACTAACTATGCTGGCATCCTGCGTGAGAGTGAGGGGTGAGGGTTATGCTGATCTTCCTTCTCCGGGGGCTCTATTTGCATAAATAACTCTTCATAAATAACTCTTCATACTGTAAAATGAATTTTAACCTTGCAAGGGTATTTTGCGTCGGTGGTTGTTAGCGGTGCTTGTGGCTAAGTGTTAACAGCTCAACGGGTCCATCGATAGGCTTACTATGGTTGATGCGTGGATTGTTGACCATCTTTACATACCAAGACTCATACCAAAAATAAAACTTATACTAAAAAATACATAAATGATAAATGAGCGTGAGCGCGTGTATCGTGGGCGTGTGCGTAACGGGCGTGAGTACAATTATATTGTCTCCCTCAGTACATGCACCGCATAAAACACAGATTTTATAATAACAATTTTACTTGCCACCACACGTGAAAAGAAGGACGCCCTGAGCTTCCTCATGAGCGCGAAGAAGTCGGTAACTCCGCTATCAGCAAACATCTCAGTCGCACTACACCGCCAGGGCAGGTTGAGCACGACCAGAAACGCGTTAATATATTGTACACGAAGAGTGTTTTAACCAAAAATATCCCATATCTCAAAACCAATTAACTTAAATAGCAAAAGAAACATCACAATATTTTTAACTATGGGATCCAACATTACTCCGCTCGCTAATGTGCATTGTTTTTTTATCCCTCATTTAAGAAAACTGTATTTAACACCATACCTTATGTTTTTTGAATAAAATTATTATTATATTATTATTATTATTATTTACGTGTAGATATGGGCAGTCTCCCGCAATAACGTTTTTAATACTTTCCAATTTTCCAACGTTGGAAAAAAGTCTCCGAGTAAAATTTCTGTGTTACCTCCGCCTCCGGACGGCCGGATGGAATGACGGAATCCTAAAGAGTATAACGAAATAAAATTCTTTATAGACGAATCATTTGCAAGGCTTCCATAAAATTACCAAGTGAATGCTCAAAGAAGGGATATTGGCTTATAATATGAAAAAGTTTCCAATATAGGTACATTCATTTTTTTTTCCTAATTGGCCGGGCAATTATCCTGTCTGCTGGTATCAGAATATACCAATTAGAGTCCCCACGTAAACATCAGACGCGTGTGTTTACCTACGCAAAATAAATTGATACCTGCCAAATAATTTTCGTCTGCCCTTTGATTGCCATACTTTCAGTTGAATTTAAGCTGTAAACTATAACGATAAGGTTGGTTTTCTTTTGGCAGCTGGGGTAAACAATTAGGGGCTTTATTATACATCGTCCACTTGGTGCTGCACTGGTATTCAACAGATATCTCTTCCAATTAACCGTAGATATTGTTGGGAATCTATTTTACTGCCCGTCACTCAAAGCATGCAGTATCCATTACTACTGATGGTATGATCGATGGTGTTTTGTTTTATCTCGTCTGTTGGTGGTGGTGCAAGGTTATAGTCGACTGTTGAAATATTTGTGTTGGCATTGGTACCCCACAAGAGCAAATTAGTGCTGCAGTCTCTGAGCTCCTACAAAAAATATCCTAAAAGATATCTAAAACTATGTTAAGCAAAATATTATTATCACTTTGCCCGATCCCCGGATTGAACCTAGAACCACGAAATAATTTAATGCTCTTCTCGTTGGTGGATTAGCGGGTACAACAACTTAAATTTTCGTCATCTTATGCATTGATTTTGGCCTTGTCGTAATGAACGCCGTACCGCTAATGCAGTACAGACTGCAACACACACACAGACACTCACAGGAGTGTCTGTCAGTGTTATAATATGCATCAACCAACAACGATGTTGTATGCCGCACCATAAAGAAATCGTGTCGTGTAAAAAGGGTATAACTGTATTCGAACTATGTCAAAAAGTCGGACTCACGCACCGAGGGTTCCGTACCATCATATGTTTTTAAATTTTCATCGGGGAGGCCTATATTCGTCAGAGAATTTAACACTGTGCACTGCGGTATAGAATATTGCAGTTTTATGTCAGCGCCATCTCTTGACCGATAGTAGAACTAATGTAACTATTGTTGTTGATTTCTGAAAAAGTGTGCTATTTAGAGACTTGGTTTTTTGTTTCTCCTGTAATTTTTACATAAACTTCAATCACATAGCATTATTTCAGATTATCGCTTTGCAAACATCGGACATAAGGGGGACGGTTTTTTTTTACATTTTACAACAAAAGTCGAGAACTATGCGGTCTAAAAAAAAAACATGTTTGAGAATGTGCAAACTACCCTCTTTCATATTGTACTCCACATACCCTAGTAACCCCACTTCGAATTTTTCAGACCCCCTTTCAGTCCCTGTTGCAAAAAATATACATAATATATTTTTACTTCTTTCTAATTTGGAAAATAATTGGGCAAACGTCGTCTAAAACTATTCTAAATTTCAAGTTGATAGCATTAGTAGTTCTTGAGATATCCAGCTGTGACAGACAGACAGACAGACTGAGTCTCACCATAAGGGTTCCTTTTTACCATTTTGGTACGGAACCCTAAAATGGAAGTAACTACCTAGGCAGTAAACATCAGTGATTTTAGTCTGAAAACCTGGCGCTTTCATAATGGGGATTGTCCAAAAGTTCTAAACATGAAATTTTATTTTATTTTTTGAAAATTTAGAGCGTTTTGAAAAACTAATTTGAATATTTTGATGATTGGCTCAATAGTTATTTATTAAATATATATTTTAATTATTTTAAGTTTTTAAGGTAGGTGACGTCATCAATGGCATAAAAGATTAAATTCCGTTGCCTTACTAGTTCATAATTAAAAATTTTAATCTGTCAACACAACGTCATCAATCTCACATCTGTCAAAGTGTCAATAAGCCGAATAGGTAGACGTATTAAATAATCGAATCCTGGTTAAAAAGGTGGCAAAAATGTTTTTGAGTAGGTACTACGTGTCCTCCAAGGAATACACTACTCTCTGTCGTCACTAGAACAATTGACGCGGCGACTTAGAAATAGAATAATAAGGCACTCGGCAACATTATTACTATTATTGCTGCAAGTTGGAACAAAGCCTTCCTACATTCCATAACTCTCCAGCATTCCGTAGCATCACCCTTTAGAGACGGCGTGTTGGTGCAACATATAACAATATTGTGTGAGAAACAAAGGACTGTGACACCCTTTTTTTTTTTTTTTTTTTTTTTTTTTTTTTTTTTTTTTTTACCCTTGCTTTGTCTTGTATTGCGGCGTTTAGGAGAGGTTCGCTTAATTGATACAGATTGGTTGTTAATATGTGTAAAGCTTCCATCAACAATAGCACTAAATTTAACTATTAGGAACAAAAACACATCGCTCAAGTGACCGCAATTGCATAAACTTGATTAATACCTTAACTTTCAAACATAAAGTTTATTATCGTTTGCGTTTTGTTCGTTTGTTAATTACTTTGATTGAAATTTAAACGTATTTTTAAAATTAGACAGAAATATAATTATGGAAAAATTTAAATTTGCAAATTGGTTCCAGTCATCGACAATTCGACATGTATACCAATTAGGTCTCTCCGTAGTAACCGAAGGATGTATAATAAAAAAACAATAACAACGCAGATAAGCATGTCTTTGGCTCCCATAATTAAAAAGATGAAGTTGTTTCTAAGTGACTTTTTAATGTAATTTATTTTGTTTTTAATAGTTTTTCGAGAAATACTATGATATACTATTTGTTACTTTTATATTTTTACTATTTATAAGATTCAATAATATAGCAACTTTATTTTAATCGTTACAATAAAATTATTGTTTAGTTGGCTAACCTTCACTGTACGACGGTTTACAATAACATTGACAAAATAAACGCTTCCACATTTTCTCTTTGGTTGGAACAAATAAATCAATTTAAAAATAATATTAGTTGATCTGCACATTAGCGCTCCATTCCTTTATATTCCAAGTGTTACCTAAGTGCCTAAGTGGCGCAGGTTTGCAAGAGCAGAAACTTGTCCAAGAAATAATTTTCCAAGACGTAATTTATATTTCTCGAAAGCTCTATAGTATATAGCAGTATCGAAGGGTCAATTTTTGTAAGAGGTAAGCCGGAGTAGATATCTTTAATATGATTATATTATTTGTCTATAGAATACTGACTGTGCCATTTTTAAAGGGAAACCGGTAAGAATCGAGTTGTATGGAGCTTTCGCCACTGCACTGGTATAATTTGCGTGCGTTAGTTGACATTTTTCCACTTCAGTTGTGACGCCACATTAGGATTTGAAATTCTAATTTCAAATGTTTGAACTGTACACTATAACGACTAATTCTCTGTATCTCTATTACCTGAATCTCTATTACCTGTAATCTGATTACCTATTATACCATATTAACAACCAATCTGTATCAATTAAGCGAACCTCTCCTAAACGCGGCAATACAAGACAAAGCAAGGGTGTCACAGTCCTTTGTTACTCACACAATATTGTTATCTATTGCACCAACACGCCGTCTCTAAAGGGTGATACTACCATGTTTGATGTCGTTATCGGTGGCTAGCGAGACCACTGCATAACGCAGGACAATGTTATATTAATCCCTATACAATGGGTAAGACCCCTTTAGGGCTATTGTTAAAGTTACTGCTTTGTGCATCACCCATAAGATTCGTATAGAGTCATTTGCTAATGAAAATAAATTATTATACCACTGTAGTCTTAGATAGAGGACCCTCATTAATATGATTTTTGCAGTAGGAATCAAAGGCTAAGATGAGATGGTGACTATAGATTTTGAACATTTTTACACTGGGCCGCAAAGAAAGCGGGTCGGTTACAAAAAATGCAGCAAGTTTTAAAATATTTAAGCAATCCTTTTAAAATAAAAACTAAATTAAAGTTTATTTCATTACAAATTTAGGAAGAAGTAAAACCTTTTTATTTCTTTTTGGTGATTGTATTAATAACCATAAATAAAGAACAAAGACGATTTTTTTTTATTTTAACAACTTTGAAACTACACACTAAACTATAGAAGTTAGAGATTTAAAATAAAAAACTTTTTATAGCAAATTTTATCAGCTTTCTTTAAAACTAGTAAACTATACATTAGAAACATTTTTAACTTTAAAACAATAAAAATTGCCATTTTTAGCTTAGTGTCAAAAAACTCAATTAACATTTATAAGTATGTTTGAAATGTTATTTAATTTTTAATAACTGTTATTGCCTCCTCGGGCTCTCATGACTATAGCTTCGAGCCGGTTTGGCATACTGAACACGAGGTTTCGGTGCCGATGTTGAGGAATAAATGATAAATGATTTTATTTTTGTAAGTAGGTACAGTCAAGTGCAGAGAAAAGGTACCACACCAAGACTTAAAGATTATCGCCCGAGCACGCTCGGGCCCGCGTGTCACGTGAGCCGCTCCCTCCCCCGCCGCCGCACCCATCTCTGCCCGCGTGCATCCACCGATCCGCTTCTAATAATATTTGCAAGTTTTTAATAATTTTATATGGTATTTTATCGGCTTCCTTCGGGCCGAACTGTATAGATACCAAGAATAACTTACAAAAAGACACTGCGTGTGATAAGATACGAAACTGCTTCACCAGGCGCCAGCCGATCAACTAGACCGTGCCTTATACCACTAGGCTATTGGCTCAGTCATCAACCGTAACGAAAATTGGAGTAGCATTATTCCTTTTATCGAACAAGGTTATTAACGGTCTAATCTTCTAGATATTAAGGTTTAAATTTCAACTTCCGTGTTATATTAATTAATACTAGCACCTTACCGTCTTGTTTTACAAAATTCAATACGCAACTCCTCAATTAACTAAAACATAAGGTTGAAATTAGCATAGATTTCTTGTTTGGTTGAATAGAATGTGTTGATTCCGATTATTGCACTACCCTCATTTTACTTCAGAAACTTAACTACTGTATGAACTGCGAGTTAAGGTTGAATTTAGTATATTTCTTCGCCTTATTTACTAAACTGTGATTGAGGGTATTTTTACTTTTCAAATGGTTTCATTTTCGTTCCGATTCGCTTGTGCGTAATTATCTTCATCGTAATATTATCCAATTTATTAAGTTTTTGACCAGTTGATTTTATTAATCGATGGTATGGTTCGATTAACAACTTTATTGAAGGCTAAAATTGTTGTTTTGTGGGAAAAGGAACAAAAAATAAAAAAAATAGCACGAGATATAAGCATAACGGTAAGATTTACGTTATTCTTACACATATACCTATTTATTGTTGCAATCATGTTGCATTATTACTTACATGTTGGATTTTTTTCTATGTATTTCTAATATTATTATTTTCATTACAGAGAAAAACAGTTCGTAGATGGATACAAAGTTATCAAGCGACGGGTGATGTGAAATGTGATCACCAAGGCTCTCGCCCGATTGCTTACACTAATGAATCGGAGCGACAACGTAATATTGTGAAAGTTCACTCAGTGGCACCCTTCAAAACTATGCGTTCAAGTGCTGACTTCAAGAAGTGGTAGACAGTGACGGCCATTCTATCCGTTATGAATAGGCAACTCGGCAGATCGACTGTGTAACTTATTTGATAAAATTACATTGGAACATATAAGCAAGTGTTAATAATTCCCAATATCATTACATAATCAGTGGGATCATTATCTCTTAGTTAATCAAAAATAAACAACCTTTATTATTATCAATGCAGTTACTCTTGTTTACAAGTAGTCTATTAATGTGTTAACGATTTATATCTGACCTCACATATTTTTTTAATGTTGTGTTAAATAAGGGTTATCAGAAAATGTGATAAAAGAGAAAGATGTATATTGCTATACTGTTATAGTTTAGCATGTTGGTTCTTCCTCTGTAATTCACAGGCACAATGAGAACATTTCATTTTTTAACCAGGCTTGTTTCCGATAAGATCATACAGAGTATAAAAAATGTATGTTTTCACAACTTTAAATAAATAAATATTATTGTAGTTATGTTTCTAGAAATATCTATAAACGAACCGTTATCTAATGTTAAACGTTCTAAACCAAACTTGGGTATCTATTTTGTGTTCAGTTAATATTCTAAGTAAATAACCCCAATTTAATACAGACAGAAATCTGTATATTCAACCAGGAAGTGGATTCCATGAAGTCCTAGAAATGTAATTAAAAAAATAAATGAATATTGTTTATGCAAAATGCCTAGCTTTTATTACAAACCTCCATTTGATTTTTTAATAATAATTAACGAAAAAACTAAACTAACTACTAAAGAAACTAAAAAATAATAATAAAGGTAAATAAATAAAATAAAAAAAGTCTTCTCACCCGCGGGTTGAACTCGAGACCATCGCATTGCTATGCCGCAGCGTTAACCACTAGACCAACATGCCACTTGCGTTACATTACAAAAAACTTAAATAGGTTCGATGTCATTACCAAGGGGTAACCGTTTCTATGAAGCGCGCTGTACAAACACTTTTATACGTCAATCATATATTTTTTAAACTAGATGAGGTCGGCGTTTCCTATCTGACTACTCTGAGAAGAAAGGCCGAAACAAACTCAGAGGTCATAGTGTCTTTTAAAGTCCAGACATAATCTTGATCAGGTTATATGAAGACCATGTAGGTCGATATCTGAGATGGTCTTTTGAGGAAAGAACCACACAGATTGAGAGGACCTGTCCAGTCAGTGCACGCATTTGTCAGAAATCGTGCAGCTCAACTCAAGACTTAAGGAGCTCAACGATTCGACGAACAATACCAAAGAAAGGACATTTGGGTAGGCCACATAAATTACTCAAACTGCATGGACATGGACATGGAGAGAATAATAAAAAAAAAATGAATAAAATAAATTACCCATATCGACTTCACATTCACAATAATTAAAATAATGTAATACTTTTTTACAAAGTAAGCTTATATCATTGTTTTAAATTTTTATCATTAATATCAATATGTGTATTATAAAAAAAAACAAAACAAAAACACTCAAAATGCAGAAATTGGAAGCAGCTCAAGCTTTAACAGTATAAAATGCTTTCTTGCACAACTTACGTTTAATTAATGATTTTAAATTTATTAAGGCTTAGATCTGGAACGTGGCTTGGCAGTTTATTATGAAAGCGTATACATTGCCATCTGATCGAGCCACCTATTTTCTTGAGCCTTGTTGTAGGTACAATAAATATTCTCCCATTCTTCAATCAGGGCCTGTTTTAGTGCCCTGAGGGTGGTAGGTGGTGGTCTGCGGCTTCTCACTAGCCTCCCTAGCTCATCCCACGCATGCTCAATCGGGTTGAGATCAAGACTTTTTGATGAAGTCATTACGCTGATACCAACCTCCTAATTATATTCTTGCACGACCTGAGCCGTGTGTGGCCGGGCATTATCATGCATCAGCATCGATCCATCATTATTCGTTAAGAATCTCTTGGGCATATCTTTCCCCAGTCAGTCAGAGTCTCATTTTCTATGGCCACTAACTCTGTGCAACCTTCTGAAGATATGCCAGCCCATACATGTACACCGCCTTCACCGTACTGGACTCTTTCTGAGAAGCAGTCTTGAAGATATCGCTCACCAGGCCGCCTGTAGACACTTCGTCCACCACCAGAATTGTAAAGTGAGAATCGAGACTCATCTGTGAACAAAATTCTTGACCACTCTTCTTCATCCCACTGTATGTGTTCACGGGCGTATCGCAGTCTCGCTACTCGATGCTCTCTCTCGAGTTTGGGGCCACGCGCTGGTCTTCGGGGTTTCAGATTTGCTTCAGCAAGTATTCTTCTGACTGTACTGTCACTAATGTAGTCCCTTCGGGTCTGAAGAAGCTGTTGCTGGACTTCAACTGCATTAAGGTGGTGATTTCTCAACACAGGCGAAACAATATAACGGTCTTCTCGGGCACTAGTACACCTTGCTCTGCCATTACAAGGTCTCCTCAGATGGTTTCCAGTCTCTTCGTACCTTCGCTTCACCTTCTGGACCGTTCATAACATCACACCCACCATTCTTGCAGTACGACAGATACTGATGCCTAGTTCCAAAAAAGTCATGATCCTAGCACATTCTTCAGGTGAAAGAGGCATGATAAATAAAATTTATGTGCTGTTGTCTAACTTAGCTTTTGTAACAAGACTCAATCGATCAAGAAAAAAATTTAAAACAAAAATAGAAACAAAAAAATTGTAATTCTAAAAGGATTATTATTGTTTTTAAAGCTCTTTTCAGCCATTTCTTAAAAGAAGTTTCTCGACTGTGAAGTTTTTATATACAAAATTAAACTCTTTTTCGAGTCCTTTTTTTTCGAAAGTATATCTTGTGTACAGTCGCCATCACATCAAGCTACTACAATCTGTCAAATTTCTTTAATAGATTTTCAACTTTATCTTTAAAGCATAAGGTTCAAAGTTGATTGAGAAAATTTGATATGTTTCGGGTAGCTTGATGTGCTGGCGTCTGTACATAAATAGTATATTTCATTACAAGTGCGGAAAGGTTGTCATTGCAAAGAGTTCCGACAAATGTCTACCCGAGCCGAGGCGCAGCCGAAGGCGAGTGTTGACAGTCGGAACAAGTTGCAATGACGGTTTCGCACGTGTACTGAACGACTATTTTTAATACAGTTGCGAAAAAATGAAGCAATTTAATAAAATAATAAAAACACAATAAACTCAACTAACTAATGGCGCCAACCGTAGAATATAAGCAGAGATTTTTTTTCTTCATCCATTCTGGTAGGCAAAGGGAACTATGCCCATACAGCCAAATCTTCAGTAGAATTTTTTTATTGATATGAAATGAAAATGAGATAAAATGGAATGAAACCTAACCTAACTCATTCAATCAAATCATTAAATCTGATATTGAAACAAATTAGTAGCTTATTTTTAGAAATATACGTATTTGCATGAATCATAAAAACTTCTATAAATGTTTTTAGTAAAAACTTCATGGTTGGTTTTTCTTTTTAATAGACATTATTTTGACAGTTGGGAAAGAGAACGCACGAGTTCGGGAAAGGTAAAAAAAAAGCACGAGTATGTAATAGCCCACATCCCGAACGCTATAAGTCCCTGCAATACGCCACTTTTTGAGCAACTGTATTAAAAAAGTTATTCCAATTTTAAAAGTGTGATACTTAGTATTGCAGGCCAGTGTATTTATTTGTTTTACTTTTGTTTCTGTTTATATTTATTACACCATCGAGCATTCCTGGGACGAACTGGGACGACGTGTAAGCCAGCGAAATTCCTCCAATCACGCTTCGTGAACTGAAAGAAGCACTGATAGAGGAATGTGAGAATTCCTCAGCATTGGCTCAGAAATCTGGTGGAAAGCATGTCAAACCGTTTAACAGCTGCATTAACAGCTCATGGTGGCAATACAAAATACTAAAACGTGTAAACATTGCATATTTTATACCGTAGCACATTTTTAGAAATCTGGTGAAAATGGTAATTTTTACTTAACTTACTCTTATTCAAAATAAAC
Organism: Luperina nickerlii; assembly: GCA_963855955.1. Taxonomy (NCBI): domain Eukaryota; kingdom Metazoa; phylum Arthropoda; class Insecta; order Lepidoptera; family Noctuidae; genus Luperina; species Luperina nickerlii. The sequence goes on from OY979662.1 coordinate 2,552,302, forward strand.
TTCATAATCGTAAACTTTTATGACATTGATTTAGTCACTATGCAATATATACAGTCAGTTTATTTCATAAAGCTAGCTACAATATTTTGGATGTTATTGAGGTTTTTTTTACCGATCCGCTTTCTGTGCAGCCCAGTGTAATTACGAGAATTGGAAATCTATTCTTTTCAAGTAGAAATCGAATGTTTTAAGGTATGGAGCCGTTGAAATTACATTCACGTAACATTTTTCAATTTCATCTTCACTGGTGTCTACAATGTATTTCAATGTTTCCAAAATGTAAGTTACCTCTGACTCTTAGCATTAATTGGTCTTTTATCCAGTATCAATTCTAATCAACCTACCCGTACTAAAATGATTAATTAGGTACCTACTGACAATAAAATGGATATCATATTATTATGTTAGGGGTACGGTTCACCAGGGAGCACAACACTGATCTAATGAAAAAAACAGAGGACCAAAACAAACCTACCATTTATTATGCCTGCAAGTGAATCGGTTAAAATTAGAGAAAAGTAGCCCTCCCCATGACACGTGAGCGTAAGTAGCTTCACAAACAAAATGGAACGTCAATTATGATTGAGTTGCGCACAATGGACAGTCCAGGCGGGTAGCAAACCGTATGCGCCAGAGGCCGGAGTTGCCAGGCAACGATATGCATTTAGGGGAAATTAATTGAATCTGCCCGCGTCGAAAGGGGATTCTACTTGTCAAAGCGCTAGTTTCAATTTATTGAAGCCGGCCTGCAAGCAAAGAATTTTTTGTGCGCACAGTCCTTTGTCCGCGGGGGAGGATTTCAATGACGTCACAGATAATTATTGCGAGGGCGACGTAATAATGTGTTTGAAAGGGTCTTTGGGGTACATTGGATAAAAGGGCAAGGTCGTATGTTGGACGCCTGGAGATCAAAATCATATTGTAGTTGCAATTAAAAAGGATTCATTATTAGGGATCTAATGTTAATGTGGTGCAACTTCAAAGAGACTTAAGTATAAAAGACACGAGACAAGACAAGAGGCGGACGGAGAGTAATGGGTAGCTCACCTTCCGATCAGGACCAGGCCCGTGCCAGACGACGCGTTCGTGTTCCACGCGCGCCTCAAAGAGATTTCAGCATCAATTTAAGGGGCCTAAGGAAGGAACACGAGTGGGTTTTAGTCAGTAAGAGTCTGACACTCCCTTTCGCTCAACCCAGAGCGGGAGGAATCATTCGGTGATTTCCCATCCTGAAAAAAAAAGTATAATAGACATGACACTGGGGTGCTTGCAGAGTGGGTTTTATACCGCATTTTAATGACCAAATTTTTATGGTCTTATTCATAAAGAGTTATGAGTTGTGGTGTGAAGACTTTAGCAAGCTAAAGTCTCGTCAAAAATTGTTATTCATAAACGCATTTTACCACTAAAACGCTTTATAAACCTAACGTAAGCGTTATAAATACCATAAAGTTATGAAACCCAGAACCCTACTATAACAGTAGATACTATAAGGAAAAAATGGCCGAATCTACATCAACAGATGAATAAGAAAAGTACAAATTTAATGTAACATATGTATTGTGTGAAATGTCAGTTTCGTAAACAATCGTACTTCGAGGAGCAGCAGTTGTATTTAATTTATTTTGCACTTTTATCGAAGGTTTTGAAGGCTTATCATTTTAACTAATGAATGTCTTAAACCTTCTTTAAGCAGTTCTAATGAATAAGACCGAGTCGCTAAGGGTTGGTGTTTTATAATATCTTTCTAATAATAAAAATCTTTATCTAGTTAATTAATTGACGTACGCGTCGTGCTGATTCTCAGCCTAATTTGAAAACAAACACGTTTTAGAAAATAAAGAAATTACTTTCAGCAGCAGGCTAGAGAGCAAATCACACACACACCCACACACACACACTCACACACACACACACCCACTCTGATCCCAAAACGAGTTTTCCGCTGCAGTACGTTCTACTGGTGGAGTCTCAACACAAAGCATAATCAGCCCATAATGGTCCCACTACTGGGACCCAGGTCTCTTCTGTGAGAGGGAGTGAGTCGTAATCCACCACGCGGGCCCAATGCGGGTTTGTAGATGTCACATGTCTTTAAGCCTTTGGTTCTAGGACATGTCTGTTTCCTCACGATGTTTGTCTTCACCTTTTTGAGAGCAGTGGTGATGAAATAATTTACACACAGTAAAAGGCCTGTCTGGGTTCGAACCTGCGACCTAGAACTCGTCAGTCGCAGTCGTTACCACTGGGCCACCACTGCTGCAACACAAAAGCTAGAAGCATATTTATCAAGCTTTCACGTAATTGGCTGGTGGATCTCAATACTCTCAATCAAGTGCATTCATCCTTATGAAGGAGGCTTGGTGACATGATACAATACGCGTACCTACAATATACCAAATAGACAAAGGGGCCTTCAAAATAGCGAGACTGAGCTACTACGCAGGACGTTACCTTTGATAAGGGAGTTTAGCAGGATTTAATCAACGTTTTAACAATGCGCGTCATGATTGAGGTTCAAATCGATCGGAGATGAGAGGCCCATCTGTCCTGATGCATTCTATAGGTGAGGCCCGCCCAGTTCCATTTTAGCCTCGCGGTCTTATCGCTAACGGCGATGGACAGGTATCGCCGATGTTGCAGTACCGAGCGTATTCTTGTGTTACAAATTCGATACAGTACGATCCATAAAACAGCGGTACCTATAAACCAAAACACAAATCAAATCCTCTGCTCTAAATGCAGCTTCCTAAAAACTAACAAGTAGTAAATCAAACAGTTTGGTATAGTTGACTACTTGATCACCCCACTCGCGTTCAACATGCTGATGAATCCATAAAAAACGTAATCAAAAAGTTTTCCTATAATCATCAAACAATATGTTTTAGTCAGTAAAACTCGCCAAGGTAAATTATTGACGTAACTTTATTAATTATCTGTAGGGGAGATTGCGTGCGGGTGGGGTTGTACGTCGGTGTTTTACGATGCCCTTACACCGGAAATTTGATAATAAATACTACGTGACAAAGGCATTCATGTTCGGTCTTGCTAATCAATTTACCTAATACCATAGAACGTGGCAATGCTGCCAGTCTTTTGGGCACTCTACCTGTTGACAGCGATGCGGACGAGTTTTTTGATGCCCTATGTTTAATGCCCCTTTTTATATACTTGTACATATTAATATTATTATTTTAAGACTGTTAGTTTTTAAATTGTATAAATATTAATATTATTACGCGGGCAGAAGCTGGCTAAACAGCTTGTTGGACTGTTACATGGCCGATAATGATGGACAGAAAGATAGTCAAAACTATTATGACAGTTGATGGACATGTATGTGCTACGCCGAACACTTACAATAGATTGGGTTGGACATGAGCTTCTTGAATAACAAAAGAGAGCATTGTTATGTTTGTTAGACTGATAGCTAATTAAATAGGTACCAGTACCAGTACTGTACCAGTCGACAGCGATGCGGATGAATCGTATAGTTTTAGTTAAGTTAGGATTTAATTTTGTTATTTTTAGATTTGATTATAGTAAACTTGTATTTATCTTGATTTTAATATATCTGTAATTTTTACAGGAATGTATGCATACAAGTAAATAATATTTAATAGGTACTTTGTTAATTAATTTTTGCTGCGTAGGTGTTGCCGTTTATGTAGTAGACTAGCTTCTGCCCGCGACTTCGTCCGCGTGAAATTTCTTGCTCCCCCGACCCACCCCGTCGCATCGCATCGCCTGCCCGCGCTATTACTTCGTTTTTGCTTAGCGTTCTTTCTGACCTTTTTTCTTGTTGCTCGGCTCCTAAAGGTTATAGCGTGATGTTAAATAACCTATAGCCTTCCTCAAAAATTGGGCTATCAAATGCAAAAAGAATATTTCAAATCCGACTGGTAGTTCCAGAGATTAGCGCGTTCAACCAAACAAACAAACAAACTCTTCAGTTTTATAATATTAGTATAGATTCATAATGTACATATTTCGTTATAAAATTATCTGATATAAGATAATAATAGCTGATAGCCACACTTCGATTTAGGTCCAAGATCTGCAGAACTATTCTGTAAAAAAATGTCACCGTGAAAACTTTTGTGAAGTGACCTACTATTGACATAGTGTCATTTGTGCCAATTCCCTTGTGCACAAACTATACTAAATTTAAGTTCAGTGCATCTTTTTCTTTCTATTTCATTAAGAAAAGGACAGAAGACAAATTTTAGTTTAGTCCTTTCAAATTATTCAGCGCCTGACACTTCATACAAGTTTAGACGTGATCAAAAACCTGCCTACTAAAATTACGTCAATTTGCGTCAGGCGCTGATTAATTTGACAGTACTAAACTAAAATTGTCCTTTTCTTAATGAAATAGGAAGAAAAAGATTCACTGAACTTAAATTTAGTTTAGTTTGTGAACAACAGAATTGGCGCCAATATCTAGTATCAGTGGGATAACACTGACAGCTCACTCCACGCTAGTTTTCACGGGGAGATTTTACAGAGCCGACATTAAAGTCGTCTCTCGCCAAGGTATGTATAAAAAAAATGATAATTATGTATAAAGAGTATTCTATTCTATTCTATTCTATTCTATTCTATGTATGTCATTACGGATCGTCAGGAGCCCGAAAGTCTGCCAACCAGTCTTACGAAGGGATACCCCTTCAAAAAAAGGTTACCTAGTCACTGGGTTGTGGAGGTCAGATAGGCAGTCGCTCCACATAAAATACTGGTAGGTATTCAGCTGCATCCGGTTAGACTGGACCCAAAATGATGATCTGTAAATATGTTAAAATAAATAACAAAGTGTGGAGCAACAACAGCTGCCCATCCCTAAAACAAAACACGAATAAAATATATAACTGATAAAGCGTGCACTTGAAATAACATTGATAACAATAATGACGCTTATCACTCGCTGTTGATATCAGTAACCTCCTTACAAACAAGCCAGCAACTTGTTTAAAATGCCTTGTTTAAAAATATTAACCAATTTGCCACGGGCTAAAATTCCTAATGATTTTGTTAATAAAATTCTGCCGTTACTAGCGAAAGTTGTAAGGAAGCCGGAAGGTGTGAGTATGTTTCTAAGAGTACAATAATCTAATATATAAAATTCTCGTGTCACAGTGTTTGTAACAAAACTCCTCCGAAACGGCTTGACCGATTCTTATGAAATTTTGTGTGTACATTCAGTAGGTCTGAGAATAGGACGTAAACTATTTTTCATACCCCTAAGTAATAAGATAAGGGTGGTCCAAACCAAAACTTAATTATTTTATTTTTTTTAATTTTTATTTTTTTATTATTCGCCATTAAAAATACATGCAACCCTGAATTTTCACCCTTCTACCACTGACCCCTATTTTTTAATAGTCTATCTATACATACAAAGTTGATACGACAGAGGGGCTTTTCTTTAAACTGCCTATACTAGATACCATTTTCAAGCTCTGTACCAAAAATCAATTAAATAGGAGCAGTAGTTTAGTCACAAATGATTTTTGAAGTTTTTGCTACGTTTGAACACGATGTATATTTCCTAACAGCTGATTATCTCATACGCATAGGTCATGCACCTTAAAACGATAATCTGAGTATAAGATACATTGTTGCCGCACAAGTACAACCAAATATTTCACGAAGCAATAAATACACACACACTTGCACTTTCACTATGAGAGTGACAATCATAGCAAAACCCCCGCGCCTTTTTCCCGCGCGTAAAAGGAATAGAAATAGGTCAGTATGTTGCTATTGCATTCTAGATCCTTGGGAATTTGCTAAAAAACTTTCTTTCAGTGGACAGTGCGCAAGCGTCATCCACTCGGGACGTACGTTACGTAATACGGGAGCCCCCCGCCGCCGCGCCTTTATGTTTTGTCGAACTCGCTGACAATAATTGTGATTTTGTTTTGTTATTGTGATAGACACTAAATAAGTTTAACTTGGGAATATTATTATTTAGTGTTAGTGTTTTTTTGTGTTTGACTGTTTTTATTGTGATAGGATACGTAATTAAACGTTGGTTGTGTGTGTGTGTAATCATTAAAGTGTTCAGCAATGCCTCGTGTAACTTACACGGCGTCAGAATACACTTACATGATTTTAATTTACGGTGAATGCCGTGGAAACGCAGATTTAGCTCTGCGAACATACCGAGAAAGGTATGGTGACCGGCGCAATAGCCCTAGGAACGCCGCGCGCCGGCACCATACAATTGGCAGTACAAAGATTACGGGAATTAAAGTGCTTAGCGACGGACAGTGATTTAATAAATAACAATATTCTCCGTCGGTATAATTTGTGCATTAATATGAATCGAGGACACATCGAGAATTTAAAAATTTTGTGTTTTTGTGTGTGCGCGTACTTAACAACCAGCCGGGCGCGGACGGCGCGAGCGGTCTAAACCGCCCGCCCCCCGCGCCCCCGCCAAGAGAGATAACACACACGCACACGCGCTCCTGCGCGACTTTGTTACCTAGGCATCTAACTAAGGTCAGTCAAATTTATTTATAAAGGGTGGTTGCGTTTCACTCTGACTTTAAGCTATTTAGTTTGTTTGAAAAAAAAAAATCTCATTTTTGGCGCTTTCTATTTTTGTACTGTATCGAATTAATACTATACACGTATAGTATACGTAGTGTAATTTAATGCCCCTCTGTCATATCAACTCTGTATAAAAATGAATTAACGTTTGTTAGTCTCACTAAAACTCGAGAACGGCTGGACCGATCTGGCTAATTTTGGTTTTGTAATATTTGTAGAAGTCCATGGATGGTATAATAGGTGAGTAAATATGAAGAAGTTGTAAGATTATAGTAACAGTTTTATTATCCCATACAAACTGTTCGTACCTGTCAAACAGGGTGCGTTCAGTTGATAATACGGAGGTAATAAGATACTAGTTTGATTTATTCAATTGTATGTTCTGTCCTTTACTCTTTTATTTTATTTCTACGAGTAATTTAGTTTATTATCAAGTCGGCCTTTTTTATGTAGCTTGATACATCTTTTCTTGATATTTTTTTACTTTTTCTTTTCGTGTAGGGTAGGGGTGGGGTAGGAGTGGGGTGAGAGTAGGGTAGGAGTAGGCTAGGAATAGGTTAGGAGTAGAGGTAGGGGTAGGGGTATGGTAGGATTAGGGTAGGAGTAGGGTAGGGGTAGGGCAAGAGTAGAGTAGGAGTAGGGTAGGGGTAAGGGTACGGTAGGAGTAGGTTAGGGGTGGGGTAGGAGTAGGTAGAGGAGTAGGGGTAGGAGTAGGGTAGGGGTAGGGTAGGTTACCCCTTACGGGTAGGACACCACGCTAACGAAGTAGCGCCGGGCGCTAGAAATAATTTATATGGCAGTTATTTTATATGTACGTTGTTTCTGTTATAAGCTAGCCGCACACACACATTAATATTGTCAATAAAATACGTATTGTCAATAATATTCTGTGTGTGCGGCCCGTATTTCGGTATTGTTCAATATTATTGTGGATTTCCAAAAATTCTATTATGATATAGACTTCTTTCTACTTTTTTTTTTCAATGTCATCATTTTCTTGCCGTTATTCCAATTTATTTGTGGCACCACACATGGCACGTGTGGCAACATGTATTTTTCTTCCATACTTCTCTATAAATCGTGATCTCGGTAGGCATCTCTTAGCCATATCGTCTTTCATACAGTCCATCCATCGTTTCTTTGGTCTTCCCCTACTCTTATAGCCTCTTAACCACATTCATACTAATAGACCAAATCACCGCAACAACAAAGGGGTGGTCCAAGCGGTCATAACTGACACATTCAAATGAAGTAGTTTTAAAGAAAGAATAACTGATTATGTCAAGCAAGTTAATTGTTTTGGAGCTCTCACTTGTAAAGAAAAATATCACAAAATAGATGAATTAAATCTGACGTTTAAATGAACAAAATAATAAAATCGAGAAAACAAAGTGTACCTAAGCCAAGTTAATAATTCATTTATTAGCCCGCCCTTTGTTGCTACCGTGTGAGGGAAAAACGAGTGAAGAAAAACCGTCGCAAAAAGCCACCTGCCACCCTAGCAGTATACCCCTTGTCGCACATGTAATTCTTTTATAAAAACTTAATTAGTCTACTAGTACTTACCTACCTATTATGTGAACTTTATGATGTTATCGATAATAATTTAAAATGTAATTTCATTGTGCACTATATCTTTCCTTTTAAATAATTAAGATTATACTTATATATTACCGATCAAAAAATTTAGAAATTGTCACATTCGCATTTGAAAGTGAGAGGTACATACACCCCCCACACACACGGCAACATATCAAGTTATAGGCTGACCTCGCATTGTATAGGTTTTTCGTGCAATCAGAAGTCGGCTTATACTGACCAGTATATTAGGCAGTGTGCTATATCGTCGCTCGCATGACTAAAAGTCCTATCTCATTTTTAGCCGATTTGAGTCAGGACAAGTACACTTTTCCATTCGTGATTCTTTACATTTTGTTGCCTTTCAAAATGGTTATATTTTTAGATCCAAATAACATAGCAGTACGACGGTTAGTGAAAAGTGTAAAGAATCACGAATATAAAAATGTAGCTGTCCTAACCCAAATCAGTCAAAAAATGAGATACGACTTCTAGTCATGCGAGTGACGATATTATGTCAGCTTGATGTGTTATGGCCGTGTATACCTAATATTTGTGTTCAAACTTTTCTTTTGTGTCATTTTTTTAAATCAAATTATAGATATATCGATTGTGTGATTTTAAAACTAGGATGGAAGGGAAAACTGAGATGATGTTTGTTAGCCTACCTATCCAGGAAAGAAAAAAAGACATCATATGTACCTATTATTGCACCGATCCCATGTAAGTTAGTATAAGGTCAGCAAGCAATTTCATAATGCTTCAACAACTCATAATCAAAAGCCAGACTCATACGGAATATTATCTCACTTTCTTATCATATTTTGATAGAAATTTGTCTGCGTGGTGTCGGGTGACTGTGCGATATCTTTCGGCGGTCAGTCGACTGTCCCTGGAGCAGTTGCCACCCTGGAATCTATCGGACACTTAGGAGTGGAAGAAAACAAGCTTATCACGAAAGAAGTCTCCGCCTTCATTGAAAAGGAACTTGGTATCGCCCCCGATTTGTAAGTATTATTTTACATCTTCTTCATTTGTAATGGAACGACATAATATGAGACTAACTTTTGTCCGCGGCTTCGCCCGTGTGGAGGTCGGAAATTATCCCACGGAAACTTGTTACTGTAATAAAAAGTATCCTATGTGTTAATCCAGGTTATAATAAACTATCTGCGTGCCAAATATCATCCAAATCCTATTAAAAGCATAATACTAATGATTGAAATACTATCGTGAATTCGTGCAAGCCTAATATTTATTGTTATAATAACTATTGCTCAGAAAGTCGGTTCAATCATGATTCGAAAGACACGTAGCGCCATCTAGCGTCCTAAAGCAATTGTGACCGTCGAAAATTATTGTTCCTTTCCTCGGGAACAGTATTTTTTTTCAACACAGTATCGTTGGCATCAAACATCTCTTTGTGCCAATACTCTAAGTATACTGAAATAAAGGGTTTATTCCCATTTGCCCCCTTCGAGCTTGCCACCGGAGTGGGTTGATCAACTTGCATTATTGTATCATTCACTGAAGGCTGATTTTTCCAACGCCAGATAACTTTTAATCGATTAATGAAATTAACGTTGACAGTTTTTGTATAAAAAAAAACTGTCAAAAATTCTAAATTATTCCCCGAATAAAGCTATCAGATGATTGAAAAATCCGCCCTAAAAGGTTCTGTTTAATATACTGTTAGGTACATGTTCGCCCACAATGCTTATATAGTATACCATACCTTCCAGCTCTTTCGATCCAGGGCTAAATCTTCTTCGGGGTCTGCCGCCATGCCTTCTAGCTGTCTCAGGGCTCCACAAAGTTACTTTTTTGGGTATTACAGTCGTCCAGACCGATTCTCGGCCATGTTAGCCAATTTTGTCGGAGACTAGCCATCTACGCGGGAGATATTATAGTGCACAAGTGTTGCACTTGTTGAAGCGTTGGTCCAGCGAGCACTAGCGCTACTGCTGAGCATAATATGGCCGTTCTATTCCCAGGTTGAGCAAAATGTTATTGGCTTTTCCATCTGGAATTTCTCAGCAGCAGGTCAAAGTCAAAGCATTTATTTCAAATAGGCACATAAAAGGCACTTTTGAACGTCAGAAATTACAACAAATAGAATTGTTTCTAGTCGCCCATTCCAAAAGGTAGTTTTCGTATGGAGAAGAATGGGCAAGAAACTCCACCGTTACTGTTTTAAAACGTTTTACAATATTATTTTGTATACATCTATACTAATATTATAAAGCTGAAGAGTTTGTTTGTTTGGTTGAACGCGCTAATCTCTGGAACTACCAGTCGGATTTGAAAAATTCTTTTTGCATTTGATAGCCCAATTTTTGAGGAAGGCTATAGGCTATTTAACATCACGCTATGACCTTTAGGAGTCGACCAAAAAGAAAAAAAGTCAGAAAGAACGCTAAGCAAAAACGAAGTAATGGCGCGAGCAGGCGATGCGATGCGACGGGGTGGGTCGGAGTAACAAGAAATTTCACGCGGACGAAGTCGCAGGCAGAAGCTTGTTAATTATATAATAATAATATGTAAAGACGATGCACCTAAAATAAAATTACTATACCACAATAGGTAAAAGAATTAAAAATGAAACCATGACACATAAATTAATTATCTGATAGATACATATATACACGATAGATATCTGATAGATAGGTCGGAGTCAGGATTAGTGCCCGGTTGGTGACAATAGACTCGCTCCCTATAACATGGGGCTTTGAAACAAAACTGAAGAAATGTCGGTGTACTATAGATACACCCCTCACTAACCCTTTGGGAAATACAAGCGTGATATCATAGTACGTAAGAAACTGCCACTAAAAAAGTGGGACGATTGTTAAGAAAAAGTAACTGTTTCAAGCACCCACTTCATAATTCCTAAAAAAAAAACGATAATATTAATGCATTTGTTTTGTTTCAGCTTCTTCCTGTCATTCTACGATCTCGCGGGCAAAGATATTGGTAAAGGAGGCGTGACGATGGCTTAAATCCTACAAAACTTATGTATCCTTAAACAATGGCTACCGTTCAGAATATTCTTAACTACCCACTTGTCACTTAAATATATAAAAGCATGACAATCAGATTTCTGGAAAGATTGTGATTGAAGAGTCATTACATTATCTACACATTTCAAAAAAAAGTATTACATAGCTCACTTACAATAACGCGTTTCATTCTAAATTACCTTTCATAATCATAATTATTGTTATAGTTGTATATCATGTAGGCGAGGTCGGCCATCTACCTATCATTGCTCGCAGAACGTATGGCCGATGACCGAAAGGTTCTTCCGAAAGACGTAACATTGGCATTGGTTTCGCACAAGGTGGACCACTGATCTTGTGAAGACTGCAGGAATCCGGATGCGAGAAGCACAGAACTGGTCGAGGTGGCGGGGCTTGGGGGAGGCCTATGTCCAGCCAGTGGACGTCTTCGGCTGAGATGATGATATCACGTAGGTACATATGGCATTTTGCCTACGCTCAAATCATCCAAGATGCATTTCCGAGGTCAAAGAGTTTTCAATAATTTTAACCGTTCGGTAAAGAACTATAAATAAATTATTTCTAATTAAAATACTTACGAATGAAATGAATATTATTATGTTTGTATTTGCTAGCGGCAAATAAATTAATTTCACTCTTAATTATTTTAATCAATACTAATATTATAAAGCTGAAGAGTTTGTTTGTTTGGTTGAACGCGCTAATCTCTGGAACTACCAATCAGATTTGAAAAATTCTTTTCGCATTTGACAGCCCAATTCTTGAGGAAGACTATAGGCTATTTAACATCACGCTATGACCTTTAGGAGCCGAGCAAAAAGAAAAAAGTCAGAAAGAACGCTAAGCAAAAACGAATAGCGCGGGCAAGCGATGCGATGCAACCGGGTGGGGCGGAGGAACAAGAAATTTCACGCGGACGAAGTCGCGGGCAGAAGCTAGTTAGAAATAATTTGTGAGTGTCTGAGTTTTATTTTTATAATAAGAAACCTCATAATAATAATACCAGCCTGTTACATGCCGTCCCAATGGTGGGCAAAGGCTTCTTCTCATACAGAGAAAGCATGAGCGTTGAACACCACACTGGCTCCAAAACGGTTCCATGGAGTTTCTTGCCCGTTCTTCTCCATAGAGACTTACGTTTTGGAATGGGCAACTTTCTAACTACATTACAGACAGACTATTCAATTTTGACAATTCAAAATGCCTGTAAGTACAAGGTTTAATTGAAATAAATGCTTTGAGTTTGAGTTGGTTGGCGACTTCAAATGATTAAGTATTTTATTCTCAATACAGTCACTATTTATGATAACTGGTGAGGTAATCCGCCACGTTTATCTTCACAAACTAAAATATAAAGTCCAAATCTTTAAAGTCTAAATACTTCTTCACAGAAAAGAAGATTTTTCTTATCTACTCCTGCAAGGAGTTCAGTATATTCTTCCTTCAATTCATATAGTATAAGCGGGCCCAGTGCGGGTTGGTAGATGTCACGTCATGTCTGCACATTGAAATGAAATGTCGATTTCCTCACGATGTTTTCCTTCACCGTTTTGAGAGCAGTGGTGATGAAATAATTTACACACATTAAAGCGCCTGTCAGGGTTTGAACCTACAACCTACAATACGTGCCACGAAAGATGAGACTTGACACACCACGTGGTTTGACATGCGCAGTACACGATTTTAGATATCTTTAGCGGTATGAGGTCTGAGTGCGGGACGAAACCGGACGTCAGTCATAGGGGCGGCGGAAAGAGCGGGAGAGGCGGGGTCAAGTCTCATCTTTCGTGGCACGCATTGTACATCTCCTAAGTCGCGGCCGTTACCACTGCGGCACCACTGGTATGGGCCACCGTAGAATAATAATAGTTGTGTATTTATTTTAACAAAATATAAGATAGATAGATAAACCATTTATCTGGCACACACCACAATACAGTACAACACACAAAAGTATAATATTAGATGATAATCAAATAACCCACATGATTATAATATAAAAACAAGGTGCCAATAAAAAAACAAAATGAAAAATACATACCGAAATAAAAGTGACACAATGACGAATACTTCAAATAAAATTAATAACGCAGCGTAAAATCGATTCTAAACAAAAACAAACAAAACAGGTAGTTATCTCGTACCTGACGGGCGGGAGGGACAAAGGAGTGGGTAGGAGGTCCGTGGGCGAAGCAAACATGGCTGAATTTACAGATAACTGCATCAAAAAGGTTTCTGTGATTTTTTTTTAAAGCTCCAATACACCGTGGTTTTCAAAATTATGAGATGAATTACATTTCAATTCACAGAAACTTTGTTTTACTGATAAACAAAATTAATTAGGAATTAGTATGTGTATTAATCAAACTACAAATTATTTATCCGTAAGCAGTATTGCGAGATGACCTGGACGCGTAGGTACCGCGAGGACTGGTTCGAGGTGGCGCGGGAAAAGAGTCGAGTAGAGAGGGGAGGCTTTTCTCCAGCAGTGGGAGGGCATTGGCTAACAAAAAAAATATGGTAATTTACGTTATGTCACTGTTTCATTTTTGAGAACTGAACTACTAACTCAATTCAATATCTACGATTGCTGCTATTAAAATGCTGTTATTAAAAAAAAACCATACTCGTTTTCATTGAATTTATTTGGTTTGAGCTTATAACAACTACAATATTTTTATTTAACATACCTATTATATTATTAGGTATTATCCCAAAGTTAGTTTAAGAGATGGTCTACTCTAAATCTTATAAACTAACAAAACTAAATACTAGAAATTAAATATCACTATAACCCGGTTCATTAAAGAAAGGAATCTAAAATGGCGGCGCTTATCATGTTCTCTCGCTCGCACACTAGTGCCGTCTATACTCACTCTCGCGCGTACCGTAAGCAGAAAAAAAATTTGTTTGATTTGCTTCCACGTAGTCTTGACGCACTCAGTGATCCTTATTACGAATAATTCCTTGTTTTCTGCTATTTTTCCGTTGTTACCTGTGTGTTATTGTTGTTGAGTTTTGTTTTAGTGTTAAGTTTTGTTGTTTGGACGTGTGTGTTATTGTTGTTGAGTTTTGTTTTATTGTTAAGTTTCGTTGCTTGGACGTGTGGACTGTTCGGAGACAGTAATCATGTCTCCTCGAAAGCGAGGAAATATTAAAAATAGTGATACACGCCAAATAGTGTATAATGTCTTGTATAATATCTTTCACGTGGGCGAAGCCGCTGGCAGAAGCTAGTTTGAAATTAATACGACCCGGTCTTGTTTTTATTACTTATTTATAATTAGAAAAAAAAACTGTCTTGAAATTTTTTATACTAACTGTACTATCTGTCAACGTAAGTACAAGCCGCCATTTAAGATTCCTTTCTTTAATGCAACGTCTTATACAACTCAACTACAACCCGCAAGAGTTAAGTTGAGACCTCGCTCGGATGTCATAAGCGCGCGATACTGAGGCGTCGAAGGCGCAAGCGGTAACAGCGCGATGGTTGAGAGGGGCCGCTTGGGTCTCAACTTACGGGGCTTACATGACCTAAAGCACGGTCACTGTCGGACTGCATAGAAAAGAAAGAGACGCGCGATGACACAACGCTGGTAATTTATTGCAAAATATGAAGCAATTATTTAATTACAAAAAATCTATTGTTTGAACTTAAAAATTAAAACACTAGTATTTTAGTATGTTGCTTGTAGAATAATCTGACAAAAAATCAGAATGATTATATGTATATTAGTATGATTTTTATTGTAAAAAGAAAGTTTATAGAGGTATCTTCATGATTTTTTTCTATCGTATAAAATTAGTTGTATTATGTTTTCAGAAAACTATCTACCAAGTACCTATATGTATATCCTGGAGAATATCATATATTTTTCTGATTTGGTTTACTGTAACCCGCCCTAACTTTGGTACAAACTTAATTCTTTGAGCCAGTTTCAGAATTTCGTAACTTATTCCGACAGACGTAATACGAAATTGCCAAAATTAACTCGATTTAAAAAGAAAAATTTGATCTTTGACTGTGTCAGAATCTAGTTCGAAATTTTATTAAATAAAGGCTCAATGGCCAACTTGCGTCTAAAGGAAAACCTTGTTTTGTAATTGGCCCGAATGTGATAGCAATTATCTTGAACTTTCGATTGCATATTCATTCCTACCCTCCCTTTTCCTTATGAGCAATAGCTTGCAAGTCACTAGCTTCTTCATCATCGATCCACTTTTCTCCATCGATGTCTTTCCAAATCGCAGTTCTGGGCATCTCACCAGATAGCAGAGAATCTGGTATATCTTTTACATCTTCTTCCCAGGAGACGTCCTCGTGCACCACGTCCACAGCGAAGGCTGGTTCCTCTCTTATCTTAACTTGAGACCTTGAGCCTTCTAGCTCGTCCGTAACACTAGTACTTTCTGAATCTTCATCGGCATTGCTCTCAATTTTGACATCCGGATGGTGTAGCTTCCGTTCGATCCTGTCTGCCCTGGCCTTCCATCTCTCCAGGTTCTTCAAAGCCATGGCATACATGGGTCTAGTTTTTGGTAGGATTCGGTACAGCATGCTGTAGCACGATATACAGATTTGGCTCAGAAAACCGACCTGCAATGAAACCGAAAACAAAATGTTAAACAAAGTTTTCATTCTGCTTCGCTTCCAAATATAAAAACGCCTCTTATTTAAGGCATTGAGCAAATACTTATGAATAAAGTTATTTATAACATATTTGCTCGTAAAGGGTCTCTTATTTCACCAATTTCAATATCGTAATGTATCTCATTACGCACTAGTGCGGTAATGTAAAGTAAATCGCACGGTTTATCAAGATGCTCCGTCAAAACGAACGGTACTTTTTTAAATCTTAGCAAAGAGTTTTTATTTCAGAAAAGATGTCAACATTTTATGAATAAAATTAGCTTTGGGAGATAAAATATAATAAATAAACATTTAATTCTTTAATTTAATTAATTTTGACAATAAATTACAACCATTAATATCTGTAACAAAAAAAAAATAATTTACTTTATTAATAATACTGGCTGTTTTGTGCCTATGCCTGAAAAAAAAAGCGCGAACGCGCGCGCATCGCTTATCTGTTAAGAAGTAAAAATTATTCCGCGCGCTTTTTCTTTTCGCTGTACTTTTTTTTATTTGAAAATGTCGTCAAGTAATGATGAATTTATTAATTCCACACCGCCAGAAGTCTCAGAGGCAGCGAAAAAGGCTACTCTAAGCCTCGCCCGAAAAATCGACCGATAGATACTTACAAGCGTATCAAAATTTCATCATATGGAAAACAAGCAAATATGCAAGTTCAGTCCAAGTTTTATTTATTTCCTCGCAAATATGTTATAAAACGTCGTATGACATACGTGCGCTTTGAAAATTACAGCCTCTGCTTTCTTTTAGCCCTCGCCTACGGCTCGGGCAAGCAATATCGCCTCGGCTGTAATTTTCAACTTACCGCACTTATATCATAATTTACTATTACTAACAATATAGCACGACACCTGTTTTTCTCGACGGGTAAAGTACAGGTGACCCACACAACAAGTCCATAACAAGCCTAAACAAAACTAGCGAAATGTGTTGGCGAAACATTACGCCATTTGTGTTTGAGTCCCATGTAATAGCGGGCGACCCCATATAATTTACGAATGTACTAAGTAAAAGTAATTCTTTTGAGTTTGCAGAACGTGCGCAATTAGTAGAAACAATCCTACTTGAAACGCTTGAGACGAATATGGGAGTAACGAATACGCTTCATTATAAAACAAACATTCATTTTAAATTGCATTTTGTGATCTTGTTTTGTGTGCAGTGTGTGTATAAGGAAAGTTGTTTCTTTATGCCTTAATGTCACCTAATTAGCCAGATTATAGCATAACAGTTACCTTTCCTAATAGACCATAATCAGCCTATAATGTTCCCAATGCTGGAATAATGGCCTCCTCTGTGTGGGAGGGGAGTGGGAATCCACCACGCGGGCCCAACGCGTGTTGGATTGTTTTAGTATAATGTAGCATTTTAGCAAAAAGCGGCCAACTGCGAGCATGATGATGATTAGAGGACTCCCTTTTCCACACTTAGACTCCCATTCGGTCCGTTGTGCGTGGACTCGCACATGAAGGGTTCCATACCACCGTACAATATTGTTCAGAAAATAAAAATACTTTAGTAAAAACACATTTATTTTTAAATTCTGTTCACTCACGGGGGCAATTCATAGTTTTTAAGGTATTTCTAAAAGTGCGAATTTATTATTGGACTGGCCGTACTAAATGGTTTTTTACACAAAAGGAAAAAATTATTGTTGACTGTCAGAACTTTTTCCCAAAAACGGAATCTGAATTCACGTTATTAGACCCTTTGTGCACACACGTTTTTCTTGCCGTGAAAAACTACGGTTTATTCGCCGTGCGTAGGCACGGTCGTCAGTGTTGTATGGATAATTATGAAAGCTGTTGACAGACACGGTTTTTTTTTCTGCGGCGCGATTTATTCGCCGTACCGTGAAGAAACCGTGCCGTGTACAAAACTTTACGTATTTATACTACAGGCAAATTGTAAGGATGGTAGAGATTCTACCATGTACCTGACAGTGGCTGTTCAGTATACAAACCCGCACTTTTCGAGGCCCCATCGCAATTTGATCACTAGATCACTAGATCTAGTTAATAAGAAACTATTGTTTTTTGAAATGTGAGTAGAGAGGGATTCATTGTTTATTTTTTTCTCTGACATGGGGACTATTCCTTAGAATTCTTTACATAATGTTCCAGCTCTTTGAACTAATTAGTAGGATTTCCCCCCGAAGAGCAAATATTTAGCAATAGTCACAACAAACAATGTTTATTTTTCTACGACGCCAGACTGTTTATATTTGAAGTTTTCTTTATGTAGGTAAGAGATATTATATTTTGAACCTAATTGTCAACAGTCTCATAATATAGTATTTTGTTTATGTGGATTGCCATCGGCACGCTACGAAGAAAAATATTGTTTTTTTTTATACAAAACAATACACTTTATTTTAGTGTAGTCCTTTGCAATACGTACTACATTATTAATTTGTTTTATTGGTGGCTATATTTATTTTACATAAGGTGCTTCATAGCTGGCAGTAAGTATAACATAATTATTAATGTAAACATTACGCCATATACGAAGCACACAGTAAAATAAAAAATACAGAGAGTGGCATAATTAATCATATTTATAGTGTGTGCGTGCTTGTATCTATGCGGTGCGGTCGGGAGCCTTTTGGAGGTTTCCCCACAAAAAAAAGGTGCTGTAAACGTATGCGATGATGTGTTTATGTACTTATGACTAATCTGGCACTACTTAGTAAGCTGAATGTTCGGCGTTTTATGGAAGATTTGGATAATCTCGTTTTTAAGTCTGTTTCGTGTGGTGTTAAAGGTCTCACTATTTTTATTATTCTTGCATACAATTGTATAGAATCAAGTTCTTCTAAATTAACAGACAACTATGCAGCTGGGGAGTTTGTTGCGCCACTTTTTCTTCCCAGCTAAACCACTAGAAAATGGTGAAGGGCGGCGGTTTGGGGGACTGTCTTAACAAATTGGATTTTGTAATTTGTAAGTCTACACTTTGATCACGTACTACAATCACCTACGTAATATTTGCTAAGCTTGGTGATGATGATAACGGAGAACAAGATATAACGACAGATAATAAACTGTTCTCTTATATTAAATATTAGAAACGTATGGATTATAATATGAAAATTTCAATATTATTTTATTTACAGCACTTAATTGAGACCTCCGTTCCTCAATCACCATGTTGTCATTCCACTTTATTCGTTAAAAAGTTTTCAGTTTATCTATATCCATAGATACATTATAAAATAGAGTCGCTTTTCGTGTCAGTCTGTGTGTCCGCTTAGCTATTCTAAATTATACAATAGACTTTGATGCGACGCACCATCATTTATTCCGGAAGGTTTGTGTGTATAATAAGTTGGTTCGACTTGTCGGTACATACATTGAACTCGTGCGAAGCTGGGGCAGGTCGCTAGTGGGAGTTATTTACGAGTTGATGATGCATACCTGGCTAGAAGGTTGTTCATCAGGTTTATCCCTGTCCATCATAGGTATTGGCTCTCTGCCCGCAGCTCTCTCCTTGTCGCCCTGGTCGTAGAACTCCTCGAAGATGACCTTCACGGTCTTGATCTGGATGTCCCAGGGTTTGGCTGACGCTGACAGGTCAGCCGCGGTCATGGATATCGCCATGGCTAGTTCCCTGAGAAAGTATTAACCAGGAATTAAAGATTAATATTATATACCTAGCATAACTACGTAAGTACGAGTGCGGTGCTGGCCCAGTGGTAACGGGACTTATGAGTCGTAGGTCGTGGGTTCGAACCCAGGCAGGCGATTTATTTGTGTAAATAATTTCATCAGCACTGACATCGTGAGGAAACCGTCATGTCCTAGAACATTCGAAAGACATGTGACATCTACCAACCCGCACTGGGACCGCGTGGGAGATAACAGCCCCTCTCGAAGAGAGGAGGCCTGTGTCCCAGCAGTGGGAACATGAGGCTAATTATGTGTGTATGTAATAATTATGTGTGTATGTAATAATTATGTGTGTATGTAATAATTATGTGTGTATGTAATAATTATATGTGTATGTAATAATAAAAAAACATTGCCAGCGGCATCTAACGGGGGAGAGACTGTCCTCTAGCGTCATAAACATGTTTCTATAACCTCTATTAATAGAACAGCCATGTCGTTTTTAGTAAAATGTTTATAGGTAGCTCAAGTAAACTCACGTATGATTATGCAGATCCCAGTTAAACTGAGCTATATCGCCGTCATGGAGCTGCGTGATCTTCGCCAGGTTAGGGAAGAAGACTGCCAGGTCAGTGGCCAGGATGCAGTGCCTGATGTAGCCCAGGATCTTCTTGTAGTCCTCGCTCGAAATGTGCGAGAATATGTTGTGACCGTCCTGGGTAAGTAATGTTCTAGTATTACATACATATGTATGTATGTAATACTAGTACCTTACTTTATGTATGTATGTAATATTAGTACCGTACATACGAAGGTGACACTGAAAGTTCTTAGAAAATCAAAAACTGAACAAACTAGCAAGTTGTTAGTTTTATTATATCTTTTCAAAATAATGTCCATTTACATCAATACATCGCTGCATCCGATGGATCCACTGAGAAAAGCACTTTGCCCACTCGTCCTTAGGGGTCTCTTCGACGGCATTTTGAAACGCAGCCACCGGCTGTCGGCTTGTCAGCTTCCAGTCTAACCGAATGCAGCTGAGTACCAATATTTTACATGGAGCGACTGCCTATCTGACCTCCCCATCCCAACTGGGTTGTGGAGGTCAGAGTTACTGAGTAATACAAAACCCCTTGGTAATCAGACTTTCGGGCTTCTGACGACCCGTAACGAATATCAAAGATCCACGAATGACAACGGCTTAATGTGCTTTCCGAGGCACGGAGGGGTCTTGGCAAGTAAAGATGGTCACCCATCCGCGAACCTACCGCAGCAAGCGTAGCTTAACCTGATCGATCGACCCGTGCGGCTATAATAATTAGCCGCAAGCACCTCATTAGTTCAAGAATAGAATACCTGCTGAAGTATGGTGACGGTGATGTTGAAGTGATGGTGTTCGAGGGTTGAAGTGGTGTACATAGCGGCGAGGGGGGAGGCGATCTCGCTCATGTACTTGTTGGTGTAGCCGCGATGGTCCAGGTCGTGGCAGAGACAGGCCACGAACAGGGCTAGGCGCTGGAGGATGAATGACTTTAAGTACATTGTTAGGTATGACATTTTGATCAAGCGTTAGCATTGAAGTTGCTATAGAAAAGGAAGATATACAAAAGTAGTTTTGATGGCTTGCACAGGAGCCAAGAAGACAATAGTATTAATAAGAAAATTAGAGAAAGTCCTGCACGAGACCAAAAAGACACTGGAAACATATTTTTTGGTCACTTAATCGATGATTGACTCGAGACACGAACAATCAACACATCATTTTTTTGCTGATGGGAATGTAACCATATTAGTCTTATTACAGAGAGATTATCCATTTTATTGAAAAAATCTTAACAAATGATTTCTCACCATTTTGTAATTAAAATGCTTTCGAACATCATTCTTCAAAATAACATACATCGAATGAGCAACCGTCCATCCATGATCAAAGTTATGGTAGGGGACAGTACGGTAGTTCTTCTTCACAGTGAGCACGAACCGCGTCAACGTGCTGATATCGAAGTTGTCCAGACCAAACAAGCTCCTGAACATACTGATCACGCATTTGCATTTTTTAAACTCATCAATCTTGTATGGGTCCAGGTAGTAATCGTTAAGGTCTACCGTGATAGGTTCCTGGTCGATTAACATGGCGGCTACCTCACATTCCTTGCAGGTATTGTGGTAACTGAGAACCTCTAAGGCTACCCTGTACTTCTGTTCCTTTCTCATAATTCTATCGTATAGCCTGGCGTGATAAAGGGCAAGACCGAAGAATGTAGAGAAAATTTCGAAGTGCACTTCGTCTTCATGACCGAAGCTGTCGTCGGTCCGTTTGTTCACCATCTGGACGACGCCGATCACTCTGCCTTCGACCTTGATCGGCATACAGAGGATGTTAATTGTCTTGTAACCAGTGGCTTCATCCACTTCTCTGAAAAACAAACATATTAATTTGAACCGAAAAACGTCCACCGTGGACGTAACCATGTGCTCTGGACGACCTGCGCTTTTGGCGTCCAGCAGATACCTGCAACCTATACCAGGTCAGTGGCCCACCATGTGGCTACAATTATGTGCCTTTCAGAACGCGGTCGCGATTTTAGTTAGATTGGTATCAATAATAGAAATAGTTGTTTGCAAGTTGAAACTTTTTCTAAACAAATTAACCAATATTTTTTGTAATGTTCTGAATTCTACTATCTTGTTAAATAGAAGAAATAAATAGATAAAGACCATCTAGGCAATTTAATTTAAGTACCCCACACTCACAGCACTAAAGCCTAAATCTGACAGTTCAACAAAACTCATTGTGTTACGTTGTTGAGCAGAAGAATTTTTCATACATGCAGCAATGGCATAGCAATTTCTTTCAAAATCGATTCATCCAAAGTGTGTTACGCAATTAGAGTGCAGATTGCAGAGTGGGTAATAATCTTAAGTAAGTAGATCGTTTGTGATATAAACTAGTCAAAGACTACTGTCTTTACGAGCAAGATCTTCCTAAGATCCTAAAACCTTACCTGTTAAACCGGTAATCCGAATACGCATCAGGAATGTTCATAGTTTCTCCAGACAATGCCACGTGGCCAGCTATCCCTCTACTAATAGGCATCCTGATCTCCTTCTTCTCCATATCCCGATCTTGTCCTGGTTCAAACTTCAGGTCGAACACTGTGGAGACCAGCTCAAAATTCCTGTAGTCCACCAGGAACAGGGAAGCCCGGTCGGCGTTGACCAGACGCTGGGCGAACTCCAAGATTCTCTTGATCAGCTGGTCGAGGGACACCATCTCTTCGAATATTGCTCTTAAATTTTCAAGATATTGTGTTTAAAGTAAAAACCACTGAGTTTAAACAATTGCAATCAGTATCTTTGCTTGTTTTAACACAAGTAAATTTAAAAAATTCTGTAAGAGAGCTAAATATAATTCACGGAAATCAAATGAAGAGAGAATGGTGAGTGTATTCATTACTAAGTCCGGCCGTCGAGAAATGCGTTTCTGACACCTGATAGTGCGACATTACTAGTAGCTAATAAAGATCAAATTCACCAAACACGTATTCGTTTGTATGAAACTGACAGGTGTCAAAAACGCATTCTCGCGTCGTCGTCCGCACAGTAATTAAAACAATGTAGGTAATTTTAACAAGATTTTATTCGCGACGACGATTTCAGTACGAATGCGACTAGCAGTGATACGTGCGCACGCAAGTTAAAACACAAACTGTTCGTTATTTCGGTTATTATTTTACTGCTGCGGGAGAATTACGTAACAATGTGTTACGTCTGTCCACCATGCGTGTCACCGTCCAACTGTCAAAATGAACAACAATAACATCTATTGCGTTATTTACAATGCGTGCCACGAAAGAAGAGACTTGACACACCACGTGGTTTGACATGCGCAGTACACGATTTTAGGTATCTTTAGCGGTATGAGGTCTGAGTGCGGGACGGGACCGGACGTCATAGGGGCGGCGAAAAGAGCGGGGGAGGCGGGGTCAAGTCTCTTCTTTCATGGCACGCACTGTACTACTGATAGCAGTAGTAGTCTTTCATTTTGACAGTTCAACAACATTCATTGCGTTATTTACGTTGATGAGCAGACACATTTTTCGAACATATGAAGTAATCTATTAGTAATATCCTTCAAAATGATCGAGATTGATAGTGTGTTACGCAAATAGAGTGCCTATCAGTCAATTTTAATCTATTTTCACTAGAGGAAGCTTTGTGCTAAATACTGCCGTATTAACTAACTTACTTTACGACATCCAAAAGGAAATCCGACATATTTCTCTCCCTCTTCTTATCTAAGTACATATTGCAGTAATGCAGCGCCAGACTCCCGAGGACCAGGAAGTTGGAGCTGATCTGCTCATCCACTTCGGTGAACCTCTCCTGGACCCGCCACATCTCGATAACGTATGCTGTCTTTCCGGTCTTCATTAAAATCGGCTGGTACATCACGTGGTTTGCTTGTTTCTGAACGAAAAAGAAAGTAATTGGCGACTGTGTGACCAAGGCTAATTGCTACCCCCCAGCCCAATTATTTATAAACGTTGCTTAAAGAAGAGAGCAGTGGTAGCCCAGTGGTGACTTTCGAGTTGTGTGTCATGGGTTCAAACCCCGGGCGTTTTACCTCTTGTAATTTATTTCATCACTACTGCTCTCAAAGACAGTGACGGAAAACATGGTGAGGAAACCGGCATGACCTAGAACCAAAAATTCGAGGACACATGACATCTATCAACCCTCACTGGACCCGCGTGGTTGATTACGGCCCATTCCCTCTCAAAGAGTCTGTGGCCCAGTAGTGGGCAAGTTGTAGGTTGACTGTGTATCAAAGCTTATCTTTTTACGTTAAAGAAAATAATGATTAGGGTCTGTTTAACGAAAAATTTCTTGACGTTTAAACTTCTCTTATCTTTAAGCAACATTTATAAATAAGATGAAAGATAATATATATACAGTATACAGAAGCTCTTGGTTAATAAATAAATCTTTTTATTGGCTGGTATTATAAAAATTATATAAGAAAAATCGCCATGATTTTTTCGCAATAACAATATAATCAATACACACAAAAACTCGCGCTTTCTTCCCAAACTAGGGAAAGGAAAGAATGATGGGCGGTTTGGCCGGTGTGTCCAATAAAAACTAAAATGAAAGTTTATATCATAATCATCAATTTTCATTATGAGCAGAAGGCTGTGAAATACCGGGTTAAAGAGATATCAAACTTGCACGTATCAAGTACACGTATTAGTTTATGACGCTAATGTTCACTGCAGTTCTCAATAATATTAGTTATTGACCCATAACATTAAGGGGGCTTATGGCTAAGTAATAACAGCCGCACGATCGATCAGGTTAAGCTGCACTTGCCGCAGTTGGCCCCTGGATGGGTGACCATTTTTACATACCAAGACCCCTCCGTGTCTCGGAAAGCATGTTAAACCGTTGGTCCCGGCTGTCATTCGTGGATCTCGTTAGAAACTCTATTGGTCATCAGGCCAGGCTCCATGCAAAAAAGCCCATTCTTCTTTTGAGTGTAACAAAAAACCACATTAAAACAATATTTTTCGTAGACGAAGAAACTGTTTGATTTTAGGGAAATGGATACAATAGGTTAATGTTTATTATTTCGTCTGTATTCTACAAAGCAACACTGCGAACAATCCTTTCATAGTTTTTTAGCTCTGGCGAGCAGCAACCCACCATCAATCTTATATTAACAGGATTAAGGATCATTGTGGTTTTGATAGACTTGTCAGTGGCAGAAACCTAACAGGAACCTTATTATAAGGAGTTTAGAGATCATAGTGATCTTGACAGTGATGCAAAGTCAGAGGTAAAATAACTGAATAGACTGTAGTAGGTAAGCCCACATTATTATTTGGATAATATCGATAAAATCAACTGCGACGCAAATAATATATAATACTTTCCAATAATATTTGCATCAAAAGATTTGATGGAGTAGGGTTAGTGTCGCAGTAATGGAATGGCCAGCAACAAGTCCTGATATGAACCACAATAGAGCACTTATGGGATGAGCTGAAGAGGCGTATTTGAATAAACCAACCAACTCCAGGAGGAGCTGATAACTGCCATCTTTGAAGCATGGGAGAACATTCCACAGCACGCCATAGTAGCATTAATTAATGCTATACTGAACCGAACGATGGCCGTCGTAAATGCTCTTGGAGGTAACACAAGTTACTAAATACACGTTTTCTTTATGTATGCCTTTGCTCTCTCATTAATCTCTATGGAAGCATTTCCCAAGTTTCAATAGAAATGTTCAAATAAGTGTGTCTAATGTCTTACTGTACAATAAAGGTTAATTTATGAGGAATAAAACAATTTTTTTTTTCAAATGTTTTCTAAGGGAAAATAGAAAAATAGTGAGGAGCCAACACAACTGTTTGAATTAGGTAATAGGTAATTTTGATCGCTTAAAAAGTCTCGTAATTCACAAAACCTCCAGTTTAAAGGCAATTTCAATACAATAGAACATTAATTAATTCGAATCTTAAATCTGTCTGCTTACCACGTTCTTCCCCAACGACCTGAACAGCGCTACTGGCGTCTCTGGGAACCTGACGGTTTTGTCAGCTCTGGACACGCGCCGACATGTCCCGCTCTTGGCCACTTCCAGTACTAGCTGCACTTGGTCGGCGTATGCGCGAACTAAACTCCTTATCATATCTCGAGATGGCTACAACACAGAAGGTGAAATGGTAACGGCCCTGAAATACGGTTTCTTTTTTCATCTCCATTTTTTTCTCACTATTTACTGTGTTTTCAAAGTGGTGAACATGATTTTATTGTGATAAGTTGGTATTGGTTGGTGGATGGTTTTTTTAGTTTTACAAAAGAAAACTAAAACTGACATGACTATTAACCTCATTATTTATTCTCATTGATTAGTCTTTAGTATTCAGAGAACTAACCAAAGACTTAGACAAGTGCAATCGGTTTAACTAAATACGAGACAACTCTTAAACCTGGATATCTACAACGAAGAACTGCACAAAGCTGGGATGGTCAGGGTAAAGCTTGAAGACTCGATGAGCGTCCACCCCCACTGAGCTGGTAATGTAGTTGGCCAGCTCCCAGAGGACAGAGTGTTCGTTGGGATCCTCTTGAAGAAGTCGCAACAGTCTCTGTAAACGTTAAGTCAAAGGCAAAATCTTAATTAGGTCTTGATTGAGCATTTAGAAAGATTAGTGAAGAATTTTAGTGCTTACCGTAAAAACCTCCTTTTTATCTGACTCGTCTATCTTCTTGCAAGTCAACTTTTTTTTATGGTTTGAGTTTGGAGGAGCAATCTGCAAGGAGATTACTAATACCGTTAACCCCAATTTAGTACAAATAACCAGAGCCAATTACACAACAAGAGATGCAAATGAAGCCAACTTAGCGGAGAAGGTGGTGGAGGTGAGAAACAAAGTTTTTTTTTGCTAGCCTATGCTGTCCCACTGCTGGGCGAAGGCCTCCCTCAAATCCTTCCAGGAACTCTTTCCCCGCGCCACCTCGAACCAGCCCTCGCGGTACGCGTCCAGGTCATCTCGCCATCTCTTTCTGTGCCGGCCTCGACGGTGCTGTCCATCTTCAGGCGCCCATTGTGTGGAGATTTTTGCCCAGCGGTCGTCGTGCATACGGCTGATGTGACCAGCCCAATCCCATTTGAGCCTGGCAGCCTTCTTTCCTACATCCAGTATGCCCGTTTTGGAAATAAAGATTAAATAAACATTTATTAAAGAAAAAGCGACCTACAGATAAGTTTAGAAGGCGCAGACTATATTTCGCACAAAACAGTTTTGCAGCCTCTTAGGCGATTGCTTGGTGGTTTACTCACTACATGGACAGTTGGTACTGAACTTAGAGGCGGCGGTGATTCGGGAGCAAATATTTTAAATTTCGAGGTGTATCTCCACCAAAATTCCATCCCATAGGACTAAGAGAGAGAGGGGAGGGGGGTGCACCTTTGTTTGCGCACACAGTTGTACACTTCGATATCTTCTAGAGCAAGAAATGGTAGGATGAGTCACTGAGACTGGCAGTCGGTCAGAATAGGAAATTCTTTAACTCCTGCTACTTACACAATTCCCCTTCGTCTTCCTTTGCAGCCATTTCTCAAGTACCTCTACAGGTACTTGCTCGAATACGTAAGCCTCAAGAAAATCCTTATTGCTTTCCAAATAATTAGCCACTTCTTGTTCCTCTGCATCTGATATAAAAAATTGATGATGATGATGATGCATGATATGATTATATTTCAATGATGAATTGACTATAGAGTGGTTGTATTCTGAATTTTTGAAGGGAAGCCGGTGGGAATCGGCTTGTATGGAATCTTCGCCACTGATATGCATATATCTCTTTTACGTACACGGGACCTACAATCTTTTGTACGTTTCTTGAGTGAGAGAAAATCGTTGATAGCTAGTCGCTTCCTCGTCAGGGCGGTGAGACAGGTGCCTTATTCCAATACTCATTTTTTATTGCATTCCATATTTATTACATAGATGGTATAACAAAGTAAAAGATCAATATGGACCCTGTCGGGCACAGCAAATTTAAGAGAGAGGAAGGGGGCTAAGTAGCAATTCAAGCAATAAAAAACACCAGAAAGCAGAATGAAGATTTCCAAATAAAATATTTCCAGCCTTTTCCGTAGCGCTCGTAGCGGCGTAGGCTTATAGCCACTTAGTTCAACGAAGTCCGTGCTACGGCGCTACGAACTAATTTATATAACTAAATTTATCAGAATCGATACATTATGACCTAGTTTTAAAGAGCATGTAGTTCGTGCTTGTTCGTCAGACTTCGGCTCGAGTCGGCGCAACAATGGCTTGCCTGCGTTTGATGCAAGTACTTCGGAATTAACAAAAAATAAAATGATGGCATGCTTTTCGCCGTTTACAATATGAAGGAGTGTCTAACATATTTTGTTGGGTATTCATGACTTGTTTGATAGTTGTGTACTGTTGGTCCCCATAGCACAGCATCATTCCGAAAGCTTTCTTGTCTCAGTCACCACGTGTAACTGCCGACTATTTCTGTCGTGTGCGTGATTATAGAGATCTATAATCACATAGATAATTAACTTGAACAACAAAGAAAAACAAATTATATAGATATATAATTTGTTTTTCTTTATTAATATATATATAATTTGTTTTGATTTATTCTTTGTTTGGCCCACTGAGTTTTGTCTTACATAAAAAAATCCTGGATCGTCCCAAGCAATATGCTTCCCTCGTCCCATACTATAATTTTAATTATTTTAGTCCCGCTTCGTCCTATTTTGTCTTCTTTCTACGGCCCATATTATTTTTATGTCGAACTTACTTTTTGTTGAAATCGGCAAAAAGGGTTACCTACGTATTACGGGACAAACTAAGATTTTTTTGGAATGTGCGACAAAACTTCAGGACGAACGACGAATAAAATTAAATCATCTTTTTGTATGCACGTGTTTC
This sequence comes from Luperina nickerlii, assembly GCA_963855955.1. NCBI lineage: Eukaryota > Metazoa > Arthropoda > Insecta > Lepidoptera > Noctuidae > Luperina > Luperina nickerlii. The sequence goes on from OY979662.1 coordinate 2,581,202, forward strand.
TGTGACAAAACAAGCTATTTTTCTTTCTTTTTTTCTTCTTAGCTGACGAAATGAAGACTTTTCTCTTATATTTTTTACGTTTTATGGCATATAAACAAAAAACGACTTCAGGGGCTAAGTAGCAATTCAAGCAATAAAAAAAAAACCAGAAAGCAGAATAAAGATTTCGTTAGATAAGATTTGATTAAATCATACCTTTGAATGAATTCATAGACCTCGCCTTGCCGTACTTCGGAATATTTCCTGAAAAATGTATTACAATTCAATAAAACAGTTTCGAAAATCACTGTACCGGAATAAGTTTCCAGTATTCACAGATTTTTTTATTTTTTTTATTTGATATGTTTCAAATAACAGAGTTTCCATCTGTCTAATGAAACGGTTGAATATTGATCGAGGTACTGTGTAGAGGTCGCAAACTAATATCCTCGGAATTCAAAGATGGGGCCAATGAAGCAGTTTTTTCTTATATAAACTTAGCGACAAACCTGCCAAAAATACGCGACGTATTTTCGACTTGATGTGTTGCACTCAAAAAGTAATATAATTATGTAAGCACGCCGAATTTCCGTCGCGTAACTTTTGCCAAGTATCTACGTTTAAAGCTCTACCTTGAAAATAAATGGTAGTATGTTGGGCGTGGCCGACGTCACGCGCGCACGAGGTTGAGTGACGGTTCCACCTTCCGCGGTCGGCCGGCACGACGCCCGCCACAAACTTATCTGAACCAGTGGCCAAAAGTGAAACTAATGAACTCACTAACCGTTATTAAAACACGTTAATTACTTAGCATGGGCTTTGGCTATTCATTATTCTTGTCACTATTACTCAACTGTCAAACCAAAAGTGCAAGGTAAAGGCGGAAACTTATCTTAAGGCTAATATTTCAATGATCAGATAACTTTTATCTGAGGAATTAATATTGCGTTTTGACAGCTTTTGCATAGAAAATATGTCAAACTGTCATATTTATTATTCAAATATAAATTATCGAACTATTGAAAAATCAGCCCTAAGAAAAAAGTGCCTGCTAATTAACGTTAATTTCTCTCGGTCTATGAAATTGTTGCACATGCAATTAAGGAGCAGAAAAATAATACAAAATATTTAACAACTAAAATATTTATTAATTTTATACAACAAGAAATTAAAAATAATTTAAGTATATAAAAAATGAATCTGTGGTTGTATATATGGATTGATAAACCCCAACACCATTTCACAGATCACCATACACTGGCTTGGCAAATGACAATTAAAATGACCTTTTTACTTCTTATCTAATATTACTACATACATTCCGTCAATAAAATAATACTCTTAAGTTTTCCATCGTGTCTTTCTTTTCAAGTAAATGTATGTTCACTTTAATAGAATAGGACCCACTTCAGTTCAGTTTTCTCTTAAGACCGAGTTTTCGGAGTTTCCGATTTCAACTATAAACTTAGTAACATAGTAATTCCATGCAGTATGTATGTATGTCCCATCTACAAGTGGACTAACCTTGGTTTTTCTTCTCAGATCTCACATCAGACCAGTCCAGATAGATAGAAGGCTTCTGGTGACATCCGCTGTGGAACCTTGACCAGGTTTTCTCTTCTTTATGAATTTGGATCGCAGGTATGTTGCGTCCTGTTCAAAGACATTATTATTATTAGCCTGTGATGACCCGCTGCACTCTTATTTTTTTTATCCTTTATTAAAAAGAACCAGGTTCTTAATAATTAATTACAATCTAGCCTATAAGACTAATAAACAATTTTAATCTAACTTAATTTTCTACGTAATAATTATTTTAAAACTTAGAATAGTGTTTATTGTACTTTACACAAGTCCGTTCCACTTTCTTAGAGTCTGATATGATGATGTAAACACTTTGTTCATGTGTTATTATGTGTGTCATTAGCACTATTATTTCTACACTTTTTACACTACACTAACTGAAAAGGTTTTGTCCGTTTTAGTCTTCGCACTATATTTGTTTGGTCCAACAGCTGAACTGCCTCGATGTTCACATGTCGGTGGAGTCGGTGTTCATGGGCCTCAGCAAATTTTTGGATTATGTTGGTGACAGGTTCCATTTTTAGGTCACGATGGAGGTCGTCATTTCTTATATACCAGGGCGCATTAACAATACTCCTGAGTACCTTCTTCTGGAATGTTTGTATGGTTTTGATGTTGGTCGGCTTAGTACAGCCCCATAATTGGATGCCATATGTCCATATTGGCATAAGGATATGCTTATATAATAGAATTTTATTATGTATCCCGTCCAATCAACCAATACATGTTTTTAAGCCGCATTTCTACTTCCTTTCTTTTCTTTTTGACGTGCTCTTTCCAGCGCTCTCTTATTTGTGACAAAAGTATTTTTTTTTTTACTTTAAGTAGATATTAAGGCACGTTCAGAGTTTATTCTTCTGGTTTTCTGAGAAATATTGTAACAATACTAGATGCTATTAATGTAACACGACTCATATATAGCATATATAGGATACATCATATGTAGCATATATGTGAATGTGGACGGCTACAGGAGTAGGAGTAAGGGAGGGATTGCGTAAAAGATGAAATAGCTAGAAAAGGGGTGACTCTTTTCTTGAATAGTCATCCCCATTCAAGCCAAGTCAATTCATACTGTTCTGTGCTATGGCGGGTAGACCCAGAATAGGGCTGGCACAGAAGCGTCCATTAACTACGTCAGTGGGTAAAATCGGGCTGTGAGCCGAAATGTTTTAAAAACAAAATATATGTATAGAGGACGATGACATGCTGCGCCGGCCCTATTAAATTGACAAAAGGACAGAAGGATTATGATAACTTATGGTTACCTGAACAGCTGGTGGTATCTGCTGGAGGGATAGGAGGCAGCAGATGAGACGAACGAGAGCTCGGAGACCTAGCCTTCACTATAGAGCTACCTCTTGACAATGATGGCTAGAAGACAAAAAGATTTCAGATTAGTATAACAAAGACAGATAATTAACATCACGCCTTTACTCCCCGAAAGATTAAGTCATGCTCCCTAACCTAACCCATTTGGTCGGGGTATCTTAGTTACTGCAACCAACTGTGATAAAAGGTCAGAAAGTTAAAAAGAAAATAGTTAGCAAATAAAAAAAATGTGATATCATTAGAAGCTACCAGGCCACTCAAAGAGTATTGTGAATTAAAGTTTTTATGTATGAGAGACTAGCCAGTTATAATCTATTTTGAAAATATGATGTACGTTCCAATTTCAAAATTTCGTTCCACATTGCGAGCAAATTTAAAATATCGTGTCTCATTAAAAAAAATGGAACTGCGCCGGGAACATTTTCGCTCTATGATTTTTTACGATTTCAAGTATCGGACTTCAAATGGCATTCGAAGCGGCGGGGGGAGATTCGCGAGATTTTTCAATTTGACTGGCTACTTGGTGTCAATTCCTTTACAGGACCAAAGAAGCATCAACGCTGAATGGTATACTGCCAAGTGCTTGGTAGAAGTTTTCTCCGCTCTGAGCAACAAGCGACCAAACACAGGGGACTACTGCTCCACCACGACAACGCGCCTTCGCACACCGCGCTCAAAACGAGGGACTTCCTTCACGCCGTCATCATCATCATCCGCATCACGCATGCGCCGGAAGCCTCCATCACCTGCACAAATCATGCATCTGACAAATTGCAGAGGTGACAAACAAAGTTCATTAACATAATCAGTGGACTGTAATTTGATACTCGTTAGGGTAGCTTCCTCTATATCTTGCAAAGACCTTCACAGGAATTACTCGGTAATGTAATTAACTAAACTCAAACTCAAAGCATTTATTTCAATTAAACCATTTACAGGCACTTTTGAATTGTCAAGAAGTCGGTCAGTCAGAAAATATGAAGCTAGTTGCCCATTCCAAAGCGTAGGTACCTATGGAGAAGAACGGGCAAGAAACTCCATGGACACTCTTTTTAAATCATATTTTACAAAAATATTAGTTACATCATTACTTTGATATTAAAATTATATAATGTGAGAACGATGTAAAAAATTAAAAAAGACGTACGCGTTAAAAGCGTCCAGAGTACAAGAAATAGTACTTAACTAACAACAATCCAAAATTAAAATAATTAAATTGGTTGTTGTATTGATATTCTTGCTAGTGGAGGCTTTAGTTAGAGAGCCTTCTTTGACTGAGAATTATGTCGTCGTTGATCTGCGGGGTAATTGTGTAACATCTATCCGCTTACATTGTGACAGTTCAACAATATTCATTGCATATTTACGTTGTTGAGCAGACTTCGTCGAACATATTCGTATCTTCATATGTTCAACAAATTTGTCTGCTCAAAAACGAATTAGCGGTTCCTTCAAAATTATTCAGATTGTTATTGATAGCTTGGTACGCAATTTTCATCAACATGGCATGGTATTACAACTTTGTAATTGAATTGCCAAAGGGCAATGGAGAGGGCTATGTTTGGAGTTTCCCTGCGTGATCGAATCAGGAATGAGGAGATCCACAGGAGAACCAAGGTAACCGACATAGCCCGGAGAACTGCCAAACTTAAGTGGCAGTGGACAGGGCACATTGTTCGCAGAACAGATGGCCGATGGGGCCGAAAGGTTCTGGAGTGGCGACCGCGTACCCGAAGACGTAGCGTTGGAAGGCCTACCTCAAGGTAGTCCGACGACCTTGTGAAGGCCGCAGGAACCCGTTGGATGCGAGAAGCACAGAACCGGTCGATGTGGAGATGCTTGGGGGAGGCCTATGTCCAGAAATGGACGTCTTTCGACTGAAATGATGATGATGATGATTGAAATGAGCACTATAAGCTCAATTGGTGTTCTGGATTTTTTCTTTGAAATACTTACGGAGATTAGTATGAAATCTGAGAAGATTTGAGTCTGAGCTTCATTCTATTCCTCAAATTGGTCACTTTTGTACGGTGCGTAGGTCGCAGGTACATAATACAAAGTCATTTCTCATTTTTACGAATTTCTTTTTCTCCATGGTTATAATGTTAGATGCCCTAACGGAATAGTTGCCAAGAAAATGTAGAAGGATCGTTGGCAGACCAATTGCCAGGCGGGTGGGCAAACTAAAGAAGATCGCGGGGAAGACCTGGGTGAGACTCGCACAGAACAGGGAAGCATGGCACGAAAGGAAGGAGGGCTATACTCAGCAATGGGTCTAACTAGGCTGCCAATGACCGACTGCTTCACACATCAAGATACTCGTATTATGACTTACTTACATATCAAGATACTCGTATACTCGTATTATGACTGACTGGCTTACACATCAAAATACACGTATTATGCCATCAATAAAGGGGCAATTATATATTTTCGGTTGGTGTGTAGCCTACACACACCTCCTAGGGGCGCTATGGAGCGAAGACTTAAACAAAATCTTTTTTTTTTAATTTCCCAATTTTATTACAGTATTGGGTTGACCTTGACCATAAAAACCATTTAGGTTCGCTAACTCCGCCCCTAAGACGAACCACTGACCGTATTTTCATTAACATAACATCATAACCTACTCACCCAAAAATGTTACAACGTAATTACAAGTCCAACCAATTTAACAGAGTAATCTTCCTGCTAGTCTTAAGCTAGACAATACAAACAGCTATTAGTTGCCATAACTCTTTTGTTGATCGCTCAACAAGCCATAATGATGGCTTGGCCAAAATGGTGGGACAATTTGTTCCAAGTAATGAATTCGGTGGCATGGCCGTGTAATCTAATCAAGTGGTGTGGTATAGGTGAGCTAGAAATGGGCGGAGCGTGAATTGTGTATCGAGGGGTTATCCGAATTCACCTGTTTTAGAATCTATTTTAAAGTCAAATTGTTTGTTTTGTTTTTGTTTAATAATCCTAATTTGTCTCATTATGTAGCTGGCTGTAGTGATTACTATTTTTAACACGTACTATAAGTAAGAGCAGTGGTAACGAACACGACTTACGAGTTGTAGGTCGTAGGTTCGAATCCAGACAGGCACTTTAATAATAATAATAAGCCTTTTTTATTTCCAAGACATTAACAGTAAAAAAAAATTGTTAAACAAGTATTTTTAAGGGTATTAAATGTCATGGTCCCTTTCGGGTATAGGCCTCCTCCAATTGCCTCCATTTTTTCCTGTCGTTAGCTGTTTTCATCCAGTTACTTCCTGCCACTTTAATTATATCATCTATCCAGCGGGCTTTTGGTCTGCCCTTTTGTCTTTTAATTCCAGGACCTGTCCATCTTGTTACTCGTTTAGGCCATCTTTCTTCAGGGGAGCGGGCAATGTGTCCTGCCCATTTCCACTTCAAACGCTGTGCGTGTTGTAGTGCGTCTATCACTTTGGTTTTGTGTCTGATTTTTTCACTTTTGACTTTGTCGATGATCTTTATGCCAAGGATGCTCCTCTCCATGGCCCGTTGGCATGAACGTATTTTTGACAAGGTGTTTATGTTAAAGATCCAGGTTTGGGCACCGTATGATAAGCAGGGCAGTAGACTCGAATCCATCACTTTTTTCTTTAATTTGGTTGAGAGTTTTGATTTTAATATTTCTTTGTAGCTCCAGTATTTTTTCCAGGTCATGTTGATCCGCCTGTCAATTTCATCTTGGTGCCTTGTGTTTTTGAATGATATTTGTTTTCCGAGGTAAATGTAGCTCTCTACGTATTCTATAGGTATCTGATTTATTTGTATGGGAATTTTCGTGCCGTTAGTAGATACCTTTGTTTTTGAGGTGTTTAGTTGTAGACCAATATTTTCGCTAACAGCGCTTAGTTCTGTCAGACAGGCACTTTACTTTGTGTAAATTATTTCATCACCACTGCTCTAAAACGGTGAAGGAAAACATCGTGAGGAAACCGACATGTCCTAGAAACAAAAATTCGAACACATGTGACATCCACCAACCCGCACTGGGCCTGCGTGGTGGATTACGGCTCTCACTGAGAGGAGGCCTGTGTCATATTATAAATAATATTATTAATTTCACATTTATACAAACTGTTTATCAAAGTAAATTAGAGAACCTTATCGCTCCGACACTTGACCTTTGTAGCGGTATCTACAACGCCACATGCGAACAACGCGTCATACTGACGTCACGCAAAATCCTACATCTCGCAAACAGAGTTTACCGCGCAACTAGCATAGATACAACGGCCCGACATGAATCATCGGGCAGTTGCCCGCCAAACACAACACCCGTCTGAGTTTACACCCTATTCCTCATGCCTCGATACTTGTATTGAGACCCTCTTTTATTTTAACTTTATTCTATGTTTATTATTTGCTGTTATAGCGGCAAAATAAATACACACTCTGTGAAAATTTCAACTGTCTACCTATGACAGCCCGCTGCCGGACGGACGGACGGACAACACAGGGTGCCAACTCAAACTCAAACTCAAAGCATTTATTTCAATTAAACCATTTACAGGCACTTTTGAATTGTCAAGAAGTCGGTCAGTCAGAAAATATGAAGCTAGTTGCCCATTCCAAAGCGTAGGTACCTATGGAGAAGAACGGGCAAGAAACTCCATGGACACTCTTTTTAAATCATATTTTACAAAAATATTAGTTACATCATTACTTTTGATATTAAAATTATATAATGTGAGAACGATGTAAAAAATTAAAAAAGACGTACGCGTTAAAAGCGTCCAGAGTACAAGAAATAGTACTTAACTAACAACAATCCAAAATTAAAATAATTAAAAATAAGCCGAGGCAGCTAAGTGATGACCAGCCCCAACTGACGGCGCCCGTTCACGAACATGACGCATAAATCAGCACCATTCAGCTCAACCATTTTGAAGGGAGCTAAATGATCCAACACACACGCCACCGTCAGCGAGACATTTGAGTGAGCATGACACACCATCAGCTGCCAGGGCATATTCGAGTCAATGAAAGACATATTATTACCCGGTAAATGGTAGCTATAGGGTACATAGAACTCACATCTGTGCTATGCAATTATACAAAACAAAGGAAATTGATTTTATACAATGCAAAGATAGTCTTACAATCTTCAGCAGCTCCAACAGTATTTTCATGTGTTAATCAATTAGTTGTGGTTGTGGAGCAGGACCAGCATTGAGCCAGGCATTTTTATCAGCAATGTAATCCCCTAACTTATAATATGCCTGACTGCATAGTGTGCGTTTTATACAAGACTTGAATTTTGTCTCATTCAGTTGAAGAATGTGGGGAGGTATTTTATTATAACATTTTAAACAGTACCCCATAAAAGATGAGTCTACTTTAGCCAGTCTGAAACCTGGTTGAACGGGACCCTATTACCCCGTTCGCATCCTTAAGTTTCATACCGAAACCCTAAAAACATAATTCAGAAATACACAGTTAAAAATGAAATTTTTCTACCTTTCTTATGACCAGAGGACCGGTCAATAATTTGTTTCTAGTATTTTTTTATTTACCATCTGTAATTACATTATGGATTGCAATAAATAATTTGAGATTTGAGATGTTGACGGTAGGTATGTACCATACAAAACTTACTTATACGCTGAAAACGACTACAATTTAATCATAGAAGCACCCTGTTTCTCATCCTAGGTGACGGACTCCTTGAGGGAGAGAAAAATAATTATGTACAGACGCCAGCACATCAAACTAACCGAAACTGTCAAATTTTCCCAATCAACTTTGAACCTTATGATCTAACGATAAAGTTGAAATTTGAAATACATTAAAGAAGATTTGACAGATTGTAGTAGCTTGATGTGCTGGCGTCTGTACCTACTTTTATCAATATAATGGAGCAAGTACCTATGTCCTATATAGGTGGTAATTTTCTTTAGAGTCTAAATAGGATGCCTAAAATTTAATTAAGCTTTCAGCAGACAATGACTTTTGCAATCAATGAGGCAATTTATAAGACATATTAAATCTGAGAGTTATAATCAATCTACCTATTTTTCCCAACTGTGATAGGGTTGGCTTCCAGTATAACCGGTTGCAGCTGAATACCAGTATTTTACACAATGCTACTGCCTATCTGACCTCCAGTACCAAGTAGGGGTACCTACCGTATTACGATACCCCTTGGTAAAACCAGTCTGACAACCAGTTGTCAGACTTTCGGGTTTCTGACTACCCGTAACGACTGTCAAAAATCTACAAATAGCAGCCGGGACCAACTGCTTAAGGGGGAAGCGCTAAGCCCGCGAAATTCAATTTTCTTACGTTTTTTGCAATTTGCTGGTCAGTATTAAGTTGTACGTCGATTAAAATATGATATATACGCGGCCGTAACAAATATGTATTTACAGAATCATAGTCATTAGAATCAGTAATACAACTTGTTAGGTTAGTATAATCCCAAAATGTCAAGATTTCATGAAATAGTCATTCTGTGGGATTAATTGGTCTTAGAGAGTTGTGTTGATGACTTTAATGATTATAATTCTGTAAATACATATTTGTTTCGGCCGCGAATCATATATTAATCAACGTACAACTTAATACTGACCAACAAATTGCAAAAAACGTAAAAAAAATTGGGTACTGTCGGACTGCATAGAAAAGAAAGAGAAGCGCGATGACACAACGCTGGTAATTTATTTCAAAATATGAAGCATTATCTATTTACAAAAAATCTATTGTATGGACTAAGAAATTAAAACACTAGTGCATTAGTATGTTGCTTGTAGAATAATCTGACAAAAAATCATAATGATTGTATGTATATTAGTATCGTTTTTATTGTAGAAAGAAAGTTTTAAGAGGTATCTTCATAATTTTTTTCTATCGTATCAAATTAGTTGTATTATGTTTTCAACACACTATCTACCTAGCTTATATCCTGAAGAATATCATAAATATTTTTGTGATTTTGTTTACAGTAGTCGATCATATACTTTTATTGGTTCCAAAACTTGCGCTTTTTGAGTTTAGGCCCCGTTATCTACTTAACGTATTTTTCAATACGAGGGATCTCGATATATTGGTCACCTATCCATGAATCGACCTCGCCAAGCGTAGCTTAACCTTCGTTCGACCCGTGCAGCTGTTAAGCCACGAACCGCTCTTGGAAATTAATCTAGGTAGGTAGGTTTAAATATAAATTATTACATGTTAATTGGTTAAAGGCTCCTACAAACAGGCGCGACACGCGATATAATCGCGCGCGACACAAAGGCACCGCTCGTTGCGCAACTTGCGGTGCCTATGTTCGCGCGCGATTTATTTTTAAATTAGGTAAGGCTCCTTGCCTTACCTAATTTATTGTTAGCAAGCAATTACTTGAAACACAATAACATATAAACGCACAGCACTAAGTATACACATTTTATTAGAAACTAGCTTCTGCCCACGACTTCGTTCGCAAGTTTTAACATAAAACATCCGGCACTCGATAATAGCGTAGCTTTTTATCAGAGAAAGAATTTTTAAAATCGGATGAGATGTTTCGGAGATTATTCACCTCCTACCTAAAACATCATAATTAGCCCAATGTTCCCACTGCTGGGACACAGACCTCCTCTCTGTGAGAGAGAGTGGACCATAATCCACCACGCAGGCCCAGTGCAGGGTGGATGTAACATGTCTTCGATTTTTATGTTCTAAGACATGTCGGTTTGCTCACGATGATTTCCTTCGCTGTTTTGAGAGCTGTGGTGATGAAATGGAATACACAAAGTAAAGTGCCTTTTTTTTCAGGATGGGAAATCATCAAATGACCCCTCCCGCTCTGGGTGGAGCGGAAGGGAGTGTCAGACTCTTACTGACTAAAACCCACCCGTGTTCCTTCCTTCGCCCTTTATGTTCCGGGCCAGCGGTAACCTTTTCGGACAATCCCGCTGACCCGGCAAAGTAAAGTGCCTGGCTGGGTTCGAACTCACGATCTACAGCTCGGTAAGTCGGGGCCGGTACCACTGGGCTCCCACTGACTGCTCTCATAAAAACTCAAATACGTAATAATATTGAAAAGCAAAGCATATACATAGCCGACTATAAATGTAATTAAACAAGTTCATTTAGCTTTGTGTCAATCCATACTTACTTATTGCATAACTTCCTGGGGGGGGGTGCTGCAAAAACAATTTTACTCCCTCTACAACGCGCTCAAAGAGCAATTTCGAAAATTGCTACCTTTCGCCCTTTTAGTTTTCCTACGCACCAACTCTACACAGCATGTAATAAACAGTAAAGCAATTATTTATTCTAAGCATAGTAAAATACCAGCACACCGCACTTCCTTTTGACCCAGTACCTTCCGACGAGAGAAGGAAAGACTTGGTTTGCATAAAGCCTCAAACCAGACATGCGTTTTTATGTGTTCTTGGGACCTTTTCTGTATAATAGACTCAACAAGTTACTAAGCTTCTATAGTGTGTAAGCTATAAAAAATGTAGTACAATGTTATCAGAATACTTAGCGATACTCAATTACACAGACAGAAAAACTTCTAGAAATTTTGTCAGGATCATAATTCTATTCCTCGTAAGTATTTACTTTGGTATGTAAATTAACAATTCTAAGAAAAAGCACCTAAGTCTACGTAAACATACCAAAGTTCATAGACTTAGTATTAGGTATCAATGTACCAATGTGCTTTTACTCAGAATTGTTAATTTATTATATTAATATCAGTTTCATTTAAAAAATTAACGCTCCAATTTAATGAAATGTAAAGTGATGGCCTGAAACACAGGTTTGAATAAACCTAGTTCAGCAGGTCGCTACCTAACACTGTAATTTCTAATCTAAAATAATTTTTATTACAAGTGTAAGTAAATACACTTGTAATAAAAATTATTTTAGTTTTAGTTTATTTTTAGGCACTTATATAATTGTATGGAAAATTTGCTACTCTTAGCTAAATGTACACCTTTTGTAAACGTTTTTATTAAGTAAATTATTATTATATGCTTTGCTTTTGCTCTTTCGTGTTTATTAGCTCCAGTCATCAAACAAAATAGAAAACATCGACACGAGAAGAAGAAGAATCTCCATCTTGAAACAATATTACAATAACAACCAACCCGTTGCGGGTTACAGGCGTGGTGATGTTATGTTAATATTTACAGACGCGCCAGCACATCAAGCTACCCAAAACTGTCAAATTTTCACAATCAACTTTGACCTAATGATTTAGCAATAAAGTTAAAAGTCTATTAAAGAAATTTGACAGATTATTGCTTGATGTGCTGGCGTCTGTACTTTACAGCACGGAATAGTGCTTACGCAAGCTTTTCCAACCAAGCCTAAAGTTTGAATAGGTTAGCAAATCGAAAACTTCAATGTATTTTGTTACTAAAAAGCGAATAATAGATGATAAAAACAAAAGAAAATCGTCATGAAAACTAATCACACCTAGACACACACATAATGTCAAAAGTGAAACTTATTATAATTTAAGTAAAGTTGGAACGAGGCAAAATGAAATAAATTAACAACGTTTGAGAGTAACTAAATGTGGAATAAAAAGAAAACAGACAAACACAAATACTATGGCAAAAGTGTCGTGATGGAAAAATGTTACACTTTTTTCGGTCTAGATTTCATTCGCCAAAAGTGCAGGCACTTAAAGTTCCAGAAGAAAATCTTGGTGAAAACTAACCATACGTACTTGGATACCCACATAATGTCATCGTTGACTTAATCAAAAGTAATGATATAATAAAACATAGGTAGTCAGTCATGGGTACTGGTGACAGAATTCATCATCATCAGCTTATAGCAGTCCACTGCTGGCCATAGGCATCTCCTATTGCACGCCATTCAACTAGATTTTTGGCAACTCTCATCCAGCTGCTACGAAAATTGCAAACTTACAACTATAACATATACAGTGTCTTTTTTCAGAATTTTCATGATTAATTTAAGTGTCAAAAATATAAAAGTTATATAAATTAAAATTAATTAATTATATGTTATTTCACTGCTGGCCAAGCGCAACAAGCTACAGATATATGGTTTACATTAGCATTTCGTTGACGCAAACCCATACGATTTTCCCCTACAAAAAATCGCCCAACACGCTTAAAGAAGTTTAAACTTCAAAAACAAAAAATCTAGACTTACCTTCGTCCCACCGTCTTCAGAAGCCGCGTCCATTACAACACTCAGATAATATTGTATATAACACTTCAATATTTATTGTATGTTATTGCAGGCACGTGCGTTATGGGACACAGTGCGAGAACAATGAGGTGCTAGCCGAAATGATGAAGCGTGGGCATAAAGTTACAGACACTCATTTGAAACGCGGCGTTCTGAAAAGCGTCTAGTTGCTCTAGTGATTGAAGAACGACTGGGTCAATTTGCTGCTGCAAATTAAATATTGAATTAATTATAAACTAAAACCAATAAAAAGTTTAATTAAATTAGACACGAAAAATAATAATGTTCTACGAAGTATTAAAAAGACAAAAGACATACATACATTGACTAAATTGAAAAAGACTTATTTAGGTCAGTACAGTGTGCCCTGGTTAATTGGGCCCTGGATAAGTCAGAAACCTCTACTATTGATAATTACAATGAGGTCCCGACACTTTTACATTTAAATATGTAGGCACCTCTTATACAGGGAATAATCGATATTTATAGGAGAAACTGACATAAACTCACAGCCGAAACTACTAGGACTAGGAATATGAAATTTTGCACACGGCTTGCTTTTATAATATAGGGAACCACTAAGAAGGGGTTTTTGGTAATTCAAGCATTAAGAGGGGGAAAAGGGGGGATTTTGTTTGTATAAAAAATCTTATTCCTCGAGTTAATAAACTTGTAACTTAGCACGAACACTTATCTAAGAAAATTTTGAAGGTTTTTTTTTTGTTTTTCTAAACTACCCACTAAAGGGGAGCGGGGTGGGTGGTGTGGGTGTCAAAATTTGTATGGAAATATTTTTAACGCGCGGTCCGATTAACTCGAAACTCAGAATTTATACTTAAGACCAGAAATAAAGAATACCTTGTATCAAAGTTTGTCGAAAAGCTGCCCGTAACGGGGTGAGAGGGGTAGTCAATTTCACAGGGGAGTAATTTATTGCGTGGCTTGATTAAATCAAAAATTGGTACAAATAATCTTTGAGTCAAATTATGGTAACATCCTAATTGATTTTTTAGAATTCTACCCCTGTGGGAAAGTGAGGTGAGGAGAAAAGACGGGATACAGTTATTATGAGAAATCTCAATCCTTTGGTCAATAAACTTGAAACTTGGCAATATTTGTCTCAGTAAATAATAAAGATTGTCACTTTTAGTTAAAAAAAACCCTAGAGGATTTAGGGGGTGACAATGTTAATAGGTAAGAAAAAAATGTAACCCGTTGTCAGATTAACTCAAAACTCGGTACGCATACTTAAAACAAAAAGTATTGGTTTTAGGGTTTTTCGAAAATCGACTCCTGCCGGAAAAGGGTACCTATTAAAGTTTAAGAGGTGGATTTTACTGCTTGTTTCTATTAACTCGAAAAAGGGTATTACATAATCTTTTTAAGTCATACAACGGAAACATACTTTGAATGTTGGTCTGAACAGGTCGCGAAACGTTTGTTTTCACTTTTTAATTAGGCAACATTTTACTAATTCATTTATTTCGGGTAACTAGGCCCATAAAAGACAACTCACAAAACATTTCACACTAATAATATAACAGAATAAATTAATAATAATAAAATTCATAATAAAAGTAAAAAAAAAATCAGGTCTATAAATGAAAAACGGTATATTTCAACCTATCTTAGAAGTAGTCTCTGTAAGTAAGACCACTCTCATCCCGTGCCGGACGGCGCGTACGTGTTCCACGCGCGCCTCAAAGAGATGTCAGCATCAACTGAAGGGGCCTGTTAGGGCCGAAGCCTGCCGGGTCAGCGGGATTGTCCGAAAGGGTTACCGCTGGCCCGGAACATAAAGGGCGAAGGAAGGAACACGGGTGGGTTTTAGTCAGTAAGAGTCTGACACTCCCTTCCGCTCCACCCAGAGCGGGAGGGGTCATTTGATGATATCCCATCCTGAAAAAAAAAAAAAAGACCACTCTCATTTTATTAAACTTGACTATTTGGGAAACTGGGTAAATGAAATCCATACTAATGTTATACCTAAATGCGAAAGTGTGTCTGTCTGTCAGTCGGTCTGTTACCTGCCGATTAGATAAAAATTTGGTAAAGAGATAGTTTGGGTTTCGGAAAATACGTAGGATAGTTTTTATCCCGATATTCCCACGGGATCGAAACTTATGCGGGTGGAACCGCGCGGCGCTGCTTGTATTATAAATTATCCATAGGTACTAATATTATAAATGCGAAAGTGTGTCTATCTGTCTGTCTGTTACCTCTTCACGCTTAAACCGCTGAAACGATTTAGATGAAATTTGATATAGAGGTAGTTTGAGTCCAGGAAAGGACATGGGAGAGTTTTTATCCCGGTATTCCCACGGGAGCGAAACTTATGCGGATTATTATGTGGGACGCAGCTGGTACCTCTATAAGTGATCATTAATCCTAGATAACTCGAGACCCCTATTAACCACGTTACACTGTAGTTAAAATATACAATCCATCAGCAGTTAACTGTGCTACAGCAATGACTGTTGAAGTCAGCAGTAGGTAATGTAGGTACCAAAAATTACCCAGTGCTAACCAAAATAACCGCTTTGTTTTGACCGCGCACATATAAACAAAAGCGTCATCAAATTAATTCGCAATCTATTAATGGGCTCTTGGTACATTACACATCTTGTTACATAATGGATTAAACCGTCTAATAATGTATCGTTAGTGAGGCGGATATCGGCCATCTTGTATACAAAAATTGCTGCTGTTTTAGACCCCTGCTGACTTCTCTTCAATTCGTGAATGATGCTTAATTGTTATCGATTAATTTTTGAGTTTTCAATTGTTCTAGTCATTGATGTCACCACTGCTCTGCTTACACCTCTCACGTTGTTCAGCAGACACATTTTTCCCACTTATGAAGCAATGGATTAGCAATATCGTTCAAATTAATTCAGATTGAGATTGTTAGTGTGTATGTGTGTGTGTGGTGTGTGTAATTAGGGTGCAGAGCTGCCAACTGCCAAGGACCAATCTTTATTAGGGAGTACAGCTCATCCCGCCGTCTCCATCGGGGCCTGCCGCGATGTCCTACTGGGTCGTCAGTTTAGCCCATCGATCGTCTGACAAGAGATAGAGGTGTCCAGCCCAAAAAAAAAAAGTTCTGCCAATTCAGTTCTTTCATTTCATGTTTTGATCACCTTTTCAGTTTGGGTACTTTTCACTTATAGGTACAGGTAGTCCTTTGTTTTCGTTTTTTATGTCTTTCGGAGGATAAAAAAGCGTTTTTCCAGTGAGATAAGGTTATTTTAGCAATTCCGGCCAAAATCGGAATTAGCACACTGTAAACATTTGTGAAAATGTTAATTATGATAGTGGGGCTAGTTCCAATTGTGGCCGCGCGTCAAAAGATCCTTGAACAACTTGACCGAGGTAATTATTCCCATATGCATACAAAATGGCAATATTTTAAAGTGACTGTGACATAGTTATAATGGTTAAACTCATTATTATGGTGGACTTAACTGATTATTAAACTGATTAGAGAAACAAGGAAAAACACTTCTCTTAGCTAACGTGATCCGGAAGTCCTTTTACAATAACATATCATAACGCTTGTTATCTTTGGATGGTTAGGCAGAGCGGCAGAGGTCTACAACGTAAAGAACACCCACATTTCGCCTCCCAAAGGTGTACTACCTATACTACATAGAAATTAGTAGAAATTAGTACTTATTTATAAAAACATAACATAAACAAACATCAGGCACCGCCCGTTGTGCGAGTTGCGGTGCCTTTGTGTTGCGCGCGATTTTATCGCGTATCGCGGCTGTTTGTAGGAGCCTTAACTGCACATAATCTGCCTTATAATGTTCATCACGTCGGCTTCCTCTCGATGAGAAGTAGTGGGCCGTAATCCACGACGCAGACCCAGTGCGGGTTGGCGGATGTGACGGTTTGGTCACGATGTTTTTTAGGCAAAAAAAAAGATGAAATAATTTACACAAAATAAAGCGCATGTCGGAGTTCGAACTTGCGACCGACAAATCGTAAGTCGCGGCCGTCACGTGACCACCAGTGCTCTCAGTTCTTGGGGCGGCTACTAAATAATTCCAGAGGGAAAATCAGAGATGGAAGAAATTTCAAAAAGAGGTCATTTATTCATAGTGTCTTTTGTAACCTTTTGTATGCTGGTCGATGAATTTTACTATTCGCTGATAATAAAATTATCATGAAAACAAACTCACTGATTGATTGATAACTTATCAATCAGTTATCATGGCCATAATCACTTAATAAGGCAAAACAGTAGAAATTGATATTCATAATGATTTAAAGGGTTCTGACCTAATGAAGTATCATCAATTTGTTTGCAAACACATTTATCATAGTTATTGATTTTCTGATTAGAAGCAATACAATAGATTGAGGTAGGATGGAGAGGGGGGGCCTGTAGTTAGGCGTACGGGTCGAAAGACCAGAGGGGCCATTCTCGTCATTTTAAGTACGATCATAGTCTGACCTCTGTCTCAATCTGTCAAAAATAGAGTTTCATAACATAGATTGGTTCAATTCTGCTCGAAAGGTTTAAATTAAACGAAGTACTCATAGTTTCGTAGCTTAACTTCTCCGCTTCTAGCTCACACATTTCTGACGCGAAGGCAGCCTAATTCTCAGGTTTTAAAAATAAACATAGTTCTAACCACAGTTTTGGTGCATTATAAGCTGGTTCCAGCCGCTGCCAGATACATTGGCATCATTATTTTAGTTATTTATGTTGCTAAATCTAGTAAAGCACGCAAACCACGCGAAAAAGAAACTCCATCGGCTATCTTCTCGTGTACGTGACGACGACGTCCTAGGCAATTACATTTGTGGCGCATCGCCCTGTACCTCATAGATTTTCGACCGACGACGGGGATTTAGATGGTGCGCACTCGGTCTAGTACCGTTATGCCATGCATGGCTCGCTCCATGGCCCTTTGTGCTGTTCGTATACGTCGGACACAGTCTCCTCAAGGCAAAGTCAAGGTTACGCTAATTGTTATTTAAATCGATCCTCGATAGTGAACTAATTGTGTATACAACGCCTGACAGAAATTGCTTAGCAATCAATCGTTTTTTGAAGAGTAACGAATGAGCTGTGCGCTAGGAGTTTTTTTTTTTTGTTATCAATTACACAATAAACTGCTCATTAAGGGCTGATTTTTCCATCGCCAGATATAATAACTTTTATTCGAGGAATAAAATTGACGTTTGACAGTTTTTATATTGAATAACTGTTAAAATTTCAAAATTATTCCTCGAATAAAGTTATCAGATGATTGAAAAATCAGCCCTTAATTAAATAAAAACCGGTCAAGTACGAGTCGGACTCGCGCACCGAGGGTTCCGTACACGTATGGAACTACAAATTTACGGTTTTCGCATTTTTTTCTTTTATTTGTGCTAATTGACATTGCTTCTTGCCGAATTTCATGATTCTAGGTCAACGGAAAGTACCCTATAGGTTTTTATTCGCTTGCGAGTGTCAAAATATGCGGCATAAACGGAACATAAACGCCCGTATCTTTTGATTGCGTTGACTTAGAAATTTGATTTTTTTTTTCAGTGCTTCAACGGACTGCAGCCCTGAGTATTTAACATTAATTTCAACGTTATAACACCACGCGTATCTGAGAAAAAAGGTCTTGACAGACGAACAGACAGACGGACAACAAAGTGATCTTATAAGGGTTCCGATTTTCCTTTTATGGTACGGAACCCTAAAAAGAGGAATTCTTTAAATATCTTGGTCAAATGTGTTTTTAAATGCACCATGTGGTGTAGCTAGAGTACATGTCCAATGGGACATGATGATTTTGGACATAAATGTTGGTTAGGGTATGCATGTGTAGGACTCGTCATGGTTCTTATCTTTAATGTCATTGCAAGGAATTTTCTTGTAAGTTTTAATACAGTAGGTACCCCATTTATGTACTTTAGATAATCAAAATCAGATTAATGGTTCATCGATTCTATCTTTACCCATTTCTTCTAGGAACGGAAAACAACATAAAATACTCAGCGAAAAACAATAGCATTAATAAATAAACGAAGTGAACTAGCAATAAAAAAGAACAAGGATTAATCCGAATAAACGCGATTATTATTAATAATAATAATCTTAGTGTTAATGTTTATTTCCCTGTTTTTAGAAGTGAATTTAAGGTATTCTGACGTATCAGAGATGATTTCCCATCCATAGTGACCACTGACCTCTATGAACAAGACAAGTCAGTGCATAGTGAATATACACACTTAACACCCTCCCCCCCCCCCCCATGAAACCATAGACGAACATTACCACCTTTTTCAAACTCGCTGCAATCCTCCAGTAAATAGAAAAGTAAAAAACGTGTTTATTCTGTAAAATTGAGTAAATGTCGCCAAATGTCCAGTCAAATCTCAAAACACGTCAATTCATTTTATAATAAATTGCCAAAAATAAAATAGTATTTCGGGCTACCCTGGCGCGTTCGCCTCACATTGAGTAATGGCAAGATGGTAATAATTCGAATCAACCCCAAATCGATCCGCCCATCATGTTACACATAACATGGTGGGGTATGACGCAAGTGATTCAATGACTAAAAAGCAGAAGTTAATAGTTGGTTGCTTATCTGGTATTTCGACGAGGTTTATCACACAACCTATGGACGTAATTAAGATCAGGGCACAACTCCTTAGTAAGCCTAAAAAGAGATTTTCCACGTACAAAGTAGCGAGGAGGATTTTTTGGGAGGAAGGCATCACCGCCTTCTGGCACGGACATTGTCTAGGACAGGTATGGCAAGTTTGCAGTGTGCTCACACCCTGCAGACTTCGGGACATCGACGCGCTAACTGTTAAAATACATTCATTACCTATTTTTAGACCCACCAATGTTGAACGGTTTGCGTGTCGATGTCCATCGATTCTTAAGGATCTACGCCCTCCTCCGTATTAGATCACACGTTTTATGCAACTGTTCATACTCTCATGCTCTCCAGTTTGCCAGCCAATTCAGTACAAAGAACTGTCAGACCCTATCTTCACGCCATGATCAGTGCGATAATTTACGATAAAAAGTCTGGATTGTACGTCAATACCCCATCATACGGTTAAAAACACATGCAGTCTGGTAAAATGTCTCGGGATGTAAGTACATAAAGTCACCCTTCTTCCCATAGGAATAGGCAGAAACTATGGAATGCCTCCTGTGACGATGCTTACAAACTCCGTTTGCTTTGTTTACATTCAAACATCTGGTGATACACGCAAGCTGGTCGCGAGTACTAATCACCTGACCGTTCTGAAGAACATCACCGATAAGGTCACTATATGTACAGACGCCAGCACATCAACATACCCGAAACTGTAAAATTTTCCCAATAAACTTTGAACCTTACACTTTAGCAATAAAGTTGAAAATCTAGAAATTTGACAGATTGTAGTAGCTTGATGAGCTGGCGTCTGTACTTCTAGGACGTTCTCGACGTCCTCCCTCCCGGCTATCCACTCTTATCTAAGCAGATTAACAAGGCTGTGTTAGTCGCCTTTCACTCATCCTCTCAACATGACCAAACAATTTTAAGCATACTCTTTTAATTTTTTATCACTACATCTTCTTTTAAAAGCCTCGGGATGCCCCTAAAGTGATCCCAGAATAATGCAGTAAAATAAAGTACTGATCCTCACCATGTGGATGGGGCCTACTGGCTCCATGCCCAGTGTCAGTTCAGTGAGTAGGTTCAGTCAGAAGTCTTCGTGACTTACTGAACGAATTCGCAAACTGGCCTCGTATCCGGAGCCCAGGCTGGGCAGTCCAATCTGTGACATAAAGGGTTAAGAGACAAAAATGAACATTTTGGAGCATTCTATAATATCTTCCCTTTACAGTAGATGTGACAGAATTACAATAAATTACTTGTCAATATTATTTTATAACGTATTCCAGCTGTAAGTTGCGCAATTACCCACCGTGGAGCTGTTTTGGTTCATTTGGTATGTTTAGTAGTTTGTCTGCATGTAGGTATGGCGTAACAATCTGCCTGAATTTCTAGCTTTACTCAATATTGGGTGTGAGCAGTCAGTTCTACGTGTACGAGATAAGCACACAGCTGACCTCCACTTTTGTACCGCGTGAGTACAAGTAAGTAAAACTACCAATGTGGTTCGTAGATAAGATATATATTAATAAGATGAGTACTCTTTTCGCAAAACTGAAGCCGACGACAAAAGGAACTGAAAAGTAAAAGACGATAATTTAAGATCTTAACCTAGACTAAAAGGTTTTTTTACCTTTTAAATTTCCTTTATCGTTCCTTAATTTTTGGTTAAAAAGTCTTTTTATTTTTATTTTTCTGTTACCTTTTTAAATAAGGGATTCCTTCGGCGGTACTCGATGATTTTTATACCCCGGCAACGTCTATAGTTCTCATCAAGATGAATAGAATACCTAAGCTCAAATACGATGTAGGTGCAGTAAACTATTGAGGAGCTCTCTCGAATGTCTTCCACCTCCGACATCACATCAACTCCAGGTCTTTATTACGTTGTAGCATCATCAAAACTACATGTGTCGATAGTAAAAAATAAATAAAATAGTACGTAGTACGGCTTAATAGATAACCTATGTAAGTACATAACTATGAAAATAAATGGGAAATTGCAAAAATTTGCCATTTTCTTAATACTTTTATCATGACATGTATAACAGGATTTGATGAGCAACCTGTTGATTAGCGACATTTTATAATTGCAATCGTTGTTTTCAAAGGCGCTTATGCACGCTTAAAATATAATATTAATATTGCTTAAAAACTTTCTGTAGGCACATTGAACATTTCTTCTGCGGTGTTTTGGCGGGGTCTGTTTGTACCTCATTAGTTATACCACTGGAGGTCATCAGAGTTCGTCAGATCTTGGTGAAGGACCAGTACAAGAGTATTCTCCACGGAGCCAAGACTGTGTACCGATACGGAGGAATCAGCGCGTTCTACGAGGGGCTGAGCGCTTCACTGTTGCAGGTCAGCTCCAACTTTATACAAGCTTTCATTTAGTTTCACATGACATGAAAAAAACTTTCGTAAAACTATTCAATTTTAACCGAAGCAAATGTCTTACAAACTTGCTTCCATGGCATAGTATTACTACTAACTTTGTTATTAATGACAAAACATTGAGTAACTGGTTTATTTTGAAATATGAGTTCTTGAGTTTGTTCCTCTTTTCAGATGGGGCCACAAGTGGGCTTACAGTTTACGACCTTTAGCTTCGTCCAACCCCTCATCCTGAACCTGCTCAGCTCTACCTACTGTACTGGAGAAGAGTGCCAATCGAAAAAGCGTCAAATAGGGAACCTCGCTCTTGCCAGCTCTTTAGCTGGTTCCATCGCCGGATTCATCTCTAAGACATGCACTTATCCATTTGACTTGGCTAAAAGGAGACTGCAAATCAGTGTATGTACACATATATGTATCAACACCGTTTATAATCATAATTCAAGGGGTTTTTAATGGGGATCGTGTTACCCAGTAACTGGCGTTTTGTCCAAAGCGGCAGACAACAGTCGCTCCATGTGAAATACAGTCAGTAAAGGCTAGGCAGATGATGATTTAATCATTATACTGTGCGCGTTTCGATCCTGCGGTCTGCTCCGCTTGTTGACCGCAGCAAGATATTGCCTAGATTGCGCATAGATTGTTACCTTTTTGTTAACGATTAAGATTTCAGACCCCTCAGCAAGGACTTACCTCAGAGGGCACGTTAAATAGTTCGTCACGGTTGTCACGCAAATTGTACCATCTTGCACAGACTACTGTGCAATGAATGGGCAAAAGAATCCTAGAAAAAAATAACTACTAAGTTATTTTTTCTAGGATTCTTTTTAGCCTGCAATATCAAAGGGTGGACAAAAGTTCTATCTACCGAATGGCTGGATAGATTTATGTGAATAGCTTTCAAAAAATATCTTCGAACCTAAGAAAATCGTCGTATCTTCAAAAGATTAATAGCTAATACTTGAAGAGAACTGATGATATTACGACAACTTCACTATTGTGAAGATATGTATGTACCTTCTGACTTCGATGTACTCATTTAAAGCAATAACATCTAGTCAACTTTTTCTAATCTGACAAACGGCAATTTTCTCACATTTCTGGTCTCTCGAATACGTTGTAACGTTTTTCCCGAAGCAGGAAAACTTGTGATGTAACCAGGAGGTTGGATAATGGACTTGATTATAATGTTGTATTGGCTGTCATACAAACATTGTATTTATTTCTCATGCCGGAAAAAGTCCGGACTTCCTCGGCTTTAATCTTTTAACATTTGTGGCGTTCATAATTAATTAACACTATTTAAGGCGGTTACCACACTGCACCGGACACCGCTGTGGTTTGCGGTGCTGCGGTCTTTAAATTTGACTTAGAATCTTGATTTGTATACAAAAACCCTAGGCACACTGGCACCGCATCTCCGTGCGATCTACAGTCAAAGTTAAAAACCGAAGCACCGCACAACGGATCGGTGTCCGGTGCAGTGTGATAACCGCCTTAGATTACATTCGTTTAAAAGCAAAATATACCTTGGCGTTTTATAACGTGCAAGAGACGTTTAATTTTGTCCCTCTAACAAAGATGAGGCCTGTTTCCCGGCAGTGGGCGAGCCTGTGTCCCAGTAGTGGGTGGGGTGGGAGGCTGATTATGATATGTCATGGTCGTGACCTTCAATCTTAGGAGGGTAAAGCCACATGACGAGGTTTATTTGGCCAGATGATTTCGAAAATAACAAAGAAATGAGGGATGGATAGCTTGATTGTGGCTGGAAAGGATGTTTTGAAATGAAGACTTATTGCGCCGACCTCCTCCTAAATTGGAATAAGGGCAAGAGGACCAGAAAAGGAGAGATCAAAGTGGTCGACATAGTTCACAGAATAACCATGCTGAAGTGGCAATAGGGCGGTGATATTAGCTGTAGAACCAATGACCTCACACATCACTCAAGAACTCGTCGACGTGTTCTTGATGCTCAGGCGAGTTGGAGCGATAATCTTCGTAGGGTTGCTGGTAACAGCTGGATGAGAGACACGGAGAATCGAGATGAATGGCGTGTGATTGGACAGGCCTCTGTCCAGCAGTGGACTGCTGTAGAAAGAATTATATAAATACATTGCGTTCTTTGTTTTTTTTTTTTGTATGCTGACTAAGGAGAGTAGGATGATGTAGGCATAAATAATAAACCTTTTTTACCCGACTGCGCCAGAAGGAGGGTTATGTTTTTCGGGTGTGTTTTGTATTCACCATTGTAGAATATTTTGTCTTGTCGATTTATAAAATAATACATTGTTCCAGAGCCACAGGACAAATTTGAAGTACAAGACACCGTCGCAAGCCCAAAAACTTATTAGATGTGACAGATTGTGGGACTGCCTTGTAATTGCGTACAAGAAAGAAGGGCTCCGAGGACTCTTCAGGGGGTGGGCGGTGACGGTATACAAGGCTCAATTGACCAGTATAGCCGCATTCACCTCCTACGAACTTATGTGCTTCGCAGCCAGAGAGATAAATGAAATGGCGAAATGAGATTTCCACTGGTTTCTTTTAGGGTGTAAAATTGGTAGTAATACGGACATTCCTATCGAACGGAAGCCAGGTGCGTCATTGAATGGGTGACCCATGTTTTGTAACCCCTATTCTTGTCTTGTAACAAAATGTTGATGATCCTGCCGTTGCTTTTTGGAATAGCAGTTACAATATTACACAGGCTAGGTAAGGATTAATAGTGTTGTGTAGACGAGGCTAGCTTTTTTTTATAATTAACTAATCTTGCCAAATGTAACTAAAGAGATTATAATGAGTATTTTGTTTTTTTTCCTTGTGGACAATTACACTCGACGAAACCTCTAGCAATACATTTCCAGTATAAGTGGACCTCTCGTTATAAATATATAGGTGTATCGTCGGGTCGTACAGTCAGCGCCATTATAATATTTATTTATTTATTAAAAAAACGTGAAATAAATGAAAATTGTGTTTGTATAGGTACACAGTCTCCATCCAAAAATTCAATCAAATATATCCAATAGTTTAGTCACTCTAGCTGGTCAAAGATTGGCATAATCCATAGTCGGCCAATGCTATTTAGTTGTTAGAAAATCACTTTCTTAATTTCAATGTTAAGGTTTTTTTTGTCAGCTTTTTTTTTAATTTTTTTATTGATTTGGTATTGTCGACATACTCGCATGTGTTAGTATAGCAAGTATGTTCATTTATTGTCACGTATTGACATCTTCATATTATATACAGATTGAAGGAAATTGATGACTAATGGAAAACACAACCACAACACACTGAGCACAGAACCGATCGAAGTGGAAGTGCTTGGGGGAGGCCTATGTCCAGCAGTGGACGTCTTTCGGCTGAAATGATGATGATGATGATGATGAATGGAAAACATGATTGTATAAATTGATTCATTCAGTGGTAATGGCCGCGATTTACAAGTTGTAGGTCGTTGGTTCAAATACAAGCAGGCACTTTATTTTGCGTAAATTATTTATTTTTTTATTTATTAAACTTTATGCACAAGTAAAAAAAACTGTACAAAGGCGGACTTAATGCCTTGGGCATTTTCTACCAGTCTACCTTAAGGTGATGCAGAAACAACATTCAGTAGGTGCAATAGCAAAAAAACATAGAAAATATTTATAATTAAAATATAAGAATAAATACATATATACATACATATAAAAATATATATACAACAAAACAAAAGAAAAAGTTAAGAGAGATAAACAAGGAAACCTACAACAACTTAGTTCTGAGACGAATCTGCCAACTTCTTGTGTAAGTGTTCTCGAGCTTAATTTAATCACCGCTGCTTTCAAAACGGTGAAGGAAAACATCGTGAGGAAAGCGGCATGTCCTAGAACCTAACTTTCGAAGACATGTGACATCCACCAAACCGCAACGAGCTCGCTTGGTGGATTATGAGCCACTCCCTCTCACAGAGAAGAGACCTGTGCCCCAGAAGTGGGACCTTTATAGGCTTTTTATATGTGTATGAGAGTTTTCTGAAATGACGTTCGCCAGGTGGCAGCACTGACACGTCAGGTCCAGACGTCTGTCAAAGAGCCTATATTTTCTCTAGTCATGACTGAATGATGAACGAATGAATGAATCGAATGATGAACGTCATCATATATTTTATATTGGAAGACCTCTTGTCACAGTGGTGCCAACTGGTGTCGTAAATTTTCACGAAAACCCTCCCAATGGAGATAAAAAGATTCAACAGCCTGTTCAAAATTATAAGATAAAGAAGAAAATTTAATCGAACCTAGGATTAAGTTGAAATTCATTTCAAAATGTTTATTGTTCTAAATACTTACATACACCCTGTATAATTTATAATTTTTGTTGATCCGATAATTTTGATCAGTCTTCGTCCCGATATTTTAATGCTGAAGGTTTTTTTGAAGTGAAAACTTCTTTAGACGTGTCGGGCATTTTTTGAGATGGGAAAAACCATTGAACTCGCGCCACTGTTACCGTAAGCGACACCGCGCGTGTTTTATTTATAAGATGATTCAAAAAATACCCGGTTCGGATGTGTTCGGCTGTCCTCGGGATGTACTCGGTTTTGATGTATATCAAACAGAATACTTTGACATCACACATTGACATGTCGGTCAATGAGTGATGTCAAAGTATTCTGTTTGTGTTTTGTTTTCACTTCTGTCGGAGTGCCACTGTTTTTATTTATTAAAAAGTGTTGTGTTTTCAGTACTTTTATATGTATCGCATAAAAATAAAACAAAACTTTTGGTAAAAAACTATAAACACGTCATTTTTATTCTCTTTGGTTCTTAATAATAACATGGTTTACATCTATGGTAACTATTATAATTACAGCTTCAGATTTAATTGGTTGTGTGGTAAAATATTTTACTCATCTTCCAGTTTTTCGTATTACGGGAATACATAAAACTTCCACGCATATCTTTTAATACTTTTTACTATATTAACAAGAATTGTAGTTGTTATTTATGCAGAGGCAGTTTATGTTTCATACCTTTGCCTACATTTATAATTCAAAACAAGAATACAGGTAACGGTTATTTTAAACTAGTTATGTCTAAAAAGTCTATATTAGTCAGCATACGTTAGACTATGTTGGGTGGCATTTAGCAATGAATATTCTTTCAATTTTCATGAATAATCACCAATAAATCAGAAATAACCCAAATAAATCAATATGATTTGACTTATTTTACTATTTTTTTATTAAGTTAAATTGCACAAACCATCCCTAATTGCGTAACACACTTGTAATCACAATCCGAATAATTTTGAAGAATATTGCTACCCCATCAGCATAGCTATTCACAACCATTCAATAACCGTACCATATCGAACATCATTCAATTTTATCGTAGAAGTCCTCTAAACGCTCACAAGTCCAAAAGCTGAAAATTTTGTTAATTTGGATCAAATAGATGACCGCTAGCCTTCCGACAGCTGTTTGCTGTTGGGGGCAAAGCAAATACGGATATGTTCGATATCCAAATGTGTTATTTTCGAAACGATAGCCTATCGGACGGTTGTGAATAGCTATACAGGAGCACACAACGTAAATAACGCAATGTATGTTGTTGAACTGGGCGACTAGAATCAATTCTATTTTTTGTAATTTTCGACGTTCAAAAGTGTCTTTTATGTGCCTATTTGAAATAAATGCTTTGACTTTGACTTTGAACTGTCAAAATTAAACCCATTGCTACTGTTAGTGTGTTACGCGATGACCCCGCCGTCTTGAGCCAACGTGATGATCAATGCTCGTGCCTTCTCTGACCGAGGAGAGTCATTTGCCCAGCAGTGGGACATCAGGCTAGTACTGGTTGGTTTGATTCGAATTGCACAACTGAACAAAATCTTCTTGAACGATATTAAAAAATATATTAATAGCCTCTTTTGAGTTGTCTCAACATCTAATGTCATAATTTCAGCCGAAAGACGTCCACTGCTGGTCATAGGCCTCCCCCAAGCACCTCCACTTCGACCGGTTCTGTGCTTCTCGCATCCAACGGGTTCCTGCGGCCTTCACAAGGTTGTCGGACCACCTTGTGGGAGGCCTTCCAAAGCTACGTCTTCCGGTACGCGGTCGCCACTCCAGAACCTTTCGGCCCTATCGGCCATCTGTTCTGCGAGCAATGTGCCTTACCCACTGCCACTTAAGTTGAGCAATTCTTCAACACGTAATGTAACGTATGCTAAAACGTCTTTTCTGATTTCTTCCACCAAACATTTTTGATGTCTGGTTGCTTCGGTTAACTTCGGGGGAGTTTGAATAGCTTCGTGAACTTCCGGTAGCTCTTGTATACGAAGTGGCTCTTATCCTAAGTATCCTGAGGACAAAATAAAGAATTCGTTAAAATCACTATTATTTAAGTATATTATAGAAGTATACGTGTAAGCTTGAAAACTTCTAAACTAAAATTTTTACAAAATCTATAATTCTCACTATTGCGCAGATTCTGTAAATTTCTTATCTCACAACTTCAATAGACTCCTTACTAAGTAGAAATTCGCTAAATCTATATAAATAAAACAAAGTCGGGTTAGTTACACCATATATAACTCAAGAACGGCTGGACCAAATTTTTATGATCTTTGATTTGTTGGATTTGTTTTCGACCCGAATATCGGAATAACTATTACAACGTAGGAAAATTTCACGAAAAATTTTTGTTAAGATAATTCATTTTCTCATACATTCTGAGGCAGTACGAAGTTTGCATTGTATTTACAGTCGTGAAGGTTTCAGAACTTGAAAAACGTTGAAGAATCCACCTCTAGGCCTGGGTGGATTCTCGGACACGCGTTTCCACATATACGAGGGCGACACTGAAAGTTTTTAGAACTGGCCACTTGTAAACGATATAATAAAAAATAAGTTCAAATTTTGAAAATGGAACTCTGCCAATATTATTGTGTACCTATGTATTTTATTCATTTGTCATTTGTTTAGGATTTGGCGGCAAATTGAAAATTGTTTGTGTCACGTCAGCATGAATTTAACGAGAGAAAATTTTCGTTCAATGATTTTTTATAACTTTCGATGTCGTTTAAGTCAACAAGAAAGTTATGATAGACTTCAATTGGCCTTTCACGATGAAGCGAGGAAAACGTTTTATGGATGCCGAGGAAGCAGTGGCTGCGTTTCAAAATGCCGTCGAAGAGACCCCTAAGGACGAGTGGGCAGTGTTTTTCTCAGTGGTTCCATCGGATACAGCGATGTATTGATGTAAATGGACACAATTTTGAAAAGATATAATAAAACTTATAACTTGCTAGTTTGTTCAGTTTTTGATTATCTAAGAACTTTCAGTGTCACCCTCGTACACCTTAGGCTGGATTTTTTGGGGTGGATGAACGGAATAACCACGCTAATTAGCTGCTATTTTCTTAACAAATAATAAAAATAATATGTCCTCACCTTAACGCTAAAACAATGTACTGTCATCAGTGCCAGCCATGTGACAGCGACTCGCTCTCCCATCCGTGGTGATGATCCTCATGAGCGGGCAGGTAGACCTTCTTCTCGACCTCGACGTGCTTTATCACGGGAAATGGCACGTGCTTGTAGACCGGGACCGGCACGTGCTGGATTATGGGCACCTCCTTAATGACCTGGACCTCTTTGACGACCGGCACGTGCACCGGGACGTGGACCTTGGACACGTGGTGGTGGTGGATGGTGTGGACCTTGTACGGCACGTGGATGGTGACGTGTTTGTGGCTGTGGAAGAAAGAGGTGGTTAGTTTTATCGTTAAAGGCGAAATTCTTAAAAATTTTGTTGTATTTGAAAGGAGGACCAAGCTAGGTAGATTGGTAACGAAGAAAGTGAAGTCTGTATACCCTGAGCAGAAGTGTGAAGTATCTTCAAACACTTTTGGCTTTTGTCATGTTTAAGTCCCATGACTTATAGAATATTAAATCAAATCAAATTTATTTCTGAACAGTTTTACATTAGTTGGTGATTGGAGCCTCTTTTTAAGCAAGTAATGCCTGTGTTAGGAAACTCCGCTCTTCCACAGCAGTATACAATTCAGTACCTTAGATATAAACAGTATATGAGTGTGTGTGTGTGTGTGTGGTATATGTATGTGTGTGTGTATGTGTGTGTGTGTGTGTATGTTTGTTTGTATGTGTGTGTGTGTATAATATGGGGGAGGCATTTGCCCAGCAGTGGGATGTTGCCAACAACCGGGCACTCTTATTAGTGGTATTTATAAAGTTTAAATTCATATAACGAGTGTAAATACTCAGTGCCTTGGTAACTATGTGATGAAACCATAATAGCTGTGTGCATTACCCTGGCCAAATTCAAGACAAGAAAGACAAGACCTGAACGAACTGCGATCACAAGTTGTAGTATGTAAATAGAATTCAAATTAAATAGTAAAACGTGATTTCATCTGTTATATCATAAAGCAGGTCCTGCAAGCTAATGAGAAGACGACGCATTCCTATCGGCATTAAACAGGCCTTAGTATACGAACAAGAATGCAAAAGATAGAAACTTGCGTCATAAGCATAGACATTTGCTAATCAGTTACTTACTTAAATACTCATTGATCAATGATTTTGTTCCTATGAATCTTGCCCTTTGTTGGTAGAGAATGCCTAAGGGTAATTAATTGCCAAAGATATACCTCACTGTGATACCTCGCGATCGCGGTTTAGCGCACTACCTCGATATCACCCCCATGTAAAACAAATGCATGCTAACACACACGCACACACATCCCGAAGGATTCCTCACTGCAATATATCACGGGCTGCTTGGGGCTTTACCTCGAGTCTATTAACACGCATTGGTTTTACATGGAGCTCACCTCGTGGTAGCGAGCTAAACAACGATCCCGAGGTATCGCATCTCCGGCATATAATTATCCATGGATCATTTAGGTCAGTTCGCCTTTAAATTTCTTAATAAATTGCACAAAGTATAGCGCCCCAAGAAATTGAATGAATAAGAAGCAAGTTACCGTTTTCTATTTCAAAAATACAATGTTTTTAAATTCCAATCCGAAATAAATACCGTAATTAAATTCCATACAAGGGAAAACCTCGACACACAGTTCGTATAAAATTGAACAAAAAACGCGTTGCAACATAGAAATGAATGCACGATGCGGCAGATTAGCCAATGGCACGCGCGAATTGTGTCCTATGCTTACAAATGGTGCGCTTTCCCTATACTCGACGCAAAGTGGATAATAGGGGGGAAACGCACCAGTTGCCGGTGATGCAACCAGTAATTGGGGTGCGACGACTTTGTACGTCTGACGTAAACCACACAAATGTGCACCTGAGTTTACCAGAGTGTAATCGAATGATGCTATAACTGTCATGGCGCTTGAGGTCGTATCTGGCCAGTTCTTGGAATGTTTATACGCGATTGCTAGAAGATTGCAATGTTGGCGGAAGTCAAAGTAAAAGTGGAACTATTTGTTTCAAATAGGCACTTTTAAACTTCAAAATTGTCAAAAGAACAGGGGGCCTAAACAGGCCACTTTGGCAAAATCATAAAAGGATAACATTATGAATCATAATATGCCGAAGACAGTCCGTGTTTTTCTTTTTTTCGCTGCACTACGTAGGTATAATCAATTGGATTTGGATTGGATTGATTGATATTTTAGCACAGACAAAAAAAAACAACTGAAAAATCCTTCACCAATGGGATTTGATACGATTAACTCAACAGTTAACTGTCCATTATGATTCTTAATGTTATCCTTTTATGATTCTGCCAAAAGGGCCTTTTTAGGCCCCAGAATTGATTCTAGTTATCCTATCCAAAAGGTAGTTTCGTATGAAGAAGAATGTACAAGAAACTCTACAGTTCACATCAGTCAAAATGTTTTACAATATTTTGTATTCATTAGTTACGTAATTATAAATGTTAAGACGCTGCATCTAGAATAAAATTACTTTACCCCAATAGGTAAAAATAATTAAAGATGAAGCAATGACAGAAAAATTATTTATGTGATAGCTACACGGCGCTCACATATTAACAAATATTGAAAAATAAGTCAGAGTAATCACAGAAGTCTAGACATCACTAAATGCAAATCGACCTTTGTATATGTCTAGACTCACAATCGGTCAATGGTACAAATCTCAGCGCAATTATTATGGAATATCCATAATAATTGCGCTGAGATTTGTACCATTGACCGATTGTGCCATTGATCTCATTATTCCAAATTAAATTTAAAGCCATAAAATCTTTTGATCATAGCTTCGCCAAAAATACTCCTAAGATCAGTAAGCGAAACAAAACGTGATGACATTCATACTAGCAACAACAGTTTCATAACATGGGTATCATTCAACCTAACTCTCACTCGAGTAACGGTTTGGAAACACATAAAATTGCAGACCAACATAATAATTGTTGTACCTTAGAAAACGCCTTCGAACTTTTTTTTTACCATATTTTCTTTATTGTGTCCCACTTCTAAGCAAAGGCCTTCCCTTGTTTCCATATAAACCTCCCTATCTTTTGCGATCTCTGGCCATGTTGGCCCTGCGAACTTTGTAAGATCGTCACACCACCTGCGCCTGGTCACCTGGCCACCTGGTCTACCTTTTTGAACTTTACAAGGAAAATATCGTGAATAATAAAGTGTTAAGGCTCGTACACACAGGCGCGACGCGACACGCGACACAAAGGCACCGCAAGTCGCGCAACGAGCGGTGCCTTTGTGTCGCGCGCGATTCGCGTCGCGCGTCGCGCCTGTTTGCAGGAGCCTTTAGCTGTAAATCAATAATTATTTTCTCCTTGTCCCACGTAACACAAAGAGGGTGCTTGTGTTACTTCGAAAAGGGAAAAATATCCATCGATATAAATAAAAATAAGTAAATGAGAGCGCTACGTGATTGGGCGTTTGTTTCTTGTGACCTAATACGATTTTGATTGGATACTTATTCACCATAAAATCTTTGAAAGGAGGTAAAGTAAACAAGATTGAAACCTTATGCCTTCGTAAGGCCCTCTGTATTTACACCCACGTTTTTCTTGCCGTGAAAAACTATGGCTTATTCGCCGTGTGTAGGCACGTTCGTCAGTGTTGTATATGGCCGATTTTTCTAGGGCGCGATGTATTCGCCGTATCATGCCGTTAACAACACATTAGTCTCATTTTTCTAGATCAAGGATGTAAAAGCTCTATCGCAAGAATTTTCTATACTACTTGTCTGCGACTGTGAATGTTATTTTCAGTTTGTTATAACGCTACAAACAATTTGATATTCAATAAACTCATAGGTAAGGTAAGTGTTATGGGGAATTCATGCGTGAAGATCTTATAACTACAACATTAGTTGTAGTTATAAGATCTTCACGCATGAATTCCCCATAACACTTACCCATAAGGTTGGGCAAAGGAGTACGCACGGCGACAAATCAAGCTATACATTTCGATCGGGGCCGAAATTTCTCGCGGACGAAGTCGCGGGCAGTAGCTAATATTATATAAAATTACACGACATTAATAAACAGTACGTAAATATATTGAAAGGTGAATTTTTTTCAACATTTCTCTGGTATCATTTTCTAACATGTTTAAATAAAATCAAGTATTTATGACGGTTCTACGCAAAGTGGTTCAAGTTTTAAACAACTAACAATTCCTGTGTTCTCCCAAACTTGTTCTTTTCTGTTTCCTTTGCGTCATGTTTTACCGCAAATAAACATTTATTTTATTTCTTATTTTTCTTTTCAACTGCAAATACATCCAGGTCGGTACGCAACGGATTGCTAAAGATCCCTGGAACTTATAAAAATCAAAGAAAGGATTGTCTGGCTTCCTGTGAAGTTTCCAGACTGGGAAGACGTACAAAATCGAGAAAATGGAATTCTTACCTCTTATTTCTCTCTGATATTAGATTTTTGTAAGCACGTTGTTTGCCACGAATCTTAAAACGTTTACCTATTTTTATGATTAAAATGCAGAATAAAATATTTGGTGGTCTTGCAAAATTACTGATCGTCTGTGTATTGCATAAGATAAAACGACGCCTGCATTTTCCAAAGGGTAAGTAGAGGTGTATCTTACATATCGCTTTTTTTGCATTATAAAAAGAAATTGTCTAGTTCAGTTGCAAACATTTCTTTGCAACTTAGAAAATTTCTCATCATCGGGAAAAGACTTCAGGGTATGTCCTAGATCCAAAAATTCGAAGACATGTGACATCTACCAACCCGCACTGGGCCCGCGTGGTAGATTACGGCCAACTTCCTCCCACGGAGAGGAGACCTATGTGCCAGCAGTGGGGACATTTAAAAGGTCATAGCCCACTTACACGACTCTGCTCCCACCCGGCAAAAAGAATAGAATTTAAATATGGGCTTTAAATATTGCTCTTTAGATATATGTATTTTACATCAGCATCATAAATTAGCAGACAGCTCGCTGTCAGCGAGCTTACCGCCGTCAGACTGCTCGGTAGTTGACGCCTCGCTGGCCGCACGTTGTAGAAGAGCGGTCGGTGCGGTGTCCGCGCGCTCACTGCTAGCACTTAGCAGTCGCCGCCAGTTCCAACAGCGCGGTTTGTACGCCGTATCGAAAAGCGAGAGCGGTCGGCGGGTGGATAGCTGGCCGTCTGCTAGCTGTCGCCGCGTGGACTGCTGGGTGCCTGCTAGCTGTCACCACGTGGACTGCGAGCAGTCGTCTTAGTTTAGGGCGGTGTTGGGTGGGAGCAGTATTGGAGCAGAGTCGTTTAAGTGTGCTATGACCTTAAGACTGATTATGCATTATCGTCTTCACCTTGTATTAAAAAAAGTTAGCGTAGATAGGCCCAGGTGACGGAAAGACGAGTGGACTGTATAAAGGTTTATTCGGTGGTAGGTACACGAAGTAGCAAATTATAAGTAGGTAAGTAAGTAGGTTCTAAACTCGAAATAAATTCTAAATTCAAATGAAAATGCGGTACATTAACATACTTTAGATAAATGAGAGCATTATAATGTAGGTTGGTCAGTGGTGTACTTGACAAGTTAATAATAACATTACGACAGTCTAAATTACGAGTCATGAATACCAGAATGTGGCCATCAACCATTCATTGCTGGTAATCTAGGTTAGATTACCAGCAATTAATGGATCATCAGATCACTTCGTTATGAAAAATGTAAGCTCTAGAAATTATGTTGCACTTGATCAGCGGGATAATTGCGTAACACACGCCTCGAATGCATTCAGAACAATCACAACCATAAAATTGATAAAGAGAAAACTTAATCTGCCTTGTACATTTTAATTGTCATTCCCATTACGACGTACGACAAACTTCGTGAGCCATATGAATTGGTCCGATGGTTGGTTTAATGATGGACGGTGGATTATAGTCCATATGAAAATGAAATGGCCATGCCAATAAATGAAAATGTCAGCAATGAAGGACAATAAAGAATTTTCTGCTTTAGGCCCAAATCACACACGCTACTTTTAGCATCGGCGATTTTGCGACTGCATCGATGCATATAGCTTCTAAAAAGCGGCTAAATCGCTGATCTCCGGTGCTAAAAGTAGCACGTGTGCTTTGGCCATTAATGATTCCGATGTGATGATGTTTTTTTATTTTAATGGTTAATTAAGCAGAGAACTGAACTGGAACAAATGACAATTATTGCGATTGAAATTGTGTTAAGTAATTAGAGTTCAGGTGTGGGTTGGGTTAAAACTCCTTGCCAAGGCCAAACATAGTCAAAGAGACAAGCTTCAAAACGTGGCCAGAACGAAGCCTGACAATTTTAGTTAGAAAGTCCTTTTCGGGTAACCACTGAAAATCAGCGCCGTGATGTGGGTCCGCATAGCACAGCATCATATTGAGTGGAAGCCTTCTTGTCACAGTCATGACGTGCAGCCGTCGACTATTTATGCTTTGTGCTCGTGATTATAGATTTTTTTCCTGATTATTAGAATTAATTATCTTTTTGTATGCACATGTTTCTGTGACAAATAACGGCTCCTTCAAACAGGCGTGACACGACACGCGACACAAAGGTACCGCAAGTCGCGCAACGAGCGATGCCTTTGTGTCGCGCGCGATTATATCGCGTGTCGCGCCTGTTTCTAGGAGCCTTAAACCTATTTTTTTTTTATATAAACGTATTTGTGTTCTTTGTTTCAGCAATGTTACACGAATGGATAGAATATGAAATGAGTACATAAAAGGAAGTCTGAAAGTGGCACCAGTAATTGAACAATTGTGTGGAAATCTGTTGTCATGGTATCTACATATTGGTGTGATGCGGAAGAATGAGGAAAATGTCTGAGTATGATATCGATGGCTATAAGAGTAAGGGACAACCAAATAAACGATGAATGGACTGTGTGAATGATGATTATGGTTAGAAAGGGCGTGACTAGCGAGGTGACGACTAAAGGCTCGTACACACAGGCGCGACGCGACACGCGAAAGGCACCGCAAGTCGCGCAACGAGCGGTGCCTTTGTGTCGCGTGTCGCGTCGCGCCTGTGTGTACGAGCCTTAATAGAGAAATATGAAAGAAAAATACTGTTGCGCCGACCACGAATAAATTGGAATAAGGGTAGGAGAACGATATTTCATCAATGTTCCGTAAGTAAATTCATAATAAAATTGCTGTTAGACTTTTTCTTTCCGACTGAAATCGAAACTCGTGAAACGATGAGATTAGGAAGCAAAAAATTCCGAAACCAGCCCGTCGATTCTGTAAAAATCTCAGCGTGAAAACTTAGGTGAAGTGAGTTTGTTTTTGCTAGGAAATGACACTATTGACAGCTCACTCCACGCTCTCTTCACCTATGTTTTCACGGTGAGATTTTTACAGAATAGCACCGCAGGCTATGCTGTAAAAATCTCACCGTGAAAACTTAGGTGAAGTGAGTTTGAAATGAGCTGTCAATAGTGTCAATACGTAGAGTCAGGTGGGACTTCAGGCTCACTTCACCTACATTTTCACGGTGAGATTTTTACAGAATAGACCGGCTGTTTCTTACAATACACTGCCAGTTCACTTTAGACATTTATAACATACTTAGTGACTTTAACTTCTATTTCTCTCTTATGAATCATTGCAAAAAACGGTACGACCACTTTGACCTCGCATTTTTTGTCAGCTAAGTTTCATTTTTGTCGGTCACTTACACACATATCCTTTACCGACTACATTGAGTCAAAACATTGCAAAATTATCTTGACACCTTAATTTGTTTTGACTGTAAAATAACAATATTATATGGCCACTTTCATAGTCATAGTTTTTATGCCGATTTTATAAGTGAAAACTTCTAAGGGCGCGTTGAGCATTTTTTGGGATGGAAAAGACAATTGCACTCGCGCCACATGTTACCATAAGCGACACCGCGCGTGTTTTGTTTATAAGACGATTAAAAAACTACCCGCTTCGGATGTGTTCGCCTGTCCTCGGAATGTACTTGGTTTTAATGTACATATATCCGATTATGTCAGTGAGTGATGGCAAAGTATTCTGTTTGTGTTTTGTCTTCACTTCTGTCGGCACTCCCGGAGTGCCGCTGTTTTTTTTTTCATTTGGTAAAAACATCAGTAGCAGCATCATGTCAGCCGAAAAACGTGCACTGCTGTACATAGGCCTCCCCCAAGCATTACCACTTCGACCGGTTCTGTTTCACGCATCCAGCGGAGTCCTGCGGTCTTCACAAGATCAATATAGTATCAACATCAACCCGATTTTAATTATCATACTATCCTATGATTGATTACATAATCAGCCTATAATGTTCCCACTGCTGGGACACAGGCCTCCTCTCGGTAAGAGGGAGTGAGCCGTAATCCACCAAGCGGGCCCAGTGCGGGTTGGTAGATGTCACATGTATTCGAATTTTTGGTTCTAGAACATGCCTGTTTCCTCACGATATTGTTCGTCACCGTTTTGCGAGCAGAGGTGATGAAAAAAATTACTCAAAATAAAGCGCCCGTCTGAGTTCGAACCTACGACCTACAACTCGTAAGTCGTGGCCGTTACCACCGAGCCACCACTGCTCTATGATTGATTACTGAACAACACTGTTAAAAACGCTCTTTGGCCCGCTAGCCAAAAGCTTACAATGTCACGAGATAATGCCACATATCACTGTATTTGCTTTCAGGAAACGAATGTTGTACAGTTATAACAACCACTAGCTTGTTAAAACTTTACGAGTAAAGGTCATAGCACACCTATCAAATCGAAAAGGGATCGGCACCGTATCGCCTTTCGCCTTGCCGTAAAACAGACGTTAACCTAACGTAAGTACGTAACACGGGCAACGATGGACGAAGAGACGTAAGCTCGGGTTCGGAGAGACGTAAGCGCGGGGACGAAGAGCCGTAAGCGTGTGGAAAACGAGCCGTAACGCACCGTACCGCGGTTCGCGAGCTTGTCCCGAGGCGAGGCGATTACGTTACGATTCCGATTAGTGTGCGTTGCAGTAAGGAGTTTCATACAAAGAATACTGAACGGCTCGAGTTGATACGGTGCCGATCCCTTTCCGGTTTGAAACGTGTGCTATGACCTTTATTCCGAAGTTTTGATTGGCTGCGAATTCAGTTTGAAAAAAGCTATACAGAATGCAACATTCCCAATTCTACAACGTTCACAATTCTAGCTTGTCATCGGGCTCCGCACTTTTTCATAAAAAAGGCAGTACTTTTACGTAACTAAGTTTTCTTGTTAATTGGAGAGGTAAGGTTTGTTTTTATTGCTCTTGACCTCGATAACGCTTGATGGAAAGCGATGGATGAGGTCTATGATGAAACGAGTGTGCCCAGGAGATGCCTAAGGCACTGGAACTCCCACGCAATGTGTAAGCTGCTTGACGCCGGACTCCGGTGGGAGGGTGGTCGCAAACCAGGCGGGCGTTAGCCCTACCACCGCAAGGGAAGAATTGGCCAGTGTAAGAAGGTGTTGGATATGACTGTCCAGAATGCGCCAAGCGCTCGGCAGTTGAGTAACTGGCGGAACAAACTGCGCTACACGAGGAGGCTTCTTCATGCATCCCAAAAACAGTAAAAAGTAAGTAAGAGACCATGGGAGGTCTAAAGCTTTGGTTTCCTGAAAAAGCAGTGAACAGTTACAGAATAACGGCTTTCCAATTACAGAGCGTATTTTGACACCCGCGCATGATTCGCAATGTGTTGACGTTCATATTCGTGGTGAGGCGTTATACACCTTAGGAAACCATAGCTTTAGGGCGAGAGTCATAAACATTACCTAACACGTACTTTGGCTAAGCGTTGTTCCTGTATCTGTGGCCCAAGTCACAACTGTCAAAGCACAAGACAGCGCATGATAGAGAAGAGTCTAGGATCTCGGCCGCAAGCTTGCCTGTCGACTGTTTGGATTATAACGTCCATAACAGAATTAATATATGTTATTCTTCTATACAAATCACATATAAATAAAACAAATTCAGGTTAGTTACACCATTTATAACTCAAGAACGGCTGGACCAATTTTTAATCTTTGATTTTTGGGTTTACTCTGCCCCAAACAGCAGAGGAGCTATTAAAACATGAAGAAAATTCACGGAAAAAAAAATGATGAAGAATATTTTTATATGTTTAGATAATTTATATTCTGAGGTGGTACAAAGTTCCCCGGGTAAGCTAGTCATGAAATGAAATACCTTCATTAAAACGAACACGATACATCCAGACAGTATGAAACCAATACCTTCGAGTTTCCGATGATTCGCGTCTCTTCCAACCCTCTGTTCGGTTCGATAGCGAACTATCGTTCACATAGATAAGTATAACTGGTATGTACATTCTTAATCCGCATTATTAATAGGTGTGTAAACAAAGGTGTTTTTCTGTTAATTGAAATTAAAATTGTTTACAGGAGAGACGGGAAATTGGAAATCACTGCCCAATTTAGTGAAGGTAAGGTTATTATGAAAATCAAAACAAAATGTATTTGTCTATGAAAAGGACATGAAATCGTTTCTTTTCTGTATGAGAAGAGCCTTTTGTCGTTAGTGGGACTATTATTACAGACTGGTATTATTGATCTTGAAGATGGACAATATAGAAATCAAGTCGTATATATATTTCTATTAGTGCCAATTAACACTATTCAAAAAATACTAATATAAAAAAAGAATTGAATATAGTTGCCTCTTCCAAGAGGTAGTTTCGTATGGAGAAGAATGGGCAAGAAACGCCACAGAAACTCTAAAAACGTGGTTTTACAATACAAGAAATGCTCGGAAAGTCTTCGAACATTCATAACTTGAAGAATGTTACGTAACGGCACTGATCTAACCGGTCGTAATAAGTGATACAGATACTAAGATAAACGCCTTGGTCTGGATACAAACACCGCGCCGAAATGCCATGGAGAATTGGAGATAGGCAGGAAGGTTTGATTTTAGTGACAGTCGCAGTGATGAACCGTTAAGGTTCATGGTTCGATACTCAGATCGGTAAGTTTTAATGCGTTTTGTAGAATTCACAGTAGCAGCTCGGGTTTTTATTACTATACATACAATATTCGATCTACCCAGAAATCATTACATAGTTTGTTCGACCCAAGAGTCTTATTATTTTAATTATTTTATTTTTGGATTGTTGTTTGTTAAGTAGATACTATTTGTTGTACTCTGGACGCTTTTAACACGTACGTCTTTCTTAATTTTTTACATCGTTCTCACATTATCTAATTTTAAAATCAAGAGTAATGATGTCACTAATATTTTTGTAAAATATCATTTAATAAGAGTGTCCATAGAGTTTCTTGCCCGTTCTTCTCCATAGGTACCTACGCTTTGGAATGGGCAACTAGCTTCATATTTTCTGACTGACCGACTTCTTGAAAATTCAAAAGAGCCTGTAAATGGTTTAATTGAAATAAATGCTTTGAGTTTGAGTTTGATTCGAATATAAGACCTTTGCAACCAGTATGGGCATTACATGGGCAGTTGAACTCTTATGTCCATATAAGTGCTTATAAATACTTATGTATTAATAATTTCCTTTTCATGAGCTTTAAGTACGTATTACACAATCACATTGAGAACATCTTATTAATACTGTAGTAAAAAAAACTGGCCTGCGAGTCGGACTCGCACACGAAGGGTCCCGTACCACAAGGCAAAAACGCCGAAAAAATAAAAACCGTTTGTTGTATGGGAGAGCCTCTTAAATATTTATTTTATTCTGTTTTTAATATTTGTTGTTATAGCGGCAACAGAAATACTTACATCATCTGTGAAAATTTCAACTATCTAGCTATCACGGTTCATGAGATACAGCCTGATGACAGACAGACGGACAGTGGAGTCTTAGTAATAGGGTTCCGTTTTTACCCCTTGGGTACGGAACCCTAAAAATTACGTATTTATATTATGCAAGTGAAAAAATACTTTCTTTTATTTACCAAGTCGGTATGTAACCTTTTACCAGCTTTAATGACAAGTTGGTAAGCGTGTTTTCTTTTAAAATATACATACAAACATACACTCACGCCTTCTTCACATGAGAGTAGGTACAATATACATAACGCCACCTGCTACCGTCCTTTTGATGCGTTAAAAGATGAAGAAAAAACTGAATGTACATTTATTACGTATCCTTTTCTTTTTCCGACATTATTTTCGTAACTATTAATATCACTGGGTTATCAATTCATGTAATAAAGGACTTTATTTACACCCTGATCAATCAATCTATCTAGCCTTTTCCCAATTGTGTTGGGGTCAGCTTCCAGTCTAACTGGATGCAGCTGAATACCAGTATTCTACATGGAGCAACTGCCTATCTGACCTCCATAACCCTGTTACTGGGTAACGCCATACCCCTTGGTAAGAATAGTTAACAGACCTATTTGCACACGATAAAAAGAATAATCAATGAATAATTGGCACTTCTTTTTAAAGCAGTCAGATTTATTACATGGAATGAAGCTTATGTAAAGTTGTTACATAAGAATCTCCTCAAACCCGTTGAGTAACTTCATATGAGCATTTAAGTAATTATCACATAGAAATCCAAGTTACGTGACAGAATTAAACTTGAACTAAGTATATAATTTCTTTTTCTTCTTCTACTTGTTTATATTACTTTGGTAAATGTTTAAAGTCCCATAACACAAGTATAATCTTAGCTTGGGTGGCAGAGGTTTAAACTCAGTGGTATTCTTACAATTTTCAGGTTTATACAGCCTGTTCTAGATAATTCTATTCTGTTTGTAAACGTCGAAATAAAGCGTTATTATTATTATTACGAAAAAATTCAGTTTTGCCCGGTCGGTACCAAGGGATTCGCCCTCTACTAAATGGGACTTTTAATCATAACTTGCGGATGTAATTGTACTGTAGGTGCATAACTCTTCGAGGAAAACAGGCGTGATGTTCTGTTATGTGATTCCAGTTTTCTTCCAAAATATATTCTTCAATTTTAATGTAATTTACATTCTTAAGCAAAGTTAAGACAAGGTAATCTACCTAAGATTGAGGAAACTAATGTCCGAAATCCGAATGAAACACCTGCTATTATGTCTGGACTAAAAAAAGAGACTGTGACCTCTTCAGTTTATTTTGGCCTTTCGCCTCAAATTAGTCTGATAGGAAACTCCGAATGCATCTAATTTTAAAACATAATTTATTCTTGGCGTGTGAAAGTGTTTGTACAAACTAACTTACAGAAATTAATCCATTTACCATTAATTTATAGATTAGGTTCCCACCTTTGTCCGAAATGGGCCAGTTACATTTCAATACAAAATAATGTAATATCAGTCTGATACGATTTACGAGAAAGTACCTAACTTATCTGATCTGCATTCGCGATTTATTAGCCAAAAATGTAAACAAATATAAGTTTATAGAAAAATAACTATAAATCTTCCACAATAAAGTACAATTTACGCTACAACTTCAAACATTTTTATAACTTTTTCAATAGTGCTAGTCACTCTGAAATCAACTTAATTGCCATTAAAATAAAGTTGATATTTGTATTAATTTGAAACATAACTTTGAATAGACTTTACTTTCATCTCTACCGACCGTCTAATCTACAAGTAATTTTCGCTTCATCACAATGGTACCTCCTATATACTAAGTTACTTATATTATTATCGGAAATTGTAATAAACATACCAGATACAAGCTAATTGCACTTCCCTAATTACTGTCATATTACATAAGAAATATGATGCAACACCTCATAATGAGATTATTTATTGATCGCCGCTCAATCTGCAGATGCGTCGATTCCTTAATTACGTCATATATCGCTAAACAACGTTACATGGTAGGAACAACTTTGTACTTCATCATCAGCTAATTTCCTCCTCTTATGTCTTAAGAATGACCTTTGTGGCCGTTTATTTTTAGGTACCCTAGATCGATTTATTCTGTACAAATCTCACCGTGTAACTTAGATGAAGTGAGCTGTGTAAGTCAATACTGTCAATCCCTATAATACCTAAGTTCTACCTAAGTTTTCATTGTGAGATGTTTACAGAACGCTGATCCGTTCTGTAAACATCTCACAATGAAAACTTAAGTGAAGAGAGCTTGAAGTGAAGTTATTGGAAAACCAATTCTGGAGAAACTATTCATATTTAAAGGACTACCTAATAACAATTTATAGAAGAGTTATGAGTCTTCTCTAGAAATATATTACTAAGCTGATTGTAGACTCTCGGAAAATTCTAATAAATATATAAGTCGAGTAAGGCCGTGTGTCCACTGGGCTATAAAAGCTGGGCAACTTAAGAGCGGTTACGACGTACGGCATTTCATACAAACTTTTAAGCCCTTGTTTTTCGAAATGAATAAACCGATTTTAATGAAACTTCATACGCATAAGCAGGATACAAAGGTCTAAAAAGTTAGTTAAGAACATTTTCGAAAAATAGTGTTACAGCCAAATTAAACCGATTCTAAATGTTCTATAGAAACAGAGATTTCCAGTTTTCTGTTTTTAAATAAGACATTTCGAAAATGTTCTTTACTAATTCATATACTTTTAGGCATTATAAAACTTGCGTTTTTTGCGTTTAGGTACTGTAGTCCCCTTAAATTGCGGACGCTATATAGTGGCCACCGCTCTTCCAGGAAACCTTAGCTTTACCAAGTGAAGTGTACGCACAACTTTATGTTCCTGCAACGCGGCTTATTACGTTTCAACTACTTTTAAATTTGAGAAGAGAAAATAATCCGCTTAGTACAATATTATTTTCTTCTTTAAAAACAGTTGGCTGACGATAAAAGAGGTATTTTATTTGAACAACTGGAGAATACAATTCAGTATTTGATATCGTGCAGTCTTTAATAAGACATTTTTGTTTGATAGAGACTTCCTACTT
The DNA here is from genome assembly GCA_963855955.1 of Luperina nickerlii. Lineage (NCBI taxonomy): Eukaryota > Metazoa > Arthropoda > Insecta > Lepidoptera > Noctuidae > Luperina > Luperina nickerlii. Next base: position 2,625,647 of record OY979662.1, read on the forward strand.
AAAAGGGATGCGCGAAGGTAGCTCGCAAAATTCAAATTTACTTAAGTTTTTTTGAAATATGCAGGTCAGTGTCAGGTTATATATTGATTAAAATAAAAATATAGCAAAATTTCGCGGGCTGCCCTGTCGCTTTCGCCTTAACAGTTTAACGAGCGAAAAACACAATTGTTTCATGACAAGTACTGTAAGAAATTACGATACGTATTGTGACAATTTAACCACTGATAAGACGAGAAAATTATACGAAACATAATTTATAACTGTTACAGTATCAGGTAATGGTCGTACCGATCAAAATAACGTCATTTTCAAGTCTTGTTAAGATTTATAGGAGCAATAAATAATTAACCATGTCTCTAGGAAGCTCGTGGTTACGGAGGGGCTCATGGCTACGTAATTACAGCGGCACGGGTCGTTCGATCAGGTTAAGCAATGATTGCTGCGGACGGTCCGTGAATGGGTGACAATCTTTACATACCGCGACCTCTACGTGCCTTTTTCTAAGCACAGTTTTGACACTTAACTGGGTACCTAATGTGTTTAGTTACTAATGTTTAAAAGAAATAAATGCTGTATGTTTTTAACCCGACTAGGTATTTTATAATCTTACCCCAAACAGGATTTCTTTGGCGGCGCACATGATTATTATTTCATAAAAAATTTATTGCATGTAATAAGCGTGTAATACTACTCATTGCAATAGCGGCATAAGCCAGCGCCTATTACAAATAATTTATGTAGCACCCGGTTTATAAATGTTAGTATTATTTAAATTGATGCTATCAATTAAGTATGTTGTAACTATAAGTCGCAATTTATCACAAAAGTAATTTTAATTAGATTCAACGAATCAATCTAGGACACACACAACGGGAACAGTTTATGGGTGTTTTTTTATTTTTTATTCTACAAATTTTATTCAATTCCTGCCTAGTCTAGTCATACAAAAACGTTCGCCATTACGAATGGCGAACGTTATATATTTTTATTCGTTATATAATTATATTATTATATATAACGTAATAAGCTATAAAAACTCCTGCGCATAACACGACGACCTTGACAACGTAACGTAACATCACAATACTGATCTAAATCTGACTAAACTGCATTCAAATTCTACCGGTTTTTTTGTAAAAAAAAAGAACAAACTAATTCCAACTATGAATGAACAGTTTGAACAACAAATTCGAACGATGAATGAATGGTTTGCTCATTAAAAAAAACAAAGTATATATATACATTGCTATTTTATTTTATTGCGTTTGCGCTGAACTTGAGACGGTTTTGTTGCGTCATTATATCAACATTAGACTGTAGTTTTATGTTTTTTTTTTGTTTCTATAGTAAATAACTGAGTACGATAGTAATGTTTGCGGTTTCTTCTATCTGGCTTTTTTTGTTACTGAATGAAACGAGTTTGCATTTACATTTTGCTAAAACTAACAAACAGTTCAGGTTCATGAACTATTTTATAACAAAACTAATGATGACACAACTTTTAACTGCGTGGCGTGCAGATAAACAAACAATTTTGTTAAAATGTGGGTAGGTAAGGTACTTACTGTCCACCGCCACCACCGGGGGTTGGGGATGCGACGACCACGGCTACCACGAGGGAGATAAGCTGTCAAATAAAAAGTTTTCATTTTAGTACAAATTTAGTATTCTATATGAATAGTGACAGTAGTGTCATGATGGCCCAGTGCCCGCGTGCCTTCGTGTATAAAAAGAAGCCTTGCATTTGCCTTGCAGTAAGGCAATAATAGGCTAGTATTATTTATTATACACAGTTTCGTATTTAAAGAATCGGTAGTAAATTGAAAACGGCACATGACACACAGCCAATTTTCCTCGGTTGGAATTTACCACATAAGAAATATTTTGGAATAAACTGCCCGCAAAATTAGAAATGTTTGTTTGATGATTATGGCAGACGAAAAATCAACGCGATTCGATTTTACATTAACAAAATATTTGTAAAAATAAACACAATTTTTAACGATCGCACTTAGGAAAAAGAGAAAAAAAACTTTGACAGCGAAATTGGCGCCAAAATTATTTTGACCGATAAACAAAAAAATTTTTAGAGAACTCACGGCGAGTTTCGCGTACATCTTGCTTGGTTAACTGGACTGATTCCGTATTATACTTTGCCTGACAAGACTGGCTTACTTTCTACGCCTTTGAGCGTACCACAAGCTTATATACTGGTCGGTTTGCGAGTCCAATAATTGCATAATCTAGCCCCTTGGTCCATCCCTACTAGCCCGTTTTACCCGGCGAATTTAGAAAGGTAGCGCACTCGTTCAGATTGGGCGTAGAAAGGCTACTTTTCAATTGGGTGGGGTATCACAGGTGGGGTGAAACATCGAGAGCGGCCAGCAGTTACTTTTCTTTAGTTCAATGTTTTTGAAGTGACAAAGTAAGTTATCTGTGTCCATAAAGTGCCTTAGAAAAGTTTGTTCTATCTGTACCTATGAGTTAAAAGTTCTAGCCTGTAATTCAGTTTTAAGCTTGTAGGTATGTACCTATGTAGATAGCGTCAATAGATTTTGATTGCTTTACAAACTAATTAGGTATATAATATTATTATGAACGTTGTTTATCTGGTAACCGTACGTAATACGTGAATGCTTATAATATTGGTAACCTGAAAAATTCTAGAACGGTTTTGTAATGTAATTTTTCAATAATGATCAATCAAGTTCAACAAACTGAAGGGCGTCCAAAGTATAATATTTAAAAAGGTAATTGGAGATGTTTCGGAATATGTATTTTGAGCTTCTAAATCGTTCGTCTAAACTGTTACAAATGGTTGTAATTTATTAAAAATATACGTAAGTAAATTTAAATGTCTTCCCATGTGCTTAATTTCTTTTTAAAAACGGAGCATTGTTTTATTTTCGAGCTGAAAGGTCTCGGAGGAAATGATAAGGATGGAAACGCAAATAATTTTCATATTCTCATTAACATTGTTGTTTTACTTTCGTTTTTTATTCAAATCCGTATGTTGCCATTGATAAAAAAAATGTATTCACTTAATTTTATACTTTACGGACTGAATAATCTGTTTTTTAATATGCAGATGATGCTTTTTCACGATTACAGTTTTGTTAATCTTACGAAATCATGTATAACCTAATGTTATTTATCATATATCCATATTGTCGATTCGTCATCATTTTCTTTGTAATGTTCCAAAAATTATGCACTGCGAATAATAATGAGCTGTAAGCGACTGTTTTATTTATTATAGTGATGTGTAACTATTGTTTGTGTTTCTTTTTCTTTTCGCCATTACTTTATGCGCGTTTGCTTACGTTTTTGTCAGCCTTAACGTACTTAGTACGCTAGTGGTACAAGCACAGGCGTTTAAGTTTATTACATACCTATTATCTAGGACTATTTTCTGCAATGATTGATTGGTGTGAGTGAACCTTCCGGGATCGTTAGAAAAATAACACTTTCTCCAAATTGATAGGTACAATTGTATGCAGTTTGTTATAACTAGTACTTGCCTTGAGTTATAGAGCCCCATTAGAATCGCGCTTAGTACCTGCTTATAACAAATGTCAACTAATTTGACGTTTGATTTAAGGCTCCTGCAAACAGGCGCGACGCGTGATTTTATCGCGTGTCAGGCCTGTTTGAAAGAGCCTTTAAGTGCAGTTTATGTGTTCGCTAGTGTGACTTGGTTCGATATGTTGTAGGTGTCATATGGCTATAAAGGCAGTGACTACCGCGACGATGATTATTGCCAGATTTCTATAATTTATGGTCCGTTATTGGTTAGTATTGAGACTCTTGACTTGTACCTTTTCTAGTAATGGAGCAAAGCACCTCATACCTTTGCATAATAGACCCTGCCACATGGAAGTAGCTATCACAGGTAAAATTACCTTAGGAATCTATTTATATGCCCAGTTAGGCAATAAAAAATGCTAAAATTGGTAAACAAAACGATACGTTTTTGTATATAGGAACCGAGTAAGAAGGATATTGCTAATCCATTGCTTGTAAAGGTCTGAAAAATTCATCTGCTCAACAACGTAATTAACGCAATGAACATGGGTGAACTGTCAAAATGACAACCATGGAAAAACCAAATAAGATAGAAAAAGAATAAGATTGACGTTCAAAAAGTGCTGATTCTCAGTTTGAATAAATGACTTTTGATTTTAAGACTCGGAAATCGCACCCAGGACCTGATGCATGTAAGAATTATATTTATTTATATGTGGCCTACCCAAATGTCTTTTCTTTGGTATTGTTCGTCGGATCGTTGAGCTCCTTAAGTCTTGAGTTGAGCTGCACGATTTCTGACAAATGCGTGCACTGGCTGGACTGGTCCTCTCAATCTGTGTGGTTCTTTCCTCAAAAGACCATCTCAGACACCGACCTACATGGTCTTCATATAACTTGACCAAGATTATGTCTGGACTTTAAAAGAGACTATGACCTCTGAGTTCGTTTCGGCCTTTCTTCTCAGAGTAGTCAGATAGGAAACGCCGATCTCATCTAGTTTAAAAAAAATAGGATTGACGTGTAAAAGTGTTTGTGCAAACCTACTTACAAAAATAAAATCATTTATCATTTATTTCTTAGATTTCTTTTGATAAGTACTAGTTTCAAAATAAATAGATAGTGTTTGAATATTCAATGACTGAAATAAATATTAGTTACATAATTTGTTTATATTATAAGTAACAAAATACTGATGTAAGTAAGTAAAATTACATAATGTGTTGCCATCCATCCTTACATTATTAAAAAGCGCAGTCTCTCATGCTGTCTGTCCGGAAGTATGCTAGGCTGTATCGAATAATTGATTTTCCCACTCACTTTGACGTGGAGTTACGAACACCAGCCTGTATTACCTGCTTATTTAAAACAAAAAAACAAGATGGAAATAAAACAAATAAGTAGGTAAATGATAAATGATTTTATTTTTCTAAGAGCTGATTTTTCCATCGCCAGGTAACTTTTATTGCTTGAATAAAAATTATCCGTCGATGGGAAAATCAGCCCTAGGTAGGGTTGTACAAACAAATTTATATTTTAAAATTAGATGAGGTCGGCTTTTCCTATCTGACTATTCTGAGAAACAAAACAAACAAACAAAAAAAAAACAAAACAAAACAAACAAAAAAAAACAAAAACAAAAAACGAAACAAACTCAGAGGTCAAACATAATCATCAGATCATGTGAAAATCACGTTGATTGGTGTCTGAAATGGTGTTTTAAGGAAACAACCACTCAGATTGGATGGATTTGTCAGTAAGTTTAAGTGAGTCAGTACTTATTTAAGCTATGAAAGAGCGGAGTATCCTGACACTGACTTATTTGTTACAAAGGTGGCTCCAAGTACAGAATATAGGTGATCTTTCCCACTACAGTTAGGTACTATTGTATTGTATTTCACAGGTTTTGCTTTACGTATCTTGTAGAAAAAATATCTGTAACATTTTATTCAAGCAGTTGAATAAAGTGTTACAGATATTTTGTTCTGTTTCATCACTGTTACACAGGTAACAGTGATGTTATTTAGATAATTTAAAAAGCTAAAATTATATAAAACTGTCTGGAACACTGTTGTAGAACAATAAACGAGACGAAACGAGTACTTCGACGCCTAAATATCCTTTTGTTTTTGTATTTATTTATAATATTTGGTTAGTTAGTCTTTTAATTTAGTATATATCTAGTGTAAATAGTTAGGTAAGACATTATCAAATTAAAAATGCCTGAATTGGCAGCTAGTATAGGAAAAAAATACTTGTTAACTCTTAGCCGTTATTTACGCCTTCTTACCAAGGGGATAGGCAGAAATTCCAGAACTCCACCTGCTTCGATCCATTTACCTCGTTTACTTTCATACACCTGGTCATACACGCACGCTGGTTGCGAGTAATACGCACTTGGACTTTCTGAAGAACATCACCAGTAAGTTCACTATGACCTCCTAAGGCGTAAAGAACCGGCGTTTCATTGAAATAAAAAAACAGGTTCTCTGGCTATATTTAACTTCATCCAGGTGAAGCTCGTAGCAAGTGAATATTTTTTTAATTTTCCACAATAGGAGACAGTTTTTCTGAACCTTCCACTAAAACGCAGCTCAACAATGGCTCAACACAATGGAGCTCTTTATGCGAACAATTAATTAGCTTATTGAGCTAAGCTGCAGCTTATAATGCTTATCGGCTAAGCTCTTTTATCGGTCGAGAATTCGAGATAGGAAGAAGAGCAACTTTGTTATACACAACATCGCATCTGTTACCCCCGAAGGGTTAGGCACCCACGCCCACATTTCACCAGTTACGTATGCTTGTTAGTGCCATCTAACAGGGAGGGCATGTCTAGGAGGGTTATTAGTTAGAGATTTAATCTTGAAATTAACTGGAATAAAAAACTTACCTAAGGGCTGATTTTTCCATCGCCAGATAACTTTTATTCGAGGAATAAAATTGACGTTAGACAGTTTTTTTTAATGAAATAACTGTCAAAATTTCAAAATTATTCCTCGAATACAGTTATCAGATGATTGAAAAATCAGCCCTAAGTCAGGTATGTACCTACCTACTTAGTGATTTTTTTTTTTTTAATACATATTCACGTGTCTACCTTTCACCAGTCACGTTTAAGTCTTGGGGATCGAAACCAGCTGAACTATATATTCTTTTAAAATCTTACCGAGGAAACTTAGGTGAAGTCAGCTTGAAGTGAACTATCGATAGTGTCAAGTCAATCCCATCAGGTGGATTGACAGCTCTCGTCAAGATCTATTCACATAATCATAGTCATGTATTTATTCATGATCAATAAATTGTGTCTGAAATTACATGGTATAAAAAAGAAAATTAAATTACATAAAGGAAAAAACAAGTTAAATATTACAACAATGCATAAATACAACATTAGGAATTACGTTATAGATCTTCGACAGCGTCCGTGGAGCTCCTTACTCTGCCATACCTCCATGCGATCTTTAGTGTCAAAGTTAAATATTACAACAATGCATAAATACAACATTAGGAATTTCGTTATAGATCTTCGACAGCATAAAGACATTCAACAGGAAACTTTTAAGTTGATTTTTAAAAGAGCTTGAGTAGTTAGTGCTTTTTTATATTTGGAGGCAACTTATTAAATGCACGGAGTAGAAAAAAGGCTTATTTTCCTTAACGAACTAGGAGAAGCAGGCGACACCTAAAAGCGCGTTGTTGTATTTTCAACTTTCGGCGTTGTAGCGAGCGTTGAAAATTTAACAGCGTGCTTATATTTAGGCATTCATTTTGGTGTCGCCTAGCGTTAAAGAAGACGGGATTAGAAGCCTAAAAAAATCCTGTTATAATGCTGTCTGCTGACTAACTCTACACCTTGGAACGCGCAGTGCCTTCCTGATGATTACGTCATCAGCCTTTGCCATCTGATTACCATGGACGGTCTCACTACAGACGGACAGTCGCCGACTGCCAAGGCAAGGAAACGGTACATACATCATTTATAAGGTAAACTCAGTGCAGTCTACCGATTGGACATTGTTAAGGTGACGGACCAACATCAAACTATACGGTGCTGTGCGATGCTCTATTTATCTAAAGCTCTGGCCACACTGGGGAGAAACCGCGCTGGATTCGGACGCGACTGCGCGTGACGATTGTGTCAATTATCTTTTATGTAGGTATTCAATCTGTCGCAAATTGTATAGTCGCATGACTTCAAACAAACGTCGTTCCCGCATCCCGCGCGGGATCCCCTTCAATTCTGCAAGAGGTGATGTTGATTAGTCACCCTTAATTCGATCGCCAGGCAAAGCCAAGTGTTTCTAATAAGATATTATTAGCCTGTATTCTAGGTTTGAGATCAGTTACGGGTAATATGGAAAATGGTTTCCGTTAAGTGCCTACACACACCCACATCTTCACTATATGACTACTAACTAACATCATAGTGATCTAGATGTAGGTATACCTAAGCAAAACTATGGTGGAGTAAGTTACGTGTCACTATAACTAATATTGAAAAGAGGAAGTCGATTCTATACTGGTTCCTAATTGATATGTAACCGCCTCACATGTACTATATTGTCGAATTTAGTTTAACTGGCGTCTACATACTCTATACTATCGTGAGATGGCAGGAGTCCACACGGGGTGTCCGTTTCCTCGGTAATACGTACATGGTAATAAAGGCTACAAGCACGTGGGTATTGATTCCCACACGTAAATCGAAAAGTACCCACAACACCCTCTGAAGCGTTCAGAGGGTGATGTACTTCTCGATTGAAAGTGACATTCGAAAGCCCAGAGATTTTGGGACTCTGACATATTGGAACTAGTTTGTAAGCTGCATGAGAGATTTATCCGTATAAACGCACCCACGAGGCCACGGTGTACCTATGTATAAGTATACTTAGAATTCAAAAACAGTTAGAAACCTGCTACCACCTTTTGAATCTAAGTATACATATATTATAATAAAACAAAATCGGGTTTGTTACATCATTTATAAGTTATAATAACTCAAGAACGGCTGGACCGAATTTTATTATCTTTTATTTGTTGGATTTGTCTCCGCCTCGAATAACAGGATAACTATTAAAACACGGGATAAATTCACGAAAAAAAATTATGAAGATAATGAATTTTCTCATATTATTATATTTTGTATTTATTGGTCCTCTGAGGCGGTACGAAATTCGGGTCAGCTAGTTTTTTATAAAATTATATTTTTGATTATTATTTCATATTGTTGGTGGAAGGCATCCCGGTACACAGGTGTATAAATCTTTATTTCTTAAAAGTTATATAATTAGTTCAAGTTTATTCTGTCTCATAGCTTAGATTTCTAAGTGATAATTTTCAAGTTACTCAACGGGTCGGACAAGATTCCTAGAGGTGGCGAGTTTGCATAATCATTACATGTAATAAATCTGACTGCTTAAAAATAGTGCTAATAATTAATTATTGTTTTTATCAGGGTATAAATAGGTCTGACAACCAGTCTTACCAAGCGGTATCGTGTTACCCAGTGGCTGGGTTGTGGAAGTCAGATAGGCATCCGCTCCATGTAAAACACTCATATTCAGCTGTATCCGGTTAGACTGGATGCCAACCCTAACATAGTTGGGAAAAAGCTAGGCCGATATGATACCAAAGGAATATCTATTGAGATGAGTCAATATGAAACTATTAGATGTAGGTAGGTAAAAGTACATTTTGTTCTGAAATTTTTAATTTTAATTTAGATACAGTTGGTTCAACTGCATCTAAATTAAAATTAAAATTTTGAGAAAAAATGTACTTTTACCTACATCTAATAGTTTTATATTGACTCATCTCAATAGATATTCCTTTGGTAAAAAAATTATAAGCTTAGCTTCTACGCTATTTTTATTTTCTGTATGCTAAAATCAATGTAATGCAATGTGTCGATACAAAATGTGTCCTAGTGTAGGTAAACGATTCCTGCTCACTGCGAAAGTGTTATAGTAACTTTCACTGCTCGGCGATTCAAACGATTTCGATTCTTGGTCATTTAGATTTGTACTGGGCTTTGTCTCTTGAAGACCGCGTAATTCCCCAAACCGGAGGTAGGAAGACAATTTATTGTTCGCATAAAAAGCTCCATTGCTGAGCTACCTGCATCTTAGTGGAAGGTACAAACAAACTGTTTTCTATTGTGGAAAATTAAAAATATATAGGCGTTCGCCTGGGTAAAATCTAGCTAGAGAACCTATATCTCTTAGTGTTATGTAAGAATCAGCGTTGTCAGGCTTGCCAAAACATTGATCTCATTTCCGTCAAGACAACAGGCACTGTCTAATTTTCTAATGACAAAACTTTTTGATAATTTTACGATTCTACAATTAACATCAATCATGAAATTCAGGACACTGAATCTCCTCCATTCCATTCCATCCTTCTGGAAAACTCTCACAAGACACGACAGAAGCCTTATCATCTTCAGCCCGCTCTTGTAAATAAAGCAATTAAACTCGATCTATCGCAGATCGCAACTAGCTTCATATTTTATGACTGACCGACTTTTTGACAACTCAAAAGTGCCTGTAAATGGTTTAATTGAAGTAAATGCTTTGAGTTTGAGTTCACGGCTAGACATCATAGTCCTGTCCATGTTGCACCATAAAACCGGTTCTCCGCCTTCCCGACATAGTTTAACAAAGCCTTCTTCTCGATACCTCAGCTCTTGTTTCATTCGATATTAGCCCGTATTGACTTATGGCAACAAAGGCCCTTTCTCCTTTTTGTTATATTTCATCCCTGACGCACACGACTTCACCATTACTCACGATCCCAAAATTCCTTTTCTGAACATTCAATTCAATTTACACAGACACGCATACGCATAATCATTACAGGATTATTCTCAGCATTTTTTTATTATTTTGTATTACTTTATTCTTCTTTTTCTCCCTTGTTAATTTTATTGCATAACTCTAGAATATTATTTCCTCCCGGGAGAGGGCACTGGCTCTTGTAACACAAGTTAACCACCTAACACAAGTCTTAGGGACTTCTCACAATTTGTAACCGCTTTCTTATGTAATAAAGATTATTATAACAACACTCTTCCTGGGTTTTTATTATTCTAGCATCGTTTTATCATTATCCTCCAATCTTTATCCCAGTTCATATATCTTTTCCTTCCATTCATCTCCATTAGCTGTCATCTAAGTAGGAATCCCCTTTAACCATAATATTATCATCTTTTGCACATTTCATGCCGAGTGCCGACGGATTATATAATGATTGTAAAATTACTAAATATTTTGATAAAGTTGCAAAGATCATTAATTCAGTATTATGTAGCTATGTTCATCTTAGCCAATGTGCTTTCATTATTCCTTGCTACAATAGTTCAGTGGGTTGAACTCAACCTGAACCAACGACCTTTAGCTCTACTTACTTAAATGTCAGTCATTCGACATCTCTAGAACCTCTTCCTTGTGATAATTTCCTCATTCTCTAGAAATAAAATAATAGGATTAATTTTGTATACATGAACGACCATCCCCTCCCCCTCCTCCCTCTCCTCTTTCTCCTGTATGTTGTTATGTCATCATCTGCCCAGCATTTTCCCAACTATGTTGGGGTCGGCTTTCAGTCTAACCGGATGCAACTGAATATCAGTATTTTACATGGAGCGACTGCCTATCTGACCTCTATAACCCAATTACTCGGTAATACGATACCCCTTGTCAAGACTGGTTGTCAGATTTTCGGGCTTCTGACGACCCGTAACGACTGTCAAAGATCCTCGAATGACAGCCGGGACAAATGACTTAACGTACTCTCCGAAGCACGGAGGGGTCTTGTTATGTAAAGATGGTCACCCATCCACGGAACAACCGCGGCAAGCGTAGCTTAACCTGATCGATCGACCCAATTAATTAAGTGAGTGAATTTCTTTACAAACTCATTATGATAATGTAACGTTTCCGTAACAAGCGGTCTGGTTAATAAATGTGCAATATCTCTCGACGCCCACATTTCATAATGTCAGAACAAATGGGACCGGTTTAGGCTTCGATGCTTCCTTGCGACCTGCAGAGAACTAGCCTGCTGAATAGAACTGGTTTTGAGCACATTAGCATTTACAACTTTTAATCCTAATGCGGTAAGCAGACAGACAATACGTGATACTTTATTCGATCATTTTCTCTGGTATGATGCCAACATCTTTTGTTTTCTGAGTGCCTATTAGAATTTTTTCTTCTGCGGACCTATTTCGTAAAATCTCAATGTGAAAATTTAGGTGAATCCTAGCATCCAGTGGAACGACAGCTCACTTCACATAATGGCCGATTCCTATAATTTAAAAATTTTAATTTTATATTGTAACCAGTAACGGTCCGCGTTAGTGGTTACAATATAAAATTTAAATTTTATAATATAATATCAAATATATTAAAAAATTTACAGTGCCCTTACAGACTACATGTCTTAATACTGTGACATGAAATTTGAATGCATCCCTGCTTATTACTTAGCAGTGTTTTACATGTTAGCAAATAAATTAATAAATTAAGACTCTTGTATCTTTCCCAATAGGTAATTAAGAAAAGACGTCATAGCTTTGCATAATAGGCCCCCCCATATGGAAATAGCTATCTTGGGTAAAATTAGCTTACGAATCTATTTATTTATGCCCAGTTTCTGACAATATAAAATGCTACCATTACTGGTAAGCAAAACAATTCGTTTTTGTTTATAGGAAGTGAGCATAAGTTTTCACGGTGAGATCATTATATTAGTTATCGGTCTAAAGTAAATTTTTGAAGTGAAAACTTCTTTAGCGGCGCTGTGTACTTTTTTTGGAATGGGTAAAAACTTCTAAATTCGCGTCAGGTCACGTGACCCTGATCGAAAATTCGTAAGACGTAAAACGTCAGACGTAAAACGTAAGACGCGCGTTGTTGAGGACAGCGCCATCTATGCACATCGGGAAGAACTACGAGGGCCTCGCGTACTAACGTCAGACGTAAAACGTAAGACGCGCGTTGTTGAGGACAGCGCCATCTATGCACATCGGGAAGAACTACGAGGGCCTCGCGTACTAACTACGTAGTTCATCCAACAACGACGAGATGGCGCTGAACCACGGATATATACCACGAACTGAAGTCTATCCTGTGTGCTTATTTGTAAATCTGAATAAATTCCTTTCACGAGAAGAATAAACCAGTCACTTTGGTCATCATACCTGATTTGCAAAAAACCCTATAAAATAAGGAACACACCTTAACACGCGTGTTTTGTTTATAAGACGATTCACAAAATACACTCGTAATTGTTCAAGTTTTCACTTCTGTCGGCACTACCGGAGTGCCAGTGTTTTTTTTTTAAAGCAGTGTTTCTGTGAGCTTAGTCTGGGACTCTGGGTGCTTGTTAAATATTGTTTGTTAAATCCCGGAACTAAGTAATTTGTGTGGTCTCAGTTTGGATGTTGCATTTGTATTTGAAATCATTAATAAAAAGTACTAAAGTAGGAAATCGTTTAAAAAATCCATACCCTCTTGTCACGACCAACAACACCGGCACCGGGGTCATATAATAGTAAAAGATTGTCTATAGATGGTTATGGTTTGTTTTTTTTTTGCTGTCCTCGACGAGTCTTATTTAAGGCTGCTACAAACAGGCGCGACACGCGACATAATCGCGACAACAAGGCATCGCTCGTTGCGCGACTTGCGGTGCCTTTGGGTCGCGTGTCGTGTCGTGTCGCGCCTGTTTGAAGGAGCCTTTACATCGTTCTCACGTATAATCATACAACATTAATGATGTAACTAATATTTTGTAACAATAAAATTTAAAAGCGGTTTTCTCCATAGTTACCCCCCTACGCTTTGGAAGGAGCAACTAGCTAGGTACATCTTTTCGAATTACGAACTCCTTTGACAATTCAAAAGTGCATGTTTAATAACATAGTTTAATAATAATGAAAATATTTTTAAGAATTTCACAATAATTACCTCCATTACTTTTACGTAATACTTAGGTACATAAAATAACTAGTAAACCAAATTAAATGACTAACTAACTTACTATACAAATAAATACAAAAACAAAGGACACTCAGGCGTCGAAGTACTCGTCCGCGTCGCCGTCATCCGGAAACGTGCCCAGAAGACTGGCAGCGTTGCAACGTTGAATGGCAATGCTAATTCTTTGGCCAAAGAATGACCCAGCGGCCAGCCCTCTGGTCACGTGAAGTGCCGACCAGCCGGCGAGAAATTTCCTTAAAAAGGAGACGCGCACTCGGGCCCCATGACCCGAGCGTTTCGACGCTAAAAGGCTCAAAGCTGTAGTTGCCCATAAGGTTACAAGTATTTGCGCCGCTTGAGGGTCTCAGCAGCCGCAGCAGCGGCGCCAGCACAGCCCGCCGTGCTTGGAACATGAGATGGCGCAAGGGTATCGACACACGTTGCGTCCCACACCAGAGGCCTACCCACCTTCCAAGGCAACAACGTCATGCCGTCTGGTCTCTTCCCATCGTGACGTACCAAGCCGTTTAGTAGTGACGATGGGAAGTGATGAAAGTGCATGTTGATTTTGAGTTTAAGGTCGTAATTAGGCAAATCTTTTACTTATGTAATTCGTTTGGTGATTAGTCTAGTTTAATATCAATAACACATTGCCTCACATTTTGTTTGCGTGATCTGTGATTTTCTTCAGACAGGCCAGGTGCACCGACGCGACGTGCGTGTATGACCAGCGTGCAGCGGGGTATTTGCGTAACAGACTAACAGTGGCAATTCATTGTGACAGTTGAACAACATTCATTGCGTTATTTACGTTATTGAGTTAACAAATTTTTCAAACATATGAAGCAATGGTTTAGCAATATAAGGATATTGCTAATCCACCACATACCATCAATTACAATCTGAAGCATTTTGAAGGCAAAATGCTTCAGGTTGTAATTGAAGGTGTGTTACGCCATTAGGGTGTTAATGTATGAACGTAAACGAAGCAAAAGAAGTATGTAAGAGCTCTTACAGATCTGTGACATCGTGCCGCGACAGCTGTCGCGAGCGGTCGCCGACACGGGTCGCCGACGGTCCCCGATAGTCGCACGACCGCCTGCGACTGCCCGCGACCGGCACAGATACCAGATGGTTTCCTAATTAATGTAGTATGGGAGCTAAGTTTTAAGGCTTTTATTCCTTACTTTTATAATTCCAAAAACACTCATGTTTTTTAAACGAAGCAATCAATAAATCGGTGTCGAAGTCGTTCATTTTTGCGAAAAGAAATACGTCCTGTTTCTCAGTCCACGCGCTGCCGACTGCTGGATAGAGTGCCGCAATTGAGCGTCGGCAACCGTCGCCGACAGTCGGTGACAGCTGTCGCGGCACAGTGTCGCAGATATCTAAGAGCTCGAAGGATCGTAGCAGGTGGCGTTCTGTATTTTCTGCTCACCCCCATGGGAAGGAGGCGTAAGTGTTTGTATATATACTTATACTACAATGATGTGTAACTCATTTAATTTACGTTATGTTTCGTTACGATTTCACTTCGTCGGACCTAAATAAGTGTTATTTACTGCAGGCTCAGATTTTTATCTGACCGAAATAAGCATAACGCGTGGTGGTCAGTATTTATGTATTTATTAACACTTGTTTAGTTATTACGAGGCATCGTATCAGCAGTGGTGGCCCAGTGGTTACGGCCCCGAATTACGAGGTAGGTCATGGGTTCGAACCCAGCTAGGCGCTTTAATTTGTGTAAATAATTTCCTCACCACTGCTCTGAAAACGGTGAAGGAAAACATCGTGAGGAAACCGGCATGTCTTAGAACCAAAAATTCGAACTGGGCCCGCGTGGTGGATTACGGCCCACTCCCTCTCACTGAGAGGAGGCCTGTGTCCCAGCAGTGGGAACAGTAAAAGCTGATTATGTTATGTTATCAGTATAATAAAATTCTGAATTAATTTATTATTAACTATAATCTCCTAATCACCATATCCGTTTATAAAGAGATCTTTCTTCGAACTTTCTTTAGAGCTGTTTACTGATTAGGGTACAATTATTCTCTCGGTGTTAGAAGAAAAAATCCGGTCACAATGCGAGTCGGGCAAATGCACCGAGAGTCCCATTCTTTGTAGGTACCTATGTAAATAGTTTACTACGGGATTTTTTTTTTTTGTAAATAATTTAACTACTGTATGGTTTTTTACATTGCTTCTTGCCAAATTTCATGATTCCAGGTCAACGGGAAGTACCCTATAGGTTTTGATTCCGGAACATAAACGCCCGTATCTTTTGATTGCGTTGACATAGACTTTGACTTAGTTTGATTTTTTTCACAGCTTCAAGGGATTGCATACCTGAGTATTTAATATTTTTAATAATTTCAATTTGATAACTCCACGCGTTTCTGAGAAAAAGGGTCTTGACTGACGGACAGACAGACGTACAACGAAGTGATCTTGTGAGGGTTCCGTTTTTCCTTTTGGGGTACGGAACCCTAAAATTAGCAAATTATTAATATGTGTAAGGTCCTTCACGGTAAATCAGATGCTCCTGAAACTAATCCATCACCACCATCCAACATTCAACCATCTTTTTGATCCGATAAATTATAGCCGTAACAGGAAGCACAGGATGTTCACCTGGGAATGGTTGACTGGGAGTCGAACCTTCATTACTTAATCTTACTTAATCTTGGTCAGTTCATGTGAGGATGAGGACCATGAAGACCAGAGGCAACGCCAGAGGACCGACGTGTGTGGAAAAGGAAGAGGAAAGCCTTTTCCTTGCAGTGAGATATTACAAGCTAAATTAAAAGTAATTAAAAGTTGATGCCACACTATCGAATTAGTTCTAGAACTAATTCGATAGTGTGGCATCAACTTTGGCCTTCAGAACCTAGGTTCTGAAGGCCAATTCTCGTAATTAAAAACGTTCAAAATCGCAGTCGCAGCCTCGTCTCGGCGACAAACAAATGTCAAAAACTTGTCAAAAATGTAGGTAAATTAGAGGTATTTTTGACAGATTGAGACTAAGATCAGTCTGTGATGAATTGCCACTCTGTAAAGATTGTTGTAAAAGGTAAAATGGATTAATAATAATCCTACTGACGTGTAGTCCTTACAACAGAAGGCTTTTTTCAATATACCCACAGACTAAAAAGAATATAAAATACTAATTTATCTCACCATTACCAAAAAGTTAATAACGTACGCGCATAAAATAGACGGAAATCATTAAATAACTTTAGAGAAGTGCTAATTAAAAAAATGTTTCGTTACACACATAATGGTCAGATTAAGTAGATACGTCATATTTATTGAGCTGCGATATTAATCTGTTGCGTGATATAATGTTTGGTGTAATGGTGTCTTCACACTGCTTAGAGATTAGCTGTACTTACGGTTTTTATTTTTTGCAGCTCCTGGAAAAAATTACCATCGTAGACCGCTATTTGCCCTTTCCCTTATACTCGTGTCTGTCCGTAGAAGCCCAAATAATAAACTATGTATGGTTTTTCGTTATTGGACCAAGATTAAAGGTCATTGGTTATTGATTCTTATTTCAGTTTAAGAAATAAAAAGTGTTCTTAAATGCAGACTCTGCTCTGAAATATAGATAGATGATATGATTTGCATATAAATGCAAACATAATAAAGTCGAGAGGTGTCGGTTGGAGCGAAGTTCCTTTCGCTGTATATTATGAAAATAAATGAATAAACGAAAAAAGAAATCGTGTCCTGACGGTCCAAATGTTACACTGTTTTCGGTGTAGCTAGGCTTTCAGTCGCGTGCAGTGTCACGTGGGATAAGGAACTTTGCTCCAAAAGTTTATTTTAAAGTTCTAATCATTAGCATTCTCTAGCATTTCCTTCACAGAAAAAAAAACTACATTATCCCTACCCACGACACATGTACGCGGTTGTACACACGACAACATACCTACCAGTAGAAGCTGACTGCTCATTATATGAAAAGCCTATACAATTCGAGGTCAGCTAAAACTGTTAATGTATAGCATGATGTGTCGTCGTGTGTACAACGCGAAGCTGTTACAGTGTGTTTAATGCTTTATAAAAGAATAAAGGCTCGTACACACAGGCGCGATGCGACACGCGACACAAAGGCACCGCAAGTCGCGCAACGAGCGGTGCCTTTGGGTCGCGCGCGATGCGCGTCGCACGTCGCGCCTGTTTGCAGGGGCCTTAAAGTTGCTAGCACGCAACTAATTAGAATAAGTTAACACATTACCTAATCAACTCATCTGTGTCGTTGGTCGAGTGGTCGCAAGTGCTACTGTTGCATGAGGTCCTGGGTTCAACCTCAAACTCAAAGCATTTATTTCAATTAAATCATGTACAGGCACTTTTGAATTGTCAAAATTAAATAGTCGGTCAGTATGTTGAAGCAAGTTGCCCATTCCAAAACGTAGATCTCTTTGGAGAAGCAGGGGCAAGAAACTCCAAGGACACTCTTTTAAATCAAAATATTACAAAATCCTGGGTACATTATTCTTGTTGCTTCTATATGTGAGAACAATGTAAAAAAAACACAAATGAAGAAACAATTCAAAATATAAGATTAAAAATAAGCCTTGACAGTTAAGAGATGACCAGTCTCAACCGACAGCGCCCGTTCACGAACATGACGCGTGGATGAGCGCCATCTAGCTCGACCATCGATTAAACAATATCGATCTATAGTTCGATTCCCAGGTCGCAAAAGTGATATCGGGTGTTTTCATCAGGAATTTCTCAGTTGAGTAAATGGCGGAACAAACTGCGCTACACGAGAAAGCTTCTTCGTTCATCCCAAAAATTTAAGTTTTCATAGTCAGATTTTTACAGAATACAAGGGAGGCGTACAGAATACAAAATGTTACAGTTTCGGGTAGCTTGATGTGCTGGCGACATCAAGCTACCCGAAACTGTAACATTTTCCCAATCAACTTTGAACCTTATGCTATAGAGATGTAGTTGAAAATCAATTAAAGAAATTTAACAGATTGTAATAGAGCTTGATGTGCTGGCGTCTGTACGTTATACGAAGGGTTAAGCTTAGGATTGGATAATGATGTAATGTTCTTTATACACGTCTTCTCTTCTGATTGTGAAATTTCAAATATTACGAGTATATGTAGCACAAAAGACCTTTTACTCAACCGGATATTAGGTAAACACAATCTGAATAAAATTCTCGATCAAAAACTTAATGGTCAATGAAATGTATCAAAGTGAAAGTATTACTGTAACACTTTCCAGATGGAATAATAATCCCACCAGAAATTAAGTATTAAAATAACGTAAGATCACGCCTGAATTTCCGAGGAAGTGGACAGAAGTGTAAGCACACCCACATTTTGCGAGCCCACGTAATTGGGAGCTAGCCTATTACCTACCATTTATCGAGCACGAATCCTGTTATGGGGGGAAAAGTGCTTCTTGTTTTTCTGTTTTCAAACTGTCTTTTGTATTAATTTTTATAATTTTGTCAATAATCAAATTAATTTAATCGAATTAGGCTGAGAATCAGACCTTGTTGAACGTCAAAATTACATGAGACAGTGCCCAAAGCGGGGCCTTTCACCACTTCATAGTGCTTTAGCTGGAAAGACGAAGAGGCGCAACAACATTCCTAGAAACTAAAAAAAGTGAAATCGCTTTTTACTGATATACATTCAAAATTACAACAAGGGTATCGTTGGTCCTGAACTAGGCACAGCCTGTATCTTGGGCACCAACATTTTGTTAATTAAAAAAAAATAAAGTAAAATTAAAGTTGACTCATCGAGAATACAAAACTGAGTATACAAACAAATTAACTCATCATCATCTGCCTAGTCTTTTCCCAACTATGTTGGAGTCGGCTTCCAGGCTAACCGGATGCAGCTGAATACCAGTATTGTTAAGGGGCTTACAGGACCTAAACACAAAAAACGCAAGTTTTAGAAACAATAAAAGTATATGATCTACTACAGTAAACAAGCTCAGGAAAATATATGATATTCTTCAGGATATATGCTAGGTAGATAATGTGTTGAAAACATAATACAACTAATTTGATACGATAGAAAAAATCATGAAGATACCTCTAAAAACTTTCTTTTATACAATAAAAACCATACTTACTAATATACATACAATCATTCTGATTCTACTAAAGCACTGGTGCTTTAATTTTTTAGTCCAAACAATAGATTTTTTGTAAACAGATAATTGCTTCATATTTTGCAATAAATTACCAGCGTTATGTCATCGCGCTTCTCTTTATTTTCTATGCAGTTCGACAGTGACCGCGCTTTAGGTCATGTAAGCCCCTTAAACAAATAAATTATCTACGAGTAATTAAATATAAAAGATTAATTCAGTTAGATGAACTTGATTCTAATTATTAGTATGCAAAGTAGTTATCGTTAAGAAACAAACAACACACAACATGTAATTAAATTATTTGCTATAATATTATTATGTCAGCTAGCACACGCCAATAGACAAATCTCGATCAACAATCTACACTTGCGACCATTTTTATTACGTAAGCGTGTGCTAAACTTAAATAACATCGTGTATCGGTGTATCGTAGCAAATTACCTAAGATCACCTTTAATAATCTGACATTTCGCCTTATTTTCCCAATGGGTTGGGCAGTGGAGTGCACGCACCTATATTTTCTTAACGTAACTTTTTTTTTCTTTTTAGTCTAAAATTTCTACTGTATCATGGTTTGTGGGTGAGTTTAACGGCTGCAAATCCTACTAGGTAAAAACACTTTGTCCCGGAAAATCTATTTAAAAGCCAATATGTGCGTACTAAATACTTCTGTCTGCATCTTTTTTAAGGGATATCTAATAGACAATCAATCTGCCGGCAATTACAATAGTTTCACTGATCTTCAGTTACCCGAATCATCCAATACTTAATTCTGCGTTAGGCGCAATATAAAAATCATGAATGCGATGTTTCAAAACGAGAGAAATAAAATTGTTGTTTCATAAGTTCTTATTCATATTTTGTAGAAAGGTTACGGGTACGATTTCGTTTGGCCTGACTTGTAATAATTGCTGTCTGTGAGTGAATGTGGCAGTAAATTTCTGCTTTTAACATAAGCTTCTCTTACATCGTATAGCAAAATCAAACTATAATGTTCCCTCCCACTGCTGTGACACAGGCCTCCTCCGGTGAGAGGGGCCGTGGGAGGGGGAGAGTGGGCCGTAATCTACCACGCGGGCCCAGTGCGGGTTGGTAGGTACCTACATATCACATGTCTTCATTCACAGCTTTGAGACATGAAAAGACAAGAATACGTTTATTTACGAATTACACTTAGGTATACAATGAGGAGACGACTATATATACGATAATAAATGAAGAAAATGACGATACGATGACTGATAATAAGTGAATGAGCATTTTAGAACTAACCATCAAATAAAGCATAAAATCGAAATTTAAAAAGTGATTTATTCAAATAAACTAAATAGTAGTGATGGACACTATGGGTTTTGCCAATCTTTGACTAGCTATAATGACTCAACTAAGTATTGGATATGTTTGATTGAATTTTCGTATTCCGTTTGTCTACTCATGTGCTCCGGGAGTGCCGACAGAAATGAAAACAAAACACAACCAGCATGTCGATTCTGTAAAAATCTCACCGTGAATACTTGCGTGGAGTGAGCTGTCAGTGTCATCCCACTGATGCTAGGGATTGACCATGCAAACATTTACAACCATAAAAGAGATTTTAATAATATTTTTTAATGCTAATCCTATTGATATTTTTATATAATTCAAAGCTAGTATTTTAGTGGTCAAAACATTCGCCAGCGCCTAACGCGCTTGCGCGGCGTGAAATATGGCTCATTCCGAATTAAGTCATCATCGCTCACATGAATAATTTGCTTTCCGATTTAGATAAATGACCACTATGGCAGCTGAGAGTCAGTAATATACCTATTCACTTGAATAGTTACTCATGGTTGGATTATAGTATTTATTTGTGTATACACCACGAATTTCCTCTTCTTTGGTAAGGTGGCGACTGTAGCCAGAAGCACAATTTCGAAAATGCCACGTTAGTTTAAAGATCGGTGATAATTATTAATTTAGGGCATGGTCGGTAGTCGGCGTTATCGCAAGATGGCACATGCCATGACTTCATATATGTCGATTCACGGGACATCGTTATCGCGTTCACGTTAATTCAGAAAAGGGCCCTAATTCACTATGACCACTTAATGATTCATTACTTCGAAACCACGTCAATTCCTTAATAACCTAATCACTACATCTGCTATTAACGTATTCTCTATGACACAATGACCGAAACCGGTTTGAACTGTCAAAATACCACGCTTGACAACCGTACGGCGTGGTAAGATTATGCGGGGAATAATAGATAAATACCATACAGCAGAATTGGGGTCAAGGTGTAAGCACGCTGTAGTCGATTACAGTGCAATTCGGAATGTACCATATATCACTCCACTCGAATCTCGTAACCATGGCAACACCACCTCGGCGTCAACACCTCCACCAGCCGCGTTTTGATTGGCGAATACCTCGTCTTTTTCTACTTTAGTTACACATTTTGAAAATCGCTCAACGAAAACTTTGCTTAATCTGCCCCTTGGCAGACTCTAAGGCAGGGTCGCCATGAAATGTTGGGGGTTCAAGGGTCGTTAGAATTAGACAACCAGCTTGATAGAATGTACTTTAATGAATATCTAGTGAATTTATGTTACAATGCGCATTGATGTAAACTGCTTACTTATACTCTAAAGGAGTGTAGGTACTTACTACGTTATGCACTATTAGGGACCATACATACACTTCAGGGTTGACACCAACCACTTCTTCATTTAAGGGTTACTAGAGGTGCAGTGCAAACACGGGCGCGCGATGAGCGATAAAATATTTGCACTTATTTGACGTTGGTATTGCATTTTCCTAATGTTCTTATACATGACGCCTTACAAGTTAAATATGTAAAAACAAATCTCTAATGTGATAATGAGTGACTAACGCGCAAGCGCGGCGTGATCTTATCACTTCACCTTCACTCCACCCGATTCACGACATTAAATGTCGTGAATCGGGTGAAGTGAAGGTGAAGTGATCACGCAATCTGCAATGTGATAATGACAGTGATTAACGCGCAAGCGCGGCGTGATCTTATCACTTCACCTTCACTTCACCCGATTTACGACATTTAGTGTCGTGAAACGGGTGGAGTGATCACGCCACACAAACTACGTGGGATTACATTCTATGGTCCGTCAGCTAGGCATCCGTTAGCACTCGATGACTTGACACACTCGGTTATCTCTTCTAATTCAATAGATTTGGGTTAATAACAACGCTGAACATCGTCGCAGTCTTTACTAGACTCGATCTACAATTGCTCATAATAACCAAACAATGTCGATGCGTATTTTCATCAGTCTAGCTGTCATAAACGTGAATGTTTTAATTTTATTTACTATTCGTGCGTGACGCGCTCGTGCCTCAGACTATATAAGGACTTACTAGACTAGGGAAAAAATAAAAAAAAACAGGATTGAGATTCTGACTGCGCTTCTGTTTTGATATTTTATTGTAAGTAAAACCCCACAAAATATTAATGTTTTGACCACTAAAATACTAGCTTTGAATTATATAAAAATATCAATAGGATTAGGCTAAAAAAATATTATTAAAATCTCGATTATGATTGTAAATGTATGCTTGGTCAATCCCTAGTATCTGGTAAGATGACACTGCCAGTTCACTCCACGCTCACTTCACCTAAGTTTTCACGGTGAGATGGTTACAGAATCGCACTGCAGAATACTTTGCCATCACTCACTGACATATCGGATGTACATTAAAACCGAGCACATCCCGAGGACAGCCGAACACATCCGAAGCGGGTATTTTTTTAATCGTCTTATAAATAAAACACGTGCGGTGTCGCTTACGGTGACAGTGGCGCGAGTTTAATGGTTTTTTCCCATCTCAAAATATGCCCAAAGAAGCGCCTAAAGAAGTTTTCACATCAAAAACATTCTGGTTCCGCGGCGAAGATAGTAAGTCCATAAATTGTAAGTATTACGACGTCTGACGACAAAACAAGGGCGATTGTTGTATGTTCTACGCAGAGGTGGCATGAGAACACCATGGTAGGTCTCTCTCTACAGTAAACCTATGCATTTCATAGCTAAACGCTTCTAATTTCCTTGATCGTGTTGATGGCACTACGGCGAATTACAGGCTAAAACGCCTCTACCACCTATGTTCGGCTGGAAGGTGAAAAATAATAGATGATTAGTAACTTAACGCACTTTTTTTTTTGTTGTAAGTACTTTTACCTACTTATCCACTAATGAAACGAGTGTTTTCTTATTTACGTTGTTGCGCAGACGAATTTTTCAAACTTAGGAAGCAATTAATTTGCCAAATCCTTTATAACTCTCGGATTGTGACTGAAGGTGCGTTATGCAACGGTGATGGTTGTACTCCATCACACAAGTGTTTTTTTTTCTAAATTGAATATGCGGCGGTTGTTTTAAAAAAAACAGTAAGTAGTTATGTGATGGCAGCGTTA
Organism: Luperina nickerlii; assembly: GCA_963855955.1. NCBI lineage: Eukaryota > Metazoa > Arthropoda > Insecta > Lepidoptera > Noctuidae > Luperina > Luperina nickerlii. The sequence goes on from OY979662.1 coordinate 2,649,731, forward strand.
AAGTGAGCACGTCCTCTTGAAATAAATAGCGAAAAATCAATATTGCTTTTTATTTTCGTAAGCAGGTATGTAGCGCCGAATTTAATTTCATAGGTTCCGATAAGCGCTAACAGCACAGATCACCAATCTTTGTCAACTCAAATCAAATCATAATCGTTTATTTGCATGAAATGTGTAAGGTACAAAAGATGATAATTATAGTAATTACCTATATAAAATTGCGGTGCAAAGACACATTCCGTTATGTAATGATGGCATGCAAGTATTTAATAAGTACCTACATGAAGTACGGTATATAGTAACATACAGTAGGTAATAAATAAAGTCCTCCAGACAGTATTTCGGCAATGGCGGCCAATCACAACGGAGACTAACCCACGACGCGGGAGACATTATAGTGCACAAGAGTCGTCGCTCGCATGACTAAGTTCTATCTCATTTTTCAAATTTTTTGTCTGATCTGAATCAGGACGACTACGCTCTTCTATTTGTGTGATTAGTTGATTAATTAATTAAATTATTGATTAATTGCGTCGTATTTTGCGTATTACGCAAAATACGCGCTTTGACGTGGAGTTGCGGACACCAGCCCGTCTGCCCGTATTACCTATTACATAATTGCGTCGACGCAATTCGTTCCAAAAGCTATCAAAAGCTCAAGCTTTTGGAACTGCAAAATCAAATCATTTATTTAGATAGATAAACCATTTATTTGGCGCACACAAAAGAGCACAATACACAAAAGTACAATTAGATGATAACCAATTAGCTCCATGAATATGTAGCGGTATCTACAACGCCACATACAAACAACGCGTCATACTGACGTCACGCAAATCCTGCATCGCGCAAGCAGAGTTTACCGCGCAACTAGCATAGATACAACGGCCCGACATGAACCAACGGGCAGTTGCCCGCCAGACACAACACCCGTCTGGTCGGAGGATCCTCCCTTTTCTATAGAGTATGAGTGAACTTTACACCCTGTTCCTCATACCTCTATACTGATGACCCCGACGTGATCGTCAGCGCAGCCTTCGTGCAATTAATTCAGCGTGACGTCATTATCATCACTCCCGCAAGCTTTAGCGGCGAGTCACCCAGCCAGCCAGCTCCCACGGCTTCAACGGGTATCCTGACCACCAGCATGCAGCGACCGCGCATACCTGGTCATCACCCTCAGCCTCATCAGCAACCTCGGCACAGCACACTGCACTTTCGGCCGGTCAACAAGAAGAGCTCAAGTCCTCTCCTGGTCGACGCAGCAGCCAGCCTCAACCCGGCGCTGTACCACATCCGACGCACTGGAGCATAACGCAGCGCCACCCCGACTCACTGGGGACATCTTCGCAGACAGTTCCGACTCACCGTGAACTATGCGGCAACCGGTTCCGACTCACTGGAACCTCAGCTGGCCTGGCAAGCATCGCAAGATACAAGACTCAGCCCACTATCGACCTCCGGTCTCCGGGGGGGAGTGATGTAGCGGTATCTACAACGCCACATACAAACAACGCGTCATACTGACGTCACGCAAATCCTACATCGCGCAAGCAGAGTTTACCGCGCAACTAGCATAGATACAACGGCCCGACATGAACCAACGGGCAGTTGCCCGCCAGACACAACACCCGTCTGGTCGGAGGATCCTCCCTTTTCTATAGAGTATGAGCACAGTATAAATAAAGACATAACTGTGGTATGAGTGAACTTTACACCCTGTTCCTCATACCTCTATAAATATAATATAAAAAGATGGTGCCGATATAAAAACAAAAAGAAAAACACATATCGAAGTAAAAGTGACACTATTAACGAAAAATACACAGTTACACCAAATGGGAGTCCAGCTCAGCATGTTTCAGGCAAATATACCTTTTTGTTAATGTACAGACGCCAGCACATCAATCTACCATAATCTGTCAAATTTCTTTAATAGATTTTCAACTTTATCGCTAAAGCATAAGGTTCAAAGTTGATTGGGAAAATTTGACAGTTTCGGGTAGCTTGATGTGCTGGCGTCTGGACTTGACGCTGATATTCTGCTGGATCTCTACAGTGATATACGGACGTCGAGTAGACGAGATAAATTGGTATTGTGACCTATTATTAATCAAAATTGTGACAGTGTTATGTGCAGAGTGAAGTTATGTAAGTATACCCAACACTTTAATTATGTATTTTACAGTAAAGTTTTACTTTGGGAAACATTCTTGTTTGTAATATTGTGTTTTGATTACTTGATTGTATTATTTTTAAAGTTATATAATGTAGATATAATGTGTAAAATATTAAAATTAAATGCCTTTACAGTAAACATATCTAATATATATAGGTAAATAACATGTGTAAGTATTATAACTATTATCCAACTAGAAGAGATTTTTCAAATATTTACATAAAAGGCATTTTTCAAAGTCAACATTTACAAGAAAATAGAATTGATTCCAGTCGCCCCTTCCAAAAGGTAGTTTCGCATGGTGAAGAATGGAAGAGAAACTCCACTGTTACCTACTCTTTTAAATTAATGTTTTACAATATTTTGCATACTTACAATAATTATATAATTATAATTATGTAAAGACGATACACCTATAATAAAATTACTATACCACAATAGGTAAAAATAATTCAAAATCAAGCCATGCAGTGGACTCAGTCCATTGATTGATTTGACATTGAACCAAAATAAGTGGTTTATTCCGATATTCGCTGTCAGCTACGATGTCGTCATAAAGTCAACGTTATACATATAACTTGCACAAGTAATTAATTCTATGAACGTTTAGGGAAAATGGCCATTTATATTAAAATACACTTCGCAGTAAAGATGATGAAAAGGTCAATAGGTTTTTACGATATTGTAAAAGCAGTCCACGCATCGATCCACTTTCAAGGAGACCACAGTCACGTATTGGGTTAGGTACTTCAACTTAGATTTTGATGTTGTTCAATTTACCCCGCTTTTCGTAATTATATTTCAATTCTCAATGCATTTTGGCTTCAATAATCATTTTAATTATTTTTTTCAGTCATTTTGTTTTATTTTTCTTTTTCTTTATTACAGTAAATTCTTAAAAAAACATTTTTTTTTCTATTTTATGAAATTTCTGGATATGAAGGTGTCGCTCAGCAATCAGCGTTCCTTGTGAACCAATTCACCAACCGGTAATCGAACGTGTCTAGTGAGTATGACACTAAATTGTCTGTGACCACACTTTCGTCACAGCACACCTGTCATGTATCTCGATATATCATTACGCTCTAGTAATACAATCAGAACGCAACTGACCGACATACGTAATCATTATGTCACTGAAGTAATTTGTTTACTGTACGCACACATGCTTTATGTGAATATATTAGAGTTTATTTACCTGCTAAAAGATATTTATCCGTGCTTGGTTTACAGTTTTGGCACCAAACTCAGGAATTGAATCGCAGACGCCAATACCATTACCATATATTATTATGCTTACTCTTAATGTATTTTAGGGAGCAGTGGTAGCCCAGTGGTAACTGCCACGACTTACGAGTTGTAGGTCGTAGGTTCGAACCGTCGTAGCCGGTCGTAGGTTGTGTAAATTATTTCATCACCACAGGCGGTCGATTCTGTAAAAATCTCACCGTGTAAACTTAGGTGATGTGAGTTTGTTTTTGTTAGGAATTGACACTATTCACGCCCACTCCACGCTCACTTCACCTAAGTTTTCACGGTGAGATGGTTACAGAATCGCACTGATGCTCTCAAAACGGTGAAGGAAAACATCGTGAGGACACGCTGTCCTACAAATTCGAAGACATGTGACATCTACCAACCCGCACTAGGCCCGCGTGGTGGATTACGGCCCACTCCCTCTCACCAAGAGGAGGCCAGTGTCCCAGCAGTGGGAACACTACGAGTATAGGAGACGGATTATGTGCATTAAATAACCAAAAAAATGCAGTATGTATGACGGTAGGTTCATTGTCGGATGGTTCATTGCTGGTCGTAAAAGGGGCGTTCTTTTACGAGAATGACCGAGCATCATACTCAGTGATATTATTTACATTGTCAATCACTCAGCGAATCTTTGGGTTTGCGGTGAAGGAATCTTATTAATTTAAAAGAATCGTACCAGTCATACTGCAGTGCGGTCGACGAGAGAATGCGTTCTTGACACCTGTCAGTTTCATACAAACAAATACGTGTTTTGCGAATTTGATCTTTATCAGCTACTAAAATGGTAGCACTGACAGCTGTTAAGAACGTATTCTTTCGACGGGCGGACTGTAGCAATAGCAACGGAGAGCTCTTCACCAAAAATATTTATTATATATATTTTTTAAAACGTCTGCGAAAATTACCAGGCATCCAGAAGCGAACAGGAGCGTAGAGATATTACAGTGCCATAAAATATATCGTCTCGATGTTACCGAGAGCGGTGTTCCGGTGTTGCGCAAGAGTGGCAAGGTTACCGCACTCTCCGTACGCAGCGCACAATCTACGCACCGTGCACCATGGTGAAACACACACTTTGTGTATCATGTAACATGTTTTTGTATGCAGAAGCTGCTTTTAATCCGAAGTTTTTCGAGCTCACTAATTGACGATTTCATATGTTACATAAATCAAGAATTTGAAAAGGTAAAGAAAGGTCCGGTGATAAATAGGTACTTAGTGATACTTACCTACATCAGAGCGGCAATTCTCGTAATACCTAAGTCTCGTAAGAACGTCAGTCTGATCTCAGTCTAAATCAAAAGTCAAAAATGAAACTCTAATATCCCTACATTTTTGACAAGTTTTTGACATTTGTTTGTCGCCTAGATGTGCCTAGATGAGACTACGACTAGATTTTGAACATTTTTAATTACCTACGATATTGGCCTTCAGGTATCATCCGAGCCCATAGACAATAGGGACATAAATGAAAGGAAAAAATAGGTTATCGAATAGGTTAGCAAGTCAATAGTACCAAGGGATAGATGAGGTCATGGGTGCGATTCCCGTGCAGGTCGGACAAAATGTTATTAAGTTTTTCAATCAGGAATTTCTCAGAAGCACCCCGGATATTGGATTTGTGCCGGTCGCAATAGACTCACCGCCTATTACATGGGACTTAGCATCACTGGCGAAATGTAGGTGTACCAGCCCTTTGGGCTTTATGACGGGGAGCTGTAGTGTTTGATGTATTTATACATTTAGCCAAATACAAAAGCAATTTTCTCTTGGAATAACGTTCGCTACTTTGAGATAAGACCTATTTCATATTAGGTATTGTGGGATCCAAAATACTGAGTTCGTAATAACATGAAAATTAAATTACAATCAACACAATAGGATATAATCACTTTTAAAAGTTACTAGAGTATTTATATTACACTCGTTACTGTACAATTGGTCTTTTTGGCTCGAGTCGGGCCATCATCAGCCCACAATGTTCCCACTGCTGGGACATAGGCCTCCTGTCTTCAGGAGGGGGGTAGTAACATGTTTTAAAATTTTTGGTTCTAGGACGTGTTAGTGGTGATAAAATTATTAACACGAAGTAAAGCGCCTGGCTGGGCTCGTACCCGCGACCTGTAAGTCAGGGCCGTTACCACTGAGCCAACACTGCTCCCACCGCTGGACATAGCCCTCTCCTTAGCGCACGCCATTCAACATGATTTTCGACAACTCTCATCCAGCTGCTACAAGCAATCCTGCGGAGACCTTCGCTCCACCTAGCCTGAGGGTGTCCTACCTAACGTTTGCCGATTTGCAGTCTCCATTCAAGAACACGTCTACCCCAACGGTCATCGGATCTACGATTAACATGGCTGGCCCATTGCCACTTCAGCTATTCTGTGAGCTATGTCGACGATCTTTGGTGCTCTGTCTCGTCGTCCAGTCGGTTAATAAATAGATTTCTAAAACTTATCTATGCAGTTGACACCTCGACTCACATTATGGAGTCGATTTGCATCCAACTTGAATTTGTGTTCGGCATTACTACTTAGTTACAGGATTGAACACGTGCGGACACGTTCTGTTATGGATACCTAGATTGTAATCAAACATTCAAACTGCTTTTAACTCAAATCAGACTGGCAGGAAATGGTAAGTAATTGCCTACAATCCCGGAACCCTACAAGATTCAGTTAGTTCAATTAAAATATTAATCAGGAAAAACGCAATAATTTTCACCAGTTAAATCGTTCTGGAACGTGCCGGTTTCCTCACGATGTTTTACTTCACCGTTAACCAAACAAAAATTCGAAGACATGGGACATCTACCAACCCGCACTGGGCCCGCGTGGTGGATTACGGCCCACTTCCTCTCACTGAGAGGAGGCCTGTGTCCCAGCAGTGGGAAAGTCACGGAAATTAATTGTTTAGTAAATTGAATAGGAATTTTAATTGTAAATTCAAATGAAATGTCATCTTATGACATGTGAATGATGACCCAAATCCCATTGGTGAAGGATTTTTCAGTTATTTTTGTCCGTACTAAAATACCAATCAATCCAATCCAAATCCAATACCAATCTCTTTGATTATACCTACGTAGTGCAGCGAAAAAAGAAAAACACGGACTGTCTGCGCCATATTATGATTCATAATGTTGTCCTTTTATGATTCTGCCAAAGTGGCCTTTTTAGGCCCCCAGATGTCAGCGTAACCGAAGGAAAGGAATATGTAGGTAAGTATTGTAGCAAGTGGCGTTCTGTAGTCTAGTCATACAACTGTGTTAGTGTTCTGCGTACCCCAATGGTATAAAGCCGTGACTTTGTGTGAAAAACCTATACAATCCGAGTAAAAGTGTAAATGTATAGCTTGATGTTTCGTCGATTTGTAAAACGTCTATAACATAATAAATTTGTACTAGAATGTGAAAATACTACTTATATAACTTGATAGTTTTCGTGAAAAAAGCATAGGTATATTATGTAACTTTGCTAAAAAAAGGTAACGTAATTACTCACATGGGGTCGCACCTCCAGCACAGCAGCCGAATAATAATCTAATAAGCCGAATAATAATCTTTGAGGCACACTGTGAAGCTACTGGGAGCGCCAGGACGTTTCAACCTTAACTTACTTTTATTCGTCACAAGTGCGGTGACCACATGCGAGTAATAAAGGGTTATTTCTTGATTGATACCATCGTGCACTGTTTCATTTCGTTATGAAGCTTAATTAATTATTAGCTTTTTAGATAAACGTTGCAAATACCTACAGTACGGCACACGCCAGTGCAAGTACAGAAACAAAACCACATAAGCTGGCCTAACAGGAGGCAATTGAAACTCCATACTACGCTAGCGCAGCTCAATGTCGAAGTGTTACGGACGTGCGGCCGACTGTACAGACGCCAGCACATCAAGCTACCCGAAACTGTCAAATTTTCCCAATCAACTTTGAACCTTATGCTTTAGCGATAAAGTTGAAAATCCATTAATGAAATTTGATAGATTGTAGTAGCTTAGTGTGCTGGCGTCTGTACATTCGCATGCAGGTATAAGTTACAACACTAGAAACCTGCAGAGTAATTGCGTACAATGGGTTTAATTTTGACAGTTGAACAACATTCATTGTTACTAACAAAATGGACACCATGGTCTGAAAATAAAGTAAAAAAAAAAAAAAAAATTGCGTTATTTACGTTGTTGAGCAAACACATTTTTCCTACGTATGGTGCAATAGATTAGCAATATGTTTCAAAATGTTTTAAATTAAGAGTAATAGTGTGTTACACAATTAGGACGCTGACTTAGTTTCCTTACGTAGTTTTCGGGTGACCGCGTTGGGAAAATCAGCGCTGTGCTGTGGTTCCCCCATAGCACAGCATCATGCTGAGTGGAAGCCTTCTTGTTAGTCACGGCGTGCAGCTGCTAACTATTTATGTTCTGTAATCGTCAGTATAAATCTGTTTTAAACTGACTTAAAAGAGGAGGGGGATAAAAACATTTTTATTAAAAAAATTAAAACAGTAAAACTTTTTTATAAAAATAAAACAAATTAAACTTTTTTTCGTCCTCCTTATTGAAGTGTTTTATTCGATTTTTTTTTTTGCACGTGTTTCTGTGACAAATAAATATATTTTTCTTCTTATTTCTTTCTTTCTAGGTGCGGATGTAGAAGCCTACATTGCTCATAACGAGATAGGTACCACCAAGCACTTTTGCTGTGTGGATCCAATGACGGTTAGAGTTGTGTTTCAGTAACTACCAAATGGTTTGTCAAGACCGCCTGCTTTCAATTTGAATGATATAATGTGATCAAGGGACCGCATTGCAATGTGATGTGATTTTAAAAATAGTTACAAATGTAAGGGCTTTGGTACAGCGAGGAGCGGAGCGATTAGCGAGAAACGAAACGCTCCACTGATACATCATCATCCTCGTAGCCGTCTCTTTTTCTACACATTTCCGCTGCAGTTTTGCAGGCCACGGGCCACCGCTAACGGCCAATTGCAAGAACCTATCTATCTGTGATTTTAACTTAACGGTTAGCATAGAATATTTTTATTTTAAATAAATACGGTTTATAAGAAAGCAGTGATGGCCCAGTGGCAAATGTAATGTAGGTAGTTGCCCTTTCAAAGGCACCGTTCCCACCGCCCCGACAAGAAAGCCACTAGCTATCAACGATATTCTCGCTCAAGAAACTTACAAAACATTATAGATTCCGTGTAAATAATATTTGATCGATAATTGATCGCTGACTGTTTACACCCCCGGTGATAACTTGTTTGCCGCAGCGACAATAGCTATCAAAAGGAGTACTCGATGAACGACGCTCGCTTGGCTGAAGTCACGCTTGGTACCTACATACGCACACCAGCGAGTAATCGCTCGTCGCCGTCGCGCATTCACTGCCGTTGCTGGCCAACTCGTATTTTGTCGCTAGCTCTACTCATTTGTCGTTAATCGCCGGCGATGGGACAAATGTCAAAAGGTCACTGCAGCGTACGGAAACAGCGGGGTAATTGCGTAACAAACTATCAGTAGCAATAGGTTAGCCTTCAAAATTATTCAGATTGAGATTGATAGTGTGTTACGAAATTAGGGTGCCGCTTGTCGATTGACGCAAGTCGCGTCGCTCGTGGCCGTGAACAGGGCTTTATGAACGCATCACATTACCAACCTCTATTCCTCACCAAAAACGCAGTACCTTGAACAGTACTCCGTAACAGTATTACGTAAACTCGGACATTCGGTGAACGAAGCCAGGAGTCACGTATACAAGCAGGTGACCATTTCTCCATCGCGAATGCGCATTTTAATGAAATTAGATGAAAATACGATTCCGATTCGTAACGTGTGACTGAGTGTCACGAGGGGTTATGTATTGTAGGTGTGTGTGTGTGTGTCGCTAATATTATACACGATGTCTACGCGCATGTTTTATTGCTCAACTATAGACACTAGTTTTAGGCTTGTGAGTTTTGAACTTAGAAAGCATTAGGTAGGTATGTTCGCAAAAACTTACAACTTGTCAAAATTAGAATCGTTTTAAATAATATAAATGCAAGCTGTAAACATGAAATTGTGATAGGTAGGTATCCAAAACTGAAACAAACTCGAGTCATTTCTTAAAAGCAGTATAAGGTACCTAAGTTGGTTACAGTAACAGAACTTGAATTGATACGGAAAGTGCAAAACTCACATCAAACATGTCCTTATAAAAAAAACATAATTATTAGGTCTTTAGCTTTACCTATGAAATTTCCGTTTTACATACGAAAATCGTTTTTTTTAAAGAAAATTTCGTGTTTCGTTATTCGAAGTATTGGAAGGTAGTAAGCGAGGCGAGCACTACTTCCAAAGGTCAGGCGGTTAACTAAACGGCTAATTAAACCTTATTTTTTGTTGGTTGGCGACATACACCTACATATATTTGTAATCTGCTCATCAACCTTTTAAATGATACTTACCAAACATGTCATGATTATCTGAATGTATTTTTGTCGAGGTCTGAAATGTTCGTATAAAATCCACCATATTAAATTTATGGGGACTATAAATACTTATGTCACCCGGACCATAATTACGAATCTACTGATACCTCATTCATCAAAATTGGTTCAGTAGTTTGGGCTAGTGTTGCCCAAAATCGGTCTTGGTCTTGCAGTCTTGGTCTTGTTCTTGCATTTTTGCAAGACCAAGACCAAGACCAAGACCGACTTATTGTAGCAAGACCAAGACCAAGACTGAACCCTGCAAGACTTGAGCAAGAACAAGACTAAGCCTGCAAGACTCTTGCGTCTCGCAGTTAAGTCAAACTGAGATTTGGGCGTTATAGTAGGTATTTGGTTTCTATCACGATTTTGATAGACATTCCCCAGTTTATAAAACCGTATCGGCATAACACTAGAAGGTATTGTATTGATTATTATATGTTTCGACTATTTATTAAGTAGGTAGGTAGCGTGTTACTTACAAATTTGTTCCCATATGTGATAAAAATGTATCTATCATAACTTTCTAGCAAAGTTCATTTCATACCTTGTAGGTATATCTACTTAGAGTATTATATTATACTTGTATAAGTCTAATGTGCAGATCTAACGTTAGTAGGTTGGTAAAAATTATGTAGGTATTTATGTTTCAAAGTTTATAATTATATTATTCTTCTATTCAGCAAAATTTAAAACCAACAGCGAATCGAGTAGGTCTAGTACTAGTAGCAGTTTTTAAGCCAGCCGATGTTATGGTACAGACGCCAGCACATCAAGCTACTACAATCTGCCATATTTCTTTAACAGATTTTCAACTTTATCGCTAAGGTTCATGGTTGATTGGTAAAATATGACGTTCCGCGAATAAACTGTTGGTCGGTCAGTGTATTACGTACCTACGAAGTAGAAGTACGAAGTAGTAGTAGAAGTACGAAGACAGTGTTGACCTCGCAAATGAACTTTAGTAATACAGCTGATCAGGTAGCCCTTTTGAGTTTTATTTACATTGCTGTTTTAAGTGAAACAAGTGAATTTACTATTTTTTAATTAAAAATCTCATTGGGTCAGATAGAAATAATGATTTTATACAGTTTACAGTAAAAAAAAATATTGCAGAAAAAAACGTAAAAATTAAGAAAAAGTCGACGAAAAATTTCAACGCAGGGGGGTCCAGAATCATGTACTGAATCCATGGTAAGCGGTTGCGCGTCGATGTCCCTGCCACCCTGAGCAATAGGCTAATAGGTATTTGAATGTAGTCTAGTCTAAGTAGTAGTCTCGCAAGACTTGCGAGACTCTTGCTGCAAGACCAAGACCAAGACCAAGACTGAGAGCGCAATACCAAGACCAAGACCAGGTGTATTGACGCAAGACCAAGACCAAGACTGGCTAAGGTCTTGTCTTGGTCTTGCATTTGGGCAACACTAGTTTGGGCGAACGGGCGCTACGGTGGAACACCCGTAATTACAAACATACATAGACTCCTAAAATCATAACCCTTCCTTTTGGCTTTGTCATAGTCGAGTAAAAATGTATCACTCACGATGAAGATTTAAGCTGCGAATGACGCTAGCAGCGCCATCTAGTAGTGAAGCGTGCGAACTATCCCTTCAAAGTCTCGACATTTTTATATTATGGTGTAGGTGTTGTTAATATAATAGGTACAGAGATCTCTTTGTAGAAATATGAAATAAATAATAACCGAATATATGAAATAGGTTATAATAATACGAAAATGACAAGTAATATAAGCTAAATTACATAAAGGCTAACAAGGTTATCAATATTGCAAACAAAAATTATTTTGAGGATTTAAAATTCTTTAAAACATACTTAATAACATTTCTGATACGTTATATATTAGGTAAGTATAAATATTACATTTTAAATGTATTTATCCGACAAACATAATCCAGATTCACAGCACTAACTAATCTGAATGCACTTATTATTATGTGATTATATCTACATAGCTTGCATTTTCTAGGTATTCATTCAATGGAATAAAATGTGCCTAAAGTGCCTTTTGAGTTAGGGAATAATTTAAACATTTTCTTAAATTATTTAGTTCGTGTTTTCCTCTTAGAGGCAAGACAGGAGAAATAGGAGATTTTATTATAAATGCTGGGTGCCATGCCTAGTAAACTTTTATAGAAAATGCTATGTTGTGTGTATTGGCGCAAATTATTGCAACGTCTCGACATCGGTGTTTCAAATAATTGTAAGAGAGACCGAGGAGGGTTGTTACAATCGCGCCAATGGATATAATATCTCAGCTGAAACAGTCTTACTTAGCTCGATGCACGTTTTGGATACAAATAGCTAGTTCTAAGTATCCTATAGGATTTTATTTAAAAAAAATTGTAAGTACAAATCACCAGGAGGCCTAAAAAGGCCACTTTGGCAGAATCATAAAAGGATAACATTATGAATCATAATGGACAGATAACTGTTAAGTTAATCGTATCAAATCCCATTGATGAAGGATTTTTCAGTTATGTTTTTTTGTCTGTGTTAAAATACCAATCAATCCAATCCAACTCCAATCCCAATCTCTTTGATTGTACTACGTAGTACAGGGAAAAAAAGAAAAACACGGACTATCTTCACCATATTATAATTCATAAATTATCCTTTTATGATTCTGCCAAAATGGCCTTTTTAGGCCCCCAGATATAAAACGACATTATCTGAAATGAGTCGTATGTCACAACTTTCGTAGTACCAAGATAGGTTGTGACAGAGGTGGAGGTAAGTTGTGACACATGTGGTTTTAGATATGTAGGTACATATAGGAAATAAATGAAATATAAATGGACAAATAAATGTAAATAAGCAAGATTAGTCAAAAAACAGCTTTAATAAACATTAAATAATAAGAAAAATTACAAAACATCACATTAGTTCAATACTTTATTAACTTGAATCACAGTTTGGTACGAAATTGGGACATTTTTTGTTTTTCCTTCGAAGACTGTCTTCGAATCTGTCTTTCGAACCTAACCCCAGAACAGGGGGCCTAAAAAGGCCACTTTGGCGAATTATAAAAGGATAACATTATGAATCGTAATGGACAGTTAACTGCTATGTTAATCGAATCAAATGCCATTGATGAAGGATTTTTCAGTATTTTTTTTTTGTCTGTGCTAAAATACTAATCAGTCCAATCCAAATCCAATCCCTATCTCTTTGATTATAAAACACGGACTGTCTTCGCCATATTTTGATTCATAACGTTATCCTTTTAAGATTCTGCCAAAGTGGCCTTTTTAGGCCCCCTGATATCGCATGTCAAATCTAAAGTGGTAGGTACGGACGCCAGCACATCAACCTACCACAATCTGTCAGAATTCTTTAATAGATTTTCAACTTTATCGCTAAAGCTCAAGGTTCAAAGTTGATTGGGTAAATCTGACAGTTAGGTGTAGCTTGATGTGCTGGCGTCTGTACATGATTGGGATACCAACATAGGTACTTAAACTTTTTTTTAAATAGCAAGCAATTGTCAGATGATTTCAACTTGAAGACTAAAGGTCAATTCCTATAGGTAATCAAAAACGTTCAAAATTTATTCACAATCTCATCTCAGACACAATCAATGTCAAAAACTTGCCGAAAATGTAGGGATTTTAGAGGTATTTTTGGATTGAAAAGACTGTAAACGTTCTTAAAATTACGAGAACTGACCTTCAGATCATAGATATGTCGTTCTTCTATAAGTTCCAAGTCCTTTGGTATTAGGTACAGTCCGGTCGTCGAGAGATTGCGTCCCCGACCCCTGTCAGTGCGACAATTCTAGTAGCCAATAAAGATCAAATTCGCAATACACGTATTCTTTTGTATTAACCTGACAAATCGTGTCAAGAACGCATCCTCTCGTCGGTCGTCGGCCGCACTGAAACTATTTTGTGTACTTGTTCTTTTCTACTGGATACCGTGTGGGATAATGATTGCTCATTATCTTACATGATAAGCCATGATTTTATAATCGAGGAAAGTGTACGCTAGCCTACCGAAGTACCTATTCAAGAACTGAAGTACATATACATATTGTTTTAATTTGGTAACAAATTAAAACAATATGTATAGGTACTTCAATAATAAAAATGTTTCACACGCGATGAAGATTGTTTAAGACGTCATGCTCCCCAGACACCCCATAATCTATTTTGCTTTTTATAGATTCATATATAACAATTATACGCAATATGTACCGAATTAGTACATACTTAAAAAAATAAGTACCTTAACAGGTTAACAGGTACAGGCAACTGAATTATAGCTTGCTATAGAGCATATCCCCAGCAACTCCAACTAAAATTTGAATAAATTTTACGTAGACACTTATTAGGCAAACAAGTGGTTGAAGCTACGAATGAGACTAGTAGCGCCATCTAGCAGTGATGCGTGCAAACTGTGCCTCTAGCTAAGCTAGAGATAGGTGAATAATTATATTGTGAACGTGTATTATTTTCTTGTAAAGGCGCGCGTACCATGTAAGATAATGATTACTCACTCATTATCATTAAAAGCTTTCAGGCTATAATATTCCCACTGCTGGGACACAGGCCTCTGTGTGAGAATAAGCTGTAAATCACCACATGGGCCGAGTGAGGGTTATTAGATTTTAGATCTTCGAATTTTTGGTTATAGGATATAGGCAGGTTTCTTCAAGATGTTTTCCTTCAGCGTTTTGAGAGCAGTGATGATGAAATTATTTACGCATAGTAAAGCGCCTGCTCTCAAAACGGTGAAGGAAAACATCGTGAGGAAACCGGCATGTCCTAGAATCAAAAATTCGAATACATGTGACATCTGCCAACCCGCACTGGGCCCACGTGGTGGATTACGACCCACTCCCTCGCACCGAGAGGAGGCCTGTGTCCCAGATAGGCTGATTATGTTAAAACGCCTGACTGGGTTCGAACTACAACTTGAAAGTCGCAGCCACTTGGCCACCACTAGGTACTCGTATTATTATTTGTGTAGGTGCTCGTGGCTCGTGGCTCGCAGTGTGGAACCTAGATACGACTACATAGGTACAGAAGGCAAAGCTGATAGAAATCTCTATTCATAGACAGCCCGTTTCGCAGAAAAATTTGTTGATAGAAAAGATGAACTGTTGACGGAGACCAGAGGTCTCCGTCAACAGTTCATAGATAGCACTTCTTGCCGTAAACTTTGTTCATAGAAACCACTGTTTCCAGATCCCTTGGTTCACAGAATGCGCCTTTGGAGAAGAAACTATTAATATCTATACGTACTAATATTATAAAGCTAAAGAGTTTGTTGTTTGGTTGAACGCGCTAATCTCTGGAACTACCAGTCGGATTTGAAAAATTCTTTTTGCATTTGATAGCCCAGTTCTTGAGAAAGGCTATAGGCTATTTAACATCACGCTATGACCTTTAGGAGCCGAGCAAAAAGAAAAAAAGTCAGAAAGAACGCTAAGCAAAAACGAAGTAATAGCGCGGGCAGGCGATGCGATGCGACGGGGTGGGTCGGAGTAACAAGAAATTTCACGCGGACGAAGTCGCGGGCAGAAGCTAGTATATTATATATACGATAAGTACATATTTTTATTGCTCAGATTCAGACACGCATTTTGACCCTCGACAGGGATGCAAGAGCGAGCGACTGGAAATACAACTTAGATATAAATAATTACCTAATTGGTTTCCGTAAATTGTTTCTATGATCATAGTTGAAGAAAGTGATTTCTATGGACAGAGACCTCTGTCAACAGTGCTTCCTATGGACCGAGATATCTACAAACAATGTTTTCTATCAACAATGTTATCGGCGAAACATGTTGACTTTGGTTCTACACTCCGTAGCTCGTGGCTAATACCGGGCTCACACGGTTCGATTTAGTTGGCTCCTCACGGGTCGATCGATAAGTTTAAGCTACGCTTGCCGAGGACGGTCTGCGGATGGATGACCATCTTTACATATCGAGATCCCTCCGAGAGAGCTCCTCAACAGTTTACAGCACCTACATCGTGTTTAAGCTTATTTCATTCATATTGATGAAAACTTTATACCTAGCTGGGTTATGATATGACTATCATCGAGGGTGTGAGTTGGAGACGGAACGCTGTCGAGGAAAGTGCCAACTACTAGCTGTATGTCTCCTTCGACCTTCGTGCACGGCTGCGCTTACGTGTCTTAATATCACTCTCTTGTTTACATATGTAGCCGACCGCTATCATTTTATTTCGTTTAGTCATTATACTTGTTATACAGTCTGCTATCATTTCATTTTGCTCCACCACGCTATCGTCGCGATCATTGGTCCTTCGAGCCGGATGCGCTTACGTGTCTTAATAATTATCATCTCTTGTATACCTACATATTTAACCGACCGTTGTAATTTTATTTCTTTTACTCATTATACTGTCTTGTTAATACAGTCCGCTATCATTTCATTGTGCTCCACCAAGACCTATCGTCGCGATCAATTATACTCCAAAAATTCAAAAGTTTAGTAATTATTATTATAGCTTGCACGGCGCCGCTGCACTGATTAGTGTGTAGATACACTATGCTCCTTTACCTACAGCCTTAACTTCTGGCATATTCCCTAAAAAACAGAAAAGGCGAAGGTGGTGCTATACATAAATCGGATAACAATGACAACATAAAAAACTATAGGCCCATCTCAATTCGTTCAAGATTTGACAATGTTTTTGAGTCGCCCCTCTGACTACATTTCCATAACCATCTAAAGCTATTTATTAGCGATCATCAGCACAGATTTGTTGGATCACGATCAACAAGTACCTAGGTACTAATGGTTCTATTTGCAGAACTTTATTGGCTGTTGATGCTGGTGGTCATCAAGCTGACGTCATTTATATCGACTAGAGGCCTTTGATAAAGGTTCCCACAAAAATTATTTCTTCTATGTTGTGTGCTTACCTGTGTTACATCGCCGCCAGCGCGCACCACGTAATATAATCGTTGCGGAAAATAATCGCCAATTTATGAACAATACCACATACAACCACCATATGCTAGAGTCCACGCAATGCGATAAATAATCGCGTGAATAATTATACTAGCCATCGCGATTTTATTTCGCATGAACATGCGATTTAAAAAACCGCATCGTAGTGAGCGCTTAGTCCTACCTATGTGCATCTGGATTGAGGGCCCATTTTTTGAACCCTTGCGAAATGAAATAAGACTTATAGTGAAATTAGAAAATAGTAAAAACTTAAAGCAAAGGGCCATGAATTTCTTAAACGTGGATTAAAACTGTTATGATTAAATAACGTGGGTCCTCAATCCAGACGCGTGTGTTAGGAAATAACCATATAAACTATTGTTGCGCGCCGCAAATAATGTTTGATACATGGCGACATTAGTTACCACTAGCGCCATCTAGTATCGGGTAGCAGAACTAGTACCTCGGTACTAGGACCTTGACCCTACTTGACCTTTTTGTAAGTACTAGTAATTCCGAGAACTATCGACGTCGAGTCAGTCGGGACCGGTATGTACTCGAACGTTCTAGATGTTTATGTACTAGCTCTGCGGCACTATATAAGGCCGGGTGGGCCGCGAGACACATATAGTTTCGATTAAGCGATAAGAGCGATAACATCGAAGGCGATATTCGAGTGCGACTTAAGAGTGATCAGTAAGTGCAATTGTGTTTCTTATTAGTGTGTTTGAATTGTAATTAGTGTTGTGATTAAAGTGTCAATTTTTGGTTATTAAATCGGCAGTTTTTATTGTCACGAACCCCAAGCTCGTAACAATTGGTGTCAGAAGCGAGGTTTAAAATGCCGATTTTACCCAAAGACGACATGGAGGGTATCCGTACCCGGAGTCAACGCCAGCAAGAGACAGATCAGAGGCGATTTGGTGGAGCAATGCCACAGGGGTCGGAAGGCCAGCTGCCGACCACGGAGGTCGGCCCGTCCACAGCTGCTCCAGCATCATCAGCACCAGATTTTGCTGCTCTGATGATGATGCTGCAGGAGCAGTCTCGCCGACAGGAGGAACAGGCTCGTCGGTTGGAGGAACAGCTCCAGCGGGACAAGGAGGAACAGGCCCGTCGGTTGGAAGAACAGCTGCTGCGTGACAGGGAGGAACAGGCTCGTCGACAGGAGGAACAGGCTCGTCGACAGGAGGAACAGGCTCGTCGGTTGGAGGAACAGCTCCAGCGGGACAAGGAGGAGCAGGCCCGCCGACAGGAGGAACAGGCTCGTCGACAGGAGGAACAGGCTCGTCGGTTGGAGGAACAGCTCCAGCGGGACAAGGAGGAGCAGGCCCGCCGACAGGAGGAACAGGCTCGTCGGTTGGAGGAACAGCTCCAGCGGGATAAAGAGGAGCAGGCGCGCCACCAGGAAGAGCAGATGCTCCTTATAAAGGACCTTCACGCTACCTTCGGGAAAGACATGAAGGAGGTGAAGGAAAAGGTTGCTCAACATGACAACCGTCTGTCGGAAGCCGAAACCCGAATCGACCAAGTGAATAATCGGGTTGACAACGTGATGGCTGACGTAAAGGAAACCGTCATGGCTGACCTGAAGGAAACCGTGATGGCTGACGTGAAGAAAACGCTGGATTACCTGAAACTGGGTGATGGAATCGCAGCTCCCGTAGCTACAACACCTTCGCTACGTGGATTCAAAGTGCCACCGTTCGACGGAACTTCTTCCTGGTCGGCCTACAAAATCCAATTCGAGGCTGTCATGAAGGCGAACGGGTGGAATAAAAGTCAGGCCATGACTGCCCTCACTCTAGGCCTGCGCGACCAGGCCTTAACTGTTCTGGAAGCTCTCGGTAAGGAAGTGACTTACGAGCAGCTCCTTGAGGCATTGGAGGCTCGGTATGGCGACGCTCATCTGGAACATGTGTTCCGGGCGCAGCTCAAGGATCGCGTGCAACGCAACAACGAAAACCTGCAGCAGTGGGCCCTTGAAGTGGAGAAGCTGGTTCGTAAAGCTTACCAGTCCGTACCTGCGCTTATTGATGGGAACCTGGTGCAGGCATTCATCGACGGCATCCGCGACCTTGAAGTTAGAGCTGCTGTGAGGCTCGGTCACCACGGGACGCTGAAGGACGCCTTGGCCCATGCACTGGAGGTGGAAGCTGTGCGGCAAGATCATCGTTCCCATCGCGTCAGGGAGGTTGCAGCGGCTACAGTTCGCGAGCGCAGTAAAGGATACAGCCCTAGGTGCTACGGCTGTGGGGAAAGGGGCCACCTTCGATCCAGTTGCCCTAAGCGAACTGCAGAAAGAGAAGACAGCAGATCTCCAGAGGGCAGTGCGGCTAACAGCACCGCCCAACACCAGCAGCAGGGAAACGAGTAATAGCCAGGACTGCGGGGCGGGTGCTGGCTAATGTTCAAGGAGCCCCAAGGATTTCGATCACACAAACCCATGATGGGAATAGCCTAATCATCAAGGGCGAGGTCAACGGAACGCCGTGTAAGCTGACCATAGATACTGGAGCCTCTCGTACGGTCGTCAGTTCCCAACTTATAAGTCGGTTCCTTGGGGACTCCGCACACAACCGAGAACACATTAATTTGGTTACAGCCACCGGTCAGCGCATACCCGTCCATGGAGAGAAGAAGATAGAGTTGAAGCTAGGCAACAGAATCTACCTGCATAATGTCATCGTGGCTGATATAATGGACGATTGCATCCTGGGCCTTGACTTTATGAGGAAGAATTGTTGCGAGATTGACGTCAAGCAAGGAGTTTTGAAATGTGGACAAGAGGAACTTTTCGTGGAAGGGGCGTTACCAGGAAATGTGTACAGCCTTAAGAAGATTGTTCTTCCGCCGAGATCGGAAACGATTGTGCCGGTTAGTCTTCCTCGGAATCCTGGGCGAACTCCTCGTTGTGTACTCGTGGAAAGGGTAGACAATGACCTTCCATGGAAAGTGGCACGAACTTTGGTCAGAACCACCGACATTTCAGGGGTACGAGTGCTGAACCTTTGTGATCAGGACCAGATTATAGAAAAAGGCACACTACTCGGTACTTGCGAGGAAGTGGATTGGTTGCGTCGATGCCAATATCTATCGACTGGGACCCTCAGCAAGGATGCACAAACGAGAGTGACCACCCTTTTAGAAGACTGCCGCAGCGCTCTGTCCCAAAATGAAATGGTCAAAGCGAAGAAGATGTTACTCAGGTACGCCAATGTTTTCTCGTCAAACGATGCTGACATCGGAAAGACTGGCATAGTTCAACACAAAATAAACACAGGAGAAGAATTGCCTATCCGTCAGCGGCCAAGGAGAATGCCGGTAGCACGTGAAAAAGAAGCGGAAACCATGATTGAGGGAATGGTGAAAGATGGTGTTATTGAACCTTCATCTAGTCCATGGTGTTCACCTGTAGTGCTGGTAAGAAAGAAGGACGGCAGCATGCGGTTTTGTGTTGACTATCGTCGTCTGAACGACGTTACGAAGAAGGACAGCTATCCTTTGCCGAGAATCGATGACACGCTGGACATGCTTACTGGCGTAAAGTGGTTTAGCACGCTGGACCTGAAAAGTGGCTACTGGCAAGTCGAAATTGATCCTAAGGACAGGGAGAAAACTGCATTCTCGACAGGAAAGGGTCTGTGGCAATTTAAAGTTATGCCGTTTGGATTGTGCAATGCTCCGGCAACGTTTGAAAGGTTGATGGAACTTGTACTTACTGGGCTAATTGGCGATGCCTGTCTGGTCTACTTGGATGACATCATCATCGTAGGCCGTACGTTTGAAGAACATCTACAAAACCTGGAACGCGTGCTCATGAAGATCCAGAGTGCCAACCTCAAGTTAAGTCCGAAGAAGTGTTCACTATTCAAACGACAAGTTAGCTTTTTGGGATATGTCGTGTCTGAAGAAGGTATCCGCACGGATCCAGAGAAAATTGCTGCTGTCAAGGACTGGCCAGTTCCAAAAGACAAGACGCAGGTCAGAGCATTTTTGGGTTTGTGCTCCTATTATCGGCGATTTGTCAAGAACTTTGCAGATATAGCCAAACCCCTGCATAAACTAACCGAGGAGAAGCGACATTTCTGCTGGGATAATAGTTGCGACATCGCATTCCAGGAGCTAAAGGACCGTCTGTGCAATACACCTATTTTGGGATACCCTGATGCGGACAAGGAATTTATAGTTGACACAGACGCAAGTGACATAGGACTTGGCGGTGTGTTGTCCCAACGGAATGGTGATCAAGAGGTTGTGATAGCGTACTTCAGCAAGTCATTGTCAAAGCCGGAAAGGAACTATTGTGTTACGAGACGGGAACTGCTTGCTGTGGTAAAGTCATTGCAGTATTTTAGCAAATATCTTCTGGGGCGGAAATTCCACTTACGAACTGACCATGCTGCACTGAAATGGCTATTGCAGTTCAAAAACCCAGAAGGACAAGTTGCGAGATGGATTGAACTACTGCAGGAATACGACTTCGTGGTCGAACATCGCAGCGGAAAATCTCATGGCAACGCAGATGCATTGTCAAGAAGACCTTGTCCTGAAGACTGCAAGCATTGTACTAAGCAAGAGAGTAAGGAAGTGGTACCTGTGAGGATGCTCAAGACAGACCTCAACAACGAGTGGAAGGAAAGCCTAAAACGTGCACAGCAGGAAGATTCGGACATCAAGCCGATTCTGGAGTGGATGAAGGCCAGAGCTCCTAAGCCCAGGTGGAGCGACGTCTCAGCGATGAGTTCGGTCACAAAAAGCTATTGGGCTCAATGGGACAGCTTTGTGGTTCAGGATGGAGTCCTGTGCCGTAAATGGGAAAATGCTCGGGGAGACAGCTGTCATTTGCAAATGGTTGTCCCTAAAGCTCAAGTACCGGATGTTCTACAGCTGTACCATAATGGTTGTTCAGGAGGTCATCTGGGAGTAAAACGGACTCTACTGAAGATACGAGAACGGTTTTACTGGGTCCACTGTCGGGACGATGTCGAGGATTGGTGTCGCAAATGTACAAGTTGTGCAGCTGTAAAGGGACCTCAGACTCGTAGTAGGGGTGCATTAAAATTGTATAATGTTGGTGCACCATGGGAGAGGATAGCCCTTGACGTTGCGGGGCCGTTTCCGGAAAGTGAAAGTGGCAACAAGTATTTCATGGTTGTGATGGATTATTTCACTAAGTGGCCGGAAGTCTTCGCCATTCCAAATCAAGAAGCTTCGACAGTTGCAGATAAATTAGTTCATGAAGTCTTCTGTCGTTTTGGAGTACCTTTGGAGATTCACAGTGATCAAGGAAGGAATTTTGAGTCCCAAATATTCCAGGAAACTTGTCGAGTTATGGGTACTCATAAAACAAGGACGACTTCTTACCACCCACAATCCGATGGAATGGTGGAACGATTTAATCAGACACTGGAGAGGTACCTAGCGAAAGTTGTGGAAAATCGGCAACGAGATTGGGACAAGCACATACAACCGTTTTTGTTGTCATATCGAAGTGCTGTCCACGAAAGTACAGCGGTGACACCAGCTTTCGCAAACTTCGGAAGAGAACTACGGCTACCTGCAGACCTGATCACCGGAATACCACCTGATGCCCCACGCAGTGTAACTGATTATGCGAATGATTTGCGGAACAAAATGAATGACATTTATGAGCACGTCAGACAATCGGGCCAGCAAATGTCTGAAAAGATGAAAACCCGTTATGACCGCAAAATGAACAAAAAAGGATTCGACGAAGGTTCACTGGTGTGGTTGCACAATCCAGTCCGCAGCAAAGGGAAATCTCCTAAGCTTCAAGCTAAATGGGACGGACCGTACCGGATTGTGACAAAGATCAATGATGTAACCTACCGGATACAGAAAGGTGCAAGAGGTACTCCTAAGATCGTCCATGTAGATCGACTGGCGCGTTATTATGGGGCCAATAATGCTCGGGACGAGCAATGTCTAAGGAGGGGGCAGTGTTGCGCGCCGCAAATAATGTTTGATACATGGCGACATTAGTTACCACTAGCGCCATCTAGTATCGGGTAGCAGAACTAGTACCTCGGTACTAGGACCTTGACCCTACTTGACCTTTTTGTAAGTACTAGTAATTCCGAGAACTATCGACGTCGAGTCAGTCGGGACCGGTATGTACTCGAACGTTCTAGATGTTTATGTACTAGCTCTGCGGCACTATATAAGGCCGGGTGGGCCGCGAGACACATATAGTTTCGATTAAGCGATAAGAGCGATAACATCGAAGGCGATATTCGAGTGCGACTTAAGAGGACTAGTAGAGCTAAGTTGTCCTTGAGAAACGCATGCACACATATACACAATCGACGCGTACGCCATCTAACGACGACGCCCATCACAATTATGACATACAGCATACGATTTACGATTACGCCCGAGTATTCCAATAGATGACGCGGAAACAAGTAGTTATGACAACAAAATTATTAACCGATTTCTAAAAAGGAGGAGGTTCTCAATTCGGATTTGTTTATTATTATTTTTTTTATTTATGTTCGGGTCCTATATAAATAAAATAAAAATAAATAAAAATTGTTTATTCTCAGACAAATAAGTCCATAGAGAGGTTAATATTGAAAATCTTATAAACTATGTTAGTAGGTACCAAAAAATATATATATAACAAATGTGAATATAGACGACCTCCATCATAAATAGACGGATTTGCAAAATTCTTTTTTTGTTCGAAAGAGGTTTGTTTCGAAAGGGTCTAGACTTAGTGCTTTGTGTATCAATTCTAGACAAACAAACGTATCAAAATAGTTATTCATCTACCGTCAGGAGTAATTCACCAGTTATAATAAAACGCGTAAGCGCCGCAGATAGCACGGCGCATACGACGTTCTTCTCGCGAGCTCGCTGTTAGTTCGCTCGTTGTATTGCGCAGGGCCTTTATTAGAGTGCACTTTTACCAACAAAGATTGAAGGGGTCTTTAATAGTGTGCTTGGAACAGTATACATTTTTTTCTTTTTAATAATTATTTCGGCATTGGAATTGTTGTGAGACTGACTATTAATTGGAATGGCTTCGTCAACATCATTATGGGGATACTGTGCTAATGAAGACAGCAAGGATGGAAAAAAATCGATTAATTGTTCCAAATGCAATAAATTGTATCATTTTGAGTGCCTGTCTCTTCCGGAAGTTTCCAAGGACACGGACGTCTACTGTAAATGGAGGTGTTCTAATTGCGGGAGTCACATCTCGAATACCTACAAAAAGGAATATACTCCAACCCGTAATGTCTCCACCTCTAGGGGGAACAAGAGAACTGCTTTGAACTCGCCCCCTGAAGCAACCTTTGTGACTCGTGATGATGTACGCGATATCCTCCAGGAAGTAATACAGGCTGAATTCGCTTCTATGCTTCGTCAAATAAACAATACAATACTCAATGTCGTAAATAAAGAGCTTGAACCGATTAAGAAAGAACTTACGGAGATGACGGCGTCATTGAATTTTCACATACAGGAGTTTGAAGAATATCAGTCTGAACATAGGGCTTTGAAAGTCTCAGTAAAAGACTTAGAGACAGAAAATACTAACCTTAAGAGGTCAGTGGCGGATATGGGCCAGCGAATCAACTATTTGGAGCAACAGGCACGTTCGACTTACCTTGAAGTTCATTGTTTGCCCGAAAATAAACAGGAGAATCTCTATACAGTCGTTAAGCAACTAGGATCAGTCGTTGGATGCAAGTTGAGCGATACCGATATCCATCATTGCACCCGTGTAGCCAAACTACAAAATTCTAGTGCCCGCCCGCGCTCTATCGTAGTCCAATTGGCCTCCCCAAGAACTCGTGACCTGCTCTTGGCTTCTGTCATTAACTACAATAAAGGCAAGAATAACATCGAAAAACTAAATACAGCGGACCTTGGACTGGCTGGTGAAAAGAAGCCAATATATGTGCAAGAACATTTGTCTCCTTCTAACAAAGCGCTGCATGCTGCTACTAGACTTCAAGCAAAAGAAAAAGGATATCAATTCGTCTGGGTTAGAAATGGTAGAATCTTCGTCAGGAAAAGTGATGGGTCAGAACATATCCTCATTAAGAATCTAGAGTCCCTAAATAAGTTGACGTGAAAAAAAACATACTTTATATTTAAATTAAAAATACATGTAATTGTAACTTGAATATAATACAAAATTCGATAATTTACAAATTTATTACCAGAATTGTAGAGGCGTGAGAACAAAAACGCATATTATCATCTTTCGTAATGTATGCTGTAATAACTATGACATTATCATTTTTACAGAGACTTGGCTTAATAATACCGTACTGAGCAGCGAGCTGTTCGACGACAGATACATTGTATACAGAAGGGACAGAGAAAGTTCTTGTCTACAGAGTAGTAAAGAAGGTGGGGGTGTTTTGATAGCCGTAAAAAAATCTATAATTTCCAAACGAGCAGAACAATTTGAAAGTAATTGTGAAGACCTTTGGGTAATTTTAGATCTACCTGCGGCTCGATCTGTACGTCGGGCAGCTCTCTGTTCTGTATACCTGCCACCACCTGTACGTATCTCGTACTTGGAACACTTTTTGGACAAATGTAATGCAGTGTTTGAACAGTTAAACTTATCATATGTCTGCATCGCAGGTGATTTCAATATCGGTGATATCGATTGGAGTATAGTCAATAATTCTGATAAATGCCTTAAGTTGTCCAATTTAAGTCAAACTTTGATAGATTTCACGTATGTTAATAGGCTTAATCAATTTAACAATGTATGTAATGCTTCAAGTCGCATTTTAGATCTTATACTATGTAACCATTCATTGTGTAGAGTGAGTCAAAGTGAGGATCCGATTGCTAATATTGACCAGCATCATCCACCCCTCGATATCGTGATTTCTCTAAATAAGGAAGCTAAACTCCCATATAACACTACCTGCGGTAGACCTAATTTCCGAAAAACGAGTTACATACCAATTCGGAAATATTTGAGTGAAACTGACTGGGATGAGTTACTTGAAGCACAGCAGGCAGTTAATGAGATGGTGGAGGTATTTTATGACGTTATTCAGGAAGGTATAGAAAAAATTATAACTAAGCGAGTGCCAAAAAAAAGTAAATTTTCACCATGGTTCAATCGAGATCTAATCAAATTACTTAATTGCAAAAATAAGATCAGAAATCGCCACAATATTTACAAAAACCCTTTAGACAGAATTGAACTGCAGATTATAACTAAGCGCTGTAATGACCTAGTAAAACTTTGTTACAACAATTATATGAAGCGATTGGAAAACGAACTCAAAAATAATCCGAAGTTTTTCTGGAGTTACGTTAAAACTAAAAGAGGTGGGTCAAGCTCTTATCCCGTTATTTCTTCTAGTACACGTTTAGATGAATATGTACTTTTATCAATAACTTCACAATCGTGATCTTCCTGTGGTACCACTGTTTCCAATCTATAAAAAAAAATAACATCACATATCATCACTTATCATCTATCGCTTTCCATCAGGCGTGATCGAGGTCAAAAGCGGGCCGCCCATTCATCAATAATAAAATGAAAAAAATAGAAGATTTTAAATTACGTTTTTAATTATTTTAAATTAAGTTAAAAGGAGGCTCAATAATTTAAAAAAGTGCATCATTAGAAGCGCAAAAAGTTTTTAGAGGTTCATTAATTTCAAAAAGTGTCCATCATTAGCAGGTCAATAAGTTTTGAAAGGATAGGTTAAATATTTCCTTTTAATAAATCAATTCAATTTCCTCACATAACTTTTTTCTCCAAGTGAATTCAGACATGCTGTCTTAGGATTAATTAAGCAAACTACTCCATGAGGGCAATAAAGATCAACATAGTTCATAATGCTGCAATTAACTTTGTGTCTGGGTACGGTCTACCCATTCTCCTTTGTCAAGTAAGTAAGGCCTTTTACACATTATATGCCGTGTCTGCGGCAGCGCCGCCGCGCACCGCCCGCCACGGTATTTTTATCTATACAGTATTCTATCTTCATAAAAACGGTCGGAACGCGAATCATACCTACGCGCCTCGATTTCGGTTTACACTCGGTTAACAAACAGTCTCGAATGCTCCGCAGTGACGAGTGGACGCCGGACGGTGTGACGGTTTCGTAAGCAGTAAGCGTGCAATTTGTGACAAATATTCATTGAAATAAGTACAAGTACTTACTTAATAATATGGCAAAGAGACTATATTGTGCTGTTTTTGGTTGTTTGAATTCGTCAATAAGTTTTTTTAATTAAATCTATTGATCAAAAAGACCATGTATTTTTATTGAACTCTTTCTATTCCATTCACAACGTGTTTCTATTTTATAAATGAAGTCTTTTTTACAAAAAAAAAAAAAAACTACGGACTTCTAAAAAAAAACAACACAAAGTACCTAATTAACTTTAATTTTGGAAGTCGGTGTCGTTGGATCTGCATTTTCGTTTTTTGACACCGACTTCCGAAATTAAAGACTTTATTTTTCACTTTGTAGTATTTTTTTTGGAAGTCGGTTGTTTTTTTTTTGTAAAAAAGTTTTATTTTTCACTTTTTAGTTGTACCTACCCCGCCCAAATTCATATAACACTAATTGCTATGTTAATATCAGTGACAGGAAGCTATTGAACACATCTGCCTACCCCTTTAAAGGGTATAGGCGTGATGTTATGTTGTGTGATTGGGTAAACTGGCATGTATTGAAGAGTTCCGTTGTTTGTCTCCGAAACTCATCATCAGATCTTTACGAAATTTAAATGGGACCATTTCGGAATAAACCTCTTTTGAACAAAAAAAGAATTTTGCAAATCCATCTACATATTTTTATGACGGAGTTATGTCCGAACATACATAAAAAAAATGGAAACATCCGAATTGACAACCTCCTCATTCTTAGAAGTCGGTTAAAAAAAATATTTACCTATACCTATAGGTAAATATTTTTTTTAACTTCTTGAGTTTCTTTCTAGTTTTGAGACTGTAGGTACAGTCACAAAACTAGATAGAAACTCAAGTAGGTTGATGAAATTAAAATACTGTAGGCGGGAGGGGTTATCGCGTGTTTACGTACCGCGCGACTGTAGTACATTATAAAAAAAAATTATATAATACAGCGGCGCCGCCGCCGCCGCGGTGCCGCTGTATTGGTTGCCCTTGGATTTGCATGAACCCTTGCACACGGCGGCGCCGCGGCGGCGGCAGCATGATTCGGCGGCGAGTATTGCTACGGTTTTATCAAAACTCGTCGCCTCCGCCGCGGCGCCGTGTGTTCATCATCATACAAATCCAAGGGTGACTGATGCAGCGGCGCCGCGGCAGTGGTGGTGCCGCTGCAGCTGCGGCATAATGTGTAAACAGCCTCAAAGATAGGTACCTAACATTCATACATAATATTATGAATCTATTTATTATAAACGAAATCAATACCTAATAATAAAAACCAAAATCTTGCTTGTGATAATTTTCATCGCAATTTTTAGATGAATTTGTTATTTCGTTATGCCCAATATCAATAAGTTAGGTGCTTTTAGTTTTTTTTTAATTGTAGTTTCGCATTAGAAATAACTTCCGTGTTGATATTTACGACTGTGTTTCTCCTGTGAAAGATAATTACATTGTAGACGTTTTAATTATTATTTATAAAAAAATAATAAATACATAGTATATATAAATTCAAAATACATTTAAAAAGGAAACTTCGGTTAGAGAATCCCTGGGAATCGAACCCGGGGACTCTTGAATACAAATCTACACATCGGCCTCATACGCTAACGTAACAGTTACGAACGTAGTCGAAAAAGTTGAGCTTATGCGTATATGCGTCATGACTGCACTATCTTAGACGTTTCTAAATTCATAGTTTTATTGTTAAAAAATAAATATTCAATAATAATAAAATGCTCTTATTTTTTAATTTCGTATATATATATATAATATGTTCAGCGTTTTATATGAACGTTTTGTAGTCCGAACGGAATTTTTCACTTCATATTTACAATAAATGATAATTGATAACAAGGTTACGCTATTTTAACTTCAAAGTATGTTATATTTACACGAAATAAAAATATTTACGCAAAGAAGATTATGCAAATAATAATAAACAATGAATTTACAAATAAAACTTTACAAAAACATAACAATCTTGGCGGAAATATTGCGGCGAAAAGAGCGACACGTCCGTATAGCATCAGGCCTCGGCCGGTAGTGTCGCTACACAGCGTTTACGCACACATGCGCACGTATTTTGTTCGAAAATAAGAATATGCGATTTACAAAGAATCTATTGTTTGGACAAAAAAATTAAAACACTAGTATTTTAGTATGTTGCTTGTAGAATAATCTGACAAAAAATCAGAATGATTGTATGTATTTTAGTATGGATTTTATTGTAAAAAGAAAATTTTTAGAGGCATCTTCATGATTTTTTTCTATCGTATCAAATTAGTTGTATTATGTTTTCACCACACTATCTATCTAGCATATATCCTGAAGAATATCATATATTTTTCTGATTTTTTTTACTGTAGTCTATCATATACTTTTATTGTTTCGAAAACTTGCGTTTAGGTCTTGTAAGCCCCTTAAGAGTGATCAGTAAGTGCAATTGTGTTTCTTATTAGTGTGTTTGAATTGTAATTAGTGTTGTGATTAAAGTGTCAATTTTTGGTTATTAAATCGGCAGTTTTTATTGTCACGAACCCCAAGCTCGTAACACTATCTATAAGTTTAAGTTTAAATGTATTACCCAAAAATATAGCTTTGAATATCATAATAGTTACTAGTTACTTAATGTGTAAAAGTACCCATGAATATGGTATGTATGTAGGGAAAGGACTTTATGTAATAAAGCATGTGGTATTTTGCAACAGCAAATCCACATGTATAGCATTGTTTATCCAATCCAATACGGTGAGTATTGGATTGGATAAACCTGTTTTACAATTATGACACTCATTTACTCACCTTTTGTACATTATTACTATTGTAAAACGTACCTTTAGTCATCTTTGATGTTTTTTACATACAAATCTGTATTTCATACCATTATTTCTTTTTATTGTATCTTAGATTCTTCTTCTTCTCTTCGTTTAATTTTTATTGATTTTCGTATTTTGACATATTCATGATATTGTCATCTGTCAATTTTACTTTTCTGTAGAGCTTACTTGTGTAGGCCAGGGAGCCTAAAAAGGCCACCTTGGCAGAATCATAAAAGGATAACATTATGAATCAAAATGGACAGCTATCTGAGGGGCAATTCTACTAATTTTAACAACGTTCACAGTCTGATCTCAGTCTCAATCTGTCAAAAAATACCTACTTCAAATTTCCCTACATTTTGACAAGTTTTTGACATTTCTTTGTCGCTGAGATGAGACTGCGACTAGATTTTGAACGTTTTAAATTACGAGAATTGGCCTTCTGTTAGGTTAATCGTATCAAATCCGATTAGTGAAGAATGTTTCAGTTATTTTTTTATCTGTGCTATAATACCAATCAATCCAATCTAAATCCAAACCCAATCTCTTTGATTATACCTACGTAATGCAGCGAAAAAAAGAAAAACACGGACTGTCTTCGCCATATTATAATTCATAACGTTATCCATTTATGATTCTGCTAAAGTGGCCTTTTTAGGCCCCCAGTACTTCATTTTGAAATTTTTAAAATGTTTCTTCTGGGACATAGACCCAGGATTATAAAAGCGGTCGTCTGCCTTAACTTAGGTCAGATAAGTTCTGAAGTGAGTTAAGTTCTAAAGTGAGTAAAGTTCTGAAGTGAGTTAAGGTCTGAAGTCAGTTAAGGTCTGAAGTCAGTTAAGGTCTGAAATCAGTTAAGGTCTGAAGTCAGTTAAGTTCTGAAGTTCAGTCTGAGTTCTGTCGGACTTCGGGATCTTTACCTTGAAGTCCTGTTGTGTTCTGTGAAATATCTAAATGTCAATAAATCTAAAGTCATCATTTACCTCTTCTTTGACGTTTTAGGGAGTGCCCTACACTCCTGGGAGCTTTACTAGCGGTCTCCCTCTTCAAAAGTTGTCAGACCTACTCGGTGAGGCCAGCCTCAGCCCTCCGCCCTATTTCTACCTAGGCCTGCGCCTGGTACAGATGGCCCTCTGACCTCCCGGTTTGCTTGGCTCCGAGATTACTACATCTTCAGACGAGGAACCTACTTCTCCTCTCCTCTTGCTGCAAAGGAAGACCAGGGACGTTGATTGACGTCGAGGGTCCTCCTCCTCCTCATCCCCGTTCCAAAAGAAGAAGTCCAGGAACGACGTCGAGAGACCTTCAAGAAAACCAGCAACGACACTGAGGGACCATCTTTGAAGAAGACCAGGGATTCTTCGGATTCGTCATCGAGGGATCTCCTCCTCCGCACCTTCTGCTTCAAAGAAACCAAAGGAACCGAATAAAGCCTGAAGCTTTGGATTGACGTCAAAGGATCTCCTTCTCAGCTTAAGACCCAGAGGAAGAAGAAGCGGTCTCCTTACCTGCTTGCTCCAAACTCAGAGGAAGAAGACCAGGACCTACGTCGAATCTACATCGAGGGACCTCTTCGTTTCGTTCGAGACTCCTGAAGCCCTTTTTTTAAACCATGTAAATTACAAGTAGCCCATCCGGTTATTTGTAAGGTTTGTAACCTTACAGACACACAGAAAGGCAAGGCTAGACATTTATTTCAATTTAGTCTTGTCAGTAATTAATCAGAAAGCTAGTCGCCCGTTCCAAATCTAGGTCATCAAGGAGAAGAAGGACAACAAACTCCTTGGAAACAGTATTGAAGTATTATATCAACAAATTTCTTACATTGTCATAAATGATCGTTATTTTAAAAACATTTAATTCTACCTCTTGGACAATGGTCCAAGGAACTCAGAATAACAGTAACAATAATAACAATAGCTAGGAATATTCCATTATACACTTTAAAACATTAGCAATATTGGCTATATTATAACAATACAGAACAACATAGTTACCAGCAATAATCAAGATAATAATATTAATTAACTTACATGACATCTGGTCGATCTATTCCACATAATAACGGCACTAGTACTAATCAACTGGACATCTACTGAGCAACATCTAACTCGATACCTAGTCATTACAATCCTTTTTATATCCTACCAACGTCTTTTAGGTCAAACATCTACCGCCATTTTGAACCAATCACAGATCATCATATATTGCAGCTTCAAACTTTACAGCGCAGTCGAGGTGCCAAAATTTGGTTTCGTAGATTTTTTTTTATTTTACTGTCAACAATTATTTAAATTTTAAAATCTATACTAATATTATAAAGCTGAAGAGTTTGTTTGTTTGTTTGGTTGGTTGAACGCGCTAATCTCTGGAACTACCAGTCTGATTTGAAAAATTCTTTTTGCATTTGATAGCCCAATTCTTGCGCGTGATGTTAAATAGCCTATAGCCTTCCTATAGGCTATTTAACATCACGCTATGACCTTTAGGGGCCGAGCAAAAAGAAAAAAAGTCAGAAAGAACGCTAAGCAAAAACGAAGTAATAGCGCGGGCAGGCGATGCGATGCGACGGGGTGGGTCGGAGTAACAAGAAATTTCACGCAGACGAAGTCGCGGGCAGAAGCTAGTATAATAATGTACGCTTAAGTTTAAACCCAGTAATCAGCCATTCTCGATAACGATGAATCAGCAACAGAAAATACATGACATGTTATTCTTCAAATGAAATAGGCAATATTAAAGTGATCTAGGTACTTACTTCGATATCACAAAACGGAAACACTGATATTATTTTTATTTACTGCACTATTTCATTATTGCACCACACAAACACAATCGCTTCTAACAGTTCAAGCAACAAATATTTACTTATTCGCTTATTCGCTTAAATAGCTTGTATTGTACTGATCAGTCCATAAAAGTAACAAATCGTGTCTACCCTACAACATTTTCTCCTAGAAAAAGTTGAAAATCAATTTTCTCTTAAAGTATGACATTTAGGAGAACGGACGATATGTGAAAATTTAATTAAGAAATAGGTAAAAATCTTATTCTAATTTGCGTTAATCTTTGAGGTTGAGCCTATAGTCAATAAAGCCGAAAAACTTGGGCTCTCAGTTCAGACGTTTTAGTCAAATTCGACTTTCATTTACTTCTTAACAATTAACTTTTGTGTCATTATTTATTTTTAACTAAATCACATAAGTATCTAAGTAAAATATGTTAAAGTCGTATTTATGTGTTTCTTCAGATAAATTCATGTTTTGCAGATTCCTCAGTACAGACAATAATGAAGTGAGGGCCCTGGATATACCGCCATAAATCTGTAATGTGGTATTCTACAGGTTTGGGAATTTATTAAAATATTTAAAGAATTCTTAACTAAATTCTTAAATAAAAATTATTAACCCAGAGATAGTACAGACAGCGTCAGTATGTGCTAACCCCTCAAGTTTTAAAATGTTACACATTAAATTCCTTACAAATAATCTAAAGAATACTTCAAAAAGAACCCATTGTTTCTACTCAGATTCGAACCATCGCATTACCGAACGTCGTCATACTCATACCGGCAGTTTGACGAACTAGCCAGCGAGCCCATACGAATTGCGTTGAAATTGTTATCTACTATGGTCTGAGTCATTTTATCTTTAGGTGGGATGTCTAATCGATAGATGTTATAATTTGAGGGTATCCATTAATTTTACTTACATACGTTGTCTTTATAAAATTTATCCATACCCTCAAGTTATAACTATAACGTTTGATGTATACGTTCACTTAAAACGGCGAAGAGTAAACGACTACGATTTATTCATTAATTTTTAAAATGATTTATGATTTTATGAGAACTAAAATAGTTGTTCTGTGTGAACAAAATGTGAGCATAAAAGGAATTGCGAGACAGCTTGGCATAGCAGTAAGTTCATTATAATATTAATTGTGTTCTCCGATTTTTTTCTTGTTGAGCTATTTGCGGTATCTTGTGTGTGGTATTTAATAACTTATTTAAAACCATTTTTTTCTATACAGAGACAAACGGTGCGCTTATGGGTGCGCAGATTTCAAGAAACCGGCGATGCTAAGACAATGACCATGGGTCGGAGAACTACTGGGATCTATACGGACCAATCTGAACATCATCCGGATATTGTTAAGGTTCACACTACACCGCCGTTTACATCCACTCGTTACAGTTCGCAACGGCATGGAATATCTCTCTGTCCACGGTTCGAAGACATTTACCTACACGCAGCGAACATTCACAGTTATCGACCTGCAAAATATGTCTAACAGAAGAACATCGAAGAGAACGATTGCGATTTGCCCAGAAATAGCAGTTATATTAATTATGACAGCAAAATAAACAACGAAGACATTTAACTCATTTGATTCCACTATTTTACTTTGTATAGCAAAATATTCTAAGTAGATATCATGAGCTAATAAGAGATGTTAATTGATTATCTATTGATAACATGTTTATTCACTTATTATGCTCATGATTGTAATCCTGCCAAACTAACTTCTAGTTCCTAGACAAGTTGCAAACGCTTCAAAACTTGTCTCTTTCGATGTCACTTGTCAGACTGTCAAATGTCAAATTTGTATGCTGAGACGACATGACAGGTCACGTGACATTTCGTTAGGTTATGTCAATCTAAAATATTTCTACCGCTTACTATTTTATCGTTTACCTTAATAGGATGCCACTTGTCTAGGAACCCAATTGTGTCAGTTGGCAAAATAGTATATTATGATAACTGTAAATAAAATTATCAAATCAAAATAAATCTTTGTTGTAAAATAAGATCATAGTTTTGTTAAATAATAGCAATAATAAATATTATTATGATTATTAAGGTATTTTATTTTTCTTTATTTTTTAATTCTTTATAAATAATTATTAAAACAAAATAGAAAAATATATTAAAATAATAATTATAATGAACAAAAAGCACATTTCGTGGCTATGATTTGAACTTCCACTCATAGGCACGGCAAGCGGTCTTGAAACCTCTAGTCTATTTAGACGATGAATAAGACGTTCGTAAATGTTAACCCTATTATTGCTTGTCGTTTTCGCAATAATAAAAGTATTAACGTTTTATTGAAAAAAACAATAATAAACACAGAATTTTAAAAAATAAATACTATCTTAAACTTATTTATTCACTAAAACAATAAATTAATTAAAATAAAATGTTTTTGCAAAATACAAAAACCAACTTGGGCCTATCACGGATTTGAACGCACATGTCTTTTGGAGGGGTAAGCAATTAATGAAGCTCTCTGACGAGCTCTCTGATGAGCTTACTGAGATTCAGGCTATGCCACTTTACGCACGCGTCTGTATACTCTGGATTGAGGGCCCAAGTTATCATAACAGTTTTAATTCACGTTTAAAAAATTCATGGCCCTTTGCTTTAAGTTTTTACTATTTTCAACTAATTTCCCTATAAGTCTTATTTCGTTTCGCAAGGGTTCAAAAATCGGCCCACAATCCAGATGCCCTTGTTCTATCTTTCGTGCTCTGTCATGAATTCCACGTACACCGTATTACACTTCTATGTCCTTCAAATAAAAAGAACTGTGTCAGGTTCTAACTGTCCATATGCTAGGTTTTGCAAGGGTTTAAATAGTTGTAGCGATCGGTATCTCGGAATCGGCTTACACTTTGATTCCTTAGACCATAAGCCTAACTAAGCAGAAGTCTGAAATTATGCCTTTATGATGTTTTTACATTTAGCATAATTTTTTTGTTATAAAGTTTTACAAAAGTCACAAATTATCAAGTAGGTAACTAGTGCTGACTATGCATATAACAAACCATTAAATTACCTCATGATGCGAGCATTTTTAATACAAGAGTCAAATTAAATTACCTAGCGAAACTGTCAGTCGTATCGATATATAAACACGATAAAAAAAAACAAAAAGAATTGTTGTTTTTTTTTTTTTGTTTCAACGACCGCTGGTTGTGTTGTTAATTGAAATATGAGTGGAGAAAATTTGTTGTTCTTTAAGGCTGCAGTCTTGCAAAATTCACTCGCGGCGAATTATTTGCGCAACTTTGTATTTTTTTTTTTAAACAAAGCAATGAAATAACATGAAATTTTATTATTGCACATAAATAACCACAATATAAGTAATAGCTAGTTATTTTTTTTAAGTTCATTTAGATGGGATAAGTTAGGTAAATGAAGCGTTAAATACAGCTCTTTCGCGCCCAACATCATTTCGAGTTCTGTTTGGGCGCTTAGTTTAGGGCAATGAAGAATTAATTTGGAAATCTGTTCAGCACATATTTATCTCAACATTCTCGTCTTCAAAATGTGCTGATTAGTTTTTTCTAATTATATTCCATTTTCTTAATTTAGACGCCCCAATTTCATCAAAATTCTCTGTTTTTATCTCTTAATAAACGGTTTTTTTCATAATAACTATGCATCGTATGTATGTATTAATTAGATTATTTTAATGCCAAGAATTCAATAAGCAAATACAAAAAAAAAATAGCACCTAAATCACCTTACCCTAACAATAGTAATATTTTCAAAAGACCTACAAAAAAGGGGTTTATAAACAAGAATTGAGAGAGAAATTTCTTAGTGGCCACTGCACGGTCGGAGCGTTCAGACGTGTGGTCCACGACGAATTTTAACTGTTCCCTCTCGCTCTAACTTTGCTCCTGCTCTAACATAGGATGCGCATTGTTGTGTATCTAAAGTTGCTCTACTTTATTATTTTTAGTATACCTATAATTTTTCGAGTTTTTTGTAAATATTTGTATATCAGTAATAGTTTTGTAAATATTTGTGTATCAGTAATAGTTTTGTAAATATTTGACTTCAAAATGGATCGTAAACGTAAAAAAAAAATATGCCTGTACAAGAAAAAGAAAATTGGCCTCAAACGTAGAATTGATGAAGAGAAATAGAATCCAAAGGTAAGTAGAACTGTTTACAGTATTCATGTTTAGGGCCTAACTACAAGGTCAAATTAAATTAGCTAGCGAGACTCCACAAACGTGATGGATATTGATATCTCAACAAGATGAAACAGATTTTATCAACTCACACTTCAAGTAACAATACTACCAGCGGTCATTGGCCCCAAAAAAATCATCAAATCTTTATTTTTTGTATTTCGTCGTGTTTAGATAATATCGTATACAGGGTCAAATTAAATTAGATAGCGAAACTCGGCTCAAATTAAATTAGATAGCGAAACTCCGCAAAAGTGTTGGGTATCGATATCTAAACGTGTGTGGGGGGCGTGAGTGTATGTGGGGAGGGCGTGATTGTGTTGATAGATGTATCTGTATGAAGTATGGGGAGTGAGTGTGTGGGAGTGAGTGTGTGGGGGTGAGTGTGTGAGGGGAATGTATGGGGTGGGTTGTGTTTTTGGTGTTTATGTATGTATTAGATCGCTAGTCTACTATACTTTAGGGCTATTTAGACCAAAGTCGGATATCTTTTAGTACGATGATTTTTTACTAATAGGTACTTCTGAAAACTCTGTTAATAATTTATGACTTTTTTATTTTCACAGGTCCACTGCTGGCTCTCGGCAACCTTTTTCAGATGTTACCAACTTGTCAGAAGCTCGAAATAAATAAAGTACTTAAATCGAAAAAAATAAAGTATATTATTTGAGCGTTATGCGGCATTGAAGAGAGCAAATTCGAAGAAAAAGGCCAGATTTGTGGAAAGAAAATTGTTGGATTTTGCACCACAATTATGCGCCTTCGCACAAGGCCATCTTTGTAAACAAATTTTTGACCAAAAGCTCAACAAATACATGATTCGTGATTATCGAGCAACCACCTTATTCACCAGATATGGCTCCAGCCGACTTCTTTCTTTTTCCTAACCTCAAATTACCACTTCGTGGCACCGTTTTTATTCGGTAAGACAAAGGAATATTCGCGGCGAGAACTAAACTCAATTCCGGAAAAAGCGTTTAAAAATGTGTTACCGAGCGCATACAACCTGAATCTCTTCAAAGAGAGAGTGAATAGGCTTCTTCTGGGTAAGCTCACTCCATCGTCGACTTTGTCTCTGTCACCTCTGAGCTAGACTAGAGTCAAAAGCAAACCAATTCCAAATTTAAAAAAAATGTTTTGATGATTGGATTATTCGTTGGCGTAAGTGTATCGTTTCTGAAGGAGCATACTTTGAAGGCGATAAAATATAAGTCTGCGATGAGCATGTGTTGGTGTCTGTGTTGTGTTGTGTCTGATGTGATGTGTAGTGACTGTGTGAGCGATTTCATGGCGTTCTTTGGGACTAGCGCATTTTTTTTTTCTTCCGTTGAGGGAATTTTTCAATTTTGAATACAACCATCTCTCGACGGTTATATTGGGGTAGATTTCTGATAATTCTCGTGGTCTTGTGGGTGTTGTCATTTCACAAAGTCTGCGGTAAAAGACGTGGTTCTTATTTCTTTTTACTTTTTTCTCAATAGGTTGAATTATATTTATGGCGGGTCTTTTAAGGCGGGAATCAATTAGCTCAGGGAGCAGACAATGCAAATAAAATTTTGTCAATGGGCCTACCATTTTGTAGTGCCAGAACGTAGGGTCTCTTTTTATATTATTCGACTTTCATTGAGTAGTCCACTCCAGCCCATACGGCATATAAGCACATATCCATCTCCGTAATGTTTAATTGGCTCTGAGTATGGAAATAATAGACGTGGTTTTTGTCAATCGCAAACGTATTTCTCCTAATGTTACATTTCCATTTTTTTTTCTTTTATCGTTTCTTCAGATTGCATATTTTTTGCAGAAAGTGGGCATTTTACTTCTACCAGTCCTGTTTTTCCATCTTTGTGTTTATAAATACCATCGGGACTGGCTCCTAAATATTGGACTGTTTGTTTAATATAAAGACCGCAGCTGGCAATTGTGACGTTTTCCTGCAGAGATAATGCTTTTTGTCCATTATCTCTACCATAATAAATGTGATCGAAACTTTGGTCTATCGTCTGTTTCTGTAGTTCATCTCTTTTTTGGTCAGAAGGTTCCGTTTATTTAAGGAGTTATTTTTTTGTTATCTGAAAATCTTCATCGGTCGTAACTTGTTTTTTGGTATTACTATCTAGCATGAACGAATTTATAAAAACCGGAGGCGCGAAGGAAGAGCAACCCCCGCCAAGGTACCATTCAAATATAAATAAATATTAATTATTACTTAGTAGAGCAACTTTCCGACCGTGTCAAATATCGCTAGGTAGGATGAATGCGGGGACTGCAGGGAGCCCGGGTGCAGACGCACGGCGCGTGGACTCGCCGCACGCGATTCTTAAATTGTGCAATAGAAGACTAGGCCCTTATAGACCGGGAGATGATGACACATTTTGGTAAGTCATTTCTTACAGTATGGCGCTTTCAGGGGGGTTCATATACGTAATAAGTGAGAGGAAAATGATGTTCTTACCGGTGGTGCGCGGGACGCAATTGCAGAATAATTAATTGAAATTGCTCGAAAATCCGGAGGTGTCAAACAATTTCTTTCACAAAATTTCTTCAATTTATCGGTATTTCAACAAAAAAAACCCGGCGGTCGCTATGTGCCATACTTCTCCGGTGGGTGTTTAGACCCGCCATACTTTTTTGAAAATGTTTTTTTTTTATTTTTTTTTTATTTATTTCTTACAGGCTGATTTTTTTTTAACAATTGCTTTTTATTAATCTTGTACGAAAATCACCATGCCATACCATTCCGACGGTCCAAAATACCCACCATACCCCCTCAAACATGTCATTTTTTTAAATTCGAGAAACCATTTCTTTCAGTATGGCACTTAAGTCGTGGTCAGTTTATGGTACAGTGAGACAAAATTATATTCGCCATACTTCTAGTGCAGTATGAAAGTGGTGCCATACTTGAAAAATTGTATTTTTTAACCATTTTTAAAACACGCCTATAGAAGCCGTGAAATATTTTTTTACAGTATGGCATAAATGAAATCAGATTGTTCCCATACTATTATGAGTTGAAAAAAATATGCCATACTGTGGCCATGGTACGAAAGACCGTCATACGCACGCTGCGGTGTAAAAAAAATTAAAAGAATGAAAGGATTTCTTACAGTATGGCATTTTAATTTTTGGAAAGTTTATAAAAAGTATGATTCAGGAAAATTATCCCATACTCATCATGAAGTCCAAAAGTGATGCCATACCCGGAAAACCGATTTTCAGCGACGTATTTCAGCTACAGTACGCCTGACCAGCAGCTGCTGTATACCTGCGTTGGAATTTGTATTGAGGAAGATAGTTCGAAGACGTTCGAGCGTGGAATATTATACGACATAACACATTATTTAATTAAACAAGATTGTCCCTACATACAACTTTCAAATTTCGTATTTACGTTCCTCACATAACCAACTTTAAAAAAAAAATGGTGCCATACTGTAAGAAATTGTTCAAATGTTGCATAAAATTTTACAATTATTTAATAACATTATACGTATATCACCCACTCTACAGGTATGGCATTATAACAATTACGTTTCTAATCATAAAAACAACTACTAGACCAAATTTTAAGGTGAAAGAAATGGTTTCTCGAATTTAAAAAAATGACATGTTTGAGGGGGTATGGCGGGTATTTTGGACCGTCGGAATGGTATGGCATGGTGATTTTCGTACAAGATTAATAAAAAGCAATTGTTAAAAAAAAATCAGCCTGTAAGAAATAAATAAAAAAAAAAAAAAAAAAACATTTTCAAAAAAGTATGGCGGGTCTAAACACCCACCGGAGAAGTATGGCACATAGCGACCGCCGGGTTTTTTTTGTTGAAATACCGATAAATTGAAGAAATTTTGTGAAAGAAATTGTTTGACACCTCCGGATTTTCGAGCAATTTCAATTAATTATTCTGCAATTGCGTCCCGCGCACCACCGGTAAGAACATCATTTTCCTCTCACTTATTACGTATATGAACCCCCCTGAAAGCGCCATACTGTAAGAAATGACTTACCAAAATGTGTCATCATCTCCCGGTCTATTAAGTCTTGTCGTGTTCTCTTCACGTTTGCTACGTAAAAAGCTGAATTTAAATGACTACACAAAATGCGATCTGTGAACCCCAAGGTAGCTGCCACAAAAAAATTGTCAAATTAATTTCTTTTTTAACCGACTTCAAAAAAGGAGGAGGTTCTCAATTCGGATGTTTATATATTTTTTTATGTATGTTCGGGCATAACTCCCTCATATATAGACGGATTTGTATTTTTTTTTTTGTTCGAAAGAGGTTTATTCCGAAATGGTCCGAAATGATGATGATGAGTTTTGGAGACAGACAACGGAACTCTTCAATAAATGCCAGCAAATCAACTGCGATTGCTGCTATACCAAATACAATATAATATAAAATACCCTTTACTTTTGTCACTGATATTCACATAGCAAGAGTAGTGTTATATGAATTTGTTTGGAGTAGGTAGGTACAACTAAAAAGTGAAAAATAAAATCTTTATTACAAAAACAAACAACCGACTTCCAAAAAAAACACTACAAAGTGAAATATAGCTTTAATTTCGAAAGTCGGTGTCAAAAAAGGAAAATACAGAACCAACGACACCCGCTTCCGAAATTAAAGTTATTTTTCACATATTAGTGCTTTTTTTGAAAGTCGGTTGTTTTTTTTTTGGTTTGTCGTGTTGAGATCAGTTGAGATATCGATCGATACTCGTCACGTCCGAGTAGTTTCGCTAGCAATACTATGACTTTTTGTAGTAAATAAAACAAAATATTAAAGAACTTGTCTTTTATTTCACATATCAGAGATCTCAACTGAGTTGTTTACTTTTCACACGTAATACCATCATTAGCCTGTTTAGGATCACCTTCCTTGGTTTTCTTGTTACCTCTCCCTGATACTCTATCATAGTTTATCCAAACCGGATGTTTTATAACTTGGTTGACATGGCGTCTAACGTGCTTTCCACCCTTAATAGCATTCATCATTATCAGTTCTTTCCTAAAACAAAGTTTTTTATTAATTATTTAGAAATGCATAGATTAGAAACTTGCAATAAGCAATCATACTGAATATTTCGTCAGTTTATGAGAAGTGATTGTTCAATAAGCACAACTTCAATATTCTTATAATTTTAACCAACTTTTTATTGATTCATCTTACCAAAGAAAAATCAAGGTGTCAACATAAATATTATATCAATCAAATTAAAAGAATACTAACTCTGCATTAAGTTGAGCGATCATTTGAGTCTTCCTCTGAATTTCCGCCCGGGCACTCGTCAACAGAGAAGTGTAGTTACACTGCAATATCCTGAACTCCATGTCCAGAACGTCATAACCCTGCAATAAATGCTACAATTTAATATCATTGTGTTATCCAGTTGTATTTTTCTTCTATACTTAGCATTTGTAAAATGCGTTAGTAAAGATAGTGTTCATGTTAGTTACCAGGGCCCGGTCTAGGGGAGGGCCAGCCCGGCAAATGCCCAGAGCGGCAAAATTGAGGGCACCGGGCGGTTGCACGGAGTACTTAATTTTCTCACTAGGAGAGAAAAATCTTACAAAAATTACCATGCTTATCAAACCGACAAAAAAGTATTTTTAATGGTTTTTCTTTTAATAAAAATGCTATTTTTGCGGCTGTAAATTTTTAGACGGACCAACATAATATATGTCAAAGTGCTATCCATACTAATATTATAAATTCGAAAGTAACTCTGTCTGTCAGTCTGTCTCTCTGTTACTATTTCACGCCTAAACCACTGAACGGATTTCAATAAAATTTGGACATAGGACAATTTTTATCCCAATATTCCCACGGGATCAAAACTTACGCAGGTGAAACCGCGGGGCGCTGCTAGTAAATAATAAATATACGAAGGTTTTTCAAAAATCTACCCCTAACGTTGTGAAGAGAGGTAGTAAATTTCACAGGGGAGTACTTTATTACGTGGCTTGATTAGCTGGAAAATTGGTATAAATAATCTTTAAGTCAAGTTATAGAAAAATCCCAAACGATTCTCAAAATTCCACCCCTATATCATAGGGTTAAAAAGAGGGGTTACAGTTTATATGAAAAATCTTATTCATTTGGTTAATAAACTTGAAAAGTGGCCCGAATACCTACTTCTTATTTATCTAAATAAATGAAAGATCATAAACATATACATATTTTCGAATTTTTTTGAGAAAAGTAGGTAATACCTACACGCGAGTGAAGTCGCGGGCAAAATGCTAGTGTCTTATAACTTGCTTAATACTGACTCCTGAGACAATTATAAGCAAGCCAAGTCGAAAGAAACAAGAAGAAGAAATACCTAAATAGGAAAGGGAACAAACTCTTTCGCTATGTCATAATTATTAGTTATTCTGTGGCTATGTAATGATTTTTGAATTGAGATGAGTTAGTGTAAAAGGGCGGCGAATGTATTTTTTGCCCGGAGCGGCTAAATAGCTAGGTCGGATTACAGCATGTTATATGACAATTGGATTGCAATCCAGCAAAGTGGGATACTGTACAGTAATCCAGCAAAATTTTAAAACAGATCCGCAATCGTCAAATCGCGCAAATTCATTCATTCATTCAAAAGCGAGATAATAAAGATTAGACTAAACAGACAGGAACTAGAACAGAGAAAGAAAACTTCGAATAATATTTAAAAAAGAAATGGCAGCATTTGAAACTGATGAGTGAAAGGGAATTTGACTTTGTTGCACAAGTATTTATTACCTATCAAACCAACAAGTGTGGAGGCAGAAAGAGCCTTTTCGACCGCTGGGCGCTGGCTACATGTAGTTCTGCAAGAAGTAGATTGGTAAATAACACTATAGATTATAATTGATTTTTAAGATCATATTTCAAAAAAAAAATTAAAAAATATATAAAATCCGACTGCAGTAAAAGTTAAAGTTAGATTTTTTTTTAATTACTTTCTTTTTAAATCCAGCTTTTTAGTTTACAAATGTGAATGATTTCGCAGACGATTTAGTTCTTGGTACGTGTTTTTTACAATTTGTCACTTCGAATTAGTT
This sequence comes from Luperina nickerlii, assembly GCA_963855955.1. Lineage (NCBI taxonomy): Eukaryota > Metazoa > Arthropoda > Insecta > Lepidoptera > Noctuidae > Luperina > Luperina nickerlii. The sequence goes on from OY979662.1 coordinate 2,693,614, forward strand.
TTAACCATATAAGTTGTATATATTTTTGTAATCACTTTATAAAACCCTTTATTTTGATAGCCTACTCTATAGCATTAGAGAAAAAAAAAATTTTGAAGGCTTAGGACGCCAAAAATCTGCCATTTTTTTCAGTTTTGGTATATACAGTGTCACTTTCACAATTAAGACGAATCTAACAGCACCTCTCAAGCTGAAATCGATCAAGCCGTTTTGGCTACAGACCGTGCCAAAGAAATATACATACATACATACACTCGAAAAATGTATACCCTCCTTCTGGCGCAGTCGGGTAAAAAGAGGAGTGACATTATACTACTTACTCACTGCTAACTTTACTACTCTATCTCACTCTACATCTACTCTCACTCTCTCTTCTCTTCTCTACTTACTTTTCTAGACTTTTTATTTTTCTTGTTAATTTTTTTTATTGATTCCTTACTTTAGTAAGAAAAATTAAGACAATTAGTAAGCTTAAACTAAATTCTTGTGATACTGTAAATCTATGTATACTAATATTATAAAGAAGTAAAGTTATTGTTTTTGATCTTTTTATTAATAAATAAGTCAATTAAGTGCAGTAAGATATTGTTGATATTTATATTTTTTAATAAGCATTTAATTTTACCATAACAAGAAATATTTAATGAAATTCCAAAAAAATATGATATCCTTTGCAGGATCCCGCTGGAAGTCAACCCAGCTAAAATCCCGCTGGATTGGAAACAGTGCTGGATTGCAATCCATATTCCTAATATAGAGCCTTCATATTATTATGTTCATTAACAGTTTATTTGTTTTGATTTAGAAGTCTAAAAGACAACAATTAAATTGAAATAAAATAAGAATAGAGGCCATGTCTTAAAATAATTAAAGTAAATAGGAATTAAATGTATTACTTTGATTTGATTCAATGCAAATTACTTTAGCTAATGTAATAGACATCAAACTGAGCATGCAACAGTCATACATATGTCGTTATAGCAACCAAAATACAGTAATCTATACAAGTAACAAAGCTAAAGAGTTTTTTTGTTTGAATGCGCTAATCTCTGGAACTTCCAATTGGATTTGAAAAAATATTTTTGCATTTGTTGGCCCAATTCTTGAGGAAGGCTATAATAAGCTATTTAACATCATAAAGTCATAACGTCATTTATTCATTTGTTAACATAGGTACAATAATCAGTTGCTATAAGAAAAAATTACAAGCACGCTATGTGGCCAGAAGGCGTATAAATATGATGATATTAATAAATTGATAATGGATGTCATTGATACTAAAATTGATAACATAATTACATTAATTAAACGCATATAACATTAATAGATTTTTTCAAAAATAAAAAATAAGAAAATATAAATGTCAAAAGAAAAATTATGTAAATATAAGGTTACTATGTCAATATTCAAATAATGTGTAAACATAAAGAGAGTAGAATAAATATGATAATTAAAAAATAATAGTCTTACAAAAAAAATTCACAACGCAAGCAATCCATCACGCAAGGAATATTAGGGGCAGAGCAAAAAAAAAATTAGGAAGAACGCTAAGCAAAAACAAAGTAATAGTGAGGGCAGGCGATGCAGCAGTGTTAGTCGAGAAAACAAGTTTCCTGCGGATGAAGTCACGGGCAGAAGCTAGTTAAATGGTCAGTGAGTCGTCTTAGGGGCGGATAAACAACAAAGCTGAGATATTGATATCTAAGGTGAAAATCTAAATTACTTAAATAGTTCAGTACTTAAACAACACAGGACAAACGTTAAAAATGTTACATGTAAAAAATATCTATTACCTATGCACTTACTTTTTGAAGCCTTTCCATATCAGCTGAATGTTCGTCAAGCTTCTCTTTCAGCTGTTTGTTGTCATCCCTTAGCTACAAAAAAGACAAAAAAACTTTCAAGATGTGACCTTTAATAGATTTGGCGTACAAGGTAGTGTAACAAAAATACAAAATACTACTTACAGGATGTTTTGGTGCTAAACCACATTACCTACCTCTTGAAGAGCATTCACGTCTACGAAATGACGTAAATCGCGGAACATATCTTCCATTGTGAAGTACGATGTGCCCCTCAAACACAACACAAACTGGAATTTGTTTTTTTTCAGTTATCAATGATATACTCGCTCGCTCGTAACCCGCCCACACTTCTACTCATTCCCGGACTAGGTACTCTGTGGTACTACTAGTACAGAGTACTGCCGCCTGCCGGCCGGTAGGTAGGGTAGTCTGTCTCTGTCTGCCGCCAGCCCGCCAATTCGCATTCGCAAGAAAACTTGACATTGACAGTACTGACAGTTTACTATTGACGTATAGTGGTATACATATTCCTTCTTTTACAAAAACTTAGTCGATTTTAATTAACTCACTAATAAACGCCCTAGCAAAACCAGCGGTCCAGCGATGATTTAACAGAGGTGGAATTGGCAGTGGCAGGATACTGAGAGTTACGAGGACGAAACCGCAAAGCATTTTCATAGCTTTCCGTTTTTGGCATCGGCAGTCCATCCATCGTTTCTTTGGTCTTCCCCTACTTTCATAATCAAAACTTTCTAGTTACAACTTTTCAGTTAGGTACCAATTCCACGTCATTATCCTTGTATATTTGGAAGCTGTAAAACGCTCCCATTTTTTTAAATCGTAAGTCTTTATGAAACGAATGATTTCCATTGTTATTACAACATAACAGCATTTTTTGTCAGATTTTGTTTGGTCTGAGGATGACGCCCCAAGTTTATTGCAAACAAGTTTTGTATGTTTGACAGCTAATGACATTATTCGTGAGTCATGATATTAGTGACAAAAGTTATCAGATTTAATCACCAGTTTTCACCATTGCATGAACTTTTATGCGTTTTACAGTATTGGGGATAAAAACTGCCACTTGCTCACTTCAGATGTCGCTACTACCCATCGAATAAGAATTTGACAGCTAGCTGCCAAACACAAAACCCATATCAATTTTGTAATAAAAAAAAACAAAATAGCGGACATTAGGTATGCCACGGACCTTCAATGCCCTTCTTAGGCCTATCTCTACAAAACTTACATCTTGGTCAAAATGTATCCTTGTCATAAGCCCATAGGAGTGTCTGTACGACGGCCGCGAAACGCCCAAGTCGTACATTTTGACCAAGATGATTGTAAGGGTTTGTAGAGTTAAGGCTTGTTTTGGTGGGTAACATATTCATCGTACGAAACGCTCTCGACACAAGTTCTACTCGCATTTGTGGCGTCACGTATTGTGCATTTGTGACCGTTTTTTATTTGAGTTCTAATTTGATATTTTCGCTGAAGATTTATCTAGTTTTTTTAATGCTATTTATAATATTGTTTGTGTTTTATGATTTTGTGATCAAAGTTTGCCACCACCCCGTAGTGGACAGTGGTCAGAAGTGTAACGAATTTTGTTCAAATTTTGTAATTAGGTTATAATTAAATTGTATATTTGAGTATAGGCAGAATTCGATTTCGTTCTTCGTTACCCCATCGTAAGGGATCGCCCCCACGAGCGAGAGAATCGCGGCGATATTATCGTCATGCCACGTATTTCTATACACTCTCTTAGAACATGTCTCCACACAGCGATATCATCGCCACGAAAATTTTATGGCATTGCGAGACTATCGCCGCGATTCTCTCACTCGTGGAGCCGGCTCCTGAGAGAACCAGGTCCAGCTAAATAATATATCTAATAGTTGATTAATTTTAATATGCGCAGTGGTAGACCGCGAAATTCAAATTTTCCTTGTAAGGTGCCACTAGTCGATATTTTATCCATACAACTTTCGGGAGAGTGTTACTCTACTGTTTGACATTGTGTATTCAAAGTTAAACATGATACATATATGGTTAAAATCTTTTTGACTTATACCGGTCAAGCTCTGCGCGCATCCTCGCGCGCCTGTATGAGTGGCGCGCGGAGGCACTACGTCGGGGGGAAACTCCGCTTCCGCAGCAAATTGCGGCGGAGCGGACGGACCTCCGGCGCGATCTCATGGCGGCATGGAAAGAGCGACTGTCGCAACTAGGGCTTTCAAATACCGGATTTTTTCAATACCGGTATCAATACCGGTATTGGAAAAGTCAATACCGTGATCCCGGTATCAATACCGGTTGTCCGGTATTGAACGCAAGTTCAATTAGGACATTAATAAAACCAATTAAATACTCCTTTTTGTATTTTCAAATCAGTATTGTTCTTATTATTTTATTGAAAATACTAAAATAAATACGTTATACATAGCTTTCTTAATTCTTTTATAATAATTTGGTATTGGTTGATTATTTAGGTAGGACTAGGAATTAGGAACATAATGAAAACTTAAACTGCATCTACTCTTTTTGCAGGAAGGCATTTCACATGCATTTACGACGTTTGGCTCCCAAACTGGAACGGGCCGGGGCCGCCTTCAAGCGGCTCCTGCCCAACCTGAGGGGGCCAAACACCTCCTGCCGGAGGCTTTACGCGGGGGTCGTGCGGTCCATGGCCCTATACGGGGCCCCGGTGTGGGCGCGTTCACTGCGGCGGCGAGCCGCCCATTATTCGAACGCGCCCCAGAAGGTGGTAGCCGTTAGGCTGATCCGGGGGTACCGCACGATCTCGGGCGAGGCGGCAAGCCTCCTTGCCGGACTGCCGCCATGGGATCTGGAGGCGATAGTCCTCGCGCGCCTGTATGAGTGGCGCGCGGAGGCACTACGCCGCCGCCGGGGGGAAACTCCGCTTCCGCAGCAAATCGCGGCGGAGCGGACGGACCTCCGGCGCGATCTCATGGCGGCATGGAAAGAGCGACTGTCGCAACCCAGCGCAGGCACGCCACGATAGCGGCGGTGAGACCCCTCTTTGAGGAGTGGCTAGAGAGGCGTCATGGCGCCCTCACCTACCGCCTGACGCAGGTCCTCACCGGACACGGAAGTTTCGGGAGGTTCCTGCACATAATCAGGCGGGAGGAAAGGCCCGGGTGTCACCATTGCCAGGATCGCCCAGAGGACACGGTGGAGCACACGGTGGAGGTCTGCCCCGCTTGGGCGGAGCACCGCCGTGTCCTCGTTGAGGCGATCGGCAGCGGCGGCGACCTCTCGCGTCCGGGCCTGGTTCAAGCCATGGTCCGGGGCGAGAGGGAGTGGGGAGCAGTCGCCTCCTTCTGCGAAGCAGTCATGCTAGCAAAGGAGGCGGCGGGACGGCTGAGGGAGAGAGCCTCCCGTCCCAGCCGCCGCGGGAGAAAGCGCTCCGGGCGTCGGGAGCCGCACGACGACTCCCGGTCACCGTAGGCGCGGGCCTGCGGGCGGAGAGTAATGGGTAGTTCACCGTCCGATCAGGACCAGGCCCGTGCCGGACGGCGCGTACGTGTTCCACGCGCGCCTCAGAGATGTCAGCATTAAAAGAAGGGGCCCGTAAGGGCCGAAGCCTGCCGGGTCAGCGGGATTGTCCGATAGGGTTACCGCTGGCCCGGAACATAAAGGGCGAAGGAAGGAACACGGGTGGGTTTTAGTCAGTAAGAGTCTGACACTCCCTTCCGCTCCACCCAGAGCGGGAGGAGTCATTTGATGATTTCCCATCCTGAAAAAAAAAGGCATTTCACATAGAATTTGTTTGCACAATATAAAAAATATATATTTCTTATTATTACCTAAATGTCATCATGTCTCATGTAAAAATCAATATAGGTATCATTATTTGTAGAAATGTAAGTAAGTAAAGTATACCTTAACTAGATAGTTAAGGTATATTTACTTACTTACATTTAAGTAGCTCTCTAGTAGTAGTAGACTACTGAAATGATTACCAAATGATTGCTACTAACTAGAGCTAGTAGCAATCATTTGGTAATCATTTTAGTAACATTAATAATGAAGTTATAAAAAAACAATCAAAAAATCTAAAACTAAACAAGTAAAAAAACAAATCAAGAATCAACTAGGTATCATTATTTGTAGAAATGCAAGTAAGTTAAGTATAGCTTAACTAGCTAAGTAGCAAGCAATCATTTTAATAACATTATTAAAAATTATGTAATAAAAAAACAATCAAAATCTAAAACTAAACAAGTAACAAAATAAATCAAGCGTTAATAATAATTTCTGAAAAACAGTAAAAAAACGTAAAAGTAATTGTAGACGCGTTATCCCGTCGCCTTTGCGAAACTGACTGACAATAACAAAAACGACACATAAATACAGCTCGATTTCGGGCATTGTCTCAGGCGGGGTGCGGGAGGGTGAGCTTAAGATAACAGCGGGACGCTTGCGCTGAAGAAAACAAGTGTGAGAATAAGAACACATAATTTTCAGACCTAATGTTTGTAATACCGTAATCACGGTATCGGGGCGTCAATACCGGTATTGTAAAAAGCCAAAATAAAATCCGTGATCACGGTATTACGGGATCCCGGAATACCGGTATTGAAAGCCCTAGTCGCAACCCAGCGCAGGGCACGCCACGATAGCGGCGGTAAGACCCCTCTTTGAGGAGTGGCTAGGGAGGCGTCAGGACACGGTGGAGCATACGGTGGAGGTCTGCCCCGCTTGGGCGGAGCACCGCCGTGTCCTCGTTGAGGCGATCGGCAGCGGCGGCGACCTCTCGCGTCCGGGCCTGGTTCGAGCCATGGTCCGGGGCGAGAGGGAGTGGGAGGCAGTCGCCTCCTTCTGCGAAGCAGTCATGCTAGCGAAGGAGGCGGCGGGATGGCTGAGGGAGAGAGCCTCCCGTCCCAGCCGCCGCGGGAGACGCTCCGGGCGTCGGGAGCCGCGCGACGACTCCCGGCCACCGTAGGCGCGGGCCTGCGGGCGGAGAGTAATGGGTAGCTCACCGTCCGATTAGGAGCTTGAGATGTTTTTTTGTCTTATTATTAATGTTGTCTGTACGTAGACAGAATAGTAAAATAAAAAGCCAACTGTTATGAGCTAACAAAGATTCGTTTTTCTTGCTATTTTTAACGTAACTTTGGGTGTGAATAAGTAATAAAAGAAAAGTCGGTACCGACAAAACTCAGTTATCGGAGAGTTCAATAAACTTTAGTTGTAATTGATTAATGCAGTGGTTTTTTCATAAAACTTGATTTTTCAAAGCACCTGCCGATTTTTTTTACGCGCCATTCAGTTCGGAACGGTTTTTCTGTGCATGAGAACTATAGTCCGCGCCGTAACTAGATGGCCGCGTCTTAGGTATATGAGCGGTGGGACGGAGGGGCGGGGGCGCTTTGTCATTACTCAGTACGTGCGTTGCGAACAATAGGCAACCCCGCCGCCCTCACCCCCGTTCCCACTTAAGGTGCGGCCAACCAGTTCCGCGCGGACTACAGACGTTCTATCTATCATGGGGTTTAGGTTTCCGCACTTAGTCCTTGAAGTGGACCATTGTGCGTGAGCCGGACTACAGACGTTGTGCGTGTATACTAGCGTCTAACTGCTCATCACTGATACTATCTCTGTCGGACACGAAGCCAGGTGGAGACAGCGTGCTTTTTAGCCATGACCACCAGTGAGTTCGCGACTAGTTTACTCTTAACTAAAACTCTTTGTACTCTTAAAAGATCCTGAGCACTGTATTATACTCTTGTTTATTAGAGGTCAGTGATCGTGGGTAACGAAACGTAATTTTAACTATTCGAATGTGACCTTTGACAGTCGATTCTCTCTCACAGGGCAAAGGACAACAATGTAAGTATCGGGTCTGTGTTATGTAGATATAATAGGTATTTACCATTTTGTAGTCCATCCATACAATGATTATTGTCCCCTTACTCACTTTCCTCGATACTTCTGCAATGTCGCTAGGGACATTTCGACGGCATACACGAAGGGTTCCTAAGCAATCAAAGCCCAAACTCTTGAGCAGTACTGGCCCTAGGGCGGTGCGAGCGGTACGACTGCACCGGGCGCCGTCGTGGGGGGGCGCTGAAATCAACCGACATGCGACCGCCAAGCACCAGTCAACGAATTGTTACTGTTGGTAACTATTCGATGACCGATGATGTAACTAATAAAGCGCGGACGCGGAGTATCGACCGAGTCGCAACGAAAATTTGGGCGCGCAAACGGAGCGGGCGGCGCGGAAAGGTCCATATTGGAAAAAGCTTGTGCTGATTTGCAAAGAAGTTTGACAGGGGCGCCCAATTAAGATTTAGCACCAACTAAATAACATTCTAGGGCCGCCGCTATCGAGATATCGTTCTAATGATGGACAATTGTAAAAATTGGCCATCACTACAATTGTGTAGTGATGGCCAATTTTTGTAATTGGCGGGACCTTATTGTTTGGACCCAAGACAAGCGGCACTTGAACAAGGTCAAGGTGCAACAAAGTTAAGCAACATCTATATCATGTGGCGTCCCACAGGGATCAATTTTAGGTCCTCTGCTCTTTCTAATATACATAAATAATATTGACGAAATAAGGTTACATGGTCATCTTACCGTGTATGCTGATGATACGTTTTTATTCTACTTCGGGTCTTCCGTCCATCATATTAATTCACAAGCCCAAAAGGACTTGAATTATTTATTCACACGGTTTTAGTTTAACTCGTCGCGCGTCCAATTAGCAGACACAATAGAAATTTTATTGTTATCGGTACACATGGTGTACACTCGACGTGCGAAGAGTTAATCTCTTAACAATAAATACCTCAAAAACATGTTATCTAATACTGTATTGTCTTGGATTAAATTTTTCACTGCTAGCACGTTTTCTTCCGTAACAGCCGTCAAAGAGCGACCACTTTTTTCTTCATCCCCCAAAGCTAGTCGACCGCGCTTGAATTCGTTATACCAACGAAACACGGTTGGGGCCTTCATCCATGAATGCCGTTTGAAGTATAGCGGACGATTCGTCCGGTTTCAGGCGACACTTGAAATCGTAAAAAAAAAATCGTAAAATCATAGTTCGAAAATGTTCCCGGCGCAAATCCATTTTTTAATGAGACACGGTAATTTAAATTAGCTCGCAAACAACGTGGAAAGAAATTTTAAAATTGGAACGTAGGTACCTGTTTTTACTTAAAATCATTATTTTCAAAAAAGATTATAACTGGGCCAGTCTTTTATACATAAAACTTTTTTCGCAATACTTTCTGAGTGGCCTGGTATAATATGTAGTGACGTACTGACCTCTATCATGCACTGTATAATACAGGTCAGTGAGTTTGGATGACAAAACTATAATTTGGTATCTTGGAGCTGATCTGATGATGGAGCCAGGAGGTAGACAGTAGAACTATTTAGGGGGGCTACTTTTTAACTTCGTTGACTTTATACTAGACGCAAAAGCTGCAGCGCACTTATAATATTAGTATAGTATGGATTAAAAAAGCGCTCCACGCTTTTTAGGATTCCGTACCTAAATGGTAAACACGGGACCCTATTACTAACGCCACTGTCCGTCTGTCCGTCTGTCACCAGGCTGTATCTCATGAACCGTGACAGCTAGACAGTTGAAATTTTCACAGATGATGTATTTCTGTTGCCGCTTTAACAACAAATACTAAAAACAGAATAAAATAAATGTTTAAGGGGGGCTTCCATACAACAAACGTGTGTTTTTGGGCGTTTTTGCCTTGTGGTACGGAACCCTTCGTGTGCGAGTCCGACTCGCACTTGGCCAGTTTTGAATTCTAGTTAAGTCAATTTAATATATTTTTAGTGCATGATAAAAGCGTGATTTTTGTTTTTTTTAACTACCTACCTACATTTTTTTTATTTCGTTCGTTGTCGAAGTGTTCCCATTAAAATGTTACTAAAATCGGTCAAGTAAGAATCGCTAAGTTAGTCGAATGATAGAACCACATCGTGTAGCCGTAATAGACTACCGCGCATGCGCTAATATATTGATCGCTCTCGTTGGCGCGGGGCTTCGCTTTGAAGACGATGGAGCTCAAGGAACATATTTACTGATGGAGCTACAGCTGGTAGCATAGGGTAGTAGTCAATCGAGTACCCGAACATGCACACTTCTAATTACTGAACATCACCATGACAATCAACGTTGACGCGAAACTGCTAAAAAAATACTTATCTGGATGTTAAAGAAAGTGATAATAAGCTTTAAAAAAAAATGATCCGGCCCAGCAACAGAGGTCACAAATGTTTTGTGCTCTTTCGTGTCATTGCCACATTCCCTATGCGCTATGGTTGGTAAATGGTTTTTTTAACAGACTTCAAAAAAGGAGGAGGTTCTCAATTCGGATGTTAAATTTTGTTTTCAACTTCACAAGCATGCTTGTTGTTTGCCTTTTTATAAGACATCTAGGTACTCATAGAATTGTGGTGTCCTTTCAAACATGCAGACATGGAAGTTCCGGAAGGAGGACAGCTCATGGAATAGTAAGTACAATATTATTAGTAGACGTTTGTGAGCTAAAATCAAATATTTAACGGTGCCTATTATATTACTACTAGCTGCCTGACGCGACTTCGTTCGTGTGGTATCCTACCCTTACCCTACTCCTACCCTAACCCTACCCTACACAAAAAGAAACAAAAGAAAAAAATATCAAGAAAAGATGTATCAAGCTACATAAAAAATGTCTGTCTTGATAATAAACTACAATACTCAGAGAAATAAAATAAAAGAGTAAAGGACAGATCAAACAATTAAATAAATCAAACTATACAATCTTATTACCTTCGTATTACTGAACGCACCCAGTTTGACAGGTACGAGCAGTTTCGGATCATCATCTGCCTAGCCTTTTCCCAACTATGTTGGGGTCGGCTTCCAGTCTTAACTGGATGCAGCTGAATACCAGTATTTTACATGGAGCGACTGCCTATCTGACCTCCTCAACCCAGTTACTGGGTAACACGATACCCCTTGGTAAAACTGGTTGTCAAACTTTCGGGCTTCTGACTACCCGTAACGACTGTCAAAGATCCACGAATGACAGCCGGGACTAACGGCTTAACATACTTTATGGGATAATAAAATTGTTGCTTTTACTATTTTCCTTACAACATCTTCATATTTTCTCACCTTTTAAACCTTCCATGGACTTCTACAAATATTTCAAAACCAAAATTAGCCAAAACGGTCCAGCCGTTCTCGAGTTTTAGTGAGACTAACAACCGCCATTTCATTAGGGTTCCGTACCAAAATGGTAAAAAGGAACCCTTAAGGTGCGACTCAGTCTGTCTGTCTGTCCGTCTGCCACAGCTGGATATCTCAAGAACTACTAATGCTATCTACTTGAAATTTAGAATAGTTTTAGATGACGTTTGCCCAACTATTTTGCAAATAAGAAAGATATAATTTATTTATTTTTTTCTTTTGAGACAGGGACTGAATGGGGGGTCTAGAAAATTCGAAATCAGGTGGCTAGGGCATGTGGGGTATCATATGAAAGAGCGCAGTTTGCACATTCTCAAACACTTTTCCTTTTTTTAGGCCGTTTAGTTTTCCGACTTTTGATAAAAAATGTAAAAAAATACCGATCCCCCCCTTTTCTCCGAAGTTTGCATAGAGAAAAAACCGAAATTATTCCATGTGATAGAAGTCTATGTAAAGATTACAGGAAAAATAAAACGATGTCTCTAAATAGCACACTTTTTCAGAAATCACCAACAAAAGTTGCATTGGTTCCACTATCGGTCAAGAGATAGCGCTGATCTAAAACTGCAATATTCTACACCGCAGCGTGCAGTGTTATAATTCTCTGACGAATATATGCCTCGCTGATGATTTAAAAACATATAATGGTACGGAACTCTCGGTGAGCGAGTCCGATTCGCTCTTGCCCGGTTTTTTTTATACAGTATGTTAAATAACAGAGGGCGTTCCCTTAAACTCGTTAATCTATATCATTAATAGATTAAAATAAAAATATCAGCATAGAAAAATAAGCACAAAATAATCCGAATTCAAAAAAATAATTAATTGTCAATAAATTCGAAACCTCCTGTTTAAAATCAAAATAGTAGCGCGGAATAGTATTCGTAGTAGTAATGCCCTTGAACGCAAGCGCACGAAGCCGGCCGAGCGTCTCCGAGAGTTCACGAAGCCCCGCGCCGCGCGCCGCGTTGAATGGCGAGCGGCGCCTTTCATAATGGCGGCTTATTGAATTACAAAGACAGTGCAACACACGTCGTCGGACTGTTATCAGTTAAATTAAAAATTTATGTAAGTATGTTTATTTTTAGCAATAACATTTAACAACCCGTCTCAAATGGCCGGCTGACAAAGGAACGCGTCACTAAGGCACCTTGGGCTTGGAAGGACCTATTCACAAACAGTAAATAAAAAAAAAACATAAATTCATGTACCTACCTATCTAAGCCGCGTTTCAATAACATTAAAATTAAAATACAGAATACACGTCGCTCGTCGTCGGTCTCGATAACCGGCGCTCGAAGTCAGCTGGACCAAGCAGACCTTGCACATTTTGAAGTGAGTACGGATGCTGCTTGTTCTTCTTTAAAATTTTAAACACTGCGACGTGACTCATGTTTAACAGGCGGCCGGCTCTTCTAGTGCTTGAACCGGGCTCCTCCTCAAAATGCCTTAGCACGTTCTCTTCCTACCGCACAGGGATCACGGGTCGGGGGCCACCAGCCACCAGAACGACGTGGCACTACCGGTTCATTGTTACGAATACGCACTAGGGCACTCACAATAACACGAGAATTCCGCGGTTGATGTACATTGGGGTACCTCTCAGCATACATCCTCAGAGCACGTGCACCATCATAGTTACACTCAGCATAAATGAGCACCATGTTCACATACTCCTGACCAGTGAAATGATAACGCAGCATTTCTCACTCAAGATTAAGAATGACGTAAGATGTTGCAATGCAAAAATAATGCACGTCCGGTCAGCGCGTGAGATTAGTTCCGAATAAAAGGTGGACATTCGGGGGCAGGGGGCGGGGCTAGGCGTATCAATTAGATCGCCGCACACGCGGCCCGTCATTCATAAATAAATTCCGACATTGCTGTCCTTCAAGTACGCGTGTACAGCGTGTTTCTTTAACGTATCAATTTACGATTTTTAGTGAATATTTTAATATAAAAAAAAAATAAAAACATTTTATTTTCGAATGGTAATATTTTTTTTAGCATGTATGGATGCTATACTATTGCGGGTTAACGGGAACGCCCTCTGTTAGTTAACATACTGTATAACAATATCTAAGACTATTAAAAATAGGGGTTAGTGGTAGAAGGGTCAAAATTTAGGATTGCATGTATTTTTAATGCCGAATCATAAAAAAATTAAAATAATTCTTTTGTCCAAAAATTAAAAAAAAAATGGGGTGGACTGCCCCCTTATTACGAACGAAAAATAGTTTACGTCCTATTCTCAGACCTACTGAATATACAAAATTTCATGAGAATCGATCAAGCCGTTTCGGAAGAGTTATGTTACAAACACTGTGACACGGGAATTTTATTTATTAGATGTAATGGTGCCGATTATATTAGATACTATGTAATTTATGTTACGAATTTCATAAAGTATAAAAATATCTTGATTGACAATGTAAAAAGTTCGTTTACGACAAGAAAACATTTTTATTTAGTCGACCCTCTGCTCTGCTTGTTAGGGCACCTCATTACAACAGTTATGGTACGGACGCCAGCACATCAACCTACCACAATCTGTCAGATTTCTTTAATATATTTTCAACTTTATCGCTAAAGCATAAGGTTCAAAGTTGATTGGTAAAATCTGACAGATTGTGGTAGGTTGATGTGCTGGCGTCTGTACCTATTCTGAACCCCTTTTCTTTCCCAGAGCGAGGCACCTCCAGGGCGAAGTAGGGCGCAGTTGCCGTTAACACAGAAGAGAATCCTGGCGAACGCATAAGAAGAACGCTGCCGGCCGGGAAACAGATATTAAAAAACTTCCTTCAGGTATGTACCTACCTACACTAAACCCGTTCTACCGTACCATCTATATCAATAGTATACCTACAAATATATTATTATTAATAAAATCCTAACGAAGTAACTACGACTTTAGGCTCCTGCAAACAGGGGCGACGCGCGACACAAAGGCATCGCTCGTTGCGCGACTTGCCGTGCTTTTATCGCGTGTCGCGCCTGTTTGAAGGAGCCTTTACGTGCGTAGTTGGACTTCCTTTCTGAGCAACTTGCAATGTTGTTATGTTAAGTTTCAGATTTGGTGAGTCCAAATCAAGCGAATCCAGATTTATAGAGCAAGAAGTAATAATTCCACAAATGCGAAAATGACCGCACGCGGTTGTGATGTGGTCGAGATAGCCTGCAGCTATTGCCACCGAGGAGCTGATCACCGAAGCTATTATGCATCCGATCCTGTATCAAACGTTAGCCTGAAGAAATCCCCCAGCCTTAGTATGGGCTGCCACTGCCGCCTATGACGAGCTGTCAGTTTTTCATCAGGCAATTCACTGCTTTATTTTGTGGTAGATGCATTAACTGACAACTGAAGTAAAAAGTCGTTTAGGACCTATCTAAGGTCAATCTAAATAGCATTTCCAAAACAAGTACATAGTTCGTATTTTAAGCGTGCGAAAAGCGCCAGGGTAACCCGTGAAATTAATTTTCATTTTAGTTTTTTTGCAATTCGCTGGTCAGTATTAAATTATACGTTGATCAATATATGATTCGCGGCCGTAACAAATATGTATTTACAGAATTATAAGGAATCATTAAAGTCATCAACACAACTCTCTAAGACCACGTAACCCCAAAGAATAACTGTTTCATGTTTCAAATCGTCATTCTTTTGTTTTTCTTTTTGTATCTGTAATAATATCGTTTTACATTGAGTAGGTAAGCACTGTGAGCGCGTTCACGAGTGTTCCGAATTGTTGACAGCTCTCAGCTGTCATAATCGTAAATATTGTAATATCTAAATCGGATCGCCATGTAAGATCATGTGAGCGCTGTGAGCGATTATAGCTAATTCGGAAAGCGGCCCTAGAGTGACAGTGTAAATGCGGGAACCAGCAATGCACAACACAGCAATGCACGGCACGAGAACGCACGACATTGGAATGAACGTGTTTTGAATTCCAATGACGTACATTGTCATGTCGCGCATTCTCGGCCTGGACCAAGAGTGTCCGGCTTGATAATGTACAGCACGGGAATTGGAATCAAAACAAACAGTGACGTCACAATAAAAAAGTAAAAAGCCATGTGAAACTAGGGATGAGATTTTGATTGATTAAGGATTGATTTTGATTGATTTTGTTTCATTTGACGTGTGGTTGACGTTCAATCAATTATTATTGAAGTAAATCTGTGAACTATTCGTTAAGAGGAAATACGGGCGGAACGACTTTTGAAAATTAGGTATTTGAAGAAACTATCGCTGTCGCTCTGCGAGCCCCCGCCCTCTAATGCGTGCGATAAGGACAACTGCAGATCCGACTGAATAGCCTAAGTAAAAAGTCACATTTTCGAGGTTTGGCTCTCGCCTATTTTCTTCACCAATATTGAACCAATTTAAAAGATATTTCATAAACTGGATAAGAAGGATATGTACTGTGCCGCTACATTATGGTTAACACCCCGACTCAGAGTACCCCGACTCGGATAGGTTAGGTTAGAAGGCTAAGGCGGGAGCGAAGCGTAGCGGAGCTCCCGCCTTAGCCTTCGTGGTTATTTTTTTTTAAACCACCCAGAAGTAGGAGCCCCGCGAAGCGGGGCTCCGTCGACCTATCTTACACTCTGAGTGCTTACCAAAATTTTATTAAACATGAGCAGCTGATTGCAGCTTATATAATTAATATGCTGTACAAAACTCTTTTTATAAAGACTTCTCTGCTTAAAAACTTATCAATCGCGCAATCAATCGTCTTTCGGAACAGCACTATCTAGCTCAATTACCTAGTATCCAAGTCCCAAAATTTCGAGTCACCTGATTGGCCAACCAATCGGCCAATCACGCGATGTCGCCAATTCATGTGTTGTACACTCTCGGGTCGGACCATCAAGGTACACCCCAGGAATTGGAGACATCGCGATGTCGCCAATTCTTGTGTTGTACATTCCTGTGTTGTACAATCCAGTGTCGTGCATTGCTGGTACGTGCATTACAGTGACGTGCATTATAGGGACTCGTAAATGCGAGGGAAGCCGGAAATGTGTCAAATGTCAACACAAATGAGTTCACAATTTCACATTTCCACAATCACACAATGCCATCAAGCAAGTGCTGTTAGTAAATAACAAGTGTTCTGTGTGTAGATTATAGTGTATTATTTATATGTTGTGCCCACTAAAGCCAGATGTTCACCTCCAAGGAAAATAAACAAAAAAATGTTTGTTTTGATTTAAATGTAAAAAATGCCGCCAACTCGCACTGGGCCCGCGTGGTGATTACAGTCCACTTCCTAACAGAGAGGAGAGGAGCCCTGTTCCAACAATGGGAACATCCAGATTGCTTCGGCTGCTGGCCTGTCTTACTGAAGTCCACACAGAATACACAGATAGTGCACGCGATATATATGATATTAAAATACGACCTCCAAAAATATGTTATTCGATGTTTAGAAGATTTTAATCGGTTTCATATTTTCTGCCAGTAATTTAAAATCAGCAGTGTTTTTAATATGATGATGGAATAAGTATAGGATATGTTTATTGGTGAATGTTCGGAAGTATATAGTGGCCAACAAGAACATGTTATTGAGTTATCTAAGTACCTATTAAAGTTAGTGAAATTGATAAAGCTGTTTATTTTGAAGAGTTCCCAAAAAAACCAACCTCAACATACTCTACAATGAGAAGCTGATTGATGTTCCAGTAAGTACATTAACAATGTAAAAATTGAAGACCTAATAGTTGACAGTATTCACGTCAAAAGATGCCCACTGCTGGACATAGGCCTCCCTAAAGACCAACAGTCGCCACATGAGCCCGCCCTGTGCTTCTCGCATCCAGCAACTCACCTGTCTACCTTGTGAGAGGCCTGCACACGTTGTTGTTGCTGCTCCACAACCTTTTTGTTTAGTCCCCATGACACGACAAGGGGCATCACAGGGAATGACAGGAATCACCATTCCCCGTGACACCACCAAAGTTATGTTCTGTTCTACTGCTACTTTATTTATATTATTTGACAAGCAAGGCGATGTTTGTCAAATTGTGGTATACAATAACAGTTGAATAACTTAGATAGAATATTTACATTATATTGCCATATATTGTAGGTATTCCATTTAAGTTATTCATTTACAGGTTTTGAGTCAGTAAATTCATTGTGCATTGTAAATTAACAATAGCTAACAGTTTGTGGTTTGCAAATACAGCTGCATTCATCATTACATTAGCATGTTCAATAATATTTTTAGGAATACAAAATGGGAATTATTTAAGACATGCCTTCAAGATGGTATTCTAGCAGTTTTTGACAACAAATATTGCCCAGGACATTTACTGATAATAAAGTTTTCTATGGACAAAGGCAACAGTAATTACTAAGTTAAAAAAAGAGTACGCTTTTGATTTTATGTAGGTAAGCTAATTACATCTTTATCATACTCTAACATCAAAAATGTCAAAGAATACAAACCAGACAAGAATAAATCAACATAAGAAATGGTATTTGGCTTGACTGTGTACTTGTTTTGAGAATCCCTTGAAGGTTAAAAGGTTAGAGAATTGCACCTGCAGATATATATGGCCCAATGGCTCTTTTCTGCAGAAAAAAGTAAACTCGACTCGATGTTGATGGCTATAAGAGTACGACATAGAGAAGTATGGAAGAAAAGACATGTTTTCACTATCAGTATTTTGACATTTGGTAAAGAAATGTTATGCACTTAATTTTTTTTCCATTTAATACTAAATTATTAGCAGTAAACAATTTTGGACCTGAATGAGGGCGTTATTTACGTCGTTAAGATTTGCTAAATGTCTATTTAACTTAAAAAAACCAAAGAAAATTTTGTCAGAATAAAATACCATATTTGGTTGATTTTTTAATTTTTATTATATCCATTTTCATCCTTTACATTATCTTCCTTGTTCTTATTTCCTCCCCCTGATGCTTGATCATAGTTCATCCTCCCTGGATATTTCACACATTGGTTGCCATGCCTTCTAATGTGCTTCCCATTCTTTATAGCATTCATCACCATCAACTCTTTTCTATAACAAAGATTTTAATTGATTATTTAGAGTTGCATAGATTAGCAATAAGCAACCATACTGAATATTTTTTCAATTTATAAGTAATTGTTCAACAAGCACAACTACAATATTCTTACACTTTTAACCTACTTTTTATTGATTCATCATTCCAAAGAAAAATCGAGGTGTCAACATATTATAATATCAATTATATATTAAAAGTATACAAACTCCGTATTCAGTTGAGTAATCCTTTCTGCCTTTCTCTGAAATTCCGACCGGGCAGACATCAACAGAGATGTGTAGTGATACTGCAACGTCTTGAACTCCATGTCCAGAATGTCATAACCCTGCAATCATTTCTATAATATCAGTGTGTTATACAGTTGTGTACTTCTTTAGTTAGTATTGGTAAAATGCATGATTGTGTAAAGATAGTGTTCATGTTCATCACAGCGTGTTATACCACACCTAATATAGAGCCTTTATAAGTTCATGAACAGTTAGTTTGTTTTGATTTAGAAGTTTAATGGACTTAGGGCCAATTTTACCAGTCAGATATCTTTTATCCATGGAATTAAATTGACATCTGTCAGTTCCAGTATGGAAATATTCAAAATTTACTCACAGAATAGGACTTATTCTAGTTATAACAGTTTGGTGGAATTTGACCTTAATAGAATAGACTTAGGGCGCATTCCACCAAACTTTTATACCTAGAATAAGTCTTATCCTGAGATTAAATTTTGAATTTTTGCCAGTTTTTCCATACTAAAACTGTCAGATGTCAATTTTATTCCACAACTAGCTTCTGCCCGCGACTTCGTCCGCGTGAAATTTCTTGTTACTCCGACCCACCCCGTCGCATCGCATCGCCTGCCCGCGCTATTACTTCGTTTTTGCTTAGCGTTCTTTCTGACTTTTTTCTTTTTGCGCGGCTCTTAAAGGTCATAGCGTGATGTCAAATAGCCCATAGCCTTCCTCAAGAATTGAACTATCAAATGCAAAGAGAATTTTTCAAATCCGACTGGTAGTTCCAGAGATTAGCGCGTTCAACCAAACAAACAAACAAACTCTTCAGCTTTATAATATTAGTATAGACGCTCGCCATACAAATTCATCTTAAGTTACGAAAATTCGCTCGCCATACAAATTCATCTTAAGATACGAAAATATGAAATATTATTTATTATCTTCGTCGTGTGTGATAGTCCATTGAATTGTATGGCGAACGATATTGCATCTTAAGATAAAATATTATAGTATCTTAGCCGTGTGCAGCGGCCCCTTAGTGAACTCCACTGCGGGTGACGTAACCTACGACAAACTTATTATTTGCGGTTGGTACAGTAATCGGGTCTAGGGATCGAACCACAAAATTAAGTTTGTTTTTTTGTTGTATATACTTTTCCGGGATAAAAAGTACCCAGTGTGGTGCCCAGGATATTAAAGAATAATTATGCCAAGTTTCATCATAATCTAACCGGTAGTTTTTGCGTGATGCCTGAACAAACAGACAGACAAAAATTTTTTTAATCACGTTTTTGGGTTCGGTGTCGGTATAGTAACACCCCCTGCCATTTATTTTTTTGATATTTTCAATGTACAGAATTTTCACTTCTACAGATTTATTATAAGTATAGATTAAAAGATATTTGACTTTGGTAAAATCAGCCCTTAATAGAGAATAAGAGATTTTAAGAATAGTTACAAAATTGACACCTTGTCAAATTCAAATTTTGAAAACAATAATATAATAAAATGGAATAAAATAAGAATAGGAGCAAGTTAATAATGAAAGTGAATAGGAACTAAATTAATTGATTCACTGCAAATAATTTGAAGCTAATTACTAAGCTAATGCATGTATTATGCTAACATTGAATAATGTAATAGACAAAGTCAAAGCATTTATTTCAATTAAACCATTTACAGGCATTTTTGAATTGTCAAGAAGTCTGTCAGTCAGAAAATATGAAGCTAGTTGCCCATTCCAAAGCATAGTAGGTACCTATGGAGAAGAACAGGCAAGGAAGTCCATAGACTCTTTTAAATTAATATGTTTAAAAAATATTATTAGTTACATTGTTGAAATTATAATAAATGTGAGAATGATATTAAAAAAAAGACTTACACGTTAAAAGCGTCCCGAGTACAGCAAATAGTAACAAAACAACAATCCTAAAAAAAACAAAAAATGCAGCAGTCATGCAGTCATGGTGTAAGTGTATGTAGTCAGTCATAGCAGCCAAAATACAGTAATTATTTGTGTGGCAAAGTTCAGATATTAACAACTGTGAAAATCTAAATAAATAAGTACCTAGTTCAGTACACACAAAACAGACAAACATTAAAAATAGTAAAAGAATAGGATATAATAAATAAGTGCTAATAAGCTCTTACTTTTTGAAGCTTTTCCATGGCAGCTGAATGTTCTTCAATCTTCACTTTGAGTTCTTTGTTTTCATCACGTAACTATACAAAAGACAACAAAAAAATAACTAAAAATGTGACCTTTTGTAAATTAACATACAAGCTAGTGTAATGTGATATTTGGATATTTCGACAAAATATGTGTTAAAATGATGTTTTCGAGACAAAATGTTACAGGATGTTTTGGTGCTAAACCACAATACCTCTTGAAGAGCATTCACGACTTCGTAGTTAGGTAATTCGCCGTACGGGTCCTCCATTGCGAACGGTAGCAAGTAAGTTATGTTCCACAAACTGGAATTTGTCGTTTTTCAGTAATACAGTGAAAAGAAAGCTTATTTGTTATAAGTTATAACAAAGCTACTGCGCCACTTCGCAAAACTTGACATTGACACTCTGCTGACAGTTAAGTATTGGCGTTTAGTGATGTACATTTAACATTATTTTCATACAAAAACTTAGTCGATTGTACGTTAATAAACGCCCAAGCAATACAAGCGTTGATCAAACAGAGGTGGTAGAGTTGGCCGTGGCAGTATGCTGACATTAGTAATGACGACGAAAATGCAAAGCCTTATAAATTCTCCAGAGCGATGACGGGCAGCAGCGTCAGCGTTGTGAAACGATTGGCTCTACGGTCACTAACCCGCTTGCCCAGCGTGGTGACTACGGGCATTAAACCTCCCATGGATAAAGTGCGAAAACAACGGCCCTGGTCAAGGTTGCGGTTACGGTAAGGACTAAGCGGTTAATCTCCGTGATGGCAGGTTTTACCCGCCTCGAAAAAATTTTAGGTCCGGGGCTGAAAAAATCTCTTAGGAAATTTCTGGCACCTAGCTGGTAAATTGCTTGAATAGCTAGTTTTTGAAGGACAAAATATATTTTGTATATCAGCGGCTTTCAAACTATATTTTGTATATCAGCGGCCTGGGTTCAAACCCAGGCAGGCAATCGAATTAAATCGGCGTCGATTTAAGAGATCTGAATGTAGAGATATAATATTATGTAGGTAGTGGAAGGGTAGTAGCATCAGATCTGAACGTAAGGCAATGACCTTACATTTACGTAACTCACTGTGTGTTGATGCGCCTAATGAGGTGCATCGACACACAGTCAGTTCCTGTGCTCGATCTGGCTCAGAAGTGGTGACTTAGCAATATATTCGGCCTTACCGAGGGATGTTCTGTTCCCTAACCGAGCTGGAAGAATATCCACATACTTGGAGTGAGCCCATCTGTTCTATGAGATAAGCAAACCTGAAATGTGAAAACAGAGCACGCTTGTTCACAAGATGAGCGACCCAAGCTCCAATGAGGGGGTCTACTTTATAAGTACGAAATCCGTAGTTTTGGCTGAAGTAACGGGCGTTTCCAACTCCATATCTCTGTCGAACCTATCCACTCACGCACCCCGTTCCCCTCGTGACCTCCTTTGAAACTACCCCGAACATTTTTTGTCGGCGCGAGACGGGGCGCCTAGCCACATAGGTTTATATACGGTTTCTTCGTTGACGGATTTAAAGAGTTGGCCTACCGGCCACCATTCATTTTCGGTTCTATCATTTTCGGTTGTTTGCTCTGTTTGAGGTTGAACTAGAACATAACTTAACATAACCAATTAACCACCTCCACCACCTATTGCATCTCACTGTTTAATTAATCTTGTTTTTTGTTGTAGGTTTTTGGTCTCTAAATGTCATCAACGTAGTCGTTAAAAACAATTATTGGTCAGCGTATCCGAAATACATTTGGCAGCCATATTGAGAGGATGCCCGCCGCCATTTTTGATAAAATGTCACGCTGACAAAAGTCAAACTCAAAAAGTGGCCATTTATTTGAGGTTTTTAGTTTGCTTCACTCGTGTTTCAAGTCACTGTTTTTGTGTGAAATACCACAACAATTACGCTACAAAATGCCGAAGAATATCACGACTGAAGTTCGGGAGATAATATTAAAAGTAAAGGAGTTTATGGACGAGGAAAAACGAATGCAAGTGCCAATAATACCTCTGAGTAAAGTTTACGTTCGAGTATCTGCCGCTACAGGTTTGGAGACATGTTATTTTTTATAATAATTAGGCATAAGGCAAATAGTATCGTTTATTCTGTAACTTAGTAACGTTCTTTGTTAACTTTAAGCGTTCAAAACAGCGTATGCGATTTAAATACTTTCATACGACATGTAGCATTCTAGCGTCTTTGATAGATGAAAGTTACCATATTTTTCATCATGTTTACGTACTTAAGCATTAAGCCACTGCATTGAGTGTATTAGAAAATGGAGCCCTAAAGCGGCAAATATGGAAAAGTATATGTCAATCATGGTCATCTTTAGAATTTAATTTAACATTACCTACTAAAACTATAAAATTTCGGACTTGAATAGAGTTATTCAGTCACATCAAAACTTAGAACGTTACTGCCGAAATCTAGCAACTGCTTCATAATAATTTAGAATAATCTTTTGTTGGATAAAATAACATTATGTTGATAATATTGTTCAACATAGGCATAAGGAAGACATCTGAATAGTACACCCAAAGAATCATTATTGTGTGCTACAGTGCAGTGTATGTAACATTTCTCATAATAATATTAACTGATTAAAAAATGAGATAAGTACTACATTGATGCTTAAAAATTATAGCGGTAACATAGCGAATGCATTTACATGATTTTTGTCCTCTCATGTTAGCTTTATTCAAAAGGCATTATTCAAAAATTCAAGCGACAAGTCCATTGAAATCAATAACCATTACAATAACTTTGCAACACATAACATGTGTAATTATTTATATTGACTAATAACTTGTATGTTTGGTGCAAACTGTTAATATATGTTGGTTTTTAATAACTAAATAAATAAATCCTAGTTTTGCCAAAATTGTGTCATTTCTGTACTATTGTTAATTTTTTTTCTTTTTTATATTTTGTGTCCCACCAAATCATGATTTTCAGTCGAAACCATAATTGTTCCTTCGGCTCCTTTTCTATATTTGGCCAAAACCGAAAATTATGAAAAAAACTTTGTTAATTAAATAAGTTTATTACAATTAATTTGGTGCAACCATTAAAACGACTAATGAACAACCAAGCAAGAGCTGGTTATGCAACATAAGAAAAAAGATCTTTTGGAATTTCTTTCAAAATTACTAACTTAAATAAGGGCATTAGCAGATATGCTACTGTTAGCTTTTGCAATTAGTGATTAAGTATTTTTTCAGATGCTAGATTCAACTATTACCAATTCTTGCATTAGCGATTAGTGATTAATCCCTACCTAGCGACAGTAAATAAATAAAAAAGCAATGCTATGCTTTATCTCTCTGCCAAACAATTCAGGATCATAAGAAAACACAATGTGTAACCGTACCTATGATAGTATGTAGTAGATATACTAGTAAATAAATAAGTTATGTGTATTTGAAAATGTTGCTGACAAGGTAATCCTTTGAGTGAGAATCTGTTACTACTTTATTCTTGAAAATAGTCACATAAAAATATTTTTAATAGGTTTGGTTATCCATTTATGGATTGCAACCATATTATTATAATTTGAAGAGTACTTTTATAAGTAGATGTACTTATAAATGCAGGTGTTATCACCATCACATTCAAGAACCAATAAATAAATTAATAGACAGCATGTTAACTCGAAAAATAAAAACTCATATAAAGCACTCTTATAATAGTTTTGTGTGCGCGCTTAGCCTAACCAGATAAATTAAGGTTTAGCAGAGGTACAGGATGCATAATATGATGTTTTTTACACTTGCAAATCACCAGCGAACTGTGAACAAAGCAGTGTCATACTTTACAAAAAAAAGCGAATTTTACTGTTTCTTGATAACAAGTTTGCGAACACTAATATGATGGCGACTAATTACCAAATCACCAGTTTAATTTGAACAATAATTTATAAGTATTGAATAAAATAAATCACTATGTTATGTAGACATTATTTTAAACCTTAGCAACCAGATGTTGGTACAGACATTTGCATGTTCTAATTTACTTTCAATTAGTTAATTCAAGCGCTGTATCTTTTCAGGTGTATCTGAACGCACAGTATTGAACATTGTAAAAGAAGCAAGACTCGTTGAACAGGGTCTGCTTGACCCCGAAACTCTAAAGAAATCGCCAAAGAAACGTGTAAGGACAAAGGGCAAGATAGAAGTTGATGAGTACGATCTTCAAGTCATTCGCAGAAAAATCCATGAGTTCTATGCTTTCAAGAAAGAAGTACCCACTATCAACAAACTCCTCCAGATATTAAAAGAAGAGATAAACTTCAAAGGCTCTAGGGAAACACTTAGGAAGATACTCAGGAAAAATGGTTTTCAATTCAGAAAGACAAAGAACACTAAAGAGAAGGAACAAGCTCCGGAATCCACGTCCTCCGTCCCTCCGATGGTGGGGCCATACATACACACTATGTTCAGCCACAAAAATATACAATCATAGATTTTCTCCATAGATTGTAGAGGCATAGATTTAAACTGGTAGGTTTTTGTTAGTTTCTTCTCACGAAACTTTAGATTGCCCCTCCAGAGATTTAAATGCATCATACAACTGCAGTCTTTTGTCCAAAACATAAATTGTCCAACCAACTCTGGGATTTAAGTGGATGATGTAGAGACGGCTACAATTTGTGCATTGATGCTTTCTCTTATTGCTCGGCGATAGTCATCAACTCCAGGTCTAACCAGGCGGTAAATAGCTAAAATGTATATGCACATCCATCCTTGGTCTTCTTTCCTAACACTGCAGGTGATCTCTTGTTCTTTCCTCTGTATCGTCGTTTTTATACATAGACTGCAAGATTAAGAGGAGTTATTTCTTTGTCCTTGTTCTCAATGGTTATCCTCTATGACATTCAATCTTCACTCACAGGGCCGTCTTAACCATATTGGGCGCCGGGGTGCGAAAATCAGCCTGCGCCCCAATTTTTGTGTTTTATTTTCAAACACCAAATTTAATTTTTCTGGCTTTAAAATCGGCAATCTTTTTTGAGATATTGTCTGTTTTGTAATCAACTTTCAATTCGATAGGTATGCTATAGCCAAATTTGTCAATCTATCTTGACTTGAGTCGTAAGTAGTTTTTTATTCATTTCAATTTCGAGAAGGTTTACACATGGTTCGTGTAGGTATAAGGATTGGCTTACGCCCCCTAAGACCCTGGCGACCGGGTGCCACGCACCCCTTGCACCCCCGGGGAAAGACGGCCCTGCTCACTCAGTTTACAATAATAGATGGTGCTATAATAATGTTTTAGCAATTACTATGGAGACAAAATTGCTGTGTATCTCTCGAATCAACATGGATTGGGTAGATTCTAAGCTGTCGGCTATCAAAGTTATGGAGCATCCTGGCTCAAGAGTAAACTAGTCGCGAGCTCTAACTCACTGATGGTCATGGCCAAAAAGCATGCTGTCTCACCTGACTTCGTATCCGACAGAGCTAGTATTAGTGATGAGCAGTTAGACGCTAGTCTACACGAACAACGTCTAGTTCTCACGCACAGAAACACCATTCCAAACTGAGAGGTGCGTAAAAAAATCGAAAAGTGCTTCGGTAAATCGAGTTTTATGAAAAACCACTGCATAAATCAATTACATATAAAGTTTATTGAACTCTTCGATAACTGAGCTTTGTCGGTACGGACTTGGTTTTGAAGTTTTTACAGTTCTTTTATTATTCACACCCAAAGTTACGTTAAAAATAGCAAGAAAAAGGAGTCTTTGTTGACTCGATAACTTTTTAATGCCTTTTTATTTTACTATTCTTTCGTTCGTTTCCGTATAGACAACATTAATAATAAGACAACGAAATCATGTTTGACTTTGGATGCACAATGAGAAACAGTGGAGTAATACTATGCCGAATTTTGTATGGAAAAAATATCGATAAGTGGCACTTTAAGGCCCGCGTCGTTGTCCAAGTTTGTTGATACTGCTTCTCGATCTTTGTAGGAGCTGATGGTGTGATAGTTCTTTTAGTTGAAACTCATTTGAGACCCATGATTGAAATTTTAAGGATTTCTGTTCTACAACTGCAGTCAGATCTAGAAGTCTTATTTTTTTTGCACAACAATAACTACAACTGCAGTTATTTGTCCTAAAAATAGACTTCTGGATCTTTATGTTGAGTGACGGTTGGGGGCCGTCCGCTCGATCTTTCAATCGTAATCTTAGAGCAATTGGACGAACAACAGCAGGACAATTGGACTATAGAACTGCTCCTTAGAGATTTATATTATACTTCGAAAGTAACTCGTGCCTGTCTGTCAGTCTGTCCTTTTCACGCCTAAACCACTGAACGGATTTCGATAAAATTTGGTAGAGAGATAGATTGCATCCCGGGGAAGGACATAGGATAGTTTTTATCCCGATATTCCCACGGAATCGACACTTATGGGGGTGAAACCGCGGGGCGCTGCTAGTTTAATATAAATTACAACATGATTAGTTTGTGAGAAGTAACTACACTGTATAGTACAGTGCGTGCCACGTAAGAAGAGACTTGACCCCGCCTCTTTCCGCCGCCCCTATGACGTCCGGTCCCGTCCCGCACTCAGACCTCATACCGCTAAAGATACCTAAAATCGTGTTCTGAGCATGTTAGACCACGTGGTGTGTCAAGTCTCTTCTTACGTGGCACGCACTGTACCTGCTGTGGTATTGTAGTTTTTAGTTGTAATGACAGAAGCTCATCTTTTTGTGATCTGTGTTTGTACTAATTTTAAACCCAGTACATCATAGACAGTTGTATGTATGTATACAGTATTATGTCCCAATTTAATTAATTTGTTTAATTTGAGGCTATGTTCTAAATCTCATGATAAAATTACTCAAAATTATTGACTCAGAATGCCAGACTATAAACTGGTTTAAGTCTTGGCACACCACCGGCGCGCTGCTGCACGGCCCATCACTGCGGCATGCGGCGGACGTGCCGTGCTGCAGCTGCCCGTTAGTGTGCACAAGGCCTGATAATTTGAATCCTAATATACTTGTATGAAAAATGTGCATAGGATATTTGTCATAGTTATTTGTCTATAAGGTATGCAATGCCTTGATGTATCTGTCACCAAGAAGTATCTTGTGGGGTATAAAACTATGTATCAATGTAGTAGAAAAGTATAAACCGCTGTATCTGGGGGCACGGCAGTGCCCCCGCCAAGTCGAGCAAAACGCGGCACGGCCGTCCATCCTTTTCTCGAAACAGTTCAGGCCATTTTCGACCCCCTATAACTTCGTTGTGGATAAAACTAGAAGCCTGAATTTTCAGTATATGACAGGCATGTTGTATTAGATGTAAATAATCATTGTATGTGGTAGTTTCATATTAAATTATGAAGTAGTTTTAACTTAAAAAAATATCAAATGGCAGCATAAATGGCTTATTTTAAGATAGTGACATAGCTACAACTGTAATCAATATTATAATTTGCCTAGTAGTTTTTATAAGTGATATTTCATTGTATTTGTTCTTCAAGTGGTTAGTTTTCTCATATCGAGTCTAGTGCCAATATTGCTTCACATTTAGGATGAAAATGGAGCATTACAATGATCCATTGAGCTTTGCCCCACCATCGATGATACATATATCGGCTAAGCTTTTAGAACAGTTTTTTACACATATGAATTCTCTGGTAAATATCAGATTGAATTCTAGGGATGTACAGCTTGATCTCGTAGTAAGAAATTTTTTGTAGATTTAAGCCTAAGTGAATGTGTAAATTACAAATGGAATAGTTTGCAAGAAATATAAACTCTCATAGTATTTATCTAGTTGATTTCGAATGTCATGTAATCTTAGTTCTATTTTTTTTAATTATGTCTCACAATAAACATATTCGAATTTGTTATAGATTTAACAAGTTATAATTATTTATCTTGTTCTCATTAGTATTTTGATAATACAGGATGGCATGACATCGACGCGCAACCTGTGCCATGGATTCAGTAGATGATTCTGAACCCCCCAGCAGTGAAATTATTCCGAAGGGTTCCGTACCACAAGGCAAAAACGCCGAAAAAAACAAGTTTGTTGTATGGGAGCCCTCCCTTAAATATTTATTTTATTCTGTTTTTAGTATTTGTTGTTATAGCGGCAACAGAAATACATCATCTGTGAAAATTTCAACTGTCTAGCTATCACGGTTCATGAGATAGTCTGGTGCCAGACAGACAGACAGACGGACAGTGGAGTCTTAGTAATAGGGTCCCGTTTTTACCTTTTGGGTATGGAACCCTAAAAATTACAGTTCCATACACTGAAACAGCCGATTTGTTTTTTGATAACTGACAAAATATTTCTACGCGGTTCTATAATATCATGTGCTGAACTCGTGGTTTCAGTTCGCGCGTCGATTTCCGTGCCACCCTGTATAGTTTTTATATGAAGAATGTGAAAGAATTCTACGTAATAATGTTCCAATTTATTTATTCGTGACACTATGTGCTGCCTTGCAAGCATATAAATATTGCTTGCACAGTAATAGTAATATATTATATAACCCTGTATAATAAAAACATGACAATTATTGTGCAAGTTGTATAGTATGCTCCGGCTATTATTCCCGGTGTCCACTACTGGTGGACACCGAAACAACTGTTAAATTTATTCTCGTTGTCCACCATTGGGGGACACATAATTTTAACGTAACTTCAAAACACTTTAAGGTAGCCTCTGCATCTTCTCCGGCGCTGCGGGAAGTGCAACCCCTCCCCCCTACATAATAAAGGATAGGCATCCATGTTGCCCTCCGCAGCTTCGGCTTGCTGCAGCCTCAGCCGCCACGGCTCGCACGGGTGCCTGTACTTTGTTACAGCGGGCGGGAGTTGCTCTCCCTTCGCGCCTTCGGTTTTTATATACACCCTAGGAAAAGACGTGAAGCGATTCGGTTTTGGAACAGATTCAAACCATGAAGGGTCCCCCAGTGGTGGACATCGAGAATAATCGATGCTCCGACTACACGCTACATATCACTTGTGCAAATTGCACATTAAAACGGAATACCGTGCAAACTTTTTAGTTGACAATACAGAAACAATGACAACACAAAATCATGTCTGTACAGACATGCTTTCTACAAGTCTTTTACAAAGATTGTGGAAAGCAGGTATCACAACTTGTATTGGTGTAAACGCGGGTAGTTGAATTCTTTTTCAAGTAGTAAAGTTTTATATCTACCTTGTATTGTCTCACTGCAGGGCAAAGGCTTTCTCCCTTTTCCACATACATCTGTTTATTTCTTTCAGTTCTATTGTGAACGAATAATGCACGTCAAAACATTAGTGATGTATGAAAAACCTAGTTTTTAAAGTTATTCCTATAAATTAAAAGTAAGGTATACTTTTGTATTATTATTGCGTTAGTTTTTAATAAAACTCTACTAGAATTGAGTATATTTTACATTTATTTAATTCATCACAAACAATCTTACATAAATTCATAGTGACACGTCTTTCTTATAAATATTCACTACGATATTACGAGAAATAGTTTATTATAGTATTATCCGCATTTATCTCTAAGAGATTAGCATTATGACGTGCTAATTGTGCGCATATCAATTTAACAATCTACGATCGAAGGACACTTCACTCTCCTCTGCAAAGGAGTAGTTAACGACTGGAAGCCCAATATAATCTTAATTGAACGTTTAATTTATTACTTGTTTAAATTACTCTGCTCGTTATTATTACGAACTAGAATCTTGACAATTGGGATTAGTAATTATTTCCGTCCAAAATATAATGTTGTTTTCTCGTATTATCGTAGTGAACAAGAAACGCTACCTTACCCACCGCACTGTTGATTACAAGAATACAAGCAAGCGAGATTAAGTACACAAAATTCAGATATAATTGAGGAAAACTATAAATATCCAAGCCAATCACATTGAATTTGGAAACATTAACTTATTTACATTATAGTCGGCAAACTGATCAACGTAAAATAATTTTAGCTCTGATATGAGCATGCAACACTTGCAATTAATCAACAGTGCATCCCCAAATATTATTCCTCCAACAATATTATACAAAATTACAATAACGTTAAACAAAAAAATCCACAAAAACAACAATATAAATATAGTGTCTTAATATTAAATCAACTGTACAAATAATCAACTTACGAAACTATATTACTTAAACAAGGTTACTTATAAAAACCTAGCGAAAATCTAAAACAAGCACATTTTGACTACGGCACTTGAGCTTGAATGAACTCCCTATCAATTAACTTCTATTCGTCGACGCTCTAACACGTATATCACTAGTTCTCACTACATTGATTTGATATAACAATACGTTATATTTATATAATAATTTTTATCAATATAAGCACAAAATGGGCATAGGTCTACTTCACACAAAGCGTGATGACAAACTCACGGATCATCAGAGATAGTATCAGGGAAATCGTCAGTGAGTATAATGTAAATAACCCCCTTTAAGGCCAGTTTACAGCTTAGGTATTTAACATGCATTGCAAAAAGGACTTATTCCAGCTGTTGAGCGAGAGCTTCTCAAGGTGATGGTCGAAGCTCTTCGCTATCAAAACTTACAGACACTGACTGAATATCGGCGTAATCAGCAAGGATATCATTACAGCGCAAGTCTGTTATCACACATTGCATAAAATATACCTCCCATGGTTATATGTACAAACGCCAGCACATCAAGCTACTACAGTCTGTCAAATTTCTTTAATCGATTTTCAACTTTATCACTCAAGCACAAGGTTCAAAGTTGATTGGGAAAATTTGACAGTTTCGGGTAGGTTGATGTGCTGGCGTCGGTACGTTGTGATAAAAGTGCACAGCTTAAATACGACGACTTTTAAGGGATCTTCAGCTTCAACCGACTATTTACTGAGTAAATGTATCTGGAATATATGAGTAATGCAGTAAACCAATAACAGTACGAGAATATAGAATATGTAGACAATTATACAAACATTTCGACAAAATATGTATTTTTTTTATACAATAGCGTTAACTTATAATATATTTTTATGTATTTGTATGAATCCCTTAAAATCGGTTGTTTAATTTTGTCTAAACATACATTTTAGGCCTTACTAGGGATTGAACAAAAGATCAAATTATTAATAGGTTGAAGAAACCTGAACGAGACACAATAGAAGTTGTATTATTATTGCACCTTTGGGCGTTTAGTGTCCCTCAGAGACCCACACTACCTACACTTTGTTTTGTGTGCCGAGTATTAACAAATACTCAATACACAAAACAAAGTGAAGGCTTATCGGGTAAATACAATTTGTGAGTATAGCAGGACCTTAATATCTAAGCGTGTGTTATTTTAAATAAATACGCCACAGTATAATAAATTAACTGGCATCATATATACAATTTGCATAATAATATTTCTTTGACACAGTATCTGTCTCAAAAAATCTATAGACTAAAGGAGACGGGACTTACATTTTTATAAAATTAATTGAGATAAATATTAAAATTTGACAGAAGGTTCCATCTGGCAACTTACTACAATAATACTTTGATAAAAATGGCAATTATTAGACAACAAGCAGAAACTGCTGTGTAGTCTGGCTACAACCAATCTTACCAAGGGGTATTGTGTTATCCTGTGACTGGGTTGTGGAGGTAAGATAGAGTTAGTCGCTCGATGTAAAATACCGGTATGCAGCTGCATCCGGTTAGGCTGGAAGCCGAACCCAACATAGTCTGATAAAAGCTAGGCAGATTGATTTTGAGAAATTGCTGTAGAAACCAAATACTCCATCAGATGTTCACATTTCCCTGTCGTTAGGTCGTTACTAGCTCTAATAAAAGGTTGTTATGCAAGCCAGATCAAGGAACTGTTGTCTATGAAATTTAAAACGCTGCCTTGAAATAATAACAGCCATTTTAATAGGAGATACATTTCAGTCAAAAAGTAACGAAAATACAGTGTCTAGACTAAAAACTAAGTCTTACATACATATTTATTATATATACAATATATAAAATTATCTATATCTTTAAACTTCAACGACGTTTGGTATCAAAATGCCAAAATGCATCAACGCTTATGCAGGCTGACCTCAAACGAAAGGCGATCAGCTGCTAACTTTTTTGAAGGAAACAGTAAGAGATGTCGCAGAATTTAAGAATAATACAGCTGATACATGATATAAAAATTAGTAAGTATGCATATTATATTAAATACTCCCTTTTATTTTAATTATGAAGTTTTTGTATTATAGATACAGTATCATAATTATGAGTTACCTAAATGTTCTAAATAAGCACGTTGATATAATATTTTTCCTTTAGGTAACGTGTCATTGGGTTAAGTTGTTTTTAAAATGGAATACCAACGTAAATACGAATTGGTAGTTTTTTCCTAATTAGTGTTGTGTTCGAACGGTGTGTAAAGATCGGCCTTAGCTGTTGTCATAAAATAAATTAGTTGATACATCAGCAGCTCTGCTGGAGGTCAAATAGCAGTCGCTCTATGTAAAATACTGGTATTCAGCTGCATTTGATTAGGAAAGATCGCTTCGCTTTGGAAGCCGACCCCAACATAGTAGGGAAAAGGTTAGGCAGATTGGTTGACATAATCAAAAGGTCGAAAGTATGTTAACAGGGCTATCCTAAGGATATAGTTACTGCCTAGAAACCAGAGTTCAATGGCCAGATTACTATCTCAATATAATTGATCGTTTTTCAGCCGTTTCATGAAGACTTGAAACTGTTTCTCAATAGACAGTGAAACAGATGGTTTAATTGATTTCCTATTTGACAAAACCCACTATGAATGAAGATTTATATATTCTGTCTTTAGCCTATCTATTACGTATATTATAGTCATAAAGATCAATTGACGACGAGTGCAGGCAAGAATTAAAGAAGCGATTTGAAGAAACTGTAGCGAGTTACACATTACGAATCATTCTATAACAATTTTATTTTTTAAATACATATTGCTATCCGTACCGAATATCTTGGCATCGTGCCTACGCTCTTTCTCAAGGGCCAATAAGAAATTACAAAATCTTGACTAAAATTGATATATTATTATTGCTATCATTATTAATTTTTGAATTTAGGAACCTAATTTTTGAATTTAGGAACCTAACTTTTTGAAGTGTAAACTTCTTTTAGCGCGCCTTCCGGAGTAGTGAACGAAACTGGACCGTCACGCTCGGGTCGGTGACGCTGAATCGCGTATACGCGACATCAGTCGTAAGTTTTCACTTCTATTTGTGTGGCCTTTAGCACACCCACTTTTTGTTAATTTGGAATGTTTTTGAAGATATACATTTTTGGCCAGCGCGTAGGTTTCTTTCAAAAAGTAAGTTTTATAAACTCTAAATTGCCATGTAAAGTCATGCTAATCCGATTTTATTATTGTTGTTTATTATTTATGCATTGATATAATAGTACAGGATACGTAGAAGAAAGACCTTCACCGATCGAGTAACCGGACGAAATGTTTTTTTTTACGGAATAAAATATGTTAACGAAAGTAACGGTGATGGGTTGCCTAATGAAATCCTGTCAAGGATATTTTTAATTAATTATGTAATAGGTAATTTTTTTTCGATATCTTCACCGATAGCGTAACCAAAAAAATTTAATGCTAATCGAATTTATTATTATTATTATTTTTTTTAATTGAATTCATTAGTAAATTTTACTTACAAATTAAAAATCTCGAAAACGTGCTTTTTATGTGGCTTGAAAGAGTCCGTAATTGACTTTGATGATGAAACGCTAAAAAACTGCAAATTAAAGTTGGCGTTTCGGATAAAGCATTTAAAAAATTTAAAAAACATGCGTATAAAAATTAAAATAACTATAGGTTAAAAATTTTTGTCCTATATTTTTTATTCTATTTATAAAAATTTATTTTCTAAAAAAAAATGTGCCTAGTTTCTGTCAATTTCTGTTTTGTTACAAATAAAATATAAAAAATTTATTTCAGTAATAATTTGGAAAATTATATATAAGTATCACTTATTTCTTGCTCTGCAATGAAATTATTGAATTCTTCAATGTAAGTTTTTTTTAAAACAGTTATTTTCTTGTAACACTGTGAGTGATAACCAACTAAATCGAGTGATATATCAGAGGGGCAATTCTCGTAATTTTAACAACGTTCACAGTCTGATCTCAGTCTCAATCTGTCAAAAAATACTTTTAATTTCCCTACATTTTGACAAGTTTTTGACATTTGCTGGTCGCCGAGATGAGACTGCGACTAGATTTTGAACGTTTTAAATTACGAGAATTGGCCTTCAGTTATGTTCACATCAGACAAACAGCACGATTTTATATTCCGTAGCAAACTATTACTTCTATGAGAATGACGGGAAGTTGCTCCAAAACAACGCTTGACATTCATACACAGATCTGTCAACCGTACAGAGCATGCGCACTCTCTTTCAAAATTTTTTTTTAAACCTTGCCCCGCCTTAGGAATTACTCCTGTATCGTGGGTACGTTTACGAACATTTAAATTCACATACACAAACAGCCAGGCTCGAAACAATTACCTGTAGGCAATACAAATATTTGTTCCGTGCAGGAATCGAACCCGCGACACGCAGCGCAGCAGTCGATCGCTCAGCCACTGCGCCAACCATGTCGTCGTTTCATAGGCCAGAAGGGGCGGAGCCCGTCGCTATGGTGCGTCTTCCTCTACCGCATTTGATACTACGTATATGCTCTCTCTCTCGCACTATTTCAAGCATCTGATGTGGCGCGATCGGCTGCAATGCTGCTTCCTCTTCTATCGCACTGAATATAATGGGGAGTCTCTCTTGCACACTTTCATACGTTTCTATTTTCAAATTTCAACGCCTTACAACCCTGATTTTTGACAGGTTTTTCGTAGGCAACCTTGTACCATCGTATTCGCAAAAAAATAATCTTCATTTTGATATATAATTTATTTGGTTACTCGATCGGTGAAGGTACCATTTTCGAATCACCTTTTTAAACTAGCCAACCCTATAGCCTTGACAAGAAAAAGGTAGGCAACCCTATGTTTGCATATTCTATAGACTCCATACTTTCGATTAGCATTAATTTTTTTTGGTTACGCTATCGGTGAAAATATCGAAAAAAAATTACCTGTTACATAATTAATTAAAAATATCCTTGACAGGATTTCATTAGGCAACCCATCACCGTTACTTTCGTTAACATATGTTATTCCGTAAAAAACACATTTCGTCCGGTTACTCGATCGGTGAAGGTCTTTCTTCTACGTATCTTAGACTATAACTGCTTAGCTTTAAATCTAGTTTAAAGCTTGATACAGATTGCTGTGTTTTATCCCTAATCTTCATAGCTACGCAAAATACTATACACTTGATTACACACGCATTTGGATCAGTCACGAGACTATATAATTATTATTAAGTGATATTTTGTGTAAAATGGAGGTGCTTTAAATTAACAGCGTTAAATAGTCAACATATTATACAAAAATAAGACAGAAGGCTTAATAGCCACATAGCTTAACACAAAATGATGTGTCGGTGATGACAGCACGGTAATAAGTATTTACCATAACGGGGTGATAGTTTTCCTTTGGATCGAACATCATTAGTTCTCATACAAAGATTTGAGGTTTGGCGAGTTCAGACCATCGTAATGTTCCAACTTTCATCAAGATGGTGATTTGAGTCAATTTTTGAGTTAAGTAATGAAAAATCAAGGGCTTTTAGATTGCTTCTATGATTTAGTCATAGTGGTCAGTATCTGTGCATTCTAAAAGTATATTTTCTCATAATTACCTGTTCAGATTTTGATGTCCCTTTGCACAATGGTATACGAATATCGGAACCGTATAGCGTTTGGTCCTTAGCCCACTTCCCATTCAAACTAGCGCGGCCTTTTTAAAAATTGTTTACTTTTATTTTGTAGTGTACTGTAAATTTTGTACGTAAGCACGTTCATAAGCGTCCTGTCAGATTATTATTGGTATAAACCAACTCGTTTTTTTATGGTGGTAAGCAGAAACATCCGTCACGTGCCCTTAATACTCATTTTGCTTCGTCCACATTTATTATAATGATATTATTTTTATATTACCGCACTATCACCATCGACGGGGTAGGCATCAGGCCGAAAAAAATATGCCGGCCGGCCGAACACTGTTTGTGTACCAGTAGACAATGTTGTTAAGTCTAAAGTAGCCAGTAATTGAAAACCCGGCAACCCAATCCCTTCATCCGGCACACAGCAGAGCTGCTTACCGGAAGAAATAGGAATGAGCGTGGTACCTCCCCGGGGCGAGCCGTTACTATTGGCCCTACCACTATAAAAGAACGATAAATGCGTTCTTTTTTTTTAATTAAAAAAAAAAATTAACAATTAAGTTGCAACAGTGCAATCCGTTCCTACCAAACAAGAAAAAAAACAAGGTAGCGCTGCGTACACCTTAGTTGCTGGCAACCAGAACGTTTTACACAAAACAACCACCAAAATACACCAACATACAAAAAAAAAATACCCACAAGGTAACCCTGAGGAAAATGTGACCGTAAAACCACGTTTTAGGGCGCCAATGTGACGAAAGGGGTTTGCGTGGCGCAGGTTATAAAAATAAGACCACGCAACCTTGTCAACATAAAAATATATATTTAGAAAAAGAAAAGGTGTGGGTAGGTCTACGGGTCACAATTTTCCCAGAGTCAACCCTGTGGGTAGCGCTGTACTGCCCTGATAGCTGGCGTGGCGATGACCGCAGCGAGGTGCCACGCTGGATGCGCAGGGGTGCCGGTCGACAGGTGTTTGCGCCGACCTTCGTAAGTCAGCTCGGCCCACTTGGCAAGACGGCCAACAAATGGGACGTCCGATGCCTGGACGTTACAGCACGCACGAGTCACGACGGAACCAGCCGCGTAGCTCCAGATGTGCGGCCGTGAGCTTGAGGTGTTCCCTAACCGGAACTTTGGACCCTGGAACATGACGTCCAGCGTGTCACGAGATGACCATTGGTCAACTCCGCTGATTGCGACACCAAGCCAGGCAGAGCGAGTAGCAATACAGTGCGCTAATGTAGGTGATGGTGGATTGTCACAATCAGACGGAGTTTACAAAATGGAAGAGTGAAAAAAGGCATGATGCAATACATTTTGAGTGTGAAGCACGAAAAGTCAAAATGCATTAAGCTGAAGGCCTTAGATTAAAATGAAATACATGAATTAGCGTATAATAAATTCAGATAAAATAAGCATACATGCCAAGTTAATCTGTAAGAAAAAAGAACACAAAATACACGCATGAAAATGCTATCCAACACTTACCCAGTATGGGGGTTTCAAAGACACCGAATTTAAATGCTCGATGGCGGAGAATTATGTAGATTAGGTAGTTGTTTTTAAGCCCGGATAATGGCGAGTTAAGACACGTGTGAAATCACTGATATCAATTATCTGGTGAGACGTGTGACCGCTTCGGGAAAAACCAAAATTCCTAATGACGAACGAAAGACGCGTTGGATAGAGATGGGACATGCGCGGGCGCATAGATAAATTCTCACTCACGCGCCGATAGCTGAACATATTGTGCCTTTAGTCATTACTATTTACAACCGCTCTATTTGTAATAGTCTGTGGTTGTCATATTTTGACATCTGCGGCTCTTTGACAGTTGAATGTATGTAAACATTGGAATGTTGCTGTGATTTTGTTGTTAATTAGTTAAAATGTGTTTAATTATGCAAAATGTAACGTACGACGTTACAAACTGAACACGGGAACTATAGCTAATGAAGATTTAACACAAGCCGTCTTCTTCATCAGGCTTCTTCACGTATGTGACAGGCTCGTAAGGGGATTCTTCTAATTCCACGTTCGAAACATCCTGCAAAAGAGGAAACAATATGTACCAGTGCGACACTGTAAGTTTTTAGAACTGGACACTTGTAATCGATATAATAAAAAAATAAGTACCACTTTTGAAAATGGAACTGCCAATATTATTGTGATGTGTACCTATGTATTTTATTCATTTGTCATTTGTCTACGATTTGGCGGCAAATTGAAAATTTTCTATGTCACGTCTGCATGAATTTAACGCGAGAAAATTTTCGTACAATGATTTTTTATGACTTTCGATGTCATTTAAACCAACAAGAAAGTTATGATAGACTTCGATTTGCCTTTCACAATGAAGCCCCATCTCGTGCCACTGTTTACAACACTGGTTTAATGAGTTTAAACATGGTCACACTAATCTCACAGATGATCTGCGTGAAAGCCTTCTACAGCGACGACTTAGGATAACATCAGTCTTGTGCGGCGTATGATAGAGACTGACAAAAGCGTGAATTATCAGCAGATTCGCACAAGCTTAGGCATCGGTATGCGGTCACGAAGCTTTGTGCCCAGTGGATACCTCATAATTTGACAGAGGCCCAAAATCTCCGTCGTGTTGATTGGTGTCGTGAAATGGTTCAAAGATTTAACGGAGGTGACTCAAATGCTGTGTTCGAGATACTTACGAGTGACGAAAGCTGGATTTATTGTTATGATCCTGAAACTAAGAGACAGTCTGCTGTATGGGTGTTTCCTTCCGAGGAGTTGCCAACTAAAGTGAAGAGAGCTCGAAGCGTAGGAAAAAGATGGTGGCCTCGTTCTTCGGAAGGACAGGTCATTACGCAACAATTGATTTAGAGGATCGAAAAACAGTTCTGCAGTAGCAAACAATTGTTAGTGTACCAACACTAACAATTGTTTGCCACTTGTCTTGGAAAAAGTTCGGGAGAAACGACCTCGCAGTAGGATCCTCCTTCACCACGACAACGCCTCGTCGCACACCGTCAAGCACACAATCGACTACTTAGCGACGTCAGACCTGGAATTACTGGGTCACCCGCCCTATAGCCCCGACCTCGCACTTTGCGATTTTTATTTATTTCCGAAAATAAACGAAAATCTTTGAGGAAAACGTTTTATGGACGCCGAGGAAGCAGTGGCTGCGTTTCAAAATGCCGTCGAAGAGACAAGTGGGCAAAGTGTTTTCTCAGTGGTTCCATCGGATGCAGCGATGTATTGATGTAAATGGACACTATTTTTAAAAAATGTAATAAAACT
The DNA here is from genome assembly GCA_963855955.1 of Luperina nickerlii. NCBI lineage: Eukaryota > Metazoa > Arthropoda > Insecta > Lepidoptera > Noctuidae > Luperina > Luperina nickerlii. The sequence continues at coordinate 2,733,202 of OY979662.1, forward strand.
AACAACTTGCTAGTTTGTTCAGTTTTTGATTTTCTAAGAACTTTCAGTGTCACCTTCGTATTGAATCTCGTATAAAAGTCTGAAATTACCCCACGGAAAAGATTGTATGTCTGAACGCATTTGGAAAAAAATTGGCACACAGATATAACTTGGATTAACATAAAGAATACTTTTTATCCCGTTAGTACAAACGTACAAATGCGTTCAGTCGTTCTTGCGTGATTGAATTACAAACATACAAACTTTCATATTTATAATATTTTTAGATCTTTGTTGATTGATTTGATGAATCGCAGTAATTCGTTACGGGTAGCCAGACGCCCGAAAGACAACCAGTCTTACCTAGGGCTACCCAGTAACTGGGTTGTGGAGGTCAGATAGGCAGTCGCTCCATGTAAAATACTACCAGTATTTTAAGCTGCATCCGGTTAGACTGGAAACCGACCCCTGCATAGTTGGGAAAAATGGCCTGGCAGATGAAGATATCCAAATCCGTTTAGCCGTTGAACGTGATTGATTAACAAACTTACATACTTTAACATTTATAATGTTAAAAAGTCATGTATTGTGTCGGATGGGATTTTCCAACAGCACAGCAAAAAATCGAATAATCTTTTCAGTAAAACAGGTGGTTTACACAATTATAGTATGTACTAGAAATAGGAACCAATTAGTTTAAAAAAAACTGTTGAAGCTGCTGAAGATTGTAAAAACTATCTTTTCATTGTATAAATTCTATCTCTTAGTAATAAATAATTGCGCACATGTGTGAGTACCTATTAAAGCTACCATTTACTGGATATGTCTTTAATTGACTTGAATGTGCCTTCTAATACCTCACTGATGTGACTGAAGTCTCACTGATGGCGGCGCGTGTGTTGGATTATTAATTCCCTTCAAAATGGTTGAGCTGAATGATACTAATCCATGCGTCATGTTCGTGAACGGGCGCCGTCAATAGGGACTGGTCATCTCTTAGCCGCCACCACGGCTTATTTTAATTTATGAATTGTTTTTGTTTATATATTTTTATTAAGTACGCTTTTAACGTGCAAGTTTTTCTAAATCGCTCTCACATGTAGGTATAACAACATAAATGATGTATTTAATCAATATTTTGTAAAAAAAAAAAATATGATTGAAAAGACTGTCCGTGGACTCCACGGACAGTCTTTTCAATCATATATATTTTTTTTCAGTTTCTCTAAATAGAGACCAGTCATGTGCAAAATTTCATGCTTGGAGACCGAACTCACTAAATTCAACCATTGACATGCAATTTTGTATTGTCAATTTCAGGAGTTGGTCAGTTAATCAGAAAGTTGAATCTAGTTGCCCATTCAAAAAACGTAGACGTCTACTAAGAAGAATAGGCAAGAAACTCCAAAGATACTCGTTTAAATTAAGATATTACAATATTCTGGGAGCATTAGTCAAGACACTCTTTTAAATTAAGATATTACAATATTCATGGGTGTGTGTGTGATACAGGGTGCATTATTCTTGTTGTTTCTATATTGTGAACAATGACCCAGACCAGACTCAGCGGTTTAGGCAGTACATAGTCTGCCAGTGAATGAATGAATGGACTTACTGCTGTGGTCGTAGACTGCGCATTGGGGCTGACATAAGAGGGGGCCGCGTTTTCCCTGACAGCTGCCCTGGGGGCCGGTTCCATGGCCTCGGGCAGCGGTACCGTGGCCGCCAGTCGCGCGTACTCCACGTCCATATTGCGGATGAAGGGGCTGGCCAGCGCGCGCTTGGCCGACTCGCGGTCTTCCTCGTCGTAAGCCTGCAGGATCTGCTCTAGGGTCTGCATCTCTGCCACCTCGCAGTTACTGCCCCATTCCTGGAAAATGAAAGTTATTTGTGTAAGTAAATCTTGCCAGAAAAGCCAAGTAGTTGTATTGATGATTATTATCACAAGTCTTTAAATAGATATTTGTTACGGTTGCGAATCATATTTTAATTAACAGACATTTTGCGCCTACATCAAATAAATTGGGATTTAGGGCAGGAGAATGATGTAACCTGTCACTAACTTGAAAATTTTATTGAAAAACTTAGGAAAAATTGAATTTCGTAGACTTCTTTAGCTCATACCCTTAAAACTCTTTTACACGTTAATGTTTTGGTAAATATTTGAAACTGTATGGCACCTGCATATCCTAACCGACTAATCTCTGAGAAGAAAGGCACAGCTTGTATGTTGATGTAAAGGCGGGGTTACAGACACAACCCACCTTGTACGCTTTCTCAGCGGCCACAGGGTCGCCCCTCGCGAGTTGGACGAGAACTATGGCGACGGTGAGCCTTCCGATCGCGCCGGTGTTGCCAGACTCTTGATGGAAGCCGATTTCGCGACGAATGCTGTCCACGGCTTGGTCGTACCTGAAATCAGTGTAGGTGTTCCATTAGTTTCATTTTTGGATGGCAAACAAGCCAACGGCCAGCCAAGGGTAAATTGTCAACGCCTCAAGACATCTGCATCTGCAATTACAGAGACAGCACAAATGCTTTAAGGCGAAAGCGCCAGGGTAGCCCGCGAAATTCAATTTTTTTTACGTTTTTTGGAATTTGCTGGTCAGTATTAAGTTGTACGTTGATTATTATATGAATCGCGGCCGTAAGAAATATGTGTTTACAGAATTATAATTATTAAAGTCATCAACACAACTCTCTAAGACCACGTAAGTCTCAAGAATAACTGTTTCATGAAATCATCGTTCTTTGGACTTACGTGGTCTTAGAGAGTTGTGTTGATGACTTTAATGATTATAATTCTGTAAACACATATTTCTTACGGCCGCGATTCATATATTAATCAACGTACAACTTAATGCTGACCAGCAAATTGCAAAAAACGTAAGAAAATTTGAATTTCGCGGGCTACCCTAGCGCTTTCGCCTTAAAGAGTAACTATGGAAATATGGAGTTTATTGCCCATTCTTCTTCAAAACTTCCTTTTGGAAGAGGCAACTAGAATCAGTTCTAATTTCTTGCAAAAGTTGACGGTCAAGAACAAGACGGCCTTTTCATGGCTTACTTGATTGATTGAAATGATTTGACTTTGTTTTGCCATCCCTGAGAATAACTGAAATGTCTCCTGAGCCTGTAAATACACCTATACCCAAAGCCGGAACACAGCACCTACTTGAAGGCATAAATAGGGATGGTGTTATAAAACATCGACACAATAAGGAAGGGATACCGTCTAAGATGGATGAGTGGTTGGGGTCCCTCTGCCGGAAGAGCGAAACAAAACATTTTTACCATTGGAGCTTGACGAGAATGCGGGACGCCTTGCTGATGTACTCCGAGCCCTGGTGCTGACTGCTCTCGGTCTGGAAAACAAATGGTCTATAAATTATCTTTAAGTCGGTTAGTATTTGGGTCCTTTCTTTAGACTAGCTAGAGCTTCATATAAATTCATGATTGGAGGCGCAGCACAGCACTGAATGAATGTCAACATCAGTAGCAATAGTCTTTGTGTGGCCAACACAACACGGAGAGCCTGCCTTTTTACCAACTGGCTAATACTACCATGGCGTGACTTTTTTCTCGTTTAGTTCATTCATAATATTATGAGAGACGAAGGCAGAATATTATAATAGTCTATGGTAAATATGAATGTAGCTGTGTCCTCCTCTCTCAAAAACATACAGGGTGGCGGGGACATCGACGCGCGCAAACTGTTAATATGACTTCAGTACATGATTAGGAACCCCTGCTTTGAAAAAAATCTACGCTACCCCTTTACTAATAAACGTATTAAATCAGATGAATAGTTACACACCGTTTTCTCTCTTTCAGTCGTCAGTAATTTGACTTTCAAAAGAAGAAGACAAAGCGTTGTGTAACTATAGAGGCGCTATACAACGTTTATTAGTAAGGAAAAAATAGTTAGTTAGTTAGTTTAGAAATTCGTGATGAATTCATAGTAAGTCCTCGCCGCCCTGTATACTATGATTGCAGGTAACTAAAACAATGAAAATAAAACAAAGAGATATTTAGGATGTCTAGGATGTGTTTATTTTCATGTATATTACATATTTTTACAAGGTTTTAGTACATGGTACCCTATTGTACCTGATAGGACACGGCAAAACACAGTGAACTTTAACATAAATTGAATCAAAACCTATAAAGGCATGCGGAGCGCACGACGCTCATCGCATGCTTTGCAATGTGTGGAGTTGTGGACGCTTATATTCGTGGTGAGCACGTGCGTAGCACATGCCTCGCAATGCCTGTATCCTTAAGACGCAGAGTCGTTATCTGTTGTTCAACAAATAATATTAATTCGTTTTTTTCTGTAACTATTAAAGGGCTTAAACTGCATAACACATATTATTTGTTTTAATAATATTAATAGATTATATTTCTAAGATTATGAATAATTTATTCGCTGAAAATAAAGGTTTAGGAGTTGTAAAATTTGATGGTTTATGCACAGTCTAGATTTTGCCTGCTTTGGGCATGCAAATTAGTTTAATATTATTAATAATAACTAGTTAAGTACTTCTTTTAGTAAAATTTACAACTATGTACTAATTCAAGTAAATTACAAGACATACCCTACCAAAACTATAATATTATATGTTCTAATATAAATTACAAAACCACCTTAACATAACATTATTTCTTCTCTATGTCGCATACATTCTTGTATTTTTTTTTATATAAAAACGACCGCCTTGAACGATCGTTAAACAGTGATTTATTGAAATACTATAGAGGTATGAGGAACAGGGTGTAAAGTTCACTCATACTCTATAGAAAAGGGAGGATCCTCCGACCAGACGGGTGTTGTGTCTGGCGGGCAACTGCCCGTTGATTCATGTCGGGCCGTTGTATCTATGCTAGTTGCGCGGTAAACTCTGCTTGCGCGATGCAGGATTTGCGTGACGTCAGTATGACGCGTTGTTTGTATATGGCGTTGTAGATACCGCTACAATACTAGCAGCGCGCCGACATTTCACCCGAATAAGTGTAGATCCCGTGGGAATATCGGGATAAAAACTATCCTATGTATGTCCTTCCCCGGGATGCAATCTATCTCTCTGCCAAATTTTATCGAAATCCGTTCAGTGGTTCCGGCGTAAAAAGGTAACTTACAGACAGACAGACAAAGTTACTTTCCAAATTTATAATATTAGTATGGATATTTTTACATATTGATTGCAATAATAGGTACAAAATGAATTTTGTGCAGAATGCTCGGCGCGTAAGTCGTTAATGTAAAGTATTAAAATCAGTAATGCAAATAATCATTTATATGATAAACATTCATCACTGGAAAGGAGAAAATGCTAAAGCGCCATTTGGGCCAAAGTGAGTTATATAATATATCGTTGGATTAGAATTTTTTTCTGCGCGATCTGTTTAGATTTCAAGACAATCTGAGCCAATTTTTGGCTCAAATTGTCTAAATCCGTTCAGCCGTTTTTGCGCCAGTCCGGAAAATACATCCAGACTAACACAAAAATATAAAAACTACATTTTCGGCATCTGATCATCTTCGGCGCCTCGTAGCCATGACTTTTTATTAAATGTTCAATGTACAGTTTTGACTTAGTTACTATTTTACTGCAAGTATATGGATTTAAAAGGTGTAATTTTAAATAAGAAAAGATGTTTATACGTATTCTAAATATTAAAAATTAGGTAAACCGTATTTTGTAAATTTTCGACCGTTTTTATGTTCCGCTGAGTCTGGCCGGTGTGTGTATAGTAGATTATACTCACTAAGTAAATATATACACTGTATATATTTACTTAATAGGTATAATCTGTTCCAAAAGAATCTGATGAAAATGTAAAATTCTAATATTAAATCACCTTAACATGTGTTTCATTTGACAATGTTGTGGTTAATTTTATAACCTCGATTTTCGGTGGTGATTTTATAATTACAATTTAATAATGTTTTTCAAACAAACATTGTTGGCAAAAGTGGTGAGTGTAATTGAAATACGACTTCTAACGAATGTGCCACTAATTTCCTTTAGTGAGTGATTGCGTAAGAATTTAACTTGAACAGGGTTTGTTTACACTTTCATCAGCTACTTTTAAAACAGACATTAAAATAATACACTAAATTCAATACTTTCTTTGGAAAGTACTAAAACATTAAACACTAGAATTATTATAAAAATATACTTATCTTTTTAATACCGCAGCGTTGACTTACAAATAGTTACACCCAAGTAAAATAAAAATAACAAATAAAACGAAAACTTAAGTCAAATACATACCGACGCACAAGAAAAAAAAATTAAAGCTAACATGAACATAATCATGCAAACAAATTACTATAACCAACGTCAATATAGTAAGCCCAGTAGGTATAAAATAAAATAAAAAAAGGTCGGCTAAAAAACAATCTAAAAATAAAATATTGACAATCGATTCGAGCATTGCGATAAGCAGGCACTTGAAACGTTACTCAAAATAACGTTACGCGTAGTTCCAGTACCGATAATTTGTACCGGTCCACTAGCATCGTAACAAAACTAATTCCTTGGCTATAACGATACTGACAAACGGAACGAAATCTTAAACTGTTCACTAACAATATGATCAATATATCGTTATTAGTATAACGATATAATAACGTTATTAATTTCGATACTCAACTTTGCCAGCTTAATGACATAAAAGATGACGAAAATTACGTAAAAGTATGAAAAATAACGTTACAAATGAATCTGTAACGTTATTACAAGCGGATAAGCTTAATCTTACTGACACTTGTCTTATAATATTTATCAAGCATTCAGGCATTAAGTCCGCCTCTGTACATTTATGTGCTTGAAGTACTAAATAAATAACTAAATATTGTTCTACGAAAATGATATTCTGTAACGTTTTCCTTTGTAACGTTATTGATACTTTTAGGTTTTAGTATCGTTACAAATTTTGGAACGTTATACGATAACATTAATGGTAACGGAACGAAATTCATTTCGTTTTCAAGTCCCTGGCGATAAGACAGATAGATGCTGGAAATTCTGGGGAGAAATTGCGACGCACAAACATGGCATTCTCGACGAACTACGAATAATGCTAACACTTACTGAGGAAACATCAGCGGCTTGTTGGAACAGCTTGACGGCAAGTTCCGGAGACGTCGCCTCGAGGATCTTAGCTCCCTTGTCGAGCACGCTGGCACCGCTATCGCCCGAGCCATGCTGCTGGAAGAGACTGCTGGCGTCCAAAGCCAGTTTGTAAATCTGCAAAGAAAGGTATTTTGTTAATTTTCTCAGGTTGCTGCTAGAACCTGGTATTTTTTTAATCTCACGGGTTGAAGCCAACGTGAGATTTCTAAATCTAATTGTAAGAATTTCCATACTATGCAACATGTGTTTAATATAGCTGCTTTCTATAAATTGATTGGATAGACTAAATTCGAATTGCAAGATTTGTTGTTTTAATCAAGTACTCTCTTAAAAAGTAGCTTATAAATGATGAACTTTTAAGTTAACTGCCACGTCACACGCAAATAATCTTTTTCTAGCATTTCACGTTATTGATCACAGTTGAGCGTGGGGATTGGCATACAAAAGAGAGGACTATGCCCAGCAGTGGGGGAGGGCTGTGAATGATGATGATGGACAGGTACAAACACCCTGTTTATACCTTGACTAATAACTTCATAACAATAAAAGTGTGTCTAGTGATAATTATTTGTACAGTCAATCTATATTACATTTAAGGGGCTTACATGACCTAAAGCGCGGTCACTGTCGAAATGCATAGAAAAGAAAGAGAAGCGCAATGACACAACGCTGGTAATTTAGTGCAAAATATGAAGCAATTATTACAAAAAATCTATTGTTTGGACTAAAAAATTAAAACGAATAATGATTGTTTGTATATTAGTATGGTTTTTATTGTAAAAATAAAGTTTTTAAAGGTATCTTCATGATTTTTTTCTATCGTATCAAATTAGTTGTATGAGAAACACACTGTCAACCTAGCATATATCCTGAAGAATATTATATTATATTCTTCTGATTTTGTTTACGGTAGTCGATCATATAATATTAAATATTTGTAAATAATTTGTAAATATGTGAGCACCATGTATCTATCACATAAATGATTTACCTGTAATAGCTTCATTTTTAATTCTTTTTACTTTTTTATGGTACACTTATTTATTCTAGGTGCATCGTCTTCACATATAATTATATTATGTATACAAAACCTTGTAAAACATTTTAAAAGAGTAACGGTGGAGTTTCTTGCCCATTCTTCTCCATACGAACACTACCTTTTGGAAGGGGCGACTAGAATCAATTCGATTTTACTGTAAGTTTTGACGTTCAAAAGTGCCTTTAATGTGCCTATTTGAAATAAATGATTTGAATTTGACATATACTTTTATTGATTCTAAAACTTGCGTTTTTTGCGTTTAGGTCTTGTAAGCCCTTTAAAGGAAAATGTCAGAATCCAGTCCTCTTTTCTGCACCCACAAAGAATTGAAAAATAAGAGGGGACAATTCCTGTATTTTTAAGTACATTCTAATGTCTCAATCTGTCAAAAAATCTCTAATTTCCCTACATTTTTGACAAGCTTTTGCCGAGATGAAATTGCGTCTTGAATAAGAACGTTTTGAATGTATGCGAGAATTCAAGCTATTCTCGGTCTCTTTCTCTTCTCTGCCCTTATCGAAGTATTCATGGAAATTATCACCCGAAGGAGAAAAATTGAGCCTCTTACCAGAATAATCCACGTCCCCACCGAAGACGCATCCTAGATAGCAAGTAGAAACCACTTACCTCCTCAGGGGGAGCAGTCTCTTTACAGACAATCATTGCGTTTTCCAGAGACTTAGCTGCGTGGAAGAACGCATGGTTCTTCTTGAAACACTCCGACGCCTTCAAATGGCATTCCTTCGAGTTCGGCAGATCTCTAGCGATGCGGAAGCATTGAGCTGAAAAAACAATAGCTATTTAAGGCGGATGTATAATTGTATAGCCGACCTCATTATTGCTTCACAACCCTAGGGTAATAGTAATTTATTTCAAAAACTTCAGTACATGTTACATCAATGAGGTCTTGACCCCTGAACTAGGGCATCCTGTATGACAGAGCGACCCCTGTTATACAGGATGTTGGTTTCTCCAGTTGAGAGGGCCGTGGATAAATAATAACAGCCGCACAGGTCGATCGATCAGGTTAAGCTACGCTTGCCGCGGTTGGTCTGTGGATGGGTGACCATCATTACATACCGAGACCCCTCCGTGCCTCGGAAAGCACGTCAAGCTGTTGGTCCCGGCTGTCATTCGTGGATCTTTGACAGTCATTACGGGTAGTCAGAAGCCCGAAAGTCTGACAACCAGTCTTACTTACCAAGGGGTATCGTATAACCCAGTAACTGGGTTGTGGAGGTCAGATAGGCAGTCGCTCCATGTAAAACACTGATACTCAGCTGCATCCGGTTAGACTGGAAGCCAACCCCAACATAGTTGGGAAAAGGCTTGGCAGATGATGATGGTTTCTCCAGTTGCATATAGATCAGCATGAGAAGGCTTAGAAAAAAATACGTTTAAGGAATTGACATCGTGTTGAAGGCTTTTTGTAGATCGAGTAATATACCAACACATTTATCCAAGCAGTTCGTTATTGCCGTGATAAACTTTCGAACAGCTTCATTCGTAGAACGTCCCGCTCGAAAGCCGTATTGTTGGTCCGATATCAGGTTGTTTTTCTCAAGGCATCCAATGAGACGCTTGTTCTTGAGGGTGGATGTCACTCGCACGTCATAAAACGACAAGATCTATTTGTGTATGTGACAGTTAGATATATTCAACCTAAGAGAAGTTTTAATTTACTGGGAATTTTTGTCATAAGTGTTTGAAGCAATTGCGAGGTCGACTATGCGTGCATAATGATGACCTCGATAAGTGATAAATGAGATAGTTGATAAGTGAGTAACTCCGTGGAGTTACTCACTTATCAATGATTCTAAACACAACAATAGACTACACATCGCTTAGCGATTTCGTGTACATTATAGAACCCACCAGACTGCGCTAAAGGTGATTTTATTTGCTACTTAAGACTTACCAGCTTGGCTATATTCGTCAGCCGCCGAATCATAGTCCGGCTTCCAACGGAAGACGCTAGTCTTCATCCTGAGAAAGACATAATTATGCATTAGGTACCATCACATGGGATATTAAACAAAACAGTGATTAAACGCAAGCCTATCAACACAGTAAAAAATAAGAAACAAAGTAACTGCATAACTACGCAAAAATATCCCTGAAATTAATAAAAAAAGTGAGCCGTCACGGGACGCCTGGCAGATGTGAAACATCGACATTATTTTGTAAAAGTAATATGATTGAAAAGAACAGATTGCGATATAAACTAAATATGGCATAATGATAAAATAAAATATTACGATTTTTTCCAGAAAATGATGACTGTTTATTTAATAAACATTTATTTTCATTCAAGTAAAACACAGGTTATGTGTACCGCAGTAAACAACACTATGAAGTATACACTATAGGTATCCGAGCTGTGTGGCGAGAGAGAGCTTAACGCCGGATCGAGTGGGAAGACAATCGCAGTCGATTGCGCATGGCGACGCGGCGACGCGTCGCCACACAGTACACAAGACTGTGACTGTATATATACACTATCATATAGCGTGGCGACGCGTCGCCACTGCATGCGTCGCCACGCCAGAAATTTGTTTTACGTGCGGCTATAGATGTTTCACATCAAAATGTCGCATAATAGCAGCGTCTTAATTATTAATTTGTGTGACGTCATGCGGGGTAATGGAATCCAGCGTCCTACAGGTAAATGGGAACCAAAGTCGTTTAGGATTTATTAATTACATTTATTTATTATGTTACTAGCTACTCCCGCGGTTTCACCCGCATAAATCTCGATCCCGTGATTTCTAATATAATTCATCTATTTTTGTTTTCCTCGTATATGCAAAATTTCAGGATGATCGGTCAGTGGTTTAGGCGTGAAAAGGTAACAAACAATCAAACTTTAGACAGCACGATTGGCGCAGTCGTTAAGCGATTGACTGCTGCGCTGCGTGTCGCGGGTTCGATTCCTGCACGGAACAAATATTTGTATGACCTACAAGTATTTATTCCGGGTCTGGTTGATTGTATATGTGAGTTTAAATGTTTGTAAACGCACCCACAATACAGGAGAAATTCCTAGTGTGGGGCAACGTTTTTTTTAAAAAAAAAAAAAAAACTTTCGCATTCATAACATTAGTTAGGATTTATTTATAAATATAATAGCAATTGTCTCTATGGTCGCAAGCTCTACTGCTTAGCTGGTCCTCCTGGGTTCGATTTCCAGATCGGGTAGTAAAGTGTTAAGTATTGGGTTTTTCCGTCAGGAATTTCTCAGTAGCAGACCGAATTTTGGATTCGTGCCCGGTTGATGGCTCCCTAGGAAATAGGTAATACGGGCTGGTGTCTGCAAATCCACGTCAAAGCGCGTATTTTGCGTGAGGGTGGGAAAATCATATTATTCGATCAACCCCAGCTCGCCCCCTATTACATGGATGGGACTTGAAGCATAACCGGCGTAATGTGGATGTACCATAGGTACACCCCTGCCTAAACCTTTCGGACAAGTAGGCGTGATGTTATGTTATGATACCAATTACGTTTGCTGCGATCGGAGGATCGAAAAAAAAACGAAATGATTTGAAATACATTTAAATACTGAGTTAATATTACAAAATTAATCCTATGAATGATGATTCCCGTTCGAAGTAGGACAATAGGATAATCATTCTTACAATTTATTGAACAAACAACAACTTGCGAAATCGATTGACGCCATAGGCATAGATTAACATACCAATATATGTGCCATAATATATGGCCATAGGTGCATTAGCGATTAAATAAATTAATAAGTATCGGCGCGGATGCAACATCAGCGATCTTCATATAGTAGCGCTATGTAATTTACCTAAGTTATTTAAGTTAGTGTTATCAGTAAATTGGTTTCTTTTGATGTTTTGCAACATCCTAGAAAGTCGCAAAAAAAATAAACATTTTACTATAGCAAACAAATTTCGCAGTGCAGTCAGTCAGCGCAGCATAAACAATTAAAGCACCCCTTTTTGCATCGAAAGCACTCTTATCTCCCCTTGATTGTGTAATCAATAGCATTAGAATATGCGTCGTTTTGGCCAGACATCATCATCATCATTTGGTTCATATTTTTTAATAATACTGTTCATTCGAGTGGTCACAAGCACAACTGATGAGCATGAGTTCCTGGGTTCGATCCCCAGCTCCGGAAAAGTATTAATAGGAATTTCTCAGTAGTAGAGAGCCTGTGAACCAACAGTCGGAATGTAATAGTTTGATTATGCTATACAGTTATGCTAAGAACAGTAAATGGATTTAGTCGGAATAAACGTTTTTCTGAGGACTTAAGTAGGCTTATAATTGTGTGGCACACTTTTTTACATATAAACATTAAAATCAGAAATTGCATATTGCACACAGAACAAAAACAAAGGAAATTGGGCATTGACGAGCAAAGCATTATATTGATACTTTATTTTCTTATTATAACAGTGACTACCGATGAAGAATTGCCAAACTAAGTGGCAGCAGGGATTGCTTGAAGAACAGATGGCTGATAGGGCCGAGAAGGTTCTGGAGTGGCGAGTCTGTACCAAGAATATTTTCCTAAACTAAATCATTTTAAGACTTTTGCAAAACAAATCCGTATAGTTAGTGGGAAAATCTCCTTTTCTCCTTTCGGGTAACTGAAGTAGACTGAGGTGATTTCTTAATAAATATTTATTTATTGAGCAAATTATTCAGACAAAATCTATACTTTAATTAGTTCTGTGAAGTCCTCATTAGATTTATTTATTCCAATGGAAATTGAGGGAATCACAATAAATCTATACTAATACTCGTATTATAAAGCTGAAGAGTTTGTTTGTTTGGTTGAACGCGCTAATCAATAAATAATAAAGAGTATTCTATTCTAATCTAAAACTACCAGTCGGATTTGAAAAATTCTTTTTGCATTTGATAATTGATTGCCAATTCTTGAGGAAGGCTATAGGCTATTTAACATCACGCTATGACCTTTAGGAGCCGAGCAAAAATAAAAAAAGTCAGAAAGAACGCTAAGCAAAAACAAAGTAATAGCGCGGGCAGGCGATGTGATGCGACAGGGTGGGTCGGAGTAACAACAATTTCACGCGGACGAAGTCGCGGGCAGAAGCTAGTAATAATTAGTATTTTATGAATTAAGAAAATCATGTTAACTAACAAAACTTGTATTGTCTTTTCAGCTACTAACATTAACAACTACCAAAAAGTACAACGTTCAACGGCTCATCTTGCTGTAGTGCTGTCACTACATGACTGGCAGAATAGTCGACATCGGCTCAATTGCCAAAGGAAAAAAAGAAAAACTATATATGTCCATCAACCAGCTTTATGTCAAAACAATATTCTACCTAGTTTGTTTGCCATAAACAGAAGATGATTATCATTGGAGGTTTTCACTAGAAATTCTAAAGATGTAGGCAAGTGTCTGGATTATTTACCCGTTGGCGATACACTTCCTCGGCCCCTATTATCTGAAACTTGTATATAAATGCATAGTACATATGAGAGCACTATGTACATACATTAAAGCTACAATTTACTAGGTAAGTCTTTCATTGACTTGATTGTGCCCTAGTGGTTGAGAGTATGTCACACCAACTCATGTTTGTAAATGATAATGTGTATGTCATTCTACATTGATCTCCTATGTACAATTTCCACATGAGTGATGTAACCTTAACCAATATTTTGATTTAAAAGAGTGTCCATGGAGATTCTTGCCCATTCTTCTCCATAGGAACCTACTACGCTTGGAATGGGCAACTAACTTCATCTTTCTGATGGACCAACCCCTTGATAATTTAGAAGTGCCGTGGTTTATTAGAAACTAGCAGCGCCCCGTGGTTTCACCTGCATAAGTATTGATCCCGTGGGAATATCGGTATAAAAACTATCCTATGTCCTTCCCCGGGATGTAATCTATCTCTCTGCCAAATTTTATTGAAATCCGTTCAGTGGTTTAGCGTGAAAGGTAACATACAGACGGACAGTCAGACAGTCACTTTCGAATTTATAATATTAGTATGGATAAATGCTTTGAGGTTTTTTGACTTAATGAAATGTGAGTGTTCCATATAATTTGGCCTTTTCCTCCGAGATATACACTATACAGCAGAGTTATGATACCAATTATGATAGTAGTCTATGCCAATAACAATTAGTTACCTACCATTAATTTTGTCTATTTTGGTCATTTTATCTATTTTTGATTCTTTTATTTTTTCATGCCAGCCACAAAGGAAATATTTAGTTTAATGTTTATTAAAAATGCTTATTTAAATTAAATACAAAACAAGACAATCGCTCCAACAGACTTCATCAAATATTCAGTAAGGAAACGCACACTGCACTTATTTTTGTCTGTGCAAGTACTTAATTGATACACAGTACCCGAATTTACACATAAATAAATCTTACTTATAACAAAATAACAGCATTTTTGCTAAAATATAAATTTATGAGTAGGAATAATGAATTTCGACTTACGCTTTCTCGGCCGCCTTGCAATGTTCCCTCGCCTCGAACACTTTACCCGACATGTTGAATTAAGCCTAGTGAAACACTTGATATTTTATTAATTCGTATGTATTTAGCACTGTGACAGATAATAAATCAATACGGAGAAAAGTTACTACAAGCAACTATCTTAGCCTTAGCTTTCATTTGCTACTAATGGCCATTTGCATTTTTGTCCACTTGACATTTACCGACCGACGCCTACAATGTTACAAACTACAAAAGTCAAACTTCTACCATATTCTACTATTTTGGAGCTGAAAATTGAGTGTTGGAAGTCTTAACTGTTAGGGCGTTTGTGCACTACAAGGAATTTTACTTTCCCGCAGTCCGATATTTTACGGTACCATATGGCCCGCCATAATAAAAAAATAAAATCGGACTGTAAAATTCCTTGTAGTGCACAAAAGCCCTTAAAAAGGTGTTTAGTTACCCCGTGGTTATTTGCATTTTCTAATCATTCTCTTATCAATCATTATCTTAAGATACGGTATCATAAAAGGACGATGCCAAAATACTATTGACCCTATTCCCAATTTTTTTGTTCCAACTGACTTCACTTTCGTCTCATAAAGCGCCAGGGTAGCCCGCGAAATTCAATTCTTTTTAGGTTTTTGCAATTGACTGGTCAGTATTAAGTTGTACGTTGATTAATATATGATTCGCGGCCGTAACAAATGTGTAATGACGATTGAATGAAATAGTCATTCTTTGGGGTTACGTGGTCTTAGAGAGTTGTGTTGATGACTTTAATGATTATAATTCTGTAAATAGTTTCAACTAAAACAATCACGATTGAAAAGATTAGGTAGTTTTAGATTTAACAACATCTTTAATCATCAATTTTAGTTTTTAGTTAAAACTATAACTTTCTTCTTATTAGGGAGGCCAAATTTTTAAACTACACACCGATGAGGAACTTTTAAAATGATTGAGCTTCGATAAACATTTAAAAAAAATTCTGATCTTTTGAAGTTGGCCAGCAGAAAATTACCATTGAAATATTTTTATTACACGGTGCTATTAATCTAACTGTTCTTTGTGACCGTCAATTTTTGATGTGAGTGAACTTAGCAGATCATTGTCCAGCAGATCAAAAATAAAAATGAGTTCTTTTCGCATGCAGCTGAGTTCTACAGTTCCTGATACTTTTTAGAAATAGTTCTGGCGTTTTTACCTGAAAAAGTCAACTGGCATAATGATCTGCCAACTTCCCGTAGCAGATCATTTTGCAGCAGATCAAAAATAAATGCGAGTTCTACTCGCATGCGGCTGAGTTCTACAGTTCCTGATACTTTTTAGAAATAGTTCTGGCGTTTTTACATTAAAAAAGTCAATTGACAAAATGATCTGCCAACTTCCCGTAGCAGATCATTTTACAGCAGATAAAAAAAAAATTGGGTTCTTGTCGCATGCGGCTGAGTTCAACAGTTCCTGGTACTTTTCAGGAATAGTTCTAAGCTCAGGTCCACGTGCCAGCAAATTAAGTCAGAACGTTTAAGAAGTAGATAAAATAATATTTTTATCATTTCAAAGAATTCTTAAAAGGTAGAACTCTTTTGTTTATTACAGATTAACATCAGAACTGCAATCTAGAACACAATTCGAGTCCAGAACTCACGTTATAGTACCAGCAGATCATGTCACAACGTTAAAAAGTCGAAAAAAATTTTTTTCATCGTTTCAAACAATTCTTGAAAGCTAGAACTCTTTCGTTTTTCACAGGTTTATATCAGAACTGCAATCTAGAACTCGATCCGAGTCCAGAACTCATTTTCGAATGCCAGCAGATCATGACAAAACGTTAAGAAGTAAAAAAATACAATTTTTATCATTTCAAACAATTCTTGAAAGCTAGAACTCTTTCGTTTTTCACAGGCTAATATAAGAACTGCAATCTAGAACTCGATCCGAGTCCAGAACACGCGTCCAAGTGCCAGCAGATCATGTCAAAACGTTAAAAGTCGAAAAATACAATTTTATAATTTCAAACAATTCATGAAAGATAGAACTCCTTCGTTTTTTACAGGCTAATATCACAACTGCAATCTACAACTCGATCCGAGTCCAGAACTCGCGTCCAAGTTCCAGCAGATCATGGCAGAACATTAAAAGTCGAAAAATAAAATTTGATCATTTCAAACAATTCTTGAAAGCTAGAAATCTGTCGTTTTTCACAGGGTAATATCAGAACTACAATCTAGAACTGGATCTGAGTCCAGAACTCACGTCTAAGTGCCAGCAGATCATGGCAGAACGTTCAAAAAGTCGAAAAATAGAAAAACACAAATTTTATTGTTTCAAACAATTCTTGAAAGCTAGAACTCTGTCGTTTATCACAGGATAATATCAAGACTACAATCTAGAACTCGATCTGAGTCCAGAACTCACGTCGAAGTGCCAGCAGATCATGGCAGAACGTTCAAATAGTCGAAAAATGGAAAATATTTTTTTTATCATTTCAAACAATTCTTGAAAGCTAGAACTCTGTCGCTTATCACAGGATAATATCAAGACTACAATATAGAACTCGATCTGAGTCCAGAACTCACGTCGAAGTGCCAGCAGATCATGGCAGAACGTTCAAAAAGTCGAAAAATGGAAAAATAAAATTTTTATCGTTTCAAACAATTCTTGAAAGCTAGAACTCTGTCGTTTTTCACAGGGTAATATCAGAACTACAACCTAGAAGTCGATCTGAGTCCAGAACTTGCGTCCAAGTCCCAGCAGATCATGGCAGAACGTTCAAAAAGTAGCTTTCAAGAATTGTTTGAAACGATAAAAAAATTATTTTTCCATTTTTCGACTTTTTGAACATTCTGCCATGATCTGCTGGCACTTGGACGTGAGTTCTGGACTCACATCGAGTTCTAGATTGTAGTTCTGATATTACCCTGTGAAAAACGACAGAGTTCTAGCTTTCAAGATTGGTTTGAAACGATAAAAATTGTGTTAATCTATTATCGACTTTTTGAACGTTATGCCATGATCTGCTGGCACTTAGACGTGAGTTCTGGACACAGATCGAGTTCTAGATTGTAGTTCTAATATTACTCTGTGAAAAACGACAGAGTTCTAGCTTTCAAGATTGGTTTGAAACTATAAAAATTGTGCGTTTCTATTTTTTGACTTTTGGACGTTCTGCCATGATCTGCTGGGACTGGAACGCAAGTTCTGGACTCAAATCGAGTTCTAGATTGTAGTTCTGATATTACCCTGTGAAAAACGACAGAGTTCTAGCTTTCAAGAATTGTCTGAAACGATAAAAAATTTAGTTTTCCATTTTTCGACTTTTTGAACGTTTTGCCATGATCTGCTGGCACTTTGACGTGAGTTCTGGACTCAGATCGAGTTCTATATTGTAGTCTTGATATTATCCTGTGATAAGCGACAGAGTTCTAGCTTTCAAGAATTGTTTGAAACGATAAAAATTTTATTTTTCCATTTTTTGACTTTTTGAACGTTCTGCCATGATCTGCTGGCACTTCGACGTGAGTTCTGGACTCAGACCGAGTTCTAGATTGTAGTTCTTATATTAGCCTGTGATAAACGACAGAGTTCTAGCTTTCAAGATTGGTTTGAAACGATAAAAATTGTGTTAATCTATTTTCGACTTTTTGAACGTTCTGCCATGATCTGCTGGGACTTGGACGCAAGTTCTGGACTCAGATCGACTTCTAGATTGTAGTTATGATATTACCCTGTGGAAAACGATAGAGTTCTAGCTTTCAAGATTGGTTTGAAACTATAAAAATTGTGTTTTTCTATTTTTTGACTTTTTGAACGTTCTGCCATGATCTGCTGGCACTTCGACGTGAGTTCTGGACTCAGTTCGAGTTCTAGATTGTAGGCTTGATAATATCCTGTGATAAACGACAGAGTTCTAGCTTTCAAGAATTGTTTGAAACGATAAAAAAATTATTTTTCCATTTTTCGACTTTTTGAACGTTCTGCCATGATCTGCTGGCACTTAGACGTGAGTTCTGGACTCAGATCGAGTTCTAAATTGTAGTTCTGATATTACCCTGTGAAAAACGACAGAGTTCTAGCTTTCAAGAATTGTTTGAAACGATAAAAAATTTATTTTTCCATTTTTCGACTTTTTGAACGTTCTGCCATGATCTGCTGGCACTTCGACGTGAGTTCTGGACTCAGATCGAGTTCTAGATTGTAGTCTTGATATTATCCTGTGATAAACGACAGAGTTCTAGCTTTCACGAATTGTTTGAAATAATAAAATTTGTGTTTTTCTATTTTTCGACTTTTTGAACGTTCTGCCATGATCTGCCGGCACTTAGACGTGAGTTCTGGACTCAGATCGAGTTCTAGATTGTAGTTCTTATATTAGCCTGTGATAAACGACAGAGTTCTAGCTTTCAAGATTGGTTTGAAACGATAAAAATTGTGTTAATCTATTTTCGACTTTTTGAACGTTCTGCCATGATCTGCTGGGACTTGGACGCAAGTTCTGGACTCAGATCGACTTCTAAATTGTAGTGCTTATAATTAGCCTGTGCAAAACGAAAGAGTTCTAGCTTTCAAGAATTGTTTGAAATGATAAAAATTGTGTTTTTCTATTTTTGGATTTTTGAACGTTCTGCCATGATCTGTTGGCACTTGGACGTGAGTTCTAGACTTAGATCGAGTTCTAAATTGTAGTTCTGATATTACCCTGTGAAAAACAACAGAGTTCTAGCTTTCAAGAATTGTTTGAAACGATAAAAATTTTATTTTTCCATTTTTCGACTTTTTGAACGTTCTGCCATGATCTGCTGGCACTTCGACGTGAGTTCTGGACTCAGATCGAGTTCTATATTGTAGTCTTGATATTATCCTGTGATAAGCGACAGAGTTCTAGCTTTCAAGAATTGTTTGAAACGATAAAAATTTTATTTTCCATTTTTCGACTTTTTGAACGTTCTGCCATGATCTGCTGGCACTTCGACGTGAGTTCTGGACTCAGATCGAGTTATAGATTGTAGTCTTGATATTATCCTGTGATAAACGACAGAGTTCTAGCTTTCAAGAATTGTTTGAAATAATAAAATTTGTGTTTTTCTATTTTTCGACTTTTTGAACGTTCTGCCATGATCTGCCGGCACTTAGACGTGAGTTCTGGACTCAGATCGAGTTCTAGATTGTAGGTCTTATATTAGCCTGTGATAAACCACAGAGTTCTAGCTTTCAAGATTGGTTTGAAACGATAAAAATTGTGTTAATCTATTTTCGACTTTTTGAACGTTCTGCCATGATCTGCTGGGACTTGGACGCAAGTTCTGGACTCAGATCGACTTCTAGATTGTAGTGCTTATATTAGCCTGTGCAAAACTAAAGAGTTCTAGCTTTCAAGAATTGTTTGAAATGATAAAAATTGTGTTTTTCTATTTTTGGATTTTTGAACGTTCTGCCATGATCTGTTGGCACTTGGACGCGAGTTCTAGACTTAGATCGAGTTCTAAATTGTAGTTCTGATATTACCCTGTGAAAAACGACAGAGTTCTAGCTTTCAAGAATTGTTTGAAAAGATAAAAAATTTATTTTTCCATTTTTCGACTTTTTGAACGTTCTGCCATGATCTGCTGGCACTTCGACGTGAGTTCTGGACTCAGATCGAGTTCTATATTGTAGTCTTGATATTATCCTGTGATAAGCGACAGAGTTCTAGCTTTCAAGAATTGTTTGAAACGATAAAAAAATTATTTTCCATTTTTCGACTTTTTGAACGTTCTGCCATGATCTGCTGGCACTTCGACGTGAGTTCTGGACTCAGATCGAGTTATAGATTGTAGTCTTGATATTATCCTGTGATAAACGACAGAGTTCTAGCTTTCAAGAATTGTTTGAAATAATAAAATTTGTGTTTTTCTATTTTTCGACTTTTTGAACGTTCTGCCATGATCTGCCGGCACTTAGACGTGAGTTCTGGACTGAGTCCAGAATCGAGAGATCGAGTTCTAGATTGTAGTTCTTATATTAGCCTGTGATAAACGACAGAGTTCTAACTTTCAAGATTGGTTTGAAACGATAAAAATTGTGTTAATCTATTTTCGACTTTTTGAACGTTCTGCCATGATCTGCTGGGACTTGGACGCAAGTTCTGGACTCAGATCGACTTCTAGATTGTAGTGCTTATATTAGCCTGTGCAAAACGAAAGAGTTCTAGCTTTCAAGAATTGTTTGAAATGATAAAAATTGTGTTTTTCTATTTTTGGATTTTTTAACGTTCTGCCATGATCTGCTGGAACTTGGACGCGAGTTCTGGACTCGGATCGAGTTGTAGATTGTAGTTGTGATATTAGCCTGTAAAAAACGAAGGAGTTCTATCTTTCATGAATTGTTTGAAATTATAAAATTGTATTTTTCGACTTTTAACGTTTTGACATGATCTGCTGGCACTTGGACGCGTGTTCTGGACTCGGATCGAGTTCTAGATTGCAGTTCTTATATTAGCCTGTGAAAAACGAAAGAGTTCTAGCTTTCAAGAATTGTTTGAAATGATAAAAATTGTATTTTTTTACTTCTTAACGTTTTGTCATGATCTGCTGGCACTCGAAAATGAGTTCTGGACTCGGATCGAGTTCTAGATTGCAGTTCTGATATAAACCTGTGAAAAACGAAAGAGTTCTAGCTTTCAAGAATTGTTTGAAACGATAAAAAAATATTTTTCGACTTTTTAACGTTGTGACATGATCTGCTGGTACTATAACGTGAGTTCTGGACTCGAATTGTGTTCTAGATTGCAGTTCTGATGTTAATCTGTAATAAACAAAAGAGTTCTACCTTTTAAGAATTCTTTGAAATGATAAAAATATTATTTTATCTACTTCTTAAACGTTCTGACTTAATTTGCTGGCACGTGGACCTGAGCTTAGAACTATTCCTGAAAAGTACCAGGAACTGTTGAACTCAGCCGCATGCGACAAGAACCCATTTTTTTTTTGATCTGCTGTAAAATGATCTGCTACGGGAAGTTGGCAGATCATTTTGTCAATTGACTTTTTTAATGTAAAAACGCCAGAACTATTTCTAAAAAGTATCAGGAACTGTAGAACTCAGCCGCATGCGAGTAGAACTCGCATTTATTTTTGATCTGCTGCAAAATGATCTGCTACGGGAAGTTGGCAGATCATTATGCCAGTTGACTTTTTCAGGTAAAAACGCCAGAACTATTTCTAAAAAGTATCAGGAACTGTAGAACTCAGCTGCATGCGAAAAGAACTCATTTTTATTTTTGATCTGCTGGACAATGATCTGCTAAGTTCACTCACATCAATTTTTGTTCTAATAAACTTACTGTCTGCGTACGCTTCTCTTAAACAGAATTTACGTCTTATCTAATCTAATCTGCCTCCTTATAAGGATCTGTATTATTATTTTGCCAAACGGTACGCGGTCATGTGTGGTTTAAAAATTTATTTAGCAATTACAATGTCTTGTTACATTAAAAAAAAACTTATACATTTTTCAATCGACAGATAATTTTTATTCGTAGAATAAAATTGACGTCTGACAGATTTTGTATGGAAGAACTGTCAAAAATTTTAAATTTTCCTCGGGTAAAATTATCTGGCGTTGGAATAATCAGACCTTAATGAAAATCCAATATGGGGCTGCGAAAATTTTCACATTTTTCGTCTTGGGTATGTTCGTTGTTTTCATGGTTTTCGAGTATACTAAAGCCAATAGTTAGGTTAATTAGAAAATCCAAGATGCCGTTTTAATGGTTTTCGAGGGTGATAAAGCCGATAGTGAGATAAAAATTAAAAATCCAAGATGGCAGTAACAAAAATTTTACAATTTTTATCATGGGTGTCGTTTTAATAATTTTCGAGGCTGTTATACCCGATCGATAGTGAGGTCAAAATGAAGTTAATAGGCAGGTTATACTTATACCTACTCTTTGGTCTTTTGTATAACCTGCCGCAGAGTAGGTATGTATGTGGTCTACGGTGCCAAAGCCTTTATGGAATCCAGTTTGTTCGAGAGGCTGGAAGTCGTCAAAACTTCGCGCGATGGTTCGTGATGACTCTTGAAAACAGCTTGTATTTGTCGCAGATGGATTGTAGAATCCGCTGAAAACAATTCTGTCATGTAAAACAACTGAAAAACATTCAGCTGGATTGTCATTGCGGTACGTTTTACAAAACTGCTACTAACGTTTAGACGTAATGCAGAATGGCTAATTTGCACAATCAAAAACAGTTTACTTAATAAAATAAAACAAGTAATATGAGAATATACTTACATATATACGAATAAACATGCAAATACTTCTTAAATAAATAAGTTCAGTAGAATGTTAATAAGTTTCTAAGAAACATACCTACATATTAGCAAGGCTACCGCTATACTAATAAAACTATACCTAAATGACGCGAGGCAGAGGAAAATAACGAATAGGACAAGAGGATCCTGAGTAAGGCCTGGTTGAGACTGCCACAGAATTGCGCAAAAGGTAGGGCTTATACTCAGCAGTGGGTGGCATAAGGCAAAAAAATATGTTTAAATCAGATACCTAATACCCAACGGATGGCAGTGACAAAAATTACATTATTTGTTATCAATGCCTTTCATTATGTTGCAGTAGGCTAAATTTTTTGTAAGGATTTGACTGATGTTGTGGAATAAATCTTTGAGTGAAAGTTTCTCATTTATGTTGTGAAACGAGTCTAATTATGTTATCTGACAGATAAAATTTATACACACGTAACAGAACGCCTGTTTTCCCGAAGGGTTGGGCAGAGTATATAGTATATACCCATATTTCACCAGTTATGTTTAAGTCCGATGTACATATAGAGGTATGAGGAACAGGGTGTAAAGTTCACTCATCCTCCATAGAAAAGGGAGGATCCTCCGACCAGACGGGTGTTGTGTCTGGCGGGCAACTGCCCGTTGATTCATGTCGGGCCGTTTTATCTATGCTAGTTGCGCGGTAAACTCTGCTTGCGCGATGCAGGATTTGCGTGACGTCATTATGACGCGTTGTTTGCATGTGGCGTTGTAGATACCGCTACATACATAATAGGGGGCAAGCCTATTGTCTTTTTCATAATATAAAGGAAATCTCAACTAGAGAACCTTGTGATGAGCAGAACTTGCAATATTGACCATAAGAGAAGTCCGAGGTGTGACAAAAAATGTATTGGTACAAAACCTATTGGTACCTCTGTTATGCAAATAAATGAATACGAATTAGAAAATATTAAGTGAAATATATAACCCACGTAAAATAAATATTGTTTTACAAAACATGCAAGAAACCGACATTGAAAATCCGTTACGCTCCTAACAAATGTATCAATTTGCTTACAAACATTAAAACAATCAGAATCTTTTCCAATAGTAGATCAGAAAATAACAGGAAATATTTTTTGATAAAGTAACTAGTGTGATATTAATGCAAATAGTAGATATCATGAGCGTAGTGCCCGACAGACGGACAGGCATGTGCAGTTTATGTTTAGATCCGGCGCAGACGCAATAATAAGTGCAAAAAGTGCTCTACGTTTAGGGTTGTCGACTGAGCTTTTTAAAATTTTCATATAAGACATTGATTTCAGGGTGTAATCAAATAATTTTACTGGCACTGGACAACTGGACATTTTGTGGTTCTGTTACTCTCAGGACGTACGATCCCCAGGTACCATTTTACCTTATGATTTCCCAAGTTATTTGGGTCCAGAGTTATTTAGAATAGGTACTAAGTCTTCCTTTTTTTTTGCTTTGTCCAGCTCAACCCACCATCTCATTTCCATCAAGAACAGATAAACGAAGCTCGTATTTTGTAACAATTTCACTTTTGTTGATTTTACCACTGGAATGCAAAGATGCCGTCACGCTGTAGCTGCACCATTGTTTACTTCTTATGAAGGATAGGTAATTATGCAAATAATGCGTAGTAAAAATATTTTGTGAACCCTATATACAACTGCGGTAGTTAAAAGGACGAAATAGACTGATGTTTATAAACGCGCTGTGTAGGTGGAATGAAGCTTGCATTGTGTATATATCGCACGTACCTATATTCTGTAGGTATTTATAAGCAAGGAATTGTGGAACTTGCAGAGATTGTTATTGTTATTCACTTGATGCACAGAAGTATCCTTGATGTAGTTCTTTTTTATGTTCTTGAGTGCTTTTATCTCATTATTTTTCTCTCATATATTACGTGTGTTCTGAAGTAAATTGAAAAACAAGAAAAAAACAAAACCCGTCACCGGGTTAAGTATATAATGCAAGTTAACCGGATATAATGAAAAAAATCTTTTATTTACAGTCTATATAGGCCCACATTGTGTTAGTGTCTAAAATTATCTTATAAATTATGTTAGTATGTAAATTATTAGAATAATAGAATAGAATATAGAATTATATGTTAGAATTTTATATTATGTAAAATATTTGACTTAGGAAACAAAAAAAGGTGATAATATAACGACCACAGGTAGTTTCATTAAGTCCCATGTAAGGTAATGAAAAGGATACCTATCTGAACGACAGCACGAAGGCAGATAATAACCGTGCCGTCCTTGTCACAATATAATTCCAATGCGTATTTATCAACAACAATTTGTCTGTAATTGCATAGTTATACAAACCTTTAATTTCTCACACGAGATCCTCGAAACTTAGTCGGAATACAGACACCAAAAAGTAAATACACGTAGAAAGACAAGGGAAGAAGGATGAGCCTCTTGAAGTAATTTGATTCTCATTGAATCGTTGATCCGGTCTATTGATTGATACTTTAAAATTACACTCCGAAGGAGTTATTTTTAATAGGAGTCTGCCTGATCAACTACTAGAAGGGCAATTTAGTTTAAAAAAATAACATTATAATTATGTATGTACAGACGCCAGCATATCAAGCTACTACAATCTGTCTGCGCCTAGCGTCTGTACATCAATGTCATCAATGTCGATAAGTAACCAGAGTCATCGGATATAGTTGAAGTCAAGTACGAAACCAATGGATGTTTTCAAACGGAATTTATTTTGATAATAGAACTGTTTGTTTTATATTAAACACCTAAATTAAATTTAACTTCAACTATATCAACATTGATTTTATTAAAATACATATCATTATAAATACTTACTTAGATTTATATTAAATATATCTATTTAATATAAATCTATCAATAAGTAGGTAGTATCCCTACCTACTTATTGAACATTACTTAGAATAAAACTAAAAATGAAAAAAGCACAAAGAATGACTCATCTTTTCTTTACAACAATAAAATGAAAGAGAAACCCTCTCACTATCGCTTCTTTAATCTCAAACACCCGCAAAAACGCATCACGCAGCGTACTCTAGCTACAGTTACTTGCAGGTGTACCAAACGGCACGTGGTAGAAAAATGGTAATAATTTTGTAATAATAGTAACACTGTCGATGTCGTGGGATTGTGCCAGATTGCGCGCGCACCCTACGCTGTCTATTAACCCCCGCGGCCCGCAGAGAAAACGAGGGGGACTTAGATTGAAGCTATAGAAATAACGGTTTTTTATTTTAGTTGTTTCTCAAAGACCTCGTTGCCCTTGAAGTGCTACGGTACCCACTCTTACAAAACCAGATTTTTGCATCTACTTATTGAAAGCTGAAACTGTATTTTGTATATTTCTCTACATTGTTTCGTCGCTCGACTAGCGATAAAAGCCACAACTGTTTATCTGCTTTTAATCCGACAGTTTGCAAAGTTGTTCGTGGGAACGAATTGTAGGCCTGAATTGCACTCAAAAGTGACAAAGTACCGGTACCTATACTATTCTTACAATTTGATATCGTAGGTACGATTCGATTAGGTATCTTTGTATCATATGAATGACATGGCTTCTGTCCGCGAATTCGTCCGCGTGGAAATCACATAAATTATCCTATGTATGAGTTATAACAATCGGCAATGTATACTTCCTTTCAGTAAAGGATGTTTTGGAATCGGATATCATCAAAATATCTGTTTAGATTTTATAGGCTTGTGTCTAAGTGATAAAAGCCGCGCGGGTCGATCGGTCAGGTTAAGCTACGCTTGCCGCGGTGCTCCGTAGATGTGTGAGCACTTTACACATTAAGACCCTTCCGTGCCTCGGAAAGCACGTTAATCTGTTGGTCCCGGCTGTCATTTGTGGACAGACTTATATTGCCAATATAAGTGATAACTCTGTACTCTTCCAGAAAGTCTAATCATAGTTTAAATATGATAATATTAACTGTTATTCAGGGTTATGGCTTTCAGAGATGAGGTTTTTAGAAATAATAGACACTTTTCCATGTACTTACTTATTGTATTTCTCCAACACACGAAACGAAATATACTTTACAATCAACACTTTAAGAAACACAACTTGAGCTTTTGTACTCGTATCACGAAGTCTCAGCCACGACCGATCTCGTAGCGCTGCCTCACAATCCCAACTTGGGATTGAACAGAAATGGCGGGAAGAGGCGACTTGGGATTCCCAAGTCGCCTCTTCCCGCTATCCACCGGGGCGGTGCGCTGTTATTCCTTCCATAGATTATACACTATGATTCCTTCGTCGTGGCATGATCTACGAGCTCGGTCGGTACTCAAATAGTCAAAACAATAATTTTAATATTAAAACAAACTAAGTTTAACATGGCTAATTTAATAAGATGCGATATAATATAATATTGATAACATAAGTCTGTGTTTGTGGCTTTGTGGACCATTGTCAGCCGTTACGGAAAACCCGTAACGGCTGACAATGGTCCACGAAAGTCTGACAACCAGTCTGTATTACCCAGTACCTGGGTTTTGGAGGTCAGATAGGTAGTCGCTTCAAATACTGGTATTCGGCTGCATCCGATTAGACTGGATGCCGACCCCAACCTAGTTGTGAAAAAAGCTAGACAGATGACAGGCATAATAAGTTGACAAGACACCACTAGTCAGCTCCTTATAGCAAGGAGATTGAAGTGTTCCTTCATAAAGAGCTTCGAAATTAAAATTCCATGACGGCTATTTAATATTTTTAATAATACATTTTTCAGTTTCGCTTATCTGAATCAACGCGGGAGTTAGCGCCGTTTCGTGGGAAAAAACTTTGCTGTGCAAACAAAATGGAGTAGGTATACCTTGTACATATACGATATTATATCGATGTTGTAACTGTTAACAGTTGTTTAATTGTACCTAAGTCCTACACATACTGTGTTGATAACGTTATGATATCTGTGTGAAAGGAGACCGGTGGCACGTTCTTTATTGTTGTTTATTAATTTTTGTTTTATTTTACCTAACTAGCTTCTGAACTGTTACCCCGAACCACCCCGGGCCGTCCACCCGCCTTTCCGCATTGTCACTTCAATGTTGTTTAGCGTTCTTTCTGACCTTATTTTTGCTCGGCTCCTAAGATCATAGCGTGATATTAAATAGCCTTACTCAAGAATTGGGCTATAAAATACAAAAATATTTTATTAAATTTAGTAACTTATTTTTCGAAACTTTCTAGTATGAATATGGAAGGCTACAAAAGTAGGGGAAGACCAAAGAAACGAAATTATATATAAATAAATAAATAAGTTCTTTCGCAAGTATAAAAGAATCGTAGACGTAAGTGTTTATAAAATAAGACGTCGTTTTGTGTTTATATGCCACTAAACGTAAGTAATATTCGAGAAAAGTCTTCATTACGTCAGCTAAGAAGAAGAAAAATAGAAAGTAAATAGCTTATTTTGTCACAGAAGCACGTTCATACAAAAAGATTATTTATTCGTCGTTCGTCCTGAAGTTTTGTCCCACATTCCAAAAATTTAGTAGTTTGTCCCGTAATACGTAGGTAACCCTCTTTTGCTATAATAAATCAAATAGATAATTAACTTGAATAATAAAGAAAAACAAAATATGTAGATCTATAATCACGCACACGACAGAAATAGTCGGCAGCTACATGCCGTGACTGAGACAAGAAAGCTTTCACTCGGAATGATGCTGTGCAATGGGGGACCAACAGCACACAACTATCAAACAAGTCATGAATACCCAACAAAATATGTTAGACCCTCCTTCATATTGTAAACGGCGAAAAGCATGCCAATATTTTATTTTTTGTTAATTCCCAAGTACTTGCATCAAACGCAGGCAAATCATTGCTGCGCCGACTCGAGCCGAAGTCTGACGAACAAGCACGAACTATATGCTCTTTAAAACTAGGTCATAATGTATCGATTCTGGTAAATATAGTTAAATAAATTAGTTCGTAGCGCCGTAGCACTGACTTCGTTGAACTAAGTGGCTACAGCCTACGCCGCTACGAAGCACTACGGAAAAATCTGGAAATATTTTATCGATATTTTATTTATTTTAGTGTATAGAATCAATTGTTTTGAAGCCCAATGAGCTCTTTCCTTTTTTATACATATAATATATGTAATTTAATCAAAACATAATACTCATATAAACAAAACCAAATAAATGTAACTCGAGTACAGCACCGAAGTCTACCATGCAAATGACCTTAATTATTATTATTAATTACCCGTAACAACCATGCTTTGATTGTTACAGGTAATTTGCGTGGTAATATCAACTCTACATCCCTTGAAATAAAGTTATAAATCCGCTTGTGAATGTAAATGGCCGGTGACTATCAAAATCATATTTTTTTTTTATTATATCCATGTTCCCTATTTATTATATTATATCCCTGCTTAACGACGGGGGGGTCGCTTAGTGCACGTGCATTATAATACTCCCTAGATTTGTAACCCTTTTACTACTACAACAGGTATTTGTTGAGTAGAGTTGGTGGAGTAGTGAGAGCTATGCTTTTTTAAAACTGGCTCCTAATTTGAAAGTAGAAATGTCAATAACAACAGTTTTTTTTTCGCAAGGTAGTTTAACATTTTTCTAAAGGATTTTGAAGGTCCGTGGCATACATACCTCTCCACCAATTTGCTTTTTTTTCAAAATGAGAGCTTACATCAATGCAAACAGAAAACATGATAAGGTTAAACCCCGTAAGGTGTCACATTTCCGAAAGGATTATCTGGGAAACGAAAAAATCTAAACGGCTGATAGGTAGGTATGCCAAGGCTCCATATAATAGGCTTCAATCTCCTTTGCTGAGCAAGTAGGCAGATATTTTTGTCGCAAGACATGTCCGTTAATATTGCATTGACACATATTTTCGAAGTCGATGCAGCATCCTATACTATTTTGTCTTCGCTTATCTCGCTCGCCAGATGGTTTTGGTGTTTCGATGTCACATTATGTGAGCCACTTGTATATATCATTGTCATCCAAAGTCCGACTTCACTCACAGAATAGGCCTCTCTTGTCTTGTGCCAATCCCCACTCTCTTGTGCCAGCCTTGTCCAGGTTTTGCCCGCGATGGCAACAATGCCAAGTGCCCATGTCCCGCCGGACGACAGACATCTCTTCTTCCAGTCTTGGGGCGCCAATCTGTCACAGCCTTACTCCACCTGTGATCACTGCGCCTTGCCAGGCGTCCTGCCCAACTCCATTTGAGTTCCATAATACGCTTTCCAATATCGAAGACCTTCGTATGCCTTCGTATTTCGACGTTTGGAACTCGATCTACTAGGAGCTTCCACAAATTTTCACATTTATATTTGCCGTTTTATAGTAATGGATGATCATGAAATCAAATATTATTGGCAAGCTGACCATTGTTATATTTATGTGTTTATGCTCGTGACTGTACATAATTATGGGTTAATTATGAGTTAGTTAAAAGGTTTATAATTATGAATTAGGCATAGGCCTAACTCATAATTATGAACAACTTTTAATTAGGGGAGTAACGCTGAAATCGCGAGAAAGAAACCGCTGTCCGAGAAGTTCAGGGTAAAAAAAACATAAGCTTGTATGTATGCAATAGTCATCTGCCTGCCTTTTCCCAACTATGTTGGGGTCGGCTTCCAGTCTAACCAGATGCAGCTGAATACCAGTATTTAGCATGGAGCGACTGCCTATCTGACCTTCACAACCCAGTTACTGGATAAGACTGGTTGTCATGCTTTCGGGCTTCTGACTACCCGTAACGACTGTCAAAGATCCACGAATGACAGCCGGGACCAACGGCTTAACGTGCTTTCCGAGGCACGGAGGGGTCACGGTATGTAAAGATGGTCACCCATCCACAGACCAACCGCGGCACGCCTGATCGGTCGACCTGTGCGGCTGTTATTATTTGGCCACGGGCCCTATGTATGCAATACTAAGAAAAACTTCCTTTTACTGTTATGGTCATTTTAAAATTAATACGAGTATCAAATCATCGATTTTAAACCTGCTTATCACTACATGAAATAACTTTTATTCGTCATGACTGCTTTAGAGTTGCCGTGCGATAAATATAGCAGCTGCTAAAGTAATAAATAATTAAATACCATATCGATCAACTTCCTTATCGCTAACGGTATGTAGGTGACCACCTTAGAATACGACCCCATAGCACACAATCTAAAGCTAAACAATGGGGTACCTTGACTTAAGCTACCAAGCTACCGATAGTTAACGGCGTGGGAATCGAACCCACTCCCTCGAGCAAGGGGAGTGCGTTCTCACGTGAGGCTACACCTGCGCGTCACTCCGCCCGGTAATAATAATTTATGCGAGCGACGACGACGATTTGAGGGTTGTATTGTGATGTTGGACGAGGAATTGCGTTAGTTGTAGTTTATAGTTATTTCTGAATTTTATACAACACTAGCTTTCCCGTGGCTCCGATTTCGTTTAATATAATTAACGTGTAAACTGACGACTGCAGACTACACATTAAAATGAATGTTTAGAAGAATAAAAATAATAAAAACAGTAATGCCTTTTTTAGTTTCTTACATACTTACTTTAGTTAATAAGTTTAGCTAGCTATTGTTACCTTGATTTTATTATTTTGTTCTTCTTTTTATTTTTAATTGAAGATTTAAAGGCTCCTTCAAACAGGCGCGACACGCGATAAAATCGCGCGCGACACAAAGGCACCGCAAGCGGTCGCGCGCAATTATATCGCGTGTCGCGCCTGTTTGTAGAAGCGTTAAAACGGTTCCTTAGAAGTATATTTTATACAGAGCCTGTAGGTAGGGACACCTATTACCTTGTCAGTAATATTTGCCTTACAAGGCAGTACCTACATAGTGATACGATATTTTTTTCCTGACTGCGCCAGAAGGAATGGTTATGTTTTTCGAGTGTATGTATGTAGGCATGTATATGTATGTATATTTCTTTGGCACGCTCTGTAGCCTAAACGGCTTGATCGATTTCAGCTTGAGAGGTGCCGGAGGGTTTTCGTGAAAATTTACGACACCAGTTGGCACCACTGTGACAAGAGGTCTTCCAATATAAAATATATGATGACGTTCATCATTCAATTCATTCATTCGTTCATCATTCAGTCATGACTAAAGAAAATATAGGCTCTTTGACTTTTTGGCGCCCTATTGTTTTAAAAATAGTTTTTATCTCATAACCTATATAGTGGGGTATCAAAAAACCATAACCTTCTTTCTGACGTAGTCGGGTAATAAAGGGTTTTTTAAAAGATGATTACAAAAGTATATACAACAATATGGTTAAAAGTAATTCGAAGTAAGTAAAGAAATACGTGCCAAGAACTAAATCGTCTGCGAAATCTGTCACATTTGTAAACTAATAAAAAGCTGGAAATGAAAAAAAACCACGTACCACAACATTATTCTTATGTCACATAAACTGCATCAAAGTGCCTACAGCTGGGTAATTATATATCTTAAAAAAAATTAAATGGTATAGGTACTTAAAAAATATATATTTAGACATGAACCCTTCAAATATCTACTACTCTAAATATATACTCTATATATACTATCTACTAAATATATACTCGAAAAACATAACCCTCCTTCTGGCGCAGTCGAGTAAAAATGGAATGGTGACGAAATTAAAAGACTATGATAGCCATTGCAACTAACTAATTCAGTGAGGTTATGTTACAGAACTTTTTTTTTAATATTTTGACAGTGTTTCTTGAATGGAAGAAAAGAAGAAATCGCTGACCGCCTAGTAAAATTCATAAAGTCTTTCTTAACACATCTTTTTGGGTTGAAAGAAAGAAAAAATGGCATTTATTTGGCAACAAGTTCTTGAAACTCAAAATACTTTTGTATTGTAGACAGAGTCAGAAAACACACCAGATTCTAAGGTTTTCATTTCTTTACTTCATTCACAAGTTGTTTTAGTTCGACTTTGCGGAGCTTCGTACAGACGAAGACAGACCTGCAAAGTCGGACTCAAACTGCGCCGGATAAAATATCTCGCATCTAGAATGGTAGGATGAATAAAATTCTTGTAATAGATACCTACAGCTGGAGACCGACGATGCATAAAGGCTCCTACTAACAGGCGAGACACGCGATATAATCGCGCGTGACACAAAGGCACTGCTCGTTGCGCGACATGCGGTGCTTTTGTGTCGCGCGCGATTTAATCTCGTGTCGCGCCTGTTTGAAGGAGCCTTAAATCTTTGAGTTTTTTCATGGTAATCTAGATTTGATCGATTCTGAAAATGTTTTTCAAGGCTTAGTAGGTCGGCCCGCGTGGTGGATTCTGACCCACATCCCACTCCTGCACCGAGACGAGGCCTGTGACCCAGCAGTGGGAACATTTTAGGCTGGTTATGAGGTACAATCTACGTTTTTTACCGCTGTTTGCGTACAAACTATCCAGACCAAAACAAAACACGGCTCCCGGGATCACATCACAAATAGACCTCTCAAAATACTAAGAAAAGTAAAGAAAAAAGTTGGGCTTGTGCCGCCACTTCGGGTAGCAGCCGACCGATCGATACACATTGCCAGTAGCTGCGTACAACTGTACAACATTCTTTTAAATTATTTATGTTTCAACTGTATCTGTCCATACAAAATGATGTATGCGTTAAATTAATTATTGTAAAAAGTTGCGCGTCCCCTCACTACTGCGCAAGTAGGTACAACACATGTCGACACCAGCCGGTTGATTCTGTAAAATCTCACCGTGAAAACTTAGGTGAAGTGAGTTTGTTTTTGCTAGGAATTGACACTATTGACAGCTCACTCCACGTTCACTTCACCTAAGTTTTCACGGTGAGATAGTTACAGAATCGCACTGCTGAAGGCCAATTCTAAAACGTTCAAAATCTAGTTGCAGTCTCATCTCTGCGACAAACAAATGTCAAAAACTTATCAAAATGTAGGGAAATTAGAGGTATTTTTGACAGATTGAGACTGAGATCAGACAACAAAAACGATGAACGATGAACTTAACGTCAACGATCTTAAAATTACGGTAATTACCGCTCTGCTGTGACGAGTAGTGACGTCAGTACTTGCCTGATACTAAGTAGGTGCCAGGTCGGGCAGTGATTTTGGGTTAATCCATCAGGAATTTCTGAGTAGCAGCCGAGTCGTGGTTTAATTGTGCCCAGTTCGCCCACTCTTACATGGGGCCTAAACACAACTGGCGAAAAGTAGGTGTACTTTAGGTCCGTGACTTTAGGTATACACCTGCCTAACCCTTGACGGATTACAGGCGTGATGTTATGTTATGTTCACATTTCCAGTGATTTAAGTTGACCTCGCCATACATCGAGAGATCCTTATAATGGGAATGTATGTACAGCTTGAGGTGTATCGTCGTATGTTGCTTCAATGTACTTGGATAGAAAATTTTGTAGAGAACCGCTCTCTCGGGGTTTCATAGAGAGTCAATTTTAAATTAGATAATCTATGTACAGACGCCAGCACATCAAGCTACCCGAAACTGTCAAATTTTCCCAATCAACTTTGAACCTTATGCTTGAGCGATAAAGTTGAAAATCTATTGAAGAAATTTGATAAATTGTAGTAGCTTGATGTGCTGGCGTCTCTACCTAGTTACCTACATCGTCTTGGTAGTCACCCCTTTCCTAGCTATACCATTTTTCTTACAGTCAATCCATTGTTTCTTTGGTCTTCCCCTACTCTTATAGCCATTCACATTCATACTCTAAACTTTCTAGGTACACCGGCTATAAGTAATAATACCTAAACCAGTTTCATTTATCATTTCACAAACTGACCATATCAGAGATGCGCGAAAAAGTCAAAAGAAAATGCAGAGTAACTGTACAATAAAATAATATAGTAACTGAGTAGGTATACTTAGTTACTAAATTATTAGATAGATTTTAAAATAAAAAGAGCTGCTTTCAACACATTTTTCAGTACCCCACCTCTTAGACTTAGCAAACAAACGGTAGCTGTTTAACAATTCTTATGCAGATCTCGTATATCACGGTCATATTCATAATTCCTTTTGAAATATTTATTTGTTTCTTTCGTTTGACGTCTTTGTAAAATATCATACAAAATTCCCTTTGCAACTACGGTAGCTCTATTAATTATCCGTACCACACTCGAACACCCTCCAAGCAAAAGTCCTACACAATAACTGTACGACGAGCTATTCAAGAAAGTTCTAACAGTAAACATAAAGACGGATGAAATAATAATACTTGAATAATGTTTGGTCGCCACCCGCCGCGGCCGTGTGTCCCCCACGTCTCGAGGTTCTCACGACCGGCGCGGGCGCAGCTGGGCCGCGCGCCGCCACCGCCGCCCCTAAGGTGTCGCTAATTGATTGGAGTATAAAAAGTATGACGTAAAGCTGTGACGTCATGGTTGTTGTGAAGTTTTTTTGAAAGCGCGTGCGTGGTCCCGTTAGGTAGAGTGTGGGAAGTGTAAGAACGTAGTAAGATGGTGCGTGCGGAGATTCGGAGATTCCGTTGCGCTTGCGCATGTCTTTAAGATTTCGTCTGAAGGAACTTGCTGAGAATGTTTATACTACCCAAGTCAGTGGTACACGCTTATTAGGGCAAATGATTGCTTAGCAAAATGACTATCAACTTAAAATGTCCGTATATTCAAATCACAACATACACACAATCTGTAATCATGTCGTATAAAATGACTGTATTGTCAATTTGCCAAACATTTTATCCTGATTGTAAACAGAGCTTTCTTGTCGATATAGGTAGTACCTATCATAAATTCCGTGAGCCGTGAGGTCATTGTTATCTGTACCTTAGGGTTCTGAGGGTTTCCCCCTAACCCTAATACCTACCTTTCTGGTGGCGTAGTATAGTAGCGCGTAGGCTAGTAGAGGTAAATGTAGGTACAATAACTAACAAGCAAATCTTTGTGCTCTAATCTGCAGTGCGATTCTGTAACTATCACACCGTGAAAACTTGGGTGAAGTGAGCGTGAGCGTGGAGTGAGCTGTCAATAGTGTCAATTCCTAGCAAAAACAAACTCACTTCACCTAAGTTTTCACGGTGAGCTTTTTACATAATCGACCGGCAGAAGATAAGCTATCTACTCGTATGATGGTAGGTATAGCGACTCCCAGAGAATGACCTCAAGTATTTTATTTATTCAAAAACTGTATTAACAATAACTTATATAAAGTAGACGGTTGTTCTCGTATCGGTTAAACATTTTTTTTTTATATATTGAAATTGAATGTGTACTTGTGTAAACTTAATTATGCAAAGGGCGAATTCTACCAAACTTTTATACCTAGATTATGATGGAGTATTGCATCAGGGTTGGTTCTTGAGGTATTTCATGGTGTGGAAGCAGAAATAAGAAGGCAGGCTTTTTGGCGTTACGTAATTGGAGCGGATTTTTATTGCAGACTTGAACTGAATGACATAAGGAACAGCAGTGCGACTCTGTAACTATCTCACCGTGAAAACTTAGATGAAGTGAGCGTGGAGTGAGTTGTCATTAGTGTCAAATCCTAGCAAAAACACAATCACTTCACCTAAGTTTTCACAGTGAGATTTGAGTGGTGAGAATCGGCTGATACTAGGTATTGACCAAGCATACATTTACAATCATAATCGAGATTTTAATAATATTTCTTATGTTAATTATTTTAGTCTTAAACGTCAATGTTTTAATTCTGCAGGAAAAAACTAGATTAAAATAATTACCTAAAGGATTTTGTTACGAAATTGGGCTGGGCGTAGCG
Source organism: Luperina nickerlii (assembly GCA_963855955.1). NCBI lineage: Eukaryota > Metazoa > Arthropoda > Insecta > Lepidoptera > Noctuidae > Luperina > Luperina nickerlii. Next base: position 2,769,888 of record OY979662.1, read on the forward strand.
ACCGTAGTCCGTAGCACTCGTAGCTCGTAGCCCGTAGCACATTATAAGCTCGTAGCATCTCGTAGCTTCAATAGAGCAACAATTAGGGTATTTGACAGTTTATTTAATTTATGTAAAACATAAGTGTAAGCAAGATATTCATACAATCACGCCTGTAATACCCGAGTAGTTAGGCAGTGGTGTACCAAACCTATTATAGTACACTCACATTTGCCAGTTATGTTTAAGGGGCTTACAGGACCTAAACACAAAAAACGCAAGTTTTAGAAACAATAAAAGTATATGATCGACTACAGAAAACAAAATCAGAAAAATATATTATATTCTTCAGGATATATGCTAGGTAGATAGTGTTTTGAAAACATAATACAACTAATTTGATACGATAGAAAAATATCGTGAAGATACCTCTAAAAACTTTCTTTTTACAATAAAAACCATACTAATATACATACAATCATTCTGATTTTTAGTCAGATTATTCTACAAGCAACATACTAAAATACTAGTGTTTTAATTTTTTGGTCCAAACAATTGATTTTTTGTAATTAAATAATTGCTTCATATTTTGCAATAAATTACCAGCGTTGTGTCATCGCGCTTCTCTTTCTTTTCTATGCAGTCCGAGAGTGACCGCGCTTTAGGTCATGTAAGCCCCTTAAGTCCCATGCAATAGGGGACGAGCCTATAACCATCAACCGAGACCTAATCCAGACAGCTGGTACGGAGAAATTCCTTATACTAAATACTTTTTGATGAATAATAATTGTCTGCTGCACCGTGCGACATCACGTCGGCGCCGGCTGTCGCTGAAAACCAGCGCTGGGGCTCTGTCTTGCATAGGGTCGCAGCATAATGCTGAGCGATAGCCGTTTTGCGTGGATGTGACGCATGTCAACCTTTTCTTATTGTTTTTTTTTTGTTTTGTTCTTTTTTGCGTCATGTTTACCGCAAATAAACGTATTTTCTTTCTTTCTTTCTTTCTTCTTATAGAAAAACCTTTGCCTGACCGTGATATTGCACAAAGAGCCCTAATTCACTTTGACCACTTAATGATTCCTTAGGTACTTCGAAACCACGTCAAATCCACACGAAAAGGAAAATTGTAAAATTGAACGAAACCGCACGAAATGACCGTGAAGTTGGCGTGATTTGAACTGTCAAAATACATGTTGTCCGTACGGTTGACATTTTAATTCCTTGCCGTTACAGGGGTTCACAGACTAAAAAGAGAAGTCAGCGGTTTCTACAAGACACGGTATTGACGTGGTTTAGACGTGGTAACATTTAACGGGGAATAATAATTACCATACAGAATTGGGGTCCGGGACCTCAAGCTCCGCAGTGGGTAAGCAAGGGTTAAAAAAACAAGGCAAAGAACAAGATGGGCTGCGACAGTTAGGGTTCCGAAGTAAACTACAGTGAGCAGTCTATAAGGCTATATGGCCGCTGGACTGCCATCATTACTATAGGTATTGCGCGTGCTTTTTATTAAGGCTAGGAACGCTTACTAGGGAAGTTGAAATTCTGTTTTATACTTACCTACTGCGCAGTCTGCAAGTCCTGCCGGTCGATTCTGTAAAAGTCTCACCGTGAAAACTCAGGTGAAGTGGGTTTGTTTTTGCTAGGAATTCACCTATTGACAGCTCACTCCACGCTCACTTCACCTAAGTTTTCACGGTGAGATATTTACAGAACGGCCGGTCGATCCTGTTAGAATCTCACCGTGAGAAGTTCTTAAGACAAGACATGCATTCCATTTTAATTAATTACATTTCATTAACATTATATAATACAGCAACACGCCTGTATTTCCAGAAGATTTAGACAGGGGTGTTGGTACACACACATTTCATCAATATTCTTAATTCTTGTATCCTCAAAGGACGAACCAACATCAACATGAAACACACAGATGCTTAATAAATAGTTGCCGATTGCAATAATAATTATATTCGTTAGAAAGCGGTACTTCGGTGAGGGGCTTGGTTGGGGTTTGAGGTTGGTCCGTGGATGGGTTACATATCAAGACCCCTCCGTGCCTCGGAAAGCACGTAAAGCCATTGGTCCCGGCTGTCAATCGTGGATCTTCGGCAGTCGTTACGAGTCGTCAAAAGCCCGAAAGTCTGACAACCAGTCTTACCAAGGCGTATCGTATTATCCAGTAACTGGATTGTGAAGGTCAGATAGGCAGTCGCTTCATGTAAAATACTGGTAAAGTCAAAGTCAAAGCATTTATTTCAAATAGGCACATAAAAGGCACTTTTGAACGTCAGAAATTACTATAAATTGAATTGATTCTAGTCGGTATTCAGCTGCATCCGGTTAGATTGGAAGTCGACCCCAAAATAGCTGGGAAAAGACTAGACAGATGATGAGAAGGGGTATTTCTGTACACGTCTCGCCTTGTTAGGAGGTTCCTCATTCTGTACTTCTGTAGCCCTAAACGCCGCCGCCCATATCTTGGACCTTATTCCCAATAACGGTGGGTTATATTTTTTATATGTTTTATATTCTAGTATTTAAAAATATAATTAATATGTATATAATGAAATAAAGGAAATTATGTAATAAGAATTTAAGTAGGTAGTGTCATATATATCAGCTAAATACTAGTATTTTACATGGAGCGACTGTCTATCTGACCTCCACAACCCAGTTACTGGGTAATACGATACCCCTTGGTAAGACTGTTGGTCAGATTTTCGGGGTTCCGACAACCCGTAACGACTGCCAAAGATCTACGAATGACAGCCGGGAACAACGGCTTAACGTGCTTTCCGAGGCACGGAGGGGTCACGGTATGTAAAGATATTCATCCATCCACAGAGCTAGCTATTGTTACCTTAGTTTGTATTAGACATTTTGTTTATGTTGATTTTATTTCTAATAGATTTAAGACTGTTACTTGCCCGCGACTTCGTCCGCGTGTAATTTCTTGTCCCTCTGACCCACCCTGTCGCATCGCATCCCCTGCCCGCGCTAGTACTTCGTTTTCGCTTAGCGTTCTTTCTGACTTTTTATTTTCCTAGGTTCTAAGGGTCCTAGCCTGATGTTAATGCCTATCACCTTCCTCAAGAATTGAGCTATCAAAAACAAAAAGAATTTTTCAAATCGAGTGGCAGTTCCAGAGATTAGCACGTTCCAACAAACAAACAAACTCTTCAGCTTTATTATTAGGTAGTATAGAGTTATAGGCACTATATTTTTTTCTATTTAAATCAAAACGTAACCTAAAAAAGAAAGAATAACGCGAACTAAAAAGAAAAAAATAAATTGTGTTATTTTGTAATAAGTGACACTGTCATTTTAAAATATATATAAATTTTAAAAGCTTGATGCACTGATGTACGGTATCTGTTATACCTACAGGTGTACCTACTACACAATAACAGTGCCTCAAGCGTTTAAAATTTATATATAGGTATTTTAAAATTACTGTCACTTAAAATATTTTTTTCTTTTTAGTTCGCGTTATTCTTTCTTTTTTAGGTTACGTTTTTATTGAAATAAAAGCTTGTTTTTAAAAACTTTATTATTTTCATTTTTTTATAACATTATGCACAACGTTATACCTAAATAATGTGCCACAAATAAATAAAGGACGATGGACAAGTACTATAGACCGTGGGAGGGGCCCGTGGCTAAATAATAACAGCTGCACAGGTCGATACATCAGGTTAAGCTACGCTTGCCGCGGTTGGTCCCGGCTGTCATTCGTGGATTTTTGACAGTCAGAAGCCCGAAAGTCTGACAACCAGTCTTATCAAGGGGTATCATATTACCCAGTAATTGGGTCGTGGAGGTCAGATAGACAGTCGCTCCATGTAAAATACTGGTATTCAGCTGCATCCGGTTAGACTGGAAGCCGACCTCAAAATAGATGGGAAAAGGCTTGGCAGGTGATGCAGATGATGATGGACAAGTACCTACTATAGACCACGTCCCCATTATTTTTGATCCAACTGACTTCATTTTTGTCTCATATTTTTCGTTGTGGGCTACAAAATAACAAACTGTTTAAGTCTTAAGTATGAGGGATTTCATGAGAAAACATCTTTCAGTTTCACTTATCTAACGAAAATAGGTATAGATGTTGGTTTTCTATTTATCGTCACAATAAAAGAGATTAAACTTAACAATGGCCAACTTATATAATATGGAACATAAAAGCCATACATGACGCCTATATTCCACAAAGGAGTAGGTAGAAGTGTGTGGAACATTCATATTTCGCTGTTTATGTTATACTAGCTCTGTCCCGCGATTTCACCAGTCTTTTGGGCACGTTTCTTGTTGACAGCGATGCGGATGAATTTTTTGATGCACTTAGATTTTTTCCCCTCCTTTTTATTTACCTGTACATATTATTATTATTTTAATACTGTTAGCTGTTAAAATTATGTTTCCACGAAGAAAAATCTAGTAAACAAGTCTCTATGTTCAATAGATTAAATTTAGGTGTTTACGGGCACTAATCCTCTCTCAGATTTATACGCACAATAGTTATTTGTTATACAAGAGTGCAAAGTTGCTTTTTAACCGCGTGCTCAATTTTGATGACCGAGCAAGCGAAGGATTCTAAAATTGAATCACGAGCGCAGCGAGTGATTCAAAAATTAGAATCCTGAGCGTTAGCGAGGGAATCAAAAGAGCACGAGGTGAAAAATCTTTGCACTCGAGTGCAACACGTAACTTTTCATCCCACCTCAGCGAGGAAATAAGTAAATGCAAAAAACATGTACAATCACAAGATACTTTTATTTCAGATTAGGTATTAACTACTACATTATGATAGGTAAGTATTACAGAATAATCTTTAAATTACAACAAATAATACCTAAGTATAATTAAGAAAAATTGAAAGTAACGTTGCTACAGTTACTTATGTTGAGTGTAATATTTTTGTTAGGTACTATAATGTTGGTGTTAGTGCCTTGTGTACTGTTTTTCGGTAAACTGTCATACTTAATAGTTGTACCGATTCTTCGGATTCCCTTGGCGTAAATGTTGGCGAGAGAGGGCGATTGATAGGTGTTTCGTAACGGCTCATTTTTGATGTAGAAGGGCCAGTCCAAGGATCTGACTGAGGCTCTTTCATTGTAATGGCTCCTACGATGCCTTTACATATTTTAGACTTATTTTGGATGGAATCCTCTATGTATCCCTCTACGACCGCATTGGACTTCCAGCCTCCATGGCGTAAGGGACAGGAGATCAGCTCCTGAATCGGCCAAAAGTGTGGCTGAAGTTCGTCGGAAACAATGACCCGTGTACAACAGGGGTTCTGGAAGTTCAAGAAATGTTGCTATTTCTCGTGGGATACTGCCAATTTTATTAGCACCCATAGGCTGTCTAACACACTTTCCGTTGCGATATTGTAGAAAAAATCGATTGATTGGAGTGTTAGGCGGGCGTAAGGCTTCGTATTTCTCAACAATTGTTTAGTTGTATTCCTTGCGAATGACGAAGTTGCGGTCTCTTTTTGTCTTTGTATTGGGTAAATTAATTAATAGTAAGTCATCTGAATGTTTCTGAATGTTTTTGACATTAAGTTGTGTTAGTTCATTAGTTCGACAAGCTCCGTTTATACCAATAATAAGAACAACCTGTAACGTAAAGAGTATTGTAGTAGATAAATTAATAAAATTGATATGCATGCATAATTATGCCTATCAACATTATCTAAGTACGTATTGGATTATGTTAAGTACCTAGTTAATTAATAGTAGATACTGAATGTGCAACTGGCTTACTTTTGCCACGGTAATATTTGCCGCCAAATATACGGAATCAGGTGCTTCGTTAAGAAACTTTTCAATTTCAGATGCTGTGAAAACCTTCGATTTTTTTGGTTGATGACCAGATGAGGCTCTTTTTAAAAATGCCACTAATTTAGGATAGGTGTCTATATGTATGTTTTTTTCATCTTTATTGTTGCTTTTAGCATTGAATACGTACTCCATAGGGTGCTTGATTTCTTGGTCTCGGATATTTCAATAAAATATGCCAGCAAAACGTTTTCTGATAAAGTTTTGGCTCCTTTAGCTAGTCGCCACGTGTTAAACATATCGTACTGTTTCAAATACTTCTCGCGTGATTGTTGAGGGAGAAAGCTCATTTGCGCATTTTTTACAGTTTCAGTCAATTCTGTTGGCGTCAAATAAACTTCGTCGTCGCTAGATTCACTCATTTTAATTTTTCACTTGTTTACAAGTTTCTTGTTTTTATTTTTAACCTAAGGTTTTAACAATATGACGTGAAAAGAAAATTGCGCGCGCAAAGCAAATTAAAAAAAAGTACACCAAGAAGGTTCCTTTAAAAAAATTAAAAAAAAGTTGTATGTTAAATTCGGCACCATGGAGGTAGAAGTAAATAGGTTTAATGATGTTTTGAATTCACAAACTTAGTGCACACGATGTTCTAAATTCAATTTACTTTATCCTCTAGCGGATAAAAACAGCTTTTGCACTCAGATATCGAAGAGCAAAAATACTCTTTCCGAGATGGTGGGATGAAATAGTTATTTGTTATACAAGAGTGCAAAGTTGCTTTTTAACCGCGTGCTCAATTTTGATGACCGAGCAAGCGAAGGATTCTAAAATTGAATCACGAGCGCAGCGAGTGATTCAAAAATTAGAATCCTGAGCGTTAGCGAGGGAATCAAAAGAGCACGAGGTGAAAAATCTTTGCACTCGAGTGCAACACGTAACTTTTCATCCCACCTCAGCGAGGAAATTAGTAAATGCAAAAAAAAAACATTTACAATCACAAGATACTTTTATTTCAGTTAGGTATTAACTACTACATTATGATAGGTAAGTATTACAGAATAATCTTTAAATTACAACAAATAATACCTACGAGTAAATATAATTAAGAAAAACCTTCGATTTTTTTGGTTGATGACCAGATGAGGATCTTTTTAAAAATGCCACTAGTTTAGGATAGGTGTCTTATGTTTTTTTTTCATCTTATTGTTGCTTTTAGCATTGAATACGTACTCCATAGAGTGCTTGATTTCTTGTTCTCGGATAATTCAATAAAATATGCCAGCAAAACGTTTTCTGATAAAGTTTTGGCTCCTTTAGCTAGTCGCCACGTGTTAAACATATCGTACTGTTTCAAATACTTCTCGCGTGATTGTTGAGGGAGAAAGCTCATTTGCGCATTTTTTACAGTTTCAGTCAATTCTGTTGGCGTCAAATAAACTTCGTCGTCGCTAGATTCACTCATTTTAGATTTTTCACTTGTTTACAAGTTTCTTGTTTTTATTTTTAACCTAAGGTTTTAACAATATGACGTGAAAAGAAAATTGCGCGCGCAAAGCAAATTAAAAAAAAGTACCTACACCAAAAAGGTTCAGAGTCTGAGTTTTTAAAAAATTAAAAAAAAGTTGTATGATAAATTCGGCACCATGGAGGTAGAAGTAAATAGGTTTAATGATGTTTTGAATTCACAAACTTAGTGCACACGATGTTCTAAATTCAATTTACTTTATCCTCTAGCGGATAAAAACAGCTTTTGCACTCAGATATCGAAGAGCAAAAATACTCTTTCCGAGATGGGGGGATGAAAAATTATTTATATACCTACCATTTATTTTTTCTCGGGCTATAATGATGCAACCCGATCTTCAAATAATTAATAAAACAATTCCATACAAAAAATAAAAAAAACAAAATCTTAAGAGTTATTCCCAACTTGAATCCGTTGGTGGGAGGTATCGGAACTAAGAAAGGGTGACACCTACTCATTACGTCGCCGTCACCGCGCGGCGCGTCGCACGCGCACCCCTACTTTCCCACGAGTCCCACATCTGTCCACTCCCTTGCATCTTAAGAATTGAATTTATTTTCCTCCCTGCACTGATTTCGCCGGACCCCAGTTCCATTCGCTGGCAAGTTTTCGTAGGAGACACATCTCGCTCCACCAGCTTTCGATCTACTTCGGGTAAGTTCGGGTCCCGACTCGGAACTTAAAGTGTCGTGTGCGCATGTTATTTAGAAATCAGTGACAGTTTAATTTTAGAATGTTTTCTTCTATGAAAATGGAAAGGCAGAATTTTGTGAAGTTTGACAGGGATCTTAAAACAAGTGAGTTTTAGAATAGTTTATGTGCTTGTTTTTTTCTAATATTCTTTCTTCAGCTTCTCGTGATAGGGACTCGTTGTTTTTGGTGAATTGATTTATTATTTTTATGTTGAGGCAAAAGAAAGTATACCTACGTACTTATTAGGAAAACTCCATTGTTAAGAGTTTATTTATTTTATCTATGAAATGAATATATTCAATCTGTTCAGCGGTTTGAATTTTACGAGTAAAACAAGCTCCTTTGTGCGCACTTATATAAATAAACACATTTTTGTTTTAAGTTGGTTCTGATAAATGAAATGCTTGGATTAGGTTAAATTAGGATGTCTTGTTAAGTTAGTTTAGTGTGTAGGTACCTACTAGCTTCTGACCGCGAATTCGCCCGCGTGGTTTTCGGAAATTATCCCACGGGAGCGTGCTACCGGGACAAAAAAGCCAATGTAATTCGTATAACATTAGCTATCTACTGTGAAAGTCCCGTCAAAATCAGTCCAGCTGTTTTGGAGATTAGCCGGAACAAATGGACAGAAAGACAAAAAAATTAGAAATTGTTTTTTTGTTATAAATAGATACCGTATATACTTCCATAAGCATTTAGTAAAAAGCTGTGTTATTTTGACATTACGATGACACTACTCGTACTAGAACTGTCAGACGTATTTTTTTTTCGACGAATAATAGATCTGACTTTGGTAAAATCAGCCCTTAATGGGATGTAATCATTTTATTTACCTGACCGTGAATATTTTACTTTAAGGGCTGATTTTTCAATCATCTGATAACTTTATTCGAGGAATAATTTTGTAATTTTGACAGTTATTTCATTATTTCGTACAAAAACTGTCAAACGTGAATTTTATTCCTCGAATAAAACTGGCGATGAAAATCAGCCTTAAAAAAATAAAAACTTTTGCGACAACGTACTTATAACATAATTATTGTGCCTAAGCGACATAAGTTTTGTTAAAAGTTCAAAGTAACGGTCGTCATCAACCGCCTAGTCTTTTCTGAACAATGGGGGTCTGGTCCAGTATAAACGGATGCAGCTGAATACCAGTAATTTAAATGAAATGACTTCCACGGCGCGGTTACTGTGTAACACGATACCTCTTGGTAAGACTGGTTGTCAGACTATCGGCGTTCCTGTTAATGATCTAGATAATATGGTACCTACCTATGGGGTGGTGTGAGGTACCGCTTGATCTTCAGTACAATAACCAAATAACAATATGTGTACTACTCTTTATTGAGGAGTTCCGTATTGCATCTCTTCTCTTATTATCTTTATCATGTCACCTTCTTTCAAAACTGAAAAGTTTTCTTTTATAAAGTTACTAGCTTCTGCTTTCGCGACTTCGTCTGCGTGAAAATTTCTTGTTTCCCCGACCCAACCCGTCGCATTGCATCGCCTGTTCGCGCTATTAGGTACTTCATTTTCACTCAGTCTAAGCGTGGTCTAAAGCTAAGGATACACATGCCAGTAGCTGGCACAAAAGTCTGCAAGTAGCTTGCATGCCGTGTGCCATAACAACTTCTGATTGGTCAATACCTAATGACATGCAAGCTACTTGCATACTTTTTTGCCAGCTACTGGCATGTGTATCCTTAGCTTAAGTGTCTAAGTTTTAACGCTGAGCTTTTAACAGAATAGACCGACGGTTTTCAGTGTCAAACTGACAATACTTGCGCTTACGGACTGATTAGAGAGACTTTTGTCGTTCGTCAGCATTCCCAGCACTGTCAAACCGATTTAAAAGCCATTAAACGAAGAGAAGAAGAAGAAGTAGATTCTTCAACTTAACCTCTCTCTCGTTTACCTACGGTAGGTAGTCAGGTGGTTTGACTTAAGTAAACCCTGTATCGAACGAAAAAGTATTTATTTAGATACTAGCTGCGCCCCGCGGTTTCACCCGCATAAGAGTCGATATTCGAATATTCCTATGGGGAATATTGAGAAAAATGTAGTCTATGAGTTAATACAGAATGTCAGCTACCCCCAAACCAAATTTTACCAAAATTGGTCCAGCCGTTTGTGCGTGAAAAAGTAACAAACACTCACAAAGTTTTGGCCTCTATTATTAGTATAATATTAGTGTGATATACTTGTATAGTAGACCTCGTATTCGCTTTGCCACCCAAACGTTGAATTAGAGATGTTACGGAAGTCGTTTTACCGGAACCGGAACCGGAGTCGAAGGTTTTTAATTTGATTGATTGGAATCGGAACCAGAATCGGAACCGGAACCGGAATCGGATCCGGGGCGGAAGTAGAAGAAAGGTGTGTTAACCCCTTAACACATCTTTCTTCTACTTTCTTCTAACATTCACAAACAAAACAATTAGCTGAGACTTCGAGCACGAGTGTGTATAAAATAAACAAACATTACCCTGGCGACAAGTTAAAACTTATTTGTAGGCGCTCTAGTCACGTGTATCGCTGCGTTTTAAACTTCGGTCTAACTCCGATTCAAAATTATCGGAACCGAAATCGGAATCGGAGGTGTAAAATTAATCGGAAGTTCCGACTTTTCGGAATCGGAACCGAAGCTCCGTAACATGCCTACGTTGAATACTTGAATGTCACTTGCAAATTACAAAACTACACGGTATAGGTATTCGTCATAGTACCTACATTGAGTGAATTTTCCCTTTGCACTTACGACGTCGACTTACTTAAAGGCTCCTTCAAACAGGCGCGACACGCGATATAATCGCGCGTGACACAAAGGCACCGCTCGTTGCGCGACTTGCGGTGCCTTTGCGTCGCGTGTCGCGTCGCGCCTGTATGTACGAGCCTTAATATTTTCGTGCCGTCTAGATAGGTATATGTATATACTTTATAAAACTGTAGGAGCCGGAACGCACGCAAGTAGTTGAACTTAGTTAGCTTTCTACCGGACTCGACATCATGTCAGTTAGGTTACAATAAAACGGTAATTAAGCACTTTGAGTTCTAAGAAGTGATTAACGCTTAACCCTAGTCTCTACTATTGTTTATTAGCCACTTACAAATTCCTCATTCACCGAATCACCGCTGCATTCGCCAGCGACTATAATCACGACTAATATGTTTATTAGTTAACGGACGTCGGTACGTACGCGCATGCGTTTGTTTCATATATCTATGGCGTGGATGCATCGCAATGTTTTCGCTGCTGCGCGCGCGCAGGTGTGCGGGGGTGGGAGGCGAGGGAGCGGCAGTCGGCCCGGCAGTGTGCAGTGAGGCGGACGTGTGTTGCGTGTGAATGCCCCATGTTCGCGAGCGCGGGGGCGGTTGGACCGGTCGCACGACCCGACGACCTTACGTACCGTTCACTCACGCACCTCTTGTGCTAAAACTAAGTGCATCAAAAAAATTACACACCAAAGGATTGTATCAATTTGCCCGTTTTGGATTAATGCATCTGATCTTCAACGTTGGAAACTGCATTCGAGACATCTTGAGATATGTACGTATATTTTTTTATTAGAACAAGTATAGTTGGCTAGTAACTGGTAGTAGTAGGCATAATGACTGTTTTAATAGATGACTTAGGAACTTCCTACATGTTATGACAGTGGTCAGCCGATAGCAGCTCGTTTTAGGTGCTCATGCGAGCAAAGGGAAGGTGTTCAGATGTATTTTGTAGAACATTTGTTGAACAAACATAGAGTATGGATGACTTACCACCATGTGTTGTTCCCAACTCTAGGAATACTAATGATTTTTCTTATCATTTTCATTTACCTAATTCTTCTGCTTACTTTGTAATAATTATATAAAAGTAGTTAGAGGTACTCCAAAACAACAACACTCAAAAGTATCATAAACTTAAAAAAAAAACTTTAGTTGGTATAGGTACTTGTTACGGTACTAAATAGGTTCTTACTTGGTAAGTTTACCTACCTACATTATAGGTAAGTACTACAAAGTAAGTTTCAAATTGGAACATGTGATATTCTGACAGTCAGGAAGCAAAGAGCTCATGTCATTATTAATTCTAATACAACGCTGCTGTTACCACTTATTTATATTATGTCGGCATATAAGCACAGTCCTCAAGATAATTGCAGCACTTAATTACAATGCTTGCAAGTGTAAAATGAGATTATTTATTTCTGTTCCGTGAGTAATTTGCATGGGGCACATTGTACAAGTTGCCTCATCAATATCTGCCCAGCCTTTTCCCAACTATGTTGGGGTCGACTTCTAGTCTAACTGGATGCAGCTGAGTACCAGTATTTTACATGGAGCGACTGCCTATCTGACCTCCACAGCCCATTATTATTATTTTGCAAACTAATATGTGTAAACAACATTCAAATGAGAAAATTGAATTTCCAATTACAGAAACTACGCTAAAAAAGTTTGTGTAGGTATTATGTACCTTTCTATAGTTATACATGACTAAAAACAATAAAGATTTTCATGCATTTCAGTTTAAAAACACCTTGGTGGAACTTTCGTTAATGTTGTCAGCCTAGAACTGATAGTCCACTTTCGTGACCGACTGTACGTAACGATAAACTCATAGAACAAAATTTATTTTATGTCGAAAAATCCCGTAGATCCTCAAGTAGAAAATAATTTATTCCTCGATAGAGAATTAAAATCTTTTTCCTAAATTCTAGGCTGCCAACGATCGCACATGCATTCAATCTAAAAATATTGATCCATCGCTTTCATAGTTCTGTGGCAAAACTTAGTGGTGATATAAATGGGCTCTGTTTTTATATTAACTACTGGCTGACCCGGCGATATTCGTACCGCCTCAAAATCAATAAGAACGAATGTATGAGAAAATTAATTATCTTCACAATTTTTTTTTCGTGAATATTTCCCCTGTTTTTATAGTTTTCATAGTTCTGCAGTGCTATTCTGTAAAATTCTCACAGTGAAAACTTAGGTGAAGTGAGCTTTCGATAGTGTCAATCCCTAGCATTATGGTGGAATGACAGCTCACTTCACCATAGTTTTCACGGTGAGGTTTATAGTACTGCAAACTTAGGTGAAGTGAGCGTGGAGTGAGCTGTCGATAGTGTCAATACCTAGCAAAAACAAACCCACTTCACCTAAGTTTTCACGGTGAGATTTTTACAGAATCGACCGGCAGAATCGATCGGCTGCTATTCGGGGCGGAGACAAATCCAACAAATCAAACATCATAAAAATCGGTCCAGCAGCCGTTCTTGAGTTATAAATGGGGTAACTAACCCGACTATGTTTTATATAATAGACCTATAGATTTAATTCATTATCAACCGCTGTCCGACTTCACCCACTGCATAGGCCTCTCTTTTGATATGACAATCCCCACGCTCCTGTGTCAGCCTCATTCAGGTACTACTCGCGATGGTAACAATGTCATCCGCGCACCTCGCCGCCGGACGACCGAAACATGGTCTTCTATTTTATTACCGAAATCAAAAGAAATAAGCGTTAAGTTATAAAGCAGATAAAATAAACGACGTTTAAAAGATTTCCGCATGGAGCCGGAACCACCAAAGTCAAAGTCAAAGCATTTATTTCAAATAGGCACATAAAAGGCACTTTTGAACGTCAAAAATTACAACAAATAGAATTGATACTAGTCGCCAGTGGCGGTACCTTCACAGAAGCCGAAAAGCCCGGCTTGCCCTAATAAAATCATAATTCACAACAACAAACGTACTTAAACCTATCAATAAAAATATATTTTTAAAAATACCAGTCAAACATTCGCAACACACCGTACACAATAAGAAAATCAGCCAATACCTCAGTTAGCCGTTTTTTTATACGTTGAAAATCTGTGGGCTTTCCCTAATTTTGACCCCTAGGCATGCCACTGCTAGTCGCCCATTCCAAAAGGTAGTTTTCGTATGGAGAAGAACGGGCAAGGAACTCCACCGTTACTCTTTTAAAATTCTTTCAATATTTTGCATACATTTTATATAACCATAATATGTGAAGACGATGCACCTAAAATAAAATTACTATACCACAATAGGTAAAAGAATTAAAAATGAAACCATGACATAAATTAATTATCTGATAGATACATGGTGCTCACATATTTACAAACATTGTAAACCTTCTCCATTCACCCACACATTTCACACCTTCTCCATTTGCCACTCTAGGCATGTGGCAGGACCCCGTAATTAATGGGGCTCCCTAGATCCTGCCAACGTAGTAGCTAGGGGCTGTCGAAAGAAAATCTAACTTTTTTCAGGCGGGGTGCTACAGTTTTCGAGCTCAGTTCGCCCGCTCAAGTTTTTGCATAAGTCGACAAAGTACCTACTAAATTACCTCCTTTTTCTTTATGGATGGTCTTAAGAAAACCTAACCTATAGAAACGAGGAGGGGTGCAAAAATGCATTCTACATGTCTTCTTCATTCTCCAATCCCCATCCCCATTATCCATATATACCTAGCGACCCACCCCTGCATCGCATTCGCAAGTTATCATGACTTGACAAAACACCGAGATTTCTTTATTATTATGTTAGTTTATTAATACTTTTTAACACAAAAATAATCTGGAATAAATTCTCTAAATGATGATGAAAACCGTATCAATATCCGTTGCGTAATTTAGAAGAACAACGGGTCACACAGACAGACACGATAAAGACTTTCATTTATAATGTGAATAGATAAACTCAAACTGAAAGCATTTATTTCAAATAAACCAATTACAAGCACTTTTGAATTATCAAGTGTTCAGTCAGTTAGAAAGATAAAGTTAGTTGCCCATATCCATACGAGTATCCCATCCATTGCGTAGTAAGTAGGTCCTACCTAAGGAGAAGAACGGGCAAGAAACTCCAGGGACACTCTTATGATATAGAAGACGTTCTTGCTCTTAGCATACCATCATAACAAAACATTCTGTGTCAAAACATCTCTTTGTAACAACGAAATATGTACATATGTACATGTCGTGTTTTCAATATCCTGGATCGAAAAAATAATATTCGAGCCGTCAAACACTCGCTTCACTAGTTAAACAAATTTAATCCTTTTACAATGTGGCTGCTGTGCTGCAACAGAAACTTGTTGAATATAAATTATATAGCCAAACGTGTTAAACATTATTGTCAAGGTACTTGGTAGTAATATTCATCATGACTTAGAGCCATCTAAGGTCTTCTTGTGTGTCCCACACGAGCAAAAAATTGCTCATGTTTTCCAAAATTCGCACCAAATTGCGTTGTTTTCAGGAACACCCAGTAGATAATTCTGTATAATTTTCTCATCAATTTAAATTTAAATATTACATAAAGACCTTTCGAATAAGACCAAATCAATTTTCAATAGAGCTCCTCCCCAAACGCCTCTTACAACAAAAACTATAAGAAAAAAATCAGTTGTACCAGTAGTCGCTCCCTCTATTCGGGGTTCCTTTATGGCCCTTCTGAGACACGTGATTGGTCTAAAACTTCTTACCTAGTACCAATAGAAGGTGCGGGATAAGATTGGCCATTTATACAAAGACAGATGCGTTAAAGCTGCATATGGTCTACTATCGATATTTGCGCGACTTTAAATTACGTTTAAAAAACATCACCTGCCCTTTAGCGGAGCATATCGCGAAGCTTGTTTTAAAGGAAATATAATTACGTAATTAATTCTGCCTGTATCTTAATTGTTTTCATACAATGTGCCGTGAGGTAAGAATGGACAGATAGAGTCTGCGTTTCATACGAAGGCGCCAATGAGATAAATTGCACCACAAATGAATAGATTTCGATGTTTTGTAATTAATTACGTTCGTAATCGTAAAGTAAAGCGCATCCCATTTGTGCAGTTGGGAGGGCCCCTGAGTGCTAGATATAGGGACATTATAATCAAATGATTTGTCATACGGTTGGAAAGGTAGAGCGAAAGGAGTCGGTACACATTGTGATTTTCAGAGCTCGTCTGCATAATCCTTAGCCCTTAGCCTAGCCTTTTTCCAACTATGTTGGGGTTGGCTTTCAGTCTAACTGGATGCAGCCGACTGACTGACTTTCAGAGCTCTCTTATCAAATATTTAGGTACTCAAAGTAAGAACAGCTAATGTCATCAATCGTTTTAAATACTTTCTCGAAACGTAATCTCTCGTTATTGATACAATTTTTAATGATCCCTTTTAGTTTCATTTCCCCCGCAAGTTTGCTACGTGTTTATGTGATGGTTGACAGAAGTGTGCAGGACCAACCCTTAAGTATAGAGGTCTACAGCGTGTGTTATGGGCTCTTAGCCTACAACAACGAAAAAAATTCTAGAAGCGACTGTCCATAAAACCGCATACCTATCTGTAAATGTCGACTTCTCCACCACGTCTAAGTGTCTGCAACTCTAAGTGAAAGCAATTTCAATTAAACCATTTACAGGGACTTTTGAATTGTGAAGGAGTCGGCCAGTTAGTCAGAAAGTTCATGCTAGTTGCTGCAGATTCGGTTCCCACAGTTATCAAGACAGGAAATACGAGTACATAGTAGGTAATCAGGGAAACATACCTATTATAAGGTAGAGTACCTAATTGGCAACTTGACACTACGTCCATGTTACTGTTTTGACAAATTGCACTTCAGTCACAAACACAATGGCTAACGACACATAATCATACCTTTCAGAGGATACAAACCCGACATTTTGAATTCTGCATTAAGCTTTATTACATTGCTGCAATAATAACTAGGTTCTGTCTGCGAATTCATTCGCGTGGAAGTTGTAAGACACCACAATATGCTAAAGCATCACATCGCCTGCTCACGTTATTATTTCGTTTTCGGTAAGCGTTCTTTCTTAGTTTTTGCTCGGCTTCTACGTGTCGTAGCATGATGTTGAATAGCCTAAATGAAAAATTTTTCAAATCCGACTGGTAGTTCCAGAGATTAACGCATTCAAACAGAAAAACAATCTCTTCAACTTTATTATTGCTGAAAGCTGAAGAGTTTGAGTTTGGATTAGCTGAAAAGCGGATTCGTAAGAATCGTAAGCATCATTCAGTCAAAACATTCAGCTGTTCCAGAAAACCATAATAACGTTAGGAAAAATTCCGAGTTTCTAAAGGTAGGTATGACTTTTAGTTAGAATTTCTTTAGAACCAATCACTAAATTTCTGGAAACATATGGATCTTGATAGGTACTCATTATGTTTTCAGTCTGTTTCTAAAACTATACACTATCACTTATTAGTTATTATAGTTATAATAACTAATAAGTGATAGTGTATATCTCTCTCGCTCTCAAACCGTTTTTAGGGCATTTCGACGACAGATTTTGATGTACACGACAGAATTTTCTACGTTTAGATATAACATAATCGTAATAAAATGGTCCCCTACCATTCAAACTATGTACTATACTTAATAACATTGTTCCATTTCCGCAGGTTGGCAACCAGCCCCATTCGGGGTGTCGGGCGCGGGGCCCAGCATGCCGCCGACGCGTGCAGGTAGCATGGAGCCGCTGCCGCCCGCGCACACCCCCATCTTCGAGCACAAGAAGCACCGGCTGTCCCGCCTGTTGGATAAGCTGGCAGTCCAGCTCAACAACAACAACAACTACCCCACGCCATCCTGGCTAGTTCACGACACACCACAAGGGGGAGAAGAGGACGTCCCCTTGGACCTCAGCGTGAAGTCACCTCGCGAGTCAACAGGACTTTTCAGCTGCCACGCTTGTGGGCAAGAGTTCTCGATCTACGATCGGCTGGTGAAGCACATCGCGTCTCGCCACCGGAGCAAGCCCGAGGGCGTACGTGCGTACGAGTGCGAGGTGTGCTACCGCAAGTTCGCGCGCTCCGACATGCTGACGCGGCACGCACGCCTGCACAGCGGCGTGAAGCCGTACTCGTGCGCGTCCTGCGGGCAGGTGTTCTCGCGGTCCGACCACCTGGCCACGCACCAGCGCACGCACACGGGCGAGAAACCCTACCGCTGCCCGTCGTGCCCGTACGCCGCGTGCCGCCGCGACATGATCACGCGACACATGCGCACGCACAATCGCCGCCCACAGCCTGCCTGAATCTACTACTATATCTTCTACGTTATTTGAGACTGATTTTTTTCATTCCAAAGTTAAACTATTGTTTTAATTGGTGTTTTGTTAGTAAGCCCTCCAGAGGAGACTTTCTGTAGTAGGTAAGACAAGACATATCTCATTGCTACGCAGAATTGACTTGTCTGCGATTGTGTGTTGCCAGTTTGCGATTTTATTTTCTATGCCGCAGCGATGTCAAATGAATCTGCTTTGCGCAATGCGATGTGTCTATCTATTAGATAGACCTTTGAAATATATTTCGGTATTTTTGTTTGATTTTTACTTGTTTATTCCAATATGCAGAGATGGTTGAAAAGTCTGTGTTTCGGAATTATTTTGTACAATGCTGTTGTAATGTTTAGTTCTGTGCCATCGATATTATCGCTTTGTAATATTTGCGCTGTTAAGTAATATGTATGTTTTGGATTAATTAATGTTACGCTTTTGAAAACGTATTAAAAATAAAAACGGGCATGACCAAAACCGTTTGTAATTGTTAGTAAAGACACCACACTTGCCTTGCACTGGTAGAATTTCGCTATTGGTAAAGTAGGCCGCACATCAGTATAACACTTTGCCTTTGAGCTGTACGGAGTTTCAAAGAACAAGAAGCCATCTTATACTGGTTACGTTACATGACGTGAGGCATACAGCTGTACAACTGTTGACTTTTTGCTTCCGAAAAACGGAACAGGGGGAATATATGAAATATAAGTTTTCTAATGTACAGACGCCAGCACATCAAGCTACCCGAAACTGTAAAATTTTCCCAATCAAATTTGACCCTTATAATTTGGAAATCTATTGAAGAATTTTGACAGATTGTAAGTAGTAGCTTGATATGCTGGTGTCTGTACCTATGTCCGTAAGGTTTAAAAAAACATTACTACTACCGTAAAAATATGTGGTGTAGGCTTGCAGCAATATCTCCATCAGTGTCAGCAAAATATAGCAGTTTACGTACCTATTTATTAAGCATTTTTCTAAACAAAAGTTAAAGTTTCTCCCTAAATTATAAGGTTGTTGTGAACCACTGGTTCTATTTAAACATAAGTATTTTAATCTAACTTACCTACTTTTCGTTTTTCTATTAGGTATATAAGTACCTATCAAAAAGTTTACTGAAACCGTTTTCAAGTCAAAATGTTTTAAAATATCCTTTTTTTTTGTTGATTTTCTTGTTGTTTTGTATTGCACATTGCGTTTTCGAAAATATCAACGATTAGATGTTTGTTGTATTTTGTCATTTAAATTATTATGTAGTATGTAGGTAATGATTTTGTATGATATAGGTAAAGACACTTGGAATGTCGTCTCGTATAATATACAATTTTAAGGTGTTGGTAGGTACAGACGCCAGTACATCAAGCTACCGGAAACTGTCAAATTGCCCAATAAACTTTGAAGTTTGAACCTTATGCTTTAGCGATAAAATTGAAAATCTATTTAAGAAATTTGACAGCTTCTGGTAGCTTGATGTGCTGGCGTCTGTACAGAATCGCGATTGAAGGTACATTTAGTGCAAAGGGCTTAAAAATGTTCCCTATATTTATTATAAAATATCCTCCCCATAATAAATGTTACTGGTGACTGACTTATACTTGATGACGGAATTTCTTTTTACCAGCTAATGCACTAGGAAGTGGTGACGGGTGGGCGTTTTGGGGGACTGTCTTATGTAATTTTGACGGTCAAAAAGTGCTGATTCTCAGCCTAAAAATTAAGGTTAATAATATTATGACGGTACCTTGCCAATTCATTTATGAAAATATTATGTACTTAAGGAAGAAAAAACTCAACATCTTTTTGATAAAAAATAAAAAAATATTCAACCGAATTGATAACTTTCTCCTTTTTTTGAAGTCGGTTAAAAATAAGGGACATACATTATTTTAATACTAGAAATAAAGATAAATAGATCAACCTTTTTTCAGATGACTTATCTAAATTACATAGTAGGTACTTACCTATATCTTTTATGGGGTAGCTACTGTGATAAATGTTACAACAAAAAAACTTGTGACATATTGCTATTAAATGAAAAAAAAATTAAAACTCATAATAAAATTATTCTTTGTATACAAGGATATCACATCTTTGTGACATCTACCAACCCGCACTACTGCATAAACCTTCAAAAAAAAATTGTTTCTTAGGGTTCCGTACCAAAATGGTAAAACGGAACCCTTATGGTGAGACTCAGTCTGTCTGTCAGTCACAGCTGGATATCTGAAGACAACTTGAAATTTGGAATAGTTTTAGATGACGTTTGCCCAACTATTTTGCAAACAAGAAAGAAATAAAAATATATGTATATTTTTTGCAACAGTGACTGAAAGGGGGTCTGAAAAATTTCGAAGTGGGGCTACTAAAGCATGTGGGTATCATATGAAAGAGCGGAGTTTGCACATTTTCAAACATTTTTTTTCTTTTTTTTAGGCCGCACAGTTTTCGATTTTTGATGAAAAATGTAAAAAATACCGTCCCCTCCCCCTTATCTCCGAAGTTTGCAAAGGGAAAAATCGGAAATTATTCTATGTGATAGAAGTTTATGTAAAGATTACAGGAAAAATAAAATGACGTCTCTAAATATTTAACTTTTTCAGAAATCGTCAACAAAAGTTACATTAGTTCCACTATCTGTCAAGAGATGGCGCTGACGTAAAACTGCAATATTCTACACCGCAGTGCGCACTTGCACAGTGTTAAAATTCTCTGACGAATTATAGGCCTCGCCGATGAAAAATTAAAAACATGATGGTACGGAACCCTCGGTGCGCAGTCCGACTCGCTTTTGACCGGTTTTTTTTAATACATCATTTACCTATTCTAAGGTAGAGCTGAACATTTTTGTTATTTTGATTCGTTTAACTTAAACTAAACAGTTTAAGTTTTTGCTATGGTTTTGACGTACCTATAACTGTTTAAGTATTTAGTTTATGTTACTATTAAACTTTAATGTGTGTTTCTCTTGTGTTACTATTGTATATAGCCTCTGTGTATGCAATACACATTATTTATTTATTATTATATCATTGTATAATCTTATGTTTTGATTAATTCTAAAATAATGTCGTTCTAGTGTGTTTTCTTCGGTGTTTGCTGCTGTCAGCTTTGTTTTAACATTTCGTACCATACGAACCATAGGTGGGTAGATAATGTAGACAACTCTTTAAAACTTCTGTTGTTTACAATTTAAATTGTTAAAAAAACGCTAACATAATGTAGTAGACAAGTACCTAGGTACTTACCTATTACTTAGTCAATAAAACTATAAAAAGAGAAGTATGTAACCTTATGTTACATAAGAAAATCACCAATGTTAATAAATATCGCAAATGTTAAGACTTATAACTTTGGATTAACTTTTGTGAAAGTTTTTAGTAAATAAATTCAATTAAATGCTTTCTGAACCTACCTATAGTCACTGACAACTAAAGCAAAAAAATTAAGTTAGTCACGCGGAAATATCGGGATAAAAGGTATCCAGGTCTGTGCCAAATTTCATCCAAATCCATTCAGCCGTTTTAGCGTGAAAGCGTAACAAACAAACATACAAAAAATCTAATCATTTCGCCATCTAATATTAAACTAGCGGTCCCGACAGACGCTGTCCTGTACAAATTCCAATACATAACACGTAGAAAAATCCTATACAAGGATGATCAGATTTTCCCGAATTTAAAAATTTTCAGGAATTTTTTTTTCTGTAAAATTTAATTAGGTCCTGTCGTTCTCAAGTGATGCGCTTACCAACGAACATAATCACGAATTTTAAATGATAGAAGAGAGAGAGAGATAAAATGTCAGATGGGTTTCTGAAATGACGTTCGCTAGGTGGCAGCACTGTCACGTTAGGTCCAGGCATCTGTCAAAGAGCCTATATTTTCTTTAGTCATGACTGAATGATGAACGAATGAATAAATCGAATGATGAACGTCATCATATATTTTATCTTCTTCTTCTCTTCGTTTAATGGCTTTTGCGGAAAAAATCATATATTTTATATTCATTGTCGAAATGGAAGAGCTCTTGTCAAAGTGGTGCCAAGTTGCCAACTGTTGTAAATTTTCACGAAAACCCCCATTGGTGGTTTGTGATTCTTTTAAAAATAATTGGCTTTTACAATGTTTTCAAGTTAGGTACAATGTTAATATATTATATTAGCACGCCTAGTACCTACATTCTTTTGATAAAACGTCTTTTGAAAATTGAGTTTTTCCGACAGGAATTTCTCAGTAGCAGGAGTATGGATTTGTGCCCGGGCAATAAAGGCTTGCCCCCTGTACTACACGAGACCGAAATGTGGGTGAACTACACCTCAACCTAACCCTATGGGGCTTGTACACATATCTAATGTTATGTATAGTAAAAGTACACCCACACCCTATTTAAAGTGAAACAAATATCAACTTTATTAAGTTGATTTCAGAGTGACTAGCACTATTTAAAAAGTTATAAATATGATTGAAGTGGTACCGTAAACCGAACTTTATTGTGTAGGAATTAAAGTTATTTTTCCATTAATTCATATTTGTTTACATTTCTGGCAAATAAATCGCGAACGCAGATTAAGTTCGTAGTGTTTTCGTAATAGTACTTAGTTCTGAAGTGCAGTTGACTGTATGGTCGGCGTCTCGGCGACAAAGGTCTTCTTTTACACTTCTTATTTCATTTAAATTGATGCAAAATTATTCGATACATTGTATTTCATCAATTTCATCTATACAGGGTGATCAAAAGTCGTGGATCAAACGAAATAGGGAGATAAATTTTATCAATCAATCAATCTTTATTTGTGATCAATAATAATGGGTATACATAAAAGTTCTTAAATATACATATTATTGTAGTCGAGCTCTATCAATTAAATTGGTGTACAAATAGTAATTTTTTGAATTAAATCATTAAAAAAAATTCGAGATTAAACAGTAATTAAAAAGTAAGTTAAGTTAAATAAATTTCAATCATATGAAGAAATGTCAATTAAATTTAATTTTACATGCATGTCAAAGGAAGATAATATTATAGGAACTAACATAATTTGTCATTTAAAAAATCTTCAATAGAGTAACACGTCTTATCAATTAGAAACAAAAACAAATTATTTTTTAATTTGTGGACATTTTGTTCACTTCTTATACATTTTGGTAATACATACTAATATTATAAATTCGAAAGTAACCTTTTCACGTCTA
This sequence comes from Luperina nickerlii, assembly GCA_963855955.1. Classification (NCBI taxonomy): domain Eukaryota; kingdom Metazoa; phylum Arthropoda; class Insecta; order Lepidoptera; family Noctuidae; genus Luperina; species Luperina nickerlii. Next base: position 2,793,173 of record OY979662.1, read on the forward strand.
AACCACTGAACGGATTTAGATAAAATTTGGCAGAGAGATAGATTGCATCCCGGGAAAGGACATAGGATAGTTTTATAGACATACTTCGCGGGCAAAGCCGCGGGCGGAAGCTAGTTTATTATTTATATATCCTTGGAGCCATTGCAAAAACACTGTTCCTAAATAGTGCAGTTATAGACCCAACTGTTTGTAACCGCTGGCTACTTAAGGCGCGGGCCCACCGCGGCGCATGCTGTGCACGGGCACGCGGCGCATTTTAGCTGCGTGTATTAATTTGTTTGACAACGTGGGTCGACGTTTCCACTGGAGCACACGAATATGACCCACGACTATGTATAGCGTGGCACGGCGCACGGAGAGGCTACGCACGTGCCACTGCAATTGACTGAAAACTGCGCTGCGATAAGCGAGCTGTACATAGTCGTGGGTCATATTCGTGTACTCTAGTAGAAACGTAGACCCACGTCGCCAGCGTTGAGCTATGTAACCGCCTATTCGAGCAAGCCACGCGTGTATCAATGACGTCAATACTCAATTCATGCGCAGCCTCTCGTGGGTTGCAGTGGATACAATCACATACATTTTCTTCCAAAGCGAAGCTTAATACACGTGCGTAGCCTCTCCGTGCACCGCGGTGGGCCCGCGCCTTTACTTGAGCAAAGTGCAGATTCTTTTTGACATACATGGAGTTTCCAATATGTACAATGATGGCATTTTACAAGTACTTAACAGGTAACTAGATAAGATTAAAAAAACTGCAGTGTTAAACGAGTTTAGTCGCTGATTGTACTTTAATTTTTTTGTCTATCTATTGTTTATTTAGTCTCAGTTTTTTTCTCTAGGTATAGTTGACTGCACGTGAGTTGTAACACTTTGACTTTGAGCTGGCCTAGCGTAGTTCGGAGTTTCAATAGCGTACGAGGCCAGCTTATACTGGTTTAGTTACCACCGACGTGCAGCCTACTGCACATAACTGACGTTAACTGCCCCTTAGGTCTCGTGGTCGCAAGCGCGGCTGCTGAGCGTGCGGTCCTGGGATCGAGTCCCTGTTCGGGCAAAGTGTTATGGAGTTGTTCCATTAGGAATTTCTTAGTAACAGTCCGGAGTTTGTAAGTCGGCGGTGTGATACCCCCGTGCCTCGGAAAGCACGTTAAGCCTGCGCCTGATCTCGCTCCGGTCGTGTCAGATTGCTGTCCCATCGGACTATGAGAGTGAGGGAAGAGGGAGCGCACCTGTCTCTGCACGCACACTTGTGCACTATAACATCTCCCGCGCCGAAGGCTAGTCTCCGTTGAGATTGGCCGCCGCCGTGCCCCAAATACGGTCTAGAGGACTTTATAACTGACGTTTGTTCCTTGATGCTGTTTTGTTTATCTCCAAAATATTCTCGTGTTTTTCTTACTACACCTTTTTAATCAGGGTGTACTAACTGTAATATTACCTATTGCTTTGTAGGCAAGATTTGTACGCCTTGCAGCACATAGTGACACAATATTTTTAAGCTCATGTTTCGAGCTGACCCGCACGATTACTGATAAATGCGTGCGTACTGGACAGGTTCACACAATCTGTGTGGTTCTTTCCTCAAAAGAATATTTCAGACATCAATCTACGTGGCTTTCAAACAGAGAATATAATGCCTTTGCCTTCAAATTATCTGACCAAGATTATGTCTGAACTTTACAAGAAACTGTGACCTCCGAGTTTGTTTCGGCCTTTTTTCGCAAAGTAGTCGGATAGGAAACGCCGACCTCATCTAGTTTTTAAAATATGATTGACGTGTGAAAGTGTTTGTACAAACCTACTTGCAGAAATACAATAGATAAATAAACCACAAAAAAAGAACGAATAGGTTTTTTAAAAGAGTAACGGTGCCTCCACCGTTACTCTTTTAAAACATTGTCGCAACATAAATGAATAATGGGCAGGAAACTCTTCTTGCCCATTCTTCTCCATACGAAACTAGGTAGGTACCTTTTGGAATCCACCTAGTATCAATTCTACTTTCATGTAAATGTTGACGTTCAAAAGTGCCTTTTATCTATGTGCCTAATTGAAAATGACTTCGACATTGACTAGACTTTCTAGAAACTAGTAAGAAAAGTACGAGCGATTTCTTTACAATACCTAATAGTTATACTTTTAAGTAGGTTATGTATTACGTACCTCATAATATTTAAAACTGTGTGCTACAATTTTTTTCCGTGTGTAAAATGAAATTGCAAAGTTCAAACAAATTATATGAACTTTGATATTTTATTCAACTTAACTTTATTTTATTTATCTCCCTTAATGTCTAGTTTTTTTTTAATCTATGTACCTACCTACCTACAGCAACGCAATGCTATGCTACCCTAAAGTGCCCATATCCAATAGATGTTTTAAAATAATTTGATTCCTATGAATTTCCTTAAAAGGAATTAAAATAATGGTTTTCTAAAGACTTGGGTTATTTTGAATTTTATTGTATCGATATTTTAGGTAAGATTGACAGTTAAATTAAATTTAAGTTTTAGTCTTCTAAAGAATCGATTTGACGAGTCTTAGTTGTATCAGAAAACATACCTGCTGTAGAGTATAAATAATAATATACTTACTTACATTATAATGTCCGATAAGGCTCTTTGTACACGACACGGTTTCTTTACGGTATGGTGGTGTGTTAACCGCGCCGAAGAAAAATCGTGTGACTTTGTAAGTATATGAGCCGGTTCTATGGCATACGGCGCCGGCCGCGCGACGTGCTTTACACACGGCGAATAAACCGTCGTTTTTCACGACAAGAAAAGCTTGTGTGTACAAAGGGTAGGGCCCTTTGTAGTCTCATTGCACACAGACGGCACGCGTGAGAGAAAAAAGAACTTGTCTTAAATTCCGCTGGCACAGTTCGGATAACAATGCTTAACTGCAGACTTACTCGATTTTACAATTGAATGTAAGTAGGTACTTTTTCAGGGCACTGTTCATCGATTAATTTAAACTCGTTTTCACGCATCGAGTTAAACCTTTAGGGAGGGCGCCCAAGAGCAACTTAGTTGCCCAGCAACTTTTTTGTCTCTGTCGCTGTCTCGTCGCCGAGATTTGGACGATGCGCACACGGAAGCGACAGCAACGCTATTTTTTTGTAAAATTTTGAGCGACAATTGGCTGGTCGGCAACTTTTTGTCATCATCACAGTCATTACAACCTATAAACGGGCGACAGTTGATCGTGGGCGTGGCCGCCCTTATAACGGTATCGTCTTTTTTTCTGATCCTTCTAAGTAGGTACCTACTCAGAGAAGCTTTGCGCCAGCATACACGTTGACTTTCAAGTGGTCTTAAAAACATATATCTAAGAAGAAATATAATGTAGCTCATTCAACAAGTAATTAAGATTTAATCATTTAAAAAACTTAAGTGTTAATCAACTTTTACAATAAAAAAACCGGTCAAGTGCGAGTCGGACTCGCGCACCGAGTTCATATCCTTACTGTGCCGAGGGTTCCGTACAAAGTTGTAGGTACACAAAATTTTAGTCATTTATCACGGGATTTTTTATTTTTATTTAACTTCCTTACGGTTTTCGGATTTTTTCCTTTACTTGTGCTACATGACCTTGCTTCTTGCCAAATTTCATGATTCTAAGTCAACGGGAAGTACCCTATAAATTTTGATTCCCTTGAGAGTGTCGAAATATACGGCTTTTGCGGCATAAACGGCCGTATCTTTTTTTACGTTAATTTATGGTTTTAATTTCAATTCGATACCTCCACGCGGTTCCGAAATAAAGGGTCTTGACAGACAGACAGACGGACAACAAAGTGGTCCTATAAGGGTTCCGCATTTTCCTTTTGAGGTACCTACGGAACCCAAAAAAACAGAGAAAAAGAATGAATGCAGAAATTTATTAAGAAATAAAAAAAAACAAAAATTTCTGATTCTTAGGCCGTGTCCTAACAGAAAGCGATCGTCGCGCGAATACGCTAACACCGAAGGACGCCCTCTGTCGGTGCGACCATGCGGTCCGGTTCTCCGAATTAAAAGTGTCATCATTATACGGGGTAGTCGGTTTACGGGGATAATATTATGACAAGGTAAGCCTACTATGAATAAATTACTTTTGATTTGATGAAACCCAAACTTTTTTCCAAAAGCGAAATCGTGTCGATTCCCTTCTTCACAAACTAAACTAAATTTAAGTTCAGTGCTTTTTTATTTCTATTTCATTTCTGAACTTGTATGGAGTAGTGTCAATTTGACAGGACTTACTAAAATTTACCTTCTGTCCATTTCTTAATAATAAAAAAAAATAGTAGGAGGCTACACAAATTATGTATTAGGACCACTTTAGAGTCACATAGTGAGTTAGTTGTTAAAAATAATTAATAAAATTACAAAGTAAGTTTTACTGTGATAAAAAATATTTTTGTTTTCAAACTACTGTGTTTGGCAATATTTATTGTCGTAGGATTAAAAAAAATAAATGGATTTAGATATGCTGTCGTTTTATTTTTAGGCTACGAAGTGAACCCTCTGTCTGTGCCTAATAGGGAATATGCATGATTTTTTTTTATTTAAAAAATTAATCTTCATTCATGTAATAAACAGTTTAGTAAAACTGTTTTTGTGGTTAAAGAATCTTTATTTACTCAAAAGAAATTTACTACAAATTTCACTTAATGAGAAATATTTTAAAGATAAATAATGGTGACATTCATGAGCAGAGCTAGTGTAGACATGCACAAATATTAAGAGAAGACAACAAAACGTTCATAACAAGACATCGAAGGTAGCAGCATCGAAGGTAAAAGATTCATGCGAAACAAAAATCAAAATTTTGTGGGTAAATTACAAACATGAACCAGGGCCGGATTTAAATTTTGTCAATAATAAAAGATTTTAACAGAGTTTTAAATATTTTTAAACTTGTAGTGGTTTTTATTTCTCGTGGTAGTTTGTTGTACATCTGTGCTCCTTCGTATGTAATACTTTTCTTTCCGTAATTTGTACGTGTACTATGAAATTAAAAAAGATATGAGCCATCGAAGATTTGTTTCTATCTCTTTCTCGCTAAACGAAATTTAACACGGAGTTTATATGGCCGTAGTGACATGTGACGTCACAGTCTATGTCGGATCTCTCTGTCTAATTGGTGTGTAATCAATAGTTTTAAATGCTCATATAGGCCGTATTTCTTGGCCGATTTTAATTTTAAATTCACTTTTTGTCATCTCTACTACGGTATTTTCATATTTTGTTAATAAATGCCATGAAAAAAATTCATGCATATTCCCTATTGCTTCGAAGGCTTATTTTTTATTGTTACAAGATCTACGATCACTTGTATTGTAGTTACCTACCTGAGATATGTACGAGTTGAGAAAAACATATATTTTAGTTTTATCGTGTTTAATTAGATATAACCACAACGTCTGCGACGATCGCGTAAAGTAAACCTGTTTTTTTACCCTGATATTCCAAATAACTGCGCTAAGTTCGGTCGGTGCGCGCCACAATTAATGCTAGGTACAATGGTGACATTAGTTACCACTAGCGCCATATAGTATCGGATAGCAGAACTAGTAGAGTCAAGATCCTGCTAGCAATTGCGACGCTAGAATTCGAGAACTATCGACATCTGGTCAGTCGGGACCGGTATGTACTCGAACATTCTAGATGTTTCTACAGTAGGTAGAAGGTTCCAGAACTCTCTGAGGCACTATACAAGGCCGGTGTGGGCCGCGAGCCGGACATGGTTGGATAAGCGATACAAGCGAATACATCGAAATCGATCTTCAAGTGCGACTTAGAGCGATCAGTAATGCAATTTTGGTTTATAATTAGTATGTTTGAGTTGTTATTAGTGTTGTTGATAAAAGTATCTTTTTTTGGTTATTAAATCGGCAGTTTTTATTGTCACGAACCCCAAGCTCGTAACACTATAATTATGTCTCTCACCTCTTTTATTAAACAGATGTAATTTTTTCCTTACATACATGATGTTTTCGTAGATATATTGACAAGGCACCGTCATGATGTTAATATCCTTAAACAGTTCCCTTAGGGAATCGCGTCTGCGGAGATATGGCTCTTTTATGCAGAATAAAAATAGAATCGATGTCTGCATCCCGTCCCCAAAGTAAAATACCGTAAGACATGATACTATGAAAGTAACTAAAATAGACTAGTCTCGCTGTATCTACATCAGTAAATTGACGGGTTTTTCTGACAGGATAAGCTGCTGAACTTAGGCGTCCTGCAAAAGATGTTAAATGACGACCCCATTGTGGTGACACCTTAAGGTTACCTTGTGATCCCTAGGAAAACAGTTTTATCGACGAATTCTAGTTTCTCTTGATTCAATATTATCTCACAATCACTACCCTTGTCATTTTTGGTAAAGAAAATCTTATGCACTTAGTTCTTTTTCCATTATAAATTCTAAATTGTTAGCAGTGAACCAATGTTGGACCTGCAGTAGGGCGTTATTTACGTCATCAAAATTTATAGAATGTCTATTTATCTTAAAAATTAAGGAAGTATCATCAGCAAATAACACCATTTGTGGTTGATTTTGAAATAAATTGAGTAGGTCATTAATATACACTAAAAAGAGGAATGGACCCAAAATCGAGCCTTGTGGCACACCCATTTTTACTTTTAAACCAAGCGAATTGACACCATTTGTTTGAACTTGCTATTGTCTATCATTTAAATAAGAACTAACTAAACTGAGCGCAGGTTTTAAAAGTCCGTAATGCTCAAGTTTCAAAAACATGGTTTCATGATCGACGCAATCGAATGCCTTGGAGATGTCACAAAAAATTCCAATGTCATCTTGGGCCTCTTCCCACACGTTAAAAATGTGTTTTAAAAAGTTACACTGGCGTAGGTCGTACCACGTCCTTTGGTGAAACCATAAACCTTTTACTGTTGATCGTGAAGGATTTTATTAGTGTTAAAATGACTGTGCATTTGATTAAGCATTATCTTTTCAAACACCTTACTTAAAACCAGTAACACGGATACGGGTCTATGATATTGGTGTACCTTACTGTATTTAATTACATCCAACCACAAGACCACCTTACTGTATTTAATTAAAACGTGGACGACTCCTTGGTCAAGACACGAATTAAATACTAAGGCTAAGTAAGGCGCAATAGTCTTAATTACGGAGATACAGACTTTAATGGACATTCCCCAAAAGATCTTTGTTCAATTTTAACTTAATTTGCTTTAATTACTATTATGGGGTTAATATGCTTAAAGTTTAATTCAATCGGGCAGGCCGTACAAAATCAAAAGCGAGCGAGGGCGATTAATTTAAGGTTTCAGTTGTTTTGAGTGGGATACTAGTAAAGTTTACAAATTCTTGAGCAACTTCTTTGTTATCGCAAATGATACCGAGAATTATGCTTTTTGTTCCTCTTTCTTTCATTACTACTAATAATTATCCAAACCTTTATTTTATTGTCTGCTGATTTAACCTTGTTGCAAATGTTTAGGCTTTAGCTGCCTTACAAGCGTTCTTAAAAGGTCTAGAGTAAGTAGCAACATTCTTATTAAAAGGCTTAAGGCCGTACAGCTCGAAAAGTCTTTCCCTACTTTTCCTAAGTCCTCAAGTTGCCCAGTCACAAAATAAAAACATAAGGCTCAACTTTTAGTGTTCTTCTTAAAATAATTATTGAACTCGGTTTGGACTACTAGCACTATAGTATGACATGCATGCTGCATGATTAGATCCTGGGTCTGATGATCTGTTCAATATTTCTCGGTAACGAAGAATCTGCTTTTACCGAGAAATAAATTCACACCTTATACCTTAGTATTTATTTATTTAATACTGAGACAGTCCAACCTTTGGGTGATGCAGAGACAAAGTGGTAGGTGCTATTGTGAAAAATTAGTAAGTATTAAAATTACTAAGCAATAAGGTATTATATTTATTATTAAGTAATATGGTGGTAATATGTAAAAGAGTTTGGTCGGGTCGGCGCGGGCGGGTTGCGGATACTTGCGGACGTGGCTCTAGACAGGGACACACATCTCCAGATGGATACGTACTTAGAATTTGTCAGTGTCCGGTGTTCGTCCGCAATCTGTCCGTGCCGGTGTGTGTTGTAACTGATCCCTGAGTGAAATAGTTGGTAGTTTTCACTATATTATATCTAACAGGCGCTTCTCGCGCCATCAAACTCGAAAATTTGGCGAGTAAAATGTAAAAAAAAAAATATGTATTTTTGAATACTTACTTACATAATTTTTTTGTTTTTAATATAAAAAAAAAACAAATACTAGCCCTAATAGGTGTATTACTACTTACTATAGGGTGTATTATTAAGACTATTAACCCATGTAGAAGACCCTTCCACTTCTTTCATCAGACCTTAGTTTCTGTATGATAGAAATATACCCTGAGTCTGTAACTTGATGGCTTCACTTTCAGATATTGAGGAGTTCTAGATCGCTAGTATAACCCTCTGGATCCATTCACCATAAGAATGTCTTGTTATGACTAAAAGGTCAGAAAATAAATAAATAGCTTTTTTTACTACTGACTTTATTAATCACAAATGCGTTTAAAACACCAATTACATGGAATATCATGATTACAATGTTTGAAATTAAAATTAGCAATGATGTTTACACACACATTACCTAAAGTTTTTGTACTTAAACCTTATTGGGTTCATTGTAATAGTTCATTGGATCAGGTGGGCAAGCAACTTGGTGCGACCTAATCAAACATTGGGCTATTGCTACTACAAGTGGCTACACATTAAAATAATTATTATTAAAAACTGTTTACCCTACTGGCAACATACAAAGAAAGTGTATTTAAATCCTAAATCTAATGGGTTCAGGCTATTCCTGCCTCAGATACTAACCACACATTAACATCATTAAAAGAATTCCCATTACACTGATTGCCCTAAGTTTCTACACACAAAGAAATTCTGTAAAATCTTATGCTAAAAATCCAGAATAGCTCAATCCAAGCTTGGGCTATTTTAACTAAATTCTTAATTACTGGTATGTATATTCAAATATGTACCCTATGGGCAACATACAATGTAGGAATATAATGAGTAAATACTCTTAATATACTAGGCTCAATTACCGATTGAACTTCAAGAGAATTTAGGACCTTATTAGCAATAGTAATTATAAACACACGTAATTATTTAATAAAATTAAGTAGTATATTAAAAGCTGTCATCCAGTAAGAATGCCTGTGCACACAACAGATACCCATATCCATAGTATTCCCATTTTTAAGTATTCCAGCATTTACTGAAATCATTAATTTGTACGGAGTGACAGAAAGAAGTATTAAGTATGCATATCAATATTTAATTTCATTTTTTTTTCAATTGAGCCAATGTCGACTATTCTGCCAGTGTCGCGTATAGACGGTAGCGCAACGGCGGGCGGTCGACTTTGCACTTTGTGGTAGGCTTACAGGTTCTGTTAGTCGCTGTAAAAACGAGGACAATATTTAAATTGTATTATTAAAGGAACAAATACCAACAATTTTAAAATTTTCATTAAATTAATGTTCTGAATTTAAGCCAGGAGCGGGTACAACATCACAACAGTTCGAAGGAACCAAATAAGTATTTTTACTTGAGACTTATCCTAAACAGGGTAGGTATAACAATAATTACCATTTTAAATGATTACACTTTGAGTTTAATATTTAAAATATCACCAAAAGGTATTTTTATAAAAATCCAGGTAGACTTATTTGCAATTTGCACTAATATAAATAGACATCCATAATTTTTTGAAAATAAATTTGATTAATAGTAAAAATTCAGATTACTAGCTATAAACAATGTTGCATATAACTAGTAATTTTATTAACCCATCCCACTCAGCTAAATCTGTGAGAGGAGTGGGTTGACGACAATAGTACAATGGGCAGTTTTCACAGTAAAAACCTGTTGTTGGATCACTGGATGTAGAACTCCACCACAGACCTATTGCCGCTTAAATACACAATAAATAATTCTTAAATCTAGTTCAAACAGTCTTTCATTTCCAGTAGGCCATCGGAGGCCTTAATTTTAATCACAATTAGTAATATCAGTCCTCACTTTTCCTGCAACACATTCTTAGAATATACCGAACAGAATGGTGTTTTCAAACAATGTTGGGTTCATTCCAACTCTATTATTGTCGTGAATACGCTTCCTTTTTGCAATGACCGCAAATGGCGCTACTGTAGCAGCAGTGCCATTTGGGGCCCTATTTTAAAATCTCCGAGCCTTTACTCGTTTGCGAATGTAACGCTCAGACTGATTGCCTTCAAGTACTTTTCCAGCACTTCGCAGTGGAATCCAAAAGTCCAATTCTAAATCTCGGGCAAGTCCTGGCGGCATGTTTTGGAAGAAGCATTGGCCAGTAACTGATGCTGCAAGTACCTTTGCAGCATTAATCAACAGTGAGTTTTTCCATGAGGATGCATAAGTCAGCCGCATGGAGGACATAGCAGCGGTAGAGCTTACCATTGGGTACAATGTCTTGTGACGTCGGAGACCAGTGAATGATATTCCTTGCGGCTCACGGTTCAAGTAAAATTCTAGTGTACCTTGAAACATATCCACCATTACACCAATGATGGTTCCTTTGCAGAAGCCAGGGCAGTCGTCAATTACCACTCCATTTTGGCAAATAGCCCCAGTATATGACAATCCAAAAGAGTTTTCATTAGCACCGAGACAAGTTGCGTAGTCATTTAATGTATCAGATACAGCCTTGGTACCAAGGCCCACCATGATGTCTGTGCCATATGGCTGGGTAAGCATCTTAATCTCCCAGTAATAGTGCACATTGTGCTTTAAGCCAATATTTCCCTTGGCTACAGCAGTTCCCGAACTATACAATGGATGGAATACGACTTGCCTCTTATCTTCATACAAGTCCACCCACATAGGAGTGCGCCGATCTGCGTCCCAGCGCCATTTTACAATGTCAAGTTCTTCCCCACAGCCGCAGTCTGGATCCCCTGGCTCCGTCTCGCTGTCACCGTCCCAACAATCACAATACGGTTCCGGCATGATTTCGTTTACCGGCGGCGCTTTTTGTTTAGATTGATTTTCAGCCATTTTGATGTAATAGAAGACGCGAGTTGTTATCGTCTCTTGCACAAGTGCACCGGGCTTGACTAGACTAGACTGACCACTGAAGTTCTGACCGACGCGATCACGCGACGCACCGGGCGAGGTCGCCGGGTGGCCAGAACTGTGGGGGGTAGCGTGGGGCGAGCGGCAAGGCTCGGTGCATGAAAGGGGTGCAGGGTGCAGGGTAGAAAAATCAATAGTCCAACGACTATAAACAAGCTTGGGGTTCACATTTCACATTCAGAATCAATCAATAATATCACGCTCGCTGCAACTTCGTATCCGTCTCCGTCCGTCGTCTTCCGTCAAAACTGTCAAAATTAAAACAAAAGTGATGTAGTTGTCTATAGTTAAATTCTATTTTGACCATAGACTTTCTTCCCAGAAGTGAAGTTTTCACTAAATTATTTTGCATTTATGTTCTATAGAATTAATAAGTTCAACTTTTTGGGTTTTATATGTTACTAGAATACCACAAACTTCCCTGTTAATGCTAGAAAGAATTTAAACAAGTTTAGGCCTTAGCAACTCCAACCAAATACTTGGTAGTGGAGGCCCCCATATTTTGATGAATAAACTAAAGCTCGTACAATAGTGGGTTGACTGGGTTGGTAGCCAGCACAAAACTTAAAAAAATTCTGCTCATAGTGTAAAATCTGAGTTTTGGACCTATCGTATACTTACCTATAAACCAGACACACATTTAAATTTCGCGGCCTACTCTAGCGTTTTTGTCATTATGATTTCCATTCCTAGTATTCTTATTCACACTAATTTATCAAAGAATAACATGCAAAACGTTATTTAACAAAATCCAAAATCTACCAATCCTATAAATACCGCCACCTAGTTACATAGATGCACAATTATAATTTTAGCATAGCAACACCTAGCGCTGGTTTCCTTTGGATTTCTCAGTTTGTTGCAGTTTGTAGTTCTCGCAGCCGCCATTTTGGCGTCACTATCGCACCGTGGTAGTAAAATAAATTGATTGAAACGCCCTCATCGAGAAAATATAGAAGCTCTACCAAGATACAGGTATAATGTGTGCTGTTTCCTCTCTAAAATATGACTATGGATACGTGTGGAATGACTTTTCATGGGATTATTGATCATTCCGAATAGACGCGAAATTAATGGTCAGTTTCCTTGTCCTATCAAATCGTTTCATCAACTTTAGTATTGACTGACGCTAGCGCCGTCGTGGCTAAACTCGGTTTTCGATATTTCGGTGACCGTACTTTTCATGTAATTGCATATTTTATTGTTTCATCGTCAGATAATAAATAAAACTTGTATGGCAAGTGAATTTGGTTGAAAGTGCCTCACGTTGATAAAATGGCGGACTAATACTCTGACGATACGATACGTCTATTTAATGCTTCTATTACACGTACGTATCGATTCCACTAGAAAGCAATGTTTATGAGTTTTTAAGTGTATATATATATTTTTAGTGTGCGTATTCACTATGAGCTTTGTGGTAAGTTAAAGGAGTTTCTCTAATTCTCTTTGTTTTAAGTACAAGCCTATTTCGCAAATCTTCTAAACCAAAACGTTAAGCACCTATTATTGTACATAACTTGTAAATGTAAATAAAAATAACAACAAATTCCAAAGTTCTTCTCGAATTCAGAAAAAAAATTACACAGTTAATAAATTCGGTTCTCAATCATACAACAAGTACCATTGATTTTTTTGATGATGTGATTTGAAAAGCTGGGTACTTTCTTACTATTTCTTATCATTGACATAATAACATGGACTCTGAAAATGTATGTAAATAAGTCTACTATTACCATAGAATCAAGTGTGGTGATCAATGCTTAGGCCTTCTCTGTCTGTAGGAGAAGAAGCCTTTGCCGAGCATTGGAAAAGGCCAGTACTATTAATAATCTTAACCCTTAAAGCTTGGGGTTCAGGGCGGTTTGTAAAAAGTATTTTTATCACATCTATTCAAAAAGAGCTAAAAAAGAGCTAAGGACTAAAAATGATTTGAATTTGGAATGTGGATATTGTTAGTAAAAGTTCCAACCACCAAAGATATCAATCACGAACATTGTATGAACAACTAACAGTCTGCATGATAAAGTAAAAGGGGTCGGTACCAAATTAAAAAAAAAAGTTTGTGAGAATAAAAATTGAGCAAAAAGCATTCTGCCTTTGTTATGGTATTTCAGTCAATTTGGTGGCATTGTAATTAGAAGTTGTCTTAATGATTATACTATGTTCGTGATTTACTTTCTAAACATGTAAATAAATACATACATATATTTGGGAAAAGAAGTTAATAAACAGAAAAATCAAGAACTGCATAAGGTTGTTATTTACCAGCAAATGTATAGAAAAGAATACACTTTATTATGTACACCATAAATATTACAGATATAAATGTAGAAATTTTACAAGGGGTGTCACAATGGGTGCTCCTATCGCTAATCGTGATTTTAAAAAGAATTGGGCTGGATTTCGAGAAAAAGGAGAGACTAAGGTAGTCTGTGGTGTACCATTTACACATATACAATAATTGAATCGGTCATTTCAAAAACCATGTATGTCACAAAATTATAATTTTTCTGAAATCATACACAAACAAATGAGTTTTAAAGGACTTTTTTATGTTCAATTTAGTATTCGAGTAGTACAAAATTAAAATAGCGTATAACCTTTACAGTTAATAGAAATAATGTAAAAAACCTGAAAAACAGTTTTTGACTTATGTTGTTTTAGCGAGAAATAGGGTTAATGGTATATAATTTAACCAAAACAATCGTAGTAATCATATTTTTTATTGCTTATAATTAAGAATTACACTTAAAAATAATCTTGTTAACATTTTACATGTATTAATTTGTCATGTTTCAATATCTTTATGGTACATAGTCATATTCTCCATCATTCTTATCTGGATTATCTTCAACATTTGCAGTTGACATTTGTATTATTAAAAGAGGAAGGAATGTATTGACTTAAGTTGTTTTTACCCAGAATAGGCATCTACCTTTGAGGAACCATTTTCAGCAAAAAAAAAGCATTTTGGAAAAAATGTGACTTAAGTGGTTTTTGAAATGACCGATTCAATTAAACATACATACATAAAACATGTACTTATCCTTTATAATGCGCACAGCAAAAGAGTGGAACTCTCTACCTGCGTTTGTGTTTCTGAGTGCATACAACCCGAATCTCTTCAAAGTAAGTGTGAACAGGCTTCTTCTGGGTGAGCTCACTCCATCGTAGACTTTGTCTCTGTCATCTCTGACCTAGACTAGAGTCGAGGGCAAGCCCATTTAAAAAAAAAAAATATAAATAAAGTCAAAGTCAAAGCATTTATTTCAAATAGGCACATAAAATTCACTTTTGATCGTCAGATATTACAAAAAATATAATTGATTCTAGTCGCCCAAATATATACATTAGTAATAATAAAACAAGTGCAAATAACAATATATGACATTTGTCTTGTGTGTATAAGAGACAGGAAGGCTGCCAAGTCCAGGGTAGGAGGGATGAGAAAAAATATCCACCACGCAAAACAACCATTGTACTGAATGGCGCTTCTGTTTTGTGACATGAGATGGTAGCAGTGCTGTCTTTGTCTTCAAAACACATACAAAATAGCTTTTTTAGGGTTCCGTACCCAAAAGGTAAAAACGGGACCCTATTACTAAGACTCCACTGTCCGTCAGTCACCAGGCTGTATCTTATGAACCGTGACAGCTAGACAATTGAAATTTTCACAGACAATGTATTTCTGTTGCCGCTATAACAACAAATACTAAAAACAATAAAATAAATATTTAAGGGGGGCGCCCATACAACAAACTTGTTTTTTTCGGCGTTTTTGCCTTGTGGTACGCAACCCTTCGTGTGCGAGTGCGACTCGCACTTGGCCAAGTGTTTATATTTTATTCTGATGCAATCTGTTCACCTATTAACTTTCAGCATCTTTTGTGTTCATTGTTAGTTTTAGCCATTCTTGGTTTGCGCTCACAGGCTCATGCATATCAATATTAATTTGTCTGCCTTCATATCAAGTCCAATCTTTTTAGTCTCCTGAAAGTCTTGGTTTTAATTAGGTTTGATGTCAGTTTATTAGGATGGGTCGAAATTAAACTAAACTATATGTCTTTCATATAAAACACATGTAATTTTCGAAAAAACAAATTTCACATTCTTCTGAAAAATAAAATCGTACATCTATAATACTTGTTTTTGCCTGTGTATTAAAAAATTACTCTATTTCAAGGCAATCAAGACTAAGAGATAAAGGAATTAATAAATAAGTAGGTATCATCAAATTCAAAGTATTATAAAGAAGTTTGATAATAATAATAATTATTGGTATTTATTTACGCGGCTGGACTTCCGCTAGTTTATTTATATTTTGAACATGCTACTATATCGTAATATACCTTCCACTCCGAAATTCCTTAAAAATCTCAAAACCACACCGAATATTTAATTTCGCAATTAGAACGTATATACGTATATCCAGCAAGCCCATTCAGTACCCGTAATACGAACGATTAAATGATTTTATTTATTTTATATACAGTGAAACCTGGTTAAGTGAGATATCAAGGGACCTGCAAATTTGTCTCACTTATAGAGGTATTCCACTTACCCAGTGTCTCAGGATATCCAGGTATAAATAAATATCTGTCTCATTTACAGAGGGTTCCATTAATAGAGGTCAGAATACAGGTTATTTCAGTTATAGAGGTGCGATTATTAAATAAAATAACGTATTGTGTAAACATTATACGTGAGTTTTAATCTTTATTTGGAAACAAAAAAAGATAATAAATGTAATAAACAAAAATATTCAAGCAAGTTGTTTTTATAAATACTACAAAAATGTAAACAGAATATCAATTATAAAAATCTGTCATTTTAGTTTGTCTTTTGGAAGTATCAGCCATCAGATGTTTTTCGATGTTATAAATTTTATCAAATATGCTTTGGTCACCAATTGTTGTCATTTCAAAATAACTGTGCAAAGTTTCTAGTGCTTTTACTGCTTCGCGTTTAGAAATTTTTTACTAAATTTACTTCCGAGCCAATACAAATAAACGATACGAACGGTACGATAGAAAAGCAAAACTAAAACTGAAGGTCATTGAGGATCAAAATTAGTTAATTGCGGAATTTGCGGGTAGAATAAGAATAAGTAAGTAAACAACAAAACGATGTTATCTCAGTTACAGAGGTTAATGCATATAAAATTCACTCGCTGTGTCAGGTATAGAGGTAACTGTCACAAAAAAAATCGAAAGAACGAATCCCAGATATAGAGGTTTGCTTTGTTCCACTAACAGAGGTAATTCAGTGCCAAAGTGTTGGGACCTCAGCATGAGTTCCAGTTCATAGAGGTTTCTCACTTATCTAGGTCCCACTTAACCAAGTTCCACTGTATTTAGTTTTATGTCCTGCATCCGGTCGGACTGGAAGCCGACCTCAACATAGTTGGGAAAAGGCTAGGCAGATGATGATGATGAGTTTTATGTACTTATACTATGGTGCATTAGTTATTATCCTTAGCATTTTCATCTACCAACCTGCACTGGGCCCGCGTGGTGGGTTACGGCCCACTCCCTCTCACTGAGAGGAGGCCTGTGTCCCAGCAGTGGGAACATTGTAGGCTGATTATACGTAGCTTTTTTTTATTGGAACCTTTGCTCACTGCTGTATTTGGCATTATGATGCATTTGTAATTTCGAAGTTTATTACCAAGCGAAAGCCTGCGCGGCTATTACGAACACATTATCAATCGGAATCGGTTTCATTTTGACAGTTCAACAGCATTCATTGCGTTATTTACGTATTGAGCCGACAAATTTTTCGAACTTATGAATCAATGGATTAGCAATTTGCTTCAAAATGATTCAGATACCGATTGATAGTGTGTTACGGTATTACGGTACTGGACTTTTTGATAGTAGCCATGAGTCAATAGTGTGTCCTTAGTCGTAGGCGCAATGCTTTACGCTTCGTGAATATGTTTCTCCGCGTTAGTCTACGGTCTGGGTACATTCCGAGGTATTTAGCTTCTTCTGCTTGTGGACTTTCAACATCATTTAGTCGTAATGAATCTCAAGCTGGCAGCTCCGTAGGGCTGGCGCGCACGATCGGGCCAGGGCCGAATCGATGGCCCCGGGCGCTTTACTAGAAATAGAGATTTTAAGCAAGACCCAATATGTTCTACATAAAAACTCTAAATTTACTGAGAAGCAACAATTGGTAGATTTTTTATAAACAATAGAAAGCAAGAAAAGGCTTACTTTCCACAGATCTCTGCCTCTAGACTACGGAAAAAAGACTCAGAAAATTATGAAAAAAATCACAGATGATCTCTCCAATATGTTCTACTCGAAAACTCTGAATTTACTGAGAAGCAACAATTGGAAGATTTTTTATAAACAAAAGAAAGCAAGAAAAGGCTCACTTTCCACAGTTCTGGACATCTACACTATGGAAAAAAGACTCGGAAAATTATGAAAAAAATCACAGATGATCTCTCCAATATGTCCTACTCGAAAACTCTGAATGTAGAGAGAAGCAACAATTGGAAGATTTTTTATAAACAAAAGAAAGCAAGAAAAGGCTTACTTTCCACAGTTCTCGACATCTAGACTATGGAAAAAAGACTCGGAAAATTATGAAAAAAATCACAGATGATCTCTCAAATATGTTCTACTCGAAAACTCTGAATTTACTGAGAAGCAACAATTGGAAGATTTTTTATAAACAAAAGAAAGCAAGAAAAGGCTCACTTTCCACAGTTCTGGACATCTACACTATGGAAAAAAGACTCGGAAATTTATGAAAAAAATCACAGATGATCTCTCCAATATGTCCTACTCGAAAACTCTGAATGTAGAGAGAAGCAACAATTGGAAGATTTTTTATAAACAAAAGAAAGCAAGAAAAGGCTTACTTTCCACAGTTCGGGACATCTAGATTATGGAAAAAAGACTCGGAAAATTATGAAAAAAATCACAGATGATCTCTCTAATATGTCCTACTCGAAAACTCTGAATTTAGTGAGAAGCAACAATTGGAAGATTTTTTATAAACAAAAGAAAGCAAGAAAAGGCTTACTTTCCACAGTTTTCGACATCTAGACTATGGAAAAGAGACTCGGAAATTTATGAAAAAAATCACAGATGATCTCTCCAATATGTTCTACTCGAAAACTCTGAATTTACTGAGAAGCAACAATTGGAAGATTTTTTATAAACAAAAGAAAGCAAGAAAAGGCTCACTTTCCACAGTTCTGGACATCTACACTATGGAAAAAAGACTCGGAAAATTATGAAAAAAATCACAGATGATCTCTCCAATATGTCCTACTCGAAAACTCTGAATGTAGAGAGAAGCAACAATTGGAAGATTTTTTATAAACAAAAGAAAGCAAGAAAAGGCTTACTTTCCACAGTTCTCGACATCTAGACTATGGAAAAAAGACTCGGAAAATTATGAAAAAAATCACAGATGATCTCTCCAATATGTTCTACTCGAAAACTCTGAATTTACTGAGAAGCAACAATTGGAAGATTTTTTATAAACAAAAGAAATCAAGAAAAGGCTCACTTTCCACAGTTCTGGACATCTACACTATGGAAAAAAGACTCGGAAAATTATGAAAAAAATCACAGATGATCTCTCCAATATGTCCTACTCGAAAACTCTGAATGTAGAGAGAAGCAACAATTGGAAGATTTTTTATAAACAAAAGAAAGCAAGAAAAGGCTTACTTTCCACAGTTCTCGACATCTAGACTATGGAAAAAAGACTCGGAAAATTATGAAAAAAATCACAGATGATCTCTCCAATATGTTCTACTCGAAAACTCTGAATTTACTGAGAAGCAACAATTGGAAGATTTTTTATAAACAAAAGAAAGCAAGAAAAGGCTCACTTTCCACAGTTCTGGACATCTACACTATGGAAAAAAGACTCGGAAAATTATGAAAAAAATCACAGATGATCTCTCCAATATGTCCTACTCGAAAACTCTGAATGTAGAGAGAAGCAACAATTGGAAGATTTTTTATAAACAAAAGAAAGCAAGAAAAGGCTTACTTTCCACAGTTCTCGACATCTAGACTATGGAAAAAAGACTCGGAAAATTATGAAAAAAATCACAGATGATCTCTCCAATATGTTCTACTCGAAAACTCTGAATTTACTGAGAAGCAACAATTGGAAGATTTTTTATAAACAAAAGAAAGCAAGAAAAGGCTCACTTTCCACAGTTCTGGACATCTACACTATGGAAAAAAGACTCGGAAAATTATGAAAAAAATCACAGATGATCTCTCCAATATGTTCTACTCGAAAACTCTGAATTTACTGAGAAGCAACAATTGGAAGATTTTTTATAAACAAAAGAAAGCAAGAAAAGGCTCACTTTCCACAGTTCTGGACATCTACACTATGGAAAAAAGACTCGGAAAATTATGAAAAAAATCACAGATGATCTCTCCAATATGTCCTACTCGAAAACTCTGAATGTAGAGAGAAGCAACAATTGGAAGATTTTTTATAAACAAAAGAAAGCAAGAAAAGGCTTACTTTCCACAGTTCTCGACATCTAGACTATGGAAAAAAGACTCGGAAAATTATGAAAAAAATCACAGATGATCTCTCCAATATGTTCTACTCGAAAACTCTGAATTGACTGAGAAGCAACAATTGGAAGATTTTTTATAAACAAAAGAAAGCAAGAAAAGGCTTACTTTCCACAGTTTTCGACATCTAGACTATGGAAAAGAGACTCGGAAATTTATGAAAAAAATCACAGATGATCTCTCCAATATGTTCTACTCGAAAACTCTGAATTTACTGAGAAGCAACAATTGGAAGATTTTTTATAAACAAAAGAAAGCAAGAAAAGGCTCACTTTCCACAGTTCTGGACATCTACACTATGGAAAAAAGACTCGGAAAATTATGAAAAAAATCACAGATGATCTCTCCAATATGTCCTACTCGAAAACTCTGAATGTAGAGAGAAGCAACAATTGGAAGATTTTTTATAAACAAAAGAAAGCAAGAAAAGGCTTACTTTCCACAGTTCTCGACATCTAGACTATGGAAAAAAGACTCGGAAAATTATGAAAAAAATCACAGATGATCTCTCCAATATGTTCTACTCGAAAACTCTGAATTTACTGAGAAGCAACAATTGGAAGATTTTTTATAAACAAAAGAAATCAAGAAAAGGCTCACTTTCCACAGTTCTGGACATCTACACTATGGAAAAAAGACTCGGAAAATTATGAAAAAAATCACAGATGATCTCTCCAATATGTCCTACTCGAAAACTCTGAATGTAGAGAGAAGCAACAATTGGAAGATTTTTTATAAACAAAAGAAAGCAAGAAAAGGCTTACTTTCCACAGTTCTCGACATCTAGACTATGGAAAAAAGACTCGGAAAATTATGAAAAAAATCACAGATGATCTCTCCAATATGTTCTACTCGAAAACTCTGAATTTACTGAGAAGCAACAATTGGAAGATTTTTTATAAACAAAAGAAAGCAAGAAAAGGCTCACTTTCCACAGTTCTGGACATCTACACTATGGAAAAAAGACTCGGAAAATTATGAAAAAAATCACAGATGATCTCTCCAATATGTCCTACTCGAAAACTCTGAATGTAGAGAGAAGCAACAATTGGAAGATTTTTTATAAACAAAAGAAAGCAAGAAAAGGCTTACTTTCCACAGTTCTCGACATCTAGACTATGGAAAAAAGACTCGGAAAATTATGAAAAAAATCACAGATGATCTCTCCAATATGTTCTACTCGAAAACTCTGAATTTACTGAGAAGCAACAATTGGAAGATTTTTTATAAACAAAAGAAAGCAAGAAAAGGCTCACTTTCCACAGTTCTGGACATCTACACTATGGAAAAAAGACTCGGAAAATTATGAAAAAAATCACAGATGATCTCTCCAATATGTCCTACTCGAAAACTCTGAATGTAGAGAGAAGCAACAATTGGAAGATTTTTTATAAACAAAAGAAAGCAAGAAAAGGCTTACTTTCCACAGTTCTCGACATCTAGACTATGGAAAAAAGACTCGGAAAATTATGAAAAAAATCACAGATGATCTCTCCAATATGTTCTACTCGAAAACTCTGAATTTACTGAGAAGCAACAATTGGAAGATTTTTTATAAACAAAAGAAAGCAAGAAAAGGCTCACTTTCCACAGTTCTGGACATCTACACTATGGAAAAAAGACTCGGAAAATTATGAAAAAAATCACAGATGATCTCTCCAATATGTCCTACTCGAAAACTCTGAATGTAGAGAGAAGCAACAATTGGAAGATTTTTTATAAACAAAAGAAAGCAAGAAAAGGCTCACTTTCCACAGTTCTGGACATCTACACTATGGAAAAAAGACTCGGAAAATTATGAAAAAAATCACAGATGATCTCTCCAATATGTCCTACTCGAAAACTCTGAATGTAGAGAGAAGCAACAATTGGAAGATTTTTTATAAACAAAAGAAAGCAAGAAAAGGCTTACTTTCCACAGTTCTCGACATCTAGACTATGGAAAAAAGACTCGGAAAATTATGAAAAAAATCACAGATGATCTCTCCAATATGTTCTACTCGAAAACTCTGAATTGACTGAGAAGCAACAATTGGAAGATTTTTTATAAACAAAAGAAAGCAAGAAAAGGCTTACTTTCCACAGTTCGGGACATCTAGACTATGGAAAAAAGACTCAGAAAATTATGAAAAAAATCACAGATGATCTCTCCAATATGTCCTACTCGAAAACTCTGAATTTAGTGAGAAGCAACAATTGGAAGATTTTTCCCGATCGCGATCCCGATCGTGCGCGCCAGCCCTACGGAGCTGCCAGCTTGAGATTCATTTAGTCGTACTGGAGTGCATGAATCTCTTGTTATCGTGAATGTCATGTGTACGGATTTTTTCATTTACGTAAATTATTTGTTTTTTTTTCCTGTGGCTTATCTTCTTTCTATGTTTCGAGAAATGTAATCAAATATCCTGTTAAATACCTTATTGTTAAATACTTATGCATTTAAGCAGTTAGGCGGATCAATTTGCCCGCGACGATAGAATTTATGGAAATCCCAGCAGTCTATCGCCGCCGACAAATTTTATTGTCAGTTGTCTGTTAGCGCCTAAGAGTTGCTTAAAGCAGCACTTACATAGATCACTTAAAGAAAAAATGAATTACTAAAAGTTTTCACCCAGTTTTAATGCAATCATTCAAGTGCCATCAGACCACTCAATCAACCTTGTCACATTAATTTTCGTTCGCGAAACTAGCCTAAGACTTATTAGACTGGACTATTAACTTGGGTTAATATAAATTAAAATAAATAGTACCTTCCTACTTAATCATTATCATCTGCCTGCATCATCATCTGCCCAGCCTTTTCCTAACTATGTTGGGGTCGGCTTCCAGTCTATCCGGATGCAGCTGAATACCAGTATTTTACATGGATAGACTGCTTATGCTGACCTCCACAACCCCGTTTCTGGGTAATACGATACCCCTTGGCAAGACTGATGTCAACATTCGGGCTTCTGACGACCCGAATAATAGTAGGTACCTACTTAATCATAAAATGTAATTATCTATATCTTTTTTTCTCAAAAATGCTTGGAAAGATCATTATTTTGACCACCTTCTTAGAGATAAATCGAAATTTCTGTACTGGCCAAATAAATGCGAGCAACGGCCGACAAAAGTTGCATGAAAATCCATATCTGTCGAGGTTTATCGGCCAAATAAATTACATAGCAAACTCATATCTGTCGTGTAATTTAAAAATGGAACGATGTTTTACTACGAGACATGGCGATCAAGGAGGTAACTTATCAAAAATTAAACCTGTTTAAAGTAATCAAGAAACAAATGAACATATTGGCGCGTGAACAATTATTGTTGTTCGTCATTGATTCTGGAATTCATAATTAATTTACTCAGTTTGTTTTTCCGCGCATTATCCGAGAAAAGTACTACATATACAAGCCTTGGCTTCAACTAGGCATTGATGGACTGATGTATGTGTGCCTCGGCTTCGCCTCGGCCCACGTTTACACGTCGTCCGTCAATGCCTCTTTTGCCGGCCGCTGCAGTAATGTACTATACTGTCTAAAAGGATGACCAATTACAACAAAAAAATTGCAATCACCAAACAGTCTTGTCAACTATGGGTTATGTGATGTCCTTTGATCTCATTGCAGGATTAATTGGAATACTCATGCTTGTGGCTAAGTAATAACAGCCGAGGTTAAGCTACGCTTGCCGCGGTTGGTCCGTGGACGAGCGACCATCTTTATTTACATACCAAGACACCTCCGTACCTCGAAAAGCACGTTAAGCCGTTGGTCCCGGCTGTCATTCGTGGATCTTTAACAGTCGTTACGGGTCGTCAGAAGCCCGAAAGTCTGGCAACCAGTCTTACCAAGGGGTATCGTATTACCCAGTAACTGGGTTGTGGAGGTCAGATTGGCAGTCGCTCTAGGTAAAATACTGGTACTCAGCTGCATCCGGTTAATTCCGGTTAGACTGGAAGCCGACCCCAACATAGTTGGGAAAGGGCTTGGCAGATGGCTCATGCTTAACAATGAACATTTCATCACAGACGTCATCATTCTCTTGCCCTTATCCCAATTCATTATGGGCTTTACTAAATAATAAGAGGAAAAACGAATTGCATCCCGCGTAAAACTTTTATGAATGATGAAATATTTCTAATAGGGACAGGTACGCAATATAGAAAACCTTATTATATCTGTATAAATAAAACAAAGTCGGGTTTACACCATTTAGAAAGCCAGGACCGATTTTTATGATCTTAAATTTGTTGGATTTGTCTCCGCCCCGAATAACAGAATAACTATGATAAAAACGGGAAAAAATCATGAAATAAAAAAGTATGAAGATTATTCATTTTCTTATATATTCTAAGTACTTATTGATTCTGAGGCGGTGCGAAGTTTGCCGGGTCAGTTTATTATAAATAAGAAAGTGTCTCTTTCCAATATTTTTTTTCGGCTTTTGTAAACAATTTTGTGCTTCAAGTAATACCTCTTGATGAATCTAGTATAAATTTGAATTGGAACGAGCATTCAAGAAAAAACATACTAACATGATACCTACATGCGAAAGTGTCTCGGTCTGTTAGTTGTTGCGGCCTTTATAAATAATTTAACAACTCATATCCCTTTAAATCTTTTCGAATACAATATTTTTTTCAAATCGAGTCATTTGAAAATCCAAAATCCATGAGGACGTAGTCGAGTCGAGAGAGACAAATTTAATAAAATTATAATTAACAAATATTTACAATTAAATAAAATTTGACAACACAATATGATTTAATTAGCCCTTGCGCTAAAACAATCCATTATTTCTATGATATTAGCTTCAATGTTTTCGCATGAGTAATTTTCAATATTAACTCTAACTAAACGGTCAAAAACATTGCGCAAATCGTGTTATTGTGCAATAACTTATAGGGCCCGCCAAGGTTGTGCACTGGGGCTGCAGATTAAATAAATGAGTTCGTGTTTTCGAATAAAAGAGTATGCATATTTTAAAACATAGCTGCAGCACTGTGACATGACGGTTGCATAATAGGCTGTACGTCGATGGATTGACCTTGAGCCACCCTTCTGATTATCGATCGAATGACGAAAACCAGTAGCCAATCAAAAGGTGAGATTAAATCTGTGATTTGCCAATCCATCGCGAATATTCAACCCTTTGAGATGAAGCAATAGGGTGACCGGTAGTCTCCCCATGTTCGTTTTATATTATTATATTATATTTATGCGTTGGTCAGTTTGACCGTACTAGCGCTAGCTGACGTTGGTTAAATATGGAGTTTGGTATGTAAATAATTAACATTAATTCTGCGTCTGCCGGGTTTCCTCAAACTGTTCTGGTAGTTGCATCGAAATGCCCGCCCTGACGCTGCCCCGCCCTGACGCTGCCCCGCCCTAACGCTGCCCCGCCCTATTGTTGAACGGAATTCGCAACTGATCTATTATGTGTGGAATTTGTTTGTTTCGAGATCTGCTCATTACTTAGCCAGCAGTATGTTGGTTGAAAAATGTAATCCAAGGGTTTTATGTTCTGCAAAGGCAAACCAAGTAGTATTTACTTTAATTAGTACTTTTTATCACAAGAGAACGAACTGAATTCATTTATCTAATACAGTGTTGAGTTAAAGGTGTGCTCACACGAACAACTTATTTTTTCCGTTTTGGGCAATATTGGTCAAACATGACGTTACTTTGATGGATGTTGTTGACCACATACCATTAGGTGGGTGCTTGTTCGCTATGTAATATTAAATTTTGTAGAACAGTGAATTTAAAGCCTGGTTTTTTATTGATTCGAAACCAATCGGTTGCGCTCGTTGATATAACCAATTGTAATGTAAACAATATACCTAATGTTAAGTGTGTAAAAGAGGTAACTTGTCATGTATAAACAGTAAATGTTACATCATTTCGATATTAGAATATAGGGAATACTATTTGACAGTTATATACAACTGATGTTGTCTTTGTTTTAGCTTGGCCGCCAGGCCTACCTGTCTCGATTAAAGACGAGCCTCTGGAACTGTCGGCGGACCAGGAACACCTGGTAAGTGTCGACAGCGAGAAGTACTCACACGCAGACCCAGACCTCATCACCTATCACCAAGCTTTTTGGCACGAGAGCCAAGCGAGCCTTCAAGCCCAAGCAGTGAGGAGGACTCCAACCCAGGCCCTATCAACTACAATCAAGAGATTTGGAACGAGCCCGAAAGCCAGGCGAGCCTGACAAGCCCAGGCAACGAGGAGGACTCACTCCCAGGCCCCGTCATTCAGGGTGACCTTTTTTGGAAAGAGCCCGCGAGCCAGGCGAGCCTGGAAAGTCCAGGCAGCGTGGCAGGCCCGAATAAGAACACAGAATCTACGAAACATTATTTGGTAATTACCCCTCAGGGCGAGATAGTTGAAGAAACTCTAGAGAACGCACCCATCAAGAAGAACATTCATATAAAAGAGAAAATCTGGATTGCTCCGAACAAGAAAATAATTGAAGAAACGGAGCTAAGCCAAGAGTCTCTGGATAGTCAAGATACAGTAATTGAAGAAGAGGAGGTAAGCCAGGAGAGCCTGGCTAGTCAAGATTGCGCGGAAAAAGATAACCTGATAGAAGATAAGAAAAGCTTGACAGAAAAACCAACCATGCCACTTCCAGATAAAAACGAGCAGAGCAAGCAAACATACCAAGGATCGGTCATCGCAGGTGATGAGTCCTTTGAAAATAAATAAATATTTTAGTTATAGGAATTAGAGAGAGAATAGTTATTCGCCCAAGTAAAATGCTGGAATTCAGCTGCATCTGGTTAGACTGGTGGTTGACCCAACATAGATCGGAAAAGAATCATCTGCCTAACCTTTTCCGATCTTTTGAAATCATTGGAACAACTACAGAACATAATATTACATAAGTTACATAAATATTTCATATTATGTTCTGTAGTTGTTACAATGTTTTCAGAAGAGTAATAAAGTCAAAGAGTTATTACAAGAAGTCTGTTGTATGCTGTCTATCCGTCTGTCATACACTAATTTGTATATTTTGTGGTTCTTCTATATATCTTTAGCCGTTATCCTAAAGCGCCATCAGAAAAATCTGCAGTCAACTCTCGCTCGTTCTTGTAACTTTACTGTTATTATTGTTTTACCATAAAATAAAACCTACCAACCATTAGTTGATTTTGTCGAACGCCAAAGATCAATATCATTGAAAAGTATGGGGAAGACCTTTGCACAGCAATGGGAGGGCACAGGTCTATTATTCCATCCTATTTTTTTGAGGTTCTGGCTCCATTGGTAATGTTCGATGATTTTGCCAATGTCAAGGTATGAGACGATAATGATCGTAAATTGTTACACAAATATTGATCAGTGTTTGTAGCGGTGGCAACCATGGATCCCCATGCTAAAAAAGGACAAAACATTTTTTGATTAGTACATGTAAAACGTCACAAAATAAATGCCAGAACATTCAGTAATAGAAATATCAACTAGAACTGGATTTTATTAAATGGCAAAGGTCAATTAAAAAAAAAATAGGTGACATTTGAAAAGAAATTTGACAACTGATGTCATTGAAAAAAAGCATTCAGAATCATGAGGTTAGGTTCTTGCGGACTAAGTTGTTAAAGTATTTCTTTAAATTCTGAAGTAAATGCCGCAACTGATGAAGAGGGCTTGCCCGCGGGGATGGTCGAGTACTACGTAGACCAAGACGGCAAGTACTATTACCAATCGGCGGTCGACGGAGACGACGTAGACATGGATAATTCCGAAGACAACCAAGAAACTGAGGAGGTAAGAGGTCTCTGCGGTTATAGTATATTTTTTAACAAGTTTACAGTCTCAAGGAATAAGATTTTTCATACAAACGAAATCCCCCTTTTTGCTCACCCCCTTAATGGTCGAATTTACAGAAAACCCCTTATTTGTGCTATATCATAAAACAAACCTTTGTGAAAAATTTCATATCTCAGTACTTTGGGCTGTGCGTTGATATGTCAGTCAGTCATTCACTTAGTCAGATTATCTTATTTACTATAATTTCTCCTTTTATATACAATATAAATATTTTTTCTTAATTATCCAATTTATTATTCTACAAACAGTTCAATAAATTATGGTGAAATTGTTTGGACTCAAGTATTTATAATTCACAGTATTTAAAGGCACATTGCAGAAAGCTACTATTATTATAATACTAACTACATATTTACAATATTATATTTTACATTTGATTTTACACAGGATCTTTGTTCAGTGTCAATATGTCACTTAAAGGTGTACACAAAACAAGCATATCATTAGACATTAGATTAATTAAATTGGATTCATCTGTTGTATTGAAACATACAAGGTTGACTGCTAGAAAATGCCTATGGCATTAAGTCCGCCTCTGTACATTTATGTGCTTGAAGTATTAAATAAATAAATACATGGATTATTAATTTAACATTATTTTGATTGAAGAATGAACAGTATAATTTAATAGATACATTTGATTACTTAGTTATGGTTGTCTGGTAGAGATACGCCCATTGTATCTTATTTTTGTATCTAGTTATTTTTTCTTATCAACTAGCTGTTGCCCGCGATTTCGACTGCTATCCAGGATGAAAAGTAGCCTATGTCTTCTCCAGGTCATGATCGGCTCATGAGCCAAATTTCACCATAATCCGATCAGACGTTTTAGCGTGAAACCGTAACAAACAAACAAAGTTACTTTCGCATTAAATTTATAATATTAGTTAGGATTTTCTGTAAGTAAATTGCTTGAATTCATAATAAAATTTTGAAGTGATGAAGTTTAAGAACTAAATGTTGGCAGACTACAAACTATAAAAAAATCTGACCTTCGCAAATTACCCGAAAGTTTTTTTTTACATTAGATATTGTCGCATTTGACCACCATCTCAAATATGGTGCTCGTATAAACAAACCATCACGACATCAGGTGCAAGCATTAATTGAAATTCAATTGTAGGCGGTCGGTGAAGGTTCGGAACCGACATTGACCGATCAGGAGGAAACTTACCAGACGGTTACGTTGGTCCCTTCTGAGACCAACGGGGAGGTTAGCTACGTGCTGGTGGTGCAAGACGAGGCCAAGGGGGTCGTCAACATCGATCTCAAGATGGACCAGGTACGGGGACAGGTTAAGGTGCTTATATTTTTTGTTTTATTTATTAATTAGTCAACTTTTGTGTTGACCCACAATAAGTACCAGTTGCACTTAATATTAGGTTATTCCTATGTTATTCTTTAGGTTATCCGAATTTGCCCCTTTCAAAATCATTTTTAAATGGTCAAATCAGTGTATTTAGGTCATGACAAAAATATATGTCATGATACATCCTTGTTTTAGTGAAACTGGAGGTAGCGTTTCTAAGACCTTCAGGCCCGGAATACCTTGCCTTAGGGATAAATATGAATTTAAAACCAACCTATTAAATCAATTAAGAATAGAAGGTTTCTATTTGATCATTTATATTTTGTCAGTTAATAAATGTCGAAAATTTCGGGTTTTGTATTTGGGAACAGCATTTAGAGGACTTCTTAGATAACATTGACTGATGTTCGATTAGGCGCGGAAGTTCATGTTTTATTTCCAAAGCTGAAAAACAAATGTATCCTTCTTGGTAAATGAGAGCGTAATAAATGATGACGTTTATTTAGTCCGAAGCTGAGGAGAAAGGAAACGATGACGTGTACACCTTTGAGGACGAGGAGGCCGGCGAGGAGGATGAGGAAGAGGAAGAGGAGATTCCCGACGGCAGGCCCAAGACCACGCAGAAGCGAAGCCTCGCGCATATGCGACCTAATTACAACTGCAACTTCTGCGACTACACCAGTCATCGCAGGTAACTGTCAGCAATACCCTCTATGTTATCTGATTAAATTAGTGAAGGCTCCCAACATATCATGGTTTACTGGCCTTGTACACTGAAAAGTCGCCGAATGCAGTCGCTGTGATCGAAATCGGCTAGAAGGCATCATCATGATAATTGTTTTCTGATTAAATTAGTGGACGGAACCAAAATAGTTGTATTGAATTTTATTTATTTAGGACTGTCCAAGCTGCATTATTTTTGCGAAATAAAATGCTAATGTTTCTTCGTTAAGGTACTGTAATCGGCGCGATATGCCTGCTTGTATGTTTTGTTTTGTGTATGTGTGGATGTGTAAGCGGGGAGGGAGCGCGCGACCCGCGAGGCGCGCGCGGCGCAACGCGGTCTGCATCGGTGGAACATACTAGTACAAATTCGAGCCCCACGTAAACCGCACGCTCCTTTCTCGCATTTTTTCTTTCGGTATGTTTGTAATTCTGAACTTAAAAGTAAAAGGAATTGATTAATCATCTGCGTTTGATTCAGGTACCTTCTGCTGCGCCACATGAGGTCGCATTCGGAGGACCGTCCGCACAAGTGTACCGTGTGCGAGCGCGGCTTCAAGACCATGGCCTCGCTGCAAAACCACGTCAACATGCACAACGGCATCAAGCCGCACGTCTGCAAGTACTGCAACAGCCCCTTCACCACCTCGGGTGAGTCATCTATAAGTCTGACAATAACAGCCTATTAATTATTGTCCCATTGTAGGCCAGCAGCCTCTACTCATACAGACAAGGCACGAGCATTGATCACCACGCCAGCTCAAGAGGGGTTGGCGATTTCAGACTTATACAAACCCTTTCATTTTGACGATTCAGACACGTTCATTGTGTTATTTACGATTCTGAGCAGGCGAATTTTTCAAACCTATGAAGCAATGGGTTAGTAATTTCCTTCAAAACCTTCGGATTGTGATTGCGGTGCTGGTTTCCTCACGATGTTCTTCCTTCATTGATTCCGAAAGTATCTGATGAAAATGTAAACAAATGAACCAGAAAACGTACCTGTGGATGCCAATTTGTAGTGACACTTAAAATTTTGTGATTTGATTATTTGAATACTTAAACCAGAAATTCTTATTTACAAACACTTTAAATGTGTTTTTCATTGACAACAGAGGTTCATTTTTTAACCTGATGAAATTGCACGAAAGTGATGAAGTAGGATTTTTGCGTTGCGGCCCGCCCTATTTTGCCCTAGCCGTTACTCGGATGTGATGAAATGAGCCTTCGAACGTCTGTTGTTAAATTTCTTTGTTTGTGGACAGGCGAGCTGGTCCGCCACGTGCGCTACAAGCACACGCACGAGAAGCCGCATAAATGCACGGAGTGCGACTACGCCTCCGTCGAGCTGTCCAAGCTGCGCCGCCATGTCCGCTGCCATACCGGCGAGAGGCCCTACCAGGTAAACTTGTTATGATCTTGTTTACATAACATAGCATCACGCCTGTACTTCCCGAAGGGTGGGCAGAGGCCTGCATAGCACACCCACATTTCGCCAGTAGGCCAAGAATTGTTTAATATTATGTTTAGATGTCTGACAAGTATTGTAACCTCCCCAGTGCCAGCACTGCACCTACGCATCCCCGGACACATTCAAGCTGAAGCGCCACCTGCGCACGCATACCGGCGAGAAGCCCTACAAGTGCGAACACTGCAACATGTGTTTCACACAGTCGAACTCGCTGAAGGCCCACCGGCTCATCCACAATGGTCAGTACAACACATAAACATACAGCGCTACAACGTTTTTTTGACGCGTGACCAAAATTGGAACTAACACCGCCATCTTGTTTTGTCAATACTCAATGACTGAGAATTTCACAAATGTTAACCAACAACGACATCCTGTCAAATTGTCGAAGTCATTCATGCACCAAAAGATCTTGTAGCTCTCTAGCATAATCAGCCTAGTGTTCACACTGCTAGAACACAGGTCTCCTCTCTGTGAAGGAGCAGGCCATTATCCGGCTCAGTGCAGGTTGGTGAAAATCCATGAACTATCCCAATACTTCTTTCGTTTAATTGGCCTGAGAATCAGGTTTCAATAAACCTAGATCAGTGGGGCCGCTACCTAATATTTTAATTCCGAACTATCATTACTTGCACCAGTAATAAGCCTAGGTTAAGTAGTTTATTTTCATGGCACTAATAAACCATTTTATGGGAAATATTACTACTTTGACTAAATGTAAACGTTTTTAAATTAATTATTATTAATTTGAGTAGTATCCGAGAAGCCGGTGTACTCGTGCGAGCTCTGCCCTGCCAAGTGTGGCCGTAAGACGGACCTGCGCATCCATGTGCAGAAGCTGCACACTTCTGACAAGCCGCTGAAGTGCCGCCGCTGTGGCAAGTCCTTCCCCGATCGCTACTCCTGCAAGGTGCACAACAAGGTACGTGACATGTCATTATCTCATTTTCTATAAGTGAAGGAGTAGGTACACCTACTTACAGTCCGCGCGGGACTAGTTGGCCTGGCCTTAGGTATGTGAGCGGTGGGACGGAGGGGCGGGGGCCCTTTGTCATTACAACCCGCCCGCCCTCACCCCCGTCCCCACCCCAGGCGCGGCCAACTAGTACCGCGCGGACTATAAGACCTGATGTTACTTTCTGTTCCAGTCTGTTATTGGCTGTAAGTTTTCCTACTAAAATAATATAAATAAATCGTTATATAGACCCACGAGGGAGAGAAGTGCTACAAGTGCGATCTGTGCCCGTACGCGTCGACCACGCAGCGCCATCTCAAGACGCACATGCTGAAGCACACTGATGAGAAGCCGTTCGTCTGCGACCTGTGTGATCAGTCATTCAGGTTGGTACTAGACACATAAGACATCTAAATAGAATAGTCTTTATTGCACACCAAATAAAGTTTTTTTTTTAATGTACCCATTTCAAAAATGTTCAAGATAAATTCAGAAAGCTATTAAAAATACTACTAAAACGAACCTTGCTATAAAAAAATATCATCACATTTCAGGCAGAAGCAGCTGCTCCGTCGCCACCAGAACCTGTACCACAACCCAAACTACGTGCCCAAGCCGCCGAAGGAGAAGACGCACTCTTGCCACGAGTGCCACCGCATGTTCGCCCACAAGGGCAACCTGATCCGTCACTTGGCCGTTCACGACCCGGAGTCTGGACACCACGAGCGCGCGCTCGCCCTCAAGATCGGGCGCCAGAGGAAGGTGCGATTCGTCGAAGAAGGGCCTATGCCTGTGAGTACTATATGATTACTCTCAACACTTATTTCGTCATGTTGATGGCACGACAGTGAATTATATTTTGTTGGCTCAAAACTACGCCACTTTCACGGCATCGGTGGCAGCGCAGAAGCCATTAGCTGCCTTTTCTGGAGCACAGAGGGCAGGATAAGAGGTGGAACACAGGTTGCGACATTGTCATAGACACACTTTGTCAGTGTGTTATTTTAAGTTTATTTGAAGAATCTTTTCTGAGTACCAGCAAAGCTCTGGGACTACATTATTTTGCGCCATGTCGAATAGACGACAGTGTGAATGTGCCCATTGTAAAGGCGTAGATTTGATACGCAACTCATGACGTCATAACGCACCATAACAATGTGAACCCGGTGTAGGCTGGAAGCCAACACATTACTACTATGTGGTATGGTCAGCAGAAATTGTCTTGGTCTGAATCTGAAAACTAGTAAACTATTATACTAAGAGATTTACCTTTTTAATACACATTGCGACAAATATGTAACGCTCTGGCATTCAGCCTATTATTTTACTTAAAAAAACAGAATACACATTGTTTCTAATTCCATTATTTTTCATAATTATTAAACTATTATAGAAGCACAGTAACTGCCTTGCGCTCGCGATAACGCTCGCTGCCATATTGTAATATGATGTCCCTACTGATTTCTCTATTGCCCAAACACTGCATTGCTTTTGTCTGTCGGTGCCTGCAGTAGCCATTTTGTTATTTTATTTTGAGAGACTTGTTACATAAATACTGAACATTTTGCATGGCTAAATCATGTTTTTTTTTATTTTATTTCAAATGTGAGATTTCAGATTAGCGACAAGACAACCCTATTTTTTATTTTGCTGTGGCTGCGTTATTGTGTTGTAGTTCTTATTCACTGTTGCTTGTAATAAAATTTGTTTTCAAATTTTGGGTGGTGCCTATGTTCAGCAGAGGGACTGACTTCAGACTTTATGACAATGGTCAGACAGGGTGCTCGCCTTGTTAATCTTTGAACAAAATGAACTTCAAGCTGAGCAATCATGATTTTTAATTTGCTTAGCGCACATTTTAACTTATTCTGTTGCATACCATTTATGAGTTAGTTTCGCGCTATGTCAGTTAAGCAAAGCGACATTTATTTATCATGATATTTACCTTTTTATATACATACATAATTTTCATACCATTACAATGACGTTAATTTTATGAACTATTAAAGAAATGAAAATGAGATGATTTCAAACTGAAATGATCCAAGGATTCTTATATGTAATACAAGCTTTTTGGGCTTCACCACTGTTGTGTAAATCAAAAGTCAAGGAAAAGACGAATAATTTGTTTCAATTCAACCATTTGAAAGTTAATAACAAAGAAAATTGCGTTTCCGATTTGCGAATGTTTAATATCTTTAATGGCATTATAATTATTTTATTTTGCACGCTTTTGCATTTTTCATGTACATTCGCTGTGCAGGTCAATTCATTGTTTTTGGTTAATTTGCGCTCTATCTGAGAGGAGGTCTGTAGTGGGACTGATAGGGGTGGTATGGTTCAAAGCCAAATAATTTATTTCAATAAGACCATTGACAGGCGCTTTGGGAAGTATTTTCTGTTTATAAAAAGGTAGCTAGAGCAAGCAAGTTTTTATTCGCTAGCGGCGATGCTAGAACTAACATAATGCTTATTAATAAGTACCTTAGTGTGGCACATGCGACTCACTAATGTATGAAAAGTGAACGAAAATTTAGAAAATATTCTTTCGTCTCTGTTACCCTAGCGTTTTCAAAAAAGGTTTTATTAAGATTTAACCCATTTTTTTTGTACTCTTAGGTAAGTTTGTTTAGCAAATTGACCACAGAGCATTGTGAGGCCTCGGGATTGTCCTTCATTTCAATCTGCTAAACAATTATTTTTCTTTTTTTCCTTCATAAATTTATTATACTTTTGTTATTATTATTTTTTATGTGACGTTTTTTATCTGCTACTTTAATTCTGATCCGTAGCGAAGTTTTAAATGATGTATTCAAGATAAGGCGACTAGGAGACCCGTAGTACAGGTTTTACTTTATGTATGGGTATGGGCTCACCATTGTAATATAAACTATGATTAACATAAGGGAGAAAATAAATAAAGTAATTTTTTTCCCCTGACTATACTTACATCTTATTTTTACCATCCACGATGAAATGTGCGTGCATAAGCAAACAAATAATTTAATTCCATAGAACCTCCGCGTCCTGGACTCTGCCGACTCTGAGAACATGATAAAGCTGGGTCTCACCAAGAACGACCTGAAGCGCGGCGAGCTGGTGACTGTGGGCGACGGCGACGGACAGCAGTACGTGGTGCTGGAGGTCATTCAACTGGAGGACGGCACTGAGCAGCAAGTCGCTGTCGTGGCTCCGGAGTACAACATGGACGAGGATGAAGCCGGTGAGTTACATTTAAATACAGGATTAAACGAAGCCAATGGTAGGAGCTGTTCAGCAGGTGTATTCTGTAAAAATCTCACTGAGAATACTTAGGTGAAGTGAGCTGTTATTCGACCTGTAATCCTATTCTGTAAAAATCGTTTGTTCATTTAGCGAATAAATAGTGTGATACTTCCTGGCCGCGCCACAGTGGAAAATTAAAGAAACACGTTTCTAGATAAATTGTACCCTTTATGTACTTTAGGGTACATATAGTGAAAAAAATTGTACCTCAACGAATTATGAAATATAATGAAGTTTTGGTAGTATAATGCGTACAATTCTTTAGTGTATACTATGTCAGGTTACGCCGATCAAAACTTGGTGGCGCGGTTGGGAAGTATACTTCCTGGTCGCGCCACCAACTCAAGATTATAATTCCTAAAGTAATAACATTTTCGAATCTCTTTATAGCGTACGGAAAAGAATAATTTTGGTACAATTCTTTAGTGTACACTATGTCCGGGTACGCCTAATAGTTTACACAAACCGTGGTGGCGCCACCAAAACTTCATTATATTTCATAATTCGTTGAGGTACAATTTTTTTCACATGTACCCTAAAGTAGATAAAGGGTATAATTGATCTAGAAACATGTTTCTTTAATTTTCCACTGTGGCGCGGCCAGGAAGTATCACACGAATAAATACTAAGTTTATGGCTGTGGGTACTCGCTATTTCCCCGTCGTGGGGCGCGGCGGGCACCTGCCTACAGGGGCCTGTAGGCCTGGCGGGGCCAGTGCGGCGGCGCCCCGAAGCTAGGGATGCAGACCCATCTGCAGACGCTTGCAGGTCGAGCCGGTCATGCTCCAGATTAAAGGGCCGTTATGTGTGTGTGTTAGCGGCATTGTGATGTGTTACAGCGCTCATGTCAGTGATTGAATTGCAAGCTAGCGCCGCACATTCAACGCAGGAGTTTATGCGCTTGTGGAGTTGCGTGTGTATGGGGTTTGGTACGCGTCATGCCTATATTAACTTAGCACATGACGCACGCTAAATACATGTCATGTGTGTGTGGAGTATTATTGTGAGTAAGCCGCGTGTTAGTAGGGGCGTAGGGGCGGCTTACTCAGACGTCAGTTGAACTTATGAATAAAACCCAATCCAATAACTATAATTTCCATTATTTGGCCCTAAGAAGAACTGTCAATCGTAACTGTAGAGAACCGCTTGCATTTTCGCAATCAACGCCACCACCTACTGAACCCAACTACTTTAAAAATACTATTAAAACAATTAATTCCAAAAGAACAAGTTCCACCCCACAACAACTGCAATAACGACTTTCATAAAAATAATGTTGACATAACTACAGTGTAAACTCTTTATAACGTTATCCTTTATAACAATACACTCCCTGTAACGTTGAAGTGAGCCCAACTTGGTTGGTTTGCGTTAAAACCCACATATTGAAACACTATAGCGATACGCCATTCTCTATTACGAAGAAATGTGTTCATATTTTTAGACAGTAAATATTTATTATCGGTATTATTATTTATGTTATGTTATCAGAGGGGCAATTCTACTAATTTTAACAACGTTCACAGTCTGATCTCAGTCTCAATCTGTCAAAAAATACGTCTAATTTCCCTACATTTTGACAAGTTTTTGACATTTGCTTGTCGCCGAGTTGAGACTGAGACTAGATTTTGAACGTTTTAAATTACGAGAATTGGCCTTCTGGTAACAAAAGACTTTGAAGCTCCGAAACATCCGAGGTCGGTCTAGCTTTTGTTATCCTTAATTGCCTTGAACACGTGCAGTATGATGCATTGTTTTCTCGGAAGTGATGATGGTCTTCGACCAAGCATACTGGGTACCTGTCGTATTATCAGTTGTAAACCTACTTTGAAACTGTTAACATGGCCAGTAAACGGAAAGCGATTAGTGTTGACGAAAAAGTTTGTGTGATACTTGTTAATTTGGTTGTTTTTTTGTTCACTCCATATAACGATAACTCTCTATAACGACAAAAAATACTCAGTCCCTTGAGTTTCGTTATAAAGAGTTTACACTATCAAAAAACACTCTCTAAGAAAACACACCATCTTACTTTCCTTTCATAAATAACATTTCAGTGACATCATCGCATTCTTAAAAAAACCATAACTTAACAAATTTTTTTTCAATGCTTTATTGTTTACATTTTATTCAACAGAAGAAGATGAAGAAGAGGAGGAAGAAGATGAGGACGAAGAAGAGGAAGGCGAGGACAGGAGCTTTGTGGTGAAGGAGTCCACTGTCACCTCCACTAGCATCAAACTCGAAAAGGAGGTCGACACATGCTTCGGATTCGATGATGTAAGTAGCACTCCACTGTTTCTGTCCTAGCACAACTACAGCTCATTTCTGACTCTCCTAGCACCAGGGATCCATTACTACATTGACAGGCAACGTAAGCAACATAGGTAGTCAAGGAAAAGTTTCCAAGTAAGTCAAGTAATT
This sequence comes from Luperina nickerlii, assembly GCA_963855955.1. NCBI lineage: Eukaryota > Metazoa > Arthropoda > Insecta > Lepidoptera > Noctuidae > Luperina > Luperina nickerlii. The sequence continues at coordinate 2,830,918 of OY979662.1, forward strand.
TACAAACCTCGCGCCCTGTGCGGCCAGGACTGGACGACTGCTCGCAATCATGATCGCAGACCAAGAAGAAAGTTTGGCAGCTACTGGTTGGTTAGCTAATCGTGCGATCAAACTTTTTCTAACATTTGAGTCCCTAGCGGCGAAAATACTATAATTAACAAAGTTGCTAAGTCAAACGCTAACGCTAAACGTTACGATGAACGTGCGGCGTCGATCCTGACCGGGATACCAAAGGATTATAATGGGAACGAAGGTTCTGTCTAAGTCGAAACTAATGCAGTGCTTTTTTTAGGTAGCTCCACCAATTAAAAACAAACGTTATTCATCCTGCGATTTTACGTATTAACCCCACCAAACACAAACGCAAACTTTTTATTTATCATGCGATTTTATGTGAAAACTACCAAACAGACACATACTGGGTTCAAACTACATAAAAAAACCGGTCAAGTGCGAGTGGGACTCGTGCACCGAGAGTTCCGTACAAATTTGTAGGTATGTAACTAGAAATTTACGGTTTTCGGATTTTTTTCCTTTACTTGTGCTACATGACATTTACTTCTTGCTAAATATCTTGAAGTACCATATAAATTTTGATACGTTAGTAACTTAGAAGTATGATTTTGTATAAATGATATGAATAATATAAACATACTGGGAATATTTCCTTAGGGTAAAATACTGGTAATGGAAAAATGGTAACGGTACATCACTAGTCAAGACGCGTGGAGGTATCGAGTTGAAATTAAAACCATATTCTCAGGTCTACAGTCCCTTGAAGCGGTGAAAAAAACAAACTTCTAAGTGAACGTAAAAAAAGATACGGCCGTTTATTCCGCAAAGAACGTATATTTCGACACTGTCAAGGGAATCAAAAATAGGGTACTTCCCGTTGACCTAGAATCATGAAATTTGGCAAGAAGCAAGGTCATGTAGCACATGTAAAGGGAAAAATCCGAAAACCGTAAAGTAGTTACATACCTTCAAATTTGTACGGAACCCTCGTTGCGCGATTCCGACTAGCACTTGACCGGTTTTTTTATAAATCCAACCCACTTTGGTCCCTATTTCCATAAACCTACCTCTTCCCATACAAAGTACTTGAATGGGACGAACTGCGAAGGGACTAACCGCGAATGGGACCAAGTGTTAATGCGACCAAGTGCTAATGGGACGAAGTGCTAATGTGACCAACGGCGAACGCGGGACGAAGTGCGCATTTAACCCGATTATAATAGACGTTTAAGATTTTAAAAATGTTATACTGTGGCTTACTGTGATTATGTCTGAAAATACTTTTGTGATAACAAAAATTCTAGATATAATTATTTCTAATACCTAAACGTTGTGATATAACTGATGCGTTTAGCCAAATTGGATAAATGTTGATTAGTAAAATGTAGTTCAATACTTGTAAACTTGAAACTTACTAAGTAACTTAATAGGAACAATGGGAAAATACCCAGAAAGTTATTTTATGGGAAGTTACTCAGTAAGTTTCTCGAAACTTACTCTGTAAGTTACTAGGAATATTGGGAAAATATTGTTTAAAATTAAAATGTTGGTTGCATTTAAACAAGAAGTGGCAGACGTCTTATCGGATCCCTCATAATCACAAATGAAATTTAAGAAAAAAATATTTTAGCCTAGTTACCCTAAATTACAAATTTTTTAGAATATTTCTGGTAACGTTACTACACGAAAATACACGACTGGAGTAAATTACTGGTAACTACACATCATTAGTCTTGACAGACAGACAGACGGACAACAAAGTGATCCTATAAGGGATCCGTTTTTTCCTTTTGAGGTACGTAACCGACGAATATTGTACCAGAAGATGAAACAAAAACCCCAACATTTTTATTCATATTGCTGGTTTATGCGATTACATTATATATTGTTATTATGACAACAGTATCTACGATTTTCTTACATTAACTAGGTAATGGAGGTGTGAAAAAGTAACTTCTAGTTGTAACGCTGTAACACGTCACCGAACGTGTCTTTGAAATGTAATTAGTAAACGTTATAATCCGGTCATCAATAAGAGTTTTCGAAGCTATTGATCCTTGGCCCCTAAACCATCTCTTAAAGCGGTCGAAGTTAATAAAATCGACAACATAAAGCTATTTTGCTTATCAAACCAACTCGTATCACATCCTTGAGATGTGTGTGTTTGACCGTCTTGTCAAAGGCGCACGCTTATTATTTAATTTATTCACTTTAATTAACACGACACAAAAAAAAAATCTAGTGACCGGCCGAAGGTTCGGTTTCGGCCAAAAAGTGGCCGAAACTGGCGTAAGTATGGCGTTTGTGAGCTGTTGGTTTTAATAGAACACGAACGACTGTCAGAAAAGGCAGACAGCGCAGAGTTAGTAGTTAGTAATGGGGTCCCGTTTCCACCCTTTTTGTACAAAACCCAAAAAATAAGTGTAGTGTAGTGAAGTAATTCTTAGCAGACATGCTGCTTTTCCCTAGAAAGCGAATAAATTCCGACTAGCTGATAGTAAACCTACTAAGTAGTAGTTGATCTTCTAAGGTTGATACAAGCTCTAAGGTCAATACAGGTGCATCGTAGCGACTGCGTTCGGTCACAATAGCAAAAGCACACGGTTCAGTGATTACTTTGACGCTGCTTCCCGTTTTGGAGACTCGTTCTGTTTGAGTACGGTTTAAAAATTGCGTTTACTAACGATGTTGAATTGTTTGGCGGAGTGATAGATAAAGCATTGTTGCTAGGTAGATCGAGCTTTCGAGCGGCATTAAATAACTAATTGCGAATGCTAAACTTATGCGGTGTAAAGAGTTGAATCGAATATCCGATAAATTACTAAATTGATAACCACAAAAGTCAACAAAATTTTGACAGTTTTTCACACAAAATCTTGCAAGAGTACTTTTCTTTTTTGAATAATATAAATCTGATCATTGCAAAATGAACAGGTTTTGTTATGATCTGATTTCTTTTGTCCAATGACAAAAAAAACCCTTGTGAGATTTTTGGAAAAATCAACAATATACGACGGATCTCCGAAAATAATTTAATGAACTAAGTTTATCTTAACTTCTAAAGTTTCGGTTTCGGCCGAAACTAGAAGAGGCGCCAAAGGTTCAGGTACCGCTTCGGTTTCGGCTGAAAATCGTGTTTCGGTCGGAAAATAGTAAATAACTGATAAAATTCAGACAAAAACAAATAATTAACAACGCTATCATGAATCTCTCTCATATACGTATTTATACAGAGGTATCTCTGGCGCCTCCGGTACTAAGTTTTTTTACAGTATAGAGTAAAGGCGCTTCACCACAACAGCTCACGGCTGAGCTACGCATGTGTTCTTAGCTTTTCTATATCTTGCTTTGTCTTTGCATTTTTACGGGATCATCCACTGCGACCAACGGTCTGCTGCTCGATAGCTGACAAAAAAATGAACGTGGGTAAATGTGCACAACCTACATAGCAGTGGGCGGTCGACTTGACACACGCTAATTTTACTTGGCATTCCTAAAATAATAAAACTAGCAGTTTGCTTGCTTCCAATTGCATAAAATAAACAAGAAAACATTGTTCGTTGGTAAAGCGCATCACTAGAGAAAATCTGGACTAACTTGGTAGTTTTTGTTGTAAAATGTTCGTAATAATCCGAATTAGGTTTTTAGGTATAACATTGGACACGTTTCCCGGAAAAATTGCAAATTCGGGTAAAACTGAACGTACTTTTTTTAGTCTTTAGGCCATTTAGGCCATTGTTTTGGCGACACCCATTCGCCGAAGTAATACCTCCTACTCCTCCTAGTCAGATCTTCCTATCGATTAGCACAGCTGCCATTAATTAACTCAGCTCATCGCAGTGCACTGCTGGTCATAGGCATGTCCCAACCACCTTCAAGTTACAAGTCATCGGTCCGATACGCGGTCTCCACTTCAGCTTGCTTACGCCGCTACAAGCTGTGTAACTATGTCGGTAACTCCAGTTGTTTTCCGGATAACTGATTTTATCCATAAGAAACTCGGAGCATAGCCCGCTCAATATCGCGCTGAGCGACCTGGAATATGTGGATCAGACAACTGTTAGTGTCCGCATTTCAGCATCGTCTGTCATAACAAGCAGGACGCACTGGTTGACCTTAAGTCTTCAAATATTGAGGAATAGGCGACGACAAGACTTGACGAAGTTTTCAAAACACTGCCCAACCCAACTGGATGCTTCTGTCGACTTCTTTCTCAAAGTTGTGAAACGAGCTGGATGACTTGAGGTTGAAATCCGGAATGTCCTCCGTGTAGTGGCGTGTTCATTCGGCTCGACATCTGCACTATGTCCCGCTGGTTTCGCCGCCCACGTTGAGTATAAGAGCCCGTAAAAATCCAGGATTTCTTCGAGTACCTCGGACTTCGAACTCACGATTATTCCATCCGCAGTTCTTAGTTTCGTCGAGATAGGACCTCCCTAATTTTTGAGCGAACACTTTGACCCTCGTTTCTGCTCAATCACGACCTTATTGTCACGGGTGTTGGAGTATCTGGAAGTTGAAGGCCCTGTAATAATCTTTCGAAGACGGCTGGGCAACTCGTATTTCTCTCATAAGTCCGAGAGTAACTCCGAGGAAAGTGGTCACCTTACTTTTTCGCTGCAAAAGGAAAAGTCTGCAGGACACGTCACGTAGTACTTTGCTCATCTCGTCGGCTTTCTCGTCGACGATGCCTGTGATTTCCAGCAGGGCGAATCGATTTTAAAGTTCCTGTTGGAACTTTTTGGATCCTAGAGCGGGTTGTAGCTGCATAGGTCGGAGGGTAGGCCTCATCATGCGGAAAATTGCTTTTCAGAGCAACTGCTGCCATAGAGTTCCCAATGTAAATACTCAACATGTACATATTAGCTAGGATTATTCCATTATCAAGCTAAGTTCATCTGGCTGCTGTGGCGACTGGTTAAGTCAGCGATACTCAACCAAGCTTCTTTATTTTACTTATGATTATGGACGGATGGATGAATACAAAGGATGTGTAATATTATATCTATGATATTACATGGGTGTAAAAACACCCACTTGCAATGCCGTAACTGTTTGGATTTAAGCTAGTAGTGAAAACGCCGAGCGGAGTATAAGACTGGTTAAGTTGCACAACATGGTATCTCACTTGAATTGACATGTTGATTTCTTGAAGAACAAACGACTCTTCTCTGCTCATTGCATTCTTTTAAGATAATATAAAGCGCTATGTCATTTGACACAGAGTTATGCTGCTCCGGTTAGGATGCACGCACTAGTCGTGAACAATGTTTGCCAGTCACGACTAACGAGAAATAGCTTCAGGTTGAATATCGCTGGTTAAAATGACTTATCCGCTAGCGAAATGTATATAAATGTAAACGAACGCATAAGAAACGACTACGATATAGTAGTAATTTATATACATCATTCAAGTTTCAAACATTTTGTAGCCAATAATAAAAGAACGGGCCAGAAAAAATCTGATCGGAAATAACACCCTCCACATTTTTGACTATTACAACGAGAGTATACAATTAACCCTTCATTTCTGATTCGATCTAGTTGTCAGTGAAACTTCAAGCATAGCCCTCTCCTTTGCCCTTTGGATGTCTTCTAATGAGACCCATTGAGAGCGATCTCGTTTCAGTTCTATAGGATGACCTATGGAAACGAAACGTACTGGTCACGACTGTGGTATGTGAGACGGGAAGATATTGCGTAACTTACCGAACGCTGCCCAACCGAGTCGGATCCGACGATTTACATCTTTCTCAAAGTTTGACTTTGCTAACTGGACAGTTTGTCCTAGGTAAACATAATCGTCCACAACTTCGAGTGTGGAATCTCCAATCTTCATGAGAGTCAGTGGGTGTTATATGGGCATTTGACATGACCCTTGATTTTTCATTCGGAATCTCTACTGAGGTCATCGATCATTGTATTGAGGTCCTCCAGAGTATGACTACTACATCGTTGGTGTCGTACTTACCATTGATGTCGATGCCTACCCCTTTCCAGTCCAGAACCTTGAACACATCCTCCAATGCATCTCCCCGTCTCACATGTAGCTGCAGAATGATAGGTTCCGAGGTCTGTCAAGACACAACGGGCTTTTAGCATAGTAGACCACTATGTATGTGGTCTACTATGCTAAAAGCCCGTTGTGTCTTACCCCAGAGTATGACGGGCGGAATCAAACAGGAGGGCGCATTAAGAACAGGTTTTCCACCGGCCTAGCAACCTGCTACACCTAACCTACATTTCCCTTAAACTTTTTGACATTATTTTTTAATTCCTATTATAATATCATACCTTATTAGCATAACGGTCAACCGTTAGCGTCTTTAAACGAATGTCCAAAATATTGTTTGCAAAAATATACTTTAGAAATTCAGAAATAAAAAGGAGTTAATTGCAGATCTTGGTTGTGATATTGCTTGCAAGATTATATTATTATTTCCCATAAGAAAACGGCATTTTTTTTTTCTGGTCGGCTCTTTAATTTTTTGGTAAGAAATGAATGATGTCCTTTATTGATATGAAAAATTTTTCTTCTTTACAGATGTCTTTCTTATAGATGAATGTGCTAATAAGTAGATTCCTTTAGAGAGTGATCTATACAAATAAATAAAATTGAAATGTCTGTTTGTTATATAAAAAAATAGCAGCTTTTTACTGAATGCACATGAAAGTATACACGCTAATCGGCTAATCTCCGATACGGCTGGACCGTACATACACGCGGGCGATACCGCGGGCAGAAGCTAGTTTTTAATAACATGGTTTGCGTTTCTATTAAATTAATTTAAATTAGATTAATTTAAGTTAGATTAATTTAAGCTAGATTAATTTAAATTAGATTATCTAACATTAGATTATCTATTACATTAGATTAAATATAATAAAATAAGATTAATTTACTTCCCAAAGACCCTCTGACCTTGCACGAATTATTCTTTTTTTATATTTACACTTTTTTTAGCATTAATTCGATACAATTTTTCTTAATTTTTTAAATTCCCTTCAATACTGCTATGCAAGTATACACTATACTTACGATTTACGTAAAGTCTATTTATGTTTTGTTTACATTACCCTTTTTATTTTTTTTGTTTTTCCTTTTATCTATTTCAGGATGAAGAAGAGGATCCCGAAGATGAGAATTACACGGGCAAAGTTGTGCTGAGCCTAGTTTAGTCAGGAGTTTTGTTGAGTGTATGTCGGACGGCTATCGGTATGGACGGGCACCAACGTGCGGGACTTAGGTCCACTAAATATTCATTTATAATCTTCCAAGCGGGCTGACCGTCTCTGTGCTGGATAACAGGGGGCGAGATATCGGTATATAGTTCATAGGATCTTCTCATTTATACTTGTGTGTGTGAGTTTTGTGTTTTTCCCTCTTTATTTTTTTTACATTTCGCACCCTTAATAATATAAAGGCACAATTCAAAAAAGTAGTTTTTTGAATTGTGCCCTTATATTACTTAATATAAGGGCGCAATTCAAAAAAGTAGTTTTTTGAATTGTGCCTTTATATTATTAAGGGTGCGATTTGTCTGTTTTGTACTTTATTATTGTTCTGCACTCAGGATTAGTTTTAGAATAAATACACTCGCCTGCAGTAAATATGAACTGTGCTCTGTTACTATTTAATGCCGGGTTCAAACCTAATTTTCTTTAAGTTATATTTTGTGACTTTTTGTAATGGCTGTCATTCGTGGATTGACAGTCGTAACGTGTCGTCAGATGCCCGAAAGTCTGATAACCAGTCTTACCAAGTGGTATTGTATTACCCAGTAACTGGGTAGTGGAGGTCAGATAGGCGGTCGCTCCATTTAAAATACTGGAGCCGACCCAAACATAGTTGGGAAAAGGCTAGGCAGGCGATGATAATGATTTTATCTTTTTGAATTGTATTCATTGGTTTATTGATTTAGTCGAAACTTTTTCGAAAAAAGCTTCAAATGTGGAAAAAACTAAATTTAATGAAAAACCAGATTTGGCACACAATTATTGCCGGCGAGTGTATATGACGGAGAAACCTGTTAGCAGTACAATTGTATCGTTTCATGAGACTGTCTGAAATGATGAATACCTACAGTAATGTATTAGGCATTACCAAGTTGGTATAAGCATAGCCGTGTGATCGTGTCTTTTTATATTTTTCTGATACCTTTTTCACATTACATAGTTAATCGAAAGGCTCGCCTCCTGCCACTTACGTTCCACCGCCATGAGTGAGCTACAGTTTCACTGAATAGGTGGGCACAAAGTATACCGAAGTATAAGTCATTTTCAATAGGTTACCCAGTAGCCATGCCGGTAGATCGGTTCACGCGTCGATTGTACCAAATAAAGTAGATCGCAATCGATTATTATAAAATTGAGGCCATTAACGAAAGTACGTAACTAGCATTATTGATAATTTATTTAATAGCTTTATTAGTACCCCCTATGTGAAAATGTTAGAATTGCGCGGTATGGTAAATGTTTTATTTTTTAATGTGTCATCGTGACTTTGTGAGTTATTGTTCAACAATACAGGAAGTTGTTGCCTCGCTGCCGCCTGCAGACGTACTTACCCCGCAATCCACCGACACGGTTACGCACTTTCGTTGTCTCATCAATGTACAGTTATTTAAACAAAATCATGAACATTACATTCCGTTTGAATACGGAAATAAAAATTTGTAGTGAAGTACTCGAAGCTAGCGGATAACTGAATTATTATTTGTTTTATTTAGGGCGGATTTTTCAATCATCTGATAACTTTATTACAGGTATAATTTTGTTATTTCATACAAAAACTGTCAAACGTCAATTTTATTCTACGAATAAAAGTTATCTGTCGATGGAAAAATCAGCCCTTAATCGTACTAAGAAGCGGTGTTGTTTGACCAAGTTGTCACGTTTCTGCAATGTTAAGCGTGTAACAGTGTGTTGCTAGATGTTTACTACGTGGTACAAATATTCTCACACGTTACTAGATAAATATGTGTGTCATTGCGTCGATACGGGTCGTCAGAAGGCACGAAAGTCTGACAACCAGTCTTCCCAAGGGGTATCGTATTACCCAGTAACTGGGTTGTGGAGGTCAGACAGGCAGTCGCTCCTTGTAAAATACTGGTATTCAGCTGAACCCGGTTACACTGAAAGCCGACCCCAACATATTTGGGAAAAGGCCAGCCAGATCATAATGAACTAGATGAATGTTTGTCTAAAGTTGTGTAAAAAATCGATTGACTTCGGAGGCTCTATCGAACAAGAAGGATTACGCACAGCCGCTAGCTTCCTGTCCTACTTTTAGTTAGCAGTGAATGTTTGAGTATATTGCAGTGACCCACAATGTTGCCAGGATCTCTTTATCACCAACATCTGTTCTGTTCACCTCGCAATATGCCCAAATATTCAATGTCGTCATAATTATGGAGGAAACACTTTAAGATTATTAATTGTGTCTGTAAATCATCTTAGATTAATAATAGTTTCGATTTAAAAAAAATCTATGTATGTAAATCTATGTATCTATGTATGTGTAAGTCGTTAGTCGGTAAATCATAAAATATTATTCCACTTTCCTCTTAGTTGTTATTAGCAACTTAAATGGCCGAACATTGGATTTTGAAGCTGGTTTCTTTATAATTTATGAAGGAGTAAACTGAATTGCTCTGGTAAATCTTTGATAATGTTATTAGTTTAACTTAACTATAGGTTTAGGTAATGTAAGATGTAAAGAAGGATAACGCAGTTATGTTGGGTAATTAGTAGCAACTGAGGTTCCGGCTTTCGAGTGACACGACACGTGTGTGAGCGTACCGGTGGCCATCGGAATGAACCGGCCTTCACCTACCATCCAAAACTTGATCAACTTTCAATCTTGTGTATTATTACTTTGCTTCTCGGTAAGTTTTACGATTTGTGTTGTAACATACCTTCTATTTAGCTCCATTAGGCATTCTAAAGTCAGATATTATAAAAAGTGTAATTGTATAGTTGTTGAATAAAGTTCTGGATAAATGTCAAATCGCAACTTATTCGTTTGTTTTATTTTAACTTTAAGTGAACGTCGGTATCACAAAAATCGGAAATCTCAGTGATACGGTGGATTACCTTACTATCTTCTATTTTACTTTATAAAATTAATGAGCAGTGGCCGAGAATGTCCCCCCCCGGTACCGCTTCGAGCAAAACTGCTGGACACACCGATGCCTCAGGTGTGTAACTTTGCGGCGAATTTCGTCGTTCGGGCAGCTCTATCGCTGCTACTAAGTCATTTGCATGCTAGCTTAGAATAGTTTAAGTCACGTGAAGTGGGCTTGTTCCCCATGGCAATACACAAGTAGGTTAAGGCTTCAAGGCGGCGCTCCCTGACATTCGACTTACTGACAGAAACATACCGCACAAGTAAGTAGTTTAACCTTACCAACATGCGAGTTGATAAAAGAGGAGGGTTCTAGTTTCTAGTTTTACCCTCAACCTCCCTTGACTCGCGAACGTGGTGTGAAGAATGAAAGTAAGCGATTTAGCACGCGCGTCGAGAATGTAGTGGAAGGATGAAGCATGAGGTTGTCGGATACTCCCTCTTATTTGTAGTCTTAGTCATAGGTCTTAATAGTTTTCCTTACCTGCCTATTTTAGAATGATGAAATTGAAGAAGCAGCTGCCCAAGCAGCGGCCGAGTGCGAATTACGCCCCATGCCACTTCAGGAAGCTCCGCTGGATTCACCGATATCTCAGGTGCGTAACTTTGCGGCGAATATCGTTGTGTGGGAGCTCCATCGCTCTTCTCTACACCTGACAATCAACAGACGACCTCCGAAATCTGTCTTATTATCCACATCTAATCTTGGGGCATGTTGCTACAAAGCAAAATTACGACATTAGTGGAAAAACATGGGCTTTACTCTTCATTCTGTGAACCTAAGTTCATTTTTGTATTTGATATTTTATTTTAATTCTGTGATCCTTTATAATTTGTACAGACCCCAGCACATCAAGCTACCCGAAACTGTCAAATTTTCCCAATCTTGAACCTTATGTGTTGGCAACAAAGTTAAAAATCTTAAAGAAATTTGACAGATTGTAGTAGCTTGAGGTGCTGGCGTCTGTAACCTATTCATTCGTATTGCATTGACATTTTTTTCTGTTCTGATCTCTTTTGTTCGAATATTATGAAATGTTATTTTATTTTATGTAATAAATGTTTTTTTTTAATCCTCCAAGGCAATACGCAAGTAAGCTAGCTTGCATTAAAATTGGTTTCAACGTGGCGCTGCTTGTAAAGCAAATTTGACAGTGTTTCAACGTCAGAAAGTAATTATAATGTTTAGTCCGACATTGACGACCATCGCACATCACGCAACACAAAGTGCAGCTTGGCCGCATGCGGCTGCCTTGCTTGCTTTTTGTCATGGCGAATAAGGGTCCGTCAATTTAAGGTGCTGACAGAAACATCGTGCTTTCGGACCAAGTAAGTAGGTTCACCTTAATACCGACATGCAGTTGAATCGAGTCCGCGTATCGCTGGTCCATTTCCCTCATTCGTTAGTTTATTTAACTCGTCGCGCGTCCAATTAGCAGACACAATAGAAATTTTATTGTTTATTTATTTATTTATTTATTTATACAAATCTTGCCTAAACTATCTTCACAGATCTACGATCCAATGCGATAGTTTGGCCTTACAAGCTAAATTCTACATCTTGATGAGATTGTTATCGGTACACATGGTGTACACTCGACGTGCGAAGAGTTAATGTGCCAGTTTCTTTGAATAGTGAATTTCGCTGATTAGACAGTTGCGTCACCTCGACAGTTTCCAGTGTTTGCCAGTTTCGATGATTCCTCAGTTTATTCAATTCGTCAGTCAAAGTACAGTTGGTAGAAAACTGCATCCCAAGTCATCACGTCTGCTAAATGATTTTATTTCTGTAAGTAGATTTGTAGAAATAAACACGAGGGTAACCGACCAGTGGTACTCGGACGCCCCTTTATTTCACTCACTTATTTTTCAAGTCTTATTCATAGATCTATGGTCTTAAGGGGGAAGCGCGAAGGTAGCCCGCGAAATTCAAATTTTCTTACGTTTTTTGCAATTTGCTGGTCAGTATTAAGTTGTACGTCGATCAAAATGTGATTCGCGGCCGTAACAAATATGTATTCACAGAATTATAATCATTAAAAGTCATCAACACAACTCTCTAAGACCACGTAACTCCGAAGAATGACGATTTCATGAAACAGTTATTCTTTGGAGTTACGTGGTCTTAGAGAGTTGTGTTGATGACTTTAATGATTATAATTCTGTAAATACATATTTGTTACGGCTGCGAATCATATATTAATCAACGTACAACTTAAAACTGACCAGAAAAATGCAAAAAACCTAAAAAAAAAAATGAATTTCGTGGGCTACCCTTGCGCTTTCGCCTTAATAGCTTTACTTACCTACCTATTGCAGTCTGGATACATTGAACAAACATCGGACGCGAGCGCATCACGTCCCGCCATAGTTGGAGTTACTGGCTCGTCGTCGTGTATCGTCCTGCAGCGTGTATCGACGACAACAATAAAGGCCGGTTCGCACGATGCGGCGCAGCGCGTAACGTCTACTACAGTAAGGGCCAAGCCACACGATGCGGTGCGGGGTCGCACCGCAACGATTTCGCCGTAAAGGCGTATACACGTACGATGCGGCACCGCATCGTTACTACAACGACGCAATGGGCGAAGTGTTGTAGTATTATGAGTACAATGTGGCCACTCTGGCACAAAATATCTTTTAATGTCGAAACGTACCAAAAAGTCAAAACGAATCTAAAGAAGATTTATGCAAGCTGATTACAGAAACGGCCTCAGTTTTAACTTAACTTTTTGGTGCTTCGGTTTTTTTTTTTATTTCATCGTCTCTATATTCTCTATTAACTAACAATTGTCTACCTTGTCCTCGAGTTGGTTGATGAGCTTACGATCAGATATTTGCTCGGCATCAGCCCTGATCGCCATGTCGTCGTATTGTTTGGAGATAAATTTTATGTTTTTAGAAGTTTCGACGTTCTAAGCGACAATCTCATTTAACGCTGTTTGGAGTGCCTCGTAACTTGCTGTCCGTTTCAGCTGTATAGGATTTAAGCAAGTAACATTATTTCCTCCTTAAAAATAAGGTTTTCATCGTCATGTTTGTGCTTCCGAATTGTAGTACTCTCATTTTGAGAGGCAATCCAGTGCCAGGTACTGTTGGCTTCAGACTTAGGGATAGTATGTTAATAGCTTTTCTTACCTACCTATTTTAGACTGGGGTAATGCAAGAAGTTTTGGCCCAAGCAGCGACCAACAGGGTATCAGGCCCCATGACACGAGCTACTGCAACACTCCTGAATTCACTGTTGGAACAGGTGCGTATCTTTACGGCGAATGTCGTCGTGCGGCGAATTCATCAGTAATTCTTGTTGTATTTCTACGTGTGAAAAATGACGTAATACCTACATCTTCAGAGCAGTTCTGCATTATTATTAAACTTGAATCTTTGAGCATTCTGTTGCAAGTAATTTGCAAACTATGTTAGCTTAGCATAGTTTAATTTCGTAATTGGGGAAAAAACTGCTTTATTCCCCATGGCAATACGCAATTTAAGTATGCGTTAAATTCGGTTTCAAGGTGGTGCTGTTTGTAAAGCACATGTGAGAATGGACAGGGTTTAGGACTACCTACGCCACTCCCTCAACCTCTTGAGCTCGTGGGCATGACGTGCAGAGAGAGAGAGCAAGTGATTTAGCATGGTGCGTCGACAATGCGCTCGAAGCCTATAAAGGTTGAGGTTGTTGGATACTCCGCCATATTTCACTCAACAATTTGTCAAGTCGTAATCATAGAAATATAGTGTTAATAGTTTTCCTTACCTGCCTATTTTAGACTGAAGACATTGAAAAAGCAGCAGCCCAAGCAGCGGCCGAGAGCGAATCACGCCCCTTGCCACTTGGAGTGGCTTCACCGATGCCACAGGTGCGTAACTTTGCGTCGTGCGTGTAAGGAGCGATGGAGCTACCCGCTCCATCGCTCGCTGAGCAAATATCAGGACAATCAACCGATGACAACTGCTTACCCGAGTATTGAAATCATTCTTCCTTAAGGAGACGGTATTTTTCCTTCGTGGGGCAAAAACTATTTCCTTTTTACGTGGGATAAGTGATGTTATAAATAACCTACATTTTTAAACGCAGGTTTTCTATAACAGCGGTACCGTCATATTAAAACGACCGTCATGAAAATCTGTCATTTTCTGGTGAAAATGACAGATTTTCATGACGGTAGTTTAAAAAAAAACTAGCGAGCTAGGTCGAGTAAAAATTAACTAGCGTTTTTCCACGAAGTACTGGTGTACTTCGTGGAAAAACGCTAGTTAATTTTTGATGAGGTTACGGTCGCGGGTCGGACAATGTGACCTATTGAGTTTGCAAATACAGTCTCCAACTAAATCGGGCTGAACGTCGGGGCTACTCCTTCAGGGAGCTCCGGAGCCCCTCCTCCAGGCGTGACGTGCACTTATTTTATATTTTCAGATTCAGGGCTGCAAGCAAACACGTATTGCTATAAATCGCTCTGACATTCTGTCCCCGACAACGTTCAAAAAACAAAACAAGTAAAAGGCACACGCATCAGCTCCACAGCAGACTTCAGCTGCGGATGTGGGGCGGCGGTGATCGCCCACCATCAGGTCACCGGCATGCTCGTTTGCCTCCTAATTTATAAATTATTTTAAAATGCTAAAGTTAATATTACCAAAAGGTGTATCAACTCGCTGGGTAAAATTAATTATCTATCTGATAGGAGAAGTAAGAACCTTGTCAGATTGGACAGAAATAATGCCAAGTATGTACTTGGCATTATTTTTATTTTACTAAATATTTATCTAGTCATACTATTTTATACTTACATAATCATCAAATGATTGTGTAACTTTATGAAGCTAATAATGTAAGACTAACGTTGGAATCAATCAAATGTTCGCTAGGTAGTCAAGTTCTGAGATGTAAGGTTGCCCTTGTAACCAAGGATCGATTATCTCGTGCTCAGCGACAGATTCGCTTCTTTTCTCTGTCCAATCACAATTCAGATTTGAACCTATTTTGGTATAAAATGGTTTAAATGGGTTCAGTAAATAAAAAGCTTTCATTTCAAAGCACTGATTTCGAGTTTATAATATCTCATCAAATTGATTTGTTTGTAAGTCAGGTTCTAATTTGAATTCGATAGCTAGATTTGAGTCGATTTAGCAGCAATAATCAAACGCTCGATTTTGTAAAAAATCGATTTGCACATATCGCTCCTTCAACAAGTTAATTTTTATTCAAAGATGTTTCTGTGTGTATTAAAGTCCTCAACGGACTGATCGGGAGGATCTTTTTTTATTATTAAAAAACGTTGCCCCACCCTAGGAATTACTCCTGTATCGTGGGTGCGTTTACAAACATTTAAATTCACAAACACAAACAGCCAGACCCGGAACAACTACCTGTAGGTAATACAAATATTTGTTCCGTGCGAGAATCGAACCCGCGACACGCAGCGCAGCAGTCGATCGCTCAGCCACTGCGTCAACCGTGTCGTCAAATTAAATCTATACTTTAGTTATTTTGGGAACAGACTTTCAAGAATATACTTTAAAGGCGGCGCCCACCAGGCGGCTCGGCGCGGCCTGGCATGGCAAAGGGTTTCGTAAGCGGAGATGATTTTGAATCTAATTTTCACAACCTTAGCTCTCACATTTCGTAGATAACAAGCTAAGAAGCTGTGGTATGCTGGGTCATACATTAATGTTAATGCTTTGCCGTATCATGCCGCGTCGTGCCGTCTATTGAGCGCCTGCCTTTAAAAAGGGGCAGCTTCTAACAACTGTGCAGGACATAAGGGTAGAGTAGGGCTACAGGAATGAAAAAAAAAAACAGATTAGCTTCAATGCAACTTTTTGCCAACATATTTCTTGTGTGTAATTTATGTAATGTCTTGTACATCGTTCTCTAGAATAACGCTCATGCAAGAATCTTGATTTGAGTAAAGATTGAATAGTTTGAAATGTTTCACTGTCGTCCTCAGTACGTGTTTAACTTTAAATAATTTATGTAACATATAGAAACAATGCTATTTTTTTTACTTGCTATGTTTAAGTTAAGTTTTGTTATTTATTTCAACTTTAAATGTATCTTAATTTAAAAATTCTATTAGAACATAGGAATTTCTGTATTCTGTATAATTTATAATGTAAAATTAATTTGCATGCTCTAAACAGACGAAATATTGACTACATTAAACTACACCTATATTTTCTGCAAAAAAATGATTTTATTTTTTCTGTAATCGGAGTAGAGAGTACCTAATGCTTGAGTATTATTCTAGAGAACGAACTTCAAAGTGTTTTATTTTAAAATAAATGTAAACTAGTATTATAGAAGTTATTGATGTATACGTAATGAGTGTTTTGTCTCGTTTTCTAAGTGTCGATTTCAATATCTGAGTGGTAAATTATATCAGCCCTGTAGGTTGTCGCTAGGACAACACTTGACCCTTTCAAATGCTTAGTAGTAGGTACATATTTCTGTAGCAGTTTGTTTGAGTATTATGTAAAACATAATAACAATCATGATTATCGTTTCTTTCCGTACAATGTAGTTGCAGCCTATGTTTGCTGTCTTAATATGTAGGATATGTGTCTTAATCAAATACTGGGATAATAAATGTTAAGTAGTTTGTGTGGCTCTTCCCAGTAGGGCCACCCTGTCCGTTCTGTACGATCACCAGAGAAAAAAAAACCTAAGAAAATGATGTTTTGTAAGCTAACCGCTTGATTTCAATAATGATTTGGAACCGGCACGATGGCTCTGCCGAAAAGAGCCACAAAGATAATATTAGTATTTTCAATAAATAAAAATAAGGTTCAGGATTAATATATAAAAGAAACAAAATTTAGTCATAGAAAAGTTTAACTTCTAGATGTTCATGTGATTTTTGTCTGTTAGTTAAGTTCTCAGAACAAAACATTGTCTTTCGTAGGCACCTTGATTCTTTTCAACCATGTTTTGGAAACGTTGGCTCTGTCAGAAAGAGCCACAAATGCAGTATGTATTAGTATTTTCATTAAATAAGAATAGGTTTCAGGATTTAAAAAAAAACAAAATTTTGTTGTAAGAAAGTTTAACTTCTAGATGTTCAGTGGGATTTTTATCTGTAAGATAGGTTCTTAGAACAAAACATTGTTTTGTAGTAAGTTATTGTGAGGAATGTGGGACGGGGAGTATCTATCATAATATGGAGATCATTGCATCGCATCGTGGTTAATAGGGATGATGACATATCTTTTATATGAAACATAAAGGTTGACTGGTAGAAAATGCCTATGGCATTAAGTCCGCCTCTGTACATTTATGTGCTTGAAGTATTAAATAAATAAATAAAAAAAAATTGTTTGTACATAGTGCAAACAATAATATAAAAAGTAAAAGCTTACAAAAATTGACAAATTATAAACGTTTTCTAAAATAATTGCTATACAGACGGTACTTTCACGGACGTCACGACTATGTAACTTCATACTAGCGCCATACATTGTCCGTACTGCGTGACAACGACGGGAATAATCCTTTCCAAACATTTTAAAGCGTGTAGCTTCAACATTATTTTACAGATGTTTCTATTATCTCATTTTACTTGACTCCTTTGAAATAACATTATGTGTTCGAACATTTCTAATAATAGTCATCCCTATTTATGTACCTACGTAGGTACAGACGCCAGCACATCAAGCTACCCGAAACTGTCAAATTTTCCCAATCAACTTTGAACCTTATACTTTGGCGATAAAGTTGAAAATCTATTAAAGAAATTTGACAGATTGTAATAGCTTGATGTGCTGACGTCTGTACATGATGGCGCATCAGGAAGTTTTCAGTCCAATGTTGGGTAATTTTTTAAGTTGCATTATTAGTTTTATACGTTTCCGTATGGATTTTCTCGTAATAAATGGATCACTGTATGTTGTGTTACTTAATTCCCTCGCTCCATGACAAATTAAACAAGTAGGTGCAGAATTCCCTGGGTGACTTGCCATTATTTTTTTATACATTTTTTTTTGTATTCTTATGGATCATGGTGGTCTACATTAAATAATTTTATTATTTTATTTTTATCTCCTTTATTTCATTTAAATATATATAAATTATATTTTCAAATATTTTTATAAAAACATTTAAAAATATAAAAAAATAGTAGCCCACCGGCATTGGGAAGAGGATCCAAGCTACAGCAGTGGTCAGGGGTCCTGAGAGAGGAACCTAACGATATTATTATTACTTGCACATAGTTAGGAGAACACTCGGCAAAGAAGCTAGGTATACAATCGTTACATAAACAATAAATAAGAATATCATTAATTTATAATCGACTATAATGTACTACCCACACTACGGGCTGCTACTGCCAGATTGAAAAACAATAGCACTGCCTGACCCTGGAATTAAACCCAAGACCTTATGCTCAGCAGTAGCGCTTGTGACTACTAGACCAAGGAGGCATAGTCCTTTATTACCAATACACTACCTACTACAATTTACCTACTACTTTAATACTACCTACTACAGTAGTAAAATACACCTACCAACTTAGCTAATCAGAAGAGTAAAGCCAATGGCTAAGCATTAGATACACCAGCATATGGCACCTTCTAACATAGTTTATGAAAGGCTAAGCTGTAGGTGTTTGTACCTACCTGACGCACCGCTAACGAGAAGCGAGTAGAGCTAACACTACGTATTGTGTACGTTACCCCAGCAAGAAAGTGTCTCCTAGAGTTATAGGAGTAGGACGTATAATATGTGCCCTATCTGCTGTAAATGTGCCCCCAAATAAAAAATGTGTGCCCCCTGTCGTTTTAGAAAAAAACGGAAAAAACGATTCCTGCTGGGGTAACGTTTTTCTAGCAGGAAAATTCTAAACGAATGATCGGAGAGAGAAAAATTGTACATGGCCAGAGAGCTTATATGTGTGCCAAAATGTGCCCCAAAAAAAAAATCTGTGCCCCTTCAGGTTTTCGAGATATTGCATTTCCTGCTGGAGTAACGTTTTGATGAATCGTATATCTCTACAACCATTGCATGTGCCCCTGTAGAGTAAACATACACGAGTAGCTCTTAATGTGTGCCCCTTAGTGCCCCAATTAGTTTTAAGAAAATATTTATAGTTTTCAAGTTATAGCGGTTTTATGAAAACCCGAAAAAACATCGCAGCGCCTAAATTAGACAAGAAACAAGTTCGCTGAAAACTGTATTTGGTCCTTCTTGACGCTAATAATAACCATACAAAGTTTCAAAACTATTCATGCATGCGTTTTTGCTAAAAGTCAAAACGATGGTGTCCTAACTTTGACGGCAAAATACAAGGAACCGGCTCAATCCGAGATGTGTAGGTGTAAACCAAAATCATGTGCCTTTAGTCAAAAATATATGGTGAAAATATTCAGCTTGGAATGTTTCGCATTAAGTAAATATTAACAAAAAACCAAAATATGTAAGCAACGGCTGGTTATCCGACCAAATTTGAATGACTACTAAAAAGCGACGGATTCATACATATCGATGACCTTCTTTATTGAACGTATTATACCTAAGCTGTTGTCCGTACAGTCGCGTTCAAAAGTTTTGGGGGCTAATTAAAAAATATATTAAATGCACCTTGTGACTATAATAAATGAAACAGCTTGTTGATGTGGAAATTATTATTTTTATTCCCTTAATTTTAATTCTTAAAGTAATTATTGCATCAAATCACAGATCAAAGTTCCTACCTATAAATATTAGAAATTAGTATATAAAGTAATGAAAAAAATCGGTTGTCTGTAAAGTCGGTTTACTGACGATAGTTGAACGTGACAACGTCATAAGAAAATACTGATGGAATAGTTGCATTGCATTTGTTAATATTCGCTTGCACTTCAAGCCGCCATGGAACGCTACAGAGCGAGGCCGCGAGGTAACGCTACATGAGTCATGTTTTTTCGTGAGTGCAGCCAGCTTCATCGATTTATTAGACATTGTCACGTCAAAAATCCAAGTACTTGATAAGACAAGTATTTTTAAATAGGTAAGTCAAAACAATGCCATTAAATACTTACCACCGCAGATCGTGCCATAAAATTCAACACCCCTACAACCACATAATTGTTATAAAATGCTTAATACGCCACTTTCAACCAACTCAAAAAAAAGTAAACAAACAGTATCAGTGCAACTGCGTGACTCAACGTAACAGTGTCCTTGGCGTCATAACATAACTGCAACTGTTTACCAATACCAAGTAATAATCCAAACGCACTTCCTCAATAAACACTTCGTACCTATTATTCATAATAGAGCGACGTTACACGTAACCTGTCTCTGTCACACTAACACCGTACGCGTACTAGCTGTCTCACTTTCTCCAAGCTAGACAAAGCGACTCCTTGCGACACGACGTCAGCGGATGCCGCGGGGCCAGAGATATATGCAGCGGTGTGGGGAGGCGAAAAAAGGGAATCTTCTATTAAGTAAGGTGAATGCTCCAACCAGCCCGCAAAATTCAAATTTTTTCTGTTTTTTTTTGTTCCTACGCCTTTATGAACTTGGAGGGTTGTATTGGTGAT
The DNA here is from genome assembly GCA_963855955.1 of Luperina nickerlii. Taxonomy (NCBI): domain Eukaryota; kingdom Metazoa; phylum Arthropoda; class Insecta; order Lepidoptera; family Noctuidae; genus Luperina; species Luperina nickerlii. The sequence continues at coordinate 2,851,583 of OY979662.1, forward strand.
TTTGATGATTATAATTCTGTAACTATATACGTCTTACAACCGCGAATAATATTTTAATCAACATACAACCTAGCACTGGCCTGCAAATTGCAAAAAACGCAAGAAATTTTGAATTTCGCGGGCTAGTTGGAGCATTCCCCTTAATGATGAAAACTTACAATGCGTGCCACGAAAGATGAGACTTGACACACCACGTGGTTTGACATGCGCAGTACACGATTTTAGGTATCTTTAGCGGTATGAGGTCGTGAGTGCGGGACGGGACTGGACGTCATAGGGGCGGCGGAAAGAGCGGGGGAGGCGGGTCAAGTCTCATCTTTCGTGGCACGCATTGTACTGTTAATTTATCTAACCTACGGCTTATCAATAAATACGGGCTTTTTATTTATATACAAAAAAGAGCTACCTCTTTTTAGTAGTAGGTATTCATCACACATTTCATGAACTATATTTTTTTTTAAACATCGGGACCAAGTCAAAGACCTGGCAAATATCTCGATGTATTTCTTTCGTTCACACATAAATTACTGGATGTATTTTAATGAAATTTAGAATCGAGAAGATAGCTTACCTTGGAATAGCACTTAGGCTACTATTTATAATGTACTTAATCATGTGTAACGTCATAGAAACAGCTAGTAGAATATAATCCAATAACAACTTTATTTAATTACTTATTACTTTTGTAAGTCAGTGTACTCAGGCACAACACGTGTGAACCGGTTAGTGAGTAAAGTAAAGAAGGTCATCGATATGTATGAATCCGTCGCTTTTTAGTAGTCATTCAAATTTGGTCGGATAACCAGCCGTTGCTTACATATTTTGGTTTTTTGTTAATATTTACTTAATGCGAAACATTCCAAGCTGAATATTTTCACCATATATTTTTGACTAAAGGCACATGATTTTGGTTTACACCCATGGGCGTAGCCACACTGGGGCAAGCTGGGGCGCTTGCCCCACCCTGGCTCTGACAAGAAAAAAATACGGAAATTAATGCATTGAAGGAAATGGAAGTGGCGGATCTGATCAAAATTTCGGAAATGCAATTTTATCCCAGTGTAAAAACTGCGCTCGCTATTTTTCTTGCCCAGCCATGTGCGACCCAATAGAGCGATCATTCAGCACATTACGGCGGGTCAAAACGTGGCTTCGCTCAACCATGAGCGAAAATCGTCTAAGCGGCCTGTGTATGCTAAGTGTGCACAGAACGAGGATCGCCGAATGAAAAAATACATTTGTAGAAGAAGTGCTAAATAGGTTCTGCCAGAACCCACGCCGGCTTCTCTTGAAGTAATATTACTTATAAAGTTAGTTAAAACTTAAATTTATAAACACCGACTATTCATAAATAAAACTATAATATCTGTCCTGTGTGTAATTGTTTATTTTCTGTACCTGAAAATATAAACCTCTAAATTTACAGATTAACAAATTGGCATAGGCGCAGAGCCAAAACGGCTCAAGTTACAAAAAAAATACCGGGGGGGGGGATAGGTTGACTGCTGCCCCACCCTGAGCCCAAGGCTGGCTACGCCCATGTTTACACCTACACATCTCGGATTGAGCCGGTTCCTTGTATTTTGCCGTCAAAGTTAGGACACCATCGTTTTGACTTTTAGCAAAAACGCATGCATGAATAGTTTTGAAACTTTGTATGGTTATTATTAGCGTCAAGAAGGACCGAATACAGTTTTCAGCGAACTTGTTTCTTATCTAATTTAGGCGCTGCGATGTTTTTTCGGGTTTTCATAAAACCGCTATAACTTGAAAACTATAAATATTTTCTTAAAACTAATTGGGGCACTAAGGGGCACACATTAAGAGCTACTCGTGTATGTTTACTCTACAGGGGCACATGCAATGGTTGTAGAGATATACGATTCATCAAAACGTTACTCCAGCAGGAAATGCAATATCTCGAAAACCTGAAGGGGCACAGATTTTTTTTTTGGGGCACATTTTGGCACACATATAAGCTCTCTGGCCATGCACAATTTTTCTCTCTCCGATCATTCGTTTAGAATTTTCCTGCTAGAAAAACGTTACCCCAGCAGGAATCGTTTTTTCCGTTTTTTTCCAAAACGACAGGGGGCACACATTTTTTATTTGGGGGCACATTTACAGCAGATAGGGCACATATTATACGTTCTACTCCAATAACTCTAGGAGACACTTTCTTGCTGGGGTAACGTACACCTACGTATTCCGGTACGCGGTCGCCACTCCAGAACCTTTCAGACCCATCGGACATCTTTTCAGCGAGCCCACTGCCATTAAGTTTGGCAATTCTGCGAGCTGTGTACAGGCCTTTTACTAGGTGGACCAATGACCTTGTGAAGGCCGCAGGAATCCGCTGGAAACGGAAGCACAGAACCATTCGAAGTGGCGGTGCTTGGAGGCTTATGCAGCAGTGGACATCTTTAGGCTGAAATAATGATGATGATGAGTAGAGCTAGCAATTAAAACAGAATTTGTAAGCAGCGAGTGCGCGACGGCGACAAGCTCTTCCTCGCTGGAATGCGTAGATATTTTCCAAGCGGGTCTCTCAGCGAGTATCGCTGAACGAGCAACTTGTACTCTTTTTGATAGCTCTCGTGACTGCTGCGACAAATGTGTCCGGTGTGAACAGTCGGCGACCAACTATTAATTCATGTATCTTTTTCACTTACAAGGGACTTACAATATTTTTTACACAACATAGGTACAGCACTTAGGAATCTGAATTTTTGGTCGCTATAATTTCCTACTAATTTTTGTATAAACTTGGGAAGAAATCACAGTTTTTAATAGGGAAATCTTGAAATGAAAAATTGGCACCGGGACTACCGCCACCCCACCAATGGCATGGTATATCTCTCGTCAACTACTGGAGTACTAATTTTGAATTTTGGTTTGAGGAAAGCGACAAGCTTCTCTAACTTGGAATCAAACATTCAAAGTCGTAGTCCTGCTGAACAATTGCGAGAGTTATCGTCGTTGATTTCTAGGTAAATACAAATGTTACAGTTCTGTTTTTTTTTACGAAATAAATCACATTTATGGGTACTAATTTTTAAACTTTGTATATTTAGAATAGCTGTAGCGTGCCCCCTTTTTTTATCTCATCGTGGTCCTGCAGAAGGGAGCGTGACTACCGCCGGACCACCTTCAAAGTCGATTTTCTCGAAAACTACTAAGGTATCGATTTTGTTGTTCGAGTACTAATTATTTACAAAATATGGAAGCGATTGGCGTTGGTCGTCCGGCGGTAGTCACGGACATGATCCAATCATGTTCTTGGGTTAGGTACGCATGGCTAAACATCAAGCTACACATAACCAGTATAAGCCGACTTCTTATTATTCTTATAACGCGAGGTCTGCTAAAATTGGAAATTTATAGTTTGATGTGTGCCAGACTGCCAGTAGATAATTAAATTAGTCCCTTTTACTAATGTTAACATTTCATGAGTAAAGGATGCTCTCTATTGTGTATTTTTAAGGATTATCTAACTACGGAAATAAAAAGAAAAAGCACTTTTATTAGCGATTTTATTTTTAGCGATTACATGATATTAACATAGACACTTATTAATTTAAAAGAGTATATTATGCTGATACAGACAATGATATGCCGCAGGAGAAATTGGAAAACAATTTTACAGTCTTAAAAGTAAGTGTTAAGATTAATCACAAATAATACATAAGTAGAGAAACACATTTACTTAATTAGAAAAAGTTTTACAAAAACCCGAGATCTGCAGTGAGGTGGTGTAGTAGTAATACCAACGTCAGCAGAGACAGTCGAACGGAAAGATTATAAGGTTAGCTTTTGAAAGGGATCCACGCATTGATGAATACCGTGTATCCTAAAAGGAAGGAAGAATAGGAAAGGAGATTTAAGGAAGTAGGTAAGTCTTCTCCATCCATTGCATTCGAACCGAAGCGTCCGCCGCGGTTGACCCTATGTAACGTTAACACAAGCGTGAGCTCCACCTACCCGTCACAGCACGTTGTATCCTGTCTTGTGTTAAGTTGTTAAGTGACGTGACATGCCTTGAGGTCGAAATCAAATCAGAGACGGGACATGCCATGCTGTGACGTCATACGCATACATGTCATACTACTCGTTCCACGCTGTTGAGTGTGGGCGTCACAGAACCATAGGTAGTGAAGTATGAAAGGAAAAAGAAGGGACAAATTGAAAGGATGGAAAGAAGAGTCCGAGTCTCTTATGACACTGTTTACACCAACAGCTATTGCTCGTCCTGTCCCCACTTCCTGTTGTTGTGCTTTTAGTTGTCAGCTTAATTCGCAAAATAATAACTAAAGTAGAAGAGTAAAATCTCGATAAAAATAAAGTCGTGGGTAATGAACCTTGGGTTGCGAGTGTTGCGACCCCGCTCGCACTATGTACAGCCTTGAATGCGGGTAAAAGGAACATTAGCCAGAAATATCACAAATCAATAATACATACCAAAAGGGCCTGCGACATTATTACAACACACAATTATTCATTTTTTTAAAGGGCAGAGACGACGGGTCCAAAGGAGCATTCGTATGACAACTTCGTTGGATTGAAAACCTGGCAGTACAAAAATAGGCCGCGTTGGTTTTTCCTTATAAATGTTGAGGGTATCCACTTCTTGACAAAAATCATTCTATTAACCGGGTTCATTTTCTTCGTCACAACAACTTGTTCAAATTTTCCAAAAGATGCGATGCAATTTCTTGCCCTTGCCCCATTTTTTCTCCCCAAGATTTTGTCTTCAGCATTTCACAAAGTGATATACCCTTTAAGATGAATTTCCCTTAAGAAATAGACTAAGTAGTAATTATAAAATAAACGGATAAATTATCCTTTTTTAGAATCGTTGTACTTTTTAGAACATAGTTTCTGATTGGACGAAATTCAAAGTCCGCCTCTGCCCACCGTGCAATGACAAAAACCGTACTATTGCTAAGTAATTAAAATAAACGTTCACTTAAAACTATTGATTAATGGGTCACTCTTAAATTAGCTAACCTTTCACCAAACACAGCAAGTTGTAACATACACCAAACCACATACGGTAAAACTTTTACTTATAAGAGCAAAACTGAAGCTCCTTGCTTCAAAAACGACATTTTTTTTACTTAAAACATTAATACCTAATGTTATAAGCACTAAAAAATATGTGAAACCTTAGTTGTCTTCTAGGCCGGTGATTGTTGCGATGGTGAAAAGGTTAAGAAAATGATAAGTACCAAGAAACAATGTTAAAGGTTTTTGGATCCCACCCATTATGCTTGAAATAACCCGAAAGGAATTCGTGACGTTATAAATGTGACCTTAACTCCTCAAGTGACCAGTTCTCGCATGCTCAGTTTAATGAACGCGTAAAACGTGTTTGCATTCAGAAGCTGTTTTTGCTCCTGAACAACGTGTCTTCATGTTCTAACCATCAAGTTTCAGTATACACTTTCACTCCACCGCGGATACGGAGTATATTTAATTGATGTTTTCATTATTAAAGCATGGGTCCATATTCATAACATTCACGCCTCGAAAGTGTGAGGAAGTGAAAAAGAGGGGGGGGGGGGGGATGACAGGCTGATGGTAGACTTGGGCTGCCGGTACTCGTCACTCACCGCACGGAACTCAGCAACACAAGGTCGCTAAGTCCCGCAGGTCTCCTGTGAGAGCGTGGTACTTCCTTGGTCGAGCTAGCCCGTTTACGAGCTCCAGTCAACGAGTGACTACAGCTAGGCTCTCCCACGATAAGATTTTACTAGTCTTTTAAGGGAAAAAAGTGAAATAGTGGAGGGAGACAGGAAGAGTGAGTGGGGAGAGGGATGAAGGAAGATTTGGGCTTCCGGTACTCGTCACTCACCGCACGGAACTCAGCAATACAAGGTCGTTACTATGAGAGCGTGGTATTTCCCCGATCGAGTCAGCCCATTTACGAGCTGCAGTCAACGAGTGACCACAGCTAGGCACTCCCACGATAAGACATTAGTCTTTGTACGGATAAAAGAGAAATAATCAAGGGAGAGAGGGGATAAGTTGTGTTTCCGAAGAAGCGAATTAGCAAGAAAAGAAACTGATCATAAGTTAATTTAAAATATAAAGGTCGTGACGTCGAAATGCGAAACCGTACTATAACCGTTCGCGCATTTTCGGATCCGGAGTACGTTTCATTTTGTCATTATGGAATAGGCCATCCACAACATACACGCCCCGAAACGAAATAAATAAAAGAAATCTAGCTTATCTGCCGCAATAGCGTTAAGTATGCCAATGGATAGATTACTTCAAGGGGAATCTTATACTACGACTTCTCTCTGTCGATTGGCTAGAATAGTTAGCTGTTAACGATCAATCAAGCTTTTCTTTTCCTTGTCTTCAAGTGGCTTCTGGCTTGTGACTGGCAGTCCGCGGGGTTGGTTGGTTGGTCTTCAGGTTTTTCCCTATAATGCGGTTGCCCATGTACCACATTTAGTGCGCTTTAACTGGCGCACTGGCGCTGTCTGGCTGGGCGAGCGGTAGGTACCGGCTAAGCTAAGCTTCAGATAAGTTGTAGTATTAACCGACATTCTTCTTAAAAATATCTTTCCATTGGTATACATCTTGTAGATATTGTTTTTGCGGCAAATTTCAGTACATAGGGGCCTAGTCCCCTATTGAAAATTTTCAAGCAGCTCGACGAAAAAAATCAAAAGCTTAACAGGTGGGATAAGTAGTTACAGCATAGAAAAGATGAAGTTATTTGTAAGGTAGAATGAAGGAGTGCCCAATATTTGTATCGCTAAATAAGTATTTAAAAACACGACCCGAAGGCCTTTATACCATTGCAAGTGACGTGTGCCACTTGCAGCAAGCTATCAGTGTTAAATTTAAGATCTTAAAAAGGATGTATCCAAACTTCATCTCTAAAAATAAACAATTTATAAATCCGGATCTTCATAAATACGAATGATTTCAAAGTACATTTCATAAAATTAATTATTTTTTATTTTTAGCTTTCTTGGTAGGTACACTGATAGCCTCAAAATCATCTTAACACTATGTACGGGTATTTCACCGTTTAAATCTAGTCCTTAGCTTTCACTTACTCGTATTAGTAATAACTACTAAAGACTGAAAGCTATCAGTGTCAATCATAACAACGATTTAACCAAACATCATCTCCAAAAATACCAAGGCATTTCAAAGTTTTAAATACAAAATTATTTAAAATTAAATTTCATAAGTGGTTACTCGAGTGTAGTTTTTATAGTTTAAAAGATTTTATAGATAAAAATGTTGTTGTTTTTTTTTAAAAAAACCTATGTTGTTGCTTGTCTTTAAAATGTCGCATGCTATGTTTTATGCTAGCTAAACATGCTTGTGCCTCAATTTGTATTTAACACCCTTGTATGCCAGGTTTTACGAAAATAAATATTCTATTCTCAAAAAACAATTTATACCTTTTGCTGATTTTCATAAAAACGGATGAGTTCAAAGTACACTTAAACGTAATCCTTTCATATTTTTTAGTTTTCATGTTACACTGATAGTATTCAAACCATCTTAACACTATGTACGGGTATTCCACCGTTTAAATCTAGTCCTTAGCTTTCACTTAGTCGTATTAATAATAACTACTAAAGACAGCAAGCTATCAGTGTTAAGTTTAAGATCGTAACAAGGATTTAAACAAACTATTATCTTTCAAAAAAAAAAACAATTTAAACCTTTTGCTGATTTTCATAAAGACGGATGATTTCAAATTACACTTAAAAGTTTTCCTTCCATATTTTTAGTATTCCTTTTACACTGATAGCCTTCAAATATTCTTAAAACTATGTACGGGTATTTCACCGTTTAAATCTAGTCCTTAACTTTCACTTACTCGTATTTTACTATTATAACAATAATAACTACTAGAGAATAATTTAGATCTGAACATTAACAAACATCCTTAACCGCCGCGTTTCATTAAATTGCCACTCATATGCAACTCGGTAAACTTATCCATGATCTCTTTATATCTCTTATTTAAGAGAATTAGAGTAGTCCCATTTAACCCATAAACTTTTCGCCACCGTGGTGACAAAAAGTTATCCTATCGGTACTTCGATCTAGACCAATCGGCTAAGTTTATCTTTTAGATGTTGCCGCCTATCCTCCTCATGTTGTCTGCCACGTTCTCCTCACAAAAATTAAGTTGATAACCTCCTTATGATAATTTCGCTCACTTCATATGTTCTCATCATACGTTATAACATTTTTTTTAAAGACCAAACTTTATTAGGATTTTATGTGAGTCTGACAATGCAGGGCCACGCCTGGAAGGGTCTTTTGATATTGTGGCCTCCTAATGTTAATTCCGCGTACCGGAAGACATAGCGTTGACAGGCCCCACAAGGTGGACCGATGACCTTGTGAAGGGCGCAGGAATGCGCTGGTGGAGTGGTGGAAGTGGGGGAGGCCATCAGTGGACGTCTTTCGGATGAAATGATGATGATGCTTAATATTAATTTCGACCCAAATATTCTCGCAACTTTTTCAATCCTAAAATTATTATAAATATTTCAGCCATAATCTCCATTTATATTATTTTGCACAAATTTTCATGCCCGTTTTTCTCCAAGATGTCATCATAAATAAATTTTATGTCGGGATGCCCTACGATTTCGCCTAGTCTCCACAAGTTATTTTTCCCTAAACGTCTCGATATCAGCGTGTTAAATCCGAATAATATTTAATTCAAACAAAAAAAAGGATTAGTTAAAGGCAAATTGAGCTTCCGGTACTCGTCATTCACCGCACGTAACTCAGCAACACAAGGTCGCTACGTCCCGCTGATCTCCTGTGAGAGCGTGGTACTTCCCCGATCGAGCCAGCCCGTTTACGAGCTGCAGCCAACGAGTGACGACAGCTAGGCGGTCGTGACGTCGTAAATGAGACCCGTACTCCTCAAGTGACCAGTTCTCGCATCCTTAGCTTAATGAACGCGTAAGGCGTGTGCGCATTCCGTGTCTCATGTTTTACAATCAACTTTCAGTATACGCCTTCACTCCACCGCGGATACGGAGTATATTTAATTGATATTTTCATTATTAAAGCATGGGTCCATATTCATAACATTCACGCCCCGAAAGTGTGAGGAGGTGAAAGAGAGGGGGAGGAGGAGAGGCTGATGGTAGATTTGGGGTTCCGGTACTCGTCACTCACCGCACGGAACTCAGCAACACAAGGTCGCTACGTCCCGCAGGTCTCCTGTGAGAGCGTGGTACTTCCCCGGTCGAGCCAGCCCGTTTACGAGCTGCAGTCAACGAGTGACTACAGCTAGGCTCTCCCACGATAAAACTTTACTAGTCTTTGAAGGGAAAAATGTGAAACAATGGAGGGAGACAGAATAGGTTAGGCGGAAAGCGGGAGTTGGGCTTCCGAAAAACAATTACAACATTGACGCGCCGAAATTGTTGAAGGCTATTCTGTAGATAACTAGTGTGTGTGTGTTAGTCTTAAAATTTAAAAGGAAAAGGTTTATTTTGTGGGGGAAAAAGGAAGCGGAGTGGGGATGTAGGTGATAGTGTGGAGTACCTAAATGAAAGGAGGAATCATGAAAGGGATGAAGGAAGACTTGGGCTTCCGGTACTCGTCACTCACCGCACGGAGCTTAGCAACACAAGGTCACTACGTCCCGCAGGTCTCCTGTGAGAGCGTGGTACTTCCCCGGTCGAGCTAGCCCGTTTACGAGCTCCAGTCAACGAGTGACTACTGCTAGGCTCTCCCACGATAAGACTTTTAGTCTTTGTAGGGAAAAAGAGAAGGAAGAGAAAGAGAAACAAGAGAAAGGGAGGGAGTGGAAGTTGTACTTTCGAAGAAGCGAATTAACAAGAGAAGATACGAATGACAGTTTATTTAAAACACAGAAAGCCGTGATGCCATAAATTAGATCCGTACTCCTCAACTGACCAGTTCTCGCATCCTCAGTATAATGAACGCGTAAGGCGTGTGCGCATTCTGAAGCAGTTTTTGCTCCTAAACAACGAGTCTCATGTTCTGACCACCAAGTTTCAGCATACGCCTTCACTCCACCGCCGATACGGAGCATAATTCATTGATGTTTTCATTATTAAGGTATGGGTAAAGTTTCATAACATTCACGCCCGGAAATGTGAAGTAGATCACCAGACTTAGAAGAGACGAATATAAAATAGGTGAAAGAAGGGGCAGTGGAAGGAGAGGAAAAGGAAGACTTGGGCTACCGGTACCCATCACTCACCGCACGAAACTCAGCAAAACAAGGTCGCTACGTCCCGCCGCCGGTATCCTGTGAGAGCGTGGTACTTCCCCGGTCGAGCCAGCCCGTTTACGAGCTGCTGTCAACGAGTGTCTACAGCTAGGCTCTCCCACTATAAGATTTTTAGAGTGTTTAAATCAAAGGAAAGGGAGGGAGGGGAAGTTGTGCTTTCGAAGAAGGGAATTACAAGAGAAGAATAATGATAGGTAAATTAAAAAATAAAAAGCCGTGACGTCATAAATGAGATCCGAACACCTCAAGTGGCCAGTTCTCGCATTCTCAGTTTAATGAACGCGTAAGGCGTGTGAGAACTCAGAAGTTGTATTTTTGCTCCTGAACAACGAGTCTCATGTTCTGACCACCAAGTTTCAGCATACGCCTTCACTCCACCGCGGATTCGAAGTATATTTTAATGATGTTTTCATTATTAAAGAATGGTTCAAATTTATTAACATTCACGCTCGGAAATGTGAGGTAGATGATCAGACTTGGAAGAGACGAATATAAAACAGGTGAAAGAAGGGGGGCAGTGGAGGGAGAGGGAAAAGGAAAACTTGGGCTACCGGTACTCGTCACTCACCGCACGAGACTCAGCAACACAAGGTCGCTACGTCCCGCAGGTTTCCTGTGAGAGCGTGGTACTTCCCCGTTCGAGCCAGCCCGTTTACGAGCTGCAGTCAACGAGTGACTACAGCTAGACTCTCTCACGATAACATTTGAGTCTATGTAGGAATAAAAGAGAGATAATCTAGGTAGAAGGACGGGGGAGAACTTGTGCTTCCAAAGAGGCAAATTAACAACAGAAGAAACTACTTATAAGTTAATTAACAATGAAAGGCCGTGACGTCGTAAATGAGAACCATACTCTCCAAGGGACCAGTTCTCGTATCCTCAGTTTAATGAACGCATAGAGCGTGTGCGCATTCAGAAGCTGTGTGTTTGCTCTTGAACAACGTGTCTCATGTTCTGACCATCAAGTTTCAGCATACGCCTTCACTCCACCACGAAAACGGAGTATAATTAATTGATGTTTTCATTATGAAGGCATGGGTCAAGGTTCACAACATTCACGCCCGGAAATGTGAGGTAGATGATCAGAATTAGAAGAGAATAAATTCAAAATAAGTGAAAGATGGGGGGATATGTGAAGACTTGATCTTCTGGTACTCGTCACTCACCGCACGGAACTTAGCAACACAAGGTCGCTACGACACGCTCGTCTCCTGTGACAGCGTGGTACTTCCCCGGTCGAGCCAGACGTTTACGACCTGCAGTCAGCGAGTGACTACAGCTAGGCTCTCTCACGATAAGACTTTACTAGTCTTTGAAGGGGGAAAAAAATGAAACAATAGAGGTAGACAGGAAGAGGGGGTGGGGGAGAAATGAAGGAAGACTTGGGCTTCCGGTACTCGTCACTCACCGCACGGAACTCAGCGACACAAGGTCGTTACGTCCCGCTGGTCTCATGTGAGAGCGTGGTACTTCCCCGGTCGAGCCAGCCCGTTTACGAGCTGCAGTCAACGAGTGACTACAGCTAGGCTCTCCCACGATAAGACTTTACTAGTCGTTCAAGGAGAAAAAAGTGAAGCAATGGAGGGAGACAGGAAGAGGGGGTGGGGGAGAAATGAAGGAAGACTTGGGCTTCCGGTACTCGTCACTCACCGCACGGAACTCAGCGATACAAGTTCGTTACGTCCCGCTGGTCTTCAGTGAGAGCGTGGTACTTCCCCGGTCGAGCCAGCCCGTTTACGAGCTGCAGTCAACGAGTGACTACAGCTAGGCTCTCCCACGTTAGGACTACTAGTCTTTGAAGGGAAAACATTAAGATAATGGAGAAACAAGAACAGTGAGGGGAGAGCGGGAGTTGTGATTCCGAAAAAGCTTCACAACAGTGACGCGCCGAAATCGGTGAGAAAGCTATTCTGTAGTAAACTAGTGTGTGCAGGCAGGCTCTCCCACGATATGAAATAGCAAGTTCAGTCTTTGAAAGGCCACGGTATGGTTGGTAGCGGGAAAGACGAAGGAGTGCGGTGCGGTAGTGGGAAGTGTGACATTTTTTTGGAGCTTATACAAAAAGGGTGAAAGGGGAGGGGAGTATATTAATAAAGGATGGGTCCATAACATTCACGCCCAAAAAGTGTGAGGGGGTGAAAGACAAGGGGGAGGAGAGGGAGATGGTAGACTTGGGCTTCCGGTACTCGTCACTCACCGCACGGAACTCGGCAACACAAGGTCGCTACGTCCCGCAGGTCTCCTGTGAGAGCGTGGTACTTCCCCGGTCGAGCCAGCCCGTTTACGAGCTGCAGTCAACGAGTGTCTACAGCTAGGCTCTCCCACGATAAGACTTTACTAGTCGTTGAAGGGAAAAAGTGAAACAATAGAAGGAGACGGGAAGAGGGAGGTGTGGGAAAAATGAGAATATAAGAACCGGACTTTCAAGGGTTTAGTTTGTGAAGAGGAGAAATTAAACAATTAATGAAGTGAGAAATAGGGGCGCAAAGATGTTTAATGTAAGTATTGTTTTTATTAAATGAGTAGTTTGAAATGAACACTTAGCCAAGAATTTTGCTATAATTGAGAAAAATAAAAAAATTATCGTGCATGTCATGTTTTCATCCAAACGTGGCCAAAAAGATTGACAAAATTTTCAACTTGCCAAATTGTCAAAACACGACCAAATATGTACTAGGGCCAATTTGTCACTCTGTACAGCTTGTATGTTGTTGTATTCCAAGCCTAATTTAAGGGGAATGATCATCACGTCACCATGATCATCATGTCATGTCACCCAGCGAGACTAAATTGCTAATGCTAGACCAAATTGACTCTATACAGCTTGCATGTTGTTGCATCTTAAGCGCAATACAAATCAAAAGATCATCCAGATAACTACGTAATGTTTCTACCCAACGAGACTAAATACTTAATGCCACTCAGACCAATTTGTCACTCTATACAGTATACAGCTGTTGCTGTTGTTGTCACCCTATAATGTCACTCTATGCAGCTTGTATGATGTTGTCACCTAAATTTGTCACTCTGTACAGCTTGTGTGATGTTGTCACCAAAGCACAATTTTTCACCCTGATAACTACTACGTTTCTTCCCAACTTGACAACTATACAATTTTCACCGAGATCACTTCTATGTTTCTACCCTGCCACCATCTTGTCACTGAGATGTTATTCATATCCGATCTTTCCTCAAACTAATAGTCGAAAGCAAATTTTTCAGCCAATATATACTAAAATTTTGAGGCCAGAGAGAATTTCGACATAATCACCAGGTCTTGCCAGCGACTTGGTGATCGCAGTAAGATGTTATTAATGCACAAGAGGATGCTGCTGCCCGTCCTCTCATTACTCCCTTAGTCGCCTTTTACGACACCCGCGGGAAAGGGGGTAGTCCTATTCTTAAGTGCCGGGACCACACGGCCGCACGTGTTCACTAAACTTTTATTCAGCGAATGAAGCGGTAATTGTACCACCTCCAGGGTTGCCAACCGTAAAGAAAAATCCCTCGTACATATGCAGCTAAAAATCTCGTATTTTGACTTTCAAACCTCGTACATTTTATATATATAGAAAACGTGCTAAAACCAATATTAAGGCATATTTAACTGCTGGATTTAGGACGTTTTACTCAATTAAATAAACTATTGCAAGTTTCCTACTGAATAAAACATAATTTTGTGTTGTATTAAAAAAAATATTTATTAATCATCATCATCAGCCTATAATGTTCCCACTGCTGGGACACAGGCCTCCTCTCAGTGAGAGGGAGTGGGCCGTAATCCACCACGCGGGCCCAGTGCGGGTTGGTAGATGTCACATGTCTTCGAATTTTTGGTTCTAGGACATGCCGGTTTCCTCACGATGTTTTCCTTCACCGTTTTGTGAGCAGTGGTGATGAAATAATTTACACAAAGTAAAGCGCCTGTCTGGGTTCGAACCTACGACCTTACAACTCGTAAGTCGCGGCCGTTACCACTTGGCCACCACTGCTCATTTATTTGTTAATACTCAAGTTAAATAAAAAAAATTAATGTGTCTATATTATTACTTAACTTTGCAAGGTAACTTAGTTTACATCTCTCCAAATATTATGTCAGAAACATCTTTACTGTCATCATTTTTTCTGCCGTATATTATAGCTGTTTTCATGCGGCTATACATTTCTTTTGTGGGTTCAAAACTGACAAAATGTTCGTATGGCCATATTATCAAAATCTCGTACATAATTGTACGAGGTTGATAGTGTCCTCGTACCTCGTACGGAAGACCACAAATCTCGTGTTTGTACGAGGAACCTCGTACGGTTGGTAACCCTGACCACCTCGCTGAATAAACGTTTCTGTGAACGTTAATGTTCAATCACGCGAGTGAACGTTTGGTTGGGGACCGTTTGAATGAAAGCTTACGATCTCGTTACCAACATCTTGTCACTATGTTTACCGCTCTACTAAGAACGCACCAATCACTTGTTAGGTTTGTGATTGTTACACGAAAGGTGCTTATATGTTCGTTTGGACACGAGCTACGAGAATAGCTCACGGTTTCCGTAGAGGACCGTTTAGTGTGCGATTTACTTAAATATCTACCCGCCAGAATTATTTCGGGACCTTTTTTCCCTACACAAACAGAAATTATGTTTTTGAAAAAAAAAACACCGTTTCTATGCTTGATAGCTCGATCCTAAAGGAAAACATAGCTCTAATAATTGTAGAAAAAGTTCCCAAAGTTTAATGAAAAGCCGCAATTTTTTTCAAAGTCGAAATTTTCCACCTTTTATACAATTTTTGTAAAAAGCGGCGGTCAAAGGTGTTAACATTAAAAATAAAACAAAATCGTTTAACAATAAGTTCCGTAGAAAAAGGCCTACCAACGTCTCGAAACTGTTCCGAGCTCTTCCTCATAAATCTAAAACCTCTAAACAGGCCACACCCTGTGTAGTCACGCATCTTAATGTAATTTTTTTAAGCAAGTCACTAGTTTCCATCCCGATATATAGTTCATACTTCGTATGCACATGTAAGGTCTGGAATACACATGCTACGATAGTATGTTTGGTTGTTATGGGTTTATTTATAATGCACGTCTTTGTATAATATGGTAGTTTGTATATTCCAGGCCTGAAAGCTTGGTTTTTTTACAAAAACGTGCAGCGAGGTTGTTAAATAAGGTGGAGGTTCTGCAGTCGATAGTTGTAGCACTCGGTGTGGTCGTGGAAGCGCGGCTCGGCGAGCATACCTTCCAATATTTCCTCGTTATCTTTGAGCGCCTTGTACATCGGCTGCCAGGTCCCGAAGTTGAGTTCCATCAGTTGGTTCGCTTTCTTGGCTATCTTTAGAGTCTCGCGGATCCAGTCCTTGATCGGTATTGGTTGACGTTCGCTAGGAAACGAAAATTTTCGTCATAATAGAATATATGTAACGAATGACCGTCATTTGGTTCCTAATTATAGAAGCAGTTGTGACTGTTCTGCTGGTTTATCTACAAAGCTGATGATACAGGAGTTTACTATCAAGACTTCAGGAGGCACAGTGAAGATGATTTAATTAAAAGATTAGTAGTAATCTTTTGACCAGATTTGCTCATTCGTACGTTGAGTATAGTAGTAGTACTATACTCAACGTACGAATGAGCAAATCTGAAGGCCAATTCTCGTAATTTAAAACGTTCAAAATCTAGTCGCAGTCTCATCTCGGCGACAAGAAAATGTCAAAAACTTGTCAAAATGTAGGGAAATTAGAAGTATTTTTTGACATATTGAGACTGAGATCAGACTGTGAACGTTGTTAAAATTAGTAGAATTGCCCCTCTGGTGCCCTAAGGGATTCGACCAATCAAACGTATTGTTCAACCACATCCGCACCATATTGTCTCACGCAGGAAATGATCAATAAATCAATCTAGTCACTTTATAGCGAGACTGCGCAGGCGTCCACTGTGCGCACTAAACTACAACCTAGCTATAGAACCTACATATGAATGGAAATATATAATTTGAGGGGCAGATACCTCGTGAAAGACAATTTTCAGAGGCGTTCCGCTTTGTAATATTTTCATGTAAGAATGTGAACTTACTCTACTTCTGGGTTGTCCAAAAACTTCATGATTCGACCCAGCATCAGATTCGCCATCTTCCTGATTTCGTTTGTTACCTGTTACAAATTAAAATAGAATATAAGTATTATTGGCTTCTTCTTTTTCTAATTAAATTACATGGGATAAGAGTATGAACACATACCTCGACGCTGAATGATCCATACTGGTACTCGAAACTCTGAACGTTATGTTTTATCAAATCGATGCTCTTAGTGTATTCTCCTAAAAAAATAATACAAGACATTAGTGCTGTACTGCTGTGTCATTAAGCCCGGTAATCGTAGGGCACAAAAGTTGTGCAAAATGTTTTTTTGTTGCGGAAACATGTGGCTGACAAGAGCAACATTCGAATTCATTTCGAGTCCCAAATTTGAGGTTAATTTAATCTATGTTCAGCAACAATTTCTCAAAAGCTGTTTCCGTGGGCTTTTTATGATTAAAATTCAGACGTTTTTCTTGGTGTTACTTACCTATAGCAGCATATAGCATGGCTAGGTCGTCGGAAGCCTTGCGCAGTATGTTATGATGGCGGTACAAGACTTGCTGCATCAGGCGGTAGGATCGCACCATATGGTCGCATCGCTCTTCTTTGGTCTTAGCTCGCATGGCTATAAAATAAATTGCTAGTTTAATGGAAGAATGGGCGTAGCCGGAAATGTCACGGCACTCATACATGACCCAGCGGAATAAGAATACTTTTTGGTTTGACCATTAAAACTTTAACACATAAGAACTTTTTCGCTAAGACCTTTCGTTTAGTTTTCTAAGGTCTGTTTTAAAAAATAAGACTTTGTTGACAAAAGATTTGTGGGACTTTCTGATCTGGAATTTTATGATAAGTTTAACATTCTACAATTTGCCCTAAGGTGCCATCAGAGGGCCTAAAAAGACCACTTTGGCTGAACCATAAAAGGATAACATCTTTCTTTTATTCGCTGCACTACGTAGGTACAATCAAAGAGATTGGGATTGGATTTGGATTCTGCTAAAGTGGCCTTTTTAGGCGCCCTGGTCAAAGCAGGCCAGACTGTTTGTTCAGGCGGATTGAAACAATATTAGAAAGCGAACGACTGTAGGCACCTCAGGTACAACACGACAGTAAAAAGGAGAGTAGATAGGTGCTGCCATCTACAAAGCGTTGCTCTAGCGTATCTCTATAATACAAATAAATGACTAAAAGTATTATCTAGTAAAAATAGCACTAGAGTTCAGATATAAAACACATCAAAAATAAAATCAGTTTTTAACATAACGCAAATCAATAATAACTCTTACGAAATAATACAGTAACATAAAAAAAAATTAAAATAACAAAATCAAGGTACAGTATCAACAGTAATATTGTACTAACTTAAGCTGTCATAAGATACCCGTTTTTACCACACTAACGAAGGAAAAGGTACCAGAGAACTTTTCTGCGCTGTACTCGGCACTTTATACTTTGGTACTCAGCTCGTGGTACCTTTCCCTCTGTACCTTGGTACCTTGGTGCGCAGTCAGCGTTTGCAACAGGAAATGGGAAGACATTCACGTAAATATGCTACCGTATACGGTTACCTGCGTGCACGAAATCGTGACCACTGTTGAAGGTGTTAACTATGACGTCCAGCTTGACGTCCATTTGGCAGCGTTTGCAGTTGACTAACACAGAACATATAAGAGAGTAGAAATTGTATCAGACTGATATGTCACTGACAGAGAGTACAGAACATCAGAACACGATGATTGCAGAGCGCCGCGACGAGTCGTCCATGAACGGCTTGCTTCCAAACTCATTTGCACAAAATGGCGGAACCGGCACCGCCTATAATAAATTGAACAAGTCATTATTACAGTTTTAAAAATGCCTGTTTTGACAAAAATGTTAATGCGATGCGGTGCCGGACTTTCCCTAGTATTGCCAATCAGTGTTAAGTACAAAATCATCCCTTCTATATAATTTTGTCTACATGCCTTCCGCTGTTACAAATGAGTCTTAATTTCCACAGTCAACGTGTTTATTGGGATTCTCTATTTCAGTTTCGGGATGGAATCCTGAAACTGAACTAGGTAGGTAGTTCATATCGTTAGAGCATGTTCAAACACAGGTTTAGCGCACAGTGTTTCGCATTCGACGTAGAACTGCTGAATTTATTTGTAATACACAAATAAAATGTTTGATATTTTCTTTTATTTTTGTTTAAACCTTTAGGTACCTCCATCCACCCCACCACATACCACACTACCACCAATACCTTATCAAAAGTTAACTTTTGACATCGACTCGACTCATACACAGCTTGCAGGAACTGTTCTTCTGGTCTATCTCCTACATGTATATATCTCCAATACCTCTCTTATATGTTCCGCTGTGATACCTACAATAATCTTAACCTTTAACTATGGACGCGCGGTCTGATAGACCGCTCGCAGTTTTTAATTTTCGTGGTCACGCACTTCCCCGCCCCCCTCACGACTGACGCGCTCAGTAGCTTCGGTTTTAGTAACGAAACGACTGTTGAAGCGGGAGGTTGCGTCGTTGGCTGCGAATCGGGTGAGTAATTTGACTTTAAACTTTGATCGCGGTCTGTGAGACCTCGGGTCCATATTTGCAATACATTTTATTTTTTATCAATACTGTGTTTGTTTTAGGTTAGGTTGGTTCAAAATGTCAGAAAATAATCCATCAAATACTAATAGATCAAAACGCCCACAAAAATCGCCACTGCAACAGAGGCCAAGCAAAATATTGCGAGTTGATGATCCTACTTTCGAAAATGAAGTAAACGAACTACTTTTGGAGTCTGACCAATCCGATTCTGAAGATAATATTGTTGACTGTTTAGTATCTGAAGAGGATTACATACAAAATCATGAAAGTGACCAAGGAGAAGTTGAAGAAGATCCCAGTTTTGTAGGGAATCCCACTTCTGAAAGAAATTCCAGTTCTGAATCTGAACATGACAGCTCAGATGACAATGTGCCCATTGCACAACTTCAACAACGCCAACGACGATCTCAATATTATTATGGCAAAAATCGCTTCAAATGGAGTACTAATCCACCTTCCAGTAGGGTTAGAACTGCTCAGCATAACATTGTTATAAGCAGACCCGTCTCACGCTTGACTGAAGATGAAAGAAGGGAACCTTTCAGTATTTGGGACAAGCTTTTTGATACAGAAATGAGAGAGACTATTTTGACTTGGACTAATGTGAAAATAGCTGAATTTAGAGCAAAGGAGATGTTTCATTTTTGGCTAGCACTTGTACAATATATCAAAAAACGGGGAAAAATACTCTGAATTTAGGAAAAATATTAATCAGTGAATTTGAGAATAACTCTTTGTGTACAAACAAATTAAAGTTTTTCAATTATTGCCATTTAATAACGTTATGGTCAATATGGCGGCGTCCTGACAGCAAACATTCGTTCTGAAACCAGTATGGATCTGAAATGAGTGCAAAACCGTAAATAGAAAAACATTAAATATAATCATAAAAAGGTATCAGTGTGTTATTAATTCATCTATTACACCTATTTCTAATGTCTTATTAATGGACACATGTAAAAAGAAAATAATATCAATATAATATTTTGAAAATAATATCCTAGTTCGATTAATCATCTACTTGGCCAGTGTATTTCCGAACGTTTTATTTTGACATACACTGTCTGTTAATCCTATGGGACGTCGTCATGACATCGAAACCCGTATAGGTTAGTGAACAGATAAACAATGTTTTACCGTTAACCAATATGGGTTAATCGACGGTCAAAAGGCTAACAATGAAGCAAAAACATAAAATATCCCGTTTTAGGTTATAATGACATTAACGTTATTGTCATCTGTCATTGACTCAATATGTCTCCATTTTACTCACAACAAATGTCAAACATTTTCAATTTTAATTTTGTACTAAATTAATACAAATTAATTCTATAAATCATTGCCTATTATGTGTTTATAGATATATTCCACAGATTTTCTGAAATGTACACGTCCTAGCCAAAGTTCCATACAAAACAGAAACGTCTCCTTTCAAAAGGCAGGGAAGACCCGAATTGAAAGAATTGGATATGGTCGAGTTGAATGCTTTTTTGGGATTACTGTACTATTCTGCTGTATTAAAGTCTAACCATGAAAGTACAAGTTATATTTTCGCCACAGATGGTACGGGTTGCGAAATATTTAGATGTTGCATGTCTGAAACTAGATTTTTAGTTATTTTACGATGTCTACGTTTTGATGACCAGGCTAATCGTGCAGAAAGACAAAAGAATGATAAGCTGGCGGCTATTTCTCCTATTTTTGAGAAATTCGTCACAAATTCTCAAAAACTTTACGAAGTTGGCGAGTGCGTCACTGTTGACGAGATGTTGGTGAAGTTTCGTGGCAGAAGCCACATGATCTCGTACATGCCAAAGAAACCAGGAAAATATGGGCTTATTGTGCGCGCCTTGTGTGACGCCAAGACGTTTTATTTTTACAACGGCTATATTTATTCTGGTAAAGGTTCTGATGGCATTGGGTTATCAGAAGATGAAAAGAAGTTTCTCGTTCCTACTCAATGCGTTATTCGTTTGACGAGACCAATTCAAGGGACCAATCGCAACGTGACCGCAGACAATTGGTTTTCGTCCATCCAATTTGTAGATGAACTGTCAAAGAGAAAATTGACGTATGTTGGGACTGTGAAGAAAAATAAGAGAGAGATACCAAAAGAATTCCAACCAAGGAAGTCTCGAGAAATTCAGTCAACTTTATTTGGTTTCACTAAAGATAAAACTGTGTTCACATGTCCCAAAGAAAAATAAAGCCGTTGTCTTGATATCTTCTATGCATCACAGTGACACAGTAGACGAGGCCTCCAAAAAACCTGAGATAATACAATATTATAACTCCACCAAGGGAGGAGTGGATGAGACGGATAAGAAGTGTTCAATTTATTCGAGCAGTCGACGAACAAGGAGGTGGCCTCTGGTGATTTTTTATAGAATCCTCGATCTGTGTGGTGTAAATGCTTACGTTCTACACAACCAGCATCAGGTCAAAGAAATCGAGAGAGGAGATTTTCTCAAGGCATTAGCACGGTCTCTGGTAGTTCCTTGTATGCAAAGACGTGCTCTAAATTCAAATTTGCAAAAGGAGTTGAAATTGGCATTGACACGAATTTTAGGTGCAGATATGCCTGTTGGAGAGTCCTCTACACCGGAAATGAATGATTCTAAGCGAAAGACGTGCAGGCTGTGTCCGTCAAAATTAAAACGAAAGACTAACTACGCTTGTGTAAGTTGTAAACAAGCGATTTGCCTGCAGTGTTCCAAGCCCTTATGCAAAGACTGCCAATAATGTTACCAATGTTGGACCATTGTCAGATTTTTTTTGTTTTATTTTGAGAAGTACATTTTTTGTTTTTTATATTCGTTAAACCTTAGATTTAAAGATATTTTAGATGATTGTTCAAAATACTTTAAAGTTTAATTTTTTTCTTCCTTTAAGTGATCTCAGGTAAAATTTAGACTGAAAGTGCCTTAAAATGATAATTTGTTAAAATTCATAAAAAATAAAATAAGTTTTGGTTAAATACATGTAAAGTCTTTAAGTTTGAAACCTCTAGTTGATAATAATAATAAAAAACTAATAAAAATACAAGCATCTAATCATTAATTTTACCATGAAATATAGCGGTCTGTGAGACCGCGCGTCCATGGTAGTGTGACAAAAAAAGAACGTCCATAGTTAAAGGTTAAATCTAATGTGTATAAGTTTTATTGCGATACCTAAAAGCCTTTGCCCAGCAGTGTATATTATAATGTTAATATAAGTAGAAAAAATACTATCAGAAAGCGGCCACAGACAGGCTTCCGTGGCTAACCTGTGGGACTGCGTCCGTACGACCAGCAGTAGTTCATGGGACAAGGGCAGTTGGTACCCTCGTCCAAATTAAACTAACGTTGCATCGACCAATCTGGGACCTGAGATTGCTTAGGCGTTTCCAGGTTGACCACGCAACATTAGGAATAATTTGTTTTAAACGCGCGCAGTAAAAAACGCATGACGGACTGAGAAAATAAGCTAATGTTACAGCGTTATATAATATTAATTTGTATGAAAGCTATAAAATATAATACCAATAACGGAGGCGCAAGTGTTCGTTCCGTTGCCCCAGAACAGTAGTGTTTACTCTAGGAGTTGTATCTTTCGTCTAACTTAGCTAGGCTGGGACGCGGATTAAAGACCTTACCTATGGCGTGCATCGCGTCGGCGGTCTCAGCAGCGTTCTGGGCTCTTTGCAGCGGGAACTCATTGGGACATTGGTGACAAGACATTCGAGCCCCCACCCACGTCACAGGTCCCTTGCATGACGTGCATGCGTACGCAGAGAACAGCGACTGGTGGAGAACACGTCAGTCAGGGGATCAGAAACGTACATGTTAAGGGCTGCGTTATTCTATAAAACCGACTAGTTTACTTTAATATCGTTTACCTACGAGTGGTCAGCAACTCTAGACTACAAGTGCCTCTCTAGAATTAGCTATTTATTTTACTGTTTATGTTGATATGCCAACTAAATAAATGTTTTGAGGGTTGAAGTTACTGTAAGTGGCTCTAGCTACCTAGCTATCTGAAGCGGGAGAGGAAGTGCTAATACTTACCACAAAGTCTTTCCTGGTCTCGTCGAGGCAGGCGGGACACATGCAATTGAACCCGTACTGGGTGCGCAGTATCTCGCGTCGTACTTCGGTGGACTGTCGCGCATAATGAGGTCCATAGCAGTTCAGTATCTCGCCCCCTACCGGGAGCTCGCTGATCACTTTGATGAACAAGTGATTCTTATAAAATCTGGACATTGAATAAAACTGTTGATGAATGTTGTCCTACTTGAAGGGTTTTGTAAGAAAATCGGAATTAATTGTGTCAAATACTTACACGTTGGTGATGTTCGGTTCGCACGAGTGATTCATCATGGAAGCAGTTGGATACACGCCTGTGCCAATCCTACGCCAAGGGCTTCTAGTGCACGAAACTATGAAACAATCTGTTAAAATAACACGTTACTGAGAAACCATTCTTTTCTCAATAACATTTCAGTTTAGTTACAATGGGCATTAAGGAAAGAAAAAGAAAGTTTTCGGAAAAATAAGAAAATGTAGTGATAAAATGGAAGTCTCTACCAAGGAACGAACTTACTCGGAATTTCCTTTCTAGGTCCAGTATTGAGTTCCATTACAGTATGTGCATTGGTGATGAGCTGGCCTAAAGTGCGGAAGATCAGGCCTGCACATAGCAACTTCATCTCGGTCATCGGCAGAGGGTACCCCACCCGCTCAGGGAAATACTCGAAGAATTTAGTGTAGTTCTCAAGATACAGGGTGAGCATGGTGGATGTCTGGAAAAGAAACCCACCATGTATATAGAGAATGCGCCACATATATTTTTGATAAGTGGAGCTTTAGTACCTACCCATGGCAAAACAGTTAAGAATTCAGGCAAATCTAATAATCTTCCAGACCGTATTCCGGCCATGGCGACCAATCTCAACAAATCTTTTCGGTGCGGGAGATATTATAGTATATGCAGAATACCAGGTGCACTCTCTCTTCCCTCACTCTCATAGTAGATGGGACGGCAATCCGACACGACCGGAGAGAGACATAATGATATAGGCAAATAACAGACTATGAAACAAACATGTTAATTCTCACTAGCAAGTGAGAGTTTGGAATGCTTTTGAAGCATAAGACTCGCAAAATTAATGATCACCGTCTTCAGTTACTTAGCAACTGTCAAAATGTAGATGAAAGCGATCAGCTGCCCACATACTTCTATTGAACCGTGTGTAAGAATCAATAAATTTGAAACAATCCTCACCAATGCATACTGTATGAAATCAGTGTTAGCCGATCTGTCCAAGTTGGACGACAGGTTGAACATGCTGTAGAATGGTTCGTACTCCGTCCGGTAGATGCTGATGGTGTCAACTTTGGCGTACTCCTCCATCAAGCCGGCTGCGGTCGTGGGAGCTACCACGTTCGGGGGCAGCCGGGGGAAACCCTTATGAGCGTATTTTAGCATTACTCTGAAAAATGGTTAGTGTCAATTCTGGAACTGGGTAAAAACTTATTTCAGTTTTTTAAGCTTATGAAGGTAACAATTACTATGTTTTCTGTTTGACAAAAGACTATCGCGAAACTGAAGAAGAGAAATGCCGCTGCCGTCGAAGTTATGTCGTCGTTCATAATTAAAACCGCAATGGTGTTGTCGCTTGCGGTTATTGTTAACGTTGTGGTGTTCGAAATTGTACTTTTAAGACCTGACAATGTCAAACTCAGCCACTCAAAAGGCTTGTCACCTATAAGTTTGTTAAAAAGCTTACCTGAATGCTAGGTGCGCGATCCCTATGATAGGGAATATATTAGATCTTACTCCAGCGCATTCCCAGCGGTGGTAAAAGTTCTTGCCGAGATAATGGCAGGCTTCGTCGCAGAAGACTATGCGAGAGCACTTTATGCACCTAAAAAAATATGATAAATTAGAATGGAAAATGTCGATTGAAAGTGTCGTATTATAGTCGTTGCGTCCATAGCGTGCATGGTTGCGATCAGTTGCTTATACTTAATGGACTAGTAGGTACATGTTCACCTCGGCGCGTCCTGTGGTCAGAAATTCAGAGGAAGCACATGTGCACGCTGTCGCGGACGCACGTTTAATGCGGTGGCGTGGTACTGCCTTTAGACTTATGTTAATGTCTAAGATGGAATACTTGCCCAATCATAGCGGGGTCACTGCTGCAGCAGTAGTCGCAGTAGTAAGGGTGGAGCAAGTCCTTATCCGGTAGCTTGACAGAAGCGAACGGTTCTTCAGCAAAAATGACATCCCCCCTCTTCACTGGATGTTTTACGAGGACATGGCGTCCGAATTCATCGCTACGGCTGCAAAACAACTTGCGTTCAAAATCTAATTTATTTTTACCCAATAAAAACGGTTAGCGTTAGGCCAGTTATAGAAAGTATTTTATTTTTATTATGTTATTTTGGCGTCAGTTACGACCAGTTCCTTCATCCAATATAATGCTAAAAAGCTTTGCTAAACTACACTTAGACGAAGACCACAAGACGACAAAAGAACGCCTACGTTTGTAAATTGACACAATCAGGTAAATGAACACACAATAATAAAATCCATGATGTAATGTTGATGTGCACGTTGGATGAACCGAAGTTTGCCCCTCCCACCCCATTAAAAGTGGTGATGTCAACAACTTACAACACCACCTCGAAAGAGGCAGGGCGGAGCTCGCCGCACTCTCGCTGCACGCCGGCACGCCGAGATGAATGCCTCCCACGTCCCTATCCATCAAATTTCATATGAAATATGGTAAAAATATCAAAAAGTGATGGACTGGGACGTCCACCCCATTTTGAAGTGTCATATCTCCATGCAATACAGTGTAACGGTATGTGTTCAGAAACTTACACACCCTGGTATGACTTGTAATTAGCATATCTCATTACACAAAATATTTCATTGTTGACAGCAGCTCCACTTTCCTTGATAAAAACCTACTTGTGCTACTATAAAATGAAAATCCATGATGAAAATGGTGGCTGCAAAAATTTATATATGTTGAATATAGGTAAATTAATAAATATTTTAATGGAAACATTGATTGTGGACTACGTCTGAAAAAGGCATCAAATAGAAAGGTCAGGTCTCAAAGGTTAAATTGCATGTAAAAAATGTTCATTAATAATTAAGAAACAGCACATTTTGGATGAAAAAACTGGTTATGGCCGACTAACCACTGTGGCTTTGACTTTAAAAGTCAATATTTTGGTTTTTTTGGGAAAGGCATCTCGCAGGTCAACCAAGAAGGTTGTCGTCTGCTTAACCAGTCTTGCTTGTGGGTGCTTCAATAAATTAAGGCCTCCAGGGCTCCTTCGACAAGGCTTAAAAACTCTTAAAACGGACCCCTTTACTAATAAACGTTGTGTAGTGTCTGTATAGTTACACAATGCTTTGTCATCTTCTTTCGAAATTCATATTACTGATGACTGAAAGAGAGAAATCGGTGTGTACGTTTATTAGAAGTCGGGGTAAGCGACTACACACTAAGCACCCCCTGTAGGTGTGGACCCCGGCTTAGGGCGTCGCTGGCTAGGTATAGGCTGGATCAGATTATAAAAGTCATTAATATGCGCTCTCCTATTTATGGCAAAAAAGATAATGATATTTATGGATCTTAAAAAAACTTCTTTATATGCCGATAACCAATTAAAACCCAAGAGATAAGCACTGTTCAACATGTGGTCCACTGGTACTATCATGGAGTATGGAGACGGCGCGGCGGCTGCTACAGACGATATTACATTCCTGACAACGCTTTGTGACAGAAACTTGCGCTCATCGCTAATTGCGCGGGTACGAATATGTTTGGTAACGGCGCCTCTAGTTGCTGCCTGTCGATACAGTGTTGTATGTTCTTATAAATTCGTTAGGACCCGAGCAGTTCAGGAGGTCTACTCCTTCAGTACGAAATCCGTACTTTCGGCCGAAATTAAGGGCGATTCCTTCTCCATATTACCTACGGGCATAAGATTAGTTTTGGGCCCGACCTAAGAACGGGTGTAGGGTTCACTCCGAAGTTTTGAACTCATTTCGGACGCGTCCATATCTTCGTCAGCTGACTTTGAGAGTAGGCTCCCGGTTTTCACGTAACCGGCTCAAATAATAGGGTTTAACACTTACACTAACTCAACAGCATTGCAAGCGTTCTTGAAATGAGGATTCTCTCCCATGTACAGCTCCGGTAAGTTCAGCTCGTCCGGTGGAACATCGTAGCGGAGTTTTACCAATTTTTCTTCCAGCATTAAGTACGATTTGTCGAACTCAACTGTAAACACATACTTGTATGAATATTTACTGAGTATAAAATAATATAATCAAGTATTAAATTAAACAAGATACAAAAATAGAGTTTTTTATTATAAATATACTTTTGGATATGCCCCGCAGTTGAACTTTTTCATTGTGTCTCACAGCTAGGCGCATGGCCTCAACACAATTTTGTCTCTGACCCATTTCAAAGTAGCATTCAGCGCGACGTAGGTACAGCTTGTGCTGAAGATCTGGTGGGTACTTGTGATTCAAAGCGCGCTGCACATCACGCAAACTCTCCTGTAAAAGTAACTTGTGTAAAAATAAGAAATTTTAAATGATATTTCAATAAAGAAAATGTTGTATGACTGGTACCTTATATCGCTTCAATCTCAAAGATGCTGCTGATCTATTAGCAAGGGCCACTGAGTACAGCGGGCTCTCCTTGTTCGCGAACAGCACACTCTTTGTGTATAGTTTGTGGCTCTCATCATACAGCTCGGCTTTAAACTTGACGTTTCCTCGTTGACGCCATAGAAGCGCAATTTCATCGCTTTTACGAGATGTGTCCTCATCAGACAACTGCTTGTCGTAACATAGCTTCATTTGACGTATCCATTCCGTGAAGATGTGCCTAATGAAAGGAAAGATGACTTGAATAAATTGTTATTGGTTATAGGGGTACTAAATAAAACTAGAATTATGTAATCAACTTCGCGTGGGCTTGGGCACAGAGCCTTAATGCATACTGTAACATAATTTACAATGTGATAATGAAGTTTTATGTGGATGTCGTATTGTCTTATAAATGTGCATGTAAGTAATACACTGTGCATGTGATATTTTCATGTTGTATTGGTCAGGTTATATTAATAATATGAATGCGCACTGTATTATAAATGTGCATGTGAGCAATACACTGTGCATGTCATTCACATTTACAGTGTATGACTAGCACATGCACAGTGTATGACTAGCACATGCACAGTGTGTGGCTAGCACATGCGCAGTGTATGACTAGCACATGCGCAGTGTATGACTAGCACATGCACAGTGTATGACTAGCACATGCACAGCGTATGACTAGCACATGCACAGTGTATGACTAGCACATGCACAGTGTATGATTATCACATGCGGAGTATATGGCTATCCTTGCACAGTATTACTATCACATGCACAGTGTGTGACTAGCACATGCACAGTGTATGACTAGCACATGCACAGTGTATGACTAGCACATGCACAGTGTATGACTAGCACATGCGCAGTGTATGACTAGCACATGCACAGCGTATAACTAGCTCATGCACAGTGTATGACTAGCACATGCACAGCGTATAACTAGCTCATGCACAGTGTATTTCTATCACATGCGCAGTATATGGCTATTCCATGCACAGTATTACTATGATATGCACAGTATTACTATCACATGCACATATGGTAATCTTATACATTGTGCCTGTGATAGTCATACTCTTTGTAATTTGTAATGTCATGTTGTGTAGTATCATGAACATGTTGTATTGTTGTTAAGCGTGCATTTTATTTTGTATTACAATGTGGACATGTGTTTATTGCATTCTAACAGAATTAGGTCATAGTATTAATTTCCCAGATAACTCTACAATGTACCATTCAAATATTTTAGTTTGTTTCTATGCAAGAATTGAACTGCAGGAGCCTTTTCGCACAGCAGCCTTTTCGCCCAGCATTTGGCCAGATGTGCTGATGACTTAAAATTAACATGTATTATAGTGGATAATCTCGCATTTTGTATTCTAGTATTCTATGTGCTAATTAAAATGACTTACTTAATTAAAATATAATATAGGTACTTAAAAGTTTATGTAAGACATAAGTTGAACTTTGATGTTTTAAGTGAAAAGAATGAAAGCGGTGCTAGCATTTCAGATAACTGAGTTGAAGTTATTGATAGAATGTAGACTTACAATTTTCATTATCTAAATTACTTCATATTATTGTATATATACCTTTTATTTTTGAACTTGGCGGATCATAATTTTGATTTGTTCCATTAATGTTCTTTGGAAACCTATGATGACGCTAAAGCAGCATATTTATTTCTCAATAAAACATTGCAATAACTTATTTAACTTATAATAAACAATATCTTAACTTAAAACATAATTTTAGCAAATGTGTGAGAAAGAGCAAATGCAAAATGGCCCAGGCAGTGTTCATCCTTCTCCTTCGCACCAACTTTAGTCCTATATACAATAGTTAGGTAGCCTAGATCCTAGATGACCTGCGCGAAGCGTATCGATCGCCGCCCGAGGTACTAATAAATAATCTTGCAATTTGTGAATGTACTTACCGGATTCCTTTATGGTTGAAGATGTAAGTCAGCGTCTCGATTGCGCCTTCTGGTCCACGGTCTTTCTTCTTCTCCTCGAAGGCGATGATGCACAGAAGAACCTCCCATTGTTTCGCGGGGTCCTCTGGCAGCCCATCGCGGTCCATCTTGGATCAAGTTCGTATCATATTAGCAAGTTGGAAGTAGTATAATCCAGACGCCATCTTCCACTTAGTTAATTCACTTGGGGAAAAAACTGAAAGCCCACGGGAGCTTCAAGAGAACACGACCAGCTAGCTGGAGCGCCGTCTAAAGACTGATAATTCGCAGCTCGAGCGGCGGAGCGGCGGTGGGTGGAATACTGCAGCCGGCTATACAATATGGTACAAGCAAAATATTGATTTTTGACAGCTGCGCGTTTCATGACCGCTTCGTTCTACGCATAGGTTATTCGTAGTACGCATGCTCGGCATCGGGCGGGGGGGTTGGAGTCGAGTCGCGGGAGGACTAGACTTTAACTAGAGCACTAGATATAACTACCCTAAAATCCTATCATGGCTGCACCCAAAGCCCACACCCAATAGTTTATAAAATGCAATATTTTTCATGTTTATCCAATGTTGTTTGGAAGTGACTGAAAGTTTGACAGTAGATACAATAAGCCAGCATGGACCACTGTGTATAGAGCGAAAGACCACGTTGGCGATCATTTTATGTATAAAAATGTTTGTAATTTTGTGTATTCTGTCTTTTCGCTAAAATGACATAAGAAAAGGCGGCAAAACTCTCAATCGGCAATCTTTTTTTTGAAAACATAAAGTTTTATTCTAAAATGAAACTGGATCACAATAATTTTAAACTAGATCCTGAGAGCGTCTACGAAAAACCCGAAAAACAAAGGAAGCACTAACTAACTTCTAAGGTAATAGGTACCAAATAAGTTATTTAAGTGATTAATTAATAAACTAAGCAAAAGCGACTACCATTTAACAGAAAAAGGTAAGTTATTACATAATTAAAGCGTTTTTTTTGCTGTAAGTGCAGCATGCAATTGTTACATAAATAAATAAATAATTATTATTAAGTACGTGTAAAATATATCTACCTACATACTTACATCCCAACATAAAAGTGTTTGTTAAAACCGGTTTGCACAAATAAATATCATTTAATGTCCACGTGCCTGGCGCGCGGCGTTGCCGCTCTCAGAACAAGAAAAACATAGAATTTTCATTTCCACAGGTCGTCAACACAGAGATATACATACCTAGGGGTTTTCACTACCTACTACAAGTACAACACAGAGTACCGAGCGACTGCCACCTTTCTCTTTTATCAAAACATCGGCATATCATAGATACAGCCGATACAGCTAAATAAACCTAAAACATGGACAACAAAGAAAAAATCATGTCTCAGAATTTGACTTTTATTTGTCCAAGATTACTATAGTCTGCATGCTGTCCACTTCTAATACAAGTAACAGATTTTGAACAGCGGTATTATATTATAGTTCTACAAGAATAAAAATAGATGGCGCTCCTAATAACATCTACGTTCTGATCGTCTCGGCTTGTAGCTAGATCTGTAGACAAACTACATATGTTGGGGTCGGCTTCCAGTCTAACCGGATGCAGCTGAATAACAGTATTTCACATGGAGCTACTACCTATCTGATATCCACAAGCCGGTACAGTGAGATTTTTACAGAATAGCATTACATTAATGCTATTCTGTAATTATTATTTATACGTCTTTTGATACTTCTCGGGAACCTAGGGTAGCCACATAGTTTCGTAGCGACAAGGGGGCAACATGCCCTGAGGTGCTTATGAGGAGTGCAGAGGTATTTCACGGCTATCAGGACTATCCCGGAAGTACGGTCAAGATCCCTACTAGCATCTTACTGTAATACTTCCTTCCTCCGAGCAAGTTTGCTTTTGCGAATCTCCACTCAAGCCCGCCAAAAAAGGCAAGAATGAGGTGGGAGCTCTGTTCTTGGTCATTTTTCACTCCATCCGGCCATTAAAGGCAAGCCAGAGGTAAGGAACAAGACTTCTCCCCGGGAAAGAAGGTCCGTGGGGTCGCTACTGCCCAACAGCTCGCCACATGCTGTCTGGCTCCACACCCTAAGACCTGTTCCGGTAAAGTAAACTCCTCCGGCACAGGCCTAGAGTTCGGAGCGCACAAGCATCACCACGACGTCAACGTAGAGATACGGCGCTGGGGTTATTATTATTATGTTTTTACATATTATCTCGGGACCGTGGGCTCCAGCGGGGTAATTGCGTAACACACTATCAATATCAATGGCTTTCATTTTGACAGTTCAACAACATCCATTGCGTTATTTATGTTGTTGAACAGACACATTTTTGAACATATGCAGCAATGGATAATCAATACATATCCTTCAAATTTATTTAGATTGAGATTGATAGTGTGTTACGATAGAAGGGTGCCGGTCTCTTGGAAGGCGTGCGACGGGTCGAAGCTAATTCGCAGAAGCCCCTTAGGAAATTTTAATGAATTATTATTTTTATTTCATCCTACGTAATATGGTATGACGTACATCAGGGGTACTTAAGAAAAACTCCTTGCTTATCCCTAAGACCAAATAAAAACCAAGACAGAGGGCTGTTAACAGTAAAGTGAAGCCGGTTTCGTAAACATGTGCATAGTGAGGTGTAGTTTGATTGTAAATGGTTGTAAAATGTGTGTGTGAGCGTGTATGCACAGAGCGAAGGTGTAGTTTTTGCATGCTTCACTGTATTTTTCGCAGCGCTATGTCTTGACTTTTTATTTGGTCTCAGGCTTATCCTAATGAAGCCGAACAAATAGTTTTATGTTAGTAATAAGTAGGTAGGTATAATTGGAAATACCTACTCGTGGAATAACTAAAAATGATCGGTGAGATGAAAAGGTTACTTAAGAAAATTGTTGGCCAATTTTGGTTCTTTTATAAAGAAATATTCGTCAGACTGCTATTTTCAGTATAATGGGGTCTAATGATGTAGGAACAGGAGGACATGCTTAATAGTTATCAGCCGAATGGTGTGGTTATTCTTAGGTTATGGAAGCTTATAATGTAGCTTAAATGCTAAGCTAAGGCCTACAACGATTTATATTTACTTTTAAATGTGACTCATAGAAGATTCCCGGATGAAGAAAGCGGAATTTCAAGGGATATCCTAATAATCGAAATATGCTATCATCAATTACCAACTTTCCTTCAGCTTGTTTATGTGGTTAAATTAATATGTACTACATACTAATGCTACATTTTCATTCTTAAAAGGAAAAAAATAGCAAAAACATTTTTGGAATCTTTGGAGCGCTTTGTACCCACTCCCAGAGATGTCGAAACAAGAAAAGCAATACGTCATTAAAGTTATAAAAACTTACTTTATCAACTGACATCGTCGATGGAAATCTTTTGAGCCCTTTGTGGCCAATGAAAGGGTGGCAAAAATAGCAATCGCGTATAAGAAAAAATAAAATTTTGCCAGAATATTATTGAGCTTTAAGCCCTTCAAGTAACTATCCACTTTAAGTTACTAAATTCACTTTCAAAATTAAAAATGTATGTGGCTCGAAAATTTTCGGAAAGTTTTTATAGAAGCCTCACTTTACAGGTTGGCTGTACTTACATGAAAAGCAATTGCGTCATTAGTAGTTATTACAGTTATTCTTATTCACTTTCTGATAGGTACTTAAAGAAAAATATAATTAGCACGAACATTTTTGTAAAGCTTCGGAAGGTATGAATACCCACGACAGGGGTTGGATGAAAAGCAATTATTTTACGTCAATAGAATTATATATAAGTATTCACTTTCTTAAAAGGAAAAATTACATTTGGCAAAGCACTTTTAGAATCTTTCAAGCCCTTTGTACCTACCCCCACGTTAGGGTTGGCAAAAATAGCAATGGCGTTAGAAGGAAAAAATAAAGTTAGCCCAGAATATTAAGCTTTAAGTTCGTCAAGTACCCACGTTAGGGGTTGGCTGTATATCATCATTTGCCTAGTCTTTTCCCAACTATGTAGTATGTTGGGGTCGGTTTCCAGTCTAACCGGATGCAGCTGAATACCATACTGTATTTCACATGGAGTTACTACCTATCTGACATCCACAAGTCAGTTACTGGGTAATACGATACCTAAATAATACGGTAATACGATGACTGTATCCATACTTCCATACTAATATTATAAATTCGAAAGTAACTCTGTCTGTCTGTCTGTATGTTACCTTTTCACGCCTTAACCACTGAACGGATTTAGATAAAATTTGGCAGAGATAAAAAGTTACACAAATTCACTCATTTATAAGAAAAATACAGAGTGACCATCGACGTGCAACGTGAAACTATGAATTCAGCACATGATTCTAAACCCTCCTAAAGTGTAAAAACAACTGTTTAATAGAAAAGTGCAATATTTACGCTGTCAAAATGTATGGAACGGCCGGTCGATTCTGTGAAAATCTCACCGTGAAAACTTAGGTGAAGTAAGTTTGTTTTTGCTAGGAATTGACAATATTGACAGCTCACTTCACATAAGTTTTCGCGGTGAGATTTTTACAGAATAGCACCGCTTTGAATAACAGACTAAATATTTCAACATAGTTTACAGAATCAGGTGTTGCCACGGTATAGTTAGCACAAACGATTAGAAAGATTTTTATAAGCCGTTACCCGACGTTGGGGGTTGGTAATGAAAAGCAATTGCGTTTTTAGAGCTATTTATGTTCACTTTTAATAAAGGAAAAATTAAATCAGCTAATTACATTTTTGAAATCTTTTGAGCCACATAGAGGTGGCAAAAATAGGAATCGCCTCTTAAGGAAAAATTAAATTAGCCATACAATCGATGGAAAGTTTTGAGCCATTTGTACTTTTTATGGACTTCGTGTAACATTATCCGCTTATGGATGCTTTGAACCAAAACAGACCCATTCCATAATAAGGATAAGGGAAAGTGCTTCTAACATTCCAGCACCTTAATTCACGATAGGAAACCCACAATAGTACACCCATTGTTAAAACACACTGCTATGGTCTTAAATTCGATAGCAATAAGAGTCTAATCGACTGCATTATAAACGTGTTAAGTTGTATTACCCTGCTTTTTGAAACAAACAAAAAAGAACTTTATGAAATTGTATTAAAGATACTTTATAAATGCAGCTATAGGTTAGCACAGGTATTCTAGGATAGCTCATTGTCCTGAATATAAATTAACCAAAAATGAGCCTTATGCAGAAGTGTTAAGGATGCAGTAAGACGTAGTTGTATCTATGTTAGTTGGGTGATACTGGAATGGTTTATGTTCCCTAATGGTTTGATGGACAATTGTCAGCCTTTAACGCCTATGATTGTCGCTAGGTCTGAAGCTTGGCTTCGCTTGCTATTTATGTTATTGATTAATCCATAGCTCCACAAAAGAGTCTGTGACACCTTAGCTTAGGCCAAGTCGCAGGGATCATTACCTAAGTACGTCCGGAAGAGGTATTCATGAAAAATGAGAACCATCATCATTATAATCATTTTCCTTGAATCATCCCAACTACGATTGGGTCGGCTTCCGGTGTAAAGGAGGCAGCTGAATACCATTATTTTACATGGAGCGACTGCCTATCTGACCTCCACAGCCCAGTTACTAGGTAATACGATATCCCTTGGCAAGACTGGCTGTCAGATTTTCGGGCTTCTGACGGTATACTCAGTACCGCATTAGCCCATAAGCAAATTAAGCAATTGCTTAGGGCATCACGTCTCGGG
Source organism: Luperina nickerlii (assembly GCA_963855955.1). NCBI lineage: Eukaryota > Metazoa > Arthropoda > Insecta > Lepidoptera > Noctuidae > Luperina > Luperina nickerlii. The sequence continues at coordinate 2,886,910 of OY979662.1, forward strand.
GGGCACCATAAAGCAGAAACAGCACCAAAACAGAATTTGCTAGCACATGAAAGGCAAGGTTGTTTATCAGCAAGATATTACAAGACCCAAAAGTCACTCTAGCTAGAGATGTGCGCCAGTCGCTCGTCGATGTTTTGGAAAAATACGAGGCGACTAGTGAATAGGAGGACTTACAGGCGTGGATTGCTCAGGGAATCAAGTAGTCTTAATCCGGAACTGGGTATTATATAGTAACTAGAAAATCGGTACTTACTAAATTAATAAACGTGTAAGTTTACGTGACAGAACACAAAGACAAACAATATTTTCTAACATTAAATGGCGCCTACATTCAAAAGTGAGTAAGTGAAACATTTCTAAATCCTTTCAATACCGGATGTCAGAGACTTTTACTTGCAGCACTTTTGGTGCGTAGTGCTACGATAGTAGCAAGATGCCACTCAGGTGGTACTTTGCTAACTAAAGGCTTCAGTGGCATTATCTTAATGAAAGGGAGCATTAAAAGGTTCGATGACACTAAAAGTATAGTCGACTGCACGTCTGTGCCTAGTAGCATAATCAGCCTATCATGTTCCCACTGCTGGGACACATTCCCACTCGCTTAGCGAGGGAGTGGTCTGTAATCTACCACGCGGGCCCGCGGGTTGTTACTATGTCACATGTCTTCGAATTATTGGTTTTAGGACATGCCGGTTTCCTCACGAGTCACGATGTTTTCCTTCACGGTTTTGAGAGCAGCGTCTGTCTGGGTTCAAACCCACGACCTACAAATCCTATATCGCGGCCGTTACCACTGTGTCACCACTACTCTTTTAGCGTAGTACAATGCGTGCCACGAAAGATGAGACTTGACACACCACGTGGTTTGACATGCGCAGTACACGATTATAGGTATCTTTAACGGTATGAGGTCTGAGTGCGGGACGGGACCGGACGTCATAGGGGCGGCGGAAAGAGCGGGGGTGGCGGGGTCAAGTCTCATCTTTCGTGGCACGCATTGTACGAAGTTTCAATTTTCAATGAAATAAAAGGTCAGTCCCTACTGGTTTGGTTCCTGCTGACGTGCGCTCTACTGTACATAGGGCTCTTAATGGGCTGTCTGTCCCGCTACAATCAGGACTTGACCAGGATTTGCCAATGTTTTCGTCTGCTTAAAACTCTCTAAATGTCATTCTCAATCTCTAAATGTCATTCTCAAACAACTCAAAGCATTGATTTCAATTAAATAATTTAGTGGCACTTTTGAATTGTCAAGGAGTCGGTTAATCAGAAAGATGAAGCTAGTTGCCCATTTCAAAGCGTAGTAGGTACCTATGGAGAAGAAAGAGCAAGAGACTCCTTGGGCACTCTTTTAAATTATATTGTTACAAAATATTTGTTATATCATTATATTATTGTTGAATATTGTGAGAACGATTTGAATAGACATGCACTTTAAAATAGTCCAGAGTACAGCCTAAAAAAAAACAATTCAAAATAAAATAAGCCGTGGCAGCTAAGAGATGACCAACTGACGGCGCCCGTTCACGAACATGACGCATGGATCACATCAGCACCAATCAACTCAACCATTTCAAAGGAAACTAAATAATTAAATTAATTAGTTAACGAAATAATAATTAAACTAAATTACGATTACCTACTTAGCGAAAGTTTAAGAAGAAACTAGTCATCATCTGCCGAGCCTTTTCCTAAACTAATTCCAGCTTCCAGTCAAACCAGATGCAGCTGCATACCAGTAGTTGTTTACATGGAGCGACTGCCTATGTGACCTCCACAACCCAGTTGCTGGGTAATACGATACCCCTTGTTAAGACTGGTTGTCAGACTTTTGGGCTTCTGATTTTTGATTTCTGACGACTCGTAACGATTGTCAAAGATCCATGAGTGACAGCCGGGACCAACGGCTTAACGTGCTTTCCGAAGCACGGAGGGGTCTTGGTATGTAAAGATTGTCACCCATATCACGGACCAACCGCGCTAAGCGTAGCTTAACCTGACCGATCGACCCGTGCGGCTGTTATGACTGAGCCACAAGACAAAAGTGTCGTCTAGATATCCGTATGCGTTTGCGCCATCATTTCAGAGACATTCCTTGGACAGTGTCCAACTCCAACTTCATACAAGTCATTATCCACTGCCTTTTACAGAAACTTTAGTCCTATTGCAAAATTCATTATTCATCCTTACGACGTATGTTTTACACTATTTGCGTTTTACGCTGCTTAGTAAAATATTAAATTAAATCAGTACTTTTTACAAAATTCATACTTCCAAAGAATTGCTAAACCTAAGTAGCAGAGGGCACGCAGAATAAATGGCCGATCCCTGCCGGTTCTGCCGGTCGATTCTGTAAATAAACTCACCGTGAAAACTTAGGTGATGTGAGTTTGTTTTTGCTAGGAATTGACACTATTGACAGCTCGCTCCACGCTCACTTCACCTAAGTTTTCACGGTGAGATGGTTACAGAATCGCATTGCTGGAGTGGCAACCGCATACCGGACGATGTAGCGTTAGAAGGTCACGATAATGACGATGGACCAAGTGTGAAAAAAGTGGGAACTTCATCCATCTCTTTACCATAATGCCATCATCATCAAATAGTTCGAGTGTCGCCAATCAGTTATCAACTTTGTGCTAGATATTGTTTAGTTCATGCGTGAAATCTGAACTAAATAATCATTGACTGAACATAAATTCGTGACCATCAGTTTTTTATTATTATTATGTACTTTTTATCGCCTATTATTTATTTACTGATGGCTCAGTGAAGCTTTGGCACTCATGCACGAATTTGTGGGCTCAAATCTGGGCAAGGCCTTGAAAAATGAGATTATTCAAAAATAAATTGTATTCAATGAATGGTTTTGTAGTCATAGTTTTTATAGTGTCAAAGACTTCTTTGACAACAAATGTTAAATACAAAATGGTTTTTCAAATTTAAAAAATTGACATGTTTGAAGGGGTATGGCGGGTATTTTGGACCGTCGTAATGGTATGGCATGGTGATTTTCGTACAAGATTAATAAAAAACAATTGTTTAAAAAAAATCAGCCTGTAAGAAATAAATAAAAAAATAAAATAAAAAAAAAACATTTTCAAAAAAGTATGGCGGGTCTAAACACTCACCGGAGAAGTATGGCACATAGCGACCCGGCGGGTTTTTTTTGTTGAAATACAGATAAATTGAAGAAATTTTGTGAAAGAAATTGTTTGGCACCTCCGGATTTTCGAGCAATTTCAATTAATTATTCTGCAATTGCGTCCCGTGCACCACCGGTAAGAACATCATTTTCCTCTCACTTATTACGTATATGAACCCCCCTGAAAGCGCCATACTGTAAGAAATGACTTACCAAAATGTGTCATCATCTCCCGGTCTACATCTTTTTGTACCATGTTTTTAAGCAAACAAATTTTATTATTATTAAGTAGGTATACCACTGTCACTCTTTCAATTCATGGTTTCATGGTTGTATCTTGTTTATTACTGCATGACATCGGTGAAGGAAAACATCGTGAGCAAACCTGGACCTATAGTCAACTAGCAGCGCCCCGCGGTATCACCCGCATATGTGTCGATCCCGTGGGAACATTGGGATAAAAACTATTCTATGTCCTTTCCCGGGACTCAAAATATCTCTATACCAAATTTCATCTAAATCGGTTCAGCGGTTTAAGCGTGAAGAGGTAACAGACAGACAGACACACTTTCGCATAAGTGTCGATCCCGTGGGAATATCGGGATAAAAACTATGCCATGTCCTCCCCGGGATGCAATCTATCTCTCTGCCAAATTTTATCGAAATCCGTTCAGTGGTTTAGGCGTGAAAAAGTAACATATAGACCAAGTTACTTTCGAATTTATTATATTAGTGTGGAAGTATGGTATGGATAAGTCTGAAATCGCGAACTCGTCTTGAGCAAGTGTGGTGATCAATGCTCATGCTTTCTCTGTATGAGAAGTGGCATTTGCCCTGTAGGAAGGACATCAATACGCTAGGTTTTTCTTCTTTTCAAGTCGATGGCAAAAGAAAAAATATTTTACTATGTTTGACGAAGGCCTGTTATTATTACTTACTAAAAGAACATAAACGTTTGTTTGCTTTGAGGTGTATTCAATAGGGCTACATCAATCGGGTTGGGGGCAGTGCCAAGAGATACAACTACATAGATTGCGGCCGATCGATGAGATTGACCGTTCAGATTGGTCCAATATGTTGGTGCATGGCAGCCGGACGTTCATTGATCGACCATCGATTGAATTTTGAAGTGATCACTATCAACTGGTCCACGTCGACCGACCGCAACCTAGTTGGCTTGCATTCGGATCGGATGCAAAACGTAGCTATTTTAAAACAATTGACACGAACGGCGAAACTAAACGAACGATCGAACTTGCGAAATCTGGTAAACCTCTGCGTACCCTAATATAATAAATTAATAAGCCTCAACATGCTCCAAACCATTGACTGAGATCTTGTCAGACATGAAATAATCATACCAGATTATTTCATGTCTGACAAGATCTCAGTCTGGTATCGTGTTACCCAGTAACTCGACCTCCAAAACCCAGCTACTGGGTATTTCTAAAATACTGGCATTCATCTGGTTAGACTGGAAACCAACCCTCTATCTGCCTAGCCTTTTCCCAACTATATTGAGTTGGGAAAAGGCTAGGCAGATAGAGGGTTGGTTGGATGGAACTTAAATAACAAAATGAGAAATTGTTTCTCAAATGTGGATTTTCCCGACATTTATGTTAAGAAAGACCCACATTTGTGAAGTGAGTTCTATATCTTACCGGGATATGCATCTTGCGTGCTAGGAAAAGGTTATGACAGTAATTATTTAGATAACTATCTTATATTTTATTAGATCAGATAGTCTTGCGGATGACTTCGTAAGGGCTAAGATAATGGATGAAAGACCGGCTTGAACCCTATAAACACATTTTTTTTTCTGGGTTGAGAAATTATCAAATAACTTCTCCCGTTCTATGTGTCAGACTTTTACTGACTAAAACCCACCCGTGTTCCTTCAGTTGCCTATGTTAGGGGCCACGGTATCTCTTTCGAACAACACGCGACCCTGGCAGGCCGATGTCTGCTAGGGTCGCGGGTGCCCTAGCGGACCCCGCCAGTTAGTGCTGACATCTCTTTGAGGCGCGCGTGGAACACAACGCGCCGCCGACCCGGCCCTGGTCCTTACCGGACGGCGAGCTGCCTATTGCTCGCCGTCCGCAAGCCCGCGGCTACGGTGGCCGGGAATCGGCTATCGATTCCCGACGCCCAGGGCGTCTCCTGCGGCGGCTAGGGTCATGAGGGCGCAAAGATTGCCTCTAACTCACACGCTCCGCCTTCTCTTTCACGAGCATTACTGCTTCGCAGAAGGAAGCGACGGCCTCCCATACTCTCTCGCTCTGTATCATGGCTTGGGCTAGGGCCGGACGCGAGAGATCGCCACTGCCGACCGCCGCACTGAGGACGCGGTGTTGCTCTGCCTAAGCTGGGCAGACCTCCATCTTATGCTCCACCGTGTCCTCTGGGCGATTCACACAATGGTTACATCCGGGCGTTTCCTCCCGTTTTATCCGGAACAAGAACTACAATACAATTAAAGCGACAACTACTCGAAGGAGAACCCCGCGCGTCCTCCTTCCTGTGCTGACGAAACCTATCCAGCTCATCCGACTCGCCACTCACCAGCTTACTAGCCAAAATTGAGGACTAGCTTGCTAGCTTACTAGCACATTCTTGCTATCCTAGCCTGAAAAACTAGTCTTGTATAATGCGGCTTGTAATATGTCTGCCCGCAAGTGCTGATGATGAGCATGGGGTCCCGGGTTCTATTCCAAGGTCGGCAAAGAATTATTGGGTATTTTCATCAAAAATTTCTCAGTAGCAGCCTGAAGTCTGAATTTGTGCCCAAACACTTCTTTTTTTATTGTTAAATGGGCCCGCTCTTGACCTCGATGTACCCAAACACATCTTTTTTATCTTCTTGACCTCGATCACGCCTGATGAAAAGCGATAGATGAGATCTATGATTGAAAGAGCGTGCCCAGAAGATGCCTAAGGCACTGGAACTCCCACGCAACAACGAAACACAGCAGGCTGCTTGACGCCGGATTCCGGTGAGAGAGTGGTCGCAAACCAGGCGGGCGTTAGCCCTGGCCAGTCAAGTAAGTTGTTGGGTGTGACTGTCCAGGATGCACCGAGCACTCGGTTCAGTTGAGTAGCTGCGGGAACAAACTGCGCTACACGAGGAGACTTCTTCATGCATCCCAATAATCCATCTGGCGAAATGTGGGTGGTGCACCTCTGGCTACCCCTTCAGAGATTACAGGCGTTATGTATGCGTTATTGCTATCTTCATTCACAAGGGCTATAGCGTGATGATACTTCGCTTTTAGATAATAGGAGCTCAATCGTCCGCCATCACGATCTCTAGTTACGTAACTCTGTCGAATCGATTCTCTTGAGAAAGTGAATTAATATCGATTCTCGCTTCAATTGGGTTTCTATTTTAAAGAAATTGCTTTGATACCGTTTGTGGGTTAATGAGGTTAGTAATTATTATTCTGTGAAAATATTTTTAAATATTATGATACATTTGTAATTTTTCTTTTGTATTTAATTTTTTTTAGGGCTTTCAATCTAATCAAGTGAGTAGTGTACATGTGACATCTCCAATACCCAAAACTTCTCATTACCGTTGCAATCTCAGACATAAAGCCATGACCAGCATCATCAGCCATAACGTCATCTGCCTGAAATGACACTGGCACATTCATATTCATAGGTACCTACACCTCCCCGGACGAGCACCTTCACAAAGAGCTTTATTATTACTAATTGTGATACTTAAATGAAAGCATGGGCAAAACTGCCAAAGGTATTGTAAAATCTCGTAGACCTATTTACGTAGCATTCTTAGCTCGGAGTGTCATACAAAAGACATCAACGCTTACTTTTGTACAAAGTTCATTTTCTTAAAGTATGTTACCGAGATAGATACATGATAGTTTATTTTAATAAAAACCCGTTACAATATTAATAAAAACACCAAAACTGTATTGTGTGACAACAAAAACCAAACATGACTGAACAAAAATCAACATACTGAACAGTTCATCAATCTAATCAGCGCCTATTGAAACATGGTGATACGCTGTCAGACTTCCAAATCTCCTGACGTCACCAATAGCCTACTAACCAATAATTACCGATACAGCTATGTAGGTATAACAAGCACACCGGCCGCGACGAACACCATATAATCCAACCTAAGCCATCGTAATTAGAATACCAAGTTACACCTACTAACCCAATTATTTTGTGTTTCAAAACACGTATGGAATACCCTGGAGCACCAGAAATTGGTTATTCAGCGCGCGAAAGCTCCGCGGGAGGAGAGGAGGGGGGAAGAAAGTACCTGCGTGCGCTCGCGCACCTGTTCACCTGACGCTCGCTCAGTCGCTTTCCGACAGCCCGCCACGCTGCACGCGCCATGACCGTGCGCCCCACGAAAACGCCGCGAGTGTTTAATATTATTACAGTGTGAATTATCAAAATGGATGTTCTGTATATCTGTGTTATCCTGTCTCTCCTTCAAGGTTGGTTTTTTTTATCATTATCATATATCCATAGTGCTCATTGTAGCTGTACTACTTTCTTAGAAAGAGTTGTGTTGTGATAAGATTTCTCTACTTTTTTGTGTGTTCATCTTGGTTATACTATTGTTTGTATTTGTTTATTATTCGCAATGGTTTTCCGCTCGGTTGATGGTGAATGTGGGGTAATTTCCTATGGGTATTGAGGTCACCATGATGCCTGTCACAGGTGACTGTCTGCGGTTTGTGTCTCAAACTTCATGGGACGTGGGTTCGATGATTGCGCTAGGCTCAGTTTTCATCTGGTGTTTTCTTACTGTTAGTCGAATCTGCTGCGTCCAATCTGTGTGTGATATTGCCTATTGAGTGGTTAAATATACCACTTATGTTGTTTCATATTTAAAGAACAATTATACCTATATTGTAATGTGATACAAAATCTGCCTACTATAAAAAATATACATATACTCCAATATGAAAAGACAAATTTAAATCGGGCATTCCCTTTAGAATTGACTTCTTATAAGGAAACACACGATCCACAGTTCCTTCCGAAGATACATATGTTAATGTACCTAGGCTTGAAAATTTTTCTTTCGCCCTTCGAGAACTTTCATCTACGCTTGTGAATTCAAGGACCCTTTGGTCCTCCCAAGGTTCACAAGACCAGCATATGATCTAAAACGATTCTTTACATATTGGCGTATAGACTGCTTTCTTTCCGTCTTTCGTTTCCGAGTAATGTAGGTCAAATATTGTTTCGCGTCTCTCTTTTTAAATTGCTCAGACTGTATCTGAGAGAAATGAGAATATCGCGTTTGTGTTTCAATTGCTTTAAATTAACGTATTTTATATTAAAAACCTATTACTAAATTTTACCAGAAAGCGAACTTTGAAAATTTGGGATTCGTTGTTGAAAATTTTAAGTCAATCAACTGAGAAGAAGGGGTATATAAAATCAATGACGAAGGACTTAAAAAAATGCTAGTATGTCAGCTAAAATTGATAACCCTGACAAAAATCATCATTCCTACCTACTTAACATAATAAAAAATCTTCGTTAATAATGTAACTTTAGCATTTATAATTATTATCATTTCCTGATTCGTCTACTATCGTGCTTTCTCTTTAGAGATGTTCAGAAGTCCGAAGATATATCGCCAGTCCACAACTGGGCTCAGAATTGTCCCAGGCTCCAAACTCTGTCGACAGCACATAATATCAATAAAACAATAGTTTTCATGTCATCTTCAGGGTCCAAAAATCATTATCTGCTTATCCTTTTCCCAGCTAAATATACAATTATTTTACATGAAGTGACTGCCTATCTAACCTCCGCCACCCAGTTACTGAGTAACACTAGTCGCCAGTCTTTTTACTACCCAGATCTTGATCTTTATTGCTACAAATGCTGATGGAATATCTATTACAAGTTTTCGTTTCAATATTAACGATTAAAATTAAATGATGCTCTTAACACAAATATTGCATAAAATCATGCAAAAACATTACACTAACCCAGTTCCCTTCTTCCATGTTACGTTATTTTGCTCCATTATGTAGATCTGAACAAGAAATCTCCCGCTATATGCGCACGCGTCATCGTCGAGCGACCAGATTTACAAGACGCGAATGATAACCGTTTATTAGGCCGCTTTGAGCCGTGACAAAATGGGTATACGTAATGCGCATGAGTTCAGGATTGACGGTAAACTGTCAATAATTATGTAATATTATTATCATTTTATTTATTTGTGGAGTATGAAAGTGATATAATTATGGATCACTTGGATTTTTAATAGTTACGTCAATGAGATATAATATATAGTTTAAAGTTTCGTTTATTATATATGTTCGGGGTTCTGTTTTTGACAGGCTCATTACCTTTGATTTAAGATCGTTTTGGGTTTTGTTGATCAAAGGCCTTTTTTTAACGTTTCAACTGTTCAATCCAACTCTAATAATTTTCCAATGACTCCTCTACCAAAGTACTTTTCTCAAGTATTTCTTATTTCGCGGAATATCGTCTGTTGTCGATTTTGGAATATGCCTCTTTCCTTTAGAGACTGGTAGGGTTATCAGCGTGTTTGAATGTGACTGCTACCTTCTAACCTTACCTCTGCACTAACTAGAGCATGAAGCTGTCGGAGTGTGTGTAAGTAACTGTGGGCATGTCAGCCCGTCATCGTTTAGCACTATGTTAACTAATATTTTCCGGTTGACAGTTAGTGATTCATCGCATATTTCTCCTGTTTGTAGCTTTGTCTTTTGAACTGCATTTTGAAAGATGGCTTTTTTATGTCTAGTTAGATAGTTTATACAATTTATATATATTATTTAAAAAAACCTTAGATACACAACGTTATTTCAAAATGCAATGATTTCAGAAACGTTGTCATTTTGATTTAAATTCATGTTAGTTACTTTTTAGATACTTTACTTATTGGATAATTGTAGTTAAATCTCGTATATTACTTTTCCTTTGACGTGGGGTTTCGAAATTGCTATTTTATTGTACGAAAACTTTCAAAAATATGCATTTTTTTATAGCTTAATATTTCATACATGCAAGACGATATATCGTCGCTCGCATGACTAAAAGTCCCATCTCATTTTTCTAATATTTTAGCTGATCTGAGTCAGGACAACCGCACTCCTCCATTCGTGATTCTTTACATTTTTCAGTAACCGTCGTACCTCTATGTTATTTGGATCAGGCAATAGCATAATGTAGCTGTCCCAACTCAAATCAGCTAAAAAATTAGATAAGACTTTTTTTAGTCATGCGAGCGACGATATTAAAAAAGAAACTATAAAGGTTCCTTGCTTGACTACGGAAACCCTAACATGTGAGTAATAATATAATGTTTTATAAAACACTTGCTTGATTCAGTGACATAACGGTCCTCCTCCCCAAGTTTCTTGGGCCTGCGCCGGAAGCACAACACCCTCGCTTCCGGTAGAGACAACTGACCCGTTGAAACCGAATAATTTAGGGAGTTTTTAAATTTTGGGACATGTTGAAAAGTTCTTTTGTAATTTCATACAGAGTTTGTTTAAATCACGGAACAGGTTTAAATAATTGGCTCCGGTATATATTTCGTGAACAGGATTTTGCAAACGTAATAATGGTCACACGCACAAAGGTCCATTGAAGGACTAAGTGTGGGAAACCAAACTCATAACAGAGAACGTAATAATAATGCGTACCGTACGGGCAATTGCTTTGCGGGACTATTAACGCACCTCGACGTAATAAAAATAAAACTTCTATTGTGTCTCGTTCAGTGTCCTTCGAATAAATAATAACAAAAAGTTATCTGCCTTTCCACAACTATTTTGGGGTCGGCTTCCAGTCTAAACGAATGCACCTGAATACTAGTATTTTACATGGAGCGACTGCCTATCTGACTTTCACAACCGAGTTACTTTGTAATACGATACCCCTTGGTAAGTCTGGTTGTCAGACATTCGGGCTTCTGGCGACCCGTAATGACTGTCAAAAATCCACACACAATGAGCGGTCTCGGTACCTATGTAAAAATGGTCACTCAACCACGGAACAACCGCAGCAAGTGTTGCTTGACCTGATCATGATCAATCGTCCCGTGTAACCACTAGCCCCCAAAATAACATAACATTTTTTTTATCTAGACATGTCGCCTTGTCATATTTCGCGTGGACACGAGGTCCGACTACTCCGTTGGAGCTAGTCAATACTAATTACTTTCTGAGTTTATCTTGGACATTACGCACATCGCTGAAGGAAAACGTCTGGAGGAAACCTGGACTTCAGTTAAATAAGTCTGGAATCGCCAACCCTAGCCTACTCCAGATGGCACCCAAATCTGGTATTATTTTGTTGCGCTGCGTTTGCTAGCCTGGCATATAATAATCTTAACAAAATTCCTTTTAAAACGTAACATTTCTGACATAATTGTGTACAAAAAACGATGGCACTTTGATGATAAAGGTTCGATTATAGTAACCCAATGTGTCTGAGCAAGAATGTGTTTTTTGTCGCCTGTCCCCTCCCTCCCCCTCTCTCCCCTCCCCGGATGCCTTACTGTTGATGGCTACAAAAAAGTAAAGTATTGTTGGCGTTCCGTTTCCTATGTCGAAGTGACGATGGCGTAACATTTATAGGAATTTGAGAATTCATTTTGCATATGCTGTAGTATAATTAGGATGCAGCACTAGAAAGTGGTGTAGAGCGGGCGTTTTTGGTGATTGTCTTATGCAATTTTGACGTTCAAAAAGTGTTGATTCTCGGCGTAATTTGAATAAATGACTTTTGATTGAATTTTATTTTCTGACATAAGAGCTTTACTTCGTTTGTATTGTTTTTTTAACTATCCATTTGAGAACTGTCGTATCCCCACTAGCAACACTAGCGTATGATCATATCATCCACCTGCCCTTATTTCAATATGTTTTCTTCTGCCATACATCCAGCTTTACCTCCACTTCTAGGCACATCATCTTCCACATAATATGTCCATCGTTTCTTATTCTTATTATTACCGCCTTATTTAGCCATTTCATACAATTATATTGTCAAAAAATGACAGTTGTAATTTGCTTAGCAATTATTTTCCCTGACTTTACATTTAAGTTCATAGCACACATATCAACTCGGAAAGGGGTATCGTCAACCTGACGTAAGCACGTAACCAAAGTGGATCAGAAGCTCCCTTACGTCGACTCGGCTACGGCTAGGCGAAGCCGCGCTTAGGCTCACTGCCTCTCACAGAAAGGAGGCCTGTCTCAGCAGTGGGAAAATTAACGGCTGATTATGCCTAGCATCGGGTGGAATGAAAGCTGACTTCATGGTTACTTTACCTAAGCTTTCACGGTGAGATTTTTACAGTACAATAAATAAAAAAATAAATGTTAATAGAAGAAAAGCCTAAGTAAATACTAAAACAATGATAAGTAGGTGGTGATGCTATGCACAATACATTAAAACCCTGATCTCCAAACTAGGGGTGACCCAATAGATCGGGTGACTTCAGGCAAATATTTTCGTTTCTGTAACAGTTGAAGAGTGACCCGGTACGTGGTAGCCTCACCGCTACTTTCACTATCTCAGTAGAGAACTAGACTCGGTTTAATGGTCTGTTTTGATACACTTCGTGGCACGTAAACAGCTAAGTAAGAGTTCGGAAGGTCATTGGGGTAACGACTGCCGGTTTAAGTAGATTATTTTATTTTTACTACGTGTAAAGTGTACACATTAAGTCTGCACGAAAGTGTAAAATAAATACAGTAGTTACAGTTCACGAAAGAGGTACACTATTTGCGCTGTAGCATGGTGCGGGTGACAGTTTCAGTAACATTTCGTTTCACTCTTGAAAGTTGCCGCGATTTACAATTTATGACTTAATATTTCAGTTGTACCACATTCGTAATATATTAAATAATTAATAACTGTAGTAAATTAAATTAAACCCAACCAGAATGTTCTAATCAAGAAATAAAATCAAATTGAATGAAAAATTAAGCAAAGTGTTATGCGTATAACGTAACGCCATAGACGTATTTAGTGATGGGATGTACTGCTACGATGGATAGTCGATATTTTTTATAATAAAAAACGTATATTGTGCGTAGGTCAATTTTTATTTTTAAAAGGTCTAATTATACAACAGAACATTTATAGGGTAAGGTTGCTTAAAAGGTTGCTAAAAAAAATACATGTTATTCGTCTAAACTCATATCAGAGTCAGGAACATCTGAATTGTCACTCAATTCATCATCTGAATCTGTGACGGATATTATTAACGATGACTCAATTATGTTGTCAATATGTATGTCACGATCCCAATCAGACATAATGTCCCTTTTTGTTTTATTCACGACCTTCGACCAGTCTTCAGGTTGAACATTGTTGATGGCCTCTTGTAATAGGGCCAACATCTTATTTGCCGTAAATGGTGGCGAAGTATTATTTCTTGCGGCGTAACCTAAAAATAAACGAACTTATAAAAAAAAGTATTCAAATAATCATCAATCAGCCTAATCTAGTATCTGGTAATGTTTTTAAACTAGGTACATGCTACGATCGGAAAGCTGATTTTTTTATAAAGCTTCAAAATGGGAATTGAAATTAAAAGCATACCTTTTATTTGGGCCCAAATCAGCTCAATAGCGTTATACTGGCAATGGTAGGGTGGTAGTCGAAGGACCTGGTGGCCATTTTCTTTTGCCATCTCGTCCAGAGCATAGGTAGGAGTTGGTGGCTTCTGGCACGTAGTTACACTGCACAACTGAATAATACACTAATTTTCATAACAATATTAAAGAGAACTAGATTCACGCTGCGAGTATCGTTAGCGATAAAAATGAATTGCATAACCTCACATCCCTACGTGGTACTGACAAATGTCAACGTCATACGGGCAACTGTCACCCGCACCATGCTACAGCGCAAATAGTGTAACTATACTCCAACAGCTTTAGCGTGGCAATGGCGGTCATTGACCCACCTATATTTTCTAGCATTGTTTATTTCAATAACTGAAATAAAGTCCTGAATCAATATCTAGCGTGGTCTTCAACATGTTTCAATAACGAAAAACCATACATAGTTTATTGTTTTTGTTCCCACGGAGAGAATTTAGGGAAAGGGCAATGACCGCTATTGCTACGCTAAAGCGATTCGGGTATAGCCAAGAAAATTACAACTTTTGCAAAATTTTGGTAAAAAAATGTGTATAGTGGATTTTGTGAAACATGGTATGGGTAAAAAAAGGGTGAATACTGAAATTACGGCTGATAGAAATAAAAGAAAATTAATTATCATGCTTCGCCGCGGCACCTCAAATAAATTTGTACAAGTGCTAGGTAATGATGATGAGGCTCATTTGAGGTTCGAACGAACTCGAAAAATTAGTATATATATTTACTAAAACATATTTACAAAATTAGGATACATATTTACTAAAAACATATTTACAAAACTAGGATACATATTTACTCAACTTGTGCTAAGTTGAGTAAATATGTATCCTAAATAAATATGTATGCTATATTGTAATATAATCTAAAATATGCTATATGTAGTATAATCCTATGTAAATATGTATGCTATAAATTAAGGAAAGTCGTATTTCTCATATCGACGGTGAAGTGCCAATACCTCTTAACTGACATTTTTCGAGAAATTCACTTATCGTTTTGACCACTTTTTTTCGTGTTATTCGCATGTTTTAGTGAAATCTCCTAAGTGCATTTTTAGTTGCAACAGCATTAAATTAAAATATGGAAGTACCTCCCAACTAAACCAACGCGAAGTGTCTATTTTTGAACGGTTTTTTTTTCAGTTTGTGTAATTCACTGACTGTCAGTTAGGCACTTCGCCGTCGATATGTTACGGAAAAAAGTTACACGAAGTTTTGACCGTACCGTGCCCTGCAGTGCACATGTGCCTATCACGAATCACAATAGCGCGCAGAGCGTAACCACAATCGAGCCGCGATCGAATGTCAGCCGCCGACCGGACTTGGACGCAACTTCCCTTAGAAAACGGTAACTGTCGAAACTTAGTAACGTGTAATTAGCTGATGCCAAGGCGTTGTTGCACGGTTCACAGAGGTCCCTGAAATAGTTAACGTAACCTGATGGGGGAATTCTAATTTTCTTACGTTCTTTGCAATTAGCTGGTCAGTTTCAAGTTGTACGTTGATTAAAATATGATTCGCGACCGTGACAAATGTGTATTTACAGTATTATAATCAGTAATCCTAAAATGTCAAGATTTCATGAAATAATTATTCAGTAGGTACGATTACTTGGTCTTCGAGAGTTGTGTTGATGGTTATAATGATTATAATTCTGTAAATATACATGTTTGTTACGGTCGCAAATCATATTTTAATCAACAGAAAATTGCAAAAACCTTAAAATAATTAAATTTCGCGATACGCTTCGTGTGTAATAATAGGGTTTGTATTCATTTTTACACAACTGCCAAAAAAGCAGTATTTTGACGTGTAGAGAAACAGTAATGAAGTTAAAATATATGAAAAAAAACCGATCAAGTGCGAGTCGGAATTAAAGGGGCCTGTCAGGGCCGAAGCCTGCCGGGTCAGCGGGATTGTCCGAAAGGGTTACCGCTGGCCCGGAACATAAAGGGCTAAGGAAGGAACACGGGTGGGTTTTAGTCAATAAGAGTCTGACACCCCCTTCCGCTCCACCCAGAGCGGGAGGGGTCATTTAATGATTTCCCATCCTGGAAAAAATAAAATAAAAGTGCGAGTCAGACTCGCGTACCGAGAGCCCGGAGAAGTACGAAACCCTAAAAACAAGTTTAGAACTAGAAAACAACCCTAAAATAACCGGTGAATGATAATGAAAAATAATTTAATTAAGACATTTTATATTCAATGTGCACTATAGTAATTTAAGTTGTTACTTGGCAATTTGGCATTTAAATGAAACAAAACAATTAAGGCATGAGTATAATAAACTCCCAGAGGCTCTACATCTACCTATGTTACCTTTGATATCGAAACCACAGTGCACAGGTAGGTACTTACTTCATTAAAAAACGGACGGTAAGATAATGGAGCTCCGGCAAATCATGAACAACGAAATCTGTAGCATTTTGTCATCGCCTATTCTTTTTTGTAACGTGGTTCAATTATATGACAAAGTCCAAAATCAAATTGCAAACCAATATCAAATATCTCCAAAGAAAATTAAAGTTTTGTGTGTATTTTTTTAAATAACAACCCCAATTGATATCTTTACAATCCTCTTGTATAATGAACTACCCCGAATGAATTGAATATACTTAGCTAATCTTACGAAATTAACATCATACTTGAAAACAAAAAATCTAAGCGACATAAAAATACATAACTGAAAATTTTCCGCCCACCTTTGGCTCGGGAAATGCAATCAGCGCAGGCTGGTGGCCGGCGTCCTTAGGACTTCAGGTGTATTCAGGCCAATCGATCGATACTAGGAGGACTAGTGCGCATGACATATCGCCTAGCTTTGCCTAGGACAAAGAACTTGCAGCCTGCACTCAGTGCGCAGTTGCAAACCGTATCGATTAGCTATTTAAGGATTCAAAGTAGGTAGCCTGCCTCGCCCGGGATTTCCTTTGTCTTCAAAACTATGATTTTTAGCAAGTTTTTGGCCAAAATTAGGGCTTTTGTATACAAGTCTTTATTGGCTGCCTCGGATGTCGTTTGAGCTAAAAGTTTAATTTTGAAAGGTAGTATATCGAGATGAAGGATATCCTTTGTGTTCAAAATTGAACAATTTTCCATATTTTGTGCCATAATTAGCACTTATAAGTCCGTGTAGGCTGCAACAGGTATCGTGGGTTATGCGCCATGCAAGTTATACGCCATGCAAGTTATGCGCCATGCAAGTTATGCGCTATGCAAGTTATGCACCATACAAGTTATGCGCCATGCAAGTTATGCACCATGCAAGTTATGCGCCATGCAAGTTATGCGCTATGCAAGTTATGCACCATACAAGTTATGCGCCATGAAAGTTATGCACCATGCAAGTTATGCGCCATGCAAGTTATGCGCCATGCAAGTTATGCACCATGCGAGTTGCGATCCAGGATAAAAAGTAACTTTTGTCTTTCATGGTCATGGTCTACCCATGTACCAAATTTAATTCAAATCCGTTCAGCCAATTTATATGAAAGCGTAACAAACAAACTTACTTTCGCATTTAATATAAGTAAAGAAGTAAAGATTTATTTCAGGCAACGCAGGCCCATACAAAACATACATATTCTTATTATAAAACAGTACTTCACTAACTCTTGAGCAGTTACAGAACTGCTGCGCTTCCGCGGACAAGTACTACGGGGTATTTATCCGCGGAAGCGACGGAACACAACGTACTGCGGTCAGAATTATTCTTCCATGACGACGGGCAGATAGCAATTCGGTACGCGCACCACGAACACCTTGAAGTTGGCGTTGCGGTGCGACTCCAGTAACTGCACCCTCGGCGTGTGCCTCATCTTATAGCGCACCTCCTCCACAATATCCTCCGCCTTATTGGTGTAGTCAGTAGTGTATGCGGGAAATGTACACAGGTGTGTTCGGCTTTACGGCATGCAAGCTGTCTTCGGGCTCCATAAGAGCTTTGACGAAACGGTTTTTGAAAAACGGAACCCTTATAAGATCACTCGTGTGCTTATCTGTCCATCCGTCTGTCACAGAGAATTTTCTCCGAATCTAATGGACCGATTACGTTGAAATTTGGTACACATATGAATCTCTGTGACCCATATATACAAACGTGTAATGTAAATAAATGAATTTTGAATATGGGGGTAATTTTTGGGGGGCAAATATCGAATTAAAAAGAAAAAAGGTTCGCAATCTATACCGTGTGACATATCAATGAAAGGGAGGATCTCTTCTTCTTCTCTTCGTTTAATGGCTTTTGCGGAAAAACCACCACAATTTAGCCAATGTCAAGTGTAAAAATGTAAAAATAGTATACTCGGCAACGTTGTACGGTTCAATCAAGAAAAATCTTCCAAAATCATTCGTAATCTTTGGCAGCCATCGTAATGGCTGCCGTCTATATTTTCGAGGGAGGATCTCAAATATAATTTTTCCTAAATTTTAAAGTAAAATTGTATTAAAGTTATTTAATAAAATAGACGAAAATTGACCATTCCCCCCACCCCCTTATCTCTGAAACTACTGAGCCTAAAATTTTTATAAATATACAGAAAATAGTTCTACACCTATAGATTACAGAAATATGTACCTATAAGAAGTCTGTGGACTTAAAACAACATGGTAAATCTCTCAATATTGTGCGTATAAACTTACATTTTCAGTTGGAATGTTTGGGAGAACATGTTTTTCAATTACAAAGATAATTTTTTTTTAGTTACCACAAACAAATTTGGGTCAGATTTAAAAAAACACGGTAGAAAAAATATTCATCGCACGGAGCCCTCTCCACGCGAGTTCAACTCGAACTTGACCGGTTTTTTTGGCATAGGCTTCCTACTTGGAGCTCCTGGGGCACTCGTGGTGACGCTAGCTTGGCCAGGGCTGCAGACACTGCATCGCCTGTCATCATTCCTAAAGGATTCATGTGCTCATTTTCAAATCTAGCATTCAACTAAGTATCTCACCTGCCGGTCGATTCTGTAAAAATCTCACCGTGAAAACATAGGTGAAGTGAGCGTGGAGTGAGCTGTCAATACTGTGTCAATTCCTAGCAAAAACAAACTCACTTCACCTAAGTTTTCACGGTGAGACATTTACAGCCGGTCGATTCTGTAAAAATCTCACCGTGAAAACTTAGGTGATGTGAGTTGTTTAGGTACTTAAATATAGCTAGAAGAGGAACATAAATATCAATTCCAAATACAACGTAAAAATAGTTTATTAAATTACATGTTTCCAAACTTAAACTAGGTATTTTATTGATAGATTAATAAATTTCTAGGAAAATAACTAAGAATCGATCGCTTTTTACCACTTGCTCTTTTTTCCACTCTCAATTAAAAACATGTTGGCACAAATGTCGAATTTAGAGGTGTTACTAAGATGAGAGCGCCCTTCGTTGCCAAAAACAACAATAAATTACGAATCTTTTTTATTCATTCACGGCAATTTGGAAACAAAAAATAATTGCCAATTAATTTCGGGTCACTGGCGTAGGTAAAGTAGTAGAAATTAAGAATAGTCTTTTGCTGAAAAGCGATTCAGATTACTATTGTCGAAGATTATTTGATAATAAATTTTTAGGAAAACCAATAAGGTCACTATAATGTCCTTCTAGGTCCAAGTCAACTACCATCGTAAAATATTTTTACAAGGCAAATGTAAAAATATTATCAACTCAAAAAGAAGAAGATTACTGCGACAAGTACCGTGCCCCCAACATGCTTGTTAATTGTTATTATATATTTGAACCTAAGCAAATTAACGGTTTCCGCTCAGCTGGAGCATTGTGCAGCGAGTGAAATGTCTGCGAGAGACGGCAATATGCTCCAATGGGTTCTGCACTGAACTGTTTAATGCTGACATTAATTAGACACTGTTATTCTTGTATTATTGTTGTTGTTGTTTCTAAGATGTTTATGTCTTATTGTGTGTGTGTGTGTGTTGGTATTAGGTAGGGTTTTGTCGTACCATAACATGCGGAAAGCTATGAATTTCTGATGAGTAAAGTCAACTGCAACTGCCACATCAGTGGTGTCACTTGCACTACGAAAATCACCCTTCTTGCTACAACAAAAACGCACTGTCAATGTCATATTGTTACAACTAATGCGGTTATCTGTACCTAGGTACTGATTTTTATTTTGGAACAATTTCGGTTTCATTTCTGTTTGCGAAGGTTATTTGATTTATAACAGCTTCTAAGGATTTCTTGTACGGTTGTACGTTTTCAATAAGTTCAGGAGTCATTATCAGCATTCTCTTGCCCTACTTCTTTAGTTGAAAACATCGTGAGGAAACCGGCATTATATCCTAGAATCAAAAATTCGAAGACATGTGACAAAGTGGCGGATTTACACGTTTGGCGCCAGTAAGCTATTCAAATTTTGCCGCCCCTACCGACCTCTACAATAATGTGTCAGTTTCTAAATAATATTATAACCCAACGATGTTAAGATTGCACAAAAAATAGTTTTTGGGTATCTATCTATATTTCTGAGCTCATAAAAGCTCGAATTATGTACTACTAATAAGGCGGCGGCAGCGCCTTAATACCTACTACTTACACAATAATGAACATTCTTTGCCGCCCCTAAAATCTGCCGCCCTAGGCTCCAGCCTACTCAGCCTGTTGGTAAATCCGTCACTGATTGTAACATGACGTGGTACATTATGGCCCACTCCCTCTCGGAGAGAGGAGGCCTGTGTCCCAGCAGGGAAAACATTAGGTATAGTATAGGCAGATTATACTCAACAGCTAAATATGAGTACATACTTACCTAAGAACAAGTTGCGATGAGTGTTTCATACACCACTTCAAAACTGTGGCGCACCGCGGGCGCAGCTCAAGTAAAAGTAATTTTAGTCAAGATGCCGAGTGAAAGTATCATAATTAAGTTATCTGTTATTTTGTAACTCGTGACGCCACCTACAGTCCGTTATGGGAAACTCATTGTTTGAACTTAACATTTTTTAGGTAATGTAGGTACGCGTACAGCGGAAATTAACGAAGGTATTATTCGCCCAGTTAGTTTCAGTTGCCCGTGACGACAGTATTTTTGGGTTTTAAAGTAGGTATTGGGGATTATTTTGATTCGTTTTTATTCATTGCTGAGCTGCTGGGGAGTTTGTTGCGCCACTTCTTCCCCCCTGATAAAGCTCTAGGAAGTGGTGAAGAGCGGGCATTTTGGGGGATCATCTTTTGTAATTTTGACGTTCGATAAGTGCTGATTCCCAGCCTAATTGGAATAAATGACTTTTGATTTTGATGTTAGTAATTTAGGTCATGAATATCGTTGAAATTTTTTATTTTTTTGTATTATTGTAATACCACACTAAATCGAGTAGCCGATATCGTATTAAAATATTAGATAGTCAGCAATTGTGTTCGGGGATCGACTGCCCAGACTAAAACGCTGGTCCCTGGACCTATTATTATATGTACCTGTAAAAAAAACCCGGTCAAAACCGCCACTAGTTGATAATAATAAGACTTGATAGAGTTTTTCACACCAGGTACCTACGTATCTTTATCGATACTTCCGGGGCAGTACCTACCGCGTATTATAATAAAGTTCCTTATTATAAGGTTAGTTGGGGAAACCGGCAGTAAACACAGTGAAACTGCAGTGATTGCAGGCTGCAATATCCCGTCAGCGAATCACAATGATGACCGCACTCAGCTGCGCGGCGTTACAAGAGAACTGAGGGGTGATTCTCTTAATTTTAAGAATGTTCACAGTCTGATCTCAATCTGTCAAAAATACCTCTAATTTCCCTATACTTTTGACAAGTTTTCGACATTTTATTGTCGCCCTGATGAGTTTGCGACTAGATTTTAAATATATTAAATGACGAGAATTGGCCTTCAGAAGTAATACGTCCGTTAGTAGTACGAGACTGCAGGCTCATAACAACATCACGCCTAGTAATACGTCCGTTAGTTGTACGAGACTGCAGGCTCATAACAACATCACGCCTAGTAATACGTCCGTTAGTTGTACGAGACTGCTGGCTGATAACAACATCACGCCTAGTAATACGTCCGTTAGTTGTACGAGACTGCAGGCTCATAACAACATCACGCCTAGTAATACGTCCTTTAGTTGTACGAGACTGCTGGCTGATAACAACATCACGCCTAGTAATACGTCCGTTAGTTGTACGCTGGCTGATAACAACATCACGCCTAGTAATATGTATGTTAGTTGTACGAGATTGCAGGCTGATAACAATACATCACGCCTGCAAGCTCCACATGATTAGACAGTAGCGAACCTACTTGTACTTACCTATAGTAAACCCATATTTTGCCAGTTATTCAGAGGAAATGCGGTGTCTATTCTCCATAGAAACGGTTAATAACCTTAAAGCAATGATTTTTTACGGAATCAGTGGCACTCCGGGAGTGCCGACAGAAGTGAAAACAAAACACAAACAGAATACTTTGCCATCACTCACTGACATATGGGATATACATTAAAACCGAGTACATTCCGAGGAAAGCCGAACACATCCGAAGCGGGTATTTTTAATCGTCTTATAAACAAAACACACGCGGTGTCGCTTACGGTAACAGTGGAGCGAGTTCAATGGTTTTTTCCATCTCAAAAAATGCTCAACTTAAAGAAGTTTTCAGTTCAATAAATATTAACTACTTCTACTTTTCCTTTTTGATGATACATTATTTTTATAAGCACTAGGACCCTCAAAAAATGCCGATTTAAACCGCTGTCCACAGTGGCCTAGTGTACAAATTTGACAACTACACACACAGGACTCAGTATACATACATATATCCTTCTTATTCAGTTTATGAAATATCTTTTAAATTGGTCCAATATTGGAGGAGGAAATAGGCGAGAGCCAAACCTCGAATTATGACTTTTTACTTTAGACTTTTTGAAATCTCTCTGACCGCATTTCCTCTTAAAAACCTATTGGGTCTATATCGGAAACGGGTGATGTAGGTATAAACAGAAAATAAATTCAAACTTTTCGATACTTTAAAAAAACTAAAGGTGAGTGAAGTGATTAATTTTAAGTGATTTATGTGAAGGGCTTTTTAAACTTTCTTTCTTAATGTCCCTTAAAATCTAATGGAACTGCAGCTACGCATCAATTTTTTATGTAACATTCATAGTACCGAAATCGATACATTCGATATCCCCCGGTAACACCTGCCTCATCAAAAGTCGACGTACTCGTAACACGAACCATTCGCATGTCGCTCTCCACCGGCGCGCAAGTTCGCCGCCGACCTGATTACGACCAACTAACTGCGCATTGGACTCATAACGGTGCAAGAATGCGGCCCTGCCCGCTAGCCAACACCTCACATATTACGGATTTCGGAATTTATTTAAATGGAACGGCTTATATTACAAGTTACAACTGTTGTTAGATTCTACTATGTATAAATTGTGGTCGTCCAAATCAAAAGGGACCTTATGGCGGTAACTAGTTTCCGAGATATTAATAAATTTGTAAAATACCTCAAAAAAATCGTTTTTTTATTAACTGTATTTTTAAAAAGATGATTGTATTTACTACATGTAGATGTGTTCAACTTTTCGAAAAGTCAATTTAAAAAAGTTTTGTATTCATCTAAAGTTTAGTAAAAAAGGAACCTTATCGCGGCATGACCTAACAAATCGTTTTTCTTGTAATTCAAACCATATATTATATCTACATTTTAATATGTTCCCACAACAAACAAGTTTATGCAAGGATTGTAAGAATTTCCATTAGTAATAATCATAGTCAATCAAAGTATACCATCAGTTACATAACTTCACACTAAAACATAACTTTTAATTGCGATTTTCTCGAAACGTATAACGTTTGCTAGTAATTTTGTTGAATTAGCAAGGTAATTGCTTAACATACTTGCAAGTTGCAATGTCAATAATAATAAATTCATTGATTTCAAGTTACACAAATTGGTACACATAAATTAACATGAATCGCATTAAATAACATTATAAATCATATTAAAACAATTTAAGTAAAAAAAATGACAATATATCAATGCAATTAATTTTGACAATTGAATTATTCAACAAAATTCATTGCGTTATTTACGCTGTCGAGCAAACGAGTTTTTCATACATATGAAGAAATGGATCAGAAATTTCCTTCAATATCCTTCAGATTATGATAGACAGTGTGTTACGCTATTGGGGCAGAGCTATGCTTTAAATTAAACGATCTTTGAATAATTTGTATATTGTTATTATTTAAGGGGCTTACAGGACCTAAACACAAAAATAGCATGTTTTAGAAACAATAAAAGTATATGATCGACTACAGTAAACAAAATCAGAAAAATATAATTATGATATTTTTGAGGATATATGCTAGGTAGATAGTGTGTTGAAAACATAATACAACTAATTTGATTTGAAAAAAATCATGAAGATACCTCTAAAAACTTTCTTTATACAATAAAAACCATACTAATATACATACAATCATTCTGATTTTAAGTCAGATTATTCTACAAGCAACATACTAAAATACTAGTGTTTTAATTTTTTCGTCCAAACAATAGATTTTTTGTAATTAAATAATTGCTTCATATTTTGCAATAAATTACCAGCGTTGTGTCATCGCGCTTCTCTTTCTTTTCTATGCAGTCGTACAGTGACCGCGCTTTAGGTCATGTAAGCCTCCTAATACCCGTTTTTACAAACACTGGGCTAAATATAGCGCGCTGTTGTACTTTCAACTTACCAGCAACACGCTTACCAGCTCATCCCACTCCTGGACACCTCTCCATCCTCCTATAGGCCGCTCCTAAGTTCTGCCTCTGCTCTGTTCACCCTCGATAGCCGCGGCGTTGACACGGAACTTATCTCTGCTCTTTACTTTCGCCAAATGATTCACGTCGGTGTCACGCATAGAAAAAAACTGTCTAATAAAGTAATGAATCACGCATTTCCTGGTTTCTCTGCAATAAACATTCTTAAAGCATGTCCATAAAAACACGTCGGGTCACACAGCCAAAAACGAATCGGTCTATGAAAAAGTTCTACCTGTAAACGGTTCCAAAGAAAGAAAGGGTATCGTATACTATATCTACCTCCATTTTGTTACACGATGTTATTGATATTATGTATAATGCGTTAAATAATTCGTGTTGCGTTGTGTTTGCATGCATTTTTTGTGTGTGCTTTGTGCCCTAAGTTTGTTTCGCCATTTCTTTCCAGGGGTAGTTGATAATGTCGACTCCATCTAGCCTATCTTTTTCATTAAATTATTACTCCTAGAAAACTAATTTCAATATCCTATTATTTTTTTTTAATAAATTGTTTCCTTACTTGATTAGAAAGACTATTCAATGGTGTTGAACACAATCCCAATTCATTTAGGATTGGTGCGACATGTCTTCCTCCTAATAACTCTGTCACCTCCACTTCTAAACTAAATTCATACTCTGAACTTTTCTCACTACATGCCCCTCATTTTTCCGCATCGCATACCCCATATACAAGTACACGTGAGTGTGAATTACATGATTACCCTATTGTTCCCACTGCGGATATACAGGACTCCTCTCTTTGATAGGGAGTGGACTGAAATCTACCACGCGGGTAGCGATTTTTTGTAGGAGCTAAATGAAACAGTAGAGATCAAAAAATTAATCACGTCCTAAAACTCGAAGGGCTTACAAAAAATATCTGCCCAATTCTGGTACCAATAATAGGGCGAGCGTGCTAAGGACAACAATCACGAATGCATGATGCGCGAGAATCGCCAGCCTGACCAGAAATGGTAACAACTTGATTACACGTCTCTTCAAGCTAACATTGCTAACAATCAACCCTATCTCTGCTAAATCGGCTAAACCCGGCCGATCCGACCCGAATGACTTCATTGGGAAAATCTAAAGTTTCTCATAATACCGCGCAATATTAATACCGGTCAAATTCCAACTCTAAAAGTTTACTCTTAAGGTTGTTAATGCTGTGTGAGTCTTCAAGCTTTCACAAGGCTGATGGGATTGCGTCAAGATTATCTTACTCATGCTATGAAAGTTTTCTCAGAAGGTGTACGGAAGCGTTCTTGTCTTGTGTGTAGTTTTCATGCTGGCTTGGTTCATAGTGTTGGTGACTTCGCGTGATAAGTACCCCCTCATCGGCTTTAAATATTCTTTTCAGTATGTTGAGGAAGGCTTTTGCTGATGATAATCGAATTTTGAGCTTTCTAAACTTTTTTGCATAGGAATTATTATGTTGCTGGGAGTCCATTAATATGTCTGTCTCTAAATAAGTCAACGGGGAACAATGCCGTATATTTTTTGGACAACTAAACATAACTCGGAGTTGAAACTTAATTTTTAAAAAACAATTTGTTCAGAATTTTCTCAAAACTAATCAAAGGGGCTTTTCTTATATTTTTCTTAAAAAAAAAATCATGTTTCTACCATACGGTTTTGAATATAAACCGTAGATTTGAATTCAACCCAAAAGCATATTAATATTAACTGTTCTTATAACCCGGTCACTGCGACCGGTTCGCGCAAGGGCAGGGTTAGGTCGGTGGTCGCGTCGTGGTCGTAACCCTGAGAGAAACCAACCAGTGCTCGGAAACATAATTATAAGGCACTAAACGGTGTTTATGTCTAGAAATATATTATGCGTGTGCGCCTAGATCATAATCCGGGAGAAACTAGACACTTAGGCTTCAAAGATACTTGAATAACTAATATTTTTTATAGTTCTGCATACATTGGACATGGGAATGTAACTAATACTTATAATACTTTCCAGTGCTAATACAACTTATGAGGTCTGATCTTATATAGGTACCCACCGCATCTATATCTTAGTCTTTTGAAGGGATGGATAACATCACCACGCGTCAGTGTACCGTGGCCTGTATCTCTGCTTATGTCTTCGCGGACACCTGGGGGGTAACATACACAATAAATCAACCGACGCGATCTGTACTGTACAAATCTCACCGTGTGAACTTGGGTGAACTTGAAGTGAGCTATCAAGGTCAGTCCCTAGCATCACGCGGATAAAATACCGACAGGTCAATACTAAACGAAAAGCTAAGTGCGTACACACGGCGACACATCAAGCTATACATTTCCAGTTTTAGCTGACTTCGCATTGTATAGGTTTTTTGTGCAATCAGAAGTCAGCTTATACTGGAAATGTAAAGCTTCATGTGTCGCCGTGCGTACCAACTGTAAACAGTCACCTTAACCTGCCCTGCAAATTATAATGGTAGGGTCCATATATGTTTCATATTTCTATGGAAGGGCCCCTGATAGGCAGTAGCACAGATTTTTGGGCAGTACAGTAGTACGCATGGGTCTGGTTCCCGGGTGACGCCTAGTGTTGTTGGGTGTTTTCATCAGGAATTTCTCGGTGGCGACCCGGAGTTTGCATTGGTGCTAATGGTAGGATTATACTTACGAAAGAAGGTACAACAAGTTGTTACTTCTCCAGCTCGTTGGCACGACGCCAGCGTTCGCTCGACAGCTTGAACTGGCACGATATAAGAACGTTAACACGGCAATAAACATGGCCTGTTGCATGTTGATGTGCGGTTCATGCAAAGTTAAACGTTCTGACGTTTGTGGCGAGAACCTTAATTGAGGGTAACCTACGATCGACAGAGCCAGTAGGTACCTGGGCGTATAAATATGGCATCTCAAGCTTTATAAAGAGATAGTTAAATTTACAGATTAAGAAGAGTAGCGACATCATGTAGTGAATTGGGTATTAACCTCTGCTAGCATATACGTAAAACCACGGAGTAAAATTTACTCCGTGCGTAAAACCAACCACCGAAAAGGTAACACGCAGAGAAGAGTAGAAAGTTATAAGGAAAACCTTTGCCCAGCACTGGGACAACATAGGACGAAAATAAAGAGTGACATCACAAAAGACACTCTTCAAAGCCGAGAACTCAATGTGCCGATTTAAGTAGGTATACCCCTCGGATCGTTAGCCCTGCTACTAAACCTACTGACATGCTTTTTAGTGACATTCCCACCACAGATTTTCCTCGGGTTAATCTGGTGGCATAGGGGAGTGACCATGCGAATTATCTTGTGAAACGAAAAAATGTAATGTTCCTCGTTTCGACGCGATTCGACAGTTCGACACCGGGTCTAACTTAACGTGACAAGTGTGCTGACATGTGATCGACTCAAGCTGTTGCCTGTCGATAATTGTGGTCGCTCCCTAATGCGACGGATCGTCGAGCTCCTTATAATTAACTTGAGCATCATGATGACAACTCAAAACTGCAGACTCTTTCTTTTAAAGTACAGACATTCTTAACGATACCATCGTAACTCAGGTACTTACAGTAAAATTTGTTTCATAACTTGAATCCTTGATAAGATATTGCAGGCACTGCAGCATCAAGGTGAATGACCGATTGTGATGTAAACATGCAGTACCTACATCCTACTGATAAGTTTTACATGTTTCACAAGAGAAGCTTTGTGATAATCTATTGTTGTCATTTCAGTGTCCTGTTGGACGATATAAAACGAAGTTTTATGGTTCTTTTGTCTTTAATAATCAGCCTATAATATTTCTACTGCTACTGGGAAACAGGCCTCCTCCCAGTTAGAGGTAGTGGGCCGTAATCCACCACGCGGGTCCACTGCGGGTTGGCAGATGTCACATGTTTTGGATTTTTTTGTTTAGGTCATGCCGGTTTCCTCACGATATTTTTCTTCGCCGTTTTGAGAGCTAAACAATTTACACAAATTAAAGCGCCTGATTGGGATCGAACCACAGATATAGAAACACCTAGATAACACAAGAGCAACTACTTCGCGTGCCAAAAATCGCATCAGCTTACGTACAAAAATCGTAAGCCGCCACTTTCGCGCTCAGTCCAGCGGTGCTATTATGTATGAATTTCATCGTGAAAACTTAGTGTGAAGTGAGCTTAAAGTGAGCTGTCCTTCCACCTGATGCTATGGATTGACATTATTGACAGTTCACTTTAAGCTCACTTCACCTAAGTTTTCACGGTGAGATTTTTACAGAATAGCATTACCGTGTAGTGATGGCTGGGTAAGCGTGAGCGCTGGCGCTAGGCCCCAGGGGAGGGACAAGACGGGTGCCGCACGCGGCTGCATCTTTGAAACGTTTTGATTTTCCCATCACTAAATAGTGCTTGTGAAATCTTAGCAGGTTGTCAAAAAATGGCGTGCTTGGTTTTCATACAGATCGTGATACTTGCGTTATCTAGGTCTATCTATATCAGTGGTTCGAACCTACGACCAGTCGCGGCCGTTCCCACTGAGCCACCACCGCTTAGTTTATATGGAAACAAGTGATGGTCGAAGCAAAAAGATCGCAAGCAGATTGTTTGCCAAGGGAACAAACAACTATTTTGAAGGCGAGAGTGTTTCTTTGAATCCAGAGCGGAGCGAAGGATTCTACTTTAGAATCCTTCGCTCCGCTTTGGATTCAAAGTACGTCACTCGAGCTTAAAATAGTGTTGCTCCCGAAGTGGACACTCTACTTTTTAGCACCCTCTATGAAAAAATAAGTAAGTGCAACTTATGAATAAGAATAGTACGTTTATTTATTTCATTATCACTACTTAGGAAGATATACACATTTTTTATAAAACTAAGTAACAACCTAATTTAAGTAAACAATTACGAACGAAGGCATCTGCCATAGTTAATTTTTTTTCTATTGGCTAGCGCTCGTTTTACTTTATCATACAGCCTGTTACTTGTTCATACAATGTTCGTGATTGATCTCTTTGGCGATTGGAACTTTAACTAACAATACCCAAATTCAAATCAATTTTAGTACCTAGAGATTAAAAAGCTATTTTAGTCCCTGTTTACGAGGAATACATAGCTCTTTTTGAATAGATGTGATAAAAATATATACGCGTAACAAGCGTGGTTTTTATCATGCAAAAAATGCATGCGAAGAGACTTGGCGTTTTATTCACCGTGATTGATTTATTAAGATAGAAATGATTCATTCGTTTCTGTGATGATAACCAGCACTCCAATTGCATAACACACTTTCTTTCACAATTCGAAGGTTTAATAAATTCGTCTGCTTGAACAAATTTATCATAGGTACATAATTTAGGAAATAACGCAATGAATGTTGTAGAATTGTCAAAATAAAAGCAGTAAATAATCACGATTACCTACTCTCGATTACCTACTCTCGATTACCTACTCTCGATTACCTACTCTCGATTACCTACTCTCGATTACCTACTCTCGATTCCCCCTACAGTAGATTTTATAACTGAAAAAAAATTTAGAAAAACGTATTTCATGAGCCCTTAGTAAATCTCGGAGAAATTTTGATACACAATTAAACACGTTATAGGTACCTACGATCCCCTGCTGAGACGAAAATGATCTAATCTCGATGAGTCACGGTGTCATCGACCCCACCTGCGGTATGACCCACTAAGTTTTTGTACCACCGGCCGCAGGGTAGAAAGTTTTTTGAGAAAGGCGCCGCGGTGACCTTGTCGCAAAGAATGCTGTAGACCGTGTGTTTATTCATTTAAATAAATATTTTATTTCTATACCCACTTAATTGAAATGTATGCAATCGATATATAAACGTTGTTCCGATATTTTTAGGGTTCTGTATCTCAAAACTAACATTCGGAAACCTTATAGGATC
This sequence comes from Luperina nickerlii, assembly GCA_963855955.1. Lineage (NCBI taxonomy): Eukaryota > Metazoa > Arthropoda > Insecta > Lepidoptera > Noctuidae > Luperina > Luperina nickerlii. Next base: position 2,917,355 of record OY979662.1, read on the forward strand.
ACTTCGTTGTTCGTCCGTCTGTTTGTCAGTGTGTCAAGAGCATTTTTCTCAGGAACACGCGGAGGTGTTTAAATTAATATCAAATACGGTCGATAGACCGGTATACGGTCGATAGACGGGACTTAGAAGCTTGATGTTTTTAGAGCTCCAGCGGACGATAGTCCGCTGGAGCTCTAAAAACATCAAGCTTCTAAGTCAACGCAATAAAAATACCGCCATTTATGCGACATATTTTGATACTCTTCCCGCTGGCCTAGAATCATGATAAAATTTTGAAGTTCATGACTTTTTATGTATTTTTTGGATTAAAAATGTACACGTAGGTATCTGCTAACGTGGACAGCTGAGCAATAAGTTATCGTTAGTGATCCTACTATAGTCAAACAGTTTACATCGGCTGCATGCGGTGGGACAAACAGTCATGTCAAATTCTCCACCTCAATTCGTCCCACTGCAGGGCGTAGGTAAGACTTTCCACCGCCGTTTTTATGCCACCCTTATGTTCAGGTCCACTCGAAAAAGTTTTTAACTTTTGTTGAAACAAAAAAAAAACCGCGTCACAAAACTGTAACACATGTGCGCGCTAGGTGCAAAGATGATAATTTTCTCTGTGACACCGCTCTCCGACTACACTGCTAGGTCAGGCACGCTTTCTTAATCAAGCTAATAGTTTCGGAGCCAAGTGTCTCTGCATTATCGTGATCTGGCGCAAATTTTCCACTTCCTGGTTTAACGTTACGCGGTGCAAAATTATATATGTCAGAGTAAATTTGTAGTTAGTCTGGTGCAGGGCTGTAGCTAGAATCAAATTTGAGGTAGGGCAGCATTGGTTACAGGTAGGGCGGAAGTAAAAAATTTATCATAATTGATCTGCCCTCGGAGCACGGGCTCCTAAATCAATCACCATGTATATCATTGACCTCTAGGTCAATGATGCATGAGCATGGATCTAAGAACTATTAAATCCTCAATGATGAAGAACAAGCGAATAAGATGATTGAACTTCCAGATTTGGATGTAGAGATCGAGTGAGGTAGGGCATTGTGATTTCAAGGTAGGGCATTGCCCCACAATGCCCCCCCCTAGCTACGGCCCTGGTCTGGTGGCTAAACAACAACAGCCGCACGGGTCTATTGAAGGTTGAGTTCCGTTTGCTGAGGTCGGCCCGTGGATGGGTGCCATTCATTACTTATCGAGACCCCTTTGTGCTTCGCAAAACACATTACAGCCGTTTGTCCACCGCCATGTCAACCAAACCTCAACGATAACGAGATGACGGCGCCGAAGTAGCGCGATACATAGATTTACTATAGCCGTGTGTCACCAGGACGTCACGCTCGGTTCGAATAATCTCGTTTCTCGTAGACGTCCCGTTGAGGGTGGCGGGTGGACAAACCGTGTAAGGCGTTAGTCACGGCACGGGAAAAGTCAACCATGTGCAAGTCTCGTGCTCAGATCAACAAATTCAGAACAAAGTTTTATAATTTGCGCCGCATGCCTGTCACTTGAGCACTTGATGATCTCATGACTGCGTCAGTGAGCGGAGTTCGCACAGCTGAATTCTGAGCCAAAGATGTTTGAAATTTTCCCATCAATACGCAAGTAAACAATCTGCAACCATTTCGGTAGTAGTGTAGAAACTGTTACTTATTTATATTACTACACAGGTAACAAATACAGGGTCCCATTAAAATAGATACAATGTACAAATTTAAACACAGCGCTCAGTATGTGTATGTCTAACTAAAGATATCCAAGCAAAAAAATAACACTGATTATAGTGATTTTATTTTGACCTAAAATAATAAATTGCCGGCACATTAGTGTATTTTTGTTAGCTGATTATTTTTCTTGTAAGTATCTAAGCGTTTTCCTTATATGTTTTTTACCATCGTCCTTATTTTGGTGGTCTGAATGATTTCTAAAAAAAAATCCATTTATTTTAATGGGACTTTATATAGTAGCTGTCTACCTAGTTTTGACACCTCGATAAAAAGTGGGGAATTTAAAAACATAAAAGTGGTTACATTTTAGAAAAGAACGTTCGTAAAATTATAGTAACATTGTTATCAGATTGTTGCAGTTTTGAATGAACGATAATCGAATGATTAAACGTTTAATGCAACTTAAATCTGACATCCATTTTACTTTTATGTCAGTTTCATCCAAACTCAAACTCAAAACATTTATTTCAATTAAACCATTTACAGGCACTTTTGAGTTGTCAAAAAGTCGGTCAGTCAGAAATATGAAGCTAGAAGCATCAGCCATTACAAGTTATTATTTATAATGTTATGGTAAGTTTTAAAGTCATCATAGTTATTTACAAAGTGCGCAAGTTCGTTTGTCGAGGGAATTTGGAAGATTATTCCAAATAATAAAGGCGCCGGCGATTTATAAAAAAACATTTACTTTTTTGTCAATTTTGTGATAAGAAAAATTAATATTTCATAGGTGTCATTGTTGCTAATTAGAAAGTTTAAATTATTTAGATCTAATATTTATTTTAGGATACAATAATTATTGCAAAAACATGTATTTATTTTGTTTTGATTTCAACTTAATTGATTTTGTAAGGCTATCACAATGCTATCAAAATGCTATCAAAAGGCTATCAAAATTACGAAATAAAATTAAATTGACTTCAAAAAGAAATTAACTAAAATTTATGAAATAACTTTAATTTCGGAAGTCAGTGTCTGGGATCTGTATTTTAGTTTTACTTTTTTTGGCAACGAATTCCGAAATTAAGTTATTTCATAATTTTGAGTATAAGTACGTAATAGTTTTGTTGTAAATATTGCACTAGAATTTGACCAAGGTTTTGAGATGTTTTCCCTTTGACACTACACCCGTAGCTCGTATCAATAAGCCAAGCCGTCACACTTGTACGTATTAGTCCAGATCTTGAAAATTACTGAATCGATTTTGATGAAAATTGCAGTGTTCCCTAAGTTGAAGTAAATGTAAGCCAATAAAAACATACTTCTATAAAATTTTGTATATTTTGTTTGGAAGCCCTAATATATTGTTATATGTGAATATAATGCAGTTCCAATATGTACGTGTCGAATTGATAACCTCCTTTTTTTTGAAGTCGGTAATAAGTAAAACAGAACAGTATAAGTTCACATTTGTCGGCTCCGTAGCCTAGTGGGTAGTGCACCTGCCCGCGAAGCTCGGGCTTGTGGGTTCGATTCCCACCCAAGGCAAACATTTATGTGATGAGCATTTGTGTTTGCCTTGTCTGGATGTAATTTATCTATTAAGGCATGTATTTATATTTGTAAATATATCAGCTGGCTGATACCCATAGCACAAGTTTACTACAAGCTTAATTTGAGATCAGACGGCCGTGTGTGAAATTATTATATTACAGGTGTGCGAAGACTAAAGGTAGGTACGAAGTATCGCGCGATGTGATAGATTTTCATCACCACTAAATACTATTAAGCTGTCATCGTCTTGTTCAGCAACAGTCGTTGTCAGTTGTGCATCTGGAAACTGAGATGACGTGGTATTTTGTTCTTGAGAAGTATCACAATCTGGTTGAACATTTGATGTTGTATTTCTAGTGGTTGATGAGCCAGATTGAATTGAAATTGGATCCGCAGATGTCGAAGTTCCATGATTCTGCTCCTTTTCTTTAACTGCACGGAGTCTTCGGTAATAAGTAGTTGTATGTCTAAAAGGTTTACTGATACCTACTGTTAATTATTAATACGTACTAGTACTCAATTATCAGATAAAATGTTTGAGTAACACTGAAATTTTTTAATAGGTATCGAATATTTTAAAACTGTGTACTAGTTTCGACTATGTTACAAAACTAAGTTAATTAATGTCCACATTTACTTATAACTATTTGTACACAAAGTTTAGTAACATTCTAAGAACAAAAAGAAGTCACAGTGTAAGCACTTTTGAATAGTTTTGTTCGTGATGTCATAACGTAGTAGGTAACAATGTGGATATATTTACGAAACATTGTTACCAAAAGTTAGTCCGACACATTTTAGTCGCGAAGTCTGTTACAATGCTTTGAGGCTAAACCTCACGCAGTCACAAAGCGTAGTAACAATTACGACATTGCAACCAGTCGATTATTTTGTTACCGATATTTTAGTCACCACGACCGGATTTGGTTGTATGTAGTATACCGACAACAAGCATTAAAGCAATCATTATTTTCTAGAAGCTTATATATTCCACGAACATCATTTAATTCGAAGCTTAGGTAGCATAAAAGCTCTCCTGTCGGAAAATAATTATAAAGGGTTCAATGAAATGCAGCTGAGTGGTTTATAAGAAAGAAAGAAAATAAGTTTATTTGATCCAGGTTAAGTAAGGCACACAATATTCACACAAAAATCACAAAAAAAAACTGTGTGCCTCACGGTGGCGCCATATAATTTATGAAGCAATAACAGCCATCATCCGGCTCCCGTCTACCTGTTTCCATAGAAACCATTTAGCTCTCGTCCTGGGTGAAGGTGCGGAGACAGAGGCGGTAGCGGGCGCGATTGGGTGGCCATCGTGCATCGCGTGTTGATGTAGCGGGCAGTAGAGGCTAGACGTGTTTTCAAAGGGAAAAACAATAGACGATCGCTCGCTTTATAGGTCTGATAAATAAAATAATGAATAAACGAATTATAAAATTCTATCGATTCGTATTCTAAAAAATCTCAACCATTTATGCAAAGATTGTACTTAAGTTAATACTAATATGTCTTTTGTCACAATAGTCAATTAGTTACTACACTGTGGACGTAAACATTGGTTTCATATCTTTGACGACACGGTTGGCGCAGTGGCTGAGCGATCGACTGCTGTGCTGCGTGTCGCGGGTTCGATTCCCGCACGGAACAAATATTTGTATTGCCTATAGGTAGTTGTTCCGGGTCTGGCTGTTTGTGTATGTGAATTTAAATGTTTCTAAACGCATCCACGATACAGGAGTAATACCAAGTGTGGAGCAACGTTAAAAAAAAAATCTAATATCTATATAGACTAGTACTTACTTATACTTATAGTCTAATAATAAAACTGAAGAGTTTGTTTGAACACGCTAATCTCCGGAACTACAAGTCGAATTTAAAAAAAATATTTTTTGCATTTGATAGCCCAATTGTTTTTCTTCAATTTAACGCCACGCTGTGACTCTTAGGAGCTGACCGACAGCAAAAAAGTCAGAAAGAATACTGAGCTAAATCGAAGTAATAGTGCAGGAGGGCGATGCGATACGACGCGGTGGGTCGGAAGAACAAGAAATTTCACGGGGACGAAGTCGCGAACAGAAGATAGTGTTTGATATATTCGTAGAGCCCAAACTCGTCACCCTAGGCGAGGCCTTAGTCTAGCTGGCTAGATAGGTACGGGGGAGGTGCGAGGGCCAGCCCCCTGTTTCCATGGTCACTGTGGGTATAGTGCTGACATGGCTGTCTGGTTGCATCTCGCTCTGATTATTGATTGGGTGCGGCAGGGCGCAGCGCGTGTCCTGTACAATTTATTGCATATTACTTTCAACTCAAATAAAAATATTTTATTTCACATAAACGTACATGGGCACTTATGTTGAATTATTCCTCGAAACGTCAGAAGCTAGATTCCAATTCCAACAAGGACTGACAGGAAACTCCACGGTTACTCTTTTAAAAATAATTGACTTTTATAATGTTTTCAAATTACAGTGTTATTAGGTTTGGGAGGAGAGTGCAGGCCTGCCAACAAGTGACTTCTGGTACTCGATGTTATAATTTAATGTAAGATTTTCTCATAAGTAGTGTGGAGTTTTGGAGAGTTGAACAAGTTAGTGATTTGCTAGGACAAAGGCCAAATAATTATTCATCTAGCTTTATCCGGACCTTTTTTGTCTTGGACGTTTCTCGGGACCCAGGGGTCCCGGACCTCTGGAAGGCGTATGAGAGGTCGAAGCCAACTTACAGAGGCCCGTAAATCGCTTTAGCTAACCGACAGTTTTCTTGTACGCACTACGCAAGTACACCCAGGGATAACCTCCGGCTGGTGTAGGACTTTTGCAGGATATGGAAACAAATATAGTGGATTATGGGTTTGGGTGGCCAAGGTGGACCGGTTACCTACAACTATAGAAGGACTATGGCTCCAACCTGATCAATGTTTCATATATGTACAGTGAAACTTGGTTAAGTGGGACCTGGATAAGTGAGAAACCTCCATAACTGGAACTCACGCTGAGGTCCCAACACTTTGGCACTGAATTACCTCTGTTAGTGGAACGAAGCAAACCTCTATATCTGGGATTCGTGCTTTCGATTTTTTTGTGATAGTTACCTCTATACCTGAGACAGCGAGTGAAATTTATATGCATTAACCTCTGTAACTGAGATAACGTCGTTTTGTTTCTTTACTTACTTATTCTTATTCTACCCGCAAATTTCGCACTTAACTAATTTTGAGCCTTAATGACCTTCAGTTTTAGTTTTGCTTTTCTATCGTACGGATGTTTATTTGAAAAATGTCGAAACGAAGGCTCAAATCGTTATTATCAGTACGTGAAAAACTGAAGTTAATATTCGTTTATGAAAGTGGAAAGACACGCGATGAAGTCTGTGTCGAATTTGATGTGCCAAAATCTACTCTTTGTAGAAATATTCAGAATAAAGATAAAATTTATTTAGAAATGACATCAATTGGTGACAAAAGCATATTCGATAAAATTTATAACATCAAAAAACATCGGATGGCTGATACTTCCAAAAGACAAGCTATAAAGACAGATTTCTATAATTGATATTCTGTTTACATTTTTGTACTATTTATAAAAAACTTGCTTGAATATTTTTGTTTATTGCATTCATTACCTTAATTTTTTTTTATTCACCATATAGATTCAAACTCACGTATTATGTTTACATAAAACGTAATTTAATAATCGCACCTCTATAACTGAAATAACCTATATTCTGACCTCTATTAATGGAACCCTCTGTAAATGAGACAGATATTTATTTATACCTGGATATCTGAGACACTGGGTAAGTGGAATACCTCTATAAGTGAGACAAATTTGCAGGTCCCTTGATGTCTCACTTAACCAGGTTTCACTGTATATGTACACGTTATCTGACAAATTATTATTAATTAGGTAGGTGAAGTGAGATTTCACTGTGTCGCTTTTTTACTAAGATGTCCATTGATGTGTTTTAAACATGGAAGATTATCATAAAAAAGAGCCTAAAGTGGGTGCGTAACAACGGTAGGGTCTACTTACTGAGATTTGAGGATTTGAGGGAAAAATTATTTATTGGTAACTAATGCAGGAGATACGTAGGTTTGTCGGAAGTATAACATGAATCATAATATAGCACATTTAGCCAAACGTGCTATACGCCCTTTGAGCCCTGAGGTATCGATATATAAGATACCTAAATAAATTGAAACATACTCCCTCAGTGCAGGGGTGTTAGTTGCTGGGAAGTTTGCGCGGATTTCAGACGCGGCAGGCCGCATCGCGCGGCATTGCGGCGAAATTGCGCCCAGTGCGGCCCACCTGTAGTGTGCGATAAGCGTCACCATCATTTCAGCGGAAAGACCTACACTGCTGGACATAGGCCTCCCCCAAGCACCGTCACTTCGACTGGTTTTAAAAATTATTTTTGAATTTTATAGCCCAATTCTTGAGGAAGGCTATAGGCTATTTAACATCACGCTAGGGCATTTAGGAGCCGAACAAATAGATAAAATGTCAGAAAGAAAGCTGAGCGAAAGCGGGGTGGGACGGGGGAACAAGGATGCGGATGAAGTCGCAGGCACAGGCTAGTAAAGGATAAAAAAGTGAATGTATCCCCGAAATATAGGTTTATCACCTATGATAATTGTCTCAAACTTTGTACATTGCAAACATGAAGCCATTATTCGCTTATTCAGTGCATATTGTCATTATTAGTTATGTAATAGGTACCTACCTACGTGTTCTTATTTTGGTGAATAAAATTATTTATTTTATAACTTACTAGCTGAGCCAGCAAACGTTGTTTTGCCATATAGATTATTTCGAGGATTTTTTTTTAGTTCGATAAAAAAAATAGATAGTCGCCGATTCTCAGACCTACCCGATATGCACACAAAATTTCATAAGAATCGGTCAAGCCGTTTCGGAGGAATATGGTAACTAACATTGTGACATGAGAATTTTATATATAACATATAGAGGCTCTAGAGATTCAAAAAAGTTCAACAAAATATGACTCGTGATCGAATTAGTTCGCTTTCGCCGGCTTCAGATCACTCTATTCGTAATGCTTCACGGGCAAACACAATTCGTCTCAATGTACCATGTCGACGGGCTTTCGAATCTTCCACAACATAAGCAAATGTCACTTTTATTCAGGGATTTTGAAAGCTTTGAGGCTTTTACCAGATGGTAGTAGTTAATCATTGTTTTGTAACGTTATGTCACTTCTAGATGAGGCTTAACTTATATAAAGGATTAAAGGAATAAGACCGTGTCTTATGACATAGCTCTGTCTCCTTTTCATCACAATGTTAAGCCAGGGAAACCAATAATTGTTAGACAAATTCACTACCAACTTAAATCACCTGCTACATATTTAAATCACAACTGTCAAAGAATGACAGTTAATTACCCAGACTTTACAGAGTAGATGAAATAAGTTTCCTAATAAAATGAAACACGACATGTAACTCAGCTCAGTATTGCCTAACAGCTGTAAATAAGGGAACCATAGCAAGGTCCAGCATAAAGATCACTGCGGCCGCTGAACATATGATCACCTTCAGCATGACCTGACGTTTTAGGGGCACCCCTAGCAAGTACAGGATTTCGGCCATCGCTTGAGTCGCTTGGCTCGAATAATTCCAGCGTTGCCAGATAGCTGCTGCGTTGACCAGGAGCAGAGTAGAACCTGTGCTGCATAAGTAGGCCTGGAAGGAGATGAGAAGCTTTGTCAGGGAGGTGGTAAAGATGCGGTTAAGTGCCGTCGGGATTCGCTGCCGTATCTTGCACATTGCTTAACAGAGATAAAAGGAACTTGATCGCGCTTGCTCCGTTACGGAAAAGGAGCTTCATCGCGCTGACTCCGCTACGGAAAATATGCAACTCCAACAATACAACGTGCTCACGCCTTCAACTCTTTTAATTCCGAGGAATATTGTCTTGACAGTATACGTCGCGTTTTGTTTGGCATAAGTGTTAAAATCGCACGGGTTTAAGATGACAACAATGCATTCTTAATATTTTGTATAAGGGCTTGTACACAAAACTGCGGTGAGACGTCGCAACGCAAAAATCTGCGAGCTCGCACTACACATCGCAAGAAGTTACGAATTGATTCGCATCGCGCATTTCTGCGATGTTACGTCACACTTGTTGATGCTATTTAAAGTTCGCTCTGAGACAGCGTGTGGACAAGACGTATGATTTATTGTAAACAAAATGACAGAGTACGACGTTGATTTTTTTATATCACTGATTGAGGAGTACCCTGTTCTTTGAGACACAAGTAACGAACATTTGAACTCTTAAGCTTTGACGCTCGGGTCGACCTCAGAGGATTCCAGTGGTCCAAGTGACGCAGCGGAAGGCCTAAGGGTCTAAACAGATGGACTGCATTTGAACTGCATGTCAGCTGTAACATCGCAGTTTAGATGTAGTTGACATAACTAGGTTTCGAAGCGATTAAGTCAACTGCATCCAAACTACGATGTTGCAGCTGAAATGTAGTCCGTCTGTTTAGACTCTAAGAGTTCGGCACAGTATCTGTGTGCAGTAATACCTGCAAGGCCTTCCCATCACAGGTGTTCGCCCTCGAACACAGGGCCAGGCCGATGACTGCTACCAAATATGTCACCAACACTCCTCCAGACACCGACTGCTCCCACTTGAACACCCTCAGGGAACGGATGTGCATCGTCAGAGCAGCCACCAGCAGAGCCATTGCAGCCAAACGTAAAGCCAGGACTATGGTCGTCTCTGTATTTTGAATTTGGGCATGTTGTTTTTCTAGCAGCGGTGATAGGTGCTGTAAAATCTGTTTAAAAACGGAAAAAAAATTAACTGGTTTCAAAATGCTTGACTATAGTAATTTATAATAGTGGGTGCTGTGTAGAAGTGACCTATATATCTAGCTACTATAAGATTTATTTGTGGAGTTGGTATAGAATATTAGGTTTTATGAAAAACGATGCATGAACGAAGCTTTTTTGAAATCTGCGTTGTAGGTACTTGTAATGTAGCAGATATAGATAACTCTCTCATTCCTAGCTGGTCGCGAGAAACTATCTATGACCTTTCTCTGGTAGAGTTTATACATATAGAGGAGGTATCTCTCAACTTGTAGCACATAATTAATGGATGATTTGAACTCGATAACATCAGTAGCTCTAACAAAAGCAATGGATACTTTACAGTTGTCCCGTGAGCGTTACATTCAAGCTAGGAAGGTACTGCTAAGGTTACTAAATGTGTACAAATTGTACACTTCTTCTTGGTCTTATGGTACAAGAAGCAATACCAACTGACTTTGAAATTCATGTTAGCAATAATAATGTTCTCACAGTCATGTCTGTAGTGTATCAGCAGTAATTGAGCCGTTCATTTCCATCCACTATAATATCGTGATAATTTCGAATATCGCACGTGACGACATGACAGACGGAATCCATAGAGAATGTAGAATGACCACTAGAGGAAGGCGTTTATAGAGTGATTTTACTCTTTGGTTCCCGTTGTTAGAATGATATTGCATCTTTTTTGAGTTAGCATGTCAAGTACGGTAGCTCGACTTTTGAAATACCTGCTTTGAAATTACTTTGAAACGATTAGAATAAAAACTTCTGTACTAGTCACAACTATTAGTAACTGTAGGCGATGTATGTAATAAAAGGAACTCTGGTTATTTGTAGGTCAATGATAATACTTGTTGGTAATTACCGATTGTTAAACAACGATAAAAATGTCTATGATGGCATCTGATTTGTTAATCATTATATTTCTACAGTAATCTGACGCGAATCAAATCTGTAATCTGACGCTGACTCAATAAATAGGGGGTATTTATTGAGTCAGCGTCAGATTACAGATTTTGTTTTGTAATCTATGAGGTCTAGTATTTTTGCGTTCAAAGGTTCAACAAGATTTCCTCATTTTACGTCTTGATGTTATTTTTTAGCGTTAGGGTATGAAAACCATAATTCTATTCCGTATTCATTTTTCTTCATGATTTTACAAACTTACAAGCCGTGCGCCTGATGGGATTTCCCATCGGCAAAACGTCGAACTTCCATACAAACTTTCATCCTCTATTTAAAATCCTTTAGGGGGTGAATTCTCAAACAACCTTTCTTTGTGTTCGCTTTCGTTATTTACGGAACTCTTGTGGAGAATTTCATGCTAAATAGGCTCAGCGGTTTAGGTTGTGCGTTGTCTGTCAAAGTTTTTTAATAAGTAGTTCTTTGTTTTTTATTCAACTATGTATGTTTTCTTTCTTCTAGGGTTGTCGGCAACGATATGTCACTTTCCTGGCGCGCCAGCGCACTCGAGGGTCACATTCTCCGAGGAGGCCCTGACGGAGGGCACCGTCGCCTCCTATGAATGTGAGCGAGGGTTCGAACTGCTGGGCCCCACCAGGAGAACCTGTGGCGCCAACGGGAAATGGACGCCTGACGGCATTCCTTTTTGTGGTAAGTAGTACTAACGTGTTGCATAAAGTGTAGATAATTGGGTGAAAAAAAGAAACAAAGTGAAAGTGCGAAAACATCCTACTATGTACTTACTTAGATTGCGATTGATCATGACTTGTGTCAAAGAACATAATCGATCGATAAACATTATCCAGTCGCCAGGTGCCACTCCACACCGGATTGATTTGAATTAACGGTCGGTGTCATAATCAAATGCAATAAACAGGTACAGTTAAGTTAAAAAAATACACGGTGTAAGGGGAATGTTGCCATGCATTCAGCCCATGATTATGAGTTTGAAATTTTTCATCGGTTACTTGAAAAATATGCTGTTTCATCGGTCAAAAATAATGTGTCTTCTATCAATTAAATAATCACCGAACAGGTGATTTTTTTAGTAACAGACAAAAACTTTACATTTTATTTTTTATTTAATTTAATCATGTAATATTCTAAGCGTCACTGACCTCTATTATACATGCTAAGCGTGGATAAAAAAGCCGGTCAAGAGCGAGTCGGACTCACGCACCGAGGGTTCCGTACCATCATGTTTTAAATTTTTCATCGGCGAGGCGGTACGATATTTTTTTTTTCATTTTTAATCATAAGTCGAAAACTATGCGGCTTAAAAATAAAGAAAAAAATGTTTAAGAGTGTGCAAACTACGCTCTTTCATATGATACCCTACATGCCTTAGTAGCCCCACTTCGAATTTTTCAGACCCCCTTTCAGTCCCTGTTGCAAAAAGCATACATATATTTTTATTTCTTTCTTATTTACAAAATAGTTGGGCAAACATCATCTAAAACTATTCCAAATTTCAAGTTGATGCTGACGAAGCCAAGCTTAACAAAAACAAAACATACCTAATCAACTGCCACACGACCAACGGTACGAACTCTTAAATTAATCATAATCAACGAAAAACGTGACGAAATCGCATAACATGTTTCAATAGAATAATAGAATAAAAATCACAAAGGGCATAGCGTATACTTTCTTTGAGACTTTGAGAGCTGTGGGACTGCATGACAAAGACTCTTCCGCTTTTTAGAAGCCATTCACAGCCATGTGAAGAGATTTCACGAAGAAAGTAAAAGCCGGTCATGGGTAGCGAGCAGGGGTGTGCGCTACTGTGATTTAATTTAACGTATTGTGCATTGTTGAGATCACTTTATTAACATTTTACTAGAAAAAAACGTGGAGAGGAGAAATTACGACGTCGTTGAGATCTGTGTTGTAATTTTTAAACATCAATGCCAACTCAAATTCAAAGCATTTATTTATGTCAAATAAACCAATTACAGGACTTTTGAATTGTCGAGGGGTCGGTCAGTCAGAAAGAGGAAGTTATTTGCCCATTTCATAGCGTAGGAGGTATATATGGAGAAGAACGGGCAAGAACCTCCACAGACACTCATATAAAGTACCCGGCGATAAATATTGCACATCGACCTTTGGAAAGAGACAATCGGCTAATTTCGGCTTCGTAGAGCGTTATCTCTGTCGCACGAAATACAAACAGTCCGGTATCTATTAGGAGCTGTTAAAACAATTATGATTTGCTTCTTTTGATAATTATTTTTATTCTTTGTATAAAATACAAAAAAAGGTAAAGGTCGATGTGCAATATCATGTGTAAATCATGTGTATTATCGATGTGTAAATCAAAATCCGTTATAAAAAGATAAAAAAAAAACAATAAAAAAATTAAATGCGTTATTAAAAGTCAAAACTATTGCAATTTAACATTAATGTCTAATAATGCACTCAAAAACTCATCATTCAACCCAGCCTTGGCAACCCTGACCCAATTGCGAATAATGATCGTAACATTCAGATTCGCCATGATTTCTATTTATTATAAAACCGCGTTTGATTATAAAACCGAATTAAATACATTATTTATTTGTTATACACAATAATTAAAATAATAATAAATTAGAATAGCGGGCAACCCTATCCTGGCACTTGCAGTGGCGCGTGCGACTGAAAATCAGGGCTGCTGAATCTGGGCAATGCTAATATTTATAATAATTATCTTTGAATTCAACTTTTATAATGGTCATAATGACCATTAATTATGACGTCATCACACATCACGGCCTGTTGTGCACCCTTAGGCCGGTCGTGCACGACGTGACCCATTAACGCGTCATTAATTACTATTTTCTATTTCTAACTAGAGTGCTACTAAGATATTTTGACGCCTGACTGACATTGACAGAGGGCGTTGGTGATACACATTTGTGAAATTGTGTCACAGAAATTGTATTAGGTAACAAAACAAGGTGGCAACGTTAGTTCCGATCCTGACACCTGTCAGTGTGACAATTCTAGTCAATATTATGTCTATATAATTAAAACAAACTCGGGTTAGTTTCACCATTTATAACTCAAGAACGGTAGGACCGATTTTTATAATCTTTGGTTTGTTGGATTTGTCTCCGCCCCGAATAACAGAATAACTACATATTAAAAAAAAACCGGACAAGAGCGAGTCGTCCTCGCGCACCGAGAGGGTTCATCATGTTTTTAAATTTTCATCGGCGAGGCCTATATTCGTAAGAGAATTTTGACACTGCGCACTGTGGTGTAGAATATTGCAGTGTTAGGTCATCACCATCAAACTCAAACTCAAAGCATTTATTTAAATTAATTAGGCATTAGGCAAATTTCATCTAAAACTATTCTATATTCCAAGTTGATGGCATTAGTAGTTCTTGAGATATCCAGCTGTGACAGACAGACTGAGTCTCACCATAAGGCTTCCGTTTTACTATTTTGGTACGGAACCCCAAAAAGGCGGAAAAATCACAAAAAAAATGAAGATAATTAATTTTTTATACATTTTGTATCGAACAATTTGTTGGCGGTACGAAGTTCGCCGGGTTAGCTAGAAGCTAATGAAGATCAAATTCGCAAAACACGTACTCGCTTGTATGAAACTGACAGGTGCAAAGAACGCATTCTCTGGACGGTCGAAGTGTAATACCGTGACATCCTGCTTACTCATCGGCGAATTGAGTTTGTAACACGTTACTTTTGAGTAGCGTCTTGGACCATTCAGAATTCACTTGGTATGTCTATGTCTTATGGCCTGCCAAAAGCGTAACACAAGAGGTATTAGCGTGTCACCAGACACAGTCGGAATCGGTCCCTAAAACCTGACGGCGGCGGCAGTTAAAGTGGGTGCAAGTCCAATACACTCCGTCACCACGCCCGAGGCCGAGAATAACAGGACTTAGAGCACTTTCAAAATCATTCATTCATAATTTTCTTGCCCTTATCCCAATATTTGGGGTCCACGCAGCATCTCTGTCTTCTTCTTCTAGAGGTATACTTCTCTATCAGTTGTCATCTCAATAGTCACACCATTTTTAGCTATCGTCGTTGCGCGTGCAAAAGCCGCTATGTGTTATTTTCGGTTCTTTATGCAGTTTTAATCGTTATTTCAATACACACATACTGTATAAACAGCTATGTGATAAGTGCAATATTTAAAGAGTTAAGGAATGTAGCTATGTGATATTCATACATCAAAAGTTCCGTATAAACACGCTATAATTCATATAGCTCAAATAAGTTCACTAAAAACACAGCGACTTTTGAATGCGCAACGACGCTATATCATCTTTCACACAGTCCATCCACAGTTTATTTGGTCTTCCCCTACTCTTATAGCCATCCAGATTCGTACTCAAAACTTTACTTACATCTTTCTTGCATTGACTAGTGATCACTTGTTTTGGGTTTGGGCGGGATGTGGTCGGTACGAGTAGGTCTAAATCGCTGTGGCTGTCTCGCAAATGGTCGCAGCGTTATGCTGAGAATAGATGTGACGCATATTTTCCCCAACCTTGTTCTTTTTTTATGTTTATGTTATTTGTTTGCGTCTTGTTTACCACAAATAAACGTATTTTCTTTTTTTCTTAATTGAATGATTGCCTCGAGGCTCGTCAGGCTCCATTGTCTCGGCGAATGTTTATTCTGGGATGAAAGGAAAGAAAATAAATATATATTTTCTTTACTCATAACAGGACACTCACCGTAAATAAACAATATTAATACAATAGCAAAAACAACAGTAAACACGTACGTACAGTCACGAGCATATTTCCTTTTATCATCTTATCATCGAAACCTAACGACAAGACAAAAAACAAAATTCACGTTGCATAGATCTTGAGAAAAAGTGTTTGACAGAAAAGTGATCTTATAAAAGTTCAGATTTTCCGTTAACGAACCCTAAAAATTATATACCTCTAGTTAATTTGAAGTTAACACCAAACCTATTAACTTCCGATCTTCCCCTTCCGAAAACCCTTCACTTTTCAGGAACGCAGAAAACATAAGAGCGTTTACGCCGTACGCTATTTCAAACAAACTTTCAAGCCCTTGTTTTCCGAAATGAATGGACTGATTTTATTTAATGAAACTTCATATGCATAAGCTCCTGCTTATGCATATGAAGTTTCATTAAATAAAATGTTCTTAAGTAACTTTTTAGACCTTTGTATCCTTACAAAGGTCTAAAAAGTTACTTAAGAACATTTTCGAAATATCTTATTTAAAAAAAGATAACTGAAAATCTGTTTCTATGGAAAATTTAAAATCGGTTTAATTTGGCTGTTACACTATTTTTCGAAAATGTTCTTAAATAACTTTTTAGACCTTTGTATCCTGCTTATGCGTATGAAGTTTCATTAAAATCAGTGCATTCATTTCGAAATACAAGGGCTTGAAAGTTTGTATATAAACACTCTTAACCACAAATCAATTTCAAGCTAACAAAGTCGACTGAATTAACATTCGAGTTCAAAACCGATCCCTCATACAGGAAAACTGTACCAAAAGCAATCACTGAGATTGACATTCTTGACTGACATTCCACACCTCGGGCTGTCGCTCAGTTGTCAGGAGGTACCTCTCTGCTCCACTAACGGTCACACCTGCAGTGATGGTTATTAGATATTACTCCCAATGTACCGCTATGTTATGCTCATCTGTATCATTCAATTACACCGCCAATGGCACGGAGATTGATGTGGATGGAGCAAATCATAGTTTATAGGTACTGTTTTGTTAAAAAAAAACTATTGATGACTTCATGTGCCTTCGGATCGATCTCCAAAGCCACCATAAAGCTTTTCTAATGTTGTCCAACTTTCTTCGAAGTGAGAATCAACTAGTAGGTACCAAGAATTGACCAAAATGTTGTACTAAAGCTTTGGTTTCCTAAGACAGCGGTGAACGGTCACACAATAACGTCTGTCCAAATACAGAGAGCTTTTTGACACCTTAATGCCTGGTGAAAATGATAGATTTTCATGACGGACGTTATCAGAAGACGAAACCGCTTTTCAAGGACGCCAAAGGTTTAGATAAAGAACTATTTATCTAAAGCTATACAGGATTATACGTTTGTGGCACTTATAGCCTTAAATATATAATCCCGGTAGCAGCGCCTGCGGTTTCACCTCGTAAGTTTCGATCTCGTTGGAATATCAGGATAAATAATATTCTATGTCCTTTCCCGGGACTCAAACTATCTCTATACCAAATTTCATCTAAATCGGTTTAGCGGTTTAAGCGTGAAGAGGTAACAGACAGACACACTTTTGTATTTATAATATTAGTATGGATTAATGTCAACAGGTTATACCCAGTCTGGCTACCCTAAATAAGTTGTCTTGACTAGACAAAACGATTTATTATTGTTTACCTTATAAGCGAAATAGGTCATAAACAATCAAACACAAGCGACAGTAGAACCGCCATGATTCCATACGACGATCACATAATTTGTATGCGATTTGCGCCATTAAGTCACCTGTGACCCCAATGCGCTCAATGGGATCCAGAACCTACAAACAATTGACAAGTGATTAATAATCGATGGTGTTGCCAGAAAAAAATATGCGTATTTTTTTTTTAGGTAACGGAATTTCTGTGGTTACTAATGAGTATCGCCGGACCTCGTTTAAATATTGTGTGGGTGTGTGATACAAATGGTAACGGTAAGGGGCCGTCTCCACCAGCGAGAGAATCGCCGCGATATTATCGTCGTGCCACGTATTTTTATACACTCTCTTAGAACGTGTCTCCACACGGCGATATCATCGCGGCGAAAATTTGAGGGCACGGCGAAACTATCGCCGCGATTCTCTCGCTCGTGGAGACGGCCCCTAACAGTGAGAGTGTTATTTATATTTTTAGATTAGTCACCTTTTCATTGTAGGTTTCAATAGTCTAGAATTATTGAATACAGCCAAAAGTACAATGTTTTGCGTGCATTAGGTCAATCAAACCAGGCCAAAGAAACCAGTGCCGTCCATAAGCGAGTTGGGTAGGTGATGTCATCAAAGTCGCTGAGGTCACCTGGTTGAGGGACGCACGGAACCGGGAAGTATGGGAGACGAAAGGAGGCCTGTACCCGGCAGTGGGGGAAATGATGAAGTATGTTGCGCACTGATGTAAACAGCTACTACTTTATACAAAAAAAAAAAGTCGTTACAACGTAACTCATCATCTGTCTATCCTCTTTCCCATCTACGTTGGGGTCGCCTTCCAGTCTTACCGGTTGCAGCTGAATACCAGTATTTTACATGGAGCGACTGCCTATCTGACCTCCACAAACCAGTTACTGGGTAATACGATACCCCTTGGTTATGACTGGTTGTCAGACTTTCGGTCTTCTTACTGCCCGTAACGACTTTCAAAGATCTACGAATGACAGCTGGGAGCAACGGCTTAACGTGCTTTCCGAGGCACGGAGGGGTTATCGGTATGTAAAGATGGTCACCCATCCACAGACTAACCGCGGCAAGCGTAGCTTAACCTGATCGATCGACCTGTGCGGCTGTTATTATTTAGCCACGGGCCTCTCCGTCGTTACAACACAACTACAATACAAAAAAAATACTAAGACAGCAAAAATTATTGCTGGGGGTAATAATTTTTATATGTTGCTTAGTTTGATGTCGGCTTTGTGATGGATCTTTTAACACTCTGTAGATCGGTAGGTACATGCCCGACCTGACCATTATGAGAAAGTCTGGGCTGTAAAAAAAGATCAACACTTAACATAGCGTTTTGTAGTCAAATCATTATCATAACAGGCCAACGTTCTCTGCTGAACTTGACCTCCGACTGGCTGCCTCTAAGACGAAGGCGGTTAGATCTATAATTGATCAGAGGCCAGTTGCCCCCTAACCCGAATTGATGAGGATAGGTGCCTATGCACTGAACTGAAAATACCTATAAAAGTAAACTAAGGGCATCAAGCACATCAATAGCCAACTAAAATATTCATGACATAGATATGGGGATATGAAGAATTTTATGGGTTTGCTATTGGGTCGAAAACGGAACCCTTATCATTTATTTATGTCCGTCTGTCAGTCTGTTCGTCAGTCCGGATGTCGCAAAGCACCATACGAGTATCAATGAAAATTGGAAAAAAGCTGTATACTGTGAACCGCTAAACATTGCTTCTTCAGGCTCGTACACACAGGCGCGACGCGACACGCGACACAAAGACACCGCAAGTCGCGCAACGAGCGGTGCCTTTGTGTCGCGCGTCGCGCCTGCAGGAGGCAGGCGTTTGCAGGAGCCTTTCTTCGTCGTTTCCTCAATGCTGAGGATCGCGACCACATAATTACGACGCGTCTCCAAGTTATGCGGTCTTCTGCGGTGTAGACCGCTCGGTGCCGCTGCCTTCATCATCTTTCTTATTCGCGTCTGACCATCTTGCCGAGGCTGTGCCTTTCGCTAAACAATAGTGTAGTGGAATTAGGAAAAAAAAATTGTTTTAGCTCTTTCCATTCGTGTAACTGAGGGATAAAAAAAACGCACTTGACCGGTTTTTTCAACTAAGAATCCTTAAAGTGTGTGAAAGTAAGGTTGATAGTCCTGTGCCCTGAAGCGGAACAATACAACCTAGAAACACTAATCGTTTTCCTGCCTAAACCGTCAGACTAACGACTTAAACCAACTCTCTAATATTAATAACTTTCAATTCCCACCTATTAAGAGTGCACACTATCAAAGCAAGCCTAATAGACTCGTCACAAAAGACTTCCGGCGCAGGTATGGCAAAAGCGTCAATTAGCATTGAATGGCAAATGTCGTCGCACTTCATTGTCACCGAATCGTATGTTGGTGTCGACCAGCGGCCATTGTCCCAATGGTTATCGGGTCGATTAATTTGTATGGTAGACACGTAATAGACGATATATATCGCGGTGAAGTGGAGAGGTTTGTCAAGTGGTTAGATAACTTTTTCTTTTTGGCGATTCATTAACATGTACGGGCCTCGCGCGCCGCGTGTTGGAGTACCAATTACGACCCACTTCTTTGGGAGATGCGCGTCTCCCCTCGATCAGAGAAGCCTCAGTCCCAGCAGTGGGAACATTATAGACTGATATGATTACTGATTAGTTATAGTTACGACAAATGAGATTGGGGTTGAGTTGGTTAAGAACGCTACTCTAATAAAAACAGGAAGGAAACTGCCTTATCTCTTTTCGTGGATGTAGAACGTGATATCTACAGAGATCACAAGAACTCACTACACACTCACAAGAACAAACGACGCCTCAGACAGAACCACCCAATAACCTCTCATTAATTCAGCTAATTACGTCAAGCAGAACCATTATTCCAAATGTGATACATTAGATACTATCCATCAAAATCAGTCCAATATAGGTACATCCAATATAGGTACATCATGTATATCCAAAACGAATGCTTAGAATAGATTTAAATTAATCAACGTTGACTACCCAAAATCACTACAACTATTTCGGAAAATTAGATAAATTTTGATGTGCGCGTGTCGTCGGGGTAAACACGGTAATCGAAAATGTAGGTTAAACATAAAATGTCTTGAACGACAAGCAATGTCGCTTCGCTAAACGAGTTAGATCGATAATGTCTCGATCTATTGGCGCCGTTTCTATTCTGTAGGCGTTATTTCTGTATTATCTACTGACTCTTTTATTTTACTGTATTAATCTATTATTGATCGAAGGTATTCATTTAAAAATCAATCACGATTGCGATCTTTTTATGGCTTTTTAATTTTTAAACATTAAATGTAGGTAGGTCTAAAAAATATTTTCTTTCTTTCTCCATTCTTTAGCCTAACTTGCTCGGTAGACGCTACCACAGACGGCGCCATAACTTTTTTTTTTTAGGATGGGTAATCATCACATGACTCCTCCCGCTCTGGACGGCGCCATCCCTTCGCCCTTCATTTTGTTAAAATACAAAAGGAATAACAAACTACGACTTAGTATTTTTCCTCTAGCTGTTAGCCTAATTAATACATGGAACGTGCTTTAAAAACAATTCCGAGAAAGGTCCCTTACGCAGTAATTTCAGCTGCTGAATTCACATGAAACTATATACAGAAGCAGGCGCGGGTCTAGATTTTCGCCCAGGGTCGCGGGTTGTTGGAAAGAGATGCCGTGGCCCCTGGCACAGGCGACTGAAGGAACACGGGTGGGTTTTAGTCAGTAAAAGTCTGACACGCCCTCCCACTCCGCCCAGAGCGGGAGAAGTTTTTGATGATTTCCGACCCAAAAAAACCACACAAGCGAACCTTGCACTGTGCAGATACAATCTTCTGTAGAATTCCTAAGATCTAATTTCAGTGTGTGCGTGGACCATAGATATCCGTGGCGTGGACCAATCAGAGGTCGCCATGTTTATAGAACACATTGAGAATGTTTGTGACAACATTATTGATCAAGTTTGTAGAATTAGATAGTGTTTGTATCTCTATCTGACATTTTAACATGCAGCAGCCTGATTTATTTGGCTTACCTACCTAAGTGCGAATTCGACTCTAGTCTGTCATATCTCTGAACGCAATCAGCACTGCCGGTTTATTCTGTAAAAATGTCACCGTGAAAACTTAGGTGAAGTGAGCTGGCATTCCATTTGACGACACTTTTGACAGCTCACTCTAAGCTCACTTCACCTAACTTTTCGCCGTGAGATTTATGCAGAATCTATCGGCAGCTGAAGAACAAAGTTAGTATCAAGAGCTATCAGAGTCAAAATGGCTGTGGAATATTGACACTGAACGCGGTGTAGATGTCCTGATCGCGTTCAGTTCCTAAGTACTGTAATTTGAACAGAACCTTACTAGAAACGGCGGCCTCGTTGGTACACATCACACGCGTGAGTGCTCATCATATGGTTCTGTGACCCCGAAAAGTTAGGCAAAGCTCTTGGTACAAGTCAGTGGGATTGTCCGAAAGGGTTACCGCTGGCCCGGAACATAAAGGGCGAAAGAAGGAACACGGGTGGGTTTTAGTCAGTAAGAGTCTGACACTCCCTTCCGCTCCACCCAGAGCGGGGGGAGTCATTTGATGATTTCCCATCCTGAAAAAAAAAAATAAAGCTCTTGGTACAACAGCTACCTATACAAAATTATTTGCTCACGTACCTACAATAGACAGCGTCTATTGCTATCAACCGGGCTCAAAGTCAGACTTCGGACTGTAACTGGGAAATTACCAATTTAAACCTAAATCAAATCTCTTTTAAATTCATTACTACACCTGCGGGTAATCACCTAACACACCATCAGTAGCAAAGGGTTTGTTTTGACAACTCAACAACATTCGTTACGTTGTTTGCGTTCTTGAGCAGACACATTTTTCAAAAATATGGATCAATGGATTAGAAATATGCTTCTATTAGAATGATTCAAATTGAGAGTAATAGTGTGTAAAGGTAATACTTAGTAAGCTTAAATGTCTCCCGCGTGGCCCGCATGTCAGATGAGAAATGGGCTAAAATAACCACCGACAGAGTCCCAGTAAACGCAGGACGACATCGCGGCAGGCCAAGGGGGAGATGGCGAAACGAGCTTGTCTCGTACCGAAAGCCGCTAATGGCAAAAAGACAGAATTGTGTAGTAAATGGAGAGGGGTATTTGATCTGCAGTGAGACAATATCTAGTTCAATTAAACACTTCTAATTGAATTTAACAGATTAGAAGTTTTGAATTGGTTGTTCCCAATAATGGTGACCTGGCGAAGGTCGCGGGATTCCGCTGGATACGAGAAGCACGACCGGTGGATGAGGCGGCGCTAGAGAGAGACCTGTCATGATTGTCTGACATGACCTGTCGGAAATTTAGAGTCTAGTAGTAGACGTCTTTCAACTTTCTTACAACAAGATATTGAAGAATAATAATTAATTATGATTAGTCAATCCAAAGAGTTATAATAGTTGTATGGTCACGCACGTTTGCACGATGGAGCAGATGGTCGGATACTGGCGTGTAAGTGGCGAGAGTGTGAGAGAAGTGTAAAGTGGAACACAACGAGCATGCTGCCATTGACGCGCACCGTTCATAGTAAACACAGCGGCGGCGGCGCAGGCGCACAGCACAGGGCTGGCGAGTAGCGGGAACTTGGAAAACCATCCAACAAGTTCGTGCGACAAGAGTTGGCCTCGTCATGTCTCTATCGCGCCGAAATGTGCCGCGCTCGCGACTATGCGTATACTTGTTGTGTAGAGATAATGCGACGATAAAGTTTTGTCGCGCTTAGCATATTAGCCCGACTGGTGAATTGAAACGATGTATAGCGAGTGTTATATTATATACATATATTGTCACCATAATTCTGAAGGAAGGGTTGATATTGTAAGCATTAAGGCTCGTACACACAGGCGCGACGCGACACGCGACACAAAGGCACCGCTCGTTGCGCGACTTGCGGTGCCTTTGTGTCGTGTGTCGCGTCGCGCCTGTGTGCACGAGCCTTTATTCTATAATACCTAATATCAGCGGGATATTTGTATAACACAATAACAGTAACAAAGGCTTTCATTTTGACAGTTCAACAACTTTCATTGCATTATTTACGTTGTTGAGCAGACAAATATTTCGAACATATGAGGCAATGATTCAGATTGTGATTGATACTGTCAAATAATGTGTTACGCAATTCGGGTGTTTATCTACTTAAAGCAAAAGTTCAGATTAAAAACAACGTGATTCCGATAGGTCACATACATAATTGAAAGGTAGGTATTTAAAGTAATTATCACGATTAATAATTTCGACGTTATGAAACAATAATTGTCACTGTGCAGTGTGCACCCGGCAGCCCTGCAAGTAACGGAGAACAGAAGTGTGCCGCAAGCTGTCGCTAACGGTGTCGGCAGAGAGCTAGCCCCCGGCGCCGGCGCAGGGCTCGCGACGCTCCGACACTGCTACTACAACATACACTCTTATTATAGCAGGTCAATATTTGACAAACTCGAAAATACATTTTTCTATGATTGTCAAACTCATGTTAAATCCTATGATTGACTGACTGAAAAAGCTAATAAGGGCCTGTCTACACGTCACGACGTCGTCGTCAACGTGGAACAGTGCGGTATCACGACACGGTGCGTTGCCGCATCGTCCTAATGCACGGCACGGCAACGTCGTCGCCGTGGAACAGCGCGTCTGACGTCGTCGTAAGCAGACGGGGCTACGATGCGCTCGCTCAGTAAATGTTTCATTGTCTTAGCGATTAGTCTATACTAATATTATAAAGAGGTAAAGTTTGTAAGTTTGTATATAGGGGGTAATCTCTGGAACTACCAGTCGGATTTGAAAAAATCTTTTTGTAATTGATAGCCCAATTCTTGAGGAAGGCTATAGGCTATTTAACATCACGCTATGACCCTTAAAAGCCGAGCAAAAAGAAAAAAAAAGTCAAAAAGAACGCTAAGCAAAAACGAAGTAATAGCGCGGGCGGGCGATGAGATGCGACGGGGTGGATTCGGGGGAACAAGAAATTTCACGCGGACGAAGTCGCGGCAGAAGCTAGTTGTCAATAAAAGAAGAAGAAGAAGAAGCAGAATAAAATGAATAAATATAATATAAATATACCTAATAGCAGAAATACGTATTGTGCGGTCGATATCTAGAACGAGACTGCTATTTCTTTGGTACGCTAGTGAAGAATGTACCGAAATTTTACAAGTCACGGCGACGTGTAACGTTGCGTCGTCGTGACGTGCATTTTTACAATACGGTAACGGAAATTTGCACCGTTCCACGTTGACGACGTCGTGACGTGGAGATGTGGACAGGCCCTAAGGTTTTTTTTTCTTCTGATTTGGGTTTGACGAGCTGTCAGCTTTTTGTGTTGCTGTTGCTGCAGGTTCAATTCCCGCACGATTAGCCGGTCTAGCGTTGTAGGCTACTGTACAAGTATGACTGCTACCGCGTTGTACCGTAATTATCAATCTAAGCGTCTCCTCGTGACATGGTTATATTTTTTTTGACTCCCATAAAATCACTACAAAGAAAAAAATAACTTTAATTTTGAAAGTCAGTGCCCAAAAACAAAATATAAAACCAAAGATACTCCTTTTTTAAATTCGGTCAGCGATTATAAGATATACTTACACATAGTAAGGAGTAAAATGAAAATGAAGCAAAAACGCGAGTTGCTACTGGAATGTTATAAAATTAACAGATCTTTCAAATCGAAAAGTAGAAGGCAAAAGTGTTATTGATGGATAAAGGATAGATAATTAAAAGTTTTAATTGATTGGTTTGTTATCGTTACATTGTTTCTTATTGTCTATTTTGTAAATTTTTCGTACGTTCCAAATCTCATCATGTTGTGTTAACATTTACTGCACAATGCCTTAGATTAATGTAAATGTGTTATGTTGTATACGTATCTTAAACTACCTGCTCTCCGCGGTTTTACCTGCATAAGTCCTGATCCCGTGGGATATCGGAATAAAAAGTATCCTATGTCCTAATTCAGGTCGTGGTCTTCCCATGTGGCAAATCTCATCCAAATCCGTTTTGTTTTAGTAACAAACAAACATACAACAATTTGTTTAGATAAATAAAAACTACTACTTAAAACAATGTACAAATTAAGCTACAATCATGTTCGCCTTATATAACCAACGCCGTGACGCCATTCGAGTTGAAAGTGCAAATGTTTTGACACACACATTTGTCAGCACTGTCCCTTTCTTTGGACAATTTAAACTACATTACCCCAAATCTCTCGTGTCGTCTCATCTCAGACAACCATCTCAGATGTGTGGACCAAGCTCGCTTTCATTTGCTAAACTGTTTGTAGTGTTGGAAATAAAATTATTAAAAGTGAACAATGAATAAAATTGGTTCAGTTCCCGCAATCAACACTGCGAAGATTTCTTCTTTTTCGTCGTATCGTTGATTCCATTTATCTGTGTTACATACCTAAGCTTCGACCAGAAATTGGCCAATTCGACAGCGTTATCGTTAGTCTCGCAACTAACTATAATATCTTTCACAATGCAGGTGTTATTGTTGCACATCACAGAGCACGACAGGAGGCGAAAAATGCTGCTAAAGTAAAAAAAAACAATCAAAAAAAAAACGCCAGCTTAAAAAGTAAACAGATAATCACCAGGTCAACGGCCTCGTTTCGCATGTAGTATCTAATTCATTGTTTGTTTTTTCTTTCATAATTTTTACCGATAACCATCACATAAATGTACAGTTCGTCAATCCGTTTTAAAATAACCCTGTATGTGTATAGCTGTTCAAATCAAAATCAATAGTCATTTATTAAAATTGCACTGAGAATCAGCACTTTTTGAACGTCAAAATTACATACGACAGTCCCCAAAACGCCCGCACTTCACCACTTACTGCTGTAGCTTGACGAAGAAGTAGCGCAACAAACTCCCGTCGCAAATTTTCCAGTTTCACAGAACACTAACAGTTCATTTTCCTCATAGATCAAAGTGGTTATTCCCTACATACCACAGTTGGTATGCGGCCTACATTATAACCATAATAAAATAAGATTTGTCAAAAAAAAAACATCCGTATAGTGTTAAACTCGGTGGTCGGAGAGCGACCGCGAAAACCGTGAACTATATAATTACCCATTTTACTGCTAACACGAAGTAAATTGGCGTAAATGAGCTTTGCAGAGCGAGTTTAATTTTTATTTTTACTCATCATTTTAAATGCGAATGTGTTTCTGTCGGTCTGTTTGCTACGTTTTAAGCACGGAACAGACACGCGGACACACACACCAAACAAACACCTCTTTCTATTATGGACAACTAGCTGCGCCCCGCGGTTTCACCAGCGTAAATTTCGATCGCGTAGGAATATCGCGATATATATATATAGGTAAAGTACAGTGCGTGCCACGTAAGAAGAGACTTGAACCCGCCTCCCCCCGCCTCTTTCCGCCGCCCCTATGACGTCCGGTCCCGTCCCGCACTCAGACCTCATACCGCTAAAGATACCTAAAATCGTGTTCTGCGCATGTCAGACCACGTGGTGTGTCAAGTCTCTTCTTACGTGGCACGCACTGTAGTCTACATGTTAATCCAGGGTGTCAGTTACCTCCATACAAAATTTTATCAAAATTAGTCCACCCGTTTGAGCATGAAGAAGTAACAAACATATAAACACACACACACACTCACAAACTTTCACCTTTTTAATATTAGTGTGATAGGCAAATTACGAAGTCAACGTCCTTCGCCGTTTAATATAACTGATAATGCGACATATTTGTCAAAAGATGACATCATTCTCACATATCCGACAGGTGCTGGGGACCTACAAACGCCACATTAAACAATTCTTCTAAAATCAATTCATTTCCTCAATTCCCAGCAGATCATAAGAAACTTCTGTTAATTGCTGAAACAAGACGTAATCTTACAACATTTTCACGTCAAATTGTCACCTGTCATCCGTCGGTTTTACTATGTTTACTACTAACTTGAAATACCAATCAAATAATTATTTTTTTTTAACCTTTTAACCGCCACAGTCATGTATAGATGACAAACCAAAATGTGCCCAGCACGCCATGGTTCGACTACATGACAGACTTTGACACCGGGGGCACGTTTTTGATTTATTGACGTGTGGCGGTCAAAAGGTTAAAACATTTACCATTTTTTTTCTAATGCCCACTTCTTTTTCAGCTCATTTTTGACACTGGCAGAATAGTCGACATCGACTTTGCATGCCATTTATTAAAAATAGAATAGAACTTGAAATACCCTGAAGTCTGAACTTTAAGTGGTATGTTTAAAACGTTTTTTGTCGCGTTCCGCTCGGGCTGGCACTTTCCATCTCGTCCGCGCGGGTCTTATGCTTCTGCCCCAGTGCCTCACATCGCATGCCGTGAATATACACCAAAATCGGCATATTATATTATTTTGTCTATAGGTAACTGAACTATGTATAGAAATGTGTTTCATGGACTCACACAAGATATTTCATTTCTTTTTTATGACTGCCTCGTTGGTCCAGTGATCGCAAGTGATACTGCTGAGCAAGAGGTCGTAGGGTTTGATTTCTGGCTACAAAGTAGGTACTATTGGGTTTTCAAAAGAAATAATAATTGTTTATTAATCTAAAGTAATACACAGATACAGATTCAACACAGTGGTAGACATACAATAAAGACGAATGGCTGTTTATACATAAGTGTAAGGTTACAAAAGTCATAAATGTATACACAAAATGAAACTCTTCCTCTCAAACTAGGAGACCTGCATCTTGAGACGCAGTGTTCGGCAAAACGTAAGTAAATTTAGTGCAGAAAGAAAAAAGAAGAAAAAGTTATTCATCGTCGTTTCGTTTGTTTTTTTTCCTTCTGGAATCTGCCCGGAATGTGGCAGCTGCCCGGAGTCTGCATTTCTGCCCGTTTAAAGGCAATAGCGCGCCCCCTATCACATGGGACTAATGCGTGCCACGTAAGAAGAGACTTGACACACTACGTGGTCTGACATGCGGAGTACACGATTTTAGGTATCTTTAGCGGTATGAGGTCTGAGTGCGGGACGCGGGACGGGACCGGACGTCATAGGGGCGGCGGAAAGAGCGAGGGAGGCGGGGTCAAGTCTCTTTTTACGTGGCACGCATTGTAAGCATCACTGGCGCCATATGGGTGTACTACATGTTCAACTCTGTCTAACCCTTCGGAAAATACAGGCGTGATGTTGTTATATTATTTATTTGTTCAAAATCTGTTTAAAAAAAATTTAAAGTTTGCCGTACTGCTATGCTTTAGAGATCATTTATTGAATTATTATTAAGTTATTACTTCGCGTAACTTTCAAGACACAAACTGATTAGTTTGATATCTCAAAAAAATAATATTTTCAAATATTAAAAGGTCACGGAACTCACGGGTGTTGACCCCGTAATCAGCTGTACCTAAAGCGCGGTCACTGTCGAACTGCATAGAAAATAAAGAGAAGCGCGATGACACAACGCTGGTAATTTATTGCAAAATATGAAGCAATATAATTATTTATATACAAAAAATCTATTGTTTGGACTAAAAAATTAAAACACTAGTGCTTTAGTATGTTGCTTGTCCAGTAATCTGACAAAAAGAATGATTAAATAAGCAATAATTAAAAACTGAAGCACTGAAACGATTTAGCAATTGCAAAGAAAATGAACGGAGCACAAAAAACGTGAACCTATCACAACTTCGTTCAGTTTTATTTCTACACATATTAGTGGTTACAATAGGTGGGTTCGCAAATCGTGTCAGGAAACTTTCACCTTCTGCACTGCTGTACACTAACAGCAGTATTTTTATCTCACAGCATATAAATCCATACTAACATCGTAAATGCGGAAGTGTGTCCATCTGTCTGTTACCTCTTCACGCTTAAACCATGCTGAATCGATTTAGATGAAATTTGGTAGAGATAGTTTGAGCCCCGGGAAAGGACATAGGTTAGTTTTTATCCCGATATTTCCACGGAATCGACACTTATGCGGTTAAAACCGCGGTTAGAGCAGCGCTCTTAGAGAGGAAGTGGGCCGTAATCCACCACGCGGGCGCAGTGCGGGTTGGTAGTTGTCACATGTCTTAAAATGTTTGGTGTTCGGATGTCCGGTCACCGGTTTCCTCACGATATTACCGCCGGGGCCGTTACCACTCGCCACCACTGCTTTATTACAAGCATATGAGTCTGCCCAAAATTACGCCGGCACACAAGAACACAGCAACGTTGTTTGGTGGTAGAAATAGATACGTATAGCGGTACTTTCACGCATGAGCTCCTTTACAAAGAGCTCTACCAGTAACTACTACTTACCAAACCTCTGGCAACAGAGTAGGAAACGTAATCAACCTCTGGGGGACCTCCCTCCAGAGGTTGATTACGTTTCCTACGTATACCAACCAACCCACCTGGGCTGGTTGGAATAACCAACGACAGCCGCCATGGCCCACCAAGTAACCCTCTAGCATAGAACACAACTCTGCCAACCATTTTGCAATGCAAGCGTGAAGTAACTCGAGTTAAATATTCAGAAGCGTAGATTGCATCGTGAGAATTCTCGCACGTTCAAAAGTAAATTATAGCGCGTGTACAGTCAACTGCATGTCAGTGGTCACTTTGTCAGCGCCTTTATTCCATTGCAGTTAGAGCGGTTTTTGTAGTTCAAGTGTTGATGAGCTAACTGTACGACACATGTCTCGATGGTCGAGGCAGGCCAATTCAATACACAGAACGTAGGTACATACGTAACATCCTAACATCTTGCCTATTTTCCACAAAGTGGTAGGCAATGATGGATAGACAGAAGGCACCACACTTCGTCAGTTATGTTATAACTCCTTGTAGTACGGGGCCCGTCCCGGGTATCGAACCTGGGATCAGTCAGCAGTCGTCTTTTCAACCACTAAACCAGGATACTTTACCATGACGTAGCACTAGCAAGCCTAAAAAATAGGCACCTGTTAAATGATGCGGAAATGACACCCACCAACACGAACCCACTGTACTACCAAAAAGACGAAGCGTTTCGTCTCAAAAACTTCAACAAAAACTTAATACTTACTAAAGCAATATAATATCGTTCAACCGAATACCGTTAGAGCAGCGTGAGTCGATCGTTTGCGCAAATTATCGACAGTTATCGACAACACATCACTAGACCGAGACATGTTAATTTAATCTGCACAGCCCTAGTTCCGTTAGTTGTCGGTTGTCACCGAATGAAGGCGACGACGAGGGTAGGCGACAGGTATGGGCGCCAGACGGAAATGGGCGACTGCTGAAATATGGTGCTGATCGACGCAGTTCTACTCATGGTTAAATAATAACAGCTTCACGGATCATCCATTACATATCGAGGTCCATCCATACCTCTGAGAGCACGTTAAGCCGTTTGTCCCGACTGTCATTCGTAGATATTTCAGAGTGGAGGTCAGATAGGCAGTCGCTTCATGGAAAACACTAGTATCCAGTTGGACTGGAAGACCCCCCAGCGTAGTTGGGAAAAGCAGATGGATAAGCTAACTACGGGGTCAACTGCCACTGGCAGTTAAGTTACTTTCATGCAATTAAGATTTTAGAATTTTCGTTAGAACTGTAGGAATTAAGTGTGTGAGGTGAAACGAGAGACAATACTTTAAGAGTAGGTACTCTTGAAAATGATCCACTTTTATGGGTAAAAAATTCAAATCACGAAAAAAAATCAGATACTCAATACATTTATTTATATCCGCAAAACTGAACAAAATGTAGGGAACAGCTGATTTATTTTTCATTATTCAGAGTTGGTCTCACTCTCATAGTTTTAAAGTTGTGAACTTTCATGAGTAGGTCTGTATTACGAGTAATACTCTCCCTTGTTTAACATTCTGCACGTTGTCTCCTATATCCTGTATCGGATCTTACTTGGCTAACACCTCCGCGCCACACGACCTTTTTAAGAAGGCATGAAAAATTTTGGACATGAAAGTATGCATTATTTAAGTAAGTAGCATTATTTATTTGCCGAAAATAGATGTTACCATTTATAAAAAGTTGGTGGTTTATATCCATATTTTGTCTGTTCAGTTTAGGGCATGCAAATTAATTTTACATTCCATGAGTAACAGCTTTTCCAAAACTTCAGCTGTCTTCTCAACGTTATGCACACACAACTTTTTGAAATACTAACTTCTAACCCCCGACTTCATCTGCGTGTTTAAACATAAAACATATCCTTTTATGAGCAGTCGTGGCGCAGTGGTAACGGCCCAGACTAACGACTTCAAGGTCGTGTGTTCGAACCCAGTCAGACGTGTTACTTTATTTAAATAATTTTGTCACAACTGCTCTCGAAACGGCGAAGAAAAACATCGTGAGGAAACTGGTAAGCCAAAAGCTCAAAGTTCGAAGACATGTGATATCGACCAACCCACATTGCCCGCAGGCCTGCCCGCCTGGCCTAGGCTGGGAAGCAGCGGAAACATTAAAGGCTGATTATGTTTTATCCTATGGGACTTGGCAAAAGCGTTTTATCAGCTAAAGAATTTTTTAAATCGGACGAGTAGTTATGGAGGTTTATTTACTTATTTATTTATTTAATACTTCAAGCACATAAATGTACAGAGGCGGACTTAAAGCCATAGGCATTTTCTACCAGTCAACCTTTGGGTGATGCAGAGACAAACAGTGGTAGGTGCAATCAGACCATCGTGGAATAAATATTTTAACCTATTAAAACTGAATATAATATATATTACAAATAAATATACATAAATATACGAAATAAGACATACAATGAGAAAATATTACCGTTGTTATGATACTGCCAGCTTCTTGCGAATGTGCTCGCGAACCTTAACCTTAAAGGATAATCGGTCGGTTGCCATCCTGATTTTCTGGGGGAGCGCATTCCACAGAGAAATAGCCTGAACGAAGAAAGAAGAGCGAATGAAGTCTGTACGGTGAGTGGGACATTGGAGAAGACGGTTGTGTGATGAACGTAGATTTCTATTGTGGTTGGCGCAAATGTACTGAAAGTGTGGGGTTAGGTAACCAGGCGAAACCGGAGAATCAAAAAATGAGAACAAGGAGGAGGAGGTTACCTCCTACATACTTACAAACTTTACTTCTTCATAATATTAGTGTAGAAAACAACAGCCCAATGAAAGTTTAAACTAAACGCATATCATCAAACAGGAGCAATTTACAGTTGTCTCTAGTCCGACAATTGTTACAACAACTAAATAGCAACGTGGTGACGCTAATAGCCGTTGCCAGTAACTCACACCCATCGGGAATCAAACCCGGGCCCGGTAATGGGCGCCGCTAATAACAAAGCTATAAATGTAGCAATAGCAATCAATTTGAACGTTCGATAGACTAACGGCATAGACACCTAGTAGTTCTCTGACATATTAATACACATGAAGTTTCCTTGGTTGGTGTAGAAATGACGGAACCAATGGTGGTAAAAAAAACCCATGTGTTATAAAATTTGAAATTCTACAGGGTGACATGGACTGATGGATATCGACGCGCAAACTGTGATGATGATTTCATCACATGATTTTAAAATAGCGCAGACGCTCAAAAATTACAAATTTACGGTTTTCGGATTTTTACCTTTACATATGACATTGCTTCTTGCCAAATTTCATGATTCTAAATCAACGGGAAGGACCCTATAGGTTTTGGTTCTCTTACGTGTCAAAATATGCAGCATAAACGGAACATATATTTTGATTGCGTTGACTTAGAAGTTTGAATTTTTCACTGCTTCAAGGGATTGCAGCCTTGAGTATTTGATATTAATTTCACCTTGATAACTCCACACGTTTCTGAGAAAAAGGGTCTTGACCGACGGAGACAGACTGACAATGCAGTGATCTTATAAGGGTTCCGTTTTTCCTTTTCAGATACGGAACCCTAAGAACAACTGTTTCATAGCAAAAAGTACAAATCCTATGCGGTCAAAATGTATGGAACCGCAATTTTATTTAATGTTTGTGGTTCAGAATCATGTTCTGGATCCATTGTAACAGGTTGCGTATCAATGTCCCTGCCAGCTTGTATAGGTTTCCATGTTATTTTTATTATAAAAATTAGAATAAAACTAGTACATGATACTGAAACTATGATTTGATTGACTAATTAATTTCCGAAAAAGAGCGCGGTGAAATATGTGATATGGAAAATCAAAGCGTTGCAGTTGTCTCAAATTCAGCAGTATAAAACCTTTTTTTTGTGCAGATTATGCATATAGACTACTAAATTAAAAAATATTTGCAAAAGTATCAAGTTTGCGAATTTAATTGCGTTTTAAGGGTTTTACAAAAAAATCCAGGATCGCATACGGATTCGGCTAATTCATTAATAAATCTTGGTAGTATCCACGTTTTTTTTTGGATTGTAGTTTGTTAAGTACTATTTGTTGTACTCTGGACGCTTTTAACACGTACGTCTTTCTTAATTTTTTACATCGTTCTCACATTATATAATTTTAAAATCAAAAGTAATGACATCAATACTTTTGATTTTAAAATTATATAACTAATATTTTTGTAAAATATCATTTAAAAAGAGTGTCCATGGAGTTTCTTGCCCGTTCTTCTCCATAGGTACCTACGCTTTAGAATGGGCAACTAGCTTCATATTTTCTGACTGACCGACTTCTTGACAATTCAAAAGTGCCTGTAAATGGTTTAATTGAAATAAATGCTTTGAGTTTGAGTTTAAATGTAAGACATGGCTCTTGGAAGTTTTTAAGTAACTGAATATGAAACATTTTTAAGTAACTGAATATGAAAATGGAGTTCAGTTGTGGTCCTATTCTGGTATTTATTTATCATCATTATAACCTGGCTGTGTCCGTGATTCCCTCCGAATATAAATCTTGCAAACACCATTTCGTAAAATAATCAGAGGATTTTAGGCATCAGGAAACTACCTGCCAAAGTGCCTCAGGTCACGCTATTAGTCAGTAGGTGACATAATTATTACGTATTGTATAGCAGAGATAATAGTCACTGGAAAGGAGAATATGCTAAAGCGCCATTTGAGCCAAACTTAGTTATATATTATATCGTTGCACGCTGCTGCGTTGCTGTACCGTTGTTACAGTTTACTGACATTCGTAATGTGGTACTCCGTAAACAGACACAGATCTCACATACAGGGTGTACAAGGGTAGATATACCCTTACCTACATCTATCCAGAACCAATAGGTATGCTCGTATAAAAGTCACGGATAGACCTTAAATAAAATAAAATAAATGATCCTTTTATGTCTTGCTAATTGAATTACAAAAAATATTATAAATATTGCATGCAATAATAATTCATAACATTCCAAATTATTAAAAAAATTATAACAATCTCATTAAAGTTTATTGTACCTATAATTACATTGAAACTTTTAATAGCTTTATGTTTATCTTACTTTTATATTGATTAAATTATTATGATTATTTATTTTTTACAATTTAACTTTGTTACAATTTAATAATATAGATACATCGTAACAAAGTAAATAAATACGCTAATAACGCTTTCAGTATTTATAGCAAGAACCCTTTCTGGGTCTGCCCATGAAACCACACTAATCCCACTATTTCATCCACAGTCCTCAACGTGGCTGCAGGCAAGGCTCCAATGCAGGCGTCCACAGAAGACGGCGGGGTGCCCCAGAGGGCGCTGGACGGCAGCACAGCAGGCACCTTCAACGCCGAGACCTGCACCCTCACCAAGTCCGAGAGGGTTCCCTGGTGGTACGTGAACCTGCTGGAACCCTACATGGTGCAGCTTGTGAGGTTGGACTTCGGGAAGCAGTGCTGTGGTAAGGATATTTATTATTTTACTAGCGCCGCCCCGCGGCTTTATCCGCATAAGTGTCGATTCCGTGGGAATATCGGGATAAAAACTATCCTATGTCCTCTCCCGGGACTCGAACTATCCATATCATCTAAATCGGTTCAGCGGTTTAAGCGTGAAGAGAAGACAGACAGACAGACACACTTTCGCATTCATAATATTAGTATGGATATTGATATACTAACAACTTTCCACAAGTTGACATGACACAGTGGGCACGATGCCAGCCTAATATTCTGCTTACCCTCAAAACAGCCTCCTACTTACTGTATATATCTCAATGAACTTTCCCTCCTCCGATACTCGCGTATTTCTCTCAATGCTAGTCAACAAGCTGGTTCGTGTACTCATCAAGATGTGTGGCGGCAGCTGGCCCACT
Source organism: Luperina nickerlii (assembly GCA_963855955.1). Lineage (NCBI taxonomy): Eukaryota > Metazoa > Arthropoda > Insecta > Lepidoptera > Noctuidae > Luperina > Luperina nickerlii. Next base: position 2,953,084 of record OY979662.1, read on the forward strand.
TGCCTGCACACCGTGGCGAGGTGTTAAACGCACATAATCGACCATCTGTCTGCGATAGATAACCTCCTTGTTTATGTACATAGTGACGTACATGGTGATGTACATAGTTATTATAGGTATGTCGTATATACATACATAGAGTTATAGAAAAACTTTTCTTTTTAGAGTTTCCTTTCTGTTTAGTTCGCCAGTTATTGCGCCACATTGGATTTCATACGATTTTTTTAATTATTTGGGAAATATCAAGAGAAAACCGTCAAGTTCTGAAGCCATTCGCAAAATTACACTGTGGCCTTGCTGTAGATTAGGTACAGGGCGAGATGAGGTCTGATTCCTAATAGTGAGAAAACTTAAATTATAGGATGATTTATAATTTGAAATAAAGTTCCAGTAAGGAGTAAAGCATTGGTTTCCTAAGCAAGCGGTGAAAGGTCACACAATAATGTTCGTCCACATACGTTTATTGATACTTTAATGTCGAATACTAGTGAAAATGACAGATATATCATGTCTTATACAGCCAGGGAAATTGATTGTTGAACAAAATGGCTTCTTACGTCAATTTACCGTGTTATAGCCATTTCATACAATTAGTCAAAGAGTTGTGATTTATGGACAACTATGTTGGTTAATTAATTTACTTAACAATTAATTATTCTGACGACATGCCTTTTTTTTCGGCTGCGCAAAGGCCTCCCTACTCTCTTTCCACCGCTCTCTGTCCAGAGCTGCTAAGGACTAATCTTTATCAAAGCAGTCCAGTATATTAAAGGCAAAAAAAAAAAAAGACACAGGTACCTTGCTTGGTATGGATTCTTGATCGACATAGCAGACAATATAAAGATAGACAGGAGGAACATAGTCTCCTTTTTACTTCATTCAATAAATGTAGATACAATTAATTGTTTCATACTTTATCTTTATCTTGTATCTATATCTATATAAAACAAAGTCGGGTTAGTTACACCATTTATAACTCAAGAACGGCTGGACCGATTTTTATGATGTTTAATTTGTTGGATTAGTCTCCGCTCCGAATAGCAGAATAGAATACCTAACTAATAAAACATGGTAACAATTCACGAAAAATATAATAATGAAGATAATACATTTCGGCGGTACGAAGTTCGGCCGGTCAGCTAGTAATAAATAAATATGAAATGCTGTTGCCTGGTCAGCATATTACTTGAGAACGGCTGGACCGATTTAGATATTTTCATTGAAGGTCGTCTTAGGTATACATTCAATCTGCCTCCATCTATGTTGGGGTCGGCTTCCAGTCTAACCGGATGCAGCTGAATACCAGTATTTTACATGGAGCGACTGCCTGTCCGACCTCTTCAACCCAGTTACTGGGTAACACAATACCCCTTGGTAAGACTGGTTGTCAGACTTTCGAGCTATTGACGACCCGTAATGATTGTTAAAGATCCACGAATGACAGCCGGGACCATCGAGACACGTAGGTGTCTTGTTATGCAAAGATGGTCACCCGTCCACGGACAAACCGCTGCAAGCGCAGCTTCTAAAATGGTCATCGAAAATTATTTTAAAAAGTCCTTTATCAACAAATTCATGAATTATTTGGTTGTTCATTACAATATTCTGAAATCGCTGGAAAGCTCAAGTACAAAAATATCTACCTCGATTTATTTCAACAGCTGATCAGAGAACCGCGCGAGCCATCAGAACAATAATATAATAACTAGATAGAATATAACAGTACAAAGCAGCTGAAGATCTATCCATACAACAATCGCAGCCGCAGCTTTCCCTCATTGACTTCTAGCAGCTGTCACTCTGCCTTTATTCTTTTACGTCTAATCTGTCAATTACTGAAAGGATTGTGAACATTATAATAGAACTCTAGTGTTTCGCCATGTTGGATAAATAAACTTATATTTATCGAAAGTAAGACACTTTAAAGTTGGTTATAATGGTATTATTAAATTGCCTGTCTAATCGAAGAATCGAGCAGGCCAAATCCGGCCAAGTGCTTGACATAAATGTGTATATACACTTAATATATGTAGCATGAGTGTTTTTAATGTACGAGACTACGAGTGAATATATTATTTGGAGGAATGGAACGCAACGCATGAGAGAGAAGGAACGATTGTAAGACAGAGAGAGGAGAGGAATGGCGGAAGATATTACGGGAACGGAACGTTAGATTAGTCATACGGTGTAGAGGAGAAGACGCTAAGATCGAGATCTTATTAGTAAAGTTTTATTAAACACGGTAATTGTTTATTTAAAAAAACATTTTACTTGCCCCACACTCCCACATTCTACATATATATGTAGATACCTACATTCAGAGCCAAAAATTGATCATAATATTCATATTGCCTAGACTATTCCCAACTATGTTGGAATCTATTTCCAGTCTAACCAGACGCATCTGAATACCAGTATTTTACACGGAGCGACTGCCTATCTGACCACCACAACCCAGTTACTGGGTACAGGGCCGTTACTGGGTTAACTGGGTAATAGGATACCCTTAGGCAAGACTATTTAAATTAATTAATTACAATTAGAAATTTAATAAAAGCTGGAAACATTGTCACGTTATATGGCAATGCTGATTCTTTGGCCATAAAATAAGCCAGCTGTCACGTGAAGAGTCAAAAACGCTTGACGATATCTCGAAAAACGAACTCTCCAAATAACTAAGCTGTAATATGAAATGCTGTAATATCGATAATAGACCTAATGAGAAAACAATCGTCACTAGATCCATCATGGTCCTGGCCAATAGATCTTCTGAGATTGACCGGAGTGTCAATTTAAATAATCAGTAAAAGTAGCTGTGTTAATGGACTTATGTCGCCGACGTATCGTACCTAGTAAATAACACTGTCTACCCCTTCAGCGAGACAGACGATGTTGTAATAGTTCCTACATTCTCAGAGGAACGAGGAAGTATCAAAAGACTTCCACAAATCACCCTGTAATTTGTAATTCACCACGGACATACAAAGAATAGTTAAAAAACAATAGACTTCCGAAGTCGCACGGAACTCGGCTGTAATCAAAAGGACGTTAAGTTAATCTCTAGATCTTCATAAACAAGAGTTAACCTTGTGTTAACTTTAACCGGAGATTCGTGTATCAGATATGGATGCTGTTAAACTTTCGGTTTGCAATTGAGATAAAAATTAAAGCATTTTGAGAGAATTGAGAATATATTTTGACTGCCTACTTGGACACTGCTCTAAAACGGTGAAAGAAAACATTATAAGGAAACCGGCATGTCCTGCAAATATTCGAAGACATGATATCTACCGACCCGCACTGGGCCCGCGTGGTAGATTACAACCTACTCTTACTGCAAGAGACGAGGCATGTGTGAACATTATTCATGCCTCCTTTTTTTTTTTTTTTTTTTTTTTGTTGTCGGGGGGAAACCTTCCAAAGGCACCCGACCTCCGGGGAGGGAGGTCGGGGAGTGTGGGATTTTTACCTCACTAAAACCGCCCCGGTGATCACCTTCAGCACATAGGGGGTGGTCCCGGTTCCTCTTAAAATACCAATTCCGGAACCCCCCCGTGCAACGCCTGTAAGGCACATCCCTGGGGAGACTGTAAAGGGGCCTCCCCTGAGCCTCGCTATGCACGGCAGCACGTGATCACTGTGCCACCGTCTTCCCTGGGGTCACTTGGTGGGCGGATATTCATGCCTCCTAGGACTGCGGTACATGCCTTCTCAAACCTAGTTGCTGTGTTTTGTTTTGAACGGTATGGCATACCATACCGTATACCGTAAAGGTGGAAATATCTCATGTGCCTGTAACAACAACCATATAACGTCACCGGCACCCATAGGTGCCGGTTATATGGTTGTTGTTACAGGCACATGAGATATTTCCACCTTTGTCTCTGGGATGGCAATAAATCTGTGTTAGGTACGACATAATCAGCCTTTAATCTTCCCATTGTTGGGAAACAGGTCTCATCTCTGTGAGGGAGCGGGCCATAATCAACCACGCGGGCTCAGGGCGGGTGGTGAATGTCACATGTCTGAAGTGTACTTATTGCAAATACTGTGACTGAGTGCCAATTAACCTGCTTGATTGCGTAATAAAATGCTGTCATTGAATAGAAAATAAAACTCTGACCAAATTATCTGCCCTAAAGTGAGTTGTTTTTTTTCAATTATCTGAAATTTTCCGTGGATAATTTACCAGATGATTGGCCAAAGCAGTTCCGTGACGCTTTCTAGTTGTCAATATTAAATTACCCTTAGATTATAATATTCCGTAATGGATTAGTTATATTGTATCCGGTTAGAATAAAGCCGGTCATGAACTATCTGACCTTGTCCCATGTTACTTGGGGTCGGAGCAACATGATTCCTTTATCCATAATAATTGAATAAAGCCCGTGGGTTCAAAAAAGGATATAGGTATAAGTAAAACCCGGGTATATGGGTATAGAAAGCGTAGAACTCGGTTTTTCTGATGGTGTAAACACAATTTTGCTAACGGACTATTAAATTCGTATTACCTGCTGAAGGCAAATTAAAATTAAGACAGCTTTCAGACTGTCAAGTTTTTGTTTCGTTTAGCTGTTGTTAAATACAACTGTGAAAGTTTGACAATCTGTCAGCGAATTAATGTTTTCATTTGTTATATCTTCTAATATGCTAATAATGTTAGTAATCCTCAATGACAATCAAGATGACGGCGCTAGTGCTGCCCTGTTCGATAACTAGTGCTGGGCACATTTTCAGTACTTACCTATGACAGATTAGCCTCTTAGAAACCGGATTAAGTTATTAAAATAAAAATAAATTAAACACAACGCTAAAATTGCCACTTATTGTCAAATCATCATTCCGCAATATCTCAGTAACTTTCCTGCAATTTAGTCAGATAACTTTCACTGTAGACTAGTGATTTGCGCCCGGCGGTGCTTGTCGCCGCTCGTTGTCGCAGCCGTAATGACAGAGTATAGGGTCGTCTTATATATATTAAATGATTGTTAGAAAGCGCAATAGGTAGGTACATGCCGCACACTGCGCCTTCTGTGGAAGTCTCTCGAAGCCGTCATGACATTATTCTTATACCTCAGTGTACCTCTTTTCTGTATGGCTGTGGGAGAATCAGTTTTACGGACTCTTCATAAGTATACATAACAAAACATCACGCCTGTATCTCCCGAAGTGTTAGGCAGAGATATCTATACCCATATTTCGCGAATTATGTTTATGTGTCCCATGTTATAGGCGGCAAACCGATTGTAAGTATCGTCTGTACATACTATTAGTTATTCTGTGGTCACGTGTAGTGTATGTACTTATAAAAAGGTGGTTCGTTGATGGCTATATCTGGCAAAAACAATAACTAAACATAAAAACCGTTTTCTTAACATTGCGAATAGATAAGTAGGTAACAATAGAATGTTTTCTAAGTGGTTCTACACTCTTGTTCGGGTCGGCACCTTCGGTTCGGCAGTATTTGATGAACAACATCATCATCATCATCTTCAGCCGCTAGGTGGCGCTGTGTGTGTGTTTACCTACGTATTTTGCCTTCTGTAAAGTTTAATTTATAAAAAAAACAACCGACTACCAAAAAAACACCACAAAGTGAAAAATAACTTTAATTTCGGAAGTCGGTGTGGTTGGTTATGTATTTTCATTTTTTGACACCGACTTTCGAATTTAAAGTTATTTTTCACTTTGTAGTTTTTTTTTTGGAAGTCGGCTGGTTTCTTGCAAAAAAGTTTATATTTTTCACTTTTTAGTTGTACGTACCTACCCCAAACAAATTCATATAACATTGCTTGCTATGTGAATATCAGTGACAGGAAGCCATTGAACACCTGCCTACCCCTTTAACAACACGCATGTACCCTCATGCGTGTTGTTATGTTGTGTGATTTCGTAAACAATGCGTACATATGCTATAGCAGCAATCGCGGTTGATTTGCTGGCATTTATTTATTTATTGAAGAGTTCCGTTGTCCGTCTCCGAAACTCATCATTAGATCTTTACAAAATTTAAATGGGTCCTTTTCGGAATAACCCTCTTTCGAACAAAAAAAAATTTGCAAATCCGTCTATATATTAGGGAGTTATGCCCGAACATACATTAAAAAAAGAATATGTATAAACATCCATATTGAGAAGCTTCTCCTTTTTTGAAGTCTGTTAAAAATAGAAAAAACTGTTATTATTGTTATAATTCACTATAATTAGTAAATACAAGTCTTCGAACAAGTCCAGAGTTAAAGTGAACTAAGTTTATTGTGTGTGAACTGTGTTAAAGTACGTGATAAACAGTGCTGTTTACGCCGTTAATTCAATAATTAAACCTGTAAAATGCCGTTAACCCTTATTAGCGAATTTAAACCATCTTGAAATCAGTGCGTGTTAGATAAAAAGTACTTATAAATCATTATCTCCTAAAAGTTTTGAGATTTCAATCAGTGATTTTCAAAACTTCGATTTCGCATTTTCATACTACATCACCCATACAAACCAACGCCATGTGTGACTAATCATTAGAAGTACCAGGTTTCCTCATTGGCGTACTCATTAACTCCGTATTGCTAATTTGCTAATCTACGGTGCAAGCTATTTTTTTTTTTATACGGGTGAAACCGCGGAGTTCAGCTAGTTTGAAATAAATGCTTTGAGTTTGAGTTCGAGCTAAGCCGTATAATTGAAAGCCGAACAAGTGAGTAACACTCCTAACTTGCAACATTTCGCTCACAAAATAAGAAAAAAGACTGTGCCGTTTATTTTAAAACGGAATACAATTCATCAGTTTTGCAACACTGCCCCATTTTCAGAGATGTGTAACGCGAAGCAGAAGCACTATAATGCAAGTATTGTGCAAGTCAAGATGCACAGGTCGCACGACGCACGTCGCAACTTGCACAACAGCGGTAGAGAAACATTGGCAGCGTGTTTTAAAATAAATTAATGAATTTAGTTTTCTGCATTGAATAGTAAATGGGTTATTTTATATTACGCGACTAATTTTACGTTAACTGAAAGAGATGTTAGGTATGCTAAAAAAAAAATAACACTCCAGGAGTGCCGACAGAAGTGAAAACTTGAAAAAGCATAGTAGTAATTTTATAAATATGTATGACGGTCATTCTTCCCAAAGAAAATGTACCGCGCGTTGATGTCTTTATAATGGCCAAAACTTAAAACAGAGCTGTCGGTTACGGTAACAGTATCGCGAATTCAATGGTTTTTCCCATCTCAAAAAATGCCCAACGCGCCTAAAGAAGTTGTCACTTCAATAATTCTATGTACAGACGCCAGCACATCAAGTTACTACAATCTGTCAAATTTCTTTAATCGATTTTCAACTTTATCGCTAAAGCATAAGGTTCAAAGCTGATTGAGCAAATTTGACAGTTTCGGGTAGCTTGATGTGCTGGCGTCTGTATCTACCGAAATTATTCGCACTTGAAGGCGCAGCTGCAAAATTAATTTAAACCTAGATTCCTCACACATAACATAATATTTTAGTCTTACCCTAAAAATTCGTCTCCTCTACTTCTAGGTCCAAAAAAGCCCGCCATCGTGGTACGAGTGGGCAACAACCGGCCGGACCTGGGCACCAACCCGGTCTGCAACCGGTTCAGCGGCTTCATCGAGGAGGGACAGCCGCTCTTCCTGCCGTGCAACCCCCCCATGCCGGGTGCGTTCGTCAGCGTGCACTTGGAATCTCCAGCACCGGCCCAGCTGTCGATCTGCGAAGCGTTTGTTTACACGGACCAGGCACTGCCGATAGAGAGATGTCCTCAATTCCGGGATCAGCCGCCGGGCAGCACGGCGACGTACAACGGGAAGTGCTACATCTTCTACGACCGCCAGCCGGCGTCATTCCGGGATGCGCTCGGGTTCTGCCGGTCTCGCGGTGGCACGCTGGTTGACGAGAGCAACCCGGCGCTGCAGGGCTTCATCAGCTGGGAACTCTGGAGGCGACACCGGTGAGTGAGCTTTTTTTTACCATTAGCAATGCCTTTGGCAGTTTAAGCTGTTGATTTTTGTGCTGCGATTTTGTTTAAGAAGATATTGTTTTCGTAGATACAATGAAAAAATACAATGAAAACTTGTATACTTGTGACTACTTGTGAAGTTGTGACATATATTTATAACACGCATATGGCTTCATAACCGGTTGGTTATGAAGCGTGTGATTTCAGTAGTTAGGGTGTTCCATAACTACTGAAATCTCACGTATCTCAAAATATATATTTAATCCCAGGAAATTTTTAGCGACACAATCCTTATACAATTATTAATAGATAAATATGTATTTAACTTTTTCGCGGAAATGAATGTGACTTAGGTGTTTCTAAGACTAAAAAGTATAATCAGCGGTTTATAAGCTACGACAAAACAGGGTAGACCACTCTGCCCTGCCCCATCGTCCACTTTCACGGTCATTTCGTCATCCCATAAAACACAAATGGTCTCAGGACATATACGGCGGCACGCGTCATCTGTCAACGTCTATCGAACAATACTGTTCATTTAAGTTTCCACTATACAAGTTACCAGTTAATTTCACGATTGATTTCGTAATAATTGTAAGTATAAGATTCGATTCTAAATTCGAAGTTATGTGACATCTACCAACCCGCACGGGGCCTGCGTGGTAGATTATAGCCCACTCCCTCTCGAAGGGAGGAGGCCTGAGTCCCAGCAGTGGGAACAATACAGGCAAGTAACAATTATGATGATGATGATAAGATTCTATAGTAGGTATTGGTAATTCCGAACGGAGTCCAAGATGGTAGTGCATAAAATTGAATTTTAGATGATGGTTGCCGATGTGAAGGTGACCGACTGAGCAGGGGTCTGTAAGTATTTGGGAATTCTTATTAGATATGCACTAAATAGTAGGAGTTTTTAGGCATTACTATGAAGGAGTCGCAACCAGCATCCCGATTGTATAACAAACTTTCAATCACAATCTGAAGGGTTTTGAACGGAATCCCTATTAATCCTTATTAATATCCTAATTATATTATTCCTTCGTGAGTTTTATGAATTCATCTGCTCGACAGCGAGAGTAATACGAGTAATAAATAGCATTACTATTTTATTGTAAGCGGTATTGAGGCGGCTGAGGCCCTTCTGCCATTATAATCATTTATATTTTATATATATACCTATAATATATATATTATATTCTCATTTTTTCACATTTTTCATCAAAAGTCGAAAACTATGCGGCCTAAGAAAAATAAAAAAATGTTTGACAAAGTACAAACTGCGCTCTTTCATATGATACCCCACATGCCCTAGTAGCCCCACTTCGAATTTTTCAGAGCCCCTTTCAGTCCCTGTTGCAAAAAAGTACATATATTTTTATTTCTTTCTCATTTGCAACATAGTTGGGCAAACGTTGTCTAAAACTATTCCAAATTTCAAGTTGATAGCATAAGTAGTTCTTGAGATATCCAGCTGTGACAGACAGACAGACATACTGAGTCTCACCATAAGGGTTCCTCTTTACCATTTTGGTACGGAACCCTAAAAATACTGACGTTTAAGATGCAAAAACGTATATTTCGACGCTCTTAAGGGAATCAAAATGTATAGGGTACTTCCCGTTGACCTAGAATCATGAAATTTAGCAAGAAGCAAGGTCATGTAGCACAAGTAAAGGAAAAAATCCGAAAACCGTAAATTTGTAGACTACATTAAAAAACATCCCGGGATAAACTATTTAGATACCCAGAAATTTCTACGGAACCCTCGGTGCGCGAGGCCGACTCGCACTTGACCGGGTACTATATATTAAGGCGTATTCTTTTGGTTGTAATGCCAAACGCATTTTTATTTCTAAGCGTTTTTCGCAATTATCCCTCAAAGACACAGAGATTTATGTTTGAAATGATAATCGTGACCGCATTTTCGCATTCTAACATTAACACTATGAAGCCATGGATGCAATGACTGAGAAAGTTCCACTTATCAGTCGACAAAAAGGGAAAGCTAGTGTACTAAAATACTAAGTCATTTTCTGTCAACTTGTTCTTAACTCCGTTACTATGTAGTTTTAAAGTATAACTTGAATTTGAATTGAAAATGGCACTTAGCTACATTACCCGGCGATAAATATTGCACAATTACACTATTGCTATCAACCGGGTATAAATTCAGTCTCTGGGCTGCTACTGAAAAATTCCTCATGAGAAAAGCTAATAACACTTCACTCGACTTAGGAAACGAGCCTAGGACCTCATGCTCAACAGTACCGCTTACAACCACTAGACCGACGAGATGGTCAGGGTCAAGCAATCAACAGAGCTCACAAGACTTCACCGGCACTTGTATACAGTATCTAAAGCCTCTAGAAACCATTCTCGGAACCATAACGGTTCAAAACGAGTATATTTAAGACAACGGGCTGGGTCCCGTACGCGCCGCCGTCTCCGATCCGATACGGTCCGTATGTCGAACGTTACGGCGGTACGGTTTACGTTTATGATCAATTTGGAATAACGGCGCAAGGTTTGTGGTGTCTTCGGGTGTGCCGTAGGTGGACTACGGATTCTAATAACGCATTCATTAATTAAACAGGAACATATTGTTTTTGATGTATAAAAAAGGCCATTCTATTCAGAAAAACAGGTGATTCCCATAAATTAAAATTAATATCAGCAACAAAATGATGCGTCACCCATCCACCTGCGCTTATTTAACTACCTACAAGATTTTTTAAGATTCCAAGACTGCATAGAAAGAAAATATCTTGAATTTAATCAGCAAATGAATGCTGTCTTTGTTAGTGGTTCAAGTCCGAATTGCAAAAGAATTGTACGGCATTGGAATTTCGCGACGTGAATAGACTTACATAGGGTAAATATTTTGGCCGGTTTTAGTGCTTGACCGACCGTCGGTGCGTACCATCGTTCCTGACGATACGCGTAACCGATCGTCAGTTTTTAACGTTCAGTGCTCTCCTGACCAACCATACTGGCCGGACTAATAGGGTAGGGTGCCCCAAGTCTGCGCAGAAGGTAAGATTGCGCAGTACCCATTTTTCGAAAGCGAAATGACATTTGCGGCTAACTTCAGTCGTGTTTAGGGCGATTGCCATGAGCGAGTGCGCTGCCGGAAAGTAATTCAAAAACCTATCAAAACGGAGTCGCAAGGTAAGTTTGAAGTTAAATATTGATTTCGATGTTATTTTTTCTCAATTTGAAACTATAATTACGTAAAAGCCTAAAGTACTATCAAAGATCTGGTCATTGTTTTCGTTCGCGTGATTATTACTTATACAGCCGGAGAGTGATATAATTTTTGATATTTTCAATAGATGGCGTTAGGAGTCCCATTATTCCATATTGAGCTATTCCCTAAGACTGCGCAGAGTCACGGTCCGTAAAACTGCGCGCGCAGACTTACCCTACCATAACTTTTAATTTAATATAACAATCTCAAATATTCATTTTCAGAATGCCTAACCAAAGGAAAAGGACTTCAGAACGTTCGCTGTGTCCTCAATCTATTTTAGAGGAAGCTAGTCGACGAATAGAAAATGGTGAAAGCAAAAGGAAAGTTGCATTGTCCTACGGGATGAAAGAAAGCACTTTGCGGTATCGTCTGAAGAGACAAAAAGCTGCAACAAAGCTAGGTAGATATGACGCAACTCTTTCTCCAGAAATGGAAAAGGAATTTTGTAATTATTTGGAAGATCTCGACAATATGTTTCAAGGAATGACTGCTAAGAATTTAAGGGTTGCTGCCTATGAATTTGTGGTGAAAAATAATATTCCTCATCGTTTTAATACCGAAATGAAAATGGCAGGAAAACACTGGCTTCGTGGATTTCTTGGACGGCACCCAGATTTTTCATTAAGACGTCCGACTTCCACAAGTATTGCTAGGGCGATGGGTTTTAACAAACCACAATGTGAGAGGTTCTACAAAAATTTGGCAGAATTGACGGACAAGTATAAGTTTCCTCCAACTTCCATTTATAATATGGATGAAACTGGTATGTCTACCGTGCCCAACAATCCTCCAAGGGTCATATCAAAAAAAGGAAAGCGTGCTGTTAATAAAATTTCAAGCGCTGAAAGAGGAACGAACGTAACCGCTATTAATGCTATGAGTGCGTCTGGCCACTTTATCCCTCCTGCTTTCATATTTGGTCGCAAAAGAATGAAAGCTGAATTGCTGGATGGCGCACCACCAGCATCTATTGGAATGGTATCTGACACAAGTTTTATTAATAGTGAACTTTATTTGAACTGGCTAGTTCACTTCAAAGACCACACAAGACCAACTAAAGAAAACCCTATCCTTCTGGTGCTTGATAATCATACGTCGCATTGTACGATTGGGGCTGTAGACTTTTACCGAGCAAATAACATAATAGCTCTTACCCTGCCTCCACACAGCAGCCATAAGATGCAACCACTAGACAAAGGTTTTCATAGTGCGTTGAAAATATATTTTGCGAGCGAATGTGAGAAGTGGATGAGAAACCACCCTGGCAGAGCTATAACTGCTTTTCAGATGACGTCTCTGTACACTCCAGCTTTTAATAAAGCAGCCACAGTTGGTTGTGCCGCTGAATGTTTCAAGGTGTCCGGCATCTGCCCATACAATCCAGATATCTTTACAGATGCAGATTTTCTTCCTAGTGCTGTGACTGAAAGAGAAATTGATGATAACAACTGTTTAGAATCGCAACAAGAGAATCGTCAAGAACCAACACCCCAAGAACAGAGAGAACCTGTGATGGATATTGAGCCTCGTGATTCTGTTTTAAACAAGGACCCCGAAAAATCAGCAACTCCGAGTGTCAATTTGCCAGAAACTGAGAATGTTTCTGCACAAACAGAAACTCCAGCCCAACCAGTTGTTGTGACTCCTGATTCAAGGCAAAAGAGAAGCGTCGACGTTTCTCCAGCTGAAATAAGTGGTGATATCTTTCAAGTTCCTGCAGCTGAACCATCTTGCAGCAATAAATCTACAGCAATCAAAGTAAAACTACAAGATATTTGCCCAATACCTAAATCAGATGTTAGAAAGAGAGCAAACAAGAGAAAACATAAGAAATCTGAAATTCTTAGTGGTTCCCCGTACAAACAACAGCTTTTAGAAGGGAATAAAATTATGAAGATTCCTAACAAAAAAATTAAAAAAGTTTGCAAAAAGCCTACGAAACAACCTAAAAAAAAGAAATGGTCTTGCGGTGGTTGTAATGAGGAGTATAAGGAGCCGATCACAGAAGATTGGATCGGTTGTTCTGTTTGTTCTGAATGGTGGCATGAGAAATGTACAGCCTACATTGGCATTGGACAGTTTAAGTGCGATTTATGTGTTTAAAATAACTTTTTCTTTTTTAATTCTTAATTTTATGTTTATGTTCTCTATGCGCAATCTTAACGATCCTAGTGCGCAATATCCAGGGACCCGTAGTGGTAAGATTGCGCATTTACATCTTTGTATTTTTTTTTTAATTACTCCCAAAGTTGTTACCAAATATTTGATTTAAATAAAAAATATTAAACTACATTAATGTAAGTCTAAATAAAAATAAAGATTATTATATTAGAATATTGTTTAATTATTCTACAGCTTATCAAACCTTAAGTGCGCAGACTTGGGGCACCCTACCCTACCTATAAAATCAAACAATATTATTGAAGTTTTGAACTAGTAGGTTTCATCCTTTTTACGACGATACGCGCATCATCCGTACGGTCGGTCCACCGATCGGTGTAGCACTGAACGCGTTAATATGTTATGGATACATATGGATAGACATGCGCGTCGGTCGACCGACGGCACGCATGCGGACGCGCTTGACCGACGGTCCTCGTACGCAGTGCGTAGCAATATACGCGTGCGTACTGTCGGTCGAGCACTGTCACGACTTGTGAATTTTCATACAAATGACAAGCGCGACCGACGTACGCACCGAGCGACGGTCGGTCAAGCACTAAAACCGGCCTTGGATACTACTGGCACATTGTTCACCAAGAACTTACCTTCTCTTAAACCATACAAGAATCAGTTATCATCATTATAAAGCCACAGTCACACATGAGTGAGAGCTACCCACCAACTAGCATCAAATGCATAATGCATGTCGTAGGAAGTGACCGACAGACGGCGATTATAGGGCGTGCGTTCACTCACTGTGCATTAACGGTGTAAATTTGTGAGTACTAGGCCTATTTCACCATAAGTCCTGGATTATAATATAAAGAAGCATTATTACGCAATAAGCATGTCTATGTTCGTAAGACCTATTTTACACGCGACTGCAGCCGCCAGCGGCTAGATTTAATGCGGGCCGCGTACGCCTTAATGGGCACTGTTACGGGGTTTTTTTGAAAGATGGTGTTCCTGAAAGGTGTGTTTAGTATTAATCTCGTAATTATTTCAATCAAATTAATCTGGATAACTTTTTACGTGATGACGCGCTCAGTCAGCACTTTCTCTCCGCTGCAGCTTCTTTATTATTGTACTATCATCATAATAATATATGGAAAATATTGTTTGTCTCATTAGACATCAACTTATAAAATACTTGCGGAAGTTGTATGGAAACGTCATTCACTTTCAATCACAATCTGAATCATTTTGAAGGATATTACTAATGCATTGCTTCATATGTTCGAAAAGTTTGTCTGTTCAACAACGTAAATACCGCAATGAATGTTGTTGACCTGTCAAAATGGCAGCCATTGTTACTATTTTTGTTACGCAATTACCCCGCAGGCTAAAATCTCTACAGTTTATTCTTATCTATCCAATTTCACTAGATTTCCCTTTGAAGCCCTCACCCTAAAATCAAAAGCGCCGATTCAAAGAGCCATGTGTACGTTTATGCGTCTGCACTATCAAAGGACTGAATATTAATTCCCATGTACATAGGCACCTTATACGTCTGGCTCTCTGGCCAGCCACCCATGGGAGAGGCAGTGCCCGCGCTTTGATTGGAATGAAATTACAAATGGATACTGTCATGCACTTCCGACAAGAGACAATTTCGTTTATTTATTTTTCAATGACAATACCGTTCATTTTGGAAATTCAACAATATTCATAAGCATAACGTTATTAGCGTCGTCGAAAGATGAATTTTCCAAACATTATGGATTATGAATTTCCTTGAAAATCCATCAGATTGTGATTGAAAGTGTATTACGCAACTGGGGTTTGAAAGACTATACGATTAAGTCTGACCGATGGTCATAGGATACCTACAATCTCTTTACACATGCACATACTCATACAAGTAAAAGATACTTATTTAAGTTATGGAAGAGTAGAGTCTACTAACACAGGCTTATCTGGTCAAAAGGAGGCTAAAATCTCTAGCAGTTAAGGTTTCCTTGTTAAAATAATAAACCATATTTTATCTTAATTATTATCTCACAAACTCAATACACAGTGTTAAGAACTACAGTCGATGCAAACCATTTGTTGCATATTAACATTTCGCAATCATCAAATTATACCTTGATAAAATAAATGAGCCAACAATTTTCTAATAGCTTTTTCATTTCACCGAACACTTTTAGCTCTTCCACGAGCTGTTCGAGTTTTCTTTACGTAGAAACCTTTGCCTGGCTTCACTTTTTTAGAGTCAGGAGAGTTTCTTCGAGAATATAATATTTCCAACCTTACATAATGATTGCGCAAGGAACACAGAAGGAGAAGTGGTGGCCCAGTGGTAAAGGTCGCAACTCTCACCTAGAGCAGGCCTATGGCCCAGCACTGGGACCAGTACAGTATAGGCCGATTATGCTAGGTAATGATTTAAAATCCCATGTTGTAGTTAGCAGCTGCGTTAAGGCTCCTGCAAAGAGGAGCGACGCGCGACGCGAATCGCGCGCGACACAAAGGCACCACTCGTTGCGCGACTTGCGGTGCCTTTGTGTTGCGCGAGATCTTATCGCGTGTCGCGCCTGTTTGAAGGAGCCTTTACTGTTAATATAAGTAGGTATCATAATTTATAGGATGCTGGTTCTCTTGTGAGAAAAGTCACAACGAATTACCATATTACTCCAGGAGGCCGCTCCAAGATTGCTTAACCCATCGAAGAAAAATACTGCCTTCCATAAAAAGTCAACCTAATGATATAAGTAAAAAAACCTGACGGGGCTCAGCTCGGAGGCTCCTTCCCGATTAAAATAACATAATTTTTAGACACAATTCGTTTAGTCTCCTTAGCCGCTATTGCAATATTGCATAACGTCGGTCCCCAAACCAAAGCACGGCATCGCAATAATCCCGTGTGCGAGTGTGTGTGATTTAACACAACAGTACATGCTTTTGAGTACCGGATAATTGCATCCGCTGGACCTCCCCGGCACCCTCCCGGCACCCCCCCGGCACCCCCCGGCACCCATCTAACCCCCTGTCTGCGCTGGTTTTTCAATCAAATCACAACTATGCGTGGTGCTATGGATGTTTCTACCTGTCTCAGGGTTTGCGAACCTTTGCAAAATTTTCAATGTGTATAAAAATCCCCATTGATGATAGCGAATTTCGATTGAAGAATAAATCTTTTCTTGATAAAAATTCAGATCTTGTTTTGCTCAAACGGGAATCGTGAAAATGACATTGCCAATTGCATTGGCATTGAAATGACCTATAGATGTTCTTAAAGTTATTTGTAGCTCTTCGCTATGCTTTCAATGCCTAAGATTTACCACATCATTAAACTGAAAACTTTTTAAATAAGCATTTTCTCTTGTTCTATGGGGTATCCCATGGAACTGAAAATAACAGTAGAAAATAAAAGCATAGTCACCAATACAACACAATTGAGTTATGAAATTATTTCTTTTGAAAAACAAAACGGATTATTATAATAATGTCCAAATCACAATAACTCAAAAAATAAAAATTGTCCAAAAATAAAAATGTCTAAAAATAAAAATTACCAAAAACAAAAAAGACCAAAAATAAAAATTATAAAAAAATAAAATGCCCAAAAATAAAAACGTGTACGTTCTTGGCCAACAACTTTCTAAAATAACCTTTTCATCCCAATGATCACTTTTAGTTCTTTCATGAGCTATTCTAACAATGCCTACTTACATTTATAAAATTATTTGCTTCAGTTAGGAAAAGCAACGAGTTTTTTTCCGAAAGTTAATTGTAAGGGTAAAATTGCAGTTGTGAAATTATTTGTTTTTGTATAACAATGAAACCATCGCAACCCACCTAAAACCAACTAAAATAGTCTTCATTTATCATTTGTACAAATTTTCTTTGCTAGGCTTCGCTTAGGAAAAGTATAAGTACTTTTCTTCGAAACTAATATTTGCCTCCATTATTTACCATGTTGTGTAAGAAGGGAGCAGTCTGTTTGTGATTTTTTTTTTTGTAAAACAACTATTTGGCCTTTTTAGGCCCCCTGTTCGAACTTTTCCTACGAAACGCTTTGTTTGCCTTCACTGAAAGTCTATTTTTCTTTGAAAAATTATTTTGCTCCCATGACAGGTTACGTAAGATCAGTCTATGTTAGCAGTCTGTGTGAGCAGTCTGTGTTACAAAATCGCTCATTTTTTTAAAAGAATAAAATATTTGGAATAAAAACCAATTTTATTCCAAATTGATTTCAACTACTACTTTTAGCTATTCCACGAACATTTGTACTTAGAACTTTTCTTTACTAGGCTTCACTTAAGAAAAATGGGGAATTTTTCTTCAAATGTTAACATTTCCCACCCTTATGTAAGTCACACTATGTTGCGTAGGATTGTAGGATGAATTTTGAAAAACAATGAAACATCCGGAACATTTTTTTTTTATATTCCCCTTTCTGCGATCAGTCCTAAGACTATGAGCAGATTTGTTGTAGGTGTATGTGGGCATTTGACGGGTTCTTTCCAGCGGCAGAACCCCCGTCGTATTTTTACCATCGCGCCTCCAAGCTATTAGCTATATAGCTATATAGCTTTGGATATTGTGGCGCTTAAGTCGTCTGGGATACGTAATATGTCTTAGTACAGAAGCGAATTCATTTGGGTGGTTTTCAAGCCGTGTTCTGTAGTTGGAGGCAGTCAATGCCACCTCTTCCTTTACCGTTCTAATGTTCAGTGCCTCGTGCAGTTCAGCATTAGTTACAAACCATAGTACGTATGAAGTTGTTCGCAGTATGCCATTTTGTAGCCTTTGAACAATTGATATGCTTGTGTTACATGCGCTTCCCCACATTGTGGATCTGTGTTACTTGCCATTATTGCGGTATCATCGGCAAACGTAGCTGTGGTGACCCCAGGCATTTCTGGAAGGTCAGCGGTGAATATACAATACAGGACTGGCCCAAGGACAGAACCTTGTGGCACCCCGGCCATTACTTCACATATTTTTGAAGTGTCTCCATCTTCCCGAACTTGGAAAATACGGTCAGATTGGTATGATGCCAACAGAAGGTAAAAACTGTGAGGCAGTGCCTTTTTTATTTTACACAACAGGCCTTTGTGCCAAACCCTGTGGAATGCTTACATCTGCTGCTACATCCAGGAACACCGCTGAGCAATACTCTTTTGTTTCCAGGGAGCTGCGTATTTTTTCACACACATGATGCACTTGCTCAGTGATCGAGTGTTGTTGCCTAAAGCCAAATTGATGTCGGGGGATGACTCCATTCTCAGTCAGTATTGGTGTGATTCTGCTTAAGAGTATCTTTTCAAATGCTTTGGACAGAGTTGGAAGTAGACTAAATTCGAAACATGAAACTCATTTCTAAAATAGCCTTTTCATCTCACCGTCCACTTTTAGCTATTTCACGAACATTTGCACAACTTTTTTTTACTAGGCATCCTTTGGAAAAGTAGGGAGTTTTTATTCGAAAATTAGTATTATCCGTATGTCATATCGCCTTTTGTAGCAGATTTGCGTAGTATGAAGGAAATAATTAAGTCGATTAGCCACATTTTATTTTCGCAATTTGTCGTTTCGATATTTTAGCGTAAGTTCACGTAGCTGAATTTTGGGCTATTTGAATTTTCTTTTTTTAAACAAATAACAACTGATTTTTACACATATTCCAAAGAAAACTATCATCAGTAATAATTATTTTAAAAGATTAGTTAGTAGTTAGCAAACATATTTTGAAGAGCGAATAATTAAGTAGCTGGAAAATGTTCCACACACCTGTCTATAAATTTCCCCTTTGATTCCTAGTACTAATAGTCTACCAGGCCAGACAGGCAGGGGCACGCAGGGTGCAGGGCTCGTGTCGCAGGATACGAGCGAGAATTCGAATACTGTACTATTAGCTAACTGTGATACTGGGCACAAACCACCTGGTGGGGACGCCGGCGACCGCCACCCCACGACGGCCATGTCTGCTGAGGGGATTAGCTATACCATCAATCAGTATATCAACAGTGAAGCAATTACTCTGATAAAACCCTTTCATGTTGAAACGATGAAATGATTCGATTTGTCTGCGTCAACAGATATTAATTTGATGTCAGAGTTTTTATTTTGTTAAGAACGCAAGTCTTACTTGTTATACTAACGAGGTTATGAACATTGTGGACTTTTCAAATTGAGTTGTTTCTTCTTGCTGCTGCTGTGTGCTTTGCGAAACGTCTGCGAATTTTTCTCTTAGATATTGTGTATGTTTTCAGGGTGAATGCAAATTGCTGGCGTTTAATAGGAATACAATGCTTGTATGATGCGAAAGTTATTATAGAAATATTACAAAATTCAGATCAATGTTCTTGTCACTATAATGTTACTTAGTTATTTAAGTTACCTAAATTATAATTTAACTTTTTAAGTAGAAATCATTACCGAGGCAAAATATTTGAGAGGCTTGTTAAACCTTTCCAGCATTCATCTATATAGTTCCGTCAAATTTTAGAATAATGTTGATTGGTGTGGAATATGCTCTACCAAGTTGATACTGAAGAGTGTCAAAAAGGGATTTCTTGGTCACCTATGGAGATTACTTGGCTGATGATTTTTTTAATTATCCATTTACATTACGTAAACGTGAGACGTTAGTGATCTGCTCAGACATGAATAACTTCTGACCATAAGTAGGTATTTTTGATGTCAAATGTTTTTTGATGACAAACGTTTTAATGACAAAATAGATTGGTACAAAAAACACTAACATGTCAAAGGGCATTTCGTACCTACCCAAAAAATAAAATGCCGACCAGAAATAAAGAATACTATTTCCTTATGGGAAATAACATTCTTAACATTTTTTTATCACTATTAAAGTCTACAATTATGCTGGATGCTATTTGAGTTTGAAAATACCAAAAATTATATTTTTGCCATCAATATTTTGGACATTCGATTAAAGACGAAAACAGTTATTGATTCACTGGATTTTAGATCTAAGCATGTTAAGCCCATACGCAAAATACGCGCATTGACGTGGAGTTGCGGACTCCAGCCCGTATTACCTATTTATCTACATATAATAAGCCCGTAGTAGAAATGGGCTTGAGCGTAAGGTATGATTTAATAGGTATTAATATTATTAGGTAACTGCATTTTTCATGGTACGACTGCCGATCTGAATTCAGCTTCATCCGGTTAGATTGGAAGCCGACCAACGTAGTTGGGGAAAAGGCAAATTGATTTTGTCCTAACTCTCTGGCGTGCTCAATGAGAAATCCACAGTGCATAGGCCAGAAAGCAAACATGCAGTTGCAATGTGGTATATGAATAATGCAACATATGAAATTCATATAAGACCACCCGCCATAGGGTTAGAAAGCGTTATTGTAAGGAGTACCGAAATAATTTAAAAAATATTATAAGCATTTCCTTTTTTTCGTTTTTTTTTTAATACCTATTAATTACCTTACACCTAGCGGTCATGTCCATTAATTCTACCATGGGGTAATGGGCTTAAAACTGAAATCCAGCGATTCAATAACTGTTCGCGTCTTTAAACGAATGTCCAAAATATTGTAGGCAAAAATATAATTGTATGTAGGTACTTCCAAACTTAAGGCTACGCCGACCGCGCAGTGGCGCCTTCATCGTTTGTTTGGTTATTTCTTTTATGTTAGACTGAAAATGCAGAAAACAAGCACGTTAAGTTGTGCTCCACAAGATTATACGTTAATATTATTATGAACGGTAGTTTCACATTGTTTAGTTTTATTATAATCACTAAAACAGAAAATAGTGGACACCATTATCCGGTCGGCGTTTGGTCGGCGCCCTCTTAAACATCGGCTAGGGGGTTAATTGTACACCTATATTGTTATAGTTAAAAAATGTTGAGGGTGTTATTTCCCTAAGAAAACCGTTTTTTTTTCTCTGACACTTTAATTTTTGTTCAACATCTGAATGATGCACTGAAAGAAATAAGCAGTAAAAAAAATGAAAAAACATTGATCAGGGGGCCTATAAAGGCCATTTTGGCAGAATCATAAAAGGATAACATTATGAATCAAAATGGATAGTTAACTGTTAAGTTAATCGTATCAAATCCCATTGGTGAAGGATTATTCCGTTATTTTTTTGTCTGTGCTAAAATACCAACAATCCAATCCCAATCTCTTTGATTATACCTACGTAGTGCAGCGAAAAAAAGAAAAACACGGACTGTCTTGGCCATTATAATGATTCATAATGTTATCCTTTTATGATTCTGCCAAAGTGGCCTTTCAGGCCCCCTGAACTGTTCAAAACAGTATTTTTTGCTGGTCAGAAAACAGCAAAATATTATCATCATGACAGTAATTTTTAACGTTTTAATTAGCTAAAAGGTCACAAAATTAACTGTTTTATTCATTTGGTGATATCGTTCAAAGTGTTCAAATCATTGAAATTTACTTACATTACAGTAATGGCGGTTTTCCTTTTTTTTGTTGTTTTTTTCAGTAAATAGTATGTTCAATCATTAAAAGTTACTGTTTTGCCTTTTACTGTTTTACAAAATTTCAACTGTCTAGCTATCACGGTTCATGAGATACAGCTTGGTGACAGATAGACAGACGGACAGTGGAGTCTTATTAATAGGGTTCCGTTTTCACCCTTTGGGTATGGAACCCATAAAATAAAAAACTGCTTTTTCATAGAAAAGTGTTATACCTACGCGGTCTGAATGTATGTATGAAAAAGCAAATTTTTTCTTTCCGACGAAAAATTTCAACGCAAGATGTCCCATGCCAGCCTGTATAACTAATACTTATAACCTAATAATAAATAAAACGTAAAATACATGATCATTGGTTTGTTTCTTCCCAAAATGAATCTTATTTGTCTAATGATAATTATGATAATAATAGTTCAAGGTAACCAATCCACTATTTATAGCCACCCAAACCCATAGCCAATATGTTTTGTTTCCATGTTCTGCGGATGTTGCAGGACGCACCAACCGGGGCTTGTCCTTGGGTGCACTTACATAGTGCATACAGGGGAAATCGCCGGTTGGTGCCTCCTCATCATTTAAATTTGTCTAAGAGGCCTCTGCGACTCACAAGTCCAAAGGTCCGGGATCCGAGGCTCCCGAGATACACCGACATGTATAAACATCAAGGAGACAGATGTAGCGGCCTCGTTAGAAGCGAGACCATACCATTCACAAATTATTTACCTAATTGAACAATAGAGTACAGTGAATTTTTAACCACATCTTCAAAAGTAACAAATTAACATATGGAAAAAAAAACTAAAAGTAAAAATCGAAATCTTATAAGATTCGCATAGTGTAAGGATTACTTGTGCGAGTATTTAATTGCACTGAATGGCCTTATGGCCTTTGATAAGGCAGGGACGTATGACCTTTTTTTTATTTTTTTTTTGTCGGGGGAAAACCTTCAAAAGGCACCCGACCTCCGGGGAGGGATGTCGGGGATTGTGGGATTTTTACCTCACTAAAACCACCCCGGTGATCACATTATCACATAAATAGCTATCTCCTACAACATAGTTAATTCTGTTTTTTTTTTTTAATTTGTCTTCTGTCTTAGAACCTTTCTATTCTACGCAACGACCTCAAAAGGAACACACGTCTTCAAACCAGCCCTTCTTTTGTACAGGAGTGACAGCAGTAGCCAATACTGGATCGGGGCAGTTCGAGACCCTCAAGACCCAGCAAACTGGAAGTGGGTCAACGGCAATGACGTCACCGTGTCCTTCTGGAACGCTCCTGGAGGCGGCGAGGGTTGCGCCCGCTTTGACGGAAGCAAGGGATGGCTGTGGGCAGACACCGACTGCCAAGCCAGACTCAACTATATCTGTCAACACCGTAAGTTCCTTTTTCTTTACGACTTGTGTCTAAGAAGTTTGACCTGTGTTTCTTCTTCGATGGTGCTTGCCAAGATTTTTATTAATTTAGTTAATTATAAACTAAGTGGATTTTGTTTTTTACGTTTGCGAAATTTAAATTTTTGTTCGTGCTCCTTTCGTTCGTGCCCAGGGGCGCGGAAGGGACGCAATGCCATTCGACTGCGATTACCTTAATATAGCCACTGCAAATACAGTTTATGCCTGCGAATGTATTTTTATAGTTATGTTTTATCTCGTGCTTATTTTTGCGATATAATTTCTGTGTTACTTCAATAACGTAGAATGCTGGTTTTGTAAAGTTTTATAGCGTTCCCATAATATTATGTTACGGGCTTGAAATAGTAGATTGTTATACAAGGGTCGAAAGGAATTAATTCCGTCCTTCGAATATAAGGACAGCAAAAAATTTTAGTTTATCTATATATTTATTGATAATGATAATAATAAAATGAATAGCACCTATTTAATAGTCTTTTTAGGGTTCCGTACCAAAATGGTAAAACGGAACCCTTATGGTGAGACTCAGTCTGTCTGTCTGTCACAGCTGGATATCGGTACTAATGCTATCAACTTGAAATTTGGAATAGTTTTAGATGTCGTTTACCCATCTATTTTGCAAATAAGAAAGAAATAAAAATATATGTACATTTTTTGCAACAGGGACTGAAAGGGGTTCTGAAAAATTCGAAGTGGGGCTACTAGGGCATGTGGGGTATCATATAAAAGAGCGCAGTTTGCACTCCGACTCGTTCTTAGCCAGTTTTTAATTTGTGTCCCGCTTACGTATTTTTGTTAATTCACACTGGCTGTTTATAATCTCAGAAGATCGCTGCAATTTTATTATTTAAAAAAACGTAGCTGACTACCTAACCAAATTAAGTTCTATGTTTAAAATGCATTCCCGCCCTAGAGAGGGAAGCAATTATTATGAGTCTTTAAGGTGGGAAGCAACGTCTTCCACCCGCTATTCGGATTAAACAAACACTACTTTCCGAGTATGAGAAATGAAGAATTAATATTTTATTTCCAATTTTCAATACTACTCGCGATAATGAACTTGCGTGTCCATCTTTCAAGTAAACTTGAGGCAAAACAGTTATTACCTTGGTTTTCGTAGTATAGTGCTCATCACGCCATCTAGTGGTTATTTAGTTAGAGTGAGGCCGACGAGAGAAAGCAATCTAGACAGCTGTCAGGAACGCAATCTCTCGACGACCGTTCTGTAAATAGTAAAATACCTAAGAAATTTCGAGTCCAAAGAAGCTTTGTAAAACTCATGGTAAAATATATATTTATTTCACATACGAGTCGCATACATCCTTCGACCTATACGATAATAATTATTTTTGCTCTGTCCACACCAGACCACAGTAGGTACCTATTACCTACTCTTCCCCCTCGGACATGTCTAGTTTTTTTTAGTATCTGTAAGTACTTATCGGCGTACTTGAAGATGAGCATTGATGAAGTAAGTAAGTATTTACTGCATCAATCTTCATCTTCACTTTTCGATGGCGCCTTTGGCATTTCAGATGCAGCGGAAAGTGCACCTTAATGCCTTGCTTTGTTACGGCAGGCGTAGACCGCAATACCCCCGCGTTCCTGGTTTTATAAAAACACTGAGTTAGGCAGACAAGTAGTTAGCCGATTTAGTTCTGTAATAGTTTGTGTAACCGAACCCTATTGGGCAAGTATATCCGTCTGTCATTCAGGGTTGGCCAGTTCGGTTATAATAAAGTACGTACTTATTCATTCCGTAGTCCAGTTACTGTCGATTCAAACCACCATGTATTTCATGTAAAATGGTGTTCAATGGAATTAATTGTTTATATTAGGTAATTATACCCTATTTACAATCAGTTCAAGACTTTTAGTGGAAAGGAAGACAAAATAATTTTCTGATCCCTACTAAATAAAATCTTACTTATTTTTTATTGTCAAATAGGCTCTTGATCTCGATCACGCCTGTGGAACACAGAACACACCCATAGTTAATTAACCTATATATTTTAAGTATGGAGCTTCTATAGGACTTGTAACCTGTATATCTGTAATCATTTATCACCTGGGTGTCAGTTCAACAATTCTGCGCGTTTCTTGTACCTATCTATACCAAAAAGAAAAATTTAAATTGATGTGGCGAAAAGGTACCGGATATAATGTGTTAGATCCGGTAGCCTTCGCTACAGCAATTTGAATTTTAGCCCAAATTATCTACTTTGCTGGCGACATTACTTTCACTTGATCATAAAGTTCACTAATTTATTGGAACCATGAGACAATTGGGGCTTATGCGACAATTTTTCAAGTGTATACATTCTCTGCTTTATTGAACAGCACCTGTCGTGAAATTGTGTCAGTTTTGTCAACTTCAACTTCAACTCTTGATTAATGGCTTCTGTGGAACAAACACCACAATTTTGCCAATTTCACGTACTTAGAATGATAGACCATCAAACGAAGGAGTCAAAAGAAAAGAAAAAAAATCAGTCAGTTCAGTGAAAAGAAATTTGAACGGTGAAAATGAAAAATGTAAAAATAGTATACTCGGCAACGTTGGACGGTTCAATAATATTCGTGTAAAATCTAATAAAAATCGGCCATGTCAACTCGACATGAGATGCTTTTTCCCGTCAAAAACAAACTCCATAATATAAACTCGTCAGCTTTGTCACTTTTTGACAAATAGGTACATATGTCACATTGTAATCACAGATTACTATGTAGCAAGCTAATTGTAATATTAAATAGGCCTATGGCTGTCCTGGATTCCTCATCACCTGACTCACGGTTCTATTTCTTCATTACAGAACCGAAAGCTTGCGGGCGTCCTGAGCAGCCCCCGAACTCCACCATGTCAGCTGACAGCTTCGAAGTGGGTGCGTCGGTGGAGTACTCGTGCGATGATGGACACCTTCTCGTGGGGCCCACGGTGCGGACCTGCCTCGACACCGGCTTCTACGATGAGTTCCCACCGGTTTGTAAACGTGAGTACATATTTTATTTATTTATGAAGATTATTTGTAAACAGCAACAGCTTCTGTATATAATATATGTTATGGCGAAGCACCATGGTAGCCCGCGAAATTCAAATTTTCATACAAACTGACACTAACCTGCAAATTGAAAAAAACGTAAGAAAATTGAAATTTCGCGGGCTACGTAGCGCATCCCCTTAAGTAGGTACCATAAATAACCCTCGGACTCACACAGTCACCAATAGGTTAGAATTTTCGGAAATAAATGATAACACAGAGGTATTTTTTAGATAAGCAAAAAATGCCAGGTGAGTACCTCATTGATCTAATGGTCGCAAACGCTATTTGGCCTGATCCTGGGTTCCCAAATCGTTTATAGAACTATCAAAACTACTCTATATTTGAGTCAATAATGTAAGATTTCTTGGGAAAACTTGCAACTGGTAATAAATCAGTACCTAATGATTTGTTGTGACTTTAATATTAATATTTTGGAAAATAATTCAAATAGCAGCAGATTGTTAAGCCTTTTTAAATCATTCTATCTGTCAAATGTGTTTTTGGAACCAACGCGAATAACTACGGCTATTGCTACATGTATTGATAACGTTTTTCGTTGCTGCGAATATTTAGATAAATATGGTATGGCATTAAGCCGTATATTAACACGGATACTTTTAATAAGTACTTTGCTACTTATTCTAAAAGTTTTAAAAATATCTGCAAAGCAATTAAAGCTTCTTTCTAACAAGGTTAAATCAGCAGACAATAAAATAAAGACAGTTTGGAAAATTATAAACAATGAAACGAACAGGGACAAAAAACATAATACTGATTACACACTGGACACTTCCCGCGGTCTCATTAGCAATAACATCGATGTTGCTCATTCCATTATTGAGAAAATTGCACCCTATTTAGCTTTAATATTTAATTTGTGTGTAGATCAAGGGGTTTTCCCAGATTTAATAAAGTTCAGTAAAGTTATTCCACTTTTCAAATCTGGGGACAGCAATGACACTAATAATTATAGACCCGTATCTGTTTTGCCAGTTTTCAGCAAGGTATTTGAAAAAGTAATGTTAAATCAAATGCTCAATCATTTTAATCGTAATAAAATCTTACACGATCAACACTATGGTTTCACCAAAGGACGTTGTACAACCGACGCCAGTGTTACCTTATTAAAAATGGGAAGAGACACAAGATGCAATAGGCATTTTTTGCGACCTATCCAAGGCATTTGATTGCGTGAGTTACGAAACACTACTCTTGAAACTTGAGTATTACGGACTAGGTAAACTTGCTCTTAGCTTAATAAAATCATATTTAAATGATAGATTTCAGCAAGTTCAAATGAACGGTGTGAATTCATTGGGTTTAAAAGTCAAAATGGGAGTACCGCAGGGCTTAATATTGGGGCCATTTCTATGTTTAGTATATATAAATGATTTACCTCATTTACTGAAAAACTGATCATAAATGGTGTTATATCACTGATTTTTAAAGTAAGCAGACGTGCACAGGAGCTTGACGACGTATATAACGCTATGCATATGGACCATAATCGGTTTCCTGTAAATAATTTGGTATTAATTGAGAAAAAAACTAAATGCATTAGATTCGCTTTACCGAATGTTAGAAGTAGTGAATGTCATGTTGTATTGAATAAAGAGGTACTAGAATTAGTCGAAAATACGGTTTTCCTGGGGATCACGCTTGACTCAAAGCTACAGTGGGGTCCACACTAGCGTTGAAAAAAGCAGAAAAGATTGCCGTTTCTTTCCAATTGCGTTGTTTTTTCCAATGTTTCATTGGAAAGTTTTAATATATATCATGTTTTTTTTTTTCAATAAAACCGAAAAATATGAAAGAAACGGTAAACATTACATGTTTTTTTTTTCAAATACTTATGTAAGTAATCCTAAGCTAAATATGCGTAGTATATTTATTATTTAGCTTAGGATATCTATAATGCTTTAACTCTCCATAATAATACGTACTAATAAAATGGTGGGTAAAATAAAATAAAAAATATCAGCGCGCTAGGCGCCGTCTCCGTCTTCCAGGGAGACTTAAACTTGTTTACGTTCGATCTTTACATTAATAATGAATGCAAGCTAAAAAGGAAACTCGAATTCGAGCTCGAGCCTGCACCAGAATTGCGTAACACATTATCAACCAAAATCTGAATGATTTTGAAGGATATTGCTAATCCATTGCTTCCTGGGGATCACGCTTTTTTTTTTTTTTCAGGATGGGAAATCATCAAATGACTCCTCCCGCTCTGGGTGGAGCGGAAGGGAGTGTCAGACTCTTACTGACTAAAACCCACCCGTGTTCCTTCCTTAGCCCTTTATGATCCGGGCCAGCGGTAACCCTTTCGGACAATCCCGCTGACCCGGCAGGCTCCGGCCCTGACGGGCCCCTTCCATTGATGCTGACATCTCTTTGAGGCGCGCGTGGAACACGTACGCGCCGTCCGGCACGGGCCTGGTCCTGATCGGACGGTGAGCTACCCATTACTCTCCGCCCGCAGGCCCGCGCCTACGGTGACTCAAAGCTACAGTGGGGTCCGCACTTAACATCACTTGCAGGGCGCCTAAGATCAGCCGCTTACGCTGGCGCTGTTTGGAAAATTCGCCAATTAACAGACGTGGATACCGCGAGACTGGTCTATTTTAGTTACTTTCATAGCATCATGTCTTATGGTATTTTGTTGTGGGGACGGGCTGCAGATATTAATTCTATATTCATTCTGCAAAAGAGGGCTGTCAGAGCCATCTACAAGCTCAGACGCGAATCTCTACGGTAACTGTTTATAAAAATTAACATCATGACGGTTCCTTGTCAATATGTATATGAAAACATTATGTACGTTCGGAAAAATCTACATCTTTTTAGTAAGATAAGTGACAGGCATAATTTTAACACTAGAAATAGGGACAAATTAGATCAACGGCGTTTTAGATTGTCTAAAGTAAAAACTTCTTTTATGGATTACTGTGTATGTAAATGTGTGTATGTGTATGTACTTTCTCAGTTTACAAACCTGGAGTTGTAACATACATCCACATTTTGCCCACCATGCGAAAACTTACATTCACTAATTCCAGTTTTCACGAACACGTGACATCGAAATGTAAGCGCACTGGAATCATCACCGGATCTAGAATTTTTTCGAGGCGCAGCAAAGCCTGCTGTCTGCCGCCTATAGCCCACGCCAATCCGTTAACGTTTTCCATGAAGCCTTATTTTTTATAAATATACATTGACATGTCGAAGATTTATTTTATTTAGTATTAGGAAAGGATAGAGTTTGAACTAAATCCTGGCATTATAGCATACTAGCTTCTGCCCGCGTCGGCCGCACTTTGACTTCGTTTTCGCTGAGAGTTCTTTCTAGGCATGGCGGGCTGATACCAGTCAGGAGTGCGGCGAATATACAAGTATCTCCCGGGCCCCCGACTCATGGTACTTGAAGGAATAGTGGGGTTTTAGTCGGTAGGGGTACGAGATTACCCTCCGTTCTTTCCAGGCCGAGAGGGTTTCCCTGAGGATTTACCCAGGGAGAAAAATAAAATAGAGTGTTGCGTAGTGTTGACAAAACGAGCATAAGAATAATCGCAGGATCGTAGCTTGGCGCAGTGGTTAAGCGATTGACTGCTGCGCTGCGTGTCGCGGGCTCGATTCCCGCACGGAAAAAATAATTGTATAACCTACAAGTAGTTGTTCCGGGTCTAGCTGCTTGTGTATCTGAGTTTAAATGTTTATAAAATGGCGGCAGGCACGGCGGTCTTCTCCAAGGACACGACTGGGTAGCGGCTAGACAGGCCGGTGAAAGATCCTTGACCCAAGTTTGATGTGGTTTGGTATTAATAGCTTAACTCTTATCAAATTTAAATGGAATGAGGCACCAACCTACTTTTATCCCTGTACTCACTATGAAAGTGTACCCAAGGACAACCCCCGGTTGGTGTAGGACTATTGGAAACAAAACATATTGGGTGGCTATAGTGAATTGGTAACCTAGAACTATGGAAGGACTATGGCCCCTGCCTTATTAAAGATAAGTTATAGGTATTACACGGATAAAATGACAAGGGGTGACTTGCACACTCAAGAATGAGCCCCCGGAAACTGTTGCTAGTACATAGTGGCGTAACGATAAGGAGGCAACATATCCTGAGGTACAAGAGATGTGGAGAGTTATTCCACGGCTATCAGCATAATCTTAGAAGTACAGTCAAGATCCCTACTAGCATCTTACTGTAATACTTCATTCCGCCGAGCATGTTTGCTCTTGTGAATCTCCACTCAAGCCTACCATTAAGTACAGGCAAGAAAGAGGTGGACGCTCAGTTCCTTATCAGTGTTCACTCCAGCCGCCCAATAAAAGCAAGAGGTGAGGAATAATACTTTTTCCAGGAGATTTGATCCATGGGGTACTACCCAACAGCTCGCCAGGTGCTGCCCTGCGCATTTATGTATCTCTCATGATCTGGGTCCTCACCCTAGTAGACCTGTTTCGGCACAGTAAACTCTACCGGCACAAACCTAGAGTTTATAAGAGCGCGCAAGCCCCACCACGACATCAACATAGACATAGCTGATGGGGTTATTTTGGTATTTATTATTGTTTTAATTTCAACTAAAGTTGATTTGCGTAACGACCCTCCTAGCTAGTTCGCTTTGACTTAGCTGAAGCATAACAAAGTCTGAAGAAATCAGTAAACTTTTCAGGAGGGGTGATTTGGCCATGTCGTAACAACAGACTAGCTATGCCTTACGAATAAAATAATGAGCAGAAACGTTACTTAAGTTTTTTTTTTTTCATTTTGAATATAATCAAGTTGCGCAACGCTCTACCCTCCAGTTCGCTTTGATGTCAACACAAATGCTTCTAAAGTTTGCTGAAGCATATCAAAATCTGAAAAAATCAGAAAAGTTTTCAAAGGGTTGACGTTGGTATATCGTAACAGCAGGCTCCGTCATTATCAACATCAGGCCTTTGAATGAAATCGTTGTGTAACCTCCTACCCTCAGTACCCTCCTACAACGTTGAATGGAAAGCTTCTAAACTCAGCTGAAACATATTAAAATTTGGAGAACTTACTTAACTTTCAGCAGTGTTGACGTTGGTAGTATTTTTTGGAGTGAAAACTCCTTTAGCGGCGTTGTACACTTTTTTTGTAATGGGTAAAAATGTCAAACTCGCGTCAGGACACGTGACCTGATCGAAAATTCTTAAGACGGATGGCCGTAGCTGGTACCGCGCGTGTTTTGTTTATAAGACGATTCACAAAATACACACGTAATTGTTCAAGTTTTCACTTCTGTTAGCACTCCCGGAGTGCCACTGTTTTTGTATTTATTCATATATTTCAGGCATCAAGGCAATTTCGTATAAACACATACAATACAATATCAATATAACTTAAAAATACTATAAATACATACAAGATTATATTTAGGTATACTAAAAACTAATGCACACGAAGTGTCTGCGTCGTGTTTCGCTGACTGGTGTCGTGTAGCCAGCCACGAAGCCGGCGGTACACAACACCCTTCGGTCAGAACTCTTCCTTGAGGAACTTCTCGAGATGATGTGTCGGAACAAGCACCACGAACGACTTGAATTTCGTGTTCTGACGCGACTCCAACTTCTCGAATCTCAAAGTCCAGTTGATCTTCACACGCATGTACTCCACGATCTCCTCAACCGTCGTGGAGTGGTGCAGTCTGGACACTGCGTCGTCGGGATTGCTGGACGCAGCAGCATGTTGGGTCCTGCCTGCGCAGTGCCGCACTCAATAATGTAATGTAATGTGTGTAATGTAATGTCGTAACAGTTGGCTCTCATGTGTAACAGCGATCCAGTGCGAGTCGAACTTGCAAATAAGGGTTCCTGCACCTAACAAGCAAGCTCCACCACGACGTCAACGTAGAGATACGGCGGTGGTGTTATTATTATTATTTGTATTTCACAAACCGTTGCCAAATAAATGTTATTCTAAGTTTCCTTTCTTTAAAATTGGCCATGTCCCGCAGGTATCGAGTGCGGCTTCCCGGCAGAGATCCCGCACGGCTCGTACGAGCTGCTCAACGGTTCCGTGTCCTACCTGTCGCACGTGCAGTACTCCTGCAAGGCCGGCTACGAGATGGTAGGCCGCGCGCGCCTCGTATGCGACATCGACGAGCGCTGGAACGGACCCCCGCCCAGATGCGACGGTTGGTTTCAGATTTACATTACATCACGCATTCCTTTGTATTCTCCAGAGGGTTAGGGTTAGGTGCATTTATAGTATAGCCACATTTCGCTAGTAATGTTTAAGTCCCGCGTACATATCAGGCATTTTATGTTCTCCTCGCTAAGGCTATCCACACACAATAACCACTCGCTCCCGCCAGTAGTGGTCAGCGACATTCAGTTTTCTCGGGCGGTACCGAGAGCTCCTGTGCTTACACACACTCATTCACAGCGTGTTTGTATACTAACTTGGTTATATACCACAGAGGAGGCCTACCAGTAGCCTCCTAAAATTGGTTGACTACGTTAAAAATAATCTTACAGCTGAAAAAAAAATCACCATCATTGATGATAAATTGATAATAGACTTTCCTTATCACGGGCGTTTTTTTCCTCCCTGTGTACTAATAAAACTACCCTATAACCAGACGTTTTCAACACAATTTCACATAACAATAACGACTGTGATACAGCGAATGTGTTTGTGGGAGTTTGCTTCATACCTATTTGAGAAATCCGATGAAATGAAATAAAATACTATATGCCTAGTAAAGCCTACGGAATACTTTCAGGAACTGTCGCTTCCAACGTGCGGGACGAGCGGTGCGTCATGATCGATCGAGCCTCTCAGATGCTATTATTAGCCTCCACGTTGTATAAGCTACAAGGATCTTTTTGCGACTAAATGACATTTGTGAAATTGACAATGAAATTGTATTGAAATTGAAATAGTACCAGATAGTGGCGTTAGTTCCCATTTTGGCCACGCAGCAACAAAACCGACCGTTGTACAGTCAGCAAAAAAAGTCGATTAACACTTCAGTTTTTATAATCTCAGTTATTGAGCAAAATATTTTTTCAAAATAGCACCAGAAGTACAATGCAATTTGAACAAATATTTGCTCAATAACTGTCGAGATTATAAAAACTGAAGTGTTAATATTTTTCTCAGTAACCGAGATTAAAAAAAACTGAAGTTTAAACGACTTTTGTTGCTGGCCGTACCCGTGGCTGCTTACTAAATGTTTATGATGGTTTTTTGTTTCACCAGTGGTCCACTGTGAGGAGCCCCCTCCGACTCCCAACGGTCGCGTGTCCATCGCCCACAACTCCTCAGTGTTCGGCTCCGTGGCGGAGTACTCCTGTGCTACAGGGTTCAGGCTGCAGGGAGCCAAGAGGATTGCATGCCTCGCCAACGGCCTCTGGGATAAGCCAGCGCCCAACTGTCAGCGTAAGTGATGTGAAAAAGTCAAATTCAAAGTCTTTGTTAAAGATGAATGAAGGTGAGGGTGAGTGAAGGTGGGTGTGCAAGAAATAAAACACATATCAACAGCCCACTTCTATTAAAAATCTCTAAACACATTTATCATTTACATAACAGGTAGGAAAGGGGTTTCTAATGGATTACAAAATATAAAATCTACTTATAATAATTTGCATGGACACAACACTGCGACAGTAATAGAGTCACTAGTAAGTATGGTCTTGTTCCGGGGCGTTGTCTCGAACTTCCTCGGTAGAAGCGAGTTCTGTGAATGCTGTGTTCGTGTGATATTCAATCGTAATATAACCCACGCATGTTGTATGTCAGCATTATGTTCAGCAGCAAACTGGTAAAGGTTGATGACGATCGTGGGAGAGTCAAACTTTTCGAACCAGTTTCGAACACAACCCCGACAAAGTACTAATTAGTTTTAATCCGGAACGTCCACGTCGTATTCGTCTACCTTCGTAGAAGCACGGTCCGTAGCAGAACCTTGTTCTACGGCGAGGAGATCTTCTGCGGTGGCCGAACTTCCAGCGGCAGAACTTCCAGCAACAGAACTTCCAGCAACAGAACATCCACCGGCAGAACTTCCAGCGGCAGAACTTCCAGCAACAGAACTTCCAGCGGTAGAACTTCCAGCGGTAGAACTTTCAGCAACATAACTTCCAGCGGCAGAACTTCCAGCGGCAGAACTTCCAGCGGCAGAACTTCTAGCAACAGAACTTCCAGCGGTATAACTTTCAGCAGCAGAAGTTCCAGCGGTAGAACGTTCAGCAACATAACTTCCAGCGGCAGAACTTCCAGTGGCTGAACTTCCAGCGGCAGAACTTCCAGCGGCAGAACTTCCAGCAACAGAACTTCCAGCGGTAGAACTTCCAGCAGCAGAAGTTCCAGCGGTAGAACGTTCAGCAACATAACTTCCAGCGGCTGAACTTCCAGCAACAGAATTTCCAGCGGTAGAACTCCCAGCAGCAGAAGTTCCAGTGGTAGAACGTTCAGCAACATAATTTCCAGCGGCAGAACTTCCAGCGGCTGAACTTTCAGCGGCTGAACTTCCAGCGGCAGAACTTCCAGTGGCAGAACTTCCAGCGGCAGTAGAACTGTCCGGCTCCGGTTGAACAGTTAGTTCTTCGTCATCATCGAAGTCATCGTCGTCATCGTCCGAGTCATAGTCATCATAATCATCTAAAAGGTGGTGCCATTCTATAGTTGCCCGCACAAAATGGTCTAATTCACCGTCCGTTCGTATAGCATGCTGAATTTGGCGCGCGGTGATGCGCGTGAGATCGTTTTCACGAGCGAGGTTCCCGCTCAAATGCATCACTTCAGCCGTCAAGTACTCCAACACAGCTGCCAGGTAGACCGCCGACTGTTTGTCGGGGGTGGTTCCAGGTGATGCGCGGTTAAACATGAGGTGATGGATCCGCCCCACGGGGAAGTAAAGGCCAGCCCTCAGTGAAGGCGACCTGTGGCGCCGGCGCTGGCTGGGGGGAGTGCCGGGCAACTTGAAAATTCCACACGGACTGACGCCTGTCATCTTAAATGGCGATCAGTAACACTAGTCACTATGTTCTCTAAGCAAGGAAAAGCCTACAGTGGAAGATCACTAGTCAAGAACGCGTCACCACTCACCCTCCGAGGAGGCTTTTGGTGGGACTGAGGCCTTCTCAAAGGTAAATCAAGCGCGTAGTGAGCGCGCAGGCGCCGCAGGCCAGTTAACGCGCCCCTCTCCCCTACCGACCTCTGACCTAGCTATGACTATTACTTACTTATTCCTGGAAATTTTAAGTTAACTTTAATTTTAATCGGAAAACTTATAAGACTGTTTTATTTGTCTGACCTGTTTACTCTCTATTGGTCACCGACCAATAGGTAGCTTAGTGCATAGCCAGCCTACAATCGAGTTATCTTAAAAGTATTTTTCGTGATCAAAACTCACAAATGGTTTTGTGTGACTTTTATATCCAAACTAGCTTCCGCCCGCAGCTTCGCCCGCGAGGTATGTCGATAAAAACTATTCTATGTCCTTCCTCGGGATGCAATCTATCTCTCTGCCTTTTATCGAAATCTGTTCAGTGGCTTAGGCGTGAAAAGGTAACATACAGACAGACAGACAGACATAGTTATTTTCGAATTTATAATATTAGTATGGATGTAAAGTTTCTCGCTTCTGAAATAGGTAGGTAGGTATGTATTCCGCTCGCTCGCTTGAAGCTATGTTCCGCAGTTTTAGTGCCCCGTCTATTACTGACTGTACCGACTTAGGTACATGATTTCTAGCAAGTAGGTTACCAAGTGCGATGAGAAGAACCGATTTTTGACGTAAATAAACTGAAAAGTTCAAAGTTGACTTGTGGTTACATAATTAGGAGAACTTTACTTATAACGAACCATGGTTTCTCTTATTTTTATTTTTTTATAGAATTGTTAGTAGTTCATCCATCGATTTATTTATCAGTGATGTAAACAGTAATTTTATCAGGTAATATAAACATAAACGTTTAATATTCCTCTGATTAAACGATTAGTACCTACCTAATTTACGTTTTTATCATATACGATTACAGCACGGATTAGGTACCTACATATTTACTTAGTTTTGAAGTAGGTTAGTATTGGTCAAACCTTGATCTCACTATCGGTTTTAGCACTCTCGAAAAACATGAAAACGACACCCATGATGAAAAATTTGAAAATCATCGCAGTCGCCAACTTGGATTTTTATTTTGATCCCAAGCTAACTTAAATTACCTTTCCTCTTTATTTTCAGTGGAAGAACGTCCAACAACCACAACGCCGTCGACGACCACGAATCCGCCGGCGCCTACAACTTCGGCGCCCTCTCCGTCACCGACCAGCCCCCGGCTCATCTTGCCGACGCGACCACGCACGTCCCCTCGGCCCTTGTCGTCACCTACACCCTTCGCGACTGTGACAGCAGAGCCACCACGCAGACTTAGGCCTAAGCCGACCACAGAACGACCGACCACAAGGACTTATGAGCGCCCACCCGAGAGAAAGACCACTGTGCCTGATAACCAGGATTCACCGACCAGCCATATTCCGCATATTATTGTGGCAAGTCATCCGAGAGAGAACCAGGCAAGTTACTTTACTTTCACTGTTCAAGCATTCATTAATATTCTTCATTAAAATAACATAGTAGCCAACAGCTCATGGCACCCGCAAAAAGGCTTCCGAAGGCCTACTTAAGTTGTATTGTGTTAAATTTAAACTTTTTTTCCATATATAATACCGATATAAAAAAAGAGTTCTTATTTAGACTTTTAAATGCCCATGAAACTTACCCCAAACTTACTTCCAGATCCTCGGCAGCGGTAACAACATTAGAGCGGAGCAGACCCCTCGCGTGAACGTGCCGCAGTCTGTCGACGGCGAGAGGCGCGACCCCGTGGGCGCCAGGCTGAACATCGGCGCCGTGGTTGCCCTGGGCGCCTTTGGGGCGCTGGTGTTCCTCATAGCCATAATCACCACTATCGTCATCCTCGTCAGGAGGTAAGGGCATTCTGATTTAACATTTTTGAAGTATATAGAAAAGTAGGCAGGGGTGACGAGGTCGCTTGAGATAATTAGATGAACCAAGTAGGTAGTCCACGGTATAGCTTTGTTTTAAACATATGGGTTGTTAGAATAAGTCGGATACCCCTGTCAGGTAGTACCTTAAAGTGTAGTTAATTAGCTTAAATACACACTTAAGGACCTATATATATACCTACCCATGGGACTAGAACACAACTGGCCAAATGTGGGTGTAATAGAAATACATACAGTACACCTCTTCCCAATCCTTCGAGGAAACAAGACGTTATGTTAATATACCTACACAGATAGATAGGTACCTATATTTACTACAGAGGTTTCTATTATAATTTCGTACCTTACCTACTAATCTCAATTTATCATGGCCTAAATTGATAAAATCGAAGTCGGAGGCGCCATCGATTATCACAATAGAAAACCCTATATCGGACCTAAAGTAAATTATTCATCGCAGTGGTAGACCGTGAAATTCTAATTTTCTTACGTTTTTTGCAATTTTCATAAGCACTTTTCCCTAAGAAGTCTCTTATGGTTATGTTCTTATGGTCTAATTGTCTAATCTAAATTAAAAAGATGTATTAATGATTCTAATGATTATAATTCTGTAAATACGTAAGTTTCACCTGTTATAGTCGCGAATCATATTTTAATCAAGATACAACCTGACATTGACCGGAAAATTGCAAAAAACGTAAGAAAAATTGAATTTCGCGGGCTACATCTACGCATTCATCTTAAATGTTCTTTTAATAGCTGAATAATTATTGACATCATCATTGATTTTCTGTTTATCCTGTTGTGTTCAACACCGACCATCCTAATTCTACTCCATGCGGTGTAACTTTACCTGCACAGATTTACCCATTTCACGATTTAGCGTTTGATTTAAAGAACAAATGTAGGTACAGTGTGCTTTCTTCTTACCAAATTACTTTAAAAAAAATCCGGTTTAGCCGTGAAGTTTTGTATTTTGTAAAAGTCTCCACTGGCGCCAAAGGAATAAAATCTGAAGAATATTAGACCTTCATATATAGCGATCACAGTATTTCTCATAACCAACATACTTGAAGTAAACGGTTAGCCCCTCGCTCACCAGGCGAGACAAAGAGCAAGTTAAAGCGACACACTA
The DNA here is from genome assembly GCA_963855955.1 of Luperina nickerlii. NCBI lineage: Eukaryota > Metazoa > Arthropoda > Insecta > Lepidoptera > Noctuidae > Luperina > Luperina nickerlii. Next base: position 2,991,513 of record OY979662.1, read on the forward strand.
CATGAGTGATTGGTACGGCAGCGGGGGTCCAAAGCGACCGCCGCCGGCGGTCCGCGAGCTGCCCTCCCGGTGGTACACGCTATTGGCCCTCCCGTTCCCCGACCAGCAGGTCGGCAGGCGCGAGTTCGCCCGAACACATCGCCACACGCATCGGGCCGGACACTTCTCCAACCCCTTATAGCCAGTGCGTTGTTTTAAGGTACTACGTTGACATGGTGGTTGACCACCCGCGATTTATAAACGAGAACAAATTTGCGGATGGCGCAAAATACGGCGAACAGTGTTGCCAGTTTCGAATTGTTTCATCAAAAATAATTGTTTGTGCATAATTGTATTCTGTGTTTTAAATGTATATTTATCTGTTGTGTTTAACCAACCACCATGTCATCGCTACACGCACCGGGATTTGGAAAGCACGCGCCATGTTGGAAAATCACAGACAATAAACAATTTTATCAAATAAACGTGAACTTAGTTTACCTACATGTCTTAATCAATACACAGCTTCACACCTGGCGAGATGGGGAATCTTAAAAAGAACACACCTCACAAGCAATGCTTTAAAATATTTCACGTGTTTCACAGGGTGCGCCCGATACTATTCCTACCATATATGTAGGTACCACCTTTACCGACATGCACAATAAACGCTTCGCGCCAACCGACACAACGTATTTAAAACACCACTAATAAACTACCTACACCAAGCACATTATTGTAAATAAGGGTATTTTTATATTTTACTAGCTGACCCAGCAAACGTTGTTTTGCCATATAGATTAATATCTAGTAGCCGATTCTCAGACCTACCCGATATGCACACAAAATTTCATAAAAATCGGTCAAGCCGTTTCGGAGGAGTATGGTAACTAACATTGTGACACGAGAATTTTATATATAAGATAACAAAAAAGCGAGCGATTTGAAACATTAGGTTTGTTTTTTTTTTTTAGGTGCACCGCAGACGACAGACTATCCGTGACGGACTTTTTAGTCTGTGAAAATAGAACCTATGCAATTATATGCAGTAACGCACACGACGCGCAAAAAGTCCGGCGTACAAAAAATCCGTGTAATTCGGGCAGACCGCAGCGCGCCGGGCCGCGCCGCTCCGCACAAAAAGTCTGTGAAAAAAATAGATCGTTTGCTTCAACGCGCGCTAACGCAGACTGCGCACACTTTAGTCGGCAATCTGCATTTGCTAGGGGTGGACGTAACGCACGCGATCTATTATCATGGCGCCAGAGGTCGATGTAACGATGTTAATTCAAGAAGAGAAGACCAATACACCTCCTCATTGTTGTTTCTGAATGAGTCAAAGCAGGTCTTAAAATAAATAGCAACTCATCAAATGTACTAACAGACATTTTATACTTAATATTTGAAAAAAAATTCCGGATGTTGTTTCAGAATTGAATGTTTAGTATGGAACTGTCCCTTCAGTAATCTTTCCGAAAGTATAGGATGTACCCAAAATTGTCTATTTCTTCTTCTTTTTCTGTACTTCATGTACAAAATAATACTTCGCGATCTCTGCACGATTTCCATAGCGTCTACGTCCCTATCAGCTCTGCCGATAGAATGATCGAAGATGTGTGTCGTGTGCGTTGAGTCTGTGAAAAATCCGCGACTTTTTGCGCGCCATGCAGACTTTTTGTGCGCCGCAGACTCGATCGCACAAAAAGTCTGCCGTCTGCGGTGCACCTTATGCACATTGTGTCTACTATGAATAATGAACTACAGTAGCTCTGCCTTACAAGGTTTATGAATAACCTGAGTAGGTATTGAACGAGACAACAGACCAAACAAATGGATAGCTTCCGAGGTCCCTAGATTAATTATCTCTCAATAGGTAACTTACTGAGTGTTCAAACACTCAACGTGTCAAGATACCAAACCAATAAAAATAAAATCTGTTAGAAAACCAGTATAGACACCCATTTATTCCGTTCATCATTATCAGCGTAATAGAGCAGCCCACTGCTAGGTCTCTCCATTCAAACCCCTGAAACGTTTTAGATGCTTGCAAATTTTTTAATATGTAGAACAGTATACTAAACAAAATGCAATGATTAGCAGGAAGCACAACGACGGCAAGCGGTACCGACACCACGTGTCGCCTGACTGCAACACCGTGGGGTCACTGGACTCGTCTTCGTCAGAGTCGCGCAGCGGCCTCAACCGGTACTACCGCCAAGCTTGGGAAGAGCTGCACGAGGCCGCCGGGGCCAAGCACGCCCCTCGCCGGCCTCACGATCGCGAGGCGCCCAAGGAGGGCTCCGAGCTGGTGGTCTCCGATGTGTACCCCGCGCCCCACCCCCGCGACAAGCGCCGCCATCACCACCACCACCACCACCGTGAGCCGCGCCACCCCGACTGGCACTCGCCCCATCGCCCCCACCATAACCATAAGCCTAGATATTAATGAAGACTATATGTTGTAGCTGTTGTGTCGTCGGAATTTATTGGACTTCCCGATTTGAGTGCGAGTTTTTGTAGAATGCGATCGTCCTAAAACGAAGATGTTTTCGCACCGAACAGGGTACATTTGCTTGTATCAAGAGGCATAACTGTGATTTGTAGGCAAAATCAGAAGCCAGTGCAGTTTGAATCGTCCCACGTTTTATTTTAGACAATATGTTTTGACTAAAATGGCGGAAATTGAACAGCCTAATCATGATTAAGACATAATTTATTTCATTCCATTTTCTTATTATAAAGTTATCCATTTGGCATTATAACGTGCACTTACTATTCAAATATTTCACATAGATAAGTAGTAGACAAGTACTGAAATAACGTTTCAGTCGATATTAACAAAATGTACCAAATAGCTTTATTTGTAATGTCTTGTATTTAAATGTTATTTATGTGTTCACCGATATATTAAGCATATTTATATTAGTGACATTATCACATACCTACATGTTATGTTATGTATACTTACCTAACTTTTCCAATAGCTCATATTTTGTTTTCAAAATTTTACAAAAACAGTTAAATCTTGTTAAACAAAATCAGGAGTCGTTTTTGAAGTTGCTAATATTATATTTTATAAGCTCAGTGGTTGAGCACCATTATTATGACAAAGAATTATATTTTCGTACACTCGTTATCCAATTATTATTAAGTACAGTCAGGTTAAGCAATTTGACACCCTACGTCAAGTTGCCGTATTATAGCCATTTCGAACAACTGTCAAAGAATATCAATTGTGAATTGGATATACGAACAATTTTAGTTGGTAGTCAATTTGCTTAACAATTAATTTCCCTGACTATACATAGTTACTAGGTATATACAGTATTTTATCGTATAATCTTTCCTGCTTGGACTATGATTACCTTGATCTTTTCTTAATATAATCATATAAGTATTGTATTATTTCGTATTTCAAATTCATAAATTAGTTGGTAAGCAGTTATAAAAAATTGTACATAATTCTATTAGTTGTAAGAACTTAAGATTAGATTGAAGTTAATCATTGTTAGCTGCTCTAATTTCCCGTCTGTTTTAATTTTTGTCAATAATTTATTTAAGTAAGTAGTTAGGAAGCTGTGAGTATGTGTCCGTTAGTAGTATCGATACAATTATAATTTTAATTGAGATTTTAATGACGCGTCTTTGACTTCGGCGTTTGGAGCTGTAGATGGAAATTAATCCAGAATATCTTGCTACCTATTTCTGCAACATTTTCTAAGTTTCCACGACGGGTCATTATTCTCTTCTTCTAAAACTTCTCCAATACAAAATCTACTATGTATGGTACAAAGTAATTTAAAAATACGACAACACTAAAGTGTCGGTACATGTCGATATCGACGGGTACTTCAAGTGGAAAAAGTAATCCAATGTGCCATTACAGAGGCAGACATAATGTAGGAAGTTCACAGTTCGGTTATTATGTTAATGTATTATATATACGAGTTAATAAATAAGTTTTTATATGTAAATATTATCTATCACAAACATTGACAAACGATTGCTCAATACATCGAATTATTACGAATTAACGAAGGATTTAACAGGAAAGAATAACAAAATGGTTAACAAACGAATTAAAACCCTATTTGTTCAGAAATAGAATATATTATTGTATGACTAAGAATTTATTAGCATTGTATACCATCAATATTAAAGGTCAAATATGTATCAATTCCGAATCATGCTAGTATTAAACTTTGTGATAATTTAGATCAACTTGTTTTATTTAATAAAGCTTTTCCTTTTATCTAAACCGGTCTGTGTCTATACCCTATGAATAATACTGTATAATATTTATCCATTACGTACTCATAAGAGCACGTAATACGAGCCACGAGCCCTTCCGAGTTTACACTCGGAGGGGCTCGTGGGCTTGCACAGTAAAAGCGGTAGAAAGACAAATAAAACAAATTAATTATATATATTATTTTTTTATTAGTTTGTCAAATTAACTACGCATACAAAAGGAGGTACATTGCTTTGTGTTTAATCCTTGCATTGGATATAATCTCAACTTCAAAATATATATGTAAATAACAGTATTAGAGGAATATGTTCTAATTGGTGTAACTCTACAACTATCCATTTCAAGGCATCGGCTATTGCTATAAAATATATTTCATTTCAACTTACTACACAATATCTCTTTGAAAAGGTGTTTTGTTTTTTGACGTGACAACGTGTAATAAATCGATGAAGCTGGCTGCACTCACGAAAAAACATGACTCATGTAGCGTTACCTCGCAGCCTTGCTCTGTAGCGTTCCATGGCGGCTTGAAGTGCAAGCGAATATTAACAAATGCAATGCAACTATTCCATCAGTATTTTCTTATGACGTTGTCACGTTCAACTATCGTCAGTAAACCGACTTTACAGACAACCGATTTTTTTTTCATAGTTTTTCTTTTATTGCTATTTTACATTTGTAACAAAAGACGAGTGAAAATTCTTATAAAGTATAAATAGTAGTAATTTCTTACATAAGTTTAGTGTTAAATTTGGGCATGCTGCGGTCTTTTGTAGTTTTGCTTTAAAAACATGTGCAGAGATAATTTCTAATGCACAAGCTGTACAAAACATAGCCAGAGAACATGCGATAGCTGTCTAAGAATTAAAACAATAAGCCTCGTATATCAGTTAATAGTTCTTGAGATATAAGCGCGCTAACGGACGGACTGACTAAGAGACTTTGCGTTTCATAATCTATAAGGGTCGATGTTTACATTATTTCCATAGATGACCACAGCACATCCCAAAATTTAAATAATTAAAAAAACCTAGGTACATTTGCCAGTGCATTTGTCGTAATAAAATAAAATTAAAGCTTAACATATTGCGAACACAGTTCGATATACAGATTCAACAAAGCTGCCGTATTTATACTGTGTTCTGAACAAGCGATGCGATAGATTACGGAACCCTAGACGTCGTTCTTACTACACGCATATACTTACTTAAAAAAGTAACTGCTATGATTTGTAATTAAAAGTAATACTAGTGTTTGTAAATTGCAAGTGTCTCAAAATTTTAAATCATAGTATAAAATAATATTAGACTATAATTTTAGAAGCCAGTGCTAAGTAATTCTGTTGGTAGGCCACCGAGAGTAGATAAGATTTTGAACATAATTCATGCATCGTACAGAATAGTTCTTACCTACATAAATCCATAAAATGAATCTTATGATTTTGAACATAATTATGCATTACATACAGAATAGTTCTTACCTACATAGCATAAATCCATAAAATAACAAAAAAAAAGATGTGTATTAAAATCTCCCGGGTACTAAGGCGAGCAATAATAAAAAATATGTATACTCTCAAAGTACATGTTCAATACCATGATAACAATAAAATGCGTGTGATTTTACTAAATAAAATAAACAAGACTGTAAAGATTAAAATATGTTTTGAATAGGGAAACTTAAAGAATAAGTTCGACCCTAAGGTAAAGTTAGATTATCTTCGGGCCTTTAGATCGAAATGCTTCTATTATTTAAATAATCTTAGAGACAAGACAAGAACTATACATAATTAAAATAACAAGAAAATTATAAAAAATCGCACCAATAAATAAAATAGCTCGATAATAAATACTATGATTATGATATGAATAATACTATTCTATAGAGACGTCTGTATGAGCCGCGCGATTTGTAGGTGCTCATACAATGTAGATACTTACAGGTACCGATTTAAGGCTCCTTCAAACAGGCGCGACACGCGATAAAATCGCGCGCGTCACAAAGACACCACAAGTCGCGCAACGAGCGGTGCCTTGGTGACGCGCGCGATTCGTGTCGCGCGTTGCGCTTGTTTACAGGAGCCTTTAGCTATAGGTACTATCGTGTACAGCCGACCTATTCTGCTCACTTCTCTCAAGTTTTCACAAACCAAACCAAACTTGCAGATATCTCATTTCACGAACGCGCGTCAATCATTCCGATTTATATCTTATAACAACGACATAAGAGAATGAATGAATTACACAGACACTGAATGCATTATTTTCGACTTTCAGTACACAAAGTATCAAGATCTCTTTTATTTGTGTATTTTTATCTTCAGTCTACCTTTCTGAGCATGACTTTTTTCATCCTCCATAATTACTTTTGATCGTGTTAGTATAAAGAAAGCCTTTTTTTGTATTTATTTTTGAACTAATAACAAACTTCTGTTATATTTCGTAAATACTATAGCGTTATATGCTATATAGCTTTTCTTTGAACTAAACTATTATGACGGCGTATGTGTAATTGACTGAATAATTTTATTGTATCACTACATAGTATAAAACAAAGTCGCTTTCTCTGTCCCTATGTCCCTATGTCCCTTTGTATGCTTAAATCTTTGAAACTACGCAACGGATTTTGATGCGGTTTTTTTTAATAGATAGAGTGATTCAAGAGGAAGGTTTATATGTATAATAACATCCATTAAATAGTAGAGAAGTACTGTTATTTTTGAGGTTTCTAATGTGATGTCGTAAATAATTACATTTTTTCCGCTTACATTGCAAACGCAGGCTGAACCCTACGAGTTTTATCAAAATAATGTACTAAGTATTGTACACATTGAAAAGGTCTACAGAAAAGTCCGTGATGGTATATGTCTATCTCTTATGGATAACCCACAATAACTTTTTTTTGTCATTTACTTTTTACGACAAATAATGGCTAATTTTCGAAGCGATTTTAACCAATACAGCATTAATCCTTAACCAATTAAATACCTTGAATACATTGTTCATTTAATATAGATCTATATGGCCCTTTACACCGTATGATTTAAGTGAATATTTTCGAAGATATTACAGATTTAAAAATTGCGGGACGTAGCGTTTGCGGCGGTACCGGCCGGCCGCGGCCGCGCGGTGCGGCAAGAGCGTGCCTATAAATAGCGCGTCTGAGGCCGCGGTTTTCCCTATAGCACTTTGAATTTAGCAGCGATCGGACGCGTTTATTATAAAAACGTACACATACAACGTTCACAGTTTTTCTGTAGTGTATTTAGTATCAGCATTGCACCCGTGCGAAGCAGGGGCGGGTCGCTAGTTGTTTAATAAATTGCGGATCTACTTAAAATTTGATTGCGTCATATCTGTAATTTTCCTATATAAATTAGTAAATTGATTGATTAGTATATTTCTGATTTAATGCTCTACGATTCAAACGTTTCAGCAAACGTTATATTTTGCTTGAACGTTCGAATTGTGTAAAAATAGAAAACAATCTCACATAATTCTTTGATTATAATCTTGCGTACCTATACCTAATTCTACCAAAATGAAACACGCAAGTACTTGACCACGGTGTAAAATATGACTTTATTATGACATTTTGAAGGGTTGGTCGCGATTTCACTCTTATTTAGCGAGACTTAGGTTCGATTTGCAATTTGTCAGAAGAATTTTACAGTCGGAAAACAAATATAGAAGTAAAAGAAGATTCTAATCTATTCCGAAACTTGTGATTCCGATTTAAACTTTTACACGATTTTTTATACAAAATTCGAATGATTTTCCGGAAAGATTAATGTGGGTGTGTGATAATGATAAATAATTCAATAACATTAATCAAATACCCTATTCATAATAAGATCGCCGTTCACAATCGCGCGACTACATAAACGCTTGGATCAAACTTCCTCAAAACATAGCGAAGCAAATTATGTACACCATCTAGTATTATAAACCTCAGTTTTTATACAAGAGGCCAAATCCTTCGTCGACTTGGCTTTCCCAATTAAACTAGATTTTAAATTAAATAAGAAAACTTTTATGGAAGACTAATTTTTTTATACGTAAAAAAATATTTTGATCTGGTTAGTGACGACCTGGCGATGTGGTACGTGTGAAATATTAAGATATTTTAGTAATAAAATACATATTAAATATAATTTCTATATTTAATGCTTGTCTAGGATCTAAGAGCAGCACCATAGATGGCACCACTAGCAATAGTGTTGAAATAGTGCCAAGTCGACGCCATCTCTTAAAATACTTATACACATTCTGTTCCATCACATACACATAATATATTTATAAATTCGCAACTAGCTTTAATACATACAATACACATAAAGTATTGCTTCTGGTAAGCTTTTTAAAGCAAAGTTCAAGCCACGAACACACTTACCTGTAAATTACACAAAAGTATGGAAATAGCTTGCATGCCAATGAAATGAAATATTTATTATTGTATGTAAAGTTAGTTGGTATCCAACTTTCAATTAATACAGAATAAATATGCAATACTCATAAACAATCAATACTATCATCATCTACCGAAATACCCTATCTTGCTGGGTAACACGAAACCCCTTGATAAGACTGGTTGTCAGAATTTCCGGCTTCTGATGACCCGTAACGGCTGTCAAAGATCTACGAATGACAGCCGGGACCAACGGCTTTACGTGCTTTCAGAGGCACGGTGGTCTTGGTATGTAAAGATGGTCATTCATTCACGGACCAACCTTTTGATTACTGAATATCACAATGGCAGGCAAGCTATAGCATATTTGTACTATTTACATGCATGTTTTTACGTGCTTGAGAAGCTTAGCACGGATTTTTAACCTCGTAATCGTGACTCTGCAGCATTGTAACATGGCCAAAAGTATCGACATCTTTATACATACTTCTGAAATTCTAAATAACCAAAAAAAATATCTAACTGTAAAACTCATCGTCAAATGATTTCATAGGCAGTTGTTAGTTCAGTCAGCCAAATCACAGCTATGAAATTGAGTTCGACAATCTGATAACGAAGTCCATGCTAGAGGCACTGTTGGCATAGCAACATACGAAGCCGACAGAGTTCCATGATCATAGCGATTGTCATATTTATCACAATCACAAATCAAATTTTCAGTAAAAAAAAAGTATCAAAACACTAAAACAGAAATTAAAAAAAAAAACTTTTTTTGTTTATTTCAAAACAAAATTTGGCTGTATAGTATTTTAATGAAATTAATATCTGTCATGATTTCTCAAATTTACGTTGCGAAATAGCCCGGCTATCGAGAAAAAATACCATATGCTGTCAAACAACCCATATACATACATGTAACATATTATGACAAACATGACAATACTAAGCGATTGATTACTACAGCTTATTAGTCTTATAGTAAAATATGTGAATAATCAAGAGAATTTGAACCTGCTTCCTATATTAAAAGCGATACAAGTGCATTACTGCGATAACATCACGAACTACGCTTAACATCGCATTAGACGGGTGCAGACGGAAGTATATTATATTATATTTTGATCTACACACATAAATCAGATTCGCGCGGGAGATAAGAATACAATTGGAAAAACAAAGGCTACTGTCAAATGTGTAACTTTGACTACCGTTTGACAGCGCGTCATTTTGACAGCACGCGAGATAGCAAGCCCATAAACAGTTTTGTTACATAGAATTTTAAAACTACATTTATAAACGCTTGTTTCATAAAAACAACGTCAAAAAAGGTACAATTAAATTTCTAGCACATTTGCACATTGTGATGTTCAAAGATATCTGGCGATGGGAAAATCAGCCCCCAAACTAGAAATGAGAAAGTATTCTTAGTGATTTTACCGCCACATTGATCAATACGAGGCAAACATGTTTCATAGTCTTAAAAGAAATACGTATTTACAATAACATGCTCAAAAGTCAATAATTGGTTATATAAACAGCGTTTATAAATGTTTCTATCTACACCTACGGGTACTTAGTCGTAACTATACAATAAAAAAATATCTCCATGTACCTAACACATTTGGCATATCTAGCACACTGTTTATACCCATTGAGTGGGTCATAATAATTATATACTCGATCTAAATTCATTTTGCCAACAATTTAAACAAACCGAATTTATTTAAAATATTGAGAATTTAACTACGCATAAGTCTTTACTATTTAAATTATTGGCAAAGTGAATAATAAATGTGTACATGGTATTTTGTGACCGTGTCTGCCACCGACTCCAGTAAGGTACCTGACCTTAGGTTAATGTTCTACTAATATTAAAAATAAAGCTCTGAATACAAGTGTCAATTATACGCGAAGAAAACATTGTGTCGGTCAATCAAACATAAATACTGCTCGAAAAAGGAAGTAAAGATAGGCTGCATACATTTTTTCTTAAAGATATTTCTCCGAAACTAGAGAAAAATTTAAAGAATACAATTATTATTACTATAATAATAGAAAAGTGTTCTCTGATTAATTTTCCTACCTGCACAGTCTTGTTATGATCATGATTGAGTTGCTTTTTCATTTTGATTTATATTTAATTGACCAACATAACCCCCTAGAACCAGTACGTAGTCAGCAACCGCGCCGATTTTGCCGACGGTACAAAAAAAAGTTAAACTTAAGCTACAGCATATTGGCCCTAAAAATATCAGCAATGTCCAGTCACAACATTCTTTGTTCTAATTAAAATTAAAATAATGAACTAACAGTTTTTCCATGATTGATACGTCATTTGTCATAGATAAATAAAAAATGAATTTTTATACACTCACATCAATTTAATAGAGTACTTCCCAAGCGCTCCAAAATTTGTATAGTGGAAAGCTAGTGTTTTGCCAAAGTTTACTATGTAGGCTTTCGTAAGATTGTTTCAATAAAATAATAATAATGACCTTATACGCAGTAAAAACTTTTTTGTAAACCGTCCTATGTTTTTTTTAAGTTCTCTTTTGTTTTGCCTTCACTTGTTTTACAAAATCTGGGAACGCTTGGAAAGTACCCATTTAATATTTGTTTCTATAATAAATATGTGATCCGTACCTATGCAAATGATCGTAGCAGGGAACACTGTTTACGAAACGCGAAGTTACTATGGCTCATCGTTCTCTTTCTATCTCTGCTAAAGTATATCAGAAGCGTGATGTGATCATCGCAATCAAAGACAGGAAATAAATTGTCGTTACAAAAATACACGGTTCTGTACCAAAGACACTAAACTGTATTTTACAAGTCAGTGTGAGGAAAAGAAACACAGGATTTGCGAGCATACTATTGGCACCACGATATTTTATTATACACATTGCTCTGCTTTCTGGGCTCTGTCTCGCATAGGGTCATAGCATTATGCTGAGCGATTACCGTTTTGCGTGGATAGGACGCATATTTACCCCCAACTTGTATTTTTTAGTGTTTATTATATCCTTTCTCTGCGTAATGTTTACCGCCAACAAACTTATTTTCTTTATTCATACAGTTATTATAAAAAAGGGCATCGAAACTGCACTGTCTGTCTATTTGTTCCTTTATCTCATGAAACTTGTTCGATAAGAAATACAGTAACTTCGCGTCTAGTAGCCAGTCGATCGCAGTTAAATATAATGACGAGTTCACGCGGACTGACACCGGCTTCGAACGGTGTATTCCCACGGCACCCTTGTATTAATCCACTGCGCTGCTACTGCCACCATTTCGCTTTCTGAAAACCACATTATTCCATTGCTAAAAACAAACTCAATCGGCCTTTTTGCTAAGCAAAGTTTATCTTCAGACCTAGAACCAGTTTTTTTATTTCGAACTTTTTATTCCTACTAAAAGTATAATTTTAGTACCCACACCTGGTTTCTGAATTGAGAATTTACAATTGGGAACTTGTCAAATTCTAGCAATCATCACCATAATTTCAGACGTAAGACTTCTACTGCTGGACATACGCCAATCATCAGTCCACCGTGTAGGAGGCCTTCCAACGCTACGTCTTCCGCAACTTCGTCTCCCCGTCTTCGTGTAACTCTACCATTAGATACTTAAAGTGATTCCTTCAACGTAGCCCACGAAATTCAAAAAACCTTACTGTAATGTAACAAAGAAATTTTGAATTTCGTGGGTTTTCACCTTAGTAATGTTAGAGTTTGAGAAATTCTCAATTTTAAATTATCAATTCAAAACCGGGTGTAAATTATCAGTTTGAATTAAGAACTGTTTTTGACCACAGTAAGGTTCTTAAAACAAATAGGGTAAACTGAGGAATATATATTATGGCGGTTTGGCATGTCTTATAAACAAGCTGCCACCGCCATTTTTATTTCTTATAAAATCCTTGTCTAAAGATAAACATTGTTTACAAAACAAGTGTATGGGGAAATGTGTTTTTTCTTGTTAGTGTGGATGAATATGAATATATGGCTATAGCTAAGTCTACGGCCCACCTCTGCTGAAGATGTCGTCAACGCCATCTTCGGGTAGCCGCCCCGGAAGCGATGTCGTTCTCACAATTCGTGCAAGGGGAATATGCCGCCTGTAAGAATACCAACACCCGAACCCTTCAAGGACACAGCAAGCGATAGATAATATAGGAAATTGTTGGCAAGGCAAGAGACACGGTGGAAGAGAAGACGCTCGTTGGAGAGAAAGTATTATGTGAATAAGCCAAGTAAAAAATTATATGCAATTATAAATGTATTGAGCTTGAAATTGTCATCTCATTCAATTGAAGACCAAGAGAGATTTGATCCTCATCATTGACGCTATCGATAGGTGGCAAAAAACACAGTTGTTATTTTTACGCATTGGTATCGGTTGGTAGCTGTTTGAAAGCCTACTTTCGCTTTATTAAACGCAGCGTTTTTATTACCGCGCATTGAATTTTGGTTAAAAAAGCGCACTGTTGGATCTGTATCTCTCGGCGCTACGCCCCGTTGAAAATCTAATGCGCAGGACAAGAGCGCTCGTGCCTACGTAGGCTCATATTAACTTTTAAACATTACCCAACTTTCCCACCACTGGCCGTCTTTTTCCCACCCTTATCTGTTTATTGCTACTGATGTTGCAGGCCACTTGACTATAGGTCTCATGCAGAACTGTAACCTGTCTTTATGTTAATCAGCTTCGTTGGAATTAGTAGCGAAGTGCTTAGGATACTATATTAATTACATATCTACAAACCAAAGATTATATTAATCGGCAGAAAGGCGAAGACCAAGAAACAATGTGTTTGTTAAGACGCAACTCAGATACAGAACATACCAGAAGGCGACGCGCATACAATTGAAGCTACATAGACGTTACTAACTACTCTTAAATATTGTAGTTGAACATTCATTCGACCATATTTGATCAGTATTATTTTATTTTTATTGCTATTTTTCTGCTTATAACAGAAATAAGGAAACACTATTCCCAAATAGGGTAAAATGCCTGAAGACGGTCGTCATCACAGAGGCAGGCCGAAAAATCGCTGGTGTGACGATTTGGACACGCTCCTGACCGAATGGCTAGCGAAGGCGAAAGACATAAGAGAATTTGAAGAGTCTGGCTGTGACCTTTACCCAGCAGGGGGCGCCACTGATTTGGACGCGTTTTAGGCTCAGCGCGTACAGATCGGAGCGCAGCGGAGAGGATTTTATTAACGCACTTGAAAATAAACTTTAAAATTATTGCAATAAAGTGCATAAATGCTTGAACCTGACAAAAAAATGCTCGCGCGTCCTCGAAGATATGCGGAAATCAGCTCGAACATACGCGATCCGTAAAGAAAATGCCCGAGACCGCGCGGGGATTATTCCTCTCTGTCTGACCCTTAGAGTATTTATTCCAGTAGGTTTATGTGCAGGTATAATAAAATAAATATGACCTCTCAAGTTCTGCTAATGAGACACAATTGATTTTCTATTGCATCGTACTACATAGGGTACGCGCGGGGCTTGACGGGTTAACTTGCATTATAATAAAGATATCTCAATATTTTGTCTAGTTGTAAAAGCCGTGCGAAGCAGAGGCGGGTTGTTAATAAATTAGAATCGTAGGCGCCTTCAGGTTTGTTCTGAATTTAGAAGGTGCAGTATTAGTAGTGGCAAACAATATTATTTGCATGTCGCTTGTACGTACCTATGAGCCAACACCAGAGCTCTGTGTGCCTCGCGCTGCGCCGTGACCTGCACTAATTCTGCCACCGTCGCCGCCTGCTGCTCCGCTGAAATATTGTACGTAACACATCACGATCATACTCCAAAGCCAAACATCGTATACAATATAATGCTAGCACTTGGCGTATTTGCGCTGCATCAGGTTAGACTGAAAGTCGACCCCAAAATATTTGGGAAAATGCTAGACAGATGATGGGATATTTGCGAAAATACTAGCGTTATTTTATTTATACAAAATTAACCGGATAAGGTATATATTGTATTACCCAAGTAACGCGAACATTTCGTCAAATACGAATATACGACGGTTATTTGCTGGCGTATATAGACAATAAGATTGTTTAAATGCAGTTTTAGGAACTCTTTTGAGGCAGGGAATAATTGCTGAAAATTGCCCGTGCTAGCACAGTTTTTCTCTAAAAACTGCGTCTGACACTGAGTCTTTGCCTGTGCAAAGACTCAGTTTTCCCCGAGACATGCTAACGGCTCAGCGTGAAACGGGCATTGTGCCAGAGCCTTCGACATACAACATGAAGCAAATGTTAAATGAGTGGGTTTTAAAACAAATAACGTGGGTTATGAGGTCACGAAAAAATAGAATACTTACGGGGTACTCTGTAATATGTAGGTATGTCACAACCGAGGTTAAATGCGAGGTTTTCGTGAAAATTTACGACACCAGTTGGCAACACTTTGACAAGAGGCCTTCCATTTCGACAATGAATATAAAACATATGATGACGTTCATCATTCGTTTCATTCATTCGTTCATCATTCAGTTATGACTAAAGAAAATATAGGCTCTTTGACAGATGACTGGACCTGACGTGTCAGTGCTGCCATCTAGCGAACGTCATTTCAGAAAACCCTCATTAGCCGTTTAGTTAACCGCCTAGCCTTCTAACTAAACGGCGGCCGTTCAACTAACGGCCTGAATGATATTCAATTATAGTTTAGGTTGGAAGTCTGTAACCAATCACGCGCGAGCCTAATTGGTCGCAGTAACTAAGCCAGGGCGACCAAATGGGTTAGGTTAGGTTAGAACTGTGATTAACCGCGTGTGAGCCGAGAGTGCGAAGCGAAGCGAGCACTATTTCCAAAGGCCAGGCGGTTAACTAAACGGCTAACTTAACCAGTTGACTGCGACAGGTACACCATATACATTACAGACATAAATATAGAAATTATACAAAGGGTGACACAATAGGCGGTCTTATCGCTAAGAGCGATCTTTTCAAGACAACCTTTGGATGGATTAACCTTTTTACCGCCACAGTCATGTATAGATGACAAACCAAAATGTGCCCAGCACGCCACGGTTCGACTACATGACAGACTGACGCCGAGGGCACATTTTTGATTATTTAACGTGTGGCGGTCAAAAGGTTAAAAGGGAAAGGAGAGACAAATATAATAGGTAGTCTGTGGTGTACCATTTAAATAATACAATAAATACATATATAAATTATATTATACTAATCTAAATAAATATATATATACTAGCTGAGCTGGCAAACTTCATACTGCCTCAGATTTTTTTGTCGTTTTCCCATGTTTTAATAATTAGGAACCCTCACGGGCATCCCCAGAACACCCTACTAAAGTTCCATCACTATCTGACCAATGGTGTCGCTACGCATAGATAGATAATAATAAACATGAAACAGGAGCAAAGAAAATATAATTATGATGTTTCAGGAGAGAGAAGTGCTTTTTTATCATAATTTTAAAAGTGGACAATGATTGAGCACGCCTTACTGACATGGGCAAGTCATTCCATAACCGTACTGCTTGAACAGTAAAAGATTTGCCATAGAAACTGGTGGAATGCATCGGCATCTCTAAAAACTAGGTACTTGTCTTACCTAAACCTAAATTCAATAAAAAAACTTATAGCGCTTTGAACATGTCGTTCTATCTATACTGGCCTCGCCGTGTCGTTAGGTTAAAAATCCTATAAGCCACATTGCTTACGACTGTTCTTAAAACCGCGCCATGTAGCGGCTATACATTGAACTTGCAAGTGAATTTACCAGATTGGGGTCGTGCCAATCGCCGCTCAAGTCTCCCAAGGCGACGGGCATTGGGTTCGAGTTGCTCCTGCTGTTCCCTTGCCCTCTGCACGGCAACGATCCCGGCCCAAGTATGTTCGAACCACCGCTGCATGATAGCGCGATGCTCCATGTCCGCGGCGCTGCCCGGTCCGTGATCTGTTGTTAGTGCTTAGTAAAATGAGCGTGTGGATGTTATGTGGGTGTTAAACACTACCAGTGACATACAAGATGTTAAAAGACGCATCTCATAGCCGTTATCTACGCATTCTGTAAATGAAACTACACACCATCGAGCACAAATTATTGCTGGGACACATTTATTTTTGTGTGACTTTTCACACAAAAAAAAACCGCTGTTTATGGCAGCGCGCAATGTATCGCACGCAAAACATTTTGCTTATTGGCGCATGCAAAGGTAAATCATTAGTGGGAGTCTTTAAAGTAAATTTCTAACATTTAAATCTTGTTTTAGTGAAAAAAAAATAGTTAGAGCTTCGACCTCGATATCTCAGTAAATGGACGGTTCGGTATGGCTCAGTATAAAAAAAAATATTACAATGACGGGGAGTACTTAAAAGTGACTCGGATTCATTATGCATCTTTTTACATCCGTTAAATTATACTGGCGAGTAGTGGTTATTCGGACATTATAAAACTGGCTCTAAGATGTACATTTTCAGAGTGTTACGTGAATGTACTAAATAGTTCTTTGAAGTAGAATGTAGTATAAACAATAGTATAGACAAACACAAATGCTAATGTTGTATGCTTGTTGAGTTGACAGACGATAGTTAAGTAGTGGACATTTTAATTTCTTTCTGGTTATGCTTTACATAGCTTATTTATTAGTCACGACTTAAGAAAACAATTTAGTTAATCTCCACTCACGACAGGAAGGGTCCGACCATCGCACGTAAAATTTTCATTCATACAACCATATTTTATTTGTTTATTATTTGTATATTGCGTTCACAGCGGTTTGAGGAGAAAGTGGCAGTCATTTGAAATGTTTGTGTCTACCGCCCGTCCTTAGTGAATAGAATATAGGCGACTATGAGGATTGATACCAATAAATGAACAAAATAAAATTAATTTCAATTGCATTGTGAAAATGGGGCTTTAGTCATGGCGACATCAAAATAATAAAGTTCCCCAGTACTAACCTGGCCTTGGTCTTCGCCGCGGCTCACGGCGGGGGGGAGGTGGAGTGGGTGGTGGGGGTGGTGTGTACACACGGGGGGGCGGGGGCACGGGCGGCGGCTCCTGCAAGGCGCTCGTAGACTTGTGAGCGCCTGTGCTCTGCGACTCCTGGTAAAACATTTTTGGTTAGCTGTGGATTGAAGGGACCGAAAGCACCAGTTATATACAAGTTGTATACTAAATAATTATATAGAAGGTACCGTATATGTTTTGTGCTTGTTAACTACAAGCTGATGCTATATACATTAAATTGTGTTGTTACGTATTTGCCCCGACTCTAATAAGAATTGATGTTAATAGGCGCATTTAAAAATGTTCTATTCGGATTATTTTAATAAGGAGATTAGAATATTGCAGTAGTAAAAATTAATTACGGATTCTAAGATTTTTAACAAGGATAGTTTCTATAAAAACAGGATAAATAAGAAAAAATATCTAAACAAACTTTCACGGCTTTTCTAATAAATGTCGGGGATTTATAAGTAGGTATTGTTTAATAAGTAATAACGCACCTTCAAAAGCCTACCAAACATTATAAGCTATTTAATTCTTATTCCAATGGAATAACGATCAAAATCGCTTACTACATTTGGATAGAAATTTTGTATTAGTGTATGAAATGTAATCCCAAAGATGTTTGATTTCTTTGGCAGTATATTTCATCGGCATAGCGGCAGACACAGGCAGGCCATTCCAGCAAGCTTTGCGACACTGTAGCTTATCATTAAGATGTAACTTTTGCTTATAACTCTAATAAAATGTTAAAATTAACAAAAAAATTATAACTTACTTTATATTTAAAACTTTCACAAGCCAACGTTATTTAGGTCTTTTATAACTGAATTACTCAAATTGTAAACTGAAAAGCAAAAGTTACGAGTAATTACGCACAGAAAAGCGATGTCATGCACATTCAATTAAGTACATACAAAGTTCACAGATACCGCTATTAACCTCTACATGAAATTGATCGCTTTGACAGTACAATATTCAGCAAATAGGTGAAAACCTCTTAAAGTAGGTTACTGGGTATGAAGAAGACTAAAACCTTGGCTGATTAGTATTTTTTACGAGGACCGCTAGTAATATTACTGATATTTCTGTTAATACAATTTAAGAATAATTTTAATAATTTCAGAGCAGGAAATAAAAAAGTGGTAATAAGTAATCTACAATTAGTTCGATTTAAAGATAAAACTGGCTTGGTAACCCGTAATCTTTAAATTCGACGAAATATTTTCACAAAAACTTGATAAAATGGGTCCCTACATCCATCATTGGTATATCGTTATCAAGCTGTATATTGTACGCCGAGCCGCCGTAATGTAGAGCGACAGGTGAAGCGAAGACATTCACGCAAATAGACAGATGTACAGAACGAATGGTTGACGTTGGATCAAAGTAATTTGTTTACTAATGTTTGAATGTAAACCAACCAGCCAAGAGATTTATCTGATTCTGAATTGAACATTATTTTTGGTCAACTCAGACTCAAGTCTCAATCACTTTGTTTTAAGTTGCTTACCTTCAAACATTATATTTCATTAAGGACTCTCACACTACGACAACAATTTCAGTTGTATACGTATGAAACTCCAAAAATCCCGAAAATAAATATATATATAATATAGGAGCAATATTACGTAGACATAATAATCCTTGACACAAACCCTGAGAGTCATGCATCAACTACATCCAGATCCAACGCCACACTGATAAGGGCGGGCGCACACTACACGATCAAGTGGTGCGATAGACGAACACGGCATGCGACTCACGAGTACGACACACGGATATTTGCTTACGTGCAACGGCAGCTCCGGATCCGAGAGAGACTGAAAATTCAACGAGTGTTAGTCTACTCAGGTGTCCGGCTACGACGAAATTTTGACATAGTTAATTGTGCGTGCCGGATTAAAGTTGAGCTAGGTTTATAGATTAGTAGAGTTTAATGATGTCTCATTTTATTTAAATAGCCTTTAACTTTATCAATAGAACTTGTAGGTGTGTATTGTTTAAGGCGAAAGCGCCTAGGTAGCCAGCGAAATTATTTTTTTTTTTATACGTTTTTTGCAATTTTCTGGTCAATATTAAGTTGTACGTTGATTAATATATGATTCGCGGCCGTAACAAATATGTATTTACAGAATTATAATCATTAAAGTCATCAACACAACTCTCTAAGACCAAGTAATCCCACAGAATGACTATTTCATGAAATCTTGACATTTTGGGATTATACTAACCTAACAAGTTGTATTACTGATTCTAATGATTATGATTTTGTAAATACATATTTGTTACGGCCACGAATCATAATTTGATTGACGTACAACTTAATACTGACCAGCAAATTGCAAAAAACGTAAGAAAATTATAATTTCGCGGGTTACCTTAGCGCTTCCCTCTTAAATGCAAGTGAGAATCATTGTTTGACAGAAAGGAGATTGTATACTTCTCTGTTATGGGCTTTCGAAAGACATTGTTCTGTGACTGTGTAATGGTTCCGTCAGTCTAGTTTCAGTTGAAATCAATATAATGACTAAATTTAATGAATCTAAATATGAAAATATCCCATAGCTCACTTAAATCCGGCACGAAACAAACACAGTGCCCAAAACAAGTTATTTCCTCTTCCGTGTCTCATGTTATATTGCCAAATCGTGGACACCCTTACTAAACATGTTACGACCAACCCCGGATTGAATCACTACTTTATTTTTACAATATTCACATATGTGAGATGACATGGTTTTGCAGATGATAATTATGAATTGATTTGATGATTATTGAGCACAATTACGACTTTTTGTTGTACGATAGGAATGTGGACAAATTTTCAAATTGTGACAATATTTTGTAGCATAAAATAAGTAATTTAAATTAAACAGCCTTCTGAATAACTTGAGATTATCGTACAACTAAAAATCATTGGTGATTTTCTTAAGTTAAATACTATGGAATTCAATCAAATAGTTATATTTGTTTAATGTGGTGCTCAACGGGCTTATATAATATTGTCCAAAATGCAATCTATACGATTCTCAGCCATTGTATTGATAGCGGGCGTTCGATTTTAAATGAAATGTTTCTAATGGATGATTATGAAATGTGGAGCCGTAGCCACTGTTAATGCTACGCTTATGATGTATTTTATTTGATTATTTAACAGATGCTTAGTATTTTCAACTCATTGGTGTCGATTCCCTTGTTCATAAACTAAACTAAATTTAAGTTCAATGCATCTTTTTCTTTCTATTTCATTAAGAAAAGGACAGAAAATAAATTTTAGTTTAATCCTGTCAAATGAATCAACGCCTGACACTACTCCATACAAGTTTAGACATGATTAAAAACTTGCCTACTAAAATTACGTCAATTTACGTCACGCGCTGATTAATTTGACAGGACTAAAATAAAATTGATCTTCCGTCCTTACTAATACTTAATGAAATGGAAAGAAAAAGATGCACTGAACTTAAATTTAGTTTGTGAACAACAGAATCGGCACCATTATCTGATAGCTTCTTTGCTCACGAGATACTAAAATGATACATCTTGTTTCTATTTTAGTATGGTTAAATTTATTGGATGAGGTTCCTCCCAGTGGCCACGACTGATATACACAAGTAACATTCTGTTCACTATGCAATAACATAACGTTGAACGTACAACTGTAGCGTGCCTACCTTGGGTCTAGGTCCCAGCCTTCGGTTCAGGTAACTAGAAATGCTTTTCATGATGCTCTTGCTTCGACTATCCCGAGCGAGCTCAGGGTCTGAGAAGGAAGGCTTGACGGGGGGAGGCATGAGGGGGGGTATGGGGCGCGGGGGTGGCGGTGGCTCCGGAAGGCCCACTGGAGGCGGCTCTGGAACCCACGCCGGGGGTGGCTCCGGAAGCCACACCGGGGGCTGCTCCTGGAGTCTCGGCGGAGGCGGGACCGGGGGCGGGATCGCGGCAGGCGATGCCCGCGTCCTCTTTACCGACTTCGACTTCCGGGCGGCTTTCGGTGCGCTGCCCAACCTCTCGAGGACCAGTCTCCTCACAACCTCAGTCTGTTCCTCTCGTTCTCGCTTTATTTCTTGCACTTTGTCGGTGGTGTCGCGCGCGGGGGTCGGACTGACTGGGGACAGTGAGCCTGAACTTAGGTTGATGGATACGGAGAGCTCAAAGCTCCTCGTGGGCGAGTCCGTGCTGCGTGACATGGAGGGGTGGAAGGTGTCGCTGGCGGAGCGGCACACGGCGGGAGAGTACAGGCGCATGGGGCACGAGCCGCTGAACGGGCTCGGCGGAGGGTACTTCACTCTAGGCGTATCAGGTACTAGTGGTGGCGAAACCTCAGAACTTTCAGTCTCAACCATTTTATCCTTCTCTAATGGCGGTGAAATTTCTGATAGACTTAAAGTTCCTATTTTATTCTCTATCTTCGGCTCGGAACCTTCTTCTACACGCACGCTATCATTGTGAATACTGTCACTTTTGTGAATGCTCGTCGTGTCGGTCTTTAGTATGCTGTCGGTCTTCAGTATACTGTCGGTTCTCAAGAAACTGTCACTTTTCTGTAAGCTGTCACTTTTGTGCAAACTACTACTCGTAGATTTATCACTAGTATCGTTGTCAACTGACTTCAAAAGTTGAGGAGACTTTAAATCTAAAGGTTCCGTGTCTGCATCTATGTCTTCTATATCATCCAAGTCGATGGGACATAAGTTCTGTCGGTAGCTGTTTTCTTGGCTGGCTGGCTTGAAGACTGTTTCGGAGAAACTCCTTTCGATGAAGTTCATGGAGCGGTCATTTCCGGGCGAGTAGGGGTCGTAGTCATTGTCTACTAGCTCCATGTAGCCTTCGTTTTTGGGTGTTGAGGGGGTCTCTAGCGACGGGTCTTGGTCCCCTTCGTCGGCGAACTCGAAGTGCTCGAGTGCGTTTGAGTAGACGACTGCTTCAAGGGGGCTGGTTCTCCCACAGACATGCGATGCCACGGCAGCTATGTTCTTGGCGTCGTGTATGAGCTTGGGTCCACTAAGCGTTCGCGGGTTCTTGCGTCGCTTCCTGTCGTCCTTGTCATCGAGGCCGCAGTCATCGAGCACGGCGCTCTCGGCCGCCCAGTCCGACAGTTCGGTCTCGGTGAGCGCGAGCGTGGTGGCGTCACGACCAGACTCTGAAGACTCCGAATCGGCAGCCGCGACTACAGTGGTGCCGGTCGCCGTGCCCGACGCTTTCTCGTCCTCCGTGCTGTTGATCAGCATGAGACTGTCCAACTGAATCAGTTCCCCTCCTTCGTCGTGCACCTCAAGACGAGGTACTGACTGGTTGGGAGCAGTTTCGGTGTGAGACGAGTCGTCTTCCGACAGCGAATCTGAATCTAAGTCCGGATCCTTTTCATCTTTAGCTGGTTCCGAACTCCAGTCTTTAATGAGAGGAGAATCCACTTTGGTGAGTAAGTCGACTGGTGCGTCGGCGACGAGGTTCTTTATGATGTCGGGCATCGGTTGAGCTTTCTTGTCTTCGGTGGACATTTGGAAGGTGACGACAAGTTTTTGTGGCTGCGGCAGCTGCGTAGGCACGGGGGCGGGGTGTAGCATCTTTTGGAATTCTGTAATAGTAGATCTAAAGGCTTCGAACTTGGTGTCTATTTGGGAGGTGGAGTCCGACTTCCTGACTGCGGGGGGTGAAGGCTCGCCGAGCAGGTATCGTCGCTTGAGTTCGAGAGCGCGCTTGGTGGCGAGCCCGCCGGCGGAGCGCGTGCGACTTAGCGGGTACTCGTGAGGGGGCGCGCAGGGTGCGGGGGGCGCGGCGTGCTGGGGCGCCGGGGGCGTGGCCTCCGTCACGAGGATAGCGGGGGGCGCGGGCGCGGGCGCCGCCTCCTCGCGCGCGAACTCGCTGTCGGTGGACACCTCGGTGGCGGACGACACCTCCTCGTCGCTGGACTCGCTCTCCTCCTCAGATTCCACCTGTGTTGAAGCTCATTATAGTACAATGTCTGCAAGGTACAAAAACCTTGTTAGCGCGTAGCAAGCGAGCGCCCGGGATGCGTAGAAAGGTGCACAAACAAACCACACTAACTTACCGTCGGTGATGGCGGTATCACGTCGCGGAACTACGTCACAGACAACTATACATATGTATATACAATGTATGTGTATCGTTGGAATGTACGTGACACTTAGTGCTCGTTATTCGCGTGACTTTTTCTAGATAAAATTGACTACCACTTACAAAAACAGCAGAACGGAAGTGAGCCACAGTGACAGCAACACAGACCAGTACGGTAGAATTAAACAGTATCTTAGTTTATAAAACAAGTTTCTTTTATAGTGTAATGTCGATTTTTTTTTCAACTATTCCAGGAACCGAAAACCTATCTTTCAATTACTAAAGCTGATTCATAAAAAACGGCAGTCAAGAGAGCCCCTATAGGAACAAAATTCCTTACGCGATACACACACACACACACGTGCATAATAGAAAGAAACGGAGAGAGAAAATGTGAATTTAATACTCGTTTTTAACACAGAGCCATCTAGTATAAGTTTTAGAAGCTCTCATAAAGTTGTCGCTAGGTAATAGGTAATACGGGCTGGTGCCTGCAACTCCACGTCAATGCGCGTATTTTGATTTGGATATTCATTTTGACCTCACTATTGGCTTTAGCACCCTCGAAAAGCATGAAAACCAGACCCATGGTGAAATATTTAAAATTTTCGCAACCGTCTTCTTGGATTTTTATTTTGACCTCACTATCAGCTTTAGCACCCAGCAGTATAACGCTTTTTCATTACGTAACAATTTCTACCAGTTTACTCCTACCGCAAGCCGCATCAAAGAACTTCATTCCGAAAACTAAAATTTTGTTGAATTTAAAAGTAAATTGAGCATACAAATCGTACAATCAACATTACGCAGGTTTAATCCACTTAGTACTTAATTTCACATACTTTCCAAACGATACATGAATGAATGAAATCAAAAATAAATACGAAAAGAGCAACTCAAAAACAACAGACATTATTTACATATGATATAAATATTATATGTACATATAGTGCGCTATAATACATATTTATATATATTTATGTTATATAAGCTAATAAACACATAGGATACTAAGGTTTAATATATAAATATAACGAATTAATATATTAATTGTAATTAAACGTAACACATTTAAAAGCGCCATCGACTGAACGGACTTACTGTTTTATTTTGATTTTATATAATTTTTTCTATCTATTCTTCTATAGCTTTTGAAGAATTTCGTAAAGGAAGATCAACCAAGTACGGACTACTTTACTATCGCAAATACTGGACTCATTTATACAAATATGTAAATCGAGACATCTCCCTGGTCACCTAAGATGCTTGTCGGCTGCTTAACCGGCTGTGCCTGTGGGAACCTCAATAAATAAAGGAATCCAGGCATAAAACTTATTAACTAAACTCTGATTTTTAATTTGCTAGACTAAAATGACAGCATTTTGGTCTAGCAAATTAAAAATCCGAGTTTAGACGACTACACGCCAAGGGCACCCTCTGTAGGATACGGATCTCGGCTTAGGGTGTCGCTGGGGGGAGGGAAGGAGAATAGAAAATGGCCGCTAAACATGCCCTTGCACATTCAAGACAGCAATAATGTGCGAGTGAAAGGGCATGATAAGCTTCTTTGGTTGGCCGCAATTTTTAATTTGTTTCTTTAATGGCTCGACTTATACAAAATGTTGAGATCAGTGATTTATTCCTTTTTAAAGCCAATTCATAGATCAGAATAGAACAGTAGGACGTTGACGGAAGTTAGTGTGGACAAACTACACGCTTACCGCGCCTCTGCCGCCGCCCCTGTTATCTAGCGAATGATGATATGACGCATGCGCCTACTCACCGTAACTACACCTAACACTAGGACTATTACCATTTGGAAAACACGGCTAAGTTGCGTTCGAGTGATTTCGTTCCATTGAAGCAAAATAACATTTTCCAAAGTGTCTGTTCGTATCTTAAAAAGTACAATAAATTGTCATACCTACTCAAGTTTTTTTTGTAATAAATTGTAGGATTTTTAATATTGCACAATTATTCATAAAACCTTTCTTGTAACGGCGAAATAAGAATTTAAATGATTTGAGTAGAGTTTCGGTTTTTATTACCAGAATAGAACTTTAATTAAAATGTAAAAAGTGATTTTTTTCAAAATGAAAGATTATAATTTCCTGGTTTCAGAAAGGTACTCCTCTTTTATCTTGGTACATCTTGAAATATTCTCGGTGACGAGGCGTCGCCTTACAATCTCCTAAACTAAAATACAGCTATTCTACACATTATTAAACAAAGAAATGATTTCGCTACTACTTTTTTTAAGACTTTTGTGAGTCCTCTCGACCTACTATGAAAACTTGTAATAGCCTTTTTATCTAACAAACATTAACTAAACATGATTCCTAAATTACCGTTGTGTCTCAATAAATGAAAATTTGCACAAGAGTTGCTTGTATAAAGAAAGTGAGCCCAAAGGAAGGATTTTTGAAAATTCTCCCTTGTGTTCTTGTGGGAAACACCATTGGACACACGTTTTGTTGGTGAAGAAAGGCCTTGTATGTTTAACCTAGCCGTAAATTTGACTAATATGCAATGCATGTAAATTGAGCTGGTGGGGCGGCGGCGTTCGATACCGCACCTCCCTACGCGCCTAGCCGACTGCGCAGCGCGGTACCTCGCTGCTGTCGGTGGGCGCGCGCGCCGGCGCAGGCACCTCGCGACGCCTGGCCTCGCGCGCCTCGCGCATACGCGAGCACGACTCAGCACCCGACGACTCGGCGCCTGGAAAGTGCCACGCGGTAGGATTAATCACTTGTTGATGATATTTGGGCCTAACCAATATATCACAAAGTGTTTTGTTGTAAAATTTAAGACCCTTAATATACACCTATGTATGTTGCGGGACGCCTTTGTCCAGTAGTAGGACAGTAGAGGCTACACAAAAAAAAAAAACAAAACACCTCGCTGTACGTACAGACGCCAGCACATCAAGCTACCCGAAATTGTCAAATTTTCCCAATCAACTCTGAACCTTTTTCTTTAGCAATAAAGTTGAAAATCTATTAAAGAAATTTTACAGATTGTAGTAGCTTGATGTGCTGGCGTCTGTACTTTAGCTAATCTGAAAAACTGTTGATCTATTATTATTATTCTTTCTTTTACATATCTCGGGACCCTGGGGGCCCGGACGTTTGGGATGCGTACCTGGGACCGAAGCCAATTCGCAGAGGCCTCTTAGACAATTTTAATTGATAGGGAGGCATCAACTGACAATTATCCCTGTATGCACTATGCAAGTGCATCCAAGGACAAGCCCCGGTTGATGGAGGACTATTGCAGAACATGGGAACTATTATTATTAGCGTAGTTACTTGGGAATAAGATTAAATATTACTAATTAAGTATATTAATGAATGGTGCCACATTATGCGAGGGGACTACTTTATGTGACGAACACAGTCAAATTACATGTCACGCACTGATTCGCGTCCAACGTCACGGGACTTTATAAAAATATTAATAAATTTAAAATCGATTACAAAATTAGGAAACTGAAACCATTACACAAAACCAAATTCATAAGGTAGCCTATTCAAAAGTGTGCCTGAAAGTGCTTTGTTTAAATTAAAATGCTTTGAGTTTCAATTTGTCAAGTTGTATTAAATTAGAATTTAGGGTTAAATGGGTTTCACACCATTTTATAATACAAGTGATTACAGAAACACCTCAAACACTACAGAAGGGTGAGAAATCGAATCGAAGAAATTCTTACAGTGATTGTACTACACACTCACCGTCATCCGAGTAATCATCGTAACCGAAGGAGTCGTCAGAGAAATACAGCTCGTTGTGTGGGGCCCGCGGGGGTCGGGGAGCCGCTTCCTGGGGCCCAGGGGACGCGGCCGCCTCGACGTCACTGTCGGCTGCGTCCGTGTAATCGTCCGAGCTTGATTCTTCCTCGTCACTGAAAGATGAGACACGTAAATTAGCATACACTCATAAACTGAAACCTTTTACCCATGAGGGTAGGCTGTCAATCTATAAAATGTAGCTCAGAGTTAGATAGTTGAATGTGTGACACCCCCGTGCCTTTTTTTTTTAACGTGGAGAAATGCTTATGCATACTGCACTACCACGGGGAGATAGTGCAGTTATGTGGGACTCTAACCCACTAAAACTGCACGGTGTCCTCCTCTGCCGCTTACGGCGGGAACACGGGCACGCGTTAGCACTCATCCGTGAACCTGCCGCGGCTGTCCGTGCCTTGGATGACGTTCCTGCGCCTGATCTTTGAGTATACCTTAACCGTACTAAGAGCTATAACATATTATTCGAATCAAATGGCTACTTCAAAAATGTGACGCGTTTGACGCGTCACATTTTTGAGAGTAGATGAGTTTAATAATGACATAGATCAAAGTTATCTTTGTTTTCGTAGGTATGTCCTGCATAGTTGGTTAGCTTTCGTTGATATTAGCTGCTTTAACCAAAATTCGGGAGGGGGAAATTTCCTTTTTGAAAGAAATAAATAACACACATACATTTATGTAAGACTACTGCACGTTATGTATGTAAGACTGACCTCAGTCCACCGGCACACGAGGTCTCTGACGCGAGGAAGTTCCTGTCGGTCCACTCGTCTTCGTCGATCTCTCTGGCGCCGCTGTCCGACAGCTCCACGCTGATGCGTTCGGGCGTGGGCGGCGGCGGGGCGCGCGCTTGAGCCAGCGCGGTCACTGCGGCCACCGCGTCGGGCACGCTCACGCCCGAGTGACGTAAGCACACCAGGCGGCTGCCGTAGCGCTCCATTGTGTAGTTGCTGTGGAGACGAAATTATTTTTACACAATTATAATTTACTAGCTACTCGCCCCTGCCTCGCACGGTTTTTAAGACATGATAAATCATCAAGATTATTAGTAAGTTTAATATTAATGTATATTATACACATAACCCTTCCGGAATAAATTCTCTAAATGATAGTGAAAACTGCATCATAATCCGTTGCGTAATTTAGACAACGCGGTCACATGACAGATACGAAAAGCTAAGTTACTTATTGTATGTACTTAATTAATTTTAATTATATAATATAGTTTTTATATATTTATATAGTTTTTAATATAGTTTTTATATATATAAGTATAGTTTTTATATATTTTTGGAACGAAGTTCTTTAACGCGGCTTGTGGTAAAAGTTGATTAGGAGGAATCGTCACAATAACGAAAAAGCGATATTTCCCCTCCATGCTACTTTCTCTCTCTCTGTCTCTCTTTTTCTGTCTGAGAGAAAGACATAGTTTTGATGATTTCGAGAGTGCTAAAGCCAATAGTAGGGTCAAAATAAAAATTCATATTGGCGGGTGCAAAAATTTTCAAATTTTTCATCATGGGTGTCGTTTTAGAGGGTACTAAACCCAATAGTAAGGTGAAAATGAAAATCAAACATGGCGGCTACAAAAATTTGCAAGTTTTCCGTCATTTAAAACTTCTGAGAAATTTTAATGAGAACGTGTGTGTCACTCGTATTTTTTATATATTTTAAAATAACTACAAAATTGTGTTGTGATGTGGTAATTGTTGACATTATATTCGAAACAAAGCGTGAAGTAACAGGGATTTAGAAGAGGACTAAGATATAGTCCTTATTTCAGCAGGAACCCTCCATCTTACATCTAAAATGAGAGTCGTAGGCAGAGATCAGCTATAAAATTTTTATAGTCAACAATTTTTTTCTTTAAGTGATCTTACATATTAGTTCTATTGATGATTTGAAGAGTAAGTAATACTCTATACACTTCCGATCAATTATTAAATCGAAGTGGGTACCCAAAGAGGGGTCCTTAAATCTATTAAGGACCCCTCTTTGGGTACCCACTTAAGTATCTACTTAGATACTTGTTACAAAGTATATGTTTGACCGAAGTCGTTGACGTCACACTATTGCCAGCCTTAGGGCCCGAACACACTAAGCGAGACTCGGGAACATGCCGCGGCCCAGGACCCGCAGGAAAATTTTATGTGAAAAATGATACGTGTTATATACGCCTAGTGTGTTTGGACGCTTAGTAGGAAGGAGATACATAATCCTCCCTCGTTCAAGAACACTTGTAGATGTAAGAGAAGTGTGCTCACCCCGGTCGGAGCACGGTCTTGCAGACGGCGCAGCGGAAGCAGGCGCGGTGTAGATGAAGTCCGTCGGCGGTGACGCCTTCGGCCGCGAACACCCGGGTCCCGCACGCCGCGCACTGCATGCCCGTGAACGTGGGGCCGCGCCAGCTCTTCTTTGCCTGGAAGCATTACCACAGGAAATAATGAATAGAGGGTAGTGGCATATTAAAATTGGCACGGTCGACTTATGAAAACCTTGAAGGTGCTGTTCCGAAGGCGTGCTCAATCGCAAACAACAAGCGGCAATTTGCCAATCGCAATGACTGACGGCAGCGACTCGGTATGCCGCTGCGGTTTTAATTCCTAACGCGGCGTCACACTCGAGACATACAACTTCGACGGTAAAAGCACTTCTCTTCTTTAGTTTTGCGATAGTCATAGACCGCAGCGTCAGGAGGCAACGTCACCATCTAAGCAAGCGTTTTTATAGAGTTACATAGAAACCAGTCATGTCGATACTTGGAACCTTGTCATATTATCACAAGAAGACGTAGTGTAATGTATTACGTCAATTGACAAGTAACGAGTTTGACATTTTCGCAAGATGGTAGTTCATCGTCATTCATCATCGTTGGTAGTTTTAACATGTATTTACTACTTCTTCAAAATTGATAATTCGCAAATGTCTAAGTCAAAAAAAACTAAGTGTATAAAAAATAAACATACATCCTCCTTCGGTAGTTCTTTCGGCAGCATTTTCGATTGTTCGGCTTCGGGTTCTTTTTTCACGAATTTCGTCGCTAGATTCGCAACCTAAACATATAAGTTTGAAATACACAGGTTTAATAATTCTGAAATGGATACTTTAATAGGTTGATACTTGTTTAAGTGGAAATTACATCAATCTGCCTAGCCAATTTCCGACTATATTGGGGTCAGCTTCCAGTCTAACCGGATGCAGCTGAATACCAGTATTTTACATGGAGCGACTGCCTATCTGAGCACGATAAAACCATTGATAAAACTGGTTGTCAGACTTTTGACAGCCGGAAACAACGGCTGAACGTGCTTTCCGTGGCACGGAGAGGTTTCGGTATGTAAAGATGGTCACCCATCCACGGATAGACCGCGGCAAGCGTAGCTTAACCTGATCAACCGACCCGTGCTGCTATTATTACTTTCGAGAATTCGAATACAGAACCAGATAGATCGTGAAAGCTACGAACCTTCTTAGTGCCCTGGTCGGGTCTGCCAGAGTCCTTCAGTTTCTGGTCAAGCTTGTGCAAGGTCTCGTCGATTTCCACCCATTTCTCCTCGTTGCCTTCCCCTTCTTTTAGTTTACGCTGGCGACCCAAAAACTGAAAAATATAAGCAGGTTTGAATAGAACCCGCCTGAAGACGGGCGTCGTCACCGAGACAGGCTTAAGAAACGCTGGTGCGATTACCTAGACTCGTTCTTGACTGATTGGCTGGATAAGGCAGCAGACAAAGACCAATGGAAGAAGTATAGGGGAGACTCTTTCCCAGCAATGAGACAGTATAAGTTTAAAAAAAAAATAGAACATCTAGACTGCAATAGCACCTGACCTGTAATGCTGCTGTGGTGTTTGGGTCAAAGTAGGTGTTTGGGTCATATTTAATATATTCTTTGCCATCCCTTAAAAACTGACCTTTGTAAGATTAAGATCAAATCGCCAATGAACGTCTACGAACTTTCTTAACATACCTACACCTTCTGGTGTGATAATGTGGAGCTATAATATCTTGAAAGCTAGTGGAACGCAACAAACTTGAGAGATGCCACAGATGCGTGATCTTTCAAAATGATAAAATAACTACACCTCAGTCTCACCTGTTCTCTATCCCACTTCGGCACTCGCTCGGCAGTCTTCGGCTCGGGCCTGCCTAGTCGATTCTCCTGGATCTTACGTTCTATCTCCTTCATATTCCAGTCATCTCTTTCTATCTTGCCGACGGATCGCATGAGGTCTTTAGGCTTGGAAGATGATCGAGGGGTGACGTTCGAAGAGTTAGCGCTGGAGCCGCTAAGCTCGGCGGCAAGGCGCGCTACTCGGGCGCCTCCGCCAGCTGTTCGGCCGCCTCCGCCGACGATTCGGCCCTCCTCCTATTGGTTAGAATTTAAAGCTGTAGTATTGTGATTGTTTGGTTTGTATGTTAATTAGATGAGAGTACAACTACTTTGCTACTAAACTAACCAGTTTTAGATTCTTAACTTAGTTTACTATAATTATGTTTTTGTATATCTTATCGTATTGTATTTTTTCTACTCTTTGTTAAGGTCTTCTAAAAGTATAAAGGAAAGCCCTCAATTTCGGAGTCAATTCAAATCTTCTGTCGGAATCCATCGACTAATAAGATTTGGTCACATGGATTTAAATGTTTGGATTGGCTTTCAGAATCCAAGGGCTTGTAACGAATTAAATTATTAGTCTTACGACAACGCATTTCAGTTAGTTAAAACACGGTGTAACTTTAAAACACAAGTGGAACGTTAATATAACTCTTAGGGTACTATTTCACCAGCACTTTGCCAGGTCTTGCGTCATTTACACCAGAGTTTCTCTCCCGTCGAGCGGCAGGAAGGCGAAACTCGCCAGGCGATTATGGCACTTATACACAAAATCATGAACTTCATTAATATTGTCAAATGCTAGCGTAATAGTACCCTCAACATGCAGACACAATTTGCTAGAATTAATTATTCTATGTCAGTATAAAAACGTTATTTTTGTAGGTTTTTCATCTCCATCGATGTTTTGTTTGAAAGAAAACGTGCATGTTATCTTTTGATTGAGGAGTAGTCGAGAGCGATTGAGAGCGAATACGTATTAATAATAATAGTTTGTATTTGACGTAATATTATTGCTATTTAGAAGTGCGTGAGCCAAGAGTTCGCCTCCAGATATTCTTTTATCGCAATAGCTGCTGTCAAATTTATATGCAAAAATTATAGACAAAATTAGGGTATTTTTTATCAGATAAACAACCTAAATATTCTAGTGCGGGCTTCAGCAGTCGGCTCTCAACCGCTCGGACCACAAAACACCAACATCCCTTCAAACGGATCATTCCATGCGACACACAACGGCAATCGCCTCACATAGTGCTGCAACTTCTTCTCCAGCTTCTTAACTCGCTCGTCGAAGTCGGGCGCACTGGCGCGGTACTGCTGCAGCCCGTAGTCGTTCTCCAAGTCAGCCGACGGCGCGAAGTCTAAACGAGGCTCCGCAGCCAACATCTGTAGACTCTTCTCAAATCTCTGCTTCATGATCTCTCTCGCGGCCTTTCGACGACCTGTTTTAGGTCTCTTGGACTCTGCAGTTCTCTTCTGCATCATATCTGACACTCGCTGCATCCTGAACGTCATCTCGTCGCTGTTGCGCCGCTGACGCAACTCAGGTAGACGTAGTTTTTGCTCTTGGCCTAGTCCTTGACCTTGCTTGATGAGTTCAACGACCTTTTGGCGACACACTGCCATATCAGGGTTGCCTATGATTTCTCTCTTGGATCTGTCCGGACTGGGCGTGTCTCGTCGCTTGCCCTCGATGATCTCCGTCATACGTTGCAAACGTAAAGCCATTTCGGGGTTTGTGATGGAGCCAGAGCGTATGGATCGCGACTCAGGGCTCGGAGTGTGTCGACGTTTGTGACCTTCGAACAACTGAGCGATACGCTTGGTATTCGCAACTTCAGATGATCCTCCTATTGAATTCGATCTCTTGTACGGTAGCTTCACTTCAGGACTCTGCGAGTGTCTTGAGTGCCTTTGACTGTCTATAACATCTGACAGTCGCCTACCCTTCTGCGGTAACGGGCTCTCTGAAGACCGGCTGAATTTCTTCTCACTTTCCATTGATGAAGACCTCGGATAAAGCAGTTTCTTCGCACTTTCGGTGGACGGTGACCTGCTGAATGTTTTCTTAGGTTCCACTTTAACAACTGTGGCGTCTGTATCGGCCGAGTCGTCGAATATGTCGGAGAAGTCCGGAATCCTCATGCTGTTGATATCGAGGCCTTTCAAGCGGCGCGGAGGCCTCACAGGTTTGGCTTTTTCTTCTTGGAAGAAATGAGCTAACTGCTGCGGTTCTTGAACCCTAGTCGTCGTGGATCCTTGGAGGAGATGTGCTAAGGACTGTCTGAGGACCCGGGGGTCAGGAGACTCATCCGGGTCCAAGAGAGCTAGTATCTGTTCCTGTAAGTCTTTCTGTTTGTCTGTCTGTGTGTCAGCGGCGGCGTCGTGGCCCTCGATAAGGCGCGCGAGCTGTGTGATATCGTTAAGGTCTAGTTTGCCGATCTTTTTGCGGATGTACTCGGCGGGGTCGTTACTTACTTGTGGACGCACAGAGCGACGTTTCTTTCTGTAGCTCGAGTGGGATTTGTCGGCCTCGGCCGCGTCTGTAGAAGATTTAACATTTATATTGGAAAGTAAAATAAACACATCAAGCTCTTGATTTGCACCAAAAAACGACTTAATTTAGCTTGAATTAATTAAACACAGATAGTAACTAAGGTGCATAGCTATGAAATCAAACAATAGGTAACTGAAACAATTTCAATGCAACCTTGACATTGTGACAATATCGAGTGAAGGCATGTCAAAGCCTCGTGAACATTACTAATATAATAAAACATATGGGCCTTAGCAGACACGGTACTTTTAGCAACGGCGGCTTGGCGACGGCATCATCTGTATCGCGTTTATTGACTCTTTGCATTTGGTCGCAGTAAAACAGATGAGCATCGAGTTTTGTACCGCAGAAGTATCGACTGACATTCGAATATGTTCGGTGTCTGCAGTTGCTGTGTCCACCTTCGAATAGCGTTTAACACACGGTTTCTAGCATAAAATCGCGTCAAAATTAAACGCATGTCAAGTCGGGAATCTGCGTTTAGCTGTTGACAATTCAGTCAACCAAACAATCATAGCAGTCGATGCGCGCGCTTGACCATTGTTTTACGATACGAAAACCAGGCGGGAGTGTTGTAAACCCCCAACGACGACGCATTTTATTATTCTTAGGGTTATATAAACCTTCAAAGGAAACGTGTGGTAACATGTTACCGCGATGAGGGAATCGAATGAAAATCTCTAATCGCGGGTACTGAAAGTATCGTGTCTGCTGTATCCCTAAAACTTACTTGAATATACAGAGATGGGGTGTTCAATGTTGCGAACGTGTTTCTCTTTCTGCATGCTCTGTTTGATCTAATAACATACAGCGGAATATTACATAACATTGTTTAAATTCAACGGAGCTTTCGTTAGCCTACTGGATACTTTGCTATAATTAAACAGTGTCAATATTTAGTGTTTTGGTATTCATGTGACTATTCCTGAATTACCCAAGGCTGATATTTTTTTGTTTAAAACGTTAGTATTAGTGTTAAGTAATTAGTAATTGACCTACTGTAATTTATATGCACTATGTAAGAAACTGAGATGTAGTAGTGTTGCAGTTATCGTGTAAATATTTACAGAGTTAAGAGAATAAAATAAAAAATAATAGGAAAATATTTTATTTTGCAACTTCCCTTAGACTATGTCATATTGTAAAAATAAAATAAAAATATATAATAAACATATATGGCAGTGGGTGGCTTAGATAAATCATTGGAAGGAATAATAGCTTAATAGTTAAGGCGGACAGATTGTCGTGAGTTCGAACGCCATGGCAACTCACTCACTTCAAAATAATGGTATTACTGTTCCATTACTGTACTAGTACGCAAAATACGCGCGGCGTTGCGGACACCAGCCCGTATTACCTATTAATAACGGGCTACCCTCATTGCTAGTTAGTTATATAACCTTAAAGTACTGCTTACTACTGATATGTACGATTCTATTTCAACTTCATATTTTATTAAAAGATATTACGCATACTTGAAGGTACTTTCTACCAGTATAAGCCGCATTTCCACTTGCAAGAATACTTTTACGAGAAATGTAGTACCGGGGCGTTAATATGGCACGCACATAGATCCGGCCGTTTTTTTGAATACGACGTGCCATATTCCTGATTTTTATTTATTTATATGTATTATAACGGTCACGTCTTCGTCGTCGTCAGACTCGCCAGTTATCAATTTCACTCTGTAATTTCTCGCAGAAGTTAATTCTCATGTGGGAATGCGATCCGAGGGGCAGTTCCTATATTTTGTCAACATTCTCAGTCAACAGCCAACAGTTGCAAAAGTTTTGTTGGTATCGATTGTCACTAACATGAGATTTTGAAAGTTTTTAAATACGGGAATTGGCCTTCAGGTTGTGTGGTACTGCGTATATACATCTGTCAGACAACTATTACCTGATCGAACACGTCGGTCTCGTGGACCACGTGCGGCACCTCTCCTTTGAAGGCATTGTAGACGCGCGTCAAGTAGGATCGCAGCTTCGCGTCGGGCACGTCGCGAAGAGTGCCGCCTGATGAGAATGGGACTATGCCTGGGGAACAAAAAATGTTAGCTTTGTTGGGATAGGGATAAACTGATTTGGCAGATATTTTTTTAAGGTACTTGTGCACTTCAGCAGTTCCGTCACTGACGCCAAACTTGTGTTATATATAAAATAGTTCTCACCGAACTCCTGCTGCAGTATGTGGTAGACGGCGCGCGGCACGGTGGCGGCCGGCAGAAGGTCGGGCCGGTAGCGGCGCAACAGTTCCGTCAGCGCCGCCGGGCTGCACGCCGCACGGATGCCCGGCTCGGACCACGCCACCCACGACACGAGGGCTTCTTCCGGCACTTCCGCTTCTGAAGAGGAACAGATCTTAAGGTATACAACATAATTTTCATCATTCGTTTTTTTTCAGTTAGTTTAAATCCATTTCCTGAGTGTATCAAATTACAAAATTATGCTATTTATAGCCTCTCTTGTCGACATCACCCCTACCGGAATCGAAGCCGCCAAAAATTTTTGTAATCGAGTGTATGTATGTGTTCAACAAAGATGTTCACATCTTTTGAGAATACTTTTTCCTTATTTCTAGAATTTTACACAGTCAGCTGACACGACTTGGTCGCTGTTTGAGTTTAAAGTAAAGTTAGTGTTGGATGTTTCTCTGTTTAAAATTGGATGTGTAGTCGTTACAGCTTTTGATATCGTTGTCTAAACTGCTGTCCTGTCACAGTTATTTTACCTCTGTTATTGCATTACAGGGATTTCATTGTCTTAGCTATAAGGTTCATAATAGGTTGCTGTCAGAGGGAAAGTAAATGTGAATAGACTGCAGTGCAGATACAGATTAACAAGAATCTTTTGGGGCCTCAATGACATTGGCATGGGGACGTTGATTGATGGTGAACATTTGTGAAATTGACACAAAAATTGTATAAAAAAAAGCGAGTAAAAAACTTTTTAACCCAAAAAAAACGAATTCCAAAAAAAACACTACACAGTAAAAAATAAGTTTAATTTGTAATAAATGAAATAAATAATCGGCGAACTGAGGTCTCAAACAAACAAAAAAAAAAATTTAAATACAACCGAATTGAGAATCTCCTCCTTTTTTTGAAGTCGGTTAAAAAATTAGATGGCGGCGTTAGTTCTGATTTTGGCCACGCGACAATGATCCATGTAGCGTTGTTTGTTTTGTTATGTAAGTACTAACCCCTTCGCCTCTTCCTAGCCGTGGGCGCGGCATCTAGAGGCAGCGGTTCGTCCGAGTCATAGAACGAAGTCACTCGGTGCGGCGACACGGCGGTCCGGTTTAAGTTCGGGTAACGGGTACCCGGGTCCAGAGTGTAGGCGCCGAAGTCGCGATGAAGATTCTCAGGAGTCGTTTGAGCTGAAACAATTATTATTTTGTATTTTTTATTTCATTCTTAAAAGGTACAATGCGTGCCACGAAAGAAGAGACTTGACACACCACGTGGTTTGACATGCGCAGAACACGATTTTAGGTATCTTTAGCGGTATGAGGTCTGAGTGCGGGACGGGACCGGACGTCATAGGGGCAGCGGAAAGAGCGGGGGAGGCGGGGTCAAGTCTCTTCTTTCGTGGCACGCATTGTAAATACAGGGTGACAGGGAGACATCGACGCGTAAACGAATAAAACGCATGAATTCAGCACATGATTCTAGACCCACTAGCATAGACTTATTAGACATTTTTCGTCGCCTATCAAAAAATTATTGGGAGGGGCCCGTGGCTAAATAATAACAGACGCACAGGTCAATCGAGTCTTTTTAGTCCCTGATTTACCACCGGTTTCTAAAATGCTTATCGACATCAAATTTGCTAAGACTGTATACAATTGTTAAATGATTTCATTGCCTGCATTGTAATGGCGTAACTAACAGCGTTATTTACGTTGTTGAGCTGACAAATTTTTCGAACATAATGAAGCAATGGAATTGCACCCATCAAAATCATTGAGATTATAATTGATAGTGTGTTACGCACTTAGCGGTTTTTCTCGGTTCTGCCGGTTAATCTCAGCAAAACATGAGCTTTTTAAGTCAATTTTTGTGTGGGTTGATTATGACTAGCCTTTCAGAAAGTGTATATATAACTGCGTGTTTCTGACTGGTCTTGGGACAAAATTGATTAACCTTCTCATGATCAGCAACTTCCCAATACATAGCGTTAATTGCTGACATAAATCGCTACTAACCAAACAAGATAACCCTGGTATCGTATTCTCTATGACACAATGAACGAAACCGCGCGAAATGAACGCAAAGTTGGCGTGATTAGCTAAGGAATCGACGTGATTTCGAAGTAAGGAATCACTAATAGATCATAGTGAATTAGGGACCTGAAGGCCAATTCTCGTAATTTAAAACGTTCAAAATCTAGTCGCAGTCTCATCTCAGCGACAAAGAAATGTCAAAAACTTGTCAAAATGTAGGGAAATTTGAAGTATTTTTTGACAGATTGAGACTGAGATCAGACTGTGAACGTTGTTAAAATTAGTAGAATTGCCCCTCTGTTGTGTTACGGCCATTTGGATTTGTTTTGACAAGTAGGTACGTTAGCCCAAGGTGTGGTCTACGATCTGATGATGGTGCTGGAGGCTCGCCATAGGAACTCCCCAACTAAACAAGATAGCTTTCTTGTGTTTAGGTTCGTTTGTTTTCTCTTGAGAATAACTATAGCCAAATATGCAGTCAAAGGTCTAATGATGGAGCCGGAAGGTGGCCACAGGAACTCCGCAACACTCATCGTTTATTTAATCACTTCACACTTATCGTTTATTTCATAATTCAAAATTACAATATGGAGGTATTGATAGAACAGATATTCAAACATTTTTAAATGGTAAAAAGTACAAAATAAAATAAAGGTAAAAATCTTTTTAAACACAAGCTTAATAAAGATAACCCTAACATAATTGGTGCCTACCGGTTCTTTGTGCAAACACTAGAATGAAACGCGACACGTGTTTCACATAGCCCTTAGCGAAATAATTCGCTATTGAAACTGGTATTTACAAAAGCTACACGTCATGTCAATTTGAATCGCTCGTCAAAGGGTTCATACAGACGGTATTATTTGCAACAGTGATGGATATGAAAGAGTGACCATGGAACTGGCAGCCGGTTTGCATTCAATAGTGATGGGATTATAGGAAATGGTATTGTAAATTGGAATTTTAGGTTCGCAAAAAAACTGTTTTGTTGCAATCTATGGGAGCTACTTTATTTAGCGGTACGCAAAAGAAATACAAAGCGCTAGAAGTCTGCGTTGCGGCGCTTGGCGACTAATCTCCCTAGTAATAATGTTTATTACAATGCTGTACAGTTTTCACAGCTGGACATTTAACGGCTGCACTAGAATTATTATTGAGTAGAAATCAACGATTTTGCATCTTGTAAGTAAAGCAGACTTTGCATTGAAAAATGTGGGAACACATTGGTTGAAAATTATATAATATTAAAATGTTATATGTTGAGGTTGTATGAGCCCGTTCCTGATTATTCTTTTTGTGTAGACAGGTTTTTAGTTTAAAAAGTTTGAATTTGCCAACGCTAATCATGGACTTGATATTATAAAATAATTATTTTCATGAACACATGCAGTAAGATTTATAAAGGGAAATGAGGAGAAACACACTTGTTTTTCAGGGGCCCATGGCTAAATAATAACAGCCGCACAGCCGATCAGGTTAAGCTACGCTGGCCGTGGTCGGTCTGTGAATGGGTGACCATCGTTACATACCGAGACTCCTCCGTTCCTCGGAAAGCACGTTAAACCGTTAGTCCCGGCTTTCATTCTTGGATCTTTGACAGTCGTTATGGGTAGTCAAGCCCGAAAGTCTGACAACCAGTCTTACCAGGGGGTATCGTATTACCCAGTAACTGGATTGTGGAGGTCAGATAGGCAGTCGCTCCATGTAAAATACTGGTACTCAGCTGCATCCGGTTAGACTAGATGCCGACTCCAACATACATAGTTGGGAAAAGGCTAAGCAAATGATGAAGGAAGTGTGTTTTTGATTTGACTTTGTAGGGAGAGGATTTGTTGGACTTGATATAGCAGTCGTCATTTTCATAGATTAAACGAAGCAAAGCTTTATATGAACGCGGAGCAATGAGGAAAATGTTGTGAGGAAAGGTTTGAGTATGAATGATGGCAATAAGGGGGGTAAGACCAAGGGGGGAAAGTCAAAGCAACAATGGACTGATGTGTGAAAGATGATATGGCTACAAAACGGGTGCCTACTGAAATGACGACTAATAGAGAAGTATGGAAGTAGAAGATATGGTGCGCGGAACCCAAATATCTCAACATAAGCGCAAGATAATGATGAACCGAAACTTTTATGTAATGTTGTGTTTGGGTTCACCGAGTAAAATTCTTTATTTAAAAAACTTGCGAGGTATTTTGTTTTCATTTCGTTCTGAAACTGACCAAGTAAATAGACTCTTAGCAAGTTAGTATGATAACAACACCCTCACGGATCGGACAGGGTTTTTTTACATCTTGTAAATATTTTAATTTTTTAAGACCAAGACGAAGGAAGATTGTTAGTGAATAAATGAATTGAATTGAATTGAATTGAAAAAAGAAGGTACGAACTTGACTCCTACCGAAAGAACTGGCCCGCAATGGCATTGGGCGTGTGAAATAACTGGCCCGCAATGGCATTGGGCGTG
Organism: Luperina nickerlii; assembly: GCA_963855955.1. Taxonomy (NCBI): domain Eukaryota; kingdom Metazoa; phylum Arthropoda; class Insecta; order Lepidoptera; family Noctuidae; genus Luperina; species Luperina nickerlii. Next base: position 3,032,409 of record OY979662.1, read on the forward strand.
TGAAAGAACTGGCCCGCAATGGCATTGGGCGTGTGAAAGGGAGGCCTTTGTCCTGCAATGGGACGTTACGAATTATATACAAAGATATTTTTATTTTCATTGTGTCACAAACTCACCTAACAGCCTGTAGATTGACTCCCTCTCAGCGATGACCTCAAGCGGGTGCGGCGCGGGGCTCTGCCCCCAGGCGCGCACGGCCCAGGCGGCGTCGAGCGCGGATAGGAAGCCGCGCGCGCAGCCCGAGCCCGTCGGCCAGAAGGGCTCCAGCAGGCTGTCTCCAACCAGCTGGCAGAGTAGGCGGCGTCCATGGCGCTCGTATACCTGGAGAATAGGTGAATGTTCATAAACTAGAACCACATTTACACAATGTAAGTTTCTTGTCTGTGGCATACAATATCATTGAAGCTCCACGATGCAAGTCATTTGTTGATCTGCATTGTCGAAACACTGTTTAGACTATGTGTGAAAACTAGAGTATTCTCTTCAGGAATAAAGTGTCTTCGTCCTGGGCGGGCTAGAATCTCTCATTGCATCAAGATTCTACTTTTTAACTCCCTCGCTGCGCTCGATAGCCCTAGAATGCTTTGCTACGCTCGAGATTCAATATAGCGGCCGTGACATTAGAAACTGCTTTTTGCCCTTGGTGAATAATATACATTAACGACTTACCAAGCTAGCATTCTCCGCCGCATACATAGAGGTGAAGTCAAAGAGCGCGACGTCGGGCTCCCCGTAGTGGTTGAGGGCGAAGTCCCGCAGCGGCAGGCGGCCGTCGGTGGAGAAACGCGCGGCTTCCTGTGCGTAGCGCATTAGGGCAGCGCGGTCTACGTTCTCCACGCTCAGGAGGCGGGATACCTCGTTGAAGTCCTGGGGAATAAGTAGTGGAATCAGTATACACCAATACATACTCTTAAAACTAAGTTAATGGGTATCAATATTAACTACAGTGGCGACCTTCCATTGCATGTTTTTTCTAAAATCCCGTTAATATTGACTGATGTCAACGCCTGAGTTTTGTTCTGTAATACGAGCCTCAGTTGTTCTGAGCATTTTGAACAATCTGTTTGTCTATGTTTTTGAAACTTAATGTACATTTTGGGATCATTAACTCTGCACGTCCTGGGGATCGGGGCCAGGATTCCATGTGGCTCAACAGTTGCACTTGCACCAATCTCAAGAACCGTTCGTCATAAACATATCAAATAGCTTCTTATTCAAATAGCTAGTAGGCTTAAAATTGAGTCTCATTACTCGATAATGAGACCTAATTATAAGCCTACTAGTTTTTGCCCGTGGCTTGGCCCGCTTGTATGTCAAAACTATCCCACGAGAACGTACTACCGGTATATCCCATACCTTAACCATCATCTACCTGTGTGCCAAATTCCATCATAATCCTTACAGTTATTAAAGTGTGAAAAGTGTCAGACGGACATAGTTACAGTTTAGCATTAATCTAATATCAGTATGGATTATTTAAGTGGGTCTGTCAACTTTCGGCGGGTCCACACGTTTAAAGTCCACTTACATTGAGCAGCACACCCTTATCCAGCAAGCTGTGCTTCTTGGCTGTCATGACAAAATAGTGCGTATCGTCCTTATAGTACACGATGTTCTCCAGGTCGATGCCCGTCACCTCGTACAGCTCCTTGAAGAACTTCTGGTTGAATATGAACGCCACGCCGCTTATTTCTGGTACCTAGTGACAGAAATTGAACATTATACGAAAACAAATCGATTGTTTTCAAAAATAATCTATATATGTAATTAGATTAAGGGGGAAGCGCTAAGGTAGCCCGCGAAATTCAAATTTTCTTATGTTCTTTGCAATTTGCTGGTCAGTATCAAGTTGTACGTCAATCAAAATATGATTCGCGGCCGTAACAAATATGTATTTACAGAATTATAATCATTAAAGTCATCAACACAACTCTCTAAGACCACGTAACTCCAAAGAATGACGATTTCATGAAACAGTTATTCTTTGGAGTTACGTAGTCTTAGAGAGTTGTGTTGACGACGTTAATGATTATAATTCTGTCTAACAGTCTGTCTAAGCTAACTTCTTCTAATACATGAAATACATTACTAAAATTAGGCGTGAAATTATATAAGGTCATTATTACTTCGTGGGTTTAGACTAACCTCAAAACGCGGATCTAACTGCGATCGGAGAGAGGTTCAGCAACAACTTCTTCCTTGCATTTCGTAAATGAATTACAACCGTAATTTCGACATGGTACGTCCTAGGCAAACCAATACGTCTACGCGTACGCTTAGCATCCAAGGTACTACGACGTATTTTCGGCAGGTATGTCGTCACAGTAAGTATATTGTACTTACTGAGGCCTCCTGCTCAGAGTGCCTGTTGATAAAGTTGGCGGTGATGGCCATAGCGAGTTTTCCGCGGAACTCCTTGCGCTTGAAGCCGTGCAGCGTGTTGCGCTTGCCGTCGGCCCCGAGGAGCGCGTCGAACTCGAACTGAGACACCACGTGGTCGGAGGGAAGCACGCGCGCGCGCCAGCCTAGAGCTGAACACGTAAATAGGGTTATTGATTTATTCTAGAACACATAATAAATAACAAATATAGACAAGAGACAAAGCTGAAACGGCTCAATAGCCTGTAATTACCAGGGTTGGAAAAAATCTTGATTATTTCGATTATTTTGGATTAATTCATGTCAAGTCTTGATTTTTTTAATAAATCCTAATTTATTTATTTTTAATCTACGTTTATATTAGGGATGCATCCGATACCGATACCGATATATCGGCGATACTTCAGGTTTGCCGATATATCGGTATCGGCGATATTTTTATGGCCGATTCAACGATACTTTTCAAATTTCGCGCTTTAAAAATGTAATGTAAACGCGTGTGTTGTCCCGTCTATTTCGTTGCAAACGAGGCACGAACACGAACTAAGTTTGCTCGGGGAAACCCCGCGCTTTATTCAGTGTTTTGTTTCGCCCGCCCGATTTGGCCTCGCACTCGCACATCTATCCCATTTCGTTAGGTTGAATGTTGTTGCGCGTAGTATTTTTCCATGCAAATAAGATTAAGAATTACATATCGTAATTGTTTGTGTATTGTATGTCATTTATAACTAGTCGTTTGAGTCAAATAAAATAAATAGTAGTCATATCAACTTCAAAACACAAAAGTGCTAGGTATATGGAATCACTTTGAAATTTCGACAATTGATAATTCCATAAAAATCTTATAAATGTTAATTTTGATTACTAAAACTATTGATTAACTCGTCGCGCGTCCAATTAGCAGACACAATAGAAATTTTATTGTTATCGGTACTTACACATGGTGTACACTCGACGTGCGAAGAGTTAATTGTGTTTTATTTAATCTACCTTCCTTTTTGAATTCAGTAAGCGTATCGGTATCGGTATCGGTATCGCCGATATTTTTATAAGAGTATCGGTATCGGTATCGTATCGGCAAAAAGGCGTATCGCGGCATCCCTAGTTTATATAGTCTGATTGAATTCTGCGAGTGCTATAGACTCGGCTTAACTTAGATACTAACTTGAATGACAGGGGGACGTTGTTGGTAAATATTTATTTTGTTTTGTTTCGTGTAATTATATTGAAAAAACAAGATCGTTTCGATTTTGGCAACGCACCGAAAGATTGTCACCTTGTACAACTGAACATTAACACTTACTTTCAGAATTTTCGGCAACCGAGGGTTCTAAAAGTTCTTCGAAACTTACTCCTTCATGTAGTTCTACGCCTAGTAATAACGCCACCTGAAACATAAGAAAAGCTATTCAAACTGAAATATGAATACATCACATAAAATCACGCCTGTGTTCCTGATAGCCCAACCTGAGTTTATTCTGAGCAAAATTATACTTAAATAGTGTTGATAAGGTCTCTATTTATCTAACCAGTACACCCTTTATTCAACAAACCAATATTTTTTGTTACAATGGAAATTGAACCCTATGCAATAAACAATACAGTTTAAAATTTAACCATATGCAATACAAATACAGTTTAAGGTATCTGTTTATCTATCCAAGAGTGTATCAGCTATTTTATATTAATATTAAAATGCAAACAGAACCCTAAACAATCGGGCCTGCGGGCGGAGAGTAAAGGGTAGCTCACCGCCCCTGATCAGGACCAGGCTCGTGCCGGACGGCGCGTACGTGTTCCACGCGCGCCTCAAAGAGATGTCAGCATCAAATGAAGGGGACCGTCAGGGCCGAAGCCTGCTGGGTCAGCGGGATTATCCGAAAGGGTTACCGCTGGCCCGGAACATAAAGGGCTAAGGAAGGAACACGGGTAGGTTTTAGTCAGTAAGAGTCTGACACTCCCTTCCGCTCCACCCAGAGCGGGAGGGGTCATTTGAAGATTTCCCATCCTGAAAAAAAAAACCCTAAACAATGGGTTTAATGCTCAAAATCCCACAGCCTCACCTTCATGAGAATACACTGTAGCTGCCGGATGCTGATGTGGTCTATGGAGCCGGCACAGAACTTGCCGAAGAACTTCTTGGCTCCGAGGGCCCTCAGGTCCTGGATGACGAAGGGCCACAGGTGCAGCACGTTGTTGCGGGACATACGGTCGCGTTTCTCGATCACGACCTGTAGACAACGGTTATAGGAAAGATTAAAGAGACTTGCAGTAATCGGGCGAAAATCAATGGGATTCGAGAAAATACGAGTTTTGAGTCATTCTGAAATTTTTGTGACATGACGATATAATTATCGTGGACGTCCACGTCCATAAAATGTATGGAAACGCGTGCACGTTAAACGCCATCGTGGACGGATATTTAAAAGCGTCTTATATTATATTCCCATACATTTACACTTCTCTGTATTATCCTGATGTCGTGACGTGGACCTGACGTCCACAATAATGTCGCCACGTTAGAAATTATAAAAGTGCACATTGTGGCATATTTAAAACCGGATACTGCATATGACAATTATTATTTGTGAACAATAAATATGAGAAAAATAACATTTTGGTTACGGATGAACCTTGTTTACATAGTACATTTTAATTATTCAAAACTCAAAGCATTTGTTTCAAATAAACCAATTAAAGGCACTTTTAAATTGTCAAACGGTCGGTTAGTCAGAAAGATGAAGCTAGTTGCCCATTCCAAAGCGTAGTAGGTACCTATGGAAAAGAACGGGCAAGAAACTCCATGGACACTCTTTTAAATCAAAATAATAGGAGGCCTTTGCCCCGCAGTGGATCAGAAATGGCTGAATATAGTTACAAATTTTACAATTTATTATGACTCCATAGACACATAACGTCGCGAATACTCGTATTTACGACTGAAGTTTCTTATATATGTATAATATGATTATACCGGAGCCTATTCCTGCAACATAGCAATGTCGGAAAAAGGAAATGCTAGCAAATCGGCATGAATACATATTCACAAACAATAAAAAGTATTATTAGTCTTAACAAAAGCAGTTTTAACCAGTTCTCTATTTTGAAGTTAGGCGGATATAAGCCCCATGAATAGATATTCACCAAACAAATAATTCTATAAGGATTATTACTCTTACTAAAAGCAGTTTTTCTTTTTCTTTTTTTGCACTTAGACGAATATAAGCCCTTTTAATAAGACTCATATAATTCTGTCTTATTATGGAATAAACTTACCTGCTCATTCACAGACATGATACATTAACTACAACAATGTTTTTACGTGTCGTCGTATTTAAAACCAAATTAATGATCAAATAAATGAAAGCTTCTTTTACAGAATTGACAATTGTGTTCACTTTGCCTATAAACGACAGTAAGTACATAATAATTTGTTCGAACAGGTCTGTTGCAGCAACTCAACTGCGACTGGCGAGGTGACCGAATGGGTGCCATACAATACTCAAAACAATTATGCAATTGTTTAAGTATCTTTCATTTGTTTTTAGTGTATGCATCAGTGTATTGTTAAACACTCATGTCTCATCATCTAAACGTATGAAGAAATGTAGAAATATTCAGGCGTATTACGAAGTATTAATGCCAAACATGATTCCAGTTCCAAAAAGAGATGGTGCTTGCGGTCATGTATAGCTCCGTCTCTCTCTTACATTGGAATCATGATGGCATTAAACCGTCAAAATACAGCACAAGGTTGAGTGTTTGAGAAGGGGCTGCCAAAGCCAGGCTTGATGGTGGATAATATTCCTCACAAAGGGGAGGCCTGTGCCCCAGCAGTGGGAAAACTAGAGGCCAATTATGGTTCATTTCAATCTCAGTATAGCAAGCAATCGGAGGTAGGAGAAAGATTATCAATGTACAGACGCCCGAAACTGTCAAAATTTTTCCAATCAACTTTGAACCTTATACTTTAGCTATAAAGTTGAAAATCTAATGAAGAAATTTGACAGATTGTAGTAGCTTGATGTGCTGGTGGCGTCAGTACTTACGACTTTTTTTTATGTACTTACGACTTTGGCCCCAAGTAGTTGGCATTCTATAGCTGCTCGGAGGCCGCAGGGGCCTGAACCGATGATCAGGACTTTACCCGCACACGCCCTTCCCTTGGCGTATACTTTATGGTTGGCTCGGGCGTCGAACTTTTTGAACAGGGCTTGCGCTTTCCACGAGCTTGACAGTTTCGCCTGAAAAGATTTCAAACACATACATTTAATTTAAAGTTATTTAGGAAGCATTTAGCCTAAGCGAGCATGGTGAGTCTTGCTATGAGTTTCAAGACTGTGAAATTATTGTCCTTAATAAGAATAGTCGATCTTGTCCCTATCACCCTAAGGTTGAATGTCACCTGCGTCATAAAACAACAAGGTATATTTGCCTGTATGATAAACAATTACAACCTTAGTGAAGTTTCTATTTACTGGGAGTTTTTGGCAAAAGTGGTAGTGTCATTGCCAGTCATTGGCACCCATACATTATACCGTACGCAAAATACGCGCATTGACGTGGAGTTGCGGACACCAGCCCGTATTACCTTATTACCTTATACATTATACTTATAATGCTAACAACTCTAGCTGTCTACAATGTGGAGACGACACTAAATACGAAGGCAGTACTAATGCATTGGAGTATTTTGAAACTATCAAACAAATCCTGAGAGCAGTGGTGGCTCAGTGGTAACGGCCCCGAGTCGTAGGTTATGGGTTCGAACCCAGGCAGGTGCTTTACTTTGTGTAAATAATCTCATCACCACTTCTCTCAAACGGCATGCCCTAGAACCAAAACATTCGAAGAAATGCTGTCGATTCGAAGAAATATCTACCAACCCGCACTTGGCACGCGTAGTAGAGCAAATTAAATAGTAGTGATGGGCCGACTGTGGGTTCCTTTGACTATAGCTATAGTGACTGTTTTGTGTGCAGACTGGGAACGTCATTAGATAAACGCAGTTTAATTTATTGTCGTACTAGTTGCGCCTCGCGGTTTCACCCGCGTAAATGTCGATCTCGTGGGAATATCGGAATAAAAAGTTGCCTATATGTTAATCCAGGGTGTCAGCTACCTCCATACAAAATTTTATCAAAATTGGTTCAACCATTTGAGCGTGAAGAAGTATCAAACATATAAACACACACACTCACAAACTTTCGCCTTTATAATATTAGTGTGATTGTCGTCTCCACCTTGTATACTTTAACACCTTCAAAATAATAATGTCGCTAATAATTTAGCAAATTTCGGTCAAGGTCGAGCAATGAGCTTAGTATTCAAACTAGAATTGACACCGACAGCAGTCGGTCTCCAGACTCAACCCCGTCGTTTACAGCGCTACTAAAAATCAATAGTAACCAGTTACAAACTAATTCACTTGTAAATTGTAAGTCCGAGTGTTGAAGGACAATGACTAGTTTTTTACTTTATGTTTAAATTCGTTCTCATGTAAGTGAAATGTAAATTTCTTTATGAGAAATAAATGTCTATAACCAGAATCACCAATGAGTAGCCAGAATGTCACAGATCTAGGTGCAGCACAGACGGCACACTTTTTGTGCGATCGAGTCTGCGGCGCACAAAAAGTCTGCATGGCGCGCAAAAAGTCGGTTACGGATTTTTCAGACTCAACGCACACGACGCACATAAACACACACACACATTCATTCACATACATTCTTTTTAAATGTCTATCATGATATTCTGCCTTAGAAGTATCATAAATTGCTGGTCTGTTTTGTATTTCTTGAATTAACATCGTTACATCGACCTCTGGCGCCATAATAATAGATCGCGTGCGTTACGTCCACCCCTAGCAAATGCAGATTGCCGACTAAAGTGTGCGCCGTCTGCCTTAGCGCGCGTTGAAGCAAACGTTAAATTTTTTTCACACACTTTTTGTGCGGATCGGCGCGGCCCGGCGCGGTGCGGTCTGCCCGAATTACACGGATTTTTTGTGCGCCGGACTTTTTGCGCGTCGTGTGCGTTACTGCATATAATTGCATAGGTTCTATTTTCACAGACTAAAAAGTGCGTCACGGATAGTCTGTCGTCTGCGCTGCACCATAGTATTACAAATGGCGGTCCGTACACGACCTAACCAATCACAACTAATTAATACCTAGTGCCTTACTCATCACTCGCGTACCGACCGTAGTAGCTAGTAGCGCGCTAGGTTTCGATTATATTTTGAAAAAACTGTGCCGATAAAATAGGCAATGTTTTTTAACAAATTGTACGACTCAGCGTAATCAATGAATCAATTTAGTTATACAAAGGATTATCAACGAGATACACGAACGAGAAAGATGTACATGTAAGATGTTAATTCGGAACGCATCATAATTTTAAGAAAACAAATTGAATATGAACGCAGCGATGAGTGAATGAGAGAGTATGTGTGGGAAGGAGAAAGGAGGAATAGGGGAAGATGGGGCAGACGTTTGTCGTTTTTTGTAAGAAGTTCTAAAAAATATAATATTTAAAGGAGTTGATGATGATGGGACTCCCTTTTCCGCACTTAGACTCCCATTCGGTCCGTTGTGCGTTATTTAAAGGAGTTACCAAGAAGTGAAGTTCATTTTGGTCATCCACACACCCCCTACAGACATTACAGTAAATTATCTTTTTAAAAAAATTATTTGTTTGCCGGAAACTGCAGAAATTTTATGAACTTTAAAAACTATGTATGTTACAACTCTGTACTGTAACAACACATATTCTTACACATAAATTGACTAATACTATTAAAAAAAACTTGTACAATTTACATTATCCTGTAATACACACTCAATTACAGGTAACCACTGCAGCTTCTTTGCATAGAATAAAACAAAGTCGCCGAAATGTATTTACGCGCATAACTTCCGAACGACTGCATCAAATTGGATAATTCATTTTTGTTGTGTTCGGTATTGCCAGGACAAGGTTTGTATGAAAGAAAATTTCTGAAATTCGAAAAAAAAAGTTGCACCCTTGCGACGCTAGGGCGGGCCGCTAGTTCACTACAATTTTAATTACTAACCACTTCGTCAATTCTGAGTAGCGTTGTGGACGACGGGCCTAAAACAGGAGAGAAGTTTACAATACCGTGTTTACAATATCCATTGCGCAACTCGCGGGAAAAGGAGTTCAGTATCAGTCAAGTGTGAATCCTTAGTGAACGTCCGGCGGCATATCTCATGTCACCTAATGTTACAAATACGAACAAGTACATGACATTACTTGTGTAAGGTTGGCGACTTCTCTAATATACATAGCGTCACGCCTGTATTTCCCAAAGGGTTAGGCAGAAGTGTAGGTACAACCACATTTCCCCAGTTATGTAAGTTTCGTGGAAAAGGTCCTACAAACAGGCGCGACACGCGATATAATCGCGCGCGACACAAAGGCACCTTTCGTTGCGCGACTTGCGGTGCATTTGTGTCGCGTGTCGTGTCGCGCCTGTTTGAAAGAGCCTTAATACGGGGGCCAACCTTTTGCCATCGACCGCGCACAAATCCAGACTCCGGAATGCTATTGGGAAATTCGTAATAGATAAACTCTGTCGCAGCTAACTGGTTTAATTAGCCGTTTAGTTAACTGCCTAGCCTTTTAACTAAACGGCGGCCGTTCCACTGACGGCCTGAATAGTATTCAAATATAGTTTAGATTGGAACTGTATAACCAATCACGAGTCGAATTGGTCGCAGCACCCTGACCAAATGGGTTAGGTTAGAATTGTGATCAACCGCGTGCGAGCCGAGAGAGCGAAGCGAGGCGAGCACTACTTTTAAACGGCTAATTTAACCAGTTAGCTGCGAAAAACCCAAACACTTTGAACGACCTGGGAATCACCTCAGGCTCAACAGTAGCACTGGACTAAGCGATGTAGTCCTAGTATAATCATCGTAAGTATTTTAATGAATCAATGTACTCCGTTAACCTATGTACGTAGGCTTCTCCCAAGCCACGCCTTAACTCCCGTTTCTCCTCGGTCGGTATTCTGATAAATTTTATCAACATAGTATTATTATTCTATAACTAATGGATTGTTTTTGTCCTTCATAATAAAGTTACTGGCTAATACATGTAAGCGGGCACTCCCTTTATGCCTGGAGGCTTTTATTTACCTAGGTATTAAGTTTTGTTTACGTTTCTAGTTTTTATTTGTTTTGAGTACCTATAGTTTACATTGTATTTGTTGGAATGTTGGGGTGGCGAGCTGACATAATGGCAAATAATTTAATGTAATACTCTATGCATCGTTATGTTAATTACTTTGCATACCTACTACTGTATATAATCATTTTTTTCTAAACAAACAGCTGTGCAGCTGGAGAATTTGCTGCGCCACTTCTTTCCAGCTAAAGCACTAGGAAGTGGTGAAGGGCGGCGTTTTGGGAGACAGTCTTATGTAATTTTAATGTTCGAAAAGTGCTTATTCTCAGCCTAATTTGAACAAATGACTTTTGATTCTGATAATAAACAGGAACTCACGGCTGCCTGAACCACATTGAAAACTAAAAGGAGAACGGCATATTTACATAACGCACCGGCACATATCAATATGCAGATGCAGGCAAATAAATCCCTTCACAACACCCAGAAAGGTGACACAAGTGCAATACTTACTGATAACAAATACACGGCATGTGTATTTGCTTAGTAACTATACTTAACTATCTAGTCTTATACATAAATAACCACTCATAAATGCAATTATGCATTTCCCCCCAGATATTACCCCCGCGACTAGACGGGGACGTATAGAAGGAAGTCTACCTCCACAGAGCATTCATCGGTTTTTCCAAGACCATTTCCAATCGATGTGCATACAAAATTAGTCGACCCGGCTTCGATTTCTTGTGCATACTTGATGACGTTAGGCTACCTCATCACGCCCCGACCCCCGCCAACCTTTAGCACATGAGTCATGCACACCAAATAAACCAAGGGGTTATAAATAATAAGTAATGTTGTACTTTCTTGCACCTTTCTTTTCCTGAAACGGTGAGTACGCTTGCTATCAGCAACCAAATGTTGTCAAGTGCTACCTATAATTATTGCTAATTATGATGATTATTGCCTGTCTAGTATTAATCAGAAACGATAATTGATAGTATAACTTAGCTGGTAGTAGGAGGCAAAACATGAAACATAACTTCCTTCATTCCTACGTATTGTCGGACTGTCCGGCTGAAGCCTTTGATACAATTCAAATTGAGCTGCTCATATTTGGATGGACCGGTTTTCTTCCGGTCCTGTCCAAATATGAAAACGGTCTTGATTCGTGTTCATATCGAATACGTGACGACGACGATAAAGTTGCGTTTCATTAATTACTTAGCGGTTGGAGAATTATTTCGCAAGCCAGATACTTTCAATTACTTAAATTAAAGTAATTGCCGACACGCCTTGCCTCCCAGAAGGGGACACGTCTAATTCACACTTTTACGCAATGAATTTAAATCAACCTAAAAAGCGATCAGCGATCAACCTGAAAAGGTATTACGGCCCACACCCTCTCACTGAGAGGAGGCCTGTGACCCAGCTGTTGGAACATTATAGGCTGATTCTGAACCTCAAAAAGCGGAGGGTGAACAAAGTCACTTGATGTCCGAAATATACCAACTATTGTTTAATAATATATTTTTAGTCAGTGGTCGTTAGTGAAAACAATGCCAATGGAACGAAATAATTGTTCGAGAACAAAATTCATATCAACATTGTGTGATATCATAAACATCGTGTTGACAAACAGGAACAGTTGATAAAGGAGAATAGTTGTGGAATTGTATAAAAGTAATTACTTAAGGATTTATGTGCAATTATGCAGTTTTACGACGGTCGCCTACACTGACTGCACCGAGCACAGCGGTCCATTTAGTGATAGTTGAGTCACAACTCCACAAGTCGTGCAGCTTGCCGGACACTCAATGGACTGTTTTTCCGTTACCTACTCCCTGATTAGAATAACAATGATTTTCGCAACACAAACAGGGTTTGTGCTGTGCAGATGTGACATACACACAATATCATATTTGCAACCCCGCTGTAACTGGAAACCAGACCTACCTGCCCAGACGTATTTTATATTTTAATCCCTATAGGTACACGTATTTTTTGGGGTTCTATTTAATTCCAGCACTCGTTTTTCGACGCTACGAAATCGAAATCTGGACCAGCGTATTCACTAGATTAGACAGACACAAAGAAAAGAGAGTATTCATTCATGTATTAATAAATAAAACAGGATCTATTAAACATAATGCATTTCAACTGGCAAATTATAATTTATGTCTATAGTAAAATAGGAACATTGTGTTACATGCACAGCCGGCACAGCTACAGAATTATGAAGAAATAGCCATGAAGATCTTTTGCCGTTGTCTCCGCAGCTTAGGAGAAACTGAACAGGGATGAAAACGTATTAAAAAAAATATATTAGATAATCCGTATTTCTCAAAACGAAGACTAAAAAAACACTACAAAGTGAAAAATAACTTTAATTTCGGAAGTCGGTGTCTTTGGATCTGTATTTTAGTTTTTGCCACCGACTTCCGAAATTAAAGTTATTTTTCACTTTGTAGTGTTTTTGTTAAGTCCCCAAAAACACTACAAAGTGAAAAATAACTTTAATTTCGGAAGTCGGTGTCTTTGGATCTGTATTTTAGTTTTTGCCACCGACTTCCGAAATTAAAGTTATTTTTCACTTTGTAGTGTTTTTGTTAAGTCCCGACTTCCGAAATTAAAGTTATTTTTCACTTTGTAGTGTTTTTGTTAAGTCGGTTTTTTTTTATTAGAGTTTTTATTTCTTGCTTTTTAGTGGGTATTTATATAATGTATCTAGGTTACAATAGCCTGATGTCAACTTGCTTTTACGAAAAATTGCTTTTCCCGATGCAGAGACGTTAATTGTTGAGGAGTTCTCTTAGTATTCCACCATCAGCTCCATTTCACCATTCGCATTGTGATGAGCATAAATTGCTTAGCAACCATATTAAAGTAATCGAATCGCAAGCCGTGAAATACTTTATATTGAGTAGTTCCGGTGGCCATCTGTGGTCTTCTTCATCAGTTCCACTTCACCAAATGGTGGTTTCCGAGAGCAAATGCACGAGCTACTTATAAAAATACCCAAATCGCTATAGGTGTGCCTATAATATTTGAGGAGTTCCCTCAATTTCTCATGGATCCCATCATGAGAACTGGATTTTGATAAGAATAAGACCAATCTGGAGGTATATCCTTTGAAATAAAAAAGAATTTTCCAAATCTGTTTATAAATGATGGCCGTACTGAGGTAGCAAAGATAAAAAACAATACAACCGAATTGAGAACCTCTTCCTTTTTTTGAAGTCGGTTAAAAAGGGCATTCTTGCGGTCATCCAACGGTTCACCGTGATCTAATCCTTTTCTTTCGTGTAGAAACAGACTTCCAAAATTATTTCAGTTCGTCATTTAATTAGTGACTTACAAAGTCACCACGGTTAACAGTGAAGTCACCACGCCAGCGCAAACGTCAAAACTTTCGCCCTTATTTGCGAGCTCAAACAACGAACGCGTATCAGCTAGTTATCTTGCAGATAAGCCAGTAATTAGCGATAGCATTACAATAAAATTAGTCCATAGACAGTTCTCAAGAAATTCGCAACGCGATTATGATTATGGATAAACAAAGGCAAACGCACAGGTGCAAACAAAATAACAACAATTGCATAGGTGTAGATAATTTTGATGGAATTTATGTTTCTCCGACAATTGAAAAATGTGTCATGCTATTCCGGGAGGCCAATTATGTCATATGGTAGATTGTCGGCACGCGCAAGCGGATGTTAACAGACACTACATACTATAACATCATGACACCCTAAACTCCCCGAAGCGGTAGGCAAAAGGATATTAGTACAGCAAAATAAATCTTACACTTTGCCGGACCCGGTAAACGAATCCACGCTCAGCAAATGAATATGAACATGCGGTTGCGACCAATCAGGCCGTCAACCGATCTGGTTTCAAGCCCTAATAATTGGTTTTGTAACTCAATTTAATATAATGCGTCGTGATTAACATTTGCCAATGTCGATACAAGTACGCCTACCAACTTCATTAGGCCGATCCTAATATCCATAGATTATAATATCTAACCAACGCAGAGCTCCTGGCTATAAACATTAAACATTGTAAGGCAGTGCATACAAAACTAAAAGACATTCGCAAGGCAATTCATTAGCATACAAATACAAACATACGCGGTTAGGATCCAGAATCATTTGAATATAATAAGGTAAGTGACGCTAGCAAGGGGGCATTGCATGGACGCATATGGGCTGCAAACAGCTATCTTCAAGACGCCAAAGCATGAACCTTAAGTCTTCGAGATAAAGGCTGATTTCGAAAAAAATGGTTGGACTGGATAAATAAACTAGTCATAGGTATTGAAAGAAATAATTGTTATCTACGTTATAGTGACGTTGAACCAAATTCATATTGGCTTGTATTGAGGAAAGTTGATAGAAAATTCTGTCTTCAAAAAATGTAAAAAAAGCAAGTAAAAAAACATGACGATTACTAAATGAGATGGTCCTTTAAATAATCTGAGTCCAGAGACTGTCGCGACTAATTGATGGATGGCGTCAACTCTTTTAGCATTTGAAGCAACTGTCGCCGGTGGACTATGGATGAGCGATGGTACATTGGTGCACTATCAATCATTCGAGCATACCCAACCCTTTGCGACAGTCATGTATCATGTGAATTTCATGTAAGTACACAACACCACACGTGCCGACTACCAATCATTCGTCTATACTTAGGTGTAGACACTGGTCAGTAAACTACTGTCTGTGTTTTAGTACCTAGTTTCAAGTGTTACAGTACCTGATATTTTCAACAAATCAGTCGCGTGCTAAAATAGACAGACCTTCGATTGGAGTTATTTAATGACTGAACTACTTTACGAGATCGTATGATACAAAACAGAACTAAATTCGCTGAATTATACTGTCTATTTAGCTTCTAAAATAATTCAGGGTCCCATCAGCTGGCTACTACGGAATCCGCCTAAGAAATTAAGAGGCTTATTTCTAAACGAACCAACTCCACGCTATTGTTCACGCAAAACTTATTTCTAGATTTCGATAACATAGATTCAGCAGAGCAACCGTACCGAAAATAAAATCGATTCTGACGTATGTTCGTAGTTTACATATAAATCCAAACGAATGGAGTATGCGGCATTACTGCTGGGGTAGGTATACAGGCATTTACTAAAGACATGCTAGTTAACTATGTTCTAGAAAAATATAAGCACACAGTCATTGGGATTTTTAACTACATAAGTTCTTCACGTATTCAGATAGATAGAATACTCTTTATTATGTAGGTAAACCAAATAGAAATGTAGAAGTTTTACGAGGGATGACACAATGAGCGGTCTTATTGCTAAAAGCAATCTATTGGATGGATTATGAGAGAAATAGAGACGAGAGAGAGTAGTCTGTGGAGTACCATTTACATATATTATTATATATACAATAAATACATCATACTTTACCCAAGTGTACGTTGGAAACCTTGTTTTCGTACTGAAAAGCCCAAATTCATACATCAAATGGGCCTCTCCCAAGTTCTACATTATTCACAAAGTCAGATCGACTGAGCTGAAACTACCAAGGCATGACTGTGAGTTACTCTTAAACGTCCGCTACCCGACTAACTTCCTCACTAAGATAAGCACTTGACATTGTTCGTGTTATCAAATGCATCTTATCTTCACGGTCTCTTACGCTGTGAGGTTGGGCACACATACGGTATCAAAGCGGTAATTACCTAACATGTAATTGAGACTAATATACTCTTGATACTTGTGTTGATGAAAAGTGCCTGCGAGGATGTTAGTGGTCCTCCAATAAGATGGAATGACGAGATCGACCACAGAGCCGGAGTGACTGGCATGCCAACGGAAGAAGCATAATGCCCTGGTAGTAAAAATATGTTATGGAGGTGGAGGTGGTGAGTATAGTTTCAAATCAACCTACTCTGTCAGACAAAAATATCTCAGGTATGTGAGTCCTACACCCTAATTACGTAACACACTTAATCTAAATCATTTTGAAGGACATCACTAATCCATTACGTCATATGTTCGAAAAGTGTGTCTGCTGAACAACGTAAACAACGCAATGTATATAATTGAACTATCAAAATGAAACCCAATGCTACTGACAGCAAATTAAACGCAACGCAATTAGCCCGCTGCTGCCATTAATCTGTCAATACCAACTAAAGAAATTTCAGTAATTTATTATCTCTATCCAATAAACTTGATAACAGATCCCACCAAACCCCTTTGTTTACTCCAAACATTTTATAATGGGTTACAAGTTTAGTGTCAGAACATTGCACCCACGCACGATGAGGCAAATTTAATTCTTTTGTTTTTATTTTCATTCTTTCAGTACCCGAGTCTTGGTTGGTTTTATTGTAATTACAGGTCATTGTATTTGGCTGTAGGATCGTGTCATTGGATTAAGATGTTTGACCCGAGGGGCCAACTCTTGAGTCGGCAATGTCGACATGATTCTAATTCGGACGCGTTGAAATTAAATGGAGTCATCTACAAAGCTAAGGACTTTTGAACTACAGGAGATAATAGTTTTCTAGTTAAGACTGGTCCCCATAAGCAAACAGGAGTGTGTGGAAAAGGAAGTCGGAGACCTTTGAGCTGCACTGAGAAAAATGAAAATGCGGGATAGCTTGATTAAAAGATATTTTCGGTATAGCTCAATTTTCCCTCCGTTCAGCTTCGCTTCAGGGTCTAATAACCACTTAATGCATTGGCCGGCGTTAAATTAGAATTATGTTTAATAAACTTTCCGAAATGTCTTCGTTTCCTCGCTCCACCGCTCTGAGTGTTGAAAAGTAGCATTGGGTGGTGCCATAATAAAACTGGTAGCTCCTCACGTTTCAATAACCTTATTCCAATCTCAAATCAGTGGATCTTATGATAATGCTGTTTTTGATAGCATCCTTCTCCTTCCTTATTCCAATTTGTTAAAGTTCGGTGCAACATATATGTTTTCGTGTTTCATACATCTATTAGTTATCATTACAGTCGTCACCCCGAAGTAATGTGCAGGGCAGTTGAAGCGCACAAGGTACAAATTCGGATGACACTAATCTTTTTGACCATACCATTACGACATCAGGAGTCTTTTGCTACCTCCCGAGTGTCTGGTATCAGACATATTTGAAGGAGTAAATAGAGATCATGAGGGGCGAGGCTTTAACTACTGGGCCATCACGATTATTGTAGAGATCATAAAACTTGCAACTTGAGCTCAATCGTGCCTGAGAAAAAGGGTCTTGTGACGAAAGTACAACAAACACATCCTATAAGGATTAAGTCTTTCGTTGTAAGTAAACACAAATAGTTATATACTAAACACATAAAATGTCCCCTAATTTTGATATTCAATAAGTATTTTTTTATAACCGACGGGAAGTTTCTACGCTAGGGGAATCTTGTGCTGAATTCATGGCACCAGATTGCGCCTGGATGTCCTTGCCTGCCACCCAGTATCCTCGAAAATTATCTTCATTTCGTTATAAAGAGCATCAGCCAGCTATAGCATCAGGTAGAAAGAACATATTTTGATAGATTCAGATTCACGTATTCTAGAGTACCTAATAAGATAGCTTAGAACTTACCGGGTCGTAAGTTTTATTTTGCGTCGTATTTCTCGGTTTCCCGGTACAATATACGAATTCCTGGGTGGAAAGAGTAATAAACGGGGAACGGTGACTTGCATACGTGTTGGCTTCGTGCCATTGAAACACGGACGTTCTAGATAAAATTCTACGTACTAAGTGTTAAATTGGTGTGTCACGCGGAGTTGGGTTGTTTTGACAGCTTTAAGGCTCCTACAAACAGGCGAGACACACGATAAAATCGCGCGCGACACAAGGGCACCGCAAGTCGCGCAACGAGCGGTATTTACAGAGCTAATAGTCATTAGAATTATTAATATATCTCTTTAAGTTAGAAAATGTTTTGGAACAGTGCTTATGGTACAAATCTAACTTAAAGAGATATTTTAATGAATTTAATGATTATAATTCTGTAAATACATATTTTATCTATTATAGTCGCGAATCATATTTTGATCAAGATACAACAGGTTGTATCTGGCTTGCAAATTTCAAAAAACGTAAAATGAATTTCGCGGTCTACCACTGCGCATTCACCTTAAATAAATAATTTTCTCCAAGTTTTACAAAACGAATGCCTATAATGTAATCAATTGTTTATTCATCGACGTAGCCACTTGCAACTTATGCGGTCATATTTTATCTCATCAAAGTACACAAGAAACACAATCTCTAGCCCCCTGCCTCTACCGCAGTGGAAAGCAGTGTGACCGGTACCTACCTACGGTGTACCGAAGCAACTCCACGGTTCGCAAACGTCGCGGTCTGGTAAACTTTCGTCCACAATATTATTAAAATATCACTTTCTAAGTTAAAAGTGCATTGCGAAATATTAACAGCCTACCAACAAATATAAGCTTTGCTTCTTGCAAATAAGGTTGAAGATTGCTCAGCATTCCCAAGTAGCACAAAATAGCTTTATAATCGATGGATAACAGAATTAGCATATTATTATAGCTTTATAAGAAGTTACATATAGGCATTATAAACCACTATACAGCTCTTGTAATGCTAATTTGGGCCCCAAATTATACAGACTTAAGTGTTAGAATGACATTTTAGCAGCATTATATTGGTTGTCTACCGGAATGATAAACGCATTATAATGGGCTGTCAAAACAGGTTAAAGCAGTGCGCATATGTTAAATGCGGCTCTTATACAGCTTGTACCATTACAAAGGCAAAATAAAAACATTTTCAAATGTTATTTTTAATTTCTGTTATTATTAATAAATCTTGTGTAAAAAGAACATGGATACTTTCAACAAAAAAATATAAGTGCTACAAGGTAAGTAATTAAACTCTTGTTTTTGTTCTCTATGAGTGAATTAAGGTTGCGAGTATCAGTTTACTGTGAAAGTATGTATATATTTGAATCAAATATTTCATGCGCCTTCAAATTAAAGAGCTATTTATTACAAAAATATTATAAAAATATGTGGAATTGTAAAAAAAAATATGCTCTTACGAAGAAATCTTTAGTTTTAGTCATTATGATACCTGTATTGTACCGGCCGGTCAATACCATAGGTTGAAGTCCTTTCTAAAGGACTATTTACCATAAAATTAAATTTTAAATATTATCGAGACAAAAAGCAAAATGGCGTAAGCATAATTAAAAACTTTAGGCATGCGGATGGCCGGTATACGACTTATTGCTTGTTAAAATTCTTGTCATTATACGTTTGTATAGATAAAGGCTATATAATATTATGATGAAATGCTTTTAAAAAGCTGGCATTAAAACAGCACCAATGTACACCTTTAAACAGTTGTGACCCATGCGAAAGGTCGTTATAAAACATAGAGCAGTTTTAAAGAATTTTAAAATGCTTTTTAATAGCCTAAGCCGTAATTAATGCTAACATACGGCCTACACTTTTGTATAATGCTTACAGCTGTATTAGAAGCTGTATAGAGACATAAATTATATCTAAAATAAAACCTTTAGCTGCACAAAAGATTGAAAAAGAGGATTATATAGCTTTAGGAACTACAAAGTTAATAGAATGCTGTTATACAGAAGCAAGACATTGCTAAAACCCTTCAAATTCTATAACAAAGCTAGAAGAAAGTTTCTGGTCATCACTTTTTCCATTATATCGATTTTGTGTTACTTGGGATTGTTATTTAATTTTCAAACTGCTATGATATATTATTGAAATTCTGAGTAAGTAAGTGCTGCATGTCTGAATTCCGTTGGAATTGAAATAGCATTTCCTTTGAGAGCGGCGAGGTAGGTACCGAACTACAGATCAATACGTTTACAGAAATAGTTTTAGGCTGAGGGGATCACTAGAATATTGAAAGTAGAAACGTGTGTCAGGAAATGGGACTATATCCCACCATCCCCACCAATACGTATCAGATATGTGCGACTTGTAAACTTTGATGAGCCTAGTATTTATATTACCCACTTATGGTAGTTTATCTCTAAACGCTTTAAACAAATATATAAATTGTCACAGTTGTTGAAACTTTATTCACATTACAATCTAGCCTATTAGGTAATAAGTAATAATTCAAATATAACTTAAACTGCAAAGAAACTATAAAATTAAGAAATCGTCCAATAAAGGCTTTCTTATTCACTGTGTTATAAAGGGAAGACACTTGATTCACACGTTCTTTATAATAATCAGCGCTTGCAGTCTAAACGCTGTGTATAAAATTGTATCTTATGATATCCTAATCAAGATCTTGATCAGTAAACCTGCTATCAAATCTGCTGCAGTGATTGATTGAGCAACTATACCAAGAACAACACATCAGTAAGATGAGATGCGTTTGAATAATGTTCTAAATTTCTGAGAACCGGAATTGCATGGGCAGTAACATAACACACCTTTTTTCCCACTTAGAGGTAAGCAGAGGTATACACGTAGCTGACGTATCAGATTCATATAATTTACGGACCGTGATTTGGTTAACATTAAGACTATTATACCGTTACCAATGATTAAGTAAAATTAACATGGAAAAAAGGTAAAATTAGCTTACGAATTATTGCCCAGTTTGCCAATAAAAAAGCTACCATTTGTAAACAAAACGATTCGTTTTTGTTCATAGGAACCAAGCATTAGTCTACCCACATTTCGCCAGTCAGTAATAGGGAGCAGGTCCAGAAAAAAACAGATTTTTTTTATTGTTGCTGTAGATGGTTAACAAGTGGTACAATTTTAAAACATTTTATTTGCAACACTGACGCCCAAACTGTTACCATGAAGACAGCACATGGTCCTAGACCCAAGAAAAAATTCAACGCAGTGGGGTTCAGAATCGTGTACTGAATCCATAGATGCGCGTCGATGTCCCTGCACCCTGTATAAGTTTAGAAAGTAGTGTATTGCTGTAAGTGGCTTTTCGTCCTTCATCTGATCCTTGGTCGGACACGTACCTTGAGTTTGGGATAGAAGTCTGGCAGTCTGTTGGGCTTGAGGTTGAGCGTGTTGCAGATCTCCCGGTGTAACGCGAGGATCTGCTTCATGGTCCCGGCCGAACAGAAGTGGTCGAACATTTCGGCCGCCAGCGCGCATTCTGGCGGCGTCGGCTCCACGCGGGTGCCCCTATTCATGTCGAAGGGGCTGTAAACAAAGAAAAGGTTATGTTAGTACAGTCATGTCTTTTGTTTTATACCTTCGACGGTTAATTGAATCAATGTAATTGAATTGAATATCATCATGGAGTGTGCCCGGAACGAGCCGGAAAGACGAGATTTATTAAATAATTTTTTAATAGGATTTGTAAGTCTGGGGTACCACAAGGCAAAATGGTGACTATAAAAGAAGTACTTTTTTATTTAAAGGGTGACCACTATTGTATTTGAATCAAGATAATCCTTGGTGTTTGCCAACTGTGACAACCGAGCTAAGACCTTTGGTGCCGGAATGTCTGACTAACAAAGTAACAACATCAAAGAATAAGATTATTCTTACAAGTTCGGACTAAGCACGCTTTGTGAGAGCAATTCAATAGGCTCCTAAAACACAGGTTCCCTTGAAGCGTGCTGGGCCCATAACCTATTAGTTTAAAGATGAAGTGAATAATCGTAACCGTGGTGTTTTAATTACTCTCACAAACTAATAAACTAATCGCCAATAAAAAATGTATGATTATTTATTCAAATTGAAAATATAATTCGTTCAAAAAGAACCCCTAAACTTATTGTCTAGTTTTTTTTTTAATGAGTTTTGAACGCTATTACATGTTATTTTGAAAGATCATCATCATTCTCGTGCCATTATACCAATTTATTTATGGTCAGGTCGGTGCACCATGACCTCAAACATCAACCAACAGTGCACTTAACTAGCCCGTTGGATAATGGAAGCCACTGAAACTGACGCACAATACGTACGTGAATGCTCCCACACAAACCGGCTACTTATCCAATGAGAAGATAAGAAATGCTACATTGTATCATTAAGAATGTCAGAACAGATACGAATCCAGGCACAGTAAATTCGATTTTCAGCAGAAATGCCTATAATCCACACACAGTGCTAATGCTGTGCTCCTGACCAAACCATGTCTTATATGTTGGAGTATCCAAATTGTCCATACACCCGCACTTTTGAGAACCGTAAAAAACATAACTGACGCCGCGATTGGCGTGGCCACCCATTGGGCCCAACCCATTTAACATCATACAATATACTTTGTCTCTGTCACCTCTGACCTAGACTAGAGTCAAGAGCAAACCCATTTCAAAAAAATTAATAAAAAATATTTAAATTTTATATTTGCCATCGACCCAAAAATATTTTTTTTAAAAAACATCAATAATACGAGTACCTTCGATAATAAACACAACACTTTGATAATAAATGCACAAGATCAACACAAAACCACAGTTCCAAACACCCGTCGAAGACCAAGTACACTGACGAAGTACTATCACTCTTAGAGTTCAGAGGCAACATGACGATAACGTAACGGTAGATGCACTAAAGCAATACATCACGTATATAATACGTCGTACCTATATAATTGTATCATGAGTCTGGCGGACGCATGGGCTATAATTAGTTATTATAAGCTTATTACATGCTTATAATAGTGCAAAGTGCACTGGTATTGGGTTCATTCACATATCAACGACCGGTGGTTGCGTTACTATACTATCTGCTAGATATATACTAGTAAGTTAATCTCAGTAACTGCTGGATTGATTAGGTTGAATGAATTTTAATTTAAGATCTTCGTAGCTGGACAATTACAAGCCATGACGAAAGTCGCGGGACTCCGCTGGATGCGGCAAGCACAGGACAGATGGTCGTGGCAGTGCTAGAGGTAGGCTTATGTACAGCAGTGGAAGTCTCTTCGATAACGATGAAGGAACAACTAAAACAGAAGTCCTATAATCATTGCATGACATTGTTATAAGCTATGTAAACAAAACAACATGATAAAGAAAATAGAAATGTCTGGTATCCGGATATCGTACCAATCACATACGCATACATTTCTTGCGAACGTCGTAAGTGACGAGTATGTTATTAGGTATTATCGGATAGATGAAGAAGCGGCTTCTGTCTGCACATTGGTAACCTAAAACTTTTATCAGTTGCAGTGACTTGAGACTAAACGGACACTCATAAAGTCATAACAAATTAAATTATTCTTTAATTGGTCCTGAAAGAATTTAACTACGCTGTAGGTAGGAAAATTGTACAATATGAGATGATTGGCGTGAGTATTTTTTTACTGTGGCATCGTACATTCGTGAAGTAAAAGTGTTGAAGGTGTGAGAAGGGTAATCGCTAGGAACATGGCGATATGTTCACACCACATTGATAACAAGGACAAGGAATTGGTTAATTTATAATATTGTCATTTGTCACCATTCTCTACCAAGGAGGAAGAAACGTTATGAGATTTATAGACGTCCCTTGAAGCCCTCATTGTAGGCGCATTTCCTCTCGTCAAAACAACATACATACTCGGATTCCAGATACTCGAAGATATAGTCGTCTACGCGATGTCTTTAATTTTGCCAGTTTCATTCCATATCTCCGATCTAATCTTGTTAGCGTAGAGTACAGATTAGGTTTAAGGGGCTTACATGACCTAAAGCGCTGTCACTGTCGGATTGCACCATGACACAACCCTGGTAATTTATTGCAAAATATGAAGCAATTATTTAATTACAAAACATCTATTGATTGGGATAAAAAATTAAAACACTAGTATTTTAGTATGTTGCTTGTAGAATAAATCTAACAAAAAATCCGAATGATTTTATGAATATTAGTATGGTTTTTATTGTAAAAAGAAAGTTTTTAGAGGTATCTTCATGATTTTTTTCTATCGTATCGAATTAGGTGTATTATGTTTTCAACACACTATCTACCTAGCATATATCCTGAATATTTTTCTGATTTTGTTTACTGAAATCGATCATATACTTTTATTGCTTCTAAAAAAAAGTTTACAAGTTTTTGCTAAAACCTACTTCAGGCACCAGCTCTCACAATGTGAATTTATATAGTTCAAAACTATAAAGTGTTACAAAAACATTGTGAAAGATATAACTTAAAAAAAAAATTGTTTCTAAAACTTGCGTTTTTTGTGTTTAGGTCCTGTAAGCCCCTTAAGATATCAGTAGCCATGGTGACGATCAGCAAAACATTGGCAATCTAGAAATAAATGTTTACATCTCAGATAAAGTAAATAGTCACGAGAGTATTTTTTTCATTTTCTGGCTATATTTCCTTTTTTGTTACAAAACCCTTAGGTGGAAACGAAAAAGTGGACAAATACCGGCGGGAACAACACCACGCTTAAAAATCTCTGCGTTTGCTCCTTGCTCCCTTACGTGAGTTATTCTTAATGAAAATTGTACTGAAAATGTTCCGGACTGAAAACGCAATGAAATTCCTGACACCGTTACTATTAATACCTGTACAACTTCAAAACATCTACGTAGCATCTAAATTAAGGCGTGTAAATCTAAACTGCGTCTGAAATCAGTGAACCCGAGCCCCCACTGAGCCACGAAAATGACCTTTCTATTTTTGATAGCTAGAACATTACTACGTGCCAAACCACGGGACTAAGGTGCACTACACATTACGCGATTACGGCTAATAAGATTTGATTACACTTTGACACACATAAACAGGTCTGAAGGGTTAGTTGCCAAAAGATGCGTTAAAAGTAAGAATATTACGATTATGTCAATAATTCAGCAAAAATCTCCTAGTAAGAAAATACAAGGTAAAGTACGCTTCAGCTGGAGGCACTCGCAAATGGCAATGGTCAGAGGGTCTACTCTCTAATGGCCGAACCCAATAACCTATTTTCAGGTAAAGACAGATCGATACTGATGGTAGCCAGTATAATCATAACTGCCAGTATAATGTAATCATACAGATCGCTACTGATGGTAGCCAGTATAATCATAACTGCCAGTATAATGTAATCATACAGATCGCTACTGATGGTAGCCAGTATAATCATAACTGCCAGTATAATGAAATCATACAGATCGCTACTGATGGTAGCCAGTATAATCATAACTGCCAGTATAATGTAATCATACAGATCGCTACTGATGGTAGCCAGTATAATCATAACTGCCAGTATAATGTAATCATACAGATCGCTACTGATGGTAGCCAGTATAATCATAACTGCCAGTATAATGTAATCACACAGATCGCTACTGATGGTAGCCAGTATAATCATAACTGCCAGTATAATGTAATCATACAGATCGCTACTGATGGTAGCCAGTATAATCATAACTGCCAGTATAATGTAATCATACAGATCGCTACTGATGGTAGCCAGTATAATCATAACTGACAGTGTAATGTAATCATACAGATCGCTACTGATATAGATTATTGGGACGTTAAAACCAGAGATATAGTTTGGCTAAAGAAGCTGACCACGAATTGTTTGGCACGAATTATTTTCTTAACTTTTAGTACGAAAACATTTTAGGACTATCAAAATTGTCAGTTTCCAGTTTGAATAATTTTGATATTTCGGCTATAAGAAACAAAATAAACGAATTCTATGGTGTGAAAAAAACAAATCCCAACACTAAGAAGCGTGCACAATGAGCTGAAGAAAGCAATTAATATGGGATACCATGAAACCCTTAGAATTTCTTTACATAAGAACAGGGGGCCTAAAAAGGTCACTTTGGCAAAATCATAAAAGAATAACATTATGAATCATAATGGACAGTTAACTGTTAAGTTAATCATATCAAATCCCATTGGTGAAAGATTTTTCAGTTATATTTTTTTGTCTGTGCTAAAATAACAATCAATCTAATCCCGATCACTTTGATTAAACTTACATAGAGCAGCGAAAAAAAGAAAAACACGGACTGTCTGCGCCATATTGTGATTA
Source organism: Luperina nickerlii (assembly GCA_963855955.1). Lineage (NCBI taxonomy): Eukaryota > Metazoa > Arthropoda > Insecta > Lepidoptera > Noctuidae > Luperina > Luperina nickerlii. The sequence goes on from OY979662.1 coordinate 3,058,899, forward strand.
ATAATGTTATCCTTTTATGGTTCTGTCAAAGAGGACTTTTTAGGCCCCCTGGATTGAGTTTCAAAACAATAAAAATTAACGGACTTTGCTTACAGAAAAATATGATATTGCGGCATGGAGACACATTCTTGAGAATAAACATCAAAAATTCAAAAGAGACTAGAAGAAAGTGTCAAAATGAAGGGTTTGTGTTAGGTGCATTATTTGTATGCCTGATTCTAAAGCTAATCTCCAAATATGGCTTCCAGAGAATAATATTCATTTTGAAAAATATCGTACCAAAGGTGAATTAATAAAGAGTATTCTATTCTAATTAATAAGCTAAATTAGCGGTATTGTAATACGGTTTAGGAATCGCCCGTAACTTTAAGCGAAACTACAGACTACCTGCTTAGGGCTCCTCCCTAAGCAGGTAGTCTGTAGTTTCGCTTCGCGTGACTACCACATGCATCTTTCATTTGTTCCGACTGAGGAATTCTTACTTGCAAATCATGAACTTATATACCTATGTATGTACCTAATGTAGACGCGTCTTTTTGTTCACCACGCTAAGCATCCTGTCCTTGCAGAAAAAGGATCGCGTTTTTATTACTAGATAAAATAATAAAATATGGCCCATCCGAATACACGTATTTAAGGTGGAAAAAAAAGTATTGCGATGTTAGAGAAATTGAATCGTTATATTAATATGATTATGCAAAACGCAGTAATTAACCGTATAATGTGCGCCGACCGTTACACTGGGTTTATTAGTAGAACAACTTACATTCTAAATTGTACTCTCGCTTGCAAGGAATTAGTATCATTTTAGTGAAGAGTGCTCTACTAAGGTGCAATATGCTATTTGCATTCAAAAACTTCTAATTAGAGTTTTTTGAGTCCAATTAACATGTACACATATTAATTACGGCGTATAAATTTTAAGAAAGTATTGTAGAAGGAAATGGCGAAAGTTTCGCCGTAACATAAGATTTTTGTAGGTACTTTAATTTTAGACTAGGTACTATCCTGTTAAAAAATTCGTTCGTTTTCATCACGTATGGACGTCCTATAGAGTTAGTAGCAAATTAGTCTATAGGGTGGCCGAGACACCGCCGCACAACAGGTTACCATAGAATACACATTCAGTACATTATTCCCCCTCCCCCTGAACACCCCATGGGTTGAAATTTTTAATCGGATAATAATAAAAAAATAACGGTTCATACATTTTGACTGCGTTGGGTATTTCACTTTTCTATGAAACACCCGACTTTCATTTTGATTACCGACGAAAAGATTCGACGAAAATTCTACTTCGCCTGAAATCAAGTGCTAGCAAACAGAAAGTATTGTCTAACTCTAGACTGTCGGTACTTTCCGTTTGTTAATAATCTTCTTCTTTCTAAATCTATAAAAGGAGAAACTGACTGACTGACATATCAACGCATAGATGAAACTACTAGGACTAGGAATGTGTAATTTTGCATACAGCTTCCTTTTATAATGTAGGGGAGCACTAAGAAAGGGTTTTTGGAAATTCAACCTTAAAGGGGATGAAAAGGGGGATTTAGTTTGTATGAAAAATCTTATTCCTTGAGTTAATAAACTTCAAACTTGGCACGAACTCTTATCGAAGTAAATTATGAAGTTTGGCATTTTTTGTTTTTCTAAACAACCCCCTAAAGGGGGATTGGGAGGGTGTCAAAATTTGTACGGAAGAATTTTAACGCGCGGTCCGATTAACTCGAAACTTTGTATTTATACTTAAGACCAAAAATAAAGAATAAAGTTTATCAGGGTTTTTCGAAAACCCACCCCTAACGGGGTGAAAAGGGGTAGCTCATTTTACACGAGAGGCTTTCACTGCGTGGCTTGATTAACTCGAAAATTGGTATAAATAATCTTTGAATCAAGTAATGAACATATCCCAAACTATTTTTCGAAATTCCGCCCCTGTGGGAGTGAAAAGCGGGAATACAGTTTATATGTGAAAATCTTATTCATTTGGTTAACAAACTTGAAACTTAGCACAGGTACTTATTTATCTAAATAAATTATAAACTCAAACTTAAAGCATTTATTTCAATTAAACCTTATACAGGCACTTTTGAATTGTCAATATTAAATGGTCTGTTAGTTAGTCAGAAAGTTGAAACTAGTTGTTATAAAGATTGAGATCATATAAGTACATACATTTTCGAAATTTTTAGAGGAAAGTACGAAATGCACGCGGACGAAGTCGCGGGCAAAGTGCTATGATAAATAGCAAAACAAACACATTATCAAACTTTATGTTTACCATAAAACATCTAGTGATAGTCGAAACGAACGCTTGTGATTCAATTATAGAAACAAGAAGAAATATATCGTCCTCCTTCTTATCATCCCGAGCACGTCGTAAAATCAACTGAGTGAAACGGATGGCAAGCAGCGCAGGCGCAGTCGTGAACGCATTCGCATCATACACTACAGTAAGCGCTCGTATCGTCAATTTATAGTTTGACAATGTTGATGATAGAGCAATCAGTCACCACTAGACGTGAGTGCTTTGTTACACACGATTGTGTGATGATTCGCCGTGCTGCCAACACACGTGGTTACCGTGGTTGTGAAAGGGCTTAAGGGATGCCAACTGTCACCAAACATTTTTCACCCCACCTGTGCATTTTGCAACCTGTTACAATTCAATGAATGGAAAGCCCTGCGTTAACCAAACAATATTAAGGTTTCCTTAAGGGGATTACATAACCTAAACGCAAAGTAAACTCTTTTTACAGTAAAAACAGCAACAGCAACAGTATATTATACATACAATCATTCTGATTTTTGTCAAATTATTCTACAAGCAACATACTAAAGCACTAGTCTTTTAATTTTTTAGTCCAAACAATAGATTTTTTGTAAATAGATAATTGCTTCATATTTTGAAATAAATTACCAGCGTTGTGTCATCGCGCTTCTCTTTCTTTTCTATGCAGTCCGATAGTGACCGCGCTTTTGGTCATGTAAGCCTCTTAAATGTTATTAAGCCTTGTACGGACTAAGCGTTCCATTGTACGCATACGCACAGCGGTGCTATTCTGTAAAAATCTCACCGTGAAAATTTAGGTGAAATGAGCGTGGAGTGAGCAATAGTGTCAATTCCTAGCAAAAACAAACTCGCTTCACCTAAGTTTTCATGGTGAGATTTTTACAGAATCGACCGGCAGGCACGATAACTATGCTATGCTTGTTTTGGTCGCGTAACCGACTGCGCGTACATTGGAACGCTTAGTCCGTACAAGGCTTTACAGTTTTTGCATCTTGGCTAATCTTAGTATCAAAATAATCAAATGTAAATGACATGACGTCACATTATAGGTGGCCGCCTGCCTACTCACAATCGGTCACCGCAGAGACACGGCGTCTCGGCCCGAGCTGATACTGATTGCGGACACTTCGAGTGGGCGATATCCTTCCCTTATACATCGTCAGTATCGTCACATATGAAGTCAGCACTAAGTCATATTACATTATTAGATCAAGCTGATAAAAATAACTGCAACGTCAATAGCACCATTTTTCTCGATCGTGATTATTGAGTTCACAGTATTTATGCATCATGCCTAACAAGCACCTTTGTGATAAAAATAATTGCACCGTTAATTATATTTATTTTCATGACGATCTTGATGATCAACTAACCACCTGCCAGTATTAATGTAGGTACAAACAATTCTTTAGCTAGGTGCGTAAATGATGACAATAATTCTCATAAAAATAATCACTCAATATCCTGTGTAATTTAAATAAATTATATTATTGATCCACAAGCTGTGTGTGACCGTTTGAGTTTCCCATATTAAACATAATGACGAACTTTCATACAAAGTGTAATCCCCTATGTAACCCCTTTAGGTAATGAATTTTCAATAACCCTCAGTGCTCACCATCATAAGGCTAAGTAATGACAGCCGCACGGGTCGATTGATCAGGTTAAGGTACACTTACCGCGGTTGGTCCGTCGATGGATGACCATATTTACATATCAAGACCTCTCCGTGCCTCGGAAAGCACGTTAAGCCGTTGGTCCTGACTGTCATTTGTGGATCTTTGATAGTGGTTACGGGTAGTCAGAAGCCAGAAAGTCTGACAACCAGTCTTACCAAGGGGTATCGTATTACCCAGTAATTGGGTTGTGGAGGTCAGATAGGCAGTCGCTCCATGTAAAATACTGGTATTCAGCTGCATCCGGTTAGACTGGAAGCCGACCCCAACAAAGTTGGGAAAAGGCTTGGCAGAGGACGGAGTCAAAAAGTCGTGGATCTAACGAAATAGGGAGATAAAGGAGGTCATTTCCAACGCTTTTAAAGTGAGAAATAATTTTTGGTAACGCTTGAAAATTTTTGGAAAACAATTAATTGCTCTTGAAATTAGTACCTAGAGCCGCTATAGAACTTTTGTAGTGCTGATACATTATCTAGTAATAATACAACACCGTTTGTTTATTGTTTTATATCATTTTTTTTTAAATTAGTCTAATAATTGTAGAACAACTTGGTATACAAAAATATTCATAACTTTTAGGGCAATTGGTTGGATTATGGCCATGCTGTAGTAAGATTTATTGTTGGAAATGACCTTCTTTATCTCCTTAATTCGTTTGATCCACGACTTTTTGACCACCCTGAATAACGAACTCTTGTGACCATAAATATGTATTACGCTGTGCGTTGCCTGTCAGATAATTTAAAACTTTTATTAAGTAGATATTTCATTTATAATTATGTATTTTGAATAGTTTTAATGTGAGTCACTAATTGGTTAATACTTGTCAGATATTAAGATTTATTGGGACGCGATGCAAAAATCCTTCAATGTACCACTTTCATAAGAAATATTTCGTAATAAATAAAGAAGTAGGCACCTAAAGGTGCAGCGCAGACGGCAGACTTTTTGTGCGATCGAGTCTGCGGCGCACAAAAAGTCTGCATGGTGCGCAAAAAGTCTGTCGCGGATTTTTCACAGACACAACGCACACGACGCACATCTTCGATCATTCTGTCGGCAGAGCTGTAGGGACGTAGACGCTATGGAAATCGTGCAGAGATCGCGAAGTATTATTTTGTACATGATGTACAGAAAAAGAAGAAGAAATAGACAATTTTGGGTACATCCTATACTTTCGGAAAGATTACTGAAGGGACAGTTCCATACTAAACATTCAATTCTGAAACAACATCCGGAAAAAATTTTCAAATATTAAGTATAAAATGTCTGTTACTACATTTGATGAGTTGCTATTTATTTTAAGACCTGCTTTGACTCATTCAGAAACAACAATGAGAAGGTGTATTGGTCTTCTCTTCTAGAATTAACATCGTTACATCGACCTCTGGCGCCATGATACTAGATCGCGTGCGTTACGTCCACCCCTATCAAATGCAGATTGCCGACTAAAGTGTGCGCCGTCTGCGTTAGCGCGCGTTGAAGCAAACGTTCTATTTTTTCAGACTTTTTGTGCGGAGCGGCGCGGCCCGGCGCGGTGCGGTCTGCCCGAATTACACGGATTTTTTGTGCGCCGGACTTTTTGCGCGTCGTGTGCGTTACTGCATATAATTGCATAGGTTCTATTTTCATAGACTAAAAAGTCCGTCACGGATAGTCTGTCGTCTGCGCTGCACCTAAATCATTCTGCACTCATTAGGTCATAGATGAGATAGTCCAAAGAAATGATGGTCGCTGAGGCGCTGACAGGGTCAAAAATTGCGCCGACCTCAAGCAGTTGGCCCTGGGCAGGCAGAAGAACCAAGTATATAGTCCAAAGTCACATCAATAAAACTACTCATAATATATGAGTTGTAAACATACGCGTTGCATTTTATGTGCACCGGATGAGAGTGTGAGTCAGCATCTTCATATTATCGCTGCCCAACCCAATTATTTATGGAAGTAAGACCCATTTCAGGTGGAAAACGAAGTAGGAGGGCTTTACATATGTTGAAGTAATATTATAGCACTTTTTGGGCCGGAAATAGCTACCAATAATGAGAGCTCGATTCTCTGATGGTTGAGGTTCTCAAGGGCTAGAGACAAATCTGTGCAAAACACGCGACGCAATATCCCGCGCGTTATTTATCCCACTGATCAGGGAAGGTCCTCGACGGGGGTTTTTTTACCCAAACCAATGTGGTACTCTCGGGGCATACATTTGAACTTGCCACCATGGAGCGGAATTACGCGACCGAGTCAGATTTATTTATCCCTAGTGCAAGAGGAAATTATACTTCTCAGTCTTGAGTATATAGTTTCACAACTTATATCATGGCATCTAAATATTGGCAGTCTGAGTATCCACCTCTGCAATACACCAGATAAAATGCAAACTAAGATTATAATAATGTAGGAGATGAAGTTCAGTATATGGAATGCTGTGCGACCGCTAAAAACTTTTGTGCCAGAAGCAATAAATAGATTTATTAATAAAAAGGCGTAAGACAAGATAGTATCAGGTGGACTACTTGTTCAGCAAGAATTAAAAATGTTAATTCTAAAAAACATATCTCAACATAACATCATCTAATACTGCCAATTGATTAGTACAGTCAGTTACTGCAATTAGCTGACCCACCTTTGCATAAATGATTGATTTTTTTTAGAATACGAATCGATAGAATTTTATAATTAAAATTTTATTTTAATTTTTTTTTATTCTATCGATCGTATTCTGAAAAATCTCAACCATTTATGCAAAGGTGGGTCAGCTAATTGCAGTAACTGACTGTACGTTGAGATGAATTTCACAAATTTAAATTCAAATGTGGCGTGTTGGGCGCGGATTACATGTACGTATTTACAAGCCAATCGTATAAAATTATGAATCTAATGCTAAGCTTTCACCATGGTTGCTGTTTGAATTACCATATTTTTTAAGATCCGTAGCTAAAATATACTCTGATATTTTTTTCTGTTTTTTCCGCTATCTGTGATAACGATAATTCAAGGTCTCTATGAAAATGAGTCCATTCACTAAGTCAGCGTTTACCATAATTATATTAAAGTAAAATTTCAACTTAAATAAAAAAAATATAGCATAAGCTATATTTTTTTTATTTAAGTTAACAGTGGCTAAATAATATCAGCCGCACGGGTTGATAGAAGGTTAAGCTATCCTTACCGAGGACGGTCCGTGGATGGGTGACCATCCATTACATATCGAGACCGTTCCGTGCCTCGGAAAGCACGTTAAACCGTTAGTCCCGGCTGTCATTTGTAAATCTATGACAGTCATTACGGATAGTCAGAAGTCCAAGCCTTACAACTAGTCATATTTAGGGGTATCGTATTACTCAGTAACTGGGTTGTGGAGGTCAGGTAAGCAGCCACTTAATGTCCATGTCCTCCAATGCTGGTATTCAGCTGCATGCGGTTTGACGTGAAGCCGACCCCGACATATGTATGTAGTTAGGAAAAGGCTAGGCAGATGATGATTTAACTTCAAGTTAACAGTGGCCAACGAGCTGGGTACTTATTACGATGGATATCTTCCACCGCAACATTGTTTTTAAGACCAGGTTGAAACGAACAGTAAAATTGCAACTTCTTCAAGCCTATTAGATCTCTGCTCTCAAACAACGGTGAAGAAAAGCATCGTGATGAAACCGGCATGTCTTAGAACAAAACTTCGAAGACATGTGACATCTACCAACCAGCACTGGGCGGACCCGCATTACGGCCCTCTCCCTCTCACAGAGAGGAGGCCTGTGTCCCAGCAGTGGGAACATTATAGGCTGATTATGTTTATGCAAAGCCTTTTAGAACAGATAAAATATAATAGGGCTTTACAATTAGAATAAAAGAAGATGTCGGTCGATTTTCTTGGCCATATCAATTGTTATGTAGCCGTAATCACAAAAACCGCTGATGAAAGACAAGCTAACCATTGTTATGACATCCGCATTAGCAGGAGAAAGTGTTAACGGCTACTTTTTACCCGACTGCGCACGGTAAAGGTGTGTGTTCTTCAGGTTTTTATTCACAAGTTTTACTTTTCAGCGAGTGATTGGATTAGTGCGGAAACATAAGGACCGAGAGATCGTGCGGGCGCGCATGTCGGTGAACGCCAAGTCTTTTATTTAGGCTAAGCGCGCACCTCGATTTTTTATCGTGCGATAGTTTTGTCGCAGGAATGGAACGTATGAGTTAGTCCGGTAGTGCGAGCACATTCGAGTAATAAATCGCAGCGATTTTAAAATTCTGATTTGTCACAATTTGCTGCGATTGCTCGCGATTATCGCGAAAGTGAACTGCAGCGTGTGGAACTGTGGTCCCGCGCGCACTGTGACAGAAAAATCGCGCACTCGGGCCACCCGGCCAGTGCCTGATTTAGAGTTCTGACAGCCCTAGGCTAAATATGAATATGCGCCCCCCGCCCCCAGGCGTGTCCTGGCTAGCCGATGACTTATTAAATTTTTATATTTTACTAGTATTTAGGCGCATATTTTAGATTAAGTACCAAATTTTATTAAAAAAGTGGTGCTTGCAAGAGCAAGCTTAGCGCCCCCTCGGTCCTTGCGCCCTAGGCTAGAGCCTTATTAGCGTGTGAGTAAATCAGGCCCTGCACCCGGCGCCCATTTGTATTCCGTTCTTTCGAGAATAAACATATTCACTGGAATTTCAATACGAAAGGAGGCGAGACGTGGAACATTCTTAGTAATCTGTCAAAAGATTGATTTTCATTCCATAATAGCCATAGAATTTTTTGGGACATAGCCGAAGATAATAGGGTAGTTGACTAAGAAAATATATTTAGTCCATCAGTTAGATTACTAAAAAATATTGTATACGTATTTTTTCTTTTGTCTGGCAAACAAAAAATTACGAAGATACAGCGCTTGGAAATTTCGTATGACGTCACGCCGTGCTACAAATTTTAGCACGTTATTACGTCAAAGCCCCCCACTCCTGAACTTTGATGTGATATATCTTTGTAATTTTTTATCTAATTGATAAAACAAAAAATACGTGTTCAATATTTTTTAATAATCTTACTGAGGGACTAAATCGAATCGATTTATTTTTACCCAGGCAACATCCCTATTGTATTACTAATAAAGTCTTATTATGTAAATCTATCCGCCTATCCGCTGTAAATGAATGAGTCTAATATTGACAATTTTTTTTTATTTGTATCGAATCCATTGTGAAACAGCAATGGCCACCGATTATTTTTATCGCAGTGCGTGCACTTTACTTTCTGCGATATTTTACAGCGCGATACTAAAATCGTGTCGCGAAAAGTAAAATCGTGGTGCGGGGCTGATTTTTCCTTATAAAAACTGTCAGACGTCTATTTTATTCCACGAATTAATCATTTTTGTCATTATAACACGAGGGAAGGGGACAAAAATATTATAACAGAAAATCATTTTATTTCGCTCCTATAGATGGCTCGCGGTTTAGGAATCCATGCTTTTCAGAGTGCAATTACTAAAAAATAAGAAAACATTTAATTTTTGCAGTAAACGCCATTATTTGAAAAAAAAAGAAACGCTTTTCTGTTTAAGTTTATAACAACACCAATAGTCCATATTAAATGTTTTAGTAGGTACTTATATCGAGCATTGATACAAAAATATTTTATCCGATTGATACGTAATCTCACATGGAACAGTTCTTTGTCCAGATTGTCACGGTATTTTAATACTTCCACGCAGATACAGTCGCGTGGGGTCACCAAACTAGTCTATTTTTACATTCTTAGCAGAGTAACACGTTAAACTTTAAATATTAATGACTAGAATTTCGAACACCGATGAGTAATGAACTCATTTCTCCAATTTATAAGAGTCGGAATCAAATAGTCCTTAAATATATTTTTTGGGTTTTATTGATATGGCAACCCCAACTGTAATAGAAGACATTGTAGAAATGTAAGGCACAATAAATTATTGCGTCGGGTATTATATTTTATTATTATATCCGTGTTTCATTATCTTAAAAATAGAAGTACAGCGGACGGACAGTAGCGCACAAATACGAACATGAGTGTAAAAATGATTCACGCATTTTCGCGTCGTCGTCGTCGCGCCCACGTTTTTATCTTCGTCTTGCGGAAAGGCCACTAATAGCTTTAATATTTATGTATTACTAAAAATCTAGTACTTAATAGCTTTATTTTGATGTTCTTCCTATATTATTTTATTAATCTGATCCTCTTTATCTCAACTACTTTAACCTATATTTTCACACATATATTAATTAATTAAAGTGTGAAAATAAAGGTGAAATTTGACTTTTTGTTAGGATAGGTTAATTTTTCTTTTTTGTAGAAAAATCTGATTAGATTAGTAGATTTCTGGTCTTTAAATAGCATCCGTTTTATAAAAAAATTTGATGTTTGATCAAAAGTTGATGTATGATGCACATTGTTTATCAACGTGTTACTTTATTACCTACTAATCTATCTTATTATGTACCAGTAGAGGCATAGAAACCTTAAAACTTCCAACAAGAACTTAAATAATTTCAATCGAATTATTCGAATTTAAAGGACAAAAACAAAAAAAAATTGGCCCGAATCCAAAAATACTGTTTCCGTCTACTTCAAAACAGACTCGACCGATGTTATTGTTATTGTATGATTCCCTCCGCGTTTAAAGTGCGTCTAAAACTGTATCAAACTTCATCCAGCAATTTGCGACTTTGAAATACCGAATGTACAGATTGACATAACCGAAGTTTTTTATAGGAGAAAGACAAGTAAGGGTTGCCTTGCCTCGAAGCAACGGGTTTCTTTAATCTACGCTCGTTTAGATGAATCATCTCCTCAGTTACAGTAATTAATTATGACACGAGATGACATAATGGTGTTAGTTAACACTCAAACATAAAGTAAAATGATCTTAATGCTGTTTTACTTCTCACCGACTTAAGAGTCCGTCCTATCAAACGGCTAATTTCGGTCAATTTTGTTCTGTAATTGTTAGATTGTGTAACATAATATGAGCAAAACTGTGCACGTTATGAGTAGCTTAACTCTTCATCTTGCATGTGGCTTGAAGGTATTTTACAAAAAAACTTCATAACTAATGATAAACCATCAAAATTCAATGCCACTTTCTTCAAAAATGACGCCAGAGTGAAGTTTGACCATCGTTTCAGGAAAAACTACGATAAATTTTGACTATATAAAAATATAAGTAACAACAGCATATAACCCTTTTGCATTTGTGTTGATCACTTTTTTACATTCCCATACAAAAATTAACAGAAAAAAAATGATGAAGTTACGTCATTCTACGGAAAAAATCAGCCACTTGTGTATTTTTTTTCTCATTTTTAGCTCGATATTTAAGAAATTAAAAAATTACATAATAATCTTAAGTTATTTTTATACTAAAAACAAAATTTTATTTAACAAAAACAGATAGAAAACCTATGGAAAATAAATTTCAAAATATACTATAATAACATGCGCGCAAAATCGATCGCCTCAGTGTCAACTCAGCTAGCGCAGCGGGAGGACGTATCGCTCTGTGTCACTGGAGCACGCGATCTTTCGTAAGAATTTTAGCAAGAATATACTTCGACTACCACAACTTGGTCCGGTGAGTATGTATTTTGTTTTCAGTACATTTTACTGATATAAAAATATAGTTGTGAAATTTTTGATCGTTAAGAAGTTTGGCTTTTTAACCTACTTCAAAAAAGGAGGTTCTGTATTAGAACCGTTTGTATTTTGTAGAGTATGCATTGCCGCGTTTTTTGATTATGTCTTATAAATTATGTGTTTAACTGACTTCAAATAATAGGAGGTTATATATAATATATATAACCTCCTATTATTTGTTTATTTGTTTGTTCAGACGACTTTGAGTATATTATACTCAAAGACGTCTGAACAGATTTGAATTATTTGTTTGTTTAATATGGTGTCTGCCCTATTAAACAAAATCGGGTGGTCCCATGGTCATCAGGTTGGGATCTGATGGTGGGATCCTGGAGAAATCAGCGGGATAACTCTTCAACTTTTATAGAAAAACATATAGCGATTTTACTATTGATTTTATACAATCATTTTTGTTTTTCATGCGTCAATTCGTATTATTACATTTATAGATAATGGGGCGAAAGAAAGGAACACACTACCAGTGTGTCAATAAACGAAAAAGGAACTTTATGGGAATGGAACGTGCCAGACAAGTACTAAGAGAACGCACTTATAATCAACCGGCTACCACTTCGTCGTCTGTAGATGGTGTAAGTTTTAGTTACTATCAGCTCAAATAATTGCAAAAAACTGTGTTTTAACAGCAGGCTATATTTGGTTGTTTTTGTGCTTATTGCTAAGTATACATACGTATATAGAAAAATAGGAATAAAGTACTGTAATAATAATATTTTCGTATTTTTAGGCAGCTAATGACAATAGAAGCCCTGAAAAAGTTGTCATGAGTGGTGATGTCGACTATTCAGTTCCACTTAATCTAGGCATGGTATGTTTCTGGTATCCCATACATTTAAATATAAAGCTTGCAGATTTGCTATGACGATAATACTATATTTTTCACACTTTTTTGAAGAAATGAGATATATATGTATTCTATATAAGATTAGAGATTAGATCATCTGTGTTTGCGCACACGTTTGTGTACTATTATATCTTCTGAATACTTGGTAAATCTCCGTTGAGATAGGCCACCGTGATCGAAATTCGTTATTATTAATATAGATGCGATTTATTGCAGAGTAAAGAAAATATTCTGAGTCTAGAAAGCTGTCCACCAATGGATTTAGATTTAAGTGATGACTTCGAAATTGAATCAAACAAGGTATGATATATCTGCACAAATTAATGAATTTAAAAAATCGTATTCATAAAACAGCACAAAGGAATTTAAAACTCTTGCTGTTTTAGAAATCACCGGTATCATCATTGCTCATCGAAGGGCGAAGAATAGTGGACTTCCAATACTTTTTTGACCAGTGGATACATATCACAAACCACAGTCTTCAATTCGGATGTATGCATCAGAATTTTCATCAGCCAAGACCGCATTTTTGGAAAACCTCATGTCTCAAATTGTACAGAGACATGATATTGAAAGGGACACTATATTACAAGCAGAAAGTGCGTTGTGGCTCGAGTTACGCAGATGTCTTTTGACTGCTTCTAATTTTGGTAAAGTGTGCAAGCGGCGAAAAAATATAAGTTCTGCAGGTCTTGTAAAAAATTTACTTTACTCGTATTCGCTTGACCATGTTGCAGCAATTCAACATGGCAAAACGAATGAACAGAATGCCTTAATTCAGCTGCAAACGCAAGAGAATATTGTTTTTGAAAAATGTGGCCTGCTCATCGACGATGAACATTTTTTTCTGGGTGCAACGCCAGACGCTCTATTTGAAAATGGTATCGTAGAGCTAAAATGTCCATTTTCGGCATTTAGAATGAGCCCTGATGAAGCCATAAGAGAAAAAAAATACAGTTTTGGAAAATCCAAAATGGGGAAATGAAAATTAATAAAAATCACGACTGGTGGTACCAGATTCAAGGCCAATTGCACATTACAAAAAAGGATGTATGTTTGTTTGCAGTATGGACAGGTTCTGATTATACAATGAAAGTCGAAAGAGTCATTAAAGAAGATAGTTTTTGGAAGACAAAAATGGAGAAAAGGCTTGTGGATTTTTATGACACATGCTTGTTACCTGAAATTATCGATCCCAGAAAATCTCGTTCCATGCCTCTTCGAGACACTTCATTTTAAAATAAATACATGTAGTAACAAGGTTAATGTAAAAAAAACATATTTCAATATTTGTCGTCTCTAAGATTCATGGGCCTAGCTTTCGGGATCAGCTATTTCAGGTATGAGACATGTATTATAAAAAGAAACAACTTTTTTTCATATATTTGTTCCAAAATGGATCATTTCTGACTATCTTGTAATCTACCTTTCCCTAACTTTGATAAACTGCAGCTGTCCCTGAGGTAGATTTACTAGTCGAGACTTTGATGTATAGAATATAATAGAAATACTATTTTATCCAAACTGACAACCGGCGCTGTGTCTAACGCCCATCAAATGCTGAGATGGTATCCTTTGTACGCTCAGCGCAATTTTATAATTTTGTTCTGTAATTTGTAGTATTTTTTGTTTGTTGCTATTGTACTGTCTGTGTCTAATGTTTTCTATTTTATTCTACATATTAAGCGTTTAAAAGCAAATCATGTAAATACATTTCTAAAGATGAGACATAGTAAATAAATTCTGTTTACGATTCCCGTTTTTCTATTTAATTTTATCGTAGATATTTTTTTTTATTTTTAGCCTATTGCCTTATTATCTTACCATTTTGAATGTAGACAAACTTACCAAAAATACCTTACTAATATAATAACAAAAATCAAAACGCATTTTATTAAACGCTATTAAAATAATTTAATTGTCAATTAAAGGATCAAAATTGTTTACGCGATCTCTAAGCTTTACTCGCAGCCATGTGTGCGTAAACGTGCACACAAATATGAAAATGCCTAATCTTGCGCGAGTCAGTTTTGTGCACGGATTCTTAAATACCAACATAATCAGATCACATACACTTGTCATATGATATCTGTTGGTTTAGCCCAGTCATTTTAGGCATTTTAAACCCCAATCTACGGAAAAATTCTTAGTGAGCTGAATTTTTGTACACACCTTTATTACGACGTTGTAATGAAGATGTGAAAAATCGACATTAATATCGTGCCGGCTAAAAGAGTTATAAAGGTCAAAAGGTCACGAAAATCAGTTTTTTGCAAATATCTCGCGACCTATTGCTCGGACGTCAATACAGGTCATTATAAAATTGTTTGTCGTGAAATTATCTACAAAAAATGCCTCTTGCAATTTTCTGTAAAATTAACCGTTTTTGAAGTAGAGCGGTGAGAAAGCGACTAGAATGCACTTACATACAGTATTGTATACCGTATACCAAGGCGTAAACTCTATTGTTTTTTTATTTATGTTTTTAAGTATCTTAAAAACTTCTATCTGATATTTGGGCGTTTTGTGAAAAGTATACCTACTTATATTATAGAGGTTTGGAACTTAGTAAAATCTACAAACGTCCTACGGCTTTTAAACGACGCCAAGAAGAACCGAGTAGGTACATCAAAATCTCCGCGGAAGAAAAGAATTAGAGCTTTTGATTTAAAAAACAGTGGCACCCCGGGAGTGCCGACAGAAGTGAAAACTTGAACAATTACGTGTGTTTTGTGAATCGTCTTGTAAACAAAACACGCGCGGTACCGGCTACGGCCATCCGTCTTACGAATTTTCGATCAGGTCACGTGTCCTGACGCGAGTTTAACATTTTTTACCCATTACAAAAAAAGTGTACAACGCCGCTAAAGAAGTTTTCACTTCAAAAATTATGTTTATTTTGTGGAGAAGAAGCAAGTGAAGAAGTTGAGAGAAAAAGAGAAAAAAAATACAGACGCGTTATTAGAGAAGTGAGACAGTAGCAGGTATAAATGGACGGGTCTCGGAACAATAAAATATAGAACATCTGCCAGCGGAGGTCGTTTGTATAATATATATATGTAGTAGATTTTACTAAGTTCCAAAATATGTAGTAGATTTTACTAAGTTCCAAACCTCTATAATATAAGTATACTTTTCACAAAACGTCCAAATATCAGATAGAAGTTTTTAAGATACTTAAAAACATAAATAAAAAACAATAGAGTTTACGCCTTGGTATACGGTATACAATACTGTATGTAAGTGCATTCTAGTCGCTTTCTCAGCGCTCTACTTCAAAAACGGTTAATCTTACAGAAAATTGCAAGAGGCATTTTTTGTAGATAATTTCACGACAAACAATTTTATAATGACCTGTATTGACCTCCAAGCAATAGGTCGCGAGATATTTGCAAAAAACTGATTTTCGTGACCTTTTGACCTTTATAACTCTTTTAGCCGGCACGATATTAATGTCGATTTTTCACATCTTCATTACAACGTCGTAATAAAGGTGTGTACAAAAATTCAGCTCACTAGGAATTTTTCCGCAGATAAATCTAAAATGACTGGGCTAGTTAGACACTGTGTATGTCGTTTTAAAATGTCATAACTCTTTAACGTACATTTCGAAAACCGCTCACGCCTCTCGCCCGTTCATTCCGTGCTTCCCTACATTTTCTTTCACATTATGCAACGACACTCTCGTGCTATGAGCTGGGAACGTACATAATTATTAATTATACGGTGTTGCGAAACTTCCTAATAAGCGATTCGACAGTAATCGACAGGCTAATATTTATGATGCTGGAATATAACGTTTTTCTTTCAGGAGTTTGCCGTTCAGCCATCGCATACCCGCTGCGCAGCTGCTAAGATTGGATCTCAGAGTGTTCCCCCAGTGTTGAAGAGACTACCCAACTAGCAAAATAATCCTGGATTGCGATTCTATAATGCTACGTGGACTTATAAAGCTCCGATGATGGTTTTGGTGGTTGCTACTGCGCTTTTAATAGCATAAATACATGCTGGTTTTACTCAAGTACACTTAATCCTATAATTTGTACTTACATCGGTATATGGGATCATATTTCCTGACAAACATAGGATCAAGACTCCTATGAAAGCATGAAACAAGAGTAATTGCACTCAAGAGTAATAACTCCGGTAACTCGGACTTATATGCGCCTATAAGATAACATCTGCGGACCATTTAAATCCTAATACTCCTGTAGGAGCATGTACCAGGAATATATGCACTGAGGAGCCATTACTCTTGTTATTTTTACTTATAACCTCATATAAGCTAATATTTTATGGCCCATATAAGTAAATTAAAGTTAAATTACTGTAAATCATTTATGGTTTGGTTTTACATATGCTTAAAAGTAAGTGTTAAATGAATTTCATATCCATGTTTTAAAAACAATAAATCACCAAGATTACACAGCATGCAGCACTCGGTAGGATAAATTGTTCTCTATATCGATTTATCGTATGCCGTTTTAAACCTAGACATATTTATATAGGCATTCCACAGTAGTGTTATTGTCCAAGAAATCTCAAAGAATCCTGGTTAAAACTCTTAAGAAGCCACTTTTGCTTGTAACGACCAGTACAGGCGAAAACACGCTTTATATAGTTTTGCAAATTCTATTTTAGGATTTGACATCAGCCATTTTGATTAGGTACGATTGTTTTTGTTTACAAATATTGAAAATGGATTTAAATAAGTGGAAGCGGTTTAAATAGGAGATCTTATAAAAGAAAAGTTAAAAAAAGATATAAAGAAATGTTTAACGCAGTGAGCACCGATTTTTTAAATTTAACTGGTGAACTGAAACTCGTATCGCCAATTCTAGCGAGGGTTCCGGACAAGATATTGTAGTACTACTTTAGATGGAAGAGGTTCGGACAACGAAAGTACCAAATCTTTGAGCGATATTGAAAGCGAAGATCTTTCGGATTATAATAAAAATTTAGAACTGCGTTATTTTATTAAAAACTGGGAATTCCCCGAACCACAAAGCCATGCTATTGAAGCTTAGCAACGTTGCGCGTAAGCGGGCGAACCTGCGAGTATTATGCTGTCGATTTGAGATGGTCAAGAAAGTACCATGAACTCTTAGTAAACGACTTCTTTTTAATTTATCGTAGTTGCTACCATAGACGTATAAAAACTAATACAATTCATGAAGAAGTTCATGGTACTTTTTTGACCATCTCAAATCGACAGCATATAATACTCGCAGGTTGATCGGTTTACCGACGGCGTTGCCAGATTTATCAGCATGGCTTGTAAGAAAATAAAGAAGACTGTGCCCGTGCCTATTGTGTTATTGTAGGAGATCCATAAACATTTGTGTAATATTGCCCAGACATCAGATTAGACTAGTTACAAATTTCACATTCGTCTCTTGGGAAGTGATCATAAACTACTTAAGTAGAACAATTCTCACACCAAAATCAATCTTGATATAGCAATGATCTGATGTGCTCTTGATTCTGAGTAAAATGTTAATCTCTAGTGTAAATAGAAACCACGCTGTGACAACTGGGACATATCTCCGATAACAAGAGAAACAAGAGATGTGTAACACTCCAAGGCCATTTTAAGTTCTCGGAAAAGATCGGAAATCTTTTTTGGTTAAAAATCGATCGATATCCAGGAACATCGGCAGTCTTGTTTAAATCGTCGGCAACCTCTTATACATATAAATATGTTAAATAAAAACAATGTTTAAACTAATGTTTAACCTAGCACATAGAACAAACCCTTAAAATATTCCTTTAATTTACTTATCTATAAATATCAATCGATTTTATCGGGCATTGCGGAACCCTAATCGGTAACAATGGCGAATCTCCTTCGGTTTTGAGATAACCCAATATAGAACCAATATACTTATATTGGTACTATGTCACACTTGGAAATGCTAAAAATACTTATTTTAGCACTATGTCACACTTGGAAATGCTCACCAAGAAAATGGCAGCTGCCTTCATAATTATTTATTTAATATTAATTAATACTAAAATGTAAATAAGCAAAATTCAAGAGGCGCTTTAAAAATTTTATCGAAACCATTATAGATTTCACAGTAAATTCAAGTTCCCCTATGAATAAGCTATAAGTAAGACTAACAATTTGACAACAATAAGATTGTTTTTCTACTATGGTTGACATGAATAATATAAATGTCCTCAAGATGTTAAAAATATTTTTTACAATGCGCGATACACTCACTTCGACTGTTCGCAACTATAAGCTTATAGAAACATTTCTAGGCGCGTATTAATCTAATTTTTTACTATAATTTACTTATAGTGAGATTTACAGGAGTAATTGTATTGACGTAATTCAATTACAGGAGCAATATAGGCTTATATGGCATTTCAGCGGTCTAATATAAATACGTTATAAGTAAAAGTAGACTTATAAAGTGGGCCCTTTTCGCAACTTATATGCGGATAAAAGCCTCATATAATCCTCGATATATGATGGTTCTAGGATAGTTTAAAAACCACTTTTTGCTAGTTGGGTATGATACTGGGACTCTCACTTTCGGGAAACCAAGATTGGGTCAAAGGTTATGTTATACCAGAATGAATGAAGAGAAGAACGTCATGTTTTTGCAAAGGAATAGGTACATGTGTGTCGAACTGTCGACATGCTATAACGTCTTAATGCGCTTTTGTCACAGTTGTATCTCTTGCATTTCTCCGAATGAGTTAATATGCCAGTAACTTTTTTCTACTACGAACTACTAGTAAAACTAATGAGTTAATATTGAGTCGATCACAAAAGAAAATGAGAGGCTTTTGTACAGTCTGCTTGTACTAGTGGCAGTCCTCAGTACCCGTATTCATTAGGGCAACTGGACCAGTGACTCATTTAAATTGACGGTAATGAAGATTGCACGACGTTTCAGATGATCGCTGTATATCTCCAGACTTTGTTTCGGGACGTGTCCCCGCAATGTCTGTACTTTACCGTTTTAAGTAGACACCTGTGATTCTGTGCTTGTGTCAAAATAATTATAGGCAATTTCAGCTTATTTAACGCAAATACATTATTATTACAGCCATTCATTGAAAGCATAACCTATACTGTATTTAAATTTTATGTAAAATTCACGAAATAAAGTTTATCATAAAATATCATTAAAAAAATTTTTGCTGGCAATGCAGATTACAGATATCGCGCTATATTTTGTCGCCTAGTAACACGAGCTGCAACTTGATGTCGCCACTACGTTAGACATCTTGTCCCACGATTTTTTTACATAAACTCAATGCATTTATTTTAAATAAACCAATTACAGGCACTTTTGATTGCCTATTCCAAAGCGTAATAGCTTCCTATGGAGAATACACTCGTTTACTATGTTGCTAAACATATCGTGAATCATGCAAAGACGCGATCTGTTTGAAGACACGTGGCCTTATACACTCCAATCTCTATAGATTTAAATTCTATAACTAGGGAATCAAACCCCCCAGAGCGCAGACAAGCTGGCCGCTGCTCTATTGGGGCCACCGAGCGAGCCAAATGAGCCACTGCGATCAAATTGTGGCACAATGCATGTTGCCACCGCGAGTTATAACCTTTAATCAAGAGAAATAGGTTACTTTCCTCTCGGGCGATGACTTGATGAGCAGGCCACGTCATTACTGTGGCGTAGCATGATGTTATTTTCTCAAATAAGAATACACTGGTTGTACTTATTAAGTATATATAACTTATCTATACCAATAATAAAGCTGAAGAATGTGTTTGTTTGAACATGTTAATATCTGGGACGCATTTGAAAAAACCTTTTTGCATTTGATAGCACAATTCTTGAGCAAGGCTATAGGTTATTTAACATCACGCTAAGACCCTTAGGAGCCGAGCAAAAAATTCAGAAACAACGCTAAGGGAAAACGAAGTAGTAGCGCGAATAGGCGATGCGATACGACGGGGCGGGTCGGAAGAACATGAAATTTCACGCGGACGAAGTCGCGGGTAGAAGCTAGTATTGTTATAAATTAAAATATTGAGACATTCTATAAGGGTAATTTGCCAACGAGTAGCGACGCTCTTGACGCTCATCCGGGTACCACTATGAAAATTCTTAAGAGGTCGACAACTCAAGGGCAAAGAAAGTAAGGCATGCCACGATCCGTATGGAATTACAATAGGTTTTCAATAAATTTCTTTGGCAGGGAAGGAATTAATATTCCTTCTCCGTACGTACCTTGGAGTACCGTACGGTATTTTATACGTATTTTACATAAAGGCCAAATAGGTCTTACTGCTGGTAAACTTTACTATTATAGTATTGCATGATCGATAACAATCCAAATTGTAAAAACTAACTAATTATTTTAAGTATGGTGGACCGAGACTGAGATGGGCCGAGACCAGAGTTCATCGATTGAGGAATCAAGTATAAAATTCGTAATTATTTTCGGACACAAAAAAACGACTGCGATAGTTATATTATTATGATCATTACTTTGTGTAATTATCAACAAAGGAAATACAAAAAAAAAACAACCGCATTCCAAAAAGACACTGAAGTGAAAAATAACTTTAATTTTGAAAGCCTATGTTGGGTTTGCATTTTCGTTGTTTCCCCGACTCCGACTAGCGACTTTATAAATAACGGAGTTCTGAGGAAACAAATATAAAAAGTTAACTGACCGGGGAACTTCGTACCGCCGGAGAATTAAGTAAATAATGTGACAAAGTTCACTATCTAATAATTTGCAGAAAACCAAAAATACATTCAAAATTTCATAATATCGACATTAAATACAATACAATTAATCAATTTAAAGCTTTCAGAAATGACATATTTGTTTGTTGTAAAATTAGTGCGTTCAGAAATTTATTTTGTGACTAAACTTAGAAGGATATTAAGCTACATAAAAAAAATGTCTGTCTTGATAATAAACTAAAATAGAAATAAAATAAAAGAGTAAAGGACAGAGCAAACAATTGAATAAATCAAACTATACAATCTTATTACCTCCGTATTATTTAATTTCTGAACGCACCCTGTTTGACAGGTACGAACAGTTTACAGTATGGGATAATAAAATTGTTCCTTTTACTATTTTCCTTACAACTTCTTCATATTTTCTCACTTCCTAAACCTTCCTTGGACTTCAACAAATATTTCAAAACCAAAATTAGCCAAATCGGTCCAGCCGTTCTCGAGTTTTAGTTAGACTAACAAACGTCATTTCATTTTTATATATATGTATAAATATTCAACCGAATTGAGAACCTCCTCCTTTTTTTGAAGTCCGTTAAAAATACAAGGGCTTATTATGTGCAATAACTTAGAATTAGATTTAGGTCTGTAATGTTGTAGGTTACATGTTTTTTTCCAAATGAGTGAATTATTCAACCCAAGATAAAAATAATATTCACACGGCTCCGTATAAACAAACAAAGAATGCGTTCATATTATATTATCATCGCGCTATTATGAGGAAGGACGCAGGCGCGGGCGGCTACTGCCATATGCGGATAATAAGCCCTGTGTGTGTGTAATAAACTGGCTTAATGAACTATGGTTTTTAAGTTCCGTGAATGCGTAAGACCCGGGTCCCATTCCATGACGAAATGAAGCACGTTAACAATCATCTTTAACAGACCGATCTCTATTCTCTAGGCGCACGATTCGCAAGCGCGTGACAGCGTGTCATGGGAACTGGGCCTGCCATGAAGCAAGAGCAATAGCTGCCGAATGTGCAATGCTGCATAATTAGCCTATAATGTTCCCACTGCTGGGACACACGCCTCTCTTCGACAAGGAGTGGGCTGTAATCTACCACGCGGGCCCAGTGCGGGTTGGTAGATGCGACATATCTTCGAATTTTTGGTTCTAGGACATGCCGGTTTTCTCACGATGTTTTCCTTCACAGTTTTGAGAACATGAAATTATTTACACAAATTAAAGCGCCTGGCTGGGTTCGAACCCACGACCGACTCGCAAATCGGGGCCGATATCCCTGGGCCACCAATGCTCCTGCTGCCGAATGTAGGCACGGGTAAATATCGCACCGTGAATATAGCCACCTAAATTATATCGATGCGTTTGTGTAACATTCTGATAATAGCGTGACGGTTGACAGGGGAGAATGGAAGAAGAAAACCTGTTGCGCCGAGCCCAAGTAAAGGCGGATACAGACATGCGAGGAATGCGCAGCGCACGGCGCTCAACGCATGATTCGCAATGTGTGGACGTTCATATTCGTGGTGAGGCATGTGGGAGCACGTGCCTCACCACAAATATGAACGTCACGTCATCAGGAAGATGATGATGTTTGTGAAAGTCTGCTCCCTGCATTACAAAGACTAGCGCTGACCCTAAGAATCTCCCGACAGGATCTGAGGACGGCACAATTACACATGATGATTTAATAAAGCGCGAACACTAAAGTGTGTCGCCAATTTTCTTGTTAACTTGACGCTCAAGTACTTGTCGGTTCAATAACGAGGAAGTGTGTAATCTCCACTGCACCCTAACTGATGTGAGATGCGTTTTGTACGCACATTTTATAATTTAATAGCTGACCCGGCGAAATTGGTGCCGCCTCAGGTTTTTTTTTGTTATTTTTTTCCCGTGTTTTAATAATTAGGAACCCTCACGGGCGCGGGCGTCTCCAGAACACCCTCCAAAGTTTCATCACAATCTGACCAATGGTTTCAGAACGCATAGAGGACAATCATACAAACATTGATTTTTATTTATATAGACTTGCGTGTGCTGGTATTTATTCTACAGTAAGGCATCTGCCCGCGCTTTTACTTCATTTTCGCTTTGCGTTCTTTTTTCTTCGCCTATATCCTTCCTCAAGAACTGGGCATCAAATGTAAAAGAAAAAAAATCCGGATGGTAGTTCCAGAGATTAACGAGTTCAAATAAAATATTCAGCTTTATTATTATTATAGAAGATGTACTCGAGATGCAATCTCCTTGTTCTCGTTAACATCCTTAAACTTTCCGCGGAGCCTGGAGAACACTGGACATCTAGATCTACTCAACAGCTTATGAACTTCTGTCGCCTATTAAATCTTTTAAGTATGTTGTTTTGTGATAACTGTATGTGATCAGTGATCACAGAGACTGTCTACTTTTATTGTATATTTTCTATAAATTTCTCAATATGTAAGGGAACCGTAATGTTCTTTTTTGGAGAAATAAATGTCTTTAAACCGAACTCGTAGGTAGTTGAACATAGAACTAGGGTCGAAGCACAAAAAGGAATACTGGAAATCAAGCTGTAATTAGGAAGGAAGCACGATTCGCGAACCTAGATTGAAATCGTACCTGTAGAATAAAGGCAGGAGGCTAATGAAGCATTTTACAACAGGCATTTAAGTAGCCCAACCAAGTCACTTTCAGATTATTGTTAATTTTATTGAATCAAGATCGCTGCTGGTGAGATTTACAAAAAACCGGAAACGGATAGTAGCGAAACTTCCGACGAAGACATTGAAAACAGCAACATTTAACACAGCACAGCAGAGCAATGACATACAAAAGAACCGAGAAAGCAGTAGAAGCCCGCCAAAAGACGCACCGATGAAGCTCGACCTGAACCAACCTAGCGGCAAGATCGATAGAAGATGGGCATGTTTTATCGACCTTGCCGCCAGGTTGGTTCCATAGATAATAATTACCCATGTCTCCACTAGTCCAATGCTTACTCTAGGATGCATATCCGGTAGGCTCTAAATTCCTTACCTATCCTATGTCTTCCCTACCATTACCGCGCCCCCCGGTCTATTCCTTGATATCCAATGGTCGTTGTAGCACCATGAACATGAGGCTACAGGAGCTAGTGCCAATCTTGGGGTTCATTCGATTCATCGAGTCCGGTTTAATCACGCTGGGATGATCGGTGCAATTCATTCATTCATTCAATTTTATAGAAATTGTATTAAGTGCCCTTCTTCGGCCTGGAATGTATGTGCCCTTGAGCCGAGCCTATAGCTAACAGTAGCCCGTAGTTCAAACACCAAAATATGTTTGACGTCGAGCAGACATTGTTGGGCGTCAAGGCTGGCCATTGAGTCATGGTCGAGAGTATCGAACTCTGAAGCTGCTTTTTGATAGATTTAACAGAAATAACTATGTACCATCAGAATTGTACTACGATAATGGCGGCAAGTATATGTACTGCGTTAAAGTTACGAGCAGTAAGGTGACATAATAAGTTTCATAGATGATCTTTTTATGTAAGACGAGAATGTAACTAGTGAACGAAACTCTATACGACCTTCTCAAGCTGTAAATAATCCGAAATAATCAGTGCGGTGCGACTAATATGTAATGGTAGCAAGTGGGGCTGTAAACGATTTTCCAGGGCTTGCAATAGGACTTATAATGCCCCATATTTAAAGGAATGCTGTGTAGGTAGAGGTACATTTGTTCTAAGTTCATCATCATCATGCCTGTCTAAAGATAGTCCAAAATGATTGTTTGTTTATTACATGAATCCTACATCGTGCTCACTGGAGTACACCAGTGCAGTTCGCAATCCTAGAAGTGTACGAAAAAAAAAACTGATTTAAAGATATATGATGATGCCGTGGAAAGTCTACCACGCCTACTGATCGTTATTCCTTACATGTTTATACGATTTTCCAAAAATCAACCCTTGTAGGGGTGAAAAGGCGAGAAAACAGTTTGTATAAAGATCCTACTCGTATGCCTTCGGTTTAGAAACTTGAAACTTGGAACTAATACATATTATTTAGGTAACCATAGGTACGGAATAGTTAGTAATGATACAGTACGATCAATTTTCCAAACTTTTCTTGAAAGATTAAGTTCGTGTGTGTTTAAGTTCGCAGGGGAAATCACGAAATTTGGGCGGACGAAGTCGCAGGCGAAGTGCTAGTTATTATGATTATAAAACGCAAAATATCGCTGTCTGTTTCTATTAGAATCCAGTACAATAACATGCTTTGTGGATTCCAAAACTTTACCGTGTCATGTTTGATTGTTCATTTAATGATCCTGTCACTACAACAGTTTCTGGTTTGACATTTGTTGCAGGGTTTCTGCTTTCGGCTGACCCAATAATTAAAATAAGACATGCAACCGCGGGACCGCGACTTCGAAATCCACCTGCGTTAATAAAGTGAGGCCATTCTTCCATTCCATAATTTCATAATTTAGTTGAAAATGGTTATCAAGAGCTACACTACAATAATATACTATACTATTTCTCTACTTTTCTATCTCTTATTTAGTTTTGCAACGTTAGTCCAATGAACCCAATTAAATATAGAGCTATAGTAAGCATCTCAAAAATATGATATTTTATGTGCAACTGCGCGAACTGTGAACGAGCAACTTGGCTCTCTGCCAAGCCCCTTGCGATATTGAGAACAATATGTGGACAGTACCCTAGCCCCGATATACCGCCACACCTGCAATACTAGGTTGATCTACCAGTTTCTGACTAACGCGAAGCCCTAACTCGTGAGTGAATCACATCACACGACGCGGCCCGCGTGGTCACATCCGAAAACTAGCCAAGTGCATGTCGGATGTGCGCACTACGGGTCCCGCACGACCACACAAGTCCACCTTCGGGTTTCGATTTTTTATTATCGTTTATTTTGCTGACCCGACAGACGTTGTCCTGTCCACAATAATTCACCCCGTATCTCATGAACTGTGATAGCTAGACAGTTGATATTTTCACAGATGATGTATTTCTGTTGCCGCTATAACAACAAATACTAAAAACAGAATAAAATAAATATTTAAGAGGGGCTCCCATACAACAAACGTATTTTTTTTTCGGCGTTTTTGCCTTGTGTTTCGGAACCCTTCGTGTGCGAGTTCGACTCGCACTTGGCCAGTTTTTTCTCTTCATAAAACATAATTTGAACTATTTTATGATTTTTATTGCATTTCATTTTAGCTGATAACGCGAATATGGCCACTGACGCAAACGACATTAAAAATCCACACTGAAAGTCTGTCAGCAAACAATGGAGCACAGGAGAGTTAAACCAACTCATTGCATGAGGAGCTGGATATTCAATTCCAAACCCAAAATTGCTTATGTAAGTAGGTTGTAGGAAAAATGGCAAGCCATTAGCCAAAATGGCGGAACTAACTCTTTGAACTAACTTTCCTCAAATATAGGCCACAAACAGCATTAGATGGGGAAAAGTAGAAGGACAAAAGAGCTTATACATAAATCATGTGATAGACAATTAGATGGATCTCGTATCCTTAAGGTCTGTACCATTTTTAGCTTGGAATCTCAAAACACAGTATTATTTAGTATATTTAAAAAAACCGGCTAAGAGCAAGCCGGGCTCTTAAAATGAGAGGTTCAAACCCATAATGTTAGTTGCTAGTCTGCCATAATGACTGTGTTGTGTGTAATTAGTAAACATGTGCTAGCTCCTAAACTATACATCTAAATGATCAACATACAGTCACTGACTAGACATCTAAATTGTTTTTCTTTTTTAACAATTTTTGTAAAACACTGTCGCAAACGGCTATAACTTTCATGCAAGATATGGCTCAATATCTAATAAATCTGTTTAACTCTTTGCACGTCGAGTGTACACCATGCGTTCCGATAAAAATAAAATTTCTATTATGTCCGCTAATTAGATGCGCGATGGGTTAAATCAAAACATAGCTTTAGAAAACTAGGAGATAAGGGTAACAGATACTGTTACCCTTAACTCCTTATATTCATGTTTTACAAAATATTTTATTTTAGAATCCTTAGAGAAAACCCTTTCACATTTGACAGGGCTTTCTCTAAGGATTCTAAAATAAAATATTTAAAAAAAATAAGTTTTATTAAATGTATACATATCTTTTACTTAGTTCTTTGTTGCATCAATTTGACCCATTAAAAAAGTTTTTGTTTGGTGTTCTGTGTCATCAAGACCAAGATCTGCCTAACCTATTCCCAACTATGTTGGAGTCGGCTTCCAGTCTAACCGGATGCCTCCACAACCCACAGCTACTGGCCAAGGACAAGCCTTGTCCATTTACAACCATGTACAAAGAAACTGAGACTTGTCTATGTCTTACTTGGATGTTATGGCTGTAATGATTATAATAGGCTTATTAATGGTGGACATTTCATATGATTTAAATGTCCAAAAACTAAATACTTTCTAAACTTGTTTAAGCATTTACTTTAATTACAACATTATACACATGTGTGCATGAGAGCAGTGGTGGCCCAGTGGTAACAGCCCTGACTTAGAAGTTGTAGGATGTTCATTCAAACCCAGGCAAGCGCTTCATGTAAATAACAAGCTACGCCCTGCAGTTTCACCCACATAAGTTTCGATCCTGTGGGAATATTGGGGAAAAAATAGCCTATATGTTAATCCAGCGTGTCAGCTACCGCCATACAAAATTTTAACAAAATTGGTCCAGCCGTTTGAGCGTGAAGAAGTAACAAACATATAAACACACACAAACTTTCGCCTTTATAATATTAGTGTGAAGTGCGATTTCATCATCAACCAGAAACCGACACGTGACATCTACCAACCCATACTGGACCGGCTTGGTAGACTACAGCCCTCTCAAGAGAAGAGGCCTGTGTCCCAGCAGTGGGAACATTATAGGATGATTATGTTTAAAAACCATGCAGCAGACAACATTGAACACACTGAGAAACTATAGTTGAAAGTAACACCTCTGCATGAAATGAATAGAGTGGTAAGTTATTACAAAGTTCCTCATTTCTCTTTGGTTATGTTAGTAAGTAAATCAAATGATGTATGTTTAACTAGCTATAAAACTAACATAAACTGGATTATTATGTCTTGTTTGTTTTCACAAAATAATGTGCATTTCCTGAATGCATTCCATTGATGGAAGTATATTGGAAATACAATATTCATTTGCCAAACAGGAGAGCCTTCAGACACTGTATGATTTAGTAGGTAAAGCTCACATAAATATCATTGAAGACAATGTTATCTATGTATTCTCTAATTAAGGATCTTTGAGTTTTATAAAAGGTATAGGATTTGAAATCAGAGCAGTTCAATATTTGTGTGTATTGTAATGAGAATCCACACATATTTGCCACCAAACTGTCATCAAACAAATATAAATAAAGCCAAACAGGTATCACTTACCCTGACAATTGTGCTGGTGAAGAGAAATAATCGCATTTAGGCATCTAAATTTGTATTCTGGACAACCGAAACAGAGTTCAGAAAGTGTTACACATACGATGTATCTACGCGCAGAGTAAAATTAGAAAAAGTAATTATCTAATACACTAAAACTGCTTAAGCCAAACACATAAAGACGGATTAATTAAAATCCCCAAAAATATGAAACTTACCTCGTTAAAGGTCCTCAAAATGAGTTATTGTTTTTAGGTACTCGACACTTTATTTCTAAAAATCCGATCAGAAATAAAACATACACAGTCCATCGTCGTTACCAAATCATCGTCACACTATTCGTATACTTTGTGCACACATTGTATTGTTAAAATAATACACGATTTCATCAAACCGTGGTATATTACAACTATACTGACCTGAAAATCACTAGAAATTAAAAACACTCCCCTTCTATCGCGACCACGACCATTGCCACTGACTAGTAGACATAGACATGAGGCGTATAAATTTTATAGAACAATTTTTTTTTTTTTACTTTTGTTCCTTGTAGAACAGGCTAGGGTCAGGGACCATGCTGCCTAGTCATCAGTTAGTTCATATATTTTTAAATAAATTCAGGTAAATTCATCAGTTTGATATTAATCTCGAAAGCGCCAGGGTAGCCCGCGAAATTCAATTTTTATTAGGTTTTTAGCAATTTGCTGGGCAGTATTAAGTTGTACGTTGATTAATATATGATTCGCGGCCGTAACAAATATGTATTTACAGAATTATAATCATTAAAGTCATCAACACAACTTTTTAAGACCACGTAAGTCCAAAGAATAACTGTTTCATGAAATCATCATTCTTTGGACTTACGTGGTCTTAGAGAGTTGTGTTGATGACTTTGATGATTATAATTCTGTAAATACATATTTGTTACGGCCGCGAATCATATATTAATCGACGTACAACTTAATACTGACCAGCAAATTGCAAAAAACGTAAGAAAATTTGAATTTCGCGGGCTACCTTAGCGAAGTAAATCTAAATTAAGTCATCGGTTTCTTATTTGTCCTAAGTAAAGTAAATCCGTGTTAAGTCATTAGTGTTATAACATATTTATTTCACTATAATCCATGTATAAGAATTTATTCTACAAAATCTTAGGTAAAATCCAAAATAAAAGTCAGTCATTTATAAGCTATTTTTGTAAGAGCTGTTTCCGAATTGCTTTATTACATCGTGGATGTGTATCCGAGCGGGATTGTTCGGCTCTGGTAATTATTGATTATCTATGGCAGCTCGCCACGGCAAGGAAACAGCGATGGGCAAAAAGATGTACAAGTTAGATTATTATATTGAATAAATGAGATTTAAATACTCTAACTAAGTGGTTTCCATACATGGTGTCAGAAGATGGCGGAAGAGTCATTTAAGAAGCTCTTCGAGCAGCAAGCCCATATCTTAGATGCGATGCAAAAGCAGATGGGTCTAATGCAACAACAACTTCAACACGTCGCCATGCCGTCGTATGGGTCATCCGATGTTAAGAGCAATGTCAGCGTCCCGTGGCCTCAACCCCTGCAAGTGGAGTCTGGAGATCCATTTGAAAACTTTCAGTGTTTCCGTACAAGTTGGGAGAATTACTGCCTCGCTACAGGTATGAACAAATGGGCTTCAGACAAAGAAGAAATCAAGGCCGGGATACTTCTTAACGCGATCGGCAATGCCGCTATGAGAAAATACTTAGATTTCAACCTATCGGTTAGTGAAAAAAAAAATGAGAATACAATTTTTAAGAAGATTGAATCAGAAATAATTAAGAAGGCCAATGTCATTTACTCTCGATATATTTTCAACATAAGGAGTCAGTTGGTTGAGGAGTCTTTTGATGATTACCTTTTAATACTCCGAAAATTGATCAAACCTTGCAATTACCCGGAATCTATATGTGATGAATTGTTACGAGACAGAGTTGTAGTTGGTATTCGAGATAGAAACGTTATGAAGGAACTACTTCGTCAAGAAAGTTTGACACTAGATTCAGCCACAAATTTTTGCAGATCTGCTGAAAGAGCATCGATGCATGTTTCAAGTGTGCAAAAGGAAGAGGAGGTTAATAAGATCACTGTTAAAAAGGCAAATTCAAAAGAACCTGTTAGGAGATTATGCAAGTTTTGTGCGCAGACACATGTATTTGATAAAAAGCTCTGTCCAGCTTGGGGCAAGAGATGTGAAGAATGTGGTGGCAGGAATCATTTCATGAAAGTGTGCAAGAACAGTTCTTTAGATTTGGCTTGGATCAAAAGATAGTGGCTCCATCTACATTTTGTTTCTAAAACATTGTTTAGTTATTACGTATAGCATCTCAATAGATGTCAGTATAATAAATATAGCATCACTTTAAAATTTTATGACATATTTACCTTAAAAAAAAATATTTGACATTTTATTATTTAATTGAGCATGTTTTAATACTTTTACCCATGAAAATAAATAAGACATTAAATAAGTACTGTAATTTTTTTAACTGGTAACTGTCAAAAGAAGAATTGTCAATCCCGCAAATCCGAAATTCAAATTACAAAATGGTAGCTACCTACTCTCTGCGTATACGCATGTTTGTAGATCTTTTCCATTTTTCGTTTGTATTTCGATTGTGAAATCTTCCAGAAAGTGCGTCGAGTTGAGCTTTAAGTTCCTCCGCCTTGCTGTGGTGACTTCGGCCCGTAATACGTGTTGAATTGTGTTCAACAAATTCGCGAAAGGACGCTTTGTGTTTTAAAGTTTTATCAACATTTCTTTGAAAATGCCTAAGTTATGTTCATTTGGCTGTGCTCCCAGTGGTAAGTTTAATATACATATATCACAACATCATCACCATCATGCTTAACATCATCGGATTTTTTTTAAAATCCGAATTTGAAAAGAAGAAAGAAAGGCAATCATTATCGCTCATTCCACTAAAATCCCTTAGATCAGTCCCCCAGGGGACTACACAGCACACAATGTTCCACTACAATCCTATACAGGATTGTAGTGGAACATTGTGTGCTGGGGATTCTCTAAGTACTATTAAGTGCTATTCCTTTATTTGGCAGTAACTATTAAAGATAATATTAGTTTTTGACTTGCACTATACATGGTCGGTGAGTGGGTCGTCGTAGGGGGTCTTTTAGATCCTGAACAGAAGAAGAAGAATCTAACAGCTGTTTGATTTAATGCTTTGAGTATCCCTTTTAATTGATAGGGGTTAACAATGATACATCTTAAGTATTCAAGGTTTGCATAATATATCGCACATCCATGGATTTCCATGGAAGGCACATCAATAATATTGTTCAAAGCTAAGAATAGCCTACAGCTCTTTTATCTTTCCAATTTCAGGTGTCCCAATGCATCGTTTTCCAAATGCTGAAAAGTTCCCTGAGCGTCTTAAGGCTTGGGTCAATCTTGTTGGTGGAAAACTAGAAACAGCAGTTGATTATGCGTATTACCAAACGAAGTTGGTTTGCGACATTCATTTTACTGCGAGAGATCGAAACCGTAATAACCGGTTAAATGCATTGGCAGTTCCATCACTTCATTTACATGGTCAGTATGACAATTTTTTTAGATTTAGAATCTGAATACTGAAACTTTTAGCTATTGCTACTTATTATATTGAACTTATGTACCTAATAACATTATAATTATGGTCTCTGTCATACAGTAGGTACCCAAGTATTGTATGTATTTTTTTAGAAATTAAAATATGCATGGTCAACTGCTAGTCAGTTGTAAACCTACATAAATCACCCTTACTATGAAATAAAGGCTATTTGAAAGTAATTGTTACCATGGACATGCAGTTGACTACATATTTTTCATAAAACATTGATGCTGTGTAAATTAATTTAAAATTTTCTAGCTGTGCCCCGCAACTTCGTTTGTGTGGAAGTTATAAGATACACAATATACTAAAAGAACACATTTACCACATTTTATTATTGAGATTAGCCGGAATGAACAGAGACAAAAAAATTGCTTTTTAATTTATTTAAAATTTTTATTTTTATTCAATAAACTTAAATATGATTTCAGGAACATCAGCTAGACAACCTGATATTAGCCTTGTCAATCAACCTTCCCATTTACATGCTACAATTACAGGTAAAGATCTTAAGTCAGTTTTGCTAAAGCTATTTTTTTTCCAATAGAAACTCTAGATAGCTATATAATGATTTTACAAGAGATGTGCTAAAATAAAAACAATACAATGTTTAAACCACAACATTGTAGAAGCCCAGGGGGGCTAAAAAGGCTACTTTGGCAGAATCATAGAAGGATAATAACATTATAAACCATAATATGGCGAAGACAGTCCGTGTTTTTCTTTTTTTCGCTGCACTACGTAGGTATAATCAAAGAGATTGGAATTGGATTTTAATTGGATTGATTGGTATTTTAGCACAGACAAAGAAAATTAACTGAAAAATCCTTCACCAATGGGATTTGATATGATTAACTTAACAGTTAACTGTCCATTATGATTCATAATGTTATCCTTTTATGAGTTGCCAAAGTGGCCTTATTAGGCCCCCTGCTCGTTTGTATTTCTCTGTTTCATGTAAATGTTAGGTATATGTAACTTTCAACTAGCGACCGGGCCCTACTTTGCTCCGATGCGATCTAGTGAAGATGAGATGTCAAAACATCGGTATTTCTGTGCTATGTCTAAGTTAAATATGAATGTATTACACACATAAACCTTCGAGAATAAATTCTCTAAATTATGATAAAAACCGCATTAAAATCTATTAGATACGAATTTTTTTTAAATATTTTTTTTTTGTTGTGATTTCAGGAACATCGGCTGGGGAACCTGATATTAGTCTTGTCAGTCAGCCTTCTGATTTTCATGCTACAGATACAGGTAAAGATCTTAAGTCAGTTTTTGATAAAGCTGTTTTCTTTCCAAATATGAACTGTAGGGTCTGTAGGTAACTGTATAATAATTTTGCAAGAGATGGGCTAAAATAAAACAACGTTTAAACCACAACATTGTAGAAGCCCTGCTCATTTAGTATACATAGTTAATGCTTTATTTAACTAGCGACCCGGCCCTGCTTTGCTCTGATGCGATCTAGTGAAGATGAGATGTCAAAACATCGGTATTTCTGTGCTATGTCTAAGTTAAATATGAATGTATTATACACATAAACCTTCGAGAATAAATTCTCTATATTATGATAAAAACCGCATTAAAATCTATTAGATACGATTTTTTTATTACTTATTTATAACAATTTTTTTTGTTGTGATTTCAGGAACATCGGCTGGGGAACCTGATATTAGTCTTGTCAGTCAGCCTTCTGATTTTCATGCTACAGATACAGGTAAAGATCTTAAGTCAGTTTTTGATAAAGCTGTTTTCTTTCCAAATATGAACTGTAGGGTCTGTAGGTAACTGTATAATAATTTTGCAAGAGATGGGCTGAAATAAAACAACGTTTAAACCACAACATTGTAGAAGCCCTGCTCATTTAGTATACACAGTTAATGCTATATTTAACTAGCGATCCGGCCCTGCTTCGCTCGGATTCGATCTAGTGATGATGACATGTCAAAACATCGTTTTTTTGTGTTTTATCCAAGTTAAATATGAATGTGTTAAACACATAACCTTCGAGAATAAATTCTCTAAATTATGGTAAAAACCGCGTTAAAATCTATTAGATACCAAAAACATTTTTATTATTCTTAATTAATTTTTTGTTGTGATTTCAGGAACATCGGCTAAGGAACCTGATATTAGTCTTGTCAGTCAGCCTTCTGATTTTCATGCTACAAATACAGGTAAAGATCTTAATTCAGTTTTTGATAAAGCTGTTTTCTTTCCAAAGATGAACTGTAGTAGCTGTAAAATAAATTTTGCAACAGTTCTTACACATATTTAGTACAGTACAGTAGGTAAACCAAATTCAGTAGGGTATTTGCTTATGAAATTTCTATGAATTATCTATTACTATGTTTCAGCCACAATTCATGCCACTGCCACTGCATCTGCAGTATTGAGGGATCACGACTACAGCAAGGCTAGCGGATCTTTAAGAAAAACAATTAGAATGGGTAAATGTTATTTTCATAGCTAGTTTCAAAATAATATTACTTATATTAGGTACTTACCTACCTAATATGAAATAATATATTTATCTAAGATTTTTTTCCAGGTTCTACTAAGAGTTCACTGACATATAATTATGTCAAAGTGAAAACCCTTTCTACAAAAGTCAAACAACTGCGGTCCGAGATAACTCGTTTGCGGAAGAGAGGCCTGTCCTTCAAGTCAAGACTGGCAAATGCTGCTAAATTATCCCAAGTTGCTGCATTCCAACAAGTTGTGAAAAATATGAAAAGGCCTGCCCAGCTATTTGTCCATATGCAATTGCAATCCGCTAAAAAATCCAAAGGTAGGCGGTTTACTATGGATGAAAAAATCCTTGCATTGTCTATGTATAAGAAAAGTCCGAAGGCCTATTCTTTACTATATAAATACTTTACATTACCTTCGGCAAAAGCAATGAAACGTTTGCTAAGTCAAATTAAACTGTGTCCTGGCATAAATCCTATTGTATTCAATAAAATTAAGAAAACTGTACTCGAAAAAGATACTGCTGATCGTTTGTGCAGTCTAATGTTTGACGAAATGTCTCTGACACCTCAAATATTTTACAACAAACAGAAAGATGCATTTGAGGGTTTTGCCACAACCAAAGACACCAAATTTGCTGACCACGCTCTCGTTTTCATGGTGAAAGGTTTAAAACACAATTTTAAACAGCCAGTAGCGTATTATTTTACCAATGCCCTACAAAAAGTAGAGCTTAAAACACTCATAAAATGTGTAGCATTAGAGGTGCAAAAATCGGGAATAATTATTATTAACACTGTTTGTGATCAGAGCTCCGTAAATGTAGGGGCAATAACAGATTTAATTAATGACACGAGAGCGAGGTATTTGCGGCTAGGCAAAGAGTGGCGCCATGATTTTTTCAGGGTAAATGGTCAGAAGATTATACCGTTATTCGATGCTCCCCATTTAATTAAAGGAATAAGAAATAATTTACTCACTAAGGATATGGCATACACCTCTAATAATAAAAATAATATTGTTAAATGGGACTATTATCAGCAGGTGTATGCTGCAGACAAATCCAAAGGGGAGCTACGACTGCTAAATAAAATAACAGAAGAGCATATTGTCCCTGAAAAAATTAATAAAATGAGGGTGAAGTCCGCAACCCAAATTTTTAGCCACAGTTTCGCTGTGGTAACAGACCACTTAATAGCTAGAGGTGATTTGCCCGAAGAATGCAAACAATTAATTGAAATAACATTATTACTAGACAATTTGTTTGACACATTAAATGTTAGTAGTTTTGCAATACCCAATGGTAAAATTTATAAAGGGCCGATTAGAAGGCACTCACCTCACCATCAACTATGGCTAAAATCAAAGGAAATATTAAAAACTGTGAAATTTATCCAAAAAAAGGTTACTGGTAATAAAGTACGATTTGTGGAAACGACTATACCATCTGTAAAGAATTTAATTAAAACTATTGAAGGCATGGAAGCAATTTGCAAGGTGTTGTTTAATAAATATGGTTACGATGCAATATTAACACGTAATTTTAATCAGGACCCTGTAGAAAACTTTTTTGGGAACATCAGAAGCTATGGAGCAAGAAATAATGCCCCAAATACAATATCATTTGAAGGGGCATATAAAGCGCTTCTATTAAATAATTATAATACACCTCATTCCAAAAGGGCAAATTGCGAAGAGGACACCAACAAGTGCCTACAATCTCTTAGTTTTTACGTCACTGAAAAACCGGATGCGACTGATGTTCCCGAAGAAGATAAAATTAATTTTACTGCCGATGTATTAATTGATTACTCCAAAGAGCCCGATGCTGGTCAAAGAAATTATGTATGTGGTTGGGTCCTGACTAAGTGTTTAAAAATTGTTGTAAAATCGTGTAAACATTGCAGACAAGACCTTTTAGATACTAATAATGAAAATATTAATAATAATAGTTTTATAAAAGCTAAAGAATATAACAATAAAAAATGGTTATGTTATCCAAATGAGCTATTGCAAAATTATTTCCATGACCTGCAAAATATGACAGAATCTTTTTTAAAAAAACGTGTTCCTAAACAAAATGTACGTGGAACAATTAATTCGTTTGCAGATGTTTTAGTGGATACCCCTTTTAAGTGTCGTATTCACAAAGACAAATTAAAAGAGCATTTCTCTAATTTAACAATTAGTGTCATACTACATAGTTGGTGTAGATCCATTAATCGGATTTTAACGGGAAAGATTACCTATCATGGAGAAGATGAAACAAAATTATCAGCACAATTGTATTATGATAAACATAAACATTATAAAAATAAAAAATGACTAAAACATTAGACTTTCATTTCACGTTCTTTCTATGAAAGACTAGCCTGCATGTGTATGTCAGCCGCATATCAATGGTAACAAAACTAGTAAAAGCAGATCCTGTCCTCTGTAAAACCGTTTAAAATGGTTTTGTTACTTTTGATAAGCGCTTGTACCAACGAATATTCCATCCAGTACCTACAAATTGTAGGTACTGGATGGAATATTCGTTGGTACAAGCGCTTATCAAAAGTAATCCAAACTAACCAGTCTATAGCTAGCTATAGTTAGGTAGTGATATATATAACTAACTATAGCTAGCTATAGACTGGTTAGTTTGGATACAAATTGTAGATAGCGCCACTGCGCTGGATTGCATAAAATTGCCGTAAGAGGGCACTCTTTACCCGGTATCTTACAGTACTCTTTGAAGGAAACAGCGATGGGCAAAAAGATGTACAAGTTAGATTATTATATTGAATAAATGAGATTTAAATACTCTAACTAAGTGGTTTCCATACATGGTGTCAGAAGATGGCGGAAGAGTCATTTAAGAAGCTCTTCGAGCAGCAAGCCCATATCTTAGATGCGATGCAAAAGCAGATGGGTCTAATGCAACAACAACTTCAACACGTCGCCATGCCGTCGTATGGGTCATCCGATGTTAAGAGCAATGTCAGCGTCCCGTGGCCTCAACCCCTGCAAGTGGAGTCTGGAGATCCATTTGAAAACTTTCAGTGTTTCCGTACAAGTTGGGAGAATTACTGCCTCGCTACAGGTATGAACAAATGGGCTTCAGACAAAGAAGAAATCAAGGCCGGGATACTTCTTAACGCGATCGGCAATGCCGCTATGAGAAAATACTTAGATTTCAACCTATCGGTTAGTGAAAAAAAAAATGAGAATACAATTTTTAAGAAGATTGAATCAGAAATAATTAAGAAGGCCAATGTCATTTACTCTCGATATATTTTCAACATAAGGAGTCAGTTGGTTGAGGAGTCTTTTGATGATTACCTTTTAATACTCCGAAAATTGATCAAACCTTGCAATTACCCGGAATCTATATGTGATGAATTGTTACGAGACAGAGTTGTAGTTGGTATTCGAGATAGAAACGTTATGAAGGAACTACTTCGTCAAGAAAGTTTGACACTAGATTCAGCCACAAATTTTTGCAGATCTGCTGAAAGAGCATCGATGCATGTTTCAAGTGTGCAAAAGGAAGAGGAGGTTAATAAGATCACTGTTAAAAAGGCAAATTCAAAAGAACCTGTTAGGAGATTATGCAAGTTTTGTGCGCAGACACATGTATTTGATAAAAAGCTCTGTCCAGCTTGGGGCAAGAGATGTGAAGAATGTGGTGGCAGGAATCATTTCATGAAAGTGTGCAAGAAAAAACAGAAGTCAGTAAAAACAATTGATGTGGAAAATGACTCAGATAGTGACAACGTCATAATATCAGAGATACGCACAAACTCCAGTGGCCACAAGGAAGCACCCCTGCTCTTTAAAACTGATGCAAACAAATGGAACGAGCTTTATTGCACACTGGACACAGGAGCGCAAGTATGTGTCATGGGGGCCAATTTCTATAAAAAAATCAGTGGTAAGGATGACTTGAATTCATTGACCCCTGCATATCAGAAGTTGAAATGTTTCAATGGTTCAAACATACCAAATTTAGGGACTGCTCTTTTCGAATGCAGAACTAAAACCAATCAGAAAAACATTTTTAAAATAAAATTCCATATTGTGGACATCGATCATGAACCACTCTTGTCAGAAAAAGCATGCGTAGTGTTGGGTTTTATTAAATACTGTGATGAAGTCACTGTATCAAACCAGCTTGACCGCACAGAAACATTAAATATCATACAAAAATACAGTGACGTGTTTGAGGGGCATGGAAGCTTGCCAGGAGAGGTCACTCTAGAAATAGATGAAACAGTTCCAGCACGTATACAGCCAGCACGTCGCATTCCAGTATGTCTAAGAGAGAAGCTACGTGAGGAACTTGATACCTTGGAACGGGATGGAATTGTTGCCAAAGAGATACAGCACACAGAATGTAGCTGAAACTAGCGGCGGCCGAGCACAGTGTGCAGGGCCGGAGCGCCCCAAGAACAAAAATGTTAATATTCTGCAATAGAAAAAATATTGATTTTTCATGGTTTTTTGTTTATAACTATTGTTTGCACTTTTTTTACAGTTATTTATCGATTGATTATCATACCCTACATATAAATGAACATGATAAAA
This sequence comes from Luperina nickerlii, assembly GCA_963855955.1. Taxonomy (NCBI): domain Eukaryota; kingdom Metazoa; phylum Arthropoda; class Insecta; order Lepidoptera; family Noctuidae; genus Luperina; species Luperina nickerlii. The sequence goes on from OY979662.1 coordinate 3,098,206, forward strand.
GATATGTCGTTGCGGAACACGACTTTGTTCCAAGTTTTTTTCGCAATTAAAGAGCGCAAACTCGATTTTTATGTTTTTTGTTTATAACAATTGTTTGCACTTTTTTTTTAAATAATCAATGATTGATTATCATACCCTACATATAAATGAACATGATAAAAGATATGTCGTTGCGGAACACGACTTTGTTCCAAGTTTTTTTCGCAATTAAAGAGCGCAAACTCGATTTTTATGTTTTTTGTTTATAACAATTGTTTGCACTTTTTTTTTAAATAATCAATGATTGATTATCATACCCTACATATAAATGAACATGATAAAAGAAGAATGGGTAAGCAATATTCTGATAGTCAGCCGTGATCATAAATTTAGAATATGTTTAGATCCCATTCCCTTGAACAAAGCTCTTAAAAGACCAAATTTTCAATTCACTACACTAGATGAAATGTTACCTGAGCTAAGTAAAGCCAAAGTATTTAGTACTGTGGATGCAAAGAAAGGGTTCTGGCAATGTCGCCTCTCGGAAAGAAGCAGTAAGCTTACTACATTTTGGACACCGTTTGGTCGTTACAGATGGCTGCGTCTCCCGTTCGGGTTAAGTTCTTCTCCAGAGATTTTTCAACAAAGACTCACCAGTCTCATTAAGGACTTAAAAGGAATAGAAGTCATAGCTGATGACATTTTAATATATGGAATTGGTGATACTATTGAAGAGGCTGTTACAGATCATAATACTAAATTTGAGAAACTACTTCTAAGGCTTCGTGAAGTGAATTGTAAGTTGAATAAAGATAAAGTAAATTTACTACAAACTTCAGCAAAGTTTTATGGCCATGTCCTAACCAATGAAGGTTTAAAAGTAGATCAATCTAAGGTCGAAGCTATAAGGAATATGCCCACTCCAACTTGTGGCAAGGATGTGCTTAGATTTTTGGGCATGATTGGCTATCTGAGTAAATTTATTGATAATCTTAGTTTTAAAGCAGTAAATCTTAGACTACTAACTAGAAAAGATGTGGAATTTATATGGACCATGAAAGTTGAAGAAGAGTTTCAGCATTTAAAAGATGTCATAAGCCGTCTACCAACACTGAAATATTTTGATGTTAACAAAGAGGTGGTTATCGAATGTGATGCAAGTGAATTTGGTCTTGGAGCAGCTCTTTATCAGGACAATAATGTCATAAGTTTTGCATCAAGATGTTTGTCTGCAACAGAAAAGAAATATGCCCAGATTGAAAAAGAAATGCTTGCTGTAGTATTTGCATGTAAAAGATTTAATCAATATGTTGCTGGCAGTTGCAAGACTATTATCAAAACTGATCATAGACCACTCATCAACATTGTTAATAAACCACTTGTAGAGGCACCTAAAAGATTGCAAATGATGTTGTTGACAGTTCAAAAGTATAATGTTCAGCTAGAGTTCATACCGGGTAAGATTAACAATGTGGCAGACACCTTATCAAGAGCTCCTATCACTGAAGGTGCAGAAGATTATGATTTGGAAAGCAAACTATCAGAGAAGAAAGTTTACAAGCTAATAAGCAAAGTTTCTTCAGTCAGGTATCTAAAAATTTCAGATAAACTTATTGAGAGAATAAAAAAAGCCACAAATGAAGACACAAACTTACAAAAATTAATTGTGTATATCATTAAAGGATTTCCAAGGTACATATCAGACATACCTCAAGATCTTAGAGTATTTCACAAAATCAGACATGAATTATCCACATCAGAAGGTTTAATATGTAGAAATAATCAGGTACTTATTCCAGAAAGTTTAAGGAGTGAAATGCTACAAAAAGTACATGTCAGTCACAACGGTTTTGCTAGCACTTTACGACTGGCGAGAGGGAATATGTTTTGGCCTGGTATGTCTATGGATCTAAAAAGCTATTTGGAAAGATGTTCATTTTGTGCAGCTCATGCTCCGTCACAGCAAAGCTTGCCACTTATTAGTCATGAAGTTCCTAAATATCCTTTTCAATATATCTCTATGGATGTTTTCTCAGTGGGAGATTTAAAATTTCTTGTGACAGTAGACCATTACTCAGACTATTTTGAGTTGGATCGACTCTCGACCCTTACAGCAAGTGAACTAATCCTGATTTGTAAGAAGAATTTTGCTAGACATGGAATACCCCAGAAAGTCTGTACGGACAATGCTACTAATTTTGTAAATGAGCACTTCAAGTTATTTACAGATAAATGGAACTTTGAGCATGTTACCTCATCTCCTCACTATCCAGCTTCAAATGGGAAAGCTGAGGCAGCTGTGAAAATAGCTAAGAAATTGGTAATACAGAGCTTAGAAACTAAACAGGACCTATGGTTTTGTTTACTTCATCAACGGAATATTCCAATTCAGATGGATGATACAAGTCCTGTCCAGAAATTGTACTCTAGGCGGACCAGGACTGGGTTACCTTGCCTACTGAAGCATCTCAAGCCAGCCATTGTTGCTAATGTTTCAAAAAATATCAAAGAAAGAAAGGAGAAGATAAAGGAACATTTTGATAGAGGTACTGTGGAGAAGGCCGTATTATGTGTTGGTCAGAATGTGATGGTCCAGCTTCAGCCTGAGATTAGTAATAAATGGACTATTGGTGAGGTCACTAAATCCATAAATGATAGGTCATTTGTGGTCAAGGTTGGAGATAAATTATACAGAAGAAATAGAGTTCACATCAGGCCTTTTACTGGAATGTCTTCAGATGCTGAACACAGGCTGGAGGTGACTGCAATGTCTACAAATTCGACTGCGCCTCCGTTGGTGCATCATCAACCTCACTATAATGAGTCAGCAGGTTTCACAATTGAGCAATCCATAGCGTCAGCATCAAATGCAGCATCAGAATCATCAACAAGTATCAACTATGAAGACTTAAGAAGCTCTGTAGATATTAATCGGGGTCCACGACGTAGTGAACGGGTAAGGGCAACGCCCCGCTATTTACGGGACTATGTAGCTTGATTGAAAAGGGGATGTTTCCGAATTGCTTTATTACATCGTGGATGTGTATCCGAGCGGGATTGTTCGGCTCTGGTAATTATTGATTATCTATGGCAGCTCGCCACGGCAAGGAAACAGCGATGGGCAAAAAGATGTACAAGTTAGATTATTATATTGAATAAATGAGATTTAAATACTCTAACTAAGTGGTTTCCATACAAGAGCCTTATGTGTCAAGTCCTTGTCTTTTTTTTAAACCCCAACAGACTGGGTTTCATACCAATAGAAAACGAAATAAGTACTACGAACGAGATTCAAATTCAATGTAAAAAGCGGTATCTTACAGTACTCTTTGATATTAATAAACATAATGTCTTTTTACATTGAATCTCGTTCGTAGTACTTATTTCGTTTTCTATTCTATTGATATGAAACCCAGTCTGTTGGGGTTTAGAAAAAAAGACAAGGACTTGACATAATTATAAGGCTCTCACAAAAATAGCTTATAAATGATTGACTTTTATTTTGGATTTTACCTATGATTTTGTAGAATAAAGTCTTATACATGGATTATAGTGAAATAAATATGTTATAACACTAATGACTTAACACGGATTTACTTTACTTAGGAAAAATAAGAAACCGATGACTTAATTTGTATTTACTTACTTAAAGATTAATATCAAACTGATGAATTTACCTGAATTTATTTAAAAATATATGAACTAACTGATGACTAGGCAGCATGGTCCCTGACCCTAGCCTGTTCCATAAGGAACAAAAGTAAAAAAAAAAAAATGGACATGAGCACGGTTCCCAACTCAGGGGTTTTCCCCCCAGATTTAGGGGGTAAATAAGTGAGATAGGATTTTTTTAGGGGTCTGAAATTTTTAGGGGTATTTTTAGGGATTTTTTTGACTCATTAATATTTTTAAATTAATAATTAGATTGCTGCACTGCTCCAATAAAATGTTAAATTTATTCATTTTATTTATTTCAGGCGTCAAGGCCCATATAAAACACATACAATACAATATTAATATAACAACAATAAAACAACGACAAACAATGTCAACATGTATGATTTCAAAAACGCTGAATCTTCAGATGAAGACGAAATATTTTTTGTATTAAATAACTTGTAATAAAAAGACTTTTGAAACATATTACAGCATATTATTTCTAAATCATTATGAATTTATATTTGTATATTTTTTTTTAGGGGGACGACTAAAATATTAATAATTTAGGCGTTTTTAGGGGTTTTTGACACAAACTTTAGGGATAAATATTTTTGAGAGTTGGTAACACTGGACATGAGTGACATGACTGGACGAAGGGCCCGAAGGGGGCAGAAACGTAGTGTATTTATCAAAAGCCATTAAATGAAGAGAAGAAGTAGTGTATTTACCCTGTATTTACAAAGGTTATTTATATTATATACTCTATGGTGTGGGACTTTTTGGCGGGAAGTCAAACGAGGCGGTAATTTTGATTTCACCAAAAGTTTTATAAATAAGTAATTGTACAGAAATACCATATTAATAACATCTGATAAGACCTCGAACAACTATGAGTGTCACCAGTGGCGGTGAAGAGTCGCCAGAGCCTGGGGAAAAGAAGAAACGGAAGTACAACCACAACCGAAATTCTGACCCAAATACTAAGTATAACATTTTTACTAAACCAAATTATAAAAGACTGTTCATAGAAAACACCAATTCTGAATATGTAGTATATGTTGAGTCAACAGAGCAGGAGAAGGTAGGGAATAAAAATCCTATCACGCTCACCAACTTACTAACGGATAATGTTAAAGGAGTCTTAGGAGTACACAGAAGAAATGCGCATAAAATAGGAATAACCTTCAGGAAGGCGGCTGCGGCCAAAAATTTTCTGAAGATTGAAGAATTTTTATGGAAAAATAAGTTTAAAGCCTTTATACCGTCGTATTTGACAGAAAGGTGACGACTACTCTATAAATTAGAGAAATACGGAATAAGAGGCAAAGCGCATGATTGGCTTCAAAGCTATTTGTCTGACCGCCAACAGAGAACTGTTATTTTTAGTGTGTTGTTTAAGTATATTTGTAATACGGTAGGAAAAATTTTATTCATTCTGTAATTTGTATAATAAGTTAATTAATTATAATTTAAATTAGTATAAAAACGATGATATCACTGAGATGTATTCACCCAACCCGAAAGGGGCAAGTGAATAATATTATGTATTATTATTTAGTGGAAAACGTGCATTATTTTAAGTATCTATAGCTATTGTAATATTATTACATCTAAGTTAAAACTCATTTATGTATTCGACTGAAAGACTTGTATCTATGGTCATGAATAAATATTATTAAAAAAAAAAACTCTATGGTGTATTTATATCCTCTTTGGGGGGCAGAGCAGAGCTTGGAGCTTGCGATTACTAATATGATATGACCAATGATTTCAAAAGTAAGGATACGCCCATCTGAACATTTTACATAGACGTTCTTCATACAAGCAACAGTAACGCCATCTGTTATAACTCAGACGAACTACGTGAGTGCAGCGTTGCATAGGTCGACGACGTAACCTTGTACGTGCGTACTTACCTACATGTTTTTTTTATCACATTTTATCCTGAGTCAGTATAAGTCAGTTGCATGCCGATATCCTTTCAACTCAGAATACCAGACTCTCAAAATCCCATCTCGTTAAAATATCAGATTTCAGGCAGTCGAAATAAACATAATAATAATATTATGAGAAAAACCTAGCTAGTTTTTGCAGCAAATAGATTGCATATTGCACATTTTGCAATAAATACTGTTTGGTTTTCTTATATTACCTATTTTGTTTCATTGAAATTGTCATGACGTTGAAAAGCCTTCTCCTTAGTTTTCTACATTTTATTTATTTCATTATTAAACAAAGTGATTTGATAAGTCAGAAAGGCAAACTAGAGTTACTGCACGCAGGATTCATTTCACTGTCATCATTTCAAAATCAAACACCTGGGGCTTGTAGCTGTGTAGTGGTAGTGGCTGCTGGAATTTTACAACACAGGTCTGGCCATCGCGAAAATTCCCAAACTGTTTTAGAAAAACCAACATCGTATCCTCCCATATTTGTCAATTCTATTAGCTAATGAATATAATAAAGCTACTAAATAAATAATATCAAAACAATGTCGATATCAACGTCGCAAAAATGAGCAGAGCATACTCTTGTATTTTTATGAGGTTTGAAATAAGGCTCTTTCGTTGTTCCCTAATAATGCGACTCCAAATCTATACACGTTGAATCATTTGGAAATCTGTAATTTAAAAATTATTTGTATCGTAATGCGCTATCGCATAATGTATATTTAAACATCGTTTATATGTCTTCTCCTAATTTGGTACCAAAATTCTAAATTATTTACACTACGTTCTTAAGACAAAAATAAAACAGAAATAAAAAAATGACGTCTGTACAAGGTTACTTTGTTCACTTCGAGGAGCCATTGGCCACACAATGGCCGCCATTGTAAAATAATGATCGAATTATATAAAAATGTGTTTATTTAATAATTTAATTGCAACAAAAATAATGTAAGGTTACATTCCGATGATACGATGTCCCATGTTTCTTTTTAATCTTTGTATCGTAATTTTTGTAGCCTTTTACGACGCAACTAGGCATTTTTATGACAGGCAAATACAAGTTCTCTCTCTCGCGCGGACCACTGTCAACTGAGTCGCGTTGGCCCTAGAACCGTCATTTTAGGGCCAGCGCGTTGGTGCCATTTAGTCGCGCGGTTAGCCCGGTCCTTACGCTAGTAATATATAAGTCAATGGATATGACTATCTAGCTAGAATAGAAAAGAAAAACTTTGTCTCGCGACGAAATATTCACGGAGATGCGGCCGTAAGTATTACTATTTTCGTTTATAATAAGTTCTATAACATTTACAGCAACCATTACAGCGATTTTGGTGGATTTTGTATATTTAATCCGCTGCTTTTTAGGGACGCTCGTGCTTCTGCCATTTTGTAGTTTCTGTTTTTCTTTGATACCAAAATAAACTCAATTGAACTTACTAACAACAGTGGCAATTGCCCTAGTAGGTACTCGTTCGTACAATAATGGCATATTTTCATAAAAATAACGTAATGTTTCGGCAGTAAACATTATTTGTTGTCAACTGAATCATAACAAACCTTGCGTTTAACAACATTACCGTCTCCCGGCTTTTGGGGCTTATTTATGAACGGTGATTAAAGTTAAGTGACGTTCAAACCTCAAAAATGTATGGTTACAATCTCTAATCACCACTTTTTTTAGCAACGTTTATGAATAAAGGGGCCAATTTGTATTTCTGATTTGATGCCCTAAGACGACCCACTGACCGATGCACTTTGCTTTTTACAACATTCAACAGCATCTTTTCTACTACGATTACTTACTTTATAGTGTTTTGGTTAAAGTAGTTGCGCAATGGTACTGTTGCCTGAGTACCGGCTAAAACGTTGATTAACAGACTAGCTATGATTTACTTTTAACTTTCTAGGCATATATTAAATTCTACCTACCTTCCCTCTACCTAAACTCTAAACAACATGGCTATTCTATCATGGCTTCCAAATTAAAATCGATAGTTTAGCCTATTTAGGGTAGCTATCATTGCCAAATAGTGACGTCCTTTTTCAACATGCAGTGGCTGGGGTGATGCACCACCCCCTTGTCTGCGGGGGTGTATATTGATTTTTGTACAGTTCAAATTGCTAGCTACTAGCTATCTAGATTGAGGATGCCAGTGTCAACTTATAGTGAGAAAAATTGCATTCGTAATTTCTTAATATGTAGTTTATGAAATTATAATTATGAACTATGATTTAAATCTTTGCTTTAAATCTCCAAACACTGACTGTTGAGATTTGGGTGTAAAATGCCACGATTATTTATGAATATCATCTGCTCCCACTTCTCTAGGTTACAAGAAATTGTCTTTCACATTCATGTCTCAATCAGACGAAGTGAAATCGTAACATTTCCTGTGAACGTTTGAGTTTAATTTTTCGAAAATAAACTAGGTGTCGTTGGTTTCTTCACAACTATGACTAATTTACGAAACATAAGTAAGGAGTTGGGAAGAAACATATTAAGTAGGATTGAGCAAGGAGTTACTGTTGAACCATGAAGGTTGTAATGCACTATGTTCTAGGAGTAGAGACTTCTTACGTTGTTGCCTAGCAACTGTTATGTTCTGTTCTGTCATCTTATAAATATTTCCAGATGAGTTTAATTTTATATTCATAAAATGTAAACTACTTATTAAACCACTGTGTTACAATGATATTCTATTTTCATTGAAAGGAAGCTCAGCCAACAGGTTATGGGCCCAGATGTGATCTGGTGTAATATCTGAGCAAAATAAAAGTATCTCAATTTCGAGTATGGAACAAGCTGTTGTAAAGAGTATTGAGAGACTGGCAGGCCAAGCTAATTATGGTACGTGGGCTTTTGCCATGGAAATGTTCCTGACGGACCTCGATCTATGGGAGTGTGTGACCGATGATTTTGTGGCAGACTCTGCGGAGGCTAAAAGAAAGGATGCCAAAGCTCGGAGTAAGATCTGCCTCATGTGCAAGGAAAATATTTATCCTATGATCATGCATCTCAAGACAGCGAGAGATACTTGGCAAGCGTTGCAAAAATCTTATGCTGACGGCGGGTTACTGCGACGGCTATATCTGTTGCGGAAATTATTTAACGCCAAATTGACAATGTTTTCGTCAATGGAGGAATATCTCAATGATATCCTGTCAACCAGCCAGTCATTACTTAGCATAAAGGCAGGTCTGGATGATGAATTTGTTGGGATCATTATGTTGGTCGGTTTAACCGATGCATACAATCCTCTGGTGATGACATTGGAGCATTCAAGCATGAAGATTACAACAGAGTCTGTGCAGGCAGCGTTGCTCAAAGAAAGCTTGAGGAAAAGCAGCTCAATGAACACACTTGAAGATGACACGGCAACAGCATTGATGTCAAACTCCAAAAAGGGTGTTATATATGCCATTTGTGTAAGAAGAAAGGGCATTATAAATGGCAGTGTCAACGTCGTAAAACGGGAGACAAGTCTGAAGACAACAAAGACACATATTTCAATAAGAAGAAAGACAGTAAGGAGACCTCGGGTCTAATGGCCGCTCTATCTGTGACGGTTGGTGAGGGCCATTGGGTCGTAGATTCCGGAGCTACATCACACATGACGTCGGACGTGCATATTCTAGAAGATAGACAGACCACTAGTTCTAAGCTGGTGACGACCGCGAACAATAATAAAATTGTATCTAGTGAACAAGGGGATGTGTATGTAATGGGGCGCTCTGTGAGGTTCGAAGATGTACTTATGCTTCCAGCTTTGACGACAAACTTGCTGTCGGTTAGTAAAATGTGTGCTAAGGGTTGCACTGTTGTTTTCGATGAGACTTGTTGTAAGGTTTACCAAAAGGATTACAAGCTAAAAGTAATTGGAAAGCCAGTATTGACAGCACTACTGAAACAGGGGTTATATGTTTTAGGTAAAGAAGCAGCAATGGTTCTGACGTGTCCTCCAGAAGAATCTTCTCGTGCTAGTTTTGATTTGTGGCACAGAAGATTAGGTCACCTGAGTGGAGCTCTGATGGTGAAGTTAAAAAGTTTGGCAGATGGTCTGACTTTTAAAGAGGTGAGCACGGAACCTTGTGAAGGTTGCTGTAAAGGGAAGGAGTGCGTCAAAATGGTTCCAAAAGGTAAAAGTAAGAGAGCAAAAGACTTTCTTGAACTAGTGCATTCGGATTTAGCGGGCCCTATGGAAGTTGAATCCTGGGGCGGTAACAGGTACTACCTGATTATAATTATAATTAAATATATTTCTAACCACACACTTTGTATTGAATAAAAATTGCCCTATGTTCATAAAAAAAAAGAGTACAAGGAAAATTATGAGTACAGAACAAGTCACATATAGAAAAGCCCTTCAGCTATTTATTGAACAACAACAGCGTGATACTACTTGTGTCCATAATAACTTGCAAACTTCAATTGATGCAGATTTAAGAAACGAATCGGAAACATTCAACAATGTGCTTTCCTTACATAAACATGAAGCAAACTCTAGCTGTTCTCAGTTAATACGAGAAGAAAACAAGGAGCAGTCAATACAAAAAGAAGTACCTCAACAACAAGAACATACGCCACATGAAAGAAAAAAAAATGGAAATAATAATAATCAAACCAAAGAAAATCTACAAGAAAGAAGCAGAATAGAATAGAAACACCAATAGAAGAAGATTTAGGTTGTTTTGATTCACAAAATGAAGAACACAGTTATCAGAGGTTGAAATGAAGAAATGAAGAACACAGTTAATGTCACCGAGTCAAAATATCAGCCTTAAACCTACTCCGCAAAAGCTTTTTCGGCCATAAATACATCACCATACTACACCAAAATATTGCAGGTTTGAGGAGCAAGTCGGATGCATTAACAATCTGCTTACAAGAATTATCGGATCGTAAAACTGATATTGATGTCATCTGTCTGACTGAACATTTTATGATGTCGGGCCACGAAGATATATGTGTTATACCCAATTTTTGCATAGCTGCCTACTTTAGCAGAATTAATTCTAACAGAGGAGGGTCGTGTATCTACGTGAGGAAAGGTCATCATTGGAAAGCGATTCCAAATTCGGTGTTATTCACTGAATGCTCAACTTTTGAATGCTCTGCAATTGAACTGATAGACTACAAAGTCATTATTATCTGTTTGTATAGGGTTCCGATTGCTAGTAACTTAAGTAATTTCTTTGATAGATTAGATAAGATGCTCAAATATGTTAATAGAACCTATAATAAGCATAACATTGTGATAGCTGGGGATTTTAATATTAATACTTTAAAACAAAATAATATCACATCTGAATTTGAATGTTTACTTCTTAACTATAACCTAAAGCTTAAGATAACCGAACCTACCAGAAAAATCAGCAAAACATGTATAGATAACTTTGCTCACAACTATCACAATAAGTGTAAAGCAGAGGTGATTGACTTTACATTATCCGATCACACAGCTCAGATATTGAGGTGCCAGGTCAACAAGGTGTGCCTGATAAAAAGTTGGAAAATTAAACGTAGAGATTATTGTGAGGAAAATCTTAAGAAGTTTAGGACTTGTATAGAGAATTTATCTTTTTCGGAAATGTACACAGCCTCTGATCCAAATATAGCCTATACTGCTTTCATTGATTTGTTTAAGTTATTTTATGATCTTTGCTTTCCATTTAAATATATCACCATTAATACACATCGTAAAGCTAACTGGATAACGCGGGGAATCAAGGCCTGTAGTATCAAAAAACGTGATCTTTTATGGCAATACAGAAAAAAACCCAGCCAGGTAAATAAAACTAAACTGACACAATTCTCAAAAAGATATAAAAAAGTAATAAAATTAACCCAGCGCGTAAAAAATAATCATTTAATTAACACGTCGGATAATAAGAGTAGATCGGTATGGAAAATTATAAACGAACCTAAACAGAATTTACCAAGTGATACTATAACTAGCATTAAAATAAATAACAAAACAATAACTGACCCTTCTGAAATATCTAATGCTTTTAATAATTACTTCATCGATAAAATATTACCTAAGAATAATTCATTCAACATGCAGTATAAATTTGATATGTCTACTAGGCCAAATTCAATGTTTTTGAAACCATGCTCGCCACATGATGTATGGCAGATTATCAGGAGTTTAAAAAATACGAATAGTGTAGGTTATGATGGCATATCAACTAAAGTCTTGAAATACATAGCTACGAATATTTCTGCTCATCTTTCATATCTGATAAATCTATCTATTGAAGCTGGAATCTACCCTGACAAATTAAAAACTTCTGTCATAAAACCAATCTTCAAAAAAGATAATAGGGAATGTCTAGAAAACTATAGACCTATTGCGTTAGTTCCAGTTATTTCTAAAATATTTGAAAAATATATTTACAAAGAACTTAATAACTATTTAGAAAATAACAATATTCTAGCAAAAGAACAAAAAGGTTTCAGACACAATAAAACTATAAATATGGCCATATATGACTTTCTAGATTTTGTTATGGTTAATGTTGACAAAAGAATACCTGTCTGCTCTATCTTTATGGATATGACACAGGCTTTTGATTACGTTGAGCATAATATATTGGTTAGCAAATTTAATGATTATGGAATAAGAGGTAATGTTCTGCAATTATTTGAATCTTACCTCAAAGGTCGTCACCAGTACACTGAATTGACTAGAGTGAATATTCTAACAAGAAAAGAGGAAACCTTTAGATCGCGTAAACGTGAAGTAAACTGCGGTGTTCCTCAGGGAACCGTTTTGGGACCACCCTTTTTTATATTGTACATCAATGACTTACCCAATGCCACTGATAATCCTTTAACTCTTTTTGCAGACGACAGTACAGTAACGGTAAAATGTAAAAACGTAAATACCTATGAAGATGACATAAATAACACATTGAGCTCAGTCATGAACTGGCTTAATATTAATAATTTGAGAGCCAACTTAAGCAAAACTAAATTAATGCACTTTAGACAACGTTTACCGGCACCAAATAACCTAAATGTAAATTTTGACATGCAAACAATAGAGGAAGTAGACAATTGCAAATTCTTAGGCTTATATATTGATGACAAAATGACCTGGAAACCGCATATTCAACAACTATGCAAGCGAGTTAGCAAATCTGCCTATGCCTTACATACACTTGCAAATAAAATAAACTCCAGTGCCCTTTTAACTGCGTATCATGGGCTAGTGGCATCTGTTCTCAGATATGGCATAATTTTTTGGGGCAATTCCACCGACAAAGACCTCGCCTTTAAGGCACAGAAACGATGCATTCGGGCTATGTTTGGTTTCAAATCAACGGAGAGCTGTGCGCCTCTCTTTAAAAAGCATGGTATCCTTCCATTACCATCACTATACATATTTGAAGTAGCGGTTTTCGTTAAACAAAATCCTCATTTATATACTTTAGCATCAATAGCTTTTAATCGGACCCAAAGGGATGAAAGTCGTCTGTGCATTCCAAAAACGAATACTGCTTTAATGTATAAAAGTGTCTTTCACATGGCACCAGTTATATATAATAAATTGCCAAAAGAACTAAAAACACTACATATTAATTTATTCAAACAAAAACTGAGAAGTATGCTGTGTCAAAAATGTTATTATAGTGTATCAGATTTTTTATTAGATAAATTTTGACATTTTTTAACTGTAATTTTTGTAATCTTATGTAATTTGCTTCCTTGACTATATTGTAATCATAAATCATAATAATTTGTTTAAATCGGAATTAATTTTGACACATTTACTTAACAAAAATTTTGAAACTACTTGACTTAATTGTACTTATAATAACTTATCTTCATTTGGATGTAAAAATTTGTTATATTTCTTTGACATTATTTTTTTAAATTATTTTTATTGACATTATTCTTATATTCTTTTTTTTTTTTTTTTGACATGTTTTATTTTAATTTTTGTCTGCAATGTTTATTTTTTGCTTTAATGTAATGGAATCTATGGACATTTGTACACCTTTTTGGTATAACATAGAGCACTTGTATATTATTTTTCATAACATCTGTAATCTGTACCTACCTATGTTAACAAATGAATAAATGACTTATGACTTATGACTTATGAGAGGGATGAAGAATTACTTTACAAATTTGAAATTAAGAAATTCCTAATTAAATTAAATAGAACAATTGTATCAGAAGGAACATTTGAAGATAAAATATTATTGTTTTTTAAAATTTAGGAAGATTGTAGTAAGTTGTCTTATGAAAGGAAATTTTCTAGCCAAAATCATTAATTTTATAAATGGACTAGCTTCTGCCCGCGACTTCGTCCGCGTGAAATTTCACCCTCCCCTCATTCACCCTATTAGGGGTGGAATTTCTAAAAACCCTTAGTGGATACCTACTCTTCACAAAGAACACACCCTCCAAATTTCATGTCTCTAGGATCAGCGGCTTAGGCTGTGCGCTGATATATCAGACGTTTCACCCGCGGTAATTTCAGGAAAAAACCTACTAAAAACTTTATTACAAAAAAAAAACAACCGACTTCCAAAAAAATACAAAGTGAAAAATAACTTTAATTTCGGAAGTCGGTGTCGTTGGTTCTGTATTTTCGTTTTTTGACAACGACTTTCGAAATTAAAGTTATTTTTCACTTTGTAGTATTTTTTAGGAAGTCGGTTGTTTTTTTTTTGTTAAAACCTTTTTATTTTTCACTTTTTAGTTGTACCTGCCTACCCCAAACAAATTAATATAAAAAAAAAAAACAAAAATGGTGGTTGAAATAAATAAATAAATATAACACTACTTGGTATGTGAATATCAGTGACAGTAAGCTATTGAACACATCTGCCTACCCCTTTAAAAGGTACAGGCGTAATGTTATGTTGTGTGATTGCGTAAACAATGCATACATATATGTTATAGCAGCAATCGCGGTTGATTTGCTGGCATTTATTGAAGAGTTCCGTTGTCTGTCTCCGAAACTCATCATCAGATCTTTATGAAATTTAAATGGGACCATTCCGGAATAAACATATTTTGAAAAAAAAAAAAAATTGTAAATCCATTATGAGGGAGTTATGCCCAAATATACATATTACATATATACATAATTTTGCAAATCCAATATGAGGGAGTTATGCGCGAATATACATACAAAATAAAAAATTGAAATTTCCGAATTGAGAACCTCCTCCTTTTTTGAAGTCGGTTAAAAATATATTCCATTACTTTAAGAGTAGGTATTACTTAAGATTATTACTTATACATGTAAACTATACAACTATTACTTGTAAACTATGCAACTTCTAAGATATTCATTGAAATCAAATGATGGCAAGGGCAATTTTATTCAAAATTAAATACTTGTGATGAATAACGTATTTATTTTGATAAGAATTAATATCATGTTTATAAAAAAAACCTTCGCAAATAATGCATTAGTTTAGAAGAAATTTGATTATCATAAAAAAAGGTTATAGTGAGTAAACCTTAAAAGATAGACATGCTGTTGCGGACTTTTATTTAGAACTTTTAAAGGGAAACAATTCCGTCATACATGATTTTTGCGTAACTTTAACCGTTTACGCAGCGCGCAGCGTAAGCAACGAAAGCTCTCAAAAGGAATATTTTTTTCCCGTTTTAGCATCATTTTTCATTGGTGCTCAGCTCCTATTGGTCGTAGCGTGATCTTATATAGCCTATAGCCTTCCTCGATAAATGGACTATCCAACACAAAAATATTTTTTCAATTCGAACCAGTAGTTTCCTGAGATTAGCGTGTTCAACCAACCAAACAAACAAACAAAAAAACAAACAAACAAACTCTTCAGCTTTATAATATTAGTATAGATAATTCAAAGTATATATAAATAAATAAATAAATAAAAATATTAGGATTAATATAATTCAATGGAATTCACAAAGTCTACGGCCTAAACTAAGTTCATTCACAGAAATATTACACAAACTAAATATTCACATAGCAATCCTGAGTGAAACATGGTTAGATAGGGAATGTGACCTTCATGTGAGTGGATATAACATATATCGAAAAGACAGGCTTGATTCTTATGGAGGGGTTGCGATTTTTGTACATAATCTATACAATCACACTTGCTTTCACGTCAAGTTTCAAACACAAGGTATAGAGGTAGTGAGCGTTAAATTAATTCATTGTAAAGATTTAGAAAACGTGGTTTCACTATATTGTCCATCTTCTATCTCTACACAACCTTCAAACTGGGAACAGTTATTTTCTAAAAAGACATTGATAGCTGGCGATTTTAATGGACACCATGTCAACTGGTCAACTAAAACTGATACGAGAGGCACTCATATAATGGATACATCCCTGGAAAGCTCTTTTATTTATCTAAATGATTGTAGTCATACAAGAATTAAATTAGATAACGGGTTCTTACAGACAACGTCGCCAGATATATCTTTTGCTTCCTCTGACATTGCTGTGGAATTTGACTGGAAAGTGATTAATGAAAACCTGGGTAATGACGATCTAATGATTAAAATGACAATCAATATTACTGATGATTTCACTGCTTCTAAAAAAAGAAATTATAAAAAAGCAGAATGGAAAAAATATCGGGACCTTTTGTCAAAAATATCACTTTCAGAAGTTAGTAACGTTCAAGAAATGTACAATCTTTTTTCTAGATAATATAATTACAGCCGCTGATAAATACATTCCAACTATTAAAAGTTGTTCTAAGCCCGCTCAAGTATTTCAACCAAAAAACTATTGGACGCCTGAGCTATCCCATATAATCACAACGTAGATTAGCTTTGTCAGAATTTCGACGCAACCCACTCCTGATAATTTAACTAAATTAGAAAGAAAAATATCAGAATCTCATAAAATGACACAAAAAGCGAGATCATTAGGACGGCAAAGATTTTGTGATTCCATTGATGAGACGGTGTCAGCTTCGGAAATGTGGCGTCGTATGCGATGGATAAAAGGCTATAAACAATCAGTGAATTATCCCCCGATTGAAAAACAAAAAGAATTACTACGTTCCTTGACACCTGAAGGCCAATTCTCGTAATTTAAAACGTTCAAAATCTAGTCGCAGTCTCATCTCGGCGACAAGCAAATGTCAAATACTTGTCAAAATGCAGGGAAATTACTGGATAAGATCGTTTTTAATAGTCTTTAAATTTTATTTAGTATTCTTTAGTTTATAATCTTATTTAGTAGTCTTTAAAAGGAACTGAGCCTTGAGTTTATTTCGCCATTTCTTCTCAGGGGAAGTCAGGTAGTGTCTATTCCGTCTAGCTTGTTTCTTTATTATGACGTGTTAAAAGTCATTTGATTCCGATGTCCTATTTAATGAACAAACAAATTCATTTCATTTTGCGGACGTTACTTGAAAACATAATAGCAACAAAGGAAAATCCACTATAAATTTTTATTTAAGCGGTCCTAATTTTGGGTAACTTACATATTAGTTTTTTTTTTGCAAAATAATTATCTTGTGTTGATTTCCCCTAGCTAGACTATTCAAACTAGGCAGATCAAGGTGATCTTTTATGATGTCAAATTGTACGGTCTCATCAACCTTACATTTACTTTGCAAACGCAGCAACCTACACTCAGGGGCACATTTAACCGTCCACCTATATTTTGTCAATTTCTTCAAAATTCTATCGTTATTTAATTAATTTTGTTATAATGATACATTGGGTGAACCTTTACGAAAACAAATGAAATATGCGTAACTTGTGAAATGGTTTAATTGAAACAAAGACAATAAAAAAATTGAGAATTTGCAGTTTTCTTACAAAACAAAAGTTATAAAAATTTTAATTAAAAAAAAGTATACTCCAAATGATCGCATTAATAATGTGTATTTCCTCCTCGTGTAGGGCCACCTAATGATCTCTTGTAACCGATTTGAAAGCCCGTCCATTATGTCTTGAATGTCTCTCTGTGGAATGTTCTCCCACTCCTCAACAGCTGCAGTTTTTAGCTCAGTGATGGTCGTAGGTGCTGGTGTACGACTCCGAATCCGTCTTTTTAGGTTGTCCCATACATGCTCTTATCAGGTTTAGGTCTAGACTCCGAGCTGGCCATGGTAATCGCTGAATATTGACGGTGTCCAGGTAATCCGTAACAATTCTCGCGATGTGTACAAGTGGGTTGTCGTGCATTAAAACAAAATGATCGCCAATGAATGGCGCAAACGGCATCACATGTGGTTCTAAGACTTCTGTCACGTACCTGTGAGCATTAACGCTACCTCTATCGAAGACGACCAACGCTGTACAGGCGTCGCGACGCCTCGTAACAAATGCCACCCCACACCATTATCGAGCCTCCCTCGTAGCCCACTGTTTCAACCACAGCACATTCAGCAAACCTTTCACCACGGCGTCTATACACGCGCTGACGTCCATCTGGACCTCGTAAAGCGATTCTTGATTCATCAGAGAAGAGAACTGCCTTCCATTGTTCCAAAGTTCAATTTAAATGTTCTCGAGCAAATGCAAGTCTTGCTCTTCTGTGAGTTGCGGTCAGTTCTGGGACTCGAGCTGGTCGAAATGATCCCAGATCCCTCTTTGCTAACCTTCTTCTTATTGTTCTTAGGCTCACACTTCCATTTCGTACCTCAAACAAACGGTTACGAGCCTCAGAAGCGGTTGTGAAACGATTTCGAAGAACGTTCGAGACGATGTAACGATCATCTCTCTCTGATGTACACCTACGACCTTGTCCTGGCCTCCTCGTGTAGGAACCAGTCTCTCTGTAACGCCGGATAGCATCTTGAATAGTGCTTCGTGGGTATCCAAGCATTCGTCCAATCCGACGCTGCTGGCTGAACCCAGCGTCTGCGAGTGCCACAGCCCTGGCTGCTCCAGCTGCGTCCAATGGCATTTTCTGGTGTAAATGAGGTCACGGTACTCCAACACCTCGGATTTATTCGAAAAAATGGTAACAAAGCGATTTAAAACAAATGTATCCTTCACACAAAACCAGGGGCGAGACTGTCAAATTTCGACTTAACTCATTATTATTGAATAAAAACCACAAAAGTAAACAAAACGCGGTTATGATTGTTTTGTTTATTCCAGACATACCCACTTATGAAGTTACGCCTAGCTAAGCTAAGCTTTGACTAAAAGCTTAACCGGTTGTATGCCGTAATTACAGAAAACAATTAAAAACCATTGTGTCTCGCGTAGATCTACGCTCCGGGTTAAGTTATCATAAACAAACGATATGGAATTCGATATGAGTGGACGGTTAATTGTGCCCCTGAGTGTACTTTGGTGGCGTGCGTCACAAAATATTACGCTATAATTATAACTTTTCACGCTAAGCAGAGCGAGTCAGACAACAAATGTGGAACTAACCACCTGAGAGAAAGAATCGCTACCACTCTACCTTGCTAACTACAACCTTTAATATAACTTTAAAACTCTACTTGTGGTTCTTTCTGTGTACTCCGCAATTAAACCAATATCAACAAAGTGATAGTGTACGGTGCCTACAACCATTGGCCCCTACACAAATCTTGTATCGGTATTCTTCATTGAATTACTTAACATGAAAGATTAGTACTGCATTAGCAAGAGTGAGGGTTGGTAATAATAAATTCTCATCTTGTTTCTTACAAGCTTTAGTAGGTTAAAATTGGGGTTTCCAGATCAGATAAGATCTGGAAACCCGCAATTTTCACCATTCATTCATTCATGAGTGTTGCATTCAGAATCCTCTATTCAAAATGAGTGTTGTATTCAGAATCCTCTATTCAAATGAATGTTGTATTCAGAATCCTCTATTCAAAGTGAAGGTTGCATTCAGAATCCTCTATTCAAATAAGTTTTGTATTCAGAATCCTTTTCTGCGGTTTTCGCGGCCTTCCGCGAATTTCGGCGATTTTCGAATTTGAAACGCATTTAAACTACAATTGTAGGAATTGAATGACACATAAAATGACTGTACATAATTTATAGTTACTTAGGCTCCATTGCTAATAGCATTTAGTAGCTTATTCAGCAAACAATCAATTTATCCTGCTCCACTTTAGAATAATTTTATATTTTATCTTTTAAAAATAGATGTTTTGATTTGTCAACATAATCCGTTCCTTTCACAGCGTTCAAATAACAACATTGAGGAAATTGTATGGTATGTTGCATCCAAGGATCATCGTAAATCTCCCAATCTTCTATAACACCTCCACATGAGAAACATGCTGCTTTATCATTTACACCATTTCCACAATAAAAAAATCCCGCGTCAGCCATTTCCATTACCAATCTTCTCCTTGAATCAGCCGTTGCCCAATAGGAACGAAATGAAAATTCACGCATTTTATATGTATTAAACAGGTCATATCGAGGATTGTATTTATTTTGAGACATGTTCTTGATACAGATAATTATAAATGTATAATGACATCGCACAGCTGTTACCATCAACTTATAACGATTAACATTGGACGGGATTGGTAGGGATAGGAAACTGTTACCTATTACCCAATTGTGAAAAATTAAACAAGAAAAATATTTACTTCAAAAATTTATTATCTATACACCATTTATATAAACATATTACATTTTTTAAAGCACAAATTTTATCATGATAAATACAACTATACACACCATGAGAATGTTCAAATTTATTGTACAAGCTTAATAAATTAGGACAACCTTCATCTTCTAAATTATTTATAATATTATTATTCGAAATATTTTTTAACCACAACACTTTTTCTAAACCTTTGGTGTAAACTTTTTTATCTCTTAAAATATCTGCAATCAAATTCTGATGATTTGAGTAAGGCACAAATCCGTCTCTCCAGTATATCTTTCTATTACGTTCAATCCAACTGACTTGCCGTTTTTCTGGTTTCGTCAAATCGTAAAATGGAAATGGTGGCTTAATTAAAAACACTTGAATTTTTTTATTGCATAATACAGCAATTTCTTTAATGATAAATTCATTTGTTTCTGTTTTAAAACCTTGAACATCTACAATGGCAGTCATGATAACCTGCGCACTATGTTACTCAGAGGTTTATATTCCACCAGTCGATCGTTAATAATTAAACAATATCCAGTTGTGTTATCTGGTATTGGCAGTGAACATTCAATCTCCAGCCGCACATCTACAGGGCCTGTTTTCAAACTATCGTTTTGTCTTGAACAGTCTATGATAAAGAGAGGAGCCTTGTTCTTGAAACCGACCAAATCAAGCAACGGGTCTGCAGGATAGTTGTAATACGACTGACGAAATTTCACATACATTTCATATAATATATTGTATTTGTTCTCGGAAAAATTTAAGCTTAGAGGCTCGTAAGGATAATACTGTGAATTCAAAAATAGTGTTACGTTGGTAACTTCACAGTGATCAAACAGAGAACTGTCTTTGGTTTTATTATTTTTTCTGTTGGTTTGCAAGCAAAAAATTACATATCGAGGTTTTTCTAATTGCGATGCAGTCTTAACTGACCAAGAATGTTTTGTAGTTTTAGGGAGCAAAGGATACTCGTATAAATCCCAATTTCGAAACGCTATCTGAATAGGTTTATCTTTTTCCAAGTGTTTTAGTAGTGTCAGTCGTTCGCGGTCTGATACTTTTATATGTGGTACACGCCATTGCAATCTTTGTATATCTATTTGAAAATGCGCAATATCATCAGTCGCTATGATACTGTTTAAGTTAGAGTTACTTCTATTCAGAATAAGTTCATGTTTACAATTTATCATAATTTTATTGTAATCTTCCGCAAATCCTAATATCTTATTAAGAGGTACAATAGCACTAAAATTACCATCACTTTTTACTCCATTTATGTTCCAACCCCACAAGGCAGCAACTTTATTTTCTCCATCATTCATTGAAACGTATGACTTTATTGTGGAGGTTATTCCAGAATTTTTAATACGATCTATTTCAATACCATTTATTTCGTATCTGATATCTTGAAACAAAAACATAACAGGGTTGCTACTGAACGTAATATTTTTGTTAATCGGTTTTCCATCTTTGTCGAAGAACTTTGCTTGGCCCTCGACGTAAATTGAACTGGCTGACGGTAACACGTATATGTCTTGTTGGTGTATGGGGATTCTGATTTCATCGTTTTCTCTAAAGCTATTAGTGTAGGGATTGTATGAGTGGACTTCATAGCTTTCAATAGAACTATCGAAGTGGGGTAATTCAGTAATTTGTAGTATATTCATACTTTAAAACCTAGAGCTTTAAGAAAATCTTTATTTGCTTCACTCAATTTCTTCACTTTTTTCTTACGTCTATGCACCTTAATGGTCGTAGATGGAATAAGACGTTTGATTTTCACTGAAGTGTTTTTATAATATACTATCATTTTGTTTTTCTTAAATGAAGGCGTAATTGAATATGTTTTTCACCAAAGTCAATACAGTTACCAAGTTGATCAACAATCTTAACAGATATAGATGAAATTAGATTTTTGTTTACTGGAAAGTAAACAACGTTTTGCGGTATTTCTATGTACTGGTGACCTGGAGCGGTATTAGATACAAATTCGTGAATAAAATGAGTTGGTAATCCGTTGCAATATGAACCGTGAACAAGATCACATTCGATTCTGATTACTGATAGATTGTTATTATTGATGGTCACATTTGGTCTAGAATTTAATACTGAAAAGTATAGCAAACCGCACTCGTATTGATCGGATAAATGTAGAGGTGGTTGAAAATACGAAACCAATTCAGATTTATTTCCAGAGATGGTAACCGTAGTAGACATGCTTTCATACTGAAGTCTTAAAGAAGATCCTGTTCATTTTATTCATTGACTACACCAAAAACTCTTTAAGAACTTCAAACATAGATGTCCACAATTGAAGGGGTGATCACGTTGTATATTTTCATAATTATATTGGACTTTAGGCCCTACGTATTTTATAAATTCCTTGGGAGGTTTCAGATTACCATAACTGTCGAAATACTCAATATAATCATTATATTTTGCATAGGCTACCCAATGAGAACCAGGGTTTTTAGAACTATCTAAATTAATAACTCCACATTCTTTTACAAAAGGGCATTTAGGGAGCTCATCTCTCATAAAGACACCTCTAAAATAAGGAATACTATTTCCATGTTTCAAAATGTCAAAGTTAGTTAAGGCTCGTTTGGGTAACCGATATTTTAGTTTTTTTCTTTCGATACAAAAATTCCAAGCCCATCTCTATGCGGTTTAAGATGTAGTCCTTTCCCAATGCAAAGCGCTTCCATTTTTTCATTGTGCCTCTTCGATTCATCCAACAATTTTTTAGCCATCTTAAATTCGTTAATGGTTTTAGCAATACCAGCTGCACCACCTGCTAAAGCCCCTGCCGCTGATAATCCCGCAAAAATAGGAATTAACGGCAATATTCCACCAGTTTTTGGTATAGGAATAACACGAGGAAGTTTAATAGATGAATCATTAGCTAATTCTCTGGCAGCGGCGATAGCCAATTCTATAGCCATCTTTTTACTTTTTGGTTTTAATTTTTTCATGTGTCTCTTGGTTTTAGAAATAACGTTTTTTAATTTACTTTTTAACCCTTTTCCAGATGTAACTTTTTGACAGCACTTTGTACTACTACTACTTTTCAGACCAGAACCAGTTTTAATTTTTGTCGACATAGCCCTGCTTACTAAGCGTGCTGCAAATTTTTCACCTACACTCGCATCCGAAGCAACTACTCGTTCTTTCGCCATATTTAACAAAATTAAATCAGCTTCGTGTCGATCCTTTAAGTTTGATGATTTGTGATAGGCAATGTCGTGATCTTTGCAATATTCGTCTAATTTATTAATTCCGTTATCTCCTTGTATAAGCCTTTTAATTAATTTTGTACCAGGACCACAATAACTGTATCCTGGTAAGTGTAATTCAAAAGGTAAGTGATTTATAATCCAATTGAGAAGACTACTCTCTCCAATACACATTATAAGACTGATGAATCTGGATTGAGCACTTTATTAAATACTTATAATTTGAATTGTCGTTAGTTGATGTTTTAATATTTATGATAATATATTTGATTTATCAATCCAACTATTTTCAGCTGAAGACAAACCTAGCCATTTTACTAAAACCCTGTTACCTTTTCTTCTAAGAACTTTCTCCACTAGATACACATTTGAATGTTTTGTTTTTTGAAGCTCTTGCGCATAAAATGCACCTAAAATAGGCTGACCTCTGATTGTATCTTCTATTAAGTAGGTGATAGGAGTTGTATTTTGTATCATTCGAATTTTAAATATTTCTGTAGACCAGTTAGGAGTGTAACCTTTTTCAAATGTTCCTTTGTACTTACTGATACGCACATAATCACCAATTTTATATTTGCTTTTAATATTATTATTATTTTTTACTAACCTTGAATACCTTTCTAATACATATTTTTTATTATTGTTATCTACATTAGCGGGAACTTCATCAATTGTCCGATGATAAGTGTGATTGTATTTGTGAATAACATCATTGAGAGTGTTATCTATCCAATTGTAGCTACCTCTTAAACTAAATTCCTTATAGAGTTTGGATTTCAATGTCCTGATAAATCGCTCAACTATTGAAGCCTTTTTTGTTGAGAAGGTTGAATAATGATTAATGTGATTAGTTTTCATAAGCTTCTGAAATTGATTATTGTAAAATT
The DNA here is from genome assembly GCA_963855955.1 of Luperina nickerlii. NCBI lineage: Eukaryota > Metazoa > Arthropoda > Insecta > Lepidoptera > Noctuidae > Luperina > Luperina nickerlii. The sequence continues at coordinate 3,122,457 of OY979662.1, forward strand.
CTGTTCCATTATCCGTTTGCAGATTTTTAGGAACACGCCCTTTATCCAATAATTTCTTAAAAGAGCTACATACATCATCTTTGGTTTTACTTTTTAGAGGAAAAATCCAAGCATATTTCGAGAATGTGTCAATAATAGCAAGAATAAATGTGTAATTTTTATTTTGCTTTGAAATTGATTGCACATCGATTAAGTCTGCTTGCCATAGGTCATCTATATCTTTCATAATAACACATCTTCGTGGAAAGTTCACCCTCGCATTTTTATGAATTTCGTTTACCACGTCGGTTTTGCTCATGTTCACAATTCAGTACATTTGTTTTGAATCCGTATACAATACTGAATGAAAATTTTAACATAGTGAGTATTTATTCTTTAATAATACCAGCTTCTTTCAATTCTTCAACTATCGATAAAATTTCATTATCATGGTTTGTGTTGCCAGCATCTCTAGAAGCAACTAATAATTTCAATCTCTCAACCAATTCGTTAGGGTCATCCCAATATACCAAATCAGTGTTATTTTTGTATTTTTTTAGGGTTGGTAAGCTTCCTCCAGTGTGAAAATTTTCATTTAACGATTCGGAAAATAATGGTTTGATTACTTCACGATATTTTATTCCCTTATCGCCTCTTATTTGCCCATCAGGATTAAAATCTCTCTTATGAGCATTTGTATAATGCAGCATGTCCTTATAGACAAGTCTATCTTTGCTCGATATTAATTTTAAATCAGGTTTTCTTCGAAGTAAAAGTTCTTTCAAGCCAGGAGATAAATTATAGGATTTGTCACCGACTTTAATTAAAATGACACTGTCGTCATTCAAACTATCGATTTTAGAAAATGAGACTACTGAATTACCCATTAGCAATGTTTTGTTTACACTTCTTATTCCAAACGGTATATTTACACCATCATAAATATCATGGATATCACGGCCCTCTAACGAAATTTCTAAATCATCCGGTATTTCTTTTGTAGGAGACTTTTTAAGCACTTGTGCAGAATTCAGTTTTGGATCGTAGCAGTCTTCAAACTTTGTAGATGAACTAGTATTAATGTCATCCAATTCAATGTCGTCAGAATTTAGGGGTGATGTATTTTGTAAAGGCTTTATTTTTTCCTTTGATATATTCGAATCGACTAGTGCTTTAAGGGGATCTGTGACGGTTTTCAGCATTTTATCAAGTGACAAGTTCATAGAGTGTTCACGGTTCTTCATTTGTTTTATTTTATTCTTTATGGAATCTACAGACTTCATTAATTCTATTTTAATATTCTTTTCCATGTTGTATTATAACAAGTGTGCTCAGCCAAAGAAGATATAATACTAAGTTAGATTTATATATTATTGATTTATATAATTACGCAAATTTGCTCAAAATTTAAAAAAACTATCTAAATTCTGTCTATACCTTCCCTTGTTTAATGAGGAGTCTTTGCAAATACTAACAAAGTTATATGGCTCTCTCCAAACTGTATTACAAATATTCTTGAATTGATTCCAGGACATATCAGAACTAACATGCTCTTCATAAATATGTTTCAAGTTTACATCGTCTTGTTTAAATATTATAAGAAAGTTTGCATTATCACGTAGCAACTGTTTCGGAATTTTAGAATATGTTTGACATAAATAAAAGCAATCGATTTGTTTATGTCTACCCATAGAGAAGTAATTACGAATGTTTATTTGATTTTCACATGCCACATCATCGAAAATAAACACAGAATTTGTTAGTGCTTCATGCGGGGCTATGACTTCTTTATTATCATTGAATTCATGAAACTTAACTTGATGGACTCTCTTTATAACTTGTCGTAGGAACCTGTATTTTGGTTGAAAGTTAGTTTTCGAGTACAGATAAAGATTTTGAAATTTTAGACCATTCTCATGTAACAGTAAACTAAGCACTACGTTTGTTTTTCCACAATTTGAAGGACCACATATAATACAACGAATCGTATTTGGTAACAAAATGCTATGCCTAATGTGGTTATCAGAGTCACCAAGATTTATATGATTAACATTAAGTGATGTGTGTTGTTTGATCAACTTCATTTTGATTATTAATTCAATCTTACCCATACATAGATATATAAAGCATAAGTATGATAAAAAACAAATGATTGAGATTAGTTTAAAGTTGTCATGTCAAATGTAAAACGAGCGTATTTTTTCGGTATACCTACTTATAGTGCTTATCCATTTCATTTTTATACTCGCTGTAAATAATCAATAAGTTAGTACGGTATTTATATTTGTAGTTAGTGATACTAAATATTAATAAAACGAAGAACACAGTAAGGCCATAATAAGAATAGAAAGTCATGCATCAGTTATAAATGTTTTATTCAGATATAACATAATTATTTAAATACGAAATTCAACACTACCACTCACTAAATTAATAATGTATGCTATACTTATACCAATATTATAAACAAAGATTATAATAACATTATAATTTATTGATATAAACATAATTATTTTTATTTAGAAATTAGTTCTCAAAATAAAGTTTCACAGTGACCCCAAGGTAAAGTTTCAACTAGGTTAGTGAGTATTTGTCTCTTATCATCATTTCTATTTAATACTACTTTATGAATTTCTTGAGAGTACAGTACATGCTTGAGTGATTTAATTACATTCATTTTACATTTAATATTGACATTATTTGTTAAAGCTTTACTGTAGTGAGATAATTTTAATCGATTAGTAACAGCTTTAGATATTCCTTTTGCTTTTGTGATGCGAGTTTTTGAAGTGATTATACTATATAGTTTAGCTCTCAGTCCTACAAATTCGCTTATTATGTCACCCCCGAGTTCATCTTTAAATAGTCCTGGGATTTTAGTATTTACTCTTGGCATGCTGTAACAATTATCAGGCTGGAAATTACTTGTATCAAATTTTGCAATATAATTTTTTATGTCTTCATAAAAATCCTCTGTATTTACAAAATAAAGAAGGCTGTCTGTGTCTGTATAACACAGTCTTGCACGAGTTTTATATTTATTTTTAATAAAGTTGTAGTGAAATTTATACAAATGTTCCTTTGCGAATTCTAGAACTGTAAACCCAATATAGATAGGGCGATCTAATACAATTTTTTCAGGAGTTAATTGAATAGCAACAAAATTTTCAGAAAAGATCGCAATACTTTTCAGATTTGGTTTTGCAATTAATTTTTCGGCACCTTGGTACTTGTTAGTTTTATTATTGCAATCATCCCACATGGTAACTAATTTGACATTAACCTGTTTGCGTCTATTTTCAATAGTTTTCCCAAATATAGCATTATTAAGGAGTTTGAAAAAGTCTTTCTCAAATACGGTTGTTGAAGCTTGACGTAATGTAGTATTCAAGTCAATATATTTTTGTAAATAATTTTCTTGTCTAAAAGTTAAAATACGATGAATTTTTTTCAAAATTAGTCCGTTCAATAAACATGCCTTCAAATGAACATAATGTATTATATAGTTGAATTTGTCATATAAACTAGCAATTAATTTAGGTGTTTTGCCTCCAGGAGGTGTGAACCTCTCGGGGGCAAAAGGTAAATCACTATGCGTATTATGTAAACTCTCAGGATATATTAAATCAACTTCTAAAATATATCCATATTCAGAATCATCTGATATTGATAACACATTTATTGTTTTAATCTCATCGTTTGTCAAAAAACGGAAATCTGAAATAGGCATTTTCTTCGTCATTGCGTAACCATATAAATTGTTACAATCAAGATAAATCAAATAAGTTGATTTTTGAGAAGCATCATGATTTGGTAAATATTTATTATTAGCTCGGGCATGGCGAAGAGAACATTGTGCCAAGCCTCCTCGTATTCCCTTTTCCAAAAATTCATACATTTCTAAACTATGAATTAATTCTAATTTAACACCTGTGTACAGTAGCATTGCATCCCAGCTTAAACTAGGTGCAGTAATGTAATACGTTGGATCAAGTTGATAATGGTCGAGACAAGTCTGTCTAAATTTTTCGAATACGTCAGAAAGAAGTAATACATCGGTCTTTAAATATAAATCTGTATATTCTCCAAGTGATTTAATATTAAATGACTGCCAAATAGATTGTGCGTGTACGTATTCATCATCGCTAATATGTTGACAATTCAAACTGTTATAGAAACAAACTTTCGATGGAAGTTGAGTCTCGTTATATTTTGAATATGCATTCATATAATCATAGGGATAAATTCCTTTTTGTCGTAACAATGTTAACTGATTATAACTAATATCTGGAAATTCTTTTGATAAATTAACAAAGTCGGTTTCATTCAAATTATTTACTAATGTGCTTAAACTTGAATTAAGAAATTGATAAGAATCTATGAACTTAACTTGAATTGGCCTTGATTTTAATGTATTCTTAGTATGGAGTACTTTTGTGAATGACATATACGTTTCTTTGGATTTTGGTATAATTTTAAAAGCACCTTCATACTTCGCTAATTCTTTTATAAATAGGTGAGAGTCATAGCCAGATAGGTTATGAAAAATAACAGGCACGAAAGGGCAAACTCTTAACATTAAATTACACTGAGAGTGTGCTGCGCCTCGGTATTGTGATGTAATGTGATCATGATCTATTACTTTATCGTCAAAGAGCACATAATTACAGATATGACATGTAGTGGCGTTTTTGTAATCCTTTTCTTGGGCCTTAGTTAAAGGTGCCATCGGTATTTTATTTAATAAGATACTGTGAATGTACTCCAAATCTCTTATTAAGTATTTTATAAATACTTCTACACAATCAGATCCTCTATAAGTAACATACTTATTCAGATCCGTATTGTGTGAACAACAAATATAGTAACCAAAACATGAGGGTTCGTGAACCTTAAAGGTACGAGTATTTTCAGTTACATTTATGTTGCAGTTTAGTAAAAGACTTTCAAAATCGGCGTATATAACGAAATTAATTTTTTGTTTTCTTTCGAAGTTCTTAAATTGAAGAATACTATTTTTTTCAGGTAATATTGTCAAAATCTTAGGACACTTATTATGGGCACTATATCTCATTTCACTCGTGAAAACTTGTAAGCATGTCTCACATAGGTACATTTTACCTTTATGTTTACTTATTTGACGTTTGATCAATCTCAATAGATTTTTTATTAAGCAATAATGACCTTTACCTTTCTGTTCAAAGTACAATAAATTGACATGCTGGTTTTTTCTTGAACTTGTCACATATAAAGGACCAGTGACCATGTTTTTATTATCTAATCCATATATATTAATACTTATGTGTGGATTTAAATTTTCTAATATTTTAATATCTTTACATGATGGGGGGAATGATAGACCATCTATATTTAAAACTTTTGAAAAATGTGGATATGAACTTGTTCTGCAAACATTCATTTGGGTGGGATATAACGCTGCGACAATACTCCATAAAAAGCAGTTGTTATCGCTGTTTTTAATATTTAAACAACTTCTAGTTTTTTTTATTACTTGCGGCAAATCTATATATGTGCCACCTTTCAAAGGAGAGTATTTGTTAAGGTTAATTTCTAGATGACTTATAAATAAACAAGACCAACCGGATTCACGATGTTGGAACTCTGAGAGCTTTCTGTCAAATGTATTTATTGTTTTCAAATATAATTCATTTATATCTGTATTATTATATACAATTTCATATTTTGTGTTAAATGATTTAAGCTGTTGCTCGTCAGATTTTGGAAGTATGAAATAAGCAAAAAGCTCAAAGTTTAATTTAACACAACTATATTTTATCAAACAATCGTTAATTAGTCTTATGACCTTATGCCGATTATCCATTAGGAATTCCTCAGGTGCTAGGTATTCCATTGATGGATTCAGTTTGTAACTTATTATTCTCTTTTTAAAAGCCGTGGCTATTATATCGATATTTTCAATTTCAGTTTTTAGTATGCAATTAGATTTATGCAAATTCGTTCTCAAATGATACTGATATTCAATTTTAGGTATTTCAATGTGACATTTTCGACATATTATTATATCATTGTTATTTGTTCTGATTCCGGGTCTAGGTGTAACTGTAAGAAAGAAAAAAAAAACCATGAATATTAAATAAAATTTGATATAATATGAATTCCTATTAATACTTAATTTCTATAACCGATTACATGATTTATTTATATGCATAAGTAAGTACCGGCTAAGGTTGCAATTGCATTATAATAGATTTACACCTTAGATCTATTTATTCTTATTCATTTATCTAAGTATAGCAATAGTGTCTTCTATAATAATGTAATCGCAATCTGCCTATTATTTGTTACATAATATTACTATTCTTGAAATACAAAGATAATATCTTAATCACTAGAAGACAGTAATACAAAAAAGTGTATAAGTGAATAGGCATGTGTTATATTGGGATAAGTGCCTACTTTTGTAATTAAGTACTATTTCAATAATAGTTACTTACAAATGTTGCTGGGCACTTAACATACTCTTTTCGTGTAGCTATAATAAAATTAGACAAATGTTGCCAAGCATCAGTATTGTCAAAGGTTTGATTTTTAAGCGTGACAATTGCTTGGCGCCACCTATTCATTGGCGGAACTTTCTCTATTTCATCGCACCGGTATATTTTCAAATCAATATAGTGCGTTCCCGGCTTGTTTTCATGGTTTTGGCGCGAATGACCGTTTGCAAGGCGTCGTGTTATATATGAAGTTAACGGTGTTTTACCAGTAACTGCAGGGACCGCTTTCTCGTCGTCCTCGCTATCAGTTCCAAACAGATCGTACACCGTGGACTTCCTCGGTGGGATGGGTTTGAAAAACGGCTTCTTTGAAGCTGATGGATGGGACAACACAGCAGGTGTCGCGGAAGTGGACGGTCCTGGCACCGGACTTACTCTCGATGGTGACGACCACGAACCTCGTGCCGGCTCCGTCGTGCGAGTTGATGCTTGCTTCCTTTTACGCCCGTCATGCTTCTTTTTTCGAACCTGAGGTTCCTCGTCGACGTCGGAGGGAAAAAGGGTCTCGGCGTTTTCGTGCGACCTGAAATGGAGTGAAACAAATAAATAAATATTAATACAATCAAATAATGATTCATGCGCATATCATTGGTGAGGTCACTTGTCACCTGCAGTCCGATTCTGTAACCATCTCACCGTGAAAACTTAGGTGAAGTGAGCGTGGAGTAAGCTGTCAATAGTGTCAATTCCTAACAAAAACAAACTCACATCACCTAAGTTTTCACGGCGAGATTTTTATAGAATCAGCCGGCTGTACATTGTCGGTGTTATTAGTTGAGTACTAACATAGGTTAAGACTATTGTTACTAACCCAATGGATCTCTGTTATCTGAATATATAATAATAAATAATATCCCACTTTGACACATCAGGTAGGTACACTACTCTAATTAATTATTATTATTTTATTATTGTCTATCTATCTACACCTAATATTGAAATACATCTTTTTAGAATACTGAAACATAGCCATCACAGAAATAATACTCTATTAAACCACAATACTATATCGCGCTAGATTAGGGGGAGTCGAACCCCTTGGCCCATAGCTGTTGCTGTCACTATATTCGATACATTGCTACTAAACTGCGATAGTAAAAATAAGTTAATATATATTTTATTAAAAAGCTACTTACATTTTCCTTATTGCACTGATTCTTGATAAGTACTTGATGTTGATCTGGAGCACCTGGTAGCTGAAGTGATGCTCCTAATTCACTCTCCAATATTTAAATAGCCGGGATCCACGTGAAGGTTTTCCATATATGTAATGCACGCGTGATCCTAAAATCCTGACTCAGGACTTCTTCACGAGACAAATGCTTTGCAATCATAACCAAATCTACAAATCTCAACCTTAAATTATGATATCTAAAGTGTATATTAATATTTTGACTAGGTATAGTAACTACAGTCCAAGTGTTACATACTAGTTAAACACCGCGACTTCGTTTATATAATATTTATTTTATTACAACATTAACATTATTACTATTAATTTATTCTATACTAATATAACACAGTAAGAGAATTACCCGACTGTGTCAAGCAAAAGACGGTGACATTACCCGTGAACATTAAGTAAAGTTCTTTTGGTGATTTAAAAAGTATTAGTTTGAAGAATAAGATAATAATAGAAGGCAAAACTAGGCGTAACAATAGTATGTCGATATTACTATTTTGTTTTCATCCATCTCCTTATAAAATTAGGACTTATATTGCAAATTAGACATACTACTTACATGCAACGGTTTTTGCTAGCCGCATCTTCTTAAGAAAAATGTATAAAAAAAATTACAGTGAACAAACGTACAGTAGTGTTTATTTTATCAATATATATTTATAGTAAGCAATAAAATGTTTGGTGCCGTGATGTCTTGAGGTTTCAATTTCAATCCATCTCCATAAATAAAATTAGAACTTACATTGCAAATTAGACATACTACTTACATGCGATAGTTTTGCTTGGCGAATCTTCTCAATAATAATGTATGAAAAAAGTACAGTGCACAAACGTACAGTAGTGTATATTTTATCAATATATATTTATAGTAAACAATAAAATGTTTGGCGCCGTGATGTCTTGAGGTTTCAATTTACCACACCATTTTTGTCCGGAATATCAACATCTAACAAAAAATATGTAAGACTTTGAACTCTATACATTAAAATTAACATATATAAATTGATGAATAATTTTAAAGTCGATCATTCAATTTCTGCTCCTGCTGAGTCCGAGTCCTGACTGAGTAAAACCGGTACCTTTGCGTAATGTCGGTGAGTGTTAATATTTTCTTTAACTTTAACAATATATTATCCAACAATTAAAATATTACATTATTTTTATCTACAAATAAAATGTATTAATTGATTGATTATTGTAAACGGGTCAAACATGCATAATAAGTCCTCGACATCAGAGTTTTCTATTCCTGATACAACACGAATTTAATTGCATTCTGTATTTTTATTTTAAGGACTCCGAAAACGACCTCTTCAACTTCGTTCCTATGAATACTGTGGTAGGACAGAAATACGAAAACCAACTGAATCTGGAGGGCCGCAGCAGCAAACAGCTCAAGAGAAGTTCAACAGCTGCATTCACCTCTTTAAAAAAACTTACGCGTGGTGCTAAAGTGATCAGGATCGAAGTTTATGATGTAGAAAATTTTCCTGATACCATAAGTTCGCTATGTAATTGTGATGCCGAATTGTGCGTGCAGCATGTAGTTAAAAACATATTCATGGATGATATTTATAAATCGGTTAAAGAAATTGCTGTAAAAGTATCAAATAATATGTCGTAAAATAAATCATAATCCTTATTCAATGATAAAGTATTTTTATTTTAACCTTTCACATAAGCACCCACATTCAATAGTTCTTTTACGTCACGAAGCGACATCATGTGACTTTTAAATCTTTGAATGTAAGGTTGAAAGTCGAATAATTCACGTCGCTTCGTGAGATTAAAGAACTCTACCTACATTATAAAACACGTATAAAACTTAGTTGATATAGGTATGCACTCTCTAATACAAATAGGTATCAATACTAACATCTACATAACTGAGACAGCGACGCAGTGACGTATATCAGAAATCCGATGTAAGACGACATCGGAGAATGTGTGGGCGCAATCAACTATCAGGATTTTAATGTGCTGAATGGATGAAATGATGAATGAGAAAAAATTGCGGGTTTCCAGATCTTTCTAATGTGCTGATTGAATGAGTGAAAATTGCGGGTTTCCAGGTCTTATCTGGTCTGGAAACCAAGAGTAACCATGGAGTTTCTTGCCGGCTTTTTTCCATAGGAAACGATCAATTGGAACCGTGCACCTAGCTTCTGACGTTTCGTAAGTGTCCATTTAGGTTTATGTGAAATAAAAATATTTTGATTTTGATAGATCAAGACCTCAATTTATTAAAGAAAAATAGATTTTAAAATAAAACTAATACAAGTCTCATTTTCAATAACTTGAATACAACATTCACTTTCAATAAAGGATTCTGAATACAACACTCATTTTGAATAGAGGATTCTGAATACAACATTCATTTGAATAGAGGATTCTGAATGCAACCTTCACTTTGAATAGAGGATTCTGAATACAACATTCATTTGAAAAGAGGATTCTGAATACAACACCCATTTTGAATAGAGGATTCTGAATACAACACTCATAAATGAATGAATGGTGAAAATTGCGGGTTTCCAGATCTTATCTGATCTGGAAACCCCAATTTTAACCTACTAGCTTTTATTTAATAATCCCATGTTAGTATTATTTTTGTAAGGGGCTATCTAGTTTATGGTGGGCCCATGATCTGCCTTTTTTGCCAATAAGTATCACTTTGGTAGTGGTACCCTTAGGTGGTGGTTAACAATATTTTACATGGACTGTACCAAATCAGTTAACACAATACCAATTCACATGTTGTTATCAAAAGTCGGTCTTGGTATGTAAATATGATCACCCATCCAGGGACCAACCGCGGCAAGCGCAGCTTAACCTAATCGACACGTGTGGCAGTTATTACTTAGCCATAAGCCCCCTCCCGTCAATGTTATGAGTCAATAACTAATATAATAATTGAGAACTGCAGTGAACATTACCGTAATAAACTTTTACATGGTTCTTGCAGGTCTGATATCTCTGTAACCATTGATGCTTATGGTATAAACTTCCATTTTAGAAGGTATATGTGGTTTTTATTGGACATACCGGCCAAAACGCCCATCATTCTTTGTATGTGTAATTTTATTGTCTTACATAGATTTAAACATATTATCAAAAAAACACTGGCACTCCGGTAGTGCCGACAGAAGTGAAAACTTGAACAATTACGAGTGTATTTTGTGAATCGTCTTATAAACAAAACACGCGTGTTAAGGTGTGTTCCTTATTTTATAGGGTTTTTTGCAAATCAGGTATGATGACCAAAGTGACTGGTTTATTCTTCTCGTGAAAGGAATTTATTCAGATTTACAAATCGTGGTTCAGCGCCATCTCGTCGTTGTTGGATGAACTACGTAGTTAGTACGCGAGGCCTACGTAGTTAGTACGCGAGGCCCTCGTAGTTCTTCCCGATGTGCATAGATGGCGCTGTCCTCAACAACGCGCGTCACGTCTTACGAATTTTCGATCAGGGTCACGTGACCTGACGCGAATTTAGAAGTTTTTACCCATTCCAAAAAAAGTACACAGCGCCGCTAAAGAAGTTTTCACTTCAAAAAATTTTTTTTGACCTAGACTACAAACCCAGTGTTGGTTTTTTTGAGATAAAATGTTTTGTTATAATAATTGCCGGTTATAAGCAATAAGTTGACATGCATTAGAACTCTATTGGTCATCAGGCCAGGCTCCTTGTAAAAATGCCCATCATTCTTAAATGTGATTTGAACTATGTATATGTATTATCGAGTTATCACAATTATTATATTATTAATAGCCTGTGATGTCGCACTGCAGGGCAAAGCTACTAATCACAATACAATATTTATTTAAGTATCTTTAATTCTCGCACATTACCCATAATTTAACGTCTTCGTCGTTAATTAAAAATTAATCGTTTATTTTTACACGTGGCTGGATCTTGTCAATGTAGCGTAGGTACCTTTGTCCGGGCGCGGTTTCCAGGAATATAATAGGGGGGTGGTAAGATGAACCGGTAGCCTAGCAACGGCGCCCCCTACCAGCTAGGGCCGCGGGTTAGTGCTATATTTAGCAAGCCTAGGGGCATACCGCATACAAGAAGCAGGCATGCAGTGTCGCAACTGCCTCCTCCAGTCTCCCACTCGAGGTGCGCGCGCAGCTTATTCCTTTATGCAACTTCGCTCCGGCTCGCAGCAGTCGCAGCGCCAGTCCGTGGCCGTTCATTGTCGTACAGACACGTTTCGGTTATCGCGCGCGTCATCTAATCGATAATGCTGATACTGATGTGAGACCTGATCCGAAGATGGCCAGGTTGGTCCTTGTTTTTGTTAACCCCCGACGCAAAAACGACGGGGTGTTACAAGTTTGACGTGTCTGTGTGTGTATCTGTCTGTGGCATCGTAGCTTCCGAACGGATGAACCGATTTTGATTTTGTTTGAAAGGTGAATTAGTCGGAAGTGTTCTTCTAAGCTAATCTCGTAACTATGTCATGCGCTAAAGAAAAAGAAGTCCTTCTCAATGTCATCGACATTTACAGAGGTATGCCTTATATTTGGAGGAAAGAGTACAAGGACTATAGCAATACAGAAATATTTCTGTATTATTTTGATTTTTTTACAATATCTGTTGTGATTTTGGAAAGAAGAGGTTAAGGAACTAAATCTCAAATCTTGATAGGAGTTCCCAGTGGCAAAAAATCGTAAGTCTCAACCAATCTTTGTTTTTTGTTTTGCACTCACGCTGTGTCTTAAAAAAGTATTCTTTGTTCCTATTATAGGAATTACTATTAAGGTTAATAACTCGTCGAATTCGTTTGCTCCTACTCTTATATAGTTTCTAAGATCTGTTGGGTCTAGAACTATGAGTATTTGCGTATTTGATAGTTTTTCTTAAGAGAAAATATAAGGAAACGTGGAAAATGTGGGTGAAAAAATATTTGCTCCTAAGGCAAATACTTTTATCCGACTTCTAAAAAAGAGGAGGTTCTCAATTCGGATGTTTCGATTTTCTTTTTATGTATGTTCGGGCATAACTCCTTCGTAAATTGACGGATTTGTAAAAAAAAATATTTCGGAAGGAAATGGTCCCATTTACATTTCGTAAAGATCTGAAGGCCAATTCTCGTAATTTAAAACGTTCAAAATCTAGTCGCAGTCTCATCTCAGCGACAAAGAAATGTCAAAAACTTGTCAAAATGTAGGGAAATTTGAAGTATTTTTTGACAGATTGAGACAGATCAGAGGGGCAATTCTACTAATTTTAACAACGTTCACAGTCTGATCTCAGTCTCAATCTGTCAAAAAATACTTCAAATTTCCCTACATTTTGACAAGTTTTTGACATTTCTTTGTCGCTGAGATGAGACTGCGACTAGATTTTGAACGTTTTAAATTACGAGAATTGGCCTTCTGACTGTGAACGTTATTAAAATTAGTAGAATTGCCCCTCAGATGTTGAGTTTCGGAGACAGACAACGGAACTCTTCAATAAATGCCAGCAAATCAACCGTGATTGCTGCTATAGCATATGTATGCATTGTTTACGCAATCACACAACATAACATCACGCCTGTACCCATTAAAGGCATAGGCAGATGTGTTCAATAGCTTTCTGTCACTGATCACATAGCAAGTAGTGATATAACTGATATATGAATTTGTTTGGGGAAGGTAGGTACAACTATAAAGTGACAAAAATTTTTTTTTACAAAAAAAAAAACAACCGACTTTCAAAAAAAACACTACTAAGTGAAAAATAAATTTAGTATCGAAAGTCGGTCTCAAAAAACGAAAATACAGAACCAACGACACCGACAACCGAAATTAAAGTTATCTTTCACTTTGTAGTGTTTTTTTGGAAGCCGTTGTTGTTGTTGTTGTTTTGTTGCTTTTTTTTTTGTAAAAAGTTTTTTATCACATCTATTCAAAAAGAGCTAGTGTATTCTTCGTAAATAGGGACTAAAAGAACTCTTTAATCCCTAGGGACTAAAAGTGATTTGAATTTGTAATGTGGATATTGTTAGTAAAAGTTTCAATCACCAAAGAGATTAACAACGAACATTGTATGAACAAGTAGGGAATCCAATCCCGCATCAAAATCGCGATCCCGCAGGCATGCGGGATCAAGGACATCAATCCCGCGGATCCCGCGGGATTTGCGGCATTGCTTTTATTTACTATTATTTTTGTTTTGTGTAGTGAAATGAAAGACATAAAGACAAGTATTTTTTTAGTATTATTATCAATATGAAGCTAGTTTATTACTCATATTATAAATTGAATATAGGTAATGATGTTTAAGAAGCATAAATAATCAACTTCTTTTAAGAAACGATATAATACAATATTTAACTTTTCATTATTATTTAAAGTATTGAAAATAAAAAAATATTCCTTTGTTTTAGAGACATAAAGAGGTGAATTAAGTAAACGCCGGGTAAAAAGTGAGCTTATTTTTTCTGAAAATGCTTTCGAAGAAACAATAAGGTATCTAACGTTTCATCTTTTAGATTTGATCTTATCTTATTGCATAAATAGCCAGCGGCGGAAAAAGCACGCTCGGCTTCCACACTTGTAGGCGGAATTGACTTCCGCCTACAAGTGTGGTTCCGCCTACAAGTGTGGAAGCGCGTGACTTAATTCACCTCTTTATGTCTCTAAAACAAAGGAATATTTTTTATTTTCAATACAAATTTAAATATTAATGAAAAGTTAAATATTAAGATAAGATAAGATATAAATAATAAGATAGTCGCCTGAGCCCATTTTTCTTAAATATATATTTTTTTCAATCCCGCAAATCTGCGGGATCCCACGGGTATAATCCCGCATTTCTGAACCCGCAAAAAAGGTGCGGGATCCCGCATTTGCGGGATCCCGCGTTTGCGGGATTGGATTCCCTATGAACAAGTAACAGGCTGAATGATAAAGTAAAACGCGCGAGTCAAATTAAAAAAAAAGTTTGTGCAAAAATAAAAAACGCGCGAAAAGCATTCTGCCTTCGTTCGTCATTGTTTACTCAAATTAGAATTTTACTTAGTTTTATAAAATATGAGTATGTCTTCCTCAAGTAATTGTATGTCAATAAATAAACTTATTATACTTAAGGATGATGTCCACCTAACGACTCGTATCGCATCGGATCGGAACGGATTTTTCAATTTTTAAACGATATTAAATCGTGTACACAGTTTGAGGGTCGCTGTTTCGCGTGCTAGCGTGCCTTTGCTGTGCACTAGTATGCGGCCTGTGTACCCCCAATTGAGCACTGCCACGTCTGGTCGTGGAAGGTTACGGAGTCACCGAAATCAAAATCTGATTAAAGAACGTCCACGTTTATACCACAAGGAATCCCGTAATGACAACCTTCCGATCGGACCAGTGCGCAAGTAAGTAACTGGTTGTCCGTTCATTCGTCTCACTCGCGTACATTTTTGCTTATCTAGCGTTCAGCCTTTCGCGCTTACATTGTGTGATTGTGTCCCTACCTACACTACATACACCCAAAATTTGAAAAAAAAATACACATTATCCTAAAAGTAGGTGCTAGGTGGCCCCTTGCTACTGAATATGGGCAAGTGCCCATATGGGCAACCCAGAACAACATTATTTTGCGGACACCTGTTTTTCAAGGGTCCGACTTGACATTGTTGTTATTCACCAAATGTTTCAAAAATATGCTAAGGGTGGTTGCCATGACAACCTACTCTGCAATAAAAAATTAAACACCCCTTGGGGCCCACAGTATTTGTTATGACAACGCCGCTAATAGATTACATAAATACAATAATAACCATCTTCTATTCTATGCTTACTCACTAAGTGTAAAATAAAAAATACACTGGCTTGTTAATAGTTTGATTGAACATTTCGTTGTCTCGTTGTGGCGAGCATTATTGGTTGTGTACATTATAAACCCGGTGTTGTATTTTGTCATTTAATTTTGTGATTCTAAGTTACTGCACTATTCTGTGCTATGATTACTTCTTCTTTACTGTATGTTTTGCCCATTATTGAATAATGAGGATACCGTGCGTAAGTATTGTATTTGTATTCACTGTGATTGAACATCCGTAATCCGTTACTTAGCGGTTAGTTAGTGTTTGTTGCAATAATATGATTGATTCTTATAATTATTATATGACCCAAATAGAAATTTGTTTTTCACTTCTCATGCTCTGAAAGTGCTTCTTTGTGCAGGGTATAGGCTGCACAAAATCGAATTTTGTGCACAAGGGCATTAACGTATCTACTCATAATTAATGTATTATATTAAGGCAAAGAAAATGAGCCATACGGCCAAATGCAATAAGAAGTTCATAGATAGAATTTGTTATTATATAATATTTACTTTAATTTATTTGCCTTATGTGTTTTTTAAGATATAATAGATATTAAAATTTTAATTCAAGTACGGTAGGTTAGTTGATTTAAGAAAATTATT
This sequence comes from Luperina nickerlii, assembly GCA_963855955.1. NCBI lineage: Eukaryota > Metazoa > Arthropoda > Insecta > Lepidoptera > Noctuidae > Luperina > Luperina nickerlii. The sequence goes on from OY979662.1 coordinate 3,138,574, forward strand.
ATTACAAAATTAATTTAATAGTAGGCTGTATAGGTCTGCAGCCTAATATCAATGTCGTAAGATTTAAAAAAAAAATAATTTCCTTCAGTATTCAAAACTGTTCTAATTTTACTTTGAATTTTAATTAAAGAAATGTTATGTTATACTACTGTTTTATTTCCTCGCAATCGAAGTGAAAAGCAGAGTTTATAACTCGTCCACAAAACCATTTCTATCCTCGACATTACTATCAGCCCTCGCCTTCGGCTCGGGCTGCTAAAAGTCTCGGATAAAAATGGTTTGTTTTGTGCACTTGTTGTAAAATCTACTATTGATACGTGGGTTTTGTTGTACAGTGTTGCAAAAATGCTAACGTTGTGCTTTGTTAAATCGAGTCTAAACTATAATAGTGACTATGCAGGCTTTGTTTGCGATTTCTTTACAATGACTTGTTTGTGATTACTTTGTCCGCCGTGAGATACAGTTACAAGTTGAATCTAACTCGTGGCTTTATAGTGCGTCCGCTACTTGTTTTCTTATGTACTATATACCCCTTATTGTTTTTAATTGGTGGTGTAACACTGCCCACTGGTACGGGCGTTTGAGTTTGTACGTGCATTGATATCATTATAGTTGGCTCCTGAATGCTCATTAAGTACGTATGCTGGTTTTAACTTGTCGATTGATATACTACTTTTTCTACTTGTTAACTGAATTACAAATACCTACTTTGGGTGTTCTTTCTATGACGCGAATAACGACCATCGTACGTGGGTGTTAGTGGTTTACGTATCGCGTCGTTGCGAACGAATATGTACTCGCAGTTTTTTAAATCATTATGTACGAATAACGTGCATGAGTCTCGCGTAATACTAGGTACCGGTTTAAGTTTGCCAATAGTGTCTCTAATGTTTTCTAATAGTGTATGGTCCCCACACGTTTGCTTTTCAGAGATAGTGTAAAAGTCTCCTGGTAAGGGAAGTGTTTGTCCGTATACGTATACTGCGGGACTCGTGTTGTTGTCGCTTTTGCCTACCGTGCGTAGTCCTTACAGTACTGTAGATGATAGCTCGTCGTGCCAGTAGGGGGTTGTTTTTGAGGCGCGCGGTTAAAGCTGATTTCTATGCCATCGTTCTACAATGCCATTACTCTGTGGATGGTATGGTGTGGTCCACAGTTTCTTGATGCCTAATAGTAACATTAATTGTTTGAGTAACGCACTCTCAAATTTAACACGAAATAAAACGGCTTCAAAAAAAAAACACTACAAAGTGAAAATAACTTTTATTTCGGAAGGCAATGGCAAAAAACTAAAATACATACCTATCCAAAGATACCGACTTCCGAAATTAGAGTTATTTTTCACTACGTAGTTTTTTTGGAAGTCGGTTTTTTTTTGTTAAAAAGTTTTTATCTTAGTTGTGTAGTTGTTTCAGATCATTTTGTTTTGTTTGTTCTTATTATTTTAACCCTGACAGAACCGCCACAATTCTCTAAATAATTAATCATAGGCTCATATGAAATGTATTAATAGACATAGGCGTACCTATAGAACATGTCTAGATTATGATGGCTCTAAAATCAATCATTAGTTTGGGTACCCCCCGTCGGTCCCCCTCACCCTGCCGCCACAGCTCCATGGTCACCTTTGATTCTACATAGATATTATGTTGAATCCTTCCCGTCTAACCATATTGATTTGGGGAGCCGCGAAGATTTCACAATATAACAAACTCGATTGGGCGAGGGTACCGTGGGGCGGGCTGTGCTAATTGAGTCTGAAGTATAACTTCAAAGTATGGTGGCAGCCTTTCACACAGGTACAGATCGTACGATTTAAAAAAGAATACGCGCCACTCCACAAATTTTTTTATACAAACAATTTAAGTGGGTCCGCTACGAACAGTGGGGGGCGTTGTTGCTAATTAAAATTAGATTATCTATTCTAAACCCTATGAATTAAATAACGGGGTTAACACATTAAACGCCGGCTCAAAATTAGTGATTGTTCCGTTTGGGCCGTGGGGCTCACCGGTGAGCGACAGCAATACTACCCGTTCAGGCCGTGGGGCTCACCGGTGACCGCGCTACGGGCTCGTGTTTGAACTCAATTTTCTCGCTGGAGGACACAGTGCCGGTACAAAAGTATATTGAGCGTGCCCGGCGCGGCCCTGGAGAACAGTTTACGCATACTAGCTCGTTTCGACACTAGGTATAAAAAAAGACTTTGTTGATTTTTCGGCTACTTAGCCGAAAAATCAACAAAGTCAAGTACAATACGGTCATGTGGTTTTAAAATAAAAGAAAGTTTACAAAATATATGTTTTATTAGAAATTAAACTTTGTTATGAATATTTTGCAAATAAATGAAATCAGTCTTCACAACAAAATACACACATTTCCCCTTCTTTGCGTCGCGCATTGGGGTGAAAAATTTGTCAATGATGAAGCACATTGAAGCAAGATATGCAAAGAAAAGGCTTCTCCGGGCATTGTGGACAAAACGTTCTCACCTTTTTAGTCTTGTTTTTAGCCAACTTTCTGCCGTAACTAGCTACGTTAATTTTGTAGCAGTTCACACATGCTCGCCTGCTTGTTCTTGCTTGCCCTTCTTTTTGTTGCAGTTTGTGTGCCATTCTTCTGGGTCTTGCAACTGGAACATCTTGTTGGGTGAAAAACGACTTCAGTAATTCCAGCCGGAAGTCTGCCATTTGTATTTTCTTGCCAGTGACACTTTGATACAAGACCAGTGCATTGACCACTGCTGTGTTCAGGAGAAGGTTGATTGCATACTTCTTGTACCATTTTATTGATTTCCTTAGTGGAGTTGAGTAAGCAGCCATCTGATCGGACATATCTACAGCTCCTTTTGTTCCGTTATAGTCAATGACTATTTTCGGTTTGGAAATAGTTTTGTTGCGTTTTCGGACATTTTGGAATCGCACTGAGTGTTTTGTGGACAGCAAAAGGACGTCTCTTTTATCCTTCCACTTCATCACAGTTATGCCCTCACTGCTTTCCTTCGCCACGAATTGTCCTCGTTTCAGTTTAGCATTTACTACATCCTTTGGCAGATGCTTCCGGTTCTTCCGAATCGTGCCTACTAGATGAGTCTCTGCATCCAAAAGTTTTTTGGCAAGATCTATACTGGTGTACCAGTTGTCGGTCACTAGCGTATGTCCCTTGTATAGAAGATCGCTGCATAGAGACATAACGACGTTCAATGGTGTAGTATTGATTTCATCGTTATTCTTTCCTGCGTATACATTAATTTTATATGTATATCCAGGAATGGTACATAACTTGAACTCCTTTATACCATATTTATGCCTTTTTTGTTTATTGTATTGTCGAAAAATTATTCGTCCGCGAAAAGGCACCACGCTTTCATCTATGCAGATCTCTTCGGAAGGGGTGTAGTTTTTTTGGAAGTTCCTGTTCACAACTTCGAGCAATTTCTCAATCCTGTGTAATCTATTAGATTTATTTTCTTCGTCTTGCTGAGAAAAGTGCAGCATTTGCAACAGCAGCTCAAATCGGTTTCGACTCATTATTGTTCGTGGAAAATTCTGTCCAAGTACAGGATCTTTTGACCAGTAGTACGATATTTTGGGTAATTTTACGATCCCCATGAAAATAATCAAACCGAAAAATCGTTTCATCTCTGCTGCGGATGTAGGTTTCCACTGGCGAATTCGCGCAGCTTTAGATGCTGCGTCAGACCCTGTGACTTTTTTGATAGCAAAGCTATTCGTATAATCGGCCACCATTTCAAATACTTCGTCTGGTACTAAAAAATTGTAAAAATCTGCCGGGGTCTTATCGATCATTTCTCTTACAACTCGAGAATCTAATCCTGGGAATTCAGTGTAGGGGATAATCCGACGCTGATTACCTTTTGGTTGATGCCACATGGTAGACGATGGAGTTAGTGACGCGATGTGACCAGAAGTACTTGGCACGGCATTTTCAATTTCAGTGTCGCTCGTGTCACTAATGGACAGAACTCGTCGACGTCGCTTTCGCAAAGGTGGTTGTAAGTCATACTCTTCCTCAGACTCCGAACTTAGCTGAAAGCTACTATTGAGCAAGGAAATTTCTATATTTTCAATCTGCGTCAAATCTTCATTTGTTATTTCAAAGTCTTCAAAATCGTGCATGATTTACACCACACTTTTCCTTAGTCAAGCAGGACACAGTTTATTCACTTATGACCAGGGTAAAACTGTCACTAAAACAATCCAAAATGTATGTATTATGAAAGATAAACAATGCGCATGACCTTGCGTGCGATTACTAACTTTCTAATGGCGCGTCTCAAGAGTGCGGCTGCGCGCAGCCCTTCCACGAATCCCGGTAGGATTCGCGGAAGGGCTGCGCGCGGGCGCGGGGTGGTGGCCGGCGCCGCGACCCCCGCGGCCCCGCGCGAACAAAATGCAGATTTCCAACGGCGTAGGCCGTGGTGGTCACCGGTGCGCGACAGCAATTATATTGTAAAATTTTGCATAGTAATAAGAAATAATTATTTAAAGTGGGGTTTTTGACTATTTTGAACCGTATGAGCTAATAAAACATAATGTGTAAAATTTGTCGAAATCGCAAATCGGCGTCGGCCCATGAGGAAACTATAGTGGTGGGCACCGGTGACCACCACGGCGTTCAATGTGTTAAGAATGATTTGTTTATGCTTACATTTTTTTTTATTTTTCACTTTTTCTAGGACTTTCTCATGGAGGAAGGTGCGGACTCACAGTTCAGTTCATGTTTTGCACAGAATACTTCAGTTGTAATACAGTACCGAAGTAAAGACAATTTGATTTAAATAAACGATAATACTGCTAGCGCTCTGTAATATCTACTGTTGCGAATGGTTTATAAAAAAAGCGAATATTCCTATCTACAAAATAATTATGTTATACCTAGAATAAGAACGCTAATGCCAATCTTATATTTCTACAGCGAGCAATTAAATCATCAATGTCCAAGTTGAAGGCTAGTCGATAATGATAGGGGCATTTTGAAATACAAATGCAAATGTTTTCAAGGCTAGGCTATGGGTGCGGCGAGTCCCCCTTGAAAAATCGTTAGATCTTAAATATTAACACGGGATCAAACCTTTTTTAAATCGCCCCTCCCTTTGATGAATTGCATCAACATTATCATCAGCCTATAGCAGTCCACTGCGGGACATGGCCTCTACTATTGCACGCCATTCAACTCTATTTTCGGCAACTCTCATCCAGCTGCTACCAGCCATCCTGTGAACATCATCGCTCCACCTAGCCCGAGGGCGTCCCACCTGATGATTTGCATGCGATACATGAACAGCCATTTAGTGTTTTACGACATAGATTTTAATCTTTTTAAGTTCGCCGTTATAAGGATAGGTCTACTGGTTTTAGGTTTTTATTATATTAGGCTGAAGTCTATTTTGATGGCTAATTTCTGAAATCAGTTATTAGGGATGACACATTGCGTATTAATAATTATTTTCAGGAATATTGATTTATCTGCTGTGCTGAATCTTAGTTATACAGGATGAAATTGAAAATATGAGACAAATCGAAATAGGAGGTGCAGTAACTGCTACATAATCATTATAAATTGTCATTTCCCAAATCTAAATGCTTGAAAAAATCGTGTAATTTTATCGTCTTAGATAGTGCAAACTAACTTATTGCTTTCAAGTAGACACGAATTGTCGTATTCCAGAACAAAAAAAATTGTTCGTAATTATCGAAACAAATAAGAAAATTAAAGTAGCAATTTTAGCGCGCGCCCGATACGCAATCAGAGCAGAATTCACAACATGAAGCAAGTCGGCAACGCGTTGAACGAGCGTTATTTACCTAATTTTAACCGTTCCTATGTAAAAAAGGGCGCGCGACGACGACGTTGCAAAATCGCTGGCCTACGCGCACGTATGTGCATCCCTTAATGACATGCTCTAAATTTATTTTGTAACACGAATTAGATGTTTTAATTTGTCGCGCCTATTAAATTTCATCCTGAATAATATGTATAATGGTGGATATTATGATAAATATCGTGTGACTATATTTATCATATCACTCAAATATTGCATTAACCGATAATTAGGTCCCAAACTCGTCGCGTCCCAGGTGTCGAATAGATTTCCTTATTCAAGAATGATCGTGCAAGTTATGTCCCAAACTGCAGTAAGACAGATTAGGACAGAAGCTTCGGTCCCTACGCACGTTTTCTTGCTCTGCGAAAACGCTCGCATTAACCGATTGTAAATAGTTAAGACGCTGACAAGAGCAAAATAGACTTGTCTCAAACAATTTTTTAGCCAAATCTATACAGTTTGTCACGGCGGAAAAAATAAATATTAATCTTGAACATATTTCTGAGAACCCTGTTGTATTCAAAACACGTTTGTGAAAAGTTTTCTCGATAAAAAAAAATGGTAAACTAACCTCTTAAAATGATCTTCCAACAAAAATATCTGCATTACTTGTCAACGTACGTTGGTAAAATTTATAACAATAACGTATCATATTTAAATACAAAACTTGGTTGTTTTTTATTTTTGATTACTCAACTTATTTTTAAGTAATTAAATATTTTTTGGTTTGTAAAAAGTTACGAGCGTCGCGTCATCGCGCTTCTCTTTCTTATGTATGCAATCCGACAGTGATCGCTTAGACGCGCTGCTAGACGGACGTATGTCGCTTTGCCCCGCTAACTGCTATCCGTTCATTTCATATTTTGTTGTTTGACAACTTCAAACATGCTTATATGTACATATTTTATTTTTCCCTAAAACTACAATAAGTTGTAAAAATATTCATTATAATATTAAATATATTAAATAGTCGTTGATATAGGATATAAGTTGTATAAATATAGTTCTAAGTTGTGAAAATATTTTCTGTGCAAAATGGGAAACAAACAAAAATGCCAGAGGCCAGCAAAAAAGCGCTTCTAGTATACTAACAAACAAAAACATCTCATGGAAGTAGTAAAGTAAGTAATTTTTTATATTGTAATATTGACACGAACAAAAATAAAATTGTAACTAAATGTACTTATAGGCTATTTTATACAACCGATAGCGTAAATTGATCCGAAACACTAACGCTCGGTTGGTCTAGCGGTATTTACATAGATTCTAAATATCGAGTTTCGAGTTCAAACCCAACTTGATTCTTATTAGGGAATTTCTAGAAGGTTATTGGTTTCATTTTTTTTAAATTTAGTTTCAGTTTTAGGTAATTTTCATTGTTTTTTTATTAATTTATTTTGTATATTTTTAGAATAATTATTTTCTTTACAAAAAAAGAGATATTTGCCGAACAGTTCAGAAGCAGGTGAAGCTTCGGAAATTATTTTTCGTATAGATTCTGAATAGCATGTTTCGAGTTCGAAACCAAGTTTATTCTTCTTAGAAAATTTAAATGGGTTTCTTTTTTTATTTATTTTTAGTTTTAGGAAATTTTCGTTGTTTTTTTTTTCATTTGTTTTGTATATTTTTAGAATAATAATATTAATTTTCATTACAGTAAAAAGAGACGTTTGGCGAACAGTTCGGAAGCAGGTGAAGCTTCGGAAATTGTTTTTCACCAGTAAGTTTGTAATAAGTGCATACTTACTAACATAGATAACAATTTTATTATTTAGATCATAGAAAGAAAGTCACAAATACGTCCAGTGATAAACTATCGAATTTACATAGACCTATGACTATCTTAGAACTGGACTTATAGGAAAATACTCGTAGCTTTCTCCATTGTTTCTTGCCCACTCTATACAGGGTGTCCCAGAACTCAACGTCAAGCCGAAACGGGGTGACAGGATTGATCATAACAATCACGAGAAAAATATAAAAAAAAATCTATCCCATGCAGTTTGAAAATTATGGGCATTTTAAGAAAAACCTAGAAATTTGTTCAAACTGTACCATTTCTCGGTTATTGTGGTTATCCTTTTTTATTTTTGTTCATGTAAACTTTGGAAACGTAATTCTAAATAACATTTCTAGAATCCCAATAAAAAATAATGACACGATTGCCTCAAGTTTCCGAGAATTGAGACTATTCGTTAAACTACGAATTTAAAATTTTCAAGATTCGTAGATTTTGATAGGTCCTCCTTTAAAAAAAATGTACTAAAGTGCCTTGGCAAGTGGCATTAAAAGTTGGCGCATTTAATCAGAATTCTAAAATGGTACAATACTTGTTAGTTCCATACAATAAAAAAGAGTAAAAAAATTAAAACCTCAAGTAACCCGATTTTTGCTATCTCAGTTAAAATGTTTATGATTCGCACAAGCTCTAGGTAGGTTCTTAATTTTAAGGCAAAATGATGAGAGAGATGGATAGTGGGTATGTTTGCCATGAGTGAGCGAGACAGATAGTGACGCCACTTTTATTAAAGTGAAAAAAGTTAGTAAAATAATGAAAAATCTTGATCTAGTTTAATTTAGGTTTGTTGGAATAAAATGAAGATATGCCCGACTAATAAGTAGATCTTTTTTAAGAAGATGTAGGGCTTGTATTGAGGCTGATGGTAAACAATTTGAACATTTATTGTAATAAAAATGTTATTTCTCTATCTGACTTTTTCAAGATTCGTCGACTTTAATAGGCCCTCTATTAAAGTCGACGAATCTTGAAAATTTTAAATTCGTAGTTTAACGAATAGTCTCAATTCTCGGAAACTTGAGGCAATCGTGTCATTATTTTTTATTGAGATTCTAGAAATGTTATTTAGGATTACGTTTCCAAAGTTCAAATGAACAAAAATAAAAAAGAATAACCACAATAACCGAAAACTCTTACAGTTTGATCAAATTTCTAGGTTTTTCTTAAAATGCCCATAATTTTCAAACTGCATGGGATAGATTTCTTTTCAGATTTTTCTCGTGATGGTTATGAGCAATCCTGTCACCCCGTTTCGGCTTGACGTTGAGTTCTGGGACACCCTGTATAAATCATCATGTGAGATTTGTTTTTTTTAAGACGTAATAGGTATGTTTACTCCCTCTCACTGAGAGGAGACCTGTGTCCCAGCAGTAGGAACATTATAGGCTGATGATGATGATGAGGTATGTTTAGTGATGAAGAAAGTTCTTGCAAGTTTAAATGTTTTATTTTTTTGCAGATTAGAAAATCTGCCAGTTGCAGTTACATCAGAAAGTGAAATTATAGTTACCCCTGAAAATGTTACTAGGTAAGTACCCAGAATGAGATGTGTACAATTTGCCCAAGTGATATAAAACTTTCTGCTGATCGTTCTATACTTTGTATGTTATTGTGAGTCATACTTATTTTCATCACAGGTTTGAAGAACCAGTAAAGGATTCATGCGAGGTGTTCAGAAATATTTTTGATCAAGAATCAAATTTATCTGAGACAGTCCAATCCACCGATGACCTTCCTGAACTTGAGGTAAATATTAAATTATCATGTACTTGGCCAGGTAATGTTGTCGAGGATAAAATCCAGCTGTTTTTATTTAGTTACGCATAGATAAACTTTTAAGTAGGTATTTGAATATTTTTTTAGATTACTACGAGTCGCCCTCCAGAACAAGAAATCCACATCGGACGACGAATTATAAGCCTAACGCATTTTTTTAAAAATCTTCAGAAAATTTCTGGGCACGGACCTTTGGGTTGTAATTAGGGCTTTCAATACCGGTATTCCGGGATCCCGTAATACCGTGATCACGGATTTTATTTTGGCCTTTTACAATACCGGTATTGACGCCCCAATACCGTGATTACGGTATTACAAACATTAGATCTGAAAATTATGTGATCTTATTCTCACACTTGTTTTCTTCAGCGCAAGCGTCCCGCTGTTATCTTAAGCTCACCCTCCCGCACCCCGCCTGAGACAATGCCCGAAATCGAGCTGTATTTATGTGTCGTTTTTGTTATTGTCACTATTGTCAGTCAGTTTCGCAAAGGCGACGGGATAACGCGTCTATAATTACTTTTACATTTTTTACTGTTTTTCAGAAATTGTTATTAACGCTTGATTTATTTTGTTACTTGTTTAGTTTTAGATTTTGATTGTTTTTTTATTACATAATTATTAATAATGTTACGAAAATGATTGCTAGCTACTTAGCTAGTTAAGCTATACTTAACTTACTTGCGTTTCTACAAATAATGATACCTATGTTGATTCTTGATTTATTTTCTTACTTGTTTAGTTTTAGATTTTTTGATTGTTTTTTTTATAACTTAATTATTAAGAATGTTATTAAAATGATTACCAAATGATTGCTACTAGCTAGTTAAGGTATACTTTACTTACTTACATTTCTACAAATAATAATACCTATATTGATTTTTACAGGAGACATTATGACATTTAGGTAATAATAAGGATTTTTTTTTATATTGTGCAAACAAAGTCTATGTGAAATGCCTTACTGCAAAAAGAGTAGATTCAGTTTAAGTTTTCATTATGTTCCTAATTCCTAGTCCTACCTAAATAATCAACCAATACCAAATTATTATAAAAGAATTAAGAAAGCTATGTATAACGTATTTATTTTAGTATTTTCAATAAAATAATAAGAACAATACTGATTTGAAAATACAAAAAGGCTAATTTTATTGGTTTTATTAATGTCCTAATTGAACTTGCGTTCAATACCGGACAACCGGTATTGATACCGGGATCACGGTATTGACTTTTCCAATACCGGTATTGATACCGGTATTAAAAAAATCCGGTATTTGAAAGCCCTAGTTGTAATTTGAGTCATATTGATTTGGTGGGAGAAAACATAAATGGATTGTCGTCGAAGTTCACTCTTTTGTGTAGGATGTGCAATTTAAAATTTACCATTGAAAGTGACTCTAGTGACGAAAATTATTTACCAGTCAATTATTGTGCTGTAGCAGGTATGTTATCAATTGGCGGTGGACATTCAAACTTGGAAGAACTTTCTTCAGCGCTAAATTTACCTATCATGTCAAATAAAAAATACCAAAGCATACACGATGATTTATCTAACAAGTGGGAACAGGTTGCACAAGAAACAATGGAAAAAGCTGCTAAAAAGGAAAGAGATTTTGCTATAGCGGAGGGCAAAGTTAGTAAAAATGCTATCCCAATTATTGACGTTATTGTAGACGGATGCTACTCCAAGAGATCATATAGAACCAATTATTCCGCCTTATCAGGTGCTGGTACTATTATTGGAAGGAGAACCGGGGAAGTTTTGTACTATGGAGTTCGCAACAAATACTGTTATACGTGTGATCGGGCAGAAAAACAGAAAGTGTCCATAAAAGATCACAAATGTTTTAAAAACTACACGGGTCCTTCGACTGGTATGGAGAGTGACATAATTGTTGAGGGATTTAAACAATCTGTTAAAATTCACAATTTAATTTATGGACGTTTGATATCTGATGGTGACTCCAGCACCTATAGTAAAATTCTCCAATCACGGCCTTATCAACGTGAAGGTATCACAGTGGAAAAAATTGAATGTCGAAATCATTTACTGAGAAACTTTTGCAATAAACTGCAACAATTACAAACAGATACCAGATACCCGATCCACCATAGAAAACTTGTATGCAAAAAAACAATAATGAGTGTAAGGTCTGTGATAAAAAAAAACTATCGCTAAAAACAAAGGTGATGAATGTCCAGAAATTCAACGTCTATTCGACGATATTATGCTGGCTCATTACCATGCTTTTGGAAACCACGCTAGATGTAAACCATACTTCTGCCAAAAACGGGGCGAAAAAGAAAACATTTCAAACGACTTCTTCTCGGGTTCACTATGGCAACGAATTTGTTTGCTAGTTCAAAATATAGCAGGCCACGCTCGAAGTCTCATCCATGACGTGGACAGTAATATTGTCGAGCGCTACCACAGTATAATAGCAAAATATGTTGGTGGAAAAAGAATAAATTTTTCCATGAAGAGGTCATATGCTACAAGATGTACTGCGGCAACCGTGTCATTCAACACAAATAAATCTATATCTCGACTATATAAACACATCTTAGCAAAAAGTCCACAAGGGAAACTAAAGATGTTAGAAGAAAGAAGAATGAAAAAGAGACAATTAAATAACAAAAACATGAAGAAAAAAAGACGCATTATATTTACAAAACCGGATGAAAGCTATGGAGATCAGTGTAACAAACCAGATATGCCAGAAGATATTCTTCAAAAAATGAAGGACAGTTTTATCCTTTCTTTAAAAAAAACTGACGAAGATCGAAGTTTGATAGAAAAAAAAACGATTCTTCAAAAAGATAGTAGTGAGTGGATGGAACTTCGGAGGTCGCTGCTGACAGCCTCCAATTTTGGCCGCGTTATAAAGAAAAGAACAAATACTGGATGCGCCAATTTGGTAAAAGACATTTTATATAAAAAAAATATGGATCACATTTCGTCAATCAAACATGGTCAGCAAAATGAAAAAATAGCCATACTACAACTGTCAAAACAAGAGAGTATTACAATTGCGCCTTGTGGGTTGTTTATAGACGCAGAGTTGCCTTATCTTGGAGCGACTCCTGATGGTATCTGTGGCGAAGATGCCATAATTGAAATTAAATGCCCAATCACTGCATACAAGTTGGGCCTGAATGAGGCTATCAGCAAAAAAAAAGTAAATTTTTGGGTAAAAGATAAAGAAGGGTGCCTAAAAATAAACACAAATCACAACTGGTATTATCAAATTCAGGGCCAGCTCCATATTACAAGACGTAAGAAATGCTTGTTTGCAGTATGGTCTGGAGAAGAAGTTAAATTAAAGATTGAAATAATTGAAAAAGATGATCTATTTTGGGAACAGAAAATGAAACAAAAATTACAATCTTTAATTTAACTTCTTCTCCAGACCATACTGCAAACAAGCATTTCTTACGTCTTGTAATATGGAGCTGGCCCTGAATTTGATAATACCAGTTGTGATTTGTGTTTATTTTTAGGCACCCTTCTTTATCTTTTACCCAAAAATTTACTTTTTTTTTGCTGATAGCCTCATTCAGGCCCAACTTGTATGCAGTGATTGGGCATTTAATTTCAATTATGGCATCTTCGCCACAGATACCATCAGGAGTCGCTCCAAGATAAGGCAACTCTGCGTCTATAAACAACCCACAAGGCGCAATTGTAATACTCTCTTGTTTTGACAGTTGTAGTATGGCTATTTTTTCATTTTGCTGACCATGTTTGATTGACGAAATGTGATCCATATTTTTTTTATATAAAATGTTTTTTACCAAATTGGCGCATCCAGTATTTGTTCTTTTCTTTATAACGCGGCCAAAATTGGAGGCTGTCAGCAGCGACCTCCGAAGTTCCATCCACTCACTACTATCTTTTTGAAGAATCGTTTTTTTTTCTATCAAACTTCGATCTTCGTCAGTTTTTTTTAAAGAAAGGATAAAACTGTCCTTCATTTTTTGAAGAATATCTTCTGGCATATCTGGTTTGTTACACTGATCTCCATAGCTTTCATCCGGTTTTGTAAATATAATGCGTCTTTTTTTCTTCATGTATTTGTTATTTAATTGTCTCTTTTTCATTCTTCTTTCTTCTAACATCTTTAGTTTCCCTTGTGGACTTTTTGCTAAGATGTGTTTATATAGTCGAGATATAGATTTATTTGTGTTGAATGACACGGTTGCCGCAGTACATCTTGTAGCATATGACCTCTTCATGGAAAAATTTATTCTTTTTCCACCAACATATTTTGCTATTGTTGCGCGCCGCAAATAATGCTTGATACATGGCGACATTAGTTACCACTAGCGCCATCTAGTATCGGGTAGCGGAACTAGTACCTTGGTACTAGGACCTTGACCCTACTTGACCTTTTTCTAAGTACTAGTAATTCCGAGAACTATCGACGTCGAGTCAGTCGGGACCGGTATGTACTCGAACGTTCTAGATGTTTATGTACTAGCTCTGCGGCACTATATAAGGCCGGGTGGGCCGCGAGACACAAGTAGTTTTGAATAAGCGATACGAGCGATAACATCGAAGGCGATATTCGAGTGCGACTTAAGAGTGATCAGTAAGTGAAATTGTGTTCCTTAATTAGTGTGCTTGAGCTGTAATTAGTGTTGGTGAGTAAAGTGTCATTTTTTTGGTTATTAAATCGGCAGTTTTTATTGTCACGAACCCCAAGCTCGTAACAATTGGTGTCAGAAGCGAGGTTTAAAATGCCGATTTTACCCAAAGACGACATGGAGGGTATCCGTACCCGGAGTCAACGCCAGCAAGAGACAGATCAGAGGCGATTTGGTGGAGCAATGCCACAGGGGTCGGAAGGCCAGCTACCGACCACGGAGGCCGGCCCGTCCACAGCTGCTCCAGCATCATCAGCACCAGATTTTGCTGCTCTGATGATGATGCTGCAGGAGCAGGCTCGCCGACAGGAGGAACAGGCGCGCCGACAGGAGGAGCAGGCTCGCCGACAGGAGGAACAGGCTCGTCGGTTGGAGGAACAGCTCCAGCGGGACAAGGAGGAACAGGCCCGTCGGTTGGAAGAACAGCTGCTGCGTGACAGGGAGGAACAGGCTCGTCGACAGGAGGAACAGGCTCGTCGACAGGAGGAACAGGCTCGTCGGTTGGAGGAACAGCTCCAGCGGGACAAGGAGGAGCAGGCCCGCCGACAGGAGGAGCAGGCCCGCCGACAGGAGGAACAGGCTCGTCGGTTGGAGGAACAGCTCCAGCGGGATAAGGAGGAGCAGGCGCGCCGCCAGGAAGAGCAGATGCTCCTTATAAAGGACCTTCACGCTACCTTCGGGAAAGACATGAAGGAGGTGAAGGAAAAGGTTGCTCAACATGACAACCGTCTGTCGGAAGCCGAAACCCGAATCGACCAAGTGAATAATCGGGTTGACAACGTGATGGCTGACGTAAAGGAAACCGTGATGGCTGACCTGAAGGAAACCGTAATGGCTGACATGAAGAAAACGCTGGATTACCTGAAACTGGGTGATGGAATCGCAGCTCCCGTAGCTACTACACCTTCGCTACGTGGATTCAAAGTGCCACCGTTCGACGGAACTTCTTCCTGGTCGGCCTACAAAATCCAGTTTGAGGCTGTTATGAAGGCGAACGGGTGGAATAAAAGTCAGGCCATGACTGCCCTCACCCTGGGCCTGCGTGACCAGGCCTTAACTGTCCTGGAAGCTCTCGGTAAGGAAGTGACTTACGAGCAGCTCCTTGAGGCATTGGAGGCTCGGTATGGCGACGCTCACCTGGAACACGTGTTCCGTGCGCAGCTCAAGGATCGCGTGCAACGCAGCAACGAAAACCTGCAGCAGTGGGCCCTTGAAGTGGAGAAGCTGGTTCGCAAAGCTTACCAGTCCGTACCTGCGCTTATTGATGGGAACTTGGTGCAGGCATTCATCGACGGCATCCGCGACCTTGAAGTTAGAGCTGCTGTGAGGCTCGGTCACCACGGGACGCTGAAGGACGCCTTGGCCCATGCACTGGAGGTGGAAGCTGTGCGGCAGGATCATCGTTCCCATCGCGTCAGGGAAGTTGCAGCGGCTACAGTTCGCGAGCGCAGTAAAGGATACAGCCCTAGGTGCTATGGCTGTGGTGAAAGGGGCCACCTTCGATCCAGTTGCCCTAAGCGAACTGCAGAAAGAGACAACGGTCGATCTCCGGAGGGCAGTGCGGCTAGCAGCACCGCCCAACACCAGCAGCAGGGAAACGAGTAACAGCCAGGACTGCGGGGCGGGTGCTGGCTGATGTTCAAGGAGCCCCAAGGATTTCGATCACACAAACCCATGACGGGAACTGCTTGCTGTGGTAAAGTCATTGCAGTATTTTAGCAAATATCTTCTGGGGCGGAAATTCCACTTACGAACTGACCATGCTGCACTGAAATGGCTATTGCAGTTCAAAAACCCAGAAGGACAAGTTGCGAGATGGATTGAACTACTGCAGGAATACGACTTCGTGGTCGAACATCGCAGCGGAAAATCTCATGGCAACGCAGATGCATTGTCAAGAAGACCTTGTCCTGAAGACTGCAAGCATTGTACTAGGCAGGAGAGTAAGGAAGTGGTACCTGTGAGGATGCTTAAGACAGACCTCAACAACGAGTGGAAGGAAAGCCTACAACGTGCACAGCAGGAAGATTCGGACATCAAGCCAATTCTGGAGTGGATGAAGGCCAGAGCTCCTAAGCCCAGGTGGAGTGACGTCTCAGCGATGAGTTCGGCCACAAAAAGCTATTGGGCCCAATGGGACAGCTTGGTGGTTCAGGATGGAGTCCTGTGCCGTAAATGGGAAAATGCTCGGGGAGACAGCTGTCATTTGCAAATGGTTGTCCCTAAAGCTCAAGTACCGGATGTTCTACAGCTGTACCATAATGGTTGTTCAGGAGGTCATCTGGGAGTAAAACGAACTCTACTGAAGATACGAGAACGGTTTTACTGGGTCCACTGTCGGGACGATGTCGAGGATTGGTGTCGCAAATGTACAAGTTGTGCAGCTGTAAAGGGACCTCAGACTCGTAGTAGAGGTGCATTAAAATTGTATAACGTTGGTGCACCATGGGAGAGGATAGCCCTTGACGTTGCGGGGCCGTTTCCGGAAAGTGAAAGTGGCAACAAGTATTTCATGGTTGTGATGGATTACTTCACTAAGTGGCCGGAAGTCTTCGCCATTCCAAATCAAGAAGCTTCGACAGTTGCGGATAAATTGGTTCATGAAGTCTTCTGTCGTTTTGGAGTACCTTTGGAGATTCACAGTGATCAAGGAAGGAATTTTGAGTCCCAAATATTCCAGGAAACTTGTCGAGTTATGGGTACTCATAAAACAAGAACTACTTCCTACCACCCACAATCGGATGGAATGGTGGAACGATTTAACCAGACACTGGAGAGGTACCTAGCAAAAGTTGTGGAAAATCGGCAACGAGATTGGGACAAGCACATACAACCGTTTTTGCTGTCATATCGAAGCGCTGTTCACGAAAGTACATCGGTGACGCCTGCTTTCGCAAACTTCGGAAGAGAACTACGGCTACCTGCAGACTTGATCACCGGAATACCACCTGATGCCCCACGCAGTGTAACTGATTATGCGAATGATTTGCGGAACAAAATGAATGACATTTATGAGCACGTCAGACAATCGGGCCAGCAAATGTCTGAAAAGATGAAAACCCGTTATGACCGCAAAATGAACAATAAAGGGTTCGATGAAGGTTCACTGGTGTGGTTGCACAATCCAGTCCGCAGCAAAGGGAAATCTCCTAAGCTTCAAGCTAAATGGGACGGACCGTACCGGATTGTGACAAAGATCAATGATGTAACCTACCGGATACAGAAAGGTGCAAGAGGTACTCCTAAGATCGTCCATGTGGATCGACTGGCGCGTTATTATGGGGCCAATAATGCTCGGGACGAGCATGTCTAAGGAGGGGGCAGTGTTGCGCGCCGCAAATAATGCTTGATACATGGCGACATTAGTTACCACTAGCGCCATCTAGTATCGGGTAGCGGAACTAGTACCTTGGTACTAGGACCTTGACCCTACTTGACCTTTTTCTAAGTACTAGTAATTCCGAGAACTATCGACGTCGAGTCAGTCGGGACCGGTATGTACTCGAACGTTCTAGATGTTTATGTACTAGCTCTGCGGCACTATATAAGGCCGGGTGGGCCGCGAGACACAAGTAGTTTTGAATAAGCGATACGAGCGATAACATCGAAGGCGATATTCGAGTGCGACTTAAGAGTGATCAGTAAGTGAAATTGTGTTCCTTAATTAGTGTGCTTGAGCTGTAATTAGTGTTGGTGAGTAAAGTGTCATTTTTTTGGTTATTAAATCGGCAGTTTTTATTGTCACGAACCCCAAGCTCGTAACACTATTATACTGTGGTAGCGCTCGACAATATTACTGTCCACGTCATGGATGAGACTTCGAGCGTGGCCTGCTATATTTTGAACTAGCAAACAAATTCGTTGCCATAGTGAACCCGAGAAGAAGTCGTTTGAAATGTTTTCTTTTTCGCCCCGTTTTTGGCAGAAGTATGGTTTACATCTAGCATGGTTTCCAAAAGCATGGTAATGAGCCAGCATAATATCGTCGAATAGACGTTGAATTTCTGGACATTCATCACCTTTGTTTTTAGCGATAGTTTTTTTTATCACAGACCTTACACTCATTATTGTTTTTTTGCATACAAGTTTTCTATGGTGGATCGGGTATCTGGTATCTGTTTGTAATTGTTGCAGTTTATTGCAAAAGTTTCTCAGTAAATGATTTCGACATTCAATTTTTTCCACTGTGATACCTTCACGTTGATAAGGCCGTGATTGGAGAATTTTACTATAGGTGCTGGAGTCACCATCAGATATCAAACGTCCATAAATTAAATTGTGAATTTTAACAGATTGTTTAAATCCCTCAACAATTATGTCACTCTCCATACCAGTCGAAGGACCCGTGTAGTTTTTAAAACATTTGTGATCTTTTATGGACACTTTCTGTTTTTCTGCCCGATCACACGTATAACAGTATTTGTTGCGAACTCCATAGTACAAAACTTCCCCGGTTCTTCGAGTAATCAAATAAAACAATATAATATTGAAAATCTTGTTAAGTTTAAGAATTTATTTTTCTTACATTTGTTTACTTTTACTTGCTTACATTTATTTCCTTACATATATTATTTTTTAATTCAGTGTAAATAAAATGTCTTAAAATAATTAAAAATAAAAAGATAAAAATATACATTCGTATTTTTTAATCGCCTTGTCTTATTTGTTTCTAGCTCTTCATACAGAACAATAAATATAAAAGAGCGCCATCTGTTGGTTCATTGTTAATTATTATTGACCGCGTCACACTGTTCCTTACTTGGTGGTTCGCTGTATCACCGCCCTTTAAGAATGGCGCTAGGATATCGGAGAAATTGTAGGCGTGGCTAAAAATACCGAAACAGCGGAACTCAATAGCGGTTGTCAGCGTCTTAACATGTGTAGCGCGCTGAAGCAATGTTGGTCGTTGATGTGGATATTTACAATGCATGAGGTTTCAGGGCACGCTCGCGCCGCGTTCAAGCGCAGCGCAAGTTCGCGCAGGGCGCTTACGTGCCGCCGAATGTTGTCGCCGTCGTAGCTGCCGACAACCGGCGGGACGCCGCGCAAGATCCAAGAAATGTTACCATCAACAATGTTACGGCTACGGGCTTACTGGACGTCGTGGCTCTACAGAGTAAGTTCACTTTATTTCTTCTTAGATATTACATAATTAACAAAGATATCTATTGCATTCGTTAACTTTGTTTTTCCTGGAGACCTTCGCCCAGCAGTGGGACAGTGTAGCCTTTTTTTCCTGGGTGGATAATCCTCATGGATGTCCGCCGCCCTGGGGTTGGCCCGGGGTCTGTCAGACTCTTACAGACTAAAAACCACCCGGTGTTCCCTTCCCACACTTGGACCGGGGATCATGGGAACTTGTACGCCTTCCACGGTCTCCGGCTGGGGACAGTGTAGCCTAACCTAACCCTTTTTTGGGCTTGGTCAGGGTGCCCTAGCTTGGTTACTGCAAAAGACTTCCAAAAATCCAAAAAGTTAAAAGACACTCATAAAAAAAGGCGATCATTATTAGAAGATCGATATGTTTTTTGAGAATCAATTAAATATTCCACATAATAATATTCTAATTTCTTTTCTGTATTTACTCGTAGGTGCTGCTAGTTCGCCAGATCGAAATGGTAAAATCTTTTATTACATACATAATTCAATTCTTTTAATTGATTAAATTAAAGTAGATTGGTCGTGTAGTTTACGGCAGTAATACGTGAGTGTTACAAATAGCGACTTAGAGAGTGTTTATCTTTTTAGTTATGCTAATTTACTCATGCATGCAGGTCAATACAGCGTTTTACCGAAAAGCCAATGACTAAAACTGGTGCCTTTTTTTTCGGCAACCTCTAACGAAACTTAAACAAAACTCAAATACTGTGTTTTGCGTGTGTGGAGCACGCACCATAATACAATCAGTCCCTGCGTGCGTGAACAAACCCGCATGACATTGAACATACATGATCTCGGGCTTGCATTATCCGTACATTTTTACAATCAGGATAATACGAATGTTTAAATTTGTCTAAGCGGATATTTCGGGTACTGCGTATAATATAAACTGACATTTGTTAAGTATAAAATATGTTTTTGTTACCTAATCAGTCCCGACTTGAAACAGTATAAAATCCTTTAATGAAAATAATACTTTTGTATGATAAACAATGACATAGAATTATAAAAACTTGCACACGGACAGCACTAAATTTGTACTCCAGGCTACCGTCTATAAATTAATCTCAACCTGAGCAGGTTCCACCAACCTGGGTCCGGAGTCTGTTTAAAGACTTTCAGGTTAGCCAAGGCTACTCATGTCTAATCTCGGAAATGGAATTCCAGATCAAAAATGTAAACAGAAATGTCATTGCCATAGCCTTCCACAGATGATCACATATATATTTGTTCCCTTCTTGAGAACAGATATTAATGAATGAATCATGAAATCGTTATATTATTGCCGATCTGTCCATAGTAATATATTTATGCTCGTGACTGTGCAGCAGTGTCATCCTGTGCTAATAATATCATAATGCTCTTATTTTATCGGTATACAGGATGGAGGTGTATTGAATGTTTCCTTAGGGTAAAACTTGCCAACTTGACTAACATTCCCTTCAGGACCCGTTCTAATTTTCCATCCTGTGCAATATCGTATTAAGACCCGGCTACACGAAGTGACTTGCATGCGCAAAAACATAGTGTGTGACGTCATCACCAAACATACCATTTTTCCGATTTAAGCCACGTACCTACAACCCGTGCGAGTTAACTAAACACTTACTGTTCATTACAGTACGGGGCCGCATTCCATCGAGGTTCTAGTTAAGTCGCACGGGATATATAAGCTCTGCACGGAATCAGCATCGTCTCAATCGCCTCTGCAGTGTGGCGTTTCTTAGGAAAGAATGGACAGCTCGAGTTGAGACGATGCTGATGTCGTGCAGTCCTTATAAGTGGGCGGTGACCATTAACGTACAGTGCGTTGCACGTAAGAAGAGACTTGACACACCACGTGATCTGACATGCGCAGAACACGATTTTAGGTATCTTTAGCGGTATGAGGTCTGAGTGCGGGACGGGACCGGACGTCATAGGGGCGGCGGAAAGAGGCGGGGGAGGCGGGGTCAAGTCTCTTCTTACGTGGCACGCACTGTACAGTGCTGGTGCAAATTGAAAGGATCCCGCACAAAATGATAGAAAAAAGCCAAAAAGGCTGAAATTTTGGAACAAAAACATGCTCATTGAGACTTTGAGAGTGACATCTTCATACGTAGTCGTTGCGATCGTTGTGCGTATGAACCTGAACAGCGATCGCAACGATAGCCTGAGCTGGTCAATCGCCTAGTACATTGACACCCGTCTGTTCAAATGTGTATACACATTACACATAGGTACAGACTACAAATTATTTCTAAAGTTTCAGCAAAATCGGCTGGACGACTTGTCTATGTGCGAAATGTGTGTAATATATATCTGCCTCTTTATTTAGGCATACAGACAAAGAATTTTTTTACCAAATTCGCCGAATGGGTTTTTTCTAACACTTTGTCCTTTGTGCAAGGAAAGATTAAGCGTGTAGCGGGGCCTTTAGTTAGCAATTTTAATGTTTAGTTACTTAAAACACATTTAGGTCACTCCCATTTGACTTCACAACCTGTAGTGATCGTTGAGAGGCTGCGCGAAAGGAACCTGACCCGCGACGTGCTGCCGCCCCCATCGCAGAGAGAGACTATTGAAACACGACCTTGGGTAAGTGAAAAATTATTTATTTCGCATATTTGTAAACACTAAGCTATTATTATTTGTAAAATAATGGGTCCTGACTGTCAAAATGCATAATCCCCATTTGAAGGTCAATATTAATATCGGTTTCAAGTCAGTCAAGTATAATATATTCGACGTTTTAGCCTGTTTTTCTGCCCGGCTCAGCCGAATCATGCCAGCCCGAAAACGTGTGCTATCACTACATAGTATAAAACAAAGTCGCTTTCTCTGTCCCTATGTCCCTTTGTATGCTTAAATCTTTGAAACTACGCAACGGATTTTGATGCGGTTTTTTTTTTAGATAGAGTGATTCAAGAGGAAGGTTTATATGTATAATAATAATAATGTTTCCGTGCGAAGCCGGGGCGGGTCGCTAGTCTATCTATATTCTATATCTTCTATCTATTATATACATATTGTAAATATGTAGTAAGTAATGTTATCATTAATCACTACAAAACCCATCACAACGTATTTTTTTGCTTAGAACCAAAACAGTGCAGAAGTTGTGTATAAAATCTCACGTTTGCACAGTTTTTCATTAATGCACTGTTTTTTATTTTTTATTTAGATATAAATTTACCACAGAGGTTTAATGTCTCCCATTAAATTTAATATAAAATGTATGCATTCGATCAAAAAGATACTGGCTGAAAATAAAAATCGGCTAAATAAAACAGACACGGTGAAAAAAAAAACAAATGGCGCGCATTTTGTACCATTGTAAAACTTTGATACTTCTTATTTAACAAGAAAATATTTAAAAAATGGAAATAGCGATATGAATGCAACTCCAGAAAGTATAAAAACAGCTGCAAATGAAACTGTTAATAACCTTTGGCCGCAAAAGTCGCGGGATAATTATTTAAAAGCTTAAGAAAACTTTGTTTTCATTAACCTGAGTTTTTATTTTGAATGGGTATATTTTATCACGGTAGGTTTTGGTAGTTGAAACTAAAGTAGATATAATTAATGCACTCGTGTTAATTTAGTGCCCGAGCGCACGCTCGGACATTCATAACTCACTTTGCGCTCGATGCAACAATCTACTATAATGCATATTTTGACATGTCGTCATAGTGACCGTTTATTGCATTTTGATACAAACAATTTTGTGAGAGATTTGTATTAGTTCAGGAACATGTGTTTCTTCCCAAGAAAAGTCAACATGTATTGGCTACTTTGTTAGCTTACAATATACACGCAGTAAGTGAGACTAGGTCAAGTGACGAGACTGTATTATCTAGTATTTCTAATAATACTGTAATTCATTCTTTAAATTTTTAGATTCGACAAAAGAGAAGCATAGTAAGAATATTTTTACTGTATCAAAAACTGTACCAAAATATAAATCGCTTCTCTGGCAAAATCCTAGACGAAGAAATGTTTTTTTTTCAAAACGTTGCCCCACACTAGGAATTTCTCCTGTATTAGATAAATATCAAATGGATATCGTTATGTTTTTGTGAAACTTGATTAAGACAGGATAGAATGTAAATAATTTTTCAGTTGCCAGTGCGTACAACAGGTCCTCAATAGGGGGTGGTACTTTGATATTATGAAATAGTTGTTTTAGATGTAAAGAAAGAAAGGATATCACTGCTTGCTCTGTTGATCGCTTATGTAGGGTCAGCAGGATTGTCCGAAAGAGTTACCGCTGACCCGGAACATAAAGGGCTAACGAAGGAACACGGGTGGGTTTTAGTCAGTAAGAGTCTGACACTCCTCCGCTCCACCCAGAGCGGGAGGGGGGTCATTTGATGATTTCCCATACTGAAAAAAAAATGTAGCATGTGCAGAGGTTGAAGGCCACACTTTCTTCTGTGTTTGTAGACCACCAGCCTCAAACTTGTCATCATTTTTGATCATACTGGAAAAAAATACTAAGTAAACTTTTTAAAGATAGTAAATTTGTTTTTGTTTGTGGTGGCCGAAATATTTATCTATTAGTTAATTAACCGGAAATATGTAAGCTAAGAAAATCAACACAATAGTTTTCCCATAGCACATAAGATGATGATTCTGGGATGATTTTTGGAATCGTCTTACACCTAAAATGAATGGCAGTGTGGGGAATATCAGTCGTTACGTAAAGGAACTTGTGTTTTTTTTTTAAATAAGTTGTTTTATGCGTTATGAACATTATACAGCTACATAATCATACCTTTCTAATAATAAAAATGATAGTCAGATGCATATTTACCGGGGGTTCTACTGTCCGCTAGACTCATAAACATGTTGCACGATCAGAGCGTCTGAGCGTTGCAAGCCTCTTTGACAAACGAACTGATGATCCGATGATAGGACCAATCAACTGACGGCGATTTTTATTTTTGTTAACATTGAGGCCTTGTGGGTTAATATGAACGGCAGTAAATAACTTTAATAAAAGCGATTGTACGCCGCTGGACAGTATGAACTTACACCGTGCATACTGTCCGGTGGCGCCAATGATTCTATTGAACATTATGGTCTGTATCTTAAGTAAATATAGACTTCATTATTACTACATTCATGTGTTGCAATGACTTTTTAATTTTTGTTTTTTTTTGCAACCTTCTCCGGCGCGCACACAACAACTTACCGAAGTTTCATCACAATAAGTCAAGCCATTTCCGAGTTTTGTGAGACTCACACACGGCAATTTATTTTTATATGTATAGATAAAATCGGTCGCAAAAATCGAGCAGTACCTGCTATACTCGTATTTCCTATGGATACGGATTTCCCCATACTGTTCCAGTAAAAAAAAAACAGTGTATACAGTACTTCCATACATACTATCCATTATATTCTAATTCCATGATTATTATCATATTTGAACAGGAATATCCTCATGAACGTGTGAATAACAATGTGGCCACAATCAAGAAACCTGCTGAGCCACCAAAGTTGCAGACTGTTAAAAAAAAGAAAGAATATAAAAAAGTCCATCCTATGGCGCTAAGATCTCGGCACCCGAGCAAGCTTGAATTAAACAGGCTTATAGCAGAAAGTTGTGCTCCTATCAGAAAGATGACCACGAAGCGCAAGAAGAACTCTTCTGACGAGGATGAACCCCTCATATTTCAGAAAACTCGCCTAAAGCAGAAAGCAGAACAATTGAGCACTTCAAAACAGACCGCTGCCAGGGAGAGTGCTTCCAAGGAGAACATTCTTAAACCCAGCTCTCCCAAGGAGAACACTCTCAAACCAAGCTCTCCCAAGGAGAAAACTCCTAAAAATAAACCTTGCCAGAAGAGATCTAAAAAGGAGATCACCACAAACGAAGTTACCACACACGAGACCACTACAAAGGAGATCACCAGAAGCAAGACCACTACAAAGAAAATTACCACAAACGAGATCTGTCTAAAAGAGACTGATCGAAGGAATACCAAGCAAAGTATAGCTAGGAAAACTCCCATGAAGAGGACTCGGCAAAAAAGCATTCATAAGAAGTGCTCTCCCAAGCAGCCTGCGCATGTCGCGCCAGAGAGCTCCATACCAGATTTCATGGTTGCCGTCATCAAGGAAGACTTAAGTAATCCAACGGACATCCAGAACGATAAGGCAGATCTGGACACCCCAGATGAATCGGTTATCGAAGTCATCCCGAATGAACCGCTATCCCCAGATGTCCTGGATAATCTCGTTGCCCCGGTTGTCCCAGTCGCCATGGGTGACCTAGTTATGCCGCCCGTCCCGGAAATGCTGGATGTCTCGAATGTTCCGTTTGCGTCGCCAGTTCTTGAAGATATGGACCAACTACTGTCGTCTTTAGATGATGTGTTCGAGGAGGAGGGTACTGCTTACTCGAAGCATTTTGATAATTCGATGGTCAAGGATAATGCTCGGAAGAGCCCGAAAACGGTAACGATGATTTTGCATATTGTACCGGCACCCAATAAGCTTGTTCCCGAGGGACGCCCGGATGACAAAGCACTGAGTTTGTTTGATGTACCGAACCTCAACGATGATGAACCGGTAATTTTGCATAGTGTTCCGATACCCAAAAACCGTGTTCCCGAGGACCCGGTTGACAAACTGAGTGCGCATGATGCACCGATGGTAAACAATGATTTACCGGTGATTATGCACGATGTGCAGATGATCAACGATGATGACGATGACGA
The DNA here is from genome assembly GCA_963855955.1 of Luperina nickerlii. Lineage (NCBI taxonomy): Eukaryota > Metazoa > Arthropoda > Insecta > Lepidoptera > Noctuidae > Luperina > Luperina nickerlii. Next base: position 3,164,510 of record OY979662.1, read on the forward strand.
CAAGGGCACAGGTGACGTTCCAATGATGAAGGATGATGTTCCGGAGGACACGGATGATGTTCCAATGACTAACGACGATGTTCCGGAGGACAAGGATGATGTTCCAATGACTAACGATGATGTTCCGGAGGACTCGGGCGATGTACACAACGATAATGTTCCGGAGGACATGGGTGATGTACCCAACGATAATGTTCCGGAGGACACGGGTGACCCAGATGAAGAAGAAAAAACATTAGTCTGGAAAGACGTGATGGATTCGCCGATTACGAACCTACGAATACCTTCTCCAGGTTAGTTAGTATCTTCAGCATTAATTTTCTTCTTTTCGTGTCTGTATGTGTGGCCGCGTTATTTTTCTACACTCCGCAATGGATTTTGATGAATCATCATTCAGAAAATTGACTCCGGAAGGTTTATATGTATCATCATCCACAGCCCGACTTCACCTACTGCTGAGCATATGCCTCTCTTTTGATATGCTAATCCCCACGCTCCTGTGCCAGCCTCATCCACGTTCTCTAACCGCGATGGTAACAATGTCGCCCGCCCATCTAGCCGGCGGAAGACTGACGCTTCGTCTCCCAGTCCTTGGACGCCACTCGGTCACTGCCGTACTCCACCTGTCATCACTGCGGCTTGGCAGGTCTGCCGAACTCCTTTTGAGTTTCATAACTCGTTTTCCGATATCAGAAACTGTACGTCTGCGGATCTCGACGTTTGGGACTCGGCCTAGACTTATGCCTTATGCCAAGCATGGAACGCTCCAAGGCTCTTTATTTCAATAATAATGTGAATTCTAAAATCATCCCCTTTTTTACACCCTTGGGCGACGATTTAAAAAAAAGTGCTTTTTTTTCTTACTAAAAGCATATCCAGGAAGCCATCTATCTTCTTGCCAAAAGACAATGAGAAATTGTGGGTCCACCTCTCAATAGAAATAAGATACTCATGAATAAATAGGTATTTTTAATACAGTTGCTCAAAAAGTGGCGTATTGCAGGGACGTATAGCGTTCGGGATGTGGGCTATTACATACTCGTGTTTTTTTTTTACCTTTTCTGAACTCGTGCGTTCTCTTTCCCAACTGTCAAAATAATGTCTATTAAAAAGAAAAACCAACCATGAAGTTTTTACTAAAAAAATTCATAGAAGTTTTTATGATTCATGCAAATACGTATATTTCTAAAAAGAAGCTACTAATTTGTTTCAATATCCGATTTAATGATTTGATTGAATGAGTTAGGTTAGGTTTCATTTCATTTCATCTCATCTCATTAAATTTCATTTTCATTTCATATTAATAAAAAAATTCTACTGAAGACTTGGCTGTATGGGCATAGTTCCCTTTGTCTATCAGAATGGGTGAAGAAAAAAAAATCTCTGCTTATATTCTACGGTTGGCGCCATTGCTTAGTTGAGTTTATTGTTTTTCTTATTTTATTAAATTGCTTCATTTTTTCGCAACTGTATTAAAAATAGTCGTTCAGTACACGTGCGAAACCGTCATTGCAACTTGTTCCGACTGTCAACCCTCGCCTTCGGCTGCGCCTCGGCTCGGGTAGACATTTGTCGGAACTCTTTGCAATGACAACCTTTCCGCACTTGTAATGAAATATACTATTTTATGCAAAATAAAACTTAGTATTACGACAAAGGTTAAAAGTCAGTACTTTGGAGTTATACTAACTATTATACTGCCATAAAAGTGATTCCAATCTAAGCAATTGATGATCGTAGTTTCCTTCATTATAAGATAAACTTTACCCAGACTCGGACGGCATGGTTGGCGCAGTTGTTAAGCGATTAATGCTGCGTATCGTGGGTTCGATTCCCGCACGGAACAAATATTTGTATGATCTATAAGTTGTTGTTCCGGGTCTGGCTGTTTGTGTATGTTTGTTTAAATGTTTGTAAACGCACCCGCAATACAAGAGAAATTCCTAATGTGGGGCAAAGTAAAAAAAAACCTTTGCCTGCTGGCTGATTTTTCAATCGACAGATAATTTTTACTCATGGAATTAAATTGACATCTGACAGATTTTGTATGGAAAAATTGTTAAAAAAATCAAAATTATTCCTCCGGTTTATTAATCTGACGTTGGAAAAATCAGCCCTTAATGGACTACTGAACTGCATCTCGATTGGTTTTGTGGAAAATGAAACAACATCGTAACGGTGTTGTGTGCAAATACATGTCTTATTACTATTCTACCTTATAAATATCCATAAAGTATATGTTAGACTGAGACGACTTTAGGACGTCGTATCTCCGAAAGTACTAACATTTGACCATAGTTTTATTAGTAACTAATGCTCCGCAACGGTATATCACATGTCACTATTGAAGGGTGGGCCCAGACCACATACATTTGTTTCCCACCCTCCTTTATCGATATCCGTTCAGTGGTTTAGGCGTGAAAAGGTAACATACACAGACAGACACACACAGAGTTACTTTCGAATCTATAATTATAAGTATGGATTCATATTAAACTAAAAATAAATTCCGATTTTTGTCAGGTTGTCAACCGTTTGAAGCACCGGTTTGCTACTTATTTCTAAAATGTTGTTTTCCTTAGGTTGCCTAAACTTATCATACTGGCGTCTGTCTGAATTGTTATACAGGTTGGAATTTAACCACGGTAGAGATCTGCAAAAATTTTTTTTCATGAGTAATGTAAAATATTAATGGAATAATCAGTCATTGCATTTGTGACATCCACGCCCGCAGAGTGTCTGTTGTGCCATTGGGATGGCAAGCTAAGGCCCACTGCATCTTGGTTGCTCCTCCAGTCATAAAAATTATGAGTAGTGAGGATCTAAAAGGAAACAAAAACAATAGTAAATGGGTGGGACGGATTAGTAATACGGCTTAATTAACCTCCGTTTTAACAACATTCTACTTTACCTAAATTAAAAATCTTCTTAATTGGTTCAATACCAATTCGTTGTATGTCTTGAGGCAAAGGAGGTTTTATATTCTCACACAAGTCCTCAAATAATTTCCATGAGAGCCCAGTTTATAAGAAACTATATTTCCTATATACTTAACGTCGGGAATACTCTCCAACCAAAAGGTTTGGCGCAAGTATCGTTTAGCGTTGCCTCCGCTCTTCCTGTAGCTCTTCTTCGAGCATTAAAAAAGCCGCCTTCGTTTCTAATTCTTCCTAATAATTAACTTTCGTCGAGAGCGCGATAAATATTTTAATGTATAAAAACCAGTGCCAATTTCAATTAACCGGACGGGATAAAATACAGCAGGAGTAGTGACACCTGTCAAATCGTGTTTTTTTTAATTTACTGGTATCAAAATAAAGGGGTGGATGAATGATCGATTTTCCCATACGTACGCAAAATACGCGCATTGACGTGGAGTTGCGGACACCAGCCCGTATTACCTATTACCTACTGGTATCAAATCTTGTTGTCATTCATTGTTAGTTCGGGCCCGAACTAATCTTATATCTGTAGGTAATAAGGGAGTAGGAATCGCCCGTCAGTTCGACCGAAACTATGGACTTTGTACTTAGTTAGGAGTAGACCTCCGATTCGGAGGCAGTTATACTATACCATTATTGCAATAATGCTGCACACAGTGTGATAAAAAATGTAATTCAAAAACTGATAAACATTTTTAAACCGCGACTGTATGTAGACTCCTAACGATAACTAATAACGATTTTTTTTAAACCCTGTTTCCATTACGGCACTGATTTGATAAATTATAATTATATTTAATTTAAACCGAATCTCCGTATTTTCCTGCAGATTCTTTAGGGTTTCATTCATTTAAGGCAGGTCATTTCTATAAGCTTGTATTACCATACAAGCTTATAAAAATTACCTGCGATAAAAGTTATCTGACGGTTGAAAAATCGACCCATACTGCAAGCGTAACCAGTTCGTTAATTTGTATTCGTTCACGTTCCAGAACCTGGACCAAGCGGCATGGCGATGCAGTTCAAAGTATACATTCCTAGCTCCAAAGAATACGACGTGGTCTACTGTGATCATCCAATGTACAGAGTCGCGGATGAACCTGCCCGTCTAGAACATGCTCGAAATGTGCAGTCAGAAAAACCCACGCATTCTCGAAATGTACAGTCGCAGCCACCGACGCCTTGCGTCGCCTCAGAGTGTTGCTCTAGCGATGCGGATGAGCATGTCCGTATGGAAATCATGGAAAATACAGCAGCTAATCTTGAGCGTACTCAAAATGCACAGTCGCAGCCATCGACGCCTTCCGTCGGCTCAGAGTTTTGCTCTAGCGATGCGGATGAGCATGTCCTTATGGAAATCATGGAAAATACAGCAGCCAATCTTGAGAATACTCGAAATGTACAGTCGCAGCTACCGACGCCTTGCGTCGCCTCAGAGTGTCGCTCTAGGGATGCGGATGAGCATGTCCTTATGGAAATCATGGAAAACACAGCAGCCAATCTTGAGCGTACTCGAAATGTACAGTCGCAGACACCGACGCCTTGCGTCGCCGCTGAGTGTCGCTCTAGCGATGCGGATGAGCATGTCCTTATGGAAATCATGGAAAATACAGCAGCCAATCTCGAGCGTACTCAAAATGTTCAGTTGGAAACACCTATGCCTTGTGCCGCGGCAGCGTGTCGTTCTGACAAGGACGTCATAAACGCATCTAAGGAATTCCTGGACTCGCGCTGCAAAATGTGTAAGCCTTGCATCAGAATTGACAAACTGATGAAAGTTTCGGCTTTACTAGAATCTCAAATTGGATTATCGAGCAAGGGACGGCAAAACAAAGCCGCTGTTCAAGAGAACGAATCAACAGAAAGAGAAGGTGAAACAGAAGACGTTGAAATAGAAATAGACTACGAAGACGCAAATTCGACTAACGAAGACCCTGGTAATATTTACTTGCTATTACCAAACCAATCTTCTATAATGATGAAATTAAGATCCAACATGGTACACGGCAAAGAGGTCTTGGGGGTTGGGTTAGTCCCGAAAAATGAATCCCTGATAAACAAAGAGTTTTCGTTGGAGGAGCACGAACCTTTACTTGATCAAATTATTGAGAACCTGTCAATGTATCCAGACGTCAATTTTGAGGGTCGGGACGTAAATTTGGTTAGTCGAGACGTCAATTTGGAAGGTAGAGAAGTCAATTCGGAGATTCGAAGCGACAACACAGAGCGTCAAAATGACAACACAGAGGGTCGAAACGACAACACAGAGGGTCGAAACGACAACACAGAGGGTCGACATGACAAAGCAGAAGGTCGAAACGACAATACAGAGGGTCTAAACGATAATTTGGAGAGGCAAAACGACATTCCGGTTAGTCGGAGGGTTAGCATATCATCTGACAGCACTGTTGAGATGAGCGATGCTACGATTGAAGACCAAAAGACGCCAACCCGCCTTACAGCTGAGAAAAGACGGTTAAAGCGCATGGCAGTTAAAAAGAAGTTAGCTGTGATGCATGAGCGCATGAGAGAGGAAAAGGAAAGAGAGATTGCCCGTGTCGAGGAAGAGAAGAGACAGGAAATATTACGGATTACGGCGGAGAAGAATAGCGTTGTCGCGCAGATGTCGCGCTACCACGAGCGGTTTACCCAGATGGAGAAGGAGAAACAAAGAGATTTTGCTCTCCTCAAGGTGAAGATCACACAGGAAGTGATATCTAAAATAGAGGCTACTCGCCTTATGTGTGCTGAAGTCGACGGCATAGCGGCGAACCTTGACAAAGAAAAGGACGCCAAGACTATGGATCCGGAAGAACTTTTAGATCAAGATGCGCCTGGCACCAGCAGCTCCATTCTACCAAAGGATGGCGGGTTGCTAGTAGCAGCTCCTGTATACCACCCTACCGAGGAAGATTTTCGTGTAAGTATTACCTAACCTAACTTTTGTATCTGTCTTGATTACTTTTAAATGAGCTTCCATATGTTAACACTTGGGAATATTCAAAAGAGATTTTTTCTTCGTATATGCGACGATTGCAAGTTTGAGACGAAACCTGTTTTATATATAGTACGGTGTAATGCAATTTAATAAACAATTTCCAGGATCCACTTCGCTACTATGAGAAGATTTGGCCAGAAGCAGTTAGATTTGGCATATGTAAGGTGGTGCCCCCTCCTGGTTGGAAGCCACCCTTTCGAGTGCATGATGAAATGAGGTTCGATGTTACGAACCAATACATTTCGCGATTGTTCAACCGCTGGGGACCGGCCGCGAGAGAACTTTGCGCGATCAAGTTGTCGCTGGCCCAACAAAAAGTTAATTTTACACGACCACCGTTGGTAAGTATTCATACTTTCAAGCAACGTGTTGTTTTTTCTTTGTAGTTGCTCGTTTTGCATCACCCAGAGAAACCCGTGCGCACAAGACCGCTATACGAACTGAATATTATGGCTTTATTGGTGTGTTACAGCGAACGTCCACTACTTTGCGTGAGACTCATCAATTAAAAAAAAATATTTTAACATAAAGCTAGTGTGATATTTCCCGCGACTGTAGCGAAACTTATTTAGTGTATTAAATTTCAAAGAACATAATATTGTACGTAATAATTATAAAGTAATTCTACGTACTTTTTGCAGCTGGATGGTGTCGAGGTAAACTTACCAAAATTATACCACCTCGTGCAACGGCACGGCGGTCTAGAAACAGTATATAACAAGAAGCGATGGGGCAAGGTCGCAGAAGACATGAAATTTAATAAAGGGCCTAATACTGAGAGGAGACTCGACCAGATTTACGTAAAGTATCTGCTACCATACGACACGCTTTCTCATCGTAAGTATTCTTGTTAGTCATAAGTTTAATACACTTAATTTTTAGTTTTTCCTTAAATTCCTTACTGAGCTTCATTTCTTTGGTCTAAAGAGGAGCGCCAGGATATTATGCGGAAAGTCGAGATCGCATGGAACCGAAAGAATCAAAAGCTTTTGGACCGCGCCTTGAACCCGTTAAACCGCCAGCAGCGATTGCTTGGTTTAGTAGACTCTTCTGACGATGAGACAGAAGATGAAGACACGGTGGCCGCTGTCAATGAGGCGGAAGATTGCATCATCAAGGGCGCGGTCATGAACCGAGCTAAATTCAAAAAGGTACCCACGCCATTTACACTCAACTGTTAAAGTAACTATTTGGCATTGAAAGCGCGTTTATATAGTAATACTAGCTTTTGCCCGCGGCTTCGCCCTCGTGGAGGTCGAAAATTATCCCACGGGAACGTACTAACGGGATAAAAAGAACCCAGGTCACTGCCGATCTAATTCCTATCAACAGTTTAGGAGTGAAAAGGTAATTCCCATCCATACTTAATATTATAAATGTGAAAGTGTGTCTGTCTGTTACGTCTTCACGCTTAAACCGCTGAACCGATTTAGATGAAATTTGGTAGAGAGATAGTTTGAGTCCCGGGACCTGTCCCGAAACTATCTTATGTCCTTACATAGCTAGTATAGTTTAGTGCATAGTTTTTAACCCGATATTTCCACGGGATTGACACTTATACGGGTGAAACCGCGGGGCGCTGCTATTTTATAATGGATTTAGTGCTTTTTCGACTTCAGTGGTAACCAAGTATTACCACTGACAAGCGGTTGGCCATACACTAGACCACTGCATCAACGTCTACTTTATCTCTGGTTATAAGGGTAAGACATAAGCGCAAGTTTTTAGAGTCTGCGCAGACCGGCGCGATGTGACTAATTCTATAACAACTGAAAGTCGATTCTATTTACGACGCTTCGCGGCTTTTTGTGTTTTTATTACGTTAACCTATCAGCCGTACTATGCTGTCTATATAAATAAAAGTGGTATGCTTTTCGTTGGCAAGCGCATCACTTGAGAACGGCTGGACTAATTTGGTTAAATTTGTATGAAATGTTCGTCTGCGTGAATTAAGTTTTTTATGAAAAAAAAAATGGAAAAGTTTGCTGTAAAATTGGAAAATTCATACAAACATTTTCTACGGTATTTTGGTATTGAAATTTTGTTGTTATTGAAATTTTGACAAGACAACGTCTGTCGGGTCAGCTAGGTCCAACTTTCAGTAATAGAATTAATCGCTTTGCCGCCACTCTGTCGGTCCTCGCTGTCCCTAAGTCGGTGACAATTTTTTCTTTAATCAAACTAAATAAAAGGCTTTACTACACTGACCTCTATCATACAAGTACGCTGGACTAACGAGACTCTACGAAATGACAGTTGTTTTTTGTGCCGATTCAAAGCGCCCCCCGCTCGTGGTCCTCAGAAACTAAAATTGGAACGTTCTTTCAAATAGACTGAGTTATTTGGTTCGTCTCTAATGATTTATGTCGAAATCGTGGAAAACGACTTTTTTGTGTATTTTGTGTTTACTACGTGATATTTAGAACATTTCTATTATGAAGAATGCGCATTTTGTAAAAATCGCTATTAAAAAGGCAGCGGAATAACCTTTCACAAGTAAGTGAATTTCATGACTATAAATGTTTCGATTGCTTGTGTAAGCATTTTTATAATGCATATACTATTTTATATTTAGAATAAATGTTTTCATTAATATCTCATCATATATATATAACTATAAGTAATTAGGGCTCAATATATTGCATACAATCATTTGAATAGGGTTGTAAATGTTCCACGTCAATAACGTGTCGATAATTTTCTTCAGACAGTTAATAATTTTAAATTTACGTCTTTCAAATAGAAATTTACTGTCACCAGAAATTTTTGCAATTTGGTTAGCTAAAACAAATTAGCGAATACTAGTTTCTAATTTCAAAAGAGAAATATTATATGTAATGTGTACTTGTTTCCGAAGTAAAGACCTAACATCGAAATAAAACTTGCCATCTACAATGTACTGTAGGTATACTTTAATCAAATACTTAATTTCAGATTTCCCACCAACTCAACTAAGCAGGGCTGAAAAACATGAAAAAGGAAAATTGAGTCCTAAATCTGATTATAATCTGTGTAGTAAATATTTCACTGAGGACTGTTTCGTTATACACGCTACACGTACGTCGTACGCTCTTCTTCATACAAACACTACCTTTTGGAAGACTATAATCAATTCTATTTTATTGTATTGTTGACGTTCAAAAGTGCCTTTAATGTACCTATTTGAAATAAATTATTTGACTTTGTTATTTTTTGTGTTTTTTGCCAGTATGCACGCTATCCAGATACCCAACAATGAAAATTGAATCACTCCTTTCCGCTAGTAATCACTACATGGTAAGGTAATGTTACACGGTTCACTTTTGGCATTCGAGTGAATTCGATTGAATTTGTATGGACGCTGTTTGTTGAATGGTTAACTTTTTTGTTTACATCTATTATTTCAGTAATGGCTATTACATAAATGTAATGCAACGAAGAATACAACTGCCATTTGATTTACTAGGTTACAGCGAAATGGCAACATAATAGCTCAATAGTTTTTAGTTCACATTGCGAACTAATGTGACCCCAGCTCAGCTTGTAAAACTAGAGTTGAGCCAGGAGATATTAGCTCAATCATAGTAGTTTTTAGGCTAAATTTTAAGCCTACCCTCATATTTAATAATTTAAAGCTCGCCGATCTGACCGTCATGCGCTATAACTTTACTAGGACATTATCCACTAGTTATATTTATAGCTTGCGATCTCACCGCGTCCTTGAGTTTTCAGTTAACCTTTGCAGAGCAATTATTCTATTACTTAAAAATGAACATAAAAATGACTGGGAGTGATTCGATATTTTTCTCTTAAGTAATAAATTACTCTCAATGGTTATAACAATCGATAAAGTTCATAATAGTACATTACTTCAGAGGGAAGAAAGTGACAGTTCCATACCGAGATTATGGCATTTGCGCCACGAGCTTGCGAGGGGCGCAAACCATTTGAGGTATGGAACTGTACTTTATCCTGAGGGATGTATAGTGCTTTTTATTACACCTACGAGGAAAATTATGGACATAAATGCATAGAAATGTTTATATTTAGTTAAAAGTACAATTATTAAAAGTGCAGCTATTTTTTACACGACGCCTTAGTAACAAAAAATACTTAGGTACACGTTGAAGTGTATCAAAATCATACATAATCAGTCTATAATGTTCCCACTGGTGAGACACGGGCCTCCTTTCTGTTCTCAAACTCAAACCATTTATTTTCAATTAAACCATTTACAGGCACTTTTGAATTGTTAAGAAGTACGCGTTTTATATACAAAATAATTTCGTTTTTAATTTTCTGTATGCACCAAGGAGGTTGGTAACTGGTAAAAAAAAAAACTGTATGTGGCCAGTAACAATTTACTTGAAATTTAATTAGTAGACAGTTAAAGTCTCTTGGCAGTATGACTGCTGACAAATTAAAAATAAAAGAAAAACCGGGTATGTAATGGAATTTCATACATACTTCCCACCCTTGGGTCGGAAGGATTTTCATACAAACTTCCATACCTTGGGATGAAAGGATTTGAAGGGCGGGATAAAGGCGTTTCTTCCCTCTAATTGGTATAATTAGTATGTATTTTCAGAGCAGGTGTGATAAAAAAGTTTTTTTTTATCGAAGGATATATCCCATCTCTAATATTAGTTCCATTTAAATCTGTCAACACACCGACATATGTCAAAGTGTCAATAGGCCGAATAGACGTCTTAAATAATCGAATCCTATCTCAGCTTATTTACAAATGGTTTTTTTATGAGTAAGGGTCCTCCTCTCTGTCGTCACTAGAACAATCGAAGCGGCGACATTATTACTATTATTGCTGCAAGTTGGAACAAAGCACTTCCTGTATTCCATAATATTCTCTCTTCCAATATATTAAACATTGTCGAGTTTTGAAATAATGTATGTAATGTAATGAGATATAAACAAGAATGTTTATATTTTTAACATTTATATTTATAATAATTTGACATTTGACAGCTAGTAGACAATACTTGCCTCTTACTTTTTTTTCTGAGGTAACGATACAAGACTGTACGGCCAAAGCCGACGTAATTTGAAGGGCAAAGAAGGTAAATCGTATTTTATCAAAAATATCAATGAAATATGAATATTTTTTATAAATAATTAGTCCGTAATGATCAGTAACGTTATTCTTCGAAATGGTTTTTCAATTACAACATTTAAAAAAATATGAACAATGCCCATTAGACTTTATTCCCTAACAAACTCGTTTCATTCCGTTCGCGAAAAAGCCCCAATTACAAATGTTATAATCTTTAATAAGACCTGTTTATCATGAATTGATATAAAAGTCGCCCCGATTGGATTTCCCATCGGCAAGAATTACGAATTTTCATCCACGTTTACAGAAACCGTTCCTTAGTGCTCACCTTCGATTTACAAGAAACTCTGCACTATTTCATGCTTTAGACCCAGCAGTTTAAGCCGTGCGTCATCTGTCATTAAATTTAAGATTTAAGTAGATTGGTGTAAAATTATCGCAGGATAGTTATTAAAGAGCCCTCCTGGCCCACAGATTGCCACCATGACGTACGAGAACACATTCGGACAAGGTTCGGAGGCCGCCGACCCTCCCGATTTGTCCAAAATCGAGGAGTACTACTGGCGCCTCGTGACGCTGGGCACCGAGCACGTGTGCGTGCACACTGCGGCCATTGACACCGGCGAAGAAGGCTACGGCTTTATCAAAAATAAGTCCGACTCCTATGGACGCCACCCTTGGAATCCTAAGGTACTTTTCCCTACTCTTTTCCGACTGTAATAAGTATACGCTACTGTCGTAGATTACATACGTACTCGACCTCGTTATTGCTTTACCGCTTCCGACAAAAACTTCCAGTAACTTGAAACTTCATTAAGTTTAAAACTATCTATCACATCATTGGTATTAATCTTATGGCTGATTTTTTAATCATCTGATAACTTTATTCGAGGAATAATTTTGAAATGTTGACAATTATTTCATACAAAAACTGTCAAACGTCAATTTTCTTCCTCGAATAAAAGTTATCTGGCGATGGAAAAATCAGCCCTTAAGACCATGACGTTTTATGAGGTTTAAGTGGCAGTCAACCATAAGGTGGTAAGCAATTACGAGGTTGACTATACGATGCCAAACAAATGTAGCCACTATTAAGTGTCTAAACCCTCAAACTCATTCCAGATGATTAGCCAGAATCCTCGCAACGTGCTTCAATATTTGGGTCAGGTTCTGGGCGTAACGGTGCCCACTCTGCTTCTAGGAATGCTATTTTCGACGTCTTGCTGGCACAAGGATCCACATGCAGTAGCCTGGCTTGAGTTTCAGCTCTTAGGACCCGAAAGGATCTGGTAAAATAAATACATATTACTTCAAATAAACTTAATCAAATTTTTTCTCTTCCGTAGGGTTGAATTTTGATAAAATTCGTCTGTAGTGCCCCTTCAGGGTACCAACCTACCCAGGGAATGTTTCCTGCATTTCAAATCTTTTAACCCATCGGTTTAGTTTTGCATTGTCTGTGAGCAGGTCAAGATACTGTTTTGAAGTAAATCTTTTGAAGTACATTTACTTAATTTACATCGTAATATGTTAAGGTACGGCATCCCAGCTGATCAGGCGGATAACTTTAGGAAAGCTGTAGAAACTCTATGTCCGACATCTTGCCAAAACAAATTTCACTGGCTGTCGACGGACATCACGATGATCCCGCCGAACTTGCTGCGCGAGCACAACGTGACGCTGTCGCGCGTCACGCAGAGGGACGGCGAGTACATTCTGGCGTTCCCGAACGCCTACACCTGCTGCATCAGCACCGGCTACACTGAATCTGAAAGCGTTTATTTCGCACCGCCATCCTGGCTTGAGAGTCTGTGGACAGTCTTCAAGGTATTTTATAGTCTTTGAAAGCCAATTTAATGTCGTAATTTTTAAAATTCATATTAAATATTTTTTATTGTTAACAGGACGCCCGAGAGAGTTGCGAGCCGACAATGTTCGCAATGGAACATCTGCTCTACAATATAGGCAAAGACTCTAAAGCTGATCCCACTATACTGAAGATCGCCCAGCCGTTATTCGACAAGATGCTGCGCGAAGAGGTCACCAACAGGCAGATGCTGCAAGAGCGGGGACTGCCCTTTGTGCAGGAGGTATGTAATGTCTACTATACTTCTATATGTATATAGAATACTAGCTTCCGCCCGCGAGGTATGTCGATAAAAACTATCCTATGTCCTTCCCCGGGTTGCAATCTATCTCTCTGCCAAATTTTATCGAAGTCCGTTCAGTTGTTTAGGCGTGAAAGGTAACATTCAGACAGACAGACAGAGTTACTTTCGAATTTATAATATTACTAGCTGCGCCCCGCGGTTTCACCCGCGTAAATGTCGATACCGTGGGAATATCGGGATAAAAAGTAGCCTATATGGTAATTCAGGGTGTCAGCTACCTCCATACAAAATTTTATCAAAATTGGTCTAGCCGTTTGAGCGTGAAGTAGTAACAAACATAAACACACACTCACAAACTTTCGCCTATATATGTATATTAGTGTGATTAGTATGGATTGTGTAACATACCTTATAGTCAACATTGTAATTAGTAGAGTAGGTAGTTGCTGTAGGAGCGCGCAATCTATACATACAAATAAATAACACTGAACTAAATGCCTATGGTAGTATAAATACGATACATAAAACAACTTTATTTTTGTCTTTGTTTGTTCCTAGTGGTTTCGCATTCCAGCAGCGAAAACAAAATGGGATTATTAGAAATTGATTTGCTTTTCCAATAGTCCACACCGCCACCACCCTAACCAACCTTAATGGTGAAAGTTCACCATCACCTTAACGCTGTCAATTTTGTTTGTCATCATAGTTGCTGAGCGCCAACTCATCACGCAAGAAGAACACAGCGAACCCGTTCAACCCGCGCAATCAAGACGAGTGCGAGTACTGCAGGGCCACGCTGTACCTCTCGAAGGTAAGTTCACACACCTCACCTACGATCCGTTTTCCGTGTTAGAGTAATTTCAAACAACTGTCTAAGAATGACAAGGTATTTGAAGTGATAAACAATCAATTTCCCTGACTTTCTATGATACCAAGTGGATTCATATCTTTCATCTTAAACTAAAATGGATACATTTGAGATAATAGCCGGCTCTACATACTCGCTCAATCGCGCGAAAAAAAGCAATTGTGTGAGAAAGCGCGCGTGCTTAGAGATGTTGAAGGGGAAGCGAAAGACTGCGGATCGCGCGCGATTGCGGTGCAGGCCCGTGCATGTTTTTCCCAAGTGCAAGCCATTACGGTCCGAAGCGCACGTTTATAGGGCTGTTTTATTCTTGATGTTAAAAGAATGAATTCTTTTTGTCAACAGGTAAAGGGTCTCACCGGGAGAAACACAGTTCTTTGTCTAGAACACGCACTCAAATTACTTGACACTGAAAAATACAAGGACACGGACGTAGATCAACTACAAGTTCTGGTGCACGTGAGTGTGAAAGAACTCAACAACGTGCACGACGACATGAAGCGTCGCTTTGGCATCCCGACCGCCTAAGGCGCAGGAGCAACGGCAACGAACTTGCCAAATTGTACGTGTATCAACCCTATCAATTAAGTTATTGATCCTGATGATGATGATTGATGTTTACCTATTTGTAAAGTACGGACGCCAGCACATCAAGCTACTACAATCTGTCAAATTTATTTAATAGATTTTCAACTTTATCGCTAAAGCATAAGCTTCAAAGTTGATTGCGTAAATTTGACAGTTTCGGGTAGCTTGATGTGCTGGCGTCTGTACGTTTATCTCACGAAGCGTCGTCAGCCTTAAACGTCCAGGTTCAAACATTGGGAATGTTAATAAAAATGCTAGTAAAATTAAAGTGGGTTAACATTATTCATAGAAGTCATAAAGCATTTGAGAAGCAAGCTCCTATGATGTTGGCCTTCCAAAGTTTAAAAACCAATTAGCATCTGAGAAATTAATGTCTGTATACGCAGCAGGACCCTACGTTTGATTGGTTTCTATTGATTTGATTAACCTAAAGAAAAATTACAAATAAAAATAAAATAGGAATTTGTTTTCAAGTATTACAAAAGCACTGCGAGGACTTATTGCATAAGTCATTCTCACATATTTTTTAGCCGACTTTAAAAAAAGGAGGAGGTTTTCAATTCGGATGTTTTTTTATTTTAGGATTTGGACATTCTGAACTGCATGGGTCTAAATTGTGTATTACCTACCAAGAGGTAAGTTTATTACGTCACTTCGATCCTTGATCCTTGCAAGGCATGTTTGAATTAATGCTTGTGTTTGTAGAAGCATGTACATAATTATAGTTTCTGAGTGCACAGGTAAGTATTTTGGCTTAAAATAATATCAATTCTAGTCGTTCATTAGTTATTTTATGTGGGTTTGTACATTTCGTCATAACTGGATACGCTTAGCATCATGGAAGCCAGCCGACGTGGCGTGTGGAAACCGCCAATTCACACGTCACTTTTTTAGTTACATTCAAAGATTATTTCCTGTTCAAAATTTTCTACGATATACGGCTTTGGGCGGATTCGACCAAAATTTAGCGATTGTTATCCTGTGAATTATAACAAGACTGATTTTTTTCACAAATAAGATTTTCCTAACATTTCTTATTTTTGTAAATTTCTTATAAGACTATTAATTAGATTAATTAGATTTCTAAAATCTTTTAGTCGTAGGATGTAAGCTTTAATTTTGATTAAAGTCCTTAGGACACAAAGTGTCTTGCCACCGTCAGATATAAAACAGGAGACACACACGTAGTGCTAATAGAAAACTGGCATAAAGTAGCAACACCGTGGCGAATGTTGCTTTTCTGCACGGATCTACTTCAAGTATTCACATCATACAAAATTAATTAAGTCAACCAAAAATATTTCTTGATAAAAATGTATTTTTTGACGTGTTATACACAGGTGAGGCCAAATAAGCGTAATTTTGTAAGTTGCGTTTATTGACGCACATTAATTTGAATATTTACATGTGGAGACAGATAATGAAGAGACAGGTGTCCCCTTACCTTTAAAAGGATTTCTTCAGTAGCCTTAATGTGTGTTAGCGGTGGCTGGTTGCGTAGCCTGGTGTGTATTGAATGTGGTCTTTTCTTTCTTATAATATAAATGATCAAACGAACTTGCAAAAATGAAGTGCGATCGATATTATATGATAACGATTCATTCGAAGATATATAATAACAACAATGTAGTCATTTTTATCCTACTGGCAACTTTGCACTCATAGATATCAAGAAAGAAGGAGGTATGCCCGGTAGTTGAAAATGTATCAGAACCACCGCCACCACCACCGGCCACTACTACACATTTAGTTCAGTAAAAGCAATAAATACAAAGTCGCGCACACACTTGCAATTCATAAATCAGAACGTACTACACAATCAATTCTAAACCTTAACTAATCAAACAGCGTGCAATTACCATGCACCGTTCAACTTACACAAAAACATCTGTCGCTGTCGTTGTGCTGTGCAAAAGCCATTTATTTTTTTACAAATACGCTAGTGATTTACTAAATCGGAAAGATATAGATTCTTCTATTTATTCTTGTACTAAAAAAAGTGGGGTCCTGAAAATAAAATACATAAAAAAATATTCATCTAATATTTAATAATAGTACATTATGATATAAGTGCGGTAAGTTGAAAATTACAGCCGAGGCGATATTGCTTGCCCGAGCCGTAATTTATTATTATTATGGGCTCACTATGGGACTGTTTGTTAACAAGTAGACTATGTGCTTAAAATATTAATTATGCCCAAAAATTGAGTGTCGTGAGATTATTAAAGTCAAAAGTATGGACGCCAGCACATCAACCTACCACAATCTGTCAGATTTCTTTAATAGATTTTCAACTTTATCGCTAAAGCATAAGGTTCAAAGTTGATTGGGAAAATCTGACAGATTGTGGTAGGTTGATGTGCTGGCGTCTGTACTTTTAACAATTAAAGAGCCAGTGTCCCGCATGGATCCACGTTCGGAAACCTAACCGCTATCTTACATTTCTATGCGAAATATTCGCACTAGCGATTATTTATAATATTATCAAAACTTAAGCTAATGTCTTAAGAACCGAAAAGGAAATCACAAATAAAGCAAATGCTTTATTTGTGATTTTTATGTATTTAGTATTAGGGTGTTTTAGTCTTTCTCCGAAAAATGTACATCCCCATATTACAGTAGGCATCCAGGCATCCCGTTAGCGTAACAGTTAGTGTGACATAACAACCGCGTTTTTACTCACGCCGTTCTAAATTAGTATTAATTAGGTAATTCTCATGAAATCCCGAAATTTCAGTTGACATGAAGCCTAAAATTTTTCCATTGCAAACATCATTTTTCATAGCAGATATCGAAAGTTCAACTATATGAGATATATTTAAAAGTAATGGTCCTCATGTTTTCGCTCATAACTCATAACCCGTTATAACGGCCTATATGATATAATGAGGGAATGACTATGAGGGAATGACGAATTAGAAAAAAAAAAAATCACTAGCACATTACTTTAACTTTTTCCACCGTTCCGCATATGAATTCTACTCCCCAAAATACATCAACATAATTAAAACATATGCATATATACCAAACGAATTCTTGTATACATCCCGTGAGGGAATGACGCTCAGAATTGTAACTTTTCAAAAATGTCAACTAAATGCTTGTTTACACAAATTTATTTTAGTATTGAGATAAAAATTTATTTTAATCGGCATGTTGGCACATTAAGAGTGTAGCCAGAATTTGAAAACTCAAGATGGCACACACAAATATTGGTTGGTAAAATTACAAATCGAATATTCGTAACATGGTGAGGGAATGATTCTATTTTGTGGGACACATAAACAATTAACTATCGTTTTTATGTTTTTGTCGTAATGCAATAAGAGTTTTGACATACAATTATCACTTATTTACGAATATTTTAGCAAAAAATATTCATAAGAATATTGTTATATTTGAGATGAACAGCTTTTTCATTATTGTTTTGGGACTAAGGGACAAGGTGAGGGAATGACTTTTAGGACACTAAATTGACTGAATTTTCTTTTTGGTATGATGATATCTCGGTTTTTATTCCGAATAATTTTAGTGTCAATAACTTACATTCAAATAAAAATGTTACATCAATAATAAAGATATGTGACTCACCATTGATGACTCGGGACTGAAATTTCGGAATTTCATACTATGAAAACCACAATTGTATACGTATTCTAATTGCTGTATAAGTCTGTTACAACATTATAAAGAAGTTTATTTTTATTTGTAATGGGTTTGCTCTTGACTCTAGTCTAGGTCAGAGGTGACAGAGACAAAGTCTAAAGAAAGTGCAGTTTAGAAAATGCATGGCGCCTGGTACTTATTAAAATAATTGAAACAAAATAATACTTTCTGAGTTTACAGGATGGACTAAACAGCAAGTACCTAAGTGGCAAACAGCAAGTAAGGGTCGGTACCTTAACCGTTGTGTAGCTGCATGAAAACTTTTTGAGACATTTTGACTCATTGAGCATTTAGAGTCTAAATGCTCGAAAAGGTCTAAATTTTAGACCTTGAAAAAAAAATTCTCAAAACTGTTCCTCGTAAGGAAAAAAACTATGGGACCAACCGGTGTTAGAATAGGTACTATGTACAGACGCCAGCACATCAAGCTACCCGAAACTGTCAAATTTTCTCAATAAACTTTGAACCTTATGCTTTAGCAATAAAGTTGAAAATCTATTAAAGAAATTTGACCGATTGTAGTAGCTCGATGTGCTGGCGTTGCATTGCGTATAAATTTTATGAATCGCAAAACGACTTTCCCGTACACCCTGAATATCCCAACTACCGAATTGTTGATAAAAATTCTTAGGACTTTAGATCTCTCATTTTAATTTACAAAATCAGTCTTTTCATAAGAAAAAAAATGCTATCAGTGAATCAAAAATTGTGGTTTCCGCGTACTTACGTAATATTTTGCTAATACGGTACGGTATTGATTTATCGGTAAGCCGCGAGCGCACCGAATGTAATCTACGGACGCCAGTACATCAACCTACCACAATCTGTCAGATTTCTTTAATAGATTTTCAACTTTATCGCTAAAGCATAAGGTTCAAAGTTGATTGGGAAAATCTGACAGATTGTGGTAGGTTGATGTGCTGGCGTCTGTACCTAATGAATAATGTCTGGCTCTAGTCTAGCGAGGTCAACATCAAACCGCATTATTTGAGTAGTAACGCTGAAACATCCGCACAAAATTTAAATCGATAACATCTCAAGTATTTCCCATTACAATGTTTGAAAATAAGTAAATAACCTCTAATGTTATATTAATTATACTTTACATTTGCAGCATTACGGACATGCGTTAATTCCAACTCGTAAGGAGATAGAGCATAATTGTAGTTTTTATAAGTACGATGGCCATCACCAAGATGCCTTTGTTATCATTTAACCCGTAAACATGTTTTTTTTTATCAGTAAGCAACTAAGTGAATTATGAATTGTAGCTTTTCGCTGCAACATTTAGTAATCGTGTCTTTTCCCGTCTATATATTTTGTTTTTTTTTCTTCAGCCAAAGCACATGGATCTGGTTAATATAAAGTGTTTTAGTGTGTAAGCATACATTTGTTTTAAGATGTAAGTTAAATAATTTATTTCAATAAGCATAAGGATACCTATAATGCACTTGAATATCGAGTTTACAAGAAAATGAATTGGTTCTAAGTGTTGTATTAGATATTGATTGTAAGTACCTATCCATTAAATATTTCTTGTATAATAATTTACCCAGCGATCTAAATGTGTAGTTATTCCAGTTCTCTAGAATTTATGTACACGGTGTTGTAATAATTATAGTATGGACAGGGTGTGGTTGATTGCGCTTCTAAAGCTTGCTACGTGTCCGTAATCGGATAAATTGTGCAGAATTTGTTTAATTTGCTTCTTTGTAATAATTTATTATCTGTACACACTATTATTATTTTATGAATAACTACACTAATCACATTGCCCGTACCTACATAAAAACTTCTTAGACTACCCAATTGCTATTTTGTTCACTGTGAACACTTCTGGTTGCATGGGATCCTAGTTTCCTACTGTGGTGCTTGATGTGATTTGTGTAAAAAGAATTTCAAATTCTCTGCCATATTAATCTTGTTGATTAAGGTTATAATAAAAATAATTAAGATTAAAATATAAGCTACACCGCCACTTGATCGGCATCAGAACTTAGGTAGGATAAACCTCGCTGGACGTTAGTATTTCGCACGAGGAAATGCTCCGTGCGTCTGTACGCTCGGACGCCCCGGTGCCGGCCAAGTGGACGCGCAGCTCGGTAAACATTGTAAGATTTTTTGTGATATTATCGTACCTTTTCCAATGAAAAATTTTGACTAGGTAGGTATTTTTGTTTTCTAAAGAAATTTGTTTTGTTTCAGAAAACAAAATGTTCGCTGTCGGGTTAGCTAAATAATTCGTTGCGCCACTAAAAAGTAACACCGAGTTAGGTAACCTGAAAAGAAGAACCCTAGGTTTACTTCTTTAACTCTCGTTGGCGCAAGATGAATTATTTGATTAACCCTCAATTAGATGTTAATTATTTAGGATAACCCATGAACATGCAAGAGAGCTTTAGTATTATAGTAAACTAGCTTTTTCCCGCGGCTTCGCCCGCGTAGAGGTCGGTAATGACCCCACGGACACGTATTACCGGGATAAAAAGTATCCTATGTGTTAATCCAGGTATAAACTATCTGTGTGCCAAATTTCATCCAAATCTTATTAATAGTATAATACTAATGATTGAAATACTATCGTGAATTCATGCAAGCAAAGTACTTTTTGTTAGAATACTGCTCAGAAAGTCTAGTCATATTTCAATCATGATTCGAAAAACACGTAGCGCAATCTAGCGTCCTAAAGCAATTTTATTGTGACCGTCGAAAGTTATTTTACTTTTCTTCGGGAACAGTTTTTTTTTTTGACTAGATCATAGATACGGGTACGTATATAAGGAATGTCCTTTTCTAATGTACATAACTCCAGCTTCCTCATATGTGATAGAACAATTCTACCTATGCCAAAATTTAAGGCATAATAGCTGCAATCAAAGTTCCCAGTCTTATTTTAGCTGCCACAAAAACTTCCGTTAATATGAGCCGTTTAGTGTGTGTTAGCTGGAGTGACGTCACCCCAGCTGCTCATGTCATATCTTCCAAACGAAAGAAGATATGATTATGTATTATAGCTCAAAAATTAAGGCATAATAGCTGCCATTGGCAGCAAAATTTTCAAATCTCTGGTCAAAACACTATGAGTTATTAACAAAATAAACATGTGTAAGCTGGAGTGACGTCACCCCAGCTGCTCATATATATCTTCCAAACGAAAGAAGATATGATTATGTATTACAGCTCAAAAATTAAGGCATAATAGCTGCCATTGGCAGCAAAATTTTCAAATCTCTGGTCAAAACACTGAGTTATTAACAAAATAAACATGTGTAAGCTGGAGTGACGGCACCCCAACTGTTCATGTCATATCTTCCGAACGAAAGAAGATATGATTATGTATTATAGCTCAAACATTAAGGCATAATAGCTGCCATTGGCAGCAAAATTTTCAAATCTCTAGGCCTTGTAGTTTCCACGTAATAAGCAAAAAAACAGGTTCCGCGCCAAAAACAAAAAAGTCATTCAATCGCTAGTAATATATAGCATTCAATAGACCAATTCTATCTTATTTAATAAAAGAAAGAACAAGACAAAAAAAAAAACAATAATAGTAGATACCTAGTTCTCTCGCCATCCAAAGTTGATATTCAGAATCTACTTTTTATATTCATAGTTCCATTAAAGTTCAGTCGGCTCTCAGTCTATATCTTCAATATACAAAATTTAAATTATTTTTAGCGCAAGTTAAAATGACTTCTAATAGTATGCCTGCTAAATGCAAACTTGGTTGCAGTATTGTAGCGCACGGAACGGCAACGTCGCTCCTTACTTCTTCCGAAGCAATATAATTGATGTTTTTGGCGCGGAAACTGTTATTTTGCTTATTACGTGGAAACTACAAGGCCTAGAGATTTGAAAATTTAGCTGCCAATGGCAGCTATTATGCCTTAATTTTTGAGCTATAATACATGATCATATCTTCTTTCGTTCGGAAGATATGACATGAACAGTTAGGGTGCCGTCATTCCAGCTTACACATGTTTATTTTGTTAATAACTCATAGTGTTTTGACCAGAGATTTGAAAATTTTGCTTCCAATGGCAGCTATTATGCCTTAATTTTTGAGCTATAATACATAATCATATCTTCTTTCGTTTGGAAGATATATATGAGCAGCTGGGGTGACGTCACTCCAGCTTACACATGTTTATTTTGTTAATAACTCATAGAGTGTTTTGACCAGAGATTTGAAAATTTTGCTGCCAATGGCAGCTATTATGCCTTAATTTTTGAGCTATAATACATAATCATATCTTCTTTCGTTTGGAAGATATGACATGAGCAGCTGGGGTGACGTCACTCCAGCTAACACACACTAAACGGCTCATATTAACGAAGTTTTTGTGGCAGCTAAAATAAGACTGGGAACTTTGATTGCAGCTATTATGCCTTAAATTTTGGCATAGGTAGAATTGTTCTATCACATATGAGGAAGCTGGCGTTACGTACATCCTTTTCTATACCCCTGACAACGTATATGCAAAATTTCATGATGATTGGTCGGTTCAGTGGATTAGGTGGACACAAACAAACTTACTTTCGCATTTATAATATTAATTTAGGATTAAGGCCCACTTGCACGTTCATCCACTTTCACTGTGTCTCCAATGTATCAAATCGTAAAATACTGTTAAGTAATCAACTTAAGTAATTAAAAGATGTGAATGTCCATATGTTTTTTATTGAGACTACCCATTTTTATAAGAGTAATGACTGACTATGCGGTCTATGTTCGAAATGCCCGCCGAACTGTACAGTTGCATAATTCTATGAAAGAGATTAACTACTGACCCCTCCTGTATTATACAAGTACGCTGGACTGCATACTATCGATGACAGAATGAAGACATTTCGACGGCGAAGTGCCAATAACTCCTAACTGACAAAGTCGAAAATTTACACATAGGTACAAGGAAAAAACGTTCAAAAATAGACACGTTGTTTTAGTTGGGAGGTACATATTTCCACATTTAATGCTGTTGCAACTACAAATACACTTAGGCGATTTCACTAAAACATGCGAATAACGCCTTTAAATTCAAAACGAAAAAAAAGTGAATTTCTCAAAAAAAAATCAGTTAAGAGGTATTGGCACTTCGCCGTCGATTTGATTTTCGCCATTTTGGCGCTGATAGCAACGTGAAGGTACCGTGGAACTAATATTAGAGATGAGATATATCATTCAATAAAAAAATACTTTAATGAACTTTATCGATCGTTATAACATGTCCGTGACTACCACCGGACCACCGTCGCAAATTGCTTCCATATTTGGTAAATAATTAGTACTCAATTGGTACTAATTAGTACTTTAACAACAAAATTGGTACCTTAGTAGTTTTCGAGAAAATCGACTTTGAAGGTGGTCCGGCGGTAGTCACGCTCCCTTCAGCAGGACCACCGTGAGCGTGTGATACTTCCTGGCCGCGCCACAGTGGAAAATTAAAGAAACACGTTTCTAGATAAATTGTACCCTTTATGTACGGACGCCAGCACATCAACCTACCACAATCTGTCAGATTTCTTTAATAGATTTTCAACTTTATCGCTAAAGCATAAGGTTCAAAGTTGATTGGGAAAATCTGACAGATTGTGGTAGGTTGATGTGCTGGCGTCTGTAATTTAGGGTACATGTAGTGAAAAAAATTGTACCTCAACGAATTATGAAATATGAAGTTTTGGTTTTGGCAAAACTTGTATTTTTTTTTTTTTATTTGAAATGGGCTTGCTCTTGACTCTAGTCTAGGTCAGAAATGACAGAAACAAAGTCTACGATGGAGTGAGCTCACCCAGAAGAAGCCTGTTCACTCTTACTTTGAAGAGATTCGGGTTGTATGCACTCGGAAACACAAACGCAGGTAGAGAGTTCCACTCTACTACTCTACTACTCAATTTTCCACTGTGGCGCGGCCAGGAAGTATCACACCCATGAGCGCCGAAAAAGGGGGCACGCTACAGCTATTCTAAGTATACAAATCATTAGTACCCTTATATGTGATTTATTTCGTAAAAAAAACGAACTAACATTTGTATTTACAGAGAAATCAACGATGATAACTTTCTCGCAATTGTTCAGCAGGAATGATTTTTGCCAGTTGATTCTATTAACAGATGGTATGGTTCGATTAACAACTTTATTGAAGGCTAAAATTGTTGTTCTCTGGGAAAAGGAACGAAACATACAAGAAAATAGCACGAGATATGGGCAAACCACCAATGGCATGGTATATCTCGTAAACTACTGGATAATAATTTTAATTTGCACTGTACTCATTTTCTATGTAGGTTTGAGGAAAACGACAAGATCCTCAAACTTGGAATTAACAGTCATACACGATTCGAGTACTAATTAGTACCAATTGAGTACTAATTATTATGTCCGTGATTACCGCAGGACCACCAACGCCAATCGCTTCCTTATTTGGTAAATAATTAGTGCTCAATTGGTACTAATTAGTAGGTACTCGAACAACAAAATTGGTACCTTAGTAGTTTTCGAGATAATCGACTTTGAAGGTGGTCCTGTCAAGTCACGCTCCCTTCAGCAGGGCCACCATGATTCCGAAAAAGGGCCCACGCTACAGCTATTCTAAGTATACAAATACCCACCCATAAATGTGATTTATTTGGTAAAAAAAAACACAACTGTAATATTTGTATTTACCGAGAAATCAACGATGATAACTTTCTCGCAATTGTTCAGCAGGACCACGATTTTGAATGTTGATTCCAAGCTAGAGAAGCTTGTCGCTTTCCTTAAACCTACATAGAAAATTAGTACCCTGCAAGATAAAATTAGTACCCAAAATTCAAAGTTAATACTCCAGTAGTTAACGAGATATACCATGCCATTGGTGGGGTGGCGGTAGTCACGGTGCCAAATTTTCATTTCAAGATTTCCTTATTAAAAACTCTGTGATTTCTTCCCAAATTTATACAAAAATTAGTACCCCTAAAGAATTTAAAGCGACCAAAAATCCAGATTCCTAAGTGTTGTATTTTAAGAGAAATTAGCTTTCATTACTTTTCCATACTAAATCTCCGCGTATAACCCGACCAAATTAAGTTGTCAATGGTATTGAGCTGTTTAAGAGATGTAGGTACTATGGATGTCGAAATAGTATTAACATTCAATATCTAAATTTTTATACATACTGAACGTTTATACTTATTAAGAAAAAAAAACTTATCGCTACCCATCGCCTGTGATACCTTTGTTATTGACGTGGCCAGGTAGGTAAGTACTCGAATAATTATTTTTCTGTAGGTATTGTAAGTAGGTACCTACCTTCTGTGTTGTTGTAAATGAATATCATTAAAGAGCGATAGGTATTTTTATTCTTTCCTACTAATTTACCGTTGCTGCAAGCAGTAATACCTACCTAAGACCTTGTCCAGAAGGAGCGAATTCGCCGCGAAACGTTTCGCGAGAATTCATTCGCGTGTTAACGAGATATTAGGCGCCAATACATCGCGTCCACAAGCATCGCGCGATTTCAAAATCCGCGCGTAAATCGCGTGCACTTCGCCAGCCGCTCGACTCGCGCGTATTGCGCGCGAGTGGAGATACTGGAGACTCCTTGTTGCGTCCTGTTGACGCGCGAACTTCAGAGCGTTCATCTCCATGTTTTCTACTGACAAATGAAATTCGAACCCAAATGCTCGCGCGTTGGTACGTCCCTTCTGAACGCAACGGTCGCGCGTAATACGCACGAGAGAATCGCGGCGAATTCGCCCTTTCTGGACAAGCTCTTAGTATTAAAAACCTAATTTACTATGTTGCTAATAACGTAAGCATAAAAGGATTACAAACCTAAAAGTAAGTAATAGGTACCTTTTATATTTGAATAATATGCATTGCAAAGGGCACATCACGCATATTTTAGTGTTTTCATATCAATGTGTACTAATTATGTACCTATTATGTTCGACAAGCACTTATAAATATATAAAATATCTGCTAAATCAACTTTTAATATCGTTAACATCGAAATATTTCTGTAAATTTCGATTGCTAATTGGCCCTAAAAACAAACTTTTCACGCGTCTCAATATTTAAAGGTGAAAATGATATAATTTAATAATGATTTCCTGAGGAACTATATTTATTAAAAAAAAAAGTTTCCTTTTTGGGCCTTTTTGTATTTCATTATGAAAAGGACAGACAATACATTTTAGTTTAGCCCTGTCAAAGTAATCAGCTCCTGACACTACTCAATACAAGTTTAGACGTGATTAAAAACATGCCTACTAATGTTACGTCAATTTACGTCAGACGCTGATTAATTTGATAGCACTAAACTAAAACTTATCTTTTGTCCTTTTCTTAATGAAATAGAAAGAAAAAGATGCACTGAACTCAAATTTAGTTTAGTTTGTGAACAAGGGAATAGGCACCAATGGTGGTATTGAGCTGTTTAAGAGATGTACACTCGTGCACATAAATTTATGGATGTCGAAATAGTATTAACATTAAATATCTAAATTTAAAGAATAGCTGTAGTGTGGGCCCTTTCTCGGCGCTCATGGTGGTCCTGCTGAAGGGAGCGTGACTACCGCAGGACCACCTTCAAAGTCGATTTTCTCGAAAACTACTGTACCAATTTTTTTGTTCGAGTACTAATTAGTACCAATTGAGCACTAATTATTTACCAAATATGGAAGCGATTGGCGTTGGTGGTCCTGCGGTAGTCACGGACATGAATAGCTGTAGCGTGGGCCCTTTTTCGGCGCTCATGGTGGTCCTGCTGAAGGGAGTGTGACTTGACAGGACCACCTTCAAAGTCGATTTTCTCGAAAACTACTAAGGTACCAATTATGTTGATCGAGTACTGATTAGTACCAATTGAGCACTAATTATTTACCAAATATGGAAGCGATTGGCGTTGGTGGTCCTGCGGTAGTCACGGACATCTAATTATTTATCAAATATGGAAGTGATTGGCGTTGGTGGTCCGGCGGTAGTCACGGACATCTATAGTACATACTTATTCCATGGTAAGAATAAGAACTGTACTACACGCTGAGCAAGCAGACTTCTCATTCTGGTGATGGACTATACAAGTTACAAGTTCGAGATGATACGACGTCTTGATGAGTCAATATTTTAGACAGGAACACAGTACCTACTTCTTGACAAAGTCAGGAACAAATTATAAAAAAATCCAAAAACCATACATTGAAAAAAGTTTATTTATCAAATGTTACAGTTGGCAAGGTTATATTATGACAAATACTTTGTACCCGTTAGTCCTGACAGGAAATGAGATTGTTATTCCTCTGAATACATAATTTTCGTACAATCTTAAAAGCTATAGGAAAAAGTGGAGGATGAATGAGCATAGGTACTATTATTTCTTAAAACAATTGTAAGAGATATAGACTAGGACAGTTAAAATCTGCACTTCTTGATAAACAATTTGGGTGTAACCAGCCAGACAGCCCGATGAGTAGTACTTAACCGTTTGTTATTTGATGTGAATTGATGGTTTGGGTTTCTAACCGTCCAATCCGATCGATGGTCGGTCATTCAACAATCGATATGGAGGATCAATTGTTTTGAGGCTGGTCGACACCCATGGACCACAACCTAGTTGCACCTTACACTGATCAGGAAGCATTAATGATCTGATAGTTGGATAGACACGCACGTTCAATATCAGTGTACCCTGTTACATTTGATTTAAGTGTGACTCCAAGCTATGTTTTACATAATCAATTGTTCGTTAAACTAGAGTTTGAGTAAAATTCAGTCTATAGTCACCTGTAGCCCAGAACAGTAACGTGGAAATAAGGATCCAACGAAATGGGGCCCGGCAGAGGGAATGTGAACATACACCTAGACTTACTAACATTAAATAAGTACGATCAGTTACAGCTATGCTTACCCTAAAGAATCATAAAGTAGAAAATCTCGCAATCGAGGTGTTCTTTAATTGTGTCTCCATACAAATTATTTAGTAGTTATATCTTAATCGTATACTAGAATGATCGAAGTGAGGTGGGCGCTTGCCGCGGTAGGCCTGAGAAAGTGGCGGCTAGTCGCGACGCGCGTGGCGAGGGGGATCTTACGTGTAGTCTGTTTGCAGCGACGACAACAATGGACCATTAAAATTATGTATTTTACCTGCAGACCGCTATATTTTAGAGAAAACTAATTCGGTTAACAACATTTAGTATTCTCCCTCCCAGTGACGCACTAGAGGCTCATGTTTAGAAAATACACTTATTTCTAGAATATGTGTAGAACGTTAATACAAGATACACTTTCTCAGACACCGTTACAAATTTCACGGGACAGTTAAAACAATTCCATGCAAAGTTTCTATTGTCAATCACAGTGTAATAAAGTTGAAAATTCTGTTTACAATTTGATGAGTAACAGGACAACAGATCTTAAGGTTACGACTTAGTGGCGCTAAGGCTGGGTGCACGTGTACGTCGTGCAGACGCCCCAGTAACGGGTCAAGTGAGCAACACACACTGAACCTTCTTTGGAAGTAACGCGGACATGTTATTTTATTTCATGAACTAATCAAATTGTAATCAGCCTTTAAGTTCCCTGAAAATAACAAATTGATGTGAGTCTAGTCTATGTGATCTAGTCTATCGTATAATTTGTGACCTGATGTCACAATACTGTCGGTCTTATAACCATACTTTGTCAGGGAACAATGTAACAGGCAATGACGTATTATATATAGACACGTTATCAACCAACATCTCGGCGCTTAAAAACGGCGAAAATACTAGATAACTACTTATACGCGTAAAGAAAGGGAAAGAAAATATGACACCGTACGGCGGGATGTCTGTTGCTAGAGGGAGATAAATAAACATCTTCAGTTACGTCACAGGATAAGTAATAGTCAAATTACATGCTCATTGGTCGAGCGCATGAGTGACGTAGCTATCAGAGGCATATGGGGAAAAAAGGTCACTCGATTTTCTAGAGTTAATAAAATAATTGATAATTGTACCGTGTTACCTACTTTACGAATAAAGTAATACCAATATTATATCTTTTAAATATTTAAAATATATATATGTATATATATATAACAATCCGGTTATTTCACAAAAACCAATACTTTTAAATAATGTGTTTTAAATGACGTATAATTTTACCATAATTATAGGAACTGCAGTCTTTTTTATTCTTCGATAATTTTTTTTCGTCACATAAATATCGTCAGCTGAGAAATGCTTTGAGCAAACTTTAGTACCTATAGGGAGTTGGTAGCCAATCGTTTTCACGTCTTTGAACCCTTATTATGTTAAGCCACTTTTCTTTTATCAGCCCATCTGTAGGCAATCTAAAATGAAAAGGAAAACAATAATGTATATGCATAACATAACAATTCATAATATTATATTCAAACAATATTATAAATTCTACGAACCAAAAAAAAATTGTGTATTAGTGTCCCAACCTCCCCTAACGTCACGTGATTACTAACTTCATGCGCCGGCCGCCATTAGACGCAGCGTCGTACAAAATAAAATAAAATAATCTAGTTTTGTAAACTTACGCGTGAAATGACACATTTTTGTTTTTAACTTTTGGGGTATAATTTTTACATCCTCTGAAAACACACGACGGCATATTTTCTTTATGTTTTGCACAGGTTTTCACATACGATATAAATTAAAAACAAACATGATAGCGCTGGCAAATTAAAACAATACCATGGACTAAAACAAACGTCACAACGGCTGATGACGTAAATTAATTTAAAAGTCTACGAAGGAAACTGGAACATTGTTAAACTAAATTTACAATTTAAAGTATTTAAAAAGTGTTATCAATTACAAATCAAATATTGTGCGCAATTACATTATTAAATAATATGTACAATCTAAATAGTATTTTAAAACAGGTGTCAACGGAAGTCGTTGCTGTCTGACGTTGACAGTTGTTTAAACGTATAAATAGGCTCGCTCTAGTCGCAGAGCGCACATTATTAAATTGTATTTTGAACTGTGAACATCTCGTTGTAAAATTAAGTAAAGTGAATCATTATTGGTTGTTGTTTGAGAATAATCCAAACATACAGGATTTATTGCATTAGCAACATTGTTAACTTTTATTAATTATTAGTTTTTGTATATTGGCAACATATATAAAAGAAAAACTGCCCTGTGCGCCATGAATGTTTGTGCTCTTGTTAATATTTAAACCTATTCTGGAAATACAGTTCTATTGCTAAAAATCAACCAGCATTTTATTGTACATGCTGGCTGTGGTCCTTCGACACCAGTGAAAAGTTGTGCGGTGTGTGATTCGCGTTTTTGCGTTAACGTGGTTGGCAGGAGTTGGCGCCATAGCCATTGTTCGTGCTCGCCGTGCAAGTTTTTGCCAGAAATCTATAATTTCTCTGCAAAATTACACGAAGAATCGCGAGGACTGCTGCTTATTTCGCTGAATTACATTCATATTGTTGTGGATTGCAAATCTATAATTTTGCAGCTCATTGCGAACTTGAGCGTTCGTGGTCGCCGAGCAAGTTTCATCGGGAAATCTATTATTTCTCAGCAAAATAAAGGAAGATTCGCGAAGATTTCTGATTATTTCACGGAAACAAATTCGATTCAAGATTATTTCTCTTGTGATAAAATTGCAAATCCATAATTTTGCATTTCATTCACATCTACCTTCCATTAAAAATATCATTCGGACTTCGGAGCGGGAAACCGTCGGGTCGTCGGCGTTGCGCGATAACGTTGGCAGCATTGCGGAGCTGTCATCGAGACTACCTTTGGTTGTAAACAACAACATAACCTGTTAAGTTCGTCCGGTGTTTGCGGCATAATAGTGCGCGGATACGTAATTGCGAAGTGTATTTGTGCGTATTAAAGTGTATTTGTGCGTATTAAAGTGTGTTTGTGCATAATCTAACGTATTTACCATGTCGACGGCGGAGGAAATGCTTAAAAGGTTGCGTCTCGCCCGAGCACAACAAAAAGGTACTGTTACACGCATCGAGAACTTTATTAATGATCCAATCAATCATGCGTCTGCGTCTATCGAAATGATACAAGCTCGTATTGATAAGCTGAACACAACTTTCAAAGACTATGAGAGAACACAACTAGATATTTTATCATTGGATGAAAAAGATAAGGAAAATGTTGCCATCTTAGAGGATAAATATTTTGAAATCATCTCAAAGTTAAATTCAGCTTTAAAAAGCTTATGTACATCTGAGGTAAAACAATGTTCAAATGTTTCAACTTCAAAATTACCTAGCATTGATATCCCCATATTCGATGGGAAGGATTTTACAAAATATACTCCATTTATTGATTTATTTATGGCTGTTGTTGATGGAAACAGGACACTCTCAGACGTACAAAAGTTATTTTATTTGCGCAAATTCTTATCTGATGAAGCATTGGCCGTTATTGTTAACCTACCACTTGTGAATGAATCTTATAAAGAAGCCATTGAGCTTTTGAAGAAACGCTTTGACAATAAGTCAAGATTAATATTTAATCACATAAACATTATATTGCAATTGCCTGTTATGCAAAAAGGTACATCGGCCTCTATGAGGTCCTTTATATCACAAGTGCAACAACAATTGTATGCACTTAAAAACTTGCAGCAGCCTGTTAATCAATGGGATATGCTTTTAATTTCAATCTTATCTAAAAAATTAGATATATATACCAATCGTGCCTATCAGCTTGATAGGAATACAGATACACTTCCAACTATGGAAGAGTTTATTTCATTTTTAGAGAAGCGCGCTATAGCCTTCGAAGATAGCTGTATTTCTGACAATAAGAAGAATGCAGTACAAAAAGTGAGCAATGTTGTCACTAAAAAATCGAGTTCTTGTTCTTTTTGTGGTATAGCACATTTGTTGCATTCATGCCCTAAATTTAAAATGGCTTCAATAGAAGACCGTATAAAATTCATAGATGACAAAAAGTTGTGTACTATGTGCTTAAAGACTCACACTGGTAAGTGTAAGTTTTCATTTACTTGTAAAATTTGCAAGCAGGAGCACAATACGCTCTTGCATAAAGACAGTGATCCTGGCCCGCAGGCTTCTATATCACTGCATTCTGTTAATTCATCAATGAATACTATACTGCCTACTATAAAGGTTAAGCTCATTGACTATCAAGGTTCTGAAGTGTATGTTAGAGCTTTACTTGATTCAGGTAGTCAAGTTTCGCTTATTACCTCACATCTTGTGGAAAAATTACAATTAAAGCATAAAAGCCAACATACTAACATTATTGGCATAGGGAATAATTGTAATCAAATCAACAAATATGTTAATATTACCATCAATTCTCCAGTGAATAATGTACAATTAAAAATAAAATGCCATGTTGTAAACTATATTACTTCAAAGTTGCCTCAGCATCATTTTGATATTTCAGAAATAAATATTCCCAAACACATTCAATTATCAGATAGTGAATTTAATGTGCCAACAGAAATATCCTTGCTATTAGGTGCTGATATTTATTTTAATATTTTAATTAATGGTCAAATTAAGATTAATAATGGTTTATTATTGCAGAATACCTTGTTTGGTTATACCATTGGTGGAAAGCAAACTGCGGATGATCATAAAAGTAATTTAGTTTCAAACTTGGCTATTTGTGATAGTAACAAATTAGAACTTGTAATGGAACAATTTTGGCTCACTGAGATGATTCCCCAAGCTACTACAAAGACCTGTGATCAATTTAAAAAATCTGAAAAATGTTTTCAAGAATCTGTTAAACTTGAAAATGACAAGTTTTGTGTTGATATGCCCTTAGTTTCAAAAATGGAAGAGTTGCAGCTAGGGGATTCTTTCTCAGTCGCTCTTCAAAGGTTCCTATCACTGGAGAAACGTTTTAAACACAACCCTGAATATTTAGAAAAATATAAAGGCTTTATTGATGAGTATATTGCACTGGGGCATGCTAAAACGGTGGATATAGGCAGCTATGATGTCTATAATGGCACTGTCTATTTTTTAGCGCACCATGCAGTTCTAAATGAGGCGAGTCTCACAACCAAGATACGTGTGGTCTTTGATGGTAGCATGAAGTCTAGAGCTGGGGTTTCACTGAATGATGTAATGTTGAATGGTCCAGTTGTTCAGAGCGAACTTTTCGATATTCTCCTCCTATGGAGAACATACTTATACACGCTCACCTGTGACATAAAAAAGATGTTTCGTGGAATTCTGATTAACCCAAGTCAAACTTGTCTTCAAAATATTTTATGGCGTGAAGATCCATGCAAACCCATCAGCTGTTTGCAGCTCCAGACTGTCACATATGGTTTGAAGTCGTCCACCTTCTTGGCCACTCGTTGTCTGATAGAGCTGGCTCAAAGACATCAAACTGAATTCCCGCTTGCCGCTCAAGCCATGTGGTTGAACACTTATTGTGATGATATCATTTGTGGTTCTAATAGCATTGAAGTTCTTAATCAACTCAAACATGAACTTATTGCTCTGTTGGGTAAAGGTAGCTTCACGCTTCATAAATGGTGTTCAAATTATCCTGAGGCTATTAATGATATCCCCAATGAGCTTAAATGTTTTGAAAATTTAGATATTAACAAAAACAACATTATAAAGACATTGGGTTTGAAATGTGATGTTTTAAATGATACCTTTACTTTTAGCTGTCCAATGATTAACAATGATGATACCAAGACCAAACGGTCTATTCTGAGTTTCATTGGCAAAATGTTTGACCCGTTAGGTCTCATAGGTCCTATTATAGTTGTAGCAAAGATTTTTATGCAAACTTTATGGTCTATGAATTTAGACTGGGACAAAATATTGCCCCAAGAGCAACTTAATGTTTGGGATACATTTATAAAAAACTTAGCTTTAATGAATACAATTACTGTGCCAAGATGTGTAAGTTCATGTCAGGTGGATATCATAGAATTGGTAGGATATGCTGATGCATCAATGAAAGCGTTTGGAAGCTGTCTTTACCTAAGAAATGTTAAAACTGATGGTTCAGTCTTTGTTAATTTATTGTGCTCTAAGTCCCGTGTTGCCCCATTAAAGAAAAATTTAACAATTCCAAGACTGGAATTAAATAGTGCTTTGCTTCTTTCGCAAATTGTGAGTAGAGTGTACAATATTTTAAAATGTAAATTCCCTAGTCTCACAGTTTACTTATACAGTGATTCTCAGATTGTGCTGGCATGGATTAACTCTAAAAACATAAAGTCAAACCCTTATGTGACTAACAGGGTAAATCAAATAAAAACATTAACTTCACAATTTCGGTGGTCTTATGTCAGCACGGCTAATAATCCTGCTGATTTACTATCAAGAGGTTGTGACCCACATAAATTAAAATCAAATGTGCTTTGGTGGCATGGTCCTAAGGAATTGTTAAGTAAGGACTTTGAACACTCAGTAAGCAAGGTTGAGTTTCCCATTTCTAATTTAGTTGAAACAGATATAGTAAATTCTATTTGTAAAGCAAGTGAACCTTCTAAAAAAAGTGAGTCAGTATTGAGTAACTTAATCGAAAAAATATCAGATTTTAATCGGCTTCAGCGAATTGTTGCCTATATATTGCGATTTAGTAAAATTTGTTCCAAAAACATTAATAAAATGTATGGTTCTTTGACACCACAGGAGATTTGTGATGCTTTATTGGTGATTATTCGTAGTGTTCAAAGACAACACTTTCCCAAAGAAATAGAGTGTCTGAAAAATAATTTACCCATCAAATCAGGTTTATCAGGTTTACATCCTTTTCTGGATCAGGCTGGTGTTCTTAGAGTTGGTGGACGTCTTCAATGTGCCGTGGACATGCCATATGATAAAAAGCACCCTGCAATAATTCCTAAATCTTGTAACTTCACAGATATCTTAGTTCGTAATGAACACCTGCGTTTGTTGCATGCAGGAGCTAAATTAGTGTTGAGTTCACTTTCACAACAATTTTGGCTTATCAGTGGCATACGTGAAGTTAAGAAGGTGGTAAACAGGTGCGTCAAGTGTTTCCGGTTAAAGGCTGCTGCTGCAAAGCAGCTTATGGGATCTCTCCCTCAAGAACGCATTTCGGCCGCTAGGCCATTCACTGTGACTGGGGTAGATTTCTGTGGACCATTTAATGTTAAATCCTCGAGGATCAGGAAACCATTAATCACAAAAGGTTATGTGGCACTTTTTGTGTGTTTTGCCACCAAGGCAATTCACATGGAGCTGGTCAGTGACCTCACAACTGAAGCCTTTTTGGCATGCCTGAAACGGTTCATTGCTCGTAGAGGAATGCCACAGAAAATTTTCTGTGACAATGCAAAGACATTTAAGGGTGCCGCAAATGAGTTAAATAAACTATATGAATTGTTCAAATCAAAACTTCATATAGATTCTATAAGCAATTATTGTACTCCTAATTTAATTAAGTTTAAGTTCATTCCTAGTTACTCTCCAGAGTTTGGAGGCTTATGGGAGGCAGGGGTTAAAAGTTTTAAATACCATTTTAAGAGAATTGTTGGAACCGTTGTCTTAACTTTTGAAGGTTTGTATACTGCTATCACAGAAATTGAAGCCGTGCTAAATTCAAGACCTCTCCTTCCCATGAGCTCGGATATTTCCAACTTTGGTTATTTAACGCCTGGCCATTTCCTCATAGGAACATCTATGATGAGTTATCCTGAAAGCGATTTGTCTAATCATTCTATTAATAATTTAAAATTTTGGAATGTTTTATGTAAAATTAAACAAGATTTTTGGAATGTGTGGTCCAGGGATTATCTTACACAGCTTCAAAACAGGCCAAAATGGCACCATGTCAATCCTAATTTAAAAGAAGGAGATCTAGTTGTTCTTCGCAGTGATAATACTGCTCCACTGACATGGCCCATGGCAAGGATTGTGAAGACAATATCTGGACCAGATGGTATTGTCAGAGTGGCAGAAATTAAACTGCCAAATAATAAAATATATGTTAGATCTTTAAGAAAACTATGTCCGTTGCCAATAAATTAAATATTCAAACACAATTTTATTCAAATTTAACTTTTCTTGATTATTATGTAGTATAGCATTTGTCATGACATGGCCCCGGCCCAACTATGTTTGAGAATAATCCAAACATACAGGATTTATTGCATTAGCAACATTGTTAACTTTTATTAATTATTAGTTTTTGTATACTGGCAACATATATAAAAGAAAAACTGCCCTGTGCGCCATGAATGTTTGTGCTCTTGTTAATATTTAAACCTATTCTGGAAATACAGTTCTATTGCTAAAAATCAACCAGCATTTTATTGTACAGTTGTGAGTGATTAAAAGTGTTTACAAGATGTCTGATCGTTATGATTTGAGATCCCCGAGTCCTCCCGCTCTTACATCAGAAGAAAGGGATGAGTCCGCGCCTGAACTGGACCCATCAACGTACTCGCCTACCCTGCCGACCTCCCGACCAGGAATTTCGGAAGAGCTGAATTTACTTCGCTGCCCGATTAAGTTGCTGGAAAGGATGGTTTTCCGGAACCAAAAACACAAGTACCCACAAGCTAAGTGAAATTTATTTACCAAATTATGATCCCGACGAGCATAAAATAACAATTGAGGGATGGTGTAAACAAGTTTCCTCTTTAATCACCATGCGAGGTTATTCACAGTTTGTTGCTATGATAAAGGGATTAGCATGCTTGCAAGGACGCGCCAAGCAATAGACAGACACTAATGCTCATTCTCTTGCAAATTGGGATTCACTCCAAAGGGAACTCATAGCACAATCTAGCGGCAAAACAAGGAACAGACTTTGTGAAATCTGCAAGAAACGAGGCCATACATCTGACCGCTGCTGTCATAAAAAGAAAAATGAATCACAATCCGAGAAGACTTCTGTTCCTGCTACTGACTCAATAGCTGTACCACCAGCGTCACGCCGAGAAGTCAATACGATCCAGAAGGAAAAGGCGCCTAACGAAGTTCAACTACAAATAGGTGATATCATTCTTTCTTGTTTAATTGAGAGTAGTGCCGAATGTTCGCTTATTAAGAAAAAAGTTTCTGGGTCAATTAAGGGTAAACGCCAAATAGAACTTCTGCAATTAAGAGTGTTTGGGGGCAGTAGCATACCTTCGAGTGAATCGATAAAAACTATAGCCACATTTAATGGTGTAACATTCGAAGTAAAACTTCATGTTGTTAATGACTTAAATTATAGAGTCTTGTCCTAAAATGACATCCATTTTAGGACTAGATTCTATCAAAATACCGGGGATTAAAATTTCAATTACAAACGAAGGAACTTCAATAGAAAGAGTAAGTTACATTTTTAATTACGAAATATCGTCTTTGGCTAATATTGACACTGATTTGAACGAGACGTCTCGGTTAATAAGTATCCTAGAAAAACACATAGATTTATTTAATGAAAAAAGTGACCACGGGCCAATTAATTATCAGATTAAAAGATCCTAATCGTATAGTACAAAGCAGGCCCTGCCGACTAGAACAGGTAGAGAGAAAAAAAAAATGGTGTTGACCGGCTTTGTGTTGATTTCCGCGAAATAAATTCAAATACTGTTCGTGATCACAATCCTCTGCCACTGATACAAGATCATATTGATAAACTTAGTAAAGCTCGATTCTTTTCAAGCCTTGATATGGAATCAAGGTTCCACAAAATTAGAATTTCAGAAGAATCAATCGAAAAAAACTGCTTTCGTTACGCCGGACGACCAGTATGAGTACTTGCCATTCGGTCTAAGTAATGCACCTTCAGTATATCAGCGCGCCATTAATGCAGCTTTAGGCGACTATCGCGACAATATTGCACTAGTAGGTATATATGATGATGTTTTAATCACCTCATCTAGTGAGCGAGGAGGTTTAGAAAGGCTGGCACTTGAATTAAAAAGACTATCAGACGCAGGATTTACGATAGATCATTCAAAATGTAAATTCCTCAATACGTCCATAGAATATCTCGATAACATAAAAAATGATGAAGTGAAAGCCAAATCCAACAAAATTGACAGCACTTAAATTTTCAAAACCACCCAAAACACTTACGCAACTTAGGCAATTCAATGGTCTGGCAAGCTATTTTTGGCGTTTTATCCCTCAGTTTTCCCAACTAACTACTCCACAATATGAGCTAACAAAAAAAAAAAAAAGATGTACCATTTGTATGGTCTCCCGACCACGAAACAAGAAGACAATATGTCATCACACTTTTTATTTCCGAACCCATACTTTGCATTTTTGATCCAACTCTTCCAATAGAAGTCCATACAGATGCTAGCGCCAAAAGTCTCGGGCTATTCTCATTCAGAATTCATAAAAAAAAAGAATTCATTAAAAAAAAAGAACTTACACCTCGGGTTCATAGGCTATGGGCATACTTACAAAATTTTGACTTTGATGTTATTTACTGTAAGGGGGAACAAATGGCCCACGTATATT
Organism: Luperina nickerlii; assembly: GCA_963855955.1. Classification (NCBI taxonomy): domain Eukaryota; kingdom Metazoa; phylum Arthropoda; class Insecta; order Lepidoptera; family Noctuidae; genus Luperina; species Luperina nickerlii. The sequence goes on from OY979662.1 coordinate 3,203,147, forward strand.
TTTTGAGTAGAAATCACAAATCAATATTTTAACATAGATTGTAGTTGAGCAATAAAGGGACAAAGAACTCAAAAGTCTTCGCGATGCCATAAAGATGACTATGACATAAAATTTTGTATTCGATCCAATCTCTTGGTGATAACCATACAAAACCAAAAAGGAGAATCAATAACTCGTACAGTAGTCTCTGAATCACTTGTTTGTTCATTAATAAATAGATACCACGAATATCTTTTGTATACGGGGTGGGAACGTACTCTGGATAAAATTCGGGAACAGTTTTGATTTAAACACATGACAAAACGAGTACGGCAGTTTTGCAATAACTGTTTACAATGCAAAATTGACAAAGATCCTTCCGTCAAAAAAAAAAAAAAAATCAAATGGAACTGCACCCCATCGATAAAATAAACATACCTTTCCATACGATACATATACACCTTATGATAATCTTACTGGCACAAACAAAAAAAAAAGCATACGTTCTGGTAGCTATTGACGCATTTATTAAATTTATACTTCTGTATCTACTGAAAGATAAAAGTACTAATGTAATATTAAAGAGCTTCTGCGAAATTATTAATATTTTCGGCACCCCATGTAGAATTATTTCTGACAGGGAATCTGCTATTATGGGCACAGATATTTAAGATATTTTTTTAATCTTTTTGTATCGAACATCATGCTATTGCCCGCGGTACACCTAGAGCTAACAGTCAAGCTGAAAAACAAATGCGCACTCTTAAAGATCACCATATCGCTAACGCAATAAGGTTTGGGTTAATAAAATAAGTGAATTGCATTTAGCATTGGATTGTACGAAATCTAAAGCTACGGTATATTCCCCTTTAGAACTCCTGCTAGGTAAAAGATGCTCCCCCCCTGCAATCGAACAAATATCCCTATCTACCGAAAATATAAACAAAAATGAATTCCGTTTAAACGCTGAACACAGAATGGCCGAAACAGCAAAAACATAAAAAAAAAATTGATTTCGATTTTAAGTGCGCCAAAATTAAACCCTTTCTAAAAGGAGACTGTTCTTTGTAAAGACACTCAGTGGTCGGGTAACTAACTAGGACCAGAATATCTGGGACCCTATCAAATAATAAAAGTCCTAGACAATCATAGATACGAAGTAAAAAACATTCGGTCTCAGCGAAATAAAAAATACTGTAGTCACACATGAACACATGAGATTAGTGCCTAATCCTAATTTAACTGAATGAATAGACCGTGATAGCGAGAATAAGGTGAGAAACTGTTAAAAAATTGTTTATGATTGAAAAGTTAAGTTACGGGATAAAATTATGTGAAACGTATCATTGTGGGTTGGTTTTCAAATCAGTTAAGCCAAGTCAAAGACGGGTCTCTGAATCTTTATGATCAAGCCACGATCTGCGACCTCTGAGTTTGATTTTGAGTTGCAAAATGGTTTCAATTTATTGGTTAAATAAATTTCAGTCAAGCCAAGTCAAAGACGGGTCTCTGAATCTTTATGATCAAGCCACGATCTGCGACCTCTGAGTTTGATTTTGAGTTGCAAAATGGTTTCAATTTATTGGTTAAATAAATTTCAGTCAAGCCAAGTCAAAGACGGGCCTCTGAATCTTTATGATCAAGCTACGATCTGCGACCTCTGAGTTTGATTTTGAGTTGTAAAATGGTTCTATTCAAAGGCCTTGGTCATGGCCATGGTTTCAGTTGATTGGTTAAATAAATTTCAGTCAAGCCAAGTCAAAGACGGGCCTCTGAATCTTTATGATCAAGCCACGATCTGCGACCTCTGAGTTTGACAGTTTCACCAGACCAAGCAATGTTGCCTCTGAGTCTGGTCTAAAAGAGTTTGCAAGTTTTAAAAAAAATGTTTTCTGTGTTTTTCAGAGATATTCGCTGGCCCTAGCAAGGTCCGCTCGTCAGTATGGCCGTGATAGCGCTGGCAAATTAAAACAATACCATGGACTAAAACAAACGTCACAACGGCTGATGACGTAAATTAATTTAAAAGTCTACGAAGGAAACTGGAACATTGTTAAACTAAATTTACAATTTAAAGTATTTAAAAAGTGTTATCAATTACAAATCAAATATTGTGCGCAATTACATTATTAAATAATATGTACAATCTAAATAGTATTTTAAAACAGGTGTCAACGGAAGTCGTTGCTGTCTGACGTTGACAGTTGTTTAAACGTATAAATAGGCTCGCTCTAGTCGCAGAGCGCACATTATTAAATTGTATTTTGAACTGTGAACATCTCGTTGTAAAATTAAGTAAAGTGAATCATTATTGGTTGTGAGTGATTAAAAGTGTTTACAAGATGTCTGATCGTTATGATTTGAGATCCCCGAGTCCTCCCGCTCTTACAAACATAGCGTCGCGCGACAGGTTGGTGCGTGACTGAGCGCAATGTGGCCAATTGGCTTCATTTCATGTTGCCATTTTAGAGTGCAGACAACGTATCTATAGTTTTATACATCATTGGTAACAGGTAATAGTTTTGGTGGGAATAAATTTGATGGCGGAAAGGTGACCGACAGTAAGATCATACGTTATGGAGACCGCGGGTAATCTGCCCAAGACAATGAATAATAATAATGTGGCCGCCCCAATATGTGTTCAAAATCTTTGCCGTCTGGTCTCTTGTAGTAAATTATTCCCGCCGTGTATAAACTAACAAGCTCAACATTTGTTGAAAGTCCCACGAAATTCGTACAGGTTCGTCATCTATACACTTAATAATTTATTATTATTAATTTTTCTAAAAATCTACTTTTAAACCTTATATATAAAAATCGATTGAAAATAAATCGGATTTCCTAATTGTTATTATTATTGTATAGAAATATTAAAAAAAAACTTACTTTACAATCAAAAAAATAATTCGATGGATACTCGGCACTTATACTTCATTGACCAGATTCAATGAATTGTGTATTGTAAATAAAAAACTGAGGTTTTCTCTGCACGGCAGCGATAGATTGATTCAAATAATCCACGGTTTGTCCAATAGCAATATCGGCCGGGGAAATTAGGTTTGAACCCACTACCTGCACCGAATCTTAGCAGCAAATTTTAGCCCAACATTCGGCCTAAATTCCTATGGCTGGTAATCTAAAGATTTGTGACGTGCGTTTTTACCGAAACCACGATTAAACGCTTATGTCCAGCAGTGTGGTCTGACGTGATGGATAAAAAATATCAGTAACCGTTAAAAGAGTTTCCTTGCGCGTAGATGATCTTGATTATCTCTTTCAAATAAATTAAAGTTTTGACATTGCAACGAAATGAGTATTTCAGTTTCAACGGTATTAAACAAGAGAAAGTTGACCAAAATTACCTTACAAGAACCCATCACAACAGGCTACATTAAAAAAAAAGTGAGTAGTCACTGCATCTGGTAACCAAAGTAGAAGAGTTTCCGTAACTTACACCAATACAAAACTATAAACAAAGAATCTTAAAGAGTAAAAAATCATGTTACCTACTGGACAATAATTATTAAAAATATACGTTAAGTAGTAACTGCAATAGGCCTGCTGTTGTGAAATAGTGCTAGCTATAGTTTATTGAGCTTGAGATACATCTTCTTCTCATCTCCTCCTCACAAATTAAAAACAAAACTTCGTACAGTAATATTTTAAAAATCTTAGGCGACACGCACATTGGTCCATTTGAAGGACTAAGTGCGGAAACCAAACCTATAACACAGAACATAGAAATCTTAGGTGAAGATTATAGTTGAAAGATATTCAGAGGACTTTTTATTGAGTGAAACAATCACGACGGTTGCAATTCAACAATCGTCTAAACTCAAAGCAATTTCATTTCAATTAAACCATTTACAGGCACTTTTGAATTGTCAAGAAGTCGGCCAGTCAGAAAATAAGAAGCTAGTTGCCCATTCCAACGCGTAGGTACCTATGGAGAAGTACGGGCAAGAAACTCCATGGACACTCTTTTCACTCTCTATTACGACTTATAGTAATCTTGTCATCTACAGTAGTTGCAAATCACGAGGGCGCGTGAGCATAGACTCCAAAAATATGAACTGTATTGTAAATATGTAGTTATTGTTACTAATACATATAATTGATTGACGCGCGCTATTGAAATGCAACTTTATTAGAAAGTTTTTAGAAAAAGTCCCGTGAAAATCTATAGGCTGTTCAATTTCGTCGTAATCTCATTGCACTCGAATACGTGCAGACTCTATATCAAAGACTTGGGCATAACAGCCAGTCCTAGAAACACAAGAAATTCTTGTCTTCTCATTACATAGTTTAGTGATCAGAAGGCCAATTCTCGTAATTTAAAATGTTCAAAATCTAGTCGCAGTCTCATCTCAGCGACAAAGAAATGTCAAAAACTTGTCAAAATGTAGGGAAATTTGAAGGGGTGTCAATTAAATGGTTAGCATAGTATTGTTATTTCTGTGAGCAGAAAAATATAATCGGTGAGCAGAAATAGCTAATTGGTCAGCAACTCATGGTCAGCAAACATTTCAAAATCAATCAGCAATTTATGTCATTCTGGATGGCTGTAATTATTTTTGTACAGCATAAGGTGGTCGATAATAATAACGACAAACGCACATAATTATAAACTTTTATTAGTGGAGAACGTGCTGATATTAGAACAAAAAAGAGTGACTACGAAAAGAAAGAACTTCACTCGCTCTTGCATCCAATGTCGACGGAGCCCCGCTTCGCGGGGCTCCTATTTCTGTGAAAAGGGTTTAAAGTAACCTAACAAAACCGAACCTCGGGGTGGGAACATCATATGAACATTATACATTTTGATCAACAGCGCAAATGTTGTTATCGCAAATAAATATTCGATGAAATGAAAATTATGTTACCTTTTCACGCCTAATCCACAAAATCTTGCCGCTCAAGTAGTTATTTTGCGGACTGAATATTTATTATGCAGACTCATGTTATTGTTGGCTGCCTATGTATGATTTAATTTTTGACCATTATCAAAATTAGTTGCGTAACAAGAATTGCTGCTTGATTTTTTTTATTGCAAACAAAATCTTTGTATGCTGACCAAATTATTTAAATGCTGCTTTTGGGTGGCTCGCCAAATTTTATAATTGCTGACCCATTTAATTACATTTCAATTTGTAGTATTTTTTGACAGATTGAGACTGAGATCAGACTGTGAACGTTGTTAAAATTAGTAGAATTGCCCCTATGTTTATTTTGTATAGCGTCACACAATATTATTAGACTGTTGTACTCTTGACTTTCTTTCAAAAACAAAGTGAAAGTTTTTCTGTTTCTAGGTTGCTCGGATAACTGCTGAGACAGTGTCACAGCCACTATATATTGCGTCACACAGTTTTATTAGACTGTTGTACTCTTGACTTTCTTTAAAAATAAACGCAGCGTTCTTCGGTTTCTAGGTCTCTCAGATAACTGCTGAGATAGTGTCACTGTCACTTTATGTAGCGTCGCACGGTGTTATTAGACTGTTGTACTCTTGACTTTCTTCATCATCACTGTTAGTAGCCTTTTCCCAACTATGTAAGGGACGACATTTCTTATACGTTTTAATTAAAACTGTATTCACGGCAAGTAAAACCCAACGTTCTTTGGTTTCTAGGTTATCTCAGATAACTGCTGAGACAGTGTCACAGTCACTTTATATTGCGTCGCACAATATTATTAGACTGCTGTACTCTTGACTTTCTTATACTTTTGAATTAAAAACGTATTTGTGGCACAAAATTGTTCATACGGGTATATGAATAAATCCGCGGCACTTTTCACTAACATGTCAGAGTGATCTACAGCCGAAAAAAGTCGTTGACTAGCACATAGCTAATGTCGGCAACAGTAACAAAAAAAGAAGTTAATATCATAAATTAACTATAGCACCCATTGGTCCCGGCTCTGACAACCAGTCTTATCAATGGGTATCGTATTACCCTGTAACTGGGTTGTGGAAGTCAGATAGGCAGTCGCTCCATGTAAAATACTGGTATTCAGCTGCATTTGGATAGACTGGAAGCCGACCCCAACATAGTTAGGAAAAGGCTAGGCAGATGATGAATATAAATTTGTATGTTTAAAGGGTGCTGAAATTAGCACATTTTTGTGAAAAGATCATCTCAATCTCAATAAACTGCGCCTAAAGAACTAAGAGGCGACATTCTTGATATTAATTCGTTTTAATAGAGCGCGGTTTCTTAGTGTAAATATTTGAATTCAAAAACGCTTATCTATGATAATATTATCATTAATAAAAAAAAATGTACAGAATTTGCGTCGACGACGCACAAAAGACCCCTTATTGATGTTGTACAATTGTGGTAACAACATGAACATGTAGAAATATATTGTGTCGATAAGTTGATAAATGTCGTCTCTTAGCGTGGGGTTTTACGTGTGATAGTAGCGGGTTGGCTACGGTTGTTGAGCGGGCAGCCTATGGGTTGAAGGTGGGCAGAGAGGCCAGCTTGGCCTTCACCTCCTCGCCAGTGTCGTCGCACAGCAGCAGAGTGTGCGAGTAGCCCATGGTGACCTGCGTGATGTTGAGGCCGTCCATGCGCGTCACCTCTTTGGGCCGCGCCGACGACTTGTTGATGTCACCCGTGCCCTGCAAGTGTACAACAAAACAATTGGTACAAGGCTACAGTCGTTATTTCGCGAGAAAGTCGCTTTGGAATTTTGTTAGGTGTATACATATTGGAGCTCATGACTGTAAAGAACCTTTTGGTGCTCTATGACGTTGACAGGGGGCGCTTTTTGGTAAAAGTTTGTGCAATTCTTTTGTGATATCCTTGAAATATATTTAAAAAAAAACTAGATGGCGGCGTTAGTTCCGCCTTTGACCACGCGTCAAAATAACCTTAAGCTCATTAAACCGCGGTGCCTACTTTTCTTGAGATTTTTATTTCCAAGTTAATCACTAAAAGGCACTTTTGAACGTCAACATTTACCAGAAAATAAAATTGATTCTAGCAGCCTCTTCCAAAAGGTACTTTCGTATAGAGAAGAATGTACACTCCATATGAAAACTAACACGCGCCCTCTTACGAAATAATCGCGTAATCAAGCGTGTTGAGTAATAGAATTATCGTTTCTATTTCCCTTCTAATCAGAAACTTAATAACAAAACACATACGTACATGATAAAAAAACTGGAAGCCACTAAAATACACTTTTCGTATTTTTTATCACCGTGGCGACTGCTTATATGCAAACTTAGGTTAGGACGTCCTCGGGAGAAGGCGGAGCGACAGTCTTCACAGGGTGGCTGGTAACAGTTCGACTAGAGTACCTAGCCGGGGTTCAAGTTCAACAGCGAGCGATTGGAAGGACGTGGACGGCAGTGGCCTACCGTCGGCTGATGATTTGGGTTAAATAAGCTTTACTTTTCATTAAGTACTACCTATTGCCTGCGGTCTCGCCAGCGTGGAGGTCGGAAATCGGCAAACGGTAGTGATAATATAAAGACAAGTACAGACCAGTTCCCCGTAGGTGGGCGACACGCCCCAGGCGACGAGCGAGTCGTCCGCGGCGATCACGATCGAAGTGTTGCTAGTACCGACGCAGCGAATGTTCCAGCCTGATACAGAAAAATTATAGTTATTATGTTTATAATGTAATATTATTATGTCATAGTACAGCGATCAGGCCGCCCATTGTATGTTTTGTATTCATAATCGTATTTTTTGTTATGTATTTTCTGGTGTACAATAAAGTATATATAAATAAATAAATATAGTGTGAAAAGAGTTCCGGGATGGATTTAGGAGGCGCAGTAGTAGGACAATAAAAGAAAAAAAAAAGTACATTATCAGAGAGTAGGTATAGTGACACAATTATTTCTTCTGTCTACAGTGTGTATCAGCAAGACATTTAAGGGTGTGGTACAGACCATTCATTTGGGCAATTTTCTCCACAACCCCAACATTGTAATCGCGAAAAAATGTATATTGCCAATTAAGTTGTAACACCTCGTTAGTCAAAAATAGCCGTATGCAAAATACGTGCATTGACGTGGAGCTGCGGATACCAGCGCATATCACCTATTCAGTAAAAAATAGCAACTTTACAGGACAGTGAAAAAACTGCATAATATAACATAGATGAGGAATCCCGTGTTGTTACTTTCAACTACATTTTATGAGTTTCTATTGGACCTTGCTTGTTTCAGATTGGCTGAAATAACGTGTCTTCCGATCATCTAGCAAACGGCATCAAAATGTCAAAACAGCCAATTTTTACTTCTGTGGTGTTACAACTAAAACAATGTTATGGAACACAAATTATTGTAGACAAGCAAATTAATTCTTGTTGATCTATACATATTTTTGAGGCTGACTGTACTCTAACCTGTGTTGCTATTAGTAAAATTAAATAAAAGATGGCAATGAACTCACCGCTAAGATCCTGTACCGGCTTCGGATACATGTTTGCTTCACCGGTGCGCTTGGTCTGTCCAAACAAAAACAGTCCACCTGAAATGGATATGATAAATGATTGTGTTAGTTTGTTATTCTTTCATAGTCGTTTATTCTTTTATGGCCGTTTTCACAAACACCACATGGTCAATTCCCGTAATTAACTCTTCGCACGTCGAGTGTACACCATGTGTACCGATAACAATAAAATTTCTATTGTGTCTGCTAATTGGACGCGCGACGAGTTAAAAACCTACAATCTAGTCGCATTGTCAAAAATTAGAGGTATTTTTAACAGATTGAGACAGATCAAACTGTGAACATTCTTAAAATTACGAGGCCACCTAAATTAATTCTTATTATTTGTTTTAGACACACTAACTAGCTTGGAGATATTTAATCTGTCCAGTCGAATCTTGAAGCAGTTCAGTGTGGGAGCCGTCACAATATTTTCCGGGAGCCTATTCCATGCTGGTACAAAATGAATATGAATGCGCATTGTTGGATTTTCAACTTACAAATCCAACCTGTATAAAAATTGAAATGAAATAAATGATTGTATGAACTCCTGGGTTTGAATCCCAGATTGGGCAAAGATTTATTGGTCTGATTTCTCTCTCTGTCTAACCCTTCGGGATTACAAGCGTGATGATATGTAATGTTATTATAATGTACCTAGCTCGTTGACGGCGAGGCTGTAGGTGCCGCCGCAGTGCACGGAGCGCACGCCGCGTGACATGGATTCAAAGTACTTGATCATGCGCGGCACGCTCTCGTCTTTTTGCTCCGCGTGCCCGAGCCGGCCGAACCCGCCAAAGCCCCAGCTGTAGGCGCGCTTGCGAGAGTCTATGGCCACCTGGCACGTCACATAAGAATAAAAACTTTACTGTTGAAGAAGGAGAGCTATGGTAGCCTTTTTTGCAATTTGCAGGTCAGTGTTTCGGAGATTAGCCAGAACAAACAGACAAAGAAAAAAATGTAAAAATAGATTTTTTTTTATATGTATTGTATATACTTTCATAGGCATTTAGTATAGAGCTGTTATTACTTTAAAAACAGACACTTCAATTTTATTTATATTTGTACAAATTTAATAATTATGATTTTGTGAATGTTACGGTAAAATACGAGTATATGATCAACTGTGACAAGAAGAGATTTTTGCCTCTAAAAATCTTGTGAAATAAATTATAGATGGCAAAAGCAGGAAGATGATGAATCTTACCGTGTGGTTGTTCCCGCAAGAGAAATCTACGATCTCCACATCCTTGACGATGTTGATGTGGCCCTCCTTGCTCTTCTCGAAGAAGTGCGCCACGTGCTTGGGGATGGTCTCGAAGTGGAACGACAGCTTGGTGGACGTTACGAAGTACTTGCCGTCGGTGTTGTGGCCTGAATGGGGAATATGCATGATTTTTTTTTATTTAAAAAATTAATCCTCATTCATGTAATAAACAGTTTAGTAAAACTGTTTTTCGGATAACTATGAAATTAAAAAAGATATGAGCCATCGAAGATTTGTTTCTATCTCTTTCTCGCAAAACGAAATTTAACACGGAGTTTATATGGCCGTAGTGACATGTGACGTCACAGTCTATGTCGGATCTCTCTGTCTAATTGGTGTGTAATCAATATTTTAAATGCTCATATCGGCCGTGTTTCTTGGCCGATTTTAATTTTAATTTCACTTTTTGTCATCTCTACTACGGTATTTTCATATTCTGTTAATAAATGCCATGAAAAAAATTCATGCATATTCCCTATTATAAATAGAACAATTTATTCATTATAACTAAATGTTAATAAGACTTCAAAAAAGGAGGAGGTTCTCAATTAGTCTATATTTATTTATCTATATGTATAAAAAGAGAAACTGACTGACTGACTGACATATCAACGCACAGCCGAAAGTACTGGGTCTATGAATGTGAAATTTTGCACACCGCTTCCTTTTATAATGCAGGGGAGCACTAAGAAGGGGTTTTTGGAAATTCAACCTTTAAGAGGGTGAAAAGGGGGATTTCGTTTGTATGAAAAATTTTATTCCTTGAGTTAATAAACTTAAAACTTGGTACGAATACTTATCTAAGTAAATTATGAAGTTTGTCATTTTTTGTTTTTCTAAACTATCGCCTAAAAGGGGATTGGTGGGTGTCAAAATTTGTATGAAAGAATTTTAACGCGCGGTCTGATTAACTCGAAACTCGGTATTTATACTTCAGACCAAAAATAAAGAATAACGTGTATCAGGGTTTTTCGAAAATCTACCCCTAACGGGGTGAAAAGGGGTAGTTAATTATCCAGGCGAGGATTTTTAGTGCGTGGCTTGATTAACTCGAAAATTGGTAGAAATAATCTAAACTTTGAGTCAAGCTATAGAAACATCCCAGACGATTTTTCATAACTCCACCCCTATGGGGATAAAAAGAGGGGTTACAGTATAAATGAAAAATCTTATTCTTTTGGTTAATGAACTTGAAACTTGGCAATATTTGGCTCAGTAAATAATAAAGAATGTCACTTTTAGCATCCATATAGCACAATGTTTGGCGTGTGTTAGTTGGCGCACTACCGCAAACAGCAAATATTCACACCAAAAATAAAAGTAGTTTCCCAGCAATTATTTTTATGCAATGTTACTTAGTTTGATGTACCGAATGCGTAGTTGACGGCGATGTGATGTGTCTTTTTACACCCTGTATTCATCAATATTTTTGTTAAAAAACTTTTCCGCTTTTTAGTTGTGGTTCGAATTTGGCAAGGCGCATCTGGCACGATGGGTGGCCTAATTGCTAAAAGCAATCTTTTAAAGACTACCTTTGGATGAATTAAATGAGGAGAGACAATCACCTTTTTACACTTAATCATATCATATCCATAATATCATTGGAGACAATACTGTAGTAGCGCATGCCTTACCCAGCTGGCCGTACTCGGGCAGTCCGAACGAGTGCAGTGCTCCGTTGCAGTCCAGGATCATGGAGAACTCCGCGCCACAGCCCACCTTCACCACTGGAGCGCCGCTGCAAGCAGTCGCACAGTTAGGGAGAGATTCACGGAGAACACTTACACTTTACTTTGCAAAGTAAATCAAGGTGCAGTCAGTAAAAGTTACTCTTTTTTTTTTTCTTTCACAATGCGAAGTCATCAAATGATCCCGCTCTGGGTGGAGCGGAAGGGAGTGTCAGACTCTTACTGACTAAAACCCACCCGTGTTCCTTCGTTAGCCCTTTATGTTGTTCTTTCGAACAATCCCGCTGACCGTGAATGTTAACCCTTACACAAAGATTAATAAACATTACTTGGCACATAATAAACTAAGATGGATGAACAAGTTACCTGTATCGGACGCGAGTCGGCTTCAGCACCTGCGGCGTGGCGCTCCCGATGCCGCACTGTCCGCACTTGTTTTCGCCGCAAGAGTACACAGTGCCAGTGTCTGTAGTTCACGAAACATATTCGTAAACATACATGTTATTGTTTAGCCTTTGTTGAAGATCCAATAAACAAATAGATTACCATAATCAGGCTATAACGTTCCCACAGCTGGAACACAGGCCTCCTGTCTATGAGACGCCCAGTACAGGTTAGTACCATAGGTAGATGTCACATGTCTTCGAATGTTTGGTTGTAGGAAATGCCGGCTTCCTCACTATGTTTTCCTTCACCATTACAATAGTGGTGAAATAAATTAAAAAAGGCCTGCCTGCATCCTGCCTGGGTTCGAACCCACGAGGCCAAGAGCTACTAACTCAGAAGTTAGGTCTACAACATGAGTTTAGGGGAAATGTGATTGGCAAAATTGATCAACTTGCTTCCCATTGAATACGGGGTTAAAGAAGCATCAAGTATACAAGATGGAAATTATCACTTGAACCCTATCTACATGATGGAAGTTTCTTGACATACAATAAAATTGAACCAACAAATAACTTGCGTCGTCTAAATACTGAAGACGGTGCCATTTTTATTGTTATTTTAACTTAAAGCATGTAGCAATGAAATTACGCATGTCCGAAGCAATGAAATTACACCATGTAAACAAGGCTTTATGCTAAGATCTCTCAAAACCATATAATATTTTGATGTGACGTGGTTTTGACAGTTCGAAGCATAGCTTTGCGCTAAGATTGGTTTCTGTATCTCAGGCTAAGACAGCTGTGACGTGTTACCAGTGACGAAGAGCGTGTGGTTCCTGCCCACGGCCGCGTGGATGATGTTCTTGCCGCGCAGCGCCGGCACGGGCTCGGGCACGTTGCGCGTCACCGTGTCGCCGAAGCCCAGCTGGCCGCAGTTGTTGCGACCTGTAACAGACAAACTTTTATAAGTTTTTTTTTTTTTTTACTATAAGAATTATAATATCGTGCCTGTGTTCCACAAAGGTTATGCAGAGGTGCATAATTTCGCCAGTTTTGTTTTAATCCCATGTAACATGGGGCGAACCTCTTGCCATCAATCCAGAAATCCAGACTCTGGGTTGCTACTCAGAAATTACAGATGGAAATACACAGCGCTCTGCCCGATCCAGGAGTCGAACCCAGGACCTCGCGCTGAGCAGCGCGTGCAACCTCTAGACATACGAGGTTAGAGGAAAGTTTTATATACATTATGATGTACCTATATAAAACTTTGCCTACCAAGGCAAAGCCAAGGTGTATGGTACCTACATTTCTGCTAGAACTATCTTATTGGGCAGACACAAATTTATTCGTGGAATAAAATTGATGTCTGACAGTTTTTGTATGGAAAGAACTGTCAAAAATTCAAAATTATTCCTCCGATTATCTGACGTTGGAAAAATCAGCCTAAAGGCTTAGACCGTTTGTTGCAGAGGTCAGTTTTTCACTGAACAGACACGTTTTTACTGTCGTGAAAAACTAAGGTTTGATCATGACAATTCATGACACACGTCCCCAGTTTGGCACAGGAAAAACACAACTGAGCGTACGGCTCAGTTGTGTTTTAGTTGTCTCGTCTGGTTGTTTGCCGTATCATATACAAATTCACACGTTTTTTCTATGGCGCGGTTTATACGCCGTACCGAGGGCCTAACTGTTCATAGACAATGTTAATAAAAACTGGGTCTAAGGGTAATCGACAGAAGGGTACTAACCAAAAGTGTAGGCCTCGCCGTTTTCGTCTACCAGCACCGAGTGGCCGGCAGAGCAGCAGCTGGCGATGAAGCGATACTGAAAAGTATAAAGGTACTTCTTTTACCGACATCTTCTTATTGAATATCTCTAACCTAATGTTCCCACTGCTGGGACACCGGCCCACTCTCTGTGAGAGGTAGTGGGCCGGGCCATAATCCACTACGCGGGCCCAGTGCGGGTTAGCAGATGTCATGCTTCAAATTTTTGGTTCTAGGACATGCCGGTTTCCTCACGATGTTTTCCTTCATCGTTTTGAAAGCAGTGGTAATGAAATAATTTACACAAAGTAAAGTGCTTGCTTGGGTCCGAACTCTTCACACACAACACAACTTACGACCTTCAACCGTTACCACTGGGCCACCACTGCTCTCCAAACACAAGACACAATAAAAGTTTTATTGTTATTATGTCTGGTAGCGTCTAGTGTCCCGCATAGTGTTCATTTACTGATAGACTACGCACAGCCTACCACTGGCTCTAGAAGCATGAAATATTGCCCAAGAGTGTGAGTAACGAAAGTGAGCACTAAGATTTTGCTCAAGTGTGTGAGTAACGAAGGTGAGCACTAAGATTTTGCACAAGAGTGTGAGTAACGAAAGTGAGCACTAAGATTTTGCACAAGAGTGTGAGTAACGAAAGTGAGCACTAAGATTTTGCACAAGAGTGTGAGTAACGAAAGTGAACACTAAGATTTTGCACAAGAGTGTGAGTAACGAAAGTGAGCACTAAGATTTTGCACAAGAGTGTGAGTAACGAAAGTGAGCACTAAGATTTTTTTCCAAATAATCATCCCCCTTTGGGTAAAAGTTACTAGTTAAATTAAGGGAAGAAAGTTTGTTTGGCAAATGTATTTTTTTGCAGATGGGACATCAATGTGATTCGCACAGCTTATCTAACTACATTTGATTTCATTATCTCAGATAATTTGTAAGAACTCAATGCCATACATGACTCATTGCAACTGAATTTGTTTTAGGACAATTTGTAATTAAAATACAGATTGTCAATCAAACAACAACTCAGACTACATAACACGGTTGATTAAGTGGAATTACATGTAAATGATCTAAGATTAGGTGTTAAACTACAGTATCCGCGAGGAAATTGCGTAACACACATAAAATGACATTGATCGCATTTTCTTTCAATAGTTCCTCGGACAAACTCCTTAACAAGTAGCTCTAATACTATTAAATCGTACTACAATCATGTTGCTTACCTTGCGATCAGTAAACTTATGGAAAGTATACAAGTTGGGGTGCGTGCGCTTGGTGGGGTTGTTGTCCCGGCGAGCCACCAGATCCCAGGAGACAAGCCCGGCTATCATCAGCACGCCCGGAGTCTTGATCAGAGCTCGCAGGACTTCCTAGAAATAATCCATACTAATATTATAAATGCGAAAGTGTGTCTGTCTGTTATCTCTTCACGCTTAAACCGCTGAACCGATGATTTAGATGAAATTTTGTATAGAGATAGTTTGAGTCCCGGGAAACGACATAGGATAGTTTTTATCCCGATATTCCCACGGTATCGAAAGTTATGCGGGTGAAACCGCGGGGCGCAGGTAGTATTGTATGATTTCATTTCCGTAAGAAGGTTTGTAGAAACACTTTTACACGTCAGTAACATTACCTTTATATACAGGTGTGATCACCTGTTTTCCACCAAGGATAAGGCAAAGGTATTCCTATAGTACACCCAGATTTCGCCAGTTATGTTCAATTTGAGAAATTCCAGATGGAACAACTCAATAACACTGTCCAACCCGAGAATCAAACCCACGACCACAAAGTCAGCAGTAGCGCTTGCAACCACTAAGCCAACGAGGAAGTTGTATAACACACATAAAATATTTAGACGATATTCCCACCGCTGGGACCTCTCTGTGAGAGCAAGCGACAGTTCCGGGCGGCTAGTCACTACTGCGTTGCACAGTATGTAATTTTGGCTTACTTGTGGCCAGGTTCAATTTATGTGTTTATTTGATAGCTTTTACTATTTTTGAGGCTTATCAAAGACAATGACAATTTTTTTTGAGTAGTTTTGGCTACATAGCAATTATCGAGAAAATTCCATAGAAACCATAGAAATGCAATATCTTTTTTCAGGTACATCAGTAACGAATAAATTAAATATCTTCTCATTAAGAAAATACAAAACTATTATATTGCCAAAAACTAGATTCGAAACGCGGATAATAAAGACGTTATTCAATGTTTTTAGCAATAACATATTTTTTTGCCGGTTTCTTTTTAAATTACCGCATTTTCTTTTTAATGGAAAATATGTACGACATAATAATACATTTGAATAAAAAATATCAGCTCAAAAGAATAAAGGGGTGATGAGAAATATTTTTTTTAAATTTTTGTTTAGGGTTGTCACTAACCTTCTTAACAGATTAATTTATTCCGGTCATTAATAAAATCGTCATTTGATTGTTTCAAATTATACTAGATTATTTAAATGAATATATCACACGCGCAAAAACCTTAGCATTTTTAAACCGATTTCGAAAAAGAATGATGTTTCAATTCGATAGAATATTTTATTCTATTTTATTGATATTATATGACCTTTATTATAACTTATAAAGTTATACTATCCTAAAATGTGAAAGACAAAAACTTTAACAACATAAGCTGGGAGTACCTCCACGTGGTGAAGGCGGTAACAGTTTTTACTGGCTAAAACTCCCATTCATATGTACATAATTATATCAATATGAAACGTAGCTTCATATATATAGATGCCTTCGGGCTTATGTTGAGTTGTTTTGTCGTACCCTTAGATGTAAGGGTACGACAAAACAACTCAACATAACGTTACCGGGTAGGCTACCATGCCACTATTAGATATAGTGGCATGGTAGCCTACCCGGTAACGCAGGGGAGCAGCCACTAAACATTTTACTGAATTCGGAAAACTGAATTCATAGGAAACAATGGAATCGGACCAGTCATATATTGTCCCTGAGGAGGAATTGACCCGTTCTCCTGGGGCTTGTCATTTCGGGTCTCAACCGAGTGACTTGGGGCAAGAGAATATTGACCCTCAAGACGAGCCGCGAGAAGTGACTAAATTATCAATAATGCCTCAGAAACTTACGCATCTTGACTTATTTAAGTTATTAGAAAATAGAGCTCATTTACAAGGACCCAAATCGCGACCTCTAGATATTCCTGAAAACGAAAGAACAAAAATAGTTTTGAGTGCAATTTACCCTAAGCGTATTCCTAATTACACACAAATAGAATTTGACATATTTAAAAAAAATACTACCAGGTTTATTTGCAAATGCGAACAGCTTTACAAAGCTAGTAGTAGGAATCGCAAAACTTTTATAGCTAAAAATAAAAAATGGCTTTCTTCTACAGCCAATCTTCAACTCCACCAAACTTTAGAACAAATAAACTGCAATAGACGCGAATACCTTGAAGATGAACCTGAAACAAGTTTAATAAAAATAATACCTTCAGCCTCAGAAGAAGTTAGACAGTCACTAGATGTTCCTTCAACTTCTAGATCCAACCAATATGATAATGTTAGCGATCGTAGTCAGCGACGTATAAGAAAGTCTTTGGAACTACAAC
This sequence comes from Luperina nickerlii, assembly GCA_963855955.1. Taxonomy (NCBI): domain Eukaryota; kingdom Metazoa; phylum Arthropoda; class Insecta; order Lepidoptera; family Noctuidae; genus Luperina; species Luperina nickerlii. Next base: position 3,220,310 of record OY979662.1, read on the forward strand.
TTGAAAACTACCCTTTGGACTCTCTGATCAAGGTGTTTTCAAAAGTTGTGGTAGATGAAACAGGTAACAAATTAGAAAAAGCTGCAGCTAGTGACTTTGAATTTGTTGTTCAAGAGTGCCTAAAATCTCCTACCGAGTCTACCAAAATTGCCAAACTAATAAGGTCATGTCAAAAAACTGATGAACCTTATACTCCTAATGAAGCCCTATGCTTAATTATAGATAGAAAACTATCTGTTGACGACTATATTAGTATTCGTGAAGGAGCCAAATCTCGTGGGTCTAATATTTACCCTCCCTACTACAAAATTCAAATGGTCAAAAAGTTATGTTATCCCGATGTGGATATACAAATATCAGAACGGGAAGCAACAATACCGTTATCAGATTTAGTCATGCACACTTTTCGTCGAATTATTGACGTGTGCGACCAACAAGTTTCAGAGTACTGCAAACAAAAAAGAATAGATACACTCCATTGCGTATTCGAGGCTTCATGGGGTTTTGACGGAACTACTGGACAATCTGCCTACAAACAAAGCTTCAGTGATGCAAACGATGATGAACATTGCCTGTTTGCAACCACATACATACCTTTACGAATAAAAATTGACGACGGTTATGTACTATGGATCAATCCGAATCCCCAATCTTACAGGTTTTGTCGCCCAATACGAATCCAATATAACCCAGAAACAACACAACTAATCGTAAACGAAAAAACCCGAGTTGAAGAAGAAATAAAGAATCTTTCGCCGATTTTTGCTGAAAACTCTTCGGGAAAAACAGTTATTGGAGACCCAAAACTATACTTGACCATCATAGATGGAAAGGTGTTTAATGCCATTACAAACACATCTTCACAATTACGGTGTGCCTGTTGTGGAGCTACTTGTAGCGAATTCAAAAATTTAGATGTGATATCTAAAAAACCTGTAAATCAAGAAGCTTTGCGTCATGGACTTAGCCCATTGCATGCGTGGATAAGAATTTTTGAGTTCTTGTTACATTTGGGCTATAAAAATGACACTGCTGTGCAAAAGTGGCGAGTTTCAAAAAATTCACCAGAAGCTAGAATTGTAGAAGGAAGAAAAAAACAAATACAAGATGAAATCAGACAAAAAATGGGCTTATTGGTTGACGTAGTTCGTCCAAATTCAGGTACAACCAATGATGGGAACACTGCCCGTACGGCTTTGTCTGATTCCAATCGATTGACGTTTGCCAATATTTTAGGTATTGAAGAATGGCTCGTCAATGACCTTCATACAATTCTGGTGACATTATCATGCGGCTTAGAAATAGAATCTAAGAAGTTTCAGGAGTTTTGTAATGATGTCGCAACAAAATATGTCCAAAAATATAGTTGGTACAACATGTCTGTCACCATGCACAAAATTTTAATGCATGGTGCACAAATGATTGATTCTATTCCTATACCTATAGGAATGCTCTCAGAGCAAGCCGGTGAATCACGCAACAAATTTTGGCGCTACGATCGTGAGCATCACACTCGTAAGTTCAGTCGTAAAGCGACCGTCCTTGACTTGATTCACCGAGCTTTAGAGTCTTCTGACCCGCTTTTGTCGAGTATGTCAATTGACAAGAGACAAAAAAACAATAAAAGGTCTAAAATTCCCGAAAAAGTTCTAAAACTTTTAAAGCCGACTCAGGATAACGTACTCATACACGGCGACCAGATCTTGCAAAAAACTGTCGATGTATTCGAATGTGATTCCGACGATATCAACATCGTGTTATCGTCAGACGAAGTATTTATCGATTGCGATAATGACGACATCGACAAAATGTAACTTTTTTATTTGTTTTTTTTTTATCGTTTTGACAACCCTATTTCCATAGAAATTTCTAAAATATTTAGAAACGCTTTTTCTCACCACCCCTTTGAGTTACGTATGTAATTTTTTAGGACGTGATAAACAACAATTATGTACATATTTATAGCAAAGAAAAAAATGCGGTAATGATAGGGGTAAATTTTTTTTTAATAAAAAGTGAAATTCAAAAATGTTCATGTATCTCATTAACAATCAAAGCTACAGCTCCTTAATTTTTTATATGGATAAATATTTTGATATTACGTCGTTTGTGGTATTGGAAAAAACGATACCATTAATACTTTTGGAGAAAAAAAAACAATAACTTTTCTTTGAGGTCGTTGAACTTTCACAAAAAAAATTTTTTCTCTGAAATTATAGACAATTTATTGTGGGATTTTTTACCAATTATTAAGTATCACAAGTTCTTTCGAATTAATACATAAAATATATCTGACCACATCTAAGTCAAAATTACACACTGTGCGTTGCCGTCAATAATTTACAGAAATCTAATGGCCTCATTGGTCTGACTTTTGTGCGATGGATGGACTGTGTGAATGATGATATGGTTAGAAAGGGGGTGACTACCGAGAAGACGACTAATAGAGAAGTATGGAAGAAAAATATATGCTGCGCCGAGCAAAAATAAATTGGGATAAGGGCAGGAGAAAAAAAAAATCTCCGCAGCATGTTTGCGCTGACTTTTCATTACTTAATCAATTTATTTAATCATTAATTATTTGGCTCCAACAAATACGCAGACATATACATATATGCAGACTTCTAGACTTCTGATACACCTACAGTTATTTGTCTGTACTGCTTTGTCTGCACAGACAAAATTCTATAGAAGTTGATGAAAGCCTGTATCGGGTGGACCCACCTTAAGATTCCTTGCATTAATCCCCGGATTGGGCAAGGGTGTTTTAACATCCACTTTTACCTATCGTCATTACTGACAACAACCGAATTCCAAAAAAGACTAAAAAGTGAAAAATAACTTTAATTTCGAATTTGGTGTCGTTGGGTTCGCATTTTCGTTGTTTGCCACCGACTTCCGAAATTAAAGTTATTTTTCACTTTGTAGTGTCTTTTTTGGAAGTCCGTTTTTTGAAATTCGTATAACACTACATGCAATGTAAATATCAGTGACAGGAAGTCATTATAACATCATCAATATAAACTAAGTGGCAAAAATACGTATTATTATTATTAACTCAAAAACTACCCAAGCAAAGTTAATAAAATTTATATGGGACCACGCCTGAGCCCGTTTAGGTTCAAAATGTCCAATTCTCAAAATGTCCAATGGTTTCAAAACGTCCAATTCCCAAAATGACCAATTCTGAAAACGTCCAATTCCCAAAATGTCCAACTCCCAAAATGACCAATATTTGAGAATGTGGTAAATGTTCAATAACTCATCAAAGCGCTTTTTTAATACTGACGTCAAACAATAAATACAAAATTCTGAAAGAATATAAATATGTTTTATTTAGAAGTAACAAATTAAGACCAGTACAATAATCAACATCATAATAAATTGGAACAATGTAAGACATAAAAAATGTTATGCCTTACTTTGTTTTATTTAAAAGTAAATTAAGACCAGAGCAGACCACAACATACCCGAAATCTCACACATTAAAAAAAATGATTGTTGATTATAAAGAAAAATTATATTGATTATTACTTGCTTAAGTAAGCAAGGTAAGATATAAAGAATTTTTTGTTTTACCTAGGTTAATAAAACTGTACCTAGGTTAATAAAAATGTTTGTTTCAATTTATAATTATAGTTATTATGATGTTGATTATTTTTTTATAAAATATTGGACATTCGGGAGTTGGACATTTTGGGAATTGGAAGTTTTGAGAATTGGGCATTTTAAGAATTGGACATTTAGGGAATTGGACGTTTGGTGAATAGGACATTTTGCGAATTGGACGTTTTGAAACCGTTGGACATTTTGAACCTAACCGCCTGAGCCATATATACCCTAACAATTAAATAAAATATATTTTTTTTTAAATCGATTTACAATGCCGGAGATGTCGCGTAACAATGTAGCGAATGAAACGTAGCAATGTAACAGGCGAATGAATGTAGATAAGAGTAGAGGAAGACCAAAGAAATCATGGTTGGATTGTGAAACATGATCATGTCATTTCAGAAGCTAGATTAATGGGTGTAATGGCGGTCTAATAGAGACAGATTGATGAAGAACATTATACTGTGCTGACCGATAATAATTCGGAATAAGGGCGGGATGATTCGGTGTTCGTGCTCACTTACCTCAGGTAGCCTAACGGTGGGTTCCTCCAGCATGGGCGAGGGGCTGCGCTGCTGCTGTTCCTCCTGGGGCTGTTCTTCCACAGGGGAGTCGTCGCTCTCCTCGTCCTCAGACACGTGCTTCTTCGGCTTGCGGTGCTTGTTGTGGCGGCTGTTGCGCGGCGCTGCGTGCCGGTACTGCAACAACTTGCCGTCTTTCGTCATGCTGCCTCTGGGTACTGGGGAATAGATGCGAAAATTAAAGTAGACCGTTCGCTGTTTCGTAGGATGTGCAAGGAGGGGTTGGCTACGTTAGCTGCGCGGTTTATATGTTTGCCAGCCACGCATCCGTGCGTAGCGTAGCCGTGGGTCGCAGTGGACGATCCCGTCTATATTGTTTATTTTAGAAAAGAATATAAAGAGACATTACTGTTTACCGCCATCGCGCCAGCTAATAATTCATAGATTTGCCAGGCTTAGAGCAGTTGTAGCCTAATGGTAATGGTATTTTTTGTATTTGGTCCAAACTACGACTTAGTGCAATTTGTATTCAATCCCGCGGATCAATACAACGGGAGAAAAAAAGAATGTCCTACAGCCAAACATTCGAAGTCAGTGACATCGAGCAATCTGCATTAGGCCCGCGTGGTTGCGGCCACACAGCCCGGAATCGCCGCGACGGCATCATCATCATCCGCCATCTTGGATTTTCATTTTGACCTCACCATCGGTTTCAGCACCCTAGAAAACCACGAAATCGACACCCATGATGAAAAATTTTAACATTTTTCACATCCGCGATCTTGGTTTTTCATTTTGACCTCACCATCGGTTTTAGCACCCTAGAAAACCACGTAATCGACACCCTTGACCAAAAATTTGAAACTATTCACATCCGCCATCTTGGATTTTCATTTTGACCTCACCATCGGTTTCAGCACCCTAAAAACCACGAAATCGACACCAGATCGACGACAGAGTACATGGAGAAAACATTTATATTGTCGTGGCCTAAATCCCATCGAGCACGCATGAGATATTAAAAAAAAAAATTTAAATCATGGAACTTTTAATTTCTCTTGCCTGTACTTACCTGTCAAAAAGAGTAAACCTAGATAAAGTGAATAAGACAGAGATTAAAACAGAAGACGAACTAGCAGGGGATCTTTGGGGGTGGAAGAGGGGTTCAGGGGATCAGACCGGAATAAATCCGCACTTCTCTCTTAGACAGTGCATTGTCTATGCATTACAACAGTTGTTTAATTTTCAACACATATCTACTACTTATATGGGTAATGCAAAACATACTTTGGTTTACTAGGGACACAGTAGATTTTTCATACAGTCTCATACCTATACATCATCAGAATGACGTCTATCAGCTACGATGGTTTTATGCTTTACCGAAAGAAAAGTGCGCAGTTTCCATATTTCATTTGCGTCGTAGTGCGAGTCAACGGTGACACGCTGGTTTGTATGGAAAGTGTTGACATTGCCGCCTCCAGCGACAGCTAATGAGGCGTCTGTGTTTTGTGATAACAGCCCACTTCCTCTCACAAAGAGGCATGTTACTCAGAAGTGACAATACTAGGCTGATCGATCACGATACGTAACCAAGTTGTGCGGCTCCCACTAGACCCTTGGCTCCTTAATACATTGCATTGCCTGGCAATTGCGACCAGTACCTACTGCAATAAATCACAAGTGCATTGCATTGCTTCACACCGGTCTATTAGCAGTGTTCAGCCAATTGGAGACAATTGGCGATAAGTGAGTCTTCAGGCTGTCTATTATAATTCAGTGCACCCCATTTCCGTTAGCCGCACACAACCTACTAGGTTAGCAATCCGCATCAACAAGCCGTCATGTAAATATGACTGATTTCCCAGGATCTCGATTAAGTAAGTTCATAAAGATCTCGATTAAGTAAGGCTTAAATTATATATAACGATTTGGTAGCCATGGGAAGACCAAAGAAACTATGTATGAAGGAGGATATGGCTAGAAATGTGAGCGATCTAAATGTATGGAAATAAAGACGAAATTAAGCTGTGTCCAAATTACAGTAGCCCCAATCCCTTCAAAGTGTAGACCAGGTCAAAAATCCTTCTTATTGCGTCCCTTAGACTAAGAGCTCATTGCGATACGATTTTATCCTCTCACACTTAATGTATAACATCGTCCTCGCATTGCGCACAGCAGCAGGCGCGCGAACCAATTTACCAATATTCGTAGCTTATACCATACAAAAGTTCAAGTTTCATTTTGCTAAAAGGAAAGCAATATTAATTGTTACATAACTGGAAATATATTGCGAAAGTTGTCATAGAGAAATTGTGTAGCTTTACAAATAGAAAACAAAATCAGAAGTTATTGAAGCCAAAGAACAAAATTATTAAGAAATCATATTGATACCTTTCAAAGTGAGGCCAGAAAATGTATGTGTTTAATGCACACATCTGCTTACCCCTTTAAAGGGTACAGGCGTGATGTTATGTTGTGTGATTGCGTAAACAATGCATACCTATGCGAGAGCAGCAATCGCGATTGATTTGCTGGCATTTATTGAAGAGTTCCGTTGTCTGTCTCCGAAACTCGTCATCAGATCTTTACGAAATATAAATGGGACCATTTCGGAATAAACCTCTTTTGAACAAAGAAACAATTTTGCAAATCCGGCTATATATGACGGAGTTATGCTCGAAAATACATTTAAAAATATATAGGTACATATTTTAACATCCGAATTGAGAACCTCCCCCTTTTTAGAAGTCGGTTAAAAGCCAAGACGCCTTCGCATAGCCACCACATGTCAGAGACTTTCAAAACCATTTATTTGAATAGACAAATTATATAACCATTTATCTCAACAAGTAATCTAGATTTCATTTTTAAGACAAAAAAACCTAGAACTAGTAATCTTTTAAGGGGTTTTCCTTCACAGAAACACCAGCTTATTGACCCTAGTATTATTCATGGTAATTAAACCCAAAGCCCTATTGCGTAACAAACTATCAAACACAATCTGTATCATTTTAAAGGATATTGCTAAAACATTTATTTATTTATTATGTTTTCTATAAATTTATGTCGTGTGGTAATGGGTGTCCTTTACCTGAAATAAATGAATTATTATTATTATTGCCTCATATATGTTCCAAAAATTTGTCTGCTCAACAACGTAAATAACGCACGCAATGAATGTTGTTGAACTGTCAAAATGAAATCTATTACACAATTGCCCAGCAGCGGTGCTATTCTGTAAAAATATCACCGTGAAAATTTAGGTGAAGTGAGCTCTCAATAGTGTCAATTCCTAGCAAAAACAAACTTACTTCACCTAAGTTTTCACGGTGAACTTTTTACAGAATCGACCGGCTGTTCTTTCAATAAGTCAGTGCAACGACTGTATGCTGCTTGAGTTGGGTATCCTTATACATCTGCGCTGCCGTCAACTCATGACGCTGCTAGCAGAATAGTCGGCTAGATATAGTCAAATCTAAAATCTTTAGATCTTTAAAAACAAAAACTATGATACACAGGATATTTTTTTGTTTGTTTTAATTTTTCAGAATTATGTGTGTTTTTAGTCTGTGCTAAATAAATGTTCTTTCTTTCAAATACAAAGGAAAGCCAGCTCTTGAAATTTCCAAAAAAAATTATAGCATAATATTAACAAAATTCGCTGTGCAACGCTCAGCAGTAAACCTCCAAGTTATTGCTTAATCTCTTATCCCAACTACGGCGAAGCAAAAAAAAAAGGGTTATGATTTTTACCGGTATGTATGTATGTTCATCTGTTTCCTCATAACTTCAAAAGTACTTGTAATAATTTGACAAATGAGGTATCGTTAGAAGCGTCTTGACCATCCACTGGTTATAAGCTATGTGACGTCACACGAAATTCAATATGGCGCCCTCTAGAGGACATAATGTTATTAATTAAAAATATATATTTTGGGATGGTGCCTTGTATATCAAATGAAAGGGCTTAATTAGCACATTTCAAAAATATTAATATTACTGAAATAAGCCCTAAATAATTATATAATAAAAATGTTTAAAAACTAAAACCCCAACTACTGAAAAGGATGAAACAAGTAAGTTTCCCTTGGTCGCATGCTACAGCACTTCAAACAAAGGCCATTTTTCCAAAGTTCAAAATTGAAGATTTTCTGAGCAGGATATCGGTTAAAATACTTATTTTATGAGGAAAGTGATCACAGATGAAGTTGTAAAGTAGTTATAATTAGCTTTAATTTAAGCACAAGCAGAACCCTGTACTACCAGTAGTACCAATACTGCCTCATTGGAAGGACAGCATTGAAGAGGTGAAGGTTATGTCCGATCTGCTGCAAATGCAGTCCAACTCGCTCATCTGCCCCCAAAAGAGGCAGCCCAACATTCTTACAGAATGTTAATAGTATGGTATGGAAGACTGCTAAACTATTTTGAACTATTGTGAAAAATGGCCATTATTTGAAATGCTGTATCTCTGGTTTTATGTCTACAGAGCTACAGCTGTGCTCAAATTTTGTATGCTTTAAAAATGTTGATGACTTTTCGTAGGATACCTTTTAGAAGTTAACTAAAAAAAGCTTTTTGAGCTCCACAAAGTTAGCACAGGTCTTTTCAAACACCAAACTTGGTTTTACATTATTGGTATCTATTCCAACAACATCCCAAAAAATCAGTACTGTATTTTTTGTGACCTACAATGTTTTAAATGACTGGACTATAACAGTACACTGAAATTTCAAAGATAGATCATCCCATAAATTGTTGCAACGAGAACAACCAGTATGTTTTTAAAGCTATACATTAAAAAACATCTCATTTTTGTGCTTTGGCTGAAATTGGCCCACAATCACATAATTAAACTTGTAACAAAGATTCAATACATGTGATAATTAAAAAAATGTAATACTGTTTGAATGCATGTAATAAATAATATTGACCATTTATTTTATCAATGCATATTGAATACGTATTACTGAAAATGAGTATCATTTATTTTCTGGACCAAATTTTCCTCAAAACTTAATGGGGTTTACAGAAATAGGTCCATTTTATATGAGATATGCAAATGGGCTCAAAAATTAAGGAACAACATGAACATTTGAACATTTGTTAAGATGGATGAATTAAAAATAAACATTTATATCTATTTCAATATTTATAAGGCAAGGCGAAAGTATCCTGCACCTATGTCCTGCTAAACAGGACTAAAAGCTGAGTGCATGCATATTTCAACTAGTATTTTTTATTTTATTTAGATTCTGGACTATGATGCGATTAGTTAAAATACTACTACTAATATTTGTATTATTTTACACTAATTGTCATGATGAGTATAATCCTCCCTTTCCAACTTTGATACAATAAACTCAAAAATGTTTTTACTAGTAATTAAGTTTGGAAACATAATTTTGAAATCATTGAAAAAAAATAGCATAGATGGTGTTTTGTTTAGCACTAAGTAAATTTAATTTTACTGCAACAAAAGTTCATGAACTAATTGTTATAAGCAATTCAAAACCAAGCAACCAAAATGTTGTAGCATAAAAACAAAAGTAGTTTCAAGTTTTCTCTATGTATTTCAATTCAACAACTATATGCTGGGAGCATATAGTTGTTGAATTACTACTCACTAAATTCCCCTGTGAATAATTTATTAAGAAATCGGTAACTATGTAAAACTTTATGATACGTAGTTACTGCAAGCAGCGACGGCGATGACATTTATAGTAGGTACCTAAGTACCAAAATGAACAGCATTCAACATTCACAATTATTGTAATCGTGCGCGATATGAGCGGTTTGTTATTATTTTTAATCAACAATCTCAGTAATCCTATCAAATTAATTTTTCGTCTACCGTACCCTTCAGAAGAGACATATTTTTCCAACAGCGTCCGCTACGAGTGAGTAGGTACCTACTAGGCTTATGCATCTTTGATACAACAATGAAAAAGAAAACCGTTATGTTACATTATAAAAATAAGCGTTCGCCAATCTAATAAAAATGACAACCGGTTCGCAATACAACAATTACACACATAACGGCTAACAGAAAATTACTGATTTACTTGTTGATGTGAATATAACAATTTTTCAACTTACGAGAAAAGAATACGTGCCGACACGTGCAATGTTAACAAATGTTGCAATATTTACATAGAACAAATGAAGGATAATGTAACAATCAAACAAGTAACACATTACTTTAATAAATAGTTATACTTACTCATTATTGTAGGAGAAACAAATATTTAAAAATAATTATTCAAAAATGTCTGTCACACAAGCTCGGCAAGACGAAGGTAATAGTCTACTAGTGCTGGGCAAAACACAAACAGGAAACAGGATATATAAATAGTGATTCGCTTCGTTCGGTGCTTACTATGTTCTAGTGATGGGAGCAATAAGAGAATCAATTGAATGTTTTAGTGTCATGATATCTTCGTTTTTTTAACCGTTTTGCAAGTTTAAGTTTCTTTTACTGCTTGCGTTTTCTTTGAAGATTTTTTAATATAAATTACAATGTCAGCTCATTATTACTTGGCAAAAAAATCAATTATAGTACGCGGCACTTCGCGGCAGAAAGGCAATTTATGCAACATAAATACACCGGCATTGCTCTTCGTGGCCGTGTACCTTACCCATTTATTTCATTTACCTATCAGTAACACGAAGTTAATATGCTGATTGTTTTCTTAATCTACTAATATAACTATGAATCTATCTCTGAGCTCATACTAAACCTCTGAGATCATTCAAACATTTGAACAATTTTGGAATGGTCTTAGAATAAAGTTTAACCAATGAAATAATGCGTTTGAATTTTGCTGGCGCAGTGGCGCCCTCATCGTTTGTTTAGTTATGTCTTTTATTTTAGAATGAAAATGCAGAAAATAAGCACGTTAAGTTGTGCTCCACAAGATTATACGTTAATATTATTATAAACGGTAGTTTTACATTGTTTTGTTTTATTATAATCACTAAAACGGATAATAGTGGCCACAATTTTCCGTTTTAGTGATTAAAATAAAACTTAAGAATGTAAAACTAATGTTTATAATATTATTAGAACAAAAAACTGCCCTTATCTAAGGGTAGTTTTTTTTGTTCTAAGTCACATTATTCTGTGACTTAAGTAGTCTCATTTCACTGTGTTAGATAAAGATAACACACACTAGCCCATTGTGGAATGACACTGGAATGCTCTTTTCATGGCAATTAGTTTTAAGTTGTTGTGGAAAAATACTAAAAACAACATTAGGTACTCATCCCACATATTCCATTGAAAAGTGCATTATAATAAACACAATTTTTAGTAGAAGACACATTGATCTTGCTGCGATGGTGGGAATTCAAACAGTCTATAATATTAATTTCCAAAATGAGTACTATCATAGTGAAACGATCTCAATGTCATACTTGTTTATTATTATTACGAGGGTGACACTGAAAGTTCTTAGGAAATAAAAATTACTGAACAAAGTAGCATGTTATTAGTTTTATTATATCTTTTCAAAATAGTGTCCATTTACATCAATACATCGCTGCATCCGATGGAACCACTGAGAAAAGCACTTTGCCCACTTGTCCTTAGGGGTCTCTTCGACGGCATTTTGAATCCAGCCACTGCTTCCTCGACGTCCATAAAACGTTTTCTTCGAAGTGTTTCTTTTATTTTCGGAAATAAATAAAAATCGCAATATGCAAGGTCGGGGCTATAGGGCGGGTGACCCAGTAATTCCACGTCTGACGTCACCAAGTAATCGATTATTTGCTTGGCGGTGTGCGACGAGGCGTTTTCGTGGTGAAAGAGGATCCTACTGCGAGGTCGTTTCTCCCGAACTTTTTCCAAGACAAGTGACAAACAATTGTTAGTGTACCACTCTGCAGTAGGTAACTGTTTTTCAATCCTCTAAAACAATTGTTGCGTAATGACCTGTCCTTCCGAAGAACGAGGCCATCATCTTTTTTCCCACGCTTCGACCTCTCTTCACTTTAGTTGGCAACTCCTCGGAAGGAAACACCCAGACAGCAGACTATTCTCTTAGTTTCAGGATCATAACAATAAATCCAGCTTTCGTCACCCATAAGTATGTCGTTTGAGTCCTCTCTGTTAAATCTTTGAACCATTTTACGATACCAATCAACACGACGGAGTTTTTGGGCCTCTGTCAAATTATGAGGTATCCACCGAGCACAAAGCATTCTGACCGCTAAATGTTCATGGAGGATTTTGTGCACTTGACTCATACTTAGCTTGTCCGAATCTGCTGATAAGTCACTCTTTTGTCAGTCTCTATCATACGCCGCACAACACTGATGTTATCTTCGCGTTATATTCATGCTGACGTGATACAGACCATTTTCAATTTGCCGCCAAATCGTATTCTATTTTTCTCTATGGCAATAGTGCCGATGTCGACAATTCTGCCAATGTCAAATGTGTTATGAGATGAGTACTTACGATAGTAGTATACTAAGTAGTATACTTGTAGTATTGTATACCAAGAGCCACTATCTTTTGATCCAAGCCAAATCTAAGGACTGAAAGGGGGTTTGAAAATTCGAAGTGAGGCTAATAGGGCATGTGGGGTATCATATCAAAGAGCGCAGTTTACACATTCTCAAACATTTTTCTTCTTTTTTAGGCCGCATAGTTTCCGACTTTTGATGAAAAATATTAAAAAAATATAGCGTTCCCCTTTATCTCCGAAGTTTGCAAAGAGAAATAGCACACTTCAGAAATAATTCATTACACATTTACACATACATTAGTTCCACTATCGGTCAAGAGATGGCGCTGACCCAAAACTGCAATATTTTACACCGCAGCGTGCAGTGTTAAAATTCACTGACGAAACTGGCCTCGCCGATGAAAATTTAGAAACATGATGGTACGGAACCCTCGGTGCGCGAGTCCGACTAGCTCTTGCCCGGTTTTTTTTTAATATATCTTAGGCTTTCGTAGGGCGATTAAAATTAGTTAAACACTGTATCGATAGATGGCGGTGGGATCGAATTAGAAGTCACTATGGTATAGTTAAGGTCATAGCACACTTAAGGTCATAGCCCACTTACACGACTCTGCTCCCACCCGGCAAAAGGAATAGAATGTAAATATGGGCTTTAAATATTGCTCTTTAGATATATTTTACATTAGTATCATAAATTAGCAGACAGCTCGCTGTCAGCGAGCTTACCGCCGTCAGACTGCTCGGTAGTTGACGCCACAGAATACACTATAATACTGGTAGTTGACGCCTCGCTGGCCGCACGTTGTAGACGAGCGGTCGGTGCGGTGTCCGCGCACTCACTGCTAGCAGACGCCGGCAGTGCTGCCATATTTACAGATTTGTCTGTATACATACAGATTTTGCGATTATATTACAGATAGCAGATTTGACCTTATTTTATACAGATTTACGACCTCGGCACACTTTCACACGTTTTTCCAACAGCGCGATTTGTACGCCGTAACGAAAAACGAGAGCGGTCGGCGGGTGGATAGCTGGCCGTCTGCTAGCTGTCGCCGCGTGGACTGCTGGGTGCCTGCTAGCTGTCACCACGTGGACTGCGAGCAGTCGTCGTAGTTTAGGGCGGTGTTGGAGCAGAGTCGTTTAAGTGTGCTATGACCTTTAAACGACTCTGCTCCAACACCGCTCCCACCAGTGGCAGCACTGCCGGCGTCTGCTAGCAGTGAGCGCGCGGACACCGCACCGACCGCTCGTCTACAACGTGCGGCCAGCGAGGCGTCAACTACCGAGCAGTCTGACGGCGCCACGGTGGATCGAAAATCGGCTGTAGAAGAGATCTCGATGTCTTAAATGTTATTTTTTTTGCTGAAAATGACTTCTGCCGATCATTACCTACTGTTCTATAAAATGTCATATAAAGTATGTAATTGTGTGCACAAATGGAAAGTTATAATTTTTATAAGAAAAAAATGTATGGAGCTGACATGAAAAATGAGGATATCTCTGGAATCGCAAGGTTGGCCGTTATATCCTTGCACAGTACTATTTATTTGTGAATTTTTGACATACTTAATATTGCGGCATCACTTGCGGTAAGCTCGCTGACAGCGAGCTATCTGCTAATTTATGCTAATGTAAAATATATCTAAAGAGCAATATTTAAAGCCCATATTTAAATTATATTCTTTTTGCCGGGTGGGAGCAGAGTCGTGTAAGTGGGCTATGACCTTTACCCAGCGGAGAATAAGGCCGACGAAGTAAACTTGTTTAATACACCAGCTATGCTTATTCTGGCCTCACACACGTATAAATTGATTTTTTTCTAAACCTTTACCTGTGACAAATGATACCTACATTCGTGTAAGTGGTCACTATGATCTTAGCGATTTATCTACTTAGGGATTACCATCTTATTTCTAGCTTAGGTACTGTTTCACCCGGGTGATGGTTCCCACAAGAAACCGTACACTGTTAAGATACTTTTATTTCTGTGAATTACTTTACCTACTCTCATAATGTTCTTAACATAAACTTACCTTATTGACAAACTTTATCCACGTGCAACTCTAACAAAATTACCTATGAACCTGATAATTATGTAATTGTTTCATAAACTCTTATTTATGAATGGATTCGACTATTATTTTCATGATTACTGCGTGAATTTTCATTCATTATTAACATCATCATAACACATTCCATGGTCTATCTTTGCATGCTCAACACTGACTTCTAATAAACAAGTACGCTGGGGGCCTAAAAAGGTTTTTCTTTTGTGTTTTTCTTTGTTCGCTGCACTACGTAAGTATAATCAAAGAGATAGAGATTGGATTTGGATCGGACTGATTAGTAGGTATTTTAGCACAAATAAAAAAAATAACTGAAAAATCCTTCATCAATGGGATTTCATTCGATTAACTTAACAGTTACTTAACTGTCCATTACGATTCATAATTTTATCCTTTTAAATAATATATTATATTACATATACCTACGACAATTACAGTTGTTTTTTGTGCCGATTCAAAGCGCCGCTCGAGGTTCTTACTTCTCAGGAACTAAAATTCAAATAAATAAAGTTGTGAATCTTGTCGATAATTTTCTTCAGAGAGCGAGTAATTTTAAATTTACGATTTTCAAATAGACAATTAATGCTGCAATTTGATTAGCTACCTAATACAAATTAGCAAATAGGTACTAGTGTCTAATTTCAAAAGAAAAATATTCTATGTAGGTACTTACCTGACGTTTACATGGAAATAAAACTTGCCATCTACAATGTACTGCCGGTCGATTCTGTAAAAATCTCACCGTGAAAACTTAGGTGAAGTCATGAAGTGAGTTTGTTTAAGCTAGGAATTTACACTATTGATAGCTCACTCCACGCTCACTTCACCTAAGTTTTCACGGTGAGATGGTTACAGAATCGCACTGCAGTATACTTAGCATTTTTACTTTAATTAAATACTTAATTTCAGATTTCCCACCAACTCAACTATCAGTTATGGCTCAATCATAGTAGTTTTTAGGCTGAATTTTAAGCCTATCCTCATATTTAAAGCTCACTGATCTGACCGTCATGCGCTATAACTTTATTAGGACACTATCCACTAGTTTATACCTTGCGATCTGACCGCGCCCTTATGAATTTTCAGTTAACCTTTGCAGCAATTATTTTACATAAAAATGAAGCATAAAAATAACTGAGAGTGATTAGATTTTTTTCTCGGGGAAGCGCCAAGGTGGCCCCAGAAATTCAAATTTTCTTACGTTTTTTGCAATTTGCTGGTCAGTATCAAGTTGTACGTTGATTAAAATATGATTCGCGTGTATTTACAGAATTATAATCATTAGTCAGTAATACGATTTCTAAAGAAATCTCTAATTTTGTCTATTCTATCTGCAATTTTGTCTATTCTTCCGTGCTATGATTCATTGAACTAAAATAAGTTTCAGGCAATGATTTAAAATTACCTACTTTTTTTCTAGCCTTCCTGCTTAGGTTCGCTTTCTATTTAGTTTATGGTTAAGCTCTATGTAAGTTTCATGAGGGCCTCGTGGCTAAATAATAACAGCCGCATGGGTTGATCGAAGGTCAGCTTTGCTTGTCACGGTAGGTTCCTGGATGGGTTACCATCCGTTACATATCGAGACCACTCACGTGCCTCGAAAAGCACGTTAAGCCGTTGGTCCCAGCTGTCATTCGTGGATCTTTGACAGTCCTTAAGGGTAGTCAGAAGCACAAAAGTCTGTCAACTAGTCTTACTAAGAAGTAGGTAGTGCCGGATTAGCCCATAAGCAAATTAAGCAATTGCTTAGGGCATCACGTCTCCGGGAGCACCATAAGGCAGAAACATCACCGTAACAGTATTTACTAGCACATGAAAGGCAAGTCTGTTTATCAGCAAGATATTACAAGTCCCAAAAGTCACTCTAGCTAGAGATGTGCAAACTATAAAAATTGCTCGTCGTTGTTTTGAAAAAATACAAGGTGACTAGTGGATAGGAGGGCCTACAAGCGTGGATTGCTTAGGGCATCAAGTAGTCTTAATCCGGCACTGCCAAGGAGTATCATGTTCCCAGTAACTGGGTTGTGGAGGTCAGATAGGCAGTCGCTCCATTTAAAGTACTGGTTTTGAGCTCCATCCGGTCAGACTAGAAAGGCTAGGCAAATTGATTGATGTACCATGCGGTTTTCACACACAAAATCCTTATTTTTCATTCGCTTTGTCAGGCAAAAGGTGATCGATGATGATGATAAAAGTTTCACATACCTATTCTTTTTACCTTTCGTCGCAGGTCAGCATTGCATCGAAGTCTAACACAAACACTTGACGGATGCAAGAGGTGATCGTATCGTCAGTACCTACAGGTGATCATAGAACCATTAGAAATAGTATAATTAGTTTTCTTTTTATTTGAATTCAAATGTAGATTTACCCTTATGTAGGTAAATTTTACCCTTTTTTAACAAAATAAAAACTTGGTTGAAGGTTTTATATTGTTCAGAACCCTGAACAATTTGATTACCTATAGTTATTATTTTTTCCAAGGTTCTTGAAACAAAATTCTGTTATTTGGTAGGTACGAAGTTTAACGATTATAATGTTATGTAGTATATGTTTCCCTTACTTTTATATACTTATCGAAGGACATAATAAATTATAATAATGTCCTTTATTGATTTCCAGCGCTGATTGATATTTTGGGTAAAATAATGATGATTTACGAAACCTACTTAATGACAGCAACGCAAGTAGACGTAGTAGTACCTACATGATTTCGTGAATGGAGTCAATATTAAATGCAGTTCAAGCTGAATGGATAAAGTGATAAGAGCGAGGGGAGTGAGCAGTCAGCTGAGCGGTACACTATCAGCCAAAAAATTAAACACTTTATTCACAAAGGTATGATGTTATACATTTAAATTACCCGCACCTTAAAGTTCTCAACCTTCCAACACTTCATCACTTTATGGACTAGCTAGACTTATTACAATCATTCCGTAACTATCAGTTGTATCATGATCTAGTATTTTCATAAGAAAGTGAAATAAATATCGATAACTAACGGAACAAAAAATCACTTCAGTCAGTCACACTTGTCTGTTCTTCTTTGGAATGGCCAACTAGCTTCATATTTCTGAAATTCTGACTGACCGACTCCTCGACAATTCAAAAGGCCTCCCTCCCTTTGCCTATTCCACACAATGTGGTCATCTGCCGTCCTGTTTCACCTTGTTGAACGGCGCCGGTAAAAAGGTTCGCCTGTTAACTGAAAGGCTAATTAAGCTAGTTGGCAGCAACATAATAATATACATGACGGCGCGGTCATAATATTGTTGCGCGCTGCAAATAATGCTTGATACATGGCGACATTAGTTACCACTAGCGCCATCTAGTATCGGGTAGCGGAACTAGTACCTTGGTACTAGGACCTTGACCCTACTTGACCTTTTTCTAAGTACTAGTAATTCCGAGAACTTTCGACGTCGAGTCAGTCGGGACCGCTATGTACTCGAACATACTAGATGTTTATAGAATAGCTCTGTGGGACTATATAAGGCGGGCGCGAGCCGCGAGGCATATAGTTTTGAATAAGCGATACGAGCGATAACATCGAAGGCGATATTCGAGTGCGACTTAAGAGCGACTTAAGAGTGATCAGTAAGTGCAATTGTATTTCTTAATTAGTGTGTTTGACTTGTAATTAGTGTTGGTGAGTAAAGTGTCATTTTTTTGGTTATTAAATCGGCAGTTTTTATTGTCACGAACCCCAAGCTCGTAACAATATGAACGCGCGAATATTATTATTCTGCGTTCTTTTATTTAATTTGTGTAGTGAATTTGGTTGATCAAATTATTTGTATCGTAAACACTGATTTACGATTTTATTGTAAATAAGTCGCTCAACAAAAGAGGGGACTGCTTAGTCCGTGTGGGCTTGCGAGTGACGTCAGCGCCGGAAGTACACACATCAAAAGTGTCTAGGGATCAACATATATTTTTGCAATAACTTTTCTCCTGATTGATATTAATTAAAATTTTTCTTTAAGGATTCATCAAATAAAGTGTTTTCGTTTGTCACAGTAACGATAAACCAAGTCACCTTTGCATTAATAAAGAAATTTGCCATTTTCCTAATAAAGGGATTTTTGACATTTGAACCACTAACATTAAAGTTCGAAAAAAAGACTGAAATAACAGTTTTCTTTAAAATTTTATTGGGTAACTTAAACAATTAATAATCCGTGTTTCTACCGCGAACACTAACAACACAAGAACATCGGTTTGGCATACTCAAAATGAGTTCATCCAAATCACGCTGTGGAATGGCCGCCCATGTTCGTTGCAACAACAAAAAAAGGTCTTCTTGCGACTGGATACCCTCCATATTCGGCAGAGCTCTTCTCTGTAGCATATCCCATGCATGCTCAATCGGGTTCAAGTCTGGCGACTGAGCAGGCCAGAGCAGGACATTGATGTTAGCTGCGGCGAGAGTCTGTCTTACAACTCTTGCGGTGTGCGGTCGTGCATTATCATGCATTAACTGAAATAAGGGACCGATTTGCACTTGTAGAGGAACGATGACGTCAGATACAATCGTCTCAGCATAAATTTGAGCGTTGAGGTTGCCTCTGATCCAAATCAACTCAGTTCTTCCGCCGATCCAAATACCCGCCCATACCATGATGGTTCCACCACTATAAGGATGGACTTCCTGGCAGGATTTTAATCGCTGTTGGCGTCCAGGGGTTCTCCAGTGTCGTATACGTCTTGTATCCGGTCTCATACCAAAACGAGACTCATCAGAAAAGCACACGAAACGCCATTGTTCTTCTGCCCAATTTCTGTGTTCAAGAGCCCATTGATATCGAATCCTACGATTGTGCATTGCTATAGGTGGTACCCGTAGCGGTCTTCGGGAATGAAGGTTCACTTCATGCAAGCGGTTTCTGACTGTTTGGTCGCTAATTAAGTTCCCTGAAGAGTGATGAAGCCTCACGGCTAACATCATGGCGGTTATTGTTGGAGCTCTTCGAGTTAAGATTTGAATGTATCGGTCTTGTCTCCGTGTGGTGCAGCGATACCGTCCTCCATGGCGCTCAGCCACGGTACCAGTGCTTCGGTAACGTGTCCAAAGTCGACTGATAACACTCTGACTTGTATTCAGAGCTAAAGCCACAGTACGTTGCCGGGAACCAGCTTCTATCATTCCCACGGCTCTGAGCATTTCTTCCCTGCTTAAATGACGTCGCCGCTCCATAATAACGTTGGTTTTAATCAGTAGTAGGGAAACAGTAGCACTAATAATGTCTTCAATGCGTTGTATGTTTTATAGGGAAAATATTGACAGCTGATTTTCATCTTTTACTCGAATTTGATTAACAGTTCCTGTTTCAAATTATGAAATGCACCAAAAAGGATCCATATAAATTTATAAAATCATAAATTTATTACAAAGCCACATCTCAATCTCAAGAAATCCGCATAAAAATGCTTGATCCCTAGACACTTTTGATGTGTGTAGTATCGGTTGTTGTAGCAAAGTGGGGGTAGTGGGGCGACCGGTGCCTTTATAAAGCAGCCGGCGCGCGTTGTAGAGAGGCTCCACCGCATCACCGAACATATCCACGCAGGGATCCTGCGTGGATACTTGACAGGTGTGATATACTTCGACATAGCAAAAGCTTTCGACAAAGTCTGGCACAATGGCTTACTATATAAGCTATACCAACTCGGTGTGCCCGACCGTCTCGTGCTCATCCTTCGAGACTATTTGTCGAACCGCACCTTCCGCTACAAAGTAGAAGGAGCTATATCCTCTCCACACCCGATCCGAGCAGGAGTCCCCCAGGGCTCTATGCTCGCCCCGCTCATGTTCACGCTGTACACCAGTGACATCCCAACAAATAGAAAGACCCAGTTGGCTCTCTTCGCAGACGATACTGCCATTCTGTACACTGGCCGCAGCCTAGTCCAGATCTCCCACATCCTCCAAACTTCAGTCAACAAGCTCGCTGACTGGTTTAGGAAGTGGAGAATAGAAGTAAACCCCGACAAAAGTCAAGCGGTTCTCTATTCGAAACCGAGACACAAACCCATCCCCCCCCGACCTATCACCATGTTCGGCAAGCCGATCCCTTGGGAGAAGCAAGCCAAATATCTCGGTGTTATCCTCGACAGGCACCTCTCCTTCGCAGAGCACATAAAGGCGGTTCGCTCACGCGCCGCCTTCGCTCT
This sequence comes from Luperina nickerlii, assembly GCA_963855955.1. Taxonomy (NCBI): domain Eukaryota; kingdom Metazoa; phylum Arthropoda; class Insecta; order Lepidoptera; family Noctuidae; genus Luperina; species Luperina nickerlii. The sequence continues at coordinate 3,241,160 of OY979662.1, forward strand.
CGGTAGCCTCCACTCGATGCTAAATGCACGCAGCAAATTGTCACTTAAGTGCAAATTGCGCATCTACACAGCGTGCATTCGCAAAATCATGACCTATGCCTGCGTAGTCTTTGCACACGCAAAGCCCCACCACATCCATAGGATGCAGACCCTCCAGAACCGTTTCCTCCGAAAGGCTACGGGAGCCCCTTGGTTCGTTCGAAATGAGATCCTCCATGTCGATCTCAAAATCCCCACTATCCACCAATTCATGAAGCGCCTTTCCAAGCACTTCTTCGACTCCGCCCCCAACCATCGAAACCCGCTGGTTGTCGAGGCCGCCAGATATACTCCCTCCCAAATTAGTAAACTCCGCCGTCCAAGGCATGTTCTCACCGATCCAGATGACCCCATAACCCTCCTCCAAGAGAGCAGTAGGGCAACCAGCACGCTTAGGAAAAACAAGTACAAAAAATCGACATACCGGCCTCGCCGACGAGGTCCCTCGCGACGTCCCCCAGTAAATGCCCCCCACCGACCCTTGCTCGATGTAGTGCCAGCCCGCGCCGCAGCTGAGCCTGTAGATTTAAATTCCCGACTCTGACCTCTGAGTTTGTTTCGGCATTTCTTCTCAGAGTAGTCAATTAGGAAATGCCGGCCCCATCGTTCGTTAAATAATCATAATTCGATCCAGCCTGTCCCAACTTGCTGCCCTCCCCCCAGCGACGCCCTAAGCCGAGGCTCGTACCCCACAGGGGGTGCCCTTAGCGTGTAGTCGCTTAGTTTATTTAGTTAGTTTTAAGCCCCTGGCTGGAGGCTTTGAGATCTCTCAAGGCAGCCGCAGGATTGTCCGGTTAAGTAGTCACGACCTCTCAAGGTCAACTACGAGATGCCATATAAAAAAAAAAAACTCGGTCCGTGGCGCTGGTCGTACGCTCGCAATTTCACATACCTCTTTGTCTTGATTTTTATAAAGTTTTGTTAAGTTTTTGAAAGTGTCGTTAATTTATTAACGAAAATAAAGTTTGTCAAAGTTAATGCTTTGCCTCATTCACTTCATGCAAGCGGTTTCCGCTTTCTGCTGCCCGTGGATAAATTCGATTTACATATTTTTGAGGAATTTGAGGCTGTCTGCACACATTGTACGCTGTCTAAGACGTTTTCACATTGTTGTTAAATAAATGTGTGCTTTAAGTTAAACATACTAAATCCATGGTAAGTACATACGAATTCCATGTGAAGTGATGATCATTGATGATTGACAACATGTCAAAATTGATATGACAATATTATTGGTAAGTTTGTACAGTAACATTTCATACCGAATTTTTTTTATAAAAAAATAATTAAAAAAACATGAAACGCATCCCAAGTACCTTACACTATAAATAAGCTAATTAGCAAGAGATTTAAAACACATTTTAAATTTAAGTATATGAAAGGTATGTGGAATTACATTTACGAGATGACTTAATCCCTTAATATTGTTTAGATAATAATGTTTTAGGACTACGATCTACGAAGGCGTACATTCATAGACGCTTTAAAATACTTTCGCCGTGCAGCTTATCCAGGCCTGGGTAGGTAGGTACTCAACTTTGTTCGCGTTTTGAAAGCGTGCGGTTTCTACTAACTGAACAAATGCGGTAATTCCCGCCATTGTTATTAAAACAATCACTTTTAGATCCTCTCGTTTATGAAGGGTAGAGTTAAGGAGAACTGACTCATATGGGAGGAAAGTTGAAAAATTGTCCAGCTATATGCAGTAAATAACAATTCAAAAGCCCTCCAAAATGGCGCTAACGTAGGCAAAGGGTATGAATGTAGCAGTTGTTGACGGATTGAAGTATACCGAGTTAGAAAATTTTATATTTTTAGTGACTAGAGTAGAACATATAAGAACTTCTCTTGGTTCAAGAGTAATTTCAAAAACTACCGTCAGCACAAGACCAAAACTACTGCATTGTAAAAGAAAATTGAATGTTTTTATAACAGAGATGATGTAAGCCGCGCCACTGCAGGCAAAAAAAAGAGATAGGACCTTCAAAAAAGTAACACGCCAATAGAGATACTTGCTAGACAAACTAAGTGTACTTCATAGAAAGTTTATCGTGGAAGAGGCCCAAATTAGTTTCAGTTCTTTTAAAAAAGTACCGCCTGGTCTACGTACTTTCTCCAAAAATCAAGGATTGCGAGAGTTGCGCGTGCAAAAAACATTCTAATATGCAATTTCTGGTTGATGAACTGAAATCTCTTAATATTCTTTAGACTGATTATCTAAATGAAGTAACTTCAAATTTAGTATGTGATTATAATTCAAAAGATTGCATGTATAATAATTGCAACACATGTTCAGAAATTCAATTAAAAGTAAATAATGTAGAACTGTTGGCTAAAGCAAGCTGGTTTACTTGGGTTTTAAAATAACACGAATATAAAAAGGCAGGGGAAAAGAAGACAATTAAATGATAAAGATAAAAAATAGGGTACTTTAAAAGACTTACCTGAGATATTTAATGAGGAAATGAAAAAATTTAAGCCTCACATTTTTAATTTTTATTTTCAATATAAACAATATAAAGATTGCATTAATAATTTGCAAGATCATGAGGCATGTATTCATATAGACATCTCTGAAAATTTCTGAGGCCGCCCATAGTAAAGGTGCCGCTGATGATATCGGGGAGTCATCAAATGAACCCTGGATACCAAAATCGCTCAGGGAAAAGACATACCAAATGCTGAAACAGCATTTGACATTCTGAAATCAGAGGACACAAGTAAAAAATTATTTTATATTTCATCTCATAACATCAAACCAATACAAGCAAAACTCAGTCCGTTGCCACAAACAATGAAAATACATCAACTGATAGCGATAGAAAAGCTATATATAAAAGCTATATGCTCAAACAGAGAACTCAGCTGTTTCTGTGGTGCTCCTAGAGGCAGCTGTGAATGTTACTCCCCTGTATTTCATAGCTTTTGCCCCATAATCAACACAAACGAATTACAGGCAAATAATCGAAAACAGAGAACTAGGCGCAGGCGTGTCAGTTCTTCAACCGATGAAGACGATGATGATATTATTGAATATGCAGAAAGCGATGCCACGGCCTTTCTTTCTGATGATTCTATGAGTCTGGAATTTAACGACGATGAAAGTAATCTGATCACTGAACTCGACAAAAAAACTGGTTTTCTAAAAAGCCGAAAATTGATCCAAACAAAAAAGTTATTCTGTTAGCCACAATAATTTTAAAGAAACCTGATGATACAATAATACTAAACAAGAAAAGAAGAGAAAACTACTCTGGCAAATGAAGAGTTTGTGCAAAAAGTAATATTAGAAAAAAGATGAGAATAAGGAAAATAAAAACTATACCAAAGAAGAGATCAAGACAACTTTAAAGGAAGAGATTATAAAAGAGGGAAAAGACAACATTGTTAGTGAATGTACGAAAGAAGATGAATGCAAGAAAATTCTAAATGTTTCTGGAAAAGATGAGAAGAAACAAGCTATTGAAAATAAAGACTGTGACCAAATTGAGACTGGACACGAGAAATATCAGGAAAGCATGAGAGGACAAAACAAAACTGAGAATTTAAGAGAAGATGAAAGTAATAACAACGAGAATTTAGATGAAGAAGGAAGAAGGGCGATTGAGAGTGAAGAAAATAAGCAGAATGACATTGTTTTAAATGACAGTATCTTGGGTAGATATTTCCAAAGAAACACGAGGAAATATTTTAGCACTGACACGTCAGGTCCAGACATCTGTCAAAGAGCCTATATTTTCTTTAGTCATGACTGAATGATGAACGAATGAATGAATCGAATGATGAACGTCATCATATATTTTATATTGGAAAACCTCTTGTCACAGTGGTGCCAACTGGTGTCGTAAATTTTCACGAAAACCCTCATTCTGAATCATTTCGAAGGATATTGCTAATCCATTGCTTTCGTATGTTCGAAAAATATGTCTCCTCAACAACGTAAATAACGCACTGAATGTTGTTGAACTGTCAAAATGAAACCCATTGCTATTGATATTGTGTTACGCAATTACCCCGCTGCTGTTTCCCTTTAGAGCTTGTATAAATCGTCCAAAAAGCGAATAAATCCCTACTCGCTGGTACGGCCAGCAACAAAAGTCGATTAACACTTCAGTTTTTTTTTAAATCTCAGTTATTTAGCAAAATATTTATTCAAAATTGCAGCAGAAGTACAATGCAATATTGAACAAATATTTTGCACAATAACTGAGATTAAAAAAACTGAAGTGTTTATATTTTGCTCACTCAATAACTGAGATTTAAAAAAACTGAAGTGTCAATCGACAATTGTTGCTGACTGTACTAAAAACAGCAAGTCCTAGTCCTAGTAGCTAAGAACCTAAATTACTATTTGTAAACACTTATTTTTTTGAGTTTTGTTACAAAAGGGGTGAAAACGGGACCACATTACAAGTCTAAGTTGTCTGTCTATCTGTAAATCGTACGTATTCTATCAAAACCAACAGCTTTCGAACGCCATACGCCATCTTGCCAGCTTCGGCCGGGCCGAAGATTCGGCCACTTGTGTGTCTAAACTGAAACCGAACCATCGATCGGTCGGACAATAATTAGAATACAATTAAGTTTAGGCATTAACGATACCTAATCATTGATATTTTGGAACTGCTATCATGTATCATTTTTATTATTTAACTGATTAGAGTCATGTTATTTTCGAACGTTATGATTGATTGGTTGCCCCTTTTAAGGTAGGTTAGAAAGTGCTACAACCCTGGGCCCTGAGTCCACACAAATTGTCCCTTGTTCTTCTTCTTTCGTTTAACTTTTATTACTTAACTAGCATTTTGCTTCCAGTTAACAATAATAAAATATTTTTGGTTTTTTTTTCAGCCAGGATACTCTACTTATTCCAAGAAAGTACATCTAAAATTTGTCATATTCATAGTAATGATCACCCGGTGACCGTCGAAAAAGTAAATGCCAAAACAATTATTATGGCATACTGGTGTAAAACGATGAAAATTTAAAGATAGTATATATTTTTTTGTAACGCTGCGCTGTACAGTTTATAAATTAGACGTTATGTCAAGATTCGTAGAAGTAAAACAAATCCATATGAGAGATTTGGACAACATCGATTCATATTATGAACACTTGCTGAATGAATTTTCTCATCTTAATCAAGAAAACAGCCCATGTAATGGTATCGAAAATGTGAGCATAATTGTTAATAAGAAGAGGTGGAGGAACCGCAAAAAGCACAATGTATTCGTACATGCTCAACAGCCAACAATTGCTTTTCGTTTATCAAGATTCAGCAAATACAAGAAGCAAGGTTCGATCACCAAACCCTCAAGCATGCCTGAACTAAACAAATGTACAAGGCCAGTCCCACCACGAAATAAAAGCGGCCATAGAAAGGATACAAAACAAAACAAATACAAACAGAGCCCTTTTCAGACTAAGTTTATTGCCAATGTAGTTTCTGAACATCGGTTCGACAATTGCTTCATGAACCTATTTAACTATCCCAGCCATACAAAATGGAAAATATACAGATGTCAACTGGGTGCTGTAGAGGACAGTTGTTGTTGTTATTGTAACTCTGATGCTATGTTTGAAGTGATGAAGGGCTTATACGACTGTTACAAAGCGCAAAATTGCGACAATTGTTGTTGTGTACTTTGCAGTCATAAATTACAAGAGGAGAGAAAGCTCGGGGAATTCAGAAAATCTATGGCCACTATTGCAAGGGATAAAGTATTAGATGGTAAGACGGCAGCAGAAAAAGAGAAAATTTTGAAAGAAATGGCTAAGGCTAGGCTACCTTTACCTACAGGGAAGACGGCATCAGAAAAAGCTTTGATAGACAAAACAAGGAAAGAGCTTGGACTACCACCATCGCCTAAAAATGCAGCCGAAATGGCAAAAATGCGAAAAGCTGAGGCTGCAGGTATTATTACTCCTTTAGAAGGTAAAGCTCCGGCGCAGAAAGAAGAAATTTTAAGAGCGCAAGCTAACTTCGGTTTGCCCCTTCCAGAAGGAAGGACTGCTTCGGAAAAGGCTCTGATAGATAAAATCAAAGCTAAAAAGGGAACTAGTTCTATTGGGAAATCAGAGTTTAAGGAAAAAGGTCCAATCTTGGGCGCTAAAATGCGCAAAGCAAAAGCGGATGGATTTATGATACCGCTCATAGATAAAACACCAGCAGACAGAGAAAAAATTCTTAGGGAACTAGCTAACCGAGGCATACCCCTCCCTGAAGGTCAATCACCATCAGAAAAAAACATTATTGACAAGGTACGCACCGAACTTGGTCTACCTATAGAACCTGCAACTAAAGCTATTAGAGATAAGCATGATGAGGCAGCTATACAAGGCATTCTATTGCCATTGGAAGGTAAAACATCTACGGAAAAAGAAAGTCTATTACAAGGCCAGCACAATATGGGTATTCCATTACCTATAGGAAGGACACCGTCAGAGAAAGCTCTTATAGCCAGAATAATGGCAACTCCTCGTCCACCTTCCGTGAAAACAGCGGGTTTACTAACGTCTATAACGGGAAAATCACCGGAACAAAAAGTTAAAATTCTGAGAGGGCGTGCTATGAAAGGTTTACCCCTGCCTGAAGGTAAATCGGCATCAGAAAAAAAACTTATTAACAAAGTTCGTGCCGACCTTGGTCTACCTAAGGAACCTAAAACGAAATCTATTCGAGACAAACATGAGCAAGCAGCAAAAGCTGGTTTACTACAGCCATTGGAAGGCAAAACACCTGCAGAGAAGGAAAAGATACTGAAAGGTCTACATGATTTGGGAATTCCGTTACCTGAAGGACGGACGCCATCAGAAAACGCAATAATAGCTAAAGTCAAGGCTTCACCCCACGTGGTTCCAGCGGTGCTGGCACCTTCAGAGAAAATGGGAAGAGCAAAAGCGGAAGGATTACTAACACCTCTCAAAGGAAAAACACCAGGACAAAAAGAAAAAATTCTGAAAGGATTGGCCATGACAGGTATACCGCTCCCTGAAGGTCAATCACCTTCAGAAAAAAAACTTATTGACAAGGTTCGCACCGACCTTGGTCTACCTAAGGAACCTAAAACTAAATCTATTAGGGACAAACATGAACAAGCTGCAAAAGCTGGCATACTACAGCCTTTGGAAGGCAAAACACCTGCAGAGAAGGAAAAGACATTGAGAGGTCTTCATGATTTGGGAATTCCGTTACCTGAAGGGCGGACGCAATCAGAAAAAGCTCTTATTGCCAAAGTGGCGGCAAGCAGCCGTCATCCTTCAAGGGTGGTTCCACCGGTCCTGGTTCCTTCGGAGCAAATGCCTAGAGCACAAGCGGAAGGATTACTTACACCATTGACAGGCAAAACACCAGAACAAAAAGAAAAAATTCTGAGGGCACTAGCTAACCGAGGTATACCTCTCCCTGAAGGTCAATCACCATCACAACAAAAACTTATAAACAAGGTTCGAGCCGACCTTGGCCTACCTATAGAACCTAAAACTAAATCTATCAGAGACAAGCATGAACAAGCAGCAAAAGCTGGCTTACTACAGCCCTTGGAAGGCAAAACACCCGCAGAGAAGGAAAAGACATTAAAAGGTCTACATGATTTAGGAATTCCGTTACCAGAAGGCCGGTCGCCGTCAGAGAAGGCTCTTATAGCTAAAGTCAAGGCCTTACCTCGTGCAGCTTCAATTAAAACAGAGGGCTTAATGTCGCCCCTAACAGGCAAACAACCAGAACAAAAAGAAAAAATCCTACGAGCGCGTGCGATGAAAGGTTTACCGCTCCCTGAGGCACAATCACCATCACAACAAAAACTTATAAACAAGGTTCGAGCCGACCTTGGCCTACCTATAGAACCTAAAACTAAATCTATTAGAGAGAAACATGAACAAGCAGCAAAAGCTGGCTTACTACAGCCCTTGGAAGGCAAAACACCTGCAGAGAAGGAAAAGACATTAAAAGGTCTACATGATTTAGGAATTCCGTTACCAGAAGGCCGGTCGCCGTCAGAGAAGGCTCTTATAGCTAAAGTCAAGGCCTTACCTCGTGCAGCTTCAATTAAAACAGAGGGCTTAATGTCGCCCCTAACAGGCAAACCACAAGAACAAAAAGAAAAAATCCTACGAGCGCGTGCGATGAAAGGTTTACCGCTCCCTGAGGCACAATCACCATCACAACAAAAACTTATAAACAAGGTTCGAGCCGACCTTGGCCTACCTATAGAACCTAAAACTAAATCTATTAGAGAGAAACATGAACAAGCAGCAAAAGCTGGCTTACTACAGCCCTTGGAAGGCAAAACACCTGCAGAGAAGGAAAAGACATTAAAAGGTCTACATGATTTAGGAATTCCGTTACCAGAAGGCCGGTCGCCGTCAGAGAAGGCTCTTATAGCTAAAGTCAAGGCCTTACCTCGTTCAGCTTCAATTAAAACAGAGGGCTTAATGTCGCCCCTAACAGGCAAACCACAAGAACAAAAAGAAAAAATTCTACGAGCGCGTGCGATGAAAGGTTTACCGCTCCCTGAGGCACAATCACCATCACAACAAAAACTTATAAACAAGGTTCGAGCCGACCTTGGCCTACCTATAGAACCTAAAACTAAATCTATTAGAGAGAAACATGAACAAGCAGCAAAAGCTGGCTTACTACAGCCCTTGGAAGGCAAAACACCTGCAGAGAAGGAAAAGACATTGAAAGGTCTACATGATTTGGGAATTCCGTTACCAGAAGGCCGGACGCCAACAGAGAAAGCTCTTATAGCTAAAGTCAAGGCCTTAACTCGTGCAACTTCAATTAAAACAGAGGGCTTAATGTCGCCCCTAACAGGCAAAACACCAGAACAAAAAGAAAAAATCCTACGAGCGCGTGCGATGAAAGGTGTACCGCTCCCTGAGGCACAATCACCATCACAACAAAAACTTATAAACAAGGTTCGAGCCGACCTTGGCCTTCCTATAGAACCTAAAACTAAATCTATTAGAGAAAAACATGAACAAGCAGCAAAAGCTGGCTTACTACAGCCCTTGGAAGGCAAAACACCTGCAGAGAAGGAAAAGACATTGAAAGGTCTACATGATTTGGGGATTCCGTTACCTGAAGGACGGACGCCGTCAGAAAAGGCTCTCATTGCCAAAGTAGCGGCAAGCAGTCGTCATCCTTCAAGGGTGGTTCCACCGGTCCTGGCGCCTTCGGAGCAAATGCGAAAAGGGAAATCGGAAGGAGTACTAACGTCACTCACTGGTAAAACACCAGAACAAAAAGAAAAAATTCTAAAGGCACTAGCTAACCGAGGTATACCTCTCCCTGAAGGTCAAACAACATCAGAAAAAAAAATTGTTGACAAAGTTCGCGCCGACCTTGGTCTACCTACGGAACCTAAATCTAAATCGATCAGAGAAAAACATGAACAAGCAGCTAAAGCTGGCTTATTACAGCCATTGGAAGGCAAAACACCTGCAGAGAAGGAAAAGACATTGAAAGGTCTACATGATTTGGGAATTCCGTTACCAGAAGGCCGGACGCCATCAGAGAAGGCTCTTATAGCTAAAGTCAAGGCCTTACCTCGTGCAGCTTCAATTAAGACAGAGGGTTTAATGACGCCCCTAACAGACAAACCACCAGAACAAAAAGAAAAAATCCTACGAGCGCGTGCGATGAAAGGCTTGCCGCTCCCTGAGGCTCAATCACCATCAGAAAAAAAAATTGTTGACAAAGTTCGCGCCGACCTTGGTCTACCTACGGAACCTAAAACTAAATCTATCAGAGACAAACATGAACAAGCAGCTAAAGCTGGGTTACTACAACCATTGGAAGGCAAAACACTTGCAGAGCAGGAGAAAATATTACAAGGTCTACATGAAGTGGGTATTCCATTACCTGTAGGACGGACACCATCAGAGAAAGCTCTTATAGCTAAAGTCAAGGCTGGACCTCGTGCACTTTCAGCGGTCCTGGCACCTTCTGAGCAAATGCGTAGAGCGAAAGCGGAAGGATTACTGACACCATTGAAAGGTAAAACACCAGAACAAAAAGAAAAAATTCTGAAGGCACTAGCTAAACGAGGTTTACCCCTCCCTGAAGGCCAAACACCTTCAGAAAAAGAACTAGTTGACAAGGTTCGCGCTGAACTTGGTCTACCTAAGGAACCAAAAACTAGATCAATTCGAGACAAACATGAACAAGCAGCTAAAGCTGGCTTACTACAGCCATTGGAAGGCAAAACACCTACAGAGAAGGAAAAGACCTTGAAAAGTTTACATGATTTAGGAATTCCGTTACCTGAAGGACGGACGCCATCAGAGAAAGCTCTTATAGCCAAAGTAACGGCAAGCAGTCGTCATCCTTCAAGGGTGGTTCCGCCGGTCTTGGCGGCTTCGGAGCAAATGCGAAAAGGGAAATCGGAAGGAATACTAACGCCACTCACAGGCAAAACCCCAGAACAAAAAGAAAAAATTCTAAAGGCACTAGCTATCCGAGGTATACCTCTCCCTGAAGGTCAAACACCTTCAGAAAAAAAATTAGTTGACAAGATTCGCGCCGTCCTTGGTCTACCTACAGAACCTAAAACTAAATCTATAAGAGACAAACATGAGCAAGCAGCTAAGGCTGGCTTACTACAACCATTGGAAGGCAAGACACCTGCAGAGAAGGAAAAGGTATTAAAAGGTCTACATGATTTGGGAATTCCGTTACCGGAAGGACGAACGCCATCAGAGAAAGCTCTTATAGCCAAGGTAGCAGCAGGTAGTCGTCTTCCTTCAAGGGTGATTCCACCAGTCCTGGCGCCTTCGGAGCAAATGCGAAGAGCGAAATCGGAAGGATTACTAACGCCACTTACAGGTAAAACACCAGAACAAAAAGAAAAAATTTTGAAGGCACTAGCTAAACGAGGTATGCCTCTCCCTGAAGGCCAAACACGTTCAGAAAAAAAACTTGTTGACAAGGTTCGCGCTGACCTTGGGTTACCTAAGGAACCTAAAACTAAATCTATTAGAGACAAACATGAACAAGCAGCTAAAGCTGGCTTACTACAGCCATTAGAAGGCAAGACACCTGCAGAGAAGGAAAAGGTATTAAAAGGTCTACATGATTTGGGAATTCCGTTACCGGAAGGACGAACGCCGTCAGAGAAAGCTCTTATAGCCAAAGTAGCGACAGGTAGTCGTCTTCCTTCAAGGGTGATTCCACCGGTCCTGGCGCCTTCGGAGCAAATGCGAAGAGCAAAAGCTGAAGGATTACTTAAATCAATGAAAGGTAAAACATCAGAACAAAAAGAAAAAATGAAAGCTGAATCATTGCCTACCGTCACATCTGATAAAATACGAAAAGCCAAAGCAGCTGGACTATTCACACCTCTTGCAGGTAAAACTCCCGAACAGAAAGAAAACATTTTGCAGGGTCTAGCTGAAATTGGCTTACCACTTCCAGAAGGAAAAACTCCATCCGAAAAAGCATTTATCGATAAAATAAAAAAAGAATCCGGGGTACTAGATAGAACGCAGTCAGAAAAATTACGTAAGGCTAAAGCAGCTGGTTTGTTAACTCCCTTAGAAGGCAAATCTCTGGATCAGAAAGAAAAGATACTGCGGGGTAGAGTCGCTGCAGGTTTGCCGTTACCAATGTATAAAACGCCATCAGAAAAAGCTTTGATACAGAAAATTAAAGATGATACTGGTTACGTGACACCATCACCATCAGAACGATTACGAAGAGCCAAAGGTGCTGGTCTGGTAACTCCTTTGAAAGGGAAAACTCCATCAATGAAAGAAAAGATACTCAGGGGTATGAAAGCCGCAAGTGTGCCGATTCCAGAAGGTGAAACACCGTCAGAAAAGAAACTTATAAGCAGATTTATTTCAAGGCCACTATCTGTAACACAATCAGAGAAACCAACAGCAGCGAAAACTACAGGATTGCTGACACCGCTTGAAGGAAAAACACCTGCTGAAAAGGAAAAAATCGTCGAAGGGTTAGCCATGGCCGGTTTGCCACTGCCGGAAGGTAAGACGAAATCTGAAAAATCAATGATAGCTAGAGTTAAAGCTCGAACACCACCAGAAGGCAAAACTCCATCAGAGAAATCAATTATTCGCCAAGCAAAAGCAGCAGGGCTATTCACACCAATAACCGGAAAGGCACCTGCCGAGAAAGAAAGAATACTAAAAGGACTTGCTGAAGCTGGGTTACCATTGCCAGTAGGTGGAACAGCGTCCGAAAAAGACTTGGTGAAGAAAATTAGAGAAGAGGTAGGTTTGCCAATTGAGCCGACCCCTTCCGAAAAGAAGGGGAAAATTAGGAAGAAGGAGAAAAAGGTTGGTGTGTCTGCATCAAAAAGAGCAGCAGGAATAGATGCTGAAGAGTTTCAAGATATTATTAAAACAACAACATGCGACCGTGGCTGCGGTTGCGACAAAAAGAAAATCAAATTTAAACACAGTTACGTAAAAATCAGAGTGACGTCTCCAGATATATCTTCCTTGTGTGATTGTCCTGGTGAATGTCTCCCAGGCGTTAAGAGCGGGGCCTTCATTGACAACGAGGGTATTAAAGTTACAATCGGGAGCGCAGTTGTTATACCATCATATTCAATGGAGTGTATCAATCAAGTAATGCTTGACGAAATTGTTTCAAACACAGACCTCAGTAAAACACGAACTAACTATCATAATAACCTTGATGACTCTAATAAACCAAAATACAAAGTTAGTAGTGAATTGGGTCTTAATAAAAAAATGAATTACATCCTCAACGCCAGCAGTTCTGATCTGAACTATAATACTAGACCATATCGCATTCAAAGCGATAACATTCATGGACCGAGTAGTATAGCACAATACCAAGACAGAGTCAGTAAATCTGACAGGATTGTGGAAAGCTTAAGAGATCTTCAATCATTGGATGACGTTTACAAAGAGCCAACTTCAAAACCTAATTCTGCAAGCAGTTTTGAAACCATTCTTATTATAAAAAATGACATGTCATTAAGCACAAGTACAAGCAACAGCATGGACTCAATCAGTTTGATTTCGGTTATAGACAGCAGCATATCATCCAGCTCCGCCCATTACTCGGGCTACGAGTCCACTAACGACTTACTGAGTATGAACTCACTAGACGGACCGACAACCAGGTAACTAATACATCCAGTTTATGAATCAAAAAAACGTTTTTGCAAAAAAAAAAACCATTCAACTTCCAAAAAAAAAACACTACAATGAAAAATAACTTTAATTTCGAAAGTCGGTGTCGTTGGTTCTGTATTTTCGGTTTTCGACACCGACTTTCGAAATTAAAGTTATTTTTCACTTTGTAGTGTTTTTTGGAAGCCGGTTGTTTTTTTTTTTGTAAAAAGTTTTAAGCTATAGCAGCAAACGCGGTTGATTCGCTGACATTTATTGAAGAGTTCCGTTGTATGTCTCCGAAACTCCTTATCAGATCTTTACGAAATTTAAAAAAAAAAAAAATTTGAAAAAAATTTTATTGAAAAAAATGGAAATTCAAATTTTAGATGGGACCATTTCGGAAAAAATCACGCTCGAACAAAAAAAAATTTTGCAAATCCGTCTATATACCAGGGTGAGTCAAAAAGTTCTTAGAAATGCATATTATATAAAACCTATTTGGGAGAAGTTCGATATTCAAATTAAAGAGTGACAATCACACAATTTGTCAGTTCGTTCGCACGTAATAAATTGTTTTGTGCAACGAGTTGATAAAAATACAAAATCACTACATAGTATAAAACAAAGTCGCTTTCTCTGTCCCTATGTCCCTTTGTCCCTTTGTCCCTTTGTATGCTTAAATCTTTGAAACTACGCAACGGATTTTGATGCGGTTTTTTTTAATAGATAGAGTGATTCAAGAGGAAGGTTTATATGTATAATAACATCCTTTAAATAGTGGAGAAGTACTGTTATTTTTGAGGTTTCTAATGTGATGTCGTAAATAATTACATTTTTTCCGCTTACATTGCAAACGCAGGCTGAACCCTACGAGTTTTATCAAAATAATGTACTAAGTATTGTACACATTGAAAAGGTCTACAGAAAAGTCCGTGATGGTATACGTCTATCTCTTATGGATAACCCACAATAACTTTTTTTTGTCATTTACTTTTTACGACAAATAATGGCTAATTTTCGAAGCGATTTTAACCAATACAGCATTAATCCTTAACCAATTAAATACCTTGAATACATTGTTCATTTAATATAGATCTATATGGCCCTTTACACCACATGATTTAAGTGAATATTTTCGAAGATATTACAGATTTAAAAATTGCGGGACGTAGCGTTTGCGGCGGTACCGGCCGGCCGCCCGGTGCGGCAAGAGCGTGCCAATAAATAGCGCGTCTGAGGCCGCGGTTTTCCCTATAGGTAGCACTTTGAATTCAGCAGCGATCGGACGCGTTTATTATAAAAACGTGCTTTTCAGCGCGACAACGTATCAGTAATTATAAGTAAGTTACGATCAATAATTGTATGTAGCCGGAGCGGGCCGCTATGTTTTTATATACAACGTTCACAGTTTTTCTGTAGTGTATTTAGTATCAGCAATGCACCCGTGCGAAGCCGGGGCGGGTCGCTAGTTATGTATAAAAGTGAGTTACGTGCGGTGATAAAATATTTAAGTTTGAAAAAAATGTCTACGAAGGAAATTTTTTCTGACATTCAGCAGACATTAGGGGATAGTGCTGTACCCTATTCTACGGTTGCGTACCGGGTGGCCGAATTTAAAAGAGGCAGATCAAGCTGTAAAGATGATCCGCGTTCTGGGCGGCCTTCAACCTCTGTTACGGAAGAAAATGTCAGAAAGGTTGAGAATCTGGTTTTGGAAGACAGAAGAATAACTATAAAACATATAGCTGAGATCCTAAAGATAATTTGGTAGCGTTCAATCCATTTGAATTGATTCACTGGGTTTCAAAAAAGTGTCGGCAAGATGGGTGCCACGAATGTTAACCGACGAAAACAAAAAGCGACGTTTAGAAATTTCTAAGAGTAATTAATCTCGAAATGTTCCAGCGTGATACGGATAACTTTCGCCTTGTCACCATGGATGAAACGTGGGTCCACCATTTCGATCCTGAAACAGAGACAAAGCATGTCTTGGAAACGACCATCCTCTAAGAAAGAAAAAATCAAAGAAAAAAAAGAAAAATCCATCCATTCCAGTCCAGTAAATCCATCCATTAAGAAATTTCGAGTTGCTCCTACCGCTGGCAAAGTTAATGGCCTCAGTGTTCTGGGATAGTGAAGGAATCCTTTTTATTGATTACATGCCAAAAGGCCAGACGATTACTGGACCCTATTATGCAAATTTAATACAGAAAGTGCGTGAAGCGATTAAAGAAAAACGTCGTGGAAAACTGTCGTTAGGGTTGGGCGTGTTGTTTCTTCAATATAATGCTCCTGCTCATCGATCGGAAGTTGCGCTCAACGCAATCCGCTGTGCTGGCTTCAATCTCCTTGACCACCCACCATATTCTCCGGACTTAGCCCCAAGTGATTTTCACTTATTCCCAAAATTAAAAGAGGAAATTCGTGGAACAAAATTTCACGATAATGACGCGGTTATGGCTGCCGTAGAGGAGTTTTTCGAGAGTCAAGAAAATCAATTTTTTTCGCAAGGAATAAGGAAGTTAGAAACGTGTTATTCTAAATGCATTGCATTGGAGGGAGATTATGTAGAAAAATAAAATATTTGTTTAAATCTTTGAATTTTTTAATATTGATTCCAAGAATTTTTTGATTCACCCTCTTATGAGGGAGTTATGACCGAACATACATAAAAAAATATAAACATCCGAATTGATAACCTCCTCCTTTTTTGAAATCGGATAAAAATTCAAAATATCCTTGCTAAAAATATTTTCTGATATTTAGGGGTTTATTTATATAAGTATTCAAATGTTGCTTTAAGTCAAGTAATGATTAGCGACTGTTTAACCATACATTTTCGACGTCTACATATACGTCTCTCAACTTTAAGCAATGTTCATAAATAAACTTCTTAAATTCTCCCCGTCGCGCGTCGTAAGGAACAAAAGCGCCACTGAAGTCAAACAAACATTGTGCAGTGTGAAATTCCTGATAATGACCGAAATATGACATGGGGAACGCTATTTACCCTCCATATAAAAAAAAATCCTAAAAGTAAATGTTCCTAATAGCTGAACGACTTACACTTTAGCAAAATGTCCTATGAGCAAGTCTTCCTACGAGCAGTTTCTCTTATTTGTAAAATATGTAGTACTATGCTGAAAAAGCACTATTGGTTTTTATCGTCATAGCTCATTAAAGCATTTATTAAAAAGGTAACCATAAAGAATAAAGAGAAAATAAAGAACTAAGCAGAAAAAATATTTTGGCTCTCAATTTTATTGCTGTTTAAAGTCCTGTCCTAATAAATCATTTATATTCCACCTGAACTGAAGTGGGTTTTTGCAATCAGCATCGCCATACACGTGGTTTTGGATAAAAAATCACATAACGTAATGTATCATTTCTAAATTGCTCGGGGAATATAGGCTTAATTTTATATTGTTGTAATAATATATTAGGTATTTGGTACACCTAAAATCCAAACGTTTCCGTATGATGCTAACATACGTTACGTTTATACGTTTTTATTTTTGACAGTGACGATGCTATCAACCACCCCGAAATAGCTGAGGAACGTGAACGTGTTATAAGAAATATTGGAGCAGTGGGTCCACAACAATATACTATCTTGAGAATGTCTCAATTAGAAGCAAACTTTGGAAATAAAAAGTTGAGGAAAAGAAAGGCGAGCTTTGAAACTGAAGATCCCGTCGTGCTGTTCAACCAGTTGCCGAGTAAGCTGGACGTATCGAAGTTAATGTTCGAGATTATGTCAAAAAAACGTTTCGCGGCTGCTTCCTCAATATTCATACTAGTACCAATGTCTGATGATGACGAGGAACAGTGCTCCTCCAATTGTATTGATTCCATTACTAGTATTCCGTCGAATGAATATCATCTCACAGCGAGCGCTACTAATCCCGTGGATCTGGGTACGTACTTTATATTTTCTGCTTATTAGTTTGTGGTTTAGCTCTCTTTACTTAAAATCTATCAGACTAATGTCTAATAGCCCAAAAAATCCAGTCGGGAATTAAAATCAAAATCAATGTGCAACGTGCAATTATTTAAACAGGTGGGTAATGCAAACACGGGCTGACACCCACCGGCTTTTCCATCTGTTCATGGCGACTCTGGCTAGCTAGGTCAGGACTAGAGTTGGATCAAACTCAAACTCAAAGTATTTATTTCAATTAAACCATTTACAGGCACTTTTGAATTGTCAAGAAGTCGGTCAGTCAGAAAATATGAAGCTAGTTGCCCATTCCAAAGCGTAGGTACCTATGGAGAAGAACGGGCAAGAAACTCCATCACGATCACTGTATTGTCTAGTTTCTCACAGGTCATGGCAACTTTAAGGTCATAGCACATGTATCAACTCGGAAAGGGATCGTCACCGTATCAACTCGAGCCATTCAGTATTCTTTGTACGAAACTTCCTACTGCAACGCACACTAATCGGAATCGTAACGCAATCGCCTCACCTCGGCACGAGCAGTGCGATTCTGTAACCATCTCACCGTGAAAACTTAGGTGAAGTGAGCGTAGAGTGAGCTGACAGTGTCATCCCACCTGATACTAGGGATTGACCAATCCATACATTTAGAATCATAATCGATATTTAAATAATATTTTTTATGCTAATTTTATTGATCATTTTATTATTAAGTTTTCACGGTGAGATTTTTACAGAATCGACATGCAGCTCACGAGCCACCGCGGTGCGGTGCGTTGTCAACTTGCAGTTCACGCGCTTACGGCCTGACATCCCCGTGCTTACGTCTCTCCGTACCCGAGTTTACGTCTCTTCGTCCACCCTTGCCCTCTCACCCCTCCCGCGGCCTGCCTGAAGCACCATCAACCAGCGGTCGGCGAGCCGTAAGCGCGGCGTCGCCTAGCCGTAGCCGAGTCGATGTATCGGAGCTTCTGATCGGCTTTGGTTAGATTCTAGGTCAACGGGAAGTATTCTATAAATTTTCATTCCCTTGAGAGCGTCGAAATATACGTTTTTTGGTGTTAGACCTTAAAAGGGGTCTTTGGTCTCATCGTTATGAACTGCTTTTTCTTTGATAGCAACTGAAATCGCGAAAAAAAAACTAATACTGCTTACATTCAACATGTTCGGAAACTCGACAAATGCCTACATTTTGTCGAACAACTGATTTTTTTTCGTGATTTTTGAATCTTTAATTTGAAATCATAAACAGAATGACCATTTAAGATCTGGCGACATCTTCGTTTACCGAACACGACAAACAGGTTTGCGGAAAAGGAAAAAAGTTTTACATGCAAGAAATATCATCTATTAATGACACAGAAACGATGCTCCAAAATGAACCTCTAAAAGTTCTTCGACTTGTTAGAAAGGCGAATGATGAATTTTGTCAAATCAGCACATCGAATAAAATAGCGCGAAAAATGCCAACCACAGACAGGGCATGTAGCAGCTACAAGGGTCATTATGAAGAGGATGTTATATCTAGGCAAATAACGCCTGTTTTCCGGAAAGGTACTCAAATATTTTATTGACTATGTTACAAGCCAAAAAACCTGCCAAAAAGCCTATCTATCTATAGCTACATAATTAACATGCCTGCATTTCTCGCGAAATCCACTATATCCAGAGAGGCCAATGTCTGGACATAGGCCCCTATCGTGCTGCACCACTACACCCTGTCCTCCGCCTACTGCATCCAGTTTGTCCTATAAGCCACTTTTTTGAGGTCGTCGGTTTCAAAACTTCCTTGGTTTGCGCTATGATCTTATAGAAGGTCACATCACTAAGGCCTCGCTTCGCGGCCACGCCACGGTAACTGTATGATTAGCAAAAACAATTTGGAGGTGTTATAATTTTTCATGACCTGGGGGCTAATTGCGTACCATATACCAGCAGCAATAGGTTTCATTTTGACAGTTCAACAACATTCATTGCGTTATTTGCGTTGTTGAGCAGACACATTTTTCGTACATATGAAGCAATGGATTAGCAATACCCTTCAAAATGATTGAGATTGATATTGTGTTACGTTATTCGGGTGCTGGTGCAGCTGATAGTCAGTCTTCTTTGGCTAATGAGAGACAATGCCCCCGAGCTCGTTGGTGTCGCTCGAATCTCGAATATTATTATCAGCATTTTCAACGGTCAATATGATGATGCTCCTATTAAATTTATATGCGATCTTTACGTACCTACTTGATGGTTATTTCTCGTATTATCAAGTATTTTCACATTTCATTATTGTATTTATAATAATGCATGAATTTGGTTATTCAGGTAACAGTTCCAGCTGGTTCCGTTTACCAGGCATATGTAAGACTTCTACAGAATCATCAGCGTGCAAGACAACTCCGTGCTTCAGCCCCAGGTTCAATACCGTGCTGCCCAATCGCCCTCGCCAACACGGTTGTAGTCAGCAAAACCAAAATACAAAATCTCCCTCGCCCTGTAGCTGTCCACCAGACGATTTCGAAAATGAGAGGAATCCATCTGCTAAAGTTCAGAAGCCATCCATAGCGTCAATGCGTTGCGAGGGTGATACTGCACCCAAAAAAGCTGGCAAGTAAATTTTGTTTTATTGAAGCATTCATAATTTTGACTAAAGTTTGTTTCAAGCAACATTGATGTTGTAAATGCCAGACCATTTGGGAAGATGTGCGGGTGAAGTGTTTTTGTGACATGCGTACAAGGCTTTTTCATAGTTTATTTACTAGCAGGGATCCCGAGGCGATGATCCACTTGAAATTGTAATTGGGTAAATGAATCAAATGGGCTAAGTTGAACGAATGCATTTGTATAACCTCGTCACTAATCTTCTTATACACACATCATCTTATAATACACACATCAAAAGTGTCTAGGGATCAAGCACATTTTTGCTAGATACGAAAAATCAGGTTTTAAATTATATTTTTTGTAACCGGAATCGTGTAGGCCGTAATCCACCAGGCGGGCCCAGTGCGGGCTGGTAGATGTCACACGTCTTCGAATTTTTGGATCTAGGATATGCCGGTTTCCTCAAGATGTTTTCTTTCGCTGTTTCGAAAGAGTGGTGATGAAATAATTTACACAAAGTGCCTGTTTGGGGTCGAACGTACGACCTGCAACTCATAGAACTCACATCTGTGCTATGCAATTATACAATACAAAGGAAATTGAGTTTATAATTTTATAAACTCAATTTCCTTTGTATTGTATAATTGCATTGTATATGCATTGGCAAAGATAGTCTTACAATCTTCAGGAGCTGTAACAGTATTTTCAAGTGTTAATCAATTAGTTGTGGTTGTGGAGCAGGAGCAGCATTGAGCAGGGCATTTTTATCAGCGATGTAATCCCCTAACTTATATTATGCCTGACTACGAAAAAACGCATACTATACAGTATGCGTTTTATACTAGACTTGAATTTTGACTCATTATGCAGTTGAAGAATGTGGAGAGGTACTTTATTATAATATTTTGAACAGTAGCCCATAAGAGTCTACTTTAGCCAGTCTGAAACCTGGTTGAACTAATAAGTCCCTATTTCTAGTGCTATAATTATGTCTTTTACCTCTTTTACTAAAAATATGTAAATTTTTCCTTACATACCTACGTGATGTTTTTGTATATATATGATATATTGACAGGGCCGGATACAGTGGACGCATGCCATCGGCAAGTCCATTCAATAAATCAGGGCCGTGCGTGCATTGCGGCCAGTGCTGACCAGTGGACGATCACCGTATGATTTAATCAGTCTGACAGACCCTACCTAAGAAGTAGGAAATCTATGAGGATTTAAAAGCAAAAAAAAAAACTGTGAAGCTCATAATTATTTTATATAAGGAAAAAAATAGATGGACAAACTTTTAGAAATCGTTCAGACCACCAAAATAAGGACGATGATAAAAAATATACATAAGTATAAGAAAAATGCATCTAATAGATACTTCAAGAAAAAAAAAACAGCTAACGAAAATACACTAATATGCGGCAATTTATTATTTTACGTCAAAATAAAATCACTTTAATCAGTGTTTTTTTATTTTGATTGGATATCTTTAGTTAGACGTACTGAGTGCTGTGTTAAAATGTGTCCATCTATTTTAATGGGACCCTGTATATTTTCAACAGCATTCTATTTTATGCGTCTTGTATTTATTTGATGGGTTTCTGCGTTTAAACCAATTGTTTTACATATTAATAGTCATATAATTCATAACCCAGAGGTATTAATTATATTTTTCTTTTACATATTTTAGGTGTAAGGTGGTTCCGTTCAAGTAAGGCAGCATCATCAGAGCCGGTGTGCGATATACTTCCGTACTGTGACTTCACTTACAGTCCTGTGCCGGCTGACCACTGTCACCCACATGGTCGTAGTCAGCAAAATCAAACTACAGTATCCACGTCGCCTTGTGTCTGTCCACCAGATGTTTCTGAAGATACGAGCAGTCCATCAGCTAAACGGGCTGGTGCCAAAAAAGCTGGCAAGTGACTTTTTTGGATTTTTTATAGAAACATTCGGAAATGAAGTGCAATGGCAGTGACATAAGAGAAAATACGTATCTACAAAAGTAAATAAAAATACTTACTTTTATTTTTGATGTCCGTAATCAGGGAATCTTTTTCATAACAAAAACGTAAATCTAATTTAAATAAAAAAGTAATTCTATGAACTATGAACTACAGTCACCCGCGCGCACTTAGAGATGTAAGGTGAGTGTACTTTCGAACGCGGATCGTATAATTTCTTTAAAAAAATGACTTCGACGGTGAAGTTCATTACGATAGACGACGCGTTGTTAGCATAATTATGTGCAAAACAATATATCGATAATTGATGTAGACAGTTTGACCAGAATATGTGTGTCGGCGTTTAAAAGTGAAGAAATGAATCGATCAAAATCGTTACTTTTTTAATCGCTACCGACGGGCAAGTGAAAAATCTTGCGTAAAAGTCAAGGGAAAGAAAACTGAGACTGAGGATATCATATCTCTTTTCAAGGGAACTGATCCAGAAATGATTCCAGTGTTTGTAGCCCGTGATTTATAAAAACTTCCACTGGTGACGTTCGACCATTTAGATGTCACGAAATTGTTACAGGATATTTAGTCCTCCAAACAGAACTGAAAGACATAAAAACTAAAAGTTAACATGAAGTATGACGTCTTGTGGTCAGATCATTACCCTCTGATTGTAGAATGTAATTTTGATGTTATAAAATCAAAAATATCTTGTAACACGGGATCGTTAGTCAATAAAGTACTATGGAAGAAAGAAAACCAGACCAAATATTATTATATAGTGAGATCTGTCATGAGAGATCGAAACTTGTTGATTATCCTAATGTGTTTCGCGACTGTAGTGATTATTTTTGTAGTAATCTAGATAAGATAAGATAAGATAAGATCTATTTATTTGCTGAAACATGTGTACACATACAAGAATATAAATGCATGCTGGATAACATAAAAAGAAAGGATCAGTCATGTTTGCCACCTAGTATGGCGTGCAAATATTATGAATTATTAATTTGAAGTCAAAAACATTAATTTTATGTGAATTAGTAAACAACAAAATAAATTATAAACATCAATATTAGAAAAATAGATAATAGAAAAATAAAATAATGATGCATTAAAATTTATGTCAATATAAATTCTTCTGTCAGAAATTCGTTAATATTATAGTAAGCTTTGTGAATAAGATATGATTTTAGTTGATTTCTCAAATGTAAATTATTTAGCTCCCTCCAACTTTTGGGTAACTTATTATAAATAATGGGAGCCATGCAAAAAACACTTTTGCGCATAAGTGCCGTCCTACTCCTATGCAGACAAAGCTGACTTTGATCACGCCTGTTTCTTGGAAACTTATTTGCCATTTGCGAAAATAAATCCAAATTACCTCTAACAAACATTACTGTTTCCAGAATATAAAGTGATGCCAATGTCAAAATTTTATAACGAATAAAATAGGGCTTACAACTATCAGTGGTTTTCAACTTAAACATGGCTCTGAGACATCTCTTTTGTGCTTTAAATGCAGCTTCTTTATTAGTTGAGTTACCCCAAAAGATAACACCGTATCTGAGAACAGATTCAGCTAGCCCGTAGTACGCAGTTAATAACGCATCTATGTTAACAGTGCGTGACAGAATATACAAGGCGTACGCACTACTGCTTATCTTTTTAGTCAGAGCCTCTACATGCACCTTCCAATTTAAATTTCGATCTATTTTAAGTCCTAGAAACTTAGTTGTATTAACTGTGTCAATTTTAATGTCATTGTATGTTATGTCAAGATTAGAAAAGGTCAACGCGCGCTGGCTAAAATGCATTATTACAGTTTTATTTAAATTAATTTTTAAATTATTATTGTCTAACCATTCTATAGTTTCTTTTAATGTATTACTTATGTCATCTTTATAAAAATCTCTTTGATTACACGGTATCGTTATTGTACTGTCATCCGCGAATAGTGTCATCGGATGTTTGATTGCCCATGGAAAGTCATTAATATAAAGTGTGAAAAGCGGTGGTCCTAGTATACTTCCTTGTGGAACTCCGTACACAACGTTACGTTCATTTGATCGAAAGATTTCTTCTCTTTTGGTGCATATATTAATTTTACTTATTTCGGTTAATTGTTTTCTGTCATGAAGGTAAGATTTTAAGAGCTCAAGGACATTTCCTCTTACCCCGTAAGCGTCAAGCTTTTTTAGTAAAATATTATGTTGCACATAATCAAATGCCTGAGTCATGTCACAAAATATCGCACACACTGGAGTGTTTTTATCCATATTTGTCATAACAGATCACAGAGAACACATTGATAAACTTTACGACGAGTTAATTTTTGTTTTAAGCAAGGCTGCCACTGAAAGTTTTGTCGTCGTAACACGGCGTTACATTAAGAAGCCTTTAGTTGGATGGATCAGATATGTTCGTGGATCTCATAGGGAGGCTAGCTTGTAAATTTCAGCTGTGGGTGTGGTGTGGAAAACCAAAGTCAGGCCGTGTTTTTGAGGAAATGCAAGTTGGTTGAAATGTTTTTTTCTCGCTTAAAATGGTCTCAGAATCATAGCGAACAAATAGAAATGAAAATTTTGGCATCGTACCACTCGAACTTAACTTTAAACACTTTTTGAAGTCCACCAAGCAGTTCAATGGCAAGTCTAACCTCCCAGTGAGCGTTAATGGTATCAATGATCACAGCTGTTATAGCTGATATGTTTAAGAATTACATTAAGTTCATTTGAGTTTATTTGCCTTAAAAGTAATTTTTTTTAGTAAATCGATCATAATAAACAAATTTTACCATTGACTATGTTTAAACAATTTTTTAATTCCTACTCCAAACAAATCTATCTGCTCATAAAAATCACTAAATCGTAAATATTTTATAAATAACAGCCTAAGAACTGAGTGGGCCCCATTTTATTTTGAGTAGTTTAGTTTTATTATTACACAATATTGATCAATAAAACAATTTTTGGTTTTATTATAGAAACCTATCAAGTACCTACGCGTACGACGTATAAAATAGAACCCACATCCCAATGACCGTTGAAAACACTGAACATAATTATTTCAATGAAATCCAGCTGCCGTTATTGTTTAGGTACATTTATAGATTGAAAAATGTAAAAATTGTGTTTTCGTTTTCTCGCCTTATTTTTTAAATGTAGTCAATTAACAATAAAAAATATTATTATATCATTTTTATTACCAATCATAATATTTGTTGAGCATGGATTTAAATGTTTCAGGTAAAGGAGTTCGTCAA
Source organism: Luperina nickerlii (assembly GCA_963855955.1). NCBI lineage: Eukaryota > Metazoa > Arthropoda > Insecta > Lepidoptera > Noctuidae > Luperina > Luperina nickerlii. The sequence continues at coordinate 3,266,070 of OY979662.1, forward strand.
ACATCAGCGTGTGACACAACTCCGAGCTTTGACCCCTGTTTCAGTCCCGACCCTCGCCAACACGGTCATAGTCAGCAGAACCAAGTGACAAAAAACCCCCCGCTCTTTAGCTGTCCGTGTCCACCAGACGATTTCGAAGAAACGAAGAATCGATCAGCTAAAGTTCAGAAGCCATCCTTACAGTCAATGTCTTGCGAGAGTGATAGTGCACCCAAAAAAGCTGGCAAGTAAAATTTGTTATTAACATCCTTTCACTCCTGTATTACCAGAAAATTTAGGCAGAGGTGTATTTAAGTCCTAAGTAAGATTCGACGAGCCTACATATATTGCCATCAACCGCCCACAAATGCGGACTCCGGTCTGCTACTGAGAAATTCCAGATAGAAAATCCCAATAATATTATATTTATGTCCGTACGTGGCATCACAGCAGGCCTTAGCAGAATACCAGCGCTGTGGTATTTGTTTTTTAAATATATTGCATATGCCAACATTATGCTGATTATAGAAGCGTTATTGCCTCGCACAGGTCTTCTTTTGTTTGTTTTCATGGTTTTCTTAGTTTTCATGTTCTTTTTTACTGTTTGCATCTGTGCGTGTCCCAAATAAAATATTAATTATTTGATTTCTTAAATTTGTTTAAAGCAACATAGACATTGAATGTGCCAAGAGCATTCGAAAAGTTGTGTGATAAAGTGCTTTTCGACATAATTATGCACTAGGTGTTGTCATCGTTAATTTACTAACAGGCGACCATACTCAATATTTGAAAGGTTTAATAATTGACAAAGAGTAAACATAGTGATAAAAATGTTACTGTGTGTGTGATCCGCTCTATACATAAATTGCACTTAAGAGATGAGCACTCGATCGGTAAGAAGTTCACCGCGATCACACTTTCGCGGCTGCAGCATAATACCACCACCCGGCTCTATGTGACGATCGTACGGTCCATGGCGCTATGGGACACGAGTGTGGGCGGAAACCCTGTTAGGCCGTAACTTTGCAATTATGCAAAGCCTGCAGAAAGCGCTTGCTATCAGGGTGGTAAAAGGACTCACATCAAATCAAGCACGGTCTCCTCCAAGGGTGTGACTTTCTTAGCCGGATCACTGCTCTGGGATCTTTTCACCTAAATCCTCGTGTCACAATATCGGTGCCGCCGGGAAGGGTTGGAGAGGGCAAGCACCTGATGCCTCGTCATGTCGAGGAGCACAGGGTTGAGCTCCGCCAGATCCTAGTGGTGAAACGGGAGCAGTGACATGGATGACACAGCGAAGTGCACGCCACAATTGCGCCAGTAAGATCCGTCATGAAGGACTGGCTCGAGAGACGGTATGGTGCACTTCATTTCCTGGTACTCCAACGATATCGAGATCGATACTTCAGTGAGAATGACCAGTTGCCCATTTCTTGTAACCGTTTGATGTTATGTTATGGTTAGTAGCGAGTGAAGCCTCCTCGGCTCTGTATGTACTCTCTTAACCTATCTGGTACACTTTCAATAAGATGGGTAACATTTTGTTCCGGAATTCGTTCCCAACAGAGTTTTAGCGCGTTTACGAGCTCCAGTTGACTGTAAACTTAGCTGTAGTTTTCTTAAAGGCTTTTTTTCAATTGATCCCATAAATGCTCGATGGGCTTGAGATCGGGACTCGTAGCTGGCCATGGCAAAACTGTGACACTGGCCTCAGAAAGTGCTCTTTGTGTGGCACGGACCGTATGTATGCGAGCATTGTCATGCATTACAACAACGCCGCCGCCCACTCTTTGCAAAAATGGGATCACATGAGGTAGGACTACCCGTTCAACGTAACAAGCGGCGGTTACAGTACCCTCATCCAGTATTACTAGCTCTGTTTTGCCTACCAAGCTTATTCCCGTCCATACCATAACACTTGGACCCCCAAAACGGTTTGTTCCATGGATGCTTGATTCTGTAAAACGTCCAACTTGTTTTCTCGACACGCGGACTCGTTTATCATCACTGAAAAACTTGACCTTACAGTCTTCTGAAAAGAGTACAACCCTCCAGCTATCCATTGCCTAGTTGAAATTCTCGCGAGCGTACCTCAAGCGCGCTGCTCGGTGGGCTCTTGTCAGTTTGAGTCGAACAACACGCACTCGGGAAAGTTGACCATCTTTGTGGAGACGATTACAAATGGTTTGATCACGGACTCTGGTACCAGTAGATTGCCGCAACCGGTTTTGTATGGCCCGGGCGGTTGCGGTACGCTCTATTCTTGCAGTCAACCCGATTTACCGGTCTTCCTGGGAAGGTGTAGCTCTAATTCTTTCTGAACCAGACCTCCTAGCTAAACTCTTGGGCTCCTGAAAGCGTTCCTACACGTTTCGGATAGCTCGTTGCGACACAACGAGACGTATTGCTATAGATATCTGAGAGCTTCCCTCCTGAAGCATAGCAAGTGCTTTACTTACTTCATAAATGCTTACCTAATTGTTTATTTTTAGACTAAATTCTAAATAATTATTGACTTAGGGTGGGCCCTATTTTGTTTTGACTAGTTTATATGTATAGTAATTCATAACCCAGGTATAATAAACTTTTAAATGTTTTTGGTGCAGATGGGTTCCGTTCATGTACTACTTCACCACAACTGGTGCGCGATATAGCTCCGTGCTGTGACTTCAGTTCCAATTCCGTGCCGGCTGACCACTGTCACCCACATTGTCGTTGTGAACAACAACAAACTACGGTATCCACGTCGACTTTTGTCTGTCCACCAGATGATTCTGAAGAAACGAACAATCCATCGGCTAAACGGGCTGGTGCCAAAAAAGCTGGCAAGTGAATTTTGTTTTGGATTTTTTATACAAGCATTAATTAGGTATTTAGTTTTTAGTTTGTCCCAAGCAACAGACACATTCATACACATTCGTAATAAATAATGTCGATAGACGTTCCATTTGGTGCGTTTCAAGGAATACCACGGACTGAGGTATTTCAGACGGAAAAACCCAAGACCTCATGCTTAGCAGTAGGTATCGCTTGTTACGACTTGACTAGACCAACGAGTCAACGAGGCAGTCAGTGCGCAAGAGTGAAACGTTAAAGCTAGGGTTTCCTAAGACTGCAGTGGCCCAAATAGCGTCCCCAATTTAAGGCTCCTTCAAACAGGCGCGACACGATACGCGACACAAAGGCACCGCAAGTCGCGCAACGAGCGGTGCCTTTGTGTCGCGCGCGATTACATCGCGTGTCGCGCCTGTTTGTAGGAGCCTTTAACTTCGAATGACGTCATTGAACTGTCATTCATGAAAGGAAGTTGATGTGTTTCGAGAGAGTTTTTTGTAACCGTTATGCGGTGGCTACCACACTTAAGGAAACCGTAGCTTAAGACGAAAAAACGGTGTGTCGCAAACCTATTGCTATGATGTATGAATAATGTGTGAATTTTGTTTTCATATGTCTATATTTTCTTTATGCTTTGAAATGTTTCAGGTAAAAGTTTCAGCTGGTCCCGTTGTAGGCTATCCATACAAACACACATAAATATTAAACAAATACATACATATTACACATAACACATACATTATACACACAACAATAATATAAATACAGTAATTAAATACCCACAACCGAGGGTACACGGCCTAATAATTTCACGTGTCTGTATACCGCCTTACTGCCTACCTAACGCTCAACCGCGCACCGCGGCCAGCGGAGCCCTGCGCCCGCGCTGTGCCGCACGCCGTCTGATACCTACGACTGAGGCGAATACGCGGAAAGGCGCATCAAGACAACGAGGCATGCGTCGGAAGTGTTCTATTTGTATATGTTAGATGCCTCAGGCTGAGGCAACAGTACATATAAAAAAATCATTTGAAGCACATGCCTCGCTCTGTCTGGATGCACTTATACGACCGGATCGCCGCCCGCGCTGCTGCGTCTCCCGCGCACGGCCGTGTCCCTCAGACGCCGTCGTCAGTTCGCTACGACCTCTACGGCGAATGCATGCCTTTTTGTAACTCGCGCCGCGCATTATTGTTATTAGTTTATAAGTGTTATTTATGTTAATAAACATTTATATTAAATTCAAAAGTAGTGTTTAATTAATAGTTTTACTTTTAACACTACACCGTTTATGTAAGCGTAAAGCATCTGTAGCGTGCGACATACCTACCTCTGTGCTTCGAGCCCAGTTTCAGGACCGTGCCTTCTAATCGTGCCCGCCAAATAAGTCATTGCTACAAATACAAAACAGAAGGTTTCCGTCTATGGATCCTTTTTATCCATAGACGGAAACCTTCTGTTGTCGGAAACCTTTTCACTTTTTTGTCCGTCTGTCACAGAGGTTTTTACCGAGGTCTATGCAACGTACTGTGCTTTCTTAAGATTTAAGGCCTTAGACAAATCAAATAAAAATGATTCATTAGCTGAATCATATAATGCAGTTTATTTTTTTACCTTGAAGCCGATTGCAGGTCAAGAGCTTGGAACTTAGTTTGTATAGGTAGCTGAGGTGATTTTTCATACATGTGTTCATTGTTTGCGGTCTGCACACAAATATGAAATAGTTATTTATTGTTCTTAAAGGGCTTACACGACCTAAAGCGCGGTCACTGTCGGACTGCATAGAAACGAAAAAGTGGCAGCTACCAGAAAATTTTTGTACAATAAAACGTTTTGTATTGTTCTTAAGGGGCTTACATGACCTAAAGCGCGGTCACTGTCGAACTGCATAGAAAAGAAAATGAAGCGCGATGACACAACGCTGGTAATTTATTGCAAAATATGAGGCAATTATTTAATTACAAAAAATCTATTGTTTGGGCTAGAAAATTAAAACAGTAATGTTTTAGTATGTTGCTTGTAGAATTATTTGACAAAAAATCAGAATGATTGTATGTATATTAGTATGGTTTATATTGTAAAAAGAAAGTTTTTTAAGGCATCCTTATGATTTTTTTTCTATCGTATCAAATTAGTTGTATTATGTTTTCAACACAGTATCTACCTAGCATATATTCATATATTTTTCTGATTTTGTTTACTGTACTCGATCATATACTTTTATTGTTTCTAAAACTTGCGTTTTTTGCGTTTAGGTCCTGTAAGCCCCTTTAATAAGCAAATTGGGGACATCGAAACAACGCCGCGTTGTTTCGATGTCCCCCAGTGGTGGCAAACAAGTGGTGGCAAAACTAGTTAGACTAGATCGGGAAAATCTGACCCGGCCCCCGTTAGCGGTGCCGTTATAATGTGTTATAAAAATAATTAAAACAACTCGAATCAATTAAGTAAAATTTATTATTACAAATAACGTTATCAAAATAATACACTACACTTGATTTTCATAAAAAAATAACACAGTAACGGTAGCGCTACATTGCTACTTAACATAAACTTTGAAATATTAACATATAAAATGGTGCATTTAGAGATGTTTCACTATACTATGCAGCCGCGCAGGTGCGACTGACTGATGTTTCGGCTTCACTGGCGCCTTTTAAAGCACCGGCTACACCGGTGCCGCCAAGGCAAAGTTTCATTTCTGTAGGATATCGGTTTGTTAGCTCTTCAGAAGCCTCCGGCAAAAATTTTGCATCTTCGTAAGATAATTCGGGGGGTGTGAGTCCATAAGGATATTCGGAAAATTCTTTTGGTAGTCGGATTTTTTCGTCTTCATCTGAATCCTCTGAGCTGTCTTTTCCTTTTTTTATGCATTTTTTCTTTGACTTCTTTTTCTCTTTTTTTTCTTTTCGTCCCTTTTCATTTTCAGCAGTTTTTTTTACCTTTTTTGCCTTGATACGTCTCCTGGTCTGATTCGCGCGGCAGTAAATCCTGAAACTGTTCTAGGTTCTTCCCCGCATAGTATTTGATGGCATTTTCAAAATCTAATCCAATTTCGGCTTCCGGTTTCTCAATAATGACAACGTTCTTTATTTGTTTTATTTACTCTTCTTACACGCTTTGCGACTTTTGCGGCTCTCTGATTTCTTAAGGGTCACTGGTTTGTCTTCGTCTTTTTTCGCCGCCTTTTTGCTAGTTTTAGAGCTCTCTAGGTCTTTAGGGGCTTTATTAGTTTTATGAGAGATTGATTTTCTGATACTGGCTAGAATTTTTGTTATTATGTTCTTTTTTGTGTTCACTTGAGCTTGCAGTACTGCTGATATCTCTGCTGCTGGCTGATGTGGGATCTGGTCTGTAGGGTCGCATAACCTGTTTGTTCCCTCTACGTCTTGACATACGCAAAATCTGTAACTAGTGTTGTCTATTAGCTTTGGATGACACTCGCTAATCTTTCTATCAGCAAAGTTTTTTAGCATTGTGGACTTCAGGGTTGCCTGAAAGCACGGGTCCCGGGTTGTCTGACTGACGTCTGAGCCCTCTTTGCATTTACTTTCAAAATCCTCTTCAACAGCGGAGACTTTTAGCTTTTTGGACTTCTTGCTTGCCTGAAGATGCGGCTGCTGGCTTGTTATTTCATATGTTATGGTGTCTGCATCATCTATATCGTCACAAAGGCAACAGTGTTTACAAGAGGAATGTATTGGTATGTCAGTCTGCTGACTTGTTATTTCATCTATTATGGTGTTTGCATCATCTATGTCTTCACAAATGCAATCTTGTTCACTTGTAGAGTCTTTTCGTATTTTAGACTGCTGTCTTGCCTGATGGCTCGTCTGATATTGTAGCTGCTGGCATATTTTTTCATCTGTTATGGTACCTGCGCCCTTTATGTTTTCACATAATATGCAATTCTCATGACTATCTGTTATGGTGTCTGCGTCATCTATATCTTCACTAGCGGAGTCTTTTGGCGTGTTTGTCGGCGGGATCTCCTGATGCCGTGGCTGCTTGCTTGTTATTTCATCTATTATGGTGCCTACACTCTTGATCTCTGAACACACGCAATCCTCAACAGTAGCGGAGACTTTTGGTATGTAAGACTGCCGGATTGCTCGACGTTGACTTGACCCCGTGTGGTTTAAATTTTCAAGTGCCGAGGTTTCTTTCTGCGAGTAATCTGAAATAGCGAGATCGACTTTTAGAAATAGTAAGAAAGAAATACTAACAATAAAAAGGCTGTACACAGACAAAAAGATTCCGTTGCGCAGGTATTCTGATACCAGTATGATATAACGGGCAGCTACGGATAAAATAAGTAAGGAATAGTAATTATAAGATAATAATGCTCCCTCGAAGTGGGACACTTGTATTAATAGTGGAAGAACTGACCGAAGAACTAACATTAATACTCGTTTGGATGATATTATGTTTACTGTGACACTGGTTGTTTTAATGTTGGCAATAAGCTAACTGTTTCAGAACCTTTTATAGAGAATTCATATCATGGGTGTAGATAGTCTTGATAAGTCTTGTATGCAATCAGGTATTAATACACACATGTGGTATCCACATTCGTGTTTTAATACCCCTTATTATATAACAGTTGCTTAAATAACTACTCGTATAAAAGCCAGTTAGGCTACACGTTTTAAACATGGTGACCGAATTGAAAACACAAAGGCGTTTTATAAAACATATTATTATTTCGTTTATTTATTTAGTTATCTTATTTTATTATATTTTTGAATATTTCTTAAAATATAAAAATTAAACACTTATAAAAAAAAATTGTGATCCACCTGTGTCGGGAGTAAGGTTCAAGCTACCGGTGGTTATGGCTCCAGAGACAGGAACCTCCACACAATGCGAGACGTATCGAGGAGTATTGTCTTCTGAATCAGCCACGGGAGACGTTGATCGAGGCTTTTGGCCATCAGGCCATTGGCTGATACGACTATAGGCACAATAGCAGCCGAGCTCACATTCCACATGTCAACAACCTCGTGTGCTAAGTCAAGATATTTAATTTGTTTCTCTTTCTCAGCTTTCACGAGGTTCTCGTCATGTGGAATGGTAACATCCACAAATGATTGTGGACGGTTATGTCAACTAACGGCGTGCTAATCGATCTATCACCACTATATCAGGCCTATTGGCGACAATAGTCCTGTCAGTAATGGTAGACCGATCCCAGTGCAACGTGACATGGTCATTTTCAAGAACTGGGTCGGGCACTTATTCGTAGGTCGGTCACATACTTGTAATACGGTTCCTCAGAATCCACAAGTTTATATTTCAAAACTGGTGAATAATCCTGGCTACTGGGTTATGCCTCTGCAAGTACCCGCCGTTAGCCAGTCGAGAACTATCAGAGATAAGTCTGATGGACTCACCCGGACGATGGCATGCCCGACACACGTCAACCGTCCCGTCCTTCATAATATTATGTCTCTGGTAGTTATTCATCAAGATAACTTCGTCCATAATTGCACAGACGAAACCTTCAGTTTCTCCGAAAAGGTCACCAAAACGTAGCCAGGATACGGACCCTAAGAAATCTACACCGGGCTCATGAAGAGCCCCATAGAAGCGTCCGTGAAGCTCCTTGCTTTACCATATCTTCTTGCGGTCATCGGTAGTAAGTACTTTGCGCCAGTTCTCTTTAGCCATGGAGAGAGGGGTGAGTCTCTTGTCCACTGCGACCACATCACGGTGCATACCCACTTCGACTTTAAAAATATTCCCTGAGACTGCACACCTCACGGTTGTGGAGGGTTTTATTATTATTTATTTATATTTCAGAAAACAGAATCCATTTTGTTAGTAAAATGCTTAAAACTATGTTATTTCCGAAATAACTTGATTTTCGGCAGTTGTGTCACTACACTTACGTGGGAACTGGCCGGACCCCAGTTTGGGACACGAAGATACGTCGCACGGCATTACTGAAGAGACTGGAGATGGCGTAAGTAAGTCCGGAAAACGGAACGAGTCGAAAGATTTATCTAGAAATTTAAAAAGCACAACATACATAACACATAACTACAACAAGAAAACACAACAACAACATAACTAAGAACATATATATATTAAATCTAAGACGATGTTTATTTTATTTGGGAAGACCCTAGACCCTACGACACGGGGAATAATAGTGCGGTGCCCAGGGAATATGACATTGTGTTTGGTTTATACTGTATAATTTATGATACATTGCACCAGATTTTTTTTAGCTAAATAAAAAAATACAGTTTTCTATTATTTATTTTATGTTTTAAAAGATAAACCTTCAAAGTGCATTTAAAACTACACATAAATAAAATAGGAGCCTCATCAAAGTGGTCGTTGAATATACATACATATTTATATACCTAGCGCTAGCGACCTTCCTCAGCTTCGCAAGGTTTTTACGACTTGACATAACCTCGAGATTTCTTTAATATAATTATGCAAGTAAAAGAAAATCAACATGAAAATGACATGAAAATCGACTTTAATTTATAATATGTAGTTAAAGATGTTTATGACAGATAATAAAAACCCTATCTTCAATCTCGAGGTCTCTCATCGACCAATAAAGACTATCAGCAGTAACCTTAACAATATAAGATTGTTGTTTCTAAAAACAATATATATGTATGTACAGACGCCAGCAAGCTACTACAATCAATCAAATTTCTTTAATCGATTTTCAACTTTATCGGTAAAGTATAAGGTTCAAAGTTAATTAGGGAAGTTTGTCAGTTTCGGATAGCAAACTTCACTGTCAAACCTTCAAACTCTATGTATACAAAAATACCATATTCGACTTGACCACAAACTAGGCAAGCCTGAGTCACTAAGTATCTGTCAAAAAGACAATAGATACCTGTACACGTAAAGATGATTTGTCGAAACAGACACTTTTAATAAACTTTTCAAAAAAAAAAACGGCAAATGTCCCTACCTATCTCACTTTTGCTGTTTTGATTCAAAGTCAAAATAATTATTCAAAAGGCTTATTATTTCTGTTGATGACATAATTTTACTATAGCACTTGCCTCACCGTTGTTGTTAATATGAAGGTCATAATAATAATCATCATTTTGCAGGTTTTTATGGTATAAATTCAGAAGAATGTGATAAGTACCTCCTCGTTGTGATCGAAAATATCTGACATCAATGCTGCTGAAGTGATGTCAGATATTTTCGATCACAAAGGGGTACTTATCACATTCTTCTGAATTTAACTGAGTTGGCAGATATTTATGACGCAAGACATGTCTGTCAATATTGCATTGACACATACTTGTCAAGCCGATGCAGCATCCTATATTTTGGCATCATTTGTGTCGACAGATACGAGTAGTTTTGGTGTTCCTTCGATGACACATAATTATTTGCGCTGCCACTTGTAAATGCCTTCCACAAATGATTACATATCCATTTGCCGTGATATATTAATGGATGAATAATGAAAATCAGATATTACTGTCGAGCTGTACATATCTAGCAATATATTTATGCTCGTGACTTCTGACCTTGAAACACATATTTGACCTTTGACCTTGAAACATATTTTTGGTCTTTGACCTTGAATGGAACAAATGCAGATGGTTGTTGAATCGTAAGGGATTAAGCTATTTAATTTGTTTTAATGTCTATAAAAATTTTCTGATTGAGGTTAAAATTTTGACTGTATCTAAAATTAAAGTTATTGGAGTAAAGCTGTGACAGAATGGTGGCCAAGGTTTGGCCAAAAAAACCAGGGTCGTCCAAAAGCGCGCTGGGTTGGCGATATCGACAAAGTCGAGGGAAACACCTGGATGATCGACGCACAGAACCGGGAAGTGTGGCAGACGAAATGGGAGGCCTATACCCAGCAGTGGGTGACTCCGGGCTAAAATGATGATGATGATGATGATGATATTTATTGAATAGTGATTGCTATGAGATGCGACGTGCTAAAGGAAAATGTATAGAGCAAGAAAGAGTAGTAAACTTAGTCAATAAAGTATTGGATACCTTGCAGTAAACGTGGCGTTTTTTGCCTAGATATAACATTCGCTGCATAATGATCATTGGAGTTGCAGTTCTGAATAACAAAAGGAGTAGAATATTGTTTATGACAACAGTTAGATGGCCTATCTGCGGTTGTGTCACTTCCAGCGCCTTGGGCCGCCTTTTCTAGCATATGTGCTATTTCATTCTGTGTGCTGATTTGACAAAATTCATCTTTCGGCATCCCAATACATCGAAGAACTTCTAGAGTTTCATTATGGAGCATCGTCTCAGAAGATGATATTTCTTGCATGTAACACTTTTTTCCTTTTCCACAAATCTGTTCGTCGTGTTCGGTAAACGAAGATGTTCTCAGCGCCGAATCTTAAAATGGTTTTTCTGTTTTATTTTTACTAGGTAGGTACTGCTAAGTAAAATATGCAACTATTAAAGTTGCATTGTTGGTCTGTTCCATAAGTATCTGGTGAATGTGTAAACAAATAGATCTGAAAACGTTCAATAAACGCCTATTTGTAGTGCCACTTACTTAAATATTAAAATATGTTTTTTTAATTGTTTTTCAAACAATAATTGTTGGAAAAATGGCGACATTATAAAGTTGAAACCTTTTAATTAGAGATAATTGTGGTAAGTGCTAGACTTTGGCGCATAAAAGTGGATACAGAAAAAGCGCGGCAAATAAAAAAATGCATGTGGTGATCACTAAGTATAGTAGGAATAAATCATTTTGATACTTGGCAACTGACTTTTTAAGAATATAACCCTAAAAAGAATTGATCATTTCCCACTTTCCCAGGGTTAAAAGTCATGTGTCAACTTTAATTCCCCTTTGTGAGTGATTGGGTAAGATTTTTACAGTATCATCAGAAACTTTTGGAACAGACTATTAGCAAGGAGTTTAAATAAATCTGTAGTGTTTTCCGTCTTCCAAATCGTAACTAGAAACAAACTTTAACTATTGGACATAAAGTTTCTTTTGCATTACCAATGGATGCCGGAAAAAATTGTCTTGAAAAGGAGAACACTAATCTGTAGTGTCTCTCTCGCATAATGTGGCACTGTTCATCTGTACAAAATATAGGAAATAGAAATCGTCTACCTACGAGAGCTGTCAAAGTAAACATTAACCATGTGCCTTTGTAACGCAAACAGAACAGCAAAATGCTTGGGCATGTTCTTTGTAGTCAAGTGTTCGTTGATAGTTTAGCATGCGCCTCAAGGAATCATCTTTTGAACGCTATTTTGAATTTTGTTTTAGTTGTTATTTCTTAAATTTCTTAACGATTTTTTTTTAGGATTTTGAGGCTCTGTCTGCGCTAGCCCTTGTTGGTCGTTTAATATAAATAGCTGATGGAACCACGGAAAGAGCACAGACCCATAAAGATCTTTCGCTTGCTTCCGAAGCGCGCATCACATTATTCTCAGGACCTGTCTAATGAACTACTCACTCTGATCCTCTTGACTGGTTACCGTCGAATCAATACGAGTAATGGAATCAACACAGTAGGAGCCCAGTTCCTCGTCATCATCAGACATTGGTACTACTATGAATATAGCGGAGGCATCCAAGAAGCGTTCTTTAGACATAATTTTGTCCATTATCTTCGATACATCGAGTTCATTCGGCAAGTAGTTGAAGAACACAATGGGTTTTTCAGGCTCTTCAGTTTCAAAGTTAAGTTTTGTTGGAGACATTGTCAGGATTGTATATTCGCGGTGTGGGATGGCTCCTCCAATACTTCTTAATATTTTGCGTTTCCCAATAGATGCGGGGTGGTCAATCAAATCATCACTGTCGGTAATAGAAACATATTTATATTTTAGAGTAAGAAGTTTAGTAGGTACTTATCACAGATCTTAAAACGAGCATCACTACAAAAAATCGCTGTTACTATTTCTAGTAGGTAGGTTGGAATTTAACGTATCCCGTCCTAACTCCTAAGGCGTATTCCGCCTTTGACGGGATACGTAAAATTTTGTATAGTCAGATTCTTCAGTTTTAGGCTATTACATGGGACTAAAACGTAACTGGCGAAATATATGTGTACTATAGGTGCATTGCGTTACCCTTCGATGAATACAAGAGTGATGTTATGTTACGTTTTCGTACCTACTCAGGTTTGATCCTTTGTAGAAAAACCTAGATATAAAAGAAATAGTCTTAAAACAAAAGCCAATGGACAAAATTATCATTAAATGTGCAACTTCCCTACTCAAACCTACATTTTCGTTTTTGCACAGGGTTCACTGTTCCCGGTTCGGTAAGCTTTCCCGTAACTTGCTTTTCGCAACTTGAGGGTAGTTCTATGTACCGTACGGTACTCTATTTTTCTAGGCTATAGCTGTGTAGTTTTAAAACATAAACATATTCCTAAGTACAGCATCAAAGTGATAGTTACCTTGTTGTTGGTTCGTCTAGTGAGCTACTACTCAGAGGGTCATCAGTAAACTGGTAGCCCGAGTAATGCGTGGAGTTAGATGTGATGCTACTATTCATACTCGATATCACGCTGACTATGTCCATGCTCTTGCCTGTGATTGTGCTGCATAATGACATCTCACTTTTTATTACGAAAATTGAATCAAGACTGCTTGCAGCAGATTTATTTTTTGAGTTAAGGTCTTTGTAATTATTATCGAATGGTTGATAGCGTCTTAAACTCTCCACAGTCCTGTAAGATTTACTTGTTCTGCCTTCATAGGGTGGTGTACTACTCTTCAGGTAGATGTTCTCGCTTTCAGTGCTATTTGGTATCGTACTAGAGCTTTCAACAGAACTGGAGCTGTTAAGACAGTCATTCACACCATCAGAACAAGGACCTGATTCAAATCTAGAAACTTTATATTTGGAATATATTGAGTCTTTAAGACCTTTATGCTTAGTATGAGTGTTGCTGTTATCGGTTTTTGATAAAAGCTCTCTGGTAAGTGATGGTATACCAACAGCTCTTCCAACTGTAACTTTAATACCCTCGTTATCAATGAAGGCCCCGCTCTTAACGCCTGGGATACATTCATCAGGACAATCGCAGAAGGAAGATATATCTGGAGACGTCACTCTGATTTTTACGTAACTGTGTTTAAATCTGATTTTCTTTTTGTCGCAACCGCAGCTGCGGTCGCATGTTGTTGTTTTGAGAATATCTTGGTACTCAGTTGCTATTCCTGCTTCTTTTTCTGCTGCTAGTCTCTTTGACGCCAACACACCGACTGATTTTACTTTAGAACCTGCCATTATTTTGGCTATAAGAGCTTTCTCAGAAGCCGTTCGCCCTACAGGTAATGGAATACCCATATTATGTAGATCTTGCAATATCTTTTTCTTCTCTGCAAACGTCTTGCCTTCCAATGGCAGTAGTTTGCCTACTCCAGCTGCTTGTTCATGCTTATCTCGAATAGCTTTAGTTGAAGGTTCAATAGGTAGACCAAGGTCAGCGCGAACCTTGTCAATAAGTTTTTTTTCTGAAGGTGATTGACCTTCAGGGAGGGGTATACCTCGCATAGCTAGTGCCCTTAAAATTTTTTCTCTTTCCTCTGTTGGTTTGTCTTTGAGCGGTGTAAGTAACCCTTCCGCTTTAGCTCTACGCATTTTCTCCGAAGGCGTCAGGATTGATGAAGCCACTTTTGAAGAAGGTCGACGACTTGCGGTTATCTTGGCTATAAGAGATTTTTCCGATGGCGTCCGTCCCACAGGTAATGGGATACCCATGCTATGTTGACCAAGTAGTAATTTTTCCTTTTCTGCATGCGTCTTGCCTTCTAATGGCAGTAGTAAGTCAGCTAAAGCTGCTTTTTCATGTTTATCTCTAATAGCTTTATTTTTAGGTTCAATGGGAAGACCAAGGTCGGTGCGCAACTTGTCAATAAGCTTTTTTTCTGAAGGTGATTGACCTTCAGGGAGGGGTATACCTCGCATAGCTAGTGCCCTTAAAATTTTTTCTCTTTCCTCTATTGGTTTGTCTTTGAGTGGTGTAAGTAATCCTTCCGCTTTAGCTCTACGCATTTTCTCCGAAGGCGTCAGGATTGATGAAGCCACTTTTGAAGAAGGTCGACGACCTGCGGTTATCTTGGCTATAAGAGATTTTTCCGATGGCGTCCGTCCCACAGGTAATGGGATACCCATGCTATGTTGACCAAGTAGTAATTTTTCCTTTTCTGCAGGCGTCTTGCCTTCTAATGGCAGTAGTAAGTCAGCTAAAGCTGCTTTTTCATGTTTATCTCTAATAGCTTTATTTTTAGGTTCAATGGGAAGACCAAGGTCGGTGCGCACCTTGTCAATAAGCTTTTTTTCTGAAGGTGATTGACCTTCAGGGAGGGGTATACCTCGCATAGCTAGTGCCCTTAAAATTTTTTCTCTTTCCTCTATTGGTTTGTCTTTGAGTGGTGTAAGTAATCCTTCCGCTTTAGCTCTACGCATTTTCTCCGAAGGCGTCAGGATTGATGAAGCCACTTTTGAAGGAAGTTGACGACCTGCTGCTATCTTGGCTATAAGAGATTTCTCCGATGGCGTCCGTCCCACAGGTAATGGGATACCCATGCTATGTTGACCAAGTAGTAATTTTTCCTTTTCTGCAGGCGTCTTGCCTTCTAACGGCAGTAGTAAGTCAGCTAAAGCTGCTTTTTCATGTTTATCTCTAATAGCTTTATTTTTAGGTTCAATAGGAAGACCAAGGTCGGTGCGCACCTTGTTAATAAGTTTTTTTTCTGAAGGTGATTGACCTTCAGGGAGGGGAATACCACGGTTAGCTAGTGCTCTTAGAATATTTTCTCTTTTCTCTGGTGTTTTGTCTTTCAGTGGTGTAAGTAATCCCTCCGCTTTAGCTCTACGCATTTTCTCCGAAGGCGCCAGTATTGTTGAAGCCACTTTTGAAGGAAGACTACGACCTGCGGCTATCTTGGCTATTAGAGATTTCTCCGATGGCGTCCGTCCCACAGGTAATGGGATACCCATGTTATGTTGAGCAAGTAGTAATTTTTCCTTTTCTGCAGGCGTCTTGCCTTCTAACGGCAGTAGTAAGTCAGCTAAAGCTGCTTTTTCATGTTTATCTCTAATAGCTTTATTTTTAGGTTCAATAGGAAGACCAAGGTCGGTGCGCACCTTGTTAATAAGCTTTTTTTCTGAAGGTGATTGACCTTCAGGGAGGGGTATACCTCGCATAGCTAGTGCCCTTAAAATTTTTTCTCTTTCCTCTATTGGTTTGTCTTTCAGTGGTGTAAGTAATCCTTCCGCTTTAGCTCTACGCATTTTCTCCGAAGGCGTCAGGATTGATGAAGCCACTTTTGAAGGAAGTCGACGACCTGCGGCTATCTTGGCTATAAGAGATTTCTCCGATGGCGTCCGTCCCACAGGTAATGGGATACCCATGCTATGTTGACCAAGTAGTAATTTTTCCTTTTCTGCAGGCGTCTTGCCTTCTAACGGCAGTAGTAAGTCAGCTAAAGCTGCTTTTTCATGTTTATCTCTAATAGCTTTATTTTTAGGTTCAATAGGAAGACCAAGGTCGGTGCGCACCTTGTTAATAAGTTTTTTTTCTGAAGGTGATTGACCTTCAGGGAGGGGAATACCACGGTTAGCTAGTGCTCTTAGAATATTTTCTCTTTTCTCTGGTGTTTTGTCTTTCAGTGGTGTAAGTAATCCCTCCGCTTTAGCTCTACGCATTTTCTCCGAAGGCGCCAGTATTGTTGAAGCCACTTTTGAAGGAAGACTACGACCTGCGGCTATCTTGGCTATTAGAGATTTCTCCGATGGCGTCCGTCCCACAGGTAATGGGATACCCATGTTATGTTGAGCAAGTAGTAATTTTTCCTTTTCTGCAGGCGTCTTGCCTTCTAACGGCAGTAGTAAGTCAGCTAAAGCTGCTTTTTCATGTTTATCTCTAATAGCTTTATTTTTAGGTTCAATAGGAAGACCAAGGTCGGTGCGCACCTTGTTAATAAGCTTTTTTTCTGAAGGTGATTGACCTTCAGGGAGGGGTATACCTCGCATAGCTAGTGCCCTTAAAATTTTTTCTCTTTCCTCTATTGGTTTGTCTTTCAGTGGTGTAAGTAATCCTTCCGCTTTAGCTCTACGCATTTTCTCCGAAGGCGTCAGGATTGATGAAGCCACTTTTGAAGGAAGTCGACGACCTGCGGCTATCTTGGCTATAAGAGATTTCTCCGATGGCGTCCGTCCCACAGGTAATGGGATACCCATGCTATGTTGACCAAGTAGTAATTTTTCCTTTTCTGCAGGCGTCTTGCCTTCTAACGGCAGTAGTAAGTCAGCTAAAGCTGCTTTTTCATGTTTATCTCTAATAGCTTTATTTTTAGGTTCAATAGGAAGACCAAGGTCGGTGCGCACCTTGTTAATAAGTTTTTTTTCTGAAGGTGATTGACCTTCAGGGAGGGGAATACCACGGTTAGCTAGTGCTCTTAGAATATTTTCTCTTTTCTCTGGTGTTTTGTCTTTAAGTGGTGTAAGTAATCCCTCCGCTTTAGCTCTACGCATTTTCTCCGAAGGCGCCAGGATTGTTGAAGTCACCTTTGAAGGTTGACGACTACCTGCCATAATTTTTGCTATGAGAGATTTCTCCGATGGTGTCCGTCCCACAGGTAATGGGATACCCATTTTAAGTTGACCCCGTAGTAACTTTTCCTTTTCTGCAGGCGTTTTGCCTTCTAACGGCAGTAGTAAGCCAGCTAACGCTGCTTTTTCATGTTTCTCTCTAATAGCTTTAGTTTTAGGCTCAATAGGTAGACCAAGGTCGGCGCGAACTTTGTTAATAAGTTTTTTTTCTGAAGGTGACTGACCTTCAGGGAGGGGTATACCTCGGTTAGCTAGGGCTCTAAGAATTTTTTCTCTTTGTTCGGGTGTTTTCTCTTTAAGCGTAGTTAGCAATCCTTCAGCTTTTGCTCTACGCATTTGTTCAGAAGGTGCCAACACCGCTGAAGCGGCACGCGATGAAGCCTTGATTTTAGCTATAAGAGCTTTTTCTGATGGCGTTCGACCTACAGGTAATGGAATCCCCATATTATGTTGACCTCGTAGTAACTTTTCCTTCTCTGCAGGTGTTTTGCCTTCCAATGGAAATAGTAAGTCAGCTAAAGCTGCTTTTTCATGTTTATCTCTAATAGCTTTAGTTTTAGGTTCAACAGGTAGACCAAGGTCGGCGCGAACCTTATCAATAAGTTTTTTTTCTGAAGGTGATTGGCCTTCAGGGAGGGGTATACCTCGTATAGCTAGTGCCCTTAGAATATTTTCTCTTTCCTCTGGTGTTTTGTCTTTAAGTGGTGTAAGTAATCCTTCCGCTTTTGATCTACGAATTTTCTCTGATGGCGCCATGGGCGCTAAAGCCACCTTTGAAGGAGGACGACTACCTGCTGCTATCTTGGCTATTAGAGATTTCTCCGATGGCGTCCGACCCACAGGTAAAGGTATACCCATATTGTGTTGACCTCGTAGTAACTTTTCCTTCTGTGTAGGTGTTTTACCTTCCAATGGAAATAGTATGCCCGCTAAAGCTGCTCTTTCATGTTTCTCTCTAATAGCTTTACTTTTAGGTTCAATAGGTACACCCAAGTCAGCGCGAACCTTGTCAATCAGTTTTTTTTCGGATGGTGATTGTCCTTCAGGTAGGGGTATCCCTCGCATAGCTAACGCTTTTAGAATATTTTGTCTTTGTTCCGGTGTTTTGGCTTTGAGTGACGTAAGTAATCCTTCCGCTTTAGCCCTACGCATGTGCTCCGAGGGCGCAAGGATCGCTGAAATCGCCTTGGATGGTATTTTGCTCGTTGAAGCTGGACGAGGTCCCGCCATTACTTTGGCTATTAGTGATTTCTCCGACGGTGTACGTCCCACAGGTAATGGAATACCCATATTGTGTTGACCTCGTAATATCTTTTCCTTCTGTGTAGTGGTTTTGCCTTCCAAAGGCAAAAGTAATCCAGCTAAAGCTGCTTTTTCATGTTTCTCTCTAATAACTTTAGTTTTAGGCTCAATAGGTAGACCAAGGTCGGTACGAACCTTGCCAATAAGTTTTATTTCTGAAGGTGATTGACCTTCCGGAAGAGGAATACCACGGTTAGCTAGTGCCCTTAGAATTTTTTCTCGTTCTTCTGGTGTTTTGTCTTTGAGTGGTGTAAGTAATCCTTCCGCTTTTGCTCTACGCATTTGTTCCGAAGGCGCCAGGGACGCTGAAGCCACCTTTGAAGGATGACGACTACCTGCCGCTATTTTGGCTATAAGAGATTTTTCCGATGGCGTCCGTCCTATAGGTAATGGAATACTCATATCATGCAGACCTTTTAATATCTTTTCCTTCTGGGCTGGTGTTTTGCCTTCTAATGGCTGTAGTAAGCCAGCTTTAGCAGCTAGTTCATGTTTATCTCTAATAGTTTTATTTTTAGGTTCAATAGGTAGAGCAAGATCACCGCGTATCTTGTCAATTAGTTTTTTTTCTGAGGGTGATTGGCCTTCAGGGAGAGGTATGCCTTTCATTGCTATTGCCTTTAGAATTTTTTCTCTTTGTTCTGGTGTTTTGTCTTTGAGTGGTGTAAGTAATCCTTGCGCTTTCGCTCTACGCATTTTCTCTGAATGTGCCAGAGACGCTGAAGCCACCTTTGAAGGTTGACGACTACCTGCCGCTATCTTAGCTATAAGAGATTTCTCCGAAGGCGTCCGTCCTACAGGTAATGGGATACCCATATTATGTTGACCTCGTAACAATTTTTCCTTCTGTGCTGGTGTTTTGCCTTCTAATGGCTGTAGTAAGCCAGCCAAAGCTGCTTGTTCATGTTTTTCTCTAATAGCTTTATTTTTAGGTTCAATAGGCAAACCAAGGTCTGCACGAACCTTGTTAATAAGTATTTTTTCTGAAGGTGTTTGACCTTCAGGAAGAGGTATACCTCGGTTGGCTAGGGCCCTAAGAACTTTTTCTCTTTGTTCCGGTGTTTTGTCTTTGAGGGTAGTTAGTAATCCTTCAGCTTTAGCTCTACGCATTTGTTCAGAAGGTGCCAGGATCGCTGAAATTGCACGGGATATAGCCTTGACTTTAGCTATAAGAGCTTTCTCTGATGGCGTTCGTCCTTCAGGTAATGGAATACCCATATCATGTTGACCTTTTAATATGTCTTCCTTCTCTGCAGGTGTCTTCCCTTCCAATGGCAGTAGTAAGCCAGCTTTAGCTGCTTGTTCATGTTTTTCTCGAATAGATTTAGTTTTTGGTTCCTTTGGAAGACCAAGGTCGGCGCGAACCTTGTCAATAAGTTTTTTTTCTGATGGTGATTGACCTTCGGGAAGAGGTAAACCTTTCATAGCCAATGCCCTTAGATTTTTTTCTTTTTTTTCTGGTGTTTTGCCTTTAAGTGGCGTTAGTAATCCATCCGCTTTCGCTCTACGCATTTGTTCCGAAGGCGATAGGAACGCTGAAGCCACTTTTGAAGGATACGGACTACCTGCCGCTATCTTGGCTATAAGAGATTTCTCCGATGGCGTCCGTCCCACGGGTAACGGGATACCCATATTATGTTGACCTCGTAGTAATTTTTCTTTCTGTGCAGGGGTTTTACCTTCTAACGGCAGTAATAAGCCCGCTAAAGCTGCTTGATCATGTTTATCTCTAATAGCTTTAGTTTTAGGCTCAATAGGTAGACCAAGGTCGGTACGAACCTTATTAATAAGTTTTTTTTCTGAAGGTGATTGACCTACAGGAAGGGGAATACCACGGTTAGCTAGTGCTCTTAGAATTTTTTCTCGTTCTTCTGGTGTTTTGTCTTTGAGTGGTGTAAGTAATCCTTCCGCTTTCGCTTTACGCATTTTCTCTGAAGGTGCCAGAAACTCTGAAGCCACCTTTGAAGGTTGACGACTACTTGCCGCTATTTTAGCTATTAATGATTTCTCTGATGGCGTCCGCCCTACGGGTAACGGAATACCCATATCATGTAGACCTTTTAATATCTTTTCCTTCTCTGCAGGTTTCTTGCCTTCTAATGGCTGTAATAAGCCAGCATTTGCTGCTTCCGCATGTTTATCTCTAATAGCTTTTGTTTTAGGTTCAATAGGTAGACCAAGGTCGGCGCGAACTTTACTAATAAGTTTTTTTTCTGAAGGTGATTGTCCTTCAGGGAGAGGTATACCTTGGTTAGCTAGTCCCTTTAGAATATTTTCTCTTTGTTCTGGCGTTTTGTCTTTGAGGGGCGTTAGCAATCCTTCTGTTTTTGCTCTACGCATTTTCTCCGAAAGCGCCAAGACCGCTGAAGCCAACTTTGAAGGATGACGACTGCTTGCCGCTACTTTGGCTATAAGAGATTTCTCCGACGGCGTGCGTCCTTTAGGTAATGGAATACCCATATCATGTAGACCTTTTAATATCTTTTCCTTCTCTACAGGTTTCTTACCTTCTAATGGCTGTAATAAGCCAGCATTAGCTGCATCCGCATGTTTATCTCTGATAGCTTTTGTTTTAGGTTCAATAGGTAAACCAAGGTCGGCGCGAACTTTGTTAATAAGTTTTATTTCTGAAGGTGATTGTCCCTCAGGGAGAGGTAAACCTTTCATAGCTTGTGCCTTCAGAATTTTTTCTTTTTTTTCTGGCGATTTGCCTTTGAGGGACGTTAGTAATCCTTCCGTTTTTGTTTTACGCATTTGCTCTGAATGCGCCAAGACTGCTGAAGCCAATTTTGAAGGATGACGACTGCCTGCCGCTACTTTGGCTATAAGAGATTTTTCCGACGGCGTGCGTCCTTTAGGTAATGGAATACCCATATCATGTAGACCTTTTAATATCTTTTCTTTCTCTGCAGGTGTCTTGCCTTCCAATGGCTGTAGTAAGCCAACTTCAGCTGCTTTTGCATGTTTATCTCTAATAGCTTTTGTTGTCGGTTCAATAGGTAGACCAAGGTCGGTGCGAACTTTGTTAATAAGTTTTTTTTCTGAAGGTGATTTTCCTTCAGGGAGCGGTATACCTTGATTAGCTAGTCCCTTTAGAATTTTTTCTCTTTGTTCTGGTGTTTTGTCTTTGAGCGTAGTTAGCAATCCTTCTGCTTTTGTTCTACGCATTCTCTCCGAAGGTGCCTGGGATGCAGACGCCACCTTCGAAGGACGGCGACTAGGTGCCTCTATCTTGGCTATAAGAGATTTCTCTGATGGCGTCCGTCCGACAGGTAATGGAATACCCAATTTATGCTGACCTTTTAATATCTTTTCCTTTTCTGCGGGTGTCTGGCCTTCTAATGGAAATAGTAAGCCAGATAAAGCTGCTTTTTCATGTTTTTCTCTAATAGCTTTAGTTTTAGGCTCAATGGGTAGACCAAGGTCGGCACGAACCTTGCTAATAAGTTTTTTTTCTGAAGGTGATTGACCTTCCGGAAGCGGAATACCACGGTTAGCTAGTGCCCTTAATATTTTTTCTCTTTTCACTGGTGTTTTGCCTTTGAGCGTAGTTAGCAGTCCCTCCGCTTTTGCTCTTCGCATTTGCTCCGAAGGCGCTAGGGTCGGTGTTTTGCCCATTATTTTGGCTATAAGAGCCTTTTCTGATGGCGTTCGTCCTACAGGTAATGGAATGCCCATATTATGTAGATCTCGCAATATCTTTTCCTTCTCTGCAGGTTCCTTGCCTTCCAATGGCAATAATTTGCCATCTTGTGCTGCTGTTTCATGTTTATCTCTAATAGCTTTAGTTTTAGGTTCAATAGGTACACCAAGTTCAGTGCGAACCTTTTCAATTAGTTTTTTTTCTGATGCCGTTTTTCCTTCAGGGAGAGGCAAACCTTTCATAGCTTGTGCTCTTAGAAGTTTTTCTTGTTCTGATAGACTAGCTAAAGATTTTTTCTTCCCACAAGGTAACCTATCTTCTTGATTTAAATGACAACAAAGTATACATTCACAATTTTCGCAATTTTTCTTTTTATAACAGTCGTACAAGCCCTTCATCACTTCAAACATAGCATCAGAGTTACAAGAGCAGCAACATCCCTCTTCTGTAGCGTTTAGCTGACACCTGTATATTTTAAATTTTGTTTGTCTGGTATAGTTAAATGGATTTAAACATTCGTCAAACCGATGTTCCGAAACTACATTGACAATAAAATTCGATTGAAAAGGGCTTTGTTTGTATTTGTTTTGTTTTGTATCCTTTCTGTGGCCGCTTCTGTTTCGTGGCAGGATTGGTATTGTACATTTGTTTAGTTCAGGCATACTTGAGGGTTTGGTGATCGAAGTTTCCTTCTTCGATTTACTGAATCTTGATAAACGAGAAGTGAGTCTAGGTTGTTGAGCCTGTATGAATACATTGTGCTTTTTACGGAATTTCAATCTTTTCTTATTAACAATTATTATGCTCATATTTTCGATACCATGATAGGGGTGGTTTTCTTGGTTAAAATAAGATAATTCATTTTGTGAATACTTATATGAAGTAATGTTGTCTAAATCTCTCATATCGTTTATTTTTTCTTTTCGAAACTCGTTGAAAAAAGTTAAAAAAAAAAGAATTTTGAGAAAAATGCTATTTAAAAAAATATATTTTAAACTTCATTCTTTTACATCAGTATGCCATAAGTCATGCTATGGCATCTTATTTATATAGCGTTCATCGGGTGATCATTACTGTTATGTGCACAAATGTTGGATCGCAATGCCTTGTATGAAGTTATACTTATATTTGGGCTGAAAAACGAGAAAAAGAGGTAAATAATTATGAAAATACTAAGTTAACGTTTTCAATTGGTCAGGCGTTGGACTGGATTTAGAAAACACAACTTTCATCAATCTTTTATCAAGTAAGAGTGAACAGGCTTCTTCTGGGCAAGCTCACTCCATCGTCGACTTTGTCTCTGTCACCTCTGATCTAGACAAGAGTCAAGAGAAAACACATTTAAAAAAAATAACATCGTATTTCTGGCGATGCGTGTACTTCAACTACTTCATATGGCGGGGTCTGTACCATTGCTGTCTCGGGTTGACGTATGTGCAAATTGTCAAAACGTTTGGCGGGAAAGTGGCACTATGAAGGCGACGGTTTGTTAATTAGTGTGATAGGCCGACTATTTTGTTCGTGACAGTCCCATGGTTCTAGCGGGTGAAGGAGGACGTGGGGTAAAAACCCATGAGGCGCATATACGCAATAAAAGGTATTTGCGTTGTCAAAGATGAGTCAGTAGTTTACTCTATGAAATATTTATTGATTTACTCCACTCAACATAATTTCAGACATAAAACTGTTATATGTATACCTATGTATAAAAGAATTCCATTTATTTGCATTTAAAAAATGTTATCCATTCATAGGGCTGTTATCAACTAAATTACAATTACAACCCAGGATAAAAACTTCAAAAACCCTGGAAATTTGAGTGAAATAAAAAAAATCGCCGGACTCCCTCGAACAAAAGAATTATTAGAACTTACAATAAAATAAAAACATCGTAAACAACAAAACATCGTATCATATTTTTCATTTCTTATTCATAGAATATCAACTTAAACCTCAACAATACAAATGGAACGCTTAATTTATAATCAATTATAACACTGAATTTTTCAAACAAAATAAATAGCGTCAAAATTGGCACTAAATAATAACCCTTGATACTGCGGCACTAGACAACGCGGGGCGATGATATCAACAATCTAACACAAACTTTAGGATATTTTTACCAAAAAATTGCAAATTAAGTTTCAAATTGGTATACTCGTATATTAAAACGAAACAAACAAAGGTCCCACGACTAAAATGTTAATTGTTATTCATTATTTTAATTGTGCATGTTTAAAATAGGTACACGCTGTCCACTAGGTTAACCGTTTTTTGACAGCTGCCTTAGAACGTACAGTTACGTTCTAAGGCAGCTGTCAAAAAACGGTTCCAGACTAGCAGCGCCCCGCTGTTTCACCCGCATAAGTGTGGATCCCGTTCCAAAGATACGTAGCGCCATCTATTATCATAATAACGTTATTATTGTTTTCCTCGGGAAAACGGTAGTTTATTTCCATTGATTCCAAAAAGAAGAGCGTTCCTAGTTATTATTGTTACCAGAATACCTCTCACATAGGGAAGAGTGTATAATTAATTAATTAATTTATGTCCAAAACCAAAAACCCGAAATCGTAACGTAATCGATACCAATAATATCGGGTTGCCGCCTGGGACGACGGCGTGCGTCCAAACAGATTTAAATATAGCTAAAGGTGCATCCTCTTGGAAATAATACTGTCGGCGCCAATGTTAGATGTGAACGTGGGATTACGCTACAAGATCAGCAGAATAGAATAGAAAGGGGCGGGCGGACGGCTACTATAAGGCGGCCTGGGGTAGCTGAAACTGTCTAGTCCGCCTCTGGATGGTGGTTTGCGACGTGGCGCCATACTGCCACGCAGCAACGCAGGAGCGGCATGGGCACTGCAGATTGTCGATAACTGACTATCAACACTAGAATCAATCCAGGCGCCGCACGCCGCCGTTGCCGAGCCGTAGCCAGTCACGTCGCACTTCAATTCACGAAATCAAAGCCCGAGTGTGACGCGGTTGCGATGCATCGGGTGAGATCGTGTGGCCCGGCTCTTACCCAATCTATTTGGGGCTCATTTAGGATAACAACTCGAAGAATTCTATATTTTCACATACCTGTCATATCCTAAATCAAAATAACTGAATACACTGGAAATATATTGCGTAAATATATTGTAAAAGAACTTAAATCAGGAGTAATAGTTATGAGTTCTTGGATAGCGTTACATGTGGTTTTTTATTATAATTTTATAAAAAAATTATTATGTACACGAAAAATATTTTATTCTATTGTCATGTCCACAGATTAATTATTGAATTATATTGTGTCCACAGACGCATAAAAATCTTTGTGCGTGTTAGGCTTAGAGCATTTAACCTAGTGTTAGGCCCACTGACCTGCGTACTTGTATGATAGAGGTCAGTGGTTACGCCCTTCTCCCATTACGATACGCCCACGCGACTAGTATCTTGCGAGTCTCGGAGACTAATCGCCGTGGAGTATCGCACATTAATAATTTGTATCGGTGCTCGCACACTACGCTATCGGTATCGTGCGCGTCAGTGGAATCGCTCGACATAACATTGGTTCATTATAAAAGCACAAAACAAATGATGCATTCTGTTATTTTTCAGTAGCGTAATGTGCGAACGTCAAGTATTCATCTGGTATGCGACTTGAGTATCGTATCCTATGTGTTTCGTAATGGGAGAAGGGCATAAGTAATAAGGACGTGTGATCAGAACTTGTGTAAACTAAGCTTAACATAGACTTTACATTAGCGCACGTGTGGTGTCAGCGGGATTGTACGAAAGGGTTACCGCTGGCTCGGAACATAAAGGGCTAAGCAAGGAACACGGGTGGGTTTTAGTCAGTAAGAGTCTGACACTCCCTTCCGCTCCACCCAGAGCGGTCATGTGATGATAGCCCACACTGAAAAAAAAAAACTCACGTGTGGTGAGCACCAGTTCAGACACGCTATGTTCGGTATTCTGACATGTTTGCCATAAAGGCTTCAGTGAGCATATCATTGTAAGTACTACGTAACTTAATTGTACGTGTAGGCGATAGGATTCACATATACTTGCGGCCTTTCAATCAAAGATGTGCGAAGTAGCTTAGTGGTGCAGCTAAGGTACGAATCTACGCGCCTAAGTGCACGAGAGTTAAGTGGTGCAGCGAAGCGGGTAAGATATGCTATGAAGATGCGATTTAAAAAAAAACACTGGCACTCCGGTAGTGCCGACAGAAGTGAAAACTTGAACAATTACGAGTGTATTTTGTGAATCGTCTTATAAACAAAACACGCGTGTTAAGGTGTGTTCCTTATTTTATAGGGTTTTTTGCAAATCAGGTATGATGACCAAAGTGACTGGTTTATTCTTCTCGTGAAAGGAATTTATTCAGATTTGCTCGTCGTCAGTTATATATCCGTGGTTCAGCGCCATCTCGTCGTTGTTGGATGAACTACGTAGTTAGTACGCGAGGCCTACGTAGTTAGTACGCGAGGCCCTCGTAGTTCTTCCCGATGTGCATAGATGGCGCTGTCCTCAACAACGCGCGTCACGTCTTACGAATTTTCGATCAGGGTCACGTGACCTGACGCGAATTTAGAAGTTTTTACCCATTCCAAAAAAGTACACAGCGCCGCTAAAGAAGTTTTCACTTCAAAAACTTAGCTTCGTTTTTCACCAGAGCTAAGCTAGGCTACGAATATCAATTATACCTACACATCTATCGCTATGCAACTTAGCACGTCTTTTGAGGAAAGGCAGCCTAACTCAGTACAAATTTGCCAAGGAAGCTAAGAGGAATCTTGTCTCAGATCCGAAATAGTAATCGTGCACGGGACGGTAACACATTATGGATAAAGGCTGTCCAAGTAACTAATAACATTAGTTCTTAAAGATCTTGAGTGTGTACATCATTCCATGTTTAGTAGAAAAGTTACTAAGGCCACTTTCCAGCTGCATAATCAGACCAGCTCCATGGTGCCATATTATTACACTAGCACCAAAGTTATACCACTTATGACTTTATTACTTTAGTACTACCAACTATGAAAATATTGTTTTTCGGCTTACAGAACTCCGATTGCACCAAATCTGTATTGTTCTGGAAAGTTCCGTGGGTCCCTGGAAGTTTTTAATACTACCATAAATTCGACTTGGGCACTGACCTCTATTAAACAAGTTTTATAATACAGGTCAGTGACTAGGGGCAACGTTTCCTTTTTTTTTGGGTGACTTTTTTGTTGGAACTTTAGCGAGCAAAAATTGTCCAATTGCAAAAATTGTGGTGTGTTGTATTTTCATCGATCGTAGACCATAGTAGGATATACTCGTATGTATTATAGTTTTGTTTTTAAGATTAATTATGTACGACACGGAAAGAGATAAATTAAAAGAAAACTGAAACCAGTTGAGCTTTTCCCAATTTTATTTAAAAAACGCGGCAAGCCACTGATACGCGAAAAATGACGTCCAAAAAAACAAGCGACCCAGGCGCTTGTTTTTTTGGACGTCATTTCATACTACAAGGTCACTCTGTAAATTTGTCCTTTTGAGCATTCTGTATGATTTTTTTGAATGAATTCTTTTAAAAAAGAAATTATCTAATAGTCAACTGGGTCAAACTATGTTGGGGTCGGCTATTAAAACTATAAGCGAAATTTTTGATGTCATCGGTTAATTTTAACCTAAAATGCCAATGCATTCCACAACAGTTTTCGACAATAATACTTTTTTGTGCCGCTCGTTTCTGTAATGAGTTGTTAGTTCAAATAAAACGCGCGCAATGACAACCCCATTTTTTATATCCATGCTGGCACTGTCCATTCCAAGATTGCCTGAAGAGATCGCAGAAAGCGATAAGGCCGCCCATTGTATGTTTTGTAGTGATAATCGTATTTTTTTTGTTATGTATTGTCTGGTGTAAAATAAAGTATATATAAATAAATAAGCGAGGTCTGAGGGCATGGGACATCCCCATGCCCTCAAATATTGTCAATGTCAATTAATAATGTGTTGTCTTTGCTCCCTGGCCCTGACATCAAGCAATGGACAAAATTGTCAACATTTTTTAAGCTTGAGAACGAGGCTTTTGACTACGTTGTGGGTGTATATTTTGTCTTTTTTAATTTGCTATGTGCATTTTGGTTGTGCAGAATAAACAATTTTTCGTTATTTTATTCGGCTAAACATAATGTTACCAAAATCAAACAAGATGTGTGTATTTATAATTTTCAGATTTTTTTTATTACAAATAAAATTATCTAAATTCAAAACAAAAACTTGTTAAAAAATCACAAAAACGATGATGATTGGAATACATGGTCAATGAACTAGGAAAAAATACGAAAAGTAAACTTAAAATTCTGTTAGTGTAAAATGAAAAGTACTGTTTACTCGTGAGGTGTGTCACCATGTTGTGAAGGATTCATGGAGCAAATGGAAGCAACAAATGCCAGCAAGTCCTTGGGAAGCGGAACCTTTGCCACCTATTTTGAACTTCAACCCCTCAAATGGCCCCTCCTCCTCCTCGTCTTGACTGTCCGACGGTGTTGCCTCTCGCCCAGAATTATCTGCAGGGGAAGAGGGTGCTGTCCTTTCTGTTCCGTCTATTTTGGCCTGTTGAAATTAAATTTCATTGAACGCAGTACTTATCTATAAAGAATTACATTCTTAAGTTCAAGATGTCCACCGAAAGGGTCTACCAGACACGAAGCTTGTAAGGCACAGTAATTTGAAAAACGACTAATTATTTTAATTAAAATAATAATGATAAACAGATTTATACTAAGAAAAAAAATCTATCTTCTATAAACATAAAATGAAATGTGTCGGTGAGCGCATCACTTGAGAACGGTTGGTTTTTTATTTATAGGAGAATGGGAAAGACCGTACCAAGACAAGAGCATTATGGACTATTTTAATTTTTGTTGCCCTCTTAAAGTATTTTAATTAATCTTAAGACATGTCTCAATTCGCTTGGAGAAAAAAGATATGCGAGGAAAGTATAAAGGGAAATATGTATTTAACTTATCCTCTCAAAACTTATTGATCTGCTAATGATGGGCCCTTTTTGGAATTAATGAACATTTAAAAGCTTTTTGCGCTTTTAATGATGCACTTTTTTTTAATAATTGAGCTTCTTTTTAACTTTCTGTAATTTTTTGAGGTGCACTAAATAAAGCATTTCTTTAATCGAACCTTTAATTAATTCTCAATATGCGCTGCTAAAAATATTAATGAACACTGTAATATAATTGATTGTGCCTGTATTGTGAACCTGAAACCTATTTTGGGGTCCTAAAAATACTAAATTGCCAAGTGACTGCACGCCGCGCGCCGCCGCGGCACCGCTTGCTTTGCTCGCTCGGCTTGCTCGCTCGGCTTGCGCACAGTTCCAACCTTACCTAACCCGTTTGGTCGGGGTCATCACAATCATCATCATCATTTCAGCCGAAAGACGTCCACTGCTGGACATAGGCTTCCCCAAGCACCTTCAGTTCGACCAGTTTTGTGCTTCTCGCATCCAATGGTTTTCGGTCTTCACAAGGTCGTCGGTCCACCTTGTGGGACGCCTACCAACGCTATGTCTTTCGGTACGCGGTCGCCACTCCAGAACCTTTTCGCTCCATCAGCCATCTGTTCTGTGAGTAGGTCGGGGTACTCTAGCTTAATTACTACCACCAACTGTGACAAAAGGCCAGAAAGTTAAAAAAATCCTCAATTATTTAAAAATAAGTGCATTATTAGAGGCGCAAAAAGTTTATGGAGGTTCATTAATTTAATACACAAGGCAGAAACGCCGAAAAAACACTTTTGTTTTATGGGAGCCCCCCATAAATATTTATTTTATTCTTGTTGTTATAGCGGCAACAGAAATACATCATCTGTGAAGATTTCAACTGTCTAGCTATCACGGTTCATGAGATACAGCCTGGTGACAGACGGACAGTGGAGTCTTAGTAATAGGGTCACGTTTCTACCCTTTGGGTACGGAACCCTAAAACAGGGTCCAACATCAGCAGGTCAATAAGTTTT
The DNA here is from genome assembly GCA_963855955.1 of Luperina nickerlii. Lineage (NCBI taxonomy): Eukaryota > Metazoa > Arthropoda > Insecta > Lepidoptera > Noctuidae > Luperina > Luperina nickerlii. Next base: position 3,296,417 of record OY979662.1, read on the forward strand.
TAGAGTATTTCTCTTTATTAAATCAATCTTACTTCCTCACATATCTTTTTTCTCCAAGTGAATTCAGACATGCTTTCTTAGGATTAATTAAACTACTCCCTGTGGACATAAAATACAAACATAGTTCATAATACTACAATTTTTTTTTTGAGATCATGTCCTATACCGAATTACCCATTGTCCTTTTACTGTATTTATTCCATATACCTATATGGTTTTTACTGTTTTTAGGGAAAGAAAAAATTGCAAGAGTTGCCCGGAAAATTGGAAAAATCGGGAAAAACTGAAAGTACTGTTTGTATTAATTATAGAGACTGCTTAAACTTGTATGGGAAGTGGTCCATGGACCAATAGCGATACTGTGGTGGTATTTCTGTGGGGATACCTTAACTATATCCTTGTGCAAAGGGGCATCAAAATCTAACTCGGCAGTTTTGAAAAAAAATAATACTTTAGAATTCACATTTTTTTTCTTTTCTGACTTTATAACTTAATTAATGTATTTTTCTGCTAGACAAAGTAACTTGCCAACTTGACTCGTTCTTTTTCGTTTTTAACCGACTTCAAGAAAAGGAGGAGGTGCTCAGTTCGTCCGAATCTTTTTTTTACGCCGATTACTCGAAGACGACTGGACTGATTTAGAAAATTCTTTTTTGTTTGAAAGGGTATACATATAAAGTGTTACCATTATCACCAGGTCAGGATTGAACGGGTATTTCTGAGGTGACAAGTGACTACGTCTAGCAGAGAAACACACAATTAAAGTATTATAAAGTCAAAAATACCCGTTAAAACGTTTTTAAAATTAAAATGTAGCATAAGAATATGTATTCTAAAATATTATATTTCTCGAAATGGTCAGATTTTGAAGCCACTTTGTACAAAGGCATAGTTGAGGTGTCCCCACAGAAATACTTCAACAGTATCGCTATTAGTTCATATACCACTTTTGATCAGTCTCCTTTGGACAAGGCGTCTGTCGGGTCAGGTAACTTTGAATAAATTCTATATATTTCTTATAAATAATTAAAAGAAATATATAGAATTTATTCAAAGTTTCACACATATTCTAGTTTTATGTCATTAAATGAAAACTTTATGAGTACGTACAATAAGCGCTCAGACGTGCAGTCATGTTTACCAGCCTGTAATAGTAGATTGTTGCATCGAGCGCAAAGTGAGTTATTAATGCACGAGAGTTATGTTAAACTAAATTAACACGAGTGCATTAATTACTCACTTTAGCAAGGTGCGTAATCTACTTTTCTTTCAACTACCAATCTACCTACCGTGATAAAATATACCTACTCAAAATAAAAAACTCAAGTTAATGAAGACAAAGTTTTCCTAAGCTTTTAAATATTTATCCCACGACTTTTGTGGCAAAAAGTTATTGACAATTTCATTTGCAGCTGTTTTTATACTTTCTGGAGTTGCATGCATATCGCTATCGCTATTTCCATTTTTTTAACCTTTTCTTGCTAAATATGAAGTACAGTACCCGGCGATAAATATTGCACATCGACCTATTCGATCCTATCGATTTTATACAAAGAATAAAAATAATTATCAAAAGAAGCAAATCATAATTGATTTAACAGCTCCTAATAGATACCGGACTGTTTGGGTTTCGTGCGACAGAGATAAGGCTCTACGAAGCCGAAATTAGCCGATTGTCTCTTTCCAAAGGTCGCAGTGTAATATTTATCGCCGGGTACTGTATCAAAGTTTTAAAATGGCACAATTTTTTTCTTTCACAAGGTCGGTTTTATTCAGCCGATTTTTATTTTCAGCCAGTATCTTTTTGATCTAATGCATACATTTTATATTAAACTTAATAGGAGACATTAAACCTCTGTGGTAAATTTATACCTAAATAAAAAATAAAAAGCAGTGCATTAATGAAAAACTGTGCAACCATGTGATTTCGTACAAATATTTTTGCATTGTTTTGGTTCTAAGCAAAAATACGTCCATTGTGATCGGTTTTTAGTGATTAATGATAACAATACTACATAGTTGAAAGGAAAAAATATATGTACCTATTGTATTACGGGCTGGTGACCAAACTCAAATTTCCAATTTAGATCATGCCGAAAACATACAGGTTTTCGTTGGTTTATACTGACAAAATAATGAAAACTGTGTTTTTGGCATGGTCTAAAGTGCATGGTTTTTAGTTTTAGGGCTGATATTTCCAATATCAGGTATCAACTCTTCTTTCGTGGTTTTTATAGAAATGACACCAAAATCATGCTAATATCACGTATGCTAATGTCACGTACTATGATAGACCATTAAACGCTGTGGATCGTCCAGTGTAATTTTTTTGACGGTTAAGAACGTCGCATGTCAAAATTTTTTAAGGGCTGATTTTTCAATAGTTCGATAACTTTTAGTTTGAAAAATAAATATGAAAGTTTGACATATTTTATACATATAACCGCCATATTTTGATTCCACAGATAAATAGTTATCTGAAGGTTGAAAAATCGGCCCTTAACCGAGGAATAGAATTGACATCTGACAGTAAAGTTATTTCTTGAATAAAGATATCTGACGTTGGAAAATCAGCCCTAATACGTATAGGAGAAAAACGTATAGGTATTCTCTTCTAGCTAGGCTATTTCTCGGATTCTCTCGATTTACCTGCTGTTCTGCCATGATGCTCTGAAACAGCTCAGGGTACATCATTGCATAGTACCTGAGGGCATCCTCTACAGTGTATTCTGGATGAGGCTCAGGTGGTGGTCTTTTTTTTTTATTAATTTTGAATCCTGAAATTCTTAACGTTTCAAGTGAATGTTTTTTCAAATCATCCTCGGATACACCTCTTTGATAACATAAGTACGGTATTATGTACGGTTCCAGGTCGGGCTCCAGTTCAGGCTCCGGCTTGCGTTGAGGGCACTCGCATACAATATTTTTATTCATCTTCCTTCTAATTTTGAACGATTGATATAATTCAGATTCAGTGGAGGTGCCGACGGTAGAATTGCATCTGGTTTCCTTAATACGCACTTGTTTCTGTATTCTTGGTGTTGTTTGTCCCATTTCTATCTGCATTCTTTCCGGAGTAGGATCTAATAATTCTGTCATTGCTTTATTACGTGTTGGTAATACACAACTTGATTCTGTCAACCGCCGTTCAGCAATTAGATGGTTGCTGACGCCTACGATGGTTCAGTCTCCGGCTCCGAAGCAGGCCACGTGGCCAGTTCTGAGGCCTGCCAGATGGCCTGCTCCGGAGCCAGGGACTGAACACGGTAAATGATGTATTATCAATGTTAATGATTGGTGCTAACCACACGGACACGCTGCTGTAGGTTCCATTTTGTACAAGTCGGTGTGCTCAGGCGTTTTACCAGCATTTTAGAGCAGTGGTGGTCCAGTGATAACGGCCCCGACTTACGAGTTGTAGGTCATGGGTTCGCACCCAGCCAGGTGCTTTAATTTGTTTAAATTATTTTATCACCACTGCTCTCATAACGGTGAAGGAAAACATCGTGAGGAAACTGGCATGTCCTAGAACCAAAAATTCGAAGACATGTGACATCTATCAACCCGCACTGGGCCCGCGTGGTGGATTACGGCCCACTCCCTCTCGAAGAGAGAAAGCCTGTGTCCCAGCAGTGGGAACATTAAAGGGTGATTATGTTAGGCGTTTTACCTGTAAACAGGTCAAATGGCAGTGAATACGTCTATAGGAGGTAGAACCCATTATTTCAGATTGATTTATGCATATTTCATTAGCACGTATCGTACTTCGAGTACCTTGCTAGTGTCCAAATTAAAATACAACTTAGAAAAACTGATTACTTAGATCTATCTCTAAGGTTAATATGCAACTCTCATTACTTTTTAAGAAAAGTAAGTTACTATGTAAAAAGGGAATTACTTTGGGCAGCTGGCGGTGGCCCCGGGTCTTTCGATTTAGGTGGTCGGGGACCCTCTCCACACCCAATCGACTGCATATTCTGCATCTTGCTGTCTTTGACTGCTAGCTTTAACAGTTTTAGCATCATTTCTGGACTGCATTGACACGCTTGCATTTGTGACAGGTTTGTTCTTTTTTGAGCGGAACATGTCTTGGCGTGATTTTGAGCGGGGTTGGTAGAATATTGAGTGTGTGCCTGGGCATATTGAAGCCTTCTAGGCGGTATGACACGAGGCAATAGCGGTACGGTTACCGACATAACTGATTCTTGCTGTTTGAAATCCCATCTATTATGAAATGGATTTCCAATCATACCTACAAACATTAAACAAATTGGTTTTTAATTAAATCAGAAACTAACTAAGAAACTGCGACAAAACTATTTACAATAACAAAAAAAAAATTGGCACTTTCATAATTTCTAATGTGGTGACATTATCGTGTGCATCCACGTCCTCGTCACGGCATCACGATAACACAGGGATGTAAAATGTATGGAAATATATGAAGACGCAAAATTTCCGTCCACGACAACGTATATACCTACAACCCGATCGTATTTCCACGTTTTTTAGAAATTATAAAAGCGAATATTTTATCTATATAATGAACAATAAAGTAAAACACATAAGTAACTACTTTACCGATATTTATAAAAGAATAAACGATATGATTGGATTTATAAAGTGCAGCAATGAACATGCAACCCGCTACCAAATAATTGAAAATAATATTCTGTTGTACAGACGCCAGCACATCAAGCTATCCGAAACTGTAAAATTTCCTGGAGTTTACTTAATTCACCTAGGTGCATTAACCATACTTTTTGTAAATATTATTCACCCAGGTGCGCTAAGTATACTAAAAGTAAAGTTTATTCGCCTCATTCGCCTGGATGCATTAACCATTAAGTATACTGAAAGTAAACTTTATTCACTTATTTATTTGGTATAATTTTTTTCAAAAAAAGGGACGCTAGCCACTTTAATAAAGAAAATGTTCATGATTATTTACATTATTAAAGTAGCTACCCTATATGACAGGATATTTTTTTTTCTTGCGTATTTTCCCTATTGTTGCTTTTTATTTACAAATAAAATTGTAAGCAACTGAACTCAACCAACTTCATTATGTCGGAGCTTAAATACACACACAGAGGTCGAGGGGTGCTGTTATTGTATGATGGTCGACAAGATTTTAGAAAGAAAACCTACAAATCTGGTGCGAATTGGTGGAGATGCTGTAATAAACAATGCGCTGGCTCTATCACAATAAACGTAAGTTTAAATTGTCGTTTGCATTTCTAGTCACTTATCTATTATTTCTGTGAAATATTATTTTGTCATATACCGGGTGTTTTTGACAGCCCTCCACAAAAACACAGGATTGATTCAGCTCCTTATTCTGAATCATATCCCACTGGAAATTTTCTCAGGAAAAAAAAATTATGCCGTTTCTTCTGCTGATATTCCTTTATTTCAATGTAAAATTACATTCTCTGTATGCAACACTCCATTTATGTAAATAAAACAGCTGAATTCAAAAAAACAGCAATGGATGTTGCGTCGGGGAGCGCGCGGGGGGCGGGGGCAGCCTCGCTCAAGCTCGCTGCGCTGCCGTCCGCTACGTGCGTTTTGCCACGGTAACGATACATTGCGTGCACGGTAATAAAACAAATCTAGTTTTTTGGATTCCCTTAATGTTCCTGAAAGAATTTCATGTACCGGTTATCTTAATATGATGTACTGAAGCCACCCTATCAGTTTGCGGAGGGCTGTCAATAACACCCTGTATATTTATGTTTATTTTTTATAGAACGGTGAAATTATTACACATATAACAAGCTGTATCAAAGACGAAGCCAAAAACGCATGGGCGGAGCAGTTAGAAATATGCAAGCAAAAAGTAGTTACCACTGATGGACCGGTAACAAAACTATATGATGAAGCTGTGGATGCTTACAGAATTACTGGATTTGATCATGTTCATGAAGAACCATCTTTTGAACAAATTAAAGTTGGATTATATAAAAAAAGAATCAGGCACTCAAAGTCCCAAGGTTGACAAATTAAAGTTGGATTATATAAAAAAAGAATCAGGCACGCAAAGTCCCAAGGTTGACAAATTAAAGTTGGATTATATAAAAAAAGAATCAGGCACTCAAAGTCCCAAGGTTGACAAATTAAAGTTGGATTATATAAAAAAAGAATCAGGCACGCAAAGTCCCAAGGTTGACAAATTAAAGTTGGATTATATAAAAAAAGAATCAGGCACTCAAAGTCCCAAGGTTGCATATCATGAAAATTTAGCAGGCATACCACCTAAATTTGAAAATTTATTCTTGGCGATTACAATGCAGACGATATGAAAATCATATTGTTCGCAACACGATAAGGTATTGAATCGATTAAGAAATGGCGTCATATTTTTGGAGATGGAACATTCAAATGTTGTGTTTCTCCCTTTTGCCAAATTTATACAATACATGGAGATTGTGGCAGTTGCTTGAAGACAAACTATATAAAACCTCTTGTATATGCCCTAATGTCCCATAAAACTTATAAGGCATACTTAATTTTATTTGAAATGCTGAAATCAAGAATAAATGACCACAGAAATATACCTGTGATTTTGAACAAAGCGCTATTAAAGCAATTTACACGTAAACTAAAATAACTATCAAAGGTTGTTATTACCATTTCCAAGAATGCTTGAAAAGAAAAGCCAAAGCAATGAATATATTTAATGAAAAGCACAGTGTATTTTTATGTCGCAGTTTGGATATTTTAAAAAGGTCTGGTTAAAGCAATCCGTTCTAAAACAATAGTCTGTTTTTGGAGAGCGCATCGAACCAACAATTACGTTGAAGGGTGGCACACTTAGTTGAGTAAAAATATTAAAAAATATAAACGCAACTTATCAGACCTGATTTGGCTTTTAAAAAAGATGCTAACTCGAAACGTAAACCAAAACAACGCAAATCGAATAGTGTAATAAATGATCAAATTATTCAAGAGGCCCAGCTAAGTCTGCTGGATGGACAAGTTACTGTGGGTCATTTTCTAGAAATGGTTCGTTAAAACGTGTTAAAGTAAACAGTTTCTTACACGGTACACATATAACTGTAACATTAATAGTACACATATAACTGGAGTTTATGGATGAAAAAAATTCTAGTTATTTCAATGGCGGCGCTAATGTAGGGCATGAATGCCCTTAATAACTTTTACATAGCAAGTAAGTTCCAATTTAGTTATAGGCAAGAGTTATCTATTAAATTTTAGGTGAATAAAGTTTACTTAAAAAATATAAACTGAACTTTTAATTATAAATATAGCTACAAGTAGTGATTAAAGCTTACGAATAGTACAGTTAATGCACCTAGGTGAATTGACCCATGTGAATTAAGTGAACTTCAGGTAAAATTTTCCCAACCAACCTTGAACCGTATGCTTTAGCGATAAAGTTGAAAATCTATTGAAGAAATTTGACAGATTGTAGTAGCTTAATGTGCTGGCGTCTGTACCTTGCTCGAGAAGTGGCGTAACAAGCTTTGACGTGACGTGTTTGTCACTTGGACTGCAGTACTGAGTTGTATTGGAATAACAGCAACACGGTCTGTCGGCAGTCGTGTCCGTGCTTACGACGTTGCACCTATGTTCTATTTTTTCAAATATTCCATTATGTGTACTGATTTGACACAGTTTGTTCTTTGTTTCTTTTGGCACTGGGTGTCCATCCAAGTTCTCTTTATTGTGAAAAGATAATGTTTCTATCGGTAAACCCTCCATATAAAACCTTTTTCCTTTTCCATATATAATCTTCATTCCCTGATGTGCGGCGGCGGCATATTTACGCTGCTGCGGATCTTGAAATTGACAGAGTTTTATTAATGAACTTTCTAGGAAGTTGGGCAATGGGGATTAAGTAATATTTGAAACTGTACTGTAACCTACAATGCATATTTTCCTGCCCTATCTCAATTTATTTAGCGCAACATGTATTTTCTTTTCCATACTTCTCTATTAGTCGTCATCTTGGTAGTCACTCTTCTTCTAGCAACATCGTTGTTCACAATCCATCCATCGTCTCTTTGGTCTTCCCCTACTCGTATAGCTATCTACATTACAAGAAAGAAATAAATAAAGAATCAAAAATAAAGAAGCAAAAATTTTCACAGAAAAGACAACCTAACCAAGAGTAATTAGCGAATAAGCGATTATGTGATTACGTACAAAAGTGACTTGATTCATCGCGGAGTACGTCCTAATCATAAATTGAAAAAGCGTGACGATCGACAGTCGCTTTCGGTTTGAACACGGCCTGATACAGCGTCAGTTCTTGATGCCATTTTTTCCATAGGTATCAAAGAAGCCATAGCAAAAAATATAAATGTCACGTGATCAACTTTGAACGTTATTATCTTGTAAACGTGACACTTTATGGGGTTTAGTTTTATTAACTTTTCTGTTTGCATTGATGTCAGCTAACGATTTACAGTGCGCGCAAAATAAGTCTGCGCGCGGCTGAAATCGGAAATAATCTTTTGCCGCTATCTGGGCGTTTATTTCAGGTACCAAAACACTAATCACATCGTGTTTTCAAAAGTAAATAACCACCATCATCACGCCGAAAATGATTAAAAGTGCTGGCAGGGATATAATCTTGAAGTCAAACGTCGCGCGCAGACTTACCTTGCGCGCACTCTATGATAATATGGCGGACAGTAGGTCTGCCACGGACCTGCAAAGCCCTTTGGCATACAGATAGACAGGTCATGGTATATGGGTTAGGACATAGCATACTTTTTATCCCGGTAGTACATTCACATGGGAAAGAATACGACCTCCAAGTGGCGAAGCCGCGGCCATCAGGTAATTAAGAATAAAATAAAATGAAAAAATATTTTAGTACTTACCGTTGTTTACTGGATTGAATTTTCTTTTACATTTCGCAAGATTTGTGCTCATTTGTATGCAAATAGCAGAAGTTTGGTCATATAAAGAGTTTTCTGTATTATCGTCGACTGACGGTACTACCACAACGATGGAGGAGTCATCAGAAAACTCGTTCTTTGTTAGGACTTGGTCGACCATGGTCAGTATGTCATGTTCAGGGTAATCCAAATGGTTTATGAATACGGTAGGTGCACCGCTTTTAGCTTTTTGTGTATTTTCCTCTTCCTTTTCATGTTCTTCCCATTGTTTTTGATGAAGCTGTGTTTGAATCCATTCTATTGCCTTTTGATTAGATTGTGTTTCGTAAACTTGCCGGTCTTTTTGATTGGGTTGTTTTTCTTGTCCTTCCCATTCTATTTGATAAGTTTGTGTTTGAGACATTCTGAAAACTTGGTATACGTTTCGTATGCTGTGTGTTCAAATAATTGTTCCCTTCCCTGTTCGCTTTGTGGATACTGTGGATTCCTCAATAAAACTGTCGCTGTAAGAGTACTTTCATTTTAAAACATAACAAGATTGTTTGTAATGACATTAAAAAGTATATATAGGTACATACTTTGGCGGCCATTGATATGCTCGAAGTTTGAGACAGAGACATTCAATGAGGTGAGGGGCCAGAGATCAACTCTACGAAACAAGTGAGTTTGATCTTACCAAGTTATTGTCCCGTCGACATCGTGGACAGTTCTATCAGTAGACAAGTGCGAATCTTCAGTGGAGCTATGGCTCTAAAGATCTTTGGATAGCTGGTAACCGAAATAATGCGTTGAAACATAATGTCACATTGGCAAACCAAGAAGATCTTTTCTTGATGTGACACTATGTCTGAATAAGACATTACACTGATTATTTCCATGCTCTCGCAAAGAGTTATAATAAATAATAATAATAATAAAAAATAAAAATGTTTATTTCATCAACTCATGTTTTTTTTTTTTTTTTTTTTTAAATTTATATTATCTAGAAACTTTATAAAATTACAATTATTGACAAAATATACGTTCCAGAAAACCACAGAGGTTTGTTAGGAACGTTGATTCATAAAAATATAGGTTTGCACATCATGTTACCAACCAATCCATGCAGTTCATATCGGCGCGGCTCTGTCGTCAGTCAGTAAGCATATTGTTCATTAGAGTAGGTTTCCAATATATCTGCCTGCATAGATATGTTGGTCGCACTAGTACTACAAACAGTAATAGATAGATACAACGGGTACGGCACACATCTATGGTTTGCTAATAACCAGTTACAATATTGGCGTTGTCGTCCTTTAACTTCGTTATACAGTATGATTTTAATTTTGATTTTATATTGGATTTCGTTATACTGCCTTTAAGCATAGGATTCATTTTATTTAGCAGTCGAGGAATTAATAAGCAGTGGTTCGTTGTCCGTAAGTGTTTTTAGCATAAGTTGTCACTAGTTTTTTTTGTGATACGGAGCGCGTTTGTTTGCAGTGCGATACTTCAGTTTGGATGTCAGTGTTAAAGAATTGTTCATTTAGTAATGCGTATTCTATTTTAAGATGGATGGGAAGAACATTGCAATGTTCAAACAAAAGCGCTTCGTTACCCGTACATTTGAGTTGGACATTCTGAGAGACTACTTGTTTGAGAATACGAACTTGGAGTCGGTATATATTTTGCAGGTAAGTTTTGTAAGTACGGCCGTAGCTTGTTAACCCGTAGGATATTTATAGGAATCTGCTAGGGCATTATAAAGAATTAGTCTCGTTTTAAACGGTATTTTGTTTCTGATAATTTATTAATGTAAATAACATTGTTGAGTTTGGAAGTTGAGTTGGAGTTGGTTTTTTTAATGTAAATAACATTGTTGAGTTTGGAACAACGATTTGCTTGTATTAGGGGGTTCCGCTCCTCCAGTTTACATTAATCACACTAATATTATAAAGGCAAAAGTTTGTGAGTGTGTGTGTTTATAGTTTATATGTTTGTTACTTGTTCACGCTCAAACGGTTGGACCAATTTTGATAAAATTTGGTATGACACCCTGGATTAACATATAGGCTACTTTTCATCCCGATATTCTCACGAGTTCGACACTTATGCGGGTGAAACCGCGGGGGAACCTAGTTATACATATGCCTGAGAAAATAAACAATATAAATTTTCAAAGCATGCCAAATGTGCTTAACAATAATATTTAAAAAATTATACATATAAATAAGGAATGGACACTGGGTTCTGTGTGTGTCAAGCGATTCATGCGAGTCAAGCGATGATTTATTAATCATTCATCAATTTTAGACAAGGACGGAAGAACAGATATCGGCCTGTAGTTAGACGGATCAGCTGTGTCACCACTCTTGTACACAGGTGTTATTACAGCTTGTTTCAGGGCGGTAGGGAAAGTTCCTTGTTCAAAGCAGAGAAGCAGATAAGGTGTTAAATAATTGGCAAAATAATGAACTTGGCAGCTTTTAAGAAACTTAGTTATTTTGTCCCAGCCACTAGCCCTATCAGATTTTCGTATAATATAAGTAGTAAAGCGTTAGCTTCTCAAAGGTCTTCCATAATGCAGGTGTTTTTGCAGAGTGGACACGACAAGAGGTAAGGCATCGTTTGTGATGTGGCCAACGCTAACGTTGTCGCAGTGAACAATTCCAGTAGAAGCTCATATACAATAATAAAACGGAATCATCGAAACGACGAAGAAGTAGCAAAGCTTGATAATATTTCACATTATTTGAACATGCGTGATGTAATGTTTCATCATGTTTGAACAGAAGTAGTAGGTAAAAGATGAGATTCTGCAGTTTTCCTGTTATCTTTGTGAAGTTATTCGGTGGTGTTCAACGGTGGTGGTCCTAAGATCGGCTTTGGTACCTAACTTAGTTGTTAACATTAATGAAGATTGTTTACGATACCTTGCATGACGATTTTATATTAAAATTATTCTTTTGCGTTATATTATAATATTATGGAATCATTAGAGGCGTAATTATATTGATTAATCTTTTCGTATTTTTTGTGAAGGGAAGTGGTGAAGGGCCACTATAGGGCGACGTTACACATGTCATGTGACAGTGGGTCGGAGTTGTTGGTTCTGGTCTAGGAGCATAAATAACTACGAGTATATGGTATACCAACCAAACTCTATAATGATTTGTGTTCATGTGGCATCTTTGTATTGTACGTTTGTTGTTAATAGTAGCAACAACAAACGATACATTGCACTGAGAACTTTAGAAAAATGGTTATAGTTGATTGAGTACTGTCACTTATGTCATAACAAGGTCATAACCGTAATGAATGTTGTTTTATATGCTAATCTACTTTGGAGTTTCGCACTGCATGCTTTGCAAAAGGCGGCGTACTCGTCATCATTATAACGTGAAAGTCACGAAGAAAGCTCCGGAAATTTGTACCCACTTAGTCAAATAACTTTGCTGAAAACTAGTAAGTAATGCTTTTCGGATGGATGCGTCAAGTAAAATAAAAACAGACAAAAAACGCGCTCTACTTAAATTACTACAAAAACGTACTTACATATTTGGGGAAATTCCCGAATTATCGATAGAAAACCCTCAAAGATTAAGGTGAATGGGTAGTTGAGACCGCGAAATTCAAATTTTCTTATGTTTTTTGCAATTTGCAGGTCAGTGTCAGGTTGTATCTTGATCAAAATATGATTCGCGACAATAGCAGGTACATATTTAGAGAAGTATAATCATTAGAATCAATAATACATCTTTGTAAGTTAGATTTCTACCACTAACACTTTTCCATAAGAGATTGGTGGTTGGTGGTAGAAATCTAACTTAGAAAGATATATTAATGATTCTAATGATTATAATTCCTTAAATATGTACCTGTTATTGTCGCGAATCATATTTTGATCAAGATACAATCTGACACTGACCTAAAAATTGCAAAAAACGTAAGAAAATTTGAATTTCGCGGTCTACTACTACCCATTCACCTTAAGTCAAGTGCAGAGCAGAAAATCATTTTACTTAAACCGTATTAAGGCTCCTTCAAACAGGCGCGACACGACACGCGACACAAAGGCACCGCGCGATTATATCGCGTGTCGCGCCTGTTTGTAGGAGTCTTTAGATTATTCGATACGATTTGTTATACTACTACGGCGCCTATCTGTATCTTACTGATCTTTGCTCCTAAATGTAATATATACTAAATCCGGGTAATTACCTGAACATCAAATTTCGTGGGGACGATCACTACGGTGCGGTGTTACCATAGCTTTTTATCCAAAATATACACAAAAATACATACTTCCAGCAATATACCTACAAATACTGAATTACTGATGCTCGGAAAAGTCGATAAAATATAACGAAAAAGTATTAAAATACTGAATCTGGTTACATTGGTCCAGTGTTTGTCAAAATATAAGCGCGCGCTCCCCGAGCGTTGCCCGCGCACCGTGCCCACTATGGACACTCAAAGGAAGTTCATATGTTTGAGTTCGCCGCGCCGCGCCAGCCCCGCGCTGCTACCCAATCTGGCTTTGGCCAGGATCCCCAGTCTGGCTTTGGCTTTGGTGCGGACCCGTGGACGTTCATCTTTAGTGGAGCAAGACCACTGACCAGCCGGTCGATTCTGTAAAAATTTCCACCGTGAAAACTTTGGTGAAGTGAGTTTGTTTTTGCTAGAAATTGACACTATTGACAGCTCATTCCACACTCGTTTCACCTAAATTATCACGGTGAGATTTTTACAGAATAGCACCGCTGTATGTGCGTAAGGATATAAAGGCTAATGTTACCAAACCTGACAATCATATATTATAATATAGCGATGCGGAAGACAACGCGCGTTGCCTAATGCCTGAAGCTCTCTGGGGGCGTTTTATTTGGATTTAGCCTCACACGTGCAGCACGCGTGATATGTCCTTTTCGGAGCAATAATCTTCCGTCAGAAATAGTCTGACTCAGTACATCTGACGGACGATGCGTCGGGCGTAACTTCGTTAGTACGATCGACGCACTAACGCATCATCGGTTGAATCTGTAAGGTGATCTGTCTTGTGCGTTCTGGCTTTACGCGATCGACGCGACGATACGCGACGCATATTCCGCCAGAAGTGCGACCACCCTAATTTGCATACATAATTGCGTCCGCGCATGCATATTTAGCACGTGGACACATATACGAATAATATTTTTTTTGGCAGGTCAGGCAAACGGCTTCTGAAGTTTTAAGCGCAAAACAGACAGACAGACGAGAGACAATCCTTTACGTTTGTAAGATAGGAAATTAAGGATAAGAATAAATGCAAAATTGATTTCAATTTTATTTTACTGAATCAAAAGTATTTCTCGGAAACACAACTGTTTAAAAAAAATACACAAACGATGGGAAAATTTTCCGAATGAGGTACTGAATTTACTTGACTTGAATAAAAAATAATAACAATTTTTAAAACTACTAAGGTGGAATGTTTCGTTCTGGAAATTTCCTACAAACATAATGAAGTAACAAACACCTCTAAGACCGTTAGATCCGGAATCTCCGGAATCTGACTTCTCCCCGGAGGAAGCCTCATCTTCAACGGGCGGCGGGTGAAGATCTTCGAACCTCTTCGTTCATGTGTCTACGTCATTTTTATTTTTGTCTCTAAACTTGGTACCCATATTGGTAACCTGCGTACTGGAAGGAACCTAGTTCGAGGGAGAACATTCACAAATTACTTATTTTAACAAAAAAAGTCTTTTTTCTCTTTCTCAGACGCCTCCTGACGATCGGATCGGAGACGGATCCTGCGTCACTTCAATGCAGATATTTTCAAGCCGCGTGTGTTAGCTGAATTCCTTCTAAACTAAATCTGTTGAATAAAACTTCCAATCAGTCAATTATAATACATCACTAGTAGTAATGTAATGCATTATTTGTAGTCGGATGAGTGTTTCCAGAAAAATTTTACAAACATACACACATTCATCTTTTGCCTTATTATAATATTAAATAATAAACGCGTAGTAAAGTTATGACGAACTTAAAACTTGGCTTTAGAGTAATCGAACGCAACGCTCTTAAGGGGCTTACAGGACCTAAACACAAATAAACGCAAGTTTTAGAAACGATAAAAGTATATGATCGACTACAGTAAACAAAATCAGAAAAATATATGACATTCTTCAGGATATATGCTAGCTAGGTAGATAGTGTGTTGAAAACATAATACAACTAATTTGATACGATAGACAAAAATCATGAAGATACCTCTAAAAACTTTCTTTTATAATAAAAACCATACTAATATACATACAATCATTCTGATTTTAGTCAGACTATTCTACAAGCAACATACTAAAATACCAGTTTTTTAATTTTTTAGTCCAAATAATTGATTTTTTTGTAATTAAATAATTGCTTCATATTTTGCAATATTACCAGCGTTGTGTCATCGCGCTTCTCTTTATTTTCTATGCAGTCCGACTGTGACCGCGCTTTAGGTCATGTAAGCCCCTTAAGTACATTTTTTAACAAAATTTGATACAATTTGACTTGCGACATAACGCGATTTTTGTGTCTACGGTGACTGGCCTATAATATTTAAAGTAAACAACGGAAGTTATTTACTTCGCGATTATTAGTTAGGGGTACACATGCACATACTAGGTACATAAAATGTTTATGTCCGCCGTAAGTTTAAAAAAAATTAGTTGACTTATAAGAGTCAACTTATTTGACACTCACTCACTCACACTCACTCACTCAATCACTCACTCACTCACTCTCTCTCACTTTTTTTCGTATACATACGTATACGTAAGTATGTCACTTCAAGGTCGGATCGGGGCCTCGGTACGTAATGGATGGTCGCCTGTCCATGGATCGACAACATTAGATCGACCTGTGTGGCTGTTATTACTTAGTTACGAGCCACTGGGCATGTTTGTAGGTAAGATAAATAAGACAAGGTAAGATAGGAGGAGGAGGCATGTTTGTAGGTAAGATAAGACAAGGTAAGGAAGAATAAGATAAGGTAAGATAAAAATGCCGACCTCATCTAGTTTTTAAAATAATGATTGACGTGTTTGTGCAAACCTATTTACAAAAATAAAATCAGTGAATTGAAGTGATTTGGTAAAAGATAAATTAAATTGCTTACCAGATTTTTCGATGTTAGGTTTTTATCTGTCATACAAATTGGGATAATGTTTAGATAACTCCATGGATAAAGTAGAACAATTTGTCGAGAGCTCTGAGTCATTGTCATCGGAAGTTGGAACTGCTACAAATATTGAGGACGCGTCAGAAAACTCATTCTTCGATAGAAGTTGGTCCACCACCGTTGTTATATCATGCTCATTGTCCAAATTGCTCATGACTACGACAGGTTCGCCATTGTTAATTATTATTGTACTTAGTTTTGTGTCGCTCAGTTTTGTTTCAGACAGCAAATATGAAAAGTAATCATTTCGTTTCCTCCTGACGCAATCTGCTCCGTAGTCTGTGTGTCCTGTGTGTGCTCTGTTGCGCGCCACACTCCTTGTGGTGTCGCTTTCGCTAATGGAAAACTGTGACTTTAATACACGCATGATTTGAGAATCAAAAACTTAACATAAGAGCGTTCACGCCGTACAGAATTTCATATAAACTTTCGAGGCCTTGTTTTTCGAAATGAATGAACCGATTTTAATGTAACTTCATACGCATAAGCTGGATACAAAAGTCTAAAAAGTTATTTAAGAACATTTTCGAAAATAGTGTTACAACCAAATTAGACCGATTTTTAATTTTCCATAGAATCAGAGATTTCAAATTATCTTTTTTTATTTTAAATAAGATATTTCGAAAATGTTCTTAAGTAACTTTTTACCCCTTTTTTATCTTTTTGTTTTTTTTTTACTTTTTAGAAAACCAATTAGGTACTGTTCTGTGTCCTTTTCTAATAAATATAATATTTACTATATAATAATTTTTATGAAAGTAGGACACAATGATTGTTTTTTTTTTTCATTTTCCAAGCAATTAGATGAAAAATATAGTGACAACGTGGCAACTGATAGAAACGTTATTGAATCTTGTCATTAGTCTATCTCGATTACATAATTCTAGATTACATAATTATGAAAAGAATATGGTCGTTTGTAGGTTATTAATAAAAAACTATGGTAGTGTTTCTAGACTTGACTAGACTAAAACAGATAAATTCATATGGCAGTCGGGGGACCGCTTAGAATAGAAGGCGTTCCACAGAACGGTCCCCATTTATCTTACGGCTCGTTACATAAAAGTCGGGAGTTTTTAAATTATTTTGTACTTTTCACCGACGTGGGTTGTTTCAAAATTTTTCAACATCATCATTCATCATTTCATCATTTTTTCATTTTTTTTTTCATTTTTCATTCATTTTTCACATTTTCCTTACAACTTCATCATATTTTCTCACCTTTTAAACCTTCCTTGGACTTCTACAAATATTTTAAAACCAAAATTAGCCAAATCGGTCCGTTCTCGAGTTTTAATGAGACTAACAAACGTCATTTAATGATAATTATATATAAGATTCTAGGATCTTTGACAGTCGTTACGGGTAGTCAGAAGCCCGAAAGTCTGACAACCAATCTTAACAAAAGGGGTATCGTATTAACCAGTAACTGGATTGTGGAGGTCAGACAGGCAGTCACTCTATGTAAAATACTGGTATTCAGCTGCATCCGGTTAGACTGGAAGTCGAACCCAACATAGTTGGAAAAAGGCTAGGCAGATGATGATATAGTATAGATTAGAGTGGTGCCGTAAGTAGGTGTAAGTAATGAATGATATTGATTACAAGCACATTTTAATATTTCTTAGGAGGATTTATAGAATCACTTAGAAAAGTATTTTTATAATGTCACAATAAACTGGCCTGCAAAACTAAGTACGTACTACACTTTTAAAAATTTTTTTTTTTTCTAAACTATAGAAATTAGAGATTTAAAAAAAAAAGTTTTATAGCAAATTTTATCAGCTTTCTTTGAAATTAGTAGACTATACATTAGTAATATTTTTAACTTAAAAAAAGATTAAACAATAAAAATAGCCATTTTTAGCTTAGTGTCAAAAAACAATAACATTTAGGTATAAGTATGTTTTACATGTTATTTAATTATTAATAACTGGTATTGCTTCCTCGGGCTCTGACTACAGTTTCGAGCCGGTTTGGCATACTGAACACGAGGTTTCGGAGCCGATGTTGGAGAATATTCTCCCATTCTTCAATCAGGGCCTGTTTTAGTGCCCTAGGGGGTGGTAGGTGGTGGTATGCGGCTTCTGACTAGCCTCCCTAGCTCATCCCAGGCGTGCTCAATCGGGTTGAGATCAGGACTTGATGGCCAAGCCTTCACACTGATACCAACCTCCTGAATATACTCTTGCACGACATGAGCCGTGTGTGACCGGGCATTATCATGCATCAGCATCGATCCATCACCCATATTTGCTAAATACGGCGCTGCATACTCGTTGAGAATCTCTTGGGCATATCTTTCCCCCATGTCAGAGTGCCATTTTCTATGGCCACTAACTCTGTGCGACTTTCTGAAGATATGCCAGCCCATACATGTACACTGCCTCTACCGTACTGGACTCTTTCTGCGAAGCAGTTTTGAAGGTATCGCCACTTCGCCTTCCATCAGAAGTGTAAAGTGAGAATCGAGACTCATTTGTGTACAAAATTCTTGACCACTCTTCTTCATCCCACTGTATGTGTTCACGGGCATATCGCAGTCTCGCTACTCGATGCTCTCTCTCTAGTTTGGGGCCACTCGCTGGTCTTCGGGGTTTCAGATTAGCTTCAGCAAGTCTTATTCTAACTGAACTGTCACTAATGTAGTCCCTTCGGGTCTGAAGAAGCTGTTGCTGGACTTCAACTGAATTAAGGTGGCGATTTCTCAACACAGTGGAAACAATATAACGGTCTTCTCGGGCACTAGTACACCTGGGTCTGCCATTACAAGGTCTTCTCAGATGGTTTCTAGTTTGTTCGTACCTTCGCTTCACCTTCTGGACCGTTCGTAACGTCACAACTACCACTCATGCAGTACGACACATACTCATGCCTAGTTCCAGAAAAGTCATGATCCTATCCGAAAAAATTTGAAAACAAAAACAGAAACAAAAAATGAAAGGTAAAATTGAAATTCGAAAAGGATTATTTTTATTTTGAAAACTCTTTTCAGCCATTTCTTAAAAGAAGGTTCTCGACTATGAAGTTTTTATATACAAAATTAAACTCTTTTTCGAGTCCTTTTTATTTCGAAACTATATCTTGTGTAAAAAGTTATTCCAATTTTAAAAGTGTGATACCTACTTAGTTTTGCAGGCCAGTGTAGTTTAACAAGCGCCACAGCGGTGCTATTCTGTAAATATCTCACCGTGAAAACTTAGGTGAAGTGAGCGTGGAGTGAGCTGACAATAGTGTCAATTCCTAGCAAAAACAAACTCACTTCACTTAAGTTTCACGGTGAGATTTTTACAGAATCGACCGGCAGTTTATTAATTGTGTAAGGTTAATTCTAAATTTGTAATAGGTGAGCTACGATTAAAATGACTACCTATCTGTAGTTTTCGGTAAAACGCAATTTAAGCTTGTCGAAAAATATTACCTCAGCAAATGATGTATTGATTTTTAGGAATTTTCAGTAATTTATAATTGTATTTGCATAAAAATTTTCAAAAAAATTAGTAAGCAGTAAATTTCATATTTTGAGTATGCTCATTTTTTATTTAATTTTTCGAAGCTTTTATTACTACACATTTTTTATTGTATTTATGATGTAGTTGCCAGAGGTAGGTTCATTAACTCACATTCTTATCGAAATAGCTCCTGCTATGTAACTTTCTTAAAAATTAACAATCCCTTTCGCAACATGAATTAGAAATCGATGTTTCGTTGTATCCATGAATTAATATTGTGTATTACGTAAATCAAAGTAAACAATAAATGTACAATAATTGTACTTTTATTGGTCACTTTGATTTTGGGGTTTGCAGACTGCAGACCCGAGACGGCAAGGGCGGCGCGGTCAACAATAAATCGAAGGTGACAGTGTCACTATAGTTTTGATGCCGTAGGCGCAGACGCAGTGAACTAAGACAGCAGCGGCACTTCGTTTCTTCAGCATCGCGAAAACCAACTGTCAAACAAAAATTACGTCTTGTCACTCTATTAGTGAAAGTCACTGACAGCAATGGTATGCCGCCTGCAGTCACAGCCCGAATGCATTAGCAGGCAGCACCTTTAACATCTATGGCAGCGTTTTCATAGAAACATTAGAAAGCAGTAGTGTCGCTGCGGTGTATCATTGCGTTTGGCGGTATTGCCGCTACCGTCTGTGGTCTGCCTTTGCCTTCGGAACTGTATCTTTAGATTTACCTCATCATTTTATCATCGTCACTGTCTTCATTCTCACTGTAGTCAATTCTGTTCGGAAAGTGCTCTGTTTCTTCAACTGTGCTGTCGCTGAAATATCCGTAGGATACCGGATTGTACAAATAATGAGTAGAACTCAATGCGGAGTAGCTGCTATTAGATTGTGATATCACGCTAGTAACATCCATACTATCACTTGAGTCTGTGTTCAAAGATAACGATGATTCGCTTTTTAGGATTTGAATAGAACTGTTGGAACAGTCATGTAAAGTGTAAGATAAGCTTCTAAAAATGTCACCTGGTCGTTTTCTATTTCTAGAACTATCAACGAACCACTCAGATTTATCGTTGCAGATTTCAAAGGTGTCATTTTCATATACATAATCACGTTTCTTACTTTCCATTTTGTTAGTCGTGACGTTAGAATAGCTGTCGTAAGAGCCGCTGGTTTCCGTAAATGAACTTTCAAGATCAGAATTCAATTGATCGTCATGAAAATGTTTTGTCAGGGACGGACACGCATCATATAATGACTTTTTTAAATCATTTGTCTCAAACATATTATGAAAGGGAGTTATGATATTTTTAGGTGTTTCTAAAATGTGGTTGCTGAACTGACTGGTGTATGAAGTGACGCGATCAGCTCTCCCAACGGTAACTTTTATACCCTCGTTGTCAATGAAGGCTCCAGCTTTAACGCCAGGAAGACACTCGTCCGGACAATCGCACAGAGAAGAGATGTCCGGAGATCTCACTCTAATCTTGACGTAGCTGTGTTTAAATTTGATTTTCTTCTTATCACACCCACAGCCACGATCGCAAGTTGTTGTTTTAATAATGTCTTCAAACTTTTCGCTAATACCAGCGGCTATCGCCTTAGCTCGTTTTGATGCTGAGACGCCAATTTTTTTCGATTTGGTTTTTATTTTTCCCCTCTTTTCAGAAGGCGTCGGCTCAAGTGGCAGCCCAGACGCAACTCGAATTTTTTTTATTAATTCTTTTTCAGAAGCCGTTTTACCTTCGGGTAACGGCAACCCTGCATCGGCCAGTCCTTTAAGTATCCTTTCCTTTTCTTTAGCCGACTTTCCGGAAATGGGCGTCAACAGTCCCTCTTCTTTGGCTTTGCGAACTACTTCCTTTTCTGAAATTGTTTTTGCTGGTGGAGGCGTACCTAATTCGGCCCGAACTTTTTCTATCAAAGCTTTTTCCGACGAAGTTGTACCTTCAGGTAACGGTAAACCAGCCTCGGCCCGAGCTCTTACAATTTTTTCCTTCTGAGATGGCGTTTTTCCTGTCAAGGGTGTGAGTAAACCGGCAGCTGCTTTCGCCGATACCTTTTCTTCTGCTTTAATCTTTTTAATCATAGATTTTTCAGAAGCAGTTCTTCCTTCAGGAAGTGGTACTCTAGCTGCAATCATGCCTCTCACAATACGTTCCTTCTGAGATAGTGTTTTACCTTCAAGTGGCGTAACAATACCAGCAGCTTCAGCTTCACGCATCTTTGCTTTTTCTGATAAAGTTTTAGGTTCAGGTGGAAGACCCATTTCTTTGCGAACCTTTTCCGCTATCTTTTTTTCTGATGCTGTTTGAGATTCAGGAAGTGGCAAGCCCTGTTCTATTAAGCCTTTTAATATTCTTTCTTTCTCTTTCAGAGATTTTCCTGTCAATGGGGTCAATAAACCTGCGTCTTTTGCTTTTAGTAATTTTTCTGAGGTGACTTTTGACGGTCTTTTAGATTCGGCTTTAACTTTAGCAATTAATGCCTTTTCTGTGGGCGTCTTTCCTTCAGATAAGGGTTGTGTTTTTTCTGATGTCTTTTCTGACGGTCGCATAACTGCAGGTGGCTCACCTGCAGTGACTTTTCTAACAATTTCTTTTTCAGATGGTGTTTTACCTTCTGGTATAGGCACACCCGCGGCCACTCTGTCACGTAGAATCTTTTCTTTAACTGAAGGCGTTTTACCTTCTAAAGGAGTTAACAGACCTGCATCTTTTGCCCGTTTCAGTCTCTCTGATGGTGTGGGCGAGACGTAACCTGTATCTTCTTTAATTTTTTGTATAATTGCTCTTTCAGATGGTGTTCTACCTACTGGTAATGGCAAACCTGCCGCTGCCCTACCCCTAAGAATTTTTTCCTTCTGTAAAGGTGTTTTACCTTCTAAAGGTGTTAATAGACCAGTTTTTTTTGCTTTTCTCATTTTTTCTGATGGAGTTTTATCGGAAATTCCGAATTTCGTCTTAATATCTTTAATCATAGCTTTTTCAGAAACAGTTTTACCTTCTGGTAAAGGCAGACCAGATTCAGCAAGACCTTGTAGGATTTTTTCTTTTCGTTCTGGAGTTTTTCCTTCGAGGGGTGTTAGTAGGCCAGCTGCTTTGGCCTTTTTTAATTTCTCAGTAGTAATTGATAAAACTGCTGGTTTTCCTGCTTTCACTTTAACTATAAGAGCTTTTTCTGATGCCGTTCTTCCTTCGGGCAACGGTATACCCCTGTCATGCAAATCTTGTAATAATTTTTCTTTTTCTATCGGTGATTTACCTTCCAAGGGCTTCATTAATCCGTCACTAGTTGCTTTAGCGTACTTCTCTTTCATCGATGGAGTTTTAGGTTCCGGAGGAAGACCGAGGTCAGCACGAACCTTGTCAATGAGTTTATCCTCTGAAGCAGTTTTCCCTTCAGGCAAAGGCAATCCCTGCATTGCTAATCCTTTAAATATATTTTCTTTTTGTGCTGGAGTTTTGCCTTCTAAAGGCGAGAGAAGTCCAGCAGTTTTTGCTTCACGTGGTTTCGCTGATGGTGTTATAGACGGTGCACGTGCTCCCTCTTTCACTTTAGCTATAAGAGCTTTCTCGGATGCCGTTCTTCCTTCCGGCAATGGGATACCTCTATCGTGCAAATCTTGTAAGATTTTTTCTTTTTCCTTGGGTTGTTTGCCTTCTAGGGGCTTCATTAAGCCATCACTTGCGGCTTTAGCGTACTTCTCTTTCATGGATGGAGTTTTAGGTTCCGGAGGAAGACCGAGGTCAGCGCGAACCTTGTCAATGAACTTTTTCTCCGAAGCAGATTTTCCTTCAGGCAAAGGTAGTCCGAGCATTGCCAATCCTTTTAAATTTTTTTCTTTTTGTGAGGGACTTTTTCCTTCTAATGGCGTAAGTAGTCCTGCAGCTTTTGCTTCAGGTAGTTTCGCAGATGGTGTAACAGACGGGGCCCGTGATCTAGCCTTCACTTTAGCTATAAGAGCTTTCTCAGATGACGTTCGTCCTTCAGGTAAGGGGATACCTCTGTCCTGCAGATTTTGCAAGATTTTTTCTTTTTCCTTTGGTGATTTACCTTCTAGGGGCTTCAGTAAGCCGTCACCTGCAGCTTTAGCGTACTTCTCTTTCATAGATGGAGATTTAGGTTCCGGAGGAAGACCGAGGTCAGCGCGAACCTTGTCCATGAACTTTTTCTCCGAAGCAGTTTTCCCTTCAGGCAAAGGAAGTCCCTGCATTGCTAATCCTTTTACAATTTTCTCTTTTTGTGAGGGAGTTTTTCCTTCTAAAGGCGAGAGTAGTCCTGCAGCTTTTGCTTCACGTAGTTTCGCAGATGGTGTAAGAGACGGTGCCCTTGATCTAGCCTTCACATTAGCTATAAGAGCTTTCTCAGATGCCGTTCGGCCTTCGGGCAATGGGATACCTCTGTCTTGCAAGTTTTGTAAGATTTGTTCTTTTTCCTTTGGTGATTTACCTTCAAGGGGCTTAAGTAAGCCGTCGCTTGCAGCTTTAGCGTACTTCTCTTTCATGGATGGAGTTTTAGGTTCCGGAGGTAGACCTAGGTCAGCGCGAACCTTGTCATTTAGCTTTTTCTCCGAAGCAGTTTTCCCTTCAGGCAAAGGTTGTCCGCGCATTGCTAATCCTTTTACAATATTTTCTTTTTGTGAGGGAGTCTTTCCTTCTAATGGCGTGAGTAGTCCTGCAGCCTTTGCTTCACGTAGTTTCGCAGATGGTGATACCGACGGCGCACGAGATCTAGCTATTATTTTAGCTATAAGAGCTTTCTCAGATGCAGTTCGTCCTTCAGGCAATGGGATACCTCTATCCTGCAGATTTTGCAAGATTTTTTCTTTTTCCTTTGCAGATTTGCCTTCTAGGGGCTTCAGTAAGCCGTCATTTGCAGCTTTAGCGTACTTCTCTTTCATGGATGGAGTTTTAGGTTCCGGAGGTAGACCTAGGTCAGCGCGAACCTTGTCATTTAGCTTTTTCTCCGAAGCAGTTTTCCCTTCAGGCATAGGTTGTCCGCGCATTGCTAATCCTTTTACAATATTTTCTTTTTGTGAGGGAGTCTTTCCTTCTAATGGCGTGAGTAGTCCTGCAGCCTTTGCTTCACGTAGTTTCGCAGATGGTGATACAGACGGCGCACGAGATCTAGCTACTATTTTAGCTATAAGAGCTTTCTCAGATGCAGTTCGTCCTTCAGGCAATGGGATACCTCTATCCTGCAGATTTTGCAAGATTTTTTCTTTTTCCTTTGCAGATTTGCCTTCTAGGGGCTTCAGTAAGCCGTCATTTGCAGCTTTAGCGTACTTCTCTTTCATGGATGGAGTTTTTGGTTCCGGAGGAAGACCTAGGTCAGCGCGAACCTTGTCATTTAGCTTTTTCTCCGAAGCAGTTTTCCCTTCAGGCAAAGCTTGTCCGCGCATTGCTAATCCTTTTACAATATTTTCTTTTTGTGAGGGAGTTTTTCCTTCTAAAGGCGTGAGTAGTCCTGCAGCTTTTGCTTCACGTAGTTTCGCAGATGGTGATACAGACGGCGCACGAGATCTAACCTTTACTTTAGCTATAAGAGCTTTCTCAGATGCCGTTCGTCCTTCAGGTAATGGGATACCTCTGTCCTGCAGATTTTGCAAGATTTTTTCTTTTTCCTTGGCGGATTTACCTTCTAGAGGCTTCAGTAAGCCGTCATTTGCAGCTTTAGCATACTTCTCTTTCATGGATGGAGTTTTAGGTTCCGGAGGTAGACCTAGGTCAGCGCGAACCTTGTCATTTAGCTTTTTCTCCGAAGCAGTTTTCCCTTCAGGCAAAGGTTGTCCACGCATTGCTAATCCTTTTACAATATTTTCTTTTTGTGAGGGAGTCTTTCCTTCTAATGGCGTGAGTAGTCCTGCAGCCTTTGCTTCACGTAGTTTCGCAGATGGTGATACAGACGGCACACGAGATCTAGCTTTTACTTTAGCTATAAGAGCTTTCTCAGATGCCGTTCGTCCTTCAGGCAATGGGATACCTCTGTCCTGCAGATTTTGCAAGATCTTTTCTTTTTCCTTAGCGGATTTACCTTCTAGGGGCTTCAGTAAGCCGTCATTTGCTGCTTTAGCATACTTCTCTTTCATGGATGGAGTTTTCGGTTCCGGAGGAAGACCGAGATCAGCGCGAACCTTGTCATTTAGCTTTTTCTCCGAAGCAGTTTTCCCTTCAGGCAAAGGTTGTCCGCGCATTGCTAATCCTTTTACAATATTTTCTTTTTGTGAGAGAGTCTTTCCTTCTAACGGCGTGAGTAGTCCTGCAGCCTTTACTTCACGTAGTTTCGCAGATGGTGATACAGACGGCACACGAGACCTAGCTTTTACTTTAGCTATAAGAGCTTTCTCAGATGCCGTTCGTCCTTCAGGCAATGGGATACCTCTCTCCTGTAGATTTTGCAAGATTTTTTCTTTTTCCTTGGCTGATTTACCTTCTAGGGGCTTCAATAAGCCGTCATTTGCAGCTTTAGCGTACTTCTCTTTCATGGATGGAGTTTTTGGTTCCGGTGGAAGACCGAGGTCAGCGCGAACCTTGTCATTTAGTTTTTTCTCTGAAGCAGTTTTCCCTTCAGGCAAAAGTTGTCCGCGCATTGCTAATCCTTTTACAATATTTTCTTTTTGTGAGGGAGTTTTTCCTTCTAATGGCGTGAGTAGTCCTGCAGCTTTTGCTTCACGTAGTTTTGCAGATGGTGTAAGAGATGGCATTCGTGTGCTAGCCTTCAATTTAGCTATAAGAGCTTTTTCAGATGCTGTTCGTCCTTCAGGCAATGGGATACCTCTGTCCTGCAGATTTTGCAAGATTTTTTCTTTTTCCTTGGCAGATTTACCTTCTAGGGGCTTCAGTAAGCCGTCATTTGTAGCTTTAGCGTACTTCTCTTTCATGGATGGAGTTTTAGGTTCCGGAGGAAGACCGAGGTCAGCGCGAACCTTGTCCATGAATTTTTTCTCCGAAGCAGTTTTCCCTTCAGGCAATGGAAGTCCCTGCATCGCTAATCCTTTTACAATTTTTTCTTTTTGTGAGGGAGTTTTTCCTTCTAAAGGCGAGAGTAGTCCTGCAGCTTTTGCTTCACGTAGTTTTGCAGACGGTTTCATCGATGGTGCACGGGTCCCGGCCTTTACTTTAGCAATGAGAGCTTTTTCTGATTGTGTTCGGCCTTCTGGTAATGGGATTCCTTTATCTCGCAAATTTTTTAGTATCTTTTCTTTTTCATTTGGTGATTTACCTTCCAAGGGCTTTATTAATCCGTCATCAACAGCTTTAGCATACTTCTCCTTCATGGATGCTGTTGTAGGCTCTGGAGGTAAGCCAAGGTCAGCGCGTACCTTGTCAATCAGCTTTTTCTCAGAGGCAGTTTTTCCTTCAGGAAGTCGTATTCCTTGCATTGCTAATCCTTTTACTATGTTTTCTTTTTGTGAGGGAGTTTTTCCATCTAAGGGCGTATGTAGTCCTGCAGCTTTTACCTTACGTAGTTTTTCAGTTTGAGTAGCAGATGGCGCATGGGTTCCAGCCTTAACTTTAGCAATAAGGACTTTCTCTGATGCCGTTCGTCCTTCGGGCAGTGGTATTCCCCTGTCTTTCAAACCTTGTAAAATTGCTTCTTTATCCTTCGGTGTTTTACCTTCAAGTGGCTGCAGTAATCCATCACTTACAGCTTTTTCGTACTTCTCTTTCATGGAAGGAGTTTTAGGTTCAGCAGGAAGCCCAAGGTCAACGCGTACCTTGTCAATGAGCTTTTTCTCTGAAGCAGTTTTTCCTTCAGGAATAGGCAGTCCTTGCATTGCTAATCCTCTAACTATATTTTCTTTTTGTGTGGGAGTTTTTCCTTCTAAAGGCGTGAGCAGTCCTGCAGCTTTTGCTTCACCTAGTTTTGCTGATGGAGTAATTGCTGGTTTACGGGTTTCGGCCTTTACTTTAGCAATGAGAGCTTTCTCTGATGGCGTTCTTCCTTCAGGTAATGGTATACCTTTGTCTTGCAAACCTTGTAAAATTTTTTCTTTTTCTTTTGGTGATTTACCTTCTAAGGGCTGCAGTAATCCTTCATTAGCAGCTTTTGCGTACTTTTCTTTCATGGAAGAAGTTTTAGGTTCCGCAGGAAGCCCAAGGTCAGCGCGTACCTTGTCAATGAGCTTTTTCTCTGAAGCAGTTTTTCCTTCAGGAATAGGCAGTCCTTGCATTGCTAATCCTCTAAATATATTTTCTTTCTGTGCGGGAGTTTTTCCTTCTAAAGGCGTGAGTAGTCCTGCAGCTTTTGCTTCACCTAGTTTTACAGATGGAGTAATTGCTGGTTTACGGGTTTCGGCCTTTACTTTAGCAATGAGAGCTTTCTCTGATGGCGTTCTTCCTTCAGGTAATGGTATACCTTTGTCTTGCAAACCTTCTAAAATTTTTTCTTTTTCTTTTGGAGATTTACCTTCTAGGGGCTGCAGTAATCCTTTATTTGCAGCTTTTGCATATTTCTCTTTCATGGACGGAGTTTTTGGTTCCGGAGGAAGGCCAAGGTCAGCGCGTATCTTATCAATCAGTTTTTTCTCTGAAGCAGTTTTTCCTTCAGGAATAGGAAGTCCTTGCATTGCTAATCCTCTTACTATATTTTCTTTCTGTGCGGGAGTTTTTCCTTCTAAAGGCGTGAGTAGTCCTGCAGCTTTTGCTTCACCTAGTTTTGCTGATGGAGTAATTGCTGGTTTACGGGTTTCGGCCTTTACTTTAGCAATGAGAGCTTTCTCTGATGGCGTTCTTCCTTCAGGTAATAGTATACCTTTGACTTGCAAACCTTGTAATATTTTTTCTTTTTCTTTCGGTGATTTACCTTCTAGGGGCTGCAGTAATCCTTCAGTTGCAGCTTTTGCATATTTCTCTTTCATGGACGGAGTTTTTGGTTCCGGAGGAAGGCCAAGGTCAGCGCGTACCTTATCAATGAGTTTTTTCTCTGAAGCAGTTTTTCCTTCAGGAATAGGTAGTCCTTGCATTGCTAATCCTCTTACTATATTTTCTTTCTGTGCGGGAGTTTTTCCTTCTAAAGGCGTGAGTAGTCCTGCAGCTTTTGCTTCACTTAGTTTTGCAGATGGAGGAATTGCTGCTTTACGAGTTTCGGCCTTTACTTTAGCAACGAGAGCTTTCTCTGATGGCGTTCTTCCTTCAGGTAATGGTATACCTTTGACTTGCAAACCTTGTAATATTTTTTCTTTTTCTTTCGGTGATTTACCTTCTAGGGGCTGCAGTAATCCTTCAGTTGCCGCTTTTGCATATTTCTCTTTCATGGACGGAGTTTTTGGTTCCGGAGGAAGGCCAAGGTCAGCGCGTACCTTATCAATGAGTTTTTTCTCTGAAGCAGTTTTCCCTTCAGGAATAGGCAGTCCTTGCATAGCTAATCCTCTTACTATATTTTCTTTCTGTGCGGGAGTTTTTCCTTCTAAAGGCGTGAGTAGTCCTGCAGCTTTTGCTTCACCTAGTTTTGCAGATGGAGTAATTGCTGGTTTACGGGTTTCGGCCTTTACTTTAGCAATGAGAGCTTTCTCTGAAGGCGTTCTTCCTTCAGGTAATGGTATACCTTTGTCTTGCAAACCTTGTAAAATTTTTTCCTTTTCTTTTGGCAATCTACCTTCTAGGGGCTGCAGTAATCCTTCATCTGCAGCTTTAGCGTACTTTTCTTTCATGGATGCAGTTGTAGGTTCTGGAGGTAGGCCAAGGTCAGCTCGTACCTTTTCGATAAGCTTTTTCTCAGATGCAGTTTTTCCTTCAGGAAGCGGCAGTCCTTGCATTGCTAATCCTTTTACTATGTTTTCTTTTTGTGAGGGAGTCTTTCCTTCTAAAGGCGTAAGTAATCCTGCAACTTTTGCTTTGCGTGGTCTTTCAGTTGGAGCAACAGTTTCAGCCCTCACTTTAGCAATAAGAGCTTTCTCTGATATGGTACGTCCTTCAGGCAATGGTATACCTTTATCTAGTAAACCTTGTAATATTTTTTCTTTTTCTGCAGGTGATTTACCTTCCAAGGGCTGCAGTAATCCAGCACCTGCTGCGCTAGCATACTTTTCTTTCATGGACGCAGTTTTAGGTCTCGGCGGCAGGCCAAGGTCAGCGCGTACCTTATCACTAATCTTTTTTTCTGAAGCAGTTTTCGCTTCAGAAAGGGGCAGACCTTTCATTGCTTGGTCTTTCAAAATTTTTTCTTTTTCTGCCGGAGTCTTTCCTTTCAACGATATTTCAGTTAACGACTTTTTCTCTTCTCCAAGGCGCCTTTCTTCCCGTAATAAATGGCTGCATAGTATGCAATTACAATTATCACAATTTTTTTGTTTATAGCAGTCGTAGAGGCCTTTCATTACTTCAAACATTGCATCTGAGTTGCATGCACAGCAGCAGCTGTCCTCCGGTGCACTCAATTGACAACGATAAACTTTCCATTTCTTCTGCGTAGGAAAATTAAACGAATTCAAGTAGTCGTTTAAATGGTATCCCGATACTCGGTTCACTATTAATTTGGAGTTGAAAAACGATTTCTTTTTTATAGCTTCGGAGCTTCTGGTACTTTGCTTGTATAGTTTAGTTCGTTTAAAAATGTCAGTCATGCTGATGTGTTTAGTGAGGTGTTTTTGGGATTTATTCCTACAAGAGCTTAACCGAAAAGCGATAGCTGGCTGTTGGCCATATTTTACTAAACCGACTTTATTGCGGTTTTTCACCTTTTTCTTATGAACCATTATGCTGATATCATTAATCTCGTTGCTTTGACTATTTTCTTGATCACACTGGCGCAAATCATGTTGTAGTTGCTTATCTTCTTTTTCGATGTCTTTCATTGTGAATTTATAAACAGGCAGTGTCGGACTAAACTGAAAATTTTACTTATATTTTCTTATAACATCTCCTTTTGATGAAAATGGCTGTGTTCAATTCATTAACGTTTTTATCTTATTTCTAACTTTTCACTTTATCTTTATGCCCTTCCTTTTTTTGCTCATTTGGTTGTGTTTGACGACCCTTCCTTTTCTTTTTTGTTAGGTTGTGTTTGAGGCATTCT
This sequence comes from Luperina nickerlii, assembly GCA_963855955.1. Classification (NCBI taxonomy): domain Eukaryota; kingdom Metazoa; phylum Arthropoda; class Insecta; order Lepidoptera; family Noctuidae; genus Luperina; species Luperina nickerlii. The sequence goes on from OY979662.1 coordinate 3,326,961, forward strand.
TAAAACTTCAATGTTTAAACTTAATTGTTTTTATGTTTGACTTTCTTTTGTTTGTTTGTTTAACATTCCTCTCTGCACATTGTAGATTCCTGAGTTAAAATGTTGCTGAAAGAGTAGTTTTAAAGTGTGTTTAACAAGGTTAAAAGTTATTAAAGCGACATAGTTGCGGAGTAGAAACGTTTGCAGTCATTGTCGCGGCATCGGCACATCGAGTTTCAGAGAGAGACTGTCACACAGGTCATGAATAAAGGCGACGCGATTTCAATTCAAACCGTTTCTAAGGGCCAAAACACACACACTACTATTAGCATCGGCGATCTGCGATTTTGTGAGTGTATCGATGCTGCGTCGCGTTTTGGCGACTCTCTGCGTTCCATCGCAGTATTAAAATCGCGCATTTTAGAGATTTTATCGATACTGCATAGCGATTTCGCGACTTCCTGCGTTCGGACGCGGTATCGGAATGGCGCGTTTTAGCGACAGCTCCGATGCTGAATCGGGTCGGCTGTAGTGTTGCCGATTGATAGTCAACCATCGATAGCTTATCGATTTGTTTTGATAATAAATGATAAATTTCAAAATTATTTCTTTCTTTATTCTTTTAAAAATGTAACAGTAAGACAGGTCAGTAGCAATATAAAAAATATATGCTGGTCTAACTGAATGGTCTTCGTTTAATTACATTGCTTTTAAAACATACCCAATACCATCGATATATTAATAGGAGGAAGATATGTGACGCGCTAACATTACAACCACTAAACGCTTCTTTGAAATCTAGTGCAACACTGAGTCGTTCCGCAGATGCCTAATCGATGTGACCGGCATCCGAATGTGTGCGGAGTGTAGCGTTCAGACGCTGTGTCGAGATTTTAAAAAGCGGCTAAATCGCCGATCGCCATGGCAAAAATTAGCTAGTCTGCTGTGGCCCTAAAGGCTTAGGTATTCGCGTTACCGAATCGCTACGCGATTTGGCGCTCTGTAGCGATACTGATTCGCCTACTGGTTAGACACTTTAGACCAGTACCGCTACCGAGCGCGACAGCGATATCGCTTATATTTGAATAGGACTTAAAACTTGATTTGCCTTATTAGCGATCACTAAGGTGACCACGTACTATAGTTTAAAACAATGGCTTATGATATCCTAAACCTGAAAGGTGGTCATTCGGACCCATCCGTGCTTATTGAAATAAAGTGAGACATTCTTACGATTCAAAGTTGATTTTCTTTTTCAATTGGGTATATAAAGTTTTTTTCAGGTATATTTTTTAATTTATAGATTTAGTTATTTTAAGCAACTGATTTCAAAATTTTAATTTTCTTAGCAGTCATTAATTTTGAATAAATTTTCTAAATTCTACTTCAAAAATAGGGTGAAGGGTTCAATATCTTTGCCACGTATAAAACAATAAAAAAAATTCCTAAATTTGACGTTTTTTACTTGACATCAGAAACTTCAAGCATGACACTTGACAGTTTTAGAGGTGGGAATGATCGACATAATCGAACATTTACTTATTACTCTACGCTGATCGATTATGAAATTTGTAAATCGATTATAGTTACTAATTTTGTATATTATTTATATGTCCTTACTAGTCGATAGATATGCGAATTTAGTAGGTACTGTTGCCGAGTGAAGACGGATAGTATCTACTATGTACCTAGAGGTGCACGACTGTGAGTGATTTCTTTCAAAACTATATTCGCGGGGAAAAGGATACGTGGGTGGTTAAAGGCATTTTATTTAAGATATCATTATATTGATTAACGATCATTCAGAACTCGGGATTTAGATCTTGTGTGAATTGATTTTCAACGTTTGATTTTAATTGCATTATAATTATTATTATGGTCATCCCTATAGTTGACATTTTATGACTTGGTTATTTTATAATAGGATGATAAAGAGGTACCGAAATTATTCCCAATCTGCTTACCTTTGACGTCATTTGGAGGCCAAATGAAAGTCAAGTGATATTATGTGTTTATGTTAAAATAAACTCCATCTTATAATTTTAAGCGGTAAATATAGAAAAATAAGGTTAAGAAACCTAAAAGCTCGAAATGGTTTTGGAATCAGCGTAAGATTTTTTTTCTTTACATACCGAATTTTAAAAATGTTGCGAATGATTCAGGTTATTCAACTAACACTTTTAATCGATCTATATCTTTTAAACTTAAAATCACCTTTTAATTGTAAGAATGACTCACTTTATTTCAATAAGCACGGATGGGTCCGAATGAGCACTTTTCAGGTTTAGGATATCATAAGCCATTGTTGTAAACTATAGTACGTGGTCACCTTAGTGATCGTTAATAAGGCAAATCAAGTTTTAAGGCCTATCGACTCACTATCGATAAAAAAAATTGTGTCTTGCACTAATGTTAGGAAGATATTGTAAGTAGGTACAGTCAGGGAAATTAATCAAATTGATACGTAGGTATATAAAAAGGTAAATAATCAAGGGGCATCAAAAAATTCGTCCTAATCGCTGTCAAAAGGAAAAGTGCCCAAAACGCTGGCAATTTTTCCAAGTTGTATGGCAATGCTGATTCTTTGGCCATAAAATTGGTCACGTGAAGAGTCGACCAACCGCTTGGCCATGTCTCGAAAAACTTAGTGGGCATTCGGACATGGGGTCCGTGTAGTTAGTGTATCAACCCCAAACGGTTCAAATATATAAGATCCAAAGAGATTGCGAGTATTTCATATTTGCGCCGTTTTGAGGATTTTCGCACCTGCAGCAGCCTCCTTTTTATATACTTGTACAGACGCCAACACATCAACCTACCACAATCTGTCAGATTTTCCCAATCAACTTTGAACCTTATGCTTTAGCCATAAAGTTGAAAATCTATAAAAGAAATCTGACAGATTGTGGTAGGTTGATGTGCTGGCGTCCGTACATATTATTATTATATTAAGACTGTTAGCTTCTAAAATTATAATGTCAATTAACGGTATTATAACAAATTCATACAATTGTGGTTCGAATGTACGGACCATTATAAGCTGGTAGTCAATTTGATAAACAATTAATTTCCCTGACTTTAAGTACTTATTAATTTATAAACATTTACAACTCATAATAAGCTGTCTTTGGATATCAACCAGTAGGTACAGACACCAGCACACCAAGCTAGCCGAAACTGTCAAATTTTCCCAATCGACTTTGAACCTTATGCTTTATCGATAAAGTTGAAAATCTATTAAAGAAATTTGACAGATCGTAGTAGGTTGATGTGCTGGCATCTGTACATTGAAGTTGGCCTTGACCTTACCAAGTTATTGTCCCGTCGGCATCGTAGACAGTTCTATCAGTAAAGAAGTGCGAGTCTTCAGTGGGGCTATGGCTCAAAAGATCGTTGGATAGCTGGTAACCGAAATAATGCGTGGAATTAGAGGTGACGACATCACATTTATAGGCCGCTATCCCACTGGCGTTTTACGAGCGTTGACGTCGCGTCATCGCGTAACAAGCATAAAACGTCCGCTGAACGCGACGTCAATGTCGCGTCTGCTTAACGTTAACGTCGCGTCTGTTGGCAATAGTATCATCTGCGCGACGTTAACGTCGCGTTCAGCGGACGTTTTATGCTTGTTACGCGATGACGCGATGTCAACGTCGCGTCTGCGCAGCGTGGACGCCGCGCAGACGCGACGTTGACGTCAACGCTCGTAAAACGCCAGTGGGATAGCGGCCATAATTGTATCTATGCTTGCTAGAGTTTGTAGTACAGCACAATAATAGGCACGATTACTTGAATGTCTTTGACGAAAGTTGAATCAAATATGCCACGTGACCCCATAAATTCCGGTGGGTGAGTGTACCGTTAATTTGATACGTACAGACGCTAGCACATCAAGCTACCCGAACCTGTCAAATTTTCCTAATCAACTTTGAATGCTATTGCGATGATGTTGAAAATCTATTAGACATTTGACAGATTGTAGTAGCTTGATGTACTGGCGTCTGTACAACTATTAGGTAGGTAAAAAGTTCAGCTTGAGGAGTTTTCCTGATATCTAAGTTATTATTTTAGACCAAAATACATGGGAAGCTAAGTATACCAAGTACCAGCTATGGGTGACGTCGGGCTTTGGATAGTGAATAGCTACCTATCTACCAAATGTATGATGATCAATTTCAGTAACATCTAAGCTACACTTATAATATCATTGCATGTATGTGTAATATTCTTTTACTGCACCTGTCATGTTGTGATTTTTTAATGAATTAACATAAATTCATCACGCCCGTTTCTTCTGTAGCTGGGTATCAATTAAATACCCTTGAAAACTATGCACTCATGTTAAAAGTTTAATTGTTTCAATGGTAAGACTTTTGAAGGCAGTCGGAATGGGTAGGGAATGGAAAACGTTACAATGTCATATGACAGAAATGATCCAGATGATCAGTTTTGGTTATGGCCAGTTATGGCCAGGTTGATAATTTTGATTTTTCTGACGGCGGATTATCTATAATCTATGATGATAAATGTCAAGCGATGGTGACTACTAAGCCTTAGACTAAGCTCCTAAGGCCGACGCTACACAGAGAGGAGCTTAGCTTCGTGCTTAGGATTTTGCCATTGTCGGACGCAGATCACACGATTAAGGGGATTCGTGCCTTTCTCATCTCTCCGATTGTAAAAATACTCACTTCTTCTAAATCGTTTCACTTTCATCCTTATAACATAATTGAATATCCAAATGCTTATTGAAATAAGCAGACGCCAAAATATCCTTGCGCTTAAATATCCGTCGGCGCTGATACACATTAGTGTATTTTCACATACATACTTGTATAATACAGGTCAGTGTCGCGTCAGTCAGTAGGTACAGTCGCCGCCGTAGCATAACCTCGGCCATGTAGGTCTATGCGTAAATACCCCACAGCGATAGTTTATTTTAGAATAAACGTAAAATATAATATAGTATTAAAAATGCTCACACAAGCAATCGAAACATTTAGTAATGAAAATCACTTACTTGTTATTCCGCTGCCTTTGTGGTAGCGAGTTTTACAAAATGCGCATGCTTTCCAATGACGTATTATATATTATACATCATTGATGCTTTCACAATAAAAATGTTCTAAATATCACGCAGTAAACACAAAATACAAAAAAAAAGTAGTTTTCCACAATTTAGACCTAAATCATCAGAGACGAACCAAACAACTCAACGTCGAATCGACACAAAAAACAACTGTCATTTCGTAGAGTATCATTAGTCCAGCGTACTTGTATGATAGGGGTCAGTTATACTATTGGTTAATATTTCTCTGTTTCTCCACTCCGCAGTCTCGCTGACAGACAGCATTACGGTTACTTATAAAACTTCCGGAATCATAATGACCCTATAATGTTCCCACTGGTGGGACACAGGTCGGGGTCGGGAGGTCGGGTGGTCAGGTCGGTGGTCGGGTCGGTGGTCAGGTTGGTGGTCTGGTCGGTGGCCAGGTCGCCGAGACAGAGAGATGTTTTAAAAGGATGTAAGGATTAAGATGAACACAAAATTGTTTCCAAATCTTGTTTACTTACTAATAATTAATTCCCAGAAAACTTGTAATACACAAACTATGAGAAATGTTTACACTAATACAGAACTGTATTGTCATGATTTCAAAATATTTATCAAGTTTCTTTAAAACTGTTTATTACAAGATAGTGTTACTTTTCGTATTGTTTAGTGCTTGAAATGTCCATCTCTTGAATCATATCGAAGCAACAGACTCCGCTAAGACCCTTAGATCCAGAACCTTTGCCTCCTATAGAAAACTTGAATCCTCCGGAGGGAGCCTCATCCTCAGGCGCCACAGGCGGCGGAGTAGGAACCCGCTTGAGAGCAACACGCGCAGGAGGAGGAACTGTGGGAGAATCAGGCGAGGTAGTTACACCCAAGACTGGAGGAGGAACACCGTACTTGGGCGCACCGGGTGGACATTCGCATAATACATCATTATTTATCATTTTCATTTCTGATATATTATTATTATTTTTGTTCGGACACGGACATTCTTTGGGTTCCGGCGGCGGGGGGCAAAAGTCCTTTAAAAGTTCCGGGTTCATAGATACGTAGTACCTGACTGCATCTTCCACTGTAAATTCTGGCTCAGGTGGTACCGGCGGTTTCTTTTTTTTGAACATTCTGAATCCTGATTGAGTCTGCGTCATATCTGATTTCTGTCTCATAATTTGCTTCTCATCAACCCAATGGTAACTTTGGTACAGGTAGGATTCTAAATCGGGTTCAAGGTCGGGTTCAGATTTAGTTTCGGGTTCGGGTTTGGGTTCCGGGGGAGGACATTCACACATTATATTCTTTTTCTTTTTACCTCGCGTACCGTTTAGACGGTCCTTACGGGGTTTTTTTAGGTCAGTGGAAGTACTTTGGCCTGCTTGACAGTAAGTTCCTCCTTGGTCCATTTGGCATACTCCTCCGGCGGGACCTAGTACTTCTAGCTTCGACCTACCTTTTTTCTTGGAGTCGCAACAACAGCACTGGCAGCCCCTGGACCTGGTCCCCGGCTTTGGTCCAGCTGTTGTCTTTGCCACTGGTGGCTGATGCTGTTCGCATGGGCACAAAGGTCGAATATTAATAGTTTTGGTCTTACCACTACATGCACATTTCATTTTGTGTCCTTTTATGTACTTATGATGTGAACACTTTCCACAATCTTCATCGTCATCTGAAAATTTTAACGTTACATTTAAAAGTCAATTCACATCGAAACGGACGTGACACAGTGAGCTCTTTTTATGATAAAACAAAAAGCGTTGAAGTACACCAAGACGCGTGGCGCCGATCGCTTCCAGTATTAAAGTAACAGCGGCGCGCGGCTTATAATGCTTCGCGAACGAAACCAGTGTGGAGAACCGAATATTTAGTAGTAATAATATATTAGCCGATTTCGTAGGCCCAATCCTGGAATTTGCAATAAAACCCTTAAACAGTTACAGGACGTTTAATGTGGCTCCTACATACAAACGTCTTAATGGAGGCGCCACCATAGAACTCGACAGCGGGCCGATGGATATTTTTGAAAATTTAAGTAAAAATTGAGTACCTCATGAATGCCTGTTGAATTCTAATCCTTTGATTTGACATAAAAATCCATACTATACATGAAATTTTTAGTACAATTGACGTGACGGGTGTGGGATCCGGCCGCACTCATGGTGGTGGGGACCGCTAAACATGGCGGGCTGATACCGGTCCAGGGCGTAGCGAATGTATGTTCATGACAGAACCCCCGCGCGACTTAGGTTATAATATAGTAGAAGGAACAGTTGGGCTTAAAGGTCATAAGCATACGTATCAAACCGGAAAGGGATCGGCACCGTATCAACTCGAGCCGTTCAGTATTCTTTGTATAAAACTTCCTACCGCAACGTACACTAATCGGAATCGTAACGTAATCACCTCGCCTCGGGACAAGCTCACTAACCGCGGTGCGGTGCGTTACGGCTCGTCGTCCCCGCGCTTACGGCTCGTCGTCCCCGCGCTTACGTCTCTCCGTACCCGAGCTTACGTCTCTTCGTCCACCCTTACTCCTCTCACCCCTCCGGCCTGCCTGCTGCACCATCAACCAGCGATCGGCAAGCCGTAAGCGTGGCGATGCCTAGCTGTAGCTGAGTCGACGCATCGGAGCTTCTGATCCGCTTTGGTTACGTGCTTACATTAGGTTGACGCCTGTTTGACGGCGAGGCGAAAGGCGATACAGTGCCGACCCCTTTCCGATTTGATACGTGTGCTATGGTCTTTAGTCGGCACGAGTCGGACATAAACCTCCTTCCTTAAAAACTATAAATGCAGTTTTATTTTCAAAATCGGGGTAATGGTGCTCATAGTGGCATTACACTATACACTACACTTACTTTGCACCAGTTATGTTAGTTCCATGTAGGATTGCGCGAGGTTATTAGCGTGACTCGGGGCTGCTGCTTAGAAATTCCTAATAGATAAATTGCCAATAACATTGGCCCTATAACAGCCCTAGCTAGGAATACACCTACGACCATGCAGTACTTGTAGCGACCGCCAGACCGACGACGTAGTAATTTAGGATTTCTCGTCGAACAATAATTCGTTTGTTAGGTTTTATTGCATGTAATTTTGTGTGTCTGATTAATGGCCGCCAAGAAATAAAAAGGCAACACTGCTGCATACACTTTGGTCACTGGCAGAAAAAGTTTATTTGATGGGACTGCGGAGTGATCAAATCGATAAATCATCGGTGGTCATAGAGGATGTTCGGAAACAGTCAATAAAAGAGGTTAAAAATTATATTTACCTGAATCATTACTGATTAGTTCAAGAAGTTGAGGCTCCTTGCAGATGGTTACTTGTTTGGTTGCTTGGTCGGTTGCTGGCGGCTCAGCACCAGCATCACATCCCGTTGACTTTAAATTAAATGCTTTTCCTTTAAGCACTAGTTCGAATAGTTCTTTCATTTTTTCTGGACTGCACTGACATGTCTCTGATTGCTTCTGACCCGAAACAGGCTCAAGCTCTGTGATTGGCTCTGTGATTGACTCTGTGCAAAGAAGTTTTGGCTCTTTTGGCATGGGTGTGCCAAAAGGAATTTGGACAATGTCTGTTGGATCGTGACAGCCTGGATGTCCGAGACAAGGAGGTATTGTACACGGAATCACTGACGTTGGAGCTCTGTTGATGGACATAATAGATGCTTGCTGAGTCGCGTTGATTTTGGCCAAACGGCGGTACCCATCGCAGTTCAGGCCTAAAAATATTGTCACTTATGTGAGATATAAAGTTGTAAAATGATCTATGTAATAAATAGCGGCTAAGTCATTCCTTTTCTGCTTAGCCTAGATTGCTTTTACAGCACGTCAGGAATGGAAGAGTGATTCTCTTTCTCAAGCATAAAGCGGATTTCATGTTTAATAATATATTCTAGCTTCTTCTCGTCTTAGGAGACATTTCTTATTTTTTTTGAGTAAATTCTGACTGTCAGCTAGAAAAACGTAAATACTAAAGTTTTAAGTTTATGAAGTTTTAAAAGACTCTCTTATACCAGGTCAGAGTACTATTCGTAGAAAAGCCACAAAACACAAACCGTCTTATTACAAAGCGAGTTCTAATTTTAGACATAGCCTAAGCCTTCGAGTCAGTAATTCTATTTTGAACTTTATTCCGACAAACGTAAAATTCTTAATGCAAAATTAACAACTTAAACTCCGGTTTAACGTCAATTTTTGTATTAAGAATTTGAGCTTCGTCGGATTATAGTTCGAAATTTTAAAATGGCCCGATGGCTTAAACCAGGATCTAAAAATAAATATTATTTTGTAATAAACCTCGAGCAAGCCGCTTTTCTCCGGAATAGATATGCAAATCTGCTGAGAAAAATCAAAAGTCTGAAGCTGTACAACCAAAAACTCGTAATACACCGAAGTGCCAGACTCCCATATACTTTCCTAATCCGAAACATCGATGGAATCGTACAACACTCTCATTTTCCGTGTTTTTTATAATATTTTGTTAGGAAAACTTTACTTCAAATTAGTAGTTTTATTGATAGCCCACTGTATAATAATATACATAAAAATTATATTTTTATGAAAAGAAAATCGTAAAGGGGATCGAACTTTTTTGTATGGAGACTGGCTTCGTCCCGGCTCGCCATTTTGATTATTTTTCAAAATGGCGTCGCACAATATTTACCTATAGGTATATGATATGATATGGAAAGGGGGCATATAGACAAACAAAAACTATCATGTGATATAATGTCCTAAACTGTCACATTACCTAGATAATTAAAATTAAAAAAAAATGGCTATGATGAGCGCAAAAATTTTCGTTTCATTCATTTCAAAAGCGGGCAATATACGAGTAAGCTACAAAGCGATTTTCCTGTTGAAAATGTTAGATAAGTGATGTGATTATCATATTTTTTCATCAAGAAATATGTTTTAAATACTCTTTGTACATAATGTCGATAACTGTCTTTTTTTATATACCTAATATGACACTTATCATAATTTGAATTGCAAAAATAAATTTCAACGAGACAAAAAGTTGTTTCTGCATCACCCTAAGGTAGACTGGTAGAAAATGCCCAAGGCATTAAGTTCGCCTTTGTACAGTTTTTTTACTTGTGCATAAATTTTAATAAATAAATAAATAAAAAGGATGTCAGTCGTAACGTTTTGTATGAATTCAAAAATCATCCCTAATTCTCGCTATCATTGTTGATCATCATGTATATTTCATTATCAAGTATACTTAATCGTTTAGAACGAAAAAACGGTTCTGATAGTATGCGCGTTTTTATCAGTGACGCGCAGATTTCGTGTTCTATTCCTAGGCAAGTTCAACGTTATTGGTTTTGGTCCCTGGGCTTGAATATACCTACCTGGGGTTGAATTATATACCTAGGTGTTAAAGTTGTTGACATGGTTGTTATTCAATCTCAACCAACGGATTTGAATATCTATATCGGATATATATAATTAAAAACAGCGATTGGGTAGTACGTACCTTGGTTTACAAGGAGAGGTGTAACCAGTTCAGAAACTGCATTAGGTACATATAGATGTTCGGGCTTCTCAATATGGATTCCATATTTTTTAGGAGCACAGCAACATGGCCGGTCCGAAGTGGTGTCAGTGCTAACACCATGATACAATATCATATTTTGGTAAGGTGTAGAAATTTGACACAGTTTGTTTTTTGTTTTCTCTTTTTTTTCCATTCTGTGTGAACAGAAATTTGGCAGTCTATGGTCCACCATAGACTGGTTCTTTGAAAAAGATGCTACGGTCTCCTGCATCCCTTCCATACAATACTGTTTGCCTTTTGCAGATATTTTCAAGCCGCGTGTGGTAGATGAATTCCTTCTAGACGATATTTCTGTAATTCGACATTTTCGTTATTTTGACCTACAGATTCTTATTTTTTACCACACCAGCCTTTATCCCAATTTATTTGGGGCCGGCGCAACGTGGCTTTTTCTTATGGACCTAATATTTATTCAGAATAAATATTAGGTCCATAAGTATGAAATTGGTGTTTTGTCGAACTGGCCACTTTGACCTCAATACCTGAGCCCTCCTCCTCCTCCTCCTCCTTTACCTCCTTATCTGAGGGGCAATTCTCGTAATTTTAAGAACGTTTTCAGTCTCAATCTGTCAAAAATACCTCTAATTTCCCCAAATTTATGACATTGATTGTCGCTGAGATGACATTGCGACTAGATTTTGAATGTTTTTAATTACGTGAATTGGCCTTCTTGTGTTTGTTAAGGAATTTCAAATACATATTTATTTCAAAAGGTTTGCTTATTTGTGTTTAGAATTAATTTAATGATTAATTTGTTTTGTTCTGCCACATGTCAGATGACCGATGGTCGTAAATTTGGCATTTACGACCCAAGACGGAGATGGCGGGATGAGCTGGACTCCTTCAACAAGAAGTGGTCCTTAGCAGCTTTAAAAAGAGAGAAAATGAGAGTAGGGGGAGGCCTTTGCCCTGCAGTGGAACATCACAGGCTTTTAATAAATAATAACCCGACCGCCGTATCTCTACGTTCACGTCGTGGTAGGGCTTGCAAGCTTCTGAACTCTGGGTCTATGCAAAGTATACTCCACTTTGCCGAAACAGGTCTAGGGTGAGGAACCAGACCAAGAGAGATACAGAAACCCGCAGAGCTCTAGCCCACTGCTGCTTCAGGACACCGCTAGACCACACACTGCACAACAGACGACGCGACGGTCTCTAAATTAGGGAAGCTGCTATTGGAATGTTTCCGACATCCACGATACTCCCCGGACCTCGGTTCAACAGATTACCAGATTTTTTCCAGACAATTTCTTGCAAGGAACAAAATCAATTATTACGAGTATATGTCATTAGTTCGAAAAACAAGTTTGTACCACATCATTAGGTCGACAGAAATATAAATTTTAAAATATGTAGATAGAGTATATAATAGAAGACTTGTCGTAAGTATAAACTCGTATGGTGAAAAACTCGCACTTGTGTAATTTTCTCCTCTTTAGATTTGGTAGTGGTATATTGGAACGAATAGCCTCAGCCCCTTGGCGAAGTTTTGGGCCAACAAGTATTGAAATACTGTCGTGCCAGCGATACGAAGAAGAATAATAAACGACTTGGCGAAGGTACGATACTTATGATAAGTATGTCATATACCACTTAATTAATAGCAAATCCAATGGTACATCGTGAAAAGGCCCTGGAGCGCGCGGCAGTATCGCGGGTTTACAAAAACGCGGTGCTTTGTTGTTTGTAAGTTTTGTTTTTTTTTTTAAGTATATCTGTTTTTATTTTCGTCACAATGTTTTATTAATTCCAACAGACAGCTCCAGTGAAGTCCAGTGGGAGAAAGTGAACTTGAGAGTTTATGCGAGTGTAATTTGCCCTACCAAAATCAATTAATATCGGAAATGGAATTCCAGATCAAAAATGTAAACAAAGAAATTTTAATGTCATTGCCAAAGTGACAACATTTCCCTAGTCATTATAGGAAATTAATTTTGAAATCACGCTGATTTTATTTCAAACAGATATAAGTATTTTATTCTTGGATCGTAACTTTAAAGCTGAAAGCCGTGTATACTATTATATTTTACCTGTTTTAAGAAATGCCTACAATTTTAGCACTGTATTATATTACTTTTCGACAAACTACACAATTGAGGTTATTATTTCAAATTGGCAACACCTTTGTATACGTTTTTGATCTCGAATTCCATTTGCGAGAGATTAGAGGGACACAGTCGCACGATACAATTCCACTTTTATCCCACTGGGGCAACACATTGATGGGGTGGGGGCAAAGTGGAATAATTTGAAAACGACATGTTGCGCACCGACACGTGATTATAGTAAATTTGAGCTTAATATGCCTCATACCGAAGATAGATTCTTATTTACCTGGACAACTAGGCAAATGCCTCTAAGAGCAGTAAATTAAAATGATTCGATTCGAGATAACTGCTTACCCGGTTCTTCGACGTTACATTGCTTTTGATTCCGATTGGGATAGTGTTTAGATAACTGGATGCATATAGTGGAGCAGTCTGACGAGAGATCTTCTGAGTCATTGTCGTCTGACGTGGGAACTACCACAAATATTGAGGAAGCGTCAGAAAATTCATTCTTCGATAGAAGTTGTTCCACCATCGTTGTAATATCATGCTCACTGTCCAAATTGCTTATGACTACGAAAGGTTCCCCATTGTAAGTTTTTCTAGCACTTATTTGATTCGTATTCTGTTCGTTGTCCAACTTTGTCCCAGACAATAAATATGTAAAATAATCATTTCTCCCGATACAATCTGGTCCGTTGTCTCTGTTCCCTGAGTGTGCTGTATTAAAGTACGCCTGACTCATTTGGATGTCGGTTTCGCTAATGGAAAAGTGTGATTATTAAACAAGTGCGACTTTAAAAAAGCGTGGTTTAAGCTACTAAAGTCTATTTTCATCAAAATACGTTCTGTTCTGTAGTGTCCTGACCTTACTTTTTTTATTAGCCTTTACTGTCCCACTGCTGGGCATAGGCCTTCCCCAAATCCTTCCAGGCACTCTTTTCCCGCGCCATCTTGAACTAGCCAGACAGGACAGAATTGGAACACCACGCAGCGTTCCAAAACGGGTATACTGGATGTAGGAAAGAAGGCTAGGCCAGGTTCAAATGGTATTGGGCGGGTCACATCAGCCGCATGCACGTTGACCGCTGGGCATAAATCTCCAGACAATGGGTGCCTGAAGATGGACGGCGCTGCCGAGGCCGGCACAGAGAGAGATGGCTAGATGACCAGAACGCGTACCGCGAGAACTGTTCTTACTTAGGGACAGTTGATAATTTAAAATATGGATGACATTTGCTCTAAGACAAGCTTAAATATCTGAAGATAATAAAAGAAACCCTAAAAGTTTACAATCTCTTACGAAATGATTCGCTATAACAAAAAGTTATGCCGCATTAAGAATGTCAAAGTGCACAATATTAGAAGATTTACCTCATCACTGTGTCATCGGCACTGTCGTCATTCTCACTATAGTCAATTTTGTTCGGAATGCGCTCTGTTTCTTCAGCTGTGCTGTTACTGATATTACCTCTGGATACCGGAAAGTATAAATACTGAGTAGAACTCGATACATAATAGCTGCTATTTGATAACGATATCACGCTAGTTACATCCATACTATCACTTGAGACTGTGTTCAAGGATAACGATGATTCGCTTTTTAGGAATTGAATAGAATCATAACTGACGGAAGATTCTTGTAAAGTAAAATATGACCTTCTGCAAATGTCTCCCCTTTCCACAAATCTGTCAGATTCATCGTTGTAGTTTTCATAGGTAGAACTTTCAAGTAAGTAATTACTTATATCACTTTCTATTTTATATATCTTGTTGTTAGTATAACTGTTGTAAGAGCCACTGGTGTACGTATATGAAGTGTCAAGATCAGTATTACATCGATCGACATCAAGAGGACATCTTAGCAGAGGACATGCATCGAATAAAGACTTTCTTAAATCACTTGTCTCAAACTTAATATCAAAGGGAACATCTACTGTGTCAATAGATGTATTACTACTGTAGCTATCTGTTAGTATTTTGTCATACAGAGTAATAACATTTTTAGGTGTTTCTAAGCTGTGGTTGCTGAACTGACTGGTGAACGAAGTAGCGCCATTCACTCTCCCAACAGTTACTTTTATACCCTCGTTGTCAATGAAGGCTCCAGCTTTAACGCCAGGAATACATTCGTCCGGACAATCGCACAGAGAAGAGATGTCCGGAGATGTCACTCTAATCTTGACGTAGCTGTGTTTAAATTTGATTTTCTTCTTATCACACCCACAGCCACGATCGCAAGTTGTTGTTTTAATAATGTCTTCAAACTTTTCGCTAATTCCAGCGGCTGTCGTCTTAACACGTCGCTTTGATGGTGTTATGCCACTTTTTTTCGATTTGGTTTTTATCTCTCCTCTCTTTTCAGAAGGCGTCTGCTCAGGTGGCAGCCCAGACGCAGCTCTAATTTTTTTAATTAATTCTTTTTCAGAAGCCGTTTTACCTTCGGGTAACGGCAACCCTGCATCGGCCAGTCCTTTAAGTATCCTTTCCTTTTCTTTAGCCGACTTTCCGGCAATAGGTGTTAACAACCCCTCTTCTTTAGCTTTGCGGACTACTTCCTTTTCAGAGATTGTTTTTGCTGGTGGAGGCATACCTAATTCAGTCCGAACTTTTTGTATCAAAGCTTTCTCTGATGGAGTTTTACCTTCGGGTAAGGGTATTCCAGCCTCGACTCGACTTTTAATTATTTTTTCCTTCTGAGATGGCGTTTTTGCTTCAAAAGGTGTGGGTAATTCGGCAGGTGCTTTTGCCGATAGTTTTTCTTCTGCTTTAACTTTTTTTATCATAGCTTTTTCAGAAGCAGTTCTTCCTTCCGGTAGTGGTAATCCAGCCGCAACCATGCCCCTCACTATACGTTCCTTCTGAGATGGTGTTTTACCTTCAAGAGGCGTAACAATACCAGCAGCTTCAGCTTTGCGCATCTTTGTTTTTTCTGATAATGTTTTAGGTTCAAGTGGAAGACCAATTTCTTTACGGACCTTTTCCGCTATCTTTTTCTCTGATGCTGTTTGAGATTCAGGAAGTGGTAAACCTTGTTCTATTAAGCCTTTCAATATTCTCTCTTTCTCTTTTGATGATTTTCCTGACAAAGGTGTCAACAAACCGGCTTCTTTCGCTTTGTGTAATTTTTCAGAGGTGACTTTTGACGGTACTTTACTTTCCGCTTTTACTTTTGATATCAGTTCTTTTTCTGACGCTGTTTTTCCTTCGGGTAAGGGTTTTCCAGCTTTGCGAAGACTCTTTAATATTTTTTCTTTTTCTGATGGAGTTTTGGCTAGTCTTAACTTTTCTGAAGGCCGCAACACCGTAGGGGGCTCTCCAGCAGTGACTTTTCTTACAATTTCCTTTTCAGATGGTGTTTTACCTTCAGGAATAGGGACACCCGCGGCTACTCTGTCTCGAAGAATCTTTTCTTTCGCTGAAGGTGTTTTACCTTCTAAGGGAGTTAGCAATCCTGCGTCTTTTGCTCTTTTCAATCTTTCTGCTGGTGTAGGCGATACGTAACCTGTATCTTCTTGAATTTTTTGTACTAAAGCTCTTTCGGATGGTGTTCTACCTACTGGTAACGGCAAACCTGCCGCTACTCTACCTCTAAGTATTTTCTCTTTCTGTGAATGTGTTTTACCTTCCAAAGGAGTCAAAAGACCAGATTTTTTAGCTTTTCTAATTTTTTCCGATGGGGTTTTCTCAGGTAGTCCTAACTCAGTTTTAATTTTTTTTATCATTGCTTTTTCGGAAGCAGTTTTACCTTCTGGTAAAGGCAGACCAGTTTCAACGAGGCCTTTAAGGATTTTTTCTTGTTGCTCTGGAGTTTTTCCTTCTAGAGGTGTTAATAAACCAGCTGCTTTGGCCTTTTTTAATTTCTCTGTAGTAATTGATAAAGCCGCTTTTTTGGCAGATGGTTCCCTCACTGTTTTACCTGCCATCACTTTAGCAATAAGAGCTTTTTCTGTTGGCGTTCGTCCTTCAGGCAATGGGACACCTTTGTCACGCAGATCTTGTAAAATTTTTTCTTTTTCTTCGGGTGATTTACCTTCAAGTGGCTGCAGTAATCCGGCTTCTGCAGCCTTAGCGTGCTTCTCTTTCATGGATGCAGTTTTAGGTTCTGGAGGAAGACCAACGTCAGCGCGTACCTTATCGATTAGCTTTTTCTCGGAAGCAGTTTTACCCTCAGGAAGCGGCAGTCCTTGCATTGCTAAACCTTTAACAATCTTTTCTTTTTGTGAGGGAGTTTTCCCTTCTAAAGGCGTAAGTAGTCCTTCATCTTTGGCTTTAGGTAGTTTTGCGGGTGGTGTAACGGACGGTGCACGTTCTCCCGCCTTTACTTTAGCTATAAGAGCTTTCTCTGTTGGCGTTCGTCCTTCGGGCAATGGGATACCTTTGTCATGCAAACCTTGTAAAATTCTTTCCTTATCTTGGGGTGATTTACCTTCAAGAGGCTGTAGTAATCCGGCATCTGCAGCTTTAGCGTATTTCTCTTTCATGGATGCAGTTTTGGGTTCTGGAGGAAGGCCAAGGTCAGCGCGTACTTTGTCAATGAGCTTTTTCTCAGAGGCAGTTTTCCCCTCTGGAAGCGGCAGTCTTTGCATTGCTAATCCTTTAACGATCTTTTCTTTTTGCGAGGCAGTTTTCCCTTCTAAAGGCGTAATTACTCCTTCGTCTTTGGCTTTAGGTAGTCTTGCGGGTGGTGTAATGGACGGTGCACGTTCTCCCGCCTTCACTTTAGCTATAAGAGCTTTCTCTGTTGGCGTTCGTCCTTCGGGCAATGGGATACCTTTGTCATGCAAACCTTGTAAAATTCTTTCCTTATCTTGGGGTAATTTACCTTCAAGAGGCTGTAGTAATCCAGCATCTGCAGCTTTAGCGTATTTCTCTTTCATGGATGCAGTTTTGGGTTCTGGAGGAAGGCCAAGGTCAGCGCGTACTTTGTCAATGAGCTTTTTCTCAGAAGCAGTTTTCCCCTCTGGAAGCGGCAGTCCTTGCATTGCCAATCCTTTTACAATTTTTTCTTTTTGTGAGGGAGTTTTTTCTTCTAAGGGCGTAAGTAGTCCTTCAGTTTTTGCCTTACGTAGTTTTGCGGATGGTGTAACGGACGGTGCACGTTCTCCCGCCTTCACTTTAGCTATAAGAGCTTTCTCTGTTGGCGTTCGTGCTTCGGGCAATGGGATACCTTTGTCTTGCAAACCTTGCAAAATTCTTTCCTTTTCTTCTGGTGATTTACCTTCAAGTGGCTGCAGTAATCCAGCTTCTGCAGCTTTAGCATGCTTTTCTTTCATGGATGCAGTTTTTGGTTCTGGAGGAAGACCAAGGTCATGGCGTACCTTATCGATTAGCTTTTTCTCGGAGGCAGTTTTCCCCTCAGGAAGCGGCAGTCCTTGCATTGCTAATCCTTTAACAATCTTTTCTTTTTGCGAGGGAGTTTTTCCTTCTAAAGGCGTAAGTAGTCCTTCATCTTTGGCTTTACGTAGTTTTGCAGATTGTGTAACGGACGGTGTTCGTTCTCCCGCCTTCACTTTAGCTATAAGAGCTTTCTCTGTTGGTGTTCGTCCTTCGGGCATTGGAATACCTTTATAATGCAAACTTTTTAAAATTCTTTCTTTATCTTGTGGTGATTTACCTTCAAGAGGCTGTAGTAATCCGGCATCTGCAGCTT
This sequence comes from Luperina nickerlii, assembly GCA_963855955.1. Classification (NCBI taxonomy): domain Eukaryota; kingdom Metazoa; phylum Arthropoda; class Insecta; order Lepidoptera; family Noctuidae; genus Luperina; species Luperina nickerlii. The sequence goes on from OY979662.1 coordinate 3,345,262, forward strand.
TAGCGTATTTCTCTTTCATGGACGCAGTTTTAGGTTCTGGAGGTAGGCCAAGGTCAGCCCGAACTTTTTCCATAATCATTTTTTCTGAAGCAGTTTTTGCTTCTGGAAGAGGCAGTCCTTCCTTGGCTAATCCTATCAGTATCTTTTCTTTTTCTGAGGGAGTTTTTCCTTCCAAAGGCATAAGTAGTCCTTCAGCTTTGGCTTTGCGTAGTTTTGCGGATGGCGTAACAGACGGTGCACGTTCTCCTGCCTTTACTTTAGCAATAAGAGCTTTCTCTGATGCCGTTCGACCTTCGGGCAGTGGGATTCCTTTGTCTTGCAAAATTTGTAGAATTTTTTCTTTTTCTGATGGCGATTTACCTTCAAGGGGCTGTAGCAATCTGGCACTAGCTGCTTTCTCATACTTCTCTTTCATGGATGGTGTTTTAGGTTCCGGAGGTAGGCCAAGGTCAGCGCGAACCTTTTCGATCAACTTTTTCTCTGAGACAGTTTTTCCTTCTGGAAGCGCCAGTCCTTGCATTGCTAATCCTTTCATCACCTTTTCTTGTTGTGAAGGCGTTTTTTCTTTAAGAGGTGTTAATAAGCCAGCTACTTTAGCTTTTTTTAATCTCTCAGGAGTGAGTGATAGTCCTGTTGCTTTGGCATATGGTTCTTTAACTGGTTCCGGCCTTGCTCTTTCTGATTCTGGTGTCAAAAGTCCACATATACATTCATCAACGGGTCCCTTACCTTCTTTTATTACTTTTGCTGTTTTTTCGTCTAGTTTTCGTCTTTGTTCTAGTGGTAAACTAGGGGCTCCGAATCCAGCAGCGATTGGTATTCTCGGTTCAACTGCTTTAATTTTTTCAGATGGTATTACAGGTGGAACACGAGATGCGGCCTTCACTTTAGCAATAATAGCTTTCTCTGATGCTGTTCGTCCTTCGGGTAAAGAGATTCCTTTGTCTTGCAAACTTTGCAGAATTTTTTCTTTTTGTGATGGTGATTTACCTTCTAGGGGCTGCAGTAATCCGGCACTAGCTGCTTTTTCATATTTCTCTTTCATGGATGGTGCTTTAGGTTCCGGAGGTAGGCCAAGTTCTGCACGCACCTTTTCACTAAGCTTTTTTTTTGAAGCAGTTTTCGTTTCAGGTAGGGAAAGACCCTCCTTAGCTAATTCTTTCATTATCTTTTCTTTTTGTGAGGGAGTTTTTCCTTCTAAAGGCGTAAGAAGTCCTGCAGCTTTTGCTTTTCGTAGTTTTTCAGATGACGACACAGATGGCTCTCGTACTCCCGCTTTCACTTTAGCTATAATAGCTTTCTCTGATGCCGTTCGTCCTTCAGGCAATGGTATACCTTTGTCATGCAATCCTTGTAAAATTGTTTCTTTTTCCTTCGGTGATTTACCTTCAAGTGGCTGCAGTAATCCGGCATCTGCAGCTTTAGCGTACTTCTCTTTCATGGATGCAGTTTTAGGTTCCGGAGGAAGGCCTAGGTCCGCACGCACCTTCTCCATAACCTTTTTCTCAGATGCAGTTTTTCCCTCCGGAAGCGGCAGTCCTCGCATGGCTAATCCTTTAAATATCTTTTCTTTTTGTGAAAGAGTTTTTCCTTCCAAAGGTGTTACTAGTCCAACCGCTTTTGCTTCACGTAGTTTCGCAGATGGTGTAATAGACGGAGCCCGCGTTCCTGCCTTCACCTTAGCAATAAGAACTTTCTCTGATGCCGTTCGGCCTTCAGGTAACGGGATTCCCTTGTCTTGCAAACTTTTTAGAATTTTTTCTTTTTCCGTCGGTGATTTACCTTCTAGGGGTTGCAGCAATCCTGCAATTGCTGCTTTTTCGTACTTTTCTTTCATGGATGCAGTTTTAGGTTCCGGAGGAAGGCCTAGGTCCGCACGTACCTTTTCCATAAGCTTTTTCTCAGATGCAGTTTTTCCCTCCGGAAGCGGCAGTCCTCGCATTGCTAATCCTTTAACTATCTTTTGTTTTTGTGAAAGAGTTTTTTCTTCCAAAGGCGTCACTAGTCCTGCCGCTTTTGCTTCACGTAGTTTTGCAGAGGGTGTAATAGACGGAGCCCGGGTTTCGGCTTTCACCTTAGCAATAAGAGCTTTCTCTGATGCTGTTCGGCCTTCAGGCAATGGGATTCCCTTGTCTTGCAAGCTTTTTAAAATTTTTTCTTTTTCCGTCTGTGATTTACCTTCTAGGGGTTGCAGCAATCCTGCACTTGCTGCTTTTTTGTACTTTTCTTTCATGGATGGAGTTTTTGGTTCAGGAGGAAGGCCAAGTTCTGTGCGTACCTTATCCATAATCTTTTTCTCTGAAGCAGTTTTTGCTTCAGGAAGAGGCAAACCTCCTTTTGCCAATCCTTTCATTATCTTTTCTTTTTGAGATGGAGTTTTTCCTTCCAAAGGCGTAAGTAGTCCTGCAGCTTTTACTTTTCGTAGTTTTTCAGATGGCGACACAGACGGCTCCCGTACTCCCGCTTTCACTTTAGCTATAATAGCTTTTTCGGAGGCCGTTCGTCCTTCAGGCAATGGTATACCTCTGTCATGCAATCCTTGTAGGATCTTCTCTTTTTCGGGTGTCGATTTGCCTTCAAGAGGCTGTAGTAATCCAGTATCTGCTGCTTTAGTATACCTTTCTTTCATGGACGCGGTTTTAGGTTCTGGAGGAAGGCCAAGTTCAGCGCGTACTTTTTCAATTAGTTTTTTCTCAGAAGCGGTTTTCCCCTCAGGAAGCGGCATTCCTTGCATTGCTAATCCTTTTATTATCTTTTCTTTTTCTAAGGGACTTTTTCCTTCTAAGGGCGTAAGTAGTCCTGCTGCTTTAGCTTTACGAAGTTTTTCAGATGGCGCTACAGACGGTGCACGAACTCCTGCTTTTACTTTAGCAATGAGAGCTTTCTCTGATGCTGTTCGTCCTTCAGGCAATGGTATTCCTTCGTCGTGGAAACCTTGTAATATTTTTTCTTTTTCGGCTGGTGATTTACCTTCCAGGGGCTGCAATAATCTGGCATCTGCAGCTTTGGCGTACTTCTCTTTCATGGATGCCGTTTTAGGTTCCGGAGGTAGGCCAAGGTCAGCTCGTACCTTTTCCATAACTTTTTTTTCAGAGGCAGTTTTCGCATCAGGAAGAGGCAGCCCTTGCATTGCCAATCCTTTCAATATCTTCTCCTTTTGAGAGGGAGATTTTCCTTCCAAAGGCGTAACTAGTCCTGCTGCTTTTGCTTTACGTAGTTTTTCAGATGGCGTCATAGACGGTGTAGGAATTCCCGCTCTAACTTTAGCTATAACGGCTTTCTCTGATGCCGTTCGTCCTTCAGGCAATGGGATTCTTTTGTCTTGCAAACTTTTCAGAATTTTTTCTTTTTCTGATGGTGATTTACCTTCCAAGGGCTGCAGTAAACCAACACTTGCAGCTTTTTCGAATTTCTCTTTCATCGATGCAGTTTTAGGTTCTGGAGGTAGGCCAAGGTCAGCACGAACCTTTTCCATAAGTTTTTTCTCTGAGGCAGTTTTCGGTTCAGGAAGAGGCATTCCTTCTTTTGCTAATCCTTTCAGTATATTTTCTTTCTGTGAAGGAGTTTTGCCATCCAACGGCGTCAGTAGACCTGCAGCTTTTGCTTCACGTAGTTTTGTAGATAGTGTTACACTCGGCGCACGTACTCTCCCCTTAATTTTAGCTATGAGGACTTTCTCTGACGGCGTTCGTCCCTCAGGCAATGGGATTCCTTTGTCTTGCAAACTTTTCAGAATTTTTTCTTTTTCTGATGGTGATTTACCTTCTAAGGGCTGCAGTAAACCAACACTTGCAGCTTTTTCGAATTTCTCTTTCATTGATGCAGTTTTAGGTTCTGGAGGTAGGCCAAGGTCAGCACGAACCTTTTCCATAAGTTTTTTCTCTGAGGCAGTTTTCGGTTCAGGAAGAGGCATTCCTTCTTTTGCTAATCCTTTCAGTATTTTTTCTTTTTGTGAGGGAGTTTTGCCTTCCAACGGCGTCAGTAGACCTGCAGCTTTTGCTTTACGTAGTTTTTCAGATGGAGTGACACTCGGCGCACGTATTTCCTCCTTTACTTTAGCTATAAGGGCTTTCTCTGACGGCGTTCGTCCTTCAGGCAATGGGATTCCTTTGTCTTGCAATTTTTTCAGAATTTTTTCTTTTTCTGATGGTGATTTACCTACCAAGGGCTGCAGTAATCCAGCACTTGCAGCTTTTTCGTATTTCTCTTTCATAGATGCAGTTTTAGGTTCTGGAGATAGGCCAAGCTCAGCACGAACTTTTTCCATAAGTTTTTTCTCTGAGGCAGTTTTCGGTTCAGGAAGAGGCACTCCTTCTTTTGCTAATCCTTTCAGTATCTTTTCTTTTTGTGAGGGAGTTTTGCCTTCCAACGGCGTCAGTAGACCTGCATCTTTGGCTTTACGTAGTTTTTCAGATGGAGTGACACTCGGCGCACGTACTCCTTCCTTCACTTTAGCTATAATGGCTTTCTCTGATGGCGTTCGTCCTTCAGGCAATGGGATTCCTTTGTCTTGCAAACTTTTCAGAATTTTTTCTTTTTCCGTCCGTGATTTACCTTCTAAGGGCTGTAGCAATCCAGCACTTGCTGCTTTTTCGTACTTCCTTTTCATAGATGTAGTTTGTGGTTCAGGAGGAAGTCTAAGATCAGCACGAACCTTTTCCATAAGTTTTTTCTCTGAGGCAGTTTTCGGTTCAGGAAGTGGCAGTCCTTCTTTTGCTAATCCTTTCAGTATCTTTTCTTTTTGTGAGGGAGTTTTTCCTTCCAAAGGAGTAAGTATTCCTTCAACTTTGGCTTTACGTAGTTTTGCAGACGGTGTAACGGACGGTGCACGTTTTTCCGCCTTCAGTTTAGCTATAATGGCTTTCTCCGTTGGCGTTCTTCCTTCAGGCAGTGGGATTCCTTTGTCTTGCAAACTTTTCAGAATTTTTTCTTTTTCTGATGATGATTTACCTTCTAAGGGCTGCAGTAAACCAGCACTTGCAGCTTTTTCGAATTTCTCTTTCATTGATGCAGTTTTAGGTTCTGGAGGTAGGCCAAGGTCAGCACGAACCTTTTCCATAAGTTTTTTCTCTGAGGCAGTTTTCGGTTCAGGAAGAGGCATTCCTTCTTTTGCTAATCCTTTCAGTATTTTTTCTTTTTGTGAGGGAGTTTTGCCTTCCAACGGCGTCAGTAGACCTGCAGCTTTTGCTTTGCGTAGTTTTTCAGATGGAGTGACACTTGGCACACGTATTTCCTCCTTCACTTTAGCTATAAGGGCTTTCTCTGACGGCGTTCGTCCTTCAGGCAATGGGATTCCTTTGTCTTGCAATTTTTTCAGAATTTTTTCTTTTTCTGATGGTGATTTACCTTCTAAGGGCTGCAGTAATCCAGCACTTGCAGCTTTTTCGTATTTCTCTTTCATAGATGCAGTTTTAGGTTCTGGAGGTAGGCCAAGGTCAGCACGAACCTTTTCCATAAGTTTTTTCTCTGAGGCAGTTTTCGGTTCAGGAAGAGGCGCTCCTTCTTTTGCTAATCCTTTTAGCATCTTTTCTTTTTGTGAAGGAGTTTTGCCTTCCAACGGCGTAAGCAGACCTGCAGCTTTTGCTTCACGTAGTTTTGCAGATGGTGTTACACTCGGCGCACGTACTTCCTCCTTCACTTTAGCTATAAGGGCTTTCTCTGACGGCGTTCGACCTTCAGGCAATGGGATTCCTTTTTCTTGCAAACTTTTTAGAATTTTTTCTTTTTCTGAAGCTGATTTACCTTCTATGGGCTGCAGCAATCCAGCACTTGCTGCTTTCTCATACTTCTCTTTCATGGAAAGAGTTTTAGGTTCTGGAGGTAATCCAAGGTCAGCCCGAACCTTTTCCATAACTTTTTTCTCTGAGGCAGTTTTCGCTTCAGGAAGAGGCACTCCTTCCTTTGCTAATCCTTTCAGTATCTTTTCTTTTTGTGAGGGAGTTTTGCCTTCCAACGGCGTCAGTAGACCTGCATCTTTTGCTTTACGTAGTTTTTCAGATGGAGTGACACTTGGCGCACGTACTCCTTCCTTCACTTTAGCTATAAGGGCTTTCTCTGATGACGTTCGTCCTTCAGGCAATGGGATTCCTTTGTCTTGCAAACTTTTCAGAATTTTTTCTTTTTCCGTTGGTGATTTACCTTCTAAGGGCTGTAGCAATCCAGCACTTGCTGCTTTTTCGTACTTCCTTTTCATAGATGTAGTTTGTGGTTCAGGAGGAAGGCCAAGATCAGCACGAACCTTTTCCATAAGTTTTTTCTCTGAGGCAGTTTTCGGTTCAGGAAGTGGCAGTCCTTCCTTTGCTAATCCTTTCAGTATCTTTTCTTTTTGTGAAGGAGTTTTGCCTTCCAACGGCGTCAGTAGACCTGCAGCTTTTACTTTACGTAGTTTTGCAGATGGTGTTACACTCGGTATACGTACTCTCTCCTTCACTTTAGCTATAAGGGCTTTCTCAGACGGTGTTTGTCCTTCAGGCAATGGGATTCCTTTGTCTTGCAAACTTTTCAGAATTTTTTCTTTTTCTGATGGTGATTTACCTTCCAAGGGCTGCAGTAATCCAGCACTTGCAGCTTTTTCGTATTTCTCTTTCATAGATGCAGTTTTAGGTTCTGGAGGTAGGCCAAGGTCAGCACGAACCTTTTCCATAAGTTTTTTCTCTGAGACAGTTTTCGGTTCAGGAAGTGGCACTCCTTCCTTTGCTAATCCTTTCAGTATCTTTTCTTTTTGTGAGGGAGTTTTGCCTTCCAACGGCGTCAGTAGACCTGCAGCTTTTGCTTTACGTAGTTTTGCAGATGGCGTTATACTCGGCGCACGTACTTCCTCCTTCACTTTAGCTATAAGGGCTTTCTCTGACGGCGTTCGTCCTTCAGGCAATGGAATTCTTTTGTCTTGCAAACTTTTCAGAATTTTTTCTTTTTCCGTCGGTGATTTACCTTCTAAGGGCTGTAGTAACCCAGCACCTGCTGCTTTTTCGAACTTCTTTTTCATAGATGGAGTTTGAGGTTCAGGAGGAAGGCCAAGCTCAGCTCGTACCTTTTCCATAAGTTTTTTCTCTGAAGCAGTTTTCGCTTCAGGAAGGGGCAGTCCTTGCTTCACTAATCCTTTTAATATTTTTTCTTTTTGGGAAGGAGCTTTCCCTTCCAAAGGCGTAAGCAGTCCCGTAGCTTTAGCTTCATGTAGTTTTGCAGATAGTGTGATAGACGGCGCACGTTCTCCCGCCTTCACTTTAACTATAAGAGCTTTTTCTGATGCCGTTCGTCCTTCAGGCAATGGTATACCTTTGTCATGCAAACCGTGTAAAATTCTTTCCTTTTCTTTTAGTGATTTACCTTCTAAGGGCTGTAGTAATCCGGCATCTGCAGCTTTAGCATACTTTTCTTTCATAGATGCAGTCTTAGGTTCTGGAGGCAGGCCAAGTTCAGCGCGTACCTTTTCTATAACCTTTTTCTCAGAAGCAGTTTTCCCTTCAGGAAGAGGCAGTCCTTGCATTGCTAATCCTTTTAGTATCTTTTCTTGTTGTTCTAGAGGTTTTCCTTCTATTGGTGTTAATAGTCCTGCAGATTTTGCTTTTTGTAGTTTCGCGGATGGTGTTATAGACGGTGCACGTGCTCGTGCCATCATTTTAGCTATTATAGCTTTCTCCGTTGCGGTACGTCCTTCAGGCAAAGGTATTCCTTCGTCGTGCAAACCTTGTAAAATTTTTTCTTTTTCTTGTGGTGTTTTACCTTTCAGGGGCTGCAATAATCCGGCAGTTGCTGCTTTAGCGTACTTCTCTTTCATGGATGCAGTTTTAGGTTCAGGAGGAAGACCGAGGTCAGCGCGAACCTTGTCAATGAGCTTTTTCTCTGAAGCAGTTTTCGCTTCAGGCAGAGGTAGTCCTTGCATTGCTAATCCTTTTATTATTTGTTCTTTTTGTGACGGAGATTTTCCTTCCAAAGGCGTGAGTAGTCCTGCAGGTTTTGCTTCACGTAGTTTCGCAGTTGGTGTTAAAGACGGCGCACGGGTTCCAGCTTTCACTTTAGCAATGAGAGCTTTTTCTGATGGTGTTCGTGCTTCAGGCAATGGAATTCCTTTGACTTGTAAACCTTTTAGAATTTTTTCTTTTTGTGATAGCGTTTTACCTTCCAATGGCTGCATTAATCCAGCACTTGCTGCTTTTTCGTACTTCTTTTTCATAGATGGTGTTTGAGGTTCAGGAGGAAGGCCAAGCTCAGCGCGTACCTTTTCACTTAGTTTTTTCTCTGAAGCTGTTTTCGCTTCTGGAAGGGCCAGTCCTTCCTTTGCTAAACCTTTTAGTATCTTTTCTTTTTGCGATGGAGTTTTTTCTTCTAAGGGCGTTATTAGTCCAGCAGCTTTAGCTTTTCTTAATTTTTCTGAGGGTGTCATCTTTTCGGGTTCTTTGGCTTTTTTCATTCTTTCGAACATTGTTGCAGTTTTCGACTCTGGCACTCCCAATTCGGTTTTTAATTTTTTGATTAAGGCCTTTTCAGACGCGGTTTTTCCTTTCGGCAAAGGTTGTCCTGTTTTGACTAATTCTTTCAAAAACTCCTCTTTCTCTGTTGGAGTTTTTCCTTCTAACATTTTTTCAGCTTTCTTTATTCTAGACTTCTTTCCTTTTGTTTCTAGGGTAGCTATTGACTTTTTTACTGCCCCGAGGCGCCTTTCCTCTTGTAATAAATGACTGCAGAGTATGCAGTTACAATTATCACAATTTTTTTTTTTATAGCAATCGTAGAGGCCTTTCATTACTTCAAACATTGCGTCCGAGTTACATGAACAGCAGCAGCTATCCTTTGGTGCGCTTAATTGACAACGATAAACTTTCCATTTCTTTTGCGTAGGAAAATTAAACGAATTCAAGTATTCGTTTAATTGGTATCCTGATACTTGGTTCACTACGAATTTAGAATTAAAAAATGTTTTTCTTTTTATGGCTTCTGAGCTTCTAGTACTTCGATTAGATAGTTTAGTCGTTTTATTAATTTCGGTCATGCTTATGTGTTTAGTGAGGAGTCTTCTGGTTTTATTCCAACCGGAGGGTGATAACCGAAAAGCGACTGCCGGCTGTTGGCTATATTTTTTAGGATTGACCTTTTTGGGGATTTTCACCTTTTTCTTATGGACCATGATGCTGATATCATTTATCTCAATGCATTGACTATTTTCCTGATCACACTGGCGCAATTCATATTGTAGTCGTTTATCTTTTTTTTCAACGTCTTTCATTTTGATTTAATGAACAGGGTACGTCGGACTGAACAACAAATTTTCCTTCTTTCTTTTTTATCACACTATTTGATAAAAATCGTGTGTTTAACGGATTCACGATTTTATCTTATTTCTAACTTTATTATTTCTTTTGCCTTTCCTTGTCTTGCTGATTGGGTTTTGTTTGAAGAGCCTTCCTTTTCTTTTTGATTAGATTGTGTATGGGACATTATTAAAACTTGGTACCATTTGTGTTTAACTATAGTTCATTTCTCTCTGCGCATTGTTGATTCCTCAGTAAAAATTTAACTGAAATAGTAAGTTGATTTGAGTGCTATATAGGTATGCATCTTCAACAAGGTAAAAGGCTATTAATTAAGCGACATGATTGCGAAGGAGATACGTTTCCAGCCATTGTCACGCCATCGGCATATCGAGTTTCAGAGAGAGACTATCTCACACAGGACATTTTAATTTATAATATTACTTTTGTAAAGTTTTTAAAAGTCTGTAAAGTTTTTATTATATTATGTAGGGGTATATATAGTATGTAAGGGTTCTACATTATGGTTGAATGTTTAATGAATGGTATGTTTATATTAATTGTCACTGCGAAGTTATGGCGGGCTGTCATAGCAGATTGATTGTCGTGGCTGCCTGAATAAGGGCGGGTTGTTTGTCGTCCACTTGATGCACGCGTATACGTCAAAAATGGCGTTAACTATCGTCAAATAAAAAAAGCGTTGTTTCAAATTACAATTACAAAATTATGGCCTTTACTTACGTCAAATAATTACGATAACGAACTCTTCGTTATTATTTGAGGTACGTATGTTACGTTAACCAACCGTTTGAAGCAACCGGCCATAATCCGCGTTATGAACAAAAATACCTATATCAAGTAACAGAGACGACGCTCATAAAATTCGAAAGTCAATGGCCAATATTGGTGCCTTTAGTTTTCGGCGATCATTAATGAAACTGTATACACTAGTAAAAGAAGTTTTTTTTTAAACTACGAGGCAAGTAAAATGAGTGAATATGAGTGAATATAAGGTGATCTTCGACGACAGGTCTGTAATACGCAAATTCGTTTAACCGCCTTTTTGCTTTTAATCTTTTCACCGCCAACGCACACAGAATGCGATGCCAAGCCAGACGCCAAGCTATAAATGTATAACGAAATATATATGTAGTAAACAGTAGTTATGAGGGTATCGTCATATCGATGAATGAGATTTATAAACGCTATGTTAAGTTTTCTTTATAATTATACGAATATAAATAAAAACTGATTAAATATTTCTATATTTATTTTATGTCACAGTATCCCTAGTACGAAAAACCAGTATAAATTGTAAGTATCAAAGAAACAAACACATACTTCAATTAAAGCTATTAGTGATGTAACGAATGTTGGATTTTTCACATTCGCGAATGCGAATGCGAATATTTATCTTCAACATTCGCGAATGCGAATGCGAATGCGAATATCTGTTACATCACTAATTCATTATAAATATATTTAATTCCTCAGATATATAAAGTGGAATGAAAAAATATACATTTAAAGCCAAAGGTTATAAACAAAATGATTAATAGTTTAATTATTAATTATTTTAATTATTAATTAGTTATTAATTTAATTATTAATTAGTTTCAAGTAATTGTTTAGTTTTTTAGTAAATAGAAACTGTAAACTTTATTTAAAAATGGTAGTAAAGTAATAATATACTACTAAATAAATGCAAACCTTACATAGTTATAACAAGGCTGATTAATGTTAGATTTGATCAGATCTCTGAAGTTCTTTTTTCATAAATGAGACTTTTTTTTTTTGAGGACGGGAAATCATCAAATGACTCCTCCCGCTCTGGGTGGAGCGGAAGGGAGTGTCAGACTCTTACTGACTAAAACCCACCCGTGTTCCTTCCTTCGCCCTTTATGTTCCGGGCCAGCGGTAACCCTTTCGGACAATCCCGCTGATCCGGCAGGCTTCGGCACTTAAGGGCCCCTTCGTTTAATGCTGACATCTCTTTGAGGCGCGCGTGGAACACGTACGCGCCGTCGGGCACGGAGCTGGTCCTGATCGGACGGTGAGTTACCCATTACTCTCCGCCCGCAGGCCCGCGCCTACGGTGGCCGAGAGTCGTCGCGCGGCTCCCGACGCCCGGAGCGTCTCCCGCGGCGGCTGGGACGGGAGGCTCTCTCCCTCAGCCGTCCCGCCGCCTCCTTCGCTAGCATGACTGCTTCGCAGAAGGAGGCGACTGCCCCCCACTCCCTCTCGCCCTGGACCATGGCTTGAACCAGGCCCGAACGCGAGAGGTCGCCGCTGCTGCCGATCGCCTCTACGAGGACACGGCGGTGCTCCGCCCAAGCGGGGCAGACCTCCACCGTGTGCTCCACCGTGTCCTCTGGGCGATCCTGGCAATGGTGACACCCGGGCGTTTCCTCCCGCCTGATTATGTGCAGGAACCTCCCGAAACTTCCGTGTCCGGTGAGGACCTGCGTCAGGCAGTAGGTGAGGGCGCCATGACGCCTCTCTAGCCACTCCTCAAAGAGGGGTCTTACCGCCGCTATCGTGGCGTGCCCTTCATAAATGAGACTTTAATATAGAATGTAGAAGTATGATTTAATAAAAATATCTAAGTGTTATCTATTGTATTATTATTTCACATGCATGCATATAATAATTTCCTTTTTGATTATTAAAAACATTCGCTAAATATTCGCATAATTTTTGCGAATGCGAATGCGAATGCGAATATTGAAAAATATGCGGATATTCGCGAATGCGAATGCGAATATCCGTTACATCACTAAAAGCTATAAGAAATGAGGTACTTACATCTCTATTTCTTTCATGACACCATTTTTTGACTTCATCTCAAGTCCTTCGAGCCCAGAGCACGTTAAATTCAACTTTGATTAGGGATGTGGTCTATGGTCATTCTAACTATTTTTACTATGCATTTAGAATCGAATCCCACAAATAGGTATAATGTTTTATTTTATTTGAACTCGTTATCTCTTGTTTATGATAATCTCCTCAAACTGTAAGGCCATTACAACTTTTTTTTTAATTCGCTCTCCAGAACCACAAGATACCTACAAGCGACGCTTACGGCTTAGTTTGTGGCTCACTAAACATTTCACTTAAGTATTGAATTCTTACTTTTTGATGAATAAACGTTATTATTATTATCTAGTTGGACATATCTCAAACTTCTGGACCAAAATATTTTCCGAAAATACTCCCGAGTCCGATTCCATACTTTGTAAAATGTTTAAAAGCTCATCTAAATCCAGTTCATTCATTTCACTATTTTTTTACTTATTAGTAAAATATTATAGTAGTGTTACAAGCAAAGTGAAAAAAGGATGCATGCGCGCTCACTCGGTTAGTGCCGCACTATGCCAAAGTGACCTTGACAGCCGTACGCTTATGACGTCACAGAACGACTTCTATAATAGTCCGTGGCGCCCGGGGCACTGACAACCAATTGTTTTGTAGAGATGAGAATATAATAAATTGACAAGGATTGCTAACAACTAATTAATTCCGGATCGGCACCCATCTGAAGGTCGAAATTCGTCTATTTTCCCTTTGTTATACAGTAGTTAACTAAGTTCATATTTTCCTGACCTCAAATTGTTTTCAAAAGTAGTATTTATAAATATTTTAACGGGCGAAATCAAACAGCTGTAACTTTTGCGTCACATCACTGACCAACTCCAAATAAAGTCCTTGGCGTTCTGGGGACATTAAAAATATTCGGAGTTTTTGTTTTTGCCGATTTTAAGACAAATAAGGGCTTCTTTTGTGTGGAAAATATAAAACAGGGTATTAGACAGTACTATATTAAATAATAACACGAAACAAAGCTTTTAAACACAGTAAATATTTTTTTATAAGATAGTTAAAATGAAGAGCTTCTAATGAAGTCATCTCGCTCTGGTGGCACGAACTTTCCTTGTTTCAAACCCATCCTCGATATGTTGTGTGAGGTTAGGAACCCGGCCACAGCAAGACTGGCCTACGAGCTTTGTGAGACGGGCTTTTTTTTTCTTTTTATTCGAAATGGGTTTGCTCTTGACTCTAATCTAGGTCAGAGATGACACAGACAAAGTCTACGATGGAGTGAGCATACCCAGAAGAAGCCTGTTCACTCTTACTTTGAAGAGATTCGGGTTGTATTCACTCGGAAACACAAACGCAGGTAGAGAGTTCCACTCTTTTGCTGTGCGCATTATAAAGGACATTTGAAAACGCTTAGTGCGAATTGGTGGAATAGCAACTAGCAGGCTAGCAGCAATCTCTCGAACAGTTTGTAGGTGTGGCATAGGAGAAATAGGGCGAAAGTTTTTAGTATCGTCATGTGGTATACCTGGTTTGGGTATAGCGATAACCTTGGATTTCCTCCAAAGGCGAGGTATGTTTGCAGATTCCATAAAGTGGTTAAAAACTAGTAGCAGCCACGTCTCAGATAACGGTCCGAGGTGTTTAATTTGTTCCACCGATATGTTATTCACTCCAGACGCCTTACCGTAGCTCAACCTTTGGATAGCTAGAATTATGTCCGCTAGTAGAAATGGGTCACAAACGAACTCCGAAGTGGTAGAGAAGTTATTAATTTTTGGAGTTCTGCCAAGGCGTTTCAGTGGTTTGTTGTTTAGAAGGAGTTGGTGAGCCACATGGTCAGCCGTCACTGTGCTAGGTGTTTGAGGTAGTGGTGGTTCGCTGGTGAGTGTTCCAAGCTTTTTTAGTACTGTGGGCCACTTCAATAGTAGTGACGGTTTCCATCCATTTTTTCATCAGGTCTGGATTGTACTGACGTTTCCATCGTTCGCTATTAAATGACGCAAGTTGTTTTGGGCCATGGACAAGGTTCAAATCGTTAGTTTCTACCCACTCTTCGGCCGTTTGACCGTCCTTGTTCGTGGAGCGACAGCTGGTATTATGGCTGTTGAGGTCACAAACTACTATTTTTGTGCGCTGAATGTTAAAACCAGGTGAGTCCAATTGAAGAGGAGTGATGGGGGGCTTATACACAGATGATACAGTGCAGTTCCCAAGGTCTAACGTGATAATTTCAATGTTGTTTTCACTAAAGCAATTTTTAGAGAGGATATACTTACGTCGGGAGCAGCAAACACTGCGTTACCGTGCTTCCGGTGACAGATCTCGGGGGCAAGTAACAGTCCAGGAATGTGGGGGGGGGGCCTGATTTAGGTGGAATCCTGATGGGACTCTTGAACACAGAAGAGAATTATGACAATGCGTCTTACGAGTTAATTCAGAAGGAATTTCTGCTTTATCCTGAGAGAACTCTTCGATGTTGATCGAGATTATACACATGGCTGGTTTTGTCAGTGGACTGTTTGTTTGGCCCTGAGAAGGGCCGATTAAGACTTATTTTTGCCATAATGGTGACAGGATTAGCCAATCGACACAAGTCGATGGTGCGCCGGACGTAACAAAGGTTGGAGTGTTCGTCACTCGGGGAGGCTCCTTTCATGCACAGTATATAAAACTTATAGGTTTACCTTCATAGGCGTACCCTCGCATGCTTATAACTTCTAGAGATGCAGTTTTGTTAGTAATTTTTTGTACATACTGGACTATATCGTATTCAGTCAAACTATGTACGTTCGTAACAAACATCGGAATTTTCTACTCAGCCACCTAAAATGAATATTTCATGTCCCTCGCTTTCCCAAAAATCTCTATTTTACATTTTACTTCCGACACGACACTAGTTACCACCCCTTATTTTCATTTGTCATAGTCATCGTGTCGCGCAACCCAACTATCGGCCGGCCGCAACACTCTAATTCACGATGGGCCTTAGCAGCCGTCAGCTGATTAGAAGCCTGCGGTGCAGCAGTGACCGTAGGGCTATGTACTGATGACGTCACCGCAGAGCTCGCTGTATAGACCGGGCGCTGCCCGGCTGACTCACCGGCGGCGGCGGGCTCTTGTCTCTGGAGATGCCCGCGCTCGCCTGCTTACGTTCTGTAGCTCGAGACCACTGCCGCTGACTTCCTTCCTCAACATAACTTAATCACAAATATTAGTTCGTCTTCTACCCCCAATTTTCCATATTGAGGTAAAGATGTTATTTTGATAATTCATTTGTCGAGTCGTTGATGTGTTCATGCGGCAACCCCACGGATCCACTATCGGCTAACAATATCCGCAAGATCACGCTCTTCCTTGCCTTTATTTTTTCGGACTGTTTTTTGCTTATCCGTTGACTGTAAGGCTTCGTACAAAAGCGTCCTGGATTTCTTGATTTCGTCACTAGTAAAAGTCGACGCACACATATTCTACCTAATGTTTTCACGTCCGTTTATTACAACTTATCTACGGTGAGATTGCAGCCCGTACATGTTGCTAGGTTTGGCATTTATCACGAATATACTACGAACCGACAACACGCACCCGCCCTGGTGGGTGCGCGCGTGCGACTGATATGGAGGATGATTATAATGACCTAAGTAGGTGCATACTGAACTACCAACCAGCAGTGGGAGAAGTGGAACTGTGGATGATGAATACATAATTGATAAATATTTAAGAAGATCGGAGTCAATAACATAAAAGAGTAAATGTAATATTATATTTTTTTATTTTACCTGACATGTTGTGGTTTTATGAAAACATCACGCCTGTTTTCCCTGAAGCTGTGCATGAATTATATACCATTGAAAATTATGGACTCATGTTATTGTTATGAGTTAATTTGGGTAGGAATGGGTAGGTACGTTACAAATGTCATGTGACCTTATGACATATGATCAGAGTTTTGCATAGAGCACTTGGCACTTGTCAGTGTTTATGGCACATTGGTAATGGCTTTGTGATTTGGTTATGGTAATGGCCAGTTATCCCAGTAATAGCTGTACAAGGATCTATTGGCGGCCGGCTAAAATCGAAATATACATTGCCATTTTGTTTTTCAATAAAGTGTAATGGAAATAAATAAAAACTTTGGTGGCAGCACTGTTCATCGTCTACAAGCCGCACTGACCTCTATCATACAATGTATAATACAGGTCTAGTAGGGCTACTACACCTGTATTTTTGCACTTGGTAATTTTTCAGAGCCCCTTTCAGTCCCTGTTGCAAAAAATATAGATACATATATTTTTAATTATTTCTTATTTGCAAAATAGTTGGACAAACGTCATCTAACACTATTCTAAATTTCAAGTTGATGATAGCATTAGTAGTTCTTGAGATATCCAGCTGTGACAGACAGACAGACAGACTGAGTCTCACCATAAGGGTTCCGTTTTACCATTTTGGTACGGAACCCTAAAAATGGCTCGACGAAACCTGGGTCTAACGATAAACATTGTGTTGTAATATGGCCGTATAGTATTTAATATAGTACTTAATAATATTTTATGCATAACTAATGAAAGTATAGGCCAGTCACCGTAAACACAAAAATCGCAATAGGTCGCAAAAAATGCACCATTATATTCTATAATGGTGCATTTTTTTTGCGACCTATACCGCTTCTATTTGACTTAGAGAGATTCTATTTGATTTTTCAATAGTCAGATTACTTTTATATAAAGAATAATTGTGAAATTTTTCAATAGATACAAATGCTGTCAGACCGCAATATTATTTATTCCTAAGTTATCCGACTATTGAAAAATCAGGCCTTAGAGCTACGGCTAAGCTTAAATTGAATAAAAATTTTGTATACTTTAAATGTAATAATGACCTTTTCCGCAGGACGCACCTTTAAGGCTCGTACACACAGGCGCGACGCGACACGCGACACAAAGGCACCGCAAGTCGCACAACGAGCGGTACCTTTGTGTCGCGCGCGATTCGCGTCGCGCGTCGCGCCCTGTTTGAAAGAGCCTTTAGAAGTTATAAGCAAAAACTGTAAATATCGAGGTTTTCCGAGCACCACGCAGTTAGCACGGTTCTTTCGAAGCTGCAAATTTAGTTTTGCTCTCTGTAACATCCCGAAAAATCAGTACAGTACAATTTTTTGCGACCTACGATGTTTTAAATTACCTACTGTAGGTACTAGTAAGGAAAATACGGTCTTGAAAAGGAGAACACCGAAAACTGATCTGTAGTCTGTCCCTCTCGCACAATGTGACACTGTTAATTTATCTCCTGGATTAGTATTCAAAGTCATTTGTAAAGCCATCAATGTTCTTCAAGTTCAATACATCATCATCAGGCGCCAAAAATCCTTAGCACATTACCTATCGACACCTGTTGATCCAGTGAGGTTTCTGTTGAGTTGTTACCACTGACTATATAATTGTGTAACACGCTATGAATCGTAATTTGAATAATTTTGAAGAATATTGTTAATCCATTGGTTATGTGTTCGAAAAATTTGTCTGCTCAACAACGTAAGTAATGTAATGAAATAATATTGTAGAACTGTCAAAATGAAAGCTATTCCTACAGTTAAGGGGCTTACAGGACCTAAACGCAAAAAAACGCAAGTTTTAGAAACAATAAAATTATATGATCGACTACAGTAAATCAATCAAAAATCAGAAAATGTATGATATTCTTCAGGATATATGCTAGGTAGATAGTGTGTTGAAAACATAATACAACTAATTTGATACGATAGAAAAAAATCATGAAGATACCTCTAAAAACTTTCTTTTTACAATAAAAACCATACTAATATACATACAATCATTCTGATTTTTTGTCAGATTATTCTACAAGCAATATACTAAAAATACTGGCGTTTTAATTTTTTAGTCCAAACAATAGATTTTTTGTAATTAAATAATGCTTCATATTTTGCAATAAATTACCAGCGTTGTGTCATCGCGCTTCTCTTTCTTTTCTATGCAGTTCGACAGTGACCGCGCTTTAGGTCATGTAAGCCCCTTAATGTGTTACGAAATTTTAACCCTCTGATGTGTGTAAACAGTAGTAGGTAATTCAAACAAACGCGGCAGGTGGCATCGCGCCTCTTTGCAAAAATGCGCTAAAGCACATTAGGAGAAGGGGCGGGTCACACCGCAATGCAGTTATTGTTTCATAGAGATTTAAATCATCACTCCAGAGCAATTTAGCCTCCTGGAGTGATGATTTAAATCTCGGATGGTCCGCGCCGCAGCGCAACGCATTGCATAAATTCTATTGACCTAAGATGATATTGGCAATGCGTTGCGATGCGGCGCGGCCTGTCCAAATATGCGCGAGCCTTAAGTGTGCAATTAACGTGCTCAACAACTTGACTTATACAATATTTAATATACCTATTTAATCACAGTAGCGTCTCCACGTAACAAAGAAGTATGCAATAATATTGTATTATATTTATGTCGCCTTTGGTAAAACCGAAAAGTTCTCTTCCGTTTTACTGTAGTATAACTATACGAAATTACAAACACTGTAGTATTATGGTTATTGGCCAGGCAATATAATTCAATTAAAGCAATAATGACCAAGCAAAAAGCGCACTAATACAGACAAAGAGACGTTGTTTTTAAAGAGTGTAAGGATCAGGAGAAACACAAAATTGATTCCAAACCTTGTTTACTTACAAATAATTAAATCCCAGAAAACTTGACTGTTTAGAAAATACACAAAAACGGTGATTTTTTTTCACTAATACCGAACTGTACTGTCATGATTACAATATATTTATCAAGTTTCTTTAAAACTATTTAACACAAAATGGTGATACTAATAGGAATGTTTAGTGCTTGAAATGTTCGTCTCTTGAATCTTATCGAAGCAACAGACACCGCTAAGACCATTAAGGCCCGCGCAGACGATGGACAATTTGTACACGTACACATTTCCATACGTTCTATCGCCGTGGACAAATTATCTGCATACAAATTGTCCATCGTCTGTGCAGGCCCTTTAGATCCAGTTCTTTTGCACCCTATAGAAAACTTGAATCTTCCAGAAGGAGCTTCATCCTCACGCTTCATAAGCGGCGGAATAAGAACACGTGAGGGAGTTATACCCGAAGGAGGTACACATTATGTGCGCGGACCGGGTGGACATTTATACTTTGTTTTCTTTTCTGGTATATTGCTATCATCTTTACACGGACAGTGTTTGGCTCCGGCGGTGGGGGGCAATTTGGGGTCAAATAAATGTAAATTCGGGCTCAGGTTGTACCCGCAGTCATTTCTTTTAAAATACTCTAAATCCTGACTGTTTCTGACATATTATTTGATTTCTGTCTCAAAACTTTCTTCTCATCAACCCATTAGTAACTTTGGTGCAGATAGGGTTCTAGTTCGGTTCAGGTTCGGGTTCAGAAGGAAAATATTGACAAATTATATATTCACAAATTATATTCTTTTTTTTACGCTTACTTTTGACACAGGGACAGTCCATACAAGGTTTCTTTGGGTCAGTGGAAGTAGGTGCCGATACATGGCCTGCTTGACAGTAAATTCCTCCTGGATTCATTTGGCACACTCTTCAAACGACTAGCACTGCTATCTCCGTGCCACGTTTTATCGCGGACTCGTCGGAACTACAGCACTGGCAGTTCGAGGACCTGGTGTCAGCCTTTGGCCCAGCCGTTGTCTCTGACACTGGTGGCAAAAAGGTCGAATCCTAATAGTTTTGCTCTTACCACTACATGCACACTTCATTTTGTATCCTTTTATATCTTTATGATATGAACAGTTTCCATCATCTCCATCGTCATCTGAAAATGTTAACGGTAAGTACATAAAAAGTCAGTTCACACCGAAACCACCGCGATGTGACACTTTGAGCATTATTTCTGATACGAGCACGAAAACAAAAGGCGTCGAAGTACACTAACACGTGTGGCGCCGATCGCTTTCGAATAATTAGTAACAGCGGCGCGCTGCTAAAGTCTGGCCGCAGCCTGCGCGTACCACGGCTTCGATCTACCAACACATAAATTTCAAACACATGCCATAAGGCGGGTTGTGACTCTGAAACGTGATCGCGATAGTCGTTTAGACTATGTATTCAGATTCAAGCCAGGCGCCACCGCTGCGGCACTGTACCAAAGCTCAGACGCCCCGCGGCAGCACCCGTGTCACACCCAATAAGGCGAAAAAATTTCAAATGCGGTATCGGGAACAGCGTCCAAGCTACCGGCGACGGTTAGGACTCCAGAGAAAGGAACGTTAACCTTATTATTATTATCCATACTAATGTTATAAATTCGAAAGTGACTCTGTCTATCGGTCTGTCTGTCTGTATGTTATCTTTTCACGCCTAAACCACTGAACCGATCATCCTGTAATTTTGCATATACGTTGTCAGGTGTAAAAAAACGGACATAATATAATTACGTAAGACGCTATGAATCGTAATTTGAATAATTTTGAAATATTGTTAATCCATTGGTTATGTGTAGTTCGAAAAATGTGTCTGCTCAACAACTGTCTGTTAAGGGGCTTACAGGACCTAAACGCAAGTTTTAGAAATAATAAAGTACATATATGATCGACTACAGTAAACAAAATCAGAAAAATATATGATATTCTTTAGGATATACGAGTATGCTAGGTAGATAGTGTGTTGAAAACATAATATAACTAATTTGATACGTAATAAAATAATGTTGTAGAACTGTCAAAATGAAAGCTATTCCTACAGTTAAGGGGCTTACAGGACCTAAACGCAAAAAAACGCAAGTTTTAGAAACAATAAAATTATATGATCGACTACAGTAAACAAAATCAGAAAATGTATGATATTCTTCAGGATATATGCTAGGTAGATAGTGTGTTGAAAACATAATATAACTAATTTGATACGATAGAAAAAAATCATGAAGATACATCTAAAAACTTTCTTTTTACAATAAAAACCATACTAATATACATACAATCATTCTGATTTTTTGTCAGATTATTCTACAAGGAACATACTAAAATACTGGTGTTTTAATTTTTTAGTCCGAACAATAGATTTTTAAAAAATTAAATAATTGCTTCATATTTTGCAATAAATTACCAGCGTTGTGTCATCGCGCTTCTATTTCTTTTCTATGCAGTTCGACAGTGACCGCGCTTTAGGTCATGTAAGCCCCTGTGTTATGAAATTAAGCCTCTGATGTGTGTAAACAGTTGTAGGTAATTCAAGCAAACGCGGCAGGCAGCATCGCTGTCATGATACACTATTTAACAAAAACTATGTAAAGGAAAACGGTGCTGTGTGTATCTATGCAATGCGCGCGGGCCGAGTACGATGCATGACTCGTACAACCTGCTTTTTTATGCAAGCATCCTTACGCAGTATCTGTGAATGGTTGATGATATGAATTTGGCTATACATAAATTGTAGAGAATTTTGCTCTACAAGTTGTAAAGTAACTTGCAAAATAATATTTTAACGAAAATGGAAAGATTTATTAAAAAAAAACCGGCCAAGCGCGTGTCGAACCACACACAATGAAGGGTTCCGTAGTTGGAATGAATTTACCCAAGAAAAAAATCTTAACAATGTAAGTTTGTCGACTATTACTTGTAAACTTGTAAAGCCTACTTAGCTGTGATAGTTTTCCTTTTAACTTTGATACATATACTACTACCGTGAATTTTTTCACATATCCAAAACAAAAATTAGCACTTTAAAGCTTAATATTTCACTAACAGATCCCTGAATCGAAAAATTGTTTGCACGAACCCGCAGTATTTTATAAAAGCCGATCCAACGACACCCCAGACCATGGGGTTGACTTTACCCACTTTACAATGACCAGACTTTAGCCTAAAAAAAATTTTTTTGCAAGATTTTATTTTACCACTTTGTCGTCGTGATTAATATGTATATCCATGACAAATTATAACTTTCTATTACTTATTCTCTGAGCTAAGCTGCGGACTAAGGAACTCATAAAACAAACGAGTTATTGAGAACTTACTATCTTAAAATGGGTTCGACACGTCATTATCGTCGCTTCTTGGCTATTCAAAATGTAAAAAAAAATCATTTTGTCTATTTGTTCGAAGTTCACGATATCGATAAGCTAATTTGACTGGGCAACAGCACTTACAAATATCGATTTTAATAACTTTAACAAAGTTGTTAAAATTGATTAAACTGAATTTAATAACTTTAACAAAGTTGTTAAAATTGATTAAATTGTCTGAAACTGAATCGTCGATCGGTAGTCACAGAGAATATCCGGAAACTGTAAATAAAAAAGGTCAAAAAATATTTACCTGTATCACTATTTACGAGTTCAAAATGCATATTGCTGATGGTTGCTTGGTAGTTGGGTGGGTTATCAGAAGCAGTACCACATCCTATTGAATTAAAATTCGGTGCTTTTCTTTTAAGTACTTCTTGGAATAGTTCCTTTAATTTGTCTGGACTGCACCAACAGGACTCTGATTGCTTCGGTCCGCAAACAGTCTTTGTCGTTTCAGGCACGGGTAGCGGCATAGGAGTGCCATACGGAATTTGGAGCATATCTGATAGATTATGACAGCCAGGATGTCCGAGACACGAAGGTACTGCACACGGACCCATTGTCACTGGAAGTCTGTTGATGGACTCAAATGATGCTTGCTGAGTCACGTTCATTTTGGGTAACCGGTGGTACCCGTCGCAGTTCTGGCCTAAAAATATTGACACATGAGAAATAAAGTTGTAAAATGATCAATGCTATGTTATAGAGACTGAACTAATCTTATTTCAGCTTAGTCTAGATTGCCTTTAGACCACGTTAGGGGTGACAGAGTGAGTCTCTTCCTCATCCGTGCATTTCATCACACTACACTAATATCATAAAGGCGAAAGTTTGTGAGCGTGTGTGTGTGTGTTTATGTTTATTACTCCTTCACGCTCAAACGGCTGGACCAATTTTGATAAAATTTTGTGTGGAGGTAGCTGACACCCTGGATTAACATATAGGCTACTTTTTTATCCCGATATTCCCACAGGATTGAAACTTATGCGGGTAAAACCGCGGGGCGCAGCTAGTTCTTAATAATATCGTCCATACACAAGACGGTGCATGCGTTTGTATTATTAGGTCATTAAACTGCACAAGATTTCCCCGTGAAAGTCGAAATAGCAATCTGATTTAGATCTTGCTTTAATTTTTGATTCAATATTATCGCGCTATGAGCTGAGGGGGCAGTTTTTTGTTGAGGCAATGCATGTGTCGATTTTCTACCAACACGAAGGTAGCGGCCCACAAAATAAAAAATTATTCGTATTTTTATTTGGTATTTACTGGTTGAATATAAATTAAAACATAGCGTAGGTAGTACGTACCTTGGTTTACAGGAAAACGAGTAACCAGATCAGAAACTTCATTTTCTACACATGGATGTTCTGGCAGAAGATTATGATTTCCGTATATTTTAAGAGCACAGCAACATGGCCGATCCGATGTAGTGTCAGTGCTAACGCTATGATACAACATCCTATTTTGTTTAGGTGTAGAAATTTGACAAAGTTTATCTTTTCTTTTTTCGTGTGAGCAGGAATTTGGTAGTTTATGGTGGTACATGCTTTTGTTCTCGTGAAAAGATGCTGCGGTCTCCTGCATCCCTTCCGTACAATACTTTTTGTCTTTTGCAGATATTTTCAAGCCGCGTGTGGTAGATGAATTCCTTCTAGACACAATTTCTGTAATGAAATTTTTTTGATGTTTTGAGAAATAATAGATTCCGTTGTCTGCGTGACGTTATTTGTTACATTTTTTTACCACACCTAAATACACGTAAATTGTAAATAAGAAAATATTTAACTGATCCTCTTAAAACTTATTGTCCGTCGAATTTAGTCCACTTTTTTTTAAATTAGTGAATCTTCAAAAATCTTTTTATGCTTCTAATAATGCGCACTTAAAAACAACTGAGCTTCTTTTTTTTAATTCTTGCTCTTTCTCACAGTTGGTCACTGTAACTAAGCTAGGGTACCCCGAATAAACAGGTTAGGTTAGAACGAGCGTGGCGGGAGTTACTTGGAATTTAGTATTTTAGGACCCCAAAATAGGAACTAAGCATTTGAGGTTCAAAACAAAGAGGCGCATTCATTTTATTACAGTGTGCAATTATATACTAGGAAAGTATAATGGGAATTACTTGAGACTTGATTAAATATGTAGGTAGGTACAGTCAGCAACAAAAGTCGATTAACACTTCAGTTTTTTTTAATCTCAGTTATTGAGCAAAATATTAACACTTCAGTTTTTTTAATGTCAGTTTGCTCAATAACTGAGATTAAAAAAACTGAAGTGTTAATCGACTTTTGTTGCTGAACGTACATACATGCCTCGTAAATACTCCGAAATTTATCAACAGATGTAGGTAGGTACGATAAATTAATCTTGAATGAAAGAACAGTGATCTGTAGAGTGTCGCTATCGCACAATGTGGCACTGTTCAAAAATCTACTATTAATAATTAGTAGTAGGTATTCAGTCATTTCTGAAGGTACACAAAAAATCGGAAAAGTAGTTAAACTGATCTTTAAACATTATTATTTCAGTGTCGAAGCGCGTACGGTGTTGCTTAGACGTGTTTTTGCGGTCATTTGCGAATTACATCGTTATCTATTGTGTGCCTACCTACCTTGATCGGCCGCTCGGCCGAGTCATCGGTTATCGCTCGCGCGAACTACACTTTATGAGTAATGAATACGGACGAGAATCATAATGAAGACTTAATCAACACGATTATAATGGACGACGAAGAAAATACACATTCAGAAGACTTAACACAATTATTTGAAATGGAGGACAACGACACACCGACAGACAGATTGCGACCTACGAAAAGAGGTAGAGAAGATGATGAATGGAGTGAAGTTAGGAGTAGAAAACACAGGATGAGAGAAGTAAGAGGGATTACAGAATTAAGTGTTACTTGTAAAGATAAAGTTCCTAAACAATTCGCCCTAGCTAAATTATTTAAGGAACAAGGAATATTAAATATCACCAAAGTGAAACATATAAATCCGTACAAAATCATTATTGATTTTAACAACGCCGACAGCGCTGAGAAATTAATCAACTCCGATCATTTTAGTGGTTTAGGATGGCGATTTCAGCGGCCTTTTGAAGTTGGATTATCTTATGGAGTCATTAAAAATATCGACTTAGACATCTCGGAGGACGAATTACTTACATGTTTATCAAGTGCATGTAAGGTCGTGAATGTAAAACGCCTACAACGAAGGGACAGAGAAGCAGCCACATGGATCGATAGCAAAACATGGAGAATAGGATTTGAAGGACCATCGCTGCCCCCTTATGTTCTTATATACGAAATGAGAGTTTTGGTAGAACCTTACGTTTTTCCTGTTACGCAATGTTCCAGGTGCTGGAGATATGGTCACTCGATTAAAATGTGTCCGACAATTAAAGTTACATGTCCTAAATGCACAGGTAAACACAATGTTGATAGCTGTGAAACGGGTTCTTTTAAATGTGTTAATTGCTTGAAGAATCACATGGCATTGGACAAAACTTGCCCTGTGTACATAAAAGAAAAGAAAATACGCAGTATAATGAGTGAGTTTAATGTTTCTTATAGAAAAGCCATGGGTATGTATGAACCTCCTCCTGCACCCCCCTATGCGGCAGATGTCATCACGCAGACACTACCACCGGCCTATGAGGGAGACGCAGTTACGCAAGCAGCTACTTCGACCTCAACTACGCCTATGTCACCTGTGTTACAATCAAAATCTACTTACGCTCAAAAAACAGCACGCCTTATACCAACTAAAGAACCTACTCGTATATCCACGCAAAGAGACAATGTACCACCGTCACAGACAGATAAACCACAGAAGGAGAAAGAAGAACAATCAATTAAGAAAAATAATAAGAAAAAACAGCAGGAAAAATCACCTCAATCCGAAGCTCCCCATGCCCGGGAAGGTGATATGGACATTCAGGAGGATACGTGCAGGGGATACGCTTCTGAAGAAGACACAAATGAGGATTCGAACGACAATAATTCATTCGGATGGCTGGTAGATAAAATTAAATACATTTTATTTGTGAGTTCTGACACTTTTAAAGACAAAATTATATCTGTTGTTCAAATTAGCGTGGAGTGGGCAATATCTTATTTTCTAAAGAAGATAATACCTAAGAGTTGTTTTTCGTTTAAAAAATACTTCAATAATGAATACTATTAAAATAAACATTTTGCAATGGAACTCACAAAGTGTATTACCTAAAAAGATCGATTTAGAACAAATCTTGTTTTTGGAAAAAGTTCACATTGCCGCCCTATGCGAAACGTGGCTGAATTCTGACTGTAACTTTAATATAAAAGATTATAACGTGTTTCGTTGCGACAGACCAGATTCATACGGAGGAGTTGCAATTCTGGCTCATAAATCTATCAAAGCACAACAATGTCACAGTACTATTACAAATCCGGGTATCGAGATAGTTCATGTTAAAATTTTTAACTGTAGTTCCATTGAAAATGTTGTTTCAATTTATTGCCCACCTAACGTCCGCACTACACAAAGTGATTGGGAATCGTTGTTTTCTATAGCTAACTCTAAAACCCTAATTTTAGGAGATTACAATGGTCATCACTCAAGTTGGTCCACGAAAACAGATCAAAGAGGTACTCAAATTTTTGACTCTTTAATTGACCATAGTTTTGTAACTTTGAATGACGGTAAGCCGACTCGAGTAAAGCTAGTTAATGGAATTCTACAAAAATCGGCTCCGGATTTGTCTATTGTTTCTTCAGACGTATGTTTAATGTTTGAGTGGAGCGTAACTAATGAATCCCTACACAGTGACCACTTGATAATCAAACTGAAGACGTCAGATAGTTATGTTCCACGTATCGTAAAGAGGAGAAATTTTACAAAAGCCGATTGGACAGCTTACCGTAACTTTATTCAAGACGCACTAGTTGAGTATACTTTGCCTGTTAATCCCCAAGAAGCTTATAATTCCTTTTTAGATATCATCAACAGGGCAGCAGATGTAAGCATTCCTTATTTTAAATTTAGCCAAAACCCCTGTAATAAATTTAAACCAAAGACTTATTGGTATCCGATGTTGTCTAAAGCGGTAGCGGAAAGACGATTAGCTTTAACGTGTTTTAGAAAAAACCCAACTCCAGATAATTTACAATTGTTACGGGAAAAAACTCGTGAAGCCCAAAAACTAACTAGAAGGGCTAGTAAGGAAGGATTCCGTAAGTTCTGTTCTTCAGTGGATGAGGTCACTTCGGCTAGTGACATGTGGCGACGCATGCGCTGGCTGAAGGGATATCGTTCAGCTGGACTCCATGTGGAGGAGACGTTGGCTGAACAAGTCCTCTTTAATTTAGCTCCTGATTTTACATGTCCCCCACGACCTACCTTTTCCTCTCTAAATCATAAATTGGAAATAGATATAACAAGACAGGAGTTTGACAAATGTGTGAAATCTAAGGATACTGCACCGGGCTACGATGATATTTCATTTTCAATGATTAAAAATCTCCCTGACCTTGCTAAAAATATTTTACTACATCTTTATAATTTGTTTTTATCGTTACATTTTGTTCCTGAACAATGGCGCCAAGTACGCATAGTACCAATCCCCAAACCAGGTCGAGATTTGACTTCTGCTTCTGCAATAAGACCTATTTCGTTAATGTCCTGTCCATGTAAAATTTTTCATTCCATTATTAATAAGAGAATTGAGTGGTACATAGAAAGTAGAGGATTATTTGCGGAAGAAACTGTAGGTTTCAGGAAAGCTCGCTCATGTCTAGATAATTTAAATTTGCTAACCTCGAAAATACAAATTGGTTTTTCAAAAAAACTTGTGACTATCGGATGTTTCCTTGATATCGATAACGCTTACAATAACGTTGACGTCACCGCTCTTCTGTTAACCTTGGACCAACTTTGTGTGGGATCACAATACTGTAGATATCTATGGGAATTTCTTAAAGAAAGGTATTTATCAATTAGTGGCATAGATAATACTGTAACTAGAATTGCGAGAAGGGGCTTGGCACAGGGTGACCCCCTGTCGCCATTACTATTCAATATTGCGACCATCCATATCTGTAAAGCAATACCCAGCTCCATAACTGTCTCTCAGTACGCTGATGACTATGTACTTTATATAACTTGTGATAATATTGATCAAGCAGCCGCTGAGTTACAGGAAGCGTTAAATATCTTATGTGATCAATTTGATTCCCTTAATCTCAACATATCATCAAATAAGAGTAAAATTTGTATTTTTGACAGAGGTTACAGGAGACGGTCGGTTAACTTGTCAATTAGAGGTAATAGTTTGGAGGTTGTGGACACGGTACGATACCTTGGTGTGTGGTTGGACCGTTCTCTCAGATGGGGAAAGCATATAAATGAGATTAGCCAAAAAGTTATCAAATTCATTAAAATCTTTAAAGTGTTGGCCGGTTCAAGTTGGGGTGTGCATCCAAAATATTTAAGAAGACTTTATCTAACTTTAATTAGAAGCCGTATTGATTATGGAAGCATTTTCTATGATAATAGTGCAAAAACTCACTTAGAAAAATTAGATAGATTACAGAACCAAGCCATGAGAGTAGTGGGTAGTTTTATTAAAACCACACCAATTCACGTGATGGAGAGCGAATTATGCCTACAGCCACTATACCTACGTCGACGCTTCTTGGCTAGCAAATTCTGGCTTAAGACTAAAGCTTTGCAGGCAAATACCGGAAGTATCAATTTACTATCCGAACTATCTTCATTATGTAATAATTCCTCATATTGGCAAAACAAAAGAATCCCCCTTTTAATCTCGGTTAATGACTCACTACACACTTTAAAAATTCACAGCAGTCAGAAATTAGATATGTTTTCCCTGAATACTTGGGTTAGTAATATAGATAGTGATAAAATAATAAAACACGACGTAAACTTCATGTCTGGGCCTAAAAGGCAATACAATCCTGTTAGCTTAAGAAACTTATTTATTGATTACCTTACTTCCGAATACTTGACTTACGTAAAAATATTTACAGACGGATCTAAGGAGGGTGACAATGTAGGCGCTGCGTTTTATGAGTCAGAAAAAATTCAATGAAATTTCGAATAAATGCCAGTGTGTGTATAATGGAAGCTGAACTGATCGCGATCGCAGAAGCTCTGTCTTATGTCGAATCAATCCACCAAAACCATATTGTAATTCTCACAGATTCCAGAAGCTCGCTCCAACATTTGGCTCGGTGTACCTCGACCTTTCGAGGAACACCGATAGCCTACACTATACTGAAAATTATTTTGAAGTTACAATCTGACGGAAAGCACGTAGTCCTTCAATGGATTCCATCACATATTGGAATTAGAGGCAATGAAATTGTTGATCAACTAGCCAAGCAAGCCATATGTGATGGAATTCCTGTTAACTTTTCTCCTTACTTTTCAAACTTTATACCAAAAATTAAACAGGACTGCTACTTACTTTGGAAGGAATATTTTAATAAGAGATCTCGAGATAAAGGAATCTGGTACAAAACGATCCAACCACATCCCTTGAACTCGCCATGGATAGATAACCAGTTGTTGAACAGATGTGATACTGTTATTGCATTAAGGCTTCGTTCCGGACACATTCCGTGTAATAAGTTCTTATACCTAATGGCAAAATCAACAACGGATAAATGTGATTTTTGTAATAATTCCGTTGATGATGTTTATCACATATTGGCAGAATGTGTCCGCAACGCAGAATTTAGACATAGATTAGATTTTAGGCTTAGAGAAATAGGTTACTGCAACAGTGTTCTGGCTGCGCCACTTTCTGACGCAGCTAGAGCACTTTACAGACTAGCTATGTTAAGATTTGGTTAAAGACTGTATTATTAGTTAAAAATTGTAAACCTTACCAGGGCGGCATAATCGCATGCGCGACAAAGCCCTTTTTCTAGAAAAAAAAAAAAAAAAAAAAACATTATTATTTTGTAAACATTAGGTTAAACAAATAATAATATGAATTTTTATTTTATTAAATTTAAGAACATGCCTATCGAATATTATAATATGCCGACAAAAGTGAAATGACGTTTGTGGATGGGAAACACTGACAAAAATGGCGGTTCATTTACTTTTTTGAGTTATTTTTGAGTGTTACAACATTCATTGTGGAAGAATCTTTCAATAAAACTGCAAACCAGTATGATAGACCTACTGATTTTCGATTAAATAAACGTTAAATTTAATAACGTTATACGAAATAAGTTTAAGAGTTTATAAATGTTATATGTAAAGAAATTATATCAATTAAAGAAAGTAATTGATATATCTTACGTTTATTACATCTTATGAACGTTATTGAAATGAATATATAGGTACCAAATAACTTTGTATTATCGTACAAAGTTATTTGGTTAGAGACGCACCACTCCACAACCCAGGTAATCGGTAAAAAGATGCATTTTGTTAGGATTGGTTGCCAGACATTCAGGCGTCTGACTGAGTAGTCAGAAGCCCGAAAGTCTCGACAGTCGTTACGTGTGAAATGACTATTAAAGATCTATGAACGACAGCCAGGGCCAACGGCTTAACATGATTTCCGAGGCACGGAGGGTTCTCCCTTCTCCGTATGTGATTGATGGTATGTATGAAAAAAAAAAACGATCTGAGTATTTGAGCATATTATGTCTCAATCCAAGGTTAGATTCCTATTAAACTGGGCAACTAGGCAAGGAAATTATAATGACGAGGCAAATGCTTACCCGGTTCTTCGATGTTATCTTGATTTTGATTCCAATTGGGATAATGTTGAGATAACTGGATGCAAATAGTAGAGCATTCTGACGAGAGATCTGAGTTATTGTCGTCTGACGTAGGCACTACCACAAAAATTGAGGAAGCATCAGAAAATTCTTTTTTCGACAGAAGTTGGTCCACCACCGTAGTTATGTCATGGTCACTGTCCAAGTTGCTTATGACTACGACAGATTCCCCATTGTTCGTTTTTCTTGTACTTATTTTTTGTGTATTGTGTTCGTTGAATAATTTTGTTTCAGAGATAGTATCATTTCGTTTTATCCTGATACAATCTGCTCCGTAGTTTATATTCCCTGTGTGTGCTCTGTTAAAGTGCGTCTCATTCATTTGGTTGTCGCTTTCGCTATTGGAAAAGCATGATTTTGATATACGCAAGATTTGATATACAAATCTCGATTTTCACCAAATTCTATTAATTATTTTGACGGACAGTTATTAGTGGTGAGGCAGTACGTCCAATGCTTAGCGAGACATTAAATAATAAAATTAACAGAGTTTGGTGACTTTGGGTCTAAGATATAAGATAATTAAAGATACTATGATAGTAGACGGGAGCAGTGGTGGCCCAGTGGCCCGTTCATCTTAGACAAGCGGTTTACTTTGTGTAGATTATTTCATCACCACTGCTCTCAAAACGGTGAAGGCAAACATCGTGAGGTATGCTGTCCTAGAACCAAAACATCGTAGACATGTGACATTTACCAACCCGAACTGGGCCTGTGTGGTGGATTATGGTCTATTCCCTCTCACAGAGAGAGAGAAGAGGCCTGAGTTCCCGCAGTGGGAACATTATAGTTTGGACTTACCCAAAAGAATTGTCAGCTGCATGGAAGTGGGAAGAATATAATATGTCAGTCGTGTAAATGAACATGATTGGATATAATTCGAAACTATGGGTAAAAAAGGAAAAGGAAAAATGAAAGGAACCATGAACTTAATTTTGACGAAAATTAAAACTGCAATTTTTGCTTTCTGCGAATGCTTCTGTTTGAACAAGGAATCGAACCCAAACCCTCTTATACAAAATTATATTTCTATAATGAGCGTAAGTGTTACTGACAAGGATCAAATACTGCACAGGAATATTTTGTTGATTAGTCACAATATATTTGTTCACAGCATTTCATCCATACTAGCTACACTATCCGTTAGTGCAATAAGATGGTGCACTGGGTGTGTTTTTGTAAAAAAAGGGTTCTATTCCTGGCTCAGGCTGAAGCTTAGAAAAAGAAACAAAATTCAGTTTTATTTCTTTCAAAAAAGTTCTAAACCATACTCACCAAATACTTAAATAAAAACCTTTTTTCTAACAATCAGTATGGCTTTAGGACTGGAAAATCGTAAATGCTGTACTGGAACTTACAGATACGATTATTGGCCATTGGGAAAATAAATATAAAACTCTTGACAGCTTTTTAGACCTATCCAAAGCCTTCGACACCGTCTCAATTCCCATACTTCTTTCGAAGCTAGAGCATCTTGGTATTAGCGGGCCGGCCCACGATCTCTTCAGAAGTTATCTTACAGGTCGTAAACAAATAATAAAACTTTAAAACTACCTCAGCAACAAGGAGACGATTACTTTTGGTGTCCCCCAGGGCAGTATCGTGGGACCCCCACTTTTTCTCAAATACGTGAATGAGCTGTGTCAGTTATCCCTACCAAACTGTAAAATTTTAGCTTATGCTAACGACACAGCTCTAATTGTTCCTGGCCGGGACTGGACTGAAACTCGCCTAAACTCGGAGTTTGCCTTGAGCACCGTCATGAGGTGGCTGACCACAAATCTTCTCACTCTAAATGTCAATAAGACCAAATTTATCACATTCTCTACTATGAAGTCTAGTCAGCCGATTGAAATTCGTGCGCACACCTTCCCAAACTTACACACAAACTGTGGCTGTCAACAATTAGAAAATACCCCTATTATAAAATATCTTGGAGTCACTCTTGATAGCAACCTGAAATGGAAGCAACATATTGCTACAACTGTAGCTTGTGTCAGAAAACTCATATAAATTTTTAAAAAGCTCAGAGGCGCGGCCGATTTTAGCTGTTTATTAACCGTCTACTTTGCCCTTGCTCAGTCTATTGCAGGTATTGCCCAACGGTCTGGGGTGGTGCCGGTAAAACAGTGATGCTACGGGTTGAACGAGTGCAGAGAGCTGCCCTGAAGGTTCTGGCAAGGAAACCGATCCGATATTCGACATCCTCTCTATATACACTCTGCCAGGTCCTCACCGTCAGACAGCTATTTATCCTCCAAACTATTCTTCGCAAACACAGACAACTTTCCAATGATCCTAAATGCTGTCTTACACGCCGCTCGAATAGGGTTTGTGACATTGAATCGCGTAGAACCGTAGCTGCAAGTTGTCATAACAAACACATAAGTTCAAAATCTACAACAAATGAAACAAAAGCTTACACATCTACCCACTAACCAAGAGCAAATGCAAAATGAAAGCTTACTCTTGGTTAAAATCACAAAATCATGATGAAACAGAGAAACTCGTGAAAGTGTCACTTCCTCACACACCCCAAAAAAACCACACACAACACATGCCACAAACACCACAAACACCCCTCGTACACCCCATTAACCAACACACCCACACATAGAATCAGCATAAACATAGTACTATTAAAATCTCGATTATGATTCTAAATGTATGCTTAGTCAGTACCTAGTATCAGGTGGGATGACACTAATAGCTCACTCCACGCTCACTTCACTTAAGTTTTCACGGTGAGATGGTTACAGAATCGCACTGCTGTGTTTATTGTTCCGCAATAAACTTTTTATTTATTTTAATATTTTCCCTCAAAATTGAGGTCATTGTTCCATAGTTTCGAATTTAGTCCTGATGTGCCATCACAACAATCGTGTTCATTTATGCGACTGACATTATTCGCCCCGCTTCCATGAAGTTTACATTTTTACATGAAGTTTACATTTTTTTTAGGTTGATGAAAGATTTTGACGCGGTATGAAATATTACCTTTTCTATTAATTTTTTTACAGCTTTGAAATGCTGTATCTTCGAATTCTTACTTGGGTGCGGCGAATGACTCTCAGTTTAATGATTATTAAATATTAACTACTAGAAATTAGAAACGGTATAAAAATCATCGCAAAACACGAGCAATACCTCCCTGTACCAATATCACTGGGCATCATCATCATCATTATTGCTGGGCATTATCATTATTGTTCCAGTATCCTTTACCGATAAATTTTACCCAGTACCATGCGCCGTAACTTAAAAAAAGTCTATGCGACCCACGATAATGCTGGAATATTATGAGCACAGACTTATATTGCCAATATAAGTCTGTGATTATGCGGCTAGTTTCATCTCGCACTGTAACTTTGTTCAAAAATCTAAATGGTGATGGGGTGACTAATAAGACTAAGCCACTAACGTTCACAGCTTTAAATAATAAGTTTCGTTCTATACAAAAACTTATCGTGTATTACGTAAATCAATGTGAACAACAACAATTACCTCATCATTGTGTCATCAGTACTGGCATTATTATCGCTGTAGTCTATTCTGTTCGGAAATAGCTCTGTTTCTTCTACTGTACTGTCACTAAAATGACCGTTGGATACCGGAAAGTATAAATACTGAGTAGAACTTAATGCATAATAACTGCTATTAGATAACGATATCACGCTAGTAACTTCCATACTATCACTTGAGACTGTGTTCAAGGATAGCGATGATTCGCTTTTTATAACAAGAATCGAATCATAACTGACGGAAAATTCATGTAAAGAGTAAGATGAACTACAAATGTCTCCCGAAAGGTCAATATTCCTAGAACTATCCACAAATCCACCAAATTCGTCGTTGTTATTTTTATAGGTAGAACTTCCAAAGCAGAAATTACTTCTATCACTTTCAGTTTCGTTTTTCTTGTCATTAGTACAACTTTCGAAAGAGCCGTTGGTGTACGTAGATGAAGTATCAAGATCAGTATTCAATTTATCAACACTAATAGGATGGTTTAGGAGAGGACATGCATCAAATAAAGACTTTTTTAAATCACTTGTCTCAAACTTAATATCAATGGGAACATCTACTGTGTCAATAGAGGTATTACTGTAGCTTTCTGTCAGTATTTTGTCATACAGAGTAATAACATTTTTAGGTGTTTCTAAGCTATGGTTGCTGAACTGACTGGTGAACGAAGTAGCTCCACTCACTCTCCCAACAGTTACTTTTATACCTTCGTTGTCAATAAAGGCTCCAGATTTAACGCCAGGAAGACACTCGTCCGGACAATCGCACAGAGAAGAGATGTCCGGAGATGTCACTCTAATCTTGACGTAGCTATGTTTAAATCTAATTTTCTTTTTATCACAACCGCAGCCACGATCGCACGTTGTTGTTTTAATAATGTCTTCGAACTTTTCGCTAATACCAGCTACCATTGTCTTAACACGTCGCCTTGATGGTGAAACGCCGCTTTTTTTCGTTTTGGTTTTAATTTCTCCTCTCTTTTCCGAAGGCGTTGGCTCCGCTGGCAAGCCAGCTTCAGCTCTAATTTTTTTTACTAATTCTTTTTCAGAATGGGATTTGCCTTCAGGCAATGGTAACCCAGCTTTGGCCAGTCCTTTCAGTATCCTCTCCTTTTCTCTAGCTGACTTTCCGGCAATTGGCGTAAACAGCCCCTCTGCTTTAGCCTTGCGCACTACTTCCTTTTCCGAGATTGTTTTTGCTGGTGGAGGCATACCTAATTCAGTCCGAATTTTTTGTATCAAAGCTTTCTCCGACGGAGTTTTACCTTCGGGTAACGGTATTCCAGCCTCGGCCCGACCCCTAATAATTTTTTCCTTGTGAGATGTTGTTTTTCCTTCCAAGGGTGTGAGTAAACCGGCAGCTGCTTTAGCCGATAGTTTTTCTTCTGCTTGAACTTTTTTTATCATAGCTTTTTCAGACGCAGTTCGTCCTTCCGGTAGTGGTAATCTGGCGGCAACCATGCCCCTGACTATACGTTCCTTCTGAGATGGTGTTTTACCTTCAAGAGGCGTTACAATACCAGCAGCTTCAGCTCTATGCATCTTTACTTTTTCCGATAATGTTATAGGTTCTGGTGGAAGGCCAAGTTCTTTGCGTACTTTTTCCGCTATCTCTTTCTCTGATTCTGTTTGAGATTCAGGAAGTGGTAAGCCTTGTGCTATTAAGCCTTTCAATATTCTCTCTTTCTCTTCTGGAGATTTTCCTGTAAGTGGTGTCAACAAACCAGCTTCTTTTGCTTTTCGTAATTTTTCAGAGGTGACTTTTGAAGGTCTTTCTGCTTTTACTTTAGCAACAAGTTCTTTTTCCGAAGCTGTTCTTCCTTCGGGCAAGGGTTTTCCAGCTTTACGAAGACTTGTCAATATTTTTTCTTTTTCCGAAGCAGTTTTGGCTTCTCTTAACCTTTCTGATGGTCTTTTCTCCGGAGGGGGCTCTCCAGCAATGATTTTTCTTAAAATTTCCTTTTCAGATGGTGTTTTACCTTCTGGTAATGGGATTCCCGCGGCCACTCTGTCTCGAAGAATTTTTTCTTTAGCTGAATGTGTTTTACCTTCTAAGGGAGTTAGTAGTCCTGCATCTTTTGCCCTTTTCATTCTCTCTGATAATGTAGGCGATACGTAACCTGTGTCTGCTTTAATTTTTTGTATTAATGCTCTTTCGGATGGTGTTCTACCTACTGGTAACGGTAAACCTGCCGCTACTCTACCTCTAAGTATTTTCTCTTTCTGTGAATGTGTTTTACCTTCTAGAGGTGTCAAAAGACCAGTTTTTTTAGCTTTCCTCATTTTTTCCGACGGGGTCCTCTCCGGTACTCCTAACTCGGCCTTAATTTTTTTTATCATTGCTTTTTCAGAAATAGTTTTACCTTGTGGCATTGGCAATCCAGATTCGCCAAGGCCTTTTAGTATTTTTTCTTTTTGTTCAGGAGTTTTTCCTTCAAGGGGTGTTAATAAGCCAGCTGCTTTAGCCTTTTTTAATTTCTCTGTGGTAATTGACAAAGTTGCAGCTTTTGATTTACCGAGTTTCTCAGGTGGTACTCCTGCCTTCACTTTAGCTATAAGAGCTTCCTCTGATCGCGTTCGTCCTTCAGGTAATGGGATTCCTCTGTCATGCAAACCTCGTAAAATTCTTTCTTTTTCCTTCGGTGATTTACCTTCAAGTGGCTGCAGTAAACCAGCATCTGCCGCTTTAGCGTATTTGTCTTTCATAGATGCAGTCTTAGGTTTTGGAGGAAGGCCAAGTTCAGCGCGTACCTTATCAATGAGCTTTTTCTCAGAAGGAGTTTTACCATCAGGAAGTGGCAATCCTTGCATGGCTAATCCTCTTAGTATCTGTTTTTGTTGTTCCGGAGGTTTTCCTTCTATTGGCGTGAGCAGTCCTGCAGCTTTTGCTTTACGTATTCTCTCAGATGGCGTAACAGACGGTACCCGTTCTCCTGCTATCACTTTAGCTATAAGAGCTTCCTCTGATCGCGTTCGTCCTTCAGGCAATGGGATTCCTCTATCATGCAAACCTCGTAAAATTCTTTCTTTTTCTTTCGCTGTTTTACCTTCAAGTGGCTGCAGTAATCCAGCATCTGCAGCCTCAGCGTACTTCTCTCGCATGGATGTAGTTTTAGGTTCCGGAGGAAGGCCAAGGTCAGCGCGTACCTTTTCTATAATCTTTTTTTCTGAAGCAGTTTCCGCTTCCGGAAGAGGCAGTCCTTCCATTGCTAATCCTCTTAGTATCTTTTCCTTTTGTGCGGGAGTTTTTCCTTCTAAAGGCGTTAATAGCCCTTCGGCTTTTGCTTTACGTAGTTTCTCAGATGGTGCAAGCACTCCTGCCTTCACTCTAGCTATAAGAGCTTCCTCCGATCGCGTTCGTCCTTCAGGCAATGGGACTCCCCTGTCATACAAACCTTGTAGAATTCTTTCTTTTTCTCTTGGTGATTTACCTTGAAGTGGTTGCAAAAATCCGGCATCTGCAGCTTCGGCGTACTTCTGTCTCATGGACGCAGTTTTAGGTTCCGGAGGAAGGCCAAGGTCAGCGCGTACCTTTTCTATAATCCTTTTCTCTGAAGCAGTTTCCGCTTCTGGAAGAGGCAGTCCTTCCATTGCTAATCCTCTTAGTATCTTTTCCTTTTCTGCGGGAGTTTTTCCTTCTAAAGGCGTTAATAGCCCTTCGGCTTTTGCTTTACGTAGTTTCTCAGATGGTGCAAGCACTCCTGCCTTCACTCTAGCTATAAGAGCTTCCTCTGATCGCGTTCGTCCTTCAGGCAATGGGATTCCCCTGTCATGCAAACCTTGTAGAATTCTTTCTTTTTCTCTCGGTGATTTACCTTCAAGTGGTTGCAGAAAACCGGCATCTGCAGCTTCAGCGTACTTCTGTCTCATAGATGCAGTTCTAGGTTCCGGAGGAAGGCCAAGGTCAGCGCGAACCTTCTCCATTATCCTTTTCTCTGAAGCAGTTTTCGCTTCAGGAAGAGGCAGTCCTTCCATTGCTAATCCTCTTAATATCTTTTTCTTTTGTGTAGGAGTTTTTCCTTCTAAAGGTGTTAGTAATCCTGCAGCTTTTGCTTTACGTAGTTTCTCAGATGGTGCACGTACTCCTGCCTTTACTTTAGCTATAAGGGATTCCTCTGATCGCGTTCGTCCTTTAGGCAATGGTATTCCTTTGTCGTACAAACCTTGTAATATTCTTTCTTTTTCTTTCGGCGTTTTACCTTCAAGTGGTTGCAAAAATCCGGCATCTGCAGCTTTAGCATACTTCTGCCTCATGGAAGAACTTTTAGGTTCCGGAGGAAGACCAAGGTCAGCGCGTACCTTTTCCATAATCCTTTTCTCTGATGCAGTTTCCGCTTCCGGAAGAGGCAGTCCTTCCATTGCTAATCCTCTCAGTATCTTTTCCTTTTGTGTGGGAGATTTTCCTTCTAAAGGCGTTAGTAGCCCTGCAGCTTTTGCTTTACGTAGTTTCTCAGATGGTGCAGGTACTCCTGCCTTCACTCTAGCAATAAGAGCTTTCTCTGATGCCGTTCGTCCTTCAGGCAATGGGATTCCTCTGTCATGCATACCTTGTAAAATTCGTTCTTTTTCTTTCGGGGATTTACCTTCAAGTGGTTGCAGTAATCCAACAGCTGCAGCTTTAGCGTACTTCCGCCTCATGGAAGAACTTTTAGGTTCTGGAGGAAGACCAAGGTCAGTGCGTACCTTTTCCATAATCCTTTGCTCTGAAGCAGTTTTAGCTTCAGGAAGTGGCAACCCTTCCATTGCCAGCCCTCTCATGATCCTTTCTTTCTGTGAGGGAGTCTTTCCTTCTAAAGGTGTTAAAAGCCCTGCAGCTTTTGCTTTACGTAGTTTCTCAGATGGTGCAGATACTCCTGCTTTTACTCTGGCTATAAGAGCTTTCTCTGATGCTGTTCGACCTTCAGGCAATGGGATTCCTCTGTCATGCAAACCTTGTAAAATACGTTCTTTTTCTCTTGGTGATTTACCTTCAAATGGTTGCAGTAATCCGACATCTGCAGCTTTAGCATACTTCTGTCTCATGGACGCAGTTTTAGGTTCCGGAGGAAGACCAAGGTCAGTGCGTACCTTTTCCATAATTCTTTGCTCTGAAGCAGTTTTAGCTTCAGGAAGTGGCAATCCTTCCATTGCCAGGCCTCTCATGATCCTTTCTTTCTGTGAGGGAGTCTTTCCTTCTAAAGGTGTTAAAAGCCCTGCAGCTTTTGCTTTACGTAGTTTCTCAGATGGTGCAGGTACTCCTGCTTTTACTCTGGCTATAAGAGCTTTCTCTGATGCCGTTCGACCTACAGGCAATGGGATTCCTCTGTCATGCAAACCTTGTAAAATACGTTCTTTTTCTTTCGGTGATTTACCTTCAAGTGGTTGCAGTAATCCGGCATCTGCAGCTTTAGCATACTTCTGTCTCATGGACGCAGTTTTAGGTTCCGGAGGAAGACCAAGGTCAGCGCGTATCTTTTCTATAATCTGATTATCTAAAGCAGTTTCCGCTTCAGGAAGAGGCAGTCCTTCCATTGCTAATCCTCTTAATATCTT
Organism: Luperina nickerlii; assembly: GCA_963855955.1. Lineage (NCBI taxonomy): Eukaryota > Metazoa > Arthropoda > Insecta > Lepidoptera > Noctuidae > Luperina > Luperina nickerlii. The sequence continues at coordinate 3,385,264 of OY979662.1, forward strand.
TTCCTTTTGTGTGGGAGTTTTTCCTTCTAATGGCGTTAATAGCCCTGCAGCTTTTGCTTTACGCAGTTTCTCAGATGGTGCACGGACTCCTGCCTTCACTCTAGCTATAAGAGTTTCCTCTGATCGCGTTCGTCCTTCAGGCAATGGGATTCCTCTGTCATGCAAACCTTGTAGAATTCTTTCTTTTTGTCTCGGTGATTTACCTTCAAGTGGTTGCAGTAATCCGACATCTGCAGCTTCAGCGTACTTCTGTCTCATGGACGCAGTTTTAGGTTCCGGAGGAAGGCCAAGGTCAGCGCGAACCTTATCCATTATCTTTTTCTCTGACATAGTTTCCGCTTCAGGAAGAAGCAGTCCTTCCATTGCTAATCCTCTTAGTATCTTTTCCTTCTGAGCCGGAGTTTTTCCTTCCAATGGCGTCAGTAGCCCTGCAGCTTTTGCTTTACGTAATTTCTCAGATGGTGCACGTACTCCTGCTTTAACTCTAGAAATAAGAGCTTCCTCTGATCGCGTTCGTCCTTCAGGTAATGGGATGCCTCTGTCATGCAAACCTTGTAAAATTCTTTCTTTTTCTCTTTGTGATTTACCTTCAAGTGGTTGCAGGAATCCAGCATCTGCAGCTTCAGCGTACTTCTGTCTCATGGACGCAGTTTTAGGTTCTGGAGGAAGGCCAAGGTCAGCGCGAACCTTCTCCATTATCTTTTTCTCTGAAGCAGTTTCCGCTTCCGGAAGAGGCAGTCCTTCTATTGCTAATCCTCTTAGTATCTTTTCCTTTTGTGCAGGAGTTTTTCCTTCTAAAGGTGTTAATAGCCCTTCGGCTTTTGCTTTACGTAGTTTTTCAGATGGTGCACGTACTCCTGCCTTCACTCTAGCTATAAGAGCTTCCTCTGATCGCGTTCGTCCTTCTGGCAATGGGATTCCTCTGTCATGCAAATCTTGTAGAATCCTTTCTTTTTCTCTCGGTGATTTACCTTCAAGTGGTTGCAGTAAATCGGCATCTGCAGCTTCAGCGTACTTTTCTCTCATGGAAGCAGTTTTAGGTTCCGGAGGAAGGCCAAGGTCAGCGCGAACCTTCTCCATTATCCTTTTCTCTGAAGCAGTTTTCGCTTCAGGAAGAGGCAGTCCTTCCATTGCTAATCCTCTTAATATCTTTTCTTTTTGTGTGGGAGTTTTTCCTTCTAAAGGCGTTAATAGCCCTGCAGCTTTTGCTTTACGTAGTTTCTCAGATGGTGGACGTACTCCTGCCTTCACTCTAGCTATGAGATCTTCCTCCGACCGCGTTCGTCCTTCAGGCAAAGGGATTCCTCTGTCATGCAAACCTTGTAAAATTCTTTCTTTTTCTCTTGGTGATTTACCTTCAAGAGGTTGCAGTAAATCAGCATCTGCAGCCTCAGCGTACTTCTCTCGCATGGATATAGTTTTAGGTTCCGGAGGAAGACCAAGGTCAGCGCGTACCTTTTCTATAATCTTTTTCTCTGAAGCAGTTTTCGCTTCAGGAAGAGGCAGTCCTTCCATTGCTAACCCTCTTAATATCTTTTCCTTTTGAGCAGGAGTTTTTCCTTCCAAAGGTGTTAGTAGCCCTGCAGCTTTTGCTATACGTAGTTTCTCAGATGGTGCACGTACTCCTGCCTTCACTCTAGCTATAAGAGCTTCCTCTGATCGCGTTCGTCCTTCAGGCAATGGAATTCCTTTATCATGCAAACCTCGCAAAATTCTTTCTTTTTCTTTTGGCGATTTACCTTCAAGGGGCTGCAGTATTCCGGCATCTGCAGCCTCAGCGTACTTCTGTCTCATGGATGCAGTTTTAGGTTCAGGAGGCAGGCCAAGTTCATTGCGAACCTTTGCCATAATCTGTTTCTCTGAAGCAGTTTTTGCTTCAGGAAGAGGCAGTCCTTCCATAGCTAATCCTTTCATTATCTTTACTTTCTGTGAGGGAGTTTTTCTTTCCAAAGGTGTTAGTAGCCCCGCAGCTCTTGCTCTACGTAGTCTCTCAGATGGCGCACGTACTCCTGCCTTCACCCTAGCTATAAGAGCTTCCTCTGATGCCGTTCGTCCTTCAGGCAAAGGGATTCCTCTTTCATGCAAGCCCTGTAGGATTCTTTCTTTTTCTCTCGGTGATTTACCTTCAAGTGGCTGCATTATACCCGCATCTGCAGCTTCAGCGTACTTTTGTCTCATGGATGCAGTTTTAGGTTCCGGAGGTAGGCCAAGGTCAGCTCGAACCCTTTCCATAATCTTTTTCTCTGAAGTAGTTTTCGCTTCAGGAAGAGGCAGTCCTTCCATTGCTAATCCTTTCATTATCCTTTCTTTCTGTGAGGGAGTTTTTCGTTCTAACGGCGTTAGTAACCCTGCAGCTCTGGCTCTACGTAGTCTCTCAGATGGCGCACGTACTCCTGCCTTCACTCTAGCTATTAAAGCTTTCTCAGATGCCGTGCGTCCTTCAGGCAGTGGGATACCTCTGTCCAGCAAGCCTTGTAAAATTTTCTCTTTTTCTTTTGGTGATTTACCTTCAAGCGGCTGCAATAATCCAGCATCTGCGACTTCTGCGTACTTTGCTTTCATAGATGCAGTTTTAGGTTCAGGTGGAAGGCCAAGGTCAGCGCGAACCCTTTCCATAATATTTTTCTCTGAAGCAGTTTTTGCTTCAGGAAGAGGCAGTCCTTCCATTGCTAATCCTTTCATTATCCTTTCTTTTTGTGAAAGAGTTTTTCGTTCTAACGGCGTTAGCAGCCCCTTAGCTCTGGCTCTACGTAGTCTCTCAGAGGGCGCACGTACTCCTGCCTTCACTCTAGCTATCAAAGCTTTCTCAGATGCCGTGCGTCCTTCAGGCAGTGGGATTCCTCTGTCATGCAAGCCTTGTAAAATTCTTTCCTTTTCTTTCGGTGATTTACCTTCAAGCGGCTGTATTAATCCAGCATCTGCGGCTTCTGCGTACTTCTCTTTCATAGATGCAGTTTTAGGTTCCGGAGGAAGGCCAAGTTCAGCGCGTACCTTTTCAATAAGCTTTTTCTCATAGGCAGTTTTTCCTTCAGGAAGTGGCAATCCTTGCATTGCTAATCCTCTCAGTATCTTTTCTTGCTGTTCGGGAGATTTTCCTGCTATTGGTGTAAGTAGTCCTGCAGCTTTTGCTTTACGAATTCTTTCAGATGGCGTTACGGACGGTGCACGTATTCCTGCCTGCACTCTAGCTATTAGAGCTTTCTCAGATGCCGTGCGTCCTTCAGGCAGTGGGATACCTCTGTCATGCAAACCTTGTAAAATTCTTTCTTTTTCTTTCGGCGATTTACTTTCAAGTGGCTGCATTAATCCAGCATCTGCAGCTTTAGCATACTTCTCTTTCATGGATACAGTTTTAGGTTTCGGAGGAAGGCCAAGGTCAGCGCGTACCTTTTTAATAAGCTTCTTTTCAGAAGCAGTTTTTCCTTCAGGAAGTGGCAGTCCTTGCATTGCTAATCCTCTTAGTATCTTTTCTTGTTGTTCGGGAGGTTTTCCTTCTATTGGCGTAAGTAGTCCAGCAGCTTTTGCTTTCAGAAGTCTCTCAGATGGTGTAACAGACGGCGGTCGTATTCCTGCTTTCACGTTAGCTATAAGAGCTTTCTCAGATGCCGTGCGTCCTTCAGGCAGTGGGATACCTCTGTCATGCAAACCTTGTAAAATTCTTATTTTTTCTTTCGGTGATTTACCTTCAAGTGGCTGCATTAATCCAGCATCTGCAGCCTTAGCATACTTCTCTTTCATGGATGCAGTTTTAGGTTCCGGAGGAAGGGCAAGTTCTTTGCGTACCTTTTCAATAATTTTTTTCTCAGAGGGAGTTTTCCCCTCAGGAAGAGGCAGTCCTTGCATTGCTAATCCTCTCAGTATCTTTTCTTGTTGTTCGGGAGGTTTTCCTTCTATTGGCGTAAGTAGTCCAGCCGCTTTTGCTTTTAGAAGTCTCTCAGATGGCGTAACAGACGGCGCTCGTATTCCTGCTTTCACGTTAGCTATAAGAGCTTTTTCAGATGCCGTGCGTCCTTCAGGCAGTGGGATACCTCTGTCATGCAAACCTTGTAAAATTCTTTCTTTTTCTTTCGGTGATTTATCTTCAAGTGGCTGCATTAATCCAGCATCTGCAGCTTTAGCATACTTCTCTTTCATGGATGCAGTTTTAGGTTCTGGAGGAAGGGCAAGTTCTTTGCGTACTTTGTCAATAAGCTTTTTTTCAGAGGCAGTTTGACCTTCAGGAAGGGGCAGTCCTTGCATTGCTAATCCTTTTATTATCTTTTCTTTTTGATCCGTAGTTTTTCCTTCTAAAGGTGTTAGTAGTCCTGCAGCTTTAGCTTTTTTCATTCTTTCTGATGGTGTTGTCACTTCATATGCTTTGGCTTTTTTAATTCTTTCTAACATGGTTGTCGTTTTCGACTCTGGAACTCCCAATTCTGCTTTTACTTTCTTTATCAAAGCTTTTTCAGACGCTGTTTTACCCTTTGGTAGAGGTTGTCCAGTTTTCACTAATTCTTTCAAAATCTCTTCTTTTTCTGCTGGAGTCTTTCCTTCTAACATTTTTTCAGCTCTCTTCTTCTTTTCTTTTGCACCTAGGGATGCTAATGATTTCCGTTCTTCCCCGAGGCGCCTTTCTTCCCTTGATATATGACTGCATAGTATGCAATTACAATTATCACAATTTTTCTTTTTGTAACAGTCGTAGAGGCTCTTCATTACTTCAAACATGGCATCTGAGTTGCAGGAACAGCAGCAGCTGTCCTCCGGCCTGCTCAGTTGACAACGGTAAACTTTCCATTTCTTCTTAGTTGGAAAATTAAAAGGACTCAAGTAGTCGTTGAAATAGTATTCTGATACTCGGTTTACTACGAATTTTGAATTGAATTGAGATTTCTGATTTATGGCTTCAGAGCTTCTAGTTCTTTGGTTGGATAGTTTTGTCCGCTTATTAACTTCGGTCATGCTGATGTGTTTAGTGAGTAACTTATGGGTTTTATTCTTACCGGAGCGTGATAGCCGGAAAGCGACTGCTGGCTGTTGGCCATAGTTTACCAGATCCTTTTTTTTGCGGTTCTTTACTTTTTTCTTGTGAACCATTATACTGGCGTTATTTATCCCATTGCATGAACTAACTTCTTTATTGTATTGCAATTCCAATTGCAGTCGCTTACACTTGTTTTCCACGTCTTTCATTTTGATTTTATGAATAGCGTCAGATCTGCAAATTGTACTTTTGTTTTCTTATTACACCTCCGTTCGAGGAAAATAGTTCGACGAGCTGTTATGGCATTTTCTTGTAATTGTATTTAGCGGTTCATTTTACTATTATCTTCATTAATTTATTTTTGATTTATGTATGCTGTAAAAATATTTAGAGAATAACCATTGGGGAAGACAACTACACAATCAATATCATCTCTATAAAAGCTATGGCAGATTTGCTCAGTTTAACAATGAATTAACCACATTCAACTTATATCGATGACTACATCAAAGAAAAAGAAATTGGAGGCCATGCGAAATTTTATTCTATTACTCCATAATAGCAAGGTTTTTTTAGGTACTACTAATTATACTTGTCACGAGAGCAGTGCTGGCAAACTGGAAGCGGCCCCCCGACTTACGAATTTTAGATCATGTGTTCGCACCACAGATATACACGTAGATAGCGCAAGAGCAACTACTTCGCGTACCAAAAATCGCATCAGCTTACGTACAAAAATCGTAAGCCGCCACCTTCGTGCTCAGTCCTGTGTCAGTCTTTTGTACTGCTGGGTAAGAGTGAGCGCTGGCGGTAGGCCCCGGGGGTGGGGCGAAAAGGCGGCGTCTTTAAATCGATTTGATTTTCCCATCACTAAATAGTGCTTGTGACGTCATAGTAAGTAGTCAAAAAATGGCACGCTTGGTATTCATACAAATCGTGATACTAGCGTTATCTAGGTCTATCTATATCTGTGGTTGGCACTCCAGCAGGTACTTAACCGTATTTTTTTATCATCACTGCTCTCAAACGGTGAAGTAAAATATTGAGAGGAAACCGGCATGTCCAAGATTTAAAAAGGGTGCAGTCGGGGGAACCCCTTAGAAACGCAGTTCCTTACACGATGCTCGCACGCACATATACACTCATATGTAATAGAAAGAGACAGAAAGAGAGAGTGAGAGAGAATAATTCGCATGGCGGGGAATAACGTCTTTTCGTTACGTGGCTATTTCTACTAGCTTGCTACATATTAGTGATCTGTGATTTCTACCAGTCAACTCCAACCCCAAGCCACATTAAGATATCGAACACCGGTGACATCTACCAACCCACACTGGGCCCACGTAGTGGATTATGGCCCGTTCCCTCGGGCAGAGGCAGCAGTGGGAACGTTATAGGCTGGCTTATCTCTTAGTACGTACTAAGGCAGTTTCTTTTTAGTTAACAATACTCATATTTACTGAAAATTACATACCATTTAATTCCCGGCTAGTTTTTACAGATTAAAACGTTTCTTTGTTAGCAACGTCATTATTATGCACTATTGTGAGCTGCAACATCTGTTTTTATTTATTTAGGTTTTTATTCGATTTTTCTGTTGGTTTAATACATGATGTAAAAATGGCATGTGACAGATTTTTTGTAGAACGGTTTTTTTATGTTTTTATCCATGGAATTAGTATTTATAATTATGCGATGGAATTAGTAAGTAATATACAGTACAACTTATTGAAAGCTGTGGTTTTTTTTTAACAAAAGTCCTTAACGCGGCTTGCGGTAGGAGTTAACTATGTTATAAATATTAAAAAAAATACGGTAACCTACTTACGCATGACATTAGACGTATTCTTTTCTTTCACAGTTTTACCCTGTATTAAAATTAAATATCATTAAAATACCCAAAAAATATCTCTATTCTGCTAGGTACTCTAACTAAACAAGCTAAATAAAAGCTTGTAAAACCTCGTCTCGAGCAACCTTTTTAGTGTCACCTGGCAGTTGCGAAGTATACTTTTACTTCTGTCTGGACGGGCACATAGTGTTCGTAGCAGGAACGCGCGCGGGCTGCCTGTCCGCACTGGAGCGCGGCTGCGTTCTGTCTGCGGTTTGTTGTGTCCAGTGCAGTGTGACCAGATTAAATTTTACGAAAAACCGAAGCACCTCAAAAAAATACTGAATATCCTATCTGAATGAAATATAGACTAAATCCGGGTACTTCCCTAAACATCAATGTTCGCGGGGACGATCGCTACGTTGTTACCATAGCATTTTGTCCAACCTATACCCAAAAATACTTACTGCCGCCAATATACCTACAAAAATACTGAATTACTGATGCTCGGAAAAGTCGATAGAATATACCGAAAAAGTATTAAAATACTGAATCTGGTCGCACTGGTCCAGTGTTTGTCAAAATATGAGCGCGCGCACCCCACGCGCTGCCCGCACCTAGCAGCCCGCGCCGCTCACCGCGCCCACGTGCCCACTATGGACACTTCAAAGGAAGTTCATACATTGAGTGCACCGCGCCGCGTCCGCGCCGCGCCCGCGCTCCAGTGTGGCCAAACACTTACAACCACCTCACAACACAGAGATCAGTGACTTACAATGTCATGACACCTCAGGTCAGTGTTTTAAAGATTATATTGTAGTCTGTAGTTCAAAGATATATTATTGTACTCTGTGAAGCAATCATACAGACAGAAGCACAGAGTACACTATAATACTGGTAGAAGAGATGAGAGATGTCAGTGGATGTCAGATAAGACATTTCTGTAAGCAAAGCATTACACATTAAACGAAGAGAAGAAGAAGAAGTATTACTAATTAAACATCCTCTTGCTGCCCTTACCCCAATTTATATGGGGTGGGTGCAGCACGTCTTTCTCTTCTAAATATACTGCCGCCTCAGAATTCATAACGAATTCAGCATAACCTGTAATTAAATAATGAAACTGAAAATTAAAAATTAACATGTAAGAGTCACTCTAAGAAAACAACACGGTATGACAAGAATGCCGCGTGGATATGAAGCGTATAATTCGTACAGATGCATGTGTCAAGTCCCTTATCCAGGGTATCAGTCCTATGGGTCAGGTGGTATTATGTTGACGACCCAAAGCAACAGCCTTCAACGTTTGTTGGGCCTTAGGAGGAACGAATCCATGGACTGTCGCGTGCTCGACATTATAGAAGAATCCTATACCAAATCATTTATGAGAACTCTGGAAGCTTTTTATCAATCATGTGCTGCATACAATATGAGGTGGCTTTTGGTTTAGTATTTTTTCTGTTTTTCCTTTGCGGGAATTTTTTTCACAGACTTACAGTGAAAGAACGCCGAGGGGAACCCTAGTCTATACTATATAATATTATATATATATATATTTTATAACACATTTGCTCGTAAAGGGTCTCTTATTTCACCAATTTCAATATCGTAATGTATCTCATTACGCACTTGTGCGGTAATGTAATGTAAATCGCACGGTTTATCAAGATGCTCCGTCAAAACGAACGATACTTTTTTAAATCTTAGCAAAGAGTTTTTATTTCAGAAAAGTAGTCAACATTTTATGCATTTTATGAATAAAATTAACTTTGGGAGATAAAATATAATAAATAAACATTTAATTCTTTAATTTAATTAATTTTGACAATAAATTACAACCATTAATATCTGTAACAAAAACAAAAATATTTATTTATAACATATTTGCTCGTAAAGGGTCTCTTATTTCACCAATTTCAATATCGTAATGTATCTCATTACGCACTTGTGCGGTAATGTAAAGTAAATCGCACGGTTTATCAAGATGCTCCGTCAAAACGAACGGTACTTTTTTAAATCTTAGCAAAGAGTTTTTATTTCAGAAAAGTAGTCAACATTTTATGAATAAAATTAACTTTGGGAGATAAAATATAATAAATAATCATTTAATTCTTTAATTTAATTAATTTTGACAATAAATTACAACCATTAATATCTGTAACAAAAACAAAAATATTAATTTACTTTATTAATAATACTGGCTGTTTTGTGCCTATGCCTGAAAAAAAGCGCGAACGCGCGCGCGTCGCTTATTATAAGTAAAAATTATTCCGAAGTCCTAGTTTTATTCATTTCCTCGCAAATCATCACTACATAGTATAAAACAAAGTCGCTTTCTCTGTCCCTATGTCCCTTTGTATGCTTAAATCTTTGAAACTACGCAACGGATTTTGATGCGGTTTTTTTTAATAGATAGAGTGATTCAAGAGGAAGGTTTATATGTATAATAACATCCATTAAATAGTGGAAAAGTACTGTTATTTTTGAGGTTTCTAATGTGATGTCGTAAATAATTACATTTTTTCCGCTTACATTGCAAACGCAGGCTGAACCCTACGAGTTTTATCAAAATAATGTACTAAGTATTGTACACACTGATTTGACACTGTAATTTTCAACTTACCGCACTTATATCATAATGTACTATAATATATAATATATAATAATATCATAAAGCTGAAGAGTTTGTTTGTTTGTTTGTTTGGTTGAACGCGCTAATCTCTGGAACTACCAGTCGGATTTGAAAAATTCTTTTTGCATTTGATAGCCCAATTCTTGAGGAAGGCTATGGGCTATTTAACATCACGCTATGACCTTTAGGAGCCGAGCAAAAAGAAAAAAGTCAGAATGAACGCTAAGCAAAAACGAAGTAATAGCGCGGGTAGGCGATGCGATGCGACGGGGTGGGTCGGAGTAACAAGAAATTTCACGCGGACGAAGTCGCGGGCAGAAGCTAGTTATGAATAAAGTCAATGTGGAATTCTATGTAAACTCAGATGGCTCCATCTTCCAGTTTAAACGTAAACTAAAATAAACGTATGTTTTAGGTACTGTCCCTTCACAGGCTTTGTAAAGCGCAATGGCAACTACTTCAGTCACATAGTGAAAGATGTCGCTATTCTCGTCTGTTTTCTTGTCACAAATTTTGTAGTTTTCATTACAATCGTTGCCAAGATTTTTGTGCACATGTTTTTCGTACTGTTAGCGACCGAACGATGGATTTCAAGGTAAACAACAAGGCAGCCTCAACACCTAGAATAAGTTTGCACAATATTTTCATTGCGCAAAATGATTAAATTTGCCGTTGCAATGAAACAATAATGATTATTTTCTAGCGAAAACGGTGAGGCCCGAAAGATGCAATAAGGATATTGTGCAATAAAATTAAAACTTGCTGAAGCTTTTGTTAAGCTTCACCATCATAATTACGCATGAAATATTACTGTTTAAACAAACAGAAAAAACCATGGCATAATTCGAAATATTGTGCAACATTAGAAGTAGGTCGCCATTGTCAGCATTTTTTTGGAACGAAGTTCTTTTACGGATCTTGCAGTAGGAGTAAAATGGGAGGACTTGTCACGTAACGAAAAAGCGTCATGCGGGTTCCTTGCAACTTTTCATTTAGGTAATACAAAGACAGAGAGAGAGATAGTTTAAATGGTGATGGGACAGGGGCCTTACTTGCACAAAAGTATGCAAGTATAGCCAGATCCATTGCACCATAGCAGCTTATCATAGATATTATAGATGTACCTATCACAAGGGTATGCAAGCTATTTGCACACTTCTTTCTGTGCTAGTTAGTGGCATTCCTAGTTTATTTAAGAGAGTATTCGAATATTTTTCTAATCATACCTACACTATTTGTTTCCAGGACGTTTTTACCACATCCTGACACGGTTGAGGAGAATTTTTGTGCTTCAAGTCCTGCACAACCGTATGAAAATTACTATCCTTATCAATTATCCTGCGACAAGAACCTCGTGCCCTAACCGAAAGCGACGTATCGTTTGTATGAATAATAACGTACATATTCAGACAAAAGAGCACGATGATTGAGTACTCGTGGGATGACCGCTTTCGGTTAGGCGTTAGACTTCGCAGTACCTATCCATGTGACAAATATATAAATTATAAACCAGTCTCTGTTTTTTACTTAAGTACATTTAGTGTACGTGTGTCTGTATTTCCAAATTACAACCCCCCTTACTAATAAACGTATTTTATCAGATGAATAGTTACACACCGATTTCTCTCTTTCAGTCTTCAGTAATTAGACATTCGAAAGAAGAAGACAAAGCGTTGTGTAACTATACTTTATTAGTAAGGGGGTAAATGTGTGGAGATTATCTATGTCGTAATAGCCCGGAGGTTAAGCAACCTCTCCTTTAAACAAACAATTCGAACGGCTTTGACAGAGGGCGCTTTCCGGTTTTACGAACAAAAATTTACATTAATATGAACGCGACGTTCACAGATCCGCGCGACGATCGCTTTTGGTTAGGACGCGGGGTTAAGCAAGAGGTTACGGGTTTGAGTTCTGGCAAGTTATGCTACGAACACACGCAGATTTTGAAGTCGCTAGCGACAAAATATACAAAGTCTCTGTGTGTGTAGGTACCTAGTATTTAATACCCCCGTGCCTCGGAAAGCAGGCACCTAACTAAAGCCCTTGGGAGAGATATCGTAGGATACGCCTGATCTCTCCCCAGTCGTATCGGATTGTCGTCCCATTCATGGGCATCCGGGTGCAAGAAAGTGCATTTGCATCTCCCTGGCTTCAAAATAAAATAAGCACAGATGTAAAAACATTCAGAACTAAAAATATCCGAATACGCCTAAGTAGAATAATAGTGAACTCAACCTATTTGAGGCGAGATCCTAAAATTTTTGATAGTGGGTATTCTGCAATCTCTCAACAAAATACGGAACTCCTATTCTCGAAAACCTAATCGACTTATATTGACAAAGTGACACCTTGATTGTATGGACAAACGATAACGTAACATATCCACTACATCATAGTGAAGGGCAAAAATGATCGAGCTTGGGGGCCTAAAAAGGCCAAGCATAACATTATGAATCGTAAATTCGTAATGGACAGTTAACTGTTAAGTTAATCGAATCAAATCCCATTGATGAAGGATTTTTCAGTTTTTTTTTTGTCTATGCTAAAATACTAATCAATCCAGTCCAAATCCAATCCCTATCTCTTTGATTATACCTACGTAGTGCAGCGAAAAAAAGAAAAACACGGACTGTATTCGCCATATTTTGATTCATAACGTGATCCTTTTACGATTCTGCCAAAGTGGTATTTTTAGGCCCCCTGCTACGTTGTTGAGCTGAAGATACACCCCCTGAAAATAAACTTACCGGCGCCCATGGTCCCATCGGACTATGAGACTAAAGGAACAGAGTGCACCTGTGTTTGCGCATACACTTGTGCACTATAATACCTGCTTAATTATCTCCTGCGTAGAGATAAACTACGATAACATGGCGCGCCCCTCCAAATTACTGTTTCGATGTGTTTAGCCATATCCTTACGAAAGTTTTTGTATGTAGTTGTAAGTGTTCGTCTTCAGTAGCAGGCCGGCAGCGGTCTGAGACAGTCAAGTTGTTGATACTACATCGCTCAGTGACACGAAAGTACTGATTGCAAAATAAGTTAGTCATGGAAAATTTGGGGAGTGTTAAAAAACTATGTCGCAAACAAAAATATAGACCATAACTACACATCCATAATGAAATTACTTCATGAAGATCTAGACATGATCGATTGCACAATGTGGACCAACACTTGCAGACATGTGGAGGAGACGAAATCCAAATACTGGGATAACTACGACGACGAGCAAGAATTTATTATTCACGTAGGAGAATCAGATTCTGAAAACGACACATCAAGCTTCTATGACAGCGATGAACAAAATTTTAGTTCCAGTGCTAATAGAGATAATTAAGATTTTTTTATTTTATATAAACGTTGTGGGCCAAGTGATTAATGAGGGTATTATTAATAACGCCCGGGCAGTATGAATAATGCCCTCATTGTCACTTGGACCATAATGTATATTATGTACTTTTTTATAATAATTATGATTACGTATTTTTGTTAATTAATGATTTTGATGTCTTAGTAACTAAAAATAAATGTGTTACAAATATATTATAAAGGTTTCATTTATTAAATATTTATTTTATAAAGCATTAATGATTAATATAATAAACAGTCATAAATTATTAATATGTATAAAAATAATAAGAGTCACATTTCATTCATTCATTCATTTTATTGAAAACATTAAACATCAAAATATTAGATTTAGAGTAAATTAAATTTCAATATTTGAACACAATAAAATTTATTCATAGTTTTGTGCAATCGGTACTCGTAATATCTCACTTATTACCAGATTTGTTGGTCAACTAATCATAACTAGCCGACCGCGCAAGACAACGCACGTGTTCGTTTCATAGAATACCTCAGTGCAGCGCCATACTAATAATAATGAGCGATTAATGACGGCACTAGTCGAGCAACATATCCGTGGATTTGTTTTTGTTTGACGGTTTTTGCATTACACACACATGCGTTGTGAGTGTTGGTGGTGCTTTGTAAATACTTACACAAATACTTTCAAACGTTTCTGAATTTTGGAGGGGCGCGCCATGTTATCGTAGTTAATCTCTACCTGGCTAATCTCCGTTGAGATTGGTGACCGCGACCAAAATCGGTCAGGAGGCTGTGAATTTGACAAACTTGTCAATGGCAACCCAACAGCAACTTTATTGCAACAGCAATAAAGATCACTGTGATTTGACAGTGAAGCAAACTCGGACGTAAACTAGCTGTAAAGTGTGAACGGACTTGTACCGTAAACATAGATTTACTGAGGTAAATAACAAAGCACGTTTTTTCATTCATCATAATTTTAATCAACTTTAAATAACGAGGATCATCGCGAATATAAACTTATTTCCCTCGATTTGTCACGAATATCGTCTATCGCCATCTAGTGTCGAGTAGCTGATTAAATGAGGTTGATAACAAACTCATTGTAGCTGTATTATTTTTATGAATAGAAAGAAAATTCAATACAGTGCCATCTAGTATCCAGTAGCATCAACATCAATATTGGAAGGAATACTGAAATTGATTTGAAGTTTACAAAAGTCCTTGAAACTGCACTTAAACTTTCATAGAATTATATCAAAAACCAACCTTACCTTCACAGTGTGAAATTAACTCTTTTACTGAATATTGCAGAAGTTGTCAAACTTTTAGTTAATTCGCTAACACACAGATGGCGTTGGACGATCACTCAACGGCTTGCTCAGCCTTGATTCTCCAGGGTTTTCAGGCGTGACCGTTTAATATAGGTAACCTTTATATAAAGGTCGGCTCCACCCTCCAGGCAGGATAGCGAGCTACAAAACGAGCGAGAGGACGATAGATGCAGCAGCGCAGCTTTACGTGCAGCCACATGAGTAGACAAACGGAAGCAGCCACGAGGTCGCATGCTGGCTCTTTCATATCGCTACGTGCATTTCATTCTGGTTCGGGCGACCTCGGCTCGATGCACGTGTCGTTAAGTTTTTGAAGTTTCATGTTCGATACAAGTTCTGTTTATCATTGGCCGCGTGCATCGCGAGTGCATAAAGTAGTTTTCAACTTTTTTGTTGTTTTACTTAACCGGGGTTTCTAAGTGGGATTACACTTGTGTATAAAACGGTTTTGTAGAGCGCCAAACCGGGTATGTGTCCGTCATTAGCATTAAGCTACGCCCGTGTTACGTCGGGAGTTTGTGACAGACACAATTTCGGGTTATCGTTCGATAAGTCGGGAATCCCAGCTTGTTATATTTTAAGGAAGACATTTTAGGTGGTCACAAGTACTTAAAATGGTTTGTACAATATTTCAGGACTGTTTCACTGGGTTTATACAACAAGGTGTTAGTAGGTCAATGCGTCACAGTGCCTCGTACTTTATGAATTTCAGCTTTTGGCAGTCTAATGGGAATATTATCGAGCCATTTTTTTCTTATGAGCGTTTACGCCGTACGGCATTTCATACAAACTTTCAAGCACTTGTTTTTCGAAATTAATGAACCGATTTTAATGAAACTTCATACGCAAAGCAGGATACAAAGGTCTAAAAAGTGACTTAGGAACATTTTCGAAATGTCTTATTTAAAAAAAAGATAAATGGAAATCTCTGTTTCTATAGAAAATTTAAAATCGATCAGCGGTCTAATTTGGCTGTAACACTATTTTTCGAAAATGTCCTCAAGTAACTTTTTAGCCCTTTGTATCCTGCTTATACTTTACTTCACTTTTATTAGAGCAGCTTTTTTGTAGCTGTTTAATACAATACAGAAATTATTATAATTAGCCTCTATAGTATCACTGCTAGGAAAAGGCTTCTTTTGTAGGTACTTTCCAGGTTCTGCGCTACTTCTTACCAACTCACAAGACAGACATACCTACATTCAATTTGTCACACCATCTCTTCTTGCCGTTTCAGTTTCTGGCCATCTATCCTGCGTTCTACAGGCTAACAGCTTGGCCGGCGTGCGGTGAACTGGTCCATCTTAATCCTACTTGATGTGGTTATTCATTTGAGTAGGTAATTATGTTTATAACATATTTGCTCGTAAAGGGTCTCTTATTTCACCAATTTCAATATCGTAATCTCATTACGCACTTGTGCGGTAATGTAAAGTAAATCGCACGGTTTATCAAGATGCTCCGTCAAAACGAACGGTACTTTTTTAAATCTTAGCAAAGAGTTTTTATTTCAGAAAAGATGTCAACATTTTATGAATAAAATTAACTTTGGGAGATAAAATATAATAAATAAACATTTAATTCTTTAATTTAATTAATTTTGACAATAAATTACAACCATTAATATCTGTAACAAAAACAAAAATATTAATTTACTTTATTAATAATACTGGCTGTTTTGTGCCTATGCCTGAAAAAAAAAGCGCGAACGCGCGCGCATCGCTTATCTGTTAAGAAGTAAAAATTATTCCGCGCGCTTTTTCTTTTCGCTGTACTGTTTTTTATTTGAAAATGTCGTCAAGTAATGATGAATTTATTAATTCCACACCGCCAGAAGTCTCAGACTTCTGGCGGTGTGACATTTAGCGAAAAAGGCTACTCTAAGCCTCGCCCGAAAAATCGACCGATAGATACTTACAAGCGTATCAAAATTTCATCATAATGGAAAACAAGCAAATATGCAAGTTCAGTCCGAGTTTTATTTATTTCCTCGCAAATATGTTATAAAACGTCGTATGACATACGTGCGCTTTGAAAATTACAGCCTCTGCTTTCTTTTAGCCCTCGCCTACGGCTCGGGCAAGCAATATCGCCTCGGCTGTAATTTTCAACTTACCGCACTTATATCATAATGTACTATTTTAAGATCTTTTGATATTTTAATAAGAGTTTCCTACACTCCAGAAAATTCGATTCGATTGTCTGATTTACCTATGCACAGGGGCGGATCTACTTAAAGGCTTTTTGGGCTGCAGCCCAGGGCCCGTGGATACAGAGGGCCCCCAACCGAACTGAAAACAATAGACGATATTGTCAATAATAAAAATTATCTAGAATTAAAAACAATCCGATCATAATAAAATGGCAATTGGTTGAGTAATTAGGTAGGGCCCCTAAGCAGTATTAGCCCCGGGTCCCACAAATTCAAGATCCGCCCCTGCCTATGCATAAAAAATGTTGATCTATTGAGGCATAATAAAAATACAGGTAGGTTAATCAAATTATTGTCTTTATTGTGTTTAAATAAAAATTGTTATTCAGTTTGCTCTAATTGCTCTGGGGGCCTAAAAAGGTCACCTTGGCAGAATCGTACAAAAGGACAACGTTATGAATCAAAATGGCGAAGCCAGTCCGTGTTTTTCTTTTTTTCGCTACACTACGTAGGTATAATCAAAGAGATATGGATTGAATTTGGATTGGATTGATTATTGTAAAAATCTCTCCGTGAAAACTTAGGTGAAGTGATTTGTTTTTGCTAGGAATTGACACTATTGACAGCTCACTCCACGCTCACTTCACCTAAGTTTTCACGGTGAGATTTTTACAGAATCGACCGGCTGCACCCCAATTGCAAGACAATTTCAACCGCAATCCGGAGGATTTTGATGGAGATTTCTAATCCCATTCCATGTTTGAAAAATTCTTCGGCTTGACAACGTAAATACGCAAGGAATGTTGTCGAACTGTCAAAATTAATGACATTGGATATGTGAGTGTGTTACGCAATTACCCTGCAAACTGAGTTTTGTGTATACCTGCATAAAGACCATTCTTGGTTAAATAGGTCTTTATAGGTGGAGTCGGCACAGCACACTGACCTCTATTAAACAAGTACACAGGTCAGTGGCACAGCATGGCTTCATAACCATAGAATTTAAAAATATACATCTTACTTTTTTTCCAATTGGATAATAGAGAATAAAAAGTATGACGTACCTTTTTGAAATCTATGGTTATGAAGAAGACACGCTGTGCCAACTCCAATTCAGTGAACTGCGACAGCCTGAGTAGATTAATAGTACAGACGCCAGCACATCAAGCTACCCAAAATTGTCAAATTTTCCCAATCAACTTTGAACCTTATGTTTCAGCGATAAAGTCGAAAATCTATTAAAGGAATTTGACAGATTGTAGTAGCTTGATGTGCTGGCGTCTGTACCTATGACTAGCCAGTAGCTTTCATTTTAACAATTAGGCAATTGGCCATTGCGTTATGCAGACGATTTTCTTTTTCTATGAAGCAATGGGTTTTGTCGTTTATCAAAATGCAAGTGTTTGTCATTCTGAGTGTGTTAGGAGATGGGTGTAGCACAATTTTTTTTTGTATTTACAGTCGCTTTCATTTTCATAATTCGAAGACATCCCTGAGTCCTAACCAAAATTATCGTCCGTGCAAACACACAATCGTTGCGCAGAAACCACTGTAGACGCGACCAAACGTTCAAAAAGTGTCATATTATCGCGATGATCACCAGCGATGGTCAGCATTTATCGCGTCGATCGCTTTTGGTTAGGACGCGGCCTAAAGGTAATAAGGATAGTCGACCTCGTAAATGCTGTACCTACCTAAGGTTGAATGTTTCTTGCACGTCATAAACCACAAGGTAATTTTTTTCTTATAGTCCTATGTGACAGTTGTATTGCGGCCGTCGAGAGAATGCGTTCCTGACACCTAGCTGTCAGTACGAAAATTTTAGTAGCTAATAAAGATCAAATTCGCATAACACGTATTCGTTTGTATGAAACTTACAGGTGGCAGGGACGCATCCTCTCGACTGCTCGCTGACTGATTCACTGGACTGTAGATATATCTACAGTCCAGCCGATTAACTATCGTTCAACCTTAGCAGAGTTTGAATTCAATGACGAGATGACTATAATATATTGTGTTTTACCTACACACAAACAGACCAGGGGGCCTAAAAAGGCCATTTTGGCAGAGTCATAACAGGATAACATCATGAATTATAATATGGCGAAGACAGTCCGTGTTTTCCTTTTTTTCGCTGCACTACGTAGGTATAATCAAAGAGATTGGGATTGCATTTGGATTGGATTGATTAGTATATTAGAACAGACAAAAAAAAATTACTGAAGAGTCCTTCACCAATCGGATTTGATACGATTTACGTAACAGTTAACTGTCCATTACGATTCATAAAGTTATCCTTTTATGATTCTGCCAAAGTGGCCATTTTAGGCCCCCAGGTGGGGGTTGCACAATGCAAATGAAATAGCACGTTCAGCCACATTCATTGCGTTATTAGCTTTACGGAGTAGAAGAATTTTTCAAATTTATAAGGCAAGGGATTAGTATTTTTCACCAAAACCCTCGGATTGTGATTGAGTGTATTAGCATTGAGGGTGCAGTTTTTCATGTGGGTTTTACTGTGTTGTATGTATAAAAATTATTTTCTTTAGAAGTGTCATTATGCGATGAGGTTGCTGTGCCTATTGCGATATTATGATATGTGTAGATGGTGTGCGGCCTCGTATTCGTGGCAAACAAAAGATAGTCCGCGCGGCACTAGTTGGCTGCGCCTTAGGTACGTGAGCGGTGGGACGGAGGGGCGGGGGCGCTTTGTCATTACTAAGTACGTGCGTTGCGAACAATAGGCAACCCCGCCGCCCTCACCCCCGTCCCCACCCAAGGCGCGGCCAACTAGTTCCACGCGAACTATAGTCCAACATGTTTTTATGTTGCTGTGTTGACCAATTTGCAAGAAATTTGTTTCAGAAAATGTTATTTTCACAGCACTTTTGCCCAACTTTCATTAACCACGAATAAGGGGCGTAAGGTTAACAAGAAAGAAAACCACAAGTTTTTTTTTGTATATTTTCACGTTTTTATAACAAGTAGGTAGTTCCAATAAAATTTTACAAGTTTATTTTGTACAAGTACGGAGTATCCTCCGTTTATTGAAACTCGAACGCATCAGATATTTAATAGTGGCATAATTTGCGGAGAGTGCTTTTTAGAAAGTAACAGGGCATATACTAGCGTCTGTCGATCTGTACGTCCGTACGCCGATCGTCGCCACGAGACAAAACCACCTACCTTACATACACACATCAATGTGGTCGAGAGCCCATCACATTACAACCAATTCAGACAACATTTGTTTGTATGAACGCTCATCATTTTACTGCAGACAAAAAAAAGAAGAAAAAATTTGGGATGTCAATTTTGTTCAAAATAATGTTCTTCTATATTATTTAAACTGACTCAAGTAGGTAACTGTAATGCAAATGCAATTTCATCTAATTTGTTGGACAATTCCGATAAACTCCAATATATTAATTTAATTGTCTGCATGAATTTAAAATGTCTGCAGTAAAATAACAAACTTTTCATTCGGAAAAATTAGCAACACGACTTTTCTTGTACATCTCCGTTTTCATCAAGGCAATCCAATACTATCAACCCTTAATAATATCTTGTGTAGATGATATAATATATAATATAACCAACTTTAAAAAATCAATTCCAAAATCTATCTATATCATATTATCCCTTTTTTGCTCTTTTCAGAATCATGTTGCTGATTCTCCCTTTACATAATACAAAATAAGGTCGAAATCGTCAAAACTGCATACAATTATCTTTCTTTATTGTTCGTATAGCAGCTGCGACGAAACTTATCTCATAAAATATGTCACAGACTCGAAAATGCATGAACCATTCGTACTTAGGACGCGGGAACTTTGGGAGATTTTAAAATCTAATACATCGAAACGCTTCAGTTCAATTTGCAGGAAAATTACAGCCATAATTGCAGTCTTTATCTCATCGTATTGTAATGTTGACCCTAACTGGATCAGTTTTTTTGTAACTTTTATGAAATAAGTTTTTGAACCAAGGTTGATGGCGCTATCTGAGGCGGTGTTCTAATACGACGTGGTTACGTGAAAACGCGAGCTCGCGTGAGCTTTCATACAAATGGGTTGATGAATGTTTTATTATGCGGACACGTGGTGCGCTCGACGTTTGGGATTGGCATACAATATCGAAATGTTAGGTTGCAGTTCGTTTGACCGAAGCTCACGTGCACTCGCGATGATCACGTCGGCACGCTGAGTCGAAACAAAGCCTTTCAACCTCACGATAGCATGATTCTAAAATATAGATTGGTTACAATCGCAATGGGCTCTAAGTTCAATCGATCCAATGCTTACCGCTTCGAACTATCAACCGAACTCCTCGCAACATGATACAAACAATTAAAAGCTTGAATACTTCAAACCTAACATTTCAGCTATAATATAATTTGACTATAAATATTAATATCTTACAACGATAATTCAGTTTAGGTGCATAACACAATAATTGATAGTTCAATATTTAATGTTCAACAATGTGTAACGCAACAAGCTATCACAACGCTGCATATTATTAAAAATTCAACGCAATATATTATTTGAAAATGTAACACAGTATTATTAAAAATGGAAAACTTCTTATCCGTCGCATTGGCTCGACTGAATCTTGTACCAATTTGTACTTACATTAAATTTATTTACAAGTTACTAGCTATCGCTTGCCCGAAGATAAACGGAAACATATTCATTGCTCACACGCCGCGATGGCTCGACGTGCGAACTTACCTAATGATAGGGCATTATTGTGTGCACATTCACAGAGATCACAGCCTTCAGGAGTGTAACTAAAGTAGTGTGATGCGCACTGACCGGTAGCAATGTACATTAATTTTATTTATTCGACGGTAATGTTACATTTACGAATAATTATTGAATTGTTTATTATTTATTGACTTTATTATTTCAATCATAAATTAAATTTACGTCCCTTTAATGTACTTTTCAGTCTAATGTGACACGGCATTGTGGCGATGTTACATTTACCAAATGTAACTTAAATTAAAATTGTCAATTACAAAAAAATTACAAATCAGTACGCTGGTTATTTTTATCTGCATATGTAAACTGAAACCTAGATTGTGCGTTCTTTAGAACAAACTTGTGCTAATTTTGCGCGGACTTCGAATTCGAACAATCTTCGGGCTTTCGACCGTAAAACTATAATAACACCGAAATATCGGAACAACCAATAAACGTTGCTTTAGTCTAATTTATTTTATACTATTTGATTTCGAGACACAGTCTCTATTGCTATCGCCAATAGCATCCGCTATGAGATCTAGCGATAATAATTCCGAGCCGTCAACCGCCCGGCACCCGGGCGCACCGATCTCATCGAGTGCCACCCCACCACCCACTAACATAATAATAACATTTATTCATAAAAATATAACTTACAAAAAATCTACTGTGACTTATTACAATACAAAAATGTCGAATGCTACTCCAATTAAATATTACATTCCTTCTACTTATTGCTTATAAATTAAAAATGACATTATTGTTGCAAATTGTACAATTATAAATTTTTATTTTTATTATTTATTATTATTTTATTTGGAAAATATTTTAGTCTTATAGTTAATTTAGAATTAAGACGACCGCGGGATGTGTTACATGGTTGCGACTTGGGAACGATTCGATCGCGCTTTTTTGTCGCGCTGCGTCGCGTCCTTGTAAGACACCCTGAAGTCTATCGATTTATTAAATATCCCTCGACTGCGAGTTGCGTTAGTCGCGCCCTGACGCGACACACTCGAGACCACATATACACAAGATGACAAATCATTTGAGCCAATTATTGCGTTAAATGATAGCAGTCATCGTCAGCGACGTACAACACACATTTTTTTAATATTAGGCCGTGCTTACTGCACCAATCACGACACGCTAAAGATCATCTTAGTCTTAATATATTGAATTGAGCAGTATACGGACGCACGGACGCACAAATTGACGATAACCCTGTAGTAACTACTGAAACCTAACTAATAAGTAATTATTTTTTTCTCTTTCTAGGGGCGTATAAGTTAAAAGCATTACATTATTAAAGTCTCCACAAAATTGTATAACTTACGATAACGCTATTCATTTTATTCGTCAATTAAAAAGATAATAATTTCTCTTATTATCTCTTATGCTACAAAAGAAATTTCAACATAATTATAAACCAACGTAATATAGTGTATATCAGGTTATATTTTGCTATGTAACATACAGATATACTTCTCGAATATCGTAATCAATTCCCGAATGCAAACTATTGCAAACTGTTCTCTGTCACTGTATCCATAATATTTATTTTTTACAATCTGTCATAATAACTAATAATATCGGTCATCTGGATATGACATCTATCATCATTTGTATATAACAATATTTATGAGTAAAAAGATAATAAAAACGTTTGTAAAATAATGCAATAACATATATTTAGATAAATATAATAAAAATTAACAATACAATAAAGTCACAGCATGTATTTACATATTTCTATACATGTTCGTGACGCCACGTGTGACGTCAGCACAAGTACAGTCATCGTACCCATTTTAAGTGTATTTTTCTACATAGGATTAGTAGGCTTAGACCAGTGCGTACAGACAGCCACAAAAAAGAGTTCCCCTCTCTCGATTCCTAACTGGCTTGCTCCTAAGTAGGTAGTCGATAAAAATCTACTATTTTTATAATGAATCTCCCTCACCGTCGAAACGTACTTATCAGTAAATTTATAAATAGGTATCAGAAGCTATAATCTGTAGACCGTAATTACCGAACCCCAGACCCGACCGAAGTACTCAATAAAATTCATCATGAGAAGATCTAATTAAAATGGGTACAAGAAACGATGGCACTTTACAGGGTACCTATGCATTTTTTTTTCATAAATTATGTCATAAAATGACGACTAAAGAACTATGTATGTTTAATTTACGCCGTGACTTAATAACTAGTTTCGATTTATACCTAATCACATCGATTTAGAACATTTGTTGTGTGGTAGTAATGGTGGCACGGCCGGCCTGGCGTCTGAGCCCATGAAACAAGAAGCTGGCGGCGGCCTTGATCGGGGCGACTAGAGGCGCCCTCGCAGCGGTCTCCCATTGTCAGACATTGCCTGTGGCGGGGAACCTGGGCGGAGGCAGCGGCGGCGGCGGCCGCCCCGCCTCCCCTCCACCCGAAGACTGCTCCGATACTGAAATGCATAGCTCAGTTATCACCACTACCACCCTGTCTCACATCTCGGGCCATCATAACTTCTGAACAGGGATTCCTAAGTTTCTCTAAGAATTCTCAGTTTTGCAAGCTTGGTATTCGGGCAGTTCTGTACCATATCATATCAAGTGTATCTCATAACCGAATCTACTATCGTCTAAACCTAGTACGTAGTTCCCACGATAGTTTCAAGCTCGGTTATTTTTCCTAACTACACACTAAGATATTTAAAGCTCTTAGAAAGGAACATCCCTAAAAGTGTGTTCACTCATGGTTATTCGAATTTGCATATAGACCAGATCAAGGCAAGATATAGGTGTCACGTGGGACGAGTACACTTGTTGTTTGCCAATCCTACGCAGATACACGTAGATCAACATGTCAGAGCATCCGTCTCATTGTTTCGTTTATTTTGCGCCTATTCATCATCAATGTTTTGTTAGGCTGTACGAGAGTAATGCTAATAATAACCCTGATAATCCTATTTATAAATAATCTAACCTATATCTTATCTGTTTTCAGCGCTGTCCCTTTTCAGGGTGATTTTAAAATCACCACGGACTTCTGCGCTCCATTCCGAAGAGTCCTCCCCACATGAACACTTCCCTATCGTAGAAAAATGTGTTATATTATGCAGTTCATATAAACATACAGGGCTACTTTAAATTACCTGGCAAAACTTTGTAAGGTTTGTATCGATGTGGGATTTCCCATGTACAGGATCCGTCCTTAGTCAGTCAAACGAGTAACAGCATTGATTATCTGTTTACTGTTTGTTGACGATTTTGGACTATTATATCGTTTTCTTGCTTTTTTTCTCAACCGTAACACATTGGGATTTGAAGGTAACTTAAAAATGTAAAAACTTACTTTAGTTACCGTGTTTTAATGTAGTAGAGGGTATCTTTAATAACACCTGTTGTCTCATTACACACATATCCCTTTAAGTAACGCCAAGTCATTTAAAACAAGCCTTTTATATAAATTTTAATAAAATAACACATCTAATCTGAGAAATAACATAGCTTAGCCCACCAAGAAGTCTAGAAAAATAAAATTTAGACAGAATTGAACCTATGAAGGGTAAGTAGAAACATTTTAAATTATAAATTAGCAGTACGATTCCAGAAGAAAGGTAGTCTCATTGTTAAATTATAAAGGTTTAAATAGGGAGCATAAGGGAAGTATTGCATGTTAAAGCCAAACCATTACATCCAGAACCATATCGGCAATCTGGAAAAACATAAAAGCTGAGCGCGGGGTTCCACAAGGCAGTTTCAGTTAAGAACAACAGAAGATCAATTATCATCTTGGTTCAAAAGGTGAAACTGCCTTGTAGATAATAGAGCTAACATTCACACACCACGGTCATGTTAAAGTTACTTTTAACAACACAACATATCGTGCTAACACTGGTATGTACACGGACAATTGTAAAGTACCACAGAAGCGTATTTTAAGATGAAGTGTACTGTGAATGAAGTGTTAAAAGTGAATAAAATGACTGACGCCTATAAATATAAAACATCAAATTAATGAAAGCAAGAGTCATCATTTTGAAAAAGAAATGGAGTATCTGTTGTTATGTAATGTAGAGTGTGTATGATGTTAATAATTGATATCATAAATATTACTCACGGAAAAGTTGACTAATGGAGAGGTACTACAAACATTTCTAGTTAGATTAAGTGGCCTGAAAGTGATCGTGATGACGATCTGATTCCCGACTAAGCTATTCCGTAACCATCACTCCATTTGTAACCACTCCATATTGTAAAATGTAAAGAGTATTTTTCTTTATTTGTCCGATTTGGTAAACAAATAAATGGTTTTTATTAAAGTTTCAATTTTAAGAATGGTTAATTTGAATCAGACTTTAATGTAACCGCAACAAAGATCAAGACGTTCATGATCTGTGATTGATGCGAAACCTCTTCGTATAGTGTTTGTTTACCAAATGAGACAACTAAGGACAACACTGTAGGCAGCATAGTGACGTGATTGCGGTGACGTAAAGCGTGGTACTTACGGGAATCGTGTTTCTCGTCAACGGGGGCGGGGGGTGGCGGGGGTGGCAGCTGTTGTTCCAAGGCGTTCACGCAGTTCATCATACTCCCGTAGAGGCGGCTGTCGCGAAAACTGTCCCTGCACACAGTCTCCAATCATCCCCATTGACCGATTATGTCATAACCCCCATGTTTTCAAGATCACCACTACTATACGGTTCTATAGTTAAGAGTTTCAGTTTTTAACCATCCAAAGTATTGCAGAGTTTCATAGTAGCTTGCTATGTTTTCAGTTTCATGTACTATGAAACATCATTTCAGAATTGTTCGTCTGCTGTTTCTTACATTGTCTAATATAGTTCATTCTGTTTAAATATTTTATCCCAGTCACCCCACTAGTAAGTCCTGTTATTTATTTTTTACTAGAACACGTATTACAAAACTTTCTTAATAGACCTTCCACTAATAATCGAAATTTATGAAATAATGTCTTGCAAATTATTTAAACATTTCAATTGACTTGATTTTATTATTAGTTTTATTTTATCTCTCTTTGTAACAAAGGTTTAGATGCAAATTAAACAATTCTAATATTTATAAGATTTTTATAAATATTTATTTGCCACCTAAGTGTACCTATGCTTGTAAATATTATTGTTATGAACATGGTTGTATTGTTTGATAGAATTTAGATCTGAAACACGGTACATAGTGGTAGGAGCTATTTATGTCCAACAGCCCTCTGTATAAGACAGGGTAACATCGTTCGTTCCAGTGATATGTACACAATGCTTTACAAACATCACGTGCAACGCGTGCTCATGAATGACCAGCACCAGTCTGGTTTAGTGCTGTGTCGTGATTATAAGGAAAATCATGAATCATGTGTCATGTAATGGTAGGACACAGTCAGTGCCAGTAAGTATTCAAAATAATTATATCAATGAAACAGTCGTCGTCTCTTACCTCCCGTTGGAATTCCGGAACAGTGCCAAAATCTCTTCGAAGGTCTTATTTTTTGTTTCAGGAACTTTTTTATACGTAAATATCCAAAAAATTGCAAGGAATACACTAAAAGGCAGGAATGTATAGTTTTCCAGTAGTGCCTGCAAAATAAACAAAATTAGCATTCTACTGAAACATAAATTGAATACGAAATAATAATTATTTGATGGTCATCGTTAACCAAAGTTTAAGGACTACACAATCAGTTTACCCGAGGCCGACACTCAATTTCAGTATTACTTGATTGGAATCAATATTGACAGCAAATATGACTGACCGTAATTATAAGATCAGTGCGCCTGTATCAATATTAATTAACGGATGGCAATTGGAATTCTACACACATTGTAGGGCAAACACATAAAGAGACCTACCTTCATGCTAGGAAAGCCAATTCCGACAACGAAATTGGCCATCCAATTAACTAATACGGCGATAGCCATCGCGCTAGGGCGGGGGCCCTGCGAGAACAGCTCGGCAGTGATGAGCCATGGGATGGAGCCGGGGCCCACCGCGAAGAACACCACGAAACTCAGCGTCGACACCACCGACAAGTAGCTCATCCAGTCGATCATTTCCTGCACATAGCCGAAGAACTCCTATCAGGGGATAGCAATGGTGTCCTTTCCCGTCGCCGACCGGATGATGAAATAAACCACAAACATAAATGCACATCACACACTAGTCTGTCCGTGTGTCCGTCATGCTCCGCGCGATGCGAGGAGTTCCGACACAGTTGTTGAGTGCTGGTAGCGTAGTGTCGTCCATCTATCGTATGTACTGCGAATGCTGGTGATAAGTGCCATCCTGCTTTTGAGCAGTGTTTGTGTGATTATAAATTTCGCTTCATTTAAAAACGCGTGCGCTGAGCTCCCCGTGAACTTTTACCACATTTTAGTGGTCAACAAAAATAGTGTTAGTGCTATGTGAGTGATGTTCCTAACATTTATATTTGAGAATTTATTCCCATTATTTACAATGCTTTCCTACCGAGAGTCCGGGTTCGGAAACAGGAAAGTCGAAGAGGGGGGAGGACTAGCGAAGCGACAAGTGTATGTGTCTCAGTGATTGTTAACATCTGTTATTCTGAACAAACCAAAGTCAACAACGGACGTTGATGGCAATGATTTGTCGAAGGCAATAACAGTTTTTAAGACCACTGGTGACACATACACCCGATGAAGCAAATGACAGTGTGTGAGAAATAAACCAGGGATTAAAGATGAGGTGCATGCATAGTGTTACTAGACTAAATAAATGATACGAAGATTTGATTTTTGATAATTTTAGAGACATAATAATGATTCGTTTGAAGAAACATTCGTAGAGATATGCATCAAAAACTATTATGTATTCACGAAGTGATGATTTGTAACACACATCAAAAGAATGATTATATTTATAAGACACATCAAAAGAATGATTAAGTCTCCTTACTTTCTGATTGGAATCATGTTCTACTGCCGTAACAACTAATAAATGCAGTTGCAGCGAGAAGCGAAATAAAATTCATCAACGATGTCTTAAAACAACAAATCTTCATAAACTGCATTATATTAACTTTAATATATACATGTATTACTCGTATGTATATCTTTAAAAGAATCGAAAATAATTTTTATTGAATCACTTTCGATTAACGCCTCAGCTCTAAATTCGCTTGGCATATGGTGTGTGATACAAATTATCTTCAAGTGAACAGACATTAAAAAGAATAATCTAAAAGGCGTCTTAGTATTCTGACGTCCAAAAATATAAATAAACCAATTAAAGTAAATCTAATTTCGTAAATATTAATTTAATAAGTTGATTTGGAAGAGATCGAGCAACCAATTGGGGTATGAGAGAAAATATCACTAATGAAGTATTGATAGTCAAGGAGACGGAAACAGATAGTAGGTGAAGAAAGCGATGAGAAAGCGTGCCAAAGCCATTTTTAAATGTAATCCTTGATCGAGACAAAGCTTAAGTAGGACATAACAATTATAATTATAGTCCTTCTGTATTTTCGTAAAAAAATCTTTATATTATTGTAAAGAAGAGGTGATATTCCACGGTGTCCCTCAAGGAATACATTTAGGGCCAGTATAACAAACCGAAACACTAGCCCAACTTACTCTAAATTACACAATTAAATTCCAAACATGGTAAAACACAAGTTCTACGAAAATATTAATGTTCGTACTTTTAGAGTTAAATTATGGTGGTTTTCATTGATTAGTTATTGTTTTGAGAGAGTTATTGCTGTATATGTTGCGGAGGACGATGTGTAAGTTATTATGTAAATCTCCGGCTAATCTCTTGTCTATATTCTTATAATTTTAGAGTATATTCTTAACTTCACAACAAAACATTTAAATGGATTATTATCAATTATATTTTTGTGACTTCATAGAAAACCGCTTCGGTTCTTTTTTCCCTTCTAATTTCGAACATACCAGAGAAACTAACCACAATTTTATAAGACACACCTTTATTAGAAATGAAATTGTGATGAATATAGAGAAGATGAACATTCCCCCGAGGCCGTAGAGATGCAGCGTCCGTCTTCCAGTGCGATCCATGAGAGGCAAGGAGACCAGGGTCATGCCCACCATGATGGCCCCAATACCCATGGTCGCGAACTTCGCTGATTCGTCCGTCAGGCCCGAAGAAGTGAACAGCGAAGTGGAATAGTAGAACACCTGCGGATACGATGGAGCAGTTGAGGGTCTCGCAGTAACTTCAGACTTATATTTAATGTTACCGAGTTGGAAAATTGATTAAATATCTATGATCATATTTTTAGCATGAATAGATCCAATCGTATATACAACTTGAGTGGAAGTAATTGCTCAATTATTTACTGTCCGTTGAATAAGTAGGAACATTGAGTCTTATAGGTATAGGTTTTATCATTAGCATGTCTAAAAGTCTTTCATCTAAAGATCAAAGCTTTTACTGCCATAAGCTTGAAAAAGATAAAGTCACTTACTGCGTTGATGCCACTTAGCTGCTGGGACAACTGCATGACCACGCCGATGAGCAAGGGAGCGCGTAGCGTGGGGGAACATAGAAGTTCCCTCATTGAGATGGACGCCTCCGCCTGCTGGGCTCGTTCCTCGGCACGCATTTCTTCAATATCCTCTTCCACCTAAATAGGATATTGCGGAGTTGTACATAAAGATTTTACTATTGATAGTTTTAAGAGCGTTTACGACGTACGGCATTTCATACAAACTTTCAAGCCCGTGTTTTTCGAAATGAATGAACCGATTTTAATGAAACTTCATACGCATAAGCAGGATATAAAGGTCTAAAAAGATACTAAAGAACATTTTCGAAAAATAGTGTTACAGCCATATTAGACCGATTTTAAATTTTCCATAGAAACAGAGATTTCCAGTTATCTTTTTATAAATATTTCGAAAATGTTCATATGTCACTTTTTAGACCTTTGTATCCTGCTTATGAGAGAGAGAGAGTTTCATTAAAACGGGTTCATTCATTTAAAAAAACAAGGGCTTGAATGTTGGTATGAAATGCCGTACGTCGTATCATCAAGGTAAATCTAATGCCATTGTCTTACCTGATTGCTAGCCCGTAGTCGTCTGAGAGCACGTCGAGCCTCCTCTTCCCATTGGCGCGTGATAAGTAAGTACCGGGGCGATTCCGGACAGGCAGGCAGCAACAATAATTGCAGGATCGCCGGACAGATCGCCAGACCTAAACATGATGGTTGGTAGTCTGAATATCCACTTATTCTTAAATACATTTTTATTGTCACATAATTTTTGCCAATCACTATAAATTATTATTATTTATTATTTTTGCATGGCAATATAGAGTGGCGTAAATTCGATACTACTAATATTGTTGTGTAAGGTACTCAAGAATATTAGTAGTATAATAAATACAGCATTTAAAATCGCCTACATAAATTAAAATAATTTTATTTTTATATATTGAGTCAACTTTATAATTATTATTTGTGTGTAGACAGAAATACCCACTTTGTCTAAAGTCACCAAACAAACTAATTCGACAAGTTGCGAGCTCGGACTCACTGGTGGGCATAGCCCAAAAGAACGCTATCTCACCTGGCATCGTGTCTGACAGAGATAGTATCAGTAGAACAGTGATGAGCAGTTAGACGCTAGACTATGGGCGACTAGAATTAGTTCTATTTTGTTGTAATTTTTCACGTTCAAAAGTGCCTTTTGTGTGCCTATTTGAAATAAATGCTTTGACTTTGCACAAAGTCTAGTTCGCACGCACACAAACACGGTTCCGAACTGAATCGCACGTAAAAAATTACGAAAAATCCTTTGGAAAATCGAGTTTTATGAAAACACCACTGCATAAATCAGTTACAAACAAAGTTTATTAGACACTTCGATAATTGAGCTTTGTCGTATTTACACCCAAAGTTACGTTAAAATTAGCAAGAAAAACGAATCTTTGTTGGCTAATAATTTTTTTTACTACTCTGTTTCCGTATAGATAAAATTAATAATAAGACAAAACGATATCATGTTTAACTTTGGATGTACAATGTAACAGTGGAGTAATACCACATTACCCTCCCGACCAGTGCCACTTTAAAACAAGCACATTAACTTCAAAACTTGCATCCTCACGAGACATACATCGAAAGTCCTGTAACCGAGTCGAGATAAATAAATAAATAAAAAAATCCTTCAAGCCTAACTTTAACTTTACTGCTCTCGAAGCTTCATCGTAGCGTCGTTTATGTCAACTACTAACTCGTAAGTTGTCCTTAACTTTTGAATCTCGCACCTGCAGCGGCCGTGTTTCTTCAACTTTGCACTCTCACTTCCTTTCATCTATAACTGCAATCTGTTATTTTAATAGTTTCAAGGCCTAGGTCTGACAGGAAGTTCTGAACATGCTTTGAATTCATCGTGTTTTACCTTCCGAAAGTTTTCTAATTGTAGTTCTGAATGTAATACATCATTTCGATGCCTTTTGGATTCATGATTCTGCTTTTAAAGTTTATGATCTTTGAGATTATTTTGTGGAGAGGAAATATTTGATTACGTTTATAATTGTGATTACTCACTAAGATATTTCATTTCACCTGATGATTACTGATCTCGAACTTAGAATTACATTTTATGGAATTGCTGTAAGCCTTGGAATACATTAAAACAAACAGTAAAATATTTCGTTCTTTTAATCGATTTTAACCTTCTGCATTAATTTTATAGTGAAAAGAAAATCTTTGATGCTGTGTCTCATGCAGTTTCCATCTATGTACACAATATTTACAGTACATGGCTTTATATAGAGGTCAGTGGGGCGGCATTTGTCCGGCGACACGCCCACGTGCCTTGTCAGCTGTAGTCATATCTACGAGTATATACGATAGTACACATCTCGTTCAGGTTTAAATTAATGAATGTGTTTGTATGTTGTGTTTCATGATCCATTTTTTAACACGCTTTTATTAGATTCACTCATAATAACTAACTAACAATGTAACAAAATCTTTGAAGTCAATTTTAACCTACTCCTAATTGTATCGAAATGAAACTTTGTATGTATAATTATGTAGTTTGGAAGACAAAATTATAATTTGGAATCTTGGAGCTGACCTGATGATAGAGCCAGGAGGTGATTAGTGGATCTATTCAGGGGCTACTAGTAAACCTTTCAAGTTTGGGGTCATATGATCCATTTTGATGAGTCCAACATACTGCACTTGGTGTTGAGGGTCTGATGATGGAGCCAGGACATGCATAGTGGAACTCTTTAGGGGCTACTAGTGAACCCATTGAGTTTGGGGTCATGTGATTCGTTTTGATGAGTCTAATATTCACATAATATGCACTTGGTGTCGAGTGTCTGATAATGAAGCCAGGAGGAGGATAGTGGAACTCTTAAGGGACTACTAATAAACTCCCCGAGTTTGGGGTCATATGATCCGTTTTGATGAGTCCAACATACTGCACTTGGTGTTGAGGGTCTGATGATGGAGCCAGGAGATGCATAGTGGAACTCTTTAGAGGCTACTAGTGAACCCATTGAGTTTGAGGTCATGTAATTCGTTTTGATGAGTCCAATATATTGCACTTGGTGTCGAGTGTCTGATAATGAAGCCAGGAGGAGGATAGTGGAACTCTTTGAGGGCTAATTCTAAACCCCTCGAGTTTGCTAGTGGTCTCTAATCGTAATAATTTCGTTGACTTAATACTTATTAACATAATGAAGAATAAACTAGTGGCAAAAGTAAAAAAAATAAAAAACACGCTTTTAAAACGCACTAAAAATAAACACAACACAATTGTGTTGTTTTTATTTTTGTCTATGACAGCAACATCTTTTAATTTGCGCCACCAACTTATTTTAGGAATACAGTAAACTCCACTTCCAATGTTGTTGACAATGAACATAGGTACTTCTTTTTTTTGTTTTCGTCTACCCGCACTGATATAATATATTTAGTAATAAGATTTACGATTCATGAGAATTATCTTAATAAGAAAAAAGTTATTTAAACCAAATTGACTTAGGTAAATAGAATTCTAGCGTTTTTCTTTTTTAAATACATATTTTTTTGTGGTTCCGATATTGAAAGATCTCTGTTTTTTTGGTTTCAATGGTTTTTGGTTGCACCTACTAAATCATAAATACATGTTTTTTTATGAATCACATTAATTTATTGCAGCAGTTTGCTAGAAGGTTGAATTTGTTCTAGTCTAATTTGATGTTTTGCGTACAAAACAACAGAATTGGTAGTGACATCTTCCCAAAGTTAGTAACTTACTTCGAGTTAAATCTTACGAGCTAAAGTGGAAAAACATAGTTTCTTTCATTCTAACTTCTAATACTAACGCTCTGTGTGTTAGTATTAGAAGTCGTTTAAATCTCAAAAGGCAGCTTACCAAGCAAAATAGGCCATCCTTCATCAGTGCCAAGAATCTGCTCGATGCCCAGGACTTGCGAGAGGAGTAGCCCCACAGTGACAGCTAGCTGGTTAACCGTGCCCAGCCCACCGCGCAGGTTTAGAGGCGCGATCTCCGATATGTACATTGGCACTAATGATGTGTTTAACCCTGGGCGAACAAAACAACAGAATAGAAGGTGGTTGTGTCACAAGAACATGAATCACCAACAATTACATTATGCTGAGCGTTGGTCGTTTTGCTTAGATGTGACGCATACTTTCTCCCAAATTGTTACTTTTGCTTTTCTGTTGTTTGTGTTTTTATTTTTATGCGTCAGGTTTGCCGCAAATAAACGTATCTTCTTTCTAATTGTCAAAGAAAGATTGAATTTGTGTAATCGTGAAGACGATCAAGCCTAAAGGGAGATGATTATTTTTATTTTTATTAAATCAGTCCATGGAAAAGCGTTAGTATAGTCATAAAGTTACATAAAAACCGTTGTTTTAACAAATTGCAATCGGTGCGTTTGCATAGGTTTCCGTTTAAATCACGCTGCACCAAAAACATTAACGAGTGACTGCACCTTTCGGAACGAAATAAGGTGTTTACAAAATATACCAGTCGGACTGTTCTGTAAAAATCACACCGTGAAAACTTAGGTGAAGTATGCTTGTACAGAGCTGTGATCTGATGCTGGGAACCGACACACTGAAAACAATAATTTCTTACTACACCTTTCATTAAGACTTACTCACTTTATACAGCAAAAAGAAATGTTTGTAAATCAGTGTAAGACAAAACAGTAACTTTTAATGATTGAACAAACTATTTACTGAAAAAAAACAACAGCAAAAAAAGGTAAGCTTACTGTAATGTACATTTCAATGCTTTGAACGATTTCACCAAATGAATAAAACAGTTAATTTTGTGACCTTTTATAACGTTAAAGTTTACTGTCAACAGTAAAAAATACTATTTTGAACGTTAAGCTCATATGCAACTGTTTAAAGCAGTTCAGATCAATGTTTTTTTCATTTTTATTTACTGCTTAGTTCTTTCAGTGCACCCTCGTCAACAGTGTCAATCCCCAACAACAGATGGTATGCCACTTCACTGTGATTTTGTTTCAGCATAGACCGTCTGTACTTGCACGAATCATTTTGACGTATTGTATTGTTAACTTCTACCAATCCGCACTGGGCCCACCTAGTGGATTATGGCACACTCTCTCTCACCGAGACTCCTCTCTTTCTCTATCTGTCAGGGCTCAGCCTGTGTCCCAGCAGTGGGAGCATTATATAGGCTGATAATTTATTACTTATGTTGTTAATGACTGTTACTTGCACACAACTATGCAAGCAGGAGCATGCAGTTGTACCATAACAACTTGTGAATTTTGAATGTCACAATGGAATGCATTCTTTATTTCATACACGTTGTAGGTATGATGTGTGCTTTTCAATTGGCAATTCGGCGCATATTTTGCAACGATACCTACGTTAACATCGAAATGATTTTTGGTAGTACTGGCATAAATATTTTTTTTCTTGGTTTACGTACCACAGTTGACTCCGATGATGAACCTTCCAAATATGAGGAGCTCGTAACAGTGTGATATCTTCGTGAACCCCATGAGACTAGCGCCGCTGATGCCAAGTATGTTGTTTAGCAGTAAGCCCCCTTTCCTGGTAGAACGAAGATATTAGGAATTGCCTGCATGAACAGTGAACAGTGTATGACAGAAACGTTTATAATAGAATTTCTAAGGGATCGGCACACGTACGAAGTACATACGTTTCGCTTTTTTGGTCTCGTGGCTTTATTATTTTATGGTGCAACTAATGGATAGTGCGGGGCCATTGATATGGCTTCTTGAGGTCTAGAAAGAAACTATCAAATAAGTGGCAGAGACTAGTTAGCCGATTTTTTTTTAATTCCATGCACAGACGCCAGCACATCAAGCTACCCGAAACTGCTAAATTTACCCAATCAACTATGAACCTTATGCTTTAGCGATAAAGTTGAAAATCTATTATAGAAATTTGACAGATTGTAGTAGCTTGATGTGCGTCTGTACTTATTATCAAAATACTACTATTATTGTAACTGCTAATGTCAGCTGCTGCGCCGACGTATCCACGATGTTTGCAGTTCTTCCCTTTGTTTAACTATCATAGATATGTAGCGTTTTCCATCATGGCTGTACTCACATTGTCTCTAAATGACAATGATAATGGCCAAGTAATTGAATTCTTGCAATATTATGTTAAGTTGACTGTCGCAGGCATGTCGAGATGGTGGACGTTTCAATCGTGAAATTGAAAATTTATTTACACATTCAACACTTATTACATTTTGGTTTATAACAGACTGAAATAGTAATATTTCTTCGATATCAAATCTGTCAATTTTAATTGTAATTTATAAACAACACTGTGATTTCAAATTGAAATGGACAGATTGGTATGGCGCTGTTAAATTCTAATTAGAAATATATCTTGGCATTAATTAGATAAGTACGATCTTTAACAGTGTGTATTATAGTTCACAACCAATAATTCAGATCAGATAATCTAAAAGTCTTAAGCGCTTGAACGACGAATGAGTCTCAATTTTTAATTCTTTGAAATATTTGTACGCTGGAAACAGCAGAATATTATGAACATCATATTACGTGTAACACCTTTGTAACAACAATATTTATTATTATTATAACACAGAGGTTAAAATTAACGCGAATACACTAGCTGCTCGTCTCGCTTTTAAACTTAGAAGTCACAGAAGCAAAGAGGTGTCAAAGACTTGATATCGTAGGACAACAGATTAAAAATTGTTGCAAAATAACTGCCTGTGCTCATCTCTTATCTCTTTTGTTGACTGTACAGGGACGTGCATCTTACTTACGCAAGAACAAGAGTGATGTACTCCTTAAGTATTCATAGAAATCTTATGATATTATGAACATAGTACCAAACCATACCAAGTACAAACGCCAGCACATCACGCTACTACAATCTGTCAAATTTCTTTAATAGATTTTCAACTTTATCGCCACAATATAAGGTCCAAAGTTGATTGGGAAAATTTAACAGTTTGGGGTAGCTTGGTGTGCTGGCGTCTGTACGATGAAACTGATCTTTCTTCACAGGTACAACCGAAATTTCACTAAAAAATCGCTGTGTATTTTTGCGTAAGTGTAAGTTATTTATGCGAGCATAAATAACTTACACTTACGCAAAAATACACAGCGTCAAAAATACACAGCTAGCGTTCGAATGATGATGCAGTCACGAGTGACTGCATCATCATTCGAACGCTAGACTACCTTAGATAAAGGGCTTGTGACGTCATCCTTACCGTCCGAATCTATTCGCGATCATACCACCAGAGAAGCCACCGAGCATGCCACCAATAGCAAAGATGCTGACCGCTATGGAGTACAGTCTGTTAACCGTGTCGTCTTGTAGGTCCATTCCATACCGGTTCTTGTATACATCCTTCATGAAGTTTGCGATGTTCTGGGAAAGAAGACAATGCA
Organism: Luperina nickerlii; assembly: GCA_963855955.1. NCBI lineage: Eukaryota > Metazoa > Arthropoda > Insecta > Lepidoptera > Noctuidae > Luperina > Luperina nickerlii. The sequence goes on from OY979662.1 coordinate 3,422,168, forward strand.
CAATGGTTACTCTAATAATAGATAGAATACTCTATTAAGTACACCATATAAATTACAGATAATAAATATATGGGATGAAGATAATATACGGTTAGACTGGAAGCCGAACCCAACATAGCTGGGAAAAGTCTAGGCAGACGATGATGACGATGAAATATATGGGATAAGCTCACTGTCCTGAGAAAGTGAGGCGGGGTCGCATATCCTACATGGTCTGCCCATGTAGGATATGGCGGGACGAGCTGGACAGGTTCCGTCAAAACTGGAAGGAGGACGCTCGGGCACGTGAAAGATGGAAAGAGGGTCTTTGCCTAGGAGAGGAACAGCGTAGGCTAATAAAAAATTATAAGTACATAAATTTTCTGGTGACCATGGTAAAAGGAATCTACAACTATGGACAATGGTAGTGGTGGCTTTGTTTTACGAAAGCCTTCTAATGACTATGTCAAGACTATATTCCCCGTAAATAATGAGGTAGGTTGGTTTACAATAGTTCAGTGGCTGCTCTTGTATATCTTTTGCATCATTAAAAAAAAAAAAGAAATAGCTGTTCCACACATTTTGTTTTTTAGGTATTACAGCCTCCACAAGGATGTGCCTTACAGGCGTTACACGGGCGGGTTCCGGAATTGGTATTTTATGAGGAACCGGGGCCACCCCTATATGCTGATGGTGATCACCGGGGTGGTTTTAGTGAGGTAAAAGTCCCACCCTACCCAACCTCCCTCCCCGGAGGTCGGGTGCCTTTTAAAAGTTTCCACCCGAAAAAATAAATATTTGGCGTCGATATCCGTGCCACCCTGTAAGCTTTGAGTTTGACTCAATGTTGATCAAAATTTAATTGCGCTTAATTAAAACTGTAGCTAAGTAATGTTGGTTAAATATTGATGCAATATCAATGATATTGCCACAATCACGCTCAACAAACTAACCTAACATGATAAATACAATCGGCAGTTCTCTATTAGTTTAATCTGTGAACAGCTCATAACAGAGCAATAAATAACACTATTATTTGAATGCAAACCGGAGCAAATCCAATGAAGCTTATGTAAATAAACTAGACGCGTTATTTATCCAAACTAGGTAATATTATAAATGTGAAATTGCTTGTTTGTAAAAAGGTAATTTCTGGAAGTACTGATCAGATTACTATCATTCTTTTACTGATAGAAAGCTACACTCTTGCATTTTTCCTTATGAGATGTTTTGGAGTACCAAATATTTTATTTTTATTTCATTTTTTTTCTGAATGGGCCAGCTCTTGGCCTCGATCACGCCTTATAGAAACCGATGGATGAAGTCTATGATGAATCGAGCGTGCCCAGAAGATGCCTAAAGTACTGGAACTCCCACGCATCGACGAAACACAGTAGGCTGCTTGACGTCGGACAGCGGTGGGAGGCTGGTCGTAAACAACGAAGAATTGGCCAGTCAAATAAGGTGTTGGGTGTGACTGTCCAGGATGCGCCGAGGGCTCGGTTCAGTTTAGTAACTGGCGAAACAAACTGCGCTACACGAGGAGGCTTCTTCGTGCATCCCAAATATTCCCAAATATTTTAATTACTATTTCTTATTACCCTAATTTATTTGTTTAAAGTACAAAGTTCTTATTCATTATAACTATATCAGGCTTCCTCTCAGTATTCATCCTCTTGTTGATCATCTTTCACGAATCTATAGTTTCTTTTCAATATCTTCAGTTGCAATTAATATTTCCTTTCACAGAACGTTTAATAATTTGTGTCTGTAATCGAGACGGTTACTCTAATTGATTCACTCGGGTATTTAAGGAACTCAGTGAGTTGCACCGTCGGCAGCGCTCCAGTTTTTGCCTACAAGTATACAAGTTGTTAGAGGGTCTATTGGAATGAACTTAGCATCGGCACATCGCTTGAACTAACTTTTCCACTCACTGTGAATGACTATTTCGTTCCTAAATTCATTTACTCGCTTCGTGTTTGTCAAATGGTTTCACAGTTACAGAAAGTTGTACGGGATTTCTTAATGTTTTCTCAAATATTGATCTGCACTCCAAAAACGAATGTTTTATAAAAAGTGCAGTTTGCAGTATTGTGATGGCTCTCAACAAAAGTCTAGTACTGGATAACAATGTTAGTTGTGGTAAGTCAAGTGATATTCTTAGTTCGTTCGGAATGACTTCTGAAACTAACTTGAAAAAGGAAAGCTTCTAGTTTTAACTACAGAACCCTATTAAGCTAACTACTACATTTACACGGTCCGGCATTCTGTTTAACGTTGTTGTTGGATAAAATTACTTCAGAATGTTTTACTCCGATTAGTGTACCTACTTCAGTCTACACATCATAATCTCATCATAATCTTATCTACCCACTTTAGCTGACAAATCTCTGAACACAGTTTCGTCCTGATTCGAGCATAAGGCGAAATAAATATATTTATTCTCCTTTACAATGAATATTCACATATATACACTGACGTACGGCTTTAATTTAATTTAGACTGAAAGCCGACCCCAACATAGTTGGGAAAAGGCTAGGCAGATGATGATGATACACTGACGTACGGCGAAGGAAAACCTCTTGAGGAAACCTGATGAGTATAAAACCATCAGCAAACGCAGTGATCTACAATGAAAAAAAATGTTTACTACAGCATATTGATAAATGATTTTATTTTTGTAAGTAGGTTTGCACAAACACTTTTACACGTCAATCATAATTTTTTTAAACTAGATGAGGTCGGCGTTTCCTATCTGACTACTCTGAGAAGAAAGGTCGAAACAAACTCAGAGGTCATAGTCTCTTTTAAAGTCCAGACATAATCTTGGTCAAGTTATATGAAGACCATGTAGGTCGATTTCTGAGATGGTCTTTTGAGGAAAGAACCACACAGATTGAGAGGACCTTTCCAGTCAGTGCACGCATTTGTCAGAAATCATGCAGCTCAACTCAAGACTTAAGGAGCTCAACGATTCGATGAATAATACCAAAGAAAGGACATTTGGGTAGGCCACAAAAATTACTCAAACTGCCAGACCATGGAGAGAATAATATAAAATAAAAATGTATGTCTAATGTAATGTTCACAATAATTAAAATAATGTAATACTTTACAAAGTAAGCAAATGTCATTGTTTTAAAAAAAATCGTTAATGTCGATGTGTATAAAAAAAAACAAAACCTCTCAAAATGCAGAAATTGGAAGCAGCTCAATCCCAAGCCTTTTTATCTTCAATATAATCTTTAACAGTATAAAAGGCTTTTTGCACAAATTACGTTTAATTAATAATTTAAATTTATTAAGGCTTAGATCTTGAACGTGGCTTGGTAGTTTATTATAAAAGTGTATACATTGGCATCTGAACGAGCCACCTATTTTCTTGAGCCTTGTTGTAGGTACAACAAATTTGTGTTTGTTTCTAGTATTTATATTATTAAAACGATTCCTTTAAGACTCACTGAATTTATACAGTAAGAAGAAATGTTTGTAAAACAGTAAAAGACTAAATGTAACTTTTAATGATTGAACATACTATTTACGGAAAAAAAAGAAAACCACCATTACTGTAATGTAAGTAAATTTCAATGGTTACGAAATAAATAAAACAGTTAATTTTGTGACCTTTTAGCTACTTAAAACATTAAAGTTTACTGTTATGACGGTAACATTTTGCCGCAAGTTTTAACTGTTTTTGTATCAGTAAAAAATACTGTTTTGAACATTAGGCTCATATGGTACTGTTTAAAGCAGTTCAGATTAGTGTTTTTTTTTTCATTTTATTCACTGTTTGCAAAAAATTTCCACACAATGGGTGCCTGAAGATGGACGGCGCCGCCGAGGCCGGCCCAGAAAGAGAATATGGCGAGATGACCTGGACGCGTACCGCGAGGGCTGGTTTGAGGTGGCGCGGGAAAAGAGTTCCTGGAAGGATTTGGGGGAGGCCTTTGCTCAGCAGGGGAAAAGCATAGGCTAGCAAAAAAAAAATCCTGCGGAAAAAAAAACTAAACTAAATATATCTTTCAGTGTATGCTCATGCCTTCTTAGTATGAGAAGAGGGATTTGTCTTGCAGTGGGACAGTAATAGGCAGGCATTTTTTTTTTAATATTAGGGTGTATGACTGACCTTGCCAGGAGCGTTGATGACACCAGTGTTGTACCCGAACTGCAACATGCCCAGGACCGCCGCCAGTATTGCGTACGACAGGAAGAAGGTAAGGCCCTGAAACAATGCCACTTGATAACACCCAACACAGAACAAGGACACAACATAAGAATCGAAAAAAGTGCACTTTAGTTTATAACAACACATATGTCATGATGTGATTTTCAGCGGTTTAAAATCTTGAGTTTATTTCTTAATTTATTGCGGTGACAAATCCACACGAGGACATCCACTGAAATTAAAATTACAGTGAAAATATATTATTAAAAAAATACTTGACAAACACAAATAAACAAAAAAAGCTGCCCATAAAAATAAAAAATAAGCTCTTAGTTTGTATGCTAAATTTTTTAAACTCTGGATCTCCCTGAATATCGTAGAAAACAGTGTCAACTCTCTTATGAACATTTATAAACTATTTACGCTTGACAAGACATAGATATCACTGCTAATACATATAAGTGTTCTTCAGCGGAATGGCGAATTCTATTGAAATAGGTATGTCACCGAGACGCTTTTGAAAGCTTCGGGAAAAAAAGTAACTCTCGCCGACCACAGAATTGGACTGTGTGAAAGATGATAGGGCTGGAAAGGGAGTGACTACCGAGATGACGACTAATAGACAAGTTTGGAGGAAAAAGACATTTTGCACCGACCTCAAATAAATCGGCAACAGGGCAGAAGTAAAATGTCATCGGCCACAGAGCATAGACATAGGTATTCAACTGGAACAGGCTTAACTATTTGTTATGCTGGGGCTACATTAGCGGGCGAAGATTCGTGTCGAGTTGACGCGCTAAAACATCGTGTATACGCGATGTTCTTGTCTACTTTAGGCGGCGAAGATTCATCGTGCTGGATTGTGATGTTCTCTGTTGTGCGGCTGAGACTTATTCAAAATGGAGAAAGTAGTGGCGGTGCATTATATGTCGGTAAATTATTATTTATTAGAATTGTACGAGTATCAGTTACAAAATAATATGGTGGTATATTATACATTGAAGTTACGTAGGTGTGGCCACCCAAGCGAATATTAAGTCGCGACAAATCCCTTTGATGCGCGCCAGTTTACCGACAGTGCCCCGATAGTACATCGTCTTCGCCAGAATACTACGCGTTGCAACAATCTACCCAGCTACACTCATCGCGTCATCAAGAATATTCGCCGTAGCCCGCTAATGTAGTCCCAGCATCATGAGAATGAATATTAAACGTTGTGCTGAGAAAATGTTATGCAATTTGTGCCAACTGATAGAATTACGGCCTTGTATGGACTCTACGTTGGAGTTTATTTAGTGCACGCTCCACGGCAACTAACTCAATTAGTTTCTACAACGTTGTATGCTAGGATGGCCCTGCACTGTGTCCTTTCTATATTTTTGGTTTACTTCTACCTTGTCAACTCGGAAAACGTACAGTCAATCCGGTAACTTTGGACCACTTTTGTGATAATTTCCGTTTTATCGTGACAATGTGAAGGACAGTTGCTTGTGTGATCTCTTTGGTTTGTTGTCATGGATCAAACGAAAAATAAAGTTAAAAGAGAGAACGTGATTCGCCACGTTCTCGCTTTTTTTCTTTACTTTTAAATACCGATTGCGTAAGTTACATTGATTTTTGGGTAACATTAAACCTGCACTTCCCATGTCACTGAGTCACAAAGCACAGATTAATATTGTGCCACATTTATTTCAAAATAGACTGTATCTGTTATATTAAAGTAAAAAAAAAACACAGTGATGCTATGATTTTATGAAATTGACTTGTCATGCACGTCGACAGGATAATAGTTCAGAACTTAAGTTTAAAATAGCACCCAATGGAACTGTCTAGGATTACCGGCTTTTTTGTATAAATACTATTGTTTGGCAGTATGTCAATTGCCAAAGCTGAAACTTATACAGCCTAGATTCTGTGTCAACAGAAAGAGATTGCCCCAATGTTTTGAAAACATAACTAAAACTCTTGTTTTAGCTGGGGTCCAATATTACTATGATGGTCCATAGTTAATCGAGTTGACTGTAATTATAGATGTTCTTTTTTTAAGGTTTAACCTAGCCTCCCTGATGTTAGAATGTATCGAAGCCAATGGTTGAACATGTCTTTTGTTGGTTCTACAATATTGTGATACCAACCTGTATCGGAAAACAGCTTTTGCGAACGGTCTTCGCTTTTCGGACCTTGCGAACTTTAGTCGATGTCTTGTACTTACTATAACTGTAGTACATCACTACATCATTTACTGCTGATGGGTCTACTTTCAGGCAACTAGTAGTGGCGTACTTTGCGGCTCTTCTGATGTCTCGAACCTGTTGGTTTCCAATTCATCATAAGTTACCTACCTGTTCTAAGGACCTGATCTTCTGCTTCTGTTTAAAGTCTTCGCCCTCCGAACATACCGAGTTCCATCCCAAATTTTGAGCCCGAATCCAATGCTGGTATTAAGTATTTGTACCATTTATGATTAATTAATTTAAACAATCATGCATGTAAAGAGAAAGCCATTGTACATTTCTAATAAGACAAATAAAAACGTCATTAATAAAAGGAAAATTGTTCATATTTACAAGTAAATACATTCATAATTACCATAACTAATTGAGTACCTGGTCCAGCTGTCTGACGCTTCACTCGTGCTCTTCCTTTGTACTATATTACATTATCAATGATAGCACTAAGCTTCCATTGATAAAAATTGATTGATAGATTGCCTAATCAAAGCCTAGGACTGATATTGCGCTATTAAGCAAATATGTTCCAAGACCAGAATTTGGACTTCTTATAATTACTAGGAATTTGCCAAATATTTAAGTTGCGTATCCACTAGAGGCAATGCTCTACGACGGTTATTTTATGGGAAACTCAAAGGAGCTACTTAGAGTCGTCTGCTTGGCCGGCATCGTCACCACTAGGGCCTCGCGCTTCCTCAATTCGCCTCGTAGATACGCAGCTTACCGTTTTATCTCTGTGCCATCATCATCACCGTTGGTCTACGTACCTGTTCAAGCAGTCTGAGTTTCCGCCTCTGTGAGTGTTCCTCAAGCCGGTCCACGTATTCTCGCAGCTCTTCTATCTCTTCTTTTACTTGCTGCACTGTGTCCAACTCTTGCTTGATGGCGACCATGTCACGTTTTACCTGTGAATTGGCTCTAGTTTCATATCAGCTGGAAGAACATGGAAGATTTCGTGGTCAGAACATTTGCGCACTTCATTCGTTCGAGAAATTACGGTCTGAACTAAATGTTGTTGTAATTCCGAACTAGTTCACAAACGTTCTGTTCACAAACGTTCTTTTCACAAATAGTAGTACACCTACTTCGAATTATTAGTGAGTACACATCGGCCAAGTTCAGATTACAAAACCTATACCTCTCTGAGTCTCTCTGAGTCTATGTAGCTTGTTAACAGGTTCTGGACTGGAAAGTAGTAATTAGTTGTATTATTGTATTAGTTGACGTTGTTTGCTTTAATAAACTATCAAATTGTTTTGAGGCAAATATTAGTCTAATTGACAATAATGTCAACTATGTCTTCTTTTTCATAGCTTCAACGTTTTAACACATCTAAAAATTGAACCTGGTTGCCGTGCCAAAGCTCGTGTTATAAGCTACAGCGGTCACTGTGTCAAGGCTTATCTGCGGTGATATGCCAATTATGCTTGGGCGTTACCAATATTATGGGTTGACCAATCATTGTGAGCGTGTAGTCGTAAGATAGTATACTATCACACACTCTCGATCATAAACCGATTGAATATCGGATGCTTGACATTCATGTAGTCACGATAATATGTTGTTAGTAAACAGAAAGCCAATTCTCGTAATATAAAACGTTCAAAATGTAGTCGCAGCGGCAAACAAATGTCTAAAACTTGTCAAAAATGTAGGGATATTTGAGGTATTTTTAACAGATCGAGACTGAGATCAGACAGTGCTCTCAATTACGAGAATAGGGAATATGCATGAATTTTTTTCATGGCATTTATTAACAAAATATGAAAATACCGTAGTAGAGACGACAAAAAGTGAAATTAAAATTAAAATCGGCCAAGAAATCGGCCGATATGAGCATTTAAAACTATTGATTACACACCAATTAGACAGAGAGATCCGACATAGACTATGACGTCACATATCACTACGGCCATATAAACTCCGTGTTAAATTTCGTTTTGCGAGAAAGAGATAGAAACAAATCTTCGATGGCTCATATCTTTTTTAATTTCATAGTTATCCGAAAAACAGTTTTACTAAACTGTTTATTACATGAATGAGGATTATTTTTTTAAATAAATAAAAAATCATGCATATTCCCTATTGCCCCTCTGGTACTATATGCACTTTTTGTAAAACATATATGAAACATCACGCCTGATTTCTTCGATAAGGTAGGCAATAGTATAGGCATCGTACCGACACTCATTTCGTTTATTATGTATTAAGTGACCAGGAATAACCATTGACTATGCACATTTTTAGAACGCGGGGTGCTACTAAGATATTCCCACTTGGACTTGTACACAAAAGTATGAATTTCATATAATTTACACTACTATTGACACTTAGGTCCTTTGAACACGCCACGACTTCTTCACCTAAAATAACGTGTCTGACAACTAGCTTCCATTGTGATCCATACAGCACTGACGACCGTGCCTACACACAGCTTTATAATCCGTACTTTTTCACGGCAAGAAAAACGTACGCGAACAAAGGGTCTTACGGGTTACCGTCATTGTTTTTTTGTTAAATTCAGATACCGTTGTGTGGACGCTGGACGCTGTTGCAAGCTCCATGACCGCGGGGAGACTGACGCGGGAATGGAAGATGCTATGCGCACTACTGGAACTCGATCGAAAGTCACCACCAATCACGCTCTCGGCATCATTCAAGAAAGCGACTGTCATTTTGTTTTGATTTTTTTATTTTATCTTGTCCGCAGTTTTGGTCTGCGTGGAGGAAGGAATAAAAAATCTATATAAATATAAATCCTTGAAAAAATATATTTTTCAAATAATAGGTATTTGCAAAATTTCATAGTTTTAGGTCTAAAGATGTTGGAATTTATAAATTTTATATACACCTACACCTGAGCAGTGTTGGCCCAGTGGTAACGGCCCCGACTACGGTGAAGGAAAACATCGTGAAGCAACCTGTTTTAGAACCAAAAAATCGAAGACATGTGATATCTACCAAGCCACACCTGTCTTCGAGAGGGAGTGGACCGTAATCTATACCACGCGGGCCCACCGCGTGGTAGATTACGGTCCACTCCCTCTCGAAGACAGGAGGCCTGTATCCCAACAGTGGGAACATTTTAGTCTGATTATGAATCTGATACCTACCTACTAATATCCTTATTATATGTATAGAAGATTTTATATGATTATATCTGGCAGTATTGTGTAAGCTATAACTGAATGTGCATGTTGAGAAAGTTCGGCGACACCAAATAAACAAATCTATTTGTGGTGACTTTAATGTTGAGGTCTAAAGCAAAAGGAGTATGTAAGGGTAGCACGCAGTTAAATAGCTTCTGCCTATTTTGACAGAAAAGGGCCTGCATTTATTTTCAGATACAGCTGTTGACGCCGGTCGGCGGGCGAATAAAGGATGATTTCCACCAAACGGCTCGCACCGCATCGGATCGGAACGGATTTTACAATTTTTAAACGATATTAAATCGTTTACACAGTATTTAAAGTAGGTATATTACCAAGCCGCGCACAGCAGCTTGACCGCGGACGTCTTCCGTGACACGTGTTTGTAGCCGAAAGTATGCTGTATGAGGGATCGGCTCCATACGCCTGTCGTCGTAATCGATCGAATCCTTTCGGCTGTCGTCCAAATTTTTCTTTTCCTCTTCTGTGTTTTATGATTATTTTCTTCTACTTCTAATGCAATAGCCAACGATACTACGTCACCTTCAACCATTAAAAAAAATTAGAACACGTCAACACGGTAGGAAGGAAACTTTAGCAGTCAAATTGACTAGGCGCCGAAACGGATACGTTCGCAAGCGACGTACTGTACCGATCATATGCGTCGACATCCTGACGGACGCGGTCGGCTGTCGCCACATCCGTTCGTATCCTTTCCGATACGAGCCGTTTGGTGGAAACCATCCGTAAGTCACTTGTCCCACAGCTGACGAGCAAGCGACTCAAGAAACGTACAAAAGATTGTAGTTCCCGTGTAAGTGAAATAGATCGCTGACTACTCAGGCCGCTCGGCGAGTACACTCCTTTCACTAGTCTGGTATTATTATATATAATTATATTTATGTCCTAGTTCTCAAACTTCATTGTAGATTCCACCTACATGTTATCTATCAATTCATCAGTCATCAATCTCCTGCGAAGTGGTAGACAATAAATTATACTCAATCCATCAATTTATAGAAACAATATATCGATCGAACTTCATTCGTTTGATCTTTTTGATTAGATGAATGAATTGATGAATAACTATTTTATTACAACTGTAAGTATATAATTTGTTGTTTGTTTTTTTTTGTTTTAAATAACGGCTCAGTGATCATGTTATTGTCTACATTCGACTGTAAAATACTTTGACATTATAATCATTTATTTGAAATTTCCTAAATGACTGTTATATTAAACACAACTTAGCCTGCTGGTACACACACCTCCTCTCTGTCAGAAGGAGTGGGCTATAATAGTTTCTAAAGTAATTTATTTCTATCCTTACTCGAATCATCGAATGGGGTGAATACTACAGCATTTGTAGGGCTCATTATGTTTAACAGCAGCAGCGAAACGTTGCTATTGTACCATAAATTCATTCATGTACCATAAGTTCATTCATGTACCATAAGTTCATTACAAATAATTGTGCAACAACGTATGGTACATGACTACTGGATGTTTAATGAGACTCATTTAAATAATGCATTTATTTTCTAGCATTTGCGAATAGCAAATGTTAGGGGCGAAATAACATTTTGCTAAAATATGGGGTCTTAACACAAAATATGAAGCGTAAGTTTATACAATAACTGGAGCAATGTGGGTTTAATATGCACCTCTGCCGACTATGGGGAATGGAGCACTCCATTCTCGAACTTGTTACTAATCATGGTTACCACGATGTTACTCTTGACGAAATGGATGCGATCAGAAGCGTCATCAATTTTCCATAGGCATTGAACATAAGGGCGACAGTATATAAACGGAAGGCGCCGTATGTTTAATGACGAATTATGCAACCTGCTTACGACATATCGCTCATTTGGAGAAACATCGACATAAATGTATTATTTCCCAAAAGTAAGTTAAATATGACAAAGCACTTAGAAAGCGTACTTTTACGTTAGGAGAAACAAAGACGTAAAAAAAAAGTAAACTTAGCAGTTACGTCGATGTTTCTTCTAATGAGCGATATATGGTAATAAAAATCAATTTCCAACTTAAAATCTCAAAAAACTCAATTTTTTTAACAATTTACCCCCTTGCATCAGAGTGTTGCCCACTAATAAATTCAGGAAAACAATATTTGCCTGGCTTTTAGACAACTGTTACAGTTAATGAATTTTTAAATTATAAATTTTGACATTATATTTTAAAATTACCTTGTGTGTGTATGTATTGTTTACCTATTGACTTGTACCGTTTCTTTTTTGACATTTCATTCATAACTAATATATACAAAAATTGTGCTTATAAAACTTGACATTGTATAAAAATTACCTTCTGAACTGATTTATAATTAAATGAATGGGATATCACTTCTGCTTAGAGTTTCGATGAGAAACTAGATATAATATTGTTGCGGCATAGAACTTGGCCACTTTGACTTTGTAATATTTCTACACCGGCGACGGTAGTGTGTGTGAGACTGTTTAATATTAAGATCTTAATGTACGGACGCCAGCACATCAACCTACCACAATCTGTCAGATTTCTTTAATAGATTTTCAACTTTATCGCTACAGCATAAGGTTCAAAGTTGATTGGGAAAATCTGACAGATTGTGGTAGGTTGATGTGCTGGCGTCTGTACCATATACTCAGAAATAAATGAATCTATCTATCTAAAATCAGTATTAAATACTAAAACCAGTTGCAGTCAGTCCAACACAGCCGTATATACTTAGTGGGAAATAAATCAGAACCCGTTACAGGTTATTGTGCCGAAGCAGCAAGACGAAGGTTTTCCAGCGAGGTGCACGGTCTTGCTACACACGCGAGCCATACCGCTGCGGTACGGCCGCACAATCATCGAGCTATTTATGGCACGTAGGTGCCCTGAATGTGGGCAATCGTACAAGAATGAAGCGTCGACTCGAGGATTTTTCATTCTCGTAAATCTTTTAGAGCTAGTGGTGGTAGTAGCCTCGGTTTGTGCATTTTAGGTCGTGGCTCTGAACCTAGTCTGCCGAGAATAACATAGCAACACGCCTGTAGCCCCGAAGGGCTGGGCAGAGATGTAATACACCCACATTTCGTCAATAGTGTAACATTCTGCCAAGCAATTTGTGTAACCTGTGTTGTTACCGCTGTTAGTAAAAGTGAAAGAAAACATAGTGCAGGAGTCAGCGTTATCGTATAGCAAAGTTATATACACCGTGTTCCGGACGATATACATAAACTTCGACCGGATGTTCAGACCATGGAAATAAGCATTTTTCATTATGGACACATTAATGAATTCTTATTTTTTGTAAATTTTCATACAAACTAAATACCTTGATGTAAATCACCCGTTATGCATGCCTCTTTGTCCGAAATGGCAACGACGTATTATAATTCATAAGATTTGGCGGGCTGAAACGTGTCAAAAATAAGTTAACACCCTTTCTTACTGCATAGCTCAATTAAATTTCATTAAATGAAATTACAAATATCTTTGTAACGAAGCTTACTTCCTTTGTTAGATTGAATTTGTAAAAGCTATAGAAGCGTTTGACAAAGTTTCTGTATAACGTGAAGAACACGGTGTATATAAGACTGTCAAACAATCCCGTGAAGCCTCGAATCATCTCTTGGTTACATGTCGACAGCTATGCGGAGGAATTTTTCGACGCCATATTTTGGTCTGTTAATAGGACCTCTTCCGCTTTCACTAAAACGAAAGCTCATGGATATGTGCATTCTTCCCGCCCTCACCTACGCAGCGCAAACATGGTTCCTAACCTCTAACAAAGCGTCAAAAGTCCACACTTGGCGTCTGCCAACGGGCTATGGCACGAAGTATACTATACTATATACACGGTGTCAAACTCACAGACAACATTAGGAACTCTATACTTCGTTCCAAAACACAAATAGCAGACGCTGCGCGCACAGCTACTGGACTAAAGTGGAACTGGGCTGACCATATCTGTCGCATGTCTAAACAACAATACACAAAAATACTCAATAAATCCCAAATAATAAGAAACCACAACACTGCAACCCCACAAAAAGATGGCGGAATGAACTATCTCCTTCTTAAAGGATTGATTCCTATAATCGCAGTAGATCGGGAAAAGTGGAAAGAGGGAAGAGAGGGGGGCCTTTGCCCTACAGTGGGACAACACAGGCTTCTAATATAAATCATATAATATAATATAATGTAATATAATATAATATAATATAATATAATATATAAGCTTAGTTAGGTCAGTAATAATTATATTTGAATGTTAATAGCTTGTTGGTTTTTTTAGTACTAGCAATGCCCCACGGTTTCACCGCCGTAAGTTTTGACCTCGCGGGAATATCGGGATAAAAACTATCCTGTACCCATTCCCGGGAGTGGAGTTTATTCCGTTCCGTGGAGTTTCTTGCCCGTTCTTCTCCATACGAAAACTACCTTTTGGAATGGGTGACTAGAATCAATTCTATAATTTGTTGTAATTTCTGACGTTCAAAAAGTGCCTTTTATGTGCCTATTTGAAATAAATGCTTTGACTTTGACTTTGACTTTGGGACTCAAACTATCTCTATACCAAATTTCATCTAAATCTGTTCAACAGTTTACGCGTGATTAAGTAACAAACATCCAATCATCTTCACAAACTTTTACATTTATAATATTAGTGGGACTAGCAGCGCCCCGCGGTTTCACCCGCGTAAGTTTCGATTCCATGGGAATATCGGAATAAAAGTATCATACGTGTTAATCCAGTAAATGGTCTATCTATGTACCAATTTTCATCCAAATTTGTTCAACGGTTTACGCGTGATTGAGTAACAAACATCCAAACATCTTCACAAACTTTTACATTTATAATATTAGTAAGATTAGCTGACCCGGTGAACTGAAAAATACTGCGTCAAAATCAATAAGAACGAATGTATGAGAAAAATAATTATCTTAATTATTATTATTTTCGTGAATTTTTCCCACATTTTTTATAGATATTCTGCTCTTCGGTGCGCAGACAAAACCAACATCAAAGATCATAAAAATCGGTCCAGCCTTTCATGAGTTATTAATGGTGTAACTAACCCGACTTTATTTTATTTGTATTACATGAGAAGTTTATCCAGTTATCATTGAATTATGTATATCACTCAATATCAACTTTATATTGCTTACATAAGTATCTATAGAGCACCATGTTAAATAAATTTATAAGCAGTTGGTTCGAAACAAAACGATACTTAAAACGTAGCATTAAAACATATATAGATACTTAAAACGTAGCATTAGCAACAAAACGATACTTAAAACGTAGCATATTCCTGTCACAGTTTCACTATTCAATAAAACTCTTCTGTCTCGAATCCCTCTAATGTCAGTCCTCTAATGAAATGTCTCTTTTGTCGCTTCTGTGTCGTGGATTCACAGTGTTTTCAATGCTATCATTATAAATACAGAGTACGGAGCCCTTTGTTCGATATGGCACAATTTGTCCTTTTTACTACCGGTCAAACTAACGAAATGCAGTCGAAGCGTTTACGTGTCGTTCTTTCAATACATCATCTGTGGGCGTGGCGGATGGGTGTAAACCTATCTAATCTAGGTGGAACAGCCTTTACATATGTAGCCATTATGTAGCTTATGTAGCCATGCACTATTTGTTAATATGTAGAACCTCCCTCCGAATCAAACTCTCGGAACGCTCGGCTGTCGAAACCTGACACGTTGATCAACTGTATGAGAAATATCCATAAACCCGCCCCGTTTATGGATATTTCTGATACAGTTGATCAACGTGTCAGTTTTCAAAATATTTTTGCGAAGTATACGTGCAGGTTTCTGAGTATTGTAATTTATTTTTCGATATTTCGGTTTTTATATTTTTTTTCCTCTCTATCTCAAAAGGGAAACTTGACGGATAATTTGTTTGAATTTCATAATAATATAGTATAACGATATTTCCTATTTAAATTATTCTACTCTGTGGATGTTTTCGTTGTATCCCTCCCGATCCGTACCGTACCCAATCGCACAAAGACTGCTTGTGCTAAATGCTTCACGACGTGTACAACAAATAGCCGACACAATTTGCTTGTGTTGTTCAAATAAACCATAATAGGGAAATGGTGCGAAGAAGTCAATTTGGAATAGTCAACCTGGGCAGCGTTTGTTTTGTTGTGAAGATCATTTTGAACGACGCGACGCCAGTCCGATGTCTCCAGGCAACGGTTGCCAGGGCTGCGCCAAAATGCATCGGCGGCGCGGTGCCCTAGGCCGCCTGCGTGACTGCGTCGGTCCTGTCACAGCTTTCTTTGTCATCGGTGTCACATAGACGTTTTAGTGTTTCTTTTTGCGATTTTATTTTATTGTTATTATTTTTATTAGTTTTAATAAGTAAAATACATATAGGTTTAAAATGCTTAGTGGCAGCAGCGATGTGGTAGTTAACAGTGCATGTCAACCTTCAACATCGCTGAGCATCCTGGAGAGATGTCCGCTGTGTACCCAGGCACGGTTTTTTAAAGGTAAGCGGGGTTTGAATGTGCATATTGGAAAGGTGCACAGACCACCAAATGCACTCACCTCAGACCCTGACTTAACACCTACACCTACAACTCCAGCTACATCCACTTTTGACCCGTTTTGGAAAACTTTGTCCAAATTAAAAAACTCTATTCCTGTTTTAAAGCGAGTTCCCCGCGGCGCTAGACCTCTAGTGGCGCAACACCTAGCAGGTTGCGTTCGTCTTGCCGCCCGCGAGAACTCGCTAACTGCTTGGGTACAACTACTCACCTTCCCTTACAGAATTCTACATGTACAAAAGAATTTGGCAACCAAAAAAACACTAACTGCACAAATTAAAGAAAACTGTAATATTTTGGCCCATAATTTAGATTCAAAATTGCAGACACAGAGATACACCTCATCAAGAAGTGTATCACACCTGGTAGAATCTAAGTTAGGGGAAGGTGACATTAGCGGAGCAGCCAGGATTCTTTTTAGTAGTGATGTGGTGGCACCGTGTTCTCCAGAAACACTCGCAGCTCTGGAGAGCAAACACCCTGCCGCAGCGGATGGCCTTTCTTTCCCCGACCCTCCTGATCCTGATATCCACTCCCTCACCATTACAGGTCGAGAGTTGGTCACAGCCATTTGCTCCTTCCGGAACGGCTCCGCTGGCGGCCTCGACGGCCTGAGTCCTCAGCACCTTAAGGACCTTATTTGTTCAGGCGCCGGGGCAGCTGGTGAGTTGCTCTTGAAGGAGCTTACGGTTTTGGTTAACCTTATGCTCTCCGGCAAGGTGAACGAAGCCGTCATCGACGTTCTGTACGGGGCCAATCTATGCGCCCTGCGTAAGAAGGATGGCGGCATTCGGCCCATTGCCGTGGGCACTACTTATCGCCGTATGGCAGCCAAAATTTGTTGTAAATTTTATGGTGAGATTGTTTCGGAAAAATTTCAGCCCCTACAGCTAGGTTACGGCTCCAAAGGGGGCTGTGAGGCTGCCGTACACGCCTTGTCGACCTACTTAAATTCTGAAAAAGGAGAGGTCATCCTGAAGGTTGACATAAAGAATGCCTTCAATTCTGTTAATAGGGACACCTTGCTGGCAGAAACTAGAAAAGAAATTCCCCAAATTTATAGTTTCATTTGGCAATGTTACCGACATCCTTCTAAATTACTGTATCGGGACAACCTTTTGGAATCTGCTGTTGGCTGTCAACAAGGTGACCCCCTCGGGCCAGTGATTTTTAGTTTAGCCATTCACCCAATTATTAGACAGCTAAATTCCAAATTTAACGTTTGGTATCTCGATGATGGAACCTTGGGAGGCGATGCAGAAACTGTATTACATGACCTTCAATTTTTAAAAAATGAACTTCATTCCATTGGCCTTGATCTCAATCTTTCAAAATGTGAACTATATTTAGCGGACAGTACTGACAGACATCTGACACTTCCCAAATTTAACGCAATAGCTCCAGAAATCAAAATTATTGAGAAAAGCTCTCTTCGTCTCCTTGGGTCTCCGATTTTTGACAATTCCTTTCCAGTTTTTATTGAGGAAAAAATCCAAAATTTCAATGACGTTTCGGAAAGATTGTTCCAAATTAATATGCATTCGGCCATAACCTTAATCCGCTTCTGCTGTTTCGGCCCTAAATTAACTTATTTCCTTCGCGCTTCCCATTTTTGGAAGCATACTCACCTTTTAGACAAAATGGACCAAATTATCAGGCATACATTAACTTCCATTTTAAATGTGGCCATGGACGACCGAGCTTGGGCACAAGCTACTCTTCCCATTCGTATGGGGGGCCTCGGCGTCCGCAAAATTTCTAGTATTAGTTTACCGGCTTTCATATCTTCGGTCCACGGCACTGATAAATTAATCAGGAAAATCCTAGCCTCCACACTGATTAATTCTGATGTGCCGTGTTTCACCGAGGCTATGGATGCCTGGAGAGTCGCTTGCCCGAATACAGATCCACCC
This sequence comes from Luperina nickerlii, assembly GCA_963855955.1. Lineage (NCBI taxonomy): Eukaryota > Metazoa > Arthropoda > Insecta > Lepidoptera > Noctuidae > Luperina > Luperina nickerlii. Next base: position 3,440,177 of record OY979662.1, read on the forward strand.
GAAAATCCATCTTCCCAGAGACGGTGGGATGAGCCGCTCTGCAGAGTAGTACAGAACAATTTACTTGACTCGTCTGCTACTACTGCTGAACGTGCGCGCCTGCTGGCTGTGGGTAGGTGGGAGTCGGGTCTTTGGCTTCATGCACTACCTTCGTCGAACATAGGCACTTTGTTCGACGACACTACTTTTCGCCTCGCTGCTTCCTTACGACTAGGCACTCCTTGCTGCTCTCCCCATCGCTGTCACTGTGGCGAAGATGTCAACAGCCTCGGACACCACGGCCTGTCTTGCAGCCGAAGTGCGGGTCGCTTAGCACGGCACGCAAACATTAATGACATCATCCGACGAGCTCTTGTTACCGTCGGCGTTCCAGCTGTATTAGAACCCAATGGCTTGGCACGCGACGATGGCAAGAGACCGGACGGTATGTCCTTATTTCCATGGAAGGTGGGTAGGCCTTTAGTTTGGGACGCAACGTGTGTCGATACTCTTGCGCCATCCCATCTTCCTGGCTCGGCGTGCTGTGCTGGCGCTGCTGCTGCGGCTGCGGAAAACCTCAAGCGGCGAAAATATGATAACCTTATCGGAAATTATATTTTCGAGCCGTTTGGGGTTGAAACTCTCGGGCCGTGGGGTCCGAGTGCTCATGGTCTTTTTAAAGAAATATCTAAACGGCTGGTTGACACTTCCCGTGACCCAAGGGCTGGCTTTTACCTTGGCCAGAGGCTGAGCATCGCGATACAACGTGGTAATGCCGCCAGTCTCTTGGGTACATTACCAGTCGACAGCGATGCGGATGAATTTTTCGACGCAATTTTTTAGTTTCTGTATAGTTTTAGTTAAGTTAGTATTTAATTTTAATTTTGTTATTTATAAATAATAATAGACAAAAAAAAAAAAAATTTCGGTTCGTTTTCATTTATTATTTCATATCGTCGGTGTTTATCTATGTATATCAATCGGCACTAATAATAAAGCTGACGAGTTTTTTTGTTTAAATGCACTAATCTCTGGAACTATAACTAGTCGGATTTCAAAAATTATTTTTGTATTTGATAGCCCAAGTTACGAGGAAGACTATAGTCTATTTGACATCACGCTATGACTCTTAGGAGCAGAGCAAAAAGAACCTGACCCTGACCCTGACCAGATGACAGCCTGGGCAGGTGATGCGATGCAACGGGGCGGGTCTGGGGAACAAGAAATTTCACGCGGACGAAGTCGCGGGCAGCAGCTAGTGTCTTATATGCCAATATTAAGGTCTGTTAGAACACAGGAGATATTCTATATGGTTATTTATATATTGCTATCTATGATGGTGGTAATAATATCACCAATCCGTGTAGATTGGTCCTTACATGATCTGACCAAGATTATTTCTAGACTATAAAAGAGACTGTGACCTCTGAGTTTGTTTCGGCCTTTCTTCTCAGAGAATTCGAATATGAAACGGGTATTATAAGTGTGTGTACAAACCTAGTTACAGAAATAAAATAATTAAGTGTTGTCTAAATGCATTAACCTTTTTGACCGCCACAGTCGTGTATAGATGAAAAACCAAAATGTGCCCAGCACGCCACGGTTCGACTACATGACAGACTTTGACGCCGAGAGCACGTATTTGATTTTTTGACGTGTGGCGGTCAAAAGGTTAAATGAACACTTGTTAGTAAGCGAACCGCAACGCAAAAAAAATGTTCTTTTGGAACTCATAATGTTTCGAGATGGTTTCGAGACGTTTCATGACAGAAAAACTGCGTAGTTGAAAGTTGATTGTTGTTCTCAGAAGCAATTTGCAGGTCAGTGTCATGTTGTATCTTGATTAAATTATGATTCGCGACCGTAACAAACATGACCTTATAGAATTATAATCATTAGAATCAGCAATACAGTTGTCCTTGAGTTAGAATTGGCCTCAAATGTCATGATTTCATCAAATAGTCATCCAATACGGTAACATAACAGAGTAGGATTGATGATTTTTATGATTATAATTCTGTAAAGTCCTAATTAAGAATGGCAATTTTAATTTCGGGGGTTATCCTGACGCTTTCGATTTTAGTATCATTCGAATTTATGTAAGTATCGTGTACTCAGCGTGGTCATGCTAGGCCCTCTTTAGCTGCGTGTCCACATGCTATTCTCAAGTCCAGCGTCTCTATTCTTTGTAACTTTGACCTCCAGTCAAGTGGTCGTCGGTCGCCAGTGTCTCGACTCGCCAGCACCTTGACCCGGCCGGAACCCATCTAACTACGGACTACTTAGGCACTTACGTGTAATTTGCCAAGTTAACGAGCGGTGCCCTACTTTGGTAGAAAGTATTAGTTGATTAGTTATTGGATATTTAGGTGTATTAATAAACTGGCTTTAGTAAGAGAGTGATCTTAAGTATGATAAATTAAAGGCTCCTACAAACAGGCGCGACACGCGATATAATCACGCGCGACACAAAGGTACCGCTCGTTGCGCGACTTGCGATGCCTTTGTGACGCGCGCGATTTTATCGCGTGTCGCGCCTGTATGTGCCTTAAAGTGCAACGTCTATCTGGCTGTTATTGAGAATGAACGTGCCTATGTATTGACTATCACGTATCTGATATTCGTGATTGTTGATAAACAATTTTTTTTATTAGGGCAGTATGGCGAAATCCAAATCCATAGAAATTACGGGTAAACTTCCATAAGAAAAATTGGCTCCTTTGTCATAACAAAATTCTGACATACTGCATTTTTTGGTCAAGTGCGAATCGTCCATAATAATTAGTAAAATTACTGGCTTCGTTAAGCATTGCACGGCAGAAGTTGGTAAGTAATTTATCAAAGAATTTTTGTTTTGAAGTAATTTGACCATTACTTTTTAAATGCTCATCGATAAGGTTTCTCCGTACCTCTTAAGGGGAAGCGCTAAGGTAGCCCGTGGAATTCAAATTTTCTTACGTTTTTTGCAATTTGCTGGTCAGTATTAAGTTGTACATTGATTAAAATATGATTCGCGGCCGTAACAAATATATACTATTCACAGAATCATAATCATTAAAATCAGTAATACAACTTGTTAATTTAGTATAATCCCAAAATGTCAAGATTTCATGAAATAGTCATTCTGTGGGATTACTTGGTCTGAAAGAGTTGTGTTGATGACTTTAATGATTATAATTCTGTAAATACATATTCGTTACGGCCGGGAATCTTATTTTAATCAACGTACAACTTAATACTGACCAGCAAATTGCAACAAACCTAAAAATTAATTTCGCGGGCTACCCTGGCGCTTTCACCTTAAGGTTTCGTATTTACCTATACTGATCCAGTTTAAAAAAACATACTCTGTAATAAATAATAGGATGATAAATCATTGTTTTAATTTCACATTAAAAACATAACTGAGCGTGATGTTATTTTATGTATTTATTTAATATTTTTTGTTAGTTGACAAAAACAAATAGACGGTGAGATAACAGACAAAAATCAAGTTAGAAAAAGTTTGTCGCGTGTAAAAAGTTAAGTGAGTAGGGGTTCGTGTAAGTTATAACAGCCACGCGATCGATCTCTTGTCGAGGTCGGTCCGTGGATGGGTGATCATCTATTACATACCGTGACCCCTGTGTGCCTCGGAAAGCGCGGAGTGCTCGTCGCCGACCGGCTGTCATTCGTAGGTCATTGACAGTCGTTACGTGTAATCGCAAGCAAAACCCTTTACAAAGCACAAGTCCGATCCTGCATGGAGTATTGCAGCCACCTTTGGGATGGCTCAGCGAAATACCAACTTGCCACGCTTGACTCGGTGGAACGCAGAGCTAAGAGGCTCATTGGCGACGTAAAACTGGTGGATGCCAAGCTTCACAGCTTGGTTCATCGCCGCAGGGTTGCCTGCTTGTCGGTCTTCTACAGATTGTACTTCAGTGAGTGTGCCCAAGAACTCCACGACCTCATTCCACCGGCCCCCTTCTACCTTCTGACATCCAGACGCACTGCAAGTTACCATCCCTGCCTAGTTACTATTCCACTAATTCGCACTAAGCGTTTCCAAATGTCCTTTATAATGCGCACAGCAAAAGAGTGGAACTCTCTACCTGCGTTTGTGTTTCCGAGTGCATACAACCCGAATCTCTTCAAAGTAAGAGTGAACAGGCTTCTACTGGGTAAGCTCACTCCATCGTAGACTTTGTCTGTGTCATCTCTGACCTAGATTAGAGTCAAGAGCAAACCCATTTAAATAAAAAAATAATAAAATAAGTGTCTTCCAAGTCACCTCGGCTTGGAAACACACACACAGCACATCATCTGCCTAGCCTTTTCCCAACTATGTTTAGGTCGGCTTCCAGTCTTACCGCATGCAGCCGAATACTAGAATTTTACATAGAGCGACAGCCTATCTAACCTCCGAAACCCAGTTACTGGGTAACACGATACCCCTTGCCAAGACTGGTTGTCAGACTGTTTTATCATCATTGTAACATTTAAAACTTTTTTAACCGCCAAATAGGTAATTTTCTATGTATCTAGCCTGTAATGTGTATCACAATGCAGTGCAAAGCAGTCTCTGTCCCTTTTCCACTCCCTTCTGTTCTCTGAAAATGTGCAAAAATCTTTCTTTTAATAAAGTAAAGTAATATTATTTACAAAGCATTACAGTGTGATATAATTATTTCTACCATCAGAGGCTGCAGCTGCAACGGAGAGCGCTTTAATTACATAACACTTCGCGACAAGTCGACTAATTAGTATGCTCAACACAGAGGAAAAATCTCTGTATTTATTTACTAAAAAATACCTTCGCTTATATTTTTCCGCTGTAAAGAAAGGAATTAACACGTCTACAACGTTATGGAATGCAAATTAATTTATGTATATTAATTTATTGGGAAACTCAGATTAAAGAATCTGAGTTTTTTGTGTTTTTGAGTTGAGCATCTTTCATAATTAGAACAAAGGTTTTGATTCTAAAAGATGCTTAGCAGCATTAGGTTCAATTGCTTTTACATTTTTAAGATGCTTACATCGTGGCGCGTTGGTAGCGTTTGGATTTTAGCTTCCAACGTAGCTTTACGAGCCGTGGTGGCCCAGTGGTGATGACGTGTTGCAGGTCATGGGTTCGAGCCTAGCCAGGCACATTATGTAATTTTTTTCTTCACCAGGTCTCAAAACGGTGACGGAAACCATCGTGAGGAAACTAGCATGTCCTAGAAGAATTCGACGACATGCCTCATCCACCTTTTTTTTTTGTCGTTGAGAAATGACATTACGCATCTCCGCTCGTCGGGGGACGACACGGAGTATGTGGGACTCCTTGCCAAGGTGGCAGTATACCCACTAAAACTCAGCGGTGTTCCCTCGTCGCCTTGATGGGGGGGTCATGGGAATCCGACTCAACCTTTGCGTCCACAACCCCCCCGGCGCATGCCCGCCTAACTGGCGGGCCTTGCATGTCCCCCCGACTGGGGGGCTACGGGAATGGCCGGGAACACCTGGCCATTCCCGTCCGGCACTGGTGGAAGCCTGTGCAATACAAGCGAGGGTGCCCCCGCACCCGTCGCCTGCTGGCTTCCACCATGCCTCATCCACCTACCCTTACTGGGCCCGCGCGGTAGATTTTGGCCCACTCCCTCCTCACAGAGAAGAGGCTCGAGTACTAGTAGTGGATCCTAGTGGTGGCTTGTAACTTTGGTTTCGTTACATGTATGTGTGTATGTATGTATGTGGTACTAATGTAATATTACAACTCAATAGATTTGTCAATACAGTAATCTGCAGCGGCCAGCAAAAGACGCATTGATGGACGAACGTGTAAACGTGAGCCGAGGCGAAGCCTACACACATACGAAAGTCCATCAGTGCTTTGTTATGGAAAAGGCTTGTATAGTAGTTTTCTCAAATAATGCTCGGAAATAAAAGCTAGTCAGAACTTTTTATGTCAAAATATTTTTTTTCGATTTTGGCGGTATCAAGTTTTCTATTACGCCTGTTACCGCTTCTTGAATTTCAGGTGGCGTAAAGTAAGTTCATCACACTCATTGTCTTCACTTGAACTCATTTTGTTAAACACAATTACTTTTCAAAATCAATGACGAACAACAATAATTTTTCCCGCGTTAAAGTGTTCATTAGTTTTTTTTTTTAATAAACAGCTTTCTATTTGCAATCCAGTTCGGAATTTAAATAAAACCTTTGATAAGTTACCTCCTTGGTTGCCATGTTTCGGAGTAAAGTTCCATTTTTAAATTACACGACAGATATGAGTTTACTATGTAATTTATTTGGCCGCTAAACCTCGACTGATATAGATTTTCATACAACTTTTGTCGGCCGCTGCTCGCATGTACTTGGCCAGTACAGCGATTTCGATTTATCTCGAAGAAGTTTGTCAAAATAATGGTCAAATTTCTAAGCATGTTTGAGAAAAATTCTGTTTTTATGAGCCCGCTAATGTAATGTGACTGCGACACCTATTGCTCGGTTCCTATAAACAAAAACGAATCGTTTTGCTAAACTAGGCATATAGATAGATTCGTAAGCTAATTTTACCCGAGATAGCTACTTCCATATAATGTTACGGCCACACTACTGTGATATGCCAATTATTATTGCCATAACTTCAATAACGCCTAGGTGTAACCACGATTTATGGTCATAATTTTACAATGCCAATCAATATGGCAAATGACGGTAGACAATAGCTCCAGCGGCGGTCTTTTTTCGCACATCAAAGAAGATTACCGCAGTAATTATTACGTTTATGGCCACACTACCGTTTGTCCAGTGTGCAACATGAGCTTAATGTCGACGCACGTATCGACCGACATGGAGTGGTCAAATGAAAAAGCGCTCGAATTTTGAAAAAAACCTTGTACGGCTTCTGTGCATTTTTATCATCCACCATCTTCTTTTTAGTCTTGCTTTAGTTTTGTAATAATTTAAATGATTCATGTAAAAATAATTGGCACTTATAAAATACAACACAGCTGCAGCTTCAACCTCCATCTTGAAAAATTAAATTTTTACCGCCTAATTTATTGACATATCTAGGTAAACTCTAGTGTAACCATACCACTTCACGCAGTAATTTAAACGGTAATTAAATGCTATAATTATTGCGGTAACAACCCGGTAGAACAGTAAGGTAGTGTAGCCGTAACATAAGAGGATCTACTAGGCAAAGCTATGAGAGGGCCTAAAAAGGCCACTTTGGCAGAATCATAAAAGCATAACATTATGAATCATAATAGACATTTAACTGTTTCACTACCTACACACATAAAACACACACAAATTAAAAATGATTATGATTATGATTATGATCTGTTAAGTGAATCGTATCAAATCCCATTGGTGAAGGATTTTTCAGTTATTTTTTTTTGTCTGTGCTAAAATACCAATCAATCCAATCAAAATCCAATCCCAATCTCTTTGATTATACCTACGTTGTGCAGCGAAAAAAAGAAAAACACGGACTGTCTTCGCCATATTATGATTCATAATGTTAACCTTTTATGATTCTGCCAATGTGGCCTTTTTAGGCCCCGAGCTCTTTGCTTCATTATTGGTAAAGGTGAAAGAGTCTTAATTTTAACCAATAATGGTCCATAAATTACTTAAAGATACCTACTTCTGGCTTTTTTTTAACGGGTATATTGAACATTGTGGAATTATTGTAATAAGAAAGGATTTTACAGTTATCGTGCCACAATCAATATTTCGCTAGTTAGTAAATAATTTACCTTCATTATTATTTCAATCCTACAGAAAAGCTAATTTTAAAATTATTTCAGTACATTATCCCAAATCTTAAAAATGCACTTACGATAAACGAATATTATGACTGCGCAAAAGTGTTTAGTTCAATAACTAACTTGAAGAAAAAACTTGAGAATGGCTCGACCGATTTGGTTGTTTTTTTTTTTTTTGTTGTGTGCGTGCGTCATTGTGGATCACATCGGAATAAATCGCCAGGACAAGGTTTGTATGAAATAAATGTTTTTGAAAATCTACTCAAAAAGTTGGAAAGCCACTGGAGATGGAGACATGAACTTCACCTGGGCGACGCCGGTCACAAACAGCTAGTAAGATTTTCTTTTTTATATTTAATAAGTATTTTCTTAAGCAATTGATTTCGTTTTCTATAAAACTCGCATCACGACCATGCTATTATTGGGAGTACAACGAAAACCTCTTTAAAGGCACATACATAACTCCGGAAGAATCAAAGAAAATATACGCCAGCTCAACTGTTTCCGCCAATTCTCTTTACATAACTTAACAGCCGTTACTAACTTATTCAAAATGTACTAAGACTATAAAGTATACGGTTTATTTACTTGGTTTCACGATTCGTATATTTTAAAGACGGCTACGTGGTGTATTTCACTTGCCAAGTTAATAATGAAGCGTAGTTTTCGTAGCGAAGCAGCTCCGCGTAGCAACTGTGCGTAACAGCTACGCGTAGCCGTACTGCGAAGCAATAATTGTGCGTAGCACCTACGCGTAGCCGTACTGCGTAGCGTCTCCGCGTAGCAGCTACGCGTAGGAAGGTGTAACAATATTTTTAGTCTACCGTAGCAGCCTCGTATAGCATAGCATTTTCACTAGCAAGTCGTCATATCGCTCATTTGGTGAAACATCGACGTAACTGCTATTTTTTTACTTTTTTTTACGTCTTTGTTTTTTCTAACGTAAATACGTTTCTAAGTGCTTTGTCATCACTACATAGTATAAAACAAAGTCGCTTTCTCTGTCCCTATGTCCCTTTGTATGCTTAAATCTTTGAAACTACGCAACGGATTTTGATGCGGTTTTTTTTAATAGATAGAGTGATTCAAGAGGAAGGTTTATATGTATAATAACATCCATTAAATAGTGGAGAAGTACTGTTATTTTTGAGGTTTCTAATGTGATGTCGTAAATAATTACATTTTTTCCGCTTACATTGCAAACGCATCAAGAGGAAGGTTTATATGTATAATAACATCCATTAAATAGTGGAGAAGTACTGTTATTTTTGAGGTTTCTAATGTGATGTCGTAAATAATTACATCTTTTCCGCTTACATTGCAAACGCAGGCTGAATTTTTAAATCGCACTTATAGTAATTATAAGTACATAAGGTGAGATAAGTAGTTATATATTTAGTAGATAGTATTTAGTAGATAGTATTTAGTATCAGCATTGCACCCGTGCGAAGCCGGGGCGGGTCGCTAGTATTTAACTAATCGTTTACCTACGTCGTTTGTTTCTCCAAATGAGCGATATATTAATATAATATCATCGTTTCAGCTGAAAGACGTCCACTGCTAGACATAGGCCTCCTAATATAATATATTAATATCTAATATCAGCACTCTAATTGCGTAACACACTATCAATCTCAATCTGAATCATTTTGAAAGATATTGCTAAACCATTGCTTCATATGTTCGACAAATGTGTCTGCTCAACAACGTAAACAACGCAATGAATGTTGTTGAACTGTCATAACGAGACCCATTGCTACTGATAGTGCGTTACGCAGTCAGTGGCGTGCATTGCATATAGGCATATAAGCAGTGCCTACCTCAATAAATCACCATAAGTTTGTCAATTACATTTTAGTGTGTGCCCCACAAATAAGAAACTCACTAAATTATCATACCTAACAAAAAACAGAATCTTCATACAAATCGCGAAAATTTTAAAACTTTGTCATTTTAAAGCCGCCATCTTGGATTTTCATTTTGAACCTCGTTCCTGCCAGGGGTCTTCCGACCACACGTTTTTTTTTTTCTGATTAGTGACCGCGTCTGCCTAGACTAGACCCGACCTAGTGCCTACCTATTCTGAAAACCAATGCACGCCACTGTACGCAGTTACCCCGCAGGAATTTTAAAATAAATTTGAAATCGCCAACCCGCCTTGAGCAAGATTGGGCAATGCTGGTGCCTTCTCTGTATGAAAATAGTCGTAAGGTCTGCTGTTGGACAGATATACGATAGTATTATTTTTATTAAATACTGATCAAATGGACCTATGCCCAAATGGATTGTATGGATCAGAATGTTGGGCCACAAAAGCGATGAATGAAAGGACATTGCATGCAGCTGAAATGAGAATGCCGAGAGGGATGTGTGGTGTTACACGAATGGATATCGCTTGTGTAAACTTGTAAGGAGGTCTTCAAACTGGCGCGAATAGTCTCGTGACTTTCTAATCATTATAACAATCGAGGTGTGCACTCGTGTCCCTTTTGATTCATTTCATTATGTCCCTAGCTTAATAGGCCCAAGATTATGGTTTTCAAAATTCATTTTTGTTCTCCACTATGGACTAAATAAAACAGGAATTATTTATTTTTTGTGCGTGTTTTCCGAAGAATTAAAATGATAAAATACTATGAAATTAGACTAAATAAACTTGCAATATTATTGAAATGTTTCGATTAATGTGACAGCTAACATTATTATCAATTGAGCTGTATACAATCAATGGATATTGTCGTGTTAAGTGCTCTCCGATTGCATTCCGACATTGAATATTACATGAGCCATGATTAACTACTATATTGTATCTATTCATAAATTATTGATATGTTTTGCTCATTTTAATCTAATGCCTGTGAAATCATAAATAATAATGCATTTTACACAGCAAAGTGTTGTTGGGATTAGGAATTTTTCAGACCGGAGTCTGAATCTGTGCTCGCCTGATGGCAAATGGCGCACCCTCTATTACATGTGCGTGTACTACAAGTGCACTTCTGCCTTCCCCTTTGAGGAATACAGGCTTGATGTTGTTTTGTTTATACGAAGCAGGAACTATCACCATCGATGAGGAGTTCATTGCTGAACATTATGCTTATCTTAAGTCACGTCCCTACAAGCCGGTCTCCGCTTTCCGTAACTTCCTACCTCCTGCGCCAAATTCACCGATTCGCGGCCTTAAGAAAGTTCTTTAAAAAAAATCAAAATGTCTTACGCGATTTTGGGAAAAATTGCGGCGCTGATTTACTTGGTATGCTGCTCAAAATTCAATTCACGTTGGAATGGGCACCTAGCTTCATCTTTCTGACTGACCGGTCCTCTGACAATTCAAAAATGCCGGTAATTTGGTTTGATTGAAATAAATGCTTTGAGTTTGAGTTTGGTAGTGATATTGTAGTACAGAAAATAGACAGACTAAGTAACTAAGGCAGAAATCTATAAACGTTAATTAGCACCTACTGTGACTGAGCGTTATTCCTGTCAATGTCTCACAACTGTCAAACTACAAGTCCAAGATTTGTATCTTGGACTTTTAGTTTGACAGTTGTGAGACATTGACAACTGTGCAAGGATTGTTCCTTGCACAGTTCTTTACCTCTGATTTTGCGTCACTGTCCAAATCACAGTGATCTTTATTCTCATTCCGATAAGGATTCTGTTGCGTTCCTGCCACTAACAACTCTGTCAAAATCATTGTGATTTTTATTCTCGTTACTATAAGGTGCTGCTGTCGGAGGTAAAATAACTGTGAACGGACTTTAGAGACGAGAACATGTCGAAGCCAAAGCCCGAGCTAAGTAGTCCTTTGACAGCCGTACTGGAAACGAGGAACATGGATTCTAAGGCGAGCATAGCATACCTGTAGGTATACCAATTTTCTAGGACTAATACCATCAGCAACAAACAGTGAAGCGTTCAACAAAATTTGAATAGCCTTTGATTTTGGTTGAATACTATTTGATTCTATTCAGGATTCCATGTCTATACAATTCCTGTCCGGTTATATGTCATCTTGTATGTATGTTGATACATATCAACACAATTTGGTCGTGGTACACGTCTTATGAATATTCTGTAATACACAAATGTATTGCAGACTATACATAAGACGTGTACCACGACCAAATTGATAGTGTAAACGCGCGGCATAGCACTTGGGATCTGAACTTAGCCGGTAACGTCACAGGAAACTCGCTGTAAGCTTGCGTACACCCCAAGGGATGTCCACAGTCACGTTTACCAACATGTACACGAAGCAAAATTCAAAAGCTTGCTTGTAAGTTGTAAGTTTGCTTGTAAGGTTTATTTGCAAGCCTTTTAAACAAATATACTATACTTTGAAATTAAATAGGAACTTTTGAATTTTGCTCTAACTTAATCATTTTGACATTGCACACTTTATCATCGTAAATCTGTGCCTAAATAAAACAATATATAGCTGTACAAGGATCTTTTGCGTGGCCAAAATCGGAACTAACGCCGTCAACTTTTTTTTCAATATATATCACTAAACACTTGCACTAAATGTTCACCAACAGAGCCCCCAGTCAACGTCGTTCGAGCGGCAAAAGATCCTTGCAGCAGGGTACACGGGCACTTACCTCGGAGACCTCACTCTGGCATGACTCCACGCTCTTAGTCAGTTCCTGGAGCTGCGTGCGGATCTCGCAGAGAGCGACCGTCGTCTCGAGCTGGCGGTCCCCACGTTGCAGGTCATCCAGTTTGGCGGATAGATTCATGCTCATTATGCTCACCTGTCTCTGTAGGCTATAGCCAAAGTCAATGTTAGTCAGACCAGCAGCAGGTTTGGACCTTAGCCGTTGAACCTTCCTCGCTACACGACAACTAGCAAGTGTGTATTATTTCGACAGATTTGTCGCGTTCGACCAAACTTGGAAAAAGGCCTCAATATTCTGAACCATACTGATCGTCAAAAGTTCTACAATTCCAGGTGCAAGATGGTAGCCATAGCAACTTGATCCTACGATCCGATTCAACTTAGTCTTGCGCCTCGAAGTTATTTCTCAGTTGATATTTCTGTGAGACGAAGCGAAATAGTTCACAACAATATATCCGTCCTATATAAAATAATGCGATTAATCTGCAGCGTTTTAAACGTTGATAAAGTTTAGCGAACAACCCGTCTGCTGTCTGTGGCAAGCGAGGAAGGCCCGACGACCCCACACTGATATGTGGGACATACAAAACAAATGAGTTATATTATTACATGAGCATTTATCAACATCACACTGTTTATTTACGCAAAAACTTAGTTTTCACATTAACTGCTTTATTAAGATCACGAATTTTCGAGTTTCGTTAATTAGTTGAAAAAGAAAAATGATAAGACTTTTGTCCTAACATTCTTGTAAATTCCATCAACAATTCTCTTCTAATAGTTTTTGAGAATCTATAAAAATTTATTAGCAACTAAAGTTTATTGATATTTTTACAGCATGGAATTTTCATAAGTTTTGAAACGAAAATTCTTTATTTATATTTAGTGTTTCGTGTGAATTATAAATACCATTGTGCTAATCAAAGTAATGTTCATTTATTTATACAATGTTACCAAAACTTGAAGGTGAAAGGTGATCAAAGAGAAAAGGTGAATGCAGTGAGTTAAGTTCAATTTCATCTGTAACTAAAACTCTGTATAGGTACATTGTTTTTCGAGAAACAAAAAAAAATGAAACTTTTTTTAAGGAAAGTCTATTGCCTTCTAATTTCTATGGAAAACACTTGATTACACTACATTGAAACGTTACAACCACACCCATGCAAGCATAACCCCGTCCTATCCCAAGGTTAATGTCAGAGGCAAGTGCTAAGCACGCATGTGTTCCGGGCAGCGAGAGACAAACAAGGTCGTGGCCATAGATGCTAACCACGGTGCCATGGTCCGATGTTATGATAGGAACTGTGAATGATTCAGCCACCGCGGTTGAACTTGTCGAACGCATCGTCATATCGATATACGAGATAGGATGCTAAGCCAAGGTGAAACAAAATGTAGAAGACACATCGACACATAGAGAGATCCATATGATCGTATGCAAATGAAGCCAGTATTAAAGGCGGAAAGCTAACCGGTATTGTCGCTATGGTCACGTACCTAAGTAGTAGCTCCCTGAGTGTGGTCTCGTCTTCCTCCGTCGTCGCATATCGTGTCAGCTTGCCTCCGGCCTCCCGGCCCACATGGTCTGGTACCACTGCGTCAAAACTACTTGTTTATTTTATTTTTTACATAACTAACTTCCCGATTCATTTCGTCATTGTTTTCCGTGTTCTTATTTGTTTTATTTCGACGCAGAGTTTGTGGTTTGGAATTGTGATTACCGAAAGAGTGCGTGGCTTATAATTTTGTACGGTTGGTGCTACGAGTACCTACTCAGCATCGAACCTTTCACCGTTTGCCAATTAGCTTCGATGGCCACGACAGGGTCCCTAATCAATTTTGATATTCAGCGATACCCACAAACTGGTATGGAAATGAAATTAACGTCGGAATTTTTACCGAAACAAAAGGGTTATCAGTTTAGCAAAAAAAAAAATTTTTATCCAAAATAAAAATTTTGCACCCTGGTCAATTTCACGATGGACACGTTTTATTGTTTTTAAAATAGTGTCTGCATATTTTTCTTAAAGTTACGCTACTTAAGTTAAAAGTATTACTTCATTAAACTCTTGTTTAAGCGGTGACAAATACCTGTGGAATTTAGACATTCAATTTTAAACACGTTGAATTTAATCGTGCAATTTGCCGGCAATAATAGTACTGGGAAATGGCACGCTATTGTGAGAACAAATTCGAATGAATGAAACATAGATGAGTGTTTACGCAACAGAGATAAAATGAGTTCCGAAGTATGATAACATTCCGAAGAGGTGTGTTTGTATTAGATGGTATACGATGTAATAGGCATTCCATGCACGTGACAGTTCTAATATGTGTAACACCGACAATGATTTGAATGATATAGTGCATTGATAAAAGACATAAGAAGAAAAAGAAGATATTTTAACGTTTGATATCTTTGGATTACTCTATAAAAATACGTTGGCATTATTTTAACACAAAAAATTTTCCTAGAAAAAAATACCCGTTTCGCGCTTGTTTGCTCTGTGAATTCTGTGATACATTTCATGAAATCCGTTCATTGACGGGTGTCGAGAGCGGAAATACTACGAATTCACTCCGATTCTGCGTATGTCTCTCGGAGCGAATAGTTAAACCTGGGGTTTCTGTTAACAAAACTGGGTTTCATTCATGGATTTATCAAGTTCAAGTTCAGTGTTTTGTACAAGCCATTTATGAATGAAAAGCTTCAGATTGGCTCTACATTTTGCGACTTGTCTTAAGACTTTTTGTTCAGAGATTGTTTGTTAGGGGTGGGTCATGTAATCTTATTGCTATGATTATATATGATTATATTCAGGACTGCTTTTCAGCCTGTTTCAACAAAGTTTATCATGTAAATTAGGCCCTTATTAATTGCTTCAGGTGACGTACTATACTTATTCTTACTTACTACTAGACTAGATGGAGGTATTTTAAAGCGGCTTGCAATTTGGACATCTAAGTTATTTTTTGGATCATAAAAATTCGCGGAAACTTTAGGTACTTAAGATTTTACTCATAAATCAATCATAACTTTGTTCTGCACTCACAACGATTTCTTGAAAAAAAAATATCTAAACCATTGCCAGTATGTTAAGATTATGATACTCAATCTAACAAACCTACGCTTTATATTAAAAACACCAAGAAAAAAAGCAGAAAGCGATAAGGCCGCCCATTGTATGTTTTGTATTCATAATTGTATTTTTTTTTGTTATGTATTTTCTGGTGTACAATAAAGTATATATAAATAAATAAATAAACACGACATCACGACTTTATTTTCAACTAAAACTGGTGTAAAATCGGAAACTTGCATCGAGCTTATGTGACCTCAGGGCGACGTTGTTGCATACGTTTAATTAGCACTTATCAAGCATGCTCCTGAACCCTTTAT
The DNA here is from genome assembly GCA_963855955.1 of Luperina nickerlii. Taxonomy (NCBI): domain Eukaryota; kingdom Metazoa; phylum Arthropoda; class Insecta; order Lepidoptera; family Noctuidae; genus Luperina; species Luperina nickerlii. The sequence goes on from OY979662.1 coordinate 3,455,925, forward strand.
CTGTAAACTTAATTTGTATTGTAATATCTCTATACAAATTGTTCTAGAAACACAGGATGCTCTAACAATAAAAGGGAGAGTATCGTAGTTCCGAGAAATGAAAGCGAGTCTGAAACCTGATTTCAGCTCGCTTACTACGCTTCGTAGTACTACGAAATGTTTACAAACACTGGTACGCAACGAACTCACACAGTCTGTGCATTGCTCGTCTGATATTTTTACCCTTTCTATATTTGTTTTTTATATAAATACTCTTTCGTGAACTTTACTTTTTTTTATTAATGCTGGCATTTTGTATTTCTTGTTAGCTGCCTGATTCGTTGCTACGTTTATTCCAGGGCGCAAAGTGTGATCATGCGAGTAACACTTGCGGCCGTATTTGACGAAAATTGGTCTGTGGGACCGACGACGCGGGTGCTGGATCCAGGGTTTACTTTCGTTGATTATGTACTTTGTTTTCTAGTAAGTTGAAATGATGACACTGCCTTAAATGTGTTGTATGTTTAAACTCCCTCTGTTTCAGTGTCTCTCTCTGTTTGTCTCTTTTAGATTTTTAAGCTTGCTTTTATCTGTTAGAATAAAACATATATTTTATTTTGTACACTCTTAGTGCTTGGCCAGACAGGCAACGCGGGCGGCGCGGCGCGGAGCACTTAAACATAAGGACTTCATTTGAGTGTCAATTGTGGGCACGCGGGTGCGGTGAGCGGCGCGGGCTGCTGGGCGCGGGGAGCGCGCGGGCAACGAACGCCATAGCTCGTTCATACAAGTGGCCGCAGTGGGAGCGCTGGCGGCCCGCCCTGGTACCGGGGTTCTCAAACTAGTTCAAGCTTTTTTCGAGTAAAAATAAATCTTTTTCATATTATATTTTGACAAACACTGGACACGACAACACGCATAACGCAGCCGCGCTCGACTGCGAACAGGCAGATCGCGCGCATTCCCGCACCCGCGCCGCTCTCCGCCCCGCGCTGCCAGCCTGGCCAAGCACTTAAGAAAATCTAACTATTTCAGAGACTGAAATGAAATATTGTTTGTTAGTAAGCGAATGATTTACTAATTGGGTTTCTCTTGTTCACGATATTCCCAAGATTTCGAAAACATAAAGGTTGTATGAGAACTGTGGTGGCCCAGTGGTAACGGAGGGTGGCTTACGAGATGTTGGTCGTGGGTTCAGAGTTAGGCAGGCGCTTTACTTTGTGTAATTTATTTCTTCACCATTGCTCTCAAGCGTGACGGATTACGATCCATAGCCTCCGACAGAAAGGAGGCCTATGTCCCAACACTGGGAACGTTGTAGGCTGGTCATGCTATAGGAAGGTAGAAGGCATTTATTTTCAAGTTTTGTGACGGATAGGATTGCTCGAAGTTCATTTATGGAATGACGGTTATTTAAATGGAATCTGTTGGCTATTGATGAATTGATTCTGTTTTCAGTTTGAAGTTTAAGTTCAGCCGGTCGATTCTGTAAAAATCCTTCCGTGAAAACTTAGGTGAAGTGAGTTTGTTTTTGCTAAGAATTGACACTATTGACAGCTCACTCTACGCTCACTTCACCTACGAGTAAGTTTTCACAGTGAGATGGTTACAGAATCACTACAATCACACTGCTGTATGCATTTTGCCATGGGATTGTTAGTATATGTATGTGTTTATATTAAGTTAATTGTGAGTAGCATTGCTTTTGAGGATTATGAAGTACCTATTTCTTTATAAAGATTCGATTAGTATTTGCTTAGATTTATGTCATTAAACTTAAAGAATCCGTGTTTTTACAACACGGCCGGGTAACAAAACGCAAGACAATATTGAGGCGTGATACCTACTAACGATGCCATAGTTTCTTTTTTAATAATCTCTTTGAAGTTCGATTGCCATGAAGGTTTTTAATCGACATGAAATTTTATATATTAGACTCGTATCAAGATTATTCCTTTAAAACTTATATATGGCTTTAAGAAACAGAAAGATGTTCATAAAATATGGGGGCCGCTGAAATCAATAACTGCCTGATACCTGTCGGGGGCACGTGGAATGTTTGAGTGAATCCCAAACCCAGACTCATGGTAAATGAAGGGAAACCGTATAATAGAGTTGTCCTATTTCAGTTGAGCCTGAAATAACATTCCGTTTTTTACAGTTGAGAGGCATATCCATGAGGATTTAGCCACAAGGAGAAAATGGCAGATTTTGTCTGTCTAAGAACCTATGACAGGAGCCCGCTTCTCTTGCACGAGGTTGTGGATTCGAAACTGTGTTAGTACCAATGGGACAGTAAGACAGAAAGTTAAAGGAACTTATGAGCGCTAATGCATACAGAATATGATCGTTGCTAAGTTCTGGGCTGATACACTGTCTAAAAACAATAGTTTATTTATTTATTTTATAATTTATGTACACACATTAAAATAAATAGGGATATGACAAATAAAGTTGTCATATTATCCAAGATTATTTTCTTGTACCTCAAGTATCAGCTTCGACCAAAATATGAATGAGGTTTCGTGTGGGTCAATCGCAATAACAATCTTGGGAAAGATTACTTTCAAGATTTACAGAAGGCGATAAACTGGGTATTGACACCACACAGGGTGTTCACATACAATTATATTATGTATACAAAACCTTGTAAAACATTTTAAAAGAGTAACGGTGGAGTTTCTACCCCATTCTTCTCCATACGAACACTACCTTTTGGAAGGGGCGACTAGAATCAATTAAATTTTACTGTAAGTTTTGACGTTCAAAAGTGCCTTTAATGTGCCTATTTGAAATAAATGGTTTGACCTTGACCTTGACATTTTGGGACTACTTAGGAGAGGCCTATTTCCAGCAATGGACTACGATTCTGTGACTTCAAATTGAGTTTTTAATCATCTCAAAAGTTTCCTGTTAGGCAATTAATGCGAATTAGCTTCACTAAAGGTTCATTGAAGAAAATATTAGAAGAAAAACATTTTCTTTCAAAGAATCATTAGTAGTAAATCGGCTTATTATAACATAATGAGCATATAGAGTATGAAAAATTATGATTAAGATTTTCTTGTTTTGACGCGTAATTAAAGATTTCTAACGCGTATATTATTTAACGTGATAACGTTTATATATTACTGTTGATACTTCGTTTATTGTCAGTCAAAGTCGAAAAGTTCGTTTTTAGGACGTAGGTAATTACGATAAGATGAAAAAACAATTTAATTGTTTATTTATTTATTGCATTCATGTTGTTTACAATATATTTACATAGTATAGGTATCAAACATGAACCATGCTAGGGCTCAGCAACATATTTTTAGGTGGATACAACTAGATTTATATATTATAGGTACAAGTGTTTTTTTTTAATATCCACTAAAACGCACTGGGCCCGCGTGGTGGATTATGGCCCACTGGCCCACTCCCTCACAGAGAGAAGGCCTGTTTTCCAGCAGTGGGAATATTATAGGATGTTTTTTTTAATAGTTTGTCAGCCCTCATGAAAACACATTAGCTACTTTTTAACTAACCACAAATCTAATTAATCCTCAATGTTCAATTTTGTATTTGGGTGATCCAAAAGACATTAAGTCAACTGTATATTGTTATAAAACTTTAAATACGAACAGACATACAGTACAATCTGTCGGCAATTTAATTGTGTAACTCACTTTAAATCTCAATCTGAATCATTTTGAAGGGTGTTGTTATTCCATTGATTGGTTCATATGTTCGAAAAATGTGTCTGCTAAACAACATAAACAACGCAACGAATGTTGTTGGATTCTCCAATGAAAGCGGCGTTAGTCTGTTGTGCAATTACCCGCTGGTTTGGCTAAAAACACGTATGAATGTCACAGTTACCAAAGTACGCATTAATTAAAAAAAAAATAGAGTTACTGCACAAACTGCATAACTTTAAATCTACATAACTAACCAATGAAGGTAATTGTCCTAAACACTCACTCGAGAACTGAGTAATAGGTATCGGTTAAACGACAAGTTTCTCGTACCCTCTCCGAGTAAGCGCACGCCTGAAGCGGCCTTTGTGTCCGCATTGTGTCCTCTAGCGGTGGGCTAATCACATAACCGGATAGGTAACATGATTTTCACCGTGTCACCGTGCCATTTGCTGTAAATTAGTCACTGATGCCGCAGATCAAATACCATTTTAATTGACGTCGGAACGTGTGTGCGTTACGTGGCTATATGCAGGCCAAACGCGTTACAATGTAGGTACTTGCGCAAAATTAGACTTACACGAGTAGGTATACATCAACGTGTATGGGATGAATTAGCACACGTAGCCAAGTTGTTAAGTGTCACGCAGACTTGTGCAAGTCTTAACTTGTGCAAGTATTTTGTAACGTGTATCTCTCGCAGCCAACTAGCTTAATCAGCCTTTCAGATAACTGCCTAGCGTTTTAACTAAACGGCGCCGTTCAACTAGGAATGGGATTTTATCCCAGTATTCCCACGGAATTGACACTTATGCGGGTGTAACCGCGGGATAAACAAAGGGCAGGTTCGTCTAAAAACACGTATGCATGTCACAGCAGCCAATATACGCTTTAGTTAAAAGTCAAAAGGATCCTACTAAAGGAGAGTTAGTGCACAAACTGCATAACTTGTAACTACCAACGAACAAGTTTTAACTAGCAGACATCAGCCCGTCGCCATAATAAGATCAAACTGTATTGAAACTCTGTAGTGAAACGTGGTAAATGGACGACGGAACTTTCCTCGTGCTTATAAGCCTTCGTGGGTAAATCTGTTCGGTTTTTTGTAGATTTTTTTTTGTTCTGATGACAATCCCTACATAGGTAATTATGATACGCAACATCTGTCCGACGGCCTAGTTGTTATTGCCCTTATCAACAAATCTATATAAATAAATCAAAGTCGGGTTAGTTACACCATTTATAATTCAAGAACGGATGTGTCGAGTTTTATGATCTTTGATTTGTTGGATTTGTCACCGCCCCGAATAGCAGAATAACTATTAAAACATGCGAAAAATTAACGAAAAAAATAATAATTTTCTCATACATTTTGTATGAACGTCTTTTTTAATGAATAACACAAATTTTATTGATTCAGACGTGGTACAAAGTTCGCCGGGTTAGCTAGTACTTATATATGTTACGGGCTAAACCAGATTTTAGGATGAACTGGTTTCGCCTGGGCCGAACCAGTTCTTCCTGGCTCTTGCATCCTATGTCGACGGAGCCCCGTTTCGCGTCCGAGTCTTCTATCCCTTTACCTATTTCTGTGTAAAGGGTTTAAAGTAACCTAACCAAACCTAACCTCCCTTTCGCCTATCGACCGACCGCAACCATGCGACCCGGTGTAGGGAGAACTAGATTGGTCTAGTAGGCGAAACTGGTTCATCCTAAAATCGGGTTTGGCCGGTACCATATAAATTTGAAGATATTTTTTTAGTGTTATTTTAAATTAAGATCTTTTTTGCCACATGAAGAATAAATATTTGAATTTGACTGTTACCACAAAAGACTGAATTTTCGCGAAAGTCTGAACACGTAAATAAGTTTTTGTTCTTTTAGATAATGTCCTATAGAATCGTTTCATTTAAAGGACCATCGTACGTGTAATAAAGTTAAATGATAAATAAAATCTATTAGACATTTTACTGACAGACAACGCACAGCCTAAACCGCTTGCAGCAGAAGCTTGAAATTTTGCACAAGACTTCCTTACGTATCAAAGGTGAGAACTAAGCGAGGATTTTTTGAGGGTTCATTGTTGACGACGGGAAATTCATCGGGAACACGGCTTGTTTTTATAATAAATTATGTAAAATTAAAACAAACTTAATAAATTAACTTAATAACTTAAGCTTTCACTTTCAGGTTAATTGAATACAGTTGCGAAGAAAGGACGACTGCAAAGCAGATTTACCCTTCATAGCCGGTACGTGGATCCACGCGAGACACAATAGATTTTTAATTGTTTCTGTAATTACGGCATCCAACTGGTTAATCAGAATTATAAAAACAGCTACGTTTAATTTTGTTAGTGCATAGTGATACAGACATAAAGGAAAATGATCGGGCGTGAGTCTATTGTATCTTTTCCTCTTCGGAAAAGTGCTGAAACTCGGGCTTGAGATAATTTGACACTACGCATTTATTCGTAGAAGAGGTCGAAAGATTTATTTATCGTCCTCTTATGCTCGGTTCCTATAAACAAAAACGATGGTTTTGCTTACCAATAGTAGCATTTTCTTGTTGCCAAACTGGGACTATAAATAGATCCGTAAGCTAATTGTACCTGTGATAGCTGCTTCCATAGTTATGGGTCTACTAGGGTCTACTATGCAAAGCTCTGAGGTCTTTGCTTCATTATTGGTTAAGATAAAAGAGTCTTAATTTTAACCTTTAACAGTCAGTATGTTATAGGAATCGGCCATTACTCTATCTACCATCACAGGGTAACCTAATGCTTTCAAAACGGTGTAGGAAAATATCGTGAGAAAACCGGCGTGTCTTAGAACTAAAAATTCTAAAACATGTGATATTTATCAACCCGCACTAGGCCCGCGTGATAGTTTACAGCCCACTCTCCTCTTTTTCGAAAGGGGAGACCTGGGTCCCAGAAGTAGGAACGTAATAGGTTGATAATGTATGTTTGTTAAGTAATTAAGTGGCGTTTAATTTCCCGTATAAAGTGATATGAATATTCCATAACCACTACAGGTTAACCACCACTTGGTTTTGTTGAAAAGCTTTCAACTTTATCGAATGAAAATAAACTATATTTGTAAGTGCATATCAAATATGAAGTGTTCAATTATGTAAGTGTAAAGATCCCATAAAACGTGATTGAATCAAGCTTCCCGGTTTAAATATTACACTCGTAATTAAATTGTATCGGGATTTCTGAAGGTTTTGTATTTATGTCCATATAATAATTTGGGAGCAGAGGAGAATGTTGTTTTTTTTTTAATTAATGCACCGATGAACGCACTAATTAAACAGTTTAATTTGTACTTATTTTTATCGTGTGGTTAATTATTTTATACTACTCCTAACAAAATATTTTATTTCTATATAGCCGTAGAATATTTTCAGACCGTCACAAAAGTTATTTTAATATTCATTGAGAGAATGCCGAGTGTATTTTTGTCAATAAAGTGGGACTTTAAAACAAACAAAGTGACTTTTAATTATAATTATCATAGGTACAGATGCCAGCACATCAACCTACTATAATCTGTCAAATTTCTTTAATAGACTTAACTTTATCGCTAAAGTAGGTATAAGGTTTAAAGTAGATTGGGAAAATTTGACAGTTTCGGGTAGCTTGATGTGCTGGTGTCTGTACATAGTTTAAAACCGTTTTCAAACCGTCTCAAATCATTTGAGGCTGACGCACATTTGGGTCTGTCACATCACATTGCAAAAATCCTCTTAAATCACTTTCATACATTTTATATGAATCATCGCACACTACACTGCACTATTTTATATTGAAATGCGATGCGATGCGGCCAACCCGGCTGTAATGGGCACTTGCCTGTATTATGCTGTTTATGTATTTATTTCATAGAATAGATTGTGAAGTTAGACAAAATGATGTAAATAGTGAAATGACAAAGCGTGCAATGTTGCTACACAAAGTTGATATCTACACCCTAGTGCTGCTAACTTTAAGATTTGATAGTATTGTATGTATTAATTGTTTTCCTAGTTTTAATAGATTTTTTTAATCATTGTTCCTCTCAATCAAAGCAACTGCCATCCAATCTCTTTACCACCCTTGGTTGACTGGTAGAGAATGCCTAGGGCATTAAGTCCGCCTTTGTACCATTTTGTGCGAAAAGTTTAAATAAATAAGTGAAAAATGTATCGACATCGAAACGGTAGCAGCACTCGAGTTGACACACCATGAGTTACACTTACTTACACTTAACCTACGAATATAAAATTAAATTCACATAATTAATCAATTACTTAAATGATGACCGCGCTGATAATACAATAATCACAAAAAAGATAAGTTACTTTAAATATATAACAGTATACAACATTTATGTAAGGAATATGTAACAAGGGAAGGATTGGAAACAAATGACGGATACTGGGCGTAATGGCTAAATTTAGGAAACCCCTTCCAGCAGTGAACTGCGAAAGACTGCCTTGGCTGACCGGTTATATAATTACGAAGGTATCAGTCGGCCGCAAGATTGAAGTTATGCTCGTAGGAAGATTCATTAGACCGAGCTCCCATAGGTTCAAACCTTAAATGTTAAGGCAAGGCTACACGTTATAAACATTCACGGATTCACGGATGAGTGCTAACGCGTGCCCGTGTTCCCGCCATAAGCGGCAGAGGAGGACACCGTGGAGTTTTAGTGGGTTAGAGTACCACATAACTGCACTATCTCCCCGTGGTAGTGCAGTATGCATGTGCATTTCGCCACGTTGAAAAAAAAGGCTACACGTTTCTAGTTAGAAACATTCGTTCACGTCAGAGTAGTGGCGGTCATAGGTTCGAACCCAAAAAAAAGACAGGTACTTTACTTTATGCAAATTATTTCATCATCACTGCTCTCAAAACCGTGAAGAAAAACATCGTGAGGGTACTTTAATTTCCCAGAACCATAAATTCGATGACACATGTGCCATCTACAAATGAACTCCCTCTCATCGAGAGCACGCCTGTTTTCCAGTAGTGGGATCATTTAGAAGCTGATTATGATACTGTCTTTCTTATATTTAATGTAAATCCAACTAGAGCTACATCATACTTCTAATAATATTACCTACTCTTCAGAATATACGAAATCTCTAAGCAGCTGGTTGACAGTTCACATGACGCAAGGGCTGGCTTTTACCTTGGCCAGTGGATTTTGTAATTTTGGAAAGCCAGTGGAAATCGGAATTTTTTCGCAAGAACTGCATTTAATTGTTAATTGTAATTTGTCTTTGCATACCGTTAAAACGATGAGACATGTAGCACTACGCAATGTTATGAACACCTTTGTAAACACCATGTTTCTGGCAAATAAATATTCTATTCTATTGTAAAAAAAAGTGGCTAAGCATTGCTATACAACGTGGCAAATCCCGCCATCAGGCTCTTATAGACGCCATATTTTAGTTTGTTAATAGTTTTAATTACGTTATTATATTTTTATAGTTTTTTTAAATTACTAAATCGGCGCGCTCTTGACCCCGATTACGCCTGACGGAAAGCGATAGATGAGGTATATGATGGAACGAGCGTGCCCAGAAGATGCCTGTTCACTCTAGCTTTGAAGGCAGACGGAACGAGGGAACACAAATGCCGGCAAAGAGTTAGTTAATAAGTGAAGTATAGATAATTTAGTAAAAGACGTTTATCCAGTGTATATACAGAGTGTTTGGTAGAAGGACCGACACAATTTTTCGAGGGTTTGGGGATGTCATTTGCTAGCACAAAATTGTTTTGTTTTTCATCTTTATTATAATTTTTTTATTGAAAATTTTCGTTTCTTAACACAATTTACGACATTGGAAACATCCAAGTAATTTTTTAGAACCAATGGTACATAAATGTACAATGCAAATAATACTAAAAAATATTGCTATTATAACCACATAAAAAAAGTTGCGACGATATTTCGGGTGATTAAGAAAGAAATATATTATTATCTCAATTACCTACTGTGGCACTTAAGACGAGTGTTATGGCTGAAAACTAGGATAATATGACACTTCCTATCGCTAAAAAAAATGTGTCAGTCCTTTTACCTAACACCCTGTATTTTTATCCTCTAAATAAATGTTTAATGCTAATGTGTTATTCGTTTAGCTGATTATAATAATGTTGACTTGTACAATACGCTAACAATCCTACCTAATAACCAGATACCGCGGAAATAGCGGATAATTGTGGCTTTATCGCATTCATATTAAATTCATAATCAAATCACGGATTTAGTTTATTATTAATTCAAATGTTCATAGAATAGAGTGTATAATTATTACATTATTGTCGGTTTATAATGAATTTATTGGATAGAGGCCTGACAGAGCGTTGTGATGAGCGTTGACCGGATTAAGGATCTAAATTAATATGTTTTGGTTTGAAAGGAGATATGACGCTTGTGACCAGTAAACAAAATGAACAAAGTAAACAAAGGAATGGAAAAATATGGCTTCGAATCTAACTAAAGCCTTCCGCAAACAGGTGCGAAGCGACGGTGAAAAGCGATTTTGGCAGAAAAATTTCCATAGAGTTTTCATAGAAATTGTTTTACTAGAGTCGCGTCGCACCTGTCTGCGGAAGGTTTTGGTCGGATTTGATGCCGTATTTTTCCATTCCTTTGTTCATTTTACCAACTGGTTGTCTACGTGCATTATTTCTCCTTACAATCTAAAACATATCCTTTCTCTCAAATTATGGCTGTATGCTTAAGTTTATTGATATTTTAAGAGCTAATCAGATACAGTGGCTATTAAGTTAGGTATCTATCTATCATGGGGTTTAGGTTTCCGCACTTAGTCCTTGAAATGGACCATTGTACGTGATTTAAGTTAGGTATATTAAGTTAGGTATATTTGGTAAATAAGTGACCCTCGGTATTATTTTCTCTAATGGCCACCCATGAAGTTAATACACCTTTTCAGCTGGCAAGGCATAAAAACAAGTCTTTTGTCTATTGGCGGCGTGCGATAAATACATTATGATAGTCAGTCTGTGATCCATTTCTATGCCACAACATTCAAATACATTTTACATGCAATATTATTAAAAAGGCTTAATTCCTTACTTTTGTTGCCCTTTGCAAGGAATATGCACACCCCTCCTCGAGATTTGTCTCTGCAGTAAGTATGAAGAAGTAAAAATATATAAGTTGTTGTTACTGCATTGTTTTCAGTAGCCTGTTTAAGAAAACCTACAACGAACCAAAGAAAATTCGGGAGCTTCTTACGTAGATTTATGCATCTGGCGGTAAATTGCGTACAAATTCTGTTCTAGTTTGAAATCGATGTAGTAAATGCCTAGGAGAATTGTTTCAGTTTAATTATGTGAATTAATCAAGCGTCCAAACATGGACTATAAGATTTAGCAAATATTTAATTCAAACTAATGAATTAGGTTAATTAGTGGTACAATTGTTATTACTTATATTATTTGTAGCTTGCCCAATGAACTAATACAAGCTTATAGAGTACCTTTTAAAAAAAACTGATGAACTGAACTGATTTTAGTATCGGAATTATGCATTAATGTGACTAGTAATCCAGAAGGAAGAAGCATAGTTTTTGTAGGTATTGTATAGAATTTCTAAAATACTTTTTTTAACTATATAATCTTTTGGGAACTGGGGGAGAGTTAAGAAGTATTTATGTCCATCTTTTTCTTCATATATAAACCTATAGTGGATAGAAATTGAATGAACGAAGGATGGTGCTATAATGAAGGATAGAAACACTTGTCAAAGGTTTAGTGGTTTTAGCTCTAAATTACAAAACATCATCATTTTTTACTTTTCAATCTTACGAGTTTCGAAAACCATTAAAATTTCTACCAGTGTAGTACGTAAATCATAAAATTATTAATGTTTTAATTCAATAAATAGTTCAAGGTGCAGTATTATCAGCGCGCTCGAAGTTATCAGCTAACTTGTAGTTAATTCCCTGAGCCAAACTTCGGACAAGATGCGCCGCAATCTCTTCGATTCAGGTCAGCCTCCTGCGCCCAGATATTAAACCACGAGCCGTTGAACCAACAAGCCCCATTTCAAAAATGTACATACATTGTAAATTTCCAATTGAGCTTCAAAAATGATACGTAAATTATTTACAAGTTGAATAAAATATGAATACCTAATATTCTTTTATTTGGAGGCGAACATAATGTATGAAGTGAAATATTATTCGGAAATTGAAATAAAGTCTCTTTAATGATTATTTTAATATTGTTATTGTCTACTGGACGTGCAAAGCACTAAGAGGATTACAAAATGTTTATTACAATATTATTATTTATGGTCACTACATTGTATGACTATTTTACCAGTACATAATATTTTATCTAAATAGAAACTGGTGATCGCTTTTAATCCACCGAGTAGTATTACCTTCAAGTAGAGTAAAAAATTGGGGTTTTTTTTCTTCAAATGATGAAATGGGGGGTAAATGATGAAACCCGAAATGATGTAGACAAAAATGTCTTGTACGGTCAGCAACAAAAGTCGATTAACACTTCAGTTTTTTTTTTATCTCAGTTATTGAGCAAAATATTTGTTCAAAATTGCAGCAGAAGTACAATGCAATTTTGAATAAATATTTTGCTCAATAAAAAAACTGAAGTATTAAGCGACTTTTGTTGCTGACTGTACTACATTCAACCGACAATGGCTTTAATTCAGGTATTGATACATATAATTATTCAACAGTAAAATTGCAAAACAAACAAAACTTGAATTCGGAACTCTTCAGATACGATCGTAGTACCTACAAGGTGCATTGGAGATAAGTGATATCTGGCAGATATCAAATAAAAAGTTAAAATAAACATTTATACCCGCCAGGCTTCTTCAAGTTAAGCGCTAGATCTGAGCGATGTGGTGGCTTCTCGTTAGCGGCCGTGGCCTCAGTTAGTTTGGCCTAGTACCCTTGGCCCAGTATTTATTAACTGCCAAGTTAGCTGATAACTTTGATCTCGATAGAGTTATCCCAACTTTGATGCTACGGCTTTGGAGCGAGCTGGTCCTTAATTCAAAATGTAAGTTTCAGTTTCTGATTAAATTCAAGTCGCTCTGTTGCAGATTTTTTATTGGAAGGTTGTTTGTGGAACAAATTGATTTACAGGAACATAACATTTCTGAAGAATCATCTCTTGAGAATGTCTTAATGGCAATAATACATGGTTTACTTGTGAGTTGAAATTCAAATTGGTCGGTTCAACCAAGTTGAAACTTGGTTGAAGCAACCAATTTGAATTACAAACATAAAAGTGAATTCAGTTGAATCGTGTATTACTGCCATTACAGTGACAATGCTCTCCAAAACCTTAGCACTATGAATAAAAATGCTACACAATGAATTTTACCTGAAATTTGGTCTATGGGTGAGTACAGAGGGGGTTCCTCCCCTCCCGGGTGTTGATGTTCCAGCAGACGGTGACACGACTGTCTCATGAGCGCTCCCGACACTGACAGACAGACAAACAGACATACAGACAAAGGAACAGGTACAGGTTACTTCGTCAGCTTGATGATCATAAACAATATTGAAGTAAAATGATTAAAAGAATCGCAGTTATGAAAAGAAGAGTCGCAAAGCACGAATGATAATTATAAGCAAGCGAAAAAACGCAATCGCTGAAGCGTAAGTTCAGTACCTATGTTAGCGGGATTTTATTTTATACAACGAAAGAATGGATTTGTAAGTAATGGACTTGAGATCAATAGAAGTGCGTTTAAGTTATTATGATTATTAGTTTTATACTATCCTCACAAATTTGCTTGAATTCGAGTCCATATCCTTACAAAATACTTCTCTACAATAATATAAATATTTACCTTTATTCTAGTTATTGTCATTTGACTACGACTGTTGTCAGTCTAACCGGCGACATTGTGTCTGTAACAATAAAAAAACCACTATTAGTTGAAATGTTAGAACATAGACTTTGTAAGAAGCCCGGAGGTCATGACAAAATGGTTTTGAACTAAGCGATCGATCTGCTCGAATTTCAATATCCTTGGCGAATATTTGTCTTGACGAGGTATTCCACTCAGGACGGCCAGTTTGAAGACTAAGATCAAACGGGGTGGGGGAGGTCTTAGGATATAAGGCAGACAATAGTCAGTTTGTTCTCGGTAGCCGGCACTCCGAAGGTCAAGACTTGGGTGCTTGTGCGGCCATAGGATAACGGAACTCCTATTAGTGTTGTGCCCGGGTCTGCAATGCAATCAGATTTTAATTAGAATCGAGTTAGACTCCAATCCATTGCAGTCATTCTAAGGATGCAAGAAACTTCTATAGGCCCTATGTATGAATCTTAAGTAGAAACCTACAAGGACTTTAGGCCCGTCGGATTGGCTAATATAAAAAAATACGTAGCCTGCAATTGTTTTTTTATTCTTTTTTTTTATTTTTTGTAGGCATAACAAAAAAAAAAGAATCAATGGCAATGGTCCGATTGGATAATGTGCTCGTACTATACATCTTTTTGTATTATATTCAGGAAACTTACAGCTACCTTATAATAGTGTTCTTAAACATTATAAAATTGAAAGTCATTCACAAGTTTCCACTGATATACTCTAAAATAAAAATTAAAAAATGTCGGTACAAAATACCTATGACATAAATTATTAAGAAATAAATAGTTACACCATAGAAAGTTTGTTTAGACGCAAACAATTACTTTTCCGTGGAAGCTTTTCAACAACAAATGCAACACTATACAGGGTTATTGTTAAAACATTAACAACCTCTTAAGCGGTCATTGTACTCATCATTATGAACAACTTTTACTATGGGAACAATCCTGAAATCGCAAAAAAAAATCAGCTGTCCCCTACATTTATGTTCGTATAACTTCGTCAAAATGTTGGGAACAGCCGATTTTTTTTTCACGATTGTGGTTTGGTCCCGTTGTAACAGTTGTTCATAATGATGAGTACATTGACCTTTTAAGAGGTTGTTAATGTTTTACCAATAATCCTGTATAAAAAACATCTCACTCGCTTGGACACATTTCTTATATACTAATCTTAAACGTATGACTGGCAAGAGCTGACAAATTGCACTTCAGTAAACAATTTAGAAATAATAAAAAAAAAACGCTACATTCGTATGATGAAACTTTGTCGCAGTTCCATGTTCCAGTCGCTCGCACAAATAGAAAATTCCAAATGTGTGTGCAGCATTTGCCGAAATTTTTATTAAAAAACTTCCATCATGATGTATTCTCGCAACAATCGTTCGATAACAATAAATGTTTGAAGTATGACGTAATCGCAATCCCAGTGATCCGAGTACCCAATAGACAAAGGATCCGCTAAGCACCCTGATTGCGGAACATATTTTCAACCACAATCTGAATCATTTTCAAGGATATAGCTAATCCATTGGTTCATACTCATTTGTTCGAGAAATTTGTCTGCTCAACAACTTAAAACGCAATCAATGTTGTTGAACAGTCAGAATAAAATACAATTATGCAAAATGCTTAATGCTACTGTTAAAGTGTTACGCAACTACCCCGCTGCGCTGGTCGCTTCTAGAAAATTTAATACGTTTACACGTGAATATTACAAAGCTCCCTTATATCCGTGGCAAGACTTAACGAACCTTAATCGCGCGCTCGGTGAGTATATAATGCGGCTGTTCGACGTTGCAACCTCCTAACTCTGTTAACCGAGCAGTATTTCCCGCCGACGACGGAACTTTGGTATCAAAGCAAACTGTATTACGGCAAGCTATCGGCTATGCAGGTGCTGATTAATTGGCTAAAGTGGGCTTTGATTTTCATAACAAAACGTTTGAGATGGCGAGAGAGTTAAAATTCCTTTACATTATGCCTGTTATTTGAGAAGACAGACGTTTATGGAACACCCACATTTCAACGATAATACTCACATAATATTTGGGCGCGACCCTATTAAGGCTATTGTGAATTTCCAAATGGAAAACTCAATAACACATTGCCCCAAGCTTTTGTTTCATCCACGTTCATACATACACGCGCGCCGATTGTGAATACTGCCCACCAGACGCGTTTGGAGGGCATCACCGTCGATGAAGCCGGTATCTAGGGTAATACTCCCTAATCACATAATCCGTAATCGGCCGAAATTACAAGTGTTTCCTAATCATTATCACTTGCGGACATAGGTATGATTAGTTCGGGGCCCGAACTAAGAATGGATGACAACACGATTTGACAGCTAGCTATATGTATATGACAGCTAGTTATATGTATGTGACAGCTAGCTTTATGTATGTGACAGCTAGATATATGTATTTGACAGCTAGCTATATAAATATAAATAAATAAAATAAATAATAAGTTTATTTGTACAAAGAGAACACACAAGATTGGACATACACTAAACATGATTGTACAAGCAGCTACCTATATGTATTTGACAGTTAGCTATATGTATGTGACAGCTAGCTACGTATTTGCCCCTTTCGAAAAATTGAATTCGAAAATTGTGATGACGTATAACTACTTCTGTCTGGGCCCGTATCTTCGTTGACGGACTTAGAAAGTAGGTAAACCCACTGGGTCTATTTGGCCTGTAATTGTGGCATATTACAGAAAACCATAATGAAATCTTCATTACCTGTGTGAATGTTAATAAAAGCCCGTACATTGCCGCTGCGTCAGACTGTAAATCAATAACTATTGTAACAATACCGGAATCATAATCTCAATTAAAATCATCGCATTACAGTTTTTAATTAACCTTTGTTGATTTTATCACATTCGGTTGTGGCGACAGCCAGGTCATTATAATTTTAATTAAGTAAAATAT
This sequence comes from Luperina nickerlii, assembly GCA_963855955.1. NCBI lineage: Eukaryota > Metazoa > Arthropoda > Insecta > Lepidoptera > Noctuidae > Luperina > Luperina nickerlii. The sequence continues at coordinate 3,472,408 of OY979662.1, forward strand.
GAACAGATTGGGGAACCAATTTTGTATTCACAGTTCCAATGAGCCAGGCAGTAAATGAATTTCCTGTTTCATATTTAGTGCACTGAAAAATTTGATTTGTTTTTGGAGCTAGCTAATAGGGATACGTTTCGAAGTGTCTCGTTCGCTTTTGGTCTGTTTTACGTGTAGATTACGTTTACGATTACCTACGTTTAGTGAAGCGGGTGAAATCCGTTCAAAAATGAGGAAATTAACGTATTACTATAGCTACTATGACATTATTCAGAATCCGAGTAAAAACATACTGAACTTGTAATCCTATAATCATAACTAATGCATACTAATATTATAAATGCGAAAGTGTGTCTGTCTGTCTGTTACCTCTTCACGCTTAAACCGCTGAACCGATTTAGATGAAATTTGGTATAGAGATAGTTTGAGTCCCGGGAAAGGACATAGATAGTTTTTATCCTGATATTCCCCCAGAATCGATACTTATGCGGGTGAAACCGCGGGACGCTGCTAGTAGTATTATAAATGCGAAAGTGAGTTTGTTTGTTTGTTACACTTTCACGCTAAAACGGCTCAACAAATTTGGATGGAATTTGGCACACTGATAGATCATGACCTGGGTAAGGACATAGGCTACTTTTCATTTTGGATCAGTTTTTATAATTTGAGTTCAAAAACATCTTGAAAATCTTTACGTATCGGCAAGAAGGTATATTAAAACCGGTTGAATGCCGTATTACAGAAAGATCCACGTTCCGAAAGGGTTAAAAATGGTTAATTATGGAAGCCATATATGCTGACATAATTTTACGTTTATGAAGGAATAAATGTGAATGAAATTTTAGTAGATCGTTCGATTTATTTTAACGTCACAGTTTTTACCGTTTAAGGGTTATAAAGTGACCACGGTGCTTTGTGGCGTTCCTGTCGCGTTCGTATATTTTTCTTTCAACTACGTAGTAATATGATCATTAATCACTATAAAACCGATCACAATGGACTTATTTTTTGCTTAGAGCCAAAACAGTGCAGAAATGTTGTATGAAATCTCATGGCTGCACAGTTTTTCATTAATGCATTGTTATTTTATTTTTTATTATATTATACTATATAAAGCTCGATTACCACTCACTGACTGACTGACTCACTGACATAATTGTTCTCCCAGATGGTGAAGGGGGAGGTGGGTATATTTTTACAGATTCGTATAGAAGTAACTCTCACGAGTATGGGAAAAATCCCAAACCTCCCCTTTTCCACCCCACTCTCCCCCCTCCCTATCGTATCTCGGAAACTAAGAGTCCCGTGTTTTGTTGTTTTACGGATTCGTATAGAGGAGGCTCGGAAAAGTAAAATCCATTTTTCAAAGTTGCCCCCTTGCCCCCCTTCTCCCCCCCCCTCTAGGTAGATCTCGGAAGTTAAGAGACTTGGAACATTTTTTTTTTCAGATTCATATCTAGGGGCCCAGAGTTGGTCAAAATCATTTTTCAAAACTCCCCCCCTCTCCCCCCTTCACCCCTCCCCCATCGTATCTCGGAAATTAAGAAACCTGGGTTTTGTTTTTTTACGGATTCGTATAGAGGAGGCTCGGAAAAGTAAAATCCATTTTTCAAAGTTGCCCCCCTTGCCCCCCTTCTCCCCCCTCTAGAGGTAGATCTCGGAAGTTAAGAGACTTGGAACATTTTTTTTTCAGATTCATATCAAGGGGCCCCGAGTTGGTCAAAATCATTTTTCATAACTCCCCCCTCTCTCCCCCTTCACCCCTCCCCCCATCGTATCTCGGAAATTAAGAAACCTGGGTTTTGTTTTTTTACGGATTCGTATAGAGGAGGCTCGGAAAAGTAAAAACCATTTTTCAAAATTCCCCCCATTCTCTCCCCCTTCACCCCCCTTTAGGCGGATCTCGGAAGTTAAGACTTGGAACATTTTCTTTTTCAGATTCATGTCCGTGGGTCCAGAGTAGGTCAAAATCATTTTTCAAAACTCCCCCCCTCTCCCCCCCTTCACCCCTCCCCCCATCGTATCTCGGAAACTAGGTAGCGGTAAAGCGAAGCGTAGCGTAGCGTAGGGATGAGGTCACGATAGCTTTCCGGTGGTAGGTAGGTCCTGCGTGGAGCGAACCTGCGAGACCGAGTTATTATATTATCGGGCAATCAGCATTCGCTCAGAGACTATGAACGAATGCTATAAGTGTACTCATTTGCGAAGTCACGTCGTTAGATTTAGTCAACACGAGTTTTGGTGACATCTATATTTAGTAGCATAAAATAAAACGCTTTCAACTTGAGAAGTTCGAAAACGCATTGGGATCATTATGCTAGCCTGTAGTGTCTAATTTGGATGGGTAATAACTTCACAGCGCTGTCACTGTCAATGTAATAGACATAAGATTTAACGTGGGAGCAAATGAGACAGAAAGCATTATACAGTGTTTTTGTGTTTTTGAGTGTTATTGAGTGTTGTTGTGTTGTTGAGTGTTGTTGAGGGTTGTTGAGTGTTGTTGAGTGTTGTTGAGTGTTGTTGAGGGTTGTTGAGTGTTGTTGAGTGTTGTTGAGTGTTTTGAGTGTGGTTGAGTGTTGTTGAGTGTTGTTGAGTGTTGTTAAGTGTTGATGAGTGTTGTTGAGTGTTGTTGAGTGTTGTTGAGGGTTGTTGAGTGTTGTTGAGTGTTGTTGAGTGTTGTTGAGTGTTGTTGAGTGTTGTTGAGTGTTGTTGAGTGTTGTTGAGTGTTGTTGAGGGTTGTTGAGTGTTGTTGAGTGATGTTGAGTGTGGTTGAGTGTTGTTGAGTGTTGTTCAGTGTTGTTGAGTGTTGTTGAGTGTGGTTGAGTGTTGTTGAGTGTTGTTGAGTGTTGTTGAGAGTTGTTGAGTGTTGTTGAGTGTTGTTGAGTGTGGTTGAGTGTTGTTGAGTGTTGTTGAGTGTTATTGAGTGTTGTTGAGTGTTTTGGGTGTTGTTGAGTGTTGTTGAGTGTTGATGAGTGTTGTTGAGTGTTGTTGAGTGTTGTTGAGGGTTGTTGAGTGTTGTTGAGTGTTGTTGATTGTGATTGAGTGTTGTTGAGTGTTGTTGAGTGTTGATAAGTGTTGTTGTGTGTTTTGGGTGTTGTTGAGTGTTGTTGAATGTTGTTGAGTGTTGTTGAGTGTTGTCGAGTGTTGTCGAGTGTTGTCGAGTGTTGTTGAGTGTCGTTGAGTGTTGTTGAAAATTGTTGAGTGTTGTTGAATGTTGTTGAATCTTGTTGAGTGTTGTTGAGTGTTTTGAGTGTTGTTGAGTGTTGTTGAATGTTGTTCAGTGTTGTTGAGTGTTGTTGAATGTTGTTGAGTGTTGTTGAGTGTTGTCGAGTGTTGTCGAGTGTTGTCGAGTGTTGTTGAGTGTCGTTGAGTGTTGTTGAAAATTGTTGAGTGTTGTTGAGTGTTGTTGAATGTTGTTGAATCTTGTTGAGTGTTGTTGAGTGTTTTGAGTGTTGTTGAGTGTTGTTGAATGTTGTTCAGTGTTGTTGAGTGTTGTTGAATGTTGTTGAATCTTGTTGAGTGTTGTTGAGTGTTGTTGAGTGTTGTTGAGTATTGCCGAGTGTTGTCGAGTGTTGTCGAGTGTTGTTGAGTGTTGTTGAGTGTTGTTGAATGTTGTTGAGTGTTGTTGAGTGTTGTCGAGTGTTGTTGAGTGTTGTTGAGGGTTGTTGAGTGTTGTTGAGTGTTGTTGAGTGTGGTTGAGTGTTGTTGAGTGTTGTTGAGTGTTATTGAGTGTTGTTGAGTTTTGTTGAGTGTTTTGAGTGTGGTTGAGTGTTGTTGAGTGTTGTTAAGTGTTGTTGAGTGTTTTGAGTGTGGTTGAGTGTTGTTGAGTGTTGTTGAGTGTTGTTGAGTGTTGTTGAGGGTTGTTGAGTGTTGTTGAGTGTTGTTAAGTGTTGATGAGTGTTGTTGAGTGTTGTTGAGTGTTGTTGAGTGTTGATGAGTGTTGTTGAGTGTTTTGAGTGTTTTGGGTGTTGTTGTGTTGTTGAGTGTTTTGAGTGTTTTGGGTGTTGTTGTGTTGTTGAGTGTTGTTGAGTGTTGTTGAGTGTTGTTAAGTGCTGATGAGTGTTGTTGAGTGTTGTTGAAAGTTGTTAAGTGTTGTTGAGTGTTGTTGAGTGTGGTTGAGTGTTGTTGAGTGTTGTTGAGTGTTATTGATTGTTGTTGAGTGTTTTGAGTGTTTTGGGTGTTATTGTGTTGTTGAGTATTGATGAGTGTTGTTAAGTGTTGTTGAGTGTTGTTGAGTGTTGTTGAGTGTTTTGAGTGTGGTTGAGTGTTGTTGAAGTTTGTTGAGTGTTTTGGGTGTTGTTGAGTGTTGTCGAGTGTTGTTGAGTGTTGTTGAGTGTTACCGAGTGTTGTTGAGTGTTGTTGAGTGTTGTTGAATCTTGTTGATTGTTGTCGAGTGTTGTTGAATGTTGTTGAGTGTTGTTGAGTGTTGTTGAGTGTTGTCGAGTGTTGTCGAGTGTTGTCGAGTGTTGTCGAGTGTTGTTGAGTGTTGTTGAGTGTCGTTGAGTGTTGTTCAATGTTGTTGAGTGTTGTTCAATGTTGTTGAGTGTTGTTGAGTGTTGTCAAGTGTTGTTGAGTGTTGTTGAGTGTTGTTGAATGTTGTTGAGTGTTTTGGGTGTTGTTGAGTATTGTTGATCACAACAAATCACAAAAGACGTTAAGCCGCGTCCCCACTAGAGCCATGCGGCTTAACGTCTTTTGGCGCGAAAACTGTTTGACGCGCTAAAATAAGAAAAAAAAAGACTTATTTTGTTGGTTGACGTATTTTGTAGAAACAATTTTCTTGGTAAAGTTTAAAGTTTGGCGGTGTAAATCACAAGTTAAAATAAGTGATTCCAGTGACAATTATAGCAATTTATTAACAACAACTCCACAAGTGTAGTATAAAGCAGTATATATCACTCGAGGGTAAGTACAGATTACTCCCCTTGGTGAATAAATAGCTATTATTACAAAATCCTATAAGTGCTAAGGATTACTGTCCAATTCTCAAAATTTTACAAGGGTAAGAAATACTCCTCAAAAACACGACCCCGCGAGCTGCTTGCAGCTCGCGCAACGCCCAAAATCTAGTTATACTATATAAAGCTCGATTACCACTCACTCACTGACTGACTGACATAATTGTTCTCCCAGATGGTGAAGGGGGAGGTGGGTATATTTTTACAGATTCGTATACAAGTAACTCTCACGAGTATGGGAAAAATCCCAAACCTCCCCTTTTCCACCCCACTCTCCCCCCTCCCTATCGTATCTCGGAAACTAAGAGTCCCGTGTTTTGTTGTTTTACGGATTCGTATAGAGGAGGCTCGGAAAAGTAAAATCCATTTTTCAAAGTTGCCCCCTTGCCCCCCTTCTCCCCCCCCCTCTAGGTAGATCTCGGAAGTTAAGAGACTTGGAACATTTTTTTTTTCAGATTCATATCAAGGGGCCCAGAGTTGGTCAAAATCATTTTTCAAAACTCCCCCCTCTCCCCCCCTTCACCCCTCCCCCCATCGTATCTCGGAAATTAAGAAACCTGGGTTTTGTTGTTTTATGGATTCGTATAGAGGTGGCTCGGAAAAATAAAATCCATTTTTCAAAGTTGCCCCCCTTGCCCCCCTTCTCCCCCCCTCTAGAGGATATCAAGGGGCCCAGAGTTGGTCAAAATCATTTTTCAAAACTCCCCCCTCTCCCCCCCTTCACCCCTCCCCCCATCGTATCTCGGAAATTAAGAAACCTGGGTTTTGTTTTTTTACGGATTCGTATAGAGGAGGCTCGGAAAAGTAAAAATCATTTTTCAAAATTCCCCCCATTCTCTCCTCCTTCTCCCCCCTTTAGGCGGATCTCGGAAGTTAAGACTTGGAACATTTTCTTTTTCAGATTCATGTCCGTGGGCCCAGAGTAGGTCAAAATTAGTTTTTTCAAAACTCCCCCCTCTTCCCCCATCACCCCTCCCCCCATCGTATCTCGGAAACTAGGTAGCGGTAAAGCGAAGCGTAGCGTAGCGTAGGGATAAGGTCACGATAGCTTTCCGGTGGTAGGTAGGTCCTGAGTGGAGCGAACCTGCGAGACCGAGTGGAGCGAAGGGGGAGGAATACTAACATGGCGGACAGCGTTTTTGTTTGGGGTGCGTTTAAGTCAATTATTCAGTTTAAAATTGACTGCCTAAGGGCCGAGTTCACGGACTGTCATTTGACCAATGTTTGAGTAATCGGCCGATGAATTCCTAAACATCGTTTATGCAGCCGGTTAAGTATTCACTGCTCACCACGAATATTTTAACCGTGATTATTAAATCGGGCAATCAGCATTCGCTCAAAGTGAATGAACGAATGCTATAAGTGTACTCATTTGCGAAGTCACGTCGTTAGATTTAGTCAACACGAGTTTTGGTGACATCTATATTTAGTAGCATAAAATAAAACGCTTTCAACTTGAGAAGTTCGAAAACGCATTGGGATCATTATGCTAGCCTGTAGTGTCTAATTTGGATGGGTAATAACTTCACAGCGCTGTCACTGTCAATGTAATAGACATAAGATTTAACGTGGGAGCAAATGAGACAGAAAGCATTATACAGTGTTTTTGTGTTTTTGAGTGTTGTTGAGTGTTGTTGAGTGTTTTTGAGGGTTGTTGAGTGTTGTTGAGTGTTGTTGAGTGAAGTTGAGTGATGTTGAGTGTGGTTGAGTGTTGTTGAGTGCTGTTGAGTGATGTTGAGTGTGGTTGAGTGTTGTTGAGTGTTGTTGAGTGTTGTTGAGTGTGGTTGAGTGTTGTTGAGTGTTGTTGAGTGTTATTGAGTGTTGTTGAGTGTTGTTGAGTGTTTTGGGTGTTGAAGACTGTTGTTGAGTGTTGTTGAGGGTTGTCGAGTGTTGTTGAGTGTTGATGAGTGTTGTTGAGTGTTGTTGAATGTTGTTGAGTGTTGTTGAGTGTTGTTGAGTGTTGTTGAGTGTTGTTGAGTGTTATTGAGTGTTGTTGAGTGTTGTTGAGTGTTGTTGAGTGTTTTGGGTGTTCTTGAGTGTTGATGAGTGTTGTTGAGTGTTGTTGAGTGTTTTGAGTGTTGTTGAGTGTGGCTGAGTGTTGATGAGTGTTGTTGAGTGTTGTTGAGGGTTGTTGAGTGTTGTTGAGTGTTGTTGAGTGATGTTGAGTGTGGTTGAGTGTTGTTGAGTGTTGTTCAGTGTTGTTGAGTGTTGTTGAGTGTGGTTGAGAGTTGTTGAGTGTTGTTGAGTGTTTTGAGTGTTGTTGAGTGTTGATGAGTGTTGTTGAGTGTGGTTGAGTGTTGTTGACTGTTGTTGAGTGTTGTTGAGTGTTGTTGAGTGTTGTTGAGTGTTTTGAGTGTTTTGGGTTTTGTTGAGTGTTGTTGAGTGTTGTTGAGGGTTGTTGAGTGTTGTTGAGTGTTGTTGAGTGTTGTTGAGTGTGGTTGAGTGTTGTTGAGTGTTGTTGAGTGTTATTGAGTGTTGTTGAGTGTTGTTGAGTGTTTTGGGTGTTGAAGACTGTTGTTGAGTGTTGTTGAGGGTTGTCGAGTGTTGTTGAGTGTTGATGAGTGTTGTTGAGTGTTGTTGAATGTTGTTGAGTGTTGTTGAGTGTTGTTGAGTGTTGTTGAGTGTTATTGAGTGTTGTTGAGTGTTGTTGAGTGTTGTTGAGTGTTTTGGGTGTTCTTGAGTGTTGATGAGTGTTGTTGAGTGTTGTTGAGTGTTTTGAGTGTTGTTGAGTGTGGCTGAGTGTTGATGAGTGTTGTTGAGTGTTGTTGAGGGTTGTTGAGTGTTGTTGAGTGTTGTTGAGTGATGTTGAGTGTGGTTGAGTGTTGTTGAGTGTTGTTCAGTGTTGTTGAGTGTTGTTGAGTGTGGTTGAGAGTTGTTGAGTGTTGTTGAGTGTTCTGAGTGTTGTTGAGTGTTGATGAGTGTTGTTGAGTGTGGTTGAGTGTTGTTGACTGTTGTTGAGTGTTGTTGAGTGTTGATGAGTGTTGTTGAGTGTTGTTGAGTGTTTTGAGTGTTGTTGAGTGTTGATGAGTGTTGTTGAGTGTTTTGAGTGTTGTTGAGTGTTGTTGAGTGTGGCTGAGTGTTGTTGAGTGTTGTTGAGTGTTGATGAGTGTTGTTGAGTGTTGTTGAGGATTGTTGAGTGTTGTTGAGTGTTGTTGAGTGTTGTTGAGTGTTTTGAGTGTGGTTGAGTGTTGTTGAGTGATGTTGAGTGTGGTTGAGTGTTGTTGAGTGTTGTTGAGTGTTATTGAGTGTTGTTGAGTGTTGATGAGTGTTGTTGAGTGTTTTGGGTGTTGTTGAGTGTTGTCGAGTGTTGTTGAGTGTTGTTGAGGGTTGTTGAGTGTTGTTGAGTGTTGATGAGTGTTGTTGAGTGTTGTTGAGTGTTGTTGAGTGTTGTTGAGTGTTGTTGAGTGTTGTTGCGGGTTGTTGAGTGTTGTTGAGTGTTGTTGAGTGTTTTGAGTGTGGTTGAGTGTTGTTGAGTGTTGTTGAGTGTTATTGAGTGTTGTTGAGTGTTGTTGAGTGTTGTTGAGTGTTTTGAGTGTGGTTGAGTGTTGTTGAGTGTTGTTGAGTGTTGTTGAGTGTTGTTGAGGGTTGTTGAGTGTTGTTGAGTGTTGATGAGTGTTGTTGAGTGTTGTTGAGTGTTGTTGAGTGTTGTTGAGTGTTGTTGAGGGTTGTTGAGTGTTGTTGAGTGTTGTTGAGTATGGTTGAGTGTTGTTGAGTGTTATTGAGTTTTATTGAGTTTTGTTGAGTGTTGTTGAGTGTTTTGAGTGTTTTGGGTGTTGTTGTGTTGTTGAGTGTTGATGAGTGTTGTTGAGTGTTGTTGAGTGTTGTTGAGGGTTGTTGAGGGTTGTTGAGTGTTGTTGAGTGTTGTTGAGTGTTGTTGAGTGTTGTTGAGTGTTGATGAGTGTTGTTGAGTGTTGTTGAGTGTTGTTGAGTGTTGTTGAGTGTTGATGAGTGTTGTTGAGTGTTGTTGAGTGATGTTGAGTGTTGTTGAGTGTTGTTGAGTGTTGTTGAGTGTTGTTGAGGGTTGTTGAGTGTTGTTGAGTGTTGTTGAGTGTTGTTGAGTGTTGTTGAGTGTTGTTGAGGGTTGTTGAGTGTTGTTGAGTGTTATTGAGTGTTGTTGAGTGTTGTTGAGTGTTGTTGAGTGTTTTGAGTGTGGTTGAGTGTTGTTGAGTGTTGTTGAGTGTTGTTGAGTGTTGTTGAGTGTTGTTGAGTGTTGTTGAGGGTTGTCGAGTTTTGTCGAGTGTTGTCGAGTGTTGTCGAGTGTTGTTGAGTGTTGTTGAGTGTCGTTGAGTGTTGTTCAATGTTGTTGAGTGTTGTTGAGTATTGCCGAGTGTTGTCGAGTGTTGTTGAGTGTTGTTGAGTGTTGTTGAATGTTGTTGAGTGTTATTGAGTGTTGTCGAGTGTTGTCGAGTGTTGTTGAGTGTTGTTGAGTGTTGTTGAATGTTGTTGAGTGTTTTGGGTGTTGTTGAGTGTTGTTGATCACAACAAATCACAAAAGACGTTAAGCCGCGTCCCCACTAGAGCCATGCGGCTTAACGTCTTTTGGCGCGAAAACTGTTTGACGCGCTAAAATAAGAAAAAAAAAGACTTATTTTGTTGGTTGACGTATTTTGTAGAAACAATTTTCTTGGTAAAGTTTAAAGTTTGGCGGTGTAAATCACAAGTTAAAGTTAGTGATTCCAGTGACAATTATAGCAATTCATTAACAACAACTCCACAAGTGTAGTATAAAGCAGTATATATCACTCGAGGGTAAGTACAGATTACTAAACTCGTGTGGTTTACGGCCCTCCGCTTCGCGTCGGGCCTCAAATGCACATTCGATTAGTAATCTGTGCCTTACTCCCCTTGGTGAATAAATAGCTATTATTACAAAATCCTATAAGTGCTATTACTGTCCAATTCTCAAAATTTTACAAGGGTAAGAAATACTCCTCAAAAACACGACCCCGCGAGCTGCTTGCAGCTCGCGCAACGCCCAAAATCTAGTTTAGATATAAATTTACCACAGAGGTTTAATGTCTCCCATTAAGTTTAATATAAAATGTATGCATTAGATCAAAAGGATACTGGCTGAAAATGAAAATCGGCTGAATAAAACCGACTCGGTGAAAAAAAATCAAATGGCGCGCATTTTGTACCATTGTAAAACTTTGATACTTCATATTTAGCAAGAAAAGATTTAAAAAATTGAAATAGCGATAGCGATATGAATGCAACTCCAGAAAGTATAAAAACAGCTGCAAATTAAATTGTTAATAACCTTTTGCCGCAAAAGTCGCGGGATAAATATTTAAAAGCTTAGGAAAACTTTGTTTTCATTAACTTGAGTGTTTATTTTGAGTAGGTATATTTTATCACGGTAGGTAGATTGGTAGTTGAAAGAAAAGTAGATTACGCACCTTGCTAAAGTGAGTCATTAATGCAATCGTGTTAATTTAGTGCGCTCGCATGCGCACGGGCACCAACATACCTCTCGTGCATTAACAACTCACTTTGCGCTCGATGCAACAATCTACTAAATTAAGTCAAGCGATAAACGCGTACAACAACTCATTACGGCTCCTGCAAACAGGCGCGACCGCGACGCGAATCGCGCGCGACACAAAGGCACCGCTCGTCGCGCGACTTGCGGTGCCTTTGTGTCGCGTGTCGCGTCGCGCCTGTGTGTACGAGCCTTTACTAGTTTTCCCAGAGATTCTAAGTCACTCGAGCTCGTGCTTATGAAGTTAACTTGGTAGTGTGCTTTATAGGTATAATTTAATCTCCATTGCGAAACTAACATGATAAAGATGAAGAGCTTGTTAGTTTGAAAGCATTATTCTCTGGAACTGCCAGTCGGATTTGATAAATTATTTTTTAAATTTTAGTTCCATTCTTGAGGAAGCTATTTCAACATAAGCTATGACCCTAAGAAGCTGAGCAAAAACAAAAAAAGTTAGGTTACGCTAAGAGAAAACGAAGTCATGGCGCGGGCGGGCGATGCGATGCGACGCAAAGTCGCGGGCAGAAGCTAGCTTACAAAATGGCGGCCGGTTGCGAAACGCGACAAAATAAAATATGCATGGAGACCCATCTCACAGAAATACGTAATTATCGTTTAGCAAAAGAGTTTTGAGGATTTCAAAAAGTTTTAATTACGGAACAATTTTCCCTTAACTAATGATGTATCTTCCCTATTCACTACCGAAAACAATCGTATGGTGGGTTATTCTTCGCGACGTTTTGTTTCGCGTTTTTCTGTGCCGTGTCTGTATGGGATCCGAAAATTTAATTTCGAGAATTCCTATTCGTACCTAGCTATATTTGAGCTTTGTATCAGTGGGAATGGACCGAGGCGATACCTGCACGTGTCTGAGTAATACAAAGGCTATTAGTAGGTCGTACCATGCATTTGTAGTCTGCAGTTCGTTGACAGTTATTTTACCTCCGATTTTGCATCACTGTGCAAATCACAGTGATCTTTATTTTCATTCTAATAAGGTTGCTTTTGGGTTGGTGCCATAGACAAGTCTATCAAAATTGTTGCGATCTTTAATCTCGTCACAATAAGGTAAGAAGGTTGGTTTTAGAGCAGTGGTGCCCAGTAAGGCCCCGACTTAAGGCTCCTACAAACAGGCGCGACCCGCGACGCGAATCGCGCGCGTCACAGAGGCACCGCTCGTTGCGCGACTTGAGGTGCCTTTGTGTCGCGCGCGATTTTATCGTATGTCGCGCCTGTTTGTAGGAGCCTTTACTAGTTGTAAATCGTAGGTTCGAACCCAGACAGGCGCTTTACTTTGTGTAAATTAATTTGCCACAGCTCTTAAAACGGTGAAGGAAAACATGTGAGGAAACCGGCTTATTTTAGAACCAAAAATTCAAAGACATGTGACATCTACCAACCCGCACTGGGCCCGCGTGGTGGTTTATGGCCCACTCTCTCTCGCTGAGAGAAAGCCTGTGTCCCAGAAGTGGGAACATTATAGGCTGATTATGTTTACTACTATACTCCATGGACACAAACTTTCACATTTATAATATTTTATAGTAGGATAAATAATTGCTGCATCATGCAAAACAAAAATCTTAAATGTAAAAACTTGTACTATTGCATGCTAAATATTGGCCAAACATGTTATTAAATATTTTATATAAGAACTTTATGTACCTACCATATTTGATGCAATAAATGAATTGAATTGAAACAATTCAAAATGGCCGCTCTATTTAATAAATGGAATCCGGCTGTTTAATTAAGAGCATTCAAACTTGGAACACATCGAGGTATGTATGGAATGTGGTCGGAATTGAATTGAATTCATTGCGCATAAAACTTGGAATCATATCAATGGAATTCCATTGATATGATTTCAACTTTTATGCGCGATTCAACACACCAGTAAAGGCTCCTGCAAACAGGCGCGACGAACGACGCGAATCTCGCGCGAAACAAAGGCACCACTCGTTGCGCGACTTGCGGTGCCTTTGTGTCGCATGCGATTTTATTGCATGTCGCTCCTGTTTAAAGGAGCCTTAAAACTGTAGGTATTTCACAGATAAATAAATGTTGTATTCAATAGAATTCAAAGATTTTTGGATATATATAGTACAGCCTTGTGCACGCCCCGTACCGTTTTTCATAGTTTTTCATATTCCCAAAGGAGGAGGTCTACTCCTCAGTCACGAAATCAGTATTTTCGGTCAAAGTTACGGGTGAAGCCCTCCCCATATTATACAGACATAAGATTAGTTTGGAGCCAGACCTAAGAATGAATGACACCACTACTTGACAGTTGTCCCTACTGCCGATGTGTTATTGTCCGTCCGAAAATCTTAATTAATTGGGAGTAAGGTTCATTCGGAAGATTCGAACTACTTTTGGACGGGCTCGTATCTTTGTTGGCGGACTTAAAGAGTAGGCCCTCTGGTGCCGACCAGGTAGGATAGGACGCCCATTTCAATGAGAACATCAAACATTGCTTGCCATTGTACGCAGTCAAACGTCTTAGCGTAATCTATGAAGCAGTGGTTTGTAAAATTCACGACATTTCTCAATGATCATGCGGACATTCAAATTTGCTCCCGAGTTCCCTGGCCGGCAACAAAAGCGGCTTGTCCTCTCGATGTAAACTCTCCATCTAACAAAACCAAAACCCACATTTTACCTAATTATTCGATGACAAAAGATGTTTGGCCAATGGAATGACGTTATTAATTGGAAAACGTTTTCAAAAGAAAAGTTGATTATATTTTCAAACTAGCAGCGCCCTGCGGTTTCTCCCGCATAAGTTTCAATCCCGTGAGAATATCGAGATAAAAAGTATCCTTGGTTAATCCTTGTTATAAACTATCCGTGTGCCAAATTTCGTACAAATCCGTTGAGTAGTTGTTGCGCGAAAGAGCAACAAACATCCATCCATCCATCCATCCATACAAATTTTCGAGTTTATAATATTATAAACTCGTACTTATATTATATATATATATATATATAATATAAGTACTAGTAGTTTTTATTTGTATAGTAAGTTAGTTAGACATTTAATTTTGTATCTAGTGTAAATAATTTGTAATAAAATAGGTACATAATTAACAAGGGGAATAAAAAGTACTAGTATTCTACAACACTTAACGACTCGATTATTGCATAATAAAATGCGCTTTCTTACGCTTTTTGCAATTTGCAAGTCAGTGTCAAGTTGTATGTTGATCAAAATATGATTCGCGATCGTAACAATTTTAATCATTAAAATCATCAATACAACTCCTAAATTTGTTTACCTTGGCTCTCGATTTCGTGACAGTCATTTAATAGGGTAGTTTGAACTAGCGCCAACAATAAAAAATATAATTACATTTAGGTGTTTTATAATGCTAAAGTATTTTGTTTTCACGAGCAAAAATGTAGTTTAGCACTGTAAAATAACGTAGTAAATAATTGGGTCCTGTTACTAATGAAAAGTTAATTAGAATTTTCCTACACTGGTGCACTACCAAGTATCAAATAACAAAATTGTACTAATTAAAAATATTTTGCAATGTAAACTACTGAAGTTTAACATATAAAATAATCAAAATGAAAACTAAATTACGAAATACTTTTCATAATTATGTAGGTAAGTATTCCGCAACATAGTAACTAAATGTCGAAACATAGGTAAGAAAACAGGTAGTTTTAAAATGGTTTTCTTCTAGAACCCTGTTCGCAAATTATATGCTCCAATAAATTTCAGATGTTCTTATTGCTCGACTTTCTAACTACTTCAATCTCTATCCGGATTAATAAAGTTTAGTATCGAAATGTTTAGTTGAAAATAGGGATGCTAATTTAAAATCTACCAAATGTTTCGACCCTTGGGTTAACAAGACACTGCCAAAATACTCTCCGTATAATTCCCCTGGCCATCTATATTGCACTGTGAGTTGTAGTCCTGACCATTATTTGCTCTGGCTAATTTCAGATGCTCTAATTACTCCATCTGGGCGGGCACCAAGCAACTAGTTACTCTTCCGTTTCTGGATTAATAAAGTTTTATATTGAAATGCAGTTGGAAATAGGTATACTAATCTGTTTTATCTCCTGGGATTCTCTTAGAATACTCTCAATATAATACCCCCTGTCTCTTATTCTTTTATCCATTGGGGGGCATTGCATACATCGAGGGCTGGTTTGAAGTGGCGCGGGAACTCCTTTCCCGCGCCACCCTCAAAAAGAATTCCTGGAAGGACTTGAGGCCTTTGCCCGGAATTGAAAAAAATATATCCCGCCGGTCAGCACTTTGCACTGCCAATGGTCGTCCTGACAATTTGTTGCTCCCGCTAATTTTAGATGCTCTTATACTTCCACCCGGCACGACACCTAGCAACTACCCTTCCTTCTCCGGATTAATAAAGTTTGGCATCGAAATAAAGTTGAAAATAGGATGCTATTTTTAAATCTAGCCACTGTTCTGCCTTCCACTTTCGTCAAAATACTCTCCATATAATTCCCCCCAGCCATCACTACACTGTAAGTTTTCGTGCTGACAATTATTCGCCCCGGCTAATTTGAGATGCTCTAATTACCCCCATTTGGCACGACACCTAGCAACTAGGTAATACCCTTCCATCTCTGGATTAATGAAGTTTCGACAATTGGGATTCAAATCTGTGAAAACTTGTTATTCGTGATACTCCTGTTATTAACAAATGCAACATTGTACATACTGTAAGTATTGCAAAAAATGATAAAATAAAATCAATAAAATGGTTGCGTTCCATACGTAAAGTGTAAAACCCCCAGGGATCCAGTGATTCAACATGGTCCGTATTGTGGTTTTAATAGGTATGTTATTTATAAACTGATTTCATAAAATTAATTAGTCTTTTTAATAGAAAACTCTTTTAAACCATAATTTTCTGTGTAAACTGAAAACCGGGAAATTAATGTACCTATTATTTAATTTTGTTGTCCATCATCTGCCTAACCCTTTTCAAATAACAGAATTTTACATGAAGTGACTGCCTATCTGACCTCCACAACCCAGTTACTGGGTATGACTGGTTGTCAGACTTTTGGGCTACTGACGACCCGTAACGACTGGCAAAGGTCCACGAATGACAGCAGGGACCAACGGCTTAACGTGCTTTCCGAGGCACGCAGAGGTCTTGATATGTAAAGATAGTCACTCATCCTCGGACCAACCGCGTCAAGCGTAGCTTAACCAGATCGATCGATATATCCATACTATCCGTCCATACTATAATATCATAAATTGGAAAGTAACTCTGTCTGTCTGTCTGTATGTTACCTTTTCACACCTACACCACTGAACGGATTTCGATGAAATTTGGCAGAGACATAGATTGCATTCCGGGGAAGGACATAGGATAGTTTTTATCGACATACCTTGCGAGCGCAGCCGCGGGCGGAAGCTAGTACCTACTTAATATTATAAATGCGAAAGTGTATCTGTATGTCTGTCTGTTACCTCTTCACGCTTTAACCGCTGAACCGATTTAGATGAAATTTGGTATAGAGATAGTTTGAGTCCTGATAAAGAACATAGGATAGTTTTTATACCGATATTCCCACGGAATCGAGACTCATTCGGGTGTGTTCAATAAAGTTTTCCTATTTCTAAGAAAGACAATGTTGGTATATCACGTTTATTTCTAACTATTGTTTTAAGTAATAATGAAATAACAACGAAATTATTAATAAAAAAACGATTTCACCAAACCTATTGAGAAATCACACTAATATTATAAAGGCGAAAGATTGTGAGTGTGTGTGTTTATATGTTTGTTACTTGTTCTTCACGCTCAAACGGATGGACTAATTTTGATAAAATTTGTATGTACGTAGCTGACACCCTGGATTAACATATAGGCTACGTTTTATCCCGGTATTCCCACGGGAACAACACTTATGAGGGTGAAACCGCGAGCCCAGCTAGTGAAAAGTAACGGAGAAAATTGCTAACAATTACAAGAAATCAAAGAATATCGGTAGGCGGGCGGAGAGTAATGGGTAGCTCACCGTCCGATCAGGACCAGGTCCGTGCCGGACGGCGCGTACGTGTTCCACGCGCGCCTCAAAGAGATGTCAGCATCAAGTGAAGGGGCCCGTCAGGGCCGAAGCCTGCCGGGTCAGCGGGATTGTCCGAAAGGGTTACCGCTTGCCCGGAACATAAAGGGCGAAGGAAGGAACACGGGTGGGTTTTAGTCAGTAAGAGTCTGACACTCCCTTCCGCTCCACCCAGAGCGGGAGGAGTCATTTGATGATTTCCCATCCCGAAAAAAAAAAAAAAAAAGAATATCGGTAGCATCATGGCATGACCTTCTTTGTGGATTCCGCCTCTTTGTAGCAAAAGTAATATTTTGACACCTTGATTATAATTTAATTATTGTTTTAAAAGATACCATCTTAAGTCATCGATCACAAACTTAATGCTCTAAGATCACAAATGACCCAAAAAAGCATACTTATAGGTATTTTGTTATTGTTTACTGTGTTTTTTTACTACTCTTGGCTCCGTTTTTCCAATTTAGAGAATTTATGCTAAGATTTACTAATCATCGACTATTAAGGATATGTTCACTTAATAAACAGTATATTATTATAATTATACAAAAGTTAATTAAAGTGTCTTTGAATCGGATAGATATTAGTTGATGTTCATTCATTATTGAATAATTTAAATCTGAAGTTGAATAAAAAAATAAACAATAATAAAAAATACTGAATAAAAAATAAAATAATAATTATACAGCCAGCGCTGACACAATAATCAAAACGATAACAAAAATCGAAGACGAGAAACGAAAAAAGAAACTGCCAGGAAAAAACAAATCAAAAAATTTAATTCTTAATTCAAATCATGTTTATTTTAATACTCACGTTTCAAGAACAGAAGGTTCGCAAGGACCGCACAGCTCAACAGGAAAACACTTAGATGAAATCGCGGTCTGAATGAACAGGTAGATATCCGAGCGATACGACCGATCGAGCAAGCCGAGCGAACAGCGACCGCGGGGGCGCGGGCCCGAGATGCGATGAGAATGTGGAGCGGTCTACAATCGGAACCTCACTCCAGGCGCGCGCATGCGTGATCGGCGGTCTCGCGTTTCCCCATTACCCGCTACCATATCTGATTTAATACCTTTCGATTTACGCTTTGAGAGAGTTTTTAAGCTTGGATTCGGCGGCGGAAAAGTGCAACTCGGATTTATTGAAAATGTGGCCCGGGAAACCAGGGTTGCATTTGTAAAAGGAACAAATCACGAGATTAGTTTTTTGCACAGATTTTGTCGAGACTTTGTGGAGGGAAAGACCGTTTATAATACCGTTGTTGCTTACATTGTAGAAAAAGTGAGTATAGTAGTCTAGATAAGATAAAAAGCTCTTATAGTCAGTAATGGTATATTTGCTGCCCCGGTCCTCTGTCCGGTACAAATAGATAGGCGCCGCCACACAGTCTGACACCACACGGGCCGCACTATCTATGTCCGGTCCAGTGTCAACTATAGCCGCTTTAATACATTTATTATTACCACGTGAGCATAGAGAAATGTACTTGCAAAAACGTTGGACACAGCCTAAATAAATTATGCAGATTGCGGTGCTCCTACAATTAAGCAGGTACATGTCTGACCGCAGCCACACATCAGGCCGATAGTCGGTTCTGTGGTTAATACTATTGTAATTAATGTATCTACAAAACGCATCACAACGCTCTTGTTTCTCTAAATAATTTGATAGTAATAGTCGACTGTCTGGGACTTTCTTTCTTACTTCATAGGAAGAACCTTCTTTAAAAATCAGTCTGAATTTCCTGTCCTAAGAGCTAAGTCTCAACTCTTCCTACAAATGTACTTATAATTCGTAACGTGTCACATTACATTTCGGCAGAAACTTTACTAGTTAGTATATACAAGTAGAAGTGAAAATATCAAACACAACCAGAGATAGTTGCATCTCGAATGAGTTAGTAGAACGAAGTTTTGCCGCACCGCCGCGGACCAATTTCCGTGCACACCGCCATGCAAGTAAAACATGAGACATTACATTATTTGTCGCACTGCAAGTTCTGCAGACTGGCATTCGCGGTATGCCAACAACTTTGTTACCTCAGCACAGTTCGGCTCGTGTGTCACTTGAATAATTATTTGTAAATGGAAAATGTATTTTATTTTTAACCGACTTCAATAAGTAGGAGGTTCTCAATTCGACTGTATGTATGTTTTTTTTTGTATGTTTGTTACGCGATATCTCCGGCAATTGTAAATCGATTTCAATTTTTTTTTTAATTTAAGATAGCGTATGCCTCAGGAGTGGTCCCTTTAACATTTTATTAACTTCGCTTGGGTAGTTTTTGAGTTAGCTTCAATAATTCGTATGTTTGCCACTTAGTTTATATTCCGGTCACTGATATTTACGTAGTAAGTCGTGTGTGTTATACGAATTTGTGTGGGGTAAGTACAACTTAAAAGTGAAAAATAAACACTATTTTACAAAAAAAAACAATCGACTTCCAAAAAAGACACTACAAAGTGAAAAATAACTTTAATTTCGGATTTCGGCAAACAAGGAAAATGCGAACCCAACGACACCGACTTCCGAAATTAAAGTAATTTTTCACTTTTTCCAATATAAATTGGATATTTGTTACTGCGGCACAAGTGCATGTTCCGTTTTCAGGCATAAAGCGAAAACACAATTTAAAAATTGAATGTTTTGTTGAACATTTTAGACTTGGTCGGATGACTATTGAGAGAATATCAATACTCGGTTCAACATTCTACATTATTATTTCTCTCATTAGTTCTGATATTAACATTAATGGCATTCTTTTTTAACCGACTTTTAAAAATTGAGAACCGTGAGTGAATTGAGAACCTCCTCCGGTTCTCAATTCGGATGTATATAGTGAAAACTTCTTTAGGCGGGTTGGGCATTTTTGAGATGGGAAAAAACCATTGAACTCCCGCCACTGTTAGGTACCGTAAGCGACACCGCGCGTGTTTTGTTTATAAGACGATTAAAAAAATACCCGCTTCGGATGTGTTCGGCTGTCCTCGGGATGTACTCGGTTTTAATGTATATCCGATATGTCAGTGAGTGATGGCAAAGTATTCTGTTTGTGTTTTGTTTTTACTTCTGTCGGCACTCCCGGAGTGTTTCTTTTTACTTTTATCTCTGAGTAAGGTCTCTTTTATTTATTGTGTAGTTTGAAAATAATTGTATACAGGGACATCTACGCGCAAACTGTAACCAAGGATTCAGTATAGTACAGACGCCAGCACATCAAGCTACCCGAAACAGTAAACTTTTCAAAATCAACTTTGAGCCTTATGCTTTAATGATAAAGTTGAAAATCTATTAAAGGAATTTGACAGATTTTAGTAGCTTGATGTGCTGGCGTCTGTACATGATTCTGACCACAGGGGTTAGAATTTTCGTCATTTAATTGAATAAAAATAGCTATTTCATACATTTTGTAGGCGTTACACTTTTTGATGTAATAGCAGATTTATTTTTGATAACCATATCCATGATAACAGGTTGCGCGTCAATATCTCTGCCAACCTGCGTAAGGTCTTTTCAAACTTGTTTCAAATTCAAGTTAAACAAATATCAACTTTTATTTCAATGGTAATTAAGTTGATTTCAAAGTGACTAGCACTATTGAAAAAGTTATAAAAATGTTTGAAATTGTAGCGTAAACTGAACTTTATTGTGTAGGATTTAAATTATATTTGTTTACATTTTTGGCGAATAAATCGCGAATGCAGTATAGCTTCTGTCCGTGACTTAGTCCGCGAGGAAGAAGTATAACATATCTAGCTCGGCAATAGTGTAGCTTTCTATCAGTGAAATAATTTCTGTAATCGGACCAGGACCAGTCCAGATATTACGTCTTGCAAACAAACAATTTTACCTCTTTTTAATATTAGTGTAGATACATACTAACCCGCTCCACATGACAAATTAACGAGATATTAATCTAGGCGACGACGTAGGTAATCTGTTAACGTGATAGCTTGCACCTAAATATTTATTGAACCACCTCCCAAGGACGGAGCTTCATCCGCCAACTCGATTTCTTGCCCCAGTAGCATTTTAGGACACACATCGTTAGTCGGTCAGAACTTGAACGTTTTAGGCGACATTTAGAACATGCAGCTTGTAGGTATTTGTAAAATGCTCATTAAATGATACGTAGGTTATAAATCGTCAGTTTGAAGGTTGTGCGGAGCGGTGGTGGGCCAGACTTAGGAGATGTAGGTCGGGTTCGAGCCCAGACAGGCGTTTTACTTTGTATAAATAATTTCTCTCGAAGGGAACCCCCCCCCCCCCACTGTGTCCCAGCAGTGGGAAAATTATAGGCTGGTTATACAATAGATAAGTCTGTAATCACCAACCCGTCTTGAGCGTGAATGAGGGGCCAGCGGCTAAATAATAACAGCCGCACAGGTCGATCGATCAGGTTAAGCTACGCTTGCCGCGGTTGGTCTGTGGATGGGTGACCATTTTTACATACCGAGCCGGCTTAACGTGCTTTCCGAGGCACGGAGGGGCCGTACCTCGGAAAGCACGTTAAGCCGCTGGTCCCGGCTGTCATTCGTGGATCTTTGACAGTCGTTACGGGTAGTCGGAAGCCCGAAAGTCTGACAACCAGTCTTACCAAGGAAGGGGTATCGTATTACCCAGTAACTGGGTTGTAAAGGTCAGAAGGCAGTCGCTCCATGTAAAATACTGGTATTCAGCTGCATCCAGTTAGACTGGAACGCGACCCCAACATAGTTGGAAATAGGCTGGGCAGATGAGTGGAAAAATGAATGCTAGTATTATTAAAATAAACTAAAATTGTGTATGAGAAGCAGATTTTTATACCCTGTTGCTACAGTTACAGACTGGTATTATTATCTTCTAAATATGCAATGCTTATTAGAAAAAGTATTCGATTCTTGTGCACAATAATAATTATTAAGAACCAACTTTTATAAGTTACTAGCTGACACGGCGCCCTTCGTACCGCCTCAGAATTTTAATTTTAATTTTTTCCATGTTTTAATGTCATTCTGCTATTCGTGGCGGAGATAAATCCAACAAATCAAACATCATAAAAATCGGTTCAGCCATTCTTGAGATAAAAATGGTGTAATTAACCCGACTTTGTTTTATTTATATTCTAGCTGACCCGGCGAACTTCGTATCGCCTCAGAATCAATAAATGTAAAATGTATGAGAAAATGAATTATCTTCATTTTTTTGTGTTTTTTTTTCAATATTTTAATAGTTATTCTGCTATTCGAAGCGGAGACAAATCCAACAAATCAAAGATTATAAAAATTGGTCCAGCCGTTCTTGAGTTTTAAATGGTGTAACTAACCCGACATTTATTTATTTATCCTCCTACTGGTACGCCATACAACAATTACACCAACGGAGCAACTGCAACGGCGCGACATCGAACGGGCGGCGATGCAACACGCATGCTCACACAGCGTCAACTCCACAATTCCATTACTTCATCCAAATTGTGCACATTCTTTGCGATTTTTTTAGACTCAATTGTAATGCAATTTATTTTAATTTGCTTTAATTCAATTATTTAAATCTTACTCTTGACATTTATTTATTATGACTTTGACTTTATGTAATGGATTGACTATTGATTATTTCTTTTATTTAATCAACTTCATTGTTCTGAATTTATTATGACAATTGTATTGTTAATATAATTTGCATGCTAACATAGCTGAATATGGTGAAACTGTACCTGTGCAACATCTTTTGTAAACCCATATTATGCAAATAA
Source organism: Luperina nickerlii (assembly GCA_963855955.1). Lineage (NCBI taxonomy): Eukaryota > Metazoa > Arthropoda > Insecta > Lepidoptera > Noctuidae > Luperina > Luperina nickerlii. The sequence goes on from OY979662.1 coordinate 3,494,642, forward strand.
AATTATTGATTGATCGATTGATTGATTGATTGATGAATTTTCCAAAATAAATGTATTAAAATTGTAAATTTTGATGTGTCTGCCTGACAGCAAGGACGAAATTTTTTAATATAAAGATGAAATATAGGTATGCTATGCAATTTTTCCAATTTAAAACAGATATTTAAAATGTCTTTAATGATAACAGACTGATAGAGCAACTTCCAAGTTAACAGACATTACAAAGGAGTAGATGAGCATTTAAGGTCACAAGTGACAAAATTTATGTTCATAATGAAGGAATGTATTCTGTAAAAATCTTCGCCGTGAATAGCAGGCGTAAAGTGAACAGTGTCAATACCTAGCTTCAGATGACATAACAACTTACTTCAAGCTCACTTCACCCAAGTTTTCAATTCTTTGAAAACTACTACTACTACTACTTTACTTTTTTCTTCTGGAAAGAAAAAAAAAGTATTTACCTATAGTTTTTTGTTTAACTATTTAAAAGTTTTTTTTTTGCTTTTTTTTTTCTCTGTAACATTTGTACAGAATAGGTAGGTTAGACCACTGACTAAAGTCTCACAAAGCAATCGGTACTCCAGGAAGTATTTTTCAGTGATATACCTACTTGTTTTCCGACAAAGTAACAATTTATCGGAAAATTAGATATTTTTAAAATGAATTCCCGACGAGACGAACAACAATTTTCCGTGTACCAAGAAAAGAAGCGCCATTTTCTCGTGAAGAACACTGGGATTCTTTGCGGAATTACGGCTGAATACCGCTTTCAAGCGCTGTGACATTGTTGGAAGGTGCTGCAAGCAGCTTTATGAACCAGTTATTTATTAGGAGCGTTTACGCTGTACGGCATTTCATACAAACTTGCAAGCATTGTTTTTCGAAATGAATGAACCGATTTTAATGAAACTTCATACGCATAAGCAGGATACAAAGGTCTAAAAAGTTACTGAACATTTTCGAAAAATAGTGTTAAAGCCAAATTATACCAATTTTAAATTTTCCATAGAAACAGAGATTTCCCGTTATCTTTTTTTAAATAAAACATTTCTAAAATATTCTCAAGTAACTTTTTAGACCTTTGTATCGTGCTTATGCGTATGAAGTTTCATTAAAATTGGTTTATTCATTTCGAAAAACAAGGGCTTAAAAGTTTGACGCAGCGTTGATATATGTTGACATTTTAATTTTTTGGTAGCTGCGTTTTTGATGGTTGACAGGGGAGAATGGGAGAAGAAAACTTGTTGCTTGAAAAGAAGAAAAGATGACGATGGCAGGTGCGTCGTGAAAAGGTACCACGCAGACGAATCCAATTAACTTTATGTTTACAATAGCGCCTATTTCAAAGTGAGTTCTATTATCTGCCCTTTGATTTCTACGTATCAATTACAGAAGGAAACAACGGGAACAACAAAGGTATCAAAAGCTCGCGCAACGAATGCTTACAAAGCAAATTCTCGAAGGGAATGCTCGGAGTGCTGTCAATAAGGTTTTTTAATATACATTACATAATTTTTGAAACAGCATACTTTGTTGCTCGTTTCAATTTAATTAATTTTGAAAAGAAAGCGAATTGTTTGCCTTGAGTTGGCTTGGTTCTGTTCAATAAAACAAACTCGCAGTGTTCATTCAACCGATTAGTTCAAATTCATAATCTGTAATTGGAGAGCAGACTCATAGAGGGTTAGTAACATTGTCCATAAAAGAAAGTGTTACTAAGTAACACGATACAATGACACGTGTAACTGACATCAGTAAATTACATACAGACAGTCCACTCTGTCAGCAATCGTTTTCAGAACCCTGTCAGGGCTCGTCATGAATCGAGCCACCATCGATGCTGCGCGCTTGCGCATTATTGTGTAAAAACAATCTACACGCGCCGCCGCAAACATCCCTGACGCACTGTAACGCCATGGCAACCCCATTCGTTTTCCGAACACGTTATTAAATTACACACGACGCCTACGGATATTTCTGCCACAAGCTGCAAACTAGGAAAATGTTGATTATAAAATAGCTTGCACGTATTGATAATATGCCGAGTATTTGCACCAGGCGAGGTTGCTGGTATTTCAATAAACTCACGCATTCCTATAGAATGCAGTGGCTGGATCACGTGCATGCACCTTCATGAGATTGCTCATATACTACTCATAACTTGCCTGCAAATATCTGATGAATTATTAGAATATATTTCCACAGGGATGTTATTCAGCTGGTAGGACGACTGTTATTAACACTGTGAATGGGTAACTGGTAACTAAGGGGTATGGTAGGTATTACCCAATAACTGGGTTGGGCAGTAGCGCCGTGATAATACTGGTATTCAGCTGCATCCGGTTAAACTGGAAGCCGACGGTTGGGAAAAGGCTAGGCAGATGAAGAAGTAGGTACTTACACTTGAAGGTGGGCAGCCTGACTTACAAAAAAAAAACAGATCGAATCAAATTTGTTCGACACTTCAGATATTTATCTCACTCATGGTCAATTGATAAAACTGCAGTGTTTTCGTGCAACAATCAAACAATCATTGTTTTCGTGCAAAATGAAGAATTTTTCTTTTAAAACAAAAATATATTATATGTGTATATGTACTTCGGAACTCTTTCATAATGGAAATCCCCAAAGTATGTTTGTTTGTTGTAAAAATCAATAGGAATTGCTGGCAATGTTTAAATTCTTGCTAACAAGCAATGCCTTGTTGGAGATAGTATCCGCTACACTCACCTGGGAAATAAAAGAAAAACAAAGCAACTAATATAGCTTTCTATTTACGACAATCTTGGGAATTTTATAAAAGCATTAGCAGCGCTCCGCGGTTTCGCCCGCATAAGTTTCGAGCCCGTGGGAATATCGGGACAAAAAGTATCCTATGTTTTAATCCTAGCTATAAACTATCTGTGTGCCAAATTTCATCCAATTCCATCTTTGCGTGAAAGAGTAGCAAATATCCATCCATGCATCCTCCCAAACTTTCGCGTTTATAATATTAGTACGAAGTAGGATTGTAGCAGGTTGCTTCGCAGACAATTTGTACATACAGACATTATGTAACATAGTTTTTAAGTCATTGTTAGTAATACTATAGGGATGTCAATACGTGTAGTCCAAAATAAATAAATATTATTATTAGTGTAAGACAAATAAGTTAAGTATTACTCGTAATTAAGTATTTTTCCATTGATACTGATACCAATGTTTATCATGCCTCCTTACGTATACACTTTTTCCTGTTGGTGTTTTTCCTGTGGCAGAGCATAGAATGCTACGATTCTAACAAAGGCCCACCCTGTGCTTCGCCCACGACACGACCCGACAGCGTTCACACACTGGTTTAGATACATATGTACATACAGCCCGTTTCCACTAGCACCCGCCTTATAAATTCCTTTCATTCGTTCTCTTAACTTAGAGGCCTTTTGCGACTCCTACGGGATGAGGTGAGGAGATGGTTTTCTCAGACCAGCAAGGAAATTCCGTAACACACTAACAATTGCAATGCTTTTCATTTTCATAATTCTACAACATTCATTGCGTTATTTCTGTTGTCGAGCAAACGAATTTATCAAACAAAATATTAAGCAAAAGATTATGAATTTCCTACAAAATCCATCAGATTGTGAAGAACAGTGTGATACGCAATTGTGGTGCAATACTTATTGTTCGTTATTTAATTTGAAATTAATCATTAAAATATCGCTTAGCCAGCAATTGCTGTATTTCGCCAAAAGCCGGGTTCAGACATGTGTAATGTAATGCGAATTCTGTGTGTGGACGGCGTTGCGAGCATCACATGTAACGTTAGGGCTGGCGCTCACGCTGATCTGTCGGTTTTTAGCGCGAACACAAAAGCTCTCGCAGTCGAACACATGCAGGATTTGAGTTGAGAGTTGAGTTTGTATACGGTCCACACTTTTTGTATTACATTAAACATTACTCACGTCTGGACCTGGTTAAAGTGTCTGTCAGAAAAATACAGTGTTAAATGCGAGCATCTTTTATTACAGCCCATGCAGTCGAAACTTTAGAAGGAAAACGCTTTCGAATTTTGTTTAAATTAATATGTCAGGCTTGTGTTTATACGAGAGGTTGTAGACGTTATCATTATTTCAGAAAATTTAACAAATTGTTTGATATAGATTTTGTGTTTTTGTTATAGTTGTCTAACTACAAGGTCTCATAAAAACTTTGTCATCGATGGCCTGACAAGAATAAAAACTGAGGTTACCAAGTATCGGTGCAACCTGTATTAATGTTATTTATAGTCTTCACGGGAGTAGTGATGGCCAAGTGGTAACGGCTGCGACTTACGAGTTGTAGGTCGTAGGTTCGAACCCAGACAGGCGCTTTACTTTGTGTAAATTATTTCATCACCACTGCTCACAAAACGGTGAAGGAAAACATCGTGAGGAAACCGGCATGTCCTAGAACCAAAAATTCGAAGACATGTGACATCTACCAACCCGCACTGGGCCCGCGTGGTGGATTACGGCCCACTCCCTCGCTGAGAGGAGGCCTGTGTCCCAGCAGTGGGAACATTATAGGCTGATGATGATGATGATGATAGTCTTCACGGCTCAACAAGTTATAAGGCTCTGGCCGTCAAAAATAGGTTACAAGAATTTTAAATAGCCTGCCGCCGTGAGCCTTAGATAAATATAGATCTGCAGTTTACACAGGTATATGAACGTTCAGACTTTTTGTTGTAGTTAATTGTTTCATGGTACCGTGGACGTTGGAAATATTTCAGGATGTCGGCACTGCTAGCTCTCGACATCTTCTGACAGCCCTTTAGATAACTTCTCATCCATTTTTCTGCCTCTAAATTCTTATTAGCGTTTATCCCTTAATTGTATGTCATTATGGCATAATTACTAGAAAAGGTTGCATGTTAAAATCAAGTAGGTCACACTCTCTACAGTACTTTGTGTGTTTTTCTGGACTTTTCTCATTTTGTTACCAAATATGGCGCACCGAGATTTCGATTTTGAGAAAGTTAGTGAGTTTGAACATAAATTGTTTATTTTTTGCAGATTTTGAACTTGCGTATTTCTTACAAAGATCAATGGGGTAATTAATAATAGATAATAATTAATTTATTAATTTAATTACGGGGTCAAGAGCGGGCCCATTTATTAATAAAAAGAATCGCCCTGGTCATAAGCTGGCCTAAGCTGTAGAGCGAAAAAAATTACTCTGCACAAACAAAACGCACATGGCAAATAAAAAAAAAACAAATACGAAAACGTACGTTGTTTATCAAATACGATGCGATACGATGATACGATTTGATGCCACTGTACTTATTTAGGTATGATGCACTCTCACTGGCAGTTTTGTATGCTAGGTAAACACTAATGCTCTTAGCGAATCCTGTTGTGAAGATAATTCTCTAAACAAACAACTTCGACAACAAAAGGCGCCACTGACGCATGCGCTCCGCACTCTTAACCTCATTGCTGTAGTGGCACGCACCTATTCTGTTGTCCTCTGAGTGCACAGCACAGTGTTCACAAATAATGCCTTGTTTGTAACAAGCAACAAAATCATCCATTAAATAAAAATCAATTGGCGCATGTATGAAAGATCATCACTTGAGAAAAGATCGATGGATTGGGCTGTTTCTTTTTTGTTGTGTTCGTTCTTGTCAGGACGATGTTTGTATGAAAGAAAATTGTAAATAGAGACATGACATTCACCCAGACGACACCGGGCACGATCAGCTAGTTTAATTAAAGAGTTAAATAAGTACACTATCGCAATAGGTTATACTGTAATGTTAGATGCAAAAGAGAAAATATATAAGAGAGTTCTATTTACTTTAGAAATTTGTCTTTAACAAACCCAAATTGGAAAAGAAAAAGCCACGTGTAGACCAGCCTTAGGGTCTGACAAACTTGCGATGGACCTCCGCGCGTGTGAACACAACGCTTGTGATCGTTTGCATGAAGTTTACATAATCACTCCGCGCGTGTGCCGCTTGCCTTCTTAATTCAAATAGTGTTCTGCCAACATTTCGGGACAAATTACTGTACAATGTGTATGCACGCCCTTTTAAAGCAGTTGTAGTAATAGACAATGACGTAATTCTACCCTGACTACAACTCTGATTACCCTGACGCGTAGGCATTCAAGGTGTAACTTCATATCTAATGCTACTGTGAAGCTGTGTTCGTGGTTGTGTATTGGAAGTATTCATAAACTTCGAAAGCAGTGGTGGCCCAGAGGTGCTAGCCCCGACTTAAGGCTCCTACAAACAGGCGCGACACGCGATATAATCGCGCGCGACACAAAGGCACCGCTCGTTGCTCGACTTGCGATGCCTTTGTGTCGCGTGTCGTGTCGCGCCTGTTTAAAGAAGCCTTTACGTGTTCGTCAGTCGTCGGCTCGAACCCAGACAGGCGTTCTCAGACACTCTTCCCGCACTGGGCCCGCATTAGATTACAGCCCACTCCCTTTGGAAGTGAGGCTTATGTCCCAGCAGTGGGCACATTATACGCTATTACGCATACACTTCGCTTCCCGTGAAAAGGTACTTGAGACTGTTCAATCATGTGTTTTTCCATAACTATAAAACTTAGAGAAAATAAACAATAATTACAACTCTAACCGTGTCTCCACAACCAATCATTATTGTACTTACGAGCTTAGTTTAAGCGGAAGCCAACATACCTCGACAGCATTAATAACATCGGGCGACCAGTACAGGGCTTACATAATTCTAGCTCCAAAGGGGTACACACAAACTGAGAAACTTTGCTGCAGACTTGCAGATTAAATTTAATATGTCCAGTGGTGACCATGCTCTAAAGTTTAGTCATGTTGTTACTAAGCCTCTGGCGAAGTCTAGACAGGTTTGCAGTGTGTGGGCCGAGGAAATTAAAGGCTCCTGCAAACAGGCGCGACGCGCGACGCGAATCGCGCGCGACACAAAGGCACCGCTCTTTGCGCGACTTGCGGTGCCTTTGTGTAGCGCGCGATATTATCGGTGTCGCGCCTGTTTGAAGGAGCCTTAAATTGTTAGTAGCCTATCCTGTTAGGTACAAAAGGAAGCTTTATTCGCTATCCTTTTTACTATAGTCCTTTCATAGTTAGTTTATCTCTGATTTTGCATCACTGTCAACGTCGCAGTGATCTCTATTCTCATTTTGATAAGGTTGCTGTTGCTTGCTGCCACTGACAGGTCTGTCACTATAATCTTTACTGTCGTTATAATAAAGATGCTGTTGGGTTCCTGCTGTCAAAGTTAAAATAACTGTGAACGGACCAAATCACGTTTAACATTTAGAAATAACAATAAACACACAACAACACTCAATACATCGGGACATTCAGTGTCAGTATGAAAAAAGCAGATTTGGTCATTAATCTAAAAGGTACATTTATTTGTTGTAAAGAACCATGTCATCGATCTTAGAGTTATTAAGAAAAATGGAATTCATACATTTTGAATCATCAATTCGACCGTTGATAGATCGTAGTTGAAAGCAGGTAGCGTTCTGAATTTTCTGCCTACTGCCATGGGAAGAACGCGTGAGTGTGTACCTCCGTAAGGTGTGTTCAAATGTATGTTTCCAATTTTTGTTATTTCAAGTTAAAGAAATATCAACTTTATTTTAATGGAAATTGAAGTTGTAGCGTAAACAGAACCTTAATGTGTAGGATTTAAAGTTATTTTTCCGTAAACTCATATTTGTTTACATTTTAAGCGCAAATAAATCGCGGATGCAGATTATGTAATTACTCGTAATTACTTTAGTTTCAGATTTTTTCATGTACCAGTCTCAAATAGTCTCAATAAATCACCTTGTATACTCACCAGCGGAATATAGGATTTTACTTGGAAATAACTAACGTGTCAAGAGCACTGTTAGACATGATTTATAAAAAAAGATAGAAACTGTGTTATTCAGTCGACCATCGTTGCATCTATTATTCAAGATTCTAGCCTTTAGAAATCATGGTTATTGTTGCAACAAGTTCATTTACTTTGTCAATATTTTACGTTAAGAACGGTACTCACTGCGACTGCGAGCATTCGCGAATATGTTTTGCAAACATTCGCTTCATAAAAGCTCAATTGTCACTAATGAGACACAATTTCTTTTTCTATTATTACCAAACTTATTATGCTTGCCTAGAGGAGATAGCGGCCACAGTGACGGTTGTCATGACGATGGCAGCGGAGTTTTTAGGGAAACGCACCAACTTACTTTCATGAATAACGTTTCAGTGACGTCACTCGACGGTGAATTGCGGACGTTATGCAGTTTGGAGAGTATGTGAATCAAAACACAAAAAAAGATATTGTAAGTCTGTGGCTAGCTGACATTTGGCAAACAATTTGATTTAAAATCCTGTGTCTTGTAATGTTAATTACTTTGTATACCTAGTATTGGTATTCAGCTGAATCAGGTTAGACGTGAAGCCAACCCTAACATAGTTGGGAAAAGACTAGGCGGGAGGATGATGACCTAGTATTGTATACAATCAAGTATTTCCTAACTGAACAGACAGCTGTGATGTTGGGGAGTTTGTTGCGCCACTTCTTTACCCCAGCGAAAGCACTAGGAATTGGTGAAGAGTGTGTATTTCGGGAGACAGTCTTTTGACGACACGGTTGGCGCAGTGGCTGAGCGATCGACTGCTGCGCTGCGTGTCGCGGGTTCGATTCCCGCACGGAAAAAATATTTGTATTGCCTACAGGTAGTTGTTCCGGGTCTGGCTGTTTGTGTATGAGAATTTATATGTTTGTAAACGCACCCACGATACAGGAGTAATTCCTAGTGTGGGGCAACGTTTTTTACAAAAAAAAAATTGACGTTCATAAAGATTTTTGTGCTCGCGAACGAATGTTTGCAAAACAAATTCGTGAATCGAATTTTCGCGGCGACTGTATTCCATATGTGATATCTTGAAGGCTTACTATGATCGTGAGGAACAACGTGTGTTGTAACTACTTGGCCATTCAAAATAAAAATAAGTCTTTCTCATTCTAACTTATAATTATTATTATTTACTATCCCAGCCCGCCCTTACCACTTGCCTGAAATCCTTACTTTCTCATAGTGACTGTAGGATTCTTTAACACTGAAAAAAAAGAATTGTTGAATGTACTAAAGTAGCGTAGGTTGAGTAATGAACTGCCATAGTCAACCCTTTTCATAGTTAATTTTATTATAACAAGAGTGAATTTAACAAAATCCACTTTGTTGATTTTCATAATCAACCAGTTCTATTTGGTAAAATCAACAATTTCCTGTGTAGGACCTATATAACCCGCGGATTTGATAAAATTTACGCGGAATTTAGTAAAATCAATCATTCTTTTTTTTCAGTGAAGCCTTGTGTGGGATCACACGTTTCACGTAATATTAATAAAATACACCGTCCTATTATAAATAAAATGATAATAAACGTATTATTGAAATCCTTAGGACAGCCTTGCCTTGGGGTCCCTTTTAACCCTAAATTATATTATGTCAAACCATTAAAAACTATTTGTTAAAATAAAATTGAATAAACAGAAACTGATTCTAGTATGAAGAGCCCATACACTAGGTGTACCCCGCCAAGCAAATATTACTTTAAAATTTTCAAATTGCATTATATATGATTAAAGTTTAAATCAAGTAAATTGCAAATCAAGAACTAACAACGAAGAACTGCCTTTTTGCTATAAAGTTACTTTGATTCACACAACTTCGATGGAGAATAAATATCTTTGTTTGGTGTATGCCTTATCCATAAATAATGATGCGAAATGACATATGTTACGTTCCAACTTCTCTGCCAATAGCTTTATATATGCGACACAGATTGTAGAGTCGACAGAGACCAAGTCTCATACAATACATATGTTAAGTAGTATTCGGCTACGTTTGGAGAAACGTCGCGTTCGCGTTGACGCTTATACGTTTGCTCTGTGGGTCAACAATCCGGATCGAACACACACAAGTAAAATTCCCAACAATATTGCATAAAAAGTTTTTCAAATAGTTTCCTGAAAAACAATTCGTTTATTCTGGTTAGACTGAGAACCAGAAAGTAAGCAAAATAAGTTTATTTGTCACAGAAACACGTTTCAGCACTTTTTGAACATGACGCTAAAACAGTCTCCTTTCCACTACCTAGTTTTTAAACTATTTACAAAAACATTGATATTATCCTGTAGTACTAGTCCCACCGCAACTGTGACGGTTGGTCTCTGTCGGAAACCTACTCCTGTGGAATTTAGGTGGTGCAATTACTACGTAAATACTTTACGATTATTTCTTGTGGTTTATGTGAAATACTGTATTTATTTCTTGGAGGACAACATAATAGTGGGAATCTACAGATGTAAGGTTCTTTGTTTATAATATTATAATTCCGGTTTCGTGGCGCAGTTTTTCAATGCAATCGAGTAGGACAACTTTTGCCAAGCCAAACTGGGTCATGTACCTGTTTCCACTTTTTACTTTATCATGCTAGTATGCTGAAAGGAATATTCAGAGCGATATCTGTGTATACCAAGTTTTTTATACGTTTGTATCGACGGGCAGATACGTATAATTTATTCAATGGTTTATTTTTGAATATTATGGTTTTCTATACTCGGCGGCCGGACCACACGGAAACATAACATCACTCCCTGTATTTATCGAAGGGTCGAGTAGAGGAGAACCTACACCCACGTCTCGCCAGTTATGATAAAGCCCCATGTAACAGGGAGCAAACCTATTGCCATCAACCGGGGAAATTACTGATACATGTCTGATGGAAAAACACAATAACAAATCGCCCGACCTGGAAATTTTGATAATCTTGATACTTTCAATTTTGATAAAAGTATCAAAATTGAAAGTTGCAGTCCGGTTACAAAATTCATATTACACTGTGGCAGAAAGATTTGCGGTTATCCGTCTCTTTCTCTGGGTGGCAGTCTCAAGTATCGTCAAATAAAAAAGAGATAAGGTAGCACCACGCTACGTCACTAATAATCGATTACCGAGCTACTCCCAAGCAAATCAATACTAAACGGCACTCTAAGACTTGAACATTTTCCGTTCTAATTGTGACTCAACCCGATGCCATCAAGTGGGGGCATTTATATACACAAAATGGTTGTATCGAGCTGCTTAGTACGAAAATAGGTTAATGTAAGGTTAACCGTTCATTGTGGTATGTGCAGGCGTAACCCCGGCTCGACCTCGGCCGTACATTCGACGAATGATCGTTATGAAAAAAGGAAAAAAAATGGAAGCAAGAAAAAAAAATGGTCGTTGTTCGTTTTGTTGTTGTTATATTTTTTTTTATTGATATCGCTCTAAATATGCACGGAAATAGAATTTCAGTGGATGACCATTTAAAATGTCGTTATGAAATCGATTGGCGATTTTTGAAGTGTTTTGGATGAGACAACAGTACCTACACAGCGCATCTGAGAGTTCGCTGTTATGGGTGGATGTGACGCATATTTTCCCCAAACTTTTTCTTTATTTTGTGTTTTTTCTTTGCGTCATATCTTACCGCAAATAATTATTATTGCTTTTTAGCCTAACCGGTCACTGGTCAGCTGGCAGTCTAACCTGATGCAGCTGAATACCAGCATTTTACATGAAGCGTCTGCCTATCTGACCTCCACAACCCAGTTGCTAGGTTACACGATACCTCTTGGATTGGTTGTTAGTCTTTAGAGCTTCTGATTACCCGTGACGACTGTCAAGAATCTACGAATGACAGCCAGACCAACGGTTTATCGTGCTTTCTCAGACACGGAAGGGTCTCGACACAGGGCACGCCACGATAGCGGCGGTAAGACCCCTCTTTGAGGAGTGGCTAGAGAGGCGAGCCCTGTGTCGAGACCCTCACCTACCGCCTGACGCAGGGCCTCACCGGACACGGAAGTTTCGGGAGGTTCCTGCACATCATCAGGCGGGAGGAACGGCCGGGTGTCACCATTGCCAGGATCGCCCAGAGGACACGGTGGAGCATACGGTGGAGGTCTGCCCCGCTTGGGCGGAGCACCGCCGTGTCTTCGTAGAAGCGATCGACAGCAGCGGCGGCGACTTCTCGCGTCCGGGCCTGGTTCAAGCCATGGTCCGGGGCAAGAGGGCCCGTTAGGGCCGAAGCCTGGCGGGTCAGCGGGATTGTCCGAAAGGGGTACAGCTGGCCCGGAACATACAAAGCTAAGGAAGGAACACGGGTGGGTTTTAGTCAGTAAGAGTCTGACACTCCCTTCCGCTCCACCCAGCGCGGGAGGGGTCATTTGATGATTTCCCATCCTGGAAAAAAAAAACAGTGTCTCGACACGTAATAGATGGTAACCCATCGACGGGCTGAATTCGGCTAGCGTAACTTAACCATCGATCGACCCGAGTGGCTGTTATTATTTAGCCACGAGCCCCTTTTTAAAAACTCCATGAGTATATACTGATGGTCGTATCCTGAACTAAGTCGTAACTTTTCAAAGCTCTATGAAACACACGCAGGATTAGTAATACGTAATTGTCGGTAAGTATCCATCAATTAAAAAAATATATAAAAATTACAGGTGCGACCGAGGCCCGCTAACGACTGGTAATCCACCTTGAAGGATGGCAACACTGTTTGCTAGATATAACAGGTCGCTGCTGTGACCTGTGTGTATGTGCGGCAAATTCGTGTGTTGCCAGTTTTAAATCACATTAGGGTAGTTCTATGTATCGCTAATTGGCACCTAGGTTGGTGAAAAGAAAAAGGATTTTTTATTACATCTATTCAAAAAGAGCTAGTGTATTCTTCGAAAGCAGGCTAAAATAGCTCTTTAATCCCTAGGGACTAAAAGTGATTTGAATTTGGAATGTGGATATTGTTAGTAAAAGTTCCAATCACCAAAGAGATCAATCACGAATAATGTATGAAAAAGTAACAGGCTGTACGATAAAGAAAAACGCACGCGATCCAAATTAAAAAAAAGTTTGTAATGAAATAAAAAACGCGCGAAAAGCATTCTGCCTTCGTTCGTAATTGTTTACTCAAAATTGAATGTAAATAAATACGACGATAAAAACGAACTATTCTTGTTCAGAAGTTGTACTTCCTACTTACTTTTTCATAGAAGGTGATAAAAAGTAGAGAGTAAAAGTCGGGGTTTGGTTAAAATTGTTCCGAAGCATCACATCCGACTATGCAGCTAGAAGCAAAATCCAATAATCAATTTTAATCAGACTAGCTCTGTGCACTCTACTTTTTGTGAAAATAGTTTCCATAAAATATTGAACTGAGGGCTTTTAGGAATAAAAAGTATACAACAACATTATAGAAATGTAACACTCACACACACAGTTTTCCACGGAAATATTTGAAACGGGTTTTTCGAAACGACTTTAATGGGTCATTGACTTGCGCATTTTCATCGATTTAGCTGTTATACGACTTTTTTGTACCCACGGTTTCACCGAGAGCAATAAGGTTTATTTTCGTTTTACAACGCTCAGGGCTATAACGTCGTGGTGAGAAGATTAGCCATTCAGCAAGATTACTAGTGAAACTGCTGCTCAGGGCACGACGGATGTACTCAAATATCACTGCGCATTTATTACTCTGCGTTAAAAAAACGTAAACTGAACCTTAACAAAGCTGTAGAAGGTTTAATTTCCACTGCAATTATACCAGAATGCAGCCAGTATATTGGAGAGGCATGTTGTGCTACGTAGTAAATTTCAATAGACTTGACAATACTCGGTTAATGATTTTTAATTTGTGGCATTCACTGTGTGGCGAGTGATTGTTTAACCATGAGCGCTCTCACCTCACGTTTCACTTTGATTGACTTATTAATGCCGCTGGCTGCTATATAGTTAGTGGTTATTCTGTCATGTCAAATTACGTACTATTGTTACCACATGTTACACCAGGATCCATCCCGGGATATACCTCCACATTTTCATATTTTACATTTCCCATTGAATGCTGCGGGAATTCAGATCTCAAATGTAGTACCCTGCCGGTTTAACAATAGGACGTACGCGTAAAATGGTTGTATAAGAACAAAGTATAAGGATGGAACTCACAGAAGTGCATCAAAAAATAAAAAGATTTTCTTGCTGAAATTAAAGACTTTTATTTTCTGCTGTTTAAAATGGAAATTATGGAATTAAATTGAAGGGCGAGCGTTTTGGGGGACTGTCTTATGTAATTTTGACGTTCGAAAAGTGCTGATTCTCAGCCTACTTTGAATAAATTACTTTTGTTTTTGAAAAAAATAAACACTTGAGAAATAAATAAAAGAATGGTTGGAGGACTTTCCAGTGAATACTGAATGAAACCGAAGTGGCGATACGGCGCCTTTAGGTACTAAGATCCCGAGTGGTCAATTCCATTAACGCCGAAAAGAAAAGAAATAATTGGTTCTTCGCCACAATAAGTAAAAGTTAATTGTAGTATTTTAAAGTGTTTCACTAAGAAGAAAATCGTAACGGAAATCGTCAAGCAGAAGTGTCCTTTAACTCATGAGGTGCTGACATTTTTATATTATTATTAATCAAATATTACTAACATCAAATGCATGAAAAAATTAAGTTTGCATTTTGACAGCAATACCTACTTAGGATTCTGTTCCTAATTCATAATGCAAGTGCTTTATTAATAAAACCCACAGTATGTAATTACCGATCGCATGTCGTGACAGCCCCACTGCATTATGGCGGCTTGTTCATAGAAAACCTAACAAACTGACTAACTATTTGTTCCATTGTGAAATTGCAGAGGTGTGGTACTCAACTCCCACTAAATGACGGACGATGGGGCTCTGATACAGGTGGTTCTATATAGGTGCCCTGTCGAAACATGAGAATGTAGGTTTTGCTGGAACAAAACCTCCTTTTAAAATGATCCTTTGATATCGGTGGTGCATTGAATAATTTGTGTTTTCAACTACAGTGCACATGCGGCAGACGAAAGAATGCGTTCTTGATACCTGTCAGTTTCATATAAACGTGGTTTGCGCTTTTGACCTTTGTTAGCTACTAGAATTGTCGCACTGACAGGTGTCAGGGTGCATTTTTTCGATACTGTAGTTGGACGTCGGTTGAAGGTCGTTGATTGTCGCTACGTATACCGACATATCAGATTGACAGGCGTACTTGCTTATATAAATATAAATGTTATATAGGAAATGTATTTGCGCTGCAAAATTTAAAATGTATTAGTTTTTTACGCTTTTGAAAACCTGCCGATTATAAAAGAAATATATTTCTAAATTCTTTTAATTTTATACGTAAAATAACGTGCTCATTAATTAATTTTCATCCGGCAAAAAGATACCTACGCCAGCGGTAAATATCAGCGGGAAAAGTTTTTCCACAGTAACGAGGTCGAATGGAGGCTGAGGAGATCCCATTAACCGAGCTGTACAAATAGCTATCGTGAGCTGCATCAACACAACAAGCACTGAAGTGTAAGGACCTAACACGTCCGTACATGTTTAGTGTCGTGCTAAAAATAGACTTTAATCAAGGTTTTTTTATTTTTTTTATTGCTGAATGGGCCCTCTCTTGACCTCGATCACGCCTGCTGGAAAGCGATAGATGAGCTCTATGATGGAACGAGCGTGCCCAGAAGA
The DNA here is from genome assembly GCA_963855955.1 of Luperina nickerlii. NCBI lineage: Eukaryota > Metazoa > Arthropoda > Insecta > Lepidoptera > Noctuidae > Luperina > Luperina nickerlii. Next base: position 3,510,231 of record OY979662.1, read on the forward strand.
TGCCTAAGGCACTGGAACTCCCACGCATCGACGAAACACAGCAGGCTGCTTGACGCCGGTGGGAGGGAGGTCGCAAACCGCACCGCAAGGGAAGAATTGGCCAGTCAAATAAGGTGTTGGGTGTGACTGTCCAGGATGCGCCGAGCGCTCGGTTCAGTTGAGTAACTGGCGGAACAAACTACGCTACACGAGGAGGCTTCTTCGTGCATCGCAAAAAAAGGTTGCAATAAAGTTGCACTACCTACGCACGTTACGTGACCCCACAAACACTTTTATCAAAAAAAAAAAATATTATCATTATTAACAGTAGTACATAAGGCCCTAGGTAGGATTCCCCAGTCGGGAAAAGTGTTATTAGATTTTCCATGTTAAATTTCTCAGTAGCAGCCTGAGTTTAGATTTGTGCTCGGTTGATGGCTAATGGGCTTGCCCTGTTACATGGGACTTAAGCATAACTGACGAAATGTTGGTGCACTATAGGTATATACCTTTGCCTAAACCTTCGGGATGTGCAGCCGTGATTTAATGTCATATTATGTGCAGCCGGTCGATTCTGTAAAAATCTCACCGTGAAAACTTAGGTGATGTGTGTTTGTTTTTGCTAGGAATTGACACTATTGACAGCTCACTCCACGCTCACTTCACCTAAGTTTTCACGGTGAGATGGTTACAGAATCGCACTGCAGTAGTAGAGCTATTTGTGAGTAATTTCGTCCGGGGCAACGCTAATCTGTATTCGCGATTTATTTGCCAAAAATGTAAACAAATATCAGTTTACGGAAGAATAACTATAATTCCTACACAATAAAGTTCAGTTTACGCTACAACTTCAAACATTTTTATAACCTTTTCAATAGAGCTAGTCACTCTGAAATCGACTTGATAACCATTGAAATAAAGTTGATATTTGTTTAACTTGAAATAACATCAATATGAAACATACATTTGAATAGAGTTTAGCAATAGTAATATAGGTAAAACTATTTCTGCCGCCAAGCAGCTTCGGCGTGTTACAGCTGGGTATAATTACAGTCACTGAAATCAGCCATTACAGATTTATCTTCGCTTTCCTCTCCTAGCTCCGTAATCACATTGTTCTTCTAAACTACGCAACGTATTTTGTTGTGGAATAGCAGAATAACTAATAAAACATGGAACTTGACAAAAAAAAATAAAATAAAGATATTTTTTTTTTCTCATACATTCGTTGTTATTGATTCTGAGGCGGTAGAAGATCCGGTCATCTAGTAAGTACATAATATGTTAAACAGATCTCGATTTTTTGTCAAGTCATTAAATTGTTGCGTCGTATGGGCACTAGTAAATGATAAAATTATACCAAAGCAAAACTGTCGCTGCAATTAGCTTTATATATATTTTTACCTTTCCCGAGGCATTCCTTAAACACTTGGCCTCAGAAATATGAAAAGTTATAAAAAAAGTATATTAAGGGGTTTACAGGACCTAAACGCCAAAAAAAATGCAAGTGTTAGAAACAATAAAAGTATATGATCGACTACAGTAAACAAAATCAGAAAAATATATTATATTCTTCAGGATATATGCTAGGCAGATAGTGTGTTGCAAACATAATACAACTAATTTGATACGATAGAAAAAAATCATGAAGATACCTCTAAAAACTTTCTTTTCACAATAAAAACAATATTACTAACATACATAAATTCATTCTGATTTTTTGTCAGATTATTGGACAAGCAACATACTAAAGTACTAGTATTTTAATTTTTAGTCCAAACATTATATTTTTTATAATAAAATAATTGTTTCATATTATTGATTCATCGCGCTTTTCTTTCTTTTCTATGCAGTCCGACAGTGATCGCGCTTTAGGTCAAGTAAGCCCCTTAATTTTATTTGATAGCGCGTTTCAAAGGCTACGCCGCTCATTTGCGAGGGTAAAGAGCTCTGGCAACATAGTTTTGGTTTGCGGAAAAGGGTCGCCTCGGGCACTGACACTGCGAACCGTTCGTGTAATAAATTTAAATGCAATTTTTTAGACCTCGTTCTTCTCCGTCGGCTGAGTTAATTTCAAGAAATGTAAGGACTATTTCTTAGACTATGCTTGTAGTTCTTGACGCGACTAATTTATACCTTCTTTATGAAAAGCCATAAGATTTACCTACATAGAAACAAACGTAGAGAACAATAATTCTTGCCCTTGGGAATGATTCTGTCTAATAGACAAATAGGCCACAGCATAGACCACCTCCACAAGTCGGGGTTCTTGGACGGCTAAGACCTCCGGTGTGTATGCGGCGCCACTCCCCAGAGAATTGTCTCTGGGGAGTGGCGCCGCATACACACCGGAGGTTTGAGCCGTGCAGAGCGGTGCAAGGTGAGCCCAATGGCTCACCTCCCATCTTGCACCGCATGCCTGTACACGTAAGCCGGCCTCAGTGAACGGTATTCGCGTTGCTAAATTTTGGGCCAAAATAATCTAAAAAACTTTTTGGATTTTTCCGTGTTGTTTTTGCCATCAACACGCTAAGAAGAAGAAAAAGTTCATAGACAATATTATTACAGTCTGCGCGCAGCCTTATTCTGTAACTAAATCTCTTCGAAATAATAAGAGTTTCGTGGCGTAAATCCGTAATGAACTTTAAAAGCAACTGCAGCACTTTCGCCCAAACTTTACAGAACCGTCAAACATATCTCTCAACTTTTAAAATAATACAAATTATAATTTAAACGTTTATCATAGCGTTCTTTTTTCGTATCGAATAATGAAATGAACAAATAAAGCTGATGATGGCGGCACACGTTCAACTCACATAAAAGGGCGTGAAAACTGACGCATTATTACTCCGTCGCAGCATCAATCCGAAACGCTGAGCGTGAAACATCATCAAACATCGTGCACAATATACACTCGTACGGGAATTTAAAATTAAACGTTTTTTTATTAATTCTTTCAAGCATAAATGTGCCATATATTTATGCTAACGTGTGAGCGAGAGAGGACCATTTTGTGCATATTCATAATCAGCATATAATGTTCCCACTGTTGGGACACAGGCCTCCTCTCTATGAGAGGGAGTGGGCCATAATCCACCACGCGGGCCCAGTGCGAGTAGGTGGATGTCACATGTCTTTAAATTTTTGGGTATAAGACTTGCCGGTTACCTTAATATGTTTTTCTTCACCGTTTTGATAGAAGTGGTGATGAAATCAAATACATAAAGTGTAGATCGAGAGGCAGGCAGGCTACTCGTAAGTCCGATACCACTGGTCCACGCAGCACTGGTCAGCTGAGAGGGAGTGCCATTTTACCGAGATGAGGCCTGAAACCCAGCGGTGGGAAAAATACGTTGATAGATAATCAACCGTAGTTATGTATATATATATCCCCCACGCTCTCTGCTGCCTTACTTAAAAAGAATGTGAAGGCATGCCCTTTGGAGTTTAGGTTTCAGCATACAAACCCCCAGGCTGTCATAAAAGTTTTTAAAGATCTTAACATTAAATCAACAGAAGATCTCTGGGGAATGTCTGTAAAAGTATGTAGATCTTTCATCGAAACCATTGCGCCCTATTTAGCTTTCATATTTAACACCAGTGTTGACCAAGGAGTCTTTCCGGATCTTATGAAACATAGTAAAGTAGTACCTTTGTTCAAATCCGGTGATAGTAAAGAACCCAACAATTATAGACCTGTGTCAATTCTGCCAGTTCTCAGTAAAGTGTTTGAAAAGTTGATGCTCAATCAAATGTTACGTCACTTTAATAAAAATTCCATCTTTCATGAACATCAGTACGGTTTCACTAAAGGGCGTTGCACTACTGACGCCGGTGTTACCTTAATAAAGAACATTTTTAACGCCTGGGAAGAAGCACAAGATGCCATTGGAATCTTTTGCGACCTCTCTAAGGCGTTCGATTGTGTAAACCATGAGACACTTCTGATGAAACTGGAGCACTATGGAATTAGAAAAACAGCACTTGATTTGCTAAGATCATACCTGAAAGATAGAAAGGTGAAAGTTCAAGTTAACGGCGTAAACTCATTGGGGTCTGAAATGACAATGGGCGTACCTCAGGGTTCGATATTGGGTCCATTCCTCTTTTTAGCTTACATTAATGATTTACCCCAATTACTTCAAAATCAACCGAAGATGGTGTTATTTGCAGATGACACATCATTGATCTTTAAAATAGACCGACGGTCACAAAATCTTGACGTCGTGAATAACTCTATTCTTCAGGTCCAAGATTGGTTTACGGTAAATAATTTAGTACTTAATGAAAAAAAAACCAAATGCATTCGGTTTACATTACCGAATGTTAGAATTAGTGAATGTGAACTCATATTGAATGGCCAAAAACTAGAATTTATTAATCAGACAGTTTTCCTAGGAATCACGCTAGACGAGAAATTACAATGGGGACCTCATATAACATCTATTGCGGGGCGGCTAAGCTCGGCCGCTTATGCTGTTAGAAAGATAAGACAGTTAACAGATGTAGAAACCGCGCGTTTGGTCTATTTTAGTTACTTCCACAGTATTATGTCATATGGTATTTTACTGTGGGGTCGGGCTGCTGACATTGAATCCATTTTTATTTTACAAAAGAGAGCTGTTAGAGCCATTTATAATCTACGTCGCCGCGAATCTCTTAGGGAACTATTTAAAAAGGTTAATATAATGACGGTACCTTGCCAATTCATTTACGAAAATATTATGTATGTAAGAAAAAATCAACATCTTTTTAATAAAGTAAGTGATAGACATAATTTTAATACTAGAAATAAAGATAAATTAGATCAACCTTTTTTCAGATTATCTAAAGTACATACATCTTTTATGGGGTACTGTGTTAAATGCTACAACAAAATACCTTGTGATATATTGCAATTAAATGAAAGAAAATTTAAAACTCATATTAAAAGTACACTATGTAAACAGGGATATTACAAATTAGAGGATTATATCAAAGATAAGAATGCTTGGAAACATGCTGGTCCTGCTCCATAGGACAATCTAGTGTCTAGACAAAATCAAACTGGTTCCTAATTTAATTTATATATTTTTTAAATTTTATGACATTGATTTTTACAATCTGTGACTACAGTAACTCACACACTTGTTAGAGTTCTAGAAAGGTCATCTACTTTTCCAATATTTGTAAATTGTAAATATGTGAGCACCATGTATCTATCACATAATTGATTTACCTGTAATTGCTTAATTTTTAACTCTTTTTATTATTTTTTTGGGGTAGACTTTTATTCTAGGTGCATCGTCTTCACATATAATTATATTATGTATACAAAACCTTGTAAAACATTTTAAAAGAGTAACGGTGGAGTTTCTTGCCCATTCTTCTCCATACGAAAACTACCTTTTGGAAGGGGCGACTAGAATCAATTCAATTGTACTGTAAGTTTTGACGTTCAAAAGTGCCTTTAATGTGCCTATTTGAAATAAATGATTTGACTTTGACTTTGACTTTATAAGAAATGCAGGTATATTTATTGCTGCAAAAAGAATTAATTTTATTTTATTTTAACCAAATCTAAAAATAACATAATTCAATTCAAACTTAACTATAACTGTACAAAAACTAAAAAATTGCGTCGAAAAATCATCCGCATCGCTGTCGACTGGTAATGTACCCATGAGACTGGCGGCATTATGGCGGCTGTATGGCGATGCTTAGCCTCTGAACAAAGTTAAAGCCAGCCCTTGGGTCACGGGAAGTGTCAACCAGCCGTTTAGAAATTTCTATATATATTTTTATCTATTGCATATTATAATACAGCGGTCACTCAAATGATCATTAGTTGCAACCACAAAGAGCAGATATCTGAAATTTCCCTAGATTCCATTTTGAACCCAAATTCGGTATTTGCGAGGCTTTTATTACTGATTACCGAATTATTTAGATATTGCATTGTGCAAATAATTTGTGTTATTGTGAAATAAATTGAAATTGTATTTTTGCGGAACTTTTTACCCCTGCATCAATTAATCTGTCCAAATGGGTTATATTTACATTACCTTCTGAACGAATTATTTTGAATAATTACATTTTTAACGGTAGAGTTGGCTTGTGTATTACATCAGTTAGCATAATAAGTGTATAATTTGTTTATTTTAACTTTACAGATCCAAATTCTCAGCACAAAGAGTAATTTGCATATTTGAAATCTAGTTACAAAAATGAATGTAAATTGAAAATTCCAAACAGGTTCTTAGTATATAAATCGATTTGCATGTCAGGCATCACATTAAAAAGTCTCGACTAGAATCCATTTTTAAAGGGAATTTAAAAGGTCAGTTTGAATTAAAAATATTGATTAGTTTTAAAGGTTAGTTGTTTATTAGCTGGACTGATGCACCAACACATCAGCGCGGTTTCGAGAAAAATTAGACATCTTTCTAACATTCGACAAAAGTTTCGAAACTTTGAAGAACACGCTGAACATTGACGACGTCATAACTAAAATATGTTAAAAAAAAACAGTGGCACTAGAGTGAGTGTAGAGTAGAGTGCCGACAGAAGTGAAAACAAAACACAAACAGAATATTTTGCCATCACTCACTGACATATCGGATATACATTAAAACCGAGTACATCCCGACGACAGCCGAACACATCCGAAGGGCGTATTTTTTTAATCGTCTTATTAACAAAACACGCGCTGTGTCGCTCACGGTAACAGTGGCGCGAGTTCAATGGTCTTTTCCCATCTCAAAAAATGCCCAACGCGCCTAAAGAAATTTTCACTTCAATAAACAATATACATATACATATATATCTATATATTGTGACTATTATAACTATTCCCCAAACGGTACAGTGATAGCTATTCCATCATACTTGCATACATTTCGCTGCAGTAGGCAGAACATGATAACAGCTCAAGGGCGACTCACCTATCCGATTACTAATGCAAGCGAAATTTTCAACAATAAATAACTATTATTTGAATATTCGAAAATTTCAGCAAACATTTTGTTAGAAAGACGATTAACGGGTTAGATTAAATCGTGTGATAGACACATCAAAATGGCCGAATATTGGAAATCCCATATTAATTTGAATAATAGGATTTCCCACGAATCACGTTGAGTTTTGAATCACGTTGTACGGTATCAAACAGGACGTAAGAGGCTTAAAACCGCCACATTAAATGTCACATCTATCTTTTGCATTATTTTGAATATTAAATTCGGAGCATTTCAATGGAATAATACATCCACACAAAGGTCGAATTCAATTACTGGAACGCTATTAATTATTGTGACTCGACCGGTATGGCAACCAAACGGAAACCGAGGTATTCCACTCAGAGCACTGATTTAGACCGCACTTGGACGAACCGCATCTGAGCACTTCCACTAACCGCACTGAAAATTTTGTAACGTGCGGTTCGGTGGAACAATTTATCGTTATTGTTTTCAGTCCCCGAACGGCACTTGCATAGTTTGTAGTGATGGGACGTATGTGTTCTTTGTTCAGCACATTACCAACGTATCGATACGGCAAGTGCGTGTACAACCATGCATAATAAAGCTCCCCAGTCCAGCCGGTCGATTCTGTAAAAATCTCACCGTGAAAACTTAGGTGAAGTGAGTTTGTTTTTTCTAGGAATTGACACTACTGACTGCTCTCCTCACGCTCACTTCACCTAAGTTTTCACGGTGAGATTTTTACATGATAGCACCGCAGTAAAGGTTATGAATGCGGTTACATGTTTACGAATGTAATTTGATTAATATTAGATTTGTTTACGAATGTAATTTGATTAATATTGGATTCAAATCGTTAGTTGCTGGGACAAAAATTGCTCGTGGGCGCCCTTAGAGGACTGACAGACAAACTAACCTAGAGTTAATATGTTCCTTGAACTGAAACCGTCGTCCGTTTATCACCAGTCTGTCATATCAGCACAAACCAAAGATGTCACAGACAATATTATGGAAAATGAGTACCTACCCGTCAAAATGTAGGGAACAGCTGATTTTTTTTTCTCGGTTTCGGTATTGGTCACAAAGTAAAAGTTGCAATGACCTCTTAAGACAAGTTGCGATTAAAAGAAATGATAAATGATTTTATTTCTGTAAGTAGGTCTACTTTCTAAACAAATATTAATCTTTAAAAACAAGATGAGGTCGGTAAATATCTTCAAAAGTAAAATAAAGTACGATGAATACTTTCTTGTCATGGATCACTATGAAGTTTTGTTGACAAACACGACGCATACGGCGACGGTGCCGTGCTTTAGTGCAGCCGCGTCTATCAAACACTGATGGCCGTGCCTAGACACGGCGAATCAACGGTAGCTTTTCACGGCAAAAAAACGTGTGTATGCACACACACCTTCTTACTAATAAACATATTATATCAGTAAAATAGCACACCGATTTCTCTCTTTCAGCCGTCAGTAATTTGACTTTCGAAAGAAGAAGACAAAGCGTTGTGTAACTATACAGACGCTATACAACATTAAATTTATTAGTAAGGTGGTAAGTGGATATTCTACGCTACGCGTTGTTACGACGTAGCTGATGTCACGGCTACGAGTGCTACGCCGTAACTGCTACGATCAACTTTGTGTGCATCGAAATATCAATAGGTCCGGCAGTGTTTTACGTAATATTTATTTTATTTTATTTGCAACAGTTTTCCTCATTTCTTCTTAGGTTACAGGTATACTTTTAAAAGCTTTAGCCTGATAAGTTTTTGCAGAAATTAAAACATGAATTACATAAAATGGATATTTCTTTGGTATAAGATGTAGCAAAAATTACCTAAGTTTCACTGAAGATTCAATAAAAAACAATTTACGTTATTAGAGCACTATGCAAGATGTATTTTTACCGTACGTACCGCATACACATCTCTAGCTAAACATTTGTACTTAAACCTTATACTCCAATCTCTTACTCAAGCTGCAAGCTCTACTTACCTTGAGAGAAAAATGTAACTGAGAAATAATAAAAGATGCTCACAAAGGCATCTTCGAGCACCGAGGGTCGCGCCCGGGGCGGCGAGCGCAACAATTTTCCACACTTTTATCTACATAATTTTAATTATTCGAAGCGAGCCTACTTTTTAAGCTTTTTATTCCCACACTTGGTAGTTTCCTTTCTAGTTCTAATTTAATCTTAATGTATTGCATGACAATTTGATGTATTGTATTTTAACTATGTACCGAACATATATTCGAATGCCTCAATGGCGGAAAATAGCAAACTTACAACTAACAAAACATCTTATGAACCTATGATCCACAATAAAATTATTTGAATTTGAATCTTTCCATTGGATTTTAACTAGAAGGTGGGTACCTACTCAGAAATCCCGAATAAAATTAATTCCGTCGTCTTAATTTATTTCGTCGTCTAACGTATACTTTTGCGACATTGCAAATGAAGTTATCTCCTTTTAAGTTTGTTGCAGCGGATTGTAAGGGATCAAGGTATTCCTCATCTGCACTGGGCCGCGAAAACGAAAACGGGTCGGTAAGAAAAACCTTAAGCTAAGCTATAGCTTAATATAAAGACTGTATTTTAGAAAATTTTATATTGTCTAAATCAATGTTCAAGATTATGAAGTTTATTTTAAATAAAAGTACGTTAAGTAAAAATTACTTATTACTAGATTTTGAAAAATGTGCTACAATTTTTACACATTATAGTATTTTGTATTGCCACCACGAGCTGTTAATGCAGCTGTTATCATGATTGGCATTCTATCCACCAGATTTCAGAGCCAATGCTGAGGAATATTCTCACATTTTTCTATCAGTGCTTCTTTCAGTTCACGAAGCGTGATTAGAGGAGAATTTCGCTGGCATACACGGCGTCTCAGTTTTTCTCAGGCATGCTCGATGGGGTTGAAGTCTGGGCTGCGTGCTGACCACTCCATGCGTGTGATAGCGACATCTTCAAGGTAGATAAACACTATCAGAGCTGTATGGGAACGAGCGTTATCTTGCATAAAGTTGGCGTTCCCGCCCAATTTCTACTAAAAATGGACCAACATACTCATTTAAGATTTCATTCACGTATCTTTCTGCAGTTAAAGTGGCATTTTCTATTACCACTAGCACGGTGCGGCTTTCAGAAGTAATTTTAGCTCACACATGTATGGAGTCGCCGCCGTATGGCACTTTCTCTTAAATGCAAGCTTGGTTTTAGCGCTGTCCTGGTCTTCTGTAGACTCTTTGCCTCCCATCGTGTGTCTATAGCATAAACCTCGACTCGTCCGAAAAGTCCCTTGACCAGTCATAGAGAGTCCAATTCGTGTTCTCTAGCGTAACTCAGCCTAGAATTTCGATGCTGCCTTTTGAGTTTTGGACCATTTGCAGGTCTAAATGGCTTCAAGTTTGCTTCAGCAAGGCGCTGCCTCACTGTGAACGTCCTTGGATTTCTCCCTCCAGCACGTAGAAGGTGATTTTTGACTTCAACAGCCGTTTGAAATTGATTTCTCAACATAGTTGACACCATATATCAATCCTCCCGCGTTGTCGTGCACCTTGTTCGGCCTGTTCCTGGTCTGCGAATATTGGATCCAGTCTCTTCAAAGCACTGGAGCACTCTTTGAACGGTTGACAGCGACACACCAACAGTTCTCGCTTTATAACGCTGACTGCGCCCGTCTTCACGCATTGTAAGAATTCTGTTACACTCTTGAGGGCTTAGTGGCATGTTTTTAATTGAATTTGATCAGAATAAGGATTTCTGCACAAGACATGCCATATTTATAAATAGAAAGAAAAGTAAAACAATTGGTTTAAAATTTGTTCAAATTTAGAATATCGTCTTTATTTTTTATTTATCGTTTTTAATACAATCACCAAAAAGAAATAAAAAGTTTTTACCTTTCCTATATTGGAATAAACTTTGATTTAGTTTTTATTTTAAAAGGATTGATCAAATATTTTAAAAGTTATCGCATTTCGCATTTTTTATAACCGACCCGCTTTCTTTGCGGCCCAGTGTACTTGAGATGATTAATCCGAGCTCTTGCGAGGTAGCTTTGACCGTAAAGTTCAATATCTGATCATCTGGGATTTGCTAGAAATGGATTCGTAATGTGATTACACTGACGGTCTCTTAGCCTGCCTTGAACGTCATAGTCAGCGTCGGATAGACGTGCTTGAAGCTCCAGTTTTAAAAGTTGAGGCATGACGACGTCGTCTTGGGTAATGCCAATAATTATGGCGAGGGCAGAGGGAAAGTAACTACGTGACCTAAAGCGCGGTCTTTGTCGGACCGCATAGAAAAGAAAGAGAAGCGCGATGACACAATGTTGGAAATTTATTGCAAAATATGAAGCAATTATCCATTTACAAAAATCAATTGTTTGGACTAAAAAATGAAAACACTGGTGCTTTCGTATGTTGCTTGTAGAAAAATCTGACATAAAATCATAATGACTGTGTGTATATTAGTATGGTTTTTATTGTAAAAGAAAGTTTTTAGAGGTATCTTCATGATTTTTTACCTATCGTAACAAAAAAGTTGTATTATGTTTTCAACACACTGTCTACCTAGAATATATCCTGAAGAATATGATATATTTTTCTGATTTTGTTTACTGTAGTCGATCATATACTTTTATTGTTTCTAAAACTTGCGTTTTTTGTGTTTAGGTCTTGTAAGCCCCTTAAACCCAGCGTAAAATGTGACGTAGGGCACCCCGATTCTGTCTCGAGTTGCGTCGGGTTTTTGTACACACATCTGTCTGTGTTGGCACGCGTGATTTATCATATTTTCCTAAGGATGGGTATCACAATCTTCATTGAGTCTATGTGTGCCTTTAAAAGCACGGAATGAACTCCGTCTGCATCGAACCAAATCTCACAGAGCCAACCAAACAAAGTGCCTAATACAGAGTGTTTAGTAAAAGGGTCGACACAATTTTCTTAGGGAAAGGAAGTGCTATATTATCCTAGTGTTCACTCATAACACCTGTCTTATGTGTCACGGTAGGTAATTGAGTTAGTAATATGTTCCTTTTTAAGCACCCGAAATATCGTCACAACTTTTTTGTTTGTGGTTGTAATAGAGCCTCATAATTGTTGGTGTACCTAATCTTAAATGTACATTTTTGTACAATCGGTTCTAGAAAATTACGTGGGTGCTTCCAAAGTCCTAAAATTATGTTAAGGCACGAAAAATATCAACTTAAAAATAAAAATTAAAATTAAAACTATCCCAATCCCTCAAATAATTGTGTCGGTCCTTCTACCAAACACCCTGTATAAGCCAACAAACAACAACACAGTTTTTAATCAAATATTTTGTTTTTTTAAAACAGATGACTGCTTTCGATTCAGAAAAATCGAATTTATATCAATTCCCAAATCCAGTCAAACAAAATGCTCTGGAGTTTTTTATTTTAGTTTTATTGTGCTGTTCAAATAGTTTTCACGGACCGGACAGTGCGAACACTCTCATACACACGCACATACATACTAAAACACTGCTCAATCCGATTGCAAAACTGTGTTCTCCTCTATTGAATCTTAACGTCTGCCAGGAAAGGTTTAAATTATTTCTTACACACCCTGTCACTTAGTACCTATTTAAATATTAAGATCAACGGTACAGTAGTATGTTACGTCTGTTACTGAATACTTACAGGAGTCTTAATAGAGGAAGATATATTTCTATTTTATATTGTAGCGAACTGAAAAGAGAGAAAATACGTAGTATCTGCTTACCTAATTACCTATAAGTACCTGCTGCTTATAACTAATTTCTCCGAAAGCTAGCTAGGCGAAAGGTCTAACTAAAGTTTCTTTGAACTAGAATATGCTTTTAAGGGGCTTACAGGACATAAACGCAACAAATGCAAGTTTTAGAAACAATAAAAGCATATGATCGACTAGAGTAAACAAAATCAGAAAAATATATAATATTCTTCAGGATATACCTACTCTAGATAGATAATGTGTTGAAAACATAATACAACTAATTTGATACGATAGAAAAAAATCATGAAGGTACCTCTAAAAACTTCATTTTTACAATAAGAACCATACTAATATACATTTACAAAAAAGTTCTGATTTTTTTTCCAGATGTTTCTACAAGCAACATACTAAAACACTACTGTTTTCATTCTTTAGTCCAAACAATAGATTTTTTTTCATATTTTGCAATAAATTACCAGCGGTGTGTCATCGCACTTTTCTTCTCTTCTCTTCTTTTCTATGCAGTCACAGGACAGTGACCGCGCTTTAAGTCATGTAAGCTCCTTAAATTATGCATTTTCTATAGCCCGTATCCAGATCTTCGAATAAAAGTAGATTTTCATACGGATCTGCTCGCATGTTAAATTTATTTCCATAATGGCTGATAACATTATTACGTAATATCATAAACTGATAACATATACTTTAAAAAGTGTTGTTCGGTAGTTAGTGTAGAAAAGACTGCCAAAATCTCTTGTTCAATCAATCATTTTTAAGCCTTCTTTGATTAATAACTGTAACAATAATTTGATACGTGTAATTCGTGACAAATGCTCACTTCGGGCCTAAATAAAAAAAATAAAAAGTTTTTCTATTTGATTAGTTGTAACTTGTTATTGTAAATCTTGCTTAAACGTTTAACGGCATGTAAAAAAGTAACCCATAAAAACAACAAACTATTGTACCAAATATTTAAAAACAATAACGAACCAGTCGATGGACGAACAGAACGAAAACAAATCGAAATATACGCCACGTTTCAAAATTTATAGACTAAGTTTGGGTGTTCAATGTTAACAGTTTGCATTCTGCCGAATAGAAATCATGTTGGACTAGTCCCGACGGCTTTCGGCGATTGGCGATCTTTTAATAGACGTCGAACTGCCGACAAAAGCGGAGCACACAAAGATGGAGTGAACAGGTTACGTCAACGTGAATAAAATATAGAGCCGTGGTGGTAGGCCACCAGGGCTCTTGTATGAAATTACTGAAATGTCTTGCTTTTGAATCGTTTTTAATTAGATCATGGTAGGCCATGATCTGATTAAAAACGATTAAAAAGCAAGACATTTCAGTTTAGGTTCCTAAGCTGCATCGCATCAAAGTCGTACCATGATGACGTCCAATACGCTCAGCGGCATTTGGATCGTTAAAAGTGAACGAAAGATCGCAATTTGTGGCTGAACCGCGTTTGAAACGTTTTTAGTGAAAAAGAGACAACGGTATTATTATCAAATAAGTTTGTTTTGCGCACATTTTAGTGTCAGACACGTTCAGAAGCAAGTAACATTATATTTGTTCTTAACTCAGTATCATTACTTTAAAAAAAAGACACTCAACAATTGTTTTTAAGATTCCACGTTAATACGGTAACTATTGTTAAAATAATTTTTAGTCAAAGTAGACATTTATTTAGATACCTTTTGCTATTTATTATACGAATTTTTTTTCGACGTAATAAAACAAATTATGTTTATGTTTCGAACGTACCAAGAAAAACAAATGCGTTTCAGTTAAGCTGATCTATGAACGTCATGGTACCAAACAAGTACAAAATTGAATGAATGAAACCAAAACTTGCGACTCGGTTTGGGACAATCGCTGTCAGATGATTTTGAGAAATTGAATCGTTAAACTGACGTCATGGTACGAATTCAAAGAACAGTTCAGTTTAGATCCTAAAATGGATCGCGTTAAGAGCTCGTGGTAGGCCTCCTGTAGACAGTTAGGTAGGTAGTTAGTGAGATTTCTAGCTGCAGTTTGTATTCGTGTATTTTCACGTTGCTCTTCATTTTTGCATGTTGTTTTTTTTTTTCATTAATTGTTGGTTGATCTGCATACGTAAACTCATGCCTTCTTTCCATGGGGATAGGCAGAAATTACAGCCACCTGCTACGATTGATTCGTTCACATTGTGTAAATAATTATCTATTTGTGTTAATCGCTTAAAAATTTTTGATATAGTTTTCTGTGCATTGGACGGAAAATGATTTGGAACGGAAAGGGTTTGGAACAACATGTTTTGTGGATTATCGAATTTCGTCTGTTATTTATTTTAAGAGAAAGATGAACAGATAAAATGGTACAGAATCCATAAGAGGAGAAAAATTATAGTTCTTGTTGATTATGTGTGTGAGCGCTACGTAGGTGAGCGGACTGCGCCCCGCCCCTCCGCGCGCCGGGGAGTCATTTATGACAATAAACCAGTGGCTAGCGACTTTGATTGACGAGTGTCGTCCTTCTGCTTAATAAAAATACTTACGTACTTAACACGTGGCGACGACCGGACTCACTTTTGTAATAGTAAAGTAAAATGTCTACGGGAGCGACGTATGGCGTCCTTTCCACATTTGACCACCAGTCGCAAGAGTGGAATAGTTACAAATCGCGATTAAATCAGTGGTTTATCGCTAACGACATAACCTCAGTAACGGACAAAGCAACGATCAAACGGAGGGCGATATTATTAACGTCATTATGTGATTCAACATTCAAGCTTGCTAGTGACCTGGCGTTACGTGGAAGAAATAGGTTACAAGGCAACAATAACACTCCTGGACGAGCACTTCACACCAAAAAGGTTCGGGTTTGCAGAGAAGTCAATCTTCTATTCGGCAACACAACGAGAAAGAGAAACGCACACTCAATGGGCGGCCAGGATAAGAGAATTAGCGACTCACTTTGCATTCAAGAATTTGGAGGAGGCCTTGCTATTGCTAGACTAATTTATCATGGGCATGGCGGCAGGGCGAGAGCGGGACAAAATTTTTCATGCAGGATCAGCGGGAGCTGACCCTCGCAAAAGCAATCGACTTGGCAGGAAGCATGCACTGCGCGCGCGATGTCTCGCCGGTGGCAGCGTCGGGCTCTAGCCAGCGGCATCAGAGCTGCGGGCCCGGACGGCGTCTTCAACATTTCCAAAAAGGAAAAGTGCAGTGTTTGTGGATTCACTAATCACAAAGAAAATCAGTATCGTTATAAAACCTACAAGTGTAAAAAGTGCGGAAAATGTGGCCAAATGAGGGCAAAGTAAAGTTCGTGCAGGAAGAATCTGTGGACGATGGAGACGACGACGGTGAGTGTTTTTACAATATTAGGTGCGTGAAAGGGAAACCACAGAGCGTGTAACAATCAGTGGTCTAGCTTTAAAGTTCCGAATCGATAGTGGATCAGCAGTAAGCGTCATCTCAGAGAAAACCTAGAATTTTAAGGGGGAAGCGCTAAGGTAGCACGCGAAATTCAAATTTTCTTACGTTTTTTGCAATTTGCTGGTCAGTATTAAGTTGTACGTCGATCAAAATATGATTCGCGGCCGTAACAAATATGTATTTACAGAATTATAATCATTAAAGTCATCAACACAACTCTCTAAGACCACGTAACCCCAAAGAATGACGATTTCATGAAACAGTTATTCTTTAGAGTTACGTGCCGAATTAACGGTACAGCTAAATAAATGCGAATTTTATAAAGACAAAATTTCATACCTAGGTCACGTCATGGATAAAAATGGAGTTAGGAAGTCGCCAGAGAAAGTTAAAGCTATTTTACAAGCTCCTAAGCCAAAAAAAGTGTCACAGTTGCAGTCGACTCTACGTCTAACTAATTATTACTGGAACTTCGTGCCGGACGCGTCATCCGTACTTAGTCCAAAAATTCAAAGTGTGAATGGACCCGCAATCACGGTGACGCGTTTATCGGAATAAAAAACATTTTAGCGTCCGATAAAACATTAGCGCATTTTGACCCGAACGCTTAGTTAAAATTAACTGTAGACGCGTCACCAACGGGGTTAGGAGCTGTATTATCACAAATAGGTGCTAAAGGATTAGAAAGGCCAGTATCATACGCTTCCCGCACGCTGTCGTGAGCGGAAAAAAATTACGCATAAATTCAAAAGGAAGCAAGAGCGATCATTTTTGGGGTAAGACGTTATCATCAGTACTTATATGGTCGGTCGGAAGCCTTCGTTGTGAGGGACAGACCATAAACCCCTGCTAGCTATATTCGGGCCCCACAAAGGCATTCCCGAAGTGTCCGCCAATCGCCTACAGAGATATGCTATATTTCTAACTATACCATTGAGTACATCAGCAGCAAGCATAAAAGCGCGGACTACGGGGGTAGCGGGGGAGAGAACGTGACGAAGGCGCCGGACGAACTCGCGGACTGTGAGGATCGCGCGACCTACGTCAACTTTGTAGTGGAAGGGGACCTACCTGTGACACCAAACGACATGCGTCGCGAGACGGCTCGCGATACTCACCTGGCTACAATTAAGCACTATAAAATTATTTTAAACGGCTGTCATAGGAAAGTTAATGACGCAGGCTAAAAACCATTTTTTACTTGTCGTACACAGTTATCTTACGAAAAGGACATCGTAATGCATGGACATAAAGTCGTTATTCCCTCAACATTGCAAGAAAGAGTATATAGGGAATTACAAAGTTCTCATATCGGGATAGTTAAGATGAAGGCAGAGACTTGCAAGCGGCTGTGGTTTCCTGGCGTAGACGCGACGCTAGAGCGGTTAGCGGGTGCTTGTGACGTGTGCTGTGCACTGCGCCCCGCGCCCCCGCACGCCCCTCTCGTGCCATGGCCATTGTCGCCGCATCTTTACCGAGTTCCCATAGATTTCTTCGGCCCTTTTCATGATTACATGTTTTTAGTTATTGTTGACGCGTATAGCAAATGGGTGGAATGTTACGATATGTCCTCATCTTATAATTAAAAGGCAAAAGGAATAGTACATTTTGCGCCACGAGCTTGCGAGGGGCGCAAACCATTTGAGGTATGGAACTGTACTTTATCCTGAGGGATGTATAGTGCTTTTTATTACACCTACGAGGAAAATTATGGACATAAATGCATAGAAATGTTTATATTTAGTTAAAAGTACAATTATTAAAAGTGCAGCTATTAAGATGTTACATTTTGTCCGGGTATCTTGATATTTTGAGACACGGCAACAGATTATCAACAACTTCTTGGGCCGTCTCTAATAGTTCTGGCGGTGTGTTAGGGATAACATCATCACTGTCGCTCGAAGTATCCATATTTTACAAAAAACACAAAGATAAATGTGTTTTTGCGAAAATGCGCGGGCTTTTCCATTTTTTATTCGCCCGTTTCTGGAGTAGGCTAAGATCATAAGGTCATGCAGCCACTTCTTGCGTGATTCCGCGCGTTTTATATACAAAAATAATTTCGTTTTTAATTTTCTGTATGCACCAAGGAGGTTGGTAACTGGTAAAAAAAAAAACTGTATGTGGCCAGTAACAATTTACTTGAAATTTAATTAGTAGACAGTTAAAGTCTCTTGGCAGTATGACTGCTGACAAATTAAAAAAAAAGAAAAACCGGGTATGTAATGGAATTTCATACATACTTCCCACCCTTGGGTCGGAAGGATTTTCATACAAACTTCCATACCTTGGGATGAAAGGATTTGAAGGGCGGGATAAAGGCGTTTCTTCCCTCTAATTGGTATAATTAGTATGTATTTTCAGAGCAGGTGTGATAAAAAATATATTAACCATTTCAAAACATATTTAGCGAAAAAAATATATTTCAAAATTAAAGCAAATAATAAATTTAAACAAAACTGTCTTTTTGTTGGAAAGTAAATACAAACAGTGATTTTTTTTTAATAAATTAATTTTTTGCTTTAATTTTGAAAATATATTTTTTTGTACTTTTTTCGCTAAATATGTTTTGAAATTATTAATATTTCTTAATTATAAGTATTTTAACGTAACACAATAATGTTATCTATGATATAATTAAAAAAAAGTACCATTTACTTTCTTTTTTTTGCATTTTCAGGATCAATACCTCATAACTCTTGAACCTCGGTTTATTTTTAGTTAATTTATTTTAGGATTGTTGTTGGTTAAGTACTATTTGTTGTACTCTGGACGCTTTTAACACGTACGTCTTTCTTATTTTTTTACATCGTTCTCACATTATATAATTTTAAAATCAAAAGTAATGATGTAACTAATATTTTTGTAAAATATAATTTAAAAAGTGTGTTCTCCATAGGTACCTACGCTTTGGAATGGGCAACTAGCTTCATATTTTCTGACTGACCGACTTCTTGACAATTCAAAAGTGCCTGTAAATGGTTTAATTGAAATAAATGCTTTGAGTTTGAGTTTGAACGGGCAACTATGGGTGCGCGCTGATAGCGTACAATTATAGCCAAAGAATAAGAATAAAGTAGTTTTAAAGCAATATCTACAGACTTGGCTATAGACTTGGCTAAATTTTAGCAGTTTCCATTTCATTCCATACAAAAAAAAAATTGAAAATATATTTTTTTGGGTAAACTGTCAGTTTTAGAAAAAAACGTTTCATAACAATTATTCATCAGAGTGTCAGATCTTTCGATAGGTTTTTTTAATGGAATTTGCAAAAAAAAATCTCTATGTCCTTCATATAGCAGTTTCGACCCACTGTGCATCGCTCGCAATCAGTCCTTACAGGCTAAATATTACCGTGGAAGACAAAGAACAGACTTCAAAGAAAACGAGAATGTTTGAATAATAAAAAATACTATTGGATACAAGGAATAATAAGAAAGAAAAACGAAGCAAAATAATGTATGTGATATAAGTGCCACATTTGGGATGCGAAGTCATGAGGCATATTGACCAAATAAGTTCAAGACAGTCATCATCATCAAACGACAACCAGGACTGGGACCCAGACGTGATACCCGATTTAGCGTCGCTTATCGGCAATCACGCTCAGCGCGTCACGCAGCCAGGAGATGGAGGAGGATCGGTAGCGGATCCCGAACAGGAAGCTCCAGCGACACCGCCGCGCGCCACAATAACACACAGGTGGCTGGAAATCAGTCCGATCGTCTCGACACCAACGGCGCATCAATACGCCAGTGATGATGATGAACAAACGGAATGACCATAGATGAAGTGTAGATTTAAGATAATTAGGATAAGATTATTGAGGAAGGGATGTTATATATGTGTGCGAGCGCTACGTAGATGAGTGGGCTGCGGCCCGCCCCTCCCCGCGCCGGGGAGTCATTTATGACAATAAACCAGTGTGCAACAGGCTAGCCACTTTGATTGGCGAGTGTCGTCTTTTCCGCATAAATACTTACGTACTTAACAGTTCTATTGCACACACACATAAATCCTTTCAGCTGAAAGACGTCGACTGCTCATAATATAGGCAAGATACTCAGTGAAGACAATAACGCATAGTATGGAACCTAATGTAACACCTTAATATCGTGCACGGAGCCATGAAATATATTTTTAAACCCACAAAGAAGACTGTATACTTCAATGTTATACTCTGCAAAATACGTTTCCAACAAACCAATTCCTACATTGGACATGGTGTTCAACTAGTTGATCGACCGGTCGTCCAATATGTTTCCTATACGAGACAAGGTGATCTACTACATAGTTGATCAACCAGTCGCCCAACCAGTTGAATATCTGAGGTCAGAAACTTATACGTGTTTTGTATATTCAACCACTTAGTACGGAAACCATTTGGCAATGGAAAATGTATTACAGCTTATATAAACGAGCAGACCGCCCCTACTCCGCACAGTATATAAGACTAGATGAAACATCGAGATTTCTCAGTTGTATTTGCTGTAGATTGCATTATAATGGGTGTCTCAGTAGAGTGCACTTTTTAAATTTAGAATAATTTTTTTTTTTCGTTCAAGTGGCAACTCTGAAATTCGACAGCCGTCACCTATGTTTATTCTAATTATTAAAAATGGAGCGCTTTTCGAAAGAACAACGCGTTATAATTGTGAAAACTCTTTACAAAAATGGGAAAGTTACGCTGAAACCGCTTGAAAACTCTTTTCAGCCGAGAAAGTGCACCTAATGTGTCAACCAGATCGTGCGATTTAACGCCTTGCGATTTTTTTCTTTGGAGTTTTATGAAATCTCGGGCTTATACAAAATAATCAGAAACAATTCCTGAGCTCAAATCAGAGATCTCTGTGTAAAAGTCATGGATAATTTCATGAAAAGATATCAGAGCCATGGGGGGGCCATTTGCTAGATATTTTATTCCATACTTAATCGGAACATGTCTTCTTTATAATCCAATAAAAATATCACAACTCTCTCATAAAATACATGCTTTTATTTTAAAATGAAAAAGTGCACTCTTATTGAGACACCCTATACATATACTCGTATACGCATAAAGGCTCCTAAAAATAGGCGCGACGCGAACCGCGCGCGACACAAAGGAACCGCCCGTTGCGCGACTTGCGGTGCCTTTGTGTCGCGTGTCGTGTCGCGCCTGTTTGAAGGAGCCTTAAATCTTCCGGAATAAATTGTCTAAATGGTGAAAATCAAAATCAGTTGCGGTATTGAGAACAACAGCGTGGTCACACAGAGTCACAGACACGAAAAGCTACTTCAATTTATAATATTACTAGCAACGTCCAGTTTCTCCCGCGTAAGTTTTAATCCCGTGGGAATCTCGGGATAAAAACTATCCCATGTCCTTTCCCGGGACTCAAACTATCTCTATGCCAAATTTCATCTGGTTAGGTTCAATGATATTATAAGTGTCAAAAGGTTAGTTAATCTGTGGAATAAAATCTTGACTCAGTGCATAAACAGCCTTAAAAAAGGACTCAATCCATTTAGAAACTTTGCTTTAATATAACCCCAGAACAATATTACTGCATCGTTACGATAACTTGAAGGTAGACTTCAGCTATTAAACCGCTGCATGCCGAGCAAACTATGGAATAATAAACCTTAAAGCAATAAGACATAGTTCACTTTCCTCTGCATCTAAATTGTAACAAGAGATTTCCAATAACTTTCATCAATCTGGAATAAACTTAATTGTATTAGTTTCGAAGTTCAATATTGTTTGTTGCGATTTGGTATTTCATTATCGGATATTGCATATTTCATGTTAACTGTGCATTGATGGATACTTGTATTTCCTTATGACAGTCCATTGGCGGACTTGAGATCACTTTTTTTCTTCGCGAAGAACTGTCGTCAAAGCCGAGTTTCCATATTGTTTATCTCTCCCCGTCGCAATTTTATGTTCGAGGACTACTTAAAACCTTTTAAGTTAAGTAGTACCTACTATTTAACTGACTTCAAAAAACAAAGGGGTTCCCAATTGTTACCTCAGAACTCCGTCATTTATAAAACGAAATTTCTAAAAATCTTGTTTTGTTTGAAAGGGTATACTAGTGTAGTGACTTAAAAATTTGGTCAAGTTCTGATGAGTTGTTTTTGAGTTAGATTCAATAATACGGTTTTTTCATACCTTAGTGTATGTTGGTGATATTATAATAACGTCCAGTCACTGTTATTTATTAAACAAGTGAAGTAAATAGGTACCACAACTAAACAGTGTAAAATAAAAACATTATTACAAAAAAAAACCAACACGACTGTCTACGCCTGAACGCAGCCATTCTTCATATGAACGAACGCGTCTAATGTCAACGGCGGCGCTCGCGACAAGCTTCACGCGGACGAACCGGACGAACGTCACTACACTTCACTTCACGAATTAGCGCGCACCGCCATATTTTTGTCGCGACACATTAATATTGTAATTTTTAAACTAATAAACTTATACTTAACTATCATCGAGGTCGGTCTTTATTTTGTATCGCCCACAACGACTTCAAAAAAACACTATATAGTCAAAAATAACTTTAATTTCGGAAATCGGTGGCACCAAACGAAACTACAAAACGAAACACCGACTTCCGAAATTAAAGTTGGTTTTTACTTTGTCGTGGTTTTTTGGAAGTCGGTTGATTTTTTTTTTTTGTTTTTTAATCAAAGTCTGTTCGGTAACTTTATCGTCGAATAAACTTAGCAATATTCATTTATCAATAACAATTAACGTTAAAACATCCAACAATTAGTCATAGTAGGAAAGACATGCAATTTACAAATTATTTATTAAGAGTGCCTTTCAATTTGACAAAGCGCAGTCGAGCGTTTAAAGTATCATATAGGTGTTCTGCAGCTTTATAGAATGAAAAATCAAAATATAATTTTATGATTGAAACGTTTCGATGACAATGCTTTGTGCTTTCATTCGTTAACAGAGCGCTCTCAAGATCAATTGTATTTAATATTTCTGTGAATTGTTTGCCTCAATAATTTTATTATTGTTTTACACTGCTTTTTTACCCATACAATCAATTCATCTTTAATTTGTCGAGTTTAATCTCGAGAGAATAGGTAATTTTTCTGTTTCACGTTCAGTGGTCTACCGAACGCTTAATCGATTTGATCGAGATTTTTTTTATCTTGAAATAGGTTTTGGAATCCATCTAATTTTCTACCTCGCTAATCATTTTTATCAAGTACCTATTTGTTATTTTCGTACAGTTTTTTCCAATTCAAACTAAAAACGATGAAAACTTATTTATACATGAAATTCCTTAGGACACAATTACAGCTGCAGCATAGTAAAAGAGTATTTTGCTTGTAGCTAAAATCGGAACAAACGCCATGTTGTCTTTTTAATGCATTTCACAAAACAATTGCTTGCCAACAGCCCTGTCAGCGCCAATCGAGCTATAATAATAAAGATCACTTTTTATATTTTTAAATGTTTTTATATTTTTTTGCATACTAATATTTAAAAATATAATTTATATGTATTTAGTTAAATAAAGAAAGATCACTATGATTTTGAGAGACTTGTCAATGGCAGTAACCCAACAGCAACCATATTACCTCTATAGAGTTAGCAACTTGCTCTCAATTAGAAAACTTTATATTCTTTACGTGTCCTTAACCCTGCATAAGTGTCTTCCTTTTGACTCAGCATCCCAAAGCAGAAGGCGCAGAGATATGGTGGCCTACTCCCCAGGGATTCGAACTGCCTTTGCTAGACGTCAATATGTTACTCAATCCACCTACATCTATAATAAACTTAACCGTAAATTAAATATATATCCCCTGTTGTTATACGATTGTAAAAAAACAATAATTGAATGGTTGATATCCCTAACGTATGACGAAACAGAAAATATTATGACCAGGATTAGCTGAAGAAAAAAAAAAATATATATATAATAGATAAATATTGGGTATGTACACTCACACCCTCAACACTTACACACTTACATTCACACACAAACACACACTGAGAGCTGCTAAATTAATGTTTTATTTTATTTTTACTTTTATCTCTTTTTTTTTTCTCTCTTTTAAAAACCTTTTACGCCTCATCATTGTTAAGTTACCACTTATGGGAAGAGCGAGGCAGCTCCGACACAAGTACTTTTGTAACTTACTGGGGCTGTCTCAATTTATGTATGACACAATGTTTAAGTTGAAATAAATATTTTTGTATTTTGTATTTTTGTATTTTGTATTTTGTATTAGGATGAGAATAATGATCACAGTGATTTGGACAGTGATGCCACATCAGAGGTAAAATAACTGGAAATGGACTGTAGTATCTTCGAGGTGCAAAAGTCGCCGAAATATTACGAGTAATAGGTTGAATTGAACCACTTATCCAACTTGTTTCTTTTCTCCGAGCAAGTAGTTTCCGATACAGTCAATCCGTGAAACCCGCCAGCCAGCATTCGCAAACACGCCAAGACAAAGTAAATCGCTTTCTTTTAAAAAATAAACGACTACCGAACGTTTAGTTTGAATTGCCGCGCGGAAAAAACACATTGTATTTTTTTATTTAAGTGCTGAGATGCAAAGTATACTGCATAATAATATGTAGAAAAAAATATTAACTTCAGGGAAGAATGAGGTATATAGTTACATATCTGCAAAACGAAATGTTCGAAGAGTTAAATTAACACGATAACAACCTATAAGAAATACTATAATGATTTAAGCTACGCCCCTAGCGTGTTCCTTAATATATGAATATGATTATTTAAAATCGTGGTTATTTTAATGACTTTTTTTTAAGTTGTCCTCTAGAAAACTGTATTTTTTTTCTGCCGGCGGAGGTTTAGACGTAGGTACCGCTACCATTGCTGCAGTGTGTTTTCACTTGGCTTAACAAAAGCCTTGTACTCGTAGATGCAGCTAGTGTGAACATTCCAACCAAGTGTCAGTATTCAAAATGGAAGAGATGTACATATTTGCTTCGTTAGGAAAATCATTTTTAAAGTAATGGAGGAATGTATTTTGTATGTGGTTGTTGTTTGTTTTCTAATCATGATTTAGAGTTAATAGATTTTTAATCAGGATTATCATTTTTCTAGTTATTTAATTATGGTTTGCATTATAATTCATAATAAGTGTTAATGATTATAATTCATAAAAAGTGTTAAGACGATATTTTTTTGCGACAATAAAGTGTCAAGATAATTACTTTGTCTTTCAAAAACTCAACAAGCCGACTCCGACACGAAGAAGCCAACCGCGAATAGGTATCTTATTGTCCAAAGTGTGCTTTGAAAATCATTGTCGTGACAAAATATGCTAATGGTTTCCTAAGCAGGATACATGCAAGCGACAAGAGACTTGCAACATGATTGTCAGGAAACGGGCCGGAAGAACGAATGGAAATATGCGTAATTACAAAAGCCTGTTGATTTCGCCCAGGTACTTGGCCGAACCGCTCGGGCTTTTGAAGTAGACACCCTCATTTTAATCCCCAGAGTGTTTCGGAGTCAAGAGACCAAAATCAATAGGCAATTAAAGTCGGCGTTTTATAATACTGCCACTACACAACACAACCCTGAGGGCAGGCGTAGACGGTGGAGTTTTATAGAAAGAAAACAAAACAATCATATTTGCAGATTTATAAATTTAATGTAAGACGTCAACTCCAGTCTACGTAAATTAAGAATTTAAAGGTAATTATGCACTTTTTTGAAAAATCTAATATCAAACATAAGAATGTACTTACTGTACAACAACACAAACAACGTACACAACACTTTCATTTAATGTTTTTTCTTGTATTCTGTTTTTTTTTTCTCTTGGACTTGCCCTAACGGATTATTGTGTATAAACTATAAATGTGTGTCCTATTTTCTGTAAGCACATCACTTTGAAGAGACACTGGCTTATAAGATACAGGTACATACACCTAGTTTAGAAGTCAGGGTTTTTCACTCTGGAACACTAACCTTAGCCATTTTAAGACCAAAATAAGGTAAATGCATTTAATGAGAAATAAAGATGTATTATTATATGATTATTATTATTTTACATATCTCGGCACCATGTGGTTCCGATCCTTTGAAAGGCGTACGAGGGGCCGAAGCCAAGTCACAGAGGCCCCTTAGGAAATTTTAATGAAATGCGGCACCAACCGACGATTATTTCTGTATGCACTAAGCAAGGGCACCCAAGGATAACCCCCGGTTGGCGTAGGACTATTGCAGGATATGGAAAAGTAAAAAGTTGGACTTAAGGGATAGCTAAAGTGGACTGGTTAGCAAGAATTGTGGAAGAACTATGACCCCTGCCTGATCAATGTTTTATATATACACGGATAAAATGGCACTTGCACACTCAATAACGCGCCCCCAGAAACGGTCGCTAGCACATAGTGACGCAGCGACAAGAGGGCAACATGTCCTGAGGTGCTTATGAGGAGTGGAGAGGTATTCCACGGCTATCAGGACAATCCCGGAAGTACGGTTAAGATCCCTACCTGCATCTTACTGGAATACTTTCTTCCTCCAAGCACGTTTGCTCTTGCGAATCTCCACTCAAGCCGACCAATAAAGACAATAATGAGGTGGGAGCTCTGTCTCTCGTCATTGTTCACTCCAGCCGGCCAATAAAGGCAAGCCAGAAGTGAGGAACAAGACTTCTCCCGGGAGATAGGGTCCGTGGGGTTGCTACTGCCCGCCACATGCTGCCCTGCGGGTTTCTGTATCTCTCTTGGTCTGGCTCCGCACCTTAGACCTTTTCCGGCAAAGTAAACTCTTCCGGCATTGGCCTAAAGTTCGGAGCGCGCAAGCCCACCACGACGTCAACGTAGAGATATGGCGCTAGGGTGATTAATATTATTATTAACTATTGCCACACAATGATTCCATGCAGTTTTTGCCGCGGAAAAATGCTGCAGTGAAATCAAGCTCTGACTGTCTTTTATGAAATATGACGCACAGAGGAACAGCGCCAACTTTTGTTGCTACATAAATGAAAGTTGTGCAGGTGTCTGTTCGGTCACATAAACCAGTAGTGTCAATGAATACTTTCGTTTCCAAAATTTTCATTAAATGCTTTTCTCATCAACGGTGTTGTTGGAATTATTGTCATGGGATCTTCTCTAATGTACAAATGCATACCTTTTGTCTCATAGTCAGCTTTCTTTTTAATCAGTGTTTAAAAAACATTATCCTCGTTTTGATTTCCATATTTTTTAGCTCGCCATTTTAGTTCTACAAGTACAAGACGTGACGTGCGAGGATTTATTTGGGCATCATTTCCGTGGGAAAATTTCCGACCTCTACAAAGCTGCAAGCAAAAGATAGTGTACAAATAGCTCTTACAGTCAGCCTATATTAGAAGCTAAGGCTGCGGTAGAATATCATAGTCCTCTGACAGTCAAGCTATCATAACTTCCAGTGCTGCGGTCCGCGTGATCTTCAATCGGAGTTGTGACTTTGATCTTGAGCCTTCAATATCGACCCTCGAGATAATGTAAACGGCGGAATTAGGTCAGCTTCATGAAAGCGGATTCTAGATTTATATTGGATTAGTTTCACGTCGCGGCACGCGTGTCACTGAGCTAGCGAGCAAACTGTCCGTCTGCTCCTCGTAAGTCCTTTTGAAGCGTTGAACCGTGAAAGTCTATTTAAACAACGGTTCAGCTTGGTTATTAAATACCACTAGTGTATAACTAGCTTCTGTTCGCGGCTTCGACCGCGTTAATGTCGGAAATTATCCCACGGATGCCATCTATCTAATTGCCAAATTTTATCGAAATCCGTTCAGTAGTATAGGCATGAAAAGGAATAAGAAGTAACTTACAGACAGATTTACTATCGAATTTATAATATTAGTATGAATAAGATGGTTTCCTAAGTATGTCAAAATTGTTCCACTTTTGTTTGTGTCTTATTGCTTTTTTGGGTTCCGTAACCAAAGGATAATTAAGTTCAGTTTTTGTTGTTGTTCTCTTTGACGAACCTGAATACTTTGTTAACACCTATTGATTGGTTCATGAACGGCACACGGTTATCCTTGCCGTCCATTGCCCTAACCGATATTGAATTGAGATCTACATCTGAACGTAAACAAAACTAATTGGAAATCTAAACAATTTACAAAAGAAAAATAATCAAAGTGTAGTGAAGTGTGTGTATGTGTGTGTATATGTATCTTGGTATTAGAAGCCTATGATCCCGAAGCGCAGGAAGCAATAGTGCACACTGCTTTTTTGGGTTCCGTGTCTTAAGAGGAAAAAACGGAACCCTTTTACGGTCACTTCGTTGTCCGTCCATCTGTATGTCAGTCTATAAAGACCCTTTTTTCTCAGGAACGCGTGAGTGTGAAAAAAACACGGCCATTTATATGATCATTTTGATTTTCATGAAATATGGCAAGAAGTGAGGTCCACAGCAAAAGTAAAGGAAAACGTCCGAAGATCGCTAATTTGTAGTTCTATATATATATTTTTTTTTTTTTTTTTGTGATTACAATCTTTCATTTGCAATGAGAGTTTTTTTTTGAGTATTAAAAAAGCATAGTTTCCAAAAACTCTGTAGATGGCGTTGAACTGACTACGAGCCAAAAAAAAAAACATTGCGTCAATTCATACGCTCCTTAACTGACACTTTCGTTTGCATAAGCTTCCGAATATAAACTATTAAATAAATAAAAAAAAAACACTGGTAAATATTTTTTTCTTTTTCCTTGTTGTTATTATTTATTTATTTTCAAAATGTCATTGTGATGTGATGTGATAATGACATGACATTAATTACCTACTTTTTTATGTACGTTTCGTTTAACGATCTCAAAATTACATCCAAGTGAAATAATGAAAAAATGATGTGACGTTCCGTTCCTTGCAGTAACTTATCAAGTTCAGCGCCATCTATCCAGCGACTAGGGAAGAGTTTAAAAAAAAATCCCTCATTGGAGAATTGACCATGACGTACCTACATGCGCTGTTGCCTAGTCCTGATATGAGCTTAACTGTCACTAATGAGACACAATTACTGTTTACACGCACCAATAAAAAACGAATATGTAAATAAAAATCATGGAGCTTCAATATCATGCCGTTTCACTCGCACAATATAATTTCCGAGTGAGAGGGAACTATAAGCGCCGCCATTTTAACTTCGTTTCTTTAATGGCTTATATCCAATGATATTATAAGTGTAAAAAAGTGCCTACATCGATATATGGGAGAATATGTTTTTCAACTACATTTTTGTTGTGCAGGGTGTGATTGTGGAGCTATGTCACAAGCCATGCTCCACCTCCTATCCTGCTCTCTGTGTCCCAAAACATGCAGTCAAAGTGACCTCTGCGCTGCCACCGACAACGCCGTGGAAGTGGCAAACTTTTGGTAAAACAAGATTTAAAATACAGTCGACACGAAGACGAAAGTCTACATTGTTAAATTTTTTTTAAATAAATTCATCCCAACTACGGAACCCTTCGTTGTGCGAGGTCCGACACACACTTGGCCGGCTTTTATTCTTCTTTGAATGAAAGTATCCTAGCTGAGTGTATTTCGAATACACACAAAGGTAAACTATTGACGCCGAAGATGCTATCTAAGCTCTTTGTGATCAGAATCGTGACCTATGTTCTCGAAAGCCATTGGACTTGACTACAAACAACTGCTTCGTTGTGAACGCAATTGAATTTGTATCCGACCACAAATAGAATCGACCTACTATTCATATACCTACTGAGACTTTCTCATTGTGTTTAGAGACGCCTTAAATGGAAATTGAACGCGATCTCGTCGTCTCTGGGTGAGGCACGCGTCAAGCCCGCAAGGTGGAAGCGCCGACGGAGCAGGAATTTTTGACATCGATTTTCTATTAGAACGCTTCACCCCACGCTTTCGAATTGTAGATGGAGTTCAACTCGTCAAGGTTTACTCTTACCAAAACATAATAAACCTTAACTTAACGAATGCAGAACTCAAATTTCAATGAAAGCTTGCCGTGATACTATTTTGTATTGGAATTTGAGTTCTAAGTTGCGTGAGTGAAGGTTTATTGTCATTTGCGGGGTCGCGTCGGTTCGCACCCCATCACGTTCCCTCGTAATACCGGCGTCCGCAAACTGTGTTAGTAGAAGGCACACATTCAGCTCACGCCCGAGGGATCACGGGAGCTGCCGCGACGCCAATATAATATTTAATGCGTCGAGGAAAAATGCAACTAATGAATGAGTCTGACTTTGATAGAGAATTTGTTATACCTACTTCCAGGTCTGTCGTTGGTGTTTGAGACTAACGCACAATGTTTTTAAAACGATGAAAGGGAAACCATTTTGAATACAATATTTGTGTCCTGTAAAGTCATTGTTTAAATAAAGGGCTCATTACACAGCGGGCCCTATCAAAATACCAAATACCAGCGCTACGGGATTTATTTTATAAATATAGCAGCATTATGCTGAGATAGGAGCTTTTTTGGCTACGCACAGGTCCTTCAATCCGAAATAAAAATACATCACTCCATCACGAACTCAAAAAAAAAGCTCGTTAAAAGTTAACGAAAGGTCGAGCAGATCAAATGCAGGATTCGCGGGAATACAAAAAATATTCTTTAATCTGTGTATCTGAAATTCTGAATATTAGGCAAAAAAATTAATCTTACAAAACGGTCAGAGTCACCGACTTCCGAAACTAAAGTTATTTTGCATTTCATAGTGTTTTATGGAAGTCGGTTGTTTTTTGTCGTGTAGGATAGGTTTATATATTGTATTATACATATTTTTTTTATATCATGGATTCCATCCCAACTTTACACCTTTTGTTATCGTGAATTTTAAGGTGTATGAATGCACCATGAGAAGGAAAGTTGAATTCACTAACTTGCGTGAGTCATAGAGATTCATCAAAAACCGTAAACCGTAAATCCTAAGTCTAAAACCAAACTATTTCATAAATGTGATTAAATTATAATTAACACGTTAATTAACGCAATCATTATAATTAGATTACACATTCATGCAGTACCGAGTTCCGTTCCTATAATTACGTTGCAATCCATTTTCCATCGATGAATGGCCTACAATCAGATTACCTTGACATCCATTAACACGCACTGACCTTGTGCAGACGACAGTTTAGTAATTATCGTTCATCTCTCAAGGTTAGGTTAGCAAATTAGTTGGTTAGAACGTTTTAACCACCTCCCAGTCACGCTCAAAAAGGGTGACACGCTGTCTGCTAGCTTTTATATTCGATACTAACTATGCAATACAGCGATTCTCGATGCTTTTTTTTTTAGTTTACGGCTAGTACGGATATTGAGCGAAAATGGAAACACTATAACACAAAACTGACTAACACCGGGAATGAGAATTTATGTTAAAATTTTGTTAAACACTACTTCGCTACCATCATTGCTGTTGTGTGCACGTGATTATAATGTAGATTTATTTTGTTATTTGGACTCGAGATCATTATACAGGGTGAAGGGGACAACGACGCGCAAACTTTTAATATTCAGCACATGATTCTAGACCCCCAAGCGTAGAAATTGTTCATCGTTAATAAAAAAAAAACTGCTGTTCCATCAAAAGTGCAGTACCTACCTAAAATTCTTTGACCACGTAGTTAAAGAATTTTTATTTCATTTTTAACACGATTAAAAATTTAAACGCAGAGGGGAATCAGATTCATGTACGTGCTAACAGGTTGCGCGTCGACGTCCCTGCCACCCTCGACGCACACACAAAAAAACCTTCCTTCCTCCTATTCGTTATTTTTACTTTAGTGATTCATTCAAGGTAGCCCATGAAATTAGTTTCGTAACATTGACCGAAAACCGTGTGCAGACGTGTGTAATGTAATGTAATGCGAATAGTGTGGACGCCATACAAACTCGACGCGAATCCTGTTCAACTGCGAGAGCCTTTGTGTTCGTTAAAAACCGACCGAGTCCCGCCCACATGCAGAATTCGCGTTACATTACACGATACATTACATGACACGCGTCTGTAAACGGCTTTAAGCAGTGATAAAGTAGATTATGACATCTTCTCAACTTTACCATTCCGGGTGTCTGGCTATTTTTAAGAATATTATTTACTAGCTGCGACTTCGTCTGCAATCCAGATTTATAATATTAATTAGGATGTCTTGCGCCTAAGTGCTTGACCAAACTGGCAGCGCAGGCGCGGGGCGGAGGCGGCGCGGCGTACTCAAACACAAGAACTTCATTTGAGTGACCATAGTGGGCACGCGGGCGCGGTGAGCGGTGGCGGCGCGGGCTTGTACAGGCCAAGCACAATAGTACATTATGATATAAGTGCGGTAAGTTGAAAATTACAGCCGAGGCGATATTGCTTGCCCGAGCCGTAGGCGAGGGCTAAAAGAAAGCAGAGGCTGTAATTATCAAAGCGCACGTATGTCATACGACGTTTTATAACATATTTGCGAGGAAATAAATAAAAGTAGGACTTCGGAATAATTTTTACTTCTTAACAAATAAGCAATGCGCGCGCGTTCGCGCATTTTTTCAGGCATAGGCACAAAACAGTCAGTATTATTAAAAAAGTAAATTAATATTTTTGTTTTTGTTACAGATATTAATGGTTGTAATTTATTGTCAAAATTAATTAAATTAAAGAATTAAATGTTTATTTATTATATTTTATCTCCCAAAGTTAATTTTATTCATAAAATGTTGACTGCTTTTCTGAAATAAAAACTCTTTGCTAAGATTTAAAAAAGTACCTACCGTTCGTTTTGACGGAGCATCTTGATAAACCGTGCGATTTACTTTACATTACCGCACAAGTGCGTAATGAGATACATTACGATATTGAAATTGATGAAATAAGAGACCCTTTACGAGCAAATATGTTATAAAAACTTTTACAATATGAGGCCATATTTAATATGAGTTTGAGCCTTCGACCCAGTTTTTGTATTTCGAGTGTGGCGTAAAGTTCTTAATACATAATTGTTAATTTAATCCTGGTTTCAACGTCAGTTCTGTTATTGTATAAAAAACGATATATTTATCGAAATAGAGTTTGAAATACAAATAAGACAGTTAGGACCGGTGGCGTTTAACGAATCTAATAAAATCACTATGTAAACTGGCACTATTATTGGCATATAACAAATCACACAAATAGTAAGCCGAACTGTATTTAATATTTAAGCTCATAAGCGACTTCGGAACTGAGGTTTTACAATTCATAAAGTTTATTTATTTTAAGCCTTGTTTCGTTAAAAACAGTAATTTCGAAATACAGAGCCGTGATTGAACTGTTGGGACTGTGGTTGACGGAAGGTTAAACAATCACATCATGGTCCAGTTAACCCTTTGAGTGGATTCAGAGTTCTCTACAATCGTTTATTGCATCCTACCACAAAAAAAAAACCGAACTAGTCGAATTCAAAACCATTTTTCGTTTCATTTTTTAATTACAGCACAAAATAACATTAAAATGTCATGTAATAATAATAATAATGTATTTAGTCGAATAAAAAATAATAATAAATGGTAATCGTATTATTCAACACACTTGCTCGTAAAGTGGTTCTTATTGAACCGCTTTTAGGTCCATAATGCAGTGTATTAAAACCGCGTGCTTTTTACTTTATGTTACTACACTAGTGCGATAACGCCACAAATAACTATATACTAGTCTGAAATGCGTGCTTTTTTAAATCTCATCAAGGAGACTTCATGCCAAAAGAAACCCACGGGCCTTAATTTCGTTTTTTTTAATAGTCTGTAATGTCCTTGGTCCCAAAATAAACTAAAATTTATTTATATATAGGTGAATGCGCAGTGGTAGACCGCGAAATTCAAATTTTTTAAGTTTACTCAATTTTCAAGTCAGTGTCAGGTTGTATCTTGATCAAAATATGATTTGAGACTATAACAGGTGTATTTACAGAATTATAATAATTAGCATCATTAATACATCTTTCTAAGTTATCTAACTTAGAAAGATGTATTAATGATGCTAATTACATTAGCATTTGCTAATTACATTATTACAGGAACATAGATATGTTCCTTAAGAACAAATCTCTTATGGGAAAGTTCTTAGAAAACAAATCTAACTTAAAGATTCTATTGTAATGACTATAATTTTGTAAATACATATAATATTATAGTCGCGAATCATATTATAATCAAGATACAACCTGATACTGACCTGCAAATGACAAAAAACGTAAGAAAATTTGAATTTCGACAATAATTAAGATGAATGCGCAATGGTAGACCCATTGCGCATTCATCTTAATTATTGTCCGTGGTCTCTTCCGAAACCAAACGGAAAAGACCCTGACTGGTGTTCTATTATTGCGGATTCTCCTAAACTATTGTATATTTCTCTATGCCAATATTACTTTCTAATTCCATACTAACTAAACTACAATTTGACGTAAGACAACATTACGATCACTCTATACACTGACCTGTATTATACTTGTATGATAGAGGTCAGTGAGTCTTAACATTATTTAGTGTTTATTATATTTTTTCTATAGGCTGTTTAGCGGTTTTGTCAGTGCTTTTATTTACACCTGCGCGCGCATCGCTAGGGCTGGCTAGCGCGGGGCGCGGAAAAACAAAAACAGCGCGCCATTTTCCATACAAGCTAATATTTAACAATACAAGTCTGTCTTTTTCCTCGCAAGTGTGTTGAAAAACGTCGTATGAAACGCGTGTACATTGATCATTATACTCGAGGCGGTACTATAATATGGAATGTAACAGTTGAATTTTTGAGATTAACCTTTTGACAGATGTATAGATGATGAAACTGAAAAATGAGCCCAGCACGCCACGGCTCGACTACATGACAGACTTTGACGCCGAAGGCACGTTTTTGATTTTTTGACGTGTGGCGGTCAAAAGGTTAATAGATTTTTTTCATGTGTTCACACCAAACCTACAGTCTTCAGTGTTCCAACAACTGTGAGCGTGTTGTTAAAATTCAAAATGTATGGAACACGACATGAGCCACAAACAGCCTGTCCTTTGTTGTTTACACGTACACACTGTCGGCAGCCGATTTTTTTGGTGCGAACTCGTTCTAGAGGATTTACTTTTCAAGATGATACATAAGTAGGTATACTGCCCTGTAACTTTTT
The DNA here is from genome assembly GCA_963855955.1 of Luperina nickerlii. Classification (NCBI taxonomy): domain Eukaryota; kingdom Metazoa; phylum Arthropoda; class Insecta; order Lepidoptera; family Noctuidae; genus Luperina; species Luperina nickerlii. Next base: position 3,545,449 of record OY979662.1, read on the forward strand.
AAGGGTTTTACTACAAATTCCAGGACCAGGAGTACAAAATCAGCTAATTTTCTCCTAAACATTGGTAGTACCCGCATTTAAGTTGCCACTAGTCGATATTTTTTCCATACAAATTTCGAAAAAATCAGTGGAGTAATACCCTCCGTATTACTCCACTGTTTGACATTGTGCATCCAAAGTTCAACATGATATCGTTTTGACTTATTTTGTCTGTACGGAAACAGAATAGTAAAATAAAAAGCTCAGTTATCGAAGAGTTTAATAAAGTTTATTTGTAATTAATTTATGCAGTGCTTTTTTCATAATACCCTATTTTCCGAAGCACTTTTCGATTTTTTTTTTACGCGCCTATCAGTTTGGAACGGTGTTTCTGTGCGTGAGAACTAGACGTTCTTCGTGTAGACTAATGTCTAACTGCTCAACACTGATACTAGCTCTGTCGGACACGAAGCCAGGTGAGACAGCGTGCCTTGTGGCCATGACCATCAGTGAGTTCCAGTTCGCGACTAGTTTTAGCTGCCACACGGACACTTCTTTCTTCGGCTGATCCCCATGCTACTTTTACTTTACTTTTGTACTATAAGTTCAAGTTCTATATAGGACAAAGGCTCACATTTACAATATAAGCATTAGTTAAATATACCACACCTACCCGTCAAATGAAAAACAACAAAACCTATTCACCAAAAAACCGCTTCGAAACTAAAATAACGAACTAATACTAACAGTTATTACATTACAGCGAATACAAAATAAAAGTTAAACGAATAATTCCCTCGAACAACTGATATCGCTGCAGCGAATTCAGCGCTGAACAAACGCAACCAGAGGAGAGCGAAGCCCAACATTTAGATTAAACAGTGAAATAGCATTTCATAGCCACCAATCCATCGGAGCTTTTGAAATATTCCCGCTTTCCGTATTTCACGGACGTCAAATATGTTGAAAAAAACTCCTTTGAATTATTAATAATATATTCTTTTAACCAACGCCTCAACACGGACAGAGATGAGATGTGGCTAAATTGCCAATTAAAACAGTCTAGTCTGCTTGACTTCGTGAATACCATTCTAAAATATAACTAACACCGTATTTTAGTCATAAAGGACAGTTCGTCGGAGGAATAAATATGACAGTTTACAGAAAATATGATACCGTGTGTAATGTGTAATCACCATATTTATTTGTAGTATAACAGTTATTGACGATTCAAAAATCAAAAGAAAAATAAATTAAAACATAAAAAAGAACTTTTTAGTAAGAGATCTTTACGATGCACTTACTATAAACATCAAAGGCTGAATTTCATTATATTACTTCTCCGATTACGAAAAATACATGTACATAGAACTGAAAATAAACCAGGAAAAAGACACAATAGAATTCCCTACATAGACCGCGTTTACAGAGATTCTCAAAACCACGATTCCACCAATAACTTCTCCGTTTATCGAATGAGGCATCCCTGTTCTGTTTGTCTGCCATTCGAGAGAGGGGAGGGGAGATTGCACCAGTATTTCAATAACTAATCATGCCATAGTTAAGATAAGGTAAGATTTCTTTATTTGTCAAAGATTGTATACATACAAGAGCATGCAAGACATAGTTTGAGTCCAATCACACTTACGGCTAAACATGATTGGACTCAAACTATGTAATATCTTGCATGATCTCGTATGTATACAATGTTTAACAAATAAAGAAATCTTATCTTATGTTATTTTAACTATGGCGTGATCTAGATGAGGTTCTTAGAAAATAATAGTCAAAACAATCTGACGGAATATGTGCCGTGGTTTCATAAGAGATTCTTGAAGCGATCAACCTTAAGAATCTTTTCAATATCCATCTACAGTTCCTGTTTAATGATTAAATTGAGGAATGGTTTTTTCTTTTAATCGTTTAGTAACTGATGGACTAAGTTTTTTTGTTTAATCATTCCCACAGTGCAGTGGTGTCATTCTGGTAGCTACATAATAAAGAAGGTCCGAGAGAAAACGGTTTTTTTTTTTCACCGAAAACGAAATTCATACCGATGTGTATTTTGGGCCGAAAACCGAAAACGTAAAACATGTTTTTTTGGTGTTCGATGGTAAAAGTACAAGATATGCAGTGTCAATATTTAAATCGCTTACACTTAAATCATATAAAACGTTGTACTTTTCACAAAGACAAAATAATAAACAAATATGTTTTTAATCATATATATATTATATATACCTATATATTTTTAGTTGTTGTTACTATAGATCTGAATGACTGAATTAAAAGTATCGACTTGATTCGATTCAGTCACGTTCAAAATATCCTATTTTTTCAGAAGAAACCGAATATCTGATCTTTTTCAGCTGAAAACTAAAATTACCGCTCAATGGATATTTCGGCCGAAAATTGCCAAAATCTGAGGACGTAATTCGGTCGAACTGTAGGTATACTAATAAACGATGATCTAGTCACGTTTCATCTCAAAAGAAATGTAGGTACATACAACGACATATCAAGCGAAAAGCCTACAACAAATATATTGAACTGAAAGCTTATACAATGCGAGGTCAGCTACTACTGGAAATGTATAGCTTGATGTGTCGTCGTGTATCTCATTTGAATTATTATCTAAAAGTAAGAAAATGTATAAAATAATAAAGTAGTATTTAGAATTCTGGGGCGCTTATTTAAAGTGCTACGCGGTGGCTACGCCGTAGTCAACTGAGGTTGACGCTACGCCAGCTATGACGTCGTAGCACGCATTCATTGGAAAGTCGCCGCGTTATTCTTATCGAAATTAACATTGGTTACATTATAAACTAAGTACTGCAGTGTAATTCTGTAACCATCTCACCGTGAAAACTTAAGTGAAGTGAGCGTGGAGTGAGCTGTCAATAGTGTCAATTCCTAGCAAAAACAAACTCACATCACCTAAGTTGTCACGGTGAGATTTTTACAGAATCGACCAGCAGTACAACAAAATCTCTTGGATATGTGATGAGACTCCTAATTAACCGTAAGCATTTAAACTATCATGAAAAAAACAAACCAGATTATACAACACGTAAAATATTTTGGTCTACCAACAAAACATTTTTTCCACGTCTTAAAATAGTAATTGCTGTAACACGGACTCCCAGTTGCACTCCTTTTGTCCCAACACTGCACAAAATATTAAAAAAATAAACCAGCAAAGAACAGGCCTGATATATCAAACTGTCGACATTTTATCGATATGTCCGGCTATCGAATTGTTTGAATTAAAAGGCTGACACAAGCCCTTCGTGACTGCGCTTGGACACCAGTATTGACGATTCGGTGTTTTTTTTTACCGTGCGAATTCACCCCGCGTTTCCATTTAAAGCGGATGACAGATCGGACTAAAGTGAACGATTCGGACGCCAGATAAATAAAGTTTGAGCCCAGCTCGCTTTTTTTCCAATGCGAGAAATTGTGATCGAATGTACGTCGAGGAATGACAAGTTTTTTTTGTATTCTTTTGTTTAATCAAGTTCTTCTAACTACACAGACACCTGTGGCTTCTAGTGGGGTTCTAGTGGGGAGTTTTTGCGCCACTTTTTCTTTTCAGTTAAAGCACTAGGAAATGTTGAAGGGCTGGGCGTTTTGACGGACCGTAATAGGTATATAGTTTTGACGTTAAAAAATGCTGTTCACAGCCTTATAGAAATGAATGAATTTGATTTGAATCGATTGCAAAAAAGCTGCAGTCGTCCTTAATTTGATGGATAATTTCAGTTTATTTTTCTATTAATATCTTTCATTTATTCCCGAAAAAGGCCTCCACACACACAACACACTTTGTTCATTTACTGACTTTTTTTTTAGGGTTTCGTACCTGAAAAGGAAAAACGGACCCCTTATAAGATCACTTCGTTGTCTGTCTGTCCGTCTGTCAAAACCCTTTTACTCAGGAACGCGTGGAGTTATCAAGTTGAAATTAATGTCAAATACTCAGGGCTGCAATCCCTTGAAGCAGTGAAAAAATCAAACTTCTAAGTCAACGCAATCAAAAGATTCGGGCGTTTATGTTCCGAAATCAAAACCTATAGGGTACTTCCCGTTGACCTAGAATCATGAAATTTGGTATTTTTATTATATTTTTTACATAACTACAAATTTGTACGGAGCCCTCGGTGCGCGAGAAGAAATGTGTCTAACGGATTTTAATGACATTTGAGGCCGCACCGACCAAAACAAACGTATCACTGTAGTTATTTGAAAGGCTTTGCAACAAGTTTTCACCAACATAGTACGCAGCAAAGGGGAGAGAGCTTCAAATTGGATTCCAAATGTGTTTCAAATAGAAACGAGATTCTACCAACGGGTTTCCAGGCACTCAATTTTTAACAGGAACCCGCTGAGTAATTGCGTAACACATTATCGCAATGGGTTTTGACAGTTCAGCAACATTCATTGCGTTATTCGCGTTGTTGAGCAGACAAATTTTGCGCACATATGAAGCAATGGTTTAGCAATATCCTTCAAAATGATTCAGACTGAGATCGATAGTGTGTTACGCAATTAGGATGCTGGTCATACATTTTTTTTTTCTTTGCAACGTATCCGATGTCGATTATTCTGCCAGCGTCATGTGACGGCAGTACCGCAGTACAATGCATGCCACGAAATATGAGACTTGACACACCACGAATGTGCCTATTTGAAATAAATGATTTGACTTTGACTTTGCTCCTACCCGCGACTTCGTCCACGTGAGACTTCTTGTTCTCCCGTCCCAGCCTGTCGCAACGCATCGCCCGCCCGCGACTTTACTTCCTTTTCGTTTAGCGTTCGTTCTAACATTTTTGTTAGAATTGCCAATCAATTGCGTTCGTTCTAACTTTTTTTGTTAGAACTACCGGTCAATTGGGTGCGTTCTAACTTTTCTTTGTTAGAAATACCGGTCAATTGCGATCGTTCTAACTTTTTTTTGTTAGAACTACCGGTCAATTGCGTGTGTTCTAACTTTTTTTTGTGGAACTACCGGCCGAATTTTAACACCACGCTATAGCCCTTAGGAGCTGAGCAAAAAGAAAAAATCACAACGATCGTCAAGCGAAAACGAAGGGACAACGCGGGCAGGTGATGCGGTGCGTCGAGGTGGGTCAGGGAAAAATAAATTTCACGCGGACGACATCGTGGGCAGAAGCTAGAAGAGTGAGAAGTGGGTAGATTGTGAAATATGACGTCACTTTATGCTAGAATTTGGTACCCTGATTTCTAGTATTATCGTAAGTTACAACTATGCATGTCTGTGCTGCTTCAAAGGAAGATCATAACTTTCCTAATATCAACTGAAAAGCTGTTCGTTGGAAAGCGCATCACCTGAGAACGACTAGACCGATTTGCCTAATAATTTGTTTGAAAATGTTCTTAATAGTCTGAATTTATTAGGTTTTTATGGAAAGGAAAATTTTTTACGGGGTTTTTGTATGAACTCAACCATATTGAAATTTTTTGACAGGACAATGTTTGTCGTTAGTAGTTACAGTATACAATATGCAAGCTTCTTTACAATGCCATTATAAAAAAAACTGTAAAATAAAAAGAAAATTAACCCTAGAACGCGACGCCAGAATAAAGCTGGTGTTTTCAAAGTTGGGGCGTAAATTTTGACCGCATAATTCCGCGATGTCTTCGTTTTTTGTCAAGAGATGCAACTAAGCGCATCGGAGGCTCGGATTACCATGATTGACTCACTGTTAACACTAAATTAACCGCCTTTTAACCACAAACTTTTTATTTTCTCTCTTTACCTCGTACCTAATTGCTGTGTTCGTGCAAAAATATCGGCGGAACATTTAAAACGGATGGATTGTGTGATGTGTGAGGTTTGATCATTTGAAAGAGAAGAGAGTGTATGATAGCGTGGCGGTTGACTGGGGAGAATGGATGAAGAAAACGTGTTGCGGCAATCCCAAGTAAAGGCTCCTACAAACAGTCGCGACTCGCGATATAATCGCGCGCGACACAAAAGCACCGCTCGTTGCGCGACTTGCGCTGACACCGCGCCTTTGTGTCGCGAGTGATTTTGTCGCGTGTCGCGCCTGTTTGAGCCTTAACATGGGACAAAAGGAAGATGATGGTTACGATCATTTTTAATAACTTTCCATACAAGTTTAATACATTAAGATAGTAAGATAAATTACACAATTTTGGGGTTTACCATAAGGACACTCTTTTAGCAGTTCATTATGAGACAAAAACTGTATTTGAGGTACTGAAACTGATTCCCAGACTAAGCCAGGGCTTGTATTTTAGGCGTGTATTACTAAAATAAGGCGACCACTATTAATTCAGATCTTGTGCTGAACATGGTTGGCACTAATTTGGCATGCGCTGCACGAGGGCTTAATTGGCAGCAAGCTCTATACGTAACGGAGTAAAGGCCTCTTTTGTGTCCGAATCGTATTGAAGACGTATGTCGAATTGTCGATACATTTACGTTAGTACAATATCGTTAATTAAACCCCGTGCAACTTGAATCCTGTGAATAGCGAATACCTAAGCAATATGCGTGTAGCCAATTACTGTGTATTTACAGTCATCAAAGGCACCGCCTTCAGAATCAGTCCACATAGGGAAATACGATGTGACCTATATGTACATAATGACGAGTACATACGTGTGGCGGCATCTACAGCAACACATGCAAACTACGCTCCACACTGTCGTCACGCAAAAAACCTGCATCGCGCAAGCAGAGTTTCCCGCGCTATTCCTTACACCTCTACATAATTTTAGAACAAATTAAGTCAGTAATTGGTACCTAACTGCGTGAATTTTTCGTGTTCCGTCGTCATCTCTCGGAAAAACAGCAGTCTCGCGATAAATGTAGTTTGCAACGAGATGTCTCAACCCCACGATAAAATGTTAATCTAATAAAAACACTCACATGACAGCTGTTTATTCAGCAGTTACTTTGTTACCTGTAGGAGAAAATAAAATTGAAGTTATTACTTTTTATAAAAGTGGAAATAGGTATACAGGATGATTTTTTGAAAGAAAAATATGTTCCAGCTTTGATGAAGCCGATTTTTTTCATCAAAAACAGTAGTGTATTGAGTACAACGGCCGATGTGTCCATAATTAAAATTGTGCGGACAGCGAATGCTCTCAGCGGCCGCACCTACGACACGTATACGTACCAGCATATTGTTTGTAAGTGTGTACCTACATTTCATTTTAACGTAGCAATGTTTTTGTTCTGTACAAAAAGTATTGCTTTTTTCAGTAAATATACAAGTAACTATTTGCTTGGTCCACTAAAATAACTCTCCCTTAAAAACCATCGAGTAATTTTGTCTTTGTTCGTGTAGCTACTTACTTGTTTGCTGTTAGTAGGTACTGGAAATCATTTTGTTAAAGAGTAAGTATTCTATTCCCTTCTTCTCTAGTTCCAAAAATATACATACAAGAAAGCTGAATCAACTCGCAAGGACAACATGAGAAATAAAATACAACTTTGCGTAATTTTAATAAACTCAACTTATCAAAACGAGAAACCATTTATCAACTTAATATCTGACAGCTTCAGCGTGTAAAATAAAAAATATTTTTTCACTGAGCAATTATTGTTGTCTTATTTTATCAAGTGAGCACATTTGTGTGTGAATCTATAATTTCCTTATTTTATATATATTTTCTCATTCGATTATATGTACACTTATAGACTCACGTATCTATACTACGTTATATCTGTTTGAAGCAAAATAAAATCTAATCTATAATGTACTAGCTGGGTCCCGCGATTTCACCCGCGTTAATTTAAGGAAAAACCTACCAAAATATGTTCCACCCCATGCCCGGCCGCCTTGTAGAATTATTTTGAAACTATGATATCTCCTAAGATATTCATTGAAATCAAATGACGTCAGGATGTTCAAAATTAAATACTTGTGATGAATAACGTATTTATTTGTATAAGATCATGTTTATAAAAACACCTTTGCACATAATGCATTATTTTAGAACAAATTTGATTACCATAAAAACAGGTTATAGTGAGTCAACCTTAAAAGATAGACATATATGCTGTCGCAGCCTTTTATTTAGAACTGTTAAAGGGGAACAATTCCGTTACTCATGATTTTTGCGTAACTTTAACCGTTTACGCAGCGTACGCAACGGAAACTCTCAAAAGGATAATATTTTCCGCTTTTACAACATTTTCATTGATGCTCCCGCTCCTATTGGTCGTAAAATGATGTTATATAGCCTTCCTCGATAAATGGACTATCCAACACAAAAATAATTTTTCAATTCGAAAAAGTAGTTCCTGAGACTAGCGCGTTCAACCAAACAAGCAAACTCTTCAGCTTTATAATATTATATATTAGTATAGATTTATTTTCCCAAAACGCTCTGACAATAAAGATTCATTAACCCTCCCCAGCTCCAATTCACCGAGCGGTCATTTTAGCCTAGCTCTCAAGCTACACGTATTATTTATACTAATATTATAAAGCTGAAGAGTTTGTTTGTTTGTTTGGTTGAACGCGCTAATCTCTGGAACTACCAGTCGGATTTGAAAAATTCTTTTTGCATTTGATAGCCTCACATTTAACATCACGCTATGACCTTTAGGAGCCGACCAAAAAGAAAAAAGTCAGAAAGAACGCTAAGCAAAAACGAAGTAATAGCGCGGGCAGGCGATGCGATGCGACGGGGTGGGTCGGAGTAACAAGAAATTTCACGCGAACGAAGTCGTGGGCGGAAGCTAGTCGTATTATATCTACAGTGCGGTAGCGTGCGAAGCAACGCGATACCGTCCGTCCAAACCGACTTGGTACCGTGCGTGCTTCCGACATATATATTGTTGCTCCTAATGTCCGCATCCCCTCGAGCTGTAGCGAATAAACGTCCGACATTGGGCGAATTAAACGATTTATTGCACTGGCTTCATACTCTCGAACGTTCATTTAATACCTTTAATTATATCACACTATCTGTTCCCCGCTACTTAGTCTGCCTGTCTATCTTATGCCCGGTTTCTGAAGTCCCCAGATAAACTCTCATTAGCTATGGATTCAATAAAGTTATGCATAAGATAAACGTCGGTTAACTGTCACTGCAACAAACTGGACATGCAACAAACCATTCAATAACTATGAAACCGATAACTAGGGGTCTGTATACGGGTTCGCGTAAAAAAATGTTATTTATGAGCAGTTTACGGCAGATGTTTGAACGACATCATTGTCATTTTTTTTTTAAACAAACCTTAACTCAGCAGTTCATTGTTTTTGTGTAGTATTATTTTTGCTTTGCCGTTTCATTTTAAGTTAAAAGTCTGTTTGTCTTTCCAATGGTTAGTGTTTTATTCATTATTTTGCAAAATAGCATGGAATCAAAATTTTACTGAAAGAATAATGATGCTTCCTATCGAAGTGGCTAATGAATTTGACTATATGATCGACAATGATGCTAACACTCATTGTATTCTTTACTGTATAATTATAATATGTACATAAATATTTTAATATTTTATCTTTCACACGCAATTTAATTTCATACCTTCGTACATAAAATTCGTACCTCAGAAACCGGGCATAACACACGTTTTTGATGTAGTTTTCTATTTCATAGAAAACTACATCAAAAACGTGTGTTATGCGTCAACGTCAACGTCAAATATAGTTATGGAACCGATAAACGGCGAACATTGGTCAGTTAAGTTAACTTGAGTTTAAACGGAGTTTATCTTACATTGCGGTGTTCGGAAACGCACTTCCACAAGTTGTCGAACCAATAGCGCTAATGGATAGATAAACCACTGACAAAAGTACCTCAGAAACCGGGCATTATTTAATTATTTTTTATGTATATATCCAGGATGACAAGTACCCTATATTCTTCTGCAGATGCCTTTTTGTCATATGCTGATCAGCACTCTAATTGCGTAAAACATTATCAATCTCAATCTGAATCATTTTGAAAGATATTGCTAAACCATTGCTCCATATGTTCGAAAAATGTGACTGCTCAAAAACGTAAATAACGCAATGAATGTTATTGAACTGTCAAAATGAATGCCATTGCTATTGGTAGTGTGTTACGCAATGAGGGTTTTCTGAAATGACGTTTGCTAGGTGGCAGCACCGACACGTCAGGTCCAGACATCTGTCAAAGAGCCTATATTTTCTTTAGTCATGACTGAATGATGAACGAATGAATGAATCGAATGATGAACGTCATCATATATTTTATATTGGAAGACCTCTCGTCACAGTGGTGCCAACTGGTGTCGTAAATTTTCACGAAAACCCTCATTGCCCCGCCGTTCAGTGGTTTATGCGTGAAAAGGTTACATATTATAAAACTTATTTACGCATTTCTTAACATTAACATGAATTGGACGTACGAAATTTTTTGAGCACTAGAGGTACTGAATTCTCGGTACAAAATTGAAATTTTATTCAACGCATAAAAATGAGTTTATTTATGTTCCAGCATTTTTCGGCGGAATTAGCCACCAGTAACTGGGTTGTGTAGAGATCAGATAGGCAGTCGCTCCATGTAAAACACTGGTATTCAGCTGCATCCAGTTAGACTGGAAGCCAACTTCAACATAGTTGGGAAAAGGTAGGCAGATTTATTTATTTTTCGGCGCAATCGGAGCGCAAAATATTTCGTACCGAAACATGGAATATCTACTCAATGCAAATCTGCAAACTTACAAAACTGTGTGAATAATAAAATTGTTTTTTTGTGCAGTTTTCAAATGCCTATCGACGACACTCGTACAGTGCTTTCAGATATAAAAGTATAGCAAGGAACTACTAGCAACATAATTTATGTTTTACGTACGGACTACGCTGCCGACACTGCTGCTACGCCATCTACGCTGCTACGCAGCCTAACTTGCTACGCCGTAGCTGCCATAGTCGCATCAGTCACGCTGTCGCGGCAATTCCAGCTTCATTTTGTTGATCATCGGAAATAATAACTTAAATAATAATAATCTTTGGTTAGCATAAGCCCGAATGCACAAAAGTCTGCCAACCAGAGGTACATCGTGTTACTCAGTACCTGGGTTGTGGAGTCAGATAGGCAGTCACTTCATGTAAAATACTGGTATTCAGCTGCATCAGATTAGACTGAAAGCCGACCCCAACATGGAGCGACTGCCTATCTGACGATAGGCAGTCGCTCCGTGTTAAATACTTATATATTAATACTTATATTCAGCTGCATCCGGAAAAAAATTGGACCGGAAGCCAACCCCAATATAGTTGGGAAAAGGCTAGGCAGATGAAGATGAATCTTAAGAGCAGTTATGATGTTCAATAGCGAATAAAAAACTGCAAATAGAGAGAAAGTTGTCAAATAATATTTTTTTTCAACTATGTAGCATTGTTATCATTAATCACTACAAAACCGATCACAAAGGACGTATTTTTTGCTTAGAACCAAGGCAGTGCAGAAATGTTATATGAAATCTCTTGGTTGCACAGTTTTACATTAATGCACTGTTTATTTTAATTTTTTATGTAGATATAAATTTACCACAGAGGTTTAATGTCTCCCATTAAGTTTAATATAAAATATATGCATTAGATCAAAAAGATACTGGCTGAAAATAAAAATCGGGTGGATAAAACCGACTTGGTGAAAAAAAAACAAATGTTGCGTATTTTGTACCATTGTAAAACTTTGATACTTCATATTTAGCAAGAAAAGTTTAAAAAAATGGAAATCAGAAATCAAATTCAAATTTAAAAAAATACTAGTATAAATGTTTCAAGTAAAAGTGCAAATTTCACTTTTAATAACTGCACATTTAATAATTGTAAGTTTTAAATGTTTGAGTAGAAGATGAATTAAACTTTGTTTTCATTACCTTGAGTTTTTATTTTGAGTATGTATATTTTATCACGGTAGGCAGATTGGTAGTTGGAAGAAAAGAAGATTACGAACCTTCCTAAAGTGAGCAATTAATGCACTCGTGTTAAAATAGTACCATAATAACACTCATGCATTAATAACTCACTTTGCGCTCGATGCAACAATCTACTTTAACTGGCAATGTGATCATAATGATCTGTTCATAATCATTTCATAGACGCGTGCTCACAATTATATCAATCTAGATACAAATCTCGTTTTGCGACCAATTGATTACTTCCGTGTACCTAATTACGTCATTGATGGTAGCCGAGATACAGCTGATGGGCACACAAGTTATTGGCAGGTTAGCAAACAAACATGAGATTATCAGCCCTAACCCTTTAACTTATGGTCTAGTTTTGATTGCAGACAAAATTTATTTAAATGTTTCGGATTGTTTGTTGAATGGAGTTTGAAGTTTATTGTGATGGGTCGATTTTCAAGCCAGAGTAGATATCTTTAATATGATTATATTATTTATCTATAGAATAATGACTGTGCCATTTTTCAAAGGGAAACTGGTAAGAATCGAGTCGTATAGAATCTTCGCCACTGAATTGAAAGTTTTTTTTGAGGTTGTCCTTTTAACCGCACTATATTTGAAGTAAAGAAAGCAAAATATTTTGTATGGGACACGCGCAGTCTACACTAATATTATAAAGAGGAAAGATTTGTATTTTTGTGTGTATGTTTGTAATGAATAAACTTAAAAACTACTATGCCGATTTAAAAAATTCTTTCACCATTAGAAAGCTACATTCACCCTGAGTAACATAGGCTATATTTATCGCTGGAAAAGATTAGGAATCCTTACTAAAACTTTAGTAACGTAACTAAAGGTGTAAAAAAAATGCCATAAAACATCTTTCGTCACATGCGCTGCGGAAACTATTCATGATAGAACAAAAGTATGTTCTACAATATTAAAGATATCAATAACTACAAAAAACTTCGCGATAATATATGTCCAACTGTTGCCGTTATGTCACAATAACCACTTTTAAAAGTTGATAGAAATACCGACCAAAATTAGACCATGTTATTCATACTTCTGCTTAAATCCTTATCCAAATAAATGATATTGTTTTCAAGACTGTTTCAATTGTTCAAATCGGCTATTCCATTCAATATTCAATATTACGAATTTAATAAGTCATAGAAATAGAAAAAATAAACGCTGTCGCGTTGTGCATGTTATTCATACCTTTTTATTAATCCTTATCCAAAAAAAATATTTTGCATTCAAAATTGTTTCAATACCCGTAGATTACTTTTCGAATTTTTCAAATCGTATATTCCAAGCAAAAAATTAAACAACTAAAAATATAAATATTAAAAAAATCATGTCCACCCGTGCGAAGCCGGGCCGGGCCGCTAGTAACTAATAAAACAACCGAGAAAAAGACTCGTGCGTGGCCAATAATACTTCTACATCAGCATAACGCCGCGATATTTAATAAAAACTTGAATTTGAAGATTTGTCTCCGTAATTATGGAACTACATCGACGACGCGTCGAAAGATAAGTACTAGCATAGTCGCAAAAGCGGTTTGCCACCGAACTTCGACAACTTATGGCCCTTCAACTTTACCACCGCACTCATAGATGCTCACATAACTTTGATAACCCATTAGCTAAAGTTTGTTGGTGGCTATTTTATTGTAAAAGTTAAGATACGAGTGTATTACTAAATACGTTCACTATAATTGCTAGTCACATATTGTTAATGTTTGCTCGAATTTCAGTTTATGACTTTATTGGTATACTTGTATAAAACGTAAGTTAGTGGCTCATTAACGCTAACTGACGTCTCTAAGTGCAACGGTAAATGTGTTTGCTGTTATGTTCTGAGAGATTCAATCAATCTGCCTAGCCTTTTCCCTACTGTGTTAAGGTTGGCTTCCAGTCTAACCGGATGCAGCTTAATTCCAGTACTCTACATGGAGCGACTGCCTGTCTGACCTCCACAGTCCAGTAACTGTAAAACAAAATACCCCTTGGGTAGACTGGTTGTCAGACTTTTGGGCTTCTGACTACCTGTAACGACTGTCAAAGATCTGCGACTGACAGCCGGGACCAACAGCTTGTCGCGCTTTCAGAGGCACGGAGGGGTCCCATCGACGAACCGGCCGCGGTAAGTGTAGCTTAACCTTCGATCGACTAGTACGGCTGTTATCATTTAGCCACGAGCTCCACTCTCTCTATGCACTGATAGAGTAACTATATGAAATATCGGACGTTGAAATTATAACGTGCTGAGGGGCAATTCTCATAATTTTAAGAACTGCCGGTCAATTCTGTAAAAATCTCACCGTGAAACCTAGATGAAGTGAGTTTGTTTTTGCTAGGAATTGACACTATTGACAGCTCACTCCACGCTCACTTCACCTAAGTTTTCACGGTGAGACTTTTACAGAATAGCACCGCTGATCTCAGTCTCAAACTGTCAAAAATACCTCTAATCCCCCTTCCTTTTTGACAAATTTTTGACATCGATTGCGCTGAGATGAGATTTTGAAATTGCGACTAGATTTTTAACGTTTTATAATTATGGGAATTGGCCTTCTGCAGTTTAAAAAATGAGTACTAATTAAGTGGCCGGCGTAAAAAAGGTTGTCATTTTTGTATTATTTCTGAATAAGAGTTGTTTACTTTTTTAATAAGTAAATCCGTGTTATGAGTGGCGCGATTTTTAAGTGCATCGTCAAATGTAGCATCGAAAATAGCAATTTTTTTTCTTCTGTAGGCGAATTGGGTTCGCATCACCGACATGCTTGCTAATGTTAGTATATAGTGTTAATGTTAATCTGTTAACACTATGCGTACAGTCAGCCTCAAAATGATGAATCATCACGACTCATTGACAAGTACTTAATTAATTGTCTACAATCTTTGTTCCATAATATTGAATCTATTCCATATTCCCAACCCTATTTCCAATTGATTTTATTTCCACTTTAACAAATATCAACTTCATATCAGTGTAGATAAGGTTGATTTCAGAAAGACTAGAACTATTTAAAAAGTCATAAAAGTGTTTGAAGTGTAACGCAAACTGAACTTAATGTGTGGGCAATACAGTTATTTTTTTAAAAACAATATTCATTCACATTTTTGGGAACAAAATTGCGAACGTAGGTTATGTGTAGCCACAAAATATTTATACATTGGATACTTAATTGAAGCTACACATTAATACAATATTATGGAAGACAAATTATAGACAATGAAATGAATTCTTGTTGATGTATATGTTGCAGCCAACTGGTTAAATTAGCCGTTTAGTTTACCGCCTGGCGTTTGGAAGTAGTGCTCGCCTCGCTTCGCTCTCTTTGCTCGCACGCGGTTGACCGCAGTTCTAATCTAACCTAACCCATTTGGTCGGGCTGCCCTGGCTTAGTTACTGCAACCAATTCGGCTCTCGCGTGATTGGTTACAGTTCCAACCTAATCTAGAATATTGAATATCATTCAGGCCGTTAGTTGAACGGCCGCCGTTTAGTTAAAAGTCTAGGCGGTTAACTAAACGGCTAATTAAACCAGTTGGCTGCGACATATACATTATTTTACAAAATAATACGAAAAAGGCGCTGCACTAACAGTTTCGATAATCAAACTCAAACTCAAAGCATTTAGTACAAATAAACCAAATACAGGCAATACACCAATAAATAATTCAATATAATCAGTTTAGAAGGCTATGTAAACATAATCCGTTTGGGCAGATTAAAATAAATGATACAGAGATTAATCTGCAGGTAAAACTTTACACAAAAGTACCATTTCAATTCATTTCACAAAAACAGAAATAATGTGCACATTAAGTAAATAATTCGGTAATCAGTAATCAAAGCCTCGCAAATACCGAATTTGGATTAAAAATAACACTAATGGAAACCAGGGAAGTTTCAGATATCGGCTGTTTGTGGCTGCAACGAGTGATCATTTGAGTGACCGCTGTATTTAAAAACAAAATACAGCAATGATTTAATCTGCAAAACTATATAATTATGTAATATATATCTATATATATGTATTTGTATTTGGTTTTCCCGGCTAGTGTCAACTTAACTCAAAGCATTTATTTCAAATAAACAATTTACAGGCACTTGTCAGAAAGATGAAGCTTGCATGCCCATTCCAAATCGTTGTACGTTCCTATGAAGAAGTTAAACTTGCAAGAAACGCCACGGACACTATTTTAAATGAAAATATTGGTTACATCATTCAGTATAATTGTTATTGTTAATCCGAACAAACAACGAATGACCCAGATTCATAAATGCCCTTGGCAGTGAACTAGTCAGTTACAGGTACTCGCCTCTAGTCAACGACCTGACTCTGTGCCGTGGAAGCACATGTTCGGCGAAATCAAACAGCGAGAATTCGGATTAAAGCAACCATCAACAGCAATACAATATAGTAATTCACAGTTGTAAAAGCTAGAAGTTTTCAAAGTATACAAAAGATTATGGGATTATTTTTGACGTGAAAATGTGTTTTTCTTACCATAATGTTTGACAGTGATTTTATTTCTTCATTTTGGTTCCAAGTTTGCTTAGCAAAGCAAACTAGGAACTGTGCTGTTTCATCAAACAACGCGAAACGCGACGCGAAATTATACCGCTTTTTCCATATTAATTCATCTCTACATCATCATGTAGAGATCAATTAATATGGAAAAAGCGGTATAATTTCAAGTTTTTTTACTTAGAATTTCTTCCTGTATTTTTCGTTTTGGGGTTTATAGCGTCATCGTAATTAGTTGTTTATTGATATTATTGGAAGTCTTCACTGCTAAGTGTTTTGAATAACATTGAAATCCAAGGTAGGTAATAGCAGGGGTTTGTATTACTTACAAGATTGGAATAGTTGAGAGGGAGACAATGGTCTCTAGCCTAGACTGTGTTATCATCATTGCGTTTTATCAGACCTTTATAAAAGTTCAGTATATCAAATACAATCAAAAACTCATCCACGCAGACGAGTTTATTTAGTAACTCGATCGCGATTGTAACATGTTCAAAACAAAATAGAAAGGAATAAAATAAAAACAAATTCTGTGAAAACAAACGGATTTTCACGTTCATCAGTGGAACAGGAAAAGTGTTTTTGTACATTTTTTTTCAATTTTCACGTTCATTCGCGTACGAAGCTTCTGTGAAAGTGAATCCGACACTTTAAAAAAACGTGGTAAAAACTACTTTGTTTACGTAACGCCGTCGGACAATAATAAACATTCCCGTGCTTTCGTCTTTATTAATGTTCACCCAATATTTCGTCAGTTATGAGTTTGAGTGCACCGCGTTCAATTTCCTCGAATCATTCGAATATCAATTGCTAATTAATTTTATGAATGGACCGCCACACATCGACTTTCGGTTTCACGAGAAATACACTGATATTTGTAAACATCAATTAAGTAGTGAAGGGCGGGGGATGTCCACTATGTAAGAGCTGAATGCAATATGCAAACAAGGCTGATTGGTGTGCCTTTTTATATTAAATATCAGAGGGCAATTCTCGTAACTTTAAGAACGTTATGATCTCAGTCACAATCTGTCAAAAATACCTCTTAATTTCCCTACATTTTGACAAGTTTTTGACATTTGTTTGTCGCCAAGATGAAACTGCGACTATATTTTGACCGTTTTAAATTACGAGAATTGGTCTTCTCGCGTAGTTTTAAATAAATTGTAGTATTTTTGAAAGGCAAGTGCATTAGTTTCCTAGAAGGTTTGAGAGTATAATATTTAGTTGTTAAATTGTTTGGTTTCTAAAGCTAAGTTGACTTTAAAGCTTTAATAGTTTAGTTTAGAGTCACGTTTTTGAAAGTTATTGATAGTGAAGAAATTCTATTGATTTCATGGTACGGTTTGTTTGGTTTTAAAAGGAAATTTAGAAATTGCTTATGTAGGTAATTGACATGAAACCTCTGCTTTCCAATTAAAAATTCTGATAGTACTTTAGGGTTAGAATGAAACTAAATAAATATGCAAGTAAGTAGGTAAGTAGTATTTAAAAATGTCGAACAAGTTTACAAGTGTTTGACATGCATGCTACGCAACTTCGTAGAGGTCTGCGAAAGTGCTACGCCGTAGCAAATCCAGAACGTATTTTATTTGAACTTTTATTCATTAAGGAGTACCTATAGTTTATTCGTTTTGAAAATATTATAGTTTAAGTACAATTGTTTTAAGTGTAGATACTGAAGTTATTTAATTTTATGTGGTTAATGTAAGTGTGTATGAAAGACTTTAAGAACACTAGACTACACTCGACTCTAGACTTTATCTACTTGACATAGACACTCTTATATCATAACAAGATTAAGTTTAAAGTGAAGTTCCATTTATAAAAAGTAAATCATAAGTTATAATGTATGTTTTATTTATAGTTTAGAAGCTGTTAATCTGTAATAAGAATACACTGTTATCAAAATTGATAACAATTTTCTCGTTTTCTAGGTGTTATGGCAGAATTTTCCCTTTGAAATAAACTCACGGTCCGCGTCTAAGTTTCTCTGTTCCTTTCAAATTTAACAAGTATTTGTACATAATTTATTTATAAATAAGTGTAGAAGGATGCAAAGAAGTTGTCACTTGTCAATCGATGCACTTTTGAGACTTTTGAAATAAGGTAGATGTTTATTATCCATATTGCGTTTGTTTATAATGTTTTATTGTTTTTGGGAATTAAGACTGTTTTTGGGTTTAACCTACTAACATATTTGATTTAATGGTTTTTAGGTGTGTCGACGCATTGTTTCGACTTAGCTGGGATCTCTGCTCACACAAACAATGACGTCGCGAGTTATAATTGTATCGTTACAGTACATTCTTAATGTTTCGAGTCACGGAACTTATTTCACCGAAACTTATTATTGTTTGATTTGCTATTACACTTTGATTATCCATTGATTAACTATACACCAGTGGGTTCAATCGACGATTATGGTAGATATGGAAGGTATTCCTTTGAAATAAGAAGTGTATTAATCACATTAATTAGTCGCCAGCGAGGATAAGGGACTTGAGTGGTTAATTGTGTGGTTTCATAGTGTTGCTAACGTAGACAAGGTTTAGTGGCAGGTTGTATTAACTCAGTTAAGCTTTTGTGAATTTCTGGTTTTCACTCGGACGCTCCGTTCCACATTGAAAAGATTTCAACGCGCTGGGCCGTTGTTATTTCAATGTACTTCGTTCGTAATGTTTTCGACACAAGTAAGGCTCGGTGCGTCCCCACAGCCTGGACTCATTCGCATTGCAATACATTGCTGTTCTGTGGGGTCACTCACTCTGGTCGGACACTCGGACGTGAGCCCACTCCCGACGAGTCGCTCCTATTGTCCATTTATGATTCACACGACGTCTCCGACTATATTGCGGTCATAAAACATGCATTAGCAATTGCTCGCTGTACATCATGACACGCTTAGCTTAAATCGCAACAGAGCAACGCAAAGCCTTAATTCTAAATTATTGGGAAATGAGTATAGTATGTCAGGGTGTCGGGATGGGATATTAGGGCTCACACCTAACCTAATAACCGCCTAAATCACATGTACCGAAATTTTTGTTTTACGTACATTTTGAGCAAACTGAATATTTTTAAGAACTGTTTTTTATAGGGATCAGCCATCTCCCCTCTCCCCCTCCCGTGCTTGGATATCGACGGACGCACTTACATAAACGAAACTGTGTCACTGATTAGTCTCCCGCGTGATTACTGCGAGGTGGTGCGTACAGGCTGCTCAGCTGGCCTCCTGCGTGAGTGGTGGCACGTACCTGGTCGTGGGCTGTATGCAGGGGTCGGTGTGCAGCCGGTGTACGCGGGCAGCAGCGTCGCGATTAACTGCAGAACATATCCAGCCGGGCCGTCGGGGTCAATGGGACAGTGGGTGGGATACACATGGGGTGCGACTGTGCGAGCGAGTCCGGGCGGCGCGCCGCTGGGCGTAAGTGAGCGAGTGGATCGCGAGCCTGCCGAGCGCGGCCGCGGCACTCGCGCGTTTAATCCCACTCGGCTCGTGTCGGTCGATGCGGTACCGAAGAGGACTCGCGCATGACTAGATCGGCGTGCGGACTACCCCGGATTGCCCACCATTGCGCGGCGCGGAACTAACGCGCAACAATCGATAGTGCGCGCCGTGCGCTGCGGCGCTCATGGATCCGACCCCCGCGGACATACGACACCCTTTATTTATATGATGACGTTCGAAATCGACGTCATAATGAAAATTGAGCGAGCGTTTTTGGGAGGAACGAGTGAGAAAAACGCAAGAAAGACGAGAGAGCGCGCGCAGCTCGCGGCCGCCGGATCAACGTGTGCGCAGCCTTAGCTTGCCACCACACAGACGAGCCGCAGAAGATCAACTGCAGCGTGCCAACTGTGATAAATGAAACGCATGCTCGTTTATTAAGCCATTGTGGATCTGCATTAAGTAAGGATGACCCAGTTACCTCTTTTAGCACAATTTTAGGCACTTAAAGCTTGTATTTTTTCATTAAAAAATTATATTTAAATAAATGGGTGCAGTTAATATTGTTAATTATAGTTTTAGGTTTTTTAAAAACTATGTATGTATTTTTTAGTTTTAAAGTTATAATGTGATCAAGTTAAGTTTGGCCGCTTGAGATTTAAACGGCGTACGTTACACGTATCACGTATTATACATAAGTTATATCTCGCTGGATAAACCAGGACGTGTTTACGTGTAAGTGGAATTAGAATGTTATATTATTGAGAGGACCGTGATCTGAGTAATGGTAAGCGCGGGTGGATCCGCTTCGCGGAACTATGCCTGTCTCACTCGCCGCGCAGCTGCCGCAGCGCGCAGACGCCAGCACGCTCCTCCTCAATTGCACACTTCTTGTTTTCAACAAGTGATAACTCACGCGAGCGATAGTAAACTCTTAAAAGTTGTTTTAAAACTTTTCCGGTGTGACGTAATTTAATAATCTATGCTCTAACTACGATAAACGACATAAACAATAATTATTTTCAACTAGAACCTTTTGTTTAAATCAAGTTTGTTCGTACATGTGTGAAAATTTTGTTATTATCGTGGAAAAATTTTACAAACTGCTTTTGGTGCAAAAATGTAATGTGACGTCATTCATTAGAGTACTATCAGAGGCTATAGTATCATTAACCGACTTTTTTCTCTAGTTTTAAGTCTTATAAAACTTTTTCTGCGACTTTTTTTTGTGGTTTATCACTTTTTCATAACAGATTTCAATGTCGAACTGTTTAAAATGAAACAAGGCAAATAAAACAATATTTTTGTTTGAAAATCACACGTGGATCGTACATCGTGATCGTGCAATATAATGTGAACTTTATAATCTAGCTGTAAGTAAGTACCTTTGTACTCAAATTATAATGATGTCATATACCTATGTATTTTACTGTGTGTACATAAATTATAAAATAAATAAATAAGTACTACTTTATACTTTCTGCGTCCTAACAAGGTCATGTTTTAGCCTAATCCAGGTACGGATTAGGCTAAAACATGACCTTGTTGTGTGTGTACATTTTTCAAATAAATAAATCAAAAGTTTCCGAATCAGTCAAACAATCAATGATCCTAAACCGAACGCCATTCAAACCTCGGTTCGTTTTGCCATCGAAACAACTTTTCTGTACGCAAAACTAATAGTTATCACTCCCGTCACACAGAGTTTATGTTAAAAGTTTCGAGTTTTATTGCATTGTTGCGACACGTTTGCCTTTTATTTGAAGGGTAGTTTTCGACAGAGGATATTTCGATTTGCTTTATCATTGGAGCGAGTCGTATTTTGATCAACATACGACGTTACATAGAGCTGTGAGTAGCAAAAAACGGTAGATAATTTGAATTTCGCGGGGTTTCTCTGAACATCCTTTCATAGGTACTTGTTAGCTAGTGTTATGAAATTTGCCAAGTAGCGGGTATTACTATAAGTGTAATATTAATTAGCATTATATTAAAATTTGTTTACCTGAAAACGTCCAAAGTAAGAAAAATAAATGTAGGAATCGTCTCGACCTCATTTAAATTTTTAAAGCGCGGGTCGTGTTACCCTTTGAAGCTTTAAAAGGGGGCTTAACTTAAAAGACCGCGGTCAGCTGCAAAAATATGCAGCTAACTAAATCAACAAGTCCACTACCGCAGCCGCGGAGTTCGTGACCCCACGGAAATAGCATCGAACATCATCGAAATAGTTTCAGAGAGCAGAAATAGTGGGCCGAGCAAAATTAGAATGTTTCGCTCGAGAGTAGTGAGACTAGTCACTTATAGACAGACGCTGACATTGACTGGCCATCTTGTTACTAAACAGAACGATCGACGCTGCAAGGTTTTGTTTTTATTTATTTTTAAAGTTTACTTCTCGCTTCGTTCAACCTTCCGCTCAGCATTTAAGATTTTTTTTTTAAAACAGGCTTTTAAAAAACAAGAAGATCTTCGTCTTCAGACCACGTCAAATTCTACACGTCAATCTCCGATATTGTAATTAATACAACATTCTGAAAGCCATGACCTTCATTCAGGGATACGGTGAAACCGCAAACCGTTGCAACAGCATTGCTCTTCCAAATATGCGTTTAATATTATCACAATTTAATGAACTATCTGAAATAAAAACTTGTCATTTCAATAAATAGTGTTTTCGCGCGATTCAACTTTTGTGGCCTGCAGAACTGCTATGGAATGTTCTAGGTGCTGGTATAACAGAAATCTCATTGACATTAGGGCAGGGATGACTTATATGAAATATTTTTTTTGCTGGTCGTCATGTCAGCTGCTGTGTGGTACATTTCAAAACCTAAGGCAATAGAAAAAGAATTTATTTTATTTATTAATTTGCTTTATTTTTAACCGACTTCAAAAAAGGAGGAGGTTTTCAATTCGGATGTTTTATATTTTTGTTTTTTTTTATGTATTGATGACGGATTTGTAAATTTTTTTTTGTTCGAAAGATGTTTATTCCGAAATGGTCCCAAATTTCGTAAAGATCTGATGATGAGTTTCGGAGACAGACAACGGAACTCTTCAATAAATGCCAGCAAATCAACCGCGATTGCTGCTATAGCATATGTTTGCATTGTTTACGCAATCACACAACATAACATCACGCCTGTACCCTTTAAAGGGATAAGCAGATGTGTTCAATAGCTTCCTGTCACTGATATTCACATAGCAAGTAGTGTTATATGAATTTGTTTGGGGTAGGTAGGTACAACTAAAAAGTGAAAAATAAAAACTTTTTTACAAAAAAAACAACCGACTTCCCAAAAAAACACTACAAAGTGAAAAATAACTTTAATTTCGAAAGTTGGTGTCAATAAACGAAAATACAGAACCAACGACACCTACTTCCGAAATTAAAGTTATTTTTCACTTTGTAGTGTTTTTTATTGGAAGTCGGTTGTTTTTTATCCCTATAAACATGTAGTTCTTATATACTTGTTTTTTGCTGTGTATTTATTTATTAGTAATGTTAGTTACTTATGTGTGCGGGATGCTTTTTGCGGTGAAAGCCTCCTCTAAACCGTTCCAGGTGGCTTTATCCTTTGCCCGTCTGGGCCATGGAAAGGATTAGAGAAGGCAAAGTATGCGTTAGACTATCAATAATAATACGACGAAAACCTATAGGTCTAATATACAGCTCTACAAAGAATTTGGATGAAAAAGATTTAAAAGCAAACTAATAAAAACTTAAGTCCTATCTCTCGTCATATTTATTCATTGTTCGAGTTCAAACAATGAAAATAAATCAACAGTTCTCAGTGAACTCTAATCGAGTTACGTCGCAGCGGTAATATATTTATCATTTGAATAGACACTCTTTCAACGCCGACGGAAATAATTCAATAATATCAATTTGTGGAACTGCGCCGTAGGGGTGCGGACACCTACTTTCTGTGACGAAAGTTTATTTACAAAGTTTGTTATTTATATTTTTCTTATTATTTCGTTGCAACATTAATACTTATAGGTATGCTATTTTTTCCATTGTCTGTAACTTATGTACGCTCCTAACTCAACCCAGCAAGCTGTGTGTGCTGAAGTGGCTCAAATAAACCCTGTATTTCTATTACGCCCCTTAATCTGCCAATTATACAGGCAGTGCAAAAACTAGCCATTGAGAAACCCTCACAACATATACTAAATGGCATCGGAACACTTAAAATTGCTCATGAAATATAAATTACTTCGAGACACTTGGAGTAGGAACCGTAAGTTCGCGGCAATCAGAGCCTCTTGAACTTTTAACTTCGAACTTCCTCCGCACGTTGCACTAGGTAGCAAGAGTTATGAAAGTAAAATAAACTAAAATATTCCACGACGATTGGCCAGCCAGTCATTCTTCTATTGATTCCCATTAGCCAATCACTGAATTCCCACTCAGTCATTGGCGAATATTGTAAAATTCACTTTTTATTTCCTGGAAAGAGAATCTCGCTACTACGTGTTTAATGTGGATGTGTGTGCAGCATCACGTTAATAGTTTGTTCGTAAATGTGTTCGTACGGCAGTATCATACATGTTTGCGTACTGTATTGTGAAATGTAGAAGGTTTTTATGTACGGTTTACGTAATCATCTTATGTAGCACACGGATAGGTAGTGATAACCTTTTTTGCTATTTGCTTACAGGAGGATTATTTAACTTATATTACCTTACCATGATCAGCCGATAGTATTCCCACTGCTGGGAAACAGCCGTAATCCACAACGTGGGTCCCGTGCGGGTTGGTGGATGTCGTCACATGTCTTTGATTTTTTTTTTTAGTTCTAGGACATGCCGGTTACCTCGCGATGTTTTCGTTCACCGTTTTATAAGCAGTAAGTAGTGAAGAAATAATTCACACAAATCAAAGTGACTGCGTGGGTCCAAATCCACGACCTCGCAAGTCAGAGCCGTTTCTACTGGTTTCCCGCCATTTCCCGGGGACCTTCTAATGTGCCCAATACTGGGAAAGTGTTGTGTTGTTGTCAATTTTAATGTTTTTTGTTTCTTATTAACATTCTCGCCACGTTAGGAAATGCGTTGGTAGTTGGCCGTTTTTGCGTAGATGGGTCGTATATTTTCTCCCAAAATGTTACATATATTGTTTCTCTTTTTTTTGTTTGTGTTTATTTTTTTGATGAGTCATGTTGGCCGCAAATAAACGTAGTTTCTTTCCTTCTTTCTTTCTTAGTGGTCGCAAGCGCTACTACTGAGCATGAGGGTTCGATTCCTGGATCGGGCAAAATGTTAGTGCGTTTTTTCATCAGTAATTTCTAAGTAGCAGCGCGGAGCGATATGTGCCCGGTTGATGGCAATACGCTCGCCCACTATTCAAACTCAAACTCAAAGCATTTATTTCAATTAAACCATTTACAGGCACTTTTGAATTGTCAAGAAGTCGGTCAGTCAGAAAATATGAAGCTAGTTATAGTATTACATGGGACTTAAACATAACTGGTGGAATGGAAAGGTGTTAACAGTTAACAACTTTCCATTCCACCAGTTATGTAAGTTTCCACCCTGTATACAGATACAGGGTGGAAACTTTCAGCGGGGCAGTAAGGGGAAGTACCTTATCCGTTGCAGCTACGCGAAAATGGTCTTAGGAGACTATCCATAATTTTTTATGGAATTTTGATCCCCATTCACAGATTTTCAAAAAAATTACAGTCAGCAAGAAAATAGCCATTTTACACTAAAACATTTTTCACTTCAGTAGCTCAAACAAGTAGGTTTTGCTGCGTGAAATCAGTGAGCAAAATGCGATTTTGCTCACTGAGTGAGACAAAGTAACTTTTTAATTTTTTTTATTCTACTTTGGGTTAATCATACAATTCGAAACATTCACACTCTATCTCTTTCCCGCCATTAGAAAGAGAGAGAGACAAAGACCAGCCCTTTCGAAGTTCGGATTTTGAATTCGACCTCAAAGACAAACACGTTCGGAATTTCGTACTGACTAAAGAAATTTTGCAAAAAGAAAATTATGTCTTTTAATGTAATTTATTGAATTTTTAACTTATTGTTGTATTTAAACGAAAATAAGTATTTACTGCAAATAAAACTGATATTTAACTTGTAAATATTTATTTCAAGTTTCAATAAATGTTAGGTAGGTACATAATATATTTTGAATAATAAAATATCATGGGTGCTATTTCCGAACACGCCTTAATTTAAATAAAAGACCGGGAATAAAATTTCGTGACTGGCGTACAGAGTTGAATAAGTTAAAAAATATTAAAATAATCGTAAAATATGAATAAAACTAGCGACGAGAACAGTATTTTAACACCGGAAGAGTTAAAACAACAAGTTATTAATGCAGAATTAAGTTTCCTACCTGAGAAGTCTCGCGAGAAATATCTGAAAGCATACCATGTCTTCAATGAATGGAGACTTACAAAGGGTGCAAGCAGTTTTTCGGAGACGGTGTTGCTATCTTATTTTTTAGATTTTATAGAATTGGTATCTACCTACCTACAATGTTAATTATTTTGATTCACAATAAATAGTTATTTCAATCTATTCCTGTTTATTATTTTATCTCCTAAAGTGTTCTCGCTGCTGAAGTGAAAAGTTATGTGTGTTACACGAGAGCAAAGTTTCTTTGCATCTCGTGCCTTTGAATCCCTCGCCACACTCAGGATTCAACTTTAGAATCACTCGCTACGCTCGTGATTCAATCGTTGAATCCTTCGCTTGCTCAGGATTCAAAATCAGCACTCGCAGCAAAAAACTACTTTGCTCTCTTGTTGCACAAATAACTATTTTGATGCCAATCGATCCTGTTTCTAATACTGATGAAAAACTTCTATGGGACCAACCATCGTTGGAGTACTCAAAAAGTCACAAATTGCGAAAAAAAAATTCAAAATTTCCACCCTGTATACCTACTTCTCTGTCCAACTCTTCGGGAATTACAAGCGTGATGTTATATGTAAAATGAGTTCTACAAAATAATTGAGGTGACTATAACGTGTTCCTGGCAACCCTGCCCACCTGCCGTCGGTGCAACCGCCAGGAACTTCGCGGCACACTGCAACATCGCCGACAAAATTCAATAAAGGCATCCACGGTTGGCACCTAAAGAGAATGAAGACGGGATGGCTCCGGAATATAATGTTAGCTCGCTTCTTACTAAAACCTAACAATACAGATAATGAATATTTTGTTTTTTTTTACAATTATCACAAGGCAGGTGTGGGTGGAAATGCCGGGAAGGGACGCCCTGGGAAGACATTATAATGACCTTACTGGTGATGGTCTTCAGAAAGGTTCAGGTGCGCAGTGCTCGCAACCTGTAAGCTTGTATGACCAGAGGGGCAATGCTCGTAATTTTAAGTCAGATCTTACTGAAAGGGATGAAACAAGAAAGTACCTTCTCGTGGTCGCATGCCGCTGTAGTAACTTACATAATTAAGCTATGGTAGCATGCTAGAAGGTACTTTCTTGTTTCATCTTTTTCAGTACTCGGGTTTTAGTTATTAAACTTTTTAGTAATAATACTTATATTTTTAAATGTGCTATTTTAGCCCTTTCATTTGATACCCCACAAGGCACCATCCCAAAAAAATTATTTGTTTTTATATTCATTACTACGTCCTCTAGAGGGCGTCAAATTGAATTTAGTGTGACGTCACTTCTAACGATACCTCATTTTTGTCAAATCATTCAAAGTACTTTAGATGTTATGAAGGAACAGATGAATGAACATACATACGTATAACCCTCAAATATCATAACCCTACTTTTTGCTTCGCCGTAGTTGAGTAATAATACCTCTAATATCCCTACATTTTTGACATTTGATTGTCGCTAAGATGAGATTGCGACTAGATTTTGAACATTTTTAGTTACGGGAATTGGCCTTCAGGTGTATGAGACGTACTCGTAAATGAGACAAAAGGAGTTTGTAAGCATCGTAGCAGGTGGCATTCTGTAGTTTCTGCCTATCCCCATGGGAAGACGGCGTGATTTTATGTAATCTGCATTCGCGATTTAATTGCCAAAAATGTAAACAAATTTAATGGAGTTTATGGAAGAATAACCTACACAATAAAGTTCAGTTTACTTTACAACTTCAAACAATTTTATAACTTTTTTAATAGTGTTAGTCACTCTCAAATCTACATAATTACCATAAAAGTAAAGTTGATATTTGTTTAACTTGAAATAATATTAATTTGAAACATTAGTTTGAACAGACTTTATGTATATTATCACAATAAGAAATGAAAATTATATTTAATTATCTACAAAAATTACATTCTTGTAGGTACATGTTAAGTTTATAGGTATTTCGACAAAGTTTTGTAATTTTTTGAGATCTGGAGGCCTAAAAAGGCCACTTTGGCAGAATCATAAAAGGATAACATTATGGATCATAATGGACAGTTAACTGTTAAGTTAATCGTATCAAATCCCATTGGTGAAGTCAATCCAATCCAAAACCCAATCTCTTTGATTATACCTACGTAGTGCAGCGAAAAAAAGAAAAACACGGGCTGTCTTCGCCATATTATGATTCATAATGTTATTCTTTTATGATTTTGCCAAAGTGGCCTTTTTAGGCCCCCTGGAGTCTTAAACTAAGCGTAGGCCTGTATTTTAGAACTCCAGACCCACCATTATATCACATAGTAAAGGTTGCCAACGTGGGACAATTACAAATGATTGATGGTGTGAAAATGTGTGTGAGGGCGCGTGTGTGTATGCCTACATTTATTGTACATACAATATTTCATAAATACATATGCTTATACTATAATGAATTATGTAATGCATAGAAAATTAAATATAAATATAATGTTATACGTAGAAATACTTGTCTCATTATCTCCGAGAAGCTTCCCGCTGGAAAAAGCCACCCAGACACTGTGGAGCAAACCCCAAGAATATAATAAAAAAAAAAAATATTTCTAATAAATAAACCTTGTTACTTCATTATCTCAAGGAATTTACCGTTTCTGCGTAGCTTTTGCCGTCCTTTTAAGCCAAAAGTTGACTGGTAGAGAAAGCCTGGTGGCAATAAGTCCGCGTCTATACCACTACTGTACATAATATAAGAAGTTTAAATAAATAAATAATAACACAGCATCAAGCCTTGGTTCCCGAACCAACCGTTCGAGAAACGGTCGGTTGTTCTTGGTGGAGAAAGCTCAATAACACTTTAAATGACCTGAGAATTGACCCCAAGACCTCATGCTGAGCAGTAGCGCGTCAAATAAAACAACATCATAAATAATCCAAGCCAAAATTACGTGCCCTTCAATGGAAGGGCACGTAATTTTGGCTTGCATTATTTTTTAGTTGTAAGCAATGTAATGGCATTGCCTGTGCACACATTAAAACTATTAAAAGTATGGTTGTATAGATGACATGCACACAAATATATACCATCAATAGTCCTGTGAACGAGGGACTTGGACTACTACAATAATTAATTATGAATAGTATAAAACAACAACCATAGATAAAATACTACTAAATGTACAGCCGCCAGCACATCAAGCTACTACAATCTGTCAAATTTCTTTAATAGATTATCAACTTTAACGCTAAAGCATAAGGTTCAAAGGCGATTGAGAAAAATTGACAGTTTCGGGTAGCTTGATGTGCTGGCATCTGTACAACAACATAAAAAAACAGCTAACTTCGAAAAAAAAACACTACCGAGTGAAAAATAACTTTAATTTCGGAGTTCGGTGTCTTTGTGTTTTGTATTTTCCTTTTTTTCCAACGACTTCCGAAATCCAAGTTATTTTTCACTTTGTAGTGTTTTTTTTATTAAGAGTATTTTTATTTTGCACTTTTTAGCTGTAGTACGGTCAGCATCAAAAGTCGATTAAGACTTAAGTTTTTTAATCTCAGTTATTGAGCAAAATATTTGTTCGAAATTGCAGCAGAAGTATAATGCGATTTTGAACAAATATTTTGCACAATAACTGAGATTTAAAAAAATGAAGGGTTAGTATTTTTCTCAATAACCGAGATTAAAAAAACTTAAGTGTTAATCGACTTTTGATGCTGACTGTACCTAACCCACAGAAATTCATATAAACCACTTATTAAGTAAACAATAATTCAGGAAATTTTATAACGTCATCAACACACACAAAGTGGATTAAATACGTACATACTTAAGTACTAAATCGTGCCCAAGATACAGGCTGTGCTTAGTTTGGGACCAACGATACCTCTATATTGTAATTTTGACTCTCTGTGACAGGGAGTGCCACAGAGAGGATGCCTGTGTCCCAGGAGTGGGGACATTATTTATTTATAGGAGAACCATCAGATTATGGCTGATTATCCTATATATGCTTGTGAACGGTACTCCAGTTGCTTCGACCACGCTCGAGATTTAGCTGAGCTCTCAAGAAGCAAGAGAAATCCTTTCAAAAATATAAATAAGAAAATTTTCTGCATGCAAACTTTCAAGTTATAAACATGATGATAAACGTTTTTTCTCAAAGACTACTTGAACAAAAAGTTTGCATCTTTCGTTGCAATCTTTAAACTTATGGGTAGTAATAAAAGCTCCGATAAAAAGTAAGAATTGTCCTTACTTGAAATATTAAATCTACTGCCTAAAATACTAACTTTCCGACTACTTTTGTCCGAATAAAAATGACGAAACGACCGAATGAGATACTGAAATCTTCAAAAAATAAACATGACTGTTTATTGCTATAAAACTTTTCTATCAGCTTAAATTACGTTCTATTGAAAACTATGAGTCTCTAATCAATTAATATATACCTAGGTATAGGTGTTTGTATTCTCATATGCTCTATTTCTATGTAAAGAGTTTAAAGTAACCTAACCAAACCAAACCTCGGAGTGCCCTTCGCTCGTTCATAAATATGTTTTCGGAAACTTAGTATTTTTTTCGGAAGTTTAGTATTTTTGTTTGGAAATTTAGTTTATTATTTGAAAGTACAGATTATTGTTCGTGGAATTGTAATTTGAAGAAGTATTAAGTGTTAATTTTTCGGTAATTCATTTTAACACAGCTTAGTTAGTATTACATTAAACCACAGTTCGCCGGAAGTTAATTTGTTTTTCGGAAGCAATATTATTTCCCTAAACTTATTACTCGTATACAGGACCGTTCACTACTCCCCTTCGAATATCGACGAAAGTTTCGCAACTTTTTTAGCCCAGAACCTATACACAGAGGGCGAACGAAAGTTGACAGCTGAGTAGGTGAGAACACCGAAAATATATTTAAACATTTTCTGATAGGAGCCCCTTGGTCAGGAGACCACTTTCAGATTTCAGAAAAGAGCCAAAAATAAAGCGACCTACTCACTCAGCTATCAACTTTTCGCCCAGAACATGTTTGCTCAAAAACCCTCTGGGCTCCCCGTACCATAAGTGTTAATCGAGGCTATAAACTGTGTGCCAAATATCCATTTCTATTCAGTTGTTTTTGTGTGATTGAGTAACAAACATTCATGTGTTAGCTTCAGTCAAGTCAGGATGTTTAGCAGATTAGACAACTTTAACTATGCGACTGTTTTGTTGCAAGGGTGCTCGTCGTCATTGTTGAAGACAGTTTGTGATACTCGAGTCTGTGCCTTATTTTTTAAGTGAACCCCGTGCGTGATTCGTGACGAATTTTGTTAAGGGAGGTATTCAAACTGGCCTGAATAGTCTCGTGACTTCTTATTCTCCCAATACTAGGGATGCAATAATTTACTCCTTAAACTGTTTAACTCTGTTTTTTCTCTTTCTCTCTAAGAATACACACAAAATATCTAATATAACGGTTCTAAACAGTTACTCCCTTCCGTGGCGGCAAAGTACCTAAAAGTTACCTCTGCACTGCTTTCAAACAGAGCCATCTCTCGAAGCTACTAGCGCCATCTAGTATGGAGTAGCCGAACTTAATGTAGCGTCGAGTAATGGAACTAACTTATAAACGTCATTTCTGGCGATTAATAACATTCACGTTTTATTTTATTAGAAAAAAAAACTAGTTCTGTTTTTCTGTCAATTCTTACCATAAAATTGCCTACCTAGTAAAGGCCGCAGGAATCCGCTGGAAGAGAAGCACAGAACCGGTCGAGGTGGCGATGCGGTGCTTGGGGGAGGTCTATGTCCACAGACTACTTAGAGATACTACGTATCCTATGTCCAGCAGTGGACGTCTTTCGGCTGAAATGATGCTGATAACAACAAAATTTAAGTTTGACAATAATGGGTCTACGTTTCTTTAAATCCATTAGACACTAGCCAAAACCAGTGAATATACTTATGTATTTTATTTGGTCTGAGTATGTATAGAGAAGATTTTATAAAATAAAATATAGAATGTACAGACGCCAGCACATCAACCTACCACAATCTGTCAGATTTTCCCAATCAACTTTGAACCTTATGCTTTAGCGATAAAGTTGAAAATCTATTAAAGAAATCTAACAGATTGTGGTAGGTTGATGTGCTGGCGTCCGTACGACATTATTTTTGATAGTTTGTATCAGTAGCCTTACAAATTGACTGATCGAAATGTCCAAAACAGTTACCTTCGTAGAAGAGTAATATTATCTGATAAAATTACCAGTCTATCTTTTCGCCTTTATTATCATGATTTTTTAATTAGTACAGAAGCCAGCACATTAAGCTACCCGAAATTGTCAAATTTTCTCAATCATCTTTGAACCTTATGCTTTAGAGATACAGTTGAAAATCTATTAAAGAAATTTGACAGATTGTAGTAGCTTGATGTGCTGGCATCTATACATTACTAATCCTGCTATCTTCAGAGATATAGTACTAACTAATTCCATAGTGTCACAAAATTTAAGCTGTCAGCTGTCATAATATGAAAGTTTTTTTGGTACCTTTTGTATTGCCAGAACCTCAAAAAAATAGAATAGAATACCTTTTGTATTGTCTATGGTTGGTAACTCAGAAACGATGACTAATAATATTGGCCATTGAGTATTGTGTACGTGTTCAGTGTTGTAGAACAAGCCACTACCGCTCTTGGCTATTGTATTAGCCAGTGCCAATAGCAATTCGGCTCACAGAACAGGAGCTCAGGGGCGCATTTACCTTTGTAGTTTCGACGTTCAGGCATTTACGTCCAATACACGTCGTATAGAAAGCTACGGTTTCCTAGAACAGCGGCGGCCTCTATATAGCGTCCGCAATTTACCGGAACGAAACACTATTTATAAAAATAATTTGGTGTCTCCCCCAGAGAACGTTTTTTGACCCATAAAGTCAAACCCCGCTGCACTCATTTTCATTACGGCCTCACTTACTTTTCTAAGAAACCGTAGCCTGTAGGACCGTTTACCGCTTAAATATAATAGTAGTCTATGAGATACGGTTTCCTAGAAAAGGACCGTACATATCGGCCGCAGTGACGGCTGTCATGAAAATGATGACAGCGGCAAAGATTTAAATCGTTAGACACGTCCTACCGCGTCAAAAGATAGTCTTGTTTCTGTTTCATTTTGACACCACTGCCACACGCGTTTGACGCGTTTGTCATGGAATCGCTATACAATAATTGGAGTGTCTTGGGGGTAAGAACTTGTATGTAAACATGTCTGTAACAACCAGGAAGCTTATCTTTAAGCCTCTTGGTAACAACGTCGGTCGCAACGTGGGTCGATGCGACTTTGTATCGTATGTACATATCCTACGGTAAATTCGTTGACATCGACATACTCTGTGATATCGACGCGATGTGAAACTGTGTGGATATTATACTGCCATGTTTGTGTAATGCTCGCAAGTGCGACTACTGGACGTAGTCCTGGATTTCGATTCCAGGTTGGGTAAAATGCTTTTAAGTTTTCCACATGGAATTCTCATGTCAAGGAAATCTCATCAATAAATTACATACCTGTATTATAACAAAGTCGTTCCCGCTCCCTGTTAACTTAGATCTTTTAAACTAGGCAACGGATTTTAATGCAGTTTTCAGCAATGGATAGTGATTCAAGAAGGTTTAAATGTATGAAACATGCTTATTATAGTAAAAAAAGCCGTAAAATTCGAAGATTTGTAATGTGATGTCGTAACAAAACATATTTTTGTGCGCTTACAATGCAAACGCTGGCTAAACCTTACGAGATAGATTCTTAAGATATATAATTCCGTAGTACAATAATTTTAATGTACAGACGCCAGCACATCAAGCTACCCGAAACTGTCAAATTTTCTCAATCAACTTTGAACCTTATGCTTCAGCGATAAAGTTGCAAATCTAATAAAGAAATTTGACAGATTGTAGTAGGTTGATGTGCTGGCGTCTGTACTACGGAATTATAATATCGCTCCCCCCACCGAATAACATGGTAATGTGGTACTACGACAGTTTTCGTTTTATTGCATATTCGGTGTCTAAAGCATTAATTATCTTCTAGTAATTTTATTTGTATTTTTTCTATGTATATTTATAAAAGTACAATAATTTCAATGGTACCGTAATGAACATAACAACATTATTCCCTTAAAATCTAAACACACTTTTTGCACGAATAATACCATAACATGTTATTACTGATCATGCAATCGTTAACTTTTTCGGTAAGCGACGATTACCATTATATTCGCGTAAGAAATGCATGCCTTTTTCCACGTAAAGTATAAAACAATTATATTTGTGTATTATTTTTTTTACAATATAATAGAAACGGCTTATTCGATTTAGATGCGGTTTTCACTAATATGTTGTAGTAAGCTTCACTTAACATTTAGTGTTTATTTCATTTCAATCGGTTCATAAATAAAAAAGTTATATCAATTTAAAGAATCACGGCGGACATTTTTAAGGTATACTATCAGAGTACGTACATGGACGCGCACTCTTGAGGCTAACTGATGAACAGCGTTTGATATTTGATCTGGTGAGCGTTGATAGTACTTTGGAAGAAATGCTATTTGTAGATGCACCCGGTGGAACGGTTAAAACATTACTTACGAAAGTTATTTTGGCGAAGGTACGAAGCCAAGGTAAAATCGCGCTTGCTGTCGCTTCATCAGGCATAGCAGCCACATTGTTGCCAAAGTGGGAAAACTGCTCATACAATGTTCAAAATTCCGATCGATTTAGACCGCACAGAAAGCCCTGTTTGTAATATTTCAAGAAACAGCTATAAAGCTAAGGTTCTTCGTGATTGTAGCCTTATTATATGGGATGAGTCCACAATGGCCAATCGAAAAGCAGTAGAAGCAGTAGACAGAACGTTGCGTGATGTCAAGCAAAGTGATCAACCCATGGATGGCATTACTATGCTTTTTTGTGGCGATTTTCGTCAGACTCTCCCTGTGGAACAAGGGCTGTTGAAGTTAGAGCCTGCCTAAAGAGTTCTCGACTGTGGCATTACATTATACCTTTGCATTTGACATTAAATATGCGTGCGCAAATTAGAGGCAACGAAAATGCTCAAGAATTTTCAGATTTGCTACTTGAGATTGGTAACGGTGTGTTACCGCAGGAACAAGGAAAAGTTTTTCTTAATGAAAACCTATGCAACATAGTTTCATCAATGCGAGACCTCATATCATCTGTGTATGGAAACGCAACGCAAATACCAACTTGCGAAAATTTCTGGCTTTGCGAAAGAGCTATTTTGACGCCACGAAACGACCAAGCAGCAACAATAAACGCTGAAATTTCGAGCTATGTTCCGGGGGATTATGTTGAGTATATCTTCATTAACAGAGTCATGGAAGAAGGAAAATCTACAAGCTACCCAGTAGAATTTTTAGAATCCCTCAATGCTCCTGGACTCCCAGTACATAAAATAAAATTAAAAGTAGGCGTACCGATAATGCTTCTTAGAAATTTAAGCCCCCCAAAACTTAGCAATGGCACCTGGTTAAAAGTGACCAATTTACAAAGAAATCTGATAGAAGCAGAGATTTTAACAAGGTGTGGAAAAGGTAAAAGTGTTTTCATTCCTCGGATTCCTCTCATTCCAAACAATTTTCCATTTAGTTTTAAACGAGTCCAGTTTCCAGTCAGCCTATGTTTTGCGATGACAATTAATAAAGCCCAAGGTCAGACACTGAAAGTTGTAGGTGTAGATCTAAGTATCAGCTGTTTCTCGCACGCTCAGTTGTATGTGGCTCTGTCACGGGTTAGCAATCCTAGGAGCCTGTATGCTTTCATCCCCGATGACCATACGTCAAATATCGTATACAGAGAAACATTACTGTAAAGTAAATTTTTAGCTACCCAAACGACGGTATAATATGTAATTCAAAATATGCTGCCCGAAAAGTCACTATTCCACGCTGACGAAGTCGCGGGCACAGCTAGTTAATAAATAAAAGGACTGATTATGATAAATAATAAAACCTTTGTTTTATTTCATAAATTTTAATAAAACGCTATTATAAATTATCCAGTATTAATATCAACTTCCTCTATTATTGTTATTTTTCTGCCAAATCAAATAATAAGTACTGGATTATTTAATAAAACATGTATTTGCAACATTATATTACTGTTAATCTTTTGACACCACACATCGACGAATATTACTGTAATGTAATATTACATTATACACTATCGCTTGGATTTCACACGAATAATATCGTAATATCATATTGCCGTTAGGTTTTTTGACACTGTATTACAACGAATAATACTATAATGCATTAGTATTGACTACGATATTGTTGCGTTTACACGCGAATAATATGGTAATGATGCGTTGCATACTATACTTTTGCCATTTAATTTCAGTAACATTATTTTTGTGAATAACTTAATTTTATTAAAGTATTACAAAAAAATCATAATATAAATTAGATTGTAAAAAAATTAGCTTTGTTTTGACGTTTAAATGTCTACCTTACGATCTACCCGTGCCGAGATATACGCATAAAACAGTTTTTTATTTTTCCTGTAAAATTTTGATTTATCGATTACCATATTATTCGGTGGGGGGAGCGATATATCTTAAAAATACAGTAACCATTTTTATCTTTTACATATTACAAAAAAAATGGGTTATTTACCAAGCTATTTTAAACAATAGAGTATTATTCCTTATCCAATTAAATACATTAAATACGTTGTGCATGTCATGGAGATCAAAATTGCCCTTTACAGCTTAGCATTAAAATGAATATCTTAGAAGATATCAGAGATTTAAAAAGCGGGGGCAGAGCGGCTGGCGGGGCGATACGATGTTCGCCGGGTCAGCTAGTAAATATTACAACATAGTAACTAACGGTAGGCATATCGGGGGATACAGGGGAAATGTTTGTTATATTACTTTTATTTACTAGTAATAAATTGATAAATAGATGTTTGATCTAGTCATATCCATAGATTTATATCTCTGACTGTATCTTAATTCGTAGCGGTGTCCTTCACGTTGTTCTCGTACAGGAGTTAAAAACTTTTTGTTCTAGACACCTGACCACGAAGAATTCGTATTTTAAATAAAAAGCAAAGTTTAAACTTGGACCGTGGAACAGAGTGGCATTCGTTTTTGTACAGTTCAAACTTTGAATTGATCCAGGAGGTGCAGCAATTTAAGCTTCGAAGTGAAATAAGAAATCTATT
This sequence comes from Luperina nickerlii, assembly GCA_963855955.1. Taxonomy (NCBI): domain Eukaryota; kingdom Metazoa; phylum Arthropoda; class Insecta; order Lepidoptera; family Noctuidae; genus Luperina; species Luperina nickerlii. Next base: position 3,582,890 of record OY979662.1, read on the forward strand.
TTTTTAAGTAACTTGATCCAATTTTAAAGTTAAAACATGCGTGAATGTATATCTATACACGGCGGCCAGGCTGGCGTACAAATCGGTAACGCCTGCTGGGAGTTATACTGTTTAGAGCATGGGATCCAACCGGATGGGCAGATGCCTTCGGACAAAACTGTCGGTGGAGGTGACGACTCGTTCAACACATTCTTCAGCGAGACGGGCGCTGGCAAGCACGTGCCCAGAGCAGTGTTCATCGACCTGGAGCCCACCGTGGTGGACGAGGTGCGCACGGGTACCTACCGCCAGCTGTTCCACCCCGAGCAGCTTATCACGGGCAAGGAGGATGCCGCCAACAACTACGCGCGAGGGCACTACACTATCGGCAAGGAAATTGTAGACTTGGTGCTTGACAGGGTACGAAAACTAGCCGACCAGTGCACCGGCCTCCAGGGATTCCTGATTTTTCACTCTTTTGGAGGCGGCACCGGGTCAGGCTTCGCGTCCCTGCTGATGGAGCGACTTTCTGTTGACTATGGCAAGAAATCTAAACTAGAATTTGCAATATACCCAGCTCCACAGATCTCGACTGCTGTCGTAGAGCCGTACAACTCTATTCTCACCACGCACACGACACTAGAGCACTCTGACGCGGCGTTCATGGTGGACAACGAAGCTATCTACGACATATGCAGAAGGAACTTGGACATTGAAAGACCCACATACACTAATCTAAACCGCCTGATTGGTCAAATCGTGTCGTCTATCACCGCGTCCCTGAGGTTTGACGGCGCCCTAAACGTGGACTTGACCGAATTCCAGACAAACTTAGTACCGTATCCTCGTATTCACTTCCCCCTAGTGACATACGCTCCTGTCATCTCGGCTGAGAAAGCGTACCACGAACAACTGTCAGTAGCGGAGATCACAAACGCGTGCTTCGAGCCCGCCAACCAGATGGTAAAATGTGACCCGAGGCACGGCAAGTACATGGCGTGCTGCATGCTGTACCGCGGTGACGTCGTGCCAAAGGATGTGAATGCTGCTATCGGAACCATCAAGACGAAGAGGACCATTCAGTTTGTTGATTGGTGCCCGACTGGGTTCAAGGTAGGCATCAACTACCAGCCGCCGACCGTGGTGCCGGGTGGTGACTTGGCGAAGGTGCAGCGCGCTGTTTGTATGTTGTCAAACACGACTGCTATTGCGGAAGCGTGGTCGCGGCTCAACCACAAGTTTGATCTAATGTATGCCAAGCGCGCGTTCGTGCACTGGTACGTCGGTGAGGGTATGGAGGAGGGGGAGTTCTCGGAGGCTCGCGAAGATCTGGCTGCGCTGGAGAAGGACTACGAGGAGGTAGGCATGGACTCCGGCGAAGGTGAAGGAGAAGGCGGCGAGGAGTATTAATTCTAGCTCTTTTATAACGATTATATTATATATTTAGGTCATTTTCTTTTTGTTAGGTCTAACATTGTCTTTGTAACGTTTGGATTTTTTTAAGGAAAAATAAACAAGTGAACTGCATTTATTTTTTATTCTACCTGTCCAATGGCGCGTGACGTCTTCCGCACGTGCATGAACAGCACCCGAATAGCGTAGACCGTAACACAATCGTAACCTAAACAATTTTGATGGGATCTGTAATCCATCGCTTTGTTAGAAAAAACGCAATGAATGTAGAACTGTCAAAATGAATGAAAGCCATTGCTACTGACAGTGTAAGGGTTCTTGTTAACGACAACGGATAACGGCCCGATTTTTATAACGGGCGACGGGCCGACGCGCAGTGTTCAATAGGTTATTGTGGGCGTTTGTTAAGGTACGATTCAGACCAACCGGCTCGCGTCGTGCCGCATCGGAACAGAGCCGTACGCATGCCGCGGCAGCCGAACGCGCCTGTCGGAGACGTACCGCTACCGCGGCATACGTTCGGCTGCCGTGATAGCCGTATGCGTGCCGCGGCAGCCGACAGCGTCCGCTGAAATCCGTAGGTACGCATTCCAACAAATTTAATGATTCGCTAGTTGCTGCACCGTAATCTCCGTTCGTATTCCACGACGCACGGCCGACCGGCTCCGAACGGACCCGACGGCAACCGATTGGATGCAGACGGCGCAGTTCGGCACCGTTCGGAGCTGGTCGGGGCCGGTCGGCCGTCGCGACAGCCGAATGCATTCTGCGACACGTCGCGACGCGTCGCGGGATGCAGACGGAGGTAAATATGCGTAAGTTGCATGCAAATATGAACTGTAATTACTGTTGATACATTGCAATGTTCTTTACCGCATTGTAAAATGCCGCCCGGCCCGGCGCGATGCGAGCCGGTTGGTCTGGATCGTACCTAACGCGACGGGCGCATACCAGCAACGGGTACCTATATGCGCCCGACGCGTTACGGCTCCTACACAAAGGCGCGACGCGCGACGCGACTCGCGCGCGACACAAAGGCACCGCTCGTCGCGCGACTTGCGGTGCCTATGTGTCGCGTGTCGCGTCGCGCCAGTGTGTACGAGCCTTTAACAAACGCCCACGCCCCTGACGCAATTACCCCAACAGGTTTACAGTTCTGTTTTTTTTACGAAATATGGGTACCTAGGTACTAATTATTTGTATACTTAGAATAGCTGTAGCGTGCCCCCTTTTTCGGCGCTCATGGTGGTCCTGCTGAAGAGAGCGTGACTACCGCTGGACCACATTCAAAGTCGATTTTTTCGAAAACTACCATGACCTTGTCCAAAAGGGGCGAATTCACCGCGAAACGTTTCGCGCGAATTCATTCGCGCGTTAACGAGATACTAGGCGCCAGTACATCGCATCCACAAGCATCGCGTGGTTTCAAAATCCGCGCGTAAACCGCGTGCTGTTCGCCAGACTCTCGACTCGCGCGTATTGCGCGAGTCGAGATACTGGAGACTCCTTGTTGCGTCCAGTTGACGCGCGAACTTCAGAACGTTGAACTCCATGTTTTGTACTGACAAATGAAATTCGAACCCAAATGCTCGCGCGTTGGCACGCCCCTTCTGGATGCAACCGTCGCGCGTAATACGCACGAGAGAATCGCGGCGAATTCGCCCTTTCTAGACAAGCTCTAAGGTACCAATTTTGTTGTTAGAGTACTAATTAGTACCAATTGAGCAATAATTATTTACCAAATATGGAAGCGATTGGCGTTGGTGGTCCGGCGGTAGTCATGGACATTATGTTCAAGCTGTTATATTCACGACGACATGCACTTATTTGTAGTTTCGCAGTGTTCGGGAACGCGTGTCTCCATGCTATGGTTATGAAACGCGAATGCGCGCGCGAAAATATAAAGGTTCGATCACACTTACCACAACAACCACACCAACCACACCACAACGACAACACGTGTACGTGCACTAATTTGCTTAGTTGTTCATACAACTAAGCAAATTAGTGCACGTCCACGGCCAAATGCAGTCCGTGTGAATAAATTCATACCTATTCACACGGACTGCATTTGGCCAACGCACCAGCCGGCTTTATCGTACAACGTTGAACCGACGCGACGACACAGCCAGTCGATCTGTCTGTGGGCAAACACTAACTATAACGTAACCTCATCGCACGTACTAGCGACAGCAAGCACATCGCGATTTTGTAGTTACCACGACGCAACTGCAAGAAGCTGCAGCGACTCTATTCACACATAACCACTGCTTGCCCAAGTTTTTTCGCTGTGGTGGACCACCACACGTGGACGGTGGACGTACCAACGTGTGGTGTGGCCCTAACACATTAACAAGGCTTTTGGAAGTTGTAGGTACAATTTACATCGCGTCGTAATTTACTTCGCACAACGTTTCGTCGAAACGTACCTAACTCTTGCAAAAAAAAAGAAGTTGGCGAGTAGCGAGTGCGCGACGGCGACGACAGATGACTCGCTGTTATGCTGTCCCAATCATGAGTCTCTCAGCGAGTGCTCTGCCTGCCAAGCGTGGGTCGCTGAGCCTCAGCGAGTACTCTCTTTGATAGCTCTTATCGCAGCGACTAACGTCTATAGGCCGACCGCTTAACTGAGACGTTGCCTGTGGTAGCTGCGCAGTGCAGGAGGGGTGATAGTTGTCTGTCACAAGTTGACGAATCACTGAGATCTCGCATCACGTCACCACACCCTCCCGCACCGCGCTGCTACCTCAGGCAACGTCGCAGCTATAATCGTCTTTCAAGTCAATGGTGGTGGTTTCAAGTTCAAACCCAGGCAGGCGAGCACTGGTGACATTAATGTAGCACATAGAGTTTTAGGGAAAGTTAGGCTGCCTATGGACACAGAACAATTAATAGTGTCAACAAAATCAAATAATTCAATGTTTTCATGAAAGATGCCGTTTTTGGGCACGTACGACGTGCAGTTTGCAGGGTTAATCGCTAAACTTAATACAGGTAACCTTGACAGTAATAGTTACACTAGAGAAGGTCCAAATCGCTTCAAAAAATATATTTTAGTACCAGGTTGTTTCCTCAATCGCTCAAGCGTCAGCTAGTGTCGCAAACAGAATAGAATTGACACCGGAGCTCTTGTCCATGGGGAAATCGAGCGTGAATTTATAAAACGAACGTATAGGTACCTACGCCATCATACGCGCCGCAGCCGTGGTACGCCATGCACCTTTTTACTGAATCGTGATATTAAACATTCATAAAGTGGTTTCGCTTGCCCTATAAAAGGCTAAGTATTTGTCACTGGGTTAACCAGGGCATGGATGGTTGGGAGGTCACGTTTTTAGTAGTAGCTATGCAGCAAATTGCCCTAACTCAATTTGCCGTGTTAAAGCCATTTCATACTACTGCTGCCAAACAATGACAGTTGTGATTTGAGTAAACGGATGATAATTTATGTTGTTGGCCAACTTGCTTAACAATTAACTTCCCTGACTTTACTTTGTTTCACTAGTTCAAAGTGAAATAAATTAATTTATTAATTTGTGCTTACGCTAATTAGATCTGCTGCAGATCTTATTACGAAAATACAAATGAACATTGATCAAAAAAACATGGCGCTAGGCTTATTTATAGACCTTAAAAAGGCTTTTGATACAGTTAGCCACCCTATATTACTAAAAAAGCTAAAAGACATAGGCGTATCAGATGTGGCGCATAAAATGTTTGAATCATATTTGAATAACAGGCTTCAGGTGGTTAAAATTGGTGAACACCAGAGTAAACCACACAATATCACGTTTGGTGTTCCCCAGGGATCAGTGCTAGGTCCACTATTCTTCTTAATATACATAAACTCCATCCATAAGGTTCCAATACATGGACATATCTCGCTATATGCGGATGATACCTGCCTTTTTTATTTTGGTAGTTCTATGGCTGACATGATAAATCAAGCCCAAGAAGACCTAAACTCATTGTTCATCTGGTTTCAACAAAATCTTCTAACAATCAATGCATCCAAGACTAGTTACGTCATATTTAAAGCAAAAAATAAGAAAATACCACCTCATCCACCTCTTACAATTGAAAATCAAATACTCGAACTCAAACAACACGAGAAATACCTTGGGTTAAGACTAGACTGCCATCTAAATTGGAAGGTTCAAATTGAATACATCAGATCCAAAATAACATCTTTATTGGGCTCACTACGAAATATCGTACACTGTCTGCCATACAGTGTACGCCGGACAATATATAACTCTTTGATAAAGCCACACATACTGTACCTAATTGAAATCTGGGGCAACGCACCTAAAACAAACTTAAAAGACCTACAAATTGCACAAAACAAAATTATTAAATTGCTTTTTCATTATGACTACCTAACACCTACAATTAAAATATACAAGGACACGAAACTCCTGAGCATCAACCAACTTCGTGCATACTGCACCTGCATACTCATTAAAAAAATACTTAATAAAACCATGCATACACAAATTTCATTCATCAAAACACATCAATTGCATAACCGTAGCAGTCGTAGAAAAGATCACATAGTACTTCCTCGAGTGCGAACAGCTCAAGGTAAAAGATCACTTGTTCACGAGGGAGTGCAAATTTACAATAAATTACCAGATGAGATAAAGGGTGCGATTTCGATCAATGTTTTTAAAACCAAACTAAAAAAATATGTTCTCCAAAATATCAGTATCAGTTAACATAACGTAACTTAACACAAAATCAATAAAAAAAATAACAATAAGAGAAGGAAAAAAAAAAATAGCAGCTGTAAACAAAAGTTGTACTACTGACTGATTTTTCTGCATTGTGACAGTGGGATCGCACTCTGTATCTCAAGCAGGGTAGTTATGCATAGTGGCGCAGTGTTGAATTTTTGGGAGTACCCACGAACCTAAATAATTCGAAATACCTACTAATGTAATATAATATAGTCAAATACGTCAGGTAAATTGTAAGTCCGAGTGTCGAAGGACAATGACTAGTTTTTACTTTGTTTAAATTTGTTCTCATGTAAGTGAAATGTAAATTTCTTTATGAGAAATAAATGTCTTTAACCAGAATTAGGTACCTAACAGATATTTGGTTAGTTTTTGATTTCGTCTATCAGTAGTATGACATTGACATCAAAATCAAAACTCAATTGTGATAAACTACTGGATAAACTAAAAGCAGACTTCGATTTTATCTATTTTTCCAATCTAAAAGTCAGTGATGTTTTCGGTTTACGTCGTGCATGCAAAGCATAAAATTAGAACAACGCCATCTGTTCAATGCAATAGGCTAAAAATGCTAAATGCTACTTCCGTAACTTATAAGTTTGTACAGTGCGTGCCACGTAAGAAGAGACTTGACCCCGCCTCCCCGCCTCTTTCCGCCGCCCCGATGATGCCCGGTCCCCGTCCCGCAACGGGCGACATCGGGGCGGCGGAAAGAGGCGGGGTGGCGGGGTCAAGTCTCTTCTTACGTGGCACGCACTGTAATCTGTGGTTGAAAGCCATTTATTAATTTCTTCTTAAGGCGAAAGCGCCAGGGTAGCCCGCGAAATACAATTTTTTTTAGGTTTGCAGCCGGTCGATTCTGTAAAAATCTCACCGTGAAAACTTAGGTGAAGTGAGTTTCTTTTTGCTAGGAATTGACACTATTGACAGCTCACTCCATGCTCACTTCACCTAAGTTTTCACGGTGAGATAGTTACAGAATCGCACTGCTGGGCCACGTAACTCCAAAGAATGATGATTTCGTGAAACACTTCGTCGATTAAATGGAAAAATGGCATTTTTCAAATTTTTTGAAAAATAAGATTATTACATAAAACGAGTCTACTAACAAGATTATTTTATATGTAAAAACGACACTTTAAATAGTTCACGCCAAGTTCACCAGATGTCGCAAGTGTCATTTCGATTCAAAACGAATTTTAATGAAATTAAAAACTTCAAACGCTTGTACTGTAAAATTTGTACTTTCTGAATTACGTCATTTTTCTATTTAACCGACGACTTATTCTTTGGAATTACGTGGTCTTAGAGAATTGTGGTGATGACTTTAATGATTATAATTCTGTAAATACATATTTCTTACGGCCGCAAGTCATATATTAATCAACGTACAACTAAATACTAACCAGCAAATTGCAAAAAACGTAAGAAAATTTGAATTTCGCCTTAAGGCGAAAGTGCCAGGGTAGCCCGCAAAAATCATAATTTTTTTAGGTTTTTTGTAATTTGCTGGTATATGAACTTCCTTCATGTTTATCACAGTGTTTATAGTGGGCACGCGGGCGCGGTGAGAGGCGCGGGCTGCTCGGCGCGGTCAGCGCGCGGTGTGCGCGCGCTTATATTTTGACAAACTTTATCGAAAATTTTATCGACTTTTCCGAGCATCAATAATTCAGTATTTTTGTAGGTATATTGGCGGAAGTAGTAATTTTTGGGTATATTTTGGATAAAAAGCTACGGCAACACCGTAGTGATCGTCCCCGCGAACATTGTTCAGGGAATTACCCATTTTAGTCTGTATTTCATTCAGATGAGATAATTATTGAGTATTTTTTTGAAGTGTGTAGGATTTTTCATAAAATTTAATTTGGTCACACTGCACTGGACAGGACAACACGCAGAACGCCGCCGCAACCGCGCTCCAGTGTGGTATCAAGCATTTTAGTTTATATCTAACTACCTACCTCAGAAATTTTAATAAACCGTGATGTGTGTGTTTATTATTACGTTAGTATTAAGATTACTTAAAAGTTTGTCAACATCCGAATCCTGTGATTTTCTGTTTATATTTGTCGGCGCACATTAGAATGTCGTTGTCAAGAGTGACAGGCTGTCAACGTCACTCTAGCGGAGCGTCGAGTCGATGGTAGCGGGGCGGGCATCTTACAAGGGACTTCTTTGAGAGCGGTCGCCAGCGCACCACGTTTCCGACGAATCGCTATCCATCGCCTTAATCATAGTGTATTTTAGAGTGATTAGTGTTGATCAGATATAAGTAACTATCATTTACGCAATTGTCGAATTATTTTAATGGTACATATAGAAGTAAAATCGTTTAAGTTTCGAAGACAATACGTTTAATTCAAATTACCCCGATTGGACTACCCACATACCCACGTTGCAAGATGGATTCTGATGAAGGCCGTCCTGAGCTTTCATCAGAAGTGGGATCGAATGGAGGGCAGAATGAAGCAAAGCAACCGGATTTTAGAACTGCTGAGAAGCTATTAAGCAGCATGGAAGCGATGCTTTCTCGAGTTTTAGCAGCCCAACAAACACCGCTTGTGAGTACGAATCGTACAATTCTTTTAAAGTTTGACCCGGATGAGCCCGACTCGGACATTGAAGGATGGTGTAAACTGACAGATTTCATTGTGCAAAATAAAAATCTGGAAGGTATTAATTTACTGATGGCGTTGACGGAGGCGCTGAAAGGTCGTGCAGCAACGTGTTTAACGAAGCTTAATTTAGACACCATTACATGGGATTCAGTTAAAGAAATCCTAATTGCAAGATTTTCAAAACCTAAACTTCTGCAAGACTATTTCGATGATGTATTACGCTTCCAAATAGGCGCTAAAGAGACTGCGTCCGAATCTGCTCTTCGGTTATGGAATCTCATCGAACGAATACCTGAAAGTACGATGCCTGAGAAGGTAATTACTGGATTTGCGATATCCGTGTTGTGTCAAAAGGACAGCTTGATACGTCGCGAGTTAAACGCACAAACAATAACGACTCGAGCTCAATTATTTCGAATACTTGGTGGAGTATCACTTAAGCGACGCACGGATACCGAAGTCCAAGAACCTGAAGCAAAACGTGTCCGTATAATGGAGAAATTCACCGGCAAATGTCACTACTGTGGATTAGTTGGACATCGTATCGCCGATTGTAGAAAACGTCGAGACGAAATTGGAACGAAGTCGCAAGATACTTCGAGTTCATCACGACCCGTGGAGAAAAGGACGACCCCGACCTGCTACACGTGTGGTCAGCCTGGGCACGTGGCGACTGTATGTCCAGACAAGAAGAACGGCAGTGGAGCTGCAGTCAAGGAGGTCCATCAGTGTGAGCACCGTCCCTCCAGGAGCATCTTGGAGACATCTTCTGGTGAGCGAGTCCCATTTTTATTTGATAGTGGGTCATCATGTTCTCTTTTAAAAGAAAGTTTTTGTGACAAACTTGCGGGTACTGTGCGTAAAAACATCGTTTACCTAAGTGGCATAGGTGGTGAAGATATTCAATGTACCACTCAAATTCAAAGCGATGTAGTCATTAATAAACTCCCTGTAAATTTGACGTTTCACGTAGTTCCTGAGAGGCTTATTTCTGATCCGATCATAGTCGGGAGGGATATTTTTGATCGAGGTTTGTGTGTTAAAATCGACAATGATAATCTTATGTTCTTTTCTAAGAAAACGAGCCACTTTTGTAATTTAAAATCAAATAAGCCGGATTTTACTAAGATCAACACGGATTTGCTAGGGCAGAATAGGGAAGTACTAATATTGATTTTAAATAAATATTCTGATTATTTTACCGAAGGTGTTCCCTCCCGTAGAGTAACGACAGGCGAATGTCAAATTAATTTAATAGATCCTCACAAAACTGTACAACGATGCCCTTATCGTCTAGCGCCGGCGGAAAAACTTATAGTCAGGGAAAAGGTTCGGGAATTACTTGACGCTGGGGTCATTCGCGAAAGCTCCTCCCCTTTTGCTAGTCCAATACTATTAGTTGAGAAAAAGGACAACTCGTATAGGATGTGCGTGGACTATCGGGAATTAAATTCCAATACGCGACCCGAACACTACCCTCTGCCACGTATCGAGGAGCAAATAGACCAGCTTGCTGGGGCTAACTATTTCTCCTCCTTAGATATGGCGTCAGGGTTCCACCAAATTTTGATGCACCCTGACTCCATAGAAAAGACCGCATTCGTTACACCTGAGGGGCAATACGAGTATCTTGCTATGCCCTTCGGGTTGCGGAACGCTCCATCAGTATACCAGAGATGCATAACTAGGGCTCTGAATCACTTAAAAGACAAACCACTCATATATATGGATGATGTTTTGTGCTACTCGACTGGCATCACTGAAGGTTTGCAGCGTCTAGATGATAGTTTAAGTGCCTTAACGGAAGCTGGATTTACATTCAACCTCCAAAAATGTACATTCATGACCCAAAGAATAGAGTATCTAGGATATTCCCTTCAATCTGGTGAGGTGAGACCAAATTCTCGAAAAATACAAGCATTAGTAGATGCCCCACAACCAAAAACTGCCACTCAGGTCCGGCAGTTCCTTGGTTTAGCCTCGTATTTTAGAAAATTCATTCCTAATTTCACACGAATCGTGGGACCATTATACCCTCTAACAAAGCTACGAGGACCTATTAAGTGGACTCAAAAGCATGAAGAAATACGAAACGACATAATACGCATACTTACATCTGAGCCAGTTTTAACTATTTTTGACCCGGAATTACCAGTAGAGTTGCACACTGATGCTAGCTCTGATGGATACGGGGCGATTCTCATACAACGGATAGACAATACACCGCACGTCGTGGAGTATTATAGTCGTCGAACCTCGGATGTTGAGTCGCGATACCACTCGTACGAACTGGAGACGTTGGCGGTTGTACGAGCGGTCGAGCACTTTCGCCATTATCTTTACGGTCGTCATTTTGAAGTCTATACGGATTGCAATTCTCTCAAGGCATCCAAATCAAAAAAAGATCTCACTCCTCGCGTCCACAGGTGGTGGGCTATCTTACAAGCTTATGACTTCGACATTATTTATCGTGAAGGTCGCGGAATGGAGCACGCGGATTATTTCTCGCGAAATCCTCTTTCTGATGTTCATGACGCTGGTACAGCCTATAGGAGCCCGCTGACACAGCAAGTTCAGTATGTCGAATTACATCAGGATTGGCTTTCGGTTGAACAAAAACGTGATAGCGAAATACAAGACCTTATCTCAAAACACGATAGTAATAGTTTCCCCGATACTGTAGCTCAAACGTATGATGTAAGGGATGGTATCCTATATAGGAAAATTATTCGTAATAAAACAGTTTCCTGGTTGCCGGTAGTTCCCCGGTCTTTAATTTGGACGCTAATAAATCACGTTCATAATGAGTTGCAACATTTAGGAAAGGATAAAACTTTAGATAAACTCTACGAGCAGTATTGGTTCCCCGAAATGTCAAAATGCGTGCGTAAATTTATCGACTCGTGCATTATTTGCAAAGCATCAAAGGGTCCATCTGGAGCTCAACCCGTTCAGCTTCACCCAATCCCCAAAGCCTCGGTACCATGGCATACAATACATATTGATTTTACGGGAAAGCTTAGCGGGAAGAGTGATCGAAAAGAATACTGTTCGGTGATTATCGATGGTTTTACCAAATACATTTTACTAGAGCATACTTCTTCTCTTGATGCTGGGAGCGCGGTACATGCGTTGCAAAAAGCAGTCCACCTTTTTGGTGCGCCTAAACGGATCATTGCTGATCAAGGTCGTTGCTACGTAAGCTCTGATTTTAAGAATTTTTGCGGCGAACATAAGATAGATCTCCATTTAATTGCGACTGGCTCTAGCAGGGCTAATGGCCAGGTGGAGAGGGTTATGCGGACCCTCAAAAGCCTATTAACCATCGTCGAAAACGACCCCAATAAGACGTGGCGAGATGAACTAGGAAATATTCAACTCGCCCTTAACAGCACCCGATCATCTGTAACAAAGTATTCTCCTACAGAACTTATGTTAGGTATTCGTGCACAGTCATTAGGTATGTCGAAGCTAAACTCAGAAGTTAATGGTCAACCAGAACGTCTTAATCTCGATGTTGTGCGGAATGACGCATCCGCTAATATCCAAAGGGCAGCAGAAAGCGAAATTAAACGATTTAATCAGGGACGAGCAAAGATAAAAGCTTTTTCAAAAGGTGATTACGTTTTCCTCAAAAATAGTGAACGAAACCAGACAAAATTGGACAGAAAGTTTAAGGGTCCATTTGTTATAACGGCAGTACTAACTAACGATCGGTACGAATTAAAAAGGTTAGGTAGTTCTCATCGAATTTATAAGTATGCCCACGAGAATTTACGCTCAGTACCTCACGGACACGAAGGTTTGCTTGAAATCGCTTCTAACCTTTTGAATTATGATGAGGCCGAGTCGGCGCCGGAAGATGTAGATGCTAGGAATGACTTGTTATCCACAAACGATAGTGACACCTTGACTGCATGCTCTGACACTATATCCGCCGGCTCTTCTACTATTACCGGCAATTCAGACACTGTCAGTGCACACACTGATCCTGAGACATGGGATGTAGATAACGAAATCGAAATATGGGATGAACAGGATGTTCCGCAATCATAGGTATGTCGTCAGTATGTTTTATGTCTGTTGATTATTGTCAGCACTATTCAATCCAGAATTGCCTGGCCGAAAGGAGAGTGTCGTCCGGGCCACACCCAGTGGGGTTGGTTGAAGGGATGCACTCGTCCGATCTAGAAATAATACCCTTATAGTCTATCCTGGTCGGAGGGACAGTGTCGTCCGGGCCACACCCAATAGGGTTGGTTGAAGGGATGCACTTGTCCGATCCAGAAGTAATATCCTTATAGTCTATCCTGGTCGGAGGGACAGTGTCGTCCGGGCCACACCCAATAGGGTTGGTTGAAGGGATGCACTTGTCCGATCCAGAAGTAATATCCTTATAGTCTATCCTGGTCGGAGGGACAGTGTCGTCCGGGCCACACCCAATAGGGTTGGTTGAAGGGATGCACTCGTCCAGTCCAGATGTCTTGCTGTTGGTTGACAAGTTGATGGGGGCAGTGTCGTCCGGGCCAGATCCATTACGGGCTGGTTGAAGGGATGCACTTGTTCATTTCAATGTCTTAATATGATTGACTTTGTGTTTGACGCTACAATCGAAAATCCATGTAAAGTCCTGAATATAGCAGAATGGACGAGCGGATGTCTTGGTGATTAGACATTGTTTGTTCCAGGAATACAATAACGCCCGAGGACGGTCGTATGTCAGTCTGGCCGTGTCGGCGCACATTAGAATGTCGTTGTCAAGAGTGACAGGCTGTCAACGTCACTCTAGCGGAGCGTCGAGTCGATGGTAGCGGGGCGGGCATCTTACAAGGGACTTCTTTGAGAGCGGTCGCCAGCGCACCACGTTTCCGACGAATCGCTATCCATCGCCTTAATCATAGTGTATTTTAGAGTGATTAGTGTTGATCAGATATAAGTAACTATCATTTACGCAATTGTCGAATTATTTTAATGGTACATATAGAAGTAAAATCGTTTAAGTTTCGAAGACAATACGTTTAATTCAAATTACCCCGATTGGACTACCCACATACCCACGTTGCAAGATGGATTCTGATGAAGGCCGTCCTGAGCTTTCATATTTTATTTTGTTCCATTCCATAATTAATATCTAAACAATAAAAAAAACAGCATGTGTGCAATTCACACGTGGTAGAAGTGAAACCTTCAAAAACACTGTATAATGCTTCCTATCTCATTTTCTCCCACGTTAAATCTTATGAATTTACATGTCTCTTTTTACTGTCGCTTTTTCGTTTCATAAACTTTCAAATCATAACGATGCTAAAGAACATACATACATCCATCCATCCATCCATCCATCCATCCATCCATCCATACATCCATCCATCCACGTCCACGTCCACGTCCACGTCCACGTTCACGTCCACATTCACGTCCTCGTCCACGTCCACGTCCACATCCACATCCACACATCCATTAAATGTGATGTCATATGTACTAATAAAAAACAAAAACACTGTATAATGCTTCCTATCTCATTTTCGCCCACGTTAAATCTTACATGTCTCTTTTATCTGTTGCTTTTTAGTTTCATAAAATTTCAAATCACAACGATGATAAAAAAGTTTTCACTTCAAAAAATTGAGCATGTCTGTCCGTGCCTTTACAGTGACACCAAGTTTTTTTACTCTGTCAACTCTGTGCCAGTGAAACAGTGAAATGTCAAAACTCAAAGCGTAGACAGACAGACTAGAATAGAAGGAATGAATCTGCTCCCGTCCGTCTCTACTCTCAAGGACTCAAGCCAATAAATAAAAGTCACACTCAGTAACAGTACCGGTAATATGGAACATAGTGTATTTATACGGTTATACCTCTTTGATATGGATAGAAAAGTAATGTGAGTATGTAACTACCTCGCGGTGATATTGATTTCAGATTAAAATTAAAAGAGACTTTCGTTGGGAGTGGTGAAAGCTTAACAAGCTTTGTTTATGTTACGAACTTTACGATTTTAGTGGATTTTATATTAGTATGAACTTCAATCGAGATTATTCTTTGTGATTGTATTAACGTAAGTTTTGTTTTAACTTAAACTTCGTCGAGTTTTAAAGAAGTTACCCGGCAACCCACATGGATACATAAACACCCTCTGACCCTCCTAATCCCTTTGATAACACTTCGCTGTTATCGATCGCTCCCAGACGCCAATGTACAAGAACTCAAAATAGAGCAAACAGGGAAAGATCGGTCGCTCGATCGCTCCCCGAGCCCCGACGTCAATGTGCAAGAAACTCAAAATAAATTCTCGAAATTCACACACAGTATTTCACTTGTAACCCAGTTCACAATGTAGCACCACCTGACAATCCTTCAATGGAACGTGAGGAGTGTTAGTCCCAGGAAACCTGACCAATCTGCAGCGGATGCGGATGCTAGTCAGATCTTTCCTTCGGTTTCAATATCTTAAGCAGAATGTTTGAGAGTAATCCATCCCAATAAGACTAAACCAGGAGCCAATCCATCTCATTCTACCAGTCCACTTCCCCATAATCCAAATTTTTACCATAAAACTGTTTTCCTTAAACCTAAATCTCAAGCCCACTTATCACTCAGAACTACTCCTTCTCTGTTTCCCAAAAACATTGCACTTACCCTAGGGAAGGTGCAACCAGTCCTGATAACTCAGAGAAGAGACCGATATTCCCCCAAGGAAAAAAAATATATATTTCGGGTCTTACCGTAGGCCTGACCTCTGAGATTACCTTTTCCATTTACATTCATGTATTGGTGTGTGTACCTATTATCTATCCTGTCCCTCCCTAACCAACATACTTATTGCTTTCTTTTTGTAATGCCATGCCTGAACGCTAGAGTTGGAACGTGCAGAGGCCTGCTTACTTACGTACCCACAATGAGCGGGCAAGTAATTGCCCTGGTCAGGCCTACGGCAAGACCTAAAATACTAATTTACTTCCCCTTGGGAGGAAAATTGGCCTATTTTGGTTCTGTGTCTACGGCCTGGCCACTGAGTTGTTCCTTGCATGCGAGTTTATCGGCGTATGAGTTTATCAGCACAGCAGCATGCTGAAAAAGTTACTGGAAAATAATAAAAGTTGGAAGCAGGCAGGACCCATTCAATTTTTATATTTTCATACTCAAATGGCTCCCGCCTGCTTCTAATTTTTATTTAATTTTAAATGGGATTGTTTTTAGCTTTTCAGTTCTTTTTTTAACTTAAATTTTTTACCAACAACATTAACAATTAACAGTACCACGTTCAACGGCTCATCTTGCTGTGCTGCTGTCACTACATGACGCTGGCAGAATAGTCAACGTCTGCTCAGTTGACAATAAGGGAAAAAAACATTTTTTTTAACACTGTCGGGTTTTTTGTTTTTTAAATTACCCTTTTTTGCTATTGGTTCATGAAGATAGGCCTTTGATAGATTTATTTTGTCTCCTTTTTATAGGAATTATTCTAGTTTTCGATAGTTTACCAGTCGGAATTTTTGTAACTAGACAAATTCATTCAGTCTTTTCAAGTTGAGGACTGGTATCCATTGTCTGTCTGACCGACTTTGGTGTTATGAACATTATTGAGAGGAAGCCTGTCTTTCAGTATAGTTTTATTATGGTCTTTTGTTAAATCATTTTTGTAATTTCTTGGTCCATCAGCGGGAAGTTGGTTGTTCAGAATATTTCCAGTAATTAAGGCTCCTTCAAACAGGCGCGACACGACACGCGTCACAAAGGCACCGCCAGTCGCGCAACGAACGGTGCCTTTGTGTCGCGCGCGATTATATCGCGTGTCGCGCCTGTTTGTAGGAGCCTTTATGGTGTTAAGGTTGTGAATGGTGGTTTTTTCGAGAACGGAATTACGTAGCCTTTTATGATGCTTATGATGGATTTTGGTGCACCTAGATTTGTCCACTCTGATATGTAGACTGCTATGTGGTAAGGTGGTAACACCGTCCCTCCCCCTTTCCTTAAAATTGTGACGTTTATGGCCTCTTGATGACTGTTGTTTCTGGGGTCGTTGTTTGAACTCCGATTTTTTGAAGAAGTTAGATATTGAGCGGAACTCATGTTCTGACGTTAACATTTTCTTTAGGCTTTCTGTAGCCTCTGGGTGTTGTTCCGCTACTTCTTTCAGGACTACCTGAAGTTTCAACCATTGTACCAAAAGTCCATGAGTTATGATAAACGCAGAGTCACATTTCCCCAACAGACTCGCATAGTTGGTTCCCCAAGCCCAACCCCAGCTTATGAAGAAGTCCAGTCCAGGACTTGGTATCTTCAAAACTTCCCAGGACGTAAAAGACGACTTCGTTCGAGCCTTTTAGAGTTACTGGGAGGCTTGGAATTTGTTTTATACGGACGCATTCAAATTATGGTGTGCATTCAAAGTATTTATATTTATTTATTTATTTTATAAGTATAAGTATGTTGTGTACAGGGTTTTCAAACGTATTTTTTCAAAACTCTAAAAGTGCTCTCTAATCCCAATACCCACCAGAAACTTCAATATTTATAGGGGAATGCATTGGTATCCTAGAAGTCATCAATTGTAGATAAAATGAATGGTGGAAGAAAAAAAAATCTAAAATTCACAGTAAAATCATTTTTGATATAGGTACTAAAGGACATGTTAGGTTTTTGTATGGAGGCTGGGCTTTTATTCGAAGCTACTGTGAACAGGGAAGAGATCATATTTTTATGAAAGTACATAAATTAAGGAGACTTTGTATATTTTTTAATTTTTTTTTGAAAGCACCCTTTCCTTAATTATTATACATTTTAATAATCATTATTTAAAAAAATAAATTGCAACCCACAGTAATTATTGATTTTGGCAACACTTTTCGGTTGGATGTCATTATTGTCATTGTGAATTGTGAACGTCAATCAAGTGTCAAATTCAATTCAATTTTGACCTGTGTACTGACAGCTGACAAGTATGACAACCATACTGGCACAGGTAATATTTTCATAGATTCCATTAGGAGGCAAAGGAATTAATGCCATACATACAAATCATGGAGTTTGTTTTATTTTAAGCCATCTAATATTATTTTAGATATTTTAAATAACAATAAGGTGTATAATTTGCTTTAAAAAATGATATTTAACCATTTTTTCTTTGTTTCAATGTGTAAAAATAATATTACAACACCAAAAATATCTAGATTTAAAAATGTATTTATTCAATAATGGTGCTTTTAATATTTTTTCTGTTTTTGTCAGGCCATCCTGAATAAGTTTCCCTATCAGAAAAACCATACATGACAGCTGTTCAAAAATATTATTATTTTAAGCCCATTTCATAACATGTCCTTTATTATTCACTTGCTCGAACAACGTCTAAGCATTGAGATAGCTTGGATTCCCAGTCACTCGGGTATAGATGGCAACGGGTGCTCCGACTCACTGGCTAAGTTTGCTTCATCTGACCCAGTAATCGGAAGCACTACATGGTGCAAAGTTACGACATACGAACCGAAACCAAAATAACTGCCTGTGTTTTCTTTCATTGTCGTACTACCATCTGCACATAGCATATAATATAAAAATATACAAAAAAAAAACTGTTGACTAACAAAAATGTTCTTGTCCTTACAGCTACTAACATATAACTAGATAATTACAACGAAGTGCTAAGTTCGACGGCTCACCTTGCTCAGTTGCCATCAACATCGGTTCAGGAGACAAAAAGAAAATGGTTTTTCTCTAGATATTGATATCTAATTGGTACAATTACAACTTGAAAACTGTAGTAATTGTGACAACATGTCTAACGATGAAGCCGTGGCACTAGTCACCGATGTCGCAGAGCCGTCTACATCTAAACAAGTCCCAAAAATGTGCCCGCCGAAATACAAATTGTCGCATGCTACGAAATTGTTATTTTCTGATAGTAAGTGATATTTTAATTAGTGTCTTAAGCTTTACGGTAACCATATTCCTATGAGCGTTCCGTTTTGATAGATATAAATGTTTGCAGAGCTCAATAACATATTGAACGGCAAAAGAAAGTTCATTAGCGAGGACAATGTCAGTACGCCTGAAAAACGTATGCGAACGGAGACTATCTCCACACTGGCGCCTGTAACAAGCGAGGCAAGGAGGCTGAAGATAGATCTGATTGCAACCAAAGCTCAGGTAAACATATGCTTTCTCTGCTTGATGTAAAACAATGTTATACTCAGCCATGTAAATGCAAATCATCTTCCTTTATTTTTAGTGTTCTAAGGATATAATAATAATAATAGTTTGGACCACTTTTTATTGCGATCATAGGGTACAAATAAAAAAGTGTAACAGTGTACTGTTACACTTTTTTTACAAATAAAAAAGTGTAATAGTACACTGTTACACTTTTTTATTTGTTCCCTCTAGTGGCGATCTAACATAAGCCCAGATGCCAGGTGGTTGGGTATCGAAGTATAAGGAAACAACAAACTGTGTCAAACACTGTATATTTATAAAAATAAATCTGCCGGTAGCCGATACGGGTCTACCGCAATAAAAAGTGGTCCAAACGGAACCTTCAAAACTAATTTACCTTATTACCAGTAATTAGGGAGGTGACTACAGTAAGATCTTAATATTGCCAGCCAGCTAAAATTATATAAGGGAATGTTCTTCAATGGGTGCTACGTTTCCATTCTTTATTGCAAAACCAATAAACTAAAAATCATAATCAGCCTATAGCAGTCCACTGCTGGACATAGGCCTCCCCTAATGAGCGCCATAGCGCCCTGTCTTCAGCTTGACGCATCCAGCATCTGCCTGCAGTCTTGCGCAAATCGTCATCCCACCTGGCCGCTCAGCGAGCTATGGAAAGAGCTATGCTCGGAGTCTCTCTGAAGGATAGGATCCGTAAACTAAAAATAAAAATGATTTAATGTAACAAACTCATTCTGCTGCCTAACTGCGGAACACACTTTCAAGCACACTCTGAATAGTTATGAAAGATATAGCTTATCCATTGCTGTGCTGTGAATTCATATGTCCGAAAAGTTTGTCTGCTCAACAACGTAAATAACGCAATGATGAGCTCAACAACGTAAATAACGCAATGATGATGTTTTTAAATTGCCAAAATGAAAGCCAAGAAATTGCTACTCTTAGTGTGTTTGTTGTCTCTGATAATAATTTAAATTACCTACTAATTACTTCTAGGTAGCAATGCTAGAAACCCACGTGAACCAAGAGCGCACTAAGCGCATGGAGATGCAGATCTTATTTGAAGAGGAGAAAGGTTCCTTGTTAGCACAACACAAGAGCGACGAGAAAGCTGTCTCTAGCATGGCGGATAGACTGCAAATGATAAAGAGGAGGGAACAGGACCTGATGAATGACTATGATCAGGTGAAATTGTAATTTATTGTTACAATGACACTGCGTCAGCCATTTTCACATAGTGCTAAAATAGTTGGTAAGAAAAGTGTTTAGTATAATTATAATTTTAAAGCAAACAAGTTGGGTTTAAAAATTGTTGAATAACTATTAGGGTTCCGTACCCAAAGGGTAAAAACGGGACCATATTACTAAGACTCCACTGTCCATCTGTCTGTCACCAGGCTGTATCTCATGAACCGTGATAGCTAGACAGTTGAAATTTTCACTGATGATGTATTTCTGTTGCCGCTATAACAACAAATACTAAAAACAGAATAAAATAAATATTTAAGCGGGGCTCCAATACTACAAACGTGTTTTTTTTCGGCGTTTTTTGCTTGTGGTACGGAACCCTTCGTGTGCGAGTCCGACTCGCACTTAGCAAGTTTTTTATAAAATTTTACTATTTTCCCTAATTTACTCATGAAATTATCAAAAGAGAATGGGTAAGACCGTACCCAGACACAAAGTTAATTGTAGCATTATGAACTATGTTGAGTTTTATTGCCCTCATGGAGTAATTTAATTAATCCTAAGACAGCATGTCTGAATTCACTTGGAGAAAAAAAGTTATATGTGAGGAAATTCAATTGATTTAGTAAAAGGAAATATTTAACTTATCCTTTAAAAATTTATTGAACTGCTAATGATGGACACTTTTTGAAATCAATGAACCTCTAAAGGTGCTTCTAATGATGCACTTTTTTAAATAATTGATCCTCTTTTTAACTTTCTGTAATTATTTGAGATTCACAAAAGAAAGCATGTATTTAATCAAAGCTTTAATAATTCTGATTATGCGCTGCTAAAAATATGATTGAATACTCTAAAGATTGCGACTCTTTTTGTGAACCTCAAATAATTAATTCCTAGTTTGGGGTCCTAAAAATACTGAATAGCACAGTAACGGCGACCATATTGGATGCAGCGCTCGCTCGGCTGTGCGATTGGTGACAGTTCCAACCTCAATTAACCCAAGGTACCCTAAGTAAAATGTAACAAAACCTTGCTGAAGAACTAAAGACCCATCTCATTTCTGACCCACATATACAAGCTGGTTACGCACCGTATCGTCAGGAGCCTTGACGAGTTTCAGCCGCTACCAAAAAGGAAAAAGCTTCAGTACCGTAGACCACATCTATACTGTTCGGCAAATTGTGCAGAAGAACGAAGAGTATAACCAGCTGCTGTGTATGGCATTTGTGGACTACGAGAAAGCCTTCGACTCCATCGTAATATGGGCACTTCTGGTCTCTTTACAACGATGACGAATTGACTGGCGATACATCAAAGTGTTAAGGACGGATGAAGGATGACGGTGCCACGATGACTGTCCAGATCCAGGATATGAAAACCAGTCCCATCCAACTACTCAGGGGAGTGAGACAGGGGGATGTGATACCCTCGAAAATGTTCACGAATGCGTTAGAGGACGTTTGGACCAGATGTTGCAAAGCCTAAATGGATCCTCTCGGCGCGATGGCCTCGGCATGAATTTGGCCAAGACGAAAGTCATGTATAATTCGCACGCCTTGCTGAGCCCAAACCACATCGAAGATTCGCTTCTCTAAGTTGTGTAGGAGTATGTCACCAGCGTGCAGAGTTAGCAAGCTGAAGTGGCAGTGGACTGGCCATGTTTTTCTTGTGTGGAGACCGCGAATCGGCCAGCGTAGTGTTTGACGCCCCCCAACTAGATGGACAGACGACCTCAAAAAGTTGGCTGGGACAGCCTGGATGCGGAAGTCGGAGAATAGGGTGTGGTGTTGGGAGAGGCTATGTCCACCAGTGAACTGCGATAGGCTGACTTTATTGATTGACCCTAGCTTAGTTACTACCACCAACTGTGGCAAAAGGTCAGAAAGTTAAAAAGAGACTCAATATTTTTTATAGTGCAGTTGTTTTGCCATATAGATTATTTCTAGGATTTTTTTTAGTTCGATAAGAAAAAATAGATAGTAGCTGATTCTCAGACCTACCCGATATGCACACAAAATTTCATAAGAATCGGTCAAGCCGTTTCGGAGGAGTATGGTATCTAACATTGTGACACGAGAATTTTATAAATAATGCATTAATACAATAATTTCTAGATTTGGTAATCGCCATGCTAAAGACAGTAGAAAACTGTCTACACGAAAACGTAATTTTTGTCTACTATTCCGTCAACAAAACGCTTTGCTACGGTTGTCGTGCTAAGCCTGCAGAAAATAGATAACAACTTTCTTGTGTGCCTTTCTCCGTCATAAATTACTGTGAAGTATGCAGCATTTCCAGCGTTTAATATGCTGTATTAAAATATTTCACATTTTAATTTTGTTGCAGGAAAAAAGAGAACACATGCAGTACAAAGCAAATTGGGATATAGAGAAAGGAGCACTTCATAAAAAAATAGCAGACTTGAAAGACAGCTTGCTTGAATGTAGCGCCAGCAGCCAGCAGCAGATGTCTGAGATGAGGAAGGATATGGATGAACTGCTGCAGGTAAACATAATTATAAATACAATAAAATTAAGGTATCTAATAATGCCAGCCTAATAATTATCCTACTAGGGGCAAAGGCACATCTCATACAGAGGTACCGTCCGAGGCAATGGCGAAGTCGGAAGTGTGTGTGCGTCTGTGTTATGTGCTCACGCACACATGCACATCCTGCTTATACACTTGATTACCACAAGTAAAACGCTAGTTGCTTCGACAGATAAAAATGCAGTAACAAAGGTACTGTTTTTAGAGCCTGACCAAATAGTAACGTACATAACAGTATTTTAATATTTATAGCACAGAGCAGCATACCTGTACTCAAGATTTAAAGGTATATGTGCCAGTGAAATTGCGAACACAGGAGACTCTTAAATTTTTTTTCGTATTTCTAATTTTGGATAGCACTATTTATTTATTTATTTATTTAATACTTCAAGCACATAAATGTACAGAGGCGGACTTAATGCCATAGGCATTTTCTACCAGTCAACCTTTGGGTGATGCAGAGACAAACAGTGGTAGGTGCAATCAGACCATTGTGAAATAAATATTTGAAATATAAAGATAGGCATAAACCTATTAAAACTGAATATAATATATACCTAATTACATATAAATATATTACAAATAAATATACATAAATATACTTAATAAAAAGAACCGGTAACCTTTTGGATGTCGCATATTTCTTTATTTAGGCAGATGCAGCCACTTTCCGGCAACCAAGCCCTTGGTCTGTTTACAAATTTATTACATAACAACACCATTACCCTCTTCCACATCGAGCTGCCACATATTATGCTTTTTATTTGTTCTCTACAGGGTTTAGAAAGCTCCCAGTCAGAAGTAGAAATTCTAAAGACCGAAGTAGCGAAACAGACCGATAGGGCAGAACACTGTACCACCCTCAGGACTAAACTGGAGAAGCAGACCTTCGAACTGCAGAGCGTCAACATGAAACTCAGGGAGTTGGAATATGAGAAAGACTCCTACATGGACTGGCAACAACAGGCTAAGGTAGGTAAGGTGGTGGATTCATAAGGTAGTTTAAAAAAAAATATGGAAATACATTTTTTTTTCAAAGGAGAGTGGGAAACAAATGTTCCTATGGTATGGGGTCAATAGTAACGTTTGATATACCGTGGATAGGGGCTTTTTAAGCGGAATATTAGTTACGTTACCCATTCTTCTCCATATGAAAACTACCTTTGCCCATTCTTCTCCATACGACAAACTACCTTTTGGAATGGGCGACTAGAATCAATTTTATTTGTTGTAATTTCTGACGTTCAAAAGTGCCTTTTATGTGCCTATTTGAAATAAATGCATTGCCTTTGTTACTAATAAAACTATATGGTCAAATGTTAGTACTTTCGGGGATACGATATCTTAAAGTCGTCTCAGTCTAACATATTCTTTATGGATATTTATAAAGTAGAATAGTATACATGTATTTCACTTCAAAACAAATAATATTTATTTTTCGTCCTGAACATCAATGACAATTACATCATTTAAAAAACCCGCGGGGGCCACGAATGGTTGATATCTCCCAACGAGGTTATTCGGAAATGACGTTCGCTAGGTGGCAGCACTGACACGTTAGGTCATGGTTAGGTCCAGGCATCTGTCAAAGAGCCTATATTTTCTTTAGTTATGACTGAATGATGAGCGAATGAATGAATCGAATGATGAACGTCATCATATATTTTATATTCATTGTCGAAATGGAAGACCTCTTGTCAAAGTGGTGCCAAATGGTGTCGTAAATTTTCACGAAAACCCCCATTCTTATGTATCAAATCAAAGATATGGCGTGAGCGCAAGTTTCGACAGTTCGCCGTCCGGTAAAGCAAGAGCAATAATATTGTGTTATCGCATTTCTTCCAACTTGCTTTCGGTCAATCAATAAATTAATGACTATACACGAAAAGGTTTTTATTTTTTAACTTTGCCCCACACTAGTAATTTCTCCTGTATTGTGGGTGCGTTTACAAACATTTAAACTCACATACACAAATAGCCAAACCCAGAACAACTACTTGTACGTCATAGAAATATTTGTTCTGTGCCAGAATTGAACCCGCGACACGCAGCGCAGCATTAATCACTTAACAACTGCGCCAACCATGCCGTCCGAGTCTGGGTAAAGTTTATCTTATAATGAAGGAAACTACGATCATCAATTGCTTAGATTGGGATCACTTTTATGGCAGTATAATAGTTAGTATAACTCCGAAAGTACTGACTTTTAACCTTAGTCGTAATACTAAGTTTTATTCTGCATAAAAATACCTATTCATTCATGAGTATCTTATTTCTATTGAGAGGTGTGCCCCACCATTATTCATTGTCCTTTAAATCCAGAAACTAATACGTATCTGAAAAGGTTTTTTTTTAATAGTTTTAGGCCGAAACGCTCGGGTCATGGGGCCCGAGTGCGAATTTCTCGCTACTGGTCGACGCTTCATTTGATCAGAGGGTTGGGTCGTTTTTTGGCCAAAGAATTAGCATTGCAATAGGCATTTAATAGTTTTTATATCTATTTTAATTTTTTCTTATTTATTTTTTATATATTTCTTTAAAAATATTTCTCTTATGTCCAAAAACGTTAATTTATGCCTGTGCAAGAAGTTAAAAATGGTTATCAAAAATTTAGCTTAATATTATTAAAATTATTTTAAACATTCAGAGTGAATATCTTAAACATCTATGCAACAAGATGTATTGACACAAATTCAAAAAAATATGGATTTCACATAACTGGATGTAACTTTGAACGTTAATATCTCGGAAACGTGACGCTTTACAGGGTTTGGTCCTAGCGTGTTTTCTGTTTGCATTGATGTCAGCTATTGATTTATATAAGTTTCATGCGGGGCCGCTATTAAAAAAAAATCCAAATAACGGACAGAGGTTCTATTTAAAAATTTTCAATGTTTCATCAAAATCGGTCTAGTCGTTTCGGAGATCAGCCGGAAGAAACAGACATTTTTTTATTTTATTTTTTTGTTATGAAGTGCCGTATACTTTCATATGCATTTAGTAAAAAGGTATTATTTTGACATTACAAACACTTCAATTTTTTTTTATGTGTATAGTTTTTATGTGTTATTTTATGTGTACATGCATGAATAATAAAATAAGAGGGGAAAGGATCACTGGGCATCAAAAAATTCGTCCGCATCGCTGTCAACACGAAAAGTTCCCAAAAGGCTGGCAGCATTGCCACGTTGTATGGCGATGCTGATTACAACAACAACAATCGACGACGACGACGACGAAGACGACGACGACGACGACGATTGTTTGGACGAGCGAAAATAGGCGAGCCCCTAGTCACGTATAGAGTAGACCAGCCGCAATTCCAATTCCTTACTTTTAGCTAAAATACACAAGTTTGATAAAATTAGTGCAATTCGAATTTCACTTTTTTTACTGCCACAGACTGCAGAAAGGCGCTTAACCAACATGGCGGCATTAGAAAAGGAAGTAGCGCGTTTACGTGCGCAAGAGAAAGGTCTACGGGATTGTATCGTCAACAAATTGTTGTTGGAAGAACAAGTACACGTGTTGCAAACCAGGGTCAATGCCATACGGCCTATGCAGGATGAGCTGCATGAGGCCAAGGTAATTAGATCTTCATTTAATACTAGCCTCTTTACCCTCTACTTGCTTCGCATAATTTCTACGACTTAACAAGAAAGAGAAGAAGGACGAAAGAAAGAAAGAAAATAAAAAAGTAATTTAAAAGAATTAAATCGACATCAAAAAGAAATTAAATTTTAGTTTTAAGTAAAAACTGGAATATTTAGGTAATAGTTTTGTTGTAAATATTGCACTAGACTTTGACCAAGGTTTTGAGATGTTTTCCCTTTGACACCCGTAGCTCGTATCAATAAGCCAGGCCGTCACACTTACACGTATTAGTTCATATCTTGAAAATTACTGTATCGATTTTGATGAAACTTGCACTGTTCCCTAAAATGAAGTAAAAGTAAGCCCAAAAAAATGGTCACGATCCGGTTAATTTATTTATTTATCCGTTTATTTCAGGCATCAAGGCCCATATAATAGTTGCGGAGAAATTCGTGGACAAACAAACATACGTACATCTATAAAATTTTGTATATTTGTTTGGAAGCCCTAATAGATTGTCATATGTGAACATAATGCAGTTTCAAGAACATTACACACGTGTCGAATTGATAACCCTACTTTTTTTGAAGTCGGTAAAAAAGTGTGAAAAAAAGCAAGAAACGAGAGAAGAAAGAGTGCATCCGGGTCTTCGGCGCGGGAGATACTATATTGCACCAGTGGCGCACACACTTGTGCACTATAATATCACCGGCGCCGAAGGGGGGGGGGGGGGGCATTCCCGTAATTTTAAGACGTCCACAGTCTGATTTTAGTCTCAATCTGTCAGAAATACCTCTTAATTTCCCTAAATTTTTTAAAAGTTTTTACTTTGATTGTCCCTGAGATGACATTGCGACTAGATTTTTAACGTTATTAATTCCGGGAATTGGCCTTCTGGTCTCCCCTGAGATTGGTCGCAATGGCCGAAATTCGATCTAGAGGACAATTTTTTATTACGACTTAACAAAAATTCGAGAGCCTTGGAATGGAGTATTCTGGGGTAATCAACTTGTGGACCGGGTTAAGAATACAACAATCCGTCCATCACTAAAATAACTGATGTCACTCGGAAAACTGCCACGCTTAATCGGAATTGGGCTGGACACATCTGCCGCATGTCAGACGATCAGTGGGCCAAACTTAGGACAAAGTGGGTCCCGCTTAAGGCGAAAGCGCCAGGGTATCCCGAATTTTTTAAGGTTTTTTGCAATTAGCTGGTCAGTATTAAGTTGTACGTTGATTAATATATGATTCTCGGCCGTAACAAATATGTATTTACAGAATTATAATCATTAAAGTCATCAGCACAACTCTCTAAGACCACGTAACTCAAAAGAATGATGATTTCATGAAACAGTTATTCTTTGGACTTACGTGGTCTTAGAGAGTTGTGTTAATGACTTTAATGATTATAATTCTGTAAATACATATTTGTTACGGCCGCGAATCATATATTAATCAACGTACAACTTAATACTGACCAGCAAATTGCAAAAAACCTGAAAAAAAATTAATTTTGCGGGCTACCCTGGCGCTTTCGCCTTAATGGCAAACGACATCGCGTCAGACCCAGACGGAGATGACGGGATGAGCTGGACTCCTTTGATAAAGATTGGTCCTTGGCAGCTCTGGACAGAGAGAGGTGGAAAGAGAGTAGGGAGGCCTTTGCCCAGCTGTGGGACATTAACTGCTAAAAATAATAATAAATAACCAAACTTCGAGATTTCTTTATTACATCTTTTATACACATAAACTTTCTAAATGATGGTGAAGACAGCGTCAAAATCTGTTGCGTAGTTTAGTAGAACATCGCAGTCACACAGACAGACACGAAAAACAACTTGTATTTCATTTTTATTTGTTGCCTGTCTTCCTGCTAAAGTAAAAACTATATTTCTAAAATGCTGAAGTAGGTAATAGGTAATACGGGCTGGTGTCCGCAACTCCACGTCAATGCGCGTATTTTGCGTACAATGCTGAAGTAATCATTTTGATTATGTATTAAAAGTCGTGGCTAGAAAAGGGGTGACTACGGAGATGACGCTGCACTGACCCCAAATAAATTGGCTTTAAAGGCAGGAGAACGATTTAGTGTTAGGCTGAGCAATTTTTCCACTAGATATCTATTACCGAACTCAGCAGTCGCAGACGCTGATAAAAAAAAACAATTTTAAAAATTGAAATAGAGTTATTAAATTATCTCAAAGAAGCCTCTGTTTCTTTAACAAAACGAATTCTTTGTACTATTAACCAGAATGAATTTCTTCACAGGTCAAAGTTGCATCCCTCGAGTTAGCTCTAGAACAATGGAAGGCGGCTGCAAGCTCGCACGGTATAGAGACCGCAGATTCTCTGACTAGTACGTTAGACACTGTGCTCAACAATCATCTGAACGCCACCGTCGAATCGTCGGAAGCTCAGTTGCGATTAACGCAACTTTCTGAGGTGAGTTTCTTCATCAGTCGCTAAGTAAATAGCGTGTTTTAATAAACAGGTTAATGTAAGGAGGTATTATTAAATTTGTTCCAAATATATCTGATCAAAATGTAAACATTATGTATCCTGTTGATTCGAATTTGTAATGCCAAACAACTTACTAATCTTAAATCAAATTAAAGATATTTTTTATTTGACAATTGATGTAATTTTCGTCGATGGTTATTAATTCAATTCAATAATTATCGTTATTCGAACAATAATTGTGGGAAAAACTAGTGAAACATTAAAATAAAACCTTGAAAATACAGATGAATGTGTTACTAATTTCCTGTCGCCAATGATTGTGTATGAATTTAACCTGAACAGGGTTTGTTTACTCTTTCGTCAGATACTTTTGGAACAGACATTAGCATGCTAATTTCTTACATCGGATTTTTTATTTGTTTTTATCTGATGTATGTATATCGTGTATTGTGTCTTTTAGTCTGTGCGAAATAAATGTATTTCTTTCTTTCTAGCGTGTTAGTTCTTCTAAATGATATTATAAGTAGTAAGTAGTACCTACACTATTGGATAGTACAAATTCCATTCAAGAATTACGTAAGCAGAATTTCAGTAATTTTTAACCCATATTTGGCTCACCTATTCAATTCATTTTCATCCTGTATAGAAGACATAATTTTTTTTTTCTAAGTATGTATTTGTGACATAATCACCATTCAGACACTCCGTTCCCCATGTCATCATAGATAAGCAAAGCAAAGACCCCCCACCCCTTTCGGAGCTTACGACCCTTACGTAATACGTCTTAAATGGCCTCATATGCGTAAAAACTGGCCTGTAATACCAAGAGCTAATATTTTCTAATCAGTTCTACGCGCATAAAATCAAGCTCTTTGGCCAAAGTTTTTTATATTCGCTACTAGCTTATGCCCGCGACTTCGTTCGCGTAAAATTTCTTGTTCCCCCGACCCACCCCGTCGCATCGCATCGCCTGTTCGCATTATTACTTTGTTTTCGCTTAGCGTTATTTTCTTTCTTTTTGCTCGGGTCCTAAGGGTCCTAGCGTGATGTTAATAGCCTACAGCCTTCCTCAAGAATAGGGCTAAAATATGCAATAATATTTTGAAGTGAAAACTTCTTTAGCATCGTTGTGATTTGAAATTTTATGAAACGAAAATGCAACAGTAAAAAGAGACATATAAGATTTTACGTGGGAGAAAATGAGATAGGAAGCATTATACAGTGCTTTTGTTTTTTATTAGTACAAATGACATCACATTTAATGGATGTGTGGATGTGGACGTGGACGGTGGATGTGGATGGATGGATGGATGGATGGATGTATGTATGTATGTATGTTCTTTAGCATTGTTGTGATTTGAAAGTTTATGAAACGAAAAAGCGACAGTAAAAAGAGACATGTAAATTCATAAGATTTAACGTGGGAGAAAATACAGTGTTTTTGAAGGTTTCACTTCTACCACGTGTGAATTACACACATGCTGTTTTTTTTAAAATCCGACTGGCTGTTCTAGAGATTAGCGAGTTCAGACAAACAAACAAACTCTTATTAGCATAGATTTGACTTGTTCAGCCACGTCACTCAAAATAGTTCTGATAGCTTGAGTGTTTCTTCGTAGGAATTGGAAACAGTAAAGTTCGAGCGCAACAAGGCGACCGGCAAGGTGAACGAACTGCTTTTAGTCCGCAATCACCATGAGGGTCTCATCGACAGGCTGCAGAATAAACAGCAACTCATCACATACGACAGAGACAGCTATAAGTAAGAGCGGCAACAGTGCACAACACGTGCACATTCAAAAACGCGGATAATTTTTATAAATATGTACCTACCCGTGCCCGGCTCTCAGCCGACAATTTATTACTGACAGTTCCAAAGTCCTAGCGGGTAAAGTGGACGCGAATAAAAACAAATGACGCGCACCCGAACGCATAAGGTATTGCTTTGTCATAGATAAGTCTGCAGATTTCTATATAAAATATTTCGTGATTTATAACCACGTTAAAAGTTACTGAAATCGATTCAGTAGTCAATTATGAACAAACTACTTTCAGGACTTGCGTTTAGTCTGTTTCACCTTGTATAAACCCGCGACTATGCCTGCAGGTTTCTGTACCTTGAAGGTGACAAGTCTACCCTATTATTAAGTGAACAATATCCGTCCGCCCCGTCCGTCACTTGGTTGCTTTTTTTCAGAGAATATGCATCTCTCTCGCTCTCTATAACAAATAATAAAAATAAATGAGCCGCGCACTAGTTTAGTGCGCGGCTCCAACCCACACTTATTATACGCCACTATTTGCATTTTCTGTCCTACAAATAATAACCATTTTAATATTATTTTAATTTCGTTCTCAGACAACTACTAGACTCCTACGAGAAGGAACTGTCAGCGACTCTAAGCGGCGAACAGGGCTCAGACAGCCTTGAACTGCTGAAGATGCGAGTTGAGCAGCAGGAGCAGTCGCTGCAGAGATACCGCGACCTGCTCATCAAGCACGACACGACGGAGCAAACGAAACGTAACTATACAGCTTATCATAACTTCTGTTGCTCAATGACAACCGCAGAGCTCCACTAACTTGACTGCCAATAAGGAAATGTCTGAACCGACTAAATAGCTAACAAATTTTTTTTCTTGCTAGTCTACGCTGTTCCCCTTCTTAAGGTGCCACTAGTCGATATTTTTTCCATACAAATTTCGGGAGAGTATTACTCCACTGTTTGACATTGTGCATCCAAAGTTAAACATGATATCGTTTTGACTTATTATTAATTGTGTCTGTATGGAAACAGAATAGTAAAATAAAAAACCATTAAAAAGTTATGAGCCAACAAAGATTCGTTTTTCTTGCTATTTTTAACGTAACTTTGGGTGTAAATAAGTAATAAAAGAACTGTAAAATCTTCAAATTCGTCCGTACCGACTGAAAGCTCAGTTATCGAAGAGTTCAATAAACTTTATTTATATTTTATTTATGCAGTGGTTTTTTCATAAAACTCGATTTTCCAAAGCACTTTTCGGATTTTCGTACGCGCGTATTAGTTCGGAACGGTGTCTGTGCGTGAGAACTAGACGTTGTGCGTGTAGACTAGCGTCTAACTGCTCATCACTGATACTAGCTCTGTCAGACACGAAGTCAGGTGAGAGAGCGTGCTTTTAGGCCATGGCCACCAGTGAGTTCGAGCTTGCGACTAAGTTTACTCTTAATACAACATAACACAGCAGAGCAAAGAACTAAGCAAGCAGAGAGCTAAGGAAGGAACACGGGTGGGTTTTAGTCTGTAAGAGTCTGACTCTCCCTTCCGCTCCACCCAGAGCGGGAAGAGTCATTTGATGATTTCCCATCCTGAAAAGAAAACACAGCAGAGCAATGATATACAAAAGAACCGAGAAAGCAGTAGAACCCCGCCATAGACTTACCGATGAAGCTCGAAGCACCATGAACAAGAGGCTACAGGAGCTAGTGCGAATCTTGGGGTTCATTCGATTAATCGAGTCTGGTTTAACCACGCTGGGATCATCGGTGCAACTCATTCATAGCCTACGCTGTCCCACTCCTGGGCAAAGGCTTTCCTCCAATCATTTCATCGTTCACAGCCCGCTGGTCCTCCTTCCAGTTTTGAAGTAACCTATCCAGCTTGTCCCGCTTCTCTGTCTCAGGGCACTAGTTCTCTGCTATTGGGGCCCACAGTTTGTCAGACAGACGGCAGACATGATGCCGAATCCCATTTAAGTTTTTGTGTAGCCTTTTGCGCCACGTCAGCTATTTTTGTTTTGGGGCGCAATATTGTGTTTCGAACGCGATCCGTTAATTTAACGTATAGTATACTGTATCCATTGCCCGTTGGCAGACCTTGAGTGTGGACTTGTGAATGTTAGTCTAAACCGTTAATAAACTGTGTCGAATGGGCCATAAAAATTCCCTCTGAAAGTACCAAAACACCTACTCGAACTATCCTGTATATGCAAAGGTTGACTAAAAGAAATCATAAATCGTGACGAGAGCGCCCGTTGAATCACCCGTTTTTATTAATAACTTTGTATTTGCCATAGCCAGCGTGCACTTAAAAGTATTTTCTCGCAATTAAAACGTATCGCTTCCATTCACAGTGGTGGCGAGTCTACACACCGAGTCGGGAAAACAGCGCGAGGAGATTGAATTTCTGACTTGTGAAGTAGAGAAGCTTCGCAGACATCGGAACGCACTGCTCGTCCACCTGGAACGGATCGGTGCGCTGTCGTAGACAGACGCAGCATGCTACCAGGCCTCGGGCACTACCTACCGCGATGCACCGACAACTTGCGTGTCTAAAACTACGGCTTCTTAGAAGAGCGTTTCCGCGCGCGTCATTAAGTGCTAGCGACAGTTTCCGGGGGCCCTATTATTGAGTCTTCAAGCCACCCCCTACCAGGGCCCGAGGGTGGTACTTGGGGGCCCTTGCATAGTGCATACAGGGATATTCCACGGTTGGTGCCTCATTTCATCTAAAGCGTGTAACGGGCCTCTGCGAGTTACCTTCACGCCCTCGTACGCCCGTACGCTCGTACGTACTTTCAAGCCCCTTTTTTCGAAATGAATGAACCGATTTTAATGAAACTTCATACGCATAAGCAGGATGCAAAGGTCTAAAAAGTTAGTAGAGAACATTTTCGAAATGTCTTATTTTAAAAAAACCACTGGAATTTTCCATATTTTTCATTTCGAAAAATACAAGCTTGAAAGTTTGTTGAAATGCCGTACGGCGTAAACGCTATTTTTTTACATAATCATGATCTCGCTAATAATGTAATTTAATTCTGAAGTAGTGATAATACTTATAAAAACCGGCCAAGTGCGTGTTGGACCATGCACAATGAACCGTTCCGTAGTTGGAATGAATAATTTTTCCCAAGAACAAACTTAACATTGTAGTTGAAAAATATGTTCTCCTATACATTCCAATTTCCAACTGAAAATGTAAGTTTGTACGCACAATATTGAGACATTTACCATGTTGTTTTAAGACCACAGACTTCTTAAAGGTTTTCCTGGTATACAACTATTTTCTGTATTTTTTTTTTCAAAATTTCAAACTCAGTAGTTTCGGAGGTAAGGGGGGGAATGGTCAATTTTCGTCTATTTTCCTAAATAACTTTAATACAATTTACTTTAAAGTTATGAAAAAAAAATATTTGAGATCCTCACAGTAAGCCCTTTCAAACTCAGTACTGAGTCGAGCATAACTAGGTTTTTAATTTTAGGTATTTCATTCTATAGAAACGATATCAGTTTTTAACGATTTTTAATGGTTTACGACAAATCACTCTCGGCCTTATTACAAAAGAAGGTTTATCTTTAGACCTAGCCTAAATCTTCGATCCAGTTACTGTATTTTGAACTTTATTCCGACAAACGTAAAGTTCATAATGCAAAATTGACAAATTAGACTCGGGTTTAACGTCAGTGTTTGTAATAAGAACTTTAACTTGTCACATTATAGTTCGAAATTTAAAAATGGCTCGATGGTTTAAACTTTTAGAGATAAACCTTGTTTTGTAAAAATGTTTGAGTTTTATAGTTAATATTGTAAATTAGCTAGGAGAGGGACTTGTTTACTTTGCGATCGCAGGGCAGAAGAAAAGATTCGAATAGGATAGATTAAATCTTTATTTCGAATTTGTGTAAAATGGTTACATCATAAAAGGTTTTAAATATAATTATAAACAAAACATTCGACTTAATACTACTGAGACCGAAAAAACTATGTACTTTAAATTTAAGATCGAAAAAATTAAATTTGATTAATTGTGAGATCAGTAATCATTTTAAAATCCACTTATAGTGTAGAATACATTTCTATAAAGCCATTCCTTAAATTACTAGCATCGGTATGCTAGTAATTTAAGCATATAAAGATATAAGGTACAGAGTTCTATAAGATAACGTACAATTTTTTTACGTGTAAACCAATATAATCATATTCAACTTTTAATAAGCTAGTGTGATTCTCGATAATAATTAATCGCTGTAAAGAATCATGCATCGATCATTATTTAGTAATATCAATTATGCAAGGGTGAAGTTCATTTATTATCCCCTTTTGGTATGAATGAAAAAGGACTTCAGCTTAGAAAATACGTTACAAGTTTAAAGATGTCCTATTTAAATTAACCTGATCCGATGAAATAGAGCAAAAAACAATAATATAATAAAAATAAGAATTTTGCTAATCAATTACTTAGCAATTGTTTAAAATTACAGAGCATATGACTGAATTTGCGCATGTGTCTGAACTAGCCTATGAGTCCGAGCTTACTTATGCGTCGTGTATAACACCATTCGGTTCGATAGAAGTCCAGGGGCCTTAATATAGGGAAACCCATTCAACACCCAATGCGAGTTCGGTGCTTCTGACCAGACCATGCCCCTCTTGCTGGAGTGTCCTAAGTGCCCGTTCACCTGCACCTCGAATGACCTAAATAATGCCACTGATGCCGCTATCAACGTGGCCACCTACTGGGCACAACAATAATAAAAAAAAAATTGAAAACTAAAACCCGACTGCTGAAAAGGATTAAACAAGAAAGTACAGACGCCAGCACATCAAGCTACCCGAAACTGTCAAATTTTTCCAATCAACTTTGAACCTTATGCTCCAGCAATAAAGCTGAAAATCTATTAAAGAGATTTGACAGATTGTAGTAGCTTGATGTGGCGTCTGTACCTTTCCCGTGGTCGCATACCGCTGTACTAACATGCTTATAAGCTATGGTAGCATGCGACCACGGGAAGGTACTTTCTTGTTTCCTCCTTTTCAGTAGTCGGGTTTTACTTTTAAACTTTTTTTTGTTCTTAATTGATTTATTTGAATTTAATTTAATTGTTTTGGGGCTTATTTCAGTAATATTATATTTTTGAAATGTGCCAATTAAGCCCTTTCATTTGATACCCCATTCCAAAATATTTATTTTTAAATTTTATGTCCTCTAGAGGGCGCCATATTGAATTTAGTGTGATGTCACATAACCAGAGGACGGTCAAGACGCTTCTAACGATACCTCATTTGTCAAATTACTATCAGTAAATACTTTGAAGTTATGAGGGAACAGATGAACATACATACATACCGGTCAAAATCATAACCCTTCTTTTTGCTTCGCCGTAGTCGGGTAAAAAAGAGTACAAGTACGGTACGATCGATACGAAACGAAGAAGTGGAACATAGGGAAGTGGTTATAGCCTGGGATACACTAGGGGGCAAATGAAGAAACATGTTGCGGAACATATCCCTCAACAACTACGTGAAGTGTCCCGAGACAATTGTCGCGGAACATTTTGCCGGCCACACTAGTCAGTGCTCATAGCTCCAGAAGTGAAAGCACGGTATCATTTCGCCACACTAAAGCCATGTTAAGAGGCACGTTGCGTACGCGACCACACTCGGTGACAAATGGCGCGACACTGACGCGAGACACGTGCGCTCGCTCTCGAGGCGGGAGCAAGCAACATGCCCCGCGTCACATACAAAGTTGCGGGGCATGTTGCGGAACAATATGCAACGTTGCAGCGTCACGTAAATTAAGTGTTGCGCGTCATTTTGTGGGGCAAAATGTTCCCTAGTGTATCCTTGGCTTTATTCCAGAGCAAAATATTGATATGACGGATAGGACGTAAAGAGTGCTGTAAAGCTTCATCTCTTTTTCGCACTGTTATAATAAAGTCTTTGTCATTCTCTATTCGGCTCCAGACACGAAGCAAGTTGGGTTGAAAACAAGTAGCAACTTTGGTTGATTAGGCAGTATGCAATAAAGGTAAATTTGTACTGTGTCTAAGCAAACAGTATTTGCTTTGATCTGGACACGGCTACGTTACAGCTTATCTGCATAAAACATGTGTAATGTGCAGAATAACAGAAGGCCAATTCTCGTAATTTAAAACGTTCAAAATCTAGTCGCAGTCTCATCTCAGCGACAAAGAAATGTCAAAAACTTGTCAAAATGTAGGGAAATTTGAAGTATTTTTTGACAGATTGAGACTGAGATCAGACTGTGAACGTTGTTAAAATTAGTAGAATTGCCCCTCTGAACAGTTGCCAATTTTTTTCACATTACTGCGATTTTGGTTGCTATAGATACAAGATACATTCCTTAATACAAAGGAATTAAATAGACCGTCTTTCCATTTTGCTCGATGTTGCTCATTCAAAATCGTCAAGTACCGGTACTTGACGGTTTAAAAGTCTTAAAGCTGGGTGATAGACTATATCGCTTTCTTTAGCAGGACTGTTATTAATCTAAATAACTGCTGGGGTGGGATCCGTGGGACAGGGCCGGCTATCCTGACTTGCTACACTGCTGGGGGACGCCGCAGACCCCGCAGACGTATCATTAGGGATGACACCTGTCTTCATATAGGTAATGATAGTTTTTAAGAACTTCGTCGGCAAAGTGACAGGAGTTAGTCGACCTCCAGCCCTAGCCATGTACGTCTGCAACTTCCTATTGGGAGGTGAGTGGGGGTCCTGGATCGTAAATACAACGAGGGACTCCTCTTCGACATTGGAAGGCAGTTCCGGTGTTTTTGGGGGTTGTTTAAGGGGAGATTTGCCCTGAGATTTGGTGTCTTTTTTACTTATTGTGGCCATGTCATTTGACTTTGTCTTTGGCATGACGCGTGCGGTGGTGGCGGATTGTGACGACGCTGTTGACTCTTGTGTCTTGGCCTCGGAGTACTGCAGTATCAGCTCGTCAGCCGAGCGACTGGTGTTTGTCGAAGGTAAGGCAGACGCTCCCAAGGCTCTTGCACCTTGACCTGTAATGTACAAGAATATTTATAAGCATGATGTTAATCTAGTTCAAACTGTGAAGTAGTAGGTCAACACGTGAGATGTTATTCAACATAAAAATGTTATATGTAAAAATGTTACTTTTTTAAGTTTTGAATTACGCGCGAAGCGAAGTGAGGGAAGGGAAGCATAGTCCATGCTTGCCTTGTACGCATGCGCAGGACCGCATTATGAGTTCGCGCGCTCGCCGGCCGACTACGCTTGCGGACGCCACGCACCGCCGCAGTATTCGAATATAGTGCGTTGAAAAACACTACTGCGAGCGAGTGTGTCAAATCGCTCAGACGTTCCCGCCAAAATCGGTTTAATTTATAGTTACGCTAGTTTTCTATTGTGTTGTGTGAACTGTTCTATGAGGGAGTTTTATGAAAACTAATCAACCGGTACCTTTTATATTTTTGTTTTGTGTTGAAATTCCTCTCTATATCTAATATATAGTGTAAGTTGGTTTTTGATTAACCATATACAAAGTGTTAAAAATTAACCCGACAAAGTTTAAGAGGTGCTTAAGACCATCGAACTGAACATCTTTCATTATGGGACCAACTCTGAAATCACGAAAGTAAAATCTGCTGTTTCATACATTTTGGTCAAGTAGGTATGTATTAAACTTTTGTATGAAACAGCAGATTTTTTTTTCGTGATTTCAGAGTTGGTCCCATAGTGAAAGTTGTTCAATTCGATGGGCTAAAGCAGTTAAAGTTTGTCGGGTTAATTTTTTAACACTTTGTAGATATAACACCACGCTTGTAATCCCCGAGGGGTTAGCAGAGGTGTACCTATACCCTATTGTGATCACACCCATATTTCGCCATTTGCAGTAGAAATGTCCTAAATTGATTTCGCTTGCAATGAAATTTGAACTTTGTCATGAAAGAAAAAGTATTTATTGTGATTCGCACAGAGAGAACACAAACTAAATAATATTATTATAAAACAAATGGAAACTTGTAATTGGCCTTCATTGTATTAAAACGGAAACCATTCTTTGTATTAGCTGTAAGTTTTCCTAGTAAAATAAAATTAAAATAAATAAAAACAACAGCAGTGGGATTCTGTAACCATCTCACCGTGAAAACTTGGTGAAGTGAGCGTGGAGTGAGTTGTCAATCGTGTCGATTTCTAGCAAAAACAAACTCACTTCACCCTAAGTTTTCACGGTGAGATTTTTATAGAATCGACCGGCAGTAAGTGTTCTACTCATGGCATGCATGACATTGACATTTTTGTCCTTAACGTTGATAAGAAAGAAAGATAATACGTTTAGGCGCTTTGCAGATGGAGCAACTATTGCAGCAACTGGCTGTTTACATATGTACATCTCGGGCTATTTGGTTGTAGCAACTGGCAACTTTTAAAGAAAAATTTATAAAAGTGAAAGTTGACTCAACTAAAGTTGCTCCATCTGCAAAGCGCCTTATTTACGGTAAGCATGACGCAGAGAAAGAACACAAGAACAAATTGGGGGGAAATATGCGTCACATCCACGCAGAACGGCCATCGCTCAGCAAAATGCTACGACCCTATGCGAGACAAGAGCCCCAGCGCTGGTTTTCAACGACAGCCGACGTTGACGTGATGACGTCTACCGCTGCAGCATATATGATAAGATAGAAATAACAAAATAAATACACAATACTCCGAGCAACAACGAGCGCCTCCGCGCGCCGACAAAGTAAATCTGTGCGCGCAGCTATCATAAAACTATATGTTTGACGTTTTGACAAACTGGTTACGTAAGGTTATAGATACAGTATCTAGTTTCACGTTTTCTCATAACACATTTGACATTGGCAGAATTTTCGACATCGGCACTATTGCCATAGAGAAAAATAGAATAGAATAGATTCTGAATTCAAGCATAGCTGTATACTTCGCCGCTGGTCTAAAATAATAACACAATAAGTACTCACTCTTGTGCACACGTAGCTGCCGCGTCTCTTTCTTCTGCTGCTTCATGTCTATGGCACTTTGCTGTAACTCTTGCGCCGCTCTTTCTGCCTTCTCCCGTTCGGCTCGGAACTCGTTTGCTAATCGAGTGGCGTCCAACTTGCAGCTCGAGCGGAGTGCCTTCTCGACTTGTGCCGTGTTAACGCGCTCTTCCCTTTTGAACTGAACACAAATATTTTTAAGGTGAAATAAATTTGAGGTTTCAAACACATTAATGGCCAGTAACCACGGGTCTGACTGTCGAAGGACTGATGGCCCGTGGAGCAAACGAGTCCTGGAGTGGAGATCGCGTATCGGCAAGCGTAGTGTGGGAAACCCTCCAGCTAGATGGACGGACGACCTGAAGAAGGTGACTGGGGTAGACTGGATGCGGAAGGCGGAGGACAGGGTGCTGTGGCGCAGTCTGGGAGAGGCATATGTCCAGCAGTGGACTGCGATAGCCTGAGTTGATTGATTGATTGAACCACAAACAGCCTCAAGAATTGCCCAAACTTAAGTGGTAGTTCAGTATACATTGCTTGCAGAACAGATGGTACCTAAAAGTTCTGGAATGGCGACCACATACAGAAAAACTTAGCGCGAGTAGTTCCTTCACCAGGTGGATCGATGACCTGGTAAAGGTCGAGGGAATCCACTGTATGCCAGGAGCACAGGAGCAACGGTGGACGCCTTGCAGCTATTCAATCATATCTGCCTAGAAGATGCATGCAATGTAGATGACAGATAGCATGATCAGATGAATCATAAACCAAATGTGACGTAAATGCCAACAACTTTAATACTATTGTTCGTCAGAGCGTTTACGACGTACGGTATTTCATACAAACTTTCAAGCCCTTGTTTTTCGAAATGAATGAACCGATTTTAATGAAACTTCATACGCATAAGTAGGATACAAAGGTCTAAAAAGTTACTTAAGAACATTTTCGAAAAATAGTGTTAGTGTTACCAAATTAGACCGATTTTAAATTTTCCATAGAAACAGAGATTTCCAGCTATCTTTTTTTTAAATAAGACATTTCGAAAATGTTCTTAAGTAACTTTTCAGACCTGTGTATCCTGCTTATGCGTATGAAGTTTCAATAAAATCTGTTCATTCATTTCGAAAAAAAAGGGCTTGAAAGTTTGTATGAAATGCCGTTCGGCGTAAACGCTCTTAACTTGATTTTGATTGAGTTCATTGCTTGCGACTTTTGGGCTTGTATGAGGTGCCGCTATTGTCTACTTTACCTTGAGCTTCAGATCTCTCCTGGTACGTCCGGGGAACAAGTTTTCCATGAGCATGAAGTCAGTTCCCAATGAGGCTAGTGCGCGGTAGAACTGTACTGTTTCTGCATCCGTCCATAAGGCAGTGCGTTTTGTACGGCGGTACCCACTGCTTGTACTGCTCGAGGCGCCTTCGTGCATGATGCTTGATGATACCTTGCGCTTTTCTGATTGTTTTATTACCTGGAGGAGGTAGAATTGGTAACCAGACGGGAAAATAATAAGAACTTATAAGGCAGTTTTTAGTTTGGTGAAGGATGTCGTTCTAGTAGAATACTCTTTATAGGTGGGCAGCGCCATCGACGTTCAACCTGTTATCACGGATTCAGGAAATGATTGTGATTTTCGACGAAAAAATTTTACACTCCCCTAGTGTTTTAATTTTTTTTTTAGGCCCCCTTATCTAGAATTATGTGGTGAATATGGTTTCAGTTGGCGCGTCGATTCCCTGCCATGCTGTATTGTGTACACCATAAAAAAAAAAACAGAAAAATAAATGCAGAAATTTTACATAGTGACACAAAAGGCGACCCTAACATAGAAAGAGATATTTAGCCATGGATGGGTGCTGGCTGTAGTTAATGCACATTTTGAGACTCCTTTTTCTAACATTCGTTATCTCTCTTCTTGGCGCTGAATAAGTATAAGTATTTCTTTATTATTGAATTTTATATTCAATAATTCATGCCGAATTTACTTACAGAATGTTCGGCTTAAACAAGTCATCTTGTCTACTACAATGATATTTTAATGTAATATATTAAATAATTATAATTCCCATTGACTAAAGGTCAGAAATCTCGTTCCTTCCTCGTGGTCAAACTTAATGGTCAAACTGATTTGACCACGAGGAATTCTGTTCCGGATAGTCAAACTACTTAGTTTAACAAAAAATATCCACCCTTTGTATACTTGTACAGTCATTAACAAAAATAATTTCCTTCCTCATGGTCAAACTTAATGGTCAAACTGATTTGACCACGAGGAATTCTGTTCCGGATAGCCAAACTGATCAGTTTGACCATTAAGTTTGACCACGAGGAAGGAACGCATATTTGTAAGGGACGCGCTTCATATTTTGTTCAACTCACAAACACAACCTGACCAGTGTAAGGTTGTGTTTGTGTTTTTTATTACGGTTCTTGCAGTTTGCAGATCAGTAATAACATTTGAATTTCTCGGCCTACTGTAGTGCATCTCCTTAAATATCTCCAAGCCAGTTCGTGTGTCACTACATCGCTGAAGGCACCAGTTGGTGGAGGTGTTGATGCTGGTCAAGTACGTTTACTTGTATTACCAAGGGTCAAAACAGGCTGTGAATGTGTGTGTAAGCGCAGGACCTCTCGGTACCGTCCGATAAAATGGCGAAATCCGAAGTGTGTGTGTGTATACACAAACACACTTCGGATTTTGCATGTGTGTGTTATGTGCTGACGCTACTCGTCGTCACGCACACATTCACAGCGTGTTTTTACACATGGTTATCACAAGTGAAGCGAGCGTCGCTTCGTGAGATATAAATACTGTACGTTATGTAGTTTATCAACAAGTTGTTTACAAGAATGTTATTGTCATACTGTAGTTCGACAAAAATTATAATACCAGTCTATTATAGGCCCACTACTGGCCAAAGACCTCTTCTCATACAGAAAAGGCACGAGCATTGATCACCACGCTTGCTCAAGACGAGTTGGCGATTTCAGGCTTATATTAATATTTTATTTTATTTATTAACTACTAGCTGCGTCCCGCGGTTTCACCCGTAAAAGTTTCGATCCCGTGGGAATATCAGGATAAAAACTAGGCTATATGTTAATCCAGAGTGTCAGCTACATCCATTTTTTTTTTATCAAAATTGGTCCCGCCATTTGAGCGTGAAGAAATAACAAATATATAAACACAGACACACACACTCACAGACTTTCGCCTTTATAATATTAGTGATGAGGTTTCCTCACGATGTTTTCCTTCACCGATGTCAGTAATGTCCAAGTTAAACTCAAACGGCCTTATTACAAAACAAGGTTTATGTTCAGATCCAGGTTTAAACCATCGAGCCATTTTTTTATTTGGAACCTCATTCCGACAAAGCCAATGTTCGAAATATTAAAACTAACGTTAAAACCTGTTCAAAGTTGTCAGTTTTGTATTTAGAACTTTACCTTGCTTGGGACAAAGTTTAAAATACAATACCAGACTCGATGATTTAAGCTTGGATTA
Organism: Luperina nickerlii; assembly: GCA_963855955.1. Taxonomy (NCBI): domain Eukaryota; kingdom Metazoa; phylum Arthropoda; class Insecta; order Lepidoptera; family Noctuidae; genus Luperina; species Luperina nickerlii. The sequence goes on from OY979662.1 coordinate 3,625,879, forward strand.
AAGTTAGAACTCGTTTGTAATAAGACGGCGAAAGTTTATATGAATTGAAAAAGTACCGCTTGATAGCATCGTAAATATAGTTACCTGAAAGCCACATTGATGGGTAGAGCTTGTCGCGCCGGGTTGTTCATGATGCAGTGGTGAGCTAGCAGGTCGATCATCCAGGGGGTCAGGGGTTCGAGACCCGCGTGACGCGCACACATGTCACGGAGTAGACGGATAAGTACCTGCGGGTATAATAAATATAAAAGTTATGTTCTCTCCACACAGCGACGCAATTTGCACATTACGCCATATTATACAACTTTGAACAAAGTGTACTAAAACCATTATGATGTGCTGTGCGCCTTTTCCCAACTATGTGCTCGGCTTCTAGTCAAATTGGATACAACTGAATCAAATCATAAAGCTGCTAGTTTCAGGGATTAGCGCAAACAAATTCTATAGAATTTGTTTGCGCTAATCCCTGAAACTACTTTTTTTGCATTTGATAGCCCAATTCTTGAAGAAGGCTACTTAACATCACGCTAGGACTCTTAGGAGATCAGCAAGAAGAAAGAACGCTAAGCCAAAACGAAGAAAAAGCGCGGAAACGCGATGCGATGCGACATGATGGGTTGGGGAAACAAGAAATTTCACGCCGAAGAAGTCGCGGGCCGAAGCTAGTATTTTATATGGATCGGCAGCCTATCTGACCTCCGCAAGTTCCACAACCCAGATACTGGGTAATACGACGAAAATGTAAACAAATGTGAGTTTATGGAAAAATAACTTTATATGCTTTTCAATAAAGTTCAGTTTACGCTACAACTTCAAACATTTTTATAACTTTTTCAATAGGCTTAGTCACTCTGAAGTCAACTTAATTACCAATAAAATAAAGTTGATATTTGTTTAACTTGAAATATAAGTTTGAATAGACTTTAGTCGCGAGCCCCTATATATCTATTTGTTTAACTATACAAATATAAAATATATATTGAACAGTTCCAAGTAAAATAAATAATAAGTGAACTGACCTTGAATGATGAGCGTTCTCCTTGAACCAGCGGCTGTGGCGGATAGCTGCCAAGTGGCTGGTAATGACCTTGTAATCGAGATGCACCTGTTAACAAACAGAATTGTAAAAAATCGCTTATTCCATCATCCTTTGTACCATATCAGTGTGCGCTTTTATGATTTCTAACGTGACGTGATTTCTAATATGGACATCCACGTCCACTTTTATAAAATGTATGGGAAAACTTGTACGTTATACAGTTATCGTGGCCGTAAATTTAAAAGCGTCTTCATATATTTCCCTACATTTTCTCTCCCTGTGTTGTCGTGAGAAACGATAAAAGCGCACATTCTGCTTTTTTGGAACCTATGAAAGATTACCGTAATATACGTATAGTAACTACGTATGATTACGGAAATCTTTCTTAGATTCCAAAAATCCGATCCTTAGCAATAATCCTAGAATTTCCACATGATTCGTTTTTCCAATTATTCTGCAATATATTTAAACACCTATCACTATACATAATTACGCTGGCGACAAAAAAAAAATTAACAGTATAAAACAAAGTCGCTTTTCGTGTCCCTCTGTGTCCGCTTAGTTCTTCTAAACTACACAATGGTGCCGATTCCCTTTTTCACAAACTTAACTAAATTTAAGTTCAGTATAAATTTTAGTTTAGTCCTGTCTAATTAATCAGCGCCTGACATTACTCCATACAAGTTTGGATGTGATTAAAAATCGCCTACTAAAATTACGTCAATTTAAGTCAGGAGCTGATTAATTTGACAGGACTAAACTAAAATGTATCTTCTGTCCTTTTCTTAATGAAATAGAAAGAAAATATGCACTGAATTTAAATTTAGTTTAATTTGTGAACAACAGGATCGGCACCAATATATTTTGATGCGGTTTTCACCGTCATTAACAGAATTTATTTATTTTAGATAATCATCATACCATTATAATCAGCCTATAATGTTCCCACTGCTGGGACACAGGCCTCCTCTCAGTGAGAGGGAGTGGGCCGTAATCCACCACGCGGGCCCAGTGCGGGTTGGTAGATGTCACAAGTCTTCGAATTTTTGGTTCTAGGACGTGCCGGTTACCTTACGATGTTTTCCTTCGCCGTTTTGAGAGCAGTTATTTTAGATAATATATACGGATATTTAACATGGAGCAAGTGCATAACAGATTTTCCACAACCCAGTTCCTGGGTACCACAATACCCGTTGGTAAGATTGGTTGTCAGAATTTAGGGCTTTTGACTACCCTTAACGATTATCAAAGATCTAGAAATGACAGCCAGGACCAACGGCTTAACATGTTGTGTGCATGTTAAGCCGTCTCAATATGTAATTTATGGTCACCCATCCAAACCGTCCGTGGAAGCCGTAGCTTAACCTGAGCTAGATTAGGCTGTTATCATTTAGCCACTCAGTCACCAGTCGATTTCACATAGGCATTTCGCTAATATCTAAAATATGCAAATTACCTCGGGCTCCAGTTTCCTAAGATTTTGATGCAGTGTGGTGACGAGGACGCGGTCGGCTGCGGTGGAGCCCGTCACGGTGAACCCGCGCTCGTGGCAGACGCTCGTCACCGACGCGCCCGGGCTCTCGGCTCGTACTAACTTAGAGCATTAAAAATGTTCAAACAAATAATGTGTTTCCAAAAAAGTTGAAAATATAGTAAACTAAGGATAAATGACTGCCTCGTTGGTCTAGGGGTCGCAAGCGTTACTTCTAAGGGCCTGTGCACACACGTTTTTTAAAAGCGCCGTTGTTGCGCGTTTTAGTAACGTACGTCGACGGCGCGCTTTTATCCTACAGAAGGTCTACAGGCTGCTTGCTTCTGACTCGCGTACGTGTAGAGTCTGTATCGCTACAAACGCGCGTCGTAGGCGCGCGCTTTTTAGAAACGGTGGTCGACGGCGCGCTTTTATCCTACAGAAGGTCTACAGGCTGCGTCTGACTCGCGTGCGTATCGCGTCTGTATCACTACAAACGCGCGCCGTTGACGCGCGTTTTAGAAACATGCGTCGATGGCGCGCTTTTATCCTAAAGAAGGTCTACAGGCTACGTCTGACTCGCGTGCGTATCGCGTCTGTATCGCTACAAACACGCGCCGTTGACGCGCGTTTTAGAAAAGTGCGTCGACGGCGCGCTTTTATCCTACAGAAGGTCTACAGGCTGCGTCTGACTCGCGTGCGTATCGCGTCTGTATCGCTACAAACGCGCGTCGACGACGCGTTTAAAAAACGTGGTGTGCACAGGCCCTATTAACCATGAGGTCCTGTGGTCGATTCCCGGATCGGGCAAAGTGTTATTGAGATATAATAGCATTTTGTAGAAGCCCGGAGTCTGGATTTGTGACAATAGGCTCTCTTACATGGGATTCACAACATTACTGGCAATTTTTTTTTTTTAACTTTGCCCCACACTAGGTTTACTCCTGTATTGTGGGTGCGTTTACAAAGATTTAAATTCACATACACAAACAGCCAGACCCGGAAACACTACCTGTAGGCAATACAAATATTTGTTCCGTGCAGGAATCGACCCCGCGACACGCAGCGCAGCAGTCGATCGCTCAGCCACTGCGCCAACCGTGTCGTCAAATGTAGGTGGATTCAAGGTACATCTCTGCTAACCCTAAGGGGAATACAGGCGTGATGTTATGCCTGCATGCTCCAAAGAGCCAGACACAGTTGTACAGACGCCAGCACATCAAGCTACCCGAAACTGTCAAATTTTCCCAATGAACTCTGAACCTTATGCTTTAGCGATAAAGTTGATAATCTATTAAAGAAATTTGACAGATTGTAGTAGCTTATGTGCTGGCGTCTGTACATAGTGCACCAACATCTTGCGGATTATGTTTCAAATCCCAGTAGGAGGCGAGCATATTCCCACTAACTAGCGGGGTAATTGCGTATACACACTAAATAAAAATAAATAAAGTCCTCCAGACGGTCTTTCGGTCACGGCGGCCAATCTCAACGGAGACTGGCATTCGGCGCGGGAGATATTATAGTGCACAAGCGTACGCGCAGACACAGATGCACTCCCTCTTCGCTCACTCTCATAGTCCGATGGGACGGCAATCCGACACGACCGGGGAGAGATCAGGCTTAAGGCGAAAGCGCCAGGGTAGCCCTCGAAATACAATTTTTGAAGTGAAAACTTCTTTAGCGGCGCTGTGTACTTTTTTTGGAATGGGTAAAAACTTCTAAACTCGCGTCAGGTCACGTGACCCTGATCGAAAATTCGTAAGACGTAAAACGTAAGACGTAAGACGCGCGTTGTTTTGGACAGCGCCATCTATGCACATCGGGAAGAACTACGAGGGCCTCGCGTACTAACTACGTAGTTCATCCAACAACGACGAGATGGCGCTGAACCACGGATATATAACTGACGACGAGCTCCATGCGAGCGGCTTGCTTCTCTTACCACTGCCGCGACCAACACCACGAACTGAAGTCTATCCTGTGTGCTTATTTGTAAATCTGAATAAATTCCTTTCACGAGAAGAATAAACCAGTCACTTTGGTCATCATACCTGATTTGCAAAAAACCCTATAAAATAAGGAACACACCTTAACACGCGTGTTTTGTTTATAAGACGATTCACAAAATACACTCGTAATTGTTCAAGTTTTCACTTCTGTCGGCACTACCGGAGTGCCAGTGTTTTTTTTTTACATTTTTTCAATTTGCTGGTCAGTATTAAGTTGTACGTTGATTATAATATATGATTCGCGGCCGTAACAAATATGTGTTTACAGAATTATAATCATTAAAGTCATCAACACAACTCTCTAAGACCAAGTAACCCCAAAGGATGACTATTTCATGAAATCTTGACATTTTGGGATTATACTAACCTAACAAGTTGTATTACCGATTCTGTAAATACATATTTGTTACGGCCGCGAAACATATTTTGATCGACGTACAACTTAATACTGACCAGCAAATTACAAAAAACGTCAGAAAATTTGAATTTCGCGGGCTACCCTGGCGCTTCCCCTTAACTGCTTTCCGTGCTTATTCTTTTTGTAACACACTATCAATATCAATAGCTTTCATTTTAACAGTTCAACAACATTCTTTGCGTTATTTACGTGGTTGAGTAGAATTTTTTTTCGAAGATGTGGACAATGGATTAGCAGTATCCTGCAAAATGATTCAGACTGTTTAGGACTGCAGGTAAATCTAGATTTAGTCTGCTACTGGAAAATTCCATTGAACAACTCAATATCATCAAACTTAGGATCAAACTTAGGACCCCTACTACTACTTAGGACTACTACACCGAGCAGGCAGTTGAAAATAGTTTAAAACCTTGAACCAAATTAAAGCTGAGTAATATCATACCTTATTGGATAAGCCCTCAACAGCCTCCTTAGTAGGAAGGGTCTTCATAATGACCACAATGTCAGCCACATTCTTACCAGCCATCATTGTTCCTTTCTTGTAGGAACCCACTTGACGGACCTCTTCCAGTTGCTGTCAACAATATTTTAAAAACATTCTTAGGTTGTGATGTCTTACGACTTCCATGCGAACGAAGAAGACTAGACAGAAGCTAGTATTTATAATATATTATAAAAAATAGCTTCTGCTTCTAATAAAATATCAGCAGCCCGATACACTCCCTCCCGCATAAGTAGGATTCGCCAATCGAGGCATACCCTTACCATCCCCGACGACGCCACGACCCTCCTACAGGAGATCAGTAAGGCCACCAGAAAGTACAAGTCCCGACAGCCGTCCTTCCGCTACTAAGGTTCGTGTCGTGACGTGATGTTGAATAGCGTATACATTACCTTCCTCAAGCATTAGGCTATCAAATGCAAAAATAATTTTACTAGAGATTAGTGTGTACAAATCAACAATATAGAAACACCTAGATAACCCAAGAGCAACTACTTCGCGTGCCAAAAATCGCACCAGCTTACGTACAAAAATCGTAAGCCGCCACTTTCGCGCTCAGCCTTGTCTACTACTGGCTGGGTGAGCGTGAGTGCTGGCGCTAGGCCCCGGGGTGAGGCGAGACGGGTGCCGCACGCGGCGACGTCTTTGAATCGATTTGATTTTCCCATCACTAAATAGTGCTTGTGAAGTCATACTTATTGGTAGTAAAAAAATGGCACACTTGGTTTTCATACAGATCGTGATACTTGCGTTATCTAGGTCTATCTATATCTGTGTACTGTGGTACAAACAAACTCTTCAGCTTTATTATATTAAAAATATTAAAATAAATAAATATAAATATAATATATATACAAAGTTGATACGACAGAGGGGCTTTCCTTTAAACTGCCTATACTAGATACCATTTTCAAGCTCTGTACCAAAAATGAATTAAATAGGAGCAGTAGTTTAGTCACAAATGATTTTTGAAGTTTTTGCTACGTTTGAACACGATGTATATTTCCTAACAGCTGATTATCTCATACGCATAGGTCATGCACCTTAAAACGATAATCTGAGTATACGATACATTGTTGCCGCACAAGTACAACCAAATATTTCACGAAGCAATAAATACACACACACACACTTGCACTTTCACTATGAGAGTGACAAACATAGCAAAACCCCCGCGCCTTTTTCCCGCGCGTAAAAGGAATAGAAATAGGTCAGTGTGTTGCTATTGTATCCTAGATCCTTGCGAATTTGCTAAAAAAACTTGTTCTTTCAGTGGACAGTGCGCAAGCAAGCGTCATCCATTCGGGACGTACGTTACGTAACACGGGAGCCCCGGCGCCGCCGCCGCGCCGTTATGTCTTGTCGAACTCGCTGACAATAATTGTGATTTTGTTTTGTTATTGTGATAGACACTAAATAAGTTTAATCCAGTATTTTTTTTTATTGTGACAGGATACGTAACTTGGGAATATTATTATTTAGTGTTAGTGTTTTTTTTTTTTGTGATTGACTGTTTTTATTGTGATAGGATACGTAATTAAACGTTGGTTGTATGTGTGTGTAAAATTAAAGTGTTCAGCAATGCCTCGTGTAACTTACACGGCGTCAGAATACACTTACATGATTTTAATTTACGGTGAATGCCGTGGAAACACAGATTTAGCTCTGCGAACATACCGAGAAAGGTATGGTGACCGGCGCAATAGCCCTAGGAACGCCGGCACCATACAATTGGCAGTACAAAGATTACGGGAATTAAAGTGCTTAGCGACGGACAGTGATTTAATTAGAAAAATAAATAACAATATTCTCCGTCGGTATAATTTGTGCATTAATATGAATCGAGGACACATCGAGAACTTAAAAATTTTGTGTTTTTGTGTGTGCGCGTACTTTACAACTTACCTAACATAAAAGCCGCGCGAGCGGTCTAAACCGCCCGCTCCCCGCCCCCCCCTCCCCCCCCCCTCCGCCCCCCCCCCCCCCCAAGAGAGATAACACACACGCGCTCCTGCGCGACTTTGTTACTAGGCATCTAAGGTCAGTCAAATTTATTTATAAAGGGTGGTTGCGTTTCACTCTGACTTTAAGCTATTTAGTTTGTTTGAAAAAAAAAAAATCTCATTTTTGGCGCTTTCTATTTTTGTACTGTATCGAATTAATACTATACACGTATAGTATACGTAGTGTAATTTAATGCCCCTCTGTCATATCAACTCTGTATAAGTATAGTTTACTCAAGACTAAGTTTGTTTTGACGCCTCAACTACTGAAGCGGTGGTCCCACAAATTAGCGAGTCGTTAAATAGTGCAGTCTTAAGCACGAATCTACATAAAAATCTATACTCACACATGCTGCAAAATCACCAGGAGCGACAACAAGGTTGTCCAACACTGTCTGTAGCTTTGTGATGAGACTCAGCACTGCAGACTGCTCAGCATTTGTTGGACATAACTCCCCATGCTGTTTAAGGAGTGCCTGTAAATTGATATATTTTGTAATATTATCTACCTTTCTTCATAGTAACAAGGAAGATTTCAGGGCTGAGAGCCAACCCTCACTGCAACCTAGGAGAGCCAAGCTTTCTGTGTGCTGTGTGCCCTGTGCTTTATTCTGTTATTGCACAGGGCACACAGACACACTGAAAAAATGCAAAACTATACAGTTATATTATTATTCATCCAGTATGGCCCTAGTTGAATATGCAACAACAAGGCAGTAAAACCATCCTACATGTAACACATTTAGACCAGTACAAAATAAAGGACGATGCCAGGATTTGTATCAATTCTGGTTCCACCCTCCAATATTATTTTTGGATAGTTAGTTTTTGAACAAAAGTTACTATGGCACTAAGTTACAAATCTTACTCCATTCAGAGTTATGCATTATTAAACTTGTCAGTTTAACAATAGCCAAAATTAATGCTTTTCCCTAATACAAAGCATTTTTTAAATTAATACTGGGATTATCTACCTATATCGATGTCGGCTCTTGGTTGATCAATCAGGTTAAGCTACACTTGCCGCAGTTGGTCCATGGCTAGGTGACCATCTTTCCATATCAAGACCCCCCTCTTGGCTAAAAAAAAGGCTAGGCAGATGATGTGTGATGGTGTAGGGGATTTTCGGGCTGTTGGAAAAGCGGATATTGTTTATAAAAATGACTTGGTAGTCTTAGTTAATCTAAATTTAGGTATATCACAATTTTTATTTTTACTGTGTGTATTTATATTATGGATATTATTCAGCTGCATCTATCTGGTTAGACAGGAAGCCGACCCCAACATAGTTGGGAAAAGGCTAGGCAGATCATGATATTGCTTCTTATTTTGAAAATTCCTAAGTTTTTGTGAACATACAAAATACTTTCTAAGATATAAAGAGAAGGCAGAGTTATTATATAAATTTCTTTGAATTTGTTTCTAATAGACTCGCGAGGACCCATTTTATAGATTGCGCAGATTGCCCCCTTTTGTGAAATGAAAATTGAATGTATGTCAGCTGCCTATCCCCACAGCAGAACACCATAACACATAATACTATGGAAATAAGCAAAGTATACAAACCTAGCTGTGGCAATATCAGTCAACTGTATAATTTTTCTTACTGCATATGCAGCTGAACTTAATCTACCTAAAAGAGCTCTAATGTGGGCAATTTTTAATCTAAAGCCATTCCTAGAAATACAGTTTCTATAGCAACATCTAGTTTCTTGCAATCTAGTTTTAAATTTAGACCCATTTGGGGTACATTTTGTAATGAGAACTTAAGACGTTTAGTTTTGTTTGCATTAAGTAAAAGTTTAAGTAGCGTTATACAGCCAATTCAAATGTACGATGATGTATGAGAACATTCATGCAAGTGTTCATGAGCATCATGTGGATCGCATGACACAATGCAGAACGCGATCGCGACTGCCCCGAGTCCTCGCTATCTGACCGAGCCATTACATGGATTGGTGGCAAATTCTATTTTCTAACAAACTTTCATAGGTCCTTCTCTGTAGTCAGAAAGCTGCCCCTACAACTACCATCTGACTAAGACATAAAAGACGCTAGTAATAACTCAAATTTATCTACCTGTGTCATAACAGATTCATCAGGGACAGGCTTGCATCAAGGAAACGCCAGTTCAGCAAGTACCAGGTCGAATGGGGGCCTCAGCATCAAGACGCGAGGCCTGTTGAAGGAGGTCGTCCCATACCTCGGCCTCCACGACCCCCACGCACCATAATTCACTTTTACACCAGAAAACCTGACAATTACTATAATATTATATTATAGTTATTGGAAACCCGGAGTTACACTCGCCACAGACGTTATGGCAGCGTAATACCGCGTTACTAAGTATTTTGTCGCGTGTACCTATTTATGTATTAAAATTTTATTTTTTGGATTTTTTTTTCAAAGGTAGACGGAATACCCGGTCGTGGTAAGCAAAGAGCCGGTAGGCACAGAGCATGTAACCCTGTAGGTAAGAGGTAAGTACACACTTTTTGATAGACTGAATGTTTTCATCAACTTCAACTCTTGATTAATGGCTTCTGTGGAATAAACACCACAATTTTGACAATTTCACGTACTTGGAATGATAGACAATCAAACGAAGGAGATTGTTCAGTGAAAAGAAATTTGGACGGTGAAAATGAAAAATGTAAAAATAGTATACTCGGCAACGTTGGACGGTTCAATAATATTCGTGTAAAATCTAATAAAAATCGAGGTCAATTCCAAAACATTCAATCCGATATTTACAAAAAATCAATGTTTTCATCAGAAATTGTAAACTTACACTTACACTAAACATTACTAACTTCAACTCTTGATTAATGGCTTTTGTGGAATAAACACCACAATTTTGCCAATTTCATGTACTTAGAATGATAGACCATCAAACGAAGATTTTACTAAACAAAACAAACACTAACAGAGCAAGGAACATTCTTCTTCTTCTCTTCGTTTAATGGCTTTTGCGGAAAAACCACCACAATTTAGCCAATGTCAAGTGTACTCGGGTTAGCCACCAAACACAGGAGGATAAGAGCAAGGAACATATTTACTCTAGGAGGTAGTCAGTGTCAAGTGTCAACAGATAGTTTTTTTTTTAATTTATTCATGACCATGGATACATGTCCTTCAGTCGTTCAGACAGATCAATCGATGTACTGTAGCCAATGAAAATATGTAGTATATTTCATTACAAGTGCGGAAAGGTCAGTGTTGCCATATGTACGGATTTGTCCGTACACGTACGGAATTTGGGGTATTACGTACGGAGAGAAATGGCGTACGGATTTGTGTTCGGATTTTTAATTATTACACATTTTACATAATATTTAGCACGCTTTCAAATAAAAAAATATTTATGTCGATATCGATAGTTTTTCACTTTCCTCATCACATAAATTATGTTATTGAGTAATTCCCCATCCTAGAGTTCCTAGACAATCACTTGTCTATGACAACTGATTGTCTATGACGGGGAATTACCGCAACATATTTCGTTTCGTGTGACAAAGAGAGCATGATACACGACTGACACTGAACGAAAGAGATACATTACAATTCGATTGTTGTTGTTATTATTGTTTTGGCTCATTTATTGAAAAGAAACTAATTGTGTTGTGTGTGAGTGTGAGATTTTAAATTCGATTGCAATATGAGTGGAGATGCAAAAAAAAAGCACGAAGAATGCAGCGTTTTAACGAAGAATGGTTAAAGGAAACACCTGGATTTAAAGCCTGGGTCACTCGCAATAAGAAAGGAGAATGTTTTGCATTTTGTAAGTACTGCTTGACGGATCTATCTATAGGAAGTGGTGGCAAAAAAGATCTTTATAAACATATGGCATCCGCTAAACATCAACATTCCGTTCCCAGTACCAGCCAAATGTCACTTGTAGACTTTTTGCCAAAAACGTATGACAGTGCAAAGAAAGGTGAAATCTTACTTTCTGCTTTTGTTGCCGAGCATAATTTGGCAATGAATGTAATGGAACATCTACCACAGTTAATAAAAAATATGAAATGCATAAATGTATAAATAATTCTTGCTTTTTTTTACTATACCTACGGATCTCGTACGGATTTTCAAATTTTTTATCTACTATCTAAAAATTACGTACGGAATTTGTACGGATTTTGCTTTCGAATGTACAGATTTTTAGTTCTTGTTGTATGGCAACAGTGGGAAAGGTTGTCATTGCAAAGAGTTCCGACATAATGTCTACCCGAGCTGAGGCGCAGCCGAAGGCGAGGGTTGACAGTCGGAACAAGTTGCAATGACGGTTTCGCACGTGTACTGAACGACTATTTTTAATACAGTTGCGAAAAAATGAAGCAATTTAATAAAATAATAAAAACACAATAAACTCAACTAACTAATGGCGCCAGATTTTTTTTTCTTCACCCATTCTGGTAGGCAAAGGGAACTATGCCCATACAGCCAAGTCTTCAGTAGAATTTTTTTATTGACATGAATTGAAAATGAAATTTAATGAGATGAAATGAAATGAAACCTAACCTAACTCATTCAATCAAATCATTAAATCTGATATTGAAACAAATTAGTAGCTTCTTTTTAGAAATATACGTATTTGCATGAATCATAAAAACTTCTATGAATTTTTTTAGTAAAAACTTCATGGTTGATTTTTCTTTTTAATAGACATTATTTTGACAGTTGGGAAAGAGAACGCACGAGTTCGGGAAAGGTAAAACAAAAGCACGAGTATGTAATAGCCCACATCCCGAACGCTATACGTCCCTGCAATACGCCACTTTTTGAGCAACTGTATTAAAAAATCATTTTCGACTAACATTTCTGTCGATTTTCCATGCTGGGTCCACACAACGCCGCATGTTGTTTTTAGTCGCGGATTCATATTTTGATCAAGATACAACCAGAAACTGACCTGCAAATTGCGAAAAAAAAAACGTAAGAAAATTTGAAACTGTGATTATACGCGATGTCCAAAATGTGTTTGTGGACGTTTGAAATCGCTACAGAGTCGGTGGCAATCAGTCGTGTGTCAGTTGCTGCGTTTGTATCAAGCACTACACACACATTGACTTGCCGGCGACTATACTATTGAAGTTATATCTAGTTCCGGATTAAGCACCACGTCTCGGGGGGCACTCACTAAAACAGCACCGAAAATCTATTTGCTAGCACATAAAAGGCAAGGCTGTTTGAAAACCGCCGCGTTTTTTCGGCGGGAGATGACGTTGCGTTGGGATATCGTATACCCAATAATTGGGTTGTGGAGGACAGATAGGCAGTCGCGCCATGTAAAATACTGGTACTCAGCTGCTTCCGGTTAGACTGGAAGCCGACCCCAACATAGAAAAAGGTTAGGCAGATCTGATGATGAGTGATCTCTGTGTAGGTACAGATCACACACATCAAGTTACTACAATCTGTCAGATTTTTTTAATAGATTTTCAACTTTATCACTGAAGTATAAGGTTCAAAGTTGATTGCGAAAATTTGAGAGTTTCGGGTAGGTTGATGTGCTGGCGTCCGTACGTAGTTTTATGGCTCTCCCCCACACAGGTGCGCTATTATCGGTCGCTAATATCGGATGCGTTATTGCGACATCTGTTTTCAGTACATTTTGTATTAGGACCGCCACGAAGTTACACACTGCTGCAATAATAACGACGCAATAAGTAGTACGCTTGCGTTCCTCCGTTCTGCGATATTCCGATAAAAAAGGGTCGCTAATCTGTGGGCCATTTACTATTTTACTTTTTACCAATAATTGCAACTGTCTGTCATCAAATTAAAAAACAAACAGAAAAGCGCGGGAAAGGAGGCATCCCGCGTCGTCTTTCGGTTATGTAAACGGGAACCAGCAATGCACAACACAGCAATGCACGGCACGAGAACGCACGACATTGGAATGAACGTGTTTTGAATTCCAATGACGTACATTGTCATGTCGCGCATTCTCGGCCCGGACCAAGAGTGTCCGGCTTGATAATGTACAGCACGGGAATTGGAATCAAAACAAACAGTGACGTCACAATAAAAAAGTAAAAAGCCATGTGAAACTAGGGATGAGATTTTGATTGATTAAGGATTGATTTTGATTGATTTTGTTTCATTTGACGTGTGGTTGACGTTCAATCAATTATTATTGAAGTAAATCTGTGAACTATTCGTTAAGAGGAAATACGGGCGGAACGACTTTTGAAATTTAGGTATTTGAAGAAACTATCGCTGTCGCTCTGCGAGCCCCCGCCCTCTAATGCGTGCGATAAGGACAACTGCAGATCCGACTGAATAGCCTAAGTAAAAAGTCACATTTTCGAGGTTTGGCTCTCGCCTATTTTCTTCACCAATATTGAACCAATTTAAAAGATATTTCATAAACTGGATAAGAAGGATATGTACTGTGCCGCTACATTATGGTTAACACCCCGACTCAGAGTACCCCGACTCGGATAGGTTAGGTTAGAAGGCTAAGGCGGGAGCGAAGCGTAGCGGAGCTCCCGCCTTAGCCTTCGTGGTTATTTTTTTTTAAACCACCCAGAAGTAGGAGCCCCGCGAAGCGGGGCTCCGTCGACCTATCTTACACTCTGAGTGCTTACCAAAATTTTATTAAACATGAGCAGCTGATTGCAGCTTATATAATTAATATGCTGTACAAAACTCTTTTTATAAAGACTTCTCTGCTTAAAAACTTATCAATCGCGCAATCAATCGTCTTTCGGAACAGCACTATCTAGCTCAATTACCTAGTATCCAAGTCCCAAAATTTCGAGTCACCTGATTGGCCAACCAATCGGCCAATCACGCGATGTCGCCAATTCATGTGTTGTACACTCTCGGGTCGGACCATCAAGGTACACCCCAGGAATTGGAGACATCGCGATGTCGCCAATTCTTGTGTTGTACATTCCTGTGTTGTACAATCCAGTGTCGTGTATTGCTGGTACGTGCATTACAGTGACGTGCATTATAGGGACTCATGTAAACTTGTAAATCACAGAGTAGAATAATTTAAATAGGGGAAAATTGTTGTAAATCGATGATTGGTGTGAGTTCTGTGAGATTAGCTAAAAGAAATTGACAGAGTGGACGTCACAGGTGGACGCGTCCTTTGTGAATAAAATGGTAATAGTTATGGGTGTAGATAATTTCTGAGATTAGAAGTCGTAGTCGAATCCGGGCATCCGGGGGTTTTGTCCCTCGGACCTCGGCCCTTGGCAGCATCCCGGCATCGGCAGGCAGGATATTTTGTAACAAAGTATTATTTGGTAGGTACCTACTTACATAAAATTCAAACCGATAGATACGATCATACGATGGATTTACACCAGTTCGTTCTTTAAAAAGAAGCCAAACGTACTTTATTCTCAGTCCTTGTAACTTCTTACTGGACGTAAAACCTTTGAGTACCTACTTTTTAGTAGTAGTCAATCGACATGATAAGAAAAAATCATTGAGATAAGCGTCGTCGGATACCTACACCACAATCCTAGTCATTGGGTTGTGTAAAGTTGTGTTGTGGTTGTACTGATTTTCAAACGCAAAATTTAGGTCAGAGGCTTATCTTATAATTGATGAACCAAGTTTATAGTTCCTTGCATAATAACTAGTTAGTCAACCCTCCTGAAGTTGTCAGTGGGTCGTCTTAGGGGCCCTCCCAAGTTCCTTTGCAAGAAAAAATTATGATAAGGCAGAAAGTGAGCCTTCTATATTGTTCAAACATCTACCTACAAAAGAGAACTTATCACTAAATTCTGCAACTGAAGCATCCTGTCGCTTTTGGTAAATTTCAAAACACAATATATCTACATGGTTCTGCGGAATGGTCGGAAGGATGCAAGGTGCGGAGGAAGTTTTTTTGTTATGCTTGTAGTCTATTTTCAGGTTTCAAAACTTCACCATTAATAAGTTTTATAGAAAATGGATAGAATTGAATTAAACCAGTGTTCTAAGCCTTGTTGAAAAAAATAGAAGAAAAAAATCTGTGAAAGAATAGAACCCAGTGCATCTTGCTGCCAGCCTGGGTAATCAATCATAAACAAAACTCAAGTTATTTGTAATGGATTATAGGTACAACAATTTTAATATTTTTTGAATTTAAGGTGAATGGGTAGTTGAGACCGCGAAATTCAAATTTTCTTATGTTTTTTGCAATTTGCAGGTCAGTGTCAGGTTGTATCTTGATCAAAATATGATTCGCGACAATAGCAGGTACATATTTAGAGAAGTATAATCATTAGAATCAATAATACATCTTTGTAAGTTAGATTTCTACCACTAACACTTTTCCATAAGAGATTGGTGGGTGGTGGTAGAAATCTAACTTAGAAAGATATATTAATGATTCTAATGATTATAATTCCTTAAATATGTACCTGTTATTGTCGCGAATCATATTTTGATCAAGATACAATCTGACACTGACCTAAAAATTGCAAAAAACGTAAGAAATTTTGAATTTCGCGGTCTACTACTACCCATTCACCTTAAGTACTTCTTTCTTTCAGTACTTACATACATTAACTGGATGGTTTTACTTATTATTTTTTTATGCTTGCCTTTTTATTTGAACGTCTATAAAAACATATATTTCATCTTTGCATTCGGAAAGAAAGAAAATTTTATTTTATTTATGAGGATAAATAAACAAATATATTCTTTCTTTCTTAATGAGATAAAATAAAAATTGGTACAAACAGCAATTACACAAATGGAGTTAAAAAAAACCTTAAGTTTTTATTTTGTTCTCTCTAAATGCTAAAAGATTTTATATATGGTATCAAAAATCACACATGGCTCCACTAGTTTCTTTTGCATAGGTACATAACCAATTAATTGATCTAAGTGAGTCTTTTTCGCCTTTACACTTTTCACCCGTTATTATTATTCTCCATGTCACTGACCTCTTTGTACACTTGTGAGTGTCAATCTCAATGATTTATTTAAAATCATTGAGATGTTTTGAGTTATTTAAATAAATAAATCTTTGTTTATTTTTACAAAGTGTACACTTTTGTAGTTTTTCTATAAAATGGTGTTACTATTGCGACATTATTCCTTGTGAGGCCTCTAGATTTTTTGTATTGGTCAACAATCAATTCATTTGATTGCCATGTTGTCTTTTTCGCCTTTATACTTCTCACCCTTTTTAACCGATTTAATAAAAGGGCAGGTTCTCGTTTTTTTTGTTTGAAAGGTTAACTTTTATTTAACTTTTTTTTGGGGTTCCATACCTCGAAAGGAAAAACGTAACCCTTATAAGATCACTTCGTTGTCCGTCTGTCTGTCCGTCAGTCAAGACCGTTTTTCTCAATTCGCAAAATGTTCAACTGTCCAATTCTCAACTGGTCCAGTTCGCAATTGGTGCAGTTCGTAATCGGTCCAGTTAGCAATTGGTCCAGTTCGTAATTGGTCCACTTCGCAATTGGTCTAGTTCGCAATTGCGAACTAGACCAGACGGACGGACGGAGGGACGCCCCATAATTGCGAATTGGACCAATTGGTCCACTTTGCAATTAGGGGGCGACCTTGATTACGAGAGGCATTTTTTTGACACGACCACCACGTGAGATTAGGTGAGATTCGGCTCGAAGTAAAAATGCATAAGTAATATAATTTATGATCAACTCTTTTATTAGAAAAAAAAATACAATTCTGAGCTGATAAATCATAATATCGCTATTCATTAAGAACAAAAAAAAACACTTTTTTTTTTAATGGAATCAACATAATTATGGGTACTTAGGTAGTACCTATCTAGAAATAATGATATATTTTGACATCAACGCTTAAACAATGTAAGACGAAGAAATATAATCTTTGTGAAAAAGCTTTTAAAACTCAGTTTACCATTTTGTAGTTCGATCAAATATTTATTGTACTTTTTATCAAATGTGATGTCTCTTAGCGTCCTTTGATTTCCCACAGTTTTGATTATAGAATCCTGAAGGCGTTTATCACAATATTTGGCTTCTTTCCGGAGTTTATAAAGAAAATGATACGAATTTGGATTTTTCCGTTGATGCGCCAGTGCCACTCTTCCAGAGCATTCGTTGTACGATGTCTCTGATTTACACAGCTGAGAGTGGTTGGTGGTAATTGCGGATACCATTGTTTCTCAAAACATTGACGAAACTGCCTCATTTCTTCACAAGTCGAATATTTGTCTAAAATATATCGCCATGCAGCAGGAATCAGATTCGCAGGTGTTAGCGGGATCATCGCAATCATTCTTGATATATTTCGTCCATCTCTAGTAGCGACCAATTTTTTTTTGACAGTCTCCAGATAGCTTCATTAAAATGATGATAACATCCACTGACTGAGACAGACGGGAATTTATTTGAGCGATTTCGTAATCGCATTTGAATTTTTTTATTTTGATTTAAAAATTTTGTTTTATGAGAGTAAATAATCGCCTATAAGTAATCTCTGTTTTATTAGGTAGTAGTGCAAATATTACAGGGACGACGTTTGTGGTTTTGCTATCTGAATATTACAATCAATATGCAAAACATACATTTGACAAAACGGCTTGGGACACACTCTAAATGTACCATCAGCGTAGAATGACCTCGTTTTCAGGGCCGTTTCTGTTGAAAAAATGAAAATCTTCTCTTGTTCCCCATCTTCACAAATTAGGAATTCTCTTGCCAAAGCCTCTTGGATAGTGACAGTGCGTGTATTGCTATGACTAAGTAAATCAGCATTTAAATATTTTCGTCGGGCCCTGCATGTCGATTCTGTAAAAATCTCACCGTGAATACCTACTTGCGTGGAGTGAGCTGTCAGTGTCATCCCAACTGATGCTAGGGATTGACCAAGCAAACATTTAAAATCATAAAAGAGATTTTAATAATATTTTTTTAATGCTAATCCTATTAATATTTTTATATAATTCAAAGCTAGTATTTTAGTGGTCAAAACATTCGCCAGCGCCTAACGCACTTGCGCGGCGTGAAATATGGCTCATTCCGAACTAAGTCATCATCGCTCACATGAATAATTTGCTTTCCGATTTAGATAAATCACCACTATGGCAGCTGAGAGTCAGTAATATACCTATTCACTTGAATAGTTACTCATGGTTGGATTATAGTATTTATTTGTGTATACACCACGAATTTCTTCTTCTTTGGTAAGGTGGCGACTGTAGCCAGAAGCACCATTTCGAAAATGCCACGTTAGTTTAAAGATCGGTGATAATTATTAATTTAGGGCATGGTCGGTAGTCGGCGTTATCGCAAGGTGGCACATGCCATGACTTCATATATGTCGATTCACGGGACATCGTTATCGCGTTCACGTTAATTCAGAAAAGGGCCCTAATTCACTATGACCACTTAATGATTCATTACTTCGAAACCACGTCAATTCCTTAATAACCTAATCACTGCATCTGCTATTAACGTATTCTCTATGACACAATGACCGAAACCGGTTTGAACTGTCAAAATACCACGCTTGTACGGCGTGGTAAGATTATGCGGGGAATAATAGATAAATACCATACAGCAGAATTGGGGTCCAGGTGTAAGCACGCTGTAGTCGATTACAGTGCAATTCGGAATGTACCATATATCACTCCACTCGAATCTCGTAACCATGGCAACATCACCTCGGCGTCAACACCTCCACCAGCCGCGTTTTGATTGGCGAATACCTCGTCTTTTTCTACTTTAGAGTTACACATTTTGAAAATCGCTCAACGAAAACTTTGCTTAATCTGCCCCTTGGCAGACTCTAAGGCAGGGTCGCCATGAAATGTTGGGGGTTCAAGGGTCGTTAGAATTAGACAACCAGCTTGATAGAATGTACTTTAATGAATATCTAGTGAATTTATGTTACAATGCGCATTGATGTAAACTGCTTACTTATATCCTAAAGGAGTGTACTTACTACGTTATGCACTATTAGGGACCATACATACACTTCAGGGTTGACACCAACCACTTCTTCATTTAAGGGTTACTAGAGGTGCAGTGCAAACACGGGCGCGCGATGAGCGATAAAATATTTGCACTTATTTGACGTTGGTATTGCATTTTCCTAATGTTCTTATACATGACGCCTTACAAGTTAAATATGTAAAAACAAATCTCTAATGTGATAATGAGTGACTAACGCGCAAGCGCGGCGTGATCTTATCACTTCACCTTCACTACACCCGATTCACGACATTAAATGTCGTGAATCAGGTGAAGTGAAGGTGAAGTGATCACGCAATCTGCAATGTGATAATGACAGTGATTAACGCGCAAGCGCGGCGTGATCTTATCACTTCACCTTCACTTCACCCGATTTACGACATTTAGTGTCGTGAATCAGGTGAAGTGATCACGCCACACGAACTACGTGGGATTACATTCTATGGTCCGTCAGCTAGGCATCCGTTAGCACTCGATGACTTGACACACTCGGTTATCTCTTCTAATTCAATAGATTTGGGTTAATAACAACGCTGAACATCGTCGCAGTCTTTACTAGACTCGATCTACAATTGCTCATAATAACCAAACAATGTCGATGCGTATTTTCATCAGTCTAGCTGTCATAAACGTGAATGTTTTAATTTTATTTACTGTTCGTGCGTGACGCGCTCGCGCCTCAGTCTATATAAGGACTTACTAGACTAGGGAAAAAATAAAAAAAAACAGGATTGAGATTCTGACTGCGCTTCTGTTTTGCTATTTTATTGTAAGTAAAACCCCACAAAATATTAATGTTTTGACCACTAAAATACTAGCTTTGAATTATATAAAAATATCAATAGGATTAGGCTAAAAAAATATTATTAAAATCACGATTATGATTGTAAATGTATGCTTGGTCAATCCCTAGTATCTGGTAAGATGACACTGACAGTTCACTCCACGCTCACTTCACCTACGTTTTCACGGTGAGATGGTTACAGAATCGCACTGTTGTACAGTGTATCTTTTATTGATTCAAATCGAGGTGCCGTATCATTATCTTTAGTTTGCTGTGTTTTAGCCTTCTTCAATAATTCATTTTCTTCAACGATTTCCCGTAACGGACCTAAATTATCACACACAGCCTTTTTTTAGGTCTGCTTTTGTTAGAATGAAAAGAGTATTTACTTGTTATAATGGTCTTTTTGTTCTTTGTAAGTTTATTTTTCTACTTGTGTTTTTTGTCAGTCAAATGTGTCAGCGTGAATAAAAACCAACTAAAGTTTTCATCTAAACTTTATTTTATTCAAATACCGTATATTTCCAATAAATTCGAAATGGCTACGCGCTCTGCACGTTAGTGGGACGTGAGTTACCCCACTAAAACTACATTTGAAGCAGTGGCCTGCCTAGGGGTCAAAATTAGGGAAAGCCCACAGATTTTCAACGTATAATAAAAAAAACGCCCAACTTAGGGATTGGCTGATTTTCAGTTATTAATGTTTGTGTTCAAGTTCATTGATTGGTATTTTTTAATATATTTATTTATTGATAGGTTTAAGTAAGTTTGTTGTTGTGAATTATGATTTTATTAGGGCAAGCCGGGCTTTTCGGCTTCTATGAAGATACCGCCCCTGATTTGAAGTTGTGCTTGCTGCACAAACATGACACGATTCACGTAAAATCATCTTTTTGTCTTGGTCCAGTGTGATTGAGGCATAACATATTTTACAATTAATGCACCGCCACAATGTAGTATTATTAGCATTTGTCCAATTTAGATTATACCGGTAGCCATCATTGCGAATCAAACTCAACTTTCCTCTCTGATTTTCAATAAATTCAAACTCGCGGTTCATTGTTAGTGTACTTGCTGTAAAACATAATATCCACAAACAACATTAATAATTATATTTCCTTGTTTAACCATAGATAAAGTATTACGTGTTCTACAACCATGACGATAAGATTATTATAAAAACAGTGATTTTTATAAATACCCTCAAATAAGACATAAAAATGTCTTCGTTTAGTTATTGAAAATTAGGTTACTTTTTTTTAATAATATTTATTCATGACCATAGATACAAGTCTTTCAGTCGAATGCATAGATGATTAGGTTACTAGCCGTGTGGTGTGGTCAGAACAGAATACAGCTTAGTAGTAATAAGTAATGATTGCTAAATAGTATCGTATTAATATTATTTTAATTTAATAATTTCCAACCAATATGCAACTAGGTCAGAAAAAAATTCTTATCCTTCAAATATGACATGCTGTCATGTCCGAAAAACGAACTCCGTTTGACAAGAACATAAAAAAGGAATTATTTGGAAACAAAGGTTTTACTCTAAGAGGCAAGGTTTTACCAGCAGAGGTAACGCTGCAATACGTTTGTTGTTTATAAAAACATCAGAAAACGAAAAAAAATGAAACGTAACGAACGTATTATCTATCTACTAAACTCCTTAAACGACTTTTTTTGGACCATTTGCTAATTGGTCAATTTGAGAACTGGACAATTTGAGAACTGGACAATTTGAGAATTGGACATTTTGAGAATCAGACATTTTGAGCCCACTGGACATTTTGCGAATTGAACATAATGCGCCCAAAGAGGACGCCCCCTTCTGTTCCGAAATCAAAACCTATGGCAAGAAGCAATGTCAATGCCATTAAGTCCGCCTTTGTACCATTTTGTGCGAGAAGTTTAAATAAATAAGTAAAGGAAAAATCCGAAAATCGTAAATTTGAAGTAACATTTGTAGTCGGGGTACTTTTGGTAAAAGAAACTCCAACTATTTGTGAATGTGAACTGTATTTGTAAAAACGTATGTATAGTAAACTGTGACATTTAACTTATAAATAACATAATTATCGGTAATGGACGGCTCGCGAGGCGTACGAGTCTGTTAGCGCCGAGCGCGTGCGCAGTTACCGGGCGCTTGTGACTTACTGTTGTGACACGGGGCGACATTGCTAGGGTTGTACCGAACCGTCACTAGTCACGTAACCTGGCCGGGTACACGACGAACTCTAGAAGTGCGGGGTGTTGATAGGGGTCGCGCTATATCCTCCCCCTCCAAGTCAGCTGAAGGCTCTGGAGCTGGCTTGGCAACCGATAGCTTACAGGGTCTGCCCTTCTTTCTACCATGGACGACAACGTCTGAATCGCCTACATACGGTGTTAAGAGACTGGCATGATACTTCCCTCGAGGTTCGCTCTCTTTATCTACAACCTCGTAAGGGGTTGCGGAAACAACTTTACTATTACGAAACGGGCCCTCTCGTCTCGGGGCAAACTTACTGGTGAAGCCCTTCGCGGCTTGACTAAGTCGATGGCTATCCATGAGTACAAGGTCACCCTCCTGAAACTTAGTTCCAGGAGGACGGCGGTTTTTGTCCATTTGTTTATTAAATGCTGTTTTGAAAGCGTCGTTGATCATTAATGGGGGTGCAGCTGGGGCGGTGATGGAAACTGCTGCGTCGTCATCACCTTGGCTTGTGCCTTCAGCTTTCTTGCTCGTTTTTCCTTCACGTATGGGAGTACTCGCCTTGATGACGGTTCGAAAGCTGGGAAGCGCGTCCTTGCGGTCGCTTTGAGGTTTCTTCTTCTTTTCTTTCTGAACCAAAGTCAATACGAATTATTGTAGATCTTTGGAGAGTTCGTTCGCGGAGCCGGTTCCTCTGAGCTCGGCATTGTAGAAGGAGCCGCGGGTGACTCGGGTCAAGTCGGGTCACTGCAGTCGTTTCGGCGTTATAAGCGGTATGTGCTATTCTTGCGCCCGAATGAATCATTCCTGAGAGTCGAGGCGTCAGGCTTTCGCCTTCAATATGTAGGCGGGTCGTTCTACTTTTTTACCGACAATAGTCTGTCCTTGGTCTTATTATGGCATCTCGTTGGAGTATTAATATAAACGGTTTTTTAATTCGGTTCTAATAAACGTCCATATTTTTCTTATCTATTAATATTATGCCATTTTTCATGTTCTCTAACCAACATATTTTATACGTTGTTTTCCGTAAAATGGCGTGACAGAGTGGTAAACTGAAATGTAGTCTCTACAGAAAAAGGCCACTTTGTCACATTATTTCTTTAAAAACTAACATTAAAAAAAAATCAATATTAGCCAGAAAGGAAACTTTAATTGGTCCTAATGAAATACAGATGCAGTTTTTTTTAAATCCCACACAGAAAACAAAATTATAGATAGTTCAAAAACCAAAAAAACAGAAAAACATCGTTTCATTGTCGGTAAAAAAGAAGAACGACCCAGGCGCGCTCTATACAGCGGGACATGAGGGTCGCCGCCGGATACGAACACCAGGCGATTGACCGTCCTCTTTTCGTCATCTGATGGTCTATAGGGAGTCAAGCGGATGAGAAATTCCTCTCCGTTCGACCCTTCAAAGTTGTAGGTATGAGTCAGAAAAAGTCGCTTCTTGATAGTTGGGTCCATGTAAAGGCTAACGGTGTGATACACGCGCTCTCTTTTGGACGAGTCCTGGGTTCGTGATAGGTCCTTGTGTTCCATGACTATGGCCTTGGCTGCCACTACACTGGTACATGCAAGTTTTCACAAAAACACGGCCGCACGTTGGGACGCCAGTTGTAGTCGGGGTACTTTTGGTAAAAGAATCTTCAACTACATATTTGTGCTTGTAAACTGTATTTGTAAAAACGTATGTATAGTAAACTGTGACATTTAACTTATAAATAACATAATTATCGGTAATGGACGGCTCGCGAGGCGTACGAGTCTGTTAGCGCCGAGCGCGTGCGCAGTTACCGGGCGCTTGTGACTTACTGTTGTGACACGGGGCGACATTGCTAGGGTTGTACCGAACCGTCACTAGTCACGTAACCTGGCCGGTACACGACGAACTCTAGAAGTGCGGGGTGTTGATAGGGGTCGCGCTATACATTTAGAAAAAAAAACTATTTACATACCTACCTACAAAGTACGGGTGAGCGTCAATATGACGGGATCAAGTAATGTATCACATTAAAGTGTTTGTACTACAATGTACATACCTACTATTTGTACCCTAAACAAGACATTTGTCTCTCTAAAGGCAAAGGAAGTATGTCAAGACGTCCCTGGTGCCGCCACTTTAACGTCAAAGTGGCGGGACCTGCTGGAAGCGCTACTCAGAGGCAGGTAATTCACACCCGAAGACTTAGTACTACATATGTACAGGTATATACTCAATTTTCAATACAATTGTAAGTGCCAAATTCAAGTTATGTGATTAAAACATTGGCCCCGCCAATTTGGTGATTTATTTTATCGCTGAATCCATTTGAAAATCGTTAAAGCTCGTGCAAAATCAAATGTGGAAACTTAGTACGTCTAAGGTGCAGCGCAGACGACAGACTATCCGTGACGGACTTTTTAGTCTGTGAAAATAGAACCTATGCAATGATATGCAGTAACGCACACGACGCTCAAAAATCCGTGTAATTCGGGCAGACCGCATCGCGCCGGGCCGCGCCGCTCCGCACAAAGTCTGTGAAAAAAATAGAACGTTTGCTTCAACGCGCGCTAACTAAGACGCAGGGTTGCCAACCGTACGAGGTTCCTCGTACAAATACGAGATTTGTGGTCTTCCGTACGAGGTACGAGGACACTATCAACCTCGTACAATTATGTACGAGATTTTGATAATATGGCCATACGAACATTTTGCATCACCATTATAATAGTAAGAACTAGTGTCATCTATCAGAACTTGATGGAACTTCATCTTACACCAAAAATTTCATTACCGCATTTACACGATGATTGTCTATGGTGGCTATCCCGTCATCCGGGAAGTCCCCAGCTAATAAAACATTTCTTTCTTCGCATTAATACAGCGCAAATTTCTACTTTCTCTGTTCCTTACTCGTCTTACTGCCCCTACCCCATGCGAATGCTGACTGGGAGCGGGTTTTTAGTAAAGTCAATTTAATAAAGACAGAGATAAGAAACCGGCTAACAGTGGAAACAGTGAACGGCACACTTCTTGCTGCAGAGAGCGCAAAAGGTTCAACTCGTACTGGAAACTGCGTCAATTTTGAACCCACAAAAGAAATGTATAGCCGCATGAAAACAGCTATAATATACGGCAGAAAAAACGATGACAGTGAAGATGTTTCTGACATAATATTTGGAGAGATGTAAACTAAGTTACCTTGCAAAGTTAAGTAATAATATAGACACATTTTTTTTTATTTAACTTTTTTTTAAATACAACACAAAATGATGTTTTATTTAGTAGGAAACTTGCAATAGTTTATTTAATTGAGTAAAAAGTCCTAAATCCAGTAGTTAAATATACCTTAATATTGGTTTTAGCACTTTTTCGATGTATAATAAATGTACGAGGTTTGAAAGTCAAAATAAGAGAATTTTAGCTGCATATGTACGAGGAATTTTTTCTTACGGTTGGCAACCCTGCGCAGACGGCGCACACTTTAGTCGGCAATCTGCATTTGCTAGGGGTGGACGTAACGCACGCGATCTATTATCATGGCGCCAGAGGTCGATGTACGATGTTAATTCAAGAAGAGAAGACCAATACACCTCCTCATTGTTGTTTCTGAATGAGTCAAAGCAGGTCTTAAAATAAATAGCAACTCATCAAATGTAGTAACAGACATTTTATACTTATTATTTGAAAAAAAATTCCGGATGTTGTTTCAGAATTGAATGTTTAGTATGGAACTGTCCCTTCAGTAATCTGCACCTTAAGTACATGAAAGTGTGTAATTTTCATATTCATAACCTAATTGATAATATTATATTTAAATACAACGTGTAACGGAAAGGGTGTATACATACCAAGGGCATGGCTTCTTTGGATGATATCAAACTATATTGGAAGGGTTTTTTAATCCTATCCCTACATGTTCGGAAGTTATGAGAATTTTTAATACATTGATACCAAAAACCGAATTTTTCAAATTGAAATAAACACATCACTAGCACTAAGTCAGTTGATCGGTGTCAGCGAACTATTTGTAAGTAAAATAAACGTCTTACTTCTGAAGGCCAATTCTCGTAATTTAAAACGTTCAAAATCTAGTCGCAGTCTCATCTCGGCGACAAGCAAATGTCAAAAACTTGTCAAAATGTAGGGAAATTAAAAGTAATTTTTGACAGATTGAGACTGAGATCAGACTGTGAACGTTGTTAAAATTACGAGAATTGCCCCTCTGGTATCTATACTAATATTATAAAGCTGAAGAGTTTGTTTGGTTGAACGCGCTTATCTCTGGAACTACCAGTCGGATTTGAAAAATTCTTTTTGCATTTGATAGCCCAATTCTTGAGGAAGGCTATAGGCTATTTAACATCACGCTATGACTATTAGGAGCCGAGCAAAAAGAAAAAAGTCAGAAAGAACGCTAAGCAAAAACGAAGTAATAGCGCGGGCAGGCGATGCGATGCGACGGGGTGGGTCGGAGTAACAAGAAATTTCACGCGAACGAAGTCGCGGGCAGAAGCTAGTTTCTGAATAAAAGGTTCCGCATGTTTATTTTTTGTTTACAAAATATTATTACTGACTTTTCCTAAACTTTGATTATGTTTGTGAACTAGCTAAAATACAATTAATTGGTCTAGGTATCAAAATTTAACGAAATAATATTTAGTGACCTGCTTGCATTGTGACGTATCATTTACACACTTGTTGGTTTTTTACGTAGTTGTCCTTTTGTATAAGATTACTTTGTAGATAATTATTATCTACATAGTAATCTTCCACCCACCACCCACCTTATCATTGAACCTACAACACAGTAAATAGGTACCTAATTCAAAAACAATATTCCTGTTTTCCTAACGTTATTCCTAACCTTTTATTTTGGTGGCTATAAGGATGAACGATGTTTTGCTTTAAATCGATTTTTTATTCGATTTACAGATTGAATCCCGTGCTCTTGAATCGATCTTCTAAAAATTCATTCAACAAAAAGCAGAACAGCATCAACCCGACCTCAAAAGAAAAAAGGGAAAAATTCATATCGTGAGTCATTTTCAAATGACTCGAATCTTTTCAGAAAACCCTTCGTACACGAAAATGGAGAGCACACAAACAATAAATGTAAAACCCAAAAACAAACGACGGAAACTTTTTCTCAAAAGCAAACGACACAATGTGAAGATTATGAAATATTTTCAGAAACTTTTACTCAAAATCAACAGTCATTTGTTAACAAGTATCAAATAGATACTCATAGTTACGACGTAGTAGTTGCTTAATTATTCCTAAATTACTTTCAAATCTTCTCATTAATATCTAAATAATATTAATTTGTATTTATTTTCCCATAATAAGTCATTTATTTGATTTTTATAACATTAATTTTGTATTTATAACATGTTGAGTAATTAACTGACAATTGATTTGAATATGGCGGTAAAGTGTGTAAAAAAAGGGAGGCAAATCATCTTTAACTGTGATTATATTGTGAACTAGTGATAAGGACGTTGCTCTGCCTAAATACAGACTGAGTGTGAATTATAGTTCGTGTTTAATTGTGTAAACCCTGCTACTGAACAATACATTAGATGAAGATTACGAAACATTGTCAGCAACATTTACTGAGGAGCCTGAAAAAAACAACCAATCGATAGGCAGGATGAAGTCGACTCAATTTCCTTAAAACCCCTCATTTACTCCGAAATGGCTCAAGCATAGGAAAATATACTATGTATAGTACTTGCGCCTTGCGATTGTGTGGCACATATTTTTGCAGTGGTTTTCACTTTAAAAGAAAACATACGAAACGTTTTTACAACTTCCAATGGCTTATTTGCTAATTTAATAATATCTATGGCTTAAAATAAACCAGACGTTGAATATATCAGAGATCACCTTCTCAAGTTACACTACAAGCCAGCAATAAACACTACCACAGTAAATTGTGAATGTAATATACATTTATTATTGAGAAATCTCTAAGCTCGAGCTACTGCAAGACTATGTGGAGTGGACTAAAACGTGTACAGAGACCACGTGCTTTGTAAACCACGCTAAGATTTCAAGAACTACCGGATTTGTACCAATAAATATAAACTTAATACTTGAGTTAGGACCACAGGCTTTGTAATAGTCTCCTCTTCAATGCATGAGAGAAATATATCGCTGTAAGGAAAAAACATGCTCAGGCCAAATTTATGACGAACTTTTCCAGTTTATTGTAATAGAGCTATATTCAGGCTTTTTAAACGAAGAAAACAACCTCAAATGCAAACTAGAACAGTTTTCCTCCCAATTAAGTTTTTTCGGAAGAACAGTTTTCCTCCCAATTAAGTTTTTTTCGGAAGAACGTTTTCTCATCCGTGTGTAATTCAGAATGGTTAACATACGACGACTTGCAAGAAAATATTGAAAAACAAAAAAAAACAAGTCCGTACTGGACTTGTGGTAGGTACCTCATTGCGTTATTTATTCAATAATGTGAATGCGAATCTCTGACGAATAGGTAGCCTGTAAAATAATTCTGTGACTGTAAACTGATCTGTAATAATTATTTATTAATGTGGGCGACGAAGTTATAATTTTAGGAATTACAAATAAAAGAAGTTGTAGTAAAATAATGGGAAAAGCGTCGACTCCACGTTACTAATACATATCGACGGCGAAGTGCCAATACCTCCTAACTGATTTTTTTTTTGAGAAATTAACTTTTTTTTCGTTTTGAATTTAAAGGCGTTATTCGCATGTTTTAGTGAAATCGCAAAGTGTATTTTTATTACAACAACATTAAATTAAAATGTGGAAATACATATTACCTCCCAACTAAAACAACGTGTCTATTTTTGAACGTTTTTATCCAGCATGTGTAAATTTTTGACTTTGTCAGTTAGGAGTTATTGGCACTTCGCCGTCGATATAAGAATATTGGTAAAAACAAAAACTTGATACAAAAAAAGTTTTGTAAAAAAGTTTTTTATTTTTCACTTTTTAGTTGTACCTAGGTACCCCACACAAATTCAATTAACACTAGTGCATTGAAGAATGGAAGACACCGACTAGAAGCATCATCAAATTTCGCATAGAAATGTCGGAGATGCAGTACATTTATGCATATAACTTCGTACATAAGAATAATTACCGAATGTATTATATATTAAAACCTTCCTCTTTCAGGAAGGTTTATATAAGGTCTGAATTAATGAATATCACAATATTGACAACATCGAAACACATAACGATGCTGCTAATTAAACTTATGAACACGAAAACAAAGAAAGACCGTCAATTTGTAATACGTGACAAATTATTATCCTGTTCTTTGCTGTTTTATTGCGATTTGCATTTTGTAACTATTTGGATAAAATATGGATTTAGATATAAAATACATTCACATACATACAGGGGGAAGGGTACTGCTTTTCAAGGTTCGGCAGTACTACAAATTGCGTATGTACAGAAATGGAAACATATTCTGGACTTGCAGTCATCTTAAAAAAGAGAAATGTCGGGGCTCAATTACTCTGAAGGTATGCTCATGATTAAAATATATTTTTATTTCGTTTTTAATTACATATTATTACATAGGTACCTATTATTTTAACCATACTGATTTTTTTTGTTTAGGATGACAATGTGGTGAAATGTAATGACCATTCATGTAACGCTGATTACTATAAAAATGAAGTTGATATTGCTATTGACGAATTAAAACAAAAAGTTAAAGACAATGATGTCCCCCATCCCAGAGGCGTTTCAAGATATGAAAACGTCGCTAGAAAAACGAGAAGAGAATATTGAACGTAAAATTCAATCATTTGATAGCGTCGAAACGGTTTTAAATAGCAACAGGCACAAAACTTGCTTTAACGATTTCACACAAGTAAATATTATATTATGAGAACACAAATGCAGCCAAGACTCTTTTATTAATGAAATTAAATAGTTTGTATTAGCATTCAACCTATTATTTTTGAGATTTTCAAGAACACTCATGCTGTCACTGACTATAATCCATTCACAACATCCATCGTTTTTATGTTTTATGTGTTTTAAGGCAGCAAGAATAGCAACAGCCTCGGCTGTGAAAATACTTGTGTTTGAGTTTATTTTATAACCAGTACCAGTATTCAATAGCCCATCATAAATAAATAAATAAATAGCAAATGAGACTGCAGACTCAGTTTTGGAGCCATCAGTATACATAAATCTATAATCAGTAAACTCAAGTAGTTTACTATGTACATCTTCCTTGGTGGATAAATTGTGGTCAATGATGATGTCGATTGCAGGAAATTTGCTGTTAAAATTCGCCTGATAACATGGAAGAAGAGATGACTTATGAAGTTGCAAAGTTTCAAGAAAATTTACATATTGAGAAAAACCCTGAAGTATATAGAGTTACAAATAGTTGGTGTACTAGATTGTTTCAAATTTGTAAACAGGCGATTATTATTACGATACAGTTTTAATAAAAACCTTTCTTTCAAGTAAGAGAATCTTATACTTAATGGAGGAAGTTTACATTCAACTTGCATTGCATTGATTGGAGTGCTTTTAAATGCTCCAGTAATAAGTCTCAAGCTTTTATTTTGTATTTCATCAAAGATATCGACTATCCTTCTATCACCAGCAAAACAGAGAAAACCATATTCAAAATGACTACGGATCAGAGATTTGTACTAAAGCAACAATATTTTTGGATCAGCATCCCAGGAGGTTCTACACAGAGATTTCAAGACATTGAAAACTCTGTTAGCTCTTGAACTTACCAATTCAACATATTTTTTCCTTCTGGAACTTTAAATATGCTATACTTCTTGCTGCAGTCTTCATCAGAGTCAGAATAAATATCCACTGATGCTCGATCGTTAGGGGGCTCCGCTTTTTTCCGTTTCTTACTTCCCCCCCATCTTCAAATCACTATTAACACTAACATAGATTTAATATTTCTAATTCTTCCCAAAATATACAAAGAAATATACAATAATAACAATTTTTTGAAAACGATTTCAATTTCGGCGCCGTTTCAAGGTTCCCCGCGCTTTCCAGAGCCATAGTCATTTTTTTTTGGTTCATTTTTCCCTTTCTGGGACAGGCAAGGGGAACTGAGCCCATACAGCCATGTCGGATTTTTTTTCTCTTTTCTAAAGTATGTGACAATATTAGACCACGTCTTCTTAAATTCTCAATGTCTTCAATAATTAGGCTGAAACCAAGTCTTCTTTTTCAATGTCTTCAGTATCCAAAGGCCAGGCCTAAGCAAAGTCTTCTTGTTTCAATGTCTTCAATATCCAGTAGTTAGGCCAAAGCCAAGTCTTCTTTATTAATTTTCAAAATCTACGAAGTTTGTCAGGCCGAAGCCAAGTCCTCTATATCAATAATATTCAACTTCAGTACCATTTATTACGCCGGAGCCAAGTCTTAATATTTCTCATAATCTTTGTTTGTCAAAACATTGATGTCATTATCCATGTCAAAAAGTGTCAATCCGACTACACTTGTCATATTCTAATTTCGTCAACGGTTGATACAATATAATCATAAATTGGTAAAAAACAATCTTTTTTCTTCAAAAGTTGCTGAAGCGAGCGCGGGATATCTTCAGCGTTTTTATATACAGCAAGAAGACGATCAATTAGAATGATCCTTTGAAGAGCAAAATTGGGACAGTCAAATACAATATGATCCAATGTTTGTATAGCAGAATTACTGTCGCGAAAGATGAAATCGCGATGTTCCAAACCTACAAAATGTAAATATATAATTGCACAGAACTAATGTAATAGCAACACTAAATCAGTACTGACAACTTGACGCTACCAAACGACGCCTCTATTGGAATGCTCATAATAGCATATTCGGTCTGATCAATTAATGTAGTTTATTGTAAAGTAAATTCAGTGCAGGAAGATCATAAGTAAATCCTTGTCACCCGTGATACGCGCAACCTGGAAAGCTAAGTATTATTTATCTGTTGTTCTAGTAATTAAATATACGGAGGTACTTTTACCTATTCGAATTATTTGAGACATCTAAACTTAATTGTGTGGGTCGTGCCTTCAGCGTTGGGCTGGGGGCATAACAGCGACCGCACGCGAGCTACTTGTCCGGACATAAAAGCTCACGAGGTTTATAGGAAGGGTCATGGGCCAACCTCTCCTATGAATTCTCTTGGTCCCCCATGGCCTTGGTATGCCGACGGGCATAACGTCGACGGACGTATGAGAAATTACACTGTATAATAGGTAATAGGTAATACGGGCTGGTGTCCGCAACTCCACGTCAATGCGCGTATATTGCGTACGGGTGGGAAAATCGATCATTCGATCCACCCCAGCTCCTCGAGGAAGGCCAGCAACGCCTTGATGTTGCTGACCGTCTCATGTAGGGTACCTGGGTTACCGAAGTACTTTGCCCTGTACGTGGCGACCACCGGGCAGTTTAGAAGCACATGTGCCGCTGTCTCGTCGTCCTCCATGCAGGCCCTGCACAGCGGACTGTCTGTCACTCCTATGACAAAGAGGTGTTTATTGAATGACCCGTGGCCAGTTAAAGCTGCAGTAACTATACGCAGCTTTTGTTTAGTTAGACGAAGAACCTGTTTCGTGAGGCGGCCATCCAATGTGGGAAGTGCTTCCCTGGCCTGCCTGCATTCGCCTTGGTCCGTCCATAGTTTGTTGTGTTGGTCTCTAGTGCGTTTCCTTACCAGAGTGCGTATATACCCGAAGGGGAGTGGCGCGATGGGCTCAGGTCCCACTGGTGCCATGCTCGACACTGTATAATATAATTATATATAGGTAATATAAAGGGGGAGCGTTCTAGACCAGGCGGTGGGCCAAGTCCGAAATGAGCGCGTGTAGCGTTCTAGACGAGGCGTTGGGCCAAGTCCGAAATGAGCGCGAGTGTTCTAGACGAGTCTGAAATGAACGCGTGCTTCTGCAGACGTGGACAAGAATCCTAGTATCTGATTAGCACATAGGTGTCACAAATATGTTGTTGAGAATGAAAGCGTGCTTCTGCAGACGTGGACAAGAATCCTAGTATCTGTTTAGCACATGCCACCAAAAATGGTGATGAGAATTTGAAGTAAACTTCATCATAGAATATTGCAATT
The DNA here is from genome assembly GCA_963855955.1 of Luperina nickerlii. Taxonomy (NCBI): domain Eukaryota; kingdom Metazoa; phylum Arthropoda; class Insecta; order Lepidoptera; family Noctuidae; genus Luperina; species Luperina nickerlii. The sequence goes on from OY979662.1 coordinate 3,659,313, forward strand.
GAATAACTGTTATAAATAGTTTTATTAATGGAACCAGATAGGTAATACTTAACCCAAAGATTCATGGGTACTTAAAGAATACTCTTTATTATGTACACCATATAAATTACAGACAAATATAGAAACTGAACTGAACTTACAGATATCCTAGTTGCACCTGAGAAGTTGGATGGATTGTTGGTCGGCATAGTAATAACACTTCGGTGCCCTTGCGGACCGAAGATAAGGGACTGGATTAGGAGACGCTTGCAAGTCGGAGGAGAATCCGTATCGGGGAGTGTCTCTAGCATATCGTGAGGCGGGGATTTCTCTTCACATCAAAGCGAAGCAGAACAATCCTATATTATTACTATAAAACAAATACTTTGTAAACCTGGAGATAACCAGAATACAATAAGAAGAGAAACAAACGCCCTCGCGACATGGTGGAGATGCTGGGATAGCAAAGAAGCTAACATTTAAAGCATTTCAAAAAAAAGAATCCCAAGGCATAAAACCAATCCAGACTCTTATTGTTAAATTGGAGATATTGTGTATAAATCAGGTTGTCAGCGACATCTATATAATCCGTTTGGAACTAACGTTCAGTAAGCGGATGCATAATTATAAAAAATCACCTAAAGGCGCCGAAATTCGAACGCCATGGTGATGATGAGTAAACGTTCATTTATCTAAGTATAATGAGATGAACGGTAGGCCGAGATGAAAGATTCTCGAAGTTACTGCAAATTGATTGGGTATGTAACGTGTGTACGTATAATGTGCAACGTTATGAGTTAAGTAAACATTCTAATTTTAATTTGGCGCGGATTTGATAATATTGGTAAAACTTGCCACAAGTTTGGCAGAATGACTAATGCTCTCTTTGATCGGAAGCAGGAAATAATATGCGTTGGGTTCGAATAAACGTACGATTATCCTACTTTTAACGAGTTAGAACCTATGAATCTTATATACAGTTCAAGTAAAATTTAAAAGTAATTTACTGAAAAGTGTAGTAAGCATTCTATACTAAAAACAATTGACAAAATTCCAATATTTACGAATTACGAAATTCGAATGTGAAAATTTTCCCTGCATTCAAAATGGCGATGGTATACAAAAAGGGTAGCGTCTCGTGTGTCGGACTGAATACGTAAAATTACTAAACTTAGTTCGTTATATTCTTTCACAGTAACAAAATTATTGGAAACCTGTTACGTATTGTATGAATAGTACACGCAATTCGCTTAACTGTAAAAGGGTGCTTTTATCATAACTAGAAGCTCACGATTTGTTTGGGGGAAATAATTCCAAAAAAAAGGTATACCTACCTTAAAAGTGAATGAAAGAAAGCTTAACATAACCTAGGAATAATCAGGAAGATTATCAGGTAATTTTACGATTTACAAACTATAACATACACCTAAAGAGGAAATTACTCAATGTATCCCTTGTTAAAACTATATAAGCGCTCAAGTACACCGGTGCCAAATTAGGCACGGATGCCATTGTTTACTGTTGTGTCTGCTAATTAAGTAGCAGAAGAGTAACTTTTGTAAGTTGTAATGGAAACACATGGTGTGTCAAAATTTACCCAAAGACAGCATTGTTACGTACGAGTTCGCATAAAATTGTTTATTTGTACCTAATACTATCCATACAGATGGGCAAATGAAGGCAGTTGCATGACACTGAATCTACACACCTTCCATCTCATGTATAGATCACTGCTACTATAAAGAGAAAAGTACATCTACACTCATTGTAAGTTTATTTTACCAGTTACTTTGAAGAACTAAGTATAAAATTGATATGTTCTCATGAAACTAATAAAATATGCTGGCGGAGGAAACTGGATTGTACATTATAACTTGTGTCTGAACTTCTGTCATGTTATACACATCATCCCTGACTGACTGCATCGTTTCATATTGGCTACTGAAGTGTACCAAGTAACTAGATACTAAGTTGATGTAGGTAAACTCTAATATCATTTATGGATCCTTACATAAATGATGTTGGTACCTAATATGTTTATGAATAAGTAATGAAACAACTTATAGAACATCAACTGTATAAATGTTGATGAATGAAGAATGGTAGAAAAGGTCAGGAGGGGATAATTGGATGACATAGAAATTTTAAATAAATTCAGGAAAACTTAAAATAATGAAACTAACCAGTTTTACCCGTCGAACAGCATGAATATATTCCGAGTTAACACTGAAACTTCATAGGTACAAGGGAATTTTCCTTGCACAGATAATTCAATGGCTGAGTTTATTACTGAAAATGTTGTATCCTATAGATAGTGAAATATTCCTGGCTTTTAACTTGGAAAACTTTTCTGTTTTACACAACAGGGTGTCAATAAAAAACTTTTCTGTTCTATACAGGGTGTCAATAAAAATTTTTCTGTCTTGTAAGGGGGTGTCAATTAAAACTTTCTGTTATGTATACAGGGCATTAATAAAATATCATTCCATTATATGTCAGGTGTTGGTAAAGTTCTTTGTTCATAAGAAGCTTTAGATAAACTTGGTCATACAGAGTGTTAACCGAATTTTTATTTTCTTTTTCGTTTTTATTATATTGCGAACACCACGCAATTTGGAAATTTAACGATATACACGGTGTGAATCCTTAACTTAGGATACAAGGTATAAAATTGTAAAATATTATTTCAGAATTTCAAAATGGAAGAAATTCTTATAAGACGACTTGAGTCTATATCAAATGCTATCTCTAAACTGACTGAAGAAGCTCTCACCTATAAAGATAACGTTAATAAAGAAAATTCTGAAAATTTAGAAATAGTGCTAGGTAAGCTAGAGGTAACGGTGAAAAGGTTCGGAACTGAGTTAAACAGTAGTCTATCAATGAACGAAATGCAATCTTCTGTGGAAGAGATCACTACCTTTAGTGAAGTACAGCTAAACGGTGAGGAGGTTCTAGCGGAAATGAATATCAAACTGAAAAGGATAAAAGAAAACTCTGCACCAACTATATTACCGAGTAGGAATACTGCACTAATGGGGAAATTACCCAAGTTGAGTTTGCCAGAATTTTCCGGAGACATTCTGGAATGGCATCAATTCTTGGACCAATTCTGCTCCAATGTGGGAAATAGAGACCTATCAGAGGTAGACAAACTTTTGTACCTTAAAAGTTCTTTGAAAGGCGAAGCAGAGAAGGTCATCGCAGGGATTGAGACCACTAATAAGAACTATGAAATAGCTGTTTCTACACTGAAAAATAGATACGGTAAAGAAAATCACGTCATAGACGCACATTACGCTGCGCTATACAAAGTACCGAAAGCCTCCAAAGGCAACGTAACAGAGGCAAGAAACACACTTGATCAAATAGAAAGACATTTAAGAATCCTAAAATCGCTGAATCAAAACGTCGATCATGAACACCTCAGATTCATGATTTTAGAAAAAATGCCCTCGGACATAGTGTATGAACTAAAATTAAAAGCAAAAACCGAGTCAATAGAAGAAATCCGTCGACATTTGGAAACCATAATAGCTGCTAGGGAAGATGCAAATAGGATCACTTCCGAAAATCTGGAAGAATATACCACTCAGACGTTACACACAAGTTCATACAACAGGAGGGGAAAATTTGTAAAACCTAACAGAAATTACAAAAATTCTGAAAACCACGATTCAAGTCAAACCCGTCCAGGAAATAAAAGGGAAGAAAAGTTCAGTGAGAAAAAATCATTCCATAAAAATACTAACTACAATAGTCAGTCCACAAGAAGAAGACCTCAAGAACAAGGAAGTAAAAGAGACAGGCCCATGATAAAGAAAAAGAAACTGCAATGTGTTTTTTGCCAAGGATCGCACTTCAATGATCAATGCGAGGTTGTTAAAACTGTGGAAGATAGGAAAGAGAAAATAAAGGATCGCTGCTTTGCCTGCCTAAGCAAAGAGCATCGAGTAAAAGATTGTAAAAGGTTAGTTAAATGTGTACACTGTAACAAATTTGGTCGTCATAACAGAGCACTTTGTTATAAAAATTGCGAAAATAAAACTGAGGAGGTCAAGACGCTTCATGTCAACACTATAAGCTCCACTATATCACAAACGGCGATAGTTAAGGCTCAACGTAAAGGCGATAATTCAGGTGGAAAGACCTGTCGAGTACTGTTGGACTCGGGTACTCAACGTACTTATATAACGCAAGAAGTAGCTTCAAAATTGAACCTTCCTATCGAAGAGGAAAATACCTTATCAGTTTTCACGTTCGGATCGAAAACTCCCCAAGTAATAGAAAGCCCAGTAGTCATGTTACAAATACAAACAAAAACAAATAATATTTTACAAATAGAAGCAAACGTTGTTCCTCATATTTCAAATGGAGTTCCTTTCCATGGTATCGACATAGGTAAATACAAAGATGATCTAATTTTGGCGGACGACGGCTCATTGTCACCCAAAATAGACATATTGATCGGTAATGACCTCTACATTTCATTCATCCTTGAAGACAAAATTCAACTGGAAAATAATTTATTCTTGATTGACTCTAAATTCGGTTACATACTGACTGGAAAAGCTAACACGAAATCCACGGACACGTTGTCAGTAATAACTTACTTTCAGGGAGCAGAACACAAATTGACACCACCAGATCTTCCATTATACAATGGAAACCTCAAATGCTTATGGGAACTAGAATCCATTGGAATATGCGATTCACCAAAATTTACTAGGGACGAAGAAGTAATCAACCAATTTAATGATACCATAGAACTAGTAAATGACAGATACACCGTTAGTTGGCCATGGATAGATTACCCACCTAATTTAGAGACTAATTTTGGCCTAGCCATAGGCAGACTAGTCAACCTACTCAAACGATTAGATTCCGATTCACTAACAGCGTACGATACTATATTAAAGGAACAATTAGCAAAAGAAATAATTGAAAGGGTACCAGACAATGAAAGGAGAGTCGAAGATGTAGATCATCCTATACACTACCTGCCGCACCACGGTGTTAGTCATCCGGGTAAGCCAATTCGCATAGTCTACGACGCTTCGGCAAGGACCAAGCATAGCAAAAGTTTAAATGAATGTTTACATTGCGGACCACTGATGCTAGATGACTTGACCGGAATGTTGTTAAGGTTTAGGTCACATCAAATAGGAATAATAGCAGACGTAGAAAAGGCTTTTCTACAGATAGCATTACACGAAAAGGACAAAGACGTAACTCGATTCTTATGGTTGAAAGACATAAAAAAGGCGGCCACGGAGGATAACATCCTACACTTACGATTTTGTCGCGTACCATTTGGAGTGATATCGAGTCCATTTCTTCTAAATGCTACTTTGAAATATCATCTACTGCGTTCCAATAAGGAAAGTCTAAAACGCATAGTGAATGACATCTACGTCGATAACCTTGTCACAGGAGTAGAATCTGTACAAGAAGCAACAGAGATGTATAAGTTGTGTAAGATCACATTCGAAGAAATTTCAATGAATCTTCGAGAATGGAGTTCAAATTCCAAACGATTCTCAGAAAGCATGTCCTCATCGGATGCCTGCAGAAACGTAGAAGTTATAGTATTAGGACTAAATTGGAACACAGAAGAAGATACGATCAGATTGAGACCAAGAAAGACTACAGAAGCCACTACCAAGAGAGAAATACTCAAAAACATAGCGTCAGTTTACGATCCATGCGGATATGCTGCACCAAATTTGTTACCAGGGTCGTTCTACTTTTTTACCGACAATAGTCTGTCCTTGGTCTTATTATGGCATCTCGTTGGAGTATTAATATAAACGGTTTTTTAATTCGGTTCGAATAAACGTCCATATTTTTCTTATCTATTAATATTATGCCATTTTTCATGTTCTCTAACCAACATATTTTATACGTTGTTTTCCGTAAAATGGCGTGACAGAGTGGTAAACTGAAATGTAGTCTCTACAGAAAAAGGCCACTTTGTCACATTATTTCTTTAAAAACTAACATAAAAAAAAAATCAATATTAGCCAGAAAGGAAACTTTAATTGGTCCTAATGAAATACAGATGCAGTTTTTTTTAAATCCCACACAGAAAACAAAATTATAGATAGTTCAAAAACCAAAAAAACAGAAAAACATCGTTTCATTGTCGGTAAAAAAGAAGAACGACCCACCAGCAAAACTTTTACTACAAAATCTGTGGATACTTAAATTCAAATGGGATACCCCATTACCAGAAGAATTTACCAATGAATGGCAAATTATTAGAGAACAACTGGAAGACACAAAAAATATTGTTTTACCAAGGAAATACTTCAAACAAGCTGGCGATGACAATTTTCGACTGCACGTTTTCACGGATGCATCAACCAAAGCTTATGCTGCAGTTGTATATATTTCTAATGGAAAGGAATTAAGTTTTGTAATAGGAAAATCACGAGTGGTGCCCATCAAGGATCAGGACAATTTGAAAATCCCAAGACTTGAACTCTTAGGCGTTCTAATAGGTAGCCGGTTGCTGAAGTACGTAACCAAGTTCTTGGACTTGGAATTTACAGAAAACACTATATGGACAGATAGTCAAATAGTAATTGATTGGTATTACGGCAACAAACTACTACCACCATTCGTTGCAAGGAGGATAGAAGAAATAAAGAGAAATACACCAGTAACAGTAAGATATGTTCCAACAGGATTGAATCCAGCAGACGTGGCCACTAGACCCACGAGTTCTATGGAAGATAAGCAGAAATGGCTAGCCGGGCCAAGTTTTCTACTGGAACACTCCAGCACTTGGCCGAAAGGTTGTAGAGCCGAAATTTCTTTACTTAATGAAACCAAAGTCGCAGTAAACCCCACATGTTTTTCTATGGAACAGGACATTTCGTTTCCTGTTGGGGAGGATCTCACGAGTGGAGAAAGTATCTCAAAAGAGCAGGAACGGAGAAATCAATTAAATGAGGAATCACGAAACAACTCCACAGAACACTGTGAGGACGATACACTATCACATACACAAAAGATCAAAAGGATTCAAAAGGAACATTTCCCTGAGGAAGTAGAGGGTAAAGATACTAACTTAAAACGAAACTTAGGAGTATTTACCGACATAGACGGTATCCTACGTTGCAAAGGAAGATTACAAAACGCTGATTGGTCTTACGATAAAAGATATCCAATATTAATCCCAAAGGATTGTGATTTTACTAACACAATGATCCTAGAAACACATAAGAAAAACTATCATGTAGGTGTTAACCACACCTTAAGTTTGATCAGATTATCGTACTGGATTCCCCAAGGAAGAAGTCAAGTAAAGAAAATATTAGGAAAATGCACAAATTGTGTCAAACATGGAGGAGGTCCATTCAAATTACCAACTACTCCAACGCTTCCTAAGGAAAGAGTAAACTATAGTTCACCATTTACATATACTGGAATAGATTATCTGGGTCCTCTTCAAGTAAAGACAAGTAATAAATCAGAAAAAAGATGGATATGTCTGTATACATGTCTCTTACGGCATCTTACGGCAGAGCAATGTCTATTAGCACTACGAAGATTTATATCTTGCAGATGAATACCAACACAAATAGTTTCAGATAACGCACTACAATTTAAATTAACTGCAGAAATACTGTCAAGCAACTATTGCATCACTAATAACATAAAATGGAAATTCATTCCACAATTGGAGGGTTCTATGAGAGACTTGTTGGACTAGTTAAACACTGTCTCAAGAGAACTCTGACGAAAAGCTTACTGTCAGATAATCAACTAAGTACAATCATAAAAGAGATAGAAGCAATATTAAACACACGCCCACTGACGTATGTAGGTTCTGATCTAGAGGATGTTCTCAAACCCTCAGATTTTCTAACCTTGAATAAATGTATCACGACAACACCTTCAGATGCAGAATTTCCACAAGAAGGCACAGTAACAAAACAGAATCTAGTGGAAGGTTGGAAACGTGGACAGAACATGCTGAAAGAGTTTAAGAGAATGTTCGTCGACCAGTACTTACCAAGTCTAAGGGAGAGATACCGACACTCTCTTAAAGAACCAAGGATAACAAAATTAGAAATCCCAAAACTAGGAGATATCGTCCAGATTAAAGGAGACACGAATAACCGAGAGAACTGGAAGGTTGGAAAAATTATATCTTTGTTAAAAGGAGCCGACGGTCAATGCAGAGTGGCACGAGTAAAGGTGAATGATACGGAATTTACTCGTTCCATCGCACATCTTTATCCGTTGGAAGTTGAAGAAGATATATCTGGAAAAGAAAGAGTTATATTTGAGTTTGAAAGAGAAGATGTTACACCAACATTGGATGACTTACCTCTACTAGAAAAACTCGACTCAACTATTCTTACCGAAGGAATATCCACAACTCCACAAACCGCAGAACCCGTTGACAAACTTGAAACAGAAAAACTCTTGATGAAAGACACCATAATGATAGCATACCTAAAAGCACTGATACAATTGAGATAACACAAACTCCTGAAGTGAGAGATGTGAGAGACGCGTCCTTGAAGGCTCGAGAGAAGATCCGAGAGTGGACGCGAGACTTAATGGAACACATGTAATTTCTGTCGTCGTCGGGAGTGTCGCGAAAGATGAAATCGCGATGTTCCAAACCTACAAAATGTAAATATATAATTGCACAGAACTAATGTAATAGCAACACTAAATCAGTACTGACAACTTGACGCTACCAAACGACGCCTCTATTCGAATGCTCATAATAGCATATTCAGTCTGATCAATTAATGTAGTTTATTGTAAAGTAAATTCAGTGCAGGAAGATCATAAGTAAATCCTTGTCACCCGTGATACGCGCAACCTGGAAAGCTAAGTATTATTTATCTGTTGTTCTAGTAATTAAATATACGGAGGTACTTTTACCTATTCGAATTATTTGAGACATCTAAACTTAATTGTGTGGGTCGTGCCTTCAGCGTTGGGCTGGGGGCATAACAGCGACCGCACGCGAGCTACTTGTCCGGACATAAAAGCTCACGAGGTTTATAGGAAGGGTCATGGGCCAACCTCTCCTATGAATTCTCTTGGTCCCCCATGGCCTTGGTATGCCGACGGGCATAACGTCGACGGACGTATGAGAAATTACACTGTATAATATATATATAGGTAATATAAAGGGGGAGCGTTCTAGACCAGGCGGTGGGCCAAGTCCGAAATGAGCGCGTGTAGCGTTCTAGACGAGGCGTTGGGCCAAGTCCGAAATGAGCGCGAGTGTTCTAGACGAGTCTGAAATGAACGCGTGCTTCTGCAGACGTGGACAAGAATCCTAGTATCTGATTAGCACATAGGTGTCACAAATATGTTGTTGAGAATGAAAGCGTGCTTCTGCAGACGTGGACAAGAATCCTAGTATCTGTTTAGCACATGCCACCAAAAATGGTGATGAGAATTTGAAGTAAACTTCATCATAGAATATTGCAATTGAATAACTGTTATAAATAGTTTTATTAATGGAACCAGATAGGTAATACTCAACCCAAAGATTCATGGGTACTTAAACTTACAGATATCCTAGTTGCACCTGAGAAGTTGGATGGATTGTTGGTCGGCATAGTAATAACACTTCGGTGCCCTTGCGGACCGAAGATAAGGGACTGGATTGGGAGACGCTTGCAAGTCGGAGGAGAATCCGTATCGGTGAGTGTCTCTAGCATATCGTGAGGCGGGGATTTCTCTTCACATCAAAGCGAAGCAGAACAATCCTATATTATTACTATAAAACAAATACTTTGTAAACCTGGAGATAACCAGAATACAATAAGAAGAAGAGAAACAAACGCCCTCGCGACAATTACAATGACCGCAATTTGGGGAAGACAGAATACCAATTCTAAACAAATGTACATTAAATCGACAATGACAAATTTTTCTGCCCCGATAGATATTTCCTCCTATAAACCAAGGAGGAGAAATTTTTGTTTTGATTTCAGCTAACCACTTTCCTTTGGTCTGAACTATTTCCTGCCATGAATTGCGAAATTCTCGTACCAATTTGGATTTGAAATGAGATAAAGCGTCTGAATTTGGAACAGGATTATTCAAAATTGGACATGCCTGATGATGATTAACAATGGATTTAGCCAGGTAATCAACTTGTTCATTTCCAACTACCCCAATGTGTGGAGTCCAAAAAAGGACAATATCTTTGGATTTATGTAAATTGTTATATTTTTTTCTGATATTATAAATTATGTTACTAGTTTTTGCATTACAACTGGGATTTTCTAGTGCTCTCAATACACTCATACTATCAGTGATAATGATCCATTTATTTTCTTGCTTAGACCCAATATACTCTAAAGCGCTAAGTATAGCCATAGCCTTTGCTGTATACACAGTTGCTACTGAAGACAACCTATTTCCAAACCCACTTCGAGCCTGAATGTTACAATTGATTGTAACCACTCCATTCTTCAAGCATTCTGTAAATATCCTCTTTAAACTTCAAAGACTCATTAATTATTATTGCAAATGGACAATACTTGGATTCATAGGAATATAAGTAACAAGGCCAGATGGAGCTAGAAAAGAAATTTTGATCAGAACAATAAATAAAATCGTTTACTTTTACCATGTTAGTGAATATGTGAGCACCATGCATCTATCAGATAATTAATTTATATGTCATGGTTTCGTTTTTAATTGGTTTACCTATTGTGGTATAGTAATTTTTTTTTTTTTTTTTAGGAGCATCGTCTTCACATATTATTATTATATAATTGTTAATGATCAGACATGATCAAAAGCCGCTCATCAATTCAACAAAATAGTTTGTATTTAACAAGAGTTGTACAAGACGTATCTAGATGGCGTTGGTGTCGAATTAGAACTCGCAAGCGTTGTGTTACAACGATTTGATGGGGCTCTTGTAAATTTTAGCAAATATATTACTAGCTATAGAACAGTATACAGTCTGGTTGTCTTATTTAGATCGTCAACTCTACTAGTATACACATAAGGTCAACTTTTAAGTACTGAGTACCATTCTTGGTGTTCGGTATTTAACAATAATTAATGTATACAAAATATTGTAAAACATTTTAATAGAGTAACGGTGGAGTTTCTTGCCCATTCTTCTCCATACGAAAACTACCTTTTGGAATGGGCGACTAGAATCAATTCTATTTGTTATAATTTCTGACGTTCAAAAGTGCCTTTTATGTGCCTATTTGAAATAAATGCTTTGACTTTGAGACCCTACAGTTGTTGGCTGACCATCATTTGAGAGTATCAAGTCATTTTCATCATAGAATCTATTATAGCTCTGCCACGAGAGTCATCACTACAACAACCCCAAAAAGTGTGATGAGCATTAAAGTCACCAGCAATTATCAATGGCTTAGGAATACTCTTTATGAGTGAATCAAATTTGTTCTTTTGAAAAGAAGGATTTCAATTTCCAGGACTGTAAAAACACGACTAAAATGTATCTGTTATTAATTTTAATTTTGATAGCAATATTTTGAATAGAATCAAAATATGTATCTAATAATCTAAATTCAATACTATTACGTATAAAAATTGCAACACCATTGTGATCATTACCACAATCATTCCTGTCTGTGGTATAACCACGAATGTTGCATTGTATATGTGGTTTAAACCATGTTTCTGAAACTAAAGGTAAATGTATATCATTATTATAAAGAAACTGTTGAAACTGTAGTTTATTACTTAGCAAACTTTGTGCATTCCACTGTGCAATATTTAAAACTTTGTTAATGAATTTTATATAGTAATATTTTTACCCTGAATAGTCTCTAATAGCAGAAGTTACATGTATATTTGTGTACAAATGCTTTCATTTTTTGTTTTATTTAACTGAATCAATTTAACAATCGATTCTGTCAGCAAACTCAATGCTGTGCTATTGGACAACATCAAAATTATATTGTCTGTCGATTTTTCCGATTTGTTCAGAGATGGGAAATTAACTTTGTTAAATAAGTCCGAAAAGGAGGTTATTACAGAATTTTTACTTTCAGCAATTTTTCTTTTCTTGACGGGACATTGACCAGATATGGACAGACCTATGGATATGGACCTTTACACTGAACACAAATAGCATTTTCAGTAGGCACAGAACATTCCTTGAAGGAATGACCCTCTGTGCATACTGAGCATCTTTGAGAGTTTTTACAGAATTTAGCTTAATGACCGAAACGTAGACAGCGGAAGCACTGCTTGACTGGTGGAACATAAGGCAATACTGAGAGCCGCCACATCTTACTATGGACAAAATCTGGTAAGATGTAGAAGAAGCGAAAGTGATAACAACAGTTTGGGTAGGCTGTAATTCAGATGAGCTACTAACTCTAACTTTTTCATTATCCTTCTGACACAAATAATTTTTTTTGAACTTGATATTGTCAATTTTTTTTTTGTTGGACATGTGTGTTGGTACTGAGGTTATAACTCCGGACAACTCTGTCGCCCCAAACGGTTAAATTGCCCATCCAGTGCTGTCAATAAATTTATACAGTTCTGTGTATGTACTGTAATTTTCCAGCAAACTGAGTGTCGCGCGGGATGCGTGCTGGCGTTATATATATTTTCGTTATATATATTTTATCAACTAAAGCAATTCTTTGTAAATCATAAGCAGGGCATTCAAAAATTATATGATCTAGGTTCTGATCACTTCCTAAGTCACAATTGATACAAACTGGCGATGTTTTAATTTTCATTCTGGCTAAATGTGCGTTGAATCTTCTATGTCCAAGTCTAAGACGATTTAAAGTAGTATAAAATTTTTTGCTCTTAGGAAGAACAGATCTGGTGAACCAGGGCGCAGGACCAATGGTTAGATTTATTTTCGCATACCATTTTCCTTTGGTTTTTAGTGTTTCTTGCCAGTTCTCATACCAAATGCAGGTGTTTTGTTCATGTAATTTAGTAAGCAGGTCGGAACTTGGTATGGCAACATTTCTTGTCTCTGGGATGTCAACGTCAACAATAACTCTTGCAAGATAATCTGCGTTTTCGTTTCCTGCTACTCCTATGTGGGAGGGTATCCATATTAAACTTATTGTAAATCCTCTAGAACCAATATCAGCGTATAAAGTCCGAATCTCATATAAAATATTTCCGGTATTAGCGTCCAGTTTCGGGTTTCGTAAGGCCATGAGAACACTCATGCAGTCGGTCACTATAAGCCAAGTTGTGTACCTAAGATTCTTTTCATGTATATACTGCAGAGGTGATAAAATGGCTAGAGATTCTGCTGTAAATATAGTCATGGCTCCAGGTACTCTATGCCCAACGGTAAGATGAGGTAGATTATAGCTAGCGAAACATTTCTATTGTTTTTGGATCCATCAGTAAAATATATGCCTGTACCCAGGGAACTCTGCAATTAACTGATATACGTCTTCTTTACTCCTTAGGTCACGATTAACAGAAATGTCCATGGGCCAGAATTTGCTGATATAATTACCAGAGTAACATGGCCATCTGCCTTTACATTTCTCAATTTGATATTGATCATTAATACTGATTAGATTACAAAAGTCATGAAATATATACGGGACATTTACGGAATTAGAGGGACTGTATACTCTATAATAAAATAATATTTTCTTTAATAAAGGATGATTTTCGATAGATAAAAGCTTGAGAATGTATTTGGATTTTTAAAACTGAAATCTTATATTCATAGGAGGAGTATTACACTCAATTTCAAGTGAATTAATTGGATTTGTCTTCATTGCACCAGTTACGCATCTAAGATTGTGGTTTTGAAGAATCGCCAATTTGTGAACCAATCTCTGATCAGACCCAAAGCATAAAAATCCATATTCAAAATGACTACGGACTAAAAGATTTATATAGCATAAGCAAAATTTTAGGATCAGCTGTAATTGACAGTGACTTTATAAAATTAAATGCTTTATTAGCTCTACCTAACAGATAATCAATATACTTAGTCCATGAGAGGTTGCTTGTAAAAATTATACCCAGAAACTTCACTTCATTCACTATTGGAAGAACACTATTATTGTAATATGTAAATATATAAGTCTGTTTCACACTCTCCAAACACTATAACTTTAGATTTTTCTGGACTAATATCCAAGTTTAGATAATGAAAATAGTTCTCTAGCCGAGTTAAAGCTGTGTTTAAAATACATTCAACAGAACCTGAAGCATAGATAACCAAATCATCTGCAAACTGCAAATTTACCACTTTAAGACCAAGTACAATGTTTAGTCTATGTAAATAAAGAAGATAAATCAATGGACTGAGGATGCCACCTTGACATACCCCTTTGTATGAAAAACGTTTATTCACCTTGACATATACTTCTCTACCATGTAAAAAGTTAAAGATCCATATTATAATTTTTTCGGGGATACCAAGGGCACGAAGTTCACCACACAAAATGTGTAGATTGATGTTGTTGAATGCACCCACTACATCAAAGAAGACACCAACAAAATGATTATCCATTTTATTAGAATTGTATATATCTAATTGCAAATGAGAAATGCTGTCTCGAGTGGAGCAACCGCGTCGAAAGCCAAATTGATTGGATGGTAATAGACTATTACTTTCTATATAAAATTCTAGCCTTTGTTTAATTAATTGTTGTTAGGTTTAAGTACTGGGATAAGACCACGGACCACTGTTTTTTCTGTTCCGTGGATAAGACAATCTGTTTTCCATTCATTATGGATGATCAATTCCTGCCAGAGTAAATTAAAAACACTTGGTATGTCAGAAAGTGCCTTAATTGATACATTTTTCAACATTTTATAAGGTATTCCATCAAGGCCAAAAGCAAAATCACGTCTAGATGATATCGCAGATTTTAATTCCTGAAGAGAAAATGGATAAATTAGATAAGTACTCATAATGTACTGAAGCTTTTACTTCATGAGGAATTGATTGAAATGGCTCCTCAACTGTATCTGGAGTATATTTTTTAAGAAAATCGAATTCCCAAGGAAAAATATTATTACTTGGAGGTGTAAATGTTTTGTTAAATCTTTTTGAAATTTGCCAAACTCTAGATAATGTAGTAGTTCCATTAAATGACTCATTAGAACAGACTTAACAGACCAGTAACAAGACAATGAAATTGAAGTCGATAGATACTACAGTTAAATCAAGTGCATTTCTTTGCCACCTATCAGAGCCTACAGTAGTCATTTCTCCATCATTTAATAAAACCAAATTATAGTCATTAATGATTTCAAGCACATCTCGGCCACGTATGTTCACACTATTACATCCCCAAGCCGTATGATGTGCATTGAAATCTCCACCCATCAAGAGAGGACCAGGGATATTGCAAATTAAATTATCAAACTTATACTTAGTAAATGAAGCATTTCCGGGACTATAAAACTGACTAATGAAATTTCTTTATTATTGCCATATTTTAAACGAACTTATAATAGAACATCTTTTATGCTTTGAGTGCAAATACTCTTTTCGTTATTTTTATTTTGAGAAATTAATGTTACTATTGTCTGTATTAAAATATTTTAAATTGGTTCTGTTTCAATTAGTGATTTTAATTGTTTAGCAGGACTGGACATTGAAAGAGATGGAAATGACTTTTTAATACAGTTGCTCAAAAAGTGGCGTATTGCAGGGACGTATATAATAGCGTTCGGGATGTGGGCTATTACATACTCGTGCTTTTTTTTTACCTTTCCCGAACTCGTGCGTTCTCTTTTCCAACTGTCAAAATATTAAAAAGAAAAACCAACCATGAAATTTTTACTAAAAAAAATCATAAAAGTTTTTATGATTCATGCAAATACGTATATTTCTAAAAAGAAGCTACTAATTTATAGATAGAAATAATATTCTTTGTGCTAGTTATTGCGTTATAAATGCGTTCGTTGCTCAGGTCAATTGGAACATGCATATAATAACACCTATATTTTCCGTGGCGGCTGCAGGAATACTGCTTTCAATTTATAACTATCCAAAAATTTACGGTTCAGTAACGCTGCATTAGCTAAACCAGGACGTTCGAAAATAATGCCAATTTTGTAACGATTCATGCGTAATAATTGTTTTACGCCCTTATTGTATTTTTTTATGCTGGTTGAAAGGGACATCATGTCTCTATCACCTATCGGGACTAAGTCAATACTTTCTAAAAATACAACATATTCAAAGTTGCCTCCGTGTTCAGGATATGACCTAATGTAGTCAGGAATCCTGAATTCCCGATACTTATCCTTTTCTACTGGTAGAGATTCCTCCTCTGAAGAGCTTGAGGTTCCACCGTCGTCTTCAGAGGACACTAATGGTGGAGCAGAAGACGAACTATCTTCTTTTTTTCTTTTTTTTGGATTCCCTTTTTCCCCATCTTGAGAAAAGCAACAAAATGAATTTAAGAATAAATAAAATCATTATTTGAAAATTTGTTTTAAAAAAGACGCTGTCGTTATGAATTTCCCGCGCTTTTTTCATATATATATATATATACCATTGTCAACTGTCATAGCATGTCAGTTGACTACAGATAATGAAATGCAATGTTATTAATCGATTACAAGTGACACCTACATGGTGAATACCTCGATTAAATATTATTAGGCTAACATAATACCAACTAGTTCAATAGTGGGACTTTTCCCCGTACATACCAATAAAAGGTTTGCTTTCAATATTATAATATTAAACCACCAATAGATTGATTCCTTTTTTTATACAGCCTTTTCTGTACGTTTCTAAAGACAGGTAGATTATTTACCAGATTCGTGCCCTTGTCTTTGAGGGTATCCATGCTTTCTTCAAATATCTTAGAAATTGGAACAGACAAATCTTTTTGAACGGCTTGACTGACTGCACTTATCCATTTGGATTTTTATTTCACTTCTACACTCATGTTTTCATGGGAATGTTCAGTTCCGTTTAATATTCCCATCTCAGGATCGGTTTTTAGAGTTGCAGAGCAAATCTGTTTTGTATACACCGCCACAAGGTGTTTCCATCTTTTTCTTTTTATATTGTAGGTATTCACGATCAGCTCTAAATAGATTTTTGCCACCCCGTTGCGTTGAACCAATATACATTGATGGGAATCCTTGTGAAGTTGATGGCAGATTTTCATTCATTATTTCTGCTAAAAGCAGAAAATATAATTAGAATGAAGTTATATGTACACTAATTATTTATATTACAAAGGGTACTAATCAGTTTCATATTTAATATTTGTATTATAAATTTTGTTCCAGATTGTACATAGGCCACAATTTAACAATTACTCACAATTAATTTGTGATTTTGAGCTAATTTTAATTTAAAATTGTAGACAAAAATGTGGACTATTATAATAGATCAATAAAATTACGAATCGCTGACACAACTGAATTTTATTTTGACATGTAAAAAAAATTAGTAAAAACCTTAAATCTATACTATATAATATTATAAAGCTGAAGAGCTTGTTTGTTTGGTTGAACGCGCTAATCTCTGGAACTACCAGTCGGATTTCAAAATTCTTTTTGCATTTGATAGCCCAATTCTTGAGGAAGGCTATAGGCTATTTAACATCACGCTATGACCTTTAGAAGCCGAGCAAAAAGAAAAAAAGTCAGAAAGAACGCTAAGCAAAAACGAAGTAATAGCGCGGGCAGGCGATGCGATGCGACGGGGTGGGTCGGAGTAACAAGAAATTTCACGCGGACGAAGTCGCGGGCAGAAGTTAGTATATATATAAAAAGGTTGCAATACCATCCGATACAGCAGCGATGTCGCAACAGTTACTGGAGCCCTTCCAGTATGGCTAACTTTCTAGCGGGCCTCTTAAGCGTTCCGCCTTTAATGACAACGTCAGCTACGCGAAAGACCCACTCTTTTCCCGGGTACACTGATCAGCCCACTCACTTTGATTTGCCCCATAGGCCACACTCCTTGAGGTAGGTCAGGATCCACGACTAGGAAAACGTCATCAACAGCCAAATTTCGATAACCGTGTCCTTGCTGCCTCTTCGTCTTGAGAAGGGGTAAGTCTTCCTTGAGCCACCTGCTCCGAAAAATCTCAGAGAAACGAAGAGCTTTTTTTAAATTCTTTTCTTAATAAAAATCTCCGTCGTCCAAGGTAACTGCTGATAGGATGAGCTGCCTATTAAAAAATGAAAAGGTGTAAGGCTTTCATATTCATTATTAGCTGCAACATTTATGTCAAAGGCCTCGAATTGACAATTGCTTCGGCTTGTAGTGAAGCGTGTGTAGTAGTTCTTCTCGTGGGGCTTTTTTTCTAAAGTCACCTGGGGGGTCGATGAGCCTCTCCCAACAGCCACCCATAAAAGGTGACGCAGGTAGAATGAGCTCCATTCAATTTGATTATTGGCAACAAAATCATGCACAACGTCGCAAAAGCATTCAGTTAACTGACGCTTTGCCCCAATAAAAGTGGTGCCGTTATCTGACAGGATTTTTTTGGAACACCTCGACGAGCCATAAACCGATGTAAGCAGGATATGGCGGAGTCTGCAGAAAGGCTTGCTACAATCTCTAGGTGCACTGCTCGCGTTGTCCATCACGTACCTAAACAGTGCCACCCATCGCTTCTCTCCACGACGACCAATAGACACATCCAGAGGACCAAAGTAGTCTAAACCAAGTTGGTAAATAGACGACTGTGACAATCAAGTCTTACATGAGGCAAATCGCCTGTAGCTGGCGTTTGAGGTACTGCTTTTCGTTTCAAGCAAAACGCACCATTTTTTGATATCTTCCGGACCTCACTACGGCATCTCAAAATCCAGTAACGTTGTTTTAGCTCATTGCAGACAGTAAGTAAATGAAAAGTAAGTGTATATTATACCTAATTGAATGATATTAGTATCTATATTTTAAGTCATAAAAATAAAACTAAAAGATTCGGCTTTACTCCTTGACTGTATTAAAAATGAAATCGGGCAGTAGGTCCAGTCGACTTATTCAAAATGTGATTGGGTTGAGTGATCCCGCAGATCCATTTCGAGTTGACCAAAGCCTTAAATCGAAGACGCCAGCACATCAAGCTACTTACTTTCTTGAGTCTTATTTAGAATGTATTCACAGATATCCTTGTAGTAGATTAATTTCATTCATAATGATTTTTATTTTATCGTTAACGAACTTGAAACGTTCTTTAAGATAAGAGGGGGTTGTAGGATTAAACAAAATACTGTAGAGCTGAACATTTAACAATCGGACACCCGGGCGCGCGGTGATAGGGCGTCAAGCGCTTGGTACATTTCAAAAATCGTTTCTTTGGGAAAGTGGTTGATTATGTTGAGTACAATTAATTACCAGTCACCCTATATTATAATCTATTGCGTATTTGTTGTTCTTGCATCTTGGTATAGTACGAGTAGCTATGTTAAGCTAATGTTGGTCCTAAAAATGGTATAGAGACATATCGATAAATTATTGCTTAATTATTATTTATGTTAAAAGTACTAGAAAATAACACGAAGTAAAAAGTTTTCGCCGTCAGCTTGACAGTAGGGCCACAAGTTATTATTATTAACTTTCGAGCGGTTTTGCTTTTACTGGTTTTTTCATTTACAGGGCTCAATTAAAACAAGAAAGTGTTTAAATTAAAATTTTATTAAATAAAATATATTACACACACGGGAAGAGCGCTTAGGAATAGATAATTATAAATTAATGTAGCATAATGCAGCCATTTCTCACAAACAGTAAAGAATGCATAAAGGAGTAAATTCAGTGTCATAGAATTCAACAATAAAAATAGTTTTAGGATTAAAGTTCAAATACAGTCGATCAAAAATGTAAAAATTATAATTTACAATGATTGAACGCAGTTGAAAAAAAGAAGTGACAGTGTAGCAAAATAAGTTTAACAATACTTCGCGCAAAAGCAAATCTGATCGTATTCCACAATCAAATCTGCAGCTAATAGCGCGATTTTGAGTCGTACCTGATGATGATGCAGTTTGTGTCTGTTATTCACGTATCGCGACTGCCAGTTGGCTATCTCAAAGTAAATACTAGAAACTACCGTCATCCTCAGGAGTCCGACGTGTATCGAGTTTGTGTTAGCCCGTAACGACTGTCAGAGGTATTTGTCTGACGGCCGGGACTGAGTTAAAAGTGATCTCCGAGGCACCATAATGGTCATATCTGCGCCATGTAACAAGCCCCAATGGACGTTAAGTACATTATGTTCTTACTCAACGTAGATTTTTGATTTCATTGGATTTACTTCTTGTCCGACCTGATGCGGTTTACTTTCTCTATAAATCCGATCTATCATACAAAGGTAAAGTATCGAGCTTAAGCCCGTAACGACCGCCAAAGTTATTTGTTTGACAGCCGGGACAGACAGCTATACGTGCTCTCCGAGACACGGAGTAACCATTTCTAAACGTGTCAGGCAGACACGCATAACCTAATTACCCTTAAAACCCCTAACTCCGACGCACGGAGTAATTTGAATCTCGAGCTGATGATAGCCCGTAACGACTGTCAGAGGTATTTGTTTGACAGCCGGGACCGAGTTTAACGTGATGCACAAAGAAGAAGTTCTACAAAAAAAAAATGTGTGTTCATGTGACGACTGACGACAGACCAACATTTCGTGATTCAAATAAATACTGAAGTTTTCACACGGTGACGTTTAACTATCATGTTTACCGTGGCATTTTATAAATCGTTCGGTGTTGAGTTGTTGGTGGAGTAGTAGGTAATACTCAAAGACATTGCAACCCCTTTGTGTATTTTGCATTCGAACGACTTATATTTGGTCATTATTTACACAGGAAGGAGGTGGGTCTTAGGATCCCCTAAAACATCCATTTTAAGATTTTTTTTTTTTAATAAAGCTAATCTTGTGGGGTCCGAACATAACAAAAATGGTTTAATTTTCTTCTCATCCGGGCGTTCGTCCGTTCGTTCGTCTGTCTGCTATAACAAATTAACCCGCCCCCTCAATATCAACCTATGTTAGAAAGACCCCCTCTTTTCTGTATAATAAAGTTTATATTATAGATTAACTTATGCATTTAGGGTTATTATTGGGTTACATCATTTGCGGGGCACAAGAAGCTGTTGACCGTATTACCTACCCCCCCCCCACCCGTACAAGATTTTAACGTTTTCCTGGCTTACTTCTGTTGCCAATTTTTTTGTTGCTTAATTTTTATTATTATTCTATATTTGTATTGTTCTGTAAACCTATTTACCTTTTCCCTTTGAACGTATTACTTTTAGTTTTTAAAGTTTTGTTATCTTTACAATATTTAAAATTCCCTTTTAAATTATTATTCAGCTATTATTAGTCAGTCCTCTAGAATGGAACTGTCTGAATACATAGGAAGAGATCAGATTCGAAAGAAAAGGAACAGGGCGGGGGCGTCTTCCGGAACAGCGGCGATAGCATGAAGAAATTTTCATCACGAAAGTATTCGTGACGGAGGGTTGTCCTTGGAATTGTTTCGGGCCTAAGGAGGAGCAGGAGGAAGATAGGAGATATTGGGAAGTGAAATGGAATCGTGTCATTACTTAAGAACAGACACTGTGCCTTACTAAGAAGACATGATTGGAAAGCGACGCCATAGTACGGTGTCTTTTTATTCTAGAACTCAGATATTTTTTTAATTATTAGCTAGGTATTCAAAATGAATATAAATGTGGTTACGAAGAAAATACAATAAATAATTCCATATCACAACGCATCCCTAGATGTTTGCTCTTTTAAAGTCTTCTAGCCACTCAATCCTCTGTTTATTCAACCCTTTGGATTGGAAAATATCACAAGCGACGTGTATGCTTGTTCCAAGTGGTGTATGTGTTCTTCTCTTGGTTGCTTATAAAGAAGTATCGTCGAGTTTGTTTACTTTAGCCTCTCTTTCTCTATTTTATTCTTAGAAAAGCTTAACTTTACGTCCAGCCGAGATCTTGTTGTTCGTGTGATATCGTTGTCGCGACTGCCTGCTTTTGGTTTCACTGCTTATCCATTGCCGATTTTCATATTTTCTTTCATTCTGTTTAATCCCTTAGTCGCCTTTTACGACACCCACGGAATGATAGGGGGTGTTCTATTCTTTGCCCGGTACCATGCGGCCATTATTGTTGCTGTAGTAGGAAGGTAATTTTTCAAAGGAGTTTTTTGAAGGAGAGGTGTCCTCAAAATTGGCTCTGTCCTAAGAAGGAGCAGGTGGAAGATAGGCGATGTGGGAAAATGGAATCGTGCCATCACTTCAGAACAGACACTGCCTTACTAGGAAGATTGGAAAGAGACGCCACAGTGCTGGTTTTGTACATTCTAGAACTCAGTATAATTCTACTCAGTAGATCAGGCAAATCCAATCTTTTAAAGTTTAAGATTGAATTGAATAGGAAATAGGAAGTAGGGTCTGTTTTCATTATCAAACTCAATAAAATCATCATCAAAATTGACTCAGTACTTAGTAAGAAGGAGTAGGACAAATAGACAAGACTGGTATGAGAAGAAAATAGGAAGAGTTAATAGTGTGTGTCTGTGAACCAGAAGGGCCCTTAATTCAGTACTAAATTAAGATGATAGCAAAAATGGCAAATATTGATCAGCTGGGACGTCAGGTCTTATGCCCACCGATGAAAAATAACCTTTCCCTTATTTTATTTATTATAATATTTGAATATCTATGTAGTGCAGTGCTGCAGTTTTGAGGGTTTTTTTGAGGTATATCATGTCGTGATAACCCACGTTTACATACTAGTATACTTATCTTAGTTTATTGGAATATATCTGCAAAACTTGGAATTTATATTACGACTGTTTTTTTTTTTACTAGGTTAATTCATAATTTTGTGTTGCTTATAATGTTAAAACAGTTATTCGTAGTAATTAATAATAATTTTGCTGAAACTAGTTTGTCGAGAGTCATGGTAAGGTAGTTAAGGTCCTTAGCTACCTCTAACTCAATTATAAAAAAGGAAAATTATAACAAGGAAAAAGATATCTTAAGAAAGGTAAAAGAAAGTAAATCTTTTACCTTTATATTAATACGCATTATTATAATCTATGGTTTAAGTTATGACGAATTGGTTTCAGAAATAAAAAAAATCAAGTTTGCACTTATTCTGAAAAATTGCTTACAATGATGGTTGGACTTTGGTGCTGCATTTTTTTGGAGGTATCACTTAACTTCGTAATCTTTCGCTTTACTTTTGACAAACACATAACAAGAATTTACGCGAACCTTGTTGTTGTTAACATATTCCTTTGTTGAGCAGACGGTTACGCGCGCAAGCTATGTTAAACTTAGTTCCTGCATATTAACAGCATCCGTACAATTCTTGCTATATTATTACTGTAACCCAGAATTTAACTACGAGTATAGCATTATCAGTAGAGTCCATTTGTTCCTGTGGCGTGCAGTTAACAATCCCCAACAGGTCATTAGACATGATACAAAATCAGCACCAATTGTCCATATATTTTCTTCCCCGAGGGGTTTGGTAGTATCGACCTTAATCATGTTGGCAGCACATTACTAATAATATTATAGCTTATGCTAGAGAATCTTAATTCCGATGTAGTATTGCCAAAGAGATTTTTAATGGCAACTGAACAGCTCGAACTAACTGCATTTATCTATCCGCTTAGACTGTCCCTACTTTTATACTAATCATCACACTGTGGTGGAGTAGGTGTTACAAGACAACTACTCGTATATTATGTGTACCATAGACATCCACTTATATCTTGAGATAAATACTCGTACTAAGACTTTCTTATTTACGAACTAAAGTGTAAAATGTGAAAAAATCGTTTTAAAGACATCGCAAAAGTAAATATTCACTATATTGAAGCTCCGCTATTGCAAAAGTTTTTCATTTTATTTAGAACAAATAAAATTTCGACATTTTACGCTCATATCTCATACACTTATATTATCATCAAACATAAATACCAAAACTACACTTACCT
The DNA here is from genome assembly GCA_963855955.1 of Luperina nickerlii. Lineage (NCBI taxonomy): Eukaryota > Metazoa > Arthropoda > Insecta > Lepidoptera > Noctuidae > Luperina > Luperina nickerlii. The sequence goes on from OY979662.1 coordinate 3,683,234, forward strand.
CACTACACAACTATTAAAACTAGTTTTTTTTTGTATTTTTGATTATTTTTATATATTTTTCTCGTTTTTTTTTTTTGCTACATACACCAAGAATTACCTTAGAAATATTTTTTTTTGTATTTTTTCTTGCATGTACTAAAATCGACTAATTGTAAATTTTAGTACACATACAAGGCTTATTCATCTACATTTTTCCAGTTTATTTTTTAACATACGCAACATCAACTTAAATTTATTTAGTATTATATTTTTTTTGCCTATTTTAAATATAAAAATATGCTTATAAAAAATAAAGAATTCTTCATCACCTCTCATTCCTAGATGTTGGCTCTATTAAAGTCCTCTAACGATTCAATCCTTCGGTTACTTAACCCTTTGGATTGGCAAATATCACATGAGACGTTTATGCTTACTCCAAGTGTTCTAGGTGACTGTTTGTCTTTTTTCAATACTTTCTAACAGCGGCAAATTGGCAGAGAAACACGAACTGCTCCAGATGGGCTGTCAGTGTCACGCCGATAAACGACACCTCCCAAATAAATAGATGGACGATGGCGAGCAGTGGAGGCTGTGCTCCGACGCTGTACCAGTTCATAATCAGCACTGACGAGACGTGTTATTATCAGGTCTTGAATAGTAGACGATAATGTAAAAAGACGTATCTTGTTCGTATTGCAATTTACAATATATTGTAGGCTTTCTCCATAGTTCCTTTCTTGGTTACTTGTAAAGGAGTATCCTCGTTGTCTTACGTTAAGCCGTGTTTCCTTACTTCAGTTCATTGTTGGAAAAGCTTATTCAAGTTCTGCCGAGATCTTGCCGTTCATGTGATATCGTTGTTGCATCTGCCTTCTTTTGGTTTCACTGCTTATCCATAGCCGATTTTAATCTTTTCTGTCATTCTGTTTAATCCCTTAGTCGCCTTTTACGACACCAACGGGCCACGGGATGATAGGGGGAGTTCTATTCTTTGCCGGGTACCACGCGGCCATTTCTCCATTCCATTCCATTTTCATGATGTTCGCCGTTTGGTTATATAGTTCTGGAACATACATATTTCAAATCTAGTAGTGTTATTATATACTTTAAAAATTTGAGTAAGTATAGCAGATTATTAGACGGACCCTGTGGCCTAAGCCGGGGTTACAATTACAACATTTATTACAATTACTAAGTTATTTCGTATTATATCACTTCATATTTCAGTGCATATCTATTATCTGACTTTGTATTCCTTAAAAAAGTCAAGGATGTTTTTATACCACGCCGTGCGAAAGTAAGTTCCAATGTTCGCGATCCGTGGACATTCTCATGACTTTTCGTATATCATTATAGCCTATTTTTTTTTTAATTGCTGAGGTCCATCCTTTGGGTGGTCTTCCCTTGTATAGGTGGCCATTCGAATTATCTCTTAGGTTACATAATATAAGTGCACGCTCCAGTTGCCGCGTGGGATCGGACACAACGTGCCCAAAGAAGCCAAAGGCCTTTAGTTGGCACCACGTTGAAAGCTTTTTGGGTATTTTTAACTTTTTCCGAATTGATAAGTTTGATCTTATACATGGTCGAGGTATATCCAACACCTTTCGCCAGCATTTCATCTCGAATACATCAATTTTTCTGCGGTCCTGGCTTTTAATGGTCCATGTTTCACTTGCATATCTGAATATACGAAACACAATTTTTTCGATGAATTCTTTTCTAGTATCTTCATTTTTAATATTTTCCTTCTTCCACAGATTTTCAATAACAGACATAGCAAATGATGCTATGTAAAGTCTGCGATTTATTTCTTGAGTACAGGTTCCATTGTTCGATATTACGGAACCAAGGTAGATGATATCATTAACTCTCTCATAATCTCCCAGTTCTTCACATCTGTTTAGGACATTGGCCCTATCAACTACCATGATTTTTGTTGTGTAGCGATTGATTTTTACACCATAGTTGACGGTCGCCTCCTCAATTCTTTTAAGCAATATAGCTAGTTCCTGTTCGTTTGAAGCTAATAAAGTGGTTTCATGTGCATATCGTATAACTTTAATTTTACTTCCATAAAGTTCAACTCCACCAGTCCAGTCTTCTAAGATCTCAAGTAAATGAAGTATGGCCTGTACATCAAAAATACTTTTTGACAGTATCTGGCTTTTATGTACGCCTTTTTGACGTCGAAACCGATGGTGCTTTAAGTATTTATCTTTTCCGAAGATGGTGCCCTTACGGGTCAATTGTTCAATTAAACACGCTCTTCGTTCTGTCAGTCGTTTTCTGACTAATATATCAATCATATTTGGCCACGGAATACACTTACCATCTTTCATATACTCAAGAAAACAGAGAACCATCGGCTTATAATATTGATAATGTTTTTCAATCAGCAGGCGAATATTTAAAATTTGTTCATTCATGCCTTTCCCTCGAAAATCAGTGATGCGGGAGTCGCAGTCTATGTACGGCGAGAAGCGATGGCTCACTGCAGCGGGCAACATTGTGCTATTACGTATCTCCATTCTTGCGCTGGTTTTGTGAGTGTAGATAACGCTATTTCACGGTCACGCACAGTAGCAGCAGAATATATTAATGGAATTAAAATTAAGTTAATAAGTTGAATTATACACTCGCATTGTGTAAAAAAGAAATCTCACTAATTTAGGAGAAAGGTATGTCGTAGGTAGTCTGGGAGAAGAGCCTGGCATTTTGTGAGAGAGTGTGCTTCTTTAAATTAGACCACTATAAAATTATTTTTATCCGTCTTGTTAAGTCTCTCATTTCTCTCAATTTTCATTTTTTTGAAGAAGACGAATGCGTCTTCCACGGCTGTTGGTTCCATAGTAAGGTCTAAATTTCTGAAACAATAAAAACCTATCAGTGAAATTGATTGCTTTGAATTAAAGTAAAGTAACTTATAGTCAAGATCACAAGTCCAAATCTCGTACTTTGGAATTTCATCTTGGCGACAATCAATGTCAAAAACATGATACCTTTTTGACAAATTCAGACTGGGATTAGAATGCGAAAGTTCTTAAAAATACGGGACGTGCCCTTTAGATTCCTTAATAAAAAAATGTATAGATGTTTTGGGACATGTTTTGTCAAATAAATAGTATACTATGTTTTGTACCTATACGGTGGGTACAATGTTATGGAATAAAGGTTGTTAACAATAAAATGGTTCCTTGTTCGTGTAAACATGTTTTTGAAACTGACTGTACACGTCACCAATGTTGATGTATACTCACATCACAAAGACATACTGAGGCAACGCTTAATTTTATTAAGCTGTAAATCCTAGAAGTCTTGATGTAAAAGTTATCTTCTGCAGCGCCTTGCAGTAGGTCTATCTGAAATATATGTATTCATGATTAATACCTTAGTACCTAAAGATTAATATCAACAATTGAACAGAACACATGCACTAGTTTCCAACTTGTCTGAACAGCGTATTAGTTCTGGTTTTGTATTTTTATCAAAAAATAAATAAATAAAAATATTTTCACACACACACGTGCATATAACAAAGATGAGTTAATCGAATGAATGATAAATAATACTTAAAACAAAACAGACATAAAATAAGTATTAGAGGCGAATTACTTACGATAACATTAGTAGAAGAATAGAATAATTTGATGCAACGTAGACTGGGACCGGACTAGACTCACACTGACTCCCCTACACCCGGTATCTAAAAAGAAGAGAAAATAAAGTTAGGTATAGGTATGTAGTTACTTTTGTATCGATGCGCATTTAACATATTGACAATTTAAACTCCTGTGCGCGAATAATACCATTCTCACAGGGAAATCAGAAGGGATATACACAATCCTAAAAGATTAAATGGAATTTACGAATAAATCTATGGGTAATTCTCATGAAATCCCGAAATTCGGTCTCTTCTTTCTTCTTCTTCTTTCTTTAAACTCAGGACAAGAATTTCGGGATTTTGTGAGAATTACCCCGATAAATATTATAAATTAAAGTCGCTTTTTATGACTGTTTCCGGAGGTTTATGTTAATAATATATTAGTATTAAATCCACGTAATATTTAAAAGGAATCTAGATGTTTTGTCACCGGTTCCAGTTTTAGACTTCCTCTTATATATTCATTTCTTATCCTATCCATTCGCAACACCACACATCCATCTTTGCATTTTCCTATATTAGTCGTTAGTAATTGCAGTGGGTTGCAATTGAAATAAAAAGGAAAGTACTAAAACCCAACTACGATATAAATGCTAACTAAAAAGGTAAACTCTAACTGAAAAGGTACCTAAAGACATCGTTGACAACATGAAATATCTTAGGACCACCACGATTAAACCTTCTAATAAAAACGCGTTGCGCGTTGAATTCTTCCAACAAAAGTCCGACCGCAAAAAGATTTATATTTTTCGTCCGAAAACGAAAATTGATTTTCGTTTGTAAAAAAATGTGTACAGTCTTAAACTGTACATGTTTTGCTGACGCGGTGCCTCGCACCATACGCGCGTCATTTTAGTGGTATAAATATTAATGCCTTACAATAAATCAATGAGTGCGATTACTGCTACGCGGTGACTAACATTAGAGAAAGGAATCGTCAACAATTTTACCTGTAAACAAGAATAAATCTATCGGGAACTAAGTGATCTTTTCTCTACGCGCTCCAACCTCAACTTTAACTACTCGTCAAGTGTACGAACCGTACAAAATGCATGTTTCATGCACGCCCTTAATCATTATAATATATAACCGCTGAAACTTAATTAACATGAAACTTTTTACTTTTTTCGAAGATCAGATAAGTATAACATAACATTCTGCCCGGCAGGGCAGAGGTGCAACGGTACACCCTAGTGATGTAACGAATATCAATTTTTAAGTATTCGCGAATGCGGATGCGAATATCTACCGCCAATATTCAATTTCAAATTTGGCGCCATTTATCTATGGCTCTGTTTTGACAGATGACATGACTCGCGAGTCGCGCACACTTGCTTGCCATCGTTCATTGTTTGTTTACTTGTAGAAACTTCGTTAGTAAAACATTTTTGAGGTTAAAGGTTGAAAAATGTCAAACATTTTTTCTTGTTCTATAAAACGTTTAATTGAGAATATAATATTTTGATATTTTATATTTTTGTTTTATATAAGGAGAATATTGTTTTGAGTTAAAAATAAAAAAAATACAACAAAAAAAACCGACTTCCAAAAAAAACACTACAAAGAAAAAAATAACTAATTTCGGAAGCCGGTGTCTTTGGATATGTATTTTACTTTTTTGCCACCGAATTCCAAAATTAAAGTTATTTTTCACATTAGTGTATATTTGGAAGTCGGTTTTTTTTTTCAAGTTTATTATTTTTCGCTTTCTAGTTATAATCTATCTAAGTTACAATAGCCTAAAGTCAACTTGCTCATTGCCTTTTACAAAATATTGCTTCTTCCGATGCAAGAATGTTAATTGTTGAGGAATTCTCCTAGTATTCCACCATCAGCTCCATTTTACCATTCGCATTGTGAATTTGTGACGAGCATAAATTGCTTAGCAACTATATTAAAGTAATCGAATCGCAACCCATGAAATACTTAATACCCAAATCGCTATAGGTGTGCCTATAAAATTTGAAGAGTTCCTTCGGTTTCTCCAGGATCCCATCATCAGGGGGCCTAAACAGGCCACTTTGGCAGTATCATAAAAGGATAACATGAATCATAATATGGCGAAGACAGTCCGTGTTTTTCTTTTTTTCGTTGCACAGCTGCACTACGTAGGTATAATTCAAAGAGATTGGGATTGGATTGCATTGATTGGTATTTTAGCACAGACAAAAAAAAATAACTGAACAATCCTGCACCAATGGGATTTGATACAATTAACTTAACAATGAACTGTCCATCATAATTCATAATGTTATCCTTTTATGATTCTGCCGAAGTAGCCTTTTTAGGCCCCCAGATCCTGACCTGATGACAATGGGACCACCTGGAAAGTATACCCTTTAAAAACAAAAAAATAATTTTTCAAATCGGTCTAGCCATCTTCGAGTAGTCGGGGGACATGCACAAAAAAAAGAGATCCCGACAAACTGGGAACCTCCTTTTTTTAAAGTCGGTTAAAAAGATTGAAGTATGTGAAGTCTGCAGGTAAAAGTTTAAGAGAAGAATTGAATTCGTGTTTGTTTCTTTTTTGGAATGTCTAATTTAAAAGTTGATTAATTATAATACAAAACCAATACCGAATTTTAAGACAAAGACTGATTACAATTAATATAATTGCAAGACTAATAAGTTAAAACTATAATAGTTTTATAATAAAAATCATAAGAAAATCATATTTCTTTGTTTAATTTACCTCAAGTTATTAATTTTTTTTCGAACGTTCATATTGGCAAAATATACGCATAAATTTAGCGATTGCGAATACGAATATTTAAAAATATGCGAATACTCGCGAATGCGAATGCATCATTATATCCCTAACACCCACATAAAAAATACAATTAGAAAAAAAAAGAATAAAGAAAAGAAACAAAAAATAAAAAGATACAATTATTAGTAAAAAAAAAGGAAATATGTATTTTATTTACTGAAGATTATAACAATCTGAGGTTAAATGCGAGAAAAAGGGTTTTTTTTTCTGCATTTACACAGTAATTGTGCTTTTAGTTGTTAACTATCGATTTTCTCTGAAAAAATGAATCGAAAGTGTTGATTTGTCGTCACTTTTTTTTACATCTGAAAATAGTTTTCTTTTCTCCCGAAAACGAATAAATACTGCGGTCGAAAAATGCCGAAAACCAAAAATGAAATTCAATCGGAAGCTTAAGACCGAATTTCAATCAGTTGATTGAAATTGATTCAAAATTACTATTTTGTATAACGACGGCGAAGTGCCAATACCTCCTAACTGATTTTTTTTGAGAAATTACTTTTTTTTTTCGTTTTGAATTTAAAGGCGTTATTCGCATGTTTTAGTGAAATCGCAAAGTGTATTTTTATTACAACAACATTAAATTAAAATGTGGAAACACAAGTTACCTCCCAACTAAAACAACATGTCTATTTTTGAACGTTTTTATCCAGTATGTGTAAATTTTTGACTTTGTCAGTTAGGAGTTATTGGCACTTCGCCGTCGATAATAGAAAGTGCAGTGGTGGCTCAGTGATAACGGCCGTGACTTAGGTACGAATTTTCGGTTAGAATCAAGACAGGCGCTTAACTTTCTGTAAATTATTGCAACACCACCGCTCTCAAAACGGTGAAGGAAAACATCGTGAGGAAACCGGCATGTCCTAGAACACGTAGAACCAAAAATCGGAAGACATGTGACATCTACCAACTCGCACCGGGCCCGCGTGGTGTTGGACTGGTCTCCACCGAGAGGAGGTCTGTGTCCCAGCAGTGGGAACATTATAGGCTGATTATGTTATGTAATTAAATTATATGTATCCGTACTTAACTAGCGTGAAAACAAAAACAAATTCCTGTGAAGTCACTGGTACTCACTTCGATCTTAATCCTCCAAGTTCAAATAGAAGCAAAGTATCTTAGTTGTCACATAAATAACTAAATGTTATTATCTTGATCACGAATATTTAATCCCCTTCGGTTTTTTTAAACTTTAGCTCTCAAAGCCGTTAATGAAGCGCGAAATGAAATGCGACTAACGGCTTCCACAAGACCTAGGTAACTGGCCGCCTGGTCTGAGCTAGACGCACTGCGGCACTAGAAACAGGTCAATCAATCAATAAAGACATGCGCGTTGCAGTTCTTGCACAATACGACTGCGCGCTGCAAGTGGGCGTTGACTTCTATCAGTAACTATCTCTCTCTTTCATGCACAGCCGCAATTTTATGGCGCAATTCCAATAAGGCGATTTTAAACCATTGATTTTTTTTAATTCACAGAAGTAGAAAATCGTACGTTGTCTAATTTCACTAATACGAGCTCAAATCATTAAATATTGCAAAATAATTAATTCGCAAGCAACCGTACTAGATTCTATAATTAGATAATAGTTAAAAATATCTAGTCTGTTCACTAACAAATTGTCTAAGAAACACTAACCAGAAAAGAAAATAGCTCGCAAGCAGCGGTGCTATTCTGTAAAAATCTCACCGTGAAAACTTAGGTGAAGTGAGCGTGGAGTGAGCTGACAATAGTGTCAATTCCAAGCAAAAACAAACTCACTTCAACTAAGATTTCACGGTGAGGTTTTTACAGAATCGACCGGCTGCACACGATTATCTCCTCTATATCAAGGTGTAATTGAAATGATTAATAACCTAAAAAGAGGTCATTGTACCTACTTCTCATTATGAACAACTTTTACTAGCTAGAGCTAGATGCACTGTGGGCACTAGATATAATGTGTTACCTCATGAATTTATCAACAAGGTCCAATGTACCTCAATCATTTTGATAGAAATCATGATAAATCGCCTGATCTATCTAATCTCGACTATATTACGCTCGTAATACATAGAAAAATATTGATCGCATCTACTCATAATGTAACTCTCATGTATTAAATTTAAGGAATTTTTGATAGAACAGAAGAAATTCAGCATGAATGAATACGAACAGAAAAAGCATATCAATTTTATAAATTACCAATGTGCCTCAAAGTTGTTCACGTTTTACCAAGTTTTGATACAAAATTATGATAATAGTAAATAGTTTACGGATTACCAATGTACCTCAAAGTTGTTCACGTTTTACCAAGTTTTGATACAAAATTATTATAATAGTAAATACTTAAATAGTAGTAGGCATTCGCTTGGTAAGGTAAAGTCAACAAAACAGATAATATTCCAAATGAAACTTAAGTAACACGTTGTTTTAATTACATAAACTAAACAGATTCAGTTCATATAAACGTAAAAAAAACAACAACAATATTATAGGGCGGAAAAATTATTGTAATAAACAACAATATTAAATACCTCATACTTCACAAATGTAATTATAGTCAGACATAGGTTATGCAATGTGCTAAGTTCGCAAACAATGAGCTTTGTAGTGAACTATACATAATATCCGAGCTATATGATAATCTACGACCCCAGTACATCCACTGTAATTACAACTGTAATACTTCACCACAACATTTAATTCTATTTTTAACCCAGTGTTTCGTTTCCAACTGTTAAAAATGATGCAGTATCAATAGTTCAGCACACCTGCCCTCACTGCGGAAAATACCTATTTTTAACCGACTTCCAAAAAGGAGGAGGATATATATTTGACTTTGTGTTTTTTTATGTTCACCGATTTCTCCGTCAATTGTAGACCTATTAATTTTTTTTTTGTTTGGAAGTGTATACTTTCAAGGCGTAGGTCCCATTGTCATTAAGTTGGAATCTGATGAGAGGATCCCATGGATATCGAGGGAAGCCCCTCAAATTTTATAGGCAAACCTATAGCGATTTGGATATTTTTTTAAGTAACTTGAGCAATTGCTCTCGGGAATCATCATTCGGTAAAGTGGAGCTGATGATGAAGACCACAGATGGCCATCGGAACTACTCAATGATAAGTATTTCACGGGTTGCGATTCGATTACTTTAATATTAGCAACTATGCTAAGCAATTTATGCTCGTCACAATGCATATATGGTGTAATTAACGTCCCCCGGGAAAATCAATATTTCTCCTATTAAAAATTAACTTTGCTGTGACCGACAGGGTCCATAAATGATTGGATTTTTTAACATACTATCATATGTACACATTTTGGAGTGCAATAAGGTATTAATGGAATGCAATAATAAACCATTTATTTCAATTAAACCATTTACAGGCACTTTTGAATTGTCAAAAAGTCGGTCAGTCAGAAAATATGAAGCTAGTTGCCCATTCCAAAGCGTACCTACGCTTTGGAATGGGCAACTAGCTTGCCTACCTATTGAGAAGAACGGGCAAGAAACTCCATGGACACTCTATTAAATTATATTTTTACAAAACTATTAGTTACATCATTAATGTGAATTTATAATAATATGTGAGAACGATGTAAAAAAGACGTACGCGTTAAAAGCGTCCAGAGTACAGCAAATAGTAAGAAAACAACAATTCAAAATTAATATATTTAAAAATAAGCCGAGGCAGCTAAGTGATGACCAGCCCGAACTGACGGCGCCCGTTCACGAACATGACGCATAGATCAGCACCATTCAGCTCAACCATTTTGAAGGGAGCTAAATGATCCAACACACACGCCACCGTCAGCGAGACATTTCTGTGAGCATGACATACTATCAGCCGCCAGGGCACATTCAAGTCAATGAAAGACACATTACCCGGTAAATGGTACATAGGGTATAGTATATACATAGAACTCACATCTCTATATTCACTAATACGAGCTTTGCTCATTAAATATTGCAAAATAATTAAGCCGCAAGCATTCATACTAAATACTATAATCTGGTTTAGGTTAAATTCCTGTGAAGTCACTGGTACTCACTTCGATCTTACTCCTCCAAGTTCAAATAGCAGCAAAGTATAGTAAGTATAAGTTGCAACATAAATACCTAACTAAATGTCACTATCTTGACCACGAATATTAAATCCTCTATGGTTTTTTAAAACTAGCACTCAACGCCGTTAATGAAGCGCGAAATGAAACACAACCAACCACTTCCTCAAGACCTAGGGAACTGGCCGCCTGGTCTGAGCTAGATACTCTCCGCAGTGTGTCTAGCTCAGACTAGGCGGCTAGAAATAGGTCAATCAATCAATAAAGCCATGCGCGTTGCAGGTCTTGCACAGTACGACTGCGCGCTGCAAGTGGGCGTTGACTTCTGTCAGTAACTATGTCTCTTTCTTTCACGCTCAGCCGCCATTTTACGGCGCAATTCCAATAAGGCGACTTAAACCATTGAATTTTTTTAATTCACTGATGTAGAAAATCTAAACGATGTCTGATTTCACTTATACGAGCTTTGATCATCATACATTGCAAAATGATTAATCCGCAAGCAACCGTACTAGATTCTATAATTAGATATTAGTTCCAAATATCTTATCTGCTCACAAACAAATTGTCTAAGAAACGCACTAACCAGAAAAGAAAATAGCTCGCGAGCAGCATACAATTATCTCCTCTATATCAAGGTGTAATTGAAATTCGTAAGCAGCACACTTTCTTTCACAGTCTTAACTTACTTACCAGGCAGGCAGTACCTAGAGAATGGCTACACACTGGTCACGCCGACTGCAAGTCGCGAATAGAACCGCCCCCTAGTCTATATGCGCGTCACGGATATAGCGAGTACTTCGCTGTACCAGAAGGGTTTAACATCCAACCGACATTATTACGTCACACGACCGGCGCCCTATTCACAAAGACGATACGATAAAGTTGGCGATTTTTCGCGGAACCGACCAAAATTCGATGAATGCTCGATAAATAACTATTTGAACTCGTCTCGAAGGGCGTCCGGAGTTATATGGACTAACTGTCTAAAAACGACCCGCTCCCTAGTCCGCAGTCTGGGCAAATGGACGAGATACACAGGGTGACCTCTTATTTTTCAAAGGGGTGAGTGTATGACGCCTGCGTATTGCACTTGCAGGGATGATACGCCCCTAACTCCTAAATAGTTTCGAACGTTCGATAAATTGTGTAGGTCAAACCAATACATAGTATGTTGGTAGTTTGTTAGGTACGATAAAAGGCCAAACCAATCCCATTCAAAGAGATGGATGGGATTGAACTAGGACTACCAAAATCGATTAAGTAATCGAAAAGGTCGAAAAAAAAATTACAATTGTTCATGTCGATCATTATTCAGTCAAAATTCTTAGATAGAAAATTGATCATTTGAAATGATTAAACAAATATGTGGTTTAATAGATGTCACGTTCGAAAGCTTTCCAACTAAAAAACATGATGGAATGTGGCGAACCAAAAAGGTTAATCCAACAAGTTCCTACAAGATGGAACTCTACATTTTATATGTTCCGCCGTTTCATCTTACTGAAAGAAGCGGTAAAACACTGCATGGCTCTTATTGAAAAAGAATGGCCTACTATACGTTCAGAGGACTGGGACATCATGGAACAGGTATGCAAAGTACTGCAGCCATTTGAAGAGGTCACTTCTTCAATCAGTGGAGACACGTACCTCACAGGAGGTATGGTCATAGTCATGACCAACTGCTTAAAGGACATTTGTGAAGATTTTTTAAATAAAGAAGAATATTGCGAATCATTCAAACCAGCTGTGATTGAAGTACTTCGGAGTTTAAAATACGGAATAAAAGATAGGTTTCAGGACATAGAGAATTGTAAGACCTTCGGAGTGTGCACATTATTGGACCCACGGTTCAAATTAGTGTTTTAAAAATGATAATGCGGTCTCAGAACTAAAAAAATATGTTATTGGCTTAATAATTGGCCTTATAAATAATAATAGAAGTTTAGAAGCAAACACTGAAATAAAAGAAATGCCTTGCCCAAACCTCAGTGCTTGGGACAAATTCGATGCAATGGTGAAAAAAAATAAACCCCAAGGAAGAGCTCAAGCACGGGCTATCCGGGAACTTCAAATGTATATTGACGACGAAATGCTGTCTCGAAAGCAAACAGACGGTAGTTGGAATAGCCCCTCGCAGTGGTGGCGCGATCATAAAATAATATACCCGAATTTATCAGAAATTCATCGCACAAAGTGCAATATTGTGGCGACTTCCGTTCCGTGCGAACGCTTGTTTTCGAAGACGGGGCTAATCGTCAACGAAAAGAGATGTTGTTTAAAGTCATCCAAAGTGGAACAACTTGCGTTTTGAAGCGCAAACCTGGATCCAACAAGGTTCGACAAAAAAAAAATAAAAAAACAAAACTCAAAAAAATAAAAAAACTAAACAAATTAAAAAAAAATCAAATTTATTGTAAAATAAAAAAAAGAAATTATTGTAAAAATGCCGATTTTTAAATGCACCAGAAAAGTTTTACGCGTACCTAATCTTAAATAAAACTTTTCTGCTAGTCCTAAGTCTAGATTAAAGCATGAAGGAAAATCGCGCAATCTCTATCTGTCACTATCTGATTCCAACGAAATCTAAGTACGAAAGCGAATTGGCGAGGTTTGGCGCTATGGAAATCAGATTTCTAAAAACGTATTTTGAAATCGATTTTGAAATCTGAAATCGGATAAATATCAGTTTCTTGTATTCATTCTCTTGTATTCAAACTCACTTGTATTCATTCATATCGCAGGTGGCGGTCGCCAACAGCGTAGCTTTCGCCGCCTAACAGTTGGAGAATACGCTCTTCTGTTTCGGTCAGATGTCTGATGATTTCAACGCCCCTCACCAGTCCTTCGTCGGCTAGAAGAGAACGAAGGTACCCTTTTCGACGCCCTCATCAGTCCTTCGTCGGCCAGAAGACAACGAAGGTACCCACCCTGATTGCAAGACTCCCTTGGATTAACTCATATCGCAGGTGTCGTTCACCAACAGTGTAGACTTCGCCGCCTAGCAGTTGGAGGACACGCTCTTCTGTATCGGTCAGATGTCTGATGTTTTCGACGCACCTACCAGACCTTCGTCGGCCAGCGGCGCGTTCCGCAGCTTTTTTTTTAATACTCGTCTTTTTATCGGTCTAATATTATTTGTTTTACAAATAGGAATAGTCAGTGTTTGCAGAATCTTTTATTATTTTGGCACTCGCCGTTTTCAAGTGCCCACGTGCACTTTTGGGGTCTTGTTCTATGGCTTGTACGAGGGCTACTAGTTGAGCCTCGGTGTCTTGGCGCGAGCGAGATGAGCTACAAATAACAAATATTATTCAACGCCACCGGAATTCCTTCTAGAATAATTGATGTACGTCATACATAATACATACTTACCTACCAATGTTAAATGTTTAAGACATCATATTTATAATAACATTGTACTTGCACCATACGATATTTGCAGAACTCCTCTGTTTTACAGTTTCACTTCGAGTATTTTTTTACAATTTACAAAAGAGCGTGAATTCGCGCGTCTCGGATAACGTGGATGACATTAAAAAAAAATTCGCACGCTGCCTGCTTTTTTATTTTCTTACATAGACAATCTTTAATCAGTGTGTGTGTTCTGCCCATCATGAAGTACGGTGCTGACATATGGGCGCTCACGCAGGAGGCTGTGCACAGCATGACAGTGGCACAGACAGCGACGGAGCGTAAGAGTAACCGCGGAGTGTATGACTCAAGTGTGCAGTTAGCCCACAGGCTGCACGTGTATTGTTTGGCAGTAAGACTTAAAAAGTCACTTTCACTTGATTACTGCTACGCGCGAACCTGCGGGCTAACATATTACACCGGACAGTCAACGCTCTACGTGCCCTTTCTACATCCGCGTTATCCTTTAGGTCCTCGGAAACCCAGTGGCCCAGATACTTGAATAGAGCGACTCTGTTTAAGGGGGTACCAGCTAAGTTGACTGTAAGTAGGGTAGGATGGGGCTAAAAGGTCCGCGGGTTAAAAGGTCCACTATTTATATCTCTGAAATTAAACGAACTTTATAGAATCGAATGACAGGCGTATGAAGGGGTCAAGGGAGGGGTATACATGCCGCCCCGACCAGTGAATTTGCGAGCGCCCCGGTGAGTGTGTACGTTGGTTCCCGCGCAAAAAATTTACGTAAGTAATATTTTTCACGTTTCTTATTTTTAGTCTGAGATTTGTATTTGTAACGTTACAAAGCTAAACTTTTGATATACTATGGTTTGTAGTTTTATATTTCACGTCAAGCCATAGTAATTTTAATAAACACTTTCGTTTTTTTCTATAACCTTAAATAAAAGTGCACCTACCATGGGGGCACAAAGGTGGTCAACCCAGTAATGGTTGGTCAAGATCGAGAAGCAATTTATGCCCTAGGAAACCCTCAGCAAATTGTAGAAACTCTACATAATGTAGAATTCAACCAGCTTCCCGCCTTAGAACAGATACAGGAGATTGATTACGCCACAGATGGGTATGACCCTGAAGATGATGATGCCCTTAGACAATGTAACCCCCTAATCTGTCACCCCTTAGAGCCTTTTAACCGAACCGCTGATATGATTTTAAATTCAAATGACCCAATGGATGACAATTTAATTCAGGCCATTGAGGAACTGAGTCATACAGATCCTTTCAACAAGACCAGGCTAATCACTAATTTTAGAGTCTTGGCTCGTGCAGCGGTATTAGACTGGCTAATCATTAAGGACACATTATCCGAAGGTTGCAGGTTAGGCTATGCCGGATTACTGAGCTCTATTTTGGGTATGACCTCAGTATACCAAATTCAACATGCTAAAGCGTTCAATAGCAATATAGTTACATTGGGTGGTCTAGTGGATCAGTTTAAGCTTCACAGTTCACACCATCCAATCCAAGAGACAAATGGAGATGGACAAAACATTCAATGAGGATCTGACTAGACAGCTAAACTCCTTTACTAAGAGTGTAGCGGAATTATCAGAAAAACTGGATACGAAGACTCTTGAGTTATCCAGACCCTCAGGAAAAAGGTCATGCCATAGTGGAATGACACCTACTGCGGACTCGGTTAGTTCTCCACAGACTGAACTCCCATGTGACATCGATATCACACCCAATTCAAAATATGTGTTCAATTTACTCAAAGTAGAAATTGGTCCTAACGGGGATATCTCCCTCTTCCCATTATCAATAAGAGCTAAATCCCTAACGGAATTAGGCCTAATGAACATGTCCGCAAAAGCATTAATTACCATCCTAAACCAAGATCTTACTGCCATATTGGGGAAATGTACCACTAATAAGGGATTCTCTGCAACCTTTAATAGAATGAAAGATAGGGATGACAAGCTGGATTATCTGGAGGAGCTATTTGGGGATGTAGATCACACTCCCGTACAATGGGTAAGACAATCATAAGAAGAATTACCCAACCACAGTATTATACTTGTAACTCTTAGTTTTAAACTCATGACTGAAATTGATTTTATTTGTATTAAGCGATAAAAACTCACCAATATGAATCTACTAACTTAGCAATTAAGTGGGTAATCCCAAACTCCATTAGATCATAATACTAATAAAAAAAAAAAAAAAGGTCCATGCTTGGACCTTTGTGCCCCGCTGGACCACAGCCGTCAACGTCCTATGAGGTTCCATTTTTAGATACTGAGCCACAGCCGTCAACATCTTCAAGTAATGTGTTTTCTCCTGAATTTATAAGACATTTTCCTAAGGCTGGAGCTCGCAAAGTTACAAGGGGAAGAAAGCGACGCAAGACAGCCATTTTAACTGACACACCCGAAAAGGAAGCATTGTCTTTAGAACAAGAGAATAAGAAACAGAAGAAAGTGATTTCTCGCAAAAAATCGGTTATACAGAAAAATAAGCAAGTTAGGAAGACGATTTTAGCAGATAAAAATGAAGACAGTTCCAGTTCTGAAGAAGAATGTTTTTGCTTAGTGTGCTGCGAATCTTTTCTGGACAGCATCCCCAGCGAAGGCTGGATGCAATGTTATAGGGGAACATGTGCCTCAGTGGATCACGGGGAACAGTGAATCGTTTGTTAAAACTCGGTACCTATTGCACTCACACATACACGCGTTGGCTTCGCCAACGCTCTCCCATACCCCGCGCCACCCGACTAGTCGCCGTCTTTAAATCACAGTGGGAGGACGCGCGCCAGCGCATCGGTCCGTAGGTAAGTACGAAAAAAATAATTTACGTGATGTTTGAAATTGCATTGGTTCAAAGTTGTTTAGATGTTTTAAAGTCTTTGCATATTTTCATTTAGTATGTGTATCAAGTTGTTTAAAACTGTATTAACTTGTGTGGTAAAAGTGATTTATATTTTGTGAAAAATATTATTTCTGTTATTAGTAGATGGGTTACAGTGAATCCTGTGTTAATGGGGTTCATTGGATCGTGATCCACTGTTCCCCAAAAAGCTTCGAGTTTCAAAGTATACTTGTTTACAGGTCAACATTCCACGTGATAGAAAAAGAAAGACAGAGATTGGTCTTCATACCGAAGAACAAATGCGCAACGCTTTAAACATGATAGCGGAGGGTCAAACCATAAGAGCCGTTTCAAAATTAACCAAGATCCCGTTCACCACTCTGCAAAGGTATTATAAAAAACTATCAAACTCTTTAGCTCAGGATCCTACTAGCTCAATTGCACTGACACCGAACTATGCTGTACGCAAAATATTTACTTCCACTCAAGAGAAAGCAATTGTTGACTATGTTATTAAATGTAGTCAAATGTTCTATGGTCTAACTACAATTGACATTCGTAAACTTGCATACGAGCTGGCAATGCTCAATAACATCCAGGTGCCACAAAAGTGGCATGATACTAAACTAGCAGGTATTGGGTGGCTATATGGTCTCAGAAAAAGACACAGCAATCTGAGTCTGAGGACACCGGAAGGTTGTAGTTTAAGCCGTACAACATCCTTCAACCGCCATAACGTTAAATTATTTTTTGATAATTTAGAAAATGTTATGTCAAGAGAAATTGTATTTGGCAACGGGACTAGGGTGTTTAATCTAGACGAAACTAACACAATGACTGTACAAAAGTCGGCCAAAGTGCTCGCTGTTAAAGGGCAGAAACAGGTCTCCAAAGTGACTAGTGCCGAAAGGGGAACCCTAGTAACTACATGTTACATAGTGAGCGCACTGGGCAATACACTGCCACCTGTTATGATTTTTCCAAGGGTTCATTTTAAGCAATACATGATAAATGACGCACCGCCTGGGACGTTAGGTCTGGCCACACAATCTGGCTGGATAAATGGAGAACTGTTTGTGAAGACATTACAACATTTTATAACTCATACAAATAGCTGCAAAAATAACCCGAGTCTTCTAATACTAGACAATCATGAGTCGCACATTTGTATTGAGGCTCTTAATTTGGCAAAAGAGAATGGTGTAACAATTATTACCGTCCCACCGCATTCTACGGGAAAAATGCAACCTTTAGATGTTGGCGTTTTTGGGCCATTTAAAACGGCATATAACAAAGCGGTTGATAGCTGGATGATGCGCAATCCAGGCAAGACATTCTCCATCTATGATGTTGCTGGGTGCGTTAAGGAAGCGCACATGAAATCGATGACGCCGAGTAACATATGTAATGCATTTCGGGCTACCGGGATTTTCCCTTTTAACAGAGATGTCTTTACAGAAGTTGACTTCGCACCCAGTGAAGTTACTGACAGGCCATACGACCCAAACCCAGGCGAAAATCAGCAAGAAATTATTTTATGCGACGATAAGATATAATAAGACGACAGATACCATCAGCAACAGACCATGACGTAACACTCTTTGCTAACCGTCCAAATACACCATATAACAATACACCGTTTGAAGACCTTGTTGAACTCCCTTTAAATGATATTCAATCTTTAAATGACATCCAACTACAGCCGTTGAAATCTTCTATCGAAAACGTCCCTTTGAATAAAGATCTAACTGGCCCACCGTGTACACCAGTCAAATCATCCCATGCTGTCCCAGATTGCTGTGACCAAGCGCCAATGCCTTCTACATCTGAGGACTTACATACACAAACCAGAACATTTATTAGTCCATTAGAGTTTCGTGGTTTACCAAAAGCTGCCCCTAGAAAAGGTAGCAGAGCAGCTAGACGAAAAGGTAAAACGATGATTGCCACAGACACTCCAGAAAAGGCCGAAATTGAAAGAAGAGCCGAAGAATTGAAGCAGAAAAAGGCTAAAATCTACAATAAGGCTGTTGTGAAAAGAA
Organism: Luperina nickerlii; assembly: GCA_963855955.1. Classification (NCBI taxonomy): domain Eukaryota; kingdom Metazoa; phylum Arthropoda; class Insecta; order Lepidoptera; family Noctuidae; genus Luperina; species Luperina nickerlii. The sequence continues at coordinate 3,701,981 of OY979662.1, forward strand.
AAGTCTTAAATAGTGACAGTTCCAGTGAAGAAGACGATCGAATTAGCGTCTATTCTGAAGAAGAACCTAAGTTTGAAGAACCTGAAGTTTTAACTATAAATCCCGATAAATTTATTCCATTGAATAAATTTCCAAAAGAAGGGGACTTTGTGCTAGTATTATTCGAAGTAAAGAGCAAACACATTTACTACATTGCAAAAGTCCTAGGAGAAAAAGATGAAGAGACAGAGGTCAGTTTTCTTCGGAAATCTGTCAAAAACGCAAACAAATTTCACCTGCCCGTCATTCCCGATCTTGCCACGGTTCCTTTGCACGATATTAAATTGATTTTACCCAGACCAGGATTTACAGGAAGCACGAAAAGAGCTCAAGGTTTATATTATTTCGACGTTGATTTTTCAAATATTAATTTACGTTAAGATTTTGATAACTAATTATTTACTATGTTCAAAACATTGATAGCTCGCAAGACTGTTTGATTTTATAAAATTTATTTTGCGTTTTTAATTTTTGCAAGATTTAAGTGCTTTTTTTGTTCTTTTCATTTGTTCCACTTTTATTATTTTGTACTCAGATTTTTTAGGAGAGTTATTAATGTTCAAGAAGATGTTTTTATGTTGTAAAACTAAACAAAAGTGGTAGCCGATTTTGTTTTCGCTCATAATTGTCTGTATTTAGGTACTATTAATCTTCACATATTGTGATTTTACAAATAAGACTGATTAATTAAAGCAATGACTGATAATAATTATTTTTTTGTAAAAAAAGTAAAGAGTTTAATTTATAAAGTGAGTTTAATTGAATTCTTAATGCTTATGATTCATAATGCCCCATTCGATCCACTGTAACTCAAACTCTGATTCATTGTGACCCATTCATGGGTCACAATGAATCAATTCGCTGTACGGGAAAAAACTATCTTGTAAAGTAAACCAAGCTGTAAAACAGGCATTTGAAAAAAAAAAACTAAAGATTAGACATGCTTTCATACATTAAATTAAAAACCTCGGTCAATAAAGCAGAAATTGCAGGTGGCGGTCGCCAACAGCGTAGCTTTCGCCGCCTAACAGTTGGAGGATACGCTCTTCTGTTTCGGTCAGATGTCTGATGTTTTCAACGCCCTCACCCAGTCCTTCGTCGGCTAGAAGAGAACGAAGGTACCCTTTTCGACGCCCTCATCAGTCCTTCGTCGGCCAGAAGACAACGAAGGTACCCACCCTGATTGCAAGACTCCCTTGGATTAACTCATATCGCATGTCGTTCACCAACAGTGTAGACTTCGCCGCCTAGCAGTTGGAGGACACGCTCTTCTGTATCGGTCAGATGTCTGATGTTTTCGACGCACCTACCAGACCTTCGTCGGCCAGCGGCGCGTTCCGCAGCTTTTTTTTTAATACTCGTCTTTTTATCGGTCTAATATTATTTGTTTTACAAATAGGAATAGTCAGTGTTTGCAGAATCTTTTATTATTTTGGCACTCGCCGTTTTCAAGTGCCCACGTGCACTTTTGGGGTCTTGTTCTATGGCTTGTACGAGGGCTACTAGTTGAGCCTCGGTGTCTTGGCGCGAGCGAGATGAGCTACAAATAACAAATATTATTCAACGCCACCGGAATTCCTTCTAGAATAATTGATGTACGTCATACATAATACATACCTACCAATGTTAAATGTTTAAGACATCATAATAACATTGTACTTGCATCATACGATATTTGCAGAACTGCTCTGTTTTACAGTTTCACTTCGAGTAAATTTTTACAATTTACAAAAGAGCGTGAATTCGCGCGTCTCAGATAACATGGATGACATTAAAGAAAAAATTCGCACGCTGCCTGCTTTTTTATTTTCTTACATAGACAATCTTTAATCAGTGTGTTCTGCCCATCATGAAGTACGGTGCTGAGATATGGGCGCTCACGCAGGAGGCTGTGCACAGGATGACAGTGGCACAGACAGCGACGGAGCGTAAGAGTAACCGCGGAGTGTATGACTCAAGTGTGTAGTTAGCCCACAGGCTGCACGTGTAGTGTTTGGCAGTAAGACTTTCACTTGATTACTGCTACGCGCGAACCTGCGGGCTAACATATTACACCGGACAGTCAACGCCCTACGTGCCATTTCTACATCCGCGTTATCCTTTAGGTCCTCGGAAACCCAGTGGCCCAGATACTAGAATAGAGCGACTCTGTTTAAGGGGGTACCAGCTAAGTTGACTGTAAGTAGGGTAGGATGGGGCTAAAAAGTCCGCGGGTTAAAAGGTCCACTATTTATATCTCCGAAATTAAACGAACTTTATAGAATCGAATGACAGGCGTATGAAGGGGTCAAGGGAGCATGTATACCCATACATGCCGCCCCGACCAGTGAATTTGTGAGCGCCCCGGTGAGCGTGTACGTTGGTTCCCGCGCAAAAAATTTACGTAAGTAATATTTTTCACGTTTCTTATTTTTAGTCTGAGATTTGTATTTGTAACGTTACAAAGCTAAACTTTTGATATACTATGGTTTGTAGTTTTATATTTCACGTCAAGCCATTGTAATTTTAATAAACACTTTCGTTTTTTTTCTATAACCTTAAATAAAAGTGCACCTACCATGGGGCACAAAGGTCCATGCTTGGACCTTTGTGCCCCGCTGGACCACAGCCGTCAACGTCCTATGAGGTTCAATTTTTAGATACTGAGCCACAGCCGTCAACATTTTCAAGTAATGTGTTTTCTCCTGAATTTATACCTTTTCCTAAGGCTGGAGCTCGCAAAGTTACAAGGGGAAGAAAGCGACGCAAGACAGCCATTTTAACTGACACACCCGAAAAGGAAGCATTGTCTTTAGAACAAGAGAATAAGAAACAGAAGAAAGTGATTTCTCGCAAAAAATCGGTTATACAGAAAAATAAGCAAGTTAGGAAGACGATTTTAGCAGATAAAAATGAAGACAGTTCCAGTTCTGAAGAAGAATGTTTTTGCTTAGTGTGCTGTGAATCTTTTCTGGACAGCATCCCCAGCGAAGGCTGGATGCAATGTTATAATTGTAAAGGTTGGGCCCACGATAAGTGTGTTAATCCGTCTTTATCGTCTTTGATCTATATTTGTAATAATTGTGAATCAGATGATGATTAATACCAATCACAATTTTTTTTTCTTATGTTAATACAGGTACAATAATTATGTTACAAAAAGCTAATTTAAAGGTAGGTATATTATAAATTTAAGTTTAAAAACGAAGTGAAGACTAATTATTAAGACTGAAATGCTGTGCCATAACTTTAAGCTGTAACCACGGGCGTAGCCAGAATTCTGCAGTGCGATTCTGTAACCATCTCACCGTGAAAACTTAGGTGAAGTGAGCGTGGAGTGAACTGTCAGTGTCATCTTACCAGATACTAGGGATTGACCAAGCATACATTTACAATCATAATCGAGATTTTAATAATATTTTTTTAGCCTAATCCTATTGATATTTTTATATAATTCAAAGCTAGTATTTTAGTGGTCAAAACATTAATATTTTGTGGGGTTTTACTTACAATAAAATAGCAAAACAGAAGCGCAGTCAGAATCTCAATCCTGTTTTTTTTTATTTTTCCCTAGTCTAGTAAGTCCTTATATAGACTGTCCTGTTTTTTTTTTTTATTTTTTCCCTAGTCTAGTAAGCCCTTATATAGACTGAGGCGCGAGCGCGTCACGCACGAACAGTAAATAAAATTAAAACATTCACGTTTATGACAGCTAGACTGATGAAAATATGCATCGACATTGTTTGGTTATTATGAGCAATTGTAGATCGAGTCTAGTAAAGACTGCGACGATGTTCAGCGTTGTTATTAACCCAAATCTATTGAATTAGAAGAGATAACCGAGTGTGTCAAGTCATCGAGTGCTAACGGATGCCTAGCTGACGGACAATAGAATGTAATCCCACGTAGTTTGTGTGGCGTGATCATTTCACCCGATTCACGACACTAAATGTCGTAAATCGGGTGAAGTGTAGGTGAAGTGATAAGATCACGCCGCGCTTGCGCGTTAATCACTGTCATTATCACATTGCAGATTGCGTGATCACTTCACCTTCACTTCACCCGATTCACGACATTTAATGTCGTGAATCGGGTGGAGTGAAGGTGAAGTGAGAAGATCACGCCGCGCTTGCGCGTTAGTCACTCATTATCACATTAGAGATTTGTTTTTACATATTTAACTTGTAAGGCGTCATGTATAAGAACATTAGGAAAATGCAATACCAACGTCAAATAAGTGCAAATATTTTATCGCTCATCGCGCGCCCGTGTTTGCACTGCACCTCTAGTAACCCTTAAATGAAGAAGTGGTTGGTGTCAACCTTGAAGTGTATGTATGGTCCCTAATAGTGCATAAGGTAGTAAGTACACTCCTTTAGAATATAAGTAAGCAGTTTACATCAATGCGCATTGTAATATAATTTCACTAGATATTCATTAAAGTACATTCTATCAAGCTGGTTGTCTAATTCTAACGACCCTTGAACCCCCAACATTTCATGGCGACCCTGCCTTAGAGTCTGCCAAGGGGCAGATTAAGCAAAGTTTTCGTTGAGCGAATTTCAAAATGTGTAACTGTAAAGTAGAAAAAGACGAGGTATTCGCCAATCAAAACGCGGCTGGTGGAGGTGTTGACGCCGAGGTGATGTTGCCATGGTTACGAGATTCGAGTGGAGTGATATATGGTACATTCCGAATTGCACTGTAATCGACTACAGCGTGCTTACACCTTGACCCCAATTCTGCTGTATGGTATTTATCTATTATTCCCCGCATAATCTTACCACGCCGTACGGTTGTCAAGCGTGGTATATTGACAGTTCAAACCGGTTTCGGTCATTGTGTCATAGAGAATACGTTAATAGCAGATGTAGTGATTAGGTTATTAAGGAATTGACGTGGTTTCGAAGTAATGAATCATTAAGTGGTCATAGTGAATTAGGGCCCTTTTCTGAATTAACGTGAACGCGATAATGATGTCCCGTGAATCGACATGTATGAAGTCATGGCATGTGCCATCTTGCGATAACGCCGACTACCGACCATGCCCTAAATTAATAATTATCACCGATCTTTAAACTAACGTGGCATTTTCGAAATTGTGCTTCTGGCTACAGTCGCCACCTTACCAAAGAAGAAGAAATTCGTGGTGTATACACAAATAAATACTATAATCCAACCATGAGTAACTATTCAAGTGAATAGGTATATTACTGACGCTCAGCTGCCATAGTGGTGATTTATCTAAATCGGAAAGCAAATTATTCATGTGAGCGATGATGACTTAATTCGGAATGAGCCATATTTCACGCCGCGCAAGCGCGTTAGGCGCTGGCGAATGTTTTGACCACTAAAATACTAGCTTTGAATTATATAAAAATATCAATAGGATTAGCATTAAAAAATATTATTAAAATCTCTTTTATGATTGTAAATGTTTGCTTGGTCAATCCCTAGCATCAGTGGGATGACACTGACAGCTCACTCCACGCAAGTAGGTATTCACGGTGAGATTTTTACAGAATCGACATGCTGTATCGGGGGGGGGGGTTCAAGAAAATAAAACAACAATAATGTCTATGAAATAACGTTTATATTTATATGAACCCAAACGCATTAGAGAATCAATCTTCTGTTTTTGTTCTTAAATATATCCACTACTTGATCCGCATCAATTTCAGTCCCAAAATGTATATTCATGAGATTCATTCTTTATTGAAAACCGCTTGTCCACACCACTTTTTCCAGTAGTCTATACCCTTAAGCTGATCGCCTTTTCTTTTCTTCTTCTCCATTTGTTCAAAAATTATGGTTTCCTCATAAAGAAATAAGAAAAATTACTGAAGTAATATTTAAAAGAATACGTCACGCAACAGGCATCCATTCGATTTTTAGATTTTTATAACCAATGTACAATAATTATTTCTAATTTTGAATAAGTTATTAAATAGAATCCGTTTACATCTGACAAATTGACGATTTAATTTAAAAAGTAACCTTTTATTTTTCTACACTGCACATCTAGAATGAATAAAATGTGGTCGTCCAAATCAAAAGGGACCTTATGGCGGAAATGAGTTATCTACAGAGCTGAAAACTACATAAATGTACCGAACTATAGACCCAAGAAACAACCTTCTAACCACTACCGTTATTTTTTTACGAATTTTTGAATTTCACTGATCGAAATTAAAAGTTTCGAGAAAATGGCAATTTAAGTATGCCGTACAAAAAAGTTATGTTTTAGTGTGAAGTTATGTAACTGATGGTATACTTTGATTGACTATGATTATTACTAATGGAAATTCTTACAATCCTTGCATAAACTTGTTTCTTGTGGGAACATATTAAAATGTCGATATAATATATGGTTTGAATTACAAGAAAAACGATTTGTTAGGTCTTGCCGCGATAAGGTTCCTTTTTTACTAAACTTTAGATGAATACAAAACGTTTTTAAATTGACTTTTCGAAATGTTGAACACATCTACATGTAGTAAATACAATCATCTTTTTAAAAATACAGTTAATAAACGAAACGATTTTTTTGAGGTATTTTACAAATTTATTAATATCTCGGAAACACTATTACCGCCATAAGGTCCCTTTTGATTTGGACGACCACAAAATAAATATTATTACTATTTAGTTATTTTTATTTACTTACTTCTGTATGAGTCAGGCAAGTTTATTATTAAAATCACAGCGTAATGTTAACAAAACGACAAAATACTTCATTCACTGCAGTCCGACACGTCACACTAGAATATACAGTGCGTGCCACGTAAGAAGAGACTTGACACACCACGTGGTTTGACATGCGCAGTACACGATTTTAGGTAGCTTTAGCGGTATGAGGTCTGAGTGCGGGACGGAACTTTGACTTTGACTTTGACTTTGAACCGGACGTCATAGGCACAGGGGCGGCGGAAAGAGGCGGGGGAGGCGGGGTCAAGTCTCTTCTTACGTGGCACGCACTGTACCTACTAATTCATTCGCGGTAATCGGTGCTGACTGGCGACGGAGCGGTGCACGAAAACATACGTAGATTACCGAATATGATGCGGTGTCATCAAATTATCGGCGACAGGTGACAGCGCGGCAAATTCAAAATGTTAATGCAATACTTTATACTCTCTTAATTTTAACGTAATAGATGATAATAATGATTAGAAATAATCGCATGCTGTGCCGACCACACTCAAAGGTCAGGAAGATGCAGGGCAGGAAGATGATAATGATTTTGAATATTTCGGGGGGGGGGGGGGGGGTTTGAACCCCCAAAACCCTCCACCTGGCTACGCCCGTGGCTGTAACCAATGTGATTATTTGTTAAACATGTTCCTTTTCATAAATAAATATAAAGATTTGTTAATATTGCATGATTTACGTTTGTTTATTTTTCCTGAATTAACACTATAATAGCATTCAATTATACTGGTCCTTTGTTCCCCAGCACTGGTCCTTTTTACCCCGCCCAGGGGGCATAAAGGACCATTGGATACGATGTTTAAAATCATTATTATCTGGCTTTTACATATAATACTGGCCAAATTCAACTACTTAATTACATGAAGGATTCCGCTATTCAATACAAATGAGAGTTTCCTTTTGGAATCAAGAGATAAACAGTTACAGGAGGATATGTGTAAATTGGGCCTTTTAGCCCCGCTCTACCGTCACGTAATTTTTGTCCCGCCCCTTAAATACTAGGAGTTCACTTTTCTTCGCGTTGTATCTGAGCCCATGGGCCTCCGCATAGGACTCACAAATCCGTACCAGTTTATGTAAACCCCCGATTTGATGATTATTCTTCTATATGGAATAAAATATTTTTCTCAATATATAGACAAATATTTAATAATGAATTTAATATCAAATTTTTCAAGCCAAAAAACGATTTATGTCAATTTTGTGAATCATACAAAACTAAAAATTACTGTGAAAATTAGACATTGAAATCGATTACATAACACACCATGAAGAGAAAAATATAGCGACAACTGAAAAAGAAAAAGCTAAAATTTCTAAGAATTACAGAGTTGCATGCTTCGATCTTCAGGCTGCTTTACCAACCCCAAAAGGTGAAGTTTCAACTTTTTATTATAAAAGCAAGTTACCCACATACAATTTTACCATTTGTGATTTGAATAAGAAAGGTCTGCGCACAGTTAATTGCTACGTTTGGCACGAAGGCGAAGGGCACAAAGGATTTAATGAGATAGGGTCTTGCTTACTGCATTACTGAGATGTGTTCTTCAAGACAGGATATAACTGGTTGTTCTAATGATACCGACGAAGTAGAAATGGTACTGTATTCCGATAATTGCGGTGGTCAAGGAAAGAACAAATTCATAATTGCTGCTTATCTTTATGCTGTTTCAAATTTTAACATAATAGGAATTACACATAAATTTTTGGTTGTTGGCCATACTCAAAACGAAAGTGATGGGAGCCATTCTTTAATTGAAAAAAATATCAAGAAAGCGTTAAAATCTAACGCAATATATTTACCATCGCAATATGCAACTTTAATTTCAACAGCAAGGAATTCTGGCGAATCATTTAAGGCGCATGAATTAGATCATGGCTTCTTTTTTACCCGAAAGATCTCGTAGACACCACTGCAACCAATTTTAAAGTAAACAGTGACGGAGAAAAGTTTAATTTTAACGACTTGTGTCTTACGCGTAGTAAAAGAAAACCCCGGCATGTACTTTTATAAAACTTCGTACAAAGATGAAAACTACAAATCAGTCAACATAAGATCTTGTAGAACCAGAAAACAACTTAAAGTTTTAAAAGATGCGCAGCTAAAGAAAGCTTACTCCGAAAAAATACCCATTTCTCAAAGAAAATATCATTAATGTCATTACTAGTGTTGGGTAGGACATACAAGAGGCAGTACATTTGTCCTGGACATGACGTTAAAATGTAAGAGCGGTACAGCGTTTCAAAATGTACTACTTCACATTTTCTGTCGCAGTACGCGGCAGTTGTCGCGATAGTCGCAAACGAGACGGAGCACAGTATCAGTACATACAAATGAGTGAGAGAGAACGCGTCGAGCCTCCACTCACTTGCCTAGGTCTACTCTTTCATGTCATTTTTTTTTTATTTATTTATTTATTATTTTATTTTTATTTTTTTTATTTTTTTTTTATATGTACCTTATTTTATTTGTATGTACCGGAATGAGATGACAATATGACGCGAAGCTATTTATATTGTACTAAGTTTATGCGCCTGGAACGTGAACAGGCCAGTTCAAAAGTTTTGTTACAGTTGAAACAATATCGTTTGTGATATTCTATTCAACAAAATTATTATAAAATAACCATAACTTAGTTAGTATTCTCCTCAATTGTACCACCGAGCTCAGAACGCCTCACCTCCTCAAATCTACCGCCGAGCCCGAACGCCTCACCTCATTTGAAGTAGGACATTGTACCGGCTCAGTTTGAAAAAGAGGCTACTCTTACAAACTCTTTTTCAAGTCGTGTCCTACCCAACACTAGTCATTACTTAATTCTAATACTATTCCACGCTGTTATGCTGATTTTTATGAAAACTTGAAACATAATGCACATGCATAATGAACATGTTACGAACATAATTTTTTTATTGTTTTTATTTTGATATTTTAGTATTATAAGTTCATAACCGTAACTCATAAGTTCCAAACCTTTTTTGTCTGAATTTTTTGCATATACTTTTAATATTTTATAATTACCCTCGCTAATACTGTCATCAAATCATCGAATGATGAAAAAAAAAAACCCACTAAGTATCTGTATTCTTATACCCTTACTCATAATTCAGTGTTTTATTTAACAGTTTAATGCAAATTATAAAAATTGTTGTGGAAGTGTGTGAGTGTTTGTGAACGAGGAAGACTGACCTGCCGTGATACAGTTTTTACTAGTACGGAGGTCAGTGTGAATTAAGCTCAAACAACCGCATATACACCACATACACAGGTATCTATTAGACATAAGTAATTGTATTTTGTACTAGTAGACACAAATCACAGGATTGTTGTGTTTTGTGTGTAAGGTTGTTCTTTTAAATTGTCAATAAATAAATAAATTAATAATAATATTATGATTGAAACATGATTAATATTAATTTGTTGTTTGATTATTACTTATAAGTTTCTAAAGGTATCCAAAGGCTGATTTTTTGTGATTTAAGATTTTATTGAAACCTACAAAGTTTTTACAAGTTTATGTTAGTTAATCTTTGTTGTATTGCTACAGTGGATTTGTTATGTTTTTTTTGTTATATGCAGGTTTTTTAATAATTTTAAAATTACAGTATAAAAACAAAATTTCATTTGTTGATTTGTTTAATTAGTTAATTATGATTATAACCTATTGTCAGTACGTTTTCTTTTGACTGAATTATGTATCCCTTCGTCAATTTATTTTTACTACATGTTGTGCTTAGGTACTTTACGATAAAAATCCTAAATATTTTAATTTTCATTAGTTTTTTTCATATAGGATGTCATTGTTTGTAGTTGTTCGCTTATAAGAAGTCACAGATTCAGAACTTTTGGAAATAAACATTCAATTACGAAACTTATTGTAGTTTTATTTATTATTTAACAATTCCTTTGATAAGCCCTTCTAGTTTTAACCTCTACTTAGCTAGTTTTTTGCAAAATAGTATTCGTATTTTCTTAATTTATCTAATGTAATTTCTAGCAATAATCTAAAACGTAAAAAGAAATACATGCAAAACTGGAACAACTCCGAGTCACTATCTTCTGAGCCTCATATTATTCAAAATAACGAAATTATCACAAAACCATTACTGCTGGTAACTGAAACTATAACTTAAGATTAATAAAAACCAAACATCAACTATATATTCCATAAAGTGCAGTAACAAAGAGCTTATTAGTGCGCACGCATTTGTCTACGACAGTTAGATTGTGCGATTTCTCAAATTGATGAATTTTGTCTTATGCCACTATTGAATTCAGTCAACGATATTATTATAATTAAATCTATTTAACAATTTAAAACCCTTTAATGTTTAAGATTTTGTGAAATTTCCTTCATAGTTTATCCAGGCTTAGGACTAGCAGTAAAATGTTATAAACTGGCGTATTTAAAAGTTCATTTGATCGTATTTACATGACTTATACTTACATGACGTATTTACATTATTTGCAAAATACAACAGTTTATGGCATTAGTTTTTTGTAATCAGAATTTTTCAAATTGAAATTTAAAAATACCAACTATTCGGTTTTTTCTACAGAAAGCCTTGTTCTTCTCTATGATAAAGTGTAGCCAGCTCTTGAAAAACTCTTTCACTGGGCACTGATGTCGCGACTATGTTGCAGTTTGTTATAAACAATTTGCCGAGATGCGGATATTTGTATCGGCCGCTGGATCGCCAACACTCGCAAGGGTAGCTAGTTTGTACAAACTCATCTTGCAGAAACAATTCTACTTCCCGATGAGCCGTTTGAAAAAGATTTTGGGTAGGGTTAACCTTTCTTTTTTCTAAGATTGAATTTCTTTTCCTCCACAAACTAAATTCCTCGTCGTCTTCCCTGCTTGACTGAGGTTCCGCGGTAGCTATAGGAGTTAGCCCTGTCTCGTCTGTCATTATAAGATTATAGACCTTTGTCACTAGGCTAGACTTGGCCCTTTCAGCTGCACTTTCGTCAATGAACATTGATATTCTGCACCTCAGCAATCTTTGGAATTGTGCACAATATTGGACCCGTCCAATATTGTGCACAATGCCAAAGATTGCTCGTGCTCAAGATCATTAAATCTACTTTTTAATTGGGTTTCTATGCATTCAACATTTTTTTATAGCATCAAATTAAGCTGGTTTTCGCTGTAGTTCTTCCATCACATCATTCAGCGCACTTACGACGGCAATAGTTTTTAAAATAGGGTTCCGTAAGATATTTGGGTTTTTCGGACACAAGGTGTAAAAAATCAACCAGAAAAGTTACTTATTTTGCGTACGCTGCCTAAACTATAAAAGATAGAACCTAAAAATGTTCTAATTAATTGTAGATCTTATAAGTATCTACAAAAAAGTCTGCGACACACTATACCTATCTATGTCGAGTGAGGCACAACATTTTTTAATTTAAAAATCTTGATTGTTTTTGGACTACTTTTAAACGCATTTATTTTACTCATGCTATTAATCCTTATCAAAATAAATTATTTCATCACTAAGTACAGTTTTATGTAGATAATATTTGGTCCTTGAACGATTAAAATTGGACGTTTGGTTTTGAAGTTATGGCGAGATTTAAAATATTACGATTTCTGCTGCACGGCCCGTTGCGAAGTGAGCGTCACCAAGGTGAGGGGTGCGCGTGCGGGAGGGGAGTTTAGATCTATGTAGACGCGCGGTCGGCTCCCTACGCAGCGGTAGTGCGCGAAGTCTAATAAATTTCGTGCGATTTTTTTTAGATTTCGTTCTTAAAGCTACACCTACGCAAAAGTTCTTCTCAGAGCTAAACAACCACTTGGAGTATGCATCACAAGTCTGGAACCCTCAATATGGGATCTACAATTCGCGCATTGAGGGTATCCAGAAAAAGTTTCTGAGATATCTTGATTATAAGGCACACCAGGTTTCCATAGATTACAGTCACCGTTGCAAGAGGTACCATTTTCTTCCATTGGATCGTAGGCGACTCATTAATGATGTGTGTTTTTTGATTAACATAGCGAATGGCTCGATCGACTGCCCTGAACTATTAGCAAAGTTAGGATTACGCACTAATACTATTGGATTACGTAGAAGGCCGCTTCTAGGTGTGCCTTCTGCCACTACTAATTATAGGCGTAATGCTTTTCTTATAAGAAGCGCTCGAAGTTTCAATGATGTGTCTTCTAAACATGATATTGACTTATTTTGCACTAAGATAGGCACGGCAAGGATGCTCTTAGCCAAATCATTTTTTGTGAATGATGCGCTGGCTAGTGGTTCTTAAACTTGTGTGTAGTACTTACTTATTTAAATTAAAAAAAAAACTAACCTAACACAATGTACCTACTTTAATTGTTCGGCTTTAAGTAATCGGTATGTTATATAACTGTGGAGGCTTGTTATTAGCAACTTGATAACGTGTTGTTGTTACCTATTATTTGTAATTAGTCTGTAAGCCTTCTTAAAAGTAATAAATAAATAAATAAACAACAGTTCTTCTCAGAGCTAATCAACAGATCTTTTCAGGGCTAACCAACAGTTATTTTCAGGGGTAACCAACAGTTCTTTTCAGGGCTAAACAACAGTTCTTTTTAGGGCTAAACAACAGTTCTTTGCAGAGCTAGAATATTACACGTTATTAACATTTTCTTAAACATTTGAAAATGCCTAAGAGAGCCAGGATCTCAACTTTCTAAACATAGTTCTCAAGCACGGGCAGCAAAAATACGTCGGATGGGAGAATCTTCACCTGAACGTTCACAATGCCTTGCTGAACAAAATCAGAGAAACTCTCAGGTACGCGTACGAGAGTCGAGTGTCGAACGTTCGCAACGCCTTGCACAACAAAATCTGAGAACCTCTGAGTTACGTGCACGAGAGTCGAGGCTGGAGTCATGAACAAAATGTAAGGACCTCTGACTTACGCGAACGAGAGTCAAGTGTCAAGCGTTCGCAACGCCTTGCCGAACAAAGTCTGAGAACCTCCGAGTTACGCGCTCAAGAGTCGAGGCTGGAGCGTTCCCAACGTCTTCATGAACAAAATATAAGGACCTCTTAGTTCCGCGAAAGAGAGTCGAGTGTCGAGCGTTTGCAGCGACTTAGAGCTCAGGCAGAGAGACAGCAGTTGTCCACAAATAGAGTTCGCAATCGAATTTTAGCTAACAGCAACAGACTGGCTTTCAGATATGATCCGCAGGTTGATTATGCACAACAAGCGTCCGTCCAAATCAGAGTCATGAATAAGATCTGCTCTAACTGCTCTGCCAAGAAATGGGCGGACGAACCTAATGGTATGTGCTGTGCTTCAGGTAAAGTTTGTCTTCCTAACCTTCAGGAGCCGCCACAACTAATAAAAAATCTTTTAACTAATAACCATCCATTATCTGGTCATTTTTTAACAAATATACGTTAATACAATAGTCTTTTTCAAATGACTTCTTTTGGCGCAAAAGAAATCCGGGAAGGTAAATTTATGCCCACTTTTAAAATTGAAGGACAGGTGTATCATCTCATTGGTAGGCTTTTACCACCATCAGGCCAAAACCCACAGTTCTTGCAAATATGTATATATTTTTTTGATGCAGACCAGTTATCGTTGCGATCAAAAATCGCACCAACCTTAAAAATGGATTTAATTCGCGAATTACAGACCGCTCTGAATAATCATAACGTGTAAATACGAAGTTTTAAACAAAACTTAGAACTCAACTCCTCAGATAATTTAAAGTTAATTATTATTCATTCAGATCGCACTTCACACACAGCACACAGAGGCATAAATAAAGACAATCTATGCAGCCTGCGGATAATGACTGCGTCGTCGATGTTAGTGTCGGTGTCTGTGAATTGACCTGGGAATCATTTTGCTGACCGTGTCTTTCCTGGGTAGGCTGGCTTTTTGCAGCGGTAACCGACAGCCACGCGAGCGGAGCCGCGGGCGACCGCTAGTTGTTAATAAAATGAGCAGTGACATCTATAAAAGCGTCTATTGTAACAGACGTCCAACAATCGGAAATTAGACAAATTGTTACTGCTTCCTGACGAAACATTTTTTTGGTGTTCTAAGCATCTGTTATATAAAAATGGTATTAGCCTTTCTGATATCACTTTACGCCCCGGTAAAATTACTAAGGGTTTAACGCCTCTACAAATTCAGGTTCATCAACGATATAAAACGGTTGGTACATTTTTGCAATGAGCTTCAAAAACATGGCATCTATATGCTTTTCTTCTTCGATACGTAAAGGTCTTCGAAAACGTGCATAGTAAAATATTTCTTTGAGACCCGGTTCTGGTAGCACATTTCCTGTCGGTGTTCCCCAACCTAGTACTCCTGGTGCGCTGATGTAGACGGCACAGATTCCGATTGAACTGGTTGCGAAGGTGCAGGTGCATCAGCATTCTGCAGCTGACGCACCTGTACCGAAACGGACCGAGCTGGTTCACTTTCAGCTAAATAGCTATTGGAATGGTCAATGTGTTTAAGTTTATGAAAGGTTTTTAGAGCACTGATTACAGTTAGCGATTTTATTTTCGCCAGCAACATTTGAAAAATAATCCCATATAGGGTTAGTTCAGTGAGACATTGTCACGTTCAAAAGTTTATAAATAGTAAAAGGATCGCATCCCGTCAATTTTACAGCAACGGAAGACGATGCGTTTACAGCTTGCAAAATGTTAGCGCATCCGGACTGCGGAACTAAACTAGCCTTAGTGACAGACGCCTCCGATACCGCCATGGGTGCAGTCCTTCAACAGTTAAAGGATGAGGATTGGCAACCCTTAGCTTTCTTTTCTCGTAAGCTAAGCACAAGTCAGCGTAAGTATTCACATTATGACCGCGAGCTGCACGCGATATATGAAGCGAACTAGTACTTCCGACATATGTTCGAGGCCAGAGAGTTTGTTACCTACACAGACCACAAACCCATCTGTTTCGCGTTTCATATACGAAAGGAGAATTGCTCACAACGACAGTTCAGACACCTAGATTTTATCTCGCAGTTTACTACAGACATCAGGCACATTTTGGGCAAGGATAACGTTGTTGCCCCTGTCACGAGTAGAGGAGATCATCCAGCCAATCGACTTGAATGAGAATTGCTCACCACGACAGTTCAGACACCTAGATTTTATCTCGCATTTACTACAGACATCAGGCACATTTTGGGCAAGGATAACGTTGTTGCCCCTGTCACGAGTAGAGGCAATCATCCAGCCAATCGACTTGAATGTACTAGCCAAGTCCCAGAGTCCCGATACAGAGCTCAAACAGCTGCTTGAGGGGAAATTTAAATATCATCTACACAATGTAACCAGATTAAATGTCGGCAACTGAGTTGTTTTTGTGGGGAATATCGTCGACTCGCGAGTGGTTACTGTCTTGACTACAGCCCATCACCAAGACCCAAGAGACACTATGTTCGTAAAACGTACTCAAAAACTGAACTAAAAAAGATACACTAATCCATACGGCTATATCGTCGTATACTCTTTCTTAATAAAGGTGAATCGATAATTTTGATAACTTTAGAGTTTAGATCATCTTAATTAGAAAGTCCAGAAAATTTTGGATGAAGTTGTTCTTGTTTATGTTAGATGCATCTGTTATTAACGCTTACATTACATATGCAACAGTACATCCAACCACGGTTCACTTACATAGAGACTTTCGGCTGCGGTTAGCTCGTGGCTTGATAAATGGTTTCAAAACCAAAACGCGCAGAGTGATTCAGTTTAAATACAAAAAGGTGGCAATTTTGGTGTGCCAGACGAAATTCGTCTTATGAACGTAAGTGACTGGACCTTTGGGGTTGCGGGCGCACAGAGTGGGGACTCTGTTCGCCCACCAAGTGACCTTAGGGAAGACGGTGGCACAGTGGTCACGTGCTGCCGTGCATAGCGAGGCTCAGGGGAGGCCCCTTTAGTCTCCCCAGGGATGTGCCATACAGGCGTTGCACGGCGGTTCCGTTAAGTTAATTCAAGAGGAACCGGGACCACCCCTATGTGTGATGGTGATCATCGGGGTGGTTTTAGTGAGGTAAAAATCTCACACTCCCCGACCTCCTTCCACGGAGGTCGGGTGCCTTTTGAAGGTTTCCCCCAGACAGCAAAAAAAAAGGGAAACTGAACTTTGTCCGCAAGGACAAAAAAATTATTATTATTTAAATTATTATTTAGAAAATTTTATTTAGTAGAATCATGCCTAGTAAATAAAAGACCCCAAAGATTGTTTCATTTGAATTTTGTGCTTTTGATATAATAAATATTTTGTTTCTATGATTATTGGCACGCTTTATTTCTTTATTCACATCTACACAACATCGCGGCACATACTAGAACGTCGGTACAGACGTTTATTAATTATTACGAGACTTTTATTAATTCGGTAAATTAAAGCAAAGCCAGAGGCAACGACTAGTCACGCGGGCATTGCAGCATAGGATATAGGGAAATAATTTACCAACACGTACGGACGTCAGCACATCAACCTACCACAATCTGTCAGATTTCTTTAATAGATTTTCAACTTTATCGCTAAAGCTTAAGGTTCAAAGTTGATTGGGAAAATCTGACAGTTAGGTGTAGCTTGATGTGCTGGCGTCTGTACATTACAGAATATATGGAAATAATTTCTCACCAAAACAAAACCTAAAAAAAATAGGGAAACATATTCCCACCAAAAAACCACCACTTACCCTGTGGTATTTTTTTTCATTATTGATAAATTAAAACTACCCTTCAATGTGAGGTAAAATTCGTTTTAACATATTTGAAAAGTCTTCTATAGCGCCGCGTTTGTTTAAGGTTTATTATGTTTCTGTAGACTATCTAGGATTAATAACCGAAATTTCACTATGTCCATATGATTTAATTCACAAAGAAGAATTACTTCAGAAGATGCTGTTTTGGAAATAAAGCCAAAATTATTCAAACATGACTGAAGTTTGAGTTTTGTTTTTGCTTCAACATAGACTACAGCAGCATCAGGCCATTTTTACCAACTACCAAAAAATAATAATTTTATCACAAATACTCACAATAGAACAAGTACAAAGTTTTAACCAAATAGACTACAAGGAATTTGTCAAAAAATTGCTAGCAAAAATCCATGTAAACATTTAGGCAATAATAAAGGCTAGTAAAATATTATTAGCAGAAATGAAGTGCCCACTGCAAGATATTCCAGAAGAATTATTCCATAGATTGTATTGTAGGACAGAAAATGTCTACCCACTATGTTAGCATACTAGCTTAATGTGTTACCTAACATAATGCAGAAATGTACTTTTTTTATTATGCCATAAATAATAAACAAATTAAAAACCAACTTGTGGAGTATTAGTATAAATAAAAGTATTTTGAGATGCTGACAGCCTGCATATTTGACTTTGAAAGACATGTTTTGACAAAGTTAACCAAATAAAAACCTAACATTTGCAAGCCAACTGGTAAAATATGGCTGAAGCTATTTCCCTATATCATCATGTACTGTACCTACCCATATATTTGCAAAATATAATAAATAAAAAAATATAACTGTTTATCACCTGACTTTTTTGAAGTTTCACCAACAGGAATCTTTTCAAAATTCGACTTCGGAAACATGTGGTTTTCAAAAAGTACTTGTCCATAAGTCTCAAGTACTTTTTGAAAACCACATAAGTACATATTTCCAACCACAACAACCATTGATACAGAAACATTTGCAATTTGAAACACAGGTAGACCAAAACATGGGTTTTTTTTATCAGGATGGGAAATCATCAAATGACTCCTCCCGCTCTGGATGGAGCGGAAGGGAGTGTCAGACTCTTACTGACTAAAACCCACCCGTATTCCTTCCTTCGCCCTTTATGTTCCAGGCCAGCGGTAACCCTTTCGGACAATCCCGCTGACCACCAAAACATGGGTTAGGTCATAAAATACGCTTTGAGTTTGAATAAAGATAATATTAATCTCCAAAAATGACCTACAACAACAACAACGAACAACAAATAAAACATCTCCTTTTACAAACTTTTTTCTTCAGAATAGTTTATTAACTTTAAACCAACGACAAATACAACATCTATGAATTTATTTTCTCAACAAAAGATTCTTTTTTAATTTTAGACCAACAAAAAATGCAATATTTCCTTCTATAACTTTGTTTTCTTAGAAATAGATTTTTTTTTAAATTTAGACCAACAACTGATGCAACATTTCCTTCTATGAATTTGTTTTCCCAACAAGTTCTTTTTTTAAATTTAGACCAACAATGGATGCATCTTTCCTACTATGAATTTCTCAAGAATGGACTTTTTTACCATTAACAACAAATAATGCAACAAAGACTAATACTCAACAAAACGAGGTTATCAAGATTGGCGAGGCTTGTAGTATGAGGCAGGTGACATTTATGCATTGGTGTCACTACACCAACGAAGAAGGTTATAGTCACTGCAGTAGTAGACTGGATTGAATGATCGAGAGCTCCTTATTTCACAACACATGGCATGGTAGACTCTAGCCCTACCAGGTAAGACAATTATTAGTTCCGAGTTAGCCCCAACAGACGGCAATAGACAGAATGGTGTAAAACTTAGTATCATTTGGCAGGAGAAGGGGGTTGGGAAGGAGTGAGGAGAGGCGGGGCCCCACTCCCCTGGTATCACTCCCATGAAAAGGTAACGCACCATTCTTGAGAAAAAGGAATTATTGTAGCCTAACCTCCAAACACTTGTTGTCAAAAGAAAGTTGCTTCTGCAACGTCTACGGCGCTGCGGCACGTGCAGCCCCTTCGCCCTTACCTAACAAAGGATCGGCACCCATGCTCACCTCCGCAGCTGCCGCTACAGCTCGCACGGGTGCCTATGCTTTGTTACAGCGGGCGGGAGCTGTTCTCTCTCCAGACTACGTGGAGTCGGGGTGCCCCAATTCGGTTGTGGGGCAGATTCGACCTATTTTATATAACCATACAGTGGGGGTACACTAACTTCCTTCTGAACAGAATTTCTACAAAGAACACATTCACGCAACTCTGGGAGAAACGGAAACGGCGGAATGAACGAAAACAAATGAAATGACACTGACAATTACGGTTGTTTTTTTTTTTCCTTCGCCCTACTCGGGCAGGCTAAGGTCTTGGACCATACCGTCTCGTCTTCAGTGGGTGTCTAACTCCGAAGTGACACATTCAAATGATCGGAACGATCCAACACAGGACCGAACCGAATATTGTTGTCCTACTACGAAAAATGTTCATATTGGCTGAGTTTGGTCGGGAGCATAGTCAATATTCGAAAAAAGTGTCGGACCGAACGAAATGTAGTGCCAGGAGGTGAACGTTTTATCGATATGTTTTTATTAGTCATTAATACTCGATATAATTGAACTGTTGAATTACAGAGTAAAATTATTTTTATAGTAAGAAAAAAGCTTTTCTTTTAATTCAAAATTTATACCTACGAAAATTGTAATATTTCTCGAAAAAACAATATATAATTTGTTGCTGGCATACAGATTGCTTTGCCGATTGTCAAAATAAAAAGAAAAAGGATAAAAGTCAAAGGATGACAAGTAAACAGCGTTGCCAGAATGTTACTTTTGTAACATTTTACGTTACTTTTGACCCTCTCATGTCACCTCCATGTTACACGCCTCAAAATGTTACTTTTATGTTACTTTTAAGACTTAAGGGGGAAGCGTTAGCGCTTCCCCCTTAAGTCTTAAAAGTAACATAAAAATTTGAATTTCGCGGGCTACCTTAGGGTAGCCCGCGAAATTCAAATTTTCTTACGTTTTTCGCAATTTGCTGGTCAGTATTAAGTTGTACGTCGATTAATAGGTAAGTATATGATTCGCGGCCGTAACAAATATGTATTTACAGAATTATAATCATTAAAGTCATCAACACAACTCTCTAAGACCACGTAAGTCCAAAGAATGATGATTTCATGAAACAGTTATTATACCTACCTACATAGTTGATTTTCGTTGTAATTTGAATAATATTCTCACTCGCGCTCAAACTGACGCGACTTCCAGTGTTGCCATCGTCCGAAATGAGACGATTTCAATCTTTTTATTTTATGCTTATTCGTCATGTTGATGGTTGATGTCTCTTTCGACAAAAAATATTTTTTGTACCTACTTACTTACCTAAATTACTATAATGTGAAGTTTGCCATACAAAGTGTTGTTCGTAGTTGTAAATTTAATATGAACAAACAGAGCATTTACGTTATACTTGTGGCGTTTCGAAAAACATCAAATTAACTATTGCAGGACATTTTCTATTTGTATGCATAGTATTTACAGTGTTTTTCAGTTACCTAGTGCAGGCAATTTTGTTTAACCCTGTGTTAAATTATTCATATTAATCAAGCAGGTAGCTATCTACCTTGTCAAAGTGTGTTAGGTTAAACCGCCCATGCCTACAAAGGATTGTAAAATAATACTATCTTAGTTAGAAAGGTATTGTGACATATCATTGTTTGGTCAACTCCCATAAGTTTATTTACCATTGTGTAGTTACATCAACTTAATACAATATTATTTGTTCTTATAGTAAGTTTTTGTTAGAGTGACCATAATTTTTTTTTTCCTTAGCCGTACAATTGGTGTCAGTACACCAAAGTAATAGAATATTATTGGGTTATGCCACAACCCGCTTTAAAGTGACCATAATTTATGTGTTTGTGCTCATCTGGATTTATTTCATGTACTTACCTAATTTTTTTTTGTGTGAAACATTCCTAGAAAATAGTTTTAAGATTTTTATCTTTTACACATATATAGAATATTCATCTTATTATTAAGTATGGAAGAGTTGAAGGACCAGCTTCGGTCCTTGAAGGAGCAAAATGCTGCCCTTCAAGAACAACTTGCGGCTGATAAAATAACTAAAAAACTAGCCAGCTCAACCCCAACCAACTCTACTCCTGAACATAGTGTTGCTAAAGTATCAGTAAAATTACCTCCTTTCTGGGCTGACCGACCAGCAGTGTGGTTTGCTCAAATAGAAGCACAATTCGAGATTTCAGGCATATCGGCAGATTCAACAAAATACAATTACGTTATATCACAGTTAGACACTAAACATGCGGCGGAAATTGAAGACATAATTACTCAACCTCCAAAAACAGAGAAATATGATTTGGTTAAGATGGAGCTTATACGTCGATTATCCTCAACAGAAGAGCAGCGTATTCGGAAACTTCTGTCAGATGAAGACATTGGTGACCGAAAACCATCTCAATTCCTCCGCCATCTCCGCTCGCTGGCCGGAACAATCATGCAAGATCAGAGTATCCTGAGACAATTGTGGTTGCGTCGCTTACCGTGCCACATTCAAGCAATTATTACGGCACAAGCAGATCTGCCATTGGATAAACTCGCTGATCTAGCGGACAAAATTCTTGAAGTAACTCCAGTGCCAATATCTCCAGTTGTCTATGCTGCCTCTGCTGCTTCCGCCCCTATACAAACTTCAGCTGAAATGCACAGCCTCACCACCTGCTTGGAAGAACTAACGAGGCAAGTCACAGCCTTGACAGGAAGAAGCAGGGATTTCAAAAGATCAAACAGCTCGAACAGATCAAACAGTTCGAATAGATCCAGATCACGTGACTGTCGCGGGCGAAATGAACCCCAGTTCTGTTGGTATCATAGAGTCTACAAGGACAAAACAGAAAAATGCAACGAACCATGCAGCTGGAATAGACAGGCGGGAAACTCCCAAGGCGGTCAGTAGCAGCGACGACGGCTGACTGCCCTCTGTCTAGTCGCCGATTGTTTATAACAGACGCCCATTCTAAATGCAAATTTCTCATAGACACGGGGTCGGATGTCTGTTGCTACCCTCGCCGCCTTATTCAAAGCAGACTTAGAACAGATAGCTACAGTCTTAACGCGGCTAATAACAGCGTTATCAAAACTTACGGTGGGACAACACTGTCGCTCAACCTAGGTTTACGCCGGGACTTCACCTGGCGATTCATTATCGCTGACGTCGAAACAGCTATTATCGGCTCAGATTTTCTCGCCCATTATCACCTCCTTCCCGACTGCAAAAATAAGAGATTGATTGATGGAAAAACCGGCCTCTCGGTCCATGTCACGATAGCATCCATTGATCAGGCCAGTGTCAAAGCAGTAGGGATCACAAGTAGCTCACCCTTCGACAACATCCTTAAAGAATTTCCCAGCATCACACGACCACCTGGGCTTCCTAGAACTGTGAAACACTGTACCGTGCATCACATAAAAACGACTGATGGACAACCGGTTTCATGTCGTCCTCGCCGTCTCGGGCCGGAAAAACTGAAAATAGCAAAGAAGGAGTTCCATGAGATGGTGCAGTGCGGAGCAGCAAGACCATCGAAAAGCCCGTGGTCATCTCCTTTGCACCTAGCCCAAAAGCGGGACAACACCTGGCGTCCATGCGGGGACTATCGCGCCCTTAATGATCGGACTGTTCCTGACCGATATCCAGTACGGCATATAGGGGACTTCAACCACAACCTCGCGGGATCTACTGTTTTTAGCACACTAGATTTAGTTAAAGCGTATCAACAAATTCCAGTCCACGAAGATGATGTGTGCAAAACCGCCATCATAACACCATTTGGCTTGTTTGAATTCCCCTATATGACCTTCGGGTTGAGGAACGCAGGTCAAACGTTCCAACGATTTATTGATGAAGTCGTTCAGGGACTGGATTTCTGTTTCGCGTACATAGATGATATTTTGGTCTACTCGCAAAATACCACAGACCACGCTCGGCACTTACAGATAATATTTCAACGGTTACAAGACTACGGGGTGGTAGTAAATGCCTCAAAGTGCAATTTGGGAAAACCAGAAGTGACATTCTTGGGTTACACTATAAACGCAGAAGGTACACATCCTCCCACGGAACGAGTCAATGCTCTCCAGGAGTATATCCTGCCAAAAACGGTTAGCGGTCTCCGCCGTTTTCTCGGAATGATAAACTATTACCGTCGTTTTTTGCCCCATACAGCAGAACTTCAAGCACCTTTGATCGACGCAATAACAGCAATAAAAGGTAAAGGAGCTATACCAGTTCCGTGGACCCAAGACCTGGAGCAAAGATTCTATACTTTAAGGGATAGCCTCGCGAACGCTACGTTACTAGCACATCCCATATGCAGTGTACCTTTGGGTCTTTTCACAGACGCATCTAGCGCTCAAATAGGTGCATGTCTGCAGCAACGCGTTAAGGATGAATGGCAGCCCATCGCCTTCTTTAGTAAAAAACTGAATCCCCAACAAGTCTTATGGCCGGCGTATCATCGCGAACTACTAGCGGTTTACGAAAGTGTGCAATATTTCCGACACATCCTGGAGGGTCAACGTACTACAGTTTACACTGATCACAAACCTTTCGCTTTCAAACAGCGACGCGAAAAACTTGCTCCGATTCAACTCAATCAGTTGTCATTCATATCACAATATACAACTGATATCGTGCACATCAAAGGAGAAAATAACGTGGTCGCAGATACCATGTCTCGGATAGAAGCCATTACATTTGAGTCCGACTACGCTGCCTTATCACGGTCCCAAAAACTAGATGAGGAGCTCTGCAGGTTGCTAAAAAACTCTTCGAAACAAAACAATTTTCAGAGATCATCACTGCAACTCGAGGAGGTCGTCGTCCCCGGTACTGACACAACTCTCATCTGCGACATGTCAACCGGAAGGCCGCGTCCTTTTATAACGACACCATACCGACGGCCGACCTTTAACCATCTCCATAATCTTAGTCATCCCGGGGTGAGGGCCACTATTCAACTTATAACGGAACGTTTCGTCTGGCCGGGAATTAAAAAGGACTGCCGATCATGGGCACAAACATGTATACCTTGTCAACGCAGTAAAGTGACAAGACATACCAATACCCCAGTAGGACACTTTAATAACCCATCTGGTCGACTAAAACACGCCCACATTGACATCATCGGCCCACTGCCAATAAGCAAGGGTTTCCAATATTGTCTAACAGCTGTGGATAGATGGACTCGGTGGCCTGAAGTTTGGCCAATGGTTGGGATAACTGCAGAAGAAACGGCTGAAACTTTCACTAATGGGTGGATTTCCCGGTTTGGGGTTCCTGAAGTCATAACAACTGACCAGGGCCGGCAATTTGAATCGGATCTTTTTCGAAGACTCCTTCAGCACTGTGCCACTACCAGAATCAGAACCACTAGCTACCACCCATGCGCAAACGGCATGGTGGAAAGACTCCACCGCCAACTCAAGGCTGCCCTCATGTGTCACAATGACACGTGGACCAGAGCGTTGCCGCTGGTACTGCTAGGCATCCGGACCGCTCTCAAAGAAGACCTGAAAACTTCTTCAGCAGAATTACTATACGGAGAACCTCTACGCCTGCCTGGAGAACTACTGGCCGCCTCGTTCTCAACTGAGCGTTCGGAGGATATCTCAGACTTTGTCGTTCAACTACGTAAAAAATTAGCCAAGTTACGACCGACTGCAGCTGCACACCATGCACAGCAACAACCGTTTATATTCCGAGACTTACCTACAGCGTCCCACGTTTTTCTCCGGGATGACACAGTGCGTAGGCCTTTACAACAACCATATACCGGTCCTTACGAAATCATTAATCGAAAAGAGAAAACCATGACAATTAACATCAGGGGAAAAAACGTTGAAGTCAGCCTTGATCGCATAAAACCGGCGCACATTGAACATTTTGACACACCTCGAGAAACATCTGTTCCTGTCGCTCCGGCACCAAGCTCTCCAGATGCCTTATTGCCAACAACAAAATCTACAGATCCGAAAGTGCCCTCTGAGTACACCACACGGTCTGGTCGAAAAGTTCATTTTTCAAAACCTTTTGATCTCTAATTTGTTAATCTTAATAATGAATGTACAATTA
The DNA here is from genome assembly GCA_963855955.1 of Luperina nickerlii. Lineage (NCBI taxonomy): Eukaryota > Metazoa > Arthropoda > Insecta > Lepidoptera > Noctuidae > Luperina > Luperina nickerlii. Next base: position 3,727,611 of record OY979662.1, read on the forward strand.
TAATTTTTTTTTTATGGATCTCTCGACTGCGTAGGGGGGTGATGTGGCGTTTCCGAACGCACCAGGCGCTGTCAGGAGGATGAGCCAATGGGAGAGCAAAAGGGAAGATCCATAAGAAAGAAACGGACTTTTGGTTCAATAGAATAAGATACATTGTACTTGGTCAAGTAAAAAGGCTACCTCAATTTTATTATATTGTTTATATTATTAAATACCGAAATAAAAGCCGATCATCCAAATACTAATTTAACTATTTGATTCATGACAATCGTGTGATTCGATTCGCGTCAGTTTGTCAGGATAAACTTGGGGATGCCGTGATGTACGCAAAGTATCGAATCATACGATTTTACATGGATGCATGGCTTTTGTCTTGTTCTTAACAATAACTTGGTTTACCGCTATTTTTTTCATGTATGATGTGGTGGTGAATGATATATTGCATGTTTTGCTATAATAACAAAATTAACATGTATCTGAAGATAATGGACAGATTTTTGACTCCTAAAGCATCGACTTCTAAAAAAAAAAGACGATATACAAAATATCGATAGCTAAGTAGATCAGGAACCCCCTGAAAAAAAAAGAAGCAAGTTTATCATTTTAACGAAAAATCGCTTGTAGACATTGCATTTCAAAAGTGGATCTCAAAAAGGGAACAACAAAACGGCTTAATCACGGCCTTTTGTACAATTTGTAATTGCAATATACTCAACCATAAGCCTGCTCTTATAAAGCATCAAAATACAACAAAACATACACAAAACGTTAACGCTATTAGTATAACTACATCCATAAACGAAGCATTTAAACCAAAAAAAGAAGAAGAGTTAAAGAAAAGAGCTGAGCTCAAATTATGTGCTTTTCTCGCCGAACATAATTTGCCACTGTTGTTATCAGACGATTTAATTCCTTTTTTGGCCAATACATTTCCTGATTCAGCAATAATCAGATCAGTTAACTTAGGAAGAACAAAAACAACTAATATCACAAAAACTGTACTTGGTCCAATACTGACAGAAGAACTTGTAACACAACTTAAAAAAACAACATTTAGTGTTATCATGGATGAGACTACAGACATAAGCGTTAAAAAGCAATGTGCACTAGCAGTGATATTTTTTGACGAGGATGTATACTTAGTTTGTACTAAATTCCTAGACATATATGAAGTTACTTCTGGAAAAGCCGAAGACCTCACAAATGCATTATTGAATTGGCTTGAAAATAAACAGATACCTTTAAAAAACTTCGTTGGCTTTGCCTCTGATACCACGAACAGTATGGTTGGGGCACATAATTCCGTTTTCACCCACTTAAAAGAAAAAGTACCACACATTGTATGTGTAAAGTGTAGCTGCCATATGATACATTTAGTAGCTTCTAAAGCTTGTCTCAAGCTTCCGAGTTTTGTGGAAGATTTTTTAAGAAATGTTGGATCTCATTTTAGCCGCAGTTCTATAAGACAAGAGAAACTTAGAGAAATACAAATGTTTTTTAAGGCAGATGTCCATAAAATTTTAAGCCCTTCAATTACAAGATGGTTATCCCTACAGGCTTGCGTCAATAGAGTATTAGAACAATACGATGTACTCTCTAGAGTACTTTAGAATCGAAGTTTTTGAAGATCCAAGTAAAATCACGGAGGATATAATAGGCGTACTTGATAATAAACTCACAAAAGTTTACCAAGAATTCATGTCTTACGTCCTAGATCTATTTAACGATTTTAACCGCCTGTTCCTGTGTGTCTGAAAAACCATTACTCCACCAGTTAAAACCTGAAATACAAAAATTGATAAAAACAATAGCCAGCAACTACATGCAATTCAATTACTGTAAAACTACCGATGCCTACAGAATAGAATACGCTAATCCTGGATATTTTTTGCCCCTTGAGAAAATATATTTAGGGGTAGCTGCACAATCATCATTTGAAGAATTATCAAAAGAAATTCCTGAACCGAAAACCGAAATCACTGACTTCAAAAGAACCTGTTTAGTGTTTTACATAGAATCAATAAAACAAATAACACAACGCTACGATTCTCAAAAATTTGAAATAAAAGATTTATCTAGCGTGATGATTAGATTCCCAAACATAAAAGATGATTTTGATATTGTGGAGCTACAAAAGGAATGGAAGAAGCATGCTTTTCTTGACTACAATGAATAGATTTATCTCAAAATGTTGAGGAATATTGGGGAAAAGTTTTGAAACTGCATGATTTGACTGGTACTCCAATGTTTCCAAATTTAAAAAAGTTATTGGGCTTTTACTTGTTTCGAATGCATGCGTCGAACGAATTTTTAGCCAACTGAAATTAATAAAATGTGAAAACAAGAACAGGCTAAACACTGAAACCATTTCTGCTTTGATGTCTATTAAAGCAAATATAAAAAATGCCACAAAATTTGAGCCATCAAAAGCAATGATGCAGGCAAAGATTAAATATAGTAAGAGTGGTGGGTGAAGGTACTAATTGCACAATATTCATTAATCTCACAAAGTTTTATGTAACTAATTTTCACGACTACGGTGCTAATATTAACGCTTTTTTTCAGGTTCCAGTTCGAATTAGCTTCCCTGCCTGTCCCAATAATAGGTTATGATGATGTTTTTCAATAAATTGATTAACTAAGTAATTTGTAGCTATTGAAAGTCTTTTCTAAATTGGTTGGTATATTACTTTCACACTATGAATATTTTTTTTTTCTTTTCAGGACCACCAGTCAATTATTCGATCAACAGTTATTGCGATTCTTTCAAAGCCTACTAAGGGGACAGCTTTTTTATGTAATAAAGTGCAATGTTATTATTAGTGTCGTTTTCCACAAAAAATAAGGTAATGTTACTTTTCTCGTGAAAATGTTACTTTTTGAGCTCTCTCATGTTATATTTGACTATCTGTCACTGGCAACACTGCAAGTAAACAACAAGAGGTTCTTGAGATTTTGCAAAATTGAGAAAAAGTTAAACATTTTAATTATGCTTTTGAGTTGTGGCAACCCATAGATGACTCTTGAAGAAAACGGCGGGAAAAGTAAAAATATAACATTTTTACTCCGCTAGATATGATGAAAGTGGTCCCGAGTGTACTAATAAAGTGATTGGTACAAGTAGTCTATTGTATAATTTTTAACAATTCATTATATTTGTGAGAACAAGTCACGATGTCCGGACAAACAACGGCACAAATTGATACTCTCCTCAATTTCCTTGAGGAACATCGAGGTTTGGCTCAAGGAAACTTGAGGAGCATCGAAGGTCGTGCGCAAAGTCGTCGACTGTGGGAAGCTGTTTGCACCACGCTGAATGCTATGGGCGGGTGTACTAAAACGACGATACAGTGGCAAAAGGCAAGGTTTAATTGTTTTATTAAATGCTTGCTTTCTTGATTCACACGTCATTACATTTACATTGTTAATTTATTTTGGTGTGGACAGATAAAAAGCATCTGGCAAAAAAGGCGCTAGCAGCTCTACGGCGGTCTGCGTCTGCCACAGGAGGTGGATCATCTACGGCTCCTTCCCTCTCCCAATGGGAACTTAAAATTGTCTCCATAATGGGAGATAGATTTGGTGAACCGCAGACCTCAGCAAGATCACAAGCTTTTGTTGAGCATGTATGTATTATGTTCTATTTGTTTTTCTATCTATTAAAAGTAATATAAATTAAATTTTTTCGTTACAAATGTCTCCCTGTGGCTGATGATCAGTGACAATTTATATTAAAAGCTATATTTCCAGCAAGCTCAAGAGACATATACTGCTGCTGCCTCTACCGATACGCCATCCAGCCAAGAAAGGGACCTTAGTTTACCAAGTAACAACAATTAAATAACTAAACTACAACTAAATAATATTCCAATTTCATTATAATACACAGTATACATACTTTATTATGTACTTATTCTTTGCACATCTTTTGCCAATAAAAACACAGACACAGCAAGAACTAAGCCAGCAAGCTTCAGCCATACCAGTCAGCAATGCTTCAACAACACGCAGCCAACTTACTTGTAAGTGTCACTGTTTAATTTTCATGTTAAGCATTTGATGCGTATCTTTTTCTTATTGATTTTACATAAACGCACTCCTTTTTCCCATGGGGGTAGCAGATACTAAAGAGCGCCACCTGCTACGATTCTAACATACTCCTTTTCCCTCGTCTCCGTTAACACATTGAAACTTTGTTATTCTGTCATTTTACAGCCACACGACAGCGCAGAGAATCTCGGCGGCGCGCGGCGCGGCGCGGCGTACTGCGCTTCGATCTGAAAGCTCTGTGCGGGACAGAATCTTCAGAACGGAAGAACTTGCTTGGTCCTCGAAGAACAGAGGAACGTGGAACTAGCTGGCATACGGATGGCTATTGTTAAGTTGTGCGGGCATACGCGGCAGATTAAAGAACTTTTACAATTTCGAGTATAAATAAAAAATATAATATTCATATATTTTTAATTCATTCTCGGGATTGTAGTGCATTGTGTTTGTGCTGCTCTGTTTTTCTAGTAATAATATTTTTTTTTCTTGACTACTAAATAATAAAGATGTAAATATAGATTATAAAAAATATATTTTATTAATTATTTTCTAATAATTGTATCAATCTTTCCCTCTCTCTTTGTCCCCTCCTCAAAGCATCTGTGGCAGATGTAGCAGGCTGGTATGTGACCTGCCGGGAGTTCTCTGATTCAAAATCGTCTTGTGTTAACTCCGGAGCAGTCACTCCAGCCTTTATGCACATATTATGTAAAACACAGCAGGACAAAATTATTCTGCCTGCTCTTTCTGGAATCGTAGTGTAGCTTCCTCGCTGCCAAGAGACACCTCCATCGACCCTTGAGTAGCCCAAATGTGCGTTCAATGGTGGAGCGGCACGCTTGTGCACAGAATTAAACCTGCCTCCTGAACTGTCTTTACAACATTACCTATTAGTGTCAGAAGATATTCCCATAAAGGTTACCCTGAATCACCTGTCAAAGTGAAATATTATTAATTTTATGTAAGTAGGTATACTTAGTGTATTTTAAAAATGAACATCTAATTTATACTTGCCCAACAGATATGCTGTCTCAGTGAGACTCTCCAGATACCCCCTGATCTCACATTTAAACCAAAAAAACGCATCATGCGCCAAAAGTAGCATCTACATTTAGGATGACATTGTCAGAATCGCATATCTGGAAAACATACTCTTACGACTCTTTGAATGTATGATGTTCTTCAAAATCCAGTAATTTTTCATAAAATGATTTACCACTTGGGTGTTAATAGGGTGGAAATGTTTTCTATTCATAAACCGCTCGTCATGCTCACACCTTACAATCGCAACGTGTGTGCAATCAATACACCCAATCACACCTGGTAAATTATATTTTCCATGAAATCTATGAGTAAACACCATAATTTGAATCAAAAGTTACATTTAAGGAAATTAGAAGACATCTCGACTATAATTACAAAATATATTAGAATTAATAAACTTTCAAACTCACTTCCTCTTGATGACATTTCTTTCATTTGCATTTTGTGCAAACTATATATATTTTCTGAGTATTTCGGGTGTATTGATTGCAAATGAGACCTCTCGTGTACATCGAAAGACGGTTTGCTGGGCCATTGGAGCATCATCATTCTGCCCCACAGAGCCTTGATAGTTGCTCCGAGCGTAAAAATTTAAGGCAACAAGTATCTAAAATTTAAGAATGATTAATGGTTGTTATGTTGCTAATAATATGATAGAACTTATAGTACAAAAACTACTGTCTACGTTTTATGTATCAAATCACCTTTGTAGTAGGCTCAATTGCACGGCTATTATGCTTCCGGCGTAACAGGGGCACTATGTCCTGGCAGAGTTCTTCAAAAAGAGATCGACAATTCGCCACAAACTCAAGGTCGGGCAATAAATTAATATTGAAGGAGTCACGAAGTTGTCGGCGATTCCTTCGGCGCTCCAAACGCTCTTCTCTGAGAGCCTCTTCCACCAAAAACATACGTATACTGACGAGACGAGACTCAAAAGTTAGTTATTTTGGTGTCGTGTACAGTACACACATCAAAAGTGTCTAGGGATCAAGCATTTTTATGCGGATTTCTTGAGATTGAGATGTGGCTTTGTAATAAATTTATGATTTTATAAATTTACATATATGGATCCTTTTTGGTGCATTTCATAATTTGAAACAGGAACTGTTAATCAAATTCGAGTAAAAGATGAAAATCAGCTGTCAATATTTTCCCTATAAAAACATACAACGCATTGAAGACATTATTAGTGCTACTGTTTCCCTACTACTGATTAAAACCAACGTTATTATGGAGCGGCGACGTCATTTAAGCAGGGAAGAAATGCTCAGAGCCGTGGGAATGATAGAAGCTGGTTCCCGGCAACGTACTGTGGCTTTAACTCTGAATACAAGTCAGAGTGTTATCAGTCGACTTTGGACACGTTACCGAAGCACTGGTACCGTGGCTGAGCGCCATGGAGGACGGTATCGCTGCACCACACGGAGACAAGACCGATACATTCAAATCTTAACTCGAAGAGCTCCAACAATAACCGCCATGATGTTAGCCGTGAGGCTTCATCACTCTTCAGGGAACTTAATTAGCGACCAAACAGTCAGAAACCGCTTGCATGAAGTGAACCTTCATTCCCGAAGACCGCTACGGGTACCACCTATAGCAATGCACAATCGTAGGATTCGATATCAATGGGCTCTTGAACACAGAAATTGGGCAGAAGAACAATGGCGTTTCGTGTGCTTTTCTGATGAGTCTCGTTTTGGTATGAGACCGGATACAAGACGTATACGACACTGGAGAACCCCTGGACGCTAACAGCGATTAAAATCCTGCCAGGAAGTTCATCCTTATAGTGGTGGAACCATCATGGTATGGGCGGGTATTTGGATCGGCGGAAGAACTGAGTTGATTTGGATCAGAGGCAACCTCAACGCTCAAATTTATGCTGAGACGATTGTATCTGACGTCATCGTTCCTCTACAAGTGCAAATCGGTCCCTTATTTCAGTTAATGCATGATAATGCACGACCGCACACCGCAAGAGTTGTAAGACAGACTCTCGCCGCAGCTAACATCAATGTCCTGCTCTGGCCTGCTCAGTCGCCAGACTTGAACCCGATTGAGCATGCATGGGATATGCTACAGAGAAGAGCTCTGCCGAATATGGAGGGTATCCAGTCGCAAGAAGACCTTTTTTTGTTGTTGCAACGAACATGGGCGGCCATTCCACAGCGTGATTTGGATGAACTCATTTTGAGTATGCCAAACCGATGTTCTTGTGTTGTTAGTGTTCGCGGTAGAAACACGGATTATTAATTGTTTAAGTTACCCAATAAAATTTTAAAGAAAACTGTTATTTCAGTCTTTTTTTCGAACTTTAATGTTAGTGGTTCAAATGTCAAAAATCCCTTTATTAGGAAAATGGCAAATTTCTTTATTAATGCAAAGGTGACTTGGTTTATCGTTACTGTGACAAACGAAAACACTTTATTTGATGAATCCTTAAAGAAAATTTTAATTAATATCAATCAGGAGGAAAGTTATTGCAAAAATATATGTTGATCCCTAGACACTTTTGATGTGTGTATTTTGACATTAATTTCACGATGTAACTCTTGTCAAATTCAAATTATCGGCCAGTCTTTTCTCTTTCAGAGTAGGGTTTAGTTCAGTTCTCCGGATGTTCTCTCTATAGTCTTAAATAAGTCTCGTTGATAAGTCATGTGAGACGAACAACCGCTATCCAAAACCCAAATGCAGTTTTCAGATTTTTTGTTATGTGTTAGGAAGCACTGTATAGCAAAATTGGTCTTATGAGAACCGTTAGTATGTTTATTAGGCTTCTCACTCTTTTTCTTTCAGCAATTGGTACAAATTTTGTGTCTTGCGTTTGAAGATATTACCACTACGTTTGCAATTTTTACAGGACGTGTATAAGGCTTCTTCTTGAAAAGAGGATTCAGGTTCGCCGTTATTAGTCATGTTTTGGCTATGACGTGCTTCACATTCTTCAATTATTTTAGTTTGAAGCTCCTCTGGCTTCGGAAGAGTGTCTTCTGATCCTATAGCGACTCTGAAGTTCTTGAATTCCTGTCTGTACAACATCATGATTGTTAGCAAGTCCTCATTAATAGCTACGTACGTCTGCCAATTTGTCAACTGTATCCATAAACTTGTTTAGATGAGTTCTAACATCGTGTCCTTCTAATTTTGTTAGGATCAGTTGCTTTAAAAGGGATGCCTTTCGCGCAGGTCCCTTACTGGCGTACGTGTCTTTTAATTTTTTCCATAATGCTTTAGCAGTAGTGCAATTTTTTATTTGTTTAAGCTCAGAAGGAGCGATTATATGTATGAATTCAGATCTCGCCTGTCTGTCGCCTTCTTTATCAACCACTTCAGTATCAGTCTCGATATATTTCCATAATTTGTGTCGTACGAGTACAGCTTTAGCCTGTATAACCCAAGTGTCGTAGTTCTCTCTAGTAAGAGGGTCAATTTTAGTGCTCGACATTTCGGAAAGGTTAAAACTTATTATTACGTACACACTCTGCTAGCATGTTAAATCAAATTAAATTAAATTATGAAATATACACTGAAATAACACAGAATTATTAATATATATAATAATGTGACAATTTTTTATTAACAGTATCCTAGCGACTATACAAAAGTACCAAAGACATTAGGTCTGGTCTGTCATAGATACTTCAGAGCTAAGTTTTTATCTCGATATTTCCACGGTATCGAATCTTACGTGGGAGAAACCGCGGGGCGGCTAGTACTTTATAATTATAAAGCTTGTCGTATATTAGAGTACAAAATTGATCTTGAATCTGGGCTTGAGAGGAATAGTATGCGGCATGTTCGATTCTTTCACAGGAAATAATTAACAGCCCATAAGTAAATTCATTTTGTTTATCTCCCCAACAACAGTGAAAATCATTTAATGTCAAGAAAATAAATCTGTTTTTTATTTCCTTTTTGATGATGATGAAGCCGTTTCATATCAAAAGGATGAGAAGTTGCGTACGTACGTTAAGACGGCGTACCTATCTAAAGTCCCGCCCTATTCAACAAAAACATAAAAAACATTGTTTTACCATTTCAATAATGAATGCTGGTTTTTAACAGAATCCTGTAAAACATATATGAAATCAGCCATCATACTTTAACGTAGGTGAATAAGGTTTTATATAACATTTGTACTTTATTCCTGAAAAGAGCTCAGAATTCAAGCTAACCAGTATGCACACGTTCTTAACAATATATCTATTAAACTACTAGCCGTTTCCCACGACTTCGTTCCCGGTACCATCCCGGCTGTGCGCACAACAACTTACTAAAGTTTCATTGTAATCGGATGAATGGTTTAGGAACGCATACGGAACTAACAGACGCCTTCTATGAAATATGTATGATGTATATGGAATTTCAAAACGTCCACAAATAAGGCGATCTCGTGTTTCAGCAACTAACGAGCAACTGATAGTCGTTTCACAGCAACTTCGAGGCTTTGAACGTCAAGCCTTAAAGTTTTTGCCCGTCATGGCGCATGCGTCATTTCATCGATCTCCTGGCAGGCGGCGTCTCTCCTAGCAGCGGCAGCAGCCTGGCACAGTTCTCCAAAGTTGTGATAAGTGTTCGGTCGCCTGATTGACAACCAATTAATTATCCTCTCAGAGCTTCTTCAAACAAGTAAGTGTTTTTATTATGTCTTCGAGTGGTTTACAAATGTGAATGGAAGAGTTTTATGAGTATTATGAGTGGATTTTGGTGGGAGCATATTAAGTTAATAATAGATATTTTTTCCTCCTTTCGTGTTCAACTTAAGTTTATTGTGATCTGATTTATGATTATTTACACTTGTCGTCAAACAAAGCTTTGTAAGGTCTCGTGTAAAATGTTTGCATTGTTAGCCAATATTACCCCAAAACGTTTTTGTAAACATTCGTTGTTGAAGCAACGAATTTCCTCCGCTGAATTGACACCGATAGAGGGGTTAAGCTTTTGTAAAGTGTATCCTAATACTAATCTAAAAATATGTTTTATATCATTTTATTAATTTGCATAGATATCGGTTGGTTACATTGCACTATGGTCATTTGAAGGCGTGGTCAGTGTTAAATGCAAGATGAGCGCCGATGACCGCGCATTGCAATATGCGTGTGCAGTTTTAGCGGACATTTAACTTTGCAGTAATTGGCTCTCCATAGTGGATCGATGTAGATTGACGATGGGAGACAAAGAAACAATGAGTGCTACAACTTTAGTTTTGACAATAGACCTCAACTAATATAACATTAATAATAAAATTCGGTGTTTGCAAAAGAATAATTTAAAGAAAATAAGCTGCTGTATTTTTTTTTTATATGGACACTTTTTATAGGAAGTGTCATTCAAAAAGAGTCAACTTGTTAAAAATCTTAAATATACTGACAGACAACGCACAACCTAAACCGCTGCGTCTAGAAGAATGAATTTATGCACAAGAGTTCCATAAACAACGAATGTTAGGACTAAAGAAGTATTTTTGAAAATATGCCTATATTTCTCCCACTGCTGGGACACAGGCCTCCTCTCGGTGAGAGGGAGTGGGCCGTAATCCACCATGCGAGCCCAGTGCAGGCTGGTGGATGTCAGATGTCTTTGATTTTTTGGTTCTAGGACATGCCGGTTTCCTCACGATGTTTTCCTTCGCCGTTTTGAAAGCAGTTGTGATGAAACAATTTACGTAAAGTAATGGGCCTGTAAGGGATTTGTTTTTTCCTGTCACTGCGCTCTAAATTCATCCCCAACTAATAATAATAAACCGTTAAAATAATAACTTGTTTTTTTTCAGATTCACACGCGTCTCCTAAAACCGTTGAAGATGGTTAATTTCGATTTTGAGACGGCTGATGCCACTGTAAGTACTTATTTCAATTAGTCATATAATTTTTATTATTTTAGTATATTTTAGTTATCGTGTAGTTCTGCCCTTATACTTTTGACTTATTGGCTGTAAGCTAGCGCTACCTATTTGCAGAGTAAAAGAAAAAAGGCGACATTATAAAGTGAAAAGACAATGCAACCGTAGCTATGTCTAACTCGCACTTCGACTGCGACGTCGTCCGCACGGGTTTCGTACTTTCCTCCACGAACTTCAACACCCCCTCCAGCCCTTGTGAAGCGTAGTTTTGAAAAATGTATTATTTACTTAAAGAAATATTTGGGCTAAGTTTTAAGTTTCTAAACACAAGACGTAAATTTTTTTTGATAAAAACAAATTCTCTTCCCTCTTTCACAGGGTTGATTTTCGCAAAATCCTTTCTTAGTACACATACACACCTTCGAATACGAAAACTACGAAACTAAAACTACTGTCTAAATTTAAAATTTCTGTCTTTAGCGGTTTGGGCTGTGCGAGAGTCTCACGAACATACCCTGTTATTTTATTGTAAAAAAAAAAACTTCATCGCCTATTTAAATCCTTTATGGGATGATTTTCAAAAAACTTCTGCAATATTTCATGCTTCTCGACCTAGTAGTTTAGGCTGTGCGTTGTCGTCTGTCAGTGAATGAAAGAATTTAACATTTTTTACTAATTCGAATATATCATCATTTGCCAGTCTAAAGAAACGTACTCACCGCCTGCATAAACTTTACGAATTCGTTTTCGCAACATTCGTTGCTCGAGCAACGAAAGTTTTTTTTATTACGCAACGACCATTCCTTCACAAATTATTAAATCCGCTCACGCGGTGAGTACGGCCCTTACAGAAAATCTGTAGTTCATTGTCTAGGAAAACTGTAATTAGTTTATTGTTTGTTTGTGTTAATTTATTGTACTAGCTGTTGCTCTATCGATACTTTGTTTGCCGAAGCAAACAGGAACATCTATATTTTCTGCAAATATTTTTTTTTCTTCAATGAGATGGGCTGTGCGATTTGTAGCTGGAAAGGCATTTGCGCGAAACGAAACTAGCGTGAAATACATTATTGCGAAAGAGTTGCGCGAAACCAGTTGTGCGAAAGACAATATCGTGAATCGATTTGCGCGAGAAAATGGTACTTACGTGAAAAGATGCTTATGCGAAAGACAATATCGCGAATCGATTTGCGCAAAAAAGGTACGTGAATAGGTACAGTCAGCATCAGATAGATTGGAGCTTTCAAAGTAGTCAAAAATCATTTAAATAACATATTTTCAATTATATATTCGCAGACATTGCATTCAAGGACATTGTGGTAAGCATCCAAAGTGGTCAAAATATCTTAGCTATCAGTTTTCAATATTGTGTAAGCGTCCAGTGTGTTTATATTAATATTTGCGAATAGTTCGTTCAATGGTACATAATCTAAGCATTCACAGTAGTCAAAAGTCATAGTCATTAAGGCCACCTATAATCTTTCGAGTCATACTTACTGTTATAAACAACTGCATGGGCACACTACGTCGAGGTTGACCAAACGGTCAAATAACTGAATCTGATACTTGTGAAATATATTCAGTGCCATGATGTGTTCAAATTGCACTGACTGTATCAATAAATATAAAAATAAAACAATGGGCAATAGAGCTTCGCTTAAATTGTTATTTAGAATCGAGTGTAACCACCGTTGGCATTAATTACGTCAAGTAGGCGATGCTTCATTGACCTGACTGTATTATAACAAAATAAACTTCCCCTTAAAAATTCCTAAATTGCATTTACATGCATCCGTAAATTTTCTGTACTGCGAGCCTGTTCATGATCCCACATTTGGACCATTCTACTTCAGACGTTCTCGATAGGATTTAGGTGTGGGCTCTTTGGAGGCAGGGTTATTAAATTTAACTCTCTGTTTTCAGAAATATAATCTTGATCCACTCTTGAATTGTGAATAGAGCTTCCATCTTGTATAAAAGTTATTGCATCTTCAAAGGGGTAAAAGATTCGAGCTATGGGTAATGACACCTCTTCAACAATATCTTTATATGTCAACCCTTTTAGATGTCCACCAACTTCAATTAACTCACCGAGTCCACTTTGCGACATCCATCAACAAAAGCCAAGTGATATGCGTCCACTTCTGTTATTGGGCAAGGTATTTTCATCGCTATTTCTTGTATTAACTGTATTAGTTATTTTCTTTTAATATATCTCCACAGAGAGAGCCGACCAATGTGTAGGGTTACAAAACACTTTATCATCAACAAAAATGACTTTGCTAAAATCATAATCTAAATAATTTAGTGCAAAATGCAGTCTTAAAGATTTATGCCTGGGTTTTAAGTGAGGCTTTTTTGATGGCAAGCGATTATTCTGGGACATGTTATGAGTGGTCGCCAATTGGGAACTGTTTACATAACGATCCTCTCGCACATTTTCTATCAGTACGCGGTCTTGTCGAACGTTACTAATACGCGGACGACCTGCTGTAACATCCCTCCTGATTCACGCCAGCGCCTTATACAAAGAGATATAAGTGTTTCTCTAAAAGATAATAAATCATTCATTATTAATACTTAGACGCAATTAAATAAACGAGGATGCTAATCCCATACCTATCCTTTTTGTGAAGATATACAACCTTTATATATTATCGATGGTTTGTTGCTTAGCAATGTTTGTTATATTTGTCTTGTCACTTATTATAAAAAATATTCTTTCTACATAATAAAACAAAGTTTTTTTAAAACGTTTATTTCTGCATCTACGGCAACTAAACAATTATAAGCTTTAAGAATATAATAAAGTTTAACACTTTTCACTACACAAAATACACTCACGCTTATGTCAAGTTTATCGGCTATGTCGGTAGTTCTAACGGATACATTTACTCGGTATTAATTTACTATACGATGCTTTGTTTGGTCATATATATGATACAGAGGCGTATTTTAAGTAATTAATTTATTTCAATTACTTAAGTCAATTATATTAAAAATATAGTACAAGATGACACATCATTCCGAGATATAAATATAATGTAGAGCATCGAGGCCTTTTTCCTCAAAACAGTTTCCGTTTTCAAGAAAATTCAAATTGTTCAAACTGGTGAGACACGCGATAAAATCGCCTTAAAACGGATAAATTCATATGGAAGTCGGGGGACCGTTCCTTGGAACACCTTAAATTCTAAGAGGTCCCCCGACTGCCATATGAGTTTATTTGTTTTAGTCTCGTTACATAAATTCATTAAGTCGGGGGTTTTTTTAATTATTTTATCCTTTTCCAATTACATTTAACCGGCGTGGGTTTTTTCAAAAAATTTAATTTGTTCCCCTTTTTTTTCTATTTGTGGCTATATTTTTCATAGTGTTTTTAACTTCTTTTAGTCTTCTTACGTTGATATTATTTTTTATTATTATTTCGTGTCGGGGGTTTTTTAAAATTATTAAAAAAATTCTATTTCTATAAGCGTGTGGGTGAGCACTGCTCTCCTAGCTAGGCTATGGAAACCTATGTAAGGAGAAGCAGTCCGGTCCCCTAAGGTACATTGACGTAAAAGTTACATAGTGCTTCTGATGTTACTGTTACAATTTCGAAGAATTGAGTTAGACAATTAAAAATTTAAGATAAGTTTATTAGAATATTATGACTCGAACTATGTAAGTTTCTTACAGTATCCGAAACAAAAGACATATCAGTTACGTTTTGCAAGTAATGAGCGGGATGGATAATTAAGGACAAACGGGAAGCAATTTTTATTATTAACAATCTTATATATAAAATTCTAGTGTCACAATGTTAGTTATCATACTCCTCCGAAACGGCTTGACCGATTCTTATGAAATTTTGTGTGCATATCGAGTAGGTTTGAGAATCGGCTACTATCTTTTATTTTTATCGAACTAAAAAAAAATCCTAGAAATAATCTATATGGCAAAACAACGTTTGCTGGGTCAGATAGTTTTACTCTAAAATATACTCTAGTTACGGGTAATAACGTTGACTTTTCTTAATTGTGAAGATATTTTTGACTACTATGAATACTTAGATACCATTGAACGAACTATTCGTAAATATTTAATATAAACACATTGGCAGCTTACACAATATTGAAAATTGATAAGACTAACAATAAGACTAGGATATTTTGACCACTTTGGATGCTTATATATCTATCTCAGGCCGACTGTACAAGGGCTTGCTTTTAAACATACGATTATGTTTCAACGGTAAATTTCTTATACATTCTTTTCCATTTTTAAATGTATTCATACATTGTGATACAGGACCCAAGTCTGAAATAAAAAAAATAAGTTAAAAGGTTACTAAGGATATACAAAGAGACTTCGTTTTATAAGATGTTAGGCTGATAGACGATAGATAGCTTACAATAAATTATATGTATGTTCTGAAATGTATCGGCTGTCATTCAAATTTCCATTTTTTTCTTTTTCAGCAACTGATGAACGAGATTATTCGCATCACGCTCACTGAATATAATGCTTTGGGTTAGTATTTAATATAAATTTTTATGTCCCGTCTACCTTGCTCTGACACAGTCAAATTCAAATCATTTATTTCAAATACGCACATAAAAGGCACTTTTAAACGTCAAAATTTACAAAAAATAGAATTGATTCTAGTTGCCTCTTCTAAAAAAAGGCAGTTTCGTATGGAGAAGAATGGGCAAGAAACTCCACCGTTACTCTTTTAAAACGTTTTACAATATTTCGTATACATTAATTTATCGAGAATAAAATTATTATACCACATTAGTGCTCACATATTTACAATTATTGTAAAAGTAGATGATTTTCCTCAAATTTAAATAAGTAATAATATAGTGTACATAACACACACGCACACACGTGGTGTGTGTGTGTGTGGTGTACATAATAAAGAGTATTCTATTCTAGTGTGTTTAAAGTAATCACAGAAAGTAAAGTCAATGTAACCAAAAACATAAATTATACAATTCAATTAGCAACCAGTTTGACTTTGTCTATACTCTAGATTGTCCCATTGAGCTGGACCAGCATGTTTCCAAGCATTCTTATCTTTGCTTAATGTATCTATTGTAAAAGTAGCTGGTACACCACGTACTACCTGCAGTATTGTCTCCCCTCTTAATCCTCCTATGTAAACTACATTTATATCTGTAACTCGCATGGTAAGAAAGACTTTTAAATTCTAATCTAATATTATTTTATATCATTTTGGTTTCAGGCGAAAAGATCGCTCAGCCCTGCCCTGAAGACGAACAAGAGATGGTGGACGAGATGATGGAGAAGTACTTGGACAATGAACGTATCCTGGATACGTACTTTGAAAAACTGAAGGCCTTGCTGAAGAAATCGCCCCCAGGCCGAAAGGAACTGGAAATGAAACAACGCCAGATTGAGAACCTGATCAAGAAGAACGGTCTGGAATGAGGATAAGAAGCGATGGCGAGTCACCACTGGACAGTATTTTACTTCAAACAAATGTACACTTGCTAGTTTTATATTCATCCTCTCATTTAATTCAGTAGTTCTTCGAAAATTCTTTGTCATAGTTTCTAAATGCTTTCATCTTATTGTTTGTGTATTTTGTTTATCTTACTTCTTGAAGAGAATACAAGATTCTTATTTATTTTTCTAAAAACCCCCTTTTTTAATTAAGTTTGGAGCACATTAAATTTCATTGACATGTCTAGATAATTATTTTTCTCTTGTGTCGTTGTTATGTTCCAACAAAATATGAATTAAACTAGTATAGGTGCCACGTTTGTTTATGTAGAAATGGGGTTATAAAACACCTCTGTTTAGATTTAAGAGGCGGCAATGTCAACGCAGCTTTCCATAGGAACATCAGAAAAATCAACTACGCGCATTCAACATAAATAGCAATGATTAGGTTTAAAATAACAAATGAGTTCGCTCATATGTTTAGAAAGTAGCAAGGATTCAAGTTAGCCAGGGTTAGACCCTGATTAGGATTAGGGAGGACTTGGATACTTTTTAAAATATTGTGTATTTTCAGTAACGTTTTCCACTTAGTTTTATTTTGATTATAGTTTGGTAGGCGCACGTAGCTCTAAGAAGCGCATTTCTACTAGGTGTCCCATCTTAGTGTCTGTAATCTAATGGTATTCTCAAGGCCTTTCGTCTCATGTTGCTTGAATCAATTATTAGTGTATCATTATTAATCCATGTGGAAATTAATAATAATGTTCAGCTCATCATATTTAAAGGACTTTTAGAACATAGTGTTTTAGATTGATATTTAAATTAATTGTATGATTAATCTGGTTGACTAGATTTTTAACCAGTTTTAACAAATACTTTCTATAAATACCAATATTGAATAATTTAGGATTTACGTAACTTTTCGGTAAGATGTAATGTAGTTATAGCAGATAGGAGTCACATGGTGAAGTCTTGCATGGAACCTCTGGATCTAAGCACAGGAGTCATCGTGGTCTGTTTGCAGGCTTTCCTTTTTCTTACTTCTGTTTTCCTCCTGAGGGCAAGAAAACAGCCAGTCTTTTATGATTGTCTTTGAACGTGCATCACAAAAAAACCTATACTGTAGTTTTAGGCTAAGCGCCCGTCCCTTAAAAGGGACTTAGCAGGGTCTATGACTGACGTCCTTCGAAAAGGACGAACTCTATTTCATAATTATTTAATAAAATCTTAAAATACTTCTACGAAAAAACATTGAAGTAGCTTTTAATTTAGATTTTAGTGTTATTATTCCAAACCGGCTATAATAACTGAACTATACTCAAAATTATCAATTTATTAACTACAGAATAGAATTTCTCAATTTTCACCATAAATCGAATGATGGGCGTTTTAGACGGTATCTCCAATAAAAACAACATATACAGGGTTACTGGTAATTCGACGTATATCCGTCAGGGGCTGATAAGGGGGCCAAAATGCAACAAATTGAACCCCCCATATGTATGGCCGAAATTCAATAGTTTTCGAGATATTTGAATTTTAAGGATTTTTCGATATTAACCCAAAATTTGACATTTAATTCCAAATAAAAAAAAAACTACATATTTGAATGGGTACCATTAAAAATGATGTTGTAGCTGGCACTTCAAGACCTAATTAAAACTACTTAATTAAACAAAATAATTAAATTAATGAGTGATATGAGAATAATATCTTACAAATATTTTCATTTTACGCTTCGAAAATGTTGTCTCGTCACAAAAATTTCTATGACATTAATCGTACAAATAACTAAAATAACTTGCCTATTCTGTAAGCTTTCCAAAAAGGTATAAAAGTCAATTTTAAAATACATAATTCGTGGCATGGCATGTGTTTGAATCGGCGCGGAGGGTCATTTGTATTTGTATGAAATAAAATGCATTAAAAAATGTACGTCAAATTTTATTAAAAATTTTACACATCTTGTTCAAAATGAGCCCCTCGATTACGAATGCAGGTTCGAATTCTCTTCCTAACTTCGGTTTTCGTCACTCTTGATGTGAACGTTGTTCTCATCTGTTGCGCCGCATTTATTATTCGCTGTCGAAGTTCTTCGACTGAATTTATTGGGGTCACATAAACTAATTCCTTCATATGACCCCAGACGTAAAAATCAAGTGGTGTGATATCAGGGCTTCGTGCTGGCCACGGAATTGGCCCTCCCCTCCCAATCCATCGGTTTGGATATCTCTCGGCATCCCACTGTCGGACAGTAATCCGGTAATGTGCTGGGCAACCATCATGTTGAAACATGAGGTTGCTTTTTATTTCTTCGGGAACATCCGCCAACAAATCGTCTAGGTTGTTTCTCAAAAACTCCTCGTAATTTTGGCCGTTCAAATTTTGGGGCAAGAAATGAGGGTCCACCAAATAAATTTTATAAAAATGTAAGTTATGGTAATTCGTTATACCATCCCGGTCAAACTTTGACTCGTCAGTCCACAAAATATTTCTTAGGAAATGTTCCTGGTCAGCGTCAGCGTTTAACATAAACCGAGAAAATTCGAGTCGCCTGGCAGGATCTCCCTCGTGCAATGTTTGGACAGGTTGATAATGGTATGGGTGTCTACCTGATAGATGAACTACCGACCACACTTTCCACTGGGACATACCGAGCTGTCTTGCAACAATGTTCGTTGAGATATTTGGGTCATCAATAAAACACTGAAGAATGGTGTCCTCTTCGTCAGCCGTGTACCGTCGAGGTCTGCCAGCGTTGAATTGTGCTCTCTGAACACTGCCAGTTTCAGACAATCGTCGGTAGGTGCTCCCGAAAACAGTAACGTGGGGAAGTCGACGATCGGGAAAGCGGCGTTGGTATTCTCGCCGAGTCGCAGCCGCGTCTCCATCGGCAAAACCATAACAAAACATGTCTGCGTATTCGTTATTAGAATACGAAGCCATGTTATCCGAAATAACAATGATAACAAAAAGAATAACAAGAGAAACAAGAATTAACAATAATGATCGATAACAATTTAACGCGATGAGAGATTGGTTAATAGCAAGATAACAACAAACGTGCATGCGCGGCGTAGAGTCGAAACTTAATAAGGATTAGGAAGGCGACGCGAGCGTAGCAGGCGCCGTGTAGTCCCCCGCCCGCACACCCCGCCACAAGAACAACAACAAGAATTTCGCCAGTAAAATCGGTTGTTTTAGCGAGGATCATAAACTAAAAACACAGATGATTTCTCTCCCCGCTCCGGTTCAAACACATGCCATGCCACGAATTATGTATTTTAAAATTGACTTTTATACCTTTTTGGAAAGCTTACAGAATAGGCAAGTTGTTTTAGTTATTTATTTGTACGATTAATGTCATAGAAATTTTTGTGACGAGACAACATTTTTGAAGCGTAAAATGAAAATATTGGTAAGATATTATTCTCATATCGCTCATTATTTTGTTTAATTAAGTAGTTTTAATTATGTCCATAGCTTAATTGAAGTGCCAGCTACAACATAATTTTTAATGGTACCCATTCAAATATGTAGTTTTTTTATTATTTGGAATTAAATGTCAAATTTTGGGTAAATATCGAAAAACCCTTAAAATTCAAATATCTCGAAAACTATTGAATTTCGGCCATACATATGGGGGGTTCAATTTGTTGCATTTTGGCCCCCTTATCAGCCCCTGACGGATATACGTCGAATAACCAGTAACCCTGTATGTACAGACGCCAGCACGTCAAGCTACTACAATCTGTCAAATTTTTTTAATAGATGTTCAACTTTATCGCTACAGCTTAACGTTGAAGGTTGATTGGGAAAATTTGACAGTTTCGGGTAGCTTGATGTGCTGGCGTCTGTACATCAAATGAAAGTTTATATCACAGGCATCAATTTTCATTATGAGCAGAAGGCTGTGAAATACCGGGTAAAAGAGATATCAGAGCTGCAAGTACAATGTAAACGTATTAGATTATGACGCTATCGTTCACTGAAGTTCTCAATAATATTAGTTATTGACTCATAACATTGAGGGACTTATGGCTAAGTGATAACAGCCGCACGGGTAAATCGTGCAGGTTAAGCTGCGCTTGCCGCGGTTGGTCCCTGGATGGGTGACCATTTTTACATACCAAGACCCTCCGTGCCTAGGAGATAAAACGTTTTGTTTCAGTAATTGCCATATATAAGCAATAAGTTGACATGCATTAGAATTCAATTGGTCATCAGGCCAGGGTCCATACAAAAATGCCCATCATTCTTTGAAATATAATGGTAGATTTTCATTTAGAAATTTAGACCATTTTTCTAACTTTATCAGTGGGAGCACAAAATCACATAAGAAATAATTTCAATTATTTACGTGTATTATTAAAAAATATTGAAGTAAGCTTTAGTCATGCAACCTTATTGTGTAAGAATTTATTTGGATATAATTTCCGAATATTATGATATTACGGACTATTTGTAATTTTTAACTTAAATAAATTGGTGTAGAAAATGCCTTATTTTTTTTTTAAACCTAGTCCCATCATCCTTTTTAATCGATTTCAAAAAAGGAGGAGGTTCTCAATTCGACTGTTTTTTTTTTTGTATGTTTTTACGCGATATCTCCGGAAATTGTAAAACGATTTCAAAAATTCTTTTTTTATGGACAGGGCATGCCTTTTTTTTGGGTGGGAAATTATCAAATAACTTCTCCCGCTCTGGGCGGAGCGGGAGGGTGTGTCAGACTTTTACTGATTAAAACCCACCCGTGTTCCTTCAGTTGCCTGTGCCAGGGGCCACGGTATCTCTTTCGAACAACCCGCGGCCCTGGCAGGCATCGGCCCTAGCGGACCCTGTCAGTTAGTGCTGACATCTCTTTGAGGCGCGCGTGGAATATGACGCGCCGTCGCGTCGACCCGGTCCTGGTGCTTACCGGACGGCAAGCCCATTGCTCGCCGTCCGCAAACCCGCGCCTACGGTGGCCGGGGATCAGCTGTCGATTCCCGACGCCCAGGGCGTCTCCTGCGGCGACTGAGGGCGCAAAGATTGCCTCTCCCTCACGTGCTCCGCCTCCTCCTTCGCGAGCATTACTGCTTCGCAAAAGAAGGCGACAGCCTCCCATGCACTCTCGCACCATGGCCTGGACTAGTGCCGGACGCTAGAGATCGCCGCCGTGAGGACGCGGCGGTGCTCTGCCCAAGCTGGGCAGACCTTCATCGTATGCTCCACCGTGTCTTCCGGGCGATCCACACAATGGTGACACCCGGGCGTTTCCTCCCGCCTTATCCGGAACAGGAACATCCGAAGCAGCCGTGCCCGGTGAGGACCTACGTTAGGCGGAAGGTGAGGACGCCGTGGTGCGTCTCTAGTCACTCCTCAAAGAGGGAACTTATCGCCGCAATTGTGGCGTGTCCAGCACTGGGTTGCGACAGTCGCACTCTCCATGTCTCCATGAGATCCCGCCGGAGCTCTGTCCGCTGTGCCGCGATTTCTCGCGACAACGGAGTTACGCCCCAGCGTTTTGCCTCCTCGCGCCACTCCCATATGTGGGCGAGGACTTTTGCCTCCAGATCCCATAGCGGCAATCCGGCAAGGTGGCTTGCCGCCTCCCCGGAGACCGTGCGGTATCCCCGGACTAGCCGCATGACCTCCTATGCCTAGTCACGCATTACAATCATGCATAACTCATCATACATAGAGACTTCATTATTTTCATTTTTCTACACGAATCTATAATTCAAAAGCATCACACGAAACACAGATTGAAATTTTAAAACAATAAAATAAATTTTATAAAGTAGGCATTGTAATCACTAATCAGAATGCCACCTGAACCAAACACAGATGAATCAGATATTTTTCTTTCGTAAAACCGGGATCTAAGCCAACCAGCCGCATGTCCACCTTCTAGCTCGTCCGTTGCACGACTGGCTTCCCCCTGCGTGGGAAGCTAGACTCCCATAATTATTACCCGACCAAGTACGGTCAAGCGCAGCTTACGCCACATTAATCAGTATTATACGCCGGACACTTCTTATTTACTTATTTCTATACACACTAACGTAGTTATACCTAATACACATTTTTTTGTAAGAGGACAATTCATTTCCTTTCGATATAACTATAATTTATACATATTGATGTATCAAAGGGAAAATGCGACATCGGCCATTTTGTTCTGGAAAATGGCAAATGGACGCGCTATATGAATGTCGTTTTCCACATGAATTTCGTTTAAGAGAATTACACCCATGTTTTTTGATAACCGTTTCTAATCCCCCAGTAACTCTTTTGAAAATTAAACATTGTTTTCCTAAATTGTGTTTTGTAACACAATTTAGGAAAACAATGTTTAATTTTCTGTATAACTGGAAAGAAACATTGTGAAAAATATTGAGAATGTTATAAGTACTTGTAGGACTGTTGGGAACTACTCCAAACGCTGCATATACCGAGACTTCATTTGGTGTGCTGACACGAACCACAAGTCTAAACAAAATCGTGTCAGGATTAATAGCAATTAACAATGGGATAAAGTTTAATAACACAGGATTTAGAACAATGTATTTGGGTATTGAAGACTGCATTGTTCCACGTACTGACGGTGCAGTCGCCGCACACTTAGCCGAAAATTAATAAAAATGTATCTTAAACTATTATTGATCAGCAGTGTCACTGCGGCCCTCGATAATCGGAGATTATGGAATTTACTGGAGAATATAATGGATATAACACATGAGGCATTCGTTCCTGTGGACGCACGTCTAAACATCAGACAACTGGCGCGAAAATATGGATATCATCTTGAAGAACACACGGTGACGACAGAGGACGGATACATATTGAATTTTCACAGAATACCAAACCGTCAAAAAAGAACAAGGCCGGTCGTGTTTCTAATGCATGGTATCTTAGAAAGTTCAGACACTTGGGTGTTAATGGGACCCGACGAAGCGCTCGGGTATGTGCTCGCGGACCAAGGATTCGATGTGTGGATGGGCAACTCAAGAGGTAACAAACACGCTCAAACACACAAAACTCTGAACTCTAGCATGACAGAATACTGGAATTTTACGTGGGAGGAGATTGCGCTGTACGACCTGCCTGCCATGATCGACTACATCCTGGAAGAGACAGAACACGATCGTGTATACTACATAGGACATTCACAAGGCACTACAATCGGCTACGTCATGTGCTCGATGAAGCCTGAATATAATTACAAAATCAATATTATGTTTTCGCTAGCGCCGGAGGCTTGGATGGGTCACGTTAAAAGTCCAATAGTCAGAATGTTTTCACCCGCTCACGATATACTGGGACACATACTGAAGAACTTTAACGCGTATTCGGCAGGAATCGATTTCTTTAACAAAATTTCTGCATTTATATGTAGTATTTTGACAGGAAAATGTGATAATATTTTGTTCTCATTATCAGGATATGAAACTAAAATAAATGAGACTTTTTTATCTGTTATATTAGGACACTCGCCCACTGGTTCGTCTACGTTGCAGTTTGTTCATTACGGACAGTTAGTCCAGTCACATCGGTTCTGTCGGTACGACTATGGTGAAGAAGAGAATAAAAACAAATATGGAGATATAATGCCGCCTGATTATGATTTAAGGTATGTGACAGTACCAGTGGTGTTATTTTATAGTGCTAAAGATTGGTTGTCGGATACCAAGGATGTAGAAAAACTAAGGCGGAATCTTCCAAATGTGAATGAAACAATATTTTTAGACGACTTTACTCATCTGGATTATGTTTACGCCTCAGAGGCAGTTGATGTTGTTTATGGTAGAATTGTCAATAAAATCAATGACTTTGAAGACCATTACCACCGTTTAGATGTTAAACGAATTTTGAAACATGTTTCTAGGCAACGTACTCCTGACAATAAATAAGATAGGGTATCAGCTACATGGTGTTATTGTAACTGTGATTTATTTAATAAACGATTTAGATATTTTAAACGTTGTATTGCAGTCCACCGCTTGTTTTTGATATTTTTGGGTAGCTATTGTTATTTTAACATAAACTTAAGGCGGTATTGGAACCTACCGCTTGTTTTTGATATTTTCGGGGAGCTATTGTTATTTTAACTTTATACTTAAGGCGCTACCTCGAAAATTTAAAATCCTCGAAAACCTACTAAGCGAGCGAAAGTCAAGCGATTACTTTTGAAACGCAAAAGAATAGTGATGTTTATAGTGTTCGTGCGCCCGGAATAAAACGACTTAGCCCTTTCCAACCGAGTTAAAACGATCGTGAGTTTCGACTTTACAAAATTCTAAGCAAATTTGTAAACGACTTTAGCGGACGCAACCGGCGTCGATCTATCGTGACACTATCTAAGAATGAGACAAAAAACAGTTTTGCACTTTGCGCACACGTTTCGTCCTGCCAGTTCGTTGAAACCCGCATGAGGGATGGCTGCGTCTTTTAATCCCGGCGCCTCCGCACGTAAGTAGATCAATTTTTTGTAGTTCTATTGTATTATTCATATTTATTTGATGTTTTTTGATTAAATACGAGTTTCTGTAGATATAGTCATAAAGTTTTTGCAAATGAAAGTATTAGTTTCGTAATTATTTATCGTCAAAATTAAACACGCACGATCATGCAACATCGGTCGTAGGATGTGATATTATAACATTTCGTTGTTTTGTGTTTTATTTGTTATTTTGATTCTATCTGGTATTAAAATTGCTTTTTCTTTTGTATTAGGGGCTCGAATTACGGATGATGCAATATTTGAACAATTGTTGGACGGAAATCTATCGGAGATTGAAGATTTTAGCGACGACGACTTGGATTTTGAACCAAATAATCTGTTTGATCAATTGGCATGCGAAGATCTCTCCGATCGTGATATTCCTAATGAAGATGAAGAAATTAGTCACCAATTATCACCATTGATATGTTCACCAGTGATGCAGCCTCCGTCTACATCGATACCGCAACCTTCTGCTTCATTAATGACGCAACATCCTCCTCCAACAACGACTGAATCACCATCAACAATGCAGTCGCCTTGCCCATCGTTATCATCTACGACTCGTCGTCCTTTACATCGACTAAGGTCAGTAAATTTATCCTCTGAACGTTCGAGATCAACCACCAGTATTCAGGAAAGAAGAACAGTGACAGCATCACGTTCTCAAGGACAAAGATCGGCATCAACACCAAGTATTAGGAAAAGAATATGGAAGCAGGTTCCATTTGTAGATAAACTGCACAACTATCTTCCATTGCCTACAAAACCAGTAAGGCGTCCCATCGAGTACTTTCGTGACTACATAGATAACGAGTTCATAGAAAGGATATCACACTGTACTAACTTATATTACTTACGTACTACAGGCCGTGAATTGAAAAGTACAAGCAGTGAGATCGCGAAGCTTATTGCAATACAAATACTCATGGGATGTCTTCCTTATCCCCGACTGCCTATGTATTGGAGGGCTGGTACTAGGTTGGAAATTGTCGGCGGTTTAATGTCACGGGACAGGTTTTTAACCCTTCGTAATGCACTACACGTAGTTGATTCAGATTCTCCACCTCCAACTGAAATTGGTAATCCACTATGGAAGGTTCAACCCATGATCGATCAAATTAAACGTGCTTGTAATAAATTAGAAAGGGTGCCGGGATTTTACTCAATCGATGAGCAGATGATACCATTTACAGGCCGCTGTCAACTACGTCAGGTAGTGAAAAACAAACCTAGGCCTGTAGGGTTTAAAAACTTCGTCCTGACAACTAGTGAGGGATTGATGTTGGATTTCGACATATACAGAGGTGCAAGGACGATGTTTGGTGATACGAATCTCGGCCTCGGTCCTTCGGTAATCCTACATTTATCTAAAAGTATTCCCCCTGGTAGCTGTGTGTATCACGATAGATATTTCACCACAGTACCTTTAATTGAAGAAATGAACAAGTTAAATCTGCATTCTACAGGGACAATAATGTTAAATCGTATCCCTGACCGAGCTACAATAAAATTTAAAACGGATGTTCAAATGACTCGTGGAGAAAGCCAACAATTTGTTTGTGAACCTACTACCATCGTGAAGTGGAAAGATAATAAATCCGTATTACTCGCATCAAACTGTACTGGCTCCGGTGCAACCACTCTCGTAAAAAGGTGGGATAAAACTAAGAAACGGTACGTCGACGTAACTGCTCCAATAATAGTAAAAAATTATAACCAACACATGGGAGGAGTAGATGTACTGGATCAACAAATGGAGTATTATCGAACATTTATAAAAACCAAAAAATGGACCCTAAAAGTATTGACGCATTTTTTTGACCTCGCGCTGGCAAACTCTTGGAGGCTGTATAGAATCGACTGCCACAGTAATAATTATGCAAGGAAAGACACAAAGCCTTTACTGGATTTTCGCTTGGATGTGGCGGATGCTTTATCTTCTACACCAAGTAGAGCTCGAAGGGATAGTGAAGATGAAGATCAGTCAACAGCTCCGCGTCGAGACTATAAAATATATAGACCAGCAATCAGACCGTCGGTAGAGAAACGATATGATGGATATGAGCATTTTCCAACCAGCGATGACATAAAAGCGCCAAGGACCTGTAGGTTGGAAACTTGCAGCAGTCGTTCAAAAATTAGGTGTGAAAAATGCGACGTCTATCTATGTTTATCTCGTGATAAAAATTGTTTTAAAACATATCATTTGTGTACACAATAATTATGTCGATCTCATTGATTGTAGTGGCTAAAAATTAAGATTTTGTTGATTATTAAGAAGTAACATAGTTTATTTTTGTTCTAATTTAAAAAATTAAGAAGATCTCAATTGTTACTCGTGATTTTATAAATACTCATATAGTTTATTTTGTAATAAAGACTGATTAAAGTTGTAAGAAAACTGAAATATTCATATTTTATTTTAATTGATAATATTTATTTCATTAATTCGTTCTTAATCATTGATTATTTACATATACTCACGATCGTGCGATTTGCAAATTATTCCTGAACCTCACGTATGTGAGGGTCTGATTGCTGAAGACCAGCTTGCGTGAGATTTTTTTCAGTATTTTTTCCAGGGTCTCTTAACACTTTCCAAACGATAACTAAGTTTTTACTGATCTATGCGAGTTTTTTTACTCCCGGTTGCAAAGGGGTATGTGCCAAAACGAATTTACTCCGTTTTTAACAAAATAAATAAATTAAATTTAAAACTACTTTGAGTAAACTTTGATATGATAATTCTCTATGTTTTAAAGTAAATTCCACTGAATAAGTCTTAAGCGTTACACCGCCGCCGTGATATCGAAAAAAGTAAAAAATAGATATGACTTTAAATTTTTTTTGTATCGAGAAAAATTCATTAAATCGTGTGTTCCTTTTACATGATACTAGACCAGAGTCAAAAAAACATACCAAAATGTTAAATCCCTATTCCACATACTTAACAAGTTACATTTAAGGGGTTAAATGGTTCCAATCCACTATTTTGAAGCGATCGGTAAATCTTAACTCCATTACCTACTTGTGGCTTTTGGATTGAATATTACCTTATTCATGATGTTGAACTGAAGTTTGACAATAAATTAAAAAAACCGAGGTGAATAGTACACCAAGATTACGCCAATTCTATTAATTATTTATTCCATGTAATAAGAGGCACGTATTTGCCATTAACCGGACAGAAGTTTAGATTTCCGGCTGGTCCTGAGAGAGCATAGAAAATTGAAATAGGTATTGCAAGTTTAATTGACTTGCAACTTTGACGCATGCGTCGATTTATCAGGGTTGCCAGATGTAATTTTTTATTTATCCCCAAAGGAGAAAATTCATTTGGGCTAAAGTATGAAAGACACACTGCTTGCAGAACAGATGGACGATGGGGCCGAAAGGTTCTGGAGTAGCGATCGCGTACCGGAAGACGTAGCGTTGGAAGGCGTCCCACAAGGTTGTCCGACAACCTTGTGAAGTCCGCAGGAACCCGTTGGATGCGAGAAGCGCAGAACCGGTCGAAGTGGAGGTGCTTGGGGGAGGCCTATGTCCAGCAGTGGACGTCTTTCGGCTGAAATGATGATGTTGAAAGTACGGGCCAAATAAAAAAAACAGTTATATTCAGTTAAAATATGTTATTTTCGTCACTTTTTATTATGGGACCAAATCTGGAGGGTCATTCCCTGCGCTGTTATACCTACGAGTTTGAAAAATACCAGTCAGTCTAATTTGCATTGTGTATACAGGGATAACTGAGTATTTTATAGTCATTTCCTAGCTATTCATCCCGTATGTTGCACCTGCCATGTTTTGTCTCTGCATCACCCTAAGGTTGACTGGTAGATAATGCCTCAGGCATTAAGTCCGCCTTTATTTCTTTTGCTTGTGCTTAAAGTTTTAATAAATAAAAAAATTATTACACAATACATACCTAATTATTGCTGTGATGTATATTTTTTCAGTTTATTGTAACTATGTAAGGACTTACGTATTAGTGTCTAGCTTTCATACTATTGTACAGAATCAAGTTCTTCTAACTGAACAGACAGCTGTGCTGCTGGGGAGTTTGTTGCGCCACTTCTTCTTTCCAGATAAAGCAGTAGGAAGTGAAGAGCGGACGTTTTGGGCGACTGTCTTATGTGATTTGGACGTTCATAAAATGCTGATTCTCAGCCTAATTTGACTTATGCTTTGTAACAACTATTAAAAACGTTGATGTACTTAACTATATTTCTTGTTTCTATTCACTCCCTAAAACTTCTCTTTTGGTTTGTAGAATTACATAATACAGCTGGCATTATACAGATAAGTGCTTAAATCAATTTGGAATAAAGGAAGTTGAACTGTCCTCATTCTATATTTAAAGCGACTGATTTATTCCTCGCGCGTAATACGCAAGGCTAATACATTATGTAGTTGAGATCTACTAAGTTTTTAATTGCAACGAGCTTACGTAGTGTGATAATGTTAGGATATGAGGGTTAGCATTAATTTGATTAATTCTATACCTAATTTAAATATTTTTACGTTGGCGAAAAGTTAATAGTTGAGTAGGTATGGCATGAAGGAGAGAGAACCGAAAATATATTTAAAAAGTTTCAGATACCTGCCCCTCGGTCTTTCACATTTCAAAAAAGGGCCAAAGTAAAGTGATCTTCGGAGCCGTTGATTTTCATATGATCGTGTGCGGCCCAACCCATAATGACTTAAATATGCAAATCTGGCGAAGAAATTGTGGGCTTTCCCTAAATCTGACAACTTTGAAAACTCAGATTTGGACAATTTTTAAAAGGGTATTAAGGGTGAATAAATGTCATTCTGTGCAATAGTGTTACATGTCCTGATAGTGAATAAAAATCTGACGGATTGATAGAGCCTTTTGGCAAATATTATGAAATTTCATTGATTCACAAAAGTACCCAAGAGTGGTTATAACGTTACATATATCTCTAAATCAACGAACCGAGTAGCTTTGCTTGCTATTTGAATTGAAGATGATCCTTTTGTGAAGATTTGTCGGTATTCGGAAATTGGAAAATATCAAACACTTAATAGTAACGATTAAAATTTAAGTAGTACAAATAAAACATTGTCGGAGTACACCATAAACAAATGATAAATGATTTTATTTTCTGTAAATAGGTTTGCACAAACACTTTTACACGTCAATCATAAATTTTTTAAACTAGATGAGGTCGGCGTTTCCTATCTGACTACTCTGAGAAGAAAGGCCGAAACAAACTCAGAGGTCATAGTCTCTTTTAAAGTCCAGACATAATCTTGGTCAAGTTATATGAAGACCATGTAGGTCGATGTCTGAGATGGTCTTTTGAGGAAAGAACCACACAGATTGAGAGGACCTGTCCAGTCAGTGCACGCATTTGTCAGAAATTATGCAGCAACAACAACTCAAGACTTAAGGAGCTCAACGATTCGACGAACAATACCAAAGAAAGGACATTTGGGTAGGCCACATAAATTACTCAAACTGCCAGACCATAGAGAGAATAATAAAAAATATAAAATGACTAAAATAAATGACCCACATCGTCTTCACATTCACAATAATTAAAATAATGTAATACTTTAAAAAGTAAGCAAATGTTAGTTTAAAACAAAAAAAATCATTAATGTCAATGTGTATATAAAAAAAATCATCAAAAACACTCAAAATGCAGAAATTGGAAGCAGCTCAATCCCAAGCCTTTGTATCCTCAATATAATCTTTAACGGTATAAAAGGCTTTCTGGCACAACTTACGTTTAATGAACGATTTAAATTTATTAAGGCTTAGATCTTGAACGTGGCTTGGTAGTTTATTATAAAAGTGTATACATTGGCATCTGAACGAGCCACCTATTTTCTTGAGCCTTGTTGTAGGTACAACATATTTGTGTTTGTTTCTAGTATTTATATTATGGATATCACTGTGTTTTTTGAACAATTTTATGTTTTTATGGGCATATAAAAGATTTTCATAAATATACTGAGAAGGCACAGTCATTAAATTAATCTCTTTAAATTTGTCTCTGAGAGAGTGTCTCGGACTTAATTTATAAATTGATCGAACAGCACGCTTCTGCAAAACAAAGATAGTCTGAATATCGGCGGCATTTCCCCACAATAGAATACCGACAATAGAATTCCCCACAATAGAATATACAAAGTTCACTATTTCAAAATTTTATGACACTAAGTAAACCAATTATTTGAAAAATCTCCTCTATTCGAAGTTTTATTGTTACTACGAATCTCTGCGCTCGATATCGTCTCCAATTCTAACTGATAGTTCGTTATGAGAGTTTTGTTAAAAAAATCTCAACACTTCTGCCATTACTACTACTGAAGTACTCACATTATATACCTAAGTGCCAGCCAGCAGATGCATACGACAAATGAAGTTGTCAACAACCCCAACGCATGATCTGGAGACTTCATTAGGTATCAATAACAACTTCATCACTTAGGTAGGAAAACAATTCAAAGTATACAAAAGTAAAAAGACACATTTACACAAAGGTCATGCCAATTATCACGCACATCTTGTCACATTGCATCATCTTGACCAGCGAAAGGCACATTAATACAATGGTCCAACCCTTAAAGTAACCGTTACGCTTGACCCTGTTTTTGCAATAAAATATGTATCTCACGATAAACGTGATGTACAGACTCCAGCACATCAATCTACTACAATCTGTCTTTCTTTAATAGATTTTCAACTTTGTCGCTAAAGTGTAGGGTTCAAAGTTGATTGAGAAAATATGACAGTTTCGGGTAGCTTGATGTGCTGGCGTCTGTACATTTTCAAGGTCTGGGTTGCCAAATAAGGGCCGTGAGGGGAGATTCTAGGTTAAGGTCGAGCTTTCGTTGCGAAACTTTGGGTGAGCGCAATAAGTACCGACAGAATGGAGATCTTACAAATCCAAAAGGTAACACGTTTTGGTTCGTCTTTGTTCATCAATGGTTCAACCCCTCTGTCTGCCAAACTTTATCCTGTATACCTAGTTGGACAGGTTTTCAATAAAAATATCACGCGTTCGTACAAGATGACGGTTAACATCCGTTGTTCTGAGGGAAGCATTGGTGTACAATCAACGAAACAGTTGGCTGATTGGAACGATTCTTGCCAAAGCATGTTTTGTGAAGCACGCACGAAAAGGGTCCACTTCCTAGCAAGGTGGGCTGTGCTGGGGCGGGTGCCACAGGGGCGAAAACCTCAAACGGCACCAATATGAGACGTTCAAAACATGTACTTAATAGGTACACGAGTCTTATTGTACTTAGTTGTAAGATCTCCATTCGGTCGGGACTTACTGAGCTCGCCCTAAGTTCCGCAAGGACACCTTGCCCTTGACCTAGAATCTCTCCCTCGCGGCAGCTGCTTAGCAACTCTGACCTTGAAAATGTACTACACGATATACCTTTATCGTGCGATATATTTATTGCAAGAATAGGGTCAAGTGTAACGGTTGCTTTCAGGGTTGGACCATTGTGCTAGCAACATTAATATGCAATATGGATCTTTGTGTGATTGTGTCTTTTTACTGTTATGCTTTGACTAGTTTTCCTACCTTTTTTTCGTGGTAAAATCCTCATGGAAACCCTCCATGTGGA
The DNA here is from genome assembly GCA_963855955.1 of Luperina nickerlii. NCBI lineage: Eukaryota > Metazoa > Arthropoda > Insecta > Lepidoptera > Noctuidae > Luperina > Luperina nickerlii. The sequence goes on from OY979662.1 coordinate 3,760,106, forward strand.
GAGAACCGAGGGTTATGTCGAACTCCTACCGACTAAAACTCGACTGATCCCTCTACACATACCATGAGTCGGCGGCCCGGGAGATACTTGTACATTCCCCGCCTAAATGATGAAGTTGTTACGGATACCTACCAAAGAGACTCCTGCGGTGGGGTTGTTGACAACTTCATTCGTCGCATGCATCTGTTTACCCTTCGATAATGTTTTTTTCAATAGGTAGGTACTGGTTAGTTACAAATACGTGTTAGTATTTTCTTACTCGATATTTTCAGTGCCTATTTGCAAAGCTTTTGCGAGAGACGAATAAAACAAAGCAGCAAATTAACTTCATAATGTGGTAGGATGTTTATTAAAAAGAGTACATGCTACTTAGGGGGAGGAAACGACGGTCGTGACAAACTCCCCACAATGGTCGGGACCATTGTGGGGAGTTTGTCACGACCGTCGTTTTGATTGTGACTCATCATTACACCATCAGAATTGGTAATTACAGTCAGAAAGTTTTGTTACACACTTATTGCAGCCTAAGATCTGAAGGCCACTTCCTATAATTAAAAACGTTTAAAATCTAGGCGCAATCTCATATCAGCGACAATTAATGTCAAAAACATGTCAAAAATGTAGGGAAATTAAAGGTATTTTTGACAGATTGAGACAGATCAGACTGTGAACGTTCTTAAAATTACGAGAATTGCCCTTCAGGAGGAGGAGTGCAGGAGACTAGCATGTGTTACATAAATTATTATATGAACAATACATAACGTAGGTACCTGGAACTAGATTTACGGCCGAAATTAAAAATTATCATCAAAGCTTTTTCTGACATCTATATTTTACTTGCAGTATCATTGTATTCAATGCCACACGCGCCGTTTGCTCGTTTGGCATAAACCTCTCAAGAAAGCTCGTGTTGCACCCCTCTTGTTGCAAACAAAGGTAATCCTTGGTCCCCTTCAGTGTATTGTGACTGTGTTCCCCTCGCTACAACACAGCTATAATTGTCAACCCTGACCCTGAATTGTAACGTGTTTTTTTGCTAGAACCAGCTCAAGCGTGCAAGAGGACCGCTAGAGGTTATGCAACGTAGGGACAAAAGCATAACGTAAAATGGGGTGTAACTATGCAGGGGAGAATCGAGGTAAGTCAGGGATATTTCCAAAGTCACCCCTGCAGCTTTTTTCACCCATGTAAAATGGGTCGAATGCAGTAGGTAACCGGTAAAAAGTGAAGTGGTGGTCAATGGTAACGACCGCGACTTGCGAGTTGTAGTGCGTGGGTTTGAAACCTAAGCGGGCACTTCGTGTAAATGACTTCATCACCACTGCTTTTAAAATGGTGAAGGAAAACATCGTGAGGAAACCGGTGTTTAGAACTAGAACCAAATATTTGAAGACGTGTGACATCCGCTAAATTGCGCTGGGTCCGTGTGGTGGATTATGGCCCACTTCGTTTCACAGAGAAGAGGCCTGTGTCCCAGCAGTGGGAACATTATAGGCTGATCATGATAACCGCCGTAATAACCTTGGTACATAAAGGGTTCCCTTAAGGGGTCCAACTCAATTGTGTGCGTGTCATTGGTTGACATAATGCATCGTGCAACTGTTACAAAAGTTCCCATAGGGTGGGTTACACAATACTATAAAAATAATAATAATGATGGAGGGTTGTTGTTGGAAATTCCCATTTGTCATTACACTCGACGGTGTTTTGTTATTTTAATTTAACTATCGGTTGGCATACATAGAAAGTTGGCATAATTAGTAGGTATATGTATGTATAGGTATCAAGGGGTTGTATCAAACAGAGGGGTTGCGCGATTCGTTTCCGGTAAGTCGAGTTCATGTTGTATTCAATTCAATGCTTCGTTGTTATAATACAATATTTATTTATTTATATAAAAAAATATTAAAAATAAAATTTTATAATAAAAAAATAATAAATTAAAAAAATATAATAAAATAGAATTTAAAATTATAAAGAAAAAAGTTATGTAGTTTGATTTAAATGATATTTTTTTAAATAATATATTTTAATATAATTTATAAAAAAATAATATTTTAATGTAATAATTTTTAATTGTATTAAGGCATTATTTTATTGCTGAAGGAGCTATTTTGGCAATTCATCTAAAAACTCACCTCACAGGTGGAAGGTGTGGTATATAACTTTAAGATCCTCATTTTTACTATTTCTGATATGTGAAAATTATCGTAATAATATTTTAGTATGAACAAACTTTTTTTCATTCTAATTTAATAGAAAAACGACAAAATAATGTAGTACATAACATATTTTGGACACTCGCAAAGAAAGCACCAATCTGAAGTTGTATGTCTCTTGCGGAAGGAATTTGGAAAGTTAATATGCGGCTGGGTGAACCGCTGGTAAAAGAAAACGAAACAGCGAAGTTAATGTGGAAGATACCAGACTGGGGGCCTAAAAAGGCCACTTTGGCAGAATCATAAAAGGATAACATCATGAATCATAATGGACAATTAACAGTGTATGAAATCCCATTGGTGAAGGATTTTTCAGTTATTTTTCTTTTTGTCTGTGCTATATATTTTGAAATGTTTCTTCATTTGTGTCTTTTTTTTACATTGTTCTCACATATTGAAATAAATGCTTTGAGTTTGATAATAGATGAAGAGCAATTTTTGATTGGACGTTACCACTGTTGAGGTTCAATGTTCACACAAACTATGGATTTTTCTAAGAAGAAAAATAAATGGAGTTTATTATCAGTGGTCTCAAAAAAAAAACGATTTGAAAAAGAACAGATGGAAGTATGAATTTTACAGTGATCTGAGAAAAATGTTATTTTATTGAATATGTATAAAAAGTAAAGAAACCAAAACGAAACAAGTTTTTTATTAAATATAACAGTGGTAGCAGAGCGTGATTCATCCCGCGCCGACGAAAAGAAGAGCGAAGTACACACGAAGTAAAAAAATGGCGGAAAGTATTAAAATAAAACAATTTGCTGGCGAAGATTTTGCCATATGGAAGTTCCGTATTAGCAGCATACTACGGGAAAATGATTGTCTAAATGCAATAGAAAATAAAGTATTTGCGAGTGTCCCCGAGAACAAAAAACTTGAAGCTCGAGCTCAAAGCATAAATATAAGCGGCGTTGCCGACAGCCATATTGATTATAATTATTCAAGAGGAGAAAACAGCGTATAACATGATATTTAAATTAGAGCAACAATTTATGAAAAAAGGCACCAGAAGCAAATTATTCTTACGGCGGGAACTAAATAATATAAAATATAAAGAAGGAACGTCTCTCGGAGACCATTTTATTTCGTTATCAAAAATATTCGGCCAGCTAAAAGACGCAGGAAGTCCCCTAGCAGAGGAAGAAAAAGTAAATATATTATTGTTATCCATGCCAGAATCGTACGATATTATTGTAACAACGTTAGAGTCATTACCAAACCTGATAGTAGACATGGTTAAGGACAGATTATTAGGAGAGGAAGAAAAGAGGAATAAGATGGGTCCTCGAATAATAGAGCACCAGAGGAATACCTTTTTGTGTTTTGGATGCGGCAAGGCAGGCCATAAAAAATTCGAATGTAGAGCGAGATACCAATACCAACAGGGATCAGCCCGTGGACAATATTATTCAAGAGGTCAAGGACGATGATATAGAGCGCCACATCGGGCAGCATTTGGAGGCAGAAGTAGGTCTCAAGGAAGAGGTCGTGGAATTCCAGACAGTAGATCATGGCAACAACAAGGCCCTAACCATCCAGGGAATAATCATCAGACATATTATGCGGCATCAACCGAAAATGAGTATGCCTTTTTAACTGGCAATGGATGGAACCGAGGAGTTAATGATCAATGTAAATTAACTTGGTGTGTGGATTCGGGATCATCAGACCACCTAACAAATGACAAAAGTGCGTTTTACAACTACATGGAACTGAACACACCAAAAGTGATTGCTGCGGCTAAGAATGCCGTGAGTTTAATGGCGGTTGGATTTGGGAATATAAAGGCAAGATGTTATGTTGGTAAGAGATATATAGACTGTACTATTAAAAATGTTTATTACGTGCCAGAGTTGAGGAAAAACTTGTTGTCTGTTTCTAAAATTGAGAGTAATGGCTATAGGGTTGAATTTTTTAATAGTAAAGTTAGAGTTTATAAATATGATCAATTGACAATGATTGGAAACAATGAAGGGTCTTTGTATACAATTCACATGCAAATATTAAAAGATGAATGTAACTTAACTGTAATAATGATCAAGTGATGCAGCTGTGGCATAGAAGTTTTGGTCACCTTGGATTTAAAAATTTAACTTTGCTTTCACAGAATCAAATGGTAAGTGGTATTGAAGCTTGTTGGCTAATGAAGCTGTTGTGTGACTTTAGCATTAAAATAAACAATACTGTTATTTTTGAGGACAATCAAAGTACTATGAAAGTTGTAAACAATCCAGATCGGAAACGATTGAAACATATTGATGTCAAATTTAACTTTATTAAACAAAAGGTAGAGGAAGGATTAATAACTGTTAAATACCCAACCAACATTTTGACGCTAATTTCCACCTCTGTTATCGTTTGTATTGGTTTAACGGGTGTATAAAAGCGCCCAGTAAAACTTTTGTTTATTCAATGGTCATGACTATAACTAAATAACTCATCAAGATGAGTAACGGTAACAAGAAGACATAATATGACTAAGGTAGGTATAAAAGATAAAAGCTGAACCACAGTAACACTAGGTGTAGTAACTTCAAGTAACAATAAGTACCTAAGGTAATAGTTGGATTTCTAATAAGTCTCACTATTTTCAAGTGTTCTTAAAGAGTGCTAAGTAAATGTTTTATACCACCTATCTTGCCTAGGAAACGTATTATTACTTAAGGAGGTATAAACGGTACAGTCGCAACCATCATAGCACCTGCTTTTATAAATTCAAGTAACAGAAATTACTAAAAGTAATATTATAGTTTGTTATAACTCTTTCTACCGACAAGAGCTCTTGAAAATAGTTAGCAAAATATTTTTACCACCTACGTTGCTATAAAAGTATTAATTGCAACTTATTTACAGCTACTTAATTCAGTAATCAGAAACCCCTATTTATGATAGCAATTGGTATTATGGAGTTATTTTTAGAGCCCTAATCGTTACAGTGGGGTTCAAATTTACTTTTATGTTATTCTAAGCCATAATAACACGGAATTAAAACATTTAAAACCCTATTCTGGTATAACAAGTGCTACAATAGTTCTAACTACAGCCCATCCAGTACTTCTTGTTCATTAATAGTAATAATAGGAACCTAGGATAATAAGGAGTAGACACCATTTTAAATCAAACATAACCTAAAAATAAATCAGAAAAAAACTAGTTTAAAACTCATATTTTGTTTAATTTTCTCATTTTAAAACGCAAAATATTTACTACAATACACAATGAATGTAAAAGACAGAGCCAATATCCTGTTTTTATCTAAATTTAGATTGAGTGTATGCCCCGCATGATAAAATGCAATTTATTTTTACTTTAAATATCACTTATTTTTAAGGCCCTGCAAAATTGAGACGCAAAACATATATTATTTTCTCAATAAAGTAACCCTCGCAATAAATTTTAGCCATGTGATAAAGAAATCAAACTTCACTCATCGAGATATTGACAATCCGTAACTTGAAATTCACTTAATTTCAACTCCTTAGTTTGCCATCATTTTTGAGAAATAAAGTAACACTTTTGGAACTAATGTATATGCAAAACAATAGAAAAAGAAAACACGCTACAGCCCTGAGTTGCTAATCAACACTGATCAAGATACATAAAGCAAATCCAAGAAAAAAATGGACCTAAAAAAGAACTAATATGTTACTATAAAATTTATACCAGTAGACTTCAGAACTTGTGTACCACCTATAGTTTTTATTATAACCATAATACAGACTTTAAACTGCTTGAGGTAGCTAGATTTATATTATACCACCATTATAGATACAAGAAATCGTTTGCCACTAACGCCACCCTATAACTATTATGTAACTCTCAGTGTTAAAAGAGTGAGCATTAAAATTATTATATTACTTATAGCGCTATAAGACGTGGGCCCAATCGAGAGTTTGTAAGGGGTTAGAGCGTGCTCTAACACCAATTGCTAAAACCATTGTATCACTCTTGCTTGCCAAATTCACTTTTAAATAACTCTTTTATCACCAATTCTTATTACCAAAATGCTAGTTGGATATGTATCAACCACAGATCAAATTGCAGACATTTTGACGAAGCCCTTATCAGGAGAAAGATTTGTAAGATTGTGTGGTATGCTTAAATTATTGAAATGTTAAATAGTTTAGATACTTAATACTTATGTGCGAACATTGAGGGAGAGTGTTGAGGTTCAATGTTCACACAAACTATGGTTTTTTCTAAGAAAAATAAATGGAGTTTATTATCAGTGGTCTCAAAAAAAACGATTTGAAAAAGAACAGATGGAAGTATGAATTTTACAGTGATCTGAGAAAAATGTTATTTTATTGAATATGTATAAAAAGTAAAGAAACCAAAACGAAACAAGTTTTTTATTAAATATAACAACCACTGGTATGGAGCTTTAATGGCTAATGAGGTGATTGATGGTGATGGTTTAAATAAAACATAATAATATGCAGTTATAATATTATTTTTTGCAATTTTGATTTTATCATCCTACCTAGCAGTACCTAGCATAATCAATCTACCGAACCATATCACCATCATACCTAAAGTTTATTTTATATAAAACTAAGAAATATTTGATTTTAACTGCTTTTAGTATTCCAATTATTTACTTTAAAATGTACAGACGCCAGCACATGAAGCTACTCGAAACTGTAAAATTTTCCCAATCAACTTTGAACCTTATACTTTAATAGATAAAGTTGAAGATCTATTGAAGAAATTTGACAGATCGTAGTAGCTTGATATGCTGGCGTCTGTACATAATTTCATGGGGTAATATTAATTGTTTTCCTACATGCTAAAGTCCCATAAGGTTAACTTTTTTTATATTTGTCACCAATATACCTTCCCTTACCCTACGGCCTACACGTTCGGCAAGTTGCAGAAATAACCGTATATTATTGTAATTTATAATACAGGGCTCGAGCCGCTATACCAGCCCCGCTGCCCCACACAGCAATAAATCAATATCCGGGGGGAATGCAGCTCTCAGGTAGAATAGATAGGTAGTACTCAATCAATAGTTGCCATAGTAGCAAGACTAACAAGGGGTCCGCACCCTCGTCCCACAGTGCACGCACTTAAAGCGCGCTAGAATTGAGGGTTTCTATGAAAACGGGGATGAGAGTGAGGGTCGGTGTTACGAGCACGGATAATTACTGTATTTCTAGAAAAACCGATGTACAAGTATGAAACGCACTCAGGGTCTGGTATTTACCAAAATTACATTGGTATTTTATAGTCTCTATACAATGTGGAGACAACAATACGACAATAAATGAGTCTTCATTTAAAAACAGTTTTATAATTTAGACTATTGCATGTGCCTACTTGCAATAGTCTAAATTAATTATAAAACTGTTTTTTCAAACAAACTAAATAGTAGTGATGAGCCGACTATGGGTTTTGCCGATATTTGACTAGAACTAGTGGTTATTATTTGATCGATTTTCGTATGCAGACAGGGAACGGCGTTAGATATACGCAGTTTAATTTATTGTCGTCTTCACCTTTCTATTTTTTTTAAACTCGAAAAATTAAAAAAAAAACTGGCACTCCGGTAGTGCCGACAGAAGTGAAAACTTGAACAATTACGAGTGTATTTTGTGAATCGTCTTATAAACAAAACACGCGTGTTAAGGTGTGTTCCTTATTTTATAGGGTTTTTTGCAAATCAGGTATGATGACCAAAGTGACTGGTTTATTCTTCTCGTGAAAGGAATTTATTCAGATTTACAAATAAGCACACAGAGCTCGTCGTCAGTTATATATCCGTGGTTCAGCGCCATCTCGTCGTTGTTGGATGAACTACGTAGTTAGTACGCGAGGCCCTCGTAGTTCTTCCCGATGTGCATAGATGGCGCTGTCCTCAACAACGCGCGTCTTACGTTAAAACGTCACCCGTCGTCAAATTCGTAAGACGTAAACGTCTTACGAATTTTCGATCAGGGTCACGTGACCTGACGCGAGTTTAGAAGTTTTTACCCATTCCAAAAAAAGTACACAGCGCCGCTAAAGAAGTTTTCACTTCAAAAAAATCCACGTTGCCGAAGAGGACGAGAAGGACGAAAGAGCCGTCTGTGTGGTAGAATACAGGAACAACATACGTACCATTGACACTATAGGAGAAGAAGAAAGATTCCTGTAGATATTGTTGGAAGTTGCAACATTTTAGTTAATATTTATAATACATTGTAACATTGTAGGTACTACTGTCATCTTGACAGATCATCTGTCGGTTGTATTGTGACACTCCTGTGACAAGTTATATACTTATTTATAGTTCTTCCTATCCCTAATCTCCTGGAAATCAACCCAACAGTCCACTTTATCAAAAAGGAAGTCGAGCGGGAATGTTGGGTAGTACCACACAGATGTAAATCGCTGTTTACCACTATATTTTTCGTATGTAAGAAACAAAACTTAGAAAATCTGGACTATGTATATGCAATAATGCTAACTTGCGGAAAATCAAGCTTTTTTAAATTTAAGTCTAAAAAACTTGTTTCACAACGTTCAGGTTGCCTGTCTAACTTATCTACCATAATAGCTATTTATTACATATGCATATTTACTACCAGATAGGTAGTACCTTACAATCTAAAACCATTTCTGCTTGCAATATACTATATTTTTAATTTGTTCTGAAAATCAATACTTAAGAAAAAAAAGTTTGTCATTGTTGTTTTGTACTTCACATAACACAGACCTGTTTCTACGTATTCCGTAATTGTGGCCCCCTCCCCACGCATTATCCGAGGGGTTCACCCGGAGTGACGCGCGTCCCGGACAGCTGCAGCACCAAATATGGAAATGCGTCAAGCATCTCCCAGCCAATCAACGGTCAGGGCAACCTTTTTCTATGATCAGGGCGGAGTTATTATCAATGTATGTGTGTGACGCGCTATTGAAGTGTACCTACATAGATTGGTATAAGCGGTCCGTCCCACTAGTCCCATGGGACAACTGATACTAACATATTTTTTTAAATTATGGTCCATTATATTTTTGAAATTATGTCCCATTTGTTCCATAAGACAGCGAGTAGGTACTGATTATATGATTGCGACGGTGAATCAGCTTGCAGGGTAGGTACACCAGGTGCACGTGAAAAATGACAATTTGACTTCACACTGCAAGAACCGATTAGTGAAGGAGAAAGGAAGGTTTAAGTAAAAACTGAATGTGTAGGTATTTATGTTTTAATTTTCTTATACATTTAAAATAAAAATAAAAACAGTTTTCAGGCAAAAATAAAGCTGTTTAAAATTAGCTTTACTGAGATAGATGTCGCCAATTAAGAGTTCCATCTGAATTTTTTGTATCAAAATATCGTTATCAATAGTTTTAGTTTTACGTTTACGCGATGAATTTACTTCATCATTTCGTACAGTATTTACTGTAGCATCGTCTATTAATATAGGCAAAACTAAAAAAAAAAAAACTTCGGCCTTTGTAACTTTCTTATTTATTTTGCGGTGCCAACCTTCAATGGAATTTGTCGTACGGTGTCTCTCTGCATACACACACCATATTCGTTGCTTCTCAAGCCATTGTTTAGACATACATTTCTGAAATTGTATTATATTTTTAACATTACCTACTCGTAGAAGGCATTTCGCCAAGAATATAGGTCCAACCTTCGTTTATCATGTCATTTGGTAAGAGAGGCAATGCACAACATAAGCCAACAATCCGGTTAGCAGATTAGATTAACAGCTTAGATTTGTTCAAACCCAACGGACTGGCGTTCCTTCTCAAACATCTAGTAAAATAGAAAAACGCCCTTTCACTGTTGTATTAGGAAATGTCTTGAATAAGGCTTGAATCACAGCCTCTTCGAAATCTGCATATTTACTTTAACTGGTTGCCACTTTGGCATGTACATTTCAACCGCGCGGCCAACTCATAATATTTGACGAAACTTTGCCAGGAATTAGTGCTAATTTGTTACTTTACACACCCCTTTTCGTGAATTTGTTACAAAAAAAACTAAGACGCTATGACAAAGAATAGTTGGCCGCTAGAACCGCCACTTGCCGTAATCATCGCCCGTGATTACACAGAAACTATACAAAGTTGATACGACAGAGGGGCTTTTCTTTAAACTGCCTATACTAGATACCATTTTCAAGCTCTGTACCAAAAATCAATTAAATAGGAGCAGTAGTTTAGTCACAAATGATTTTTGAAGTTTTTGCTACGTTTGAACACGATGTATATTTCCTAACAGCTGATTATCTCATACGCATAGGTCATGCACCTTAAAACGATAATCTAAGATACATTGTTGCCGCACAAGTACAACCAAATATTTCACGAAGCAATAAATACACACACACTTGCACTTTCACTATGAGAGTGACAATCATAGCAAAACCCCCGCGCCTTTTTCCCGCGCGTAAAAGGAATAGAAATAGGTCAGTGTGTGTTGCTATTGCATTCTAGATCCTTGCGAATTTGCTAAAAAACTTTCTTTCAGTGGACAGTGCGCGCGCGTCATCCATACGGGACGTACGTTACGTAATACGGGAGCCCCCCGCCGCCGCCGCCGCGCCTTTATGTTTTGTCGAACTCGCTGACAATAATTGTGATTTTGTTTTGTTATTGTGATAGACACTAAATAAGTTTAACTTGGGAATATTATTATTTAGTGTTAGTGTTTTTTTGTGTTTGACTGTTTTTATTGTGATAGGATACGTAATTAAACGTTGGTTGTGTGTGTGTGTAATCATTAAAGTGTTCAGCAATGCCTCGTGTAACTTACACGGCGTCAGAATACACTTACATGATTTTAATTTACGGTGAATGCCGTGGAAACGCAGATTTAGCTCTGCGAACATACCGAGAAAGGTATGGTGACCGGCGCAATAGCCCTAGGAACGCCGCGCGCCGGCACCATACAATTGGCAGTACAAAGATTACGGGAATTAAAGTGCTTAGCGACGGACAGTGATTTAATAAATAACAATATTCTCCGTCGGTATAATTTGTGCATTAATATGAATCGAGGACACATCGAGAATTTAAAAATTTTGTGTTTTTGTGTGTGCGCGTACTTAACAACCAGCCGGGCGCGGGCGGCGCGAGCGGTCTAAACCGCCCGCCCCCCGCGCCCCCGCCAAGAGAGATAACACACACGCACACGCGCTCCTGCGCGACTTTGTTACCTAGGCATCTAAGGTCAGTCAAATTTATTTATAAAGGGTGGTTGCGTTTCACTCTGACTTTAAGCTATTTAGTTTGTTTGAAAAAAAAAAAATCTCATTTTTGGCGCTTTCTATTTTTGTACTGTATCGAATTAATACTATACACGTATAGTATACGTAGTGTAATTTAATGCCCCTCTGTCATATCAACTCTGTATAATACAGATAGACGAATGATGCATCAAAAAAAAGGTCTTAATTTGTTCAATTTGTTACAAAATTTAAAAACGTCATAACGTAAATAAACAAAAAGTTACGCAATATTTAGTTCTCAGGTTGAGTAGGTAGGTATCTCACCATAAATATCAAATTAACCCATTGAGTGTCTAATTAGCAGACACAATAGAATTTAATTGTTCTTATGTCGCACTGTGTAACATAAGACATTCGAAAGGTTAATAGAGGCTAATGTGTATGGACAATTAGTTACTAATTTGTTACAGCTAAAAACAGAAAAAAATACTAGAAAGTAGGTTCAATAATTTGTTACGAGTCGATTTTAGTTGGCCGCTCGGACGGCAATATGCCTAAAATACAATGGCGTTTATCTCGTTATAAAAAGTAGGTTTAAGCTAAGTTTTAGTACTAATCACAAGGTAACGTAACATAGTTTGGATAAATATGGAGAACATAACTGCAGCATCCATATTTTAGAATATATTTACAATAAATAGTAGTATGAAACCGTATGAGAGTAGCAAAAAATCGAAATGAATCTTCAGCAGCTCCAACAGTATTTTCATGTGTTAATCAATTAGTTGTGGTTGTGGAGCAGGACCAGCATTGAGCCAGGCATTTTTATCAGCAATGTAATCCCCTAACTTATAATATGCCTGACTGCATAGTGTGCGTTTTATACAAGACTTGAATTTTGTCTCATTCAGTTGAAGAATGTGGGGAGGTATTTTATTATAACATTTTAAACAGTACCCCATAAAAGATGAGTCTACTTTAGCCAGTCTGAAACCTGGTTGAACTAATAGGTCCCTATTTCTAGTACTATAATTATGTCTTTCACCTCTTTTACTAAAAAGATGTAAATTTTTCCTTACATACATGATGTTTTCATAGATGTATTGACAAGGTACCGTCATGATGTTAATTTCCTTAAACCGTTCCCTTAGAGAATCGCGCCTGCGGAGACTATATATGGCTCTGATAGCTCTTTTCTGCAGAATAAAAATAGAATCGATGTCTGCAGCCCGTCCCCAAAGTAAAATACCGTAAGACATGATACTATGAAAATAACTAAAATAGACTAGTCTCGCGGTATCTACATCAGTAAATTGACGGATTTTTCTGACAGCATAAGCTGCTGAACTTAGCCGTCCTGCAAGAGATGTTAAATGAGGACCCCATTGTAGCCTTGAGTCGAGCGTGATCCCTAGGAAAACAGTTTTATCGACGAATTCTAGTTTCTCTTGATTCAATATTATCTCACAATCACTACCCTTGACATTTGGTAAAGAAAATCTTATGCACTTAGTTTTTTTTCCATTTAATACTAAATTATTAGCAGTGAACCAATTTTGGACCTGCAGTAGGGCGTTATTTACGTCGTCAAAATTTGTAGCATGTCTATTTACCTTAAAAATTAAGCAAGTGTCATCAGCAAATAACACCATTTGTGGTTGATTTTTTAATAAATGGAGTAGATCATTTATATACACTAAAAAGAGGAAAGGACCCAATATCGAGCCTTGTGGCACACCAATTTTTACTATTAAACCAAGTGAATTGACACCATTTATTTGAACTTGTTGTTGTCTATCCTTTAAATAAGAACTAACTAAACTGAGCGCAAGTTTTCCAAGTCCGTAATGCTCAAGTTTCAAAACCAAGGTTTCGTGATCGACGCAATCAAATGCCTTGGAGAGGTCACAAAAGATTCCTATGGCGTCTTGGGCCTCTTCCCACGCGTTAAAAATGTATTTTAATAAAGTTACACCGGCGTCGGTCGTACAACGTCCTTTGGTGAAACCATACTGTTGATCGTGTAGGATCTTATTCATGTTAAAATGATTAAGCATCTGATTAAGCATTATCTTTTCAAACACTTTGCTGAAAACCGGCAAAACGGATACGGGTCTATAATTATTGGTGTCTTTACTGTCCCCGGATTTGTAAAGTGGTATTACCTTACTGTATTTCATTAAGTCGGGGAAGACTCCTTGATCCACACACGAATTAAATACTAAGGCTAAGTAGGGCGCAATAGTCTCAATTATGGAGGTACAGACCTTAATGGACATTCCCCAAAGATCTTCGGTCAATTTGATCTTAATTTGCTTAAAAGCTTTAATTACTGTTATGGGGTTAATATGCCTAAAGTTAAATTCAATCGGGCAGGCTGAAACGTTCGCCCTTACTAAATCAAAAGCGAGCAAGGGCGAGGAATTTAAGGTTTCAGTTGTTGCCACTTCTTTGCTATCGCAAATGAGACCGCTTGACGTCTGCAGTGTGTACTCAGAATCATGCTTCTTATTCCTGTTCGTTTCATTATTTATAATTTTCCAAACCATCTTTATTTTATTGTCTGCTGATTTTACCTTGTTGCTAATGTATAAGGCTTTAGCTGCCTTACAAGCGTTCTTAAAAGTTCTAGAGTAAGTAGCAACATGCTTATTAAAACTTTCAGTGTTAATATAAGGCTTAAGGCCATACAGCTCGAAAAGTCTTTCCCTACTTTTTCTGAGTCCTTTAGTTGCCCAGTCACAAAATAAAAACTTAGGGCTGATACTTTTAGTATTCATCTTAAAAGAATTATTGAACTCGGCTTGGACTAACGAAAAGAATTCATTATACAAAATATTAACATTGTTCACTGTAAGGTTCTGATTACTTAATTTACAAATTAAATTGCTATTAAATTTATTTAAATTACTTGATGTTATTGGTCTGGATTGAATCTGCACATCACAACCTAGATCTGCGTGAATGCAAAACATTTGAATGAATGGTCCCGGACAAGATCTGAAACAATAAAAGTGTTTAGCTGTTTCAAAATGAAATTTAGCCTCTTCGCAGCAATATACCAAAATTCTAACTCCATCACTTGAATAATCAGCAAACAGGAAAAGAATTGTTTTGGCACTTCAACTTCAGCAGGAGTTTTTGCACAAACTCTCGTGACACCTGCTGTTTTGATGCGTCTTCGGTACATATATGACTTTTTTTGTGAATACTTTGGCAAACGTGCCGATCCCGGTAACGTTAATTATATTCCCTTATTTTTAATTCGACAATTCCTTTCTCGAACGCTTCAGGTACTATTATTTACTAGGTATTTGCTCTTGGGCAGCAACATCAAAAGATTTACTTAAGACCATTACTATTTCCTGCTGGGCAGTATCAACGCGATTTTTGAAATAAACTATCGAACGTTCATCCTAAAAAAAGTTACTTAGATTATAATCAGATAGCTTATTTCCTAACAATTTCAATGACAAAGGTTTTGTAGAGATATGATTTCTGAAGTACCTATCGTAGTTTTAGTGAATATTTATGGTTTTACCGAAAGAAAACTATTCTATTTTTTTTACAAACCTAATATTTTTAACTATTTCAGGTTTTTACATAGAATCTTTTTTTCAACTCAGAGAACAACGGGGAATCTGAAATTGTCGCAGAACAGAACGCCGCGGAATGTGAATCGGAAATAACAGGATGGAAATCTTGGTGTGATAAATTGTATGATGCACCGGTAAAAATCGCTGATCAGTCATCTAATGGTGACATGATTAAAGCATGTTATAATATTGATTTTGCCAAAAGGTTGAGAAGGTACCTTCTACCATACTCACCTTTGTGGACTGCAATAACGGTGCCAGTTTTCAAAAGAGGCCCAGTGACCGCCACCTCCGCTGCTGTTGAAGCAGAATTCGCAGATCTCAAACACCGTGGGTTAAGGGGTGAAATTCCAATGCGAATAGATCGATTTGAGATTCGACATCTTGAAAGACTTGATAATAAAATAAAAGAGCGCTGTAAGGTAACGTTATTAACCTGTAAAAATGAAAGAGTTCAAGCTTTTAAGAATTGTTTGAAACTATAAAAATAGTATTTTTCGGCTTTTTATCGTTTTGACATGATCTGCTGGCACTAGAACGTAAGCTCTAGACTCGAATCGAGTTTTAGATTGCAGTTCTGATATTAACCTGTAGAAAACGAACGAGTTCTCGCTTTCAAGAATTGTTTAAAACGATAAAAATTGTATTTTACGACTTCTGACATGATTTGCTGGCACGTGGACGTGAGTTCAGACCTATTCCTGAAAAGTACCAGGAACTGTAGAACTCAGCCGCATGCGAGAAGAACCCACATTTGTTTTTGATCTGCTGAAAAATGATCTGCTACGGGAAGTTGGCAGATCATTTTGCCAATTGACTTTTTTAATGTAAAAACGCCAGAACTATTTAATTTTCTAAAAAGTATCAGGAACTGTAGAACTCAGCTGCATGCGAAAAGAACTCATATTTATTTTTGATCTGCTGGACAATGATCTGCTAAGTTCACTCTCATGGCTCTATGGGGGTGCTTAATTTTTGCAAATGGGTCACACTTTCGGCCTGGATGGAATACGTTAAATTACAAGTCACCCTGTATACAACGTGTTTTTTTTGATATCCCATAACTCTAGGGGGTCATTGTACTCATCCTTATGAACAGCTTTTACTACGGGACCAAACCCGAAATCACGAAACAAAAATCTGGTGTTCCCTACATTTTGACGAGTTATACGAAGATAAATGTAGGGAACAGATGATTTTTTTTTCGTGATTCCAGGTTTGGTCCCATAGTAAAAGTTGTTCATAATGATGAGTACAATGACTCCCTAGAGTTATGGGATATCAAAAAAAACACGTTGTATAAGTTGTAGGTAATTATTTTGATCCAAGAGTCTTCGCGTCGGGGGACAGTTAATTGGGTATCTTGCAAGTTTTAGGTGATGCTGCAGCATCAGTTTTCTATGTTCTTCTAATATCATTGAAGTAACAGAATCTATTACGACTCGATCAGACCTGTGGAAGACGCTCACATCCATTCATCAACTAGAAAAGAGCTAATAATGTTCAAACGGCTAAACAGATTTTCTTGAATCATAGGTAAGAATACTCTCGATCAAGCTAAACCAACAAAAGCAAAAAACAAACTCTGTTCAGCCGTTTGGGAGCTACGATGCTGCAGACAGACACACAGGTACGTTAAACTTATAGCACCTCTCTGTTTTCGTCGGGTATTAAAAAAGTGGCTTTCGATTTTTTGTCCATGCGTCTATTTTAAACTATCACTGACCTAAATCATAGTATTCATCCAGCATTATGTTCAGGTTTACGGTCGGGTTGCGCTCACTTGGTGATCCTCTCCACTCATGTGTATTCCTGAAGGTATGAAGGTTTCATTTAGGAAATATTGATTAGAACATACGTCAACGTTGGTTATTGGTTGGTTGGTTGGTTGGTTATTGGTTGGTTGGTTGGTGGTTATTGGTTGGTTATTGGTTGGTTGGTTGGTTGGTTATTGGTTGGAAATATTGGTTATACATATAATGGTAGGATAGGTATATTAGTGAAGAAAGTAATGCCTCTTTCACAGGTTTACTTACAAGGCAAGGGGCAATCTCATCTTGCTACTTATTTGTCCGCTTGAAGATGAAGAGTAATGCTCGTCGACTTAGTGGGGGATGATAAGGATCAACGGCTTCGAAGCTGGAGAGCGTCGATGATTGACAATGCATACATATCTGATTAAAAAAACACGTAATGACTAACTGCCACTAACTGTATACACAAAGGACCTAATACTTTAACTTACTACACATATTACGAAAATAGAATATTTTCATAACGGTCTGGCTGATATCACCACTTCACAACAAGCAAGCTCTTTTCATCAGTAACTTGACCTTATATAACACTTATCGTAAAGATCAGACGACTATAAATATAGGCGTTTCGACCAAACATTTCGAGCATTGCCTGCTGGGACCTGCGTTTACATCTCGGCGTTGGGATCTGCGATTATCTAATGCTCGAGGCCAGTGTTCATAAAAAATACTTCTACTTGATTCACCACTACTCCCTCATCACCTCACGTGGTCTCTCCGGAGGTCAGCAATCTGTTCATTTTGGCGACTCTTGAAAGAAAGATGAAAGAGAGAAGGAAAGAAAATGACGACGTTTATTTTCTTTCTTTCTTCTTCCTCTTCGTTGAGTTGGTGTGATCTTGCAGCTGGCGTCCCTCAAGGTGATGTCCTTGTAGTGATAGCTACAACGCCACATGCAAACAACGCGTCATACTAACGTCACGCAAAATCCTGCATCTCGCAAGCAGAGTTTACCGAATTACCGAGTTTACATGAATCATCGGGCAGTTGCCCGCCAGACACAACACCCGTCTGGTCGGAGGATCCTTCCTTTTCTATATAGAGTATGAGTGAACTTTACACCCTGTTCCTCATACCACTGTCTTTTTTTTTTATTAATCCCATTACCACCGAACTTCAGACTGCGTATCACCTTTATGTTGACGAATTGCAGCTTTAGGGGAGGCCGGGGCTGGAAGTTCCCGGGGCACGTTGTTCCGACAGTAATAACTTTGTAAAGAAAAGAGGTAGCAATACACGAGAAGTGCGTCGTTTAAGCATCAGGTGACGCGCTACGCTGGCGGCCATCTTAGTTGCTCCGACGGCGGCGGATGAGTGGCTGTGTGCAACGCGCTATTGGAACACCACGTGAGTAAATTTTTTCGTATTTAAACTTTTTGGTCTATTTTTCTTTATTATTGGCCGATTTATGTGCATCTTTCCAATTTTAGAGTGGCATTAGTTAGGTATCTTATAGCTTGAATGTTTTTTCAATTGAATTTGTTAATTTGCTAGCATGACAGTTTTTATACAAAGATATAATTTGGGGCTACAAGTTCCCTCCTAAAGGGGTTGGTTGTTCCCCGGAACAACTTACCCCAATCGATCCTTAAATTTACAGCTGTTTTGACTGACACGCCAGAAAAAAATGCATTAGCTGAAGAACAGATAAAGATGAAAGCAAGAAAAGACGAAGCCATTAGAAATAAAGGAAAGGAAAACAACAATAATAAAGGAAAAGGTAAAGGCAAGGGAATAGCTCAAAAAAAAGCTAAACGAAGAGTATTACAAGAAAGCGAGAGTGATAGTGATGATGAGGATCTGGAATGGTACTGCATAATTTGTTGTGATTCATATTCAAATTCTTTTCCAAGATTGGGCACATGTTAAATGTATAAATGAAACTGATAATATTACTTATTTATTTATTTATTTATATTTATTTATATACACTTTATTGTACACCAGAAAATACATAACAAAAAATACAATTATGAATACAAAACATACAATGGGCGGCCTTATCGCTTACTTATGTGTGTCCCAACTGTGAGTCAGATGAAGAATTTAACGACGAATAAGAATAATAGTTACCAAAGTTGATTACGACTGATTTAAACAAGACTGATGATTTGTCTTTATTATAATTTTATTTCAATTAATAAAAATAATTTGATAACTTCAACATGATAAATAATATTGACGTTAGCAGTTTCATTTTGGTATTTAATTATAATTTTATGTTTTGATCTCACTTATCATTAAATTTATTAATGAAACGTGTGCATGAAGGCTACCTGTTGTGTTATGTAGTTAAAATAAGTGCAGTTATGTTTGTGATAAGGTTTTCAACTTGATAAATCTCTATTATAGTTGAATTAAAAAAATAAACATTTATCTAAAGAATTCCAGTTATATTTTGTTGTCATTTTTTAAGTTCTGTTATGGAATTGCCAATATTTTTTAGTTATAGAAAAGGGTTTATCTCAAGTATCCTTTCCAGTACGATTTTTTGTATCCTTAAGTATGTAGGTAGTAAGATTTATAAGCTAATAGATCTCAATTTTTGTAAACCAATACAAAATTTGAATCTAGTTGTAGCTAGTAATGGTTTTTCGTTGTTTTTTAAAGTTTATAGCATCGCATAACAACTAAATAAATGAACCTAAATATAGAAATTATTTATTGTTTTATTTAACCAGAGAAACCATACATTATCCTTATACTTTATTAATATTATCTAAGTGGCACAATTTGCCCCACACATGGAACAACTCGCCCCAAAGTGGGGTTGAATGTTCCCTTCCGAAATTTTGCAAAAATATGCCTGTACAAAAAAAAAATATAGAGAAACTAGCAGAAATGACTGTACTATTACAGAGACCGATTAAGACTTTTTAATAAAATCTAATATCAATATTGAAGTCTTATCATTTTCATCATAAATTTTCATGTTATTTGAAAATCGGAACTTTCAGCCCCGGTCTCCCTGCCAGCAGGACGTTCATGATGTTGTCATTGATATATTCATGACAAGGTACCGCCATGATGTAAATACCCTTAAACAGTTCCCTATATATAAGTATATATATAAAATTCAGAATCGCGCCTGCAGAGATTATTATATATAATATGGCTCTTTTCTGCAAAATGAAAATAGACTCGGTGTCCGCTGCCCGTACCCAAAGTAAAACACTGTCAGATATGATACTATGAACGTTACTAAAATAGATTTTATCAAACAGCATAAGCTACTGAACTGAGCCTTAGACAGGTAGCACAAAATATCTATGGAAAATACCTATGGCATAATGGGCCTCTTCCCACGGTTAAACATACTTATATTATTTTTTTACTTTTTTCTATCCGTTTTGTTGCACCTGCCATGTATTGTCTCCGCATCACCGTACTATGGTTGGCTGGTAGAAAATGCCTCAGGCATTAAGTCCACGAGTACAGTATTTTATTACTTGTGCTTAAAGTAACAATATAATAAAAAAACACTGGCACTCCGGTAGTGCCGACAGAAGTGAAAACTTGAACAATTACGAGTGTATTTTGTGAATCGTCTTATAAACAAAACACGCGTGTTAAGGTGTGTTCCTTATTTTATAGGGTTTTTTGCAAATCAGGTATGATGACCAAAGTGACTGGTTTATTCTTCTCGTGAAAGGAATTTATTCAGATTTGCTCGTCGTCAGTTATATATCCGTGGTTCAGCGCCATCTCGTCGTTGTTGGATGAACTACGTAGTTAGTACGCGAGGCCCTCGTAGTTCTTCCCGATGTGCATAGATGGCGCTGTCCTCAACAACGCGCGTCACGTCTTACGAATTTTCGATCAGGGTCACGTGACCTGACGCGAATTTAGAAGTTTTTACCCATTCCAAAAAAAGTACACAGCGCCGCTAAAGAAGTTTTCACTTCAATAAACTATGACTCTTTTTTTTAGATTGCCATCGACACGTTAAGTAAAAGAATAAATATATGTTGACTATACTGTTGGCGCAATGGCTGAGCCTGGGTACTGCGGTGCGTGTTGCGGGTTTGATTCCCGGACGGAACATATATGTGAATAGATAGCCTACAGATGGTGGTGACATTAATGTTTGTAAACACCCACGATACAGGATAAATGTATTATTAGTGTGAAGAAAATAACACACTGCCACAGAACATATTATATTTATTTTATTACTAGCTTCTGCCCTGTCAGGCAGAAGCTAGTATTAAAATAATTAAGTCGTCCGTGTAAAATGTTCCCCAACCCAGCGTAACTATTTAATAATCTGTGACCCAGCCCTTTACATCGCATCGCCTACCCGCGCTATTACTTCGTTTTCGCTCAGCGCTCTTTAGGACTTTGTTTTTGCTCCGCTTCTAAGGGTCCTAGCGTGATGTTACGTTAAAGCCTCTGTCAAGAATTTTCCAAACCCAACTGTTAGTTCCAGAGATTAACGCGTTCAAACTAACAAGCTCTTCAGCTTGCAACTTGCAAGTATTGTGCACACACAAATTTTCTGACTATCGGACAGTTTTCCGCACTATGTATAAAATATGCAACTTCCAAAAATCCTGTGGTTCATTTTGGTTTAACACTCATTTTCTCACATTCCTATGTACCGTCCACAGTACTACGTATATGCAATATCCCACACCATTCACTCTACAGTAACAACAGGTGCTTTTTCATCGACGACACCTTGGGATTAGTCTGTCCGTGTCTTTACTAATTTCTTGCTTAAAAATGTTAAGTCCAAAATCAACAACTTTTTGAACAATCAACTTCATACTCCAACTATTTTAGATAAAGTTATTATGTTAAGTGGTTATCCACCCATGCAAGATGTATCACATTGGCCGCCATTTTGTACACCGTTTGCCCATTTTGTGAACCGATATTGTATTCCCGGAGAAGCCAGGAAATTTCCCCACGACGATAACCGGAATAGTCAATTTTACCTGTACTAGTCCATGAATCAGTCAGTAATATTGGAAACACAGAGGACAACCACAATATTAAACACATCACACTCAGTATCACTACTACTGTAAACAAAACTCTCGTAGATGCAGTTCCGCGGTGAGTTTCGACTTCGAAATCGAATAAGTGCGGACGACTTTCCCGATGCCGAGATAACCGGACACTGCGCCCTGCGTAACAAACTGATGAGTAGCGTTCATCCCATGGCCTCAAAGGGTCGAACTCACGCACGCGCGTTGCAGCTGCGTTACTTGCATCGCCTGTAATGCGCTGCTGTGTGCTTGCTCCGTCCGCCATATTAGTTGCCTATTTCTAGGTGTGTTTAATTTAAAGCAAATTTGAATGACACAGTCTCTGACATACGTTTCATGTTTGCGTGAGCTGTAATAACCCGACCGACCAGAAGACATCAAATCAGATATTTCACAGCGTAGCTCGGTTGATAAATGGCAGTTTACCAGTGATTTTAATCCCTTCCACAGACTATTAATAAAATACGGCCAAGTGTGGGTCGGAAACGCGCGAAAAATTTTCCGTACTACCAGAAAAGCCAATGATCCTAATATTTACCATGATGGATAGAGTAACACGTAAGAAGGATATAAGTTTTATTAATGTGAAAGCGATGGCAAGCCAAATGGTGTGGGTATAGTTCTGGATAGTCGGTTAAAAGAATGTGTGGTGGATGCTAAAAGAGTGAGTGATAGAGTGATACCTGTTAAAGTGATTGTGGAGAGTTTGATGGTTAATATAGTTAGTGTGTACGCACCCCAGTCAGGGTGTGAGGATAGTGTAATAGAGAAGTTCTGGAAGGACTACGATTGTGTGATGATGGACGTGCAAGATAGTGAAGAAGTGTATGTGGGGGGTGATTTTAACGGGCATGTAGGAAGACAGATAGATGGGTACGAAAGAGTGCATGGCGGTTGGGGATACGGAGATCGTAACACTGATGGCGAGGCACTGCTTCAAGCTGCCACGGCCTTCGATAACAAATACGTGGTTCGAAAAACGAAATAAACATCTGATAAGTTATAAAAGTGGCCGCCACGCGACACAAATCGACTACTTTCTAGTAAGACGAAACAGCCTTAAAAATGTAAAAAAAATGTTAAAGTGATTCCAGGTGAAATCCTAGTCTCACAACATAGACTGATGATAATGCAGGTAAAAGTCAGCGTCTAGTTCAGTAGGAACAATGAACGGCCCCCGCCCAAAACCATATGGCGTATGATAGAAAAAGAGGAATGTGCCAGTATGTTTAAGAGTCAAGTGGAAGATGAAATGATTGAAATGCCATATGGAAGGAAAATCTGTGAATTAATGTTGGGAAGAGATGACGGAGTGTATAAGGAGAGCAGCAAAAGATGTCAATGAAGCTCGACGAGTCCCGGAGAAACGATTTACACCTAATCTGAAATCTAAAATTGCGAAATACCTGAAGTTAACAAATGCCGAGCTCTCTACACAGGCCATTGTTTCAGGAGGACATCGGCTGCTCTATTGACGGATTCAGGAGCGGTTTTATCGACCGCAAAAATACGTGTGCATTTCATCGTTTTTTAGAAAATTACAAAAAAAAAACTGTTACAAAATTGTTTACGGGGTCCACAGAATACACTTTCTTTTCAATTTTCTACGATATAATGCAAATGGTCTTAAAATGGCTATGTGACATCCGCAATCCGCGAGAAAAATTAAATGCAAAGGGACTATAACAGTTAAGGCGAGTTTATTTTTACCTAGTCCTCTTTTTTATCATTTCTTGTAGGCTAAAAAAACTCTGAAGTCTACGGATCATTCACGTCCAAAAAATAACAATCATACTAAAGTAATGGTAGAAAAATATAAACTTAAGAAGGCAGCAATCTGTTCTGATGGCCCAATTCCTCAATTGTATGAAGAGGCGATACTACAGATGAAACGTGATGGGCATAAAAAGGAGATCATTGATAGTATACCTCTATCGAGCATCAGACATGGTCTTTATGATGCTAGATATAAATCGGTCGGAACTACAAAGAGCATTTTCAATATACACGAGGTCGATGTGACGAAAAAATCTTTCGAACTTCGTTTAGCTAATTTTCATGACGATCAAACGCGAATTTTGGTGTTTTGTTCTCTTGGAAACAAAGAACAGCTTAAAAATGTGACAGAATTTTTGTCAATGGAACTTTTAGCAGCTGCCCCGATCTTTTTACCCAACTATTCACTATACATAGGGATATAGGCAGTTCTTCGGAATCAATACGTGTTAAGCCGTTTATATTTGCGTTAATGTCCGACAAAAAACAGAGAAGTTATATTTTTTTTTAATCGCAATTACCAGAAATGAATATTGAAAAACTTCACTGCGATTTTGAGATTGGTATGATGAATGCAATAAAAGGCCTGCTGTTATATGACCTACTGTTACTATTAAAGGTTGTTACTGCCACTGGGCTAAAATGATTTGGTGAAACGCAAAAAAATTGGGCTGTCAGAAAACAAAACATGAAAAAAGGATCGATCGTTTGTGCTCCGTGTTGCCATTAATAGGTGAGGAAAAATAATGGAAGGTTGGAATTACATTAAAAGCGAATATGAAAATACGAAACTTGCAATGCAGCCTTTTATGACGTAAGTGGATAACATTTTAAAGAAAAAGGAAAAATGACCAGTATGCTAGGAGAGCGACATAGAACTAACAATGCTCGAAGGTTGGCATTTTGTAAAATTGACAAATCTATAAAAAAAATCACCAAGACATTGTTAAGATTATTAAAAATACTAGCTGACATTGGCGTGCTTGCTGTAGATAAAATAGCGAACAGGAGAAGAAAGAAGTATATACATAATGATATCATTATTTACAAATGCAACTAATTAATACAGAAATCTCAATTGGGTACGCTCTCGAAAAATTACGACAGCACAATCAAGAAAAAAGAAAGCTAGAAAGTAGAAAAGAAGTATTAATGAGCACAAAATAGTTAAGATTAATTGAAAACAAAACAGACCCTTATCTATATCCACCTAAAAGAAACGCAGTTTTCTAAAAGCTGAAAAGATGAATATTATACCTATGCCAATTGTAGAACAGGGCTGAAATAGCTTACCCTTAAATAATGCGTCCCCAGGCGGCAACGGGTGGCAAATAAAAGACAACAAGTATCAGCCCGTCTGGCTAGAAGGGGGCAATGTGCCTGAAGGTCCACAGAGAGTTGGAAGGGTTTTTGCCAGAAACAGAACAGGGAAGGGGTTTGGGAAGGAATGTATAGGGTAATTAAGAACACGACAAAAAAAAGCAAGAAGATCTGCCACTGGTTTGGAATTCGAGGGAAGCAGGTCAGGAAGGATTTGCGAGAGTACTGGCGGAAATATTCTACCAGGAGGATACAGAGGAGGAGGATAGCCCAGACCACCGTCGGATCAGAGCTCTTGCTGACCGAGCAAACGACTGGAGCCATAATGACACTCATGACCCGGCGTTCACGACGGCGGAGCTCAGGTTCGCGACGAAGAGCTACAACCCCAAGAAGGCACCCGGAGTAGACGGCTTCACAACCGACATCTGCCAGCGGGTAATACACCAGGACATGGTACTGCACCTGGCAATGTTTAATAAGTGCTGGCAACTGACGCACTTACCCAAAGCGTGGAAAGAGGCCACCGTGGTGGTGCTGAGGAAACCAGGGAAAAGACAATTACACCAGTCCCAAGTCCTATAGGCCGACTGGACTGTTACCGGTGATGGGTAAAATACTGGAGAAAAAGATGGTTTGGTACCTGGCGCCACGAATAACTCCCCGCCATGCCACAGCGAAGCACGATAGACTCCCTTTATAACCTGATAGCCCACGTGAGAGGCAAACTCCACGAAAGGAAGCTTATCACGATAGTCTCACTTGACATAGGTTCCCTGCCTTCGACAGTGCGTGGTGGCCGGCCATTAAAGTCAGATTGGCGGAAGAGAAGTGCCCAGCGAGTCTCAGGAGAATGATAGCCAGCTACCTAAGCGATCGCAAGGTCCGGGTAAGGTAAGCTGGCCATAAGTACGCGAAAAGCACAAACAAAGGGTGTGTTCAGGGATTAATAGGCGGCCCCATCATGTGGAATCTCCTGTTAAACCCGTTTCTGGAAAGTCTCACACAGAGAGGGTACTATTGTCAGGAAAGGCCTGACAATAGTACCCTCTCTGTGTGAGACCGTCACGAACACAACACAAAATTCAGCACTAGCTACGTTGGGCACAAGGCCACCGCACATAATTGCCCTAGAGTGAAATCACACTGAAAATCACCAGCCGCACTGATTATGGATAAGTCACTCATTAAAATAGTACTGTGCAACATTGATCGCTCAAAAAATAGTTTCCATGAATTTCTAACATACTTTTATAACAATAGCCAATATGACATTGCCTTGTTCTACGAAGCTTACATAGGATCTGGCAAGGAGGTCAAACCTATATCGGGTATCGAATCGACATCTTCCAATATTCGAACGGATGCAATGTTAAGGCATGCATCCTCGTCAATCCTGGGTGTGGTGTGGGGGGAGTCCGGAATGTCTTCGGCTAACTTAAGCGTGATTCAGTTGCAAATCGCCCACCAGAAATGGTAGCTGGCCAATCCATTGCATTGGCAACAACAACCACCACCAACAACCACCAACAATAAGAGTGTAATTGTATTATTATTATTTTTAACATAGCCAACGATATAGACATAGGTATGTACATATAAATATTGTACACCCCACGGGTATGTTGCAGAGATACAATAATGCTAATTGTAAAAATTATCTTTTTACCTGTGACAAACAATAAATAAATGCCCTGAAGAGGGCGCCTTAAGTTCAGGCAATATGTAAAAGAGAAACGCCGCCAATACGGTTTGAAATTTTATGTTCTTGCCGATCAATTGGGAGTGGAAACTCAGATCCATTTATATGCAGGTGCTGCTGATACAAAAGTAGGAGGTGCAAAACATGTAGACAAAGAAGTGCTACACCAATATGCGGCAGTTACAATATATAGGTCATAGCCTATTTACTGATAATTTTTACACCAGCGTAGAGTTAGCCAAAAAGTTGACAACTTTCTAGATTTACAGCATGAAGTCATTTTTAAAAAGTTAATGTACTCCATTGCAAAATTAAACAAAATTAAAGAAAGGCGTATTTACAAAGGTGTATGTACACAAGGATTTATTTTGTAATAAATCCTTGTGTGGTGAACAGAAACTTTAAGTATGTTACAAATGTTCCTAGTTTTTACCAATATTTTTAGGGCCTGTCATACTGAATTTCGACAGTTAATTATTTCAATACGGTCCCCATTTCGAAAAACATTAGTTCGACTACTCATTGCTTCGACAGAACATATTATTATATAAATCCTTGGGTGGTGAACAGAAACTTTACGTATGTTACAAATGTTCCTAGTTTTTACCAATATTTTTAGGGACTGTCATACTGAATTTCGACACGGTCCCAATTTCGAAAAACATTAGTTCGACTACTTATTGCTTCGACAGAATATATATTCGACTAGCATTAGTCCGACAGAACACACTTTGACAACACACACCTTCGAAAAACAGTGAATGGCAAGAAGCTACTCATTACATTACATGTAGATGATGGATTGGTAGCTGCCACGGATAAAGCTTTAGCTAATTCTTTTTTAAATGATCTTAAAGAAAGACTACGGAATTCAACGAAACCTGCGTCTTATTACCTAGGTCAATTAACTACAAACGAAGATGGCTCTGTTTTCATCAATCAGGAAGCCTACGCAAAAAGAATTTTGGACCGTTTCGGGATGGCTAACTGTAACCATGTTGCTACACCTATAGACGTGAAGCTGTTGGCGCTCTCGCGTATCTCATGGTCGGAACACGTCAAGACATTGCCTACGCTGTAGAAGTTGCATCTCGAATACTGGAATCACCGTCCAAAGAAGATAAGCTTTGAGTAAAACGCATTATGGGCTACATCAAGGACACCAGCTCTTATGGAATTGAGTATAAAACGCATCATTTACCAGGCGTGCTAGAAGGTTTTAGCGATGCAGATCATGGTGGCGATCGAGATACCGGACGATCTACTACAGGAGTGGTCTGTCGTTATTCTGGTGAAATTATTTCATGGCTGAGTTAGCGACAAGTCTCTGTCGCTATCTCTGCGACTGAAGCTGAGCTTGTGGCAGCTAGTGAAACAGCTATAGAAATTGTTTGGCTAACAAGAATTCTGCAAGACCTTACTAAGCTAACATATACACCGATGTTCAGTGTGGACAACGAAGCAGCAGTTCGACTTGCCCACAACCCGGAATTTCACAAGAGGACAAAGCACATACGCATTTATCACTTCTTTGTAAGAGAACTAGTGGCAGAAGGTGCTATTGAAGTTATAAGAATTGGTACAGCAAGTGGCTGACATTCATACAAGGCACTGCCACGTTCGAGCTTTGCATTTCTTAATCATACAATGGGTCTTAGGTCTGTTGAATAAGGGAAAGTGTAGGAGTTTGTATAGCTCGCTATCTCTATATTCAAACACAAAATACCTAAAAAAAAACTAGTGTCCGACTTGTCAATGTGATGATGTGAAACAAATAACTAATATCTTTGTGTAAAATAACTTGTGCTAAATTTGCGTTGTGTTGCCGACCGAACTAACAATTTGGACCTTCCCACCGCTCTGCATAGTCGTAAGTTGTAAACTTTATTATTGTTTACATCATTCTTCTTGAAAATTATGCATGTGAGAACGATGCAGAACGTTAAAAGCGTCGAACTTTTAAGGTTGGTACCTGCACCGTTTTATCAGACGTATTTCCTATACACGTTGATATTGAGAGTTGCTCGGAACCAAAGTTGTACCTTTTTTCTACGCGTTACTACCTAAGAAACAACAATCGACATAATTATGAGAGACTGTTTGGTCTCGTCAAATATCATTTTGGTCTTGATATAAATAATTATAAGAGCGACTATGAAGCAGCACAGATAAACGCTTTTCGTTTGGTATTTTCTGAAGCTAGATGGAGCGGTGGTTATCATCACTTCAATAACGCCGTGTGGCGACAGTCACACAAACTTACAAGTTTCTAATTCTAAACGTGGTAGCCTGGTAGGGCAATACCAAGACTATTAGCCAATTTACCATTGCTGCTAGCATTAAACATTGATGTCTGGACTCAGATCCGTGATGATGCGGAACACATCGAGAGTGAAAACGTTTCGCGTTTTATCAATTGCTTTCACAAACAATGGATTACAAATAAAACCGGAAGGTATCAGTTGTTTCAGGCAAAGACACCGTACTAATAATGCTCTGGAAGGATGGCACAGAAGCTATAACGCCAGAGTAGGTCGAAGACGAACTTTACCATTATTATTCATGCATTATGCAATGAAGCGAAAAGACAAGAATTAAAAATTATTCAAGGCCATATTTGATGGCCAAAGACGTAAGAAAAATGATGTAATTTTCGACCGAAAATACATGAGGAACATTGATTGATTGAAAATACACGAGGAAAGTTAATATCCAGGAGACCACACCGTTTACATTTTTAAAACGAGTGACCCATATAAAACGTATTGTATTTGAAGACTAACCTGTAATAAAGAAAAAACTTATGTTGGTGGAACCACTTTGTTATTGTTAACAACTAGACCCTGTTCACCATCTATCGATAAGCTATTCATTGAGACCATTCCAATGAGCCCAAACACGATACCTATACTGTAAGTTGGTAAGGGAGTTAGGTAGCCTGAAAATTCCAGCTGATGTTGAAGCATCAGTTCATGATTACTAATATCATTGAAGTAACAGAATACCAAATTTCAAATCGATCAGACCTGTGGGGATGCTCACATCCATTCATCAACTATAAAAGAGTTAATAATCTTCAAACGGCTGAACCGATTTTCTTAAATCATAGCTAAGAAAACTCGATCAAGTAACCTTTCAAACAAATAAAAAGCAAACACTCGACAGTCTTTTGGGAGCTACGACACACAGAGACCCAGATACACACGTTAAACTTATACCACCGCTCTTTTTCCATCGGGGGTTAAAAAGAGTGTATTTTGCATACAACCCGAATCTCTTCAAAGTAAGAGTGAACAGGCTTCTTCTGGGTGAGCTCACTCCATCGTAGATTTTGTCTCTGTCATCTCTGACCTAGACTAGAGTCAAGAGCAAACCCATTTCAAAAAAAATAAAAATTTGTTTCTTTAAAAATTTTAAGCAAAGATTACTTTCCATATTTTCTTTTCCATTGTTTTCTTGACTGTCCCTGACCTTTTGCATTATTGACGATTTCACATTTTGGACGTTTTACTTGCATATCGTTTTGCCACTCTTGGACATTGTCACCTAATAGACGTTTTAACATGTGGACGTTCTGCAAACAATGACATTTTCTCTTATATACCTTCTGATTCGGAGCGACAGGTGCTTTACTTTGTGTAAATTATTTCATCACCACTGCTCTCAAAACGATAAAAGAAAACATCCTGAGAAAACCGGCATATCCTAGAACTAAACTTCGAAGACATGTGACATCTATCAACCCTCACCGCCGCGTGGTGGATTACAGTCCACCCCTTCTCGAAGAGAGGAGACCTGTGTCCCAGCAGTGGGAACATTATGGGCTGATTATTCTTAAACAGATGGGTGAAGGTTGATCTTACTTCAGATCTTAGACTACAACATTTTAACATTTGTGTCTGAATAGTATTTGTTTTACTATGCGCACATGCATTCATTTGGAGCTTATTTTCATTTGATCACTTGCGCATGCTAGCATATCATAAAGATTTATGCAATATGCATCTGTTTCAATGTGTGTACAATCAGCAACAGTTAACTTGAGACTTCGCTCGGATGACGTAAGCACGCTGTTCTAAGGCTTCGACGGCAAGAGCGGTAACAGCGCGGGGGTCGGGAGGGGCCGCTCGGGTCTCAAGTTAACCCTTGCGGGTTGTAGACCTTTAGATACAATATCTCTAAATATGTTTTTCAGAACGCAAATAAGGTACCTACTTAGGAGTTATAAATAAACATTGTTTACACCAATATAGTTTATTTCAGAAATAGATAATTATCAATACACAGTATTCCATGACAGAGTAGCATACATATAAAGTTAATCCCTTTTAAGGGAGTTTAAATATAACGCAGTCCATAGACATCCTCAGAAAGGAAGGGCTTACACTAACATACAAAAGTATTTTTTTAACATCATTTTCAGATATTTTTCACATTTTTAATATGAAACTTTTCCACGACAATATACCTAGTCTGATCAAAAATCACATCTGGACACCAAGAAACACTTTTTGAGGACACTGACACTTTAATCATTCGGAGCCTCTTGAAATTGTTGTTTTTCAAGTTGTTGACATCTCACAGGGAAAATATTGATCAGACTTCAGTAGTCATTTTTGAATTCATAACATTCGAAAGGTGTTGATTACATTTTTAACGCCTGATCTCGGTAACAATGTTTTACATTATTTTTCCGAAAAAGAGGTTGTTCATTTTGTAAACATGTTAAGATGAAAATTTAATTTTTGCGTCAAAGTCGTCCGCATCATCCATCAGATACCTAAGTTGATCACACATACCTAAGTATGATATTTTAAATTAATTTAATTTGACAAAAAGGTTGTCCACATTTAACTTTTCGCCTCTTATTAATTTATTTAACATTGTTTCAGGCAAGATTTATAATCGTATGATCTTAAATTGTTTTCAAAGAACGAGATTTTTTTGTCTCTAAGATTTCACAACGCCAGAAGATTTTTTTGTAGGCATTCGCAATCTAAAGATGTCACATCAAGTTTTGTGCACACTTTCATTACGTGATATATAGTTAAATACACATACTGTTCATATTATAAATATAGGGAGATGAGCATATCACCTCTAAGAGAAAGTTTTTTTTGAAGAAGTCATACAGATATTATTTTGACTAGGTACTTAAAACTCGGCTACAATGAGTTATTACTAGATATTACGTTTATCCAGTGAAAGTGAAGTTATACACATCAATACAACATGTAAGTACTTAAAACCTCTATAAGATACATTTATAAAACACTTAGAACATCAAGATGTTTTGCAACTACAATAAAATTTGAATTAAGTATCTCTTCTATCGTGTTACATATTTTCCAATATTGTATGGTTTTATTACTGTGATTATATCATATACATCAATATTATTAAGTGAAAAGTTACGAAAAAATTTACTTTATATGCTTGATAACCAGACACCAATTTCGAATCATATACCATATAATAATTTACCCCTGGGCCCCCAATATCCATTACATAAAATACCTAACACACATTATATACTTACGAACCTTATGCAACTGGAAAATATCTCCTCTTCTAAGACATGAATTCAATAAAACACTAAACATACTATTTACTACGAGAAAATCGCATCTCTGAATATATAAATATTAAATGCATTTATCCAATACCTTTACTAGAAGAACATCGCCACTACGAATATATAAATATTAAATGCCTTATATACTTATTATATGATACATTAACTAGAAGAACATCGCCACTCCAAATATATAAATATTAAATACGATATTTGACGACAAAAACTTCTCATCTCCGGAGGTATATTATTTCGATATATTTTCGTGGAGAATATCCGCCTCTCCGAATATATAAATATTGAATGCCCGATATACTTATAATCCGATATAATATTTTCGAAGAGAATGTCCGCGTCTCCGAATCATCATCGGAGGTATATTATTTCATAAATATACTTATTATCCGATATATTTTCGTGGAGAATATCCGCCTCTCCGAATATATAAATATTGAATGCCCGATATAATATTTTCGAAGAGAATGTCCGCGTCTCGCAATATATAAATATTGAATGCCCGATATACTTATAATCCGATGTAATATTTTCGAGAAGAATATCCGCGTCTCCGAATATATAAATATTGAATGCTCGATATACCTACCTATAATCGGATAAAATATTCTCAAGGAGAATATGCGCGTCTCCAAATATATGAGTATTCAATGCCCGATATACTTATAATCCGATATATTTTCGAGAAATACATCCGCGTCTCCGAAAATACATATATACTTAGTTCACGATAAAACTATTCATGAGAAGAACATAGCACCTCCCAAGTATGATGTATAGATAGATAGCGGCTTGATATTTAAAGTATGAACTTATTCTAAACTTATAGAAGCTTCTTTTCTTAACTACCTAATAACCAAACGATGGCCACACTGCGCAAAATGTACAACTTTCAAAGAATATATTATTATTAGATACATTGAAATGAAAATAGATGATCATTATTCAAATATGTAAAAATTTGATAAAAATTAATTCGTTGTTCTGCCGATGGTTTGACTGATTTTGAATTAAGGTTTCTTGTACCTAAAACGTTTATTGATGTTATCGTATTATAGTATGTCAATTTATTCATTTGGTTGTCTAATTTCATTTCAATATAGCTTTTACCTATATATTATTATTATATTAATCTCTATACTATATTATCTTAATGTAGAACTATATATTATTAAGTATTATCTTAAAAAAGACGTTATTTTCGCTTTCATATTCCTCGTGATCAAAATGTACAACTTATTATATTTAAAAAAGAGTTTTCGAAAGAATGGAAAATACTTTTACCAATTATTGCAACTGACAAATCGAAAACGTATTTAAGTTGAATCTTTGGGTTGTCCACCGACGAGCGATGTCGAGTTAAGAGCAATGCTCATAGGTAAAGTAAAAAAACAAAAATACAGCATTTTTAAAAGGTATTTTATCAAAGTTTTTTAACTGTAACAACCTGTTAACCTATTCAAAATAAATACTAAATTCAAAATTTATGTAAAACTATCTATTATTACCTATTATAATGTATTATTAAAATTATTTTCGGTTCCATATATTCCTCGTGGTCAAAATGTACAACTTACAAGTTAGCTAAATATATTATATTGAATATATAAATAGTTAACGAGACAAAAAGAGTTTTTGAAAGAATGGAAAATACTTTTACCGAACATTGCTAACTGAATTTTTTTTAAACGAAACGGTGTTAAAATGATTATGTAGATAACATTGAATCTTTCTGTGATCCAAAGACGAGCGATGTCGAGTGTAGAACAATGCTCATAGGTACATTGACATAACAAAAATATAGAATTTTTAAGTTATTTAGTTAAAGAACCTATCCAGAATGAATAACTAAATTTTAACGAAACAATCGAATGAACAAAATGTCTGGCACCAGACTACTTATGATAACTATTCTTATAGGTTTTCTCGGTTGCCCCAATCTTCATTGTAAATGAACAAGATCATACTTATTTCTAATAATTATCTATCTAACTTAACAAGTAATAAAGTATCGTAACTCTTTTATGTGTATACTTACCTACCGATTTATAAAAATATAGCTTTTTATTCTATTTTATTGCCTAAAGAAGAAGAAACTGACAAACATAACAAAAAACGGTCTAAATCTGGGGAAATTTTGAAAGAAGGTTTAATATCTATCGAAGTCATCTAAAGAAGGATATTTTGAAAGTCAACCCCTAAGTAAAATAATCCTAAAGAGATGAAATATACCTAGTATGTATCTAATTATGCAAATCCGTTATGTTTTAAGAGGAATCCGTGAAAATTGGTATTTGCCTTTTCGGTTTCAAATTATGACAGACGATGTATCAAGAGATGAAGATATATTTAATAAAAATTTGTACTTATTTTGAATACAAGGAAACCATTAGCGTTTTTAAAAATGAACTGTTAATGGACAGAAATAGGGGTTGGAAATTTCTAAATAAATGCGAAGTCGCGGGCAAAACCCAGACTTAAACAACAAAAATCACACCTAATATACCTATTTTAATTAGCAATATCCATCTGGTTTTCACTGATAGAGTGTAGGCGCCAAATAAATATACCTAAATATAAACTGATTGAAATTAACCGACTTGGGAAAGAAACGGCACCACTAACAGATTAATTAAAAACATAATTACAGCTCAATACTGCCGTCGGAATAGTAAAATAGCAGGTATTTTAATGTTCGATGAATGGCAAACAAGACGATGGTCCACCTGATGTTAAGTGGTTCCCGCCGCCTGTCACATCTGCTAGACCAGATGTGATGCCATCTCAGAGACAGAGCTGAAATGTCTCCTGTGCCTGTAATGACACCGGCACTCACACCCTTCAAACCGGACCACAGCAGCGCTGCTTGGCGGCAGAAATAGATGTGGTGGTAGTACTTCCCCGAGCGAGCTCCTTCACAAAGAGCTCTACTACTCTTGTTGAAAATTTTCCATTTTTTACTTTTAAAGTGGCCGTTATAATTTAATGATTGTATAGGTAGTATTACACCGATTGTTATTTATTAAAATGATAATCGCCAATTTGTGAAAATCTTGCTACATTCTTCATCACGACCGACGGCAGAACCGAAAATCAATAAATGTTCGTTATTAACTTCTTCGTTTAACAGTTTTCAGTTTCGCATACAAGATCTTACCCAATCGCTTTTTTTTATCAAAAAACACTGCTTACTTCCACAACAGAATAAAATAGTAAATAGCTTAAAACCTCTAACTAAAACCCTCAGCGGTACTAGCAGAACATACAAACAAACTAGAACATTGCAAACGGAGTACCTAAGGTCTACCTAAGGGGGCGTCCATAAATTACGTGAGGTGTTTTTTTTTAATTTCTGTCCCTCCCTCCCCCCCTGGTGAGATCAATCATCACCCATCCTCCAATCTCACGTGAGATTTTTCAAAATGTGGGTTTCTTACGTAAACGCGTTGGATTGTTATTATATGGTGGTTTGACAGTCAGTAGATGTATAACGTCGAAGTATAAATGAAATTATTTTCATTCGAACGAATTGGTGAATGATCTTAATCGTATTACGATATACTTTTAAGATTTAATCTTAAGCATGTACAATCTGGATTAAATGGACCAAAATAGTACATTTTTTTTTTTGTTTCAATCAGAAAAAAAAAAATTGCGTGATATTTGTCGAAACCCCCCCCTCTCTTCATTGTAAGATTAGATGAGATTTGACTCGACCCCCTCCCCCCCTTAAACATCTCACGTAATTTATGGACGCCCCCTAATTAGAGCATAATGTTACTGATAAGCTAACTTACCTACTTCTATGTTCGAGACCTAAGCTATCGATACCTAATTACTAATTTATTAAAAATATATTTCTTTCTTACAAGTAACGTACTCCTTCCGGGGTCTATTGTAGCTTACCTATTTATGTCATATCTAAGACCTTATTACCCGCTTCTTTTCATCCCTCTAGGGATGAATGAGCCCTTCTGGTATACCTATAGCCTAACTATCAATATAGAAACCTATTCGTTCCATTATATTATTTGAAAAAATTTACTTACTCTATAAGTACTTATATACGAGTATACAGGGTGTAAAAAGACCCATCACATAGTTTGATGTTCAGAATGCGTAGTTGAGGGTTAAGTAACATTGCATGAAAACAATTGCTGGGAAAAGACTTTAATTTTTGGTGTGAAACGTTGCTGTTAGGCGCGCAATGTAACAAAACATTGTGCATAAGGGTACATGCAACGGTACAGGGGTCGTGTGGGGGCATTTAAAATTGTGTTATAACATTCAAAACATGTTTTCGTAAAAAAAAAAACGTCAGCAAAAGTTGGAATTTCGACATTCAACATCAACGTAGGTAACCAGAAGGTCCAGTCCCAGCTATGGTCCAGTACAAAAAGCTGATGACAGTAACGGGGACTATAAGTAACTCTCGGCTTCGTTAAGTGTCTTTTTTCACCCGTTATAACACTTATAATACTACTGAGAGCAAACTAAACAAAACTAATAAGGAAGAGCGAAAACAACAAAGGGGTGAGGGGGGGAGGCTCAATGCAAATACATTAAGAGGCCTGTGTTAAGTTCCCCTGCGAGAACGGATATGAAGCGAACCGTAGAATGAAATTGTCGCCGTCAACATAGTTCTAACAATTGCCCAACGAGGCAGTCCACTTCTATTGCTCGCAGAACAGATGGTCGAAGAGGCTGAAAGGTTCTGGAGTGGCGACCGCGCCATCGTGCGAGGCAGGGACGGGTCGCAAGTACTGTCGTGAACTTAAATGACGTAGTTTTAATCCAAGCAAACCAATCAAAAGGTTTCAAATAAACGAAAGCATTCGATTCTTTATAAACTTAAACGATTCGATTTCATACAAAATTACGCCATATAACGTAACAACGAAAATTCACAAATGGAAAATAATGACCTTTATCTATTCCATCCAAATTTATCTACGATACAAACATAATTACCACTCTCAGTTAGCTACGTACCTAGTGTACCTACCTACGTACTTGATGTATCTACGTACCTAGTGTACCTACAACACCTACATAAGTTACTAATGAAGGAATATACCTATTAAATGTTAAATGTTAGAGTTCGACCGAAAAAACTTCTCTTCATCCCACTAAGGACGACTGAGCGCTTCTGGTATGCCTATAGACTACCTAATAATATAGAAACCTATTCGTTCCGTTAAATTATTATATTATTTTAAAACACTTACGTTCTAAATACTACTACCTACTCATGTACGATTATATCATACTTATAATATTACTGAGGGCAAACTAAACAAAACCCACCATCGAAGGGCAATACAATGCGAATACATTAAGAGGACTATGTTAAGTATCCCTGCGAGATCCCATCAGATATGAAGCGAGCCGCAGGCTGAAATTGAGGCCGTCAACATAGCTCTAACAATTGCCCAACGGGGCAATGCGAGCAATATACTCGTAAGTACACTGTCTTACTTATATTGCTTGCAGAACAGATGGCCGATGAGGCCGAAAGATTCTGGAATGGCGACCGCGTAACCGTGCGAAACAAGGACGGGTCGCAAGTACTATTTGTAAACTTAAATAGCGTATAGTTTTAATCCAAACAAACTGTTGAAAACGTTTTCAAATAAACGAAAACAATCGATTCTTTATAAACGTAAACAAACTAAACGTATGCCAAATACATAACGTAACCACGAAACTTCACAAATGGAAAATAATGACCTTTTCCATCACATTTATCTACGATACAAACGAAAATAACACTCAGTTACTTACTTACCTAGTGTACCTACCTACACGTTAATAATGAAGTAATATACCTATTTGTTAGAGTCCGACCGAAAATGTTTTTTACGTATTCGGCTGATTACTACCTACGAAGACAAAATTCATCCTTTTTTGCATTTGCGCTGAAAACCGAAAACGAAAAATAATTGTTTTGTTATCGATAGGTTTTTGTTGCTTAAAGTAAAATAATCACTGGGTCAATCTTTTAATTATTGATTTAACCTTTTCAAGGAATCACACGAAAACTTGAGAATTTTTTCTAAGTTACAATTGTTAATAAACGGTCTGATATATGCGACAAAAAGCAATGCTAGGTACTGCCATATCTCACTTATTTGTTACAACTATGGAATTTCTAAAGATGAAAAAATTATTTGTTGATATTAATTTGGCGGAAAATAATAAAAAATCGACCCGAAAACGAAAATGGCCGAAGTGGATATTTTTGCCGAAAATCTAAAACGAAATTCGGTCGGACTCAACAATAGAAATAGACAACAACAATAGATCAATAGAATAAATGTATAGATGATTATTCTAATTATTCTAAAAACGGCTGCTGCCGGATTCCGACTCTTGGTCGGAATACACTACGCTACACTACTCTTATATCGCACAATGTAAACTTTTTCTGTTATATTTACATCTTACTTGTACTAGATTCTTTATTGAATACCTAACCTAAAACACTACTCTTATATCGCACAAGTACTCGCATTCGTTTTAAGTAATATATTTACATATAACTTACCAGCAGGCCGCTCGGTACCCAGGGGGTCTACCGTTGAGCCTACCTGCTAATGCACTATTTTTCGCACGATCAGCCAGCATCTGTCCATCGGGGATGAATGAGCATGGCTACACTATAACTACTTATGTATAAATAGAAAAATATATTTCCGTTATATTATCTTAAAATATTAAGATTTAGAATTATTTTAATGAAATATTATGCGACATAAATTTAATAAATTTAAATACGACAAAAATGAAAGGACAATACCAAGATTTAACCGACTGCTTGTTAGGCGTTGTTTATTTTGTTGGACAATAAGATTTTAGAGTAGTTTGGAATACTGAAATCAGTGTTGGTACAAACGAATTTATTTCTTTAATGATTTTAATCGTGGCACAAAACAATTGATAATACTTAATTCAAATTAAAAGTTATTTTTATTTTATTATTTTGTAAACGGGTACTTTTACGAAATTAGTTAAGATTTCACCAACGTTGTAAACTTAACCATACTGGATATTTCAAGTTCCACCAGAAAAGTTGTCAACCAAAACATACAGTTTGTTTAATGTAGGTTTTAACATATTATAAAAATTGATAAGAACGCAAATTACGATATATAACCAACGTTAAATTAGGAAAAAATTCAATTAAAAAAATACACTATCCGTTTTATGTATGCATACGTAAATATTAATGAATAAATATACCTAACTATCTTACTTACTTAACACTTATACTCTAATACTAAACCTAATAAGTTGCTTACTTTCGCCGTTTCCGACTTGCTGTCGGAAGATCGCTTATCCTACAAACACTACTTTATCATCGCACGTGACATTTCCTTTAATGAATAATTTACATAGTACTTACCAGCAGGCTACCGTTCAGCCTACCCTCTAATGCACATATTCATCACGTCGAGGAATAAGGCAATTATATGTACCTATCTCATAATAGAAAAATATATTCCCGTTATATTTCTTACGAACTACAAAGTACACACAATGCAAGCACATTTAAGAGGTGTACAAATACAATTAATTTACCTACCTAACCTATTGAAAGATAAATAAATACATGGAATATTAAATTAATGAATGCATTAAATGTGAATAAAAATATGATATTAAGAAAAAAGACTAACATTTGCTTTACGCTATCTATTATTTTCCCCGAAAATGTAATGTACAATATTAAACAGAATCTAATTCGCAAGTTGTTTTGTATTGTTCATAAAAACAAAGTACCTATTTCATAAATATTTAAAAAATACATACTTTATTTATTTATTTAGGGACAACAAACAGTAGTGTAATAATAAGTAATCATAGGTGTTAGAACTTAATAATACTTTAGTTTTCATCAACGTTATGAACGTGCACATACTATATATATTTTATTAACGATATAAACGTAAATGTGTATCACGATTTAATTAATATGCATATTAAATAAACAAGTATTTAACCATAACAACGATATGATTCCGACGAAAACGAATGATTCGATACTGTACCTACTTGTTAAATATATTTTTAAATACGTTGTCCGTGATGAACTGTTTACACTTCTCTAACTTTTTTTTTGTTAATTACGATGCTTTATGGTAACCTACCTATATTAATTTAATTTTACATCTTACTGGTAGGCTGCTCGATACCTCAAGAGGTCTACCGTTAAGCCTACCTGACTAATACTGCTATGATTGCGCTGACTTTTTGTGACCAGCATCTCTTCACCCGGATGGAGTGAAGGAGCGTGGTTAGAACCCACATACATATTTATTAAACAAATAAACATTACTTTACAACTAACCCAATGACTTTTCAGTAAATTTCTGCAATGCGTTGAATAGAGAATTTTATTTAATAAAATAACCATAAATAGTATTGAGATGTTTCCATCGAAAGAGCCCGTAATTCAGAAATCCGACAAAGGAGGTCCAAGAAGTTTAACTATGTGAAGCGGCTTTGTAATGGAGGTGGAAAAGATATTTAGGGTGAGCCTGTACGAGTGTTGGCAGACAAACTGTAAAGGGCGAGACGTTTAGGGGGATAGTCTTATGTAATTTTGATGTTATACAATTCCTGATTGTTGGCCTAATTTGAATAACTGAGTTTTTGAACAGCCTGCACATGGGGTTAGTGGACTTGCAAAGGACGGTGACACGAAGCGAAGAGGCCTGAACTCAGCAGAGGGTAGAGCAAAGCTACCCACGATGATGTTGACGTTTCTGTATTTTTTTTAGAACATATTATCTCAAGACTTTAAGGGAAATTGTGATTCGAGTCAGAGTGATAAATCTTTACACATTTAAATATTATACAGGGTGTTTGGAAGCTGGATACAGAGGGGGTGATAGTTGACACCATTTAGAGCATTTTGAGCCATACATGTCTTAGACGAAGTATGTTTTTTTTATTTTATTCCTAGTAAAGGTGGAATGTTATTTTCGACTAAATGTTTGTAGTTACAAAAAAACTTCTTGATGGCTCTTAATAAAAATAAGGGAGATCAAAAATCGAAGTTGCAACAAAAATTTGCAGTTATATACTGAAAAATGCTGCCTAGTATTAACCACACATAACTATACCTAAAGTACTAAAACGAGTTAGGGTGACGTATGACGTAGTTTGAATACACGCTCTTATTACCCCAAAGGGTGTGCTAACTTACCTGCAAGGACTATAGACTCACTACAATAATATGCTCTTTTAGCTATACTCCAAAATCTCGCCAGTTGAATATTACAACTATCATTATAATATACGTAACATTAAATACAATAAGGGTGAGCGGTGGGAAGCCATCTAAACTCCACCCGGCAGATTAATGATGGAAAGAAATGGTCGGAGGATGGTGGAGGAATGCCACCGCAATTACACACATACGCGCACGCAAGTTTTTATTTTCAAACGACCACGGGTCTCAAAAAATATTAAACAGATTTTGCCACGCATCTGACATTATATGCTATCTTCTTCTTTTATAAGAACAAACAAAACATTGTTTTGTTTTTTAATAAAATGTTTTGTTTTTCAAACCATGCACCGTCGAAAGCAGGTAGGTACTATAGAAAAAATATAATTCACTTTTCACACATAAGCAGCGTCGAGGTAAAAGGATTTCGCATGAACAATGTTGGATTAGTAATTAGATAGGGTGCTTCGACGGGAGAAGGGATGTTAGCGAGGGGAGCGGAATGGGCTTCCGGTACTCGTCACTGACCAAACATGTCGCAACAACACAAAGTCGCCACGTCACGCCGGTTGTCTGTGAGAGCGTGGTACTTCCCGGTTCGAGCCAGCCCAGCGACAAGCTGCGGCCCGTAGGCCACAGCTAGGCCCTACCACAAGGAAAATAACAATGTTCTAAATAAACAAAGATGTTCAAGTCAAATGAGAGTTTGGGTGAAATGTTTGACGAATTTCCAAAGTTAGCAAATTGAGTAGCAAAGTTTTTAATGACGACTGAAGTGCTTAGATAAGCTATATTTAGAA
This sequence comes from Luperina nickerlii, assembly GCA_963855955.1. NCBI lineage: Eukaryota > Metazoa > Arthropoda > Insecta > Lepidoptera > Noctuidae > Luperina > Luperina nickerlii. The sequence goes on from OY979662.1 coordinate 3,802,331, forward strand.
TAAGACAATTTTTTTAAAAGGGTAAATTTTCAAATCCTAAAATATCAGGATAAGAACGATACAAAATATAATGAACCTCCCACCGCTACGCTATACCTACCCACAACTAAACTATGGCCACCACTAGATGACGTAATCAAGTCTTACAACTAATTACTACTGATTGCGGCATATGAATATGGTTTGTCATCGAGCTCTTGCACTTCGGTGCTAAGAGCGAAACTGTAAACTTACTAAATTATGTAGGAAGAACGACAGATACTTCATTTTTTATTATACTTAAATTACTATTACCATTTGTGTACTTTATCTTAATTGTACTATAGCTGCATTTATTTATTATGGTAGATACAGAAAATATGTTTTTCGAACCTAGGACTATTTTAAAAAGGCGTTCTACAACTACAATATCGGTGAAATGTTACGGAATTTCATAAACTTTTATAATGAATTCTTAACATAGGTTAACGCTATATATATATAGGCTGTGATTATATTTTTGTATCAAGTTATCAATCAATATTAAAAACTTAATCTGTAGACGTTCTTATATTGTACTTTATAATTTATTATACGAAACTTATATTTATCTTGATTATATAGATAACTACTAGACGCCGCATTAAAATGGTAGTCGACTGAAACTTGCTAATATCTACTGAAACGTCTTACATAATTAGGTAAATTTCGATATAAATCGAAAATATTGCCCTAACTATTTCTAATAAAAGTTATTCTTTGTTCGGTTGCTTTATATTTACATATTTTTTCCCTTAAACTTTTAGGCCCGCTTGCACCACAAATCTCTCAATACATACCTACAGCGCTAAAAGAATTTATTTCATCGTTTATGTGAGACGGAGAGGTCTTCTTTTTTTTTGTTTTTTTTTTTAATCTTAGATAAAAGGTTTAATAAAAAAAGAATTTATTTTTGATTTTTTTCATGATTTTGTTAAATTTAATGTTCTTTTTTATTGTTTGTTTTACTACGGGTGTCCCAAATAAACGCATTTAGATATTTGTGGTAAAAGCGGCCCTTATTATCCTATTCAAACTACCTATATTATTATAACATGCCTTCGCGCTTACGCGGTTTTCCTTAACTATGTGATCGCCGTTCGCTAGTATAAATTTCTTTCCTATATTAATTTTAATATACGCGTGTATGGTTTACTTATATATTTATATATAAGTAGACTACGAACATTATAAAACAAAAAATAGCCAAATCGGATCCGCCAAACCGCCAACGAACAGAGTTAAGTTTTATTTGTTAAGACAATAAAATAAAATGTTGGTTTTAGCAGAGAAGTAATATAATTTAATACGATAAATGAAGTTTTTTTTTATTAATAACTATGGGAAACGCGGATATATTTGAAAGCCCGAGACCAAGGGCGATCGGTTTTAACTATTTATGTTTGTTGCGACATTGCACACTATAATAATCGTCTACAATACCTTTGATAAACGTTTCAAATGTAAGACACCTATTCTAATTGCTTTCATATCGTTCGGGTCTTTAAAATACAGAAATATTAATTACAATATAGCACGCGGTATATATCGGTAAATCGTAACCGGAAACATTAAAGTATGAAACGATGGTTATACCCCAAAGTTTTATTTACCTTTAAATACTGTGGTGTTTTGGTTATCAAGCACATTAATATATTATAAAGTAACACGTCTAAAAATCCTTAATAGTGCTGTACGAAGTAATATCAGCTTAACATTAAATGGTTACACAATAAAATTGATACACGTGGCTAAATACCGTTAAGATTAGGACGAGCAACATGAGACATAAGGCCCCAAGAATGCAATCCCATTTCTGTGGATACTAACTGAGATAAATACAGAAAAGAACTAATAAAAAACATTAGTTTATATATTTCCGCAGAGAATATGAACTCGTGGAAATGTAATATCCGAGAATCAAAGAGACATTTGCTAGCTTTTCTGAAGTTGTGAGTGTACATACAAGGTGCGACGTCTTTAAGATCGCGCCTTCCGACGCTGCGTGCAGCAGTCGAGATGTTGAACAGTCCTAACCTACATACGTCTGTACCATTTTACGGTATTCCATTTTCAAAATGTACAAACCTATTACGGATATCAAAAGGTACTCAAAAGACGAGGAATTCAACTCTTTGAAAATTTCCCACGCATAATCGGGGTCTTACCCTCTCTTCTAACTTTTCAATCTTAGAGCCTTGCCTTCTGTTGCTGTTATTCAATAGACACATAATATATTAATGAGAGAGCTAAGTTCTCCCCTAATCTACTTTTAGTTCGAAAACGTCAAGTTCAAATTCTGAGCGTAGTCCAATAAATCAATAAATTTGTGTGAATTTTTATTTCTGCAACATTGCATTTATTTTAATAGGTACGTCCAGCGGCGTAGTCAGCTCTGATGCCAAATTTAGGAAGTGTAAAGTCTTTAAGCCACGACCTTTTTGTCGTGGCGTAAAGACTGTTCTTGCAGAAGCTCATGTCGACATGAGAGAAGAGGATTAATTTTTACATTTTTAGAAAATTTGGTACTAAAGTGTACCTTTCCGATGGTAATAATTCTTGTAATCCAAACAGTAAAGCCCTCAGGCGCGCACTGAGAGCAGGCGCCTGAGGCAGAAAGTCGTCTATATAGCAACATTATATTGAACTCTTTAACTACCGTTTAGAAGTTCATTAATTGGAACTGCGTTCAGAATTTGGTACATTTTAAGCTGCAAGTTACCGTTTACTTGGTGTCGTACATGTCCTTCACGCGGGTCTTCAGCTGCTTAGTGTAGCTATCTAGACGATAAGCGTTCTCCTCAAGTTTGGCCACCATCTCGTCTATGTCGTCTACTTGAGCAAGTAGCGGCCTGATGGTGCTGCCATCTGTTTGAGCAAATAAAAAGTATAGTTATTCACTGTTGCTGTCGAAGATCGTCAGATGGCAGCACATTGGGGTGTATTCACATGAATCTATGTGCGTACACTTCCGGGAAAAAAACTATGGTTTCACATAAAGAATACTAATATTTGCTGAATAGGTGTTAAAATACTTACATATATCATTGTATTCCGTCAGCGTCCTGTTCAAGTTAACAGCTAGATTACGCAAGTCAGTGTACTTGGTAATTGCTGTACGATTTATTTCTTCCAGCAACATGTAATGGTCCTAAGGACAAAGAAAAATGAGAATTTAAACATACATTACATTATAACAGCCCAAACTATTAGCTCAAGGAACGTAAAATTTTGCAAGGGTTTCGTTTTATAATGCAGGCGAGCACTAAGTAGGCATTTTTGGACATTCAACCTTTTAGAAAGGGGGAATTCGATTGTATGAAAAATATTATTCTTTAAGTTAAAATAAAACCTTGGTAGGAATATTTATCGAAGTGAATAATTAAGTTTGTAATTTGCAGCTTTTTTAAACTACCCTCTAAAGCAGGATTAATAGGTGTCAAAGTTTATACGGAAGAATTGTAACGCGCAGTCCGATTAATTTGAAACTCATTTATACATAACACCGAAAGAAAAGAATATCGAAGTTTTTCGAAAATGTACCCCTAACGGAATGAAAAGGAGTGGTCAGTTTTAGAGGGGAGGATTCTATTGCGTGGCTTGATTAACTCGACAATAGGTTTAAGTAACCTCAAAGTTAAAAAAATGGTAACGACACATACGAGTCTTCAAAAATTTATTTATTTTATTTATTTATTTATTAATAACCAACTTATACTTACAGTTTACACCACACATACAAGTTATTAGTCAATATTAGTATTACAATATTAGTAATTACACATGTCATACAATCATAAAATTTGGTTAAACCACATAATAACAACTGGACAAAAGATGAGATTAAATTAAATGTAACAAAATTGGTCAAGATTAGATAAAATTAGATAGTATTACATAAGCATAGATAAAATTAGAATAAATTGGAATAGAATTATCAATAACAAATAACACAATTAATTAAATTTATTTAATCCACGGAAATTGTACTGGGAGTGGCAATGAACTCCAGGTATCGAGTAGCAGTGTCTAGGATTCTCAGTTCAGCACTCGCGAAGAGATCTATGGACTCATCATATAGTAGAATGTTGTTGATATGTGTGAGGGCTAGGTATAATGGACTGGTCTTGAGGGTTATGGATAGAGGTATTTTGAAGAGAGGACGTTGGCGAGGGCGAAGTGTGCGCCTAATGGCTAGTGGGATGTCAAAGGAGATGTCCTGAAGTAAGGAGGAATTAAAATGGGTACCACGAATCAGGCGGATGAAATATTTTACCAGACTAAGATTTCTCCTTACTTCTAAACTTTGATACCCCACCATACCCAGCACAAATGGTGTTGGGTACATGTACGGGTAATAACCATAAAGTTTTAGGTAGAGGTAGCGGATAAAAGACTTCTGAACCTTTTCGACGACCAGTGTATACACTTTTTCATGAGGGCTCCAGATTGTGCTGTTAGTCTCTAGCAAACTGCGAATGAAGGAGTTGTACAGTATGGTTATGGCTTGACGATTGTTAAAGATTTTGGCCTGACGCAAGACAAAATTGGCCAAGTGGGTGTCGGACCACGCACAATGAAGGGTTCCGTAACTGGGATGAATTTATCCCAAGATCAAACTTAACATTGTGGTTCAAAAACATGTTCTCCTTCTCTCATACCTACATTCCAACTGCAAATCTTGTAAAACCTTTTCAGCGGTGTTAATTTTTCTTTTTATAGAAAAAATATAAAAAATTATTGGAAAAAAATATTATTAGTTAATTATTGAAATATTAAATTATATTGACAAATTATGTCTTCTCAATGTTACCTACTCGTTATTTTGAACAGTATGCGTAGGTTTCAGTTTTGTAAAAAGTCTTTGTACAGGGTGGATTATTCATACGCATGACCTAAAACGTTGTACATAGTTACAGAAACAAGGTATTAGAAGACTGCTTCGAATTTAGAACGAATGCTCGTTATGACTTGATTTACTTAGAGAACAGAATTAAGATAGTTTATTGCTTGTGGTTTAGGTATGTAATTCTCAGAAAAATGTCCACAAATAATTTAGAACGTTAAGACTTTTATGGGAAATGTTTTTTTTGCGATTTCTGATATTTCTAGTAGATACTAAAACCTCAGTTGGTCCGTTAGTCTTTATAAGGAACAGGATTGATTGGCATAAAAAAGTGAACATTGCCAATTTTCTTGCTGTCTGTACAATTTAAAAAATCATCAATGCTGATCAAAATATATCAAAAAGTTAGGGGCAGTCTCATAAGACCACAGGGGATGTGGTCTTATGTCATGTCAAATGTCCATTTGATACAATTCCTTCAGTCCCCTTTTTCTGAGTTAATCAAAATCCACAGACTATTTTTAATAGATCCTCGCATAGGTAATAATTCTGCACGTTTTTAAAACAGTCAATATTTTTTCATGGAGCGTAAAAGACGTTTAAATTTCACCCGAGGGCCGCGTGACAAAATTTATTGTTAGCTTTCTGATGCAATACTGGATGATGCAAGGAAAATGTTGCCTCAGAAGTAAAATTGAGTTGATAAAAAAGTTGAATATTAATAAAAACTTACCCCGCCACAAGCGATTTCGCCTTGCAAGTACTCATTAGTACGCTTGAAGAGAAGCGTAGCAAGACGACTCAGAGTGGGATCATGGGGATCCAAGATCTCGAAGCTAGAGTGCGTTGGCGATCCGTACATATCTGTTAACAATAGATACAACACTGTGATTGTCTTATACAACATCGAAAATCACACATTCAGTGACAAAATCTCCAGAAACGTTGTCAAATGTAATTTCGTAAAAATTTCCAATGATTTCAATATTTTTTTTTCAATAATTTTGTAAACGACACAGGCTGCAAGCAGCAATTTACAATAACGTTCCTTTCACGAATATCCTGCTAATTTCAAACGGACATTTTCAGACACAATGCTGGCCGTAATGCGTAATTAAAATCTGCCCTAAGGTGAACCCTTTCATTCCACGACTGTACAACGGCTCGTGCAAGATCACATTTAATTATTAGTCGATTACTTTAATAAGTAATCGACTAATCCGTTGAAACAAAATTTGTAAAATCATATAATTATGATTTTACAAATTTTGTTTCAACGGATTCGATCAACAATCAAGAAGCTAATCGCAAACTCCTAGCATAAGAGCCACTTCACCGCAATTAGCATTACGTGCCTTTTATCTGATTAATAGAAATTTAAATTGTAAGATTAGGTACCGCTGCATATAGAAATTCGGAAAGAACACTCGAGGCATGCGCGGTTTAAATGATGCTCTTTGAACGGGCGTGAACCGACGCCTCAGCGTGGTGCAGCAGCATCGGTCGCCATCTTGAATATCCCCACCCCACGCTTTGTCCCGCGGGCGCCATTTCACAAATACATAAATCATCTATTTCGTTCAAAAATCTTCCTATTTCTACCATTTAGAGAGGTACTAACAATAAGAGTCGTAAACAAAACTATTGATCAGCGGTAATTTTATCACGATAAAATGTTATGTTACCAATATGCAAATAAATTACTATGATCGGACTCCTCACAAAATAACTTGTATGAAAATTCCACAAATAAATACGAACCATAAGCCGCGTATATTAATATAACTCACAAAACATAATTCTCCTTCTGGCGCAGTCTGGTTATAATTTAAAGCTTCCACAATTTATCAGTATTGGGAGCCATCTTTATTAATTTTCTCCATCAAAACGTATATGTTGACACATGAACTACCGAACGACCGATCACTACTACGACCCGGGCAGGACTAGGCACTAGGAGAGGACGCGAGGTGGACGATTGCAAATGGCTGGTATACAATTTTTTTCACGCATGCGTGATGCAACTGCGTCAGTGCGTGACGCGCGCTTTGGCTGCCATCTTGAACTCACGGGACTTGCGAGAACTTATGACGCATGCGCGGTCTGCACTTTAGACGGGCGTGTTGCAATGGCATCGGCGGCCATCTTAAAAGATCCTACCTCCCGACACTATTCCATTCCGTTTTTTGACGTTCCTCACACCGAATTCAAAATCCAGAATTTATCATTATTCTAAATAAGTTATTATATTAGAAGAAAGTGCTGCGCTGCGGCCACTTTAAAACGATTAATTAAGCGTTCTATTATCATGATTTTACAATATGGCAAAATTAATGTATTCACAACAAAAAAACAATACCTACACTTTAAATTTAACATCACACACAAATGTTTCCTCACCTCCACATTATATCTAATTAGGAATTGCTTTTGTTCATTTCCTGCAAACGGCAAACACGGATCATAATCTGCCAAATTACCGATCACTAAGTATTACGAACCTGAAACGACTGGACGAGAGGTTATTTATTTCCTCCTTTGAAACGCAGAGACGGATTATAGGTAAGTAAACTACCGAACAACCGGTCACTACTACGACCCGAAAAGGACTGAGCGAGAGAGGTGGACGATTACAAATGGCCGCTGTACAATTTTAATGCGATCGATATCACACACGCGTGATGCAACTGAGCTTATAAGATTTTCTGACGAAATTGCGTCAGAAAATCCTACTTATTTCAAAATGATCTTGTTGTCACACTCAATATGCAGAAATGCCTACACAAAGAGTTTTGAATCGATTACTAACGCCTGCGCTGAACGGGCGTGTTTTTGTTGAAACGACTGGACGAGATATGCGCGATTGCTAATGGCCGCTCACGCCTGCGTGATGCAGCTGCGTCACTGCGGAACGCGCACATCGGCTGCCATCTTGAACTCCCGGTATTTGGTCGCAATTTATGACTTTTTGGATAAGCGTATTGCGAAAGCATCGAATCCATCCAAAATTACCCCATCCCACCCCAACACTATCCATCGTTGTTTTTCACCAATCTTAGAATGTAGTATTTATGATTATTCTATAAAGTACTCACGTGTGTCGTAAACTAAAGTGCTGCGCTACGGCCATTTTAACGGGATTAATTTAAGACGAAAGAGCGTTATGTTATGATGATTCTACATTTTTTTTAACACAAAGGACGCATCATAGACAAAACTATTTTTTTAATAAAAACAATAAAAATCAAGATTAAATAAATATCACACACAAATCACATTACACTTCTAAATTAGGTCATTTATTTAATTAGGAAAATTGCTTTTATTTATTTCCTCCGTTGAAACGCAGAGACGGTTTATAAACTACCGGACGACCGATTACTACTAGGTACGACCCGGAAAGGACTGAGCGAGAAAGGCGGGCGATCACAAAGGGCCGCTGTACAATTTTAAAACGATTGGCATCACGCATGCGTGATGCAACTGCGACGCGCGCACGTTGACGGCCGTCTTGAACGCCCGAGTCTTCGTAATCCTAAGCTCCTAAGATTTTCTGACCAATTTAGCCTATTTTAAAATTATCTTGTTGTCACATTCAATATGCAAAATATAATAGTTGCGAAAAATTCAACATCACACAAATACTTTCGCACTTCCACAATAATCTAGTTAGGCATAGCCTTTGTATATTTCTTTCGAAAGGCAGAGACGGATCATAATCTACCGAATTACCGATCACTAAGTATTACGAACCGAAAACGACTGGACGAGATATGCGCGATTGCTAATGGCCGTTCACGCCTGCGTGATGCAGCTGCGTCGCTGCGGAACGCGCACATCGGCTGCCATCTTGAACTCCCGGTATTTGGTCGCAATTTATGACGCATGCTAGGTGTGCTTTTTGGACAGGCGTACCTATTGCGATAGCACCAAAACGGCGGTCATCAAAAATTACCCCCCACCCTTACAACACTTTTCTTAGTTGTTTTTCACCAATCATACAATCTAGTAACGTAAACGAAATTTATCGCGATTAATTTAAGAAGCACGAGCATTCATTCTATTACGTAGATTCTTTTAAAAAATAACAATACAATATATTCAATATTTTACACAAATCATTGGCCGCCATCTTAAACTCCCGGGACTTGGGAGTCCCAATTTATCATATTTTAAAATGGTCTTCTTGACACCGAGTACAGAGTGGTATGCAAATTATAATAGTTGCCAAATACCCACTAAATGAAATTGTTTCTGCAAATAGGATATCGGAATCACATTTACCTACACGTCATATTAAAATAAAAGAAAACTATGTAGTTATATGGAGATTTTTTTTTCAGGATAGGAAATCACTAAATGACCCCTCCTACTGACTAAAACCCACCCGTGTTCCTTCCTTAGCCCTTTATGTTCCGGGTCAGCGGTAACCCTTTCGGACAATCCCGCTGACCCGGCAGGCTTCGGCCCTGACGGGTCCCTTCAAATGATGCCGACATCTCTTTGAGGCGCGCGTGGAACGTACGCGCCGTCCGGCATGGGCCTGGTCCTGATCGGACGGTGAGGTACCCATTAGGGATGATTCTCATTATGCGGGCCGTGTACGTGGCCCGGACGGGGCACGGATTTGAAACGTTACATACATTTTGTATGAAGCAATTTATATTACACAGTGCATGTTCCGTGTCCCGTCCGGGCCCGCTCGACGCCACGGTTGTTGCACGGTCCCGCCCCGCACCCCTCCACGTCCCGTTGTAATGCGAACACTCGTCCGTACTGCGTACGGGCAGTGAGCGACGAATGTTTAGTGAGGGACCACGCACGTTCTTTTTGTTTCACTGAAGGAAGATTAGTTTGGAAAGTCGGTTTCTTTTGTTGCATGACTTTGCGGATAAAATGGACGATGAAAAATTAATCGAACTTGTCCGAAAGTATCCTGAGTTGTATGATATGACACATCAGAAATACATGGATACAAAGTTCAAAACGTCCATATGGACTTCAATTGGAAATGAATTAAATGAAAAAAATTAAATATCTATATTTATTCTTTCTAAAATATCCAAAGAATTTATCTTCATCGTCTGGTAAGTATCTGCATAGAGTGTTAAATTCTCCGCAAAGTTCACGCGTTCTCCAAAGAGGATGCACGCTCCATTTTCTTTTAACCCGGTTCTTCTTACTCCTTGCTTCTGCTTCCTCTTCATCAATAGCTATCGCAATAGCAGCCATCTCCAGTAAAGAAAACTCCATTATAGGTAACTACAATAATTGGGAATTATTCCCAGCACTATGCGACCGTGTCGACTTATAACACGTTTAACACTCGGTGTAATATAAATCGTGCAGCACGGACGGGCTCCGGCCCGTCCCCGCCCCGGCCTCGGCCCGCCCCGGGCACGGCCCGCTCTAATGAGAATCATCCCTTACTCCACGTCTGCAGGCCCGCGCCTATGGTGGCCGGGAGTCGTCACGCGGCTCCCGACGCCCGGAGCGTCTCCCGCGGCGGCTGGGACGGGAGGTTTTCTCCCTCAGGTATATAGAGTTTGTATTGAATACTGGCGCATGCGCAGTCTGCACTTTTGACAGACGCTTTGGCACGGCATCAGCGGACATTTTCAATGACCCTACCTTTGGACACTATCCTTTGTGATTTTAACTAAAACCGATCCATTCACGCAGAATATATCATTATTCTAGAAATACTTACAATGTGAGTTGTTAAAGAAAGAGCTGCGCTGTAGCCACTTTATAACACTGAAATTATTCCACATTTTCACAATAATCTAATTGGGAAGTGTCTTTGTTTATTTCCTCCATTGACACACAGAGACGGTTTATAAACTACCCAACGACCAATTACTACTACGACCCGGAAATGACTGAATGAGAGAGGTGGGCGGTTACAAATGGCCGCTGTAAAATTTTAAAACGATCGATATCACGCATGCGTGATGCAACTGCGCCACGCGCACGTTGACCGCCATTTTGAATTCCCAGGACTTGCGAGTTCTGAAGCTCTTAAGATTTTAGGCTCAATTTATCTTTGCGGATTAGAGACAAGACATTATTTAGAACGGAATAAAAGAATTGAAAGAGCTGATAATAAATTACAGGAATTTAAAGAAAAGGTTTCTTTAAATATTCTGTCATCTCCAGAGAAGATTAAATGAGAAAAAAAAGAAGTCTGGTTTTTCGCGCAGGGTACTTTGTTTTTTGTGGGCCTGTAATTATTTGTGTTAATGTCTACTTTGACAACCGTAGGTAGACGATTTCCATTACCAAATTTTTTATGCGCCTACACAAAATATGACTGAATACCTACTATTAATTTAGTAGATAAAAAATGAGCCTAGCCACAATGTGCGAGAGGGACAAACTACCAATCAGTATTGTTCTTTTCAACAGCATTCTTTTCGTACGTTTATTGGTATTGCAAATGTAACTTCGTCTGAAAGTTATGACGAGTCTGCTCTAATTAGCTTTCGATGTCACGTGACCAATGGCTTTATTTTACGCAATTATTTAAAAAATATATAAATTAATCTAAAACGATTATCAACATTAAGTTGATTTTGATACTTTTAGCTCACAATAAGGTATTTTTCTTAATGTCAACCAACCTATTGTCTTTGTTTCTTTCCTAATTATTGAAACCCACAAACAGATTAGGTACTACCGAAATACTGATCACTACCACAAACCAGAAAGGACTTGCCGAGACGTGGGTATTGCAAATGGCCGCTCACGCCTGCGTGATGTAGCTGCATTAGTGCGTCACGCGCAGATGTGCCGCCATCTTGAACTCCCGAGACTGTTGTTTAAAGATTTTCGATCGAACACTGACCCATGCGCGGTCTGCACTTTGAACAGGCGTGTTGCAATGGCAGCGACGGCCATCTTAAAGGACGACTCACATAAACTATACCTTGGTGTTTTTAACATTTTTCTTCACCAATCGAACCATCCAGAGAATCCATTCTAATATTATAAATGCGAAAGTGTGTCTTGTCTGTCTGTCTGTTACCTCTTCACGCTTAAACCGCCTGAACCGATTTAGATGAAATTTGGTATAGAGATAGTTTGAGTCCCAGGAAAGGACATAGGATAGTTTTTATCCCGATATTCCCACGGGATTGACGCTTTTCCGGGTGAAACCGCGGGGCTCTGCTAGTTTGTCATAATTCTATGAAATATTTACAATGTTAGTTGCGAAGGAAAGAGCTGCGCTGCAGCCATTTTATCACACAAATTATTCCATATTTTTACAATAATCTAATTGGGAAGTGTCTTTGTTTATTTCCACCATTGAAACGAAGAGACGGATTATGATTTTTTCTAGGGCAATGGTGCCGAGTCGGCAATTCTGCGAATGTCAATTTGTTAAGAGTAAACGCTCGAAATAAAACAAAACTATTGAATAACAAAAAACTTAAATGCAATACTGGTTTGTTGATGAATAATTATTGAATTTAAGAATCCGTGCATAAAATTCCCTCGCTAGAGTTTAGGTAAATTCATTGCAATACTATGTTTGTGTGCAACGTTCACGCACACACGCCTAAAAATCGAGCGTAGCGATCGTTTAAACAGTTTTGATCCTATATATTTTTTTATTCATAGAGGTACGGTTAAGAAATATAAGCTGGAATATTTGTCTAACATAGTATTCGTTTAGTATAATTACCAAAATCAACATAAAAATGGTACAATTTGGTGTTAGATCCATTTAAGTACATTAAGACATTCAATAACATTGAGGTAAGCGTTATACATAAATATCTACGAGTAGTCTGCATATTTAGGTAATTCAATGTTTTCCTTCATCGATGTCAATGATGACTAAGATAAACTTATTTCAAACAAATTGAAAAAGTCTTCTTGAGACTGGGCCCGTACCTATTTGAAAAAAATAAAATAGGAAGATTGGAATTGGATTGGGATAAAAAATATAGTTTTGGAAAATGCAAAACAACTAAATTTGAATATTAAGTCTATACCTGTGAAATTGCTGTTTTATTTTACTGGCCGCGAACCAAGGAATTGGGAAGTCCAAGTCAAACTGTAACTACTAACATTTACAGTTCGAAGTGGCAGTTTAATAAAACGACAATTTCATAGGTATCGAGTATTCGTGGTGTTTTTATAATATATTACAATGGAGGTTATTATTGTACTTATCATTATGAACAACTTTTACTATGAGACCACACCTAAAATCGCAAAAACAAAAATCAGCTGTTCCCTACATTTTGACGAGTTATACGAACATAAATATAAGACAAAGGTGATGCCATGCCTAGATCAAGCTGATATGAGTTTTAACAACTCATGTCAACTTTACCAAAGAACATAACACTAGTAATTAATGTATTTTCAGAACTTCCATTGTCATCGATTTCCTAAAATTACCAGCATTTAAAAATAAGAATGTAGGTACTCGTAAATACTTCTTTATGCAATTCTAGCGTTGATCGAAAGTAAAAGCTTACATGTTGTGATTGTAATAGGTATGATAATAGATATGAAGAATCACGTTCGTGGAAATAGGGAAATAAGAAAGGAAAAGAAAAACTCAGAAAACATTGTACGATGGTTGCTATTCAAACGTCAAGTTACAAGCATATTAAATTTCGAATATCTTTTTATCGACATTACAAATGACATAAAACCTAACAAAAAGTATCTTCCAAATAGATTTTACAACATCCGCCCTTAATGGAAATAAAAAGATAAAGTAGTAATGCTAAACACAATAGAAAATAATAAAACATTACTACCAGACTAAACACAAATACAAAATATAAACCGACGAAAAATAAATAAATAGAAGATTATTCTACTTGTTTATCACTAAACCCATATTAACAACGCACCTAAGATGAGCTATGCGCCTTAAGGGCTTGGTTAAAACATCGGCTGTCATTTTATCCGTAGGTATAAACTTTATATTTATAACACCCTCAGTAACCTTTTCACGAATAAAATGATATCTCGTATCAATGTGTTTGGTTCTATTGTGGTGGATTGGATTTAGCACAAGTTTCTGTGCACTTTGACTGTCGTTGTATAGCAACACACTATCAGAAAAACCAGTAATGTCACACACTAACCGTCTGAGAAAAATAGCCTCCTTTGCAGAACTGGTTAAGGACATATACTCAGCTTCTGTAGACGATAAGGCTACCGTCGGCTGCTTCTTACACTCCCAGCTAATAGGTCCGCCCGCTAGCGTGAAGTAGAAACCAGTGTACGACCGACGGTCATGTACACAGTTCGCCCAGTCAGCATCCGTGAATCCACACAAACGTCTACCGACTTTCCTGTAAGTAATACAGTAATCCATAGTACCCTTCAAATACTGTAACACTCTTTTAGCGGCCAACCAATGCCTCTTATCGTAACAGTTATTAAACTGACTTAAATAGCTTGTGGCATAAGCTATATCGGGTCTCGTATTCACAGCTAGGTACATGAGACATCCTATCAAGTTTTGGTAAGGATATTCACCAAGAGATGATGGATTACCTTTCTCCAACTTGTTATTCTCCAAAGGTGTAGACATCTCCTTACAATCTCTCATATTAAACCGCTCCAACACTGCCTGAATAAAGGTCTTCTGACTGACCATGATTTTATCGTCAACACGGTTAATATTTATGCCTAAACAATATGATAATGCACCTAAATCTTTTAGCGAGAAAAATTTTTCTAAGTCATTTTTGACAGCGTCAAACAAACATTTTTCTTTGTAAAAGACAATTAGATCGTCAACATAGACTGCAAGTATTATGATTTCATTACCAAACTTTTTCAAGTAAACACATGATTCCGCAGATGTTCGTGCAAAGCCAATTTTCGATAGAACTTGATGCAATTTGATATTCCAGGCTCGAGCTGCCTGCTTCAAACCATAAATTGATTTTCTGAGCAAACAGACTTTACCTTCTGCCCCGCGCTCAGCAAATCCCTCAGGCTGTTGCATGTACACCTCCTCCTCTAAGTCCCCATTGAGGAATGCGGTATCCACATCCATGTGTTGGATCTTTAAATCCATTTCTGCCGCCAACGCTATAAGCGTACGTAGAGATGAATTTCGAACTACAGGGGCAAAAGTCTCGTTATAGTCAGTCCCCCAAACTTGACTAAAACCTTTCGCAACTAGTCGCGCCTTATGCTTAACTATTGCACCGTTCGCGTCCCTCTTTACCTTGAATACCCATTTACATGGTATAACCTTTTTATTTGGTTTATCCACTAATGTCCAAGTCTGCTTTTTCAATAAGGCATTGTACTCATCCTTCATTGCGGAAATCCAGTTATCTTTATCATCGCTATTAATAGCTTCACGATAACTTTTCGGATCATCACACAACAAATCAACACCGTGAGTGCCATATGAATAATAATCTGGAGGTTTACGTACTCTATTAGGATATCTTCTCTCAGGACATACATCGTTGGGTTCATCTGAAGGAACCAAGGACAGATCACGTTGTTCACCTGAATGTAGAGACTCTGTGTCGCCAACCCCACCAGCTTCATCAGTCGCGTCCACAAAATCGTCAATTTGCTCTACCTCCATGTCCACACTTTCTGAAGTAGGTGAAGAAATAGAAGCAGATGAGATAGAAATCTCCTGTGGCGATGTGGTATCTGAAGAAGTTTGTGAAAAAAGATTAATGACATTAGGGCTCACAACAACTTCAGGCTGAACAGATTTATCCTTCAATCCTGGAAAATTATTTTCAAAGAACGTAATATCCCGTGACTTAATCAACCTCCGAGGGTTTTCCGCGCTACGGAAATAATAACTCCTTGGATCGTCTGAATATCCAACAAAGATATGTTCAGAAGTTTTCATGTCAAGCTTAGTTCTCTGACATGAAGGCACGTGAACTAAAGCTCGGCAACCAAACACCTTTAAATGAGACAGGTCGGGTTTACTACCACACCACATTTCATATGGCGTCTTACCATCAAGTGCACGATGAGGTGACCTATTCTTTAAATAAACACTAGTCTCAACAGCATCCTGCCAAAAAGCTTTCGACAGAGAGCTATGTGCTAGCAAGGAACGGGCCTTCTCCACAATACTACGATTGCAACGTTCACTTACCCCATTTTGTTGAGGGCTGTATGGTACAGAGGTTTCATGTCGAATCCCTTGAGCCTGCAAATAATCTGTCAGCTCCTTGTTGACATACTCAGTACCATTGTCTGACCGAAGGGTTTGAATCTTACTGCCAGTCTGTCTCTCAACAAGTGCTTGGAAAGCACAAAAATACTTCTGAACTTCTGTCTTAGATGACATACAATAAAGGGATATAAAACGTGTATAATCATCTACAAAAATAATAAAGTATTTATTACCTTTAAAAGATTCAGTGGTCAGGGGACCACAAACGTCCGTATGGACCAATTCTAATGGTGACGAAGCCTTCTTATACTTTATCCCTTTGAAAGGCTTCCGGGCCTGCTTACCTTCTACACAAGGTACGCATGGTTCTTTGTCAACCTCAGTATACTCAACACCAACAGCTAGACCTTTTTTGAGTAGATCCATACCAATACGGCAGAGATGTCCTAGACGCTTATGCCAAAGCTGAAACTGGGACAAATTAGTGTGAACATTATAAGCTGAAACACCTTGCGGTTTTACTGTACAATCTAAAGTGTACAATCCACCACAAATAGAACCATGTAAAACAGGATCATTTATAAAAGAAACATCATTAGAATAATAAAAATTACAGCCATTCGTATCAAAAACAATCGAGAAACCTTTCTCTACTGCCTTTTTGACTGAGAGTAAATTACAATCTAGGCCAGGAACATGTACAACATTTTTAATCTTCTTGAAATCGGTTTTTGTGTCAATAGCAACATCTCCTAAACCCACAGCCGGCAAACTTTTACCATTTGCTACAGTTATCTTCCCATCACAGGGTCGGTAACTATTAAACCATTCAGCATGTGGAGTCATGTGAGTAGACGCACCAGAGTCGATAATCCACTTCTCAGACATCTGAATACTTGGTGCAGACAAAGCCAATTCCTTGACACCATCCAAAGCCAATTCCGTGACACATGCATCCATATTCCCTGAACTAGAAACATTCATTCCCTTATCTTTAGAACAATTTTCTATAGAGCAACTCGCCTTTGCCTTTTTCTCCTTCTTTTTGAGAGGACAATTAGGACTCTTGTGCCCTGGCTTCTTACAACGATAGCAAATAACCTGCCTGTTAGCATTCAACGCAGCCACATCATCTTTAGTCTCCTTCGTCATTTCACTCAACAACTTAGTCCTCACCAAATCTGTTGTGACTTCAACGCTCCCATTCTCAAGCGCCATTATCATAGGCTCGTAGCGAGACGTTAGACCTCCCAATATAATAGCTGCTAAAGAACTATCTTCTATAGTTTTGCCAATATCGGCCAGGTCTAGTGCTGTTGTAGTTATTGCATTTATGTAAGCTTCTAAATTAGAAAAGTCAGATAAGGTGTACCTGTACAACTTACGTTCCAACGACAGTTTACGACCCAAACTTCGATCCTCGTAGGATTTCATAAGAGCATCCCACGCTTGCTTTGCGGTCTTAGCTGGTCGAACAACCGAAATAGCAGCGCCATCCACAGTAAGGCATATTTTAGAAAGAGCCTTTTCATCCTTCCGTACATCGTCGGCCGTCTTATTGCCTTCGACAACTACTCCGCTTATGGTTTCCCACAATCCTTCATGGATTAATAGCATTCTCATTTTAAATTTCCACACAGTGTATCCTTCTCTATTACAAAGTATCGGAATACCATTTAGTGACATACCAGAAACTGCAGACGACATATTTTCACCACCAATCTCCTTTTAAATTCGATCGTAGATAAAATATACAGAGCTTCGTGCTGATAACGTGTTGTGATTGTAATAGGTATGATAATAGATATGAAGAATCACGTTCGTGGAAATAGGGAAATAAGAAAGGAAAAGAAAAACTCAGAAAACATTGTACGATGGTTGCTATTCAAACGTCAAGTTACAAGCATATTAAATTTCGAATATCTTTTTATCGACATTACAAATGACATAAAACCTAACAAAAAGTATCTTCCAAATAGATTTTACAACATTACATATTCTTGAGACGAAGTCGTAGCGATTTGATTCGAATTACGTTCTGTTAGAATTTGTCTGATAAGTGCCAGTCCCACGTTTTGTCGTTTTTTTTTGCGGTGCACTGGTAATGCGATTCTTTCTATCGACCCATCTACAACAAATTTGTATATATTAATATACAAATTTGTTGTAGATCATGGGATAATACCAGTAACTTATGGGCAGTGTAGGGCTTAATCACTAAAATTCTCCATCGATTGATTAGTCAAACTAAAGGTTTTGAACCATTAAAAAAATACGTGTGTAGTCGGAGGGCCTCCGTCAGGAACGCGGTTCCTTTTCACGTATGATTTAAATAAAACAAAATTTTCACAGCCGCCATCTTGGATTTACGTTTTAACGTCACTATCGGTTTTAAAACCCTCAAAAACCATGAAAAAAACGACGACGACGACTAAATTTTTTTTTTCTGTAAACCATTAAAATAATATGCAGCCATGGCATCTATCGGAACTCCGAGCAACGACAAGCTCAACACGTCATACTTATAGCCACATTATGGATACTGATAACATAAGCATGTCGGTGACACGAACGAATAAGATTTCCCTCTACCAAAAAAAACATTTGAAATTTTTTGCGGCTGCCATCTTGGATTTTCATTTTGGCTCTACTATCGGCGTTAGCATCTATGAAAATAACACCCATGATCAAAAATTTGAAAATGTTCGCAGCCGCCATCTTGGATTTTCATTTTGACCCCACTATCGGCTTTAACACCATCGAAAACCATGAAACGATACCCATGACGAAAACTTGAACATTTTCGCAGTCGCCATCTTGGATTTACATTTTGACTTCAGTAACTTTAAAGAACTTTGTTCCAAAAAAATACTTCTCGTACTGCTACAACAGCATGTCTGTGCGGGCATGTCGGTGACATGAACTCATAAGTTTTTACCCTTAACGCGCATAAAGAAGTTTTCACTTAAAAAAAATCGATGAAATATACAGTCTATATATAACTAGCGGACGCTGTAGGCAGACGTTGGCCCGCGACAATAGCTAAGAACATCTGCTCCTAAGACAACCCACTGACCAACCATTCAAGTGACACAATAAGAATTAAAAAAAAATACATCTAAATCAGTCAAGCCATTTAGGATGAGAAGAATTACGAACACAAGCACACCGCTATTTTATATAATATAAAAATCAGGCATGCACAATTTTAATGTTGTTCAAAAACAAGCAAAGTACTGAAAATAAAATAAATACTAAACGGATCAAAAAGTGGTAGTCGGTGTACCATTTCTGGAATATGTTTACGGAGAACACGTGCGCGCCTGCGATACAAAGTGATACATCCTCACGCTGGGAAGGCCCGGTTGCTACTGACGGGATCGATTTTGCGCGGTCGATAATATAGTTCACTTTGCCATTTATTTACGAAGTTAAGTTATCGTTTATTTATAAAATAAAATTTTGATTCTATTAAATGGTTATCTTAACTTTAATATGTAATTTTTAAATTTTCTGAAAAGTGTTTCAAAGTATTAGAAAAAAATACTTATTTGTCAGGAAGTTTTTAGAATATTACGTTATTTCAACATTTTTTTTCTGCTATATTTTGTATGAAAATTGAGAAAAGTAGTTCCACCACATGCAAGTACACCATATAATGATGTTAAAGATAATTTTTAATTTTCAAAATCATAAGTAGTTTCTTATAACCAAACGATCAAACGTCAGTCTCGCGTCATTTTTCGGAAAACTTGTTGCGAAGATTAGTGATTTTCCACGAATACTTAGTTTATTTGAAAAATCCCTTTCCACCACATGCAAGACAAAGAACTCGACTTGTCAAAGCACAAATAATTTTGTTTAAATTCTATTGCCCTTTCTCGCAACGAATGAACAAAATTGATCAAAATTAGTCGATTTTGTGCCAGGCCCCTTAATGTGAAACTTGTTGACGAGTAGGTATGTGTTTCACGATAATGATAGATATTAATTTATACAATACATAAATAGATTTGGTTCGAACACTAACGCTTGCGCGGTCCATGCAATCCTTGGGCGGGGTGGGTGCAATGTCATCGGCGGTCATCTTGAATAACCCCCACGACACTATCCTTTGTCCAATTTAAACTTTTCATACACCATTCAGACAGTTCAGAACCACAAAATCAAGAATCTATAATAATGCTATGAAATATTTACGTTGTGAGTTAGACACGAAGGTGCTGCTCGGCTACCATGTTAACGCGATTGATTAAAGACGTTTTAGCGTTCCAAGTGATGACCAAAACACATTACACAAAAAACTTCTAATCCAAAAAACACTGCACTGAAAATGCAAATAAATTCACACACCACATCACGCTACCTACACTAAAACTTTTATTATCACTAAAACGGAATCACTGCTAGAAGAATAGGACGCGTGAAGTACCGAACCACCAATCACTTAGCCAAACCGAAGGAGACTGCAATTGCAAATGGCCGCTGTTAAATTTTCAAGCGATCGATGCGCACGCGCACTGCAACTCCGTTATCTGCCTAAATCGGCCGCCATCTTAGGTTTTCCCACCCGCAACTTTCCAGAAAATGATGATTTTATTCGCACTATTGTCACTGAATTATATCACGCCTAAACACATCACATTTGGTATCATTTCATATTTGAACAGAATATTCTTTTGTGCAGTACCTCTGGTAAACTTTGACGCACGACTTGCTCGAAACGGAGTTAAGTAGAATTATCTGCATGCGCGTTGCCTCTGCGTTGTTTCTATGAGCTTTTTGAGTATCGGTAAGCATTTTGAACTCTAGGTTTTTTCCTGCGCGGTCAGCTTCTTTCACGAACAAAATTCTTAATCCCGCAATTCTTCAAATTGTAGGTATACACTAAAACTAGAACTATAATCGATCACCTCACAAAGTAAATAAAAAGAATCCGTGTTAGCATTATCACACAAATTCACTACGCACTAAGAACAACTCACTAGTGATTAAGTTCCTACCATTGAAATACGAGTATATGCGAGACAACGCATGAAATACCGAACGACCGATAACTAGTCCGAACCGAAGAAGACTAGGGCGGCCGGGTCATTCCAGAGGGCTGCGGCAAATCTGCTGGCGATCGATTTCCGCCCTGCGCATTTGCATCTAGCATTACTTAAATACTTATAGTATATTATAGCTTGCTCGACACAGTAACAAAGAGCGCCCACATCTTCCCTCCCGTACGCTCCCGCGCCCGAAAATATCGAACGGTAATGGTTCGGCTGGGCGCGGTGCAAGTGCTGTTGAGGTGAGGGGTGGGGTGCAAGGGATGTTGAGGAACGGGGTGCGGGGTGTGGTGAAGGGCTGTTGCGGTGCGGGGTGAGATGCAAGGGTTGTTGAGGTGCGGGGTGCGGTGCAAGGGATGTTTTACGGGCTGGGTACCCTACCCCGCCCTACATCCCTATGTAAGGCTGTTGAGGTGCGGGGTTCAGTGCGAGAGGAGTTTGATTTGCGGGATTTGGTACGGGGGTGAAACGTGAGACGCGGTGGCTTCGAAATGGGCGTTTTCGTGAAAATTTACGACACCAGTTGCCACCACTTTGACAAGAGGCCTTCCATTTCGACAATGAATATAAAATATATGATGACGTTTATCATTCGATTCATTCATTCGTTCATTATTCAGTCATGACTAAAGAAAATATAGGTTCTTTGACAGATGCCTGGGACCTGACGTGTCAGTGCTGCCACCTAGCGAACGTCATTTCAGAAAACCCTCATTTATGGAATCGATATGAGATATGCGCGTTGTAGCCGGGCAACGGCCGCCATTTTGATTTACAGGAACCTAGGCGTGGCCGCGTGACCGCCCACTACTTCCACGAACATTCCAGATATTGAAAAGAGATAACCGCCATAATATGACACCCAAAAATTTTTTTACGACGCTGTACTAACAAAGAGCGCCCGCATGTTCCCCTCCCGTACCCCGCGCCCAACAATATGGAACGGTAATGTTTGGCTGGACACGGGGCGGAAGAATGAGGAGCGGGGTGGAGTGCAAAGGCTGTTGTGGTGCGGGGTGCGGTGCAAGGGATGTTTAACGGGCGGTGTGAGATGCAAAGGCTGTTCAGGTGCGGGATTCGGTGCGGGGGGAGTTTGAAGAGCGGGATTATGATAAGGATATGAGATATGCGCCAGGCAACGGCCGCCATTTTGATTTACAGGAACCTAGGCGTGGCCGCGTGACCACCCACTACTCCCACGAACATTCCCGATATTGAAGAGATAGCCGCCATAATATAAGACGTCCAAAATTTTTTTTAAGACGCTGTACTAACAAGGAGCACCCACGTGTTCCCCTGCCGTACCCCGCTCCCGACAATATAGAACGGTAATGTTCGGCTGGGTACGGGACGGAAGAATGAGGAGCGGGGTGGAGTGCAAGGGCTGTTGAGGTGCGGGGTGCGGTGCAAGGGATGTTTAACGGACGGTGTGAGATGCAAAGGCAGTTGAGGTTCGGGATTCAGTCCGGGGGGTTTGGTACGGGGGTGAAACGTGAGACGTGGGGGCTTCAAAATTGATGGAATCGATTTGAGATATGCGCGTTGTAGCCAGACAACGGCCGCCATCTTGATTTACTGCAACCTAAGTCTGGTCGCGTGGCCACCCAGTAGGTACTCCCACGAACATTCCAGATATTAAAAATTAAACTGTTAAAGAGATGGCCGCCATAGATATAAGATATACTCAACCATTTTTTAACGTCTTTTAGAATTCATCTATACCTACATACCTATTCTGTACAGAGCCGAATGTAGATCCGTGAAGACGGATGAGAGTGGATTGGATGTAGCGGAGTTCAGTATCTTGGGATAGAGGCGAGTCACAAGAATCGATAAAGTAAGAAATGAGTATTAAATGTGTAAATGGAGTTTTTTGTTCCTTGAATTAAACAGGCCGTGACATAAGACAAGTCAAATATAAATAATCAGAGTTTTTTGTTCCATTTAGGAAATAAATCGATTGGCATCAAAAAAGTTTGTGTGAAAATTGCCCATTTTCTTGTAGAGATTTTTTTTTCTTCAAAATCTGCAAATGCAGTACAAAAGGTAAAAAAAAAATAAGGTGTCTTCTAACACCGTTCTCCTGTAGCCTACAACGGTTAAAAGGAAACGTGGCGACGTGGTCGTTGGCGTTCATTTCAGACTAACGTATGCCTCATTTTTCTCCTTATATTTTTTATGATATAATTTATCTACCTATTATATCTGCCACTGACATGTTTTGTTCTTTTTATTAATTTTAGAAAAAAGGCATCATAGTCGCTGTTGAATTTTACAGGGACATATATAATGACGGATGCGCGCCGCCCGAGTCAATGCAAGAATAGCCATTTTTTTGGAATATTTCAACAAAACAACACAGTAATTAATACTATAGCCATTTATACGTATCTAAATACATCACTATACGACGTAACTGCACTGCTAGATTAGCACCTTATTGTCAAGTCACAAACAGAAACTTTTGGAAAGGGTCATGCACAACGACCGCTGATAGTACATTGCAACGGAAATCGGCGCCATTTTTAATCTTTTTCCGAAGGTCTCGCCATCTTGTAATGCTACAGTTTTTACCCAATTTTAACTATTTTATGAAGCTATCTAATTTCAATACATTCTCGCCAATGGAGAATCCCTACAAAAACAATAGATATCTCATGAGTTTTAAGAAAACAATGTTCTTCTTGCGTACCGTTAGCTTCTGAATCCCGTTTCGATATAGGGATAAAAGAAAACGCATTAGATGACAAACAGCCGCCACAGATGCTAAAACAGGATGAAAACAATCTTTGAAAACCTACAATGGCTGCGCTTCGTGCCGAAACATACCTACATCAACAACACCTACCTAATGGAACCCCCCCGCTTCTAACACTCTTCATCCGTTTAATTTAATTCACAATAAACATCAAAATTGAGTAAAATCATAGCTTTTAGTTACGATTTAGGGCTGATTTGACGAAAGTCAACTTATATTTTATCCGTGGAATAAAATTGACGTCTGACAATAGATACAATACAAGCTATGGAAAAACTGTCAAAAATTCTAAATTTATTCTCAAGATAAGACTTATTCTAGGTATAAAAGTTTGGTGAAATTCGTCCTTAGAAGAATAAAACCACAACCCATGAATCATTTACCTACATTCTCAGAAATTAGAAAAATACTATAATGATGAAATTCGTCTTATTTCTCGAAATGCAAAATTAAAACAATAAAAAACGTATCCTGAAAAGATTCAACAATTAATTGTAGGTCGCCGGTCGCGCGATTGTCACTATTCCTAACACAACATGACACCAAAAAGTAATCCCCTAACTAATAAAAACAGAACTGACCCCTGACCGTCCCGCGCCGGTAGCTGGACCCTGTTCCCAATACCGGTGGAATATTTTTTAAAATTCAAATGCTTTTTTTATCAAAGTTTAATAAAAGAGATAAAACACACTAATAAAGAATATAGAGAGAAAGAGATCATATTTTTTTTAAGTTATATAAGCTTTTCTTAACCCTGGCTTAGAACAAAATATCTAATTTCAACGCATGGATATTGGGTAACCATTAAAGTTGATGATTGATTATTATTTTTATGTGAAGTCCCTAGCGGCAGGAGGTAAATCGCAAAAGATATCATCATAACTCATTAAGTACACAAAAGTAAACGACCATTTTGAACCAGGACAGACGGAGTAGCCTATCTATTCGCTGCAAAAGCTGCATGCGATCAATATCACGCAAGCACGCTGCAGTAGCATCGACGTCATCTTGAACTATTTTGTGTCCGCCATGTTCCCGTGCGGCCGCCATTTTGATTATTCAATCTATTTGCATATTGCCGCCATGTAAGGATATTTAACTATTTCCGTTTTTCACGCAAGGTATTTAGGAAAATCCTCATCATCATAATGAAAAATCCATTATTGAAATCCGAGGCGACTGGATAGTCTAAAAATAACCGCCATTTGAAGATCGATATCTATGATGCGCATGCGCGTTGAAGTCGCTGATGCGACACCATTTGGATAAACTAGATAAAACAAAGAACCCGACGTATGCTTCCGCTTTCCGAAATAACGAGTAACAAGCTAAATTACTTACCTACCGAATGAGTATCATGGTGGAACCGCCGCCATCTTAAATTCCTTCCCGCATATAGCCGCCGGCACCTAGAATTACATCCATCATATCTGGTCCCACAAAAAACTAGCAATCTTACCTTCTTCTTCGTTACAGCCCTCGTAATAATTGTTGTAATAGAGATCTCGACAGTAATCGACCGGATCTTGTTTCTTTGCTTCTGCTTTTTCCAGCATACGTTCGTAGTTACGAAGAGCCACACACATCTTACAATCGGGAAAAAATATCTCCGGAGTATACATTATTAGGCGCTGTTGCTCAGCGGTTCAGATAAAATCAAGGAGAAAATTATTCCACCACGCTCTCCAACAGGACTACCGATCAGTTAGCAGGACGGGCGGAAACTGGGCGAGTTGGGGCTCGAGCTAGTCGCAGTAAAAATTTCCAAGGGGTCGATACGAATAACGCATGCGCAGTAGGGCCAAGGACGCAGCCGGAGGGGTGCAGTCCCAGACCGGCGGCAAAGCGACTTTAGTTACTCTAAAATAAGGCTAAAATTGGTGTAGCGAAATAAAATATTTCAAATCCCAGCGTCCTAACTTTCAGCCGTATGTTTAAGTCACTAAAGTTGAATTATAAATGTTTTCAAGTTAGACGGTTTCAAATGTTTGTCTCGAATTCGGAGGGTCTGCATTAAAAAGACGCCGATGCATAGGAGACTGGGGGATCGGGTTAGCTAAATGATAAATGATTTTATTTTTGTAAGTAGGTTTGCACAAACACTTTTACACGTCAATCATATTTTTTTTTTAAACTAGATGAGGTCGGGTTTCCTATCTGACTACTCTGAGAAGAAGAGCCGAAACAAACTCAAAGGTCACAGTCTCTTTTAAAGTCCAGACATAATATTGGTCAGGTTATATGAAGACCATTTAGATCGATGTCTGGGATGGGCTTTTGAGGAAGGAACCACACAGACTGAGAGGACCTGTCCAGTCAGTGCACGGATTTGTCAGAAATCGTGCAGCTCAACTCAATACTTATGGAGCTCAACGAATCAACGACTTTTGGGTAGGCCACATAAATTACTCAAACTGCCAGAACAGAGAGAATAATAAAAAATAAATAAAATGACCCACACCGTCTTCGCATTCACAATAATTAAAATAATAATAATTTTTTAAGACTTAGATCTTGAACGTGGCTTGGTAGTTTATTATAAAAGCGTATACATTGGTATCTGAACGACCTATACCTATTTTCTTGAGCCTTGTTGTAGGTACAACAAATTTGTGTTTGTTACTAGTATTTATATTATGGATATCACTGTATTTTTTAAACAATTTTATATTTTATGGCCATATAAAAGATTTTCATAAATATACTGAAAAGGCACAGTCATTACATTAATCTCTTTAAATTTGTCTCTGAGAGAGTGTCTCGGACTTAATTTATAAATTGATCGAACAGCTCGCTTCTGTAAAACAAAGATAGTCTGAATATCGGCGGCATTTCCCCACAATAGAATACCGTACGACATTACACTATGAAAATAGCTAAAGTACATTAAACGGGCAGATATCAGTTAAATTACGAATTTTTCTAACAGCGTATGCTGCGGAACTTAGCTTTTTTGACAATTTATCTATATGTGGACTCCACTGAAGCTTAGCATCCAAAGTTATGCCCAAGAATACTATGCTGTCTTCAGGATTCAATTCGTTGCCCTAACCAAAACTAATGTGTTGATACACATTAGTTTTCAC
This sequence comes from Luperina nickerlii, assembly GCA_963855955.1. Classification (NCBI taxonomy): domain Eukaryota; kingdom Metazoa; phylum Arthropoda; class Insecta; order Lepidoptera; family Noctuidae; genus Luperina; species Luperina nickerlii. The sequence goes on from OY979662.1 coordinate 3,829,233, forward strand.
CAGCCTAACGTGGGGTAGCGTTAACTTAATGCATTTGGTTTTTATCTCGTTTAGAAGCAACTTATTAACATTGAACCAGAGGACTGTAATCACCTTTTAAAACCCTCTATTTTGATAACCCACTCGACAGGTTTTTGAGAAAAAAAAATTAAAACATAATATGGCGCCAAAAATCGGCCATTTTTTTTTCAATTTTGTTATACCCAATGTCACTCTCACAATTAAGACGAATCTAACGGCACCTCTCAAGCTGAAATCGATCAAGCCGTTTATGCTATGTGTGTGCCAAAGAAATATATATTTCTTTGGCACACTCTATAGCCAAATACATACACTCGAAAAACATAACGAAGAACTTCGGTTAGGCCAATACAACGGCGCCCAGGTATACTAAAGTCAACTGTGTATTCAGTACTCAAGAAGTATGGCAATTATATGTTCCACCGAATAGATACAACTTGTAAAAATAGACCGACTTTTTTGTCAGTAATTAGGAATAATGCTGAAACGTCGAATTATGACATAACATTAAACCTATAATCCCCGAAGCGTTAGGCATAAATGTGCACTTTAGTGAACCCACATTTCACCAGTTAGGTGTATTCAAGTCCCATAAAAGAATAGGCGAGCCTTTTGCCATCAACCCGGCACAAATCCAGGCTGCTACTGAAAAATTCCTGATAAGTCGAAAGACGAACACCTAATCGAAATCTGTCACTCGGTTTATGGTTAATGACATATCGAGAGGTTCTATTCTAGTGTGATTTTCACTTGCAGCATAACATAAGGCATTTTGTAAGGAAATGGAAAGTCCACCACAAGGAGGTCTCAGTGAGCGAAAATATCGAAGGACAAGAAGAACAGAACTGAATTTCATGTATAATTCTGAGTAATACCTAACTGCAAACTTGGCACCATGTGGTCGTCCAAACGCAAAAATTGAGTACCCGCTTTATTAAGTAATTTATTACGACAGATGTACTATACCAGATTATTACAACTATAAAGAACTTGCAACAAAAGAGGACACCCTAATTGGCATATTCCGGATTCGAATAACATGATCAAAGCTTTTGGACATGCATACAATATTAAATCCCTTTCATGCTTGAGTTATTATGATTCCAAAATAATGACATAAGAGGCAGGGGTAGAAACTATGGTTTATTATTTTGCTTGCACGTGGAAATTTTAACCTTGAAACGAGATTAATTCTCCCCTGTCTGCGAGGGGATGACTTAAATAATGTACCTGGCCCAGACACATAAGGGGAGCTGATGGCGCATGGCGCTCCGGAATCAAAACGGACAGTTTATAATTTCTCCCCAGCCTCCCCAAAATTCCATTAGAATGCGGCGTATTAAATTCGGGGATGTATTATAGGGGAGAGTAATTGCATCGGGAGAGTGGACGGAAGCGTTTTTGATTACATCAGTAACTTAAAAAAAAAAAGATTGCTGTAGTGTTTGCGATCGCAATACATTATGGGAAACGTCCAGGGCCTTTTGAAGAACTACAAATGAAAGAAACATGTATGAAGGATATTATTTAGTAAGTATACGCCTTAAGGCTAGGGCACGTTGTAAACGATACTAATAATAACATAAATGTGGTCGAAGACCCGTCAGTCTGAAAGAAGAAATTTTGTCGTTTCGGAAGATAATTATTTGAAAGCTCTAAGGTATTATTTATATACGTATGGTGGAGCGATCACCCATTTAGGGCCCTGTAAAACCGTAAAAGAGGTCTCCCATTTCAAAGAACCTGCCTAGAGATGGGGGCAAATGCCTGGGCAATTTTGATTCTGTAAATACATATTTGTTACGACCGCGAATCATATTTTGATCGACGTACAACTATAGTGACCAGCAAATTGCAAAAAACGTAAGAATATTTGAATTTCGCGGGTTACCTTAGCGCTTCCCCCTTAAGATAAGAATTTGCAAAGGCTCTATTAATTACAGGAACGCCTCTAGTAATGGTAGAACAACCACAGAAATAAACGGTAAAATTTTTTATTGCCCAGTAGCAGGGCTGTTTCAACTACAAAATGTCTAAAGAGATGAATAAAAAAATCAGTGATGATTTAAAACCATCAAATTTCCTTCACTTGCAGTGCGACGGCTGGGCTGATGTTTGCAATGAAGGCATTATATTTTTTTTTTATATCCAAGCCACACCCTGTTTTCATAAACAGTTTGAACACACTTGATAATCGGCACACAAGCGAGTATTTAAGTTGTGAAACTGAAAAGTCAAGAAATCTTGTGGTGTGGGTAGATTTGTTGGAGATAAAGCAAGAAATCTTCATAAGACATTCAAAGTTATAAAAATAAATACCCCCATATTGTGCCATTGAACTGTGCTGCTCATACTTTGAATTTATTATGCTTTGATTTTCTAAAACCACCCCGAAGTTAAATCTTTCATAGATCTCCCAACAGATGTTATTAAAAAAAAGTAGTCTTATGTTTCTTTATTAAGTACCTAAAATTGGGAAAAGAAAAAGCTCTAGTCAGAGTCTGAAATTACCCTGCACGACAAGATGGGGCAGGCATGTCAGTGCATTGAAAATTCTTAAAAATAATAAAGCTGCACTACAGAGTTTAGCTGTTAATGAAAACCTTCAACCAACGCCCGATATTAAATATACACTTATAGATGAAGATTTCTGGTCCATCTCCATGTTAGATCAGTGCATCAGTGATCTTGAGCCTGTAGCAGATAGTATATTTAAACTGGAACGCAACGAATTCAACATACATGATGTATTTATGGTGGTTAGAAACCTTAAATCAAAATTAGAATTTGTGTTACCATGTTACCATTTGTGTTACAATGCTGGACGATGAAAACAAGGAGAACATAAGAACTTCAATTGAAAAACGAGTTAAGCAGTGCATACTCGTAAAACACATACATTTATATGCGGCCTACATGCTGGATCCTAAATCTGCAGGCATTGAACTGAATCAGGTGGAAGAAACTGAAGCCATCTCGCAGAGCACTGTAACATTGACTGTCTTGCTAATCTGGCCCAGTATAAAGCAGACATTTTACATCCAATCTTACTAAAATCAAAACTCTTCATCATTTGAGGAAATTAAACTCATTATTAATAACCTTGCTGTGGTTGCGCTGAGCAAATATGCGGGCATACTGAACGATGGGAAACCTATTAAAATACAGCAACAGCTCACAATCATTGCGAGAAATGCAAGATCAGAGCAAAATTAAATATGACGATGAAGAAAAGGATGAATATAATATTGTTTATAGCAGTTTCTTAGATGCAGTGAAGATATAAGTCATTTAATAATTTTTTTGTAGTTTAATATAAAAGTGGACCAAATATGACTGGAATTAGAAATGTGAGATGTCAACATTATATTATTATGACAACCTGTTTTATTTGCCAGGATTTGTTATAACAATGAGACGATTAGTTTCTCAGCTACCGTTGTGGCCAAACGTATGAACAATGCAGGGACACCTACTAAATGCAAGAACAGCTTGCAATCATTGCTAGAAATGTAAGATCAGAGCAATATTAAATATGACGATGAAGAAAATGGAAGAATATAATATTGTTTATGGCAGTTTCTTAGATGCAGATAAAGAAATAAGTCGAATTTAATTATTATTTTTAGTATATAATATGAAAGTGGACCAAATATCAGGAGAATTAGAACTCTGTGAGATTTCAACATTATATGACAATCTGTTTTATTCTTATTGACTTGATAAAATATTGAGACGATTAGTTTTTCTGCTACCGTTGTGGCCAAACGTATGCTCGGCCATGTAAAAACCGAAAATATGTCCTACTAGCTCTGACGTTGAATTACTCCAAAAATATAAAAAAACCAACGAAATATATGAATTTATATATAAGGCATCATGAATCAAAATGATCATGATCAAGTGAATTAAAAGAAAGTATTAGTAATCTAAAAGTATCAAAAAGCGCATCGCAGGAAAAAAAATCAACATCATAGCATTGCCCTTTAATGATGATTTCTCACCTCGGTTGAAAACTAGGTGGAATGGCTATCAACAAAAAGTCATAATCGTAACATATCAGTTCCAAGGAATTAAAGTACAAGTGCATATCTTAGAGATAACAAAAAGCACGAAACAGGCATCACAGGTCTCCGTGCTAACCCCGTTATTTGCTGAAATACTACTGCCCGACAAGCCAGTCGTATGTTTTTTCCAATCAACATTTTTGCTGCTACCTGATATAAAAAATAATAAATTTATTAAAAAAAATGTTTATTGAAGGAAAGCCTAAGTACATACTAAAACAATGTTATATTATAACTAGGTGGCTTTGCTATGCACAATACATTGAAACCCTGATCTCCAAACTATTTTAGAGATCAGTGTCCCTCTGCAGCAAAGTCACAGGCCAATATTTGTTACTCATTTGTACAAAGTACCTAATTTTTTACATCACACTAATATTATAAAGGTGAAAGTTTGTGAGTGTTTGTATGTTTGTTACTTCTTCACGCACAAACTACTGAAGGGATTTGAGTGAAATTTGGCACACAGATAGTTTATAACCAGGATTAACACATCGGATACTTTTATCCCGATATTCCCACGGGATCAACACTTATGCGGGTGAAACCGCGGGGCGCTGCTAGTAGTTAAATAAAAAGAAAATAATAATAAAAACTTTAAATAAAATAATGTATTTATATTATTCTCATTTACAATTTTGTGTGAGTGTGGGATGAGTGTGTATGATATGAGATGATAATTCTAATATTTAGCAGCACAGGCAGAGGCGGTTCTAACGTCTACAAATAAGCACCCTGCGGGGTCCATTCGATATGACAGAGAATATCGAACAGGAGATGGCAATTTTTGGAACAAACAAAGAAGCCCATAGAATTTTGGAAGAGATTACTGATATATCCCGATGGTTCACAAGAAAAGAACTAGGAAGTTGTTTCAGAAGCTACAAAAGTAAAGCTACCCTAGTGTCAAATAATGTGCGAAGATGTCGTGTGCAAATCATATGGCTTGCTCTCAGCAAGAGCAACGGAAAAGTGGCTGTGGGGACAACAACATGGCGTCGTATCTGACCTAGACATTAATAAACCTGGTAAAGAGATGAGTGTCACATTTGCTGGGAGGGCTAAATTGTTCTTGGGACGCAAAGAATAGGAAACATAGACACCTATTACATTTTTATTGTCTTTTGTTATTACGCCAAATATTCAGTCCCCATGTGTATTATTTTATTTCTGAGTAAGTTTGTTGTCAAATGGCAATAATTGCTCATGAGGCGTTAGTGGCATTGTCATCGAAAATACTTGTGCCTTGATTCTGTGGTGCAATCTTTAGCAATCGCTTATACCGATAAAATGAGCGTTCGTAAATTGTTTGACGCTAAACAATCCGAATTCATGGAACTAATAGAAATTCTCGCCGATAAAGACGACAGACTGTATACAAAATCAGGATTAACATTTTGAACAAATATCATTACGACAAAACAATAACAAAGCACGTCACCATTGTGAACGGTATGTCTAATATATCTAGGTGGCTGTGTTTTCTGCTACAACGAAGAACAATGTTATATGGTACATAGATTCAGGGTCATCTATGCATATGACTATGAGACATAACTGACTTTATGATGAAGACCCGCCTCCGATTTCAAGTATTAAAAATTCGAATGACCAAATGCTTACAGTTAAAAGTTGTGTCAATATAAACTTGAATGGGTTATTTGTGCCAGAGATGGCCCGCATTCTACTTTCCGTAAAAATTTTTTTATCAAAAGTGGATGTTCCATAAACAAAACGAAACATGGACTTTTACTTTTCATAAACACAAAATATCCTTGGTACATTAAATACAGCAGGGAACAACCACACAACCGATAGGAAAAAAGTATTTTCGGCGTATGGTCGGGACGCAACAAACAGATCAAAGCTGAAATTATACAGAGAGATGATCATTATGAGGCACACTTCTTGGAAGATGGAACCACAAAAAAAAAATTCTTTCAAACATTTTCATAATTATGTCATACATGTTGCCAGAGTTATGTGATCCCATATTGCACACACCACATGATAACATATTCGAAATGCCAATTCGGGCCTCCCATTTTTTTGTTATACCTACCAAATATTACACATTACATTATTGTACATTTACATCAGCAGCTGTTGAATGTGGCAAATTGGCAACGTTGCAATTGTTCAACCAACCAGCCAATGTTGATATTTGGTACGCGCTACGAAATGGACGCTTCGCTTTATTCCGATTGATTCCTTTTTCTACTCTGGAAGTACAAGAGCGAAACAACACTGGTTCTAAGGAATGACAGTATTCTCCAAAAGTATGCCGGTCATGCTTTGATACGAACTTCTTAAAAAGTAGATTCAGATAATTTATAATGTTATGGTTTTTTGTTTCTTTAATTACTTTTCATTGGTTTTCTAAAAAGGTAATGCTTTATATTATCGAATGGCAAAAGTTGAATAAAATTAATAATAATATCTACAATATAAGCTACAATTGAGGGAGGCCTATGTCCAGCAGAGGACGTTTGTCGGCTTAAATGATGATGATTATGATGATGAAGCTACAATTGAATAGTTAGTAGAATAGTGATATTTTACATTTGCTCTTTAACAAACAAAGGTTAAGGTGGCGAAATCTAGGACAGGGCGAGGGTGGTCGCGATTGCGCAATGCATTTGGGTGCAGGGCGCAACCCCCAACCCGTCAAACTATCGATTTATATTCAAGAATAGCGGCCTTGTGCTGTCCTATATACATGTCAATGTATAGGACACGAACAAAGAGATTTGTGATACTTCGGCTTCCTCCTTCGATTTAAGCAATTATAACACATGTAGTACCGCGTAGTAATACGCCTTTGGATATGTTAACTATTTTCTTATTAAAAAAGGCCAATGGCACTATGACACAAGTAAGCAATCTGTGGAATTAATTAATTCAAGTGTTTTTCCAAATTTTTCGTACGAAAAAATGCTTCAATGGAACAAATCGACTACGAAATTAAAGGCTCCAACTCCGAAGCCACTGATGACTTGAAAATCTATGCCACACTTTTATCTAATAATTCCTAGTTACCAAATTAAACGTTGACGGCAAAAGATCGAATTATGGTCAAAGGCAACCATATCGGTCTAGATGTGCATCTGCAATGTTGCCATTAAAGACTAAAACCACTATAAATACTAAAAATTAATTACTTTGCACAAGCCCCAATTCAAAATTATAAATATTCGAGAAGAAAAGAATCCAAAAAAAAAAACTAATGGGTTTGACACAAGTCAGACTTCATTCAATAATAAAATAACGGTGAAAGTGAACGACATAACTATTTCGCATCGTTTTACGGTCTAACATGTATAAAATTGTTAGTTTAGTTAGCTAATTCTGAACGAAGCTACTCTCAAATTATTTGAAAAATACGATAACTTTATGGAACAAATTATGCAAGGAAACTATGGATTACCTCGATGTTATGCCGTTTACATACAATTAATATACTAATTGTTATTTATTTATTAAGACTCTAATCTAAATCTCAAATCAGCAGCCTCTTGGCAAAGGCATCCTCCATTTGTTTCCATTAAATTCTATCACAAGCTTCTTCCAGTTACGGCCCGCTGTACGTTTTATCTCGTCTTCCCATCTGCTTTCTTGTTTTCCTCTTTTCTGTTAACTATTTCTAGGATACCAATCAGTCATTAAATTACACTATTTTCCTGTTTTGCTCTCATCATGTGTGCACTGTGCAGTCCACCTCCATTTCTCGAGAAGAAAAGACAAGATTCAGAGACATCAAGCCCCTAGCTATTTCTTGAGTACAGTACTGATAAAAAGTCAAAAGAATTAATGCTTTCCAAGTCATGCGAGAAAGAGCAAACTCCTTTTTTGCAAAACCTACAATTAACAAGTAACGCTAAATCGACACCGGAAATTGAAAACGAAATCAACTAAAATCGAATTCAAAATAAACCCAATACAACCACAGAATCAACCAACAACAAAGAAATCTCTCCCACCACGGCTGGTCACCGAGGGGATAAAGCCCATTATCCTCTAGTAAAAACTTACCTAACCTAACCTAACTTTCAACATTGAACACAAGAACAGTACTTATCCTAAATAAAAGTATCAGAACCGGGAATCTCAAAATGTAAGTTCACATTCTTGCAAAAATCGTAAATTTTTCTTCGCTGTCCATTACCAAAGTTATTCCCGTTACTACGGTAGCAAACTTAGCTGCATAGACGAAACCCACCCAGGACTGCGGTTATCGTTAGAACAGGGATCATTCGGAGTACGAACGGATAAACCTTTTTCCATAATACCTGTAGATTTGACGTTAGAACAGACAACGGTGAAGCAGCTCTCAAGTTAATCGGAATTATTCATATGAAAAACATCCTGTTTGTAAGACAACGTTACACAATCAATCATCGTTGTGGCCCGAGCCCGAAAAATACCTCAATGCGGCATACCATAGGAATCGCCAAGAATCAAGATGTCACCTCTGAACTACAAAGTTCTCAAATTCGAAAGTCACCATCAAATTTAATTAAATATAGGATTTATTAAACTACTCTCTGAGGGTATGAAACACAGACATAGTTCGTAATGCTACAATTAATCTTTTTTTGGGTACGGGGCCCATACAAAATTACCCATAGTCCTTTGTGATGATTATGAAAACAATATAATATTGACGAGACCAGCAGCTCGCCATACACTCCTACCACCTCCGGACTCGTCGCTTCCCTCGCCGGAACCCAGCCCCATCGAGAGTGCTGTACCTACCACCGATGACCGCAAGGAGGTATGGCAAAGCAAGGGACTTCACAGGCGCTTCTATCGGACACTTAATGAGCCCGGTGTAGACTTCTTAGCGCGTCCGTATCTGTTTTTAGGACCTTTTCGGGGAAATTGAAGGTTTTGTGACGAAGTTATCATGACGAATTACTACCGGAGACATAATAATTATTATGAAGGATGGGACGGTTGTCGTGTGTCGGGCATGCTACCGTCCGGGTGAGTCTATCAGTCATAATATTATTACTGGTTATTCTCGACTGCTCTACAAAATCATACAATGACCGCGGTGATGTTGGTTACGAGGCATCATACCTCTTCAGGGATGTTAATAAGTGATGTTGATAACCAAACATAAACAATCACTTGCATGACGTCAACCTCCGTTCCCGAAGGCCGCTACGTGTACCACCTATTGAGTGAGCCCCGAAATCGCAGAGCCCGTTTACAATGGTCTCGTGAACACAGAAATTGGGCAGAAGAGTGGCATTTTGTTTTTCAGACGAATCTCACTTTGGTATGAGGCCAGATACTACACGGTATTGGAGGACCCCTGGACGCCAAGTTTAAAATCGTGCCAGGAAGTCCATGCATACAGTGATGGAACAATCATGATATGGCCCGCCCATATCATGATTGTTCCATATTTGGATCTGCGGAAGAACCGAAATGATTTGGATCAGAGACAATCTCAATGCACAGATTTACGCTGAAACAATTATATCAGATGTTGTCATTCCTTTTCGGACACAATATGGTGCTTCAATTCTGCTTACGCATGATAAAGATAATGCACGTCCACACACACTTGCCGCAGCTAATATCAACGTTCTACAATCACCAGACTTGAACCCCATTGAGCACGCATGAGATATGCTTCAAAGAAGTGCTATGCCAAATGTGGATGCCGTACACACACCAGAAAGTCTTTTTCGCCTGTTACAACGGACGTGGGCGGCCATTCTGCAACGCGATTTGGATCAACTCATATTGAGTAGCCGAATCGAATACGATTCTGTCATACGCATTAACAGCGGAAATACAGACTATTAATTGTTTATTTTACGCAATAAAAACATTTTAAAACTTTTATTTTTATTTGTTTATCACATTTTAATGTCAGGATTAACACTAATGTGAAAACACCAGCATAAGCAAAAATCGCGTAAACTCTAGTACTTAATGCAAAAGCAGAGAGTACTTCGTCGACCTACACATAAGAAAACATTCTATTTAATCAATTTAAAATGACATTTTTATTTAATTTCAATAGGGCAATATTTTTTTAAGTCCTTAATCCCTAAACACTTTTGTGTGTGAGAAAGTTAGCAAATTAGTAGGCGGCAAAAGAACGAATTTAAAATATCTGGCAAAAATATCAGTCTAGATTTGCACCGGCAGTGGTGGCGTTCAACACTAAAACCACTATAAATAAACTGAAAAATCATTACTTAGGTTTGCCCTTTAACAAACAAAGGTGCAGGCAAAATCTAGGCCAGGACGTGGGCGGACGCGATTGCGCAATGCAGCCGATTGCAGGGCGCAACGCCCAACCACTCGGGAAATTGTAATTATCGATTCCGAACATTCTAGAACAGCTGCCTTGTGCTGTACTATACATTAACATGCATAGGACACGAACAAAGAGATTTATTAGACATCGGCTTCGTCCTTCGAGATAGGAATTTAAACACATGTAGTATCGCGTAGTAAAGTAATACGCCAAAAAGGCATCTTATTTTGGATATTTCGAAACATGTGTAGTCACACCCAGCACCTTATTTGACTGGCCAATTCATTCCTTTTCCAACCGAGCGCTCGGCGCATCATACAATCAGTCAGACAGTCGTCTATGATGCGCCGAGCGCTCGGTTCAGTTGAGTAATGTAACGAGTCTTTTAAGCCTGTTACATGATAGCGGATTTTTTGCTTTAATTTGTAGGCAATATTGTGGTGTTGCCATGTAAAAATTCATTTTTGGTTGAATCGGAATCGTGTAGTGGTCACACAGATTTTTTCTTTTTGATGCTGTCAGTTGATTTTGACAGATCACTTTCCGACTCAAGCTTTGCATAGAATGGAGTAATTTCAGGGCTCCGAATTAAATCCTGAAGTATTAACTTCAGATGGACGGCATCTAGTCTCCATTATGTGGTAGCCGATTTGCCCTTGCCGGCATCCTGATCGGATAGCCCATATTTTTTATAAAGGTAGGTAAAATTCTTCGTGGTTTCATATTCACGTTGTCGCGTGGCTATTTTGATGGCCGACGTTAATAGTTTCCGATATTTGTTTCAGGATCTTTTAAACCTTATATATTTTGGATTAATTCATCTACTGATGACATCATTTTTTTTAAAAGAAACGGTGAGTTAATTTGTATTTGGTCATAACCATTTAGATCGCCATTTTTATCAACGCTGGATATCAGCTAACGATTGTTCATGTTTGATTTCAGCCGCGAGGCGTTTCTTCTTTCTTCTTTCTTTTTCTTTTACAACTTAAAGTTTGAAAGCTAGCCCCTACCAGCATATTTCATGGACCGCCTTTGACGTCTCCGCGAAGATCAACATCACCAAGATGAGCGGGGTTTGCTCTTTCGGTTGTTAGTTTATTCGACGGAACGTGGTATGGTTTATAATACATAACTTATATTGACAAAAGTGCAATAATGACAGGACACAAAATAATATCAATTTAATCTTAGTTTTACACCTTAGAACCGTTAATTATAGAAAGGAATTTTCTTGTATATTGAAACCAGCAGCCTACGGGCAATAAAATCGTTCAATAACTTTTATGTCGATTTTTATTGATACTCCCCGCTTGAAGATTAAAGGTTTCCAGTCCCCGCAGGTTAGTCTATCCTTGGCATAGTTTTGTGTACTCCTGGCGCCCGAATTATCACTTCTACTAATTGTTTATTTATTTGGAGTACCACACACATTCATAATACTCATTTTTAATAACATCCATCCATACATAATCATTTTTTTTTTATTTTTTATTATTACAATTGTCGCTCAGCGAACAGGGACTTGAAGTAGGTTTGTCTGGTACCTGTATACTGTCATTATTGCACAATTAATTACTTAACTTATCGAGTCTATTGTTTGCATTGGTTTGTTCTACATTGTTACTTTAATAACTTTGTGTTTATTTTGATTTTTGACTCATAAGTAGTACTTACTTAATTTTGTGAATCTTTGTAAACAATGTTTGGTGTTTACAATTGATGATTTTGTTTATTGACCTGTGTTTTATTAACATGTTTTTTCCTTAGCAAAACCAACATAAATGTATAGCATAGACTGCGTTTTGTTGTTCTCAACAGTAAAGTTATTTTGAAAACAAAGTTTAACTTTTTAAGTAAATAATTTAATCTAATTGTTAAGTACAATATTGTACATTTAATTTATCTAGATTTAAGCTGCTTGTAAGTGATTATTGCACTTTTAAAACGATAAAATTAACTTAGTAATTTTTCATTGGAATACCACATTGACTTCTATACTTAACCTCAAACTTGAGAGTTTATTTTCAAACTTTTAACTTTTTGAAATTTAGTTTTTGCTTTTCGTTTGCTATTCGCTTTGCTGTTTGTTAATCATGGACAAGGGAGTTCAGTTTCCGCCGCTTCCGGATTCGGGTGATGTTGATACCTGTACTGCTGTTGATGCTGACGTTGCTGAGAAAGTTCATGAGATGGTTAATGCCCCAGATGTTAACAATCCCTTTGACTCAAGAATCGCTCACTCTTCTTCGGCTTTTACAGCACAAGCTTTGCCTTCATTTAATTCCTTGAATGCGCTTGTGAATGAAAACATTCGAAAAAACTTTCCTCCTTTCACTAAATATTGCTGGTTTTTTCCAATGATCAATGCTACCACTAGAGTAATTTGTAAACATTTTGAAAAGGAAATATTTCTCAAATTTGGTTGTCCAAAAATAGTAGTTTGTGACAATGGAACTCAATTTACTTCAAAACATTTTGTAGATTTTGTGAAAGGTTTTAATATAACCAAAATATTTTATAATACTTTGTATACACCTCAAAATAATCCTGTTGAGAGATATAATAAAACGGTCGAAACCTGCATATCCTGTTTTGTTAAAGATGATCATAGAACTTGGTCAAGTTTTTTGCCCAATGTTCAATTAGCTTTAAATAATAGTGTAAACCTTGCTACTGAGTTTACTCCTAACTTTCTGATGTTTGGTAGGGAGCTTGTTCTTGATGCGTCATTACATCACTTTAGTAGTTCTGTTGATAACTTATCTCAACTAGAAATTTCAAATAGAAATGCTTATGCAGTTTCTCTTAATTCACTTAGTGATATTTTTGTTAAAGTTCAAGCTTATTTGTTAAAGGGGTATAAGCGAAATGCCGCTTATTATAATAAGGGTCGGAAAGTCATTTCTTTTGATGTGGGTGATATGGTGTGGAGAAGAAGTTTTGTTCAATCAAATGCACAAGCATATTTTTCAGCTAAACTTGCACCTAAGTTTGTAAAGTGTAAAATAACTGAAAAGGTTTCAGATAACGTTTATGTTTTGAAAGATTTAAGTAAAGGTTCAGTGGGACGTTATCATGTTAAAGATATTATTAAATTTTAATTTGGTTTCCAAGTGTGTCTTGATTTTGATAGTTTTTTTTTGAAGGTCACCTTTGACAGTGTGATGTACGAGGGGATGGATGATAGGTTATCGGTGATTTGAAAGATGTATGTTAGGTAACTTCTTATAAATTTATTGAATTTGAGACATTCTAAAAACAAAACTTAGGTCATTCTGGTTAATTTAATACTATTTTTTTCCACACCAAATGTTTTTCACATCAAAGGATCTTATTTTATGTTTTGTTTGTTTTTGTTGGATTATCTAAGATCTTATTTTTCTTTTTTTAATGGTAACTTTCTACCTGTTTATATTTTATTAGGATCTTATAGGTATAACCCAACAGTTGAGATTAAAAACTTGAATTCAATTCCAAGTTTTTGTAATCCTTTTTGTTCTTCATAGTTTAAAATCATTCTATTTCCTCTTCGTCATAAATAGTAATCGATTTTTAAATCTATTTTGTGCTGTTAGTTGGCAGAATTGTTTCTCATTTTTACTGGAGTTTCATTCTTTTTAATGATCGGATTTGACTTTGTTAGTAACGCGTTCATCCTGGACTTAACTTTTTAGGGTCATTCTGTAACCTTTGTTACAAAATGGCTTATTATTTTTTGGATCTTGGTGTAGCTGACCTTGATTTCGACTCTTTTCCATTGTGCTCGGAAAGTCGGTGGTGTTGTGCCGGTCACAGTGTGGGATTTTGTTTTGACTTACGTCAATCTTTTTTCTTTGCGTTCGGAAGTTCGGTGGTGGTGTGCCGATCGCATTGTGAAGCTTTGGCTTTCGCCTTTTTGTTGTTGAGATTTCTCACTGGAGATCTCAATGTTTTTTGTTTGTCTGTGTTTGGGAGATTGGTAGTGTTGAGCCAGTCACAGCATTCACTTTCTTTTACAGCTATTGTGCTCGGGAATTCGGTGGTGATGGGCCGATCACAATACGCTTTCTTTTGTATTGTTTCAGGTTGTGTCTGTAACAGTATTTTAAATAAGGTCTTTCAGCTTTATTTAAAAACTTTTGTTCGGAGTTTCAAATTTTTTGGATTGTTGGATACGGAGTTAGTCAGTGGCAATAGAGCCTAACTGCACTCAAAGTTGTACTGTTCCAAGTGTTTGAAATTTTTAGTCAGTGGCTATAGTGCCTAACTGCACTGTTTTGGAGTTTGGGAGCGCTAAGAGATTTCTCTCTTCGTTTCATTTAATGAGTTTTTATAACTTATATTTTTTTGTTTTTCACTATTTCGTTTTTTACTTTTTGTCATTTACATTTTTTACTTTTATTAAATTCTTGAGATTTTGTCGTTTGACGTTTTCAGAATTCATTTACCTTTTGAATCTTATATGATTATATTTTCTTTTTTTGATTTAGAAAGTTTTTAAGGCTGTTTTATTTGGTTGAAGATTTCTTTCTAATAAAAGAAAGTTCCTTTCTTTTATTTTCGGGAGGGGATGTAATGTAACGAGTCTTTTAAGCCTGTTACATGATAGCGGATTTTTTGCTTTAATTTGTAGGCAATATTGTGGTGTTGCCATGTAAAAATTCATTTTTGGTTGAATCGGAATCGTGTAGTGGTCACACAGATTTTTTCTTTTTGATGCTGTCAGTTGATTTTGACAGATCACTTTCCGACTCAAGCTTTGCATAGAATGGAGTAATTTCAGGGCTCCGAATTAAATCCTGAAGTATTAACTTCAGATGGACGGCATCTAGTCTCCATTATGTGGTAGCCGATTTGCCCTTGCCGGCATCCTGATCGGATAGCCCATATTTTTTATAAAGGTAGGTAAAATTCTTCGTGGTTTCATATTCACGTTGTCGCGTGGCTATTTTGATGGCCGACGTTAATAGTTTCCGATATTTGTTTCAGGATCTTTTAAACCTTATATATTTTGGATTAATTCATCTACTGATGACATCATTTTTTTTAAAAGAAACGGTGAGTTAATTTGTATTTGGTCATAACCATTTAGATCGCCATTTTTATCAACGCTGGATATCAGCTAACGATTGTTCATGTTTGATTTCAGCCGCGAGGCGTTTCTTCTTTCTTCTTTCTTTTTCTTTTACAACTTAAAGTTTGAAAGCTAGCCCCTACCAGCATATTTCATGGACCGCCTTTGACGTCTCCGCGAAGATCAACATCACCAAGATGAGCGGGGTTTGCTCTTTCGGTTGTTAGTTTATTCGACGGAACGTGGTATGGTTTATAATACATAACTTATATTGACAAAAGTGCAATAATGACAGGACACAAAATAATATCAATTTAATCTTAGTTTTACACCTTAGAACCGTTAATTATAGAAAGGAATTTTCTTGTATATTGAAACCAGCAGCCTACGGGCAATAAAATCGTTCAATAACTTTTATGTCGATTTTTATTGATACTCCCCGCTTGAAGATTAAAGGTTTCCAGTCCCCGCAGGTTAGTCTATCCTTGGCATAGTTTTGTGTACTCCTGGCGCCCGAATTATCACTTCTACTAATTGTTTATTTATTTGGAGTACCACACACATTCATAATACTCATTTTTAATAACATCCATCCATACATAATCATTTTTTTTTATTTTTTATTATTACAGTAACTTACACGGGGAGGCTTCTTCATGCATCCCAGAAACAAACATTGTATCGGCCCATTATTTTTAAAAGAGTAACTGTAGAGTTTTTTGTTAGCTCTTCTCGATATGAAACGACCAATTGGAACCGTGCACCTCGCTTCTGACGTTACATAAGTGCCCATGTAGGTATAAACGAAATATTAAAAAAAAATTAGTTTGATAGCCCACCTCGACGCGTGTCCGGCATCAAGGAAGCTAGCGCTCGGTCAGTACTCGCTACACAAGCAGGTAACTGAGACGATTAACAAATCGAGCACCAAGTTGAAAGCATTTTCAACTCCGAAGCCAATAATTTAAAACTAGAAAATCTGTGAGTGACCGAATTTGTAGGCAGAAAAAGAACGAACCAACGGCAAACATATATGCACCCTTACATTTTGATCGTTTTAATCCTTAAAAGGGGTCATTATACTCATCATTATGAAAAACTTTTAATATGGGACCAAACCTGATATCACAAAAAATATCCAACTTCGATATGATATTAAACATTTAATATAACACTTCTAAAAGCTATGCTTTTAGAAGTGTTGTATTAAATGTCACTTCAATTAAACAGCTCAAATAACTAGCAGCACATGACAGAGTGGCAATTTGAAACGGCATTGCATGCTGGACAAACGTTGGCTTCTGCGGATTCAGTCCCCAGAAGACAATGTTCGTGCAGATTGCAATGCCGTTGTAGCGTGGCGTAGCGTAGCAGGCAGCTAGCTAGCTAACAAGTGACCCGTATGATATACCTACCCTACTGCCGCAAACCTCTTCTTGTAACATACAACCTGACTGGTAGAACTTACTCCTTGAATAATATATGTATACTTCAGTAATGTTAAGTAAGCACATTGTTTTTTTTATCATTTTATAAAAATTTATATGTTAGTAAGTTATGTTTATTTTTTTTAAATACATTTATTTTAAAGGCATCCTAAAATAATAATAATAAGTACCTTACTACAAATATAATCCTGAAATAGTTCTTGAAAACACAACACGCAAGCTATACTTTGATCGAGCCATCCTCACAGACAGAACAACTCATTACAATAGGCCAGACATAACTTTACTAGACAAAATTAATAAAACTGTCCAAATTATTGACATAGCAGTACCAAACACACACAACCTACAAAACACTATTGCAGAAAAGCTGTCAAAATATACAGACTTAAAAATAGAAATAAACCGAATGTGGCGATAAGGCAGCGTTGCCATAATCCCAGTAGTAGTCTCAACCACGGGTGTCATTCCTAAACAACTGCACCTATCTTTAAAAACATTACACTTATCTCCTTCCACCTACCAAACTCTACAGAAAGCTGCTATTCTGAACACTTGCAGAATTGTCCGAAAATTCCTTCAGAATGACAATGATGTCCAAATATCACACCCAGTAACATCACCAACAACACAAAGTCTAACTAAACATATCATCACATCATAATATGTTATCATCTATCGTTTAGGTTAGCACTTGGCTTCGGCCTGTGTTATCCTATAAAACCGGCACATCAATGCTGAGATACAAAAATGTATACCAACAAATAAGAATAACTGTACTATATTGTTGACTAGAGTTAACCTGACTTTATTGTAGGACACATTGAAGATTCAGACGCCTTCCAACTAGAAATCCGGTGTAAGTCGAGTAGGCAAGTTATCTGAGACCGTTGTAAGAAATGCGTGTGTCGTTCGCAATGACCGAATAATAATAATTACAGCACACGAAAACACAACAGAAAATATCCACTAACGTACCGCCGCAAAGACAACGAACGAAGCCATAGACATATTTATCTCAATGAACGAAGCGAATGATCAACTTCAACTCTTGATTAATGGCTTCTGTGGAACAAACACCACAATTTTGCCAATTTCACGTACTAAAATACACTAAATTAAAAAATTAAATCTCTCTGACACGTGAGACAGCTCGCTACTGCGGCTGATGTGTCTCCAAAAAATATGATGATGTGATGATGTCCAGTCAGCACAGATGACAAAAGCCGAAGCCAATGATTCGTGATTGATGTTTGAGTTTTTGACCTGACATTGACATATTTTTTTTTAATTAATTTATTCATGACCATGGATACATGTCCTTCAGTCGTACATTGACATAAGTTCCGCTTTGTTGCCTGTATATTAAAACATTGACAATCGATTGTGAAATCGATTTATGAACCAATTCATTTTTACGACCATTATTTAAAAAATTAAACTTATGGAATAAAGAATAATTATTAATATTTTAAATAATTAATTAATTATTCAATCTATTTTTATAATAATAATCGGTTGTATACATCGATTAACTTACCTATATCATATGGCAACATTGTTTTAATATGAAAATAAGGGAAGTCAGTATTAATTTGATTAATTAATTAATTTCTTATCCCATGATAAAACTGCTTAATATTTTATAATTGACCACAAAAAAACGTGAAACAAAATATTGATAAATATCTCATTTGTGTAACGTTAGGCCCAGATTCGCCCGTCTCCTTTATTATAATGACGAAATGGAAATACCAATATTAAATAAAAGTTAATTTGTTTTCTATTGATGAATTGATGGAGGGGCCCGTAGCTAAATAATAACAGCCGCACAGGTCGATAAATCAGGTTAAGTTACGCTTGCCGCGGTTGGTTTGTGGATGGGTGACCATCTTTACATACTGTGACCCCTCCGTGCCTCGGAAAGCACGTTAAGCCGTTGGTCCTGGCTGTCATTCGTCAAGCCCGAAAAGCCCGAAAGTCTGACAACCAGTCTTATTCGTCAAGCCCGAAAGTCTGACAACCAGTCTTATCAAGGGGTATTACCCAGTAATTGGGTTGTGGAGGCCAGATAGGCAGTCGCTCCATGTAAAATACTGGTATTCAGCTGCATCTGATTAGACTGGAAGCCGACCCCAACATAGTTGGAAAAAGCTAGGCAGATGATGATGTTTTCTATTGATGACAAGTGGGGTTTCTTGTATAGAGTAAAATCTTGGTACCAATCGAAACAGTGAACACGACACGTTAAATATCACGTTGATATTTCGATTTCTTTATGAAAACTAGAAATCGTATTTGTCTGGAGGTACTTATTTTTTTTAAACTGCGCATGTAGGTACCTACCTATAACTTGCTTATAAGAATACATGTAATGCGAGTTTTTTAACACCTGTTTCACAATTTGCCGTCCTACGTAAACCTTGGAACAAAAACCTTAAAATCATCAATATTTACGTAGCTTGGAAATTTTCCTAACAACCGAGGGTTAAGTTATTATGTGATTAAAAATACTTATTCATTTGTTCTAGTATTTGTTGTGTAAGGTACGTGTTTTTGTTGTAGCTTCAGACAATGAAACAATTTGCAAGAATCAAAGGTTTAAAAAGTGTAAGTCAGAACAGCAATATTTTTATTAAATTATACATGTATATACATAGTAAATACATGCGCAATGCACGCGCAACGTGACTGGTAGAGAATGCCTTAGGCAATGAGTCTGCCTAAAAGGGCCAAAAAAGGTACAATTTTTTGTGTGCGAAAAGTTTAATAAATAAACATGTTGCATGTTGTTGGCAAAAAATAAAGCATATTTCTGTCACAACTATATTATACTACAGAACCTCTGAAATTACATCAAAACTAAGCGCCAAACACCACAGACTCAGCGAATAAAAACATCATAATAAAACCAGGCTTAAAACAGTCGAAAGTCGCCAAAAAAATCTTAAATTAATTGTGCATAAAACTGTAAAATAAAACGCTGATTAATGGTTTTTCCTTCACAATGAGGCCTTCGCTCTGCAGTGGGACAATTATTTATTTCTTTTTAATTAACATGGTTAAAAACAATTAAGTACAATAACTAAAGACAGAAGCACATAAAAATAAAATACATATAAAATTCAAACGTATACAAATTGCTTTGTTAGGCAAAGTAATAATAGAAATTAAAATTGTCTGTCTGCCCTGAGTCTAGATTTTACTTTAGTTATCAATTCAAATACAGTAGCTAGGCAATTAGTAAATACAATCTATGTTACATATAAAAGGCAAATGTTCCAACTTTACACATCTTCATTCATCGCTCAGCCCAAACTGCTTAAGATAGAAATTCGAAATTTGGACAATAGGTTCCTTTTGTGATGTAGGCATCCACTAAGCAAGGATTTTTGGAAATTTTACCCTTAAGGGGTTGAAGAGTGGGATTTTGTTTATATGAAAAATCTTATTGCTGAAGAGCTAGTTTAAAATAAAACTACCATCAAAAACTGACAGCCACATAGAAATAAAGATTACATTACTGTTTGTTTGCATTGCAAAGTAAGTTTTTAACAAGAATGTAAATAAAACCATTTAAAATATTGTACATGCAATTGTATTTGTTTTATGCTGATACTGACGCACAGCGATGCATGCTGGGAAACCTATTAGGTGCCAGCTTGTATATTTGTTGCTCATAACCCATAGGATGGTTAAGGAGTTATTAACAGCATGCCACGTAAGTTGCTGTGGCAATCGAGGCTTATTTCTTTTTTTCCTATTCATTGTGATATTTTATTGTATTTATAGATAACTAACAATTTAGAACCTAGTGTAAATGGTTAATTATCTATACAAAGTTCTTTTTTTCATTCTTTTATCTGAAATGACACATCAAAAATTTAAAACACTGAAGTCTTCACTGATGATAAAGTACTGTTCATAAGAAATATAATTTAGACCATTCCAGTTAGAATCAAAGCAGTGTTTTTTTTTTGGTTCATTTCGTCCCTTTTTGGGACAGGCAAGGGGAAAGCAGTGTGTAAACAAATTTCATCAGTTTTTTTTTCAGATAATTGTAACAGTTGCAGGACACAATAAAATAGAAGTAAACAAATGGCTTTTTAGATCACCTTAGGCCTAGGGCATATGACAACCATAGTTAATATGGGCAGGAGTGTTGTTGACCACATTGCCATCATTTCTCTTGCCCATATAGCAATTTATTTAGATTAGGCACAGCTTGCGGTTTTCTTCCCTACATTTCTATTCGCTGTTATCTCTGTTATCACCACTTTTCTAGCTATATAATCTATTATACAATCCATCTTATCATTTCTGTGGTTTTCCTTATGTTTTCTTCTTAAGAGGAATTTAAATGCACTGGCGCTAAGCTGGACAGGAATCGCAGTAGTCACTAAACAATCTCTGGTTGCTCAATATAAACCGTTTCCTATTGATTAACAGTGTTTAATAATCAACAATAATAATGTTGTCTTCAGTAGATACATTTCATTGTCTTCCACTACCAAATTAATATAGATAACCCCTTAATATTAGATAGTTATTTAATATGGGTTGGTGACACTCACACAACTCAATAGTTTAGAAACATGTTACCTTTTGTGAGCCACCATTCCACCTCCCAAAAGCAAGAATAGATTATTAGTGGATCATTTGTTGAGATTCGATAGGTTATTATTACCTAAGCATTAAGGAGTAAGATGACGCTCTGACCGACGCATTGAAGGTAGTCTTGTTTTCTGTCAGGTTTCAAGTATTCTTTTTTTAATGTAGACAATTGCTAACAAACACTGATTATGTGTTAGTCACCCTCACTACATTAAAAACTGGGGGCATAAGGCAGACTGATATCTGCAACCTGTGTGATTATTCTCTTCTGGCTGTCGTATTATTCAGTGGTCAAAGATTATTGATTTTTTTACCACCAGAAATTGGCATGGCATCGGCGGAACGAGGTTTATGTACCTTGTAAGAAGTTTGAGGACTTTTGATGAAGTTTTTATATAGAACGACATACAAATGCTTTTGTAATGGAACCTTTACAAAAGCTATAAAGAGAGATATCTTAAAAATGAGGTACAAAATTTACCTTTGTTGCGGTTGTCTCGACTCCATCTCTCTTCGTCTGACATTTTCAAAATGTTCTCGAAAACGTTCGTGAATTGCCAAGTTCGTCCAATTTCTAACCACAATCACTGTTATCAGTAGTTAAACAGGTTATCACAATGAAAAACTGAAAACATACAAACAGACTTCAAGTTTCTGCAGAATACGTAGTATCTCTACTAAGTAGTTTGTGGCAAAATACAATATTGACAGGAAAAAAATGATTTTACAAATGTTTTACTTTTATTTTGCTACAACTAGCGACATCTTCCGGTTGAGAGAATAGTTTCTGAAGTTTCCAATTTTCCATTTCGCCCACATGAGCAGCAGTTGCCTAAATTATTTTAATTCCACGTTAAAAAATAAAACAAATTCCCAGTTTTGGGTCATTCATTATTTTGATAGGAAATATATTATAAATTATTATAACGAATCATTTATTTTTTATTTATTCAAATACAGACTCATTATCATCTGCCTAGTCTTTTCCCAACTATGTTAGGGTCGGCTTTCAGTCTTAACCGGATGCAGCTGAATACCAGTATTAGACTCAATAGGAGAGAAAGAACGCTTTTGTTACAAATGAGAACATTTTTCACGAGTAGCGACGTCTTTCGGTGCAGATTGAATATTTATATTTTATTTTTGATTATTTACGTCTACAGCGTCTTTGAAGTATTTTTTGGTGATTATCTACAACTCGACTATCACGAATGATTTTTAATAAATTCACTAACAACACTAAACTGTCAAGTAAAGATTTTCGACACTATTATTTCAACTCAACACTTGACATTGACACTTTTTCACTTTTGTTTATTTGAGCGAATTATCTGGTTTTTATTTAGTTATTGTTTAGTTTATTTAGTTACCTAGTTATTTATCTTGAGTTGATCTTGTTAGAGAGTAGTATATTCCTTGAGTCAACCAAGGAATATACTACTCTCTAACGAGAGCTACTCTCGTTTGTTAAAGCACAGACTACAATATAAATTAAAAGTAGGTAACAATATCAAGAAGTAGGTGACCGTCTCTTTCATAAAACTTTTATTTATAAAAATTATATCTATAATTTAGAAATCCTTTCAATTACAGTAGCGAATAATAAACAAAATTGATCTGTTCAAAAAACTTGATTGGTGGCTGTTGTAAACTTTCAAAACATTAAATATCAATTAATAATTTGCAGTCCGAAATGAGCTATGATACAAATGAAAGTGTTAAATTTCAAGTACACCCCTGTGCAAGCGATATTTTCTTTGAGTTTTACGTCTTATTTTACACAATTTTCAGACTGCACGGGTCCTACGAAGCTCTTAAGTATGGCAGCTTGCTCGTGGGGCTTGCAAACCTCTCAATGAGTATTATCAATTATCAAGTAGCCATGCTTGCTGCTGCCGAAATGCTAAGAAACTTGCTAGGTAGATTGTTTGGCTATTGTAAGTTTAATACATGAAACTAGTCTACCATGTTCTTGAGTTGACCGTTTATTAAAAGTAACCCTATTATGTTGTAGTCTGTGAAGTAACAATATCAAGAAGTAGGTGACTGTCAGATAGTTTGTACCTGATTAGAGATACAGTGTTAGATGCTAATAAGAAAGTAATTGAACACGCATTATATTGTTATTTTATTACATTAGTTAGTAGATGTTACACAATACAATTGATGCAAGGAATGACAAGACTGTTTGAAGAAACTCCATAGCAACAGTAGTTTCTACTAAAAACAGATTATGCTCTGTGATGCATACAAACTCCAACATACTCGTCCTCATCACTAGCATGGTCGCTGTATTAAGCCAAGGGAGGACCTCAACCCATTAAGTCTTTGTCCAGATAAACTCTTAGTCAACATATCTGCCTCCATGTGGGCACTTGGACAGTATTCTATTAAAACTTTTTTAACTGTCATAGAAATGTAGTTTCGTATCAATAGAGCCAATCATAGGATTTTTCGTCAATTGTATGGCAGCCTGATTATCATTATATATTTTGACGATTTTGGCCTCCATTCTGACATGTCATTTATTAAACGTCTTAGATGGATTGCTTCCGTAGCGGCTTCAGCCACACACATGTACTCTGCTTCTGTTTACACATGTACTGTGCATCTTAATTATCTTAAATCTGCCTTGAAATATCACGGTCGAAGGTGTCATTATCTACATACTAGAACTGGTTAAAATAATAATTATTATATACTTAAACCTTATCAAACATTGTAGTGCAACAATATAATTAGCGAGAAGTTAGTGTAGACTGCCTTGCTGCTGAACATGAGGTTCGATTTCCATATCACGCAAAGTATCATTGGGTTTTTCCATTAGGAATTTCTCAATAAAACTATACAACGTGTTTTTTTTATATATATTTCATAACTCTAGGTCTAGGGGGTCATTGTACTCATCATTGTGAACAACTTTTACTATGGGACCAAACCTGAAATCACGAAAAAGAATCAGTTGTTTCCTACATTTATGTTCGTATAACTCATCAAAATGTAGGGAACACCAGATTTTTTTTTTTGGTATATCAGAATATACGACACGTACACGTTGTTTAGAGTGAGTGTGAGAATTTGCAGGCGACGGAGAGACTATCCCCGCTTTCCGAATTAACTATAATCGCTCACAGCGCTCACATCATCTCACATTCGTTCCGATTTAGATATTACGATTATGACAGCCTAGAGCTGTCAACAATTCGGAACACTCGTGAACCCGCTCACAGTGCTTACTCAATGTAAAAACGATATTATTACAGTATTTCTTTGCATAGACACCACATTTCTTCAGTTCTTCTTCGTCTTTGGTTAGATGGCAACTGTCAGCCAGAAGCACAATTTCGAAAATACCACGTTAGTTTAATTTACAGATTATGATGCAACTCAAAACAAAACACACACTGACACATCCAGACACATCCACACACACACACACACTGTAATTTTTGACAGCGCTCACGGTGATATTATTAGAAGGCATGGTCGGCGTTATCGCAAGATGGCGCATGTCATGACGTCATCTATGACGATTCACGGGACATCGTTATCGCGCTCACGCTAATCCGGTACGGGTTTTAGCACGCTCACATCGATTATTTCCCAACTCGGAACGCAGGGTATATTAAAAGTAAGAATCAGCTTTAAACGACACAGTTGCACATTTTAGAAGCTCGTTCTTTATATTTCTTTAATAATAATCTAAAGGAAGAAAATCTCCTTTGAATTTAATTTTAATAAAAAAGACCCGTCCATATCTCGGAAAGCACGTTTAGCCGTGGTCCCGGCTGTCATTCATGGATCTTTGACAGTCGTTAAGGGTCAAAGATCCAGTCCAGTCTTACGAAGGAGTATCGTGTTACCTAATAACCGGGTTGTGGGGGTCAGATGGCAGTTAGACTGGAAGCCGACCACATTTAGTTTAGATATTTTTGCGTTCGTTTGTTACTCGTTTGCTCACGTACGTTACTCCTCACTTTTACTAAGTAAAAGTTGATTACAAATCCAAGTGCTTTTGAAATGAAAAGACTTCAAAATCGGCCAAAAATTTAATGTTCTCTCAATTAATAAATCTTTCAAACATCACACGGAATATTCATGTTACCAATTCGTAATTTTATCTCATGAAAGGATAGCCTTTGAAGCTCACAACCCTCACCCCTCGAAAACGAATAAAACCAATATTAAAAGCTGTATGTCTATGTGTCTGGCATTGCAGACTCAAAGGACCGAATATAACTCCCCGTTTCCCTATGTATTTCACATGAGAGCAGCATCTGTTCTGATAGAAATTAAATGGGATACTGGCATGCATGCGAGATTCAAGAACCATTTAAAGTATAGGTACTACATGTGTATATTTCGTATTCTTTATGGAAATTTTTAGATTGAAGCTTTCTTTTAAGGGGAATGAATACATGACCTAAAGCGTGGTCACTGTTGGACTGCATAGAAAAGAAAGAAGCGCGATGACACAACTCTGGCAACTTATATCAAAATATGAAGCAATTATCTATTTACAAACAATTATCTATTGTTTGGACTAAAAAATGAAAACACTAGTGCTTTAGTATGTTGCTTGTAGAATAATCTGACAAAAAATCAGAATAATTGTATGTTACATATTAGTGTGGTTTTTTTTGTAAAAAGAAAGTTTTTAGAGTGTATCTTCATGATTTTTTCTATCGTATCAAATTAGTTGTATTATGTTTTCAACACACTATCTAACTAGCGTATATCCTGAAAACATCATATATTTTTTTCTGATTTTGTTTACTGTAGTCGATCATATACTTAAGGCATTATAAAACTTGCGTTTTTTGCGTTTAGGTCCTGTTATCCTGTAGTCTCCTTAATATAGAGTGGCGGGGACATCGACGCGCTATCTGTAACCATGGGTCTGGAAATCTTTCGTGGGTTATAAAAAAAAACTACTCTAGTGGGTATCATATGCTGAGCTCATGTTTACAGTTTTCTCATTGATGTCCCCGCCAACCTGTAAGTATATGTATTTATAAATAAAATATACATAGTGTAAATTACTTGTACTTAATTAACTATCTAACTTAACAAAAAAACTAATACAGGGCGTTGACACGTTTCTCGAAAAAACATGGAGGCATTGCCACGTTGTATGGCAATTTTAAGCCCCTGGCCAAGGTAAATGCCCAACCAGCCAATGTACAAACCCACAGAAAATGGGCCACAAGAAAGAATGAAGAATGGCCTTTGGGTCACAAGAAGTGTTAATAAAACTATTATTATTATTTTCACGACGATTTCTACATTAAGTAAATATATTATGATCTTATTTTTCCTCAATAATTACTAATTATTTTACTGTTTCAACATTGCGTAATGTTCTCCTTAATACCAAATGTGAAAGCTTTTCAATTAGGTATCCCTCGTACGCGTGTGCGTGGATGGTAATACATAGTCCGCCTGTGTTTGAGTACTAATTGCATCGACAGGACCACCCCCCTTTACCTTTGTACTCGTATTCATTTAATTTCTGACGATGCGAAAGGCTTTGAGGGGCTCACCCTGCTTCAGGGTTTGCAAACCCACAGTTGCTTACTAAAAAAATAGGAATGTTTCATTATAATAATTGTTTTATTTTGGAAAAACATGGGAACTACTTTTGTAGTACACACCTTAAATACTACAACTTATACACTAGGGTCAGTAACAAAAATTTGGGATGAACTCTTCTTAATGAGTCATGTACTTACGAGGCACTTCATGCGGACAATAATTTCGCATGAGATGCATCAGCACAGGAGCTCTCAGGTCCTCAGCCACGACCCTCAGGATGCTATTGCTACTCTCTAGAATCCTCCTCACAAGCGATGCTACCTTTTTTCCTGATGATCGCATGGAAACCATCTGTACGCGATTGGGCAAACATCTCTGAGGCACTACTGAAACGAGGGAGTTTCAACATCATCCTAAAAACATTTTTGTACTGTACGTGCGAGGCATTTAGCGTCCCGCGTGAGCAGCTGAACCACAGACATCCCGTGTACAGGCCCTGGCAGTATGCTTTAAACAAGGTTATTTGACCTGATCGGTACAACGGAAAAATCTGCGCGCCAACATATTCCCGCGCACCGCCAATGCCCTGCGCTCCCTTTCCATGTCTCCACCGTCTTTAAGGTCGTCGACAAGTATATAGCCCAGATCACCTGCTTTATATTAGCCCCGTTCAAGGTAATTGAAGGAATGGTGTCTGGGCACTTGCCGGCGGCCTTGAAAACCATGAACTCGGTTTTTCTTATATGTATTGTAGATAAGACCATGTGTTGCGGCGTATTTTTCACATATCTTCAGCATCTCCCTGATTGACCACGCAGTTTGGCGCAGCAACACCATATCGTCCGCGTAGCTGATGCTGTTCACACAAACACGGGGGGTGTTTGTGTGAACAGCATCAGCTACGCCCGGCAACCGACACGCATGCCGCTGTACTCGACTATGAGGTCATTTACATACAAGTTAAACAACGTTGGAGAGGACAATCCTGTCTCACTAGTCACTCCGCACTCCAACCTGTATGACTCTGAGAGGCAGTTTGCCCACCTAACACATTATTCTACCAGTACGAGTACCAGAATTAAAATATTTTCAACAGTCCCGCCGGCATATCCCTATCATCCATCTTCCTTCAAAGCACTTCATACGAAACGGTATGGTAGGTTACCTACTTAAAAATATGTCTTCATAAAATGTTTCTTCAAGAAGTTGTGCAAACAGGATGTACCTAGTACTTAATGGTCATGGATCTGAGAAAAATTACGTAAAACAAACCTTTACTGAGAGGCATAAAAACAATTAAAAAAAAAACAAAACCATTGGGCAACGAATTTACTGAAAACTTTCAACATTTTCAATAGAGCACTTTTATGGTCCGACGCAAACGTTTATATAAGACTGATGAGGAAATGTTAACGTCTAAACTGAAAATTCTCGAAGTTTTTTTACGTAAACGCAAAATTCTTAGGTGCAGCGCAGACGACAGACTATCCGTGACGGACTTTTTAGTCTGTGAAAATAGAACCTATGCAATTATATGCAGTAGGTAACGCACACGACGCGCAAAAAGTCCGGCGCACAAAAAATCCGTGTAATTCGGGCAGACCGCACCGCGCCGGGCCGCGCCGCTCCGCACACAGTCTGTGAAAAAAATATAACGTTTGCTTCAACACGCGCTAACGCAGACGGCGCACACTTTAGTCGGCAATCTGCATTTGCTAGGGGTGGACGTAATGCACGTGATCTATTATCATGGCGCCAGAGGTCGATGTAACGATGTTAATTCAAGAAATATAAAACAGACCAGCAATTTATGATACTTCTAAGGCAGAATATCATGATAGACATTTAAAAAGAAACCGACAGAATGATCGAAGATGTGCGTCGTGTGCGTTGAGTCTGTGAAAAATCCGCGACGGACTTTTTGCGCGCCATGCAGACTTTTTGTGCGCCGCAGACTCGATCGCACAAAAAGTGTGCCGTCTGCGTGTTTCTCTTTCGAAATTTCAGAAGCACTCTTTTGCTTATTTGAATACCGTTACAGTTGCCGGGCGTTGCTTTGGATAAAGGAGCCCCACAAGTCGCGTTTCGTTTCCTGATGTTTTTCCGTACGCGGATACAGCTTTAAAAAAGCGATGGTGAGCTCAATACCTACGTGGACAAGTTAGTGGCAGCGTTATCATTGGAAAGTTTGTTCTTATTGTACCTACTTTGCACAACCCTCATCTGCCACTAAATTACGATGAAAAGGTACAACATGAGAAAACAGTGCAGGTTATGCACACAGTTTATAAAATTTGAGTAAAATATAGTAAAATTGAGTTCAATATGTTGACCCTTTCTTAATGTCTCTTAAGGTTGACATAAATACAAACCTATCCAAGAAATTGTTGTTTTTTTATAAAATTGGCTCTATAAAATCAAATATCGATGAAAATTCTTTGAATCTTTATTTCCACCGTAGTTTTGCCTTCCCTGCTTCAACGTTTCTCTTAGTAAATTCGATACTTGATAAATAGCCAGACAGGTAGCGGGTTGGAAGCTGTAGGGTGCGGGGGACGAACAGGTATATCATAATTATAGCTCACTAATGAATTGTGGAACTCGCCACCCGGCTTATGTGTGGCAGCCACCTCGTGGACGCCATGTTTTCAAATCAAAGGGAGTCTGGTGTACCTATCTATCAATGAAACGATATACTGTTGTGCGTGCACATTGTTAATTCCCTCTTTGTGTTGAGGGTGCAAACATTTTAGTAGTTAGTGTTCTCTTTAAGGAACATTTTGTCCGGCGAAGTACTACCACCTTACCATTTCTATCCTGCAGCAGTATTGCTGTATGTCTGGGTAGACTCCCTGCTCCTGAGTCGTGGCTTGGTTAGCAACAAAACTCGGTTAGCACTTGTAGGTATGCATATTTCTCCAAGAGACAAAACATTTCTGTGTACCACTTGACTGTGAAGGGTCCCATACCCTTTATAGTCAAGTAGTTCCGGCAGTTAAAGGCACATGAGACATTTAAGCTTTGTCTCTGGAATGGCAACGCACTTGCGATGAGATGGTATTGCAGAAGTCCAAAGGCTGCGGGTGGGGCGACCACTTGCCGGTTCTGCTTATTTGCCACAATTGCCACGCAGTAAGTACCTTAATCGATGACCTTCTTAACTTTACACACGAACCGGTTGAAACGTGTTGTGACATCGACAACAAACATTCCATTGTTGTCATAGTCTTTTTTGTTTTTTTTTCAGGATGGGAAATCATCAAATGACCCCCCTTCCGCTCTGGGTGGAGCGGAAGGGAGTGTCAGACTCTTATTGACTAGAACCCACCCGTGTTCCTTCCTTAGCCCTTTATGTTCCGGGCCAGCGGTAACCTTTTCGGACAATCCCGCTGACCCGGTTGTCATAGACTTTACATCAGGTTCGCTCTGACTAATGGTGTCGCTTTCCAAATTTTTGAACTTCCTAGTATAAATGCACCTTAAAAAAAATGTTAAATTAATGGAGGATTAATTCTGAAGTACTTAAGTAATAGTTTATTAAAAAAAATTTGGCGCTTATTTGAATCCACTGACCTCTATCATACAATGTATACAGATCAGTGTTTGAATCACATTCATTTTCCGAATTATAAGATTGAAGTTTGTGGATGGCATTCGTGTTCCAACCGTCGCCGCGTCGTCGAGTCGGACCGACATTCACAATATTAAGGGTGGATTGCACCAAGAGCTACGTTACAGTTTCCGTCAAAGTTAATTTTAACAGTAACATTAACAATGACCATAGAATCTAACAATCTGTTGTTGCACCAATATGTTAAACGTAAAAGTTAAAGTTAAAAGGCAAACTTCCTGCTCTCCCTCCAGCCTCCAGCATCAGCAGATGCTACTGACTGGCTACGATCAGTGATGTCGACCTCAATAGATGAAAAAGAATCGCTTTATGACGATGTTGTGATAGCTCTTACCTCCTGCTACCTTACCGTACCTCGGTGACGTGCAGCGTGACCTGATGAGAAGAGCAACTTGGTCGAGCAAGCACTGGCGGAATGTATACTAAAAGTGCAAACTGATTTGGGCCCTATCCCACAAATTATTATTAGATAGTGGACGACTTTGTACGTGGACAAATCGAGGCTCTCGCTTGTGTAAAACGTTTGTGTCTTCTAAAGTCTTGGTCATAAATGAATTTTAAAAATTAATAATCTTGTTTAATTTTAATCTTTAAAAACCACAATGAGTTTCTGTCTAACTGTACCTAGTTGGAATATTGCTAATAAAAGTACATAAAAAATAAAAGTTGGACTCATGCGAAGACTTGTATGGATGTTATAAAAGTTGGACTCCTGAGAAGTTGGACTCTTGCGAACAAAGGGGAGAAACACCCGTGTACACACCATCCCAGCGGAGTACAAGTGGCACAAGTCTCGTTGCATTTGCTGATTCTAACATCTATTGCTTTAGCATTAAATTATAATTGTATATTCGTGACCTAGCAAAATTTCAGGTTTATTTGTTTCCCGACTGCGCCAGAAGGAGGGTAGGTAAGTACAAAGTAAAACCTCGTAAAGCACGTTAAGCTTTTGGTCCTGCTGTTCTCTCTCCGGTCGTGTCGGATTGCCGTCCCATCGGACAATCTGAGTGAGGGAAAAGAGAGTGCACTGTTTCAGCACACACTTGTGCACTATAATATCTCCCGCACCGATGGCTAGTCTCCGCTGAGGTTGGTCGCTAAGGCTGAAATTCGATCTTGAAGACTATTTGTTTCATGCAATAACTTATGTTTTGGTTGACCACAGTTCTCGACGTCACACGCAGCTGCTGAACAGCGGTGCTATTCTGTAAAAATCACACCGTGAAAACTTAGGTGAAGTGAGCGTGGAGTGAGCTGTCAAATAGTGTCAATTCCTAGCAAAAACAAACTCACTTCACCTAAGTTTTCACTGTGAGATTTTTACAGAATCGACCGGCTGCACCCTATTTGCGTAACACTATCAACCTCGGTTTGAATAATTTTGTAGGATATTGCTAATCCATTGCTTCATATGTTCGTAAAATGTGTCTGCTCAACAACGTAAACAACGCAATGAATGCTGTTGAACTGTCAAAATGTAATCCATTGCTACTGATGGGGTGTTACGCAATTATCCCGCCGATTGCTCTATCATGATCTGAATGAAGTGCATTTGAAGCATATTCGGTTTCGCATCAAAACTCAATCGATCGACATAATAAGTAGGTACTATGCGAAATATCTTACTTTGCCACTTTAACGAGAAGCGCTGCTTACCCCTATAATAACACAGGCTTATTATTCTATTGTCGGAAACTAAACCTTAACTCCATTACCTACTTGTGGCTTTTGGATTGAATGTCACCTTTTTTTTTTCAGGATGGGAAATCATCAAATGACCCTTCCCGCTCTGGGTGGAGCAGAAGGGAGTGTCAGACTCTTACTGACTAAAACCCACCCGTGTTCCTTCCTTAACCCTTTATGTTCCGGGCCAGCGGTAACCCTTTCGGACAATCCCGCTGACCCGGCAGGCTTCGGCCCTGACGGGCCCCTTCCCTTGATGCTGACATCTCTTTGACGCGCGCGTGGAACACGTACGCGCCGTCCGGCACGGGCCTGGTCCTGATCGGACGGTGAGTTACCCATTACTCTCCGCCCGCAGGCCCGCGCCTACGGTGGCCGGTAGTCGTCGCGCGGCTCCCGACGCCCGGAGCGTCTCCCGTGGCAGCTGGGACGGGAGGCTCTCTCCCTCAGCCGTCCCGCCGCCTCCTTCGCTAGCATGACTGCTGCGCAGAAGGAGGCGACTGCCCCCCACTCCCTCTCGCCCCGGACCATGGCTTGAACCAGGGCCGGACGCGAGAGGTCGCCGCCGCTGCCGATCGCCTCTACGAGGAAACGGCGGCGGTGCTCCGCACAAGCGGGGCAGACCTCCACCGTATGCTCCACCCTGTCCTCTGGGCGATCCTGGCAATGGTGACACCCGGGCGTTTTCTCCCGCTTGATGATGTGCAGGAACCTCCCGAAACTTCCGTGTCCGGTGAGGAACTACGTCAGGCGGTAGGTTGAATGTCACCTTATTCATGCAATGTTGAATTGAAGTTAGGAAATAAATGAAAAAACTTGAAGTTTCCTTAACATTGCGCTTTTGTTTCCCGAACGGTTAGCCAGAGGCCGCAGAGGTGAATAGTACAGACGCCAGCACATCAAGCTACTACAATCTGTCAAATTTCTTTAGTGGATTTTCAACTTTATCGCTAAATTATAAGGTTCAAAATTGATTGAGAAAATTTTACAGTTTCGGCTAGCTTGATGTGTGGCGTCTGTACACCCACATTTCGCAGTTCTATTATTTTTTCCATGTTATAGGAGGCGAGCTAAGTGCCGTAAACCGGACAGAAATCCAGTTTCTGGGCTGGTTGTGAGAGAATTTACAAATTTGAAAATATTAAAATTAAAGTTATTGAAATTCATCGGGTTAATTGGTTTGAAAGTTCGACGCATGCGTAGACTTATTGAGCTTTTCAACGGGTACCGCTTAGCCCGCCGCCCCCACATACTGCCAGTCTACCCGTGAGCCGGTTCCGAATCGGTTCTGTGTTTGTCATTTTCCTCAGTCGCATCTTAAAGCTCCTGCTCTGACAAGTAAGTTTTTAGGTATGATCTACTAAATAAAAATCTCAAATTTAGTATACTAAAATTATTATCTCAAGTTGGTTCAAAAGTGTTGTAGAAACAGTGAGTGTATTTGTATCAAAAGTTTGTTGGTATGCATCTGAAAGGACAACAATTGAGTAGACTCTGAAATCTCCCGCCTTTTTTGAAAAAAGGAACAATTAGGGTTTTTTTTTTCATAATCAGGTTTTTTTTGTTTATTGTGGGCCATAGGGGTTAGTTTAAAGTTATTATAATCGTGAGTCGTTAGAGTACTCTCGTAATGGCGGCAGCCCTATGCATGCAAGTGCAGTTTTAAATCGGTTTTTCTTTTACATGCCTTTTCTTTGGGGATGCTTATGTTAATCAGTTTTGTGTTGAACAAAATAAGTCTTATTGGTTAATTCGCACGAATTTACTCACCCAAAAAGGGCAAATGGACACTTTATTTTTTTTCTTCTGTGGCGATTTGCACGAAGTAGGTATTTGTGGGTGCATCGACAATTCCAGAATTATGTATTAAGCAATTGGTACATTTTGGGTTTTTTGCAATAACATCGTGAAAAATTACTCTAGCGCACAGAAGTGATAAGAGTAAAATATTTTGAAATAAGGTAGGAAAAATCCAGTCGTCTTTAGAGTATTTACAGCATTATAAACTTCTAAGTTTGAAACATTAAAAGTAATTAGCGCTTCGTCCACGTCCACATGAGATACTAGCACATCTTTTTGCACCTTGCTTTTATTTGGACACTAGCTGCGCCCCGCGGTTTTACCCGGATAAGTGTCGATCCCGTGGGAATATCGGGATAAAAAGTAGCCTAGATGTTAATTCAGGGTGTCGGCTACCTCCATACAAAATTTTATCAAAATTGGTCCAGCCGTTTGAGCGTGTAGAAGTAACAAACATATAACATAACATGTCATTATTTCTAATGTTTTCTAATGTACCTAAATACTAATACTTGTAAATATTTTTATTTCTATTATAGAGTTAGTGTGTAAATAATATATCTAAAGGCATGTGGGAGCAAAATGTTATTGTTTGTCCACTGTGATCAGATGGCAACCTATTTTCTAATGTAATGTTTATTTTTTGCAAATATTTTATAATTTTTAAATGTGTTTATATTTTCGAGCGTATGGCACTCGTGGGCAGCAGCTGAAAATCAGCGTCAGGTGGTGCACTTTGTGTTGCCATCTGGCATTATGCTGAGCTGAGGCCCTTTTGGCATTATTATTTTTAATCATTTTGAATTTGTTTTGTTTATTTTTAAGGTTTTTTTTAGCCAAATAAACGCAATTTTCTTTCTTTCTCTTTCTTTCTAATAAACACACACACACAAACTTTCGCCTTTATAATATTAGTGTGATTCTGATGCCATATGTCCTTTCTCGCAACGTTTACAACATTTATATTTAAATTCTTCTCCGCTGGTAATTGGGTTAGTTTTGTTTCCACCATCCGCGCATTTCCTTTAAAGAATATTATATAGGTACTTCAATTTCAGTTAAACCTCTATCAAAGTGTTACAGGGCCTATTATGTCGAAGTTCACTACCACATATCGAAATAATTAGATCCTTTTTAGACCCTATTACTAAGACTCCATTGTCCGTGTGTCACCAGGCTGTATCTCATGAACCGTGATAACTAGACAGTTGAAATTTTCACAGATGATGTATTTCTGATGCCGCTATAAAAACAAATAATAAAACCAGAATAAAATAAATATTTAAACTGGGCTCCCATACTAAAACCGTGTTTTTTTTGGCGTTTTTGTCTCGTGGTACGGAACCCTTCGTTTACGAGTCCCGACTCGCACTTGGCCAGTTTATTTCATAGTGTGCTTCCAAATTTGTAGGTTTTGGGATTGATGGTTTTGGTACCTTTCCCTTAGTATACTTCCATCCATATATTTTTATTAGGAGCGCTTGTTCAGGAGCTCGATCCTAAACATATTGCTCAGTGTCACAAATAATTTATTTCGCTTGTTGAAAAATAAATGTTACTCCTTACTTAACTCTCCAGACTTCTTACTGGATCCACGCTACTCCTATCAACCCTGGGTCTCGTATTTGATTGTCTGGGTATCTGGGCCCATAACTAATCCATACTAATATTATAAATTCGAAAGTGACTGTCTATATGTTACTTTATATGCCTAAACCGCTGAACGGATTTCGATTAAATTTGGCAAGGAGATAGATATTCTGGGAAAGGACATAGGCTACTTTTTTCTCTGTAGCACGTTCCTTTGGGATAGTTTCCGACATCCACGTGGGTGTCTACATTTTAGTCTAGTGCTTTTAAAAATATAAGTATTTCCTTGCATTTTCCAGGTGTGCGCTACACTTGGAACGGTCATCTCAGAGCGGTCATCAGCTCTGTGGTCAAGATGGCTGACGACAACTACGAAGCTAGCACTGCCAATGGAAGCTCTGTTGTCATGATGGCTGACGACAACTACGAAGCTGGCACTGCCAATGTAAGCTCCGTTATCATGATGGCTGACGACAGCTACGAGGCTGCCACTGCCAAAGCAAGCTCCGAGGCCAAGATGGCTGACGACAACTGCGAGGCTGGCACTGCCACAGTAAGTTCCGAGGCCAAGATGGCTGACGATAACTGCGAGGCTGGCACTGCCACAGCAAGCTCCGAGGCCAAGATGGCTGACGACAACTGCGAGGTTTGCGCTGCCTCAACAAGCTCCGAGGCCATGATGGTTGACGAATCCTACGAGGCCGACACTGCCAAAGTATTTGTAAGTTTTCTTTTTCATCTTCATTAGTATTTTATGTATTACCTGCGCGCGACTTCTTTTGCAACCAAACTGAGTATCTACAGTCATCAACAAAGGTCGATTAACACTTGTACTTTTATTCTTAATAATTAAGCTATTTTTTCATTAAAATCGGAACAGAAGTAAAAGAATAGGTAACTCTTAAACGTTAAACGAAAAGCTTAAAAGCAGTTTATCGAAACATTTTGTGATTAACTTGTGGTCATTTTGATGATAATAATTATCATGTAAAAGTGACAGTGGTGCTTAATGGGCTTAGTTGCCGTCCGTAGGTATCTACTGTAGGGCACAATAGGTACGACTTCTATTCTGTTCCTTTAGCTCTGAGTTTAAGTGGTTTTCTGTTTGTAACAAGTCTGTCATCTAGTGAACACAGGGGAGTGCAGCTAACTGCGAAATCGATAATATATGGCGCAGCAACCTTGGTTGCCTTCACTTTCAAAGCGACTAGCAGTTGGTTTCATGTCAACGTTTCATGCAAATTGTCACTTGTCATTTTGGTTACACAATTCGAAAAATTGATGTATGCCCAGTTTTTCTTGCAGTTGGTTTCACATGATAGCGGAGTTATGTAATACGAAAAACTTAAAATTAATTAAACTGCGATCGAAACTAAGCAAACTAGCCTCAATCATTTATCGAAAATTTGTCACACAATAAGGCTGCTTATATGTCCCTCAATGAGAATTGACATGTTCCACCGGGCCAGATGGGCTAGCAGAGCTCTATTTACTGCGAATTGACACTGCGACTGACACCGCGTTTATTTGTTACTTAATTTTGCCTAATGCCTAATAATTAGCTGTGCGGGCGACCTCGTCTGCGCGGATTTCAAATGGGATCAAGGGATTCTTTTAAATAATACGTGTTTTATTCATTTAAAACAGGGTTTTTACTGCGAATGTTTAGATTCACCGGTTTATGTAAAAATAGAAAAAAATATTTCGTCTCATTTGTCAGGGCTTGATGGTTTACGAATGGTTACGAAACATAAAAGTGGTAGTAGTTCGCGCCCAGCAATGAACTGGGTTTAGTTGTCCACACGGAACATAACGGAAATGTACATTTTCCGTAGTACAGAAATAAAATATTATTTCATTCTTGTTACAGGAGCTGCTTGATAAAATCGTGTTGCTCAACGAGATTCAAAGAATCCGTAAGTTTTTTTTTTTCATTATACCTCCTCACAGTACCTATTTGTCATGGTATGGGCATGTGTTACGGAGGAATGAGGAAAATGTCGTGAGGAAAGACCAAAGAAACGATGGATGGACTGTGTGACTGATGATGTGGTTAAAAAGGGGCCGAGCGAGATGGCGACTAATAGAGAAGTTTGAAAGAAAAAGACACGTTGCGCCAATCCCACATAAATTGGGATGAGGACAGGAGAATGATGATGACTCCTCACAGGAGTATTGTACTTGATGATAATTCAAATTGGCCCTTAAAAGTAATGTAAATAAGAGTCACAATTATTATGGAATTCAATTATATTTTTATGCACTTCAATGTTCAATGGTGGCCCGTGCCATGTAAAGGTGGATCCAGACATTGCGAGGCATGCGCAGCGCACAGGGCTCATCGCATGCTTCGCAATGTGTGGACGTTCATAGTCGTGGTGAGGCATGTCACATGTGTTACGGACGTGCGAGGGCGAGCCAACGTATGTCGGCAAACGCTTCAAGATCAAAGCGCCTCAGTGCGAGCATTACATTTTTGTGGACGCAGTCGCGCATGCACGTTCGAGGTGTGCCCCGCGTACGATATCCACGCACGCCTCGACTGGAAAATGAAACTGCGTTTGCTCGGGCGAAACAGCGCGTTCTCGGCCGATCCAACCCACACAGCAGCACTCAAGATGGCACCGTCGTCGCATTGCGTGCGCGTATCCGCTGCTGCTTTCATATTTATTCATTCAATTATTGGAAAAAGGAGAAAATAAAAAAGTCGTCGTCGTTGGTGGGTTAAAAAAGTCTTCCGCCAGCGTTTTTAATACGAAAATAAGCTTTTCGATAATTGATGATGGCTTTGCTTGGCTTTTCATTACAGCGACGGACGGGCACATTAACTTCATTCGAAATTAAACGCCATGTCTTCTCTTTTGTAGCCTGTGCGTAGCACATGCCTCGCCACAAACATGAAGACATACAAACGAGGCATTTGCTTCGTACGCGATGGCTCGACCCGAGCATATGTTGGTATATTTTTTCGACACGCACGCCTCACGCAGAGGCATACGTTGTGCGCCGTTCGCGGCGCATGCCTTGCAATGTCTGGATCCACCTAAAAACGCACGGCTGGTTACCTACCTTTTTAATTCACTAAAGGCGCATTCCACCAAACTTTTATATCTAGAATAAGTCATATCCTGAGAATAAATTTTGATTTTTTGACAGTTTTTCCATACTAGAACTGTCAGGCGTTAATTTTATTCCACAATTAAAAGATATCCTTTGGTATATTCATATTATTTATTTGCAACAATACGAGTACAACAGGTTGACAAATATACATAGTATGTAAATAGACATATTATGTATCTGTGTACAAATCTTAATTATGTACAGCCGGTGTATTCTGTAAAAATCTCCCCGTGAAAACTTAGGTGAAGTGAGTTTGTGTTTGGTAGGAATTGACACTATTGTCAGCTCACTCCACGCTCACTACACTCAAGTTTTCACGGTGAGATTTTTACAGAATAGCACCGCAGTGGGTTTTTTTGATACAAACATTGAAAAGACAATAAAATACAAAGACAAAAGTAAACAATTGTATAAAAATTTGAAACATGACAAAATCCGAAATAAAATTATGTAAATATGTAAATGAAAAAATACAGTCTGTTAGCCGATATATTATAATAGCTTTTTTGTAGCAGAAATTTCTTGAGGACTTCTCTGATTCTCTCTTACTGCCCTTCCCCCTACACACTTAAGGCGCTAGCTACCTTGAAAATAAATCGTAGCGACTGATCTACTAAGCGAGCGAAAGTGATACAATTACTTTTGAAACGCAAAAGAAGAGAGATGGCTATAATGTGCGTGCGCTCGGAATAAAACGACGTATTTGCCAAAACGAATTTACTCCTTTTGTAACAAAATAAATGAATTAAATTTAAAACTATTTTGAGTAAACTTTGATATGATAATTCTCTGTTTTAAAGTAAATTCCATTGAATAACTCTTAAGCGTTACGCCGTGATGTCGAAAAAAGTAAAAATAAAAATAAATATAACTAAGTATACCAAAATGTTAAATCCCTATTCCACATTCTAACAAGTTACACGAAATAGAAAACCACATTTTGTTCAATATAGGTACTTATCACCTTAAGTTTTCGAGACAATTCAATTACGTATGTTATCGGGAAATTTGAGCTCCGAGCTCAGACGTTATGTTCATACAGTTAATGTTGATGATTGCAGGCGACCTTCATACCACTCCAGACTGCTCCGCCGAGCGCCTCCATAAACTGATTAAGGTGAAGGAAGAGAAGGACCGCCAGGTGGCGCGCTACTTCCGCGAGCTGGTGGTGTTGCTACTGAAGCCGCGCACGTCCGCCCGTTATCCAAATGAAACCCGGCTCCTTGTAAATGAAAATATCGTCAACCTTTGTCGTTAATTGATTAAATAAAGGTTCTCATTTGCATTGCTATACCTACCTAACCGTTGTTTCGTTTTTAAAACTTGTTTTGAAAAGTTGTTGCATGTGATGTGTTGCAGCTACATACCTCATGTCTGAAAAATGTGGATAAATAATAACAACCGCACGGTCCGATCGATCAGGTTAAGCTAAGCTTGCCGCGGTTGGCCCAGGGATGGGTGACCATCTTAACATAGAGTGCGCGCAAGATAAGTCTGCGTGCGAAGTTTGAGTTCAAGATTATACCCTGAGAGCACTTTTAATCACTTTCGGCATAATTATGGCAATTATTTACTTTAGAAACACGGAACACCACACTTCCTGACACCTGAAGGCCAATTCTCGTAATTTAAAATGTTCAAAATCTAGTCGCAGTCTCATCTCAGCGACAAAGAAATGTCAAAAACTTGTCAAAATGTAGGGAAATTTGAAGTATTTTTTGACAGATTGAGACTGAGATCAGACTGTGAACGTTGTTAAAATTAGTAGAATTGCCCCTCTGATATAATAAACGACCAGATGGCGGCAAACGATTATTTCCGATTTCGGGCGCGCGCAGTCTTATTTTGCGCACACTTAGTGCCTTTTCAATAGGCTATTTGGTTGCCGGGACGTGTGAAAAGCGCCTAGCGTGCTTTCCGAGGCACGAAGGGGTCTTGAAAGTGCCTTTTCACAAGTCCTGGTTGCTGGGTAGCCGGTGCCGAGTACCTGGCGGCGAAGTGTTTAGCCTGCACACGTACCGTAGTTTGCCTGGCAATGTTACCGGATAGTCGGCATCGGCTACCCGGTTTCCGGGACGTGTGAAAAAGCACTAAGCCGTCTGTCCCGGCTGTCATTCGTGTATCTTTGACAGCCGTTACGGGTTGTCAAAAGTTCGAAAGTCTGACAACACAGTCTTACCAAGGGGTATCGTATACCTGGGCATACAGGTACAGGTACCTGGGTTGTGGAGGTCAGATAGGCAGTTGCTCCATGTAAAATGCTGGTACTCAGCTGCATCCGGTTAGACTGGAAGCCGACCCCAACATAGTTGGGAAAATGCTAGGCAGATAATGATGTCTATAACTTTATTGAGAAATAAAGAGTACTTACTAAGAAAACTATATTATTTTTTTTTTGTTTTCAAATATCGTAGCGGCTGTACCATTTCTGCAGCAAATACATTGCTCCTTAACTGTTAACTGTGTCGCTTAGTGACTGGACAAGCAATGTAAAAATTACAAAATGATACTTTATTTTTGCGGAGCGTCGCATGGTACAGCCGCTGTGTCTTGCGGCGAGATAGTGATGTGGTTGTGAAGATCCACTAACGTAGACTATCGACAACAATGTCGATTGCCCAACGAATATATTGCTATTATAGTTAATTTTCAATTTGTCAACCGTTTTAACCCGGTTTATAGAAGATCTGAAAAGATGACGTTTAAATCCGGTTGGTAGACCCTTGAGAAGATGTAAAATAATATTAATATTTTTTATTTACTTTTATTATTTTATTTAGCTACATTTTATTGATTTATAATATAATATGTTCTGGACATATCGCTTTTTAATAATTTTATTTTCAATAAGTACCCTACATTTTTTTATATGTTTATGTGTCAGTAAGTTGTACGGTGCATGGTAAATGTACGCTGTGTTTGATGAGTTACGGCTCCTACACAAAGGCGCGACGCGCGACGCGAATC
Organism: Luperina nickerlii; assembly: GCA_963855955.1. Classification (NCBI taxonomy): domain Eukaryota; kingdom Metazoa; phylum Arthropoda; class Insecta; order Lepidoptera; family Noctuidae; genus Luperina; species Luperina nickerlii. The sequence goes on from OY979662.1 coordinate 3,871,048, forward strand.
GCGCGCGACACAAAGGCACCGCTCGTCGCGCGACTTGCGGTGCCTTTGTGTCGCGTGTCGCGTCGCGCCAGTGTGTACGAGCCATAAGGTTTCCAATTGATTGTGTAGTACGTTCTGATTTATGAATTGCAATTAGTGTGTGCGCAACTGTCTATTGCTTTTACTGAACTACATATTATCTAGTAGTGGCGCGGTGGTGGGGCCAACCTTGCGACATCGGGTTCTGATACATTTTCAACTAGCGGGCATATCTCCTTCTTTCATATATTTAAGAAGGTGATGGAAACGGTCGAAAAAAAAAGAACATTCATATTCCTTATTGAGATACTTTAATCGTAGCAAATTAATGGTAAGTAAGTACCCACGTACTTTCGTTTGCTAACTGACGTTATTAAACTAGCTACTATTTCATTTACTAAAAAAGTACCTATCCTATCCATAGGAGTTACAAAAAATATAACTTAAAATCCAGATTTTTAGTATCTACCAAAATCGTGCTTGATCCCCAGACACTTAAGTATGATGGGTAAAAATTTAGTATCGTTTGGCAGGAGTAAGAGGGAGGCGAGTGAGGGGGTGCCCCCCTCTCCTGGCACCATTTCAATGAAAAAGTAACGCACCGTTCTTGAGAAAAACAAAGTACTGTAAACTAACCAAAACACATTAAAGTTTAAAAAAAAAATTACCACAAAGGGGATGGCGGGGTCGTTTTCGCTTTTTATCTGATTTGAGAGTAGATTTTTATTAATTTCTCGAAAATATATGCATTATCTTTTAATAAGAGTGGTAGCGTTATAATCGGGGACCCAACCCCTACCAGCTTTGTCCTGTTTTAACCCCCAACTCCTGCCAAACGATACTAGATCCAACCCCAGAAATCTTCTCCAAAATGGAACAGAACTGAGCTTTTCACAGAAAAAAACGTACAAATGTTTACCGACAGCGCCCCTCTGTCAATGTCATTTAGGCGCCAAAAGATGCAATATAGTAGGTACTCTAGCACAGTATAGCGCTACAACTATATTTTGGCGCATGGCCAAAATGGTAAGTAAAGCCGCTATTAAAAAAAAACGATTTCAACTAAAATTTCATAAAAAATATTATAAATTTTACCAACAGCCACCCTTGTCAAAGTCATTCAAGTCCGAAGAGATCTTTGTAGAACTGTATGTCTTCCATTGAATTTGTATGTACCTACTACATATACCTAATGTCTTCTTTCAATGCAGCCAATACTTGACAGGAGGAAGTTGACTCAACTCGGACGGTCTGCGAGATGAGACCAGATCATTATCACGAATTCTGTATCTGTTCTTCATCTGCATCTTCATATTTAGAAATAACTCTGTATGATTCCTCATCAGATTTCTAAAACGCTGCTTTTCTAGTATCAGGATCTAGAAAAGAAAAATTGTCGTTGTAAAAGCATATGTAGAGTACTAGGTTCCGACCGCGGCTACGTCCGGGCGGTATATCGGTAAAAGGTATTATATCGTTAACATTTACTTTTAAATAAAAATATTTGTGTCCGATGTATTTGTCGGGCACAAATAGCCGGCAGAAAAGGCCATGGAGCTCTGGGCAGCCGATACGTCCCCGTAAGGTCTTACAGGCTATCGTGAGCTGATTAAGATTAAGCCTCTTCTTACTTCCAACGAGTTAAAGCCTAAGCCCAACGTACCTAAAATATAGTTGGTAGGGTACATATAGGGCAAAGAAATGGTACCTACCTATGGAAGAGGCATCCTAAGAAAGTTTTCTGTACCTTTTATAGCATCAGTGTTTGGGTCGCGTTATAGGGGTGCCAAACACAGGCACTGGACTCGAGTTTGCTGTGTCCAGTTCGACCGCGCGGCCATAGCGTTTTTTTTTTAAAAAAACCATGTCAATTTTTTGTAAAAATTTGTCAAAGTTGATTCCCAAAACCATAAATTTGTCAAAGATACGGTTAAAAAGTTATAAGGGTTTGAACATGGCCGCGCCATTGAAACGCGGCGAACCGCGCGGCCACTGAGATCTTTAAAACTAAGCCTTGTAGAGACCTGAAATTTACGCAAATGCAAGATTTAATTTGTAAAAAATTTGTAAAAATATAAAAAAAATACTCAGGTTTATAGTTTAAGAGCTATAACACTAAAACCGAATGGCCGCGCCATTGAAACGGTGGAGAAAACGCTATCGCCTGTATCTCGCTGAAAAAAAATCGCAGAGGTGTGTAGTTTATTGTAATTACCCAGATTTGAATTTGTCGAAACTAGGAAAAATACAACAAAAATTCCTAGGTTTATATTTCAGGAGCTATAAGACTAAAACGATATGGCCACGCCATCGAAACGGTGAATAAAACGTTATTTCGCCTGTATCTCGCTGAAAAAGCATCGCAGAGGTCTGGAGTTTTTTGTAATACCTAGATTTTAATTTGTCAAAACTAGTAAAAATACAATAAAAATTAAGGTTATATTTCAGAAGCTGTAGAACATTATCAGTATGTGGTGCGATAGGGTGACCATGTCTTATTGTTTACAGAATACTTTCTACTTATTGTTACAGAAATTATAATTCAAGGATTCTAAATAAAATTAAAATGAAACCATAAATATAAAAACAATTATGTTTATTGCTTGAAAAGTCAATAATACAGTTACAGTCCGCGTGGACTTACGAAAAACTAGCCCTAAGATTGGTTTAAATGACGCAACTCCGCCCCTAAGCTATGTGATTGGTAATGCACACTATTGCATCTCACACGCGCCACCCCCGCGCGCCTCCGCAGGTCAGTGCGACGCGTACAGCCGTTAGTACTTATTATTCTGTGGTACAGCGACGTAAGCGTAAGAGTTTCGTTATCAGTGTGTCGTTGTGATGTTAACACGATAAAAAAGTGATCTACTGATTATTAAAATGTTCAGTTCGTGTGTAATTACGATTAAGTGTTGTACTGTGGTGTAACGTCAGTTCGGTAAATTATGTAAACAATTCAGCAGAAGTGATTAAGGTATGTTGCATTTAAATATTTTATGATTATGTTAGAGCTCTCTCTTTATTTGTATGGATGACCGTGTAGTTAAGATATTTTACTATGAAATATTTACAATCTTATGTATATGAACTTATATATGAAATACTAAAAACTAAAGCAAGCAAGCAAAAAGTAAAGCAGTATACTGCTTTACTATTGGCGGACTAAACCAAGGCCGCAGCAGGTAGCCGCCAGACACTGCACGCAAAATGCAGTCTTAAGAGGGGTCACCGTGAGTGTTGCTGATGGTACTTATTTAAAAATGTGGAATCAAAATGATTTACAATCATTTCAAATGTTCTAAGTTAAGTTCTAATTACCTATATGATTTAATAAAACATTAAATAATAATAATCCAGCCTATTATTGTCCCACTGCAGGGCAAACATTATATATTATTATTATTTTTGTTAGTTATTAGATAGTTTTTAGTATTTCATATAAGTTCATATACATAAGATTGTAAATATTTCATAGTAAAATATCTTAACTACACGGTCATCCATACAAATAAAGAGAGAGCTCTAACATAATCATAAAATATTTAAATGCAACATACCTTAATCACTTCTGCTGAATTGTTTACATAATTTACCGAACTGACGTTACACCACAGTACAACACTTAATCGTAATTACACACGAATTGAACATTTTAATAATCAGTAGATCACTTTTTTATCGTGTTAACATCACAACGACACACTGATAACGAAACTCTTACGCTTACGTCGCTGTACCACAGAATAATAAGTACTAACGGCTGTACGCGTCGCACTGACCTGCGGAGGCGCGCGGGGGTGGCGCGTGTGAGATGCAATAGTGTGCATTACCAATCACATAGCTTAGGGGCGGAGTTGCGTCATTTAAACCAATCTTAGGGCTAGTTTTTCGTAAGTCCACGCGGACTGTAACTGTATTATTGACTTTTCAAGCAATAAACATAATTGTTTTTATATTTATGGTTTCATTTTAATTTTATTTAGAATCCTTGAATTATAATTTCTGTAACAATAAGTAGAAAGTATTCTGTAAACAATAAGACATGGTCACCCTATCGCACCACATACTGATAATGTTCTACAGCTTCTGAAATATAACCTTAAGAATTTTTATTGTATTTTTACTAGTTTTGACAAATTAAAATCTCGGTATTACAAAAAACTCCAGACCTCTGCGATGCTTTTTCAGCGAGATACAGGCGAAATAACGTTTTATTCACCGTTTCGATGGCGTGGCCATATCGTTTTAGTCTTATAGCTCCTGAAATATAAACCTAGGAATTTTTGTTGTATTTTTCCTAGTTTCGACAAATTCAAATCTGGGTAATTACAATAAACTACACACCTCTGCGATTTTTTTTCAGCGAGATACAGGCGATAGCGTTTTCTCCACCGTTTCAATGGCGCGGCCATTCGGTTTTAGTGTTATAGCTCTTAAACTATAAACCTGAGTATTTTTTTTATATTTTTACAAATTTTTTACAAATTAAATCTTGCATTTGCGTAAATTTCAGGTCTCTACAAGGCTTAGTTTTAAAGATCTCAGTGGCCGCGCGGTTCGCCGCGTTTCAATGGCGCGGCCATGTTCAAACCCTTATAACTTTTTAACCGTATCTTTGACAAATTTATGGTTTTGGGAATCAACTTTGACAAATTTTTACAAAAAATTGACATGGTTTTTTTAAAAAAAAAACGCTATGGCCGCGCGGTCGAACTGGACACAGTTTGCTTCGAATCAGAATGGTGTACAACAGTCTATTAATATTTGAATTGCCAAAAGTCGCGAGAATTTCTCAAAATAAATCCCATACTCCTAAAAGATTCCTGCGCAAGGGCAGAAACGTGATCTCTAAAAGTCAGACAGCGCGGCAGCGGTCGAAAGTTACTCCCAAATACTTTATGTTGGTGATACGAGTAATTATTTCACCACCCAAACTATAGTCTTAATGAATTGGCCAAAATCATGGTATACTATCAGTGCAAAAAACATTCAAGTAGTTATAAATACCACTTACAGTGCAGGTAGTAATGGCTACCACAAAGGACATGCAGAGTTCTTGGTCGGTAACCAGAGATAATCCTCCGAAAAAATCACCGTCGATCAGGTGACCCTGCTCCTTACGGTTCTTGGAATATACTGCCAGGACTCCGTTGTCAACAATCATCAGGCCCTCTGCTGGCACCCACGCCTAGTTAGGAGAGTTTACTTGTATATTATAGATAGGTTCAGCATCACTTGTGATGCTGCCAGAGCTCCTTCTAGAAGTACTCTGTACCCTATTACTGAGAAGCTTACGCTAAAACTGTTACAAAATATCATGTTAATAATAGGGACTGAGCACATGAGCAGTAAGTTGTTTATAGATACAAAAACATAGATATCCTTAAGGTGAAGGATTATAGTAAAATACTCACTTCTGCCACAATTGCATTTCTCAAATATATTTCCTCTCTCAGCAGGAGGACGATCTGCTCTAGAATGGGCAGAGGCAGATCAGCGAAGTACGGGATCCGCATCATGAGCTTCAAGAAGCAACTCAACTTGGCTTCCTTTTTCAATACATTTGGCAGCATCCTATACAACTCGTTATTCCGCTCCAATGTTTTATATCGTGCCGGTCTGAAGTCAAAGTACTGTTGTACCTTCAAATTTAAGTCATCAGATATCTGACGGGCCGATAACACATTTAAAACTTTCGTCCTTAACTGCATGTACTTATCTTTAGGATATACATATGGACTGACAAAAGCATAACACTCCCATAAAGTCCAAACAAAAAATATTTTACAAATAATGTAACCAATCAAGGCGGTCATCTTATCCAAATAGAAGACTCTCTCCTCAAAGCCAAAGCTATGTAGCTGTAAAGATTTAAAAATCCTGTTCATATCTAAGCCCAAGTAGATGTGGTTAGGCAGTTCACGCCCCTGGTACCCGTACTTGACGCTCGCTCTGACACCCAAAATGGAATTGGAGATTACTACGCCTCTAGCAATGAATACAAGTAAAGTTATGGCGTCGCTTAGATCGTACAACTGGCACATGGTAACAAAACCGATGGCCCCGATCCTTAAGAACTTGAATAAGTGGTTTCTGTTAGACGAGCGACTTTTCCGAGTCCAATAGGCGGATGTTTCAAAAACCCTGAACAGACTAAAGACACTGATAATCTTCAGTGCACAGATAAACTTGTTAGCCTTGCACAAGCCACATGCTATATTAAATCCGTATCTAATGAACATCAACCAATGTAGCGGTATGGCCGACGCAAAATGTATGAACAATTTCTTGGTGCAGTAGTTCATAAGGGACTGTTCCGTGTCTAAAATAACTATTTTAGCCTCGTGTTCGATGTAGCCAGTCTTCAGGTTGACATATAGATCTGTGATGATAATTAGTTCGAACAAAGCTCCTAAGTAAAACAGATATATTGGTAAACCCTCGAATATGAAGGAGGACGTGAAGATGAATATAATCTTGTTCATGATGAAGACGTGCAGTATGAGGAAGTCCCAGAAGTTCCTGAAACATAATCATAGCATTATTGTAGTCAGAGAATGTGTGCCGAGAGCTGTAGTGGACTAGTGGCACCGGCCCTGACTTAGGAGTTGTAGGTCGCGGGTTCGAACCCAAGCAAGCACTTTGTGTACAGTGCGTGCCACGAAAGATGAGACTTGACCCCGCCTCCCCCGCTCTATCCGCCGCCTCTATGACGTCCGGTCCCGTCTCGCACTCAGACCTCATACCGCTAAAGATACCTAAAATCGTGTACTGCGCATGTCAAACCACGTGGTGTGTCAAGTCTCATCTTTCGTGGCACGCATTGTAAATTATTTCATCACCACTACTCTCAAAACGGTGAAGGAAAACATCGTGAGGAAACCGGCACGTCTTAAAACTAAAAATTCGAAGACATGTTACATCCGCCAACTGGGCCCGCGTTATAGTGGATTATGGCCTACTGCCTCTCACAAATTATTGGCTGAATTTGCAGTGAATGTTGTCGTGTCACCTTTAAAATAATGTTAGGCGCATGCTTACACTACACACACTACAAACAAAGTTTCTCATAGAGAGGTGGACGGTGCTGTATCGACATCAGAGTAGGTATATTCTAAGTTGATAAAGATTCTACAATTATATCAATATTTCCCTGCCATCTGAACACCTGCCACCTCCCTTCTTATAAAAGCAGGGAGATATCTTCCCGCTATACAGACCTGCTTTTCATTAACATGGTACATTATTCGCAAGTTTTAATGTTTAAACTGCTACCAACGCGTTATATTTTAATAATACCTGAACTTGCTCATGGGATGTATGCGGTGCCTGTATTTACGGAACTGCCGGAATCTCTCAACCTTCATGGCATGGGAGCTATTGTATAATCCTCTGGACCTCGCAGACGTGTATGACAGAAGAAACAAACCGTGCCACCATCGCATGATGCGAGCCATGCAGCCCGTGCCAACTATGTCTATCTCCAACACATCCTTCTCGGGAGCAACGACGCAAGTATGGTAATAATATGAATCGTGGAACTCATTATTTTGGTACATTTTTAACTCAGTAGTTAATTACTTTATTTGTATCCTTATCTAAGATTATCTACCACAATAATATTATACTGGAATTAATTCCAAAATGATAGTTCTATGCACAGAGTAGAAAAATTTAAATAGGTTCAATGTCAACTATCATCCTCAATTGTAGTCTGTGGAAAAAGTAAATAACATTTTCAGGGTTCCGTACCAAAATGGTAAAACGGAACCCTTATGGTGAGACTCAGTCTGTCTGTCTGTCAGCTGGATATTTCAAGGCAACTTAAAATTTGGAATAGTTTTAGATGAATTTTGCCCAACTAGTTTGCAAATAAGAAAGAAATAAAAATATAAGTATATTTTTTGCAACAGGGACTGAAAGGGGGTCTGAAAAATTCGAAGTGGGGCTACTAGGGCATGTGGGGTGTCATATCAAAGAACGCAGTTTGTACATTCTCAAACATGTTTTTTTAGGCCGCATAGTTTTCGACATTTGATGAAAAATGAAAAAAAAATACCGTTCCCCCCTTATCTCCGAATTTTGCAAAGAGAAAAATCTGAAATTATTCTATGTCATAGAAGTTTATGTAGAGATTACAGGAAAAATAAAACAAAGTCTCTAAATAGCACACTTTTTCAGAAATCATTAACAAAAGTTTCTACACCACAGTGCAGTGTTAAAATTCTCTGACGAATATAGGCCTCGACGATGAAAAATTAAAACATGATGGTACGGAGCCCTCGGTGCGCGAGTCCGACTCGCACTTGACCGTTTTTTTTCTTTTCTGTTTTAAGTTCATGGAATTTGTATCTATACCACTGACCTGTATTATACAAGTGTTTATTAGAGGTCAGTGATCTATACTAATTTCATGTAACTCTGTCCATCTGTCTGTAAACTTTTCAAGCATTAACGGGTGAACGCCTTTCGATGAAATTTGGCAGAAGTAGGTAGACCATGTCTAGGTCCGAACATAGGATAGGTCCCTGGGGATCATTTCTGTACTCCAAGCGGGCGAAGCCGCAGGCAAAAGCTGGTGTACTTTGGAGCACATGCAATTCATTATTATTTTACCTCTTTGATTTTGTGAAGTCCAGTCAACAGCACGTTAGTCACTTATGGTACATGTAGGTACATAAGCTATTAATACTACTTAGGTTAAATAAAGATGTCAATGACGAATGCTTATAAACAAATACCTTTTTTTTTCAGGATGGGAAATCATCAAATGACCCCTCCCGCTCTGGGTGGAGCGGAAGGGAGTGTCAGACTCTTACTGACTAAAACCCACCCGTGTTCTTTCCTTAGCCCTTTATGTTCTGGGCCAGCGGTATCCCTTTCGGACAATCCCGCTGACCCGGCAGGCTTAGGCCCTGACGGGCCCCTTCGGTTGATGCTGACATCTTACCGTTAAAATTGCTTGTTATCCTTTACTTGCCAAACTTGCATAGTACATTTTTTTTCAGTACTTTCAGTCAGTCAAAGTTGGGCGAAATATTAATTTTGAATATTTGGTTGGGCTAAAAGTGACATTTTCTTCAAAGCTGGAACAGTTGGCTTTACATTTTAGGCAAGAGTTCACTGAAACATTATTCAGGAACACAAAAAGAAAAGTTATTATTTGTAGCAAACGGGAGTGAAAAGACTGTCCCACAGGATGCGGATATTCGCGATTTTTTTTTAAATGCCAGTTATGTTTAAAATACACTTAGTACTTAGATGTTTTTTAAATATTTTTCTGATAACTTCCGGCTTGACGTCGTCTTCTGGGACACCCTGTATAAGTTGCATCCGTGCGAAGCCGGGGCAGCATCTTAATGAGGGTTTTCTGAAATGACGTTCGCTAGGTGGCAGCACTGACACGTCAGGTCCAGACATCTGTCAAAGAGCCTATATTTTCTTTAGTCATGACTGAATGATGTACGAATGAATGAATGGAATGATGAATGACATCATATATTTTATATTGGAAGACCTCTTGTCACAGTGGTGCCAACTGGTGTCGTAAATTTTCACGAAAACTCTCATTGCGAAACACACTATCAATCTCAATCTGTATCATTTTGAAGGATATTACTAATCCATTGCTTCATAAGTTCGACAAATGTGTTTGCTCAACAAAGTAAATACCGCAATGAATGTTATTGAACTGTCAAAATGAAACCCGTTGTTACTGATGGTGAGTTACGCAAATTCCCCGCGGCTCGCTAGTTGAACAATAAAACAAGGTTTATCTACAGAAAATCAGTATAATTTGAAATTTCAACAGTAAATATCCAGAATATTTCAATACAGTTGATAGGGAATTCAGAGACATCGAGCAGGTACTGTTACATCAATATTATGTACATATATACAACGTGTTTTTTTTTTTGATATCCCATAACTCTATGGGGTCATTGTACTAATCATTATGAACAACTTTTACTAAGGGACCAAACCTGAAATCGCGAAAAAAAAATCTGCTGTTCCCTACATTTATGTTCGCATAACTCGTCAAAATGTAGGGAATGGTTGATTTTTTTTTCGCGATTTCAGGTTTGGTCCCTTAGTAAAAGTTGTTCATAATGATTAGTACAATGACCCCATAGAGTTATGGGATATCAAAAAAAACACGTTGTATATATATATATGTATCACTACTAGGTACGTAGTGCGATTTATATATATTAACATGTAAGTTCCAATAACATGTATGTACTATTAATGTGCCGTCAACACGTATTAATAGTACTGCGGTGGTATTCCGTAAAGCCTAAGAAAGCGGTTCCGTCATATTATAACGACTGTCATGAGTCTTAAATTTTCCCCAGTATTTGACATTAAGGTCTCAAAAAACGCTCTGTATTTTGAACAGCCGTTAAGGTTTTAATAGAAGATCGTATCCGTCATATTTATCATGTGATGAAAATCGGTCTTTTTACACGTGTATTTTACATTAATTAAGGTTTTGAGACCTTAATAAATGTAAAACGCTCTTTATTAAGACATTACGGCTGCAAGTGGCGGCCACCGCTTACCGAAAACCGTAGCCTTATTGTATAATCGTTCACCGCTCTAGGAAACGAAAACTTTAGTCGTTCAAACGCATGACCACCTAGATTGACATCATATATTAATAATTATTAATATACAATTAAAGTAAAGCATGTAACAACCCCTTACTAATAATCGTTGTATAGTGTCTGTATAGTTACACAACGCTTTGTCTTCTTCTTTCGAAAGTCAAATTACTGACGACTGAAAGAGAAAAATCGGTGTGTAACTATTCATCTGTTATAATTAGTTTATTAGTAAGGGGGTAAGACGATGTCATAGTTACATTAGTCATAACGTTATATTTACAAATTCTGTGAATGTACTACCACAGTATACATACATTTCACTAGGTAATTTTTTTTTTCCAAAAGTGGACGCATCTACTCTGTACACAGTAAATCTTTATCGTCTTATTTCTTTAAAAGTTTTCTTTAAAACTTTCTTAAAAAGTTCTATGATTAATATTTTACTGAGAACTGCACCGCGATTGCGTAACACACTTTCAATCTGAATAATTTTGAAGAAGATTACCAATCCATCGATTCCTTTGTTCGAAAAATTTATCTGCTCGACAACGCAATGAATGTTGTTGAACTCTCAAAAAGAAAGCCATCTACAATGCGTGCCACGTAAGAAGAGACTTGACCCCGCCTCCCCCGCTCTTTCCGCCGTCCCTATGACGTCCGGTCCCGTCCCGCACTCAGACCTCATACCGCTAAAGATACCTAAAATCGTGTTCTGCGCATGTCAGACCACGTGGTGTGTCAAGTCTCTTCTTACGTGGCACGCACTGTACTGTTCGTGTGTTACGCAACTACCCCGCAGTTTTTGTCCTTACAATACAAAATGTACACATTCATACACTTCACTGCAATTCGATAGATACATGACATGATATGTGCCACATGATATTAAAGTAAGTGATAGATAATTTAATCACACATGTATTTATTTGAATGATATAATATCGATATTCTACACACATATTATTTCACATTATATATTTCAAATTACATATAACTATAACTAAGTACTTTTTTGGGTCATAGGTACCACTAGAACGAGCGCTGGCAGACTAATGGCCAGGTGAAGGTGGGCGGGTGTGGAAGCCAGAAGATCGCGGGGAAGACCTGGATGAGACTCGCACGGGCCAGGGACACATGGCACAAAAGGTAGGACGCCTTTACTCAGCAGTGGCAGCCAATGATGGTGATGAGGTACCTGGACCTTAGGTAGGTACTTCTAGTAACAAGTTACCGGGTGAGTTATAAAGCCGGTCTAACATGTATCTTTCTTCTTTTATTATGTGCTTTGCATGCACGAGCAGGAGAATCAAGGCAACCGACATAGCCCGAAGAATTGGCAAACTTAGGCAGTGGGCAGGACCTTGCTCCCAGAACAGATGGCCGATGGGCCGAAAGGTTCTGGAGTGGCGACCAAGTACCAGAAGACGTAGCGTTGGAAGTCCTCCCACATGATGGACTGATGACCTTGTGAAGACCGCAGGAATCCGCTGTATGCGGAGGCACGGAATCGGTCGAATTGACGGTGTTTGGGGGAGCCCTATGCCCAGCAGTGGGCGACTTTCGGTTGAAATTAATGATGAATGAATGAATGTGGCTTACAATCTCTTCTTTTTCGTGTCGCTGGCACGAGTTTATTTTAAATCTTGTTTTCCCAAAACTTTAGGGAGGATTATGGAGCTATATCACAAACCATGCTCCACCTCCAGTTCTATCCCAAAACATGCAGTCAAATTGACCTCTGTGCTGCCACCGACAACGCCGTGGAAGTGGCAATGCATCTTCTAGTCTTGCTAAATCAGTTAAACAATTGCAATAGCTTTCGATAGCTAATTACTTGGATGCAAACCAGCCGACGGCGCATCTGTGTAATATCAGTGGCATCGCAGATGAGTTGCCATTCCAGAAATAAAGTGGAAATTTCTCGAGTGCTTGTGTTATACAGCGGCTAAACTATGGGGATAGTTTACAAACCGGACCACAGCAACAGTGCTTGGAGGCAGAAATGGTACTTCCTCGGATGAGTCTACTAAAAAGCCTTATAGCTAAATACAATCTGATCTCGCATCGCAGCTTCGTAGACATAGAATAACAACATTTAACGTTACCTACCTACAGCCATAAAGTCTATTCAAACTTGTTTCAAATTAATATTACTTCAAGTTAAACAAATTTCAACTTTATTTTAATGGTAATTAAGTTGATTTCAGAGTGACTAGCAAGGATTGAAAAAGTTATAAAAATGTTTGAAGTTGTAGCGTAAACTGAACTTTATTCTGTAGCATTTAAAGTTACTTTTCCATAAACTCCTATTTGTTAATATTTTTGGCAAATAAATCGCGAATGCAGATTAGGTATACAAGGCAGGGACATCGACGCGCAACCTGCTGTTACCATGGATTCTGGTGTTGACATTTATCGCCGGTTTTTAAAACAAAAATTTGCTGTTTCACACATTTTGACTTTTCTATTAAACAGCTTTTTTTTTATCACTGGCGAAAAATTTTTACGCTAAAGGGGGTCTAGAGTCTTGTACTTACTGAATTCGTGGTTATCGTGTGCGGTGATGTATGCCACCCTGTATTATTATGTATACGTACAATTGTTTTCTAAAACTTATCAATAGGTTATAAATATTTAAGGCGAAAGCGCCAGGGTAGCCCGCGAAATTAAATTTTTTTTAGGTTTTTTGGAATTTGCTGGTCAGTATTAAGTTGTACGTTGATTAATATATGAATCGCGGCCGTAAGAAATATGTGTTTACAGAATTATAATCATTAAAGTCATCAACACAACTCTCTAAGACCACGTAAGTCTCAAGAATAACTGTTTCATGAAATCATCATTCTTTGGACTTATGTGGTCTTAGAGAGTTGTGTTGATGACTTTAATGATTATAATTCTGTAAACACATATTTCTTACGGCCGCGATTCATATATTAATCAACGTACAACTTAATGCTGACCAGCAAATTGCAAAAAACGTAAAAAAATTTAATTTCGCGGGCTACCTTAGCGCTTCCCCCTTAAGGCTGATTTTTCAATCATCTGATAACTTTATTCGAGGAATAATTTTGAAATTTTGACAGTTATTTTATACAAAAACGTCAATTTTATTCCTCGAAGAAAAGTTATCTGGCGATGGAAAAATCAGCCCCTAAGCAATAAAATTTTGAATTTAGAGAGAATAGAGATTTATTAGAGTACTAATACAGTTAAGATACAAAATATATTATAACGTCGTGGTAAACCGATGCTTGCAATAATTGTATCGTTTTATAGATAGTTCCATATAAAGTGTTAGAAAAATATTTACTGTAAAATACAGTAGCTGTGTGGAGGTTCTAAGAGACCGACGCAATATTAGAATCATAAAATAATTTTGTTATCTCGTGACAAAATATCAGATATAAAATTAGAATTTTTAAGCAATTCTTATTTTGGAGGTAACATGTTATATGTAAATTCGTAACTTTAAGATTATATGATTTCATTTCGATACCGACGGTTGCTTTATTTACCGATGCTGTGAAAATTTTCATGAAAATGTGCAAAGTGCATGGACACGTAATGTACCTATCTAGTCGAAAATCGATCAAGTAGCTATCTATTAATAAAGTGTTTCCAAAAAGACATTTTAAACATTAATCGATAATTATCTTTAAATGGTTACGGTATATGTATAAAAGTATGCTACAAAACTTCTTGCAAATCTGTTCATCACATCGTAGGAAAGACCTAGCACTTTCATTACAGGACAATTGTCCGTTTCTAAAGATCAATTCGGTAAACAATCTAATTCGTTCTTATCAAAATCAATAATATTTAATACTTCCCAAAACTTCTTAACCTTAACTTTTTATAAGATCCCTTAACGTTCGAAATGTCCAACAATTCAAAGAAGCTGAATATTTCAGCGGCCTAAACTTCTATTTCACTTTTCTACGATACTTTACAATACAACAAAAGGCAAGTGCTGCCACTAAATACCAACAATCTAAAATTCCCAACACTTTCGATCCAAAAATATATTAAGGTAGGTACTTAAAAGTTTCCCCTTAGATACTTGAAACATTTATCAACCGTTTTTATATAAGTGCATACGTAAAATATATCATGTAATTTTTATCGTAGACTAAAGTCTCCTCTCTATTTAAATATCGATATAATTACTACATTGACAATGTTTATTAAATAGACGCTACATCGAATATGAGAATCAATACAATATTTATAATATAGAAATTGCTTGCAGCAAAACGTACAAATGGTGGATCTACGATACTATCCAAATGGACGATACGTCGCAAAATTGGTATATGTATACATAACATCACTGTATGACACGCACTTAGACTTAAAGTCTTATAACTAACATCGATGTACACTTAAACTAATTTATTCAGGTTTACCGATAACAACAGATCAATAAAAATGCACTAAAAGTCCCTCACATATTTACTTCGAAGATTTATCGGTTGTCATCGGTAAAACCAGAAGTGTCGATAAAATAGAGAAGTGTTCAAAACAACATGTCGACGAAACGGTCCAACCGTTATTTAAAATTTAAGTTAACAAATATTATTTACAAATGATAAAATTCTTTTAAAATGAATACCTACATTTGCCAAAGAAATGGTGTGATTGCAAAATACATAAACCATACATTTTTTTAAAAATTCGAATTAATTGAGTAGAGTCGAAATTCACTCTATGGATCTCAAAAATAACACGTACGACTTTAAAGGACACCAACACTAAAATAACTGTTTTGTTCGTAATGTTAACGTGAATATCTGAGTACAGACGCCAGCACATCAAACTACTACTATCAGTCAAATTTCTTTAATAGATTTTCAACTTTATCGCTATAGAATAAGGTTCAAAATTGATTGGGAAAATTTGACAGTTTCGGGTTGGTTGTTGTGCTGGCGTCTGCACATCAAAGTACATCTACAGGATTCGAGTTGAATCGAGCTCATGACACCTTTGTTCAATTTCTCCGAATGTCGGTATCCCTGAAGTTTCACCTCAAAAACTCACCCTGTATACGACGAAAGATCGAATTAAATACACCCTGATTAATGAATATAGGTATAACAAACTAACCTGAGAGCTTTCTCACTAATACATTCAATACATATCATTATTATTAAGTAGTGTCGCTTAGACAGGAAGCAACCTCGACTAGACTATACTGAAAGAAATTTATATTTAGTCGCAAATTCCACGAGAATAATTGTTAAAAAGAATCTTATGACAGTGTCATAAGATTCAAAAGAAGCAGAAAGAAAGAAAGAAAAATATGTTATCCTGGATGGCAAGAAGTATACGCGGACTATTACTGTAATATTTCATCTTTACATTCTTCATGAAATGTCATTACGTTTGTCCAATGAAAAAAAAAATGAGCCTATAGCGAAATTGTCATAATGTGTAGAATACGTAGTACTTGTAACCTACATATTAGCTGGAATACTAACTTTACCGCCACATAATGTATAAGTATGTATTATATAAGTACCTATGTAAAAGGTTATGATCCTAAACAGGTACTTACTATCAAATACATCTTTTTAATGTTATTATAGATGCAAAATAGCCGACGGCGCATCTATGTGCAATATCAGTGGCATTGCAGATGATTCGCCATCTCAGAAACAAAGTGGAAATGTCTCGAGTGCTTGTGTTATACACCGGCTCGCATAGCCTACGACCACAGCAAATGTGCTTGGTGGCAGAAACAGGTATGGAGTACTTCCCCGGGAGAATTCTTATGGTCTGCTAAAAAAACCTTATAACATATTACAGATGAACAAGATCAAACTTAGACTATCTCTCTAATGCCATTTATTGAAGTTACAAACACTTCAAAATGTGAATATTCTTTTTTGCCACTAAGTTTAGTGTAAATATGTATAACCCAGGTTATATCCTATATTATATTATGATATCATTGGTTGTTAAATATGCCCTTATAACTATGGCGTGCTCGTAATAAATTTAATCCTATCATGTTCGAGATCCAGGGTTAATAATAATAAGATAATATATCACCAACATGCACCCACTACGAATAAATACACGCATTTTTAATTAGTTAGCGAAACTCCGCAGACGCAATGGGTACCCATCACGGCTGGTAAGTTTCTTTGACCTTGTATATTAGAAATATTTAAAAAATCTTATCATACTACCACAATACTATACCACTACAAGATAAGTCAATATGATTAAATGTCATATTGATTTGAATTCCAAAGCTCAAATAGTTGTATCAATAGAATATATCAAAGAGGATGGATGAAATTATCTACAACAATTGCAATTTTAAACGGTAAGGGCTGTCTTTACATAAATCGCTTTAACCTTTCGGCAAGCTGACAAACTCGAGCGACCATTGTAAGTGTCCCACATGCAATACCGTCTTCAGGTGTGGTTCAGGCTGAACCTCCACCATTTCTTTGACAAACGCCTCGTGCCGTCATCGAGGAAGTAGCTTCATCGAGCATTAGCGTTATTGGAATCGCTTTCGGGTCCGTCGTGGTACTCGTGGAAGCAGGGAACGATGCAGAGGTTGGTGCGGCACTCGGGGCAGTGGTACTGCGTCTTGCGGCGGAGGATGCGGCCGCACTCGTCTACGGTGTTCCAGCAGAAGTTGCAGCTTAGTGGCGGACCGGAGCGTACGGCCGGAGTGTGGCTGGCGCGGGTCGCCTGCGACGCGTCGGATGCGGCCGACTCGAACGACGCCGACGCCGACGTCAACGTCGCGCTTGTACTTGTCGAGCTTTGCCGCTCGGCGGTGCTTACGGCCCGAATCAGCAACGAGCCAACTTCTTGTTCCAGGCGGGGCTTTCGGGTGACTATAGCCTGCAAATTGAAATTGTTAAATTGACAAAAAGTTAAAAATGCTCACATGGTATTCCATGTGAGCATTTTTAACTTTTTGTCAATTTCACATCACATGAAAATAGAGGCTGAAATTACTGAACGATTCGTGCTACATTCGTACATCTATCTATACCACGGATATCGAATCTATTCTAATAACAAAGTTTGTTTGTTTGTACGAGTTAATCTTTGGAACTACCAGTCCGATTTTGTATTTGATAGCCAAATTCTCGAGGAAGGCTATAGGTATTTATCATCAAGCTAGAACTCTTAAGAGCCGAGGAAAAAGAAAAAAGTCAGTAAGGACGCTAATCGAAAATGAAATAACAGCGCGGGCAGGCGATGCGACGGGGTGGGATTCGTCCGCGTGAAACTTGTTCTCCCGAGAACAAGTTTCACGCGGACGAATAAATCAACGCAGCGCAGGAAATACAAAGGGAGCTTACCGACTCAAGGGTTGTAAAAACGGGTGTCGTAAGAAGAACACGAGCTTGTATTAGAAATAATGGTGGGCACTTCGAAAATGAACTGTAGCCAGTTTTTTATTCAATAAATTTTTATTCTTCAGTAGTTTGGTTTTTTCTTTCTTTTTTTTCTTTTTTAACTCGATGGTTCCTTAACCGATTTTGGATTTTAATATCTCTTTTGAAAGGGAAGGAAACGTAGAAGTTTTTTAATTATTTTGTACGTAATAATAAAGGGTGACTTTTTAAAGAAAATTGATGTTTTATCAGTCATCAAAGTATTTTTTTTACATTTTCCGTTTTTGTTTAGCAGTTTTTGCATAAAATAATGACAGTTGCGGAAATTTAACAATTAATATTACTTATTTAGAATATCTTTGTTGCAAAACAAAAAAAAAGTAGACCAAAATCACTTTTTTTTAGGATTTATTACTATTTGAAAATTTTTTGTACGAATTTTTGGGTTACACTCTTTAAGTAGGAATATCTGTCGGAATAACCCTAGACTACCTCCCCTTAACGGCTCCGCCACTATTTTCCAATCACCCTGTATTAAAGTAATTTTTTATCATAATTTGATTTTGATAAAATTTACTTGAGCCAGCCCATTTTTGTCTAGGCATCTGCGTGGAAGTCGGAATAAAGAAAAACATTCAAATTATATACATATAATAGTTATGATACACATAATATTATTGGTATCTAATGTTATGTTACCAATGTGAAGCGATGTTAACTTTTATTACATTATGGTATATCATAGGCACACAGACAGTTTAGCGTTAGTAGTGGATGTTACTCGCGTTGCAAGACCGTATCCCTGAAGTGTCTTTGAAGTTTTGCTTTTTATATACCAAAAAATCTACAATTTAAAATGGGCTTGTTTTTAGCTTTTCAGTTTTTTTTTACTTAAGTTTTTTACCGTGTCAAGTTTTTTTAAATTACTTTATTTTAAATGGCCGATGTTTTTTTCAATTTTGATGTACCCAGTGTCACTTTCACAATTAAGACGAATCTAACGGCATCTCTCAGGCTGAAATCGATCAAGCCGTTTAGGCTACAGAGCGTGCCAAAGAAATATAAATACATACATTCATACACTCGAAAAACATAACCCTCCTTCTGGCGCAGTCGTTAAGTAGTAAGTTAGTATAAGTTCAAATTTTGAAAATGGGACTCTTGGCCAATATTATTGTGTATGTACATATTTTATTCATTTGTCATTTGTTTACGATTTGGCGGCAAATTGAAAATTGTCAGTCACGTCAGCATGAATTTAACGCGAGAAAATTTTCGTACAATGATTTATTATGACTTTCGATTTAATTAAGTCAACAAGATGGTTATGATAGACTTCGATTGGCCTTTCACGATGAAGCCCCATCTCGTGCCACTGTTTACAACTGGTTTAATGAGTTTAAACGTGTTCGCACTAATCTCGCCGATGATCTGCGTGAGGGACGGTCTTCTACGGCGACGACTGAAGATAACATCAGTGTTGTGCGGCGTATGTTAGAAAGTGACTTATCAGCAGATTCGGACAAGCTTAGGCATCGCTATGAGTCAAGTGCACAAAATCCTCCATGAACATTTAGCGGTCAGGGAACTTTGTGCCCGGTGGATACCTCATAATTTGACAGAGGCCCAAAAACTCCGTCGTGTTGATTTGTGTCGTGAAATAGTTCAAAGATTTAACGGAGGTAACTCAAATGCTGTGTTCGACATATGTACTTACGGGTGACGAAAGATGGATTTATTGTTATGATCCTAAAACTAAGAGACAGTCTGCTGTCTGGGTGTTTCCTTCCGAGGAGTTGCCAAAATAAAGTGAAAAGAGGTCGAAGCGTGGGAAAAAAGATGGTGGCCTCGTTCTTCGGAAGGACAGGTCATTACGCAACAATTGTTTTAGAGGATCGAAAAACAGTTACTGCAGAGTGGTACACTAACAATTGTTTGCCATTTGTCTTGGAAAAAGTTCGGGAGAAAACACCTCGCAGTAGGATCCTCCTTCACCACGACAACGCCTCGTCGCACACCGCCAAGCAAACAATCGACTACTGTGGCGACGTCAGACGTGGAATTACTGGGTCACCCGTCCTATAGCCCCGACCTCGCACCATGCGATTTTTGTATATTTCCGAAAATAAAACAAAAACTTCGAGGAAAACGTTTTATGGACGCTGAGGAAGCAGTGGCTGCGTTTCAAAATGCCGTCGAAGAAACCCTTAAGGACGAGTGGGCAAAGTGCTTTTCTCAGTGGTTCCATCAGATGCAGCGATGTATTGATGTAAATGGACACTATTTTGAAAAGATTGAATAAAACTAATAACTTGCTAGTTGGTTCAGTTTTTGATTTTCTAAGAATTTTCAGTGTCACCTTCGTACGGTTGGTAAGTTCTGCTAACTGTTCCAGCGTTTGGAAGGGCTGGGATGCCAGTACGGTCTGTATGTTGTGTGGGAGGCGATTACTCCCGTTGATCTGCAAAAACTCTTCTTGTCTTGTAAACTGGGCTCTGCCAGGTCTCAGAGATTCCTGATTCATGGGTGAGCAGTTGCCGGACTTTCTTCTCATGTGAGGCGGTGAGTTGCTCGATTAGCTCTCTCTTTATTTTGAGGTAGCTATTCTTCGTGACTTTTACGGACTTCGCGTGATCGATGTCTAGGTTCGCAATGGCGCAGTTCCATTTTACTGCGTTTTCGGTGATTCCATAATTCTCAAATTGCCATTCCACAAGCGCGAACCATATCTCTGAGTCTTTAGCGAAGGATAGAAGCACAGGAAATTGGCAATGGCACAAGTGACTCTAGCAACCTTATTACATTCGCGGCGAGTATGATTATGAAAGCGTGTATTTTGCGTAGAGTGACGCGGGCTTCGCGGGCAAAAGCGATGCATTGGCAGCCGCGTGACTGCGTGTGCGTCGCACTGCACCGGCAGAACCAGTATGTAACTAACATCACAATCCGTGGTATATGTCCACAGCACGACCCCGAAATTCACAAGACTTGATTTTGTTTTTTTATCTTCTGTTATTTATATATTTAGTGTTTTTATGGATGTGTGTCGAGTGAGAATGTTTTGTACATGTGTGTGTGTATAAAGTAACGAAATGTAGGCGTAGTCAGTACAGTATATTTTTGCATTGCCACCAACTTAAATACGTACCTATGCCAAATTTCAGCTTAATTGAATGCTAGGAAGAGCATAAAAAAATGGATTACTTCAAGTGGGAACACACACAAAAGTATTTCAAAAAGGTTATTCGCTTTACCTACGATGTTCGAACTCCAATCGTACCATATAATGTCCCCAAAATTACGTATTGTTTGTAATAAGTATTACTTGTATTTCTTTGAAAACCTGAGGGGTCGTGGAGGTTTTTAAACCTAATAGTACATATGACTCATTACCACCCTCTTTTTTTTATAAAGACTGAAAATCTAGAACGAATCTTGTCGAGCATAAGTTTTCGACGAGTGACGTCACATGTCACTACGGCCATATAAACTCCGTGTTAAATTTCGTTTTACGAGAAAGAGATAGAAACAAATCTTCGATGGCTCATATCTTTTTTAATTTCATAGTTATCCGAAAAACAGTTTACTAAACTGTTTATTACATGACTGAGGATAAATGTTTTAAATAAAAAAAAATCATGCATATTCCCTATT
The DNA here is from genome assembly GCA_963855955.1 of Luperina nickerlii. NCBI lineage: Eukaryota > Metazoa > Arthropoda > Insecta > Lepidoptera > Noctuidae > Luperina > Luperina nickerlii. The sequence continues at coordinate 3,892,700 of OY979662.1, forward strand.
GCTATTCCATACATTTTGACTGTGTAGGTGTTGTACTTTTCGTTTCAGTGTTTTTTTAAATCGAACAAAAAAATAATCTACGCTGGGGGTTTAGAATCTTTTGCTGAATTCATGTTTACAGTATGCTCGTCGATGTCCCTGCAACCCTGTATACATCGTTATCACATACACAAATCAACCAGTCATGTAGGGCGTGACGACACGAGCATTTGCCCGGTAGTTGAAAATGTATCAGAACCCGATGTCGCTAGGTTGGCCCTACCACAGCTCCACTACTACACATGTGGTTCAGTAAAAGCAATAGAGACAAAGTCGCACACACACTTGCAATTCATAAATCAGAACGTACTAAATATACATCCAAATCTGTTCAGCTGTTTGTGTGTGAAGAAGTAACAAACATACAAACACACAAACTTTCGCCTTTATAACATTAGTGTGATATAATAGGTCTTTACCTATGTAATTGGGAGATTCTATATCCAGCATTTTCAGATTTAAATATCTGTGGATTGGTGCGCAATTCGAAATTCAAATAAATTTTAATCGAAAGCCGTATTGATTTAATTTCAAATTCAGTCATTTATTTTTAGATAGCTTTTTGTTTTTGTGAAATTAGTCATACAAAACTTAACTTAATCTAATTTATCTATACTAATATTATAAAGCTGAAGAGTTTGTTTGTTTGTTTGTTTGTTTGGTTGAACGCACTAATCTCTGGAACTACCAGTCGGATTTAAAAAATTCTTTTTGCATTTGATAGCCCAATTCTTGAGGAAGGCTATAGGATATATAACATCACGCTATGACCTTTAGGAGGCGAGCAAAAAGAAAAAAGTCAGAAAGAACGCTAAGCAAAAACGAAGTAATAGGCAGGCGATGCGATGCGACGGGGTGGGTCGGGGGAACAAGAAATTTCACGCGGACGAAGTCGCGGGCAGAAGCTAGTTACCTAATAAAAAAGTATACAATATGTTTGCTGCTTTAGAAGTAGGCTTGGCTAAAACACCATGAAACATTCCAACATCCATTTGGTATTAGTTGGAAACACGAATACGCTCAACTGTAATTTTGGGAAATTGAAGAGATAAATCATTTTTTTATTGCCATTTGTTTTCGCTTTCGATACCCACACGTAGGTAAAATTTCACTAGGTAATTTAATTTCACCCTTTAGATCCTACACCTATTATCTCGTTGTTACTAAATTATCTATATACCTACTTAGTACGGTAATAATTTTGCCATTTTCATATTCCGGGAGTTATTTTTTTTATTTAGTTAAAATATGGAAATCTCGACGCTCATAACTTTCAAACATGATAACGAAGACTATTAGATATCATTTTTATTGTACCTACATATTGACATTATATTATAACTGGGGTAAACTCTATACGACTTTAGTATGGAAGAATGACTGACTAGTGTAACCTTAATTTTTGTCTTATTTGTTAGCGACATGATAAGTTAGAGATAGTCTTAGTATGGAAGAGCTTCCTCGTAGCGTGTCGTTTTCAAATATGTAGTTACGATTCAGCCATGTATTGCGCTAATAGTTACCTTTGTCGTGCTGTACTGCGGGTAGGACTCATGTTTCTGCAGCGTGGGCGTCGTCTTCGACACGGCAGGCGGTGGGGGGATGGGCTCGGAGGTCTGCTTGCGAATGTTTTGTTCATCGGGCACCCGCGACTGTCGTTTGAAATGTTTGGTTCGCCGGTGCCAGCCGTCTGAAGAGTTCGGGTTTGCTGGAGCTAAACAATTGATTGTGTTATGTAATAATAGTAGACAATAAAATACTGGGTGGAATGCGGCCTACATGCCCGCTTTGGGCGCGATCAGGCCGCGGCCGATCTACGTCGACCTTATACCGCCTACTACCTCATCAGCCTAGCCTTTTCCCAACTATGGTGGAGTTGGCTTCCAGTCTAACCGGATGCAGCTGAATACCAGATTTACGTATTATTTTACCGATCTAAGTCGACCGTTGCCTCCAAATATGTAATCTCATACATTTAATGTCACAAAATACAGTTGACGTTGATCGACCGCGGTCAGGTTGCACCCTTAGAGCTTCCGGTCCCGTTTTCCAATTAGTTCCGTTCGAATCCGTCAAACATTTGCGGATGACGTCACGAGCTGATGGCTGACTGTGGTGTAATTAGTTTGGTCGACTATTATAGTAGTTGTTGGTTATCTTGCTTGATCTGTGGAACGAATTAGCAAGTACCTCGTTTAAAAACTGAAAAATGTCCATTTTTGAGTTTTTGTCACATCTTGATAAGACTGATTGTTTGTACCTAGTAGAAAAATATATTAATAGTGGCCACTATTTTCCGTTTGGTCGGCGCCCTCTTAAAGGGCAGAACATCTCAGATCCCAATACCAACCAGGTGTTGTATACTTAGAATAGCTGTAGCGTGCCCCCTTTTTCGGCGCTCATGTTGGTCCTGCTGAAAGAGCGTGACTACCGCCGGACCACCTTCAGTCGATTTTCTCGAAAACTACTAAGGTAACAATTTTGTTGTTCGAGTACTAATTAGTACCAATTGAGTACGAATTATTTACCAAATATTGCGATTGGAGTTGGTGATCCGGCGGTAGTCACGAACATGCCAATTTTGCTTTAAGAACTTTACGATTGTCGAAATAAAGTTCAAAATACAATAACTGGCTCGAAGGTTTAGGCTTGTTCTAAAGTTAGAACTTGTTTTGTAATAAGACGGTATATGTTTAGCGTGTGCGTGAAAAATACCTATTTAAAATGCAGTTTATTATTCACGTTAAAGAATAAACATAATATTTATACTTACTTCAGTTCAGCCATGTTATAATTTTATTTTCATCTACATGTATATAATAAAACTGTGATAGAAAAATAAATATTAATTTATATGGGATAGGATTAGGTTTAAGTAAAAGAGTATAATTACAAAATAATCAAAATTATTTATTAAAAATTATTCATTATTATTATCTATTTTGGTTTTAAGTATTATTTCTTAATGACCACGACTGTCGCCCTTTAGTTACAAACCCATGCAATATTATAACAAACATTTCATGATTAATAATACTATTTCGACAAACACTGGTACATATAAATCACTTTCTCGTGTGTGAGCATTGTAGACAACGGTTAATGACAATAATGTCTAGAAATGCTTGGAGTTAGTTTATTAATGCTCATAATTTCAGCCGAAAGACGTCTATTGCTGGACATAGGCCTACCCCAAGCACCGTCACTTCGACCGGTTATGTGCCCAAGGGAGGCAAATAACCGGTCGAAGTGACGGTCGCAGGAATCCAGCGGATTCCTGCGGCCTTTACAAGGTCATCGGTCCACCTTGTGGGAGGACCTTCCATCGCTGTCTTTCGGTATTCTTGCTCATAATTCTAATATTGCTTAAGGCCCAGTCACGACTACATTCAGTGAGTAAATTAAAAAAAAAATCAGCCCTCGACTGCCTGACTGCCAACCTACCACTATGGTAAAAAGGCGTGAATTTATGTATGTTGTATCTATGTATTAACCCACCTACCATAACTCACTCACGAGATTCAGTAAGTAAATCATTTTTGTTATCTGGTAACATCGATATTTCACGGCCATTTATTTTATGACCAACATAATACTTTGAAATCACCTTGGATGGCACATGTTCAAGAAAAGAGAGAGGTTACATAAAAGTAAAAAAAGTTCTTTCTGTATAATCGGAGCACTAGTGGTCTAGTGGTCTAGCCCTACAACCTAGATACTGGCAAGCGTAGTGTTAAACAATATGCTCACTTGTTACTTCGAATACTGGTAAAATAGTTTAAAAAAAAGACATGATTAAATTATAGAGTACAGCTGTACAAATATCAGAATACATCCACTTCCCCATTGATGAGCAGTCTTTCGAGATACTTAATGTTGAATTGTAACTAGATCTGTATCAGTTAGATTAAATTCAAATGTTCCGTTTCCTTTACGAGTAAGTACAGACGCCAGCACATCAAGCTACCTGAAACTGTAAAATTTTCCCAATCAACTTTGAAAATTATGCTTTAGCGATAAAGTTGAAAATCTATTAAATAAATTAGATTGTAATAGCGTCTGTACATTACATACTAAAAATATGTATTTGGCACTTCACAATAGTAGGTAGTTACTTAATCGATCTTAATACGAAAGCGGACTGTTTAAACTCCTATTGGCAAGTTTGTTTCCTTCACAAATGAAACATAACATATATTTTTTAAATTTGATTATCTCAAAATGTATAAGCCATAAGGACCAATATCGATACAGCGGTGCTATTCTGTAAAAATCTCACCGTGGAAACTTAGGTGAAGTGAGCGTGACTGAGCTGTCAATAGTGTCAATTCCCAGCAAAAACAAACTCACTTCACCTAAGTCAACACGGTGAGATTTTAACAGAATCGACCGGCTGTTTTGACATTTGTATACCCTTGTGCGGAGGGGCATCAAAATCTGACCAATACTGATTTTTTGTTAAAAATACACATTCAGAATATACTCGTACATGATGGATATTATACCATAACAACAGAGTGTCAGCAAAATGGCCAAATGGAGACAGCACCAGTATCGGGTAGTGGTCGAGAGGAACCTGCTGCCAAAAACCATAACCTTCAACCAGCAGAATCGTACCAACTGAACAAGAAGAAGATACCTTCTCTAGATCCGGGTCAGTGAAGTCCTTTATATTTGCTACCCCTGAGGGTTATTGGGGCAGGCAAAGCGTTACCACCCGCTTTACTTCGTAGCATTTAAATATTATTTATACAAAATGCAGTAATAGGGAAGACGAATTTTGCGATCTAAATTCGTGGCAGTCAGTCGTACTTATACTGGTTCAAATATAGTTACAATTCAACCTTTGTAAATCATGTAAATCAATCATCATTATAATAATCTTGAATCGATCAGCGATAAAATGAACACTCCTAAAATAAATCGAGGAAGAAAGAAACCTACCCAATTACCTACCGTAGGTTGTATACAGAGTGGGAGGGACATCGATGAGCAACGTGTTTTCATGGATTCAGTTTATGATTCTGAACCACCCTGCTCTGAAATGTTTCGCGGGTTATCAGAAAACCGAAAAGAGCCAATACCAAGACGGTCAAAATGTATGGAACAGCTGTTTTTTTTTTTTTAATAAATAACTTTACGATATATTACTTCGCTAAGGGGTTTAGAATTGTGCTGTATTCATGGTAACACTATGCGGGTCGATGTCCCCGACACCCTGTCTAAATAATTATTATATTTACAATTTGAGTGACCTCCAATACGTAGCAGCTATGTTGCCCGCCTACACGAGAGAAACCTTCTAAACTATTTTTAAAAATCAGTCAAAATTACAAAAAAAAAAAACGTTACAGAGATCGCAAACGACGAAACTGGTGATTATCGTTGTAAGTCTAGGCGAATAGAAAAATATAATACTCCTTAGTTTATTTAAAAAATAAAAGTAATACTTCTAAAATGACGGTAGTGACAAGATCACAAATTGTACTCGCGGGCGGTTTGACTTTCAATCACAGTTTTCAATACAAGAATCGAGGCAGCTTAAAAATTCGCTTACAACCTCTAGTTGTGATTTAGTTACTACAGTTAGGGCTGATTTTTCAATCGACAGATAATTTTTATTCGTGGAATAAAATTGACGTCTGACAGTTTTTGTATGGAAGAACTGTCAAAAATTAAAAATGATTCCTCCATTCCTCCGATAAAATAATCTGGCGTTGGAAAAATCAGCCTTTATCAGAGTATTGGTCCTTTCCCGGGACTCAAATTATCTCTATACCAAATTTCATCTATATCGGTTCAGCGGTTTTAAACCGCACACTTTCGCATTTATGATATTAATATGGACACAAAACTGTCAAACCACAATACTTATTCCTCAGTTATAAGTTATCTGACTATTGAAAAATCAGCCCTAAGAGAATAATTTCCCATTAGGCTAGTTTTAAACTGAGTTGTGTAAGAATATTACTTATTTAGTTTCCACGAAAAGCAAATGAAACATCTGTCCTCCCTCTACATAACTCGGCATGCAGAGATAAGGCTTGTTAGTGCCTGGGGGCGCCCAATCCCAGACAACAGGCACGCTCGCGACTAGGCTCCCCCCTAGCCATGCAGCTCTCGGCGCGGCAACCTTAGCTTGGGTGTGAGTTGTTCGTACCACATAGAGGAAATACCAGCCTCAGCGTGTTTGAACACTCGGTTACCACATTTAAAGCGCGGCTCGCTTCGTTAGTTAAAAATACTGTACCCGGACACACGGGGCTAGATGTCTTAGGCTGCCCACCCACGTCCGACTTTTTGTAGCACCGATAATAATCGGGCCAATTTTTGCTCCGATTCTTATGACCGATTTTGTGGCCGACTCAACGTACACGTCCGTCACTTTGTCTTCAACACACGTCCTTCCGTTATCGTTCTAAGGTGCTTCCCTAGCAAGTACATGCGGCCGACTGTCGGCGAGTAGTGTGCGCATACATTTCCGAACGTTCCATTTTTCACCGATAACCGGATCGGTCGAGATGCACCAAATTTATTTCTGACCGACTTTATGTAGGACCTGTGCGTTACAAAATTGCCATCAGCACGTTCTATTTTTCTCCTACAAAAATCGGTCACCGAACTTATGAAACTTACTTTTTACGATTTTTAATTGGTTACATCGAAATTTTTCTTGGCAAATCTTCAGTAATTATGAGGCAAAATGAGAATTAAAGCATCATAACACTTCCACGCCCTTCGACGATTAACAAGCAGACCCAAGCGGCCTACATAGGACTATGTGAATTGTTATAAAAAAAATTGAGATCTTTGTAACCTGAGTTGGGCTCAATCAATAGCATTTTCAATCGATGTACTTATTAGTCAAACTAAAAATTTTGTGATTAAATTAGTTAAAAGCATGAATGTAAAAAAACAAAACTTGCAACTTACTATACGTTCCTGGGGAACTTTCAAAACAGCTGTCTAAAATTTTTACACAAGTCAATTTAAATCTAGCCTTAAGGGGAACTATTCACTTATACCAACTAGAGAAGCTACTTGGCAACTCTCCTTAAAAATCCCATAGAATAGGTTTAATTTGACAATATAAACACTCCCACGCAACTGCCGAGAGCCGCCCGCGAGACAAAGCTATGTCCTACACCGCCATGGGCACCGCTTATCCTTATCTTACACTATAAATGCAGAGACATAATTACACGCTTACCTAACTACTTTACACGATAGAGATCACTGGTAATATTGTTCCTGTTCAAGCTAATTGACGTGCTCACACGCCGCGAGCTACCAATGACGTCTGTTCACGCCTAAAAAAAAGATATGTGTGGGTTTAATCAGTCTAACGTAAATGCATGAGGACAATGAATACTTTTGTTTTTTTTTTATAATTATCATTACTGGCATTCTATTATCACTTCAAATTAATAGTATGTAGTATGAAAAACATACTATAGGTACTTTGATTTAGGTGACTACACAACGAATCCGAATACTAAAATCATTACACAGAATTCTTCTGATAATCATGTCATAAACAATAAAAAAAATACTTATAAATAGAGGTAGTTATGAATAAAATTGTGTGAAAACCAGTCACTCAGATATACAAGCTAAATATTTGTGCACAGTTTTGTTTATCCTGTCCATTGCCTCCCGAACGTACTGATGTTCCCAGTCACGTCACTATTTCGTGTACGTATAATACTTTAGACTGCATACAAGTCGACAACGTGCAGGTCGTGTATTTGAGTACCGTACTCAAATACACGACCTGCACGTTGTGGACGGCAGCCCTCGACGCGTGTCGACTGCAGTTGCCTCTGCCATTGACGCGTGCCGCCCGTGTGTGTATGCACACTTAGCGAGCAGCACCCCACGCTAAACAACAAGTCACATCATTATTTGAATTAGTTGTCAAAACTTCACAGACGAGATAGTATCAAAGTGTAACCATTAAAAATCTCTCTATCTTTCTACTAAGTATTTCTATTCACCACAAAACTTTTGAAAATCACAATAATTATCTACGTTAGTGTGACTTTTTAGACAGTTATCAAAGGCAAAGAAATATTTGTAAAAAATCAGCTTAATTGTCTCTGAAAAATCTGCTTATTTGACTAGAAAAATAAATTATTTACTTTTATTATGCTTTGGTTTGGCCAAGTTGATAGGAGCTTAATATCTACAAGGCGTGAATTTAATTGTGCGATACAGTTACCTACTACGTCTGTGACTTTTCGCGAAAAAATTCAAAATAACGTTGTATATTATTATAGTTACTGGGAGGACAACGACAAACTTACATAAACTGTGCCCCAGTGATGCAAATAAAGCGGGAATTACACATAAACAATTCGCTATCACGACGACCTACAGCACTACGGTTGTGCACGACCCTATAATATGTAAAAAACACTCGTGTACCGAACAGTTCATAACTTACGGTTCTATTGAGATCTACAAAATACGTTTTTGTTTTCATGGCAATACTACGGCTGTGGACGTCACCTAGTTTGGGTCGCAGAAACACTGAAGGAAGCTCATTCACTTAAACTTAACAGATATTATTATACTATACCATGTTTAGCACTCTGTCGTGGACTCTAGGCAAGTTGTATATCTATGAATAAGTTGTTGCCGCAGTCTCCTTTTTTATAACATTAGAGTTATTAAATAATATTCAGAAAATTATTGCATTTCTCTTGACCAATTAGAAAGTGATGAGCTTCCACACTATTTCCAACGACCTGACAGGCTGTACTGCTGGTACAAAGTTTGCTTCATAATTTGATAAAAATTAATCACCATAAAATGGAAAAAAATTGCTTTCATTTATTGCCTATGAAATCACGACGGTACCCCAGTCACAACGCAATACACTTACAAATTCGTACAAATGTGTTACATCATTATGTGTAAATCAGAGTTACAGATGTTGACCACTTGTATCAATATTCTCTCCCGAGACGAGAGTTGTAAGTGTAGAGCAGGAGTCCACAGCCGATACCGATAATAAGTACATACGTTACGTGCTCCAAGTAATATTTACAACGCGACATGCATGTATATATGATCGTACCGCGGAGGCACGAACGCGGCGTGCGGGGGCGAAGGCGCCACGTAGGGCTGCGGGCCGTACTCGGCGCCTTGCCACTCCTGTCACAACGAGTAGGACTCGTCGGCCGACACGCCGCAGGCCGCGTTCTATTGCATCGAGTTAAAGTTCACACCGAGGAGGTTGAGAGGCGAGTTGTGTGCCACACTCTGCAATGGGAAGCCGTGTGCCGCGGCGGGCTCGAGGAAGCCGGGCGGCACCTGATGCTGCGGGCACAGTAGCGCCATCTGTTGCTCAGGCTGCGCCGCCTCGTCCTTATGCTCGGGCGGCGGTGTCGTGTGCTCGCGCTTGATCCTGCTCTTGATGCTCGGCCGGTTGTTGGGATAGCCTTTCTTCTTGTACTCTAGCCAGAGCGTGCGGTTGTTGACGCCAAACATGCGCGCCGCTTTGCAGAACCCGATGCCGCCGAAGCGCACGGCCTCGAGCGCGCGCTGGAAGTTCTCTTCGGACTGCGGGTTGGTAGTGCGGCGCCGCTTCGGGGCAGGGGGCGGATTAGGCTCGGCGGAGGCCTGCACGTCGACGCAGGAGGAGCCGGGCGAGGGGCCAGCCACGCCCAGGCCCTGCGCGTAGTTGAGATCGGAGTCCATTTGCGGGTTGTTGATGACGTTGTTGATGTACATGCCGGGGTCCTGCTGTAGCGCGCCGGCACCTATGCACGCATTCGTGTACCGTGGATACGAGTGCTCCATCATGGTCCACTGGCCTCCTGGGAAGAGAGATAAATGTACGTATTTTAATCAAATTTTCTAGGTACAGTATGATATTTTTGAAAGTTTAAACAAACGGTTTCTCATTGATCTCCCTTCCCTGGAAAGTAAAACGTCGTCCGGGTTGTAATACGCGGGTATACTGTGATTGATTTAATCATGCGGAGTTTTTTTTTTAATTGATATTGCTTTTACTTAGTGGAATATTGTAATAACACCAATATTTTAACTTGAGATTATTTCAAGACGCATATTTTTTAATTTCTGTACCCTTATGTATTTTTTTTTTGTTACGGTTATCGTATACAAGTTTCAGTGGGTACCCGTAGTAGGCAATATAACTATCTACATATAGCACGGTACATGCACAGCATACATGAAGCATAGAGTAGAAGCAGATGATGGGATTGTTACGTTTTAGAGATGAATGAGAAACAGATGATGTTTAATACTTTTGTGTTGTGATATTATTTTAGTTTAATTCGTCCTTAATGTTTTCAGTTGAGACTGACCACATTAAAAAAGGTCGTTTCGGTATTTGATGTGTCTCCGACCAGCCGGTCAATTCTTTAAAACTCACCGTGAAAGCTTAGGTGATGTGAGTTTGTTTTTGCTAGGAATTGACACTATTGACAGCTCACTCCACGCTCACTTCACCTAAGTTTTCACGGTGAGATGGTTACAGAATCGCGCTGCTGCACCCTAACCCCCTCACTAATAAACGTATTATATCAGATGAATAATTACACACCGATTTCTCTCTTTCAGTCGTCAGTAATTTGACTTTCGAAAGAAACAGACAGAGCGTTGTATAACTATAATATAGACAACGTTTATTAGTGAAGGGGTAAATGTATAACGCAGAAGTTAACACAATCACTTTTGTTACGACAATTCCAAAATACACAATCTAGTTGTTGTAAAAAAAATGAAGCACTGGATAACTCTTCAGCACTTACTACAATAAATAAGTATGCAATTAGAATCCGTCGATCGATTCTGTAAAAATCTCACCGTGAAAACTTAGGTGCTGTGAGTTTGTTTTTGCTAGGAATTGACACTATTGACAGCTCACTCCACGCTCACTTCACCTAAGTTTACACGGTGAGATGGTTACAGAATCGCATTGCTGGAGTATACTTGGATTTCGCGTAAACGCGTGTATGAGTGAGTGTGTCGATTCGGCCATTTCTGCCTAGTCCTTTCACAGTTATTTTAATACAGGATAGCAGGGCGACGCCGCGCAAACTGTACCCATGAATTCAGCACATGACTCTAGACCCCGTAGAGTAGAAATGAAAGTTTGTAAAAAAAAAATCTGCTGTTTTATAGAAAAGTGAAAAGTGCTACGCAGACAAAACAGTGGCACTCCAGGAGTGCCGACAGAAGTGAAAACTTGAAAAAGTAATTTTATAAATATGTTTCAAGGTCATTCTTCCTAAAGAAAATGTACCGCGCGTTGATGTCTTTATAATGGCCAAAACAGAGGTGTCGGTTACGGTAACAGTGTCGCGAGTTCAATGGATTTTTCCCATCCCAAAAAGTTTCCAACGCGCCTAAGTAAGTTTTCACTTCAAAAACTATAATTTTTAATTTCTTATTTGATATTTGTACGCCGTTAAACAGAGATTGCTGTACCTATTTTATCTATAACACCTATTTTTAAACCTATGTTTTACAGAATAAAGGTTGACTTGGACTTTCAGATTAGACTGGTAGCCAACTGCAAATTAATTTGGAAAAGGCTAGGTTAGGTTGGTGTTGAAGATATTTGAAATAGCCTCGGCCCTCACCCTGGCCAGTCCGCCCTGCTAACACCTTTTTGCCGGGGTAATAATTATATTTTTGCCACTACGACCTATTAGCACGGGCATCTATTCCCACGGCGATTTTCTTTCTCTCACTCGATTTTGAACGCACTGCTTATCGTCGATAATTGAAAATTCAACACTGTTTTTTTTTGACGCGCTGGGTTACGCTCTGTTAGATTCTCAATTCCGTTCGAGACAAAATCCCGCCGTGATAATTGTACGTCCGTGCGTACGTGGACTTAACATAAAAGTTAGATACGAGATAAGAATCCCTATATTCGCGTAGTTAACACAATTCGTTGCTGTGCCATCACACAAGGGTTAAGAGCGTTTACGACGTATGGCATTTCATACAAACTTTCAAGCCCTTGTTTTCGAAATGAATGAACCGATTTTAATTAAACTTCATACGCATAAGCAGGATACAAAGGTCTAAAAAGTAAGTACATTTTCGAAAAATAGTATTACAGCCAAATTGGACAGATTTTAAATTTGCCATAGAAACAGAGATTTCCTGTTATCTTTTCTAAATAAGACATTTCTAAAATGTTTTTTACTAACTTTTTAGACCTTTGTGTCCTGATTGTGCGTATGAAGTTTCATTAAAATCGGTTCATTCATTTTGAAAGACAAGGCTTGAAAGTTTCTATGAAATGCCGTACGTCATAAACGCTCTTAAGTAAAGAAAAGTGGTTACCTGCGGGCAGGGCTACCGAAGTCGTGTTATCTATTCCGATGGGCTCCACGTTCATATTTTCTGGTTCTGTCGTCTGGAATTATAAAAATAGATCTAGGTATAATATGGCTAGTTTAATAAGGCACAAAGGACTCAAGATTATCATGAATTTATGAATATCATTAGAATCAGTCGTGTGACGGAATAGAATAGAATTTTTCTTTATTAGAGTAACCAAAACTCCACAAGATTGTTAGTAAAATTTACGACTATGTTAGTAAGTACAGACACTAAACAAAAAAAAAAAAAAAAACTGGCACTTCGAGATGTCGACAGAAGTGAAAACAAAACACAAACAGAATACTTTGCCGTCACTCATTGACATATCGGATTTAAAACCGAGTACATCACGAGGACAGCTGAACACATCCGAATGTAGCGCGGTGTCGGTAACAGTACGCGAGTTTAATGGTTTTCTCCCATCTCAAAAAATGCCCAACGCGCCTAAAGTTTTCACTTCAACAAGGAAAACGATATCTACAAGAAATAACGGTTGGTCACCGTTACGATATCCCATGAGAGACGGCACAACAGTGACCCACGTATACACAGTCCAGGCGACTCGCAACCATGCATCAATCCATATTATAAAAATATCGAAAATAAGGTAAATAACAAAGAAAATATGACATGATATTATGATGATTGTTCAGTGATCTCACTCGCAATCACAATCTGCTTTATTTTGACTTTACGACAAAACCCATGACCTCATAGAAAAAAATCGTGTCTACGAAAACTTAACTAACGCAATGAATATTGTTGATTTATCAAAATGAAACGGATTGTGAGTGTGTCACAAAATTAAGCTACTAATAGAACGCGTAATAGTGTATTTATATATCGGGGTCTGGGTTGTGGTGGTCAGATAGGCAGACTCTCCATGTAAAATACTGGTATTCAGCTGTATCCAGTAAGACTGGATCCGAACCCAAAATAGTTGGGAAAACGCTCCGCAGATAAGGATTTATAGTGTATATCTATAATTAGTATAAAACAAAGTTCTATGAGTCTGTAATGTTCTTCTAAAGTGCACAATGGATTTAAATTTTCACCATCATCGCTATTCCTTCGACGTTTTATCTGCATACGCTTGTGCATGAGAATTTATTATCTATTTCGAATGCAGGGTTACTTACTGTCCAGCTTCTACTCTATTAGGACGAGCTTATTCAGACTTTGTCCCGTTACTATTTAACTTCTGTGTTTTCATCTTTCAGTATCATGGCGGTTTCTATACGGCCATTTTCTAACTGTGTTGTATATCGATTCGATATTTCTTCTATTTACTTTTCTATTGCGCACTGGTAGGCAGAAGGTGCCAGTTGTCTTGGCCGATTAGAATCTTCGGTGTGCCAGGGTCAGGTGTTTCTTCATGGATGTTGTTCGGTTTGTTCTGTTTCTTTAGACTGTCCGGTACAGGTAAGTCTTCACCATCCCGTGGAGCAAGGTGGCGTGGCGGTGGCGGCTCGGTCTCTTCAGTGTTGAATGGCGAACGTGCATTTAGCTCGTAACGGATGACTGTAGCACTATGTTCTCCGTCCACCTCCACCGTCTACGCTTTAGGTGTCTTGCCTCGCGATCTTGTAACAGCATCTTGATTGTTGATTTGTTTCGGAAAGTCTTCAGTATTCAGAAAGGTTCGCTGAACACTGCGAACATTCCTGAAGACTGAAGACTCGGCGAAAACTTTGGCTCGCCAGGCGTCGTGTTGTCGTCCTTTTCTGTAGATCCAGACGGCGCTGTCGTCCTGCGCCTAGAAGCTCCAGGCGTCTTTGTGTACAGGCGTCGGCTATGACCAATCGCAGCTAAGGGCAGTTTTCTTGACGTAGAAATAATAACAATATCTAACAAGTGTTCGTACTGCTTTAGGAAACGCTTGCCTTACCTTGCCGATGAGTAGGAATTGAACAAGAGCTAAATTAAATGCATTACAAAGATTTATATATGTTGACAACCATACACATACATACATAATCAGTCTATAATGTTCCCACTGCTGGGTCACGGGCCTCCTCTCTGTGAGAGGGAGAGGGCCGTAATCCACCACGCGGGCCCAGTGCGGGTTAGTAGATGTCACATGTCTTCGAATTTTTGGTTCTAGGTTCTTGCCGGTTTCCTCACGATGTTTTCCTTCACAGTTTTGAGAGCAGTGGTGATGATATAATATACACAAAGTAAAGCGTCTGTCTGAGTTTGAACCTACGACCTACACAACTCGTAAGTCAGGGCCGGTGCCACTTGGCAACCATTACACCAAAACTTAGAAAATCTAAATACTAATACGAAAGAAAAACGTGTATTTGACACAGTACGGTATAGTAAGTAGTAGTATAGTAAGGGTGGAATACAGTTCAGCAAATTAAATAAACTAACATCAAATGCGAGGCATGTTATACAAGGTTTAACAGAATAAACGCAAGTCCTGAAAGTAGTTTGTTCATAATTGACCACTGAATCGATTTCAGTAACTTTTAACACAGGTATTTTTTTTCAAAAATTATGTCATCCCAAATCATACTGACCGCCGCAAAAAAATTAAATTTTATTTCAAGGCAATAAGACTCAAATTTAAATGCATATCGTAATGCTTGAGTCAACACGAACTTCTTAATAATAATAGTTAGCTTTAAAAAAACTTTTGGGTTTTGCTTTCAACTTAATAATCTAATTGGGGTTTATGAGGTCTTGCGTTAATTATGTTACATATTGTATAAATCACAAGAAACTTTATTCAATTATAATAATTCCTGTATCTACTAGGTCACATTAAATTAGCTAGCGAATTTTAAATTAACTAGCGAAACTCTGTAAACATGATAGCACCATAAAATAAAAATTAAAGCGTGGAAGTTTTTTTAAAGGTCGACGATCGCTGGTAGTTTTGTTACTTGAAATATGAGTTGAGAAAATATGTTTTACCGTGTTTAGATAACGATACTAATCTCGTCTGTGATGTTTACAAAAAAAAAACTGTTTTAAACCGAATTTTCAAGTAAATACACTATCTGCGGTCGATGACCCACAACAAAACATTTTTTTTTAATAACATGTTTAGATATCAGATTATAATACCACTTTACTGAAAATATAATGTGTGAACTCTAAGTAATAAAGCGAATCTGAAGCTGAAGACTATCTTTGCATTGTATAACCTCAATTTCCTTTTTATTGTATAATTGCATTGCACAGATGTGAGTTCTATGTACTCTATAGCTGCCATATACCGGGTAATAATATGTCTTTCATTGACTTGAATGTGCCTTGGCGGCTTATATGTCATGCTCACTCAAATGTCTCGCTGACGGCGGCGTGTGTGTTGGATCATTTAGCTCCCTTCAAAATGGTTGAGCTGAATGGTGCTGATCTATGCGTCATGTTCGTGAACGGGTGCCGTCAGTTGGGGCTGGTCATCACTTAGCTGCCTCGGCTTATTTTTAATTTTGAATTGTTGTTTTCTTACTATTTGCTGTACTCTGGACGCTTTTAACGCGTACGTCTTTTTATATCGTTCGCACATATAAATTCAACATTAATGATGTAACTAAGATTTTTGTGAAAATATAATTTAAAAGATGTCCATGGAGTTTCTTGCCTATTCTTCTCCATTGGTAGCTACTACGCTTTGGAATGGGCAACTAGCTTCATATTTTCTGACTGACCGACTTCTTGACAATTCAAAAGTGCCTATTTATGGTTTAATTGAAATAAATGCTTCGAGTTTGAGAATCTCTAGTTACAAATCGAAATAGATGGTACATGCATCAAAACCCATTGCACAGTTTAAAAGAACAACGCGGTCATACAGACAGACACGTAAAGCGACTTTATTTTATATTATGTATAAAAATATATAGCACAGAAACGAATTAGTGCAGAAAGAAGCAAGGTGGAGAGGACAAAAAGCAAATAAAAAAAACAAAAAAGGGTGTGTACTAACATCGTCTACCTGCTGTGAATTGTCGATGGTCCGGATCTCGTGGTACTCGCGTACGCGTCGTTGTTGCGGCACGCTGCTCACGCTGCTCAGTGTGATCGCCTCCACGGTCTGAGCACTCACGTCTGCGCGACCATGTTCGTTCTCGACTACATTGAGTTGCGTCGAGCCCGCTGAACTTCTTCGGCGCCTAGAGAATTTTCATAATTTTACAACATCTTACAAAAGGCACAAGTGAGTGGAAACGCCAGGAGGGTACGTCCTAGAAGCACGTATAGTGACATTATATTATATCAACACTATTGTACTGTTTAAGATTTTCATGTTATAATTTTATAGTTAAAGACTATTTCATTTAAACTTGACCATATCTAGATAAAGTTGAGATATTTCTAGAAAAAATATTAATAATAATTATGGCTATTCGAGATCAGCACAATTTTCAGGTTTTTCTCAAATCTTTGAACGGCAATACAGGGCTTAAAAGTATTTAAGAATTTTTTTTTTCGTGTTGCTTTCACTCAGACTCAGATGCAATCGTAACGATTCAGAAAAGAAAATCTAAAAACAATTACTCTCTTCCCTAACCTATATTGTTTGCACTGCTGGGACATAAGCCTGCCGATGTATTCTGTAAAAATCTCTCCAAGAAAACTAAGGTGAAGTGAACTTATTACAAGTGTTACTTGTTATTTTTTTTGTTGTGTTCTTTTTATGCATGATGTTTGCCGCAATTAAACGAATTTTCTTTCTTTCTTTCAAGTGAGCTGACAATAGCGACATGCATCAGCCGATCTATTCTGTAACAAATATGTCTCCGTGAAACCTTAGGTGAAGCGAGCTGTTATTAGTGTCAATCCCAACATCTGCGGTGCTATTCTGTAAAAATCTCACCGTGAAAACTTAGGTGAAGTGAGCGTGGAGTGAGCTGTCAATAGTGTCAATTTCTTGCAAAAACAAACTCACTTCACCTAAGTTTTCACGGTGAGATATTTACAGAATCGACCGGCAGGGGGCCTAAATAGGCAACTTTGGCAGAATCATAAACGGATAACATTATGAATCATAATGTACAGTTAACTGTTAAGTTAATCGTATCAAATCCCATTGGTGAAGGATTTTTCATTTTTTTTTTCTTTGTGCTAAAATACCAAACAATCCAATCCAAATCCAATCCCAATCTCTTTGATTATACCTACGTATTGCAGCGAAAAAAGAAAAAGGCGGACTGTCTTCGCCATATTATGCGGGTTCCTTTCCCGGGACTCAAACTATCCCTATACCAAATTTCATTTAAATCGATTTAGCGGTTTAAGCATGAAGAGGTAACAGACAGACAGACAAACTTTCGCATATATTAGTATTAGTGGATTAGGTATTAGTTGTTATTTGCTTATTCATTATTTTAATTTACAGAACTAAACAAACATTTCACAAAGTAAAATATCTGACCCCAAACCCGATTGAGTTGAAGGTTGTAGGAATCGAACACATTCCATTCCTCAGCCTTCAACTAGTAAGTCTTCCTTCACCATTGGGGCATCATAGCTAAGGCTAGTAACAGCTCTAGAAAGAAATTTGTGTTACCTCCTGCGTCTACTTGAAGGCGACGTTGCCGGCGAGTCACGCGCTGAGTCGACTGAGTCCCCCTGATTTTGAAACTCTGACACCGTACCATGTGAACGCAACAGGGAGGTGGAGTCCGGCATCTCGTGCAGACCTTTGATCTTCAGGAGCTTGGCGGTGGCCAGCACCTGAACAGACAGGGGGAAGGTAAAACATGGTATTTGAACCTCATCCCACGGAGTAAACTGACATCTATATATTAAAAATAAAATTCTGTTTGTTGGTAAGGGCATCACTTCAGAACGACTGGACCGATTTAGCAAATTTAGGGAAATATAAAATTTAAAGTTGCCGTGAAAATTTGAAAATTCGGGTGAACTGAAAGTCCTTTTTTCTATGGGATTTCTGAATGAACTCAAGACCATAACTCCTGAATTCACAAAACGATCACAAAGTTTCTTGCTTGGTCAGGACAATGTTTGCCGGGTCAGCAAGCACAGTAAAAACTTCAGAGTAACTAAACATTTTTTAGGTGTAAGATTGGCATTACTTCGCGTGTATTAATAAAAATAATGAAAAGCTTTAATTATTACGTTTATACTTTTCCATTTAATTATAGTATTTCTTCATTAAGCGATCTAAATATATATCTAATTCTAATATACAATTTCCATTTGTTTTCGTGTGTTAGGCCCCTTGTTATCATGACAGCTTTCCGCCGGGTCTAGGGACGGTCCTAAACCGCGTTTGAGTCCGGTCGTCAGTTAGGTATGGGACACTATGGAGGTTTATTAACGACACCGGCGCTAGCGTGCTCGTGAACAAGCTTAGCCGGCACCGGCCTGGGTAGATACCGTCTCGTTAACAAGGTCTTAGGGTTGTTGAGGTTCAATGTTCACATAAACTATGGTTTGTTCTAAGAGGAAAAATAAATGGAGTTTGGTATCTGTGGTTTGGAAAAACAATCGATTTGAAAAAGAACAGATGGTAGTATGTAATTTACAGTGCTCTGAGAAAAATGTTATTTTATTGAATATGTATTAAATAGTAAAGAAACCAAAAGGAACAAGTTTTTTATTATATTTATAACAGTGGTAGCAGAGCGTGGTTAATCCCGTGCCGACGAAAAGAAGTGCGAAGTACACACGAAATAAAAATGGCGGAAAGTATTAAAATAAAACAATTTGCTGGCGAAGATTTTGCCATATGGAAGTTCCGTATTAGCAGCATACTACGGGAAAATGATTGTTTAAATGCAATAGAAAATAAAGCATTTGCGAGTGTTCCCGAGAACAAAAAACTTGAAGCTCGAGCTCAAAGCATAATTATAAGCGGCGTTGCCGACAGCCATATTGATTATATTCAAGAGGAGAAAACAGCATTTAACATGTTATTTAAATTAGAGCAACAATTTATGAAAAAAGGCACGAGAAGCAAATTATTCCTACGGCGGGAATTGAATAATATAAAATATAAAGAAGGTACGTCTCTCGGAGACCATTTTATTTCGTTATCAAAAATATTCGGCCAGCTAAAAGACGCAGGAAGTCCCCTAGCAGAGGAAGAAAAGGTAAACATATTATTGCTATCCATGCCAGAATCGTACGATGTTATTGTTACAACGTTAGAGTCATTACCAGACCTGACTGTAGACATGGTTAAGGACAGATTATTAGGAGAGGAAGAAAAGAGAAATAAGATGGGTCCTCGGATAACAGAGCACCAGAGGAATACCTTTTTGTGTTTTGGATGCGGCAAGCCAGGCCATAAAAAATTCGAATGTAGAGCGAGATACCAACACCAACAGGGATCAGCACGTGGACAATATTTTTCAAGAGGTCAAGGACGAGGATTTAGAGCGCCACATCGGGCAGCTTTTGGAGGCAGAAGTAGGTCTCAAGGAAGAGGTCGTGGAATTCCAGACAGTAGATCATGGCAACAACAAGGCCCTAACCAGCCAGGGAATAATCAGACATATTATGCGGCATCAACCGAAAATGAGTATGCATTTTTGTCTAGCAATGGATGGATCCGAGAAGTTAATGATCAAAGTAAAATAACTTGGTGTGTGGATTCAGGATCATCAGACCACCTAACAAATGACAAAAGTGCGTTTTACAACTACATGGAACTGAACACACCAAAAGTGATTGCTGCGGCCAAGAATGCCGTGAGTTTAACGGCGGTTGGATTTGGGAATATAAAGGCAAGATGTTATGTTGGTAAGAGATATATAGACTGTACTATAAAAAATGTTTATTATGTACCAGAGTTGAGGAAAAACTTGTTGTCTGTTTCTAAAATTGAGAGTAATGGCTATAGGGTTGAATTTTTGAATAGTAAAGTTAGAGTTTATAAATATGATCAATTGACAATGATTGGAAACAATGAAGGGTCTTTGTATACAATTCACATGCAAATATTAAAAGATGAATGTAACTTAAGTAACAGTAATAATGATCAAGTGATGCAGCTGTGGCATAGACGTTTTGGTCACCTTGGATTTAAAAATTTAACTTTGCTTTCACAGAATCAAATGGTAAGTGGCATTGATGACTTGACTAAATGCAATAATAATAATTCTGTGTGTGAACCGTGCTTACTAGGTAAAATGACGAGACAACCTTTTAATAGACAAGGACGTAGGGCAACTAGACCACTAGAATTAGTACACACTGATGTATGCGGACCAATAACCCCACTGACTGAGGAAGGATACAAGTACTTTCTGACATTTATAGATGACTATACTCATTTTGTTTGGGTTTATCTACTTTCTAATAAAAGTGAAGTTTTTTGACAAATTCAAGCAGTACTATTTTTATGCAACCAACCATTTCAATGTTAATATATTAAAGTTGCGATCGGATAATGGCGGTGAATATGTGTCAAGGGAATTTCAGGAGTTTTGTTATAGCAAAGGAATCCAAATGCAATATACTGTGCCATACAATCCGCAGATGAACGGAGTAGCAGAACGGATGAACCGCACGTTAATAGAAAAGGCAAAAACAGTTTTGTTAGATTCACAACTTAATAAAGAGTTTTGGGGCCATGCAGTTTTGTTTGCAGCCTATGTTACTAACAGAAGTCCGACTGAAGGAAAATGTCAAACACCATCAGAGCTATGGGAAGGAAGGAAACCTGATGTAAGAGCTATGAGAGTGTTTGGTTGTACAGCATACAATCATGTGCCTAGAGAGTTACGACATAAATTTGATAATTCAGGAAAGAAAATGATTTTTATTGGATATTTCAATTCGGGATATAAGTTGTATGATACAGAAACAAGGTCAGTAATATCGGCAAGGAATGTAGTGTTTGATGAAACAAAACCCGGACGTGAAAATTGTGTAAGATACACAATAGAGAAAAAGGAAGATGAAATAAGTGAACAGGAAGAAGAGAATAAGGAGGAAAGAGATAGTGAAAGTGTATCTAAGGACAACATAGAGAGAAAAGTATCAAAGTATAGGAATAAAGGAAAAAAGAAAGATAGTAAAGAAGAAGAGACACTAGAAATGAAGAATGATACAGACAGAAAGACAGAGAGTTTAGAAACAGGGAGAGAAAAGAGACAAATAAGAAAACCAGTGTGGCAAAAGGATTATGAAATTGATTTAGACCAGGATGATACATTTTATGATACTTTATATGCATTATTATCAAGTTACCAGGAGGTTCCAACTAATTTTGATGACATTAAAGGGAGAAAAGATGAGGAGCTTTGGAATAAGGCAATAAATGAGGAATTGAAGGTTTTAAAAGAAAATGAAACATGGAAGTTTGTACCTGAACCACAGAAAGAAAAACTACTAGATAGTAAATGGGTATTCACAAAGAAAAACATAGGAGAAAAAAATGAGTTATATAAAGCAAGATTGGTAGTGAAGGGTTTTCAACAGAAGGAAAGGTTAGAAAACACTTACTCACCTGTATTGAAAATGCAAACATTGAGAGTTCTTTTATCGATAGCGGCTCAGAAAGAATATGAAATACACCAGATGGATGTCAAGGGAGCATTCTTATATGGACGGATTGATGAGACAGTATACTTAAAACCTCCACTAGGATTGAAAGTTCCAGAAGGCCAAGTACTAAAATTACAAAAATCTCTTTATGGTCTAAAGAAGAGCCCAAAATATTGGTATGAAAAATTCACAGAAGTTATCACTGAATGTGGTTTTACGCGGTCGCAAAATGACTATTGTCTTTACAGTAAAGGCAATCTTTATTTGATTTTGTATGTCGATGATATACTTATAGTAGGGCCTAGTACTATTGTAAATGTAAAAGACTTCTTAAAAACTAACTTTAGCATGAAAGACTTAGGGAACAGCAATCTGACATATCTTGGCATTAGTATCCAGAAAAAACATGATGGGATATATCTTAGTCAATCTAAATATCTGCAAAAGGTTCTTGAATATTATAACATGGACAATTGTAAAGGAACTATTTCTCCAATGGACTATAATTTTAAACTGGACTTTGACGAATGTGAAATTGACATGACTTTAGAACATCAGTGCAGGTCTCTTATTGGTTCTTTGATGTATGCTATGGTGAGCACAAGACCAGACTTAGCGACTGCTGTATCATATTTGAGTCGTTTCCAGTCACAGCCAACTTTAAAGTTGTGGCAAGCTTTAAAGCGAGTCCTTAGATATGTTAAACAAACTATTGATTTTAATTTAAAATATTCAAAGTGTAAATATGACAGCTTAACAGGCTTTGCAGATGCAGACTTTGCACGCGATAATGATAGGAAATCCACTAGCGGATATTTGTTCAAGTTATTCGATAATACAGTTACATGGAAATCAAAGAAGCAAAGTACAGTTTCTTTAAGTACAACAGAAGCAGAATTAATTGCTTTATGTGAAGCTTCTATTGAAGCTTGTTGGCTAATGAAGCTGTTGTGTGACTTTAGCATTAAAATAAATAATACTGTTATTTTTGAGGACAATCAAAGTACTATGAAAGTTGTAAACAATCCAGATCAGAAACGATTGAAACATATTGATGTCAAATTTAATTTTATTAAACAAAAGGTAGAGGAAGGATTAATAACTGTTAAATATGTTTCAACCACAGATCAAATTGCAGACATTTTGACGAAGCCCTTATCAGGTGAAAGATTTGTAAGATTGTGTGGTATGCTTAAATTATTGAGATGTTAAATAGTTTAGGTACTTGATACTTATGTGCGAACATTGAGGGAGAGTGTTGAGGTTCAATGTTCACATAAACTATGGTTTGTTCTAAGAGGAAAAATAAATGGAGTTTGGTATCTGTGGTTTGGAAAAACAATCGATTTGAAAAAGAACAGATGGTAGTATGTAATTTACAGTGCTCTGAGAAAAATGTTATTTTATTGAATATGTATTAAATAGTAAAGAAACCAAAAGGAACAAGTTTTTTATTATATTTATAACAAGGGTGTTCAAAAGTTCTCTCTTTTGAAACTAATAACCCGTTAATAATGCTGATTCTCAGCCTAATTTGATACTAAAATAAAAGATGGCCTATAAACTGGTTGATAGAAGGCTATCAGGCCGTTGGTCTCAGCTGTAACTCGTAGATCTTCGGCAGCCATTATTGGTAATCGACACCCAAAGGTGACAACCAGTCTTATTTAGGGGTATTGTGTTCCCCAGTGACTGGGTTGGGGAGGTAAGACTGGCACTAGGCGTCACACCATGTAAAATCCCCATTATACTTGGGAAAAAGCTAGATGATGAGAAGGCTATCATCAGATTAGCTCACCTGCGGCAACTCCTCCTCGGTCACGTTAATCTGGCCGCAGTACATGAAGTCAACCAGCGCACGTAGGTCGGGGTAGGTGACATCTTTCAGGATCACAATAGGATGTGATGCCGGATGATCGACGAACAGGGTCTGGAATATAATAGCAGAAATCTTTAAAACATACCCAACGCACATTTGGAATAGAATTGGCCTCAAAAGTTATGATTTTATGAAACAGTCATTCAACAGGGTAGTTTGAATAGCTAAGAGATTGGTATTGATATTTCATATTATAATTCTATAAATAAATATTTGTTACGGCCGCGAATCATTTTAGGATCAACATACAAACTGATACTGACTAGCAAATTACAAAAAATGCAAGAAAATTTGCCTTAAATCATTATGCCACTGATTGATAGGCCTATAAGTGACAAATGGTTCTCCATTAACGCCAGCAGCCTCATGCTATCATTATGAGGAGCCATCGTAACTCAATTATGCATACAGATTCTTCAGAATGCATATTTGACAAAGATAGTAATAATATTGCGCAAGTGAAGACTTACATGTTATGTATGTAAGCTAATGCATTGCGCGCAATATTTTAATTGCATAACACAATATAAAAAGATGGTGAAAAGTACAATTTAGAACAAAACATGAAGATCGCTAACATGATATGACTACTTTTTGCAGTGACGGCGAACCTTTTGATCAAAATGTGTCACAATAACTTCAAAAAACATGATAAAAGCCTAAGATATGCCATTTATTGATAGGGTTCCAGTAAAACAAAAGCAAAATAAAACAAAATTCCACATCAAAATACGTTTATTACGACAAGGTATGTTGGAGTTTATGACAGTTACATAATTTCAACTTACTGGTTTCTATTTACTGGGAACTGTTGTCAAAAGTGGTGAAGTAATTATGAGGTCGAGTATACTAACTACAGACTGTATGGAAAGTGACCGACCCCCTGTTTGCTACCTCATGCCGCGTACATCTTAGTACCGTTCAATATTGCTGTTAAAGTGTGTTTTGTGAAATATTTGGAGATAACAATCAAGATCGTCATTGTCTTCATTAACATTAGACAAGTGTCATACTCATTATGCTGAGCTGAAGCCCTTTTAGGATTATAATAATTGTTTTCTGCGTTATAGTTTTATTGGGGTGTATTTTTTTAAGGCTTTAATGCCAATAAACGCAATTTCTTTCTTACTTTAACTGGATTGGCTTAGTACCTCACTAAGTTAATTAAACAACTAGCATAAAATACTTTTGTGGTCTTTTGTAACTTCCCTTCTGTTAATAAAATACAAAAGCTGTAATGCATTTATATATAAAGAAGTATTTACTCTTGCGACAGTCTGCCATGTATCAAGTTATGCTTAAAACTTGTCATGTAATCTCTGGCGCTTAAACCTTAAGAGGACAATTATAGACCCAGCAGCGCTGGTTCTGGTGCTCTCCTTCTATACTAAACCTTGATGTAATACAAGCCAAGACTATCAGATTAGAGAGAGACGGATAAAACATAATTAATACACTAGTACTATAATAAATGTCTTCCGGACCGAATTTCGGCCATGGCAGCCAATCTCAATGGAGACTAGCCATCTACGCGGGAGATATTATGGTGCACACAGACTCAGGTGCACTCAGTCTTCTTTCACTTTCTGCAATCGGGCACGATCGGAGAGAGATCAGAGGGGCAATTCTCGTAATTTTAAGAACGTTCAGTCTGGGGACCTAAAAGGGCGACTTTGGCAGAATCATAAAAGGTTAACACTATGAATCATAAAGGACAGTTAACTGTTAAGTTAATCGTATAAATGCCGTTGGTGAAGAATTGTCCAGCTATTTTTTTACTCTGTGCTAAAATACCAATCAATCCAATCTAATCTTTTCTCTTTGATTATACCTACGCAGTGCAGCGAAAAAAAGAAAAAAAAACACGGACTGTCTTTGCCATATTATGATTCATAATTTTATCCTTTTATGATTATGCCAAACTGGCCTTTTTATGCCCCCAGATCTCGGTCTCAATCTGTCAAAAATACATCTAATTTCCCTACATTTTGACAAGTTTTTGACATTTGTTTGTCGCCGAGATAAGACTGCAACTAGGTTTTAAATTACGAGAATTGGCCCATCCGGTGCAGGACCTACTGCTTAACGTGCTTTCCGAGGCATGGGGGTATCACACCGCCAACTTCCAAACTCCGGGCTATTACTGAGACATTCCTAATGGAAAAACCTAATAGCACTTTGCTCAACCAGGGAATCTAACCCAGGACCCACGCACAGCAGTCGCGCTTTCGACCACGAAACTAACGGGGCATTTAACTAAGTACACAGCAAATAACGAAGATAGATATTTACATATTTACTCACTTGGAAATAGGTACTGCACGCGGACAGGACCACCTTGTGTGCCAGTAATTGCACCCCATCAGCTGACAGCGTGACATCGACAAGCGTCTGGGTGTTCAGCAGTGAAGTGAACTGTGAGATGAAGTTGGGCTGGTGGTTGTTCCAGCGCAAACTGTACTGCTGCGCCATGGCGGGGGGATCCTGAAAAACATTGCCATACATTTATTTACTCATAACATCACGACTTTGTTAACCGAAGGGTTGCGCAGTCCTTGTAATGCTTATTGAGGCGTTTGTCATCAAGCGAGCACAAATCCAGATTCCGGGCTGCTACTAAGAAAGTCGTGATGGAAGAACCCAGTAACACTTTAACCCAGTAACACTTTAACCCAGTAACACTTTGGAAATAGACCTTGTAAAAATGTAACTCTTAGCGACAATTTTGCTATAAAACAAAATTGTTCGATGAAGAGTTTTAATGTCGCGTCCTTTTCTGCATCAACTGTTATGTAGAACAGGTCGTGCATTCGGAGGGCGCTACTCACTTATTTAAAATCTACGAGTAGCTGTGCCCGGGAAATATTTCGCGTGCATGTCGAAAAACAAATTGGATTTCATGGGTTTTAATTTGTTTGCACGGAATCCTAATTCTTTTTCTAAAATAAAAAAATATATAGGACACATGCGTGACTTCCATTTTGAAAAAAATCAAAATGGCGCGACAGTTGGTATGCCAAGGCTCCATATAAAAATATTCAGTCCCCTTTGTATAAGTACTGCCGAATTGGCCACCCTGTATAATAGTTTGATGAAATTGTTACTCTTATTGTTCCTGTTATGCTGAGGCCAAAGCTTTGTGATGTGGACGTCCACGATGGTATCGTCACGGTAGAAATTGTAAAAGCGCACAAGACGCAGATATGTTCCCAGCATAACTGTGACGTCTCACTGATCACATTTTTATTACAAAGAGTCTTTGCTTTAGCGCTTCTAATATACACAACAGTTATATCTGAAACATGTCGTGTGTGCTGAGAGCGCTTCACTTATCTACTTTTTTACCTAATCTATACTATAATTATCTAAATACTAATAATAAAGCTGAAAAGTTTGTTTGAACGCGCTGATCTCGAGAACTTATTTTCGGATTTCGTAGCCCAATTCTTGAGGAGGGCTATAGGTTAACTTTACAGCCGAGCAAAAAGAAGTCGAAAATGTGCGAGCGAGATGCGGTGGGTCGGGGGATCAAGAAATTTTACACGGACAAAGTCGCGGGCAGAAGTTAGTTTATACAAAAGTAAATAAGAAAATATTCGTTACCCTTTATGTGTTTTGAAATTAATAATTTCAAAACACAATGTTTTCAAACTCAAAGTCATGACGACATGTAGTTATTGCGTGGAAATTTCGTGACGTCACCGCTATCCCAAGAGCGTCATAAAACGTCGACAGCAGCCGCGCTTATCACAACTATGTTTAAGGTGTAAAGATGGCTCACTGACCTTGTGCATGTGGGCGGAGCTAAGCGCCCTACTCCCGATGCTTGCGGTGGCGAGCTACACTAAAACGATGATCAAAGAATATGCAGAGGCGCAGACATGCCGCACGTAGGTCGCCATTTTTGCCTACGATTCCAGAAGGGAATGGCGAATGCAAGACTGATATATTTTGTACTAGCTGTTACCCGCGACTTCGTCCGCGTGGAATTTAAGAAAAAAGTTATTGTTGAGTTCGCAGAGTTTACGATAACTTATTAATTCTGTATTCCGCGTAAAGAAATACCTATGCTAATTTTAATGAAATTCTTCTAATATTTCTCCATTTAGTTCTTTTTGATCGTTTTTGCATTTTTAGTTTAATTATTATTTATTTTTAGTTTTTCGTATTAGCCTTTTTATATACAATATTTGGTGTACGATTTTCTTAAACAAAAACACTAAGTATATTATTATATTATTTATTCAATCAATTTCTATGGAGATTAAGGAATCTTCACGTATAGGATCCACTTATAAACATAACTATACTCCGTTTCTTTATTATGATTTGATTACATTTGGAAGTACTTAATTAAACGGAGTATAATACAACCTCCCTATTTGAATCGGATATTATTCAATATTTCATTTCATTGATTTTAATTTTTTTTCGTAGGAACCTATTTTGTTTTTTTTTTTCTAAAATAAATGTACCTAGTCTAAGTAACTCCTTATTCACCTATCTGCTAGTGAAAGTCCCGTCTTAATCGGTCTAGCCGTTTCAGAGATTAGCGGGAACAAACAGACGACAGACGGACAGACAGACAAAAATTGTAAAAAAAAATATTTTGGTATATGTGCAATTTAACAGTCAGAAGTCGACTAGCAATCTCACAAAACTATGGCATAGCAATATTAGTACTTATTGACAACACTACAAATTGGCAACATGATTGTTATTACAAATTTCAAAAAGTGTCGTAAGCGTTACGGTGGCCAAAGTGGCTAGCACTGTGCCTCGCATGGCGAACGTTCGGGTTCGAGTCTCACATCGAACATGAAAAATATTTTTTAAGTATTACATGTGAAATTAGAATGCCGAGTTGCTAACCAATAATTATGTTAAATATTCCACAACTAAACGAAGATTCTTTTGTTTTACAATTATTTTCAATCTTAGCGTCGTTTTTAAAACATGAGGGTAGATTTCAAACAAAGTGTTAAGTTCACTCTGTTTCAAATCTATCCTAATTTTTTAACTACTTTACTAGTTCACATAAATTATTCCACTATTCGCGGCAAAAATATCTGTGCAAATATTGTAGCGTCTATGTGTCGACGTCTCATTAGCTGTATCGAGGCTAACGGAGGTCACACGAAATATTAAAAATCCTAAACAGGTAGGGTAATTTTGTGTCAGGGGACATAGTGGTCGTAACTTACCAAATTAGTATTTATATTATTGTAATATTGAGGTTAAGTTTCAATCCTCTTTTCATTGAGAAAATGAATAATTAAGCTGTAACCTCTTAAATGATATCAGAATTTTCATAATATCCATAATATATAACCTAAAACCTTATAGTTCAGGCATAAGTATTCCGGCCTCAATTGATAAAGCTGCCTTATTTCGATTCGTCGTGAAATAGTGATCAACATATTCGCCACGGGATACAAGTAACCAGTTGGTCTCGGGGCATAGTGCCTGGTTAAGATTTCTCGCCGTGGGTTCGATCCCCGTCGGAGGATCTTCTTTGCGTCAATCAAGACATTTTGTTTTATTTTTATTTCGTTTTTCGGTATACTTTGTTCTATTTTTAATTGTTTTTTTATATACTTTGCTTTATGTTTATGTTGTTTACTTTTATTTGTTTCCGTTATTTAGTAATTAAGGTGTGTTTTTTAACATTCAATACTATAATAATAACATAAGTAAGTGTAAAGGATTTCTTATGTATAAAAAATATTACAATGTTACCACATCAAAATTTATTTCATTTGTTATCATATTATAATAATAAATTACCTTTATTGTAATATCTATTTGTTCAAAGTAATTTACAAAAATAAATTAAGTACTAACACATAATAATAAAACATCAAAAAAAACTGGCCCAACTCGGATTTGAACTCACATCTATCCCGATCACATTAGCGAGTGCAGCCTCGTTACCGATCTAGCTAATGTTTACTTATGTTATGTTATCGAAATTTTGCATTACTATGAAAAAAATAATCAGATGGCGATAAAAAAATAAGTTACTGATATTGTCATCCTTGTCTAGCATTGACCACATCTTTAACTACTCGTAGCGATGCTACACGGCATGTTAATTTGTAAGCGTTGGAGCATCACTCACACGGATAAATATGCGCATTGTGTATAGACGCCGCAGCCCGTATAGCGCAGGCGATAATGGTCATTGCGGTGTAAGTGGACGTCTAGAGGTTGACTGTACCGTGTATACATTCATATGCATTTAGTAAGAAGCGGTTGTTTTAATATTACAAACAGACACTCCAATTTTATTTATTCGTATAGATAGATAGATACTTATTAGTCCACTCAACGAATAACTATTAAGAGATAGAGATAAGAGGTGTAGAGTGCGTGAGCTGGGCCCTGAGCGATTTCTTCACAAAGTTGTTCAGAGTGCTTAGGGAGTGAACATAGGTACTAAAAGTCCCCGCGTCTAGGAGGTGAGCCGGAGTGGGGGGTATAAAAATTCCCACATTTGAGTTTTTCGCTAATATCTATAAAACGGTGCGTCGTCGTAGAGAAAAAGTATTTTTCTTGACTTGTTTTGCTTTGGCATTTTTATTTATTTACAAATTATCTTATATTTACAAAATAAACAATATAAACAAAAACAGTATTTAGAAATGGCACCACTAATAAAGCGTCCACGCGGACAATAGAAATGGGCCCTCTGCAGCGAGCTAGTCTATAAACGCATACTGATACAATTCGTTCATAAATATTTGCACTAACACAGCCAAACGCGCGTAGTCGATCGATAGCCGGGCGGAGCAGCGAGCGACACAGCCACCCCGTCTCAGTGCTAACGCACGACTGCCGCCCGCGCCCGCGCAGAGCACCTCTGAAGCTCTATCTCAAAATGGGGCATTGTCTTTGCAACTGTTGATTGATTTAAAAACGCTATTTCAAATATGTAGTACTTCTAACCATCAATTTTTCAGTGTAAAAATATTTCCAAACATCAAAGCCGTTTAGAAGTTATAAGGAAATATTAGCCAAAATAGCGTTTTGGTAAATATTTTTTTAAGGCAAAAGTATTAGCTTTATGAAAAAACCCTGTTTCAAAAATGCTGTACATGAATCTATAGCAAACATATATTTTTTACAGACCTTCTAACCAAACCGTTAATAAGTTATAAGCTTCATAAAGTGACCGTGTTACGGTACTAAACGAGAGTAAGGCCCTTAAGTGAGCGGCGCGTTACGTCACTTAACCAATCACAGATTCTAACACAGATTTACCATGTTCGTGTGTTTTCCAATAGAGCGTGAAGTCCAACCCCGCAGCCATTATTTTAATGACAGCCGTCACTTCTAGGAAACAATAGCTTAAAAGTCATAATTGCTCCGTTAATTTGCGAGAAGCTTGACATAATTTAAAAAAAAAAACATTTTTGGGGTATGATTATGTAAACCTTTCCAAGTCCCTCATTTTTCGGCTTAGCGTAGTGCCGCTTACACCTGTATACCCAACTCAAAATTTTAGACTATTTAGTTATTACACTCTTCTTGCCAAAAATCGGATAAGAAAGATGAAAGTCTACATTTACATAAGTATACAAACAGCAATTTTTTGATCAAAAATGTTTCGTAATCGAAGTTGATTCATATACATATACAACGCGGTCACAATATCTCTGCACCTCACTGGAATGCGATTTATTAATTAATAAATACATATATAAACGACAACACAGGCTTATAATAAATATATATTCAATCACAAAATCCTTCAATCTAAACCTCATACATATACATCCAGCAGTCGGGTAAAAAAAAAACATATTTCTAGAGTTGCTTATTTTGCACACCGTGCCGTGAATGTGACGTCATCGACCGAGGTGCAGAGATAATGTGACCGAGTTGTAGGTATTGACACTGACCTGCAAATAGCAAATAACGTAAGTAAAGATTCTTCATAATTAATTAAGTATTGAAAGACTGAAAATATAATTATATTTCAAAATGGAGATTGCACATGTCTGGCTACACGACATAAAATATTTTAGGAGCGAGAAAAACCGTTTCTTTTCGTCTTGTCACGGTTTTTTTTTGTTCCGTGTCCACTATACAGAATGAAATAAAGGCAAATATACATATGTATACCTACATATACAACATAGGCGAATCAATATCACAAAATAAGGCCTTCTTGCTTAAGAAACCTTGTCAAAATGAAACACTGGATATCTTTAACAGTACTTATTAACTATGACGATAGAAAAGGGGCGAAAATAGAAACGCTCCACTGCAGTAGGTCATATTTTTTGGTTCAAACGCATCAAAGTAGGTCATATTTTAGCTCAAACGAATCTATATTATACCGAATTATGTAAAGACTCGAGATAAATAACATGTCACTTCCAAGGCATCAATATTAGCTGTGACCTGTGTAGTGTGTATTCCATCGTTACTCAACTGCAAAGAAAATGTATAATAATAATATTTATTCACAAATTTGAGACAAGCATACAGAGTAACTCAATAATAAACACAAATAGTCAGATCGTTGGATGTGAAATGGTACAATGAAAAGATGGTTTGGTTGTCTATAGTCTGATTCGCCCTATCCCCTCGTACTAGTATAAAACTGTATTACGAGCGGATAGTCTTCCTCAACCTTAGAACAACAGATTTTCACAAGGTTCCAGTTACAAGTCACATAGCAGTGGTTTGATTACATACTGTATAGGTAATAAATCATAGTACAGATAGTTATATTAAGTTACAAATAATGGGAATTGTCTGTGTTTGGATGTTTTATGTTAATGTATTTATGTATATGTGTATATTTTGTTTTTATGTATGTTTCTATATGTGTTTGTGTACAGTTATGTGTGCTTTATTATTTATTTGCTTATGTGCCTTGTTTATAGCATCGTTTTATATTAGATTTTCAGTGCTGTTGTAGTCTAGTGCTTTCAAATATTTTTCAATTGTTTTTTTGCATGTTTGGCTATCAAGATTCTTCAATTTTAGATCTTTACTTATTTTGTTGTAAAGGCTAGGACCGAGATAATTGTGAAATTTGTGTGCAAAAGATGTTCTGAATTTGGGTATGTTATAAACTATATCTAATCGCCGCCTGTTAGCAAAGTGTGGTTTTACTTTATGTTGTGCCATGATCTCTTGTTTTATGAATAATTTTCGCACCGTAAGGACTCCTAGTTCTGAGTAAAGTTGGTTTGTCGGATATGTGTACTTTTTGCGAGAAATTACTTTGAGTATCATGCGTTGGGCTCTTTCAACAGTCATCATGGTTGTTTTTGAGGTTCCTCCCCATACATTCAGGCCGTATATCAGTATAGATTGACATAGTGCTAAATAGATTTTTATCAGTAGCTTAATGTCACATGCATTCCTAATAGTTTTAAAAATATAAATTAGCTTTCTTGCGCGATTATTTACTTTAATGACGTGTTCTTTCCAGTTTAAGTTTTGGTCTACTATAACACCAAGATATCTTATAGAATTGGTTCTGGTGATTGGGTTACAATGACAGGTACTTCGATTGTTGCAATGGTGAGTTTGAATATTTATTGAGTTAGGAGACGGTTGAGTTCTACTGTTAATTGTGAATGTAATATATTTCGTTTTGTCAAGATTAAGTGTCAACAGATGATTGTCCAGCCATGAGGTTACTAAAGCAAAACCTTCATTTGCCACTTTGGTTACATCTTTCCACGTGTTAGAGCTGAACAATAATACTGTGTCATCTGCAAATGTTATTATTTGACCATTTTGTAAAAGCAAATTGCAGAGGTCATTAATATATATTAAAAACAGCGTAGGACCCAAAACACTGCCTTAAGGCACTCCGAAGGTGACATTTTCCTCCTGGCTTATACTGTTATCAATTTTAATAACCTGTGTGCGGTTTGTCAAGTAATCTTGGAAAAGTTGGAGAGGAATTCCTCGAATCCCTAAGTTATCGAGTTTGTTCAGGAGGATGGGTATAGAGACGGTGTCGAAGGCCTTAGCAAGGTCGAGGAATATGCCTAGAGACTTCTGCCCCCTATCCATGTTTTCGACTACATACGAAGTTAGTTTGTGAAGAGCGTCAGCGGTTGATATTTTTTTCCCTGAACCCAAACTGATTACCTGAGAGAAGATTATGAGTCTCTAGGTAGTGTTTTAGCCTCTTATTTATAAGCTTTTCTAGAATTTTTGAAAAACTAGGAAGCAGCGAGATCGGTCTATAATTCGACACCAAAGTTTTGTCACCTGCTTTATATATAGGAATAGTGACAGATTTTTTAAGGGCATCTGGAAAGACTCCTTTTGAAAAACAAGCATTAAATATGTGTGCTAGTGGTGCAATAAGGCAATCCAGTGCTCTTTTAATAAAAAGCGTGGAGACACCGTCCCATCCCGAGGAATTCTTAGCTTTAATGTTAGCAATTATTTCTTTAATTTCAAATTGGTCTGTTGGAAGAAGCATAAAGGAGTTCAGGGTTCCGCTATTCGGTTTTGGTCTACACCGCCTGCTCAAATCTATCTCATTTGTGAGGGTCCTGGACAAGATGGCGTTTGCCAAATTACTACCGACATTGACAAAGTAGCTATTTATGTTATTTAACGCGTCCTGCTGTGTAGAATTAGTAGAAAGAAGCTCCGATGGCATTTTTGGGTTGCTGTTTAAATTAGCCATTTCTTTTACCAGTCTCCATTGTTTTTTTATATTGTTACCAAACTTAGCTAATTCTGATTTAAAATATTTGTTTTTAAGGTTTTTTAATAGGTTATTACATGTATTTCGGTAGCGTTTGTAGGTTATGGTAAGGGTTGGGTTGTCTGGGGATTTTCTTAGTTTTTGGTGAAGTTGATCGCGATTTCTCATACATCTACATAGGCCTGGTGTAATCCAAGGCTTAAGGATTATTTGTCGCCTAGGCTGTTTGACGGTGTGTGTGTGATTCGAAAGGATGTCTCTGATGGATTTCAAGAAGATGTTCATCATTGCATTTGGGTCATCATTATGAAACCTTTCTTCCCAGTTAATCCGTTGTAGGTCTCTAATAGCAGCATCGTAGTCGGGTTTTGTATGAAAGGGGTTTTTTTTGGGTCTATTTTTCATTTTCAGAGGTAGTGATATCATAACACTGAAATGGTCAGTTAAGGTTGAATTACAAACTATAGTCAACGGTTTTAGTTTAGTTCTGACGAAGCAGTGGTCAAGACAGTTTGATTCTCTAGTAGGCAGAGTATGCGTGCTAAGAAGGCCGTGGGCGGCAAGCAGATTTAAGTACTCTGTATGTTTAGGGTTAAGCTGTTCCTGTTTAATATTAATATTTAAATCGCCCATTAAAACTATGTTTTTATATTGGTTAATACTGGACAAGATTTTATCTAAAGACTTTAAAAAGGGATCTAGGTTTTTGAATGCTGGAGGTCTGTACATTGATACAATAGCTAAATCGTTATTGATTGTTGTCACAAGGCAATTTACTTCTTGACAATAATTTGGTTCATAGACATTCGCTTGTATGCTATCTTTCAGGTATAATACGATACCATCATTTTGATTAAGGTGAGATTTAGTACTATGAGTTGTGTAGTTTACCATTTCAGGTATGATCGAATTTTCGGATAGCCAAGATTCTGTAAGCATAATAAGATCGTAATTGATGTCTAATCTTTTGAGGAGAACAGCAAGCCCTTCATAGTTACGGTTTAAACTTCTGATATTTTGATTTAGAACTGAAAACGATTTTGCACCTGAGTTAAGGGCAGCCTTGCAATGTTCCGGAATGTCAATAGCTATAGCATCGCCGACACTGACTACATCGTCAATGTCATTTGCGATACCTTGAATATCAACCATATTCCTTGTATATAGAAACGGAAACAGAACTAGTAGCAATGGTATAGCAGAGACAAATCGTCGGAACATCAAAAGCTGCAAAATATGCTGCATTAAAGGCACACATTGAAAAGCACGAAAGTGTTTTGTGTTTTAGTAAAAATAATGTGTGAATGTTGTGTTTCGATGTGTGGTGAATGTAACTAGTTGAACAGTAGAAAGAACAATGGCAGAAATACTTAATTACTAACAATATGAACATATGAGATAATTTTGATTGAATACAAAGCATGCAAAATTTAAGAATAAAAAACTCGTGATAGTAATACGGGTTTGTAGTATAATAGGTGCATAAATACTCAGCTAGTCATTTAGCTTGATGTAGAAGATCTATGTCCGATTCGTTTTTAATAAGAATTTGCTTTTCTCCCTCACTCTTTCTAAGAAATACTTTTCCGAGAGAAGTCCAGCAGAACATATAGCTATTCTCTTTGGCGAATTTTCTAGCAAGGTAGAATAGATGTTGAGCTTTTGGTGTTAGGCACTCGGACAGGAATATCGGCTTAGGAGGGCCCTCTAATTTTACATGAGATGTGTTTAACTTATCTTGTTTATTCGTCTTATTAAAGTCCCGTGCATTTTTGATGAAATCTATGCTAATAATGCTTTAGTATGCATGCTCGTAAAATCTACTATTATTGGTGATACGCCTTCCTTCCTGTTTAGCCTGAACAAATCTTTAATATCATGCCGTTGGATGGATACACCGAGAACCGTGGCCGTTTCTGACAATTTTGTGAAGGTATTCCTTAGACTCTCCAGGTTGTTTCGGAATATTTCTAATTTCCATTTTCGACAGGCATGACATTCTTTCCAAGTTTTCGATTCGATCTTCTAGCTGAATAATATAGTTAAAATCAGATCTCCTCTCAGCCTCCAACTTCTCTGTTCTAATGACAATATCATTATATTGCTCAGCCATAGTGGTTAACTTTTCTTTTATTTCAGCGTTCTGTGAAATTATCTCCTTCATTGTAATCTGTATAGACTCTAACTTGCTGTCCATCTGAGCTGTATGAGATTTTAACATATCATGGATCTCCTTCATAAAGGTAGAATAGTCATTAACATGTTTGCGTTTACGGGTAGTTATATGTTTGTTTTCAGAGACAGCGTATGGTTTTACAACAGGCATCGCAAGGCGCCTCAAGACAATCTGCCTAGCCTTTTTCCTTCCAGTCCAAACGGGTGCAGCTGAATACCATTGCGCAATAGTATTTTACATGGACAGCGACTGCCTATCTGACCTCCACAACCCAGTTACAGGGTAACACGACCCCTCTTAGTAAGACTGGTTATGATGAAGTCAGAAGCCTAAAAGTTTGACCTTTTAGGCTTCTGCCTTCATCATAATCACTGTCAAAGGTCTACGAATATCAGCAGGACCCGCTGGCTTATGGTCCCGATATGTGGTGGATGGTCTCCCATCTGGGACCCGACCGCAGCAATCGTAGCTTTACCATCGATCTACCCGTGCTGCTGTTATTATTCAGCCACGAGCCCCTCCAAGACACCCCAAGTACAATGCGTGCCACGTAAGAAGAGACTTGACCCCGCCTCCCCCGCTCTTTCCGCCGCCCCTATGACGTCCGGTCCCGTCCCGCACTCAGACCTCATACCGCTAAAGATACCTAAAATCGTGTTCTGCGCATGTCAGACCACGTGGTGTGTCAAGTCTCTTCTTACGTGGCACGCATTGTACCTAGACGTAAATATTCAATAAGGGCAGATTCTTCGTCGCAGTCGACATTTAAAAAACAGCTAGCAAAAATCTAATAACACAGTGGGTACGAATGTCTGATAAATACTATGACACAATGCACTCGTCCATTTTAGTGATACATATTGCATACGTCATGACTCATCTGGAAGGGCGTACCGCGTGGTGTACGCGGTACGCGATAGGTAACAGCATACCGACATACCTTTAAGTAATGTGGGTAACTAATCTGCGTTCGCGAACGTTACAACTTCAAACATTTTTATAACGTTTTCAATAGTACTAGTCACTCTGAAATCAACTTAACTTGAAATGACATCCAACTGGAAATATTAATAATAGATTTTTGAAGTGAAAACTTCTTTAGCCGCGTTCGGCATTTTTTGAGATGGGAAAAAACCATTGAACTCACGACACTGTTACCGTAACCGACACCGCGTGTGTTTTGTTTGTAAGATGATTAAAAAAATACACATATAATTGATCAAGTTTTCACTTCTGTCGGCACTCCCGGAGTGCCACTTTTTATTTAAAACCCACTGTCATTTCATAATTTTGAATTTTCACTTCTGTCGCCATTCCATTGCATCAGTCGAGTAATGTTCCAAGTTATAGTAACAATGTTATATATTTTTATCCTCCTAAATAAATGTATATTAGACTTTTTTATGTTTTATTTGCTAGACCAATAGGAACTTTATACGGAACCCCATGATCTCGGAGTCGGATTACTCGGTCTAAAGGATTAATCACATACGTCTGCAAAATTTGCAACACCACTAATGTCTAATGTATTCAATTTGACCATCAATTATTTAACTGAATATTTTCAGTAGCCCTAAGATTGTGCCAGTGCCTATAATTATAGCGGACTGGTGCTAATTACGAGCTAAAAGGAAGGGGGCTACGTCCTATTAATTTTAAACTTCTGCCGAAATTATTACTGGGTGGCCAATTCGTATGTATAGGTAGGTACCTACCACTTTCTTTTGTCACCATTATGATTTGGCGCCAAATTTTACAGTATTACATATCTTACTAGTTTCTGCCCGCGACTTCGTCCACGTGAATTTTCTTGGTCCCCCGACCCACCCCGGCGCGTCGTATCCCGTGCCAGTGCAGATGCTGTTACTTCGCAGAATATTTATGACATTTAATGGGAATAAAGTATGCTAAAATAGGATGAAAACAGCACATTTTTAAGAGTATCAAAGATTTTGCTGATGTTATTTACAATATTAAACTGCCAAGCCTGAATAATATAATTATGGAAAAATACCTGGTAATTTACTAACTTTTGTGTTGACGTACAGAGCTTGGAGGGCTACAGAGTTTTATATTGATACAGAAGTCGGACAAAATTGAAAAGTTAAAGTAAGACATTCGGTTAGAACAATAACACATTTCTATAACAGCATTGAAAAGCAAAATGTATTGTATTAAGAAAAAAAAACTGTGTTCTTTATGGAAAATTATAACGATAAGGCCGAGTCCTAACCAAACCTGCAGTGCGATTCTGTAACCATCTCACCGTGAAAACTTAGGTGAAGTGAGCGTGGAGTGAGCTGTCAATCAGCAAAAACAAACTCACATCACCTTAGTTTTCACGGTGAGATTTTTACAGAATCGACCGACTGGACATGAAAAACGGACGGTGCCCTCTGCCGGTGCGACCACGCGTTCCGGTTCACAGAACAAAAAGTGACATATGAGCGCGACGATCGTCTTTGGTTAGAAGGCCCCATCGCATTAATTAACTCATACAAAAAAAAGTTTTGTGTTATGAAAAATCTATATCAATAATTTTAAAATAAGTATCATTATTTTTTTATGACTTTGGCCTTCTTTCAAATGGAAGGCGCAGACTTAAAGAATTAAATAGATTAGCCATGATAGGAAAGAGTCTTAACAATACTAATGGTAACTTGGAGCAAACGAGAACTACAATAACTTTTCGATTCAAGTCCATTTTTTACCACTTAAGAATAGAATAGAATAGAATACTCTTTATTATGTACACCATATCAAGCAAGCATTTACAAGATAAGTTTTTATTAAAAAATGATCTGAGTGAAATTTAAGAAGTGAATTAGGCCGCTTTCCAGTTTTCTTAACAAAAAGCGAAATATTAACGAGACGATCGCTATTCGCGCAAACGATTATTTTGGTTAGGACGCGGGGTTAATCGCTACCTCGCTTTGCCTAAAAAATCAAGTTACACAACATGGAAACTTATTTCCAAGAAACTTGGTTTTTTTATTATTGTATTGAGTACATACTTATTTAATGCCATCCAATAGGGATGTTGCCTGGGTAAAAATAAATCGATTCGATTTAGTCCCTCAGTAAGATTATTAAAAAATATTGAACACGTATTTTTTGTTTTATCAATTAGATAAAAAATTACAAAGATATATCACATCAAAGTTCAGGAGTGGGGGGCTTTGACGTAATAACGTGCTAAAATTTGTAGCACGGCGTGACGTCATACGAAATTTCCAAGCGCTGTATCTTCGTAATTTTTTGTTTGCCAGACAAAAGAAAAAATACGTATACAATATTTTTTAGTAATCTAACTGATGGACTAAATATATTTTCTTAGTCAACTACCCTATTGTTAGGTTCTCTGAAATCTATACAAATATTCTAAAGAGAGGAGCGAATTATGCGAGTTTGTGTATCTCCGGAACTATAACATACATACAAAGAAGTACTCAATAATACTCATGAAATACTATCTTGAATTCATGCAAGCCTAGTACTTTTTTCTTAGGGTACAGCTCGGAACTTGTGCACAATATGTCGTAAACAGAGTACGTTTTGACAAGTGAATTGCACACGAGCGAAGCCGGGGCGCGTCGCTAGTATTCCATAATACTTTGCAAAAACTAAGCTTTATAATATAAGACATCGAAAGTTATGGCAGTGTAATAATTAAAATAATAGTAGGTAATTCAAGTAACGTACCTTTGTCCTGTTTAGTTTTCTAAACTTCCCAGCCGGAGGCCAATTACTGAAAAACACAAACATACAATTATTGAATATATTTAAAACAAACAGACTCATTGACACACCAAACATGAAAAAAAAAACCTACTTAAGTAAGAAAAACAAAACACAATAATAGAAATAAAAAAGTGAGCTATATATTTATTAACATACATGAAATTACAAGTAAGCCTGTACCTATTCTCCCCTCCGCTCCACCCAGAGCGGGAGGGGTCATATGATGAATTCCCATCCTCAAAAAAAAAGCCTGTTCTCCGGTATTTGGATGGACACGGGCGCAACGCAACATGTTGTACACTCGACATAAATCATGTTTCCAAAATATTCGAATCTAGCATTAGACCAACAAAAATAAAGAAAACAATACAATAAAAACACAAAAATGTAACACAGATACAATGAAAAGTTATTTAAGTAAGTACTATATTTTATGAGGAAGAGAAGGTATCTTGAATTCGCCTTGCATTTCACTTTTTAAATAAAATTTTAATCGCGAACGTTTATCCTAGATTTAATTCCCACATACGTTGACATAGTCAATTGTTACAGTTACATTTTGGAGGTAACCAAGTTAGTTTAGAAATAGAACTAGCGCGCCGCGCAATAGCTTTTAAACAGACTACCGCACAGCCACCCCAGGCCGCGTCCGCTGCGTCACTGATCACAGAGTACATTAATATATGTCACTGATGGAGCCTGGCCTAACCACCCACCACCTACAACGTACTTACCAATACAGCGTTGAATAAGGGCTAGAATAATCTGATGCCAATTCATTTCCAGAATTCCATCAGGTTTTGCTATGCACTGGGCAGTTTTTGGAAATTCAATTGAATGTGTTGGAAGCAATTAATTTCAATTCGCAGAAAATGTACGCTCGGCTTTAATTTGTTTTGATAAAATACCTGAACAATATTTTGGTGAACGTTTACCTATTTCTCTAATGTTAAACATATGTATATACCTACTTGTTAAGTACATATGTATTTTATTATTTATAGACACATACATAACCTCACGCCAGGTTTCCCCGATGGGTAAGTCTAAGGATTTATTATTTTTTCTGGAATAATGTAACATTTTAATTTTAATAACTGCAGTTCTAAAATCCTATATACAGGAATTGTGTCTATCTAACTTTTGATTTGAAATTTAATTATAGAAGTACAAAAGTCGAATAAATAGCACGGAGCACATTAAAATCACTGTGTAAACGATAGCTATTTTTCCAATCTTTGCCTACCCTACAAATCTGCAGAAAAAATATTCGCTTTGCATACCTAATGATTCGCCAAGGATTCGATTGCAACGCAAGCATATTTAAAAAAAGAAACAAGCATTATTAAGACTTTCGGTTCAGTATATCCCTGCGTTCCGAGTTGGAAAATAATCGATTTGAGCGTGCTTAAACCCGTACCGAATTAGCGTGAGAGCGATAATGATGTCCCGTGAATCGTCATAGATGACGTCATGCGCCATCTTGCGATAACGCCGACCATGCCTTTTAATAATATCACCGTGAGCTCTGTACAAAATGATAGTGTTTGTGTGGATGTGTCAGTGTGTGTTTTGTTATGAGTTGCATCATATCTTTAACGTGGCATTTTCGAAATTGTGCTCCTGGCTGACAGACGTTATACAAAGAAATACTGTAAATAATATCGTTTTGACCTTGAGAAAGCACTGTGAGCGCGTTCACGAGCGTTCCGAATTTTCGCTGTCAGGCTCTCAGCTGTCATATTCGTAATTTATCTAAATCGGAACGTACGAGTATGTGAGATGATGTGAGTGCTGTGAGCGATTATAGCTAATTCGGAATGCGGCCTATGTATGTCTTTAAGCGACTTTTGCGAATTTGAGACTTCTTGTTTAGGTCTTTAAAACGATTTGTTACAAAGCATTCAGTTGCAAGTCATCAGAGAGTTCACGAAAAGAATGATTTGTCTGGGTCACTGTCGCCGGATACGGAGAAGAAGACTTTCGGTTCAACTAAATCAAAGGTCACGTTTTCAAGAAAAATATTTAAATTTTTTCAATGAACCGAGCTAAAGCGGTCGTCATGTGCAATTTAATTCAGTTTTTTTACATAACGAACACGTTTCAATAAATTAAATTACTAGCCGCTTTCGAACACTTAACGGACAGAATGTATGATATGAACTAATTTTACGAGGCAATGTTGTTAGCAAACCATCCGTTCTCCTCTTTCTCGTAAAATTAGTTCACGTTCAGTTTACGAGTACATACTAATTCTATGCAAAATACTTAATATTTTGGCGATGCTTATATTTATTATATATGCTACGCCGAATCATTTATTAATGTTGGATTAATCGGAAGTACATAATTATGTTATGAATGTTGGATCAATAATAAAATAATTTCGTTTAGGCTAGAAAAACATAATTATGTTATGAGACTACCCTACAAACTATGTTCTGATATGTTTGATGACGACTTGAATAAAATTGTTGTGTGTAGCGTTGCCAACCCTTTCCAAATGTTTCTCCAAGAAAATGTATACACCTACTAAACAACTACACCCCTATACTTTATTTCATTATCTCCGATAATTTACATTCCATAGCCTATCAACTCTCTACTTTATCTTTGTGTATTCTAAGTGGATTTGTGACCATTTACCAAAATAAAATTGTAGTAATACAATTAGAGGGGATCGGCACTGTTACTCCTTAATGCGTACAAGCTATGTCATAGCCTTGCTAGGAGAGTAGTACGTCACCCACTTGATTACCAGAGATTTAATACTACCCACTTTGTTAAAACTGTTACATGTACCTACTACAATCAGTTTATTTATTTTTTTGTATAAATAAAGATTATTATTATTATTTCTATATGTTTTTAATTGCAATGCAATTAAAACTTTATCATAAATGTATGAGATTTAGTTAATTAACTAAAAAAAATATAAGTAGGTATATATATATATATAAAAACAACCAAAACAAAATTATATGTAAATTGATAACAAAATGTGGTAAATTACAAATTTGTATTGGTATAATTGTAAATTAGAGACGGATCCGATTACTTACTAATAAAACCTCTCTTTAAAGGGCCGGCGCACTAGAATTATAACTTAAAGGGCTTACAGGTACAGGCTCCAAAAGGTGGTAGCCGTAATACCGTATCCGGGGTACCGCACGATCTCGGGCGAGACGGCAAGCCTCCTTGCCGGACTACCGCCATGGGATCTGCAGGCGATAGTCCTCGCGCGCCTGTAAGAGTGGCGCGCGGAAGCACTACGCCGGGAGGAAACTCCGCTTCCGCGGCAAATCGCGGCGGAGCGGACGGACCTCCGGCGCGATCTCATGGTGGCTTGGAAAGAGCGACTGTCGCAACCCAGCGCGGGGCTCGCCACGACTGTGGCGATAAGACCCCTCTTTGAGGAGCGGCTAGAGAGGCGTCACGGCGTCCTCACCTACTGTTGACGCAGGTCCTCACCGGACACGGATTTTTCGGGGGATTCCTGCACATCATCAGCCGGGAGGAAACGCCCGGGTGTCACCATTGCGAGGATCGCCCAGAGGACACGGTGGAGCATACGGTAGAGGTCTGCCCCGCTTGGGCGGAGCACCGCCGTGTCCTCGTGGAGGCAATCGGCAGCGGCGGCGACCTTTCGCGTCCGGCCTTGGTTCAAGCCATGGTCCGGAGCGAGAGGGAGTGGGTGGCAGTCGCCTCCTTCTGCGAAGCAGTCATGCTAGCGAAGGAGGTGGCGGGATGGCTGTGAGACAGAGCCTCACGTCCCAGCCGCCGCGGGAGACGCTCCGGGCGTCGGGAGGCGCGTGAAAACTCCCGGAAAGAAAGTTTTTAGAGGTATCTTCACGATTTTTTTCCATCATATCAAATTAGTTGTATTATTTTTTCAACACACTATGTACCTAGCATATATCCTGAAGAATATCATATATTTTTCTGATTTTGTTTACTGCAGTCGATCATATAGTTTTATTGTTTCTAAAACATGCGTTTTTTGCGTTTAGGTCCTGTAAGCCCCTTAAGAGTAATCTAGTCGTGAGCTCGAACTCACTGGTGGTCATGGCCAAAGGCCAAAACACGCTGTTTCACCTGGCTTCGTGTCCGACAGAGCTAGTTATGAGTGATGAGAAGTTAGACGCTAGTCTACACGAACTACGTCTAGTTCTCACGCACAGAAACAGCATTCCAAACTGATAGGCGCGTAATAAAAATCTAAAAGTGCTTCGGAAAATCGAGTTTTATGAAAAAACCACTGCATAGACCAATTAAAAATAAAGTTTATTGAACTCTTCGATAACTGAGTTTTGCCGGTACGGACTTGGTTTTGAAGATTTTAGTTATTTTATTACTTTTCACACCCAAAGTTACGTTAAAAATAGCAAGAAAAACGAATCTTAGTTGACTCATAACTC
This sequence comes from Luperina nickerlii, assembly GCA_963855955.1. NCBI lineage: Eukaryota > Metazoa > Arthropoda > Insecta > Lepidoptera > Noctuidae > Luperina > Luperina nickerlii. The sequence goes on from OY979662.1 coordinate 3,937,492, forward strand.
TTTAATGGCTTTTTATTTTACTATTCTGTTTCCGTACAGACAACATTAATAATAAGACAAAACGATATCATGTTTAACTTTGGATGCACAATGTCATACAGTGGATTAATACTCTCCCGAAATTTATATGGAAAAAATATCGACTAGTGGCACCTTAAAGAGTGCGATTCACGTAAAGCACTTTGACTTTACAAGTAAATAAAGTAAGCGTTCCATACGAATATGAACCTTATTCTATTACGCATAATATTCATATGCGAATGCGAGTAAGCTTTTCATTCGAATTATCATTCTCCTGCCCTTAACCCAATGTATTTGGGGTCTCCTCAACATATCTTTTGTCTTTCGAATATGAACATTAATGCTTTACGAATAATGTTCACATTCGTATGCGACGCTTACTTCGCTAACAGTGCAGCCGACGAGAGAATGCGATTTTAATACCTGTCATTTCATACAAACGAATACATTTTATGTGAATTTGAACTTTATTAACATGCCGCAATGCATGCAACTTTATTAGCTACTAGAATTGTCGCACTTACTGACTGGTGTCAGTGTGACAGTGAAAGAGTCACCTATTTAGGTCATTACTCATTAATAACTCCGAACTGCGAATCTGCGTTCGCGATTTATTTGCCAAAAATGTAAACAAATATGAATGAATGGAAAAATAACTTTAATTCCTACTCAATAAAGTTCAGTGCAACAACTTCAAACATTTTTATAACTTTTTTCAATAGTTCGTCACTCTGAAATCAACATAATCATCATTGAAATAAAGTTGATATTTATTTAACTTGAAATAGGGTGGGTTGTTCACTTTTACTATACTAGAAAAGCTCTTTCTATTGGTATATACATATCTTATGGCTATTGGGCTCCAGGACAGAAACCCAAAGTACGGTGCCCATTCTCCTTATTTATACATGAATAAAAGGTAATGTTGTCAGCAAATGCTCTAGAAAAATTGAAAAATATTGTACGGACGCCAGCACATCAACCTACCACAATCTGTCAGATTTCTTTCATAGATTTTCAACTTTATCGCTAAAGCATAAGGTTCAAAGTTGATTGGGAAAATCTGACAGATTGTGGTAGGTTGATGTGCTGGCGTCTGTACTATCACAAGAAGCATGATTTTAAATAATGTAAATACTAATTTCAGTAATTTTTCAAACACACCATTTGTATATTTGATTAATTATATCCTTGTATTTTATGTAACAATAGAAAAAGTAGTGTGGCCAAGAAATAACAGCCGCATGGGTCAATCGATCAGGTTAAGCTATGCTTGCCGCGGTTGGTCCGTGGATGGGTGACCATCTTTACATACCGAGACCCCTCCGTGCCTCGGAAAGCAAGTTAAGACGTTGGTCCCGGCTGTCATTCGTGGATTTTTGACAGTCGTTACGGGTAGTCAGAAGCCCGACAGTCTGACAACCAGTCTTACCAAGGGGTATCGTATTACCCAGTAACTGGGTTGTGGAGGTCAGATAGGCAGTAGCTCCATGTAAAGCTGCATCCGGTTAGACTGGAAGCCTACCCCAACATAGTTGGGAAAAGGCTAGGCAGATGATGAATAGAAAAAGTAGTGTCTCATTAGTGACAGTTGAGCTCTTAAAGGTTAAAATTGGCATTTTTGAGTGCATATTTGGACTTCGTTTATAGCATATTTTGCCATTTTGGTAGTGCTTACATATAAAGTGTATGTACATATATTTATGTCACTTAGGGCTGATTTTTCAATCAACTGATAACAATATTCTAGGAATAATTTTGAAATTTTGACAGTTATTTCATACAAAAACTGTCAAATGTCAATTTTATTCCACAAATAAAAGTTATCTGTCAATGAAAAAATCAGCCCTTATTGGTACAGGTATGAAGGAATTGGTTCCTCAATTCTTTCACTTCATATGTATATATCCACTGGGATTTTATCACACACCTGTGTTAGCATGATTCAATTCTACCCAATAGCACTAATCAAAGCAATAAAGCTGATTCAACTTTTAAAAATTCATAACCAAATTTCAAATTTATTTACTTTTGACCGCCACACACCAAAAAATCAAAAATGTGCCCTTGGCATCAAAGTCTGTCATGTAGTTGAACCGTGGCGTGCTGGGCACATTTTGGTTTGTCATCTATACATGACTGTGGCGGTCAAAAGGTTAATAAACAGAGAGTGCAAGAACAGATTGGACAGTGTAGGCCAAACAAGGCATTAGCCTGTATATTGGGGACAAACCATAATGATCATTATAATAAAAACATCTATGTATTTAGACCACCACTTTGATGACAAAATAAGTGTTATGCTAGACTGGTTACTTTAAAATGAAGCACTAGGGACATAAAGTGTTATTATAAAAACCCAGCATTTCTAAGCTATAACATAGTAATCCAAAAATATTATTGTTTATTATTATTAGATGTTATAAAAATATATAATATAATAATATAAATATATTTTCTTTTGTATAATGTACTAGTACGCTAATTTTGTACAATTTATTTATTTATCCAGGCATCAAGGCCCATACAAACACATAATATAATACAATATTACTAGTATGGTAATTGTGTATAATGCCGTGTGCAAATTGATAGTGCCATATTTTCCTATAAGTTAGATACATGGGAGATCTATAATTATGACAAAGACTGTGGTAAATGCTGTGATGTGTTTTACTTGGTAAGCCTTTATATAAATAAATAAATATATATTTAAAACAGTATTTCCTTGACTTCAATTTGGGTTATTGCTAAAGAAATATAAGTTAAATTAGCGTAGAACAAAGAGAATGTTTTTACCAAGTGTGACAGCCATAAAGAAGCTGAAGAAAAAGCGAGATAGATGGGAGCCTATGCTAGCTGACTACTGTGTGGGTCTTGTGAGGCATACCTTTGAATCATAAAACAAGGGGCCGCTATTTTATCTAGAAACGGATGTCATGAAAAACTTTCATATTTCAAATTTCTTATTATGACATAAATAAGAAATAATAACTCCATAGTAAGACCTCAGGTAATTTGTAGTGTAAAATGTTTATGTATTGTAAAAAGTGGGAAATTTCCGGCCATAGTCTTAATCAAGTATTAATAACAAAATGTGCTGCAGAGTAAGTTACTGAAGGTTAATAATAATAATTATTGTAATTATTAAGTTATTAATTATCTGAAGGCAAATTCCCATAATTAAAAACGTTCAAAATCCAGTTGCAATCTCATCTCAGCGACAATCAATGTCAAAAACTTGTCAAAAATGTAGGAAAAATAAAGAGGTACCTTTGACAGATTACACGAATTGCCCCTCTGGTCAGGCACAACACCAAGACATAATTTTCATTCTAAACATACTTTTTTACTACACAATTTTCAGTAATGAGCAGACTAAAAGTTTAAATGTTCATTGAAAACTAAACCGAGCAGTGCAACGTTGATATTCTATGAACATAATTTCATAGACATACTCATGAGCTTCACTTTAAAGCATTAAACTTAATAAAAGATGTGCATTTGTTTCACAAAGTGGTTTTTGTTTTGTTGATAATATTAATCAAATGTCAAAGTTTTTTTTTTTTGTGAAGTCGATGTAGATACACTAAATGTGAAGTAAAACACTTGTTTTAGCTTGCTTGTTTGATTCTCATTTAACTTTGCCACCAACCAATAAGCTTGTAAGCGAGTCACTATCGATCATCTCACAAGTTTACAAGTGCAATCCGAACGAAACGAACTACATTGCTCTCGTACAATAACAATCACGTTATTACCGTCAATTTGAACAATAGATACGTTATACTTTAAATATTTATTATTTTTACTAACCATCGCTTCGCTTATAAGCACCTAATTTCTCACTCTTTTGCCCAAACACGTTTGCGCTCGCACAAATAAGTCAAAAGCGTAAAAAAATAAAGCTTCGCACCGATAGACCACCCCGAAGATGACATCAATCAATAACAAAAGAAATATCGCCAGCTGCAATTTAACGTTAACAAATTGTCAACTTACCCATACTGCGGTTTATATTTTTGTTGCGTCGATATTAGAGCACTTTTTGATGTAATTCCGTGTAAATAATTAAAACAATCTACCCACGCTAACAAATAATCATCGAAACCCACGCCGATCTGAGTTGCCCGTACGAAAAAAGCGAGAAGATTTTTTTAAATTAATTTTGCGTGTACTACGAATGGATCGCTTTCGAGTTAATAATGAGTTTCCTAAATAAACATATTTTTTAGTATTGTTATGAAAACAATCAATGTTATTATTTTTGAGTTGTGAGGTGTGTGATTAATTACAATTGCCTAATAGTTTTGTTGTTTTGAGTAATTTATGTAATTTTAGTAATAGTCAACGAATCAAGTAGGTAACACCAAGAGCAATTTACATCACGAATATTTTCTGAATGTGAACTATTGTTAATTAGGTGAGTTTTATCGATTTCACAACTAGTAAAAAATATTTGAACATTTTAGAAGTACCTCTGCCTGATGTTCCGGGTGTTCCCAGCGTAAAATAATTTTAAAACGTTTCATACTACGCAATATCACGCTCTTAAAAACGCGTCCCAAAACATGTAAAGCAGTCACAACAAAGCATTTACGCGTTGGCTTCAAGATCGCAATTTTGCTTAGAAACAGAACGCAATGTAAAAACGTCAGTGACGTCACTCGTCTGTCTTTTTGTCCTTGTAAATAAAAACTTGAATTTTAAAATTTAAGCACAGAAAGCGACCGCTGAAACAAATACATAGTGTTCACTGATCAACATACCAGGTAAGGATCGCGCTCTCATGAATTTCAATGCTTAGTTTAATTGTTAATTTATGATTTGAAACATTGACGTAAATTGGAATTAAACGCCTTATTTATGTAATTGCTTGCGCGGATTCTCAGCGATGCTCTAAAAAATGGTTCCAATGTATTTTTAGTGTGTTAACCTGTCCTCAATGAGATTTATTTTTTTCTTTGTGACCTTCAGTTTATGGGAAGGTCATAGTGATGTATATAATTTCGCGATGTTTAGTGCGGTCACTAGTCTGCGGGGTGATCGCGTTCATTGTCCTGCCCTTGTTTACTATTATATTCAAAACACCCGGTTGTCGTTATCAGGCCCCCTCCCGCTCACTCACTATTTTTAGAGCCATAGAATTTCGAAGTGGACTTTAGTATTAATGTGGGCGCTTGTTGCTTTACAAATGTAATATTTAAAACAGCACAGAGTGCGAAATATTACATGAATAAACAGTTAAATAGGCCAAACTTTGTGTCTTGTGTTTTAGTAAAGGTGAGTCATACTCTTTGCTTTGTTGCTGTGTGACAATCACCTGGAAAATCGCGGAATTTTCTTTTGTTGAGGAAACAAAGGAATGTGTTTATTCAAAACAAATAAAAGGCTACTTAGACCACTATTTATAATTTAAATAATATTTTTATTGCGTAGTTTTTTACATTACTTATTACATAATTTGCTTGCCTATCTGATTGCATTCAATTCGAATTTGTAGTATAAATCTATACCTAAATATTTTTTTCGGCCTGTTCTATTTATCTATACTATCTATACTAATATTATAAAGCTGAAGAGTTTGTTTGTTTGGTTGAACGCGCTAATCTCTGGAACTACCAGTTGGATTTAAAAAATTCTTCTTGCATTTGATAGCCCAATTTTTGAGGAAGGCTATAGGCTATTTAACATCACGCTATGACCTTTAGGAGCCGAGCAAAAAGAAAAAAAGTCAGAAAGAACGCTAAGCAAAAACGAAGTAATAGCGCGGGCAGGCGATGCGATGCGACGGGGTGGGTCGGAGTCGCGGGCAGAAGCTGTTAGATGATAAAAAAAGGGTAACCAAGAAAGCACTAATCGATCATCAAAATAAACTTGTAAATAGGTACATAATTTTTACTACAAAATTATTACTAGCCCTTCATCCGCGTGAATTTCGTACTTCCCCCTTGGAACCTCAACACCCTCTCCACCCCTTTTTAGGTTTTGGAACATTAATTATTACATTTGTTATTACCTAATATTTGCCTAATTATGTATTTTGTGTCAAGTTTCTTATCAGAAGGAATAAGATTTTTATAAATACGAAATTCTCCCTTTTCACCCCCTCAGAAGTAGAATTTCCAAAAAATCCTTTCTTAATCGATCCTTTCATCACTGGAAACTATTGTCCCGAATTTATACCCTAAGCGGTTTGGGCTGGGCGATTATGTGTCATTCGGGTGGAACACTTGCTTTTATAATAATAGATTTAAACTGTACCTTTGTTGTATGATTTTATTCGCTAAAAAGCTTATGCAGCCATTTTCCGGGGCCTCGGGAAGTATAGGTATTTATTAATTCGTAAGTTGCCCTAGGTAATAGGTAATACGGGCTGGTGTCCGCAACTCCACGTAAATGCGCCTACGGCGCTTAAGTAAGTCTTAAGACACCGAAAAAATCAGCTATGGTGGTAGATTACGATTACCCTTGCCACCGTCCTACTACCTAAAAGTACCCTGCTAGTTATCGTATCGTACCGACAGGCAGGACGGACGGCGCGTACTGCACGTACAATGCGTGCCACGAAAGAAGAGACTTGACACAACACGTAGTTTGACATGCGCAGTACACGATTTTAGGTATCTTTATAGCGATATGAGGTCTGAGTGCGGGACGAAACCGGACGTCATAGGGGCGGCGGAAAGAGCGGGGGAGGCGGGGTCAAGTCTCTTCTTTCGTGGCACGCATTGTAGCTCAGCTTTGATTCATTATTTCGAAACCACGTCAATTCCTTAGCTAATCACGACATCAGTGCTATTACCATATTCTCTATGACACAATAAACGAAATCGCGCGAAATAAACGCGAAGTTGGTGTGGTTTGAACTGTCAAAATACATGACAAGTTTGCTAAAAATCAAACTTTTAATTTTTAATCAAACCTTTCCAAATTTATGCCATCTCAGACCACCTTCGCCTATTTGGGGTCGGCGCAATAAGTCTTTTTCCTCCATACTTCTCTATTAGTCGACATCTCGGTAGCCACCCCTTTTTCTAACCATATCACCATTCACACAGTCCATCCATTTCTTTGGTCTTTTTCTACTCGTATAGGCATCGACATTCATACTCAAAACTTAGTACACACATTACTAAAAAAGATCGAATTTTAAATTGTCTAGGAACCTTCTATCTAGTGCAAAATATTGCTAAAACAATTTGCCCTTGATATAAAAGCACATTAATATAAAGACTCCGATCTATTCTCGTCTTCATTCATATCTCTTAGCAATTCATTAATTAAAATTGATTGGTTTTATTAGAACTGCGTGACCTAGGTAAATGGACGGTGCACACACCCATCACGTGATTTAATCAACAATACATACAATAATAAGTGCATTTAATATAAATAGAACAGGATATTGTTTGAAAACAGGCTTGCGTTGTTTCTTTTATATTTTCTGTCATAATTTTCACGTAAGTGCTATTTTTTTTCGAAAAATTTAATAGTAGACGATTACCTTACCATAGATTTTTGTCGGTCTGTAGTTGCAAAATCTCTCATCGCGTTCCGTTTATCAATTATTTTATAGTTTATTTAGTATTTTCGAATAAACACAAAGAAGGTACCTACATATTCTAACATAACGACTCTCAGCACGTCCTGAAGACGCAGAGGTCATTCTATCAGTCTAGATTAAATAATAAAGAAACTGTATTAAACTGTACTTATGTAAAAGTCACAGCAATTTTCGTAACAATTCGCGCCTCGTATTCGAAACGGAAGGCGGCTATTGACGCCAATTGTCGCGTGCAATTTATTACTATTGCATTATTGTAGCTGCCTATCACAATCAATCTGTGCATCTTGCGCAGAGAAACTTGTAACTTTCCTACGCTCCGTATAACGATTTAAAAAATAATCGGCGGCCATCTTCATTGTCCTTGTTATTCGTGTTCTGTGTTTAAAATCTCGTCGCGCTGTTCTTTTTCTGTAGCATATAGTGTAGGTATTGAAAGTTATTTTTGAAAATGTACGTTTTGAGTACAAATTTAACCTATATTATTATTACTAGCTTCGGCCCGCGACTTCGTCGGCGTGAAATTTCTTGTTCCCCCAACCCACCCCGTCATAGCATCATCGTGCATAGCATCGTCTACCCGCGCTATTACTTCGTTTTCGCTCAGCGTTCTTTTTGCCTTTTTTTTGTTTTTGCTCGGCTGCTAATGGTCTTAGCGTGATATTATGTTCTTTATATAACCTATAACCTTCTTCAGGAATTGGGCAATCAAATGCAAAATGGTATTTTCAAATCCGACGGGTAGTTCAAGAGATGAGCACGTACAAACAAACAAACAAACAAACACTTCAGCATTATTATTCGTTTATACCCCGCAGATGGATTGAAGAATCCGCGGTTTTACAAAACCGCTAGTGGTTTTACCATATTTATAATGTACTCTGGGTTTTACAAAACAGCTCCGTTATGTAAAACAACTGAACAACGTTCAGCGGTTTTCCATAATTACTGAACTTGAACACGCAGCATTGCATTAACGTTTTGCATTTATCAATGCAGCGGGTCAAAGATTAGCGGTTTTGTAAAACAGCGTGAAATGAAACGTCAGATTGTAATATTGGATTCAATTTTTTTTGAATTTGTGGCTCTTGTGTGTCGTAGCAACAATAATGGCGTCCGATACAGAAAAAAATAAATCGAGTAATACAAGTAAAAATGAGCTTAACTCTGATGAAAACAGTGATTTTAAAGACAATATTAATTAGAAGTTAACAGAGTTATAAGAAAGACGCTCATTGTAACTGCAGATAATACTGACCCGACAGACGTCCTGTTTTTGATTCGAAAGACACTTGGCGCCATCGATTATCATAATAACGTTATTGTTGTTTTCCTCGGGAACAGCACTTTTTTTCGGGATGAAAGGTACCCTATGTCCGTTTCTGTACACCTGAAAACGTATATATATGCAAAATTTCAGGATATATAGGATACTTTCGCATTTATATAGTATTAGTTAGGAAGTTAGGATTATCACTAAACATGATTCTTATATTAATTAGATAACACAACTAACAATTTACACTAGGAACTACATTAAATGACGCCGCATTTTTATAACGGATCCGGACCTGAATGCAAGCCTTAATATTTAATTAGTGAAGCTGTTTAACCAATGCTGATGTTATCTTAAGATAATCTTATTGAAAAAATAATCTCGTTTATCTATTCGAAGAGGAAAATTTTCGTAACACACTACCTATATAAGTATATAGGTAGTGTTTTTGATTGATGTTAGATTTGGCAATGAAGGGCGATTATTAGTTGGTAATCGTCCGAATGTTCTTATTTCTTACCCACATACCCACTGGTCTGATGAAAACGCTTTAAAACAGTGACTTTTGTAGGCACTATTCTGATGAAAAATCTATAGTAGGCTCCAAAAATATCTGATGGAAGTGTAAACAAACCCTGGTCAGCACAGCTATTCACAAAAATCCATCGAAGAAAATTAAAGTTATACAATTAACCTCAATTTGTCAAATGAAAAACATATTTAAAGTAATTTAAATTAAAATTTCCAATTTACGTATGTACTGTCAAATCATAAAAATTAAAGTCCTCAAATTGTAATGGTACAACAAGTGGCATCATATCCTGACCCATGTTTACATTTTCATTAGATACAAAGGCCATACAAATAATGTGGCGTGATCAATATTTTCGTAATTTATTAAAGCCCACGACGACGACGGGCCGACGAGGTTCGGTTACATAATGTTCCCACTGCTGGGACACAGGCCTCCTCTCTATGAGATGAAGTGGGCTGTAATGCACCACGTGGGTCCAGTGCGGGTTGGTGGATGTCACATGACTTCGAATTTTTAGTTCTAGGACGTCGATTTCCTCACGATGTTTTCCTTCGCCGTTTTGAGAGCATATTTGAGCATTTTGATCTGGTTGGATTAGCATAGGAATATATTTTAGACTAAAGAACACTTGTCTAACGACGAAACCCTTACAAAATCTACCCTGAATAATTAAGTGCAAACAAATAAATAAGCATATACGGAGTCTGAAAACTTTCCCCTTCTTGGGCTAGTTTCGCAAAGCCAACTAACGTCGACATTTCTGCAGGCGGTTATGATTGAGAAACTACCTATCCGAATAGGCGGGGTTGATGTCCATGCTGACCTACATTATGCAGTAATAGAGATCTTTGGAGGGCTGTTACTTTTGAAATCGATTAATTTTTACATTTTGTTTCTTTCAGCAGCATGCCAATAACTTCACGAGCAAGTAGCTTGCATGCCATAAAAGCTTTAATTCTGATTGGTGTATAGCACTCAATCTACCTAGCCTTTCCTAACTTTGTTGAGGTCGGCTTCCAGTTTAAGCGGATGAAGCTGAATACCAGTATTTTATATTGAAAGACTGCCATATGATCTCCACAATCCAGTTACTGGGTAATTTATACGAGACTCCTTAGCAAGACTGGTTGTCAGAGTTTCGGGCTTCGGAGTACCCGTAACGACCGTAAAAGATCTACAAATAACAGCCGGGACCAACGGTTAAAGGTCATAGCACACAATCAACTCGGAAAGGGATCGCCTTTCGCCACACCGTCAAACAGGCGCCAACCTTACGTAAGCACGTAACCAAAGCGGATCAGCAGCTCCGATACGTCAACTCGGCTACGGCTAGGCGACGCTGCACTAACAGCTTGCCGAACGCTGGTTGATGGTGCCGTAGGCAGGCCGTGGGAGGGGTGATAGGGGCAAGGGTGGACGAAGAGACGTAAGCGCGGGGACGAGGAGCCGTAATTCCGGGAACTGCAAGTTGACTAGGCACCGCACCGCAGTTCGTCAGCTTGTCCCGAAGCGAGGCGATTACGTTACGATTCCGATTAACGTGTGTTGCAGTAGAGAGTTTCATACAAAGAATACTGAATAACTCGAGTTGGTACAGTGACGATCCCTTTCTGAGTTGATATGTGTGCTATGACCTTTAACGTATTTTCCAAGCCACAGCACGAATGGCACTATGGCATGCAATCATGCAAGTTACTATGTGTGTAATCCTCGCTTTACTTTTTTGTATCACGTGATGATCCTGTGAACAAATCGTGACGTCGAAAAGTTCCCCAATAACGTGTATATTTGTAATAATATATAATTGAGTATGTATTTTATTTATTTGTGATTTGTTTACGATTAGGCGGCAAATTGAAAATTGTATGTGTCACTTCAGAATGAATTTAACGCGAGAAATTTTCGTACAATGATTTTTTATGACTTTCGATGTAATTTAAGTCAACAAGAAAGTTATGATAGACTTTGATTGGCCTTTCACGATGAAGCTCCATCTCATGCCACTGTTAACAACTGATTTAATGAGTTTAATCGTGGTCGCACTAATCTCACCGATGATCTGCGTAAGGGACGGCCTTCTACGGCGACGACTGAAGATAACATCAGTGTTGTGCGGCGTATGAAAGAAACTGACAAAAGAGTGACTTATCAGCAGATTCGGACAAGCTTAGGCATCGGTATGAGTCAAGTGCACAAAATTCTCCATGAACATTTAACGGTCAGGAAGCTTTGTGCCCGGTGGATACCTCACACTTTAACACAGGCCCAAAAACTCCGTTGTGTTGATTGGTGTCGTGAAATGGTTCAAAGATTCAACGGAGGTGACTCAAATGTTGTGTTCGATATACTTACGGGTGACGAAAGCTGGATTTTTGTTATGATCCTGAAACTAAGAGACAGTCTGCGGTCTGGGTGTTTCCTTCCGAGGAGTTGCCAACTAAAGTGAAGAGAGGTCGAAGCGTGGGAAAAAAGATTGTGGCCTCGTTCTTCGGAAGGACAGGTCATTACGCAACAATTGTTTTAGAGGATCGAAAAACAGTTACTGCAGAATGGTACACTAACAAATGTTTGCCACTTGTCTTGGAAAAAGTTCGGGAGAAACGACCTCGCAGTAGGATCCTCCTTCACCACGACAACGCCTCGTCGCACACCGCCAAGCAAGCAATCGACTACTTGGCGACGTCAGACGTGGAATTACTGGGTCACCCGCCCTATAGCCCCGACTTCCCCCTTGCATTTTTTATTTATTTACGAAAATAAAAGAAAAACTTCGAGGAAAACGTTTTATGGACGCCGAGGAAGCAGTGGCTGGGCTGCGTTTCAAAATTTCATCGAAGAGACCCCTAAGGAGGGGTAGGCAAAGTGCTTTTCTCAGTGGTTCCATCTGATGCAGCGATGTATTGATGTAATTGGACACGATTTTGAAAAGATATAATATTTTATTTTTTCTAAAAACGTTGCCCCTCACTAGGAATTTCTTCTGTATTGTGGGTGCGTTTACAAACATTTAAACTCACATACACAAACAGCCAGACACGGAACAACTACTTGTAGGACATACAAATATTTGTTCCGTGCGGGAATCGAACCCGCGACACGTGTCAAATTTCTTTAATAGATTTTCAACTTTATCACTAAAGCGTAAGGTTCAAAGTTGATTGGGAAAATTTGACAGTTTTGGGTAGCTTGATGTGATAGCGTGTGTACATGATGCGTCACCTACTATTTATGTATGTACCTTCATCCAACTGGATTTGTTTGTGAGATGTGAGTGGAGACAGAATGATCACTTAGTCACTCATGGAAATAAACACGTTATCGTTTTTTGAGGAAGAATGTGTATACCTACTTAACTGCACGTTCACAACTTCAAGCTTTGGCGTTTCAACTCAACCTATCCACTCAGGCTATCACAGTCCACTGCTGGATATTGGCCTCTCCCAGGCTGCGCCACATCACCCTGCCATCCGCCTTCCGCATCCAGTCTGTCCCAGCCATCTTTAGGCGTTTAGGCAGGATGTTATGAAGTTACGTAACAATGCAGGTCTTTGTTGGTCGATGTGTTTTTACATATGTAAATAGATGCATAAATATCCCGTTTTCCACAAGTCACAGACAACAGATTGCATAACTAACGTCACAGTATAATGCTAACGTTTTGCCAGACGTATCGAATCGAAGATCTAAGTAGGTCAAAAATGACAAAAGGACATGAATGAGACCACCATAACTTAATTCCTAAGTACTTTTTATTCACGGAAGCTGTCTGTTTTGTGGAATAAACTATATTTTATTCATTACATTTTTTTAGCACAACAATGTAATGTAGTTGACACTATTGTTAATGTTTTTGTTAAGTGTCTCTCCTCTATCGATTTGTGTAGTAAAGATAGTGAGTTTTCCGTAGTTCAGAATCGTGTGCGGTCTCGGGACGAACGGACGTAGCGTTTAAATAGTGGAAATAATTACTGTTCTAGACATTGTTGCGTATATCGTTATCATACATTCATTGTGAGGGAGAACTAAGGTAGGGAGAGTGAAACTTCTAGGTTTAGGCACTTCTCGACGTTTGATAACATTGAATTTATCTTGTTGTCTGATATACCTCATCGCGCGCCCCTTGTTCTGAAAATTATAAACAAGTCGTTATACCTTAATCTAAACTTAAAAGCCATAAAAAAAGTCTTCAATGTATTTTAACCGACTTCAAAAAAGGAGGAGGTTCTCAATTCGGATGTTTATTTATATATTTTTTAATGTATGTTCGGGCATAACTCCCTCATAGGTATATAGACGGATGTGTAAATTTTTTTTTGTTCGAAACTGGTTTATTCCGAAATGGTCCCATTTAAATTTCGTAAAGATCTGATGATGAGTTTCGGAGACAGACAACGGAACTCTTCAATAAATGCCACCAAATCAACCGCGATTGCTGTTATAGCATATGTATGCATTGTTTACACAATCACACAACATAACATCACGCCTGTACCCTTTAAAGGGGTAGGCAGATGTGTTCAATAGCTTCCTGTCAGTGATATTCACATAGCAAGTAGTATTATATGAATTTGTTTGGGGTAGGTAGGTACAACTAAAAAGTGAAATATAAAAACTTTTTTACAAAAAAAAAAAACAACCGACTTCCAAAAAGAAAAACACTACAAAGTGAAAAACTAACTTTAATTTCGGAAGTCGGTGTCGTTGGTTCGATATTTTCGTTTTTTGACACCGACTTCCGAAATTAAAGTTATTTTTCACTTTATAGTGTTTATTTTGGAAGTCGGTTGTTTATTTTTATAAAAAAGTTTTTAACATGTTTTTTTTTTCTGTTAACAGATTTCAAAATGAGTAAGCTGTGCAGACAAGTGTCCATCGAGTCACCCGGACCGACAATGCGGGAGTGCGTGTTTAGTTTCGACGTTCCCGTTCCCGACGTGCCCATGTACGGCGCCAGGATACGCGTGGTGTATGCAGGAGCTTGCTACAGAGCCAACAAGACCCGCTCAGCATCCGTCTGCAGCACATCTTCCGTATCCTCCATCGGCAGCCTTTCGGGGGAAATGGAGAACTTCGGCATCCACACCCACACCACTCCTGCACACATAGGTATCAGAGACGGTGCCTTGTTCCCAGGCTATGAAGTGGCTGGCGTTGTGGACGCCATCGGCAAAGCTGCGGAAAGACTAGACGGAATCAAGGAAGGCTCTAGGATTGTTTTATACCCCTACGAGGGAGTGCCCCACGGGTATGCGGAGTATATTGTCGTGCCAGATTTTAAGTGTCTGGTGCCTGTACCGGAGCAGCTGCCTCTGAGTGTAGCGGCGATGCTGCCTACTGGTGCTTTACTGGCAATGAATACAGTGGCTATGGCTGGAGAATATCTGAAAAAGTTGTTGGAAGGCCCGTCGAAGAAGGACAGCACGACGGTGTTGATCGTGGGCACTGGCGGTCTGGCGCTGTGGGCGCTGCGAATCGCCACTCATTACTTCAAGCACGCATCCTACAACAATCGTATTACGATCTGCGTCGCTACCCTCAAGGACGAAGGATTCGTTCTAGCGAAGGAATGCGAAGAGTAAGTGGTATTCATTTTTTCTTTGTGCGTCATAAACGTTTTCTGTTATGCTTGTCAATTAATGCATGTGTTTCTAACACTAGTAGATTGAATAACATGTGCCAACAAATATATTATCTTGATATTTGCCCGAGGTTGATGAGATCGAAGTATTGTCTGATTCCATTTGTTTGGATTACACAGATACAGGCTATAACGGGTGTAAAAAAACCCATAATGAAGCCGAGGGTAACTTGTAGGTACTCTCCGTCATTTCGTACTGGAATAGTCCAGTACGAAAATATTACAATGACGGAGAGAACCAGAAGGTTCCCAGGTGTAGACCTGGGAACCTTCTGGTTACGAAGATATTGAAGGACAATTTTCCAACTTTTACGGACATTTTAGCAAATTGTCATACCAAAAATAAAAATCGTTTACCAGAAATTATTTGTATGCAATGTTACTTAGTTTGATGTACAGAATGAGTATTTGACGGCTATGTGATGTGTCTTTTAACACCCTGTTTTACTGGCAGAATTACCAAAGTTTTTCTGAGCATCAGTCATCCCCTGACGGCCCTGACTATCGCAAACGCTATTCGCACGGTGACAAAGATCTCGGCAGATATGGGGCTGTCCATTAATCACGTGAGGCTCGAAAGGGGGGGAGGGGGTCCATAAAAAATCACGAAATATCACAAGGGGGGAGGGGGGGTGTAGTAATATATCACGTCTATTTATTTTTTTAAAAACATCCTGCAAACTTTCTAATAAAATTAGATGATTATACCTGTATTTTATAAACATAAAAAAGGTCCTATTCTTTGTAGGTACTAAAGATACACGTGATATGAGGGGGGGGGAGCCTCTATGTTAATCCAGGGTGTTAGCTACCTCCATACAAAATTTTATTCAAAATTGGTCCAGCCGTTTGAGCGTGAAGAAGTAACAAACATAAAAACACACACACACACTCACACTCACTCACTTTCGCCTTCATAATATTAGTGTCATTAGTTTCTGGTTCAAGCCGGTCGAAGATGCAGCGAGCTCTGTGCTCGATACCTTTGTCTAACTTGTGTTCTGAAGTCAATTCAACTGTCTAACTGGTGGTAGGTACGAGGGAGAACCTACGAGTAGATAAAGTTTGAAAATTTGGAAAATTTGGCTTAGTCACAGTCTCACAGTTAAGTAGACTAAGGTCGCTATCGACTGTTAATTGACGCGGCTTACTCAAGAATATACTATTATTATAAAATAAGTTTAAGACACATTTCAAATCTTCTCCTGAGTCCTCTCAAAAGCGCTGAGAAACCTAGTTTGCTGATCATCACTTTGAAACCTTAAACCCTTCAAACCTGGTGCTACGTTTATTATGAACCCTTTTTTACGCTCTCGTAACCCACGATTCCTAATATTGTCCCCCGCTTTCACTTGTGTAGAATGCGTGCCACGAAAGATGAGACTTGACACACCACGTGGTTTGACATGCGCAGTACACGATTTTAGGTATCTTTAGCGGTATGAGATCTGAGTGCGGGACGAAACCGGACGTCATAGGGGCGGCGGAAAGAGCGGGGGAGGCGGGGTCAAGTCTCATCTTTGGTGGCACGCATAGTACCCGTTATTTGCAAAATGGCCGTCATTTATGGCGTTACTCCACTACACTACTACGGACAGTTGATTTAGAGTTTCATTTAGAAATCCATAGCATTGTTGATTCCGTCAACAGTAGCGGACAAGTGCGTAAGCACATTAAATTGACTTCGTATTTATGGACAGACCTAGGAATTTTCTGTGTCAGCCTGGAGTCTGAATTGTGCCCGGTTGATGGCAATGGGCAAGCCCCCTATTTTCTACATGCGACTTAAACATAACTGACTAAGTGTGGGGGTTACTTTAGCACCTCTGCCCAACCATTTGGGGAATACATCAATGCAGGCATGATATTAAGTTATATACAGACGTTCATCGGCCAAACATTTAACAAGAAAGGTCGACAATGGCAAAATTAAGATCGTATAACCCCCCGCACCCTTAGTCACCACGAAACCCTTCCGTTGATCATCACCACGCTCCAGCCCTTATCTAATTTATAGTTTTTGGTGAGTGCATCAATAGAAAGAAAGAAAATACGTTCCTTTATTTGCGGCAAACATGACCCAAAAAAAAAACAACAATTTGGGAGAAAATGTGCGTCACATGTACGCAAAATATTTTGAATAATTTCCTCCTTACATCTTTTAGACTAGAATAGAATGCATTTATTTGTCAGAATATTGTACAAAGTTGTTATGTGCATTATGCATTACGATCATAATATGCTGCCGTATCCAGCGTATAAATATGGTTTGTAAAATTATGGGTTTTAGCTGTCATGTTTCCCTTGCTAATGCTCACTATCCTCTTTCACACAATACGTCCTTCTTTTCTTTGGTCGCTTACAATATACCTTAGACTGTCTAAACTGGCGATTGTTTTCTTTATTTAATGCAGAGTGAACGTGGTCCAGTGGAATGAGGATCTGTATGAGAAGCAGCTCATTGAAAGGACGACGGACGCGTGTGGAGGTCTCGTTGACGTGGTGCTGAATTTTGGCACCACCTCGCGATCACTACATCGTTCTTTGCAATGCCTGGCCACTGTGAGTAGACATGTTCTTACCTGTTACATGCCATTACCAATGGTACCTTTAGTAGAAGAATTGTACAGCTATTCGTCCGGCAGTGTACCTACTACCTACTTTTTTAATTAAAGGTACTATTTCTATGAACACTTTGCTTATAAAAAATGTGAGTATTAACAATATTGTTGTTTTTAATGCCAGTGTCTGGTGTTTACCTTTCCTTGGTAAACATTTAGTATTACATAATGAGTGCTTGGCCAGACTAGCAGCGCGGGGCGGGGAGCGGCGCGGGTGCGGGAACGCGCGCGATCTGCCTGTCCGCAATCGAGCGCGGCTGCGTTCTGCGTGTTGTCGTGTCCAGTGTTTGTTGTTTGAAAATATAATATTGATGAAGAAGACTTATTTTACTAGAAAAAAGCTCGAACTAGTTTGAGAACCCCGGTGCCCGCGCGGGCCGCCCGCGCTTCCACTGCGGCCACTTGAGCTATGGCGTGAGTTGCCCGCGCGCTCCCCGAGCCGAGCAGACCGCGCCGCTCATCGCGTCCGCGTGCCCGCTATGGACACTCAAATGAAGTTCTTATGTTTGAGTACGCCGCACCGCGCTCAGCCCGCGCCCGGGCTTTCAGTCTGGCCAAGCACTTAATAAACTCTTTAGATAGGTATTCTGCCCATACCCTTAACATTAGATATCTTTTATATGTACCATCATTGTATATCATTTAGGCGACAGTCGTCCACTGCTGGCCATTGGCCTACAAACATCGACCGGCCCTGTGCCTCTCGTATCTAGCGGATTCCCGTGACCTTCACCAGCACTCCAATTGCGTAACACACTCAATCTGAATCATATTGAATCTATTGCTTCAAATATTTGCAAAATTTGTCTGTTCAGCAAGGTAAATAACGCAATGAATGTTGAAAAACTGCCAAAAACATTGTGACAGTGTGTTACGTAATTACCCCGCGGGACGCCGGACTACCTTGTTGCGGGTCTACCCTAGAACATTTCGGCTCCAATAGATGCTTGTTGCCGTGTATAACTATACTGACAATTTTTCCTTCCTCAGGGTGGAGTGGTACTAGTGACAGAAGACGTCGGTGAACACCTTCTACCCAAATTTGCCAAGAAAGCAGAAGATATGAACGTCAACATAGAAATTGTCCCCAACGGCTCCATAGAACAGCTCAAGCAACTGGTGACGCTGGTAGCTAAGGGTGAAGTGAGTATACGTAATTTTGTATTACAGCCGATCGATTCTCTAAAAATCTCACCGTGAAAGCTCAGGTGAAGTGAGTTTGTTTTTGCTAGGAATTGACACTATTGACAGCTCACTCCACGCTCACTTCACCTAAATTTTCACGGTGAGATTTTAACAGAATAGCAACACAGGTCAGGCAAATATGGGACATCGAATTTTATTTAAAATAGTTCGGGTTTGTAGAACTTCGTTCCTGTCTTTCTCTAATGCCCGATGTTATACCGCCCGGGTACTGTACTGGAAAGTGCAACCCCAAAGTGATTTTTAGGATGCATTTTCCAAGTCGGTTAAGAATATCAAATACCAAACGGGTTGGTACTTAATATTTATTCAATATCCAGGTTGTCACTTCACAGATGGATCGAATTATCCATTTGCCCACCCGTAAGCTAAATACGCGCTTGGATGCGGTGTGACAGACACGTCAGACACCAGCCAGACAAGTACTATTTGACGGAGACTTGAACCTAGGGCCTTGCGGTCGGTTATCGAACCAGTGATTGCAAGAAAAGGTTAAAAAAACTGTCTCGTTGACATTTTCTACCTTCAAGAATATTGTCGAACATCATATTCATCGTGTGTCATGGCATGTTGTCATTCTTGTTAATATTTGCTAACCTTAAATAGGCTATGAGGATCGAATCCGTCCTTAGCATAAGAGACAGAATTCCACCGTTGTCACCATGTATTGAACAAAGAGGTCAGTCAGACCCTACATCCAATACTTATTTAGTTCATTTTGACCCTTAAGTGTAAGATAAAAAGTTTTTAATAGTCCATCGCCGGCAACCCCGCATCTACCTGTTAACATCAGTGTACTCATACAACTTGCGGAGAATCAGAAGCAACTGATAAGCTCTCCGTTCATCTTTAATTCCATCATAAGCATTGGAAATCATTGGCTTGTTGCAGCTTTAACCCCAATTTGGATAAACCAGAGTAAGGTCAGAAGATCAGAAGGCCAATTCTCGTAATTTAAAACGTTCAAAATCTAGTCGCAGTCTCATCTCAGCGACAAAGAAATGTCAAAAACTTGTCAAAATGTAGGGAAATTTGAAGTATTTTTTGACAGATTGAGACTGAGATCAGACTGTGAACGTTGTTAAAATTAGTAGAATTGCCCCTCAGGGGTACCAACATGTTCATGAAGACGTTAAAGAAGCACAAAGAGTGTATTCGCTGCCCCTAATTCCGCAGTCTGTCCGAGCAAACTGATGGTAACAAGTATATTGCAGGGTCGCAGGCGGTGGACTATAAACCTACCTCTGTTGCAACGGTATATATAGCGGCTTATACACTGCACTGATTGATTCACAAGGGGCAATTCGCTCCCTCAATGCAAGGCCAATTTAGATCAATTTATCCAATTGCAGTGTTAACTTCCAATCACGGTACATATTTCTTTCTCGACGGTGCATGTTACAGTGCAATCGCTGCGGTGTTTTCATGCAGATAACAGTCTTTTAAGTGTCTCCTCCCAGCAGATCAGTCAAACCGTTCGCGTAAGTCAATTTATTTTATTTATTGCATTTTTCCTGCTGAGATTGTGTGTTCTGTTGAATTTTCGCGGCTCACCAATCCCTCAGTTCCGGTAAAGGAAACTCGTTATAAGATTTTGTTTTAGGGACTTGGATGGCGAATTCTTATGGCTTCCCTTGTCGCGTTTCTCACTGATCTGTCATTGATAGGTTGTGGATTGAAGATTGATAGTCGGATTTTCAGGTTGTTTTAATTTAGATGGTATCATCGTTTTTCCATAGTTACAACCTTCAATATGTATATTTTTATCATATTTATTTTTAGTCTTTGAATATGCGCAAATTTATTATATTTGTTTTTGTTTATTGTTCTCTATTTTGATTTTATTCCTGGACCTTTTATTATCAATACACCTGTTATTCATCCATTGGGTGAGCTGTTTGTTTGTTTGTACATCCGTACCGTATAGCTACCTATACGGTTCCACCAAATTGATTGAAAGGCGCAAAAACTAAACATGTCATTGAATGATTCACTTCAATGTTTATATGTTTCAATTTATATGCTTTAACCAAATTTTTCTAAAGTCAATAAACACGTTATATACAGTGTTTTGCGAAGACACAGATTTCAATTAGTACCTATCGCGTGCACACTTATTAAGGAGTAGCCCACGCGAGGTTTCGTTCGTTATCTAAGCAAGGTCGTTGATGCTCGCGCGCATTTTACCGGTACCTACCTATATTGTGTAATAACCGGTTTATTGAAACTAATGAAATAGTCTAGTGTAATGGCGTAGAGATTAAATAGAAATCATTTCGGGATGATGAAGGACCTTTTATGAATATGGGTTGCATGTTTAAAAACAGTATCTAGCACGATTTCATCTGATGAAATCTGTGTCCAACCACCATGCCATTTAAATCACTCCAATAAAATTTGGCAGTAGATTTACTGATCGGAGAGTTCGGAGACAACCAGCAACCACGCAGAGATTTGTCGAAGTATTTATAACGGATAACAAAATGAGGTTATTTCTTTGATCTTTTATTCTTATCTCGAGGAAGCGACCACCCAAGATCTTCCCATTTACCTATAAGGAAAACATAATTTTGCAGTATCCTGTTATGAAACGGTGGATGTAGTTAGATAACCGTCTCATATAACCTATCAACGTTTATGACGCCCAGTTAGCCGGGACTCGTAGAGGGCAATTGAAAAAATTAGTCTCGGCTGCCTCGTCGCTCGGTCAAGTTCAAAGTCAGGATTTTGTGTGTTAATCAAAAGGACCCATGTAAGAGATCGCCAATAAGTTTATGGAGAACAGTGGAAGCGCCAATATAGCCCGCGAAATTCAAATTTTCTTACGTTTTTTGCAATTTTGCAGGTCAGTATCAGGTTGTATGTTGAAGAAAATATGATTGGATTGATCGTAACTAGTATATATCTACAGAACTTAATTAACTTAATTAAAATCATCCATACAACCCCTCTAAGTTGATATAACCCTATTGATTAATATTTCATGAAATCGTCATCAATTTCGCGGTGTACCTATACTCCATTTGAAATAAGATTAGACATTTAAATAAACCTTTTTTACATTCCGTTCAACCGATTTTGACTTCTATACCGTAAGCATAAGGATGGTATTAAAAGCAAAAAAGTGGTTACAATACCAACTGTTTACTGCAGCAGCCATATGTCATGTCACCAACGCACTAGAATTCAAAATCGGTTGAACGGACGTTAAAAAATGTTTATTTAAATGTCTAATCTTATTTCAAATAGAGTATAGGGTACGAATAAGCAGGATACAAAGGTCTAAAAAGTTACTTAAGAACATTTTCGAAAAATAGTGTAACAGCCAAATTAGACCGATTTTTAGAAACAGAGATTTCCAGTTATCTTTTTTTAAATAAGACATTTCGAAAATGGTCTTGCTAAGTTTTTAGACCTTTGTAGTTTGCTTATGCGTATGAAGTTTCATTAAAATCGGTTCATTCATTTCCAAAAACAAGGGCTTGAAATTTTGTATGAAATTCCGTACGTCGTAAACGCTCTTAAACGGCTTCTTTTACTTCAACCATCCAATTCACACCTCCTTTAATAAAAACGTGTTTTCCTGTGATCTTTATAGAAGTGTTTTCTCTAAAGATCATAGAAAAAAACACTTATTTTAAAGTAGTCGACAACCACTGGTTTTTAACAGATCTAACTAATTTTGCAGGCAAATCAAAACTTATATAAATATAAATACTAGTAGCGCCCCGCGGTTCCGTGGGAATATCGGGATAAAAACTATCCTATGCCCTTCCCCGGGATGCAATCTATCTCTCTGCCAAATTTTACAGACAGACAGAGTTACTTTCGAATTTATAATATAATTATGGATTAATTTTAAATCAATATTATTCAAATATTAATTTGTCCAAAAAAATCTTGCCCTTCGCAACGTTAAGTTTGTGGGGATTTCGTGACGGCGTGGTTGGCAGGTAATACACAGAAGTAAGTTGTAAATAAGTAACGATTAATTTATTACGATATCAAGTAACTAAAGCTAGTAGTTACACTTGACACGAAAAAGTAAAATTAAATAATGTTACATGAAGAGTAAAACTAATAGAAACACGAAGCTCGCCGTAAACTATTACGGCGAGCTTCGGCGAGTAAAATATGATCGGGGGTCAGACAGGACCTCGCACGATCGTAGTTCAGCACAGACTGAAGCTCAGAACCAAAACTCTCCCAAATCTGCCGTTCACTAAACAAAAGACGCGGCAAATCCACATCTGCCTTTTAAAAGTATAATAAAACACGAGAAATGCAGATGGGTACAATACAAGACAACTGAAAATAACAGAACAATGAACCTTAACTATAAATAGCAAATAGGTACAATACAAGATAACTAAACATAATAGAACAATGAACCTTAAAAGTAAAGAATCATGAAAGACAATAGTACCTATTACTCAAATCGCTTGCAGCTGTGGGAACGTAGGAAAAACACAAAATGAAACTTTCTAAAAATTACTACAATAAGTTCCTCTATAAAAATATTACATTCTTAAAACTATGCAAGGGATGGGTACGTGAGACACAGTCCCCACAAGTTGTAGAGATTCCTTTTGGACTGTGTACTTACCAAGGGGTATCGCGTTACCCAGTAACTGGGCTGACCTATGAATCACAATCTGAATCATTTTAAAGGATAATGCTAATTCATTGCTTCATATGTTCGAAAAGTTTGTCTGCTCAATAACGCAAATAGCGCAATGTATGTTGTCAAAATGAAAGCCCTTAGTGCGTTACGCAATTACCCCGCTGATAGGTAGTTGCTCCACGTAAAATACTGATATTCAGCTAAAGAGTTGAAGCCGACCCCAGCACAGTTGGGATAAGGGTTAAGTAGATTGGTTGATTGGTTTCTTTTTGACTCTCCGTAATCTGTAACAAAAATCATTGTCTGCCAACAGATCGAGCCCCCACCTCACTCGGTGTTCCCCGCGGAGGAAGCGCAAGAGGTCGTGAGGAGGCTCTGCAACTCCGAGATCAAAGGACGGGCGATCCTCAAATTCCACAACATCGATTAATCGACCGCAGCCTACCGACATACTGTGAAATATTATATTATTTGC
This sequence comes from Luperina nickerlii, assembly GCA_963855955.1. NCBI lineage: Eukaryota > Metazoa > Arthropoda > Insecta > Lepidoptera > Noctuidae > Luperina > Luperina nickerlii. The sequence continues at coordinate 3,961,452 of OY979662.1, forward strand.
TTAGATTAGACGGTACGTAGAACGTGTAATTTAGATCTGTGAACATTTGGAGATTTTATTTTGACTCGAGATTTGAAATTTCCCTCCTACCCTTTGAGAGGGTTCGCCCTTGGCCGTTTAGGGTCACGCAAACATCTGGCAGAACCAGTCGTTTAAGAATCGTATGGAACGCTGATCGTTGGAATTCTTCATCTACCCGACGGTGTGTGACACCCGAAGCACGACACAGGGTGGGACATTACAGACGCCGACTACGGAAATTATTTTTCACTAGAATATAAATTGATGTTAAATTGATAACGATCATAAGCTTCTTCTATAGCAATAACCAAAGTAAAAAAAAAAATCATTTTATATTATATCGAGCTATTTTTCGGCACAATCTCATTAAACGCGAATGTTCTAAGGATTCTGTACCGTGAGTTCTGAATTCCTTCATGGGTATCGGCGCCCAGTTAACTAGTTCCAATGAAGAGTGCAAGCATTCAAAGAGGTTCATTCTTAGCTTGATGCGAATTTTGTTCTTCCTTATAATTGTATATGCAAAGCGAACAGTTTTTAAACCTCTAGTGTTTACTGCTGGCGTATACATCGGCGTTCTGATGATTCTGTTCCACTGCTGAGCGGACACTCTTTACAAGACTTTAGATACTTGCTGATCTAGAGACCCCGTACTGCAACCTTTAATTTAGCTAAAAATATTCATGTCTTCTCCAAAAATGACTTTCAAAAACGTTATGTCAAAAATTTGGAAAATTATAGTGAAGCGTTTTAATAAATCGAACTGATTTCATTATATACCGATCAAGTGAATGCTGACTGATGGCTATCACCTGTAGATTTTGTTCGGCAATAAGACGGAGCATCAGTTGGTGGATATCGGTTTCAGTCACTGAAAACCCGTTTTTGGGTACTGACGAACCATTCGCTTTCTTGGAAATCGTTATTATAATACCGGAAGACATTGAGTCCATGATTGAAAATTGAGGCTAAAGTAAATAACTTTTATTAACCTAAAGTCTAATCTTCTTTAGCATAGATCTCGTATATAGTTGAAAGTCACCACTGTGCGGGGTGTATTTCTAATGGAACCCCCTTTAGGTATTATGCATAAATTAAGAAATCTTGCGGCGCTAGGAAACGCACACTTAAAGTGTAAGTTTTAATCAGTAGTCCAGCGGCTGTGGTGTTGACTTATAAGATCGAAATATCAAAGTTCAATCCTGCCGATGAACTATTGGTTACCCTTGTGACTCTTTGTCTCTACAGAGGTGGAAGATCAGAAGAACATTAGTATCCACATTACTAGTGTCCAAATAAAAGAACGGTTAATGGTCAATACTGATGCCATGTGGATCTGCGTTAACATTTCTATGATGATATGTATGTGGTGGCTTGCGAACTTCATCTAAGCGGGGTACAGTTAGTTTAATTTCTTTCACTGGAAGGTTCCGAAGATCAGGCTAGAAATAACGATGGCGGATGCCACCATAATGCGATACGTGACTGTCAAAAAACCGTTTGTCAATGACAGCTTGGACAAAGACTAAATTGTGCACTATGCCCGATTCGATACAAAAATCGGGCTTTAAAAAAATGAAATTGCTTTAATGTGTATTGGCGTAAGTAATTTAAAGAAATATCGATGGTTCAAGAATTGGTAATGAGGGCTTGCGTTCGGATAAGGCGCAGTGCACCGACTTCGATACAGATTACAATACACGTACCTCGAGCCGTATTCTCCCGGATTCGAATCGGGCGCAGGGCGCAAGCGTCAATATTGCGGATACTCTGGATCTTATTTTCTCGAGTTCAGATAAGAGGGAGGGCACTTGCGTCGGTTTTAAATGTGCTGCGGGTTCTGCGATCCGTTTTCAATCGAGTACCACTGCGGTAGGGAAATAATTAGGTTAGCAACATAATAATGGGGCTTTATATAACCCAATAATCTTGTTAAAACTGTCACAATACAACGACGGGTCAGTCCTATTCTAATTTATATCGCATACAAATATTATACAATGAGTCTGAATGTTGGATCTCAAATCGGCTTTCAATATCTCCAAACCTCCGACTATTCTGGTGATTATCGCTGTTCAGGGTATGTTAACATAATTTTAATCATTGGTGATATATTATAGTAGTTTAATTATAAGTTTCTTTGTCTTTTTCTCTTATCCAGTAGACCAGTTTTTATTAGATCTTTGCTATTCAAGCACGCTTTTGTTTTGTTACTTTGCACCTCCTTTGCTCATTTTTTCCGTAATATTATACCAACTACGTAGTTCTAAGGTTTGGTGGTAATTAAAATGTAGATTTTAATTAATTTTTATCACTTCTTTCCTAACTAATATCCTAAATAAAAAACAAGATTTATAGGTTTTAATAAATATATTTTATAATGTTATAAGTACCATATAGTTACTATTCATTTTGTAACACATTTCTAAAGTAAGTATCAATATTAGTCACGTTTCCGTGGTCTTTATATGACTCTAGATTCTAGTCGTTACATCGTCCCAAATGCCTAAATCAGCTATTAACATCAATTTAGTAAATAACAAAGTCATTATCTACAATTGAACTGTTTTGAACAAACATTGGGCACAATAGATAATGAAAAAAGTAAAGCTTAGGTAGGAGCTTCATTAACTAAATTAAAACGAAAAATTTATTGGTTGTGTTGTGTTTAAAAGAACAGCTGCAATACTACATTAAAATTAAATGAATAAAAAATATAATATGTAGGTATATTAATATTTAATTATTATATCCTTTATTTAATTAATATAGTTATACATTAAAATTATTTTTTTAATAGTAGAAATAAAAACATTATAAAAATATTAATAAAAAAAAAAATAATTATTATCCATAAAATGATTTTACTATTAGTTATGCATAAAATTATATTAAAGTAAAATTGTAAGTAGAGTAACCTATGTATGTATGCTTGTAAAAATAATAATTTGAGGTTATTTCATGGATTTAATTGTATCTTCGTCGTTTATTAAGTATACGAGTATACGAATAGGCACTCAATACCATTTACGAAGTTAATTACCTAAATTATAGAAGAAGAAAAAAAATAAAAATTATACACAATTAATCAATTCCATTTGACAACCACTCAAAATGTTACAAAATAATCATACACACTGAAGTCCGGTAACAAATTGCTACTAACAATTGACAGACATGTACAGAAAGTAATAACATACATTGAAACAATTGATCGACAGTAGTCGTAAGTGGTTTGTTTATACAAAAAATGTCCAGCATAAGTATTAGTAATCAGGACCAATCGAATAGATCATCTATAAAACCTCTGCTGATTTTTTCATCAGTACTTTTATAAATGCGATAGTTTTTCTGTTTGTTTGTTGCGTTATCACGGCTAAACAGATGACACGATTTCGATGTACATGAGCATAGAGATAAATTGAAAAGACATGAGCAGGATAGAAATGACGTGTTAAAGTTTGATTGCAAAACACATAGGTTAACCGTTCGGTCGCTCAAAGACTTAAATTAAACGCTACGTCTTGTTTAACCGGATGCCTCTGCATTTTAGACTACCAAGGCATTTGTATTCGCGAAGAATCCACGCACGAAAAAACAACAAAAACATTTATTCATTAACTACCTTCTGCTCGCGACTTCGCGTGGAAGAAAGACATGAGCAGGATAGAAATGAAGTGTTTAAGTTTGATTGCAAAAATACGTAGGTTAACCGAGCGGTCGTTCAAAGACTTAACTGACTTAAACGCTACGTATTGTTTAATCAGATACCTCTGCATTTTAGACTACCAAATCATTTGTATTCGCTTGAGTAGGTCGAATGTCTGAATTCTAATGAGGGTTTTCGTGAAAATTTACGACACCAGTTGGCACCACTGTGACAAGAGGTCTTCCAATATAAAATATATGATGACGTTCATCAATCGATTCATTCATTCGTTCATCATTCAATCATGACTAAAGAAAATATAAGCTCTTTGACAGATGTCTGGACCTAACGTGTCAGTGCTGCCACCTGGCGAACGTCATTTCAGAAAACCCTCATTGATCAAAAGTCGCTGATGCGTCAATACTGTTTTTCTTAAATACTTATTCTGTTTGTAACGAAGTCGTAATATTATTTTAGATTTGTCTTACTTTATTAAATAAATACATTTAATCTATTTATAGATACCAGCACCCTCATTGCGTAACACACAACCAATCTCAATCTGAATAATTTTGAAGGTGCATTGTGTGCAGGTGGTTGGTGAATTGCCAATCCATTGCTTTAGATGTTCGATAAATGTGTCTGCTCAACAACTTTAATAACGCAATGAATGTTGTAGACTGTCAAAATAAAAGGCATACTTAAGGTTGGTGTTTCGCAATTACCGCAGCTCCAGTTACCGACAGTTTGCATCACATTCTAGGAGAAATACTTAATTATCTTCATTCTCCTGCCCTTTTTTTTTTTTAGAGGATGGGTAATCATCAAATGACCCCTCCCGCTCTGGGTGGAGCGGAAGGGAGTGTCAGACTCTTACTGACTAAAACCCACCCGTGTTCCTTCCTTAGCCCTTTATGTTCCGGGCCAGCGGTAACCCTTTCGGACAATCCCGCTGACCCGGCAGGCTTCGGCCCTGACGGGCCCCTTCCATTGATGCCGACATCTCTTTGAGGCGCGCGTGGAACACGTACGCGCCGTCCGGCACGGGCCTAGTCCTGATCGGACGGTGAGCTACCCATTACTCTCCGCCCGCAGGCCCGCGATTCTCCTGCCCTTATTCCTATTTGTGGTCGGCGATACTTATCTATTAGTCGTCATCGGTAGCCACCCCCTTTACTATATAACCCGGCAGGAATACTTCATGTACTCGGATAAAAAGCATCCTGTGTATTACTCCAGGATATGGTCTATCGGTGTGCCTAACTTCATCCATATCGTTCAGTTGTCGATCGAGATACAAACATAAAAACTTTAACATTTTTGATATTAATAATAAACCGTGTGGTCCCCGGTTGAGAATAGGCCAACCCTCTCTTCCTGCGGGTGTCGTAAAAGGCGACTAAAGGGATCGGCACAGTATCGCCTTTCGCCTTTATTATTTTGTATTTATCTTACTTGATTGTTTATTATTATTATTTATATATCTTTTTGCTCCACTCTTCCTTTGTCTTTCTTTAAATCTGGTAACTACTAGATTTTGAGTAATAGTAGTAGGTATTAGAGATGTGTAACTCAGGAGTGATTCGTAAAAAAGATTTAAATCCGTCACAAAAGATGTATAAATCAGTAACTCCCTCGTTTTCTCAATACATCTTTAAATCTTTAATTCTAAGGTTCATTTCAGAGTGATTGAACATGAAAAGATGTAGAGTGAAATGACTATTGCAGGATTAGGCGACACAAAACGAGACGGAGAATGATTTGTAAGTTCAAAGTCTGTGTATGCGTACTACAACGATCTCTGGAATTTACATTGAATCTCGCATGTACGAACGAAACTATTTCTTCCGTCTTTGTCACAAAGTGTTAAATCTAATGTCAACTTATGATCGCTCACAATTTCGTTGATTTTGTTTACATTTTTTTTAAACCTACTAACAGTTGTAGGCCGTGTACAAATTACTGTACAGCTGTACTAATTATTATTGCATTGTTTTTGGCTGTAATTTGAACTTTTAAAAATAAAATATTGATTGACTAGCCCATCAAAATGCAAGTGAATGATTATTCAATTCACCCGCTGAAACATTGCTTTTGGTTAAAAGAAAAAAGATGCAGTGAGTAAGTGAGCTATTTAGAAGATGGGAGTTATTTGGGATTTAAAGATTTAAAAGAGTGATTTAAATCTTCTTATCAAAAAGATTTATAAATCTCTGTTCCGTTAAAAGATTTATTTTGCGCATGACTAGTAGGTATAGTCTAGTCTAAATCACCCTAATGACCGGTTTATGGTCTATTAGGGTGCCCATATTCGGCAGTGGATTTTAGAACTAAGAAGTCTTTATTATTGAACGATCTAACTACATATAAAGTAGTTTAAAGCGCCTTTCCCAAAGCGCGTCCATTGCAAGAATATTAGTTAGTGTGGTCACAAATTATTATTTTAGTTATAGATACATAGGTACTCTGCATAAAATGATGTCGAACCTTCTTCGATTCCGTCTTTGAAAACCACAAAATTGTTTATGTGGTATAGTTTATTTATACCTACCGAGAGTTTTCAAATGATGTACAAACGCCAGCACATAAAGCTACTAGATTCTGTCAAATTTCTTTAATAGATTTTCAACTTTATCGCTAGAGCATAAGGTTCAAAATTGATTGGGAAATTTTAACAGTTTCGGGAAGCTTGATGTGCTGGCGTCTGTACCTAGATATTCGATTTTATTTAATATTGTTTGATATTGTAAGTATATTTGTTTCTCATTTAGGTAGTTTAGGTAAGCAAACTTTAAGAGCCATATTATAATATTCACATTCTGTCTATTAGAGCCTGTAAGTTGCCTTTTATTCACTCAATTAAAATGATGTCCACATTGTCTTATATATTACTAGCGTAATGTCCATAACATTCTCAATCGATCAGTTTTCGCCGCCACCAATGATCTCCGCTTAGTAATTTTTCATTCGGAACAAAAGCAACAATTAGATAATTTAATTCCTTTGTGTACAACCACAATATCTATTTTATATTTAGTTAGAAATAAATCATTTTATTTTATTAATCATAGTCATATTCAATTACTCCTAAGCATTCTCCCCGCTGACCTCATTAATATAAGTAGGTAGGTAGGTAGGTCTCATTCATGTAAGATAATCAATATCAGAAATCAGCATCAATGGTATGCTGCAATGCGTCGGCTTGGTACATGATAAAGTCGTTAAACAATGTTAGTAATGATAATGTTTGCAATGGCACGCTAATTTTAGCGCCCTATCATATGTGAGATGTGCTCGTACAGAAAGCTACGCTATGGTTCGCGATATAGATGCTATATTGGAAGACTGTAAGAAATGAATAATACCGGGAAGATAAGAGGAAGTAGCAAGGAAGATAGGTTTTAGCTTATAATTAACCACTACCCCGTAGGAACGATTATAATACCATTAGTGATTTGGCAAGAGACAAAGTTCTCTTGTAAAGGCGATGTTCCGGAGTAAGTAGTCGTAGAGGTATAAAATATAGTTTTTATTTGGATATGAAAAGGGCAGGCTTTAAAACGGAAAATAGGTTCAATAGAAAGGGATTAATTAAATACTATACAAACAGGGTTAGTTTTCAAAGACCAGCTAACTTTAAGTGTGTGGTACAGACCATTAAACTGAACAATTTTGTCCATGGAACCAACATCGTAATCGCGAATAAAAATTCAGCCGTCCCATACGTTTAGGTCGAGTAGGTATTGAAGTTTTCTATGGGACAATTGATAAATTTTTCACGATTACTGTTTGTACCATACCCTTAAATTTGGCTGGACTTTGAAAACTAACCCTGTGTATGCCCATGACAAAAAGGCGTGATATACTCACGCCTTTTTCTCATGGGCATGTACGAGTATGTATATTTATAAAATTTTATTTTTATCTTTGACGTAACTAAAAGGCAGCGATAGTCACCTTCTCATCATACAGTGAGGTTATGGCTTTGGCTATTCTTTAATAGCCCACCCTACCTCATCCCAGGGCTGTCGAAAAGCAACTAAGGGATCATACATTGCAAAATGATGAGTCTCAACATCCTTCTGCGCTTCAACAATGAAACACTGCGGTCACTAAACCGGGAGGTTCACGATTGGCCCTTTTGTGACCCACATTCAGAAGACGACAGTTTTAAAAATAAAATAGATAAATATTCGATAATGTTATAATGTTTTATAGGTTAATATACATAATAATAATGAATTGTCTTTGACATATTTCGAGATCCTGGGGTCCCGGACCTTAGGAAGGTGTGCGAGGGGCCGAAACCAACTCACAGAGGCTCCTTAGACGTTTTAAATGAAATGAGGCTCCATATTATTACTATATTATTTATTCTATATTAATAATATTAGCCTGTAAAGGTAACAGAGCCACTTCTAAAAACACGCGGGAAAGACAGAATACCTGTCGAGAGTAAAACAAAAGTAAACTGGAACCAACGATTTTCGCAGTGCCCACCTCTTCATAAACCTAAAGTATATCAGTAATTATTAGCTAAGATACTGAGCTAGAACTTTTGTGATAAAACATCGGAGACAAGCCATAAAATACTATCAAAATACTTTTTTTAATGACCGATTCAGTAAATTATCGCTTTCAAATAGTTTATCGTAGTTTCGACTGTGCGAATGCCTGATAAACAGTAGCATAGGTTACGTCTGTTTTGCTTGAGTTATTCACGTCCCAGCATAGATAACGCTTGTGATGCAAACAAAGATTCAATGTCACAACATCATATTGTACATAAGTTTTAAATAACTCACATAAACGCATATTTATAATAGGAACTTTACACATCCAAAAAGTATTAGCAGAGTGCTGAATAGTTTACAATACGGCTTATGTTATGATTATTCCAGTTGTCAAGTGATGGGTTTTTCTGGTCAGATTTCAATGTGTAAACATTATTACGTAAATTATATTTATTGCTTTCGTTGGATAGATGGAAAGATAATAACATACTAATAGTTGGTATGGACACAGATGTCAGAAATATAACATGGCTCATTTTTATAAAATCCTCAATGTGGCGAGCTATTCCTTATATCGTGGCTTCGTAATACTGGAAGTAGACGAGGGGAGCAATGAGTCCTATCGGTCTCCCTGTAACGACTTCTCACCTAAACCAGTCTAATCCAATACTCTACACACCAGGGAGCCTAAAAAAGCCACTTTGGCTGAATCATAAAAGGATAACATTATGAATCATAATATGGCGAAGACAGTCCGTGTTTTTCTTTTTTCGCTGCCCTACGTAGATATAATCAAAGAGATTGGGATTGGATTGATTGGTATTTTAGCACAGACAAAAAAAATAACTGAAAAATCCTTCACCAATGGGATTTGATACGCCTAACTTAACAGTTAACTGTCCATTATTATTCATAATGTTATCCTTTTAAGATTCTGTCAAAGTGGCCTTTTTGGTTATGAACCAAGGTCACCAGGTGTTAGACTGAGAACTGCACCCTAATTGCTAATGTTATTGTGTTACGCAATTACCCCTCAGGGGGAGCGATGAGAGAGGAGAGAGACAGGAGCTTCACTATAGTTGGCTATGCATTTCACATGTGTCTGGCGATGAAGCAACGAAGCTTAATATACTATAGTCGGACTTTTAATTAGCTGCAGTAAAATGACAGCTTATGTGTTACTTAAATGACTGAAATTGGCGTCTTTTTGTTTTTTCGCGGCCATCAACATAATCTTGTTTTTCTAGTACAGAATAGTGTAACAAACGAAAGTTATTTTACATGCATATCTCAAAACTCAGTCCGAAATGAGTTATTAAGAAGTGTCATTTTACTGCAGCTAATATACTATAGACTATAGAACTTGTAACTCCCAAATTATTATTGAATAAACATGAGGTAAATAAATTACAGTACCTTCACTGTTTAAGCCCCTGTGTCCATTGGTTTGAAGAGTAAAATATACAGAAGGCAGGGGACATCGATGCGAAACCTGCTACCATGAATTCAGTACACGATTCTAAACCCCTGCCTAGAAATTGTCGGTCAGTAATTAAAAATCAAAAATAGCTATTCGCATTTTGACCGCGTAGGTGTGTATTGCACTTTTCTATAACACAGCAGTTTTTTTTTTATTGACCGACGAAAAGTTTCTACGCGTCTAGAATCACGCGCTGGATTCGTGGTTGCAGTTTGCGCGTCGATGACCCCGCCGCCGCCAGCCTGTATTATTCATACTGTAGTTACTAGATAGGTATAACACTTTATATTTTTTCTATATTCGTTTAAAAATAAACTTGTTTATTCTTAGTGTTAAATATGTGAATATCCTTATCTCATGATGAGCACTGCGGCAGCATTTTTTTAAGTAATACTCAACTGTAGTGTAGAATTTTCTTCTTCGTAGCGTTGTCTTGGCGAAGTGCCATCGTCAACTTTCTAAACACTTTTCTGCTTGGCTCGGTCTTGAGTTTTCTCAGCTATTTCTTGGCTCTCGCGTCGTGGATAGCTTTCGCAACAGTTGTTAAAGTAAATATTTAACAAGAATTCATCGCCCTACCAGATGATCATGACTTATGTAAACGTGGGGGAGTTACAATAAAACTAAAACGTGCTTCAATCGTGATCAATGATTGCTTGCCATTTTAAAGCATCCTGAACGTTCGATATATGTTTAATAAAAATATCCCCGAAATCTATTTCAATTACTCTAACATCAAGTATCAAAAGTCAGAAAGAGTGTCCTACTCTAAAAAATAATCAACTTAGTGTACCTACCTAATTAAAAACAAATATGTATTTCACCATTTAATTGAGAAACGCCAGCAGTATTACATAAAAATATATAGGTAACATTGACGTGTAATTAATGTGTATCCTACCTAGTATAACGGGGATGGGCTGGGGCCTAGGTGCCGGTGATATAGTTACCACCTAAGTAGAAATTCGTGCCCTGAACCGGGCAGTGACGAACGGAATAGTACTGAAGATAGCAATCTTGTTAGTTTGGGCAAACCCAGGGTGTATACCTGAAGTAACTTGAATAGTGAAAGGATTGCTTTGATAAAGAGCACTATAAATACATATACCATGTCTAAAGCTCCGTTTACACGATGGAAGTTTCCAATAAAATTGAAGCAACAAAAGACTTGCAACGTCTAAACACTGTTTAGAAGGTGCCACTTCTATTGTTGCTTCAATTTCTAATACGACGCCACAGGCAATTAAATTGCACCGTGTGCATCGGGCTTTAGAAGGGAGAAGGTTGCAATAAAAACCAAAGATTGTACAAAAATTATGTACGAAGATTTTGGTCTATTGACAGAAAAGCGATTTGGCCAAAGAATGCAGAGTGACTCAATGTCTACCTACACGTATGCAATAATGAATTGCACTGCCAAAGTTGTTTAGTGAGAAAATAAGATTTGATTAGACGTATGTGCAAAAACAAAAGGCCCTGGTAGCTCACGCTAGCAAGCATCGTCTAACCATGCTTTTACCTTTTCGCGAGCATGAAGAGTAGAACTAGAAAAAGACATCTTTATCGATATTTGACATGGAAAGTTTCTTTAGTATGCATCTTCACCACTAGCCGAACATTGGGCTGGAATGGTGGATTGTGGCCCACACCACACTCACAAAAAGTGAAGGTCTGGGTCCCAGCACTGGGAACGTTTTAGCTGGCTATTATGACAACTTTTCACCTACTCGGCGGAATTATCTTTGGTCCTTCTTTACCCACGCCTACCTTATTGCTACCTGTGCAGTTCTAATATTGGATTGACGCTTAGACAGGACCATGGGTATTTCGGCCAAGTCTTAGATCTTTTTTGGGTATGGAAGCTTGCGTTAGTTTTTTTTTTCCTATATTGTTATGTGGGGCAATTGTCTACTTTATGCTGGAAGTGTAACGTACAAAGTAATTAATTAAAGAAACTTAATAGGTAATACTGGTCTGGAGTTATGTGGGACGCCTAGTGTATGAACAGAACTTGCATAATTTTTAGATACTGCTCACGAAAAGGGTAAAGTACCTATACATTGTATACCGAAACGTACAGTTATAGTCTGCCCCTAATAGTTAAGTAAACTATCGAATTAAGATAATTTCCGCAATTGATAATCCCGCCAAAGTTTTATAGAACTACGGCCCGTAAAATTGCCAAATAAAAATCAATTAAAACGTAATACATTTTTCAATCCACGATTTTGGAGATCTTTCTCAATGTTGTATCCATTTATGTAGAAAATCTTGAAATCTCTTGATGTATTGATAAACTAGAATAACTCGCAATAAAATACCAATATACCTAACATTTAGAAACATAATCAATTTATTATACATGTACCGTTTTTGAATATACACATATTATACGAGAATGCAATTAATCGTAGTTTTTAAATATACTATACATGTCGATATGGCTTTGTGATGACGTTTTGTCTCTACGAAGTATGTTCGCATCTAATATGTAGCTTTATTTAGATAGTAAGTACCTATGTTACTGAGTTGATTTATATATTAGTATGAATATATAATGATATATATTAGTATCGCATAAAACATATTTATATATTATTATAGAGCATCGAATGTCACAAATAGTTGACACAAGTCATATTATTATTAATAATGTTATACACTGCATAATAAATAATTAAGATACATAACTCATATATTAATCATAAATGATAATGTCATTTACATTAAGTACATCATACCTAATATTATAATTGTAATCGCTGAGTTAATTGGCATTAAGTCATTACATTACACAAATATGCATACGTAATCATATATTTTCACATTGGTATTTGTATATTATTGTGTTTATAGAATTTTATTTTTTGATGATTGTATGAAAATCACTAAAAAATTTGCCACCTCTAGTCAAAAATGAATTGATATCCAAATTTGTTAGTAGATATACATATTATACAAAGTATATATTATATACATAGTATATTCTAGTTTGTTATTGTAACTCTGACATAAGTTTATTTGTAAGTTGTCAAATGTATGTCTGTAAAGTGTATGTTTTATTAAATAAAGTAATTTAACGTTTGTTACATTTGTTTAATTTATAACTCTATGGGCCTTGTTACAAAACAAGGTTTATCTTTAGACACAGGTTTATTTATACCATCGAGCCTTTTTTCAAATTTCGAAATAATAATTCAAAATACAATCACTTGCTCGAAGGTTTAGGCTAGATGTAAAGTTCGAACTCGTTTCGTAATAAAACGGAATCTGTCAGCCATTGATGGGTCCAGTTGTTCCCGTTATCTTGTTATCTCGACGTGTTGTCATTACACTCATAATATTACTTTTTATCAGAAATAAGCAGCCTTCTGAAGGTTTATTTCTCCACTTCCTGATGTTAAGTTATCAGCACATTACCCTTGAGAAAACAAAATTTTCAGAAAACCATAGAATCCTACTTCCTACTAATATTATAAATGAGAAAGCTTTCTGAAGATGTTTGGATGTTTGTTACTCAATCACACGTAAACCGTTGAACAAATTTAGATGAAAAAATTGGCACATAGATAGACCATTTCCTGGATTAACACATAGGATACTTTTTATCCCGATATTCCCACGGGATTCAAACTTACGCGGGTGAATCCGTGGGGCGCTGCTAGTTACCCATAAATAGATACCTACTGACTCAGTAAATAGATACCTACTGACTCAGTAAATAGATACCTACTGACTCAGTAAATAGATACCTACTGACTCAGTAAATAGATACCTACTGACTCAGTAAATAGATACCTACTGACTCAGTAAATAGATACCTACGGACTCAGTAAATCACACCGGTGGCTTCCAATTTTGTGCGTAAGACCTTCACGATAGATCCTTAATTCTGGAGGTATTGTTCTTTAAAGTTGTAGGCCTCCCCAGAATTTACTACTTACCCGGACGAATTGCGACCACCATCGAAGTGCGTTCCAGAAATCACACACATCAGTGAATGAAACAATCATAAAGAGTATTTAATAGAAACAGTAGGTAGGTACATTCATATAAAAACTAATATTCCATTAGGTACTAATATTATAAATTAATAATAATTTTTATTTCGTCTATTGTGACTCACGGCTCGCATATTTTTGAATAAATACAACGATTTTATGTTCTTCGGATCGTCAGGGTTCGTGCGTCTGGTGGCCGTCAAGTTGTTCGCAGTTTGCTCCGTGGTGTGGTTTACCCCCGCCTGACCCCAGATGTCGACCACAGACCTTATCTCCTGGTTGATGCGAGCGGTGAGGACTATCAGCACGGACGAAGAGCCCACGCCCCCGGACCTGATCGATGCACTCGCTCCACACGTCCTTATAGCCAAGTTGTCCACGTGAATATATTTGATCGTGTAATTAGGGAAAAAATTCTCATACACATACGTTTGCCCTTCGTTTATAGACATAGGCGGGTTCTCGACCACGGCGGAGTCCATATGTTTGAGGTCGTACTTCCATTCCCCCAGTTCCAACGGCGCTTTCGTCTTCTCACAGAACATTCTTGCGTCCGCGGTGATTGCGAGGAGTATTATTAACAACAGGTCCATTGAAGAGCGTTACATTTGCGACATTGATCCGAAATCCCTGATTTTTTGTCATCGACACCTGCAGACGGTTAGTTAGAACAATGGGCCGATAAGCATGTTGCGAACAGTAGCCAACCACGCCGCTGTCGATACTTTTATTTGTATGAGACGCATGTAAATGTGAAATTGAATGCAATCTTGTTTGGAAAGGAAAAAATGAAATGCACGACAAATATAAAACCATACATATGCTCATACTGTATAATAAAAAGACCCAAGAGGACATCTCACTTCAATATTTACCTAAGAATTAAGACCTACCGATTAGGTACCTACTTAAGAGGAAACACTACGGCCGAGAGAATTGAGAAATAGGTATTTGTAAAATCTATTGCTGTCGCGCGGTGCCCAAGCCTCCCCCGCAGGGCATGAAAGAGACAACTGCATCATGGACCAAAAATACCTATTAAAAATACACAAAATCAACGTTACGTAGTCCCCCGATTTCTTTTCCAAAACTAGACCGATTTAAATATTTTTTCATTCAAAATTAAAGAAAGGCTTTGGCCGTGTCCCTATGATTTGCTTTTTTTTATAAAATTTAGTCAAATTTATTTTCTGGATGTTTGAACACAGCGGAGAATCTGGACATTTTTTTAGGTTTTTGAAGGCACATATCTTTTTAATTTATTTATTTATGAAAAATAGGAAAACATAGAAACATGCCAATAGTGGCCATAGATTTTTGTGATAAAAATTATCGCTCTACTGGCATTATCCAGGGATAAAACAGGGGACTACGTTTGTATGGAAAGAACGGCCCTTGTGTTTCCTCTTAAGTGTTCTGATCAGTCTATTTCAGACCCACACATTTTTTGAAGTGAAAACTTCTATAGGCGCGATAGGCATTTTTTGAGATGGGGCAAAAACCATTGAACTCGCGGCACTTTTACCGTAACCAACACCGCGCTACATTCGCATGTGTTCGGTTGTCCTCAGAATGTACTCGGTGTTAATGTATATCCGATATGTCAGTGAGTGATGGCAAAGTATTGTTTGTCTTTTGTTAAGACGATTATAAAAATACACACGTAATTGTTCAAGTTTTCACTTCTGTAGGCACTCCCGGAGTGCCACTGTTTTTATAGACGACTACTATTCTTCAGACAGTTGTTTACTGTCGGGGCAAGGCAAATCAGGATATCGAAATGTGTCATTTTCGATACGATAGCCTGTCGGATAGTTCTGAATAACTATGTAGATGTATAAACGTAAACGAAACCGGTGTGGAACCTAAGATAGAAACACGCATGTATGATACGACTGCATACATAAAGCAAAGCTATTAAGAAATCTCTATTCCAAGACAGGACGTTTCGCCGAAAACTTTGTGAATAGAAAACATTGTTTGTAGATATCTCGGTCCATAGGAAGCACGGGCGAAGGGCACCCCGAGGTTAGGTTACTTTAAACCAAACTGGCTGTATGCACGACAGTTCAAACTGGCTGTATGCACGACAGTTCAAACTGGCTGTATGCACGACAGTTCAAACTAGCTGTATGCACGACAGTTCAAACTGGCTGTATGCACGACAGTTCAAACTAGCTGTATGCACGACAGTTCAAACTGGCTGTATGCACGACAGTTCAAACTGGCTGTATGCACGACAGTTCAAACTAGCTGTATGCACGACAGTTCAAACTAGCTGTATGCACGACAGTTCAAACTGGCTGTATGCACGACAGTTCAAACTAGCTGTATACACGACAGTTCAAACTGGCTGTATGCACGACAGTTCAAACTGGCTGTACGCACGACAGTTCAATCTGGCTGTTTGCACGATAGTTCAAACTAGCTGTGTGCACGACAGTGGTTCTGTCAAATACCTAAACATAAAAAAAGATTGAAAATCATTCACCCTTACATTTCATGGAAAGCAACTAATCTATTTTCGTCTGTTCGGTAGACCGGTATTCTGGTACGGTCAGCAACAAAAGTCGATTAACACTTTACTTTTTTAATCTCAGTCATTGAGCAAAATATTTGTTCAAAATTGCAGCAGAAGTAGGTACAATGCAATTTTGAACAAATATTTTGCTCAATAACTGAGATTAAAAAAACTGAAGTATTAATATTTTGCTCAATAACTGCGATGAAAAAAAAACTGAAGTGATAATCGACTTTTGTTGCTGACTGTACAAAAGGTAGTGTGTGGAATTAAATGAAACATCAAATTCTTCCAACGGCAGGATTTATTGTAGACTCCTTTAATGGTCCCTTAATGCAAAAGAAAACGTCGGAATGGTACCTTAAAATTATAATTTACAATAATTCCATGTTAACATTACACATCTAATCGATTGATGATTGAGCGACACTTTACAGAATCTTGTCGAACTCGATTCAAGTTCTTTGGTGTACAGATTTTACGAAAAAAAATGAATGTTATTAAGTATGAGTAAAAAAAATTAAAAAAACATCCCCAAGTAGAGTAACATACGTTAATATATTTTACATAATAATATCACTATTTTATAAACACTAATAACACCAAACGACGTACGGCTTGAAATGTAGGTCGCAATGCACTTCGTACACGACGAGTTCCGTAAGGGATATTTTATAAATTATTAAAGACCACATTGCCTTACACTAAGGCCATTTAATGGCAATAAATGTTAGAATTTTCACAATAATATAAATGTAATATGAGTAAAACTACAAAATTTTACCTTACGCGTGGTGTTCGTTTTGTTTTACTTTATAAAAAATGATATTTATTTATATTCTTACCCTTCACCCGACATTAAAGTGATTATTCAATACATATTATAATACTTTTGTATAAGGTCCCAACATTTCATATATTAAAGAGAACACATCTATTTAATATCAAATACAATTTCACTAATAAATATTAAGAATTTGATATAAAATTAACTTATAAAAGCCAAATTAACAAAAAAAATTAAGTAAATCGCCAATTACATGATTTGAAATGTGTTTCTTCGTTATGTGTACCAAAGACAATATAATATGTAGTATTAGGAAAAAAGGAAATAATTAACAAAAATAAACAATTTGATACGATTTTTCATTTCGAGATATGAGAATAATAAAAAGTAATGAGATTTTTTGGTACTTTATTCCTACTGTTTATTAAAAGATACACGCCATAAAATAAGGCACTTGAACAAAACCAGAAAAACAACAAATTACGTTGTGGTTCCACACGGGTCTCCAAATTTGAGGCAATATGACCAGATCACGATTTCCTAATATAACACTCTTCATAAAAAACAGGAGAAAAAGTACCAATATTATCCTCAGAAAATAAAATGATAATTCTAATATAATATACTGATAAGGGGGTAAGAGATTCTTAAGTTTTGTACATTATTCAGAGTCGCCTCAACATCTTCAGGGCCCAAAGTTTATCTACTCGATATGTCCTAAGAGGAAGGTGCTCGGAACAAAGCAGTGTTATCAATAATCTTTATTCTTTATTGAAAATAGACATAAATGCCGCACAGTGTATTTTTCGGACCTAAAAATGGACACCTCTTTTTTATTTAACTAATCGTTTGTGTTCGTCATTTAGAACATCAGAGTAAAACTCCCGCGAGTCAGTTCTTCTTAGTTTCAGAGAGATAAATTTTTAAAAATCGAACTCTGAAACTTCAAAAAAACCATAGAAACCTACTTTTACAATGAAAAAGGTATGTGATTTTAATGATTCTTGGGGATATTATTCCTATGTACATAAGGTATAATTTAAAAAAAGATTCACCCTAAAAGGTTGTACGAAAGTAAAGTTACAGCTTTTATTTTTAATTTCATACTTTATTTTTTTCCTCCGAAATGTACCATTATTCGGATTAGTTTTTTGACCAAAAATGTGCCTTTTATTGTTACGCATTATCCCTAATAATTTCAAATCCGAATCTTGATATATCTCTGAAAAAAAAGAAATTTAAATTATTTTGATAGGGTTGTCACAGAAGAATTATAATTTTAAAATATAACATATAAATAACATATTAATTACCTTTTCATGTATTTTGAATTTTAATTATATTTTTGTGTTGTAAAAAGTTGACAACCCTAGACACCAAATTAACAGAAAAATCTGAAAAAAATTTGAACTCCAGTAACTCTTAGATATATTAGAATTCGGTTGTGAAAAAAAACAGTATGATGCACATTAGTATTAATAATTATTTCCTATTTAAAATAAATCCGAATACCAATACATCCTCGCAAAAAAAAATAAAAACCTAAAAACAGAAAAAAAATAATTCACGTTGTTCCTGTTGAATTAGGAAATATTTTCTTCTCAATTAAGTGTGTTGTTTGTTGCTACATAACATACTAAAGTTTCAATCGATATAGTCTAACTGTTATTGAGAAATTAACGGTTTTATAAAAAATCACATAAAAAAAAAACTAACTTTAATATTTATTTTCTCCGAAACTAAGAAGAACTGACTCGCGGGAGTTTTACTCTGATGTTCTAAATGACGAACACAAACGATTAGTTAAATAAAAAAGAGGTGTCCATTTTTAGGTCCGAAAAATACACTGTGTGCCGTTGGTATAGTATTTTATCTCTATCTTCGAAATTAACCAAGAATATTCATAAAAATCTAAGAAAACAGAAGTTCAGATTTTTTTACAACTGTAGGTAATTACAACCAAACACCTCCAACTTATAATCTCAACCGTGAACAAAAGCGTATGGCCATAGAAAGCGCGACTTATAATATGAGTGGAAAATCTCAAAAATTACAAAAAAAAACACAATTTACTAAGAATTGACAATTAATTGCGATTGTGAGCGCGTTAGGCTAATACGTACAGTTATCGTAATGACAACCCGTGCCTCAAATCATAGAAAAACGGTGGCGTTGCCAGAAACCACACAAAAACAACATTGTCATCAAAATCATAGAAAAACAAATAAGAAAGCCAACTCGAGCCCCGAGCGAGCGATAATAGCCTAAACACGTAGGGTTACCGAATCGTCAAAAATGCATAGTCAATCTCTATACAAAACAATTTTCCCATGTAGGGCAAGCATGAGGGATCTTTAATAAAGTCTTTTTTAAATTATTTTCTACATAGACCAGGAGCTGACTAAATTTTTTTCATTACCTACTTTATGTTATCTGTTTAGTTATTTGAAAAATTACGATCGAAATATGATTAAATAAAACGTGGTTTTACTGAATCATGTACTTATTTATTCAAATAAAATAAAATGATTTTTATTTTTTACTTTTTCATTTACCATGAAAATTATAATCTTTAAATTCGGAATTGAATATATTTTTACAATAACCTCAAAAAATAGGCATTAATTAAAGTGGTTATTAAAATTTTCTAGCGTTAAGAATCGCATCTCAAACCATGGGTTCGATTCCTAACCTTAGGCAATTCGATTTTTTCATTTTATCGCAGGCGGCATTACTTACGGCGCGGTGTAGCCACGACTGGCGCACCTTTAGCAGCGATAAATTTTGTCAGTGTGTGCGTGCGACGACGCATACGTACAAGCGCGCTCACGTACAAACCGTGTTCGGTGCGTATGTATGAAGATATCTAACTCAATTGTATTTACTCTGTCAAAATCTACCGTGCATTAGTAGCATTATGACAACAGTGAAAAAGATAACGCTCTAAAAGTAGAACTTTTTCTAAACTCCGGCCGGGTACTTTTTAACACTTCAGTGTTTCTATGATTTGCGACAGGTACCTTCATATCACTAAAAAACACTAATAAAACTTAGGACGGATCCTATGATACTTACGGAACTCTTAAAAGGCACATGGATTCATATAAACAGATGTTTTACATGTGATGCGTTACAAATTAACTTATAGAACAAAGTTAATTTATATTTAACTATATTAAAATGATTTTTTAATATCAAACATGATTTTTATTATATATCAAAATAAAAATATATATAAATAAAATATATACATTAATAAAATTTAGAACAGGATTTTTTTAACATTATACATGATTTTTATAATTCATTGCCTTATATTATTATATCCAAAGAGTTAATATTTACAAATAAAATTTATAAAATACTGTATAATTTCTAGGTAATATACAATACATTCTTTTAAAAATTTGTACAAAAATTAACCTGCTTATTTAACCCAACTGGCAAGATGGGTTACGTTTTTATTAATAAAATAAATTATTGTTTGTTCTATAAGTTACTTTTGAAATTAACTTGTTTACTGCGCAACGTGCTAACTAACTCATAAATATGATTTTCAAAATAAAGGCACTTCACAAATTCGAAATATACATTGTATGAGATTACGAACCTTTACATAATATCTATTCGTCCAAATATGAACTAGGTACTTAATATTATATTTTCAAAGCTGCCCAGTATTTAGCTTTTCTGTTGCAGGTTTCTGAAGCTGCGTATTATCATAACAGAGGACAAAAATATTCTGCAAAACGTGACATTAAATTTAGGTACTATGAGGGGTTTTACAATACCAGTTGATTCAATCATATTATACGCCTAAGATGGTTTACTTATTGTTATGAACATATTCAAATTGGACCGGTATATTGTCGTGACACTGTAGAGCGGCTATGATTAGCGTGATAACCTTAACATCTATATAACCAACATGACCATGTTTATAATATATTAATATCATTCTTATTAAAAACACCAATTATAAATTATCATGCCTTTACTTGTCGTGTATGCCGTGATATTTAATTATCACGGCATACATATACGAATTTCAAGAAGATATTTATAGTTTTATGTAAATCACATTAACTTTTTGTGTCACGTTCACGTTATAGATAATAGCATAATAAACAATCAGAATATTAAAAATACATAGACATAAATTATCCACTTTCCAAAAATGAGAAATTACAAATCTATATAAGTGCAGCAGAAAGCTGTCTTATTTTAACTAAGTATATAACTCTGCTGAATATTAATTCGAAGTAAAATTACAAGTTAATACTACCCAAAATGACAATGTAAAACGACCCTGTGTAGCTACATCGAAATAGTGTCTCGATAATAAAACGTTCGTAATAAAATTGTTTGAATCTATGTTATTCTAAGCAGCGTGACAATTCACTCTCTACCGTGACAAGTGATAGTTTGTTTCACTATTTACTCGACAATTGGCAATAATAAACAAACATCGAACAAAAGAGAACGAGATTCTAGATTAGGTACTCGCAGCGTGATTGTGTTTGACAGGGTGATTATGTAGTAACGAAAGTGGCTACTAGTACTTGTTGTAGTATTTGTTAGTAACCTTTATTTATTTTATTCACCAAATATAAAGCCCCAACTTTCCGTTGTCAATTTAAATTAAGTGGTGTAATGAAAAGTTTCAACTTATGTTACCTTATGTCTTATTAACTGCCATTTTATAGTTTAACCTCATGTTTAAATTCGATATGCATTGAATTTTGTTGCAACCGCTTGGTAATGAACCTTTGCATGTGCTTTATTCATTACCGTTACAAAACTGGAGTCAAACCGCCTGTTTCATTACGTTTTGTCTGATATTTCTTATTTATTGCACTATGCATGGGCGTAGCTAGGAAAATATTTGCTGTATCTATGTTTTTAATGAATTTCTTGATTTCTCAAATACCGAATTAACTACAATTGTTATTTAGCAGTCACTTACAAGAAAAAGAATACAATTTAATATTTCAGTGACGCCCTTTTCTAACACGCTCTTTAGATATTAATGTCATTATAAACTGACGTTTTAGACAGACTGGTACTATTTATCAGACAATTATGTAGCTTCGCCCACTTGTCTTTATTGTACGAGTATGACTAACAAACCTGTGACGTGTCAGTTAGCACGTTGCGCAGAGCGGCGCGTGACGGGTGCGGGTGCGTTTACATATGAATAGTGGCGGCCGTGTAACGTGCCTCGCCGCGACGCCAGTTCCATTGCGATGGACGGTACTGAAAAAGTAAAAGGTTATTATTATTATAAGAAAGAAAGACGTTCTACGAAACATTCTGGTTCGACTGGAAACCGACCCGAACGTAGTACGGAAAGGAGTACGCACAGCACATTTCGTTTGTTCCCGGTCGGCCCCGCCCCGTCGTCCCCACTGGGCACGAGTGGGGAAAAAAAGTTTCGTTCCTCCCCAGTGTTTGTTGTTAAAATGTTTTAATTACTTTCTAAGCAAGATTCTAATTAGTTTATTACTTAGCTATCTTAATTTGTACTATTTTCTTTGTTTATGTTATTGCTTGAGATTTAATACTGTTACTTAGCAGTAATCTATAATTTTATAAGGCTTGTTACTAAGATTGTTATTTAGCAGTAATCTTTCTACTTTAGTTAGGCTTTCAGTCTAACTGGTTGCAGCTGAATACCAGTATTTTACATGGAGCGACTGCCTATCTGACCTCCACAACCCAGTTGCTTTGTAACACGATACCCCTTGGCAAGACTGGTTGTCAGGCTGCCTGGCCATTTTATGATTTACATTTTTTTTTTTAACTTATAATGTCAGTCACTAAAATGTAAATAAAATGGCTGAATGTCATTCTGCTGCATTGACATTACGAGTATTACGACGCAAAGCTGAGTCGGTAAAGCAGATTCTATCATGCAATGAGCAGACAAAAACAGCCCTTATGGCGACGAATATGTTTTGGATGTGACTGTACCTTAATAAGCAGTTGTCCACTGCGGGTGTGAGGGTTCTTGAATGCGTAGAATATCCAAGACGCGGCGGCGCAGACGAGGGTGATGCCTATGAAGGCTGCAACTGCGCCCCCCAGCGGGGAGTGAGCCTCGAGCGGAGCCGGCGCGGGCGCCGCCTGGCCCATCTGGGCCCCGCTTGGTTTTGGCAAGTCCGGCTCTGTTGGTTGATAGAATAATATTTGTGATATAAATAATACATATGTTGTACGCAAAATACGCGCATTGACGTGGAGTTGCGGACACCAGGCCGTATTACCTATTACCTACATATGTTGTGATGGTCCAGTGGCTAAGGCTCTGCCTCACACAACATGCAACTCAGAGTTATAGAGGTATGAGGAATAGGGTGTAAAGTTCACTCATACTCTATAGAAAAGGAAGGATCCTCCGACCAGACGGGTGTTATAGCTGGCGGGCAACTGTCCGATGATTCGTCGGGCCGTTGTATCTATGCTAGTTGCGCGGTAAATTCTGCTTGCGAGATGCAGGATTTTGCGTGACGTCAGTATGACGCGTGGTTCTCATGCATGATCCCGCTACAGAGTTGTGGGTTGAATTTTTCATATGTACTTTCTGAGTTCATCTTGGACATTACCCACATCGGTAAAAGAAAGACATCGTGAGGAAACCTGGACTTATATCTCTTATTTTTTGTAGGTATTTGTTTGCAAACCACTATTGTATTGGGGTCATCCTGTAAAGATAGTGTGTGTAAATTTTTAAATAAATAAATAATAAGTCTGCAATCGCCAACCCATCTTAAAGAAACGTCGTCGTGATCAATACTCATGAACATTGATCGCAAGAAGGCATACTTTCTATTTAAGAGTCCCTGCAGTGGGACAATAAGAGGCTGTTATTTACACTAATATTATAAGGCCAAAGAGTTTGTTTGTTCGGTTGAACGCGCTAATCTCAGGAACTACTGGTTTTAATTATTGAAAAATTATTTTTGTGTTCCATTTGTCGAAGCTATAGGCTATATAACATCACGCTACGACCAATACGAACGGAGCATCAATCAAAAATGTTGCAAAAACGGGAAATAATATTCCTTTTGAGTTTAACTTTAACTGTTTACGCAGCGTACGCAACGGAAGCTCCGTTGCGTACGCTGCGTAAACAGTTAAAAGTTACGCAAAAATCCTAAGTAGCCGAGCAAAAACAACTACAGTCAGAAAAATATGCTGGGCGAAAACGAAGTAAAAGCGCGAGAAATTACACACGGACGAAGTCGCGGGCAGAAGCTAGTTATAGATAATACTAAGTGGAACTAAATGCGAAGGCGCCGAGATAGCCTGCGAAATATCTTATTGTTAACATTTTAATAGTGGTGGAGTTTCTTGCCCATTTTTCTCCATATTGTTGCGCGCCGCAAATAATGTTTGATACATGGCGACATTAGTTACCACTAGCGCCATCTAGTATCGGGTAGCAGAACTAGTACCTCGGTACTAGGACCTTGACCTTACTTGACCTTTTTGTAAGTACTAGTAATTCCGAGAACTATCGACGTCGAGTCAGTCGGGACCGGTATGTACTCGAACGTTCTAGATGTTTATGTACTAGCTCTGCGGCACTATATAAGGCCGGGTGGGCCGCGAGACACACATAGTTTCGATTAAGCGATACGAGCGAGAACATCGAAAGCGATCTTCAAGTGCGACTTAACAGTGATCAGTAAGTGAAATTGTGTTTCTTAATTAGTGTGTTTGACTTGTAATTAGTGTTGTGATTAAAGTGTCAAGTTTTGGTGATTGAATCGGCAGTTTTTATTGTCACGAACCCCAAGCTCGTAACAATTGGTGTCAGAAGCGAGGTTTAAAATGCCGATTTTACCCAAAGAGGACATGGAGGGTATCCGTACCCGGAGTCAACGCCAGCAAGAGACGGATCAGAGGCGATTTGGTGGAGCAATGCCACAGGGGTCGGAAGGCCAGCTACCGACCACGGAGGCCGGCCCGTCCACAGCTGCTCCAGCATCACCAGCACCAGATTTTGCTGCTCTGATGATGATGCTGCAGGAGCAGGCTCGCCGACAGGAGGAGCAGGCTCGTCGACAGGAGGAACAGGCTCGTCGACAGGAGGAACAGGCTCGTCGGTTGGAGGAACAGCTCCAGCGGGACAAGGAGGAGCAGGCCCGTCGACAGGAGGAACAGACTCGTCGGTTGGAGGAACAGCTCCAGCGGGACAAGGAGGAACAGGCCCGTCGGTTGGAAGAACAGCTGCTGCGTGACAGGGAGGAACAGGCTCGTCGACAGGAGGAACAAAGCCGCCGACAGGAGGAACAGGCCCGCCGACAGGAGGAACAGGCTTGCCGACAGGAGGAACAGGCTCGTCGGTTGGAGGAACAGCTCCAGCGGGATAAGGAGGAGCAGGTGCGCCGCCAGGAGGAGCAGATGCTCCTCATAAAGGACCTTCACGCAACTTTGGGGAAAGACATGAAGGAGGTGAAGGAGAAGGTTGCCCAGCATGACAACCGCCTGTCAGAAGCTGAAACTCAGATCAGCAAGTTTAATGACGTCATTGCTAATGTGAAGCAAGAGTTGGGTAACCTTAAACTGGGGGATGGAATCGCAGCTCCCGTAGCTACAACACCTTCGCTACGTGGATTCAAAGTGCCACCGTTCGACGGAACTTCTTCCTGGTCGGCTTACAAAATCCAATTTGAGGCTGTCATGAAGGCGAACGGGTGGAATAAAAGTCAGGCCATGACTGCCCTCACCCTGGGCCTGCGCGACCAGGCCTTAACTGTTCTGGAAGCTCTCGGTAAGGAAGTGACTTACGAGCAGCTCCTTGAGGCATTGGAGGCTCGGTATGGCGACGCTCACCTGGAACATGTGTTCCGTGCGCAGCTCAAGGATCGCGTGCAACGCAGCAACGAAAACCTGCAGCAGTGGGCCCTTGAAGTGGAGAAGCTGGTTCGCAAAGCTTACCAGTCCGTACCTGCGCTTATTGATGGGAACCTGGTGCAGGCATTCATCGACGGCATCCGCGACCTTGAAGTTAGAGCTGCTGTGAGGCTCGGTCACCACGGGACGCTGAAGGACGCCTTGGCCCATGCACTGGAGGTGGAAGCTGTGCGGCAGGATCATCGTTCCCATCGCGTCAGGGAAGTTGTAGCGGCTACAGTTCGCGAGCGCAGTAAAGGATACAGCCCTAGGTGCTATGGCTGTGGGGAAAGGGGCCACCTTCGATCCAGTTGCCCTAAGCGAACTGCAGAAAGAGAAGACGGCCGATCTCCAGAGGGCAGTGCGGTTAACAGCACCGCCCAACACCAGCAGCAGGGAAACGAGTAATAGCCAGGACTGTGGGGCGGGTGCTGGCTGATGTTCAAGAAGCCCCAAGGATTTCGATCACACAAACCCATGATGGGAATAGCCTAATCATCAAGGGCGAGGTCAACGGAACGCCGTGTAAGCTGACCATAGATACTGGAGCCTCTCGTACGGTCGTCAGTTCCCAACTTATAAATCGGTTCCTTGGGGACTCCGCACACAACCGAGAACACATTAATTTGGTAACAGCCACCGGTCAGCGCATACCCGTCCATGGAGAGAAGAAGATGGAGTTGAAACTAGGCAACAGAATCTACCCGCATAATGTCATCGTGGCTGATATAATGGACGATTGCATCCTGGGCCTTGACTTTATGAGGAAGAATTGTTGCGAGATTGACGTCAAGCAAGGTGTTTTGAAATGTGGACAAGAGGAAGTTTTCGTGGAAGGGGCGTTACCAGGAAATGTGTACAGCCTTAAGAAGATTGTTCTTCCACCGAGATCGGAAACGATTGTGCCGGTTAGTCTTCCTCGGAATCCTGGTCAAACTCATCGTTGTGTACTCGTGGAAAGGATAGACAATGACCTTCCATGGAAAGTGGCACGAACTTTGGTCAGAGCCACCGACATCTCAGGGGTACGTGTGCTGAACCTTTGTGATCAGGAACACATTATAGAAAAAGGCACACTAGTTGGTACTTGCGAGGAAGTGGATTGGTTGCGTCGTTGCCAATATCTATCGACTGGGACCCTCAGCAAGGATGCACCAACGAGAGTGACCACCCTTTTAGAAGACTGCCGCAGCGCTCTGTCCCAAAGTGAAATGGCCAAAGCAAAGAAGATGTTACTCAAGTACGCCGATGTTTTCTCGTCAAACGATGCTGATATCGGGAGGACTGGCTTAGTTCAACACAAAATCAACACAGGAGATGAATTGCCTATCCGTCAGCGGCCAAGGAGATTGCCGGTAGCACGTGAAAAGGAAGTGGAAACCATGATTGAAGGGATGGTGAAGGATAGTGTTATTGAACCTTCATCTAGTCCATGGTGTTCACCTGTAGTACTGGTAAGAAAGAAGGACGGCAGCATGCGGTTTTGTGTTGACTATCGTCGTCTGAACGACGTTACGAAGAAGGACAGCTATTCTTTGCCAAGAATTGATGACACGCTGGACATGCTTACTGGCGTAAAGTGGTTTAGCACGCTGGACCTGAAAAGTGGCTACTGGCAAGTTGAAATTGATCCCAAGGACAAGGAGAAAACTGCATTCTCGACAGGAAAGGGTCTGTGGCAATTTAAAGTTATGCCGTTTGGATTGTGCAATGCTCCGGCAACGTTCGAAAGGTTGATGGAACTTGTACTTACCGGGTTAATTGGCGATGCCTGCCTGGTCTACTTGGATGACATCATCATCGTAGGCCGTACGTTTGAAGAACATCTACAAAACCTGGAACGCGTGCTCATGAAGATCCAGAGTGCCAACCTCAAGTTAAGTCCGAAGAAGTGTTCACTATTCAAACGACAAGTTAGCTTTTTGGGATATGTCGTGTCTGAAGAAGGTATCCGCACGGATCCAGAGAAAATTGCTGCTGTCAAGGACTGGCCAGTTCCAAAGGACAAGACGCAGGTCAGAGCGTTTCTGGGTTTGTGCTCCTATTATCGGCGATTTGTCAAGAACTTTGCAGATATAGCCAAACCCCTGCATAAGCTAACCGAGGAGAAGCGACATTTCTGCTGGGATAATAGTTGCGACATCGCATTCCAGGATCTAAAGGACCGTCTGTGCAATACACCTATTTTGGGATACCCTGATGCGAACAAGGAATTTATAGTTGACACAGACGCAAGTGACATAGGACTTGGCGGTGTGTTGTCCCAACGGAATGGTGACCAAGAGGTTGTGATAGCGTACTTCAGCAAGTCGTTGTCAAAGCCGGAAAGGAACTATTGTGTTACGAGACGGGAACTGCTTGCTGTGGTAAAGTCGTTGCAGTATTTTAGCAAATACCTTCTGGGGCGGAAATTCCACTTACGTACTGACCATGCTGCACTAAAATGGCTATTGCAGTTCAAAAACCCAGAAGGACAAGTTGCGAGATGGATTGAACTACTGCAGGAATACGACTTCGTGGTCGAACATCGCAGCGGAAAATCTCATGGCAACGCAGATGCATTGTCAAGAAGACCTTGTCCTGAAGACTGCAAGCATTGTACTAGGCAGGAGAGTAAGGAAGTGGTACCTGTGAGGATGCTTAAGACAGACCTCAACAACGAGTGGAAGGAAAGCCTACAACGTGCACAGCAGGAAGGTTCGGACATCAAGCCAATTCTGGAGTGGATGAAGGCCAGAGCTCCTAAGCCCAGGTGGAGTGACGTCTCAGCGATGAGTTCGGTCACAAAAAGCTATTGGGCCCAATGGGACAGCTTGGTGGTTCAGGATGGAGTCCTGTGCCGTAAATGGGAAAATGCTCGGGGAGACAGCTGTCATTTGCAAATGGTTGTCCCTAAAGCTCAAGTACCGGATGTTCTACAGCTGTACCATAATGGTTGTTCAGGAGGTCATCTGGGAGTAAAACGGACCTTACAGAAGATACGAGAACGGTTTTACTGGGTCCACTGTCGGGACGATGTTGAGGATTGGTGTCGCAAATGTACAAGTTGTGCAGCTGTAAAGGGACCTCAGACTCGTAGTAGAGGTGCATTAAAATTGTACAATGTTGGTGCACCATGGGAGAGGATAGCCCTTGACGTTGCGGGGCCGTTTCCGGAAAGTGAAAGTGGTAACAAGTATTTCATGGTTGTGATGGATTACTTCACGAAGTGGCCGGAAGTCTTCGCCATTCCAAATCAAGAAGCTTCGACAGTTGCAGATAAATTAGTTCATGAAGTCTTCTGTCGTTTTGGAGTACCTTTGGAGATTCACAGTGATCAAGGAAGGAATTTTGAGTCCCAAATATTCCAGGAAACTTGTCGAGTTATGGGTACTCATAAAACAAGAACTACTTCCTACCACCCACAATCCGATGGAATGGTGGAACGATTTAATCAAACACTGGAGAGGTACCTAGCGAAAGTTGTGGAAAATCGGCAACGAGATTGGGACAAGCACATACAACCGTTTTTGTTGTCATATCGAAGTGCTGTCCACGAAAGTACAGCGGTGACACCAGCTTTCGCAAACTTCGGAAGAGAACTACGGCTACCTGCAGACCTGATCACCGGAATACCACCTGATGCCCCACGCAGTGTAACTGATTATGCGAATGATTTGCGGAACAAAATGAATGACATTTATGAGCACGTCAGACAATCGGGCCAGCAAATGTCTGAAAAGATGAAAACCCGTTATGACCGCAAAATGAACAATAAAGGATTCGACGAAGGTTCACTGGTGTGGTTGCACAATCCAGTCCGCAGCAAAGGGAAATCTCCTAAGCTTCAAGCTAAATGGGACGGACCGTACCGGATTGTGACAAAGATCAATGATGTAACCTACCGGATACAGAAAGGTGCAAGAGGTACTCCTAAGATCGTCCATGTGGATCGACTGGCGCGTTATTATGGGGCCAATAATGCTCGGGACGAGCATGTCTAAGGAGGGGGCAGTGTTGCGCGCCGCAAATAATGTTTGATACATGGCGACATTAGTTACCACTAGCGCCATCTAGTATCGGGTAGCAGAACTAGTACCTCGGTACTAGGACCTTGACCTTACTTGACCTTTTTGTAAGTACTAGTAATTCCGAGAACTATCGACGTCGAGTCAGTCGGGACCGGTATGTACTCGAACGTTCTAGATGTTTATGTACTAGCTCTGCGGCACTATATAAGGCCGGGTGGGCCGCGAGACACACATAGTTTCGATTAAGCGATACGAGCGAGAACATCGAAAGCGATCTTCAAGTGCGACTTAACAGTGATCAGTAAGTGAAATTGTGTTTCTTAATTAGTGTGTTTGACTTGTAATTAGTGTTGTGATTAAAGTGTCAAGTTTTGGTGATTGAATCGGCAGTTTTTATTGTCACGAACCCCAAGCTCGTAACAATATGAACACTACCTTTTGGAAGGGGCGACTAGAATCAATTATATTTTACTGTAATTTTTGACGTTCAAAAGTGCCTTTAATGTGCCTATTTGAAATAAATGATTTGACTTTGACTTTGTTATTATTTATGGCCAATTTTAAGTCCGACAGTTGATTTGATGATTCTGCTATTAGTACGTACGTGTGTTGATGACAGTATCATGTCGCGTGCTCTGCTGGTCGGTGGTGTAGGCAGTGTTGCCGGTCGCCGGCACCCCGCTAGTGTCTGCGGGAGCGTCCACACGCATCGCGGCACAGCCGGTAGCATTCACTATTGTTGTTTTCTCGCATTCTGTTAAAAGAAGATAATAAAATATATAAATATAAATAAAAACAGTGGCACTCCGGGAGTGCCGATAGAAGTGAAAACAAAACACGAACAGAATACTTTGCCATCACTCACTGACATATCGGATATACATTAAAACCGAGTACATCCCGAGGACAGCCGAACACATCCGAAGCGGGTATGATTTTAATCGTCATAAAAACAAAACACGCGCGGTGTCGCTTACGGTAACAGTGGCGCTAGTTCAATGGTTTCTTTCGCTCTCAAAAAATGCCCAACGCGCCTTAAGTAGTTTTCACTTCAAAAAGTATCTGATTGCCAAATCTTTATAAGAAACAGAATCGAATGGCATCGAAAAGTTTTTTGTAAACATTGCCCGGATAATCAATACCTGCGATACGGTGTGTGAAGGGTTTCTAGCCACTTCCCAGGATATCTACAAACTACTCGGTAATTAACTACTTACTTCTTAGCAACCAATCTTGCTTGTTCCTGTCGGTACCACTTGAACACTTCTGGATCTGCGGACACCATGTGCACTGGAATAGAAAGTCTTATTTAGAATACAATTACAATCTATAGGGTAAGCAGTAGTGGACCCCAAAATAAAGAAAAATCATGAAATCATGTTTTTGTTTTATCGAGTCGCAACTGCGGAGTTTCTCGAGCTAATTAACCCTGTGTGGTATAATACTCACGTTGAAGCCGGTGTTGTGGTTGAGGCAGGCGTCGCACGTGTCGTATTGCAGACAGGTGGGTAGGGCGGTTATCTTGAGCACGGTGTTATTGCTGATCAGATGGTCCTTGAACGAGACGCGGTGGTACTCGTAGATCGTCTTGCGGCGTACATCTGGAATTGAATAGAGGTTTATAAAGAAGTACATAACATAACATCACGCCTGTATTCGCCGATGGGTAGACATAGGTGTACATTATCGTCGCTCGCATGACTAAAAAATGAGATAGGACTTATCTCATTTTTTAGCTGATTTGAGTTAGGACAACTACATTTTTCTATTCGTGATTCTTCACATTTTGAGACTTTCAGATCCAAATAACATAGAGGTACGATGGTTAGTGAAAAATGTAAAGGATACCAGACAGGAACTGTTATGTAGGCGTGACACGGGACTAAATCAAACAACGGCTCGATGCACACTGGTTTATTATAGGTCGCAGCGCGACTAATATACAACAGTCCTCCCTCTTAGTATTAACTTATGTCTAAAAGAATTGTTTATAATTAACTCTAGGTACGGAACGGTGCACCCTCTTTTGCACATTCTGTGCAGTTCCCGCTGCTTCAACAGCTGGCTCCTTCTCACCTTTCTGTTCTACTTGAACCTCACTTCCTTCGCCCGCCGCGGTGTCGTAGAACTCTTCTAACGACCTGTCTGCCTCAGCTTCAATTGGGCGTGGTGATTGGAGTGGTCTGTCTTCATGCGGTGGTGGTGGTGATGGGGCTGTTGGCGTGTTCACACTTACAGGCGGGTTTGGTTTGGTGGCGCTTGCGACGTCTTCCAACTCAATTGGCGAATCCCAAGTGTCAGACGGGGTGTTTTCCGTTCCTTTATACAACATCAATTGATTTTTATGTTTTTTTATAATTTTCTGTGTTACACAGTCCTTTATTAAGTAAATTACTTTTCCTTTACGTTCGACTATTATGCCGGTGTTCCATGAATTTGGTTTATTTCCATTTTTATATATAACTTTATTTCCTACATCAAAGTATTGGGTGTTTGTACCTCCATACGCCTTACTCTGCGAGTACTGTTTCCGTTGCACATGATTATTATGGGGAAGTGACGGTGTCGAGGATAGTATCACTGGTTCAGTTAGCAAGTCTAAACGTGAACGAAGTTTCTTACCGAATACCAGCTCCGCGGGCGAAGTACCAGTGGTGGAATTTACGGAGTTTCTGTAGTCGAATAAATATTTTTGTAATTTTGCACTTATTTCACTTTGATTCGTACTGGTCATTATGCTTGATTTAATGCCCCTTTTTATTATTTTTACAAAGCTCTCAGCCTGATCATTGCTAGCTGGATGATAAGTGGGTGACGTCACGTGCGAGATTCCATTCAGACTACAAAACGATTGGTATTCTCGTGAAATGAATGCAGTGCCGTTATCACTGACTATCTGAAATCTTGTAGTTTCGTAACAACATTTTTACTAGACACATTAGCCATTTGGTACACTTCTACCCACTTGGAATGTGCGTCTACAATCACTAAGTAAGTATTATTATTAATCGGTCCCAAAAAATCTATATGTATTCTTTGAAATGGATTTTTAGGGTATGGCCACACTGCGAGCGGCGCTAGGGCTGGTGCTTGCCTTAGGTTACGACACACCTCGCAACTTGCTATCATTTTTTCAATAGCCTTGTCCACGCCTGGGAACCAGAACCTACTGCGAGCTTCAGCCTTTGTTTTAACTATTCCCAGGTGTGAACCATGAAGTTCGCATACAACTTTGACACATAACCTTTCAGGAATCACTATTTTATGACCGCGCATAACACATCCACTTTCAACGGATAATTCATTTTTACATAAATGAAATGGTTTAAGACTGTCGTCTTTAATCTTTAATGGCCATCCGTTCTTAATGTAATTTATCACTTGAGTTAATATCGGATCTTTGTACGTTTCTTGCTGTAATTCCTGAAAAGTAATGGGCATAATTCCATCTATGACAAAATTAATGTATGAGGCGCGATCTTCTGCGATGTCTGATACACCGTGAGTGTCATGCGCCCCCGCTCTGCCGGCCGCGCCGCCAGCGCCGCCGCTGCGTGATGACTCATTATCTGACCCAGACTCAGGTAAGCTAAACCGAGACAGAAAGTCTGCACTATTTTCCGCGCTTTTTATGTACTCGATAGTGAAATTGTATGCACTCAAGTACATAGCATACCGCTGCAGGCGGTTCGCTGTTACCTCCGGAATGCCACGGCTCCCGCCAAAAATGGATAACAAAGGTTTGTGGTCAGTGCGTAAAACAAACGGCACAGACCTTCCGTATAAATATTGGTGGAACCGCCGCACTCCGAAAATAATAGCAGTTGCCTCCTTTTGTATCTGCGCATACCGTTTCTCTGCTTTGTTTAACGTACGGGAGGCGAAGGAGACCGGCCTTTCGATTTTATCTTTACCTACCTGTGACAAAACGGCCCCTAGCCCCGTGGGTGACGCGTCGACAGTCAAAATGATCTGTGCACTACCATCAAAATGAGCTAAAACTTGATCTGAAGCGAGGGCATTTTTAATGGCATTGAAAGCATTGTTATGTTCCTCATAGACCGGGAGATGATGACACATTTTGGTAAGTCATTTCTTACAGTATGGCGCTTTCAGGGGGGTTCATATACGTAATAAGTGAGAGGAAAATGATGTTCTTACCGGTGGTGCGCGGGACGCAATTGCAGAATAATTAATTGAAATTGCTCGAAAATCCGGAGGTGTCAAACAATTTCTTTCACAAAATTTCTTCAATTTATCGGTATTTCAACAAAAAAAAACCCGGCGGTCGCTATATGCCATACTTCTCCGGTGGGTGTTTAGACCCGCCATACCTTTTTGAAAATGTTTTTTTTTTATTTTTTTTTTATTTATTTCTTACAGGCTGATTTTTTTTAAAACAATTGCTTTTTATTAATCTTGTACGAAAATCACCATGCCATACCATTCCGACGGTCCAAAATACCCGCCATACCCCCTCAAACATGTCATTTTTTTAAATTCGAGAAACCATTTCTTTCAGTATGGCACTTAAGTCGTGGTCAGTTTATGGTACAGTGAGACAAAATTATATTCGCCATACTTCTAGTGCAGTATGAAAGTGGTGCCATACTTGAAAAATTGTATTTTTTAACCATTTTTAAAACACGCCTATAGAAGCCGTGAAATTATTTTTTACAGTATGGCATAAATGAAATCAGATTGTTCCCATACTATTATGAGTTGAAAAAAATATGCCATACTGTGACCATGGTACGAAAGACCGTCATACGCACGCTGCGGTGTAAAAAAAATTAAAAAAATGAAAGGATTTCTTACAGTATGGCATTTTAATTTTTGGAAAGTTTATAAAAAGTATGATTCAGGAAAATTATCCCATACTCATCATGAAGTCCAAAAGTGATGCCATACCCGGAAAACCGGTTTTCAGCGACGTATTTCAGCTACAGTACGCCTGACTAGTAGCTGCTGTATACCTGCGTTAGAATTTGTATTGAGGAAGATAGTTCGAAGACGTTCGAGCGTAGAATATTATACGACATAACACATTATTTAATTAAACAAGATTGTCCCTACATACAACTTTCAAATTTCGTATTTAAGTTCCTCACATAACCAAATTTAAAAAAAAAATGGTGCCATACTGTAAGAAATTGTTCAAATGTTGCATAAAATTTTACAATTATTTAATAACATTATACGTATATCACCCACTCTACAGGTATGGCATTATAACAATTACGTTTCTAATCATAAAAACAACTACTAGACCAAATTTTAAGGTGAAAGAAATGGTTTCTCGAATTTAAAAAAATGACATGTTTGAGGGGGTATGGCGGGTATTTTGGACCGTCGGAATGGTATGGCATGGTGATTTTCGTACAAGATTAATAAAAAGCAATTGTTAAAAAAAAAATCAGCCTGTAAGAAATAAATAAAAAAAAATTAAAAAAAAAACATTTTCAAAAAAGTATGGCGGGTCTAAACACCCACCGGAGAAGTATGGCACATAGCGACCGCCGGGTTTTTTTTTGTTGAAATACCGATAAATTGAAGAAATTTTGTGAAAGAAATTGTTTGACACCTCCGGATTTTCGAGCAATTTCAATTAATTATTCTGCAATTGCGTCCCGCGCACCACCGGTAAGAACATCATTTTCCTCTCACTTATTACGTATATGAACCCCCCTGAAAGCGCCATCCTGTAAGAAATGACTTACCAAAATGTGTCATCATCTTCCGGTCTATCACTCCAGTTCCATTTACACCCTTTTTGAAGCAGATTATATAATGGGCTGAGTAGTGTTGAGGCGGCCGGCACGAAATTACGATAATAATTAACCAAGCCTAAAAAGGATTGCAATTGACTAACGTTAGAGGGTGCCGGTGCATTTACAATAGCCCTTACTTTTTGCGATGATTTCTTTAGCCCATGTTTATCGACCGTGTAACCTAAATATTCTACTTCATCCTTAAAAAAATCACACTTTTCTTTTTGTAGTGTTAACCCGGCGTCTTGTAGTCTTTGCAAAACTAAATGTAGCCGTTTCACGTGCTGTGAATCATTTTCGCCTGTTATCAAAACGTCATCAAGCATGCACAGCACTCCGTCCAAACCCGACAGCACGCACTCCATGGCGCGTTGGAAAATCGCCGGCGCGCTCGCGAGACCGAACACCAAACGAGTGTATTGAAATAATCCCCGGTGTGTGTTAATGCATGTATATTGTTGCGATTCGTCATCTAATTCAAACTGCGCGTAGGCTTGAGTTAGATCTAATTTACTAAACCTTTGACCGCCGTGCAGTTTAGTAAAAAGTTCTCGTGCTGTCGGTAATGGATACTGTTCTATCTTTAGCTGTTTATTTATTGTAACGGAGTAGTCGGCACATAACCTAATGTCGCCGTTTCGTTTTAACACAGGCACGACAGGAGATGCGCGCTCCGAGTACTCGACCGGTTTTAAAATACCTATTTTCACTAGGCGGTCGAGCTCCTTATCAACCTTATCTCGTAATGCGTAAGCTATAGGGCGTGCTTTAAAAAAAAATAGGTTTGGAATTCTCTAATAACTGCAGGCTTACCCTGTATTTATTAAACCTACCAAGCTCTTCCGCAAACACTTGTGGATATTGTTTTTGGAGATTATCAATACAGCTGATTTCTTTTTGACCCACATACTGTATTGGTAACATTCCAAGTTTGAATGCGGAAATAAAATCACGTTCTAAGAGCGGAGGTCCTCCGTTACGGACAATAAATACTTTCAAATCACAAATTTGTTCTGAATAGGAAAATGACAACAGCGCCGTGCCTAAACAATCTATACGGTCTCCTGTGTATGTTAACAAGCGTTTGTTAGTGGATATAAGGGGTACCTTAAAAAAATGTTTTTTGTATAAACTTTCCGTTATCGCAGTGACTGCCGACCCACTATCAATTTGAAATTTAATTGGCACTCCATTTACCGAAATTACTTCCGTCATTAGTTCACCGTTAAAAGAACGTATATTAAATAACTCACCGTCGTCACCGTTACTTCCCTCTTCTACGTAATTTATTTTTTTGCACATACGGCGCAAATGGCCTTTCACATTGCACTTTTTGCATCTATAATTAGCAAATCTACACTGAGAAGAATTATGATTTTTGTAACCACACACTGAACATGGTACTTCATTTGTCGCCTTCCTTTCGTCGTTTTTCACGATCTTGAAAACTTGGTCGGCGCCGGCCACCATCGCCGGCTCGGGGCGCGCGCTGCGCACGCTATCAGCCAGCTCCGCCGCTTTTGCCAACGTCAGATCTCGGTAGTTAGACGCAAACAACTTCTCCTTCTCTGGTCCTGGCAATATTCCCATGAAGAAACGATCTCGTAAAGTTTCCTCCACACTAAGAAATTGACAGTGAGCAGTGAGACCTCGCAATCGTGCTGCGAACTGAGTGAAGGTTTCACCATCATTTTGTGCTGCTACGTAGAATCTATAACGGTCGCTGAACCCTGTACTTTTAGGTGTAAAGTGTTCATCCAATAATGCGATAATGTCGTCGTACGGTACTTTTTCAAGCTCCTTTGGCAGGGCTAAATCCGATGCGAGCTTGTGGGTACTATCGCTGAGTGCGCTCAATAAAATAGCACGTTTCTTCACGTCGTCCTCGATGTCGTTCGCGATGAAAAATTGGCCGAGGCGATTTTTGTAAGTTTTCCACGTTTGTGAGTTGTGGTCAAAATCCGATAAAATTCCTAAATTCGCCATAATTATAACGTTACACTTATAAACAGCAATGCGAGGGTATTCGTCGCCAGTGTTATGTAGGCGTGACACGGGACTAAATCAAACAACGGCTCGATGCACACTGGTTTATTATAGGTCGCAGCGCGACTAATATACAACAGGAACAAATTCGCACTCGAGGCTGCTACTGAGAAATTTAAGATGGAAAAACTCAATAGCACGACCCGGCAATCGAACCCAGAACATCAGCAGTAGCGGTTGCACCCACCAGACCAACGAGGTATCGACACAGGTATTAAGCTGCGTTTCCACCAGAGATGAGCGAGGTTGCGTAACGAGGAACATGTGTAAAACTAACCAATAACAACGCTAACTTAAAAAATAAGATTCTACTTACAGAACACAATCTTGTCAGTGAGGTAGGCGTCACTGATGCCAACTTTCACCGGATGTTCCGTATCGTTGATCTGCTGCACGTCGATCGGGATGTCCTTGTACGCGAATATGATGTCACCGTTCTTGTACAGGGTGACTGCGAAGGTGAACTTCTTCGTGGAGTTCTCTTGAAGAGTCACGTTCTCCCAGAATGCCGTGAACTTCTCACCTGAAATATTCGGCAAGGAAAATTTTGTACGATTGGTTGGTGGTCATGCATACGTTATTATAAACTGGTAACCCGCCCTTGTGTCGCACGGTTTTAACGTCTTGATAAACCATAGGTTTCCTTTATTATATTTAGGTTGTATATCAAGGTTATGACAGGTGACAGGAGACAATCCGACAATTTTGTTAGTTTGTTTTCATGTAAGCTGCTTTATAAAACAGCACCCGTCGGGAACATATGGCAATTATGACATATTTTTACAAATATGTCGCATTGTCAGTTATTTTTAAATAAGGCTCTTATCATAGTGGCGACGCTTCGGGTGGGTCTAAGTCCAGCAATGGTCGTCTTTCAATTAAAATTATGGTTGTTGCTAAAATATTTCACTTTTTTTTATATGTTGTGTCTCATGAATTGTTACCAAATAAATGTTATTCTTTCTTTTTCATTGATAGTCTGTCAGTCAGTATCCAGTAACTCTAAATATTATTTATATATACAAAATATTGTTAAGCATAAAAGGTAACGGTGGAGTTTCTTGTCCATTCTTCTCCATACGAAATTACGTTTTAGAAAACTTGAACTTTAAAACAAATATTGATTTTGAAATAAATGCTTTGGCTTTGACTTTGACTCACCGTCGTCATACAGCTTGATCTTGCTGTCGTTGGTAAGCGTGGTGTCGAAGTTGCCCATAAGCGGCGCGATGTACTGTGTGGCCGCGAGCCAGTTGTGCACATGCTCGCCAGTGTATATGAACCCGCCGGTAGCCACCGTCACGTTGCGGATGTTGTGTCCGTAGAACGGGAAATCGAAGCTTAGCTGGATTGACTGGAAATACCACGGCTTTGTTAGACGATAATTGTGGTTATTGGACACTCTCTTAATTAAAACTGACTCCTGACTCCGGTGGGAGGGTGGTCGCAAACCAGGCGGGCGTTAGCCCTACCACCACAAGGGAAGAATTGACTGAATTGATTGATTGGTGAATTGATTGATTGATTATTTTGATTTATCAAAATATGTGTCCATGGAGATACTTGTTTGTTTTTTACAAAGGGGTTTGAAAGTTTATATGGAAGTTCGTAATTTTTGCCGATAGGAAATCCGATCGGGCTCAGAGCTTGTACGTAAATAACATAACATCACGCCTATATTCCTACAAGGGTTAGGCAGAGCCCAGAGGTGCACCTTTAGCACAACCACGTAATAGGGATGTTCCATGTAATAGGGATGTTCCACGTAATAGGGATGTCCCATGTAATAGGGATGTCCCATGTAATAGGGATGTCCCATGTAATAGGGATGTCCCATGTAATAGGGGGCGACCCAATGGCCATCAATCGGGCCCAATCCAGACACCGGGCTGCTACTGAAAAATTCCAGATAGAAAAAAGTAATAACACTTTCTCTTTTTCTTCTTTGTCATTTATAAATTGGTGTATACTTACAGTGGCTCTCCGGTGCGAGTTGCTTAGCACTTGATGTACCTCTGCCTTGTTGATGGTGATGTTCGCCCAGTAGTCCCTGAAGAACTCCGGGTTGCCGATGAAGGAGCTATTGTAGAAGTTGTGATGGTCCTGAAACGATGCAGATACTTTAGTTCTATATGAATCGCTCAGTAACGGATGACCAAAGATATTTGTATGGATTGTGTGAAAGATGATATGGCTATGAAACTTCGTAAAACTCTAGACCAGCGCAAGGTTTAAAAAAAATCAACATCTGTTGGGATAGAAACGGGGATAAAGTTTGCATGAAAAATCACATTCCTTCAGTTTAGAAACTTGAAACTTGGCACAAATACTTAAACTAAATAAAGAAGATCGTGATGATTTATTTTATTTTTAAACTACCATTTAACATGTGTGGATGGCGGTGTTCAAAATCGAAGGAGAGAGTACGAAATCCACGCGGGTGAAGTCGCAGGCGAATAGCTAGTACATTAGTAATACAGGGTAATTGGTAGTGAAGTAGAAAGAGAGTAGGGACAGTGGGACATCACAGGCTAATATACCCATAGTTCTTCCATAGTTCTCGGTTACCAGTCCACCACCTAAACCCATAATCCAATATCTTTGTTTCCATATCCTGCAATAGTCCTACACCAACCGAGGATTGTCCTTGGGTGCACTTGCATAGTATGATCAGGGATAATCGTCGGTTGGTGCCGTATTTCATTAAAAACGTCTAACGGGACTCTGCGAGTTGGCTTCGGCCTCTCGTACGCCTTCCAAAGGTCCGGGACCCCAGTGTCCCGAGAAATGTCAAAGACGAAAATAATAGTAATTATTTAAAGTTATGACTTACGTAGGTCAAATTCGCTAGGTTCTGCTCTGACAGGATTCTTTCAGGTGTTTCTTTGAATACATCAGTTAGATCTGAAAATAATAATGAAAATGAATTATTTATTGCAGTTAGTTTGTCTGAGGTAACATTAATTAATACTAGGAGCGGTAAACACAAGACTAATGCAATGGACTTATATGAAAAAAAAAGCCGTCCAAATGCGAGTCGGACTCGCACACGAAGGGTTCCGTACCACAAGGCATAAAACGTCTTTTTTATACGCCTTTTTTTTTTGAGCATGGGAAATCATCAAATGACCCCTCCCGCTCTGGGTGGAGCAGAAGGGCGTGTCAGACTCTTACCGACTAAAACCCACCCGTGTTCCTTCCTTAGCCCTTTATGTTCCGAGCCAGCGGTAACCCTTTCGGAGCATCCCGCTGATTTTTATACACCTTTAAATTTTAACTTCATTTTATTTTATGTTGAGTGTATATGTACGTATACGGGTTTCTCTGACTTTGGTATAATTCTGAACCTAGGTCAGCGCCTAGGTCTTGAATTATACCAAAGTTAAACGTGTAATTTTTGCTCACCTAAGCCAGCGCCGAGGTCAGGAAAAATGGCTTGGATAGCTGTATCCACTGTATCCAGGCAATATTTTGCTGTAACGCCACATTCCCGCGGGCAATTTGATAAACAACTTAAGCTTGTTTGAAGGATCCTTTATTTTAACACATTGATACATGTCTTCATTTTCCTTTCCGCGCGTTAGCTGGGTGCCAGAGCAGTTTCGTTTACAATACGCATCTTTCTATTCCTATTTCGATAACATTACGAGATATAGCGGATCTCCGAGTGATTCTTTTAGAGAATCTTAACTTTAATAAGTATAAATGCGAAAGTAAGTTTGTTTGTTACCTTTTCACGCCTAAACCACTGAACCGATCATACTGAAATTTTCCATATACGTTGTCAGGTGTACAGAAACTGACATAGGGTACCCCTTTCATCCCGAAAAAAAGTGCTATTACCAAGGAAAACAACAATAACGTTATTATGATAAAATAGATGGCGCCACGTGTCTTTCGAATCATAATTGAAATATATTAGAAATTACGGGATGGAGATTTATGCTGGTGAAAAACCGCGGGGAGCAGCTACAATAAAATAATAACAATAGAATATTTATAATTATATTAAAACCTCGGTTTTAATCCATACTATTATATATTCGAAAGTAATTCTGTCTGTGTGTCTGTATGTAACCTTTTCACGCCTAAACCACTGAACATACTGGTTATGTGTATAACACATGAATGCAACTTACTTATTTTATTTTATTATTTTTGGAAAACTTACAGCTAATCTGACACAATAGAAATATTATATTAAAGAAATCACGATTTAGGTCTTAAAAACCGTGCGAAGTAGGGGAGGATCGCTAGTCTTTCTAAATAAAAATGAAATATTTGTCGATAAGCGCATCACTTGAAAACGGCTGGATCGATTTGAATTTTTTTTTATTGTTCTTTAGTCTGAAGTTTTTATGAAAAGAAAAACTGGAAAAGTTTCCCGGAAAGTTTTCAAATTCGGGAAGAACTGAACCTCCTTTTTTCTTTAGGATTTTTGTATGAATTATTGAAATTAGAGCAACGTCGGTCAGCTGTTTTCACACAAATACCAAGTTGACACCACACACATACACACATTACATTACATCACACATCATCATCATCTTGCATTTGTTGCTTTTCACGAGTCGTCAAACTATGGACATGATAAATACTCGTAATCTAGACATGTAAAATAATCTAAAGTAATTAATAACGCATTGCTTTCCTAGTTAAATTGACTATGGTTTCTGGCTTCTAGTTACGCGTGTCGCATAATTATCGTGTTTATAATTAATTTTGTTCGCTCTTTTCTGCTCATTATTATGTTATACATCCGATTCGAAGTCACAATCATAGCTACCAATATACAATGTGTGACAAAAACCTTCAGTCTTCTTGATACTTGAACGGTCCCTAACAATAGTTTTGATGATTCGCGACAGTAACAAATATGTATTTATATATTTATAGAATTATAATCATAAAAATTACAACTCTCTAAGTTCAAATTACTACACTGAATGTTTATTTCGTGAATGCACAATATTTGTATTGATAATTGACCTGACCTGCAAAACAATGTAAGGAAACTTAAATTTCGCGGGTTACTTTAGCACTTCCTCCTTGGCCACATGGGAGGGATTGTTATGAGGATTTATGAGATAAGGCGAATCTGAGGTTGAGCCACACGATTATGTACCGACACATGCGTGTACCGACTGAACAGCTCCCTAATTGTATAACACATATCAATCACACTTTGAATCCATTGCTTGATATGTTCGAAAAATGTGTGTGCTCAACAACGCAAAATAACGCAATGAAAGTTGTTGAACTGTCAAAATAAAACCCATCGCTACTGTCAGTGTGTTACAGATAGCGTCATCCACGAAGACGCGCCCCACTCATCTTCCTAATCGCTTACAGCGGTGCTATTCTGTAAAAATCTCACCGTGAAAACTGAGGTGAAATGAGCGTGGAGTGAGCTGTCAATAGTCTCAATTCCTAGCAAAAACAAACTCACTTCACCTAAGTTATCACGGTGAGATTTTTACAGAATCGACCGGCAGTACAAGTGCGCAACATTCAGCTAGTGTTTTGGTTTTTTCGATACACAGTAATTACTTATTAGTGGGTGATTAGTGTGTATCAAAAAACAAAAACACTAAATTAACTAGCGATTAGTAAGAAGAGTGGGGCGCGACTTCGTGGACGGCCACTATCTATAAGCAATTACCCCAAAGGTCCACTCAAATATGTGTGGTTTTTTCCATTGTAGACCAGCTCAGACATTAATCTGAATGGTTGCCAGATCATCTGATCATTATAACGTTAGGAATTTAAAGGAGTCTTTGAACTCTTAGTTTGTTGAGTAAAAATATCACTTACAAAATAAACATCATTAAAAAGAAGGTAAAACTGATAATGTTTAGCAAAATAAACAACCGGTCCTCGATAACATAATTCTAATCTGTCCAATACCGGTTACAGCTACCGTCACAAATTCGCCAATTTTCTACATCGCGTCGCGAAAGCCAAGCAAGCAGATTTCACTTTTTATCGTTTCTCAGATTCACCTTGAAGTGAAGGAATTGTTTTTGAATGAGGAAAGTCATTCGTTCGTTGAATACTACTTATTCTTTGTCTGCTAGTTCGACCTTTTACCGGTTGAATGCCGTAATTACTGAAACAATTATAAAGCCATTGTCTCGCGTGGATCCACGTTGGATACGTACGAAGGGTTAATACAATGACACGACACAGCTCTTTTTAAATAGTAGTTGCATTAAAAGTCACATAACTAATAAACTAAGAGAATATACTCAAACATACTTTAATATATATATGTATATCTATCATATAGGCTAGCCTTTTGCCATTAATCGGGGATAAATTACTGAAGACTAAAGACTCCGCGCTGCTACTGTGAAATGACAGATGAAAAAAAGAGTAAAGGCTCGTACACACAGACGCGACACGACACGCGACACAAAAGCACCGCAAGTCGCGCAACGAGCGGTGCCTTTGTGTCGCGCGTGATTCGCGTCGCGTGTCACGCCTGGAGCCTTTGAGGCTCCTGCAAACAGGCGCGACGCGCGACGCGAATCGCGCGCGACACAAAGGCACCGCTCGTTGCGCGACTTGCGGTGCCTTTGTGTCGCGTGTCGCGTCGCGCCTGTTTGAAGGAGCCTTAAAAAGTGCCGTATATCACACTAATATTATAAAGGCGAAAGTTTGTGAGTGTATGTGTGTTTATTATATGTTCGTTACTGACGAAC
This sequence comes from Luperina nickerlii, assembly GCA_963855955.1. Taxonomy (NCBI): domain Eukaryota; kingdom Metazoa; phylum Arthropoda; class Insecta; order Lepidoptera; family Noctuidae; genus Luperina; species Luperina nickerlii. Next base: position 4,005,857 of record OY979662.1, read on the forward strand.
CAATGTTCGTTACTGCTGGACCAATTTTGATAAAAATTGGTTAGTTTAATAATATATGAAAGTACTAGCTGCGCTCCGCGGTTTCACCCGCATAAGTTTCGATCACCTTGTAATATCGGGATAAAAAGAAGCCTATAATATGTTAATCCAGTGTGTCAGCTACCTCCATACCAAGTTTTACCAAAATTGGTCCAGCCGTTTGAGCGTGAAGAAGTAACAAACATATAAACACACACACAGAGACACACACACTCACAAACTTTCGCTTTTATATAATATTAGTGTGATAAATAATAAGATTATTATTTTGTCATTACAAACAGATACTTACTTCAATTTTATATAGATATAGATTGATCTATGCTTTACCAATCTGTTCTTATGATAGCACTATAAAATTTCTGCTATATCCAAAAAAAAATAATCTAGCATAATTTTCATGTTATGTTACCCACGAATGAAAATGTTATGAAACAACTAATTATTCAATTTACACGGTCAATCTTAGCTTAACTAAGTAGCTACGATATTACGTTAAGTAGAAGAACTAGGTTTTATTTCATAGCCAACGTTCATAGCCAAGTGGGTTCATGATGTCAAGTAGGTAAAAATGATTCTGACGTCATCTGGCTAGGACAAAAAGGCGAGCACTGGCGGCGAGTATCTATACCTTAATTAGGTATTGTAAAACAGTTTCAATTTCTAAGCTTTTTATGTAATAGCTTCCGCCCGCGGCTTCACCCGCGAGGTATGTCGATAAAAACTATCCTATGTCCTTCCCCAGAACGCAATCTATCTCTTTGCCAAATTTTATCGAAATCCGTTCAGTGGTTTAGGCGTGAAAAGGTAACATACAGACAGACAGAAGGCATAATGCGTGTTGTCTTTGCTGCCTGGCCCTGACATCAAGCAATGGAAAAAATTGTCAACATTTTCTAAGCTTGAATACGAGGCTACGTAGTGTTTGTGTATTTTATGTATTTTTTTTTAATAATTTTAAATATTTTTATTTGCAATGTGCGTTTTTGTTTGTGCAGAATAAACAAATTTTCTTGCTTTCTTTCTTTCTTTTTTGCATAAATAATATACTAGCCGACCGAGTCGACCTAAGGTCAAGCTAAGCTTGCCGCGGTCGGTTGGTGGATGGGTGATCATCCACTACATATCGAGACCCCTCCGCGCCTCGGAAAGCACGTTAAGCTATTGGTCCCGGCTGTCATTTGTAGATCTTTGACAGTCGTTACGGGTAGTCAGAAGCCCGAAAGTCTGTCAACCAGTTTTACCAAGGGGTATCGTGTTACCCAGTAACTGGGTTGTGGAGGTTAGATAGGCAGTCGCTCCATGTAAATCCATGTAAATTGCTGTTATTCAGCTGCATCCGGTTATACTGGAAGCCGATCCCAACATGACTAGGAAGGTTGATTGTTTTGGTAGCCTAATAGAAGGTCAAGGGGATCTTGGGGGCTGTCTATTATAACTTTCAGGTGCTCTTGTGAAGGCCGCAACCACAAACTGCAAGCGCCAATCGCAGTGACAGACTGCAGCAACTCCACACGTCGCTGCGGTTTATTCTGAACGCGGCGTCACAACTTCCGACGGTTGCGGGATTTCTCTTCTTCAATTCCTCAATCTTCTTCTAAGTCGTATCGATGATTCCATTAGTATGTTTTAAATAAGCTTCGACCGGAATGGAATTCGACCATTTCGACAGTTATCATCGGCCTCGCAAAGGTCTTCCAAAGTGCAGGTGTTAGTGCACACAGAGCACGACAAGAGGTCGGGCATAGTTTGCGATGTGGCTCCACAGTCGCATTGCGACTCATCGGGGTACGCCCACCTGACCAAGTTATGACGGTTTCGCCTAGTCATTTGTCTAACAAAAAATACGTCTAGTACAATCCGTTCACAGTTATTTACCTCTGATATTCCATCACTGTCTAAATCACAGTGATCTTTATTCTCATTCTAATAAGGTTGCTGTTGAGTCGTTGCTGTAAGAAGTAAAATAACGGACTGTAGCTCCGTATGTGACAGCCAGCGACAGCATACTGGCTTGCCGGCTGCGGTCGACCGCAGCGGCACGCGGCAACATCGCCATCTACGAAAGCGTTTCGATAGACTTGCGTAGAAACCAGTCCTGTCACTGCGCGCGGTCTGTCAAAGCGATTGTACATACAGTCGACTTTAGACATTCAAAAGTTCCGATTTCCAGCATAACTATCTGGTATTTATTTTGCGATAAGTAGCAGAGTCATCATTGGGACACTGGACTGGTACTGGGGTCCTAAAAAGGCCACTTTGGTAGAATCATAAAAGGATAACATTATGAATCATAATATGGCGAAGACAGCCCGTGTTATTCTTTTTTTCGCTGCAATACGTAGGTATAATCAAAGATATTGGGATTGCATTGTATTGATTGGTATTTTACACAGACAAAAAAAATTACTAAAAAATTCTTCACCAATGGGATTTGATACGATTAACTTAACAGTCAACTGTCCATTATGATTCATAATGTTATCCTTTTATTATTCTGCCAAAGTGGCCTTTTTGGGCCCCCTGGTCCCTGTTTGTTACTCGCAATCATTATTTTCAATAATCAGATTATGTGCAAAATATTGTTGAATCGCACTATACCCGCATGTGTTAGTGGATGTATTCCTTGAACACTTCAGCTTGGTGAACGGAGACATTTTGACACGATAATCACAATGACTATTATAAAAACGTGGAATAGCCCTGACCTTATGCTGTTTAATAAGGACGTCCTTTACCAAGCGTGCGTGGCTAGAGACACCTATGCAGGTACCCCTGAGATTCATTGTGCCGGTAATTTTCCGCATAAATCAACAATCTACTTTATACAAATCTTAAATTCATTCGATAGACAACGCGCTGACTAAACCGACCGACTAGAAGCATGAAATTTTGCACAGTGAGCACTAAGGAATGATTTTTGAAAATTCACTTCCTAAAGGGGATAGAATGAAAGTAACAAAAATGAGCATTCACTCGAGTGAAGAGTCTGATATCGGTTGGTGAAAATAAAAGTGAAGTGGGGAACTTCCACCAACCCTAACAGTGTTTCCATCCAAGACCACATCCATGGTTTTCTACCGGGATAGACCAAGACCTAGAGCCGCGCCGCGGAAACAGCCAGTGTTGTCCCACAACAGGGTAAACGCTTTCGTTTCCCTATTCTACACAATTCGATCTTGGACCGAAATAAGCCAATCCCGCCTAAAGGCGTCAAGCTCCGGGCCGAACACGATCTCAGGGACCCACGTTATGCTATGGTAGCATAACGTGGGTCCCTGAAACCCTGCCTAGCCCAGTGCAACTTGAGCATGACTGCTGTTTGGGTGACGTCTACGATTTGCGTCTTTGAGCGCAATATCGTGTTTCGAATCCGGAATAAGATAATAATTTAAAAAAAATATATGTTAATACGTACTGTCATCAGGCACGATGGGGTCGCTAACTTTGGGCATATTATTCGTCAGGTTGACGGGTAGATTCGCCGTGAGGTTCACATGCAGGATCCCGGAACCGTTAACACCCAGCAGCGGGGTCTGAGTCACCGAAGTCGCTGTAGATGGCGCTGCATCTGCGGATAATGGAGATAAAAAATAGTTATTTACTATAATATAAATAGCCATTTTCTCTCTCTGACTTTCAAATCAAGGGTGTGATTTAAAAAGGCAAAGGGGGTTTGGTAAAGAGATTACCTGCCGGAACCAGCAAGGTTCTGTTTACATAAGTAAGATCACGATCGCAATAAAATTGAAGAATGCTACTTCTTTTTTGGATGCATTTCAACATACTTTTAGTTACATAACGCAAATAAAAAAACACTAAAACACAAAAAAAAAGTTGGGGGAAAATATGTGTCAACAACAAGCATCAATTCAAGTTTACTTCGCAAAACATAATTTTTAGAACAAGTTAAAAATAAGCGTATTTAACTGGCGCACTACAAGAACTTACCATTGTATTTCGTTATTCGCAAAGTAGCAGAGCATGTCGCTGCATGTATGTACAAGGTTGAAGGTAACTAATCATTAAATAGCAAATGCGCAGGGGCAAGACCATGGCAAGAATCTTAGCTCATATGTGAACATACCTGCATTAGCTTGAGTTGTGTTACATTAAATACGATATTTAATTTTGATTCCCTCTTCAGTTGCGTACTTGCTTAATGTTATTTATTCCATGTTATATAAAAGTTCTCTTTTAGTCCCAATAATAATAAAATGGAACACTGCGCTCAGCGATTTAAATCATACTATTCAGGACAAAATAGAAACATTGACAGCATGGTTAAAGCTTAAAAAAAAAAGTCGAACAGCAATTATTTCCATTTCCACCACAACATTTTCCACCATTAAGCAGTGAATTTTTTGCAAAATAATTGACAGGTAGACATCTGTACAACGTAACTAGGACGATTTAATGATGGTTCTCGACACCTTTGTCTCTTTTAAACTAGTGTTGCCCAAATGCAAGACCAAGACAAGACCTTAGCCAGTCTTGGTCTTGGTCTTGCGTCAATACACCTGGTCTTGGTCTTGGTCTTGGTATTGCGCTCTCAGTCTTGGTCTTGGTCTTGCAGCAAGAGTCTCGCAAGTCTTGCGAGACTCTACTACTTAGACTAGACTACATTCAAATACCTATTAGCCTATTGCTCAGGGTGGCAGGGACATCGACGCGCAACCGCTTACCATGGATTCAGTAGGTACAGACGCCAGCACATCAACCTACTACAATCTGTCAAATTTCTTTAATAGATTTTCAACTTTATCGCTAAAGCATAAGGTTCAAAATTGATTGGGAAAATTTGACAGTTTCGGGTAGCTTGATGTGCTGGCGTCTGTACATGATTCTGGACCCCCCCTGCGTTGAAATTTTTCGTCGGCTTTTTCTTAATTTTTACGTTTTTTTCTGCAATTTTTTTACTTTAAACTGTATAAAATCATTATTTCTATCTGACCCAATGAGATTTTTAATTAAAAAATTGTAAATTCACTTGTTTCACTTAAAACAGCAATGTAAATAAAACTCGAAAGGGCTACCTGATCAGCTGTATCGCTAAAGTTCATTTGCGAGGTCAACACTGTCTTCGTACCTACGCTATTCACTTTCAAATGCCGCCACAAAGGGACCGCAGCGCCAAGCGGTCTCCTCGTATTATTAACGCACTTGAAAATAAACTTTAAAATTATTACAATAAAGTGCATAAATGCTTGAACCTGACAAAAAATGCGGAAGATTGCGGGAATCCCCGCGCGGTGTCGAGTCGGCCATGAATCCGAATGAATCTAAAAGACGCGTCACATGAGGCATTTTAATCATCTATATAATTGAATGACCCATTTACTACTTTTATTTTAGATAACGAATCTAAAATAAAAGTAGTAAATGGGTCATTCAATTCATCAAAAATAATTATCCCCTCATAATTATGAGGGGATAATTATTTTTCTAAAACTTCATCGATTTAAGGGGGAAGCGCTAAGGTAGCCCGCGAAATTAAAATTTTCTTACGTTTTTTGCAATTTGCTGGTTAGTGAATTTCGCGGGCTACCTAATACCGCTTTCGCCTTAAGTAAAGAAGATTAAAAAAACGTGCAGAAGTGTATTGATAGTCACGTAATTTTTCGATATTTTTTTATTATCAACAATAATTTTAGTTTTGAATGCAATTCAACAATGTAATTTACTGTTTCATAAAAAAAATACATCCATTTTCGCATAATCGGGATTGAAACCAAATACCTACTATAACGCCCAAATCTCAGTTTGACTTAACTGCGAGACGCAAGAGTCTTGCAGGCTTAGTCTTGTCTTGCTCAAGTCTTGCAGGGTTCAGTCTTGGTCTTGGTCTTGCTAAAATAAGTCGGTCTTGGTCATGGTCTTGGTCTTGCAAAAATGCAAGAACAAGACCAAGACTGCAAGACCAAGACCGATTTTGGGCAACACTATTTTAAACGCCTACATGTCATATAGCGCTGTCTCCTCCGGGTGCGTCCCATAACGTATAAACTCATTTGGTCTAATTTCATTTTATTATCGTTCATAAGATATAATCAACGTGAGATATACCAACTGTTGATATAATTTCTTTACATATAACATTTATTTATTCTAAAACTTAATTAGTATAACGTTGTTTGATATAACGTTTATGTAATCGAAAATCATTTGGCCTAACGTTTAATATGTATATTGTTTATTTAATCGAAAATCATTAGGTCTAACGTTTAATATATGTATATAAAAACGTAATTATGGATAACACCCCGACTCAGAGTACCCCGACTCGGATAGGTTAGGTTAGAAGGCTAAGGCGGGAGCGAAGCGGAGCGGAGCTCCCGCCTTAGCCTTCGTGGTTATTTTTTTTTAAACCACCCAGAAATAGGAGCCCCGCGAAGCGGGGCTCCGTCCACCTATCTTAATGCAGGTGGTAATGAGTTACTAGTTATGTTTAATATCTACTTAGGTGACTTTTACTTATAACTACGATAGAACTTACAAAGAATAAAACAGAAAAAGTACTTTTAAATATTTCTTAAACAAAATACAACGTTATTGTTTTATTAAACCAAATAAGTTTTATATCTTTTGAGGTGTATGTCAAACGATTTTATATTTAATGTATGTTATGCTTATGAAAATTAGTTATTTTAAAATTATATCAATCGTTCATTATATTAACTAATCGCTATATTAAATAAAATTATAGGTTCCGTTGTTATATATTGTAAATATTAGAGATTTTGTTGTTATATCATCTATTACTTACCCGTCTCCTCCAGCCATTACGTACAAATTGCTTGCAGGTGCAATAGGTTAATTAATAATGCAACAATAGGTACCAGCAAAATATTTAAGGTACCTACTAACAGGCACGACACGCGATATATTCGCGCGCGACACAAAGGCACCGCTTGTTGCGCGACTTGTGGTGCCTATGTGTCGCGCGCGGTTTTATCGCGTGTCGCGCCTGTTTGAAGGAGCCTTTAGGGTTCCAACATGATATCCGCTTGAAAACAGTATCCGTTTCAGACAGGCTAGTGTTTATTTACCTGACGTGTATACTAGGAATACATAATTTGTACTGCGTTCGTTATTATTCATTCGGCCTGCCCCCCGCCACGCCGCTCATTCCTACGGCGTGGTATAACAGCGTTTCGATGAAACTAGTACTAAGCGTACGGAAAACCAAAGAAACGGTGGATGGACTAAATCGGTCTGTGTGAAAGATGATACTGCTAGAAAAGGGGTGATTACTGAGAATGACGACTAATAGAGAATATGGAAGAAGACGATATGTTGTGTCGAAATCAAATAAACTTGATATGACGTCACACGTTTGCCAGCCAAACTCCCTAATTTAATTGCATAATGCATTCTAATGACAATCCGTTTTATTATGACAGTTTAACAACATAGATTGCGCACGCACACGGACCGAATGGGAGTCTAAGTGCGGAAAAGGGGGTCCCATCATCATCAACATACATTGCGTTGAGTAGATTATCAGCACGAGAGTACTTAAGAGGAAATGCGGGTAGTCATTTCTCCATAGAAACGCTCTCGTCAGTTTTCATTCTGGTTAATGACCATAAAGCAATGATTTTTGACAGAATAATAAATATTAACTACTTGTATGTCCCTATGTTTTCCTTTTTGATGATACATTATTTTTATAAGCGTGGAGTGAGCTGTCAATATTGTCAATTCCTAGCAAAAACAAACTCCCTTCACCTAAGTTTTCACGGTGAGATTTATACAGAATCGACCCGCTGTTTATAAAGGTGATTACAGCACATTTACAACCGTCATAAGTTTTCTTTAAACTTTTCAGTCTGACGTCCTCCACAGGTCTCCACTCCTCAGAAAAATGGCGTAGGTCACACTAAGCCGAAACCAATATCTTGACTGATACAATAGAGGAAAATTACTTTAATTAAGAGGGCGCCGACCAAACGCCGACCGCGCAGTGGCGCCCTCCGCTCCGGAAAATAGTGGCCACTATTTTCCGTTTTAATGATTATAATAAAACTAAACAATGTAAAACTACCGTTTATAATAATATTAACGTATAACCTTGTGGAGCACAACTTGACGTTCTTATTTTCTGCATTTTCATTCTAAAATAAAATAAATAACCAAACAAACGATGAGGGCGCCACTAGGCGGTCGGCGTAGCCTTAAGTTGTCATCGCATACAAACAAACGGCATAAATAATATTTACTTTGAATGTTTACTTTCATTGCGACAGTTCTGAGAAATGCTAAGATACGTAATGACTACTGATGCAAGAGCATTTATTCTAGTCCTATGCGTCAGGATAGGCATTTTTGCATTTGTTTTAACTGAGGATCCCAGTGAAGTGTGAATTAGCTGGATACAAAAAGAACAGAACCGGTCGATGTGGCGATGCTTGGGGTAGGCCTATGTGCAGCTCAGACGAGGCCCGCAGAGGCGGGCCGGCACCAGTCGGGGGTTGCGGAAGGATCGTACGTTCCCGCGACCCCCGGCGTAGGTGTGAGATGGAACACCGGGGTGGTTTTTAGTCAGTAAGAGTCTGACAGACCCCGCCGCCCGCCCCAGGGCGGCGGACATCCATGAGGATTTTCCACCCCGGATCAAAAAAAAAAAAGGCCTATGTGCAGCTGTGGACGTTTCGTTTTTCGAAAAATATCCAAAGGTTGTCAATGGAACTTTTGATTTTGTTTAGTTTTTAGTTGAATTAGAAGCGAACTGTGCTATATTTCATTAGTTGATTGAGTTAGTCAAATAATACTACTAAATAATTATAACCTTACTAGCAGCGCCCTGCGGTTTCACCTGCATAAGTGCCGATCCCGTGGGAATATCGGAATAAATGTCTTACCGAATCTAGCTGACTAACAGTATTTTACATGGAACGACTGCCTATCTGACCTCCACAACCCAGGTACCTACTGGGTAACACAATACCCCTGGGTGAGACTGGTTGTCAGTTTTTCGGGGTTCTAACTTCGTGACTGTGCGCATCTAAATCGCCACATACGAACTACGCACCACACTGACGTCACGTAAAATCCTGCATCGCGCAAGCAGAGTTCACCGCGCGGATAGCATAATTAATTATACAACGTCCCGACGTCAATCGCCGGGCAGTATTTTTAATTTTTATTTGCAATGTGCGTTTTTGTTTGTGCAGAATAAACAAACTTTCTTTCTTTCTTCAGTAGCCCACCAGAGACATCACCCGCCTGGTCGGAGGGCCCGCACTATTCTATGGAGAATGTGCGAACTTCTCATCCTGTTCCTCATACTTCTATATGAGCATAGATTTATCCGTCGTTTAACCAGTCACACTGTATTTAGGGACGCGTCCGTCCACCGGCATGTCAGTTAACTCATGCGCAACGCCATTGTTTACAACAGACAGAATGAGTTCTGGTAATGTTGTGTCAATGGAATAACTTTCGTTTATTTACTGTTATTATGTTAATAATATATTGTTGAATGCCTCACTGAGTGGCTACTTTTAAATTCAACAATGTATGTTGAGGAACACGAGTTTCGAGTTGGTATTTTTGACATAAACAATAGGTACTCTGTGACACCTACATTACATTATTTTGAATTCATTTATGTTTCTATCTATTAGTTCGTGGAGTGCCTATCAGTTACTTGCTGTATAATCGAAATAGCTTTCGTTTTAATAGTCGACTATAAATTATTATTTTTGACCTTACGCCGCAGTTCAAAAGGGTGCCTTCTGAAAGTTGGCAACGTCGTATTAAAGCTGTCATAATATTTTCCTGTTTTAATTTTTAATAATACTATTATGAAAAATCATCACTCTGTAGATCTCTTAAATATTGATTACGAATTGCAATAATATTAAAGAAATTATTTTTGTTGCACCGTATACTAAATTTTATTTAAGTAGATGTTAAAAAAGCGTCGCGTACAGTACCCGGCGATAAATATTGCACATCGACCTATTCGATCCTATCGATTTTATACAATGAATAAAAATAATTATCAAAAGAAGCAAATCATAATTGTTTTAACAGCTCCTAATACATACCGGACTGTTTGTATTTCGTGCGACAGAGATAACGCTCTACGAAGCCGAAATTAGCCGATTGTCTCTTCCCAAAGGTCGATGTGCAATATTTATCGCCGGGTACTGTAAATGCTTTTTTTACACCTTTTAAAATGCACCTTAAAGCTTTTGAACGGATAGAATACAACCAATCACAAATTGTGATGGTACTAGGGTGCTAATTGACGTTTTATCATGAATATTATTGCGATAGGATTATTGAGACTTTCAACATGACCAAGCTCAACCTGAGAGGATGCATGAAAGGCGACAAACAAGAAGTTTATACAAGGCAGATGTGATTGGAATCGCAGGGAGGGGACGCCATAGAAAGACAAATGTATAGTAACCTTATTGGTGACGTTCTTCAGAAAGCTCAGATGCATAGTACTCGCAACTGGCGTGCGTGTGTGACCAGATGTATGAACGTAAACGAAGCAAAAGGCTTAACAAATCATCGAAGGAGAATCACTAGAATAAAAAGAGATTCTCCTTCTCCTTCTCCTTCTATCGTTTGGTCATAAGCATGACCAAACGATAGAAGTGAAAACTTACGACTGCAGTCGAGTATACGCGATCCAGCGTCACCGACCCGTCGTAAGCGTGACGGTTCAGTTTCGTTCACTGTCCAAAAGGAGCGCAAAGTGGGCCTAAATACATTTTCATTTCAAAAATAGCTACAATCTGGGAAATTGTCCAGTAGCATTAAGGTACTTATTATTTAAATATTCATGTCGCTACACCTGCCAAGCTTTCTCTACAGGTTACTTATCAAGCTCCTTCATTACCTGGAGATAATTATAAGGGCGACGTCGAACTTTATTGCAAACGATATAATACGGTTTAATGGAACTGGGCTGGTATAAGTCATCTTGAACAGCTGAAGATGTAAGATTTAAGATAGAAGAGATTGAACCATTACACTAACTAAATACAGTTACCCCCTTCCTAATAAACGTATTATATCAGATGAATAGTTACACACAGACTTCTCTCTTTCAGTTGTCAGCGATTTGACTTTCGAAAGAAGACAAAGCGTTGTGTAACTATACAGACGCTATACAACGTATATTAGTAAAGGTGTTAGTATTAAGTTAATACCAAGTATCTGCCGGTTTATTCTGTAAAAAGATCACCGTGATAATTTTGGTGAAGTGAGCTTAAAGTGAACTTCTCCTGATGCTAGAGATTGACACTATTGACAACTCACTTCACCTTAGTTTTCAAGTTCAGGTTTTAATAGAACAGATGAGCTGTTTCACCACCTACGATTAAGATTCAGGTCACTTCTTTATCTTTACATAGTACAAAACAAAGTCGCTCCCGCTGTCTGTAAGCTTAGATCTTTTAAACTACAATAAAGTGATTCAAGAGGAAGGCTTATATGTTTCAGCGGGATTGTCCGAAAGGGTTACCGCTGACGGGCGGGTTTTAGTCAGTAAGAGTCTGACACTCCCTTCCGCTCCCCCCAGAGCGGGAGAGGTCATTTGATGATTTCCCATCCTCAAAAAAAAAGAGGTTTATATGTTTAATACATGCATATTTGATGTCGTAACAAACGTATTTTTGTGCGCTTACATTGTAAACGCTGGCTTAAACGTTACGAGATTTATATCAAATTATTGTACTATGGAATTGTATATGTTTATCTCCCAAGGATAACGTTACCCACAGTAACCATTTTTATCTTTTACATATTACAAAAAATATATGGATTATTTACGAGTAGGTAGGTACCAAGCCATTTTGAACAATACAGTATTATCACATGGTGTTATATCTTATCCAATTAAACACATTAGATACGTTGTGCATTTCATGTAGATCAAAATTGCCCTATACATCATATCATTAAATTGAATATCTTAGAAGATATCAGAGATTTAAAAAGCGGGGGCAGAGCGGCTGGCGGGGCGGTACGAAGTTCGCGGGTCAGCTAGTACACAATAAAATAGAAATATTACTATGGTGTTGCTGTTCTCGTCGCGTATTCCACAGAGTCTTCAATCAGTGCGTCCTGCCAGTTATGGCTTACGGAGCCGAAACGTGGACACACTCACGGTACGGCTGGTCCATAAATTCAAGGTCGCTCAGCGAGCTATGGAACGGGCTATGCTTGGAGTCTCTCTGAGGGATCGAATCCGCAACGAGGTGATCCGGCAGAGAACCAAGTTGTCGACATAGCTCACAGAAAAAGCAAGTGACGATGGGCCGGCCATATTAGCCGTAGAACCGATGGCCGTTCGGGTAGACGTGTTCTTGAGTGGAGACCGCGAATCGGTATACGTAAGGTGGGACGCCCTCAGGCTAGGTGGAGCGACGATCTTGGCAGGGTGCCTGGTAGCAGCTGGATGAGAGATGCCGAAAATCGAGTTGCATGGCGTGCAATAGGAGATGCCTATGTCCAGCAGTGGACTGCTATAGGTTGATGATGATGATGAAGATAGTTGAAGATGTCAAAGAAACTCATGTCGACTGGGAGCTTTATTGACGTGCGCCGCGTAAACCAATTGCGGTTGGCTGAAATTTGGCACACATTTATTTTTACTTTTAATCCCGGTAGTACGTTCCCGTGGGAAATTTTCTGACAAGCACGCGGGCGAAGCCGCGGGCGAAAGCTAATTTGTACGAAACCCAACTTTACTGTGTGTGTGGTTTACTGTTAATGTCGTGTCGCTATAGAGCCGACATAACATTTTCATAACAATGAAAGAGTTATCAAATGGCTTTCTCCCATGGTACATCTCATAACTACTTCGCAAATGTACATTTTAAACGAGCAATGGCAAAACTATACAAAACATGGTTTTGCTACCGACTTCTTTGTTCTATAGTTTCAATTTGTGACATCATCAAAGCATCACTTAGTTTACAGTTTTTAAGAAACGAGGACTCATCTACTTATACATAATAATTATAAATTAAAGAAGAAGGTTCCAGTACTCGCAACCGGCGTGCGTGTATGACCAGAAGGCCAATTCTCGTAATTTAAAACGATCAAAATCTAGTCGCAGTCTCATCTCAGCGATAAAGAAATGTCAAAAACTTGTCAAAATGTAGGGAAATTTGAAGTATTTTTTGACAGATTGAGACTGAGATCAGACTGTGAACGTTGTTAAAATTAGTAGAATTGCCCCTCTGTTGTATGAACGTAAAGGCTCCTACAAACAGGCGCGATACGCGATATAATCGCGCGCGACACAAACGCACCGCTCGTTGCGCGACTTGCGGTGCCTTTGTGTCGCGTGTCGTGTCGCGCCTGTTTGAAGGAGCCTTAAACGAGGCAAAAGGAGTATGAAAGGATCGTAGCAGGTGGCGTTCTGTAGTTACAGCCTACCCCCATGAGGAAGAAGGCGTGAGTTTATATGTATGTATGTAAATTATCGATTTTCGTGTCTATCTGTGTGACCGCGTTGTTTTCCAAAACTGCATAGTGAATTTTGATTCGGTTTTCACTATCAATTAGACAATATATTTCGGAAAGTTTATGTAGTAGTATAATGCAATATAATGATTTAAGTTACATATAATTAAGAAATGTCGATGTATTGTCAAGTCGTAAAAAGCTTGCGAGGAGCTTGTCGCTAGTCGCTGATAAAAGGCAAGGAATTGTTACCAAATTGCGAGGCGTTTACAGAGATGAACGAAATATTGTTCTGTTACCACACAGCCTCATCAAATGCATAACATAACCTCCTCCTTTTTTGATGTCGGTAAAAAAATGAGCTATGCAGAGAACAGAGAGCCAAAAATTAACCGAATCTAAGCACAAACTCAAACCATTTATTTCAATTAAACCTTGTACAGGCACTTTTTAATTGTCAAAATTAAAATAGTCCGTCAGTTAGTCAGAAAGTTGAAGCTAGTTGCCCATTCCAAAACGTAGATCTCACATAGCACAAGTCGCAGCGCCGCACTATGACGCTACAGAGTGCTACCGTCCCCTCTGCGAACAACTGGCGTGACGGATACATGTACATAACTGTATATTTATAGACAATCCCTATACCAATGATTCCATCGAGTTACGCTTCACGTGTACAATAGTGGATATTGTTGCAATTGGAAATCAATAGCAAGCATTGTTTGGATTTTTTTTCCTTTTACGTCATGGAAGGCAGTGTTGACCTTCCTGTCTTGTCAACATTTACCTGAGTCTTCGCAGTTTAGCACGTTGCGGCAAAATACGATAACCCAGTTTGAGTATAGGTCTACCAGAATCTCAAGGTATACAAAAAAAATAAATTGTGATTTTCATATTTTGGCAATGTCAATCCATATGAAAATCGCCTTTTTTAATGCCATGAGATTCCGGTAGACATACTATAATTTATTATAATTAGTAGTAGTGGATTTAGTAGTCCGTGACACGTTTCTTTCCGTGCTTGGCGGTACTGCCTAAGCACGAAATCCGTAGTTTATCCAAAGTTACGGCGCTCCCAACTCGGTCGCACTTATGGACATAATATATTAGTTCGATGCCCGAACTAAGAATGATTGACAAGACGATTTGACAGTTGTTCCTACTCCCGAAGTATGTGCCCGTCCAATTTAGTTCGGTGCGGTCGGTCAAGGGTGTGTTTGGTCAAAGTGTACGTTTGACCAAAGGAGTGTATCGTCAAAATATACGTTACGTTAAAACCTCTTATTGTCAACATTATCTATTTGTCAAAAAAAAAAGAATCTTCCAAATCGGTCCAGCCGTTTTCGAGTACATCGGGGAACATACATAAAAAACGGCCAGGCGCGAGTCGGACTCGCGCACGATGTGTTCCGTACCATAGTACCTACAAGATTTCAAAATCACGTGTCTTGTACGGGGGGCCCCCTTTAATTTTTAATTTTATTTTACTATTAATGCATTATTATTATTTTCTGTTATGGCGGCAATAGAAATACACATTTTGTGAAAATTTCAACGGTCAACCTATTACGGTTCGTGAGATTCGAAGTGCTAATAGACAGACGGATGGACGGACAGCGGAGGCTTAGAACCCTAATTATGAGTATTATGCGATATCAGTGGAGTATATAATGAATGAATGGAATTAGCAGTTCCCACACGCACGCCACCGCACTGTAGGCACCCGCCACCCACCCGCGCCATAGACGCGCTGTGTGGTGAAGAGATTTCTTGAAAACGGCCATGAGTTGGTTTTTTAAAGCAGTGTATCTCTTAAATCGTAAATAATTTTGACAAAAAAAGAAATGATATTTTCAAGTTTTATTTTAATATACAGTGATGGAACTCAAATCATAACATACATACCTACATTAATGCATCAAAAAAATCTTCAAATACACCTCTTAATTGTCTTTAAAAGCTGTTTATCTCTTCATTAACATTTTTAATTATAATTAAAAATATATTATAACCATTAAATTTCTAATGCCAAACTGCATTCAGTGATGGATTATTTATTATTAGACAGTTTTTGTGAATAAGTGAAATGGATTGCTTCTTTACGCAAACAGTTAATGTAGAGTGGTAATGATGTCTTTCTTGACACTCTTGTCAAATAACGCCTGCCAACTTTCTACTTCATTTGTAGTACGGGGTCTTTCTTCTACTTCATTTGTAGTTCGGTGTCTTTCTCCGTAGCAACTGAACCGTGGTATAGAGATTTTAATATTAATTCATTGTCTATTTAAATATTTTTCGAATTCTTCCATACTCGGTAAATCTTGAGCTTTTTCAGAAATAGATAGCCAAGTATCAGGAATTGCTGATGGTGACAGTAAGGCCGTATGTGCAATCATTTTTATAATTCTGCTGCCTTCCTTGGTTTCGAGCATCTTTAATTTCTTAGCCTGTTTCGTAATGGCTTTATAAAAATGGAAATAACATCCAACGATTTTAACACCTGGAAATACATATTCGGCAGCGTTGATAGTCGCGAGTTCAAAATCGCAACGATTTCCATTTCAAATTTATCTTTCAGGGTGGTAAAAAGGCGTCGATAAGTTTCTTCACTCTTGTCTGGCAATAAAGCGTACATAATTGGATTTAGATTGGTGCACTCCTCCGTGCTGTTTACATCGAAATGCAACGAATACAAATTGTTTGAATGGTTTTGGTGCTTTAAACAGTCCATCACCAAACATTTTATTATATATTAAATACTAGCTTCCGCCTGGATTTTATTAAATACTAGCTTCCGCCCGCGGCTTCGCCCGCGAGGTAGGTATGTCTATAGAAACTATCCTATGTCTTTCCCCGGGATGTAATCTATCTCTCTGCCAAATTTTATCGAAATCCGTTCAGTGGCTTAGGCGAGAAAAGGTAAAATACAGACAGAAAGACAGAGTTACTTTCGAATTTATAATACTAGTATGGATTTTTTTCCTAGTTTAGTAGAAAATATCAATATTTTGTCACAAGTCCCATCTTCATGCATTAAGAAATCAGTGCAAAGTATTTCCAGACTTTCTAAATCGGTACAATGTGTTCGTTGAACTTGCCAAGCCCTAATTCTTGACCTAAAGTACCTAACGTATGTTTTTTGCTTCGAAACTCTGGCACACGGCAATCTGGATTGTCTTTTTAATTTTTCAAACTCTTCTCCATAGACATGTTGTACGGGCACAAATCTTTCTTTTCCTTTATTTTACATTTTATCCAACACTTCATCGATTTAATTTTTTTCATGGGATGGCAAACAGCTGTATCTTTTCACAAAAAAATTTCTGTTTCTGTTCGCATAGTGTCACTGACGCATTACCATATGAAGGGTTTGCACATCTCGAAATTGAATTCCCGTTAGCGTAAACATTGCAAATTATACTGCGACCAAGTGTAAAGTTATCCGTTTCCAGGCAACTTCGTCCAGCATTGTCGTTGAACTCCATTGCTACCCGAGCATGTCATGAACTCTTAAGACTGCTGTGCTTGAATTCGGGTTAACTGTCACACACGAGCGACATGCCTCTACTGTAGAGGCAACTGCGACGAGTTGGCGGCTGCCGTCGACAGCATTCCTGTCGTGTAATTGAGCACCGTAGTCAAACAGACGAGCGGCACGTACCGTTGACCCGTCGCGCTCGTGTGTATGGGCACAAAGTCATGAGGAACCCGAAAGCGGGCTAACGACCAAGAGTAGAACCTATTCTGTATTCTGTAAGTGCCGTTTATCATAACATAAGTCAAGTTCTACCTTCCACTCTGCCTAAACTAATCAAGGATCGTTTATAAACATGCATCTGTACGTGATAAGGATAATAAGCTGCCAATATCAATACAATAGCCAGCCGCTCATCAGTCGCCTTGAGAATCAATTATCACGATGTGCGCAAGATTAGGGCCGCTCAACATTCAGAACAAAGGGTTTCTTGGTATTAAGAATTGCGATTGATTGAATTCATATTACTGCACGCGATATGATGAATCAAACAATTATGTTACGCATGTTATGTTGTTATGTTATGCATTATGTTGAGGGGCTTGTGGATAACTAGTAATAACAGCCGCTCGGGTCGATCGAGCAGGTTCAGCTACGCTTGCTGCGATAAGTTCGAAGATGAGTGACCATCTGTACATTACAAGACACCTCCATGCCTCGGTAAGTACGTAAAGCAGTTGGTCCCGGCTGTCATTCGTGGACCTTTGGCAGTCGTTACGGGTCGTCAGAAGCCCGAAAGTCTGACAACCAGTCTTACCAAGGGGTATCGTATTTCCCAGTAACTGGGTTGTGAAGGTCAGATAGGCAGTCGCTCCATGGAAAATACATATTCAGCTGCATCTGGTTAGACTGGAAGACGACCCCAACACAGTTGGGAAAGGCTAGGCAGATGGTGATGATGCATTATGTTGGACACGCAAGTATTTTTAGAATAGAATTTTTTTTTTATTTTTTTTTTATATGGTGTCCATAAAAATATAAAAATTCTAATATACGTACAGAGTTATTAGCAAAACATTAACAACCTCTTAAGAGGTCATTATACACATCATTATGAACAACTTTTACTATGGGACCAAAACTGAAATCGCGAATAAAAATCAGCTGTTCCCTACATTTATTTTCGTATAACTCGTCAACATGTAGGGAACAGCAGATTTTTTTTTAAGTAAGGGATCTATCCGAAAGTGAACCCTATATTTGTACTTATAAAATTCATATTCGTATAAATGACTACGAGCGAGCATGTAAAACTTGTCACATTAGTCAACAAATAGTTACCTGCACTACTGAATGTTATCATCATCATCAACTAGCTTTCTGACTAACTGACAGACTATGGAAAAACATGCTTTGAAATGTATTGTACCTTCTTACGTGCATTATTATGCGCTATTAATCTCATACGCACAACTAGCTTCAACTTTCTGACTAACTGACAGACTATAAATGGGAAACATGCTTTGAAATGTATTGTACCTTCTTACGTGCATTATTATGCGCTATTAATCTAACACAAATGTATCGATCGGAAGTCAGACTGATTGTTATCATTAAATAAAGCGATTGTATGTAACGGGTGGCGCAAAAGTGATGTCATGTGAATTTGCCTTATTTTTAGCCAAATGTTACTGCGCTTGACGTTTATGTTGTAGACATATAGAGAATTTGTTGTCAACAAGCCATGGAGCGATACACACCTCAAGAGCGTGGAATTATTGTTACTGCTTATTTGACAAATTTTCAATCTGTTTTAACGCAGCGTGAATTTCGTCGTCGTTTTCCTCGTCGTTTTGTGCCATGTGCTCGAACAATTAAGCGTTTGGCCGAGCGCCTCGTGCTACTGGGTCCACTACAGATCTAGCAAGAAGTGGCCAATTTGGAGCCAGATGTTTTGCGAGCAACAATTCAAAATGCCATAAAACGATGCACAACGTAAAACGAGCACGATTGTGCATCAACTCGAGAGGTGCCCATTTGAGCGATATCGTTTTTACCAATTAATGTCATGAATTTTTTACTTTCAAATAAACTTTTAATGAAAACAGACCCCCAATTTTTTTCATTTCTAACAAAATGGCAGCCAATTCAAATTATGACATTCGTTTTGCGCCACCCTGTATATTTAAGATTAGCTAATTTGTGATCACCATCTTAATTATTTATATTTCGTCGCATCTCCCGCCCGCGCTGTTACTTAAGACATCGATTAAGCGTTCCTTCAGACTTTTTTTCTTTTTGCTCGGCCCATAAGGGTTCTAGCGTGATGTTAAATAGCCTTCCCTCAAAAAATGCAAAAAGATTTTTTTAAATTCGACTGTTAGTCCCAGAGATTAGCGCGTTCAAACAAACATCTCTTCAGCTTTATTATTATAGATAAAGGAAGGAAGTGATTCTCATCGGCGGGCGTCTTCTTAGGCCGGCCGCATACGTCCGGTTTCCTCATTCGATCGTCTCGACGTTCTGAACGTATGCCCTTAGAGACGATTTTGTATAAAATGCGTGCATTCAGGGTCTCCGAATATGAATTCCTGATCAGGAAATCGAACGTATACGGCCAGCCATAACATGGTTAATCGGTGAAGGACACTGAACGAGACACAATGGAAGTTTAATTGTTATTACGCCAATGGGAATTTAGTCCCTCAAAGTGTTAAGTATGTCGTGTCTGTGATCTTTGAGTAATCTCTCATGGCACCAGCGAATGCCTCAACACGTTTCTGTTGTAAATATAGTCCGTTACTTATAAGAACCAATTGAGGAAAATAGCCGGAGTACGCCAATAGGCGCTTGAACCCACGGAATGTAACTGCACAGCAGTGACCTTTAGGTTTACACGGTTACATCAGACTGGCGCGTTCCAACTGTCACAAGCGGCATGGAAAATCCCAAAACGTAACATACAGAGTGACAGGAACATCGACGCGCAACCTGCACTCTAACTGAGTAACACACTATCAGTCTCAATCTGAATCATTTTGAAGGGTACCTATTGCTAATCCATTGCTTAATTATCTGCCTAGCCTTTTCCCAACTATGTTGGGGTCGGCTTCCAGTCTAACCGGATGCAGCTGAATAAAAACCCCTTGGTAAGATTGGTTCAGACTTTCGGGCTTCTGACTACCCGTAACGACTGTCAAAGATCCACGAATGACAGCCGGGACCAACGGCTTAACGTGCTTTCCGAAGCACGGTGGGGTCACGGTATGTAAAGGTGGTTACCCATCGACAGACCAACCGCGGCAAGCGCTGCTTCACCTGTTATTAGTGAAAACTTCTTTAGCGGCGCTGTGTACTTTTTTGGAATGGGTAAAAACTTCTAAATTCGCGTCAGGTCACGTGACCCTGATCGAAAATTCGTAAGACGTAAAACGTAAGACAGCGCCATCTATGCACATCGGGAAGAACTACGAGGGCCTCGCGTACTAACTACGTAGTTCATCCAACAACGACGAGCGCGTTGTTGAGGACAGCGCCATCTATGCACATCGGGAAGAACTACGAGGGCCTCGCGTACTAACTACGTAGGCCTCGCGTACTAACTACGTAGTTCATCCAACAACGACGAGATGGCGCTGAACCACGGATATATAACTGACGACGAGCAAATCTGAATAAATTCCTTTCACGAGAAGAATAAACCAGTCACTTTGGTCATCATACCTGATTTGCAAAAAACCCTATAAAATAAGGAACACACCTTAACACGCGTGTTTTGTTTATAAGACGATTCACAAAATACACTCGTAATTGTTCAAGTTTTCACTTCTGTCGGCACTACCGGAGTGCCAGTGTTTTTTTTAGCCACGAGCACCTCTGCCAATCCATTGCTTCATATGTTCAAAAAATGTGTCTGCTCAACAACGTAAACAAAGCAATGAATGCTGTTGAAATGTCAAAATGGAAGTAATGGAACCCATTGCTACTGATGGTGTGTTACGTAATTACCCCGCTGTTACCACGGGTTCAGTACATCATTCTAAAGTCCCCTATGTTGAAATTATTCGTCGGTTATTAAACAAACAAAATTGCTGTTCCATATATTTTCACCGCGTAGGTATTGCATCAGACCGGAATAACTCACTTTTTCTATGAAACAGCTGATTTTGTTTTCGATAGCCGTCAAGGGATCTGGCATCCAACATGTTCTGAATTCATGGTTTCAGTTTACGCGTCGATGTCCGGCATCTTGTATATGAGTACGTTTAGCGCATTCTGGGCACCCCAAATACCAATAAACTGGCTAGCTAATTGTTTACTACGCTACGAGTAATTTTCCATGTGAGATCGTCTCTAGAATCGCGCAGTATTTTACCTGTAGTTACGGAACAGGTTTATAACTTCAAGGCTCCTTCAAACAGGCGCGACACGCGATAAAATCGCGCGTCACACAAAGGCACCGCAAGTCGCGCAACGAGCGGTGCCTTTGTGTCGCGCGCGATTATATCGTGTGTCGCGCTTGTTTTTAGGAGCTTTTATATCAAGACCACGCACAATGAAGGTTTCTGTAGTTGGGATAAATTTATCCAAAAAACAAACTTAACATTGTAGTTAAGAAACATGTCCACCCATACATCGATATATGTCACAGACAATTCTCCAATTGCAAATGTCAGTTTATAATCGCAATTTTTTTATTGTAATATATGTATGTATCTATAAATTAACGATTCTGGACTTTTTCCTTTACTTGTGTGATCCCTTGCTTCTTGTCAAATTTCATGATTCTAAGTCAATACATACATACACTGCAGGTTTAGATTTATTCGCAAATATCAAAATATGTCGCATATGCCCGTATTTTTTAAGCTTCATATTTTTGGAGCTCCGAGGGACCGTAGACTGATATTAATTTAAACTTGATATTGCTATGAGAAAAAGGGTCTTGACAGGCTGACAGACGGACGGACAGTGAAATCTATACTAATATTATAAAGCTGAAGAGTTTGTTTGTTTGTTTGTTTGGTTGAACGCGCTAATCTCTGGAACTACCAGTCGGATTTGAAAAATTCTTTTTGCATTTGATAGCCCAATTCTTGAGGAAGGCTATAGGCTATATAACATCACGCTATGACCTTTAGGAGCCGAGCAAAACGAAAAAAAGTCAGAAAGAACGCTAAGCAAAAACGAAGTAATAGCGCGGGCAGGCGATGCGATGCGACGGGGTGGGTCGGGGAACAAGAAATTTCACGCGGACGAAGTCGCGGGCAGAAGCTAGTGATTCTATAAGAGTCCCGTTTTTCCTTTTGAGGTACGGTCCTAAAAGTGAATAAAATGGTGCTAAAATCGATGAAGATAATGGGGTATGGCATCGTGAATGCCGTCGGATAAATACTCGATGACGCGTAGTGTCGCTTGCTTGAACGTGTGGCTCCAGAGATGAGCGGTCCATTCGCGCGACAGTATCGCAACAATCTGTCCACGAGTAACTAGCGAGACACGACACAAGACGTTTTGCTGTCCTGAGATAATCCGAATACGGACGGACACAGCTGACACAAGCGACACTCTTTCATTGACATGACATATAATAGGTAAGAGGGTGATGAGCAAGTGGTGTCACTTCAAATTAACACTGTTATTTTAACGTTCACACTTTTCAATTATGTCTGTCAATCATATTATAAGGATGAACGAGGCGTGTGACTTTTATAATATATACTGCCTGACCTGTCTGTCTGTTACTTTTAAAGGCTGAACGGATTTGGATGTAATTTCGCACACGGATAGACAATGACCAGCGGGGTGATTGCGTGACAAACTAACGGTAGCAATGACTTTCATTTTGACAGTACAACAACATTCATTGCGTTATTTACGTTGTTGAGCAGACACATTTTTCGAACATAGGAAGCAATGTATTAACAATATCCTTCGAAAGTATTCCAATTGAGTGTGTTAAGCTATTAGGGTGGGGTTAGGATAGGACATTATTATCCCAGTATTACGTTCCCGTGGAATAAAACCGACCAAACGCGGACGAAACCGCGGGCAAATGCTAGTATTGCATAAATAACTTACTAATAGGTTCATTAGCGGTTTGAGTAATTAAATACCAATAAAACTTCTACGATTGATCTTTTGGACCTCTTAGAACCATGTATTCAGAAATTACTTACAAGAAATAATTGGATTGGCGTTTGCTCACAAAAGCCTCTGCACAATAACGAGACTATTAAAATATGCAATTAGCATTACGAATTAAACCTTAGGAGTCAAGTTACTGTTATAACATCGCTTACGCCGCGTATCGCTGCGATATCGTCGTGCTCGTGTACATGCAACGAGGTGTGGGAACAAGTCGGATGCCGAAAAAAATGTTTTTAGATTTATGTCCGTTTGTCTAGAACACTAGATTTATGTTCCGCATTGGCGAAAAAACGGCTGAATGGATTTGGGTGAAATTTATTTAGCACACAGATAGTTTATAAACTGGATTTACACATAGGTTACTTTTAATTCTGGTAGTATGTACTTGTACGATCCTGTGAGATATTTTCCGACACCCAAGCGGACTACGTCGCGGGCAAGAGCTGGTACCTAATAAACAAACAAGATAATAATCGAACTTCGAGACCCTTCTGTAAGGGTCACCGGTCACCGAGACTAGTTTCCTTAGCTTACACATAATAACACACTTTGTATCGAGATTTGCGTGCACACATATTCGTGCGTTTGCCAATTGAGCAAGGGTGATGCGTAGGCGCAGGTCAAGTTCGTAGCGCGATCGAAAATTGAACGCTATTCGTTGGTAATGTGATTCGCGATCCCATTACCAACAATTAACGCTCATGTTCATGATAGATTTGTTCGATAGCTCTTTCGTTGTTCAATCACGGAAATGGGTCAATGTAAGATGTTAAAGCACATGAGTATACATTTGTCTACGCATGTGATTAAAGTTTACAGAGTACAGTCTTTTGTGCTAGGAACTTCCTGAAGGGAATGCAGATGGCCAATTCACGTACCTATAGTTCAAATTCAAGTCGCATCTCAGCGACAATCAATGTCTAAGACTTGTCAAAAATGTATGTAAATTGATTGTAGTTCTGACATATTGAGACTGAGATTAGAATGCGAACGTTCTTTAAAATACGGGTTATTGCCCCTCTTTTCTGTTGAAATGATCTCTAGATAAATCATACTATGCCAGCATTCACGGACGTAGACTTCTTCTGTGGTCAGCACGAACTGTAATTATTATGAGAATTCATAGCTCATATCGGCATTTGATTTTAATGGACCCCTTAAATACTTCTTTATGGTCTACCGATTTCAATGGCGCTGCATCAATGTTAAAAGTGCTCGCAATAATAACAAAAGCTGTGGTCTATACTCGATACATCGCCACTACATTCTTGCAAAAAATCACGAACGAACTTGCAATCACTTGTTCGCGACTTAACCGCATATATCTAAGTAGTTATTAATAAAAGAATATTCCAGACTGGTTTGTGAGGCGATGCGGTGACCGTGATCTGGTCTATCGAGGTCGTCAGATTACCTGCCACTTACATATTGATGGGGTTTCAGTACAAGTACTAGAAAAATCCTGTACAGGTATTGGGTTGGTCCAATAGCTGGACAGGATTTCTGCATTCTGTAGTGTTACTAGTGTTAGTTTATACTTTGACTAGCTGAGACCCGCGGGTTCACCCGCATAAAGACTTGTACAGTGCGTGCCACGTTAGAAGAGACTTGACACACCACGTGGTCTGACATGCGCAGAACACGATTATAGGTATCTTTAGCGGTATGAGGTCTGAGTGCGGGACGGGACCGGACGTCATAGGGGCGGCGGAAAGAGGCGGGGGAGGCGGGGTCAAGTCTCTTCTTACGTGGCACGCACTGTACACACAGGCGCGATGCGACACGCGACACAAAGGCACCGCACGTCGCAGCAACGAGCGAGTGCCTTTGTGTCGCGCGCGATTCGCGTCGCGCGTCGCGCCTGCTTGCAGGAGCCTTAAGTTTCGATCCCGTGGGAATATCGGGATAAATGGATCCTATGTCCTAATCCAGGTCATGGTCCACCCATTTGCCAAATTTCAACAAAATCCGTTTAGCGTGAAAGCGTAATAAACAAATATGCAAAAAATCATGTTTTCTCCTAATTTTATAATATTAAGCTGAGATGATCAAAAATAATTTAAGCAGGCGAAACGTAAGTTACTTTTGGAACAGACCAATCTGTTACTTAATACCCAATTAGTAAACTCCTAGCAGCTAATCTTCAATCCCTCTCCCAGATGGATTGGCACTGAGCAAAGACAAAATGTTACCGAGACCCAAAACCCTATCGAAGGTTGCAACATTTTTCTGAGTTATCACAAAATCACTTTTGCCTCTGAGTCATCTATCTAAAAAAACAGCAACTTTTTTTTAAACAAGTTTATGATGTTTAAGTACGTATTGCGTTATCATGTAAAAGGTCATGTCAATGCAGTAAATCTAAAGATTTCCTTGAAGGTAACGTTAAAACATCTTCCACGAGTCGCGTTACTTGGAAGTACAGACGCCCGCCAGCACATCATCATTATCATATTAACTTCCTGTCACTAATATTTACGTAGCAAGTAGTGTTATACGAATTTGTCCACGGTGAGTACACTTTGAAAAAAAAAACTTTTTAAAAAACTTTAATTTCGGAAGTCAGTGTCGTTGGGATCGCTTTTTTGTTGTTTGCCACCGACTTCCGAAGTTAAAGTAATTTTTTACTTTATAGTGTATTTTTTGGAAGTCGGTTGTTATTTTTTTGTAAAAGTTTTTATTCATTAGTATTGCCAGTCTTTTTATATTGTCATCTCCACATTGTATGTACAGACGCCAGCACATCAAGCTACTACAATCTGTCAAATTTCTTTAAATTTTTTCAACTTTATCGCTAAAGCATAAGGTTCAAAGTTGATTGAGAAAATTTAACAGTTTCGGGTAGCTTGATGTGCTGGCGTCTGTACAAGATAAGCGAATTCGTCCGCCGTTTGGATCCCGTGATATTGAACCTTATTCCTTGTCTACATCATAATAAAGAACTTCTATGCGACATTTCAGTAGTCTATGGGTCCAAATTTTTGGGCTGGTTGATGAGTCAGTCAATGAGCGAGTGCGTTAGGACTTTTCTAAGTAATGGGCTGGTCATCAGCAATCGCTCAAGGAAATATAAAGATTCTTAAAACATGACGTTTAATGCTAATTTCCCACACGCCATGGAAATCGCAAGGAGTACCTGCACCACCTGGTTATATCATGCGCTTACGATAATATCGATGCTAACGGGTTTTTACGATGCCTATGAACGGCTTGCAATCTGACACTATCGCTTTATATGTACAGACGCCAGCACATCAAGCTACTACAATCTGTCAAATTACTTTAATAGATTTTCAACTTTATCGCTAAAGGATTAGGTTCAAAGTTGATTGGGAAAATTTGACAGTTTCGGGTAGCTTGATGTGCTGGCGTCTGTACATTGGCATAATGATATCTTCGTTGCTTACGTGTATTATAACAGTTCAAGTGTCTATTTAAGATGAAGAGTATTCAAACTGTTTCTCAGGAGGACACCTCTTCTAGCACCTTTATACATTTTGCGGCTAAGCGGGGTTATTGCGTAACAAACTATAAGTATCAATGGCTTGACAGCTCAACAACATCAATTTACGTTGTCGAGCAGACAAATTTTTTGAACTTAGGAACGAATGGATTAGCAATATCATTTCGAGAGTTCCTTTGCTAGGAACTCCCTACAAACATAAGCAGACGTAAAATTCATAATTTTTATATACCTTGGCATGTTCCACCAATCTATTAAACTAAACTAACGATAGGATTTGATAAGAACGAACTCACGACATCTGTTAACGTCACATAATTACAAGCATCAAGATCGAATCATTTACTTTAATGACCGGAGGACACGTCACGACGATAACCGTTCGAAGTCTAGAACGAGAACTAGATTTTCAGTTGATGAGACATTAGCAGATATGTAGTTTATTAATTGCTCTGGTGATCAAGGGAGTCTCTTGTATATGTAATTAGGATGAAGGACCAGCGGAGTAATTTAACTAATTTTGGATTAGCAATATTCTTCATAATGATTCAGATTGTGATTGGAACGCAATGAGGGTTTTCTGAAATGACGTTCGCCAGGTGGCAGCACTGGCACGTCAGGTCCAGACATCTGTCAAAGAGCCTATATTTTCTTTAGTCATGACTGAATGATGAACGAATGAATGAATCGAATGATGAACGTCATCATATATTTTATATTGGAAGACCTCTTGTCACAGTGGTGCTAACTGGTGTCGTAAATTTTCACGAAAACCCTCATTAGGGCGCTGCTATTTAGTAGCTTAGGTAGCCTTATTGTACGGGAGTAGGGATTGCAACGCGAGATCTCGAACCATTTTTCGAGATTCAATCTCGAAAAATGGCTCGAGGGAAGACTGTACTGATCCAGATTAAGAACGAGTTTTCGAGACAGACCGCCTTCTTAAGAGACTTCGAGTTGCCAACCTCGATGAGTCTGAGTTGCAATTAGACACCTATATTATGAAAAGCATTAATTTCTCGTTAAACATAACTACATTCATGCTTTGTCAGTAATAAAATCATAACATAATTCTTAACGATTTTGTTAATTATTAATAATGGTCTATAGTAAGTACTTATAGAGTTGATAAGGAAAAAAGCAGCTCTCAGTAAGAATATAATTGGCTCCATATCGTCAAAGAAGTCCATTCATTCTGGGGAACCCAATGAGACAATCAAGAGGATAAATATTTTATTATAAGATGTTCAATGGCGTTGTCTCATTTTGTGACTCACGAAAGCTGACATTAAGTTATAACGAACGCTTCACTTAAGATTTGCGTCGTAATGTGCATATATTCAAACTCCAATAAAATATGTACAGACGCCAGCACATCAAGCTACTACATTCTGTCATATTTCTTTAATAGATTTTCAACTTTATGGCTAAAACATAAAGTCCAAAGTTGATTGTGAAAATTTTACAGTTTCGGGTAGCTTGATGTGCTGGCGTCTGTACTTACTTCTTTCTTTTTGTGTTTGTTTTCTTTTTTCGTGCGTATTTTATTTCTTTCTTTACTTTACTTCTTATTTAAATAAATTCCATCACTGTGCTGTTCCAATCCCATAACTGTGCCCCGTTACTTCGTTTTCGCTGGTTTTGCTTTTTACTCGGCTACTAAGGGTCGTAGCGTGATGTTAAATAGCGTATAACCTTTCTCAAGAACTGGGCTATCAAATGCAAAAAGATTTTTTAAAATCCAGCGGGTAGTTCCAGTGTTGTAACAAAAAAATAACTTTTCAGTGACATTTCGTGACATCACGGCGGGCTCTATGAGAATAGAGTCCACGCAATCTAAGACTGCGCGCTGTCAAAATCGGAAATAATCGTTTGACGCCATCTCAACGTTTATATCAAGCGTCAAGGGAGTGTGCTGTGTTCCGTGTTTTCCAAAGTAAATATTCGCCATCATTATGCCGAATGTGATTACAAGTGCTGGCAGGGATAGTTCAAAAACGCGCGCAGACGCTACGCTACGCGCACTCTACCAGCGCTGCGACATTTATTTTTTAAATGTCCCAGCATCATGTTGAGATAGGAGCCTTTTGGCCTCGTATAAGACTTTCTGTTTCATATTTCTTTTTGTTACTCTTTTATTATAATTTATTTTTGACTGTGCTTAGTTTATTTTGTGATCTTCCTGTACAAATCCCAATAAATAGTTTTTCTTTCTCAAGGAATAATAGCTTTTCTGTGGATTTTTAAAAACGTCGAAAATCTAAGTCAAAACTAAAATATTTTATTTCACATAAACCTACATGGGCACTTATGAAACGTCAGAAGCAGAATGGTGCACGGTTCCAATTGGTTGTTTCCTATGGAGAAGAGCAGGTAAGAATCTCCACGGTTACACTTTTAGAAATAATTAGCTTTTACAATGTTTTCAAATTACATTATGTATGGGAGAACAGCGTAGGCCTGTCAACAAGTACCAGGTACTTAATAAAATAAAAAATGGTCAGAGTCTACAAGGCCTACAAAGTCCTCACATTTCCAAATATAAAAGAATCTATCAAAAAGATAAATACTCGTAAAATATAAAAACCTATAAAACCAAATAATATGATTGCCATTACAACCACTAATAAAGAGTTGAAACTACTACGTCGTAAACTATTCTCAGCCATTACCAATGCCAGCAGTTGTAGGTTCCCACAAAAACACTGAAACGTTTCAGTATTTTGTGGGAACCTCCAACTGCCTTTTAATATAATTATTTTGACAGTTTGTTGCAAAATGTCTTTGTATTACTTTCTCCTTCCCCCATAATGTCAACCATTTCCTGCCGTAATTTTGTTGACTGCTTTCTTTCTGTTTATTTTCTATTTTATTATTCAATACCAATTGCAGCTCCTTATGGGAAACTGACAGATGTCAAAACGTTTGTTTACTTTGATTTTTATTTTTCACAGTGCCTTTGTAGTTAGAGATATGGATTGTTTTATATTGAGTTATAGAGCGTAGCGTGGTGTTTCTACTCGATCTGTGCGCTTAACACCTAACATGCTGCGCTCCATTGCCCGTTGGCAAATCTTGAGTTTGGACTTCTGTTGTTCAGTAAGTGACCAACTTTGTGCACCGTAGGGTAGGAAGGGCAGGATGCACATGTCAATCAGTTTCCTTTTTAATGATATAGGAAGACTACCTTTCATGTGTTCTTTAAGGGCCCTGTAGGTCTTCCAAGCATTTTGGACTCGTCTTTCGACTTCTTTATCTTGTCTGTTTTTGAAAGAAACTATCTGGCCCAAGTATGTATGTGTACTCATCGACACATTGCAACACATGTCCGTCTACCTCGACCCTAGGTTTCGTGCTGTTGGTCATGACCTGTGTCTTGGTTCTGTTCCTAATAGTGATATTAATTTTATTTTGACGTGATCGCTGTTATCGTTATAATCTATATTAATCTGGACTTTAAAAGAGTTTCGGTCTTTCTTCTCAGAGTAGTCAGGGGAACATGAAACACATGTAGTTTTAAAAACATTATTTGTTTTTCACGTGTAAAACTGTTTGTACGACCTACGACAGAAATAAAATCATTTATAAATAGGCAAACCATTACTTTTCCCAGACCGTAGTACCTACTGTTTGTTCGTTTGTCACAGAGATGTGGTTTCCCTACGCTTTCCAACCGGCGACACGCTAACGGTTGATATTCTTTTGTCCTATTGAATTGTTTGCCAAGGTCAGTGTTGCAGTAATCATTTATTCAGAACGGTTTACCACGAAACAAGGCACATCATTTCAGCTGAAAGACGTCCACTGCTGCACATAGGCCTCCCCCAAGCACCTCCACTTCAACCGGTTCTGTGCTTTCCGCATCCAGCTGATTCCTGTTGCCTTCACAAGGTCATCGGTCCACCTTGTGGGAGGCCTTCCAACGCTACGTCTTCCAGTATGCGGTCGCCACTCCACAATCTTTCGGCCCCAGCGGCCATCTGTCTGCGAGCAATGTGCCCTGCCCACTGCGACTTAAGTTTGGCAATTCTTTGGGCTATGTCAGTTACCTTGGTTCTCTGCGGAAACATGGCACATTTCAGGATAACATAACCTCCTATAATCCTCGAATGGCTAGAAAGAGGTGTATCTATAGTAACATCCTTTACATAAGGCAACATTTCATTCTGCAAACCATTCTTCAACACTTAAATTCTTAAAAACCCCTCTTATTACTATTACCAAACGACGTAAAGATATGATTTGTACTGTTCCACAAACTCAGTTTAAATACACTAAGAGATTTTCTACTATCTTGGCCCTTGTTTGTACAATGACATTAACGCGTCCTTACACATCTATAATTTACCACACAGCAAATGCAAAATCGCCCTTCGTTCATTCCTCCTAAATAAAACCTACGACGGGACTGAGAAGTACATAATGACACTTACATAAAGGTAACCTTATGTAACCGATATTCAAATGCACACACACTCATACATACACATACACACGCACTCGCTCGACTCACAACACCACTTCTCATTCTTAAAATTAAAATTCAATTTGCTTTATTGAATTTTAATTTTAAGATTTTTGCTATTGTGCTTTGCTTTTTATAAAAACCTTTTTATTTTCGGCTCCATAAGTATTATACATGATTATTGTGATACTCAAATAGGGAGTTGAAACTGTCTCTCCTAAATACAGATTACTCAGTAATCTAGCTAGGAGAGCAGCGATTCACCCAACAATTCGTGGTACGTACACCATGTAATTAATAATGCATACCTTCTAGGTCCCTCATGTACTACAAAATCTTTTAAATTTATTATTATATTATTATCCACGTTTCGCCAGTTATGAAGCCATGCAATAATTAGGGGGACGAACCTATATTCCATTTCAAGATCTTCGAAAATAAATAGAATGTCGACTACAGTGTTTGTTTTGGTAAATTACTATCAAATTAATTTGCTGAAAAAACACGCTATTCTCCCATTATATTCGGAATGGTACAGACCGTAAATAACTAGCTACTGGTATGCTAGTAAACACTTTTGTTTGCTGAACGACTTGGCATAATCATACCTACACCATTGATGGAAATGTAAACACAGCTTATCCATACTTTAATATTATAAATGCGAAAGTGTGTCTGTCTGTTACCTCTTCACGCTTAAACCGCTGAACCGATTTAGATGAAATTTGGTATAGAGATAGTTTGAGTACCGGGAAAGGTCATAGGATAGTTTTCATCCAGATATTCCCACGGGATTGACACTTTTGCGGGTGAAACTGCAAGGCACTGCTAGTTTATTATAAAGCCTTCATTAAGTTTACCACGGGTGTTCGCGTCCTTGCAATTACTAGGGATGCCTCGATACGCCTTTTTGCCGATACGATACCGATACTCTTATAAAAATATCGGCGATACCGATACCGATACCGATACGCTTACTGAATTCAAAAAGGAAGGTAGATTAAATAAAACACAATTAATTAATAGTTTTAGTAACAAAAATTAACATTTATAAGATTTTTATGGAATTATCAATTGTCGAAATTTCAAAGTGATTCCATATAGCACTTTTGTGTTTTGAAGTTGATATGACTACTATTTATTTTATTTGACTCAAAGGACTAGTTATAAATGACATACAATACACAAACAATTACGATATGTAATTCTTAATCTTATTTGACATCACGCGCGTTTACATTACATTTTTAAAGCGCCAAATTTGAAAAGTATCGTTGAATCGGCCATAAAAATATCGCCGATACCGATATATCGGCAAACCTGAAGTATCGCCGATATATCGGTATCGCTATCGGATGCATCCCTAGTAATTACTGACTACAATAGATTCAGTGTAATCCCCAAAGTTTAGCAACGCCTAGTTTAGTAATTGTCCGACCGATTTTCATTTTCGGCAATTTTCGTAGTCGACCAACAAAAAAAACGCAATTTTTTTAGGTGTCGGCGATTCATCATTTCAGCCGAAAGACGTCCACTGCTGGACATAGGCCTCCCCCAAGCACATCCACTTCGACCGGTTCAGTGCTCCTCGCATCCAACGGGTTCCTGCGGCCTTCACAAGGTCGTAGGACCACCTTGTTGGAGGCCTTCCAACGCTACGTCTTCCGGTACGCGGTCGCCAATCACCAGAACCTTTCGGCTCCATCGGCCATATGTTCTGCGAGCAATGTGCCATGCCCACTGCCACTTAAGTTTGGCAATTCTTCGGGCTATGTCGTTTACCTTGGTTTTCCTGCGGATTTCCTCATTCCTGATTCGATCACGCAGAGAAACTCCAAGCATAGCCCTCTCCATTGCCCTTTGGGCCTTCTTATAAGGCGCATTGTGAGCGACCACGTTTCAGTATCCTAATCTCCTACAGGCTGACGTCCGGGATGTCTTCAGTATAGTGTCGGGTCAATAGCTCTTAGGTCGTTTGCGAGATTCGTAACGGGGTTAATTGTTGACGTGTATAACTGTCCATAGGACCTCTCGATCTCTCTCAACAGCTCAGGTTTGGCGGCAGGACTGTACTGATTTTTTTTTATTTTTACCAAAGACAATCCTGTTGCAAACCGAAAAGATCATTATTTTCGTTTTCTGTTTTCGATTTTCGTTTTAGCAAATTCCTAAGCTACCACTCATTTCTCACCGCCACCTATTTCACCATTCCTTTACTTATCTTGCAAGTTTTTTTGCACTAAGTGACTGCTTAATCGCTTAATACCCGCTAATGAGACACAATTGATTTTTTATTGTAATGGGCCGCTGGGGGTCCGCGCGTTGTAATAACCTAAATGGCGGTGTTTGGAGGAGGCCTATATCCAGCATTGGCCGTCTTTCGGCTGAAATGATGATGACAACTAGGGATGCATCCGATACCGATACCGATATGTCGGCGATACTTCAGGTTTGCCGATATATCGGTATCGGCGATATTTTTATGGCCGATTAAACGATACTTTCAAATTTCGCGCTTTCAAAATGTAATGTAAACGCGCGTGATGTCAAATAAGATTAAGAATTACATATCGTAATTGTTTGTGTATTGTATGTCATTTATAACTAGTCGTTTGAGTCAAATAAAATAAATAGTAGTCATATCAACTTCAAAACACAAAAGTGCTATATGGAATCACTTTGAAATTTCGACAATTGATAATTCCATAAAAATCTTATAAATGTTAATTTTTGTTACTAAAATGATTAATTAATTGTGTTTTATTTAATCTACCTTCCTTTTTGAGTTCAGTAAGCGTATCGGTATCGGTATCGCCGATATTTTTATAAGAGTATCGGTATCGGTATCGTATCGGCAAAAAGGCGTATCGAGGCATCCCTAATGACAACATTTAGTCGTCACCTAGTTGTTTTTGAAAGAGTTTGCGTAACGAGTCATCAATTATCGATATGTTTTCATTGTTGTAATATGAAATACAACATCCAGTGAGACAGTGACGCACTATAAATACTATAATTTACCGATGACGACTGTAACTGTTATGTTATGAAAGAAAATATCTTACCGCAGAGGATGTGAGCGTTCCGGCGTATATTGTTCTCCAATTGTTTGACAAACATCACCGTCGTATTATATGAGCACTGTCATTACTTTCACACGCTATTTAATAACTGCTCTCTACTTTATATTTAACTAGCTGACCCGGCGAACTTTGTATTGCTTCAGAATTAAATAATCTGACAAAGTAGAATACCTAAATAATTGCAGAAAAAAAGCCAATACGGCTATTATCATTATGTGTCTCGCTGTTCAGTCATCAGTGCGGTTAGCACGTGACGTTATTACCTCCGTATTATTTAATTTCTGAATGCACCCTGTTTGACAGGTACGAACGGTTTGTATGGGATAATAAAATTGTTGCTTTTACTATTTTCCTTACAACTTCTTCATATTTTCTCACCTTTTAAACCTTCCTTGGACTTCTACAAATATTTCAAAACCAAAATTAGCCAAATCGGTCCAGTCCAGCCGTTCTCGAGTTTTAGTGAGACTAACAAACGTCATTTCATTTTAATATGTATATATACTATCTCATGCCCGCGGCCTCGCCCGCGTGGATGACGGAAATTATACCACAGGAACGTGCTACCGGGACAAAAAGTAGCCTATGTCGTTCCCTAGGATGCCATCTATCTCCTTGCCAAATTTTATTGAAATCCGTTTTGCGGTTTAGACAAGAAATGGTAACAGTTACTTTCGAATTTATAATATTACTAGCAGCGCCCCGCGGTGTCACCCGCATAAGTTTCGATCACGTGGGAATATCAGGATAAAAACTACCCTATGTTCTTTCCCGGGACTCAAACAATCTCTATACCCATCTAAATCGGTTCAGCGGTTTAAGCGTGAAGAGGTAACAGACAAACAGACAGACTCACTTTCGCATTCATGATTTTAGTATAGATAATATGGATTGGTGCATCTATCTACTAGTGGCGATACTTAGAGCCTACGCCCATTGGCGGCATTTCAATTTTATTGTAAAACTATTAAGTTATATTTGTGTTCATCGCATAATATCCCTATCGTGTCCTGCAAGTGTGCGCAGGTAGCCGGCAGTCGCAACTCGCACTGGTGCGCGAATGACCAGGGGCGGATCTACTTAAAGGCTTTTTGGGCTGCAGCCCAGGGCCCCGTGGATACAGAGGGCCCCCAACTGAACTGAAAACAATAGACGATATTGTCAATAATAAAAATTATCTAGAATTAAAAAAATCCGATCATAATAAAATGGCAATTGGTTGAGTAATTAGGTAGGGCCCCTAAGCAGTACTAGCCCAGGGCCCCACAAATTCAAGATCCGCCCCTGCGAATGACCACAAATGTATGGCGCTTCGTCCTAAACTAAAAGTCCATGTGTCACGACTAACGACTAACCTTGTGTATTTAGAGGCGAACAAAATGCTCTTTCTGTAAGACTAAAAATGTTTTTAGCTATAGTCCCGCTATTGCGTTCTTTCGTTATTAACTTACAAAAACTGGCACGTGATATTTTGAGGTTAAATTGGTAAAAATGAACCTATATACAGTACGGCAAAGAATCGGAAAAACGCCTGTTCAGTGGTCGTAAAAGTTTATCTAAGATAATATTAGGAGGATGAACAAAATATAAATACCAAACAAAATAAATAATTATGCAAAAACTCGTTTACCTAAAGGTGACGGAGGTTAGACGTCATTCATTTTTCCATCGAGGTCAAGAGCAGGAATATTTAGCAATTTAAAAAAATTCGCTACAACTCGTTTCGTTTAACTCTGCACGCTAGATGCTATATGAACATAACATGTTAATGCCAATATATAAAAAATACAAACCATTCATATCTAATCAGGACTAATGAAAAGCAAAGCATTGGAGTTGAACGCACAGCAACACTGAGCATACTTCGCACAGCTTGTAAATAATGACGACACTTTACGACCAAAGGCTTATCCTTCACGAAAAGAGTTCTTTTCCTCGCAGCCAGCGTCTGTGTAAGTTGTAAATAAAAAACCGAATATCGAGTATTCGAACCAGTTCGAGAAAAGCAAGTTCTACGATACTTGACATAACCCGCAGGCGAATTTTTTCTTTCTGTTGGATTGTACACACTTGAGTGCGACAATCGCCTGGCGATACTCGCATGGACAATCTCTGCTCTCGAAGGGTGAGCAACTCTTCTCGTGTAAACAAGCCTTTATGGGTAATGTTTCTTTTTCTTTTGCGTACAGCGCACTGTATCAACAATGGCAATGATAACAAACAGCGTAAATCAGCGTCATATTAACGTCAATCATCATATTTTATCAAAGTAGTTATGAACAAAAAGGTACTGCGTATGCACTCATGACGGGAATTCTATTAAAATCCTTTTACAATATAAATGGATGAGTAAAGAAAATCGCGAACATACAAACATACATACATACGGGGTCGACTGCAGAACCTCCTTTTTTGAAGTTGGTTAAAAATAAAGTAGCTCTTCACCTGCGACTTCGTTCGCGTGAATTTCGAATTTTCTCCTACAAATTCCGAAATCACATCCAACTATAAAATGAAAATTAGTGATCAGTCATCATCTTCGATGCATCGCTCGCCCGCGCTTTTACTACATCTTCGCTTAGCGTCCCATCAAACTTTTTCTTTTTGTTCAGCTCCTAAGGGTCATAGCGTGATGTTAAATAGCCTTAAATAACCTTTCACAAGAATTGGCTCTCCGATTAAGTAGTTCGAAAGTTCAGCCATGAAATCGTAACAGACAGTTTAAATATTTTCCCACTGAATAAATACGATCAAAATGAATGTTCTAGAAATATTACGTTAATACAGTTTCTTTTCCTTAAGAGCACAGTTAATAGCAGCCAATCAAATATAATCATTATAGTCGATAATTCTAAAATTATAATCGTCTTTTATTAATTCGAACAAGGAAACTGTATCAAATAATCAATGTAATTTTTATCGAAGTCATCGAGCAGATTCATTTTTATCCTTGCTTATTTAATTCAGTGTAAGTTTTTAAGTTTTTGGTATTATTTGCTTCTACCCGCGACTTCGTCTGCTTGAAATTTCTTCCCCTGACCTACCCAGTCGCATCGCATCGCCTGGTCGCGCTATTACTTCGTTTTAGATCTCCACATGGTTGTGTCATATTATCAACATATTATTTCATGCAGTTGTATTGCAACAAAGATGTTTTATAGCTTCTAGTCGCTAGGTTCAGACTCTGTTTTCCAGAATCATAAAAACAGAAGCCTGTTCCTATCAGTTAATTTATATTAAGGGAATAATGTCGTTTAATGTTTAGCAAGGATTTCTCAAACCAGGCGCTTAAGTTAAAATAATCTTTATTGCTACCGGTTACCGATCTCATACTTACCGACAGCCGAAACTAAATAACTGACCTGAGAACCAAAAAATATCTACATATAATGGGAACCGGAAATCCAATGCAAAAACTCCACGCCAGCATGACCCAGCCATTTGCAAGCACATATTTATAACGGACATTCGCTATGCCGACGAAAGCATGCCAAAAATCTATAAATTAAACATCTGTGTATACAAGGATACATAATATATTATATATTCCAAATGACAACTGTTTATAATGGACGTGACGTGCTCCTATATGTGTATGATTAGGAATTAATTAATAAGCGCGATGATTAAATTGAATGTGCCTCGAAGGATTTCGTCGAAATGAAGTTTTAATGGCAACTTGGTTTTTTATGATGTAACAAACTTTCATTTTCTCCATCGTAAGATAGCATGGCAGGCCAAATGACACGAATGCAGTCCGAGAGATGGGCAAAGATCGCCATTCACTGGACGCCTGAGAGACCTCATCGCCGTTGAGGTAGACCGCGGCGAAGGTGGTGTGACAATCTGGTCATCCGCGGAGCAAACATGACCAGATATCACATAAGACAGAGAAGTTTGGAAGGAGAAAAGGGAGACTTTGCCCAGCAGAGCATCTAATAGCATTGAGTTAAAATATACAAACGTCAACGTCTTGTTGTTTTTAAGAGAGCAGTCCAACAATGAAAACCACGAAACTTTTCCTTTCGAATTCAGCTGTCGAGAAGAAAGTGTGTGTGCGAACTATGGATGTGATGCAACAATTTTTGACGTTTAAATGAGGGTAAGTATTTGGAAAGTACAAGAGTGAGCGAGATGTGGCTATACAAGCAGTGGATCGAAATTTGAAATAATAGAGGGGTATCCCGCATGCCAATTAAAAGTTAATACACAGGGCTGACGTCGATCGATAGTGCTACAATGTGTAGTCCATATCACTGTGTGACTCAAAGGTGCCTTAAAAAGGTTATGTCCATTCCAGTATTCTCTTTTGGATAAATTGCATTCTGGTGAATCCTCATGGATACCCACCGTCTCGGAGTCGTCCATGTGGACTTTGACATGAGGAAAATTGGCAATAATGAAAAAATGGAACGAAGTGGTGGCTAATAAAAATAATCTGATGTAAGACATATTCTCGGAATCACATAAAGACACTCTTAGGACTTAGTTGGTAAGTTAGTAATGCGAAAATGACGTCATCAAAATCGCTGGTGGATGCCTTCTCATACGAAACTCGCAGCGTAACTTAGCATTTTAATATTCATTAAAAAAAAATAAGAAACTTTCCATAAATTCCAGTTTTGGAATAACGCAGCAGTGGATGTAAAACTTTTCTGTAAGTATAGAATATATGTATGTTAAGTTTTGTGCCAATATGGCAATTATACACTGAAGGATATCATATAGATAGAAATCAGTTGCGTCTATTCTATACTGAACTTCTAAGTAACGTGTTACAATTTTCTTTTGAATTGTAAATGTCAGTTAGAAAGACACGAAATGTCGTCGTTCCCATTAACAATGCAAAAGCAGTGATGGAAACGACACGTTACTAGTAGCGAGACTACATAATTATTATGCAAGAACCGGCTGAAGCGGCGGTGCTTGGGGGAGGCCTACATATGTCCAGCAGTGGACATCTAATGACGATTATGTATATGACAAGTACTGTATTTAGAAAATACGCTACGACTGTCAGGGGAAACCACGATGATAACACTAAATAAATAGCGAGTGACACTATCTCTGAAGCTGAAATTAGATTAAATGTATAACCATGCCATATTTACTCGTCTTGTTACGAAGTAACAGTGCAAAGGCTTTAAAACAAAAATGCTGTACGGTTTACGCTAAAATATTCTATTAGTATTTTATCATTTACTTTCAAGTTTATCTTGGACATCGCTGCATCGGTGAAGAAAACATTGTGAGGAAACCTGAACTTTAAGTATGAAATCCGCCTTGAGCAAGCGTGGTGATCAATGCCCAATTACCAATGCCTTCTCTGTATGAGAAGAAATCATAGCCCTGCTGTGGGGGAATAATTGGCTCGTATTATAGTATTTTATCAACTGTCAAATAATTCCACTTACTTTCAGTAGTATTAGCGGTCTTGATGGATCCCGGCGTGGCATTCGTCGACGAAGCGTTGGGCAATGTCGGTGCAGGGTCCAACGGTACGGGGCGTGCTGGTGTGAGCCCCGTGGCAGTCGCCTGAGGGGCTGGCGAAGCCAGCGGGGGCGCCGGAACATCCCTGCGTTGGCGGCTGTGGTCCAGCTGTACTATGTCGTAACGGAACGGACTCGAACTACCGCTGTCCAGAGCATATTCTATGTTCCATGCTGAAAGTTAAAGAAAGATTGGTCAATTTTGTGATGGTTCTACAGGGCGATTTGGTCACTTGCAAGCGTCAGGAGGGAAATTCTATCCGCCATACTAAACAACTTTAACTGTGAACATCAAATCTGGGACGTAAAAATAAAACTGCTGGTGCATGCATCCCATGTATTGAAATATTTACCATCTTCTGTTGTTAAGATTTTTT
The DNA here is from genome assembly GCA_963855955.1 of Luperina nickerlii. NCBI lineage: Eukaryota > Metazoa > Arthropoda > Insecta > Lepidoptera > Noctuidae > Luperina > Luperina nickerlii. The sequence continues at coordinate 4,045,835 of OY979662.1, forward strand.
TTAGTGTTGGAAAGAAACTTTAAACTGCCAAGAGAACTTATGAAAAACCTGTGCTTAAAACTTAGAATGTATAATTATGATACTTGACTCACTCCGATTATTGAAAATTCTGAGAACAATCCGTTCAAGTTTTAGGATGGCTATTAAATTTGTCATCAAAATCATGACCTGCATAAATTAAGTCGTCGATATAAACAGCCAGTTTTAAATGATTAAATTTGTCATCAAAATCATGATCTGCATAAAATTAAGTGGGCAATATAAACAGTTTTAAATTATATTTTGGGAAAATAATTTAATTCATAGCGCAATGCTTTACGAATTATAATTACAATAGCACTGACCATTCATGTCATAAAACTTGTAGACATATACCTATAAGTTTTCTAGTCTATTTAATTGCCATCTGGGATATTTGAATAGACTTTACAGCCCATCCACAATTATCTTACCTCTGATATTGCATCATTGTCAAAATTAATTATTTTCCCAAATAAATAAAATAAAATTAATGTGATGTTTGTCCTCGTTACAAAAAGGTTGCTTTTGGGTTGCAGCTGTCCAGGTCCAGTTGAAAACCAGCGTCAGGCACCAGTTGTCTGGCATTTTTGCTGAACTGGGCCTTTTTGGCGCAGCCGTGAGGCACACTTTCCTCCTAATTTCTTACATCGGACTTTGCACTTTTTATTTTTATCTTATTTTTTATTCTGATGTACGACTAATATCTAACTACCTGGTGTATTGTGTGTCTCTTAGTCTGTGCTAAATAAATGTATTTTCTTTCTTTCTGTCACAGGTAAAATAACTGTGAAAGAACTGTAAGGCTGAGGCTACAGTAGGCAACGATTTGCGATGCGACTGGAAGAGCGAAACGAGAAAAACATGGTATGGCTACATTACAAGCGAAAAAAAAGCAATTTTCTAATAAATTCGCTTCAATTTCGCTCATTGATGTAGCCGATGCCGTGATTTCAGTAATGTTGTTCCTATCGCATAAAGAAATCAAAGATCGCTAGTAATATTTGATGTACGGTGTAGCCATATACGTGAGCATTCATTTACTTGTTTTAATCGCTCATGTGTCGCAGGTCGCGTCGCGGCCTAATGTAGCCTCAGCCTCACGGCTATCATTGTAGCCTGTTTGGTTAAATGAAAACAGAAACATTTCACTGATCCTTTAAAATGTCGTTGACCTTCTAATGACGGATACTTTTTTAAACCTCTGAAAACTTCTTGCGCTTCTTTAAATGATGCACGCTTTTTTAGTAATTAAGATTTTTTGTTCTATCCTTTTCTCACAGTTGATAGCAGTATAGTTACTGCGACCAAACGGGTTAGGTGGTCTTGTGGTTTACACTGCGGCTTAGCAATGTGATGGTCTCGAGTTCAAATCCGCGGATGAGGTTTTTTTGGTTGTGGAAGTAAAGGCTGAGCCAGTTTCCCATGGCCCTCCCATCACGGCGATGTGGGAACACCGCTGAGTTTTAGTGGGTATACTGTCGGTGTCATTCCGACAGCAGTCCCACTCCCACATACCCCGTTTCATGCCCCGCGAGCGGGAATGCTTTTCTCAGCGACAAAAAAAAAGAAAATAAAAAAGGTTGTGACTGTGAGTGTACAATATTTATAGGAGCAAAATAAGCCTATAATGTCCCCAATGCTGGAACACAGGGCTCCTCTCGATGAGAGGCCGTAATCCACCACGCGGGCCCAGTGCGGGTTGGTAGTGGTCACATGTCTTCGAAATTTTAGTTCTAGGACATTCTGGTTTCTCTCACAATGTTTTCCTTCAACGTTTTGAGAGCAGTGGTGGCCAAGTAACGGCAGCGACTTACGACTTGTAGGCCGTAGGTTCGAACCATGACCTGACAGGCGCTTTATTTTGTGTAAATTTTTAGGAGCGCAAAATGGGAATTCTTAAGTGCTTGGTCAGACTGGCAGCGCGGGGCAGGGAGCGGCGCGGGTGCGAGAACGCGCGCGATCTGCCTATCCATAGTCGAGCGCAGCTGCGGTCTGCGTCTTGTCGTGTCAGTGTTTGTCAAAATGTCATATGGATGAAGAAGACTTAATTTTACTAGAAAAAACCTCGGAACTAGTTTAAGAGCCCCAGTCCCCGCGCGAGCCGCCCGCGCACCCACTGCAGCCACTTGTATGAACGGGCTATGGCGTGAGATGCCCGCGCGCTTCCCGCGCTGAGCAGCCCGCGCCGCTTACCGCGCCCGCATGCCCACTATGGACACTCAAATGAAGTTTTTATGTTTGAGTACGCCGTGCCGCGCCCGTACCGCGCCCGCGTTGCCAGTCCGGCCAAGCACTTAAGGCGACTACATGACCTAAAGCGCGGTCTTTGTCGGACTGCATAGAAAAGAAAGAGAAGCGCGATGCCATAACGCTGATAATTTATTGCAAAATATGTAGCAATTATCTATTTACAAAAAATCGATTGTTTGGACTAAAAAATTAAAACACTAGTGTTTTAGATGTTGCTTGTTGAATAATCTGACAAAAATCAGAATGATTGTATGTATGTTAGTACCTATGGTTTTTATTGTAGAAAGAAAGTTTTTAGAGGTATCTTTATGATTGTTTTCTATCGTATCAAATTAGTTGTCTTACGTTTTTAACACACTATCTACATAGCATATTATTATATCCTGAAGAATATCATATATTTTTTCTGATTTTGTTTACTGTAGTCGATTATATACTTTTATTGTTTCTAAAACTTGCGTTTTTTTTTTTGCGTTTAGGTCCTGTAACGTTTTTCTGTCCATTTAGAAAAGTGTCATAAAGGAGCCCAAAGCTGTAGGAAGCAGAATCATATAATTTCCGTTAAGTACGTGATAAAGCAATGAGCTTCTAAACAAACTCAGATTTATAAAGGTATTTAGACTTGAATTGACTAAGGAGGTTTATCAAGAACATCAGAAGTAATCATGTTATTAAAGTAAGTGTAAGAGTGACAAGTTGATATGGCTTCGCCTACCTACTGCCATTACGAGGTTTTATCTCGCTAAATTGACTCTCACATGCTGGAATGTTACTTGCAATTAGGGATGCCTCGATACGCCTTTTTGCCGATACGATACCGATACTCTTACAAAAATATCGGCGGTACTGATACCGATACTATTTATTTTATTTGACTCAAACGACTAGTTATAAATGATATACAATACACAAACAATATCTTATTTGCATGGAAAAATACTACGCGCAACAACATTCAACCTAACGAAATGGGATAGATGTGCGAGTGCGAGGCCAAAGCGGGCGGGCGAAACAAAACACTGAATAAAGCGCGGGGTTTCCCCGAGCATAGTTAGTTTGTGCCTCGTTTGCAACGAAATAGATGGGGCAATACGCGCGTTTACATTACATTTTTAAAGCGCGAAATTTGAAAAGTATCGTTGAATCTGCCATAAAAATATCGCCAATACCGATATATCGGCAAACCTGAAGTATCGCCGATATTCGGTATCGGATGCATCCCTACTTGCAATGAACAATCCACTTTAATGTGTATAGAGGGAAAATGAAAGGATTCGCTAAGATAATCCGTGAAAAAACTACGAGAGAAATGAAGCAAATGTACGGCCAGAAATGACGTAATACAATATCATTGGCGACCAGTAATTGTATCTTTCTAGAATTCTAATTTTTAAATAGACTATTGAATTTGTCTTAACTGAATTTTCTTTTACATGCTTGTAGGAAGAGTCAGGTATTGTTCGCACAGTCGCTTTGTCTCTTTCTAGAGAGCGGCCACTTTTGTAAGGCTAACGCTCAGTTCATTCTCGACGTCTATGCACCTTTTTGAATAGGGATGTTGCCTGGGTAAAAATAAATCGATTCGATTTAGTCCCTCAGTAAGATTATTAAAAAATATTGAACACGTATTTTTTGTTTTATCAATTAGATAAAAAATTACAAAGATATATCACATCAAAGTTCAGGAGTGGGGGGCTTTGACGTAATAACGTGCTAAAATTTGTAGCACGGCGTGACGTCATACGAAATTTCCAAGCGCTGTATCTTCGTAATTTTTTGTTTGCCAGACAAAAGAAAAAATACGTATACAATATTTTTTAGTAATCTAACTGATGGACTAAATATATTTTCTTAGTCAACTACCCTATTGTCATTTGCAATCGTAATGTTGATAGCTCTGCAACTACACGTATTACAAACGGGGGCGGGACAATTATGGACGAGGTCTAGACAGTAGTTCTGTTTAGACCTCTGCAAATAGCTACTGGCTACTAAATTGTAATCACAATACAATGTTAGGAATCCCGACCTAATATTGCATTTTCTAGAACAAATACACTCTTTTACATAAAGATACCACGTCTGCACTCGTAATCAGCCTATAATGTTCCCACAGCTGGGAAACAGGCCTCCTCTCTATGAGAGGGAGTGGGCCATACATAATCCTCCACGCGGGGCCAGTGCGACTTGGTGGATGTCAGTAATGTCATGTCTTCTGGTTCTGAGACATACCGGTTTTCCCACGATGTTTTCCTTCACCGTTTTGGGAGCAGCGGTGATGAAATCATATACACAAAGTAAAGTACCTGCCTGGGTTTAAACTCACGATCTACAACCAATCTACAAACAATCGTAAATCAGGGCCACTGCTCTCAAGGAAAGAAAAGCCTTCGGAGAAGACTTGCATAAAATCTCTAGCTTCACAGAAACAAGAAATTCTTTGATGAATTGATTTAAAGCGACGAACAGTTTAAATAAGGAAACAGCTCAGACAATACGGGATCTACGAAGCACAAGGAAACAAAGGAGCTAGATGACGTAACAGACGATATAGTCAGTCACGATAAAATCTCCGCTATTTAAAAACAGTTGAAGATAACAGACGGCCAAGCCTCGTAAAATTTAAAATCTAGACGCAGTCTCATCTCGACATTCTCGACGACAAACTCAAAAACTTGTCAAAAATGTAGGGAAATTAGCGGTATTTTTGAAAGACTGAAACTGAGATCAGACTGAACATTTTTTTAAATTACGAAAATTGCCCTCTGTTCACATTGATAAATAATATTTATTTCTGTAAATTGGTTAAAAAAAATACTTTTACACGTCAGAATTAAAAGATGTTTTAAAATTAGATGAGTTCGGTGTTTCCAAAAGCTACTAATCTAAGAAAGACCGAAACAAACACGAGGTCACAGTTTCTTTTAAAGTCCAGACATAATTTTGGACAAGCTACATGAAAACCAGGCAAATTAGTGTCTGAGATGGTCTTTTGAGGAAATAACCGCACAGATTTGAGTGGATCTGTCCAGTTAGTGCACGCATTTGTCAGTAATTGTGCAGCTCAACTCAGAACTTAAGAAGCTATACGACTCGACCACCAATATCAAAGAAACGATGCCGCATATAATAGTACTCAAACTGTCAGAAAATGATTAAAACTAACAGATAAAACATAATGTCATAGTCCTCACGTTCACAATAATTACAATAATAATAATACGGGGTTAACTACACGTATTATTGTCTTGAGATACCTAGTGCAGCTAACAAATGTTTGGATAACCCGCAGTTCACAGTCCCAGAAGTCATTGACCAGTGTTATGATTACATTTTGCCGCCGTAACACGTAGAAATTAGTACGACTGTGAGAACTAGCACTATGGTTTAATTCACAATAGGTTATTTCCTGTCTTTTCAATTAAAAACGCTGTTGGATGTGTACAGACGCCAGCACGTCAAGCTACCCGAAACTGTCAAATTTTCCCGATCAACTTTGAACCTTATGTTTTAGCGAGGAAGTTGAAAATCTATTACAGAAATTTGACAGATTGTAGTAGCTTGATGTGCTTGCGTCTGTACTGTTTAATTTGTGGCTATTGAGTCCCTTTGTTTATTTGTGATTAATTGTTCGCCTCAAGTGGCTAATTACTACAATAGCTTTCCTTTTATTTAACGTGGTGGTTTAGGACTTAGGAGGGCCCACTCCCTCTCAAAGCGGGGGACGCCTATACCCAGCAGTGGTAAGTTTGGGAAAGTTATAAGCTGATTAAGCTATGCTAATTGTTAATGTTCTGTTTTGGTGATCAAACGTGTCTGAAAGAGAAGGATTATTTTTTTGTTTAGTTCTTAGTGTGGCTCACAAATTTTATATTAGCAACTTCTAGGCTAGTACCCTAACATATTCTTAAGATTCCCAAGCCAACAGTGTGAACTCATAAACTGTGCGTAGTTTAGTAACATGCGCACATACATAATAAGTACAAAGAACTTAACAGATAAGAAAACATTAGTAATAATATTTATTTAAAATTCTTCGCACAATGGATGTGCTTACTCAGAGTTTATTGTCCAATCAAGTAGGTACCTATAATATGTCGCAGATAGATTGTAGAATCCGCTGTTTTACAAAACAACTCCGTTATGTAAAACAACTGAACTTGAACACGCAGAATTGCATAAACGTTCTGCATTTACCAATGCAGCGGGACAACGATCAGCGGTTTTGTAAAACTTGTCTTCTTTTGTAAAACGTTCTAAATTATGTCGCTCGTGGCTCTGTGTGTCGCAACAACAATAATGGCGTCCGAAACATAAAACGAGTAATATGAGCAAAAACGACCTGAACTCGAATGAAAATAGTGATTTTAAGGACAATAAGTATTAATTAAAAGTTATCAGTTTTATGAAATATGCTCATTGTGACTGCAAATAAGCCATTCTGCATTACGTCTAAACGTTGGTAGAAGTTTTAGACAATCCAGTTGAACGTTGTTCAGTTGTCTTACATCGGAGCTGTTTGAAAAAACAACTAGCGGTTTTGTAAAACAGCGGATTCTACAATCCATCTGCGACATATACATTGGTGAGCATGCCTCACGGCTCTTACGACTAACAAGCTGTCACACATTTAGCATTGTTTAGGGTTTTCGTAATTAAAAACACGCGTTCATCGACCTTCAAAATCATCACAACACTGCACATAGCTGCGTGTGTGGTCTAATAAGGCGACATTCGCCCAGCAGTAGCTATGCAGCTAATTAGCTAGCGATTGGGCGATTTATAGCCATAAATGTCAATTTTTAACCGACTTAAAAAAACAGTAGGTTCTTTGTTCGTCTGTACTTATGTATTTTTTTATGTTGGTACCGATTTTGAAAAATCTTCTTTTTATTTGAAGCGGAAGCTCGCGCGGTGTTACTATATGATTCTTATTAAAGCTTTGGTAATTTTTCGATTTTACCGTTTCCATTTTTTAGGTGAATACGGGATCAATATTGTTTAAGGTGAAGGAAGTCACCACTAAACGAATACCGAATTCGAACTCAAAATTCAAACGCTTCACCCTCCAGTTCGCTTTGACGTCTTCTAAACTTCTAAGCTTCTAAATTAGCTGAAGCATGTCATAGTCTGAAGAAATCCGTGAACTTTTCAAAAGGGTTGATTCGGTCATGTCATATCAGCAAGCTGGCTATGTTATCTTACATATAAACAAATTAGCAGAAATGTTATATTTATTGTATTCATATCGAATATAATTGAGTTGCGCAACGCTCCACCCTCCAAATTAGCGTTGCCGTCATTTCAAATAGGTACTTCTTAAGTTCTAAAGTCTGAAGAAATCATTAGGTAAGCTTTTCAGAATGGTTAACGGTGGTATATCGTAACAGCAGTCAATACGTCATTATCAACGTAAGCCTTTTAAAAATATATGCTTCAGCTAAGTTTACTTCGAATCATTCGTCATAACTGGAGGGTAGGAGCGTTGCGCAACCTCCTACCTACCTTCCTAAAACGTTGAATGAAAAGCTTCTGAACTTAGCTAAAGTATATCAAAGTCAGCGGGGTAATTGCGTAACATACTAAAAGTAGCAATTGCTTTCATTTTGACGGTTCAACAGCATTCATTGCATCATTTACGAAGTTTCTTGTCCCCCCCCCCCGAACCACCCCGTTGCACCGCATCACCTGCCAGCGCGCAGCGTAGCGTTATAACTTCGTTTATGCTTAGCGTTCTTTCTGACATTTGTCCTTTTTGTTCGGCTACTAAGGGTCGTAGCACGATTTTAAATAGCCTAAACATTTCCTCGGGATTTAAAATAAAATTAAAATCAAATCTGACCGGTAGTTTCAGAGATTAGCGCGTTCAAACAAACAAACTCTTCAGTTTTATTATTAGAACAGATAGATAAACCACTTACAGGCACTTTCGAATGATCAAGGGGTCTCGGTCAGTCAGAAAGATGAAGCTGAAAGCGTAGGAAGTACTACTCGTATCAAGAAATTCGTCGCCTCGGCTTTACGTCATACATCGTCGTATTTGTTCCCAACCCTTACCAAATTAAGTAGTAACTAATCAATGGATGTAATTCGTAGGCATTTATTGAGCCACATAGGGAGGGGTATGGGCATTCGAATAAGAATGAGTCATCGGGCAAGGAAAACCAGAGGTATTACCCATTGTTTTCCTTTTATTGTTTCCAAAGGTGATACTGAGTTGTGGAACTTGTGGATAATGATTGGTTCGGAATTCGGCAAATTGTAGATCAACTGGTTTGTACCTTGTTTCTTGAAAAGTAATTAATTACGTGTTTAGTGGTATAGTTAATTATACTGAATGTGTAAGATTTTAGGCAGCATAATAAATAAATAATAAGTTTGTTGTAAGTAAATCTCGCCCAACACAAAATACATGTAAGACTTTTGTTCCAGAATTTCACATCTTTAAGGAAATCTTATAATAAACTAGCAGCGCCCCGCGGTTTCACCCGCATAAGTGTCGATCCCGTGGGAACATCAGGATAAAAACTAACCTATGTCCTTCCCCGGGATGCAATCTATCTCTGTCAAATTTTATCGAAATCCGTTCAGTGGTTTAGGCGTGAAAAGGTAACATACATACAGACAGATAGTTACTTTCGAATTTATAATATTAGTATGGATTAAGAATTACAAATAAATCACTAAAAGTTTGTAGGTATCTTATTTTGTTTAATGTAGTGGAAGTGAGTTACTGAAATCTGTGTTCGCATTGTTTTTGAATAATTTTTACCCATAAAAGCGTATTGTGGCTATATGGCAGGTCGTAAGGCTACAGATATATTCCACAATAATGTTAGTAAATAATTAGGATGTGTAGATGAGCGCACGTATGTTTTAATTACATGCTACGAAGCATTCTCGAAGCGTGACTCGTTTAAATAACATAAACAGAAGTGCCTTAGGGCTTCCGCAGATGACCGACTAACTAAATCAGAAACCAACTAATTTATTTGATTGGAATGGTCACAGTGCAAATTTCTCCGTTTAATTCGTACAACATGGACGTACAGTCACCAAAAGGCATAAGAAGGCAGGGTCATCAGATAAAGTTGAAGTTTATTAAGAAACTGATGCATGTTTTCGAATGAAATTTAATTGTATAAACGAACTTTTTGTTTTCTATGAATTAAATTAAATTTTATTCGAAAACATCCATGGGTTTCTTACTAAACATAAACTATATCCGACAACCCTGGTTACTTTTCTCCTTTGGTGACCGTACCTACGACTATTTGAGTCATCGCTGCAAGAAGTCACACGATCGACTTACGAAAAATTTAACCATTTAGACCCTTGTCATACTTTTTTTTCAATTTCGTGTAACTTGTAAGTATGTGGAACAGGGATTTAACATTTTGGTACATGTTTTTGACTCTTTGGTCTAGTATCACGTAAAATGAATACACGATTCAATGATTTTTTCGCAAAGTTATATACTTATATTATAATATATACTTATATTTTTTTACTTTTTTCGACATCACAGCGTAACATTCAATGGAATGTACTTTAAAACATAAAGAATTATCATATAAAAGTTTACTCAAAGTAGTTTTAATTTTAATTCATTTTTGTTAAAAAAGGAGTAAAATTGTTTTAGCACATATTACGTCGTTTTATTCCGAGCGCACGGCCATCGCTCTTCTTTTGCATTTCAAAAGTAATCGCATCACTTTCGCTCGCTTAATAGGTTTTCGAGGATTTTAGATTTTCGAGGTAGCGCGTTAATTGACAAGTAACGAGTTCAAAGTGACAAAGTCCAAAAGTGTTAACGTTTTCTTGGGTAGCACAACCGTACAATCTGTGTAACATAGAAAATTGGCATTGAGTCACGTCCTGTGCACGTTTTCATACACATTCCAACTTGTAATTACTCACGGCACTGGGCGAGACTGTTTTGTTGGTGATGTGACCTGTCCAATGTCCTGAATACACTTTGACAAGCATATCCTACCAAAGGGACACAAACTAAACTTCTGATATTTACGACGCCCAGTAAGGTCTTTAGAGCAGTGGTGGCTGTGGTAACGGCCCCGACTTACAAGTTGTAGGTGTACCGAAAACCGAACTAAAACCGCTGTATTTTGTGTAAATAATTTTAACACCACTGCTCTCAAAACCGTGAACGAAAACATCGTGAAGAAACCGGCATGTCCTAGAACCAAACATTCGAAGACATGCGACCTCTACCAACCCGCTCTGGGCCCGCGTGGTAGATTACAGCCTGTGTCCCAGCAGTGGGCACAGGCTGATTATGCAAGGACATAACATTTCAACGATTTCTCATAGGAGTAAAGTTAGTAATACAAATCCGCAAAAGATTCGTGTAGGCCAATCACATAATTTTTCGTGTCATACAAGGACCGACACTGCGTCATGTACTTCCAAGCAAGGTAGGACTGTTATGGACTATTGGTACTCATCTGTTATATTTTAGTCATGACTAGCTTAAGCCCGCGGCTGAACCCGCGTGGATGTCGGAAAATATCCACTATTTGTGTGCCATATTTCATCCGAATCCGTTCAGTGTTTGCGCCATTCTGGAACATACTAATTCTAATAACTATAATTTCGTCATCTGACTCGTTCCCACACCAAGTAGCAATTACTTTTTTTCAAAAATATCCAATGAACAGTTTTGGCTTCGTTCCTTTTTATTAGATCTACAGATTTGATTCCTACATGTATGTAAGTACCTACTAGTTTTCTCACAAAACATAAGACATAAGTACACAGAAATCGTATCATTGTGTAAACCTTTTATTTATCTTGATCAGTTTGCAGTAGGCATTAGGTAGGTAGATTGATTGTAACCTGTTATCAAGAACCTAACTACTTATTTCCACTAAAGGAACCACTATCATCCTTAACAGAGATCCAAAGTTATCGACACAGCTCACAGAATATAAAGGCTCCTACAAACAGGCGCGACACGTGATATAATCGCGCCCGACACACCGCTCGACGCACCGCTTGTTGCGCGACTTTCGTGTCGTGTCGCGCCTGTTTGAAGGAGCCTTAAATCAAGCTAAAGTGACAATGGGTCGGCCATATGAGCCATAGAATCCATGACCATTGGGGTAGACGTGTTCTTGAGTGGAGACAGCGAATTGGCAAACGTAAGTTAGGACGTCCTCAGGCTAGGTGGAGCGACGACCTTCACAGGGTGGCTGGTAGCAGCTGAATCAGAGTTGCCGAGAATTGAGCTGAATGGTGTGCAATTGGAGATGCCAATATCTAGCAGTAGACATCTGTAGGCTGATGATGATGATTACATCATCATTCAAGTATGATGTCATCGTCATCTCAGCCGGAAGACGTCCACTGCTGGACATAGGCCTCCCCCAAGCACCTCCACTTCGACCGGTTCTGTGCTTCCCGCGTCCAGCAGATTCCTGCGGTCTTCACAAGGTCAGCGGTCCACCTTGTGGGAGTTGTTCCAACGCTACGTCTTACGGTATGCGGTCGCAACTCCTAAACCTTTCGGCCCCATCGGTCATCTGTTCTGCGAGCAGTGTGCCCGGCCCACTGCTACTTAAGTTTGGCAATTATTCCGACTATGCCGGTTACCCTCGTTCTTCTGCGGATCTCTTCATTTTTGATTCGTTCCATTATGAGCGACCACGTTTCAGGGTGTCGGGGTGGGAACCGCCTTGGCGCCTAATACGCCGAAACCCACTTACCAATCAAGGTAGATGCACCTATGGGGTCGCGGGCGCACAGAGTGGGGACTCTGTCCGCCCACCAAGTGACCCCAGGGAAGACGGTGGAACTGTGGTCACGTGCTGCCGTGCATAGCAAGGTTCAGGGGAGACCCCTTTACAGTCTCCCCAGGAATGGTGCCATACAGGCGTTGCACGGGGGGTTCCGGAATTGGTCTTTTAAGAAGAACCGGGACCACCCCTATTTGCTGATGGTGATCACCGGGGTGGTTTTGATGAGGTAAAAATCCCCACACTCCCCGACCTCCCTCCTCGCTTTTTGAAGGTTCCCTCGAAAAAAAAAGATACTTTGAGAGAAATAAAAAGTATGTATTTATTTGTCGTTGTGTACCTATTCATACCATCCTATCCCCTGGTTAATGCATTAAACATCGCTAAATTAGATCTTATTTGGTCAACGACCGCTATATTTGGAGAAGTTCTGACCTACAGTATAATGAACTTTGACCCAAATTAAACATTAATGTATCTTGTTTTGCTTTTTAGCTTGTGATAACAATGATAACTTTATAACCCATAGAATTTTGTCAATAAACAGTTCGTGACCAGAATGTTCAATGTAAACGAACTTATCTCACAAAACTAATGATAATACAGATGCCTAATTAGTTTTAAAAACAACTACTAACTTGAGGTATAGTGTGAGATTTATTGTGTTGGTCAGGTGGTAGATAATTATCACTTGTAGGTATGTGTAGCAATTGCGTTTGATGAAATGTGAATCCTAACTATAATATTATAAATGCGAAAGTAAGTTTGTTTGTTTGCTACCTTTTCACGCCTAAATCACTGAACCCTGATATCTAAATTCCTGAAATTTTGCATATACGTTGTCAGGTGTACAGAAACGGACATAGGGTAACTTTCATCTTGAAAAAAAAGTGCTGTTCCCGAGGAAAACAAAAATAACGTTGTAATGATAATAGATGGCGCCACGTGTCTTTCGACCGAGATCGACACTTGTGTGGGTGATTATAATAACAAAACCAATGTCATTATAATAACAAAACTAATATAATCTTCATCGCCGGCCTTGTTCCACCCATTGCTGGGTACAGGCCTCCTTCCTATGTGCCATACCACCCTACTCCCTAGTCCGTGCGAGCCTCATCCAGCGCTATTGACAGATAGCTACTGATGATAGCCAGTATAATTATAACTGTCAGTATAATATAATCATACAGATCGCTACTGATATAGATTGGGACGTTAAAACCAGAGATAGATAGGTTTTCTACCTCCAGTATGCCAAAACAGAAAACTGGTGATAAATAGGTAATTAGGCAGTTGTTTTCATTTTGACAGTACAACAACATTCATTGCGTGATTTACGTTTTTGAGCAGACAAATTTCTCGAACATATCTGATTGAAAGTGTGTTACTTACAACTAACAATTAGGGTCTGGTTCAAAATTAATATGTGGTTCGATAAATAAATAAATTTTCACTAACATTGCAATGCTAGAGGCACGCCTATCGCCAATGTTCCGCAGTGAATGTCTTTCGGCTGAATGACGATGTTAAAAATGACGTAAATCTAGACATCCAGCCTTTTATGCGAGCCTGACCACAGCGTCTCTTTGTCCGCTATAACGAATGACCTTGCGGGCACAATGCCATTATCACGAGTATCACGATCAACCATTGAAAGAGTTCAGAGTGTATGCTCTAACTGTCAGGATATTCCTTTTACCTAAATAAAATCCATTAATGAAAGCCATGATTATAATTCAAAATTATAGGTACTTTACAGTGATGGGGAGAAATGCAGAGCATATCATGAGGAACGATTTGAGTAGGAAAGTTTTGGTTTTGACGCTACTGAAGCCAAGATCAACGTGGCCATGGGCACTCGGACATAATAATCTAGGCATCAAGAGGAAAATTATATCATCGATTTGAAAAGAAGAGGGAGTATAAATGACCAAATGATGAGGACCAAAAACACGATAGTTGGACAATTGAGCTTGGACTGTGTGAAAGACGATAATTATATGCCTTGAAAGTAATGAACACAAATGAAGACATGACAAGAGAACATGTTTTTCAACTACAATGTTAAGTTTGTTCTTGGGATACATTCATTCCAACTACGGAACCCTTCATTGTGCGTAGTCCGACAGGCACTTGGCCGGTTTTTTTTTCTCTTCGATATAAATGTACTAAATTTGCATGCTATATTAATGTAGTATGTACATGGATTCCATACAAACTGTAACAATAGATTTTTGCACAAAAGCATGACACGAGTTAGCGTCATCTTTAGAGATACTCAGTATGGTATCTTGCAGTCGTCATTTCTTTATCAGTAGGTGTCAGAGTGCACTGTTACTTTGAACTGTGAGTAAATCTATATAATATAACAAAGCTGAAGAGTTTGTTGTTTGCGCGCTAAACTCTGAAACAACCAGTCGGTATTGAAAAAAATATTTTTGCAGTAATAGCGCGGGCGGGTGATGCGATGCGATGCGATGCGAGGTCACCAAACAAAAAGAGTTTTTTTTTTAAATGTGGCAGTTATTTTAGTAGATAAACTAGCTTTTGCCCGCGGTTTCGCCCGCGTTGATCTCAGAAAATATGTCCTATTCATACATTGTTTTCATATAACTCAGGAAAGTTCCAAGACGGCATGATTTTTTCCGACATCTTCAACAATCATTGTCATATTTCAGCCGATTTAAGGCTCCTGCAAACAGGCGCGACGAGCGACTCGAATCGCGCGCGACACAAAGGCACACGTTGCGCGACTTGCGGTGCCTTTGTGTCGCGCGCGATATTATCGCGTGTCGCGCCTGTTTGAAGGAGCCTTTACACAAAACCTTAATTAATTATACACTTAAACCTTTCTGGTGAATCCTGGCCATTGGTGAAAACCGTATGAAAATCTGTTCGGTATTTTCTGAGTGTATCTGGTTCATACAGACAAATGCAGCAGAGGGACTGTCGTCGCGGTCGCTTTCACCGCGGTCGCGTCGCGTTTTCTGAAGTCGCGGGCAGATGCTAGTGGCTGGCTATTAAAAGCTTAGGTGTTTTTTTTCAGTGTAAAGCCTTCTTTAAAATCCTTTACACTACTAATTCTTTTCTTTCATGAATGCGACAACAGGAATGCATTATATTCCTAATACCTATGAATAAATATGAAGTGGCACGTACGTTTTACAATAAACAAGAGATAAACATAACAATGGAAATTTAAAAATAAAACATTGGAGATGATAGCATAACATGAATGCGAAGAGTTTAGTTGTTTGTCTGTAGCGGCTGTGCTGTGAGATAAAATGTCTGCTTTCCTTTCATTGCTTTGTCTTGCATTCCTGTGGTGATTATTTGTTTTATAAAAAAATGTTTGTTTTGTTTACAGCTTACCAAATTCAATAATTCATACAAAAAAGGACGTTCAGTTTCTCCCGAATTTGAAGATTTTCCGGGATTATTTTTTCCACGTTTTACGTCTTTCTGACAATGTACGTGCAGCATAACTTTTGATTTCCCTGACTGATTCTCACTTTGATGAATCGTAAACAACTAAGTAAGTTGTTCGCGTGCTTGTAGGAATACAATATATTCGATTTCATGGGTTTATTTTTTTTGCACAAAACCCTTAACCGGTTGTATGCCGTAATTATAGAAAACAATTAAAAACTATTGTGTCTCGCGTAGATCTACGCTCCCGGCATACAAGGGGTTAAGGCTCCTTGAAACAGGCGCGACACGACACGCGACACAAAGACACCGCAAATCGCGCAACGAGCGGTGCCTTTGTGTCGCGTGCGATTATATCGCGTGTCGCGCCAGTTTGTAGGAGCCTTTATTCTTTTTCTAATAAAAGCTGCCAGTGAAAGTTCCGTGTAAATCCGTTCAGGTTCAGACCAAAAGTAAGCCAGCAGTAGTAGCTATAAGCGTTTCCCCCTTCTAAAGCCATATCTACTTGTTTATCATGTCTGTGCAAAAACAACACTAGGTACCATGACCAAAGCGTGAATGATAATGTATTTTTGTTGACGACCTTAGAATGTCTTTGAGTTCCTACCTACTCAAATAAAGAAAAAACAAATACTACGATAAACACACCCAATCCTGCAGCTTGCCACCTACGACTAAATTGAGTGAACCAATTTGAACCAATGTGGTAATGACTGTGCAAATACCTATAAAGGCGTAACGGCGGAAATGTGACCCAAAATATATTGGGTGGACCTTTTTATCGATTTTGGTCCGAAAATGTAATTTTATACACGACCCTCCATAATTTGTAATCGTTGGACTAAAAGGCTTTTGTTTATTTTTAGGCTTACGTACCTCAAAAAGACAAACGGATCACTTTGTTTTCCGTCTGTCTGTCCGTCTGTCAAGACCCTTTTTCTCAGGAACGCGTGGAGTTATCAAGGTGAAATTAATATCAAATACTCAGAGTTGCAATCCCTTGAAGCATTAAAACAATCATACATCTAAGTCAACGCAATCAAAAGATACGGGCCTTTATACCTTATACATATTTTGACACTTGCAAGGCAATCAAAAAACCTATAAGGGGAGGACTTCCCGTTGACCCAGAATCATGAGGCAAGAAGTAATGTCATGTAGCATAAGGCACAAGTAAAGCAAAAATCCGAAAACCGTAAATTTGTAGTTACGTATCTACAAATTTGTACGGAACCCTCGGTGAGCGTGTCCGACGAGCCGGTTTTTATAATATGTTACAAATTATGTCGAATGCATTTTTTTTACTAGCCTACGCTATACCACTCCTGGGCAAAGGTATTTTTTTTTCCTTCCATCTTTGCGATCTCGCGCGTCCTCCTTCCAGGTTTGACGGTACTTATCCAGCTGGTCCCGCCATCTCCTATTATACGTGGTCTACCGCGACCCTGCCTCTCTGTCTAAGGGCACCAGTTCTGTGTTTTAGGCCCACAGTTTGTCAGGCATGCGGCAGACATGTCCTGCGCAGTCCCATTTAAGTTGGGCAGCCTTTTGAGCCACGTTAGCTATCTTTGTTTTGGAGCGCAGTATTGTGTTACGAACACGATTGGGCAAAAACATTGTGAAGACGTACTTCCCCAAGACACAAGAAATCTAAGTTAATAATTGACACTGTCAATATTTTTTTAAAGAAATGTGATATATAGTTGAAACCTTCTAAAGACAAATGAATTCCCTTTTATTGAGTGATTAGGTAAGAATTAAACCTGAGCAAGGTTTGTTTACACTTTCATCAGATACTATTGAAACAGACCATATGTACAGACGCCAGCACATCAAGCTACTACAATCTGTCAAATATCTTTAATAGATTTTCAACTTTATCGCATAAGGTTCAAAGTTGATTGGGAAAATTTGACAGTTTCGGGTACCTTGACAATTGTTTCAAAACTTTGAAACTTGAACTTTGACTTTGTTTTTGATAGTTTCATTAGAAATATAACACTAGCTGCGCCCCGCGGTTTCACTCGCATAACTGTCGATCCCGTGGGAATATCGGAATAAAAAGTAGCCTATATGTTAATCCAGGGTGTCAGTCACCTCCATACAAAATTTTATCAAAATTGGTACAGCGGTTTGTGCGTGAAGATGTAACAATCATATGTATAAACACACACACACACTCATAAACTTCGCCTTCATAATATTAGTGTGATTAGTGTGATAGCATCAAATGGTCACTGTCTACTGTCTAGATCCACGCCTTAGAAAACACAGTAGGTACCTGCACTATTTAAGTAACAGCTCTTCGACAATCTCGAAAAACTACAGCTCACATTGTCTTCTCTCTAAGTCAGTCAACGGAGATACGGGCCCGTCAGTAATTAAGTAGTTAATCCGTCAAAACAAGAGCCAAATTTAATTTTTCAGACGGGCAAACCATATTGGGCGTAATTACAACTGTTACATCGGGTTGGCGACATGTTTGAGGAGACAAAATAACGCACTTTCTACTGAGAACATCGCTTACTTGGCTAGAGTCTATTCGAGACAAAACACATTAGATACAATATAAAAAAACACGAGGAATATGTTGCAACCTTGAGTTTACGAGCGCATTCCTACGTCACCACACCACAACATGTCGGCCGCGCCGCACTGACAAGAGGTCCTGATCTCAGTTCAACGACCTCAAGGCTCAAGAAAGCGGAAAAACGTGTACAAAAACAATATGGTATATCGATAACTGAAATGTATGCAATTTATTGTATATGGTGCTGTGAAAAATATAACCGTATTTTTATCTAGTTTCATAACTACCTTCACATATAATGGCTAAGAAAAAAGATGATTTAAATAAATACTGTGTTATTTAAGTTTAAGAATTAAAGAAGTGAGGGTAGCTACTAACAACGAATAACAACTCAATACTAACAGAATATGGACAAAAATAGTCTAGAATAAATGAATTTTTATTTCATTTTAATAGCATGTTTATACTGTGAGCAGTATGGAAGGAATCAGTTAATGACAAAAATAATGAAAATAACACAAAAGAAGAAATGAATAGTCAATTATAAACTCATTCAGTAATTTCCGTTTTTAAGTTTCATTCAGAGCAAGTTGTTGATAAGGCAGGTTATGATTTTAATTACTGCCATTAACTAACCACAACTGTAGGAAAATGGTAGTAAATGGGCACTGACATTTATAGCTCAAAATCAAATGTCATTTATTCAGTCTAAGCTGACAATCAGCAATTTTTGAATGCCAAAATTCATAAGATAGTCCATTGGCTTATATATTACATAAGACAGCCCCAAGACGCCCGCCGTTCACCACTTCCTAGTGCTTTAGCTGGGAAGAAGTGGCGTGTCCGCTTACTTAACCAATGCTGCACTGTGTCATATAGCTATAACTTGAAGTCACAAATGATAAACTAGGACCTTCAAAGTAAAAAAAATAAACAGTTAATTACTGGTCAAAACCATGGTCAGCAAGATATGCTAACCATATGACATATTTCTAATAATAATAATATTGCTATCCAATTGTAATTTTACTAACTTTAATAGAATCATAACTTATTTTTTTTATATATTTCTTATATTATTAATTATGAACATAACTACATATTTGCATGTCACAGTAATATGACTAAATGTTAAGGATCCATAATAATAATATTATTATACATATATGTTAAGACCACTTATCGCAAATAAATTGATTTGATTTGATTAGTCAGGATGCAGCACTCACCCTGAGTGCTGTCCTCTTAACTGTGGGAAAATCAATATTTGATTTATAACAATAGAAATTCAATTATGTCTCATTAGCGACAGTCTAGCTACTACAGTCTTATTCTGCCATCAGTCTTCTACATCCTGGGTTATGGCACAGCACTACTACTCAACACCAGTATTAAAGCTATAAGCATTGAAATTTGAGATTTACCTAATGATAATAATGTATAGTGTTTCCAAAATTAAGTGACGATAGTTTGGGGGTAGTTGATGAAATAAGAATTTTATTGTACTTTATTGACGCCTTGTTTTTTTTTATTTTATTTAGTTATATTGTTTCGTTACACGACGACCACCGCCGCCATTGGTGGCTGACACCACTCATGGGACTGGACAGGACTGGCGTACAGCTGGCAATCCGCCACCCAACAACTATTTTAAAACGCGTGAAGTTAATAACTATGATTTTGTGTATTATCCCAGGGTCCAATGGGTTCGGATAAACCCATTGCATACGCCTCTAGAACCTTGAATTACAGCAAAACGTGACCTTTATAACAAATTGACCCTACAATGTTACTTGCGCGGTTTAAAAGATCCTTTAGGTTCTAGGGTTCGTTGCATGCGTCCCGACACAATGGAAAAGGCTCTCGAGTTCGTTCAAGAAGAGCTTAATACACTTTATATGCAACAGCGCACCGAAGGCGGGTATAATGCAAAAAAATTAGTAATGTTACTTTTTATGGCAGATACTGGCATCCTGAATTTTACAGTTATCACCATTTACAGCCATGAATTCCTGTCAATCGCTGATATAACGAAATTATCCATCTGGTCCATCCTGACAAAATAACATTACGTATAACCTACCGACATTTTCACGTTTGGAATTCATGGATATGTGAGCGATCAATACGGATTTGTCGAAAAATCTTTAACATTACTATGACGGCTCCCACACTAAACTGCTTCAAGAACTGACTGGACATATTAAGGGGATTACCTCGCTCAAATCCTGAAAATACCGTGTGTTTAAAGAAGTTTGTAGATGAATCCTTTTGTGCGTTTTCAATATAAAAAATATATGTTAAACTAAAGGTCATCACAAATACATTATATTGTTTAAAATTTTAATAAACTTACTCAAATTTTATCAAAATATCGTAACATATAGGTCCTTTTTCAACCTAAATTGAAAATTTTCTCTATAACGGCTCAATAACTCGGCATGAATTTTATACCAAAAAATACGTAATGACGTATTTAACAATGTGTATTGATTTTTTTTCTCTTATTTCCTTTAATATTTTATAAAAATCCGAAATTTCGCGAAAAGCACGTCACTCCCTCGCTCGTCCCTCTCTCTCTCGTCGTTTCGTCGTAAGTTAGTACGGGGCAGCATGCTCAAGGTCATTGGGCAATGTAATGCCCTTAATTACTAGCTGCGCCCCGCGGTTTCACCCGCATAAGACTCGGTCCCGTGGGAATATCGGGATAAAAGGTAGCCTATGTGTTAATCAAGGAAATGGTCTATCTTTATGCCAATTTTTTCCAAATCTGTTCAACCGTTTACACGTGATTGAGTAACAAACATCCAAACATCTTCACAAACTTTCACATTTATAATATTAATAGAATCTCCAAGCTATTTGTAATACACGTATCGGCTAATTAACTGGTGTTTCTTAACACAGCAACAACTTCTTTTGATTCTTGAGCATGGCAGTTGAGAACATGTCATGCTCACTTAAATGTCTCATCGATGGTGGCGCGTGTGTTGGATCATTCGGTTCCCTACAAAATGGTTGAGCTAGATGGTGCTGATCCACGCGTCATGTTCGTGAACGGGCGCCGTCGGTTGAGACTGGTCATCTCTTAACTGCCAAGGCTTATTTTTAATTTTATATTTTGAAATGTTTCATTTGTGTTTTTTTTACATTGTTCTCACATATAGAAGCAACAATAATAATGTACCCACGATTTGTAATATCTTGATTTAAAAGAGTGTCCATGGAGTTTCTTGCCCGTTTTTCTCCATAGAGACCTACGTTTTGGAATGCGCAACTACATAGCTTCAACTTTCTGACTAACTGACGGACTATTTTAATTTTGACAATTCAAAAGTGCCTGTACAAGGTTTAATTGAAATAAATGCTTTGAGTTTGCGTTCTTAACACATGCAGGCTAGTCAGAAAAGTTCTTCAGTGTGAGTCGGACAAGTTACACCAATACTTACACTATTACTCAAATAGTTTTGTCTACCATACAGTCTACTTATAATATTACTCCAACACCTAACCCCACAGCTGGACATTTGGCTTAGGCTTGTGCCATCTGTTCTATCCGGCTAGACCGACGAAAACAAAATAATAATTACTTTTGAATGTGGTGAATATTTGTCTACAATACTCTACTTATAATATTTTTTCAACACTAACCCCACTGCTGGACACTTGGCTTAGGCCTGTGCCATCAGTTTTATCCTGGTAGGCAGAGGCAAACAAAATAATAATTACTTTTGATTATGGTGAACACACACATGAGAATTCTACATTATTTTTATAAAGGAGGAAACCACCTGTAAACAATCTGTGCACGTATTGATTATGTCAATTTAAAAAAATAAATGAGTTATAAGGAAAAATCATTATAAAAAAGCAGATAAGTGATGAATCAGAACATGAAATAAAAAAATATATACTTTATACTGCGGTAGTATTAAAGGCTACCCACACAAGTGGTTTGACACATTGAACAAGTCCTTTGTGTGAGGACGGTGCCTCCTAATCCTAATTTGTGTCTCTACATATTTGTAAACCCTCATATTCATTGGGGAAAAAAGGGTCATTGTTAATAGGTAATATGGGCTTGCGGTCTGCAACTCCACGTCAAAGCCCATATATTGCGTATTGGTGGGTAAAACGATCAATCGATCCACCCCAGCTCCTCAAAGAATGCCACCTGAGTTACCAAAGTAATTTGCCCTGTATGTGGCAATAACAAGGCAATTTAGTGCGACATTGTTTCAGCAACAATGATTATCATAACAATAATTTTGGAGCAGTTAAATCAAAGGGCGGGGTGTTAATGCTGTTCTCACATTTATAGTACAAAGATAAAAATAATAGGTTTTCAAGCATCTAAGTGTTCAAGATTGTTTGCGCATTATAGTAAACTGCTAATGATAAATTTTATTTTTATAAGTAGGTTTGCACAAATACTTTTACATGTCAATCGTATTTTATAAACTAGATGAGGTCTGCGTTTCCTATCTGACTAGTCTAAGAAGAAATATGAATGAGGTTCACAAATAAAATACTATAAATTCTAAAGTAAGTTTCTTTCTGCTTTTACCCGATTATGCGACAGCAATGACAAGGTTATGTTTTTCATGCATTACAGGGTTATTAGTAAAACATTAACAACCTCTTAAGAGGTTGAAAAAAAATCAGCTGTTCCCTACATTTACGTCCATATAACTCGTCAAAATGTAGGGAATAGCTGATTTTTTTTTCACGATTTTAGTTTTGGTCCCATAGTAAAAGTTGTTCATAATGATGAGTACAATGACCTCTTAAGAGGTTGTTAATGTTTCACCAATAACCCTGTATATATGATCCTTTTTTTGGATTCCGTAGAAGCTCGAAGCTTCCTTGCAACTGGGTGGAAGAAATTTCTTACGGACGAAGTCACGGGAAGAGGCTAATACTAATAATAAAGCAGAAGAGTTTGTTTGTTTGAATGCGCTAATCACTGGAACTACCAGTCAGATTTGAATTATTCTTTTGCACTTGATAGCACAATTCTTGAGGAAGGCTATAGGCTATTTAACATCACGCTATGACCCTTAGGAGCCGAGCAAAAGGAAAACAAGCCAGAAAGAGTGCTAATCGAAATCGAAAAATAGCGCTGGCGGGCCATACGATGCGACGCTGGCGGGCGATACGATGCGACGCAGTCGGTCGGAGAACAAGAAATTTCACGTGGACAATATCACAGGCAGAAGCTAGTAATAAATAAGATTTAATTTCATGTCTTTAATTCAAGTTTTCTTTTAATTTAGGTTCTAATGTATAAGAGTTATGTGTAGTCAATCAATTTTACCTAATACTACAGTCAATTTGATTATGCAAAGAAGTTGATTTTTCTAAGCTACTTTTTTTTTCTCAAAGATATGTGACTGCACGGTGTGTAACTTTGCGAGAGTATATTATACATAAGACATGTGTACCTCAAAAAAAAAAAAAACCTTGCACATGCATTTGTTAAAGTGCAATGGAGCAACAATATTCCCTTTAGATTAGAGAGCTAACAATATATGTTGAAGTAATAAGCAGCCATTCCACAACACCTTAAGTGTTGGCCAATGTAATACTTGCATCCAGGATATGTTAGCCAATAAGTAATGCATTAAGCACAACAAAATACATTTGAATATGCAATTTGCAGCCGCAGACTTGATCAATGTACTTTTTATATTATAAACAGTTTGGTGTATACCTACTATGACAGAATATTTTCTAGTTATTTTGAGTCACCTTAATTTTTACTCAATTGTGGCGAAGCCCAAAACGAGGGTTATGTGTTTGTTATTTATTAGCTGTATTTTATTCCTTACATGTAGTTCTATCTATGGTTTTGTATTGTGTACTTATTTATTAAAACAGTCACACCATCTTTTAAATGGTCTTCCTACTATTTTTGTATATTGGAAACCAATTTGTGACCAACCAAATAAGTTTCTAAAATGACAATATTTTCTAGTATTCGTTTTTTTTTGAGTCGCCTTATAACAAAAGTAATGATGACATAACAGCATAGTCAAAACAATTTACCTACATACATATGGTACAATTTACCTATATTCGTTAACAAACAGAGATAATTAACCAATATTCAAAGAATGTCACATCAATGCATTCTCATGTACCTACCTGTTGCATACGCTACGCGCTAGCTTAAAATGCATGAAGGTGCGAAAAGTTTATAACGGGTGCACACTATACGCTCTGCATAAAACAAGTTGTGTAAAATAGCTTAATTACAAATATAACAATAACAGCGCGAATAACTTAATCACGTCAGATGACGTATGAAACTTGCTAATAAAAAAACACAGCATAGGCTTTCAAGGTTCTCCTCACTTCTTTAGAAGTTTAAGACGAAAATAATTTCGTGACCTAAAATCTGTTTTTGCTAAATAAATGTTTCGAGAAACAATAGCGGCAAGATACAATCACGTCTTAGGTACTATGAATGCAAAAGTTTTAGATGGAACTGCATTCAAAGATTCTTAACATAAATAAAACGATGCCTTGTTTTCATTACGTGGGCAGGAAAGTTGCGACATACCGTTCGTAGACTGGCTGACAGCAAAAACCAAAAGGAACACACTGGTTATATATTTAAAGTTCACACGCACTCGCAAGCGATCCATTTTCTCACAATATAATAAAAATGGACGTTTATTTTATATTTTATTTTACGAACGTCAGTAACGTCATTGAACGAAACACTGTGACTGTGCTCAACTGTGCTGAACTGACGGTGACGGCCAGGGCTGCCACTGCTGCCAGTGAAGCCAACCTATATTATACCGCTAGGTCTCAGAAATTATACAAAAGAAACTATTAATTGTTTTTTTAAATCTCGATTTTATCGATTCGACGAACAACTTTTTTTCTCGTCATTTTACTGTTATTATTGTTAGCATTTGTTAGTATACGAGCGCCTCTTTGTCAACATCATTTGAGAGCCAAAAGATCTTTGTAGTACGGTACCAACGTAACTGTTATAGTCAGGCCCCTCTATTCCATTGGGCAATCTGGGCAAGCGCCCAGGGCCCCGCGATCGACGGGGGCCCCGGCCTGCCCTCAAAAAATCATTCTTTGCAGCCAATTTTCTTTTTCTTTCCATTCAACGTATTAGGTATTACTACCCAATTCAATGACAAAATAATTGATTAGCGGTGCGAATTTTAAGCATTAATCTGTGAATACTTAGGGTTACTTTCCCAAATAATATAACGATTATTATTAAGTAAGTACAGACGCCAGCACATCAAGCTACACCTAACTGTCAAATGTTTCCAATCAAGTTTGAACCTTATATTTTAGCGATAAAGTTGAAAATCTATTAAAGAAATTTGACAGACTGTAGTAGGTTGATGTGCTGGCGTCTGTACCTATTTATTGTGATTGTAGAGAAATAAACATAATTTTCGAAATATTTTTGAATTTTGCTTATCTAGGTAAGTACTCTTATCTACACAGGGGCGCCGTGATCCTTATGTGCCCAGGGCCTCCAATAGGGCAAAGACGGCCCTGGTTATAGTAGTGTATAGTGAGTTTCTTTTTTTAAACTGAAAGCTCGGTATAGATGGGCAATGACAGCGCTATTTACCGATAAAAGCCAGCATTGTTTTGTATAAGTTTACTTTTGTGTCAATCACAAATTAAACGAAAAGTAGACAAATAAGTATGCGACTTGCAGTGTAGCACTATTAAAAGACGAGCAAAAGAACAGGAAAGCGTCTACCAGTGTTAAAAAAACAGCTGTAGTGGAAAAGTAAATAAAATATAAACTTTTTTTAATTTATATGTTACTAGCTTCTGCCCTCGACTCCGTTCGCGTGGAAGTAGTAAGACAACTAACTTAACTTTACGTTTATACTAAAAAGATTTTGCTAGCATCCAATTATACAAGGCAACCTGCGAAAGCTAAACAAACGATACACAAGGTGACCAAATTATACAGATTTTGTGTCGAATCTTAATTATACAATCTGGCAGCCCTGCTGACGGACCAACCAACTCGTTCCCGTAGACAGAGAATGCTATTCTCTGTCTACGCTCTTTCCGCTCATTCGTAACTACGGTGCTACCAGGGTAAAAAATACGGTAGAAAACAGTGAACAGTGACCAACACGAAAATATGGAAACTACAGTAAAACAATTTTCTACCACTTTTATTTATAATAATACATATATTATTATATTTTAGTGTTAGCTTTTATATTGTAGGACACTGAATTTATTTGCCTCGCGTTGGTTATGTAACGTTTTTTGTTGATCATTTATACATATATTTACTTCGACTTATTCATTCGAGGACTTATATTTCTTATGCATCAAAATAAGAGAATTTAGAGTGCAAGAGCGAACGAAGTGAGTTTCAATATTTTAGCACCCCGGCTCGGACTCGGACAAGTTTGATATTATTTTTAACATTCAATACGGATGATATTGAATTTAGTCTGTCTAATTATGCATGAAGAGCGAGCGAAGTGATTTTGGCAAATCCAAGAGCGCGCTTTTAAGTGTCGCCTAATTTTTAACACTTGACTCAGCGCCGAAAGTTGGAAATGTTGAGGCTGATGGCTTGCTGGGGTGCTGCGGCGAGCAACGAATAGTATCGCAACACCGGATGAAATCTACTATAGGCCGACCGCTTAACTGAGACGTTGCCTAAGGTAGCAACGCGGTGCGGGAGGGGTGTGGTGACGTATGCGATGTGACAACTATCACCCCTCCCGCACCGGGCAGCTACCTCAGACAATGTCTCAAGTGGTCAGCCTATAAGTAGTCTAGTTCACCAAGCTCTATCAGGCCCGGTGGATTGGAATGAACGAAATCACTATGAAAAGTGACGAGGTGTGTAGTTTTTTCGTTCACCGGCATTGCGGCCGATTTCGGACCACCACCTACTCTCTAAGAGCCGTTCCACACGTTGCGGTGCAGCTGCGACGCGGCTCCTGAGCGGTGCCGCTGCGGTTTTCTACATGTAAAAATGTATGGTATGCGTATGCCACACGGCGCGCTCCGGTGCGCCGCCGCCGCACCACACGCACATCGGTCTTGAGACGAGGCGGAGAGGGGTGTAAGCAGTGCGGCGCCGGAGCAGCACGGCACGGCACTACGGCTCAGTTACAGTTGTTTATGCGGCAGAGGGAAGGGCGCACGCTTGTTAATTTTTTACAGACTGTCATGTCGTAAGATGGGCAAGCCAACCAGTGGCGAAGGGTGAATTTATGACAGAGGTACGCCGGAGCAAAAAAAGATGCCAAAAAAATGTCGGTTGGATTGTAGCCTTCTCGGTCCACAACTCGGTAGTCACCCCCTTTTTAAACACATAACAGTCCATCCATCGTTTCTTGCTTTGGACTTCCCCTACTCTTATAGCCATCGACATTCATTCTGAAAACTTTTCTCATGACATTTTCCTCGTTCTTCCACATCACATGCTCATACTATGACAACCGATTTCCACACAACTTTTCAATTACCGGTGCCTTTTTCAGACTTGCTCGTACGTGTCCTTGTTTCAGGTACTTATAAAATAAAACAGAAATATGTTTAATCTAGTTTTATTATGTATTTCAATAATTACATAAAATTAATCGTGGCATAGTTTTCGAAACATAATCCTGTTCGGATCGTAAACTCCGACGAGCCATACATAATTTAAAATAGCCTAATAGTAAATAATCATACAGAGTCTTAAAAATAATAAAATATTTGTACATAAATGTAAATTTAAACTTATACGGTAGAAAATAATAAATTAAAGTTGGGCTAAAAATATAATAAGTGTAAAATGTTTTAAAAACTTTACATCTGTTCCTTACCAGATGGGATCGATATTTATTATAAATTCTTGGAGACTTAAAGCCTTGTCCAGATCCCTTAGTCACTAGATATTTTTGTCAAACTATGAATCAATATTTGTTTGTTACTTCTACCCAGGTCAGACAGGGCAAGGCTTTATCGAAGTCGATAGATAAAAATACTTTGGATAAAATTTTCCTAAATAGTAAATAATATTCGAATATTTTTGTTAGTTAATGTTAAGAATCACAGGAGGACGGTAATGGGTAGACATGAGGTAAAACAGTATAGTTATTTAGAATTCATCTATCGACATCGGGAAGCAACACAGAAAGATACAGAAGAGAAACACAACAGAAAACGTTAATAAAAAAATAATTTGAGAGATTACAATTTTATTTATAAACATCAAAAAAATTATACAAAACATATTATAATAATGCATCTGAAAAGACAAGATATATATGAGACATTTTGCAGTAGCAGTATTATGCCTAATAAAAATATAAAACTAAGGTACCTACTTTTAAAATTTGCTATAAACTTATACAATAATAAAAAATGGAATCCTCTTCTCTGGTCTTCGCTAAAAAGGGCTCATTTAAGAGACTTTTGTTTTGATAAATCTGCTGAATGAAATGCAACCGATACTGGCACCTGGGAGACGATTTGTGATGACATTTTAAAGCAAAATTTGATATGTCTTACGTACCGGTCGTCGATCTCACAAACATAAATACAAGCTATAATTAAACATTTGCAGTTCCTACAGTACTGGCTGAGGCTCAGTACCTCATAGCAAGTTTCAAATCACTCCGTTTACGTGGTCTACCGTTAAAATCAGACTTCGTCTTTAAGGGAGTGCGCTAAGGAAGCCCGCGAAAACCATTTTTTTTACGGTTTTTGCAATTTGTAGCTCAGTGTCGAGTTGTATGTTCGTTAAAATATGATTCACGACCGTAACAAATATGGCTTTACAGATTGTATTCATTAGAATCAGCAATACAACGCCTTATGTTAGAATTGGCCTGAAATGTGTAATCTCTATCTAAATCTCTATGTCCGTCAAAAAGTTGTATTGAAAGACTTTTATGATTCTCTAAATATATAAAAATCTCGTGTCACAGTGTTTGTTATCGAACTCTAAACGGCTTGACCGATTTTTATGATTTTTTTTTGTATATTTGGCTGAGAATAGGTCGTAGGCTATTTTTATACCCCTAGGTGTCAAGGGTGGCCCTCTCCAGATTTTTTTTGGAATCGAAACTTACGCGGGTGAAACCGCGAAGCGCAGCTAGTAATTCTATAAATAAATATTTCTTCCATTGAAAAAAAAAAACATTGTCAAAGATTTGTTGTTGAATCATATTTAGATCAACATCGACCTGATAATTGCAAAACAAAAAATAATTTCGCGGGCTACCCGGACGCGTTCGCCTTAAGGGGATTACAGGACCTAAGCGCAAAAAACGCAAGTTTTAGAAGCAATAAAAGTATATGATCGACTACAGTAGGTAAACCAAATCAGAAAAATATGTATATGATATTCTTCAGGATATATGCTAGTTAACATAATACAACTAATTTGATACGATAGAAAAAAAATCATGAAGATACCTCAAAACTTTCTTTTCACAATAAAAACCATACTAATATACATACAATCATTTTTTTTGTCAGATTATTCTACAAGCAACATACTAAAGCACTAGTTTTTTTTAATTTTTTTGGTCCTAACAATAGATTTTTTGTAAATAGATAATTGCTTCATATTTTGCAATAACCAGTGTTGTGTCATCGTGCTTCTCTTTTTTTTTCTATGTAGTCCGACACTGACTGCTCTTTTGGTCATGTAAGCCCCTTAATTAACGGGGACCGACGTGCGACCTACCAAATGCGTCCTTAAATCTATATTTTATACTAATAAATATAGGCCTAGTGATAAACATAGGCCAGTATAGCTACTAGAGCGAGCCTCGTCCGAAAGGGCTAACAATCGCAGTGTAGGGAAAGGAAAAGAATGGGTGATAGTTTGGTGAAAGTGTTATACTAGAGTTTTATATAAATACAAAGCCCACAATCATCGGACGAGTGTTACAGCTTTAGGCTATGCGCGCACCACGAAATTTAATCGATGCGGCAAATAATAATCGCTAATCTGTAAACAATACCCATATTCTAGAGCCCACGCAATGAGGTGAAATAATCGCTTGAATAATTATAATTCGCGATTTTATTTAGCATAAACATACGATTAAAATAATCACATCGCAGTGCGCGGTTAGCCTTAGAAATAGCGCGCGAATCCAGTTTGCGCCTTTTTTGCAGCAATAGACATTTTAATCATATTAAAAAAAAACTTTAAAATAATGTGGCACCAAATATGGACAGAATGATAAAATTATTCAATATATATATATTTATACAATTTCCTAAATCGATTTTTATAAACTACTAGCGACCCGCCCCGGCTTCGCACGGAAACATTATTATTATTATACATATAAACCTTCCTCTTGAATCACTCTATCTATTAAAAAAAACCGCATCAAAATCCGTTGCGTAGTTTCAAAGATTTAAGCATACAAAGGGACAAAGGGACATAGGGACAGATAAAGCGACTTTGTTTTATACTATGTAGTGATTTAATATTTATACATATAGGTTTTGTTCAACTACATAATAATCCAGTCATTTGGTTCACATTGACGTTGTTGAGTTAGAACTTGAGTGACTTAAGTTAATAGACGGTGCAATAAAGTGAAAAAAATATACCAAAATTTAATTTTAATTGTGGATGTATTCTATATTTAATGCCTGAAGTATCTTAACGAGGCATAGCCTGAACCAACACGCGAATGGCTTTCCGAGATGGTTTCCTTATACACGCCATGAACAGCAGCAGGCATTAAGAAAAAAACTACCACAGTTTCATACTTAATTAATAAAAAAGTTCCGAGTACACTGACGCCTTACTATTCAAATCACTCAAGAAGTATCTAACATAACCGTCAATGTATACCGAATTGTCAAATACCCGACAACTAGCAACAGATTTATATATATCTCTTAGATTGGGTAATTTTGAATTTAGCAGGAGTAAGAGGGAGGAGATAATGGAACTATATGGTAGCTTGATAGCGTTCGAAGGTTTCATTTGATTTACACTCGGAAGAACTGAAACTTGGCGAATAAAATGAAACTGGTTCAGTAAGGCAGTGCGCCACCCTATTACGAGTGTCGTCCATTAATCACGTGATAAGTTTTAAGCAACTTTTTGACCCTCCCCCCCCCTGGGTGATAAGTGGTGAGGTTTAGACCCCCCCCCCCATACCCAAAAACAAATGTATATTTTTTATGTACAAAGTATCTTAAAAATTCAGGATCTTTTGTCTTGGTCTAGGTCTAACTTAATTCTGGAAAAATAAATACCGTGTTATAAATATCCAGACCGATATTGAGATTGCAGGTGTGATGGACGATCCCTTAGGCTGGAATATAAATAGATTTCCTCACATTTTATTCGCCTAATTTCGGTTATTCTGAAGACAAAAGGATGGAAACTTTGAACGTTCTCAAACTATAGAACGATATACGGCTGTCACTACTGACTCTCCTCGATCAGCTGTTGGGGAGCAGAGCGAAACTCCTGGAATAATGGAGAACAGTCTAATTAGTACAAGGATTATATAAATGAGAGAAAGAAAGAAAATAGATTTATTTCACGTTTATTTATGTATTTTACTCTTGTGTTAAAGTTAAATCTGAAGCGTGCTCCGACATCTCCTAACACAATATATATTCAATTTATCTCCAGCGTCAAATTGTGAAGGAAAATATTGAGAGCAGAAAGTCCTCACGTTCTCAGAAACTGTTTGAAGCAGGGGCGGATCTACTTAAAGGCTGTTTGGGCTGCAGCCCAGGGCCCCGTGGATACAGAGGGCCCCCAACCGAACTGAAAACAATAGACGATATTGTCAATAATAAAAATGATCTAGAATTAAAAAAATCGGATCATAAAAAAATGGCAATTGCTTGAGTAATTAGGTAGGGCCCCTAAGCAGTATTAGCCCAGGGCCCCACAAATTCAAGATCCGCCCCTGGTTTGAAGCGTTGTAAATGTCTGTAGATGGCGCCACCTACTGCTTTGTTGGTAATTGTGTCACAACACTATCAGTATCAATGGGTTTGATTTTGACAGTTCAACAAAATTCATTGCGTTATTTACGTTTTTGAGCAGATTTTTTTTTTTAACTTATGAAGCAAAGCATTAGCAATAGTCCGTCGCGAATCATATTTTAATCATGGCGTACCCCATAGCGGCAATGTTTCAAAGAATGAAAAGATTCTCTCCCTGAATCGTTTTGGCACAAATCTGGCGAGTTTATCAAAACTGTTGGTGTGCTGCCAGCTTATCTGCGGGCGCAACTGAAGTGGTTTGTGTTTCCGCCCGCATTTCTTATCTTTGTGCAAGTTCAGTTGGTACAGGTGTATTGTGATGTACAGACGCCAGCACATCCAGCTACCCGAAACTGTCAAATTTTCCCAATCTACCTTGAACCTAATGCGTTAGCGATAAAGTTGAAAATCTATTAATTTGACAGATTGTAGTAGCTTGATGTGCTTGGCGTCTGTACGTTACTTTTATTGTTGCCTTATTTTTACCTTTAAATACTTTTGTGAGTCAGCCGACGAAGATATCGCGGCGGGATTTTATAGCACACTCAATATTCAACCCTCGGTGTCAAGCCAAGCATTTGCGCGTCAAAAAAACACACTGTTGTATTTTCAAATCTCGGCGCTAAGCGTTGAAAATCTAGTGCACGAAAAAAAATGCATGCCCAATTGGGCCCCCCAGGTTATCAGAACCAACTAGAAGGAGTTCAAAGAAAATTTGTTAACCACTTTAATTATCGCCGCCTTAACCTCCAATGACCTAAGAAAATACCTACTTAGTTGTCGGTCTACTAGCACTCGATGTAAGGCGCAAAGTTAGTTTGCTTTATGACATACTCAATGGACGCCTCGATTGCCCCGACTTGGTCGCACAGGTAACTTTTACCACTCCCCTACGGAGCACTCGCCACACGACGATACTAAACGTGCCTCTGCACTCGACCAATTGCGCCAAAAATTGTGTATTGCTCGAATTTATAACACAGATTTCTCACAAGTGGATATATTTAACTGTAACAAACCTACATTCAAAAAACAATAAATAAAAACCGTAAAGAAGGCAATTAATAAACAATAATCAAATAATTAATTAATTAACAATAATTTAATCTCTTATTAAATATTCAAACATTTTTTCACTAGAAAATTTAAATTTATTTATTTATTAAAACTTTATGCACATAATGTACAAAGGCGGACTTAATGCCTTGGGCGTTTTCTACCAGTCTACCTTGGGGTGATGCAGAGACAAAACAGTAGGTGCAACAGAACAGAATTTATGTGTATGTTATATACCTAGAATTGAACCTTTTGTATTTAAATATTTCTTAGTCTGCTGTAGTCCGTTCGCATGTTTCCTAGTTATACAGGGAAACCTACGAGTATTATTAGCCATACAATATTGTAGGTAATAATAGTACCTACAGTATTGTATGGTTAATAAATAAATACTCTGTTATATACTATTTGTATCGCTGTCGGTCGCTTATATAAAGAAAATAAATAAATCCGTGCCTGGTCAGTTTACTGGTTGAGCCAGTCCCAGTCCTCGTCAGCCCTAGGTGGGGCGTTGGCGTTGGGTGGGGGGCTGGGCACGCCCACCTGTGACAGATCGCGCCCGTCAACGTTGCGAGTGGCGACAGACTCCTTGTACGGAAGCTGCTCATTCCTGAAAATAATGCGAGGGTTTTGGTTACCATTAAGCCCTCGTTCCCACGATTATCAACTCACGGTGTCGAGCCGAGCATCAAGAATTCAACAGAGTGCATACGTGTCAGTAAGTTATGCGAAACAATACGTTCCCTATTACTAAACTATAACCGGTGTTCGTCGCTAAGTTTGCAAACCGCATTAAACTGTATGCCAAGAAGGTGAAACTAATTAAGGCAACATTACAAATATCCGCAGTTTCCAGTTTGTCCCTAAACTAAGTAAACTATGCACAGGTTTCTAGATCAAGTGCAAGTTTGTGATTCTAAGATATGATGGCAATTTAAATAAACAACTTAGATAAAGTTGTCAATACCAAAATTGGCGACTTCTCAATTCTAAACTTAGTTTTTGTATTAAGAGCGTTCATCCCGCGCGGGCTGGCAACGTCGTTGTTCTAGTGGTTTGATTACTTGATATTTTTAAGTTTGTATGCTATTTTTTTCAGTTATTTTGGTTATCTACTCATAAAATTTCACATATTGTCAATTATTTTCTATTTGAAGTACTTATTACGATTAAATATTTTTTATTTAAGAGTAAATGTTAAAAATATTATAAATACCTACCAACGATTTATACTTGGCTGAAACAAAATAGTTTAAATTTTATTTATAAAATAATCACGAAAAACTAGAAATGCGACGTTACCAGCCGCCGCGAGATGAACGATCTTAAGAACTTCACGTTGATCAGAATAGAATTCAAAATACAATAACTGGCACGACTTTGGACTAACGTTAGAACTCATATTGTAATGTGACGAACTGTGTTTGGTTTTCTTTGCACTGTTGGTTATGAAGAGTCTGGAACCCGAGTCATAAGAATATTCATAACTATACCCGCGTTTACTATTCATTCATATTCGTGAGAAACCGCAGCCATAAACTAGTAAGAAAGTTCGTGCAATAAAATATATTTTGTAATCTAATCATACCCACCATTGGCTATACGGTTCGCTCGTCGAACTCTTCATGGCGCCGTAGCCCGAAGCCTGATAGTTGGCGCCGCTTACATTGGACCCGCGGCGTTGCTCAGTGGTCCCGCCCAGAGTGCTCCAACCACCGCGGGTGTTGACCTGCGTTCGACACCAGTTTGCAATGGATCCAAGTAAGACAATACAAAACGATTCCTTTTCCCAACTCCGCAACCGCATGGTCCTGACTTATTCTTCAAAAGTTAACACCAGTTGGGAATGTAATTAGAAATAAATGATTGCTGGCTACACCAGCAGGGTGATTGCGTGACACACTATCAGTAGCAGTGGCTGTCACTGACAGTTTAAACAATATTCATTGCATTATTTACGCTGTTGAGCAAACAAATTTGTCGAACGTATGAAGCAATGGATTAGCAACATCCTTCAAAATGATTTCAGATTGAGAGTGATAGTGTGTTCATAAATAAATAATACTTAAGTGTATTTCCTCACCTTCTCAGTAACAGTCGATGCCATCTCGGAGACCTTCTGCGTCGCGATGCCTCCGTAACGCACCGCGCTCTCAGTGGCGGTGCGGGCCGCTTTGCTCACCGACGATGCGAACATAGACCAGCCCTGTATTGAGGCAATGTCATTAGGGGATAACCTGCTTGGGAGTTTCACACATTATAGTCCCTATAATTGACGAGCACGTGCCATGTCAGTCGTACAGTTAAACGAGAAAAAGTTTGCGCTTCGGTAATCTCCTACTTCCGAACACAAATGTCGTGCAACAGAAATCTTTTTCCTGTCTTACTGCATTTTGCAGTACGCCTATCATTTGTCTTTTGTATGAAGTTTCCTCTATGTCAGGGTACCTACGTCGGTCGCAGATTGTCGTACGTCACTCAAAAATTTTGAAAATTTTATTGGAATGCTTCGAGTTGTTAATCTATATTTTTGTACCAACGGTAATAAAAAATGGGCAAGTATTTCTATGGCACTAATAGTCTGTATATTAGATCTAATCATCGCGCGTTCGTGTTTCCGAAGAGAGAAAAAGATTTCCGAAGCGCATATTTTCTATGGAGAAATGTATGTCATTGAGATAAGGTATAAATTGCAATGTTTGACACGCGCTCGTGAAATGTTACAAGTACAAACTTAAGTGCATGCGTAATTGGCTGTTACGCACATGCATCAAGTCATAATTGGGTGGAAAGGCATCATTGTATATTACTTGAGTACATGGGTAATATGATTTGTAATTTAATGTTGTTAGTACGACATTTATGACGAATAGTTCAAAAGAAGATGGAAGACGACGATGACGAAGATGTAGTAGATTTAAATGCATCGTAAAGAGTAAAAGATAGTCGGTAGCTTATCCGCGATTCTGACCTCTAAAACATGGTATATTTTGACCTCATGCAGTTGGGATGACTGCATGCATATGAAACGATTAGTGATCATGGTGAACTCATGAAACGAATAAAATTTTTCAAAAACATATGTATTTTATCAGCATTTAGAGAATAGACCGCACTATTCTGCCTGTACTTTGTCTAAATTTTATGGCCTCAAATCGTCCCGCAATAAATTGTCATGACACTATTAAGGACTGTTCAAAATGAGGCAAACCCGCGCGGGATGCATTAACCCCTTGTATGCCGGGAGCGTAGATCTACGCGAGACACAATAGTTTTTAATTGTTTTCTGTAATTACGGCATACAACCGGTTAAGTCTCCCGCAAACAGGCGCGACGCGACGCTAGTAGAACAATTTCTATGAAAACTTCATGGAAGCTACAAGTGTCGCGTCGCGTCTTTCTGCAAGAGCGTCAGTTGTTTAATGAGTAGGAAGTCTCGCGGCTATTTTATTAGCATCAGTTTGAACACCTTCATACAAGTATAGTTGAAACAATCCGGTTCAAAAAGTTGAAACTTTGGTCTATGTTAAGGGTCGCGGTTTAGCTCGCTACCTCGATTCACACCCATGTAGAATAATAAATGCATGCTAATAGACACGCACGCACATGCCCAGGCATCAAGGTGTAAGCCCCCAAGCAGCCCGCGATGTTTCGCAATGATATAATATCCTTCAGCATTTGTGGGCGTATCTATTAGCGTGCATTTGTTTCACAAGTAGGTGACATCGAGGTAGCGAGCTTAACCGCGATCGCGAGGTATTGGCACGGCATCTTCGTATCGGCATCTTCGGCATGTAATTACCCTGACGCGTCCATGATAAACTTGGAAATGCATGGATTGATGATAGTGAGAATCGCCAGGCATAAAGGTAAGTTCAGAAGGTCGTGCGTGCGATATCATGCGAATGTTTGCGAACGTTTTTATAAAATTAATACATACGATCCGCAACGACCGGCCATATGATTTGGGTTTTCGCGGGACAAAGCGCTCTTTTTCTTCGTTATGCCGTCCATACGACCGTCCGAACTTGCCCTTAATTAACAAAGTTTTAGCTTTTAGCCGTTACTTAGTGTGTTTAAACTTTTGGCACTCCATCTCTACGGTATCAATCATTTTATTTGTTAAATGTGGAAGCATGGAAAGAAAGTTCTTGAAAAGATTTCACTTTTCAAGAGGGTAAAGGTTACGGGCAGCAAGACTGAGAGATACATTACTGCTTGTCTATGTGAAAGTTAGGTAGTTTCAGCCTTAGTGAAGTTTCAATATACTGGGAATAACTGTTAAAAGTGTTAAAGCAATTACGAGGTCGAATATACTTTAAAAAAGTTTTAAAAGGAAAAACTCAACAGTGACGAATGAAGACTGCGTTCAAACTCAAGTCAAAGTCAACACGCGGTCTGAAAACTTAACAAAACAAAGACGTAGCTACTTATAAAAAAAAACATGTATATAGCATAATCAGCTTTTAAGTATCCCACTGCTGGGACACAGGCATCCCCTCTGTGCGGGTTGGTAGATGTAACATGTCTTCGATTTTTTTTGTTTTTTTTCATAAGTATAGTTTAGGTACATGAAAATGTCAACAAACATCATTGACATTTATCAACATGCAATTTACAGGTTACCGAACCGCCATGATTGGCGTGCATCGGGGGACCGCACAGCAATAATAGCCCATTACAAATTTATATCGCACCATGATTTGCTAGAAAGAACCCGCATGATATTATGTGGTGCGAAGGAGACGAGAATATAGCTAATTCAAAGCGCGTGCTAAGTAACGTTTATGATCTCGGCCTTAGGATTTCATAAAGACCATAATATGTCTACTAAAATGTCTGATTTTATTATCACTGAAACATCATCATGATTTTTTTTTTACTGAAAATGCGACCTGGTGCTACTGGGACACGTGGGGTATCATTGAAAGAATGCTGTTTGCACATTATCAAACATTTTTTCTTTTTTTTAGGTCGCAGTTTTCGACTTTTGTTGAAAAATGTAAAAAAATACCGTTCCCCCTCCCCGTATCTCCGAAGTTTGCATGGAGAAAAATCTGAAATTATTCTATGTGATAGAAGTTTATGTAAAGATTACAGGAAAAATAAAACGATGTCTCTAAATAGCACATTTTTTCATTTGTTTTATTATGTTGCCTTTAAAATCGTTGTGCATAAAGGGTGGCAGGGACGAAAAAACTTCAAATTTACGGTTTTCGGATTTCATCCTTTACTTATGCTATGACTGACATTGCTTCTTGCCAAATTTCATGATTCTAGGTCAACAGGAAGTACCTTATAGGTTTTGATTTGAGTTACATAGGTACAAATTTGTACGGAACACTCGGTGCGTGACTCCGATTCGCATTTGACCGTTTTTTTCTCTGGGGAACCGACTATAGATTTCAACGCAGAATCATACTGAATCCATGCTAGTAGGTGGCGCGTCGATATCCCTGCCAACCTGTATACTTGATTCTAAGAATCACCTGTGAAAATGTCAGTAGGCCGCAGTGGCGAAGGGTGAATTTATGACAGAGGGAAGTCGGAGCAAAAAAAATGCACCTAGGCGTTTTGCAATGTTTTAATTGTATGGTGTATTAAATACTTACAGTATGATATATTTCAATGATGAATTGACTATATTCAATTCATCATCATTCTGAATTTTCGGAGGGAAGCCGCCGCAGTGGCGAAGGGTGAATATATATTTATAAACATCCGAATTGAGAACCTCCTCCTTTTCTTAATTCGGTTTAAAAAAAAGTACTCACGGTGGCCAATGACGCGATTGTATTGTCAAATGTTTCATTGCCGCTGTGCATCGGGGACATCGGAGTGCTTTGTGACAGCTTCTGATTGCCAAATCCCGTGTAGCGGCCGGTACCGTGCTCGCTGCTCCTGCAAGAATATTATAAATCTTTAATTAAATAATGTAAAATAAAGTCCAGTGAGTCACTCACTGGACGCCTGATGGGGGGACATCGCCGTCGAGGTAGACCACGCCGAAGGTGGTGCGGCGATGTGGTAGCATTTGCAGGGCCAACATGGTCAGAGATCGCACAAGACAAGGGGTAGGAAAGGCAAGGCTTGAAAGTAAAAAGGGGAGGCCTTTTTTATCCTGTTACACTGCTGGGTAAACCAGCAGTGTAACAGGATAAAAAAAGTCAGAATAAGGAATAAAATAAAGCTAAATATAATAATAAATAACCTAATCCACACTAATATTATAAATGCGAAAGTGTGCCTGTCTGTCAGTTATCTCTTCA
Source organism: Luperina nickerlii (assembly GCA_963855955.1). Classification (NCBI taxonomy): domain Eukaryota; kingdom Metazoa; phylum Arthropoda; class Insecta; order Lepidoptera; family Noctuidae; genus Luperina; species Luperina nickerlii. The sequence goes on from OY979662.1 coordinate 4,085,146, forward strand.
CGCTTAAACCGATGAGCCGATATAGATGAAATTTGGCATAGAGATAGTTTGAGTCCCGGGAAAGGACATAGGATAGCTTTTATCCAGATATTCGCACGGGATCGACACTTATGCGGGTGAAACCGCGGGGCGCTGCTAGTATAGTACAATGCGTGCCACGTAAGAAGAGACTTGACCCCGCCTCCCCCGCCTCTTTCCGCCGCCCCTATGACGTCCGGTCCCGTCCCGCACTCAGACCTCATACCGCTAAAGATACCTAAAATCGTGTTCTGCGCATGTCAGACCACGTGGTGTATCAAGTCTCTTCTTACGTGGCACGCACTGTATAAAATAAAGTCGCAGTGGTACGCTAGTGGTAATGGCCACCACCTACCTACGAGTTGTATGTAGGTCGTAGGTTTAAGGTCATAGCACACATATCAATTCTGAAAGGGATCGTAACCGTATCGCCTCGCCGTCAAACAGGTGTCAACCTAACGTAAGCACGTAACCAAAGCGGATCAGCAGCTCCGATACGTCGACTCGGCTACGGCTAGGGGACGCTGCGCTTACGGCTTACCAATCAGGGAGGGGTGAGAGGGGCAAGGGTGGACGAAGAGAAGTAAGCTCGGGTACCGAGAGACGTAAGCGTGGGGACAACGAGCCGTAACGCACCGCACCGCGGTTCTTGAGCTTGTCCCGAGGCGGGGCGATCACGTTAAGATTCCGATTAGTGTGCGTTGCAGTAAGGAGTTTCATACAAATAATACTGAACGTCTCGAGTTGATACGGTAACGATCCCTTTCCGGTTTGATACGTGTGCTATGACCTTTATGCAGGAGTAGAACCTATTTGATGAACTGACAATTTACGACCTATCATGCAATACTCAATGATTTCAATACTCGAACATGTAGTATTCGGTGGAGTTAAATGGTGGTAGAGGTGGGTGTCCCAAAAGAATGGAGAGGTACAGTCGATCAAATACATACTTCTAAATCATCTTGTAAGTGTCAGAGTCAGAACATTCACAAGACTATTTAAGAGTACTTATTTCTATTCTAGTATTATATATTTTGTTCGTCTTTCACATAATTTTTATAAGAATATCTTATCCCGCGTCCTTACTGAAGCGCCCTCTTTCGCGAGACTACAAGTTTGAATTCGCCGAAAAAAGTCAGAACACATAATACCTTTTGAAGCTACAGCGTTGAGAAAACTATTGCATAGAAAACTATGTTTAGTTACTGGATAACAAAGGTAGCATTCACCTTTGACCAATATCGAGTTGTCAATGGCTGGCAGTTTTTCATTTTTATTCCGTCTGAAAAGTAAATTGGCGTAGTAGTAGAAAAATAAATGTTATTGCTTGTATGGTATACAGGTAAAAACATTTATTTTTCTACTATACACTAAATAGCTTGTTCGACTGTACTGACGACTCCATATTCATGGTTGTAATATCGTTAAAACAGCGAAAGGTTTACATTAAAATGGTTACTGGTTCGAACGAATACATTTACAGAGTAGACTGTATACTTGTGTTCAAAGTTTTTGTAGGTAGGTAACGTTACGTAACATCACGCCAGTAATTCCTGAAGGATTAGGCAGACGTGTACCCATGGTTTACCCACATTTCGGCAGTTATGTTTAAACCCCATGTCTTGTAATAGAGGGCAATTCGGCATCAACCGGACACAAATGTCGTTGTCATCATTGTTGTGGAATATTGACACTAACAGAACGCGTTAAGTGACACTGGTGAAATTCGCTGAACTTCGCACATTTATTTTGATACCTGCCGGTAGATTCTGTAAAAATCTCACCGTGAAAACTTAGGTAAAGTGAGTTTGTTTTTGCTAGGAATTGACACTATTGACAGCTTACTCCACGCTCACTTCACCTAAGTTGTCACGGTGAGATTTTTACAGAATACCACCGCTGTGCTGTGGAACACGATGCTCGATGGTTCAGAAGACCAATATCTGTAATTAAAAATGTTCAAAATCTATTCGCAATCTCATCTCAGCGACAATCAATGTCAAAACCTTGTCAAAAATGTAGGGAAATTTAGAGGTATTTTTGACAGATTAAGACTGAGATCAGACTTCTTAAAATTACGAGAATTGCCCATCTGATATTGGGCTCAAAGGTGTCGCTAGAACGCGAAACAGCATTGAAGCAGTCACTGCGTTACGTGAATATTCCATCGCGCGAACGCAGTGTCGTCGCCAAAAGGCGATGCAGCATTGATGCAATTGCAAAAATGGTGATCGCCAATGCTAAAATAATCGTCTTTGCTGTGGCCCTTTTATTTACTTATATTAATAAGAACTCTTAATATTTGATAACAATCTAGCTAATAGACAATTTAATTCTAACTTATTATTTTACGTGATACTGACGTTAGAACTAATTAGCTTCTGCCCGCGACTTCGTTCGCATGAAGTTTGTTTTAACATAAAACATAGCCTATGTATGACACTCAAGGATAATGTAGATTCTCGTTAGTGAAAGGATTTCGGGATCGAATCAGTAAACCAATTTATAATATTATTATATTATATTAGTGTTAGTACTCGTATAGATAATAGTGTCAAATTGACCTTTAAAAAAATTCGTGGAACTTTCTTAGGGTCTGATAATTGATACACTTTGTTCATACTGTGTTACGTGTATAGCACGTACCCTAAAAAAAATTAAAAAACTTACTGATACGAGATATTATTTTCGCTGCCGGATGTGTGGAACGTATTGTCGCCCGATGAGTAAAAGTCCCGGGACGCGGCCCAATCGGGCGATTTGTCGACAGTTTCCGGCTTGTAGTCGGATAAGACCCATGGCTTGCCTTCCGCCAGCGAAGAGATCTGAAAAGAAAATGACGTTAACATCGATGATGGACAATTGAAGCTATTTGTACAGCGCTACAAGGATCTTTTGCCGCCTGAATGACATTGACAGGGGAGGTAAGCATTAGTGACAGAAATTGTATTGGAAAAAAATATGGCGGCGCTAGTTCAAACTTTAGCCACGCGCCAAAATGTCTTTGTGTAGTTGTAGTAGTAGCATCGGCGAAGCTTATTTGAGGGTAGTATTTCACTGGTCAAATATGAGGTTAGTATGCCACTGGTCAAATAACATTGTCCAATGTCACTTTGACGAAATTAGAGACTTCGTCAAATGTAGGCTATCAACATTTAAATTAAAAGTGATTCATTCTTGGACGGAGATATTTGAAACGAGGCATTTCACCTTTAGTTATAGGGACATTACATTATATTATCATATATCTAGGATCATATAGGTATAGGAACCTTTTTTTTACTTTTCTTTTTGGTTCACTCAACGAATGTATATACGTAATGAAAGCTAATACAATTTTCTACAACTTTTATCTTATACATTTATTTCGAATTCCTACCCGTTTTCGAACATCACGTTCCGGAAAAGTGAAAATTTTCGAAACAACGACTTTTATCAAAAACTAGCTGTTGCCTGCTACTTCGTTCGCGTTATTTCGGGATAAAAAGTAGCCTATATGTTAATCCAGGTCCTAATCTATCTACCTACAGACAGACAGACAGACACCAGTGGAGCTTTGCAGAGCGTGATGCTCGAAAACTGATTAGAATTTAGAAAAAGTGTAGACTAAAGTTGTAGAAAATTTTATTAGCTTTCAGCTCTCTACCACCAACTAAGAACGCAGCTAAACGGCATTGTCCTATACACTTTTTCTCAATTCTAATCAGTTTTCGAGAAAAAAAATTGCAAAAATTGGAAGCAGCTCAATCTCAAGCCTTTTTGTCCTCAATATATTTAACGATATAAAAGGCTTTCTTGCACAACTTACGTTTAATTAATGATTTAAATTTATTAAGGCTTAGATCTTGAATTTGGCTTGGTAGTTTATTATAAAAGCGTATACATTGGCATTTGAACGAGTCAACTATTTTCTTGCGCCTTGATGTAGGTACAACAAATTTGTGTTTGTTTCTAGTATTTATATTATGGATATCACTGTATTTTTTAAACATTTTCATATTTTTATGGGCATGTAAAAATTTTCATAAATATACTGAGAAGGCACCGTCATTACATTAATCTCTTTAAATTTGTCTCTGAGAGAGTGTCTCGAGTCTCGGACTTCATTTATAAATTGATCAAACAGCACGCTTCTGCAAAACAAAGATAGTCTGAATATCGTCGGCATTTCCCCCACAATAGAATACCGTACGACATAACACTATGAAAATAACTAAATTACACTAAACGGGCAGTCTCTATATCAGTTAAATTACGAATTTTTCTAACAGCGTATGCTGCGGAACTTAGCTTTTTGACAATTTATCCATATGTGGACCCCATTGAAGCTGAGCATCCAAAGTTATGCCCAAAAATACTGTGCTGTCTTCAGGATTCAATTTCTCGCCCTTAATCAACACATTAGTTTTCACCTGCCTAACGTGGGGTAGCGTAAACTAAATGCATTTGGTTTTTTTCTCGTTTAGAAGCAAATTATTAACATTGAACCAGTGGACTGCTTTCGAGATCACGCTATTTACATCGTCAGTAACCAACTGCTGACGTTTATGTTTAAACAAAAGTGAAGGGTCATCTGCAAACAACACTTTATCATGATTGTCCTTTATGAGGTGCGGCAAGTCATTAATATAAATAAGAAACAAGAAAGGACCAAGAATTGAGCCCTGTGGGACTCCCATTGTTACTATAGATCTCCCCCACCCCCATCCGCGATCCCCTGCTTGTTCGTATATTTATGTTTCAATTCTGCACTTCATTTATGCGATGATGTCGCTCGCCTGTACAAGTTGCAATAGCCAAAACGCTAGCCGATGCTAAAACTACTGTTTATGCTGGGCGTTAAATTGGCATATAACTACAGAATCTAAATAATTTCAAACACATAACTTTATCTACTTAATTCCAGAACTTGAAACTTAAAAGCAATACAATTTACAACATTAGCGTAGGTTTGCAGGACAACAACGTAAACAGTTCAGACAGGAGCACAGCAAACTTTGCCAGGCACGCGTTATAACATTCTATCAAATAATAAACACAACATTCTTAATTAACGAAAACATCTTTACTTACGAAGCAAAACTTAAAATAGAAGAATACCAAAAAGTACAATAAGATAACACACATCAAAATATAAAAAAAAACGAGGACATTCTTAAATACGAAAATTCTTCAGACGCGTCTCAGTCTAAACACAACGATACACAAACAGAAGCTTGGTTAGCCCAAGTACGCACGGGCGCATTTTTTCCCGCGGCAATTGATTTTTGCGCACTGGATTATCAACGCACAGCACCGAGAGTTGAAAATCCAGTGCGCGATATAAGGGGCTTACAGGATTTGAAACACAAAAAATGCAAGTTTTAGAAACAATAAAAGTACATGATCGGCTACAGTAAACAAAATCAGAAAAATATATGATATTTTTCAGGATATATGCTAGGTAGATAGTGTGTTGAAAACATAATACAACTAATTTGATACGATAGAAAAAAATCATGAAGATACATCTAACAACTTTCTTGTTACAATAAAAACAATACTAATATACAATACATACAATCATTCTGATTTTTTGTCAGATTATTCTACAAGCAACATACTAAAATACTAATGTTTTAATTTAATTGTCTAAACAATAGATTTTTAGTAATTAAATAATTGCTTCATATTTTGCAATAAATTACCAGCGTTGTGTCATCGCGCTTCTCTTCTTTTCTATGCAGTCCAACAAAGACCGCGCTTTAGGTAGGTTAGGCGCGCTGTAAGCCCCTTAATCCCAGCGCGATATTTTTACGGGGTCCATATTGGCTCGCCTAAAGTTCTTTACCCGAAATTGTTCTTCCTAAAGATTTGTAATCCGAATGATCACTCTTCCTAAAATTTTTCATCCTAAAGTTTTCATTCATACTATTTGTAGTGCTACCGGCGATGTTCATAACACTCATGTTTCCGAAAATTGTAATTAATAATATCATTACTGCAAATATATTTAAACTCCTACTGTTTTTTATCATAACGCTTTTATCCCTAAACATAATTACCATAATATTTTCACTCATACCCAGAAAGAAACATTTACTAAGTGATTTTTGTCTTAAATGAATGAAAATCAGGTCAGTGTCGTCTTGGGGGCACTATGAAAAAAATTCATAGAAAAATTTCGCGACCAATTTCGAGGTAGTTGGTCACAGTTCTAACCTAACCTAACCTATGGATCCCTTCCACATCGTTTTTACGACACACGGTTAGTCGGAGACAAAAAACACCAAGACACTTTTAGCCTTAGATATGATACTGATTATTATGAATAAAAAGAAATCTAAACAAAAAAGATATGACTTTGCGTAATAGTGTAAAAGATGGTTATGTTGAGAAAATATAGGAAAGCAAATAAAAGTATAATAGATGTTTATTGCTACTGACATTATGAAGTTGAATGCTTCGGAATTATGAACATTAGAGACAGAGTAATAAAATTAGAAATTGTGATTGTTAAGATGAAAAATGTTAGGAATAACATTTTCGGATTTCCAATTATCGGAGTTGAAAATTTAGGTGAACTTTGGCGCACCCATTTTTACGTCCGTGCAAACATGGGCTTAGGATGTGCAAGAGGTTGCGATACACAGATCGGCTGCTACTCGGTCAGAATGTGTCCACTTTGAGCTCGCACGACGGATAACTCCACAGACTTATAAGTCTGTGGATAAAGCTCCTTCAAACAGGCGCGACACGCGATAAAATCGCGCGCGACGCAAAGGCACCGCAAGGCCCGCAACGACTGGTGCCTTTGTGTCGCGCGCGAATTGCGACGCACGTCGCGCCTGTTTGCAGGAGCCTTAACTCCAATCGATATCCAATTATTCGTACGTCAGAAATATAATTGTACAATCTAAATGATAACTACATGTACCAATGCTAATGACTGATATGATTTGACACTGAAAAAAAGTCACGATTATTCCTTAGTTTTAATCAATTTTAAAACGCAACCCATAGCCATAAGACTAACCAATTTTGAACCGTATAATCCGTTCGCGAAGCTTTAAATGCTTACAATTAGTGTAAGTAAGTCACGCGGTACTAGGACACTAATTTTCGACCGAGTCGACTACAGATTCAAAAAAATATCTTTAAGCGAAAGCGTAAGGATAGCCCGAAAATTTAATTTTTTTTTGTATATTGATCTAAATATGATTCGCAGCCGTAACAAAATATTTATTTATAGAATAAAAATCATCAGGTAATGATAATTTTTATGATTATACCAACAACCGAGTTCCGATTACCCTGTTGAATGAAAATTTCATGAAATCATGACATTTAAGGTACAGACGCCAGCACATCAAGCTAACTACAATCTGTCAATTTTCTTTAATAGATTTTCAACTTTATCGCTAAGGTTCAAAGTTGATAGGGAAAATTTGACAGTTTCGGGTAGCTTGATGTGCTGGCGTCTGTACAATTGTAATTCAAGGAGTTGTTTGCATTGTCGGTTATAATTCTGTAAAGCCATATTTGTGACAGTCGCGAATCATATTTTAATCAACATACAACCTGACACAGACCCGCAAAATGCAAAAAACTTATAAAAACGTATTTGAATTCCGCGGGTCACCTTAGCACGTTCTCGTTAAGTAAATAACATCTAAACTTACGACGCAAGTAGGATGTAGCATGGAGGGATCACTGCAGCACCGGTGAAGCAGAGCCGCACGGCGCGGGCGCCGCACCGCCGCCGGCGCTGACACTGAGCGCCGGCGGCGTGTTCCGCCCCGAAGATTATAAGCAGTATTCTTCATATCCATTAAAAAATCAAATTAATTCAATAAAGATATCGCTGCTGCGCATCTGAGCTCAAACAGTCGTGTCGTATGCGGTCTTACCTGGTCTACAGAAAACATGATGTCTCCTGTCTTCTCTTTTGTGGCTGGTCCTGATGATCAGGGAGCCATTGGGTAGCAGCAACTTGGCGTTGGTACAGGCAAATGTTTTCGCCACCAACCTTAACGGGCAACCGAGACTATAATAACATAATCATATTCTCAAGTCTTAATTGTTAAATATCTTGCTATATGTGTAATTAACGTAGGTATTTATCACACTAATCATACTAATATTATAAAGGCGAAAGTTTATGAGTGTGTGTTGTTGTTTGTAACTTCTTCACGCTCAAACGGCTGGGCCAATTTTGATAAAATTTTGCATGGAGGTAGCTGACACCCTGGATTAACACATAGGATACTTTTTATCCCGATATTCTCACGGGATTGAAACTTATGCGGGTGAAACCACGGGGCGCTGCTAGTAGGTGCATATGGCTAATATAGACGAGGCGAATTAATGCCATATGAGATTCTCTGCTAATGCACCAACACATGAACATCATTTAATGATCACATCGGAAACCACCCAACAGTTGAATAGTTCTCTGATCTATTTCCATTAGCATCAAAATACGTTGTCAAAAAACGTTTCTACAAAGTACAGCGGACAGTTTCGGTTCAATATTCCTTAAATAATAAAAATTTAATGAGTGTACACATTCGCTGTTTTTATCGTAAATCAGTGGATAATACATTCTGTACCAAAAGCTTGCATAATTTGATCATGTCAATTGGATAATAGTGCTTCAGTAGTTGAGAAACGTTAATGGAGTTTGTGATAGTGACTTTATCCATCACTACACTCTGGCAATATTATTACAGTATACCAAGAGTGTCGGGAGACGGTACTCGCAGTAAGGGGTCGTCTTCACGAGCGAGAGAATCGCGACGATATTATCGTCGTGGCACGTATTTCTACACACTCTCTTAGAACGTGTCTCCACACGGCGAAAATTAGATGGTACGGCGAGACTATCGCCGACCCTATTGGGAAAAAGCTAGGCAGGCCTGATGCAGCTACCTGCCTGGCCAGCGACTGCCTAGTCCGAGTCCATGTTGAAAAATCTAAAGGTAAAACTCCTAAAAGTCAAACCAAAGAAGAGTAGAAGATGAAGATGAGGGGAAAAGAAGAGAAGACAATAAGAAGAGAAAGAGTATTCTATTCTATTCTATCCTAAATGAGAACCGCACGGTATATCATCTAAATAAGGCAAAGTTCGCACGAAATGCGTGAGACCCAAATGATGCGCGATTCCAGTTTAAAAATTGTGCGGTGCTACGGCCCGTTATGCATGGTCCATGGATGGGTGACCATCTTTACATACCGAGACCCCTCCGTGTCTCGGAAAGCACGGTCCCGGCTGTCGTTCGTAGAGCTTTGACAGTTTCATGAAAAACTGTGAGCTGTCAATGAAACTCACCGTGTGTGAAAAAAATTGCCGAAAAATATTTTTAACTTTGTTTATTTTATAATTGAAATTCAGCGTTTCAGCGTTGACAATTTGACATGCTTCATAAAGGCATGATGTTTGGTTTGAATTCAGAAATATTTTTGTTCATTCATTTCAATTATAAATCATTTCCCAGAATGTAAAAGCTGATGGGTTTTTTTATTAAAAATATTTAACTGCCAGTCAAACAAAATTTTGAACTGACAAGGATGAGGAATTTAGTTTATTATTGAGCTTCTTTTTAATGTTTGGTCAAATTCCCAAGTCAATTTTTAATGTTGGGAAAATTCCCATTGTGATCTATTTATTACGCGGTGTTATTAATTTAATTGATCTTTAGTCCAATTTGTCGGATCCGGAAATTGAATCTAGGACCTCATGCTCAGCAGAGCGATTGCGAGTAACAGACTACCGAGGCAAACTATTACTAGGCTCTGTATAATTAGATGTCCGCTGTATTCATGTTTTATCGATTGAATGTTCGCATCATACACTAGAGTTATTGAAGTGCAAAGAGCTGCAGTTTTCTTGCTCCTGTTTAACTTTTGAATAATTAATACCAGCCTATCATTGTCCCACTACAGGGCCAAGGCTCTATAGAAAAGGTTGCTACATTGTTTTTTTTATTAATTTACTTCGGTAGTAAAAATAACTCGATGGTCGTAAGCTCGACTTTCCCAAGGTTATTACTCATTTATTGGGTTCTGGAGGTCAGTCAGGTAGGCAGTCGCTCCATGTAAGATATTATACAGAGTGGCAGGGCCATCGACGTGCAACCAGTAGTTGACAATTCGGTGCGAGCGACTTTAGTCACGACTCCCGCCCGGATGTTCTCACATTGACATTATGAAATATATTATACAACACAAACTCAAAGCATTTATTTCAATTAAACCTTGTACAGGCACTTTTGAATTGTCAAAATTTAAATAGTCTGTCAGTTAGTCAGAAAGTTGAAGCTAGTCGCCCATTCCAAAACGTAGATCTCTATGGAGAAGAACGGGCAAGAAACTCCATGGACACTCTTTTAAATCAAGATATTACAAAATCCTGGATACATTATTATTGTTGCTTCTATATGTGAGAACAATGTAAAAAAAAAAGACACAATAGAAGAAACATTTCAAAATATAAGATTAAAAATAAGCCTTGGCAGTTAAGAGATGACCAGTCTCAACCGACGGCGCCCGTTCACGAACATGACGCGTGGGTCAGCACCATCTATCACATGATTTAATGCTGTGATTTGAATGAAAAGTTAATTGCTGGGTTGGAGCTGTGCCGTTTCGGTGCCGGTATAGTGTACCACCTTTAGTATGATAGGTAGTTATGTGACACACTACAACATTATTATACTATCGTCGGGTAAAGGTATCAAACCGGAGAGGGATCGGCACCGTATCAACTCGAGCCGTTCAGTATTCTTTGTAACAAGCTCTTTACCGCAACGCACACTAATCGGAATCGTAACGTAATCGCCTCGCCTCGGGACAAGCTCACGAACCGCGATGCGGTGCGTTACGGCTCATCGTCCCCGCGCTTACGGCCCGTCGTCCGCGCGCTTACGTCTCTCCGTACCCGATCTTACGTCTCTTCGTCCACCCTTGCCCCTCTTACCCATCCGGCCTACCTGCTGCACCATCACCCAGCGGTAAGCGAGCCATAAGTGCGGCGCCGCCTAGCCGTAGCCGAGTCGACGTATCATTCCGATCCGCTTTGGTTACGTGCTTACATTAGGTTGACGCCTGTTTGACGGCGAGGCGAAAGGCGATGCGGTGCCGATCCCTTTCCGATTTGATACGTGTGCTATGACTTTAATTCTCCTTGGTTGTCAGGTCCCTATTATATATGCAGGGCGGTTATACATTTCTATGACGTGAGCCGTCGGCCTGTTTGCCAATGTAGCACCCAAAAAGATTGCAACTAATATTTTTACTAAGCTATGCCCTATTTGTCTAACATGCTCAATATAACTAAAACTAGACAGAAGAAAAGTATCTAGTACCACGAAAATCGGATGGCTATTGAGTTGTTAGCGCATTAACAGACAGAGACTTTCGCGTTTTATAAAATGTAGGGATTATGTCCCACTTGCAGGAGTGTCCTAAGGCTAAGCGCGCACCACGAAATTGAATCGTTAAGATAAATAATCGCCTATCTGTGAACAATACCAATATACTAGACTCCGCGCACTGCGGTAAGGCTGCGGACACGAAGACAGCGGGCGCGACGCAGCGGCGGCGGCGGCACGGGGAGCGGCGTACGGGCGGTTGTCGGTGCACACCAGTCTTGCGGTGCCCACGCGTCTGCATTGATGTAGTGTTGTGCATTTTTTTTTGCTTTTTAACAACCGACGTTTTAAAGTGTTGTATCAAAAAGATGTTGTCGTCGGTGTTTAGACATTTATTTCGCGAAAAAGGCACTCATTTCTCATAATACAACACTATGACGTTCTAGCGCCGCTCGATCTGCCCGCTGGCTTCGAAACCGGGTCTGCGTCGCCGCGACGTTTCGCGCGCCGCTGCCGCCGCCGCCCCGCAATCGCTGACTTCGTGTCCATGGCCTAAAAAATCGCTTGAGAAACCGCTTGAAAAATTATTTGTTTAGGATTTTATTTCGCATGAACGATGCGATTAAAAATGTCGCATCGCAGTGCGCGTTTAGCCTAAGTGCCCATTCACTTGCCCCTTGGAAGACTTAAAGAATGCCAATGAAGTCGCAGTCAACGTGGCCACTTACTGGAAGCAATATAATAACAATCAACCAAAACACCCTCGTAGCCTTGTGGAAGAGCCGTAATGGCTCAGTGGCCCCGACTTATAAATTGTAGGTAGTGGGTTCGAATCCAGGCAGGCGCTTTACTTTGTGAAAATAATTTCATCACCACTGCTCTCAAAACGGTGAAGGAAAACACCGTGAGGAAACCAGCATGTCCGAGAACAAAAAAAAAACGAAGACGTGGTACCTATCGATCAACCCCCACTGGGCCCTTGTGGTAGATTATAGCCTACTCCATCACGAAGAGAGCGGAAGCTTGTATACCAGCAGTGGAACATTATAGGCTAATTATGCCCAAGTACCGTCGACACGAAAAGAAGAAGCGATTATAGTCGTGAATTGCAACCTAGTCTTTACGACAGGAGAACGAGCTGAACCGTCTCACCTAAGAACTACTTACAGACTACGATCACAATGTTTATCATTTATTTATTTCCAAAAAGGCTGATTAAAGTAATTTTTTCTAGTGGTCTAAATTTTTGGTGAATGTATACAGATTGATATGAGTTTGGTGAGCAACTCACATAGAAATAGAATAGAATAGAATACTCTTTAGTCTCTTTAGTTTTGTTTTCTTTCTCTTTAGTCTCTCTCTCTCTCACATAAGTTATTAATTTAATAGAAAAAAAAAAATGATTCAGCCTTTAGCTTTGAAAGCCACAACTTATTTAAAGGTGATTGTTTGATGTGTTAGTACGTACCTAAGTCAGATTAAGTGTACATTAAAGTAACTTTGAACTATGAGCTCTTGCCCCTTTTATATTATACACTCGTGCATAATATTAGGTATTTTAGTGTTAGCTTGTATATTGTACCTAATAAAGATTTATAACTACGGCATGCGACCACGGGAAGGTACTTCCTTGTTTCATCCTTTTCAGCAGTCGGGTTTTAGGTTTTAAACTTTTTTTTTCTTACTTTTTAGTGTGATTTTTCAGTAGTTGCGTTTTAGTTTTTGAACTTATATTTTATTTAAGGCGAAAGCGCCAGTGTAGCCCGCGAAATTCAATTTTTTTAGGTTTTATTGCAATTTGCTGTAAAAAAAACAACAATAACTAGGTAATTACATAACTACCAGCTTGTTCTGATCCCATCAAATAACAAGTACATACATAGGTAGAAAGTACCACAAAAAAAACTGTGTCACCGAGATCATTGAAAACGTGTTAATTATTGATATTCAACTGAATTATTCCAACAAATTAATCTTTCCACAAAAAATTACCATTAAAAAACTAGCGACAGTAAAAAAAATATGACCTACATATATTAACAAGAGCGTATAAAAATTTCTATCTACCTTTTTGCCGCCGTACTTCGGGCCTAATTCCGAATACTCGAGTTTCGTTTCCCGTCGGAAAATTCGAGTCGCGATCGCGCGCCAGAAATCTAGAACTGACTACTTAGCAGCTAATAGGCCGCCCGCCTTGCACGAGGTTTCGCAACGGACTGCGGCGCTGCACACCATGTACTGAAAAGCTACTGTATGTACAGTTCGCTTCATAGTAATGGTAACCCATATATGCTAGGCTATTATTTTCAGGGTAGGTTTTCAGGGGTACGCCTGCAACTGTGGAGTGAACCTTTTAAAAACCTTGTAAATTTATAAAATATACCCTGACGATTTTTAGAAGTTTTATCGGATTTTTATTGTAATGTTTTAATGGTAAAAAACGAAGCAAGTTAATATAAAACTATTTACTTATGTACGAATAATATAAGCATATAATATACTGAATTAATTTAAAAATAGGCTGAAGCTGTGATTTGAAATTACATAAGACATCCCCATAAAACGCCCGCCCTTCACCACTTCCTAGTGCTTTCGCCGGAAAGAAGAAGTGGCGCAACAAATTCCCCAGCAGCACCGCTGTCTGTTTGTTCAGTTAGCAACCCCTCCGGAAACTTATTATACTCTATTTATTTGTAACTAGCTCCGCCTCGCGATTTCACTCGCATAAGTTTCGATCCCGAGGGAATATCGGAATAAAATATATCCTATGACCTTTCCCGAGACTTTCAATCTGTCAAAATGTGGAACCGGTAAAAAAATCTTCCTGTATAATAATATAATGTTTAAGTCCCATGTAATAGGAGGTGAACCAATAATGTGTAACTGTAAGTTCTTCCGAATAAATAAAACTAAAAATATGAGGTTTATAGTATTCAGTTTGTAAAGTGTAAGTCGTACCTATCTATCAACTCGTGTTTTCTACCATTGAAACAATAAACCTAGTTCATCAAGCTAAAGAAGTATTGTCAATTGGCATGTTTTGAAAAATGATTGCATTATTTAAGTTTTCGTATAGCCTATATAATATAGCCTGTATAATACAGGCTGGCAGGGACATCGACGCGCAAACAGTAGCCATGAATTCACCACATGATTCCGCAAGATGCTCTGTCAGCGTTCGAGCAGGCTGTAATCGAGGTGTCTGCGGCGGATTGGAAAAAGTGTTTCGAAAACTGGTTCAGACGCATTAAACTTTGTATAGAGGCTAGTGGACAGAACCTTGAAAAGATTTAATAAAAATATATTTACTTATAGAACATTTATTTTTATTTTCGTAAAACTTTCTGAGTGCCCCACGTATATTTACATACAAGATACTACTTTACCGTCCGGCTGTGTAGCACGCGTAATATAAAACAAGTAGGTAACAAACCAGCTAAAAGGATAGAAAAGATTTGAGAGGTGAGAAATCTTGTTATTCCAGACAAGCCGGACAGAACGCCTGGTTTATAGAGACCTCCTTCTTTTGTAGTATCACGTAAACTTCATAAAGAATAGCGGAGGTCTTCTACAAGTGCAACCTCGGTAAGTCGGTACACTTTAAACTCAATCTGGACGAGCTAAATTTTATTGGATTTTTATTTATAACGAGCTTGTGTTCGTGACTTTGTCCACGTACTTGCTGTTCCCCCGACTTTGTCCGTGTGCTTGTTGTTCCCCGACCCAGCCCATTGCATAGCATCGCCTCCCCGCGCAATTATTTCGTTATCATTTAACGGTTTTTTTTGCTTTTTGCTAGGCTCCTTTTGGTCTTATTATTTATTATTATTAGCCTGTGATGTCCGACTGCAGGGCAAATAAGGCCTCCCTACTCTCTTTCCACTTCTCTCAGTTCAAAGCTGCTAAGGACCAGTTCTTGTTGAAGGAGTCCAGCTCCTCCCGCATCTCCGTCTGGGCCTGCCACGATGTCCTTTGCACATTAAGAGGGACCCATTGGGTCGTAAGTTTGGTAAGCTATAAAATGCAGAAAGTTTTTTTTCTAATCCGGTAGTTCCAGAGATTAGTGCGTTCAAACAAGCTTACGAGTTGTAGGTCGTAGGTTCGAACCCAGACAGGCACTTTACTTTGTGTAAATTATTTCATCACCACTGCTCTCAAAACGGTGAAGGAAAAACATCGTGAGGAAACCGGCATGTCCTAGAACCAAAAATTCGAAGGCATGTGACATCTACCAACTCGCACTGGGCCCGCGTGGTGGCCCTCCTCTCACAGAGACGAGGCCTGTGTCCCAGCAGTGGGAACATTATAGGCTGATTATGATGAAACAAACTTTAGTGACCATTTCGAAATTAAAATGGAAACCTGAGTGTATGTCTATAAGTTGGTACAGGCAGCGACAAAAGTCGATTAACACTTCTTTCAAAGTCAAAGTCAAATCATTTCAAATAGGCACATTAAAGGCACTTTTGAACGTCAAAACTTACAGTAATATTGATTGATTCTAGTCGCCCCTACCAAAAGGTAGTTTTCGTATGGAGAAGAATGGGCAAGAAACTCCACCGTTACTCTTTTGAAATGAAATGAAATGAAAAAAATAATTAAAAATGAAGCAATTACAGGTAAATCAACTTTTTAACTGACTTCAAAAAAAGGAGGAGGTTCTCAATTCAGTTGTATTTTTTTATGTTTGTTATCACGGTTTTGTGGGGCTTAGTTTATAAGTCTAATTAAAAATAAATAAAAATAAATTAAATAAAAAATAAATAAAAAAATCTCAGTACGCCGTTATAAACTGTTCTTTTTTTATTTAATAGGAAATACTTCCAGATTGGATGCATGAGGAATTGAGGAAACTCTTCAAATATTATAGGCACACCTATAGCGATTTGTGTATTTTTTATAGTAACTTGTGCGTTATCTCTCAGAAACTACCATTTGGTGAAGTGGAACATATGAAGAAGACCACAGATAGCCAACGGAACTACTCAATAATAAGTATTTCACGGGTTGCGATTGGATTACTTTAATATTAGTGTTGCCCAAATGCAAGACCAAGACAAGACCTTAGCCAGTCTTGGTCTTGGTCTTGCGTCAATACACCTGGTCTTGGTCTTGGTATTGCGCTCTCAGTCTTGGTCTTGGTCTTGGTCTTGCAGCAAGAGTCTCGCAAGTCTTGCGAGACTCTACTACTTAGACTAGACTACATTCAAATACCTATTAGCCTATTGCTCAGGGTGGCAGGGACATCGACGCGCAACCGCTTACCATGGATTCAGTAGGTACAGACGCCAGCACATCAACCTACTACAATCTGTCAAATTTCTTTAATAGATTTTCAACTTTATCGCTAAAGCATAAGGTTCAAAATTGATTGGGGAAAATTTGACAGTTTCGGGTAGCTTGATGTGCTGGCGTCTGTACATGATTCTAGACCCCCTGCGTTGAAATTTTTCGTCGGCTTTTTCTTAATTTTTACGTTTTTTTCTGCAATTTTTTTACTGTAAACTGTATACAATCATTATTTCTATCTGACCAAATGAGATTTTTAATTAAAAAATAGTAAATTCACTTGTTTCACTTAAAACAGCAATGTAAATAAAACTCGAAAGGGCTACCTGATCAGCTGTATCGCTAAAGTTCATTTGCGAGGTCAACACTGTCTTCGTACCTACGCTATTCGCTTTCAAATGCCGCCACAAAGGGACCGCAGCGCCAAGCCACAGTATAAAGACATACAGTATTGTATCTCGGCCGTAACCTTGATGTAAATGCCTACAGCCGCGCGGTACGTAAACATGCGATAGGGCTGCCCGCCTCCAGTATTTTAATTACATTAGCCTACTTTGTGTTTCCATTTAGTTTTGTTATTGTATTTTACTGTGTGTACGTAAATAATAAAATAAATAAATAAATATACTTCTTTTTATATAAACAAATAAAATACTTTGTGAATTGAATACAGTGTGCATTCACAGATTGATTTTATTTAAAATAAAAAAAACTGTTTATTCGGTAATTTAAAAACTTGGCTGCATGCTCTAGTGTCTTTGCCAACATTTTCACGCAGCCACGGCAGAAAATAATCCTCGCGCCATTTTTCTCAAATTTTCTTTTCTTTGTACTTGTATTGTGAAATGTTTTTTTTTCTGTTTCCTCGCAAATGTGTTAAAAAACGTCGTACGATATACGTGCGTATTGGTTATAACATGCTCGGCTCAATTACGCCCGCCCTCGCCTTCGGCTCGGGCTGAAATTCCGCCTCGCATGTTATAACCATCTTAACGCACTAATAACGTAATGTACTATTACAGAATTATAATCATTAAAGTCATCACAAATCAACACAACTCTCTAAGACCATGTAAGTCCAAAGAATGATGATTTCATGAAACAGTTATTCTTATTACAGTAACAGTTATTCAATAACAATAATTAATTTTATTCATAAAAGTATGCATGCAATCATTTCATTAATGTTTTGTTATGATGTTGTCACGTTAAACTATCGTCCGTAAATCGACTTTACAGACAACCAATTTTTTTCTAGTATTATTCATACACACAGTACAATAAACAACTATTATTAATAATAAAAACCACGTCTTTACTTTGAATTATACAAACTAACAAAACACACATGCCCCGAGGTTTTAACATCAGCGTACCTACCGTTTAATGATTCATGAACAGCCTATAACTACCTACCTCACTCGTGTTTATCACTTTCCTTTACTCTATTCACTTCATTTATTAATCCAGACATCTTTTTTTCGGGAGATAAAATGAAATACTTATCCATTAAAAAGACACACATTATGTACCTACCCACTAGTAAGTAAAATAGTCTTACCTTTCCGAGTTTCCAGGTAATGTAAAAAAGCTATCTCTGGATGCGTTATTGACGAATTCATGCAACCAAAAACAGCACAATATCGCCTACTCGTCATATTAAATATGTACTTGAACTTATTTTTAGTGAAAAAATCGCGCGGTTATTGTTATAAAAAACAACACACCGTCCGTTCGTCACTGTTGCACAGTCGCGACTCCGAGCCGCCTGAGCGCACACGGTGATCGAAGCGCGTAGGTATAGCCCGCGTTTCGTCCGTTTGTATGAAGACGACCTACTGTATATATTATTACCGTGGCCAAGCGGTCTCCTCGTACTTGAAAATAAACTTTAAAATTATTACAATAAAGTGCATAAATGCTTGAACCTGACAAAAAAAAGCGGAAGATTGCGGGAATCCCCGCGCGGCGTCGAGTCGGCCATGAATCCCAATCAATACGGACAGACGCGTCACACGAGGTATTTTAATCATCTACATAATTGAATGACCCATTTACTACTTTTATTTTAGATTCGTTATGAGGGGATAATTATTTTTCTAAAGCTTCATCGATTTAAGGGAAAAGCGCTAAGGTAGCCCGCGAAATTAAAATTTTCTTACGTTTTTTGCAATTTGCTGGTCAGTGAATTTCGCGGGCTACCTAATACCGCTTTCGCCTTAAGAAGATTAAAAAAAAACGTGCAGAAGTGTATTGATAGTCACGTAATTTTTCGATATTTTTTTATTATCAACAATAACTTTAGTTTTCTATGCAATTCAACAATGTAATTTACTGTTTCATAAAAAAAAATACATCCATTTTCGCATAATCGGGATTGAAACCAAATACCTACTATAACGCCCAAATCTCAGTTTGACTTAACTGCGAGACGCAAGAGTCTTGCAGGCTTAGTCTTGTTCTTGCTCAAGTCTTGCAGGGTTCAGTCTTGGTCTTGGTCTTGCTAAAATAAGTCGGTCTTGGTCTTGGTCTTGGTCTTGCAAAAATGCAAGAACAAGACCAAGACTGCAAGACCAAGACCGATTTTGGGCAACACTATTTAATATGGTTGCTAAGCAATTTATGCTCGTCACAATGCGAATGGTGACTTCCTAGGTCCGATTAAACTTTGCGTTTATTTGGTAGCGGTAGATGCACATACCAAATGGGTAGAAGTTCACAACATGAACCAGCCGCGGTGATTGAGAAGTTATGTGATTTTAGGTCAAGGCTCGGAGTTCCGAAAACGATAGTAAGTCATAATGGCACAGCTTTCTGTTCGCAGGAGTTTGAACTGTTTTGCGCGGCAAACGGGATTACACATATGACGTCACCGGTCTACCACCCACCTAGTAACGGCAAGGCCGAAAGTTTCGTTAAGGTAATTAAAAAGGGAATAAAGTCTTGTATTTTGTCGTCTCATAGCGCAAAAGAAACAAATTACTAAAATATCTTATGGATTATCGTAATTCAGTTCACTCTGCTACTGGGTTATCCTCTGCGCAATTGGTGTTTGGATCACGATTAGATCTGATGGATCCAACGTCTCCGGCACCCTTGTCCTCGTCTGTATCTAATGTAGTTAAAAAATCACCAGTGATATGCAAACTAAGCAACAAAGGAAAAATACATCAGTAGCGATTATATATTATTATACTGGTAAGTAGTTATACTTTATACTGGCTACCGTCAGTAACGATCTATCAATAGGTTAATGGGTTCGGACGCTAGACAAGTGGCATTAATTTGCTTTCAAAGCTTATTGTATTTGTAAGACTTTCAACAGGATTGACATAAATAAGCTTTTAGGTAGCTTATCACTTATGTCGCTGATTGGGTGTCACTTTATGTAGTCCCTCTAGCCTGAAATTGGCTACCCGCAATGAGTTTGAGGAGGCGTGGTTATGGAAAGGCCCTTTGTCATACATGTTTTTCTTGCTGTGAAAAACTACGGTTTATTCGCCGTGTGTAGGCACGGTTCGTCAGTATTGAATGGACAAAATAGTTGAAATCGAAATGTCTTATTTATATAAAGATAACAGGAAATCTCTGTTTTTATGGAAAATTTAAAATCGGTCTAATTTGGCTGTAACACCATTTTTCGAAAATCTTCATTAAATAACTTTTTACACCTTTGTATCCTGCTTATGCGTATGAAGTTTTATTAAAATCGGTTCAATAATTTCGAAAAACAAGGGCTTGAAAGTTTGTATGAAATGCTGTACGGCGTAAACGCTCTTGAAAACGGGCAAAAGTCTGCTGTCTATAATAGCACTAACTTTGAATACAGAGGATTAAATCCAATGTTCAGTGAACTCACTAAACAATTGATTTGATATGCTGTATACTTTAATTGCCGTATTTTATTCTGCAAATATTAATAAATAACATAATATTAGTCTGTCAAAACTGGAAGGAGGAGGCGCAGCCTCACGAATGATGGAAAAAGTGGATTGCCCAGGAGTGGGTTAGCGTGTTCTAGTAAAAATAAAATAGTGCGAACAGATTAAAATTACGTAAAAATTGAATGAATATAGGTATATATTTTAAGATTTAGAACTAGCCATCAAAGGCAAAACATTCATTCATTCAAGAGTGAGAGAAAGTTCTGTACCAACTATTCAACTGATTTCAGGAGACTGATTAGTTTCAGATGCAGCACAAGGCAGATAGGTTTGTATCCAAGGACCACAGTTTACAGAACTGCATCTTGTTTATGTACCCAGAGCAACTCGCTAAGCAGAACATCTAGATAGCTTTACAGGTCGAAATAGAGATTCTTATTTATTTTATAAAGTTAGTAAGAAAGTTATTCTGAGCGTTTAATTCAGTTAACCTATGGGATACCACAGCATAAATAAATATGAAACGGATAATTTATGGGGGCAATTATTTCAAGCATGCCATAAAGTTAGTAAGAAAGTTATTCTGAGCGTTTAATTCAGTTAACCTATGGGATACCACAGCATAAATAAATATGAAACGGATAATTTATGGGGGCAATTATTTCAAGCATGCCATAAAGTTAGTAAGAAAGTTATTCTGAGCGTTTAATTCAGTTAACCTATGGGATACCACAGCATAAATAAATATGAAACGGATAATTTATGGGGGCAATTATTTCAAGCATGCCCCAGTACCCTAATTGAGTAACACCAAAGGATTAGGAAATTGCAAATTCATTGCTTTGTTTGTTAGGCAAATTCGTCTACTCAACAATGTAGATGACGCAATGAATATTGTTGAATTATCAAAATGCTAAAAGTTACAATTCCCTAGAACAGCGGTGACCGCTTCACAGCGTCGACAATTTACCGGCGAATAACGTTACTGAAAGGTTATTTACGAAAGAAAATTGGTGTGTTTGCCTAGAGAACGTTTTTGAACCTGTAAAGTCAAACCCCGCTACCCAAAGATTTAAATTGCTAAATCTGCCTTCACCGTGGTTAGTCACGCAAAAAAGTGTCCTTACTGAGAAGAGTGAGCTCCATACATGATTGAATAGTGTTTTCATAACAATTTAGTCAAGTCACTGAGTCATTGTGTGTCAGAGGTATCCAAAAGAAAAACGCGACTGGCTTTTGACGTGGTAGGACGAATCTAACGATTTAAATCTTTGCTGCAGATATCCTTGTTAGTTTACTGTCACTGCGGCCGTTAGTGGCGGCTACGACTCTTCTAGGAAACCGAACTTTAGCTAAAGAAAAATTCAGCGATGTAACTAAACGCGATTGAGTCATGTTCACGAGCTGTCACTGTCTTCATTATTGTGGATTATTGACACTGACAGCTCTTAAATGCGCTTTAGTCATTCGATTTCTGACTAACTAACCCCCTTACTTATACTAATAAACGTTGTATAGCGTCTGTATAGTAACACAACGCTTTGCCCTCTTCTTTCGAAAGTCAAATTACTGATACTGAAATAGAGAAATCGGTGTGTAACTCTATTCATCCGATATAATACGTTTATTAGTCCTTGCTAATAAACGTATTGTATCAGATGAATAGTCAGTCATAGTAATTTCTTACCCCCTTGGGTAAGAAATTACTAACTGATCTAAATCTGTTTATTAAATTCGCGGACGAATCTTGTCAGTATTATACTTTTATTTGAATGGTACGTAATGACATTGAAAAAACTAACGATAACGTTATTATTATTGTTGTTAGTAGATACAGTACCTTCACAGATATTTTACCTCTGATTTTGCATCACTAACAAAACAACAGTGACCTTTATTCTCGTTGCATCAGGGTTGCTGGAGGACTGCTGCCTGAGGGCTGTCAGAGGTAATGTCATTTTTGTTCAATGTATAAAGAGTTATATTTAATTTATTTTATTATTGGTATTGGTAGGCTTGCGTTTGACATTATTGAAATTTATAATTATTTTAGTTCCATTTTGAATGCGTACTGAATTTTAAATAAGAACGTATTTAATGTTTTTTTTTTCTTTTTGCTGGTTATTTTTTTTTATTTATCATCACTAATATTTACAACACAGTGTTTTTTGTTATGAAATAAATAACTTATGACTTATGACTAACTCACCTATTGGTAAGTAATTATAATTAAAATGCAAACTTATTTACTTTACTTTTTAAACTTTTATTTATTGAGTAAGAGGCTTTTGGCTACTATGTGTTTATATGTATTTTTTTGTAATGCGCGTTTTGTTTGAACAGAATAAACAATTTTCTCTTTCTTTTGTTTATCTGTTGTGATCGACACTGGAGCACACTTGCCTACAAGTAAGCTATTAACTCTCGACTGAAAGATCCCCAGGTTATCAGGAAACACCGACTCCAGCAAGGAATTCCACTCCTTAGTTGTACGCACAATGAAAGTGTTTCAGGGTTTTTCTAAGATGACCATTATCGACTGACTGCCTCGTTGGTCAAGTGGTCGCAAGCGCTGCCACTGAGCGAGATGTCCTGGGTCCGATTCCCAGGTCGGGCATTTTTCCATCAAGAATTTCTCAGTAGCAGCCTGGATTTGTGCCCGGTTAATAGCAATAGGCTTGCTTATTGTAAGCCATTCATTTTATGATTGATATTATTTTCTACATTTTTTATTTTTTTTATTTTATCAAAATTATTTTATTTTTTCCTGACATTTTAATTTTTGTTATTTCTTAAATTTTATTGTTGACAATTTGAAAATATTTATGCATCGCTTACACTTTAGAATTCTTGTTTTTTTTATAATTTTAATTGATAATAGTATTTGTTGCACGTAGATAATTAATAATTAAATGTAAAATTGATGATCATATTTGTACGCCAAATGGCAAAACATAGAGCGCATATGAAAATGTAACACCTATTTGTAACCACCTATGTTAACAAATAAAGAATCTGAATCTGAATCTATTACAGGGGACTTAAACAATAACCCATAGTACACCCCCACATTTCGCCAATGTAGGGGTGTACTGTGGGTCCACATTTCTGCCTAACCCTTCGGCATAATATGTCCATTATCGATACGAAACTTTTGTACAAAAACATTTGTGAAGTTTTCCAAATTAACGTACTAGGTATACATACTTACACGTGATTGTACGTAATACATGCAAGTGTGACACTACCATACTAAGGTACCTAGCTGCTGGTCCGCTTCGCAACAAATTACGACAGGATGCTCCTAGTTATGCGAGCGCGCTATCTCTTTCAACTCAACAATAGTTTGCACGGATCGAGACTCATCTTGTTTACAAGCGCGAGTCACATCGTATAGGTCAGGTTTTTGGAATAAAGTTCCGCATACTACTCTTCTTCGTGTCGCTGGCATAACTGTATTTCATGACCACGTAGATTGGTGTCTGAAATGGTCTTTTGAGGAAAGAACCACACAGATTGAGTGACCTGTCCAGTCAGTGCATTTGTCAGTAATCATGCAGATCGCTCAATATAAAAGTGCAGGTAAAAATTAACCTATGCATGCACGTGTTTCTATGACAAATAAAGCTAATTTTCTTTATTATTTGAAGTGTCAAGCGACCATGTGCGGTGTACTTTTACCTTGACCTGCCCTGCAAACAGCTACGGCCCAGGTTTCTGCAAGAAACCATCAAGTATTGACTTGACAGAATAAGTATTAAATTTCCGTGAAAATGAACACATTGTCAGTTTGAACAGAATTTCAATTTATTAGCGGATGCTTCCAAGTTTGGAGGTATTCATTGAGTCGTGTGTTTCACCGGAAATATTATAACATTCGGCAGCTATGAGTAACGAAACATTTCAATATTATGTCATTAATAGAATCAGGTCAATGTGCATTATTATTTCTTCAGTTTCAATAAATTAATGACAGTTTTTTGGGTGTTCTTCCTTATGTGCAACATCATAACCAACCTATAATGTACCCACTGCTGGGACACAGACCTAACCTTTCTGCGAGAAGGAGTGGGCCAGAATCCACAACGCGGGTTCATTGCGGGTTGCTGGATGTCTCTTTGGATTCTAGGACATGCCGGTTTCTTCACGATGTTTTCCTTCACCGTTTTGAGAGCAGTGGTGTTGAAATAGTTTACATAAAGGAGAAAGGTTCCTTCAAAAAGGCGCGACACAAAGGCACCGCAAGTCGCGCAACCAGCGGTGCCTTTGTGTCGCGCGCGATTATATCGCGTGTCGCGCCGTTTGTAGGAGCCTGAAGTTTTGCTTGGGTTTGAACCCACTACCTACAACTCGTACGACGAGGCCATTACCACTGGGCCACCATTGCTTACTGAGCTCATGTTGAGCTGATGTGCAACATGCAACCGTATAATGGAAGTCGTAATGAGTAATAGCGGTATGTCGGGGCTCGTGGATGAGCCGAACGGGTCAATCTATCAGGTAAAGCTACGCTTGTCGCGGTCGGTCTGTGGATGGCTGAACATCTTTTCATACCGAGACCCCTCCGTGCCTCCGAAAGCACGTTAAGCCGTTGGTCCAGGCTGTAATTCCTGGATGAGTTACAATCGTTTCGGTCCGTTAGTAGGCCGAAAGTCAGACTACCAGTCTTACCAAGGGGTACCGTATTATTTGTACTTACTTATAATACAACTGAAGAGTTTGTTTGAATGCTGGACTAATTTCTGGAACTACCAGTCGGAATTCAAAAATTATTTTTGCATTTGATAGCCTAATACTTGGCGAAGGGTATGAGGTACTGTACTTAACATCACGTGATAAATAAAAATAAAAAAATAAAATTTTTATTAAAAAAAGTAAAGTAAAAATAGGATTTACATTAATCACAATCGAGGAAAAATTTAATTCTAACTGCAATGTAGACCTCCCTGATAGGTTTATGGAAAACCTTTCAGGCCTTCAATTTATATCAAACATTTAAAAAGAAGAAAACAATAAATGTAAGCTAAATTGAAAAGAAAGTATAATAATTATTTTGGTATAATATATTATTTTAAAACTAGATCATGTAAAATATATTATGTTTAAATAAATAAATTAACGAATAATATTAAAGTAGATGACCCTTGAGCCTTGATGACCCTTAGGAGCCGGGCAAAAAGAAAAAAAAAGAAAAAATAACGTTATGCGAAAACGAAGTAATATCGCGGGCAGACGATGCGATGCGACGCCACCCCCTCGCATCTGTCGTGGGAACAAGAAATTTTACGCGGACGAAGTCGCGGGCAGAATATAGTAGTTTAGTTTGGAAAGGCCAGACAGATAAATCAATGTCATGATAGTAAGTCATCATATGCCTAGCCTTTTCCCAACTATGTTGGGGTCGGCTTCCAGTCTAACCGGATTCAGCTGAATACCAGTATTTTACATGGAACGACTGCCTATCTGACCTCCACAACCCATACCCCTTGGTAAGACTGGTTGTCAGACTATCGGCTTCTGACTACCCGTAACGACTGTCAAAGATCCACGAATGACAGCTGGGACCAACGGCTTAACGTGCTTTACGAGGCACGGAGGGGTCACGGTATGTAAAGATGGTCACCCATCCTCAGACCAACCGCGGCAAGCATAGCTTAACCTGATCGATCAACCTGTGCGGCTATTATTTAGCCACGGGCCCCTGTCATGATAGTAAGTGTACTAATTAAATTAATTCTACTGACAATGAATGCAGATAGTCGGTACCAAAGGAGATTTGTGAAAACGGTCTTCAGAAATACGGATTTCTGATTGAATAATGACATTAAATGTTAAGCAAATTAACACCCTACGTCAATTTGCCGTATTATAGCTGTATAACAACAACTGTCAAATACTGACAGCTGTAGTTTGAATATTTAAATTGGTAGGTAATATAAATTTAAGACTTAAAAAATATTTATCCTTACTTTATTATTAAGGAAACTCCAATGCGCACACCTTAAGGTTTGCACTTCTGTATAACTAAGTCTTATACCTACCTGAAAATTTATAAAAAAAGCTTCGAAAACTGGCGTGTTTAACTGCAATACCGCGATAAAACAAATAATCCTGCCGACAACACATCTTATAATCTACCTTACCTTTCTAGGATACACCTTTTGAGTTCACGTAGCCGCTGCGTCTAAACTGCTAAGTTTCTACATACCACTGAAGCAGTGAAGCTTCGCTGTTTTGGCATCCTTCCGAAACAATTTTAGGTAACGCGTATTACACGTAGTATTACAATAGCATGTCATGAACATTATAAGAAAACTTTACAGTAAATGTATATGAATTTATGAGCTCAGTCTTAAAATATTAATAGCTAATTTGATTTACAAATAAACATATTGAATTTGGGTGATAGCTAATGTACTCATTCGTAGACATTGTTATCGTTATGAATGTTAAAGTGCAGTATTACATTATTCAATCCTAACGAAAACTTTTTAACATCGTATGTTCCCTAAAAATCATTGCAGATCCTAACAATGATCCTTGAGGAACGCCGGCTGGTAATACGCAGTGCTTCCACCGCGGACCTATCCTAGGTATAAAGAGTAGGCCCGTGAACTTTAAACAGCTTGGCGGTCGAACATTATATTAATAAAAACGCTACTTATAGCATTACAATAGATGCAAAGTGCAAGATTCTAGGTTTAAATGAATGACTAATCAGTGTCAATCATGGTCATCTATCCAAGGATGTCCCGCGCAACTAGAAAGGATTCACTTTTTACTTCAGGTAATCTCAGTTCATAATGATGCGCACGCAGAGGTACATAGCATTTAAACATGCTCGCAATAACGCTAAAGCAACCTTAATTTTGGAGAGCCCAATGCTGTTTAAAATTAGCGGTTCAAACTTGAAAAAAAAACATGAAAACAAATATCGAAAACAATAAAAAAGCTCCTGCCACACAGTCGACGAGCAAAAAGCAAGGCGAGGCGTGCCCTTAGTGAACGCGTTAGCACCTCCTGTCAATTGTCACCGTCCGAAGACATTGCTTCGCTGTCTGAATGGCAATGCCATGTAAAAACCTTACCTTCTGACGGTACATAGCTGCCGCTTTGGTGTTGTACTTCTGAGGTATAGTCAGCCCCGGCTTGAAATCAGAGGAGCTCTCGAAGAACTCTCGGGCTTTCCCGTTCCCCCCGACCTGTTTGACAAATTAAATAAGGCATTTAAAAGTTATCAAAAGTCAATTCAAAGTAGGCTGAGAATCAGCACTTTTTGAACGTCAAAACTACATACGACAGTCCCCCAAAACGCCCGCCCTTCAGATTCTCCAGTTACATTTTTTAATGTTATGTACCTAGCCTAGCTCTACTGGGTAATCTTGTTTAGTTTTTATTTGTGTAGGAAGGAAATGATCGTGTTTTTTAATAAATTAACGATAAACTTCATCAGAGCTTTCGCCCTTTAAAGCTAAGCGCACATTGCAGCCATATCGGGCCGCAGCGCATGGCATTTCAATAAAAAAGCGTTGGCCGCGCGGCGCTTTTTTATTGAAATGCCGCCTGTAGTATACGATGATTTATAGAAAACTAGCTTCGCCCCGTGATTTCACCAGCATAAGTTTCGAACCCGTGGGAATATCAGGATAAAAAGTAGGTATCTTATGTCCTAATCCAAGTCGTGATCTACAAACCCATGTGCTATATTTAATCCAAATTGAAAACCGTTCTAGCGTGAAAGCGTAACAAACAAACATTAAAAAAATCTAATCTTTTCTGTTTATAATATTAGTTAAGATGTACGAAAGTGATGTAGGAGGTTTTTTGCAATGCGTTGCGGCCCACCCAAATCTGCGTCAGCCTTAAGGCTTCTTCGAAAGAGCTTTAAGATTGGATTGATTTGATAACTTCGGAGAAGCGGATCCCCGAGATGAAATAGAACAAGAGGGCTCTAACAATTCGGTGGTATTCATTTCCTGACTAATGAACTCGGTCATAGCGCGATTGATTTTGCATAATTCTGTAAGTTTTCAATTTCTAAGTATGATTTAACTAAAAAATGCGACAGCTGCTCCGCGGTGTTGCAATCACACCGGTGCGACTGCAACACCACGGCTTTGCACGGCTCATTGCAACTAATTGAAAAACGCCTAAAAACGGATTTCTGTTTAGTTCAACCCAAACTTTGGACTTAGGCTCAACTTTGGAACTCAAAATCAGAGCTAACGTTTCTAAGCCTGACAGACGACGCAAAGCAACATTAATAAAAAAAAACAATCATAAACACAAAGCGGACAATAGATTGAGTAAAAACATCAAATAGATGGGAAGAATTCCAAAATTAGCACCAAAACAGACCGCGCCAGAGGCGTTACGTATACGTACCATCTCGAATAGGAGCTCGACGGCGAAGGATGAATATACACTTGATAACTGAATCACAAATGATATAGCAGTAAACGTCAACACCGCCCGAAGCCACGGTGAATAATGGCGTGTTGGACGAGGAGTGATCATTTATAAAGCTTCCAGAAACAGGAACTTGGTCATTATAGTATAGGGCTACCTGTCACCGGGTATGCACTATTGTAATCTTCGAATTAAACTGAATATACTACGCATCGGAGCGGCGTGCATCTACAGCACTTGATTTATTCAAATTGTTCGCTAACCGAGAGAGAGTCAGAAGGTCAACCTTGTTTAGGATCAATGTTTTGAATTCTGGGATAACTTGGACAGATGGACCGCAAGGTGTAACACGACAGATGGCGCTTGTACTGGAGAAATCCTTAACGGAACTGCGTAGGAACTTCTGTTATTTAGAACCATTTTTTTGATTTCGACTAAGTATGTATGTATGTATGTATGTAGTATTTCTTTATTGATCAGATAACAGAACCTCCCCTGAACACAACTAAAAGTACTGTAAGAATAACGTATAACCCTCATTCTATTTTTATGACCCCTGTTGTCCCTCAAGACATTACAA
Organism: Luperina nickerlii; assembly: GCA_963855955.1. Lineage (NCBI taxonomy): Eukaryota > Metazoa > Arthropoda > Insecta > Lepidoptera > Noctuidae > Luperina > Luperina nickerlii. The sequence goes on from OY979662.1 coordinate 4,114,680, forward strand.
GGGTGATCAAATCTTTAAAGAACAAGAAGAGTTATGGATATGACGGTATTTCAACAAAAGTTATAAAATTTGTCTGTTCTACTATAGCTAACCCTCTAAGCCACATTATTAACTCAAGCATATCCGCTGGAACATTCCCCGATAGTCTTAAAACTACAATAGTTAAACCACTCCATAAGAAGAACAATAAAGAAGACATGGCTAACTATAGACCAATAGCTTTAATCCCCGTATTTTCCAAAATCATTGAAAAAGTAATTTATGAGTCATTTCATTCATTTCTGTCAAAATATAATATATTATGTGAGGAACAAAAAGGTTTTCGTAAAAATAAAAATATAAATATGGCCATATACGATCTAATAAATAAAATAATGGTCAATGTGGATAAAAAAATACCAATTTGCGCCATTTTTACCGATATGACCAAAGCTTTTGATTACGTGAACCATGAAACGCTTTTGGTCAAACTTGATGCTTACGGTATACGAGGGAATGCTCTACGTCTAATAAAATCATATCTAAGCCTGTGTCTAAGCGGACGTCTTCAATATACAGAAATTTCTAAAATATGCGTCAAATCAAAACGTGAGGTTAAATACTTATCTGGTCCTAGGGAAATTAAACATGGCGTTCCGCAGGGCAGCGTTCTAGGGCCATTATTATTCTTATTGTATATAAATGATCTACCTCGACACATCCCATACCCTTGTGTGTTATTTGCCGATGACAGTACGATCCTAATAGACTGCCTCAACAAAGAGATTTATGAAGGTGAAATAAATAATTCTCTAAAATTAATAATAAACTGGCTCAATGACAACAATCTTATCATAAATCTCAATAAAACAAATATAATGCATTTCTATCAAAAAATTCTTCCTTTAAACCTAACGATTAATTATAAAGGACAAACTATTGATAGCGTTAACGTGGCTAAATTCTTGGGTATATTGATTGACAGTCAACTAACTTGGAAACCGCAGGCTGAAGAAGTTTGCAAAAGATTAAGCACGTCTGCGTATACTCTCTACAATCTGTCCAAGACAGTTAACATTGATACATTAATGGTTGCATATCACGGTTTGGTGGTCTCTGTTCTAAGGTTTGGTGTAGTATTCTGGGGTAATTGTTCCGAAAGGGAATCTATATTTAAAGCCCAAAAACGGTGCATAAGATCCATTTTTAATCTCAAGGTTACAGATAGTTGCATTCCTTTTTTCAAGAAATACAAAATACTAACTTTTCCTAGTATATACATTCTCGAAGTAGCTATATTCGTTAAAACTAACAAGCATCTATTTCCTGCGTTAAATGATACGAGGATGCGATCTACTGCCATGAGATCAAAATATCAGAGTTTATTGTGTACTGGTAGATATAACACTGCTTTGTTCAAAAAAAACATTATTGGTATGGCACCTGTTATATTTAACAAATTGCCGAATTGTATTAAGGATCAGCCCTTAATAAAGTTCAAGAAACTCCTGTCGTCGTTGCTGATAGAGAAATATTATTACTCTGTTACCGATTTTATAAATGATGAATTGTAATGTTTGCTTCACTTTGTCTCATTTATTATGTAAATAATTTTAGAATTAGCTGATCCATGATCTCATTTTGAATTTAAGTGCCTAGTTTCTAAATTATCTTTAAGTTAACCATTATATTTTTGTATGCCAACAGGCAGAATGTACTGGGAATATATTTGAAAGTAACACCATTATTGTAACACCTGCATTCTATACAAATAAAGAAATTATTATTATTATTCATTTATTTATTTAGTTTTCTTATTTTATTACATTTTTAAATATTTCTTAAAATATAAAAATAAGTTAAAAAAACATTTAAAAATATAAAAAAATAGTTTTCCGCCGGTGTCGGGACCAGGGTCCAAGCTACCGGTGGTTAGGGCTCCAGAGACAGGAACCTCCTCACAATGCGAGCCGTATCGAGGAGTACTGCCTTCTGAATCAGGCCCTTGATCCAACCGCCTAACGAGAGCCTCGATAGATGTTGATCGAGGCTTTCGGCTATAAGACCATTGGCCGACACGACAATCGGCACAATGATAGCCGAGCTCACATTCCACATGTCAACAACCTCGTGTGCTAAGTCGAGATATTTAATTTGTTTCTCTTTCTCAGCTTTCACGAGGTTACCGTCATGTGGAATGGTAACATCGACAATCATTGTGCGGCGCGCTAATCGATCTATCACCACTATATCAGGCTTATTGGCAACAATAGTCCTGTCAGTAATGATAGATCGATCCCAGTACAACGTGACATGGTCATTTTCAAGAACTGGGTCGGGCACATACTTGTAATACGGTACCTCAGAATCCACAAGCTTATATTTCAAAGCAAGTTGCTGGTGAATAATCCTGGCCACTTGGTTATGTCTGTGCAAGTATTCGCCGTTAGCCAGACGAGAACAACCAGAGACAATATGTCTGATAGACTCACCCGGACGGTGGCATGCCCGACACACGTCAACCGTCCCGTCCTTCATAATATGTCTCCGATAGTTATTCGTCAAGATAACTTCGTCCATAATTGCACAGACGAAACCTTCAGTTTCCCCGAAAAGGTCACCAAAACGTAGCCAGGATACGGATGCTGAGAAATCTACACCGGGCTCATGAAGAGCCCGATAGAAGCGCCCGTGAAGCTCCTTGCTTTGCCATACCTTCTTGCGGTCATCAGTAGAAAGTACTACAGGTTTGCGCCAGTTCTCTTTAGCCATGGAGAGCGGGGTGAGCCCCTTGTCCACTGCGACCACATCACGGTGCATACCCACTTCGGCGTTTAAAAAATATTCCCTGAGACTGCATACCTCACGGTTGTGGAGGGTCTTCGCATTTAAAAAGCCTCGACCTCCGCACTTCCGCGGGATATACAGTCTCATCACCGATGATCGTGGGTGATGCATCCGGTTTGCGGTCAGTAGTGTACGGACCCTTCTATCCAGGGCGTCGAGTTCGGTCTGAGTCCATTTGAGTATGCCAAAAGAGTACATCAAAACCGGCATGACCCAACCGTTGAAGGCGCGCACCTTATTTCCGCCCGAAAGAAGACTAATTAATACCTTCTTCAGGCGACAAAAGAAGCGTTCCTTCAACGATTGCTTCATGTCAGTATCGTTGATGCCTAACGCTTCCGACATACCCAAATACTTATAGTTTTCGGATAAGGAGAGGGATCTGAGGCCGATGGAATCCGAGAGTTGAATTTCCTCGGATTCCATAATCTCCCCTCGCTTTACATGCATGACTGCACATTTGTCCACACCAAACTCCATCCTGATGGCGCTACTGAAAGTTTCAGTAGCGCCATCAGGATGGATGGATGGATCATCATTTATTATTATTATTATTATGAATAGGCCCCCAAAAGCCTGAAGAAGGAAGTGAATCAATTGAAGTATAATTATGATATCTAGCTTGTGCTGGATATGTACCGTGATATTTTCTTATTATAGTTTGTCAGAGAACCTGTCTGACTTTATTTACAAAACATAAGTGTAGACTTGATAACAGAAGGAGTGGGAAGCATGCCTATCTTCATTTTTCTGGACAATCGTATCTGCCGCATGTTTAGAGACAAAGTTTCAAACACAGGCACAATCGCAAAATGGCCGTCGCTAAACCGCTGTAATGACGTCAGGGCACAAGTAAATGATATTCGAAATCTGCTCAGCATTATAAAAAATAATATAGATATTAGTAAACAATAACCTAAATATATTAAGCATATTGTATATGCTGTAGCAATGCTGAAAGAATGAAGGGGAATTGGCAGAAATCGTTAAAAAGCGAAGGGTTAAAATTTGGTATGCGCGATACTTTCGGCATTTTGTAAGCACGCATACCAAGATAATCATAAATGTGACATTAAAACGCATGAATTAAAAAAAATAAAAAAGGTTTCCGTGATAATGGATAAATTTTACCCCTTATCACACCATTCAAATAGGTATGCGTGACCTTTCCGGCTAAAAATCATTGGTCGGCCGGATTTTTTCTTGTTGAACATAATTTCACACAAAATTCTATATAAGATTGATCAAAATCCGTGATGACGGAAAAAAAATTATGGAAATTTAATAATAAATAATTTAATTAAAATATTTCCGGCCAATCAAATCCACGCTGACCAAGCAAATCTTGTTCGTCTAAACGTTAACTTTTATTTTTTATTAAAAATATTAGAATCCGTGATCACGGAGCTTTCAGGATTGGTGGCTCCCCGCCTATATATAAGAATGTAATATGTAAACTTAATAGAATTTGCACGCTTGCTTGTAGGCAGAATACAATGCTACTTAGGTTATAAGATCTTTACCAAAACAATGTATTTCTAGCAAATAAACGTTTCATTTGATTTAGTTTGATTTGACTACCCTGACCAAACCCGCGAGTCATATATGCACTTTTGAAGAACTAATGAACGTTACTGATACTGTGATTAACGTGGCTACTATACTAGAGCCAAGTAATTTAAAATATACCAAATCGATTCGTAAACCTATGTAACAAAACCAGACTATGATTATGAATAACTATAATGCAGAAAGCTTACTTGCGAAAGAATCTTTTGTTATTTGACAAACAGTCCATCTAAACTTGAACTACTGAATCTTAGCTCCACACTGCATATTCAAATCATATCATTGAAGTGTTGGAACGGAAACAAGTAACACCCCCTGGTGTAATAGTAGGTGTAATAGTCCATGTGCCATCAATTTAGCAATTGAAATACATTTGAACGAGCTGGCGCAACTAGTGTTAAGTAAGAGGACCTGAAGTGTTCTAGACGTTTCCAACACCTATTTATTGTTGATTTTCACATGCATGTGTTGCATGTCCGTTGTGTGATTGGAAATCAAAGTACATATAACACGATACAATGTATGCTACATTGTTGTGTTCTTTGACATTTGCCATTTTTTTTGATAGAAGAACCCTTATTACCAAACCCACTCCTAAAGACAATTGCTTTCATTTCGATTTTACGTAACACACCACGAGAGCAGATTAAGAGCAGTGTTGGCGCAGTGGTAACGGCCGCCACTCACGTTTTTTAAGTCGTGGGTTCAAACCCAACCAGGCAATTTACTTTGTGTAAATTAGTTCATCACCACTGCTCTCAAAACGGTGATGAAAATAATCGTGAGAAAACCGGTATGTCCAAGAACCAAAAAGTCGAAGACACGTGACATCTACCAATCCGCACTAGGCCCGCGTAGTGGTTTACCCCTCAAACCCTCTCACCGAGTAATTTACTACCAGAAATATAGGTTATAATTCGATGAGTAAATAACTCACTGTGATTTTATTACAAAACGAAATCTTCTTTTGTTGTTGTTATGAATGTTTTATTAAAAAAAATCAAGTTGGTAGATGTCCCCCGTCTCCAAATTTTCGGTTCTAGGACATGCCGGATTCCTCACGATGTTTTCCTTCACTATGTTGAGAATTCACCATGATGTTTTCCTTCATTGTGTTGGGAGAAAATTGAAAATGAAAATGAAAAAAAAACCATAACATAACAATCTCTAATCTCTCGATAGATTAATGGGACGTTAAAACCAGAGATAAATAGGTTTTTTCTATCTCCAATATATAAATTTTTCTGATAGATTGGTAGAGACAGATAAGGTCGTCAGAGGATGAGTTTCCGTAAAACGATGATACAACTAAATTGTTACTTCAAAACAACGTCTACGAACTAACTTCCAAGTTTCTAACTTCAAAAATAACTTCCATACAAACTTTCATCCCCGATTTTACCGCCCTCCCTCCTTCCCCTTTTAGGAGACGAATTTTCATCAAATATCCTTCCTTAGTCATATAAGGGACTCTTGTGCAAGATTTCATGCTTGTAGTTCCAGCGGTTTAGGCTGTGCAATGTGCATCGTCTATCAGTGAAGTTAACATTTTTATTATAAAGTAGATTCGATAGTCTCACTTTTCAGCACTATCTCAGCTAATTAATGGCAATAAAAGATGCAGTCGACGTTGGTGCTCGCTTGCCTAAGAATAGATACCCTATTCAATCGAGGTTTGAGAGCTCTAAAGCACGTCTTCTTAATTGAACTAAGTAGTTCATTAGTTTGTGTTTGATTGCGTAGTGTAGGGACGGGTCGAATCCTTCCGATCTGTCACCCTGCATTGTCCCCTTAGGGGGACAGATCGGAAAAAAAGTTTGATCTGTCTCCTGTTAGTAATTTTATTCACTCCTAACTTTAACTTTTTATTCCTGTTTGTCCCTCGTGGAATTGAATATGCTTATAAATTTTTAAAAGTCAATTGGTAGGGGAGCCCAGAAGGTTTTTGAGCAAGCATATTCAAGGTGAAAAGTCGATAGCTGAGTAAAATGATATTATAAGTTTAAACTTATAATATCATTGGCTGAGTAGGTATGGCATGAGGAGAGAACACCGAAAATATATTTAAAAAGTTTCTGATAGGAGCACCGTGGTCAGGAGTCCACTTTCAGATTTAAAAAAGGGCCAAAAATAAAGTGATCTTCAGAGGCGTTGATTTTGGCATGATCGGGTATGGCCTAACCTATAATTACTTAAATAGGCAAATCAGATGAATTAATTGTGGGCTTTCCCTAAATCTGACGACTTTGAATGTTGCATAGAATGAGTGGCATTATTTTTAAGAATTTATTTATTAAATTCTATGGTGGACAAACAGGGATAAGAAGTTAAAGATAGAAGTGTGTAAAGTTCGAACTGTCATATTCCCCCACGTTGCTAACAGGGGGACAGATAAAACTTTTTTTTTCGATCTGTCCCCTGAGGGGACAAAGCAGGGTGACAGACCGGAATAATTCGACGGATCGCCATTGAAATACTAGTGATGCTGTGATATTCTGGCTACTCATTGGTTTGGTGATTGAAGTTTGTTACCGCTATCTTATCGAATCAATGTAGGTTATATGTTCAGGAAAAGCCGTTCGGCCTAGCTCGTACTGTGCCGAGCCGACACGAACATGGCACGAGCAGAATTAAATTCGAATATGTGTACAGCGGTGCTCTTCTGTAAAAATCTCACCGCGAAAACTTAGGTGAAGTGAGCGTGGAGTGACCTATCAATAGTGTCAATTCCTAGCAAAAACAAACTCACTTCACCTAAGTTTTCACGGTGAGATTTGTACAGAATCGACTGGCTGTGTAGTAATTGCTTCGGGTCGGCTTTGTTGTTCAACAAATACTGCCGAATCGAATGTACCGACCTGTACAAAAATTTCTAATCAGTACCGGTACAAAACAAATATTTCCGTAAGTCAGAGTGAGAAAACAGATATCACACTAATATTATAAAGGCGAAAGTTTGTGAGTGTGTGTATGTAGCTGATACGCTAGATTAACATAGGCTACTTTTTGTCCCGATGTTCCCACGGGATGGACACTTACGCGGGTGAAACCGCGGGGCGCAGCTAGGTGTAAATAAAAAGGATTGTCGACGACGAGGTTCCTCGTATAAGTATGAGAGACCTGAATTTGGTACCGGTACATGTTGGGTAGAGTACCTACTGGTACGTATCTGGAACCGGTACACAGGTACCGAAAGGGCTAGAGCCGCTTAGTACCGGTACAGAACCTATAGGTTCCAAGTCCTGGTAGCATACCTTAATTTTAAATAGCGTCTTTGACGACGAGCATAAGGAAAAGCTATCGGAAAATCGCAAGCGAGTCTGCTGAGCTTGATTAGGTTCGAATCCTAAGTCAACGAATTTTTTGATGCCCTATGATTTTTTTACTTTTTATATTGGTACTTGTAGTACATTATTAATATAACAACAAACCAGTTTTAAACACACACACATTAGTTTCAAAGCGATGCGCTGCGGCCCGATGCAGGTGTAATATGCGCTAGCTTTCAGCCCGCTTTCGCGACGTCTTTGCACAGCTGTTACAAAATATAACCTCCGCATCGCTTTGGTATCGCTAGCTAGACGATCCAGCCACATGAACACAGTGTGTTCCAACTATGTGTCAATGTTGACTGTGATAATCAAGGTATTATAATAATCTATGTTTTTGTGAAACCTGGTTAAAACCGGATAGAATGTTATTTAATGTAAACAATTTTTCAGTTGCCAGTGCGTACAACAGGCCCTCAATGGGGATGTTACTTTGATAATATGTAATAGTTAACCGCCATTCAGACTTCTCCCTTGCGTCTTGAATACACCAACGACGAAGAAAAACTAGCTCGAGAAACGGGATGGATAGGGCAAAAAAGCAGGAGGAAAAGAAAAATGAACACCTCTCCCGCCCAACCCACTCTGCATGAACACGGAATTGAAGAGAATAAAGGTAAGGAAAAAACAATTAAAACTCCTTTGCCACCACCTAGGGTCGATGGTATCGAGGACTACAAGATATTCTTTGATTTTCTATTTGAGAGCCAATCAGCTGACGCGTTCAGCATCAAAATGATGAACGGCGATACAGTCAAAGTAAATGCCAAAACCGAAGATTCGTACAGAGCAATTACAAAGGCTCTCCCACTAAACAATTGCCTTTGGTACTCCCACGAGAACAAGTATGCCTATCTGAAACAAAACGAACTGGCTGACTGTATAAGGTCCCATTAAAATAGATGGACAAACTTTTAGAAATCATTCAGACCATTAAAATAAGGACTATGGTAAAAAATGAGAAAAACGCATAGTAAGTATCTATGCGTTTTTCTCATATATTTTTTACCAAGAAAAATAATTATTTTTCTTGGTAAAAAATTTAATCAGCTAACGAAAATACACTAATATGCCGAGAATGTATTAAATAGGTCAAAGTAAAATCACTTTAATCAGTGGTTTTTTTTTAGCTTGGATATCTTTAGTTAGACTTACTGAGCGCTGTGTTAAAATTTATCCATCTATTTTAATGGGACCCTGTATAAATGTACACTACAGTCAAGCACGATTCATGGTAACGATTCGCCATGGAGACTTGGACCGAGCTTTTATTTTGTAGCAGTAAAGTTCGTCAGAAGAGAAGTGGTGGCCAAGTGGTAACTCTTCTCCAACTTCAGAGTTAGAGCTCGTGGTTTCGAACCCAAGCAGACGCTTTACTGTGCGTAAATTATTTCATCACCACTGCTAATAAAACGGCGAAGGAAAACGACGTCGTGAGGAAACCGGCATATCCTAGAATCAAAAATTCGAAGATACCTACCAACCCGCACTGGGCCCGCGTGGTGAATTACACCCAGCAGTGGGCACATTATAGGATGATCAAGTGATTATGCTAAGTTAATTGTTTTAATATATTCGTATATTTAGTTTCTAATAATCTTCAGTTCGTATTTTGTTTATCAAACTCAATACTAACTAATAGGCCACTATCTTATCACAATTGTCTGATGATATCCGCATTAACTTGAACTACTGAATCACTACTATCTACCGAATTACGTCACGTATCTAATAGCTTTGTGATATTGAACTCTATTTTTTAAAGCTTAGGATTTAAATATCACTGTTCAAGTAACCTAATCAGTCAGATGATAATGTGTATATAATATTACAGGACTGTAATTTTTTTCATCTTTTTATTTTTTTAACGTTGGTAGACGATGGTTTGTATAAAACCAACGGGGTAATTGCGTAACACCAACAGTAGCAATGGCTTTTATTTAAAAAAAATCAAAATATTTTATTTCACATAAACCTACATGGGCAATTAAGAAACGTCAGAAGCGAGGTGCGCGGTTCCAATTGGTCGTTTCCTATGGAGAAGAGCCGGCAAGAAACTCCACGGTTACTATTTTACAGTTTTGACATGTCAACAACATTCATTGCGTTATTTACGTTGTTGAGCAGACAAATTTTTACAACATATGAAGCAATGCATTAGCACCTATCCTTCAAAATGATTCAGATTGTGTTTGAAAGTGTTACGCAATGAGGGTGCAGATGTTTTGAAAGATTGCAATGGTAGGTACATCAGATAACTAATTAACTTGAATACTTTAGTAACTCATAATGTTTTCATTTGAAAACGGTCAGATTGCGGATTGCTAATCAGCTGTGTTAGACTGTTATTTTACTTAACACATTTATAAGCTAAAAACATTAGAGCTGCTTCAGTATTAATCAAATAGAAGGAGTGAGGAACTGAGGTATAAGAAGACCGCATCTTAAGCACGAGGTTGCGTGTTCGAACCAAAAACGTAAATAAATATGGATGATTTAGATGACGTCTGAAAAACTTGAATTTTAATTTGCTAGACTAAAACGACAGCTGTGATCGACCTTTTTGGTCAATATGACATTAACTACTTATATTTATACGAGTATATAAAATTCAAAGTCCTGACTGACTGATATATCAACGCACAGCCTAAACCGCTGGTCCTATTAGAGACATGCAATTTGGAGGGTGTGATCTTTGTGAAGAGTAGGTGTTACGTACGGAAAACATTTGCAATAAAATAAATCAGTGATTTGAGACCTCGCCACAACGACCATACGCATATTTGCATTTTTCTATCAAATTAAATAAGTACATCACCAAAAAAAAATGACGAGGTAAAGTAGTCTCGCTTACCACCGAAATCGTAAAGCTCACGTTTGCTTGGCAAACATTTTCGCCCGCACATTGCGCGCGCGCGTAAGTTCAGTTCGTCTTCAGCACTCGTACAGCGCACATGTCGCGCATGTCAAACGCCCAATCCGCGAACGCGATCTTTTTTACATGAGATGTCGCCGCTGCGAGGTCTCACACTTTGGTCAAACTGAAGTTACTGTTTTTCATTTACCCGACTAATCGCGTACTTGCGTGCTGTGCGCAACATTAAGTGGTCCTTCTTGCCGGATCTTGGATCTCGGCCACGTGTTTTAGTCGGACTAAAAACCTGTGTGCAGGGATGTCGCTGCTTCACACACCCCCGAAGGGTGTTAAAACACGTAGTAAACGTGCAACGGAGCAGCCGACTACGAAAAGTGAACAGTTTCCAGTAAAATCAGTGAAAAGTGATAAAACCGCGAGTTCGTCGGCGGCGGCCCGTAAAAGGCTAGAGTATGAAGCGGCTCAACTTCAAGCACAAATCGACCTCGATTTAGCACAAAAAGAGCACGATTTAGCACAAAAACGCGCTCAAATTCAGAAGGACTTACTTTCGAAAAAATTAGAAGTCGATTTATCAGACTTACAAGAAGAGGATCACGGCTCGGTCTCGAAAAGTTCGAGAATCGTCGAGTCGTGGTTCGATAAACAAGATGGCGTCGTCGCCTCCATCGCTAAAAGCGATTACGCAGAAAATGTCTGTGCACAAAATTCGATGCCGATGTATAATAAAACGTTGAACCATACGGAGCAGCAACAGGACTTCGTCAGCAAGAGCCCGCCGCGTGGCGACAGCATCAGCCAGTTGACGGAGGCGTTGCACCAAGTACTTACTCAAAGTAACGGTCGTGACAACAACAGAGAACTCCTTGCGCGCCTAGCAACCTCGAAAGATTTACCGGTGTTCGACGGTGACCCTATGCAGTGGCTGCAGTTCAAGGAGTCGTATAAAGAGTCGTCACACATGTGCAGTTATAGCGAAGCAGAAAACATTTGGCGGTTGCGAAAGTGCCTACGTGGTGACGCGAAAGAAGCCGTGTCATCACTCCTCATCGGCAACACAACACCGCAATCCATAATTGACACATTAGAACTACGATTCGGTAGACCCGAGTGTTTAATTCATAAAATATTAACACAACTAAAGAAAATTCACCCACTCCCAACCGCATACCACACGGAAATAGTGAATTTTTCAACAAAAGTGAAGAACTACGTCACAGCTGTTAAAGCTATTAAGTTGCAGGAATACCTACAAAGTCCGGAAACGACGTCTATAATACTCTCAAAGTTACCGCCCGCCCTTATCAATAAATGGGCCGAGTATACCTACGAGAGACAAGATAGTTCTACACCCAAACTGGAAATACTATCGGAGTTTCTGTATAGAGAAGCTACTATCGTCGCAACCTCAGGCGTGAGCTACATATTCAGTCAGAACGACGTAAGAAAGAAATACGAAAACATTAATACAAAAACTCATTCAGTACTAGCGTGCACTACTACTTACGACAATAAATGCATGTTTTGTCGTACCTCTCCGGCGCACACGTTAGACAAGTGCGGCAAGTTCAAACGCGCTATGAGACGTGATCGATGGCAATTTGTACGAGCTAAACATCTTTGCTACAAGTGCTTGAGCGCACGGCATAATGAACCCGCCGCGTGCAGCGCTCCTAACTGCAGTGAATGTGGACACCCGCATCATCATCTCCTTCACTGGACGAAGACTACAGCGGCCGCAGTGCCCGCAACCGCGCGCCCGGCAACGTCCGCGCAGCCAGAGACGGCGCGCCCCGAGGTGGACGCAGCCCGCGTGCACCCATCATCGCCCGACGAGTCGCGCCGCGAGGATACCGTCGCCCACGCCCACACCAGTGCGTCCACTAGTGTTAGTGTATCGTCGGTGCCTAAAGTGTTATTAAAAATAGTGCCGGTTACCGTTCATGGACCTAAAGACAATATCCACACACACGCGTTGCTTGACGACGGTGCCACCGTGACGCTGATATCTGCTGATCTTGCTGATCAGGCGGGGCTCCACGGTAAGACAGTCACCATGCGCGCCCGCAGTGCATGGGACTCCGGTGAGCTCGTGTGCCAAACGGAAAACGTAAGTTTTGACATTTCTAGTAATACCGGTGAGCGTTTTAATTTGTGTGCTCGAAAAATGAAAGAACTTAATTTACCTATTCAACGATTGTCGTGTATGGACTTTAGTAATTATTCGGACTATATTGACTACGACTTGTGCAAATGTGACGCACAACCTAAATTATTAATCGGACAGGATAATTATGATCTTATTGCTCCTATCTTGTGTATAAAAGGAAATAGAAAAAATGAACCTTATGTTACAAAGACACCGCTAGGGTGGTGTGTACACGGTGTTGTAAACAATATCAATATGTTGAAAATGTCAGCTGATCGTATTGCTAGTGATGACAGCACGCAACATTGTTGTGATTCTGAGTTGAACGAGTTTGTAAAAAAATCATTTTCGTTAGAGTCAATAGGTATATCAGAACGACCGCGACAAAATGCGGACGAGTTGCGCGCTACCACCATACTAAACAACACATGTGAATTAGTTGATAACCAATGGTTTGTGGAATTGCCTTGGAAACATGACAACTTTGTTATGCCTGATTCTTATCAAAATGCCTGTAATCGTTTAAAATCAATCGAGAGGAAAATGTCAGCCGACAACGCTTACGCGTCGCGTTACCGGGAACGTATTCAGCATTTATTTTCCAATAATTATGCCAGGAAGCTAAACGAGGGGGAGTCTAGCGACCACATTTGGTACCTACCACATTTTGGGGTCGATAACCCCAACAAGAAAAAGTTACGTTTAGTTTTCGACGCGGCTGCGAAAACACAGGGATGTTCTCTTAACGATTTTCTATTAACAGGTCCGGACTTGTTGCAGTCCTTATTTGGAATTATGTTTAGGTTTAGAGAAAATCAAATTGGAATTATTGCAGATATTAAAGATATGTTTCTCCGAATTAAAGTTAAAGAAAAGGATCAACATACACTTAGGTTTTTATTTACAGATGAAGCCACTAAGACTGTTAATAAATATGCTATGACGTCATTAATATTTGGCGCGAACTGCTCGCCTTTCATCGCGCAACATATTAAAAATAAAAACGCATTACGTTTTAAGGATACTTATCCGACTGCTATCGACGCTATATGCAAGCAACATTATATGGACACAAAGTCACCTGTGATCCTGGATGGACATGACCACGTGGCTCGACTCATTGTCAAGAATTATCACGTCCGCGCAGGCCACGGATGCAAAGAGTTGGTGGTTAATGAACTGCGTCAAAAATATTGGATGTTACGTCTACGTCCTACTGTTCGTACAGTTGCGACGAAGTGCTTGATCTGTCGCATCAGGAAAGCTAATCCAAAGCCGCCGCGACTGGGTGACTTGCCCGAAGGTAGACTCACACATCACCAAAGACCGTTTACCGTTACCGGAGTCGACTTATTTGGACCGATAGAGGTCACAGTTGGAAGATCAAGACCAAAACGCTATGGTGTCCTATTTACGTGCCTGACAGTACGCGCCGTACATATTGAGGTCGTGCCGTCCCTCACTGCAGATTCTTTAATTATGGGCTTACGCAGAATGGCCGCTCGTAGAGGCTGGCCAAAGAAGATTTATTCTGACAACGGGACCAATATGCGCGGCGCAGAAATTGAACTAAAGAAGGCTTATGATACCGTAGACAAAAGTGCTGTCATGAACGAAGCCCTGAACAATGGGGTTTCCTGGAGCTTCATTCCGCCAGCTAGCCCGCACATGGGAGGATCTTGGGAGCGACTCGTGCGCAGTGTCAAGACCGGCCTTAGGGTAGTACTGAAAGAGAGGGCCCCGCACGAAGAGACTCTGATTACGCTTCTAGCTGAAGTAGAGAATATGATCAACAGCCGACCCCTTGGTCATGTTTCCGTGGACCCTCGGGACGACGAAACATTAACGCCGAATCACTTCCTCATTGGTTCATCGTCTAATTTACCTAACGCAGGAGTGTTTACGGACAAAGATCTATGTCTGCGAAAACAATGGCGTATTTCCCAACGCCTAGCTGACCACTTTTGGGCCAGATGGGTGAAGGAGGTGCTCCCCGATCTAGTGCCGCGCCGAAAATGGAGAGACGAGGGTGCACAATTGAAGATCGGTGATATGGTAGTAATGGTTGACCCTAACTCTCCCCGTAACTGCTGGCCTAAAGGTATCGTACAGTCCGTGTACCCTGGTGCTGACGGACGCGTAAGGGTTGTCGACGTTAGGACTAAAACTGGCATACTTAAACGTCCTGCGGCAAGGTTAGCAATATTTTAGATTCTAAAATGTGAAAGAAATGTGCAAAAGAAATACGTGTTGGTAAAATTTGTTATCTGTATTTTATTTAGTGAATGGCGTTGCCATAACCAATGCTGCCGGCCCTCGAGGTGTTATTTAATTATTGCAGAGCGGAGGTTGTGGTAACTACCCTTAGTATAATATTTATATCGTATGTATATTTTTCAAGTCGGCTCGGAGCTCAAGCAATGATGAGACCGCAAACATGTTAGAAAATAAGAGTATGAGATCTATTTTAGCGACAGAATTAAAACAATAGACAGCATACAACTGTTAGAATGCTGACAGGTACCTATATAATGTTTTAATTAAGGTTATCGTTTTGAGTGTCGTGTCGACACTGAGGGGGAGAATGTTACGTACGGAAAACATTTGCAATAAAATAAATCAGTGATTTGAGACCTCGCCACAACGACCATACGCATATTTGCATTTTTCTATCAAATTAAATAAGTACATCAACAAAAAAAAATGACGAGGTAAAGTAGTCTCGCTTACCACCGAAATCGTAAAGCTCACGTTTGCTTGGCAAACATTTTCGCCCGCACATTGCGCGCGCGCGTAAGTTCAGTTCGTCTTCAGCACTCGTACAGCGCACATGTCGCGCATGTCAAACGCCCAATCCGCGAACGCGATCTTTTTTACATGAGATGTCGCCGCTGCGAGGTCTCACACTTTGGTTAAACTGAAGTTACTGTTTTTCATTTACCCGACTAATCGCGTACTTGCGTGCTGTGCGCAACAGTAGGTATCCACTAAGAAAGGGTTTTTCGAAATTCCACCTCTAAGAGGGTGAAATGTGAGGGTGAGGGTGAGGGAGGGTGAAATTTCACGCGGACGAAGTCGAGAGCAGAAGCTAGTTGTAATACTACATATACTAATTGTCATTTTGGTCTAGCAAATAAAAAATCGGAGTTTAGCAAGTTTGAAGATTCGCACAGACCAGGGAGGCATGGCACAAAAGGGAGGACGCCTATACTCAGCAATGGGGCTACCAATGAATGAATGAAAAATGAAGTTGGAAATTACAGAAACTCAAGTTATGGTAAGCATGGTGTTCAATGCTTATTCCTTCTTTGTATCTAAAGAGGTTCTTACCAAGCAATGGGCCAATTACAGGCCGCTGTCACTTCCGTTCACCTCTTCAGAAAATAAAATCTTATACTATATTATGGAATCTATCACACTTATATTATAAAGGCAAAAGTTTTTGAGTGTGTGTTTATATGTTTGTTACTTCTATACGCTCAAACGGCTGGACCAATTTTGATAAAATTTTGTATGGAGGTAGCTGACACCCTGGATTAACATATAGGCTACTTTTTAACCCGATATTCCCACGGGATCCACACTTATGCGTGTGAAACCGCGGGGCGCAGTTAGTTATTAATAAGACTGAACGAAAAATTCCTCCTTCTGTTGGGTTGCATTTAGGATTATATATAGGCATTTTGTTTTTAGTACCTATGTACTTTACTACGATATTAAAATTCCCAAGCTATTCCTCATTCGCTTAAAATGACTCATCAGTTTCACAATCATTACGTTTCCTGAACGCAAAACACAAGTATCGCAACACGTTGCTACTAAACAATCGCCAGGCGCTAGCATAATTCATAGTGTAGGCTTTAGTATAAAGTTGTTTATAATTCATAATTTTTTTCATACACATATTCAAGATGAAAAGTAGCCCATGTCCTTCACCAGGTTCCAGGGTACATATATGTCAACTTTCATAACTATTAGTTGTTTAGGCGTGAAATGGTAACATACAAAGTAACTTTCGGATTCACAATATTACTAGCTTTTAGTAGAGCTTCTTTTGTGTGAAATTTCTAGTTATAACATAAAATATATCCTCTTATTAGGCAATATTTCACTATTGCTCCTATTGTTGCACGAATTTTCGGAGTCGGATCAGTTATTTTGAAGATTAGTACAAACTCGTAAATTTTACCTATTTATAATAATTATATAGATTGGTATAGAATTAGATTACAATGACAGTATAGTAAAGAGTAGGTATGGATTAACAGCAGTAATGTCAGTTTATCGAGATGCTTAAATCATTGTTAAATCAAAGTATGTTCATATGATGAATGTTGCACATTGTAGTTGCAATACTTTAGAGGGTGTTACATTTATATAAGTTCATTGAGCAGGCATGGTGGGCAACATTGATCCTCTGTGTATACCTTTTTCCTGCAGTGGGACAATGATAGGCTGGGAAATTAGTAAATAGTGCCTTATAGTTGACTAACAGTGACCCTGAATTGGTATAATTATGACTATGATGATTATACTACCTTTTGGAAGGGGCGACTAGAACCAATTCAATTTTACTGTAAGTATTGACGTTCAAAAGTGCCTTTAATGTGCCTATTTAAAATAAATGATTTGACTTTGATTTTGACTATGACTATGGATGAAGCATCAATACTTCTATGGAACAAATATATTTTTTAATCTGAATTTTTGTAGATTTGTTTAGTTATCTTGCAAGCAATATTAAGAGTGTTTACGCCGTACGGCATTTCATACAAACTTTCAAATTCTTATTTGTCAAAATGAATGAACCGATTTTAATGAAACTTCATACGCATAAGCAGGATACAAAGGTCTAAAGTTAGTAGAGAACATTTTCGAAAAATAGTGTTACAGCCAAATCAGACCGAATTTAAATTTTAAATAGACAAAGAGATTTCCAGTTATGTTTTTTAAAATAAGACTTTCGAAAATGTTCTCTACTAACTTTTTAGACCTTTGTATCCTGCTGATGCGCATGAAGTTTCATTAAAATCGGTTCATTAATTTCGATATATTTCGAAATGAGATGATGAAAAGAGCTTGAAAGTTTGTATGAAATGCCGTATGGCGTAAACACTCTTAAGTCAATTAAAATGCTACAGTTAAAAGATGAGCTAGTCAGCAGGGTTGGTAATATACTGATTGCCGTGTACACCGCTTTAAGGCTGTCTAATGCAGCTTAAGCTATACTGAAATCCTATAATAATAGGCAATATAAGCTGGTGTCCGCAACTCCACGTTAATGCGCGTATTTTGCGTATGGGTAGGAGATCGTTTATTCTATCCACCCCAGCTCCTCGAGCGAGGCCAGCAATGACTTGACATTATTGACAATCTCACAGAGCCCTGGCATCCCCTCTTGTATTAGTTACTTCATACTTGCTAGAATTTTAGTTTTATCTGGGTTATGCACTACAATCCATACCTATCCATACTACATGAAACTACAGAACACCACCTGCTCCAATCCATACATACTCCTTTTGCTTCCTTGTGTTCATACTTACTAATATTATAAATGCAAAAGTAACTGTCTTTTACCTTTTCACACCTTAAGAATAGATTTGTATGAAATCTGGCATTATGGATAGATCATTAATTGGGTTAGGACATAGGATACTATTATCCCGGTAGTAAGTTCCTGTGGAATAATATTCAACCTCCGTGCGAGCAATACCTGGGGCAAAAGCTAGTCTTTGAAACAAAAACTTGTGCAACAAATGACACTATCTCTTATTACAAAACATGGTTTTACAATATTCTTTGTTAAAGTCTACGACACAAGATAGTTAAACCAATACTGCTGTTCAACAATGTAAAAACTTTTGAAAAGTTTTTTTGATTTTGTTTTTTGAGTCATTGAGTTTGATTGAGATTGTTTACTTTATGTAAAAACTTCTAATCTCTAAACCCAATACTATAGGAGCATTATATGAACTTTTTACGGCTTCTCTCTTTTGACTAAATACTTATAAAAATTTGGTTCCATTTGTTTGAAAACTTTTTAACAAATAGTACTATGATAGTCTAACTTATAGTTTACTAAATACTTGTAGGGCAGTTAAATGCTCCTATAATGAGTGTGCTCCATGTAAGTAGGTCATGAGGACCCCTCCAATCAAGTATCTCAGTAAATGATAGAATTTATGAAGCTATTATTGTAAAAATCAAACTTATTAAAAATTAAAACTAGAATGTCTGTGACTGCAGTTGAGTATTCCTATATTGATTGACTAGTCCAGACTGACAATGTGATACTATTTTTTTATTAGAAAACAGTTAGTATGATACTTATAAAGTATATAACTTAATCAACAAAGTTCAATTGCAGAGGCAGAGTAAATTGATGCAGTTTCTTCACACAACCACCACTATAATATGTAAGTAAATATACAAACTTATAGCAATGTTTGGTCATCATTTAGCTGCAGACTCGCCTAGATAAAACTAAGAAAGGAGGAGTCTTACCATCATTTTTTCAAGCTCCACGTCCTTCCATTTATCCATGGTTACGCTCCGTACAAATGAAAGGTGGACCCCTAGACTGCGGTGGACTCCTGAGCATTCTAAGCATATCCAGATGCCATACGTAACAGACACCCATTGAGGATTCAAGGTGCCACACTCGAAACATTTCTGCAAGTAATTACGAAAATTTTCAATAGAATCACGAAATTTTTGTTAGCATACGGATATGAATTTCGACACATAATGACTTACGTTATTATCGTCGATATTTCGTATGGAGTTCAGCTTCCTGCGGGTTCGTGGGGAAGCCATTTCTTAGCTGTTAGTTGCGAATATAATGTGTTATTTTAAATAGTATGCAGAAATGCACAGAGTACGTACACACGCAAAACACAGCGAATTGCGAATTGTCAAAATTTTTCAGACGTCCACTTGGCATCCATTGACAAGAATTAAACTTTTTATGTCAAAATTTTGTCTTCCGTCTATCCCAAAAACTGAAACCAAGGTAATTAGCTCCTTGACATAACACCGTAAATACACACATCAAAAGTGTCTAGGGATCAACATATATTTTTGCAATAACTTTTCTCCTGATTGATATTAATTAAAATTTTCTTTAAGGATTCATCAAATAAAGTGTTTTCGTTTGTCACAGTAACGATAAACCAAATCACCTTTGCATTAATAAAGAAATTTGCCATTTTCCTAATAAAGGGATTTTTGACATTTGAACCACTAACATTAAAGTTCGAAAAAAAGACTGAAATAACAGTTTTCTTTAAAATTTTATTGGGTAACTTAAACAATTAATAATCCGTGTTTCTACCGCGAACACTAACAACACAAGAACATCGGTTTGGCATACTCAAAATGAGTTCATCCAAATCACGCTGTGGAATGGCCGCCCATGTTCGTTGCAAAGGTCTTCTTGCGACTGGATACCCTCCATATTCGGCAGAGCTCTTCTCTGTAGCATATCCCATGCATGCTCAATCGGGTTCAAGTCTGGCGACTGAGCAGGCCAGAGCAGGACATTGATGTTAGCTGCGGCGAGAGTCTGTCTTACAACTCTTGCGGTGTGCGGTCGTGCATTATCATGCATTAACTGAAATAAGGGACCGATTTGCACTTGTAGAGGAACGATGACGTCAGATACAATCGTCTCAGCATAAATTTGAGCGTTGAGGTTGCCTCTGATCCAAATCAACTCAGTTCTTCCGCCGATCCAAATACCCGCCCATACCATGATGGTTCCACCACTATAAGGATGGACTTCCTGGCAGGATTTTAATCGCTGTTGGCGTCCAGGGGTTCTCCAGTGTCGTATACGTCTTGTATCCGGTCTCATACCAAAACGAGACTCATCAGAAAAGCACACGAAACGCCATTGTTCTTCTGCCCAATTTCTGTGTTCAAGAGCCCATTGATATCGAATCCTACGATTGTGCATTGCTATAGGTGGTACCCGTAGCGGTCTTCGGGAATGAAGGTTCACTTCATGCAAGCGGTTTCTGACTGTTTGGTCGCTAATTAAGTTCCCTGAAGAGTGATGAAGCCTCACGGCTAACATCATGGCGGTTATTGTTGGAGCTCTTCGAGTTAAGATTTGAATGTATCGGTCTTGTCTCCGTGTGGTGCAGCGATACCGTCCTCCATGGCGCTCAGCCACGGTACCAGTGCTTCGGTAGCGTGTCCAAAGTCGACTGATAACACTCTGACTTGTATTCAGAGCTAAAGCCACAGTACGTTGCCGGGAACCAGCTTCTATCATTCCCACGGCTCTGAGCATTTCTTCCCTGCTTAAATGACGTCGCCGCTCCATAATAACGTTGGTTTTAATCAGTAGTAGGGAAACAGTAGCACTAATAATGTCTTCAATGCGTTGTATGTTTTTATAGGGAAAATATTGACAGCTGATTTTCATCTTTTACTCGAATTTGATTAACAGTTCCTGTTTCAAATTATGAAATGCACCAAAAAGGATCCATATAAATTTATAAAATCATAAATTTATTACAAAGCCACATCTCAATCTCAAGAAATCCGCATAAAAATGCTTGATCCCTAGACACTTTTGATGTGTGTATGTTCCTTGATAACACCCATCAATTTTCTCCAGCTGGAACATAGAATCAGATAACTAATTATTATTCTGTTTTGATTAATCATTAGCAGATCGCCCTTGATTACAACGGATTTTGGACTTAAAAAAACAACAAGATTTATGTACTTACTCCTTTTTCCCATGGGAACAGGCAGTAACATCAGAACACCACCTGCTACGATCCTCAGAAACACTTTTATATAAGTAAAAGTATTTTATATTAATGTAGGTATTATGCACGTCAACCTTCCGGGGAAAACTATTTAGATTACTTATTGTGAAACAGGCATCAAAATGCATTTCAAAATCATAATCATAAAATCTTTAGATAACACATCAGCATTACAGGCACATCTTAATTTACAAAACGGTTAGTCAAGATATTATAAAGCTTAAAATTGCAATTAAGTATAGGTAGCTAAGCAGAACCTACAAAATTAAAAGAAGAATTGAAAAAATACAAATTTTTACTGTTATTCATAAAACTGGGGAAAATAATTATATTGACTGATATATAATTTGACTGATACTTAATAATATCAGTTTGGAAATAATATTAAACTATGGTTTGAAGGCAGTACCTACTTCCAGTTACATTAAAGTGTTTAAAAAAATCAAAGAATAACAAGTCAAACAAAAAAATCAACGAAATATACAAATGATGTATATTGTATTATACTATTAAGTGGGTTGTGGACAATGACGCAATATAAATAGACGCGTTATTCATGAACATAGATAGCTAATACACACGAAGAAAGGAAAAGAAAATTAAATGCCATCTACGGAATTTCTGCTGTTAGCGAGAGATAAATGTCAATCTGTGGTGCATGCCGTATATGCTTATTGGTAAAGCGAGTACAAAAGGATGAGGATGGAGTCATATGGGCAAAAATGGACACTCAATTTTCTCGTGTTGATTATATAGATAGGTAGTAAAAGAGTAGAGAGAGATTAGATTTAGATTAGAGAAAAGAAAAGAGAGTAGACTTTTAATAGAGACGGGTAAAATAATAAATTATTTTCGTCCTTAAAAAAATGAATGTAGTATTTCGCAAGAGTAATATTATTGTTAATTAATTAATAAAACATAATTTAATATTATAAACAAAAATTATTCTTCGTTATGTATAATGACGCTGGCTAGAAAATTTTCCGAGCAGACCCTAGAGTATTTTGTGGGTAGCCAATCGTCTTCACGCCGTTGAGCCCTTATAACGCTTAACAACTTTTCACACTTAAGCCCATCTTTAGGTAATCTAATTATTATATTGATCATTTCATAACACATAATTATATTCAAATAATATAATTTATCATAATAAAAACAATGTTGGTTTTATAAATACTGATGCAAACTACCCCAGCTTCCCCTTGCCTCATGCGCCAGCCGCCATAAGAAGGCATCGAATGATACTTTTTTATCTTTCACAGTTGCAGTATAATTTATACATTTCCTAAAAGCATAGGACGGCATTTTTTATATTTGAGGAAGTTATTCACACAATATTAGTCATTTTATTGTCACGTATAGCAGCGGCACTGGTTGGTACGCGACTTAATGGTCGTGCGGTAATTACCTTGCATTCATGTTGCCACAACAGAGCGCGGGCAAGCAACGTATCTATTGGAAATCTATTGTGGAAGTCAGATGGGCAGTCGCTCCATATAAAATACTGGTAGGTATTCAGCTACATCCGGTTAGACTGTAAGCCGACCCCAACATAATTGGGAAAAGGCTAGGCAGATGATAACAATGATGATGTTTAATTTAGGTACTATATAAAAAGATATTGAAGTATGCAACAATTCTTATTTTATGATGTTTTTGTAAGTTTTCCACAACTTCTTATAGTAATGAACTTTCTACCAAATGGTAGTTTTGCGTATAGTAAGAGACGGTTGGCGCAAAATATTTTCATTTCCATTCATATGTTTTTAAATAACTTACTACGTAAAGTCCATTTAGATTGCCATCGACAAGCTAAGAAGAAGACTGTAAGTAAAGTGCAACACATGCGCATAATAATATGAAAACTCATTCACTACTCAGTTTGTATACATGTTATTGGTCTTACTCTTAAATATGAAAATGAATAGGTTCCCACTTATTAAACCCCCTTAGCGACTGCTCTCAGTGCTCTCTGCTATAAGTCTCTGCAAAAGCAAAATTAAAATCTAAGTTTTTTTAGACTATGGATCGATATCGATAAAAATTTAATTATGTTCGTGTTTATTGTAGGAACAATTTTTTGTATTATTATTATTCGGTAATATATTGCATCGGTAATTGTTGTATCTTAACTTTAATATCTAATAATATTTGTTCAACCAACTACGACAAAACGAAAAACCAGGTCTGAAACTACAAAAAAATTAGCGGTATAATACAAACGTTTAATACCTACTTGACCAAAATGTACGAAACAGGTGACTTTTTCGTGATTTCAGAGTTGGTCCCATAGTGAAAGTTGTTCATTTCGATGGTCTAAAGTACCTTTTAAAGTTTGTCGGGTTAATTTTTTAACATTTTGTATAATATAAAACGACAGTTATAAAATACCTCGTTAGGCTTAGCTTCCCTTTAATTATTTTCCGATGCCCATTACCAACAAGTTCAATCTCCATATACCTCCTACGAATGCAATCATCAGGGTAGTTTGGTTTTATCAATTTCTATTAGTAATGAATGATATATTATTGTATTCATAATTCATAGTATAATAAAGTCTTTGGGAAACAGGATAAAAGCCAAAACAATAATAACGGCATATCCCGGTGGATAGAAGAATATAATAATTTGATTGACTGATGACCGTCATCGTTACAACTTTCTCAATCGCGTTATCCAAATATCGGTAAGATGCGTTTTTATAATTTCTAACGTGACGATATTATTAAGGACGTCCACGTCCATTAAATGGATGGAAAATACGTGCGCCATGCACGTTATAATATTATCCGGAAACGGAAAAAGAACCGGAGTAACCGACATAGCTTGCAGCGTCATCAACTGAAGTGGCAGTGGGCTGGCCATGTTTGTCGAAGGACGGATGGCCGTTGGAGAGAGTCCTAGATGGAAACCGCGTATTGACAAGCGTAGTGTGGGACGCTCCCTAGCTAGGTGGGCTGACGACCGTTAGAAGGTGCTGGGATGGACTGGATGCAAAAAGCGGAGGACAGTGTGTTGTGGCGCAGCTTGGGAGAGGCCTATAACCAGCAGTGGACTACGACAGGCTGAGATGATTGATTGATGATATTATCATAGACGAAATATATTTTCGTCTATGAAAATATCATCAATCAATCAACATCAATCTGAATTTTAAAGTAAATAAAAACAAAGCAACCGATTTCCAAAAAAACACTACAAAGTGAAAAATAATTTTAATTTCGAAAGTCGGTGTCAAAAAACGAAAATACAGAACTAACGACATCGACTTCCGGTATGAAAGTTATTTTTCACTTTGTAGTGTTTTTTGGAAATCGGTTGCTTTTTTTTTTGTAAAAAAGTTTTTATTTACTTTGAAATTCAGATGAATAAAAACTACCATGGTAGAATTTGCGTAAAGCAGAGATTTTGTAAACAAAATCTGACAACACTAAATCCGACAGCGGTGCACTCATGTCGAAGGCCGCTATCCAAAACTAAATCATTCTGATTTCGTCGCTGGAACAGTTGTTACGGGTCGTTATAAATTTTGCATACTACCTGCTGTTGGCACATCCTATATCTACAAAGTATCTAATACCTGTTTCAATTGTTAGTAACTTCTAAACTTGTACTGTTTGCGGTATCCGATACCCAAACAATACTTCGTTAAGAGTGAGCAAAAGAAGGAAACAACTTCAACAATGAGTCAAAACAACGTGTACACCAACAAAGTTGAGGAGGAGTATTTGGACATCGTCTCCAAGAATGCTTGGGCCCTGGTCTATCAGGTATGTTGCGTAGGTGGAACGCGGTTGTCTGTGCCACGCGCTAAAAACTAATAACATTATAAATGTGAACTTATTTCGACTCGCGATTTCTTGAAAGTTTTCTGCATTTTAGGTCTTGATATGAAAAATAATGGTTTTTGCTTGCGGATTTTAGCCGTGGCATATTAATTAGTGCATTTGCTACTTCATTTTTTGTTTTCGTTAACTTCGAATTGTTTTTAGACTTACTTTTTTTTGTTGTTATTTTTTGTATTTGCGTTGATGTTTAATATTGTAGATCTACATCTAGGACTGTAACTATTGTTGCAATACGCAGAAGTCGAAGGCAAATAATAATAATCCCACATACTGTATTGTGTTTTAAATCCTCCTCCAATAATTCTGCTGAGCCTGAGTTGCAGCCCTTTTATGTTCTGAGGATGTGTCTAGTATTGGGATATTTTATCACCAGAAAGATATTGTTTCTAATAAAAAAATATTAGACATGGTATGCCTTAGCATACTCTAGGTAATGCATTATGTTGAGGATATGAAACAACAATTAAACAACACTATCCTGAAAGATGAAAGATAGGTACTATAATTTCTACCTCATGTTTAAAATAATTCATGATTATTCTTCACCTCAATCATCATTCTACTTCACTAATGTAAAAAAAAAAAAAATATTCTAAGTAATATTATCCTCTAATCAAAAATTTCGAATTTTTCCTACTAGTAAAGGGAAAAACTCCCTTCAAGCAGAGTTTTAGCTTGTCAACATTTTTAGTATTGTTGTTACACTTTGTAGGAATATTAAGTTATAATTTTGTATTGGGGATTAGAAACAAAATGCAAAAACATTTTATTGACTGTAAACTTTCCTTTGTGAAAATGATAAAAAAAAACAAACATTAAGAGCATCAAAAATTGACTAATGCCACACCCCGCAATTGCAGCGCATCTATCCCCTCCCTTACCTCCCCCTCCTTGCCTTCCCCACCCGGGTTCAGCTTCAGCCTCACAGCTATAGAGCTATTTGAATATTAATGAATTTCCTTGAATAGTGAATACAGTAGAAAATATCGGTATTCTGTACTGTAACCTGCAATTGTATAGATATCAATTCCAACTATTTTACGCATGTATCCTAATACTCTTGTTCTCTGTGGTATGTAACATGGCATGGTAGGATGATCTAGTATTCTAATTATCTTGGGGCATATGTTTATGTCATTATGGTACCCACCAATAAAAATTCATCCATCATTTCTAATGGAAGATTTAACAACATTCAGAAAAAAACATTCTGAGAATGTCACAGCATTTTAGACTTACGGTTTACCCTATTAACTAAAGTAATATGAAATGAACAATAGAACACCATTTCCTTAGTTGCACCTCTTCACTTTTACTAATACCTCCAAACTTTGCCCAACAGAAGATCGGGATTGAATGCCAACGGTTCCGTCACAGCTGGAACGAAGCTAAGAAACCTCAGAACAAGCCTCTTAACCGCTACCGCGACGTCAACCCATTCGATCATACTCGGGTTGTTTTGAAGCGTTGTGAGAGGGACTACATCAACGCTAACTATGTAACGGTAAGTATATTACAGAACACTCAGGTTGGTCTCTTCGTAAGGTGGAAGGTGTTCAACAAAGGTTTGTGGCAACGTTTCTTCCAGCAGTCAAATATAATCCTCTTATCCATACAAATAATATGATCATCCGCACACATCTGAAGTAGGTACTAGTAACACTTGAAAACGAAAACCACTCTTACTGCTGCGGTTGAAAGGTCTATTACAGGCTACAGTGATACAGTGATAGTACCACCTGTCCTTGTCATTTTCATGGTCTTAAAGTGAAAAAATATAATTTCGCAATGACTTAATTTATTATTAAGAAAAATAAAATTTATAAGGTCTATGAATAAGGGGATTAATATTGCTAAAAAATGGACAAGCTAAAGTATTGATTACATTACAACTAAGAGGGTGGAAGGAAACAAAGAAAAAACGCCCCTTCAGGAAAAGTGTCAGTAAAGTTTATCATACAAAAAGTTTATCATACAAAATTTCAAAGAAAAGTAACATTGTAAACAACAAGCAGTGTTAAGATTTTCAGAGAAATTTCAGAGGAGAGATTAAAAGAAAACAAAAATATTACTAATAAAAGCAACTTACCTAAGCAAGCATTTTTTTTAAATGTTTACCCAGGCCTATTTGCACCTTTTTTACAGGATAAACTGACATTCTATACTCTGTTTCACTACATTTTGATGAAAATGTAAACTAATGGGTCAGAAAACGTACATGTGGATGCCAATTTGTGGTGCCATTTACAGAGTCATTTGATTTTTGGTTACGTAAAAACAAAATTTTAATTTTAAATCACTTTAATAAAAAAATATTACAAATTGCATAATGGTGGTTACTTACATAACCTGAATTTTCGTCGTTTTTTTTCTATTACGACAGATAATTAATCCATATAATAAATCCTACAATAGATAGGTAATGTTATTCAAACAATAATTTTTGAAAAATCACATGAGATATTAGTTGAAACCTACTAACTAAATACAACACCTATATACATAACCAGAACAGGTTAGTTTACACATTCATCAAAAACTTTTAGAACAGATTATACTTACCTAGGTATCAGCGCGGGCGCATGGAATACAATCCCTATGAGTATTCAGTGGTTCTGATTCACATTGGTAAAATCAGAAATTATGTTTACCTATGAATATAAACATTCAATATGGGTACTGCCTAAATATAGTTTGACTCTGATGATTTTATAATAAAAATGGATATGACACATCAAAAATCAAACTTTTCTTTAAAACAATCAGGAATCATATCACCTACGTGTGATAAATAGTGTGCTATAAAATGTATAAGCTCCAATGGGAATTTGAGTCATATTACCAGGTGACAGATACCAAATTATTGCAGCCGCTCACTACTTACTTCAAATCCTTACCACAAGCAAGCTTTCAGTGCCTCCCAGCAGATTTTACTCTAATTAAAATATGCATGAATGAAATTGGACATTAATATCAGATCCGTTTTAAATTAGCACTAAACTTAATGAATTTAAGGTTGCTTTTCGATTGGTGAACAATCACTGAAAGTGTCTGAAAGTGAACTTGGTAGACGAGGCCAAAGTAAACTGATAATATTGGGTATTGTAAAATGAACCCAAGTCTAATGTCTGTAGTGTGCATTTTTATACACAATTAAAAAGGTGTATGCACTGTAAAAGGAACTAAAATCAAACTGTTATTTAATGAATTTTGAAAATGAAACTAATTATTTTGCCTAAAAATGTATTTCCAAATCAACGGAAAATCCAAAATGAGTATCTAGTTCCATACGAATTGCTTTTAATATCTATAGGTGTACTAAGTGTTCACCGGGCATTTAATTCCATTATTTAGAGCCCGGCCCTCCGCAATCAATCCTGTTTCCGGGGTTT
Source organism: Luperina nickerlii (assembly GCA_963855955.1). Lineage (NCBI taxonomy): Eukaryota > Metazoa > Arthropoda > Insecta > Lepidoptera > Noctuidae > Luperina > Luperina nickerlii. Next base: position 4,143,454 of record OY979662.1, read on the forward strand.
CGCAGGCATAGCATCGGTGGGTGACGGTACTTATGGCACATTCATAAAAAAATACCGTACTTACTATAATTATATACTTACTATAATAATATTATAAATTTTGATCTTAATTTAAATTGTGATGTTGATTTTAATTGTGTTATTGATTTAAATTGTACACTATGATCCTAAGTTGATTGAAATAAATAAATAATAATAATGTGTACATGTGCATTGTACAGACGCCAGCACATCAAGCTACCCGAAACTGTCAAATTTTCCCAACCAACTTTAAACCTTATGCTTTAGCGATAAAGTTGTAAATTTATTAAAGAAATTTGACAGATTGTAGTAGCTTGATGTGCTTTCGTCTGTAATTTGGTCATCGGGACTATTTGTATAAATTTCAGCATCCTAATTGCGCAACACAATATCAATCAAACTGAATCTTTTGAAAGATATTGCTAATCCATTACATCATATCTTTGAAAAATGTTTCTACTCAACAACGTAAATAACGCAATGAATGTGATTTGCCATTTCTACTGTTAGTGTGTTACGCAGTTTTGATCTGTGAAAGCTTCAAGGCGTATTTACGCTGAGAGAGTTTCTTGAATCTATACGAGGCAAGACACAAGTGATCAACTGATTACATCAGTGCGATATATTTTATTTGTTTATTAAATAACACCAATAGCATCTACATTCGTTTACAAAAGTATTTAAGAATGGTATGCTAATGTATACACAAATTAGATTTAAAGAAGAAAAACATTGGACAGGAGCTGCAAATAAAGCTAAAAGTAAATTTTATAAATGAGTGCTATAGTTCCTATGCATGTTCTCGCCACAAAATAGGCTAGAAACTCTCTATGTGTATGTAAAGCCTTTATGGTCGGTCTACGTATGCCTAACGTGCATGCCAACAATGTTGAACAGGTACGTTTGGATTTCATTTTTATTGCACGTGCGTTTTCGTCATATTTGTCTTTTATTGCCACTCCGCTACCGCCAAAATAGATGTTTTATTTAAATCAAAAATGGAATTCATCGTGGTTTCCTCTGTCGTTTCAATATTCGTGTTGACACAAGCTGTTCGCAACATGATGATGGATATTAGGCCCTTTGTTTATGACTTAATCATTACAGATTCGTACACCGTGCGATCAGCATAATAGTTAAATAATTTTTGTTATACCTTGCAATCAGTAAATTATAACTAACTAATTTATATATTGTCATCATGCACCCATGGTTATTGTGTGTAAAGTGTATGATTTTTGAAGTGAAAACTTCTTTAGCGGCGTTGTACACTTTTTTTGTAATGGGAAAAAAATGTTAAACTCGCGTCAGGACACGTGACCTGATCGAAAATTCGTAAGACGGATGGCCGTAGCCGGTACCGCGCGTGTTTTGTTTATAAGACGATTCACAAAATTCACACGTAATTGTTCAAGTTTTCACTTCTGTCGGCACTCCCGGAGTGCCACTGTTTTTTTTTTTTACATGGTTTCCTCGAAAGGTACGGGCAGAGGTGTACACCTATAGTAGACCATATTTCGCCAGTTATGTTTAAGACCCATGTATTGGGCGAAATTTCGTGTACTCTTTATGGTATAGCGCTTAGTCTTAGACCGCACTTCGATTTAACCGCAGTGGTTTTTAACCGTGTCATTTTGTGATTACGGCCCATTCCTTCTCACCGAGAGGAGGCCTGGCTTTATAGGCTGATTATTATGCTATTGAAGAAACAGGGCACTGCAGGGCACTTAAGACATAAGGTAAGTTAGAGTGTATTTTATAAAAAGTGTGTTTTTTTTTTTTGTATTTTTTTTTTGCAATAGTTAAACATTGATCTAATAACATCATTTGAAAGCACAGTTAAATTAAGCATTTTTTAGAGATGATTTGCAAAACAAAAGGTGTAGAAAAATCACCTGAATACCCGGTGTTTTTATTATTTTAATTTATAGTTTAGTCTCTTTTGAGAACAATTGATAAAACTTGTGATTTTGTGCAACCGTCATACATTTCTTTTCGGTTTTCAGAATGACCGCCGAAATTACAAAAAAATTATGTTTTATATCATTTAAGAAACTCTTGGGTCTGGTTTTACAGTCGATTTAGATTCTTTCAATAGTTACACAGAAGAAACCAGAAAACCAGAATCTTAGGGAATACTCATGGTATAACATGCCAGTTAGTGTGCACAAAGTTTCATTTCATGGCCACGATTTCATAGCTTCGTGTATTTTGCTGATTGGCCAGTTATCGGAACAGGAACAAGAGGCTAGAAACAAAGATAACTTAAGATATAGGGAATTCTTCCCTAGAAAAACGTCTCGAATAGACACCAATACCGACCTACTTAATAGGTTTCTTCTATCATCAGACCCCTTCATATACAGCTTAAGGCTTATAATGGAGAGAAAACTGAATGTTCTAGATCCTGATCTCCTAAAATTGCTTTCTGTACCCATCGTAAATGAGGCCGAAAGTAGAATTAGTGACTAACAAACTGAATGTTCTAGATCCTGATGTCCTAAAATTGCTTTCTGTTCCCATCGTCAATGAGGCCGAAAGTAGAATTAGTGACTAAAATAACAAAATTTATTCATATAGCATTTTTTTCAACTTTATTTTCTATCACTAAGTATTTTTCAAAAAAAAACTCGAAACTCAAAGCATTTATTTCAATTATACCATTTACAGGCACTTTTGAATTGTCAAAAAGTCGGTCAGTCAGAAAATATGAAGTTAGTTGCCCATTCCAAAGCGTAGGTACCTATGGAGAAGAACGGGCAAGAAACTCCATGGACACTCTTTCAAATTATATTTTTACAAAAATATTAGTTACATCTGAATTTATAATTATATGTGAGGACGATGTAAAAAAGACGTACGTTTTATTTATTCGAATACCAATCAATATTATTTTAAACTTGCATCTTTTATTTAATTCATTTTGGAATTAAATCCCCCTAGATTGCGAGATTCCCACACTGTGCGTCGTTCGGTCTATCTACGTCCGTTTACATACATATATGTCGTATAACCTGTCTGGGAGGTATGAGGTACGCCGCTTACTAATTGATTCCCATACACTTGCCCTCTTGACGTTAGGAAACGGAATTGCATGTATTGTAGATATACAGATAGATAGGTATATATATATATATATGTATATATCTAGCTCTGGAGACAGAGTCTCACATATTTCCGTAACCTGTGTGGCAATAATTTACTTATTTATACATGAACTGCTTTCAAGTAGGTAGATACAATCATAAATCTGCCCATACTTTTGATATCACAGGCCGACAAAAATTTTACCCAGAAACCAGACTATACTTTTCCGAAGTATTTTGACGCGCTGAATTCGAATCTGGCCTCAAAATTGCTCTATCACGTCAGGGTTTCGAGATATCCTAACCTAAAAGTGCAAAAAATACCGTTTTTTCTCATTTTTGAGGTTATGTAGCACGGCCGATCCTATTTTATTTCAAAAATTATTAATAGCATCTCAAAGGACTAGTCTTCCTCTTTAAAATGACGTTGAGTTTACTCAAATATCTTTTTTTTTCGCCGAGATATCGCATTTTGAAATTTTCGTGTACGTAGATTGTTCTATGTTTGAGAATTCATACACATACAATCTATTGGAAATTTTCAAAATGCAATTTCTCAGCGAAAAAAAAAGATATTTAAGTAAACTCAACGTCATTTTAAAGAGGAAGACTAGTCCTTTGAGATGCTATTAATAATTTTTGAAATAAAATAGGATCGGCCGTGCTACATAACCTCAAAAATGAGAAAAAACTGTATTTTTTGCACTTTTAGGTCAGGATATCTCGAAACCCTGACGTGATAGAGCAATTTTGAGGCCGGATTCGAATTCAGCGCGTCAAAATCCTTCGAAAAAGTATAGTCTGGTTTCTGTTACAGAGTGTTCGTCAAATTTTGTCGACCTGTGTTCTGATAGTAAAGTAAGCTATACTATCAGATATCAACTATATCTGATGTATGTGTCTGGTGTAAGTAGTGTGTCTTTTAGTCTGTGCTAAAAATGTATTTTATTTCTTTCTTTCTATACAGCATAGTCTCCCACTCAAATTTTCCAGCGATATTCACAAATTAAATCGACCAGTACCTACAATCGCTTCGCTTTAATCAAATTCCCTGTGATCACTCCGAACTCAGAGTTTACGCATTATAATTCTCACATGATCAGAAATTACGACATATTGTTTTAACATGTTCTGCCACAAAAGGGGTTAACTAAACAAAAAACTATGTACAGTATGTTATAACGGAAAACTTGTCGGGTGCACCAAAGGCCCGTCAACTCTCAAAACGTCATAGTACCTAAAGTTTCAACGCTTTTTGCACCAACTAAAATGCGACTGTTCTTGATTGTCACCGGGCTTTTAATATTTTTAGGAAGTGAAAAAATGAAGCTACATTTTTTCGCTCGAAAAAAATTCTTTTATATAGGTACTGTTAGAAACTTTTGATAGTTTGTATTTAAAAAAGAAGAATTCTATGTTGCTTTCCAGACTCTTATAAAATTATAAAATAAGCAGGTGCAATCACAATCGCCTTTTTATGACAAGTGCGGTTCGAAACTACAATATTTTTAATGACGTGACGGAATCTAATGGCCGATATAACTTATAAGATATGTCCTAGTAGAGAAAATATACAGCAAACATGGGAGAGGAAGCGTCCTTAACGTTACGGGGTCATTGCAATTTTTATACTTAGGAAATAGACATTTCAAACGTTCCTTATACTATTGTTGAGAAATTATTCGGCTGTCTCTTTCGCGTTGCACGTTGTCCTAATTTTTCAATTACTTAAATGATAACGACTATTAGAGAAGTATGAAAGAAAAATACATATTGCGCCGACCCCTAATAAATTGTGATTAGGTCAGGTGAATGATGATGAGGACTTATTGACGATACCAATTAGCGATAGAGACTATTCTAATACTATTTTTTAAGTCTCTTCCGTGGTACACGTTGACCTAATTTTTAACCGACGAAAAAACGGAAGAGGTTCTCAAGTCGATGCTATTATATATATTTTTTTAATGTATTACCACGCATAACTTTTTACAGAGTAGTCCGATTTTGATCATTCTTTTTCTATTGGATAGGGTATAATTAGCGATAGAGACTATCCTAATACAATTTTTTAAGTCTCTTCCGTGGTGCACGTTGAACTAATTTTTCAAATACTTATTGCCGATACCGATTATCGATAGAGACGTTCCTAATACTACCTATTGTTTGAAAAGCTTAAAGAATTTTAAGCCTCTTCTGTTATGCACGTCGACCTTATTTTTCCAATACATTTTTGATGATACCGATTACGATTACCGATAGACGATTTGTTCGCTTTCGTTTCTGAGATCGAAGAATTGCATAAGTGAGGCACTTTATGTCTAATTTTTTATGAAGCCGCGGAGCGCAGCTAGTTGCATAATAAATTTGTTTCTATGTGTTAGTTTGTGAAAATGAAATTAGTTGACGCTGAGCACCTGATTGCGGTAATTTAAATCAGTATCAGTATATGCAGTACCCTAATTAGAATTATTATAGCATTAAAATAAAAAAAACTGCTGTGCTATATTCCTCATAAATAAATTTTATCGAAGCAAGTACCTAAAGGCCTCCATGTCTAGGTTTACCTAGGAACCGCAATTGCACCTATTGTGACAAGCGTCTTGTTAGACCGTTCCCACTAAATTGACGCGCCCAAGCTGACAAGCTTGCACAAAAGGGTCTTCATATATGCACCCCAAGTGTATACGCCGTGACCTTAACCGACATTGACAATGTAGACCTAAAGTGCATCGGGACCACTTAAATCAGAGCAGGAGTGTCACACTAAGGTCACGTTTGTACCGTGTGTAACGACATAACTGGCCACTTTTCGCCAATTGACGTACACATGCAATATAGGTAACGATTATTTTTGTTATTTTATTAGAAAAATGCATGGGTTTATTCGATCAAGTGCGTTCAACGTGAGTGTTTTGCTGTGCAGTTACGGCGCGACAATTGCAAGGGGCCTGTATCCGTTTATTAGGACCGTGTTCACTGATGCTTCCCACCGCGATTCCGTTGCGGAACACGATACTTTGTCAAACATTTGTTGTGCGTCCATATTGTTTCTGCGAACCAGATAGTGTACAAAAATCATAAATATCTAATTCAATGCTGGTTCTGAGGATGCCTTCGAATACGACTTATATTTTTGGTGTGTTTTCTTGATAATAATGAAACGAAATGCTTAAATGTATATCTTTCAATAAATACACACATAGATAACGTAATAAACATACAAAACCATAATTATAACACGATGAGATTACACACACACACACACGTTATAACATTTCTATCGAATCTTTTAAGATTAATATTTTTATTGGAAACACCGATATAGAAAATGTTAGCCAATCGTTAAGCTTTCTATTGACTGTGTAGCGATTAAATAAAAGATGCTGATAATAATAACCAAACAGTTTATTCTATTACTTCGTATTTGTACATGCTTGTTAAAAGTATAACGGAAGGAACTCAAAGACAATGTTGCAAACACATAAACACGTAAACTAATGTTACCAACTAAATAATAATATAATTATGTTGCCAGTTTACAATAGACTGCACTCTGCTAAACATATCCCAATCACGGCCGTCTAGACAGCCTTCAAATATCGGCTGACTCTCATTAATTGACAATATAGAAATACTCAGTTACATTTCAGAAGTATTTACAGGTAGCTCAAAATAGTGCTGAAATCTAGGACCGAAAACCAATGGCCTGAATTTTTAGGAAGAAGAATTCAGGCCATTGGTTTCATTGGCATCGGCAAGATATGATAATGAAGATGATTCTTCATTATATCTTGCCGATAATTGAAATAAATAATTTTAAGAGGAATAAACAGTTTAAAAGTATCGATTTTAACAATTTTGATTTCAAAATTATTTCATTGCGTGAAAACTAGAAAGGCAAGACTTTATAGTTTTCACGCGATGCAATAGTTTTCAAGATTGGTTGGAACATTCAGAGTTTACAAAGAAATAATTTATCTTTGAATAGTGCAGGTTTCATCTATAAGCGTATCGCTTGAGAACGGCTGGACCGATTTAGCAATTTCTTGTTTTAAAATGTTCGTAATAGTCTGAATATCGGGAAAAGTTGAACGTCCTTTTTTCTATGGAAATGGCCGAGGCACAATCTCGGTATGGTAGGTATTACCGTATCACGTGAATATTAAGTATTACCGCATCACGTGAACTATCACTGAGAATTGGAGGCGATATCAGTAACGATATCGAGCTCAGAGGTTCGTAGTTACAATAAGATCTCGAATAGAAAAGTATTACGGCGTAAACAAGTCGTTATGTTGAATGTTGTCGTTGATTTTAGTAAGTATGGCTTTCCACATTTGCCAGCCTTATATTCAATTGACAGGCATCTCTCAATATTTTTTATAACGTTGCTAGCTTGTTAGATAGCCCATCCATAAGATGAGGATGTTTTTCAAATAATTGGTTTACTTAGTGTCGTCCGCCCATCTCGCCACCAGACGACCGACACTTCGTCTCCCACTCCCACATGTTATTAGAGAAAATGAATCCTAACTAATATTATAAATGCGACAGTAAGTTTGTTTATTACCTTTTCATGCCTAAACCACTGAATCGATCATCTTGAAATTTTGCATATGCGTTGTCAGGTGTACAGAAACGGATATAGGGTACCTTTCGTCCCGAAATAAGTTCTGTTCCCGAGGAAAATAACAATAAAGTTATTATGATAATAGATGGCGCCAAGTGTCTTTCGAACGGGATAGACACTTATGCGGGTGAACTGCGGAGCGCTGCTAGTATAAAATAAAACAATAATATAACGCGGTTTGCGTCGGCGGCGGCCCCTGCTGGCTGTGGCTGGCTCCCGCACCCGTGTTACAAGAAATGAAACCACACGACGTACCCTTACACTCCTGAACTCGGTCTTATTGGCTAAAGATGTGGACCTGTTCACTGACAAATTGAACAAAATTGTATCCGCGGCAAATTTCTACCTCACACACTGTCATACTGGTACGCGATAGCATGCCATATGGATTTCGGACTGAACTTTGAGTATCTGGGCTAAGCTGTGGATGCTGTAATCAATATAAGTTAGTAGTTTAGCATTAGTATTCAATAATAATATTACTTATGTTAACAACGAATAGCTGAACGCGTATATTACTGGATGTAACTTGTTTGTAGACGCCTTGGGTTGACCTGTTAAGTCTACAAAATGTTTAATAAATAACTCACGGTGCACTCGATCCGACTTTAATGATGGTAAAGGAGATGTTTCAAAAATATATGGAGCCTGAGCTAGGACTATGAACACTAAATGTAAATATCGCTATACATAACACAATATAGTATCCGTTTTTTAATCTTAATTTTGTATAATTTGACTTCGTTTTAATGTTAAATCGGTCAAGGAGAGCAACACAAAATAAATATGATAGATCAGCAATATGCGAAATGTCATTATGAAAATGACATTTGATTGATGTATCTATGTAATATCAGCAAAAGAAAACAAAAACGAATTCCGAAAATACTTGGGTTTCATTATAGTTATAATAATAAAATAGGACTACAGGATATTCTACTCGATTGCAGCAGTACATCTTATATTACCTATTTAAACGATTAAGTAGTTATATCGGTGTCAAGAGGAGCAAGAATCGAAGGCTTGAACGTTATTTTGTTTATCAAACTGTCCTGCTGTTTCATTCTTTAATTCCTATCAATATACCCTGGACTTCGATAATTTACAGGAGAGTAGTGTAGTAGCTATCCAGTACCTGACAACTGCAAGTTATTGTTAGGGTAGTTAACTATTCCTATTGCACAGTAACAGCTGGGAAGAAACCAACTATACAGCTACAATCAACCAGGCAACCACAACCTACCAACCAACTAGACAGTAACAGTTTTTTCAAACAAGTTCTATGTTCTATATTTCGTTCCTAGAACTTATTAGTATTTGTATGAGAAATCAGTCATGAGAGGTATACATATAAATAAAACAACTTCTTGGAACTTATGAGTTTATTCAATTTCCATAATATCATCTATTATTATTATTTCATCCTTCTATGCTCTGTTGGTACCGAGTCCAACCCTAAGTACCACACAATGGTCATGATGTGAGCACAGCAACCCACTGTCTGTCCGTTTTCCTGAGATACAACTACAATAATAGCTGATTATTTTATCATCCCAACTGGATCTGTTCCTTGCCAGCAATACCTATGTATCAAGCGTCAAACGTCATGTCAAACACAACTGTCATGGCTACCATAAAAATAGGGTTATCTTATTAAAAAACTTCCCTAATAATCATTAGTGTACGCCTGTACCTTTCTTCAAATTAATTTGTTTGTATTTTTATGAAAATCTCCTATTTTTTTCCTAATTATGTATGTAAGTCATAATGTTTGCCTACGATGTACATGGTGGTAGCCCAAAATGAAACATCTCCTTTCCAGGAATATTCTCCTAGCTCTTTGATGCTAAGGTGCTCGAGAATAGTCTGATGGAAAGAGAATTTACGAGAATTCATAATTGGATGTTTTTAATCTGTTTTCATAGTAATTGTTTTAGTCCGATTTGTTTGTGTGTTTTGTTAGTTCGAATTGTTAGACGTAACATAATCTTCTAGCTAATTAGCTACCGCTATTTCTGAGTTAATTCTCCTGAGCTTGAACTACTTCTCGAGAATATTTCCAAGAAAATTCTCATAAACTTCTACATTTCGTTAAAGGCTCCTACAAATAGGCGCGACACGCGATAAAATCGCGCGCGACACTAACGCACCGCGCTCATTGCGCGACTTGCGGTGCCTTTGTGTCGCGTGTCGTGTCGCGCCTGTTGGTAGGAGCCTTAAAGGTGTTAATGTAAAATTATAATTTCTGTTTTAATAAAAACTTTATGAATTACAAATTATCAGCAAAAAAACATAATAGGAAAGGTAAATTTTACTTAAAAACCGAAATAATAATCATGGTTTCTTTGAAGCAGACTTTGATTTTGTAATTTAAGTAACACGTTTTCGTCATTACTTAGTATTGGCAGTTACATTTGTTACCATGATAATTAACTACTATTTTTAAATTATTTAAATTTATAATACTTGCATGTCCCGAAAATCGCATCGAAAAGAGTATTGCAGAATATTCTCTAGTACCCGTCGTGAAATGATAGGTAGGTATCAGATAGGTACAGAATTAGAAATAACCTAGCCTACAAGGATCAGTCCACGCAAGGTATAAATTACCAAGTTACGTTATATTGGCACAGTCTACGGCGTAGCGCTACGCTCGTAGGCCTCGTAGCACAAATTGACGCTATTGTACGAACTCGATACATCGAATTCTTAGAACTCGCAGTCTCAGTTTACTTTGAAATAAACACGCAATGGGGTCGAGGGTAGGTGTTGTTCAGCCATTGAATAGTAAACCATGGGCTGTTTGCAGTTGCCCTCTGGTTCTCTCAAATCGAAAGCTTTAACGTACTTTTGTTTTTGAATCCTAGGGGACTGTTTAGAAGCTTACTCAATGTACTGTGTAAAGCAAATTAATAAAAAATGGCAGTGTTTGCGTACGACGATATATTGAAATATTTTTTAAACTAGCTACAGGTAAGGGTAAATTGGTTTTTGTGTGTGTTTGAAAGCTTTTGTCAAAAAGTCGAGATTGTACAACAAATAAAGAGTCATAATGTTTGCCTACGATGTATTGGTAATATGAAATATTTTTTAATCTAGCTACAGGTAAGGATCAATTAGTTTTTGCGAGTTAGGAGATTGTTTGGAAGATTCTAAATAAAAAGTGAATAATATGAAATATATTTCAAACCGAATAGGTACCGTAAGTACTAAGCGAAAAATAAAGATTCTTGGTAGCAGGCAAGGATAAAAGCAAACAGCAGTAAAACCGAATGATTCTGATACCGTTGCTGTTAATTGATGAGTAGCGTGCGCAGGCTCAGTAAACAGTTCTAAGTTTAATGTGTTTGCAGAACATAGTGCACTGTCTAAGTTTTGAGAAAGAAAAAAGTAATTCATCATTTTTCTTTGAACGACGTGGAATAGCTTTTTTTAGGGCTCGACTTTATTTTCACCCGACTGTCCCACAAGGAGAGCATTATTTTATACTTTCTTCTTACTTCTAATGTCATTGCACTTTAGTTTTTTAATTTTTATCGGCCGATACTTTAGTCTTTTAAAATGACGTTGAATACTGGAAACGTCCGCCGCCCGCAACGCTGTTACGCTCTGGTGTAACTTTTATTGATAACTAATTCCTGATTTTTTTTAAATAAAACAAAATCATACGCCAGTATTCCAACACCAAACTAATAATGTGCTACAACGGAAACATACTTGTTAAACCTTTTAGTGATAACTTTTTAATTACCGAATTATTGAAATAAACTATATCATACGCCAATATTTCATCCATAAAGTTGTGGTGAATCGTCTATAAAAGTTTGTATGTCAAATATTATTATAGGGAAATATATAATTATACATTTCAGTTATGTACTAGCGCTCGCCGAAAACGGTTGTTTTATTTACACGACTCACAACTCCCAATAAACACGTACACAGTAGGTACGCTTACAAAGTAACTAAAATGTGCTACAAATACGGAAATACAACATTTTCATATTTCAAAGTGAAGTGCAATAAAATAAAATCTTTTAAAATTTGAACTCCATATGACGAATTAACAACTGCCCCGATTTGGGCTGTCACCTCTAAACCGGTGTCCCATATTTGGTATTTTCTCGCTGAAATATGCTGCGATTATTTCACACCGAATAGATCATGATTATGGCCTAGTTACAGGTACAAAACTGAATTTGATGATGCTTGAAACAGACTGGTGCTGCAATAAGTTATCCATACTTAATATTATAAATTCAAAAGTAACTGTCTGTCTGTCTGTATGTTACCTTTTCACGCCTAAACCACTGAACGGATTTCGATAAAATTTGGCAGTGAGATAGATTGCATCCCGGGGAAGGACATAGGATAGTTTTTATCCCGGTATTCCCACGGAAACGACTCTTATGAGGGGCGCTGCTAGTTTTTTTTAAATGAAATTTTAGTTACCAGATGATCTTGTTCTTGTTTCAGTGAAAGCCCAGCAATATACATATATTTTTATGTTTATCACGCATGGAGCATAATCAGCTTATAACGTTCCCACTCTGATATGATCTGATACTCTGTGAGTGAATAGCCTGCAATCCACCTCGTGGGTTGGTAGATGTCTTTGAATTTTTAGTTCTAGGACATGCAGGTTTCCTCACGATGTTTTCCTTCACTATAAACTTACCTACACCATAAACCATAAAAAAAATATTTTATCTAGTTCTTTAATTCGCAAATTCGCTGCGATTGGCACCAGAAACAGCTTAGATACTTAGTCAAAGACACGACGTAAATAGATTCGCCATGTTTACGTACGCATAAAGTCAGACGAGACGAGCTGGCTTGTCCTGTCAAGTGGCCTTTTAAGACAATATCCAGCCTGAGTCGTCAGACAACATAAATAGAGCTTGAGCGGATAATTACAATCCTAAGACTACACTAGTATATCTCTACTGGAATACCTTCGTTAAAAGTATCATCTTTCTACTTCTCAGTAAAATAGTTAACAATATGGATCACCGCACTCAATATTTGAGTTCGTGCCAATTAAACCCTGTAAGAAATCCAACCCAACCAACCAACCTGAGAAAATCCAACGTGAAATGCGTCATTCATTTATTAACTTCGATACTATTCTGAATTACGTAATGAACCAAATACAGTTAGGTAGGAATATATTTAAGAACCACATCTCTATATTTGCTTTCAAAAATACGTATGACCTACTACCTAATATTTTTTTTGGAATTCTTTACGGAATCTGAATAACAATAGCGAATTCGCAGTACCATGCTGTCTCAAAATGTTTATCTGCCCTTATTTATTTTTTACAAATCACTATTAGGTTAATCACTTTCAAAACATCGTAGGTCACAAAAAGAGGGGCCCGTGGCTAAATAATAACATCAGCACAGGTGGATCGATCAGGTTATGCTATGCTTGCCACGGTTGGTCTGTGGATGGCTGACCATCTTTACAGAAGAACCCTTCGTGTTTCGGAAAGCACGTTGAGCCGTTGGTCCCGGCTGTCATTCGTGGATCTTTGACAGTCGTTACGGGTAATCAGAAGCCCGAAAGTCTGGCAACCAGTCTTACCAAGGGGTATCGTATTACCCAGTAACTGGGTTGTGGAGGTCAGATCGCTCCATGTAAAATACTGGTATTCAGCTGCATCCGGTTAGACTGGAAGCCGACCTCATCATAGTTCGGAAAAGGCTAGGCAGATTATGAGGTATCAAAAAGATTGCACTGTACCGACTGATTTTTTGGGATGTATGTTGTTAAGATACCAATAGTACTTGGTGCTGGAAAAACCTTGAAATTTCTTCTTTCAGTTTTTGAGTTATTACTTCTAAAAGGTGCATCCTACGGATAAATCTATAATTTGCTACAATTGGAAAGTTCAGATATTTATATTAACCTCGTATTTGTCAAGCCGCTACCGCGTTCTAATTTGACACAGGATGGACTTAAGGCTCGTGCAAACAGGCGCGACACGCGACGCGAATCGCGTGCGACATAAAGGCACCGCTCGTCGCGAGACTTGCGGTGCCTTTGTGTCGCGTGTCGCGTCGCGCCTGTGTGTACGAGCCTTTAAACGTAAGCATTCCGGACTCAAAATGTGAATTTAATAAAACTTAAGTTTAGGTACTTCCACCTTATTCCCTACCTTAAATATTGAACAAACATTAAATGTGCCTCATGCCCCATATAGATAATTCGCTTAAATTTAAGGGTTTTCACCACTTTCAGCCTTTGAAGGCTATATCTTTTATCATATTTATACTAATACCTATTATAAAGAGGTAAAGTTTGTAAGTTTGTATGAAGGGGGTAATCTCTGGAACTCCCAGTCAGATTTGAAAAAATCTTTCTGTGTTTGATAGGCCAATTCTTGAGGAAGGCTATGGGCTATTTATCATCACGCTATGACCCTTAGGAGCCGAGCAAAAAGAAAAAAAGTGAGAAAGAACGCTAAGCAAAAACAAAGTCGCGGGCAGGCGTTGAGATGCGACAAGGTGGGTCGGGAGAACAAGAAATTTCATGCGGACGAAGTCGCGGGCAGAAGCTAATTTTTCATATGCCTGCCAACTCTCAATAGTTAAACTAGCTGGTTTAAATAATCAGCATTATAAATTATAATGCAGTAACATTAATTGGTTGGCATTATAGATTGCTTAGTCTGTGGGTAGTTAGCCGATTTGTGGAGGTAGGTATGGAAATTAGCTCCATTGCGTTCCGTCCACTGTGCATCGCACAAATACCTCTCACCTATCCATTGCTATAGTACCCAATAGAATTCTAATACCTATTGTATTGTAACTAATTAGGTTTTCAGAGACCAGAATCTGTTTACTGTAACTAATTAGGTTTCCAAAGACAATGATCTGGCATTTGAAGTCAACAAAGCCTCAAACAGGGCTTGGTTAATGCTTTGTTGACTGTTTGATTGTCATTATGATGCAACGGTAAGGCTGATCTTCTAAAATTAATCTTGTAATTTAATTATAACTAATAAATACTTCGGCATCTATTAATGTAAAGTTGCGGAAATAATAAAAATACTGAGTTAGGTACCTAAGCAGTGAAAAAAAACGTCCATTGGATGGTAATAGTCTTCGATCTTTTGCTAAAAACCTTTAAGGACCTAGAAGACCCAATAATACAATCCATACTATAATATCCATACTAATATTATAAATGCAAAAGTGGCTGTATGTCTGTTACCTCTTCACGCTTAAAGCGCTGAACCGATTTAGATGAAATTTGGTACAGAGATAGTTGTCCCGGGAAAGGACATAGGATAGTTTTTATAACGTAAAAGGTACTTTATTTACTGGAAGCGATTGTATTAAACATTTGTTTTCATAATCAGCCACTGCTAGGTATAGGCCTCTCCAATCGCACGCCTTCAGTATCTCGTACTGGTTACTAATAGCCTGCGTCATCCCTCTGGGAAAAGGCCTCCCCCATTACTTCCAACTGATTTGTGGTGGTTTCATTGTAGCCAAATCCAGGTATTTATCGTAACTAGCTTCTGTGCGCGCAATTACTTTGTTTTCGCTTAGCCATCAATGGCAAAAAGAAAACCGACTGGTAGTTCCAGAGTTTAGCGCGTTCAAACAAACAAACTCTTCAGTTGATATCTACAACTCTCAGGTAGAGACGCCAGCACATCAACCTACCACAATCTGTCAGATTTTCCCAATCAACTTTGAACCTTATACTTTAGCGATAAAGTTGAAAATCTATTAAAGAAATCTGACAGATTGTGGTAGGTTGATGTGCTGGCGTCCGTACATACACCCCAGGGCACACTCAATTAAATTGACATCATTCCGTCTTACAGTTTTTGTCACTCGTGCATATAATCTATGTTCGTGATATGCACAAGGTAGCTTTTGCCCGCGTAGATTTCAGATTTTCCTATGTTGCTTAGGGGTGGATTTTGGATAAAGTTTTCATGGCGCACCTACATCACACTAATATTATAAAGGCGAAAGTTTGTGTGTGTGTGCGTGTGTGTGAGGGTGTGCGCGCGTGTGTTTTTTCATATGTTTGTTACTTCTTCACTTTTTAATTTTGATAAAATTTTGTATGGAGGTAATTGACACCCTGGATTAACATATAGGTTAGTTTTTATCCCGATATTGCCACGGGATCGAAACTTATGCGGGTGAAACCGCGGGGAGCAGCTAGTCTAAACATATACGAGGGGCGTTCAATGTATTCTCGGTGTGGGTATGTTAGAAAAACTGTAAAAACTTGAAAAAAAAAATTATTCTTCAATATAGTCTCCCATGATTTCAATACATTTGTTTGATCGCGAAATAAGTTTTTCTAATCCCTTAAAAAAATAATGTTCTTCTTGGCCCGAAAAATGCTCATTTACAGCGGACTTGAGCTCATTATCGTCAGCAAATCGCTTTCCCCTGAGGTCTTTTTTTAAATTTGGGAATAAAAAGTAGTCACTGGGGGCCAGGTCCGGGCTGTAGGGTGGGTGGTTAATTTTCTCGAACCCGCACTGTCGTACAGCAGCCTTGGAGAGCCGCGCAGTGTGAACCGGTGCGTTGTCGTGAAGAAGCAACACATTCTTTGCCAGCTTTCCTCTTCTTTTTTATTTTATTGCTTCTCTCAAAAGGCGTAAAGTGGTTGAGTATTTTTCTGCGTTGATAGATTCACCTTTTTTTGTGTACTCGATCAATAGTATTCCTTTGGAATCCCAGAAAACTGTGGCCATGATTTTGCCAGCGGATGGAGTGACTTTGAACTTCTTCGGAGGGTCTGATCGCTTTTTGTGCCACTGCATAGACTCCTGTTTACTCTCCGGGTCATAGTGATGAACCCATGTTTCATCACCTGTAACTATCCTTTCGAAAACACTTGCTGGATCGTCAACACACACAGCTCTAAAAAATCCTTACAAGTGTCAACCCGCGCCTGCTTTTGAAGCGCAGTGAGCATGCGCGGCACCCATCTTGCACTAACTTTTGTAAGGTTGAGATAATCATGTAGTATAGTATGTATAGTATCAACGGATAGCTTAGTTATTTCTGCCAACATCGTGATTTTTACACGTGCATCTTCTAATACAAGTTTTTCGATAATTTTCACATTTTCTTCGGTAGCTGCCGTGATTGGCCCAGCTGGGCGGGGATCATCCTCGATACTTTCCCTGCCTCTTTTGAATTCACTTGACCACTTCTGTACGGTCGATAATGAAGGAGCAGAGTCTTGATAAACGGCTACTTACCATTTCTTTATGGATAGTTTTTTGAGATTTTCCTTGTTTAGTGAGGAATTTAATCACCGCACGATGCTCAATTTTCTTCAACATTGTCGCGTCAGTCATTTTCGTCGTCGCTGACTGGAGGTAGCAAACAAACTAATGAAGTTATCAACATGAAATTTTTTATAAATACCCTCAGATAATGTTGTTAGCTAATGATATATTTTAATTACCCACAATAATATCAAATCACCCCGATACCGAGAATACATTGAACGCCCCTCGTATCTTTCAAACATGTGTCTAGAACAGTAAACATAGCATGTATAGTTTTAAAAAAACACATCGTTTCTCAAATGTTTAAACGCGCTCCATTTATTTACTTATACTATAGGTAACCCAATCCAACAACCATGAATTTTTGATTAAAAGTTGAATTCTTTGTTAATTATATACTTATCCCCTTTTTTAAGTGCTCATTCTTATAATTTAATTTTTTTGTTAGCCTATTTCGTGTCCCATTGCTGGGCGAAGGCCCCCCCTTTTTTCTTCCAAACTTCCCTGTCTTGTGCGATCTCTGGCCATGTTGGCCCTGCAAATGATATTAGAACGTCACACCACCTTCGCCTTGGTCCACCTCGACGGCGATGTCCTACCTCAGGCGTCCAGTGAGTGACGATCTTTGCCCTACATCTCTCCGGGTGCATTCGTGAGACGTGTCCGGCCCACTCCCTCTTCAGCCTGGTTGTTTTTTCTCCAACATCCGCTACTTGAGTTACGTATTATCTTTCATTTCATATCATGTATAAATCTTCAAATATTTCTGATTGGAAAATTCAATTATGATACGGTAATACTCGTTAAAATTATTCATCCTAAGGCTACTGATGTCACGGATAAATTCCAAATTCCTGGTTGCATTTTAATGAAATCTAATGCGGCCTAGGCGTCATTTATTTATAGATATCACTACCCCTTCCGGTAGCTATCCGAATATCCGATTTGCGGAAAAAATGGAATGATTGGAAATCGCCAATTCCACAGGGCACGGCGCGCGGCGCAGCGACGCCGACAGCCTAGAGACGGCAGTAGTAGGAACAGTGATTGAGGAGTTTGTTGCGCCACTTCTACCCAGCTAGGAAGTTGTGAACGAGGGCGGGCGTTTTGGGGTCTGCCTTTTGTAATTTTGACTTTCACAAAGTTCTGGTTCTCAGCCTAGTTTAGTTAGTAAATGACTTTTGATTTTGAGTACTAATAAAATTCGCAGCACCCCGGAAGTACGTTGAGCGCACACTGTCCGCCTTTAAAACCGTCAGTTTCTATTCGTCAGTTGAAACGTACGTAGTACGAGTAAACGGCGACATGCTTGTTTGCTTGGCTGTACAGCGGCCGCCGAGGTAACTTCGTGTTCTGTGGCCTGACTTATGTGGTCGCGGCAATGTTCCCTACATTGCCGCGACCACATAAGTCAGGTAAGCGGATACTCGATAATTGATGTATACATGTAGGACTAGTCAATTATCGAAATCGGTATTAGTTTGGGCATAGGATGTAATCATTGTTTTGGTACTGAAAATATTTTCAGGAACTTAAAGTCAGTCAGGCGGTCGATAGTAAGTACAGAATTGCAAGGGTTCATAGTACTGTGAAGGGTGGCATAAAATCAAACTACGGTTTATCTCGTATGTTCAATAATTATTCCTATAAAATATACTACGTATTTTACATCTTAATTCTTTTACTTGTCAGCCTATTTGAAACCTAATCTCTTCAAATCTTAAATGTTTGTCTCGTATTTCATGCCAATCACTTCTAACAAACTCGCGGAGAATGCATGTAAGCACTAAATAGACTATAGTCTCTACAGTACCTAATTAATAGATTTCGAAGCGTAACTAAGAAAGCTTTTAAGTTCATTAAAAGGTTTTTTTTAACAATGTAGCTTATCGATAAACCAGTTACTACAAACAGGAATACAAGAGGTATTCCTGTTTGTAGTAACTGGCTTATCGATCAAAATCGTCTCTTTAATGCAGCCTGAAAATTACCTGTCGTGACAAGACAAGACAATATCTATGCTGTTTACGCTGTCAATCAACTGAGGCATATTGGTCGTTTGTGTTGTTAAACGACTGCATGTTACAAAGCTTCTCTTAGGTGGGGGGCGTGGGAGGGGGGTGTAATTTTTTCGGTCGTTCGAAGCCTTCTTTCCTTCATGCTCGCAACGCGTCAAACCTACATGTACGGCGAATCATTGAAATTTTAGGCAATGTATCGTCAATTTTTATTTGCATCTTAATATTTCGCCACTTACGTATTGGTAACATTTGGAAATGAAAATAAAGAAGACATGTGACATTACCAACCCGCGCTGGGCCCGCGTGGTGGATTACGGCCCACTTCCTCTCACAGAGAGGACACTTGTCTCGCAGCTGTGGTGGTAACATAATAGGCTGATTATATAAGTAGGTACATAATTATATAACTAGAGGAGTCTGGGATGTACATTTCAACCGCGCGGCCAACTCATAATATTTGACGAAACTTTGCCAGGAATTAGTGCTAATTTGTTACTTTACACACCCCTTTTCGTGAATTTGTTACAAAAAAAAACTATGACGCTATGACAAAGAATAGTTGGCCGCTAGAACCGCCACTTGCCGTAATCATCGCCCGTGATTACACAGAAACTATATAATACAGATAGACGAATGATGCATCAAAAGAAAGGTCTTAATTTGTTCAATTTGTTACAAAATTTAAAAACGTCATAACGTAAATAAACAAAAAGTTACGCAATATTTAGTTCTCAGGTTATGAGTAGGTAGGTATCTCACCATAAATATCAAATTAATAGAGGCTAATGTGTATGGACAATTAGTTACTAATTTGTTACAGCTAAAAACAGAAAAAAATACTAGAAAGTAGGTTCAATAATTTGTTAGAGTCGATTTTAGTTGGCCGCTCGGACGGCAATATGCCTAAAATACAATGGCGTTTATCTCGTTATAAAAAGTAGGTTTAAGCTAAGTTTTAGTACTAATCGCCAGGTAACGTAACATAGTTTGGATAAATATTGCGAACATAACTGCAGCATCCATAGTTTAGAATATATTTACAATAAATAGTAGTATGAAACCGTATGAGAGTAGAGTGACCATGAATTTTCACAATGAAGTGAGACTGAATAGTGATTATTGGAATGTTCGATATTCATATCTTATTTTTTTAGGGCGAGTGCTTATATCAATGTTAAGGCATCATGTAGCATACTTTATAAAAGTAAAAGTCACAAATCGATTAAAATTTCTTTATTCAAAATCAACACAAAGACAGTTTTCCAGTGATTCTATAAATTTAATGATAGACCATCCTATTTGGAGAACTGGCGAGGAGTGTCAAATACACATAATCGTCTGAAAAAAGACGATGAAATAGTATTTATAAGAAACGGGAATTTAGCTTTGAAGGAAAGCTCAGGTTATTTCAATACATGTGCCTTCGATTCGGCATTTTATTTGATAGGTCAAGCCTGTATTAGAAGTACAGCTTTCAAAAGCTTTTTGAGTAAATTAAAAGGAGATTGTGTCATTAATTACATTTTTATGTTTTTGAACGGAGCACATGATATAGAGCAAAAAGAAATTTTAATCGATTTGTGACTTTTTCTTTTATAAAGTATGCTACAGGATGCCTTAACATTTATATAAGCACTCGCCCTAAAAAAATAAGATATGAATATCGAACATTCCAATAATCACTATTCAGTCTCACTTCATTGTGAAAATTCATGGTCACTCTACTCTCATACGGTTTCATACTACTATTTATTGTAAATATATTCTAAACTATGGATGCTGCAGTTATGTTCGCAATATTTATCCAAACTATGTTACGTTACCTGGCGATTAGTACTAAAACTTAGCTTAAACCTACTTTTTATAACGAGATAAACGCCATTGTATTTTAGGCATATTGCCGTCCGAGCGGCCAACTAAAATCGACTCTAACAAATTATTGAACCTACTTTCTAGTATTTTTTTCTGTTTTTAGCTGTAACAAATTAGTAACTAATTGTCCATACACATTAGCCTCTATTAATTTGATATTTATGGTGAGATACCTACCTACTCATAACCTGAGAACTAAATATTGCGTAACTTTTTGTTTATTTACGTTATGACGTTTTTAAATTTTGTAACAAATTGAACAAATTAAGACCTTTCTTTTGATGCATCATTCGTCTATCTGTATTATATAGTTTCTGTGTAATCACGGGCGATGATTACGGCAAGTGGCGGTTCTAGCGGCCAACTATTCTTTGTCATAGCGTCATAGTTTTTTTTTGTAACAAATTCACGAAAAGGGGTGTGTAAAGTAACAAATTAGCACTAATTCCTGGCAAAGTTTCGTCAAATATTATGAGTTGGCCGCGCGGTTGAAATGTACATAGTCTGGGTGCTTTTTCATTCGGTTGGTACTTACGCTTTCAGTACCTCATCATTTCAGCCGAAAGACGTCCACTGCTGGACATAGGCCTCCCTCCCCCAAGCACCTCCACTCCGACCGGTTCTATGCTTTTTGCATCCAACGGATTCCTGCGGCCTGCGGCCGGTCGGACCACCTTGTGGGAGGCCTTCCAACGCTACGTCTTCCGGTACGTGGTCGCCACTCCAGTACCTTTCGGCCCCATCGGCCATTCAGTACTTACTTGTGTTGATTAGCTTCAAAAAAAATTCTGCTTCAATTTTCAGATATGAGAGATTGAAAACGCTGATTCCTTGGACTTCATATTTGTTTTATATTTTTGTAGGAGTTCATATACATGGGAATATTTAATTAAACTTTCGCTCAGATTCCACATTAGATCCATTGCGAGTCCTTATACAGAACTGCATAAGGCTTCCTTTGCAGCAGATTCTATTTCTATTTTTATGGAGAGACGTTCTGTTAAATGGAAAATGAATTTTCCATTAAAGGTAGGATAGGTATGACACGCGTTCTGCATTAGATTTTTCTGGAATTAAGGACAAGGTTTTTCTAAAAACGACGATGGGAATCATTAGTTTGTTTAATTAGGTGTAAGAGCTAAATAGAGAGAAGTGGAAGAATAGGCTGGCCATGAAAATAATCCAGACTGAAAACAATTATCTTACGGTCAATAATACAATCATAATAAATAATAATATATTATAGATAGACGAGGGTGACACTGAAAGTTCTTAGAAAATCAAAAAACTGATCAAACTAGTAAGTTATTAGTTTTATTATATCTTTTCAAAATAGTGTCCATTTACATCAATAAATCGCTGCATCCGATGGAACCATTGAGAAAAGCACTTTGCCCACTCGTCCTTAAGGGTCTCTTCGACGGCATTTTGAAACGCAGCCACTGCTTCCTCGGCGTCCAAACATTTTTCTCGAAGTTTTTCTTTTATTTTCGGAAATAAATAAAAATCGCAAGGTGCGAGGTCGGCGCTATAGGGCGGGTGACCCAGTAATTCCACGTCTGACGTCGCCAAGTAGTCGATTGTTTGCTTGACGGTGTGCGACGAGGCGTTGTCGCGGTGAAGGAGGATCCTACTGCGAGGTCGTTTCTCCCGAACTTTTCCAAATCAAGTAGCAAACAATTGTTAGTGTACCACTCTGCAGTAACTGTTTTTCAATTTTCTAAAACAATTGTTGCGTAATGATCTGTCCTTTCGAAGAACGAGGCCACCATCTTTTTTTGCCACGTTTCGACCTCTCTTCACTTTAGTTGGCAACTCCTCGGAAGGAAACACCCAGACAGCAGACTGTCTCTTAGTTTCAGGATCATAACAATAAATCCAGCTTTCGTCACCCGTAAGTATGTCGAACACAGCATTTGAGTCACCTCCGTTAAATCTTTGAACCATTTCACGACACCAATTAACACGACGGAGTTTTTGGGCCTCTGTCAAATTATGAGGTATCCACCGGGCACAAAGCTTCCTGACTGCTAAATGTTCACGGAGGATTTTGTGCACTTGTCTCATACCGATGCCTAAGCTTGTCCGAATCTGCTGATAAATCACTCTTGTCAGTCTCTATCATCGCCGCACAACACTGATGTTATCTTCAGTCGTCGCCGAAGAAGGCCGCCCCTTACGCAAATCTTCGGTGAGATTAGTGCGACCACGTTTAAACTCCAATGAGTTTACGTGCCAATGCACGTAAACAGTGGCACGAGATGGGGCTTCATCGTGAAAGGCCAATTGAAGTCTATCATCACTTTCTTGTTGACTTAAATGACATCGAAAGTCATAAAAAATCATTGTACGAAAATTTTCTCGCGTTGAATTCATGCTGACGGGACTCAGACAATTTTCAATTTGCCGCCAAATCGTAAACAAATGACAAATGAATAAAATACATACACAATAAATTGGAAAAGTTCCATTTTCAAAATTTGAACTTATATTTTTATTATATCGTTTACAAGTGGCCAGTTTTAAAAACTTTCAGTGTCGCCCACGGAGTAAATACAATTACTCCGTGGTGTCGCCCTCGTATCCGCCATCCGATAATATGTAGGTACCGACTTAGAACGTCCTCAGCGTTCATTTCTTTGTTTCACTTTATTTATTTTTAACGCTTCTATTAGCTTCACTTGTAACTATGTGCTCATGGCTTAGTAATAACACCAGCATGGGTCGTTCGGTCAGGTTAAACTATGCTTGCCACGGTCAGTCCGTGGATGGGTGACTGTCTTTACATACCGAGACCCCTCCATGCCTCGGAAAGCACTTTAAGCTGTTGGCCCCGACTGTCATTCGAGCACATTTGACGGTCGTTACGGGTCGTCAGAAGCCCGAGTCTGACAACCAGTTGTACCAAAAAGTAACGTGTTGCCCAGTAACTGGGTTGGGGAGGTCAGATAGGCAGCCGCTCCACGTAAATAAATTAGTGCTATTCAGCTGCACCTGGTTGGACTCAAGCCGACCCCAATTTAATTGTGAAAAGGCAGATAATGACTTTTAACAGTGTAATAAAATCATGGAAGTCTATTTTTACATAGGATAAGTTCATACTAACACAATTGAAGGGTTAAGTGGACAAAGGTGTTATCTGACAAAGTCAAAAAATCCCGACTGTTTTGCATGAACATAGGTTTTAACTGATGATAAATCAATTCATGGATTTAAAACACACCACTTATAATTCGTTACATAGTTACGAATCATAAGTGGTGTGTTTTAAATCCATGAATCGATTTATCATCAGTTAAAACCTATGTTCATGCAAAAAAGTCGGATTTTTTGACTTGGTCAGATAACACCTTTGTCCACTTAACCCTTCAATTATGGATCCACTGGTCTAAAAAAAAATTGAATTTGAATTTTTCATGGTACTTTGCCGAAGACATTTTTCTATTGCCGATGCCATCTATAAAATATGAGCCGGGGCTTTGACCGTTCCGTTTGTTGAACAGTTTCCGGACATTTTCTTTCTGTAGTGTATTGTATAGAATCAAGTTCTTCTAATTTAACAGACAGCTGTGCTGCTGGGGAGTTTGTTGTGCAACTTCTGCCCAGCTAAATCATGTGAAATCTCTTTTCATTATTCCTAGACAAAACAATATGTATGAATTCATGTCATCGGCGTAGACAGGACGTAGGGTACGACAATATTACCATTTACGTCGTACCTTCGCCGATGACATCCACCAAACAGTTTGTTGGCTACAGCCTGCAGCGGTTCCACAATCAATAGGGCCATCATATGGTTAACTACATATATCTAATCCAGCTAGGTCCCTCGCAGGATTCTGAATAGCGTATTGTGTTACCAAATTGCTTGTTCCATGTTAACGGTGCAACCATAACCTGTCATGAACATCGTTTCTGATGACTCCAGCTCGTGTGTGTTCTGGAACGTTCATCATTCATTTGATTTAAGGTATATCACAATTCGAAAGGGTAGGGCCCTTCAAGGAATATTACACTAAGTCGTACATGGTTAATACACCATGTACGAATGACTTCGATTGCGTACGGAATACTGCTTTTGATGTTATCGTGAGTCGTATACTGAAGATACAGCGTATCTTGAAACAAGTTTGAACGACAAAAAATTGTTGATAAAATTCGAGATAAGTACAAAATTTTCAAATCAATATTTTTATGTTAAACTTAGAACGTCAAACAGAAAATATAAGTGTTTAAACAATGAACATACAGTTTTAACTGCTTCAATTCTTAAAACCAGAAGTGAAGTGTTAATAAATAACAAACGTTAATTAATTAACTAGTGCTATTCCCAGAAGATGGGCAGTTATTCAATTCAAAAGGCTCGCCAATGTTTAGCATTCCAATTCCGAAGAGACTACGTTCGGAACCGACCACTTTGTTCGCAGTAAGCCACGGAATAATACGATTGGAATGGGATATTATACAGAATTATGACATTCTTAACTTCATACGAGAATTAGGAATACCTGGATTTCCAGTAAGGAGAAAGCCGGGTGTTTCCGAAACCTGTGTGAATAATGCAACTTGCATGAAGACCTTGTATTTCACTTCTAGTATAAACATACAAATTATATACCTACCAACCAAAAACATTACCCTTCTTTTGGGCTCCGTCACAGTCCGGTAAAAAGGCAAGGTCCTTTGTACTTCAAAAATATTTTAAAATCCAAAAATCGAGAGTACATCTGTACACCTTTCAAAAACATTTTAGTCCTGCCAAAAAAAAAGAGAAAAGGCGGATAACCCAATTTATTTGGGATAGGCGCAACATGTCCCTCTGTT
This sequence comes from Luperina nickerlii, assembly GCA_963855955.1. Taxonomy (NCBI): domain Eukaryota; kingdom Metazoa; phylum Arthropoda; class Insecta; order Lepidoptera; family Noctuidae; genus Luperina; species Luperina nickerlii. Next base: position 4,169,191 of record OY979662.1, read on the forward strand.
CCATACTCCTCTATTAGGATAACTCGGTAGTCTTTTAAACTAGTATTTTTCAAAAAAATGCCAGAGCGCCTAGAGAAATGGCAATCGCTATCAAAGAGTCCCGTATTTCTACAACGACTTTCAACATAATTGGCATAAGCTTTTCGGTGGTTTATGTTAGTCCCATACATTTTCTACATTTCCATCATTTGTTTTCGCTGAGGGCATATCACTTCTAGGCCCTCAGGTGTAGATGGAAAATGTTTTAAATTTCTCTACTTCGTCACAGGATTTGGAGTTCCGAGCATACTATACATTTTCTACTTTTCCATCATTCGTTTTCGCTGAGAGAATATCACTTCCAGACCATCAGGTGTAGATGGAAAATATTTTAAATTTCTCTATTTCGTCACAGGACTTGGAGTTCCGAGCATATTATAGCGCTGCCCGCGACTTCGCGTGAAATTTCTTGTTGCCTCGATCCGCCCTTCACTTCGCATCGCCTGCCCGCGCCATTACTTCGTTTTCGCTCAGTATTCCTACAGTTTTTTTTTTTTAATACTCGGCGCCTTAGGGTCCTAGCGTGATATTAAGTAACCTATAGCCTTCCTAAGAATTGGGCTAACAAACGCTAAAATATTTTTTCAAAATCGACTGGTAGTTCAAACAAAAAAATAAGCATACTTTTCAGTTTTATTATTAGTAGTATTAGTTAGATAGATTCAAAATCATGATAAACGTAAAGGTCGCATGGAAATGCCACGCCGAATTGCGTTTTAGCCACTAAAAGCCTTTCAGCTTTGTATTTGGTCTCTACATTATTTTAGAACCTAGTGCAAAGTTTTCGTCGGATTACGGTTCCTGATTTCCTTGATTTCAGCAAATACAAGTACCTATTTCTGTTCATCTATAGACTTTATTTGTGTATAGGCATTAGGCATTCGGAGTATTCTCTCTAAAGGCTGAAATACGCAGGCATCCTTTGATAAACCATTAAGCTGATTGCTGATGGTAGGCTTCATGTTTATGAATAGATCGATTGATGGAAGATTGATAACAGACAAACAAGAGGAAAGTTTGAAAAATAATAGTAGAAGACAAGTATTTTTTCTAATACTAGCTGCACCCCGCGGTTTCGCCCGCGTAAGTTCGATTACAAAAAAATCCTATCACCTAGGGGTATAAACAAAAGCCTACGACCTATTCTCAGACCTACCAAATAAATACGAAAAATTTGATAAAAAAAGAAGTTACGGAGGAGTTCGATAACAAACACTGTGACACGAGATTTATATAGACCCGAAAGAAATTGTCTCATTCAAATGTAAAAATTGTACAGAAAAAAGGACGTCCAGTTTTTTCCGAATTTGAAACGATACGCTAAAAAGAACATTCATGCAAAAATAAATGTTAGGCACCCTAAGGTTCATTTTTACCCCTTACTATTTTTCCGAATACGTATTGCCAACATTTTGAATGAAAATGACATTTCGAAAAGGTTACATGTACCCGCCATGTTTTCAGAATTGTTAAAACAAATATGTATTAACAGTTTCGCTCCTTGACCGAATAGTGTTTATCTGGGATGTTAAATCCTTGTCCACCTTAGTTTTCACCATCCCAGTAAATATATCGCAGTGGAAAGTTACCAAGATTTTTTTCTCTATTTTAAAGTAGCATATTTAAAGCCTTACGTTGGAGCGCTTTCATTCCAAATTTTCTTAACCCTTTCCCAACAATTTCGCACTTGTTGCGTCGCTCCGGATGTTTTGACTGGGATTCAACAAGTAAAGTAGCTGAAGATTTATACAAGGCTCGGGTTAGCGACGAGCCCCAGTCTTTTAACTGACTTCAAAAAAGGAGGTTCTGTATTCGACCCGTATGTATGTATGTACGTTTGCATGTCCGCGATTTTCTCAAAAACTAATGAACCAGTTTATTTTTTGTATCTAACCTTAAACAAAGAAAATGTGAAAATATATTTTTTTTCTGTCTCATCAGCGGTTTAGGCTTTCATACTTCACAAAGCTGGTGGCTTCAGTTTCACCTATTTAATGTTTTACAAATCAAAGTCAAATAATTTATTTCAAATAGGCACCTTTGAACGCCAAAGTTTACAAGAAAATAGAATTGATTCTAGTTGCCCCTTTCAAAGGTAGTTTCGTGTGGAAAAGAATGGGCAAGAAACTCCACAGTTATTCTTTTAAAATGTTTTGCAATATTTTGTACAAACACATTAATTATATAATTATGTATAAGTGAAGACGATGTACTTATCTAGAATAAAATTTCTATACAACAATGTTTAAAATTGCAAGACAGACAAATTAATTATGTGACAGATACACGGTGCTTCCATATTTACAAATATTGTTAAAGTAGATTTCCTAATTTATCAAATAATTCGAACAATATGTTAAGGCCTCGAGGGCATTTGCGAGGATTCGAATTTTTTATGGGAAAAAGTTATAGCGCCACCTGGTGGTCACTAGGAGAAACCCAATTTCCCATACAAATTTCTAACGCGCTCGCAATCTAACTTGAGTCGAAAAAACTCACACTAAGGCCACTAATAAGATTGACTTTCATGTAATGAATGCTCGCAACCTAACTTAAAAATTGACCGTACCAAACTGACGCAGGCTCCTCTGTCCGCATATTTCTGCTCTCCCAAGTACAGACACATGAAATTACTACAATCTGTCAAATTTCTTTAAAAGATTTTCAACTTTATCGCTAAAGCATAAGATTCAAAGTTGATTGAGAAAATTTGACAGTTTCGGGTAGCTTGATGTGCTGGCGTCTGTACATTCAAGCAGGGCTTATTGGAAACTTCGTTACCCAATAATAGGTTTTCCTTAATTAAATTTGACAGTCAAAGGGATATTCGCGCAACTGTAGGTATCTATCATTCGGGCCGTTTTACGAAGTCAGTCAGTCAGTCTATCATGATTCCAGTCATGTATAGCTCCGTCTCTCTCTTACACCGTCGTAATACGGCACCAGGTGCACAAATTCCTCGTAGAGGCGATCGGCAGCGGCGGAGACCTCTCGCGTCCGGCCTTGGTTCAAGCCATGGTTCGGGACGAGAGGGAGTGGGGGGCAGTCGCCTTCTTCTGCGAAGCAGTCGTGCTAGCGAAGGAGGCGGCGGGACGGCTGAGGGAGAGAGCCTCCCGTCCCAGCTGCCGCGGGAGACGCTCCGGGCGTCGGGAGCCGCGCGACGACTCCCGGCCACCGTAGGCGCGGGCCTGCGGGCGGAGAGTAATGGATAACTCACCGTCCGATCAGGACCAGGCCCGTGCCGGACGGCGCGTACGTGTTCCACGCGCGCCTCAAAGAGATGTCAGCATCAATGGAAGGGGCCCGTCAGGGCCGAAGCCTGCCGGGTCAGCGGGATTGTTCGAAAGGGTTACCGCTGGCCCGGAACATAAAGGGCTAAGGAAGGAACACGGGTGGGTTTTAGTCAGTAAGAGTCTGACACTCCCTTCCGCTCCACCCAGAGCTGGAGGAGTCATTTGATGACTTCCCATACTGAAAAAAAAAAAGGTGCACAAATTGCTTGCCCATTTTATCGCGAAACGAATAATTATGTGACTTCCGTGGAATTTTAGAACATTGTAAAACTTCCTGGACTTTTATTACTTAAACTAGCTTTTGTCCGCGGCTTCGCTCGCGTTAATTTAGGATTTGACAATCAATTCAGGTTGTACTCTGCGACACGAGGCGCCATCTATTATCATAATAACGTTATTGTTGTTTTCCTTGGGAGCAGCACTATTTTTCGGGATGAAAGGTATGTAGCTATGTCCGTTTCTGTACACCTTACAACGTATATGCAAAATTTCAGGATGATCGGTTCTGTGGTTTAGGCGTAAAAAGGTAACAAACATACAAACTTACTTTCGCATTTATAATATTAGTTAGGAAGTTAGGATTACAAGAAACACAGATACCCATAACGGCTGCGGAGTTTCGCTAGCTAATTTAATTTGACCTGTATTTATTTGGGTAAAAGAGTTTTTCCTCATAAAAACGATGGTGTCCACAGAGCATGGAGACGCCTCGGCGACCGCTGCTACAGACGGCGTTGTCAACACTTTCCATACAAACCAAGCGTGTCACCGTTTACTCGCACTACTGCACAAATTACGCATAGAAACTGACGGCGTTGAAGGCGGGCCCATGCACTCTTGCAACCCAGACAGGCGCTTTACTTTGTGTAAATTATTTCATCAAAAAAACGGACGGTTTCCGTTTTCTCTTAAAACGGTAAAGGGAAACATCCTGAGGAAACCGGCATGTCCTAGAACCGAAAAATCGAATGTGACATCTACCAACCCGCACTGGGCTCTTGTTTACGGCCCACTATCTCACATAGAGGAGGTCTGAGTCCCGACAGTGGGAACATCATGGGCTGATTTAGCTGATTATGCTTCGCTTCACATTAAAATAATCATCGGTTCAGTTGCATATTTCCCGTACGCCGCTGTACAGTGCGTACCACGTAAGAAGAGACTTGACACACCACGTGGTTTGACTTCCGCAGTACACGATTTTAGGTATCTTTAGCGGTATGAGGTCTGAGTGCGGGACGGGACCGGACGTCATAGGGGCGGCGGAAAGAGGCGGGGGAGGCGGGGTCAAGTCTCTTCTTACGTGGCACGCACTGTACATGATTGTGGATTTGTGAGTACCGACATAATTCTAATGGAATGTATAAGCTCAATTAAAAATGATTGTGTATCATTTTAAATTGAGCAAATACATTCCATTCTGAAACTGTGGTTTCAGCAGAACATATACTTAAAATGATAAAGTTACCTGGAAAGGAAATAAAGCGAAATTATTGAACCAAGCATTTCAGGAATTTCATTAAAATCAGTTGGATAAAAATAGGTACAATGAACGGTCATAAGTGGACTGCCACCAGAATGGTAATTTTGGCCTGCACGCTAGATCTGCGTCTATCTCTGTGTGTGTGATGTTTCAATGAAGACAGTAACGCGCACACAGTATAACTACGACAGCGCGATGTTGGTTGGTCAGATGCATGTGTGGTCAACACTAAATAAAATGCCTACCATATATTATCGACCACAGCGCCTATTTAAAAGCAATACTAAAATTCGAAGTGCAAATTATAAGTAGCGATGGCCGGTTCGCACGAGTGGGTGGCTGTTATTGTGTGTGCGTGAAGTGGAGAAGGTTCGAAGCTCAATGCGCGCTTTCGACTCTTTTTGTTCTTTTCGTTTTTGTGTCAGATTTAAATTATTTATTGAGTTTCGTCAATACAATGACAATAGGGTATAGAGGTTAAAAATAAAGTATAATATTTATGCAATTTAATGAAAAAAAAGCACTATTTTTCATAGGAACATTTATTTATATTAATAACAACCTTTAAAACATAAGCATACTTATTCCAAACTTTGAAATACATAAAATACCTAATTTGTTCATAAATCTTTTTTGTTGATACTAAAATGGGATGTTTTGGGTTTATTGAGGTTACAGCTTAATTTATTTTTTCTCAAGGAACAGAAGATTGAAAATTTGAAACTAAACCTCAATCTTACAATCATTCACTTACGAGGGGTGTTCATAAAGTAGTGAGAATGACGTAGTAATGGGGGGTACTTGAAAAAGAATTTATTGTCACTGAAAGATTAGGTCTTTGTCATAACACCCTCAAATAATTAGCTTTCTATCTTGTCTGTGTCAGTTGTATTAATTATTTGTTTGTGACGTGTCGATAACTCTCGCTAAAAATGGATAAAATTGAAATCCGTGCGGTAATAAAATACTTTTGCTTGAAAAATTTTACTACGGAACAAATTTTTAAAGATTTACGTGAGACATTGGGGGCGTCTGCTCCTCCATATTCCACAGTGGCTCGATGGTGTGCAGAGCTTAAACCTGGTAGAACATCGGTTAAAGATGACCCGCGCTCGGATCGCCCTTCGACGTCAGTCACTCAGGAAATGGTCGAAAAAGTTGAAAAAATTATTCGGGATGATCGCCGTGTAACAGTCCGTTTTATAGCTGAAGAGTTGAAGATTTCAACTGGTAGTGTGCATAGCATTTTGCAAGATCACTTAGTAATGAAAAAGATATCCGCGCGTTGGGTCCCGAGAATGCTAACGGACGCACAAAAGCAAACGCGACTCAACATTTCAAAGAGCTCATTGGGACTGTTTCAACGAGATCCTGATCTTTTTTTGGCTCGATTCGTAACAATGGATGAAAAAAAAGCATTAGCTTCAACATTATGATCCAGAAACGACACAACAATCAATATCCTGGAAAAGACCGTCATCTCTCCCACACCAAAGAAATTCGAGACTCAACCATCATGGGCTCAGTTTTTTTGGGAAAGCCAGGGGTTGATAAATGATTGAATACCTTGAACTTGGAGCCACTATCACAGGAAATGTCTACGCAAAACAAATAAAAAAATTACGTCAGGAAATCCTTGAAAAGCGACGACGAAAACTCGCGAAAAAAGTTTTGTTCCATCAAGACAAGGCGCCGGCGCACAAGTCGGCAGTTGCCATGGCAGAAATCCAAGATGCTAGCTTTGAGACCCTCGATCATCCGCCATATTCACCGGACTTGGCCCCTAGTGATTTCTACCTATTTCCGCGTTTGAAAGAATACTTGAGAGGCACAAAATTTGAAGATGACGAAGAAGTGAAGGCCGCCGTAAACGATTTTTTAAGTACTCAAGATGAAGATTTTTTTAAAAAGGGAATTTTGACTCTAGAAAAAAGATTTGCTAAATGTATTGACCTAAAGGCTGATTACGTCGATAAATAAAATAATATTAAATAAATTCATTTTCTAACATAGCTATTCTCATTACTTTTTGAACGCCCCTCGTATTACTATTATGTTATGGCCAGCCAGTGTATCCCCTGATTTCCCCTGAAAGCATTTTTTTTAATTTTTTTAAAATTAATTTTTAGTGTGACTTCCGTTATTATCAATGCAGTCAAGAAGACGTCGACGCATGGAGGCCACAATATTACTGCAAATATCTGTGCCACGTAAACTATCTCACAACTCCATGCAATCAGACTTGAGCTGTTCGAGACACCTTTCGTCTCGCGCTTCCCATCTTTTCACCATTAAACCCCATACATTTTCTATAGGGTTTAAATCAGGGGATCGCGATGGCCACAGAATAACTTTAACATCCGAATGCTCAGTTAACCACTCACGAACAATACTGGCACGATGTATCGGACAATGATCTTGAACCAAATAAAATTCACCAATGTCATCCACTGGATAAACATTTCGAACAGTAGGTAGCAATATATTGCTCAAAACCTCGACGAAGTTAGAGCTGTTGGCCCGTGTCGGTATAAATGCCAACTCACCCGGCCCTTGAACCACTAATCCACCGCCACATATTCATGCTAATTCTTCCTGACTCGGTATTATTTATAATATTACTGTCACACCAACGTGTATTGTCTATGCGCCACAAATGAAGTCTTTCTTTTTGACACGATTTGAAAGTATTCTCGTCAGTAAATACAGTAGTCTCCCAATCAAAGTCTATATTCGCGAGCAAATCGCAACCGTTCCTCCTTATGCCTTTGCGTTAAAAACGGTTTTTTCGCTGGTGTTCGATGATGATTGCCTTCGGCATGGAGTGCACGGCGAACAGTGCGCAATGACGTATCAAATTCTTCGGCAAATCGTCTTGTAGGTATGAAACCATTCGTTTCATATTCACCAACCATAAAGCGTACCACTTCTTACACGGCTGTTAAGAATTTCCTCTTCCTCAAATCTCCTCCCCCAACGTCTCACAGAATCTCTCTAAAAAAAAGAAATCCTTATTACACATTTTGAAGGGTCACTTATGAGAACAAATAAAATCAACAACAACAAAATAACTTACACAAAATCAGGTTTCATTGCATATTTCAGAAATGTATATGAAACCCATTGTTATGCAAAGCTACAATGTTCTCCCTGGCTTCAATATTTATATTTGCTTGTATTTTCAATAAAAAATTTCAAACTCGACACCTCTAATATCAATAACACAAACGCTCGTAACTAAGTTCACCAACCAACCACGTCATACCATTAGTTTAAAATATTCGCTGTCTTTTTCTCATTACCATAATTAGACAAAGACTGGGTGCTGCGATAGGCCTATGATAATGATCATATACCGCGCTTTTTCTGTTTCGTAAGTGATAAAAGAGTGCAATATACGGGTGTGTATGTGTGTGTGAAATGCCTAAATAGAAGAAGGTCTCAAGTGCGACGAGTTGCGATGTAAGAGTTTTGTAATGCTGGCATTGGAATTCTGACCGCTACTGTACAGACGCCAGCACAACAAGCTACCCGAAACTGTCAAATTATCCCAATCAACTTTGAACCTTACGTTTTAGGGATAAAGTTGAAAATCTATTAAAGAAATTTGACCGATTATAGTAGCTTGATGTGCTGGTGTCTGTACATTATGTTTAACTAAAACATGAGTCATTTAAACATATTAAATGGTAATGGCGACTGTGGTGAGTTTAATCTAACAGGAAAATGAAATTATTCTTTTTCTGGGTCTAAATATGGAACTCGGCAGTCCGTGTTTATTTATACATTGTAGATAATACCTACCCAATAAAAGTTTAAACCTACTAGCTGACCGGACAGACGTTATCGGGTTTCCTAGTACACCTACTGGGTCCAATTTGTGAATCATAACCATCCAGGGACCCACTCAAACACACACAAAAACTTTCATCAAAATCAGCCCAGCATTTAGGAATTCAGTGACATGCACGCGTACAGAAAAATATACAACGTGTAACAGAATAAACGCAATTCCTGAAAGTAGTTTGTTCAGAATCGGCTTCTGAATCGATTTCCGTCATCAAAAATAGGTGTTAAATTTTGACGGAAAAATCTTTGAAATGACTTAAATTAGAAACACTGTATCATGACAAATTAATACAATCCTTAATTCAAGGAAATTGAAACCTTAACTCAGAGCAATAAAGGCTACTTAAACGCACGACATTATTTGTATTACGCTCACACGTCGTAATGCACACACGTTAATAATATCAATGCATTTTACAATAAAAGTAGTGTGCGTCAAATTAAATAGGTAATTTAAAGGAATTTCCACTTTATCTCCAATGCGTAAGGCTTGTTTGAATGCACGACCAAACTTAGTGCGGTCATCAGAGTAGCCCTACACACACACAAACAAATTATGGCATTATTACAAAATAAAATTATTGAATTTGAAGAAATTTGAACCTTATTGCAAAGAAATAAAGCATTTGTCGGCAACCTCTTTGACGTTTTTTGCGAAATGCCGACATACGCGCCGCCGCTACCGCCGAATAACATGAGTACAAATAACATTAATTAAAATCTAGTCATCCGCCGGTAGCGACCTAGTGTAGTTGTTTTTCAGTTTACTTCCGTGACATTTTTGATTCCGTGCGCGATGGCTTTCCGGTACACCAACATACAATACACGGAGATGGTGAGGACCCTGGCTCGCTGTCTTGATAATGTCGCGTTAGCTTGTCGGGAGTTCAATGACCGTTTTGGCTGCAGTGTGAGCGCCAGGACGATGCTGGCTGCAACTCAGCGACTGAGGGACTCTGGGACGTTCCTTCCTAATACGGCTTTGGACAGAGGGACGAATGTGCGGACTACTCGTCTGCAAGAGCGTATTCTCGACCATTTTGATGAACATCCAGAGGACAGCTCGAGAGAAGCAGCACCCCAGTTTGACTGCAGCCACATGTACGTGTGGCGAACATTGCGTGCTGATGGTGAACACCCATATCATCTTCGACGGTGTCAAGACCTAACGCCGGCCGACAACTTGCCACGACTGGAATTCAGTAGGTGGTTGTTGGAGAACTGGCAACAGAACATTCTTTGGACGGACGAGAGTACCTTCACGCGTGTTGGCATGTACAACCAGCACAACCAGCATTTGTGGCGGCATGAGAATCCACATGCTTGCCGTGTGGATTCGTTCCAGCATAGGTTCTCCGTCAACGTGTGGGCTGGTATACTCGGAACATTCATACTCGGCCCCATTTTCCTTCCACGGTTGACCGGAGATACCTACCTGCGGTTCTTGCAGGAGACATTGCCGGACTTACTGGATGACGTCCCTGTCGGTCTTTCACGTGACATGTATTACCAGCAAGACGGTGCTCCCGCGCATTTCACGTGGACCGTTCGACGGCATCTGGATGCGGAGTATGGCAGTCGCTGGATAGGTCGCGGAGGACCTGTGCCGTGGCCTCCCAGATCGCCAGACTTAACACCGCTAGACTTTTTTTTGTGGGGTCGCATAAAATCGCTCGTGTACGTCAGTCAATGTACAAGTGTCGAGGAGCTAAAAACAAAAATTCAACAAGCATTTGTGACGGTGAAAAGTGATACTGAAGTGCTTACAAAATTAAAATACAATTTAAGAAAGCGTGCTAATAAGTGCATAGATCAAGGCGGCGGTCATTTTGAAACTTTAATGAAAGTGGATCGCAGAAATAGTGCAAATTAATAACCTAAGTGTTAAGTGTAAATAGTCCAGTTCTGTAAGTACCTACTTCTTCCTATCAATACGATTGTATTCTAATCACTGTAAACATTGTTATTATAATCTTTTAAACACGCCGTCTTTGCCTAAGACGACCCACTGACCATATTTTTGTAGTACAAACAATAAACTGGACCTACCTAACAACGAACTTATCAGAGGGATCGCGAGATTCGCGGGGGTGCAATCTCGAAAGATAGGTACCTAGGTAGATAAAAACGGCAAGTAGCGGCGCGCGGCGCGGTGCGTAGAGACTAAATTCAAAGCCTGTGAAAGTTTGATAGAAAAAAAATTTTCCCGGTGATATCGCTTATCAATATCACATCTAGCTAATGTTCGGTAATTTAATTACCGTCCATACGGCCATAGGTAGGTATCTAATGCCTAATGCCTACATTAGAACTAGGCACTCACCGCTGCACCGTTGGCGCGGGCGCCGCTAAAATTGAACAAACACAAATGCAAAACCTAATTTTTAGGTCCATGATACACACGTGCACATGAATAATATCAAAGCATTTTACATTTGGATTCGAGCGCGCGCGCGTTTAATAAAACAGTTGATGTAAGAGAATTTAATCCTTCCGTCCAAATAATAAGGCTTATTGAAATGCACGACCGATTTGTATTCCGCATGTCTCTCTAATGAGGGTTTTCGTGAAAATTTACGACACCAGTTGGCACCACTGTGACAAGAGGTCTTCCAATATAAAATATATGATGACGTTCATCATTCGATTCATTCATTCGTTCATCATTCAGTCACGACTAAAGAAAATATAGGCTCTTTGACAGATGTCTGGACCTGACGTCACAGTGCTGCCACCTGGCGAACGTCATTTCAGAAAACCCTCATTGATTTGTTGAGAAATGTCGAAATAGGTACTTAGTAGATAATTTTCTTTTGCAAATGTACCGTAAGAATAATGTGAAAGAGCGAGATGCACAAAACCGGCGACCCTTTGATATCGCGCGCGCACTACCTCCGGGCTGCCGGCCGGCCATCTTCAAAGTACCTAGGTATTTTTCCATGCGCACAGCAAAGTTTGCTGTTTGTGATTAAAATCTTGTACGCACTGATTTTTGTTTCACGTAATTAGCAGTAAACACGCTTGTAAGAGGTAGCTAATAATATCGCGAAAGTTACGCATCTGAGATAAATATTTTTTACCCGCGTGTGCCGCACGGAGTCCGGGCGCTTCGCCCTTCGTTAATTTCGAAATTCGGGTAAAAAGTCGCTATTTTAAATGCATCCCCGTTACTAAGCGTAAAGTCTTAGATTCATGTTGATAATTTCACTTGCTAGAAAATTATCAATCATTACATTACACTGTAAACTCAATTAAGTATACCTACTTAATTGAGTTAAAACAAAAGTTATTCATTCATAATATCAGTCTGTGACATTTTAGGGACTTTTTTTTTTACTATTGATAGGCGCGCGTTTGACCACTATCCACTATCTCACCTGATGTAAGTAAAATTCGTTCATTGAACTAACGCACATCAGTCTAATGCCTACAGGCTATGGTCAGCTGGCAAGCGCTCGAATGTGCGTGTCGCGTCGGCTGCTAACATTGCATGAGTGTGTGTGTAGGCATGTTGCTGCACATACGTTTTGCGTTTAGTAAGGATAACTATTTTATAAAAAACGACCAGGTTTGGTTTAAATTTATTTAATTATGGGTGTTGTTTTAGACTTATAATTTTATATTCTAATTGGGGTGTCTGAGGTATTGCGCTTAATCCGTTACACGTTGTATATGTAAAGATAATGTAAAATTTCAACATAGATGATGTAACCAATATATTGTTTTAAAATACATATTTTCAATTTAAAAGAGTGTCCAAGGAGTTTCTAGCCCGTTCCATGCTTTGGAATAGGTAGCTTCATCTCTCTGACTGACCGACTCCTTAATAATTCAAAAGTGCCTGTAGGTAATAGTTTTATTGAAACAAATGCTTTGAGTTTGAACAACTGTCGAGAGGAAAAAAGAAAAATGCATTAAAGGGATTACAGGACCTAAACGCAAAAAACGCATGTTTTAGAAGCAATAAAAGTATATGATCGACTACAGTAAAAAAAATCGGCAAAATATATTAAATTTGTGGGAATTCGTGACCGTGGTGGGCAAGTGATACACAGGAATAAGTTGTAAATAAGTAACGATTAATTTATTACGATATCAAGTAACTAAAGCTAGTAGTTACACTTGACACGAAAAGATAAAATTAAATAATGTTATAATGAAGAGTAAAACGAATAGAAACACTAGGTTACGGCGAGCTTCAGCGAGTAAAATATGATCGGGGTCAGAGAGGACCTCGCACGATCTTGGTTAAAAACAGACTGAAGCTCCGAATCAAAACTCTCCCAAATCTGCCGTTCACTAGACAAAGGAAGCGGCACAACGATTTTACACAAAGGACGCAGCAAAACGATTACATTTTAAAAGTACAATAATAAAACACGAGAAATAATAAAACACGAGAAATACAAATGGGTACAATACAAGACAACTAAACATAATAGAACAATGAACCTTAAAAGTAAAGAATCATGAAAGACAATAGTACCTATAACTTAAATTGCTTGCAGATGTTCAACGTGGGAAAAACACAAAAATGAAACTTTCTAAAAATAATTACAATAAGTTCCTCTATAAAAATATTACATTCTTAAAACTATGCAAGGGATGGGTACGTAAGACACAGTCCCCACAGTACCCCCCTACCAGTGATAAAGATCACGAAACACCTGCCTGGTAGTAATCAGGAAATTTAACTCGCCTACCAGAACGGCGAGGAATATGCTGTTGCTGTGGTTGCATGTTGCTATCTGCATTAAGTGGTTGATCAGCAGCAGCAGCGGTTTGGTGATCGTTTTGCTTTACAATATAAGTTGTGATATTCTCGCTAGGCGCAGATTGACCTTCTGACAGTATATGAGCCGGTTTTAACCTGTCAATTGTGACTGTAACGTCACGGTCCCTAATTCGAATGACAAATGTTTTGTCATTCCTTGTAATGACTTGGTAAGGCCCATCGTAAGGCTGTACTAAAGGGGCTTTAACAGTGTCATTGCGCAAGAAGACATGACTGGCTGTTGCCAAGTCTTTGAAAATGAAGCTCTTTATATCACCATGTGCAGAGCCATTTACTGGTTTTAACGAATTGAATTGAGTTCGAAGTTCTTGAGCAAAGTCTGACGCCACTGTGATATTATTATTTACCGAGGGTGCTAAAAACTCACCCGGCAATCTAATACCTTGACCGTATAACATTTCAGCTGGAGTAGCTTGAAGATCTTCCTTCCAGGCTGACCTAATACCTAACATTACTGTTGGTAAAATGCGTACCCAATTTTCAATTGGTAAGTGACATTTTATTGCAGCTTTGAGTTGCCTGTGAAGACGTTCTACCATTCCATTGGCAGATGGGTGGTACGCAGTAGTACGAAGATGCTTGGTTCCTAATAGGGTATTGAGATTCCTAAATAGGTGCGATTCAAACTGTCTGCCTTGATCTGTAGTAACACGTAAGGGAACACCGAAGCGTGATATCCAGTGAGTGTAAAATGCACGAGCAACGGTTTCAGCTTCTTGGTTTTCTAGAGGTATGGCTTCAGGCCAACGTGAAAAACGGTCGACACAGGTTAGACAGTATCTGCATCCATCTGAATAGGGCATTACAATTAAGTCTAAGTGGACGTGCTCAAACCTAGCTGAAGGAGGTGCAAAAGTTCCTGGTATTGAATGGACATGTCGTGAAACTTTAGCACGCTGACAATCGATACATGCCCTAGACCATTGTTTACAATCTTTATTCATAGAAGGCCACACAAATCGCTTCGACACTAGCTTCGTTGTAGCTCTAGCACCCGGATGTGATAGTTTATGTACGGAGTTAAAGGCTGCTCTACGAAAAGATTCGGTTATAAAAGGGCGAACGTTTGGTGTACTAACGTCGCAATAAATAGGTTCAGTTGTTCCAGGTAGACATACATGCTTCAGTTTTAAGGAAGAATTATTATTTCTTAGTAGTGATTGCAAAGATATGTCACTGCTTTGCGAAACTGCCAACTCTGACCAATTTATACATGAGTCGATTGTTTCGATCCGCGATAAGACGTCAGCTGGTACATTGTCTGTACCTTTAACATGGCGAATATCGGTTGTGAATTGACTAATGAAGTCCAAATAACGAAACTGTCTAGGCGTATTTTGCTGATCTTTCTTTTTAAAAGCATATGTAATTGGTTTATGGTCAGTAAAAATAACAAAATTACGCGCTTCAACATGATGTCTGAAATGTTTTACTGCAGCATAAATAGCGAGGAGTTCGCGATCATACGCTGAGTACTTTTGTTCAGCAGGTGATAATTTTTTGGAAAAGAAGGCGATAGGTTGCCAATCATTACCTACTCTTTGTTGTAGCGCGGCGCCTATTGTGAAGTCAGACGCGTCAGTAAAAATGGCTAAATCTGAGTCTGAACGCGGATGAGCTAACAACGCGGCTTGAGCTAAACTGAGCTTACAGTTTTCAAAAGCATCTTTGGCTTCGTTGGTCCAAGCGATTGGTGTTTTGCCTTTGAGGTTGCCTCGTAAAAGTTCACATAACATAGCTTGACTACCGGCTGCATGAGGTATAAACCTTCTATAAAAGTTTAACATACCTAGGAACTGACGCAGCTGTTTTGCTGTGGCTGGAATCGGGTAAGTACGGATCGCTTCGACCTTTTCAGGTAGCGGGCGCGTACCATCGGCTGACACAAGATAGCCGAGAAACTTAATCGTTGATTGACCAAACACACATTTAGACGGGTTTACGACCACGCCATAAAGCCTTAACCTATTGAATACTGTCTCTAAGTGTTCCAAATGTTCTTTTTCACTACGTGAGGCGATTAAAATGTCGTCAATATAACAATAACAAAAGTCTAGATCGCGTAGCACTTCGTCCATAAACCGCTGGAAGGTTTGGGCTGCATTACGTAAACCAAACGTCATGTATATAAATTCATATAGTCCAAACGGCGTAGTTATCGCGGTTTTGGAAATGTCTTCTTCCGCGATTGGAATTTGATTAAACGCACGCACCAAATCTAGAGTCGAAAACACTTTTTTATCACTAAGGCACTGTGCAAAGTCTTGGATATGACGCACTGGGTATTGGTCCGGTTCCGTCCTGGCGTTGAGTGCACGATAATCGCCACACGGTCTCCATTCATCATCCTTCTTAGGCACCATGTGTAAAGGCGATGCCCAGGGGCTTTGCGAAGGCCGAGCGATGCCTAGCTTCAGCATCGCGTCGAACTCCTTCTTTGCAGCGCTGTATCGATCCGGAGCAAGACGTCTGGGTTTCTGCGCGACGGGCGGTCCAGGAGTAACAATTATATGATGTTTGGTATTATGTTTCACTTGAGCCTTGCCATCAGGGCGTGTGATATCTGGGTATTTTGAGAGCAGCTGGTGATACGGCGATGAGCCCGTTATTGTTTTTATGGATGGCTCTTGATGGCCAGCTACCTGTCCGTTAACAGACAATGTGGTTGTACCATCAATGAGTCGCTTGGCTTTTGTATCGACCATAAGGTTGTAGTGTTCTAGGAAGTCGATACCTAGTATTGGCTTGCTTACGTCGGCAACAATGAATACCCAAGTAAAATCTCTGCGTAGGCCCAAATTTAACGTGAGAGTTATGGTACCGTAAGTTTTGATGGGTGTGCCGTTAGCCGCCACAAGTTCGTAGTCAGTATTCTTTCTAAAAGGTAGAACTAACTGGTGAGGAAAGACACATAGCTCTGCTCCAGTGTCTACTAAGAATTGTGCTTTCGATATACAGTCGTAAACGAAGATGCGACGTGAGGTGGGCTGGGAATGTGCGTCATCCGCCGCTAGTGACTCCCGCTGGCGTTTCCCGGCTGCGACTGGTTTCGTTTGTATGCGCACGGCTGTATACACTTATGAGCCTTCGCGCCGAACTTGAAATGATACCAACACAAGCCCTGACTATTGCGGCTCTGCTGTGACGGTGATGCTTCACGTGGTCGGTAGCTGGATCGTGATCGTGACCTCTGTCTAGGATATCTGCGATCGGTCTGCATTATTTCTCCCAACATAGTCATGGCTTTTACCAGCATTTCTGTTAACAACGTATTATTGGGAGGAGGCTCGACGTTAACGGCTGCAATGGCTGAGCTGCTGCTACACTCTGGCATTTGTTGCGTCTCTAATATGGTATCCGCAAGCTCTGCGGCTTTCTCGAGCGGTACATCCTCTTGAGTGGCCATTATAACTCTCATGTTCTTGGGTAAACCTTTGACCCATACTACGCGCAGCGCGTCTTCCGTTATCGAATTACCACACTGATGTTTGAGGTGACGCAAATATTGAGAAGGCGTTCGATCACCCATCGCTTGATCTTGAAGAAGCTTTGTAATTCTCACGTTTTTCGAGTCGGTGAAGCGTTGGATGATTCTTTCTTTAAAATATTGATATTCGTCTCGCCCGACAGGTGTTTGTTCCAGCACTATGTCTCGTATGTCTTTTAATACACGGTTGTCTATGCTGCGTAAACAGCATGTTAACGTGTTTGCAGGGTTTGTCACCCCAGACTCCGCCATTGACCTTTCTGCTATTACAAACCATAAATCTGGACAGTCTGGTGTAAATGTCGACAGCTTACAATACGACACGTTGCCGTTCTCTGGACCGTTCGCCATTTTAACACGTACTTTGATTTAACACTCGCGAAACTCTTTACGCACTGTCACGAACTCACGCTATATGATAGTTTTGATCACGTCGGGGTCACCACTGTGGGAATTCGTGACCGTGGTGGGCAAGTGATACACAGGAATAAGTTGTAAATAAGTAACGATTAATTTATTACGATATCAAGTAACTAAAGCTAGTAGTTACACTTGACACGAAAAGATAAAATTAAATAATGTTATAATGAAGAGTAAAACGAATAGAAACACTAGGTTACGGCGAGCTTCAGCGAGTAAAATATGATCGGGGTCAGAGAGGACCTCGCACGATCTTGCAGTGTGACCAACTTTAAATTAGAGATCCTGCCCCACTTAGGGAAGAAAACTGACAAATCCTGCCAAAATCGAAAGCACAAAATGCCAAAATAATGCCAATATAATTTAAAAATTTAAAATAAATAGCTACATAATTTTTTGGAGTTTTATGTAAAATAATTGATCTTAAAGTCTAAAAGTGAACTGAATTAAATTATACGTTCGTATTAGCATCGTATTCTTCTTGATCACTTTCTTTATACATCGCTTTTGTCATTTGTTTAATCATTTCTTTAGTTGGCAGGAATGAAACGCAGTCACCATATTCACTGATGCCCTGTTTAACATGTAAAATAGAGGCGACATGTTTATTAATAAATCTATTCCGCGTTTTTGTTTTTATGAGGTTGATTTGCGAGAATATCCTTTCACAAGCAGCATTCGACATTGGCAAGCACAACAAACCTTTTAACTGCCAAATCTGTCAGCTTATATTGCTAATACTGCCCAATACTGCCCGATTTCTAAAACGTCAAACAAAAGTGCCAGAGAGTAAAATAAAGGGCTAAACCTGCCAAAATGGCAGGAACCTGCCACATATGGTCACACTGCGATCTTGGTTAAAAACAGACTGAAGCTCCGAATCAAAACTCTCCCAAATCTGCCGTTCACTAGACAAAGGAAGCGGCACAACGATTTTACACAAAGGACGCAGCAAAACGATTACATTTTAAAAGTACAATAATAAAACACGAGAAATAATAAAACACGAGAAATACAAATGGGTACAATACAAGACAACTAAACATAATAGAACAATGAACCTTAAAAGTAAAGAATCATGAAAGACAATAGTACCTATAACTTAAATTGCTTGCAGATGTTCAACGTGGGAAAAACACAAAAATGAAACTTTCTAAAAATAATTACAATAAGTTCCTCTATAAAAATATTACATTCTTAAAACTATGCAAGGGATGGGTACGTAAGACACAGTCCCCACAAATTCTTCAGGATATATTATGTTAGGTAGATAGTATGTTGAAAACATAATACAACCAATTTGATACGATAGAAAAAATCATGAAGATATCTCTAAAAGTAAAAACTTTCGTTTTACAATAAAAACCATACTAATGTACATACAACCATTCTCATTTTTTGTCAGATTATTCTACAAGCAACATACTAAAGCACTCGTGTTTTAATTTTTTAGTCCAAACAATAGATTTTTTGTACTTACATATATAATTGTTTCATATTTTGCAATAAATTACCAGTGTTGTGTCATCGCGCTTCTCTTTCTTTTCTATGCAGTCCGACAGTGACCGCGCTTTAGGTCATGTAAGGCTTTTAAATTACAAGGGGCAATTCCTGTAGCGCTAGCGCCGCTTGCACGGCAAGTCTCTAAATACGTTTAACACTAACGAAAATAAAACATCGTTTAAGTTATTAAACGATGTTTTATTTTACTGAACGTGTTAAGTCAGACGTTTGAAGACGAGTCTCTGTCATCTTCAAACGTCTGTTAAGTTCCAAATGTGACGAAGTTAGTTGTTGAATTCCATAGACAAAACTTTGTTCGCTGAGGTTCCAAAACACACAAACCAATTTATATGACCAGGCAGTCTCATTAGGTAGGACACAATGCAATGACGTGGCAGAAATTACCGCTCTACATGTGGTTGGTCATCTGCAAATAACATAACTTCATTTAAGAAAATTTCAAACATACTGTCTTAAAAAAAAAACACTGGCACTCCGGTAGTGCCGACAGAAGTGAAAACTTGAACAATTACGAGTGTATTTTGTGAATCGTCTTATAAACAAAACACGCGTGTTAAGGTGTGTTCCTTATTTTATAGGGTTTTTTGCAAATCAGGTATGATGACCAAAGTGACTGGTTTATTCTTCTCGTGAAAGGAATTTATTCAGATTTACAAATAAGCTCGTCGTCAGTTATATATCCGTGGTTCAGCGCCATCTCGTCGTTGTTGGATGAACTACGTAGTTAGTACGCGAGGCCCTCGTAGTTCTTCCCGATGTGCATAGATGGCGCTGTCCTCAACAACGCGCGTCTTACGTTTTACGTCTGACGTTAGTACGCGAGGCCCTCGTAGTTCTTCCCGATGTGCATAGATGGCGCTGTCCTCAACAACGCGCGTCTTACGTTTTACGTCTTACGAATTTTCGATAAGGGTCACGTGACCTGACGCGAATTTAGAAGTTTTTACCCATTCCAAAAAAAGTACACAGCGCCGCTAAAGAAGTTTTCACTTCAAAAAAAAACGTCATACATTAGATACCGCGAATCTCAATTTAGAATTCTCGATCCATTGTACGAATCAACATTACTAGAACAGTACCGCCAGCGAATGTGGAAAGTTATGTTACAACAAGTAACGGCTTATATCACACATTTCCGTTCACCGTCACGCAATATGCGTCTGAGAACTAACTGAGTACTCCTTAGCCCGTTAGTGTTTAGTGCAGTGCTCCACGCCCCTGTGATATGCGAACTACTATTGTAGTTGACATACTGGCTATTTGTTCCGCCTCATTTGTTGTCATTGCGTGATTTTTTGCATGTTTAGCGCCACAACCGGCTAAGCTGTGGTTGCTATAGTACAGACGCCAGCACATTAAGCAACTACAATCTGTCGTTCTTTAATAGATATTAAACTTTATCGCTAAAGACTAAGGTTCAAAGTTGATTGGGAAAATTTGACAGTTTCTGGTAGCTTGATGTGCTGACGTCTGTACATTGTTTCCTATTTACTTGAAAACAGTAGCTTGTTTTTATGACGCAATATTTTATGCACTGCTACAATAATTTAAATATTAAATGAGTTCACTTCTGCCAATGATGATAAAAGTACGCTTTCAACGGATCCATTTTCCCTATCAAAGGTAAAATCACAGCCGAGCAAAAATCTGTGTTATTTTATTACATACAACTCTTTCGGAACATTCGTAGTGACCATTCAGTAGTCCATTACTTTGAACCGAGAATTACTAGCATTGTAAAAAGTAGTTATGAAATTCTGATTTAAACAGAGCGCGGCGTCTGAATTTCTATGTATTCCTATAGTGAATAAATTAGACAGTTAATGAAATGTGGCTTCACGGTCGATTTATGGGTTGTGTAAAACGGTAAGAACTGTTCACTCCCTGAAATTTCTTGCACCCTAGACTGGACCATAATACAATTAGTATATCTGATAAAGCAAGCTTATTGGCAATTGCAATTCTGAATGGCTATTTCCACAACAGCTAATATTAGTTTCACAGCTCATTTCCCGATCGGGAATTAGATGAACCACGAAATCGCTGCGACGACATCGACAGCGCCTAGAGACGGCAGTATGGAAAAGAGGGTAAATCGGAACCAGTTTAAAGGATTATCTTTCAATTTGAATAGGCTTTATTTAGTTTGTTTCATGGATTACATATTTTGCACTTGAACCCGCACATTTTTCATCATTAACAATGTTATACAAAACTATAACGTATATAAATGTCTATTTAATTTCGTTTTGTTTAGTCCTTTTATGGTTTACGGACTCAGTTCTTGAGTAGTTACTAACACAAAAATTGATGTTCTCTTAAAAAAAGTTATTATTATTGTATGTTATTATAAAATTTTTCAATTTATTTCCCTCTTATACATGCTTACTCTTTGCTTGAATACATTTTTCACTGATCTTGGTATACGAGATATGACACACTTGTTTAATCCGCGGAATATAACCTCAATTCACCATAAATATTCGTTATCGTTGAGCATGCACCGACGCCTTTGAAAACTTGCGTAAGCAAATGTGCGGGTAAATTTGAAACATGTGAAAGACTAAATTGACTTGTCCCGATTTTAGCCCGATACCCGGTTTCGGATTAATCTCCCCTACTAATAAAATTCGTGGCACCGCAAGTGGTGTACGGACCGAACCGCCTTCAAAGCCGTCAGTTCTATTAGACTAAATATGGTGTCGTAGTGCTAGTAAACGGTGACACGCTTGGGTTGTAAAGAAAGTGTTGACAATGCTGCCTCTTGCAGCGGCCGCGGAGGCGTCTCCGTGCTCTCTTTGTGATCAACCATTCTGAAGTCGGGACTTAGTTCTTTCATTTGAACAGCTTCTTAAAGACATTCAAATTTCGGACCAATCCTGTTCCGGTTTACAATGACTGTGTACCTACGTATGTTTGTGTCTCAGTAATAAAGACATTACATTGTCTTCTATAACAATGTCATTTACATTGAAGTCATAAACAGTAACATGGGCTATGCTCATTAGTTGTGGTATTAGATCGCTACTAAATAAACTATACTGTATACACACATAAACTCATGCCTTTCTCCCATGGATGGGCTAGACACGAACTACAAAACGCCACAGTTCTAGATGTACCCACAAAATACAATTCCAAGCAAAAACGAATAAAAAATGAACTCTACACAAGAATTGCACCGCTTATGAATATCGTATTGAATTGTTTAAAATTAAATAAAGGTAAGGTAGGGGATTACATTTTGTGTAGAAGTTCTATATATTTGCCGATGACAAAACCAATCGTGCACACGGCTTTTCAGTTAAGAATATACCTACTACATAAGCGCATACAAAAGAAAATTCATTGAATTCTAGTCTTAAACTTCAATACATAAACAATACAAGTGAATTGTTGTCTATCTACAAGCTTATTGCATGTTCCACGGTTGACAGCTCAATCGATAGCTGCCACTAAGTGGATACAAGTTCGCTGTCCCGTCGTGCAAGTAACACGGATGTGTGGAACTTGCAGCCGAAGTTACGGTATACAAGGGATTAGATGCAGAGTCTACATGAGTCAAATAACTTTGTACATCGAACTGCAACTTGATTAGTTACTACTGAGATTTGATAGAGTCAGACTTTTATTATAACCCCAATTTTATTTAACTGTTTTTAGGAGCTGCCGTCTCTTTTTGGGACGAAGTTCCTTATAGCAAGTTGTACTCAATGAGAGTGAGAGCTAGGACGATAAAATACCATATGGATCGTCACGACACTTTAGTTTCATGTAGTTGTTAATTATTACACACGTACACGTTGTTAATTTATTTAATAGTGCCTGTTATTTGTTTTAGTTTATTCAAAGTTAAGCACCAATATTATGAATGCGAAAGTGTGTCTGTCTGTCTGTTACCTCTTCACGCTTAAACCGCTGAACCGATTTAGATGAAATTTGGTATAGAGATAGTTTGAGTCTCGGGAAAGCACATAGGATGGTTTTATCCCGATATTCCCACGGGATCGACACATAAGCGGGTGAATCCGCGCGGCGCTGCTAGTACATTATAATTGTGTCTTTTCCATGGCATACAATGAAAGTAACAAGATTAACTCAAAATGCGAATGATCCAGAAACATTTTTCTCACGAATCGTCCACTTATACTATGGTGATATGCTTCAGTCCCACCCTAGCCCCAGGTATATGGTGGGTCCAGAGTTTAATATTCATCATTATAACGTCACTTTTGAAGTTAGGAACGTGGAAAATGGTTATACTTACTTCTTTATAGTTGTATCATCGTTTTTATGATTCCGTACCCAAAGGGTGTGTTAACGGACATTAGTGGTAACGGAACGAAATTCATTTTGTTTTTAAGTCCCTGATTGAAACCATAGGTGATTTCAAATTATAATAACAAAGGCACCCAATTGTGATGAAAATATATATTCGCCATAAACATACAGTTTGACGCGTAACTGTAATTCTCAACTCGAGGCTTTGAGACAAAGTCATCTAAACGAATACGTCCACTAAATACATGAAACTACCACTCACTACGTACTAATTATACAGCAATTTCAATACAGCCACTTAAATATTAAGGCTCGCTTTCCTAGTACCAAACTATTACCGCTGATAACAATACAGCCTTTAGCCCTGCCCTGTGACACCGAAGTAATCACTATAGCCCTTGTTTGCACTAGTACGCCATTGGCTGATACCATATTTGCCTATGCGCTTGTTGTAAGCTTTTTATTGCAGTTTGATACACGCAGCACACGCTGCTGTGGACAGGCAAACAATTGTCGGTCAAAGCGTTGTACGTGTCAGCACGCCTCACAAAAGGCTTTTTATTAACGTTTCTGTTTACTGAAGCCAAATCGAGAGGTGAAATAAATTTACTGCCGCGTGTATTCGTTTACATTAACTCCAGTGACAGTCCTTCACTACGTTTGTTATGAATCTGAATTTTGAAATAGCAATACAGCTTTTAAGTTGGAAACGTTCTTAAAGTCAGGTTGAAAAGGCTACGCAAGACCGCAACCATGGTCGCTAAGCGAACATCATCTTGAAGTAACCATACACGGAAGATTAAACAGAAAAGACGAATCCGATCCGGACCCTAATTGCGACACACTACCAATCTCAATCTGAATCATTAATTTTGAAGGATATTGTTAATCCATTGCTTCATACCTCTAATTGTTTTTTTTTTCTGCTCAACAACGTAAATACCGCAATGAATGTTGTTGAAATCGCACAATGAAAGCTGTGGAACTATCGAAATAAAATTATTGCTACCGAGTGTGTTACGCAATTAACCCGCCGATCAGTCTGTACGTCTATACTATATCCGATAAGTTTTCTTCTCTAGAGCTTAGATCAAGTTTAAAAAGGTCTTGCAATTTTTTTACTTAAAAAGTTTCTCGTGGTTTTGTATTAACTTGACGCAAAATAAAAGCGGTTCCACATGTAAATACATGTAAAATTTTCGACGATTGCAGTGAGGACAATTTTGAGTATAAATGTAGATTGTTATAAGGACCAAAGAAACGATGGATGAATTATGTCATGATATGGCTAAAAAAAGGAAGTGACTACGAAGATGACGGCTAATAGAAATGTGTGGAAGAAGATGTACACTAAATAAATTAGGATAAGGGCAACGACAAGAGGATGATGATATTGACATTCATTAAGAGGAATATCAAAAACCATGCGTCGATATAATGATTGTGATGATTTGTGAACTCTGTGTTCGTAATTTTATCACTGCATAAGGCTCAGACTAGTACTGATTACCCCTTCTGGTCGGGATTTGGCGGCGATTTTAGTCTCAATAGATTCAGTTGAACGACATCTTTAGATTCCCTATGGCTTCCTGCCCAACGAAGTCAACCAACTAACATAAAGCATGCGAATTTCACTAACATCTAAACATTTCCGGCTGACAAGCCATTGCTTTACAACACCAAAGATTTATTCGCCAAGGTAGTAGCCCGCACAATATTTTTTTTTAAATTGCCTTATTTGCCGTGATTTCATGAAATAAACTTAAAACTCTAGCCCCCTTACTAATAAACGTGGTGTAGCGTCTATATAGTTACACAACGCTTTGTCTTCTTCTTTCGAAAGTCAAATTACTGACGACTGAAAGAGAGAAATCGGTGTGTAACTATTCATCTGATATAACATGTTTATTAGTAACGGGAAAACATTTATTTCAAATAAACTAATAACAGGCACTTTTGATTTGTCAAGGGTTCGGTTAGACAGAGAGATCAAGCTATTTGCCCATTACATAGCGTAGTAGGTACCTATGTAGAAGAACGGGCAAGTCAAGAAGTGAAAACGGCAGTAGTAATTTAATAGGGCAATTAGAACTTACGAGAGAGGTATTGATCATTTAAAAGTAATTGGTGCTTCGTCCACGATCACATGAGGTGCTACCACATCTTTTTGAGCCTTCTTCTTTTGCCTTATGTCCTATCTCGTAAAAGTTTACAGCATTTATATTTAAATTCTTCTACGATGGTAATTGGGTTAGTTTTATTGAACACTTTCGCTTATGTTCCATTTCTTTAAATTTTGTTTCACAAACGAATGCATTACGCGTTCTGAGATCTATTCATCTCTCTGGATTCGAGTTCTTCTACTATTTTATTTTTCGATGAATTTGGTTTCGGCAACTCGTCTCTTCAACTCAATGGCATATCTAAAGTTGTTGTCATCGCTGATGTGTACTTATTTTTGCTATTAACAGCGTCGATAAATCCTTTGCGCTACTTTATTGCATAAAATTCAAAATGTGCTAATTGCGTAATACATATTTCTGGAGTTGTCGATTCGCACACTAATAAATTAACTACCTGCGAAACGCCCACAGAAAAATAATATTATCGATCATTATTAGAATATTATCGCTTTATCAACAAATAATAAAAATAAAATAAAGTTAATAAACAATTAAAGGCGGTCTGGTCTACATACAAGAAACGTGATTTTTCGGCGTTTTATGCCGTGTGGTACAGAACCCTTTGTGTGCGAGTCCGGCTCGCTTTTGACCGGTTTTTGAGGAGTAGTTCAGGCCAGCCCTATGTTCCTCAGCTGCTTGACTGGACGTTGATTATTGCCCAACGAAGCTGCAAAAGGCGTCTGAAAACTTCTAAACGCTGCCTAAGTTTCATTAGCACTTTATAAATATCTTAGCTTTGAACATTCTGCACAACGCTGAAAGGAACTGGGGCACGATTAAGTCTAAAGAAATCTTTATCTTTGAACTATTTACTTCCTTTGCTCCTTCTAGTACTGGCGAGCTTTTAGTAGTATTAAGTGAAGTTTTTTTTTTCATTCGAGTCAAAGCAAGAAGACGAAAGCGTCAGGGTATCTCGCGATTTTTTTTGAAGTGAAAACTTCTTTAGCGGCGCTGTGTACTTTTTTTGGAATGGGTAAAAACTTCTAAATTCGCGTCAGGTCACGTGACCCTGATCGAAAATTCGTAAGACGTAAAACGTAAGACGCGCGTTGTTGAGGACAGCGCCATCTATGCACATCGGGAAGAACTACGAGGGCCTCGCGTAAACTACGTAGTTCATCCAACAACGACGAGATGGCGCTGAACCACGGATATATAACTGACGACGAGCTCCATGCGAGCGGCTTGCTTCTCTTACCACTGCCGCGACCAACACCACGAACTGAAGTCTATTCTGTGTGCTTATTTGTAAATCTGAATAAATTCCTTTCACGAGAAGAATAAACCAGTCACTTTGGTCATCATACCTGATTTGCAAAAAACCCTATAAAATAAGGAACACACCTTAACACGCGTGTTTTGTTTATAAGACGATTCACAAAATACACTCGTAATTGTTCAAGTTTTCACTTCTTTCGGCACTACCGGAGTGCCAGTGTTTTTTTTTACTTTTTTTGCAATTTGCAGGTCAGTATCAGGTTGTATGTTGATCTAAATGTGATTCGCGGCCGTAACAAATAAGGCTTTAAAGAATTAAGTAATGATAAAAATCATATGAATGCTATGTCGTGCGTTAGAAATCTCCCTGTATTTGATGGATATTTAAGTATGTCTACACCTTCCTATTTTAAACAAAATTATGGTGCAGTAGTATTTATTAAAAGTAATATTAAAAAAGTCTCTCTTGGAAAACCCGTTAAACAAGAGGCGAACTGCTTACTTATTAAAATTAATAATGAAATGGCTATTTTGGCGATATACCGCCCTTTTTGTTTCAAAACCCATAAATAACTTCTTATTGTCTCTACTAAAATAATAGAGAGCTTATCATCCTTCAAGATTATTATACTGCTGGGTGAAATTAACATCAATATTGCTACCAAGAAACAGCTCTGAAGGCCAATTCTGTAATTTAAAATGTTCAAAATCTAGGCGCAGTTTCATCTTGGTGTCGCCGTGTGTACTTATTTGGATGTAGAATTGCTCCATTTAAAAAATATATTAAGTTATACAAAGGAGTTTTCTTATGATCGTTGGAAAGTTAGGATTTGTTTACAACTACGTGTGAAGCTGAGTTTACACAAACGCTCTTTTAACTTAACTCTCTTATGTACGAAAACATACAATCGACACCCTTCCAATTTTGCTTTCCATTCAAAGAAATCCTATTCAGAAAAACTTAGGCACTTTTCTGGGAAACCTCTTGAAGGAGTAAAAACTACCAAGATGATTTTTTGTGCTTTTCCCCTTTGTATTGCGAAAACATCTGGTTGATAACTAACACATTTCGGCGGTTCCGTTGACATAAAATTCTAATGAGCAAACGGGGTAAACAGCGGAGTGGCAACCTGAAGCGGCGTATTATGTTCTTTTAACAAAGTTTGTGCATATACGTTTTAATGCAGCTCGTGAAGAGCTGCAAAAAAGCAGCTGCACGTTACCTTCCACTGAAACAGACCTGCTGTCAGCGCTGCATCTGTATTCCGTGTAGCCTAACTTTAACCATGATCCTTTTGCCCACAGATGGAGCGTGCCAACCGTCGCTACATACTAACTCAAGGTCCCTTGGCATTCACCGTGGGCCACTTTTGGTTGATGATCTGGGAACAAAATACAAAAGCTATATTAATGTTAAATAAAGTGATAGAGAAAAACGAAATAAAGTGCCACTGGTATTGGCCACAAGATGTTGGCGAAACTCACAGGATGACCTTCAACGATGTCAACTTAGCAGTCGTTCTGGAAAAGGAAGAGGATTGTGGCTACTACTCTACTAGGCTATTTAAGTAAGTGCTTTTATAACATTCTGTTCCATACACCTGAAAGAAAAACCTGACAGATTAACCGGACTCTGCCTAAGCTTGTGCTATTAGATTTTCAACACACGGCTTACCGCCGAAGACCTAACAGCGCGTTTGAATTTAGGCATTCATTTAGGTGTCGCCTAGGATTATTAGTGAAAACGGGCGTTAAATCGCAGACATCTAAATGCATAGAGTTTTTGATAAAAAAAAGCCCTATTGAGTAAAAGTTTGTATGGAAGTTCTTCATTTTCCCCAACCTGACCTTGAGACTAAATAAAACATACGAATGCCGACATTTCATTCATAGAATTACTCGCCCTTATAATCCACGAATTTTCCGGGTAAATAATATACTTCGAAAATGATGGTCGAAAGCTCCAGTTAAAACAAAGCTTTAACTTGACAATGATGTACGTTTTCATGAGTTTGTGTGTGAAAATATATGTACCTTGATCGGTTATATACGCTACTGCTGAGCATGAGGTCCTGGGTTTGATTCCCTGGATCCTTTCTTCTTCTTTGTCCTTTTTATCCTGGATCTGGTAAAGTGTTATTGGATTTTTCCTTCTGGGATTTCTCAGTAGCAGTCCGGTGTCTGGATTTGTGTCCGATTGATGGCAAGTAATGTATCACGTCCCGTATGTGAACATTTTATGAAAATGAGTGAAAAATCTGTACCTAACGAGATTTTTTATGTTCCATAAAAATGTCAAATGTAAATATTAATCATGCATGTAAATCCTATACTCCTCTGTCCCAGCTTATGACGCGTAGGCCAACAAATTGACACCAAGGTCGCATATCACGGGGGCACCGCGCAACTGTACCGAACTGATTTAATTGCTTCATTGACAACTGATTGAGTCAATGGAGAAGAGATAATATCCTACGGAAGAATCTGCTTATCGAATGAAAGTATTATCCGTTTATATAATATCCGTATAAATGACAGATAGATCTATTCTACCTATTATCTATTCTATCTATCTATGGTGATTATTTGATTTCATGTAAGGTTTTTTTTAAATAATTATCCAAAATGGAAGAATACTTATGTAAATGCCAGAATAGGAAGAGGCTTTAGTAATTAATTCACCTAAATGTATTAGATTATATGTATAGATTCTGAAACATGCGAGCCCTCATACGATTGTTTCTAATTCTCCTTTCCAAATAAACTAAAAATAAAAAATGACTTCCTAAAAGATACATCATTTAGACAATTGTCAGTTAAATTAATAGCTTTTTGTTTTCAAAGCTTACAGGACATAATACTATTAAAATGTTACTATTAATATTTACCTAAAACAAAGGAGAACTAGTATCGTCGTATGTAAACATTGTAGACGTCTGTCGAAAGCATGTTGTCTACGCTGAAATTAAATTATTGAATTAAAGACACATAATTAAGAACTATGCATCGATACCTTTTTTGTCGCAACTATTTTGAGGCAGTGACAAAAATATTCATGCAAGATTTAAAGCATTCCTTTATTTACACATATTTTACCATACATATAGTGTGCGGGACAATAATGATTAGGCAGAATATGTGTAATGATGAATGTATAAATTAGCTGGTTTGATTAATAATAATGTACTAACTATAAGACTGATTAATTTATATCTGCTTTAATTTTTTTGGTAAGTTAGTTTATAGTCGTGATCATCTGTGTGTGTGTCAACGCCGTGATTTGACACGATCGCGGCTCAGGGTCGGTTTCGACAGGTCCGTACCGGTCCGGAAACCTGTCGGGAACCATAATTGAAATCAATAGTTTTATTGGAAAGAATATTGTAATTACAGCATAGGGTTACCCACTACTTGTACCCATGTAGTCGGTGTATAAATATAGGCACATTTTGTGTAAAGCTTCAATAGTCTGGTTAAGTAGTCACGACCTCCCAAGGTCAACTACGAGATGCCCTAGTCAAAAAAAAAAAGTAAAGCTTCACTAATTCTCAGTGCTCTTGTATACTACTACTACTACTTAAGAAAACAGTGTAAGACAATATATCAATATCCAAGTCTGCAAGTATTTTGTTTTGTGCTTTCACCAACCCAGTCAACGGTGTACATACTTTACACATAGTTACCAGAAACAGTTTCTCAGTAAGACTAAGATAAAGTAAATCCCGACTGCGAAACTAATCGTATGATCTTACTCACTTATGCTATGACTTTGTGGATTTCAAACTTCTGTGGATTAATTTAAAATTCAATACACCATCGTCGCACACGTCACCTAAACTATGTACATATTTTGAAGAGTATTTCATTTGTACCAAAATTACTATAATCAATCATACAAAAAACCATACCCTTTTCACTCACGTAAGGGTTGATTTTTAGAAAACTCCTACCTTTGGCGATTAAGGCGACCCATTGTAGCCTCGTAAGAAAATACTTTCCATAGGTTATATTCCTATTTCCAGCTACAAAGGCGAAGCATTCAATGTCAGTCAGTGAGTCAGTCGATCAGTCACGGAACTATTTTATATAAAAGGACATCCACATGGACTTTAAATACGAATCGAATTTAAATTAATAGAATCGAAAATGTTAGTCCAATTATTGTACACGAAACAAAATGAAATGCAGGTTACAGAATTAGACTTTCCTCGAACCCTTTTACAAGTTACCGCTTTCGATGCTTCCGATGAATAAAACATTATGATTAATTGGTTTCGTTTCAAACTACGTGTTTCGAACGATCAAGGTCACGATGCAGGCTTTCAAGTTTAGTTTACACGTGCTTCCATGTACATTACTTTTAAAAGAGTTTTCGTAAGTTCAATTAAATACCTACCTATATATGCCGCTGCTACTTTGTGAATGATCTTCTAATCACACTAATATTATAAACGCGAAAGTTTGTGAGTGTTTGTATGTTTGTTATTTCTTCACGCACAAACGGCTGAACGAATTTTGACGATATTTGACACACAGATAGTTTATAACCAGGATTAACACATACGATACTTTTTATTCGGATATTCCCACTGGATCGAAACTGTTCTCATCGATTTTCACACATAGTTTTTTCGGACCCGTAACACCAATTACCTTTTAACCAGACTCCACGATCTTGAAAGCGGAGACTGCCGCGATGTCATGCAGTTCCACTACACCACCTGGCCCGATTTCGGGGTCCCCAGTTCGCCCACCGCATTCCTTCAGTTCCTGAAGAGAGTTCGCGAGTCAGGGGTGTTGGATCCCACTGATGGCCCACCAGTCATCCACTGCAGCGCGGGCATCGGCAGATCGGGCACTTTCTGCCTTGTAGACTGCTGCCTTGTCATTGTAAGTATAATTCTTCTGAAGTAACGAGATAAGATGTTCTATTTAACAGGTGTGGGTTAAGCATGTTTTATTTTTCTTTAATTCGTTGTTTTTATAGTTATTTATGCAACTGTTGTATAATAAAGGGTATTAAAACACGAATGTGTGTAATTCACATGAGTGTTTTAATATTGTATCTAATTATGTACAGTTAGCATACAAGACATTATCTACACCCATGATATGAATCCTCTATAAAAGGTTCTGAAACAGTTTTTTTTGCAATACTAATATCGAACAAAAATGGCGGCCGGCGGGATACGCGTGATACGACGTGAATTCGAATAACCTATAAGTTTGTTTTCTTTTTTTGAAAAGGTGCTGCATAATGTAATTTAGTACAACATTATAACACTCGTTTGAATGATGTTATGGTTACTATGACACTGGTTGTTTTAATGTTGGCAAAAAGCTAACTGTTTCAGAAAGTTTTTTAGAGGATTTATAGCATGGGTATAGATAATAGTAGATTGATGCATTATTTACTCACTTTAGCAAGGTGCGTAATCTACTTTTCTTTCAACTATCAATCTACCTACCGTGATAAAAATACCTACTCAAAATAAAAACTCAAGTTAATGAAAACAAAGTTTTCACAAGCTTTTAAATATTTATCCCGCGACTTTTGCGGCAAAATGTTATTAATAATTTCATTTGCAGCTGTTTTTTAGGGTTCCGTAGTCAACTAGGAACCCTTATAGTTTCGCCATGTCTGTCTGTCCGTCTGTCCGTCCTCGCTTAATCTCTGTGACCGTTAGCACTAGAAAGCTGAAATTTAGTACCAATATGTATATCAATCACGCCGACAAAGTGCTAAAATAAAACTTGGAAAAAAATGTTTTATTAGGGTAGCCCCCCTATATGTAAAGTGGGAAGTGATTTTTTTTTTAATTTCAACCCTAAAGTGTGATATATTGTTGGAAAGGTATTTAAAAATGAATAGGGGTTTACTAAAATCATTTTTTGATAAAGTCAATAATTTCGGAAATAATCGCGCCAAAAGTAAAAAACAATGTGTCCCCCCCCTCTAACTTTTGAACCATAGGTTTAGAAAATATGAAAAAATCTGAAAAGTAGAACTTTATAAGGACTTTCTAGGAAAATTATTTTGAACTTGATGGAAACAACAGTTTTTGTATAAAAAAGACAAAAAGTTGTACAAAATAATTTCTGAACTAAGTTTGTAGTATAATCGTATATACAAGCATTTTTTTCACTTTGTTTACATAATTATCTTATTGTGACGGACGGGAAACTACGGAACCCTACACTGAGCGTGGCCCGACACGCTCTTGGCCGGTTTTATACTTTCTGGAGTTGAATTCATATCGCTATCGCTGTCTATTTCCATTCTTTTAAAATCTGCTTGCTAAATATAATGAAGTATCAAAGTTTTACAATGGTACAAAATGCGCGCCAATTGTTTTTTTCTTTGGTTTTATACAGCTGATTTTTATTTTCAGCCGGTATTTTTTTGATCTAATGCATACATTTTATATTTTTATATTAAACTTAATGGGAGATATTAAACCTCTGTAGTAAATTTATATCTAAATTAAAAATAAAAAAAACAGTGCATTAATGAAAATTAATGATAACATTACTACGTAGTTGAAAGAAAAGTAATTTACAGGTAAGACGATTGGGAAATTATGCATTAAAAATATATATACATATACAATGGTTCTCGTTACTACCTTGTCATTGTCACTTGTCATTGTCCTTGTCCTTGTCTTGTCCTTGTTCGTAGTTCTGGCTCACCTTTCTGCAGTATCTGGAAATATCTGTAAGCGGACTTCAGTTATCCCTTTTTGATTTTATTTTTAATTACTACCTATGCCAAAATCTGATTATTGTTTAACTTTTATTACTGTTTTCCTTGGTTGGCATATTACGTTTTATTTTATTTTGCATATCTTCTTATCTATGCATTCTAGAGGCTTGCAGGAACCGAGGAACGATCTTGGGAAATTGAAACTATGCAACTAATATTTTATTTAAATGTCTTGGTCTATATTCTACATTTAAATTAGCTAGTTTGAATTAAGTACTTTGTGTAAAGAAAGCGTTTACCATCCATAAATAGGAGCTGTTCTATCTTCTACGTTCAAGAAATAATTACTTTATTGTCCCTCTTCTGGAAGGTTTAATTAGTTTGACGAGCGCCGCTTTGCAATATTGAAGTGGTATAAATATTTAATTATGTAATAGCAGTTGGACTAACGTATATACAGTCCATGCATAGTACATCAATCGAATGTTTGTCACCGAGTCACGACTCGCCGTTGCACTTCGATGTGGGCAGCACTCGGGTGTTGACGTGCTCCTACTGAAGTCTTATTAGGATTTAAAATATTTCAATGTATTTTTTTAAATTCGGATAAATTTTGAAAATGTCTGAACCTACGCCGTCATCATCCCGTGATCCTGAACCGGTTAGTGCGTCGCATTTTTAATTATTCTTAATGTAAAACAATATTTAAAAGTTACTATTTTCTTGTGTTTTTCGATGGGTAACGATTACAACTAGTTTCATAAGTTATATAAAAAGTGAATCGAAGGTAATGTAGTTCAGGAGTTATTAAATACTGACGCGTTGTTTTCTTTTAATGAATTACTTTCTGTGCAATGGGAAGTGTTTATCTAATTAATGCGTGTCTTGGTTTTTGTGACAAATTAGATCGATATAAAGTGTTATGTGCTGAATTTAAATTCTTCCGGAAACCTGTTGCGCATTTTGTTTTTCTTTTCTGTCCGAATTATGATGAACTTGTGTTTACAAAAACGAAACAGTAAGAAGTATTAATACTTCGAAATCAATAAATGTAATAATAGCGGTGCCAAATATAGGGACTCTTGGACAATTGTCTGCACCTTCGCCTGATACTAGACAAACCAAAGATATAAAACTATTTTCATTTTTAAGTTTACATCTTATCAAAAATTACTTCAATCAATACTACTCTGATTACAAGCTCCAAGATTTAAAATAAACCATACTGACACTGTGCCGTGCTTCTTCGTGATCCACTCTCGATTCTAATCAAGACGAAAATGTTACTTGACATTTGACGGCCGATGCTCACCAGGTCGAGACGGAGGGAGTGGAGAACTTGGACATTCAGGAGATGTTGCTGGAGATGCGCCGTCACCGCATGGGACTGATCCAGACACCTGATCAGCTGCGCTTCAGCTACCAAGCCGTCATCGAAGGAGCCAAGCGATTGGATCCCAACCACGTAAGTGTTTTCGTCTTCGATTTCAACCTGATTTTCTGAAAACAGTGTACTTCCTATTACCATGTGTTGGAGCGATATTTTTTTTTCAGAATATTAAATTCTGTGCTGCGAACAGGTTGGAATGTAGCCTTAGGGGCACAATGGCGCGAGGACTTGAAAACTATTTAGGTTCTGAGAAGCATGGCCTACGACGCACCGTTTCCGAATTATGGGCCTCCGAATTTTTTTAAATTTTATTTTATGAAAACGCTCTATATTTCCAAAATGTTGGCTCGAATGAAAATCTTTTCTGGAAAAAAATTGTTGCTCTAGTCGAAAACCATGAGGTGATTGATGTAAAAAAACCGCGAAATATTGATAAAAAAAAACATTGAGAAATTTTTCTACACGACAAGGTTAATAAGGTCATTAAATAAAAAGGGACTAAACCGTTAAAAAAATCTCCGAAAATTTGATTAAGTCCTCTGCCCCTAAGAATACAAAAGCTGGGGGTCTACTCCGAAGTGGTAAATTTATCGCATCGGCCGAATGTTCGGTCATTTCCTATACCTACTACGAGGTTCATTCTATTTGGTTCGGTCGGTTGCACGGTGCTAAATAGTTTATTTACCTATAGTCAACGTTAACCCGAAGCTGCAATAAACATTTCAGATTTCAGAGAAAAAAAATTTCTTACCAAAATATATTTTTTTATTTTCTTTGCTGCTCATAGTGCCCCCTAAGCTTATACTCCACCTCTAACAAATCCGCCCCTAAGACGACCCACTGACCCTTATCTGTTACATCTAATTATCTACTTTCTTTAAATAGACAACAAATCCTCTGTTACTCGTATAATACGCCTTTTTAATGAGCGAGTGTGGACCTCTCGAACTGCAGATAATTGACTCCTGAAGATCACCTTAATAGATTTCTGTGTCACTGCGTATCATGGTAGTTTAGCAACTGTTTTAAGCATTCATGCTATTTAGGCATCTTTGATAATGTTGAAAACGTGAATTGGACGTTATTCAAGATAGTTTCGTCTCGATGTCAAACTGTGCAAAAAGATTTCGTGAGTTCTTTCGTATCTTCCAATGGTTTAGCGGTTTCCACATTTTTAAACGAAAAATCGTGCTGGTGCAAGTCAGCCATCGCGACTATACCAACTTGCCAGATACTTTATTAGCTGAGCTAGGCGAGATTTGTCCTGGAGAAATTGCACAGCATATATTTTGATACCGGTATTTTTATCTGTACTCAACAAATCAAGACCCACACATTTAAAATATAAAAACATAGTCTTGGAAATAGCTTCAAAATGCTTTTTTTAATGTCCTGACATCTTATATAGCTCATTGCCAACACTGCTGGCAATCATATAGTGGTATTGTAAAGACCAGAGAACAAATGATAAAGTGGTTATTAATTTAAGTGTAGTTAGCGCACGAACCACTATAAAGCTCGGTTAAGATGTTTCCCAATGATGCAATGTAGGCATTTACGAGATTTAACCCGATCATCCACCGATAACTAAATTAATTAACCTTTTCACCGCCACCGTACACAGAACGCGATGCTTCGACAGGCGCCAGGCTATAAATGTACAACGAAATATACAGTAAACAGTAGTGATGAGGGTATCGTCATATCGATGAATGAGATTTATACGCGTTATGTTAAGTTTTATTTAAAATTTTACGAATAAAAATAAAACTGATTAAATATTTCCATATTTGTATAAAACAAATATGGAAACACAGTCACAGTATCCCTAGTAAAAAAAAACAGTATAAATTATAAGTATCAAAGAAACAAACATAACTTAATTAGAGCTATAAGAAATGGGGTACATCTCTATTTCTTTCATCATTTCGTCATTCTTTGACTTCGAGTCCTTGGCGCTCAGAGCACGTTAAATTCAACTTTGATTAGGGATGTGGTCTGTGGCATTAATTTTGCATTCAGAATCGAATCCCACAAATAGGTACTTGTGTAATGTTTTATTTGAACTCTTTGTTTATGATAATCTCCTCAAACTGTAAGTACGTAAGTAAGTAGTAAGTACCACTTTGTTAAACTTACCAAAACATACCAAACAGAACCTGTTTGGTATGCCACGAAAATGTTTCAGAGTTCTGATAGCTAAGGCTAAGCGTGCACTGCGATGCGATTTTTTAATAGCGTGTTCATGCGAAAGAAAATCGCGAAGTTTAATATAATTTTTCAAGCGATTATTTACCGTTTTTTTATATTGTATTTATTATTCAAATGCAAAACTTTTTCATGAGTTATCTACTCAGAATTACTAATTAGTACATAAAACATTTGTTTATTCGAGAGATAACAACACAACAAAGTTTTTTGAGTTCTAAGAACACACTTCTTGTCTGTTTTTGTGTTTCAATACTTTTACATTTTTGCTTAGTTTCAATTACTTTTAAACGGACTGTGCTAAAATACGTCACATAGTTTTCAACATGTGGCAAGTAGGATGACTTGCCAACATGTGGCTGTGCTGCGCTGCGCTCTGCTTAGCTAACTTTCTCGTGTTATGTTTTTGCGTATTTAATCGTCCCCAAATAATTCACATTTTGACATCATGCCTGTAACCCCCGAAGGGTTAGCGCAGAGGTGTACCCATAGCACACCCAAGTTTCGCCATTCATGTTAAAAATCCTATGTAATACAGGCGAGCCTACTGCCTTCAACCGGGCAAAAACCCAGACTCCGGGCAGCCACTGAGAAGCTCCTGATAGAAAAGCCTATTAACAGTTTGCCCGACTTCTAGGCATTGGCGTATCTAGATACGCCAATGCCTAGAAGTCGGGGTAGAAGTCGGGCTTTTTCCCAGGGGGCTTGACCCCTAACCTTTATTTTATTCGTTGTGAACCCTCCGTCTGGGATGAACGGAGGATTATGTCGGACTCCTACCGACCAAAACCCCACTGTTCCTTCTACTACCATAAGTCGGAGGCCCGAGAGCCCCGAGAGATACTTGTACATTCGCCGAACCCTGG
Source organism: Luperina nickerlii (assembly GCA_963855955.1). Lineage (NCBI taxonomy): Eukaryota > Metazoa > Arthropoda > Insecta > Lepidoptera > Noctuidae > Luperina > Luperina nickerlii. The sequence continues at coordinate 4,206,930 of OY979662.1, forward strand.
ACTGATATCATAAACACTAAATAGCCAAATAACTGCGACTAACTTATACGAGTATGTAACGCTCGCTGGCCGCAGCCGCGGGCTTCGCTCGCTACGCTCGCGTGCGATTGGTCACACTTCTAACATAACCCATTTGGTTAGTTTGCTCTAGCTTAGTTACTGCGACCAACTGAGAAAAGGCCAGAAAATTAAATAGAGGCATATTCATTTTTAAATAAAAAAAGCGTACAATATAGAAGGTCAATAAGTTATTAACGAAGGAATAAAATATTTTCTAAAGACTTGTTGTGTGGGGTATGCTGTGCGAGTGAAATAGACGGAAGAGTGAGCGTGGGCTCGTAGACCCACATGGAGCGAATTAGCTAAATACAGCATTGCTTAATGTCGATTACCGCACCCTTAAAACCTAATTTGGGAACCAACGAAACTAAAGCAATTGAAATGGATAGATTGCTTCTTCAGTTTTATTGTGAACTGCCGGGAATAGGTTCCCATCGGTATTTTACAATTCTCAATTCTTCCATTCTCCTTGCAGAAGGACGAAGAGGAGCAAGAAGAAGGCATTTACTCGGTGGTTGGAGAGGACGAGGCCCCCCCTCCGCCGCCTCCTCGCGCGGAGAGCCTGACCCGCGCTCCAGCCCGCCCCCTCCCCGCCATCCCCACCAGCGAATCCCTCGGTAAGTATTGGACGATAACGCGAACGCGCTTCCGCACCCTCAAGTGAACCAAACACCAAGTTCTTTCGTTTCCAACGTTGATTTGCCTTATCCCCCATTGATTTGCATCTGGCTTCCTCCTGCGACTGTTCTGAAGGCAGACCGAAGACATCCTTCCCGTAAGGGGATTCGTTTACTTTTGTTGGTAGTAGCTGAAGTCTTTGCCAATTGCTGTGTTCTAATACCAGTGTTTAAGAAATATAAAAAAGAAGTTCCCACCTTAACAGCTGAACTAAGTGCTAATATTTATATATTTACATATTAGTAGATTTATATACTATTTACAATTTACAAGCAACTACGATTTAGAAAAGTATTTACTTGTAGTCGTCCACTCGTTTCATTTGATTGAAGCCAACGGAATAAAGAATGAAAACAACGTGAGGCGTCGACGCAGCAGAAGACCGCGGGTATACTAATATTTAGTTTACAGCCGAATACTTACATCGAGATACGCAATGCCACATTGCATGCATCTATATTTCTGGTCACATCTGCGTTGTGAGACTGAACTCTTTTTAGAGAAGGAATGCGAGCTTTATGATGTTAAACCTGTACTATATTGAAATGAACTTAGCTTTACACAGCCTCGCGGTTTTTTACTTATACACTACGCGTTTGAGCGTCCGCGAGTAAAACTATCTTCATGTCAATGTGCGTTGTACATGTTTTATATTTATTGATGTTGTACGTGTTGTGTCTCAGGTCATAGAAACCTATAGTTGGCATATTTTCGAGATTGAATCTATTGTCATTAGTTTTTAACTTGTAGGCTTTTGTATGAATCCTGTCTGTTTTACGATACTCGATCTTCCACTGCTTGAAAATTTGTTTTCTTTTGCTACTAGTGAATTTTTTCCATTAATTTATTTTAATATGATATTAGTTGAATTTGTCAGAAACGATATTATTGTCGATGTCGGGAGTTTTTCGTATCCTTAACATTTTGCGACGCACCATTTATTTAGACTACGCAACGCGACCATCGCCCGGTTTCTGACAGGCCAAATCTGGACATAAACAAAAAACAAAAAAAAAGATAAGGAAACAAAAAAGTATAAAAAAAAACTGAGAAACAAAAAATATTAAAAAAAAACTAACACAAGGAAAAAAACAGAAAAATTATATGTTTATAATGTTAGCAATAAAATTGTCATTGAGTGAATGAAACAACATATCCATGGCGAATTGGCGATTTTCTTATTGTCTCTGGTTCACGGACCGCGCAACTGCTACAACTTACAAGGCCTTCAGAAACCAGGCTTCAATCTCAATATATCAATTTTCTATGACCTCGGATATTGTTATATGTAACAACTGGGGAGCTAATATATCGAACATGTATTTCCGCAGGCAACTTGAATTTGTCTGCACCGCAAGACTCCAGCTCTGACGAGAGCACGCCGACGCCGGTGTCGCACGACGATTCGCTTTCGGCATCATCAGCTGACGACGAGGATGACGAGCCCTGCGGGAACGTCGCTGAAAGGTTTGTCATTGACATGTTACATAGGGCTATGAGGTGCGCTTGTATACAGAACATGAGGAACCGCGGACTAGATTCTGAGCCTCTATATCCCAATAGTAATAATATTGATCAATCCAATGAAGATTTAAACTAGAATTTTCAAAAGGCTTTTTGTTTCTACTTTTGTCTTTCGGGTTATTAAATATTGGGGTCTGGGGTTTCAGTTTCAAAGTGTGGTGTTTTATTTTTAAATGTTGGGTTTTTAGGGTGACATCTTCAAAGTACTACACTACTTTTGTTTCGGGTTATTAACTTTTAAATGTGGGGTTTTGGGGTTTCAGCTTTAAAGTGAAGTGTTTTAGAGTTATTAACTTTTAAATATTGGGGTTTCAGCTTCAAAGTGTGTAGGGTTTTTGGGTTTACAGCTGGAAATCCAAAAACCCTACATACTTAAGTACAACACTTTTACATAATTTAAGTACACCTTTTGAAAGTGTTCTAAGTACTAATTTGCATTATTAGGCAACAAATAAATACAGACTGGTTCCTATTATTGATATAGGTAGATAGGTTCGACTAGACTCAACTTGAGTCGATAGATACATTTACAGTATGAAATTGAAAGCTTGCGACAAATCGAAATATTAGGTTGCAGTAACTGTTACACAATCATAATAAATTTTCACAAATGAAAAAAATCGTGTAATTATCGTCTTAGATAGAGCAACTGCGAAAAAAAAAAGCGCGCGACGACGTTGCAAATCGCTCGCCTATGCGCACGTATGTGCATCCCTTTCCTTAATGACATGCTCTAAAATAACTTGTAGCACGCTGAATTAGATATTTTAATTGGTCGAACTTATTCATATTCATCCTGTTTACAGCATGTATCAGATAGGACACCTTTCTGATACTTTTTTATAGTCAAAAAAAGTAAATCGACATTGAGGTCAAGAGCTGCTCAGACAAGAAAAGTACTTAAGGAGGTTTTTGTAGTTGTTCCACTCAAGGCGAAAGCACCAGGGTAGCCCGCCCAATTCAAAAGTTTCTTACGTTTATTGCGATTTGAAGGTCAGTATCAGGTTGTATGTTAATCAAAATATGAGTCGCGACCGACACAAATATATATTTATAGAATTATTTATAATCATTAAAATCATCAATACAACTTTCTACGTACAAATTACCCTATAGAACGACTATTTCGTGAAATTATGACATTTCGGGTCGGTTAGAGAGTTCTACTGATGATTTTAATAATTCTAGAAATAGACATTTGTTACGGCCGCGAATCATATTTTAGATCAACATACAACCTGATACTGACCTGCAAATCGCAATAAAAAAAACATTAGAAAATTTGAATATCGCGGGTTATTCCTTAAATAGGTATAGTAAATGCTTTAGGTAGTCGACCAGTAGAAGTCGCGTCAATAAACAGATCTAGTCGATTAACAGTATAGTCTGTAAATTGTAATAAGGGAGCGTCCTTCAATCACGAATGGTTCGAACACTGAGGGAGGGGGTCGGAGAAAAACGACTATTAATCACAACAAAGGAGCGTAGGGGGAGTGAGATAATGTAAAAATACACGCGATTTGTGACGTAAAATATGTTTTACCACCAATTAATTGAATTGTGCGAACACGTAAAAATACATGTCATGCTGGGAGGGCGGGATGAGTGGTAGCCTGAAATCTCACAACGTACCTCCAAGGGGATATAAAAGTGGCCTGTAAAACCTCACGTGATTAAAGGATGCTACCTAAGCAAATACAGATTAACATAAAAAAAAAACTTTATTGTTCAAGAAAACTATTATCAGATTTGGCGGGTTGAAACTTGTCAAAAATAAATAGAGACCCTTTCTTACGTCATAGCTAAATTAAATTTCATTAAACTAAATTACAAATATCTTTGTAACGAAGCCTTTTCAAGTATTAAGTACTACTTCCTTTGTTAGATTTAATTTGTAAAAGCTATAGAAGCGTTTGACAAAGTTTATGGATAACGTGAAGAACAAGAACACGGTGTATACACACACACATCAACATAATCTAGGGATAATAAAATTCATGTATTGTAAAGAAACTAAGTACTTACTTAGAAAATCTTATAACTTACTATATCAGAATAACGTACTTATATCAGAATGCGCAGTATTTCATCATCATATCAGCCGAAAGACGTCCACTGCTGGACGTAGGCCTCCCCCAAGCACCTCCACTTCAACCGATTCTGTGCTTCTCGCATCCAACGGGTTCCTGCGGCCTTTACAATGTCGTTGATCCATCTTGTGGGAGGTCTTCCAACGCTACGTCTTCCGGTACGCGGTCGTCACTCCTGAACCTTTCGGCCCCATCGGCCATCTGTTCTGCGAGCAATGTGGCCTGCCCACTGCCACTTAAGTTTGGCAATTCTCCGGGCTATGTCCGTTACCTAGGTTCTCCTACGGGTCTCCTTTCTGATTCGATCACGCAGGGAAATTCCAAGCATAGCCCGGTCCATTGCCCTTTGGGTGACATTTAGCCTTCTTAATCTTCTTCTTCTTATTGTGAGCGACCACGTTTCAGTGCCATATGTCGTCACTGGCAACACGCACTGGTCAAAGACTTTCGTCTTAAGACACTGCGGTATGTGGGACGGGAAGATATTGTGTAGTTTCCCGAACGCTGCCCAGCCGAATCGGATTCGACGATTGACTTCTCTCTCGAAGTTAGACCCACCTAACTGGACAGTTTGTCCTAGGTAAACATACTCGTCCACGACTTCGAGTGTAGCGTCTCCGATCTTGATGAGAGTGGATGTTACATGGGCATTTGACATGACCTTCGTTTTGTCTTTGTTCATTTTAAGACCCACTCTTTCGGAGGCTCTACTGAGGTCATCGAGCATTGTACTGAGGTCCTCCATAGTCTCAGCCATGACTACGATATCGTCGGCAAACCGAAGGTGAGTTATGTACTCGCCATTGATGTTAATGCCAGCGCCTTTTCAGTCTTTGAAGACATCCAGTGAAGCGGTGAACAGTTTCGGAGAGATAACGGCTCCCTGTGTCACACCTCGCTGCAGAAGGATAGGTTTCGAGGTCTGATCCTGGAGTCGGTCTGACATAGTGGCATTTTTCCTACAGACACTACCTCGCACCTCGATGTACCGATATTCGATCTGGCACCGTTGAAGAGACTGGAGTACAGCCCATATCTCGATCGAATCAAAGGCTTTCTCGAAGTCCACAAACGCTAAGCAGAGAGGCAGGATATACTCTTCGGTCTTCTGTATAACCTGTCGCAGTGTATGTATGTGGTCTACGGTGCTAAAGCCTTTACGGAATCCGGCTTGTTTGACAGGCTGGAATTCGTCAGTATTTTATACCATAAGAAATTAAATAAAAATCTAACTTTAAAAAAATGGCTTTTATAGTAGAAAAAAAAACAGTTAACAATGTACAAAAAATCCTACTTTTATTTTTGGTGTTTAAATAAAGAAATCAAATTAAATTAAACATTAAATTGATTACAAAATAAACATTAATAATCTTTAAAAGCATCCCGGGTGTTAATAACGCATCTGCAACGATTATTCATACTCAAAAAAGTTCTCGATATATCCTTGTGGGATAATGTACCAGGATCGAGAAAGATGCATGAAAAGTTCAGTCGTTCTACAGATTTTCGGGAAAATTTTCTAATTCCCTTGTTTGGAGTAGGTACATGTACCCCACGTAGGAAATATTATCGCTTAAAATATTTTCTAATTAGTTTCTTTTCAATACATGAATAACTAAAAGATCCCTAGATTGTGTTGATGTGTGTATTTAGAAGCCCCAAATTGTAATTTTACAATTGGATTGCTTTTAAACGAATACTAAAATATATAAAATACAATAAGATTATTTGTGTATTTCAGCCTTTATCGCATAGAGTGTTGTGAACCCTGGTAACAATACATAATATAATAATAAATAGTCCACAGTAGTTGTGTGCGTCTCACTCTTATGTATGTGCTTTGTCTATGTATCATTGCAATCCATTAACATCGCTGATTAGTGTACATACTTAGATCACATACTATAGAATTTCATTACGCAATATATGTTTGTACTTAAAAAAAGGAAAAACAGTAATAAGTAAAAAACTGGTCAAGTGCGAGTCGGACTCGCACACGGAAGGGTTCCGTACCACAAGGCAAAAACGCCAAAAAAAACACGTTTGCTGTATGGGAGCCCCCCTTAATATTTATTCTATTCTGTTATTATTATTATTTATTTATTTATTTATTAACAAAAAATGGTAATTAGACTTATAAACTAAGCCCCACAAAACCGTTGTAATGGTTTGACTGTGACTGGTGTTTTTAGTATTTGTTGTTATAGCGGCATCAGAAATACATCATCTGTGAAAATTTCAACTATCTAGCTATCACGGTTCATGATACAGCCTGGTGACAGACAAACAGACAGACGGACAGTGGAGTCTTAGTAATAGGGTCCCGTTTTTATCCTTTGGGTACGGAACCCTAAAAAAGATAAATGTCGTAGGTTAAATTAAAAGATTAGAATCGAAAGCTGCTGTATGGCAAGGAAAACGGGTTAAAAATGAAATGGTCATAGTTCACATTCCCCTAAGCTCATGCAATAGCATCCAGCTTTATGACATACGGCAGTTTTTTTTTTTTTTTTTTCAAAATATGTTAGGACCATATTTGCTTACTTTGTGTACTATTAATAATAAAAAACCATTGCTTACATCATCGCAATTGTACAGAAGCCAGCACATCAAGCTACTACAGTCTGTCAAATTTCTTCAACAGATTTCCAACTTCATCGCTAAACCATAAGTTTCAAGATTGATTGGCAAAATTTGACAGTTTCGGGTAGCTTGATGTGCTGGCGTCTGTACTTAACATCACAGTATCTTGATAATTAAAAAAAATTAAATCGCCTCTTTGCTTGATACGTCCGACGTAACGTGATAAGTCCGACAATTTCAGTTTTCAAGATAACACACCATTGAAGCAAAGAGGCGTTAATCACCGCCCTTATGATCTCATGCATTACTCTTTGCTAAATAGTCGGAGATGAGACACATCGGCACAACCAAGTATTTTTTTTAAATCAGTCCAATAACTTGCCCATTTGAACTGTGAAAAAGTCGGAAATCTATCCATACTCTGTTTTTTATTTGCTAGACTAAAATAGCATTTGGTGTATGTCCATCTTATCGTAACATAAAAATAGTGCTGTATCATCATCTCATTATTTTGTATAATAAATTGTTTAATTTGTCTATTCATCATCCATCAACATTTAAATCGAAAGAGTAAACGTGGTTGTAAACTGACCTAGTCTAGATTAAAGAGGAATCCCATAAAAAAAATGTTGTTGTAATAGTATTAATAGTATTTTTTATCATTGTTCTTCTCAACCAAAGTACGTTCCATCTAATTTGAAGAGATTCTCTACCTGTCAACCAAGGGTGGTCTTCACCAACCTTGGTTGGCAGGCAGGGAATCTCTAAGACAAAGGGAAAGGGAAGGCGTTAAGTCCGCCTTTGTACCTTTTTTGTGTGCGAAAAGTTTAAATAAATAAAAAAATGGAACAAATAAGTTAAAAGCCAACTTTCTAAATCTCTATTTACTTCTTAATAATCACTTTCAGAATCTGAGTCTGTTACACTTATTATGAACCTTTCTTAGAAAGGTTATTGCGATAGAAAGGCTTTCTATCGCATGATCAATAAGGTAGTCGATAGACGTTTATTTACACCAATGACTAAAATTAAATTGAGGAACCATGTCACAACGATTCGATGTATCACTGATGAATGAACAATATTTATTAAAAAAGCGGTGGATCGCAGCTGTCATTTTGGTCTAGCTAATTAAAAATCAGAGATTAAGATGTTAACTAGTTAACAGTTCCAAAGAACTGATTACAATGAATAGATGAGTATAATGTAAATAACAGCAAAATAAAATAGCTACTTTAACAGACAAAAGAACGCATGCAGGAACAGTAGCCAAGCGAGCGAACAATCTGCCTTTCTCTAGTTCGAGACGGACGCTGACGAATTAAAACAACGACGCTAAGAAGCTGCGAACTAAACCGATCGCTCCAGTTCGTGCAAGATTAAAATATATCTTGTAACAGGCCATTCGGAAAGCCAAAAAAGAAAAGCACATTTCAGTACATTTTCGCACAATCATCACATTTTGTTACTTGTTAATATTTTTACTATGAATGTTTTTTTGATATGTTGGAGTTTTTTTTTTACGATGTTGTGTTATGTTTTTACAGCCCTGGCAGCGAAGGCACGGAAACGCTGCGCAGGCGCCGCACTCGCGACCTGGCCGAGCGCGTGTCACACATGAAGCGGAAAGCGCGCGAGGCGGAGCGCTGGCACCAGTTGAAGAGGTCGCTGTACAAACCATTAACCATTACCTTCGGATTCATATTAGCTGGAATCATTATATACTCATACGTCAAACATTAAACGCTTCCGTGCGCTCGACTTTCTCGTTCTTTGTGAAAAGCAATACTGGATCCTTGTTTTATTTTATACATACATCTCTTGTCTGCCATGATATCACAATGTGGAGCTGAGTTTGTGTTTGGTTTTCGATTTTTTTCATTGCAATTTTTTATTGCATTTTTCCTACTTAGGGAGGCCTCTCTCTTCGAAAATATGACTAATAACAATAGCCGCTGTTGTGGCAAATCAATTTTTTTCCTATCGGTTCCTTTCTGTAAACTCGCTCAAAATTGTATTTTAATCAAACAACAAATTATAAAATTAGTAAATACGAGGATCCAGTATGAAAAACGGTGTAACCAAATCAAACTGGACATCAATGAAAGTCGGACTTTTCGGAACTTGAGTAAGACTGCATTTGTACCACTTTACATGTAATCGTTAGGCGATTAGTATACTAACAACTGAAAGGAGTTCTTGGCTCATAAGTTAATCACACTAAGTTATTTCATCCATTATTTTACTCATACCGAAAATCTGCGACGGGAATGTCAGTTCAAGACTGAATTTGAACGCACCGAGTGGTTCTCTCATCTTTACTCATAACCTAAAATCGGTTTGAATGATGTTTCGGGCGCAAGGACCTAAGAACTTTACTCTCAATTCTGTCATTCCAATTAAACAAGAACTTCTCAACGATAATCAGTACTTTCGACAATTGTCTTCGTAATTTCATGAAATGTCGGATTACCCATTGTAACAAAAGCAGTCAATTATTTCATATATTCAATATAAGTATTGAACCAACCTCGAACAACAGTTATCTTAAATTAATCGCGAGGTTGGCTGTACTGGTTCAGACGTACGACTCCGCCTTTCACAAACCGGTAGTCTGGGGTGTATTACAAGTACTGGGGTGGGTAACAAAATTTTTAGGGAATAATAGATGTATAAAACTGTATGAGTATCGGAAGCAAAAGACATGTTGCGCCGATCCCAAATAAATTGGGATACCCGATAAATATTGATAATCACCCTAGTAGTTGCTCCTTGTTAAGAAAAGTGGCGTGAAAGTGCCGCCACTTTTATGTGCACGAATCATTTATCTGACTGTACCTAACAACCATACAGTCAGTGTTTGCACACTCGAACATAGATAAGTGTTAAAAAATAAGGAAAAATCACAAAAAAAAAACTTAAATCCTAAGTGTATTTTATTTGAAATGAAAGTCAATTTTTTAATATCACGTGTTAGAACTTACGCACTTTTTTGTTAATATTTTCCCCATTTTTATTAAAAGATTACGATCAGTTTTTTTATCTTTACAAACGATTTAATGAGCTTATTCTCGATTTAGAGATTATCTAGGGTTTATGGATTAGATCGCGTTAGCGATAGGGTATTTGTATTGTGTACGTTGACGATCGGGGTGAGCACGCGGAAGGAACAGCACAGACGGGCGATCTACTTTTTAAATATATTTTGAATTATTTTATTTTTCCAATGCATTTCTTTATTGTGTAATCGTTTTCCATGAGTTTTAAATGGTTTACCTGAGTAATATTTTGACTATTATGAAATTATGAATTATTTTATACGAACTGGACGCAAATTATTTGAATAGAATGCCGCGATCATTTGATATAAGGCTTGACAAGAAGTAATTCAGACATGGCGTGGTGACGGTCACTGCTTTATTTTCAGTATGTGAATTTACTAATTTATTTATTAAACCAATCATGGGTGCACGTGAACAGGCACCTAGGGGAGGACTACGTTCTGCCTCTAAATCACGATTTTAAAGACTTCATTCGTAAAACGTCACATGAAGTTATTACAACTTCTGTTAGTTGAACTCTTGGCACGATTGCCTAGGACTGACCGCACTTGACGCGGAACTTGGCGGTGAATTAAAAAAGGTGCTAAAATATTAAAATTAAAATACACATGTCATATAAACAAAAGATTTTCAAAAAAAAAATTAAATCTAATTGCGGATTTATACCTACTATGGATACTCATCTGCCTGACCCTTCCGGGAAACAAGGCGTTATTTTATGTTACGTATTATTAAAACAAATGAAAGATGCATGCGCAATGCGCCTCAAATAAAATTAGATTAAGGATTGGGCGAAGTCAACATTTTGAACTTAATTGAATTCATACTTTCAGGACGAAATTGGACAACGTTAAGAAAGAGCATTGTGAGGACAAGGACGAGATTAGGTAAAAAATGAAAACAAAACTATAACATCCTTAATTACATCTCTGGTTTGTGCGTCGCGGTAGATAATTGTGTGGGAAGCCATATGATGAAAAATGCTCTGGGGGTCTACTCAGTTTTCGCCGAAGTTACGGGCGTATCTTACCGTATAACCTACGGACACCCGAACTAAGAATGAATGACAACACCATTTGACAGTTATCCTTACTCCCGAAGTGTTTTTGTCCGGTCCGAGAAATTAATAAATCGGGAGTAGGGTACACTCTGACCTTCCGAACTTCTTTCGGACGGACCCGTATCTTCGTTAACCCACTGAGAGATTAGGCCCCCCCTGTATTGAAGACTCGATTTCGTTTCAAAAGTTTTAACTCTCGATATGGAAACTCCGCTAATAGACGTCAGTATAAATTAATTTTATTCGAAAGCTGACATTTTTAGTATTTCGATTTGGATGTAATTATAAAAAAAGGTTATATTTTTTATATATATTTTTTTTATTTTTACATTAACGGGATCTTGTTTGGTTTGCATGAATATTGTACAAAACTATCGTACGCCGCTTGAGTATTTTTTTTCTGCACATCTCAGCAGTTTCCTTTGTATTGTTTATATAATTTTTATTTTTTACCAAACCAATCCCTGTGTTCTTAGTGCTCGTTGAGGCAGCTCATAATAGAACAAATATTATTTAAAAAGGTTACGGACGGTTTTATTTTATTAGCTACTATTTGAACTGCTATGTTCACACTGATGTAAAGTGCGCGAGCGCAAAATGTAAAAACGATCAGTGTATCTCGCTAGATCACCTATCGATCTCTAACTAATCAATGGAAGAATCGACTCAAGCGCCAACATTTGACGTTTCAGTCGCTTCACTTAACACCATGTGACGCCCGCGCAAGAAGTTAAAAACGTTATTTTAAAAGTTATTCCATTTTAGTTTATTATTTCGAATATTCAAACTGTAAATACATCTACACACTAGTTAATAAGTTTACGACTATTTAAAATTAGTGTTATTAAAAGTACCTTTAGTTGATAATTTGTACCTCTATTGGGGAAAAGTTATTTCGTAAACATTTATTGAGCAAGTTATTTTTATATAATTTTTAGTTAAGTTATTAATGAACTAGAACGTGTTTTTCACGTGTCTCACACATTCAGTATTCCCCGTCCTCGTATCTGTCAGAGACATCGTCTTGCCACTATGTATATTTTATTCTATGTACAAGTGAATTAATGATTGAATTATTTGCTCTTCGACAATGAACCCTCGGTCCTTCCCCAATGGAGGTAGTATCCATGCGGATTGGTATAGACATACCTACATGATTGTAAGGCTCATTCACTAGCGACACTTTCAGAACAAGTCCACTGCCTCTGCTGTGACCTCCCTAGTGAATGGCGCCCACGACATACTGAATGATTTCTTGTATCTAGGTCCATTTTAAAGGCAGTATTATGTTTTGTAAACAACACGATGTTGTCATTGGTTAGTATATAATTTAAAAAAAAATAACATCGTTTGCCAAAATTGTATTTGTAACTACCCTGTCTGCATATAAATGTAACATCTAGGGAATACATGGAAATGTTACTTCGTTAAGGATTCTTATGTAATAGGTGACTGATATATAATTTCATCGAACGATTCCCGTGTATTTTGGTGCTAGTTTTAAAACTAGATGTTCTGTGTACTTGTAATACTCACATTGACTAACCACACGACACAATGGCCGCTACGACATTTGAAATGACTCTTGTATCTCTGGACTACAGATGTAGTCCAATCACATTGCACTTTCGCAGCAACTATTCGTGCAAAACAATCGACGGATTCGTTTGAAAAACTGATCAGTTTCAAAACTAAAACCATTTAATCATGTGTCGTTTAAAACGGAGGTGTTAATGTTAAGTGGATGTTAGGCAATGTTTCAAAGCTTGGTCGTTTGTTTCGGGAAGTCTGTTCTGTAGGATGGTTCAGTTTATTGTCGTGGTGTCGTAGGAACAATATGACGTCATATTGGTCGTCCGTTTGGTCTCTCTGTTTGTTTCTGAGATTCTCTGTGTCGTTTGATAGACTACATTTACAAACTACTGGTTAAGATACCTCCAAAGATACCTCCAATAACGTATGACAAAACCTCTTTTGACATTTCGGCGAGAATTTTATACGAAGTTGCTCAATGATTGGTCGGCCAAAAATGACGGTACGCCTCACTAAATCTCTTGGATCGATCCACATTCAGCAATGATATGTACTAAATTGAACATACATTTATTCACAAAATCTATGAATTAAAATGGCTGACGGGAGCTGGTCCAAATCCCTGCAATCGACGTAAGCTGAATGCATTCAGACGGACATCTAGCAGCGGCAACTTGACTAAATCAGGTTTTAACCACAAATATCTCTTGAGGTGTAAAATTATTTCATCACCACTGCTCACAAAACGGTGAAGGAAAAGATCGTGAGGAAACCGGCATGTCCTAGAACCAAAAATTCGAAGACATGTGACATCTACCAACCCGCACTGGGCCCGCGTGGTGGATTACGGCCCACTCCCTCTCGCTGAGAGGAGGCCTGTGTCCCAGCAGTGGGAACATTATAGGCTGATGATGATGATGATCTCTTGAGGGGCATTTGTATAACACCATACGCAAGCACCGGTTTTTACATTGATTTGTAATAGAAATTTTAAGTATTACTAACTACATAATTTATGGCAACACTAAGCTGCTCCCTAATTGCGGAACTCACTTTCAATTACAATCTGAATCGTTTTGAAGGATTGTTACTGTTAATGTGTTAAGCAATAACCGCGCTGCTTACAGTCAGAGGCGTGTCACACCGTCATGCGGTCTACTGTATAATTCAGTAATTAGAAAAGATTTGATGTTTTCTTGCGATTTTGAAGTTAAAAATATGTATTATATAATATGTCAAGTAGCACTAATACTGTGTATAAGTACATACGTACGCCTATTATCCTGAAAACATAATAAATGTGTAAATTACAAAATTGTTTTACTTTTCATAAAGCAACAAAAAAAAAGAGTAGAACTCTACCTGCGTCTGTGTTTCCGAGAGCATACAACCCGAATCTCTTATAGTGTCCGACCGAAACAGGTTTTTCAGCCGAAACCGAAACCGAAACCGAACTTTCGGCCTTGCTCTTAGTTTCGGCCGAAACCGAAACCGAAACCGAAACTTACTTAAATATATTTAAAATTTCTATCGTATACAGAAATCTGGTGTGTTTTTTACACATTTATTTGAATATAGGTACAATGTATATTATACATACAGACAGTTGAATTTACCTAATCATTTATGAGGTCGGTCCCATAATGAACTACCCTGGTATAGTTCTAGGCGACATGTCGCTACATGTTGTGTTGCATTAAATAGTACGTTTATCGTGCACTTAATATAAGAAACACGCATCGACATGAAATGCTTAGTCTTAGTTTAGCAGGCATTAGCATAACGAGAGTCGCGTATTTTTTCAAAATGTCGAAAACTGAGTATCGAAGTGTCATAAAGTTTTTGTTTAAAGAAGGTTTATACCCTGCCCAAATAAAAGAACGATTGGATGACGTGTATAAGGAGTCTGCCCCCTCCTATAGCACAGTGAAAAATTGGGTGAAAGAGTTTCGCCTCGGGAGAGAAACCGTCGAAGACATTTGCCACGACGGTCGACCTGTGGAAGTGCTCACTCCCGAAACGATTGCTCTTATCGAAGAGGAGGTTCTGAGTGACCGCCGTTTGAAGATTAGAGAAATTGCAGCTAGGCTTGGGCTCTCTTAAAGTACGTCATCGTGCGATCCATGAACATCTTCACATGAAAAAAGTGATTGCAAGATGGGTAGCGAAACTTCTTTCAGCGGTACAGAGACAGGAAAGAGTGCGCTGCGCTTCGGAGTTTTTGGATCTTTGTGGCGAAAATTCAAAGACTGATCGAGCGGCTAATGACTGGTGATGAAACTATGATCTTGTATTATGACCCACAAAGCAAGCGCGAATCAATAGGATGGCGTTATAAGGGTGAAAAGTCCCCTAGAAAGGCAAAGGTGCAACAATCGGCTAAAAAACTGATGTGCACAATCTTTTGGGATTTTCAAGGCATTTTGATGGTGGATTTTAAAGAACGTAATACAGTCGTGAACGGCTAATATTATGCTTCTTTAATATATAAATTACGAGACAATTTAAGATAAAGGAAAAACGAAGAGGCAAGCAGTCTAAAGGTGTCCTGTTGCTCCATGACAACGCCCCTGTTCATAACGTTGGTGTTTCGAAGGATGCAGTTCGTCAATGCGGGTTCACAGAAGTTGAACATCCACCTCACAGTCCAGACATGGCTCCGTCCGACTATTATTTATTTCCAAATTTAAAGCGAGACTTAAGAGGAAGAAAATTTTCAAGCGATGAAGAGTTGCAGGCGGCCGTCTTCGGTCATTTTGAGGCAAAAAATTGTGATTATTTTTATAAAGCTTTAGAGATATTGATTCACAGATGTCAGAAGTGTATTAGTAGTAGGTATTCATGGTGATTATATTGAAAAATAAAATTGGTTTCGTTTCATTTCCTTCATTAGTTCATAGTTAGGCCAATTCATTATGGACCGCCCTCGTATGTGCAAAACACAACTTCAACTCCATGCGATTAACGATGGACGGCGGCGAACTGGGCCGGCGACGCGACGAGCGAGCACGAGCTAGCCGCGAAGTTCGCCGAACGATGGACGATAATTCATGAACACTCGAGTTTCGGCGCGGCCGAAAGTTTCGGCCATTTTCTGGCCGAAACCGAAACTAAGGCCGAAACTAGATTATTTGGCCGAAACTGGCCGAAACCGAAACCGAAACCGAACTTTCGGTCGGTCACTACTCTTAAAGTGAACAGGCTTCATCTGGGTAAGCTCACTCCATCGTCGACTTTGTCTCTGTCACCCCTGACCTAGACTAGAGTCAAGAGAAAACCCATTTAAAAAAAACACTGGCACTCCGGTAGTGCCGACAGAAGTGAAAACTTGAACAATTACGAGTGTATTTTGTGAATCGTCTTATAAACAAAACACGCGTGTTAAGGTGTGTTCCTTATTTTATAGGGTTTTTTGCAAATCAGGTATGATGACCAAAGTGACTGGTTTATTCTTCTCGTGAAAGGAATTTATTCAGATTTACAAATAAGCACACAGGATAGACTTCGTGGTGTTGGTCTCGCATGGAGCTCGTCGTCAGTTATATATCCGTGGTTCAGCGCCATCTCGTCGTTGTTGGATGAACTACGTAGTTAGTACGCGAGGCCCTCGTAGTTCTTCCCGATGTGCATAGATGGCGCTGTCCTCAACAACGCGCGTTTTACGTCTTACGTCTTACGAATTTTCGATCAGGGTCACGTGACCTGACGCGAATTTAGAAGTTTTTACCCATTCCAAAAAAAGTACACAGCGCCGCTAAAGAAAAGTTTTCACTTAAAAAAAAAACAACTTTATTCAATACAACTGAATTCGGCGTACTTATTGCTTGTTTAGAACAATGAACTTTTTTGTTACGCACATTATTTTTTATAGCCACACTGCGTCAGCAGAAACAGCGGTGCCTATACAGGTTATATTGGCAACCCTGTACGCAACGATCTGGCAACACAGCGATGCCAGATTATCGACGTAGGTATCTTATACTATACATATTATAAAATTTAGGTAGGTGCCTATATGTGCAACGAGATCTATGTACTTATCTATACAACCATATACAGGATTATTGGAAAAACACCAACAACCTCTTAAGAGTTCATTGTACTCATCATTATAAACAACTTTTACTATGGGACCAAAGCAGAAATCGCGAACAAAAAAGAGATGTGCCCTACATTTTTTATGTTCGCATAATTCGTCAAAATGTAGGTGCCGATTCTTTTTTCGCGATTTCTGGTTTGGTCCCATAGTAATAGTGGTTCATAATGTTAAGTACAGACGCCAGCACATCAAGCTACCCGAAACTGTCAAATTTTCCCAGTCAACTTTGAACCTTATGCTCTAGCGATAAAGTTGAAAATCTATTAACCTTTTGAGCGCCAAGCGGTACCGAACGTGATGTGTCCCCCAGCGCCAAGCTATAAATGTACAAATAGTAAACAGTAGTGATGAGGGTAATTAATAAAAAGGATAAATGTACCTACATTCGTTGCAAATAAATGATTTGATTGATTGATTGATTGATAATTGTATTATCGATAACTGTTACTAACATGTTAATGTTACTTGCATTTCATATAAATGTATCAGATAAATAAAAATAATGACGTATTTTTATGTCTTGTTTTATTTACAATTATAGTTGTAATAAGAAAAAGCAGAATACACTTTAAATAATGACAAATCAGATACATAACTCAAACAAAACAACAACAAATCTACGAAACTGGCCACATCCCTATATTGTCTTCTGACGTCATCCAGTTGTCTTCATACCATGATCGTGGCGCTCGTAGCACGTAAAAGTTCTATTTTTATTAGGGATGTCTATGTCACCTTGTAAGATGTTTAGAAGTTTTTCACAACTTAATTCACTAACTTCACTCATTTTTTATACAACAACAACAATAGAGAGCTGCAGTCTGCACTATCTCACACTGACCTTGATGCGCTTACGTCTATGACGTCACAGGATGTCTTCTATTCATGTCTATGGCGCACGAGGCTCCGATATCTACTAGTTTCGTAGTGACGAGATCTTTCAATATCGATATCAGTATTACTATTAACCAAAGTACGGCACTTAGTGTGTATTAAAAGATTCGTGTAAATACTGTGTAAGGGCTAACAAAATTAATTACATACAATGCCATGCCATTCGTTTTTAGCTGTAGGATTGAATAAAATACTGTCGAGCTGAAACAGGATATGAGAATTCTGACGAAAACGTATGGGTACATGGGAAGCCACTTGAGCTTAGAATGAATTTAATATTTGCACAGGCCTATATAAATCTTATGCAAAAGTTTTGAAGTAGCTCCAGTTTAGGTATCTAGTTGTGCCTCAGTGAGATCGAGAAACTGATCTCAGCATAGCCATGGATGGGAAGTAAAAGAGGTTCTGTAAGCAGTGTTAGTGACAGTTGGAATTTTGGAAGAATGTTCCACAATCATCTCAGGGACTTGGCAGATGCAAAAAAGATGCTACTTTTGTCCTGTAGCTTATAGAAAGATGTTTGTCGATCCAAACTCGAAGGCTCTTAACAATAGCACTTCCGTTAAATTGAATCTGGGGAAGGTGCGACCAATTTATCTTGGGATCATCCTCGAGCTGCCAACAGCAATAACTTGAGACTTGAATGGGTTAATCCGAGGCACATGGGGTGCCTAACGCCACTCGCAAATTGAAACCAAGTCCTTGTTTGTTATAACAATAATTGCATAAGCCAATCACAGCGGACAGCTTGTTTACAATTTTGCTAATCATCTGCATGCTGGCAGGAACTGTCGGAAGAAATAATTTTGGAAGTAGAGTTAATTAACATTGCGAAAAGTAAATGTGATAAAAAAAAACGCCACCCTGCGGTACACCGGCAGAAGTATAACACTAAAAACGTGTACCTATTCAAAGTTTTAGCTCAATCAGTGAAGATATCTGCTTCAAAATTGAGTTGCCAAGAGTCCACCCGAACGAACATAGTTACATTGCCAGTTAAATAAAAGCTTGTAAAAAGAGCAAGATTTTTCTATGCATATATGGGTAAGGCCACGAAAAAATGTTCATTTCAAAAATAAAACGTGGACCGTACTAAAATTTGAAAAAAGAACAACGGTATTATTATTTCTAATACCATTTACAGTTTTATCAATATTTAGAGCATTCATGCTCAGCATGGCTTATTTAAAATCCAAAAATATCTTATCTATTTACGTAAATTTTCGATTAATATTTCAGGTTGATTACAGCTTCCATACAAAATCAAAATGTCTCTCGTCCATGTAGCTCCAAACTTTTGTTTTTTTTTTTAATCTTATCATGATAATATCATATAAATGTTACATTGTACCTATTTTATACTGTTTCGGCCTTGTTACAAAACAAATAAATAATCGTTATTTGCCTAATGTTTTAAAAAAATACACGGTTAAAAATATTCCCGTGTGTAACATAACACGAAATAAATATTAGTTTTTAATTTTAAAATCACAGCAACACTAAAAGTATTTTTTTATGCTGGCAAACTTCCTTATGATCATAGAAAAATGTCAAACATCTGTCAGCCATTTTAGTGTGGAAGCGTGTGGAAGCTATTGTGGGCTTTTTTTTGATAGTGGGCAGCCATTATGATGGCTGCCAAAGATTACGAATGATTTTGGAAGATTTTTATTGATTGAACCGTACAACGTTGCCGAGTATACTATTTTTACATTTTTACACTTGACATTGGCTAAATTGTGGTGGTTTTTCCGCAAAAGCCATTAAACGAAGAGAAGAAGAAGAAGAGGTTGTTGTGTGCGGAATTTTTGGTTACTTAGTTTTTCTCAGTTATTTAACGTGATTTGACAAGATAAGTGTTGAAATTTAATAATATACTGTTCAAATTACTGTAAAGAATGTTGTTTTTTAGGGATTCGGCTAGTTTTCTGTGCATTAAGACTGTGTTTTAAAGTTTTATTCTCAGAAAAAGGTTATATTTTCACGTGTGTTTGTTCCCGCATGTTACGTGTGTTATGGTTTGTGTTACGTAACACACGAGAAGATACGTTAAGCCTAGTTCACATTGAAAGATAGTTGACACACATACTGATGATCTGTGGCCTAGCGGTAGCGTGTCTGCCTTGCTATTAGTGTGAATGCGTTTGTTTGTTTTGCTGGGGTCTGTACATAACAAATTGAATTTGCTAAGCTTTTTCGGTGAAGGGTCCAATTTACCTTTCTTTTCAGATGCCAATGACAAATGCTGAAAGGCAGAAGTTGTACAGGGAAAGACAAAGGGATCCGGAAAATATATATTTTTAGTATATATTTGTGTTTTTTTTAGTACTTTTTATATTTTATTTTAGAATCTTACGGGCAAAGCCGCGAATATAAATTAGTTTTATTATTTTATCAATTGTGTGCACTAGACTTTACTATTTTCCAGTGTGTTATATTATTTCAAGTGTGTTATTGAACAATTTTTCGTGGCCTTACCCATATACGCGTTGCCGTTGGCCATACAGGTGTGGCGTTTATGAACGCAACGATAAGCGTTGGCAACACCAGACTTAATAGTCTGTGGACCACTGGGCCGTTACATATAGAGGTTACAACTCCCATCGGCATAACATGTTATTTTTCTATTGAATCTTTATGTACCGAAACCCTTCGACTCATTGTTATTCGCGTTAGCGTTAGGAAAGTTTCTACATCATATTATTCAGTATTAACATTACGCCTGACTTTCATTTTTGTCGAACCTCGTCGTCGTGAGTGCGAAGCAAAAGGGAACGAACATCATCTCCTCGCGTTCCCAAAGTGGTGACCCCGACGTGATAGTGACTACATCTCGCGAAGCGAACTCCTGTGACTCGCTGCACACGAGACCCAAAGCTCCATACTACGGACATTGCCACCTAAAAAAACGAGCTATGTTTTCACGTCTTCAGTGTTAGTTCCCGCATTCCAGCCGTTTTCCCGAGTACGTGCGTCATACAAGCGTCATTGCAAAGGCATGTGAAATTG
Source organism: Luperina nickerlii (assembly GCA_963855955.1). Lineage (NCBI taxonomy): Eukaryota > Metazoa > Arthropoda > Insecta > Lepidoptera > Noctuidae > Luperina > Luperina nickerlii. The sequence continues at coordinate 4,227,522 of OY979662.1, forward strand.
TGGAGACATTGTGAATTCATTTAAACCGACAAGTAAAAACTCGTTTCGTTGAAAATCGATATTGAACGAAGCGCATCGAACGCCACCTGTCTGTAACCTCTATATGTAACGGCCCAGTGGTCCACAGACTATTAAGTCTGGTGTTGCCAACGCTTATCGTTGCGTTCATAAACGCCACACAGGTAACTACGAAACCAGTCAACCGCCGTTGGAGATATGTTGTATGTTATTGGCGAGCGAAGCATGCCAATTTAAACAGGATATCGAAATCGACAGTATTAAATGCATTACTAAAATCCAGTAAGCAAAGAACCGTCAGATTTCCATCATGCATAAGCATTGAAGGAGGAAATCCGACGGTTCTGTGTCCGTATGGTATGTCATCAGAGACGTAAGCCGGATTGGAAGGCAATTCGGCAGACTATTCTTACAAAGCAAAGCACTTTAAGCTGGTTATGAAATAGGTGTTCCAGGACTGGGAGTGGAAAGGCAAAATGGAGAGAGGACGCTCAATCCTATAATACCGCCTTTGTGGTAATGATACTTCTCAACTTGTTGAAGGGAGATATAGCTTTAGCGAAGACCCTGAGACAAGGATAGGATGGATCTTCTTATAGTCTAGGTTCACTAAGTTAGCACGTCAGAGTAATGTGCCGAAATACTTTGGGCGTTTTCATGGAGAATATTAATAGGCGCAACAGAAAATTCATCATTCGTGTAACAGAAATATACACATTTATAAGTAGAGGGAATGAAGGAGAAAAGACGCATAACGATAAATTAGCAAAATAAACATACTGGGCGCACCATACATTCAGTACTTACTACAAAATAATAATACTATATTTCTATAGGGCGCACACACTGACCTCTGAAATGACTGAGTGTCCGTCCAGACAGGGGCGCGGGGAGGGCGCGAGCGTGGGTGCGGGAACGCGCGCGGCTGCCTGTCTGCACTGGAGCGCGGCTGCGTTCTACGTGTTGTTGTGTCCAGTTTTTGTTAAAATATAATATGGATGAAGAAGACTTTTTTACTAGAAAAAAGCTCGAACTACTTTGAGAACCCCGGTCCCCGCTCGGGCCGCCCGGCGCCCGCGTCACACCTACTGCGGCCACTTGTATGAACGAGCTACGGCGTGCGTTGCCCGCGCGCTCCCCGCGCCGAGCAGCCCGTGCCGCTCACCGCGCCCGCGTGCCCACTATGGACACTCAAAAGAAGTTCATATCACAGTCTGGCCAAACACTGAGCGTGCGTCCAGAACGCAGCTGCGCTCCACTGCGGACAGGCAGCCACGCGAGTTCCCGCATCGCGCCCGCGCCCGCCTGTCGCCCCAGTCTAGTCTGTGGTTCTGCGTGTTGTCGTGTTCAGTGCAGTGTGACCAGATTAAAGTTTACGTAAAAAGCGGAGCACCTCAAAAAAATACTGAATATCTTATTTGAATGAACTTTATTAGACCAAAACCGGGTAATCCCCTGAACATCAATGTTCGCGGGAACGATCGCTACGGTATTACCACAGCTTTTTATCCAAAATATACCCAACAATACTTACTTTCGCCAATATACCTACAAAAATACTGAATTACTGATGCTCGGAAAAGTTGATAAAATATACCGAAAAAGTATTAAAATACTGAATCTGGTCTCACTGGTCCAGTGTTTGTCAAAATATAGGTAAGCGCGTGCACCCCGTGCGCTGTTCGCGCCCGCGTGCCCACTATGGACACTTCCAAGGAAATTCATAAGTTTTAGTCCGCCGCGCCGCCATCACGCCGCGCCCGCGCCCCAGTGTGGCTAAGCGCTTAGAATCACAGAACACCACAGATTACTAATATTCAGCAAGCTAATACCCGCCTTGCTACATATTACTAATCTGTGATACTCGCTTAAAATAGTCATAAAATCCATATGATGGAAGAAATAATAAATCCAGCGGGAAATTGAACGTTGATGAACATTGTGTAGAGATAATCAATCTGATTTCATGAAACTAAGGAAACAACAGAATAAAATTACGCACCTGATAATTATTTGTATGGAGTTTTATTACGTCCTTAGATTGCGCAACTTACTACAACACCGACAGTCGACAGCAGCAAATTGTTTCGCGAACTGAATTATTGCTATGAGTACATACCAGTTGCTGAATAATGTTATTTCCTATGTATAATTGCTTGGGGTCGTCGGCTGATACAATTCGACGACCTGGTTTATTTCATTACACATTTCAAAATGCAACGCCTGTCGGTCCGTTAGTGCGCCTTTAATTCGAAAATCAACTGATTATTTAAGTGTTCTTTGTTTTAGTTCTAGATTGGGTCTAATAAGCCAGGGACACAGCTCGTTATGGTGGAATATTTTTATAATTGTAAACTGACTGGTGCAATAATCAACAATTACACTTCTTAAATAGATGTTTTCATAGACGATGGTGAGACTAATTCCATGGACGTATGTACCAAAGGGTGGCAGGGGAAGGCAGCTGCTCCCTTTTCTGCCTCCTGAACTACCACGTCTGAAGCCTCTCATGCATTTAGATAAATCACATAGGCACTTTTGCCAAAGTATGTAAGAAAATTCATAAATTGTTTCCTTAGGCCATAAGCCAGCTAGCTAACTTATAATTTAAGACATTCTCTGATGGTTTTGTTGCAAATCCGAAATTATAATGTGGGTAGATGAAACAGAAAACTATTCAACCGAATATCGGTTAGGCACCTACGTTATCGGTTGATTCAGACGAACTTTTAATGACACACTCAGAGGTCAGTGGGGGGGTACCACTGACCTCTGAGTGTGTCATTAAAAGTTCGAAGTAATTTAAAAGTAGATTAAAAGTTCGAAATAGATTAAAAGTTTTAAGTAATTTGAAATTATCAGCTACTTGGACCTCTGACCTACACATTACGTGGTGATCAAAGCTGTGCCGATTAAATTGAAAGTAATACAATTTTAATTATTAAATGGAATTTTACGAACATCTTAAAATAATATTGTGGTTCTTCGGATTTTATTTGGTACTATTTGATTAAATGGACTTACAAAATCGAATAGTAAAGATTAGAAGATTCCTGATTTTTTAAGTGGCAACAAATATTTTGAAATCAATAATTCAGCATCGCCTGCCCCGCCCTGCCGCACATCCCCCTCATGTTTGCCTGACTGTCATCAAACTCCAAAGATCCCACGTCATGTCGGAAATATTAAAACGCGTCAAATAATTACAAATATCGAGCAGTAATATTGAATTTACAGTTACGCCGCCGCGGGTACTGTTAAGTGCGTGAAATAAAGCATTTTAGCTTTAGTTTCATACAATAACTATTTGCTCTAGTAATTAATATTCGGCCTAATTGTTCACTCGATGTTCGTCCTGCATAGAGACTGACACAGTTTAGTTTTTCGATAAAAGGGTGGTAAGAATGAACAGTATGTCAGACAAAAAGTCCGTGATTTTGGCTTATTTTCTGTGGCTGTTGGCGGGCATATTCGGTGCGCATCATTTCTATCTCGGACGGGATCGCCACGCCTTTGTCTGGTGGACGACTTTAGGCGGGTTCCTCATCGGATGGCTAGGAGAAATCTTTCGTATTCCTAGGTACGTAAGAGATGCCAACGAAGATCCGAAGCACATGGAGGAGCTTGCCGCCAGAATAAGAAAAACAAACAAGGTATGATAATGAACTGTTATGGTTTTTATACATCTGAGGACTTACATCTGATCTATCACATTGAAGAAGTGTAGATTTTTTTATTATTCAGGTCTGCTTCTTTTCCTTTAGTTACAGTATGCTTTTACCATAGATTAACTTGACACTCGGTAAAATAGTTATTGTCTTCAATAATCATGTAATTCAAACAGTTACTACTACAGAAGCTGTTCTGAAATAAAACATTTCAAAGCAAAAAAAATCAAATAAAGAACAAAGCTGCATATTCAAATCTTCAAAGATTGTTAAGCTAAAGGGATCTTACTAACACCATGTATGTTTAAGAAGGGGGATATAATTCAGATTTTGTTTTCATGTAATTAACCTTTTGACCCAAAACCCATATCTAATTGTTGTTATATATAGTATATTCATATCATGATTGTTAAGGTCTTTTCGACACCTCAAATATATCAATGCCTTAACATTTTATTATTTTATTGTGGTGCGGTATCTTGTCTCTTATTATAACTAGTAATAATATTCAGCAATGCAACACTTTGAGTATTTCCTGGTTTACAACATAATGAGCATTCTATTGCTCCTGGGCAACTTCAGAGGGTAGATTTAATCTACATACTAGAGCTCTGAAGTATCCCAAGCAACACCTTTTCTAACTTTTACCCAAACAGGGTGTTATAATGCCGATTGGCTGCATTCCTAGTAACTTTTATTCAATACCCCTTCAATACCCCCAACAACCCGCTGACCATAACTACAATTCAATAAGTCTACATTTCATACAACATCATTCTCTTACTAAGCTGAAGAAAAATTTGCTATTTATTGAACTTCTTCAATAATGTATTGTTATTAAACCTAAGTCTAATGAGTAGCTTTTAGGTATTTAAAACTATATTTGTATTTAAGTATATTGTATTATTAATCATATATTTGGGATGGATGTCATATTTTTCTAATTACTCTGGTTGTATTCTATTTAAAGACTTGACTTGGTGACCTTTGGGCGAACTCCTTGGTTTCATACTGTAAGTATGTATATGTACGGTGTTGGGTTTTTATATTAACACTAAAATAAATCTTGCTTCGCTTCTGTGCTCATACTAACATTCTAATACTGCAAAGATATCCACTAACTCATGAAATATGCAAATTTAAAGCTTCTCATGAAGATGATAATTATAATTCTTTACAAAAAGATGAATATTCCCTAAAAGATATTACACTTGAAGTATGTTTAAATATATCAATTCTAAAATAAATATTTTTCCTTCTTGCTCTACAAATGGCAACCTTTAACAATTAAAACATTATTAGATTACACACAAGTAGATTATTAAAACATATTGTAATGCTTATTGTCATGTGATCGCATTCCTAGTTCTGTAGATGTTCAAGTAACTAGTAAGACACAAAAAAACACTACATTATAACTCAATAATATTGTATGTAAAAAGTAAGTACCTATGTCATTGACGTAAAACCACTTCAGCGTGCATAATTTGAAATTGTGAATCTTAAACACAAAACTGATTGGTATGGTTTAATTAAAACTTGCAAGTTTGTTGAATTTCATTAAGGTTTCACTTGTTTGTTTGCATCATTTTATTGCACAATAATATTTTATTACACTATGTTACAATTTAGCTGAGGCAACAGTTATTTGCACTAATAAACGGTTTTGTGAATTTTATTTATTTACCCATTACTCTACCAACTTATGAGCAATGCCATATTGCAGTGCGAATTCCGAAAAGTTTTATAAGATAATGCTACTTTCTCACTGTGTAAACAGATGATTGGATTGTACCTGACCAATATGAAGTCGTAAAAATCTTACTTTATTACACATACACACTGCAAATTTAAAACCCTTTTTCTTAAGAGCATTTAATATATTAGCCTTTTATAAAGCTAGCGAGCCTACTTATTAATTTACTAATCTTGTGCTGCAATGTTTAACAGGGAAACAAGGAAACATTTTAGTTTCACATATTAATTACACGCAAATGTTATTTATCATTATAAAAGCAATTAAATTCTGTAGAGAATTAAATTAATTCATTTAATTAAATTCTCTATAGCTGCGTAATCTTTGCTTAGCTGTACAAATGTTTGACCACCTTTACTACTGTCTTTGACATTCTGCTGCTATGGAAAACGAAATCTCTTGGTCTTACTTAGCTAATAAATCACTCAATATTAAATTATGGTATAGACGGAATAGGAAAAAGGAGTCTTATCACGAATAATTGTATTATAGCATGCCTAACATCCATTGGTATGTGATCAATTTGCAGGAAGCGATCGTACAATCTTCTAGCATTTTATTAGTCATTTTAAACATTGCAGATCTTATATTTGTTAGGAAAAGAAGAAGAGAGCAAAATGCTGCATTTCCACTGCTAATTGCAAACAGACTATAATTTTTAGAAGATTGCAAAACATTAACAATGTGGAGCAGAATGCAGAGCAATTGGAAGGAGCACTAAACTCTTTTATGACCAATCTGCTGTCTAAACGTTAATTCCCAATCTTTGTCATCATGAATAAACAAGCGCCGCGCACATACTAACCGTATGTTATGTATGTAGGATGTGGTCTGTAACATACGCTTCAGCATCGGCTGATCGAAGCATTCGCGCACGCGTGCAAGCATGTTTCCACAGCCGAAGCAGCCCAGCCCATCCCGGTAGCGTGCTGAACACTTTGATGCTGTTCAACACGGACTAGTGTGGATGATCTGTGCTGATCCACGGATTTCCGCCGAAACGAATCCGAATTTCCGCTGTCAGCACGCTGACAGCGGAAATTATCTCTATGTATGGTAAATGCGGGGTACAGGTTGTTCATTGTTTTTAGCCACCATTCTCTATGAATCGGTTTACTGGTATGCTGATGGTGGGGTACTCCTGGGCGCAGATGACGATGTGCGCGATACCACCGGACTTCTGGGGCATAAACCTGAAGTACCTGAACCTCCTTGTACCTTTGGCAACCGGGCTTGGTAAGTTAACAGCTGGCGTTATATTTTTTTTTTATTGCATTGTTTTTTTGATGTTTCATAACATAATATTACGCCCGTAGATTCCCGAAGTGTACCTAACTACAGTACCTACACCCACATTTCGCTAGTAAGGGTGTCCCATGTAATAAGGGACGAGCCTATTGCCCCCAACGGGGTTCCGGCTCCGGGCTGCTATTGAGAAACTCCTGATGGAAAATCCAACAACGCTTTGCCTGGAAAACGAAACTAGGACCTCATGCTCAGCAGTAGTGCTCGCGACCACTAGATCTCCGATACATTAGGATCTTCGTACAACTCTGGTATATATACGAAAACATAAAATAGTTTTCGTACATACCTGTCCCTTAGATTGAAATATATGCTCCTTATTTTTAGCGGTCGTAGTCCTCGTCGCGTCTCTACTATAGCATTTGCTTTGTTTCAGGTGTTTGGACTGTGGGCAATATAGGACGCGAGCAAGGCCGCTTGAAGTGGGCGCTAATAGGCTCTTACCTCGCGTACCCCGTTCGATACTACGTGTTTGATGATAGCATCTGGTTCACCGTCATGGTGCTGACTTCGGCCTGCATATTTGACTCGTATGGCAAGGAGTGGAGGAGGAAGCCTAGGAAGAAGCGCCACGTTGCCAAGTAAGTTTTTACTGTTTCTTAACATGGAATGAATTTTCAGAGCCTCAGCATAATAACTAAATTTAACTTTTACTAAATTATTAAAAACAATATTCCATGACTGGATTCCTGAAGGGCAATTCTCAAAATTTTAAGAACTTTTACAGCCCGATCTGACTCTATTTGTCAAAAATACATTTAATTTGCCTGCCTACAATTTTTGACTAGTTTTTAACATAGATTGTCGCTGAGATAACATTGCAACTGGATTTTGAACATTTTTAATTACTGGAATTGGCCTCCTGACCGTTACACAATGTCAACCTATTTTATTAAGGTGCTAAATAAATTATTACTAAAATGATTTCTGTTTGTGTCCTAGGCGCGTCATCATACTATCGGCTTGTTGTTTCCTGTACATCTCGCTGTGGTGCAGCTACTTGTACTTCCACGGTACTATCACGGACAGCGAGGGCGACGAAGTGCCTATCTACGAAGCTATTCATCATTTCTTCACCAGTCCTTGGTAAGTTATTCAAAGGAGGAATTAACATATTCAATATCAGTTACGTGACTCCTTGACCGACACTATTTTTGTCATAATTATTTAACTTATAGGTATTTTTTACTAGCTGAACTCTCGAGGTCTTCTCTCTAAATCCGTCAACGAAGATACGGGCCCGGCCGGAAGTAGTTGATACGGCAAAACAAGACCCAAATTATTTTTTTCGGACGGGCAATAACATCGTGATTATGGACAACTGAAATCGTGTCGTCATTCATTCTTAGTTAAATTATCAAGTTTATAAGTAACTAGCAGCGCCCCGCGGTTTTACCCGCGTAAGTTCCGATCCCGTGGGGATATCGGGATAAAAGATATCATATGTGTTAATCCAGGAAAAGGTCTATCTATGTGCCAATTTTCATCCAAATCTGTTCAACGGTTTACGCGTGATTGACTAAAAAACATCCAAACATCTTCACAAACTTTCAAATATTAGTAGGATGAGAATGACATAGATTATTATGAACACAGAGATTTTTTCTCACTTATTGATTTGGTTATGATGCTTATTGTATTTGGTACTTAATTTTGTACCTAATCTAATAATTGTTTTTTTATTCCGAAAGCCGCAATAAAAGGTTCCCGTACGTACCTTATAATATACATATTTGTATATATATTGGATGTAATATGTGTGTAAATGCATGTTCATTGTCATCTACCTAACGTTTTCTAACTATTGGGGTCGACTTCTAGTCAAACTGGATGCAGCTGAATACCAGTATTTTATATGGTGCGACTCTCTACTATAACCTCCACAACCCAATTACTGGATAACACGATACCTCTTGGTAAGACTGATTTTCAGACTTTCAGTCTTCTGACTTCCCATAACTACTGTCAAAAATCTAAGACTGACAGCCAGGAACAGCGGCTTAAATGCACGTTATTGCAAATAGTTGTTATTTATAAAAATGTAGAACAAGGCATGAAGATCTTCTTTTATATATATATTTTTTTTGTAATGTTGTATGATGATGAGATAGATTTCTGTTGTTGTTCATGTTGGGTTTATATTTTTGTTCAACAAATATGATATTATGAAGTAAACAACAGATTATAGATATGCACGAAGACAGACTATTTTTGTTCTTATACACCTGTTTTATTTTTTTTAATAAATAATTCCCTCCAGGTGGTTGGATGTAAAACAATGCATTGCCGAAACATACCAATATGCGCAGCATCACGGATGGTACGAGGTGTGGAAACAGGTCGTAGACTTATCGGACCCTCACGGAGAACAGAACGCTTATAAGGTAACATCATGATCCTTGAAACCTTTGGAAAGTTTGACACAATTGGGAGACATTATGATTTATAGTCTGTTCCAAAAGTATCTGATAAAATGTAAACAAAACAAAATCGGCAAACGTACCTGTTGATCCATTTTTTTTTGTGCCACTTAAAAATATGTATACCCGTAATTCTTATTAATTCATCTTAAAGTTTTTTTTCGTTAGACAATTGATAATTAATTTTGCCATCTCAATTTTCGTCGACTATTTTTCAATTACAATTTAGTAACGTTATTCAACCTTTGACCTTGGACAAAATAGGTTGTGGAATAGGTGGTGAGATTCAAAATCTAAACCAGATGCAGATAAACGTGTTACTAATTCCCTTTAAGGCGAAAGCTCCAGGGTAGCCGGCGAAATTCATTTTTTTAGGTTTTTTGCAATTTGCCGGTCAGTATTAAGTTGTACGTTGATTAATATATGATTCGCGGCCGTAACAAATATGTATTTACAGAATTATAATAATTAAAGTCATCAACACAACTCTCTAAGACCACGTAACCCCAAAGAATGACTATTTCATGAAATCTTGACATTTTGGTATTATACTAACCTAACAAGTTGTATTACTGATTCTAATGATTATGATTCTGTATGTTCTGTGCATTATGAGTGGTCGATCGACCAAGATCTGGCCGCACCCTAAGGCCGCTATCCCACTAGCGTTTTACGAGCGTTGACGTCAACGTCGCGTCTGCGCGGCGTCGACGCTGCGCAGACGCGACGTTGACGTCGCGTCATCGCGTAACAAGCATAAAACGTCCGCTGAACGCGACGTTAACGTCGCGCAGATGATACTATTGCCAACAAACGCGACGTTAACGTTAAGCAGACGCGACGTTGACGTCGCGTTCAGCGGACGTTTTATGCTTGTTACGCAATGACGCGACGTAACGTCGCGTCTGCGCAGCGTCGACGCCGCGCAGACGTGACGTTGACGTCAACGCTCGTAAAACGCCAGTGGGATAGCGGCCTAAGCGGCACGGGTGCGTTTTTCCCGTGGCGATTTTATTTCGCGCACTGCTTAGCGCCGAGAGTTGAAAATTCAACAATGTATTTTTTTGACTCGATTAGAAGCGCCCTGTTGGATTCTGAATGCTTGGCTCAACACCGAGAGTTAAAAATCCATTGCGCGATAAAATCCCGCCGCCACTGAATCTGTGCCGCCGCGATATTTTTACGTCTGTGAGAACGTGGGCTAAGGGAGACGACCAACATTGAACAGCGGACGACTGCGGTCTGCTTGTAGTTAAAATAAAACCTTTTAAGCGTGGAATACACATGCTACTAGAAAAGCACGCTTGTTTGATACTAGGTACATTTGCTCATGAAAGCACAGACCTCAGAAGCATACTTATTACTAGCATACTTCTTTCTAGCTCGTCTGACATACACATGCTCATTATGTAGCATTCAAAATGGACGTTTCTTTGCGGAATGAATTAAATTCTTTGATGATGAATGAATTATATTTGTTTTCGTATTGTGGTGAGCGTGTATTCCATAAATATTCATAATTTCGGTACCTATAGATATATAAAATTTAAATTTTTGTCATCGCCCCATTGAGCCATCGTGACTACGTTAACAAATCAAGTAGCATGCTCGCATAGAACACGTTCAGATTTGCTTTGGAGTCGACCGCGCCTTACACCGTGTGCTAGTTAGCACGAAAAATTAGACCGGCTTGCGATAAAGTAGCGTGCTTATTCACAAGCATGCTATTTTCGTATACACGTGCTAATTGTATGCTACGCAGTAGCATGTGTATTTCAGCCTTGCCTTAAAACTCAAACTGTTTTAACAAAAACTTTCTTCAATCCTTATCCTTCTGGTGTCTTACAGATGACTGCGAATCCTCTTGCGGCAAATTTGAGCCTCTTGGTAAAATATGAAAATTTCCTTGCTCTGTTGTGTTGCTCCTGTGTTATAAATGTGCGTAGTCGTAGTCATAGTCTCATAATTTAATATTATTTAGTGTGTCACCAGCAGTGCGGCGTTATAGGAAGAAAGCTTAAAGCTTAGAAAGAAGCTGGAAGAGATTTCTTTAGAAATACATATCACCTTTTTACGTACCTGTTTCTTGTCTATGGAATATGTGTACATAAATTAAATTAATAAACACAGAATTTCAGACTGGCTGCCCACACATTCAAGAAATTTGTGGTAGGACAAAGCATAGAATCACCAGTTTTCACAAAAATGCGCCATGGTAGCGTACTGTACTATATTATTTTATTCTTAGATACTAGGTTGCAAATATTATATTATTAGTGCACACTGCCAACTACCATTCATAGTTTCCTTAGTTATCCTTACCATACACTGGCTGCCATGCTTTTAGCGATAAATCTGCAGTTTTTAATTGTTCTAATTTATGTGAATTCTTGATGTACTTTCTGTCGGTCTAAACAATATAGTAATCTATCTAGATCATAGGTTCTCAACCTTATTTTACCCACCGCCCACTTTGAGAATACATTTTTTTCTGTAGTCCCCCTTATTTTTTTACTTACCATCTGTCGCGAATCTGAAACTGCTATTGTATTTTATTTAAACGCGTAATATTATATAGTCGTATGATAGGATATACAGGGTTATTGGAAAAACACCAACAACCTCTTAAGAGAGGTTCCTTACATTTATGTTTGTATAATTCGTCAAAATGTAGGGAAGAGCTGATTTTTTTCGCGATTTCAGGTTTGGTCCCATAGTAAAAGTTGGTCATAATGATGACTACAATGACCTCTTAAGAGGTTGTTGGTGTTTTTCCAATAACCCTGTATAATTTTTTCTGGGTCTTGTACTGCCCCCCTTAAGTCTTTAACACCCGCGAGGCGGCGTTATCGGCCACGTTGAGAACCTATGGTCTAGAGATCATTGTTCCTTCACACTATTCTATGGTTATTGTCGTTCTAAATCATAAGACTGCTAGTGATTGTGCTTGTATTCAACTGATATTAATTTTTTGTTTTTGCACGTTATTTATAGTGTTTTACAGGGAAAAAATATGACTACAAACATTTGCAAAGTGAAAATAAAAGACTTTTGCATCCAATAATGATATTATCGGTGCACTCATTAAGTTATACGCGACGAAAATGACGTTTAAATATTATAATATTTTGACCGAACACTCAATAAATATTCCAGGTACTTGGAGTAAATCGCGACGCTAGCCAACAAGAAATAACATCGATCTGGCGTAAACTATCCCGCGAGAACCACCCCGACAAAGTGAAGGACGACAGGGCGCGTCGAGCTGCGCAGGAGCGCTTCATGGAGATCCAGCAGGCTTACGAGATCCTGTCCAACAGCAAGCACCGCAGGCACCGACGCAACAAGAAGGATAACTCGGATCCGGCCGCCGTGAAAATCGACTTGTAGGATACGGCCGAAGGCGACCCGGGCGCCTTCATGAGTGAATTCTGGCATAACTTCTTCGGAGGACTACTAGCGACCCTCAGGCGACTCCAAGTTATATCAATATACGGAACACTCGTTCAATTCTTGTACTTAACTAAAAATAACATACAAGCTAATAATCGCCGGCAGTAACCCGAAACTTTCTCAAATTCTATTGCATATTATAAGTACGCAATCGTTTACATGTCACTTTTCAAAACAATCTTAATGTATATTTTTAGCGAATCATTTATTCATTGTCACTAGTAATTCTGGAAACATCATCAAATAGGTCAGTTTTAATATGCATGTATGTCATATTAACAAAGTCCTCGTTTACGACGGATTAATAATACACATAAATGTATCTAACTCTGGATATAATTGCATCTCGAATCAACTGTCCATCCAGATTCATTTGGTAGGCTCTGCCTGTGACTGTTGACGACTATCCAAATTAAATATAAATTGTAGCAGGTGTCATTCTAGCACTAACATAGTATTTAAGTTTAATATTACTAAGATTACTAACCATTCTATAGATATTTACTATACGAAATAAATGTGCATTTAATTTTATAGCAATTTAAATATCAGCAATTGGTGTTAAATGTTCGTTCAAAATATATCCTTGTATCGAAAATTTGTATAAATTGTATCCTTAAGCAATAATATCATACATTATTTTCTTCCTAAAACTATTTAAAGGCGATTGTATTGTTAGAGATAACCGTTCTATGGCTTGAAGAGCATATTATACTATGTTATGTAGTATTTGATGCCCAATGCTGCAACTAGAGCTTACTATTTCTTGGGATACATTTATATTATACGTGTTGTAGGATAGACGTTCGAATTACTATGTATATCTGGCCCACGGAGCCATGTGTCTTCCTTCAAGTTAAGTGTTAAGTCTGCGTTTCATTGTGAACATTTTTGTATTAATTTATTGAATCTATATTCTATATCTGAATCTCAGATGTTTTTTACCAATAGATTTCTTGATGATTGATTAATAATGTAAGACAATATTTTAAGGTACACTATACTGGGTAAGAATATATATCAATCTAATCATTCTTGACTGTGTTTACTGTAGGTACATTTTATAGTACGAAGACGTAGTTAGTAGTAAAGTTGATGAATTCAAATATTAGAATAATTATGTCAGTGTTGTTAACTGCAAAGATGGGCCCCCCGTTAAAGTTTAGCAATTAAATAATCTTGAAACGAGAAAATAATTTTAAACAAATACCTTTACTTTCAATTTACGAACTGATTTTGTTGTTTTTTATGCATTGAATACACCAAATTTAAATATAATATAATCTTAGCAATGGCTTAAGAATTATTTTAATAAAATTATGGTAAGCGAAAAGCGACGCCGTCCAGCTTTTTTCGGAACACAGTTTCGGATTAAATTAATATAGTTAGGATTCTTGAAACCGTAAAGACTTATAAACTTCTGTAAACTTAACGCACAAGTACAGAAAATTATTCGGCTGGAAAAAAATCCCTGTCACTTTTAAACGAATTTATTTCTGCTGCAATCGAACAGCTAATCCTGAATGCTTCATAGATGAAGTTTTTTTGTTTTGTTACCTTAGATATTTTATTTTGTGCTTGGTATTCTATAGATAGGCATAAAGTGGTAGCAAAGTAATTACCTAAGTATTTATTCTATGAAGTTAGACTGTTATCTGACTTATAATTTATTTTTGTTATCTTAGTAATTTATAATTATTGCAACATTCCAATTTAGTTATAATGGAAACTGCATTTTGATGATTAACTAATAATATTATTTTTATATTTTTGTAACATTGTGTACTTAAAAGAACTGTTGTATTTTTCGATAGTATTGTTTTTTTGATTATTGTAAAATAATCTAGATACTATTTTGGATTTTTATTAGATTATATTTACTATATGGTGTCTAAGTATCAAATAAATGTATTACTCGTCAAAATAGTTGTCTTCTTTATTAATTAAATTACCTTTACATTACACATAACAATATCACGCACTGCAAGTTACCATTCCTGCCTAGTTGCTATTTCACCAATTCGCACTAAGCGTTTTCAAAATATCTTTTATAATGCGCACAGCAAAAGAGTGAAACTCTCTACCTGCGTTTGTGTTTCCGAGTACATACAACCCGAATCTCTTCAAAGTAAGAGTGAACAGGCTTCTTCTGGGTGAGCTCACTCCATCGTAGACTTTGTCTCTGTCACCTCTGACCTAGACTAGAGTCAAGAACAAACCCATTTAAAAAAAGACGTCATCACCAGTCCACGGCTGGACCACAAATTTAGATGTACGGGCTCTCGAACCGCCACCCATCTAAGTCGATCGTCAACCTGTCTTGTGAAGTTGCTAACAGCCTCACTTCGAATGTTGTCAGTCCACTTCGTTTGAACTTTGACCGGCCTATTTCCAGTTCAGCTAGCTTGCTATGAGCTACCTCCACTACTAGGCTCTAGGCAGGTTTTTGCCAAGGATTTCACTTGTTGGTAAGTGATGGTTCTGTCGACCATGGTGTTCGCTTGCTTTCATGGTACCTTTTGTCTCGAAGTAACCTATTTAAATTTACTAGACATAATAATAATAATACGTTCAAGTCTGGGAAATTTCCCAGGTCATAGGTCGATATCGAATAGAACAGACCGGCAGGGATTCCACATTTTATCTCGGATTCGACCTCCTTTCGGACTTGATAGTACAGAGAGGTTACAAACTAAGACCCTTTCTTAAACTCTCAGCAACTGAGCCTGTACTGGAGACTCATCTTTTAAATACCTATATAATCTTATATAAAAATCTCGTGACACAGTGTTTATTGTTTGTTATCTCCTATTTATAAAAAAATTTGCTGTGCCCGACAGGGTCCATAATTGATTGTATCGTTTTATACTTACCACCTGTATGTGTACATTATGGATGCAATAAAGATTGAATTGAATAACGAACTCCTCCGAAACGTCTTGACCGATTTTTATGGAATTTTTTTGTGTATTTTTGGTAGATCTGAGAATAGGTCGTAGGCTATTTTTATACCCCTAGGTGACAAGGGTGGCCCTTCAGATTTTTTTTGGAATCGAAATTTTTGCGGGTGAAACCGCGGGGCGCGGTTAGTAGTTACCTATAATTCTTCTGAAAATTGTTTTTACCAAACTGCAAAGTTTGACTAAGGAAAACTGGACGGTGGTTTTTTAAATATAGGCAGGCTACCTACTTACTCATTGCCACGAGAGTAGCTTTCAGGTTCGCCGTCACCTACCATACGTTAAGATCTGCGAACCTGAAAGCTGGCAGGTATTAGACTGATTTGGGATGTCGGGCAGTTTGCCGATCAAAAAATATATCTATCCAAGACTCCTCAGCAGCAAGTAGGCAGCTATGGAAAGCATTGCCACTGGCTGGTCTCTAAGCTGTCTTAGGTAGGACCTTTATCACCCTTGTGGTGTAGGTAATTATATTTTCTGTAAATCATTATATTAATCGTTTGAGGACAACCGAAGAATATTATTTTCAAGAATGAATGAATGTTGTGTGTTTTCGTTGTACTAAAGGATTGGCCTAGCAGAACGAATGCTAATTAGGTTTGTGACTGTGTTTTAGTTTAGTGTAGGCATGTAGGTAGGTACTTAGGTAGGTATATCTAGTAATAAAACACCGTTGTTAACTTAAAAGGGTTTAACCGAAGTTAGGATCTCTAAGGTAGGTTGATACAATAATTCATTCATTTGGGACAAGCTAAGGTTTAGAAGAATGTAGACATAATTATATAAAACTTTACGATTCGCATGACGAAGATTCTTCAGGTGTTACGCCATCTTAAAAGAGGGACGTTTTCCCATCGCCGTTGCCGGAGCGATTGCGGAATATTGGGTGGATGCGTAAACCGCAAACCTCACACACGCACCACACCGCTGGGTCCGATGGCTGTTGCATCGACGCCACCTCCTTGACATAAGTGTTGCCGACGCCGACACGACGCGATCCCGGCTCCATGAACATGGCGGCTATAAGCAGAACACGCACAATGTTACCATCGAGTCACAAAAGTAGCGCCGTGAGCAAAATGCATTGCTGCCGGTCGATTCTGTAAAAATCTCACCGTGAAAACTTAGGTGAAGTGAGTTTTATTTTTGCTAGGAATTGACACTATTATATTAACAGCTCACTCCACGCTCACTTCACCTAAGTTTTTACGGTGAGATTTTTACAGAACAGCACCGCAGGAGCACCCGCGCTGAACTGAATGATTTTTAGTTTCCATTGTACCTAGCCATTGATTCATGATATTCAAATGTTGAAAACTCGACACCACTAGCTTTAAATAAGGACATATACCGACCCCCACCAACCCATTTCAATTGAATAAAATTTGCATATTTTCTCAGCGGTAGACAGCGAAATTCAAATTTTCTTCCGTTTTTTGTAATTTGCAGGTCAGTATCAGGTTGTATCTTGATCAAAATATGATTCGCGACTATAATAGATAATTCTGTATTTATCTACATATTTATAGTAATTAGAATCATTAATATATCTCTTTAAGTTAGATTATTGTTCCATAAGTACTTTACCTTCCACAAGAGATTTGTTCTTATGGAACAAATCTTACTTGAAAGATGTATTCATGATTCTAATGATTATAATTCTGTAAATATGTAGGTAGGTACCTGTTATAGTCGCGAATCATATTTTGATCAAGATACAAGTTGACACTCACCTGATGATTGCAAAAAACGTAAGAAAAATTGAATTTCGCGGGCTACAACTGCGCATTCACCACAGTTCCAGTACCTAATTCATTAACACCATTAACGTCACACTTCACAACTTACTTGATGGCTTAGAACGTCAATAGTAGTTAAGAGTTCCCGTCCACTGATGGCCGCTCCTCGGCATTCAGTGGCGAGCTGAGGCTGATGCAGCCTCCGCCCGGGCTGAAATTGCGATATATTGATTGATGTCCGCCCTTGTCTGCGCAAGTGCAGTTTATAGGTACCTAACACTCACCTGTAGCTACATTACCTATAAACGTATACAATGCTATATTGGCTTGAGGCGGACGAGATTAATTATTACCTATTTTAGCTACCGCGACCGATTGGATACCGCACACTGGGTGAGCGTGAAGCGGCAGTTTTTCTTCTGCACATTTTATTTCGTAGGTGTGTAAAGCTGTGTCTCATCCCACGATTTTGTAATAAGTTGATTTAAAAACATACCTAACCCTCCTGGTGCAGTCGGGTAAAAAGAGTGACGTTGGAGTTTCTTGTTCCATAGAGATCTACTTTGTGGAATGAAGTTTTAACTTTCTGACTAACTGAGCGACTCTTCAAACGACGACAATTCAAAATTGCCCGTAAATGGTTCACTTGAAATAAATGCTGTGTACACAATTATTTATCTATTGTGGCGAGATCCTATAGAGCAGGCAAACTATAACAGCCCGCGATCCAACCGGACAGCCAGAAACGGCCCTTTTAAAGAACCTAGGTAGGTATCTAATATTCCAGCCTGCAGCGCTGCATGAGTTAGGTAACACGGTCTTACATAAGACCGCCCTAATTTATGTAGCTGTAGGTAAGAAAAAAACCATACCTACGATAGTACCTAATTTATTACACCTTACACTCGTCCGATCGACTTGAAATGTGATTGGTGTACGGTCAGCATCAAAAGTCGATTAACACTTCAGTTTTTTTAATCTTAGTTATTGAGCAAAATATTAACACTTTAGTTTTTTTAAATCTCAGTTATTGAGCAAAATATTTGTTGAAAATTGCATCGTACTTCTGCTGCAATTTTGAATAAATATTTTGCTCAATAACTGAGATTAAAAAAACTGAAGTGTTAATCTTGTGTTAATCGACTTTTGATGCTGACCGTACCTACCTAGCAGTGCAATTATGGGGTATCCTTGACCTCATGCTGCAGCCAGGAAAGTCTACGGTCTAACCAACTGCTCAACAACTTAAGTCCATCAGAGTCATCAGACATTTTCGTGTTTAGGCTCATTCAATTGGTCTCGATGAGTAGTTGATTCACAGATGGTGAGCATATAGTCTGATGATTAGGCAGGCCCCAGTACCCCAATTGCGTAACACGCTATCAATCTCAATCTGAATCATTTTGAAGGATATTGCTAATCCATTGCTTCATATGTGCGCAAAATATGTCTGCTCAACAACGCAAATGCCGCAATGAATGTTGTTGTTGAACTGTCAAAATGAAACCCTTTGCTACTGATAGTGTTACGCAATAGGGAATATGCATGCATTTTTTTCATGGCATTTATTAACAAAATATGAAAATACCTACCGTAGTAGAGATGACAAAAAGTGAAATTAAAATTAAAATCGGCCAAGAAACACGGCCGATATGAGCATTTAAAACTATTGATTACACACCAATTAGACAGAGAGATCCGACATAGACTGTGACGTCACATGTCACTACGGCCACATAAACTCCGTGTTAAATTTCGTTTTGCGAGAAAGAGATAGAAACAAATCTTCGATGGCTCATATCTTTTTTAATTTCATAGTTTTCCGAAAAACAGTTTTACTAAACTGACTTTTACTTTACATGAATGAGGATTAATTTTTTAAATAAAAAAAAATCATGCATATTCCCTATTACCCCGCTGATCTAGCCATTTAGCCGCACCGGGCAAAAATAATATTTGCCGTCCTGTAGGTACAACCTAATTTTACCCACTTTATTGTAACTTAACAAAGACCTTGTAAGCGTTATTCCAGCCAGAGATGAGAAATTGAGAATATGGTGCAATTTTAAACCAACTTAAAAGTTGGTTATCATTTTGACCCGTATGTGCCCCGTATGTATGTAGGTAATATTGTTGGAATTGAGTAATATTCACATATGTTAGTCTACTGGGGCTTCTGTACGAGTAAAAAAAAAAAAAGTGTTCGAGAATATGCAAACTGCGCTCATTCATATGATACCCTACATGTCCACCACCACTATGTCCATGCCCACTTCGAATTTGTCAGACCCCCTTTCAGTCCCTGTTGCAAAACAAATATATATTTTATTTCTTTCTTATTTGCAAAATACATAGTTGGGTAAACGTCTTCTAAAACTATTCTAAATTTCAAGTTTCAAGCATTAGTAGTTCTTGAGATATCCAGCTGTGACAGACAGACTGGGTTTCACCATAAGGGTTCCTTTTTACCATTTTGGTACGGTACTCTAAAAACGATTACCTACCTACTAAGTACTTACAAACAAATATTCCAGTTATAACTTAAAACTAAAAATAATGAAATGAAAAAGTAATAAAAAAAAAATTAAACCGACTTCAAGAAGAAATTAACTCAAAATTATGAAATAACTTTAATTTCGGAAGTCGGTGGCAACTGGCAATAAACTAAAATACAGATCCCAAGACACCGACTTCCGAAATTAAAGTTACTTCATAATTTTGAGTTAATTTATTTATGTAGCCGGTTTAATTTTTTTAAATTACTTTTTTCAATTTGTAGTTATTTTGGTAGTCGGTTTTTTTTTGTTAAAAAGTTTTATTTATCGCTTTTTAGTGGGTCTGCTTATAATTTATTTAAGTTACAATGGCATAGTGTCTAATATTTCCATGTGATTACATAACTCACATAACTGAAGTAATAGTAACACATCATATTCATCATCCGACGAAGCGATGTTCGGCGTTAATTAATGTTTAGGTGAAAATATTTGGACTCATTAAAGCTATCTTTAACTCTATTTATTTCGGTAATGTGACACTTTCAGATATCATGATATATGACATTTTTTGTTCCTCTATAATGTCCTCTATCTATAAATTAATATAGGTGACATTATCGTGCGGACCAAGGCGAGGCCAATAGGCTTAAAGCCCTTTGCGCTTAATAGACACTACACAAATATTTATTAAGATTAACATTTCAAAATCTTTCTTTCTGTCGGTTTTTAAAAGCAAGTCAACTGTGGGTACTTACCACCTTTATAATATACGCGCCGCACTATGTAGGTACCTACCATATTGTTGAAACTCAGCAGGCCAATTCTCGTAATATAAAACGTTCAAAATCTAGTCGCAGTCTCATCTCAGCGACAAAGAAATGTCAAAAACTTGTCAAAATGTAGGGAAATTTGAAGTATTTTTTGACAGATTGAGACTGAGATCAGACTGTGAACGTTGTTAAAATTAGTAGAATTGCCCCTCAGATGTGTCTTCTCGACATCAGTGTGTCACTAACGGGATGCAGCAGAATACCAGCGTCACCTGGCATATGCTGAGCTGGACTCCCATTTGGTGCAACCATGAGACACACACCGCCCAGTAGTGATCGACCGTTATAGATGTTGATGAGTTAGGTGTATGGTTCAATTTATCTTTTTAATCTTTGTTGTTTTTTCACCTTTTTTGATGTTTTTAGTACCTGTATTGTGTCTTTTGTTGCACTGAATAAACGTTTTATCTATCTACTTATCTAATAAATAACTGCTTAATGATGCTACGCATTAAATTATTTGAAAGAAAAAGAAAGAAAGAAAGAAAATACATTTATTTAGCACAGACTAAGAGACACACAATACACCAGGTAGTTAGATATTAGTCGTACATCAGAATAAAAAATAAGATGAAAATAAAAAGTGCAAAGTCCGATGTAAGAAATTAGGAGGAAAGTGTGCCTCACGGCTGCGCCAAAAAGGCCCAGTTCAGCAAAAAATGCCAGACAACAGCAGGCCAATTCTCGTAATATAAAACGTTCAAAATCTAGTCGCAGTCTCATCTCAGCGACAAAGAAATGTCAAAAACTTGTCAAAATGTAGGGAAATTTGAAGTATTTTTTGACAGATTGAGACTGAGATCAGACTGTGAACGTTGTTAAAATTAGTAGAATTGCCCCTCTGGTGCCTGACGCTGGTTTTCAACTGGACCAGAAGGCCAATTCTCGTAATTTAAAACGTTCAAAATCTAGTCGCAGTCTCATCTCAGCGACAAAGAAATGTCAAAAACTTGTCAAAATGTAGGGAAATTTGAAGTATTTTTTGACAGATTGAGACTGAGATCAGACTGTGAACGTTGTTAAAATTAGTAGAATTGCCCCTCTGATGTGTGAGGTGACGGATGTAAATCAGTTTTATACTGCATCGTGATGTGTGTAATGTGTATGCATAATTAAGTAAATAAATAAAAATAAATTAGTGTCACATAAAAACAGTAACGAGTAGGTACCTATATATAAAAAGCGTGATATTGAGTAACATTGCAAAACTAAACAATAAATAAATAAATAACGATAAATAGATAAGTGACATGACCGCATGATAGACCTTCTTATGCAAATAAAGAAATTCTCCGAAACGAGTCAGAACAGAAACCTGTTTTAATTTAAAACGATGCCTGACTTCCATGCTCCAACACATTGTCAACAAATTATTTAAAAGTGACGTCTATGGTTAGGCTATGTTCTTTCACAGTTAGGTACAGACGACAGCCCATCAAGCTACCCGAAACTGTCAAATTTTTCCAATCAACTTTGAATGTAGGTAATGCTTTAGGGATAAAGTTGAAAATCTATTAAATAAATTTGACAGATTGTAGTAGCTTGATGTGCTGGCGTCTGTACATGTTACCTGTGATTGCTTTAAAAATAAAGCATAAGACAGACTTAAAAACGAAAATATTAGGGCTGTTTTAATGAAAATACAAGTTACTTATTTTTTACATGATTGTATTTTATGAAAAAAAAATTTGTTTGTGATGACATCATGATCAATTCGTCCTTTTTGTATCTGTACTTATCACTGCTGGCAATTTCGTTAGGTCGGATATCCTCTCCTTTATATGTGCAGATAATGTGTAGTAGGTACACCACCTGCTAAAACCACATTGCCTGCTGTTTGCAGATTGATTTGCAAGCTAACAGCAACAGCAGAGAATCGGCACTTCATGTTGTCTCTCTACTGTATAATTCCTTGTCTTATTATGACTATGATTATAATGCTCCAGTGCATGCAGTGGTTCTGTGTTTAGGTGTAAGTAGGGGGGTGTCAGTAAATGCTTCTGTTAAAGAAAAAATACATTGTTACAGATGAGAAATCACAGCGGACTCAGCACAACTGAGGACAGTGTTAAACATGTAACAATTAATTATTTTGATTTATGTACAGACGCTAGCACATCAAGCTACTACAATCTGTCAAATTTCTTTAATAGAGGTTCAACTTTATAACATAAGGTTCAAAGTTGATCGGGAAATTTTTACAGTTTCGGGTAGCTTGATGTACTGGCGTCTGTATTTATACTTTATATTAAAATTTAAGTAAAATTAAATATGAACCAATTGATACCTAATTTAAGAATAAATTTATTTATTTATTTATTTTATTTTACCATTTATGTACACACATATTATATAAACAGACATGGAATAAAACAGAAAAGAAAAATGGGTACAAAGGTGATGCATGCGTAGGTATTTCATAAGAAATATCTTCCAGCATACCTGCGATAGGACAATAAATAGAGAGATGTAGACAGCGTGTGAAAGAGTAAAGGAGACAAAAAAATAATACTTACATACAATCTAATCTAAAAACAAATCACTTAATAAAACTAAACAAATATTATGAGAATTTATACTTACATAAATACAAATAAACATACATACATACTCGTACTTCTATAATACATATCACTAGAATGTTAATAAATACCTATTAAAATGTAATAAAAAAAAAAAAATACATACACAACTATATTGATGTTATAATTATTATCTGATCTCCCTTATTTGGCTATGCAAATTACCCAACAATCATGGACTTCCATGAACTCCAATCTCAGAATCCTGACTGAATCCAGAGTATTAAGTACTAAAAATTACGCGGAGTCTGTGCCACCTCATACCTCACCTTCACTTTTGCATCACACATCGTCGGTATGTACATTGATGGAAAAGTAGCCCTTCTTGTTTCGGAAAAGCTTTGCTTTATCTCCACCTGTTAACATAATAAACATTTAAGTATTATAATAGCGTAATCAGCGTATAATGCTCCCACAGCTGGGACACAGGCCGCCTCTCTGTGAGAGGGAGTGGCCCATAATCCACCACGCGGGCCCAGTGCGTTCGTGGATGTCACATGCCTTCGAATTTTTTGGTTCTAGCTAGAACAATTAACTTATAAATTTAGTTTCCTCACGACGACCTATTCCTTCATCGTATTGAGAGTTTTGAGAGCAGTGGTGATGAAATTATATACACAAAGTGCCTGTGTCAGGGTTCGAACTCACGACCTGAGATTGCTTGCTATCGAGACGCTAATAAGACGGGAATTAAGTGCCACCGCTGACCACCGCTGCACCGTACTCAAATACACGAGCGCCACGTTGTCGACAGCCGCCGACGCGTCGCCGGCTGTCGACGGCAGCTCTACCGTTGACGCTTAACGCTCGTGTGCATGCACACTAATAAGCAAAAAAACAAACAAACACAGTTCCTATAATTACACAGAAACAGTTCCTATCAGTTCAGTTCATTAAACAGTTCCTATAATTTTTTGTAGATACCTATACATATTTACTTTTTTTTTAAATGGACATTAAAGTATAAGTACCTACTTACAGCTTTTTCATATTTTCAAACATTACTGACTAGTTTGTCTCGTCATCATCAGCCATATTTTAACTACCGTGGGCGTTCTATGGGCAGTGTTGGTTACTAACAGAAATTTAACAATTTCCATCCGAAAGTGTGTCTGTCTGTCTGTTACCTCTTCACGTACCCGTCAAGCACACACGATGATGAAATAGAAAATCAATTGTGCCTCATTAGCGGAGCTTGAGAGGTCACGCCACTGAACCGATTTAGATGAAATTTGGTATAGAGATAGTTTGAGTCCCGGGAAAGGACATAGATTTTATACCGATATTCCCAGAGGATCGAAACTTATGCGGGTATAACCGCGGGTCGCTGCTAGTACTTAAATATAAAATAGATTGACCTGGAAGATTGGATTTTACTTACTGTGATATTGCAATCTATGCAACCAACAACAAATGGGAACTTTGCAATAATAAACTCCTTCTGGCAATAAGCGTTGATTTCCCTCTGCGATGGCATTTTAATGTACCTATTTTGGGTGTAGCTTCACTACAAGTTTTGTCACCTTTTTCACCACTCCACTAACAGAAGTTAGGTACACTCACTTCATGAGTATGAGCTATGGCCTGAAGATGATTCGAGTTCCAGTGGCATAGAACCTGAGTAGATTAATAACTGCTACACAGGTGCCACAGTTCCATTACTGGAAAGTGATAAGAAATTTTCAAGTTACTTTTTTTACAACTTATTTATGAATGCCTTTAACACAAACAAAAGCGAGGTATACCTACACATCGTACCTATTATATTGATTCTTACAGGCTAGTCATGAGATGATTTATTTTCCATACATACATTCTATGAGTTAGTCAAGGGTTAAATAGTTTTATATAAAGTCAAAAAGAGAGGCCCTTCTTCAGCAGGAAACCTAAGCAAATGCTAAATCTGACTAGGTATTCTAAAGACAAATCACTGGACTTACGTGTCACTATCGAAGTCCAGCTTATCATTAAATTGATCTAATATCACTTGGGAATATCAATCTGACGAAGTTGACCAAATCTAGTGGGGATATCATTTCGAAGCCGGAGATCCCTTCGAAAGTCGAAAACTTATACGGGGAATTGTGCGCATCGCATCCATCTCGACCTCTGACCCCGAAAATGAGAATTGCAGAACCACCTTAATTCGCCATTTCACGGAAGACCTGCCAGAAATCAGACAGCTTAAAAATGGATAAACCCTTGGTGACGACGGGATTATGATCGGGCATCTGAAAACGGGAAGAAATCTTGCACTGAAAGAGCTTCCGAAGCTCTTTGTAATATCTGGGAAAACTCCAGAAGAGTGGCCAAGGAGCGTCATCGTTCTCTTCTCTAAAAATGATAAGACCTTTTTAAACAATTACTGAACCATTTCGCTCCAAAGCTACATTTAAGTTTAAGTTGTTTTCAAAAGATTCGTCACGAATTGTCTAGCGCGAAGACTCGACAAGTCCGTCACCAGACCAGAGGAGGGTACAGTACTACATCCCCATAGTGCGGAAAACTATACAGAAGTCCGAAAACTATAATCGGCCCCTATGTGTTGCTTTTGTGGATGTTTTAGACTCTATAGAGACCTGGTCTGCTTTGGAGTCTCTGCCAGCGATTCAAAGTCAACCGACATTCAAGCGCTGAGATATCCTTATGAAAATGCGACAGACGCTGCAGTTTGGTAAGACCAACTTTGAGAAGGGGGCATAATTAGCCTACAATGTTCACACTGCTGGGACAGAAGCATCCTTTCTAGGAGAGGGATTGGTCCGCTTGATTGGGTTGGTAGATGTCACATGTCTTCGAATTTTTTGGTTCTAGGATGTTTGCCGGTTTCCTCACGATGTTTTCCTTAACCGGTTTGAGAACAGTGGTGATGATATCATTTACACAAAGTAAAGCGCCTGCCTGGTTTTGAACCCATGACTTTCAACTCCGTAAGTCGGGGCCGTTACCATTCGGCCACCACTGTTCCCCGTCAATGAGAAGGAATTCGGCCACCACTGTTCCCCGTCAATGAGAAGGAATTTAAGCTGACAGAAGAATTCAGCTGCAATGGGCAGTGTTTGGAAAGCTATGTCGAGTCATCTCGTCGTTTATTCCGCAGAGACTAGACTTAACCTTGAATCAGTGCGTCCTGCCTGATATAACATAAGGAGCTGAAACATGGACACTCACGGTGCGGCTGGTCCATGTTATGTGGGCGTATGCCCAGCAGTGGACTGCTGTAATCTGTGATGATGAAATCTTTTATTACGGCTGAGATGAACTAAGTTTTTTTAACATATTATTAGACATGTCATGTCATCATGTGTCATTGACGCCAAAACAAAATGAGTAGGTAAATGCTTATAAAAATATAGGTACTTTATAACACGGACCTCTATCATACAAGTACGCTAAACACACTGACCTCTATTAAACACTTGTCAGTGGCTAACTTGTGGAATATTTAAGAAATTACAGTTATTTTTTGTGCCGCACGGGGGTCGAGGTTCTCAGGAACTAAAATTCAAATAAATAAAGTTGTGAATGTTCCATGTCGATAATGTGTATAATTTACGTCTTTCAAATAGAAATGTAATGTCGCCAGAAACTGCAATTTTATTAGGTTAGAGCAAAATGGCAACATAATAGCTCAATAGTTTTAGTTCACATTGCGAACTAATGTGACCCCAGCTCAGCTTAAAAAACTAGTGTAGTTGAGCGAAGAGATAATAGCTCAACCATAGTAGTTTTTAGGCTAAGTTTTAAGCCTATGCTCATATTTAAAGCTCACTAATCTGACCGTCATGGGCTATAACTTTACAGGACACTATCCACTAGTTTATTGCTGACGATATAACCGCGCCCTAATGAATTTTCAGTTAACCTTTGCAGCAATTATTCTATTATGTACTTAAAAATGAAGCATAAAAATATCTGGGAGTGATTCAATTTTTTTCTCTTAAGTAATAAATTACCTACTCTCAGCGGTTATAACGATCGATAAAAGTTCATAAAAGTATTTTTATCGAAGGATAAGTCCCATCTATAATATTAGTTCCATGAACTACACGGACTCTCATGTTGCTATTAGCGCCAAAATGGCGAAATTTAAATGTCTTCATTTTGTCATCGATAGTATGAAGTCCAGCGTACTTGTATAATAGTCAGGGTTTATAAGAGAAGGAGGCACTGAAGCTATGCTCCAGGGAACTGTCCTAGGGCCTATATGTCTTAATTTATACCTACAGAAACGACGAAATGTCTTCAGCTTGGGACCTCGGCCGTACCTATTGTGATTTTTTGTGAAGTATTAATGCCAACATGATTCCGTTGCGAGAAAGGAACAGTGCTATCGACTATGTAAAGCTCCGTTATTCTATGGCTCCATGCGAGAGAGATCTCGCACTGGCAAAATGAGGGCTTTAATGGGTATTTCGCGTATTTGGTGCATATTTCATGATATTTTTAAATTTCAATTTATTGTCAAATAACTTTGTTTTTTTTTCTAATATCATTAATATGTAGACAATCTTTCAACATTTTGTGGATTAGACCTTCTTTCTATAGATACTAAAGAAATTAGTATTATTTAAAAAATCGGGGTGCGACGTTAATGAGAGCGTTAGAGAGGGTAATGATATTGAGTCGCTCATTGAAAGGATAGGGGTGCGAATGTAATGAAGACAAACAGAACCTCATTACTATCGCTCAAAAAAAAAACGACGGTAAACGAAGGCAGTGAGGATGAAGGTAATGAGATTTGAGAACTTTATAATTTTTTTCTTAAATAATATCAACTTGATGATGATGATGATGATGATGATTAGGGGACTCCCTTTTCCGCACTTAGACTCCCATTCGGTCCGTTGTGCGTGGGGATTCTGGCTAACAGAGCCAGCCTAGCTCCGCCCAAAAGCACAGAAGCTTCCTGGGAGCTTCACAGGCTTCGCGGAGCGACCTCATTGTTCCGAGGATTTCTGCACGTTGAGAAGCCACGGCCTCGCAATCCAGGATGACGTGGGCGGCTGATTCCTCGGCATCAAGGCAGCCCCTGCAAAGGGGGCTGTCCGTGGCGCCTATGTTGAAAAGATGTTTGTTAAGGTTAGGTTTTTAATTCTTAGGTTATTTCTACTCAGGCTGAGAAGTTTTTTGGTTAATTGCGGGTGTATCATTGGTAAAGCCAATTTTGACTGTCTACAGTCTGTTGCCCGTGACCATCTATTGTTGTGGAGTTCGGTCGATCTCTGGCGAATCCACGCACGAAATTGTGAGAAAGGCAAAGGGAGAAGTGGGTACGGGCCTAGCACCCTCATATCAGAGCCTCTCTTCGCAAGTTCATCTGCAGCATCATTGCCCAGAGATTGACTGTGCCCTTTGATCCACTGGAGAGTAACACGATTAGCCGTCGATAAACTCTCCAGAGCTAGATGGCACTCAAAAATTAGCTTGTTGTTAGTTTGTTTGCTTCCTAAAGCTTTAAGCACAGATAGGCTGTCGGATAGGAATTTAATTCCGTAGTTCCGAATGCCTAAGCGCTTTACTGCTGTTGCGGCTTGTGTTAAGGCAACACATTCGCATTGAAAGATCGAACTATGTGTGCCTAGTGGTATGTGAAAGTTAATATTGAGGTCAAGGGAGTGTACGCCAGCACCTGAACCGTTTTGTGTTTTAGAGCCATCTGTATAAATGCGCACTTCATTGACTCCTGACTGATCCCTTTCCTCTTGAACTGTTTGTATAATGTAGTTCTTGTTGATAATCGGTTGGTTTGGTGTTCTATCACACGGGGCAGCGATGAGAGGCTGATACTCAATCGCCCGGTCCAGGATTTTAGCGTGTGGACTGGTAATGTTTTTGCCCCATATGCCCAGGTGCATTAGCCTGATGGCAGCCAGCGCCGCTTCCTGCTGTATGTACAGGTCAAGGGGAGTTAATTGAAGGGCTATCTCCATGGCTGCTGTTGGGGTGGTTCTCATGCAGCCAGTGGTAGCTGAGCAGGCCAGGCGCTGAAAGCGCTGTAGTCTGGTAATGGTGGTCGAGAGTTCTGTCCTCGTCCACCAAACCAGAGCTCCATAAGCCAACATTGGCCTGATCAGCGCTTTGTATATCCACAGAGTAATCTTCGGAGAGAGCCCCCATGATTTTCCTAACATTTTTTTACATTGGTAGAGTGCAATTGTGCTTTTATTAAGTTTGTAGTCAAGATGCTTGTTCCAGAGCAGTTTGCTATCTAGAATCACCCCCAAGTACTTGACTTCGTCTTTCAATGTTAGTTCCGTGTTGAATAGTTTTGGGAGCCTATGAGGTCCAAGAGTTCTCTTGTTGGTGAACATTATTAGTTCTGACTTCGAGGGGTTAACCGATAGTTCGTGCTTCGTGCACCAACTCTCGACTATTTTGAAGGCCTTTCTCATGAGATCGCATAAGATGCCCTCAAATTTCCCCGAAATCAGAATTGCTATGTCATCCGCGTATCCCACTGAGTATAATAATATCAACTTAATGAATTACATGCATATTCTAAACTACGAATGTAATTATTTAAATTAATAATTGGTTATAAAATTTACAAAATTATAAATATTTATTCAATAATACAGACGATAAGAAAGAGAACGTTTCCAAAATATTCACCTGCCGCGAAACTTTACACGTAAATATTTTTTTATCACTAACAAGCATGCACCCCCTATGACGTTTGCTGGCTGACTGAGACGTGCGCGGGGGAGCAGATGACGGTAGCGCCGCACATATAAGGTTATACGCACACTATAACTTAAATTTTCATTCAGACCGATGGTAATCAGAAAAAATATATGACAAATATTTAAAAATAAATTTTCATTATATTATTGAGTTATTGCTATTCATTTTAGGTGAAAACGTTGTATTTTTTAATGTAGTTTTATATGATAGTTACTTTGTTGATTTTCAGTATGGATATATTTAGATAAAAAGCAAATTTATTTAGGAAATTAGTAAATGGACACCGAAGGAAATGACAATTAGTAAAGGTTTTCATTTATAATTCAATAATTGTTTTATTTTGATCAGTAAACATTCCATGCATGTAAGCACGACTTTATTTTGTTTGGTTTCCTATGTAAGGAATACAGATATTTAATTAATAAATAAAGATTTTTCATCTGGACATGTAATATGCACGAAATTTGAGAAACACCCTAATATAAGCTTCATAAAGGCTCATTCACACAGGCGCGACGCGATAGTGCGACGCGATTCTGCGATATATACCGTAGAACAATTTCTATGGAAGCGCGCATGACACCTAGAGGAACATTTAGTATGGTGTCGCGGCGATATCGCTGCGACGCCATACAAAATGTTCCTTTTGATAGAGTATCGCTGCGATATCGCGGCCGCGGCCGTTATTCGCGTCGAGCTAGTGTGAAAGGTGTTGCGTCGCAATAATATCGCAGAATCTCCACGCGACACATCGCGCGAAAAGTCGCCCTAGTCTGCACGAGCCTTTATACGGTCTCAGAATGCCCGCCGAATAGTTGAGATGATCAACATAGTCTGATAATGGAGTAGGTGGTGACAGCAACTTGATTTTACGAATTGAAGACCCGCCGAGGTTGGACTCGTCGGATTGGTTTAGAACTCTAGATGAGGAGTTGGTGGACAGGCGGTGAAAAGGTTTGATGATGTTGGCTAATGCCCAGTGTATAAGTAGAGTAATAACTATAAGTCAAAGATGTTTCTGTAAACTCTGTAATCTGTAGGTAGGTCTAGCCGTGCTGTGGACTATAACTGTGTGATGTGGTATTTAGTGCTGGCAATATATAAGGAACTAGGTGAAATTAAACCAATAACCACATTGCTGACGACCCTTTATTGAAGAAGGAATAGAACACAGTTATAGAAAAACAAACGCTATGTCGATCTCCACATTATACATTGTGTATCGAAACAAACTACAGAAAATATTGCTGTTAGCACAGCTTGAAGATCATGACGTGGCGTGACGACATGGAAGGGTGCCTCGCGATCCCGGCTAGCTTCTTGGCTGGCTGGAAGGCTGGCAACGTTCGGGTCATTCAGCACAGCTTATCAACTAAATTCGTTCATATCTGCATTTTGGCCACCTTGTAACTTAGGTGGTGTCATTCTCTGGTTCCTCCGCATCTGAAAATTGAAAAGGGGTACATGTTAATATTTGGAACTGTTCAATATCATTTTGTAGGTTGGTACTTGTTAGAGGACCTATCTATATGGGGTACTATATAATATCGAAGCCTATATTACCTATAACAGTAGTCTGTAAAGTAACCTGGTTATAGTGACAAGATTGGGCTGCCCGAAGTAGACATGGCTCATTAAGAATTACAGAGAAATGAAACCGCATACGTTTAAATAAAATGTTTACCAGTAGGTAGATACCTATTTATAAGAGCTAGGTACCCTGACAATCAAAACAGACGAAGACTAATCAATCAATACTCCCGGCGGGGGGCCCCTCCCCGCTGCGCTGCTTACCCGCGCCCCATAATTTTAAATCACAATTAATGATAATTTACATGAAATTGGTCAGCAGATCTCCTGATCCTATTTATCAATACATTGAGGTCACCAAGACTTTTCCTAAGAGTGTCGAATGCAAAGAGAACCTAACCATGAATCACGCTATGTCTTTGTAACAAAGGTTCCACGACGCACACCACGACACCACAATAGATTGCTTGAGATCATTTTTCTTCTATATCGAATGAAGACAGAACGAAGGATAGGTACCATGTGGCGTCATACAAAACAAGAGCATGGCCTAATATTAAGTAAATTAATGAAAAAAAAACAGAAATTCAACTGAAAAGAAACTGACATCGTTAGATAGCGTGGTACTAACCTTCTTCTCCAGCTTCCTCGTCCATCTTCGCTCCCTTGGGGTGCCCTCTGCTCGGAGGTGTCGCGTCTCTCCTCTGAGAATCGTCCCGTCTGAATGCCGCAGTGCTGGGGCGCGGTACTGCGACACAGCCTGCGATTCCCGATCAATGCAGGTCGTCACAGCACGCAAGTGCATTTCAGGAGGCTGAGTAGCGATTATACGGCTCTAATTTCGGTCAAGCTTGCTCTGATGCTCAGAAAGCGGTGTTGGTGCTGGCCTAGTGGTAACAGCTGCGATTTACGAGTTGTAGGTCGTTGATTCGAATCCAGACAGGCGTTTTTTTATTAGCTGTTAATATCCCACTGCTGGGCAAAGGTCTCACTACCTACTCTATTTCCACCTCTCTCTGTCCAGAGTTAGACAGAGAAAGGTGGAAATGATCATTAGACAGGCGCTTTACTTTGTGTAAATAAATTTCATCACCACTGCTCTCAAAAGGGTGAAGAAAAACATTGTGAGGAAACCGGCATGTCCTAAAGCTAAAAATTCAAAGACATGTGGTATCTACCAACCCGCACTGGGCCCGCGGTTGATTACAGGCCACTTCCTCTCGGAGCCTGTGTCCCAGAGCAGTGGGAATGTTATATTTAAGCTGATTATATTTTGATGCTGGTATGTTGTGCTTGTGCTGGCCCGGAGGCTGGCTTTTGGCAAAGCAAGAGAAGATAACACCATAACAGGCTCATACCCGTAAGCAGAATTTTAGGTACAGTATACTTACATAATAATAAATACATTCACTTTTGGCCAGTAATGTTCAAGTCCTCTGTACCTAATAGGGAGTGAGTCGGCAAGAACCTTTAACTGGGCACCAATTAGGCTGCTATTGAAAAATCCTAATAGAAAACAATACGATAGGTGAAAGCAAAGTTTTGAAGGCAGTGGTGATGAAATAATTTACACAAAGTAGGTACCTAAAGTGCCTGTCAGTGTTCTCAACACTGACAGGCACTTTCTTCTTTCTCTTTTTTCTTCTTTTCTTTCTTTCTTCTTTTCTTTCTTTCTTTCCTTTTTACTTTGGTAGGTTCGAACCTAAGACCTACAACTCGTAAGTCGCGGCCGTTATCACTGGTTTACCACGGGTCTCCGACTCTCCGTGTCAGATATGTTAGGTTAATCACAAATATAAGAAAGTGGTGGATGCTGACTAACATTAATTTCTTTGACAGTCGTTACGGGTAGTCAGAATTCCGAAAGTCTGACAACCAGTCTTACCGAGGAGTATCCTATTACTCAGTAACTGGGTTGTGGAGGTCAGATAGGTAGTCGCTCCATGTAAAATACTGGTATTCAGCTGCATCCGGTTAGACTGGAAGCCGACCCCAACACTGTTGGGAAAAGGCTAGGCAGATGATCAGTTTAACACTAATCTTCATTCACGATTTATTTGCCAAAAATGTAAGCAAATATGAGTTTATGGAAAAATAACTTTTTCACTTCTCATGCTCTGAAAGTGCTTCTTTGTGCAGGGTATAGGCTGCACAAAATCGAATTTTGTGCACAAGGGCATTAACGTATCTACTCATAAATGTATTATATTAAGGCAAAGAAAATGAGCCATACAGCCAAATGCAATAAATAAGAAGTTCATAGATAGAATTTGTTATTATATAATATTTACTTTAATTTATTTGCCTTATGTGTTTTTTAAGATATAATAGATATTAAAATTTTTATTCAAGTACGGTAGTAGTTGATTTAAGAAAATTATTATTACAAAATTAATTTAATAGTAGGCTGTATAGGTCTGCAGCCTAATATCAATGTCGTAAGATTTAAAAAAAAAAATAATTTCCTTCAGTATTCAAAACTGTTCTAATTTTACTTTGAATTTGAATTAAAGAAATGTTATGTTATACTACTGTTTTATTTCCTCGCAATCGAAGTGAAAAGCAGAGTTTATAACTCGTCCACAAAACCATTTCTATCCTCGACATTACTATCAGCCCTCGCCTTCGGCTCGGGCTGCTAAAAGTCTCGGATAGAAATGGTTTGTTTTGTGCACTTGTTGTAAAATCTACTATAAATCCTACACAATAAAGTTCAGTTTACGCTACAACTTCAAAACATTTTTATAACTTTTTCAATAGTGCTGTGCTAGTCACTCTGAAATTAAACTAATTACCATTGCAATAAAGTTGATATTTGTTTAAGTTGAAATAATATTAATTTGAAACATACGTTTGAATAAACATTACCTAGTAACTGTCAGTGTTCTCACTAAACAAAGCTCGGCCGTATTTCACCCAGTGTTTTCCACTCGCAAAAGATCTTTACACTATCCAACTGTTTACCACACGATGTTTAAATAAGTAACCTAAATAATTATTAATTTCTTCCCGTGGCGGGGATATGCAGAAACCACAATACGCCACCTTCTCCGATCCTTACATACTCCGTTTGTTTCGATTCCTCTGAAGATTACAACACAACGATCACCATTCCATTTTTCAGTTGTAAGAAATATGGAAATATATGTAGGTACGTTTTTTATTTTTTTTATTGCTGAATGGGTCCGCTCACGACCTCGATCACGCCTGATGGAAAACGATGGTTGAGGTCCATGATGGAACGAGTGTGCCTTGACTCCTTGAGTAACTGGCGGAACCAGCTGCGCTACAAGAGGAGGCTTCTTCATACATCCCAAAAACCTATCCAGTTAATTTATTGTAGCAGAGTCCAAATTTTTTTGCGTCTGCCGATTAGCCGATCCCAACGTTTTCCTAGACGGAGTCGTATCGCATGGTATATAGGGCTTTTGAAAACTCTTTATTCTTTGTAATTTTAGCTATCTGTCCAGCTATTGATCGATGCATGGACGTGTTTTTTTGTCCTTTATGTAGAATATTCTCCACATATCCTATCTTCGATGTCATTTCGATGTTACATCTTAATTGATCTCATGATACCAATAATTGTCAATTTATTTTCTATACCCTGCCTTATTCTCAATATTTGTTTGATGAGCAAAATATACAACATATTCGTTGATTAGTCAATTTTTGTCGATTAGTCAATTTTTGTCGATTACACAGTTGCGTTAACTCGACGTTTTCCAGTGTTTGCCAGTTTTCGTCGATTCGTCACTTTGGTACACTCATGACTCAAGAGAAAAGTTTTTACGGGTTGAATAAATACATAATTTCACCTGCTGTAAGGAATTCATATACTTACTAACATTAGGGACTGAAATCTGAATATATCTAATGATAAGTAGTAAACTCAAATAAAATAAAATAGAGTCAATTAAAATGAATCCGATTGATGAATTTAAAAACATTTTTTTTTATCTCGTATTTCAATTAATTTATTATTTTTAACTTATTTCTGTTTATGTTAACCAACGGATAAGATCAAAGGGTTCTTGGGTCCGTCTTGTTTAAAGTCACCAACAACGTTATTA
This sequence comes from Luperina nickerlii, assembly GCA_963855955.1. Classification (NCBI taxonomy): domain Eukaryota; kingdom Metazoa; phylum Arthropoda; class Insecta; order Lepidoptera; family Noctuidae; genus Luperina; species Luperina nickerlii. The sequence continues at coordinate 4,263,041 of OY979662.1, forward strand.
ATTTTGTTCATCCAATTTAAGATTTTTTTTTCAAGTACGATCGTTAGGCGATGGTGTTCTTGGAAACGACTTAAGTAATTAATATATTATTCATCAAGGTATTCTTGGCGTATGTGTTATATTAATTTGTAGTTTACACCATGTGTCATTTTCTCTTTAATCGTCATCCATCCGTCAGGAATATATTTCTTTGGCAAGTATGCCAAAGCAAAAAAATAGTTTGAACATAACGTCTGCCTTCCACGCTGAAGTTATTTCTAACTATTTTGCTTTTTGCAGTAGGCATTGTCGGTAGTGGAAGAAACATCCCACAAAGAGAGCTGAAGGAAATACCTACAGCCCCAATGCATTCATTGTTGGTCAGCGGGATTGTCCGAAAGGGTTACCGCTGGCCTGGAACATAAAGGGCTAAGGAAGGAACACGGGTGAGTTTTAGTCAGTAAGAGTCTGACACTCCCTTCCACTTCACCCAGAGCGGGAGCAGTCATTTGAGGATTTACCATCCTGAAACAAAAATGCATTCATTGCTCCCAATTCATAATCAGCATTTATTTTTTTGGGGTTTAGAATTGGGATCTTTTTATTGTAACACGCTGAAAACGTGATAATACGTGAATTGTTTTTTGTCCGGTTAAAGGCAATAAGCAAGAGGAACAACATTTGTCTCGTTGTCTGTACTAGCCATGTCTGCATGAAAAATAAAAGTTGTGTAAATGGCGATGAAATGCACTTAAATATACACACGGCGACACAACAAGCTATAAAGGACATGGGGGATTTTGTATAGACCCCGTCCCTACTCTGCAACAGTCAAGGGATGCGTGACAATATATGTATTTATAAGAATCAAAAAAAATACAAAATACCTGTTTACCTCGTCATGCTGTGCTGGCGCTGCTGCTGCGGCTGCGGAAAACCTCAAGCGGCGAAAATATGATAACCTTATTGGAAATTATATTTTCGAGCCGTTTGGGGTTGAAACTCTCGGGCCGTGGGGTCCGAGTGCTCATGGTCTTTTTAAAGAAATATCTAAACGGCTGGTTGACACTTCCCGTGACCCAAGGGCTGGCTTTTACCTTGGCCAGCAGTCTCTTGGGTACATTACCAGTCGACAGCGATGCGGATGAATTTATCAACGCTATTTTTTAATTGTCTGTATAGTTTAAGTTAAGTTAGAATTTAATTTTGTTATTTGTTTATGTTACTTGTGAAAAATACCTGTTTTAGTTGCAAAATCGATAGGGTTTATTTTATAATAGAAATAATCTTTTTTGGGAAAAAATGTGTCTATTTTAAATAAAAATCATATTCTTTGTAAACAAACGCATATTTTATATAAAATAAGAATAATTCTCTACAATAAAACTTTCTTCTTGAACTGAAAATGATTGGGACAAAAATGACAAAAGATTGACACATGCTTGCGAATGATCAGAAGGCCAATTCTCGTAATTTAAAACGTTCAAAATATCAACTTCAACTCTTGATTAATGGCTTCTGTGGAACAAACACCACAATTTTGCCAATTTCACGTACTAAAATCCACTAAATGAAAAAATTAAATCTCTCTGACACGTGAGACAGCTCGCTACTGCGGCTGATGTGTCGTTCAAAATCTCGTCGCAGTCTCATCTCGGCAACAAACAAATGTCAAAAACTTGTCAAAATGTAGGGAAATTAAAAGTATTTTTTGACAGATTGAGACTGTGAACTGAGAATTGTCCTCTGATAACACATGAAAACTTTACTAGTGCACACGTGCTAGACCTAATAAGTCTGTAAAAATGGGGATATGAGCGTGAACTTTAAAAAAACATAACAACAATAATGTGTCAAGTCAAACCACAGACGTAATTGTACAACCACATAAACCACTCAAGACAGACTAAATAAAAGTGTTTTCATGTCTGAAAGGGAACACTGCTCGCTGAAAGTTGATGGACATGTTAGACTGACTGGCAAAAGGATCAAGAATGGTGGCTTATAGAAGCTCAATGTAGAGACTATTACAAAGTCAACACCTACTGTAAACATTTTGTCAACAGAAAACGTACTACAACTGTATCACGAAAGGTTAGCCCATCAGAATAAAAAACACGTTAAAAGTGTTATAGAACGAGAAATTCCTAGAATTAAAGTTCGACTAGATTCAGAATTGTGTACTGGCTGTATTTATGGTAAAACACACAGACAGTCTTTCGGAACAAGTGTACGAGCTAAATTACCTGCAGAAATTATACACGCTGATGTATGTGGTCCATTCCCTCCTTCTTTTAACAAATTTCGCTACTTCGTTTTATTCAAAGATGATTACAGCAAGTACAGACACATTTATTTTGTTCGACAAAAATCGAAAGTTTACCTGAAACTCCGACAAATGTTACAAGAATGTAAAGTAGCTGGGTACTCTGTTAAAGAATTTCTTAGCGATAACGGAGGTGAATTTGATAATCAGAATGTCAGGTGCATTCTACAAGAAACTGGAATTAGACAAAGGCTCACGATGCCCTATACACCGCAACAAAATGGTCTTAGTGAACGTGAGAATAGAACCTTAGTTGAAGCCGCTCGTACAATGATGCATGCTCATGAAGAATTACCGTTTGCTACGTGGGCAGAATTGATAAATATCAGAACTGGTCCAACTTCAGAAAATGGAAAATCACCATTTGAATTGTGGTTTAAGAAGAAGCCAGCAATCAGTCACCTTAAAAATGTGAATGTTATGCTCATATTTCTCAACAAAAAAGGATAAAGCTAAGAAAAAAAAATGCTGAGAAATGCATTCTTATTGAATATAAGGTCAAGAGACGTTACATTTAATGAATCAGTATTGACTCTATTTGGTCAAAGTGATTTCGAAGAACAGCCTTCAGTCGAATTACACTTTCCACTTTCAGTACCACCGATGTGTGATGCAAGGGAGGATGATTGTGTCGAAAATAGCTTGAATCGTGCTGCAAGTAGCTCTGATGAGCTTAGTTCGACTTTGCCCCCCACATCGCCGGATTTGGTTGTAAGTCAGGAAATAGACAGCCAAGATGACTCTACTGAACCATTACAAACTTCAGAAGCATCAATGCCAGAATCACCTCATTATGAAGACGCCTTATTATGAAGACGACTTGATGGTGATGATAATGAACGACCAAGAATCTCAGATGATATAGCTGAGATAGCCACTAGAATGACAACGAGACAAAAGTCAAATACGACCACCTATTAGATCCGGAGATTACGTCATGATGTCAGATGAAATTTTTAATCAGATAAATGAACCTAAAACCTACAAAGAAACAATGACTAGTACGCATAAAGATCAGTGGGTCAAAGCAATGGAAAGTGAGGTGAAGTCTTTAAAGGAAAACAAAACCTGGATAATGGTGGATCTTCCAAAAGACAGGAAGCCTATATCCTGTAAATGGATATTTAAGATCAAAACCAATGCTGATGGCTCTCTAGATAAATTCAAAGCAAGACTAGTTGCTAGAGGATATACACAGAAAAAGGGCATCGACTATGATGAGACTTTCAGCCCAGTTGCTAAGATGTCAACAATAAGATCAGTCCTAAGCGTTGCTGCAAATGAAGGCCTAAAACTCACACAGTTTGATGTATCTACTGCTTTTCTCTATGGTTCCCTGAGTGAAGAAATATATATGAGTCAGCCTGATGGCTACTCTGATGGATCTAACAAGGTTTGTAAACTCCAAGTAACAAAATTATTCTTGCTCTCTATGTAGATGACAGTTTGGTCGCTGCAACAAATCAGGATTCTGAAAAGTTAATGAGAGAATTGAAGAGCAGATTTAAAATCACAATAAAAGATGCATCCTATTTTCTAGGACTAGAAATAGAGGACCATGATGGTAATATAAAAGTGTCGCAAAAGCACTATGCTCAGAAAGTTTTAGATCGTTTTGGTATGAGTGATTGCAAACCTGTTACCACTCCTGTATAAAAAGATAGACTGCCAGATCTGGATAAGGAAGTGGTAAACCCTGCTTATTTCCGTATAGAGAAGCTGTGGGTGGGAGCACTCGCATATCTGACCGTTGGAACCAGACCGGACTTAGCATATGCTGTAAGCGTTGTATACCGGAGTCTAGAAAACCCTTCTAAAAAAGACATCCAGAAGCTGAAACGTATCCTAAGATACATCAAAGGAACTTTCAACTATGGAATAGTTTTTAAGAAGAGCTGCAATGCTGGAATTCTAGAATGCTACAGTGATTCTGACCAGGGTGGAGACCAAAGTACCGGACGTTCGACATCAGGCATATTATGCTTATACTCTGGAGGAGCAATTTCTTGGACAAGTCGACGACAAACATGTGTTGCAATATCAAGCACCGAAGTCGAATTAGTTGCTGCCAGTGAAGCGTCTAGAGAGATTGTCTGGATCAAAAGACTCTTTGGTGAAATATCAAAATTGAAAGAAATACCTAAGCTAAAGGTTGATAATGATGCAGCCATAAAGATATCACACAATCCAGAACTCCACAGAAGAACCAAGCATTGCTATGCGACATTTCTATGTGAGAGAACTCGTTGCTAATGCAGAAATACGTGTAGAATACGTTCCCAGCAAGTTCCGACTAGCGGATTTACTGACCAAAGCATTACATAAGCCACGGATTGTATCAATCGCAAAACAAATTGGCTTGGTATAGTAATAGGGTTGCCAAAACGGGAGGATGTTAAGGAGTATGTTATACTAGAACCTTATTATTTTTTTTGATAGCCCTATAAACTTATGTCAGATATTGCCTAGGAACCGCTGATAATAATGAAATTATATATTTACATGTCACAATCACGAGTATTATCTTATAATGATAAAATAGTTTTATCACATGTAGCTTCTCCTGTAAGACAATCAATCCAATTAGAGGGAGAACAAAACAATGAGATCATAAATATTTAAAATAAAGAAAATGAAAACGAATTTTCTGATTGTGAAACTGAATAGTTCGTAGATGCTATTCCTCTTGATGTTGAGATGCCAATGAATTCAGAGAACGATGTTTCAATACCGGACGTTCTAATGTATAATTTCAGAGACAGAAGTACTCTAAGACCTCCACAAAAATTGGATGATTCTAAATTATACTTGGTCGATTCGATAATCGAAAGAGAACCTTCAACATATAAAGAAGCAGTATCAAGTAGTACAAGTAAAGATAATTGGTTAGAAACCATGAAGAATGAATTCGATTCTTTACGGAAGTTTAAAATGTGGGACTTGGAAAATCTACAGAGAGATCGAAAACCCCTGCCATGTAAATAAATGGGTTTATGAAGTTAAAAGCAACCCTGACGGTACAGTCGAGAAATATAAGCCCGATTAGTCGTGAAAGGGTTTAGGAAAAAGAAGGGTTTGACTATAATGAAACCTGGCAACTGTAGTCAAGTTTTTTAGATGCCACGCTGACTGCTTAGGCAATATCGGGAATAAGATGCAGTTTCTCTCTGGCCGCAACACGTATAGTCCGCGCGGGACTAGTTGGCCGCGCCTTAGTTGGGTACGGGGGTGAGGCGGTGGGGAGATTAATGACAGCAAGCGCCCCCACCCCTCCGTCCCACCGCTCACATACTTAAGGCACGACCAACTAGTTCCGCGCGGACCATACGTGACCATACGGGACCATACGCCAGAGAGAAACTGCATCTTATTCCCGATATTGCCTAAGCAGTTAGCGTGGCATCTAAAAATCTTGAAAATCCTGATAAGTCAGATGGTCAAGAAGATTTTTAGATACTTGAAAGAAACGACTTCTTTTGGTATAAAGTACACAAGTCAGTTCACTCAAATGACTTTATTGTTGGCTACAGTGATGCTGACCACGGCGGCGATCAGCCAACCGATTGAATAGTTATTTGTCGTCATGCAGGCGTCGTACAGGCGTCGTATGTCTATTCCCTGGAGGAGCTGTATCGTGGTTACGCCAAAGACAAGCATCGGTGGCAATTTCAACAACAGAAGCCGAAATCGTTACAGCAAGTGAAGCTACAAGAGGGTTAATTTGGTTGCAGAGATTATTTACCAAACTCACGGAGCTGAAAGTTTTCCCAACGCTGCTAGTTGACAATGAAGCTGCAATTCGCCTGGCACAAAACCCCGAATTCCACAAGCGAACTAAACACAATTAGAATTAGACATTTCTTTGTGCGAGAAGAGGTTCTTAATGGAGAAATACTTGTGAAGAGAACTTGCACAACCAATCAGTTGGCAGATATGCTTACCAAAGCAATGCCAAGACAGTCCTGTTAAGAAGTCAACTTGGACTGGTCGAAACCTTTTAAAATATTCAAAGAGGGAAAGTGTTACGAGTTTGTAGCAGGCTTAGTACAACTCATAGACTTGTTACTGAACTTTGACAATATAAAAAGTATTTATTTTGAAGTTAGCTATTTATTTGTGTGCTTACTGTGATAATGACATCCAAATCATTTCACCCTCTCATACAATCCAAACGTAAACTTAAAACATTCGCACTACTGCCTATAGGTGCCAAGTTGGAACATTTAGTCAAAGTCATTGGACCCCTTCTTCACCATATCCGCAAAAGAGCCTGCGAGTGTAGTAGCTGCACCGTGCTTCGTACAAGACTCCTGAATCGTCCTGTTCATCTCCGTTAGACAGTCGGATAGGTCTCCAGGTTAGGTCATGGTTTTAAGTGATGTATGTACAGCTTTCTGCTTAAGCAACTGGTATTGAACAGCCATTTGCAAAACTCTTTGTCCAACTTTTCGGTAAAGATTGCTTATTTTTAGCTTCTGCTCAGCGTTTAGCTTTCCATCAGAAACAATAGCACAGACGTCATTCAGGCACTGCTTAATAGATGCCATCCAGTTCTGGATCTCCGGAGTGACACTACTTGAACTAACTCATCTTGGTCCTGTCTTGGTTCTCGGGGCGGTGCCGGGGTCGGTGCCGGGGTCGGTACCGGGGTCGGTGCCGGGGTCAGTACCGGGGTCGGTGCCGGGGACGGTACCGGGGTCGGTGCCGGGGTCGGTACCGGGGTCGGTGTCGGTGAAGGGTTGCGTCGCATCAGCGTACTCGGTACTTACGCCATCTCGGCGGGTTCATATGTATTGCTCCAGCTCATGGATGAGGTCGCGACACACACTTTTATCTAGCCTATAAAAGTCAACAATTCGAGGTCCGTTTTGTGTCCGGTCCGAATTTGGAAGGATGTCTATGTTCTGAAGATCGTCGTTTAAGTTTCTTGTACATTATTTGTAAAGTTTCAGCTTTTTAGGGGTCAATTCTACTGACTTGCTAATTCCATTTAGTGTTTGGCACCTGGAAAAATAAAATGGATTAATTAGTCAAACTGTGAATTTGTGATGACATAGAGCCTAGCTTTTTAATCACATAGCTGTGGGTTCGAAACCATATCATCATCATCATCAAATGACGCCCACTAGACATAGTCCACATCCAAAGAATGTGGGATATGACATAATCGCCACTTGGAGCCATTATAATACTGGCGAATCACTCACTTTTTAGGATACCCATGGGATGAGACTGTGGTGACAACAGTTCAAAACATTTCAAGATCAAATCAAGTACCAATGCAATTCTTAAGTTAGTTAATATGTGCATAACAGTGAAGCGAAATTGGCTAGCAAATACATTGTTACTGTCAAATTGTATAAGACGGAAAACGTAAACAAATGTTTCATAGATTTTACTTTTGTATAAGTTTAAATGTTAGTGACAATGTGTGCACTACAAACCAAACATGCAATCAAAGTGACCTCTGCGGTGCCACCTACGACACCTGCAGAAGCGGTGCAGTTTAGGCCAACAAGATCTAAAATACAGTTCTGCCAGTGATACAAAGAGGAAGACTACAAACCTTTAGACTATCACTAGATGATTCACTTATTATGGTTAGCAGCTGAATAGGTTCTGAAGATTGCATGTGACTGCACCTGAAATTACAATTAAAGGAATTTATGTTGAAATGTAGGTGAACAAAGGTGCATATTCTAAGATCCGTTTCTCATCTAATTATTATTGATAATTTTATTGCTACTATATTAAACTATACTTAATAAAGGTTTGAGACACGTTATGTTATTTGCGATATAAGTTGAAAGCTTCATCGTTTGAACTTCTAATGAGAAACAGTATTATACTTTGTTGAGAACCATCTACGAGTCCAGGAAATAATTTAGATGTGTATATTTATTTTGTTTGCAATACTATGTATGTGTCAATCCATCTAGTCGGCCCCCAATCTGACTCAAGATGATACTTAATTTACTCTTAAATTTTATTTAAGGTACCTAGTTGCTGAATTCAAACCACATAATAATTGTCAAGCTTCAAAATTGAGCGAATTTTGAGTAACATGTTAAACCTACTTGATGTTTCTCAACATAGATATTTGTTTCTTGTTTAGTTCCACTTATAGTTGAACATTATTTCTGGTGAATAAGTCCTGTGCTCTAAACGGGATGCCATAATTGTTCCATCTAATCCAAACACGGCTTGTAAATAGAGTTGTCAAAGTACTTACTGTAAAAGCGAGTTCAATTCTTTGTGATTTTTCAGTTGAGCACTCTCCAGTTCCAGTAGGGTAATAATAGTATTCAGCCCATACATGTGCCCTGAAATTATTGAATAAATTGGATTGTCATCTACTTGTTATTGCTCACATTAAATTTGCAACTACTTAGGTTTAGGAAATCAAGACTACCCACTGACCCTATTTACGCAAGAGAACGACCCATTGGAATGAGCAGTTTTTGTTTTGTCTGCAAAAACAAGGCTGCACGAAATAATTATAAAAGGAAAGACCGGAAATAATGTATATCTATCTCGTAAGTCTGTCTAGGCACATCTTAGAAAACGAACTTTTCATTAAAAAACTGTAGTTACCAAGAACTCGGCAAAATTACAATGTTTTTTGCATCCGATCATCCGATGAACCAAATTTTTTTTTTTTTTTTTTTTTTTCTTCTTTGGCAACTGAGCCGATGTCGACTATTCTGCCAGTGTCGTGTGGTGACGGCCATACAGCGAGGTGAGCCGTCGAACTTTGCAGTTTGCACTCCGTGGTAGTCTAGTTATGTTAGTAGCTAAAAGGACGAGACAATTTTTGTTAGTAAACAGTATACATATATAAGTACATTTAAAAAAAAAACCACAAATCCACATATATTTACAAAGTTATTAATACTACACACCAAACTACAATTTAATTTTATTTAAGTTTAAGAAAGTAGACAAGATTTGGATAAGTTTAGGAGAAAAGTTAGTCAAAAGGGAATGGAAGTTAGTAGGAAGGGGGATTTTAATTTTGGAAAGCTTTTGATACAAGTCAAAGGATTGGGAATTTAAAGGACAAGAGAAAAAGGTGTGGTCCAGAGTACCGTCATCAAGACCGCATTCGCACAAAGAACTGTCACGAACACGGATCTTATTTAAGAATACTGGACTGCAGCAGTGACCAAGTCTCAGTCTACACAAGGTTGCAACAGATCTTCTGGACAATTTTGGACATTTAAAAAACCAAGGTTTCCGCTGGATGTCGGGTTGGATACTGGCGTAGTACGCCCCCTTGAGCTTCGAACTTACCTGTCACACTGCTGACCACGAGTTGTACAGCTTATATTTGGTGTCAGTTCGTAAGTCGTAGCTATGCACTACGTAGTGCTTTCGATCCACCGGGTTGGATGTAGCAAATTTTGCCAGTGAGTCGGCACACTCGTTGCCACCTATACCCGAGTGACTGGGAACCCAAGCTATTTCAATGTTCAAACCGTTGTTCGAACAAGTAAATAGTAAATTTAAGATGTCAAAGATTATTTTGCTGTGAATTTTAGATTTAAGTTGGTTTTGAGCTAAAGCTTGAATACTACTGCGCGAATCTGAGAAAATGACTGAGTTTTTAATATTATGGGTTAAAATGAAATTGATGGCTTCTAGGATACCGATGCATTCCCCTGTAAATACCGAGGCCTCTGGTGGACATTGGAATAAGAGAGCTATTTTTGAATTTTGAAAATACGTAGAAACACCTGTACACCCTGTTGAAGACAATTTGGATGCATCCGTATAAAACAAATTCCAACCCTCCCAGTATCTTTTAATGGCCCGGTTGAAGTCGCCTTTTACGTCCTGGGAGTTTTTGGAGATACCAAGTCCCAAAACGACCCTTGGCCTGAAATGGACCACCTCATAAGCGGAAGAAAAGACCGGAAGAGTGGGGTATTGACAAACAGGTGAGGAGAGGTGTTTAAGCTCTCTGTACCTATTCATCAATGGAATAGATTTATTATTCCAGTAGGATGACGCGTTGAGAGAAAGGTAGATTTGTTCTAAAATGGGGAGTAATGGATGGGACGAAAGGGAGAAAACTTTAGACAAGAAACGATCTGCTAAGTACTGTCTACGAAGGTTAAGAGGAGGTTCTGCACATTCCACCTGGAGAGCGTTTATGGGGGAGGATTTCATGGCACCAGTCACGGTCCTCAGACATTTGGCCTGGACAGAATCCAGTCTACGCAGAGCATCTTTGTTACATGGCTCAATTAAGTAACTGCAGTAATCTAGCACGCTTCTAACCAGTGCATTGTAGACCAGTTTTAAGGTGTATGGGTGAGCACCCCACCAGACACCTGCCAAAGCCTTAAGGACCGAGACCGAGCGCTCACATTTTTTAACCGTATTACTAATGTGATCCACACCCGACAATTTGGAATCCAAGGTAACCCCAAGGAACCTGGCCTTCTCCTCAATTGGAATAGTTTGGCCGTCAATATTAATGTTGACTTGAGGTATAAGGCGTTTACGAGTGAAGACAACTGCTGAACTTTTTGGAGCACTTAAAGATAACCCGTGATCTAAAAGCCATTGGTTTAACGAGGACAAAGATATATTAATGGACTGAGCGGCATCCTGGATGGAAGTGCCAGAGACCAATAATGCAATATCGTCAGCATACTGAAGAATACTGCAGTTAAAATTTAAACAAGAAGGAAGATCATAGGTATAAATGTTATATAAGAGGGGGCTAAGCACTGATCCCTGTGGAAGTCCTCTCCAAACCGACCTCGGCTCAGAGTTCTCCCCGGGAATCCTGAGTTTAGCCCGACGTTCTAAAAAAATGCTGCATATGATTTGACGGATCCTAGCCGGGATTCTCAGCTCTTGCATCTTCTGCCTGAGAAGTGGGAGGAGGACAGAATCATAGGCAGCTGAAATATCTAAGAAAACGGCTACCACAGACTCATTCCTGCTAAGGGCCAGTCGGATCTCTGATGTGAGGGTCCCCACACTATCAGCTGTACCCAGACCTTTCCTGAAGCCGAATTGGGTCGTTGGGAGCAGTTTCCTGCTTTCTACAAACCACTCTAGGCGGTTTTTGATCAAGTGTTCTAGAAGCTTAATAAGTATGGACGATAGAGCAATCGGCCTGTAAGAACAATGATCACTAGGATCTTTACCGTGTTTTAATAAAGGAATGACAACTTGAACCTTCCAATCAGGAGGAATGTAACCGGAAGAAAAACAATAGTTGGCTAAGTCCAGATAATATTGATGGGTCTTATCACCCGCTTTTGTAATGAAGGAGTAAGGGAATCCATCCACTCCAGGAGCAGAATCCTTTACATGGGCGAGGACCGATTTAAGCTCCCTCAGAGTAAATGGCTTATCCAGAGGGTCATCTGATGTTAGCTGGGAGCCCGCAGTGACACACTCATCCAAATTAGGAACATAGACTGGGGCCAGTTTAGAAAGAAACTGGATACCCAGTTCCTCAGATATTATAGTCCCGGAGGGGGGTCTCAAGCTACTTCTGAACGACTTCAGCTTACGCCACACGGCCGACGCTGGAGTGGATGGACTCAGCGAGCCACAATATTTCCGCCAACCTTCTCTCTTTTTGTTCTTAAGTAGTTTTTTGGACTTAGCCAAGATATGTTGAAAGGCAATGAAATTATCCAGGTTCATATCGGAGTTGAAGTTCATTTCGGCCTCGTTCCTGGCCCTGATCACGGCAGAGCATTCCCTATCCCACCATGGCGGGGATGGAATTTTGCCCGTTGGCGCTTTTTTTGAAGGGAAGCAATCATCTGCTGTAGAGGATATTGTGTGGGAGAATGACGAAAAGCATTCCTGCGTGGACTCAGCATTAATGGTTGGAAGAGAAGACACACGTAAGTCTAAAATTTTTGAATAGAGGTCCCAATCTACTGAATTCAGCTGGTATTTTAACAAAGGAGGGGAAATTTTGTCAGGGATAGTCTTGGAAGGGATTTCAACCATGATGGGATAGTGATCACTCCCATAAGTCATATTCAAGCGACTCCAATTAAAAAGGCTGGCTATATTAGACGAGCAGAATGTCAAATCAACACAGCTGTTATTCTGTCCAGGCGCAGACTTACGTGTGGGACTGCCATCATTGATCACACATAGGTTAAGTTCATCTAATATATCCACTAGGCCTGTACCAAAGTTGTCGCAGTTTTCTGATCCCCATCTATAATGATGGCCATTAAAATCGCCCATAATAAGTAATGGACCTTGTATACTACTCAGCAAGCTTTTAACTATAGTAAGATCTTCTATTTGTGGGTGTGCAATATAAAAACTAAAGATATTTATATCCTCAGCCTTAACAGCAACAACATTGATGTTGTCACCAACGAAGGGTAGAGGAATTGGGGAGAATGGTACTTTGTTGTTAATGAACAAAGCACATCCTCCATATCCATCTGCTCTGTCATGGCGGACACCACTGAAACATGGAATCCTGAAATTACTATCAGAACGAAGCCATGTCTCAGCGATGCTGCAGATCGATGGTTTATATTTATTAATGATAAAGAGTAGGTCAGGTTTCTTGGGAGCAATACTCCTCACGTTCCACTGAAGGAATGTTAGTGGGTGGGCCATTATTAATATAGTCAACTATGGATGACAGTTTGTTGGCAACGTGGTCAGGTAAGGATTGTGCAGGATTAGCTAATACTGTTGTTAGCATATTTGCTATAATATTGAGGATATTTTCGGACTTATCAGGATTGCTTGTACCTTCCGTGGGGAAAGCACAGCCATTGTGGGAGGGAGAAAAGGAGTAATCCTGAGTAAGGGCTTGATGAGCCTGCTTGTCATAGCTGGGTGAAAGAGGGGCATGGGATTTGGGTTTTAGAAAGACCGTTTTACGGTATGATTTTGTTGTTTGGGGAGCGGGACTGGGATGCTGGGGCGACCAAGATATTGGTTTTGATTTTAGGGATGCTCTAGATACTTCAGCATACGATCTTGAAACTGGAGGCAAAACCTGACTTGCTTCCGCATATGAGACAGATTTCTCGGCCATAAGAGCTTTAATGCCCTTCTGCCGACCAAGCTCAGGACAAGCCTTATCAGTAGCATAATGATTGCCAGAACAAGATGCACAAATGGCACAATCAGTGGGAACTTGGCATCCATCACCTGGGTGGTCTTGACCACATTTAAAGCAGCGGGGTTTTGAGCGACATACTGTACGTGTGTGACCGAAACGACAACAGTTGAAACATTGAATAGTTGGGTACATGTATCTCTCAACTGAAAGGGCAGAGTAAAAACAATAAACACGTTTAGGTAGGACTTGCCCATCAAAAGTCAAAACAACGGTTTGAGTGGGTTTCCATTCCGTAACACCCAGAGAATTCACCTTTCTGCTCATTCTCCTTGCCTTTATAACGGGGCCGCATCCAACAGGAACCCTGATATTTTGAATAACCTCATCCTCTGTCCATTCTGATGGTACGTCTCTAACGAGACCCAAACGAGTTATATTGAACTGGGGAATTGTAGCAATGAAGTTATTCTGGGCTAATGTACGACTTATCAAGAAGCCGTTTGCATCCTGGTGCGACTTAAACTCAACTGAAACTTTGTTTCTTCCTAAACGTTTGACACTACCCAGGAGAATGTTGGAGTAGTTGTTTTGCGTCAGAAACATTCCAAATTTAACCGGATGTAAAACAGTACCAGGGGTCTCGCCGTCTTTTAAAGAAACATGTACAACGTATGGCGGATTATCCCTTACCGTGTAAGACTGTCTTCCAATTTCTTTTTTGGTTAATTTTGGAGGGTTTGCTACAGTAGACGGAGAAGAAGTAGCCATTCTTTTCCTACTTGCAGGTTCGGAATCCATTGAGTTATTTATCACATTGTCATCGGGGAGGGTAACTGTTAACACCGGAGTGAAAACAAAGGGATCAGGACTATCAGGAGGGTCAGGGGGTTTTTTGTTATCCATAATGGATGCCGGGTAAAATCTTTAAAAATAAACTAAATTAATGTTAAAACCAACCTTACACAAACACAAAGAATAATCTCGATTGAAGTTTACAGTAATAAACACCACTAAAATCGAAAAAATTCGTTACACAAACAGAAGCACGTATTAAGCCTTCACCACTACCCACAGAAGTCTCATGAACCAAATTTGTTTTTGTTTCGATTTTTTTGACATTAGACTCACTAGACAAGCGCCGCATTCCGAATTAGCACAGCAGTTCAGCACTCAATCAAGTCACATCATCTCACATGATGCGTTCCGATTTAAGGCCGCATTCCGAATTAAGACAAATCTCTCACAGCGCAGCGCTCGCTCATAGCAATAATTTGCGTTCCGATTTATTCAGAACGCTCGTGAACGCGCTCAGTGCTTACTCAATGTCAAAACGATATTATTACAATATTTCTTTGTATAAACACCACATTTCTTCTTCTTTGGTTAGATGGCGACTGTCAGCCAGAAGCACAATTTCGAAACTACCACGTTAGTTTAATTTAAAGATATGATGCAACTCAAAACAAAACACACAATAACACATTTAGATTTAGACACATCCACACAAACACACACACACACACACTGTCATTTTTTACTGCGCTCACGGTGATATTATTAATGATGAACCATCATTATAATTTGAACATATATGTATATCAGAGACGGAGGCGCTAGGGCTGCTCCAGGGAACTGTCCTACCTAGGTCCTATGTGTCTTAATACCTACCTATTAATGCCATCATGATTTCCTTTTTGGTTACATAAAGCTCCGTTATTGTGTGACTCCACCACTCTCGCACTCGAAAAATGAGGACATTATTTGGTAATTCATATTACGGTCAACCTCGCAAGCCAAGTAAAAATACTTGATTTGTTTATCTTTCTCCACTTTCACGTGGTTCCCGTCCTGCGGGAACGTTATGTCGAACTGTAGTTACTTCTGTAACTTCTGTCTGTACTCTGTAGGTACTCGTATGTCTAAGCTGTGGACTGTAACTGTGTGATGCTGTATTTATGTATTTAGTGCTGGCAATATGTAAGGCATGGGGTGAAATTAAAGCAATTACCACATTGCTGATGACCCTTTATTGAAGAAGGAATAGAACACAGTTATAGAAAAACAAACGCTAGGTCGATCTCCACATTATACATTGTGTATCGATACAAACTACAGAAAATATTGCTGTTAGCACAGCTTGAAGATCATGACGTGGCGTGACGACATGGAAGGGTGCCTCGCGATCCCGGCTAGCTTCTTGGCTGGCTGGAAGGCTGGCAACGTTCGGGTCATTCAGCACAGCTTATCAACTAAATTCGTTCATATGTGCATTTTGGCCACCTTGTAACTTAGGTGGTGTCATTCTCTGGTTCCTCCGCCTCTGAAAATTGAAAAGGGGTACATGTTAATATTTGAAACTATTCAAAATCATTTGTTAGGTTGGTACTTGTTAGAGGAAATCTATGATAAAACTATTTTATCAATTTAAAATAATACTCATGGAAATGACATGTGAAAAATATAATAGATTGTTATAAGCGGTTTCTAGGCAACATCTGACATAAGTTTTTTAAAAGGGCTATCAAAAAGAATAAGGTTCTAGTATAACATATATACTCCTTGACATCCTCCCTTTTTGGCAACCCTATGACTATATCAAGCCAATTTGTTTTGCGATTGATACAATCCGTGGCTTATGTAATGCTTTGGTCAGTAAATCCGCTAGTTGGAACTCGCTGGGAACGTATTCTACACGTATTTCTTCATTAGCAACGAGTTCTCTCACATAGAAATGTCGAATAGCAATATGCTTGGTTCTTCTGTGGAGTTCTGGATTGTGTGAGATCTTTATGGCGGCATCATTGTCCACCAGAAGGCTCGGAGTCCCATTCAGTTGGGAGACTTCTATGATCAGCCTTTTCAACCAGATCATCTCCCTTGCAGTTTCACTGGCTGCTACTAGTTCGGCTTCAGTGCTCGAGATCGCTACGCAGGTTTGGCGCCTGCTGGCCCAGGATATAATTCCGCCGGAATACGTGCAAAGGATACCCGATGTAGAGCGTCCTGTATGTTTATCTCCTCCATGGTCAGAGTCACTGTAGCATAGTAGTCCTTTATTTCCTTTTCGGTAAATTAGACCATAGTCAACAGTACCCTTGATGTAGCGGAATATACGCTTTACTTTTGTAACATCCTCCCTGCTGGGATTCTCGAGATTGCGCGAAACAACACTGACGGCATAAGACAAGTCCGGTCTAGACCCAGTCATCAGATACATCAGTGCTCCAACTGCTTCTCTGTAAGGGAATTTAAGTTCCTCATCTGTTGCTGTTGTTTGTTCTGTAGCATCTTTGATAATAGGAGTGCTCACAGATTTACATTCATGCATTCCAAAGCGTTCTAGCAATTTCTCAGCAAAATGCTTCTGCGTAAGCTTGATACCGTTCTCATGCTTTAATATCTCAATACCTAAGTAGTATGATGCAGGTTTTACGGTTATTTTGAACCGATTCTTCAATTCAGCTAAAAATCTTTCTGAATCCTTAGGGTTCGTGGCAGCGATCAAACCGTCGTCCACGTACAATGCAAGTATGATCTTGGCACCTTGTTTAACTCTCACAAATAAACAGGGATCATTTTGGCATTGCTTAAATCCAATACTGATCAAGTAATCGACAATACATCTGTTCCAACATCTTGGAGCCTGCTTTAAGCCATACAGGCTTCTCAGAAGTTTACACACTTTGTTTGTTCCGTCACTATAACCTTCCGGTTGGTTCATGTAAATATCTTCATCAAGCGAACCATTGAGGAATGCCGTTGCAACATCAAACTGTGTTAGAGCAAGATCTTCATCAACTGCGATTTTTATGATCAGTTTGACTGTAGCTAGCCTTGCCACAGGGCTGAAAGTTTCGTAGAAGTCAACTCCTTCCTTTTGAGTGAATCCTCTAGCTACTAGCCTAGCTTTGAATTTGTCGAGGGTTCCATCCGCATTTGTCTTCACTTTATAGATCCATTTACATGAAATTGGTTTTCGACCTTTGGGTAAGTCTACCAAAATCCAGGTCTTAGTTTCAGACAGCGATTTCATCTCGCTTTCCATAGCTTTCAGCCATTTCTCATTCTGTGGGCTTGTCAATGCTTCTTTGTAAGTCTTGGGTTCAACAAAGGAACTCAAATTTAATACGAAGTCACTGTACCTCGCAGGTGGTCGTAGCTGGCTTCTATCTCGAAGGACCCTATCTACACTTTCTTCTTCCTCAGAATCATATGGAGTAACATAACTTTCCTGTTCCACTTCATCCGTTGAGTCAGGAAAATCTTGGCTTGTCTGAGGCATACAGATAGATGGCCGATTGGCTTCATCTTGCTCATCCTCCCTTGCACCTGACATGTCAATAGGCGGTTGAATGGCTTCGCTTGGCTCATCCTCACTTGCTCTTGACACTTGACCGTTTTCTTTGATCAAGGGAAGTTTGTACTCAATTTCATTTTCTGGTTCTGGTTCAATCTCATCATTTAATCCAATCGATTCTATGATGGATTCATTAAATAATACGTCTCTGGATCTGATGAGCGTGGGCTTTCCACATTTGTCGAAGCTTACTAGACGGTACCCTTCATCACCTTCGTAACCGATTAGGATACATTTCTGAGCTTTCTTGGCAAGCTTCTTACGCTTCTGTTTGGGCACATGGGCGTAGCATTCACTGCCAATGACTCTGAGATGCTTTATTCCTGGTTTTCGACGATACCAAAGTTCGTATGGTGATTTGCCATCTATGCATGTGGGCCCCGTCCTATTAAGAACATATGCGGCTGTACTTATCAGCTCGCACCACAAGGCAATTGGAAGTTCTTCGTGAGAGTGCATCATAGTGCGTGCGGCTTCTACAAGTGTCCTATTTTCCCGTTCACTTGTCCCATTTTGCTCTGGGGTGTAAGGCATAGTAAGCCTTTGGGTAATACCAACATTTTGTAAAATTTGCTTTACTCTAGCATTGTCGAACTCTCCGCCATTGTCGCTGTAAATTTCTTTTACAATGTGACCCCTTGTTTTAATCTCTTTCAGAACTTGAAACAGTTTATCTGACTTAACTTCCGATTTATTTCTCATGAAATAGACGTAGCGATATTTGCTATAGTCATCTTTGAATAGGACAAAGTATCTGTTCTTGCCGAAGGAAGGTGGGAATGGACCACAAACATCAGTATGTAGTATTTCACCAGGTTCTTTTGCTTGAGCCCTTGTCCCAAATTTTTTACGATGTGTCTTTCCATATACACAACCAGTACATAATTCGGAATCTAGCTTTACTTTGATACCAAGTTCCTTTTCAATGACCTTCTTTACATGTCTTTTGTTCTGGTGAACAAATCTTTCGTGGTAAAGTTGTAGGTTGGTCATTACGTTGGCTTCAATGTTGGAAGCAACTTTATTGACTATTGTCTTCGCAAGTAGTTCATAGAGTCCTCCATTCTTTGAACGTTTTCCCATTAGCAAGACCTTTCCTTTTTCTTTTAACCAACAAGATTCTCTTTCAGATGTGAATTCGCTATTTTCCAATGTGTCTTGTGCCGCAAGTACCGAAAACAGGTTTTTAGTAACACCCGGTACATACCATACATTATTTAGTCGAATGTCTTGCTTCTCTTTATGCACATAGGCAATCAAGTCAACTGTACCTCTTCCAATCACTTTAACAACAGCACCATTTGCGGTGGTCAACGTATAATCCGTTGTATAATCTTCAAAACTTTCGAAAGTTGTAGTCTCTACGACCTGTGACATGGACTGTCGCACCATTGTCAACATACCAACTCTCGGTATTTGTCTTGGAAACAGCGGCTTTCTTTAACGCTTGATGACTTTCTGCTGATAAAAATGTCAGGTTAGCTTTGCTTGTAGTAGAAGCTTTCGGTGGTCTTCCATCTGAGATCCACTTTCGACATCTCTTGACTTTATGGCCTGGATTACCACAATAACCACATTTTATTTTGAAAAACTTTTTATTTTGGTTTGGTTGGACGGTCAATACATCTGAATGTCCGTTACTATTACCGGCTAATGATTTTTCAAAATGACACAATTGGGCAGTTAAATTCTCTACATTGCGATCTGACTTTGACATTAGTAACCATGTTGATTTGAAACTGAAGTAATCCTCGGGAAGTGTGTCGAGAATCTTGCAAATTAGGAGGACATCCGGTAGGTCACACTTGTACTCCTTCATCAGCTCTGTTTTCAAATCATGCCATAGGTTTTTCACCTTGGAGATATGTGTTGCCATATCATGTGTCGGATCTTTACAATAATGGTAGAAATCCAGCGAGTACGTGTACGTCCTGTCATCAGATGATGAGTCGAACAGGCGATGTAGCTCGTCCCATATCTCTTGAGCATTTTGAAGCCTCATGACTTTTTGCAGCGTCTCGTCCGTCATGTTGGCCGTTAACAACAGAACGGCATTGCTGTCAACTTCGTTGTAGTGTTGAGTTTCCTTTTCATACGTAGCCACTTTCTCTGCAGTCGCTGCAGACCCTGGGTGGATAGGTTTAGCGAGTTTGCCCTCGACAGCACTCAATCCGCCTTGGCTGCCCCTTAAAAGCTGAGTGACTTTGTAGCGCCATGTGGCCCAATTTTCTTTTCCTTTTAGTTGCCCGATGTCGATCTTACAGCTGGTTGAGCCTGATGACGACATTTTCGACAAAAAATTAGAAAATAATTTTACGTAAATATTTTTCAGAAATCTTCTTACAACTGTATATTATTTTAGATCATTTCTATGATTTCGAACCACGCTCTGCTACCATGATAAAACTATTTTATCAATTTAAAATAATACTCATGGAAATGACATGTGAAAAATATAATAGATTGTTATAAGCGGTTTCTAGGCAACATCTGACATAAGTTTTTAAAAGGGCTATCAAAAAGAATAAGGTTCTAGTATAACATATATACTCCTTGACAATCTAGAGGAGGTTTCTTTTTTCATTTGTAAAATATCATAGTGTATTTTAACAGTAGTCTGTAAAGTAGGGCTGGTTTAAGTGACTAGACCAAGCGGGCTGTATGAAGTAGAAAGAGCCATGCTCTTTCAGAATTACAGAAGAATGAAACTGCATACTTTTAAATAAAATGTTAACCAAAAAGTATAATACCTATTTATAAGGGATATTATAATATGTACTCTGATAATTAAAACCCACTCGGACCAAAAATCGATAGGTTGTCCCGGCGGGGCGTCCCCGCCCCCCCCTCATGGCGCAGCATCCCTGCCGCCCCGTCATTTTATAATGTACGGACGCCAGCACATCAACCTACCACAATCTGTCAGATTTCTTTAATAGATTTTCAACTTTATCGCTAAAGCATAAGGTTCAAAGTTGATTGGGAAAATTTGACAGTTTCGGGTAACTTGATGTGCTGGCGTCTGTACATGAAATTGGTCAGCAGATTTCGTGATGCTATTTATAAATACTTGCACTGAGGTCACTAAGACGTTTCCTAAGAGTGTCGCATGCAAAGACAACCTAACCATGAATCACGCTGTCTTTGTAACAAAGGTTCCACGACGCACACCACGACACCATAATAGAGAGAGAGAGAGAGATCATTGAGATCATTTTTCTTCTATATCGAATGAAGACAGAACGAAGGATAGGTACCATGTGGCGTCATACAATAGAAGAGTATGGCCTAATATTAAGTAATTTAATGAAAAAAAAAAGACAGAAATTCAACTGAAAAGAAACTGACATCGTTAGATAGCGTGGTACTAACCTTCTTCTCCAGCTTCCTCATCCATCTTCGCTCCCTTGGGGTGCCCTCTGTTCGGATGTGTCGCGTCTCTCCTCTGAGAATCCTCCCGTCTGAATGCCGCAGTGCTAGGGCGCGGTACTGCGACACAGCCTGCGGTTTCCGATCAATGCATGTCGTCACAACACGCAAGTGCATTTCAGGAGGCTGAGTAGCGATTATACGGCTCTAATTTCGGTCAAGCTTGCTCTGATGCACACAAAGCAATGCCCTGCATATGCGGTGGGAATGATTATGCACTGACGCGTCCGTACGGAACTAGTTGGCCGCGCCTTGGGTGGGGACGGGAGTGAGGCGGCGGGATTGCCTATTGTTCGCAACGCACGGACTGAGTAATGATAAAGCGTCCCCGCCCCTCCGTACCACCGCTCACATACCTAAGGCGCGGCCAACTAGTTCCGTACGAACATATCGGCAACTTTTTTGACGCCGTGCGCGCGTTGCATTGCAACCAATAGACGGGCGACAGTTGCGTTCAAACCCGCGGACAAAACTGTCTCCCAGCTGTCGCGTCGCACATGCGTGCACTCTTTCATACAAACCCGTACAGGGCCCGATCTAGCTATTTAGCCGCTCCGGGCAAAAAATACATTCGCCGCCCTTTACACTAACTCCTTATCTCAATTAAAAAATCATTACATAGCCACAGAATAACTAGGGACAATAGAAAGGGTATTACATGATAGTCCAATCGCAAAAAAAAAAACTCATCATAAGAGCTTGTCGAAAAAAAGCTATAAATTTTTAAAGATGTCCCCGAAGAATTTCCTAGATCGGGCCCTGAGTCCCGTAGACTCGTTGTGAGAGACAAATTAGTGGCAGAGACCAAAGTTGCTCGAGGCCGCCCTCCCATATGTATTCTAAGTTCGTCGTGAGAGTGTTGGATGCTGAATACATGTTTTCGTCTTTATGCAATCCGCGTATTACCTACCTTCACACCATGCTCAGTATTTCATCTCAGAATAGTCGGTTAGGAAACTCCGTCTTACTTTAGTTTTACTCCTGCTACCTACCTGATAATGTACCCACTGCTGGAACACAGGCCGCGTCTCGGTAAGAGGATATGGGCCGTAATTCACCACGCGGGCCCAGTGCGGGTTGGTAGATGTCAGATATCTTCGAACTTTTGGTTCTAGGACATGCCGGTTTCCTCACGATGTTTTCCTTAACCGTTTTGAGTGCAGTGGTGATGAAACAATTTGCACAAAGTAAAGTGCCTGACTGGTTTCGAATCTATGACCTACAACTCGTAAGTCCCGACCGTTACCACTTTGCCACCACAGCTTATAATTATTATTTTTTTCTTAAATATTTTTATATCTTTTGACTTATTAACGTGTTCTTTACAACATTTTTTTTTATCATCTACCATGCAGACCATGCTCCATTGAAATATTTAATCAGTGCCATGTTAGTGCCCATTCAGTTTAACGTTAGGAATCGTCAGCGCAGCGGTCTCGCTAAACAAAGCTCGACCGTATTTCACCCTGTGTGTTTTTCATTCGCGAAAGATCTTTACACTATCCAACTATTTGCCACACGATGTTTTTACAACCCAAATCATTACTTATGATTTTTTCGAATAAGTAGGTAATAGATACATACATAAACTCACGCCTTCTTTCCAAGGGGGTAGGCAGCAACCACAACACGCCACCTGCTACGAGCCTTACATAGTTACATACTCCGTTTGCTTCGATTCCTCTGAACATAACAACACAATAATTACACAACGATCACCAATCCATTTATCAGTTGTAAAAAATATGGAAATATAGGTGCCTATCTAGTTCATTTAGCAAAGAGTCCTAATTTTCTGCGTCTCACTACACTAGCCGATCCTAACGTTTTCCTAGACGGAATCGCATCGCATGGTCTAGAGGGATTTTGAAAACTCTTTATTTTAGCCGTGTGCTATTAATCGACGCATGGACATGTTTTTTTTTCCTTTTGGCTGTCGGATCGGATCGTATAAGTAGAATATTCTCCACCCACCTTAACCTCGATACTACTTATAGATATAGGTATAATCTGTCAATATTTTGTTACATCTCAATTGATCTCAATGATACCAATAATTGTCAATTTATTTTATGTTGCTTGGCTTAATGTTTGATCAAGTTATTTTATACCGGCTAGAAATCATAACAATAATAGTTTGCCCTGAGCGTCAGCTGCTCCAGTAGTAGGGGAAACATACATTTTTTGGCGTTATTTAGACGACACGGTAATAATATATTTTCAATGCATAGCATATGTAGGTGCTTGTATTGACAAGCAATAGTCGCTAATTTGCTGCCACCAATTGTTTCTTTGTCTATCTCCAAATATTATAAAGGAAGACTAGGTTCTTTTGGCCTCTAAGCATTTCAAACGCTACCTCCTCCCCGCCGCTTCAGCCATTATGGCCAGGGAAGTAAAGGAACACTCAATCCAAATACTCTCAGACAGCATGGCTGTTCTGCAAGCGCTGAACAGTTATGCAGTTGACTCTGGGCTAATATACGAGTGTCACCAGCGCCTCAACCAGGTGGGTAACCTCAATAATATAACCATTCAATGGATCAAAGGACACAGCGGTTCGTTAGGTAATGATGCAGCCGACGAGCTTGCCAGAAGAGGGTCGAGCATGGCACCAGTGGGACCTGATCCCATTGCGCCACTCCCTTTCGGGTATATACGCACTCTGGTAAGGAAACGCACTAGAGATCAACACAAAAAACTATGGACGGACTAAGACGATTGCAGGCAGGCTAGGGAAGCACTTCCCACATTGGATGGCCGCCTCACGAAGCAGGTGCTCCGTCTAACTAAACAAAAGCTGCGTATAGTTACTGCAGCTTTAAGGCGAAAGCGCCAGGGTAGCCCGCGAAATTCAATTTTTTTGAGGTTTTTTGGAATTTGCTGGTCAGTATTAAGTTTTACGTTGATTAATATATGAATCGCGGCCGTAAGAAATATGTGTTTACAGAATTATAATCATTAAAGTCATCAACACAACTCTCTAAGACCACGTAAGTCCAAAGAATAACTGTTTCATGAAATCATCATTCTTTGGACTTACGTGGTCTTAGAGAGTTATATGTTGATGACTTTAATGATTATAATTCTGTAAACACATATTTCTTACGGCCGCGATTCATATATTAATCAACGTACAACTTAATACTGACCAGCAAATTGCAAAAAATGTAAGAAAATTTGAATTTCGCGGGCTACCTTAGCGCTTCCCCCTTAACTGGCCACGGGTCATTCAATAAACACCTCTTTGTCATAGGAGTAACAGACAGTCCGCTGTGCAGGGCCTGCATGAAGGACGACGAGACAGCGGCACATGTGCTTCTAAACTGCCCGGTGGTCGCCACGTACAGGACAAAGTACTTCGGTAACCCAGGTACCCTACGTGAGACGGTCAGTAACATCAAGGCGTTGCTGGCCTTCCTTGAGGAGCTGGGGTGGATCGAATGATCGCTTTTCCCACCCGTACGCAAAATACGCGCACTGACGTGAAGTTGCGGACACCAGCCTGTATTACCTATTACCTACCTCCTCCCCCGCGAATTTAGGGCGACGAGTAGGTACTACAGAGACCGAAATTGCAAAGACGCCTTAATAAATTTTTAAATTATTCTTATGGAAATTTATTTAAAAAAGGGAACACTCGTCTTTTTTTTTTCATTTCAAGTGTTTCAATTAATAACTTTTAAAATATTCCTTTCAATAATTAATGCCCTAATGAGCCATGAGGATAAAAACCGATAGTGATTTCTCAGTAGGTACATATTACTGTACCTACTTTATAAATAGGATGTTCTGCTAATAGGACATATTATTGCTGGTAGACCAATTTGCTGATAGGACATTTTGCTATAGTGTGTCTTTTTGATTATAGATCGTTTTGCTATTAGACTACCAGGACCATTTGCGTTTAGGACTTTTTAATACGGAGGGAAAAATACTTTGCATAGGTACTATTATTGTTTAGAACCCAGTTCTTCTAAGCTTCTAACTATACATACAGTTGTGCTGCGGGGGGAGTTTGTTGCGCCGCTTCTTCTTCCTAGCACTAGGAAGTGGTGAAGGGCGAGCGTTTTGGGGGACTGTCTTAAGGCTCCTTCAAACAGGCGCGACACGACACGCGACACAAAGGCACCGCAAGTCGCGCAACGAGCGGTGCCTTTGTGTCGCGCGCGATTCGCGTCGCGCGTCGCGCCTGTTTGCAGGAGCCTTTATGTAATTTTGACGTTCAAAAAGGGCTGATTCTCAGCCTAATTTGAATAAATGATATTTGTTTTGATTTAGGTGTATGTTTGTGTGTGTGTTTGTATAGGGTAGGACGACACAAAAATAAACAAACAATTTATTTTTAATTTCATTTATCAAGGTACCAGTACCTACAGTTGTACCGCAATTATACGATACCAATATCTACATTGATTGAACAATAAATGTTAGCCATGTAAAGTTATAATTTATATTTTTTTGATTACAATAATATGTATTTGATCAACTAGACATCTATTGATTATGTCCACAAGAACACGTCCGAAATATCATCGAGGATTAAGTTGCTATAGGTATGTATGATTAAAAACTTTTATGTACACATAATCAATGAACATCCTTCACCATCTAAGTACTTAAATGAATTTTAAATCTATTTCGTTTTAATGGCACAAAATAATTTAAAAAATTTGATACATACCTACAAGATAAAAAAAGAACGAAATATAATTACATGGTATGTAATACGTGAGTAGTTACTACAACAACATACAAATGTAAATTGGAAATAATTAAGTAAAATATATTATATATACAATAGCGTATTATTTACATGTTACATGGCAAACGAAGGAGTTTGGTCTTATTTGAAACAATAAATCTAAAGTAATAAGAATTTGCATTTTAGTTGAAAGTTGAGCTTAATTTGTGCTAATGGGGTGTGCCCCTGTCTTTTAAATATTTGTTTTATAATTATGTAATAGTTATGTACATTATAAACAGCTGCAGGCATAGAGTGGGAAGTAATGCAAAAAGCGGCCATTCGTCACCAGGGGTGCTAGCACAAGGAAAACACCCAGAATGTAGAAGGAGTTGGTTGGCATCCCCAGCTAACGTTCACTACAATGGCAAGATCACATGAAATAACTTACGGTATGAAAAAACTTTGTACACAAAATACATTCTTTCTAACATAGATTAAACATTTATTTTATTTAAAATGTCTTTTTTCATTGTAAGCATTTTAAATTATGTCCTAAATATTTATGTAAGAATATGAATATTCAACTACTGTTGTATTTTGATGTTTGTCTTTATATGTTTGCTGCCTATCATTTACTACATACTTGTCTCAGGGAATGTGCAAGAAATTATAAATGCTGGTAGGAAAATAACTTTTATAATGAACGAATAAAAAGAATGAGAGAATTGCGACAGAGTAAAGTTACTACTAGACATCAATGGCAAATGTTTATTCGCAATGTCCAAAAAATGCATGCGAATCTTACTCTACACCTACTTTTCACTGGTTGCAAATTATAAAAAAAAATTATAACTAATTATCACAGGTATAACGTTAAAATAAACACGCTTTTAAAATAAGCGCTCGAAAACCTAAAACATAGCCGTCCTTATCGTAAATTAATAAATAACTTATATTTCTGTTAAGTGCATCAGACGTGCACATCATATAATAATATACAAATTAAAAATAACAGTACCTTTACATTTTAAGTAAAAAATTAACAAACTGTATTTTTATAACTACAATAAAATTCATATCAGAAATTGTATCAACGATCTAACACTAGCCATCGAATCAATGGCACGGGTCGTGCGCTCGGCACTATTAAGTAAAAATAGACAATTACAAGAGGAGATCAGTGGGTTTGTTGGCGTGTGCGTTCACACAGTGGTCTCGTTGCGGCGGAGCGGCTGCAGTTCGCGCTGCAGGTCGTTGTAGTACTCGTGGTCCGACATGGACTCCTCCTCCACCGACCGCTGCGGCAGATACTTACTGGTGCTCGGCCGCGGCGTCGACTCGCTGCCACTACCCTCGCTCATGCACAACGATTCCATAGGGACTGGCTCCGTGGGAATGCCCAACGTCTGCGGCAGCACGTTCTCCTCCGACATCAAGTACTCAGGATTGTCTACGCACCGTTTGCCCACAAAACCACTAAAACGTAAATCCTTTATACCCTCCTGATTCTCGCCACCTTCACCTATCAAATCCATGTAGGTGGAAGCATTTTGCGTATGTTGTGGCGAAGGCATCAGGTAGTCGTCCTCGTCCAGCGGCAGGTTCAATTTTAGGTTTCCGACTTGCGCTTCTTTGATTTTCGACATGTTATCGAAATTAGTTTCACAGACTTCTTGTCGGCCTTTCATCGGATCACTACAGTACCGTGAGCTTGAGCTATCGGATGCGCATACGCCGTTGTTGTAGTAGTGTCGTAACTCGGTGGCGTCTCCGCAAGGGTTGGCTTGATTGTATCTAAGAAGCTCGTGGTCCCATGTCTCAGGCTTACTTGCCCCATCGGGAGTTCCGCACTCGTTGTTGGGGACACCGGATGGCCACGAAGACGAAGGTGGCTTCATTGCGTTTTGGTGTATTTCAATGACAGAGATCGTTGTGTTCGTGCTCGGCCCAGATCTGAACTTGGGCTGCAAATATTCATCGGCTTCAACCAGGGACTCCGGACCTTCCATCGCCGATGATAGGTTTCGTATCATTTCTTTCTCATCCTGGAATGTAAATAAGGATTTGTTAGTTTTAAGTGTTTAAAAAAAAAGCAACAGTATGTAATCTTCACGCCTATATTCGTTAAGGGTCAGGGTGAGGTGTAAAGTACACCCATTTACTTGCTATAAGTTATACGTGTAATTTGGCAACTTAATGCCAATGACCAGGAAACTGCAATTGTTATGGATCTGGATTTGCCAGAATAATAATAATATTAAATATCTTTAAATTGCAAAATTCGTTGCGGCCTTTCTTGTATCAGACCAATTTGGTAGACGTTCGAAAGTGATTATATTGAAAAATAAATTAATATTAAGATATTAGCATGTCTTATGTATTACCTGCGTGGAGTAGGACGGCAGCCGCATGAACTTGTCACCTGGTATCACCAGGTACCTGCCTGGGTCTCTTGCCATTTCTGCAAATGTATCGGCAAGTTGCTTAAAAGTAGGTCTACTATCAGCATCCAGCATCCAACATGACACCATTATACAATAAATATCTAATGTGCAAATACTAGGTTGTGGTAGTTTGAGCCCGTTTTCTATTAGCTCCGGGACATTTCGAGCAGATATCGACTCGTAGGGCCGCGCACCGTAGCTTAACAGTTCCCAGATCGTAACGCCGAATGCCCAGACATCGCTTTTGTGAGTGAAAATTCTGTGTTGGATGCACTCCAAGGCCAGCCATTTGATTGGCATCTTTCCGCCAGCAGCTTTGTATTCATCAGTATTGACTTCTAATAATTTGGCTAATCCAAAATCAGTTATTTTAACACAGTTTGGCGTTTGCACAAGTACATTTCGGGCAGCCAAGTCTCTGTGCACGAGACGCTTTTCTTCTAGGTAAGACATACCACGAGCTATCTGTGTACACCAATTCAAAAAGGCCTTTGAGCCAATTTTTTCCTTATGTGTTCGGACGTAATCGAGAAGACATCCTAGGGGCATCAGTTGTGTGATGAGCATCATTTGGTTGGTCATGCAGACAGCTAATAATTGAAGTAAGTTAGGGTGCTCAACACTGGCCATGATGTAAGCTTCTTCTAAAAATTCCTTACTAGTGCTGGCACCAGTTCCGTCTTTCAGCACTTTGATAGCGACTGGTATCTTAACATTTTCGCCTTCTGGTACCCATACACCTTTGTACACTTTACCAAATGCGCCAAAACCAAGCATTCCTCCTCTCCGTAACTCTACCTCCTTTACAATTCTTAATTTGGCTAAGTTCGGCTTAACGTTGGTAGGACGAAGAGGCTCATTGTCTTCACAGCCAGTCAGAACCATTGTCATTTTAACAGCTTCCTTGTTCGCCTTTGCCTTCTGTCGACAAGTATAACCTATAATTCCAAGAATCACCAACAATAGGAACGCAAGTACAAGTATGATAACCAGTACGGTTGGTATTTTTGCAGCTACCATGTTAGGGTTCCCATTCGTATGAGTTGAACAATAAGGCTCGTCAAGTGGATGCAGTAATTGCTTATCAAAATAAATTTCGTGGGGCATATGAGCAGGACAAGTATCTGTGCAGTTAAAAAGAGATTGGTTTTCGGGTTCATCAGGTGTTAAAAATATTTTAAATTTTTGGCATTTCACGCAGTTTATTGAAGATGCACCCACACAACCTTTACATTCAGGATGACAAGGCGTGCAAGACTTGTTAATTTCATCAGTGTAGTCATCTGAAGGACATTCGTCCTCGCATTGGTCTCCTCTCTTATAGCCGTTACACATTAGACAGACCTGTGTATGTATACCAAAGCCAACACACTTCTTGCATCTGGGATGACATTTTCGACAAACCACTTTTACTTTTCCTTCGAGTGGCTTAACGTTGCCGACCCATTCATTATAATATCCATCAGGACATGGTTCATTTTCACTTAGGCAACTTTCAATAGTTGCTTCTATGCTGATAATAGCTTTCTTACAGGAATTGCA
Source organism: Luperina nickerlii (assembly GCA_963855955.1). Taxonomy (NCBI): domain Eukaryota; kingdom Metazoa; phylum Arthropoda; class Insecta; order Lepidoptera; family Noctuidae; genus Luperina; species Luperina nickerlii. Next base: position 4,292,879 of record OY979662.1, read on the forward strand.
GGCGCCGTCACCAACTGTGTTATTTGGTCCTGTGCAGCCGTTGAAGCAGTTCCTATGGCATGGCTGGCATGTAGCATTATCCGATGTGTATCTTGAATCAGGACATTTACTGACGCAGTATGGGCCGTCCCGCACGTGTCGGCAACTTGTGCAGTTGGCACGGGTGGGTCCAGCGCAGCCGTCCTTGCACTCCGGATGACATTCCTTGCAGCTCTTTGGGCCATCTTTGTATAACCTGAAACGAGCGTAAAATTTTACGTCAATAGATTTTTTAAACATCGTCGTTTGCTACATGAATATAAAAGCAATTGTCGGTATATCTAAGAGACAATGAAGTTTTTGCTCGGACGTCGAAACTGTCTGTGCTACCCACATATACTTCGCCTTTGATATGTTAATAAGGCTGCCAAAACTAACAAAGGCCGTCGTGAATACGCGATAGGTGCATTTCTTTAACAGAATCGACAGAACCGATGGGAAAAGATCACTTCATGATTGTTTGAACAAAATCAATAGGCTGGTCATCTACAGTCCCACTTACATATCCCAAAGGTTCCAAAGGTCCCAAGGTTTCAAGGTTCAATGTCCCAAAGATTACAGTGCAATACAAAATATTAAGAGTTTAATCAAATTGAATAGACACTTGTCAATTGTCACTTGACAATTAAATAGCACTGTCGGTTATAAAAAAATAAGACTTCAATATCGTAAAAAAAATGGCAAAACAATCGCTGTGCAGCAATTAGCATATATAATAAAACATAATTATTTTGACATAGTCACAGTGCGTTGATACCCACCCAGGCAAAACACTGCAATTCTGGAGGCATATTTCATCAAATTGGTAATTTTTACAGGAGAGACATTGATCAGGTCCTGGGCCCCAACAGCCATCCGCGGAGCATTGAGGATCACACACCAAATCTGCTCTTTCTGTTGAAAATGTATTAGTTAGGAACAAAGCGGTACAAACAGAGGAAGTCATACCATAAGGAGATGATACTCTTGAGGTGATCATCATCGCGCAGCTGTCTGAGGCAGTTGCTGTTAATGGGTTAGTTTGAGTGTGTGTGGACAATAGAGAGGAAATAAAAAATTCGCTTGCTAAAATTATAAAATGAGTACTGAATCGCATAGGCAAAATTACAATACTTAACTAAACCTAAGTTTAAAATGAGGATCCTCAAGAAAAAAATTTACTCGCTAAGCTACTCACCACAAGTTTTAGGTTCTCCATTGTTTTGTATTATTTGCTTGTGATCTTTCGACTTCACGAGTTTATTCCAAGCAATTTTGTCGGCAAAACATAAAAACTTATTTTCCATGATGGCTATAGCACCGGAGTTGACTCGTTTCAAAGCTTTCAATCCTAGAGACTTGAGTGACGTCTTGACTATGTAGAGGGAAGCGAAGAGGTTCTCGACGACTTGGCGTCCTCCTATCACTTCCAGGTTGCGGAAGTAAGAGAGGCTGGTGAAGTTCGGGTGGTGAGCCTGTACGTTCAGATAACCGGTCACCTCGCGCACCGTGCTGAACACCTCCAGCTTGTGAGGCTCCATCTTCGCGTAGCGCTCACCGAATGAATAATCAGGGTTTACGTGTTGAAATCCCGTGAACGTCATTTCTAAAATCTCAATCGAACCGTCGATAATAGTGCAATCTTTGAAACTATCGATATTTCCAGAGTGAATGGGTTTTTCCGCATGACATGTCTTCGGACATGTAACATTGCACGGGATGCACTCTCCGTTGACGGCAGTTTTGTTGGGGGGACAGCTTCTCACGCATGCTCCATTATCCTTCAACAGATGCTCAGGGCAGTTGCGGACGCACGTCGCACCGTAAGCGTATTTTCCATTAGGATTTGGCTCCCAAGAATAAGTGGTGGGGTTGTAAATTTGCATCGGCGGGCATTCTTGAGAGCATGTGCCTTCGTCATAGAAGTTCCTACAGGCGAGGCATTGACTGGGCAGAGGCCCTGTGCAGCCGCCGGCGCAGAACGCATTGCAGCAGTCTCGAGGGTTCCGCCCGAAGCAACGTCCTTGTGCACACTGTGGACTGCATATTGTTTTGGAAAATTTCTGGCAGTTCTCGGGGCCCTCACCCCAACACCCTGCTTCACAACTACTATCACAGCGCGGACAGTCTCGCTCTGCGGCAGCAAAGTCATACACATAAACATAGGTAGCGTTGACCCCGGTGATGATCTCGTCCCAGTTGATCGTTTTGACGTGGCAAAGGTTGTAGTTGTTGTAGATACCGACGCTGCCCCGGAGCACGTCGCGCAGAGCCGGCAGCTCGAGGGTAAACGCAGATGACATGGTGACCATAAGTGCAAACTCTTCTTCTCTCACGTTCAGCTTGAACAGCGTCCGTCCGCGAATAATTTGCAGTTGTGGCAACACAATGTGTCGTACATTCACATGCGATATCAGCACATAACCGGTCACCTCTCTTATGTACTTGAGAAAAGACAAGTCCATGGTTTCATTCTGTAGCCATGTCAGCTCGAGGTTGCCGTCGACGTAGGTGCAATTTGTAAATCGATCGCGAAGATTCCGGTAGTGGGTGTCGCGATTCGATGGCACCGACATCCGTCCATTTGTTCCGATGCATACTGTAAAAAAAGAAAATAATGTTTTGAACATACGAGCCATCTAAACACAAGTGTTACTTAATAGGGCGTTTGTCTATTCATGTATTAATAATAAAAACAATGTATTTGTATTGGGTCGACGTTCGACAAGTTAGGAACTGAGCTCGTCTAACGAAGAGGCGTTGCCGCGTGGGCGGACTCTCAAGCAAGTTTCTTCTACTACGCTACAAGTTAAACCGCTATTTGTGATTAATCGATGGAAATAGTTTACAATGCCGTTTCGCCTCAGCGAACGGAACCAGCGTTAGGAACTAAACCGCGTATGTAAAGCGAATAGAGCGATATTGTAAAATTAGTGTCGTTCATCATGTTTACCGTTGCACTGCTTATTTTTACACTAAACACAATACTCGGTTGTATATTATGTACTTTTTGTGTATGTACATAGTTATGTACAGAGTAAATGTCTATTGTAAAGTTTGGTTTTAAAATCAATTAATTTTAAAACCAAACAATTTGAAATACTGCAAACTTTGTTCTTGCTTGAGTTTCAAACAAAGGAGTCACGCTTTATCATAAGCAGTTTTAAATGTAGGTATACTTTAACGTTAAGAAATAGTTTTGCAACACGGAATATAGCATTTGATTTCCCAGAGATCAAATGTCCACGTAGGTATATCTACTGCTTGCATAACTTTACCTAAAACCACAAAACCTGTGAGGCAAGTTAGACAATTGTTTCGTTTTGAGCCTCAATCCCTCTAGCTTATGTTCAAAATTGCTTGCAGGTATTATATAGGCTCTAGCTTGTCAACAAAGAATAGTCATTGTCATAGAAATGTATAGACTTAAGATGGTATTCAAGAGGCAAGGTAAATTTTACCTGCTCGTCTGTTTAATAGTCAGTTTTTTTACCCACCCTGCACACAAGAGTATAATGTTACTGTCATTCGATATATTTTTGGCATTTGAACGTTTTGGAGTGGAATGTTGTAAGAGACTGGAGGTTTTCAAGACTTTAAACTTAAGTAATTTTTTTACCTGTTCAAGTGTTCCGTCTTGGTTAGAATTTGATGAGTTTTAACTTTAGATAGATAATTTGTATTGGTCGTATATAAGCGAATGGTAGCTCGGTAAGTAGTGGTAGGTAGGTACTATGATTTATGGGTATTCTTTAACGACTGCGCCCACATATGCAACCTTTGCCGCAAGACGTTTTGTTTTGTTCATCGAAATCTCCAAATAATAAAAATGAGCGGACACGATTGTCTAATTCTGTTGATTAGCACAGAATTTAAAAACAAGCAAACATATATTATATTTTAGGTATGTTATGTTTTGGCTTTATTTATTCTTAGAATAAATAAGAAGAAATTTGGAAATAATTCTTGAACTCCATGTAGGCGCCATTAATTTATATAGCAGTAGGTATGTATTTCCAACGGCTTTATGAAACACGTTCTTACATAATTTACACATAGTTAGTTTGTGTACGTATCGGTAGCCAATTATCCACGCCATATTTATAGCTAATATATAGGTGCACATATTATTGTTATATAACATCAAGCATGTTTTTCTCGAAAGGTTAGCTAGAGGTCTAAGTTTAGTACACCCACATTTGCCAGTTACCTACCTACTCATAGGTTTTGAATTGAATTTGAATCTAATACAGGAGGGTTGTATTCGAATGATGAACGAAATAACGAAGTGAAAGGCATAGTGTGGGTTGATTATGATGATGTCTGAACTCAAATTTAAAAACCATTCGTAGCTTGGATTTGGAGTACCTAACTGTTTGTTGGGTTTAATATGTTTTATATTAGACCATCAACATCTGCGTAGCCTTTTCCCAACTATGTTAGGGTCCGCTTCCATTCTAACAGGATGTAGCTAAATAACAGTATTTTCTATTTTTCTATGGTGCAACTCCCTAATGCCTAACTGAATCCCACAACCCAGTTAGGTACTGGGTAACACGATAACTCATGGTAAGAATGGTTGTCAGACTTTTGGGCTTCTGACTATCCGCAACGACTGTCAAAGATCTACCAACAACGACACTTTCCGAGGCACGGAGGTCAGTTTGACATTTTCAACTTAGACGATAATATTAAAACCAAGGTGTCGACGTATTTGTTGTGGCCGGTCTCTGTCAACTTATTTATCGAGTGGCAGCGAAGTGAGTGAGGTGAGATTAGGTGTTAACACAAGCTACCTACATACTCAAGGTAAGCGTATTCCTTCACCACTAGCTCTAACGAAGTAGGCACAGAAATAACTTTCTCCATAGTTTCAATTACAATTAGACGATAAAATATACATACCTCAGACTCAGGCAGAATAATCATTAGACTTTAATAGTTTTTTAGCTATGTTGCAGTTGCAAGCGGATATTGTTCCCGTTTCAAGACTGGTTGACATAATTATGGAATCAATTTACTTACTCAAAATATAGTCAAACATTATATTTAATTTATACTTTCTAAAATGCCATCCGTTAAAACGACAAAATTGTGAATCGCTTCGTGACCCAGAGTTGCACGCGGTTGCTCACCTATACAATTCAGATGGGTTGCCAGTTGCCACCCACGTTTGTGTCTGATTTGAGATGTAGCCAACTGTTCGACGAGTGCGCATGATTTATGACTTTCATATTTGGTTGTTTAAAGTTGCTACCTCGAACCGAAATTACAAAACAACACACCACTTTTCGCTCCTCATTCCGCGATAAATGCGGCGTCATTAACAGTTTTATAATTTAAAAAAATACGATGGAGGAATGCTAAATATTGTTTTTTTCCAGCATTTTGATGTTTTAACGTGAGCGTCGTTGTAGTGTCCGGTCGACCTAGTTGAACCTGTTGATGACATATGCGATACTATTGAAATGTGCTCACAGATTCAGAGATATAAAAAAGTCATTATTTAATGTTGAGAGCAAACAATAATGCGTGGGTCGAACTGGATAGCTGGACTGTTGAAACTTCAAATGAAAGTTTGTTTTCACCAGCTGTTGCTGAGTCTATGTAGAGATTCTATTAAGAAATATAAAAAAATATCTTCTTCTTAGATTTTCTTAGACTTTGTTAGAAGACTACACCCTCCTGGAAAATAACTAATGTCAACAGACTCTCAATTGGTTTTAAACCTAGCGTGTATCGCGAATCAGGCGAACTATAAATATCATTGAAAACATTTGAAAAGTTTTGGGTGAGATGATTGGCAGATATTCATAAAACAAATGACTTGAGGACGAGACAGAAAAGCAGAGGACAAAGCAGCAAAGTCTTTTTAGCAAAATAATGATGAAGCTTCATTAAATGATTGTCGTACGAGACATGGATACTTAACATTTTATTTTAAATTGAAGACCATGGCAACAGGACAACATTGTAATAGTAATCACTGATAATGATCTACTGAGTTCGTTTTAACTATGGTATGCAGATGCGATTGTCGTAAAGCAGTCAACATTTTAATAGTAAGTAGATAGTAGGTAAATGGATTTATCTATGTGAAGGCGATTATGTAATGGATAGTTTACTTAGTAACTTTACTTTGCTTGGTCTTTGTTCTTATTTAACTTGGGCGCACTACTATCAGTTCCCGTTATCCCGATAGATTTTGACCTACCGGTCTTTTGTGTAACAATAATCTGATAAGACTTACATAGCCCAGTTTACATTAATAACGTAGTTTCCTAACAAACAAAACTTTGTATGAAAACGAGTGTTCTGCATATGTATATTCGATGCGTTTAACTGTACCTAATCCTATTTACGAAACTTGACGTGGTGAAATAGAAGCTACACAACTGAAAACGGTTTGGTTGTATAGCGATGCACAACCCGACCAAGTTGGAGAGGAACGCAGAACGCTGCGCTCGCCACGACTGGTTTGTCTTAAGGCAATGTTTTTATCCAGTTACTTGCATTCTGAAGCATTGGAACCAGTTTTGTCCCGCGCCATCTCGTTCTTGTAACACGACCTTTCACTACAATCCATTATTGTATGGTGTGCCATGCCGCGCCCGAGTGCAGTTTCCTTTTATGTTTATGAAGAAATGAGGCATTGGACATGGTGCGTTTCGATATGACCGATGGGTAGATCGAATGGTGTACGAAAACCGAACCTGAATTTCCACGAAAGTGAAATAACTTTTATACAGGAGTTCCTTTGCGTATAGACTTGAGAACTTGAGATTAATCAAACGATTTTTTTAATATCTAGTTTCTAACGTGGTGCTGCCTTTTTGTTCGTCACACAACTAATGCACTAGTGCCGTCTCGCTTTAAAAGAGAAGAGAAAATGGCAATGACAGGTAAGTCTCTAAAGGCTCACCGAGAGTTTATTGAAGACAAGTTTTTATGAATAAGGGTTTATCTCACGAGCACTTAAAATGCCCACCGAATAAAGTGCGGGCTGTTAATAAAATGCGAAAATAATAAAATATTTTATCTTGCTGTACCAGGCACACAGAGAACAGAAGAAATCTGCACATAATAGTACAAAGTTTTGACATGGCGAACGAAAAACCTATATAATAATTCGTTATTATGTGGTTTTATGTAGATAATCTAATCATACATTATGCTGAATTATGCTGAAGACCGAGACAAACTACCACATGTATGTATATATCCTTGACCCGTTTGTGAATAATAAATAATTGACAGAGTAGGTACCTGTCAAATAAACATATTTGAACGAAGTGTTGAATATGAAACGGTATTGTTGAACTAAATGCATTTTTCATACCACCTGTTTGGTAATGTCAAATTATATGTCATGTAAACCTAACCAAGCCTTTAAAGCCCTAGGCTCAAGCCGGGCAATAATATTGAAGGTACTTGATTTCGCTATGACCCAAATAAAGGTGTCATCATGTTGAACGAGCTTGAATCCCTCGCTGCACTGATGATTCTAGAACTCAGAGCCACACACAGTACAGTGCGTGCCACGTAAGAAGAGACTTGACACACCACGTGGTCTGACATGCGCAGAACACGATTTTAGGTATCTTTAGCGGTATGAGGTCTGAGTGCGGGACGGGACCGGACGTAATAGGGGCGGCGGAAAAAGCGGGGGAGGCGGGGTCAAGTCTCTTCTTACGTGGCACGCACTGTAAGTATCCTTCGGCAAGTTCGGGTTTGAAGATAGGGCCCGTGAGAAAAGACACTACTTTATCCCCTTAGCGAATAATCTACTATTTGTGTATAAATAGAGTGGAGTTAATATAACATCAACAAGCACTTTTTATAAAGAGTAACTATATTGTTGTAGGTGGAAAATGCAGTCTAAAGCCGAACCAGCAAGGATGCAATGCATATTGCGTAAACGTTTTATTACGTAAGCCGTTTTCTTGTTTACCTGGCTATCTTGTGAATACAATTAACATAGCAATGGGGAAAAATATCGTAATCAATGCTAGATAAATATTTAATGCATATGAAACATATTAGTCATTTTGCCAAAGATTTTGAAAATTAAAAATTGCTATTATGTGCGGAACGGACTCGCACACGAAGGGTTCCGTATCACCGTACAATATTTAACATTAACATGTTATAGCGGCCATAGTAGTACACATAAATTAGTGCATCGGAATGCACGTAAAGCCGTTGGTCCTGGCTGTCATTCGTGGATCTTTGACAGTCGTTACGGGTCGTCAGAAACCCGAAAGTCTGACAACCAGTCTTACCAAGAGGTATCGTATTACCCAGTAACTGGGTTGTGGAGATCAGAAAAGCTGTCGCTCCATGTAAAATACTGGTATTCAGCTGCATCTGGTTAGACTGGAAGCTGATCCCAACATAGTTGGAAAAAGGCTAGGTAGATGATGAGTAGTACACACTTTGAGAACATTTCAAGTGTCTATCTATTACTGTTTAAAAGATAAGATTCACCTTTTCGGTCTGGAACCCTAAAAAGCAGCGTTTGGAACTATCAGTGTAATAATGTAACTTTTGTTTAGGTACAATAATCATTATTATTTTAACGCAACCAACCCTTTTGTTAAAAGGGTTGTATAACAATACGCAAAAATTTAAAACAATGAAACACAAAAAAAAAAACGTGTCTCACTTCTCTTTATCTAGCACACTAATTGCGTAACACACATTCAATAAGAATCTGAATAATTTTGAAGGATAGCTAAACCCATTGCTTCATTATGTTCCAAAAATTTGTCTGCTCAGCAACGTAAATAACGAATTAAATGTTGTTGAACTGTCAATATGAAAACCATTGCTACTGTACAATGCGTGCCACGAAAGATGAGACTTGACCCCGCCTCCCCCGCTCTTTCCGCCGCCCCTATGACGTCCGGTCCCGTCCCGCACTCAGACCTCATACCGCTAAAGATACCTAAAATCGTGTTCTGCGCATGTCAAACCATGTGGTGTGTCAAGTCTCATCTTTCGTGGCACGCATTGTACAAGTGTGTTAGGTACGCAATTACCACGCTGGTCTATGCGAAGATCGCAGGGAAGACCTGGATGAGAGAGAGACATAATGATATACCAAACCTTAATTCTTTAAAATATTTCCACCTTCACACGTTGTTACACTAATTAGATGTTTCTCCTAGTTCAGAAGTGTATCTGACTCATAAATTCCGGTTCTTTTCGTTTCTTACCTATTCGGATACTCGATACATAGCGATGGGTCAAGAAACTCTGCGCGCATATAATTTAGAACACGATTAAATCTAGTCAACTTGAAATATCAAATCAGTTCATTAATTCATGGTGTTAATTAGATAGTTTTATTATAACGTTGTTTTATGTTTTAAGAGCCTAAACGGCTAAATCGCGAATATGTCTAAATTTTATCTTGTCCAGAAATTGTTGACTTGGACCTGTTTCGTATAAATCTATTTAGGTACAACGTGTTATAAATTTAAGTCGCTTTTCGTGTTTGTGTCTGTGTGATCGCGCTGTTCTTCTAAACAACGCAACGGATTTTCATACGGTATTCACCATAATTTAGAGAATTTATTCATTCATATTTTACTTAGATATAGGTAATAAAGACATCTTAATGTTTTGCCAAGTCGTAAAAACCGTGCGAAGCAGGGGCGGGTCACTACTCAATAGTGTTTTTTGAAACAAATAACAGCACCTGGCTAGATTTACCTACACTTCTATGCCGAAATACCTATTTGGCAATAGGCAAGGCTGTGGATTATAATAAGATGTAGGTGAAAATGGTACCACCCTATCCATAGGTACTCATCTATTTTTTTTTATCTGTTATAAATTATAATGTACCTGTACACAATATAAAGTCGTTATGTTATTTAGAAGCACGTGTTCGATTAGATATTTTCTGAAAGTAAATAATTTTGGAATACAAAAAAAAAATCCTGCGCTTGCGTTGAGATCTTTTGTTGGGAAAAGTCCTACATTGCCCGGACGTACGTATAGCCATACGCGCAACGGTTATTCGCCAAGACCATATTATTATGTTTACACTATTGCCAAATAACCACGTAATTAAAACTTAAATGACCTAGATTTACGTCCTGCAGCGAATAAAAGTGTTATAAAAATAACACGTGGGTCTTAAAGCACATAAAAGTGTGTAAATACGCAGCCAGGTGGTACGATTGTCATATCTTTTACCACACACGTGCATAATTCCATGGAAGTGTGTAGGCGCATATTATTTCCTTCTGTAAGGTCTCGATGTAAAATCGCCGCTACAACAATACTGGATTTCCTTGTTGGTGATATTTAAAAGTATTTTATTGGAATCAATATTTTTTATCGATTATCGATTTTGTTTTGTGCGTGTGCCTAGGTAGTACCTACAATTTATTTAAAAAAAGTGTTAAACAATTGATTAAAATGTATGGCTAGTTAGTTTTGATTTTCCGTACGTGATAAAATCGTTCTATGGGAAAGCTTGCAAGTTATTGCTTTATGTTGCACAAACTGGCAAGACCAAAGAAAGCGTTCAAATTACTTCTCCTTGTTCATACACTTCTTCACGATACGATATTTTAATCCAATTTGTAAGCTGTCAAGCACGAGTCCAAAATTGCAGGGGTGTGCAACTTAATGACTTGCGTGTCTCTGCTTTCCCTGCCCTAATGCAAATAATCACTGCGCATGAGCACGATGCCACAGAGTAATAAATTGGAGTGGTACAGGTTACGTCATTCATCATCATCTGCGTAGCCTTTTCCTATGTTGGAGTCGGCATCCAGTCTAACTGGATACAGCTGAATACCAGTATTTTACATGGAGCGACTGCTTGCCTGACGTTTACAACCCAGTTACTGGGTAATACGATACCCCTTGGTAAGATGGGTGTTAAACTTTCGGGCTTCTAACTACCCGTAACGACTGTCAAAGATCTACAAATGACGGCAGGGACCAACAGTTTCCGTCATTATGAAAAAAAAAAGATCAATCTAAACCCCGGGAACACATGTCAAATAAACCAGAGAAATCACAGAATTTATGGTCATCGCAAATAACTAGTATCTAATAAAACTAATTGACATTTATTATAAAAACATTAGCAATTTTGCAACACAGAGGATGTGACGCGTTTTAATATATCATGTATATCTTCTGTTTGTCCTTATCTATTTTCTTGCGAAAGACAGAGATATAGAGAGATCAATTTCAAGGTACGCAAAAGGCATCAAATATTGGAGCCAATCACTGTTGGAATCAATGTTGTTGTTGTTAATCTGTGGCGTTACAAGATAGTTGCCACATTAAAGGATGTGAGCAGACGTAACATATAATTCAGGTTTTCCTTTGAAGGCGAGCACTAATTTATTTAATGGCCTTATTTTCCTGAACAGCATAAGGCCTGTTTGATGGGCAAGCAAGCGAGTTGCGTTTATTAGTCATTATCATCAAAATCATGATTATCCTGTCCATATGCCAGTTTATTTGGGGTCGGTGCAACATATCTTTTTCTCTCATACTGGTCTAATAACATCTCAGCAGTTACCCTCTTTCTAGCCATGTCACCCATACTCAAAACTGCGTTTCAATAAGTGATGACATGAAAAATATGGGCAAGAAGATCTGCCGGTCGATTCTGTAAAAATCTCACCGTGAAAACTTAGGTGAAGTGAGTTTGTTTTTGCTATGAATTGACATTATTGACAGCTCACTCCACGCTCACTTCACCAAAGTTTTCACGGTGAGATGGTTACAGAATCGCACTGCTGTAACCGCTGAGTTAGAACTGTCAATTAAAAAGCCCGTGTCCACGTATTTTGAATAAATATACGTTTTCTGATGTAGCCGTCCCGCTTGTGTGAATATGTAACGCGGCTCACGGTACAAAATAAAAATATTAAGTTACTTCCTATAGGTTACTGTTTTTAAAGCAAGGATATTTATAATTTTTACAAGAATAATAACCGTTTTTTCAGCAGAGAATACATCACTAAAAGAAAATTGAGAACTTCCTCCTTTTTTGAAGTTAGTTATAAAATAGATCAAAACCTTCCGTACAACCCTATTCCTACTCCTGTCTACGAGTCAGCATCAAGTTCAGGCATTTTACATAACAAAGAAACAACATAAGTACAAATATTTAAATCGTAATGGTAAAACGTAACATGAAATGTAACACACGTTGGAACAGATTCGCATAGTTACAGTGTTACATTTCGTGTTGCATTCATGAGTATGATTGAGCGAGACAATACCACAGTATAAAGACTGTGACAATACTATTCAAATGTCAACGAAAGAAAAACATGACCATCTTTTAATTGCGTTTTTTTTTAAATGCAGTAGATTGCTGCAGCTGATTTCACCAGTTACTTTCCTGCATAATATGATAAAGCCGTTGTCGCCGCTCAAACGTTGAATTTCTTTCATATGTAGATCAGCTACAGATATTTGTAATTCAAAAGCAGAGGCCACGAGAGGACCACCCCGTGACTTTTATGGTCGTAAAAGTTGTGTTGTGTCAGGGATGGCAGTATTTACTAATTGTTAACAAAAAATCTAGGTATAGCCTATTTTACCGTCTTCGTGACGACTAGACTACGATCATTGCTTGTTTTTCTATATAATAAGAATCAAGCCTTGATTCAAGCTCAAACAAAAAACATAAAAAAAATCACCAGAGATCAGTCTCGGGAAAATCCACGTTTATCATCAATTTTCCAGTTGATTTTCAACATAATACAAACAGTAGACAAAAGACACGTCTGAAACTTTGCACGAAACAAATTAAACGTTGTATAGAACCATAGACTTAGTAACATTTGACAAGTAGAACAAATAATTTACCGTTCACATACGTCACAGCGGATTTTAGTTTCTTAGTAAAAACGATTATTTCGACATACCGAAATGAAAGTAGGCAATAGGTTATTAGCCAATTGGGGTTTTTAATAACTGTGACTTTGCACACGTTACCAGCGTTTGTTATTTATTACAACAGAAATTGTTTGAAAATCGAATTTAGGAATGTCTAGATTATGGCAGCGTATGTCAAAGAGGCCGTACGTAAGTGAATGTCGATTTAGCTAATGAAGGAATAGAGTACAAATTCATTTGACAATTTTTTATAGGCATGACAATTTGAAATTGAGAATTAATTATACCTGTTATGTATTTTAGGAATTGTTGGTCAATGTACACAAGTTTGGGTCATTTCTAACGGCTCACGCGTCCGTTTAATGGTGTAATTAGAACGGAACGTGTCACCAACACTATTCAATTTAAAATGTATTCAGTGGTCGAAACAATAATTTTAAACATAATTTTACCTATGTCATAAGTTTACGTTTACTACTTACATTGTTTTTCTAAATATTTTACATTACTATTTTACTTCATATTTAAAATAATCCGTAAGTGCTTTACTACGATTTGTAAGATTTGTAGTAGGTATAACTTAATCCTTTGTCTCTTCTAATCAATTGTAATCTAAATCTAAGGGTCAGTGGATCGTCTTAAAACCACTCGAGTAGGTACTTAACTTCAAGGCGTACATAATAATAAAATAAAATAAATTTGCTTTGAAGGCCTTTGCGGTAAAGCAACGGATTTCTATAACAATTGGTCAAAACAAGTTTAAACTTACGAGCTGTTTAATGTACTACAAATCTTTTTGTACACGACTGTACTTTTGATAATATTATGAAAGGGAATTAGTACTGTTAAGGAGAAGTTCTACTAGAAAATATTATTTATAAGTACTCTTTTACAAAATAGGTATTACATTTTAAAGTTATTTTTTTCACTTTATTTTTATTATGTGATGCTACAAAAAATTGTTGTGTAATTTTTTATACTAAGTTATACGAATATAATTGAGTGCATAACATAAGTCAGTTTTGAGTACAAATTATTAAAATCATGTCAAAATACTTAGAATGGGTAACAATATTTTTTTATGAACCGTACTTTATGCATTGATCCTACAAAACCGCGGTCGTTACCAACAATCCATATTCATAAACTCTATACTATGCTAACGCTGAATCTGCCTCCACAATATAAACAAAACAGTCCTGGTTCAGAGCGCTCGGCAGACGGCAAGCAATATATAATTTTGTCAATCCCTCCGTCTGTCCGCTACTGGCGAACAAAAGCTGCAACCACCAACTTGAAAGTTAAAGCGTTTCACAATACGTGCACCTTGCCTTTGATCCCGTAGGATATAGTTCGCATCCCTTTCAAGTCTCTCGGAAAACTTTGTCACACAAAATTATGTTTAATTATCGTTCATACGGGCAGCCTCTTAAGGCCAGTTCAGTGTACCGTCAAGCAGCTTTCCGCGCTATATAAGGCTACGTTTGTTGGCTCGAGATAAGCTTTGTTTATTTTATTCCAGCGATTAGCTGGTACCGCGTCTTTATTTTTACAGTTTTATGGAGTTATTTTACGGTCACTGCGTGTGGTTTACATTTAGGTTACAGGTTTATATCACGTTTACAACTATATCACAGAACACATTGGCATGGAGGTTTGAAACTTTGAAAGCGCCGTGGGCGGCACAGCACTTACTCTTTCCTTTAACAAATTCCGAATGTTTGTGTCGTGCGTTTGGGACGTGGTGTTGTCGGTGTCCGCGGGAGGCGGCCGGGGTCCCGACTGCGATGAGGCAAAGGCACCACAACAAGGCACGCGCAGCGACCATGCTGCGACATCACTCGCGAAGCTACGCACACGACCGGCCGGCACTAACTTCCATCGTGTACTGGCCCGCCCGGTTTGTGGAGCCTCGCGCGGCGCGGGCGCAGCCACAGACCTAAGCCTCCTCAGACCCGACAAGAAGGCTTGCCTTTGGGCGGGAAAAATTTGGCGTTCGATACTTCGCGAAGTATCGAACCGAAGCTTCGGTGTGCCGTCGGTTCATAACAAGCCCTGTCTTGAAGGTTGTAAAAGTTCAGCAAGTCCACATTTTTATGAGTCCATTAGAACTTAAGTAAAACTATTTGTTTTAAGTTAATTTTGCACTCAACTAACGTTCGGAAAAATTCACGAATAAAATAATTAACTACCACTACTAATAGAAACTGAATCCCTGTTCGTATACACACTATCAACAATATCAACCCCGTCACACCGCACAAAGTATGAAACACAAAACTAGACCGTGAGCTCGGCGCCGTCTCGTTTGCCACATCTACTGCTTGTGACGGTCTGCCTCTGCCCTCTCACGAGCACAGGTAAACGTCGAGAAGGACGCAGGTATGCGTCGCACTCGACACGCCGTAGAAAAAAGCCACGTAACAAAAGTTTTTAATAACGCATTGTGCTCACCTAGTACAGATACGAACAAATTGTACTGATGGACAGACGAAAATGTAGCTTTTGACCGTATCATGCACCTTTTTTGGTCCGATATAGTAATTAAAGTCTGTGATGTGTTCGATTTTTTATTCGTTTAATATAGGCGCAGTATTGTTCGGTACAGCTTTTGTAGCTACAAGAGCTTCCACTGCTGTACTTTGAAATACAGCCCAAAGCCTATCAAAAAGTTTTTATAATTTTATACCGATATAAAAAAAACACAGGTTACATTTAAGAAGTTTTGTATTTCCTAGTTTATTTGCAGGATGTTCAATTCAAAACAGGGTTGTCAATTAGCAAAGAAAGTTTCTAAATAATTTGCCAAGTCCTTACAAAAACTTAACGTTATTCGCGTTAAGCTTGGTCTAAGTTACGTCCCTGAAGCTAGCTTAAGGCGGCCAGTGACTAATGTTACAGGTTCTTGTGGCACTATAATCGTTACCGTTGCCCAACGTACGTAACTAGGTAGCGTTTACTATCCAATCTTTATTTATTTCTCTTTAGCCTTTAGCTATCAAGTTTTTCTTGATCCTTTGGATTTCCTTAAACATTTAGCTGTATAGGAGTTAGTTACAGTTCAAAAATACAAAAATAAAAAAAAAAAACAAAAAAAATGTCCCTTTAATACTTTGGAACCTTTCTAAATACTTCGTCAGCTGCAAAGTCAAGCTAGATCTTTATGTAGCTTCGAGCTTTTGTAAGTATATTATTTGTAGCCAATCACTGAGTCGATTTAAGGTAACCGGCGAAATCCACATGACCTGTGACTTAGGAAATATAGGAACAATAGAAGCCTTCAGAATCGTACCTGTACTGTTTACTGAACATGTTAAATTGTTGACTGTGCACATAACTAACATAACTTTCGCTTGTGCAGCTGTAAGCTGTATAACCTGAGAACTTCTACTAAAAACTCACACTAATCAAACTGTCAACAGCTTAATGGTATTAATATCATAGAGTCATACCCACATTAGTATACGTCTTGTAATCACGCGTTACTAATAAGCATAAATCATTGATTAAATGATCAAATCCTTTACATCTACCGCTTAATTCTACATAGAGTTTGAAAATCTAAAACAGAGGTGCTCAATCTTCAGTCGGCGTAGCATACACACCGTAGCAAGTATACCGCCTAGAAAAAGGTTGAACATACCAGATTAAATGATTACTCGCATTTCTCAAACGACAAACAGTGCTTGTTAATATATTATTATATATTTTTATTTTAATAACCAGTTTGTTTTTATAATAACGTTCTTTTTTTTCTAGATACCTTGGTTCGCTTTTGATATTATTATACCTGTAAGTAATAGCGATTTTATATAGCCTTCGATGAGTAACACAATATTTGTTAATGACGTTATTTTTATAAAAAATACTCATTCATTTACTTGGGTAATTTTAATTCAATTCTATTTGTTGAATGTTTTTATTATTTTTCGATGGTGTGTGAACGGCGCGTACGTGTTCCACGCGCGCCTCAAAGAGATGTCAGCATCATTCGGAGGGGCCTGTCAGGGCCGAAGCCTGCCGGGTCAGCGGGATTGTCCGAAAGGGTTACAGCTGGCTCGGAACATAAAGGGCTAAGGAAGGAACACGGGTGGGTTTTAGTCAGTAAGAGTCTGACACTCCCTTCCGCTCCACCCAGAGCGGGAGGAGTCATTTGATGAGTGATTACTCTTGGCCTGGCTACGGTTGGGCTTGGGCTATAATTACATCTGCCTGGCATTTTCCCAACCATGTTGAGGTCGGCTTCCAGTCTCACCGGAAGCAGCTGAATACCAGCATTTTACATGGAGCGACTGCCTATCTGCCCTCCAAACCCAATTACAGGGTAATACAATCCTACCCCTTGGTAGATTGCTGGGTTACTGGTTGTCAGACTTAAGGGTTTCTGACGGCCCGGGACGACCGCGCTTTTTCATTTCAGGGACGTTTACGTCCACATAATGGCATCACGATAACACAGGCAAATACAATGTATTGAAATATATAAAGACGCTTATAAATTTCCGTCCACGATAACGTTATATTATAAAGTGCACAGATTTTAATACAACAGGAAGTGGATCAAAATGAGCTTGCTAGAATTTATCTGTTTACCTACTAACAAGTGAAAATAAATAAAAACTATTAAAAATTACAATAATTTTACATAGGTACAGACGTGAGCACATCAAGCTAAATCTAATCTGTCAAATTTATTTAATAGATTTTCAACTTTATCGCTTAATCATAAGGTTCAAAGTTGATTGGGCAAATTTGACAGTTTCGGGTAGCTTGATGTGCTGGCGTCTGTACATACACATAATCAGCCTATAACGTTCCCACTGTTGGGACACAGGCCTCCTCTCAGTGAGAGGGGATAATCTTACATGAAGTTCAAATGATGTTTCTATTTCGACATCATTTAAAAGATTCTTGCTTATTAAATTGTTGGATTCTAGTCTACCAACATTAAAAAAAAAACTAATAGTCTTGTTGACTTCTCCCTCAATCAATCTACCTAACCATTTCCCTACTGTATTGGGGTCGGCTTCCAGTCTAACCGGATGCAGCTATATAAAACTATTCTCCCTCCAAAGTAAAATCTGTTTTCCATTTTACATAAAATTTTCAAATTATCATATTCATCAGTATAAAATTATATTACCCGATTAAAATTAATATAAAGTGTGGACATAAATTGTTACTGTCGTTGGTCAAATAGTTATATGCTGGTTATTAACAGATTTACTGCCTAACGGTATGAGGTTTTGTGAAGTATACCTAATTTAACTTTACCACTAGTAATAAGTACCTACAAAGAAATAGCTTTTATTACTTTTTGATCGTCAATGTAAATAGTTTTATGTTATCGTGTATACCTTCCTGATTGTCTCCTGAAGCACAAATCAACGAGACACGGCGCCTTCTGAATTCTCAGCTTTCAGGAGAGTATCCTCTACCAAATTGGCGGTCTACTCCCTAGGCACGAAATCAATAGTTTCGTCCGAAGTTACGGGCTTTCCCAACTTCGTAACACCTACGAATATAAAATTAGTTTGATGCCAAACCTAAGATAAAATGGCAACACTATTTGACAGGTGTCCCTACTTCCATTGTGTTATTGTTCATCCGAAAAATTTAATTAATCGGTAGTATGGTTCACTTCTAATTGTCGGATCACTTTCTGACGAGCTCGTATCTTCGTTGATGGACTTAGAGAGAAGCCCCATGATTATCTTGAACAGAATAAATAAGATTTTGTTATTACTGAAACACGCAAATTATGATTTCAAGATGTTTTTAACAATCAGTAAATATTATGAGACCTTAAAATTACCCGTAACAACCTTTCTTGGAAAAACACGACGTCATGTAGCAGCATCATTTGGAACCCTTCAAAATACGGTTTAATCGCCAGTTTTAAAAATAAAAGTCCGCATCTCTAATTCCTTCGTAAACATTATAAAAGAGCAGTGGACATTCATTTACACTTTTTATAGTGTAATGTATCAATTACGTTATTTACCAACTTAGATTATATTGTGGACACAGATAGCAAGCGCGCGTTGAACTCTTTACGAAAGTCGAGATCTGAGACTAACCACGAGAATCTTGCTCACCGCACTATGCGACAACATTGCTTTATTCCGCGTCCATTGACGGCCACATTTGAACCCGTCATGTAATCATCCATTCCGAGCACTCAATGTATGTGAAACTTGAAAGTTGTCGCGTATAACGGATTCGCGGAATGAATGTTTGGTCAGTCGTTAAGGCGTAGCGGGTTCACCTCACATTCCTGAACTGTAGAGCCTTCACGGTCTAGAATGCTCTTACAAATCTCTCTGATGTGTTAGATGTCGTATCGATGTATTGGAAAGTAGTAATGTAACGAATCGATTTAAACCTAAATAATTTAGGTTTTTTATGTGTTACACAGTCGGTTATTAATTACTATGTTAAAAATTATACCTCTCCAAAGAAATCCACTATTACTTAGGTTATAGAAATAAGGTACCTAAGTATAATTTTTCAGAAGGTAGGTAATTGAAACCAATTTTGGCAATCAGCAGATCCAAAGTTGCTTCTTGCACATTTCGTGTCCTCGACTGGTTTTCCTTTAGTTGACATACACACAAGAGCGTGATGATGCATAAATCTGCGGAATATTAAAATCTATTTTTAGAGGCAACTGCCCTTTTAGCATAATCCATACTAATATTATAAATTCGAAACTTCGAAAGTAACTCTGTCTGTCGTTACCTTTTCACGCCTAAACCACTGAACAGATTTCGATAAAATTTGGCAGAGAGATAGATTACATCCCGGGGAAGGACATAGGATAGTTTTTGTAGACATACCTTGCGGGCGAAACCGCGGGCGGAAGCTAGTTTCTCATAAAATAACCAATAATACTGACAACGTGTGTTCACCATACAACTCCAGTTCCTACTTCCCAGTGAGAATTACCAACATAATTGTGATTTGTGCTGGCAGCCTCGTCCTTATAGCAGAAGATGAAAGATTATTATTGGATGTGTCGTGTGTATATTTCCGTCGGGGGCCCTTACACTACACCTACAGGTTAGCCGCCCCGTCAGACTGCCTATAAAATATCGGTTAAACTACATAATTTGAAGCGTGTCTTGTTTCAATTGCGACTACCAGGTACTCGAGTCTCATCCAGAGTATTAATAATACATGATGATTGTGTTATTATTGTCGATATCAGAATGAAAATGGGGTCAAATGAAATAAATAGGTTCTACTATCTATTACTCTACGAGGAAATTGATGAACTTGTTAATAGAATGTAAGTTCAAGTGAAATGTCGTGTCAACTCAATTGCTTATATTGTAGACTAGATGTGCCCGCGACTTTGTTCGCGTGGATGTCGGTAAACAACAATGTGTCTTTTTACTAATTTGGATTTTAAGTACTCTTTATAACATCAGCTATCTGCCAGTGAAAGTCCCGCCAAACTATAAGGTTCAAAATTGATTGGGAAAATTTTTCAGTTTCGGGTAGCTTGACGTGCTGGCGTCTGTACTTTCATAATTATGTATTTAGTAAAAAGACGTTATTTTGAAATTACAAGCAGACACTTAAATATTGTTTATTTCTATTTATTACTTTATTATTAGTATTGTGTAGATATAGAGTAGAAGAATGCTCAAACATTATTAATCATGAACGAAATCTGAGTCCAGGGTTCTTTTGTTTCTTACGTGTTTTTGGAAAGCTTTTCAATTCAGCACGTGTTCGATTCGCGACTCCACAACTCCAGATTGTCACAGAGTATCAAAGTACTCACAGACAAAGCTCAGTTGTCTAATAAAACGGATTGAAACTCTCCAGCATGAGTTTCAATACTACGCCATTTTATTCCATACTCAGCAAACAAAACATTATTAAGGATTACAAGTAAAGCACGGGGTTCTACCTGCGCCTGAGCAACAATAGTGAAATCAAAGCGCCATTGTGGCGCTACAATGCAGTCAAGTCATAGTATAAAGAGGGGAAGTACGTTATCTTCATACAAACGCACCGCGCGCGGCTTGTATGTGTGCGTCATAGTATCTATGCGTCGCCGCACGCACACTTAACAAAATCTCGACCCGTTTCTCAGTGCGCCAGTCGGGGCTAACACCGCATGAGCTTCGCGCGTCACGGCTTTCGGCACCGCTAAATGAATGAAAAATGTGTGATAATCGCAGGAGAACGTATTGATGTGTGTTTGGGTGTCTTAATAAGTAATTTCAGAATTGTCTCTGTTCTGATTACCTATTGAACTGGAAAGGTAAGCAAGTTGCAGCTTGCAAGTTCTAGCATATAATTTTTACTAGATGATGAGATATGTACCTACTTATTTAGTTTTTGTTGTAAGTATTATTTTATATCAGACAGAGGAAGTAGGTAGACCTACTTTCTCACTAGAATGCATTAGGTACTTTTGATCTGTCAATTGATTTGCCATTGATCGTTGTTTTCTCGTGCTCATCACCGCCCCGCGCCACCCGTTTGCTGGCCCGTCACTCTTTCTTTTATCGTGAAAGGTTTCATCATCGTTTAGGTAAAACCGACCTCACAAACCCTGTACTCAGACAATACAAGTAAAAATACAACTTCCCGACCCTTGCCAATTTATAGGCAGTGAATTAACATTTAGCTAAAAGTAACAACCCTGAGACAGTAGGCAATTATATCGCGGATCGGGCCGGAGATAGCCTACTTCCCCTCTTTATACTATGGTCAAGTGGTTGGAGTGGCTTTGTTGGTACCGTTCTCTTAAAATACCTGTTGCTATGCACATAAAAGAATTAGGTAGTGTGAAGATAAAGATAGAATTATGCATGATGCGCACTTTGGGAGTCTTTTTTTTCAGTGTTGCTGTTGCATCGTTTTACTTTAATAAAGCTCATGAGTTGGCAGTCGTTTTCAAACAATGTTGGAAGTGAACGATATGCTAGTGATATAAAAAAAAACATACAATTATCTATTAATCTGACTGATTTCTGTTCGACTCCAAATATCAGAAATAGCAAAAGATTTAAGCAAATCTAGAATAATGGGATTTTCAGGACCTGAATGTATGCAGGCTTTTTGCTAGCAATCATTCAAATGTAATCAAAGTTGGTACAATTAGACATTGCGCACATTAAAATCCAGACAGTTTTGTCTATCATAACTCCTTCAATTGGCGGTATTGATATGAGTATCTTTACAGGGGCATACCGCATAGTACACGCCACGCCTCAGTTTTGTATAGTGTCAAATTATATTTTCAGCTTCTTTTTTCAGTACTTTTAAGCACTTGACTATCTTCCTGAAACGTGGATTTTGACCCGAGAAAAACAAAGTATTGATGCATTTGAGATGTAGTGCTGGAGACGAATGTTGAGAATACCGTGGACTGCCTAACGCACCAAATGCATCGATCTTAACCCAGATTCGAATAAAAACCCGCTTGTCGACCATATGTCAACAACGCATACTCTCCTATTTCGGCCATAGTATGCAGAGGCGATGAAAGTTTGGAAAAACTGATTGTGGTTGGGGACACCGAAGGCAAACGAACGCGCGGTCATTCTCAACACGATGGACCGATCAGGTGAAGGAATCATCGTCCTCTAAATTCTACACGGTGGTAAGGGATGCGCTGGGCAGAAACCCGTGGAGGCGGACCATCTGCTCCAGATGCTACTCCGAAGCTGACCACGATCCTCAGAGATGAGGGACCTACTACAGAGAGAGAAGCACTTGACTATGAGATTGTTTAGATGAGTGTGCGCGCTGTCTTTGTTTTTATAGAGCGTTAGTCAGTCTGAAAGCCTTCACTCTGTCTTTGCGCAGCCTTACACCTTTCAAGAAGTTTTATTTAAATCCAGTGCTTTCTCTCTATGCCCAGAGATTAAGACTTTTAATATCTCTCTCTTACAGGTTGCCGGCGACGCGGCGACGTCTCGTACACTAAGGTTACTTCCCACGATTTGGTCGCGGATTTTATCGCGCCTGGTGACAACCAGCGACAAGCCGCAATCTTGGCAATTCCAATTCAGCATCGTGGTTATAGACATGTTTAATCTAGCTCCTGTTTTAAAGGCCAGGCTTAGGCTAAATAGGTTAGGCACAAGGATGGTAAACTGGCTGATTTATCTAAATAAATCAGTCAGTCACCTAAGACCTAAGTCATATAATATTTAACTCGCAGTTCTTTTGGCTTTTTTTAAATAATAATCTGACTTGGGGTTTCCTCTTCAATTAGATACCTGTACTTTTGTTAGGATAGTCTATAATAATAATAATGATTACTTATATTATAACAATAACAGTTTTTTTTTAAAGATTTGAGCTGTTTACAGTAAAAACTCAATTTTTTATGTATGCCAATGCTCTTGTCAAATCTACTGTCATGAATTTCACTCTATACATACAAATCTAAAACAAACAAACGTACAAATTAAAATGCCTAAATAAATCAATGCGTCAGTTTACATTGATTAACGAAACTTCTCTCACATTTAAAATTCTATAGAAGTGCTTCGTGTACCCAAGTTTCATATTAATTAATTGTTTTTATTACTTAAGTCCAAATTGCTATGTTAACACGTATGTTATAAACAAAATGGGTTGTTTGTATTCAGTGCGGACTGTGGGAGGGGGAACTACCGAAATGCTCGTGGTCAACTGGTTTTTTAATACGGGTGGTCCTTTTACTAAATACTTTGGCTATCAAAGTGCTTGTTGTTCTACATACCTAACCGTATTTTGAATGTGCAACGATTTTTATTATTCATTTACTACTTACATTATTAATAAGTCTTTGATTGCGTGGAGGATGTAAGTCGTCATCCAAATCAAGCCAACGGGTTTCAAATAATTTTCGCAGAAGTGAATATTTTTAAGAACCCACACGTATATTCAAATAAAACGGAATGTAGAATAATAAAATGATTTATTTTTAGTATTCTAATTTATCGCGTAGTAGCCAGAAAATAGCTTGAAATTTAAAATAATATTATGAGTCTATTAGCCTGATATATTATCATATGTCCGAGGTTGTATTCAATGGCGTTCCACGAGCAAATGAATTCTGACGAACTAATGAATTTTATAATATATTATGGCGCCAAACTTTCCTACATTTCGAGTGCCTTAATGGCCTGACATCGCGGCATCGTAAAGATTAAGTAGTATTAAATCCGTGAAAAAGGCTTTACATCGCTAAGTATAATTAAATTAGCAACATTCCTAACAAGATTTTTACATTTAAATTGGTGTCGAAACTTGCCAAAAATGCCATAGAGAGAAACCTGTATGTTGCTAATAATTAACTTTGTCGCATTCGCATTCACCCGCCAAACCGCCGGTTATGTTTCAATTACAAATGCATTAATCACCAATTAATTTTAAATAAACTATAATTTTGTATTTTTTTTGCCTCTGTGTACTATTAGGTACGTTAAAAAATACTTGTAGCCAATCAAATTTGAAGGCCCAATAACAATTCTCGAAACTAAAGGTTGTGTGGCGTGGAAAATAAACGAGACCGCCACCTAGAGACATTAAAAATTATGTTTCTGATCATTAATACTAAACGTAGAAACTTAATAATTGCCGCCTATTATAAATGTTGTAATAAAAAACACATTCTTGGATACCAGCCAGTATCCCACTGCGACGGGGTTGGAGATTCGAGTTTATGATGTACGATCTTTATTGTCTATCAACCAAAAGTGGACTTTTTTCCCTACAAAATAAGAACCAACTCAACAGGTATGTATTGACTGTGCACAAAATACGATATGGTGTTCATAATAAAGAATAAGTTAGAGTGTTCGAAATGTAAAGAAATCAAAGGGCGAGGCATCTGCCACCCCCGACTGTTCATCGTAATCGTATCAATAAGTTAGGCTGCAAGTTTATTTTTATCGATATCAATCGATCATAACGTCGTGCGTTAACGATACCATCAGATTCGTTTCTTTTGATTTGAAAGTCGAGTGTTTTATAATTACAAACTAATACAAACGATAGAGTTTTGTGTTTTTACAAAAAGTTGATCCTTATCAGTGATTTGTTATTTGTGAGCGAACCACAAATTAAGGTACTTAATTATAAATCTATCGGGCGGTCGCTTGCGGCGGTTCTCACTCGCCTCAATGAGAAATCTTCGAAATTTTTTGAGGCGACGCAACAAGACAGTCAATACGATGCAAACCTGGATAACATGCCCCGATAAGCACATAAAAGTTGAAAAGAATTATGTAGTTTAAATTAGTTATCTTGGGGATATACAAAGAAGAGAGAGCGATGCACAAAGCTTGAAAGCTATGCAGAGATTGTTCAGTATGCATTTGTACAGAAGATATGCATCAAGTCGTCTGCATATTGTGTTCTCTGAGCAATTCTCATGGTAATGTATGGCATCCGAGGCATGATGCCCTCGGGATGTGGGTTCCTGAAGACTGTTCTTTACAAGTCGCATAGAAAATAAAATACGACTAAATTACAATACAGTCTGATTTTCTCTTTTTAACCGATTTCCTAAAAGGAGGAGGTTATATGTTCGACTTTATGCATGTTTTTTTATGTATGTTCACTGATGTCACCGTCAATTGTGGTGGTAATTTTTTTTTTGTTGACTACAATTGGTCTTTTAGTCGGCGAGATCATTTTGGAGAAGAAAAAGCTTGAAAGTATGTCTAAATATTTTATTGAAAAACAGTTATGCAAATAATTATTTATTATGCTTATTGAATCTGAGAAATGTTGAAAAGGCTTCAAATTGCATATTACGGAATTGCAATTGTTTATTTGTTCAACACTACTAAGTCACGTTCAGGCTGTCTGCGAGCGCATACATTGAGTTTATGACTTGAAAATCAGAGCCCATCGCTTCACCTCAACAAGTACAACGATCGCTTGTCACTGATAAATACATTGCTGAAATTATAAACGTCCCGACAGATGCACTTTTGACATACAAGCGGACAAAGGGCCTGTTCGCACGCTCGCCACAAAACCACGTTTTTTATAGAAGCCTCCAAACGGAATCTAAACGCGAATCACATTGTGGGATCCTGCCTTCTTATTTCAAATTTTAGTTTTTTTTTCCCCATTGGCTACTTGGAAATGTGGCCAATGTCTTACACATTTTCGGAGAGAACGATTAAATTAAAATGAAGTTTTTTGACAAATTGACTGCAGTGAGAACAGTTTAGACTTGAGTCATTAAAGTTTACCGTTATAATGGTATGTGAGTTTAGATTTTTAGACTGTTCTTATATTAAGAAATAAAATAATAATACTTACTAAACCTATCTAAAAAAGAATATGAAGCGCAGCGCTACGATTTACGACTTATTACTTGACTTACCCAATACTTCTAGTATTGGGTAAGTAGTAAAGTGTTTCAGTTAAATTTATCAAGGCTTTTCTACAAGGGTTGGATATGAAAACTCAAGAGGGAACCGACATTAACACTGATATAGGAAAAACGAAAATTTTATCAGCCTAGGGTAATTTAGGAACAATCGCAAGGAGATCACGTCCACGCGTAGAAAATTATCTCTAGGGTTCATATTAGTTTATAACTTTTAAACTGCATTGCCAAATCAGCTCAAAAAAATTCAGCTGACCTATTTTACAGTCACTCTTATCGCTCATGTTTAACCTAAGTAAACTTCTTAACGAGATTTTTAATGGCCAGCAAGCATTAGAGTTGTGTGCAGAGTATTATCCTCTTATCTCGTCCATCTGAGTTCTGCTACTGATAGCGAATCGGGTTGTACCTATCTACTCGAAATTTTTGTTAATTCTGGTAAACAGATAAGTATTCAATCTGTATATCAGAGTATTAAAAGTTAGAACGAAATTGAACATGAATAATTTTGTATATGACTTATGGCAATAGAACCGAAAATCATAGCAGGCAAAAGAACGTATCAAGGTATTTATTGATTATTAAGAAAAAAAAAAACTTTGGACCTTTCTGACATGTGACCGACTAAACAAATTCAAGTAGGTAATGCTATATAGAGCAGGAGAAAAAAGTGCAGAGTGACATAACCAAAGCTAAATATTCGCTCTCGTCTGACTGACTTGACTGGTCATAAATCTTTGACGTAAAAACGAGCGTTATGCCACACCACTCGACGACCAAAATGGACGATTAAAATCAAAAATAAAACTACAACACGGGGCATGCTTTTGTCTTACTCGTGTCTACAACAGGCTTTTATCTGTTGGACGCCGGTGTCCGTTCCTTATATTTGAAAAAAAAAAAGAAGTTCGAAGGAGCGATGGCGCGCGCAGGTAACTCGGCCATTTTGCTTCACGTTTTTATTGTTATTCTTTTTCAATAATCCGCATGTTTTATGGCTTGTTAGGTAGTTTGTTACGATTCGAGGTTACTAATTAAGTAACGGGAAACACCAGTAGCAGGAAATATTCATTATCGGAACGAGTTTTGGGGTTCCGTGCCTTAGGGTGCTACGAAATGGCTTTTACTCTCGTTGGCCCATTTAAAAATATACATTGAATAAAGGTTACGTGGTCAGAATATACGTACATTCTTCAATACTAGTACCTAGTTAGCAGTATAGAAGATACATTAAGTACCTACCGGATGCGGTTCTAACAGTCAACAGTGGCTTAATTTTAAAACCGGACAGAAGGACCAATTTCTTTGGAAACCTGCAAATAAGTCTGAGTTGTCAATCATTGTCCAGACATTGGATTAGACTCAGATCAAAATGAGGTCGGCTTCGGCAGTTATTATTTAGAGATCTATTGAACTAAGCATGGTTTACAACAATAAAGCGAAGACTAGAAGAAGAAGAAAAAAGAAGAGAAGACTTCTTTATATCACACTAGCTTCTGCCCGCGACTTCGTCCTCATGAAATGTCTTGTTCCCCTGACCCACCCCGACGCATTGCGTCGCCTGGTATTAAGTACTTCGTTGTCGCTTCGATCTTTCGACTTTTTTCTTTTTGATCGGCTCCTAAGGGTCGTAGCATGATGATAAATAGCCGATAGCCTTCCTCAAGAATTCGGCTATCAAATGCAAAAATATTTTTTCAAATCAGACTGCTAGTTCCAGAGATTAGCGCGTTCAAACAAACAAACTCTTCAGCTTTATTATTAGTACTAGCTTCTGCCCGCGACTTTGTCCGCGTGAAATTTTTTGTTCCCCCAACTCACTCCGTCGCATCGCATCGCCTGCCGCGCTATCACTTTGTTTTCGCTTAGCAAAAATTGACTTTTTTTTTCTTTTTGCTCAATAATAAGGGTTCTAGCGTGATGTTTATTAGCTTATACCCTTCCTCAAGAATTGGGCTATCAAATGCAAAAAGATTTTTGTAAATCCGCCCGATATTTCCAGAGATTAGAGCTTTGAAACAAACAAACTCTTCAGAATTATTATTAGTAATCTCCTAAGATAATCATTGAAATCAAATGATGACACGGGCAATTTTGTTCAAAATGAAATACTTGTGATGAATAGCGTATTTATTTGGATAAGGATTAACCTCATATTTGTAAAAACACTTTCACAAATAATGCATTACTTTAGAACAAAGATTACCAATGAAAATGTTATAGTGAGTCAACCTTAAAAGATAGACATGCTGTCGCGGATTTTTTTGTTTAGAACTTTCACGCAGCGTACGCAACGGAAGCTCTCAAAAGGAACAATTTTTCTCGTTTTTGCAACATTTTTCATTGATGCTCCGCTCCTATTGGTCGTAGAGTGATGTTATACAGCGTTCCCCGATAAATGGACTATCTAACACTAAAATATTTTTTCAATTCGAACCAGCCGGTCGATTCTGTAATAATCTCACCGTGAAAACTTAGGTAAAGTGACTTTGTTTTTGCTAGGAATTGACACTATTGACAGCTCACTCCATATTCACTTCACCTAAGTTTTCACGGTGATATTTTTACAGAATAGCAACGCAGTAGTTTCTGAGATTAGCGCGTTCAACCAAACAAACAAATTCTTCAGATTTATAATATTATATTATAAGTACATAGTATAGATTGGCTTCAACTTGTTCTCCGCGTTCGAAAGATTGCTATTCAAGGACTATTCATTATTGTTAATAACATGTTCGGAGGTGGCGTAAACGGGTCTTCGTCCAACATACCAATGATAATAATCTAAGCTAATCATTAGGTACCAAAAATGCATCCTCGTAACAAACAGGATTCAGGAAACATAATATTAACCTACCGACATTTTTTATGTTAATTTAAAAGTCGCAATGTAAAAAATCTCATTTATTTTATTATACGCATAATCCTCAATTTCCTGTGATTAAACACGATTATACTCTGACGAACAACGTATTAATGTAGTTTTATTTTATTGTGACAAAGGTCTATTTGACAAAAGGAACTTAGGTAGGTACTTATCTAACCTACCTACCTAAATAGATTTGTAGTTTCCTTTTCTGAAGTTTTCATGACCATTTTTCTACGACGCATTATGTCCTTGTCAAACTTATTGTACGCCGCGTATTATTGCGTATTATTGTTTTATCGCGCCTAATCTCTGGAGCTACCAGTCGTACCTATTAAAAAAATATTTTATTTATTTTTATTTAGACTATTTAACATAATGCACACTGAAGCATAAATGAAGTAAAAGCGCGGGGGGCGAGACGATGCGACACGGTGGAACAACAAATTTCACGAGGACAAAGTCGGGGGCAGAAGTTAGTAAACAAATAATAATAAATGCACACCACAACATATTGGGAAAGTCTAAGATTAAGATAGTCAGACGCATTCGGGTATTAATGTCTTAGATACCAAATACACCTGGGTGCCAAAATCCGGCTTTCTCCTGAAGTATGTAGTGGTCGGCAGTCAACACAATATTTTAAATGCAGGCATATCGATTAATTTTTGGTGCGCTTTTACACTGCAAATGAAGGAAGATTACAGTCTTCTGAACGTGGAAACTTTAAAAAAAAACGGTCATGTGCGAGTCGGACTAGCGTACTGATTTGTAGGTTGTAGCACAAAATTGTAGGTATGTAAATAGTTTATCACAAGTTTTTCTTTTTGTAATGTAACTACAAATTTACGGTTTTAGGATATGTTCCTTTACTTGTGCTGCATGACATTGCTTCTTGCCAAATTTCTTGCCAATTCCCTTGCGAGTGTCAAAATATGCGGCATAAAAGGAACATAAACGCCCGTATACATATGTATTTTAATTGCGTTGACTTAAAACTTTGATTTTTTCACTGCTTCAAGGGATTATAGCCCTGATAAAATTTGGTATTAATTTCAACTTGATAACTCCACGCGTTCCTGAGAAATGGATCTTGAGTCAGACGGACAGACAATGAAGTGATCTCATAAGGGTTCCGTTTTTCCTTTTGAGGTACGGAACCCTAAAAGCATATGAAGGTAGTTCAAATCACATCCAAGATTTAAAAATAGATTTATTTATTAATTTATAAATCAATTATAATTTATAATATTCTTCCAATAAAGATGGCGTCGATTGACAAAGCTAATATTTTCTTTGATTGATTAACCTATGAATGCGGATGTTGGCTTGTATTGAATGTACATTATTATATACAGATGTTCGCAAACTCGATTACATACAATTCTTCATTAACTTCCACGTTTCCTTTTATGTACACTTGCAATGCAACAATTGTATTTTTTACATTATTAATTTAATGATAAACTAGGAAGATAGATTAGTGACGATAGTTCCAGACTTAGAAAAGAGTTACGAATTTTTCTTGTTTGCAGGAGAGGTAGAAAAGAACGCTGCTGACGAAATGAAATGAAAACTTGACAGATAATGTGTGTAATGATAATGTAGAAGCCAAATAGGCAGAAGAAGCATGGCACAGGAGGAAGAAGTCGCAGTGAATGGAACAGAACAAAAAATGATGACGACAGACACACAATATGAATGACACGAAGTCATGGACAAGTTCAACGTTAAACAGCGAATAATTAAATGCTGTGAATGATGATTATAAAGATGATGGGGATATTAAAGGCCACCATATTTACCTCGCTCCATCCAAGGGTGTCGTTCCGTGGATGCTTGAAACAAACATTCCGATTAGAAAAAGCTTAGCCTGATTTTGCATTCTGAATTAAAAATTATTATTAAATTAAATCCTGTTCCAACAGGAGAAACTGATGTAGATGAGTAAACTGAAATTTTAAACCAGTAGTGAGAAAAGGATAAAAATGTTAGAAAAATACTGGCATATTTCGCTGCATCCGGTGGAACTGTAAGCCGAGCCAAACATAGTTGGGAAAAGGCTAGGCATAGGATATGTGAGAAAAAGTACAGAGCCATAGAAAACGTGAGACCGGAGCTGTAAAAAGAAGAGACCAACCCTCGATATCTGCAAGTCTCTCTACTACTCTAATAAGTACTCTGACGTTAAGTCTTATTTCAGCCGCTGTGTGTTTGTTTAAAACAAAATAAATACACATAAACATATATGTAGTATAATGGAGGGTACAAATTGAAGAAGAATAAGAAACTTATAGAAAGTATAAAAGAGGGAGAAACATAGAGAGGACGTCACAATTTAGAAGTGAAATCAAGCAGACCGAAAATAAAATTCTTAAGTTAGTTAAAACTTATTCTAATTTCACCTACCGTTTTCGTTGCGGAAGAATCCAGATTCATAGACTGCTTGCGCAAAAAGTGAAATAGCAAATGTTAATAAGGGTTAGTATCAAGAAATGGATATGAATAATATGTTAATACTTGTTAGTTTAAGCTATTGTCTACTATTCAATCTATAGAAGTCATCATCAGCGTTCTAGCTGAGAGACGGTCACCGCTGGACATTGGCCTCCCCAAACTGATTATTTCAGAATTTTTATTTGTCAGAATTTGTATCTGTCATTTTCACCCAGATTTCTTTCAGTCCCAGATTAGCCTGCAGTCGGTCCAAAGTACAAACAGTGCAGTCAGGAATCCAGTTCACCCTCAGTAAAGCTCTTAAAGCCTACAGAATTTATGGTAATATTCCTTAGTCGTGCACATAGTGTTTAATGTCAAATTATTTTCACTGCTCGCTCCCTTCCATTGGGTAATCACAGTGAGTTCAGCTACCAAGTTCTAGTGTTGTGCGAACGTAGTTTGTAATGGTAATGACTAATGACATTAAGGAAAGAAGTACTGATCCCATTCTTTGTGTGTTTTAAGTATATGTAGGTATATCAACCATATTGGCTAATATGAGTTTACCTACTAGACTTCTTTGTAATTATTTTAACTATGCTTAGAAACGCTTTTGCCGACTTCAATTAGTAAATTATACTTGTATGATCATTGATCAAGCATCCAAATAATATCTTAAGTATATAAAAATAATTCGTCAAGTTAGTAATAATTTCACTTACCCTTCAGGTTATGGAAGTAGCGTAGTCCATTAGCTGCTTGCGCATAATAAGAAAAAGGCACATATTAGTATCAGATAATCTATTACTATTGCGAAATCATTAGATAAAAATCACAAAAAAGGGGAAAGCATATACAACTGATTGTGAATAAGACAGTATTTTATCGATGGTTACAGTACCTAAGAGCAAAGGGCCATAACTAGGCATCAAACAAAATGAGAAAGGTAGGTACACATCAAAAGCTTTTTGTCGGCATGATGTCGGTGCAGTTTTATAATGTATCTCGCTGCGCCGGCGCCGGCCATCCATCGTGGTTTAATACTTGAATACATTAATAAAACACCCTTTAATATTGATGATATTGTTAATGAAAAGTCGCCGTTTTTCGGAAAAATTGGTCCATTTGGTCAAGGATATACGGTTAAAGATATTTAGTTTCTCAAAAGAATTACAATTCACTTATAGAGAAAACGTAAATAGGTTTAGAACAATGTTATCTGCCAGTAAGCGTAGATAAAAACAAAAATGTATCTTAAAACTAACATTAGGTACAATAAAACTTCGACACAACATACATCGTTTTAGCATAATAAGTACAAAATAAATAAATAGATAATATGAAGATAGTTACTGTCATATAATCAGTGAAATTGTAGACGAAAACATTAAAAAACTAAATAAGTGCATACTACAAAACATATACATATTTGATATACCTAAATACTATTGATATATAATTATCTTGAGATGTTGACAATTGCCCAGAATATTTCCAAGGACTACTAGATGTTAACCACGCAACACTGTTTACAGGTGACAAATACAGTGCGTCAGTCATGATAACGTTGCATGAATTAAACTAAGTGAAAATAACTTGTTCGAAGAGTAAAAACGAAATAAAAAAATGTATACACTTGGTCCGCATGAAAATGTTTTTTTTAGGCTGATGAATTTTTCAATTACTTTTTAAGCATGGCATAACAACTGCAGAAAAGTAATAATAATGTTCCTAGGTTTCAATATCTGTATTTATAGCAGTTATTTCAGATTTAAACCAAGGTCAGTAAATATAAAAAGTTGGTCCATCCGTAAACAGACATGTAGGAACGTTTACCAATTACAATACCCAGCATTACTGGTATCCATAAACTAGAGAGAGGCATAATAAAGGTCTGCATGAGAAATGGTAGCAGGTAGGGGTCTCTGACGGCGCTTCGTGAAGACGTTTGCACGCCTCGTCACGAGCGTGCCTCGAGCCGCGAGCCTGTCGTCCATCATTCTGATGTGAGGTACCAAATTAGGGGTCTAAAGCAACAAGCACCACTGTACTTTATCAAAAGACACTGTAAGTATAGCACTTTTGGCAGAACCGGTAATAAGAACTGCTAATGACACAAAAGTATGATAAATCATACTTTGGTCTCGTTAGCAGTTCTTTCCCGACTGGTGTAAAACAGACTATAACAGCAAAGTTACATTAAATTTTTCTTTCAATTTCATCAGACGTTTCTATTATTCGGTTTGAGCGAATAAATAAATATGATGCTGGGGATTAGACTGTAAACACTCCACAAATCAATTTACTTTCTTATCAGCTAAATTCACATGAATGTTCATTGTTCCTCACTGTTCAAATAGTATTTTGTCTTTATACTGTGGTATTGTCATTTATTTTAGTGTCAAATGAGATAATATAATATTTAAACATTAATTATAGACTGCAAATTGTTAACAAGAATGATAAAACTTGACATGTTAATCACACCTTTTACTAGGATATTTAAATCGAAACAACAGAGGCAAGTGCCAGTAACGTCGACACCATGGTTCGGTTAACATTGGCTACTATTTCCAAACACCTTACTGAAGATGTTATGGACAACGTTTTCAAGTTAAAGACGAAAAGTGAGGACAATGTCCAATGTGTTGAAGTTACAAGAGCGGGGCCCGCAGGGGAGGGCCTCATCAGCGCTGTGTACCGGATCCATGTGACTGGCAAGAATCATGCAGCCAGATTTGTCGCTAAAGGACTAGTAAATGACCCTCTAATGCGAAAATCTCTCGACTGCCACACGTACTTTAAAAGAGAAGCTTTATTTTTCTCGACTATTCTACCCATCTTGTGCGAGATCCAGAAGACTTCAGGTGCAAAAGAGAGGATCCAGAACTTCCTCCCAAAATGCTACGGATGCCATCTCGATGGTAAAGATGATTATATTTTGATGGAAGACTTGTCTGAGAAGGAATGTTCGTCTATATCTGAACATATTACTATAAACGAAAGGAATTTAACTCTCAACACTTTGGCACATTTCCACGCTGTGTCCTTAGCTCTGCGAATTAAAAAACCAGATACCTTTGTGAAGCTTGCGAATGGATTAAACGAAGTTTATTATAATGATAAGAATAGAAACTGGTATGCGAAGTATCTCCAGGATGCCATAGATATAGATAGAAAAGTGGTTGCAGAATTTGAAGACCCGGAAAGCGTTTATTATCGCAGATTTAACAGCGTAGTTAATGATGATGTTTATGGACAATTGATACGCATCGTTAACAGTCGAGGTGATCACCCCGTGTTTAATCACGGAGACGCTTGGTGTCCGAACTTCCTGTGCTGCAAAGATAAAGTCATCGCTATTGATTTTCAATTATTGAGATGTACTTCTCCCGCCACAGATTTGGCTTACTTCATACTAATGTGTGGCAGCCTTGGTTGTAATAAAGAAGAATTTCAGGAGGCTGTTGGCGTTTACTACAAGTCTTTGGAGTATTATCTGACGGACATGGGGATCGATGCAAGTAAGGCTTTTTCATTTGACATGTTAAAAGAAGAATTGAAGAAGTATGGTTCTTTTGGACTTCTAGCATCAGTCACATCGTTCCCCTTGTTGGCCAACGAACGGTGCGACACCCTGCAGTCCTGTGAAACGAAGTACTCCGGCTTTGACCGCATACCGCTTGAGGAGCTATGGCCGTTGACTCCAATTAAACAAGAGCAACACAAGATGCGGCTCGTGAACGCCGTTCGTACTGCTGTAGACGTTGGATTAATCTGAATTCAACAAAATGTTAAAAGAAATAATAAAAAAGTTTGTTATTATCTCAGTGTTTCTTGTCTATCACGACTTGGCTATATCGCACTTAACGGAACAGTTAAACTTAAAATCATCTCTCAACCGCCAGCCTCGCAAACTGATTTGTGTGGAGATTCTACACAAAAACACCTGTATCTATATAGATAAGCCTTTAGATGAGTCGGCAATACATTGGAATGTTCGGATTCGTGACCGCTAGACAGCCGAAAACTAATTATGGCGCGGTGTCGAAGTGTTCGGCCGCCCGGACGAGGCTCGTGTGTATCGAATAGACTCGCATACAACTTACATTTTAAACTGGCCTATTACGATTGGTGATTTTTTTACCATTCTCGGGTTTGCCCTATAGCCACTATTTCTTGCTATCTCGACAATTGATAAAGGACTTCAATTAACATCCAGTGATAACGATTGAAATCAAGTCTTGAATTAAACGGTCGATGAAGCAAGTTCCTTCGTCAGTCACAGATGCACACGCAAATAGAAAGTGCTTTAAAGTGGCAATTATTTGTTTTAGTGTCCGCTTAAGTGGGTTCTAGTTACAAGGTGATTTTTTTTCTTTTTTGAACGAGCTTGCAGTAAAACAAGGATTCTCGCTATTTTAGCTTTGTGTACAGACGCCAGCACATCAAGCTACTACAGTCTGTCAAATTTCTTTAATAGATTTTCAACTTTATTACTAAAACATAAGGTTGAAAGCTGATTGGGCAAATTTTACAGTTTCGGGTAGGTTGATGTGCTAGCGTCTGTACATACATACATAATCAGCCTATAATGTTCCCACTGCTGGGACACGGCCCTCCTCTCTGTGAGAGGAGGGCCGTAATCCACCACGCGGGTCCAGTGCGGGTTGGTAGATGTCACCATCTCTTCGAATTTTTGGTTCTAGGACATGCCGGTTTCCTCACGATGTTTTTCCTTCACCGTTGTGAGAGCCTACGACCTACAACTCCAAAGTCGCGGCCGTCACCACTTGGCCACAACTGCTTTAGCTTTGTGTGCCAATAACAAATTAACATCGACAAGAATTTATGTTCCCATAAAACACGAGTAACGGCCAAATATCAAATGCGAATCACATCGGATTCCTAAAACCGTGCAAATGCGTATAAAACTGAATAATTCCGTCGTATCTACCTACATACTGTTCAGAAATTTGTAGCAAATAGTTAGCGACACTGAATGTAAATGTGACGATTTCGTTGTACTTTATACATATTAAAACTCAATACCCGTCTTTAAGAAAATTGCTTAAAAGGCAAAGCGGAGTAGAATTTAAATATGCACACTTAAAGGTTGGTTTACATAGAAGGGTTCGTATAAAGTTGGCGAAGCTGACAGGTGATTGGCACGCAATGTGTTCAAATCACGCGTTCGGTCCTCGATCTCATTTTAATCGTTTCACGTGTGAGGTGTTGCGTAGTTCTAACAGGCAACATCAATAAATTTGTCTTGCTCGTTGTCATTCATATAGGAAGAAAATATACCGATGTGTGGAGTCCGAAGGCCAAATAGTTGTAGCAATAGAACGTAGCGCGCCTGTTATGTAGTGTGTCCTTTTGCCTAAAATTCTATCAAGTTATAATATTAAGATAAACTGGACTTGATAAATAGATCTTATTAAATATTTTATAAAAATGTAGACTCATTCACCTTACTGCGACTTTGATTTAAAATGGTATGACGTATTATTAAGCGCTTATCTGATTGAAATAAACAGGCATTATGACCGATTTGTTATTATATTAAAATGACGCTCCATTTTAGAACTTCATGTTGATCTTTATTTCATTTTAGAGGTCTAGGGCGTATACATAAATAAAATGATCGAAGACATCGAAGAAAATTCGAAGGCGACAGCAGACCGCAGAGCAGACGGCAGCTGCCGTGCTAAGCACAAAAGCGGTATCTCAAAAAAATTTGTAAAGTTGATTTTTGTGGCATCGGATAGCTTAAAAAAATATGCATCCAATGAGCTCAGCCAAATAACGGTATCTTAATAAAAAAGTCCTTAGAAAAGTGTTCCCTATCTCAGCTTTACCTCAAATCACTGAGAGAATAAAAATCAAAACTTCAATTTTCTCGAAACTAGCTTTTCCTGAGATACCGCTTTTGCGTTTAGCACGGCAGAGCAGTTTTATCGCCCCACAGCAATGACAGTCCGCAGCGACACTACTGGTTTCTATCATATGTATTTATATTGAAAATGCTTCCGTAGATGGCGATAATGCCGTCTGCGATCTGTCGTCGCATTCAGAAGTATACTGCCGCCACCCCAACGGCCGCAGCGCAACGCATTTTCATACAAAAAGTGCGGTGCAGCCAGCCTGTACTGTGCGTTGGTTTATAGAAAATACACGAAAGTGATGAGCAGGATTGACGTTGCGTGCGTCGTGGCGCGGGCGGGGCTGCGCTGGCCGGTTTTGTTAGGACAACAACACACCAATCAACATTACAAATAGACCCTAAGAAGATTCAATCGGTAAGCATAGCGAGACCCAATATCACAGCTGGACTGCATGCAGAGGGAGGAAGACCAGTAAATTAAGAGATATTAATAGCTACATTGATTTGAATTTCCCACAAATTCGACTGCCAGGTTTCCTCAAGGGTCTAAAAGCTGTGAGCAGTTTCTGTCTGCAACACAAACTACAATTATCGAACTGCCTCCATAGGCAAGTTTGCAAGTGCTACAACTGTGATGGGTTGTTCTGTCTGGTAATTACTGTAGCAGGACACAGTTAGGAAGTGTGGGTGTCCAGTAATTAGAAATAATGGTGCAGGTCAGGTAAGCCACCAGACTAGATGAAGCAACGGTATTCTCGGGGTGGTAAATCGAGTTAAATAACGTGTAATTTGAGAGACCTATGTCTAGCAGGGGGGAGAATTCTCAATCGATCGCCTTTTCCCAGCTATGTTGTGTCGGTTTCCAATCTAACCGGATGCAGCTGAATACCAGTGTTTTACATTAAACGGCAGCCTATCTGACCTCCACAACTGAATTACTGGCTAACACGACATCCCTCGTAAGACTGGTTGTCAGGCTTTCGGGCTTTTGACTACCCGTAACGCCTGTCAAAGATCTACGAATGACGTCTACTGGCTCAAATTAAATTAGCTTGCGAAACTTCACAGATGTGACGGGGACCAGTGTCTAATGACGCCGATGACGGTGGTGCAAGGCTCACGACCTGCAGTACAGGTTAATGAGCTGAAACAGTTTAAAACAAAAGGGCCCAAAATATATATTATAAGGTCCAATTAAAATAGATGGACAAACTTTTAGAAATCATTCAGACCACCAAAATAACGACGATGGTAAAAAAATATATAAGAAAAACGCATAGATACTTACAAGAAAAATAATCAGCTAACGAAAATATACTACTGTGCCGGCAATTTTTTATTTTAGGTCAAAATAAATTCACTTTAATTAATCAGTGTTTTTTTTTTTGCGTGGATATCTATAGTTGGACGTACTGAGCGTTGTGTTAAAATTTATCCATCTATTTTAATGGGACCCTGTATTCTAATACAATCACTTGGTAACTGGTAATGAACGGAACAAAATGTAAATTCTCTCAAACAATACAGGCCAAATGTTAGGTGTCACACGAAATAAACTAACGTTGTTTAAGTGGCCACGTTTTAACTAATTTTGAGTTTGCGGCCCCTCGCACGGTATTTGCGGTGTGGCAAAACATCCAGATTTATACATATAAACCTTCCGGAATGATGGTAGATCGTATCAAAATCCGTTGCATAGTGATAGTTTAGAAGAACAACGTGGTCGTGGTCGTGTCTGGCATTTTTGCTGAACTGGGCCTTTTTGGCGCAGCCGTGAGGCACACTTTCCTGCTAATTTCTTACATTGGACTTTGCACTTTTTTATTTTAGTTTTTATCTGATGTACGACTATTATCTAACTATCTGGTGTATTGTGTGTCTCTTAGTCTGTGCTAAATAAATGTATTTTCTTTCTTTCTTTTTTCTGGTCACACAGACAGACACGAAAAGTGACTTTAGTTAATAATATTTATGTACAGATTTATTTAAATTCCCTATTTCAACAAACATTTCTCACAACGTGTTATTGAAATAAGGCTCATCTTTATTTCTCATTTTTATATCGTGATTAATTAATTTAATATATTCTAGTGGAATAACCCAAGGTAGATCTCAAAAGAATTTAACAACGCATCGAATTAAAATGATAATTATAATTATCAATACTCTCGTGTTACGATGCTAACCGTAAAAAGCCGCAAACGATAATACGATATTAAAGTACTCATACTTTAACGACTGTCTGTAACCAAGAAACATCAAAATAAAAATACGTTATGGATACCTGCGTCGGCGCCGGAGCTGGTCACTTTTTAAGGCCCGACTTCATATCAACTTGGTTACGCAAAATTACTTAGCTTCAGTGCTTTGGAATACCATAAAAAATTCATAAGAATTATTTCAAACGTGAAACCCTAAAACTGGAAATAAATGACAATTATTAATAATTGTACATGTCCCATTAAGAGTGACCACGCCGCGACATCCCAAAAGAGGGATAAATAAAAAACAAGAGTTCACATACGACGAGGCTCTTAAAATTGTCAGAAGGAACTTCTAAAAAGAGATAACGCTTTTAACATTAAAAAAAGTCGAGTCCATTTTGTAAACAGGTTGTAAACGATCTTGTATGCGGTGTTCAACCGAAAAATGGTAGGACATCTTAAATGTTTCACTAAAACGTCTCATATTTGAATTACGCGTGACCGCTTTGATGTGGACGAGTTAAAAATATACAATTTATACACACGCTAAGTGAAACAGGTATTTTGACGCATGTCCGGTGCGGAGGGCTGCTCGTAAATATCACGAACTTTTTGCAAAAAGCCCATTAAGTTACAAAAACCAAACCTATACTTAATAATTAGCAGTGCACGATAAATAACATTAAAATGTCTTAGCACATAATTTATTTGTTTATATTGCAATAAAAACACTACCTACATTAACATTATGTTATGTGTATTTCATTGATACTGACACCTACACTGAGCCTAAACGTGAATCATTTGTAACCTGAACGCTATACCTATAATCTCATCTTAATATTAATAACTTAAGATGAACTTAGGGAAAATCGCAAGTAAATATATTTAAGAAATCTTATCCGATGACAGGGTAAAAAAATATCGATTTTGAATCTCCTTACATTATAAGAATACTGGTATTATATCAAGATTTCTTACAGCAATAAATAATATGTAAATTATAATCAAATATTATTGAATGGCCGACTGTTTTGCCAATTTGCGCATTCTAAAGTTTCGAAGAGTCCATAGGGAAACGTTCGCGTTCACAAATTTATGGACACATTTGACACTGTGTCAGATTGTGATAGTTCGTAGTACTAGAGCGACTGGACCTTATATACCTGTGCACGTAGTAGGAATACTATACCTTTCCGAGCCGACCGTGAAATCGGAGAGCAAAAGAACGTTGTAAATCAACTGGATGGTCGCTGCATTTTTTACAGTCCTATGTGAAGGATGACCATGATTAGTTTGCTATGAGATATAGCCTAGGTTCAGTACGAATGTATATTACAGAATATGGCCGTATACTTATTTTATTTACTTTAATAAACTTAGTAGTTACCAAAAGAACACGAAAGTAAAGCATTAGGTGTTGATAATAAAAGTTAACTTTTTTTGACGCCTGTCCTTTTTTTTTGCATTTATTTGTATAGTTACTTAGTCATTTAATTTAGTAGGTATATAGTTGTATTAAATATTGAAAAAGTTATATTTAAGTTAAAAGTTTTGTTTAAGTTGTATTTACACAAATGTAAGTACAACCTGTGGTACAACAGAAATACACATGACGCGTGACAATCATTTGCGCTTAAACTGTAATTAAACAAAATATGAAATCTGACCACAAAAAATATGATACCTTCAAGTAAATCACATTTTTTTTCTTAATATGACTAAGGTAATTTATATCAGGTAAAAAATAAAGACGCATTAAATCACTCAAGAAAAGGGTCCCGAGGTATGATAAAGCTGTTGTCACATTAGTGAGGTCTCGAAGCTCTTAACGTTTATCTAAAAGCGAGACCACTCTTATTTGTAATCTTCGTTGAAAAGTCGGGAACAAAACATTAGAGCCTTTTAGTTTATCGAACGCTTATGCTAACTAATGTATGAATGAATGTGATTTGTGGCAGTACTTTTTTAGCTTTTTAAACCTCTGTAAATCTAGCAAAATGTTAATTTTGCGCAAATAGAAAATATTTTAGGAAAATCTGAACATAATTGTCAAGCGTTGTGTGAAGATAGAAGCGTGAATTAAAATAACTGGCTCAATAAAAAAAAATCATAAAGATGACAGTCAGTCGCTATTT
Source organism: Luperina nickerlii (assembly GCA_963855955.1). Lineage (NCBI taxonomy): Eukaryota > Metazoa > Arthropoda > Insecta > Lepidoptera > Noctuidae > Luperina > Luperina nickerlii. The sequence continues at coordinate 4,334,679 of OY979662.1, forward strand.
AAAACTTGTACCTTGAAGAGATTACATCGTTAAACCATAAGATACCAAAAGTTATACCAAAAGATAAGCCTTATTGTTTTTAGAGCTTGGTGAGAACAGATTTTATAATTTCCTTATTATTTTTTTCTATGAAACAAATATACACAAAATCTAGCAGTTCAAGAGCTTGCAACGGCCGGCCAGTGCCAGCGAGAGATAAATGCCACGATACGTATTATGCGGGGAGTGAGGGAACGTTATCATATCTACACCGCATTACAAAAGGGCCTTATGGGAATAAACGTCGTAAATACATAAAAACTGACGTATGTTAATCGACCTTGTTGCTCTAGTGTAGGGATGGGGAAATTACGGCCCGCGGGTCACCTCGGGCCCGCGAAGCGTTCACTGAAAAAAAAGAATTGTTGAATGTACTAAAGTAGCGTAGGTTGAGTAATGAACTGCCATAGTCAACCCTTTTCATAGTTAATTTTACTATAACAAGAGTGAATTTAACAAAATCCACTTTGTTGATTTTCATAATTAACCAGTTCTATTTGGTAAAATCAATAATTTCGTGTGAGGACCTATATAACCCGCGGATTTGATAAAATTTACGCGGAATTTAGTAAAATCAATCATTCTTTTTTTTTCAGTGTTAAAATCCGGCCCGCGACCATCAAACAAAAATCAAGTGAAGTTTTCGTATTGTTAGAAAGGAGAATTGGTAAGACCGTACCCAGAGACAATAAATGTGTCATGTCCCCAAAAAACCAGCGCTCCTCAACCTTCTACTTCGCAGTTAACTTCAAAGTTTAATTTAATTGTAATTTGTAATTTCTTTCTTAATTCAATAGTTATTTTGTAATATTGCACAATAAATTAGAGTTTCAGAAATACATATCAATATTTTAAAGCCAAAATCAACAACTTAGCCTGCCATATATTTCGTTAGTTAATATTGTCACGCGAAGGAAAAAGTTTCCCCATCCCTGCTCTAGTGGCTGAAAGGGCTACTGCTGGCCATGAGATATTGGATTCGATTCCCAGTTCCCAGGTCGTGCAAAGTGTTATTGGGTTTTGCTCAGCAGTCAGCCCGGAGTCTGCATTTGTGTTCGGTTGATGACAACGCACTGAAAGAAATAAGCAGTAAATAAAAATGAAAAAACATTGATCTGAACCGCTTTAAACAGTTCCATATGAGCCTAACGTTCAAAACAGTACTTTTTACTGATCCGAAAACAGTTAAAGCTTGAGGCAAAATGTTACCGTCATCTTAGTAAACTTTAACGTTTTAAGTAGCTAAAAGGTCACAAAATTAACAGTTTTATTCATTTGGTGATAATTATCGTTCAAACCATCGAAATTTACTTACATTAACAGTAATGGTGGTTTTCCTTTTTTTTTGTTGTTTTTTTCAGTAAATAGTATGTTCAATCAATAAAAGTTACGGTTCTGTCTTTGCTGTTTTACAAACATTTCTTACTGTATAAAGTCAGTAAGTCTTAATGTGTAGTAAGAAATTATTTTTTTCAGTCCGAGCTCGCCCCCTAAGTATTACATGGGACTTAAACTTTGACGAAATGTAGTATAGGTAGCCTCTGCCCAGCCCCTCGAGAATTGTAGGCGTTATGTTGTGTAGGTATGTGGCCCATGGTCTGGCAGTTAGAGTAATTTATGTGGCCTACCCAAATGTCCTTTCTTTGGTATTGTTCGTCGAATCGTTGAGCTCCTTAAGTCTTGAGTTGAGCTGCACGATTTCTGACAAATGCGTGCACTGACTGGACTTTATGTGGCCTACCCAAATGTCCTTTCTTTGGTATTGTTCGTCGAATCGTTGAGCTCCTTAACTCTTGGGTTGAGCTGCACGATTTCTGACAAATGCGTGCACTGACTGGACAGGTCCTCTCAATCTGTATGGTTCTTTCCTCAAAAGACCATCTCAGACATCGACCTACATGGTCTTCATATAACCAACCTGACCAAGATTATGTCTAGACTTTAAAAAAGACTATGACCTCTGAGTTTGTTTCGGCCTTTCGTCTCACAGTAGTCAGATAGGAAACGCCGACCTCATCTAGTTTAAAAAACATATGATTGACATGTAAAAGTGTTTGTGCAAACCTACTTACAAAAATAAAATCATTTATCATTTATGTATTAATGAATCAGTTTCAAACTTTTCAATGTGTTGCATATGAAATAGCCTGATTACTGTGAACGTATGGTAAAATTATGCATTTCACTAAATGAATGATTTCACTCGGTGGTAAAATGAATGACGGCGGTGCTTTGAGCATATCGAAAATATCCTGATGCAGGACGAAAATTAAATATGATGCCTTCTTAAATTTTATATGGCAAACGACATCGGGACAGGCCCACGCGGAGATGATGGGATGAGCTGAATAAGTAACTTTTTAGACCTTCGTATCCTGCTTATGCGTATGAAGTTTCATTCAATTCGGTTCATAAATTTATAAAAAACAAGGGCTTGAAGGTTTGTGTGAAATCTACATGAATCCGCCGATCTTCTTCTTTTCGTTTCAACGGTACATTTATGTTTGCATATACTGTATGTGGCCACATTTAATGCGGCGTCAGAGGCGTTGTTAGATCGTCAAGGGTGCAGATGAACGGACAATTGGGACACTAGCCGATTGGACAAAGTCTGTTCAGGAGCACTGCACTCGCACTGAATGTTGGATGAATTGAAAATACCCTATTTTGGCAGATTATGTGTCCAGCGGCCTACTTGGGTACGCTATAGATTCAGTACCTAGTTTCCAAAAGTGCCACTGCAGTTCGCGACTAGGAAGTAAATGTTCTTGGGGCTTTACGAAGTCTTGGAGTAATAGATACCATGCGGAATATTACGAACAGCGCCTCAAAGCCCTTGGCCTTATCACACTGGAACAGCGTATACAAAGGGGTAGGGGTAGGGGTAGGAACACTACGAATTGTCTAGCCTCCAAGACTCTTGACACTCTGAATGTCAAGAAACATTTGTGTGGGCATTCCCTAAAGTTATGGGAAAATTTATCAAAGAAAAAGCCTTGAACAAATTCTTGTCTATCCGAGTTGTAACAGCATGGAATGGGCTCCCGGAAAATGTTGTGACGGCTCCCACACTGAACTGCTTCAAAAATTGACTGGACAGATTATAAATATATCCAAGCTATTTGATACACACGCGTCAGCTAATTAGCTGCTAGTGTGTCTACAAATAATAATATCAAAACCTCTCTTCGACCAATTTACTTCATTTAACGGTAGACTTTTACATATAAAAGTAGAAAAAAGTCTCGAGAAAAATGCTATGACCGGCATCTAACCGTTAGTATAAAGTTTCAACTATGTATTTCAGCCTTCCAAGTGTTTTAAATATTTTGTTTCGATGTCATCTCTACTACCTTTGAAGCATATCAGTGATATTCATCGGAAAACCTGATATTTTTATATAAAACGCGACAGCCGGGTTTTGACGCGAGATCTTGAAGATAAAACAAACGTATCTTGTAACTTGAGTTACAATATTTTGTTCTTAGTGGAGAGTCAAGATATGTTTTTGCATTTGTTGTGTGTTAATTGTATTGTTATTTATTTATTTATTTATTTATTTATTTTATAATTTATGTACACACAGTAAAATACATAGAGACATGACATGATTATAAATTGAGTACAAAGGTACTGCTTATTTCTTAAGAAATTTCTTCCAGCAGACCTGCGAAAGGAGAAGTAAAAAAGAAATGTAGACAATAGTGTGTGAGAACAAGAAGAGAAAAATATGAATGTGTGAAGTCTAAAACTAGAATATTAAATAAACCTACACATATAATGCAAAAAATAAAATAATAATTAACATAAATATACTTAAATAAATACATAATGCTAAAATATATAAATATATATGTATATAAATACTCACAGTATAGAGGAAAGGTAATGCTCTTTCAATCTAGATTTGAATAGAGAAATAGTTTTTAAATCACGAATGTTAGGCGGAAGAGAGTTCCACAATCTTACAGCATGGACAGAGAAGGAATAAGAATAGTAGCTTGTTTTATGAGGATGAGATTTAAGGAGGGATCTTAGGTGTGATCTACATGGTGCGTCGCTAGGGCGAGCGTAAGAAAAACGCTCACGCAAGTAGGAAGGATAAGACGGGTTGTGTAAGATGTTAAAGAGGAGACATAAAATCCGAGTATTCCTGCGAAGGCGGATTGGCAGCCACTTGAGTTCCTTGCGGAGGTGAGAGACATGGTCATACTTACGAAGACCGAAAACAAAGCGAATGCACAGGTTTTGCAAGCGCTCAAGCTTGTTTAGTAGCTCCTCAGTAGCATCCAGGTAGCAGGCGTCGGCATAATCTATAATCGGCTGAATAAGTGTTTGTGCCAATGAAATTTTAATCTTCAAGGGCAGAAGACTTTGAAGGCATTTCAGCGAATGAAAGGAGAAATGTACCTTTCGGCTGACCTCATTGACCTGAGCACGCCACGAAAGGTTGGAGTCAATAACTACACCCAGATTTTTAGCGGTTTCAGTATAGTCAATGCGAACACTATCGAGATATAAAGGCATCAGAGATGTAACATCAGCCGCATTGCGAACGAATCTGCTGCCTATGATCATGGCCTGGGATTTAGTTGGGTTAATTTGCAAACCAAATGACTTAGCCCAATCGCTGATGCGAGCCAGGTCATGATTCATTGCAGCAATTGCAGAACTCGCGTTAGCTACAGTAAAATGTCGATAAAGCTGCAAGTCATCTGCGTAGAGATGAAAACTAGAGGAGATTACTCTGGTAACAAAGTTTATGAAAATTGAAAAAAGGAGAGGAGAGAGAACGCTACCCTGAGGAACACCCTCAGTGAGGCTACACCAATCAGAGAACGACTCCTCCAGGCGAACACACTGAGAGCGTCCCCGAAGATAAGAACTGAACCAAGCTAAAGTGGAAGAAGAGAAATTGATAGATTTGAGGAAACCTAGTAAAATGTCGAAATCTACTGAGTTGAAAGCGCTACTAAAGTCAAGCAGTACAAGAACAGTAAGGGACTTATTCTCCATAGCCCAACGGATGTCGTCAGTCACCTTCAAAAGTGCGGTTACAGTACTGTGACCCGAGCGAAAACCGGATTGAAAAGGGGATATTATCGAGTTTGACGCCAAGAAAAATGATAATTGCCTATGGACTATGTGTTCAAAAACTTTAGAGAGAAACGGGAGAATAGAAATAGGTCTAAAGTGGGATAACAAAGTAGGATTGTTAGTTTTAGGTAACGGTATTATGTGAGCCTGTTTCCAAACTGACGGAAAGGAGCAAGAGGAAAATGAGTAATTGAAGATGTGAGTGAGAACAGGAAGTAATGAGGAAAGGATAGGAGTTATCATTCTTGAACACAACTTATCATTACCGACTGCAGAAGAAGTAATCGCAAGTATAGACTTCTTAACGTCATCCTCAGTAACATCGTTAAGCTCAAAGTGAGAATATTGTGGTAACGGCATACTAGCAAGACTCTCTAGTGTCGCAGCCTTGACAGACGGATCAAGAGAAAAGGGAAGGAGAGAGAAATGCTTGTTGAGATCATTGAGGTTCACATCCTTACACTGGTTGGCAGGTGACTTGCCTATGCCTACAGATTTGAGAAATTTCCATACATCGGAAGAACTGCGGTTATTGAGTTGGTCGTGGAAATAGCGTCTTTTAGCATCCCGACACAGATGACTGCAGCGATTACGTAATGATTTGTAATAAGAGAGATTCAGCTCTGAAGGTCTGCGCTTATATCTGCTCTTAGCCTTATCCCTGCGAGCCATAAGCTCTTTAATTTGTAGCGTTATCCATGGTGCAGGGTTATGTCTAACTTTGACACGTCGGATAGGGGCATGCTGATCATATAAGTCGAGGACGGTTGCGTTAAAACATTTCACCTTATCGTCGATGTCATCGATCTCAACCAGAGGGGTCCAGTCGAGATTGCCAGCATCAAGCCGCAAAGCTTCCAGATCTATGCCCTTGTAGTTACGGAGATATAAAAACTGGGACTTACGCTTGGGTACACGGATACGATACGAAAGGTAAATGAGATCATGGTAAGAAAAATTAGCCGTAAGTTGACCATGGTAAGAAACATTACTAGGAGAGGAGACAATCATAAGATCTAGAAACGAGGGTGAACAGTTAGGAAAATAGTGAGTTGCAGAGAGAGGCAAAACTTGAAGATTGAAAGAAGACAAGAGTGAAAGGAGTTTAAGGGAGCGAGTGTCATTTTTAATCAAGCAGGTATTAAAATCACCCATTAAAATAACGTGCTCATACATGGGGCAAAGATCACTGAGCGTGGAATCGAGAGAATTGAAGTAGTCTATGTGAAGGTTAGGACTGTAGAGCACTGCAAGCAAAACTTTTGTGTGATTAACAGTAATTTCAAGAAACAAGTATTCAGCCGATTCAGAATACCGCGAAGGCGACGAATTGACCACCCTGTAGGGTAGGTCAGCACGCAGGTAAATAGCAACACCTCCTCCGCCTTTGCCGGTCCTATCGTTGCGGATCAAGACGAAACCGGGGAGTGAGTACTGAGTAGAGAGGAGTGATGGCTTCAAAAAGGATTCCGATATTAAGAGCGCATCCAGATGAGCACTGCTAAAGGATGCCAGAAGGTCAGAATAGTGGCAAGGAACACTCTGAGCATTTATGTGAGCTATATGAAGATTCTTAGGGTCGTTAGAGAAAAGAGAAGAGATTTTATCATGCAAAGTAAGTGGTATGGAAGAGTCACTGTCCGCACTAACAAAACTAGTAGAAGAAGAGCACGAGAAGAAGCTGTCGTTAAGATCAGCTACAACATCCATGAGTATAAGTACTTAAATTATAATAAAAAATATTATAAATATCTAAATAAAATACAAGAGTAATATTTAAAATAACGTAAAAACTAAAAACAAATAATTAAAGATTTTCCTTTGAGAAAAACCTCCCCCACTCGCTGGTATATTGGCAGGAATTTTACAATATTAAATACCTAACAAAGATACACTACTATGAGATATATTAAAACTAATAAAGTAGTAGAAATAGAAACAAAATATAAAAAAGAAACACGATAACATCGAACTGTACCTACGTAGAATGGAACGCGACGCAAAGACGGCTGGATGACAGTGACATGACACTGACATCTGTCCGTCATCAGTCTACAATACATTCTGTCACATTGTCAAAACAAAGTTCTAAGATCGTAAACTAGAACTAATGTACATACCGGCAATAATAAAAATAAAAAGTAAAGTGATACGCGGTGATACAAATAAAAATTACTAATTTAACTACCGGCCCAATATGAATGTGACTACGCAAAGCGGCCAAGTTGAGAAGTAGTGAACTAAATAGAGAAAAATGGAGTGACAAAAACAATAACAATGAATGTGCTACTTGCGCAGACGCGTCTTCCTTGATCTCTTAGCAGGAGTAGCCGAGGTTGCGGCACTAGGAGATCCACGATCTTCAGATTGCGTAGAATCCTCGGTGTCGACTGAGCAAGACGGGAATTTGGCTATAAGATCGTGAAGTTCGCCAGCCGTTTCGATCTTCCGGCGGGATTTGTCTGGGCAAATAACAACAATCTTGCCTTCCATAGACCAGCAATTTGGCATACCGAAATGCTTACGAGCAGCTGCAAACACACGATGCCGAACTTGTGTCAAGAACTCGGATATGGTGATCCCGGTACCCTTGAGAGCTTTCTTGCTATCCCATACAAGTTGTCGGTGCTCCATTTTGAAGAATCGTACCAATATGGGTCGGGCCTTCTGCTGTGAGAATCCAAGTCTATGACAAACATGGATAATATTCTTGTCATTGCATACCTCCTTCAATTTAATTTGGTTGGATATGATGTTGTGGACCACATCAAGTAACTTTTCATTATCCTTCTCCGGAACACCATGGAACAGCAAGACCTTTCTTCGCATGATGGTTTCATGCCTATCGAACCCAGCAGCTAGCAGCTCAATTTGAGTTTTTAACTTGGAAAGGGCTTGACAGATAAACAGCTTAAACTCGGAGAACTCACGTGCAATTGATATGAGGTCTGGTGAAGCAGAAGTGGTACCAGTGGTAGCCTGCTGCAATTTAACTTCATATTCCTGCATTCGGGAGCCAAACAACTGCTCGAGGTCCTCCAAACTGGCAGCTAGTTTAGTGTCCATGTTCAATGTATTATGAAAAGTGAACCAAGGAGTGCTACAAACTTGATAACAATATATAGCGAATGTGGGGGGGGCTAATATAAAATGAACTGATTTATATCATTAATAATAATATATAAACTATTTTAAAAATTTAATTTATCAAGAGCACACAAAAATGTATGTTACTCCTATGCCTACCCACAAAGGAAAAAAAAAAAAAAAAAAAAAAAAAAAAAAATGTTATTGTTGTTGTTCTAACGTATTATGGTTTTAGCAGTGCTTATTGCACATATGACAGCAGGGTAGTTACGAATACATAGGTCTGTCTCTGTTAATATATTGTTAATTATACTAGTTATTGGCTCGTCCTTATTGATAATAGAAAACAAGTATAGTCCTGCGTAATAATTGCGTAACACACAATGAGGGTTTTCTGAAATGACGTTCGCTAGGTGGCAGCACTGACACGTCAGGACCCAGGCATCTGTCAAAGAGCCTATATTTTCTTTAGTCATGACTGAATGATGAACGAATGAATGAATCGAATGATGAACGTCATCATATATTTTATATTGGAAGACCTCTCGTCACAGTGGTGCCAACTGGAGTCGTAAATTTTCACGAAAACCCTCAAGGTTTTCATTTTAACAATTCAACAACATTCATTGCGTTATTGATCAGATTTGTTTTTCCATTCAGATTGAGATCGATAGTGTGTTACGCAATTAGGGCGTAGATCTTCGGACGAGACAATAACTTCGTGTAATTAAGCTACCGATGAACTACACTGACAGGTAAATTCGTTTGACTATTCAATTATTCTTTGGACGAAGCTGAACCCAAAACACTGCTATCTATCTACCAGCAGTGAACTGGCAGATGCAGCCACCCGCAAGTGGCTTCAACTTACGATCCTTTCCTAAAGGCTCGCGCAGATAGGCGCGACGCGACTCTAGTAGAACATTTCGATGAAAACTTCATGGATATTGTTCTACTAGGATCACGTCGCACCATCATGTCGCGCCTGTCTGCGGAAGTCTTTAATTTATCAGTTTTGATTTCTATACGACCTCATAACATTAAACAGAGGTAGGTACTAATCGTTATACAGTGGGTGTCTATTAGATGTTGCCAGTTACCGATCGTTCTGCCCACGACAGATTGCCCAACATATTGTAAAATTATTGCCTATTATTGTTTATTTTTGTTGCAGTAACATCTAACACTTATGAGTTACACTCACTACGTCCTTAGCTGCCTACGTACGACTCTGGTTGATGCGATGGCTTACCTGTAAAAGGAAAAGTATGAATTATTATGTGTTTGTAAAAAGATTAAAATAAGCCAGCACACTGAATTTTAGCTGCCAAAGAGATTTAGTACAATACTGAAAAAATAAACATTCTGTACAATTGAAAATCATGTTGTAATCTAATATCTATATACGTAATAGCTAGTTCTATAACTAAACATAATTATTATAAACTAGCTGCGGCCCGCGGTGTCACCCGCATAAGACTCTATACCGAGGGAATATCGGGATAAAAAGTAGCTTATGTGTTAATCCAGGGTGTCAGCTACTTCCATACCAAATTTTATCAAAATTAGTCCAGCCGTTTGTGCGCGAAGAAGTAACAAACATACAAACACACTCACAAACCTTCGGCCTTATAATATTAGCGTGATGTGATTAAAGTCGCTTTTCGTGTCTGTCTGTGTGACCGCCTATTCCCCTAAAATTCGCAACGGAATTTGATGTGGTTTTCACCAGCATGTAGAGAATTTATTCCGGAAGGTTTATGTGTATAAAACATTATTATCAAACTTGCATGTATGAAATTATTTGAATCTTGCTAGTTAATTTGACGGACAACTAGTCAAAGAATGGGGTTACTTGTAATTCGACGTATATCCGTCAGGAGCTGATAGAGGGGCCACAATGCAATAAATTGAACCCCCATATGCGCATGGCCGAAATTCAATAGTTTTCGAGATATCATCATATATGTATCATATGATGAAAACATCCTACCGTAATACATTGTATGAGCAGAGAAAAACTCCAAAGTGCTGTTTCTCTCCATTAAAATAATCGAAATCACACACCATGCTTAAAAATATTTTTTTTTATTGGTTCTTAATGTTAATCGACGTAACTACGCAAGTATTCCTCTGTCTAAAGTCACGAGTACCAATTAATAAGATACGAATCCGTTGAGAGGCTCATTTAGGCCTTTGGGCACACGCATTAAAAAGCAGAACTTGTTCGACTGGTCGTTAAAATTCCCTCAGATTCGAACCGGGAGGCGGTGCCTACACGTTGTTTTACACTTTTGCCGCGTGTACTTGTTGGTACGCTGATCCGCTTTAGGCTGTAAAGGTGAATATTGTTGCTTACCAAAAACTTAATTTTAGACCAGAGTTTTGTATAAAGTTTGGTTTTTCGATATTGTTTGTGGTGTTATTGTCATTTTCGCTAAAATAAAGTTAAAGGGCTAATTAAAAACGCATTTGCCAACTGTTCAAAATATTCTACGAATAGCGAAGCGAAAGCAGCTATCCTTCGTGTTAATTGCGAAATAAAAAGTCTCTAAGGGGTAGTGTGGGTAGTCATATTTTAAACTATAGTCGATTTTATTTATAAACTGTAAAATTAAACCTTAATACCAAGACATAAGACTCTTTTTGGTCGTCTTCTGTTGCTAAGTGATATTTACAACTTGCCCACGTTTCTTTTCAACACTACGAGGCAACGGCAAGTGGGCGCAGCCTACATGGAACATTAAAAAATAACAAGTGAGTCTAGGCGCGAATTTGGCCCTGAAGCAACATTCGAAATTTAAATAATGCCACAGATGCAATAGGACGATTCCAAAAAGTTTTTAAGGTGTAACTAGGTCAAAGTTAAAGACAGGTGTGCAATACAGATCCGAAAAGATGTTTAAAAGGGTAATTATTTTTCGAAACCCTTTGATAGACGTTTTATAATTATAATTAATTATGACTTTAATTACTTATTAAATGCCCATCAATAGATCTATACAGTCTATATCTCTGCGTAGGCAGTTAATGTCAAAGACTTGCTTTTGTTTCAATACATATAATTGCCGTTAATAATGTTGGTAATGGTAATCAACAAAAATGCAGCATACTTTAATTAACGGTTCGTAACGTGTTTCTTGCGTAATATTCGCTAAATAAAGCTACACAAGGACTCGATATCGGTAACTTGGAATAGCCAAACTGCCAAAAATTCTCAGTTCTGTGTCAATATGATATTTACATAAGTCGTACGTGACCTCACAGTTTCCCGTGTCCTATTTAATAGCGGTAAGGTGGAGGCACCAATTGCCGGCCGAACACAATTTTTATATATCGGTTTTTATCCTTTGACTAGTTTTTTGTTTTGTTAGGTTTTATTATTATCGTTCATAGACATTCTGTCTATTTAGATGTTTGGAAAAAAACAAAATTGTTTATTTTTCCATAGATTCAGTATTTACTTTCGGACATAATAACTTGCTATGTTTGATGTCAAATAACGTTTTTTTACCCATGATTTGCCTTACCCATTGTCAAAGTAAAAGCGTAAACAAGAAAGCTTTTTGTAGCTGTTCAAGGCTTGTAATTGATTTTTTGTGTATCCGAAACATTTAGCTGTCATCCGCGTCTATTCAGGCGCAGCATTCGATTTTTTAATTTAATTTCTGGCATAAGAACTATTTGGTATAGGTGTGTACAATTTTTGTGAAATAATCTGTGGTAGACCGTACGAATAGAGACGGAGAGATGATTCAGTCACCAAAAAAAAAACAATCTAAGTAGGTACATATTTTTATAAAAACTGTGGTGTGTCGGTAAAGAATGGGAACCATCAGTAACAAGCAAATTTATGTACTTACAAAATAATTAAGACATACAATATTTTTATTACAAGGAGTTTTTAAATGTCAGCTTCGCCTCAAAATTATATCGGCACAAGGTCGTCATATATCAGTGCGTAGGTATCTCCAAGGATACACACAAGGGTGTCTTTGTAAATAAATCGAACATATTCGGGATATCACTAGGAAACATCAATGTTTATCGGGCCAAGGAGAATAAATATGAATGTATTTGAATTATGATTACAGTATTATAATAATATGTACTACCTTATGCCCGTGACTTTGTCTGTTTGGATTTTGGGAGCTGGGTACCTATCACATTTTCTCATCGACACTTGAACACTGTTAGGTTTGATTTCCGAGAAAAGGCTAGGAATTGTTTTTCTTGATGCACAGCTACGCAGTCTTATGATAATATAGTATCTAAATCAGAAGCAGTGGTGGCCCAGGACTTACGAGTTGTAGGTAGGCTTGCCAATTCTCCCGGAATTCCGGGATTCTCCCGGAAAACGGACATAAGATTTTAAAACCTCCCGGCTCCAGGAACGCAGCTAAAATCTCCCGGATTTTTGGCCTGCTGGCGGGCAGTGGGCCACTGCCGCCACTGGCAGTGGTGCGGGCGGGGCGGCCGCGGGGATTGTGCATCAGCGCGCGCGGCGCTGCCGTTCGTTTCGCCCGCCCCGCCCCCTCCCTGACCCGCGACGCCGCCGACCGCCCCGCACTTTATTTAGTTGCATAATAAACAGCCAGAATCCTGGACGCATTTTGTGTTTGTAAACATTGCACGGGAATGCGAGTATTTTTTTCGTTCCTGTTTTATTCTAAATAAAGTGTAATGTCAGATTCGGAAGGCTCAACGGCGCTGGCACCGCCGAAGAAGAGAAAAGTTAAATATCATACGAGCTTTGATGTAAACTGGTTGAACGATCCTCTGTTTAGTTCTTGGCTTAAAAAGCGAGATGATTTCTCCGCTGAATGTAAATTATGCAAAACCGATATTTCGGTAAAATACGAAGGCAAAAGAGCTCTGATTGTGCATTCGGAAGGTAAGAAACATAAGTTATTTCTAAAAAATAAGTCTTCAACACCATCCGTTTCCGGTTTTTTTGTGCAAAAGCATTCACAAGAAGAAGATCTTATAACTGCCGCAGAAGTCACATCTGTATATCATGGAGTTAAACACCATCACAGCTACTCAAGTCAAGACTGTAATAATAAGTTGTTTCGAACTTTATTTCCTGATTCAGAAGTTGCAAAGAAAATAGCGTGTGGTCGAACTAAAGCTACAACTATTTGTGAAAATGTTCTAGCCCCGCTGGCGCAAGAAATACTGCTATCTGAATTGCAGGATTCAAAATATTTTTCTATTGGCACAGATTCTTCTAACAAAGGAAATTTAAAAATGTTTCCAGTAACTGTGCAATGGTTTTCGCTTAAAGATGGTTTGAAACAAGGTTTACTTGACTTTTATCAAGACCCTGCTGAAACTAGTGAAGCTATTAAAACACAGCTCTGTAAAGTTTTACAGGAAAATGGCTTATCCTGGACATCAGTATCTTCTCTATCCGCAGATAATGCTTCAGTCAACTATGGACTTCATAACTCAGTTTTACAAAAACTTATAAATGAAAATTCTAATATTTTGAAGGCGAATTGTAAGTGCCACATTTTACACAATTGTAACAAACATGCATTAAAAACTTTACAGTTTGACGTAGAATCTTTGGTATTGAAAGTTTACAGCGAATTTTCTGCGTTTGCCAAGCGAACTGCAAAGCTTAAGGAATTCTTCGATTTCGCTCATTTGGAGTACAAATCTATTCTCCGCCATGTGCCTACACGATGGCTATCATTGCTTCCAGCTTTAGACAGACTTCTTTTGAATTGGCCTGCCTTGAGAGAATATTTTCTAAATGAAGGAGAAGATGAATGTGCAGCAATAATTTGGAGTGCCTTTAAAGATGAGAACTGTCTTCCATTATGCTATTGCTATTTTATTCACAATATTATGCAAATTTTTGATACTGCTATAAAAAACTGGAAAGTGACTATATTACATGCACTGAACTACACACGATTATGACAGAATTGCAAACTAAAATCACTAACTGAAAGAATGATAAGTTCTACGGACAGTCAGCGACGCAATGTCTAAGGAAGTTGACGGAAAGTGATGAAAATACTTTTAAAGAAGAGGCAGACAAATATTTGGAGCGATGTTTGACTTATTTGGTTAAGTGGTACGAATTCAATGACTCTATTTACAAGAAAATGAACATCTTGACAATGGACGAAGAAATTGACTGGAATGAATTGAAAGATCTGGATGCTTCTCTGAATGTACCATTAAATGAGGATAAATTGTATGACGATTATTGTTTACTGCCAGAAGTTCGTGACGTAGTGGCAAACAAAACCAAGAGGGTAGACTTGCGTTGGGTTAATTTTTTTGAAAAATGTAAGGATGAGACTGGCAACGAAATAAAAAAACTTGTTACCTTCACTCTATCGATCCCTATCTCCAACGCCGCCGCTGAACGTGTTTTCAGCGTAGTAAATGAACTGTGGTCGAAAAGTCGAAATCGGCTGAATGAAATGCACGTAAAATCTGAGATACAGGTGTGCACAAACTTCAAATACTCTTGTAAAATTTTTTATGATTTTATCGTTTCTAATCAAAAGGTATTACAAGCGGCTCGCAGTGTAAAAAAATACAACTTTAAATAAAATATGTTTATCCTTTTTTTATTTTTATTTTTCACCTCCCGGATTTCTGATTAACTGAGTTGGCAACCCTAGTTGTAGGTCGTAGGTTCTAACACAGATAGGCTTTTTTTCTTTTTTTTCAGTATAGGAAATCATCAGTGACCCTCCCGCTCTGGGTGGAGCGGAAGGGAGTGTCAGACTCTTACTGACTAAAACCCACCCGTGTTCCTTCCTTAGCCCTTTATGTTCCGGGCCAGCGGTAACCCTTTCGGACAATCCCGCTGACCAGACAGGATTTACTTTGTGTATATTATTTCATCACCACTGCTCTCAAAATGGTAAAGGAAACATCGTGAGGAAATCGTCATTAGAATCCACAAACTCGAAGACCCGCTCTGTGCTCGAGTGTGGTTTGCGGCCCAGGCCCTTTCACAGAGAAGGGGTCTGTGTCATACTGTGTCTCAGCAGTGGGAAAATTATACGAGTACCTATGTATATCTATACTAATATTATAAAGCTGAAGAGTTTGTTTGGTTGAACGCGCTAATCTCTGGAACTACCAGTCGAATTTGAAAAATTCTATTTGCATTTGATAGCCCATTTCTTGAGGAAAGCTATTATAGGTTATTTAACATCACGCTATGACCTTCAGGAGCCGAGCAAAAAGAAAAAAAGTCAGAAAGAACGCTAAGCAAAAACGAAGTAATAGCGCGGGCAGGCGATGCGATGCGACGGGGTGGGTCGGAGTAACAAGAAATTTCACGCGGACGAAGTCGCGGGCCGAAGCTAGTAATATATAAGTCAATGGAGTAGGCTGATTATGTAAGTATCTAGACAATATAACTACCGCTCCGTTGTATCATAGTTGTACCATAGATGGTTTTATAGAACATCTCATCTCATCAACTTATCATCAGCGGTTTAGGCTGTGCGTTGCCCTTGCAGTCTGTCACAAAGCAATTTTATTTATTTTGTTTTTTTTTGTTTTTGTTTTTTTTTTTGTTTTGTGTTGTTTTGTTTTTGTTTATTATTAGCCTGTGATGTCTCTTTCCAATTCTCTCAGTTCAAAGCTGCTAAGGACCAGTTCTTGTTGAAGGAGTCCAGCTCATAGTGCAGTGCCATCTCCGTCTGGGGCTGCCGCAATGTCGCTAGCCATTAAGAGGGTGGGCCCAATGGGTCGTAAGTTTGGCACAAAGCAATTTTAGACGATGAAAATATTTTGTTTATACTTTAGCGTTGGAGCAAAGTACATACAAAGTCTACGTTTTGGCGTGATCGAATTTCAATGAATGTTGTATTTATTTGACTTCTGCGAACCACATACATAAACATTAAAGAATAAGACTTGTACGTTAAATACAATAGGTCGCCTTATTGCACTAAAGTCTAAATAGTCGTTATAAAACTTGCTTTGAACTTAAACGTACAGACGCCAGCACATCAACCTACCACAATCTGTCAGATTTTCCCAATCAACTTTGAACCTTATGCTTAAGCGAAAAAGGCGAAAATCCATTAAAGAAATCTGACAGATTGTGGTAGGTTGATGTGCTGGCGTCCGTACAATGCGTGCCACGAAAGATGAGACTTGACACACCACGTGGTTTGACATGCGCAGTACACGATTTTAGGTATCTTTAGCGGTATGAGGTCTGAGTGCGGGACGAAATCGGACGTCATTATAGGGGCGGCGGAAAGAGCGGGGGAGGCGGGGTCAAGTCTCATCTTTCGTGGCACGCATTGTACCGGGTTGCCAATAAGGCTGCGGGGTAATGAGGGTTTTCTGAAATGACGTTCGCCAGGTGACAGCATTGACACGTCAGGTCCAGACATCTGTCAAAGAGCCTATATTTTCTTTAGTCATGACTGAATGATGAACGAATGAATGAATCGAATGATGAACGTCATCATATATTTTATATTGGAAGACCTCTTGTCACAGTGGTGCCAACTGGTGTCGTAAATTTTCACGAAAACCCTCATTGCGTAGCACACTATCAGTAGCAATGGATTTTATTTTGACAGTTCAACAACATTCATTGCGTTATTTACGTTGTTGAGCAGCTAATTTTTTCTAACTTAAGGTGAATGGGTAGTAGTAGACCGCGAAATTCAAATTTTCTTACGTTTTTTGCAATTTTTAGGTCAGTGTCAGATTGTATCTTGATCAAAATATGATTCGCGACAATAACAGGTACATATTTAAGGAATTATAATCATTAGAATCATTAATATATCTTTCTAAGTTAGATTTCTACCACCAACCACCAATCTCTTATGGAAAAGTGTTAGTGGTAGAAATCTAACTTACAAAGATGTATTATTGATTCTAATGATTATACTTCTCTAAATATGTACCTGCTATTGTCGCGAATCATATTTTGATCAAGATACAACCTGACACTGACCTGCAAATTGCAAAAAACATAAGAAAATTTGAATTTCGCGGTCTCAACTACCCATTCACCTTAAGAAGCAATGGTTTAGCAATATGCTTCAAAAGATTGAGATCGAGATTGATAGCTTGTGTTCCGCAATTATCGTTCTGAATGTGTACGAGTTATTCCTAGAAAGTCTTCCTAGTCACATTATAATTTAATATTTTGCGGTAAGCTTCATATAAGCAATAAAACTGATTAACAATATCATTTAAAATAATTATTCCGATTGTAATTGAAAGTGTTTTACGCAATAGGCTGCTGAATTCCAAGGCTGGTATATAGCAGATTGGTGTTTTCTCCTTCATTCAGCTACCTATCTAATAAAGCTGGCAAGAATTCAGATCTTTAATAGGATACCTATTTACTACCGAGTTTCAGCCAATGCAAATCAGTATCAAAATGTAGTCAAGTATAAATTAATTGATGACTTAGAACAGTTTAGCTTTATTTTCAATAAAAAATAGGTACATAAATTTAACTTCAACATACCCAAAATTGTCAGTTACCATCCAATACATTTAAAAACAATCTATTCGTTAACATACTGATAATATTAAACATTAAATCAACAATATACTTAACATTGTGTCTTCTTATACGAGTATTTTGGAGTCAAACCTTCATTTGTTGTTTGTTTCGTAACGTGGCACGCGCCGCAGCCCACGTGATACTTTCTTTAGAAAATTTATAATCCAGACCCCCCCTGACCCTTCTCGATAGGGATTATGTTTTGGAGTGGTACAAATATCGAGATGACGGCGATTTTGAAGTAGGTCTTAAGTGCAGGCCAAACGGCGAACTGGCGGGCGGGCAGGCTGGGTATTTGTTTTGTTGTAAGTTGACTAAAATGGCCGTTCTTATACATATTTTGCCATGGTCAAAATGGTGAAACAATGCTCGCCCGTCAGCCCGACCGCCCGTCAGCTCGCGGTGTGCCCTGGGCATTGAAGTCTGCCGTCTGTGTGGGTAAGAAAAGTTGCTCAGAGTGAGAGCAGTAATGTTACAACCATTTTGGAACCTTCGAATGGATATCCATGAAATCCTAGTACACAGTTTATCCTTTTTTGGTCCTAAGTAGCGCAAATGCAGTTTTTTTTTACCATTACCTTTAAGGTGTCATCTTTAGCACAATTAAAAAAATACATATTGGGAATTATGGGTTAATTTTTTTCATGTCAATGTAACAAAAGAAAACCATCTGGTCAAACTGACAGTCCATTTTGCAGGAGAATCAAGTGAACGTTTTTAACCGCTTCCGCCTATAACTTGGAACTTTGACCCACGCCTACGCAGGTCGAAAGTGTGCCCAGCACAGTGTTACACTCAAAACTTTATACTTAGTTATACTCATTCACGCTCCATTGTGTGACTTCCATCGTGGTCCATACATCTGACCCGTTGACACTTCAATACTACCGGATTTTGTTTGAATTTGGAAGAGAAAAATGGCGGATTTCGGTATGATTTACAAAGGTCTTTACGGGGTGAATGAAATTCGAAGGCCTGTAAGATAAAAGGAATTGTTTTATGCGCCTTCTGGCTGTGAAGTGATTGGACTGCACTGCTGGATATGTAACCCCCACTGATGCTGCGTTATTTAATAGCTACATTAAATTTTTAAAAGCTAAAGTAAATTTAATCAATCAAAATTGTAAATTATTAATTATATGTATATATGTTTTATTTAAGAAGAAGGCTTATTCTCGTAATTTTAAGAACGTTTACAGTCTGATCTCAAGTCTCAATCTGTCAAAAATTTCCCAAAATTTTTGACATTTGTGTCTCGCCGAGATGAGACTGCGACTACAAAGATTTTGAACGATTTAAATTACGAGAACCTTAAGTCCTTAACTGACTAACCTGTTTAGAAGTACCTTCCGTACTTCTAAACAAAATTTTAAATTATTGTTTAAATCTTCTTAAGCTTTTAAAAATTTCTGAATCTGAAGGCCAGGTTCTCGTAATTTAAATCGTTCAAAATCTATGTAGTCGCAGTCTCATCTCGGCGAGAAACAAATGTCAAAAATGTAGGGAAATTTTTGACAGATTGAGACTTGAGATCAGACTGTAAACGTTCTTAAAATTACGAGAATTGCCCTTCTGCTTAAATAAAACATAGAAATTAAACTTTACAATGCGTGCCACGAAAGATGAGACTTGACCCCGCCTCCCCCGCTCTTTCCGCTGCCCCTATGACGTCCGGTCCCGTCCCGCACTCAGACCTCATACCGCTAAAGATACCTAAAATCGTGTACTGCGCATGTCAAACCACGTGGTGTGTCAAGTCTCATCTTTCGTGGCACGCATTGTACGCTTCATCAGAGAAAAAATAAAAGAATTCTATGAACAATTTACTTTATATACCTACGTTTTGTAATCAGAGAATCTGAAACTTTTATTTAACTTTTATAATTGTATGTTTTATATCTTAATGTCAATTTCCTTTTATGATATCTAATTTTGTATTATTAATCTTTTATGTTTCAGAGAAATAATATAAATGTAAACAGATCTTTCAGCTATTTAAATAGCTGAAAGATCATTTTATTGCAATAGGCCTTATCATCCGTAGTAAACTTAATGTGGTCTTTTAGTATTCTTTATGTTTTTATATAGATCATTCAGCATCTATTATTAATAATAATATAATCTAGTAAATAATTGAATCAAGCATATTATGTAAAGTCAGGGAAATTAATTGTTAAGCAAATTGACTATACCAACTTAAATTGTCCGTATTTTCAAATCACAACTATTATTATCTGACAGTTGTATGAAATGGCTATAATAATAATATCAGCCTATTATTGTTCATTGGTCAATTGGCATTGAAAAGTCACAAGGCACTTGGATTTTAACCCACAATCTCGGAAGTAAACGGAAATGGATTCACCAAGGCAAATTGACTGCCCTAAATTACATGCGAATATCGAATGAAAGACTTTGGCGAAGCCTGAGAAGAAGCCACAAGTTTATATCCCAAAGAAACCTAGAACAACTTTGAGTAATTGCTTCCTTCCTAAGTAATTAATGACATCCCCTTTGCCATGACAGACATTTCCCCAAATACTTTGGTTTTGGCTTCTGGCGTCTCCATATGTCTGTCTGGCATCTGTGTGCTGAGAAATGGGATGAAGGGCAAAAGGTCTCATAAGAAAAGTAGAATCAAAGAAGTTTCCAGAAATAAGGGACTAGATTATTGCCATGGACAACAGTTATACAATTTTGCCGAATATTTTATTTCCGATGTTTTTTTTTTTTTTAATCAAAAAAGGCTAATTAATTCTTCTACTTTAATTTGTTTACACAAGCCTCCTCTCGGGGAGAGGTAGTGGGCCGTAATCCACCACGCGGGCCCAGTGCGGGTTGCTAGAAGTTGACTTACAACGTACCTACTTGACGTAGGTAAACCTGTGGTTCTGCTAGGCGTGATTTTGTTACAGTATTTATAAATCTTCTTCTACTTTTAAAACCATGGTAGAGATCGACTTATTAAAAATGCACGCACCTTCATTGGTTGATGCATACACATTTTAAATGAGTGTATAAAACTGGATTAGCCAGGCAACAAGGTGGTTTCTGAACTGACTTCCCAGCATCCCGCCACTCATGGAGACTTTTCCCGGGCTGGCCTATTTTTTGGCCAAAGCATTGTCATTCAACTTGTCAATGCTGCCAGCCTTCTGGACACTTTTCCTGTTGACAACGATGCGGACGAATTTTTGAATGCCCTATGATTCTTTCCCCTCCTATTTTTATATACTTGTACATATTATTATTATATTTTGTTTCTTCGTGTTTTAAGACTGTTAGCTTTTAAATATTACCTATGCCTGCCTACTTAATGAATAAATATCTATTGGGGAAATCATTTATCTAATCGTTTGCCGTTCGATCTGGCTAAGTAATGGCATACCTACTCATCCTCCTAACTCCCGAAACCAGATTGTCTTATTAGAGCAAAGTAACTCTGTAATAACTTGACAGAAAGCAGCCCACCTACATAATGGAGCCCCGGGCCTTCCGATCCACACCTGTTAAAATTGTATAACACTCATTAATGTCTCGTTTGGCAATCTAAAGACCGGATGTATCTTTATAGCCCGTAGAAGCAGCCTTTGACACAGTTGCATTATCAAACCATCGCCCCCGCTCGGTCAAAAAGCCTTTTAATATTGAATAAATACTCCTACAGCCCAACGTTGCAATGTCATATAACCATACTATGTGGAAAAGTCACATGGAATGAACGGGTTCTGCTGGAATCGGACCTCTTGTATTCAGTTGGTTAATGATGCAGTTGCCTAATACCATGTAGGTTGACGACGGTGTCGCTGGGCGATCATCGCGTCTAGTTTTCGTCTCGAGCTCACATGGTAATTTCGACTTTATTTTTAACCTGCCTTGGTCTGTTATGGATAAATACAGGTTGATGTACCGTTTTGATAATGGAATTACGTCGTCAGTCCCTCCACGGATGGTGTCGCAATCGACGCGTGCCTTGCTGCTTGAAACTTACTACAGATGAACAACGTGGGTGCATTTTATGCCCAATTACTTAACAAATAAGGTTCTGATTTGACTGCTTTTAGTTCTTCACCAAGCGAATTGTATACAAGTGTGGGGCAAAAGGCAAATTTGTTGGCACGTGGGAAGAACGCTGACGTCATTATAAGAAACGAGCACCATAAAACTACCTTTTGACTTAGCTTGATAAGAATGACTAAGTAATTTATTGTATAATTGGTAAGCGTACCTTATGGCGTAGATTCGTATTAACTTCTCTCTTAATAATTAATCCGAGATAAAATAAATTAATAGGAATTACATCGTTCCATAGCCAACAGAACAGTCGTGTTGGAATTGACGAATGTACAGTTTGCTTACTGTGACCTTGTTGCGTTCTTACTTAGGAAAAGGACGTACGTTATGCCGTGCGTCCGTGGTAACAAACCCAGTATATAAGCTAGCATTTTATTCTCCAAAAATCCCGTACTACGCTAGCCTGGGAGCAATGAGCCAAGTGGTAACAGCAGCGACTTACGAGTTAGAGATCGTAGGTTCGAACCTAGTGAGGCGCTTTACTTTGTGTAAATTATTTCATCACCACTGCTTTCAAAACGGCGAAGGAAAACATCGTGAGGAAACCGGCATCTCCTAAAATCAAAAACTTCGAAGACATGTGACATCTAGAAACCCGCACTGGGCCCTTGTGGTGGATTAGGTGCGGCCCACTTCCTCTCACGACAGGAGGCCTGTGTCCCAGCAGTGGGGTCATTACAGGCTAATTGTGTTACCTACTATGCTAGTCCAGCTGAAGGTAGAAGTGATGACTGATTAGTCCTGTGTAGAACAGCGGAAAATTGAAGTTTTCACACTCTTGTGACCTCTCAAGCACCGCAAATGAGACACAATTGATTTTCTATTGTATCGTATTACTTAGGATACGCGCGGAGTTTGACGAGTTAAAACGGTAGATATCTTAGATCAGGTCAGTAAACCTATTCTATGAAGTCAACGAAGATAGTTTCTTAATCGTCGTTCAAAATTGACTCAGCATAAGTCTAGACCAGCTAGCTACAAAGATTTCTCTTAAAAGAAAACATACGAATAGTCAAGAGCTAACAAATTACAAAAACACTAGTAAAGTGCATAGTACACAGAAACAAAAAACTTTACAGTGCTTAAATAACATTAATGTACAAGACTAGTCGTGAAGGTAATCCACTTGACTTTTTGTCTCACTCAGACGTGTGTGTGATGCATGTGGTCGTCTCTTTCCTGCGGCGGCGCAGCCTCCGCCGGGACCTTTTCTTGGAAGTCTCTGCGGTCCCTAGATAGATGCTTATCGGTTGAGTAGTAAGTTAGTTTTCTATGTAACTTCAACTTTTAACTATATTTAATTTCTCTTATACAGATGGTACTTAATTATACGTGTTAAAGAAAATTACTATCTAAAATGAAGTTTTTCCTTACTTGGGTTTGGAAAGATAAAACACAGAAATAAGTAATGGTTTGCCGATTGTAATTTAGTATCTGCCGCTAAAGCATAAGTTTTAAAACCTAATTGCTTCTTGTTACTTGCTATCTTGGCCTCTGGGAACGGAGGTCCTTAATTTTCCCACTCATTTCTTTCAGTACAAAAGATCCACAAGCACCTACATCGTGCACTGATGGTGACTGATGTAATAAAAAAAATATATTTTTCAGCTAAGAAATACCGCTTTAATTTTATGTGGAGAGTCGATTCGGCCAGTCCACAGCAAATTCACCGTACTCTAAAGCAAACAGTCCGTAATGACCCAAAATACAACTAATTTAATGTATAAGTACCTAACTATAGATAATGTTAGCGGTCCGAGATAAGGGGCCGTTGACACTGATAACTAACTAGGTAAGCTGATAAACGGTTAAATTTTAAAAAAACAAACACAAGTAGTTTGGCGAGTGGCCAATGTGGCCAGTGCTGTTTACTTGCACAAAAAACGACGCACCAGTGATAAAAAGTAAAGAAAATTGGCGGGAAATCCCACTAATGTCAAATGTATGTATTCATGATTGTAAGTCTAATGCCATTTTTTATATGCCAAATGTTCTAAGATTGTAGCTTACCGCAAAATATTAAATGATAATGTAACTAGGAAGACTTTCTAGGAATAACTCGTACAATGCGTGCCACAAAAGATGAGACTTGACACACCACGTGGTTTGACATGCGCAGTACACGATTTTAGGTATCTTTAGCGGTATGAGGTTTGAGTGCGGGACGGGCCCGGACGTCATAGGGGCGGCGGAAAGAGCGAGGGAGGCGGGGTCAAGTCTCATCTTTCGTGGCACGCATTGTACACATTCAGAACGATAATTGCGGAACAGAAGCTATCAATCTCGATCTGAATGTTTTGAAGGATATTACTAATCCATTGCTTCTTAAGTTCGCAAAATTTGTCTGCTCAGCAACGTAAATAACGCAAGGAATGTTGTTGAACTGTCAAAATGAACGCCATTGCTACTGATAGTGTGTTATGCAATTACCCCACAGGATTTTAGCTCTTCTGAACCTTATTCCTGAAGAAAATTTACCTAGTACTGTGTCTATCTTATATATAAAATTCTCGTGTCACAATGTTAGTTACCATACTCCTCCGAAACGGCTTGACCGATTCTTATGAAATTTTGTGTGCATATCGGGTAGGTCTGAGAATCGGCTACTATCTATTTTTTTTATCAAACTAAAAAAAAATCCTAGAAATAATCTATATGGCAAAACAACGTTTGCTATAACATTGTGGAGACCTAAAGATCCTTGGGGATCTATGTGCGTTTCGGTTCAAATGTAGATGACGATTAAATTCTTAATTCTTGAAAATGGCCATATAGAGTACAAGTGCTTACAATTTAGTAGTTATATCGAGCAAATATAAAATATAGTTTATTTGCTTCATTACGTATCCAAGATATGAGCGATGAATTAGCACTTACTTAATCAATGCTAATATTTCTAGTTATAGACCGTTGGCGGACGATTGTATCATCTGAAATTACGAATCAAATATTATTCATCCGGTTAGATATTCTTGCAAGCATTTTTGATGATGATGATGAAGAGTCTCCCAAGGGTTCACCGCCGTCTGAAGCCATATTCTATGGTTTTTTTTATTATTAAAAGCTTCTGATGTCTCAATGCAGTGCAAATTCCCCGCTACTCTTTTTCCACTTCTCTCTGTTTAAAGCTGCTAAGTCATTTAAATATCTCTCATATAAACACTAGGATCGCGGTTCATAATATTAAGAATTTTACATAAAATTTCGGTTATGAGAAATCCCTACATATTTTATGGAAAGCCAGCCCCTTTCTGGGGCTTGATTATAATCACCAACTGTTTAAGCGATATCAATCGAGATGCCTTCAACGGATAGGGCCAATTGGAGGAGGCGGCAGGAATTTCGAGAAAGCGAACGATCGTCATTTTTTAATACCCATTATCAAAACACAGATAAGGTCTTGTATATTCATTAAATTAGAAATACGCGTAACGAGACTAATCTTATACCTAATGTGGGCAGCTATAAGGGAAAAGGAGGAACCAGATAAAAGATGGATAAAAACGTATGGATGGTATGGCTAGGAACGTAGTGAACACAAAGATGATGATTAAAAGGGATGTGCCATCGGAAGCAACTCTTGCAAATTGGGTTATGGGTGTGAGGATGATGAGGTATGGGCTTGTGGCTCAGCCGCAGGTTAAGCTACGCTTGCCGTGGTTGTTTCGTGGATGGGTGACCATCTGTATTTACCAAGACCCCTCTGTGCCTCGAAAAGTACATTAAGCCGTTGGTCCCGACTGTCATTCGTGGATCTTTGACAGTCGTTACGGGTCCTCAGAAGCCCGAAAGTCTGACAACCAGTCTTACCAAGGGGTATAGTATTATCCAGTAACTGAGTTGTGGAAGTCAGATAGGCAGTCATCATCATCATCATCATCAGCCTACAGCAGTCCACTGCTGGACATAGGCCTCCCCTAATGAGCGCCATAGCGCCCTGTCTTCAGCTTGACGCATCCAGCATCTGCCTGCAGTCTTTCGCAGATCGTCATCCCACCTGGCCGGAGGGCTTCCTACACTACGTTTGCCGAGTCGCGGTCTCCACTCAAGAACTCGTTTACCCCAGCGGTTGTCGGTTCTTCGCGAGATATGGCCAGCCCACTGCCACTTCAGCTTGCTAATTCTTTGAGCTATGTCGATAGGCAGTCGCTCCATGTAAAATACCTACTGGGTACTCAACTGCATTCGGTTAGACTGGAAGCCAAACCCAACTTTGTTGGGAAAAAAAAGGCTAAGCAGATGTCGATGAGTGTGAAGATGTTGATGATCGCATTATGATTATAAAAAATGTTCCTTTAAGAATTTTGCTATTATCTATAAATACAATAATTAGAATATTATTATAAAACACATTAATACGGTTACGTTTTCTGCACTTTATAAAGGTTGTTCTGACTAGCTCAATATTACATAATATAGAACGTAATGAATATACGTAGAATTCTAGTCAGACCCATGAAGGAATGTTTTGTTCTACGTAATGTGATATTATGCCGCATTCCTAAAGACAGTGACGGAATCGAGGAAAGCGTTTGATTGTTTTAATCCATAACTTGTGAGATTAAAAGAGAGTTGTATGGAGCAGCTCTGTGCATGTTGGGTCCAGTGCTGCATCTTTTTCTACCACACTCTCTCTCAGCCTTCATCTCAATAATTACCCCCGGGGTTTCATGGCGACATCATTATTCTTACACAATCCATCCGTCGTTTCTTTGGTCTGCCCCTTCATATTCAAACTTTCTTCACGACATATCCCTTATTACTCCTCGTTACTTGCCCATACCAAAAACGATATAAAAAAAAAGTTTAAGGCGAAAGCGCCAGGCAAGCCCGCGAAATTCAATTTTATTTTACGTTTTTTGCAATTTGCTGGTCAGACCCAAACCGTAACCCCAAACCGCCGTAACTCCAAAGAATAACTGTTTCATGAAATCATCATTCTTTGGAGTTACGTGGTCTTAGAGAGTTGTGTTGATGACATTAAAGATTATAATTCTGTAAATACATATTTGTTATGGCCGCGAATCATATTTTGATCGACGTACACCTTAATACTGACCAGCAAATTGCAAAAAACGTAAGAAAATTTGAATTTCGCGGGCTACCTTAGCGCTTCCCCTTAATGTAAAACATAAGTTGGCGACCAATTCTCTCCATATGTCGAAATAATAAGTACGTATGTAGAACTCACAGCTGAGGAACTTTCATCATAATTTGTGTAAATAAGAAAGTTACATTTCCATAGTCCTACACCATAGAAATGATGTAACATTCTTATATCTATGGACTGGACCGTACTAACACATTTGCAACATAAATTTCGCGTGCTGCAAATTACGGATTTTGATAATAAAACCCGTTGGAATTAGACCCGTGCCTAAATGTTGAGGGCACCTATCATTATCCGCTTTATAACTGATCCTTACGTGCGATGAATTCGTATTATATGGATTCTTAGCTTGAGGCGGCTTTTTCGAATTCTGCGTACATTTTTGTGATTCCAAAGATTTTGTCTGCATACTAATTATTTTTTGGGAATATTTTTATGTCTTATGAGGCATGGATCTACATATTAGCTGTGTGAATAAAATCTATTTGTATAAGCACATTTTTTGTCACGTTAATGAAGTATTTAAGAGCAAAAAAGTATGATACCACATTTAAAAGTTCAATAAAAATTTAGTCAGAACATCCTCTACAGGAAATAGGGCCTAAAAATCAAGTTTATTATCATACTCGTCTAATTCACATGTACATTTTAAAAAGCTGAGCACCATTGAATATTTTTTTACATTTGTACGACGCGCGTATTAATTAATACGTGTCGAATGATTTAGCGGTAACATTAATGTGGTAGCAAAACCGGACGAAAAAAATGTGTCTACTTGCGGAAAACTAAATTACTTTTCAAGTTCCTAAACTAATAGTAACAGGTCTTAATAAAGAGGGTCTGTATAAAACGGGTTCTGGACCGACCGATGCTTAGAACGTGTAAAATTGTTTTAACACGACGCGGACGCCGCGCGCCGTCGAGTTTTCTCCGATACCGCGAAGTGATTAGGCGCTGGTATTTCTATGAAACGTGCAACCGGCGCGGGCGCATGCGACGCTCAGGCACGGTAATAATATATACAGTAGGTCGTCTTCATACAAACGGACGAAACGCGGGCTATACCTACGCGCTTCGATCACCGTGTGCGCTCAGGCGGCTCGGAGTCGCGACTGTGCAACAGTGACGAACGGACGGTGTGTTGTTTTTTATAACATAAACCGCGCGATTTTTTCACTAAAAATAAGTTCAAGTAGGTACATATTTAATATGACGAGTAGGCGATATTGTGCTGTTTTTGGTTGCATGAATTCGTCAATAACGCATCCAGAGATAGCTTTTTTTACATTACCTGGAAACTCGGAAAGGTAAGACTATTTTACTTACTAGTGGGTAGGTACATAACGTGTGTCTTTTTAATGGATAAGTATTTCCTATTACCTCCGGAAAAAAAGATGTCTGGATTAATAAATAAAGTGATTAAAGTAAAGGAAAGTGATAGACACGAGTGAAATAGGTAGTTATAGGCGGTTCATGAATCATTATACGGTAGGTACGCTTGTGTTAAAACCTCGGGGCATGTGTGTTTTGTTAGTTTGTATAATTCAAAGTAAAGACGTGGTTTTTATTATTAATAATAGTTGTTTATTGTACTGTGTGTATGAATAATACTAGAAAAAAATTGGTTGTCTGTAAATTCGATTTACGGACGATAGTTTAACGTGACAACATCATAACAAAACATTAATGAAATGATTGCATACTTTTATGAATAAAATTAATTATTTTTATTGAATAACTGTTACTGTAATAAGAATAACTGTTTCATGAAATCATCATTCTTTGGACTTACATGGTCTTAGAGAGTTGTGTTGATGACTTTAATGATTATAATTTATTCTGTAATAGTACATTACGATATTATAACATGCGGGGCGTAATTGAGCCGAGCATGTTATAACCAATACGCACGTATATCGTACGACGTTTTTTAACACATTTGCGAGGAAACAGAAAAAAAAACATTTCACAATACAAGTACAAAGAAAAGAAAATTTGAGAAAAATGGCGCGAGGATTATTTTCTGCCGTGGCTGCGTGAAAATGTTGGCAAAGACACTAGAGCATGCAGCCAAGTTTTTAAATTACCGAATAAACTGTTTTTTTTAATTTTAAATAAAATCAATCTGTGAATGCACACTTGCTTTCCCGCCATTTTAACAGCGCGCTAGCGCTGCCTACTGACTGGCGCCGCGCGGCGATTAGTTCGAAATTTGAATAGCAACAGCGCGCTGCTCACTAGCTGGAGTCGTGCGGCGGCGATCAAAACAACACGCATTTTTATTAAACACTTCCTATTCAATTCACAAAGTATTTTATTTGTTTATATAAAAAGAAGTAGGTATATTTATTTATTTATTTTATTATTTATGTACACACAGTAAAATACAATAACAAAACTAAATGGAAACACCAAGTAGGCAAATGTAATTAAAATACTGGAGGCGGGCAGCCCTATCGCATGTTTACGTACCGCGCGGCTGTAGGCATTTACATCAAGGTTACGGCCGAGATACAATACTGTATGTCTTTATACTGTGGCTCAGATGACACTGCTCATAGCTTTCGTATGTAAAATAGACGGTTCGAGTTTGTTTTCCGAGACCGTTTTGATGGTGGTTTTAGAACTATTCAATATTCATGTACTTGCGACACGCTATGGAGGAATATTAAACATGACAGCCTCTTTGGAAACGTAGGTAGACGATGCTGCATTCATCGAAAATGGTTGGATGTTCCTTATTTTACTTAAATGAGAATATAATCATAGTTTCATCATGACGCATACGTTACTTTACGAGCATGAGGTCTGGCCAAATCCGTGTGCAAATGAGCTCAGAACAGATTCTATGATTAGAAGTAAGTACTCTGATCTGATTGCCAATCTATCGACCAAGTAGGTAAAAATAGGCTCGAGTTTGCCGACTATCTCATCTGAAGTTAAGGGATGATGATTAGAACCTGCATGTCTAGCAAGGCTGTTCTGCGCTTCAAGTGACAGCAGCTTCGTAAAAGGTGGAGACGACATTACGACAGTAAATTAAACTGCGTAAGTCTATTGACGATTCCAGACTACATAAAAAATCCCTGTATTCCCGTTGTCCCCGTAGGTCACGTCCCAGTTAAAGGGGACAAAGAGAATTTGATAAAATAATTAAAATTACTTCCCGTTGTCCCGGAATTTAATAAAATAATTAAAATTACTTCCAGGAAAAAATTAACCAAATACATATATCCAAGAATAAATACTTACTGAATTTATAGTGGCAAGAAAGCGGTAGTCGGTACTAAGTTCTACAACAAGCTGATCAATTAAATACTAAGGGCGGATTTCACCAATGAAACAGAACGCGGCCAGCAATCTGTCGGCGTCATCATTGTTGAAATACTGACACTGACAGCAAACTGAACGCATTTCAGAGGTGCTGATCGCGTTCAGTTTGCCACTATAAAGCCATTACTTATTTATTCTAATCTATAGATGCTTTCTATCATCTTCCTAATTTGTTTGGAATACGTTAGGGTTCTGGTTGTCAGAGCTTTGTTAGATGGCATTAACTTTCCATTACCTACATTCTTACATACAGGTGAGCTGTGACAAGTGCCATATCTTGGTATAATATCGCGACAATATTTCGGTTTCTTTCTCAGAGCTTTTTGAGACTAGGTATACACAGAAAGACTTTTGTAATTTCACAAATAACATACTTACATATAACATAACACGACGAAGGGTTAAGCAGAGGTGTATCAGAATACCTATATTTCACCAGTCCCATGTAATAATTAGCGAACCCATTGTTGTGGTGGATGCTACACCTTTCAGGCAGTGGTATGCGTCCCACTACCTGCTGCCACTTGGAAGGAAGAAGGGTGCCAAACTGACCGCGGCAAAAGATGCCATCATCAACAAGAAACGCAGCCAGAAGACTGCCGAGAAGTACCTGGCAAGGTAACGCCTCTCAAAGGTTGAGGGTGGTTTGGAGGAGCAGTTCCACACTGGACGTTTGTTAGCGTGTGTGGCTAGTTGGCCTGGCCAGTGTGGCCGTGCTGACGGCTCCATCCTGGAAGGCAAGGAGCTTGAGTTTTACTTAAGAAAGATCAAATCCAAGAGGGCGAAGTGAGAAGTGTGATGTAGAAATAAATGTAAAAAAAAAAATTGCCATCTACCTGGCACATATCCAGACTCTGGGCTGCTATGGAAAAACCCAACAACACTTAGCCCGACATGGAAGTCCAACCCAGGACCTCATGCTCAGCGGTAGCGCATGCGACCACACCACTAGACCATCGAGGCAGTACCTATCGCAAATCTTGGTACGGACGCCAGCACATCAACCTACCACAATCTGTCAGATTTCTTTAATAGATTTTCAACTTTATCGCTAAAGCTTAAGGTTCAAAGTTGATTGGGAAAATCTGACAGATTGTGGTAGGTTGATGTGCTGGCGTCTGTACAAAACTCGCGACATACCGTAAAGGCAGAAAAAAAACAGTAGCGACCCGCGACGCGAATCGCGCGCGAAACAAAGGCACCGCTCGTTGCGCGACTTGCGGTGCCTTTGTGTCGCGTGTCGCGTCGCGCCTGTGTGTACGAGCCTTAACCCGTAATATTTCCAGTATAAGCTGACTTCTCGTTGTACGAAAAACCTATACAATGCGAGGTCAGCTAGAACTGGAAATGTTTACTTAGCTTGATGTGTCGACGTGTGTAGGTACTAACGTTAGTACGTATTATGTATTCTGCGCTAACGTGCTAGGAAAGTTATCAATGCTGATCCCTTTCGATGCGGAGTTGTGGAAACACCATAAATGTCCAAATCCATAAACTAAAATAACGGAAACGAATTGGGAGATTCGTCTGCCTGATTCAATACTTTCTGACACTGATTCTGATTATGATTGAAAACACATGACGGGTGTTAGTTAAGAACCAGTTAGGCAAATCTGTGCCATTAATATCATATTAGTTTGTGTATAATAATAATAATAATAATATCATTTTATTTCAGATTCATCCAAGATTAGGTACATCCATATTTGTTAGTAAAATGCGAGCTTAAAAACTAGTGTTAGTAATAAATAATGGATGGATTTAATAATAATAAAGTGGCAGGTCCGGGTGGACTTCCCGATAATGGCAGCAAATCACTAAACGACTGCGTGCAGCCGTATCCAGCGCGCCAGTATCGGAGAGTCCCACCGGTCCGCCAGCGCACGCAGGATGGTGTTGGGGCTGTCGCGCGTGCGGCGCATGATAGATGCGCACCGTTTGCGCATGATGGCCGCAAAGCCGTCTGTGTCAGCCGCCGCGAACATCGCGGAGGCGCTGCAGTGGCGCGGCAGCCCCATCAGCACCCGGAACGCGTTATTGTATTGAACGCGCAGATCGCTGTATGTCCGCTGCGTATAGTTAACCCACAGGCTGCAGGTGTAAAAGGACTGGCAGTACGCTTTAAAAAGCGCAACTTTGACAGTCCCCGTGCACCGTGAAAACCTGCGGGCCAACATGTTGCATCGGACAGACAGCGCTCTGCGCTCCCTTTCGATATCCACACTGTCCTTAAGGTCCTCGGTGACCCAGTGGCCCAAATACTTAAATTGCTGCTTGTGTATAGAGGAATGTTTTGCGTAACTACCTAATGACTTATACATGGTATAATCGCTGTACAGAGTGATACAGGTTGTTGCTTTAAGAGCCTGTGCACACCACGTTTTTTTAAACGCGCCGTCGACGCGAGTTTTATAAACGTGCGTCGACAGCGCGCTTTTATCCTACAGAAAAGGTCTACAGGCTGCGTCTGACTTGCGTGCGCATCGCGTCTGTATCGTTACAAACGCGCGTCGACGGCGCGCTTTTATCCTACAGAAGGTCTACAGGCTGCGTCTGACTTGCGTGCGCATCGCGTCCGTATCGTTACAAACGCGCGTCGACGGCGCGCTTTTATCCTACAGAAGGTCTACAGGCTGCGTCTGACTCGCGTGCGTATCGCGTCTGTATCGCTAGAAACGCGCGTCGACGGCGCGTTTAAAAAACGTGGTGTGCACAGGCCCTTAGGCCCACAGTTTAGGTCGATGTTCATTTTATCATTTTATGAAAAGCTTTTGCTACCACAACCTTGATTTTATATCACTCTGACTGCCCCGTTTTTCTCGTGGTCGCAACCGCGACTGCTGACCGGTGGGGTCCTGGGTTCAATTTCTCGGGTCGGGCACAAAAGTGTTATTGGGTTACTAGCTTCTGCTCGCGACTTCGTCCGCGTGAAATTTCTTGTTCCCCCGACCCACCCCGTCGCATCGCCTGCCTGCGCTTTTAATTCGTTTACCTTTTTTCTGACTTTTTTGGTTTTTGCTCGGCTCCTAAGGGTCCTAGCGTGATGTTAAGTAGCCTATAGCCTTCCTCGAGAATTGGGCTATTAAATGCAAAAAGAATTTTTTAAATCCGACTCGTAGTTCCAGAGATTAGCGCGTTCAACCAAACAAACAAACAAACTCTTCAGCTTTATAATATACTAGCTTCTGCCCGCGACTTTGTCCGCGTGAAATTTCTTGTTCCCCGACCCACCCCGTCGCATCGCCTGCCTGCGCTTTTAATTCGTTTACCTTTTTTCTAACTTTTTTGGTTTTTGCTCGGCTCCTAAGGGTCCTAGCGTGATGTTAAGTAGCCTATAGCCTTCCTCAAGAATTGGGCTATCAAATGCAAAAAGAATTTTTCAAATCTGGAACGATTAGCGCGTTCAACCAAACTCAGCTTTTATTAGTATAGATTAATATAATTCAGCTTTATAATATTAGTATAGATATAGTATACCTATAGTATAGATTGCATTGGGAATTTCTTAGCAACAGCCTGGAGTCTGGAAAATGGCGGTGTGATACACCCGTGTCTCGGAAAGCACGTTAAGCCGTTGGCCCTTCGCCGGTTCACTCTCCGGTCGTGTCGGATTGCCGTCCCATCGGACTATGAGAATGAAGGAAGAGAGAGTGCACCTGTGTACGCGCACAAACTTTTTTTTTTTCAGGATGGGTAAATCATCAAATGACCCCTCCCGCTCTGGGTGAAGCGGAAGGGAGTGTCAGACTCTTACTGTCTAGAACCCACCCGTGTTCCTTCCTTAGCCCTTTATGTTCCGGGCCAGCGGTAACCCTTTCGGACAATCCCGCTGACCCGGCAGGCTTCGGCCCTGACGGGCCCCTTCTTTTGATGCTGACATCTCTTTGAGGCGCGCGTGGAAGACGTACGCGCCGTCCGGCACGGGTCTGGTCCTGATCGGACGGTGAGCTACCCAATGCGCACACACTTTACCTTATATTAATACCTCCCGCGCCGATGGCAAGTCTCCGCTGATATTGGTCGCCATTGCCGAAATTATGTCGGGGGGACTTTATTTTCTTTATTAAATCACTCATAAGTCATAATGCCTATAGTAAATACTAAGGCAAGGTTAATAAATTAGGTACCTACTTGCTAAGATGTAAATTAAGAAGACATTTTGATTGAGTACCTTGTTAAAGTTGTAAATTTATTTTGAGGTTTTTTAAGACTTACTC
Organism: Luperina nickerlii; assembly: GCA_963855955.1. Classification (NCBI taxonomy): domain Eukaryota; kingdom Metazoa; phylum Arthropoda; class Insecta; order Lepidoptera; family Noctuidae; genus Luperina; species Luperina nickerlii. The sequence goes on from OY979662.1 coordinate 4,369,159, forward strand.
GATGCACCTAATCACGTCGTTAAAGGCAAAATTAAAATACAAACGTGTTTATATTACGCACACTTTACCCACAATAATACATCGAATCCCCGATTCGACCAATCATTCCCTTTTACGACGGTTTTACCAAAAATAGATATACCGCACATAGGTACCTAGGCATAAACATCGATTTCAATATTTAACTGATAAAATCATCGGTTTTTTTGTAGGTATACACAGTAGGTACCTAACGCTTGGTGTATGTTTATTTCTCGATTCTGTTTGCAATACAAGCATGGACGGGAGCAGTGTTTGTTCATTGATAAGAGATGGACTTAAACGTAGCTTATCTCTCCCATATCGGTATAAGACCGATCACCACGCGTTATCGTGAATAACATATTTTAAGTAGATTCTAATAATTTAGGCGCTCGATAAAGGCGCCAGTTCAAAAAGCTCGCTAACCACTGCAGGCAAAATGTTAACAGATTGTAAGCTCCGATATAGCGCAAGGCACGCCACGATAGCGGCGGTAAGACCCCTCTTTGAGGAGTGGCTAGAGAGGCGTCACGGCGCCCTCACCTACCGCCTGACGCAGGTCCTCAGCGGACACGGATGTTTCGGGTGGTTCCTGCACATCATCAGGCGGGAGGAAACGCCTGGGTGTCACCATTGCCAGGATCGCCCAGAGGACACGGTGGAGCATACGGTAGAGGTCTGCTCCACTTGGGCTGAGCACCGCCGTGTCCTCGTAGAGGCAATCGGCAGCGGCGGCGACCACTCGCGTCCGGCCCTGGTTCAAGCCATGGTCCGGGGCGAGAGGGAGTGGGGGCAGTCGCCTCCTTCTGCGAAGCAGTCATGGTAGTGAAGGAGGCGGCGAGACGTCTGAGGGAGAGAGAGCCTCAGAGTAATGGGTAGCTCACCGCCCGATCAGGACTAGGCCCGTGCCGGACGGCGCGTACCTACGTGTTCCATGCGCGCCTCAAAGACATGTCAGCAGCAATCGAAGGGGCCCGTCTGGGCCGAAGCCTGCCGGGTCAGCGGGATTGTCCGAAAGGGTTACCGCTGGCCCGGAACTTAAGGGCTAAGGAAGGAACACGGGTGGGTTTTAGTCAGTAAGAGTCTGACACTCCCTTCCGCTCCACCCAGAGCGGGAGGGGTCATTTGATGATTTCCCATCCTAAAAAAAAGCTCTGATATAAAAAATGAACATTATTTTTCCTCTTTCTAGCTCATTTCGAACATATAAATAAGGATCAACAGTAAAAATCTTTTACGATCATTTGACTAATTAATAAATTCTCCGAAGAAGCAATAAACAGGAGGGATTTATATTTTCTATAAGTAGGTAGGTATGTTGTAATATCAAATGGTTTTTAACGTTTTTATTTTTATACGTTTTATCCTGTTTGATTTTTACGAATTTTATGTTCTGAAGTAAGAAAAATATTCCACAATCTAAACTCAACAACGCAACATTAATTACTTACCTGTCAAATAAAACGTGAAGTGCAAAAAAATGGCGGACAGCATGGCGCCAAACTGCGGAAAGCATTTTTATTGTCATGCAAAAGAGGACGAAAAATCCTCGTTCCTATTCAAAATCGACGAGTAACAAGAAACAAATGAATAGCTCTAAATACGGAATGCGTCACTTGTTGTCTGAACTGTTGTCAAGCGAAATATTATATCATTTGCTACGTGCTAGGCATAAGACGCCGAGGTCCTGCATATTTGCATAGGCTAAGTGATTCCTGAATATTTATACTCGTGTATAAATGTCGGGTAGGTACGCGGAACACCGCTTCGCGACCACTTGATTTGCATAAATATAGTTTTATAAATCTACATTTCTTGCTATCGGTAACGAGCGAGACGTTGCGTTCGAATAGTTAGGTAGGTATTTTAGATTCAGATTTAAGGCTCCTACAAACAGGTGCGACACGCGATATAATCGCGCGCGACACAAAGGCACCGCTCGTTGCACGACTTGCGGTGCCTTTGTGTCGTGCGTGATTTTATCGAATATCGCGCCTGTTTGAAGGAGCCTTAAATCTGAATCTAAAATACCTACCTAACTATTCGAACGCAACGTCTCGCTCGTTACCGATGTTAGCAATGATTTTATAAGTAAAAAGTGGTTTATAGGTATATACTCCGCAAGTGGCATGTCCAAACTTGGCTAATTAACCAAGTCTTCTTCGTCTTGTCTCTTTTTCGCTCCCTAAAATTACGACATGCCGACAATGCCGTCCTACTTCCACGTGTCATCTAATAGTGTGACATTGTGACGTTTTTGAAGATCGAATGTTGGGTAGGTAACCTATCTACATCTTTTTACTTATAATATCATTGGATTTAGGTATCTTTAAGACACATATTTACATATAACAATGACGGATTTTATAGAAGATACGATTTTAAAATTCGAAAAGTATCTAAATACTTATAAACTATTATTAACGACCATAAAACATGTAGGTACTTCAGTCTTCAGTCAGTATTTTTTTTTAATCCTTCAGAGTAGGTGTAGAACCGAATTTATTTCTCCAAGATTATTTTAATTTGTTTAGTAGGTAACTACAACGATTTAAACTGAAAAGGCAAATGCTTTTTTCAATCCAAATCTTACTTTCATGACAACAAAATACTAAACTAACAAATAGCTGTTATTTACGTTTAACATTTACATCACCCATACTCTGGTCCCTTACAAACCGAATAACCGCCTTATTGCTTCAGTTATACAGTCTGATTTCGCTTGGCTGTTACAGTTTTAGTCTACGAAGGTGGTAGCCTACAGCGGGCCGAGTTTATGACGGATATACACAATAACACACAGGAAGTTCACGGTCGTACAAGCCCTGCTATGAAAACCTGTTGGATGTTTCACTTTCTATCCTTCGCTGTCGGACGCTATTGAATCAAAAGAAAAGATCTAGAGATTCTTTTGGCGCGTGGTCAAAATCGGAACTAACGCCGCCATCTTGTTTTTTTCAATACATTTCACAAAACAATTGCACGACTGTTTGCCAACAGCGCCCCCCTGTCAGCGCAATTCGAGCGTCAAAAGATGGCAGTGTACGTACATACATAGCTTTGACCAGTCAAGGATGCCGAACTTGGCATAAATAAAGAGGTCCGGAAAATTTTCGCCAACCATTCTTACTTAGGTCGTTTTGTTGCAACTTGTAAAGCTCTCTTTTAGGTATTTTTAAGCAAAATTGTTTGTAACCTGGCCTGGATAATTGACACTATTTTATATTTTGCAATGAATTGCAAAATATAAAATAGTGTCAATTACGACAGGACGTGGACGACAGGCTATAACTATTATATTGCTGGTTCACCAGCAATATAATAGTTTTTTTTTTTTTTTAATCTTTATTTATTTACAGGGTTTTTTCTATAAAGAATATGTCACCCCGATTATTGGATACAATAAATATAAAACTAACCTACCCGCAACCTTGTACCCATAATAATAATATGATATAGTGTTCATGGCCTCATCTGACAATGGTGAGGCCAGGACGCTATTATAGTAGCCTACATTAAAATTATTGTCAAAAGCTTGACGTCTTAGGACTCCAATACGACTACATTCCGTCAAGATGTGATGCACATCTTCTATGACTCCACAGACAGCGCAATTGGGTGAATCAACTTTGCGCATTAGCTTGTCGTCAGATTCGCCCTTCAAGATCTAGACCTACAGTCAGACGAAGCTTCATTTTCGAGATTTCGCTCTCTTTTTGAAATGATGCGTTTATAAATTTAGTTCTCCCTATTTAAAATCGGTTTAAAACGCTCGAGATCTTACGAGATTCGCGATGTTGGGAGATCGAGATTGCATTCCCTAGTTAAAAGGGCTCCTTAGAACATTTTTATTTATTACATTATAGGTAGTACCTATATTGTAATTACTAATATGTCATTGTATTCTGTGGTAAAATTCGAGATTTCTTGAAGAAACCAACATTGTCTAGGTTTCCAAAGACATTCCTTCGGCAGTTTCACGATCCGAACCTAACCTTCTATCTGCTCGAAATATCGACGCATCGACCACAATAAAGGCTGTATATCAAAATTTGAAAAAAGAACGAGTAAGCAAGACGTCAGATAGAACGCGATATCTTCGGTCGTGGCCGAGCGTCGTCGTGCGGTCCGTATCGGCACATCTCGCTCTCTCGCCGCTCACGACTCAAAACAAAACTAAACAGAGCTCTCTGGAGATTAGAGACCACATCGACTCAATCTTTAAACGATACTTGACTTGCCGACTGACGGTGACGGAGGTTTGATCAACTCTTGAAGTTTTGAGACTTGTGAATGGGTTAATGAACTGGTAAACAAAACATAGATATGTGATTTAGGTAGAGGTACCTCAAAATATGGTTAGGAGCAGGATCTGCCCTGTTAATCTACTACATCATAACCATGCTACAACATTCCACCTTATCGAGTAAAATAGCTGTAGGTAAGCCAAATTATTTTAGAATGACGGGCTTGAACGTAGCAAAGGCCAAATCAGCATTCATTCTCTTCCCAGTTTTGAACCCAGAACCTCCTGAATGAAAGGCGATAATATTTAAATAGAATAATATAGTAGCAAGTTCACAGGTCAACACAAGTTGAGGTGACATGAGTAGCTTAAAATATAACCTACAGCTTGGTTACAGAGTATTATTTGCCAGTGAGCCACGAAATAGACAGTTAGTCTGTATCTTGGGGCTGTCTGTCTACCTGTATAAAATACTAGCTTCTGCTCGCGACTTCGTCCGCGTGAAATTTCTTGTTCCCCGACCCACCCCGTCGCATCGCCTGCCTGCGCTTTTAATTCGTTTACCTTTTTTCTGACTTTTTTGGTTTTTGCTCGGCTCCTAAGGGTCCTAGCGTGATGTTAAGTAGCCCATAGCCTTCCTCGAGAATTGGGCTATTAAATGCAAAAAGATTTTTTTAAATCCGACTGGTAGTTCCAGAGATTAGCGCGTTCAACCAAACAAACAAACTCTTCAGCTTTATAATATTAGTATAGATATGCGCTCGCGCTGCTTCACCTACATAACTCTCGATCCCAAAGGAATATCGGGATAAAAAGTATCATATGTCCTAACCCAGGTCATGATCTACCTATGTGCTAAATTACATCCAAATCCGGTCTGACATTTTAGCGTGAAAGCAAACATACAAAAAATCAAATCTTTCTCTCTGTTATAATATTAGTTTAGATATTATAGATTACTAGCTTCCGGCCGCGGCTTCGCCCGCAAGGTATGTCAATAAAAACTACCCTATGTCCTTCCCCGGGATGCAATCTATTTCTCTGTCAAATTTTAACGAAATCCGTTCAGTAGTTTAGAGTTACTGTCGAATTTATAATATTAGTATGGACTAGTGTGAAACATGAACCACATTGAATTCATCGTATTCAATAGTTCTAATACCGTTCCTCAGTTTTATTGCACCAAGATACATTTTCTTGCTCTAAATCCTCAACGATTCGTTCAACTTTCCTCCGTGTATGTTTGGGTGTCATAATTATGTGGATGGAGTGAACTTTCCATACCTCGTCTACATAGTCGACTCTTTAAGTCGTAACCCCCACACTGGTGACCCTACTATGCGTAGGATGATAAGTAGGTGATGCACTCTTTAATGCTATTCCGCCACTATGTAGGAAGTTAACGGAAACATGCTTCTTTGTACTGTTAACATAACGTATTTTTGGATCTGTTGTTGCTATAAATTTTACGCCTCAACTGTTTTTGTGGAGTTTCTCAAGTTAACCATGATCTCAACTGTGCATGATGGAGGGTTGTTGATTTAACTACAAAATATATTTTGGGAAAAGTAGTAAAATATCTGTTTTAAGAGTAGAAACAGTCTTTAAATTCGATCGTGATTTTGATTTTCATCAAGAAAACCTTGTGCTCGTATAATGCACCTGCATTCAGCCAGTCCTGTGCCCCCAGCTCATTACTCGTTCAATTAGGTAACATACTCTAAAAAGCTTCATCTTTGTTTCTCATATACGAGTGAAATTCCTTAGTCGTTTGACGTGAGCGTGTTGGGTTAGTTAGTCGACGCACGCGCCGCTTGCCATTATAGTGTTACTTTTGCTCGTATTCCAACTATCGACACAAACAAGTTTGTGTGTCGAAATTCTCCTACATTTCTCTTATGTGCTGACACTGTACATTCTTGTGTGTCTATTAAAAATCTGGCCTTGGTTGTTTGTTAGAAGTTTTCATAGTGAGTTTAACAAACACCGTGTAATATAATTTTTGTTAGGGCAGCGATTCTTAATCGTTGATACACTTTTGATGGTGTTGGTAATGACTTTAAATCAAAGCTAGGTAGGGAGGTACTACCTCAGTCTAAACCAAAATTATTTAAAAATTTTACAGGGTGGCAACGCGCAAACTAAAATCATGAATTCAGCACATGATTCTGAACCCCCTTAGAGTTGAAAATTTTCTTCGGTTATAAGAATAAAAACTTTTCCATGTATTTTGAGCGCGTAGGCACTTTTCATTGAAACAGCAGATTTTTTTAACCGACGAAAAATTGCTACGCTATGGAGTCTAGAATCACGATTGTGCTAAATTCATGGCTTATGTTTGTGCGTCGATATCCCTGCTACCCTGTTCATTAACCGTGGGTTTATGTTACACGTCAAAGATCATGAAGATATTAATTAATAAAACGAATCTTTATTCACCCCATAAAGCCTAGGATTATTACTTATAGGCACCAATTTCTTTGTTGCGCCCAATTTTCAACTCAATAATTATGGTGGTTGGCAACTCTAGATTCAGTAATGCTATGCCCGAAGGACATGATACATATTCTAAGGTTACAAATATTCCTGTAAAAAAATCGAATCCATTATTAACTTTATAATAGGGTCCTTAAAACATCTGATAATAACACACCATGGGAGTTTATTTCGATCCTTTTGTCCGATATTACAAACTTCACCAAAGCCTACGTTAGATGGTATAGTTCTTATACCGTAGCATTAAGGTTTATTATTTATTGTTTCTTGTTTTCTGATACGTAAATAGTATTTTGATGTAGTATAATTCTTTGTTCGCGCCGCGTTTGTAATTACAAATCGAAGCTTTTGAAAAGAATCAGAGGATTGAAGAGGAATAGAACGTAGACGTATAATTTCGGTGCTGTATCATTGACATCGAAGAATAAATTCGTGTATTCCTTTTGTTCTAAAATAATACCATTGTATGAATAAAGAGGCTGGCCTGCATTGGGCTCAGTTCTATTAGGTTGGTCCTTTCAACACAGCCCTAATTTGCAGGAACGGTGAAAACTGAGGTGGTAACCACGGGCTAAATAATATTAACACTGAGTCTTTAACGAAACCTTTTAAAATATGGCTAAGAAACTACTTAAGATATAGGTATTATAAAACTGAAACAATAGATATCCAAAAAAATGTATACAATATTGAATTTAACGAAATCTAAGGCGTATTAGTACCTAGGTACAGCTCCTAAATCTAATATTACTATCTTGTAGTATTCATGTACTCGTAAAATACTTCTTTTAGGTACTGAAAAATACTATAGATAAATGAAAATGCTTTACACAAGAAAAGTCACGTCTATAAAATCAAAGCGATGTTTGGCACGATTTCGAAGCAAAGCCCCAGGCGCTCCTGAGTCGAAGGCTTTTATTTTTACGAGCAACGCGGTACAAATTTGTAAGGGCCCGACACGAGCCGTGTTCACGCACGATGCCCTTTTTTTCTTTCTTTTTTAATATATGACTCGTTTTGTATCGACCTCGGTGTAACTCGAAGGTCGGACCATGATTGGATGTTAGTCTTTTTGGAAACGGTTCCAGCGTCTTTCAGACTAGAAACCACTTTATTACTCCAGTGATGAAAGTTCCATCTTTTTTATGGGTAGGATTACCAATTTATTTCGTAATTAGTTTAGTTGGAATGTTTGTGGCTTGAGTTTAATTTGGGCGATGTGGCCTGGCCTTCTACCGCTTCGACATAAATGCCTTTAATTAGGAACTCCTGTCAGGTACATTTCACAATTTGTGGTTTGCCTTACTCTTTGTACATTTTGCGGGTGCACAATGGTCGCTTACTACGCCCAGTGATTTCACGCAATTAGAAGAACACTTCAGTTCTGAAACCACAATTGATGTGGTTTTATACACTGTGAGAATAACATATGCATCTTATATTATATTCTTATCCCTATAATTTAATACTTGCACGCAACATCACACAATGATGAGCTGACATGACATCTCATTTGAGTTCCTTACTTTGTTACATTACTGTTTTTCGGATAATCAGCAGACTAAGATCTTTCAAACGGGTATTTTTCAGTTACATTATAATATCCTAATAAATAAATGATTTTTCCGAAATCCTAGACGGACATTACAATAATTTTATTTATCTGACTCGACGAATTGCTTACATAATGCGTTTGCGCACTGCACATGTATCTGTTTGCGTCCATCTTCTGATATTCATCCAACGGTCACTGTTTAGCATTTCGGTGATTGACACGCAGTCGACACCGCCACTACTAACGCGGTCATATCGCGTGCCCAGAGTTTCAGGAGTACCTTAGGTACTCCTGAAACGTTACACTCATACGTTTAACGGAAAGGGATTTTGATAAACTATGTGTGGATAGTGATCCTGCGTCAAACGATGCTAAATGCGTTGGACGTGTTGCGCGACAACTGTACTGAGATGTACGAGTACTTGAAAACGGTTGGGTATGTTAGGTATTACCCCTTAACTTCTTCGTTCAAGATGCTGAACAGCTTCTTTCAGAACACACACAAGAGACGCAGCGATCAGTGATTTGTATAATATCATCGGAAAGATGATGCAGTTGCTTATAATAACAAAAATATCTTCTTTAAACATTTAAGGGCTTGTAGAAAAATAAAGTAAGTACCTAACTTGAATCAAAATTGGTGATATAAATAGACTTGGTAAAGAACAAGTAAATAGGCATTATTACAATCAAAATACATACCTACCACTTTTATGTAACTCTTAAGATAAACTATTTAGTAGTGGACACGACACATCGCCTGTCACGACAAATGCATGTGTGGTCGAAAGGACCAGAAATCTTGGACTACTTCGACTCACAATTACTGAGGGCCCGAAGATCAAGCTATAATGGCACATATTTAGTTAGAGACTTGACAAAATTATAGTCTTAGAGCAGGAAAATGTGATTTAGAGTAACGTTTCTAGATTATTCGTTGTGGGAAAATAAATAGAGTGATTACGATTTTTAGGGCAAAGACCACCGTGATATATTTATTTAAGTAGGTAGGTACCTACTATAATCAAAATGTTATCAAGAGAGAAACGATTATAATCATTAAAGTTCAATATCCAACGTTTAAGTTGGGCAAACTTTTTTTAATTTACATTTTGATCTAGATAGCTATCTGCTAATGTATAGCAATCACGGGCTTGACCTCGCCGAGGTCTTCATGGAAATACTTATAAATAGTTTCAGTTGCTAGGTACAGTCATTGCCTCTTCGAATATCCTAGCGGTATAAATTCCTAGTTACTTGAAATTTCTGAGAACAAAAGTTGCCTCGTCTTTGACAGGAACAGTTCAAAAACTATGTTTCAAGATAAATTACGCAAACTTATTATAACGAAGACCTATTTACATGACGTAAGGAATAGTCTGGGACTGGTATTACCTGGTAATTATTATTTTTCGCCATAACTTAATCGCAAAAATTACTTGTGCGAAGTGCAGGAATTTGCAATATTAGAAACGTGTTCATAGCTTTAATGTCCCTTAAAATTATGTCGAGACATGGACATTTTTGAGTAATAAAATCAGTCCCTGCGTAATGACGTGTAAATTCCTACTTAATCTTATAAAATAATTACACAAATTCTTCGCAAATGTCGTTAAATCTTGGATTGATTTAAATTTTTAAATCCCAAGGAAAGTTTTGCGCCAACCTACGTTACGGTGCCGAAGGGAAAATTGCATGCGCCATCTTGGAAATCGGACTATAATGCGCATGCGCCCTCGACACGTTTAGAAGAAATAAAACCTACGTGGTATACGATAGCGGCGTACAAACTTATTTGATCGGTCGTTCAACCATGTCGATGTTGCGTATTGCTCTAGCGTATGTGTGCGTCTCGCTCTCTCGTACCGTTAAGGTGGTATGCCTGAGTTATGGCATTCCGATGTTACCACCACCACTTCGGAGGCTGTGCGGCGGGCTGCGCGTAATAGTAAGTTACATGTGATTTTAGCCTTAGGTTCATCCAATGTTTCTTACAAGGTGTGAACGCCCTCTAGTATTAGAAAATAAATTGATGATTTTATAACTAAATATTTAGAAAGCTAAAAGCATCACTTCTAATGGCTGTTACCGATATAATTGTCTTAGATTAGTTCAAAAAACGTAAATAAACCTATATATGTATTACTTAGAGTTATCGTTGTCTAAATCCCAAAATCTGCTTTAATGTTTTGACTTAAATTAGACTAGACTTCGACTATATTTGTGTAGGTAGGGGAGACTGGGGCTGGTTAACTAACTTTTCACTAATTGGTCCTTTTATTCAAAACAAAAAAACCGGTCAAGGGTCAAGTGTGTGTCGCTAGCGGACCACGCACAATGAAGGGTTCCGTAGTTGGGATGAAATATCCCAAGAAAGCAAGCGACAAGCGTAGTGTGGGACGCCCCCCAGCTAGATGGACGGACGACCCCTAAAGAACAGAGGCTGGGACAGACTGGATGCGGAAGGCGGAGGACAGAGTGTTGTGACGCAGCCTGGGAGAGCCCTGTCCTGTCCAGCGGACTGCGATAGGCTGAGTTGATGGATCCCAAAAACAAACTTAACATTGTACCTACTTCGTTGTACCTAAATCATGTTCTCCCATACATTCCAACTGCAAATATACTGCCTACTTAGCTGTAATAGTTTTCCTTTCAACTTCATTTGTATACCAGGGTCAAAATAAATTAGCTAGCGTAACTTCGCAGCTATGTGATGGTTATTGATATCTAAACTTGATAAAATGAAACTGATTTTGATGTTTTTTTTGGGGGAGGGGGGGGGGGGTGACCGTCGCTGGCAATGTTGTTACTGAAGTATGAGTTAAGAAAATCTGATTTCTTTTGTGTTTAGATATTGATAATCATTCAACCATGTTTGGTCTGGGTAGTTTAAACAAAGATAACAGATTTTTAAAACTCCTATTTCAAGTGACTAAGTGACTGCATTAGATTAATTTATTTTCTGTTTTATTATTTATTTATTTAATAGGTACTTCAAGCACATAAATGCACAGAGGCGATACCAATCACATCTGTGGAGTTTCGCTAGCTAATTGAATTTGTTCCTGTTTATACTATTGCTGTGATTTTTTCATTAATCCAAAAACTACTATTTAGCTGCCCCCCCCCCCCCTTCCTGCCAGCTCAATGATAGTTTTTGGATATCTGCGGAGTTTCGCTAGCTAATTGAATTTGTCCCTGTTTATACTACTGCTGTGATTTTTTTCAGTTATCCAAAAACTACCATTTAGCCCCCCCCCCCCCCATTCCTGTCAGCTAAATGGTAGGTATCGAATTATCGATATCGAAACATGACGACACTTGATTCTCACAAAAATAAAGCAATTATTTTAAAACATAAACCCGACTGTTTCTTTTGCTTTCTAGAACTTCTCTGCGCTAGGGTTCCTTGTTGAGTATATACCCTTAAAATAGCCAAACTGGTCCAGCCATTATCAAGTGATGCACTTGCCAACAAACAGCACTATTATGACAGGAGATGCTTGTGGCTAAGAAATAACAGCTGCACGGTTCGATCGATCAGGTTAAGCTATGCTTGCCGAGGTTGGTCCGAGGATGGGTGACCATCTTTACATACCAAGACCCCTCCGTGCCTCGGAAAGCACGTTAAGCTGTTGGTCCCGGCTGTCATTCGTGGATCTTTGACAGTCGTTGCGGCCGACCCCAACATAGTTATTGGGAAAAGGCTAGGCAGATGATGATGAGATGACAGCTCTGCCGATCTGAGAGACCTGAGAGCGCTCACTTCACCTACAGTTTCACGGTGAGATTTTTACAGAATAGACCGGCTGTAATCCATTTTTTAATTTGTATATCCTTTGTTCAGAAATTATTGATAGGTATTGTACTAAGGTATTGTATCAATTATTTCTTGGTCTCCCTTACTGATGAACATGTTTAGCTACCTAATCTTGGTTTTCTTCAGGTGTGATATTAGTTTAGGAGTTTACTAATAAACAACCTATTTCATTAAAATATTCCTACTTTTCTTATAATTATGTACTGCATGTATCTACATATAACTAAGCCATGATATTTATGGAAAAATTTTAATAATAATTTTATGTATTTATGGTACATTAATCTCAGATCATAAAATATCTGAGGTATTTATGTAGCATTTCGTATCTACAAGTATATCTGAGCAGCACTTCATAACCAATTTTTTTTTAGGATGTACACGGACCCAACCAATTTTTTTTAGGATGTACGGCCAGCACATCAACCTACCACAATCTGTCAGATTTCTTCAATAGATTTTCAACTTTATCGCTAAAGCATAAGGTTCAAAGTTGATTGGGAAAATCTGACAGGTTGGTGTAGGTTGATGTGCTGGCGTCTGTACATATAATAATGTGCATCGAAACATGGCCATGTTTACAAAAATACAAGATCTTGTGCTAATATCACTATTGTAATAAAAATAATGTCCACAACATCGGAAAGTTTATGAGCTGCACGGTTATCTAGCGAACCGCTGTGTCCTTTGATCCATGGAATGGTTATGGTTATGTTATTGATGCTACCCACCTGGTAAAGATTAAACAACCACAAATAAAGATTTATTGACTGGTTACGGTGCTGGTGGCACTCGTATATTAGCCCAGAATCAACTGTCACTGTTTAGCACTTGCAGAACAGCCATGCTGTCTGAGAGTATGCGGGTTGGGTGGTCCTTAACTTCCCTAGCCATTATGGCCTGAGCGGCAAGAGAAATGCCCATGCATTCGGACTGGAACACTGTGTTACAACCCCCAAAGGTGTTGCTATGTGTATGTTGAAGTCCACTGAGTAGATTCCAGCAACTGTGCCACTAACTGCCCTGGATCCATCCGTGAAGATGCACAGTTCTGCAGGGCGCAACCCATCGCATCAGCTATGCTCGTGAAGTTGGATTTTGTACTTTATGGAATCATATGGCAGTATCATGTATACAGGATAGCAGAGACATTGGACTCGCAACCTGTTACCATGGATTCAGTACATATCTGAAACTAGAGTAGAAATTATTGAGTGGTTATAAAAAATAAGTGCTGTTCATACATTTTGACCACATGAAACAATTTTCAACACAGGTGGGCCCAGAATCATGTAATGAATCCCTGATAACAGGTAGTGGTCTATGTCCCTGCCAACCTGTATAAGCAAAATATAAGTAGGTACCTACACCGTGTTCCGGACGATACACATATACTTCGACGAGATGTTCATACTATGGAAATAGGCTTTCTTTATTCATTATGTACACATTAATGAATTGTTATTATTTATTTTTTGTTAATTTTCATACAAACTAATTACTTTGACGTAAATCACCCGATATGCATGCCTCTTTATCCGAATTGGCAACAACATATTATTTTTATTCATAAGATTTGGCACGGTGAAACTTGTCAAAAATAAGTAAGACCCTTTCTTACTGCATGGCTCAATTAAATTTCATGAAATGAAATTACAAATATCTTTGTAATGAGGCCTTTTTAAGGTTAGATTTAATTTGTAAAAGCTATAAATTCGTTTGACAAAGTTAAGTTTATGGATGAAAACAGTGTATATATTTTTATTTAACCTAAATGTATAAATGTTTATAAATAAAATTTTCTGTTGTAAATAAAAAATTATTACTTCTTTAAGAAACACAATATACTTACAAGTATTTAGAAGAAGCAACATGAACAACATGTATTTGGTAAAAGTCAACAATGTGATGAAATAAATTATAGAACCTTATAAATTAACTATGCAATTAATCTATACTAATATTATAAAGCTGAAGAGTTTGATTGTTTGTTTGGTTGAACGCGCTAATCTCAGGAACTACTGGTTCGAATTGAAAAAATATTTTTGTGTTGGATAGTCCATTTATCGAGAAAGGCTATAGGCTATAGAACATCACGCTAAGACCAATAGGAGCGGAGCATCAATGAAAATAGATGCAAAAACGGGAAACGGGAACGGGACGCTGCGTAAACGGTTAAAGTTACGCAAAAATCATGTATGACGGAATAGTTTCCCTTTAAAAGTTCTAAATCTTTTAAGGTTTACTCACTATAACCTTTTTTATGGTAATCAAATTTCTTCTAAACTAATGCATTATTTGCGAAGGTTTTTTTTATAAACATGATATTAATCCTTATCAAAATAAATATGTTATTCATCACAAGTATTTAATTTTGAATAAAATTGCCCTTGACATCATTTGATTTCAATGAATATCTTAGGAGTTGCATAGTTTACAAGTAATATATTATAGTCGCATAGTTTACATGTACCTATAAGTAATAATCTTAAGTAATACTCTTAAAGTAATGGAATATATTTTTAACCGACTTCAAACAAGGAGGAGGTTCTCAATTCGGATGTTTCTATTTTTTATGTATATTCGGGCATAACTCCCTCATATATGTATAAGACGGATTTGCAAAAATTTTTTTTGTTCGAAATATTTTTATTCCGGAAATATTTTTACTCCGAAACTCATTCATCAGATCTTTATGAAATTTAAATGGGACCAATTTAAATTTCATAAAGATCTGACGATGAGTTTCGGAGACAGACAACGGAACTCTTCAATAAATGCCAGCAAATCAACCGCGATTGCTGCTATAGCATATGTATGCATTGTTTACGCAATCACACAACATAACATTACGCCTGTACCTTTTAAAGGGGTAGGCAGATGTGTTCAATAGCTTCCTGTCACTGATATTCACATACCAAGTAGTGTTATATGAATTTGTTTGGGGTAGGCAGGTAAAACTAAAAAGTGAAAAATAAAATCTTAAAAAAAAAAACAACAGACTTCCTAAAAAAATACTACAAAGTGAAAAATAACTTTAATTTCGAAAGTCGGTGTCAAAAAACGAAAATACAGAACCAACGACACCGACTTCCGAAATTAAAGTTATTTTTCACTTTGTATTTTTTTGGAAGTCGGTTGTTTTTTTTTTGTCAACAAGTTTTTAGTAGGTTTTTTCCTGAAATTACCGCGGGTGAAACGGCGGGACACAGCTATTATTAAATAAAGTTACCTTTAGCAGTTAATAGAACAGAAAAACAAACTGATGTTTGTTTGTTTGAACACGCTAATGGAATTATCAGTCGGATTAAAAAAATTATTTTTGCATTAGATTGTCCAATCCATGAGGAAAGCTTAATCACGCCAGGACTCTTTGGAGCTGAGCAAAAAAAAAAGTCAGAAATAATGCTAAGTGAAAACGATGTGATAGCGCTAGGCTAGTATAATAATAAATAATATAGAGACAAGCAATTTATATTACATGATAATCTAAAGGATCATTCTACTGATCTTTTTGGGTTAGCAGATGTGTTTTGATTGTTTCAAGCAGTTCTTTCTTCACAGTGTCTGGAATCAGGTCCCGGGCACGAGGCATGACCTTTTCAGCTAACACTTCAAAAGGGATGTCGGTATTATTCTCTTTGACAACATCTCCGCAAAGCATTTTGAATTGATCCCTCCAACCACATTCTATCAACCGCCGCCTTAAAAGTGCTTTGAACCTGCAACGAAAACACTTCCTGTAAAGAAATCTCAACTGTTGCTTAAATTATTGATTTGTCTAACAACATTGTTGTTATGATGTCCCTAAGTTACCCCATTAGTCAAGCTTATTAAGTCAATAGTAAGAGAGGATTAAGCATTTTAAAAGAAACATTTAGACGTATAGCTTAGGGTAACCTGAACATGCAAAACTAACAGTGAGATGTGACCTAGGTACTCTAGAATAGGTAGGTATTTTGAGAAAATGTAAGGTGTGGTCAACTTTATGTCGGTACCTCTGCCTGTCTTCAGTTAAAATCGGACGCTGATGTGCAATGGTTTTGTTTACAGTCATGTTGACCTGAAATAGGGAGATAATTATCAATTTGCACTGCGAAGTTAAGGCATCGTTGTAAAATGGTACCTAAGGTGGTAACTTATAAAGTATTATGAATAAATGCACTCACCTCTTGCGTTTCAACGGGTATCGTAATACTAATAACTGCCGCAGATCCAACAATCTGACAAAATTATCAACAATCACAAAGACGAATTCACGAATCTTCACGAACAATAAATAATCAATAAATTACCAGCACAGACTACAATATAATGCAGGGTAAATTACCACAGAACATATACTTCTAACGGAGGTGACAGGACAGCTTACAATCATGCTCTGTGGTCTGTGGTGACAGGCGGCCTGCAGCAGGCAGTGTTGCCAACCCTACAAAAACCTACCTAGTTCTAGAGATTGGTGCGTCTATAAAAAAATCTTGTTTTAATATTCACATGCCCTATGAATGACTAAATATGTGATACTTAGCGACACGTTTTTTACAATTTACAGGTTAGGTTAGTGTCAGTTTGTATGTTGAACAAAATGTGATCCGCGCGCATAACAAGTATGTATTTACAGAATTATAATCATTAAAATCGTCAATACAACTCTATATGTTCTTAATTATAATCCTATTAATTGATATTTCATGAAAAAGTCATTTTATTGTGACAAATATATGAATCTGTAGGCTTCACAACAAAAAGTATGTACCTTTAAGATAGCCATCGCCTATCGTAAATAAGTACTACTCTATGACAATAGCAAAATGCCTCTTTCGAGTATGTGCTATTTATACTATCTCTAAGACCACGTAAGTCCAAAGAATGATGATTTCATGAAACAGTTATTCTTGGGACTTACGTGGTCTTAGAGAGTTGTGTTGATGACTTTAATGATTATAATTCTGTAAACACATATTTCTTACGACCGCGATTCATATATTAATCAACGTACAACTTAATGACCAGCAAATTCCAAAAAACCTAAAAAAAAAAAAAAAAAACACTGGCACTCCGGTAGTGCCGACAGAAGTGAAAACTTGAACAATTACGAGTGTATTTTGTGAATCGTCTTATAAACAAAACACGCGTGTTAAGGTGTGTTCCTTATTTTATAGGGTTTTTTGCAAATCAGGTATGATGACCAAAGTGACTGGTTTATTCTTCTCGTGAAAGGAATTTATTCAGATTTGCTCGTCGTCAGTTATATATCCGTGGTTCAGCGCCATCTCGTCGTTGTTGGATGAACTACGTAGTTAGTACGCGAGGCCTACGTAGTTAGTACGCGAGGCCCTCGTAGTTCTTCCCGATGTGCATAGATGGCGCTGTCCTCAACAACGCGCGTCTTAAGTTTTACGTCTGACGTTAGTACGCGAGGCCCTCGTAGTTCTTCCCGATGTGCATAGATGGCGCTGTCTTCAACAACGCGCGTCTTACGTTTTACGTCTGACGTTTTACGTCTTACGAATTTTCGATCAGGGTCACGTGACCTGACGCGAATTTAGAAGTTTTTACCCATTCCAAAAAAAGTACACAGCGCCGCTAAAGAAGTTTTCACTTCAAAAATTGAATTTCGCGGTCTACCCTGGCGCTTTCGCCTTAAGTGAAGTGAGCTTAAAGTGAGTTGTCATTCCATCTGATGCTAGGGATTGACACTATTGAATTGACAGCTCACTTTAAGCTCACTTCACCTAAGTTTTCACGGTGAGAATTTTACAGAATAGCATTACTGATAAATCAAAAACATCTCACCTCTACTAAGCGACGCGTGAAATGCCGCGTTTCGCTTAAATATGGGGGGTACCGAGATGCATCCTCGAGTGTAAAATAATTAGCTAACCCATAGGTCGTAGAGCTGAGAGTTTTTGGCAGTTGGTCTTTGTGGTTGGTCTACCTATACACTTATAGGCAACCAGCCTCGGTGTCGGTTTTTCTTATCTGTCTAGCTATTATTTTACTCTTTATCTACAATATCAAATCTGGCGTTCATTACATACCAGTAGATTTGATATTGGATCTGTGGTCAATTCACGTGAAATTCTAAGAGCTTGTTGGAAATCAACATACCTACCTACAGTTTAATAAGTACCTCCTTTATCCTTAGTTTGATCTTGTAAACATGTACTTATTTTAAGTGTAGGTATAGTGTTTCAGTTTATTTCTTTGTGTAATTAGATTGGAAAGTCTGGAGAGTAGCGTCACCGTGATGGCCTTTGCAAGAAGTCGTTTCGATAAAAATAGATAATTGTCTTGTACCTACAAGTAAAATAACTTGCGTTTTGATATTAGACGTTTTATTTTATGCTTCACTTTTTTGTTACTCCATGTACAGACGCCAGCACATCAAGTTACTACAATTTGTCAAATTGCTTTAATAGATTTTCAACTTTATCGCTAGAGAATAAGGTTCAAAGTTGATTGCGAAAATTTGACAGTTTCGGGTAGCTTGATGTGCTGGCGTCTGTACCTCAGTTAATTTTATGATACTCATAATATCATTACCTATCTTATGAAATTCTTCCAAAGTAGGTAGGTACTTGCACGGTAGGTAGATCAAGATACCTACCAATAAAATTCCTGTATCTATCAAGGGTTTGTGTATGAGTGTCCTTTGCTTCATTTATCGCTAAGTTAGAGCCACGAATGAACGATGAAACTAATACAAAGCATTCATGTTCCTCAATCTTAATACATTTTCAGTGTCGTACGGAAGAAGGCGGATCCCCATGATTGCATATACCTATACATATTGCCACAAGGTAAAGCAAAAGCCATCTGCAGTGGTTCAATATACATATGGATTCACAGTTTGAACTAATGACCTTTAATTTATTTTCGGAAAAGCCCAGTTATACCTACTTTTTGTCTCATTAGGTACTCATAGGTACCTCATCCAATTCCAAAAAATGACGAGATGACGCTGACGGTACTTAATTAAATGAATTATCATTCCTCAAATAAAATAACTCTCAAACGAACCGATGCATCAGATTCGTAACCGATAAATCAAACACATCGTTAATACAAACACTGGCCAACGTATCGCCAAATAAGGACAATTGTTCGCATGACGACCACTCGTTTCCTTTCAATGAATATTGAATAGAATCGATTCCATATTTAGTTAGAATCTGTATCTCAACGTAATAACTAAATTCATGCTTTAACACTAAAAGTATAAGGTAGAATAATGTGTGCAGATTGTGTTTGCAAACGAATAATAATATTATGCACTCGGCCAATGGTGTGTAGTTTGCAACTATGCAAAATGATGTCATAGATCTGCCGGTACGAAACGTGTACATATATCAAAATCGGTTAGGTTTTTCTATGACAGCCTATGTCATGTATTTATCCATTACCTACTTCATTAATTATAAATTAGGTACCTATTCAAATTGTTTTTAATTCAGAGTGTCTGATGACCGCTAGGAAGATGATGGAAAGTCTTGATAAAATTGGCACCATGCAGTTCTAATTCTGAAATCATTTTTAACTATGGTTATTACGTTTACCAGCAGCCGTTATAGCTTCAGTATGTGCTTGTTTACGGAATTTGTAATCAGGTTATTTAAATCAGATTAATGCAATATATTGTTCGCCGCAAAATACCATAAAAGGCAATTAGCGGCCACAGATCCAAAAACGCGCTAGAATAGGTATCTACGTAACTACGTAGGTGGGCTAGACTTCACTTCCGACGCTTTAACATTATTGATATTCCTGCTTCGATAGTAGGTTTAGTTAACATTAAAAGAGATATATTTGTCTAATTAGAGTCTAATTAGACATAAATAGCATGTATAACGTCTCATTCGTCTAATTATTAGACGAATGAGACGTTATACATGCTATTTGTTTAAATATAAATTATTTACCTAATTATATTTTTGGTATTATGTTTGTACAGTTTGACTGAAGAAATAATAAAAATGCTCTCTATTTTGCACGGAACAGATAATAAGGTTAGGTACCTAACTTAACCTTATTATCTGTTCCGTGCTATTTTGCTTTCTGTCTATCCGTATGTAAGCGCCTGATGGTTTTGTGTTTCGTTCCGTAAGACCGCGTGGGACATAATGCTATTTATCTTGCTAAGGCATAGGTATAATGTTATTCTTAGAGTACAATATTGTTTGTTATTGTTGAAGGTGGTTAACAAAAAAAAAGTGTCTCTGCAACATACTTAGGTGTACAAAATAAAAAAAATAAAATTCTAACATAGGATAAACAGAAAAAAGATGTAGGTACTTATCTACAGGGAAATGTGCAAGTACAAGATAGCACATAGATGTACAGTCAGCAAAAGAGATAATTATGCAGGATCGTCGGATATCGTTGAAGTTTAGTAGGAAACCGATGGATGTTCTCGAATAAAATTTAATTTTATTAATAGAAAACAAACAGCTCATTTATCAAATTAAATTTTAGTCGACAACATCCATCGGTTTCTTACTAAACTTCAACTATATCCGACTATCCAGCATACTTATCTCTTTTGTTGATTGTACCTACCTACTGAAAAATAAAGTGGGTTAAGGGGGAAGCGCTAAGGTAGCCCGCGATATTCAAATTTTCTTACGTTTTTTGCAATTTGCTGGTCAGCATTAAGTTGTACGTTGATTAATATATGAATCGCGGCCGTAAGAAATATGTGTTTACAGAATTATAATCATTAAAGTCATCAACACAACTCTCTAAGACCACGTAAGTCCAAAGAATGATGATTTCATGAAACAGTTATTCTTGAGACTTACGTGGTCTTAGAGAGTTGTGTTGATGACTTTAATGATTATAATTCTGTAAACACATATTTCTTACGGCCGCGATTCATATATTAATCAACGTACAACTTAATACTGACCAGCAAATTCCAAAAAACCTAAAAAAAATTGAATTTCGCGGGCTACCCTGGCGCTTTCGCCTTAAAGTCTAGGGAGTTTTCAAAATATTTGTTATTTAATTTTAGTTGAAGTATGCTCTGTGGTTGAAGTATAGCTGTTGTAGTAGATACATTCGTAATGTCAGGAAGTAAGTGTACATGTCGATAGGATTAGGTCTACGTTCTGTAAAGATAGTCGTAGAAGGATAACTGTTTCTTTCTGGGGCATACACGAATACGACAAGGAAGGCACGAGCATGCTCAAAGCTCATTGGCGACTTCAGAAACAGCAATGCGATTCTGCGGTACTATTCTGTAAAAATCTCACCGTGAAACTTAGGTGCAGTGAGCGTGGAGTGAGCTGTCAATAGTGACAATTCCTAGCAAAAACAAACTCACTTCACCTAAGTTTTCAAGGTGAGATTTTTACAGAATCGACCGGCTGTACCTAACCATCTCACCGTGATAACTTAGGTGAAGTGAGCGTGGAGTGAGCTGTCAATAGTGTCAATTCCTAGCAAAAACAAACTCACTTCACCTAAGTTTTCACGGTGAGATTTTTACAGAATCAACCGGCTGTAACCATCTCACCGTGATAACTTAGGTGAAGTGAGCGTGGAGTGAGCTGTCAATAGTGTCAATTCCTAGCAAAAACAAACTCACATCACCTAAGTTTTCACGGTGAAATTTTTATAGAATCGACCGGCTGGTAAGAATAATAATACAGTATCTACATAATAAGTCCGGTTCATTAGGTTAAACTGAAACCTAATATAGTAGAGAAAAGCTAGTAGGCTATGCTGATGGTAATGTTAAAATGTCCTCAAATTCCTCATGATGTTTTCCTTCGCCGATGTCAGTGAGCGATGTCTAAACTTTGGAAGTAGATTCCTAATTTCCTACACAGAAAAAACCCACGCCCATTGTGTGATAGGTACATATGTATATCAAATGAAAGCTAGATAAAGCAGTATCTCAAAAATATATATTATTTATTGTAAGTATTTTATTTATGTAAGTTTTATTCAATAAAGTTTCGAAAATCATTAAATATTTAAAGCCTGAAAAAAATCCTGAATATAAACAATAAGTGGTAGATTGCCCGAAAATGATTAGAATTGCATTTCATTGCTTGGTTTTTGTTCTACATCAAAATAAAGGTTTTAGAAACTTTGTTTTGCGGTTGGAAAAACAATGTCGTATTTCCTTGAAATTCGTATTGGGTTCTGTGCAGAATACTATTAAATATGTAGACCTTCCTTTTGGCTGGTTTTTATTGTGTAATAAACGAGATAATTAATAAATTCTAAAACAAGTTTAAAACGAGGTTACTAGAGCCATCTATGAGCAAAACTTAAAATCAGTAAAGAAACTTGAACTTCGCGCCATCTATCGGATATGTCTAGAACTACTTCAAAAAATCATGGCGCTCTTCGATACGAACTTCACATGTGTCGTGCTTCTTGTTGCGTAAGTCGTTGTATAGATGGCGTTAGCAGTGTTGTGGTGTGATTACCATTTTACTGTTTTTGCTGTGTGCCATGTCTTTTAATTATTTCCAATATACCAACACCATTAGAAGTTATAATTATAATAGAATAGTTCTAAGGAATAATAGTAGTATCTGATCGCAGCAGTGCTTTTACTTTGTATTCGGAAGTAGGAAGCGAAATGCATGACTATTCAGTGAAAATTCGGGTACGTGTCAGATTTATAATTTTTGAGTTAAAATTATACAAGTTACATATAATTAAGATTTTAATGCCGATTTAAATTTATTTACAATATTTATTTTTCGTAAAGATTCAGGCAGGATATACTTCTTGACGCACACAAATATTTTTTTTATAGGCGAAAGTTTGTGATTGTGTTTGTATGTCTGTTACTTCTTCACGCAAAAACTACTAAACGGATTTGGATGAAATTTGGCACACAGATAGCTTATAAACAGGGTTAACACATAGGATACCTTTTATCCCGATATTCCCACGGGATCGCCACTTATGCGGGTGAAACCGCGGGGCGCTGCTAGTCGTTCATAAAAAGGTAAAGGCTCCTGCAAACAGGCGCGACACGCGACGCGAATCGCGCGCGATAGGCACCGCTTGTTGCGCGACTTGCGGTGCCTTTGTGTCGCGTGTCGCGTCGCGCCTATGTGTACGAGCCTTAACTCGGCCGGGAGATTTCATCCGCGCGTCGCATCGCTATAAAGTAACATTGAGGCCTATGTGCAAACATTCAGTTGGCATGGCAGAGTTTATGTTTGGTGAGATTTGCAATAAATTATTATCATCGTTCGTGAGAATTTCCTTCAGTAGTAGATACTTAGCAGTGGGTGTGATATATCATTTTATGGTTCCGACGCCTAAGTTAGTTCAGCTGATGAGGTGGTGACAATATCATGATAGCCGAATAGAAGGATGAATTCGCTGGATTTTTAACTTTCGTCGCTTTGTAGAGTAGCAAAGCATTTCAAAGCAGAGCTTTGAAAATCCAGAGCGAGAAAAAAGGGGCCAGTGTGAACCTGGGCTAAAATGTCAATCTGGTACCTACATAACTAGGGGTCTGCACTACGGAGTGGCATCTAAACGAGTCAATCTATAACAGTGTTGATTTTGTTTACTGTACAGCATACGGGTGGAACTCCGTGCAAACTCCGCGGTAGGGCTCAGAGATAGCCTGTAGCCTGTAGCGTAGGTAATTTAATATCTGTCAAGTGATGCATGAAATTCTGCGCCGGGCGCAGACCCGGCCGTTGCCCCGCCACGATGTGAGCCTCGGGCTTGATGAGGAACTAATTGGTCAATACCTACTGTTCCAGTAAAAATATTCATTTTGTATCGTCACGTAAATACTTGGTAGTAACCAAGAAGGTACAAGAAGGTATCTAACTAGTAAGTTAGATACCTTCTTGTTAGATTAGTTTACAAAGAAACCTGCACCCTAATGAGGGTTTTCGTGAAAATTTACGACACCAGTTGGCACCACTGTGACAAAAGGTCTTCCAATATAAAATATATGATGACGTTCATCATTCGATTCATTCATTCGTGCATCATTCAGTCATGACTAAAGAAAATATAGGCTCTTTGACAGATGTCTGGACCTGACCGGCCCTTATTCAAGCCATGGTCCGGAGCGAGAGGGAGTGGGAGGCAGTCACCTCCTTCTGCGAAGCAGTCATGCTAGCGAAGGAGGTGGCCGGATGGTTGAGGGAAAGAGCCTCCCGTTCCAGCCGCCGCGGGAGACGCTGCGGGCATCGGAAGCCGCGTGACGACTCCCGACCACCGTAGGCGCGGGCCTGCGGACGAAGAGTAATGGGTAGTTCATTGTCCGATCAGGACCAGATCCGTGCCGGATAGCGCGTACGTGTTCCTCAAAGAGATGTCAGCATCACGAAGGGGCCCGTAAGGGCCGAAGCCTGCCGGGTCAGCGAGTATGTCCGAAAGGATTACCGCTGGCCCGGAACATAAAGGGCTAAGGAACACGGGTGGGTTTTAGTCAGTAAGAGTCTGACACTCCCTTCCTTTTCTTTCCTCCACCCAGAACGGGAGGGGTCATTTGATGATTTCCCATCCTCAAAAAATGGAAAATGTTCGTGAACGGGCGCCGTCAGTTAGGGTTGGTCATCACTTAGCTTCCTCGGCTTGATTTTAATTATTTTATTTTTGGATTGTTGTTTTGTTAAGTACTATTTGTTGTACTCTGGACGATTTTAACGCGTGTCTTTTTTATTTTTTACATCGTTCTCACATTATCTGTTTTTAAATTCAAAAGTAATGAAGTAACTAATATTTTTGTAAAATATAATTTAAAAAGAGTGTCCATGGAGTTTCTTGCCCGTTCTTCTCCATAGGTACCTACGCTTTGGAATGGGCAACTAGCTTCATATTTTCTGACTGACCGACTTCTTGACAATTCAAAAGTGCCTGTTAATGGTTTAATTGAAATAAATGCTTTGAGTTTTTAATTATTGTATATACAGGGTGGTCAAAAAGTCGTGGATCAAACGAAATAGGGAGATAAAGGAGGTTATTTCCAATGTCCAACGCTTTTAAAGTCATAAATTATTTTTGGTAACGCTTCAGAATTTTTGGTAAAAAAATAATTGCTCTTGAAATTTGGTACCTACCCAGAGCCGCAATAGAACTTTTGTAGTGCTGATACATTATCTAGTAATAATACAACATCGTTTGTTTTATTGTTCTATATCAATTTTTTTTTTGTAAATTAAATTTGTCTAATTGTAAAAGAACTCGATATACAAAAATATTCATAACTTTTAGGGCAATTGAATTATGGCCATGCTGTAGAAAGATTTTCTAGTGAAAATGACCTCCTTTATCTCCCTATTTCGTTTGATCCACGACTTCTTGACAACCAGCCGGTCCATTCTGTATAAATCTCACCGTGAAAACTTAGGTGAAGTGAGTTTGTTTTTGCCAGGAATTGACACTATTGACAGCTCACTCCACGCTCACTTCACCTAAGTTTTCACGGTGAGATTTTTACAGAATAGTACCGCTGTATACAGAAACACGCCATCGTCGAAACTACAGAACGCCACCTGCTACGATCCTTACATTCTCCGTTTAATTCTTTTATATAAAATCAACAGGTATGTTAGTAAATATTTATTTGTGTCCAGCATTGGACGTCTTTCGGCTGAAATGATTTTGACGATGAATTATATGAACTATATAAGGCCCTTTTTCTTCATTCCATATCACCTGTTGGCAGTATTCAATCAGCTTTGCTTGATTGACGTGGATGTCCCACGTCCGCGCGCCAACGAAATCTTGACGACGCTGCTACAACGTCACACGGGGTGTTCTGATGGGTCGAAACGAAACTGTTTCGTGGGATTCTTCACTCAATTGGATTCTAATCATTGGATTAGTTTGATTTATCAGACGAGTCTTTGTGATTTCGTTGGAAACTATTTTTCGTTGAAAGGGGTGCCCAGCTGGCGTCCTCACATCATCTATCTCTTATTCGGGTTAAGAGTCTTAACCTGAAGACACCCGAAGTCATAAAAGTTATTCACAAAAGAATTTTATCAACGCAAGTGTCGAAACACATTGGGACTTGGGAACATTTAATCGGTCAGCCCATTTGTGCCCGTATGCTGTTGTTCATTTAATTATCGGCCCCTTCATGTCAAGTAGAAAGGGTCGGGGGAAGGGGGGGGGGGGTGCTTCTAACGTCACCAATTACTAATGTTTACATTTTGTAAAGCAATTGTTTTGAAAATTTCTCAGGCAATACTCTGCTGAGAACGTATGATTCGCGTGTAGGTATCGACGGTATCCAGTAGAATAGAATCTATTAGACACAGCCGATACGGACATGAATCATGAATTCAGTCATTTCTCTATGTGGCCTTTAGTGTTCATCCAATCTTTTAGAATGTCTGTTTGCTTGTGTGAAATGCTGTTCGTTGGTAAGCGCATCACTGGAGAACTGCTGGGCCAGTCTGGCTATTTTTTTTTTGTTTTAAAATGTTAGTAATAGTCCGATTTAGGTTTTTATGAAAAGGAAAATTGGAAGTCTGCCAGAAATAAATCAAATTCGGGAAAACGTGAACGTCCTTTTTCTAAAGATTAAGGATTTTTAAGGATTTTACATTTGGAAAAGACAAGAACATACTTCATTCGGGTTATAATAGATACCAAAGAACAATTTCAGATTATACATATTTATTTAAATCCCTAGAACATTATGACTTCAATCAATATATGCCTAACCTTTTCCCAACTTTGTTAGGGTCGGCTTCGGCGTTACTTCTTGTCAACGTATTCTATGACTTAGTTTCCTCAAAAAAAAAATACGCGTCGACTTGAGAACCTCCTCTGTTTTTTCGTCGGCTAAAAAGCAACACCTACATAATATAAGTTCAACATTTGTCACGCCCAGGCGTCTATTGGTTTAGTATTCATCACGACACGTGGACGTGGACACGAAAATCAATGTCGACTCAAATGTATTCTAAAAATCATTGGTGTTTAATATTAATACAGTTCTTATAGAAACAACTCACGTTGATGGTAAATAAGCAGAGCTGACGGTAAATGATGACAGAATTGTATGTGCAATTATTTTTACTAGCCCGTAAAGGCTTCCATTTTTTCCATATCGGTCAAGATTCTGCGTTACTACTTACTGGTTGGTAGATGTCGTCACATTTTTTGAATTTTTGTTTCTAGGACGCGCCGGTTTTCTCATGATGTTTTCCGTCACCATTTTGATAATAGTGGTGATGAAGTCGCTGCAACAAGACGCAGTGGTCGTTTGCATATCCGTCTTTTCGCTGCGAGAGTGTGTAACTTCCCTAGCCTGTCGTTGCGTCTAGTCGCCGAGCTTCGCTGCCGCATGTCGCATAGTGTGCGACATGCCTTGCTACTGCTATTAGGTACCAGGTTGTTGCTAACAAACTGCGTAGAGTTTTTTCTCATTCTCACCTCCCTTTTTTATTATTGCGGGTAGATATTTCTTTCAGTATGAGGACTTTAACTAAAATTCAATTAAGCGAAACCAAAGAAACGAAAATTCGGCGATAAACTAAAAATGACATTCACGGCCTTTCGCGGCACTAAAATTAGTGAGCTCACTCAAATCCGGTACAAGTTTTACTCGTTTTAATACCAGCATGAATGAATGCGGTGGTTATGATACACGAACGAGAGGACACGACATCATGATCACTTGTTTTATTTGCAGAAACCTGTTCGCTGAGCCCCCGCAGTCCTCGCCACTTTTTATCTCGTATTTTTTAATGTTCCTACATTTGTGGCTTGTATGCTAAGGCAAGGAATGCAGTGGGAGTAATTAGGAAGGTTGAAACTACAAGGTAAAATATTAAAAGTAATTTTCTGGATGGTATTAATATTTTTGGTATTTATGTTATTAAGCTAATCGATTCTTGTATTATATTAGTCTATAATAAACACGTTATTTATAAAATTATTTTATGTAGGATCTGGATCTTGGATATTCTTAGTGATACGTTGAATCTGTCTCGCTCATTTACGTCATGGGGGACCGACGCAGGTTCTTGCTCTTAGACTCCATGAGGTCTTGCGTTGCGGGGTAATTGCGTAAAACACTATCGGTTGCGATGGCTTTTATTTTGAAAGTTCAATAGCATTATTTCGTTGCATTATTAAAATTTACGAAAATTATTCAATTTTTTTTAAGTTGAGTAGACAAATTTTTGGAACATAACTATGAAGCAATTTAGCAATATCCTTCGAAATGATTCGGATTGATATTCATGGTGGGTTTGGCGCGATTAGGGTGCAGCCGGTCGATTCTGTAAAAATCTCACCGTTAAAACTTAGGTGAAGTGAATTTGTTTTTTCTAGGAATTGACACTATTGGCTCACTCCACGCTCACTTCACCTAAATTTTCACGGTGAGATGGTTACAGAATCGCACTGCTGATTCCGGTCTCCTGCTCGAGTAAAGTGGGTTCTAGACACACGTAGCAACCCATATTTATGGATTTGTGCCCGGTTGTAGGCAATAGACAATTTTTTTTGCCTCGCTCTCTATTGCATGGGACTTATACATTATCTATTTATTATTATAATTACGGTTGTGATGAAATGTGGATGTACAGACGCCAGCACATCAAGCTACCCGAAACTGTCAAATTTTCCCAATCAACTTTGAACCTTATGATTTAGCGATAAAGTTGAAAATCGATCAAAGAAATTTGACAGATTGTAGTAGCTTGATGTGCTGGCGTCTGTACATACAGATTATCTATCAGCCTTTCCCTTCGATTTTATTTTTTTTTATTCGAAACGTAGGTTTATTTTCTGTGAATTAACTACCACAGAACATAAAACCACATTGTTTAGGTAAAATTTAATTATTTACTATAAATTTTTTGCATCAGTATCAGTGGTAATTAACTTGTGCTTAAAAATAAATTGGATAACGAGTACAAATATGGTATTTTTTCAAAATTATGCCTCTCTGAAATCACACACAAGGGTATTTTTTTTTCTTTTTTTTACACTCTCTTCCACATAATATAATATAAAAAATAAACATGAAATCGGGGGCTTTTAGGTAACGATGACGGCGGCGATAAATTGGAAGTCGTTTCGATACAGGATTAAAGTTGTAATGCTAAAGAATATTCGCAGGTATGAGATTTGGAACGGTGTCGATTAAAAACTCATTAAAAACAAGGTAAAGGCAAGATTATATGTATAAGTTTAAGTATGTATTTTTGGTACATTTTTTAGAAAGGGTTCTTCTTGTGTTGTGAGTTTGTGAGTCTTAGCTTGCAATGAAGGAATTCGTCAAAATGTTTGCTCTCTCGTAGTTGTCGATTTTTTTTTGTATTTGATTTTTTTTTGTATGACATTAGTTGTCGGTGCCCTTTCGCTAATATTTCCCCGTAGGACCCCGAACAATTAACTAAGTATGTATGGTTATTCGTTATTGCAACATGTTGAAGATAAATATTAATTATTCAGGACGTTAACAGACTTTATTTCAGTTTTTGAAATACATTTTGTAAAAGAATGAAGATGGGTCAATGACCGCTATGCCATGCTAAAACAAAACGCGACTACGGTATTGGATCCCGAATTCAAAACCGTAAAAAGTGCGGCAATTTATCTTGGTTGCTTTATCCTTTGTACTTTGTTAGGACGCAAGCACCCATATACCTACTTAATAATTATGAGTCGCAGAATTTGCCAATATAAAAAAAAAAACATTGGCACTCCGGGAGTGCCAATTATGTTCGGTGGCAGCGGAGGATGCAAAAAAACCGATTTTATTTTATATAAATTTTAATAAGTACCAAAAATTACAATTATATTTAAATCTAATTAATTATGTATTGTCTAGTCGACGATTGACCAAAGAATGTTCCCATGAACATTGGAATCGGGCTGCTGGCATCAACGGTGTCGGCTTCGCGCGGCACGAGGCAGATTTGCAGCGTCAGCTCCTATGTATTGCGTTCTTGTTGTCATGTGGATACTATAGCGATTTGCCTCGGCTATGCTTGCGTAACACCTCCCCCCGAAGAACAGCGACTATTGAAGACCTTGGTCGTAAATTGCGCTGGAAGATGATCCGTTCCATCCCTTTGAGTCTCTGGGATGGCGTAGATGCTGTGCGGTTGAGCTTCTTTGACATTGGAGGATTTTTTTCATAAGATCGATTTGTTTCGGATAATATCTTCGATAAGTGAGGTATGCGATTAGTGCAAATGCACTAAGTAGTAACAGATACAGCGGTATGGTTGTGTGATAGAGGCTGCTATCTGAGTGTGTATCGAATGGTATTGGAGACTGCAGTGAAATCTTCTTATTGGTAGCGTGAAGATCATCCAAGTTAATAGAGTTGAGTTTGAATGGTGCGCATGCTGTTGGGCTGGGTATATCTTCCTTAGGGACATCTATTATCTTCAAGGCTTGCCCTTTCAATCGATCATTGGAGTTTGAGATGGTGAAATCTGTTGTCTGGATAAAACAGTTGTGAGGAAGTATGGCGAGATAACTTCCCTGCAGTATTTTGTGGAGATCTTGTTCGCAGGATAGACGTATTCTCGTCGGAGTCGGGAAGCTGATGGTGTAATGGCGGTCGTCGAGTTTCTCGTAGGCTGGTTTTTGAAGAGATATTGTGACTGGTTTGCACTCGGGAAGTCTCTGCTGCGTGGTGATGAAGGTTCCAATACAGTCTGGCGATGTTCGGCTTTTTACGTTGTGTATCTCTTCACATAGATACCCTTTAGTGGTCTTCGGGCATTCAGCCTCTATGTACTTGAAATCTTTCGAATGGATTGCAAGGAATTGGAAGCGAGGGACAAGGATTTCGTGGTTTTTGTTAGGAACTATGGATATTTTATACAGACTATATATCTGGGGTAGAATGATAGGGAACTTGTGGACTATAACTATTTCGTTACCTATATAATATGAACCTAACTGTATGACGTCATAATATTCTCGAGCTCCTATATCTAATACTTTATTACTACCATAAATCTTAATTAATTTGCTCGTTATAGATCTAGTGGTGTTTAAACTAATAACGTCGTGGTGTGCCGTAGACGTTCTTATGAATGCTAGTACGTTCTGTAACTTCGATATCTCTTGCGACAACCTATCAACGTTGTCACTAACTATTAAAATGGTTTGTAGCAGATGAGCATGTTGAACTAAGTCATGATCACCTTTGTCCAACCTCTGACTAATATTTCTAACTAAGGCTGTTAGTCTGTTTACCTCTGACTAATATTTCTAACTAAGGCTGTTAGTCTGTTTTGATTATCTACCATGCTATCAACTATTTTAGAGTGCTGAGCTACCCAAGTTTTGGTCAGACTCCCGTGGTTGTTAAATTCCGTTAATAACTTGTTCTCATTATCTTGAAGAGATTTTATGGCATTATTGAAATGTTCTGCATCTGTGTAATCAAGGTTACCGGTTATACTTTTGACAACGGAACCGAGACCATCTACGAGACCTCTTTTAGAACGGGTTGAGTACTAGGAGAGTCCTGTAACAATTGGGCACTTTTAGGCACTCTCTTTAATCTGGATTTAGCAATGGGTCCACGTTTTTTCCGCGTGTATATGTGTATTGGTGGGTCAGCCATAACGGTATCGTGGGTATAGCGGGGTACTATCTTTTGTCGAGAGGCGAGGGGATTTTTCACAAATATTTGTTGTTCAGGTAAGTACTGGTTTTCCGTCTCCCTGGATTTATTACGAGCATCCATTAAATCTTTGCGTTGGGTCAGACTAGACTCGTGAATTAAATTATAGGCATTAGTCATTTTATTTTTATGTTCTACTGTGTACTGCTGTAGCAAATGGATAGTTAAGTCTATGTCCAGTGGGTCTCGTGGGTCAAAATGTCCAGTAATAACGTTAATTGGCTTGCATCTTGTCAAACTGTGTATGGAGCTATTATAGGCCAAAAGGGCGTAATTTATCAAGTTTAAGACGGATTCATTTTTTCCACCTTTAAGATGCGTAGGTGTTCCAGGATTGTTGAGTGGAATCGCTCGACAATTCCATTTTCGTTAGGAGTGTGGGGTGCTATTTTGTGGTGTTGGATTTTATGTAGTCTTGTGAACTCGGCAAACAGTTGGTTGGTGAACTCTGGTCCGTTATCTGTCACTACAGTGTAAGGTACTCCGTGATGGGTACAGAATTTTAATAACGCTTGCACTACACTTACCGCTGTCCCGTCCCTTAAGGAATAGGCTTGAGCATACTTTGAGAAAGCGTCAACGATGGTTAGGAATTTCTCACCCTGAATGGTTAATAAGTCCAAATGGACGGTTTCAAAAGGCTTACTAGGTGGAGGAACAATGCGAAACTGTTGTTTTACGGGATTGCGGTCATACTTAGCTTGGCCACAAACCGTACGTTCATTAATGAATTTGGTGATATGCTCTTTCATTTTTGGCCAAAAGTACTTGTGAGACAGGGCTAAGTAGCACTCATTTATGCCTCTATGATTTGTTTTGCCGTCATGATACTTGTTAATTATTTCTTGTTGCTTTAGATATTCTCTTACATTTTCCAGTTCGCTTTTCACTAGCGCAAGGTTCATGGCTGAATTTTTAAAAGTCTTTTGAATTATGGGAATAACTGTGTACATTGCTAACGGTGGATTTATTAGTAAGCCTGTTTTGATTTTGGGGTGAACATACTCTTTAACAGCATTAATGACATCTTCCTCAAGATTAGATTCCGACAATTGAACGGCGGTACGCGTGTGTGTTTCGAAGGGTTTTGTGACTATTGGCCTTCCTTTGATGTCGCCTACGATAGTGAGTACTAACTGTTTTGTGAATTTATTGAGTGGTTGCTCCGTAATTGGGACTTCTAAGATGGGATTTTCACCGTCGGTATGGACTGTTAGAGTATTAGAGTCATTTGCGGCCTCTGAGGCTGTAACAGTTCTAGAATCATCAGCTGATTGATTCTTTTCAGACGGGTTTGCAACTATTGAACTTACTTCTTCATTATGGATCTCTAAGCGGGATAAGGCATCGGCGTTGGTGTTGAATTTGCCTTGTTTATATATTACCGAAAAGTCGTATTCAGATAACTTTAAACGCCATCTTGTAAGTCTGGAATTGGGTTCCTTGAGGTTCATAACCCATTGTAGGGGCTTATGATCGGTAATTATTTTAAATTTCCTGCCAAATAGATATGGTCGAAAGTATTTACACGCCCACACAATAGCTAGCAACTCCTTCTCTATAGTGCTGTAATTAAGTTCGCTTGAATTCAAGGTTCTAGAGGCGTATGCAATGGGTTTATCCGAACCCATTGGACCCTGGGATAATACAGCCCCTAACGCAACATTAGAAGCATCAGTGGTCAGTAGAAACTCTTTGGTAAAATCCGGATATTGTAGGATTGGGTCGTTTGTCAACAGGGTCTTACAATGCTCGAAACAACTGATGTAATTTTGGTCACATACTATTTTAGATCCCTTCTTTAAGCATTGGGTCATAGGTTTTGTAATGCGTGCAAAATCCGGTATGAATTTCCTATAATATCCAAGAAGACCGAGAAAACGCTTGATTTCTGTAGTAGTTTTAGGTAATGGGTAGTTATTTATGACGCAAATTTTATCTGGATTTGGTTTAACTCCATCTTTACAGATGACATGTCCTAAAAACTCGGTCTCCAGCTTCAAAAACTCGGACTTGTCCATCTGTATTTTGAAGTTGGATTCCCTCAATCTTTTAAAAACCTTTTCTAAATTATTAATGTGCTCTTGCAGGGATGTGCTGAACAGGATGACGTCATCCAAATACACTAAACAGATGTCCTGAAGGTCTCTCAGAATATTATCCATTACACGCTGAAATGTTGCCGGAGAGTTTTTCAAACCCATCGGCATTCTCAGAAATTCGTAATGGCCATTTTCTACGTTGAAAGCAGTTTTGTGTATATCAGAGGGGTCTAATTCGACTTGATAAAATCCGCTGGCAAGGTCAAGGGTACTGAAATATTGGCACTTGCCTAATTTGTCTAATATGTCTGAAATATTTGGAATGGGATACTTGTCGTCTATAGTTTTTTCGTTGACTTTACGAAAATCTATCACAATGCGCCACTTGGTCTTACCCGAAGCGTCTGCCTTTTTGGGGACCACCCAGATGGGAGAGCTCCATGCAGAATCCGAAGGCCTGATTATATTCTGCTCAAGCATCTTATTAATTTGGTCTCTAACTTCCTGTTTATGAACGTACGGATATCTATAACTTTTAGCGTGGACGGGGATTTCGTCAGTCGTCTTAATATTATGTTTGATTTTGTTAGTGAATGTTAAAGGTTCTCCTTCGAGATAAAATACGTCTGAGTACCGTGCACATAAAGCTCTCAGATTTGCCAGTTCCTCGGGATTTAAGTGATCGGTTCGGAGACGCGATAAAACTTCCTGCGTACGGTTAGACAATTGCTCTACATGTTCGCTCTGTACGTTAAATAGTTCGGCAGTAACGGGACGGTCCATGGAGAAGATTACATCATTAGGTGACTTATTTGAAATATGTACCAAACCCCTATTATTTTTTACAGTAGTGAAACAATCAGAAATAAAACAGTTACTAATTATCTGGTCGGGAACGTATACGTCACCGTCGTGGGAATTTATGGGTAATCTTACTAACTTAGATGTTTGAGCTGGTATGATTTCTTCGTAGAGGTTGGCATTGCGAGAGTCATACATGGTAATGGGTATTTCAGTGTTTCTGGTAATTAATTTCTTGTTTCTTAGGTCAATGTTAGTACCCCATGAATCCAGTAAATCAAAACCAATAAGGCCATCAAAATAATTATGGAAGTCTAAGATGAATAAAGTAATATCGCCTTCTTCTTTAAATTCGGGAAAGCTAGGCAAGGTTATCGAATAGTTATTTTTATAAACGGTACGCACGTTGGTTACTTCAAACGGGTTGTAGTTAAGAGGTACATTGGGAAAGTATTTTTCAACTGCCTGAGGCGATATAAATGACTGGTTGGCTCCAGTGTCTATAAGAAATTTTAAAGGTGGGTTGTGGACTTGTATGTACCCGAGCTGTCTTTGTAGATTAAAATTTACATCTATTTTGGCTTTTCTAATTTCGGGCCCTCGGTAAAATTTTTTATCCTGTTTCCCGTTTTCGTTTCCGGTTTCGTCTACATTCTCCTTAAGTTCCTCTACCACTGGGGTTCCATATTGTCCACAGTTAATGTAACAATCTAAATAGTCTTGGTAGGCGTCATAGTCTTGGTTATACATTGAACAGACTAAGTCATAATAGGGATCATACACAAAATCATAGTTATTAACTTCACGCGTTTTAAAATAGTTGCTGGGTGGCGGATTGCCAGCTGTACGCCAGTCCTGTCCAGTCGCAGGTAAAGGTTTAGGCACGAAGTGGCTGACACCACTCATGGGACGCGGCGTATTATTAAAGTAATTATTAGTTGATTGCACGGGTAATCCATTCGGAAGTCTAAAGACATTGCCCTGAGCATTATAATTTGGAGGTGGTGCCCGGAACATCTGTTGAGTCCGAGTAGGGCCACGAGGTTGAGGCTGCTGGTTACCGTCCTTCTTACTGGACCCGCCTTCGGTGCGCTGTTGCATATAAAGTGTATTAAGCTCTTCTTGAACGAACTCGAGAGCCTTTTCCATTGTGTCGGGACGCATGCAACGAACCCTAGAACCTAAAGGATCTTTTAAACCGCGCAAGTAACATTGTAGGGTCAATTTGTTATAAAGGTCACGTTTTGCTGTAACTGTGGTAGCCACAGTTTCATGTAATGTGACGTATGTCATGATTGTGCTAAATAAATTCTGGCAACGCTCATAAAACTCTTGTGGGGTGGAAGACCCTTGAGTTTGTAAAGACAAATCGTTATACAAAGCGGTCTCGTCGCGATGGTCAGCAAAGTTATTAATAAGTGCATTTCGGATACCAATCCAATTTTCGGGAATACCGTTAGTATTTATTAATCGAGCCGCGGAACCCGTAACCTTGTTTAGTATGCCATTTATAAGGGCCAAATTAATTAACTCATTACCCGGTTCGGTTTTGAAGTACGCAAGCACTAGCTGGTCACAGAGGTTTACAAAGCGGGTTAACACATGAGGGTTGCCATCGAACTCAGGCAGAATCCTGAGTGACGTAAAAATATCTCCTATCTTGTCCTGAGACATATTCGTGTCCAGTAATATTGATTCGTCTAACTGCCTAGATTCGTCTATAGTAATAAGCCTATTCGACCTACTACTGCTTAAGCTACGGTTACGCGACACTCTTGGTTGAAAAATCTTGAAAACTATTATATGAAACACTAAAACAAATCACATACATACAATCTACATATATTATAAGAGAGGAAAAATAACTATTATATGAAACACTAAAACAAATCACACATACAATCTACATATATTATAAGAGAGGAAAAATGGTTTAGAATAAATGACAGATAAGGATCTAGGTTAAAAATAGGACGGTAAGGATTTGAAAGATTCAAAGTACTTACAACATGGTCTTCTTGCCGAATCGATGTCTGGATTCACCTCTGCTGGCGCCTCACGATGTATGTAGATTCAGGATACTCGAGAATCGGTAAGCCACGCGGGACTTCGGTCCGATTTTAGGGGAAATCTTGACGCGTCACGTACCTAATATACTTCGAGTATCCTACCGGCTGCGCCAATTATGTTCGGTGGCAGCGGAGGATGCAAAAAAACCGATTTTATTTTATATAAATTTTAATAAGTACCAAAAATTACAATTATATTTAAATCTAATTAATTATGTATTGTCTAGTCGACGATTGACCAAAGAATGTTCCCATGAACATTGGAATCGGGCTGCTGGCATCAACGGTGTCGGCTTCGCGCGGCACGAGGCAGATTTGCAGCGTCAGCTCCTATGTATTGCGTTCTTGTTGTCATGTGGATACTATAGCGATTTGCCTCGGCTATGCTTGCGTAACATGCCGACAGAAGTGAAAACAAAACACAAACAGAATACTTTGCCATCACTTACTGACAGATATGCATTAAAACCGAATACATCCCGAGGACAGCCGAACACATCCGAAGCGGGTATTTTTTAATCATCTTATAAACAAAACACGCGTGGTGTCGCTTACGGTAACAGTGGCGCGAGTTCAATGGTTTTTTCCCCATCTCAAAAAATTTCCAACGCGCTTAAAGAAATTTTCACTTTAATAAAACCACTTTAACAGCCGATATATTCTGAAGCGCTAAGGTAGCCCGCGATATTCAAATTTTCTTACGTTTTTTGCAATTTACTGGTCAGTATTAAGTTGTACGTTGATTAAAATATGATTCGCGACCGTAACAAATATGTATTTACAGAATTATAATCATTAGAATCGCTTGACTCATCAAGCGTTGAAAATACATCAGAGCGCGTTAAAAACGCAACGTTATAAACGTCTTTAAAAAGCGCGTGGGGTATGAAGGATGCTTTTCTGAATCAATCCCTTTTTTCTAAGACTCGTGGTAAGCCTGCACCAATGAAGCGTGCAAGAGATGCAACGGTGCAAAAGGCTCCGCGTTAGAAAGAGATGACAACATCAGAGCACAAATATTTGTTACAGAGACTTTATTGAGGAATTTCGCAAGTTGGAAATAAAACGTAAGTATGCAAATATTGTGCGTGTAGAATGTTAATAGAGTTAGCTTTACCAGGAAAGTTGTTGTTTAGATCGAGTTCGAATCTCAATAGATTTTTTTACGCGGATTTGTCAGTTTTATATATTCGTTTCTTATTGCGTATGGGTTTCTGGTACCTACTTTTAGAATTGTAAATTATTTCATCACCACTGCTCTCAAAAAGGCGAAGGAAAACATCGTGAGGTAACCGGCATGTCCTGAAACCAAAAATTCGAACACATGTGACGCCTACCAACTGGGCGTGCGAGGTGGATTACGGCTTAAGGCTCCTGCAAACAGGCGCGACGCGCGACGCGAATCGCGCGCGAAACAAAAGCACCGCTCGTTGCGCGACTTGCGGTGGCTTTTTGTCGCGCGTGATTTTATCGCGTGTCGCACCTGTTTGAAGGAGCCTTTACTCCTTCTCACCGAGAGGAAGCCTCTGTCCCAGCATTGGGAACACTATAGGCTGATTATGCATGTGCATAAACGTGGTCCTTTTTAGTTTCGTTTCCTCACTCCCCGCATAATACGTATCGTGGCATCTCTCTCTCGCAGGCACTGGCCGCCTGTAATGTTGCGAGCTCTTGAACTGCTAGATCTTGTGTATATTTGTTTCATAGAAAAAAATAATTGGATAATTATAAAATGTGTTCTCACCAAACCCTAAAAAACAATAAGGCTTATCTTTTGGTATAACTTTTACATGGTTTAAGGAAGTAATCTCTTCAAGGTAAGTTTTAAATAGCGATTTAGTGTCATCTTTAAGGCTCCTACAAACAGGCGCGACACGCGATATAATCGCGCGCGACACAAAGGCACCGCTCGTTGCGCGACTTGCGGTGCTTTTGTGTCGCGCGCAATTTTATCGCGTGTCGCGGCTGTTTGTAAGAGCCTTTATGATATTTTTTTATAGAGCCAATTATTTTATTTCATATTTCTATCTTCAAACAGCGCTTGACAATATATTCAGTTTTCCTAAAATATATTTCTTTTTGCGTAAAATAATTATTTTTCTAGATTACAGAGGTTTAAAAAAGTTAAATATCGCTGCATCCTCGCCTTAATAACGTTACAAGATCCTAAGAGGTGATACACGTTCTGTTTACCTCTCAGTGAGATGAAACGTGAAGATACGGATGCTGCTAAGACTTGTAGAAAGTCTTAGAACATGTTTCTCGAGTGTCATTGCATAAAATGTAATGCGGTTGTTGATCTCGTACTAACATCTTAAAAAATATGTGACAATATTATGACGTATCTCCGTCTCTCTCACCGAGACGAGGCCTGTGTCCCAAAAGTGGGAACATTACAGGCTTATTATGCTATTATGACGTGTGTATTTCAGGCAAAGGTTTACATAGTACAGACACAAAACAGGAAGGTACTCTCTGTATTTTGTGGTAAAGTTCGTTTCACGAAAGAATTCCCTTCGCCGTAATGTTGGCACCATTGCTTTTCATTGAAGAATTGTTTTACCTTCAATGAAAAGAAATGGTGCCAACATTACGGCGAAGGGAATTCTTTCGTGAAACGCACTTTACAGACGCCAGCACATCAAGCTACCCGAATCTGTCAAATTTTCCCAAGCAACCTTGTACCTCATACCTACTGTAGCGTGAAGTTGAAAATCTATTAAATTTTGACAGATTGTAGTAGCTTGATGTGCTGGCGTCTGTGCACTCACATATCGCTAGCTATTATATATTATTATATTATAATTAGTTAAGTCCATGGGCGACGAGCCATTGCAAGCAGACATAAATCCAGACAGCTACTGAGAAATTCCTGATAATAAGGCTTTATAATAGTTGGGACATCGATACGCAAACTCGCAAACTGTGCAGTTTGCGCATCGATCTTATTAGTGGATTCGCACGAATTTACTCGCCCGGAACGGGAATATTTTACGTTAGTTTTTTTGAAGTGAAAACTTCTTTAGCGGCGCTGTGTACTTTTTTTGGAATGGGTAAAAACTTCTAAATTCGCGTCAGGTCACGTGACGCTGATCGAAAATTCGTAAGACGTAAAACGTCAGACGTAAAACGTAAGACGCGCGTTGTTGAGGACAGCGCCATCTATGCACATCGGGAAGAACTACGAGGGCCTCGCGTACTAACGTCAGACGTAAAACGTAAGACGCGCGTTGTTGAGGACAGCGCCATCTATGCACATCGGGAAGAACTACGAGGGCCTCGCGTACTAACTACGTAGTTCATCCAACAACGACGAGATGGCGCTGAACCACGGATATATACCACGAACTGAAGTCTATCCTGTGTGCTTATTTGTAAATCTGAATAAATTCCTTTCACGAGAAGAATAAACCAGTCACTTTGGTCATCATACATTACCTGATTTGCAAAAAACCCTATAAAATAAGGAACACACCTTAACACGCGTGTTTTGTTTATAAGACGATTCACAAAATACACTCGTAATTGTTCAAGTTTTTTTTTTGTTAGCATGTGTTGTCCCACTAAGGCCTCCCCCAAATCCTTCCAGGAAATTTTACAATTAAATAATATAATTTTTTCTATAGGCCACTCACGAACTTAATTTATTTTTGGGCGAGTCGACACCTCTAGAAATATTATGTATTCGGCAATTTGAATTTTATGCAATAAAGTATAGAAAAAAAGGACACTAGCGCACAAAAGTGATAAGAGTTAAATATTATGAAACGTGTAGTTTTATAATATTATACTGAATTATATAGCCTAAGTTAATCTTTATAACATCAGCTATCTACGAGTGAAAGTCCCGTCAAAATCAGTCTAACCGTTTCGGAGATTAGCCGGTACAAACAGACAGACAAAAAAATATTTTGTTAAAAGCACATACTAGTTTACTTTATTATGCATTTAGTAAAAAGCTGTTATTTTGAAATTAGAAACAGACACTTAAATTTTATTTACTTGTATTGATGTAGATCAGAACGAAGCATGTTCCCACACTTCATTTCAGCTCTTAATATGAAACATTTGGTAATGCTTCTCAGTTTTTACTTTTAATCTTCAGGATGTGGGTGTTCCGTAAAAACTTCGGATATCCTTAAGGACTAAGCAACATGTGTTCAATGTTACAAATTTTTGTGGAAAGAGAGAGAGATGTATAGAAAAAAAGGTTGCTTTTCCTTTCTTAAGTTTCGTCCCGCCCAGTACAGCATCTGTCAGGGATATTGGGTGACCCGGCGGCATCTCGGTGAGATGAGGACTGCGCTGCGACTAAACGGTCTTGATACTTGATAACAAAATTTCTTACAAGATCGCATTCTGCTATGTTTAAAATGTAGATATGTTTCGTGGAAAATAAAGATTGTTCGTTTTTATTTTGTATTTTGTGATGGCGTGTTATTATCTACAATATCTACTATCTGATGCATGTCTATTACACATATATTTTTGCACTAAGTATATACATATCTCCCGCGTCGATGGCTAGTCTCAGAAATTCAGTGTGGAGAAAATTATCTATTTACATATGTATATATCGATTATCTTATAACTATATTTTATTGTGAAGCTTTATATTAGGGTAAATAAGGTGATATAGACTTTTTCTCGTTCTTTCAACTGTCTTAAAGTTTACTTACCTGTTTTCATTTTGTGCATCGACAGCCATGTGGTGAGTGTATAATTTGATTCTTACCTGAAGTAAAAGAAAACATCATTAGTTTTTGTTCAAATTATACGTAAACTGATTTATATAATGTTGCATTATTTAATTTTATTGCTTCTAACCGTGAATGAGAGAAATTATCCCACGGGATCGTGCTACCGGGACAAAAAGTAGCCCATGACCTTCCCCAGGATGCCATCTATCTCCTTGGCAAATTTTATTAAAATCCGTGCAGTGGTTTAGGCGTGAAAAGGTAACATACAGACAGAATTACTTTCGAATTTATAATATTAGGAGTATGGATATAGCGACACTATTAGGTAGAAAACATATTATTAAGTATCAATAAATTGGTTTTTTATTCATAAATAAATTCGCACGCAACACACATTTTTAGTATCAAACCTGTTCGTTCACCGTGCATCAAGTTGCATGGAACTCCGGTTCACACAGCCCCCCCCCCCCCCTCGACCCATGGCATTTTGAACCTGTTGTTATGAATGTGTGCGTAGCAACAGGTATCTCATACTGTTGTGTGTGTGGGAGTTGCAAGTAGGTATTCGCTAGCCTTAGAACTATCGTTTTTATGAATGAGATCTTAGATAAGTTCCTGTCTCATTGAATGTTCGTAACGTGCGTAGGAATTCGAAATAGATTTGTGTGAACCGCGTCAGAGTGTGGCATGTTAGTATTGTTGATTGAAGGAGATAGAATCGGAGTACGCACTACAGCAAACCGTATCCATGAATTCAGCACGTGATTCTAAATCCCCTAGTGTAGAAATGATTCCTCGGTTATTACTACGGTACGCTATGAATGTAGAATGTAGCTACAGGCATCTCATACTAAGGCGACAATTTTCGTTATTAATAAAAATCGGCTGTTTTCACCTACAATGTATGGAACAGCAATTTTTTTTACTAACCAGCGTAATTTTTCAGAATCATATACAGACGCCAGCACATCAAGCTACCCGAAACTGTCAAATTTTGCCAATCAACTTTGAACCTTATGCTTTAGCGATAAAGTTGAAAATCTACTAAAGAAATCTGACAGATTGTAGTAGGTTATGTGCTAGCATCTGTACCTACTCAATCCATGGAAACTGCACCCTAATGACGTAAACACACTGTTTCTCTCAATTTGAATCATTTTGAAGCATCTTTCTAATCCATTGCTCCATATGTTCGATTAATGTGTCTGCTCAACAACGCAAATACCGCAATGAATGTTGTTGAACTGTCAAAATAAACACATTGCTACTTATATTGCGTTACGCAATTACCCTGCACGGCTGCCCCATTTCAAAACCTAGTAAGGACTTAAATTAAAACGCAGTAACGCAGGTATGCGGGCACCTTTGCGGCGACTTACTAATAATTACAACAAAAAATTCCATCATATCGATATGTTTGCTCTTTCTGCTGGTAGATTCAAAAATATTGTACTCAAAGCACTTAGTCAATAGTCATTTTAATTTTAATTAATATTTGCATGCCTTCCGAGTTTTTGTTTTGTTTGCTTTTACTTTCTTTTTTTTTACTATTTAACACAAGAAATGTTTTCTTTACTTAACTTAAATTGTTGTAGTTTGTAGGTTTTAGTTAAAATAGCATGGTTTGTAAAGATTATTATTTTTTATGTACATATTCCGTGGAAAATGTTGTTGGTTACACATTTGGCCGTATCTTTTTTGTATTTCTTCCTACAAAATGTAATGTGTCACTGTTTGTTTTCCCTAATAAATAAAATAAAATAAAATAAATAAAATGAAATTTTACAGGAGAGCGCATAAACGTAATATTGGTCAGCCTATGGAATGTATTTTTTGGATTGGTTAAAGTGACTTACTAGGTTATAAATGGTCACTAGGGAGTGAAAGGTGCACTTACTAGGTATCGATGCTTAAATATATCTCCTTTTATATAAGTTTAAAACGCTGCTGTTTTTTTTATTTGGAAGAGACCTGGGTTAGCAAGATTATGCAACAAAACGATTTTTGTAAAAAGTGTCCCTTACTAGGTTTTGAAATGGGACAGCCGTGCAGGTTGCGATTCGATGTTTCTGCCAGCCTGTATATGAATAGAACTGCCTATTCTATAAAAATCTTAGCTTGAACACTTAAGTGAAGTGAGCTGTCAATCCACCTGATGCTAGAGATCGCTAGGGACAGACACTGTTGCCAGCTCACTTCAAATTCACTTCTCACTGTTGCCAGCTCACTTCAAATTCACTTCTCCTATGTGTTCACGGCAAGATTGTTAAAAAATATACCGGCAGGTGTTCGTTGAAAAGTGGGGAATTCGTTTATATACAACGTGTTTTTTTTTTTGTTATCCCATAACTCTAGGGTTATACGAAAAATAATACAAAAAGTCCTAGAATATGTGGTCCAAAAATACACAGTTTCGAAGATATCATGCATCTAAGGTTCATTGATATGTAGGTATCAATGAAACTTAGATACATGAAAAAGGAATTACTCGTGTATTTACGAGTAATTCATTTTCATTCAAACCAATCATTCATATTAAAACTAAGAAAATGTGACGTTGTCATATTTCACGTTACACTAATAATCGTGACTATGTTGAATTATTTTGCATGAAAAATCAAAACAGAAAAAATGATAATTGAAAAATAATTCAAATATGGGATATAAAAAAAACACCTTGTATAAATTTAAATAGGTATCATATTCCTTGGGTTCAAAACTTAAAACCTGAAAGTGAAGTGAAATGTGTTGGTAAATGTATTTCAGCTTCAGCTGGCAATATTTCAGTCAGTCGGAAAATGAAAACAGTGGGCGTATTCTTTTCAGCGATCCCCATTGGCTGTGGAAACAATAGCGATCTAAATGGATTGTAGGCGGCTTCGCGCACCCAATATTATCTGCGTGGAT
The DNA here is from genome assembly GCA_963855955.1 of Luperina nickerlii. Taxonomy (NCBI): domain Eukaryota; kingdom Metazoa; phylum Arthropoda; class Insecta; order Lepidoptera; family Noctuidae; genus Luperina; species Luperina nickerlii. The sequence goes on from OY979662.1 coordinate 4,413,431, forward strand.
TATAATAATATTATTTAGTTCGAGGGTTGTAGTGTAGGGTGGAAGTTTCAGTATAATGATGGATTGATGGTGATAGGTAAACTAGAGATCTTGATTATTTTGTGTACTGCTGGAAACTCACAGGACACACAGGAAGTTATAGAACTATGGCAGGACTACGCATTACAGTGTCGCATAATTTGACTACAAATTCGATCCAGTTTCAGGGGAATAATCTTTTAAATAAAAAAAAAATCTAACAAAAGTCACCACCCAAAGCTAAACCGCAAAAATCCCTTTAAAAACTGCTTTAACACCACATGAAATGCTTATCAATTGTTGTGAGACGTTCGTTCAAAGAATTCGCGGCATCCCCTCCCACGTGGGCTCGGGTCCGCGCCGGCTAACGCACTCCCACACTGCCACAGCATCGTAACATTTGTAGTAAAATTTGTAAACGGCTCCCTTATAAGGTCGCTGACATAACAGCGTGAACGTTTTAAATTACCCATGTCATTGTAGTAGTCGCTTATACTATTGTTTTGATATTTTAAATAACTCGGTTCGTTCGTATGATTTGTTTTGTCTTTTTGTGGAAATGAGTTGTTTTTTAAACAATTGTTTGAAATGTCTTGTCGTAAACGGCAGTCTCCAAAACGGCTTAACATTGGTCTATTGTGATTTGTGACTTCAAAGCTGTACTTTTAGTAGGTACATATCTCAGCGACATCTACCAACACGCACTGGGCCCGCGTGATGGTTTATGGCGCGTGACGTACTCCCTCTCACTGGGAGGAGGCATATGTCCCAGCGGTGGGAACATGATAAGCTGATTATGCAATTAAACTCAACAAAAATTGAGGTAAGTACTTTTATTACATTCCTTTGAATTTCTGTCGACATTTGCCTTTCGAGCTAACCCAAAAAGCTCATTACCATATTTGACACAGATAGGGAGCGTGGGAGGGTTGGGCTTACCCCCGGATTCATCGCTACGTTTTATGGGACATTCCGCTCCGCCTCTGAAAATTACACTTATCTACTCGTTGCCAGCGCCCCTGCCTGAAACGCCCCCCTGAAATCTTACACCGCCTTCCCGACCCAAACCTATACCTACATATAGTTGATAGAAAATATTATACTACCCTTCGTATAAACTACGGCATCGCAATAAAAATGAACTATGTAGATTGTGTTCCATAAAATGCTGAAATGAAATAACAAAATCCTACTATCCTACTAATAATATGAACGCGAAAGTTTCTGAGGATGGATGGATGGATGTTCGTTACTCTTTCACGGAAAAACTACAGAACGGATTTGAATGAAATTTGGCACACATGTAGTTTATAACCAGGATTAATACATAGGATACTTTTTATCCCGACATTCCCACGGAATCGAAACTTGTGCGAGTGAAACCGCCGGGCGCAGCTAGTATTATATTAACGCGAAAGCATGTGAGGATGGAGGGATGGACGTTTGTTAAGGCTCCTACAAACAGGCGCGACACGCGATATAATCGCGCGCGACACAAAGGCACCGCTCGTTGTGCGACTTGCGGTGCCTCTGGGTCGCGCGCGATTTTATCGCGTGTCGCGCCTGTTTGAAGGAGCCTTTACTCTTTCACGTAAAAACTACTGAACGGATTCTGATGAAACTTTACACTAGTATAGCAGAATAACACATAGGATACTTTTTATTCCGATATTCCCCCGGGATCGATAGGACTTATGCGGGTGAAACCGGGTTGCGCTGCTAGTAAGTACATAATATATTAAACAAAAAATATTATTAAGCTATTTTGCTTGCTGTTCACGGTCGTAGAGTATTGAACGCGTACATCACTGCACGTTTAAAGGCTCCTGCAAACAGGCGCGACGCGCGACGCGAATCGCGCGCGACACAAAGGCACCGCTCGTTGCGCGACTTGCGGTGCCTTTGTGTCGCGTGTCGTGTCGCGCCTGTTTGAAAGCCTTAAAGGCTCGTACACAAAGGCGCGACGCGACACGCGACACAAAGGCACCGCTCGTTGCGCGACTTGCGGTGCCTTTGTGTCGCGTGTCGCGTCGCGCCGGTGTGTACGAGCCTTAACGCTGCAGATATTAACGGTGGGGCAGATACTTGAAAGGTAATCCACATACATTTTGCTATCGTACGTGAAGTATGATTAGTCTCTGTTTACAGCAGCTATTATTGCACCTGACACTGCACAAAGCACAAATAATAGTGAGTTCTCGTCTTTCAAGTCTGAATGAAAACAATGCTGTAAAGCGATCCCTGTGCGACGCTAACAGTATCACAGTTAATTCGTCTGACTGTACTGGAGGAATTTTATTACTCCAACCGCCAACGAACTAATTGTGGCTGGTCTGGTTTCGTTTTAAGGCTCCTGCAATTAGGCGCGACGCGCGACGCGAATCGCGCGAGACACAAAGGCACCGCTCGTTGCGCGACTTGCGGTACCTTTGTGTCGCGTGTCGCGTCGCGCCTGTGTGTACGAGCCTTAACTCGGCCGGGAGATTTCATCCGCCTGTTTGAAGGAGCCTTTAACAATGTTCAGATTTCAGTCATTCTGAGCTTTTTCAATTTTTCCGAGAGGACTGCTGTTTCTCTTTTGGTTTTTACAAATGTTTTCACTGCCTTATTATCATTTCCCTCCATGTCATACAAACCTGTAGAATTTTTCTACACTATACAATAATTTTATATTTTTTTAAATGTTTTCTTTAGGCGCGTTGGGCATTTTTTGAGATGGGAAAAACCATTGAACTCGCGCCACTCTGTTACAGTAAGCGACACCGCGCGTGTTTTGTTTATAAGACGATTAAAAAAATACCCACTTCAGATGTGTTCGGCTGTCCTCGGGATGTACTCGGTTTTAATGTGATATGACTGTGAGTGGTTTTGTTTATAAGACGATTAAAAAAATACCCACTTCAGATGTGTTCGGCTGTCCTCGGGATGTACTCGGTTTTAATGTGATATGACTGTGAGTGATGACAAAGTATTCTTTTTGTTTTGTTTTCACTTCTGTCGACACTCCCGAAGTGCCACTGTTTTTTTTATTTATTTAATAACTTCAAACGGTTGCCCTAATGCGATAGTAAATTCACTTATTCAATCATCATCATAAAACCTACAAAATATTAGCTATCTATAAAATATATTATTATTATAAAATGCACTAGGTACCTTTTTCATGTACAGACGCCAGCACATCAAGCTACTACAATCTGTCAAACTTCTTTAATAGATTTTCAACTTTACTGTTACAGCATAGGTTTAAAGTTGATTGGAAAAATTTGACAGTTTCGGGTAGCTTGATGTGCTGGTTGTCTGTACAACGGACACTGGCGGTCGATCACTTATCATCCTTATGTCTTTAGAAATAAGGTTGAAAATTGGTGCACTGCCAGTGTCCGCGATGGTATCTACCCAAAGATTTAGTTCCCGCCAGTCAGTTTTGTGAATGAAGATTCGATAGTTCAATAAAGATTCGAGTTACGAGTTACGACTATGATGTTTCTAAGAAGTGCTGGGTAACAATAGTGTTGATGTCTTGAAGCATCGTCAAGGCGATAATGGTCAGTTTTTATGTTTCTTCGAATTATTTGTGTGTGAATACAGGCCGACCGCTTAAGAGGCCGGCGAACTACGCATGCAAATGCGTAGTTCATACAAACGTAATAACAAAATAATTTGTAAATGGAACATATTCTTAAGGTAGTGTGTATTTATTCCGATTAGATTACAGAATATCTAGGTTCCCAAATATATATTTTGTAATGACTCTGATATAAAGACGAGATATGGGGAATTTCAAATTTCTAAAGAAAACTTATTTTTCTCATAACTCGTCTTTAAATCAGTGTCCATTCAAAATATATCTTTGGGAACCTAGATATTCTCTAATACAATCGGAATAAATACACACTACATTATGAATATGTTTGATTTACAAATTATTTTGGTATTACGTTTGTATGAACTACGCATGCTCCGCCGCACAGTGGTCCGGGTTTTCAAAAAGGCGGACATAGGATCGAAAATGCATATTTAACGTAACAAAAAATAGTTTCGTATAGGAAATTTAACGCTGATTAATACTTATTACTACAACTTTTCAAAAAAACAGCTCCTTCACGTCAAAAAAAAATATTGAAAATAAAAATGTATGGGAGAAAATCTATTTTATTTTTTTTCTCCGTTCAGTATCAAAGTGTAGCAAGCAAACCTTATATTCTGGTAAGTACCTATTGTTCTTAATACGACAACATATAAATTGCTTGCGTATCCCTGCGGCCTTGACGCCTACGATGCTTCAAAGTTTAAAATTTTAATGTTGAATTATCTTAATATTATTAACGAGTTTTTCAATTGAAATTAATCCAAAATATCATTTTTAATAAAAACAAGCCCCCCGCGCGCCTCATCCGTGTATTAAGCTCGCCCCCTATTACATGGGACTTAAATATAACTGGCGAAATGACAGTGTACTATAGTGTAGTATACACCTTTGCCGAACCCTTCGGGGAATATAAAGCGTGATGTTATGATAAAATAAGCATTTCTGCTTATTTTTTTTTTAATAATCATCTGTTGGTTATTCTTTCATCTGTTGATATTTCCTATTGATAAATCATGGTTGATATTGTTGGTTTTACTACTAACGTGACTCATCTTAAAAGAAACAATTAGAAATAGATGTAGCCCTTAAAAGGGCTTTTTCTGAAGTCCTGAAAAGGACTATTTTAAGTGGTCCTGAAAAGGACTACAACTCAACTACTACTACTACTAACAAACTCAATTCTAACAATAACTAAATCACTAAATCTGTCACGTTTACATTAATGGATCATCTTCAGGCTGCAACTCCTGTAGATCCATATTTTCAGTTTCTTCTGTTACTACCTCAGGCAACAACAAAAGCTCTTTAACATCTGGAAAAAAATCGAATTGCTTTGAGTTGCTGTATTTTGGTCGAATATGGGATAAATATGGGTCTGAACTAATTAAAAAATTATGGAGCAAGTCCTCGTTGGTCTTCATCCTGTTAAATTTTCTTGTGTGATATTCACGAACTCTTCGAAATTCTTTATTTCTTGCTTCTCCCGCTTCTTCGGAAAGAATGCCAATTGGTAGGAGGCCAAAGTGATGACAAATGTCTGCACCGTGTATGAGTAGCTTGTGCACACTTGCGGGCATATAAAACCATGGGTATAGATGAACAAAGATCTCAGCTGTTTCTCTGCAATAAGTCCTGAATTTTTCTATATCTATGGCACATCCCGATGAAATCGTTTGAAGAATAACCGTAAAATGCTTCAGTAGGCCTTTGTCAATATTGGTTATTTCGGCAGATTTCTCATAATCTCTAAAAAACCTTCTGGCTGTGTTTCCGTCGTTTGTGGTTCCAAAGCCTTGCTTCACAAAATCCACAAGTATTCCCATTTGCTGTTTGAATTCTTCTTGTGTAAAATGTTTCTTCGCAGCTTTTAGTTGCTTGTTAGCACCTCGTGCAGTCCACATCTCAAAGTCCATGTTGTAAGATATGTGTAGAATACACTCCATACAACGAATCCACATATGAAGAGTAGAAAGTCCATATTTATAAACATCTTCTCGAACAGGTCTTGAAAATACTTCTGACAGTTTGTTCATCTCAGTCGGCTTAGCAAGGCAAATATTGCAGGCAGATGCAGACGAAGTATCCGTTATAATAGTGGCCACTTTTCCGTCGATCATTGTCATATGAAGCTCGTGACTAATCTCTAGCCCGACCCATTTTGTAGAATTGATGTTCTTTATTTCTTCCTTCAATGCAGCTTCTTCTTGCTTGATGTATTCTGCTGTCTCTTTACAAAACTCGAACTTAATGGGCCTGCAATAATGTGTTGACGAAGGTGTTGGGTTTTCCCATATGGTGCTATTATTAGAAACTAATTTAAGAGGGACAAGACTTGACATGAAAACCGATGAATCACTGAAGTCTACATCTTCACTCCTTTGCTTGTAGGTGCTTTGTGAAGAAGCTCCATCGAAACCCCATTTACTAATTAACTTCAATCCTTCAGTTGACGAATCAATCTGGGTACCGGTAATTTGAAGAATCTTCTGGACTGTCAGATCCAATAGGGCTTGAAGCTTCACTCTGGCTCCTCTCTCGGTAATTTCTAAATCATGTGGATAGCATCTCTTTTTAGCTTCAAGGAGTTTGTGATACGATGGTAACACTGGAACTTCACAATCTAACAGCGCTTTCCTTAAACACAAGTATTTCCATTTTGACAGGTTCAATGATGTATAAAGACCAAGAGCATGATCTTCATCTAAAGATTTTTTCCTATTTTTCTTAAACAATGTGGCTTGAACAATAGTAACACTATCAGGGTTCTTCGTTATATGATCAATAACACAAGCTAAGTCATTCTTCTTGTCTATCCTAAGTCTTTCGACTAATGCAAAAGTAAGTTCTTCCGGCGAATAGTCCAAAAGAGACTCTGAACGTCTTTTCTTCTGTTTGTTGCTGAGGTCAACAAAAGGCTTCCTAATCTGAACTTCGGTAGATGTGCCCACAGTTGCTGTACTTGATGTCGACGGAATCACAGCTGCTGTAGTATCGATGTCAACTGAAGTATTGTCTGACGATATGTTTTCGATAACTTCATCTTGGGCTTGAAAAATCTCGGATAAATTAACAGTAGTGCAAATTGGCCAACTAATATTTGATTCTAACCACGCAGCATGTCTATTCATGAAAGTCTTCTGATTTCTAGAAGCACTTGCCCATCTGCGATTGATATTACTCATGTAGTTCTTCAAAAAGGTCTTGATTATTTCTAAATCTTCCGAACATGTTTCAACTGGGATATGTAGAATAATAGCTTCATAGAGTCGTGCCCAATTTTTCATGTCTCCTTCAACACGGAGGAACATAAAAATGTCCAAGTTTGTAACAAATGCAGCCATAACGAAACTCACTAAACTTTCACACAGCACGGATAATTGATGTTGCTTCCTCAAGGGTTGAGAAACAAGTGCCTTTAATTGTTTCATGCACAGATATTAATAACAAACACACGCTCGCAAGTAGTGACTGACGAAATTAGTACCACATCTTCAACAGCCAATCAGCGTCGTCGAAATCTCCGGTGGTGGGGGTAAATGATTCTTTTACCACAGGAGTCGTTTCAGTCAGTTACAAATAGGCTACGAATCAGCACGTGTCCTTTATTACATAACTAAAGTTGAAGACTTTTATTAGTACTTTTTATTAAAATAAAATAAACAAATACTTGCCAAATGCTTGAATGCGTATGTTTTAATTCTTATATAATTAAAAAATTATATTTTGAATTCAGCTTAATTGAAAACCTCGATAATAATTTTAAAAAATCCCAATTGAAATTTTAAACTTTGAAGCATCGTAGGCGTCAAGGCCGCAGGGATACGCAAGCAATTTATATGTTGTCGTATTAAGAACAATAGGTACTTACCAGAATATAAGGTTTGCTTGCTACACTTTGATACTGAACGGAGAAAAAAAATAAAATAGATTTTCTCCCATACATTTTTATTTTCAATATTTTTTTTTGACGTGAAGGAGCTGTTTTTTTGAAAAGTTGTAGTAATAAGTATTAATCAGCGTTAAATTTCCTATACGAAACTATTTTTTGTTACGTTAAATATGCATTTTCGATCCTATGTCCGCCTTTTTGAAAACCCGGACCACTGTGCGCCGCCGGCCCCTTAACTGAGACGTTGCTTGAGCTATCTGCTGCGCGGTGCGGGAGGGGTGATAGTTGTCACAAGTTGACGAATCGCTGAGCTCTCGCAACACGTCACAACAACCCTCCCGCAACGCGCTGCTACCTCAGGCAACGTCCGATCTATAAATGAAAGTGCGAAGTTTTGGAATAGACAAAACGTATGTTCTAAAGTGTTTTACGACTTTGAACATTAATGTATTCTTTCAAAAAGTTGGAGTAAGCACTGGAATATTATTTTCACTTCTCATGCTCTGAAAGTGCTTCTTTGTGCAGGGTATAGGCTGCACAAAATCGAATTTTGTGCACAAGGGCATTAACGTATCTACTCATAAATGTATTATATTAAGGCAAAGAAAATGAGCCATACAGCCAAATGCAATAAGAAGTTCATAGATAGAATTTGTTATTATATAATATTTACTTTAATTTATTTGCCTTATATGTTTTTTAAGATATAATAGATATTAAAATTTTAATTCAAGTACGGTAGGGTAGTTGATTTAAGAAAATTATTATTACAAAATTAATTTAATAGTAGGCTGTATAGGTCTGCAGCCTAATATCAATGTCGTAAGATTTAAAAAAAAATAATTTCCTTCAGTATACAAAACTGTTCTAATTTTACTTTGAATTTTAATTAAAGAAATGTTATGTTATACTACTGTTTTATTTCCTCGCAATCGAAGTGAAAAGCAGAGTTTATAACTCGTCCACAAAACCATTTCTATCCTCGACATTACTATCAGCCCTCGCCTTCGGCTCGGGCTGCTGAAAGTCTCGGATAAAAATGGTTTGTTTTGTGCACTTGTTGTAAAATCTACTATTTATTGTTTGGTTGGACAAAAAATTTAAAAATATTTATTTTTCTAAAGCCTTGCGTATTATTTTTGTTTGTTTGCCAGGGACCTAGGATATTTGACACTTCGAGGCTCCCGTGCAGACAGGAGTGACGTGACTCTAGTAGAACTATTTCTATGAAGTTTTGATAGAAATTGTTCTACTAGAGTCCGTCGCGTCGCGCTGCGCTTTCGGTTCGCACCTGTCTTGTGGGGAGCCTTTAATCATTTTTTTCTCTCACGAGATTGGTACGCGTTACGAGTACTGATTTTCTATAAAGTCTTTGTTTAGATGCAACCTACAGCATGATCCAATGTCAAATATTTAGGTCATACAAAACCGCAAATACCACCATTGATAATAGACGAAGTACCTATGTAATTTAATAAGAACAAAGCAATGTTTTAATTAACTGGCGCCTGTCCGCAATGTATACCTACTTTGATAATATTAATAGATTTGTTTATTTCTGGTACTTATCACTAAAAGTTTCAGTTCAGTTCAACTTACACTGATCAGAAAAACATACCAATATGTAGGTATTAGTCTGAGTCAGTGTTACCCAGATTGCTATTACAAAATTCGATGTGACCATGGAAAAAATCTCATTAGGTGTATCATCTATTCCATTTTCAAAAGGAAAACGAACAGCCAAGCCGTATATTTTTTATATGCATTCTAAAGTTTAGTAACGGTAGTGATAGAGAAATAGCGAGTTGTCCATTAGAGTGAGAGGGATAGCAGATAGTGAGTATTTTTTGCTAAAGCTTTCAAAAGACAGTACGGGATCGAAGTGAGCATAAGAACTGCTAAGAAGCAGTCTTGGTTTTTTTCTTAATGTATGGTAAATAGGTTTTGTCTACTTTCTACATAAATAAATGAAAGCTGCTCGTTGGTAAGCACATCATTTGAGAACGGCTGCACCGATGATGTGCCTATTTTTTGTTTAAAAATGATCGTAATAGTCTGCCAAAAGCTTGGTACAGAACAGCCCTGGACTGCAATAAGTGGAGAAAAATATAGGAGGCCTTTGTCGCAAGCTAGCCTGAGCTGGTAGCTGATAATAGCTAATTTGCTAATATAGGATTTAAAACACAAACGATAATAGGATTAAAGTTTATAAGAACTTGTTTATCGCCTTTGTCGCAAGACAGCGTCGGCGTCGGCGTCGGGGGCGTCGGGAGCCGCGCGACGACTCCCGGCCACCGTAGGCGCGGGCCTGCGGGCGGAGAGTAATGGGTAGCTCACCGTCCGATCAGGACCAGGCCCGTGCCGGACGGCGCGTACGTGTTCCACGCGCGCCTCAAAGAGATGTCAGCATCAACCGAAGGGGCCCGTCAGGGCCGAAGCCTGCCGGGTCAGCGGGATTGTCCGAAAGGGTTACCGCTGGCCCGGAACATAAAGGGCGAAGGAAGGAACACGGGTGGGTTTTAGTCAGTAAGAGTCTGACACTCCCTTCCGCTCCACCCAGAGCGGGAGGAGTCATTTGATGATTTCCCATCCAGAAAAAAAAAATGCTGCTAACTGATAATAGCTAATTTGCTAATATAGGGATTACAAACACAAATGATAATAGGATTAAAGTTTATAAGAACTTATTTTCTTGTAATTTGTACAAAAGGTCAGAGAAAATAAAGGCAAATTTTTATTATATTTTAATAGTCTGTAGTAATTTGCTATTATAGGGATTAAAAATACTAATGATAATAGGATTAAAGTTTATAAAAACTTTACTTGTAACTTGTACAAAAAAGGTCAGAGAAATTAAAGGCAAAAATTTTATTTTAATAATCTGAATTGGGTTTCCATGGTAAGAAAAATTGGTAAAATTTCCAGGAAAAGTTTTCAAATTCGGGAACGCTTGTCAGGTCAGCCAGTTTATTCCCCTCGTCTTGCAAGCTTATCAAGTTTGGTAACAATTTGGTAACAGAAAAAGTAATTGTGTCTCATTCGTTAGTGACTGTTTGGCTCAGAAATGGTTCTGTCAATATTTGTTGGAACTAGATTCTTTCTACCTGTCATTAAAAAGACGTTAAAGAATCAGATACCACTCTGCCATCCGTTTTATCTCTCGTTTAGTTTATAGCCGAGGTCCTGCTAGTGACTGACTGTAGTCGTAAATCATAACATTATAGAATTCATACTGTACCATTATCTTTACAGTCTATTGTGGTTTGCACGGTACCGCGGTGCGGCTATAAAACATTCTCAACTTCGATTTAAGGCTCCTAGAAACAGGCGACACGCGATATAATCGCGCGCGACACAAAGGCACCGCTCGTTGCGCGACTTGCGCTGCCTTTGTGTCGCGTGTCGTGTCGCGCCTGTTTGAAGGAGCCTTTTTACTTCCAGAGACACATTATTAAACTTCAATTTCTAAGGAATTCTTTGCATAAATTGCTCGAATAAGGACCAAATAAGTCCGCCATTGTAGTCTCCGTTATTGAAAAGCAGTGTAAGCGTAAATGTTTAACTTTAAATAAAATATCTTATTGTTCTTTAAAATATACTTTCAAATTGAGTTATTGAAACCGATGGAAGTCTGAAAGTGGTACAGGTGACTGAAACGGTGTGTGGCAATCGGTTGTCACGGTAATTGGTAAGGGCTTGTGATGCGAAAGACTTTCCTCACTATATTTTCCTCATGAAAATATAGTGAGGAAAGTTCTGAATATGAATGTGGATGGTTACAAGAGTACGGAAAGACCAAAGAAACGATGTATAAACTGTGTGAAAGATGATAATTATGGTTAGAAAGGGGGTGACTATCGAGACGACGACTAATAAAATAGAATACAAAGAGTATTCTATTTTATTAGTCGTCGTCTTTATTATTATGTACACCATATAAATTACAGACATAAATATAGAAAAAATAGAGAATAGAGAAAAGAGAATAGAGAAAGATAGAGAATAGAAAAAGAGAATATATGGGAGATAGAAAATTATGCAAGAAAAAGACATGTTGCACCGATCCCAAAATACGTTGGAATAAGAGCAGGAGAATGATGAATGACGTGGACTCAAAGTTGACACGTAACACAGAGTTATTCGATTAAATAATAAAACTGAAGCCTTAGTTATAAATAGCAGAAACCACGAAGATAATAGTAGATTATGCACCGAGGGGCTAAAGTTGTGTCTTATGTCACGGGCGTCATATTGAATCTCGAGCGCAATGAAGGATTCGGGATTTAACTCCCGAGCGCAGCGAGGGAATTAAGAGTTTAACTCACGAGCGAAGCGAGGGAGTTAATACAAGAATCCTGAATACAGCGAGGGATTCAAGCTAGCCCAAGGCAAAGACACCTTTAGCCCAGAGGAGGATACTCTACTTTTTACACCTACTGTGAGAAAATAATAGCCATAGTACGAAAAACAAAGTATTTATTAAATAAACAAACAGTAAGAATAACATATTTAGAACTAGTTAGTTATATATGCACTTCCATTCCTTTTAAAAAATGGTTCATAGTTATCTAATTATTCTTACAATATTATGTCTTCGAAAACATGGCAACGATATGAAGAAGCAGTCCTTATGATTTTGTAGGAAATCGAGAATATCATCCACGCGTAGTAAGGGTATCGAGAATAGCTTTCCTTTTTCTGGCACCAAAGGCTGTTTGTTAGTACTATACTGCCAATTTAGCTGAGCATGTGAGATTCCAAATTCAAATCACATTATTGACCAGCGGGTCATAATGAAATCCAGTACAACATTATTGACCGGCTGTGCCCCCGGCCACTAATGACTCACTTTAGGTTAAGATTGTTTGACATATAATTTGACATTTTCGAGCAGGTGGTGTGAAAATTCCTTTCTGTAACATTTGGCTTCGTTTAAGTGCTTAAACTGATAATAAGATTATGCTATCGAAAATATACATTTTAATGCTCAGCTGTCTGAGTAAGTGCATAAGTAAGAATGATTATGTTTTTTTGGTGGGTGAGTGCAACAGGAATAAATCATGTTTTTTTCATGACGAGATTCAGCGTCCTCTCATATCAAGAATAATTGAGACATACATATACTCGTATGTACTTGAATACATCTAAAATTTTTACCCACGCCATCATTTTTGTATAGCCAAGTAATCCATTGATTGACTAGTACCTAAGAGCACCCGGAAGAGGATATTAAAAAAGGCATAAGCCTTGTTAGCCTTTCAACTACCCTTTCACGTAGGTACCGCACGAAAATTGAACAAAAAAAAAAGGGACACTTGTGCACGATGCAATCCACCGGGATTAGAGATGAGAATATTGGTTGAAATTGTTCATTGGTTAATAGTTAATTGTTAAAAAAAGTCGATATTTTTATTGGTTGAAAATATTTGTTACTATTTTTATTCAATTATATCTGCCACATTTTGAATAGTTGAATATTCTATTAACTAATGCATATTGAAATTGTTAACAACTTAAATCAACCATTAACCGACCGAAATATTTGTTAAAAATATCACTTCATTTTATTAGAATAAAATATCCCCAACGGTAAATGTGTTTTATCGTAAGAGAGATAGAGCATACAATTGAATTGTAACGAAATGAATATTTTTAATTATTAGTTCGACGTTGCCAATTTTGCGCCGAAGAAGTTGATATGATATTTTTATTCGACAATGTTAATTTTGTTTATTGAATATAATTGTTAATTTTAAATATTAGTTACATTAATTTAATGGTTATATTCATCATCTCTAACCGAGATGCATAGGTTGTTACTTTTTTACTTGCTACTGTATCGTGATAATCAAAAAAAGGCGTATTAGGAAGTATTGTTATAAACTGTTATTCTTATCCATAAATCTACTTATTTTACTACTTGACGCGTGCCGTCAGCTATACGAGTTACGAGCTAATCCTTTACTTTGTTTTCTATACTTCTGAATATAAAATAGTGATTATTCCAATAAACCTGCCATTAACTTATGAAATACGAGTGTTCAAAACCAAAGGAGCAAAACCTCTACGTCTCTCGGTCTAGGCAGAGACTAGCTTGGCTAATGGGGCATAGCCTTCGCAAAGTGTGTTTGGTTGGCACAATTGGTTCAGCTGAAGATTGAGGACCCGATAGTGTTGGTAGATTACGTGGTCAGTATGTGAAGCTTTCAACTTTTTACCTTTTAAAAAAAAAATTAATGGATATTATAAATATGAGATTCATAGTATTAAATGTATTACAATTACAATTTAGTATTACAATTCCTTTCTTCTATGGTAGTGAAATATTGTAATATTTAAACTTTATACACGTGAGTAAGTAGAAGTACAATGCCTGCCACGAAAGAAGAGACTTGACACACCACGTGGTTTGACATGCGCAGTACACGATTTTAGGTATCTTTAGCGGTATGAGGTCTGAGTGCGGGACGAAACCGGACGTCATAGGGGCGGCGGAAAGAGCGGGGGAGGCGGGGTCAAGTCTCTTCTTACGTGGCACGCATTGTACCCAACATTCAAGAATTGGACTACCCGGCTTTCCAATCAGCGGAGTAATTTTATTGTGTAACACACTAACAGTAGCAATGGATGGCGTTCATTTTTGACAGTTGTTTTGCATTGTATTTGACAGTGTTTTAAGCAATAGGGTGCTGGGTATACCGCTGGTACACGCGTTCTCTGTAGGTAATTATTTCTAGAACAGGGCCGAGTCACAATACTGTATAGATAAATTACCGTGACCAACTCTAATGCACTTCCATGTCGCCAATCGTAGAGCAAGATTAACAGTTACAGTAAAGTAAGCGTGTCTCTTCCTAATGATGGCATAGAAGTCAAAAACGCGAACCTCCGCAAACATTGGCCAAGCAGCAAAACGCGGAAACTCCAACAGCATTCTAAAACCATTATTATAATTCGAAAGTTCGAACTGATTGTTATCAAATCAAAATAATAAAACCAAATCATTTATATTTCAGGTATATACCCGCGTTATACGAACTTGGTTCTTCTTTCATTATTATTTTGATGGCTTACAGCTTGACATCAATATTAGAGACCCTCTTCAGATTTAATTTCGACGTCATTTTTATTGTCATCTTGTTAATGGAATTTTTTTCGGCTTGTTCTTTATGTACATTCTTTATATACCTACTCTTTTCTTCTTTATTTACTTCGATTATATTGTCATCAATAATGAGAACCTCTTTCGGTTTGGTTTCATTATTATTTTATTGTCATTGTCTGTTGTTATTATTTTTTTAGGTTCGACTTAACTATTATTCAGTTCTTCATCGTATCGATGATTACATTAAATAAGTTTTAAATAAGCTTCGACCAGAATTAGGCCACTTCGACAGCGACCATAGTGCAGGTATTGTTGCACAGAGAGCACGACAAGAGGTGAGGGTCGTTTGGGATGTGGTTCCACAGTCGCACTGTAGCGCTCATCGGAGTACCGCAATCTGACAAAGTTGTAGGTACCTGCAGCGGCCCACCTGGTTTCTTTGTTGGTTAAGAGATGTGCAGGTGGGTCATGGCAGTTGGTAGCCCGCTGGAAGATTTTCTGCAGGCTCGACTAGTCAGCTGAGGTAGATGTTTGAAAGCCAGTTTTAATCGTGCCGCACTGGCTACCGTACCGTCATTTAGTGGGACGTTCGACTTTGGGAAACTGTAACGGCTCTTCAGTCTGCCCCTCGGCTTCGTTGCGTACGTCAAAAGTACGACGTACCCCAACACACTTACTACTCCCGCTGACTTCCGCTTCATTGATATACCGGAAGAGCCAAGGGATAGTTTTTTGTGAATGCTAGATGATGTGAGGATGTTCTTTGAAAAGTTTTTGTTGATTTGTGGCAGTGGAATGTACATATTAAGGCTCCTACAAACAGGCGCGACGCGCGACACGAATCGCGCGCGACACAAAGGGACCGCTCGTTGCGCTACTTGGGGTGCCTTTGTGTCGCGTGTCGCGTCGCGCCTGTGTGTACGAGCCTTTAGACTAAGGTGATTGATACTGAAACCTGACAGATTATGTACCAGAATGTTAATTGAATTGAATCACTAAACCCGAAAATGACGCTCTCATAGTTGACTCGTCGTCGTCACACAATGTTATTCGATTTAATAATAAAACTGAAGTATTAGTTATAAAATTTAGCAGAAATCACAAAGACAAATTCCTCGTTGTAACAATTTTTTCAATAAAATAATGTGTTGTTTTTTAACCACCCGCTAAGAGACACTAGTTTTAATTTAACAACACTACAATAAAAATAAAATTACTTTGGTACATATGCGACATAATTAAACGCAATATGTCTGTTGCTGTTGAACATGATTACTTTTTTCTGCCACAGTTGGTAGTAAATGCAAAAAAGGTCATTTTGCGAACGAACTCGGTTTAGTTTGGACAAAAAATATGTTGTTAGATGGGTTGTTGTTTTTTTGTCATTTTCAGATTATTTTGAAGCTTGGTAAATACTTTACATCATAGTTTCTGTACATCATGAGTTGACCCATTCTTGTTCCACGTGATCAAGTTGTGATTTAATTTTATTCAAGGCCAATAATATTTTCCTGTTTTCTGTGTACTTATCGATACACGTTAACCTAGGTATTGTGCTAGATTTTTATATCCCGTAGGTGTCAAATACCAATTAACTGAAACTTCTTGAATTGATCAGGAAATCTTTTCACAAAAAAATTATTCTTTTTCATGCGCAATCGCATGAAAAAGAATAATTTTTTTGTGAAAAGATAAGGAATGCTGAAAATAATGTTTATTTTTTTCAAAACATTGAACTATTTTTCACACAACAAAGCCATAATAATGATTGCGGCGTAGCACATACATTAGAGTTATGTACGTGATATTTTTATAAACAATACTTTTACTATCTGAGATAGCCGGTAGAAATAGTATTTCAGCCGTATCACTTTGTTTGTAATATGACTCAACTCAAGCATTATATCCGTGGCTGGCGTGAATATGTTGACATGTCTAAAATGGCAATTTGTCAGGACGGCCATTTTAAAGGTTTGACCTCTTCTGGTAAATCGGTAAATTAGTTTACCGTATGTGTTATAGTTGTTTTAAGGGTTATTTTGTACCATCTTTTAGATGATGACAATAAATAAACGAAATACCCCATAGTTTGCATAATAATAGACTTGTCAAGTCGTTCACCAACGAGTTATCAACTTATTCACCGAGTTGTCAACTTATGCACCAGCAGTTATCAACTTATTCACCTTCTGAGTGGGGAATATTAGTATGTAAACAATGTTATTAATGACAAACAGTGAGGACCAATCAAACCACTGATGACGAATATAAATATATTTGTTGATTCGTTGAAGGACTTACTCAAATCAAGCAAAGTTTTTCTAACTGAACAAATATTAAATTGAAAACCACGAACCTATCAGTTTCCTAGTGTAAAAGCAATAAATAAAAATATAAATAACTAGTAAATTGTTTTATTGCACCAACGGAAAAATTCTTAATAAAGAAAGAAAAGAATATGAGAATAAAATAAAGAAGGAATAACGATAATAATTATTTAAAGTTGACAGACCTGATAAACTTTAAAATATATTCGTTATTATTACGTACACAGTCATATTTTATTGGACCTCAAAAACCTCGTCATCTGGGTTGTCCTCGTCCAAATCTGGATCATAAGATGCAGAAGCATCACCGACAGTTTTTATTTTAATATTAGGTCCTTACATATGAAATTAGCGTTTTCAGATCAGAGTGGAGATATTTCAGATCAAAGTGGTCAGTACGAGACCACTTTGATCTGAAATATCTCCTCGTTGGTTAAGAATTCTAAATTCAAATTTATACATTCATTTAACTGGTACATTTGAGTTTTGAGCGGGGTAAGTGATAAAACTGTATTAATCCACTTGAAGCAAATCGGGAAAATAAAAACTTGAACGATGGGTACCTCATGAATTGAGTGAATCGAACTTGCAAACACGCGTCAACTGCTGTGTTACTTTGCTCAAACGACACAATAATGAAGGGATTTTAAATCGAATCATTCATTACCTGTGATGAAAAGTGGATACGATACGATAATCGGAAGCCCTCGTCGCAATGGCTGAACCCTGGAGAACCAGCCAAATCCTGCCCTAAACGAAAATTGACTCAGAAAAAGTTACTTGTGAGTGTTTGGTGGACTAGCGCCGGTGTCGTTCACTACAGCTTTCTAAAATTTAGCCAAACGATTACGGCAGATATCTATTGTCAGCAACTGCAAACCATGAAGGAAGTACTAGCTGCTAAACAACCGAGATTGGTCAATCGATCTAGGCCACTGCTGCTTCACGACAACGCAAGACCACACACTGCACAACAAACAACCACTAAGTTAGATGAGCTACAATTGGAATGTCTGCGACATCCACCGTACTCCCCGGACCTTGCTCCAACAGATTACCATTTTTTCCGGAACTTGGACAACTTCTTACAAAATTCAACTCCGATGCGGCAGTCCAAACCGCCTTCAAAGAGTTCATTGATTCTCGCCCCCATGGTTTTTTTAGTAAAGGGATCAATGAACTACCTATGAGATGGCAAAAGTGCATAAATAACAACGGTGCATACTTTGATTAATTAAATATATTTTACAAAAAAAAAAAATTGACTTTATATTCCTCCCG
This sequence comes from Luperina nickerlii, assembly GCA_963855955.1. NCBI lineage: Eukaryota > Metazoa > Arthropoda > Insecta > Lepidoptera > Noctuidae > Luperina > Luperina nickerlii. The sequence continues at coordinate 4,431,643 of OY979662.1, forward strand.
TACAAAACGCCAATTTTATATGTAAGGACCTAATATAAAATTCCTTGAAGGAATCGTCAATGAGGTCAATCATGTCCATCAAATCCTTTTTTTTTTCTCTGCGCTAATTGGCAAAGCCTCCTTAGAGATTTGGCTCAACTTATAATATCAATGGTGGTTTTCCTCTTTTCCTAAAATGGAGGTTTGCGATCCAGGTTTTTGTCATATTGCAGTCATTTAATAGGTTGCCAGAGAAATTTGTCTCCTGAATCATTCAGTTTCTTGACAGTAAAGGGTCCTGTTTTGGATTTTAGTTCGGCAAAATCCAAAAAATCATTTACCGTCATCACCACGACCTTGAATGGTTTCTGAACTTTGCAAGTCCTCACCAACTGCACGAGAATGCGCTAGCTAGGGACGTGCCTGTGCCACGATATTCTCTTTACTTTTTACGGAAGCATCTCGACAACTCGATTATTTTTTTTAATACAATTTAGGTCTATATGTTGGCAACTAAACATATTCATTTAATGTCAAAGTTTTTTATAACCGACACTAGTGATAACTATACATAGTACATTTAGGGTTCAGAGCTTAGCTGACCTTAACTGGACATCTCAATATATCACAACTTAAACAGCAATATTTCGGTTGGCTATAACTTGACATCTCAATTTGTCAATTAAAAGAGAAAAATTTTAAGTGTATAAGTTGAGATGTCAAATAACAAATAATATTTTGGTTACTGGGGATAAGTTGATATAACAAAATATCAATGTTCGTTCACAAAAACATGTGAATCGTTAATTTGACATGTTGTGTTGTCAAGTAAAACACGTAAAAATGCGAGATGTCAACATAATACCATAGTCGATTGCTCCAAAAGTTATGTATATTATGAGCTGTCAATTTTTTTCATATAAATTCCTAATGCATAGAACGTATTAAGCCAATAAAAAAAAAAACATACAAGTCGAGTTGTCAATGTATTCACGCCAGCCACGGATATGTTGTACTTGAGTTGAGTAACCCAGCCCACTGTTTATCACGTTTGTAAATATTAACACAAATGTCACTTCGATTGTTATCTTCACGTCACACTTCTAGGCTGGAGACAATAAATTAATCTGAGCAGTAAAACGCAGCGGAATTTTGCGCAGAGACTTCAGGAACATGGAGTTATATTCGCGTGACTCTGAAAGAACGTTAAGCCGTTGGTCCCGGCTGTCATTCGAGGATCTTTGACAGTCGTTACGGGTAGTCAGAAGCCCGAAAGTCTAACAACCAGTCTTACCAAGGGGTATCGTATTATCTAGTAACTGGGTTGTGGAGGTCAGATAGGCAGTCCATGTAAAAATACTGATATTCATCTGCATCCGGTTAGACTGGAAGCCGACCCCAACACAGTTGGGAAAAGGCTAGCCAGATGATGATGACCTCAGGAATACAGAGATATGTATTCGCGTTTCGCCAGCTAAGCTTGAATATTAAAAAAACAAAATTCGTTCATTTAAATTAGGTTGAGAATCAGAATCACGAGTTGTCAAATAATTCAATTTATTTTAACTTTGTTACTTCTCAGAGTTGATCAAACGTCAGTCATATGTTTTTGTCTTGTTCTTTATTTTTGCAGATGCCTTTGAAAAGATGGTCTAGTAGAAAATAAGGTTGATTCGCATCCAGTCATTATTAGTGTTGCATATTAACTTAGGTATACTCACAGAACCTGTTCCTTTCCTGGTAATATCCTTTTCTTGGAAACTAAGAAGAGTGGTCATCATTATCGCGTACTGGTCTTTAGCAAGTGACTCTAAAACCGAAATAGTTATGTTTTTATTTAGGTATTTATCGTCACAATATTAACTGTTTTTTGGGCGTCATAAAAATTACTCTTTAGAGTTATGAAAACCACGTGTTTAACATGGTTCCACGTACCCCTGTTAAAGATCCCAGAGGACTGTGAAAGTCTTTTATTAAAGAAAATAAGAATACATAGATTACATAGCCTGTACAAGGTAAAAACGTTTTTAATTCTAATAAAAGGAATCTAATTGATGTTGTGAAGTAATACGTTGGGTGGGCTTGTTTCTTGTCGCAGCAGATGGAGTCGATTTTAGGAGCAATTTTGGCCTTCAGTGTATGTACCTATATCTTTTTTTGGCCTTTGTTAATCCTCTTGGATTTCCTCCGCCCTATGGCGGCCAAAGATACACGCCATGGCCGAAGACAATCTATGTCAGTCGGAAAGTAAGTCATTCCTGCCGCCTCACCCATTATGAAGAACGCTTGTCTAAATTGTTAAATTGTGTAATAGTTATGTAGATCAAGAACCAAAATATTTATTCAAATTCAAAGTGCGTTTTACAGTTCGCTAGTGGTTCCTTTGTGAATGTTGACACACATTATACATACTTTGTTACAAGACTGGTAACAATGAGCTCGTGTTTTGAAAATCGTTTCGCGTTCTGTCTATCGATACCTTATTTATACATGTTTGGCATTCGAACGTCGTGTTACGAATGCACGTTGATAATATTTATTTTCATGAGGCTTCTCTCACATAGTTGTATTTTCGTCTCGCCTTTTTTTGTGTGTAAATGGCATATCGAGTCCCATGTTCCCACGGAATTGACAGTTTTGCGGGTGAAACCGCGGGACGCTGCTAGTGGTGTCATAAAAATTAAAAAAATGTCATCTTAAAGTTATCAAATAGATCTCAATATGTATTTAAATTAGCAGACGTATGTTCAGTTTTCTACCGACTATACTTTGGCTGTCGAATTGAATAAAACTGACGAATCGACGAAAACTGGCAAACACTGGAAACTGTCGAGTTAAAGCAACTGTCTAATCGGTAAAACTGACGAATCAGTGAAAGTGACTAATCAAAGAAACTGGCGAATTAAATCAACTGACGACTAAGGGAAACTGACCAGTGATACGCGGAATCCGATTTTGACGCTGGACTGATTTTTCAATCGTCAGGTATCTCTTAACTGAAGAGTAAATGTTGTCGTTTGATAGCTTTTGTATAGACAATATGTCAAACTGTTATATTTATTCTTCAGATAAAAGTTATCTGAGTATTGAGACATCAGCCCTAAGTTTAACTGACAGTTTTAGTACTAGTTTAATTAAAATAAATACTTAATAAAATATTACAATTAGACTAGTACCTGCTAACACTACTTCTTAATTACTTACTAGAATTTATTTCAATCAAACGAATTAGGTACAGGCACTTTTGAATTGCCACTTTTGTTGCCATTAACCTTTACATCAGAATTATCAGTTTTTGGCTTTCCTCATTCAGTAGGCCCCGAATTTTTAATAGGCAAATGTTTATTTTTGGCACACAATCGCAAAAGTGGTGCTTCCTCTTCTTTTGTTTTTTAAAAAAACGTAATACTAAAAAAATAAATACTTAAGCTCGTATCATTGTATGTACATAGGAAAAAGTGATAACAATCATCCAAAACCATCAGGTCCTAAGAAACCTAATATCGCAAAACTAGTGCCAAAATTGAAGACGATTTACAATTTATGAACGAAGTATACGAACTTTTAAAAGCATCCTCATTATGAGATAAGGCTAGAATCTTGGATTTGGAACTGGCGCAGTTAATTTATGTACAATAAAGTAGGTCCAAAAATACTACCTTGTGGGAATCGATTTACGTCAGTTTAAGATTTATTTATTTATTTTTATTAGGTTCACCAACAATTAATTACACTAATACAACCACATAATACATTTTTAAAAGTAAAAATAACAGTGCATCAACTACTTATAGGTAAACACAACATGCTTAAAACAATGAATCATAGAAATAAGCTAACTTACTTAGTAATAAGCGCTAATATTTATAAATTGGCAACTTCGGTAAAAATTTACATTTAAAAATTCAAATTGGAAATTCTGATTAAAAATTATAAAATTGGTAGAGGTGACATTATATCATGAATAAAATTGATAAGAAATCAAGTAAAAATAAAAAATATAAAAACATTCATAAATTAAAAATGAATTAACATCGGCCATGCATAGATATGAAATAAACATAAATGAAACTAGGATTAAAATTAACGACAAAAAATTAAAATTGATTGATAGAAATTGATAACATTGGTAAAAATAAAATATAAAATTGATAAATTTTAGATCATCACTTATGTGCTCACCGATACTTACAAACTGAGATCTACCTGATAAATAATCAGCGAAAAAATCAAGCTGTTTCCCCTAAATACTCATGCAGTTTAGTTTGTTTAAGAGGTTGGAGATAATTATAGACTGTGTCTAACGCCTTAGCTAGGTCAAGGAAAACGCTGATATATTTCTTATTTGCATGTAATCAAAACTGGATATCTAGATATATCACTTACATTGAAATCTATGCTTTTGCTATTATCTTTCTTTTCCGATTTGTATTAATGTAACAGGTTCAAAAATATCGTTTACCACATTTGGCACACCATTAAAAATTTAAATGACAACTTTACACATGTTTATATCCATCAATATGTAATGGATTGTTGGTTCGGCACTGAATTAAAGGTTACTAATTATGCAACGGTGTGAGTGGTGGTCCGCGTATCGGACAATTTAGCATTCGTTTCGTATTTGTTACTTTTGAGTGCTCGATACAAGTTAATTTATAAGTTGTTTTGCATCTAGTCTACGGTTTTATTTATTTGATGATCAAAGTAGGGTATGGAGCAGCTATACTCAACTTATTATAAGTATGTGTGACTGTAGCTCTTTGAAATCGGTCCGGTTTGATAAGGAAGGTGGATGTAATAAGATCATCATCAACAGCCTATAGCAATCCACAATGTAGACCGCAAATCGGCCAGGTAGGTCGTCAGGCTAGGTGGAGCGACGATCTTCGCATGGTGGCTGGTAGCAGCTGAATGAGAGTTGCCGAAAATGAAAGAAAGAAAGAAAGAAAAAGTATTTATTGCGACTCGTACAGGAAGATCACAAACTAAACTAAATACAGCAAAATAAAAAACCAAGTTATATATAAAAAAAATTACAAAAATGGAGTTGAATGGATATCTCTCTACATATTAAAATTATCATAAAAATTAAAAAGGCGGCAGTCTACACTATTACGTATCCATTTCAATATATTCTGAATGAAACGTTTTTTTTAAAGCTTGAATAATATATCTTTATTGCTAACTGCATGTTAAAATAAACCGGATCTCGCCAAAAATCCACTTTCATTCACAACAGGAAAACGTAATCTAAAATGCAATTAAATTAATTGATAATTATCGATGGTATCCGTTGTACCTATAGTTGAGCATTGAGAGAGTAAAGTAAAGAAACTGCTTTTTGTTGATAAACGCACGGTATTAGTCGCTTCAATTTATTGCAATTACATACAACCTAGCGGCCTGGACCGTTATGCTGTAAAAAACTGGAGCCTGTCCAAGTATCCGAAGTGATCCAAACGGTACTTACTACTACAACCTTATTCGGCCTGTCATCTGTGTTCCTTTGGCGGGTACAGCGGCCTCGCACCACTACCTACTTGTACGTATCGGTTATCACTCTTATCTCGTACCAAGATAAAGCTCAACTAGGTTTTTAAGTAGACAAGACTTTATCTATATAGTTTTTTTCTTGATTTTATGTATAATTGGGTCTGCTGAATTATTTGAATGGGTTTATCTGTTTACTTTCTAAGAAAATGAAAAAGTAGAATGTGCTGTCGAGAAGTTCCAATTTAATTTCGTGTTTCGAGTATTGTTATGAGGTCAAGGCTTTCTGGCATTCGTCATAGTTTGTGCTCTTAAAGAATTTATCGCATTATTTGTCAAAAGCTAGAACTGAGCGGCTGGCTTCGACACTTTCACTGGCACAAGAGGCCTTTGCGCAACCTCCGATATGCCTTTGTTACCGAATTCACAGTCTTTGACTTGTTAAATGGCAGTGAATACACAACACACTTCGTGACTACTTACTTTTGACGACTCTAATATACTCGTACATCGGCCTTTCCATTAACGTATTTCAAACGTTACAAGCTAAAGCAAGTTAATAGATACCAAACATACTCGTATATTCATAAACATCGCAAATTATTAAGTAATTCATATTTTTACCAATCAGTAAAAAATCGTATACTTATCTGAATTTCGACTTTCACATCCCTATTAGTGTTGATGACCATTGCAAGTTGCGACGCATCACGTGTCCAGCGATTTATTCGAATAATATAAATCGATTGACGTGTCATGTGATTTTTCAACGGTACTGAACGCGTGGGATAGTTTGTAGGTACTGTACAGACAATCAGTTTGAAAATCGTCACAAAAAACGAGCGAGAGCATGTGAAGTATGACATGGTGTAACGGCATCCAAGTTGCACCGTATACCTGCTCAATACGAAAGGTTACTGCCACCGCAACCGATGACGTCGTCAATGTCAAGATAACACGCTTCCTTTGCAATCATTCACTTAATAATGTATTACCGAACATACACCTGAAAGTATCGAGTTCTGCAAAAAAGTCGATTCCTATCAGTACCAGTCTATACCCGAATACGTTTAAAATCTTCTCGATTACTTGTAGATATAATTAAGTATCTAGCAAAAGCTAAAAACATTCAGTAACATTTAAGCAGGAATTTTCTTTTTAATACTTTCGATAGACACTAATAAAATGATTAGCAAGTTGTGTAAAGACTTTCGGACTTCTGACGACCCGTAATGCCTGTCAAAGATCCACGAATGACAGCCGGGACCAACGGCTTAACGTGCTTTCCGAGGCGCGGAGGGGTCTTGGTATGTAAAGATGATAACCCATCCACAGACCCACCGCGGCAAGCGTAGCTTAACCTGATCGATAGTCCCCTACGGCTGGTATTACTTAGCCACGAGCCCCCTCCTCCTCACAAATTATTAGTCAGTATTTGACAACAATCGCAATGAATTTATATCATTCACATGTGAAAAGAAACAAACCACAAATGCGAAATTCCTCAACGAGCGCAAAACAATTCGATCACATTGCTGTTGTACCGAACAATTCACCTAACTGCCAGTAATTTCCGAAGATCCCTCAACCAGTACAATAGACCAATAAAGGCACTTGTTTATAAATAACTAACAATATGACACTGAGAAACTATTATTATGTAAGACATAGGTTCTCAGAAACGTGCGGTGGACGGAAAATGAACTGTTTGCAATGTTCGAAAATAAACCTTAACTTAGGACCTGTTTACATTAGCTTAGAACTCGAATCTTGCAACTTAATTTACGTAAGAAAAGTTCGGCTCAGAATATTTCGTGACAAGCCATAATAAAAGCCTGATTCTGTAACACATTTTTTTAAATGAAAATCGATTTAATTTAAACAAGTTAAAAAAAGAAAACTGCTTTGATCGTAGAGTTGGTTTTCGTGAACACGGATTTTCATAATATAAAAACGTATAAATTTACATTATTCGGAAATATAAATAGGTATCGTTTTTCTTGGTAATTATTATATATCTTTCAGTCGTAAAGGGTCTCACCGAAATGTTATAAAACTGTCTTCGTAACTCCCAGGAAATATTATGTGACAGTCGATTGTAATTCTTGACCCAATTGCAATTTGCAAGCCATTGACATTACAATGAAGTGTTACTCTATAACAAATTACGTAACGTCTTGAATAGCACAGACTCTACAGACTGTAAAGCCTTAAAAACTCGTTTATAATATATTTTTCGCCTCACCAGTACCTAAACTGTTCTATTATACCAAGGCATTAAGTCCGCCTTTGTACAGTTTTTTACCTGTGCATAAAGATTTTAATAAATAAATAATATGTAGCTAAACATCAATAATGTTTAAAATTTCCATACAACAAATACAATCTTCGGGCTTGATGTATAGTCTAGAGATCGAAGGAACATAACATAACCTTTATTATTTTCCTTACTCCACAATTACCATAAAAACAATACCTTTTTCTCGAAGTATGCATTATGTTAACTTTGGATCCTGACCACAAGGCGCAATATAAAATCGTTGCAATTAATCTTACCGTATGGCAAACGCACTCTCCATAAACAGGCTCTTAGATTGCACAGAGCCAGCGAGTAGAACCACCATCTTAGTCAAACGGCATTCAATGAGCACCATTTAAGCTGATCCTAAAATAACTAAAACAATCTGAATGCAGACCGTACAGGGCTTTAGCCTGACATATAGTATTCTACGGGCATCCACTACAAGCGATCGCACGCGTGCCTCGAATACCACACCAATTTTCAGTGAACGTTTTAATACAAACAAATTAACCAACAGCATACAATCTACACTTTATTTACTTGACAATAAAGTCTTTTGTTGTAAAAGAAATGAAAAATAAACGAAATAGCGGGAAGATGAATATCCAATCAATTTAAGAATAGGAGATGTATCAGCCAATCATGAATGAGTAACGCCACATCATCAGCCAATGGTGAACGAGGGTTTTTATGGGTTCTAGTTATTTGGTATTGAGACGGTTGGTCTCCGTTCACTGCGTACCGATATTTGCATATTTGTAAGCACGATGGTATTCTGTAGGTACACGAGAATATCCAGTAAAACAATATTGTATTTGAAACTGAGGCAGTCAAAACATTGTAATCGCTCCTGAGAAAAGTTAGTACGTCATATTTTTGTTTAAAATGAATTAATTCCTCGATAATATTGATACTCGTCCAACATGTTATGTTGGACGAGTTTCAAACTTGTATCATATTTCACATGTTTATCAATACATAAATATAATTTATGAAATTATTCTAAGTAGGTAAGTATAATATTTAGTTAGAAACAGAATTATGAATGCTCTACTTTGGTAAAACACTAAAAGTTAAATTATCAAAAACTATAGCGCAGTTCAACGATCTTTACTAGGTCTTTACTGGAAGTTGCACAATTAATACAACGTGCAGGGCTGCATTTAAATTCAAAGTACCTAGATTGCAACTCATTAAAACCAACGCAGGTACTGTTGCCACTAAGTCTACATTATTAATCTATTTAAATGTAGTTTTGCTGAATGTTCATTAATTATAAAACCATGCCGTACGTGCCATGTTAACTTAATTGATAATTGCAAGCATCGCCAAAAATATTTGCTGCTTGCTATCATTCTGGTAATCAAAAGTATACTAGAAATTACGAATCGTTTAAAAAAAATTACTGCTTTTTCAACAACTCAGAGCAGTCGCTGGATAAATGTGCCTATACTAAATGCATGCACTCTGGTAAAATTTCAAAAGTTCAGCAAAAGTCAAGAAACGGAAAGAATAGATGGACTTAATGCCTTAGACATTTTCTACCAGTTAAATTAGGGTTTATATGCGGTGCTATTCTGTAAAAATCTGACCGTGAAAACTTAGGTGAAGTGAGCGTGGAGTAGCTGTCAATAGTGTCAATTCCTAGCAAAACAAACTCACTTCACCTAACTTTTCACAGTGAGATTTTTACAGAATCGACCGGCTGGTTCTAACAAAAATTAGGACGAAAGTATGTGACTGATGCTGATGTTTATGCACCGTGTTTGACACGGCGACATTACCGCGTAATTACGTCTCTCTCCGCTGATGCCATATCAAACTAGCAAATCGATTTTCCCGGAGATTATTCCTGAAAGCCGGAAAGCTTAGTATAGTTACCGGTTAGACACCCGACAAGAGAAAAGAGCCGTTCTTATGAGTTAATTTGAATGATAATCGGTGAGGATGCAGACATTCTACAATGTTAGCGTCCGAGTGTCCGGGCATCCGGTCCGGCAGTTCGCCCCGAACGACGACCGGCTAAGAAAGTGGCACGATATGCACATCCCTTTTTCGGATTACTGTTACCGAAGATTATGATTGCATTAAAAAATTGACGATTACCTTCATAGCAAGTGATAGCAAAATATTAGATCCTTTTTCAAGATATTAGCAACCTTTGGTGCTAGGATTTTGTTGAAAATTTTATTATACTTATATCATTATGATAACAGCACGATTTGACAGTTGTATCTACTCCCGATATATATTGGTCCTTGCGAAATTTTTAATCAAAATCAGAAATATCAAAATCAAAAAAGTCATTTATTCAAATTAGGCTGAGAATCAGCACTTTACGAACGTCAAAATTACATAAGACAGTCCCCCCAAAACGCCCGCCCTTCATCACTTCCTAGTGCTTTCGCTGGGGAAAAGGAGAGGGACAACTACTCCCCAACAGCACAGCTGTCTGTCCAGTAAAAAAAAAACTTGATATATATACAATAGTAGAGGTATGCAAATTAGTTATTTTTACGGGACTTACATAAAGAAACTTCTTTTTTTTTTTATTTGAAATGGGTTTGCTCTTGACTCTAGTCTAGGTCAGAGATGACAGAGACAAAGTCTGCGATGGAGTGAGCTCACCCAGAAGAAGCCTGTTCACTCTTACTTTGAAGAGATTCGGGTTGTATGCACTCGGAAACACAAACGCAGGTAGAGAGTTCCACTCTTTTGCTGTGCGCATTATAAAGGACATTTGAAAACGCTTAGTGCGAATTGGTGGAATAGCAACTAGGTGGGGATGGTAACTTGCAGTGCGTCTGTGCGTTCTTTTGTCGGATCAGCTACTTTTGTTGACGGACTTAGAGAGAACACCCCTTGCTGTTGAGTTCGACCTCGCCCGATGTAAAGCGATGAATGAGGTCTACGAAAGTACGAGCACGCCTAGGAGATGCCTATTCACTTTTGCTTAGAAGGTTCAAGGATTGCTATGTAGGAGGAAAACTGACACCCTGGCTGGCGAATCGCGCGCGACACAAAGGCACCGCTCACTCGTTGCCTTTGTGTCGGCCGCGATTTTATCGTGTGACGCGCCTGTTTGAAGGAGCCTTAACAAGTATTACTTATTAATATTGTTTTATTGCCACATCATGTCACAGGTTACAAGTTGAAGTTACAGCTGTCAGCTTGTAGCAAGTCTCGTCGAGCTGGCTCAACACGACAACATTTCCTAGAATTTCAATCCACTTTATATGTGATAGTTATGGAATTTCGATTGCATTGCACGTACGCGAAGCGTTGGCAAATTGTTATTAGCATGTATTTATTTTCAGTGTAGTAGTTTGATTGAGACTGATGAACATGATAATTATAAAAATTGTTTGTGCATGGTTTCAAGATTTTTACACGATTAAAGATAGCTGGGACGCCCAAGTAACTAATACTAACTATGAAAATATAATGGGTATAGTGATGACCCATAAGGCCAGGAGTTATCGATTCCCATAACTCCTGGCCTTATGGGTCATCACTCATCACACACAGGCATGGTTTCACGATTTGTTACACGATGAAAATTAGCTGTGACGCGGACGCCTATCTATTAAAAATATTATGGGAATCGGAAACTCCTGCTAATCTTGCTCGGCATAGAGAAAAGTCGTACTGCGGCGCACGCCCAATGAAAGGAGTTAGATATCTTTTTTCACGGTTTTTATGACGAAATGACTGGCTGGCGCTGCGTTAAAAAAATTGTTAACAAAAGTATCTCGATAAATAATTAAGCACGACACAAATATTTCAATACAAAAAATAAGATCGTGTACAAAAGTGATTAGCAATAAAAAACGAAGTGTGTCATAAGGTCGTAAACTCGTAGGTACTAGCGTTCGGGGCGCTTCGTGAGCAGCCGACGTCTCGCGAGATTACAGTGCGTTGGCATTAGTTCAACTGAGGATACATGAATGAAAGTGCACTGTTCTTCCCTCGTTCATTAATGCGTCTGAGGCTGCGCAGTTCGGAAGTCATCGACGCCAGGCGGATGTCCGCGCTACTAACTTGATCATTATCAGCTCTGCTCTTGTTGGACATATTGTGACTGTTAATTAAAATATTTAATGGGGAATAAATCTTGTGATTGATTACTTAATTGATTTCTTTTGCATCATTCTGTATATTTGCATAACTGTGTAGTTACCTATTTGGTTTAGTTGTCGAAAGCATCCCTCACCATTTTTAACCGACGAAAAAACGGAGGAGGTTCTCAAGTCGACGCGTCTATTTATTTTTCCACATTCGTCTGTCCTTTGTTATGTATATTATATCCTTTATAATATTAAACTTTCGTTATGAGTCAAGTTTGTTCCTCCATGTTCGTCTTGGTCTGTTCTTGAATTTCATATTAATGCTACCTTCTTAATTTGAGCAACTTCGTAAGTACGCTGCATTCGGTTTGCATCTAATACTGTCTTAACTTTGATTTTTGTGCTACCCTAATCGCAAGATGCGCTGATTTGGAGCCATTCGCATTTCGATACTTCGATGCTTGGGGAGGCATATGTCCAGCAGTGGACGTCTTTCGGCGGCAATAATGAGGATGATGATATTTAGATCTATTTTGGGCTACTCAAATTACGCTGGATACCTTCGCTTTTCTGGAATTAGTTTTAATGAAGTAAAATAACGGAAGCCTATGTCGCTCTCGCTAGTGCACCCGAAACCTTAGATGACTTGATTAGTTCGTTAATTTATAATGCAGCTAAGCCATGTTATTAGAACAACAACGATAAGCATACAATGGTCCGTGAGGACTTCATTATTAATATTTATTTATAGGTAGTCAATTGTGGGTGCAATTAGCTCTGAATAAACTAATTATACCTAATTTAAGTAAACGAGTACCTAGCTCTCAAAACTCAAGTACTCTCAAATTATCTTTAAACTTCAAACCTGTTCGTAAAACAATCACCATATTATTTCTGCATTACAATATTTTTTTCAAAAATACCGAACTCGTCTTCAATAATACTTTTACTGAACAAAAACAAGCGCTGTTGAAAAAGGCGACTGCAAGATGGCGCGCTTCTTTCCCACGCATGCGCAATGGGAACCCGCGTCGCGCGCACATGTGCTCGTTTACGCGGGAAAACTCGCCGCCATAGTGCGTGTTTTTTTTTTTCAATCATATTCGTGTCAAGCTCACGCCATAAACGAATTATGTAAACAAACTAGGCTAGAGGTTAGATAATAAACAGCGTTATTGTTATAATAAATAGAATTTAACCAATTTTTACCTACTGTTCATATTGATCAAATATTCGGAATACCTACCTATTAGTGGGAACATCGTTTTGAGTTTAAAAGCTCATCAGTTGCTCACCGCACAAGTACACAGTGATCCATCCACCTGACCTGACGTTTATTTATTTTTATACACTTTATAGTACACCAGAAAATACATAACAAAAAAATTAACACTACTAACATACGTTCATTTCAAAGAGACATTTGCATTATATCTAAAATGAATTAATTTTTAAAAGCAAATTGAAATAATAATATGTATGGGTAGACTGCTAAAATCATAACCCTTCCTTTTGGCTTCGCCGTAGTCGGGCAAAAAACGCCCTTCACTTCCATTTTAAGATACAATAAATATTGCAGCATTCCACTTTGTTGTATCTCAAAACCTACCTAGACACTTTTTAATGTGATATCCGAAGTATCTCGAGGCCGGCCAGCCCGGGCATCGAACCGGCACCGTTATGGCAACCTGTTTTCTCTCATTAGTTCCCTGCGGAATCTTACATTGTAATTGCCATTTATCTTCTGGTTGTAATGAGTATATAGTACAAACTTTAACAGGACGTAGTATTTTTTCATACGCTTAATTTAACAGTTACTTAGGTCCGTCACTGTTGAGTAAATATTGATAGGAATTATTGTCAATACTTTTTAGATGTTTTCATGTTTGTGTAGGTGTGTAAATGCGTAAAGTATTTTTGTGAAATATCCTGCGTTTTCATCGTTGGCATTTCAAAATCAGATAAAATGACAGCATTTCAAAAACGCATAAATTATAAAACTCAAGTACCTTTTAACCCCGACTTGGATTTCTTGGTTAAAAACATTTTTTTCTCGAGCGATCCGATTGTGGGGGCTCATTTAGCTAGGAACACGTGTTAGCCCGCATATGTTCTCGCCAGCTTAATAACGAGCATCTGTGTTTCTTGCCTGATATTATACGACAATTATGAAAAAGAAGCAAATATTAAACTCATAAGATTGTAACTGGTGACTTTCTAGCTCGGTCGTATACTACTTCACCAGCAAGAAACATTAAAAATTTTTCCAGATGCAACCGCGCCGATTTGTAATGGTGTTTTATTGGGTATGTTCGTGTCAACTATCGAAGCGTCTTAAATTGGTCGGATTGTAATGTTAGGGTCAGTACCAATTGACCCTATGCAGCTGCCGTTCTTAACGGTCCGATTTCATGCGTCTCGATGTAAATACTTGTATTTTATTTCAAACGTGTTAGTATTGATAGAATTGAATGCCATCATCGGTGAAAGATTTTATGTTATCCTTATATTTTAACGATAGGATAGGAAATTCGTTGCATCGTTCGATCTCGTTGTGATAATGACAGTTTTATCGGTTGGCTTCGTTGTAAGTGTCAGAAGATAAAATTATGATCCCAATCCCTTTGATTTTATTACTGATAGCTAAACAGAATCCGAGAATAGAATGGATAATTTTATATCTATGAAAATGTCAAGATTTATGAAATATTTCAAGATAGCTTCACGGTAAATTGATGACAATTTCTATCTGAAAACTGTTAAAAAAAAACTGTGAGTTCTATGAAAATAGTAAGAAAAGAAAAAACATGCAATAGTTAGAAAAGAAAATGCGAATCGTTGTGATTTAAATTGTTGATCATAAATTATTTCGTATATACATAAAGTTGGTAAAGGCCTTTCGACTCAAGCACCTACCACCCAACTGAGCTACCATGAGTGGCCTGTGGCTTTCAACAATTCTCCCAGAAAGAAACAGCTCAAAAGCGACCAACGAGGAAAAGATATTCGATAATACACTTCAGAATGACACTGAAAAAAATAATTGAAAACAGAACGGAAGCTTACATTGCTGGCTTTATTACTACGCCACTTAATAACCGCCACACGCACGACTCATTGGTGATTGCTGAACTAGTAAGAACCGATTCAGGACCAATATGTGTCAATGTTTTTGAATCATCAGCTCAATTGATGGCGTCTATCAATGAGAGGCGTGACACATGGTTCGACTATTTATTTATACGTATGGCATAATGTCGTATATCGGTAATGAAACATCGTAATGTTCAGCTCTTTGTTTGATATGGAGCGGAAGATTTCCGTTTGCACAAACGAGTGAACTATGCAACTGACGTATCTGAGATAGGGTTTTGTTGAAGCTACAATTGAGCTTTGTTTTGGCCCAGAGTTCTTGTTATCTAGGACTTGGACCTCTGCGTGAAATTAACTTTAGGTGTAAACAAGATTAGATTATTAATTGTATTATTACCTATTTGCAAAATCATAGGTGCATCATCCGTAGTATTTTTATAGAAGAAATAAAAAATACAACGGTACATAAGATATTTTCCCGGTAAAGACTTAGGTTACCTACTAATATTTTCTTTTCCTTACTTACTTATTTGTGGGTTCAAATCTCGGCAAGTATCAATGTGACTTTTTCAATTCTTGTTATGTACTAGTCTGAAGGACGGTGAAGGAAAACATCGTGGACTGGATTTATAGTCAGAAATCGCCAACCTGTCTTGAGCAAGAGTTGTAGTCAACGCTCGTGCCCTCTGTAAGAGATGAGGCCTTTGCCTTTTTGAAGTTAGGCGCGTTGGGCATTTTTTGAGATGGGAAAAAACCATTGAACTCGCGCCATTGTTACCGTAAGCGACACCGCGCGTGTTTTGTTTATAAGACGATTAAATAAATACCCGCATCGGGTGTGTTCGGCTGTCCTCGGGATGTACTCGGTTTTAATGTATATCCGATATGTCAGTGAGTTATGGCAAAGTATTGTGTTTGTGTTTTGTTTTCACTTCTGTCGGCACTCCCGGAGTGCCACTGTTTTTTTTTGTGTGGGGATATTCATGGATACCTTCCATCTGTGGAGAACGGAGAGTTATGTCGGACTTCTAACGACTAAAACCCCAGGGAAAACTAAAGCAAGACTATGTCTGTCTATTACCTTTCTAAATCTTTTATCCTGTCTTATCCTAACTTCCTAACTAATAATATAAATGCGAAAGTTTGTTTGTTTGTTACCTTTTCACGCCTAAATCAGTGAACCGATCACCCAACGTATAATGCAAAATTGGTGTACAGAAACTGACATGGGGTACCTTTTATCCCGAAAAAAAAGTGCTGTTTCCGAGGAAAAGAACAATAACGTTATTATGATAATAGATGGCGCCACGTGTCTTTCGAACGGGATTGACACTTATGCCTTATGCGGTTGCGGGGCGCTGCTAGTATTTATAATATATGTATGTATATCCATACTAATATTATCCTATAATACTCTTAGTTATATTTAAGCACAACAAACCAACTTGTCTGTTAAAAGAACCAAGCTAACATAAATGGATGGAAAATAATGGTAAATAAAATATTTTACTCTCGTCCGCGTCGTGTAGCAGGTGGTACAAATCAGCTGTTCTTAAATTGACTAATTTTGGTACTCTTATCTTAATTGTAATTTAAGAGATGGCGGACACGTAATCACCAGTGATGTTTGACATTGGGGGATTCTGGGTCACGAACAGTAACAACTGTCTTTATGATTGCAACTTTGGGCTTTGACAGAGCATGTCAACGACGGCTGTCGCTGAAAACCAGCGCTGTTACTCTGTCTCGCATAGGGTCACTGCATTATGCTGACTGATGGCCGTGTTGCGTGGATGTGACGCATATTTTCCTCCAATTTCTTCTTTTTTGTGTTTGTGTGTTTTCTTTGTGTTATGTTTTACCGCAAATAAACGCATTTTATTTCTTACTATATTAAAATAGGGTATTTTAATTTTTTTCTCGTTGTATTTTTTGTTTGCCGCATTTTGATATCAGCTTATATGTGTTGGTATTGGATTGAGTAAACAAAATATCAAGAACTCATAAATTAGCATGCACATGGATTTTAATTAAGTACCTACCTGTACCGTTATATTATTGCAAACATAATAATAATATGGCATACTGTCGAAATATTAACCTGACGCATTTAATAATGGCCCAGATTTATATAAATATTGCATACACGCTGTATTGTACTTGACACTGAGTGTACTGTGTAAGCTGTGTTTTTAGATAATAATATATTTATTTTTAAATAAACAGACGTGTTCGTTCTATAAAGAGACAGAGGCAAATCGTTTATTTTTTTGACTTTTAAATGTCAAACTAAAAAAATTGAATCTAGACTCAACACCATTTCATAATACGTATTACCAGGGATTGACCTTCGTACCGAAATTATACAACAACCTACAAAATAAATAATATTGCTTTAAACAGAATATATTGGTAAGTAAGTACCAATTGTTTAATGCAGCAAATGATTGCTAATCGCCCTTCTTATCAAGGACCTCTAGAAATTATTTCTTTGTTTTCTTTCCCCATTATCTTGGGTAAAATGCTCGATGTCCAATGATTCGCCCTTAGTCATGTGTCATTTCAGGCAAAGGACCTAAATATTCATAAATATTTTTTTATTTCTTTCGACATCATGCTACAGGCACTTGTTAGTAAAATGCACAATCTTACATGGAGAAAGGTGTCTGAAGTAGGACCCGGGTCCTGAGTTGCAGACCACCCGGCTCTCTTGGATAGGTTGTTACATGACATGTTAATTTACAAAATGGTTAGAGTCGGGATATTTTATAATAAAAACCTGGAAATGCAATTAAGTATAAGCAGAACCTACAGAAATATCGTCTTTGGTAATCATAAAACTGGGGAAACTTCCAAAAGTTCGTTTGTGAATGTGAATTCTGTTTATCAACGAGTTCACGATGTGTTTTGAGAAATTCAAAGAACTGACTTTTAAATGTCCGAATTACCTGTTAAAATTAAATAAAAGTTGAGAAATCTATGATTT
Source organism: Luperina nickerlii (assembly GCA_963855955.1). NCBI lineage: Eukaryota > Metazoa > Arthropoda > Insecta > Lepidoptera > Noctuidae > Luperina > Luperina nickerlii. The sequence goes on from OY979662.1 coordinate 4,449,563, forward strand.
CCAGAATTATTTCTATTTTATCCACTATAACTAGGTCTGATCCCCTTACTCTTTTTGACAGGTAAGTACAATCAAGAGAAAAACAGTTGTTACGTCTTATTGTTATTTCATAGATTTTTTTGTAGGTTCCTGGTATTTAGTTAGTATTTATTTAGTTCCGCTATTTGAATATTAAAAAATATTTTTTTGAATATTCAAATAGCGAAACTCTTTGAGGAAAATAATAGTGTAGGTCTTGTATTGACAATACTATCAACGTTAGGTACCTACTCATTGTATACTGCGGTTGGAATTCCAGTTACTATTACATAAATATTTATTTATACTTGCCAGTGATGTGAGTTTAGTCGTGTTCCATTATTTATAGGTACATAAATGTGGCCACGATGTTTTAAGAACGAGTGGGTGCTTACTAAGTCTTTATTTTAGTTTTAGCATGACCTAATTAAGTTGATTTTTATGTTTTCGACTGTGGCTTTTAAGTTGATTGTTGATTTCTCTGTAGACAGTTTCAAAACAAATAATTTCCATAAATCTGTAGCAAAAATGCCACTTGAGTGATGATCTTTCGCTTAGTACAGGCTAGATACTGATCGTGACAAGTCTGATTGCTGTCTGTTTGAAATTGTTTTTCTGTACTTTCTCCCACGTTTGCTGTAAGTACAATTTTATCAAACATTTAAAAAAATCTAGTAAAAATTTCCACAGAATAAGTTTAAATCAACAGGTTCAAGCAAACGAAGTCAAAATATGTTTAATTTTTCATACCTATTGAGGTAAAAATATTATGTAGTTTAAAGAAACAAAAAATCACGCTTATCTATTGGACTCGTCCGCTATCCATGTCCTGGCTCTATCATCAGATCAGCTCCAAGATACCAAATTATAGTTTTGTCATCCGGACTACATATCTATGGTACCTCCATACAAAGTTTCATTTTGATACGACAATTAGAAGTAGGCTTCTAAGATTTTATTCAATTGTTTGTTAGACAAGTGAAGCTATGAAAAGCGTGTTAAAAATAATAAATAAGTGTCTAAATCGATATTATACATTTTTTGTTGATTCGATTCCTAAACAGAATCGAGGTGTCGAGATCGACTCGTGATCGTTACAGTTGCGCAAGCCACTCACAATTTCAATTAATTCTTAAGACTAGCGGACGTGTTGCGCAGTCGCTTTAGCGTTCACATGGTCAATCTTTAGGGATTATCATTGAGCAATAAAAATTGTCTGATTACCAGTCTTACCAAGGGGTAACGTGTTACCCAGTAACTGGGTTATGGAGGTCCGATAGGCAGTTGCTCCATGTAAAATACTGTATTCAGCTGCATCCCGATAAACTGTAAGCCGACCCCAACATAAATATAGTTGGGAAAAGGCTAGGTCACCCGAGGCCGTTTTATAAAGTGTTAAAACCATGATGATTCCGTTGAGAAAAAGGGACAGCGCTATACATCTTGAATAGCTCCATCTGTCTTTCACACTGGAATCATGATGGCACTTTATAATACGGCCCTAGGTCGATCGGTATTTAACAGGCTATGTCCATCCTGCCAAGTTGAACCGTTCCCCAGTAGTAAATGTTCCTGTTGATCAATCTGCATTCAATATGAGTCAGTTGCCCTTCATTGGGGGTCGGGAACCTATTACCGAGTATAAATTTGCGCCGATTTTCAGAGAGAAGTCTCCTAACGTCTCCGCCGCCCTCATCTGCGGGATAATTGTGTAACACACTAAGGGCTGATTTTTCCAACGCCAGATAACTTTATCGGTTGGTTTCCTGCGAAGAACAGAAGTATACTTCGCAAAAAACCAACTGAATGACACGGTGTACCCATGTAGTATTTCTAAAACGACATTGATGCAAAAGAAGGCGATTCTCGAATTTACACTCGTGCGTAGCACATGACGCGTTCGTCATAGCTGTTCGTTTCCTATGTCGCTTATAAATTTGTGCCGTTATCCAGAATCAATACCAATATTATAAATTCGAAAGTAACTGTCTGTCTTTATGTTACCTTTTCACGCCTAAACCACTGAACGGATTTCGATAAAATTTGCCAGAGAGATAGATTGCATCCTGAGGAAGGATATAGGATGTTTTTATCGACATACCTCGCGGGCGGAAGCTAGTCATATATATTCTCAGTACAAATCTTTCGTAAATTACGAGTCTAGAAACAAAACACACACAAAGTTGTCCTTCCACATGACGATGCTATTTTTTGACGAATCCTACAGGGAAATGTACAGAAGCAAGGTGGGCACTGCAGCTTGAAACGTGTCGACTGGTGTTGACCAATCTTTCCACGTCGCATGTAAACTAAGGCATGTCGCGTGGCTTTCTTGCGAGGAATGCTCGGATCGACATGCCGAGAATAGCTCAACTTGATTTTTATTACGAGGGAAAAATACGAATCGAACCATAATCACGAATACAAGATGCGCGAGAATAGCCTTCGAGTTGTTAAGAAAATCACTGACTATTAGGTTCAGGTTAGAATCTACCAATTGCATGATATTAGCTATATCGTTTGCATACTTCACATCCCTGTAATTTGTACTGTGCTGATTCTTACAGTTTAAACATCTAGAAATAAGTAAGAACATGTTATTATGCATATCCGTTTACATGTTGCGAGTGCATAGTTTACTTGTTTCTGTCACGAGAGGACAGTTAGTAAGCGGGGTAATTAATAGACTTCAGATTTGCTATTAGTGTATGTAATATAAAAATAATAATTATTCAGAATGTTATTTCGTTACGCATACCTTTTGCAAACATCCTAATTTATTTGAGGTCGGCGTACCACGTCTTTTTCTGCCATATTAATTCTCTGTTAGTAATTTTTTTTATTGCTGATTGGGCCCGTTCTTGACCTCAATCACGCCTGATGGGAAGCGACGGATGAGGTCTATGATGGAACGAGCATGCCCAGAAGAGGCCTAAGGCACTGGAACTCCCACGCATCGACGAAACACAGGAGGCTGCTTGACGCCAGACTCCAATGGAAGGGTGGTAGCAAACCAGGCGGGCGTTAGCGCTACCACCGCAAGGGAAGAATTGGCCAGTCAATGAACCTTATTTTAGGATGCGCCGAGCGCTCGGTTCAGTTGATAATCTGGTAGATTTCATCTCGGTAGCTACGCCCTTTCTAACCATATCGTCTTTCATTGTCCATCCATCGATTGTTTGGTCTTCCACTACTCGTGTAATAGTCATCCACATTCATACTTCTGGCACGGAAACTAAGACACCTAAAAACGACTTTTGGTACTTACTACTTTTTTGTATTATTCACAGTTTATAATTATAGTCTTTTAACTCTAGAACCAACCGAACTCTCCATTGATCAAAAGGTCCAACATGTTCTATTACGAAACCCCCAAAAATTACTCACTTTCTATAAATAATCAATCGTTCTGTAGTAAAAAGTACGTCAAGTTAGTCGATTAGTAAAAAAAAGAGCTGTGAGGCCATCTCGTAGGGAGCCAGGCAAGCGTGACCGTGCAATGGGGCCGCGTGCGAATTGCCCGCTAGCTGATTACTGTGGAACCGGTCGCTGTACCAAAAAATCTACTACATAACGTGCTTTTGTGACTGCTCCCGGCTACGTTAGACACTTATTGTAGTACTAAGTGGTGAAGGCATTTCGAAAAAGTATTCAAAGTCGTAAAATATTTTTTTTCAAAAAGGCACATAAGGACGTCAAAATTTACAAGAAAATATAATTGATTCTGGTTGCCCCCCCTTCCTAAAGGTAGTTTCGTATGGAGGAAAAAGGGCAAGAAACTCCACAGTTATTCTGTTAAATTGTTTTACGATACCTATTCAGTTTACATTAATTAATTATATGTATAATTATGTGTGAAGACGTACAATACAAACCAACCTAGAATAAAATCACTACCACCATGGGTTGTATTTATGTATCGGTCTACCTTTATGGGAACACATGATTTTCATAGAATACAGTGTCTCTCACCTCTTCACTTTTGAGGGTCTAGCTGGAGTTAAAATTATGGAGTTTAAAAGGCTAACTTTTCAAAAAGGTATGAAAGTTTTCAAAACTATTACCATGTGTTTCCCATTTGATTCTTATAGGTATAAGAAGGAAAGAAAAGTATTTATTCGCACTCACATATTAAGATCGCAATCTAAACTAAACACAACGCACTACACTATACGTACAAATACATATGTATTTTATTTGTTATTTGCAAAACAGACAATTGGTTAATATTAAGTCGATTTTAATGAATGTCGCCACTCTAGTTGGTCGGTTGATCTAGAATTTCCTCGTCGCCTTATTATCAATTCGGCTGATTGGAAGACGGTGTTACGACTTAGAGAACCAATCAAAAAGTATTTCAAGTCACATCCGCAGTACATTGCATTTTATTTGCTTCGGTGTAATGATTTGTATGAATAAATATAAGAAAAAAAGAAAGAAGTAGAAAAGTAGAAATAAAAAATAAATAAAAAATATAAAAGGAAAGTAGAAAAAAGAAGAAAAGAAAGAAAAGAAAAGGAAAAAAAAGAAAAGAAAAGAAAAGTAGAAATTACAGAATGTCTCTTATTACAGTGTGCCTTATAGCAAAGGCCTTTTCTAACAATATCTATCTATCTATGCTTCCTATCTTTCGCAACTCTTCTCCAATTTGGACCCGCTGTAAGTTTTAATTCGTCTTCCCATCTTTTGTATATGCTCCCCTGTTCCCTTTGCTATATCTGCGGTACCATTCTGACAAAACTTTACTCCACTTGTCTTGAGTGTCTTAACATTTGTTTTAATATAGTAGGTATGTCTATTTATTAGTACGCATATGAATAAAACGAAAACAGCATGTGTTGTTATAAGTTCAGTTTGAACGGTGGGAAATTGAGTTTAAACAACTGGTCGCTTTTAACTCGGTAGCCATGAGCTGAATCCGTTATTCTTCACACACAATTAGATCAGTTACTTGATTAATACCTGCAAAAGTGCTCACTGTTACCGTTTTTATAACCTTAGCTACAATGCGTGCCACGAAAGATGAGACTTGACCCCGCCTCCCCCGCTCTTTCCGCCGCCCCTATGACGTCCGGTCCCGTCCCGCACTCAGACCTCATACCGCTAAAGATACCTAATATCGTGTTCTGCGCATGTCAGACCACGTGGTGTGTCAAGTCTCATCTTTCGTGGCACGCATTGTACGTTACTATCTTCATCAGCCTAAAACACTCCACTACTGAACATAGGCCTCTCCAAATGCACGCCAATTAGCTCAATTCTCGGCAACTCTCATGCAGCTGCTACCAACCACCCTGCGAAGATCGTCGCTCCACCTAAACTGCGAGCGTCCTGTCTTACGTTTGCCGATTTGCGATCTCCACTCGAGAACAAGTCTACGGTAAAACGGTGAGCGGTCCTACGGCTAATATGGCCGATCCATTGGCACTTCAGCTTGCTTATTCTGCGAGCTATTTCTACAAGCTAGGTCATACCGGCAAAACCGGTAAGTAAGGCAGAAGAGATTGCGTGATGTAAGTAAAATATGTATGCATTTTCCTAATATAAAACATAAATTAGGTATAGGATGTTTTTTTCAATTAATATAGTTTAGTTTATCACTCTTACTAGGAGGATTTATTTATTTATTCTAGTTGACATTATACTATACAGACATAAAAACCAAAAATAACAAAATTAAATTCTAACTTAACTAAAACTATACAGAAACTAAAAAATTGCGTCGAAAAATTCATCCGCATCGCTGTCGACTGGTAATGTACCCAAGAGACTGGCGGCATTATCACGTTGTATGGCGATGCTTAGGCGCTGGCGAAGGTAAAAGCCAGCCCTTGGGTCACGGAAAGTGTCAACCAGTCGTTTAGAAATTTCTTTAAAAAGACCATGAGCACTCGGACCCCACGGACCGAGAGTTTCAACCCCAAACGGCTCGAAAATATAATTTCCGATAAGGTTATTATATGTATTTTCGCCGCTTGAGGTTTTCCGGTATAGGATAGATAAATTGTTTCCAAAAAGGAGCAGGGTCAGCCATTGTGATCCTTCGAGTTAGGTTAGGTAAGAAACCGCGACAAAATAATAAAATAGAAATCATAACGTTTTTAAAAACTGTATTCAAACCGAATTCGAAGGTTATAATAAATAAATAAAAAAAAAAAATAAAAAAAAAATAAAAAAAAAAAATATGTTCGATTTAATATTTTTAATAAAACGTTGTTTACATGTAGGTACAGTATACTGTTCACCCATCATGTGTCGCGCATGTACCCACCATGTGTATATTATTTCATCGTGTCGTACATGTTATGTAGGCTCAAAATGTCGACAAACAATCCTATTGTGTAGATGCCGTAAAAGATTTTTATATCGTAAGATTTAATGAATAAGATAATGAAGTGTTAGACTACTAACATGAAGTAGTGATTCTATAAAGGCTCCTGCAAACAGGCGCGACACGCGACGCGAATCGCGCGCGACACAAAGGCACCGCTCGTTGCGCGACTTGCGGTGCCTTTGTGTCGCGTGTCGCGTCGCGCCTGTGTGCACGAGCCTTGAATCGGATTTTATTGGTGAGAATAAGAGGAGGCGCTTTACAGCGTACCTACCTACATATAGCACGAATTGTCAAGGAACTTCTGACCAGATCGACCAGCCAATTATACTAGTAATTACATCCTACTAGTCCTACTCCTATTATAAACGCGATAGTTTGTGGGGATGGATGGATGTTTGTTACTCTTTCACGCAAAAACTACTGAACAGATTTTGATGAAACTTTACAGTAATATAGCTTATACATCAGAATATCATCATCTATCGAATCATAGGATACTTTTTATCCCGATATTCTCACGGGATCGCAACTAGTACACTATAAATTAAAGTCACTTTTCGTCTCTGTCTGTGTAACCGCGTTGTTCTTCAAAACTTTGCAACGGGTTTTGATGCGGTTTTCACCATTGTTTAGAGAATTGGTTCCGGAAGGTTTATGTGCATAATACATTTATATTAAACTTGCGTATAATAAAAAAGTATCGATGTTTTATCAAGTCGTGTAAAGCGTGCGAAGCAGGGGCTGGTGGCTCGAGTCTCATATAAACTTTCAAGTTACAGTCCGGCCGCCGAGAGAATGCGTTCTTGCCACCCGTCAGTTTCATATAAACGGATATGTGTTTTGCGAATTTGATCTTTATTAGTTACTAGAATTGTCGCACTGACAGGTCTCAGAAAGCATTCTCCCGACGGCTGGACCGTAGTGTAAGTACGACGACATTATGCGACAGTTAGCTTAGGCTGCCTTTCCACCAGAGATGAGCGAGGATGCGTAGCGAGGGATGTGTGTGAAACCAACCAATAACATCGCTTCATTTTTATAGCTTGAAATAAGTTAGCATTGGTATTGGTTAGTTTTACACACATCCCTCGCTACGCATCCTCGCCCATCTCTGCTGGAAAGGAGCCTGAGAATAGTCCGGAACAATAATTTTCACATAATTGTCGTCACTAACGTCTCATTTGCATTAATCGCAATCTACGTACAGACGCCAGCACATCAAGGTACTACAATCTGTCAAATTTCTCTAATAGATATTCAACTTTATCGCCAAAGCATAAGGTTCAAAGTTGATTAGGAAAATTGACAGTATCGGGTAGCTTGATGTGCTGGCGTCTGTACAAGGAACAGTAGGGTGAACATAACTTTAAATAAACTGAGACGTTCCCGTAGCGGAACAAAACTGTCGACTCTCAAATGTACAATGCGTGCCACGAAAGAAGAGACTCGACCCCGCCTCCCCCGCCTCTTTCCGCCGCCCCTATAACGTCCGGTCCCGTCCCGCACTCAGACCTCATACCGCTAAAGATACCTAAAATCGTGTACTGCGCATGTCAAACCACGTGGTGTGTCAAGTCTCTTCTTTCGTGGCACGCATTGTATCTGCATTGTGTCCACTGAACCGGCTAATTGGCCTATAGTATATTCCTTGATAATTTACACACATAACATCACGCTTGTAATCCTCGAAACGTGAGGCACGGGGAAAGTTATGTTTAAGTCCCATGTAATAGGAGAGGAGGCAAGCCTATTGACAACATCAATTGGGCATAAATTCAAGCTCCGTACTGATACTGAGAAATTGGGGCAAACTGCCTGACCTAACCAAGGAGCTCATGGCCAGCAGTAGCGCTTCGCTTGCGACCACTAGACGGACTGGCCACTTTACTAAGTACATAGATACATTAAAAAAAAAAGTTATGTCTTCTTTAATAATGACCGCTAAGTCCACATTGCACGTAGACAATTACGTAGACTTTTGCATTTATTTCAATCTTATGTAACCACGATCAAGTATTCGTTTGATTTAGTCCACCGCTTCTCTATTCGGTATTTTTGTTCGATATTTTATTTCTTTGGTTTTTAGGGTTCCGTATTCAAAGGGTAAACACGGGACCCTATTACTAAGGGCCTTTAATAGATTTGCAACTTTATCGCTAAAGCATAAGGTTCAAAGTTGATTGGGAAAATTTGACAGTTTCGGGTAGGTTGATGTGCTGGCGGCGGGCGTCTGTACGTTGAACAACTAACTAGTTTGCTAGTTTTCCCAGTTTTCTTATTTTTGCAGTAATAAAGCCGACCCCGATGATTTAATTAATCATTATCATTAGGCTTTGTGACCGGAAAACGCAACTTTGAATTGGCATTACACTGAATGCAAATCAATTATTTATTGTTTTTCTCGACTAGATTATGAAACGATTTAACAACTTATTTCCATCTGTACTTTATCATTGTCCTATTAACAAGTTCCTGTGTATTTTTCAACCTGACACAATATCATTTTATTAAATAAACGTATAATGGTGGTATAATTTTGTTCTTCGGAGTCGATAATGAAGGACGAAGGACCACGGTCATGTAGTGTTAGGGTTACCAACCCTACTATATAATATATTATCCAGCTATATAGAGGCCTAAATATTATTTTATATATATGTATATACTAGCAGCGCCCCGCGGTTTCACCTGTAAAAACTATCCTATGACCTTTCCTGGGACTCAAACTATCTCTATACCAAATTTCATCTAAATCGGTTTAAGCGTGAAAAGGTAACATACAGACAGACAGGTAGTTACTTTCGAATTCATAATATTAGTATGGATAGTAGGCGAAACAACTATATTTTCATTTCAAAATGGCGAAATAAGCTCATTCTGGCCATTATTAATCTCATAAAAAAGTTGTCAACCCTATGGAGTGTGTACATGACGCCAGCACATCAACCTACCCGAAACTGTCAAATTTTCTCAATCAACTTTGAACCTTACGTTTTAGCGATAAAGTTGAAAATCTATTAAAGAAATTTGACAGATTGTAGTAACTTGATGTGCTGGCGTCTGTACATGACGACACTTTCGGTATGGCTCGCTATCGTTCCCGTACGAGTATCGGCACTAACGTAACGCTACCTGACTACTCATAACTATGTTTAAATCGTGATGGAAGGCGATGACTTTGCTTATACAGGGCTCGTCGGTAATTTTTGTTTTTGCTCGTTGGTTTTGTTTATTAGACATGATGTGAATGCAGTAGTTTGAATTGAGACTTGTCTAAAATGAGAAGTCTAATATTGGCACATGCATTTTCAATCTTATCGATAAGTTTGAAAGACTTGAAGGAGTTCCCACCGTTTTATTAATTTTTTGCAGTGCACTGAATAATTAAATAAAGTGGGCCGAGAGAATTTGGTAATCATTGGTATTACAACTGTTGTTTTTGCACCGGAATATCGATTTTTTTAAATGATTTCTTCAAACTCGTAGAAATGCACAATGGTTGTTTTACAGTTTTCTTCCGGAGTAAATAGAGAAGACTGCGGCTGAGGTGACTAAGGTGACGTTTCCACAACGACATTCTTTGACAAAATTTATCTAAAAAATGCAGTAGGATTATCTCATGAATTCATTACAGTTGCTTCTCAACGCTTGAGTTCATTTGTAATCTTTATTCATACCTTGATAGTAGATAGTTAAGTGGCTGATAAAAACAGGAAAATAGTGCCTGCTGTTTCCCGTAATGTTTCCATTAGTGTGGCACTTTGATTCTCTTAAGCATACCGCTGCTTTAGGACTCTGCTTTGATACACTCAATAAATGTTTATGCAAAATTACTTGCGCACCCGCACAAACTGATACAATATCCCATTCATTCTATCTTTGAATAATTAATAACGTACTTAATACAACGAGAATGAAGTTCAGAACAGCCGACTCTTTATAATCCATCAAAGAATTAGGTACTTGAGTAATTACCCTTACAACTAGATGTCATTATTTCTATTCGCTATAATCATTGTGCCAAAGTTGGTCATGGCACAGAGGCGTCACTTTTTGTTTTTTCAAATCATTAGCCGCGTTTGTGACAGCACGCGAATGTCCAACGAACGGTTTTTCAATCCATATCAATTACTGAAACCTCGTCCTTGAAGGCTAACGGATACATCAAGACTTGTAGACTATTTATTATATGTAGTGTTTTGTTCGTATTGTTTTGTTCGCCTGAAACAATATAAAAAACGTTTTATTTTAGAGCCCGCCCAAGTCCTATCAAGGGTTAAACTGTGATAGCTTATTATCATGGCTTAACGGGCCCTTATTTCAATCACCCAAGCATGGAGACACTAGTATATTTATGACAAATCCCTTTACACATTCAACTAGTGAACTTATAACAGTGAGACGCGGGCGGAGCTGCAAACACATTCAGTTAGCATAACGATTGATATAGTACGGGATTACAGGATGGCATCATGCGGTATCGAGGCTGGCGAGGAGACGTCACGCTCAGCTGGCCAGGCGTCACGGGCTACCGAACGCCCCCTTCTCCCCGTCTTCGGATATCTTCGGCTGGGTTCGGCGATCTTCGGCTCCCAGATCCCAATTCCTTAGGTGCGCGCACGCTGTGTGACTCAACTAATTATTGAGATCTATGGGTGTAATGATATCACGGGGTCTTTATTGTTTTATTTTGTTGTAATTGGTCTGTGTTCGGCGTGTTAGTCATCTAATTATAGGTCCAAACAAATGTTTAGTTGCAGAAGTTGTTGCGTTTAAAGAAGGTTATCATTAATTTCGAACGACTTTGTACAGACGCCAGCACATCAAGCTACCCGAAACTGAAAAATTTTCCCAATCAACTTTGAACCTTATGCTTTAGCGATATAGTTGAAAATCTATTAAAGAAATTTGACAGATAGCTTGATGTGCTGGCCTCTGTACAAGAAACAAAATATGTACAAAAAAATCTATAAACTTTTTCTAAGTAAGTTATTTGGCTGTCGCTTGTTGGCGACGAACGTTTGTCGTATATAATTTTGGTCATAATACTACGCTAATACTGTTGTCAGTTGGCTCAAATCATTCGTCCAACATATTACTAAAGGTTTTTATTTAGTGGGCATTATTCTCTACAGCAATATTGTAACAAAAGATTCAATGTGTGGATCATTGTACTGTGACGTAATAAAAACAAAAGGTGGTGCTTGACATTGTTTTAAAAAATGGAAGCCCTGTGATCCCATAGGAGTCGTGTGGTATGTGGTGGGCGTGCACTATTCAGTCATGCACGGGAATGACTTTTGTTTACATTAACATTAAGAGGTCGAAACGTGACATAAGATTTAAATGAAGTGGTTCTGTGACTTTTGTTCATGTACAACGCTTACAGAGGTACTTATGTCTGTAAACTCAAGTGCACTTGAGTGTTACGTTTTCGAAACAGTGATCATGTAGGTAATATGATGACCCTAGAAATGTCTATAAATGGGTTTCAGTTATCTGAACATTGGCTTCAGGGAGTGATTGCTCCGCATGGAGACTTCGCAGAGCCAATATCGTGTTCCACGTGTCATATTGTTTTAGAGCCAGCAACGTTCACCTCGAGATCCCAATTAAATATTAGTCATAATTAAACATACCATCTGAGCTTGTAATGATCTTGAGCACTTATTTGTGGCTGGACAAAGTATCGCACAGACATACTCTCAATACCCGCTGAAACGAATTTTGGTCCTTTGTCCCAAATATTTTTCTAAAGGCTAATTCCCGAAATTAAAAACGATCAAAACTAGTCGTAGTCTCATCTCAGCGACAATCAATGTCAAAAACTTGTCGTGTACTTGTTGTGTTGTACTTGTCTTGTTTGTCTGAAAAATACTTCTTCTACTTCTACTTCAAAAACGTTTACTGTTGTAAACGTTTTTAAAATTACAACAATTGTCCCTCTGATGGGTGTACCAATTACCAATGCAATTAAATATTGAAATACCGAGAAGCGTTGATTAAACCTTGCATACTTTCCGATATCAAAGTTATAAGTGCATAATCAATTATGAAAATATTTTCAGATATGTTTTTGTATATATTTGTATAGAAGTTAGTTGGTAATTTAATTTAGTATCTTGTGTAAATAGTTAGTTACATTTTCTCTAAATAAACAATATATATTTTTCAGATATTAATTTTAAACGTTGGATGTCAGAACTAATTAACATTACATCTGCTAGTCTGTTACTGATGTTGAAATGAAATTAATGTCACGTACATTAATGTCTACAATTTTACATGAATATTTTATGATGTTATGATAAAATACATATATATTTTGGGAAAAGAAGCTGTTGTTTCATAGAAAAGTGCTACGCGGTCAAAATGTATGGAACAGCAATTATGTTTTTTTATAACTGACGAAACATTTCAACGCTGCACCCCTGCTGCGTTGAACGGAATCCATGTTTAGTTTGCGCATCGATGTCCCTGCCCCCTTGTATGTAATTTGTGTGTCTATATTAGGTAATTTATTTAGATTTATCATTTTATTTTTCCGTCACTGAATTTCTGATGGCAGGTACATTCCCTTCTTATTTGCGTAGTCCTATATTCACTTCGCTTGGCTATTCCATAGAGGTATATAATTAGCCTGTATATCTAATCAGCTAGATCACACCTGCAATTAGCTAGGTATACTTGCGATTGGTCACAGTCCATCGCGACTACGACCCGTCTATCAAGAACGAAGCGAAGCGAAGAAGAAGACTTAGCTTGATAAGTCTTGTTTGTTTCCGCACAGGTTCTATTACATCGGTAACAAAATTGGTCCACACAAACTCTTTCCTAGCGGGAAAACTACGAAGGAAACTAGGTTCATATGTCCTTTTAAAAAAGGATCCTGCACCGTTCCGTTTCACATGCGATGACACGCGTACCACTAATTAGATTATCCTACATCGTGGAAACTGTGTCATTGTAATCATTGGGCTAAACTAATGAGAGAAACAGAGGTATGTAATTTAAAATCTGTCTGTTAGTAAAATAAACATCCATATACATCTACTCGCATCGAGTAAGGACGTTATAAAAAAATTAAAATACGCGCGCCGTAAATATTGCTTCAACAACTAAGTACTGAGTAATCTCAATTTTCACATAATAACAAATTATTACACTATTATGGTGTGTAATATAAAAATACAATAGAAATAAAAATACAAATTAGCAGAGTTTTCAGTTGCGCCGGAGACTAATATACGTATTTATGTAATTTGCAGTGTTTTATCATTATTTAGTCTAATAGTTCTCTAATGTGAACTTAATTCGTTAATACTGAGGAAGACACGTCTCGAAAGACCTTCAATTTTCATATTCTTCTTCAAGTATTTACCGCAATTGCCCATAATATGTGGACGTAGACCTCCCAAAACAGAAGCAGAATTCGCAAGATGAACGGTCGTATAGTACGGTAACCTTAAAACGACCATTGTTCAAAAAACTACAAACTTTTTTGTAAATAAATGCATAATGAATTTTATTAGCATCTAAGAGATTATTTACGTGCTTGTCGTGCTTGAGATTGAAGACACATCAAGGTAAAGGTAAACATTAGAACTAAAATAAAATCCCATCTACAAGTACCAGAATTTCATAAATTTTCATTCACAACTGTACATTACGGATGAGTAAAGTGTACTACTCCCGTAATACTAATAATTTAATTGAAATGGCAATGAACACGCTACACATAGAATAACTGTTAGACGAACGTTTCTATTTGGAATTGTCATGAGGATAGATATATACCTATATTGCTTAACTTACAGATATATGTATATGTATATAGCTCTTCATTCACTGTAAAAGAAGTTAAAACGACACTTAAAGTCGCTTTTTGCGTCTGTGTGACCGAGTTGGTCTTCTAAAGTACGGAACGCATTTTGATGCGGTTTTCGCTGTTATTTAGAAAATATATTTTAATAGGTTTATGTTTGTAAAAAAAGGTTAATATTAAACTAACATATAACAAAGAAATCTCGATGTCAAGTAATACAAACCGTGTGAAGCAGGGGCGGGTCGCCCAGAATATTTAATACACATAATATAAAAAAAAAAACACAAATATGAATAATTTGCCCCGAAATGCAGCTGCGTGATCCTTCTGATATAAACGGTATGATTAAGATATTTGCATAGTACTTGTTAAAGTCCTGTTTTTGCCCTTGCAGCATCTCATTGTGCGCCACAATTAATAACAGCTGTGGCCGATGTTATCGTCTATGGGAAAACTGCGCAAGAGTCGTTTAAACCAACCGCTGATACCTTGGAAGTCGATTAATAATGTTTGTTTTGTTTTATGGCGTCGTTCGTTACTTCGTTATTTTATTTAGCAGAAGTTGAGGTCGGAGAACCATGTTATACACCATATGGTGGGAGGACGAGGGAAATGTTTGGTTGTCCGAATTCGTCTACAGAAGATCGCGGGGAAGATTTGAATGAGATTCGCACTGACCAGGGAAGCATGGCACCAAAGGGAGAAGACCTGCATGAGACTCGCATTGACCAAGGAAGCATGGCACCACCGTGAGAAGGGGAAGGGGCTACACTCAGCCTTGGGCAGAACAAGGCTGCCTGAATGATGGTGGTAATTATATTTTAAACTGCAAGTGGTCTTATTCTAATTTACTTATCTACAAAGAAACATTATGAGGAAAATATATGTTGCTTACAAACATGCAATCATTCACTTACTTACGTACCTAATAAACGATAATCCGCAAAATAATAAGAGCCATTGATATTGATTATACACATAATTTTGAGTTAATTCCCCTATTTTGAGAATCATAGGTATTCTTACACTAAGGCGATTAATCATAATAATAATTATGTTTACTGTTTTTGTTATTATTATTATTTTTGCATTCTTATCATTAACAATAATAATTCACATTATGGAATGACGTGTCTTAAAGGTCATATTTGGAAATCCGGTGTTTATTCATTGCTGGTCAGTGGTTAAGTGATAAGTGTTAATATTGGAGCAGATGACAACATCTTTTGAATACTCCTCTCAGTTTCGAACCAGGAAAATAATATATAATAATAAAAGCATTGGTCCGATGTTAGAAAAGCCTAGCCCAGCCGTTAAATTTTTGCAGCAATTCTTTGATTCAATAGGGAATATGCATGAATTTTTTTCATGGCATTTATTAACAAAATATGAAAATACCGTAGTAGAGATGACAAAAAGCGAAATTAAAATTAAAATCGGCCAAGAAACACGGCCGATATGAGCATTTAAAACTATTGATTACACACCAATTAGACAGAGAGATCCGACATAGACTGTGACGTCACATGTCACTACGGCCATATAAACTCCGTGTTAAATTTCGTTTTGCGAGAAAGAGATAGAAACAAATCTTCGATGGCTCATATCTTTTTTAATTTCATAGTTATCCGAAAAACAGTTTTACTAAACTGTTTATTATATGAATGAGGATTAATTTTTTGAATAAAAAAAAATCATGCATATTCCCTATTGTGTTGATATAATATACAGCATACATATTATGTTTTAATAGCGATCGAACCTATTCAGTTCGGTTCTTTTTGTGTTTGTATTCTTTCTCGGCGGCATGTTTACCGCAAATAAAGTATTATCTTTCTTTTGCTAATGTTATTAAGACCATAAAAATAGAGCACCCATAAGTTTAGGTACAGACGTACACATCAAGCTACCCGAAACTCAAATTTTCTCAATCAACTTTGAACCTTATGCTTTAGCGATAAAGTTGAAAATCTATTAAAGAAATTTGACAGATTGTACATAGTAGCTTGATCTGCTTGCGTCTGTACTTGATAGCATAGTAGGTAAACCGGATGGTCGGAGAAGTCGAGACCGGCCTGAGCTCAGATAGTTGGATGGCGTAGATCAAGATTGTGAAATGTGATTGAAGAACTGTTGGGGAGAAAAATCCGGAAATAGATCATAATGGAGAAATATACTTGACCACGCTAACCCGCGGCTGTAAGACCTTAGAAAATGACTTGATAAAAATAATACATCCATGATATTATGCGGGGCATTCAATTGTCAAATGGAATTGGAGAAAGGCTGCTTTACAACATAATGGACCAAAAGAAAGTCGTCTTATTACTTCCACAGGAATACGGCTGGTCCTTCCATCTACCATCAAATAATGCTCAACGCAGCTTAGGAGTAGTGCGAACTCAATCAGAGTTGATGCTAAGCATTCTGCACTGCTCTTTGTATAAACTGAGCATGAAGCTATGCGCAAACAAAACAAAAGATACAGGTAGGATACAGGATTAGGCCCTCTTCATCTACGAAAAGTAACCTGCAGTGCGATTCTGTAACCATCTTACCGTGAAAACTTAGGTGAAGTGAGCGTGGAGTGAGCTGTCAATAGTGTCAATTCCTAGCAAAAACAAACTCATTTCACCTAAGTTTTCACGGTGAGATTTTTACAGAATCGACCGGCTGAAATACGAGCGAAGCGTAGGTAGCCGAAGGTATATTCTGCTGTCATAACGAAAATGGGCACAACTAACATTTTTTCCGAAATTGAGTTACGAGTAAATACATATTAGGAATCAGAAAACAAGGCGCATCTGCCATTGTTTTTTATAAATATTTATGAGCAAGATCTTCAGAGATACTTTTAACTAAAAGGGCACAATTACACCATTTTTGACATTAAGATACGGAAAAAGGACTCATTTGACTTCGAATACCTACGTTGAAAGGTCACAATTGTTTAGATGTGCCTTTTATTTTGTTTATTTTTTAATTATTTTGTAAAATAAAAAGGCCCATCTGGTCCATAATAGGAATAAAAGGCACATATGAGTCAATTGTGCCTATTCTTTTTAATTTTTACCCACAATACGGCTTAACAATGAGTTTGCGATAGGAAACAATTTTCGAGATAATAAGCAAAAGAAAAAAATATACAGTACTGCATGCGCTGTTGAATGGGTCGCACACACCTTGCATGTTATGTTGAATAATAAGTCACGGGTAGCCAAAGATGATGGTTTATTGAGTATATTTAACTACCACGTAAATAATGCTTTAAGAATGCTTTGTGAATGAGTACAGCTGACTATGAACGCTGATCGTGTAGGTACTGTCGCGTTACACTATAATTTGTGCAAGGCGACGGAAAAGTGCTGATCTCTGCAATGCGCGCGTGCCCTGTACGATACATACGAGTAACTCGTACAAGTACTGCTTTTGCACCTGAAGTCGAGGTGTTGGTGTGAATTTTAGTTCATGACAACAAATTTTATTTCACACCTTTTTAATCGCGATTAAAAATAGTCAGATTTAGTTAGACCATCAAAATTAGAGGCATTTGTGATAAAAGTAGAGTAAGAATACTTTTTATTTAACCCGAACAATTTTTGAAGAATTGAGTTTATAAGTAAAGTAAAACTAATTCATTGCAACTTTTGAAGTATTTTATTATTATTAAAAGTCAAATGTGCCTGTTCATTGTTATATTTTCTATTTTTACATCAATTAGGAACAAAGGGCACATTTGGTAAGTTATGCTTTTTTTCTTAATAATCATATTTTTACATAATTTATTTTACTAAGTTGAAAGAGAAAATGTTGATTATTTAATAATAGTGAAAGAAATTAATAATTATTATTCAATCGTTTTGTAGGAATCATGTAAATATAACTGTATTCATTAACACATTTTTTATAAAACAACTATTTGAATATTTTTTTTAAATTTGCAAAATGTTAGATGTGCCTTTTTACATTACGACGGCAGTATTATTTTCCAATAAGCTATCAAGTACAGCTTAACATTATTGAACAATTCCTTAAGTATTTCAGCTTACGAGTACCAATTAAATTTTTTTCTGCTTTAGAGTAGGTACGATTATTTTGCCAATTACTAAGTGAAAAAAAATATTCCTTTTTTTCTGTTGAATCTTTTATTTCTGGATTCCAGCAAAATCGAGGAATCGAGCATATTGGAAAATCTAGCAGGAGTTCTATTCATTCATTTTCCTGATGGTTTAATCGTCTGACCGTTATGAATGTTTACATTTTATTTTCTATACCTAGGTAAGTAACAAGTGAACAGTAAGTTAGGTCTTTTAGGTCTTTTATTTATCCCGAGCCCGAGGACACAGACTGACTCTCTAGTTTGGGGCTCACTAGCAAATTACCACATGCCTAGCTGTAGTTAGTATTTTAAGCTCCGCATGTCGTCTCAACTTGGCGTTAAGGCTTGTACACACACGCGCGACGCGACACGCGACACAAAGGCACCGCTCGTTGCGCGACTTGCGGTGCCTTTGTGTCGCGTGTCGCGTCGCGCCTGTGTGTACGAGCCTTTATTCCTTGAAACTGCTTAATAATGTATTATCTGGACAATAAAATATTTTCTATTTATATTTAATTTATGTATGCCTAATGCCTTATTTTAAAACTTAATTTTTCTTGTAAACAAAATTGAATGTTTATTTTAATTCAAATAAGTCGACAACGGAATAACTTAATAGATAATATTTAATATGTACATTGTTCACCAACCAACGAGTTACAAGGCCAACATTCATAGATATGTATCTACACTTCAGACTACGTATAATAATAGTATATTTTACAATGAGTATTTTGTGGCATAAAACACTTTATTGAGATCACAAATCCAAGGATTATTTTTAAGGTTGGATTGCTCAAGTGACTGTTTTAACAGTTCTATTTTTCTTACTGTTTTCTGATTAGCTGACTGAGGAAAGAGAGGTTTCATCAGAGGTAGAGGTAGAGGTAGAGGTAGGGGCAGATCTTTTAACTGTTCTGTGGGGCAGGCAGTCGTCTCGGGTGAATGCACAAATAGTAACCCTGAGAATAAATAATCTTCTTCTTCGCCATATCGATGATTCCTTTGGATCATCCCCATCGGCAATCTGTTCTGCGAGCAATGTGGGCACATTGCTCGCAGAACAGATTGCCGATGAGGCCGAAAGGTTCTGGAGTGGCGACCACGTACTGGAAAACGTAGCGTTTGAAGGCCGCCCACAAGATGGAGCGATGACCTTGTGAAGGCCGCGGGAATCCGCTGGATACTCCCGTATCCAGCACAGGTGGAAGTGGCAGTGCTTGGGGGACGCTTATGTCCAGCAGTGTACCTACGTCTTTCGGCTGAAATGTCCAGCAGCTTCGACCAAAATTCGGCCACTTCGACAGACTTAGCGTTAACATCGCAAAGGTCTTCCGTTGTGTTAAAGGTGTTATAGCACAGCAAGCACGACAAGAGGTGAGACGTCGTTTGTAATGTGGCTCCACAGTTGCACTGTAGTTTATCAAAGTAATGAATAATAGTAATACCATCATTAGACAGGTCATAGAGTTAAAACGTTTGTCGTTAAAAACAAAAACTTAAGTATCGTCATTTGTCATTAGCGATGACGTATGACATGCAAGACATTCAAATAAGCAATTTTATTTACTTTACATATTATTATTTATATATTTTATACATTATTACTCACGCCATCTTGTATTCGTAACGCAGCCAAGTATTCAAAATAATCGCATCGGCTTAAACGCATTGACAAAATATTATTTGTTAAACATGTCATTTTGCAGTGACGAATTTTAAAGATTTACAAATCGACACCAGCAATTTATACTACGCTAACTCAAAAAAGCATACTTTACTGTAGAGGCGTTTAAAGGCAAAAACGCGATAACTTTTACATCAATTAAGATACTTATTTGAAATTTGGTATGCTTAATAGTTAATTTATTCATTGTAATATCTCATATTTATTTTTCCTTAATTATTTATATTTTTTGATTTAGCGCGAGTTAGCCGTATATGAACGTAATTCATCAATAAAATGTTACATGTTATACACGTCTAACTAATGTTAGCGTAGTGTAGTACGGGAGGACGTAATGCTAAAGATGTGTTATTTTTATTACGTCGCAATAAAAAAATTACAGTATTTTGTGTATTAATCATAACTTTAGGGTATTATATACACCCACAAGATATATTATTGTAATTTATCATGCTGAATAACAAGTTATTTAAGTTAGCTTTGTTTAACCGGTACATGCGTCTCTGGCGGATTTCGTATTAAAAGCCGTCAAATTATATATAGCGTACTATAAATCGCCCTGTGCCACAAGTTAGCGTATCATCTAACTTTCCGTTGAGCTATAATACACGTTGAATTTTATAAATTCCAGAGAAAATTGTGTAGGTAGTAATATTTGTAGGTACATAATTAAAACAAAATTAGTGTAGTAGGTAATCAACAGTTTATTATAGGTAAGTACTTACTTATTAATTAACGATAAGAGATCAGATCAATCACAATTTGACTTCGAATAATTATAATGTTAAATCAAGATTGTACTCCGGGAAAACAAAAACTTCTATTTGGTAAATATAAATCACATAATTTAAACAATATTATAAGTTGTAATTATTATGAACTCAAACATAATTATATTAATTTTAATCAAGGTTGCACTCAATATTGATAATTTTAGAAGAAAACAATAACTCCCAATTGGTAAATATAAGTCACATAATTTAAACAATAAGTTGTAATGATTAAGAACTAAAACATAATTATATTTAAATCAAGATTGCACTAAATATTTTTATTCTGAAAATACAAAAACTTCCAATTGGTGAATATAAATCACATAATTTAAACATTAAGATATAATTATTTACCTATTATTTACATAGGACCGGTTAGAAGCGGCCTGCATCCAGCGGGATGCAGGCCGCTTCTAACCGGTCCTATCTATCTATCATGGGGTTTAGGTTTCCGCACTTAGTCCTTGAAGTGGACCATTGTGCGTGAGCCATGGTGGCCGATTACTCCAACCAGCCCACCTCCCTCCAGAAGCAGATAAGACTTCCCGGTCTCCTCAGGGCATCCGCAAGGGATGTTGGTGTTCCCAGGGTCTCCTCGCGAATCTTGGTAACGCCTGTGCACTCAAGAAGCACATGCGCCACAGTTTCCTCCGCCTCCATGCATGCTCTGCACAGGGGACTATCAGTGATTCCCAGGGTATGAAAGTGTTTATTTAGTGAACAGTGTCCAGTGATGGTCCCCGCCACCAGGCGCAGGCTGTCTCTGTCCAGGCGCAGAAGGCGCCTGGTCAGCTTTGTATCCAGGGATGGCATAGCTTCCTTGGATTGCCTACATCCTGGTGTCGAGGTCCACCATTTTTCCGCTTGTATTAGAGTGTGATCTTTTAACCAGCTTCTTAGCTGCTTGAAAGGAATGGGCACAATGGGTTCAGGTCCGTAGGGTCTTGTGCTGGATCCTCTTCTGGCAAGTTCGTCAGCCGCATCGTTTCCAAGTGATCCACTGTGACCTCTAATCCATTGTAGCGTTACCGTGTTGCGATTTAGTACCGTGATTCGTTCTAGGGCCTTGTGGCATTCTAGTGTTAGTCTCGACGTGATCTGATTACTCTTTAGGGATTGAAGAACTGAGGCACTGTCGGAGAGTATTCGGATATTGGTATCCGTAACCTCCCTGGCCTCTATAGCGTGTGCCGCTTGGATAATACCTACACACTCTGCTTTCAATACTTGCTGGAGTTAATGCCAATGGAGAAGGTTTTTGGATAGAAGTCATTACCTTTGGTGAATAAATATTAAGTGGAGTATTAGGAGCCCCCAAGTCGTTTAAATTTATATCTTGTAATACGGCATCATATTTATTTGTAACTGACTATATCTCGGCTTGCAGGACATAGAATAATCATGCACTTCAATAGGCTCATCAAAATTTAACATAACGTGCTCATATAAAGACACGAATTCAGGATTACCAACTTCAGCAGGTAATGGCGACGATTCTAAAACAATAGGTATAATGTATTGAAATCATAATATTTCAATATTTTCATAAAAAACATGTACCTACTTACAAAAAAAACATTGTTACCGTACCATTAATAAACGAATTAATACGTTAACACATAAGCATTTACTACGTTAATGTCGCTAAGTAGTTTATTTTACAAACTAACAAGTATACACACGAACGCACTAAACTACGCTAACTATGAGTTAGCGTAGTATTGCACGGACTTTGAACAAACTGGCTCCAATTTAAAAAAAAACGTAGCGTATTACTATAAAACATATTTATATACTTTAACATACGTTGATAGTCCTTAATAACACATTAAACTTACCTCTTTCGACAGTATGAAGCGATATCTCACTATTTTTATCAACACTCATCAATGAATATTCTTCCGTTTTTGTTAATTCCACCAAAAGTTTAGCTCGTTGTCGAGACATTTTTGTAATAATAAAATAACACTAACAATAGCTTAAATAACTAGTTACAATAACAATATCTATTATGATTTACTGCTAAAGTTTTAAAACCGCGTAATCACATCTAACACAGCGACAAGTGTCGTTAGACTAATGTAAACAAACAAGCGGTGCGTTCCCTCCCCGCGCACACTCCGCTAATAATAGTTGGCGTAATATAAATCGAGTGATTTCAAAAAGTACCTTTACTTAGCGTTTTATAAGATTTGTAACTTTCTTATTTTTGTATATTTCTTCACGATTTTTTTATGACATATGTAAAAACACATTTTAAGCAACTTGGCATAAAAAAACGTTTTTACCTAAACTTCGAGTTAGCGTAGTATAAATTGGTGGTGTCGAAATGCTTAATGTTAATGATTAATAAGTATAGTATCAGTATAGCTGAACATTGGTATTGGTATTGGAGTGTAAGTTAACCATAATATTGTTTGAAATCCGTAGCAATCCGTTCGCGGGTATGTACGTACCAAAGCACAATTATACTGCGATGCGATGTCAGCCAAATGTTTTACAATCGACACGTCATCTTGGATCGTTTGATGATTAGTCTAGTATAAGAAAAAGCAAAACTAAATGATAAAATGATAAATGATAAATGATTTTATTTTTGTAAGTAGGTTTGTACAAACACTTTTACACGTCAATCATATTTTTTAAACTAGATGAGGTCGGCGTTTCCTATCTGACTACTCTGAGAAGAAAGGCCGAAACAAACTCAGAGGTCATAGTCTCTTTTAAAGTCCAGACATAATCTTGGTCAGGTTATATGAAGACCATGTAGGTCGATGTCTGAGATGGTCTTTTGAGGAAAGAACCACACAGATTGAGAGGACCTGTCCAGTCTGTGCACGCATTTGTCAGAAATCGTGCAGCTCAACTCAAGACTTAAGGAGCTCAACGATCCGACGAACAATACCAAAGAAACGACATTTGGGTAGGCCACAAAAATTACTCAAACTGCCAGACCATGGAGAGAATAATAAAAAATATAAAATGAATAAAATAAATGACCCACATCGTCTTCATATTCACAAAAATTAAAATAATGTAATACTTTACAAGTAAGCAAATGTCATTGTTTTAAAAAAAATATATTAATGTCAATATGTATATTATATAAAAAAAAAACAACAAAAGAACAACAAAAACACTCAAAATGCATAAATTGGAAGCAGCTCAATCCCAAGCCTTTTTATCCTCAATATAATCTTTAACAGTATAAAAAGCTTTCTTGCACAACTTACGTTTAATTAATAATTTAAATTTATTAAGGCTAAGATCTTGAACGTGGCTTGGTAGTTTATTATAAAAGCGTATACATTGGCATCTGAACGAGCCACCTATTTTCTTGAGCCTTGTTGCAGGTACAACAAATTTGTGTTTGTTTCTAGTATTTATATTATGGATATCACTGTATTTTTTGAACAATTTTATATTTTTATGGGCATATAAAAGATTTTCATAAATATACTGAGAAGGCACAGTCATTACATTAATCTCTTTAAATTTGTCTCTGAGAGAGTGCCTCGGACTTAATTTATAAATTGATCGAACAGCACGCTTCTGCAAAACAAATATAGTCTGAATATCGGCGGCATTTCCCCACAATAGAATGCCGTACGACATTACACTATGAAAATAACTAAAGTACACTAAACGGGCAGTCTCTATATCAGTTAAATTACGAATTTTTCTAACAGCGTATGCTGCGGAACTTAGCTTTTTTGACAATTTATCTATATGTGGACCCCACTGAAGCTTAGCATCCAAAGTTATGCCCAAGAATACTGTGCTGTCTTCAGGATTCAATTCCTCGCCCTTTATCAACACATTAGTTTTCACCTGCCTAACGTGGGGTAGCGTAAACTTAATGCATTTGGTTTTCTTCTCATTTAGAAGCAAATTATTAACATTGAACCAGTGGACTACTTTCGAGATCACGCTATTTACATCGTCAGTATCCAACTGCTGGCGTTTAAGTTTAAACAAAAGTGAAGTGTCACCTGCAAACAACACTATATCATGATTATCCTTTATGAGGTACGGCAAGTCATTAATATAAATAAGAAACAAGAAAGGACCAAGAATTGAGCCCTGTGGGACTCCCATCGTTACTATAGATCCGGGTGATCTTTCTCCATTAACGTCAACGCTCTGAATCCTTTCACTCAAGTATGAAGTAAGAAGATCCAGAGCAGTATTCCGGATCCCGTAGTGGTGGAGTTTCCTGATTAACGTTTCGTGAAAAACGCAATCGAATGCCTTGGACAAATCACAAAAGATGCCCAAGGCATCGCATTTATCTTCCCAGGCATTATAAATATGTCCTAAAAGTTCAACACCGGCATCAGTAGTTGAACGACCCCTTGTAAAACCGAACTGTTTGCTATGTAATAATTTATGTTTATTAAAAAATCTTTGCATTTGGTCTAAAATTAGTTTCTCAAAAATTTTACTAAAGGTAGGTAGTACAGAAATAGGTCTATAATTTGTGGGGTCTGATGTACTACCTGATTTAAACAAAGGTATTATTTTACTATGTTTCATAAGGTCAGGAAACTCCCCATTGTCAATACAACTATTAAAGATAAGAGCAAGAGAAGGTGCTACAATGTCAATAATAGACTTAGCAACTTCTACAGAATTACCCCATAGATCTGTAGTCTTTTTTACATTTAAAGTGTGAAAGGTTTTAATTATATCTCGACATGTAATATATTCAAAATGAAAATCCGAATCGCAAACATTAACATTTTCCTTAAGCAAAGACTCAGCAACAGAAGGTGATGAGTTTAGGGATTTAGTAGTTGAAACGGGAATATCTGAAAAGAAATTTTCAAATGCCTCGGCGACTTGTGAGTCTGATTTTATTATGTTGTCATTAATAGACAGGCTGTAGTTAGTATCTCGGTTACTAGACCTTCCCGCTTCACTATTAATAATATTCCAAGTTGTTTTAATTACATTACTGCTGTTTTTAATCTTTGAACCCAAATAACGTGACTTGGCTATATAACAAACTTTTTTAAATAATTTTGAATAATTTCTAACATACAAATTAAATTCATCAGTGTTAACATAAGTCCTTTCATTGTACAGTTCATAAAGCCGTGTTCTACTTTTATGAATACCAATGGTAGCCCAATCACTGAACGATGCATTACTATTAACCGAGATAGTCTTAGGAATAAAGGTGGAATCAAATTGTTTACAGTACATTTAAAAAAAATTATCATAAAGATGATTAGGATCAGCATGAATGGACAAAACTGGTAATTTATTAATGATTTTAACTTTAAAAACCTCCAAGCGACTTGCAGTTTTGGGGTTAACAGTGATATCCTTTTTAGCCACTTTTTTGTTTTGGTTTTGAATAGTAATCCTTTAATCAAAAACTAAGAAGGTGCTACACAATAATTATATAAGCCAAGAAACATGTCCGTAAACGCGCTACCAGTATCAAAAAATTAAATACGAATCTGGCAATATGACCATATTATATACATTTTACAAATTACAGTAACTAACAGTTTCGATGTTTGTGATATTTCACATGGACCGATTCAGCAAATCCGTGAAACGTGTGATTGACATTCCTGTAGTCAGAGGAGGCAGCAGTCTGCCTCCTCTGGCTACAGGAATGTTATACTTACCAACAAAACGTACTTTGTATTAAATTAACCATGTATTCAATTGATTAACAATACAAAATATCAGTATATTTTGTATTGTTAATCAATTGAATACATGGCTAATTTAATACAAAGTACGTTTTGTTGGTAAGTATTTGTGTTAGCAGAAAGGTGATTGTTTCTAACTGGTTACATAGGAGTAGCAAGAAAGACGAGAAGAAGACAATTTATTCACTTTGCAAGCTGAGAGATAGTCCCGTCAAAATCAGTCCAGCCGTTTTGGAGATTAGCCGGAACAAAATAGAACAAACAAAAAAATATGTAGTAAAGACCGTAGGTATATTATGCCTTTAATAAAAATCTGTTATTTTGACATTACAAACAGACACTTTAGTTTTATTAATATGTATAGATTAATTCTAATAGGAATTCTGGTAACATTATACTCGTACCTATATCTTTGGTAAGGTAAGAGATGCAATCAGTATTGATTTGTAGAGATGATGAGTCATCTGAAGGAATTTAACTTCTACATAAGAAGTATGGGTCCTACATAAGCCGGATTTAAGGCTCCTAAAAACAGGCGCGACACGCGATATAACGGCGCGCGACACAAAGGCAACGCTCGTTGCGCGACTTGCGTTGCAATTGTGTCGCGCGCGATTTTATCGCGTGTCGCGCCTGTTTGAAGGAGCCTTTACTCTTTCACGTAAAAACTACAGAACGGATTTTGATGAAACTTTACACTAGTCTAGGAGCCTTTATACCAATTATCTTTCGCATTCTGGTTAAGCTTCGGAGACCTCTTTGGGTGGCGGCTTTGTAATGGCCTACGGTGCCAAGACATGGACGTTCACAAAGGAGACTGTCCACCGCATACGAGTAGCACAAAGGACCATGGAACGAGCCATGCTTGGCATAGCCCTACTAAACCGAGTGAAGGCTCGTACACACAGGCGCGACGCGACACGCGACACAAAGGCACCGCAAGTCGCGCAACGAGCGGTGCCTTTGTGTCGCGCGCGATTCGCGTCGCGCCTCGCGCCTGTTTGCAGGAGCCTTGAATAACACCGAAATCCGTCGTCGGGCGAAAGTCTACGACGTCGGGGACCAGGCGATGCCCCTCAAGTGGAGTTGGGCAGCACATCTGGTTAGACGAGGCCGATGAAGTAAAGCTGTGACCGAATAGTGTCCCAGGTTAGGTCAAAGAAACCAGGGCCAAGAAGCGCGTTGGGTTGACGATATCGTCAAAGTCGCGGGAAACATCTGGATTAGGGACGCATGGAACCGGGAAGTATGGTAGAAAAAAAAGGGGGGTCAGTTGCGGGTGATTCCGGGCTGAAATGATGATGACCTCTTTGAGGGAACTAAAGGTTTTGTCTTTTAGTTTATGGACGAAGTTACGAAATTCTTTCTAAACCAATGTTTAGATTGACTGGTGTTCAAGTACCACATAATAAACTTTGGTTCGTGTCTTGAATGAGCCTCACGTAAGGCAGGTGAAAACTAATGTGATGTTAAAGGGTGAAGAATTGAATCCTAAAGACAGCACAGCCATAAAAATATATACATATATATTATATACAATTGTTTAAAAAATACAGTGATATCCTAATATAATTACTAGGAACAAACACAAATTTGTTGTACCTTCAACAAGGCTCAAGAAAATAGGTGGCTCGTTCAGATGCTAATGTATACGCTTTTATAATAAACTTCCAACCACGTTCAACATCTATGCCTTAATAAATTCAAATCATTCATTAAACGTAAGTTGTGCCAGAAAACCATTTATACGGTTAAAGATTATATTGACAAAAAAGCTGCTTCAAATTTTTACATATTCAATATTTCTTTTTTTATGTATACATTAACATTAATGAATTTAATATATACAATGACATTTCCTTACTTTGTAAAGTATTAAGTATATTATTTTAATTATTGTGAATGTGAAGACTATGTGGGTATTTTGTTTTCTCTCTGTTCTGTTAGTTTTTGTCATGGTCTGGCAGTTTTAGTAATTTATGTGGCCTATAATACCCAAATATCCATTCTTTGGAATTCATTCGTTGAATCGTTGATCATTTAGTCAAAGTACCTAGATTCACTATCTAATATTAAAAAAAAAAAACAAAATGTGAACTCCAGTCCAGTAATTTGGCAGCAGTGTGCATCGAGAACAATGGTTAACTGAAAATATTTTGTAAACAATTTTAAACATTGACTAAACTGGCATTGTTTGAAGTAAGACTTAAAAGTAGATAGCCACCTGATATAGTGAGAAAGGAGTCGTGAAAAAAATCATAATTTTTTAAAAGCATTGCTTAAGCAAACTGGGTATTAATCAAAGTTAAGTTTGACCGTACTACTGAAGGTATTCGATTGAGAATAAATAAATCTTAATATCTTAAAAACAAGGCTCTTAATTCCTAGATATTTTATTATAAATGCAATGCATAATTATTAAATCCACGATCATCCATTGTGTTAGGGACAAATGGCAGGAAAATAAGTGCACACTGAACAATAAACAAACATACCGCTTGAATATCGACACCACTTACCATTGATAAGGCAAAACAGTCAGCATTCGCAAATCGTAATCGCTCGCAAAACGAGAGTCGCTGCAGGGATTATAAGCCTATTTGGTGCTAAAATGCAACCTCCGCGAGTCCGTTAAAAGTTATTGGCAAGAAATACGAGACAACCAATAATTTAGTTTAAGATTAGAATATTAATCGAGTAGTCTAGATGTCGAAATCAACTGAAATAATTTAATTAGCGAAGTTTAGTTATTGGAAATGTTGTGTGGGAGTCACGTTTAACTTTCTGTGAAACTAAAAATTGCACGATACATAGTTTTATTGCTGAAATATAATTGGGCAGTGAGGTATGCAACAATTAAAAATACCATTGTTATTGGAGCATGTGACGACGGCCATTAAAATAAAAATAAATACAAATGCATTTTTATTGCCCATGCTTTTGTCTCAATAAGTTTTCCAAGAACTTAAATGATATAAGTGTGCATACAAATGAGCGACAAGCGTCAACGGCACGACTGCGGCCGTCGACGAGCGTCCACGGCAGCTGTCAACGAGCGTCCACGGCTGCCGTCAACGAGCGTCCACGGCTGCCGTCAACGAGCGTCCACGGCTCCCGTCAACGAGTGTCGACAACATCTCGCTCGTATATTGTGCTAAAATGAGTACAGTGTCGGACACAGGCGACAAGTAGTCGACTGCCGCAGTTGCCTCTACCGTTGACGCGTGTTGCAAGTATGTATGACCACTAAAATATATACACATTCATTAAAAACCTGTGATGAACTACTGCTACAAGTTACTAGTTAATACTTGCCTGTATATAAACTCGCACAGTACCCTGATAAGAATGACGTGTAATTTTCTACTTATGATTAGTGAAGTCATCAGTCCGACACTCAATCACAACAGAATCCTATAACAACATCTTCTTTCACACTACTGTAGAGCCTACGTATTTACAACAAAGTCCATTTTCGTTAACACAGAGTATGCATTAACGACGTTTTGATCTATTAATTGTTGTAAAGTGCTGATGCCAACTGCAAAAACAATCTTGAACGTAGGTATTTTTTGAATATAGAACAAGGAATAAAATTACATGTGTTCGTATGAACAAAATAAAACTATGTGTATGATTTTTTATTGTAAAGTAGATAATTATGACCGGATGATTGTGGTACCTAGTTAAACTCAAATCTTTAAACTTTTGCACACGGTTTCCGCCAATTCTAAACTGTTTAAATTAAAATATGAAACCGTTTTTGTTTCCTAAAATCGTATATTATATAAAAAATTATGTACCTAGGTACCTAATTGGTTCTTTGACGCGCATGAAGAACCAAATTCTAAGCGCTTCTACTCTATTTCCGAACCTTTTCAAAAAGGCACATAACGAACAATTACGACGATTAAATAATTCGAAGCTCTTAAATAAAGCTTTTATAAGGCAATAAGCCAGCTTACGTTTTTCTCGTGATTTTTTAATCCTCGCTAATCTGTGTTCTAGCTTCGTCGAAGTGACTGATCGTAAGATTATGCTATCGAAGATATATATTTTAATTAGGCTTGCCAACATTTTTTCGACGAAATTATTTAGTATTTTACAAACTAAGCTAAAAAAAATATAGTACACTTAAAAATATATATTATTTTATGCAAAAAGCAAAAATAGAGAAAGATATATTTGTTACTTATTTATTTTTATAAAAACTATATTTTTTTGCTCTTCATGGATTTTTTAACAATATTTTGTCTAAAATAATAGTATCATTTATGCTTTATCACATTCAATTTTCAAATTAATGTAGGTAAATCAGAAGCTCATTTTTTAATGAGATGCTACATCTGTTTCTTTCTTCTCTCCACTACGAATTATATATATTCTATACGTTCGGATACACTATAGTCGAACCAGAGAAAGAGTCGTTTTCTATCGAGTGGTGGGGAACATAGGTTGTTATAGGAAATCTATGTGGTGGGACGACGACTCTTTCTCTGGTTCGAATATACACGCTACCGCATCAGTCTAAAGTTAAGCCTCGTTTATATTTTTTTTAAATGTTGAAAATATAGTAGATATAGTTAGTATAGTAGTTCTTCAACAGTAACGGTCAACAGTACGCGGACCCGAAATACAGTACAGACGCCAGCACATCAGACTACCCGCAACTGTCAAATTTTCCCAATCAACTTTGAGCCTTGTGCTTTAACGATAAAGTTGAAAATCTATGAATGAAATTTGACAGATTGTGGTAGCTTGATCTGCTGGCGTCTGTACAATACTATACGTATACATTATAGTACAGTTGGCAACCCTAATTTTATTGCACAGCTGTCCAGGAGTACAATGATTATGATATTTTTTGTGGGTAAGTGCAACAGGAATACTTCATGTTTCAATAGTGACGAGATTACATGTCTCTTACCATAATAAGAATAAATTGAGACATAAATGTAGGTACTTACTATTTACTTTTATGCATCTAAAATCTTTACCCACGCCATACTCTTTTGTATATCCAAGCCATATAGCCATATCCAATCCATTGTCTGACTACCAAAGAGCACCCGGAAGAGGATAGTAAAATATAGGCAATAAGCCTTTCAACTACCCTTGAATATACCCAACCCGAACAGGGAAACAAAATGGGGCACTTGAGCACGATGTATGTAGCACCGGGATGCATACGATACTGTTGCTTTTAAAAAAAGAAGTAGTTAGTTAGTTGCTCAAAAAGTGGCGTATTGCAGGGACGTATAGCGTTCGGGATGTGGGCTATTACATACTCGTGCTTTTTTTTTACCTTTCCCGAACTCGTGCGTTCTCTTTCCCAACTGTCAAAATAATGTCTATTAAAAAGAAAAACCAACCATGAAGTTTTTACTAAAAAAATTCATAGAAGTTTTTATGATTCATGCAAATACGTATCTATATTTCTAAAAAGAAGCTACTAATTTGTTTCAATATCAGATTTAATGATTTGATTGAATGAGTTAGGTTAGGTTTCATTTCATTTCATCTCATTAAATTTCATTTTCATTTCATATCAATAAAAAAATTCTACTGAAGACTTGGCTGTATGGGAATAGTTCCCTTTGCCTACCAGAATGGGTGAAGAAAAAAAAATCTCTGCTTATATTTTACGGTTGGCGCCATTAGTTAGTTGAGTTTATTGTGTTTTTATTATTTTATTAAATTGCTTCATTTTTTCGCAACTGTATTAAAAATAGTCGTTCAGTACACGTACGAAACCGTCATTGCAACTTGTTCCGACTGTCAAACCTCGCCTTCGGCTGCGCCTCGGCTCGGGTAGACATTTGTCGGAACTCTTTGCAATGACAACCTTTCCGCACTTGTAATGAAATATACTATTTACTGTCATTCATCTTGTTAATGGAATTTTGCAACATTAAAAGTCATCGAAGAAACTTAAATCTTCAGGCGATGAACAGAATTAATTGATATCCTATAATTAATTACGGTTGGTTCCAATTCCAACCAACCGTAATTAAACCTAAGAAATCAGGATTGGTCAGTCATCTTCAAAGTACATTAAACCAACATATTTCTAAGATCTTCTAAACACATATATGCAGGTAGAATTCTTCGTGAAGTAGGAATTTTTCATTCACGAAGTATACGGGATACCTCC
Organism: Luperina nickerlii; assembly: GCA_963855955.1. NCBI lineage: Eukaryota > Metazoa > Arthropoda > Insecta > Lepidoptera > Noctuidae > Luperina > Luperina nickerlii. The sequence continues at coordinate 4,482,122 of OY979662.1, forward strand.
ACGTGTTTCCCGAGTAGTACAGACGCCAGCACATCAAGTTAGTGGTAGTGAAACTGTCAAATTTTCCCAATCAACTTTGAACCTTATACTACAGCGATAAAGTTGAAAATCTATAAAATAAAATTTGCTGTGATGGCGTCTGTACTTTTCAACAGGTCATGGTGTGCTTTCTTAAAAGCTAGGTACCCAGTTGTTTAAATACAAGTTTGTAAATATCCAGGTTTCGATAACCGTTCTTATGAACATTTTGAAATGTAGATATATTTGAGTCTTTTTGAGTATTATAATACATATTAGTAGGATTGTCGGCAAATCGTCTAGTACTATTAATGGCTTTGGTCTGCTAATCTGCTTGAGTCGTCATTGTTTTTGTGTAAATCACAAGAATCTTCAAAATTAGTCTATTTGCTAAGTTATTAACATTTAACGTCTATTTGCTAAGTTATTAACATCTAAGTTATTAACATTTTGCTAAGTTTTTTAAAATAACTCACCGATAGATAACTTTGCACATACACTAATTGCACACTTCTAAGAAATCCGTGCAAAATATCACCAGGTGGTTCTTAAATGCGGTTCTGTGGCTCTAACGGCGGCGGCCGGCGCTCCATCAATTCCTAACGAGGTTCGATCGGAGGACCATGTGCTGTAGGTGATCGGCTTGAAGGACCTTATGTTGTAGATGATAAGGTTGATTCGTTTTAGCACAGTGCGATTGAATTTTTAAAATGAAATGCTTGTCATAAAGGAGGTTGATCGGCAACTAAATCAATATAGGTCATGCATGCGTTTCATTACATAGATTTTTGCGTTAACATACCCCATCAACACACTTTCTCTTCGAAAGATTATTTGGTTCTTATCTACTCGTACATCATGTTTTACTGTCTGTGTGTGTGTGTGTCTTTGGTATATTGATCATTATTGTGCCGTATGAAACGCTGAACATCTTCATATCTTTTCTATACATATGCCAGTTGCGCGGTAAACTTTGCTTGCGAAATTTGTGTGAAGTCAGTATAACGCGTAGTTCACATGTGGCGTTTGTAGATACCTCTCCGCTACAGACCGTTTATCGAAGCAAATAGTTAAGGTTCTGAATTAACTATAGCCAATGGAAAGTCGGTCGTAGGTTAAAGGTAACTGACTCGAGGCCGATCGTGGTTGAATCAATAAAAGTGGCCTTCATCCAGCCGTGCTTGTCTCCTTACTGATGCATAATAGACCATGTTGGTGAGCAATTTGTATAACATATAAAAATTTTCGGTCGGCAACGAAAATTTTTCGCAAATGAGGAAAAGATTTTTTTTATATAAGTAGGTACCTATCTACTTGTAGACCTAATTTCAAATCGATACCTCCACGCGTTCCCAAGATAAAGGGTCTTGACAGACAGACAAACAGACGGACGGACAACAAATTGATTCTATAAGGGCTCCGTTTTTTCCTTTTGAGGTACGGGACCCGGGGAGTAGTATTTGGAATGAGAATCTAAAACCAAACTTTTCCTGCTCTATGATGACATTTAACCAGTCAGCCTGTATTTATCTTGTTTAGAAACGGAAACCAAAAGGAATACCTGTTAATAAAAGAACCCTTCACCACTAATTAAATATTCATTACATATTAATACACTATACACTCAACCCGTTTATTTAATTAAACATAGCACTGTTGCACTAGTGTTTCTAGAAAGACAAGACTTGTTTGGTAAACACACGTTTTTCAAGATTTCTCTTCCGCTGAGGTTCGATTAAGTTTGCCGCGCCTAGCTTTTACCCTCTCATTATGGAGCTACATAGTTTAAGATTATTACTAGCTTTTCTAAGAGATGGGCCGAACGGCCATATTAGCTTAGGTTATGTTACCGAGCTACCATCCAGGGCTCGATGTACTGTGGAGTACGGAGTTGCATTCTGTTTTTTTTATATCACTAGCTTGAAAGGTAGCAAAAAGTAGTATGTGAATAACTTTTCTAAGTACGATTCCACGTGCGATTTTGTTAAATACTGTTATATTGTTTAATAGCATATTAGACAGAGTCAATGTACTATTATAATATTAGCAGACATCACTTTTATTTTTACAACGGACAGAAGAAATAAAATAATATAAAGTTCTAAAAATACCGTTATCTTGAACGATGACTTATAGCTATTTATCCTAAAGCGTCAACAAGTGAAAGAGACTCAATGGTTTCTATGACAGACCAAAAAGTGATAGAGAGATAGAGATGTAAATATTTTCAGTTTTTATGTAAACTGAAAATCTTTATATCTCTATCACTTTATCACTTTTCTTTTCATGGTCATAATTGTGTCGTATGCGACACAATGATGACCATGAAATTAAATACGAAAATGGGAATCAAAACTAAAAACTTGCCCCGTACGAAAACTTCAACAAATAATTATAATCATAAATCTTTATTTATCTCAACAACATATTTCGGCCCCGGTTAAAAGAATGCACAATCTTAAATAGTAAAAGGTGTTTATGATAGGAGGGCCCGGCCGGAGTTAAAAACAGTACTTACAGTTAAATAAACAAAACTGAAATATAAAAAATACGGTAGATAGTAAATAATGCCTGTAAAGTTATAAAAGTAGTAAATTATACGAATCAAACGTGTATGAAAAGGGTTAAAAACTATACTAATATGGAAAGGGATATAGACGAAAGTAACCAAAAAGGTTGGCCACAGTCAGATATCTTTTATCCGTGGAATAAATTTGACGTCTGACAGTTCTAGTATGGAAAAACTGTCGAACAAAATTTACCCTTAGGATAAGGCTTATTCTAGATATAAAAGTTTGGTAAAATACGCCCTGAGTGTTGTACGAGTAGATAAAAACTAAATAATGTTACGCAGAGTGTGTTGATGGCATATCCGTGGTTGATGGGGTAGGTACAAGATCTTAGATCACCGCTCTCCCGTAAAAGAACGGCATCAAATGTTTTGTACACTACCATGAATCTTTGGAGAAAGGACTAGATCAGGAAACCTGTTAAACAAGATGCGAAAGCTGATTCGAAGAATTCGCTAGTATTAGCACGAACCGTAAATAAACCTAGAAAATTTAAAAATATAAATTTAATTATATTCTAAATTTCTTAGGTTAAAATATATAGGGTGGCGGGGACTTCGTCGCGCAACTTGTTACTTGGATTCAGTACACGGCTCTAGGTGGGCAGCTCTGAAATGTTTGGCCAGTTATAAAAAAAAATGTTGCTGTTCCATACATTTTGATCGCATAGGTTTTGCAGTTTTTTTTATTAACTGACGAAATATTATTCATGCCAAGTTTTAATTTTTACTAACTTAAAGGTAGATTTTTCATACAAACAAAATCCCCCTTTTTCACCTCCTAAAGTTTTTAAATCACTTCATCAAAGGAAGCTTTGTGAAATTTTCACGTTCCTAGTCTACAACTGTCGTAGTCAATATTCCGAATGACATGGATGTAGTAATTAAATCGACGGGATTTTTAGGATTCTTCGGCTATCTGGTTTTTTTTTAGATATGTATGGCCAGTCAGCCTCCGATTTCATCTGCTAGCCTTGTCCCAACTATGTTTTGTCGGCTTCCAGTCTAACCGGATATAGCTGAATACCAGTATTTTACATGGAGCGGTTGCCTATCTGACCTCCATAACCCAGTTACTGGGTAATACTGGGGTAGTCGATAGTTCGACTGTCTTTCGGATTCTTCAATTTTTCATTTTCGTCTAGCTCTAGCTTTCGACTAGCTATAACACAAATTGTTTCTGCCTCTAATTTGGCATAAGTGGTCTCTTTATATTTTGGTTGAACAGTGCTTTAAATATCTTTATTTAAAGCACTGTTATTTAGCATTTCTATTTTTTTTTCTCGTATGGATTGTGGTTTTGCCTTTGCTTTTGTCTTTTGTTTTTGGTATTCGAGATCATTTTGAGCTTTAATGTCACGCCATTTTGACTGAAAGGTTTCCCTACGCATCTGTGAGGCCTACTATCTTAAAACTTTTACTCGCTTACCGCTTTTGTGTTTTGCACACAAAGCGACAATCGGGTTTTAAAAGCCGGGCTCTCCCAAAACCTCATAAGCTCGAAGTCATTTACAGTCATAATTATCGTTATTATGAATGAGAATATTCATTGAATGAACCGTATCCTTTACTCTTGAGTTCTTTTTATAGTAACAATTTTATCAATATCGACTACCTACTTGTTTCTCAGTAATCTAGAGGAAAAAATATGTTTAATCAAAGGATTTTATGAGGACAGCAGTTTGTGGCGTGACAAAAGTTGCTAAAGATTTGCAAAGGCACGGAAAATCTTGGCATATAAAAAGTCTTATGAAAGAATGACTATTAACCCTTCCTAGTTTGCCAATCTACTGGAGATTGGCAAGCTAGGAAGTTATCGAGGTATGAAATATGTATAACAATATTAACCAGTGCTGCAAGTTGTAGAGTATTATATTCAATGTTATTTCTCAACTGAGCCTTTTTCCAACGATGAGATTATTGAAGTTGGATGCAAGTCTAAAGAACCCGATATCAGACTTTTAGCGGGCTTGTCAATAGACAACGAATTTTGTGTTGGTAATGATTAAAGATGAGTTTGGTCTGATTCGAAACATAAGATAGACAGTCCCAAAAAATATATTAAGTTATGTCGCATGACACCTCTATTCCTAGTCCAACAAAGTGAACAAGAAATACTTGTCGCTCCGCCGCCAGTAATTGATATAATCATTTCTTTAAGTGACTGTCAATCAGCATTTACTAACTAAGGGTAAATAATATAACGGTGACGAGCCAGCTGACAATTTTAGGTGCATGTTCTATCTTATCGGCTCGAAATATCTAAACAGGGTGGTAGGGACACCGATGCGCAACCAAACATGGATCTAGTACATGATTCTGAGCACCTCTGCGTTCAAACTTAGGTATAAGGGTTATTAAAAAAAAAATTGCTGTTTCATAAAAAAGTGCAATATTTACACGATCACAATGTATGAAACAGGTTTTTTATTTTATTAATAAAATAAATAAAAAATAAAAAGGGTTTTTATTTCTTGCCAATGAATTAAATTAATAAATAGAAAAATAAACAAACAAAGGTAAAATAAAAATTAACCTTGAAATATTTTTTTTAATAGAAATAAAATTTGAAAATTAAAATAGAAACAAAATTATACAGTAATTCAAAAAATTATAAACATTTTTTTTAACCATTAATATTAATTCGGAATAAATTAAATAAATTATCTAATTATTAATTGATTCAATTATAAATTATTCAATTAATTTCTGCCTATGCGATAAGTTCAACATTTTGTGCAAGAATCCCTCCTAGGTGAAGGCCTCCTCCAGAGATTGTCATGCGTCCCTGTTACTTGCTACTCTTGTCCAGTCCCGGCCGGCTAAGTGTATTATGTCGTCTACCCATCGTGTATGCGGCCTGCCTATTTTGTTACCGACATTAAATTTCTACGTTAGGGGGTCTAGAATCGTGTTCTGAATTAATGGTTACACTTGTCCCTGCCACCCTGTATAGATATTTCGAGCCGATACGATAGAACAGGAGCAGCAGCATCAAATAGTGTACATCAATATGTAAAAGCCAGAAATCAAGAGTTGAAATTCAAGTAATAAATGCAGTGCCTAAAGAACTTTGAACCTAGCAGTTCAAGATCCACAACCTTACTGCACAGACCATATGCACGTAATTGATATCACAATAGACTTGGGACCGTGTAATTCATACAATGCATATTAAATGCGCAATTAGCTGTATTCATAATCATGAACTGCTTAATATACAATACAACATGGCTACTCTATCAACTGTTCAACCAAAGGTAACGATTTTTTTTTTGCTGAATGGGTCCGCTCTTGACCTTTATCACGCCTGATGGAAAGCGATGAATGAGGTCTATGATGGAACCAGCATGCCCAGAAGATGCCTAAGGCACTGGAACTCCCACGCACAGGTGACACACGGACGATATATAGGGAATGTGTAAAAATCTAGTGCTTTACTAGCTCAATATCATCACACCTGCCTAGCCTTTTCCAAACTATGTTGGGGTCGGCTTCCAGTCTAACTGGATGCAGCTGAATACCAGTATTTTACATGAAGCGACTGCCTATCTGACCTCCACAACCCAGTTACTGGGTAATACGAATAACGGTAAGACTGGTTGTCAGGCTTCTGACGACCCGTAACGACTGTCAAAGATCCACGAATGACAGCCGGGTCCAACGGCTTAACGTGCTTTCCGAGGCACGGAGGGGTCTTGGTATATGAAGATGGTCACCCATCCACGGACCAACCGCGGCAAGCGCAGCTTAACCTGATTGATTGACCCCCATCGATCTATTACTAGTTATTTTTTTAATATTGTAGCATTTTTCTGAACCGAATAAGTTTTTAATTATTTATTAACAAAGAAATGGCAGAACCGAAGAGCTCGTAGGACTAAGCGAAGCTCGAAGGTTGAATATCAACAGGTGGTACACTTGTTCAACTTTAGAGGGTCACCCCAACGGCGTGTAGCCTTTTGTACCTGCCCGCTATTCATCAAAGATCGCAATCACAATGTCTGTATGCTTTTTGACAGAAAACAAGTGTGTCTTAGAATCATACTTAAATTTAAAGAACTTATATACTCAAATGATTTATTTCAGTAATGAGCTGATTTTTCCGAAGCTAGATCATTTTATCGGAGGAATATTTTTGAATTTTTGACAGTTCTTCCATACAAAATCTGTCAGACGTCAATTTTATTCCACGAATAAATATTATCTGTCGATTGAAAATTTAGAAGGGCTGGGTACGCCATTATTTTTTGTTTATAGAGCAGCTTGTAGTGATCAATTTTCCAAGATACACGAACTCGCTAACTTTCTATACTTTTCGCTGTGAAGTAGGTACATAAATTAGAGCTTGATACCGGCTTCCGTGAGCATGCTCTACCACCATTATTTTAGTTTCTGCATGGTACTGGTAAATTCGAAGACATGTCAAATCTAACAACCCGGACTGGGCCCGCGTGGTGGAATACGGCCCATTCTCTCTCACCGAGAAGAGGCCTGTGTCTTAAGCAGTGCGAACATTATAGGCTAATTATGATGGAACTGGGAGATCTTAAGAACAAGCTTAGCACTTGCTACATTATTCGCTTCCGCAGATTTGCCAATTTTAGCATCTCTTCTTAAGTTACCTTATGGTAATGGTGACTTTTTAGATTTTATTTTTGTATAGTTTTGTTTACAGTTGATCACGTGATTCAAGTCTCTGAAGTCTTTTCTTCTGAGACCAATCGCAAAGTTCTAGAAACCTGTTATAGAAATTTGCAGTTGATAAGATGGTAGATGCAGTTTTGAGTCTAAGACCACATGTAACCAATCACAATGGCGGTTGGCAATGTGCAATTTATTATGGTTTTTGTAGGTTTTACGTCTTGTCTTGCGAATGTTGTAGGTTATGGTTATGGTACGAAAATATCGGTATTTGGATTATTGAAAGTCAGGCTACAAGTTTTTGACAAACACAACTCACTTTAGGATTTCCTAAAGCAACAGATTTGTTATGAGCATTTAAAGTTTCGCATACCATTGTACCTACTCTACAGGTGACATTAAAACCTGCAATCTCTAAAACATTCAACAACCTAAACTTTAAACGTTGTTATCTTAACAACAAAGGTTAACAACTCTAATAAACAACTCTTAAAAGGTGCGTTCGACTACATTTTCAACTAAGTTTTGTAAGTAGTGTAGTCTGGTGTAAAAGTTTACTCTACAAACTTGTCAAACAATCACAAAAGATCTCTCTACAGCATTGTTTTCACTTCTAGTAAGAGGAAAAGTAACATAACAGCGTTGCAGTTTGAACTAACTCTCATCAAGTTACCGTAAGTCGTAAGACGATTAGCTTGTACCATTAAAAACAGCAACTGGACTCTGCAATCAGTATGGCTTCGGCATCTTAACTTTAGAACAAGTTGGGTAAAAACGTGTAACTTTTTTAAAGTTAAAGCATACCTCTTTCTTGGAGTTCAGCGTGGCATCCCAGGCTGAGGGCGATGAGTGTGAAGAATGCGAGGTTCCACATGGTCACAGTTTCACAATGTCACAGTCACATTCACAAAAACACGGCACCAAACATGCTAGCAGTCACAAGTGTCAGGGCTGGCGGGACGCTTAGAGTACGCCACGTCCGCTACGCTCAGAAGCGCAGCCTTATGTGACGTGCCCGAGGCGGGCAACCAATTCTACTGCTGGTCTCCGAACAAATACTGAAGTGGGTCGCAGATGTGACACTTGCTTCTACCACGAAACGAGTGTCACATCTGCGGCCTACCTTTTTTTATTAAGAGGTAGTCTTTAAAATTAAATAGTTTTTCTTTTTTACTTTTAGCTGTTTCCATTTTGTGACAGAAACATTCAGAAAATTATCCGATAGTGTTTTATTATTACACAATTTAGTTTTTTACTATTTTTTTGTTTGAAAACATATTATATTGAACGGTTAATCCCATTACCATCTATATAAGTAATTATTAGATAGGTATTGGTAGTTGCTGATAAGGGTTGCTTTATAAGATTGATTCAACATCATCACCAATAAGATGACATCTAGGTAATCATTTCTAAAACAACCTCTAGTTTTAGAAAAGTGCGTGTACTTAATTCTAAGCAATGGTTTGTCGAGTCTGCGTATTCACGATCTTTGCTTACGTTAGCAGTAGCGGTTCTCTGAGGCTATATCACTGAGCGGCGTACGCGCAGGTAAGCCTCTACCGGGCTCTACCTCCACAGGGGCCGGGGGAAGGGGAGAAGGGCTGTAGCGCTCAATGCACTTGCGTCCCGACTGGGATGAGCTCAAAGGCCTCACGTGTTCAAAGGACTCAAAGGACCCATTCAAAACGATCGGCGGGGTTATGGATTCAAAGATTCCTAACATGCACACTTTTTTTTTGGATATGGTTGTCTTTGTGTTTATGAGAAATCTCAGTTGCTCTAGCTTCTAAATAAGCCACGATTAATTCCAAATTTCCAATTCACTCGTTCTAATATCAATATACAGGTTGTCCCAGAAATCAATGACAAGCCGGAACCCGGTAATAGGCCAAGTCGTGTCAGCTATCAGCAAAATATAAAAAAAAAACTTGGTCATGTACTTTTCAAAGGACGTTATTAATTTCGTACCCGAAAATGTTTAAACATTAATTTTAATAGACCTTAATACTACATACAAGATACGCAAAAAAATTGGACTTCTATTAATAATTTAACTATGGTCCATTTAAACTAACTATTCGAAACTTTCTAGACAAATAATTAGGAACGGGTTTTTATACTCGTTGAATAAATTTAATATTTATTTTAATAAATTTTAATTCTGATGTCAGAATTTATTTAATGAAATTAACAATAATTATTAAATAGGCTTTACCGCTGCTTACAAAACTAGGCATCAATATTTTGGTGGATGGCCCTTGCTTAAAATACAGCAGGTATTTTAAGCAAGGGCCTGCAGCAACTAAATAGGAACTTATTACATTTTTTTGTTTTAACAGGAATAGTACTCTTAGGTCCGACAAAGACATCATAAAGTTCATACTGGCCCTTTTAGCAGCCACTCTCTTTTTAACTTCTCCCCAAACATTTTTGGTTGCATTACGATCTGGGCTGTTTGCAGGCCAATCTAACACAGTGACTTGTTGTTCAAATGAAGACAAACACAATTTACAAAATATGTACTTATTTTGTTTTTTTTTTTTATTGTTGTTGTTATTGTTACGCGTGCGTCGTTCGTAATCGTAATCCTTAAAAGGTTTCATGTCCGTACTATGAAACATTTTCGGATATAAATACACTAGGTCACTCAGAAAGTATTGCGAAAAACAGTTTTTATTTATGAGGGACTGGCCAGATATAATCTATTTTGAAAATATGATTATTTGTAAGTAAAAATAGGTACGTTCCAATTTCAAAATTTCCTACCACATTGATTGCGAGTTAATTTAAATTATCGTGTCTCATTAAAAAATGGATCTGCCCCACACACACACACACACACACACATTTACACACACACACATTTATATGGTGTACATAATAAAGAGTATTCTATTCTATTCTATTCTGCCCCGAGAACATTTTCACGCTATGATTTTTTACGATTTCAAGTGTCGCCTGAAACCGGACGAATCGTAAGCTAGACTTCAAATGTCATTCATGGATGAAGGCCCTTCTAAGGCAACCGTTTATCGTTGGTATAACGAATTCAAGCGCGGTCGACTAACTTTGGGGGATGAAGAAAGAAGTGGTCGACCTTTGACGGCTTTTACGGAAGAAAACGTGCTAGCAGTGAAAAATTTGATCCAAAACAATAGGCGAGTTTACATACCAAGAGATTAAGCACATGCTGCAGGTTGGAACGAAATCCAGGCCCGGGTGGAATGGTGCCGTCATTATGATAAACAAATTTGAAGCAGGCTCGTCTCGGCGTGTTTACGACATCATTACTGGTGATAAGTCTTGGATTTATTAATATGATTCAGAAAAGAAGAGCTAATCGACGGTTTGGGTGTTTCAAAACGAATCAACGCTTATCAAAGTGGAGCGATCTAGAAGGGGGAGGAAGATTTTGATCGCGAGGTTTTTCAATTTGACTGGTTACTTGACGGAATCAAAGAAGCATCAACGCTGAATGGTATACTACCAAATGCTTGGCAGAAGTTTTCTCTGTTATGAGCAACAAGCGACCAAACACAGGGCTCCGCGGGCTACTGCTCCACCACGATAACGCGCCTTCGCACACCGCGCTCAAAATGAGGGACTTCCTGGACAGCATGCCGGTCAACTCCTGGGTCACCCTCCTTACAGCTCTGACCTAGCACCGTGTGACTTCTCTTTATTCCCGAAAATAAAAAATCTGCACAAAGCGATACAATTTTCGTTGCCGGAAAATGCGCTGTCAGCGTTCGAACAGGCTGTAAACGAGGTGTCTGCGGCAGACTGGAAAAAAAGTGTTTCGAAAACTGGGTCAGACGCATGAAACTTTGTATAGAGGCTAGTGGAGAGTACTATGAAAAGATTTAAAAAAAAGATATTTACCTATAGAAAATTTTTTTTATTTTCCCCAAACTTTCTGAGTGTCCCACGTAATCTGGCGAAATTGGGTACCTATTGTTGGCACCGCATAACATTCCTATTTTGATAATCTTTGGTTTTATTATATTGTATTGATTTATTTTCGTTGATAAATGTTTGCTTATTATGGATTTTTCTGTTTCTGTCTTACAATCTTGGAAAAATACATCTCTTTTATTTTGGTAGCTCCAGCAATTCCACAATTCACAGGTATAATCGATTAATCCAGCACCCAGGAGCGGTGCTTCACATCAGACTATGTGCCAACTGCTGGAAAGATCTAAATGTCCGTAAACCTGCACCCTTGATGATTTCAACAACTGCAACGCCTCTAATGCTGGAATAAACATGGCCACCTACCAGGCCCAAACAATATATCTAATATAGATGTACTGTCGATACAAAAGGAAGAAAAAGATGATATAAGTATCAGCGATGCGGATGAATTTTTTGATGCCCTTTGATTATTTTTTTGCCAGTATTAGGATTGACGAAATCCAGCATCGTTGGATTGTTTCACTAATGAATTCATTTTGAATTCATTTTGTGCTCAGACGTTTCACTTCAAGTGAAAGACATAAATGAACAAAAGAGTACAGCGTATATATTATATCAACTTAGTACATTTATAGATTGTCATTGAAACGTGTTGTTTATTTCCCCATGCGTTGTAAAACGTCCTAATTATCACTATTCGTCCTTACATGAACACGTTCTGTTTATTCTTTTCTTGATTAATTATTATTATTATTTTACGTTTTCAAATCTCTGGGCCATGGGGTTCCGTTCCTTTTGAAGGCGGACGAGGGCCGGAACCAGCTCGCAGAGGCCCCTTAGACAAATATAAATGGGATGAGGTGCCAGCCGACGATTATCTTCCTAAGCACTATGCAAGAGGTGGGAGCTCTGTTTCTCGTTAGTGATCACTTCAGCCGGCCAGAGGTGAGTAACAAGTCTTCCTCCGGGAAGGTCCCTGGGGTCGCTACATGCTACGCTGCGAGTTTATGTATCTCTCTTGGTCTGGCTCCTCACCCTAAACCAGTTTCGGCAAAGTTAACTCTATCTAACAGATGAACTTGGGTCACTCGGCCAGCGATTTATTATTTTTCATGAACTCAAGATACCAATGGGCAGGAAAGCTCTGTGCTCCTCTTTCCTGGTCCAACTTTCCTCAGGAACAGATATCTCACGTTTCCGACAGGTTAAATACTTTAGCAACTGTGCTGTGCGAGTGCGTAAGTATCAAGCTCACAACCTTTATGATACTCAATGCTATAGATATCAAGGTTTTGGACATTCCTCCAAAAAATGTAATTTTACACCACGCTGCGTGATACGCATAGATCCTCACCTCACAACAGATTATCCGAATAAAGATCGGATGACCCCAGCCCAGTGCTGTAATTGCAAGGAGGAACCAGCAAACTGCCGGTAATTTAAAGACCGCCAAATGTAATGTGTAATGTGTTAAAAAAATCACAAACTAAAGCAGTTAGAGGTATTGTCAAATCTACCAGTACAAACAAGATCGATGGAAGCATATAGAACGAGTTCGCTTCTCGTGCAACTGCTGCAGCCACTATTAATCCGCCCACCAATAGTGCTCCAAATCAAGTTACCATAGACATGCTAGAAATTTTAATCAATAATAAGTGAATTTATAGAATGTGATAATATGATGGATAAAGTGATTTTAATCCTTAGTCCTTACTCATCTCGGAAAACATGTGTAATGCATACCTTTTGCGTTCGTACAAAAACAGATGAACTCTTTGATTTGTTAAGTGAGCTCTTTACTGGCGTTTTTGCCCTGTGTGAGGCCAGAATTTCTACTCGAACATCTTTCGCTACTCCTGATTTGAAGTGCTATCACCAGGATCTTTTGAGTGTAGGTAGAGGTTAGGTATAGAATTAAAGATAGCAGGTAAAAAATCTGTTACAATTTCAGCATATCAATCTCCTAATTTACCTTTACTTCTCAATGACCTTGATATAGTGGCACTTAACCCGTAACTACTGTTAATGGGTAACCTTATTACAATCATCATCAGCCTACAGCTGCCCACTAAGCTGTTGAACATAAGCCTCTCCTATTTCACGCCATTCAACTCGATTTTTGGCAACTCTCATCCATCTGCTACCAGCTATCCTGCGAAGATTGTCACTCCACCTAGCCTGAGTGGTCATCGGTTCTACGGCTAATATTGCCGGCCCATTTCCATTATAGCTTGCTTATTCTGTGAGTTATGACGACAACTTTGGTTCTCTGAGGGATCACTTCGTTGCGGAATAAATCCCTCAGAGACTCCAAGCACAGCCCGTTCCGTGGTTTGCTTAGCCATTTACCGGGTAGTATGTCTTTCAGAATGTGCCCTGGCGGCTGATAGCATGTCATGCTCACACAAATGTCTCGCTGACGGTGGCGTGCGTGTTGGATCATTTAGCTCCCTTCAAAATGGTTAAGCTGAATGGTGCTGATCTATGCGTCATGTTCGTGAACGGGCTTCAGTTGGGGCAGGTCATCACTTAGCTGCCTCAGCTTATTTTTAATTATTTTATTTTTGGATTGTTGTTTAATTACTATTTGCGACGCTTTTAACGCGTACGTCTTTTTTACATCGTTCTTATTTATAAATTCATTTATAAATGTTTGTAAAAATATAATTTAAAAGAGTGTCCATGGAGTTTCTTGCCCGTTCTTCTCCACAGGTACCTTTTGGAATGGGCAGTTGCCCATATGCAGCTAGTTAGCTTCATATTTTCTGACTGACCGACTTCTTGACAATTCAAAATTGCCTGTAAATGGTTTAATTGAAATAAATGCTTTGAGTTTGAGTTTTTTATTTGAAACCAAAATATTATGTAAGTACTCGTAGCATACGCCAGTTTTGTTTTACTATTCAGAATGTTGCAGAGACGACATCTATAGTCGACTTTGTTAACTACGTCCCCATGAGAGCACACTTCGTGAGTCAGTTTAAAATACAATCATTGAACTCATTCAATATTTGTTTACCCATGTGGCCGCCAGATGGTGCATCATGTCTATATTAAACAATGCACCATGTGATACACGAAGCTTTTTTAAAATAATTGTTTTTGGGTTAGTTAGAGCGAAATACTGATAAACACTGAGAATAAAAACACAGCAATGATAATAATTATAATAATCCTACCGCGATGTCTCTACGTTGACGACGTGGTGAGGATTACACGCTCCAATGAAGACTAGGTGTATGCTGGTAGAGTTTATTTTGCGAAAAAACAGATCTAGAGTGAAGAGCCAGACTAAGAGAGATGGAATATAAACCCTCAGGCAGCATTTTTTTTTTGTGGATGTAAATTATCAAATGATCCCGCTCTGGGTGGAGCGGAAGGGAGTGTCAGACTATTACTGACTAAAACCCACCCGTGTTCCTTCCTTAGCCCTTTATGTTCCGAGCCAGCGGTAACCCTTTCGGACAATCCCGTTGACCTCGGGCATGTAGCGAGCTATTTGTCAATAGCGACTAGCGACCCCACAGACCCAATTTCCCAGGAGAAGTCTCGTTCCTCATCTCTGGCTGGCCTTTATTGACCCGCCGGAGTTAACACTGACGAAGAATAGAGCTCCCACCTTTTTCTTGAATTAATTGGCTGGCTTGAGTGGAGATTGCAATTAGAATTGATGTTGGCACCTAAGAAAAATGAAGATGAAACCATGACCGCATACTTTCATGGTAAATTATTTTTGTCCAAGAAATGTAAACTGGACGAAGAAGCTACAATTTCGTGTATTCAAGTTGAACTAAGAGCTAATGCAAAAGATTTCAAATGTGATACTACTGAAGAACTGTACTACGGATATGTGTCTTCGTTGGAAAGTTACAAGAGTCTGGAAACCGGCGCTGCGATGACCAAAGAAGCTAGCCAGCCTGCCAAGTTTACGTCAACCACGTGGCGTCGACGAGACGCTGTGCTGCGTGTTCCAAAGCTGGGCATGAGATAATGGACTGCCGGAGCCAACTCGTCTGCACCACCTGCCAACGACGAGGCCACGACGCCGCAACCTGTAACCCAAACAGCAGCTAAGGTGATGTAGACTGGAGTACATTAATGCTTCTAATGAATGTTTAAAAAAATGTTTTCATTATTGATAACTGTTGTATACATATGTGCATCCATAGAGACCGGTAGTAAGGTTATTATTTTATGAATGAACGTGGTTATAAGATTAAATCTTCGATTATTGCTGTCTACGGTATTTTTTTTCGAGGTTATTTGTATAAATTTCTTGGGAATAGTTCACTTTACGGTTGACTTTCGGACTGACCCTGTTGCAGATGTTGCTAATGCAGAAGTAACATACAGTATGTATAAATGATATTTATAACGATATCTTAAATATTTCCATACGGCTATTGACAGATGCGGCTATACGAGGACCTCCACCACGGGGACCTGCGATGGACTGCGTTCATTGAAGAGATTTCATCGTAATAAGTTATGAGACCCCATATTCAAACTCAAAGCATTTATTTCAATTAAACCATTTACATGTCAACAAAACGGTCAGTCAGAAAATATGAAGCTAGTTGCCCATTTCAAAGCGTAGGTACGGTCAGCATCAAAAGTCGATAAACACTTCAGTTTTTTTAATATCAGTTATTGAGCAAAATATTTGTTCGAAATTGCAGCAGAAGTATAATGCGATTTTGAACAAATATTTTGCTCAATAACTGAGATTTAAAAAACTGAAGGGTTAATATTCTGCTCAATAACCGAGATTAAAAAAACTTAAGTGTTAATCGACTTTTGATGCTGACTGTACCTATGGAGAAGAACGGGCAAGACACTCCATGGGCACTCTTTTTAAATTATATTTTACAAAAATATTAGTTACATCATTACTTTTGATTTATGTTTTACTTACCGAAATAGGCAAATCAATTTGTATGGATGGTTTATTTTTATACTCAATCTTCTTGAAAGTAGCATTTTCGAAGAATATGTACCTACTCGTATGGGACAATTTGCTCTATGTAACTGATCAGGCGCATCGATAATTTTTTAATTAACCTTATAAACCAAATTCATAATTGGTAAGTTCACGATTGATATTAAAAAGAATGTACATATACATATATGCCACCGTATGATTATGATCTTTTGTATTTCGTTTAGTTGTTACAACGAGTTATTGTAAAAAAAGGGCTAGGTTTATGGATGGAGCAACACAGTTTGATACAGCCATGGTGCACCATCTGGCGGGCGCATGGGAACATAAATATTGAATGAGTTCATTGATTCCAACGCGCACAGTGTGCTCTCATGGGAACGTAGTTAACACAGTCGCCTGTAGATGTCGCCTCTTTAACATTATAAGTACAGTCACCAAAAGAGATAAGTAACCAGGGTCGTTGGATATAGTTGGAGTTTAGTAAAGTTTTCGAATTAAATTTAATTTCATAAATGAACTGTTTGTTTTCTATTAATTAAATTAAACTTTATTCAGAAACATCCATCGGTATCTTACTAAACTTTAACGATATCCGACGACCCTGGTTACTTATCTCCTTTGGTGACCGTACCTAAGAAAACACTGGCGGTTAGTACATAACATAAAATCCTTCCTGAAGGCATATGCAGAAGTGATTACCTATAGTACACCCATATTTCGCCAGTTATCTTTAAGTCCTGTGTAATAAAAAAAAAATTGAATTTAGAAAAAAAAAATAGGGGGCGAGTCCATTGCCACCAACCTGGCACGGATCCAGACTCCTGGCTGCTACTGAGAAATTATTGCTGGAAAAACCAAATAACTTTTCCCAACCTGGGAATCGAACTCAGGACGTCATACGCTTTACATAATAATCAGCCTATAATCTTCCCACTGCTGGGACACGGTTGAAGATTTCCCATCCTGAAAAAAAATACGCTTCAACAAGTGCGCACTGACTGAAAAAGATATACATACTTAAGAAGTATTTTCATAATTATGTAATCTCTAATGAAATTATTGTATGTGCTCACATGATTGGAAACTGTGGTTGTATTTTTGGTAGAAATAGTAACCATTTATTTGCTTTTATTATAGGTAAAAAGATAAGGTGGAATAGGTTAGGTTTGTGAGTTTTACCCAACTACTGTAACTGTAATTTCTTATAGTAGTTTAATCACTAAGGGGATAAAGGCTCCTTCAAACAGGCGCGACACGCGATAAAATCGCGCGCGACACAAAGAAACCGCAAGTCGCACAACGAGAGGTGCCTTTGTGTCGCGCGCGATAATGTTGCGTGTCGCGCCTGTTTGTAGGAACATTAAAGAGAAAAAAAAAATCGGTTTTCTGATTATATCGACGGAGCCCGATGTATGTGATACAATTATATCCTCGTGAAACTTTCAACCGTTAGATATTTATGTCACCTTTTGCGATCAACAATTAGACATTGCGAAGAGTCCAAAGACATTTTAACATTTCGTCATCTAGACTACGGGTGTTCGCAGCATTTCTGGCTCAGATACGAATAATAGAGTAAGTAAGTACTATATTTTTGATCAGAAAGTAAGACAAAATACGCACCTGTAACAAGGAAATAGGTCCCTCTTCATATTCTGGTAGACGTTGAGTTTGATTTATATGAAAACATTATACAGGTGGATTTTTAAGACAGGTAACCGTTGCATTACAGAAAACGGTCTCAGGAGACTGTACTTAACTTTTTGAGAAATTATGATTTGCATTTTCAGATGTCAACGTCACGGTCAAGTCTCCAACTGCAAATATAAGTTTGTAATCGCAATTTTTTAACGTGATAAAACTGCAAATTAACGATTCTCGGAGGTTTCCCTTTACCTGTGCTGTGAAACCTTTCATCTTGACAAATTTCATGATCGAAAGTTTTTTTATTAGTATAGATGATTCGCGTCCGTAACACAGTTACAGATAAATAATTATTAAAAAGTTAACCGAAAGTTTCGATTTATTTTTAGGTTTTTATTTTTCCGTTTTTATATTATATTATTTTAATGTAATTGGTTTTAGTTTAGTTACATTTTAGTTTTTGTTTTCCTGTCTTGCAATAATGATGGCAATGTACATTCTAAGATTTTTATTTTTCTGTTTTTATATTATATTATTTTAATGTAATTGATTTTAGTTTAGTTAAATTTTTGTTTTAGTTTTCCTATCTTGCAATAATCGCTATTTAATTGATCTCACACTGTTGATTTTATTTTGCTTAGTTTGATCTCACGCTAATGGCAATGTTATATTCTAAGTGTATTTTATTTTTATTTTAAAATGATTTTAGATTAGTTAAATTTTAGTTTACTTTTAAAATGTCGCAACACTCATAACTTTTAAAATGTCGTAACACTGACTCCCAAGATACAGGCAAATAATGCCTAGTTTGGGGGTCACAGTCTACTCTATTCCTGTACAAATTGTGACTAATAAAATAATTTGAATAATTATTTGAATAATTTGCGAGTATAAAATATGTCGCATAAATGGCCGCATTTTTTAATTGCATTGACTTACTTGATTGAAGAATTTTGATAGAAGCTTGATTTTTATAGAGCTCTAATGGACCGTCGATTTTAAATTAATAACAAATACGACCTACGTATTTGTTATTAATTTCAAATCGATACCTCTACGTGTTCCAATGATCCTGACAGACATAAAAGGTTCCGTTTTTTCTTTTTGAGGTATGTAATCCTTTCTTATCCGTAATTCCGTAGGGTAATCCTCATAGACACACTGTCCGGGAGGAACGAAGGGTTATGTCAGACTCCTACCGACTAAAACCCCACTGTTCCTTTAGTCAAAGTCAAAGCATTTATTTCAAATAGGCACATAAAAGGCACTTTTGAACGTCAGAAATTACAACAAATAGAATTGATTCTAGTCGCCCATTCCAAAAGGTAGTTTTCGTATGGAGAAGAATGGGCAAGAAACTCCACCGTAAACTCTTTTAAAATGTTTTACAATATTTTGTATACATTAATTATATAATAATAATATGTACTAGAGCCCCCGGAGAGATACTTGTACATTCGCCGCACTTCCGAGTGCCCCGATTGGTATCAGCCCGCTATGCCTAGCGGGCCCCATCACCAAGTGCGGCCGATCCATACTGCATGCCACCCTTTGAGCCTGACTTCTCGAGCGACGACACAGTCCCAATTTCGCCACCCGCAGATCCCTCCTTATGGTAGCTGGAGATCGTTGAACGCCTTTAGACGCCCGGCTGCACTTCTAGTGTGGGTGGAATGAGAGGTATGCTCTATCACCCTCCCGGCCGCCTCTTTTGCATGCATCACCTTCTCGCAAAAGAGGCGACAGCATCAGTTAGGATTCCGTAACCTAGCTTATGTACTTAGATATATATGTTTGTACCTTTTAATAGTTCCAAATTCTCTGAATCCCATTGTAGGACCTTCTATTGCATCGAATTGGGATGTAATTGATGAAAATCCACATAATTATGTACCTAATTGGTTTTCATTTAATTTGAAGATAAGAAGACAACTTTAGCTAAAAGTTTCTAAAGAATTTTACTACCTGTATATACATATTATGTACATACATGGATCATTATGTACACAAATATATCATAAATCACTTCGGCTGTAAGTTCCAAGTCCTTGGATTCCATTGTTATAATACATATTATATTTACTTTTACCAAACCATAAACAAAAACCTATCGACAAACAACTCTTTTACTGTTGATAATGCAAATCCAGGCTGATTTTATTTTGTTTTCGGCGATCTCTGGTTCGGATGAATTATTATCATTATAACAGCTTTTTCAAAATAAAAAATGAGTTTGATTATATTGGTAGTTACTTACACAAAATCAATGGCTGCTACTGACGATGATGAAACAATGACTCCTAAGATCAACTCGTTTGAGTGCGTCCATATCTAACTCAAGAAAAAAAAAACCGGAGAAGAACCGGAGTTACCGACATAGCTTGCAGGGTAAGAAAACTGAGGTGGGACCGATGGCCAGTGGAGTAGACGAGTCCTGGAGTGGAGACCGCGTACCGGCAAGCGTAGGTATAATAGTGTGGGAAACCCCCCAGGTAGCTGGGCCAAACTGGATGCGAAAGGCGGAGGACAGAGTGTTGTGGCGCGGCCTGGGGGAGAGGCCTATGTCTGGACTGCGACAGGCTGAGTTAATTGATAACTCAAGAATAATACTGTGAAATATTTTTCTATGTTTTTCTCGATGAATAGTCGTTTAAACATATTCATGAATATTTGGTTTCTTTTTTTTACGCGAAATCAATCAGATTAACGTTTTCTTACAAAGTTATAGGTATAACATGGGGCTCAGTTAGTACTTCATATAGCTAGATTTCCTTCTTATAATAGATTATATCTCTCCTCTGACTTACAATGTAAAACAATACATGCGTGTTCTATAAATAACGTACATAAAATGGCGAGCCGCATTAATATAATGTTTTAGTTTATATTTATTTCTAATGATTCATCAGTGAGTTTCTTGGCATGCATTTGCATCGCCAACGTCATGAGGAACAGTCATCATTGATCGCAGACGATGTGACTGTATATTGATGGAGTATTAACAATGAGGCATATGTTCTTTGTTATTGGGATGAAAATCAATCCCCCGCACTTCAAGTGGATCATTGTACAAATGTACATAGGCCATGGCGACAGTCGTTGGTCATTCCAACCAGATTAGTCTCTTAGTCTGTTCACCTGAGGGTTTATGTTCTAATTACGCATGTGCTCTTTGAATGCACAGGCATCACCTACGCCTGTGCATTCTAAGAGCACATGCGCGACAATTTCCTCCTCTGCACAGACAATTGACCATTATGCCTCTTGTGTGGAAATGTTTATTTAGCAAGCAGTGTCCCGTGATAGTCCCCGCCACCAAGCGCAGGCCATACCATGCTGCTGTCCAAGGACGGTATAGCTTCCTTGGATTGCCTGCAACCCGTTATTGACGTCCACCAACTATCCGCTCGTGTGGGAAACTCTTGCAGCCATCTGCGTAGCTGGTCCGCCATGTTCGTGTCCACAGACTGACGAGCTGGATTCTCTCCTTGCTAGTACGTCAGCTGCGTCGTTATAAAGTGATCAACTGTGTCCTATTATCTATTACAGTGTTGCGCTTAAGTACAAAGAAAAGTGTAAATATGGGGGATACTTTTGCCCAGCAGTGGTTCAATGTTCACATTCATGTTCACTGTCAACATTGAAGAAGTCAAACAATTTAATCTATTAAATTGCACCTACTGAATGTTGTTTCCGCATCACCCTAAGGTAGACTGGTAGAAAATGCCCAAGGCATTAAGTCCGTCTTTGTACAGTTTCTTACTTGTGCATAAAGTTTAATAAATAAATTGGAAAAAACGTGTAGACAGAATTAAAACTAAACTATCACAATTTTCATATAGTCTTTGTGTGCTCAAAAAAAAACAAAAAGAGATTGTGCTCTTACTGCCTACTATGCGCATGTATAGGTATTGCCTACTCATGGCTACGCTATGGAGTCATCCTGTGGGGACACAGTGTAGATGCTGAAGACCTATTTACCTTTTTAGGAACAACAAACAATTACTTACACAAACAGCGAAAAAATAAAAAATAATAACATTTATGTAATCAATAACGTCATTCACAGGTAACGCGCTTTAAAGAGAACTTATAAGACAAAGAAATACATTCAAACATAAGAGTGATTTTACTTTTTTATAAATTACTTATTACTATTAGCGCCATGCAAGAGGCATATGTCTGAGTGCTGCTCTATAGATCTCCACCAGTCATGGTGTAAGATTTATTTATGTATTAAGGTACACCAACAGCTTCTGTATATAATTATCTTAAGTAACAATAACCTCTGACTTTCACAGTCACCAATTACAGGTTAACTAGCAATCTCAGAAAAAAGTGATTTGATAACACATAATAATAATAATAAAACTAAATGCTCTAGAGTTAAGACTTTATGGCAAAATACTTGGTTATGGTTAATAACATACAGGAAAATAAAATTACAAGACGAACAATATTGCAATTTTGCCCACTAATTTAAGACTAAGACTTAGCTAAGCTTCTAAAATAAAGTATAAAAAGGTGAAGAGTTTCCTAAATGTACTAACATAACAAAGATTGCGTTTTTCCGGACTTTAGTATTTTTGCTATAAGGCAAGAATTTACAACGAATCACGACAATTTTATGTCCAGAGTACCAAATAGCGGGTTGAGTGAAATATTATCGAATAAAAAGTTAAGAGTTAATAATGGCTGGGATTTGTTCGGCATCGGCAGCCTTGCTTACGGCTTCTTGATCAAGAAGTAATTTATGTTCTTCAAAGGAAATATTAAAGAAAAGAAAATTCTCGACAACCAGTTATTTTTAAGCATAATGTTCTATAGATTTTTACAGGATTCTACTACGCCCACTTTCGAGGCGGTTTTTTCGTCGAATCAACACAATGTGGAGCTAACGTCAAATGAGGTTATTGTGTTGTAGGTATGTAGGTACATACCTACAACACAATAACCTCGTTTAGAAAAAAGTACAGAAGGACATGTGTCTTTCTGTGCTTTTGATGGCTTATTTTTCTAAAAAGTTGTTGATTCTTACTTAGATATACATGTTGTTATCACACTCTTCACCCTTTCACGTTGTTTTTTCTTCATTTTGTGCCATGTTTCCGTGGCCTGGGCAATCTCATCCAGGTTTTACCCCCGCTACATTTTTGGTCCACACGCGCCAAAAAAAGTAATTACCATGTCAAAAATATTAACTGCATCCTCGTAAATAAAGTAGATTTGGTTTTTTATGCTTGACGTTGACTTCAAAGCGGAAAGCGAACGGCCCTCGGGTTAGGGCAATGCTTTAATAATTTAAGAACGTTGAAAACAAACACTGAAATAATTTAAGAGTATCTTGATTGATGACAGTTACCGATAACATGATTATTAGCACCTCTATGAAGTCTTCATTAATCGTACTGTCTATACATCCACGCGCGTTGCACGGTCGTCAATCATTGAAGCAAATGTTTGGCACTCAACGTACACCTGTGCAGGTGTTTGATGTCCGAGGTGACAGTAATTGCAGGTACATAGTGCAGGTATCCCTCTGTCAATCAAATGCAAGTGTGTTTTTCTTTGGCGAATTACTGCAGACGTTCATTAAATCGGTCATAGTCGACAGAATTTGGTAATGCTTGGTAGACAGTTTGCTGGGTGAAAATTTTTGTTATTTTGTAGCAATTATTTACGTACAGTTAGAGTTACTTATGCAAGGCAGTAAGTAGTAAGTATATTTTATGCTTACACGGTCTTTTGGAAATCCTAAGTCCCCCAAAATGCCCGCCCTTGACCACTTCCTAGTACTTTCGCTGGGGAGAAGAAGTGGCGCAACAAACTCCCCAGCATCACAGCTGTCTGTTCAGTTAGAAAATACTTGATTGTATACAATATGGGTAATATTATTTTTTAGTTCATGAGAGACTGGGTAATCATTATTGGGTTGTAATGTTATTGTATTACTTTTTTGTTTTTTTTTGTAATATGCTATGATTGTATTATGAATGGTTTAGTTTATAATTTTTGTGATTTCAAACACAATGTGAATTGTTCCTGAATAAATTGAATTGAATTGAATAAATTGAAAAAATACAATGAAATCTATACGTAATCAAGAAAAAAAAATCAAAAGTAAAAATGTAAACAAACAATCTTACTACCTACATTAAAGCCTCCAGGTAGTATAAAGGGCGTGACAGCTTACCTATTTATGAATAACAACAATAGATAGATAGATAGATAAAACGTTTATTCAGTGCAACAAAAGACACAATACAGGTATTAAAAACATCAAAAAAGGTGAAAAAACCAAAAACAATAAAAAAAAAACTATGGTCAGCAAGACGACCTGTCACCACAAGCAGCATCAGTTCATGAGCACAACGCAAAGATCAGTCATTACCCCCCTTGCCATATTTGAGGGAAGGAGGCAACTCGACCCCTGACGTTACCGCAAGCATATCTAAGGGAGCATGACGAACTTGCTGCCGGTTGCTCAAGCAGAATAATATGATCAATCGTAGAGGTCGCTAGCTAACCACATAATTATTGGAGTGCCTTGCTACACGTGGAAACGGTACCCAAATTAGCCGTAGTACTAGTCCCAGTTACAGGTTAGTTACGGGTAAAAGGATTTTTGTACTTTTTAATATTGATTCCGACAGTTGAAGAAAACTTAGCGGAACAGCACTTCGTGGAAAAATGATTTCTGGTATTCGGATATCTATAGTCTGCATTGAATAGAAATACGAGTACCTACTCAGATTGATATTCTAAGTATTTCTTATAGTTATTCTGAGTATTTATTATTGTTATTTCGTACGAATATAAATACAATTTAATATGTTCTTCGTTTTGCTTACGCCAACAATATTTTACTCAAAAATATATTATTTTGCTCAAAAAACCCGACTTGGTATGATTTTTAGTTCGGGGAAACTTTTACAAAATTTTATCAACCATGTATGTAGGTAGGATGGTTGAAAACCATAATATTGCAAGGAAAACAACATTTTGACCGTGTTTGACACATAAGAAGAGTGGCATCCTAGGGACTGCAGGTGTCGCAAGTGCAACATGTTCACCCTAACTCTCCAGTGGTACACAGCAGTACGAGACTTCTTCGGGCTGCAGTTCTCTTGAACTGAAATCTCACAGCTCCCAGCAGTCTCTTGATCTCTTCACCCAGGTACCCTCGTGAGATTTTTAGTAACACCAAGGCGTTGCTGGCCTTCCTTAAGAGCTAGGGTGGACCGAATGAATGAATGATTTTCCCACCCGTTCACAAAATACGCTCTTGAACGTGGAGTTGCAGACCACAGTTCGTCTTACTACTACTACCTCTATTGCAGCAACTATCTCACAGCTCAGCTCTCTTGAAATGGAAAATGCCTTTTCAAGATCTACTCAAGATGTTTACTGGGCCGTCTTTCAGCCGTACTTGATTGAGATTCAAGAAAAAATGTTAGTTGAAAGTTTTACAATCAGCTGACTAGAGAAAAAATCCTCATGCCTACTTAATGCTCCATCCATGAGTTTCTCATACCGCAATATAAACAAAAAACTTTCGATGTAAGTTCAAAAGCAACCAAGCAAGTATCGAATCGGTCTGGAAACAAAACTATGGAAATGTTGGCGCCGAAAATACTCGTGTTCCATAAGAACGGCCTTCAATAGAAATATCTCAGTAAAGTAATAAACAAATAACAAAGCCGTCACAAAATATTCTCCTGGTTATTACCAGATACTAAACGAAGACAAAGATTACGTTTAAGAGATGTGCTAAACAGGAAATAGGCATAAAAGTAGTATTTATTCATGAGCAATACAGCTATCAAATAAAATCAATCTTGGCAGGCCCAAACTGCTGGGTGAACTTCAAGCGAAAGCACCCACAGAGTGGATCCGGAATAACAGAAACCGAAGGCGCGGTAGGCCCAGAAGAAGTTGGCCTCACGAGTCAGACTACTACCTGAAGGATTGGTCTCAGATTGCTATAGACCGGATAAATAAAAATAGCCTTTTGGCTATCAGGTAAGGTTTGAAAAAACCATCCTTTGCTCAAAATGCAACCTGTCGACATAGCTAATGAGGAGGAAAAGTTTAAATGGGAGTGGGCTGGCCATATAGGTACAGTCCGATACCGACTAAACGGAGGTCTGTGATATTGGTGCAGTGATGAGGAAACGTCTGTTCAGGACATTATGGTGCAATATCAGACGTCTTCATAAAAAATTGGCCAGAAGAATTAGAACATCGGAGAAGTGGAAGGAATTGAGAAGGCCCTTTTGCCATGGATTAAAAAAAAACAAATTAGGCTAGCTTCCGCTTCATAGTTATTATTAATAAAAATTTACAATTTCGTGGTTTCAAATCATTTTTGAGCAAATAATATTGTTGGACTTTCAATATTATTGTTCTTCTCTTGGACGCGATATCAGAAAATCATCAAATGATCGACATAGACGGATGCGCGTACAAAAATAAGGTACGTCAGGCTCTTACTCAAGGGTCCGACAGGATTGTCCGAACGGTCAGCGGGATTGTCCGAAAGGGTTACCGCTGGCCCGGAACATAAAGGGCGAAGGAAGGAACACGGGTGGGTTTTAGTCAGTAAGAGTCTGACACTCCCTTCCGCTCCACCCAGAGCGGGAGGAGGCAGTTGATGACTCCCCATGCTGAAAAAAAAAAGGGTCCGAAAGGTTCTTACTGACTAATACCATTATGTTTTATTCAAATATCTTTGGCCGATGTATTGTAGTATTTGCGCTGTTCGTCACGCTCCCCCGGCCAGCTTTTCCACGTTGCTTATGAAATATACATATGGGTAATACCGAAAAGGCAGGTAGGCAGGTATATAAATTTATTTTCTGCTATATGCAATTCTTACCTAATTAAAAATAGGAAGGCTTAATGCAAAAAATAAAATCTTTTTTCAACCAGGTGTCGGTTGATCTATGCAAGGCCGATGTCGGCGCTTGCGGCGGTGTTGCGAAACTCCGTTCGGATGTGGAGCGATCTAAATATAGGTACTCGAGTCTCGTGCGCCCGCGTCGTTCGCCTGCCAGTTTCCTACCTTAGTTTCTTGATCAAAATCACCTGGTGTTTTGTATGATTTTTAAGATGATTTCAGGACGTCCAGAATTATGATTTCTATGTGGCAGGTGCTTGTTTTGCCATAGAAGTTAAAGAACTGAGAAGGTGTAGTTTGAACTGAAATAGTAGATTGTCATACAAGGGTCAAAAGGAATTGATTACTTCCACCCGTATTAAACACTCTACTTTTCATTTCAAATATAAGGACATTAAAAAAATTTAGTTTTTCTATAACATTTAATTTATTGATAATAATAACAACATGAATAGTACCTATTTAAAATTAATTGAGAAGTTAGAACAATTTGTCAAATTTAAAGTTAAATATTATACTTACTATAGTCTTTTTTTTATTTTAAATATGGAACACACCGCGTCACCGCCGCGGGCCGTTCCGCATAATACCTATGTTTTTTTTTTTTTAATTCATACTGTCTGTTGATACACTCACAAGACCGCAGCATTTTTCTTAATTATGTACGTAGCTGGCTACCTAACCAAATAGGGATTCAAAGTACGTCACTCGAGCTTAAAATAGTGTTGCTCCCGAGGTGGGCACTCTACTTTTTATCACCCTCTATGAAAAAATAAGTAAGTGCAACTTATGAATAAGAATAGTTAGTACCTTTGTTTATTTACATACAATTACTTGAGGAAGAATACACATTTTTATAAAAATAAGTAAAATCCTAATTTGAGTAAACGATTACGAACGAAGGCAGAATGATTTTCACGCGTTTTTTTTTATTGTTTCACAAACTTTTTTTTTTAATTTGGCTCGCGTGTTGTCTTATCATACCTACAGCCTGTTACTTCTTCACACAATGTTCGTGATTGATCATTCCAAATTCAAATCACTTTTACGAGCTTTTTTAGTCCCTGTTTATAAAGAATACAATAGGTAGCTCTTTTTGAATAGATGTGATAAAAAAGGGTTTTTGTGTTTAGGGATTTATCACGATCATACAATCATGCTCGTGGCTAAATAATAACTGCCGCATTCATGGGTGGGTATTTATTAGGTCCCGGCTGTCATTCGTAGATCTTTGACAGTCAATATGGGTCGTCGGGAGTTCGACAATAGTCTTGTCAAGGCTATCGCGTTACCTAGTTAGTAGTTTGTAGAGGTTAGACAAAGACAAAGACATTATTATTCCTCGCATATATGTAGTAGGTACAGTGCGTGCCACGTAAGAAGAGACTTGACCCCGCCTCCCCCGCTCTTTCCGCCGCCCCTATGACGTCCGGTCCCGTCCCGCACTCAGACCTCATACCGCTAAAGATACCTAAAATCGTGTTCTGCGCATGTCAGACCACGTGGTGTGTCAAGTCTCTTCTTACGTGGCACGTACTGTACAAAGTTGGTTATGTTAGGCAGTCCACAAAATACGCGCATTGACGTGGAGTTGCGGACACCAGCCCGTATTACCTATCACCTATTAGGCAGTCCTCTAAACGCAAATATACCGTTGTAACAAGAAAATCAGCAGCGTTCTATTTTAATAAAGGTGGGTTTGGATCGAATCCATACAAATGTAACTTGAAATAGTTTTTAGGTCACCCATACAAAACAACTCAGTCTGCAGGTTTTATTCTAACTTTTATTTTTGTCAAGCAAATAAAATACATACATATATATTTTTAAAGGCATTCAACATCAACTTGATTTATTTATTCTTCAGAAAGCTTACTGTCATATCTAGGTAAATAATGTACAATTAGCGCTTACAGTTACCATTTTTTTTTCAGTATGGAAATCATCAAATGACCTCTCCCGCTCTGGGTGGAGCGGAAGGGAGTGTCAGACTCTTACTGACTAAAACCCACCCGTGTTCCTTCCTTAACCCTTTATGTTTACAAGCTCCCATAAATTAAGGAACGTCTTCGAAGTGCGGGACATCTCTTAAGAATGAATGAAAACACTATCAGTAAGTGTGTTACACAATTACCTCGCTGGTCAACTGTCAGAAAGCCAATGCTACTGATGCAAGTGGAGTTTCTTGCCCATTCTTCTCCATACGAAAACTACCTTTTGGAATGGGCGACTAGAATCAATTCTATTTCGTTGTAATTTCTGACGTTCAAAAGTGCCTTTAATGTGCCTATTTGAAATAAATGCTTTGACTTTGACTTTGACTTTGACTTTGCAATGGCTTTCATTTTGACAGTTCAACAACATTTCGAACATATTATGAATCAATGGATTTATAATCTTCAAAATTATTCAAATTGAGATTGATTGTTTGTTACGCAATTCGGATAAGGAAAAGTTTATTCGATAGTAATCCGGATGACGGAGAACTCGAGCTTGGCGCATTCGGATGGCGTATACCGAGATATAAGACTTGAACTGCTGGAGTGAGAAATTGGAAAGAAACAGCCGGAAATAGGTCATAATGGAGACTTATGCTCGACCAAGATACCGCGGCTGTAAAACCTTAGATTATAATGGTTAAAGAGTTTGAACTGACTTTCGGCTCTGTAAGTTGTTGAAAAAGGTTTTTAGTTGTTTTACTAAAAAGACTTTTTTTTTTCAGGATGGGAAATCATCAAATGACCCCTCCCGCTCTGGGTGGAGCGGAAGGGAGTGTCAGACTCTTACTGACTAAAACCCACCCACCCTTTATGTTCCGGGCCAGCGGTAACCCTTTCGGACAATCCCGCTGACCAACAAGACCTTCATTTTTCCTTAGCAGTAATAGCACCCCGTATTTTATTGACTAATGAATAAAATACGAATCCTAACTATTACTAATGCGAAAGTGAGTTTGTTTGTTGGTTACGCATTCACGCTAAAACGGCGGAACGGATATTGATGGAATTTGGGAAACAGATAGACCATGACCTGGTTCAGGACATAAGTCGCGGGCAATATCTAGTGAAAATATTTCTAATAGGTACGCGAAATTAATGATGACGTCGTCTTTCGTGTAGAGCCGGGTAATAAATAGGCCATTCACTATCGATACTTTTGTGCTCTCAAGATTTATGGGTTCATTGTGTTTATTCTAGTGCAGGATGTGCCCTTTGACGGTTGCACAATCGACTATTGCGCGTATAATTCAAGCCTGATGAGATACAAATTGTCCTAAATCTATTTTGCTTCAAAAAAATTTCTGAAAGAGAAATTTTAATTCTAATATCCTTTATGAAACACCAGCAGCACTCTAATTACACTTGTCGTATTGATAATCCATTGCTTAATATGTATGTTCGAAAAATGAGTCTGTTCAGCGGTGCTATTCTGTAAAAATCTCACAGTGAAAACTTAGGTGAAGTGAGCGTGGAGTGAGCTGTCAATAGTGTCAATTCCTAGAAAAAACAAACTCACTTCACCTAAGTTTTCACGGTGAGATTTTTACAGAATCGACCGGCAGTATCGTAAAAAAGCCATTGGTACTGTTAGTGTGTGACCGCTAAGTGTTAAGATAATCTACTGAAAATGAGCGAACATTTGGATGATAGTACGTGTTGCGATATTTTTGTCTGAGTGATAAATCTGACGTTTTTAGGTTTATAGTCAGTGTTTCATTGAACTTTATGCATGATACATTGGACTGACTAGCACACTTGCATGTGAAGATGAGACAATTTAGGGATATTTCCAAAGGATTAAAAGGTGTCTCTATGAAAAAATAATTATTTTATCTAATGTAGTTAAATAAGTCAACCGTTATATCATAGCTTAACATAAGGTGCAGGGGCGGATCTACTTAAAGGCTTTTTGGGCTGCAGCCCAGGGCCCCGTGGATACAGAGGGCCCCAACCGAACTGAAAACAATAGACCATATTGTCAATAATAAAAATTATCTAGAATTAAAAAAAATCGGACCATAATAAAATGGCAATTGGTTGAGTAATTAGGTAGGGCCCCTAAGCAGTATTAGCCCAGGGCCCCACAAATTCAAGATCCGCCCCTGATAAGGTGAGATTAAGCGTTCAATGTATCAAAATGCGAACATCGAGATCTATAGGTGAAAGCCACGGAGACGTTGAAAACCAGCGTCAGGCACCAGTTGTCTGGCATTTTTGCTGAACTGGGCCTTTTTGGCGCAGCTGTGAGGCACACTTTCCTGCTAATTCCTTACATCGGACTTTGCATCTTATTTTTTATCTGATGTACAACTAATATCTAACTACCTGGTGTATTGTGTGTCTCTTAGTCTGTGCTAAATAAATGTATTTTCTTTCTTTCACTTGCCATTTGTTATTTCCAGACTTCTCCTTAGTCGCTACAGGACAGAGCGGTCGTGGTCGATATGGGGTAGCTCGACGTGGGACACGTGTATTCATGCAAAGCCATGAACTGCTGCATTGCACTGCTTCTTTGTGCATTCCTGTACTTATAGCAAGATTCATTGCAATCTTGATTTTAACTATTGGGTGTTTTTAGAGGGCGAGAACTTTAAATTAAAATAAAACAGAAAAATGTTTTTAATATCCATGAAATTGACTTTTTTGACATATCATTTTATGGCGCACAATCCTCAACAATGACCAGAAGGTAGAAATAAATGTTACAGGTAAATGCTCACTCGCCGTGAGCATTACTTCGAACGCAACGTCGAGCATTCGCAGGAATGTTACATTACATAGAAATGCTTTTAGAAACTGCTTGTATTTTGTATTTTTGCCTGTATTGTACCATTCGTAAGAACGTTACATTACATGGAAATGCTCGACAAAATTCTCTAATGTATACTCACCTTTTGACGAACTACTAATTTCACGAAATTGTCACCTTCTTCGTGCGCTTCGACGTCATCACATTATCTTCTGGAAATTACATATCCCCAGAATATAATATATAATCGCATGTCTACGCCAATAAACCAGAAACAATTGAGATCGTCCAAGTGATGCCAATATTCGACGCATTATTTCCAAGTTGAGCACTTTCACCCTGATTTACTGTTTGACTGAAAATTTGACCTCCAGATTATGCTATTTACGCGCCAGCCGCGGCGGCTACTTGCCTGAAATTATATTTAAACATTAATGCAAACATCAATCTAAAAAAACACACCCATTGGGAACACAGTGTGATTTTTGGGTCCCTTTCGAATGAACCATTCGAAAGGTTAAGAAATATTTAAACAAACGACAAAAATTAAAAATAGAACAGAAAAAAACGCGGAGAGACGACTTATGCTCACGCGGTATATATAATATCACCATTGTATTCAGGTATGACAATAAACTATAACCATCAATGCATTGGTTTTTATTATACCACCAGGAAATTCCTTCTAAAGGAAATGAAAATTCCAGTTTTTTTTTTTTTGAAACAAAAAGAAATGTTACAAAGAGAAGGAAAAGAATGACGCACATTTTGTGTTGCTGAATCACATAATGTCTGTTGGCTCTTCTACACAAACAGTCGTTCTGGGTCTAATTTTTTGCGCACCTGAAATGTGCTTCTGTTAAACACTATCAAACACAATCTAAATTATTTTGAAGGACATTGCTAATGCATTGCTTCATATGCTGGAAAAATTTGTCTGCTTAACAACATAAATAACGCAATGAATGTTGCTGAACTGTGAAAATAAAAGTCATTGCTCTTTATATCGTTTGATCCACGACTTTTTGACCACCCTGTATAGAAAATTGTGAACCTAAAAACGGTGTAAAAATGTTATCGTGTTTGAAGCACGCTTAAAAAGTATGACCCCGAAGTATGATTTGTTTTTTGAAAAACAATATTTTAATGGCATTACCATTTATCTTACACCAATATCTTGTTTACATTCTTGGCAAGATTATGTGGCGCCGAGTTTACATAACATCACGCTTGTCCCTAACCGTGTAAGCAGAGTTACGGATAGCCAAACCACTAATAGCAACCGCATTTAGTTTTGGCATAAATATAGAGAGTTTAAAATAGATTCAAATTGCATAACGTGGGGACAGGTTGCTATCCCAACCAGTCGCCTTTGTGATGTCTTATTGTACTCAAGAATAAAATGGAGTTGGCAGGTCTGATTAAGTTACAGACTAATCGTTTTATTATTAACTCGTAACGCAGGGAATAATGTAGACATTAATAGCATCTACTCAGTGGCGACACTTACGTCCGGTGCACCTTGGGCAGTCAGCTCGGTTAACACATTACATACTGGCTAATAGGTATTTTTTTCCACAGCATGAACTAACTATTCTTATTACTTTATAGTTTGTGAATCGCGCCTTCTCAGGTATTGTAGAGACTATCTGTGTAGTACCTTTACAGGCTGGTTTGAATTGCTGGTATGTTCCATTCGAACGTTCAAGCAAGTGTCAAATATTTTAATAAGGTAGTAGTATTGTTTTAGAAGAAGTGCTAGAAGTAACGTGATAATGTAAAGTCGTGAATAATTATTTTATTAAAGTCGAAGTATTTTTCAATTATCGTGAAGCTCCCATCTGCGCCCCCTATAAATTGGTGGAGCCGACCTTATTGTTGTTTCATAAGATTTGTTTCAACAAATTAATAAAAGGCGATACCAAAACATCCACACGGGTGTTTTATAAGAAGCAAGGCCAATCAGAGAAAAGAACTGGCGCAGAATCGTCGCCGGAGATTAAAAAGCTAAGTGGTTGAATGTTTTTTTTTTATTATACTGAGTGATATAGGGCGCTGATATTGCGCGCATATCTTCAGGGTGAGCAGAGCTTCCGTGCAGATGTCACAAAGATAGATCGATTTATAAAGTGCAACAAGAAGAGATTGCACAATATCTGTCTGAAGATGGTGGACAGAACAATGTAAATGTAGATGATGATGCTTCTGTGTTATTTAGTGGAAAACAAGATGACCCTCTACATGACGAGCAAAGCTGCCTAGAAAGCAGTGTGGAAGTTGATGGTGATGAAGATGACGAGTGCAGCAGCCAGGAGTGCGGCCCTGCAGAGGATGAGAAGGAGCTGATGGAAGTGTTCGAGAATGAACACGACAAAGAAGATAACGAATCGGGTCAGGCCATTCCATTTATTAATTTAACTAGCTATGTTTCAGAACCTCAGGATCATGAACATTATGATCACGATGTGGAAACAAATAAAAAAAACATCGTTAGTTACCAGTTTATTGAGAATAATTATTTTCGATCGATGTTTCCGAAAAAAAGGAGAATTGTTATTTCGAGTTGTCGACTGACATAAAGGAGATTTTACAATTCGTCGTAGTGTCAGTTGGCAGTATCGACCAGAGAGGGCGCGATTTCACCAGTGTCCAGTGTGCGGCACTGTGCGACATTGTACTGCACAGTGTTTTTTTCCCACGCATCGACCTCTCTTCACTTTACTTGGCAACTCCTCGGGAGGAAACACCCAGACAGCAAACTGTCTCTTAGTTTCAGGTTCATAACAATAAATCCAGCTTTCGTCACCCGTAAGTATGTCGAACACAGCATTTGAGTCACCTCCGTCAAATCTTTGAACCATTTCACGACACCAATCAACACGACGGAGTTTTTAGGCCTCTGTCAAATTATGAGATATCCACCGGGCACAAAGCTTCCTGACCACTAAAATGTTCATGGAGGGTTTTGTGCACTTGACTCATACCGATGCCGATGCCTAAGCTTGTCCAAATCTACTGATAAGTCACTCTTTTGTCAGTCTCTATCATTCGCCGCACAACACTGATGTTATCTTCAGTCGTCGCCGTAGAAGGTAGTCCTTCACGTAGATCATCGGTGAGATTAGTGCGACCACGTTTAAACTCATTAAACCAGTTGTGAACAGTGGTACGAGATGGGGCTTCATCGTCAATGACCAATCCAACTTCAACTTCAACTCTTGGTTAATGGCTTCTGTGGATCAAACACCACAATTTTGCCAATTTCACGTACTAAAATCCACTAAATGAAAAAATTAAATCTCTCTGACACGTGAGACAGCTCGCTACTGCGGCTGATGTGTCTCCAAAAAATATGATGATGTGATGATATGATGATCAATGAAGAATGGCGGGCGCGTGAACGCCATTTTTTTCATGACCAATCCAAGTCAATTATAACTTTCTTGTTCACTTAAATGACATCGAAAGTCATAAAAAATCATTGTACGAAAATTTTCTTGCGTTAAATTCATGCTGCGTGACACAGACAATTTTCAATTTGCCGCCAAATCGTAAACAAATGACAAATGAATACAATACATATACAAAAATATTGGCAAAGAGTTCCATTTTCAAAATTTGAACTTATTTTTTATTACATCGTTTACAAGTGGCCAGTTCTAAAAAATTTCAGTGTCGCCCTCGTAAATCTTCTTGACTCGCTTTATTATCTGAATACTGTTCGGATCACTTTTTAGTTTTCAAATACCACGATGGAGGTGATTGCACACCTACGCGGGACTATTTCTGTAGACTCCGGAATGTTCGCACCTTACAGGCTGAGAGGTGAAGCAATCTAATCCGATCTCACGAATAATAATTATGTTAAATTATCGAGTTGTATCGAACCTTCGCCACTGGTACCTAGACAGAAAAATCTTCTGCATCCTAATTGCTTAACACATTTTCGGTAAATGATTGAGACTAGTAAGTTGTCTTCGTTTCGATCGCTGTTTGTTTCATTTTACGATTTTCGTATTGCGTAACGCCACTATCGTGTGAAACCAACAGCCAGTCTGTTTGATACGTCAAAGAGTGAACAATATACCAAGAAAAACTGGGCAAACGTCAATTTTTCGAATTGTAAAACCAAAATGATAATCCACAATTTACTTGAAACGTCAACATGAAACCAAAACCCTTGATTTGGCATTGTATATACAGACATCAGCAGCAGCAGCACATCGAGCTACCCGAAACTGTCAAATTTTCCCAACCAACTTTGAACATTATACTTTAGCGATAAAGTTGAAAATCTATTAAAGGAATTTGAAAGATTGTAGTAGCTTGATGTGCTTGCGTCTTTACTATTATACATGAACTGTCGATTGATCGATAGTTGTATTCGAAGCGAAGGCGACCTTCTGGTCTCTATCGTTTTCCGATCCACATATTTTAGAAATTAAAAGCATAATCTCCATAATTATTTCAAATAAAAGTTAAGTGGTAGTCTTCCTGATAAATTGTGAATGTGATATTGTGTATAACCTCAATGATAAAACAAATATTAGTGGTATTTTAAAAATCGAGGCGGTGAGGTGAATTAATTAAAATAATTGTAAAAGTTTTCTTCTAAGTATTACAAGTGTAACAGAAGAAAACTTTTATAATTTTTTTAAAATACCATTAATATTGTTATCTTTAATTTAAGTTGGAAGCCTAAATTAAATATAAATATTATGATATTTTAGAATCGAGGTATATTGCCACAATTTAACGAAAAATAAATTCGTGTCTCGTACAAACGTTAACTGATGCCACATGCTTAGCAACCCAGTCGAGCTTTTACTTCATTGGAAAAACAATAGTAATAAGGTGGCTCATTAGGTGCTCAGGAGGTTTGAAGAGAATGAGTTCGTGAAGAAGCTCATCACAGATAGTGATTATTCAATGTGTTATCCCAAGTGCCCACGTGTTATGACACCAGTTCTAAGGTACAGAACCAAAGAAAAGCCACGGTGTGGCAGATACACACAAATAATAAGAGATATTTTGTAGCAATAATTTATTTTCATTTGATATAATAAAACTACATTTTTGTTCTACTCATTATTTTTGTGTTTCAATACTCTTCTTCCAAAGACATGGGTGCCATTCTTTTCTCATGTCACTCTCATTCCTAATCTTTTTCACGTAGCAAGGTCTCCCGTCTTTGCGAGGTTGAATAGTATTGGTGCTAGGTACTGCTTTAAAAATAATTTGGTCAGTTTATATTAGCAAGTAGATACTTATAAATTCAGAGATACATACCTTTTCCCTCTCCAATTATAGGAGCTTATTATTTTCAATGCTACCATCGCAAACACAATGTTTTAAACTTAATAAATTATTTTATTCATATTCAAATAAATTATTATCCAATAAAATTTCTGACTTTTATCCGCCAAAGTCACGACAGATAAAAAATCGTAATTTTGAAAATTTTAAATGTGATCCGTATTTTAGTCAAATATTTTGATTATAATCTGTGCCGAACGCTTAATTGCACTTATATTTCGTGACGCTGATGTCCGTCGACGTAGGATGCTCCTAAACCCGGCTAAAACTAGGTGTAGCCGCACTTCGGCTTTTACATTATCAGTCTATACTATTCCCACCGCTGGGATGCAGGCCTCCTCTCTGTGGAAAGCGACTTCGGCTATTAGCCGTAACATATACATACTTACAAAATATATGATGTGACTAAGTAGAAAGTTCGCCCAAGGAAATATATTCATAATTATGTGAGTTGCTGCTTGATTCTTAACTGTGTCAAAAAGCTTACCTTCAATGATTAATACGGCAGATAGGTTTTCCATTGTTTGTAAGAAAATCCATTGTATGTCAACTAGATTGATTTTAGTAAGGCAGTGTTCCATTCTTATATTTGCAGTTCTAGCACCGTCTGCAAAAATAGTAGTTGTTATTTGATTAGTGGTTATTATAGTTTTTTTTCAATATCTATTTATGTACTAACATATCAATTAATAATTTCAGTTGTTAGAATGGGGGTTAACGAACATACTAACTATAATAATTATTTTAACCACAACAAATAGCTAACCAAGCTAAGTAAATAAGTTGCTTATATATACAACAAGTATACCAAGGAGTATCGTTTTACCCAGCAACTGGGTTGTGGAGGTCGGATAGGCAGTCGCTCCATGTAAAATACTGGTATTCAGCTGCATCCGGTTAGACTGGAAGCCGACCCCAACATAGTTGGGAAAAGGCTCGGCAGATGATGATGATAAACAACAAAGGAATGAATGCCCGTATGCAGACTGACCGCAGCTACAATAATCTAATGAGATACAAAGGCGTGTCTCCTCGTACAACTTTTTCCTGAATATATTGGGTTACTTACTTGTAGTGATGAAGACGATATTGACTTGTACTTTTCGCTATTGAGCAAAACAGCCTACATAAGTCTTAGTGCAGCCAGCGAAAACCTCCTTATGCTATACCAGAGAACTTTACAAATCTCTTTCTTCTACAAACCACAAGAAAAATGTTCCGAAACTATATAACATAGGCCCATGTAGAAATATGGGCAGAATAGTAAATACAATTTTGTTTGTTAAAAAATATAAAACAAATATTAATTTAAACAAAATTCAAGGTAAAACAATGTTTTGAAAGCTTTAGAGTTCAATAGTTTCATATTTTCATGATAACTTTTACTGTGTTGCCAAGTTTTTCCCGAATCCACTAGAAGTCGCAATTTTTTTATTTTTTTTTATTACCGACGTTAAATCGCCATGTTGGAGGTCCATTTGAAGATTTGATGTACACAACATAACATAATCATAGTATATTTTTTAAGCATCATCATACTATCACAAAATAGTTACTCAAAGTGAAAATGTTTATTAGATATACACAATAATGGCATAACGGTTGAATTTTAATCCCGAAAGTATGTGCACGGGCACATACTTATTTATATATAGATTTTTTTTCGAAATGATGTTGTTTTTCGATCTCCACGCGGGCGCATCCTCTGTGTGACTTCACTATATTCGTCATACTGAACAGTGTTTTGCAAATCCGCAGTGGTTTCCGCATTTGAAAGAAATAAATCCACAGTGAATAGGAATTAAATTTGAAATCCGATAAACATTTTATATCCGCGACCGAACACTTTGCTCCTAAAAATAATTTCCCGTCTATAGAAGTCTGATTAAACTTTGAGTCTATAAATAAACCAGAAAAGTTTCGTAAAACTCGAATTCCTTCGTTAGACTTCCAAGAAATTCTTATAGCAACAAAACATTGGTTTTGTGTTTCAACACAACATAGGTATATTTATTAATGCCCAGTGATGGCGGATAAGAATAGCTTACCCTTCTTTTTCTTAGCATGAGGCAAGGGATTAAAATATTAGGCAAATAGTAGCAAACAAGAGCAGCAAGTAGTGTGCCCGGCTGGTATGCGCAATTAAGGATACCTGTCAGCGGTCGTTTTTTTTTTCTGTATTGTATGTGCCATCCCTAGAAATATTTTTCAGGTTTTTTTTGGCAAAAATCTGAAGATTTGTTGTGATAGACGGTCATGGCAAAATAATGAGGGCTCCTAATTTGACTAAGGAACCCTAAAAATATTTTTAACATTTACCTGCAACAGTAAAAACATACAACGTTTACACAAATAACGACATTTACGCATTACGACAAAGAACACACTGTCTTAATTACCAAAAGAATGTCAAAGTCGTCTGAAAGCTTTGAAACCACGAGATAGTCACACAGTTTTCTTTCTTACATTACCTACATATTTCTCTGAAACGAAGCAGCCGCGTTGACTCATATAAAAATGTTTATTTCTGAATGAATCATCTTTACGCCAGCGCTGCTTTTACTTGCGTGAATAATTTCGGGATATTATTGACACTGCGATTACGTGGGTTCTGCATAAGATAAATAAGACTAACATTTAAAATTATGCTCGTCGAAGACTGAAATCAATTAGTGTCAAAATACCTAACTACGTACGAGTACTCTTGTACTGATTCTACATAGCCTTGGTTCGTTCGTTTGCACTGCCGTAATTTTTCATAATGTGACTTTTTTCCTTAGCTCATTAAAACTGGCTACAGCTAAAATCAACACCTTGATGTCTTTGAATAAGTGCTCCCAAGGTACTGTAGCGTCTAAGGCTCGGTTGGTCCTCAGGTGTATGGTTATACCGCCTGCGTGCGTAAAGCCAATCATTGTCCGATGATGTTTGAATTACAACTTTTCAGTCGGTTACCTGTACGAAGACACATCCAGGGAAGTGAGTGCCAATAAGGACGCGTCTCGTTTCGTCTGCAAATGCAGTGAGAACACAGTCATGTTTGTGGAGAGTAGCGGGGTGGCGCAACAGAATATACCTGGCTATTTTATTGCGGCGTGCAGTGCTTTCATTACCCTGTTAGCTTGCTGTAAGGGTACCTATGACATAGATGCATGATTTGGGGTGATCGTGATCTGAGGTGACCAAGATCTTATCACCAAGATTGGAGAGTCCTTGTGTGTGACTCGCCTTAATCCACGGCTCTTGGATCAAGGCAGTGGTCATGTGTTGAACCTCCGGCCACTTGCCTAACTGAGCCATTGAAGTCTGACTTTGGTGGATGTGTGCCTGGATAACTCTACAGATCGACGAAAGGGACGCCATCGCTAGTCGAACCCTCTTCTTTCCTCCCAAGTCTGAGCCCGGCAAACAGGTTGCCATCGTCGAACGCACCCCATCCCGGGCCCGTAGCACACGAAACAATAAAGGGACGATGCCTTCGGTGGCGGTGGCAAGGGCGGCCGACTCTGCTGCAGCAGGTTCAGCCGCGGATGCTTCCGGGTTATTTTAAGGGGAGTGGAATCTCCTACTGGTGCTTGCGGCAGCTGCTTCAGTTTCCCGCAGATAGTTCCCGTGGCGGGGGTCTGATCCCTGAGGCACCACAAACCACCCACCCACCTCTTTATGTGGACCAAAGGGTTCACGTAGCTGAGAGTGCGCCCAATATTGGTCGGCGCTCCGAAGACCCCCTGCTCCTCTGGGATCACATTTCCACATCGATTGACCTGATCTTGACGACTTACGATGTGCTAGTTGGGAGAGATAAGTTGGAAACTGTTTTCTTTAGCCAGGTTACGGTGTGGTCATTATCGCTCCACAGTTTGAGGTAACCCCCGGGGAATAGCGGCTTGGCGTTAAAGGCCGGCCCTGAAGTGTCTTGATTGTGGGAGCAGGTCTCGAGGATGATCTGCTTCTGGATAACAGAGAGTACCTGGCCAAATTCGTCTTTGTCTCTGGTGATCGTGACGTCTAAGATAGCATTGGGAGCTTCGGTGTAGCTTCGTTGGGCTTATGCTTACCCCAAGGTGCAAAATAAAAGAAAAAAAATACTAAATAAATAATAAAAGATAAATCCTTGGACACTTGAAGTAATTTTATTAAAATATATTTGAGATTTAAGACATTGATTTAGGTATGTTTGCGACGTATTATTAAACTTGATTAAAAAAATTGCAAAAGTGTTAGGCAGTATTCACGTTATAATTTCATCTTTGGATTCAGGATTCTATTGCATAACCAAGTAATGATAATTAATTATACCCAATCTCTGAAATCGCTTATTCATTCACATGACCAGAGGGCTGGTCCGTTCTTTGAAATAATTAACATTGCCATTCAAACGTGGCAATACTGCTTTTGTTCTGGGCACGTTTCCTGACGACTGCTTCGAAGCTTAAGCTCCCAAAAACCTAAGGATATTTTATATTATTATTATTTAAATTAGTGCCCAGTGTTAATATGTAGTTCTGTAAAATATTTTCCCAGGCTAATGTGTACTGTCGTATTCCTATTTTATAAAAAGGAGTTTAGCTTTGTGAGCGAGAAGTTGAAACAGCTTTGTTTAAAATATTTCTGCATTTACCGAATGTTATTGAAACAATGTTCGGGACTTCGGGTCTTGACGTCATACTTAAAAATAGTACGTTCCTAACGAAGACAACAGTTTTAATACGTTACATCACGTAACTAATTTAAATTCGATTGTATTGTTCGTGTATTAAGATTACGCTTACTTATTTATATAAAACCAATCTGTCTCCTCCTAATTTCTGATAGTTACAGAATTACTGGTATCTTCACACAAAATATTAAAGCATTCAGTAAATCTGTGATTGCATTAAAAAGCCTCTAAAAGTAAACCTCCCTGTTGGTACCCTCTGCAGTAAGTCCGTCTCTACCATCTTCTCTCTCTCTTAATATTTTTACCACGTCATGATGTATTGTTATTGTAACCAATAGCACCCTTCTCTAATATCCGGCTAGCCTTTATTGTCTAAATTTTCAAATCCATTTGGAGGTGGAGTGTAATTTCATACAAAATTTTGGCGATCAAACTTTTGCTGTCCTTTTAATGACCAAACTAATGTCATGAAGCTATGTCAGGAACCTATTTCCGTAACATATCTCATCCTTCAAAGAAACCCAGATCACTTAACCTGTACGTATTAAAATTAAACTGGAAGACTTGAGTGAACGATGACGCGCTTCAGAAATAAACACTCGGTTAAAACTTGCAGAATGTATTACGTGGTACAAGAATAGAACGCATGGGACGCATGTTTCATTTCTCATCACAAAACTACGGTTTGTTGTTGAAGTAAATTATTATTATGGCACAAATATCTTTTGGTGATTTGTTGAATTATGCCTTCCTGAAATTCTTTTATTTTCTACCTTTGGAATCACCCTCAATTCTTTGAATAATTTCCGACCCATGTTTTTCGTTGTTTTGTGATGATTTTCATACCTTTGTATTAGGTTTACTTTCGCATTTACACATGTATGACCTTTATATCGATATAAACAAGATGTGTTACTTAATATAAGTATGTGTATTTTTTTCGTAATAGTGAAAAAGGTGTTAAACAAAACCTTCGTCATCGTCACGATTTCAACAGCTAAAGATCATCAACTGCTGCGTAGATGCCTCCTTTCTTTTCTGCTATACCTACTTCACGTTTCTTTAAATACGTAGGTATTTTTAAATATATATAATAATTGTAATCATTAAAAATTCCAAATGGCTTTTTTCTTCTTCAAATGTCTTCTGTCTTCTTCATGTCTTCTACCCACATCTGCAATAGCTGATTAGCTGCTCCAGCGACCCAGTTGGAATAGCTACCATAGCAATCCTTGTTCAAAAACTCACTAAGAATAATTCTATGAGATATACAGCAGCAGCAGTTGTAATCATCAATACTAGTAAGTGTCAAATAAACTGTTGTCATCATTTGTTGCTGTTACTGTCGTATTTAATCGTTGTAACATATTGGCCGTGCGACCATTGAGTACATTATGAACAATGATATATTAACGACTTACAGAATGCTTTCTAGATTATTCAATTGAAAGGTAGAATGGATACAAATCCATCCTCGATAAATTGTGTGGTTTACGAGTGAGTTATTTATAATATTAATATTGAATAGCTAAACTAATATATTTTGATATCATCAAATTATATAAAGGCGTCCTAATTGCTATAAACATTTACAGCTAACCAATTGAATCCCAGATATTAATTAGCTGAAGACAACTAACATTTTGT
This sequence comes from Luperina nickerlii, assembly GCA_963855955.1. Classification (NCBI taxonomy): domain Eukaryota; kingdom Metazoa; phylum Arthropoda; class Insecta; order Lepidoptera; family Noctuidae; genus Luperina; species Luperina nickerlii. Next base: position 4,525,128 of record OY979662.1, read on the forward strand.
CCGCGCTACTAATAATAAGTACACTTGCGCTTTCAATCAAACACTTTATTCTGTTTTCTGAGTTTTCAGAATAAACTGAGCAAAAGCTAAATAAAAAAAACCTTCTGAGCGAGGGAAGAAATAAAACAATACGGACGTGAATACGAATAATACTAATAAATAATAATAATACCCAAATCCATAGTCACAAACAAAAGAAAGTGGTTGGTTCCTTGAGCAGTTGTCTAAAACACAGAAGATAAATGTAGGTTTTGTTTAAAAGGCTTAAAATGAAGTCATGACGTATGTCGTGATTATTTCATCACCACTGCACTGCTCTCAAAACGTTGAAGGAATACATCGTGAGGAAACCGGCATGTCCTAAAACCAAAAATCCGCAGACGTGTGATAATTCCGCCAATCCGCACTTGGCACGCATGGTGGATTATGGCCCACTCCCTCTCACAGAAAGGAGGCCTGTGTCCCAGCAGTTGGAGCTTATTATGAATGGCCTAAAAATATTTTGACAAATATCTAGCGAAGCATTTATCAGAGATGAACACCGTAGGTGCCCACTAGAAAAATTGAAGGAAATAGGCCAGGTCGATCGATTTCAGACTAAAACTGGATTAGGTAAACACGAAGTGAATGCACCCTCGTTTAAAATGTACATATTTCACCTACATAGCAATTTTCGGATTTACACAAGCTTTTCCAATTGCTCGACTAACCCTTTCTTCTGTTGGTACTAGTCATGTTACAAAGATCATGGCTCCATCTAACCCATTAGCATTTTTCATTCGCTAAAGCTTTGATTAATAACCTACTTATCAGCAGCCGAGTACTGCTTACCTCCTAAGGTTTAATGAGCGTGAAGTAAGAAACGAATCAGCAAATAACGATGTTATTAGAACCGGTGATTCAAACGTCTTCGCGTGGGTATTGCTCATTCGTTTGAAGCATTAGAAACCTATATTTGCAAAAATAGAAATATGACAAACACAATTTTCAGTAACGATTCTACTGTGGGCTGTCGCTTTGATATGGGTGCGAAGGCAAGACGTGGACAATAGATCCATTCCTGCTAGCTTTAAAAACACACTGTAAACAGAAAAAATAACTTTATTTTAGACCCTTGACGCTACAGCCTTATTTTATTTGAAATGTTATAGTCCTACTCTTGATTATGTTTTCACTAGATTCAAGAAACAGAATGCTGACTTCATAAAACTTGTATGAAATATTTTTAGAACAGCGTACCTACCTTCATAAATACTTGTATTAGTCATCGCAGGTCTAGCTCCACCTGCTATTAGCGAAACGGATCTATCCAGATACATAATAGATCTATCCAAATACTTAGCAGACCACTTAGAGAATAGGTCATCCAGAAATGCGTAAACAGAGTCGACAGTTCTAAGCATTTCCGATTTGAATCGATATTGTAAGTGGGTGCTTCAATCATTTCAAGATTTACAGCTAATCAAATCAAATATAGATATAGTACATTGGCTTCAATTTCCATTACAAATTCTATTATTTCATTTCCTGACGCAAGGACATTAGTTTAAATCTAAAAAAAAAAAAAATGTCAGAGAGCCAATTCTCGTAATTTTAAGAAAGGTCAGTCTGATTTTGAACCCATTTCAAAAAGGAATAGGTTCTCAATTCGACTGTGATTTTTTTTTAAATTTTTAATCTCAATCTGTACATTTAAAATCCCTACATTTTTGACAATTTTTTGACATTGATTTCTGCTGAGATGAGATTGTGACAAAATTTTGAAAACGTTTTTTATTACGGGAATTGGCCTTCTGTTCTACATTAAAGCATACAATAATTTGTAAAAAAACAGTCACAAATAAATCATCATCAAATAAAGACGTTTGTTTTTTTCTAAAACACCTTTCCATCACCGCAATCATAAAGCGAGCCTGATGTTCATAAACGATAAAAACTACCAAGGTTTTCATCCAAGCTAAAGTTTCTGCACTGCGAGATAAGTGCGCATAATTCGGTTGCTAACAAATCGAAATTAATGAAATATGCATCAAGAACATCAACTATTACTTCTGTCCCGCAATCAAATAACATAATGGCATGAAGTATAGAGGTATTCGAAAAGACACGTAAATAACCTGAATTGTTGGCACCGACGCTTACTCCTTTATGACTGTTAGGGACGTAAAGATCAAAATAAACTTTATCGGGTGCGAAGACGACTCCCATGACTCGCTGAATTACGATTTCTGAATGTATTTAGGACTCGCCTCGTCAATATGATCCGGACGATTCGACTACGTTATGCACATCATTAAGATAGCCGGTCGATTTATCGAAGTGATTCATTTGTTCTAAGATTAGACTCTTGCTTTGATACTTTCACTTTTTGGCTGACATACGGTATGCATTAGACGATCCCAATTTCTTTGACCTATGACACCAAATCGATCGATTAGGTCTTGTGTATTAAAAAACCGACTTTGAAAAGCCCATTATTACAAAATATCGATGACCCTAAATCTATCGATTAGGTTCTCTGTATTAAAAACCGACATTGAAGCCTTTTCAACATTACATTAAAACATATTTTTAGTGTTTCGTACCCAAAGGGTAAAAACGGGACCCTATTACTAAGACTCCACTGTCCGTCTGTCTGTCACCAGGCTGTATCTCATGAACCGTGATAGCTAGACAATTGAAATTTTTACAGATGATGTATTTCTGTTGCCGCTATAACAACAAATACCAAAAACCGAATAAAATAAATATTATAGAGGGGGCTCCCATACAACAAGCGTGATTTTTCGGCGTTTTTGCCTTGTGGTACGGGATCCTTCGTGTGTGAATCCGACTTGCACTTGGCCAGTTTTTATTTATGAAAGTTCACGAATAAGGTATCTCCGTCAAGCTACTCTGAAATAACATTGATTTTCAAATGTGAAGTCCGTACCATCTATTTACCACTAGATCTTTATTTATCCACTGGTCTAGTTTGTAGACACTTATTTACAATTGGCCTCTGAAAATAACTAATGTTTTTAGGCGAAACACGATGAACCGATTAACCTAATAGATATATTGGTATCAGTCCATAGTGACTTCATTTACTTAGACATGGTGTTTTGGCAAGAAACTATCTGCATGTGAATGCCCTATCGTTCTAAATAGATACGAAGAGACATTTGGATTTTTTGAGATTTCGTTCATTGATCTGTTTATGCGTGTGTTTTGCACTTTATTAATGATTATTGCTAAGAGCATTTCTTAGCGTTGCTGTTAGAAGGTATATAATATGAAAATTACTGAAAATTTTATTTCGTATACATAAATACGATACGTGAGAGACAGATTGTTGCAGTATTTTTCCAAGATTCAGTTGCTATCAATCTCTTCACTGCGACAAAGTAAAATTATTTTCAGTTTGAAAAGCACAACGAGAATTCCAAAACAACAAAATACCTATACTAAAAAATAACATTGCATCACACTGAACATTGAAATCGATCGAGAGGGGTCCGTGGCTAAATATTAACAGCCGCACAGGTCGATTGATCAGGTTAAGCTACGCTTGCTGCGGTTGGTCTGTGGATGGGTGACCATCTTTACATACAGTGACCCCTTCGTGCCTCGGAAAGCAGCCGTTGGTCTCGGCTGTCATTCGTGGATCTTTGACAGTCGTTACGGGTAGTCAGAAGCCCGAAAGTCTGACAACCAGTCTTACCAAGGGGTATCGTATTACCCAGTAACTGGGTTGTGGAGGTCAGATAGGCAGTCGCTCCATGTAAAATACTGGTATTTAGCTGCATTCGGTTAGACTAGAAGCCGACCCCACCATAGTTGGGAAAAGGCCAGGCAGATGACTGAAGATTGAACTCGATTCATAGCTACATTTACTCCCAAGCCAAGTGGGAGACCGCTGTAAAAGTTGCAGTCATCCCATTCCAAATATTATTAGTTTTAAAATAACTAATATTAAGTAACAACCATTCTTTTAAATATCTATTATTATATATCGAAGGAACATAAAGTTAAAAATCGTTGTGGCGACACATAAACAGGTTGGAAAAGCTGGCATTAATAATTTCCATCGTGTCCAGAGTCGGTTGAGTCATTCGCTAAAGGGGGTGCGACGCGTGGGGAAGGGGGCACGCGGAAAGCGCTCGGCCCACTTCGCGCAGGTACGAATATAACCGAATACTTTCCCACCTGCGCGTGCGCTGCGTGGTGGAAATCGGGCCGCAGGACAGTCGTGGACAGATTTTCGTCTCTATTTCTTGGTTCGATAACTCTGGCGCTGTAGTGAAACATAAAATATTATAGACTAAATAGCCTACGGACGTATCTATTTATTTCCAAAGTCACTGCATCGGATTCCTATATCTAATATTGTTTTCAATGATTATTTATTCTTAGAGTTAATTTAAATAGTCGAAAAATAGTGGTAAAATCTACGCATGGTAGTAATTTTTTAATGTAACTTATAATAATCCTCTTACATATTAGCTGCATGGTTCGATCAAAGGTTAAGCTATGTATGCCGAGGTCCGTCCATGGATGGGTGACCATCCATTACAAATGCCCCTCCATGCCTTCATGGCTCGGCTGTCATTTGTAGATCTTTGACAGTCTTTACAGGTAGTCAGAAGCCCGAAAGTCTGCCAACCAGTTTTCTCCAGGGGTATCGTATTACCTTTATCTATATATTACCCAGTAGCTAGGTTTTGAAGAATCTGGTATTTAGCTGCAACTGGCTGCAGACTGGAAGCCGACCACAACATACTTGGGTAATGGCTAGGCAAATGTCGATACTGGTAAACGTCTCCGCCTAATTAACAGGCTCAGAATTACTCCAAAATACCCCACCCACAGCATCTGTGCATCCACCCGAAATGGCTAGTAGTGGAGTGGACGGTGGCGCTGTACGATTCAGTGGCATTTCAAAATCTTCTCAGGCGTAATATTGTTGTTATCAATAAGACAAAGGCACGCGACGGTAAGCGTGCCTCGTTATCATCATATCTGTATCGTCGTATGTAAAATATAAAATACTAGTTCATATGTACCTACTTTTTTATTATTTATTATCTATAATCAGGAGGCATGATGACTTACTTTTGTGAATGTTTACTAGCTATACGCATAAAGGCTCGTACACACTGGCGCGACGCGACACGCGACACAAAGGCACCGCAAGTCGCGCGACGAGCGGTGCCTTTGTGTCGCGCGCGATTCGCGTCGCCCGTCGCTCCTTTGTGTAGGAGCCGTAAAGGCTCGTACACACAGGCGCGACGCGACACGCGACGCAAAGGCACCGCAAGTCGCGCAACGAGCGGTACCTTTGTGTCGCGCGCGATTCGCGTCGCACGTCGCGCCTTTTTGCAGGAGCCTTAAAGGCACCTACAAACACAAATTCATGTAACACACAAATTCATGTAACACTACTTGCTATGTAAATAACAGTGTCAGGAAGTCATTATAACATCATGAATATAAACTAAGTAGCAAAAATACGTATTATTGAAGCTATCTCAAAAAGTACCCAAGCAAAGATAACAAAATTTATATGGGGTGCCATATAAATAAGGCATACCTAAACTGACCATTTATTTTTTAACTCAAAACGGGACATGGGTTTATAAACGACAGTTTTTTATATGAAAATAAACTCAATATTTTAATTTTCTTTATTTAGAGAAACTTAATACAATTAGTGTTCTTCACTAAACTATAATTCAGATTAATTATAATTATTTTTGTTCTGACAAATAGCCATTCAGCCTGAACATTGAAAATAAACAGTTAAGTCATAAGTCATAAGTCATAAGTCATTTATTCATTTGTTAACATAGGTAGCTACAGATTACAGATGTTATGAAAAATAATATACAAGTGCTCTATGTTATACCAAAAAGGTGTACAAATGTCCATAGATTCCATTACATTAAAGCAAAAATTAAACATTGCAGACAAAAATTAAAATAAAACATGTCAAAAAAAAAAAGAATATAAGAATAATGTCAATAAAAATAATTTAAAAAATAATGTCAAAGAAATATAACAAATTTTTACATGCAAATGAAGATAAGTTATTATAAGTACAATTAAGTCAAGTAGTTTCAAAATTATTTGTTATTATTACTATAAGTACGATTAAGTCAAGTAGTTTCAAAATTTTTGTTAAGTAAATGTGTCAAAATTAATTCTGATTTAAACAAATTATTATGATTTATGATTACAATATAGTCAAGGAAGCAAATTACATAAGATTACAAAAATTACAGTTAAAAAATGTCAAAATTTATCTAATAAAAAATCTGATACACTATAATAACATTTTTGACACAGCATACTTCTCAGTTTTTGTTTGAATAAATTAATATGTAGTGTTTTTAGTTCTTTTGGCAATTTATTTATTATATATAACTGGTGCCATGTGAAAGAGACTTTTATACATTAAAGCAGTATTCGTTTTTGGAATGCACAGACGACTTTCATCCCTTTGGGTCCGATTAAAAGCTATTGATGCTAAAGTATATAAATGAGGATTTTGTTTAACGAAAACCGCTACTTCAAATATGTATAGTGACGGTAATGGAAGGATACCATGCTTTTTAAAGAGAGGCGCACAACTCTCCGTTGATTTGAAACCAAACATAGCCCGAATGCATCGTTTCTGTGCCTTAAAGGCGAGGTCTTTGTCGGTGGAATTGCCCCAAAAAATTATGCCATATCTGAGAACAGATGCCACTAGCCCATGATACGCAGTTAAAAGGGCACTGGAGTTTATTTTGTTTGCAAGTGTATGTAAGGCATAGGCAGATTTGCTAACTCGCTTGCATAGTTGTTGAATATGCGGTTTCCAGGTCATTTTGTCATCAATATATAAGCCTAAGAATTTGCAATTGTCTACTTCCTCTATTGTTTGCATGTCAAAATTTACATTTAGGTTATTTGGTGCCGGTAAACGTTGTCTAAAGTGCATTAATTTAGTTTTGCTTAAGTTGGCTCTCAAATTATTAATATTAAGCCAGTTCATGACTGAGCTCAATGTGTTATTTATGTCATCTTCATAGGTATTTACGTTTTTACATTTTACCGTTACTGTACTGTCGTCTGCAAAAAGAGTTAAAGGATTATCAGTGGCATTGGGTAAGTCATTGATGTACAATATAAAAAAGGGTGGTCCCAAAACGGTTCCCTGAGGAACACCGCAGTTTACTTCACGTTCACGCGATCTAAAGGTTTCCTCTTTTCTTGTTAGAATATTTACTCTAGTCAATTCAGTGTACTGGTGACGACCTTTGAGGTACGATTCAAATAATTGCAGAACATTACCTCTTATTCCATAATCATTAAATTTGCTAACCAATATATTATGCTCAACGTAATCAAAAGCCTGTGTCATATCCATAAAGATAGAGCAGACAGGTATTCTTTTGTCAACATTAACCATAACAAAATCTATGAAGGTTTCATTAAAATTAGAAATGTTTTAAATAAATTCGAACAAATTGTTAAAAATAAAAATCTATCATCAGTTTACAATTCTTATTAAATCAAACTTCCTCTGATATGTTTTTAAAAGGGGACTATTTTGCGTCCCGAAGCTTTGTTTGGGGACAAAGGGACATATGACTGAGGAAAGGGACAGTCCCGTTCAAAACGGGACGTATGGTCAGTTTAGGCGTACCCTAACCTTTGGAAAAATATTTTTTGAAATTGATTTTCAATTGCAGGAGATATCGTATAAGAACATACAAAAAAAACAGAGTCGAATTGAGAACCTCCTCCTTTTTGAAGTCGGTTAAAAATACACTTAACCGTTCTAACAGTACTAGTACTGTATTGCATTACAATAATAAAAAAACAAAAAGCTGACCTAAGTTGACAAAATTTTGACTTTCAAATCATTAATTTCCCCTTCTTCCTTCTCAATTTTCAAGGGTGAGAGTTCAGGCATAGCTCTGACTGATGCCTATCTTTAGGCCCGGTCTGTATCATCTTCAATGATAGTCTCAAGTTATCTGACGCGAGATTGCTGTGGATCTTTCTGCAGTTTCAATAATATCTAGGTTTCACGCGTAGGCAGTGGGGTGTGGTTGGTTTTGCATTGCATTCCTTCGTGATTACTTTTATCTCACAAGGCCGAATATAAAGTCCATGTTCTATTCGACGTTGTGAGCTATAAGAACTAATTTGCTTAATCTGCCGGTCGATTCTGTAAAAATCTCACCGTGAAAACGTAGGTGAAGTGAGTTTGTTTTTGCTAGGAACTGACACTATTGACAGCTCACTCCACGCTCACTTCACTTAAGTTTTCACGGTGAGATTTTTACAGAATAGCACCGCTGCTTATAATGTTCCCACTACTGGGACACAGGCCTCCTCTCTTCGAGAGGGAGTGGGCAATAATCTACCACGCAGCCGGCCCAGTGCGGGTTGGTAGATGTCATATGTCTTCTATTTTTTGTTTCTAGATTTCCTTTCGAGGTTCCATACGATGTTTTTCTTTACCGTTTTGAGAGCAGTGGTGATGAAATTATTTACACAAAGTAAAGCTCTTGCCTGGGTTCGAACTCACGGCCTACAACTTGCAAGTCGGGGCCGTTACCTATCTGCTATTATTAAAGTCCACGTCACGAGAAGCTATAAATTTTGTAAACACACATTCAGGGGTTCGCAACATTTGGATTAAATAAAAAAAACCGTTTACGATTTTTATTTTTATATAGGGATATAAATTATGTTAACACACACATCTAATTACTGTCGTCAGTCGTGTCGTGCCGAGTATTCTGAATCTGCATTCTGCAGCATTGACAGCGTCAGCGTGAACTTACTTCTAAATGGCGGCCCAAATGTTTACGTTCCATGAGTCAAACGCGTTCCAGCACCATAAAACATTAGACGACAGCGCTTTATATCCCTAAAATATAACCCGACCAAGCGAAATTCCTCGTTAGTTTCGTATTACATGTATGTTACTTTGAGTTGATTGAATTTGGGATTATATTTTGTTGATTGATTTGTCGCTACATAACTAAGTAGAAGTTCTTTATATACAAAATTTATAGCTTCTCGTGACGGGAACTTTAGCATAATAATGTAGCAGACGAAGTAGAAAAACACATCACTCACACACACTTAACCGATTAGTACCCATTGACCTTAGGTATTGATTTTTTTCCCGTCTTTCAATTTGTGTTTTATTTTCATAATCTCTTAACTAAATATTTACACTAGGTCCTAAATTAAAAGACTAACTAACTATATCAATGAATACAAAAACAAAAGGATATTTGGGCATCAAAGTACCCGTCCGCATTGCTGTCATCCGGAAACGTGCCCAGAAGACTGGCAGCATTGCCACGTTGAATTATTGATTAATTTGTTTCTATTGTTATCTTAGTTTTTGTATGCATTGGTACTGTTAAATATTTTGATTGATGTTAATAACACACTATGTTTGAAGAAGTATTCCACTCACAGCACCGGCTTTAACCACATTTGACCGAACGGCATCTATGCTATTCCACTAACGGCACTGAAACAAAAATTTTATAAGTGCAATTCGGTGTAACAGTTTAGAAATATTATTTCTACAATAAAAACGTTTCTAGCGATGGGATACATTTTATTAGCAGCGGTTAAGTACCAGCGGCGCATGGGATAAGTAAGTAGTTGTTTGAAATAAAATACACCCGAAATGGGTGAAACGTCGACACCGCGTCAAGTGCGGTTGAAATTGGTGCTGAGAGTGGAATCATCATTTCAGTCGAAAGACGTCCACTGCTGGACAAAGGCCCCCCAAGCACTTCCACTTCGACCGGTTTTGTCACGGGTTTTATGCTTCTCGCATCCAACGGGTTCCTGCATGTGTAGAACACCTACCTCCCCAAAATAAAGAAATAAAAAATTACTCAATTGATTTTATTACATCTGTTTAGACATTTGCGAGATAGTTTCTCGACGATAGTACTTGCACTAACCAAAATAAATCCATGATTAATATCTGTGCATTAGGACATATGAGAAAATATCGTTGACATTTCACTCTTGACGATACTATGCCGCAACGAATGCAGGTGCTCCGCTTTTGAAATATACTCATGCATCACGCGAACCGGCTGTAAAATACGTAGTATAAAACTCAGTGGAATGTGTTAATTTTTAAATAATGTTTGTTTAAAGCACGGGATAGTGAAATATAAAGTTCTATCTAATGTTAATGCAAGTATAGCTCAGTTTTAGTCTCTGGATGCTTCCATGATTTTAATTTACGTAACATGGAATCTTGTACCTACTTATCAAGTGTAGTATTTATCAAGTGGGTAGAATGTGACAAAAAAAACATTACTTTGAAAACAATGTCTTGTTTTAAAGTTCAACTTACCGCTTGCTAATTAGCTCATATTGTACCGATTTTAGATTTACATTGCACTGTACTAAACACGCATGTTATTAACATTGCACCCCGGTTGTTACGTGCACGCATGTTATTAACGTTGCACGCATGTTATTAACATTGCACTAGTACGGGCAAGTTTGCCAGAAATAACTGTATCAAAACTAATATTATAAGGAGAAAAGATTTGATGTTTTGTGTTTACGCTTTCACGTTAAACCGGTTAAACGGATTTGGGTGAAATTTGGCACATGTCCCTTAATCCAGGTCGGATTAGGACATAGGATACTTTTTATCCCGATATTCCTATGGGATCGAGACTACCGTATGGCGCACCTATACTCCATTTGAAATAAGATTAGACATTTAAATAAACCTTTTTTACAGTCCATTCAATCAATTTTGAATTCTAATGCGTTTGTGGCATGACTTAGGCAGCTGCAGTAAACAGTTGGTATTGTAACCACTTTTTTGCTATTAATACCATCCTTATGCCTACGGTATAGAAGTCAAAATCGGTTGAACGGACTGTAAAAAAGGTTTATTTAAATGTCTAATCTTATTGCAAATGGTGTATAGTATTATATAGAGGTGTTCGATTGTTTTATGGCAGCAAAGAGCCTGCATGCTTTATTAATTTATTATTTATGTATTTTCTCATCACAAATATTGTTGTGGACAAAAAATGCTCAATCTAATAAAAAAGCTTAACATTTGTGAGAGATTGGTGCCCGAAAAAGGCATAAAATACCTGTAACACGGGGCACCAGGCCCCCCAGGACTTGCGATTATATACTTAATTTAGGTACAGAATAATATCAATAAAAAATGGAAATTATTCGAGGTTGGACATTCATCCATCGATTTAAGTCTGTAACTATTAGATAGTTTAGGTTTATAAGTATATGAGAAAGGAATCAGAATACTTTCAGTTGCCTGACAATCGTGAGTTTTCAGTCAGTAACAAACTTTACAATCATAACTAAAGCATTTGGTATATTGAAAGTGATGGTGATTTTATTATATACATATCCTCCAAGAAAGCAGTTTAAACTTATGAGAGAGAATGGTGGTGGTGGTAAATTACGACGATACAACATTACCTTAGCCATATTTTATTTGCTTATGTTTATGCTTACTATAGAGAGTGTAAAGGTCTGCCTGACTGTTAAGACATCCCATCGTTTGTATAGCTCTGCAGTTGGATAGCGAAAAGGGAGGCCAGCTCCAACCTTGAGTACGGTTCTCTGTGGTCGTTCAACTTCCAGAAGGTCCTACTTTCCTGTTCCTCCCTGTGAGGTTTTGCAATAGTTGACTATCGACTGGCAGAGAGCTGAGTACACCGTTTTGGTAGTCATAAAATCCGCAACATATCTTAGTGTCTTTAAATTGTACATCAGCTTACGAATCCTAGTATCGAGTCCATGTGAAGCTAAAAAGTTAGTGTCTGTTGGAAACATTCCAAGATATCTGATAACGTCCGTTCTTCGTAGGGGTATACAAACGTACGAAGAAGGAATCAAGTTGGTACAGGTGTGATTAGCAATGTTGTGAGTGGCAGAAGATTTCATCAAAGCGTATAGACAATATATTAAGTTTATGATACATTTAATGTCAAAACATTGTGTTAAAACTATTAGTAGACCTCATTGAATTCATGTTGGGTACTTTGAAAAACCTCATCCCAATTTTTTCTACTAAAGAATAACACTGCATCATCCGCAAAAGATAGTAATTTTCCGTGTCTAAGTTGGAGTTAATATAGGTACATAAGGAAAAAGCTTAAGACCCAGGATACCGCCTGTACAAACAAACTATCTTCCCTTTTACCCCGATTGAGGAATAAATCGTTTGGTGTAGACCAAACGATTTTTCAAAAATCATCCTTCCATTATTTGATTTAACGATTATTTTTACCAATTTTCGAGTTAATCCAAGCAAGGAGTAAATTCTTCCCCTATAAACTTGATGACCCCTTTTCTCCCAGTTAGGGGTTAAATTTGGATAAATTTCGTTTTTTATTTTTCATTATGTATTTACATACATATATTATTGGTAAATTTCAAATTAATCGTACCATGTGTAAACATTCTTCCATAGAAACTTTAACACCCCTAATAGGGTAGTTTTCAAAACTAATTAAACATTTTATTTACTTAGTTTCAAGTTTATAAACTCAAGGAATACCCCCTTCTCACCCACTTTAGGGTTAATTTTCGCAAAATCCATTCTTATTGCACACTTTCGTTTTAAACTAACTAGATTACTAGTCTTATAACCATACCCTGTTCGTTTATACATATGGATAGTGTTGTAACATTATAACTGGTACCCAAATATCAATTACGGGTTTGGTACTTTGAATAAAATTGTTGTCTATGGTCTACGTCAACTGCTACGACGTGCTACGAAGCGACGCTCCGCGAACGCGATGCAGCGGTCATGTAGCTTCATATGCATCTGTTTCGCTAACATAAACAAACATAAATAACAACGTTTGGGATTGTATGAAATTTTCTGGAAATAAAGATAAAATGAACCTATCTACGACCATCAATATGTAATTCCACTAAAATTGTTTTAATATTCATGTCTTATTCTCAAGATCAACCGACATAATTAGATTTAATTAATGTTTGTAAACAGAGAACAGACTCATCGGTTGCTAGGGGTTAATTTAAAGAGTACAAGAAGTTCATTGTTAAGTTCAGTCGATTGGTGGCATTTCGCGGGGCGCGGGCGCCTGCCAGGGATCGACAGGAATCCACCAGGAAACGCCTGGACCCGACTCTACGCCCACGACTCTACTGTTTACAACAACTCTGTGTACGCCGATATAGCCGCGGTGCGTCAGCTGCACTGCTGCATGATAACACAAATGGACGTGAAGGGTTTCGCCAAATTTTTGGGCAAAACAAATAAAAGAGAACCGCGACGGCGTCAAGACGGGCGTGTCTATAAAAGGCTGAGAGGGGGGTGCGCGGGGGTGGTAACACGATCCGCGAGCTCCAGCCGGCCGGCCGCCCTGGAGCGCGCGGTGCCGGGAAGGGGGCGCGCGGGGGCGCGGGGCGTGCGGGGCCGCCGTGGTGCGCGCGCGCCGCCCGCACCCGCTCTCACTAGTCGAACGGTGCCCGACCGGTAACGTAGCGCCGACTGCCGATCGAGAGACGAACCAGCGACAATGTCTGCCGTGGCGAAATCTTCCAAGTACAGCTACCGCAGCAGCGGCGGTGGCACCACCGACGTCAACATCGAGTACAGCGCCGACCTGAGTGCTCTCTCCAGGCTGGAGGTACCGGCCCCGACGACACAGTGCAGTGCTTGTGAAGTGTTTGCGGACACATGATAGAATATGTTGTATTTTTCAGGACAAAATCCGTCTCCTCCATGATGATCTGGAATCCGAAAGGGAGCTGCGTCAGAGGGTAAGCTGATCGAGCATGCGAAATGTGATACGGCGTGTGCGCCGGCCATACAGGGCGCGCGCGCCGCTCAGGTGTAGGCGGGGCGCGCGCCTTCCGCAACACCTCTATTAATACCGCCCGCCCTATGCCTTTGATTGCATTTACACCCCCATCAGTGCATACTTTTACCCTCATTTTAGTAATAAATTCATCATAATTAGTTAATCAATTAACTAATTATGATGCAGTTCTTATGTCCTAACACAGCAAATCAAAATTATAATTTTTTTCATCGCTTATTAACTCCCTCGTTTCAAAAAAATTAATCAATTTTTTTTTTGTCAATATTTTCGCTACGAACCTCAGGAAATACCTCGGCAAATGATTAAAAAAAATTGTTTAAAGGTATTGAAGTGACCTTAAGTTTCCAAATAAGTTCATATCCGTGTGATAAAGTTCAATATCATAGATAACGGGGACGTCATACACAATATGCAAGAGATTGTTCAGGACAGACATCTGACATCTGATCAAGCTTCGCGCATTCTATTTTGGTTGCGCGGTTGCGTGGTCATAGAATGGCAAGCGCGCATGCGTGCTGCAAGCGGCTGCGTCGCCGACTCGCGCTTGCCGGCGCTCGCTCACTCTGCGTTATATATAGCTCTGTAGCGAAAGCATTCTCTGAAATCTCAACTCCTCGCTCTCCGGTCTCACTTTTGAAACTGGGCCAAATGATGCTCGTTCCCGTTGAGAATGCCACAATATTGAAATATAATAATAGACCGCGGTATGAGTAGCGAAAATATCCGAGTTAGTCAGAGCTGCCGTGAGACATAAACTGTTTCTTATTTTAGATGGGTACAATGCTGAAATATGTGAAGGACAAGTTACCCAGAAACCTGTTATTGCATAATGATTGAAAGAAATTTTATGTAAAAAGGTACATTTTTAGGAAAGTCAACACTTATGATTGGGGATGATGCACAATATCTTGTAGTAACTTCTATTAACTACATCAAAAACTGATTTAATCAGAGTTGTGACAGTAATAAACATGTCAACATAACGACAACTAACTTAACTCGATAATCATGAAATAACTCTTTTCTGAAAAATATCGTAACTTATCATGATTAACAATCATTGACAACTAAAACTAAAATCATAACAATATACTACTAAAGTTCACATTCCAACTTAGTACAACTAATGTTCATTTCCAGATCGAGAGGGAGAAGGCAGATTTGAGCGTGCAAGTTATCCAACTCTCTGAGAGGCTGGAGGAAGCTGAAGGCGGGGCCGAGAGTCAGGTAGATATTCCAAATATATATTTACTAATTTTGACTAAAGTAGCCGTTATAACAACTATCAAAGTATCGGTAAGGACTTAAATGGATCAAGCACAAATAATAAAAGAAAACATCAAGAGAAAACTGAAGAAGGAAACAAAGATGTACGAGTAACCAGAAAGATAAATTAGCACTAGACATCCAACATCAGAAAGTCAACCATAAGAAATAAATAACACCGACTTAAGTGAAGAAATTGGGGCAAGCAGGAATAAAAACAACGCGAAAGACACAATAAAAAATGACTGTTAAAAGCAAAACATAACTTTCAAGAAGAAAGCTTAAATGGAACAACGAAAACTTAAAACAAAGGTCTAAAGAAAATAAAATAAACAGATTCGTCAAAAATTTTAACAATCATTTTAAAAGCTTTGCGAAATTATTTATAAGCTACCATTGCGAACTATTGCTTAGCGATATTTACTTTATGTCTATTAACTGTATCTATTTCAGGAAAAAAGTGAAACGTATCAAACATAAAAAGTATCATGTTATTTTCACGTAAGATGTTACATTAGTTCTTATAAAGATAACAAAGCATTATTTTATCATTTTACATAATTGAGTATTACTGAAAGTGATATTAATTCAACATAATTAAATATTTAATGTGACTTTCAGTAGTATAGTAGGTATAAAACCTTTATTTCTGTTCAAATAGTCCATCAAAGAAAATGTTTAAATCATAGTGCAAAAATAATATTTCAAATGTCCACCCCAAAGATTCTATGTTTTGGGGTCGTATTTTGAAATGGTACCATACATTTTTCAGTTCGAGATCAACAGAAAACGCGACACCGAACTTACCAAGCTCCGCAAGCTACTGGAAGATGTCCATCTTGAGTCCGAGGAGACCGCCCACCTGCTCAAGAGGAAACACCAGGAGATCGTGGTTGACTTCCAGGAACAAATCGACCAGCTTACCAAAAGCAGAGCCAGGTGAGGACACACTGACTATCCTCTAAATACATCTAGTCATCGTAGAACTAACTAAACTGTGTTTTTAATGTTTAGAGTTAAGTTATTGCTATGCGAAACCTATTGCGAAAATTGCTGTGCGTCTATTACACCTTACATTAATACATCACCTACAAAACGTCCACCTACATCATACTAAAAATATTGTCGTTTCCCGGGATTGCATCATATCTTTCTTTGTCACCAGGTCTGAGAAGGAAAAGTCCAAATTCCAAGCTGAAGTTTACGAGTTGTTGGCCCAAGTGGAGAACACGAACAAGGAGAAGATCACCATCTCCAAGACATGCGAGAGGCTCGAGATCAACATCAGCGAGCTGCACATCAAGATCGAGGAGCTGAACCGCACCATTGTGGACATCACCTCCCACAAGCAGCGCCTGTCCCAGGAGAATGTTGAGCTCATCAAGGAAGTTCAGGACCTTAAGGTGAGCTAATATTTTTCCCATGGGATAGTTAAAATAAAGAATTTTGCAAATCACTTTATTAAATAATCTTAATTGACTTAACATAACTTATTTCCAATCACAGAAACTACTCTGTTGGAACTTTTCCTACAATAACTGTTATGTACTCGTATATCTAGATACTAATGAAAGTGGTTACACGTTCCAGGTGAACATTGAGAACGTGATTTACCTTAGGAGCCAGTTGGCCAGCCAGCTCGAGGACTCTCGCCGCAGGCTCGAGGATGAGGAGAGGAGGCGCTCTCTGCTTGAGGCTAGCCTTCACCAGGTAAGAATCATTCAAGTTTTCCTGTAGGTAACTTTTGGTCTTCTACCGTCGCATATTGCTAAAAACCCTGGGGTTTTTCTGTTTGTCTGAAGACGGTAGGTACCTGGGTATTTAATAGTTTATATTTAGAGTTCATAGATATCAGATTTCATTGAAGGAATCAGCTTCTGACTTCACTTTCCACTTATATGAGGTTAACATCAATGTATATCAAAATCGTTTTCCAACGCCTACAGGTTGAAATCGACTTGGAGTCCGTCCGCGTCCAGCTTGAGGAGGAATCCGAGGCCCGTTTGGACCTGGAACGCCAGCTCGTCAAGTCCAACGGCGAAGTCAGCCACTGGAGGTCCAAGTTCGAGGCTGAGGCTGCTGCCAGGGCTGAAGAAATTGAGGAGATCCGCCGCAAGTACTCCATCCGCATCCAGGAACAGGAGGAACAGATCGAGACCCTCATCGCTAAAGTCAACAACATTGAAAAGCAGAAGTCTCGCCTTCAGAGCGAGGTACGTATTCTTAATATTCGAAATTAGAAATTAGTAGTTGCCCCTTTTCTAATGCAAACAGTATCAGAAATCGGAGGCGTCAAACTTAAGTTTTCGGATCTCAATTACAAAACCTTGGTACTAATTTACAAAACCCAACAGGTTGAGGTTCTTATCATCGACCTGGAGAAGGCCAACGGAACAGCTCGGGAGCTGCAAAAGAGGACTGAGCAACTGGAACGTGTCAACATCGAGATCAAGTCGCGCCTGGAGGAGACCGTACAGCTGTACGAACAGACCCAGCGTGACCTGCGCGTCAAGATCACTGAGATCCAGCGCATCTCCCACGAACTCGACAAGACCCGCGAGCAGAAGGACGCCCTTGGCCGCGAGAACAAGAAGTTGGGTGGTAAGTTTTTTTTTACAGTATTTTCTATACCTAAAAGCAAAATTATCACCTTCATTCATTCTTTACATGACTTGTTTTTATTCCTAGCGTTAGCAAAATTAGTCAATAATTTGTAATTTAAAGTTATAAAATCATTATCCACGTTTACTTTTGCTTATTTTGAATCCAAACTCTCCACCATCATGTCATTATTTATAAATCTAAAAAAATCACAAGTTTTCGTGGATTTTTTTATTATTAAACTATTATTAAAATTTCTATTATTATTTTGCTATTAAACAATATACCTATTTTATCTGGCAATTTAAATAAATATTGCTATCATATTCTTTCTTAATCGTCGCGTTGTATTATTTTATGTAGCAAAGAAAGAGAGCAGAAGAAAATATTTAAGTAACATCTAACCAATGTATCCTCAACAGATGACCTGCACGAGGCACGCGCCAATCTCACGGAGTTGACCCGCCGTTATCACGAGCTCGAGATCGAGCTGCGCCGTCTTGAGAACGAGCGAGAGGAACTCACCGCCGCCTACAAGGAGGCTGAGGCCGTAAGTAGCTTTTAACCTTTTTAGTTCAGTCTTCCACGGCCCTTTAACAGTAATCTTACCTCTGACAGCATAACCATGCAACAAGCCACCAGCAACTTTATTGCAAAGAAAATAAAGATCACTGGGATTTTGACAGCGATAGAATAGTATAAAAACCTTTAATTTTAGACAGAGTTCATAGGGTTACTAACAATTTTACTTAACATCTAGTGTTAGCAGGTACAGATAATATCGGTGAAAGAACTGTAGTGCTATTCTGTAAAAAATCTCACCGTGAAAACTAAGGTGAAGTGAGCACTAGCATCAGGTGGAAATGGTGGAATGATACACCTGATGCTAGTGATTGACACTTTTGACAGCTCACTTCACATAAGTTTTCACGATGAGATTTTTTACAGAATAGCACTGCTGTAACCATTTTATGAACAGACAGTGACAGCGCCGTAGCCATGTGTATAGCAGTGCAGTTTCCATGAGGTGCTTAAATAAATCTTACATACTAATTCTATGAGTCCGCAATTCAGTGTTATCATTGACACGCGGGTCTGATATGTTAGGCCAGATGCACCTGTATTTCTAGGTGTACTTAGAATATGCCTACTACAAAAAATAAAAATAAATAAATAAACTTTTTTGTTCAGTCGTAAGTGTAGGAACTCTCCATCACGAAATGCGAGCTACTCTGTTTGTTACCTCATCGCGACTAAATTACTGAATCGATCGTAATAAAAATTTGCAAAAAGCCTGGGAGTGATCCGAAAAAGGAAATAGGGTCCTTTTCTTATAATTATTAATGAGGAATTGTTTATGTAAAATGTGGTGTTGAAATTGAGCATAGCCCAGGACAAACTGTCAAGATTAAAGGCAATGCCATGTTTTACGTAATTATAATAGGGGCTGGCCAGTGGGTAACATCGTCGGGGATCCTAAACAGACGCTAATAGGCTTATTAAGTTCCCAGTCTAATGTAAACCTCGTCCACGAGCATACTTTGCTTTTTAGGTTTTGTTTTTACTGTCGTTATACAAAAGAATAAGCTTTTGCTTGAAAGAACTGAAGTATTTGATTTAGGAAATAATTTTAAATACCCTATACTTTTGTATAAACTTGATGTTCACAACCGTAAAGGTTCGAATATAGTATCTCTATGCTGCGATTAAGAGCACGGTAGTAATTATATTTTTTGACAGTCCATAAGTGTCGAATGTCATGAACCAATATCTAGCAGAATTGGTCATTTGAATTCATATTAATAGAAAACAGAAACTGTTGAAGCACCACTGTAACTGCAAAATTAAATATTGTTAACCTAACTAGATTTTGCAGAATTGCATATCTCTTTATAGGACGGAACCCAAAGAGCAATTATATCTTTCAACAGATATATCAGATTTCCGCGAACCGAACTCACATAAAAATAACCACATAACCAAGCAACTGAACGGCTCATTTGACAACAGTAATTAATAGGTCATTCTTGTACAGATTGTTAGCAACGCTTTGGCAACCAGTCAGCTATTAAACACGATACCTATAGTCTTGCCAGGGTTCCGTAACAGCTAAAAATAGTACACATACTTTTAGCTGCGAGGACAATAGTCTATTTACACGATAGGTATGTCTAAAGCTCACTGAAATTGTCAAGATTTACGAGGTGTTAATGACCGCCTGAGAATGATAGAGATTCTGTTAAACGGAGTGAATTCGCGATGCAATAAAATAACATTAATAAAATCGCTAATACATTCGCATACAGAAATACATTCGCGTTCTTTTTCAAGACAATGAAATGTTGGTTAGGGAATACGCTTATGAATCCAATGATAACGTTCCAAACATATAAATACCTTGTGTAGCTGCGAAATCTATTTTTGACATACATAAAGCGTAGGTGTATGTATTATTACCTTCACTTCTGGCAGCAACACCAACAACGTAAATCAATTATCCAGAATATGATTACATTCTTCCTGGAATACTTAGGATGATTGACGGCGTCATTAGACTTGTTTATTTTGTCAAACTAGATCCAAAACTTAATGTGGTACATTTCCGCTTGACCATGGTGTTTTTGATGTAACAGGGTCGCAAAGCTGAGGAGCAGCGTGCCATGAGGCTGGCCTCCGAACTGGGCCAGTTCCGCCACGAAGCCGAGCGCCGCCTCCAGGAGAAGGAAGAAGAAATCGAAGCCATCCGGTAAGTACTTAATTTTTTTTAAATCTGCGAATCTAGAAAATATTACTAAAGTTTTAAAGACCAACAAAACAATACAGTTTCTGTGAAATGACAAAATTGTATGCCTCTCAATTTGGATCTGAATGTAGACGTCTGTTAATAAAAGGAATTAGTATACATTTTTCACAATAAATTGGATATAAAACATAAAAAATCGGGACACTAGAAAAGATAACATACAGCCTCCAAATAATACCTACAATTTAAATCACTTACTGACCTCTGCGCTGCCACACACGCGACGATGCCGTGGTAGTGGCATGATTTTGGAGCAATTAAATCTAATTCACTGTCCTACCATCGACACGAAGAAGAAGAATCACTTCAAAGTGGTTTTCATGAGTTTTGATTTGAATTTTACACTCAATCTAATATAATCTACATCTGAAATACTTACCTATAGTAGGATTTGTTGTAATGTTTACATCGATGATATTCACGTATGACTGAGGCATCATCACACACCTCACTCGACGATCGCCAACTCGGAACTACAAGCCTACGACGTCTTTCAACAATTACGCCCCACCACTTCCCCGCGCTGACTGATGGGTTTCATCACTGTCATCCAAATACGCAATCAACAAATCACAACCATGACACAATTACAACGTGGATCAACGCCAATCTTTTGATGGAGTGCTTTTAAAACCAATCATTTACAGAAATTATCTCAAATCAAATTTGACTCAAATTTACGGCCTAAACCATCCAGAACTAATGCAATCTAAATACTATATGAAGCGCACTTCCGACACCGTCCATTCGAACTAAATGCAGTCATACATTAAGTAAATATATTTCGAATAATTGGCACGAATTTCGTTTATATATAACCGCGCGTCTGATTGGTGCTTATTACTGGTGAACACATACGAGCTTTGGCAATAACTACTACTGAAAATGTACAAAAGACGGTGTACATTTTCTCGCGCCCCCAATTACGCAACCTCGGCTCCGGACAGCGCACATCGGGGTGACCGCGTCTCAATCGTAGTGAATCTTCGCAACTCGTATATCTTTCATCATGCCGCCGGTTAAAGTGCCTAACTACAATAAGTGGAACAGACCACCCACCTCAATATACGAAGATAATTATGGCTACGGGATCAATTTTTACCAGCCGATGATCGACTACATCAGTGCTAAAGACCATGGTGTTGCCACCCAGCCTCCGCACCTGCCATGGAACAACGAACGAGGGTTAGACAAATACAGGTTTGATAAGCCCATACGAACCTACTCTGAAGAGGACTTGACAAAACTTTCGCATGAGGCCGCAGATCAAGCCAAGCGGGATCTCAACACTTTCAGTATTGCGAGGCGATCCCCTTTCTCAGTGATCGCTACTGCCGATGCGGCAAATGTAGTAAAACATATTGGACTCGAAAGTTTAACTTCCAAGACAAGGAAGAAGAAAGAGGAAAGGGAAAAATATAAGATCGAAAGGCAAAAAAAGAGAATAAACGAAATAAATAAGGAGCTGGATTTATACGATAAGGAAAAGAATGTAGGTGCCGAACTTAGAGGTAAAGCCAAAATGTATAGAGGTAAATCGGCCAAAGCAATCGCTCAGACCCTTTTAGAGGAGAGTAGACGAAATGTTGCCGAAGATAGACCAACTAGAACGGAGTATCAAAGTAGAAGAATTATTGCCGAAGAGAGGCCTACTACTAGGATTGAGTATCGTGGCAAAAGGAGTGTTATTGACAAAAACTTGTCCCAGATAACTCAGAACGTTTTATCAAAGGCAGTGGCAGCATCAAGCATTTCAGGTGCAGCGGCTAATCACATATCAGAAAAAATGACGGAAACTATACATAAGGCTATACGAGAAACGTCGCCATCTACGTGCGTCGTAAGGGTTAGGGAAATCCCGGCCGAGGTCCTGCGCGTAGATGACTCATACTTGCAACCTTTGAACGAACTCAAAAAAACAATTAAACATTTTGACGAACTGAGTTCATACTTAATGATCGACTCGAGGTGATGAGGATTTTAAATAAGTACTTAGTGGTTATGTATGAATTCAGTGTTTGAATTTGTATTGTATTGTCAACAGCAAGCAGACTAGCATCGAGATCGAGCAGTTGAACGCTCGCGTGGTGGAGGCTGAGACCAAGCTGAAGACCGAGGTCGCCCGCATCAAGAAGAAGCTGCAGATCCATATCACCGAGCTCGAGCTTTCTCTTGATGTCGCAAACAAGACCAACCTCGATCTTCAGAAGGTCGTCAAGAAGCAATCTCTGCAGGTACGTGTCCTTCAATATTTTAGTAATAAACCAGTCAAGGCTAATTATCAAGAGTAACATGGGACAAGGACAAAAGATTATGATGATGAGTTAACGTTAATTTACAAATACCTAACGGAAATGTACATATTCAGTTTAACTACGTATAGGCAGATAAGATTTAATGGTGAAACCATTTCTTTAGAATATTTTATTTTAGTTTAGAACCTCCCACAATATTCTCACGGACAAACGTCATAAGATACCGCCTGACCCAATTTCTATGTTTCCGTCAATCACATGACATTGCATGTTCTTATTTCCAGCTCACTGAGATCCAGACCCACTACGATGAGGTCCAGAGGCAGCTCCAGGTGACGCTCGACCAGTACGGCGTCGCCCAGCGCAGGATACAGTCCCTCACCGGCGAGGTCGAGGAGATCCGTGGCAACTACGAGCAGGTCAGTACACAAACAAACCACAAACAACACAATATCAATAATCTCCATTTTAAACTTGAATACTATCTGCTCGAAATCGAAAAGTGAACGTAGCAATAAATATTCTGATACATTGGAAGCCAAACTTTAAATCAAATCAAACGAATCACGCTAGACAGTTGTTCTACACATGTACGTTGCGTTACTTTCGGACAGTTATTACTGACGTCAAGCGATAAGTAGCTGCACCTGCAGCTGTAGACGTGATGAAGTTTTGCAACATAGTAAACTTCTGTTACTGTGAATCATTATGTCATTAATAATGCACAGATGCCAATATTGATTCATCTATTGGCACAACCCTATCAACTTCGCAGACAGCCAATAGTTTCTTATAAAAACTTTGTGATTCACCCAGGCCCTTCGCGCCAAGCGCACCGTCGAGCAGTCGTATGAGGAGGCGGTGACCCGCATCAATGAGCTGACCGTGATCAACGTCAACCTGGCCAGCAGCAAGGCTAAGATTGAGCAGGAGCTTGGTGCCGTCGCTGCTGACTATGACGAGATCACCAAGGAGCTGCGCATCGCTGACGAGAGATACCAGCGCGTCCAAGTTAGTTTTGATAAATTTCCTTGTGATCTCCAAGCATTAGCATTCAGAAAGGAAATTATGAAGCTACAACTTTTGCCCTAATAGCTGAGGGACAATTCTCGTATTTGGCAAAGACAAAATGGCAATGGCAATTCTAATACTAATACTCAATCTGCCAAAAATAGTTTCATAAATTTTTTAATTTTTGAGATTGTTGTCGCTGCAATGAGAATATGACTAGAATTTTTAATTACAGGGTTAAAATTAATTTTGATGAGCTATGGGGCTGCAAGTTTATTCGTAATCTTTTTATTTCTTATGAATTTGATTTGATTATTTCAATTAAAACAGTATACATATTACTATCGTATCTCAACACACCACCAGGTTTAAATGCTTAAACATTCTAGTAACATACCAAAAGCATAACTATAACTTAGATTTACCCACAAAATCAAATTATAAAAAAAATATCAAAATAAAACATGCGCTATGACACCGCCAATCTACCAACTTACAATTATAAGAAAAATCCTTGAATTACATGCTCAATTTTTCAGACTGAACTGAAACACACCGTTGAGCACTTGCATGAAGAGCAGGAAAGGATCGTCAAGATCGAAGCTGTCAAGAAGTCTCTCGAGATCGAAGTAAAGGTACGTCTATCACAATACATGTATTTAACTTAAATAATGACAATAGTATTCTTGCTTTAACCTTAACACAACACCTGGAAGACTAAATACTAGGAAAAATTAAGAGGGCAAGGCTCAAATATCACAAATATTGACTTAGAGCACAAAGTTTTCAGAACCTAAAATCTAATAATCTCATTTTTCTCTCTAGAACATCTCTGTCCGCCTGGAAGAGGTCGAAGCCAATGCTATCGTCGGTGGAAAGCGCATCATCAGCAAACTTGAGGCCCGCATCAAGGACATGGAACTGGAAACTGACGAAGAGAAGAGGAGGCACGCTGAGACCATCAAGATCCTCCGCAAGAAGGAGCGTACCCTCAAGGAGGTCATGATCCAGTGCGAGGAGGACCAGAAGAACATCGCTCTGCTCCAGGACTCGCTCGAAAAGACCTCCCAGAAGGTCAACATCTACAAGAGGCAGTTGACGGAACAGGTATGGTTCTTTCCATAAAAATATTTTCCCTAAAGTAATCACTTCACTCACTTCTATTGGTTATGGCTCTCTTAAAAATTGAGGACATTGATGATCAATAACCGCTCTGAAATCTATTGACTGCCGCTGTTGTTCCGAAGAAGCAATTATTAATAACTTGAACGGCCATACGATGCTGGCCTTACACGAATCTTGTACGATTCTATTGGTTCCCCATTCCCAATATGTTATACTTAACACCGACGTGTCTATTAATCATATCGTATAAATATCAGCACATAAATAAAAACTTAATCTTACTTTTGCCAACAGGAGGGTATGTCCCAGCAGAACGTGACACGGGTGCGACGATTCCAACGCGAGCTGGAAGCCGCCGAGGACCGCGCCGACTGCGCTGAGAGCAATCTGTCCCTGATCCGCGCCAAGCACCGCACCTTCGTCACCACCTCCACCGTGCCCGGCTCCCAGGTCTACCTGGTGCAGGAGTCCCGTGCCATGAGCTCAGAGCGTATGTGAGCGCCCTACCCAAAGCCCCACCACACCAGCATTTCTCTCCACCAGTCGATATCGGGGCGCAATTCCGGTCGGGTATAATAAACCTAGTCGTTCGTTAAGTGATGTTCAAGCGGTAGAGGGCGCCAGCGAGCGCGGCGTGGCCCGTGCTCGCCGGCGCCCTCTGCGCAGCTGGCGGCGAGTCGGGACGGGCGCTCGGCGCTACGGCTCGCCCTAACGTTGCCGTGTCTCCGCACTACTCCGGCCAAACGCCGACCGCTCGTCCCAACGGACGTTTTTAATGTAACGCTAATTCAACCAAATAAAGGAACCAAAAACTTTAAGCTTTTTTTTTCAATATTTTTCTAATATAAGGTCACCGGCGCTATAGAATACAATGTCGTTATGTACCGTAATTTAGGTGCAGTAGTTTAAAATAAAAGAATTATTTTATATTATTATTTATTAATGGTGCAATGCATATTGTACGTTTGTAACTGTAACTTTTATTAATTAAAAATAAATGCTATTTATGTTAAAGAAACAAAAAAAGCAATAAAACTTCAAAAGTAAAATGGGTTTTTATTTCGGCCAGTTCGATCACAAATCAAGTCCGAAACACGATAAATTAAAAACAAAACAATTACTGTATACTCTAGATTAAGTAGGCACTGACAACATTTTCATATCCTGGTAGCTACAGCAGTTTATTTAGATATATATTGGGCTACCAACAGAGGTTACACAATTACATACAAGTTTAAGAGAATCAGAACAAATATAAGAGTGCTCTTCCAATTATTATAGGAGACCACACAATACATAAATACCTTACATTTACACAAGATTCAAAAGCGATTTTCGCCTAAATAATTGATAAGAATTGTACCTATATATGGTGTTACGAACATAGTATTGCTTACCATACTTTAATGAAAATGTTTATGTCTCAAAGAAGGGTGGCAATGACAACAAAGTAGTTTTTAGAACTTCCAAGGACAGTCGGCTAAGAAGTACTTTCCGGTTCATGTTTAGGAGAAATTGAAATTCGAACGTGGTAGGTAAGACGAAAACCAATTTTTTTTTTCTTAATTGGTAGTAGGTATCTACTAAAGTATTGTAGGTATGTGTGGACATGAAAAAACAAATGAGAAAGCCAACTCGAGCCCCGAGCGAGCGATAGTAGCCTAAACACGTAGGGCTGTCACTTATAGTTTACTAGCTTCTGCCCGCGACTTCGTCCGCGTGAAATTTCTTGTTACTCCGACCCACCCCGTCGCATCGCATAGCCTGCCCGCGCTATTACTTCGTTTTTGCTTAGCGTTCTTTCTGACTTTTTTCTTTTTGCTCGGCTCCTAAAGGTCATAGCGTGATGTTAAAGTATCAAATGCAAAAAGAATTTTTCAAATCCGACTGGTAGTTCCAGAGATTAGCGCGTTCAACCAAACAAACAAATAAACAAACTCTTCAGCTTTATAGTATTAGTATAGATATAGATTTAATCGTCAAAAATGCATGGTCAATCTCTATACAAAACTATTTTCCCCTGTAGGGTACATCAGGGATCTTTAATACAACATTTTAGTTTAATATTTTTTCTGCATAGACCAGGAGTCGGTCCAGGGGTCGGGCAAAGTACTATTTATTTATTAAGCAAGGCACACCAACGATATATTTACAAGGATATTAACAATAGGTAATCACGAGTCTTCAATTCTGTGTAAATACATCACTTATAGGGCAGGGCATGTACAACATTCACATTAAAAGGTTAACAATTAATTAAATTATGTATTAGACTATTAGCAAAAAATAAAAAGTATATATAATATTTAAGATTAGATTAAAAAATAAAGCACAAAATAATACATTTAGTCACATTGAAATGTATGCCTCGATGGCTAAAGAGCACTCCTGGCAGCTAAGAAATCTGCGTTTGTTCGAACTTTGAAATCTGCCACTGGACACCCCGTATAACACCTCTGCCTAACGCATTGGGGAATAAGAAAAGCGTGATGCAGGGAGATGTGTGTGTGATAGTAGGTATCCATCCTTTTTGGAAATTACCTATCTATACTAATATTATAAAGCTGAAGAGTTTGTTTGTTTGTTTGGTTAAACGCGCTAATCTCTGGAACGGATTCGAAAAATTCTTTTTACATTTGATAGCCCAATTCTTGAGGAAGGCTATAGGCTATTTAACATCACGCTATGACCTTTAAGAGCCGAGCATAAAGAAAAAAAGTCAGAAAGAACGCTAAGCAAAAAGGAAGTAATAGCTCGGGCAGGCGATGCGATGCGACGGGGTGGGTCGGAGTAACAAAAAATTTCAGGCGGACGAAGTCGCGGGCTGAAGCTAGTCTTAAATATATGAAGTGCTCATTCATTGCAGTGTACTGACAGAGGTACCCATGTCAAATGTATGGCAAAAGTCATCAATCCTACTTTTTCACACTAATATTATAAAGGCGAAAGTTTCTGAGTATGTTTGTTACTTCATCGCGCACAAACGGCTGTACCAATTTTGATAAAATTTGGTATGGAGGTAGCTGACACCCTGGATTAATACATAGAATATTTTTATCCCGATATTTTTACGGGATCAAAACTTATGCGGGTAAAACCGCAGAACGCAGCTAATATTAATATAATATTAGCAATGTATTCAAACTGTATGATTGCTAAGCATGGACACACTGTGGATAGGCGCTTGCGACCGTTGCGAGCAGCGTTGCTGCCGTTCTTGCAGTGGGTATCTGCTTTCAGGTCGATGCATTCTACGAGGAAATTGAGAATCCTGCACACATAGGGCATATATACATCTCGAACAAAAATATACAGGGCTATGATAAACTATTATTGCTTCATAATACATATTGTTTCATGTATGTCTATTCTGGGCCGAGTGTGTAATTGTGTATAGGACTGTTATCAATCTCCTTTGTATTTGTTTCTATAATTATTAATATGGATATAAGAATTTTTGAGATTATTGTCAACAGAAATAATGTCTCCATACGCTAAGGTAGCCAACGTAATTATTATTATTTATTTATTTAATACTTCAAGCACATAAATGTACAGAGGCGGACTTAATGCCATAGGCATTTTCTACCAGTCAACCTTTGGGTGATGCAGAGACAAACAGTGGTAGGTGCAATCAGACCATTGTGGAATAAATATTTTAAATATAAAGATAGGCATAAACCTATTAAAACTGAATATAATATATGCCTAATATTTTTTTTAATGTGCTGGCCAGTTTATGTTGTATGTTGATCAAAATGTAATTTACGACCGTTTCAAATTGCAAAACACGTAAGAAATTTTAAAGCCTTAAGCAAAAACTGAACAAAAGAATTATATATATTGTGCGTAAGCAAAATAAGCCTAGGTCTACAGAATATTTCCAACGATGCCAGAAACAACAAAAACGGGTAAAACTTATCAAAGTAGAAAGCTTTAGCCGTAATTTACATTTTCACTGATTGGAAAGTACACATTAATCACTGGATAAGACGAATCAAGCTAACGGAATGTTTGACCAGGTTAATTACTCTCATAGGGCATTTCTCACACTTTGTAGGAATATTTTTGATTAATTATGGTATATCATGAGAATACGGGCACCAGAATGTTTTCAATATAGCTCACAGAATAAACATGCTGAAATGGCAATGGGCTGGCCATATTAGCCGTAGAACCGATAACCAGACAGCAGACGCAGAAGAGAAGATGTTAGGACAGACGTGTTGTTGAGAGGAGACAACAAATCGGTACACGTCAGGTTTGGTGGAGCGACGATCTTTGCAGGATCTCTGGTAACAGCTGGATGAGAGTTACCGAGAATCTAATGAAAAGCTGATGATGATGAAAGGCACGGATTTTAAGTGATCTCTGACACCTATGGATAGCTGTCATTCCAGAAGCATCGCAAGTGCGTTGCCAACCAAGAGACAAACTCCAAATATCTCCTGCGAAGCCATAAGGCGTTTCACCCGTAAACATACCCTTTTATTGAACCGAAACAGCAACACTACTTGTCGGTAGAAAATGTGGTGGAAATGTGTATTGCAGATTTCTGTAATACCAGCTGTTACTGTGGGTGCTGTAGGAGCAGTGGTGGCCAAGTGGTAACGGCCGCGACTTACGACTTGTAGGTCGTAGGTTCGAACCAAGACAGGCGCTTTACTTTGTGTAAATTATTTTCATCACCACTGCTCTCAAATCGGTGAAGGAAAACATCGTGAGGAAACCGGCATGTCCTAGAACCAAAACTTCGAAGACATGTGACATCTGCCAACCCGCACTGGGCCCGCGTGGTGGATTACGGCCCACGGCCCACTCCCTCTCTGACAGGAGGCCTGTGTTCCAATAGTGGGAACATTGTTGGTTGATTATGTACTGTAGGTGAAGAAATTTGACATCCAATCACCCACCCTGGGCCTGCGTGGTGGATTATAGCCCACTCTCTCTGACAGCAAGGAGGCCGTTGTCCCAGTAGTGGGAATTTTATAGGCTGATTGTTCTTATTCTACTATGAGTAGAAAAATACAAAGCAGTTTTCAACCGTGTACTTGTGTGAACTCGCGTTTACTCCACTTCACATCAGCTTCATCATCTTTCATGTCGAGAATACTTATAGCATAATTAGCATATGTTCCCAATGGGAGTGGGCCGTCATCCACCACTCGGGCCCAGTGTGGATTGGTAGTAAAATATCATTCGCGACTATAATAGATATGTATTTAAAGAATTATAGTCATTAGAATCATTAATATATCGCTATAAGTTAGATTTGTCCCATAAGCACTTTTCCATAGGAGATCTTACGTAGAAAAATGTATTAATGATTCTCGTCACGTCGTCCCAGTTCGATCCAGGTATATGCTCGATGCGGTTCCAGTCTGGGCTAAGTGCTGACCACTCCTGCGTGATAGCGACACCTTCAAGGTAGACAAACAATATCCGAGCTGTATGGCGACGACCGATTATCTTGCATAAGGGTGGCGTTCTCGCCCATGTTTATTATTTCATATTTCATTCATTAATTTCATCTTTCTGCAATTAAAGTGACATTTTCTATTATCATTATCTTTCAGAAGAAGTTCCAGTCCACATGAGTGTATGGAGCCTCAGCCGTATGACACTTTCTCTTCATTGCAAGCTTGGTTATAGCGCTCTCCTCGTCTTCTGCAAACTTTTGCCTCCCATCGTGCGTGTATGTATAGCATGAACCTCGACTCGTCCGAAAACATTAATCTTGACCAGTCATCCAGAGTCCCATTCATGTGTTCTCTAGCGTGACTCAGCCTTGAACTTCTAAGTTGCCTTTCGATTTTTGGACCATTTGCAGGTCTAAATCGTTTCAAGTTTGCTTTAGCAAGACCTCACTGAACACGTGCTTTGATTGCTCCATCCAGTACGTAGAAGGTGATTTTTGACTTCAACAGCCGTTTGAAATTCGTTTCTCAACACCTTGACACCATATATCGTTCCTCCCGCGCTATCGTGCACCTTGTACGGCCAGTTCCTGTTCTGCGAATATTGGATCCAGTCTCTTCAAATCGCTGGAGCACTCTTTGAACGGTTGATAGACACACCAACAGTTCTCGCTTTATAACGCTGCCTGCGCCCGTCTTCAACCATTGTCAGAATTCTGGTATACTCTTTAGATTAATGGCATGATTTTAATTGACTTTGATCAGAATAATGAATTTTTACACAATAATGCCATATTTATAAGCAGAAACAAATTAATGTCATCAAAATTGTTCAAATGTTGAAAATCGTCTTTATTTTTTAATCGTGTTTTTAATACAATCACCAATAATAAATAAATAGGTTTTACTTCTTCCTATATTTGTAATGAAATAAACTTTAATTTACTTTTTATTTTAAAAGGATTGCTCAAATATTTTAAATATTATCGCATTTTTTATAACCGACCCGCTTTCTATGCGGCCCAGTGTATATGTTCTACAAGTAGTTATTTACTTTGTTAATCGTCAAAGCAAATTGCTAATACCAGATAAACAGCTCAAATCCACAGCATCGTTGTAAGCTATTTGGCATCTTAGTACGTAAAACTGTGCTGGTGAAAACATATTCCATAAAAATTCTTGATTTTCAGAATACTGCGATTTATAAACGCAGATACTTTTACGAGATGTAAAGAATTGCACATAATTATGGGAATCCGCGCGGATGAAGTTGCGGGTGAAGTACTAGTTATTACTATTTGCATATTTATCAAAATATGCAAATAATAATAACTACTTCGAAATATATACTTTTTTTTTCTTTCTCTGATTTTGTACATTCTCCCAAAAACAACACCAGGGGGTGTTGTTTTTGGGAGAATGTAAAGGTTAAAGGGTAGTTTTGGAAAATTTATCATTGCCGTCTTTTTTATTTACTTAGATATAAGTATTGTGCCTAGTTTTAAATCAAAGGATGTGTATTTAGATACAAACATACGTTACAATTACTACACAAAATATTATTAATCTGAGTTAAAATTTCATTGGACCGCACTAAGATTCTTCCATACAAACTTTAACACCAGTAAACCTATATTGGGTGTAGTTTTGATAAACTAATAATGTCAAACTTTTTATCTAATTAGGTATGCATTCGTGTCAAGTTTTAAGTTTATAAACTCAAGAAAAAAATTATCATATATAAACGATTTCCCCCTTTACACCTCTTAATAAAGGGATAACATACGCGATAATAATTTCTTAGTAACTACACATCTTTCGTTTTCGTTTTAAACTACCAAATTCAAGTTTCTATTATAAATATATGGTTTGGCCTGTGCGAGAGTCTTAAAGCCGATTTTTCCAAAGCCAGGTCATTTTGCCCGAGGAATAATTTTGAATTTTTGACAGTTCTTCCATACAGAATCTGTCAGACGTCAATTTTATTCCACGAATAAGAATTATCTCGTGTCGATGGAAAAATCAGCCCCTATTGGCATTGCGAAAATCTTCGACCACGCAGTTATTTTAATTGTAATGCGTTGAGCTGCGCTGCGGCCCGATGCAGCTGAAATGTACGCTTAGCGTAACAATCTCGTAATCGTACCGTTCCCGTCCCGCAAGGTGTGAGTCGGTGCGCGTCGCGGCAGCGAGTCACCAGACGCCGCCCGCCCAGTCTTCGGCCGCCCGCCCAGCAGCGCACGCGCAACTCCACGCCACAGCACTACAGGTCAGAACCAACTGAATTTTTAACTAAAATACACCCATTTATACAAAACCAACCAACCCAAACTGCACCGAAGTAGTCGTCGCACGTATGCGAGTTCATTCAACATACATTTTATTTTAGTACAGAAGTATATTCGTTGCATGTCGTCCGGGCTGAATGTGTAATTAACCAAAACGGTATTTTGTTTAAGCATTGCAACACTTTTTAGATAAACACGCGTCGCACAAGAATAACTTGACGTTACAATTTATTGCTGATAAAGTGATTCGGTTGTTTGATACATGAGACAGTGTCACGTGGTAGATGGTACTTAGATTTCGGTGTACTTGTATACTATTTTATTTTTCCGCGTGTAGCTGTTCTCTCCATTGTTTTTATATAGTTTTCGTACATACATACCTATGTGTAGTCGCTATAAAGACCAAATGATTATACACACCTGTGTATAATCATTTGGTCTTTATAGCGACTGATAAGAGATTAGGTTTATTTTTGTGTTTCGAAAGTTAAAGAAAACCTATAAGTACTTACCTAGAATAGAATATATTTATTTTGCATAACATATGCTATATAGAACGGCTTAAATATAAATGGTTTCATACATTTTGCTTACTTCGGCATGCAAAAAATGCCTAAAATAAAATTATAACAAAAACACTTATCAATTAATAGTAAGATCAAAAACATATAATTATTACTACTGAGATCATTAAAATATACTGTGTAGTCGTGTTAATTTAATCATCCTAGATCTGTTATGTTAATTACTTTGAAGCTTGCTTATTATTCAAGAACTCACGTATAATCTAGAACACATTTATTATAGAGCTCTTTCTTAAGTTTCGTTTTGAAATAATTGGATGGCGGCTCTCTGATTTGTTTAGGTTTTTGACAAACAACAATTTATCTGAAAAAGTGTGCTTCTGCATCTTGTGACAGGCAGTCGGGTTGCAACTCTTGACGGATTTATTTTATGAATGGCTTTAGTACGAGTACCTACATAGGTCAGTGTACTTTTTAACAAATATTCCTTTTTCTATGTGCAGACTAGTTAAAATTAGTAATTCTAATTACTTAATTAGAGGTCTACAAGATTCAAATGGGCCAACTCCATACATTGTTTTGTTATAATTATAACTAAAACTGTTGCTCGTTGCCCCTGTATTAAAATCTAAACATTATTTTTGTCTTCATTTACTTTGTCTTGTTGAGCAAAAACCAGATGAATCTTTTTTTTTAATACTTCTCGCAGCCCTCTTTCGTATTTATTCATCTGCCTAGTCTTTGCCCAGCTACAAACATTTTATTTATTATCTTCACAGGTGCCTTAAAAATTAAGATATTATCTGCCTCACCGTTGCCTTACTATGTTGGGATTGGCTTCCAGTCCAGCTGAATACTGGTTTTTTATATGGATCGACCTCCACACCACAGTTACTGTGTAAAACGATACCCCTTGGTAAGACTGGTTGTCAGAATTTCGAGCTTCTGACTACCCGTTACTCGAAAGTCTGACAATCAGTCTTACCAAGGGAAAGAAAGCGATGAAACTGTTCACAATGAATGCGGACGAGGTTGAGACATTGAATATGACTAGCCGTTGGATTGCTATAACAAATAAATAATTATTTGTTATAGCAATCCAACGGCTAGTTCACAACAAACATTTACCGAGAGCTTAGTCTTATTGTACAGACGCCAGCACATAAAGCTACTACAATCTGTCAAAGGACAATGGGCAAAACACTATGGGAGTTGGGCCTGCTGACCAATACACATGAGATATTGTTTTTGTGATAGGTCATAACACACAACTAACGAGAAAAATAAAAATTAAATGTACCGGGTTGTTGTACAGTCACGTCGAAAAGTATTATTTATTTATGTTAAATATTTTGCAATTAATAATTGTTTTTTAATACGAATGAAGGCATATTACCCTAAAATAGCACTGGAGCCACTCCCAAATGCTGTTGATTGCAATATTTGCAATTTAAAACGCCTCTTATGACATCCATCGACAACTAGGTACGTATAATAATAAATACAAGAAATGAAACAACAAGTTTCCTTTTACGCATTTGTTTATTTTTCTTTACATTAGTCTATATCCAGAATAATAGAATCTAAAAATGCGGCTGGAGGGTTAAATCCTTCGTATCTAGCTAAGCCCATATACCAAACTACGGATAAAATGTGCGCACAGCTTCCCAGCGTACGACTTCCGGTCAAACAAGTACAATAATATTGTAAAATAGAGCTGATGCCAGTTTGGTCTCTGTCAATTAATATGTAGCTACGATACTCGCGTGCCCTCGCATGTCGTGATTGAATATGAATTCTAATTAAAAATACATTCGTTTGAAAGATATTAAAATCTGTCAAATCTTCTAATTGCTCGTCTCGATAAACCTCAATTATGTAAACGCCATTCCGTAATTGTTCACTGCAGTAAGACCTTGCCAGTTTCAATTGATATATGCCCAGCGCGAAAAGGATTATTTCTTCCTCAGTCAAATGTGGAAAGTCCTCTATTTGATTTTCTTCTATTCTCACGAATGAAATCCTTTGTCTGTTAAGATGCTTTCGCTCCACATATTCTTGCAAAATGTTAGGTGTGTGTATCCTTTCCTGTATGCGGTTTATTATCGCAGGAGAGCGTTCATTATCACTGATTACAGGATGAAAATGGTTAATTAATGCTCCGCACACCTTAAAATCATCAAAAATGTGTAAAAGTGCTTTGTTGAAATATTCCTGGCGTAAAAGTTTATAGTCACGCTTAAAACGCCCGTTGACTACTTCGATTTCCCAACGACAAATTGTTACTTGTCGAGACTTGTTGGCTTGGGTAGTCGGTTGCAAGAATATGTGGAGCGAAAGCATCTTAACAGACAAAGGATTTCATTCGTGAGAATAGAAGAAAATCAAATAGAGGACTTTCCACATTTGACTGAGGAAGAAATAATCCTTTTCGCGCTGGGCATATATCAATTGAAACTGGCAAGGTCTTACTGCAGTGAACATTTACGGAATGGCGTTTACATAATTGAGGTTTATCGAGACGAGCAATTAGAAGATTTGACAGATTTTAATATCTTTCAAACGAATGTATTTTTAATTAGAATTCATATTCAATCACGACATGCGAGGGCACGCGAGTATCGTAGCTACATATTAATTGACAGAGACCAAACTGGCATCAGCTCTATTTTACAATATTATTGTACTTGTTTGACCGGAAGTCGTACGCTGGGAAGCTGTGCGCACATTTTATCCGTAGTTTGGTATATGGGCTTAGCTAGATACGAAGGATTTAACCCTCCAGCCGCATTTTTAGATTCTATTATTCTGGATATAGACTAATGTAAAGAAAAATAAACAAATGCGTAAAAGGAAACTTGTTGTTTCATTTCTTGTATTTATTATTATACGTACCTAGTTGTCGATGGATGTCATAAGAGGCGTTTTAAATTGCAAATATTGCAATCAACAGCATTTGGGAGTGGCTC
The DNA here is from genome assembly GCA_963855955.1 of Luperina nickerlii. Classification (NCBI taxonomy): domain Eukaryota; kingdom Metazoa; phylum Arthropoda; class Insecta; order Lepidoptera; family Noctuidae; genus Luperina; species Luperina nickerlii. The sequence goes on from OY979662.1 coordinate 4,561,261, forward strand.
CAGTGCTATTTTAGGGTAATATGCCTTCATTCGTATTAAAAAACAATTATTAATTGCAAAATATTTAACATAAATAAATAATACTTTTCGACGTGACTGTACAACAACCCGGTACATTTAATTTTTATTTTTATTTTTCTCGTTAGTTGTGTGTTATGACCTATCACAAAAACAATATCTCATGTGTATTGGTCATTAGGCCCAATTTGTCGCATTGTCCTTTCTTTAATAGACTTTCAACTTTATCGCTAAAGCTTAAGGTTCAAGGTTGATTGGGAAAATTTAACAGTTTCGGGTAGCTTGATGTGCTGGCGTCTGTACCCACTAATTGCAACACTAAAAGCAAAATGAAATAAACTCATAGCAATACAATCAATTAATTAAAAAGTTTTATCCATGAAATATAGACCATAAAATTAATGATGGAATTCAAACAAGAATCAATAAATCTTATCAGCATTTAGCAATGTACGAGTTGTAGTAAAAGATTGATTACGAAATTGAGCCCGGGTGTTAGAGAATATCAATGTTTTTTTTTTAATTAAAGGAGCTTTATATAATAAATATAACTGATTAAAATCAGTTCGAAATCATAAACATAACCACTCTCAATTATAAATTACACAGTAAACCAATTAAATCTATAAATATTTTGACTCAGTTTTAATTTATATACATATGTAATTAAAACCGGTAACTACAGCCAAGTATTGCTAATTCGTCTATGTACAGACGCCAGCACATCAAGCTACCAGAAACTGTAAAAATTTTCCAATCAACCTTGAACCTTAAGCTTTAGCGATAAAGTTGAAAATCTATTAAAGAAATTTGACTGATTGTAGTAGCTTGATGTGCTGGCGTCTGTACAGCATGAGTCAAATACCTACTTACCTGTGATTCATTTATATTTCCGTTCTCTTCGAAAAGAGAATATAAAAAAAAATAGTTTGACTCAATTATTTCAGTAGTACCTACCTACCTATACAACAAAAAAAATGGAGTACTGCAATCAAGTTAATTATTTTCATTGGAGCTAATGATGAAGCCTACAAAATAAAAATGTCCTTCCCATCTTGGCACCCATGAATTTATTTATCATGCCCGCGAAACATTCCCATCTCGGCACCCTGTCCCACATCATTGTTAGGTAGTTTAGGTACACATAAAAAAATGGAAACACAGTATCAGTATAGTACCTTATTAAATCAAGTTTCAACAGTACATAATATATTGTTTAATAAATACATTTTGAAAAAAGCTGCTTTGCAAGAAGCATAAATATTTGCCAAATAGTTTCAACATAGTGCCTAATTGATAAATAATTTAACCTGCCCCTCATTACTATTAAACATGATATAACATCACGCCCTGTTACCCCGAAGCGTTAGGCAGGATACTGGCACCAAAAAAAAAAAAGTACTGCACCTACATATTGCCCGTAATGATTAAGTGCATGTAATAGGGCCTATTACAAGAACTGGGTACAATTCCAGACTCCACAATTTCCTTGTCCGACCTGCAACTCGAACCCCTCCTGCTTAGCAGAAGCGCTTGCGACCACTAGACCAACGAAGAAAATCTGGGTCAAAATGTTGTACAGACTCCAGCACATCAAGCTACTGCAATCTGTCAAATTTCTTTAATAAATTTTCAACTTTATCGCTAAAACATAAGGTTCAAAGTTGATTGGGAGAATGTCACAGTTTCGGGTAGCTTGATGTGCTGGCGTCTGTACATGATTTTCTTATACATATACCTACCTAACGAAGGTGAGCACTAAGGAAAGATTTTTGATAATTCATCTCCTAAACGAGATAAATAGGGGATGAAAGTTTGTATGGGAGTTCGTCATTTTTGCCCAAGGGAAATCCTATCAGGCCTACGGCTTTTTTTCAGTACCTACAGCTGCATTATAATGTTTTGTACTGTTACTGTTCCAGTTATTGAAGTATTAAAGCTTTCCGATTACATTCAAGCGATATAATGCGATGCGAACTGTCAAATGTCATCACTTGAGTGCATTGTACTGATTAATAGCCTGACACTTCGATAATATAATAATATTTTAAGATGACACGTATCATAACCGGCATTATGGACCTTTTCAACTGAAATGGTTTCTAGGAGAACCTAAAATATGAGAAACCACGTGGATATTTTTTTTTCTTCAGGCAGAACTAACAGTAGTAGGTATATTAAAAATAAACGGAAATAACACAAGTAACTAAATTAATTAATTAATTTCAAAGTTTACTCAAAGTATGTAGTTTTAAATTTAATTTATTTATTTTGTAAAAAGAGGAGTAAATTAGTTTTGGCACATACGTCGTTTTATTGCAAGCGCACGCATACTATAGCCATCACTTTCTTTTGCGTTTCAAAAGTAATTGCATCACTTTCGCTCGTATAAGTTTTCGAGGATTTTAGATTTTCGAGGTAGCCATTTAACTGTATAACTAAATATCTAGTACATAAATCTCTTAATAGCTTGGCAACTGACTTTAACCTATAGCAATATGCAGGTAGATAAATCAATATCACTTATATTATGAGTAGCAGTGAAATTTTAAAGTACCTACTGATTGGAATGGTGGAACACATAGTAACTGCGAATACTTACACAAAAGATAAAGATTTGAAAACAGCATGGATGCAATTCACACGTGGTAGAAGTGAAACCTTCAAAAACACTGTATAATGCTTCCTATCTCATTTTCTCCCACGTTAAATCTTATTATATTATATACGCTTTTTCGTTTCATAAACTTTCAAATCACAACGATGCTAAAGAACATCCATCCATCCATCCATCCATCCATCGATCCATCCATCCATCGATCCATCGATCTATCAATCCATCGATCCATCCATCCATTGATCCATCGATCCATCCATCCATCGATCCATCGATCCATCCATCCATCGATCCACAAAAACACTGTATAATGCTTCCTACCTCATGTCACGTTAAATCTTATGTCTCTTTCTACTGTCACTTTTTCGTTTCATAAAATTTCAAATCAAAACGAATGCTAAAGAAGTTTTCACTTCAATAATCTTTTTTCTGTCAATGATGTAGAAGTGAATTGAATTTAGGTATTTCTTGCAACAATAAGTTAGTTTACTAAGGGGTTTATTTACCAGTCTTACCAAGGGGTGTCGTATTACCCAGCAACTGGGTTCTGGAGGTCAGATCGTTTCATGTAAAATACTGGTGTTCAGCTGCATACGGTTAGACTGGAAGCCGACGCCAACATAGTTGGAAAAAGGCTAAGCATGCAGAAGATGATGACTTTATGGGGTTTATTTATAAACGTTGCTTTTTAACAGACTTTTTAAGGTCAATTATTGCTTAACCCTTAAATGACAGGAGTAACGATAACAACAACACCCAATGATAACAGCCTCAAGATTGATAGAAAACGCTTTAGACAAGAAAATTATGCGTAAAAAAATCATACAGATTAATGCTAAAGAACTTTGAACTATATATTTTAGTCAATATAGTTAAAAATAGTTCGTTGTGTTTACTCTAGATACCGACTAGCTAGAAGATAGCTAAAAACATATGTGCGTTATTTATAACCAGGTAGTTTGATTGATTCTATTTAGGAATGAATCGTGAACTCAACTTTCTTGCCAGTGAACAAACTATGACAACGCCAGCGGGTTTTTATGTAAATAAAAATAATCGTGGTTGCAACACTATGGCACAGTAATAGGTGCATATGGTTTTAGCGTAACTAAAGGCTCCTTCAAACAGGCGCGACACGCGATAAAATCGCGCGCGACACAAAGGCACCGCAAGTCGCGGAACGAGCGGTGCCTTTGTCTCGCGCGCGATTCGCGTCCCGCGTGGCGCCTGTTTGTAGGAGCCTTAACTTGTATTTACATTCATCTTATCATTGAAACAATGTTAGATTATACTTTTGAGTCATCGGGAATACTATCTGAGCTACATTTACACCGGGCTAAGTAAAGTCAAAGTCAAATCATTTATTTCAAATAGGTAGGTACATTAAAGGCACTTTAGAACGTCAAAACTTACAGTAAAATTGATTCTAGTCGCCCCTTCCAAAAGGTAGTGTTCGTATGGAGTAGAATGGGCAAGAAACTCCACCGTTACTCTTTTAAAATATTTTACAGGGTTTTATATACATAATATAATTATATGTGAAGACGATGCACCTAGAATAAAATTAGTCTACCACAAAAAGTAAAAATTATTAAATAGTAAAGAATTAATTAGTAATTATTCGAGATGGGACTTCAGGGTGAATACTTGGTAACTAAAACTGACTTCCAGCCTCCAAAACAAGCACTCTGCTATGATGTCGAATCGACTGGCGCTACATCAAATGATGAGATGTTTGTATGCCACTGCCACGATGACTGTCCAGATCCAACTTCTCAGAAAAGTGAGACAGGGGCATGTGATATCCTCGAAACTGTTCACGAATGTGTTGGCTGGACTGGACTGGACGGGGTATCCACGTGAAACAGGGTATCCGGAAATGAACTGGAATTACCGATAAAGCTTGCAGAGTAACTAACTAGCCACATATTAACATGATACAAGTCTGATCAATTACTCAACACCGACAATTGTAAGGTTAATAAACAAAATACGATCGCCTGTCCCTCTCACTATTTCTTTCGTACATTGTTACGTTAAAAAATTGCCTCCGATCTGTGTCAAGTTCGTGTACATTAATTTGTTATTATATTACAGCACTACATACCTACGGGTTCCTGTTTTTTTGCAACGAACCGTAGAGTTTTCGTATCTTACGTTGGATCTTCAGCGTATTACTGTTCTTACTCAATTCCGACGATATGAATTATTTATACCGGTTAGCTTACTCAATTGTTGTGATATGTAATGTTCATTATGTAGCTTGTTGTGAAAGATGCTTCGTATACAGCTGTATACAATTAATATATTTGTTCTTTCAGACTAGGTACGCAGCACTTTAAGGAGAAATTCCTAGTGTGGGGCAACATTTAAAAAAAAACAAAAACAATCTCAATAACTACACAAACAAGTTCAGTATTCGTAACTCCCAGTTTTTGTACCTGTGCTCTATTTGGCGTCTAGGAAAGAAAATGGACGAGATGGTACCTAAATACCAAAATGTAGTATAACTATCACCGTTCTAATTCTTAAAACTTTATTATCGCAGCATGATGCTGAGATAGGAGCCTTTTCGGCCTCGCGCAGGACTTTTTTTCTGTTGTTTATTATTATAAAATTTTTATTGTTTCTATCTAATGTAATTTTGTTCGTTTTATTTATTTTTTTACTTTTTTATTTCCTGTGCGTGTCCCAAATAAAATATTGTTCTTTCTTTCTATCGTGAGATGTCCGTGTCATAATAAACACATCAACATCATTCTCCTGCCCTGATTGCAATATTTGGCGCCAGCGCAACATGCCTTTTCTTCCATACTTCTCTATGAACTAAAAAACTCAACAACTCCCTGACTCAACAACTAAACAGATAATTATGATAGAAAAATGCAAATGAGAAAGAACGGACAGCAGCTAGTGACTAAATATAATTTAGTTCGGGCTTCTGGTGCACACAATATTGTTAATATAATATTGTTGGAGCGATTGACCGACCGACTGAACCCTGTTGCCAAGACATGTTTGTTTACTAACTGGGACACTCGTTTTGGCATGTAGTATGATCCAAATACAAGCTGGGGAAAATAAAAGCATAGGTTAGTTCGGTGAAGGAAAACATCGTGACGAAACCGGCATGTCCTAGAACCAGAACTTCGATGACATGTTAGGGACCATGGGGCCCAGTGCGGGTTGGTATTTACCAACCCGCACTGGGCCCGTGTCATGGATTACGGCCCACTCCCTCTCACCGAGGGGAGGGTTCTGTCCCAGTAGTGGGAGCATTATATGCTGATTGTGCTAGTTTAGTTCTGTGAAAAAGCACATTAATTTCTCTTTGCCCATAGAACGTATGTATATAGGGAGATCTTCATGACTATTTCACGGTTAGGATTTAGTGTTTAGACGGCCAAAATGTATGTGTTTACAGTAACATGTCAGGCCACTGATGAACACAGTAATCTGTCAGCAACACATTTCCACCTTGAAAACAAAAATAATAACTGTTTCTATTATTAAGGCTCCTACATACAGGCGCGAAGTGCGATATAATCGCGCGCGACACAAAGGCACCGCTCTTTGCGCAACTTGCGGTGCCTTTGTGTCGCGCGCGATTTTATCGCGTGTCGCGCCCGTTTGAAGGAGCCTTTATACGAATTTAAAATATTCACGCCAGATTGTCCCGAAGCAGTAATGTAGAGGACCTATTCAATATGGAGACGACGATATAACAATAATTTATAATTCCTAGATTTATGTAATAACGTTCCCAGCCTGCATACAAAATTTCAATCAAATATCTGATCGGCAAAACCTACAGTCGAGTCGGCCCATCACTATTATTTAGTTTGATTGAATAAAAAATAAAGAAAATCGGTGTCATAAGACTTATTTGATTATTGTTAAATACTCCTGTGCAGTTGTATTGTCAGTGTTTTCATTTACCGTCGTATGGTTGCCTCCACATTGTTAATAGTCACCCACATTTTGTCAGTTATAGATTACATCCCATGTATTATTAGGTCAAGTTTATTGCCATTAACCACGCACAACTCCTCACTCCGGGCTGCTAACTATTGAGAACTGTCTAGGTTATAGAAAAGCTTGATATATAACTCCACTTTACAAAGCCCGTGATCTGCTGTGTTAATTTAAACACTCTGAAACTCCACCGATAGACAAGATAAGCCTTATCATGAATAGAATCTAGTAGAAAACGGTTAGTTTGATTGGCAAACAAAACATGCGCGTAAAGCTTCAAATACACCTGCGGGGAAAGTCTCACTTTACCTCGCGTCATCCAAACCTTTGATGTAGTGCCGCTAGGATTAATTAATTGCTGCACGATCACATAGTACATTCTCAGAACACAGTATTGCAAACATTTAGTGTACCAACTCATCATGCTCAGAGCCGTTCTTATTTCCTCGTATCAGACTAAGGCGGATCATGCACTACATCGTGTCACGCGACGGGGCGCGGAATACGGAGCCAAATGTGCGGTATCGCGTTTTTGCGTTGTCTGCTCCCCATCTTGGTACGTTGTAGTGTGTTATTATTGGCGACCATCCTCCCACTGGAGTCCGGCGTCAAGCAGCCTGCTGTGTTTTGTCAATGCGTGGGAATTCCAGTGCCTTAGGCATTTTCTGGGCACGCTCGTTCCATCATAGACCTCATCCATCGCTTTCCATCAGGCGTGATCGAGAGCGGACCCATTCAGTAAGACAAAAAAGAAATTATAGCAGCTCACACCTCTATTCCGCCAAGGGTTAGGTTGTGTACCTACAGTAACCCTACAATTCGCTAATTATGCATAAGACCCATGTATAGTTAGGGGGCGAGTCGATTGCCAAAAATGCGAAGGCAAAAAGCTAGTACACCCACATAGATGAACCTACGCGTCTAGTGTTTTTCCACATTCTCTAGAAAACATCTCCAGTCTAAATTATTATCGTCATTGTTCGAAACAAATAGGTTCGAGATAGTAACTATTTTGATAATGGGACTGGTATACACAATGTATAAAAGTCCTTATAATAAATAAAAAAAAAACTATTTTGACTATATATTTAAACATATATGTATAAGGTCCCATTAAAATAGATGGACAAACTTATACTTAGAAGAAAAATAATCAGCTAACGAAAATACATACACTAATGTGCCGGCAATTTATTATTTTAGGTTTTTTTTGCATGGATATCTTTGGTTGGACGTACTGAGTGCTGTGTTAAAATTTGTTCATCTATTTTAATGGGACCCTATATATTTAATATATCTTTGTATACTTAGGATTCATAAAACTGTAAACAACCCATGAAATCTGTTCATTGAAAATAGTTGTAGGACAAGCAAGATAGTGATACCTATTTTTTATTTCGGTTTGTCTGCAGTTCTGCCTACGTACATGTTTTCAAAAGTAATCAGCACACAATAACGTGTCCACTGCTGCCTCTCAGTGAGAGTTGATGAGAGTGGGCCATAATCCACCACGCGGCCCTGGTACGGGTTAATGGATGTCACGTCATGTCTTCGAATTTTTGGTGCTAGGACCTGCCGGTTTCCTCACGATGTTCAGAACTACTTTAAAGATTTTTTTAAAATCTTAGCTTGGTGATAACTTATATTGCATGACATTAAAGTTTATTTAATGACGGAAAACGAAAGATTTACAATTGGATAGGAAAAAACCGTATAACCGTATATTGAATGGCCAATTAGATGAAGGTATAACCGTAACACAACTAAATAATAAAATCCCCATAAAATCAAAGCATATAAGACCAGTTTCAGAAGCAATTAACCTCGAAGTGCATAACTTTTAGCGAATTTGTGAAGAAAATTTGTCATTTTTCTAAATTATTACTGATAAACCGGGTGCACACGTGCTGTTCGAAAAGAGGGCTAAAAATACCCTTCTCAGCTGACTACATTGTACAAATTGTAGATGTAGCAGCTCCCAGCGCGTTAGCAACAACATCGGCACACCAGGAAATTATTAAACCGTCTCCGATTCCTTTTGAGCTGCTGCTGTAGATAAACTTAATCTTGTCAAAAAATGGGGACACGCGCCGCTGTCGATGTCAACCTGTTGACTTGCCGTCTGAGCCCTAACTAAGGCCAGCCCAGTACACTTCGTCTGTAGGTACTCAACCTAACCAACTCTAATTTCCTGATGAGCAACGAGAAGAACAAACACTTCTTTATAGCTTCCGATCACTGTTTTCCGACAACCACACAGACGGAATCACGGGCACAGCTAGTCTGGGAATAAAATTACAAACGTTTAACAATTTTGAACTCTATCACAGTCCAACAAGATTGAGAATTACAAAATGGGGCAAGCAAAATAGTTCACTTTGACAGTGTTTTATTACAGAAATCTGTGCTTTTAATTACGTCGAGTACAGCGGCTAATAACAGGAATAGTTTTAGCTGAGTCTAGTAAATGAAAGTACGCAATATATTTAGGGTAATGGATGCATAAGAGCATAGAACTTATCTACGTATGAAGACAGAATGAGTTATAATGTTTACATTTTGAAATGTAAAATGTGCATGCGGTGCATTCTCTTGTAGCTGTAAACTTGTTCATGTTGATCAATTGTTGCGTTTACACAAATTTAGGCTACTTCAAACAGGCGCGACACGCGATAAAATCGCGCGCGACACAAAGGCACCAAGTCGCGCAACGAGCGGTGCCTTTGTATCGCGCACGATTTGCGTCGTGCGTCTCGCCTGTTTGCAGGAGCCTTTACTTTGTTTTATCCTACTACGTTTTTCATTTGTTATGTTTAATTAATGAAAATACAAATTCATATGTTTTTTTGTCACATCTCGAAACTCGCCTCCTTGCGTGTCTGCGTTGACATTTGTGATTGGAAACTTGTAGATATGAGTGCATTAGGTACCTAAAACTGTGGGCGTCGGCTATTTCGTATACACTGATGACTATCGTTTATTTATGGGAATTTAATTGTCAAGCTACGAAGTTTTCTTTAACAAACTGTGATTACCAAACTTTTAATAAGAAAGTAGGTAGTGATTATTAGAGCTTTTAATTTTCAATCGTAAAGCTATGTTTAGAAAATGTTGCATGTTTCACGGTTGTTCCTGTTCCATACAAAACTTCAATCGCCTACTCGCCCCAACACGGCACGGCACAGCACGGTTGGCGCAGTGGTTAAGAATTTCACTGCTGCGCTGCGTGTCGCAGGTTCGATTCCTGCACCGAACAAATATTTGTATGACCTACAAGTAGTTGTTCCCGATCTGGCTGTTTGTGTATGTGAGTTTAAATGTTTGTAAACGCACCCATAATGCAGGAGAAATTCATAGTGTGGGGCAACGTTTTTTAATAAGAAAAAATATATAAAATGTATAGATCAACTGATATTTTTTTCGCCATTACGATTTTGGTCCCATAGAGAAAGTTGTTCAGTTTTTTTTGTCCATACCACATCCTTAAATATAATAACACATTTCTGATACACTCTGTAGACAAGGAATATTTCACGAACGTCCGTGTAAAACTAAATGAACAACAGAAGCATCGTTACCAAAATACTCGGTCAAGGTGGAGCCCGATTACCTACCGTACCGCTTTTTTATAGATTTAAGAATCATATACACAAACTCCTTTTGTTCGGTTGCGATCAACCTTTTTGGAAGAAAAAAGTTGATTAATACCAAACTAAAAAAAATGAATAACATTTCCAAATTTAAAAAATTCGCGGTATTTTGCGGGCTTCTTAGTTTGAACTCAGAAAAGAAGCACAGATACAACAAAAATCACCAAGTAATCTTTTGTTATAAGCAGCCGGTGTCTTGTTTAATTTTATTGATTAAAAGGTCATCATCACTTTCCTGCTAATTTCTTACATCGGACTTTGCACTTTTTAGGGTTCCGTAGTCAACTAGGAACCCTTATAGTTTCGCCATGTCTGTCTGTCCGTCTGTCCGTCCTCGCTTAATCTCTGTGACCGTTAGCACTAGAAAGCTGAAATTTGGTATTAATATATATATCAATCACGCCGACAAAGTGCTAAAATAAAAATTGGAAAAAAATGTTTTATTAGGGAGCCCCCCTATATGTAAAGTGGGAAGAGATTTTTTTTTTAATTTCAACCCTAACGTGTGATATATTGTTGGAAAGGTATTTAAAAATGAATAGGGGTTTACTAAAATCATTTTTTGATAATGTCAATAATTTCGGAAATAATCGCTCCAAAAGTAAAAAACAATGTGTCCCCCCCCCTCTAACTTTTGAACCATAAGTTTAGAAAATATGAAAAAAATCTGCAAAGTAGAACTTTATAAGGACTTTCTAGGAAAATTATTTTGAACTTGATAGAAACAACAGTTTTTGTACAAAAAAGACAAAAATTTGTACAAAATAATTTCTGGACTAAGTTTGTAGTATAATCGTATATGCAAGCATTTTTTTTAACTTCGTTTACATATTTTATTATCCTGAACGTATCCCTTTGTGTTCGCGCTAAAAACTGTCACGAGTCGGAGCGCCTGCCGCGGAGCGTGCAATGATGCACGCTCCGTGTTCGCGCACGTACCCACTACCGGGAGCAGTTGCAGGAGCGCGGAGCACTGCTGGAGCGCGAACATAATGGATACCCACTTTTAAACTCATAAGTGGGAACACTTATTGTGACGGACGGGAAACTACGGAACCCTGCACTGAGCGTGGCCCGACACGCTCTTGGCCGGTTTTTATTATTTTTATCTTATTTTTTACCTGATGTACGACTATTATCTAACTATCTGGTGTATTGTGTAATAAATGTATTTTCTTTCTTTCTTTCTATCATCATCTGCCTAGTCTTTTCCAGTCAGATCTTCTTTGGCTTCCAGCATAATCGGATGCAGCTGAACACCAATTATTTACATGGAGCCACTGCCTATCTGACCTCCACAGTAATTGGGTAATACGATACCTTACCATTGGTAAGACTGGTTGTCAGACTTTCGGGCTTCTGACGACCCATAACGACTGCCATGTAACCAATAATGACAGCCGGGACCAACGGCTTTACACAGCCACGAGACCCTCGTGGCTGAGTTCTAGTTGTAATCCGTAAGGTCTTGTTGGCAATGTTTCACGTCTTTCAGAAAATAAATAAAAGTTACATCATAATAGTGAACATAAATACAATTTTGTTTTGTAGCTGTCACAACAGACGAAGTGTGTGTGTGAATCATACATAATATTCTAATTTTTGTGCCTCCACCAATCTACACTCATCTGGAATCCGTGCTAAAATTTTGTACACATGCACTCTGCACACTTGCACACACACTCACACTACATTCTATTTGAATGTGTTAACACACAAATTGAAATGCCTTGACTCATGAACCAGATACTTCCAATATCTGTTCGCGCAAACTTTTCTTCGTGGAAAATAGTAGGTACGGTCAGCAACAAAAGTCGATTAACTCATCAGGTTTTTTTAATCTCAGCTATTGAGCAAAATATTTGTTCAAAATTGCAGCAGAAGTACAATGCAATTTTAAACAAATATTTTGCTCAATAACTGAGATTAAAAAATTGTTGTGTGATTTTGCACTTCCTGGAAGCCTGCCTTTGTGCTTAACACCGTTCATTTATCGGTAGACAAAGGACTTCAGCCAGTCGATTCTGTAAAAATCTCACCGTGAAAACTTAGGTGAAGTGAGTTTGTTTTTGCTAGGAATTGACACTATTGACATCTCACTCCACGCTCACTTCACCTAAGTTTTCACGGTGAGATGGTTACAGAATCGCACTGCTGTATTCAATTACAGCTTAGTTAATAAAATTTTACTAATTGGTTTAGTTATTGATTGTACTAATTGTTATTTGTATAGTTAGTTAATTATAAAAATTAAGGGGTTTAAAAATGTATGGTTTAAACAGTCGCTAATCATTACTTAACTTTAAGCAATGTTTATAGATAAGCCCCTAAGTCATTAATAAAACTTTTCAGTTATTTATATCCATGAAGTTTTCATAATATAATGAATTTTCTTCAATTTCCGCATGTATTTGATATCAATAATTCAACATGAAATCTCAATTTTATTTCTATTTAATATTAGTATTTATGTAGTTGGTACAGACGCCAGCACATCAAGCTACCCGAAACTGTCAAATTTTCCCAATCAACTTTGAACCTTATACTTTAGCGATAAAGTGTACATAGGTACCAAATACATAAATACAAATATTAATTATTCGGCTACAGAGGTAGCTGATGGTTTTACACGATATACCTACTTAAACAACGTTGTACTTTAAAGTACTTACAATATGTTATAGAGTCTCAAAAGATCGGACAAAATATTAGCCCCATTTATTACGTCGCGGTGTCTTAGCATCTGAGACGGGAAGAACACATTAATTTTTTAAAGGGATTTATGTTATAAGAGTGAGTCTTATAAATCTGAAAGTTTGAAAACAAAACCAATTTTGGAGACTCAAACGATCATTGTTCAATCACTGAACTCAATCAGCATTAAAATAGAATTTGTTTTACTGTAAAAATGTTTCCATTTTTGGCGAGGCCAACGACCTAGGCATGTATTATTTCTAACACTTCTTAATTGCGGAGAATGACATCCAGATATCCTCTTTTCTCGGTATTCAGACAATTTTTCTCACTTTGAACAACGAGACAATCTTAAGTGCAAGTCTTTTTTGTGCCTCAAGTTCCAATCAAGACACGTTCCATCGTAGGTGGGTATCATAGTAACCATTTGGTTATCTATGTGTGACCCGGCTACCGTTGTGGAAATGTACATTTTTAAACGTGCTACATAATATTATGGCCTTTCTTCTTTTGAATACTGCCGTGCTGTTTGTACCAAAAGTGAATTTAAAATGTTTGGATTACTTTAAACACTATGTGGGTTTAAAACCTGCTAAGCACCACTAAGCCACTTGACACAGAACCTAAAATTCACCATAAACATTTTTTTCTCCACTCTTAATTTTTAATTTCTTTATTATCGGAACTCACGCCAAGCTAGCCGATGCCGATACACCACTGGCAACCTATCGTTATTTGATATTAGTTGTGATAATCATCCAATGTGCCGCTACCGTGGCTCCAATCAAATTCATCTTCAGAATTGTCTCCCACTTTTCAAAATTCCAAGCATCTACGCTCTGAGCATCTAGTGTGAGGTTCAGCAGATTTTATTTAATCATTCATAACAACTTCGGTTTAGTTGTTTGCCTTTACGTCGTTTTTACCACACCTATCAAATTCCATAATTATGAAGTCCCTGTGAAAAACAAAAACATTATTTATTTATTTTACTATTTATGTATACACTTATATATAAACAGACACGAAATAAATCAGAACAGAAAAATAGGTACAAAGGTGATGCTTATTTCATGAGTTCCTCATAAGTAAATCATCATAACATGTATTCCAAATCATTTATCATCTAGGACTATACATTCATACCAATCCAAATCCCCAACATTCAAACAATTCACACCACTTTAATACACAAATACCATATCGAACCAAAAATAGTCCCCTACAACGAACAATTAGAAATAGGGACCTTCCCTAACGGATATAGAGACAAACTGGGATATATAAAAATAATTTGTCAGGATATCCCATCGCATCGAAATGTAGCTGTGGGTTATTTTGGGCTACAGTCAAGAACTGTACCCTCGCGACGGCGACGGCCGCACGTAGTGATCAAATTATGTTGACAAGCTCTGTCTGTGTATATGTTTGTCATTGTATGTGAGTTTTTCGAATTGTTTTATAGAGTGTATTTTTCGGTTTTAAAGCTTTATTGAAATACTAGCAACGCGTCCCTATTTCGCACAGATTTTAGGACTTGACAAAACAAGTTAAATATTAATATTATTTAACTAGATGTGTGTGTCATTAATGCAAATACAATACCTTTTGTATAGTAGCTTACTTTGGCCTGCCAAACATAGGTATTCCATAGATAATACAGTCGTAGGATAGTCTAGATTCAAGCCTCAGTTCCATGAAAGAAGCCGTTCTGAAATTAAATAAAAAAACTCAAGCTCAAGGCGTTAATTTCAATTATTTATTATTAAGACTTTTGATTTTGATTTTGACTTGCCAGTCAGTGACTTGACTGGCAAGTCAAAATCAAAATCAAAACACACACTAATGTATAGAAGATGACGAAGAGACTGGATAAATAAAACTAACAAATATTTAAGTAATACTTTGTTTTATTACGTAACATATAAAACACTTTTTTGAATTGCAGATTTTATCAATATTTATTGAACTTAAGTTTCATTGAACTCTTCCAAATGGCCTAGCTAGGAACAAGGCTCCTTAGAAGGCCATTATAATAAATCAGTCATTTAACACTAAAAGTTACTGACAAGCGATTAAATCTACAATAAAAAGAAGTGGTTTATATGTTACGTAATAAAACAAAGTATTACTTAAATATTTGTTAGTTTTATTTATCCAGTAAATAAACGAATAATAACTGTTTATTTGTTAGAGTGGCCTTCCGTGGTACACCCACCTTATTTTAACGTCGTCGATTCCCGATATCGAAGAAGCGAGGGACCGTACTGCCAAAATAGTAGCGCAAGCGATTCGCCGCCACGTCTGTGATTTTCAGTTCGATGGGCGTTTGTGTAAATAGAAGGAATTTGTCATCACATGGCAATAACTACGAAATTTTAATAATTGGCCTTCGAAAGAGCATGGCCTTCCATGGTCCACCCACCTTACCTTACCTTAAGTTAACCTTAAGTTCCTATATCAATGATGAGTACGTAGGTATATGATTTATGAAAAAAAACAAACAGAAAGAAGCAATATTTAAAATGAATATGTATATGAGTCCTACTCTTTCCCATGACAGATTACTGAGACTCGTCAATCTATCAATAAAAAAATAACCCTGTCTTTGCTGCCGCGCAGTCGGGTAAAAAAAGAGAACAAAATGTATAGACTATTATCGTAGCCTGTCTTAGAGCCGATACCACTAGAGGTGTTGTCTTGATACCAACGACGTGGCAGTAGTCCAGCACTACTAATTACTTTTATCAAATCTTAGCCCACCGTATCTAACCAAAACGCGTTTCCAATTACTGCTTTGGCTTTCGTACTAATTGTAACAGCGTTTATCCTGTTTCTGTATCTGCATAAGCGTGATCTTATGTACCTGTGTAAGATTCAAGAAGTGGGAACACAGCTATTTACGCCTGAAAGCGATTAAAGCGAAATAAAGATAACAGTTTATATCTTTTTTAGGGTTTCGTTTCCAAAGGGTGCCATCGTGACCCTATTCTAGGCTAGGCTAGGCTATCCGTCTGTCCGTCCGTCTGTCACAAGGCCGTATCTTTTTAACCGTAATAGGTAGACTTTATTATTTATGTTTGTTTGTATGTCATGTTGCTTTTTCCTTCTACGCCAAAAACAAAGGTCTAAATAGTCATTTTCTTATAGCTCTAGTCTGAAACTGTATAAGCCCAAATCATAGGATTTGTTACGGTTATATTATCATGATCCGTGACAACTAAGAACGTTTCAAAGAATTACCTTAATTGGGGTTTTCCTGTAATTATTTACCTATTACCTGTGTTTATATAGGCCACTCGGGTACTGGGGCTTCAACTTGAAATCATTTCACCGCTTACGACAATGCTCACTTTCTTTAGAACAATATTTTGGAATACTTTACTGGCTTTCATCCATAGGTACTACCACTTTATACCTACCATATCCAACGAATAAATGTCTTTGACTTTCTCTACAATATAAAAAAGTAAAAACTAATATTACTGAGGCCATAGTACCCGCAAATATTGTGACTCAGAAGACATTTAGCGATAAAAATTTTAGTAGTAAGTACCTTGTCTATGTTTACTATATCTTATATTTTAAGGGTTAATGTTATTTATTTGTCATTCATTACATCACTAATTTATGGGACTTTTATAATGGATTTGCAAAACGGAACAGATAAATATTGTGTAAGAGTAACACCACAATATTAATAAAACCTGCATGTCATCAAAAGCAATAGCAGGTGTTTCGAAAATCACCCTTATTTCCATTTTTTAGACTGAAATCATTTAATTATTCGACAACCAAATCTATTACGAGAACATAGGGGGCAATTCTCGTAATATTAAGAAAGTTCACAGTTTGATCTGTCTCAATCTGTCAAAAATACCTCTGAATTTCCTACATTTTTGACATTAATTGTCGCTGAGATGATATTGCGACTAGATTTAACGTTTTCAACTACGAGAATTGGCCTTACTGAGGACACATTCGATAAGATTCGAAGTTAAAACAAAACACTAACAACATCTCATGTAGTTAGATGACTCAACAGCCAGTGGTCACCTTGTAAACCAACCACCACGTGGCTTGATTCCAAAGAGTGACTGTGCTCGGTTTCATCACTCCAAATCATCGCCCATTCTTACGTACCAACTCATTTTTCTCTGCCATCCATTTATTTTAGTCTCTGCGGCTCAGCTGTATAGACTATTTTAATTGTGCAAGCTGTATGCATAAAACGTAATCAGCATTCTAAATACGTAACAATCAATCACATTATGAACAACTAGCTTCTGCCCGCGACTTCATCCGCGTGAAAGACCCACCCCGTCGCATCGCATCGCCCGCCCGCGCTATTACTTCGTTTTTGCTTAGCGTTATTTCTGTCTTTTTTTCTTTTTGCTCGGCTCCTAAAGGTCATAGCGTGATGTTAAATAGCCTATAGCCTTCCTCAAGAATTGGGCTAACAAATGCAAAAAGAATTTTTCAAATCCGACTGGTAGTTCCAGAGATTAGCGCGTTCAACCAAACAAACAAACAAACAAACTCTTCAGCTTTATAATTATAAAAAATAAAATAAATATATATTTTATATATATTTATTTTATTTTAAAAAATAAAATAAATATATCATAATATATCATATTTGATATATAAATATATCAAAATCTATACCATATATAATATATGGTATAGATTTTGAAGGATAATGCTAATCCATTGCTTTTTATGTTCGTAATATTTGTCTACTCAACAACGTAAATACCGCAATGATTGTTGTTAAACTGTCAAAAATTACAGCCATTTCTACTGTTAGTGTGTTACGCATTTATCCCGTAGGTAGGTCGTATTTAAAAGACCCGACGCCCTAGTCAAAGTAAACTTCTATAGACATTGATTAAAATCATTATCAAATTGTCTAGTCTACAGCCCTCAGATCAATTTACGAAAGTCATTCTGATTAAGTATGGCTGCCTCACCTAAGCATGGTCTTATTTATAATATTAGGTAATAGGTAAAACGTCCGCAACTCCACGTCAATGCGTTTTGCGTACTATTTATAATATTATAATAAATAATATTATTAATATTATTTATTTTATAGTCCTCTTGAAAATTGCTTAGTTAAATACATTTTCAATCGTATAATTCTTTAGGATGACAATGATTCTATAGTTATCATCTTCACCGACGATGATTGTTATTAAAGTCCATCAACTTTTTGTTGCAGATCACATTTAATTCCTTATCATATCCAGTCAAAAGACGTCATGCGAACTTAATCTTACTTTGAATAATAATTGTTTTAAATAAATATTAATTTATTATTTGAGAGAATTTCAACAACTATGATTCTTTACCTAATATTGGTGTAAATTTTTGTTTTTAATTTTTAATTAATATAAGAAGTTGATATGCAAGAAATAACTATCCAGTTACATAAAATGTAATAGGCATTAATTTAATCCTGAAAGCTTCTAATATATTGTCGACACCAGAATTGGTATGACACCAAAATTGTTATCTAACACCAAAATTAGAAAATATATTAAAACTACACCAAATTATTAATACAATAACAATTTTTTTTTATAGAGAATGAATATTTTATTAAAATAAAAACTAATGAAATCAATTCAAAAAACCGGCCAAGTGCGAGTCGGACTCGCGCACCGAGGGTTCCGTACTTTGTAGGTATGTAAATAGTTTTCACGGGATTTGTGGCATTTCACTCAAAGGTACGATTTTCCCTCCAGTTTCCTTTTTTAAATTAATTATATTTTTCTCTTTTTCCTAACAATTCCTCTAGTTTGATTTTTTTTCTATTCTTCCCCTTTTCTTCTCCTTTCTTTGCTGCCACCCTTTTCCTCTCCAAGCACTCTGTGTGTAAACTTTGAATTTTGGTTTGTCATGCTAAAATACAAACGCTCCATGTAAAATACAGGTATTAATTAAGCTGCAACCGGTTAGACCGGAAGCCGACCCCAACATAGTTGCGAAAAGGCTAGGCAGATGATGATGATGCTGGAATACAAATATTTTTTTTTAGGGTTCCGTTCCCAAATGGTACAAGCGGGACCCTATTACTAAGACTCCACTGTCTCCACTGTCCGTCTGTCCGTCTGTCACCAGGCTGTATATCATGAACCGTGATAGCTAGACAGTTGAAATTTTCGCAGATGATGTATTTCTGTTGCCGCTATAACAACAAATACTAAGAATAGAATTTAAAAAAATATAGATTTAAGGGGTGCTCCCATACAACAAACGTGTTTCTTTTTCGGCGTTTTTGCCTTGTGGTACGAAACCCTTCATATGCGAGTTCGACTCGCACTCGGCTAGTTTTTTTTTTAAATGTCATTAGTTAAACAAACATATTTATTTTGTTTAACCATTCGATAACTTAAGTACTGACCTTTCTATAGATACCCTTTTTCGTACGTAGTTTGTTTTTGCTAGGAATTGACACTATTGACAGCTCACTCCACGCTCACTTCACCTAAGTTTTCACGGTGAGATAGTTACAGAATCGCACTGCAGTACACGAACGCCCTATAAATATGACTAGTGCAGAATTATAAAATTTCTTGTTTCTTCATCACTCTCAAGATATCTACTAACTCGTATAATTAACATAAGACAGTCCCCCAAAACGCCCGCCCTTCCCTTTCTTTAGTAGTTTAAAAAAAAACATATTAAACAAGATTTTAATTTTGGTGGTGCAATTTTTGTAGTTTTCATTATACACTACTTCCAGACGAGTTATCTTATTACAGTTCTTTTTTCGTTTTTCTTTGAAGTACTTGTGTAACTAAACCCTTTTTTATTGGTAATACCATGAAAACTACAAAAATTGCACCACCAAAATTAGAATCTTGTTTAATATGTTTTTTTTTTTAAACTAGGTATTAAAGAAAGGGAAGGGCGGGCGTTTTGGGGGACTGTCTTATGTTATTTTGAAGTTCGAAAAATGCTGATTCTCAGACTAATTTAAATAAATTACTTTTCATTTGATTTGAATGAAGAGCTTGTAAGAGTATTGGCCATTCTGAGGTCACAACGGGGTTGACGTCGACGTACCTACATTATCAATGTAGACGACCGGGCAGCCAGGAAGTATTTTGAGTGCGAAGATTTTGACAAATGTCCACAATCATACCAATTTCCGCCTTCAAGCATTTACCTTGCTATGTTCCGATTTGTAGGGTATGGGCGCCGATATAATCATGGGCTAATATTTTTTTCTTTTTTGTTGTAGATACCTAAATTACCACATAGCTAAACATTTTATCTTTTCCCCCTAAAATGATGAAATGCTTTAACTTTCGCACTAGTTCTAGGTCGCCATAAAAATAAACCAAAATTACTCATCAGACTTTACGAGGTTAATAAAAAATCAGCAGAAACGTTACAAAAACATATTCATTTACAACCGAAGTCGTATCAAACTATAAGATAAGATCAATTTTTAAGAACTCGTATGCAAATCGTAAATCTAGGAGAAAATCTAATTAATCATTGTCAGTTTTATTGGCAAGTTTCAGTTTATTTGCCGTCGATGGCCTGAAATTAGGTCATCGTGCATTTGAATTATAATTTAGTAATTGGCGTATTTTGGTACGTTAGTAATTTTATAATCTGATACATGGTTTATGATTAAACGAACTTATCTGTACGTGAAGTTCGATCATATTTATACGATGACTTCGTCCTCGAGATTAACACACAATCTAGTAACACGTACGGTGTTGCCTTTGCGTACTGAAAGTAAAAAGTCTAATACCTAAACCAAAAAAAAAAGCGTTTGTTTTGAACATAAAAAAAAAGAAAGAAATAAAAGCTCTCCCCCACAGGCGCGTATATATCAAATACGTTATTGCAATATCTATTTTCAGTACATTTTGTATTAGGATAGGTTGTTGTAGGTTGCAGTCAGACACACTGCTGCGATAATAACGACGCAATAGAAATAGGACGCTTACGTTCATCCGTCCTGCGATATTCCGATATGAGTTCTTTGAACATTTTGTAATAGGTCACACGCGATCTTACACACACCTGCGTTAATAACGTAGTAACGTGTAGTGCGGGAAGGGACCTGTAACTAGTGTTGATTACTCGCACACGTTAGAAATATCGAACGATAAAAACGCAGCTATGTGGCAAGGAATCGGGATGCACTATCGCAATAACTCATCCGATATTATCGACCGATAAAGCGCGCTTGTGGGGGAGAGCCTTTACTTCTTTACTCGATACACTGTTCTATAAATTGCCCATTTAGTTCAGTGCATTTAGTACTAATACATGATTTCTGTCGTCAAAGAGCTTCAATCAATGATCTGTCTTGTTTGTCGATCAATCACTTAGCCCTTATCCCTGCTGCCCTGCCTGCTGGACAAATATTAGTAACTACTTTCCCAAATTACGCCACACTACACATATGCATATTTGTGTCTTTGTTTGCTTCCTATTATTGTAATAGCAAGATTGTACGGTTCAACTGAATTAATTCACTTTAAATGAAAGTTGCAGTAGTGCTATTCCGTAAAAAAATCACCGTGAAAACTCATTCCACCGGATGGTAGAGATCAGCACTATTGACAGCTCACTCACACTCTCAGACAACTAACTCACATTTCGCCTATGTTTTCACAGAATAGCACTACTGAAATAAAGGGTACCTGTATTAGTGACAACAAATGGTTTTTATTTATCATCTTTGCTCTTATTTTGCATCTAATGCCCGCGTGGGACAGGCTGTCATAATTTCACAAACCTTGTCAAATGTTTATGAGAAGCCAATAACCACAAATCATAAATAGGTGTGACGCTAAAACCTTCCAATTACCAATCCAGTGTATCTATAGACCGACTGCTGTCCGAGTTCTACACGCAACACGTCACCACTCACCACACCCCCCCGCACCGCGCTGCTACCTCAGGCAACGTCTCAGTTAAGCGGTCGGCCTAAAGCCCACTCAACGAAGCATAGCAAAGTGCCCAAAGTTTCGGGAAGCTCACGAAAGTGAACCCAGAAGCCGGGAAGCGTTTCGTGGAACTGTGTCGTTTACAAGCAACACACAACTGGAGCATCAGATCAGCCAGTTTCACAACAGAAACTGACTAAGATATCTTATTCTTAGCACTTCTAAATCCCACAGGCTTGGGCACCAGGTACCAGGTTGCACCTGTAAAAACCGATCTTAGAAAGTTGCTTGGCAGCAAGGTGTTGGCGGATACCTACGGGAAGCCGATCCGACCCCATTTCGGCCGAGGCAACAACCCGCACCGAACCCAAGTCTTTGACACTTCTACTGAGAGTAGGCCATTTATTTTCGTAATGTACTTTCGACAGAAATAAATCTAACAGTTCCTATAACGATTGTTTGGTTCGAGCTCCCGTTTGGGGTTCTGTAAACCGAATTTAAATAGACGATACGTATATAGGTACAGGGTTATTGGTAAAACATTAACAACCTCTAAGAGGTAATTATACTCATCATTATGAACAACTTTTACTATGGGACCAAACCAGAAATCGCGAAAAAAATCAGCTGTTCCCTACATTTTGACGAGTTATGCGAACATAAATGTAGGGAACAGCAGATTTTTAACCCTGTATACTTAGGTTGGCGTCAGTAAATAGCGCGAAGTTACATAGTGAGTATAAGAAGTACTGGGAAAACAAGCTAGTCCTATTTTCCATTGGATGGCACATTTGAACCGTTCACTTTGTGTAAAGTTACTCGGTTTGTTAGCCACCATTTTTAAATAAATTACGCATTCTACATTAAATTTATTGTGTAAATATTCCATTTTGTACAGCAAAGTGTTTTTTGCCTCGGTTGACGTAAAGAATGTGAGCAATGCACGAGTTCAATGATTTTGTTTTCACTTCACATTAAGCTTTTAATTTTAGTCTATAAAAAGGCGAATAGTAATTTAGTTTTATTTTGACTTATTTTTAGATTTGACGAATCGATTGTAACAAGAAAAAAAGCCAGGCATCATAAAAGTGTCAAAGTGCGAAGGAGTCAGAACATAAAATTAATATGTTTGTTATTCTTAAAAAAGAAGCCTTCATTGATATATGATTCGTTATTCGATACAATCATATAAGCGATATATTTTCCCATGATGTTTCTTTATTTCTCTTTTATAAGACAAGATTTAAGTTAGTCGTTGTTCTACAGACGTGTTCAACAGCTTGCCAACAAGTTTTTTGTGTGTAATGTGACAGATCAAATTGACTGCTGCAGTGACCACGTACTACCACTTTTTATAAACGTAATGTGGTTCTATAGTGGTTCTCAGAGCGAAATCTTACCGTGAGAGTCAATTAATTGAAAAACTATAAATAATATCGGAGTATGATTTTCTATATTTATTTGTATTGGATCGATTCATTTATTGTTTACACTTTTTATAATTTGTATTGACGACGATGTTTTGGTTACAATTACATTCACCACTGCGCCCTTCGGTTTTACCCGCATAATTATTTATCCCGTGGAAATATCGGGATAAAAGTACAATAAGTCTTAATACAGGTCATAGTCTACCCATATGCCAAATTCTATCCAAATTAGTTCAGCCGTTTTAGCGTGAAAGCTTTACAACCAAACGTATTAAAAACCGAATCTTTTCTCTTCATAATATTAATTTAGATGAAATATTTGGAGCCAAATATTTCAGCAATTATAACTTCAGAGACAAGTAGCATAAAAATGACAAAACATTTTATTTCTGTAAGTAGGTTTGCACAAACACGTCAATCATATCTTAAAACTAGATGAGGTCAGCGTTTCCTATACGACTACTCTGAGAAGAAAGGCCAAAACAAACTCAGAGGTCACCGTCTCTTTTAAAGTCCAGATATAATCATGGTCAGATCATGGACTACTGTCTGAAATGGTATTTTGAGGAAAGATTGAGTGGGCTTGTCCAGCAATACAAGGTTCACTAATAGAATAAATACGCCACAAACGAAGCTCCGAGCTATCATGACGATTCCAACAACAACGGGCCGAAAATACCTCAAACAACACACTGAAAGACACAGACGCATGCCCTAACCACGCTACTACATATTTACACCACCTAAACAACTATTACCTTTCGCTCAGTACAACAGTAATTGAGATCTCACGGACGTAGATCAGACAGACAACAGGTCGCCGTAAAGTTCTAAAGATACAAATAGCACTATCCTCACATCGCTGTTAAAATATTATGTAATTACCGTCGCGGTCCGCTGGCCAGCATTTGTTCAAGATCTATGGCCATTGTCCCGACTTAGGGCTTTATTACCGGCCAGACATATTCTGCATTACTGGATCAGCATGCTCTTATTAGGTACTGTAATGGCGTGCGAATATTATGCTTTGTATGATGGGTTTTTGTTCTTTTGGCGGCTAGAAGGTACTTTACAGATAATCAGCCTTTGTCGTCACCGTCAGATCCTCTGTACAGATATTATTTTGACTCATGCATGACAAAAAAAAGTAAGTTGGGTTAATTTTGAAGCTCACCCATTTTCTGTATTTGAGAAAAGGGTGATTAATTTTAAATATACCTAATTTTTCTAGTATTTTATTTTACATATTACTTAATATTTAAAAAACGTACCTATAACATTCTTATATTTATCGCTGTCGTGTGAGTTATAATAGCTTTAAGGGACCAGCATCTGACATGAATCTTGAAAGGGCACAGCAACTTTTACAATTTCAAATTTAGACTATCACCTATACAATTTAAATTATTATTTATTTTATTTTATAAATTACAGTTTCTTATGCTTAAACAAAGCACACAATTAGACCCTGGGGTCTGTCCTAGCATGCCATGGGCTGAGATTTGACCAACGCGCTATTAACAGTTAAATTAAAATCGAGTTGATGTAATGTTCTTTCAGCTTATGCTTTATGTTTTTACTATTCATTTGATTTTATAAATCCATATAAATCTATAATCTTTTTGAAGTAGATAAAGTAGTTGTAATTTGTAAACATAGGTAGGTAACTAGAACACTCTGAATAGAATTTTTGTATCCTTATAAGGAACAGGATCGATGGGCATCGTAAAAAGTTTTGGTGAAAATTGCCTATATTCTTGCTGACACTACAATTTATTTCAAAATCTGTGTTTACACAACAAGGTTTCAGTTTAAGAACAGAACAGTTTAAGAACAGTCTCCTAAAACCGTTTTCCTTTAGGTACCCCGGTACCTACCCTGACTGCCCAGTCTCAAAAATCCACCCAGTATATGAGTTTGTTTCATGTATTTCGAAAGAAAGAAAGTATTTTTATTCAGCACAGACTAAAAGGCATACAACAATTTACTAGAATTTCATGCAAAAAATAGCTCGATCAAAAAAGGTATCATTATTGTGTCCGAAATCACATCAAAATCAAAATGAAAAGTAATTTATCCAAATTATGCTGAGAATCAGTACTTTTCGAACGTCAAAATTATGTAAGACAGTCCCCCAAAACGCCCGCCTTTCACCACTTCCTAGTGATTTCGCTGGGGAGAGGAAGTGGCGCAACAAACTCCCCAGCGGCACAGCTGTCTGTAAATATCGGCCGGTATCTAGTCTTTATATAAATAAAAACAAAAGCAAACTAAACAACAACAAGACACAGATAGAAAGATAGACAGAGAAATAGAACTGGAGCGTACTTTGTTTAATAATACATAGTTATTAGGACAACCCCGCGAGTTTATTGGAGGTCGTAAAAGCGATATATTTCTCACAAAATAGTCATAATAATATAATACTAAATAATTTAATGTCTCAACAAATCTATGGACGCACGTTGCGGAATAAGTGATAGGACTGTTTATGGAAATATTATAATGTGTGTATGCAACTCATTCGGTATACTTTGTATAAGACGAACCAAAAATATACACAAGTATCCTTTGTCCTAATACAGAGGGGCAATTCTACTAATTTTAACAACGTTCACAGTCTGATCTCAGTCTCAATCTGTCAAAAAATACTTTAAATTTCCCTACATTTTGACAAGTTTTTGACATTTCTTTGTCGCTGAGATGAGACTGCGACTAGATTTTGAACGTTTTAAATTACGAGAATTGACCTTCTGATTATGGTCTACCCAAGTGCCAAATTTCATCCCAATCCGTTCTGCCATTTTAGCGTGAAAATGTAACAAACAAACATAAAAAATCTAATATTCTCTCTTTATATTATTTATAAGCTTTTTTTTTTTGGGTTTGTAAATTCACATGTTTCTAATGGAAAAAAATCACAAAATTAAATTCTAACTTAACTAAAACTATACAGAAACTAAAAAATAGCGTCGAAAAATTCATCCGCATCGAAAGGAGAGGCTAAGCATCGCCATACAACGTGGTAATGCCGCCAGTCTCTTGGGTACATTACCAGTCGACAGCGATGCGGATGAATTCTTCGACGCTATTTTTAGTTTCTGTATAGTTTTAGTTAAGTTAGAATTTAATTTATTAGTTTAGATAAAAAAAAAACAGATCAATGCCGATTGAAGGAAAATGGATTTTTTTCAAAAAGAATGAAAGTTTTTCCCGTAGAAAAAAATCCCTTCGGTAACTTCAGTCAAACCACAATATTTGCTATTGTAAATTTTTTGGTAAACCCTAAAAATCAATGGTGGTGTTGGTTAGGCTTGACTTGGTCTCCAAACCGCTCTTTTCCAAACCGTTTTTTTACCGCACAAGAGACTGTGTTTTGGACTTGCAGTATTTATTCAGGCTTAATAATTAGCCTTTAATAATTAGTATTTATTCAGGCTTAATACCTACCTGGCCGTATAATATTATCCTCCGGATGTGCTTCCGCCGCCCCTCGGGTCGACGAACAAACGCCCGGTTAAAAAATCAGAGACGTAAAGCTGTGCAGTGTGCACACACTTTCGATCTCGAAAATCAATTCCGAATATTTCGTGCCTTTGTTTGGACTCAAAAGACAACCAGTCTTACCAAGGGTTATCGTATTACCCAGTAACTAGGTTGTGGAGGTCAGACAAGCAGTCGCTCCATGTAAAATTGCATCATTGTATTCAGCTGCATCCGTTTAGACTGGAAGCCGACCCCAACATAGTTGGGAAAAGGCTAGGCAGATGATGATGGTGCTTGGACTCAAAAGAACATGAACACTGTTGGACCCAGGTTCTTGTACAACCTACAGACTACCTAACATGGAGTCCATGCCATGCCTGTAGCACGTTTACCGTTCTACATAATAAGCAAAAATAATAATCGCGAAAAAATAATGAGCCGTCCCATTTGAACTACTCGACCCAAATGTATGGGACGGCTCATTATTTATTACGCGAAAAAATAATCAACTGTTCCATACTAAACTCATTGGAGTATAGTATGGAACAGTTGATTATTTTTTCGCGATTAAGATGTTGGTTCCATGGAGAAAGTTGTTTAGTTTGATGGTCTGTACTACAGCTTTCTGATACATGCTGTAGATATAGATAATACTGATCGTACAAATGGATTGTCACGTACTTTTTCGAGAAACACATGGTCGATGTTCGTGGTACACACAAGCAGACCAAGCTGTCTCATGTAACGCAACTTGGTCTCGTAAGGCGAAAGTGCGAACACGTGTTAAAAGTCTCCAGTCAACCGAACAACCGATGCTAGAGACGAGTCAGTTCATTGGAGTGGGTAAACGTTATCGGACGTCTCAGTCTACAGTTTGTTGCCTTTCCATAATAATATTACTTGACTAGCTTCTGCCCGCGACTTCGTCCGCGTGAAATTTCTTGTTACTCCGACCCACCCCGTCGCATCGCATCGCCTGCCCGCGCTATTACTTCGTTTTGCGTAGCGTTCTTTCTGACTTTTTTTCCTTTCGCTCGGCTCCTAAAGGTCATAGCGTGATGTTTGTTATATAGCCTATAGCCTTCCTCAAGAATTCGGCTATCAAATGCAAAAAGAATTTTTCAAATCCGACTGGTAGTTCCAGAGATTAGCGCGTTCAACCAAACAAACAAACAAACTCTTCAGCTTTATAATATTAGTATAGATAAAATATTATAGTATCTTAGTGTGCAGCGCCCCTTAGTGAACTCCACTGCGGGTGACGTAACTTACGACAAACTTATTATTTGCGGTTGGTACAGTAATCGGGTCTAGGGATCGAACCGCAAAATTAAGT
The DNA here is from genome assembly GCA_963855955.1 of Luperina nickerlii. Taxonomy (NCBI): domain Eukaryota; kingdom Metazoa; phylum Arthropoda; class Insecta; order Lepidoptera; family Noctuidae; genus Luperina; species Luperina nickerlii. The sequence continues at coordinate 4,589,391 of OY979662.1, forward strand.
TTGTTTTTTGTTGTATATACTTTTCCGGGATAAAAAGTACCCAGTGTGGTGCCCAGGATATTAAAGAATAATTATACCAAGTTTCATCGTAATCTAACCGGTAGTTTTTGCGTGATGCCTGAACAAACAGACAGACAGACAGACAGACAGACAAAAAATTTTTTAATCACATTTTTTGGTTCGGTGTCGGTATAGTAATACCCCCTGCCATTTATTTTTTTGATATTTTCAATGTACAGAATTTTCACTTCTACAGATTTATTATAAGTATAGATAATAATTAATTGGAGATCACTGACCTTATTACTGGCTGAAAATACTGAAAATAGACTGGCTCTGAGGGACGATGTCACAGAATGGTATAAAAAAATCAATCAAAAATTGGAAGCTTGGAATGGTCAATCAATCAATCAAATCAGCCTATTGCACTCCACTACTGGACATATGCCTCTCCCAGGCTGCGCCACAGCACCCTGTCCTCCGCCTTCCGCATCCAGTCTACCCCAGCCACCTTCTTTAGGTGGTCCGTCCATCTAGCTGGGGGGCGTCCCACACTACGCTTGCCGATACGCGGTCTCCACTTCAGGACTCGTCTGCTCCACCGGCCATCGGTCCTTCGACAAACATGGCCAGCCCACTGCCACTTCAGTTTGCCAAGTCTGCAAGCAATATCGATAACTCTGCTTCTTTTAAAAACAATTAATTTATGTTCTACTAGCTTTTTCTGTATTCACGTGAAGTCAGAAAACCACAAACAACCAATCTTAACTGGACTGCAATCCAAATACACGACACACCATGTCTGTTTAATATCGAAGACATGGGCATCCAAAGAAAAATTCGGGACATGTAAACAAGGACGACAGACGTCTGCCTAGACAGCAGATGTCTGGTTACCTACAGAAAATCCTAAACAGGTCCCAGATAAAGACAAAAAAAATATGAAAACCAATAGTTCTCTGTCATTACACCGTAATTGTCTGATAACAGACGTACTTCTGTGCAGAAATGTAAATCTTTTGAAAGCACACGGAAATGAAATTTTACGTACTTATTTTAAGTCTGATGGCGATTGTCCAAGCTCTATTTTTTTTGTATTATCTTCAGTACACGTAAGAAGTTGCTGAACAATTTGTTTCTTCGTGTACTTCCCATAAATAATTATTTAAAGCGCTGGAAAACTTTTCTTGAAACATAAAATCGTGGAGTGAAGAACGTGGAGTGAAGAACGTGGAGCGTTTTCCTAAAACATGTGACTTTGGTGTAGTGGTCGCAAGCGCGACTGCTTAGCGTGACGTCCTGGGTTTGGATCCAAAGTTGGGCAAAGTGTCATTGGGTTTTTCCGTCAGGAATTTCTCAGTATCAGTCCGGTTCCTAAATTCCCGGTTGATGGCAATAGGCTTGTCCCCTATAAAATGGGACTTAATCATAACTGGTGAAATGTGGGTGAATTATAGCAGGCATGTCGTTATGTTACTATGATATTAAATTTTATTTAGATGTGATATTTATTTAAATTCCATGATATTTTTTAACATACCTAAGTTATAAGCTGTCTTGGACAGTCTTAAAATAATAATAATATGTATAAGTATATAAAAAAGCGGGGAAGAAATTCGTCCGCCACGTTGTCTGGCAGCACAATATTGTTGTTACTGGAATTCGTTAATCAAATTGAGAATATTGAGAAAATATTACCTACATCCATATCATACTCGCTTTGAAAAGATCTTCGCTTCAAGTGATCTGTCATTGTACCAGCAGACCGATTCCGAAAAAATCTCACCGTAAGAACTTAAGTGAAGTGAGCTGTCAATAGTGTCAATCCCTAGCATCATGTGGAATGACAGCTCATTTCAAGCTCACTTCAGGTGAAGTGAGCTTGAAGTTTTACAGATTTTTACAGAATAGACCAGGTGATGTTAGGGATCGACAATATTGACAGCACACTACAAGCTCACTTCACCTAAGATTTCACGACGAGATTTTCACAGAATAGATCATCGGATCCAGTGACCTGCAGTGCCAACCTGTTCGTGATTGAGCGTCGAGCGAACGATGTTTTAGGAACTGAAAGTATCACCCGCCCTTCACCACTCCCTAGTGCTTCGACTATTACTGTGTGCAAAGAACTTAATCGTAAACCCAAAGACACAAATCAATCAGTCACAACCAATACAGAAAGCTTCTCAAACATTTTACGAGTTTTCTTCATCCCGGAACTGCATAGTACCTATTATTGTAAAACATTCCGCCTTAAACTTGTACAAACGATGGAAATATCCTTGTGAAATCAACAATTACTTGAACACTACTGAAAATATTTACGTAGGCAGACCTTAGTCATGGCTGGTGTTTAGAATCTGAAACGCGAACAAGCTTTAAGGGGGATGCGATAGGTAGCCCACGAAATTCAAATTTTCTTACGTTTTTTGCAATTCGCAGGTCAGTGTCAGATTGTATGGTGAACAAAATATGATTCACGAGGGTAATAAGTATGTATTTGCAGAATTATAAGAATTAAAACCATCAATACAATCCTCTAAGTTCATATTTAATCCTATTACATATTTGATATTTCGTGGAATAGTCATTCAATTGGATTTTTTGGACTGATTGCAAATAAAATAAGAAATTTTGAATTTCGTGGACTACCCTGGCGCTTCCCCCTTAAGTGTACCGGTAATACAAATAAAAGTGAAGAGCATTGCATTGCCTTCACTACTTCACACCTTTAGTTAAAAGTTTGTTATGGATTGAAAAGTTTTTTTAAAAGCTCGAATAGTATCACCACGATTTGTGAAAAGAGAGGAGATATCTATTTTATAACGTTTTGGGGAATATATTAGGGGGTAAGGTTAGTGCTACTAACCTTTATTTTTTATAACTGGGTATGCCCAGTTATAAAAAATAAAGGTTACTAACCTTTATTTTTTAATAGTGGTTTAAGTTTCTAAAAATACACGAACTAAATACATATGTTGCAACCCCGCACAACATCACACAACATAATTACAGTCGTCAAGGAATTGGAAGAACATTGACGTTTCGTTGAACATTGTTTATTGACGTGTAAAAGTATTTGTACAAACCTACTTACAGAAATAAAATCATTTATATTTAACACAACTCAAAGAAAAACAAGCTAAAGACAAAAACGCTATCCCGGAATAACCGAATAATATCTATTTACACCAGTCCTAGACAAACACTCGAATATTTTTTACTGCCTGTATGTATTTATAGTTCTAGAGCAACACACGACAATTAGGAACGTAAATAAAACAAGTCTAATCGCTGCATCTGTCAGTGCGATCTATATCTTTGTACACCACAAACATGGACCGGAATAATAAGGAAACATTCACAAACGAATTTAAACTTTCACTACAAAAAGGTAAAGTTCAGAATCGTAGTGGAGCAAAATGCTAGGAACTTGACCATCCATCTTTTGTTCATTAACTCAATCGATATAGGTCAGTCCGGAAACTAAAAACGTTTCTATTTTGAAACTAAAAAGAAACTGGTATTTCTTACGCAGTCGTGTATAGAATGGCCCTGTTGTTCGGTGCGTTTGCGCAAAGGATCTCAATGTGGTCTTATTGCTTTGACGTATACACGTGGCTGCGTGGACTCACCAATGACTTTTTGTTCTGTCCTCACTAAAGAGGAGACGTTGACTATTTATAGGAAACTTGAAACTAAAAATATATCTTTGTATCAATCACCTACCTGATACTGACTTAGAAATAGAATCACCCGTTTTTTTATATCGATTTATATTAGGATCTACAAGCTTATCTAATTAGACAACTAATTAATAATAACGAGAGTCAAACGTTGAGTTTAAGTTGATGTTAGCTGATCGATTTCGGAGATATTGACGCAATTTGTTTACAGGGTGAAATGAAATTAGCCAGCGAAACTGCACAGACGTGACGATGTCTTGACACGATAAAATAAAAAACAAAATGATTTGATGTTTTTTTTTTGGGGGGGTCAAGGACCGCTGGTTGTGTTACTCGAAGATTGAGTTGAGAAAATCTGTTTTGTTTTATTCATCATGTTTAGATATCAAAACCCATAACGCCTGCGAAGTTTTGCTAGCAAATTTTAATTGGACCCTGTATAAAATTTAAATAACGGACCAAACTTCATTGAGAGAAAGCAAAGCCGTCAAGTAAAAAGAATCTTCGCCTTCCTACCGCTATTCCAGTCTGGGAATACTTCTTTAGGAAATAAAGCTTACTCCGCTTGACATATTCAGCATGTAGTAGGTCAGGTTTCGTTAGCATACGTACACGCTCTAACATGCAAGATGCCCGACTTAACACTAATCGTAAAACTAAACTTATGGCTTTACTGTGGAATAGGGAATCGCCATCTATGTACATTCCATTAACTGAAACCGTTACTACACAACAGTAAATTACGAATGTCTGTTAGTCTAATGTTCACTTTTGATACTTTATCTTAATGGATTCCCATCAATATAACTATTAATCGCCACTTAGTTCTGTAAAGAGTTCCCTCAAACACGCTTCTAACAAAATCATCAGATCACCATCTCTATGAATGAATTGTCATTAGAACTTAACAATTATACAAAATATAAAGACAGGCCAAGAGGAAGAAGGTAATACAAAACTAGCCTGCTATACTCCATTTGAAATAAGATTAGACATTGAAATAATCCTTTTTTACAGTCCGTTTAACAGATTTTCACTTCTATACCGTAGGCATAAGGATGGTATTGAAAGCAAAAAAGTGGTTACAATACCAACTGTTTACTGCAACTGCCATATGTCATGCCACCAACGCAATAGAATTCAAAATCGGTCGAACGGACTGTAAAAAAGGTTTATTTAAATGTCTAATCTTATTGCAAATGGAGTATAGATGAAAGTAAATAAACACATATAAATACAAATATATTTAACACTAGTTGCGCACCGCGGTTTCACCTGCGTAAGTGTCGATCCCGTGGGAATATCGGAATAAAAAGTAGCCTATGTATTAATCCTGGTTATAAACTATCTGTGTGCCAAATTTCATTAAGATCCGTTCAGCGGTTTGTGCGTGAAGAAGTAAAAAACATATAAACACGCACACTCACAAACTTTCGCCTTTATAATATTCAATCAACTCAGCCTATCGCAGTCCACTGGACATAGGGCTCCCCCAGACTGCGCCACAGCACCCTGTCCTCCGCCTTCCGCATCCAGTCTACCCCAGCCACCTTCTTTAGGTGGTCCGTCCATCTAGCTGGGGGCGTCCAACACTCCGCTTGCCGATACGTGGTCTCCACTCCAGGACTCGTCTACTCCACCGGCCATCGGTCCTTCGACAGACATGGCCAGCCCACTGCCACTTCAGTTTGCTTACCCACTCTGCAAGCTATGTCGGTAACTCCGGTTCTTTTCCGGATAATAATTAGTTTGGTTAGGTTTATAATATTAGTGTGATACAATGTGGAGACAACAACACGACAATAAATGAAAACTTTGGCAATACTAATAATGCATATGAGTATAATGGAACTACAAAATAAATCATAGCTTCGTAATGAAAAAAATGTTTTATTCAAACCTTCGATCAATAAATTATTGATCGAAGATTCAAACAAACTAAATAGAAGATAATGATGGACCGACTATAGATTTTGCCAATCTTTGACTAGCCATAATGACTAAACTTTTGGATATATTTGATTGAAATTTCGTACGCAGTCTGGTAACGAATACTATGTAGGTATAATTAAATGCAATGGGCTGTTGGTCATCTACTTTATGCAATCCCTCGACACTATCCACCCTCGAGAAATGGGATGGTTTTATTTTTAGCAGCGATTCACCTTATATCTGAACTGTATGATATCAGTGTAATGCTAGCATGATAAATTGTGTTGTAATATTGAAACAATGATTAATTTCATTACAGAATTCACTCGAGTTGGACACGTGTTACGCCCCGTCTAATGGAAGAGAGCTGATGTCTTGGCAACATGTCTTTCAGAAACTATGTAAGTATTTTATATCTAGCTGCATGATTTTCGTTCGAAAAGTGTTCTTATAAGTAAACTAGTCGCGAGCTCGAACTCACTGGTGGTCATGACCGAAAAGCACACAACACACAACACCGTATCAGTGTTTAACATTAGGAGATAGCGGTATTAATGAAGTCAGCAGTTTATGCTACAGTATTAGACGGTTGGCTGTTGATCGTGTCTATAGGTTTTACCACCTTATCCAGGTCAACCTTAGACGTGCCGCCGGGTGGTACAAAACGAGCAACTCAACGCCAAGTCACAGGCAGCGGTTAGATAACCTGTAGGTATTATCGTAGTAAAAATGGTGGCCACAAGTGCATCCTCGATGATAACGTTCTTCTTGTATCGAGCCTTTTTGAGGGAATTGTCATCAGTAAAGTCAGGCAAGTGAGTTTTTTATTTGTTCCAACTCGTAAGACAAAAAGGAATGAAACTAAAAAAACCAATCCAAATTATATGATCCAACAACAATTTCACAAAATAATGTTTATTAGACATCGAAGCAAGTCTTGCATTAGCAGCAAGACTTGTGATAGTAACGACAATACTAATCACCCAAAAGAAACAGCGCGGCAACACCCATGCAATGGCAAAAACTATAACGCGCCGTAGAAACAGCATAAAAGAAAAAAATGTCTAACATGCAACGACAACTCAAGGAAATCTGAAAATGTAACACAAATTTGACATCCTAGATGAAGAAGAAATAGGAAAACCAGTAAACAAAATCAGTCCCAAACCTGAACGTACCTTTGTGATAGAAGGAATTGATATTTCATCATTAAAGACAGCATATTAAACGACCTAGTAGTGTGCAACAACCACGAGATCCGGTCATAATAACAAACTAATGCCTATCCGGTCATAATATAAATATAATACCGCGGGGCGCAGCTAGAGATGATAAAATAAATAGGCACACAGGCAGTAGTCAACTTCATTTGTTTTTTTTTCGTCAATAAAAATGAGTATAGGTCCCGCATTTGCTGTGACTACATATATTCCTACAGAGACGCGTAAACAAAAACAGAACACCGCGATCGCGGGCCTTGGTCTGCTTTAGACATCAAGACCACAACCAACTAGCCCAAATTCAGGGCAGCAAGATGATGTTCACCGCCTTTTGGAGAGGTACACAAACTTCTCTTGTCTGCCGCTTCCTTTGTGTGCATTACCTCCACGTAACCAGAAACGATGGCTACCAAAGCAATCTCACTACCGAACCTTAATTAAATAACACACGTAGTCGGCGGAGAAGTTAAAAGTCTTTACTTTTTTTTGAAGTAACATTTTGAGTATGCACTCCTCGATGCTAGTATCTAATGTACTAACTTTGAATATAGCAATTACATAATCCGAGGACTAGACAGCGTCATTGGTACTATCATCATTTCCACTGTTGCCTCTGTGCTCCGTGGTGGTAATTAAGCCATCTGAAATATACACATCACTTTTTCTATTTGTACATATGGAGTATAAGCTCAAAAACCTTGGCAATAGCTGGGAGACTAGCGACGGATAGAAGATTTATGAAAGGTCGTTCATATTATCAGCAGACGCCAAATAAGGTTTCAAAAACGGATTCCACATTTCTGAGCTAGACAGGTTAATATCCTAACTATTTTAGAAATTTTCTCGAAATCCACACTAATAAACCGTCTGTAGATTCCGCACTTTAGCCGGCGATTAATCAGTTTCAAGCTCTTACATGTAGTGAATAACGAAGGGCTCAATAAAATCCCTCCCCGTATATAATCTTCACATGTATACTCACGCATTCCCTTCGCTATTTATAAAACGTTGAAAGGAACGGCTTTATATGATAGTGTTGAACGAAGAAAATCGATCTTACATTTTGTTACAGCGATGTACACACTGGTCCACGCTTGTTGTGCGAATACAATGCGGTTCATCTGTTTTGATAATGATCAAGAACAGCCCACACTATTAATAAGTATGAGTAACATAGACGTTTTTAATTTCAGTACGATACGCCGTCGTACGGCCGGAGTCGAGACATCACCGGCCGGAGTTCAAGTGCCGCCACGGAACGACCGACAACAGTTACAGCGAAGTACCTCAATACAACACCGTCTTACAAGTCGTCGAGCATTCCTATCTTATGCCCTGAGCGCTCGGCCAAGGAAGAAACCCCAATCTCAGCCATTGCTAACAGATATGCAAACTATAGTAAAACAGAAAAAACACCTACCAAATACGATGCCTATAATACGACTAAGACAGAAAAACCTGCAACCAAATATGATTCCTACAACATTAGTAAGACAGAGAAACCTGTAAATAAATATGATGCCTACAATACTAGTAAAAATGACAAACCTATTTCTAAATATGATGCATATAGCACGACTAAAGCTGATAAACCTGCCTCTAAATATGACACATATAGTACAAGTAAAACAGAGAAACCCACATCTAAATATGAAAAGAAAGACTATTCAAAACTTACCGTACCATCAATTATCACGAACAAAAGTAGAGACGTAAGTCCCGTTTCGACATCGAAATACAGTCTGAGCCGACCTTCTCGGCACTTGAGCCCAGAGAGGAGAACAACGAAAACGTTCAAAGATAAAAGCCGAGATCCTAGCCCAGGGGATCACGACAAAGACATTCCAAGTAAGACTGACAAGTCTACAGGCTATAACAGCCTGTCGAGTTACAAGTTATACCCTCGAACTTCAAATTACACACGACCTGCATCTAGAGCAGAAGCTAAACCAGAAATCACCGTCAATAGATACGCTATAGCAAATAGACTATCCTCCAATTATTTAAGAAGTCCTCCTACTGTGAAAAGAGCGTCTTTATCTCCAGTAAATCACACTGACCCTGTTAAGAGTGAATCAAACAAATGTGTATCACAATCTGCTATAGTAGAAGGAATAAAACCACAAAATGAAGCAGTGAATGAAAGTAGCGAAATTTTAAATTCAAATGGAACCCAATCAGAAGAAAATGAGACTGAAACAGTTAGTATAATAACGCGTCACACTTCACCTACCCCACCTGGTTCATCTGCATACGTTCGAAGTAGAAGAGCAGACATGGCAAAAACCGTAGAAAAATCGATTACAAGGCCTAAAAAAAGGCCTGAAATGATAGATAAGGAAATTCAATCGGATAGATTAGATGATTCAACAAGATCAAGTAGATTTGGTAGCACCGCAAGAACAAGTGTGACAAACTGGTCTTATTATACACCAAACTCTAGCAGCTATACAGGATATGCTGGAAGATATTCCACGCAATATTCAAATTTGAGAGAAGGTTCAGGGAGTAATTGCTATTCCCCTAGTGAAAGAACAGGTCGAAGTCAAAGTTCAGAGCCAGAGAGAAGAGAAAATTCAAGTTGCAACTCCTTGTCTGAACATAACAATATAGATAGCAATTTATCGAACCACGTAGTTGAAGCAGACCAAGAATTCTTAACGGTGCATGCTTCCGAACAAAATAAAGACGATGATACATCGGAAATCGTCATTAATGTCAATCTAAAATTAAAAAGAGCCAAAAGTCCAGTCACATCTACTGAACTAGTTTCACCTGAGATCACAATAACAAATAATCAGTTACCACCACAAGCACCGAAAACAGAAGGGGCTACCAAGATTAAAAAAACAAAAGTGAAGAAAACAAGTACAGATTCATCATCAGATACGGGTTCCAAAAAAAAGATAATTAAGAGAAGAAGTAAATCAGTGAGTTCTACTGATTCAGATCAACAAAGTGAAGTAAGTGAAAAAGGATCTCCAGTAAAGAGTATACAAAAGAATTCGTCAAATAGTAATTTACAAAATGGACTTTCAAAATTGAAACATTCCAAGTCACGAGAGAGTGCCAGCCCAGAATCGAGTATAACTTTATCGACACAGTCGTCTATTAGCGAAGATGAAACTGTTTCTAAGTCGAAAACAAATGAGGTTTCAAGAACTTCTGCTGATGAATTATCAATTCCAACTGACCGGTCAGGCAAACAACCCGCGCCTGTATCTCCACAAAAGAATGAAACTGGTACTGATGACGCTAAGTCATTCTTGATACGTGCACTGGCACCTGTTACCAATCTATTTAAAATGAGGCATCAAGATAGCAGTGAAAATAGTCGCTGGTTAGAAAATTCTACCTCAGAGTCAACAGGCAAAGACGTTTCTAATATTACCACAGAAAGTGATAAATCAAGTAAAGGTAAACATGATACTACAAATATTATAGCGTCCAACGATGACAATCTAGTAAAACTTAAAGCAATAAGGCCAATAGAATCTGGAGAAAGAGCATGGTGGTTAGATTCTGAATCCGAGAAAAAAGGTAGCTTACAAAATAGTGAAAATCAAAGGTCTCCTTCAGAAAAGAATATTCCTCGAAATATAAGACACGTTGAATCCGGAGAAAAAGCGTGGTGGCTTGAATCTAGTAGCGAAAGCAAACATGAAAATCAAATGCCACGTGGAAACACATCAGAAAATTCTGACTCTAACAAACTTATTAAGAAATGTAAATTCGCTGACGACGAAAAGCCGTGGTGGCTAGACAGTTGCGCAAACATCCCAGAAGGCATAGAACGGCTTAGTCCACCCAGAAAGTCGTCCAGTGATAGTGAAAAAAGTGATAAATTCAACTTTTTTAAAGTACGCCACATTGAATCTGGAGACCAAAAAGATTGGTGGGTCACGAGTAATGAAAACTCAACTAATAGCAATAAACCGGAGCAAAACCAAACTCTCAGTAAATCTGGTTCAGAACGCAGCTTCCCATTGAGGCGAATACGGCATATAGAATCTGGTGAGCGGCCTTGGTGGCTGGCTAGCGACAAAAACATTCCAGAAGGTATTGAAAAGTTGCCTACGCCTCCACCGCCGGAAGAAAGTGACTCATCCGATTCAGAAGTCCAAGTTTATGTTCCACCAACACACATCCCGCCGTTCCCTCTACATTTCCCTGACGATGAACCTTTAGGAGCTAGAAGAAGTCCTGAGGGTTTGGAAACGCCAAAAGAAAACGAAGACTATAGAGGCCGTACCTCACCTTACGAAAATAATCGTCAATTTAGGAGATCTTCAACCAATTCTTATCAGAAAGGCGTAAACAAATACATCTCTCGATACACTGACATAGACGATATTCTTGGTACATCTGGTCAAATATACAGTCCGTTTATGGACTCGATACTGGCTAGGAGAACTGGACAGCTACCATTTGACGACGACGCGTGTGAAGAAATAGATCCAACGCAAGTCCGAATCCATGACAGTACGGCGCAGCGGCCTGTTATTAAGAAAATTCGTTCCAGGTAAGGCATTTTTAATACATTTTAATGATGTTTTTTCCTATACTTTAAAGAGCTTTGAAGCTGTGGCCTTGGTAATGGTAGAAAAGCTGGCTTTTTACATACACACGTATGTATAAAAAGCCAGCTATGTCGACGTTACCGAACACACATTTATTTGCATAGAGAAATAATAATAACAAACTAGTATCTAAAGAGAGCAATGCTGACCCAGTGGTAACGACTGCGACTTATAGATACCAGTTGTAATTCAACGGTTGAACCCAGACAATCGCGATACTTTGTGTAAATTATTTCATCACCAAAGCGGTGAAGGAAAACATCGTGAGGTAGTGTTCTAGAATCAAAAATTCGCAGACATGTGACATCTACCAACCCGCACTAGACCCGCGTGGTGTATTATAGGTTGTTTTCGCATGTATCTAAATGTCGTATGTCGTAAATATTATAATCACTAAATCGTGTAGTTAGACATCTACCCATCCCTACCGTCTCCGTCTACATCAAATTTAACGTAAAGAAAACCTCGACCTCGAAGAACTGAAATAAAAACTGACAACAGAAACCTAACAAGATTGTTTTCTTCTTTTCCAGAAGCAATATCATCGATTACAGGGACGAGGATCAAGTAAGTGTATAATATTATTATTAAGGCTCCTGCGAACAGGCGCAACACGCGATATAATCGCGTGCAACACAAAGGCACCGCTCGTTGCGCGACTTGCGGTGCCTTTGTGTCGCGCTATTTTATCGCGAGTCGCGCCTGTTTGAAGGAGCCTTTATAGTATTTTTTATTACTTTTATGAAACCTCCATTTAAAATTTATCGGTCAGAGGTCGCTTGTAATTCCAGGAATTCAACCTAGACACGGATGACTCAGGCTAGATCATTTGCTCATAAATTCTAAGGCTATTGTTCTTCCGTTAATGACTGCCTTATTTATCTAATGGGCTTCCTAACGGGACCTACTCTGACACACGCATTCAAACTGACGGCTCCAAGAATCATAGATTGCCCAAAATCCTTATTTAGAATGTCTTAGGGGCTCCTGGCTAAAGAGCCGCACAGTTAAATCGATCAGGTAAAGCTACGATTAGCGCGGCCGGTCCGAGGATGGGTGACCATCTTTACATAACGAGACACCTCCGTGCCTTGGGAAGCATGTTAACCCGTTGGTCGTGGCTGTGATTCGTGGATCTTTGTTGTCGTTACGGGTCGTTAGAAGCCTAAAAGTCCAGACGACCATCTTACCAAGGATATCGTATTACCCAGTATCTGGGTTGTGATCAGAAAGGTAGTCGCTCCATGCAAAATACTGGTATTCAGCTACATCCGGTTAGATTAGAAGCCGACCCCAATATAGTTGGGAAAAGGCTAGCCAAATGATACGTACTTCTTTCCTAGCTATACGAACTATTAATACCGATTGACAGCAATAATAACACTTTTTTTTTGGGCGATCCTATTCGCATCAACCGGGCACATAGAATAGAATAGAATATAATATAATAGAATATAATAAAATAGAATAGAATACTCTTTATTATGTATACCATATAAAAATAAACATGAAACAGAAGCAACGAAAATATAATGATGATGTGACCATAACACTACACTCCGTGCGCGTGTGTGTGCTCTCTGTGCTCATACCTAGACGCCGCCGGACTGCTACTAAGAAATTCCAAATGGAAAACCCCGAAAAACCCCACTTTGCCAGATCCGGGAATCGAACCTAGGACCTCGAGCTCAGCAGCAGCGCTAAATATAAATTACGAGCTAGCTTCTGCCCGCGACTTCGTCCGCGTGAAATTTCTTGTTCCCCTACCCAGCCCGTTCGCAACACCTGCCCGCGCTATTATTTCGTTCTCTCATACCGTTGTTTCTGACTTTTTTTGTTTATGTTCGGCTCCTTAAAGTTCTAGCCTTCCTCAAAAATTGAATGCAAAAAGATTTTTTGAAATCGGAGTGGTAGTTCCAGAGATCAGCGCATTCAAACAAACAAAAAATCTCTTACCGTAAACCATATCATGAAGGTTATGTTAATACAGCCCAATTGTAATACTAGCACACGTATAAAACTGTGCAGCAAAACAAGCATGTCAAACACGCTGTGAAACCCGACCTACATAACCTGATCTAATCCGATAAAGTAAATTGAATCAGTGCTTGTATACTCAACGTACACAACAACATACATACAGAACAAGAAAGGCGGCATTTTGTAACAAAAGAGGCATGTCATGTCCTCTCATAGCAGGTACTTTGCAGTTTGTAGTATGAACAATAATAAAAATACCTCTGACAAAACGTTATTGTAAGAATTTTAGCAAAACGGGCATTATAGCTAAAGATGACGATTTGAGCCTACGAAGCTTGCGGTATGTATATTATTTGTCTTGAGAAGTTGTCAAATAACAGATATAACACCACGCTTTGTTCTCGCGGTGTACACCTACATTTCACAAGTTGTGTTTAAGTCCCATGTAATAATAGCGGCGACCTATTTCGCAAGTTGTGTTTAAGTCCCATGTAATAGGGACGATCTATTTCGCAAGTTGTGTTTAAGTCCCATATAATAGATATGGGCGACCTATTTCGCAAGTTGTGTTTAAGTCCCATGTAATAGATATGGGCGACCTATTTCGCAAGTTGTGTTTAAGTCCCATGTAATAGATATGGGCGACCTATTTCGCAAGTTGTGTTTAAGTCCCATGTAATAGGGGCGACCTCAAAACGGCGAAGGAAAATAACATGAGGGAACCGGTGTGTCCAAGAACCAAAAAATCGAAGACAAATGTGACATTTCCGAACGACTACTACTAAGAGGGGTGGCCTATGTCGCAGCAGTGGTAAAATTTTAGGCTGAATATGCTATGCTCATAGGAGGCGAGTTTATAGCCATCAACCAGGCACAGATCCAGACTCCTCTACTGAGAAAATCCAGATGGAAAAACCCAGTAAGACTTTGCTCGACCTAGGAGGTGAACCCAGGATCTCATACTCTGCAGTAGCGCTAAAACCATAAAATTAATGTCAAACCATGTCTTAGAAAACCTATTTGTCTTCTTCCACTTTGTTGATTTCTCAGCCCTTCTTTTTAACCAGCATAAAAAGCAATTATGCCTGAAGATGGACGGCGCCGACGTCGGCCCAGAAAGCGGTGGCGGTGGTGTGGTGATGACCTGGACGCGTACCGCGAGGGCTGGTTTGATGTGGCGTGGGAAAGAAGTTCCTTTAAGGACTTGAGGAGGCCCAGCAGTGGAAAGCTAAAGGCAAAAAAAAAGCAATTTGCTGGTTGAAAACCACAACAAATTATTTTATTACACCAAAGGCTACCGTGCGGTTAGTAATCGCCATGTTATACTTACACCATATAAAGACTACTGGAATCCTAGCAGCAATTTATTTCTATGTTAATTAAATATTTTGAATGATGTTTGCGGAGCATAAAGGGCTAAGGAAGGAACACGGGTGGGTTTTAGTCAGTAATAGTCTGACACTCCCGTCCGCTCCACCCAGAGCGGGAGGGGTCATTTGATAATTTCCAATCCTCAAAAAAATTAAAAATATTAAAAAAAAAAGTATGTACCTTGCTAAGAATTTTAAAAATCAGTCGACAAATAATGAAAAATAATAAACATACAGTTTTAAAAGAATACGTACAGACAAACATAGAACCTCCTCCTTTTTTGAAACGGTTAAAATAATCACCTTAGATGATTTATTAAATTATAAATATATGTATATAAATACATAGTTGGAGAGGCCCGTGGCTAAATAATAACAGCCGCACAGGTCAATCGATCAGGTTAAGCTAGGCTTGCCGCGGTTGGCATATGGATGGGTGACCATCTTTACATACCGTGACCCCTCCGTGCCTCGTAAAGCACCTTAAGCCGTTGGTCCCGGCTGTCATTCGTGGATCTTTGACAGTCGTTACGGGTTGTCAGAAGCCCGAAAATCTGACAACGACTGGCTTTATACGATACCCCTTGGTAAGCCAAGGGGTATCGTATTACCCAGTAACTGGTTTGTGGAGGTCAGATAGGCAGTCGCTCCATGTAAAATACTGGTATTCAGCTGTATCCGGTTAGACTGGAAGCCGACCCCAAAATAGTTGGGAAAAGGCTGATGATGATGATACAAATAGTTGATTTTTTAACATATTCTTTTCTTATTAATATGGACTCAAGCTTTCATTCACAGAGGGCGCTCCTATTTTTAAATGAATAGGGACAAATATTTACACAGGCCATTAAAATAAATTGCGGTCGCCACTATTAGCATCAGCTGGCAGTACGAAAACTCGTCCACGTTAGTAAAAAAAAGTGGGAGCCGAGCAAAGTCGGTTACCGGTCTAATGGAGACGGACTTGCTTCTCGACGGCGAAGTCTTACCGTAATTAATATTTACCTATCCTAATTTCAATAAAGCATCACGATTTTTTATTTCATCTAATTCATTGCGATGATTTAGCATTCTACATAAAGTATCATTTGAATGACAAATCTGTAATGTTTTTTTTCATTACTTAGATTTAATTTCTTCCTAGACATTAATCTAAGTCAAACATAATTAGTTAAAAAAATTGCAAACTAAAAATATTTATACGAGTTCGGGTAGTAAAAAAAACGGTTGGACACTCATGCGCAGAGTAAGGCTTCGACGCAACAGCGGGAGCAGTGAACTGAGGAGTGCACTGTATCCTTGAAACGGTCCCGTATGGGAGCTCGGCGGTAGAAAGAGACGGCAATACGGTGCGCGTTGCTAACATTTTACAATGATGACGTCAAAGTCAAAGAGTTGTATATTCGTAGACAGGGTGTAAATGAATAATGCTTAATATTATCTATGCTATCTATAATGTATACCTAATATTGATTCTGAAAAATTAATAAGAAAGCTATACGATAAAATAGTAAAACTGAAATGCCTGGCAGTCTCTGCAATTAACGTAATCGATAAAAAAAAACACTGGCACTCCGGTAGTGCCGACAGAAGTGAAAACTTGAACAATTACGAGTGTATTTTGTGAATCGTCTTATAAACAAAACACGCGTGTTAAGGTGTGTTCCTTATTTTATAGGGTTTTTTGCAAATCAGGTATGATGACCAAAGTGACTGGTTTATTCTTCTCGTGAAAGGAATTTATTCAGATTTACAAATAAGCACACAGGATAGACTTCAGTTCGTGGTGTTGGTCGCGGCAGTGGTAAGAGAAGCAAGCCGCTCGCATAGAGCTCGTCGTCAGTTATATATCCGTGGTTCAGCGCCATCTCGTCGTTGTTGGATGAACTACGTAGTTAGTACGCGAGGCCCTCGTAGTTCTTCCCGATGTGCATAGATGGCGCTGTCCTCAACAACGCGCGTCTTACGTTTTACGTCTTACGTTTTACGTCTTACGAATTTTCGATCAGGGTCACGTGACCTGACGCGAATTTAGAAGTTTTTACCCATTCCAAAAAAAGTACACAGTGCCGCTAAAGAAGTTTTCACTTCAAAAAATGGAATTCGAATGGAATGGAATGATCGAATTGCATATAATATTACTGACACAGAAGTTTCAATCAAATTATGGAAAAGCTAGAAAAAATCATAGACGGTAAATAATTCGATAAATTAAATTAAATCAACGACCTAGCTAAAATATTCTACGAGTAGTTATCTCACAAAGAGATCTATATCGATAATCAAAAATGTGTTTAAAAAAAACGTCCTCGACTCGAGAAGTACCTACCTACCAGTACAACCCTTCTATACCGGAAGTCTGAAGAGCATGCAGCTGTCAAAAAGGCGTCAATACCTACAATTGTGATTAGAATAAAGGCGCGACACGCGATATAATCCCGCGCGACACGAAGGCACCGCTCGTTCCCGACTTGCGGTGCCTTTGTGTCGCGTGTCGTGTCGCGCCTGTTTGAAGGAGCGTTAAAGACTGATTTTTATTTAGATAAAGGCTCCTACAAACAGGCGCGACACGACACAAAGGCACCGCTCGTTACGCGACTTGCGGTGCCTTTGTGTCGCGTGTCGTGTCGCGCTTGTTTGAAGGAGCCTTAATACGGGTGTTGGTTTTCACATCGAACACACAAAACTCTTTTAACTTAATTATTATATTTTTAACCAGGACCTTAATTATAAAACAACTCATTAACCCATTTAAAACTAAATTGTAATATTATAAAACAAAAAATAAGTCTTTAATTATAACCACTTTATAATCACAGTTCGGCTCCTCTACGCGTAAACATAGTTATTCTATGCGAAGGCTCAGTCATTCACTTTTCATCTCTTTCTTCCACGCCGGACGATGTGATACAATGTTCTTTTCGATACAACCTTACCATATCTAGTAGGTGGCTACGTCCGTACAGCGCTACTACAATACCGACCTGTTCAGACTAACCGGTTAATAAAGACGTGAAAATTGTACCTGAGGCGACTTGTCTCGCAAGCTCTTCAGTAATACTTATGACTCCGTATTGGTATCTACTCGGGAGTGCTGACAGTGCCTGCGCACCCTAAAACTTGGAAACAAAACAATGCAGTGAATATTGTGATACAGATACTGTTTTCTGATCTCCTAAGTTAGTGTTCAGACCTTATTTTTTCTCATAAAAAATACGCGCAAACTTTTGAACTTGGAGCCGGTTTTTGAAACTTTTTTTTTTCCTTTTTATGCACGAGCTTTCTTACTGTACATCGTGGTAACATAATTTTGCTATTGTTTATGTGTTATTTTACGTTGTATTTACTATCCTTGTATTATTTATTATTTTTAAACGAACTCGTTGAAGTAGTTTTAAAAAGATTTCGAATAGTATTTTGATCGTTAAAGTGATGTTAGGTATTAATGTTATTATTGAAACATCGTCTGTGTTTTTTTGTTGCTATTTAATTAATAGTGCGTATTGGCTGCAAAATATGTAATTAATATCTAATCAAAAAATCTAAAATGACTCGGATGAACCAAAAGTCGTTACCAAAACTTTACGTAAGTTAATAACCTGAGTACCTACCTAACAGGGGAGTAAGAAAGAGCTATGTTGTCCCCACACACTACAGAGCGCATATTATTTTTTAGGGTTAATAGATTTTTTTTTAAACATTGCCCCACACTAGTTATTTCTCCTGTATTCTGGGTGCGTTTACAAACATTATAAACTCACATACACAAACAGCCAGACCCGGAACAACTACTTGTAGGTCATACAAATATTTGTTCCGTGCGGGAATCGAACCCGCGACACGCAGCGCAGCAGTCAATCGCTTAACCACTGCGCCAACCGTGCCATTAATGTAATTATTGCCTAAAAAACTGGGCCCTGAGTAACCATTTTCCAAAAATCCGTCTCATTTACAATAATTTTGGTCCAACTAAAACAAAAACCCATAAAGTTTCTCACATTAAGGTTTTGTCATTTGTCATTCATTTGTCAATTGTCATTTGTCAATCCTAATTGGTAACCAAAATACATATTATAGTCCCAAAATATTTTATAGCATTTAATTTCGCCTTTCAAACAAGGAAAAATATTAAGCAATAAAACTCATTGCTTCGTCCTTTACTTAGAAAGAGAAATAGACATCGTTTGGTTGCACTTGGTTCTTAGCATTAAGGCTCCTTCAAACAGGCTCGACACGCGATAGAATCGCGCGTCGCGCCTTTATCAATCTATAATGTTCCCACTGCTAGGACACAGGCCTCCTCTCGGTGAGAGGGAGTGCTGTATCCACGACGCGGGCCCAGTGCGGGTTGGTAGATGTCACAAACATGTCTTCGAAGTTTTGGTTCATGATATATGCCGGTTTCACGATGTTTTCCTGCACCGTTTTGAGTGCAGTGATAATGAAACTATTTACACAAAGTAAAGCCCCTTTCTGGGTTCGAACTCACGATCTACAACTCGTAAATCGGGGCCGTTACCACTGGTCCACCACTATGAAGTATGAACTATGATTCTTAATAGGTACACAGTAACTTTTTTATTAGGTTTTTTCCATCAGGAATTTCTCAGTACCTAACAGCCAGGAGTCTGGATCCGTGCCACCATTTCGCCAGTTTAAGTGCCAATGGACTTAAAAATAACTGGCGAAAAGGTACTATAGCACCCCTTCTACTTTATTCTTCGGGCAAATACAGACATGACGTTATGTTGTAATTTTGATATTGCATTTCTTTAAAATGAGAAAATATTGAAAAATATCTACAGGATTTTGTATAGGAAATACTTAGGTACTTACCTTCTAAAAGTTAGACTATCTATAAATGACTGTATTTTTTATAGAATGAGTAACAAGATACTAGCTTCATAATCTACCTACTTTATGTGTCTTCGTACTGTACGCGCTGATACTCCTTCATTGCAAAAAACTTCCCTTCTCATAATTTCACCCTTAAGGGGCTTACATGACCTAAAGCGCGGTCACTGTCGGACTGCATAGAAAAGAAAGAGAAGCGCGATGACACAACGCTCTGGTATTTTATTGCAAAATATGAAGCAATTATTTAATTACGAAAAATCTATTGTTTGGACGAAAAAATTAAAACATTAATATTTTAGTATGTTGCTTGTAGAATAATCTGACAAAAAATTAGAATGATTGTATGTATATTAGTATGGTTTTTATTGTAAAAAGAAAGTTTTTAGAGGTATCTTCATGATTTTTTTCTATCGTATCAATTTAGTTGTATTATGTTTTCAACACACTATCTACCTAGCATATATCCTGAAGAATAATATCATATATTTTTCTGATTTTGTTTACTGTAGTCGATCATATACTTTTATTGTTTCTAAAACTTGCGTTTTTTGTGTTTAGGTCCTGTAAGCCCCTTAAAGCGCAAATATTATTTTTATATAGTTCATAGTTCAATCTCTTTATTGTGGATCATAGGTAGGTACATAATACAGGTGGCAGGTACATAATAAATTGTGAACAGCTATGTCCCGCCCGTAGGGCATACAATAGTCAGTACATATTATATATACAATAGTAGTAGTAGTGTATATTATACAATAGTCAGTACATATATGTAATGCAATTACCTATTTTGATTATTGAATATGAATTAAAACTGTTATTTTATACTAATAAAGCTATTATTTTATGTGGTTCAAAGTTGTTATCTATAAGTTGATACAAAAGTAAAAGCAACTTCGTTATCAAACATTTCTAATTATATGTCCACAACTGTATATCAATACTATTATTAAAGCTGAAGAATCAGTATATAAAAGAACGCTGAACGAAAACCAAGTAAGTAATGTATTTATTAAGTATAAAGCCTAAATACTCACGGTGAGGTCACTTTGTCTCATTAGACCGTCACTGTTTAGACTTTAACCACCTCATGGCATTGCTCAAACGTATCGATTTTACGAATGAAAACATTATCTTGTTTAGCACAAAAAAAAACTGTAACCCTTTTTGATACTTGTAAATATTTTTATTTCTATTATAGAGTTAGTGTGTAAATTCTTTTAAAAATGAAAACCTAACTATTCTACGAGATTTTCTCAGATTGAAGTGAAAAATAGTTGAGCCCCAGTGAAGGAGGTTCACAATTCGACTTTATCTTTTTTTTTTCTGGTACACGGTATTTTCGTTGTTTGCCACCGGCTTCCGAATAGACACGATGCCGAAGTTCGAAATTAAAGTTATGGAAGTCAGTTGTTTTTTTTTTTTTTTTTAAATTTCAACAAAACGACCTCTAGCAAATTCCAAAATTAAAACTATATTTTAAATATAACAAGACGTGTGTTGCGTGTTGCATTATAAGTTCTCATTCGTAATTTCGTTATGGTGTACAATTAGGAGAAAGTTGGTAGGTACAGTATATAATATCTTACTTTTTTCCTCAATCTACTTATTTAATATATGAATATTTCTACACATTATTTAAAAAACACGGGCTTTTAAGTTTTATTCCCAGATTGTAATTTACGCTGATTATTTTGCATTTGCAATTTAGATTCCAAAAATGCAATTTTATTTTAGAAAAATTACTTTACATAAGGTTCAGTTTGCGCTGCAACTTCTACTAATTTTATGACTTTTTCAATCGAACTAGCAATTCTAAAATCAATTTAATTGACATCTGGATTAAGTTGACATTCGTTTAAGTGGAAAAAACATCAATTGGAAACATGGATTTAAAAAGACTTAATGCAGGTACCTGTTACACAATACCCAGGTACCACTTATCAGTACATAGGAAGAACATTGTTCATTCATTCGCTTTTTTAAGATATCCGGTCGACTCCGGACCTTTCAATCCTTTAAAAGTTTATTGCTTTTACACCTTGAAACAAAGGATAACATATTATTTGGAAGTAAGGGGAAATTCCATTGGACTCTTTTATTTAAAAAAGCAAGGTGTCAGTTTGTGATAAGATAACAAATAATAAAGGATCCTATAAACAGGCGCGACACGCGATAAAATCGCGCGCGTCACAATGGCACCGCTCGTTGCGCGGTTTGCGGTGCCTTTGTGTCGCGTGTCGGGTCGCGTCTGTTTGAAGGAGCCTTAAGACGTTTCTGGGTACCTATTCTATACATGTGTGGAAAATAGACAGCCGTTAGATATTCGAAGTAAAACATACAAAGTTTTTTATTCTCCTTTTTTTGTCTGACAAGTTCATGTGGGAGGCTTTATAGTCGACCAGTTTTGAGCTCTGAATGTTCTACTAGACATCTAGTTTTTTATTTATGTAGATGACAATACCTAAGTACCAGTTTCAGTTTACAAGCCCAAAAATAGAAAAGACCAGATTACGGGGGCGGGCAACTAAATGATTTAAATTCCTACTAGAGAACTAGCTAGGTACTCCGAATTACTATGAACAAATAACGTTCCACCTAAAAGTAGAATGTTTAAAAATAATAAGGAAGTCTCCTAGTGTCCGAAATACAGCGTTTCACCAATGACAAGTCAGTGCATCTTTGGTCGAAAATTTATGTAGGTTTACTTTTTTGCGCTATACCGGAACCGGGCCGGGCCCGAAACGGACAGGTTTCGCACCAACCGGTTGCTAGTAACAATGTTCAGAGGACGTTACACCGACATTTACGATGTTTTATATATAAACGCTATCGCTTGGGCTATTGATTTGTTATTTCCAATTCCTTTAAGATTTTTTCAATAGATGTAACAAATTTTTCCACTTAAACTGCAAGAACTGCAGATGACCAATGTTGATAAACAAATTAAATAACAACTTTCTTGTTCACAATGTTGGTATGATATCCCATACACATACAAAAGCCTACATAAACGATCGGAACAATCCGCTTAGCAATTAAAATATGACACGAGCTTTCCTAATGAATTAACAAAAGATTAGAAAGCCTGGTTAAGACGGTTTCACTCGCCGCTGTGGAAAGTACAAAGGACGAATGATCAGTTGGTCGATCGAGTTTAATTCTCTTTTTAATTTAAACTGCGTTTTAAATATCGGTGCAACCAGTCTAACTAGTGACGTACTATCACTCAGTTTTAGTCGAGTCGTTTAATAGTCAAGTAATTAATAAATAGCCGTTGAAACGCAGTTTTTAGGAACAAGGCCGAAACTATCATGATTAATTATAGAGTTTACATTTAAGTTGTTTCGGTTGAAATAACTAAGGATATTGGTGTAACAAGATAATTCCTTAAACTAAATAAAACGGGATAAGGCAGGAGAACGATGAAGGTGACTTTTTTACCGTCGGGACAAAAACAGGGTATAAAAGGTGAAAGGAGCAGATTTATTTTTTCATAAAAAAAACGAATCACTCGGCAAATAATATAAAAATTCTACTTAAAGGTACAGTGCGTGCCACGTAAGAAGAGACTTGACACACCACGTGGTCTGACATGCGTAGAACACGATTTTAGGTATCTTTAGCTGTATGAGGTCTGAGTGCGGGACGGGACCGGACGTCATAGGGGCGGCGGAAAGAGCGGGGGAGGCGGGGTCAAGTCTCTTCTTACGTGGCACGCACTGTACACTTCACTACGCGTGTAAATTATCAATGAATTTGTAGCGACATTCAATCCTTTGATTGAAGCCATCATTCGGCTTCAACAAAAGAATTGAATGTAAAAATAGAGATTTTTTTATTTTGTTTGTTTTTTTTTGTGAAAAAAAAATCTGCCATTGGCTTCTGCTCCGTTCGCCTCTTATACTCTGTTTTTGTCCAGATGGTAAAAAGTCAGTATGTATAAATCTGATTTTGATTTCATAGAGAGTATGAATATTTGTATCTAGTACAGCAGAGTCCAGCATAGCTTACGATTCGATCAATAGTGAATATGAACGTAACGTTTCTATCAATAACAATTTATTCTCATATAAAAGAAAGTGAACGATTGTAAGATTTATGAGGCTAAAGGCAGTAATGGCTATAATGCCGAACATTATCTTATTTTATAACAAACTTTTACCCACGACTTCTGCTATTGTAATGAACATATTGCTTTCGTGACACATGATTTAAGTTTAGATTTCCAAAATTGTGATTTATGAGTTAATATTTAATGATCTGTGTCTTAGTTCGGCTGGCAACATTCACCGCAGAAACAGACCCATTACAATTTTTAAACCGACAACCACTTACATAGTTCTGGTTGTAAAGCTATGAATAGCAAGCTCCTGCAGTAGTAAAAGGTTGACTTATTTATGTATGAGCTAAGATTAAGGAGGTACCAACTATTTTACAATCTTAGTTGTAGTTCGTCTAGTGGTTGCAAGGGCTACTGCTGAACATGAGGCCCTGGGTTCTGTTCCATTGTGTTATTGGGTTTTTTTCATCGGGAATTCCTCGATAGTAGCCCAGAGCCTGGATTTGTGGCCGTTTGATGGCAATGGGCTCCCCACTATTACAAGGGACTTACATAACTGGCGAATTGTTGGTGTACCAAAGATACACCTCTACCTCATCTTTTGGCGATCACAGACGTGATGATATGTTAAGTTATAAACTTTAAAAACCTGTGCGATGTTCGAAATATTTTATAACAACGAATGTTGGTTGGTTTACTGGCTGTTGCCCAGTGCGTCGCCGACGACAATCAAACTCGCATCGGAACAATAATCGATTTTTAATACAGAGATCGCCAGCTGATACATCCTAAGTTTTTCTTTCGCTTCAATTCGAAGCTTGTCATTTTTATTACGTAGTAGGTATAATATAATAGAGTTTCAGATGAGAACGGTCAAGACAGACGGACGAAAAGGCGTTGACCCCGCGGTATTGCGACTTATAATTTTATATCGAATACCTAATATCGATATTTGACGCGCCGGTTTGGAATCGAGTGAACATTGTTACCCTGTTAGGTCCTCGTATTTTTTTTTGTTGCAATTCTTACAATTTTATTTCTTACAGTCACCTTATATTTTTTTCAAAGCTAATATATATTGACTAACACCTATTAGATTTCATCCCACGAGTGTTGAGCACCTGTTCTGTTCTACGGATAGCAACTTATTAATTATTGAGTATTCTAGAATACTTTCTCTAACACTTAATTCTGTTGCTAGATATGTAAAAGAACAGTTGTAAAGATTTATTGACTTTCAAATACTTTGTGTGTCTTCAATCGTTTATTTACTGTGTATTTATTTCTTAGGATAAAAATATATCCCTGTGTGGATAAACCTCTAATACGCAATAAACTACCAAACTATTAAAATAGAAATATATACTATTAACAAAGGCGTCGAAATATTCCTCCGCTATTTTATTTACTCTCAATACACGAAATAACCTGGTGATAATAGGAGATGCAGGCACCGAATGGTAAACGTCGTCATTAAAAACAAAAGACGTTACGGACCATTGCTGAAGTCACTACTAAAAATCAAAATGATGGAAATGGTGTCCTTAAAACTAAACTAAGATCTAACATGTCTTCTCAATTCGACGATTGTGTAACGATAAATATCTTAATCAACGAGAAAGATTAAAACTATGATGTAACACCATATAAGGCAAACACCGAAGCGAATATTAACAAAGAAGACTGTATTTAAGTAAACGTAAGTCAGCTTGAGGAAACTTGTTCTGCTAATGATTAGAACTAACGAGATGACTGCTATTTTAAATCGATTTATTGGTAATAAAGTGGAAGACTTGATTGTCGTCCGCAAATATTTAGGTCAGAAATGTTAATCTTATTGAAGATTAATAATTAGGTTCCCATGCAGCTACTGTTTCATAGACAATTTAATTTGAAGTAGATGCCAATGTTAATGTCAAATGGATCAACGTTGGTGGTGCTTCCATGGATAAAGACACTGTTGAATATAACATTTCTGATACAGTTGTAAAAGTATATAACCCGGAAAGTGAAAATTCTAATTGAATACGTTCAATAGTAAACAAATATGTAAAGACGAAGTTGTTAAATAATATCGGTGACGGTCAATGGTTAGTTTGTCGATGATTTCAGAGATGGAAATAGAATCAGCTGACATTGTGCTAACCGTGGATAAGTCAACATAACATAACCTTATTGATCTTTAGATCGACAATGAGTTATAAGCTCTATTCTATTCTCATTGACGAGGACATGTGACTTTATGCCAAGCAATAATCCTTTAATTTTTTTGGATAAATGAAATGATATTGTTTATTCTATAAATAGGATATAGGAATCACTATTACACGTCATACAATAAAAAAAAATCGGTCAAGAGCGAGTCGGAGTCGCGCACCGAGGGTATCATCATAATAATATGTTTTTAAATTTTCATCGGCGAGGCCTATATTCGTCAAAGAATTTAAACACTGCGCACTGTGGTGTAGAATATTGCAGTTTTAGGTCAGCGCCATCTCTTGACCGATAGTAGAACTAACTTGAATGTAACTTTTGTTGATGATTTCTGAAAAATTATGCTATTTAGAGACATCGTTTTATTTTTTCTGTAATCTTTACATAAATTCTATCACATAGAATTATTTGAAATGTTCTCTTTGCAAACTTCGGAGATAAGGGGGTGAACGGCATTTAATTTTACATTTTTCAACAAAAATCGAAAACTATGCGACCTAAAATAAAGAAAAAAATGTTTGAGAATGTGCAAACTGCGCTCTTTCAAATGATATCCCACATGCCCTAGTAGCCCCACATCGAATTTCTCAGACCCCTTTCAGGCACTGTTGCAAAAAAAATTATTTCTTTCTTATTTGCAAAATAGTTGGACAAACGTCATCTACAACTATTCCAAATTTCAAGTTGATAGCATTAGTAAGTAGTTCTTGAAATATCCAGCTGTGACAGACTGACAGACAGACAGACTGAGTCTCACCAAAGGGGTTCCGTTTTACCATTTTGTTACGGAACCCTAAAAATATACTAGATGAGGTCGGTGTTTCCTATCTGACTACTCTGAGAAGAAAGGCCGAAACAAACTTAGAGGTCACAATTTCTTTTAAAGTCCAGACATAATCTTGGTCAGATCATGATGGTGAACTTATGAAGACCATGTAGATTAATGTCTGAAATGATATTTTGAGCAAAGGACCAACCAGATTTGAGTGGTCCTAATGGAGGCAGATTTTTTTGTAGGTAACCGCTTGTTCCTCATCTAACAAACACCATTCAAAATAATCGTGACATTATAATAACTACACAGCCACGTATTAGGTGATTCACCTTGTCTCATGTAATTAATCAATTTAATGTAGTCTATAATAATCCAGTTCGGTCTATCTGAAATTCGTTCTAAATTTTATGCAAATTCGAAAAGTAACTGTTGATTATAATGGCCTAAAACTGTGGGCAGACAATGAGATATTTGTGCAAAAACAATTTATCTTTTTAGGCACCGGTTGTTAAAGACATGCAAATGACTAATTATAAGATATTATATTTTGTAAATAAATAAATAAAAAGAAAGATATAAAACTGGTTAGATACTAAAATCTAAGCGCTGTGAATATTACGTCATACAACAAGATTAAAAAGTTGCTTACAAACAGTTTAAAAAAATAAGTTTCTATCGAAGCATCAAAGAAATTTATTAAGAAAGACGCCTCGGTTATGCATAGAGGCTACGCAACTTTACTCAAGTTTGCCTCGGTCCTAGCATTTTCAATCAATTCAGCCTATCGCCTTCCACTACTGGAAATAGGGGGCATCTCTCCCAGTCTGCACCACAATACCCTGTCCTCTGCACTTTCGCATCTAATCTGTCTCAAGTCGTTCCATCTAACTGGGTCTTCCAAACTACGCTTGCCGGTACGTCTCCTCTCTAGGAGCTGCTCCATCGGCTATCGGTCCTTCGACACACATGGCCCACCCACTGACACTCCAGTTTGTTCACTCTGCAACTTATGGCGGTAACTCCGGTTCTTTCGCGAATAACTTCATTTCTGATTTTATCCTGCGATAAAACTCCGAGTATAACCCGCGCCATAGAGCCCTGAGCGACCTTGAATTTGTGGACCGTCCCGACTTTCACCACGTCTCGGCACTATATGTAATAACGTGCAGGTCGCACTAATTGAAGACCTTAGTCTTCAAACAATGCGGGCACCGAGCATCTTAGCCGTTCGTAATAGAACAGCAGAATCTAATGCTGCCTAATGTTTTTGTTGCTTTTTGCCAAATGATGTCACCGTTATATTTACTTAAATACTTATCTTGTTTACTTATCCGTTTCTTGAGCATTTTCAAACCTGATAACTATTTGTTTTCCTTAAGGGATTTACTTGACCTAAAGCGCGGTCACTGTCGGACTGCATAGAAAAGAAAGAGAAGCGTGATACAACCCTGGTATTTATTGCAAAATATGAAGCAATTATTTAATTACAAAAAATCTATTGTTTGGAATAAACAATTAAAACACTAGTGTTTTATAGTATGTTGCTTGTAGAATAATCTGACAAAAAATCAGAATGATTGTATATACATATACACATTAGTATGGTTTTTATTGTAAAAAGAAAGTTTTTAGAGATATCTTCGTAATTTTTTCTATCGTATCAAATTAGTTGTATTATGTTTTCAACACACTATCTACCTAGCATGTATCCTGAAGAATATCATATATTTATCTGATTTTGTTTACTGTAGTCGATCATATACTTTTATTGTTTTTAAAACTAGCGTTTTTTGCGTTTAGGTCCTATAAGACCCTTAACATTTAGAAGTAATGCTAGCCAATTCTATGAGGCTATCTTCACGTAATACATATTTCAGATACGTATTTGTGGGTCGTTTTAATGGCAATAATGTTTCAATCAAGAATAGGCACAACATATAATAATGCAAAGTTCAAGAAAGTTTAATTGTATTCACTAAATCTTTCGTATTAATATGTTAAGTTTTAATATCAGCCGCATAAGTAGACATTAGACAAAGTTACATAGCTTACTCTAAGGGCGTATACATTGCACACTGAAATTGCAGAGGTTGAGTTTCGAAATTCAGATAATAATCAGGCTATAGATTGTTACATAATTATATACTGATATTTTGAAGTTCAGTTGAACATTGGCCATATGTTTTTAAATTTAAACTATCTTTATTAGATATTAAATTAAAAAAATGTATAATAGTTAAGGTAAGAGATTTTACATTTTGTATTTAGAACACTTGAAAGCTGGCAGTGGATCAAGTGGATGTATTGAATGTATTCCATCTTTTGGCCATGAATTTAGTCAATCCTCGAGCCGCCCTCTTACTGCATAACGTACGCACACGGTTAATATTAACACTATAAAATCGATTTAATTGCAGCGTTTTACTAAAGCATCCTCCATTAGAGCAACTTTAGTTAAATTACTGCGGAACAAATGAACCTCAATAGTTTATTTTATTCTAATTGGCCTTGAATACTGTTCATGATGGGAATGATTTTAATATCAAATGCGAAGAAGTTACGGATAAGAGTAAAATGCAGTTGCACCTGTTAAATTTCACACGATCAATGTTGCCAAGTGAGTAGGGATCGGTAAATGATAAGCAGCCGATAAAAGGCATTGCCCTGCTGCATTTCAATGGTTCTCAGTATCTGATATTCATGAGCGCAAAGTGTGTCATATTCTTATTCATGTAGTCCCGTCGTGTTTTTAAGATATTTGTAAATTAATGTATACTTGCAATGTTGTCGATATTGTGTTGCCTGGATAGTGGATCGATGGTCGATTTGAGTTCTGTGTTGTAATCAGATGGCGTTTGAGCGATTGTGATAGTTGTTGAAATACAAACCGCAGTGTCTGGCTAGACAATGTAGTTTGTCAGGAGAATTCCTGTCCTTATCCCAAGTCATTTGAGGCCGGGGCAACATTGCTTTTTCTTCCATACTTCTCTATTAGCCGACATGTCGGGAGTCACCCCTTTTCTAATCACATCATCATTCACACAGTCCATCGGTTCATCTCTACTCATAAAGCCATAGACAATGCAGTTTCTATGTGTAGTAATCTTCGATCATGTATTAATGTAGATAGCAGGCTAGAGTTTCCAAATATCTGCGTGTATTCCACAAATCCATAGAGTATCTAACTCTGTTTATGATAATCAATCAAATAGATGAGGGATTATTTATCTGGCATTGCTGATAGAATAATGATCATTTATCCTAAATATACATAGGAACACAGCTTAAGATAAAAATAAAATATATTATGTGATACGAATCGTTTATGAATGAATGAACAACGTTTTGACATAACTGGTACTTATATTAAAATGTTGACCACATTACTGGTATTGCCAGGCCATAAAATGCGCAGTGAGTCCTAGGGGATTGACCACGCATACAAAAGCGGGACACGTCTCAAATATACACAGAGTCGCTGTCCCTCTCACACTACGTACAAAAGAAGAACACAAAAACACATTGTCGGATTCCTATGCATAAATAGGCAAACGTGGGAAAATAACACTCGAAGTTCTGTGGGCGTCGTGCTAACTATATTGGGACGAGAATTAACACAGACGAACAGGCAAACAGATTTTTGTAGCAAAAAAAAATATCTCGGGTGTGGGTAAATATATCAAAGTTAAAAAACTAAGCAAGACAAATTTATACACAATGATTAAGATAAAAATCGTGTGCACGGAAAACCAATATAAATAGAAATGGTGAAAAAAATGAGGATAAACAAACAAAGACACAGAACTGCAATTCTACTTAAACGAAACAAAGAACCAACAACATTAAAGGCTTTTAAACTACGTGCAATAATCAAGTGGTTGAAACACATTCTCATTATCTATTATGTCCATTATTGTAGAACAAGAAGACAGACAGACAGACATAATATAATGTATATAATAGCGTGGTATCACAAAAGTGTTACGTCGATTACATACAATGATCGAATGTGGGACGTTGTCACAAAACACTATCAACCGGGTCTAGGTTAAGTGGACTGTGACGGACAGACTATATTCATAAAGGATTCAATGCTAAGTTGCATTGTAACTGGCTGCAATTATATTTTTGTGCTTGTGGTTTTATAGGTCAGGAAGTACAGTGCGTGCCACGTAAGAAGAGACTTGACCCCGCCTCCCCCGCCTCTTTCCGCCGCCCCTATGACGTCCGGTCCCGTCCCGCACTCAGACCTCATACAGCTAAAGATACCTAAAATCGTGTTCTGCGCATGTCAGTCCACGTGGTGTGTCAAGTCTCTTCTTACGTGGCACGCACTGTATCTTTTGCCTTGCCTTCTGTCGCCTTGCCGACTGTTGAGCTTTATTTCAGGTCCGTCGCATACGAACTGTGGTCTTATCATGTTTTCTATTTGCATTGATGTTTCTTGAGCTATCGATTTATATAAATTCCAAGATAGGCCGACATTTAAAAAAAAATTAAAATGGCGGACAGGTAGGTATGCCAGGTTATATAGGTATAAAAGTCTTCAATCCCCTGTCCTATGGATGTTCTTCTGAGAGAATATTGCCATATTTAGCAATTCGGATGACATTGAGCAAGTGAGGACACTACAGAGGATTCAGTCATCGAACAACAAATGGGCCACCGTCAAACGAATGAAAGGGCAATTTTGCGTGACGAGAGAGATGCTTAAGTAGATCTCTGAAGCAGAAACAACTCAAGTCTGAATGATAATCTGCAGATTTGTTACTGGATATATGAAGGTTCCACGCCTTTCCACTAAGTTTTAAAATGAGTCAAGCGCACCGAGATGTTTGGACAAGTATATCCATTTTTTTTTGTAATTTTCGTGTCATAGGTGAACCTAAGTTAAGGTTGTTGGCTATCTAACCGGGCTTGCCTGCGGTTGCCTCAATAAATTAAAGCCTCCAGCCAGGGCGATTAGTTTATCCCCTTCATACTACAGTTTTATAAGAATGACGTAAGCGCATCACAAATATGCGATGGATTGCAATTTACAACTTTTTCATCTACCGCTTGTAGCAAACCTAAAAACTCGAAGACTTCCGCACACAATTTAGTTTTTTGACTTACTAAATTCGTTTCATCCAAAATCAGGTGTGAAATATATTTTGACTTGTTCTGATCACGATTCTAATGAAAAAGATTTATGAGACAACTCAGAGGCACGAATGAGGAATATTTGAATTTTATATTCTCCTGTTTTCGTGACCCTTAGAGCTTGCGGCCACTGCAGCACGGCACGGCAAGGGATTTTCATGCAACGAAAAGAAATATAACATAAGCGTATTACAATAAAATTGAAATTTCAATGACAGCAGGCCTAAGCAAACCACAACTTTGTTTTTGTACCTACGATGATTATCATTGAAATTTCAACTTTATTGTCATACTGTTACGTTATATTTCTACTAGTCGCATAAAAATCCCTTGCCGTGCCGTAAGGCCTCTGGTCGCAGGCCCTTAGACTGTGGGGGTTATACTTGTTCCCAGTCTGAATAAACTGTGTGCGTGCCATTTGCGTTTGTAATGTCACTCACGACAGAAGCGAACTAGGGAAGTCTGCGTGTGTAGCATTATTTATTTACTAGCAGGTTCATAACAAGCTGTTTTACTGAGACAAACTGAAACAAAACCGTTTTTTGTTGAAATATTACAGTTTTTTGTAAATTTTGAAAGCACATTCCTAACAAGTTCGTTTTTGTTTAATTGTTTCTGGATCGACTGGCTGGAGGATGGCCGCTTGGAGGTATTTCCTACCAAGATGTTCCTTCATTTTTTCTCAAGTTTTTTTCTCAAGACAGACAAAAAAATTACCGAGTACGTTTTAATTTTAGAGGGCTTAGTACTTAGTCCTCTCACTACAGGCAGCATTTTGCATGTTGGCGATAAGGGCTAAGGCTTTAGAAACATTTGAAAAGGCATTGAACTCGGAAAAATTATGAAGATATTATCGCACTGGGCCCGCGTGGTGGATTACCTACCTCACCAGTTTCATTTCATTTCATTTCAGTAAGACAGTGTTTTGATTATCTTTCATCAATGGCAATGTGAAAACAAAATTTCTGTTAACGCAGTACAATGAATATAGTATAAAAGAAAATAATTTATTATGAATTGTAGACTACGTTATATACCTACCTATTATGATCCAATCATCCGACACAAGGTACCTACATTGTTTAACCCAGTTATCGCCTCCGCAGACGGACACGACGCGAACGGTACGACGGGATTCTGTTAGAACAATTTTCATGAAGTTTTCATAGTAATTGTACTACTAGAGCCTTTTCGCGCCTGACTGCGGGAGCCTTTTCAGTCGAACAATTGCTCAGGAGTAAAAACATAACAAGCCCTTTAATAATGGTCTTTGTAATAACAAAGTCATTGCAACCGACTTTTTGCGGCTGCTATATCAATTAAAATAGTCAGGGCACTCAGGGCTGTCACTCATCATTATAAGTCCGTCCTCGTGTTAATTACTCAAGTTTTTTTAGTTCCTACATATTGACCTGGCGACTGGTGGGTCGTATTTGAACAACAAAGTGACGTATCAGCAGGGATTTGATTATCAACCAATTTGTAGGGACACCGTGAATCAATTTGACAAAATATGTAAGTGTAATTAATGTGTTGCAATTAATTTAATTCGACTTGGTATGTTCAGAAGCCCGAAAGTCTAACAACCAGTCATACCAAGGGGTATCGTAATACCTAGTAACTGGGTTGTGGAGGTCAGACAGGCAGTCGCTTCATATAAAGTACTGATATTCAGCTGCATCCGGTTAGACTGGAAGCCGACCCCAACATAGTTGGGAAAAGGCTAAGTAGATGATGTGTTGGTATGTTCAATGTTCATTCAAATTTTAAAAATGATGTAGGATTGTTTATTTTTAATTTGAACCTGAATCGTACCTAAAAAGCTCCATTAAAGTCGCGCCAAGGAATTCATAATTTTTGGCTCAAATCCTACTTATTTTAGTAGGTAACTGAAGTAACTCCTCATTAACTGGATCACTCGACTAGAAGTGATTCTTATCTTTGTAACGGCCACTTTTCAAAATAAGGATAGCCCAGAATGAATAAGCTATCTTGTCATTCCAATTTCAACTTTAACCACTACCTTTAAATTGAATAATCCTATAATTCATAAAATACAGGAGCGTTGTCCTCTGATTAACAACCTGTTAATGGATTTCTGAATGGAACATTTTTCCTGTTAACTTCTTGCCAGTGAATTTTCAACTTTATTCCTATACGGTAAGGACGATAAAGTAACTTCAATGTTCAAAGAAAGAGGGTTAGTATTGTGATGCGTAATAATCGGTTTACTGACAAGGCACTGTCTCGTCATTCTGTTTTTAAGAATCCGTGGCCAAATGGCAAAACGGAACCCTTACAATATTGTCATGTACGGACATGTCAATATTGACAATATCCGTCTGGTCGTCATGTACAGTCATTTTATTGGAAGGCTATTTGCACTATATCGAAAGGTAATTTAAAAGGTATATTTGAACGGTTTATTTATTCTGTGCACTGTAAAAAGCCTTAAAAGTTATTGTTGAATACCACAATTAAAAAGATTATGATGTTTCTAATGGCCGATTCCTATAATGTACGGACCTTTATTGGTTAAAATTAAGACTTAAGTATTTCTTTCTTTACCAATAATAAAGCAAAGACCTCATAACTTTGCATCCTCCCTTATGCAATGGGCTACCACAGGTAACATTAATTAACGAATCTATTTATATGCCCAGTCAGTAAAAAATGCTACCAGTAGTAAGCAAAACGATTCGTTTTTGTTTATAGGAACCAAGCATAAGTGACTGTCAATAGATTTTGTCATAAGTGATATTTTCTGTTACAACTGCAGAAATAAGTTCGAGAAATATTATGAAATACAAATATTATGAATCAATATATGCGTAAATATTCATCCCAATTACGGAACCCTTTAGTTTGCGTCCAACACGCACTTGGCCGGTTTTAAAAGTTGGAATGGTCACGGGAAATGGCCATAGTAATGACGCGAGCGCAGTGCAGCAAGGAACGAACACCTAAACTATGAAAAAAAACAATGACAAAACGCTTTGGCTTGATGATTATACTTATCAACTAACCGCATTCAAAAAATGTTTTTAAATTTAGCCTTTAAGGCTCCTGCAAACAGGCGCGACGCGCGACTCTAATCGCGCGCGACCCAAAGGCACCGCTCGTTGCGCGACTTGCGGTGCCTTTGTGTCGCGCGCGACTTTATCGCGTGTCGCGCCTGTTTGAAGGAGCCTTTAGTTTTGTTATTATTATGTGTGATCACTTATTTGTGAGATTGCTGGTAAACCTATAATTGGCGACTGAGTAAGACCGAGACTTTTGTGATCTATATAGTACTTAATATAAATTATAAATAGAAGCTGTTGGTGTACATTGTGTGTGGTCAAACCGAATTCCAAATGTTCAGTGAATTTATTAAAACAACACAATATCACGCATGAAAACCCCGAAGGGTTTAGCAGACGTTACCTGTGTTACTGTTTCCCCAGTTATGTTTCAAGTCCCATGTAAGGGGCTGTCCATTAATCACGTGAGGCTCGAAAGGGGGGGGGAGGGGGTCCATAAAAAATCACGAAATATCACAAGGGGGGAGGGGGGGTGTAGTAATATATCACGTGTATTTATTTTTTTAAAAACATCCTGCAAACTTTCTAATAAAATTAGATGATTATACCTGTATTTTATAAACATAAAAAAGGTCCGATTCTTTGTAGGTACTAAAGATACACGTGATATGAGGGGGGGGGGGGTAAGTCTTAAACCTCACCATATATCACCAAGGGGGAGGGGGGGGGGGGTTAAAAATACCAAAAAAAACATCACGTGATTAATGGACGGCCCCTAATGGCCTATCGATATCAACCACATTAGACTCCGGGCTGGCAAATTTCTAATGGAAAACCCCAATAACGCTTTTTCCGACCTGAAAATTAAACCTCATGCTCAACAGTACAATGCGTGCCACGAAAGATGAGACTTGACACACCACGTGGTTTGACATGCGCAGTACACGATTTTAGGTATCTTTAGCGGTATGAGGTCTGAGTGCGGGACGGGACCGGACGTCATAGGGGCGGCGGAAAGAGCGGGGGAGGCGGGGTCAAGTCTCATCTTTCGTGGCACGCATTGTACAGCATAATCAGCTTATAATGTCGCCACTGTGGGCCGTATCTACTACTCGCGCCCAGTGCGGGTTGGTAGATGTCAAATGTCTTCGAACTTTTGGTTCTAGGACATGCCGGATTCCTCACAATGTTTTCCTTCACCGTTCACAAAGTAAAGCGCCTTTCTGGGTTCGAGCCTACGACCTCCATATCCTAAGTCGCGGCAGTTACCACTAGGCCACCACTGCTCTAGTGTTTATTCTTAAAATCACACTCACGAATATTATAAAGGAGAAAGTTTGTGAGTGTGTTTATAAGTTTGTTACTTTTGTTTTTGTGGTGTTTGTATGTTTGTTACGTTCTTCACGCTCAAACGGCTGGACCAATTTTGATAAAATTTGGTATGGAGGTAGCTGACACCCTGGATTAACACATAGGATACTTATCCCGATTTTCCCACGGAATCGAAACTTATGCGGGAAAACCGCGGGGCGCAGCTAGTAAGTTATAAAAGGGGAAGGGAAGGGGGGGTAAGTACTACAGACCGATATTCATTAAGCAAGCTATAATAAATCAAAACGTAGGTAATCATATTCGTATTTGCGGCACAATTCAGTGATTGCATTTAGTAATAGCTGATACGGTGCAGGTTGCATCACATAAAGTTATATTCTAATTAATATGCACATCTGCAATCGTAGCGTTAAAGAATTTGCGTTGCCTTTAGATACCTATCTCCTTGGTCCAGTAAGTTTTTACAAAATTTTACATTTGCAACACTGCTAAATAAAATGAAACACATTGTAATGGACTCGATATTAAGTATCGATGTGTAATATAATTGTAGAATCCTGTTGATTCCCTATTCAAGTTGATTAAATCACTTCACTGACTTACTATCACACCATGCGCTATCGTGTAGAACTGCTTCAATTTGTCTCCCGCCATTCCTCGTGACAGACAGGTGACATTAGTGACAGCAGCTATAGAGTGCGCGCAAGATAAGGCTGCGGGCGACGTTTGACCTTCAAGATTATAACAGCACTTTTAATCACTTTCGGCATAATGATGGCGATTATTTACTTTGAAAAACACGGAACACAACACACTCTTGACACCAGCTGACATACCTAAAAATCAAGATGGCGGCAGACGGTTATTTCCGATTAAAGCCGCGCGCAGACTTATTTTGCGCGCATTCTACCTCATCTTGTACAAATGTGACAGTTTTTACATTTATCTATTTGAAGGGTCAGGACGGCCTGGTGGCCCTTCACCAGAACTCATCTTCTTCTAATTATGTAGATAGGTGGGCGCGGAAATAGAAATAAAGGACTTCAAATCACAATCGACGTATTTTAATCGGCATTCACAGGAATCACGATGTAATTAGGTAATTAGCGATTACTACTATGCGAAATCAACTTAATTAAATCTTGAAATAGCGTGATGACGAAGATTCTGAGCGATTCGTCACAAGCGTGGTGCGCGGGCGCAGTCTAGTTCAAAAGTGAGTTTAAGATCGCCGCCCGCACTACCATCGACAATGACGCTTCGCTAGGTTGACTTTGACAGCTAAAAGTCAACCTGACGTCTGACGTTGACGGATGCGCCGTAATATTAAATAGACAACAATAATAATCAAATCAAAGAATAATAAAATACCATTCCGACTCTACCTTCAAAATATTTAAGCGTGCCCAAAACGTACCTACCTGGATTAAAAAAAACCCAACACTTGGTCTGTAACCATTATTCCGAAATACGGAGAAGACTAATCGAACTCAAGAACAATTCAATTTACCGAAATCGTTTCAGCAATTTTCGAGACGGCTACGCATTAAATAAACTCATACATAAAATCGTCCAACCGGAACCTGTCCAGAGTTGCCGTCGTTCAAATACCGATTTATAGCTTAACAAAGAATACGGTTTTAATAAAGAATCATCTGTCTGTAGGCCTAACACGAATGCGCGGAGTAAACGTACAATACCCGGCGATAAATATTGCACATCGACCTTTACCTTTTTTTGTATTTTATACAAAGAAATAAAATAATTATCAAAAGAAGCAAATCATAATTGTTTTAACAGCTCCTAATAGATACCGGACTGTTTGTATTTCGTGCGACAGAGATAACGCTCTACGAAGCCGAAATTAGCCGATTGTCTCTTTCCAAAGGTGCAATATTTATCGCCGGGTACTGTAACGTATTTGAACGAATTTAAAATTATACGACGATTTTAATATTTACGCCGTTTTAAGACTTTATTTATATCTATAACATAATCAGCCTTTAATGTTCCCACTGCTGGGACACAAGCCTCCTCTCTTTTGAGAGGGAGTGGGCCGTAATCCACAACGCGGGCCCAGTGCGGGTTGGTAGATGTCACATATCTTCGAATTTTCGGTTCTACGACATTTCCTCACGATTTTATCCTTCACCGTTTTGAGAGGTGTGGTGAAGAAATAAATTACACAAGGTAACACGCCTGACTAGGTTTGAACCCACTACGTACAACTGGTAAGTTGGTGGTTGGTGTTGGTGTTGGTGGTGGTGGGTTGGTGGTGCTCTCATATAATATGTGTATTCATATCTATGACTGATACCCATTATGCATGTCGCATAAAATTAAACCAAAGTGTCATAGAATAGCTGTATTTTCGATTAAAAAATCATCCGAACTTATTATACGTTTACGTCGATCGTTCGTGCCTCCGAATGATTGAGTCATGGCAAGTTAGCTATTAACGTCAGTACATTATTATTTTACCGTTACTATAATAAATTCGTTACCATTGTCACATCTCACATGTCCGCCTGCCTTGGAAACACTGGCTGAATTTTAATGGCTTTATTAATATTTTTGAGATTATCTGTCTGGAATCCTTTAAATTAGAAATAAACCATTAAATTACTATCAGGGCATTCCGTATTATGTGTGTTATAATTGTGTCACATTAAGAAACGACGGTATTATAAATGTTGATCTGTTTGTTATAACATGGAAAAGCGAGTATCATTTCATTTCATGGGTTTTCATTTATTTTCGTGGAACCCTAATTATTTTTCTAAATAAAAGTAGCCTAAGTTACTCCTTATAACTTCAAGTATCTGCCAGTGTAAGTCCCGTCAAAATCGGTTTAGCCGTTTCAGAGAATAGCCAAAACAAACAGACAGACAGAAATACTTTTTTTATTGTTTCTTTTTATAAGTACCGTATATACTTTCATATGCATTTAGTAAAAAGCTGTCATTATGACATAACAAACAGACACTTCATTTTTATTTATTTGTATAGATTTTACTTGGAATACGCTGGCGTTGGTAAAACAAACAAAAAGGCATGACTAGATCCATCTAGATTAACAAAGCGTGTTGAGAATAAGAACAGGAAGAAAAGACAAATAGCATAGACAAAAAACAAAACAAACTCGAATGTAACGGGACTCATAGACAATGATATAAAAACCATAGGAAGTGACACCTGACGTCTATATCTGTCACTTTGCTTTGAATTTGAATACATTCATAATCCATAGATTAGGCTTGTAATGAGATAATCGTTATAAGTATTGGCACCTCATGGCTGTTTTGTTAGCTCATAGCGGTACCATGATTAAAAACATCAGAGGGACAATTCTCATGATCTTGAGAACGTTCAGAGACTGATCTGTCAAAACTACCTGTGTCTAAAACTGTCAAAACTACCTCTGATTTCCCTAAATTTTTGATAAGTTTTTGACGTTGATTATCGATATTGCGACTAGATTTTAAATGTGTTTAATTAACGGAATTGGCCTTCAGGATAGTGTTCCGTGGGTGTTTCCGTATGCTTTCTGTTTGTAATACCTTAAGATTGTGTAGGATCATCATTTTAATACAGGCATTGCTGAGAATAGTCATCCACAGATACTGTAACAAAAACTATCGATTAGAAAAAATACAACAATGTCAATCATGCATTCATCAATCATCAATGTGATTAAACTGAAGACATTGTCAGTAACTAAATCAATAAAATCGACGATGATATCATACATAATTGTAATTAACGTAGTGCTGCACTATTGTATGTATTTCCCATCCTTACCGTGATCCGTTGTTCTAAGTTAAACCGGTATGACGTTGTTTTTAGCATATTCCGTGAAATGAAGAATAACCTGGGGGTCGCGGCGTGTAAAACGTGTCATTGTACGGGACTTAGTCTATGATGTCTAGAAACGTACAGAAATGTACGGGAAACCACCAAGTTACGACTTGTGATCTAGCTGTGCATATATTGGAAACTGCATAGTTCTTGTCCAAACAATTTATTCAGAAACTTTGAACTTAATAGCGAAGATAGACAGTACTAAAACACCAAGACTCTCCATGATACGAAACTGTCCATGAACTAAAGAATATTTTTTTTAAATCCTCTATCAGAGGGCTTCCCAAACCACCCTCGTGTCCGCGTGACTAAAAGTTTTATCTCATTTTTTAGCTGATTTGACTTAGGACAACTACATTTTTCTATTCGTGATACCAAGGAGCTGATCTAATGAGGCAGCCGGAAGGTGGTGACAGGAATTCCTCAACTAAACATGATTTGGTCTCATGGCATTAATCAAGTACTCGTCCACCCAGCGTTAAGGCTCGTACACACAGGCGCGACGCGACACGCGACACAAAGGCACCGCAAGTCGCGCGACGAGCGGTGCCTTTGTGTCGCGCGCGATTCGGGTCGCGCGTCGCGCCTGTTTGCAGGAGCCTTTAGACTCTAGTTCTGGAGTCATGAAATAAGATACAATTATCCTTTTTTCTTTTCCTGATCAACCCTGAATTTCAATATCCTGTGATTATAGAATGTCTCATAAATGCTTTTATTGTTGCGTTCTTTTTGGCTCTTCGTAGAAGTTTTACTGTAACCGGTCGGGGAAAGTTAAGAGTCTGAACTAGTCTCTGGGCCTTTCTTCTAGCCTACACGGGCGGCCCAGTCAATATCATCTACGGTTACATTGACACCAATTTTAGTCGCTGTGACCAGACCATCGCGATTTGACGGTAGTCAGATTTTCACTCGTGGATTCTTGATATATGATTCCATTTCTCATGCCAGTCTGCGTCTGCTGATACAATTGTTCCTTAAATAATATGCTCTTATTTGGTTCATTGCAGCAACTTAGGCCACTTGTTTTATTCTATTTAAAACACCTACTAAATCCATCATAAAAAATGCATGACCAAAAAAGTCTACATCAAGATAGAATCAATATAAAAAAATCGATAGCAATCATTGCGCGCATTCGATTCCCAACAAAACATTACCGTTTGTCTGGCTTTGCATTTAGTACCTATAGTACTGCTTACACATTGACCTACGACTTTGGTTAGGTTATGCTTATGGAACAAGTAATTAAACATGAGCGTTTACGCTACTGCACTTTAAATCAAATATTGTATTTAAAGAATAACCAAATATTGATGTATTAAAACTTATGTAGTATATAAAAATTACCCTGCATCCAGTGATAGATTAGAGTGATTAAAAACGGAACGTCCACCATGTGTTGTATAGTGTAGTAAATAAAAAACGTGTGCGGTTGGGGGACCGCGCCCGTTAGAAACAAAGTTCCTTATGCGATACTCGCACGCACACACACACTCGTATATAATAGAGCGAGACATAGAGAGAGAGAGAAAGTCGCATAGAGGGCGCTTAACACTTTTTCCTTACGTGACGATTCCTTCCAGTCAACTCCTACCGCAAGCTGCATTAAAACAATTTGTTACAAAAATCTTCTCTAGCTGAAGCCTAGTTGAAACTGTACTGACTTGACTACAGGCTGGATGTACATTGTACAGTACCCGGCGATAAATATTGCACATCGACCTTTACCTTTTTTGTATTTTATACAAAGAATAAAAATAGTTATCAAAAGAAGCAAATCATATTGTTATAACAGCTCCTAATAGATACCGGACTGTTTGTATTTCGTGCGACAGAGATAACGCTCTACGAAGCCGAAATTAGCCGATTGTCTCTTTCCAAAGGTCGATGTGCAATATTTATCGCCGGGTACTGTACTTAGTATTCTGCAATGTTGCACGGTACAGCACAGCGGGATAATTGCGTACGTAACACACTAATAGTCGGAATGGCTTTCGTTTTGACAGTTCAACAACAACATTCATTGCGTTATTTACTTTGTTGAGCAGACAAGTTTTTCAAACATATGAAGCAATTGATTAGCAATAAATATGCTTCCAAATTATTCAGATTATGATAGTGTGTTACGCAATTAGGATGCAGCAGTGCGATTCTGTAACCATCTCACCGTGAAAACTTAGGTGAAGTGAGCGTCAAGTGAACTGTCAATAGTGTCAATTCCTAGCAAAAACAAACTCACTTCACCTAAGTTTTCACGGTGAGTTGGTTACAGAATCGTACTGCTGCTTCTAACTTTTTATTGCTGTGAACGTCAGTATACAGGTGAAGATATACAGTGAGTGCGTCGCGACGAACCCCCTGTATATCTTCGCGTCGTGCAGTTTATATCGTCTATGGGGGATATAACACAATCATAAATATCTAGAATCATAGATCTATTAATAGTAGATATATGACAATGTAATAAAGACCTAAATGAATCAATCGCCTATCGCTTGAGCGTAGACCCGCGCGAAGTCACGGCCAATCTCGTTAGTAAGGAACACGGCACACGTGGAATAGTGACGTTAACGGAATCCTCTTTGTTGTATTTACTTTGACCGTATACCACGTGTTCTGTCTCACCCATAACGTTGCATACTATATTTTGATTAAGTATTTCATTTATTGGGTGCTGCAAAAAGTTTGAGAAAATTACGAAGTCTTCCTACATTAATACTCATCTAAGAGAGGTACCTATAATATTAGTTTTGATGTTAGCCTTATAGTGTTATTTCTAGTCTATAATTAACCTATTTCGATGCGGTTGTTATTTCAAAGAGTTTTTTTTTCGATGCTTTTTAACCATGTTTGGTCGGACCTAGTGTTCTTTTTCACATTATTTTATTTTATTATTTATTTTGTAGGTCTAAGTATTTTTCAATTAGCTATACCTTGAATTGAATACAAAAGTCCTTGAATCAATACGATCAGTTTAATACAACCAGAAGTACAATTGATTGCATAAATTGCTTAATGAATTGGTTTTACGTCCATCCAATTAGTAATCGATAAACTGCAAAGATTGACCGATATTGAGTGGAAGCGATGACCCTGACTATGTCAGGACTATCATGGCCCTTGAACATCGTTATCGCAACAAAACTCCTTTTGCTTTCATCTTGATTATCAACGTTTCAGCAGACTGCATTTTAAAGATGTTTGTAGTCAAAGGTCCATCCCTCTGATTTTACTAATCAATTTGATATACGCAAAAAGTCAAAGTGTGAACTAAGGACAGTTTCAGCACTATATTTCATTCACAAATTACTTTTGGTCCCCATCAAATTCCCTTGATAATACGAAACAATACCGACATTATTCC
Source organism: Luperina nickerlii (assembly GCA_963855955.1). Lineage (NCBI taxonomy): Eukaryota > Metazoa > Arthropoda > Insecta > Lepidoptera > Noctuidae > Luperina > Luperina nickerlii. The sequence continues at coordinate 4,632,793 of OY979662.1, forward strand.
ACTGCAATATCCAATCATTTAATCTTATTAGTTAGAACGCATCACAGCGTGGCTCTTACACTAAAACCGATTCCACCAACATTTAAGACAGTCAATAATTTTAATGATCTTTTGGACTTTATTTTTCAACGGTACGAAATCAAACGGTATATTTTTTGTTAGAGTATTAATTTATCTTATAATTTGGTGGCTCAATAAAAGTGTCAGTTATGTGTACTAGATTTGTTTGTGTTTTTTATTGAGCTTCAGTATTTTCAGCTGACGTTCACCTGCGGTGTGGTAAATTGCATTACCTACCTCGCAGTGCAATGCAAAAAACTAGAACACTCTGCGTATCTACCCAGTTCATTTGTATCTAATGTGATGGTTGAAAGTGATTGAATAAAAGTGGTGCTAGATGTAAAACTGTCCATACAAAATGAAGGAACTAGCATGCAGTTACTAATGACCGCACGACTTTTACCGGACCTTTGAAAACCGCTACAAAAAACAGATGGATCCCTAGAACAAGCCACACATGACATACAGTTGATAAATCAATGTTTGTCTATGAACTAAGAACGCAATTCACTATTATGCAAAAAATATTTGGATGTTTTTTGCCCAGATTAAGTAACATCTTAACACTTAATAGCAATGATGACATCTCCATAAAGTATCTGATGTAACCATTGGATGGAGCTATCTGCATCACTGCCTAAAATAGCCAGTGACGTCATAGGCGGTATACCGGAAGTATGGTCGTCTGTTGTAAGCAGAAAGTCGTGTAGATATTCTGATCACGCGAACATTGCGCTATTGACGTTTGGTGATGCCAATTGTAGGAGGTGATGTGTATTACCTGGCAAAGTAGAAAGTTTTTTGTATTAGCGCTGGATTTTAATAAAACGTTCAATAGCTCCCTACTGAAACTGGTTCACATCATCGGAAGAAATTAAAAATAAAATACGGTTCATAACATTCTTTAAACTAGACTCGTTTTAGTGTACACAAATACTATAATTAGTACTGCCTGTTATGGAATCGCATTCCAGAATAAAAACTATCGTTCAAGAAAAAACAAGCGTTGAAACTCGGAGTTCCCCAGGGAACTATCTTGGGACCCGTAAACAAATTAAGCAAAAAGAAAATAAGTTTACTCATGATAATTATTATGCCGTGAAATATTTTCGCGTTCATAGAGTTTATTAACAAGGTACATACCGGCTAAGAACGCCGGTTTGCCATACAATTTACACCTGTCTGTCAAGTGGTATGTTCTCACGAGACGACTCACATGTTTTGTGTTAATTACTTCTCGTGAGGGTTCGAACACACGTTCATCTACTGTTAATATTCGAAATAGCAACACTTATACACCGGTGTGAATATACTTTGTAGAACCATCTGCGAGAAACGTCGTTTAAGTACTAATTTGTAGATAATTCTATCATGTTATCAGCAGCTGGTTTAAATTAAATCAAGTCTGAGCTAATTTTAGTATATCTATGGTGATTAGAAGGATAAAATATGCAATCACTTAGTGGCCAGGTTTCTTCAGCGTTAAATACTTCGGTGTGTTCTCGGCCTTATTGAGAATGGTAAACAACTCGTACGTCCCAATGCCAATGTCGGGGTATTCCTCGAAACGCACCAACTTTGAAAAGCACCAAATGCAACGTCTATCAATATAATTTATTACGAATCCTTCATGCCCTTCTCTATGTTTCATCGTTGATGCATTTCGAGGAATATTTTTTTTTCGCTGTATGCTGTTGGTGCGTTTCGAGGAATACCCCCCATATCAAGTTAAGGACTTTATTGAACCTAATTAACAATCCGATAGTATTGGAAGAGCACTTTTTGTATTTTTGAAATCTTAATACAAACTTTGTAATGATCAAATTAGACAAAGAAAGAGACATGGATAGCGTTAGACAAAAAGTTGAAAAGACCCCTTATGACTTGATGCTTGCCCAGTCATGGTAGTATCCTTTCAATATACGCTACTGCAATTGGCTGATAGATCACACTGCTGGAATTTTCCCAAGTTCTGACCAGTTCTCCAGCTTTCTGCACCCAGACTGTCCCGGCCAGCTTTTCAGGGTCTACCGTCCATTTAACTAATAGATCAAGCTACTTCTAGCAATTCACGCTTATTATAGTAACCTACTGTGTCCTATAGGGTGCAGATTCTCTTCCAATGATTTCATACTATTAGGTATAACATTCCTACTTATTATGTTTTAAATGTCACAGTTCATTAGCCGTCACTATTTAATGTACTTGATCAACTTCGCTTGCTCGTCTATTACTATAAAAATGTATCAACAAAGTTGGTGTAACAAAACGTGTTTGTATTTAATGTTAATTGTTAACAATTAATATGAAATACCTGCACGTCGGTCGTATTCCTTTGTTGAATAATAATGTACGAAATCGACTATCTGTTTTAAAATAACGTGCGTACGATATACGCACCGATCGTGGACGTGATTTGACAATAAAAATGTCACTGCATGAGTTATGTAACATTTGACATGACACAGTAAAAGCAAGGAGTGTAGATTTTTCAAACAGCATAGTATAATCATCCTATAATGTTCCCACTGCTGGAAACCAGGCCTCGTTTCTTCGAGAGGGAGTGAGCTATCACTACATAGTATAAAACAAAGTCGCTTTCTCTGTCCCTATGTCCCTATGTCCCTTTGTCCCTTTGTATGCTTAAATCTTTGAAACTACGCAACGGATTTTGATGCGGTTTTTTTTAATAGATAGAGTGATTCAAGAGGAAGGTTTATATGTATAATAACATCCATTAAACAGTGGAGAAGTACTGTTATTTTTGAGGTTTCTAATGTGATGTCGTAAATAATTACATTTTTTCCGCTTACATTGCAAACGCAGGCTGAACCCTACGAGTTTTATCAAAATAATGTACTAAGTATTGTACACATTGAAAAGGTCTACAGAAAAGTCCGTGATGGTATATGTCTATCTCTTATGGATAACCCACAATAACTTTTTTTTGTCATTTACTTTTTACGACAAATAATGGCTAATTTTCGAAGCGATTTTAACCAATACAGCATTAATCCTTAACCAATTAAATACCTTGAATACATTGTTCATTTAATATAGATCTATATGGCCCTTTACACCGTATGATTTAAGTGAATATTTTCGAAGATATTACAGATTTAAAAATTGCGGGACGTAGCGTTTGCGGCGGTACCGGCCGGCCGCCCGCCCGGTGCGGCAAGAGCGTGCCTATAAATGGCGCGTCTGAGGCCGCGGTTTTCCCTATAGCACTTTGAATTTAGCAGCGATCGGACGCGTTTATTATAAAAACGCGACGCGATAGCAGGAAATCTTCATGGTATAGGGAAAGGGGGATTGTTTTACTCCAAATTTAACGCGTGCGGGCCACGGGCAGTAATGAATAAATCAAAACTACTGAATCGATTTTAATCACATAGGCTATATATTTTATACCCGTGCGAAGCCGGAGCGGGCCGCTATGTTTTTATATACAACGTTCACAGTTTTTCTGTAGTGTATTTAGTATCAGCATTGCACCCGTGCGAAGCCGGGGCGGGTCGCTAGTAATCTAATACGCTGGTTCAGTGCGTGTTTGTAGATGTCACATGTAATTAAATAGATTGATGGTCAAGTATTTATGATACGCGTCAAATCAGGTAAATAATGATCCTGATCTTTTCATTTCGATCTCGGTAAATCAAAAAAATCTATGAAAAAGAGAATGAATGAGACTTGTTGTAAATTTATTCCGGTTCAATAAATCCTTTGTTCTCAAATAATTAAATCCCCAAACTTATTGCACCATGTCCCTATCGAAAGCTTCGCCCGAGGTAAAGACTTCAAAAATACACAATTCATTCGGTTGCCAGCAGTGTGTGGGTGTCTGTGTCATTCACACGCATTTTGTATCTTATTCATTAGAAGTAGTTTATCTAGGTATATGAAAAGTACAATCGTACAAGAAAACACAACTCGTATAATTTGATTCCCGAATATACCGTGCTTTTTCATCAATGGATTGAATTGAATCGATATAGATTACGACATCAACTACCTTCTTTAAATGCAAAATTGATCCAATAAGTTATTCAGTATTGGTAGAACGATCCAGCACGCTTCTTCGATTGTTGAATTCGTTCATTATACGAATCTAGTTATGTCCAGTTTCTCTTCTTTGTTATTTCGATTTGAATATTAATTTTATGTGATTTCGATTCTCACTGATTGATGTATTGTGTTCATTTCATAAGAAGGAATGTCACGATCTCCTCTAAATATGTTCAATTGAGTTTGTTTGTTTGTTTACCTATATTTCTGTATAGGAAGTTATTTCCTTTGCTTTTTTTTCTGTGGTTTGAATCAATCCATATGGTAAGCATCAATGAAACCAACAAAATGAATTGGCATATTGAATATGACTACGTAAAAGTTTATTAATACTATCAGCCTAATAAAAAAAAACAAAAAATCAAAGAAAATCTTCCGTACGCAAAATAAGCGCATTGACGTAGAGTTGCGGACATCAGCCGGTATTACCTATTACCTACCTACTATCAGCCTTTCAAATTCTAGCCACTATAATGTCAGTAGTAAGCATAGGAGGTTTTACATCAAAAAATGATGTTACTGTTTTGTTAGTATAAGAAAACACTTTCTTGTACTAACAAAACAGTAACATCTTCATCGCTAAAATCACAACTCGCTCCACATAATTCGAGCACTTCCTATGTAGTTCTCATCTCGTTATTAAATGTGGTCTCATTTTATAATTACAGACGCTTATTCAAAGCTGACCTTTCACTTTCTTAAATAGATCCCCAACTTGCATTCTTTAGTTTAAAGGTTGTGAAATTAGCCAATATTATAATTAAGAGATAGCTAATCTTTGTGGAACAATGAGATTTCAGTCCCAATAAGGCCATAGATGGTAATGCTGCTAAACAATCAGGCTGAGTCGTCTACGGAACATCTTACTCTTCGAGACAGTCGCAGACAAAATTGCACTCCATAAAAGCACAAAAGCTCTTCCTTGTCGGTCTATTTTCTATAAAGCGAGAAGGCAATACAACTTAGCCTACATACAAACTAAGAATAAAGGAGATAGATGATACCGACGATATAAATCCATTAGAACAATAACAGTCGCGACGGCCCCGTGTCCACATTTTCGCGTATTACTCAACTGTTACCTACATTCATTCCTGCCCACGCGCATGTTACGTAACCGCTACGAAATTAGAATAGAATACCGCCTAATGACGGCTTGTAGCGCTTGTCAAAGTAATGCCACTTGTCAAATCTAGCTTTTAAATTCAAGAATAGGTGCTAAACATGATTTATATTGATTTGTTAACGTTTATGGTTGTGTTGGGGCGATGTTTGCTTGTAAACTTGACGTCAAAGTTTATCAACACCGCCTTGTTTTTTTTGTGTCTGGGAAACCGGTTGACCAGCCGGGCCTGAGGCTGAGATATTTATCAATTGCAAATAACCGAAACCTGTCAATTTAATGCCGATTTGATAGAAATACGGTCTCTGTTTTCCGCGATATCCATCTTTCTGGGAAAACCACGGTTAATGTAAGCTGACAACGTATTCCTGCAACTGCCAACTATTTCTGTTAAATATAGGCTGTCGAATATGGAATCTTCTGTAGTGATAAAAAAAAATCCATACGTACTAAAAATATTGTAGGTATTGACATGCGCCGTATAATATTTTTTTTATAATATTTTTTTAATATTTCTTTAACGGTGAAGTTTCCCAGTCCCACGACACAATAAATGGATCGTGAAATAAAAACTGTAACAAAGTCAAGATTATGGCAAAAGTAAACAGAGAGCATATCTACCGACTGAACTACAGTCGTGATCACAAATCCAGCGTTGTAGGGTAACCAAATATTATCAACTTTAAGCCATACAGCTTGCAAAAAAATATATTTCAATGAATTTCTACAGACAGGACATGAATGTGAGTGGGGACTCCGTTACTTAATAAAAGTACAAATAAATAAAACGTGGATATAAATGTTAATCTGGATCCACGGGGATCAACATGTTTACTAGATATACGTTTAGGTTTTCATTTACATTCAATCGGCACATTCTGCTTGCCATTTGAATCCAAAACCGTAAGTAAGTTGGGGATTTTCTACTAGGTTTATGGAAGAATAAAAATGAACAAGAAGTGTTTACAAATGTGTCCCACAAAAGTCTTAAAAACATTGAAGATAAATATAGATACAGTCAGAGGCTTAAGCAAATAATACCTTGTAACAGTGGTAACCCAATCACGACTCCGGCCGGTAAGTTCAGGTCACAAGCCATCACGACAGTGACGATGGTCACTGAGCATCGCAAAAATATTATAATTAATATAATTGAACACGAAATGGTTAATAAAAGAGAAAGGGACACGACATGAGCCTTGGACGGTTGAGTTCACTTTTTTATTAAAAAAATTATATTCGAATGACTTGAAATTGCACACGTATATGATGGGGACATGACGGGATGAGAGTTTATCCTCCGATTATTATCTAAAAATTATCTTTTTAGGGATTTCAAATATATTATTATTCTCCTTTATTCAACTAAATAGTACATATAAATTATATTTTTAAATATTAATATAAAAAGATATATAAAAACAAATAAAAATATAAAAAAAAGATTTTTTTATTATTTATTATTAAAAGCCTGTAATGTCCCCACTGCAAGGCAAAAGGCTCCCTATTCTCTTTCCACTTTTCTCTTTTTTAAGCTGCTAAGGACCAGTTCTTGTTGAAGGAGTCCAGCTAATCCCACCATCTCTATTTCAAATATTATCTATCAGTTATTTTATTTACATAATTAACTTTTTATCTATGCCAGGCCGAACTTTATCCATATCTTTCACAAGTAATCATTTGCTAGGTACTTTTTCTAAAAAGATGTCTGAACATTAAAACATCGCGTGTCCCATGACGTAGACGTATATAATGACATCATCTACGTAGAGATAGTATACAGGCATGTTTATGAGTATAAGATTGACAATACAACAATATTAAGTATTCACATTGTACATTGTGTCAATTATAAATAACACACTCTATTCCAACTTAGTTGACAAAGAGCACAATTAAGCTGGACTACATGGCGTAAGAAATATTCACTCAAAAACGTATGTAACGTGAACTATTTGTAGATCTTTTAACACATCTAAATATACAAGAGATTTAACCAATTTCCTCAAATTCTCATAAATTAGGGGTATCCAAAGCCCTGCTTTCTGTCGGTTCCTCCAGAATTGGCTATATCAGTGAACTATTAACACTAATAAAAATATGGATGCGTAAAACTACATTTTAGTAGGTACCTAGAATTACAAATTGTCTACTCCAGTAGTCGCTTACCCCACATTGTCCGGCAAATTGGAATGATTGCAATTGTAATCCAGCTAAAAAGACCATTCCGGAATTGCATTGCAAATAGGTTCACCTGGGTGAATATCAAAATACTTTTAATACTTTCCATAGATGTAAGGTTACGTCCATTTAGGGAAGCTTATACAGTTATGATGACCAGTATTTAGCCAGTGCACAGGAACATACAAAAACTAAGCAAGAATCTCCGTGATGATCAGAATTCAGTATAAAAAACCCTAAACGGATCCGGCCTTCCAGCGCACTATTACGAAACGATTCTATCCGGAATCAGTAGTACATATATTTATTTTTTATTTGAGTCCCCAATCACAGGCGTGATGAATCGTAGAAACAGAGCGAGCGGCGCGTGCGCCGGGATCGTTGACCTCACGTGAAACAATTTTCCCTAACAGAAAGTTTGGGAACAGATACTTCGAGAATTTTTCTTGAGAAATAATATAAAGCAGTTGACCGATGGTCAATAAAGTCAAAGTCAAATAATTTATTTCAAATAGGCACATTAAAGGCACTTTTGAACGTCAAAACTTACAGTCAAATTGAATTGATTCTAGTCGCCCCTTCCAAAAGGTAGTGTTCGTATGGAGAAGAATGGGCAAGAAACTCCACCGTTACTCTTTTAAAATGTTTTACAAGGTTTTGTATACATAATGTAATTATATGTGAAGTCGATGCACCTAGAATAAAATTAGTCTATCACGAAAGGTAAAAAGAATTTAAAATGAAGCAATGACAGGTAAATCAATTATGTGATAGATACATGGTGCTCACATATTTACAAATATTGTAAAAGTAGATGATTTTCCTGGAATTTTAACAAGTGTGTGAGTTACTGTAGTCACAGATTGTAAAAATCAATGTCATAAAATTTTTTAATACGTTGAGTCAGATATTTTCGGTCTTAATAGTGAAAAAGGATCTAGAGCAATCAAGAACATTACCTGTAAACGACTAATGACGTAATGAATACCTGAAAATTCCGGCAGGATTTAAAAAAATACACAGCGGGGAAGAGGATTTTATTAGGGAGTTATGTAATTGCAACTCTCAGTAAATACTGAGGTATTTACTGAGAAATTCCTTAACCCACCCATAAAAACATTACCGGTAAATTGATCGAAAAATATTTACCGGGGCTGCTAATTTGGTTTTTCTCTTTGCCATAAACTTTAAACTGCCGACAAATCTATGTCAGCCTTTATAAAGTAGAGTTCCATCGATCGTGTGACGTAACTAGTCTGGAAGTACGCACAATGACCGTTCACGGTCATGATCACGCATTTTGGATTATGATCACCTGATCGTAGCCTACGTCGAGATCCAAATAATTTAGGTAGCAATGCTGAAGGAGGAATAGTTTTACTTGAAGGTAGAATTGAAATAACTGCTTTTGCATTACTTTTCGTGGAAAAAATGAACTTTGGGCAAGTTGCCTCTATTGGGAAGATTTACCACCACTGGGTGAATATGGCTTGTTTTAAATAATGGGAAAACGCGCGATACTAAACATTAATCCCATTAAGGCTCCTACAAACAGGCGCGACACGCGATATAATCGCGCGCGACACAAAGGCACCGCTCGTTGCGCGACTTGCGGTGCCATTGTCGCGTGTTTGAAGAAGCCTTTACATATCCTGACCTTTATACCTATCATTTCGTTGTAGATCTTTTTAATTTGATTACTGATTAAAATTTAATAAAGAATGGTGATGTGATGTAGGTGAAGAAAACGAACACTAGGATTTCTGCAAATGGTGTAATATTTTCTTTGGCGACTTTACAAAAAATATAATTTTCATGTCATTTTAAACGACGCATAATTTTTCCCACTGATCAACAATTTCGCGTTTATTGCTATCAGTAGGGATATCCCCGAATTAGAATAACAGGTTCTAATGGAAAATCGATGTTTCGAGTTAGTAACATTAGTGATTAAAATTAAAGATCTAATGGTCAATTAGGTCTGTTTAACTGTCACTGGTCTATCATTAAAATGTTGCGTGTAGGAAAATCCGATGCTAATAGAATTTCCCTTTTCTCCTTTGTAAGTGTTAGCACCATCAGCATAATGAAGATGTCATCATCTATGACGAGACTTTCTATTGGCATTCTTACACTTTCCTCTTCCTTATCTTGAGAAGTGACATCAATAGTAATAGATGCTTGCTTCATGCTTGAAGCAAGTCTTATGATAGAAGCAAGTGTGCTTGAAGCAAGTCAACGGGTAATGCCGTGTCATTGAAACAGGATTGGTTAATAGAACCTTATACTCAAGATTCGGAAGTGCAAACTCTAATGCATCATTTATATTTCGCGAAAGCTCATTAAGGACTCCATCTTACTAGACCTCGTTACCATTGGAAATAATTAATGGTATTGACCTTTAATTATTTCTATTGTTCATTTTAGTTATCTTATAGAAAGGAATAGTTTATAAAAACCTGCTTCTACAGTTAAGGCGCCTTCAAACAGGCGCGACACGCGATAAAATCGCGCGCGACACAAAGGTACCGCAAGTCGCGCAAAGAGCGGTGCCTTTGTGTCGCGCGCGATTATATCGCGTATCGCGCCTGTTTGTAGGACCCTTTATCCTTTAGATAGTGTTTTTTATTTTATTTTAAAGGTTTCTTGAATAATTTTATTATTTCTGCCATTACTTAGCACCCCTTGCCTCACCGTGGCCTTGGCCGCTACCGTAGCCAAGGGTAGGCGGGCCGCCGGGTACTAGGGACCAAGTGTTTTTTGTGCTTGTCATTCTTGGGGGGTTGCCATAATCGCCACGCTTGGCAGGCGGGTTGGCGATCGCAGTATGGTATGGTGGTGGAATGCATAGAGAACGCTGCTGCCCATCCTCCGGTACGACCCTTAGTCGCCTTTTACGACACCCACGGGAAGTATGTATTATCATCTTCGAACTTCTTAAATATGACTATCTGCCGAAGTTGATAAGAAAAAAGTCTGGGTCGCAAAAAAAAACAACATTTACAATTCAATTCCAATAATTATAGTCCCATTTCGCTAAACAAAGATGGATGTTTCATTCAGATATTCAATGCAATCAGTTGAATGTGAATTGAATAGATTTCAATATAGTATGTTCGTACGACTCCGGGCATAGTCGAGAACATGACCTCGTGTCAATATTCTCGTTATTAAAAGAACTTCACAATGAAAAACTATTGTTATTTAATAGAAAAGTTGTCTTATGTATATTATTTAAATAACCTACTAGCTTTTGTCCGCGGTTTCGTCCGAGTTGAGGTCGGAGATTATCCCACGTGAATGACTACTGGGACAATAGATATCCTGTGTTAAGGCGTCAAAAGGTAACAGGCAAACAGCATTCGTTTCGCATTTTTATAATATAAGTGTATGCCTTTGGGTTCACTTCTATGTCCCGTTGAGATCGAGATTATTGTTCGTGGATTATCACAGTGATTAAGGCATTACCGCTGGCTCGTCTGCCTTGTGTCCCAAGAGATCTATATTTATTTAATTGCTCGGAGCTAACCAGTGGGAACAAAATACTAGGTAAAGCAATGTGCACCTAAATGATTTGGCCATAGACCGCCCGTTGCTCTATCCTCGATTATTGGTAGAAATTAAAGAAAATCTATTTGCATTTAGGGACGTGTATTGTAATGAAGTATGAAATTGTACAGGTTCTTTGTTTTCCATTAATACATCAAACAGCAACCATGTAGAATAGAATCCGTTTCGTATTTATATTTACATAATATTGTTTAGAATCTCGAGAAACCTTGACGTGGAAATGTTTATTCACTCGCTAGCGTCGGAGAAACATACTTTAGTTTTTATACCTGTAATTTCGCAATAACGGTGCCTCTCAGAAAGAGAATGAACTTCGTTAGCATTTGCACCAAACGGAGCAAACCACATCCTTACTCGTGTTGTTGAAAAAACTTAATCATAACATCTGGCACGCTTATCGTGGCACTGCCATCAGACGCGAGCGTGAGCTCCGCAGCGCCGAACACTACGCGGAGTGCAGTCGCCGCGCGCTCGCGAATACTTACACACTGGACGAGATAAACCGCGGAAATATTTAAAATCAAACACCGGCTCCAACAACCGTTTCTTGTTCAAATTCAGAAATTTTATTAAATTACTCTTTTTACAACAGGTGCGTTTAAGTGTAAAATGTGATTAAAACTGTGATCTTATAATTTAGTGTAAGAAAACATGATTGAACTGTTAAAAGTGAATGACAACAGAGTAAACGGAACAATGAGAGATATCGGAACGGATTCGTTCGTGTGCAGAGTTCAGTATCTGGACGACATGGACCCTTTTATGGAGTACAATGTACGGGAGCCTCCGAGGCCGCTGTACCACACGTTCAACACCACCATTCCCTTGTCCTATCAAATAGCTGCTGTTCACCGCTTGCTTCAGGCCCCACACCGGGTGAGTGTTACCTGTTATATAAGAATTATATTACTTTTTAAAAACCGTAAATAGTTTTATTACTTGCAAAATTACGCGTGTACGACCTCCTTCGTTAATTAAAAATACAATCGCCGATTATATTTCACGTGCTCGCACTCACGCACCGCGCGACACATAAATATTGACAATAAAATCAGTCACTGATAATCGCATTGTTATCATTAAATGACTGATTTAAAAGAAAATAGGTGACAACCACTAAGGTCGATGATAATGATCGAATTGTCATAAAATAATACAATGCTGTTATTTAGGTAATAGATTAAACGTAGTCTTTGTTTTGATAGACAAAAAAACAATCCTCCTTTGTGTATCATTGCATTCATACATTTCTATTCGATTAGTGAGATGATCAAAGATCATTCAAGTAAGCGATAAGATCACCCATGTACCCTTACACTAATACGATCATCACCAACTGCCTAGACTTTTCTCAAATATTTTGGGGTCGGCTTACAGTCTAACCGGATGCAGCTGAATATCAATATTTTACATAAAGCGACTGCCTATCCGACCTGCACAACCTCGTTGTTCCTAGGTAATACGATACCCCTTGGTAAGAGTGGTTGTCAGATTTTGGGTGTCTGACGACCCGTAACGACTGCCAAAGATCGACGAATGACAGCCGGGACCAACGGCATAACGTGCTTTCGAGGCACCGAGGGACCTTGAAGGCTCCTGCAAACAGGCGCGACGCGCGACGAGGATCGCGCGCGACACAAAGGCACCGCTCGTTGCGCGACTTGCGGTACCTTTGTGTCGAACGCGATTTTATCGCGTGTCGCGCCTGTTTTAAGGAGCCTTGATATGTAAAGATGGTCGCTCATCCACGGACCAACCGCACACCAAAGCGTTGCTTAACCAGATCGATCAACCCGTGCGGCTATTATTACATAGCCACAAGCATGGGCTTGGGTGGTTAGGGGGTGGCCACTAACCACCCCGCCCACCACCCAACGATAGTGATTTAAATAGTATTTAAGGTGTAACTCTTGGTACCCATTCAAGTTAATTCCGATCTAGCCGGTATCTAGCTGCCCTCTCCCAGCGACGCCTTAAGCCGATAACCCCCACATGGGGTCTACACCCCATGTAAAAACTTAAAAACTAAGCTACTACACGCTAAGGGCTACCCCTTAGCGTGTAGTAGCTTAGTTTTTAAGTTTTTTAAGCACTGGCTGAAGGCCTTAATTTATTGAGGCATCTACAGGCAAGTCCGGTTAAGCAGACGGCAACCTCCTAGGTAGAACAGAGAGAGGTCAAATTAAAAAAAAAATGGTGTTCAAGTGAAGCTACAGATGATAGTTTGCTGTGTGTAATCATCGTGATCAAATATGTACAGACTTAATGCTAAAATTGGTAGTGTCTGTTGCAAATCTCTACTAAGAATACAGCAGTGGTGCTCCTGGCTCCACCAAATCGTCAGTGAAGCGTTCGCTGTGCGGACGGATGTGCCGATGTCGTTCAGCTAGCAGCTACAAAGGCAAATGCAGCCCGTTTCATTGACGAAGCCGACTACTCAACTATTAACGAACTACGTCGACCATGTTGGAGAAAGAAGAAATAGGTACGTGCCTCATTACAGCAAGAGCCCTATAGGATATTTAAATCGCTCGAAATTGGATCGGCACGCGAAAGTTCTTTTAAAATTCATTGGTTTTAATGGCTTTAAGGCTAGCTTCAGTCAGAAACAAATCAATAGGGAAGGACTTTCCATACCACAGAACTACAAAATACATTTAAGAGGGGCTGTTAAGTAATAACAGCCGCACGGGGCTATCAATCGGATTAAGCAACGCTTACCGCGGTTACTTCGTGGATGGATAACCATCGTTACATATCAAGACCTCTCCATGACTCGAAAAATACGTTAAGCCGTTGGTCCCGGCTGTCATTCGTGGATCTTTGTCAGTCGTTACGGGTCGTCAGAAGCCCGAAATCTGACAACTGTCTTACCAAGGCGTATCGTATTACCCAGTAACTGGGTGTCATCTGACCTTCATCGCCAATATCTAAAATATTATTCAGCTGTATCCAGTAAAACTGGAAGCCGACCCCAACATAGTTGGAAAAAGGCTAGGCAGATGATTAAAGAGGCAGCTAATAATAGGACAGTGCGTTATAAATGTAATGGAAGTAAACACTATTACTAATACCGGTGTTACTCATCGCGGTATTTGGCTAAAATTATACGTTCTAAATACTCCCGCTACCTCGCTCAGGTGTAGCTATGACATAATATCACTTATAACTGTAGGCAGTTGTTTCGACAGCATTCTACAGGTCGTGGATAGTAATAGACCACCCCGTGTTGTATTCCTGCGAATTGAGAATTGAATCAGAGGTGACTTAGATACCTACCACGAACAGATGTGAAGCTAGGAGTAATTTTCTGAGACCAAAGATTGCTCTTATCCTCATTTATGTAGTTGAAGTCCACAAACTTCTCCTGAGATGGACCTTCTAATGACCGCTGCGGTAAACACACAATCAGCCTATAATTTTCCCACCGCTGGAACACAGGCCTGCTCTCGGTGAGAGGGAATGGGCCGTAATCCACCACGCGGGCCCAGTCGGGTTGGTAGATGTCCACGTCTTAAAATTTCTGGTTCTTGGACATGCCGGTTTCCTCACGATGTTTTCCTTCACCGTTTTGAGAGGAGGTCTGATGAGATAATTTACACAAAGTAATGCATCTGTCTGGTTTCGAACCTACGCCCTACAACTCGTCATTCGCGGCCGTTACCACTACTGCTCTCTACGGCACACGGTCGGTCCAAAAGGCTAGTGCTTTAGCAGACAGGACGACGCTACACTGCCGGTCATCCACGTGTGATATCACCTATTAGTCATATTTTACGTCAATTACAACAGTGCGATTTTCTGAGGACTACACAGCGTTGAAGTACGCCATGCATAAAAATAGGGATGTTGACACAGTCTTTTTCACCATATCTTGCATAACATTTTACTAAGACCAGTAAGTTGGCTTACTAGGCGGATTTGTTCCATTGTTTAATAATCCTCGACTCCTTAACGAAGATTATTTATTAATAGCAAAAAGATTAATGAAATCCTCCCAAAATTCACCGTCTCTTAAGAAAAACTAAAAAGCCAGCGTTTTGTTCGCATGGACACGTTCTACCTATTACCAAAATAATATCTCAGAAAAAAGTGCCTATATACGAGTATATCTCGGGACTGGAAACATCCACTTAGCCACAACTAGCTGATAATACCTGGCACTTAAATCTGAAGTGAAACATTCATTACCTTTAGACCCAGTCCCGGTATAGAACCAGTTTCCATTGTCATAACATCTGTCCGAACTCGTCCACAGCGCATTCTCGATTACACAGATTAGCAAAATTACAGTCTAACTAAGTATACGGACTGACGTAAGTCACAGGATGTGTAGTCGAAAGAACGGGAGCACAGATTAATTAGAATTACTATAATTATTTTGTGTGTAAAGTATCATACATATATAATGCCCACTTTAATCTTTGTTGGTGCATATTATCACAGAGAGCAGTGGTGGCACAGTGGTAAAGGTCGCGGCTTACGAGTTTTAGGTCGTAGATTTGAACCCAGACAGGCGCTTTTCTTCGTGAAATTTATTTCATCACCACTGCTCTCAAAACGGTGAAGTAACCGTGAGGAAACCGACTTGTCCTAGAACCATAAATTCGAAGACAATGACATGTAACATCTACTAACCCGCACTAGGCCCGCGTGGTGAATTACGGCCCACTCCCTCTCACCGAGAAGAGGCCTGTATCCCTTCAGTGGTAACATTATAGACTGATTATGTATATTATCACATGCTCTCAGTTCAGTTTAGCGTGAATACGCTAAACTGAATTTTATTGTATGTTTCATTAAAGCAGGTAACCCTACGATTGTACCCCTCTAATTAGATGCCACGTCACCCTAGTTCACTTTTCGGGATACAAAGTGCCTTGAATGGTTTAAAGAAAGTAAGAATGAAAAAGTATCTATTGCGACTCGTACAGGAAGATCACAAACTAAACTAAACACAGCAAAATAAAATCCAAGTTTATAAAAAAAAAAGTAACAAAAGGAAAATGAAACAAAAAGTCCTATACGAGGCCAAAAGGCTCCTATCTCAGCATGATGCTACAACATATAAAAAAAATAACAACAGTTAGCAGTACAACAATAGTTAACAGTTTATTAAACAACAATTTTAATGTAATTCACTCTTTATGACTACATTGCTCACTAGTTTTAATCTTTCTTTTCCTCGTTGCGTTCGTCGGAAGTTTATTAATCATGTCCAGATGTAATCTTTGTTTATACGATCACAAACGCTACCTGAGAAAATTCTGCTAAAAGCATTGTAGCGATTCCATGTTGTGGAATCGCTACAATGCTTTTAGCTTTTTTCCTTGAAACATTTTACTTTCATATTGCATTTAAAAAGGTGTAACTATGTAAATTGCTTTGGAGATGTGCGGGTCTTGAAATGGAAAAGGATAAGCAGAGGTTATTTTAAGATAACATAAATTCAGAAGGTAACAACAGAACGGCTTCCTATTGCCCCTTTAATAATAAAATCATGAATTTTATTAACAGTCTCAGACCAAATAAAAAGTCAAGACATAGCGCTGCGAACAATACAGTGAAGCATGTAAAAACTACACCTCCGCTCTGTGCATACACGCTCACACGCAAACATTTACCACCATTTACAATCAAACTACACCTCACTATGTGCACACATGTTTACGAAACCGGCCTAACTTTACTGTTGACAGCCCTCTGTCTTGGTTTTTTTATTTGGTCTGAGTTAATAGTATATTAAACAGATAAACTTTATCCTTTTTAATATAAATGGAGTAGTTATGAGAAACAGACAAAATCAATAGTGATTTATTCAAACTAGGCTGAAAATCAGCACTTTTTAAACGTCAAAATTACATTCCCCCAAAACGCCCGCCCTTCACCACTAGTGGTTTAGCTGGGAAGAAGAAGCAGCGCAACAAACTCCCCAACAGAAACGGATCTCTTTCACAACCAAAATAATAAAAAAGCGCAGTAGTCCAAGTCAAACTCACTCAGTCTCGTTCCTCTGATCCCTCTGACCTTATTTCCCTGCTGTGACATAATAAGTGTGTCATCGCATTACTAGATCTGCCAAAAATAATGTGGACTGCGTGTTCCAGGAAACGATCTGTGAACGTGCGTGTGATGTTGCACTACGAACATACGATGCGTCAAATGTGGGTCGAGTAGGCTCGGATCATTTCCAGTTTATTTCTGCATCTTAGTTAATGTTTATTTTATTTTTAGTAATTCTGCTGGAACTTTTTGAGAGACCGTTATATTATTATGGCCATTAATTTTTTTTTTTCATCAAACCATTAAAAAAAATTTGTTTGGTCACTAATCGCTACTAACGTATATTTTCCGTATATTGTTATTTTGGATGGTAAACTATACAATAGACTAACAAGACGAGTGCCAAAACCTACATCCGATTTAGCATGTTCAAAGACAACGGATGAAACTTTTGCAATACTTTCCTACCGAGAAAATAAAGGCTCGTACACACAGGCGCGACGCGACACGCGACACAAAGGCACCGCAAGTCGCGCAACGAGCGGTGCCTTTGTGTCGCGAGTCGCGTCGCGCCTGTGTGTACGAGCCTTAAACAATGCGTGCATGATTTTCTGTAGTTGTGTGTTGTTCTCACAAGCAACATAAAGCTAATAACTTTAATAAACCCATATTAGATAGCAATTTCAGATAAGTGCAACGTTATCACCTCATAACGTTAGTATTAATATACTGATATAAATCAATGTCGGTTCTTTCACGATGCCCTGACCTACGGGAAATGTAGCGATAAGTGGATTAAAGGTGAGTGTGTACATTAGTTACATAAAGCATGCTAAGCTATCATATTGATCATTAGTACTGACTAGGATGATAGGTTATTGCTGGTAATCTATACTTCTATACTAATATTATAAAGCTGAAGAGTTTGTTTGTTTGTTTGGTTGAACGCGCTAATCTGTGGAACTACCAGTCGGATTTGAAAAATTCTTTTTGCATTTGATAGCCCAATTCTTGAGGAAGGCTATAGGCTATTTAACATCACGCTATGACCTTTAGAAGCCGAGCAAAAAGAAAAAAAGTCAGAAAGAACGATAAGCAAAAACGAAGTAATAGCGCGGACAGGCGATGCGATGCGACGGGGTGGGTCGGGGGAACAAGAAATTTCACGCGGACGAATTCGCGGGCAGAAGCTAGTTAATAATAATCACGAGATGTCTGCAGTAGGTCGGCACTGAATAAAGGAAATGAATTTATTAAAAGGCGGCCAAGTGCGAGTTGACCTCCCACACGACGGGTTATGTACCACAAAGCAAAAACGCCGGAAAAGACACATTTCTTGTATGGAAACCTCTTTTAATTTTTTTTTTACTTTATTTTATTTTTATTATTGGTTGTTATATCGGCAATAGAAATACACACTCTGTGAAAGTTTCAACTGTCTACCTATTTCGTTTCATGAGATACAGCCCGCTGACAGACAGACGGACGGATGGGCGGACAGCAGAGGCTTATTAATAACTTCCTTTGGCACCTTTTGGGTACCTACGGAGCCCTCAAAAGGCAAGCGACACTCAAGCGCGTTTGACAAAACTTCAAGGAAAAAAGTGGAGGAATATTGTAACTACGAAATATATATGTGTGGCTTAAGAACAAAGTGTCAGTCATAAATTGACTGATCCCCAGACATCAGCCCTTCAAGACTCCAAAGCCAAGTAGTTTCTCGAATAACATTCGACCAAAATTACGAGGGAACATGACTAATTGTACAAATTCGTGGGTGGCCCCGCAAATACTTTTGCTACTGTTCGGTGACCTTGGTGGAAACTGATAAGCTATCATAATCCAGCACACACTTACATTGCGGACAATGGACTCTCCGCCCTTTTTGCAAAATCGTGCTGAAAATACAAAGGCTAAATGTTTAGTAATCTCGGCGCAAGTAGTGGCACTCATCGGATCTGGGGATCTATTTACTCTCTATCTGTCTCTCTCATTATATTTTCTTTGCTCCAGTTTCATGTTTATTATTATATGGATATATTTATATGTATATATTTATTTAGATTAGTATAATATAACTTATGTATGTATTTATTGTATTATGTAAATGGTACACTAGTTACACTACGGACTACCTACAGTATTTGTCTGTCCTTCCCCTTTTTAAATCCATCCTAAGGTTGTCTTTAAAAGATCGCTCTTAGCGATAAGACCGCCCATTGTGTCACTCTTTGTACAGTTTCTATATTTATGTCTGTAATTTATACTAACATAGTTTTTAAGTTCATACTAACAATATGTGTATAAATGTAATGTAAATGGATCATTGGTTGTCTGAATAAATTAAATTAATTATTATTATTATATGGTGTACATAATAAAGAGTATTCTATTCTATTCTATTATATTCTCTCTAAATCCGTCAACGAAGACACGCGCTCGTCTGAAAAAAGTTGATACCTCAAACAAGAGTCAAATTAAATATTTCGGTCGGGCAACACCGGGAGGGACAACTGTCTAGTCGTGTGGTCATTAATTCTTAGTCTGAAACCTATAACTAATCTAATGTCCGTAAGTGATACGGAGTAGAAACGAAACTATGGAGGTCGTGCTGTGGCCCCCCTGATCTCCAAAGTTATAGCTACACACGGAAGCATCTACTGTATTACAGTACATTCTGGTCTGGATAGCCGCACTCCTGCTGGGTTTGTTAAGGTCTATAGTTATGTTCCCATTTTGTGTACTTGACATACTTGGCTATCTTCTTCTAACACCAGAACCTCAATTGCGTAACACTTCAACAATCTGAAATATTTTGTTGTGTTTATTTTCCATTGCTTGATGTGTTTGAAAAAATCGTCTGCTCCACAACGTAAATGACGCAATGTATGTTTTTGAATTGTCAAAATGTAAGGAGTTGTCATTGTAAGTGTATTAGACAATTACCCCGCTGGGTTATCCCAACGAAGTTTCCGACCTTAAGGGGCTTACATGACCTAAAGCGCGGACTGCATAGAAAAGAAAGAGAAGCGTGATGACACAACCCTGGTAATTTATTGAAAAATATGAAGCAATTATTTAATAACAAAAAATCTATTGTTTAGACTGAAAAATTAAAACAGTAGTGTTTTAATATGTTGCTTGTAAAATAATCTGACATAAAATCAGAATGATTGTATGTATAGTATGGTTTTTATTGTAAAAAGAAAGTTTTCAGAGGTATCTCTTCATGATTTTTTTTATCGTATCAAATTAGTTGTATTATGTTTGCAACACACTATCTACCTACATAATATCCTGAAGAATATCATATATTTTTCTAATTTTGTTTACTGTAGTCGATCATATACTTTTATTGTTTCTAAAACTTGCATTTTTTGCGTTTAGGTCCTGTAAGCCCCTTAAATGTTAAAGATTATCAGGTAGGAGACAATAGCCATGACTTGACATTAGTCCAACAATACATTTCCATTTTCCTCAGACGAAAATAACTTACTGTTTTTCGCAACCGAATTTCTGGGGAATACCGCTTTGAATACGCCTAGGCACTTATTCATAAACTAAATTAAAATGGTGCTACTAAGAATTGAGTCACAGCGTTAGTTGATGTTGAGACATCGTGGACTAACCAGTGTTATCAAATTTTTTATCTTGTGGCTCGACAAAATAAACTATTTTCCTTCCTTCTTGATAATTCTTTATCAGACAGAGATCAGTAAGAAAACTTTTATAGAATGTATGCCTATGGTCTTCTATAAAAGTTTTCATGTAGAGGAGAGACTTTCGAGATGATTTTGAAAATGCTCATCTGTTTCATATTTGATTAGTTTCTGCCCGCGACTTAGTCCGCGTGATTTTCTTGTTCCCCCGACCCACCGCGTCGCATCGTATCGCCCGCTGTTACTTCGGTTTCGCTTAGCGTAATTATGACTTTTTCTTTTGCTCGGCTTCTAAGGGTTGTTGCGGGATGTGTGCTATGAAGTGAAAAAATATTTTTTCTAATCCGGCTGGTAACTATTTCCAGAGATTAGCGCGTTAAAAAAAATTAACTATATTATTATACTTTTATGAAATGACCACAATGTAGGTAGGTATACTCGTAGTAGGAATTGATTAGTAGATACAACAACTCAGCATTTCTAACATCCTTAATGGCTATTTACTTGAGTTTTTATCAGTTTCAACAATCCTCTTTTATTAGTTACAATGTACATATTTAAGGATTGACGTCAATTATGATTTCGGTAATCATTATAAGTACGTATTAGGTATATACCTATAATTTGCATTTAAAATATTAATTCTATGATACTGCGCATTATATTCAGATATGGACTGTTAGATAATACAATAGCTCATAATATATCATTTTTTTCGTCCCACCGGACGCTTTAGATAACGAAATGCAAAATAGTTTTAAGGCTCCTGCAAATAGGCGCGACACGTGACGCGAATCGCGCGCGAAACAAAGGCACCGCTCGTTGCGCGACTTGCGGTGCCTTTGTGTCGCGTGTCGCGTCGCGCCTGTGTGTACGAGCCTTTATGTGTGATTTTGCCAAAGCTACAAAATGACAGGGGATTTCCATTTATTTTATTTTTGGTAAATATTTACTTCTCTTTTGGACAAACATATATACAGTTGTGGAAATGTGGACATACATTATAATTAGAAACGACTGATATCGAAGTCACTTTTGGATAAACAAGTAATCGCTTTTACTTTTGTGTCAACTTACAGATAACAATATTGAGCCACATAAAATAATAGCTTTATTAGTTGGTTTTAATGATTCGTATTCAATAATCAAAATAGTTGCATTTCCCTATAAAAATAATTTATCGTAGGTAAATTGAAATGTACTTCGAGTTGAATGGCGTGGACTAGAAGAGGCCTATGTCCAGCAGTGGAGTGCTAGAGGCTGATGACGATGAAATGTCAAAAGTACTGGCCGCTAGACATAATTTTATTAAGAACGCAAAAAAAATGTCAATTTTAAATTTCGAAAACAAATAGTACCTACATTTTTTGATTTCCCGCCTATCCTATGGTTACTTTCTCCTACGTTTGTTCATTCAAAAGTGCATAATTATTTTTAAATAACCGATAAAAAGGAAAGTTGTGATCCATCAACCCGGAAAACGATTATGGCACTGTATGAACGAGATTGGTCGTATAAAAAGATTACTGATTATATTATGTAGTGCTCCAATACTAAGGTTTATAACGCTATAAATCACGTCAAGAAATTCGTCACTACCAATAATGTACTTCGAAGACCTAAATGTACAAAAACGACACCGCGTGAAATGCAAGATGCTTTGATTGTTCGTTCAGCCAAGTTCGTACAGTACGAAGACGCTTAACGGGTGCAAAGTAATGATGCCCGGAGAGTACCACTTCTCAAGAAGGTGCACCGAAAGCAAGATTAGATATCGCTAGGAAGTATGGCGACTAGACAGCAACTCAATGGAAAAATATATTATTTTCTGATGAAACGAAGATAAAAATAGACTAAGCAGGCATTGAATACTACGAAAAGACGTTTACGAAAAAGTAGTAAAGCATGGGGGTGGTAACATAAAAGTTTGGGGATGTTTCTCAGGGTATGGTGTTGGGCCAGTTAAAAAGATTGAAGGCATTTTAGACCAATTTCAATACGGGCAAATATTAGAGAAGACTATGCTTCCTTATGCTGAGAAGACGTTGCCTGTAGTTTAGACATTTCAACATGATCAGTGAAAAAATTTCTTAGTGATCAACAAGTCACTCGGATAGATTGGGTTGCAAACTACAGCCCACATCTTAATCCGATCGAAAATGTATGGGAAAGAAATAAAGAAGAGTGTGGCTGCTAAAAGGGCGAGTAATTTAAAATGACCATGATTGAATGCCTTTGTCGAATCTAGGAACACTATTTCTGTGGAACCCTTTAAAAAAATAATAAATTCCATGCCCCGTCTTTGCAGAGCAGTTATTATAAGCAAGGGTCATCCCATCATACCTTATAAACTGAATCACAAGTCGCAACAAAAAACTATTCTCTAAAAACGTTTTCCTGTAGACCTGTTGCGTTACCGCGCAGCTGTTCGTAGCAGGCAAAAGTTTAGTACATTTTTATCGCGTTCAAGATTATTTCAACAGCCCATTTGGGTTCCTAACACCTACCAACAGGTAGGCACGTTTTGGAAGATCGCCAAATAACACATGTAGATGTCTGTAAACACGATATCTAGGAATCGATATTAATATGTCAATTTGTGTTTATTTCAAGCTAAGTTTAGATTTGTTAAATATAGATTCGACTATCGACATTGAAAATAGGGGTTTGGAAGTAGATACCTAGAACATGTATGTGTTACTTAGGAGTTACACGATCATAGAAAATACATAATAATAATCATGAAAAGACTGAAAACTAGGTGTATGCTTAAGTAGAGTTCCATTAATACCTAATATTTATCTAATGAGTCTGTAAATCTTTGCTTGTGCTATCTGAGCTTACGGGACGATCAATTGGGTTAAGCTGCGTTTGCCGCGGTTAATTCGTAGACGGGTGACCAACTGTAACATACAAAGACCCCTCCGTGCCTCGAAAGCCGTTGGTCCCGGGTGTCATTCGTAGATTATTGACAGTCATTACGGGTCGTCAGAAACCCGAGATTCTGACAACCAGTCTTACCGAGGCGTATCGTATTACCCAGTTACTGGGTTGTGAAGGTCAGACAGGCAGTCACTCCATGTAAGATATTATAATATATTCAGGTGCCTCCGGTGCAGCCTTTCCCAACTATGTTGGGGTCTAGAAGCCGACCCCAAAATAGTTGGGAAAAGGCTAGGCAGATGATGATGATGGTGGGGTCGGCTTCCAGTCTAACTGGATACACCTGAATACCTGTATCTTACTTGAAGCGACTGCCTATCTGACCTCCACAACCCAGTAACTGGGTAATACGATACCCTTTGGTAAGACTGGTTATCAGACTGCCGGGCTTCTGACGACCCCACCATGGTTGGGAAAAGGCTCGGCAGGTGATGATTAGTCTGGGCTTCTTTGAGCAACAGACCAGTATAATATTTTTCATAATTATGACTTATGTATGAGGTATTACAATACATATAGATATCTATTATTTTCCGGAATGTAGTAGGTACGGTCAGCAACAAAAGTCGATTAACACTTCAGTTTTTTTAATCTCAGGTATTGAGTATTTTGCTCAATAACTGAGATTAAAAAAACTGAAGTGTTAATATTTTGCTCAATAGCTGAGATTAAAAATACTGACTTTTGTTGCTGACTGTACCTACTTCACTAAAATGAAGCAATATTTCATTCTGAATGCCTGAAAAACGTTATAAATACACATTCTGTTAGTACTTCCGGGGAACTTATTCTTTAGATAACTGCCTCGTTTTACATACATGCCGATATATATGACAAATATTAGGTATAAATAATAAAATATACTAATTAGCTGTTAATTGAATAATGTTATAAATAATATACAACAGTTTCATCTGATTTACTATGTTCTTATCTAATGTAAGAAGTATTAATTAAGTATTGACACTGGAAATGAACCTTCAGACCAAGTGAAATCCTTTAATACTTATTTACAGTACCCGGCGATAAATATTACACATCGACCTTTGGAAAGAGACAATCAGCTAATTTCGGCTTCGTAGAGCGTTATCTCTGTCGCACGAAATGCAAACAGTCCGGTATCTATTAGGAGCTGTTAAAACAATTATGATTTGCTTCTTGTGATAATTATTTTTATTCTTTGTACGAAATACAAAAAAAGGTAAAGGTCGATGTGCAATATTTATCGCCGGGTACTGTACCTACGAGCAGCCAGCCAAAAGTGATTTCTGATCATCAAAAAAGACAAAATTCCATACATTTAATCCCTTTATGGAATGAATTAAAAAAAATCCGTCCTTGGAGTTCACTTTGGTGAAATACCTAAGGAACTCTTATGCAAAATTTCATGCTTCTGGACCCAGTTGTTTAGGCTATGCGCCTCAAATTAGTCTATCGCAGTCCACTGCTGGACATAGGCCCCTTCCAGGCTGCACCACGACACCTTGTCCTCCGCCTTCCGCATCCAGTCTGTCCCAGCGACCTTCTTAAGTTCGTCGGTCCATCTAACTGGGGGGCATCCTGCACTACGCTTGCCGATACGCGAATGAATAAATGAATTTAAGATTTGTAGGAAGAAGTTTTCCTTTTAGATTAATTTTCCTGTGTAAAAATTACCCATTTTCCATAATTCAGGTGCTCTATGATCTTTGGTATGGTTATTTGACGAATGTTAACGAAATCTGCATTCATGCTGATCTGACATAAGTCGGTTAGTTGAATTCACATTTTTTTCATAGAATTAGATCGTTCAGTGGATTTAGACACAGTTTCATTGAAATTAGGTGCATGTTGTTTTGTGAAACCACGCGTTAAGCGAGACAATCAAATGCGCGTAACGCTTACTGTTCGCGACTAACATCATGAATTAAAAGAAAAGGAAACCATACGAATGTGCTTCAACAAAAATGGCTTCGAAATAAAATGGGTCAAATAGTTCCAAATATTAGTAAATCTTTTACAATAAGGAAGCAGAGACGTAGCTTTTATAACGTTTATTTAACAAATTACTACCATTGTGCATAAGGTGCTTCTGACCAGTCCATGTCCCACTTGCTGAAGTTTCTTAATTACCCGTTCCCTTGCAGTAAAGTAGCCCTAAAGAATGCCATTGATGCCACAAACAACGTGTCCAACTACTGCGCTCGAACAATATAAAAACAAAGTGCCATAGACACGAAAAGAAGAAGAGGAGTAAATAATTGACTTAAAAGATCGCTAGCATATACATATTTAGAAAATACTAACAGTTCGTTCGATATAATTAACTATACATATTATAATTTTCATCAATCGTTAGGGTTTGAGTCACCGGTACCTACTTGATTGAAGTCGTATGATGTGGTATATAATCGTATATTTTATTCGGTACATAACAGTACGTTTCTAAATAAATAATAATAACGAATTCTTGGACATCTAAGTAACACCGTTCAGAATCCAAAACATAGAAATTGTTTCACCTTTCACGTAAACCGATCTCAGTACAGTAGTACTTACTACTTATTATTATTTTAAAAAGTGTCCATGGAGTTAGGTAGGTAGGTACTTGTCCGTCCTTCTCCAGAGGAACCTAATACGCTTTGGGATGGGCTACTAGCTTCATCTTTCTGACTGACCAATTCCTTTACAATCCAAACGTGCCTGTAATTGGTTTAATTAAAATAAATGCTTTCCAATTATGCCTGAAAATTTTGCCTTCCACAATGTTACTGGAATTGTTTACTACTAAAGTGGACAACAGGACATAAACGCAAAAAACGCAACTTTTTTAATGCCTAAAAGTAAATTAATGAACGACTTCAGTTAAAAAAATATAATTATGATATTCTTCAGGATATATTGTATGCTAGCTAGTTATATAGTGTGTTGTAAACATAATACAACTAATTTGATACGATAGAAAAAAAAAATCATGAAGATACCTCTAAAAACTTTTTTTACAATAAAAACCATAAATACTATACATATCATTCCGATTTTTTGTCAGATT
Source organism: Luperina nickerlii (assembly GCA_963855955.1). NCBI lineage: Eukaryota > Metazoa > Arthropoda > Insecta > Lepidoptera > Noctuidae > Luperina > Luperina nickerlii. The sequence continues at coordinate 4,659,431 of OY979662.1, forward strand.
ATTCTACAAGCAACAAACTAAAGCACTAGTGTTTTAATTTTTTAGTCCGAACAATAGATTTTTTGTAAATAGATAATTGCTTCATATTTTGCAACAAAAATTACCAGGGTTGTGTCATCGCGCTTCTCTTTCTTTTCTACGCAGTCCAATAGTGACCGCGCTTTAGATGTAGTCCAATTATTTTGGCAGGTACGTTCTTCGCAGACATGAGTACCACTAGGTACTTCCATGAAAGTGTATGGTTTTCATTTTCAGCATAACTATTGATCGTAAAACTAACTGTTAGCGAGTTTTTCCTAATCGTTACAGCGCGACAGCGCGAACGCAGCGGGAGCTCAATTCTAATCAAAATGAAATTAAAGTAGTCGCTACCTCGTTTCAATATAATTTGTTAATCCCATTATAGCGTGGAATGCACCTAATTTCATTTATTAAGTTTAACGATATTTAATTTGGTTGGTATTTGTCAGCAAATAAACACTTAAAAATTGATACCAAGGTGTGGACTGTGCAAATGACCATGGGATTTCTAATCACAAATATGATATGGTTTGGATCGGAAATTGATACCTGTAAATCTAGGTTTTTAATTGGATGTTATCATCGTTTATTTGCTCGTAGCATTGTTGCTACCGCCATCTGTGCTCTATATGAGCAACTAGATAAACTGAAAGTTACATTCAAACTGATTAATGTTCACAACGCCACATAGGTGGCGTTTATAAACAAATGAAAATCATAACAGAATGCCATTATTTCCCGAAGGTATAAGCAGATGTGGATAATAATCAATCCAAAGTGACCTTTTTAGGCCCCCAGGATTTCTGGGGGCCTAAAAAGGCCACTTTAGCAGAATCATAAAAGGATAACATTATGAATCATAATAATTATGGCGAAGACAGTCCATGTTTTCCTTTTTTTCGCTGCACTACGTAGGTATAATCAAAGAGTTTGGATTTGGATTAGATTGATTGGTATTGTAGCAAAGACAAAAAAAAATAACTGAAAAATCCTTCACCAATGGGATTTGATACGATTAACTTAACAGATAACTGTCCATTATGATTCATAATGTTATCCTTTTATAATTCTGCCAAAGTGGCCCTTTAAGCCCCCTGTTCTGTTTATGATTCTGAACCTCTATGCGTTAAAATTTTTCGTCGGTAATTTTTTTTTAAATTAGGTGTTCCTTACATTTTGAGCGCGTAGCACTTTTATATGAAACAGCAGATATTTTTTTTTTGTTAACCCGCGAACAATTTCAAATCTAGGGGATAGAAACATGTGTTTCCAATATTTGTAAATAATTTGTAAATATGTGAGCACCATGTATCTATCACATAATTGATTTACCTGTAATTGCTTAATTTTGAACTCTTTTTATTTTCTCTTGGGGTAGACTTCTTTTATTCTAGGTGCATCGTCTTCACATATAATTATATTATGTATACAAAACCTTGTAAAACATTTTAAAAGAGTACCGGTGGAGTTTCTTGCCCATTCTTCTCCATACGAAAACTACCTTTTGGACGGGGCGACTAGAATCAATTCAATTTTACTGTAAGTTTTGACGTTCAAAAGTGCCTTTAATGTGCCTATTTGAAATAAATGATTTGACTTTGACTTTGACTTTGACTATATGCTGAATTCGTGGTTTCAGTTTGCGCGTCGATGTCCCTGCCACTCTGTAGATTGACTCGGCATCAAAAGCTATCAAAAGTCATCATATCTGTTTACGAATGGCAAGACAGATTAAATGAAACAACAATTAATAACTAATTAGAAAATGATGCATGGAAGGATTTGGGCGACGCCTTTGCTCAGTTTCACAGTGTAGGTTAATAAAAAAAAATAAAAAGTAAGAACAATTATGCCATACGTATCTAGAAGAACGGGTGCGTCTCATAACGTATAAACTCATTTGGTCTAATTTCATTTTATTATCGTTTATAAGATATAATCAACGTGAGATATACCAACTGTTGATATAATTTCTTTACATATAACATTTATTTATTCTAAAACTTAATTAGTATAACGTTGTTTGATATAACGTTTATGTAATCGAAAATCATTTGGCCTAACGTTTGATATGTATATTGTTTATTTAATCGAACGTTTAATATATATAAAAAAACGTCATTATGGTTAACACCCCGACTCAGAGTACCCCGACTCGGATAGGTTAGGTTAGAAGGATAAGGCGGGAGCTCCGCTCCGCTTCGCTCCCGCCTTAGCCTTCGTGGTTATTTTTTTTTAAACCACCCAGAAATACCTATCTTAGCGCAGGTGGTAATTAGTTACTAGTTATGTTTAATATCTACTTAGGTTACTATTACCTATAACTACGATAGAACTTACAAAGAATAAAACAAAGTTTTTTATGTTTTAAAGTAGGCGTTTTCATCATATTACACCAAATAAGTTTTATATCTTTTGAGTGGTATGTCAAACGATTTTATATTTAATGTATGTTATGTCAAATGATGTTATATTTAATGTATGTTATGCTTATAAAAATTAGTTATTTTAAAATTATATCAATCGTTCATTATATTAACTAATCACTATATTAAATAAAATTATAGGTTCCGTTGTTATATGTTGTTAATATTAGAGATTTTGTTGTTATATCATCTATTACTTACCCAGAAGAACTTTAGTCCATCATCATCAGTCCACGGATAGACGCGACTGAATATCAGAATGTTAACGAAGCTACTGGCCACAGAGTACTTTTATATCTATGGCTACTGGCCACCTAACCTCAGTCAACCCAGTTCAGAACGTTTGTTGCCAGATACACGGGCCGGATAACCCCCATTCGATACTAATCTGATGTAACGTCACTTAACCACGCTGGTCGATCTGTCGGCACAATATTTATACCTTGTCTTAATATATATGTATCCCATATCCTTATTAAGTCCTTCAGAGAATTAGGACAGGTAAATTACTTGTTAAACAAATTGACTATCAACGAAAATTGTAAGTATACATAATTATGTGAAATGGCTATAACACCGCTAACTAACGTAGGATGTCAATTATCTTAAAAAGTAATTACCCTGAATCTAACTATTAAATTAAATAAATCTCAAGACATTAATAAAGGAATTTCCCATTGTTATAGCTGGATGACGCGACGCTCCAGGTGTTCAAAGATGGCGACTACGGCCCGTACCTGGATCTGGACTCCACACTCGGCGAGCAGGATGAAGAACTCGAAGGTCTTCAAGACAGGTACCTACTTACTTCTTTATTAACCAACTATTTTATATGTTCGAATGTATACCTACATTATTTTTATAGATTTATAGTACGAGTACATTACAGTATTTTTTATATATTGTGTATGTTCATCGTTATTTTTATCAATAGTGGATCGATTAGTCAAACTGTTTTTTTCATTTGGTAGAGGATGCTCGCGCGGTTTTGCCATTTATGATTTTTATTCAGTTTGTTTTGGTCGTTTTTGACTTAACAAACATCCTGTCACTTGTTTGCATAGCAAGTAGTGGTACTTATTTGTATGTTTTAACAAAGAAAGAAAGAAAATACTTTTATTTAGCACAGACTAAAAGACAATACACCAGATACACACATCAGATAGAAGCAAATAAAAATAAAATAGAAAGTGTAGAGTCCGATGTAAGAAATTAGCACAAAAATGTGCCACAAGGCTGCACTAAAAAGGTCAAGAAGCAATTTTGAGTATATTATTAGGTATGTAATTCCACCCAGTAGCACAATATTATTGTTAGTACTTAGTTGACATTGGTATATCTAATATAACACAAGAATTTATCGTAGCAGATGGCCGTAGTTGGGTTTTGAGGGAAAAGTTATCAGAATTTAAATATTCCAGACAAGATTTTACCAATTGCCTATATCCTAATAATATCATAATGTTCATATACTCCTGGAACTGAGGCCTCTTCTCTGTAAGAGGAAGTGGGCCATAACCTTTGGATTCGAACACACATATAGAGTCCACCAATCGGCACTGGACCCGCATTGACATGTGGGTCCATTGCAGATTGCCGGACTGTACATGTGTGTTCGAATCCAAAGGTTATGCCATATCTCGCTATGCACTAGGACATGCTGGTATCCTCAAGATGATATCCTTTTTTTTTTGTTAGCAAATTGAACAAAATAATGTGCGCGTCTGTCAATTCTACTTGATAATGTTCAGCAGTATATTATTATGCGATATGAATTATTTAGGGTCCGAATGAATATGCGTCATTGGTCCTTTATAGGCGCTTATTGCTTCGTTCCGGCACTGCTCCCCTTTAGTTCCCATATGAGTTAATTTAAGGACCAAGCCAACCATCCACTACGAAACAATCCTTATGTGTCCAACAAGTGCGTACAGTGCGTGCCACGTAAGAAGAGACTTGACCCCGCCTCCCCCACCTCTTTCCGCCGCCCCTATGACGTCCGGTCCCGTCCCGCACTCAGACCTCATACCGCTAAAGATACCTAAAATCGTGTACTGCGCATGTCAAACCACGTGGTGTGTCAAGTCTCTTCTTACGTGGCACATACTGTACACTACGAGTCAACAATTTGGCGCGAATTTCATAAGTACGCCTTGATAAGACTTCTGTCTGTCACGGATTTTACAGAATACCCATAACAAATCACCTCAGTCCGTGTGTCAAAAAAAGACAAAACTGTGAAACTATCGCATGAAACACAAGCTAGACACGCTCGTTATAAAACAGCAATGTCGCACACACCACAACAAATTAGTCATACATAATATCTAAATCCACCGCGAAACTTGTTTCGACAACGATAGACGAAATGTTTTATTTAGTTTTGCGACTATAAATACTAATTCCATGAGGTCTACGCACAAGTAAATACGTAATGTCAATGAACAAACAATAATATTAATACAATTATATAGTAATGTGCAACTTCCATAGCTGTAAATTAATAAAGAAATTTCGTATATCATCATACTTTTATATATCGTTTTTAATGTTGTTCTGATAACGTTCCTTCCTGACCGAACTGTAAAAAGGCCCCCAAATAATATATGAATATTAAAATGTTTACCTACACCTCTTTGCAAAGGTGACGTCAACCGAAAGGTATTCCTAAACTCGCCTGACTAATAAACTTTTATCACACATTCATATAATAATGATACTCAGATCGAAAGTTCGACGAAGGCATAAAGGTATCAAACGTAAAAAAATTAAAAAGAAATTAAATGGTTTTTTTTTCGAGTGGATTGGGTCCTATATCCTGCATGAAGATTGACAGTAAATGCAGGAGTTTGCTTGCTTTAACTATGTATAATAAATGAATGTTGACAAATGATTTGCAGCAGATAGTGACGCAAAATCCATCAGGTTGTTAGAACCTGTTGGCTTTCTGAGTACAAAGTGATTGATAGGACAAATCTATTTGTAAAATACAAAGCCTCATAGCACTCAGAATTTGTTACGTTTTCGTCAGTGTACCTACGATTTATTTGTTACTGGAAGGATATTTTAAATATTGAGTTTTTAATTATTATTTTATACTTAATATGGCCTCATGAGGGGCACGTGGCTAAATAATAATAGCCGCACAGGTCGATCGATCAGGTTAAGTTACTTTTACCGCGGTTGGTCTGTGGATGGGTGACCATCTTCATACCGTGACCCCTCCGTGCCTCGGAAAGCACATCAAGCCGTTGGTCCCGGCTCGTGGATTTTTGGATCTTTGACAGTCGTTACGGGTAGTCAGAAGCCCGAAAGTCTGACTATCAGTCTTACCAAGGAGAGAAATTTCTTTGTCTTGTATTACCCAGTAACTGGGTTGTAGAGGTCAGATAGGCAGTCGATCCATGTAAAATACTGGTATTCATCTGCATCCGGTTAGACTGGAAGCCGACCCCAACATAGTTGGGAAAATGCTATGCAGGTGATGATTTATTATAGCCTCATAATCGGATTTCCTCGTGTAGCTACTGGCACTGTAAAATACTTAGACAAAATCATTCAGCAATTCAGCTCTGCTTTTCTCGCTAAGAAGACTAATTCATTGATCATAATACATTAGTACTGTAGAAATAAAAGACTGGTTATTTTTATTAAGAATTAAATGAATCCCGATACCGCGTTCATTCATTCAATTAACTACAGCACTCAGGGTGTCTTTGATTTCAAAGTCAATCTTCAGGGGACTTTCGTATAAACCTAAGAAACATCGGCTGTTACAAACAAAAGTGCAATTTTCAGCCTTAATAAATGTATAGAACAGACTTTCTTTCACTGTTTTAGAGTTGGTGCAACAAATCGATGGCCGCGAAGTGAAATCAGTTAGGTATCTACAAAATCATGTATTTTACAGGAGAACGTATTGAGCTCAAAACTATGATAATTAGAAGAACAAAGATATCTTCTTGTATTTTGCAACATTTAGTTAAAAGGACATAACCAAGGAAAAGAAAAAAGGGTGGTTTTTGAAGTTTGAATTAATTGCAACAACAAAATCATTATGATTGTAATCACAATCATAATGATTTTGTTGTTGCAATTAATTGTATATTCCCACTGCTGTCACGCAGGCCTCGTCTCTATGTGCCGTAATCCACCACGCGGGCCCAGTGCAGGTTGGTAGATGTAACATGTCTTCGAATTTTTGGTTTAACGACATGCCGGTTTTCTCACGATACTTTTCTTCGCAGTGGTGATGAAACTAAATACACAGGGTATGAATTCACGACCAACTCGTGGGTTGGGGCACTAAACAATTGCACTGATAAAAAAAAACCTTTTGTCTTTGTGTTTTGAGCTTTATTGTTTAGTTCAATTGTTTTTTTAAATCTGCTTGCTTGCCATCAACCGACTTCCAAAGGTCGTCGCACCGTTTTCCATGGGATCAAAAATAGATCAGTACCGGATTCGACACATGTAGATTTATTTGGGTTACTGTTACACTAGTAACCGGGTAAACGTGTATATTCGCAGTTTTAAACGCACGAGATCGTGAATTTGATCATTTTCCGAATTACTTGCTAAGCAATTTGCCTAGCCTTTTCCCAACTATGTTGGGGTCGGCTTCCAGTCTAAACAGGTGCAGATCGATACCGGTATTTTACATGAAGCGACTGCCTCTCTGACCTTCAAAACCCAGTTACTGGGTAACACGATACCTTGACAAGACTGATTGTCAGACTTTCGGGCTTCTGGCTACCCGTAACGACTGTCAACGATCAACAAATGACAGTCGGGGTTTTCCGAGGCACAGTGTCTCGATATATTATGGATGGACACTCATGCACGAACCGACCTCGCCAAGCGATTCTTAACCTTAAAGATCGACCCGTGCGACTGTTATTATTTAAACACGAGCCCCCAAATTCTTGTTAATTGAACATAGTGAGTTTTTTTTTCTTAGTTTTAAACTCACCTTTTGTTCTCTTTAGCAGAAACTATTTACATTTCACTACACTTGTACCGTGGCACGCTCATTTTTTATCTAAGAAATTATATTCTTTATTTATGTTAAATGGAGTCAAATTAATATCACCATAACATATTCAAGGATGTTTAATTTCTCGTCACCGCAACTTGTCACTTTATATCATCATGGTAGAAAGTATGGGTATTAGCAGCGAGCGAAACCGACCATGTTTTGTTCATCTCAGTTTTTTTCGATTCTGCTTCAATCGCGATGAAGTCGAACGTTAACAAAAACATAGTCTGCGTTTTAACAATGAACTTACACTGCGAAAACTTATACACAGGCTGCGGTAACTTCAGAGGAAGAAAATGAAACTAACTTTAAGCACTGCCAGCTTTTTTTAGGGCTGCAGATGACATATCTTTGCTTTTGTTTAGAATCTATTTTCAAACACTATAAGAAGTAGGTCACTACCCGACAATGAAGAAAATATAGATTATGTTTTGAAACGAGACACAAAAACTTCCGTAGGTATTCTGCTACAAGCTGTCTAAAATAAACAATTCGCTGAAATATCGAAGATCAGACAACCTGATTATATTTAAGGAGGAAGACTGAACAGTATCCTGAAGTGGAAATCATGTAATATTTGAAAATTGCTGCATCCGTGTGTCCCGCGAAGTCTATCCTATGTACGCCTGTCGGGAAAATTACATTATCAACGCAGTACCCTCAGTCCACAGCAGGGAGCGATGGGAGACGCAAGTCCCACATCATGCTGACCTAAAAACTTGATACTGTGATTAAAAATAAATATTCCGATGAAAATAATGTCGCGATCGAATTGAAACAAAATCAGTGGACCAATACGCGCGGTTAAATAATTAAAAAAAATCAAATTAGTTTTCCCATATATCCAGAAAACGCCGATTCTTTTACAAGAAGTGTAAAGATCATTATTCCCAATATTATTCTTAAACGTACTTATTCACAAACTTTATAAAAGTTGACGAGTTTACAAACAGCCTGTATACAATTTGTGGGAGAAAAATGGAAGATTACATGCGAAACTTCACACGATCCGACGTGGCTGAGGGAAATGCACATCCCGAGCGATCAGTACTGAACAGAAAGTTCAGGCAAGCATCATTAGATTCTGGCATAGCTGATGAAGAAGAAGGTGCTGTGAAAGTGAATTTTAACCTGGATTGGGACTATGACATGTCGGAGGATGAAGACGAAGATGAAGACCTCCTTGATGAAGAATTGTGAGTCGAAAACAAGTTTGTTTTTACAATGTGGTGTATTTATTTTCAAACAAAATATTTACACCCATATCTTTACTTATTATAAATGAAAGTCGCTTTTCGTGTCTATCTGTGTGACCGCAGTCGCATCGGATGTTGATGCTGTTTTCACCATCATTTAGAGAATTTAATCCGGAAGGTTTATGTGTATAACACGATAATATTAAACGTACATAATTATAATAAATAAATCTAGATATTTGTCAAGTAGTAAAAAGCCTGCGAAGCAAAGGCGTTTGGAATAAGCTAAGTCTTAAAGTAATAATATGTGTACATGTATAAAAAAAGGGGAAGGAAACATAGTGCATCCTAAAATTACAATGGTCTTACAATTAAATTGTTGAAGAACATATAATTCATCATGAAGTCCACTTTTGTTCAGTTGATTGTTATTAGGTAATTTGTTCGTTTTCTAATCTACTATCACAGTATCACTGTACATTCGGTGCAACGAAATAAGTTCATATTTGTATTGCAAAAAAAAATGTAGTTACAGAGCCAGATTACCGCTTAAACAGGAGTATAAAAATTTTCAAAAAGAAAATACTGTATTATTTTGTCTTTGAAATAATATTTACGCTACAAATTTCTTACTTACTACGATGCCATCTTTGACTTTTGTTCAATTTCATAATTTTCTCAGTACCTACTGTCAATGTCTTGAGCTTGACTGTTAATTAATGACAAATTTTATAAAACGAAATAATAATATCCGTAAGGATTGAGGATCCACATCAGAATCAGATTGCTGCAAAATCAGCTACATAGCTGTTAAATAATGGCTGATTTTAAAAATCTGATGTGGCTCCTCAATCCTTACGGACATAAATAATAGAGTGCCTCGGTGGTTCAGTCTAGTCGTCGCAAGCGCTACTGAACATGGGGTCCTGGGTTCGATTTCCAGATCATGCGAAGGCGTTGGTGGGGTTTTCCGTAAGGAATTTCTTAGTAGCAGTCCAGAGTCTGGATTTGTCCTCGGTCAATGGCACTAGGCTCTACATAACTGGAAAAATTTGGATGCACTATTATGTAGGTATAGCTGTGCCCTGTGATCTTTATTATAATTCGTTTAGTTGATCGCATTGACATTTTATTTTATTCTATTCTTTTTTATTATTTGAAATGGGTTTGCTCTTGACTCTAGTCTAGGTCAGAGATGACAGAGACAAATTCTACGCTGGAGTGAGCATACCCAGAAGAAGCCTGTTCACTCTTACTTTGAAGAGATTCGGGTTGTATGCACTCCGAAACACAAACGCAGGTAGAGAGTCTTTTGCTGTGCGCATTATAAAGGACATTTGAAAACGCTTAGTGCGAATTGGTGGAATAGCAACTAGGCAGGGATGGTAACTTGCAGTGCGTCTGGATGTCCGAAGGTAGAAGGGGGCCGGTGGAATGAGGTCGTGGAGTTCTTATATTCAGTATGTCGTTAATTGACTACCACATTCCACTTGTATTGTATATTCTCTGTAATACTGTTCCACTAGACAAGTAACGTTATGTTAAATATATTTTAAATGTATTTATTAAATCTCGCCGTAAGGTCGGCGCCTGCGACCATTTACTTGTCACAGCAATGCCACAGAAACACCAGAGTGCCTCTGACACTCAAGGCATAGACAAGTAATGAGGTTACGTCTGGCGCAGATTAAAAAAAATATTTTATTTTATTTTAATATATGCTAATATTTTACATATTATTTATTTATTTTTGTGACATCACAGCGGGCCCTATCAGAATACCAGCGCTGCGACATTTATTTTTTAAATGTCGCAGCATCATGCAGAGATAGGAGCCTTTTGGCCTCGTATTGGACTTTCTGTTTCATTTTCCTTTTGTTACTTGTTTTATATAACTTGGTGTTTAATTTTACTATGTTTAGTTTAGTATGTGATCTTCTTCTACGAGTCGCAATAAATACTTTTCTTTCTTTCTTTCAGTAACAATATTGTGAAATTTTATTTAATGTAATATGGGTTTTACCAGAACTAAATAAGTTTTGTTCCCCCATTGTTAAGTTAGTTGTCACCTCAAAGATGACTTCGCTTTTAGTCAATCATAATTTTCCACACAATGCATGCATCCTTTTTTTATGTCTGTTCAGTTAGTTTTAGCCATATTATGCATACTTAGCTTTTTTCTTGACATGCCCTTTATCCGATATGTATGCGATGCGTAGGAACGCATCACATATTCATACCACCAAAACCACGACAATCGACTTTTATTTATTCAAATGGCTAACTGAAAAACTGCTAAGCAAAGGCCTCCCTTCCCTTCTTATAATATTCCCTATTTACGGCCTTGTGTGGTCAAACTTTATAAAAAAGCCAATTTCGTCCTCCTAGGCCTACCGGGTCAATAAAGGTTATTTGTAATCGGTTGATTGACAAAAATAGATATGATCAAATAAACGCAACTTGGACAAGTCCAAACATCGGTGCCCGTCGGTATCTGCGCTTGGCTCAACTCTATGTCGCAGGTTCGATTCGTGAATATATGGCGAGTTAGTTGCGCCACTTCTTCTTCCCAACTAAACCATAGACAGTGGTGTAGAGCTGACGTTATGGGGACCGTCTTATGTAATTTTGAAGTTCAAAAAGTGACGATTCTCAGCCTAATTTGAATAAATGACTTTTGGTTATTAATATCTATGATTCCGAATAGATTTTCCGGGGGGCATACCCGCGGCGTGTCAGTCTTTTGTTTGTTTTTATTTGGGCATTTTCTTTTGCTGACTGTCGCATTGGTCTAGTGGTCGCAAGCGCTACTGCTGAACATGAGATCCTTGGTTCGGTTCCCGAGTCGGAAAAAGTGTTATTGGGTTTTCCATCTGGAATTTCTCAGTAGCAACCCGTAGTCTGGATCTGTGCCCGGTTGATGGCAATAGACTCCGGACTTAATAATCATACTGTGACGATCTAATATCGTTTGCAGGGCCAACATGGCCAGAGATCGCACAAGACAGGGAGACTTGGAAGAATAAAGAGGAGGCCTTTGCCCAGCAGTGGGACACAAAACAGGCTAACAAAAAAAAAACAGTGGCACTCCGGGAGTGCCGACAGAAGTGAAAACTTGAACAATTACGTGTGTATTTTGTGAATCGTCTTATAAACAAAACACGCGCGGTACCGGCTACGGCCATCCGTCTTACGAATTTTCGATCAGGTCACGTGTCCTGACGCGAGTTTAACATTTTTTACCCATTACAAAAAAAAGTGTACAACGCCGCTAAAGAAGTTTTCACTGCAAAAAAAACTTGCGTAACATAGATACACTATACATATATAGGTACACCACTATCGATTGATGCCAATAGGCACACCTCTATCTAACCTTTCGGGGAATACATACATAAACATACGAGTACAAACATAATCAGCCTATAACGTTCCCAGTCCCACTGCTGAGACACAAGCCTCCTCTCAGTGAGAGGGAGTGGGCTGTAATCCACCACGCGGGCCCAGTGCGGGTTGGTAGATGTCACATATGTCTTCGAATTTTTGGTTCTAGGACATGCCGGTTTCCTCACGATGTTTTCCTTCACCGTTTTGAGAGCAGTGGTGATGAAATAATGTATACAAAGTAAAGCGCCTGTCTGGGTTCGAACCTACGACCTACAACTCGTATAATAAGTCGCGGCCGTCACCACTGGGCCACCACTGTTCGTCACCACTGGACCATCACTGCTCGTCACCACTGGGCCACCACGCTCGTCATGCGTGAATACATGCGTGATGTTATTTCTTTTAATTTGCCTGACAGGACTCGCTGCTTCGGGTCTTGATATTAAACTTACTTCTTTCCTATTTCTTCGTCCTACATTAACAAATAGCTCAAATGTTCATGTTTTCGTATTTTTGTTTCAGTCGGAAGAATGCCCTGGTCCTACGCACCCAGCTGTCTGTGCGAGTGCACGCCATCATTGGTAAGTTATCCTTACATCCTAATAGCTTATGATCGCGGCGTCTTCTGCGTAAGATGTCTTGTTCCGTAGACCCAGCTAAGCTCACTCTATCGTAGACTTTGTCTCTGTCACCTCTGACCTATACTAGAGTCAAGAGCAAACCCATTTTAAATTTAAAAAAAACCACCGGTTCGCATCGCATCGTTCGCATGCGCTGTTACTTCGTTTGCGCTTAGTGTTTTTCAGACTTTGTTTCTTTTAGCTCGGCTCCTAAGGATCGTAGCGTGATGTTAAGTAGCCTATAACCTACCCCAAGAATTGGGCTATTAAATGCATAAAGATTTTTTTATGTCAAAGTTTTGAACACTTTTTTGAAGAATTTGCAAAACATGTTCTCCCATACATTCCAACTGCGAATGTAAGTTTGTACGCGCAATATTGAGAGATTTACCATGTTGTTTATAGATTTTCCTGTAATCTACAGCAACAGCAACAGCAGCAACAGCTATTACAACAGCTATTAACAGCAGCAGCAGCAGCTGTAACTGCTATTTTTGCATTTTTTTTTTGTTGTCTTCGTAGTATCTGAGATAAGGACGTTGGAGTGGTCAATTTTCATATGTAACTATGTTTAAAACGATTAATATATTAAAATTATAAAAAAATCAAGGACTTGAAAACGAAATAAATTTCATTCCGTTATCGTATAACGTTCCAAAATTTGTAACGATACTAAAATCTAAAAATATCAATAACGTTACAAAGAAAAAGTTATAGAATATCATTTCCGTAGAACAATATTATAAGTAACGTATAGGTATCAGTTACATTAAGCTTATCCGCTTGTAACGTTAGAGGTGAAACGTTACAGATTCATTTGTAACTTTATTCTTCATACTTTTTCGTCATCTTTTATGTCATGAAACCGGCAAAGTTGAGTATCGAAATGAATAACGTTATTATATCGTTATACTAATAATGATATATCATATTGTTAGTGAACAGTTTAAGATTTCGTTCCGTTTGTCAGTATCAAGCCAAGGAATTAATTTTGGTACGATCCTGGCGGAACGGTACAAATTATCGGTACTGGAACTACGCGTACCTAACGTTATTTTGAGTAACGTTTCACAAGTCCCTGAAAACAATTATAAATTTGTAAAACTTGTTTTTAAATTTTCTAATTTGCACACCAAAAACTATCCCTATATTCAAAATTAATTTATTTTTACTTTACACATCCGTGTTTGGGTCACAGAAATTCAACAACAGGCAACACTGGGGTGTTACCATAGCCACCGCTTGACATCCGGATTACTTATCGAAGTATGCTGTTGTTGGCATACAAAACAGCCCCTCATGTTTAAAACCATTCGCGAAAGAGCCGGTTACAGATATACTACCTGTTACCCTTGGTGTACTACCAATAGTTTAAGATTTGTCGTTTTTCCATTCCAACAGAGAGATTACTCCACTCTCAAGGCCGTGAGCTTCGCAGGGCGCTATTCACCCTCAAACAGATCCTGCAATCTGACAAAGACCTGGTGCACGAGTTCGTCGCCAACAAAGGCTTGGACTGCCTCATGCAAGTCGGCAATATGGCGGATCATAACTATCTGGATTACATACTACGTGCTCTGGGACAGGTAAAAGCTTCATTAATAACATAACACTACTTTTTCTACGTAATATTCGTGTACTGGTGCATTCTACGCGATGTCCGTATGCGATCAGAGTACCAGCGTTAGCTATACCCTTATACCAGGCACATACTGAGCTGGTCAACCATTTAGTGCAATTTGCAGACACGCATCTGATACATGCTGTGAGATTTGGCCAAGTGGTAATGGCCGCGACATATGAATTGTAGGTCGTTGGTTCGAACCCAGACAGGTACTTTTCTTTGTGTAAATTATTTCATCACCACTGCTCTCAAAAACGGTGAAGGAAAATATCGTGAGGAAACCGGTATGTTCTGGAACCAAAAATTCGAAGACATCTGACGTCTACCAACCTGCACTAAGCCAGGGTGGTGGATTACGGCCAACTCGCTCTCACCAAGAAGAGGCCTGTGTTCCAGTAGTGGAAATACATATTATAAACTATGCTATAGCACTACCAGAACAAAGTGTACTTGTTCTTTATTTTTAAATATTTTTCTATTGTTTTTGTTCTCCGTCTATCTTAGGTTAACTAAAGTCTTTCTTCTAACTCTGTTGTACGCCAAGTCTAAATCCAAATATTGGTCATCCATGAACTTATCTATGCCAAATAAGCATTTAGGCACGAATTAATAACAAACACCCCAAAATACTTTCGCGTTACCCTAGTATAATAAAATACTACGATGATTTGGGTCATATTGTTCTAAGACTGATGAGATAAAAAGTATAATATATGAATTTACACAAATACAGCACTAGTAACCAGACGCCAAAACCCATTGAAGATTAAATTCTTTGTTAGACTACAGCATACTTATCGATGCAAGTTGATACTAGACCCGAACTTTTTGCCATTGTCAGTACTAAATACAAGTGATAGTTAATAATAAGTCCGTCTTCTTCCACTTTCAGATACTCCTGTACGTCGACGGCATGCACGGAGTCATGGCCCACAAACGCTGTGTCCAGTGGCTCTACTCTCTCATCGCCAGCAAATTCCGTCACGTAGTCAAAACTGCTCTCAAACTACTTCTAGTCTTCGTTGAATACACTGACAAAAACTGTCTTCTCCTCATCGATGCCATTGTCTCTGTTGACGGTTCCAATGGTCGACAGCCCTGGTATAACATCATGAAGATCCTGCAAGACTTCGATGCATCAGATACTGAACTCCTGATTTATGCAACTACTCTGATAAATAGGTGTCTGAACAATGTTCCCGACAGGGATACTTACTACGACCAAGTAGATGCCCTACAGGATCAGGGGATAGACGACATTATCCAGCTGTATATGTCTAAGCAGGGAACGGATTTAGATCTGTTGAGGCAGCTGCAGATTTTCGAAGCCGTTCTGCTGTATGAGGACGGTGATGAGACTGGAACGGCACTACAGTAAGTAAATAGAAACATGACTATTCATTTCGTACCTTATGTGTTACGTTTATTGTGCTTCAATAAGGTTTTGCTACGGGAGCATTTAAACGATTTATATATTTTTATAGCCAGACCTTGAATTGCCAGTGTAGCCTGCATTTAGGCCTTATAAACCAAAATCGTTTTAATAACGACCGATCCTTCATTTTTTTGCGATACTGATTATTTTATAAACCATAAAAAATATGATTTCAGGCAATTAGACGACTCCGTGATCAATTCAATTCGACTTCGAAGCATAAACCTAAGTACTGACAGAAGAAAATCCAAAAAACAGCAATGTAAAGAGAAAGGTACGTTACAAATTTTTTATTCCTGTTTTAAGACTTCTCAGTGTGCTTTAATTATTATGTCTCGTGACATGTTTTTCTGCATGGTAAAATCAGTTCATGCCTTAAAAATTTACTAAGACATTTTCATTCATATTCCAATTATTACATTATTAATTATAGTTTTCTTTTTCGGCCTGATGTTTGTTGTTTGCCAAGTTTTTATTAATATTGTTGTTTAAAAATCACATTTTGACGGACTTTTGTTCCAGTTCATATCTTCTGGAAGTAACACACAATGACTTTTTCGACTTTTTCTGAATTTTAGATGAAGTGCTTTTTAAACAACATTCGTTTTATCCAGGTTTCTCTATCTTGTGTCGTTTTTCACTAACAACAGCAAAACCAGTCATCACTCATACTGAAACAGACAGCATAACGAAAATAACGAATAACCGTCGCTCATCATACTTACCGCAAATCACCGATCATATTAAAGAGAACAAAGAACTGAGCTCAGCTTTAAGAAGACGACGAGACAGATGCGCGAGACAAGCACACCATATCATCCAGCAGCAGGAGATGTTGAACCACTCCAGTGATATCTACAATGGACTATTTCCTAACCCTAACGGCAGCTTCACGAGCACCAATGGAAGTTTGCCAAGTATCACAAGTACTAATGGAAATTTCTCAACACCCAATGGTAGTTTGACGAGTACCAATGGTAGTTTCACCAGCCCGAACGGCAGCTTTTCAAATCTCAACGGAAGTTTTTCAAGCACCAATGGGAGCTATGCAAGTACCAATGTGAGTTTCCCGAGCCTTATTGGGAATTACACAAATACCAATGGGAGTTTCACTACTGCTACTGGGAACTACACTAATGGGACATACACCAATAATAAGAGCTACTCGAGTGTCAATGGCAACGTCAATGGTTCAAGCCTACAAAATGGAGTCAACGGGCATCACGAGGAGGATGACAAATATGTTAATAGGACAACGAAGAATTTTATCTTAGCAGACGTTTTAAAGAATGGTTTGTGCTTTTAACTAACCCACTACTAATTCTTTTATCACCCGCTTTGTTCTGCTTCTGTTTTGCTCGTAATTTTTGTGATTTATAATTTTATATTTATTAACTATAAATTCAATATTAAAAGTTACATTGACTATTGACAGGTAACCAAAGATATACATCAGGTCTGAAACAGAGGATCCAAAATGGAACTCTAGGCCATAGTGTGAATGCTGTTGATGCAATAACCGTGATGCGGCAAAAACAGACAGATCCCGTCCCTGAGGTTAAAGACGATCGGGGTATCCTGCTGAATAGAGAGCATAGCATCAAAGATCTGGCGCAAAGGCTGACCAGCCCCGTCAGCCCTACCACTGAGGATAAACCTTTAAGGGTTTCTGATATGGCAGGAATTGTGTCAAAGGCCAAAGAGGAATTAGCTAAATCTCAATCAAAAGGTAATGAAAATTCCCTACTTTTAATCAAAACTTAAAAATGACTGACCTTTAGTTTTCTATCTTATCTTAAATATTTGCTGTATTCCAGAAATTATAAAGAGTCCATCCATAGAGAAATCACCAAAAGTGCACGAAATAAAAGTGTCAGAGAATGACTTGCATTGGGAAGAACTAAGGAAGGGATGTCTTCACAGAGAATTTCATCTATGCGACTTAGACTTTTCGGAGCTCCGCGAAGACTCGGACGATGATATGTCATCGCCTGCAGTGAATGCTGCTAGCGGTCCACCACCGCCACCTCCAACAATGTTCCCACCAATGGGAATACCTCCTCCATTACCTGGCTGTTTCCCAATGTTAAATAAAAACAACGTACCTACTCCACCAAAACCAGCTCATTCTTCAGAAATGTCAAATGATTCTGATAGCTCCACTATAAAGAAGAATAAGAAGACTGTGAAGCTGTTCTGGCGGGAGATACAAGAGAACCCAACGCCTGTGGCAATAAGGCCAAAGGTTGGAGGCTTTATATGGGATGACCTGCCTGTGGTCAGCGTGGACACAGCCATGTTAGAGCACCTGTTTGAGTCCAGGACAAATGACTTGATTATCAAAGTAAGTTTTTCTTTACTTTATAACTTTCAGGCAAGATGTTGAAATAAAAGTTGGGTCTTCGAGATTAATTGTATTAAAAACAGGTCTTATCAGTCTATTATTTAAGTTTTCAGCCTCTCATTACAAAACAATTGAGTATAAATTCAAAATATTATGATTTGATAAAATTATTTGAGTTTTTTTTAAGTTTAAGAACTTGTGTATTGTAGAGTATATTATATTTCTTTACTAATTAGATTTTCTTTCTTTTTTTTTCATGCACTTCTTCGGACATCTTCAGGAAGTAAGTATCACGCTTTTTTGGAACATTGCCTTGCCATAATTCTCTATTTCGTGCTTTTTAATTAATATCCTGGTACAGATGTTTTAAGAAAATATTATAAAATACTGGATAGAGAACTCTTATTTTTAGAATAAATGTGAATGACCCGTTGATAACTTCCTTGTATTCAATTTACAGAAACTAATGGAACCAAAGAGAAACCTTATTTTAGACGCTAAAAGATCGAATGCTATTAATATAGCAATGAAAAAACTACCTACGCCTCAGACAATAAAGGCAGCTATAATGAAGATGGATGCTACTGTCATTGGCAGAGAGGGCATTGAAAAACTGCTGACCATGTTACCGACTGAAGAGGAAAAAGTTAAAATTCAGGAGGCACAGGTATGTACTAAGCGCCTGTATAGAAAAGTTTATTCTCAAAGAAAACAAGGCTTTTTGTATCTCTTCTCCTCGAAAGAATAATTCTAGATGTATCCACTCATATTCTAATTTTAATTCAATCTATATATTTTCAGTACGCCAATCCGGACCTACCTTTGGGCAGTGCTGAGCAGTTCCTACTCACCTTGGCTTCTATCAACGAACTCTCATCCCGACTCAAACTTTGGGTATTCAAATTGGATTTTGACAATTTAGAGGTAAGGCCTATCGATACCATAATAATTTTAAACACTCATTACAAGAACTTTCATAATCATAAATCGTTATTTTTCTAATATTGCAGAAAGAAATCGCTGAACCACTGATGGACCTGAAGCAAGGAATAGAATTGTTGAAGGTGAACAGGACCTTCAAAGTTATCCTTTCTACATTGAGGACTGTTGGAAACTACCTCAATGGTAACTACGCCAAAGGATTCCGGCTGGAGTACTTGTCCAAGGTCGTGGAAGTCAAAGACACCGTGCACAAACATCCGTTGTTGTACCATATCTGTGAAATGATCATTGAGAAGTTCCCGGATAGCTCCGACTTTTTCAGTGAAGTTAGTACACAGTTTGTATGTTGAAGATGTATATTTTTCTTATTGGTGGTGGGCGGAAAATTCTGCATAACCGAACCTTCCAATTTATTAGTAACTTTCAAGAAGCCCTTCCGGTTCTCTACTGATCTACTCTACCGCGAAACGAGAGTCCTCAGAGTCCGCCAGCTTTTCATTCTTTCTGCCTGCACAAAAACGCACAAAAATATTAAAAGAAGACCCGACTACGCATCTATCATAAGCAAAAGAAATTACAGAATACCAACACCTGACAACACCTCTTTGCTAGCTAGAGGCTCCCCGGCCTACTCTCTCATTAATACGTACAATAAAGTCTGCAAACTCTGCGAAATCAAAAAGACTACTTCATTCGGCTGCAAAAAAATTGTGAAGGAAATTTTGCATAACATTGGCTATGATGATTCGAAACAATTAATATAAAGACCCTCACCTGACACCAAATTAAACGAAGCACAATGGAACAAACACGCACACTTACACACACACACACCAGACGCACACACACCACACAATATCACACATACACACATACACACATACCATACCATACCTGAAATCACCTCTCTAGTCTCCACTCTGGAACTCGTACTCCGAGCCCCAAGATACAGACTAACTGTCTAGTTTGGGGCTCACTAGTTAATACTATATTGTAACCTAGCTGTAGGTAATATTTTAAGCTACTCATGTCGTCCTAACTTACTGTTAACACCTGCTTACTGTATCACCTGGACAATAAATATTTTTCTATTTTCTATTATTCTGAGGTCGTGATAGTGTGGAAACCACTGTTATATACTGCAAATCTAAGAAATAATTAACTAATTACCCACATACTCATATGAAATCGATTTATATTATATATATAAGAACGACTATCTTAGTCCGACAAACCAGTTTTACAACAACAGTATTTTTTTAACTTTCAGGTTGGTCCCGTCATCCGAGCCTCCAAGGTAGACTTCGATATTCTCTCAGGCAATCTTCAGAAACTAGAGTCTGACTGCAAAGCATCCTGGGACCACATGAAACGCGTCGCCAAACACGATAGCTCGCAGATATTCAAGACGAAGATAAACGAGTTCCTCACTGACGCAGCCGAGAGAATCATCTTACTCTCACTCATTAAAAAGAGGGTGATGAGCAGGTAATACTTTTTAACAATGCAGCAAACCACTTTGGTGTTCTCCGTGTCCTAACTAAAAGCAATTTTTGCGCGAATACGCGATTGACGCGATCGTTTATATGAATTATGACGTACAAACGCAACAGCGCGAGTACGTTTTACGCTTTCGGTTAGGACACTGCATTAGAAACCTAAAATAAATGCGTCCGTAATTATACCTATTGTTTTGCACACGCTATATACTTAGATTCTTAGATAAAATTCGTTTGATAACTTATAATTAAGGAATAGCAATAAATTGCCAATGCAGTTGTGATAAAATTAATACGTTGCAATGCGAATTAGCCCCTAGCGAACCGAATACCCAATGACTGAACCACGAGACAGAGAGAACAACAAGGCTTTTGCTTGTTACAGATTCAACAAGTTCTTGCTGTTCCTGGGAGTCCCTCCCTGCGATATGCACAAGACGAAGCCTGCAGAATTCTTGAAGGTCATTGCGGAGTTTTCTCTGGAGTATAGGACTACCAGGGAGAGGGTACTGCAACAACTGGAGAAAAAAGCCAATCATAGAGAGAGAAATAAGACTAGAGGCAAAATGATTATAGACGTAAGTCACACTCCAGGTATAGCTGTAGGTACAAAGATTATAAGGCGCGTAAAGCGTGGCCAAAATCGGTACGAACGCCGCCATCTTGTTTTTTCAACACATTTCACAATACATGAGCGTAAATGATTACCAAGACCAACCCCACGTCAATATCCATCCGAATGCCAAAAGATCTTTGTAGAGGTGTTGTAACATCGTGCATTTATCATAGAATAATATTAACGAATTTTGCCTTTGAATGGTTAATAGTAACCGAGGTTCTATATTATTTCAGGTGGGCAACTACTCACACAAAAATGGTGACCACACAGCGGACAATGCTCTGAAGGAACTGTTGAAGACCGATCCTGACACCGATAGCCTCACAGATGGCCGGAGGAAGAGTCAGCCAAACAGCAGGAGAATTCTAGTCAAGTGAGGAATTTTTTAAGTCTCCATAGTGACAATTTCGTCGGAAATACAAAGTGCGTCAACGCAATTACACCAAGATTGATAACTTTATTAACTCGGACTCTTGTATACGGTCAGCCAATCAAACTACAGCCGTAGGTGTAAAATTCATTTTGTGTCATCGGTTGAATAGTTTTTGGATATTTCAGCTGTGATTTAAGACCAGTTTAAACCGTCAAATTAGATTTCAGGATTCGCTGTGGATTTGGTTTAACATGATTTTCTATCGCTCGTTGACTGATGAACTTTATTTATGGAGCTAAAAATTAAAGTAATGTAAACCATCAAAAGCTACCTACATAAAAACCTACTTACATAATTTGTATTTTGTTTTTAGTGGAGACTTATCAGCGGATGATGAGATATTAGAAAGCTTGGTGAGATCAGCCACATCTAAGCGCAAGCCAGTCGCAAGGGAACGTAGGAGGAACAGAATCTCTGACAGGAAGAACTGTAAGTAACTTAATTAGTTCAGTTGTATCATGCTCGGCAAATACATCAACGCAATGCTTACGTCATGTTATCTGATATGAGAAGAAATAATGCACCACTTGTGAATGAAACGAGGGTAAAAACGAAACGAAACATCCCTGATGATACTCTAGTCACGTGAGTTTCATTCGTGTGTTCATTCATTTGTTTCTGTGTCCCAAACCCAGAAACAAATGAATGGGTGAAGTTTAAAATTCGATTTCACAAATGGTAAAAACATTACTTTCTTACATATATGGACTAGGAAGCTAAGCTGCGGCCAATGTGTTAGTCAATCTGATTCTGATCGTACGTCACGCTACGACGGATTAGCTACCGCATTCTGGCATACTACTGCATTATCTATAAAAGAATCAAAACGTATACAACATTATATATGCGAATTAAAAAGTAACTGTCTCCAGTCATTGCTGTGCGAAGTTATATACCTACTTTTTCCTAATGCAGCTGTAAAGGTGAAATGAAAAAGTAAGTTATTGTTAAAACTTGCCGTGCTTTTCAATCACACCCCGTGGATTATAACCGACATCGATAACCAAACAAACGACGCTTTGGATTCACTCTATTCTTATCTTGACAAAGAGAAGCTAGAAGTTAAACTACTCAACTTCTTGTCGAAGTTGAGTAGTTTACCTACTAGTGACCAGCCGGTCGATTCTGTAAAAATCTCACCGTGAAAACTTAGGTGAAGTGAGTTTGTTTTTGCTAGGAATTGACACTACTGACAGCTCACTCCACGCTCACTTCACCTAAGTTATCACGGTGAGATGGTTACAGAATCGCACTGCTGTACAACACGACCCCATGATAAAACATAGGTACCTAATAGTAGATTGTTGCATTGAGCGCAAAGTGAGTTCTTAATGCACGAGTGTTATGTTGGTGCCCGAGCATTCGAGGACACTAAATTAACACGAGTGCATTGATTACTCACTTTACTTTTCTTTCAACTACCAATCTACCTACCGCGATAAAATATACCTACTCAAAATAAAAACTCGACTTTTGCGGCAAAAGGTTACTCAAAATTTCATTTGCAGCTATTTTTATACTTTCTGTAGTTGAATTCATATCGCTATCGCTATTTGTATTTTTTTACACTTTTCTTGCTAAATATGAAGTACCTATCAACGTTTTACAAAGGTACTAAATGCGCGCCTTTTTTTCTCCAAGTCGGTTTTATTCGGCCGATTTTTATTTTCAGCCAGTATCTTTTTGATCTAATGCATACATGTTATATTAAACTTAATGGGAGACATTAAACCTCTGTGATAAATTTATATCTAAATAAAAAACAGTGCATTAATGAAAAACTGTGCAGCCATGAGGTTTCATATATCATTTCTGTACTGTTTTGGTTCTAAGCAAAAAATACGACCTTTGTGATCGGTTTTGTAGTGATTAATGATACTTACCTAACATTACTATGTAGTTGAAAGAAAATCAATGAAACGACGACATTCTTGTACCCAAATACGTATGCAAGAACATTGTCAGTGCGATCTAGCTAGATGGTTACTTACACCGTTGCCTCTTTTTTTTAATTGGACATGAAATGTTTAAGTATACCAATTATGTTTTTTTAGAAATTCGACATGGTAACCACTGCTGTGCTTCACTGGCTAAAGAAATTGTATCATCGGGGTATATTCATTTATGTTTTTTTATTTACAGTGAATAGGACTCTAGATGGAAACCAATCATGACGGGAAAGACTACCCATGGTACGTTGTTTTTTGATTTGCAAGCGTAGTTTCAATGCCTATCTATTGTGGGTCCCAGAAAGACAATTCTCGTAATTTGAAACATTCAAAATTTAGTCACAGTCTCATCTCGGCAATAAACAAATGTCAAAATGAAGAGAAATTAGAGATATTTTGACAGAAAGTTCACAGTCTCAACTGAGATCACATGTGAACGATCGCTTAAAATTACGAGAAATGCCCCTCTCTGGTGTTCTCTGGTGTTCTCTGGTTCAAAATCGAGGCACATCACTCATGTAGAAAGAGTTCTTCAGATGAATCACTGGCGCTATACTTAAAGGATGATGGTTTCTATGAAACACGCCTGGAATATTTCCACACCCGTTCTCGCAATCTATGGCTCCTAGATGTGGCGTCGGCGCCGGTGAAAGCCACGTCTTTATTAGAAAATGTACAAAGCAAAAAGCCACGTACTCGTAACTATCTTTATTAGAAAATGTACAAAGCAAAAAGTGGTTTGAAGATTTTTATATGGAGTCAGGCATACCTACTGACGCGCCATTTTAAAAATGGCGGACACGCATGAGACCGTTATAAATCGATAGCTGACATCAATGCATACCGAAAACATAATAAGACCCCGTAAAGTATCGAGCTTACGAAAGGCTCATGCGTGGCCGCCATTTTCAAAATGGCGCGACATTTGGTATTCCCTGGATCTTCAAAGCCCTTTCTTTACTTGGTCAATAACTGTGGTTGGTAATCTTAAACCTTTTGTTACAGATTGAAGAATCATCAAGGCAGTACTAAAGATTCTGATATACCTGACACAAAATAGAATCTCAAAAATGTATAGACTCCCAATGTTTAGGATAGACGTGTTCATTAAAAAGACTCAGTGCTAGAATTGTGACAAAATTCTTCTTCGTGCTATACATTATTTGCACGTAGACTTTCATTAGATTATCAATAGCACTGTTAGGTACTATAGTTCAAAGCCACAGAGGAAACCACTGCTTCATAGGAAGGTGCACGAATAAAGGTGCATATGACAAAGTATCGATCTTGAAACAAGCCCTTAAATAGGCAGGGCCTAAAAACCACGCAGGAATCTTTTGGCTATTGTGGTTTCGTTCTGAAGTGCTTAGCCAAAAATCTCACGCACCTATACTTAAAGTACCCGTCACGAGAAGCTATACATTTTGTAAATACACATTCAGGGGTTCGCAACATTTGGATCAAATAAAAAAAAAACAGTTTTGTAATGATTTTTACTTTATACATATAAGGATATAATCATTTTATTTTATTTTATTTTACAGTTTTTGGAAAACTTACAGCTAAACAATTATGTTAACACACACATCTAATTACTGTCGTCAGGCTCTGAATATTCCGCATCTACATTCTGTTGCATTGACAGCGTCAGCGTGAACTTACTTCAATATGGCGGCCAAAATGTTTACTTTTTATGAGTCAGACGCGTTCCAGTACCACAAAACATTAAACGACAGCGCTTTATATCGCTAAAATATAACCCGACCAAGTGAAATTGTTCGTTAGTTTCGTATTTGACTTAGTTGCTTTGAGTTTATTGAATTTGAGATTATTTGTTGTTTATTGAATTATCGCAACGTAACTTAGTAGAAGTTCTTTATTTACAAAATGTATAGCTTCTCGTGACGGGGACTTTAGTTCTGTATTTAAATCAACATTTAAATCATATTATGCACATTCATTAGTCGGTAATTAATAATGATTTTTCTTTTATTCCAGTAATAAATTAAAGTATCATTGTTATCCCATGTAATTTTTAGAATGCACCGCGTGAATACTATTTAAAGACATGAAATAAACATTAAATCCCATTATTATAGTACCTAATTGAAATCATCGTCGTTCTTGATGCTTAGAAATGTTTTTTCTACGCTAATAGTAGAAAAACACTGCCATTCTATTTCTGCATTTCCTTACTGGCTATGGTGCAATTTTCTGTTTAAGTAGATAGTTGATTAGATATGCTTCATGAAAAATGATTGAAATCAATATTGGTAATCTAGAGTAGAACGCACTTTTCTGTACATTACATACGCGTTGGGTGGAAGATAAGAACAGCGGGGTAATTGCGTAACACACTAACAGTACCAATGGGTTTCACTTTGACAGTTCAACAGCATTCATTGCGTTATATACGTTGTTGAGCAGACAATTTTTTTGAACATATGAAGCAATGTATTAGCAATATCCATCAAAATGATTCAGATTGTGATTTTAAGTGCGTTACGCAATTAGGGTGCTGGGCTGTTACAAAGATGTCTTTTAGTCAGTGCTTCTACAAAAACGAACATGTTATTTCCACCAGGTCAGCACCGCGTCTCATCAATTATGCATAATAAAAGTCTTAAATGTCTCTTTCAAATGTATCTCACTTTTGTCTAACGCGTTTCACAATGGCCAACATAACCTATATTGACTAAGTTCAATCAATACTCTGAATTTAAATATTGGATGATCTCCCATGTATCTTTATTAACAATAAGAGTCTTCTCTGTTGTTGTGCTGTAATTATTTATTTTCAAATAAGTTATTTCTTTCATAAATAAAGAAAATCTTCATGAAAAAAAGTTTTCAATCTCATTGACTTGTAGTTTAAGATAAATAAGACTTAATCCCTGTAGACACCGATGCCATATGCGGTATGTATTTTCCAACTAATTATGTAAATGTATAGCATACATAATGTGGTCTAATTTGAAGGCAACCGTCACATACAGGGTGTGCGCCTGTGGCCATTGGTATCGGTGTGTAAAGCGATCTTCTGTGAAATGTAACGACTGCTGTATGTCCCAATTTTGTTAGTGTATTTATGTAAATAACTGATGTAAATAGCCTCTAACTATATAGCTGTCTTTTGTGTTTTTTGCGATTTTATGGATCTTAATAATGTGACCAGTACCTAATTCTCTTTCAAGTTTTACGGATGACGTTTGGTGTTAGAAAAAGTCGCCTGGCAGTGTGCAAGTCAAGTTTTCTAACAACGGTCACGCATACATCGTGCATTTTTAATATCCAAGCGTTCATTTCTTTAATATTAATGGATTATCTGAATATAATAGATAAGTGTTTTCAAATAATAATTGATAATATTAAACATCACTTTTTCTGAACTATTTGTAGCGTGACTATGTTCATTTTACTGTAATTATTGTATTGTATTCGTTATAAAGTAGATAATTTCTGATTCACTATCGTTATAGCTGTAGTAAAATATTCTCAAAGTATTTGTGTTTTTATTTATGATCCTGTCAGAGATTTTCCTTAAACAAGATCAAAATAGACTAAGAAAAAGAACGTATTACATATTGTAACGTGCCGACGGAGTCTAGCCGGTTCACGATTAGACTGTCTGTCGATTCTGTAAAAATCTCACCGTGAAAACTTAGGTGATGTGAGTTTGTTGTTGTTAGGAATTGACACTATTGACAGCTCACTCCACGCTCACTTCACCTAAGTTTTCACGGTGAAATAGTTACAGAATCGCACAGCTGGATCGGTAGAGGTAGTTCTAATCATACTCTATTTAATTGTAGAGTGAAGATGGGATTAGTGATCACATGATAGATAATAATCCATTCAAATACTATAAACTGTAAGTATGTGACCTTTTCACGTCTAAACCACTGAACGGATTTCGATAAAATTTAGTAAGGAGATAGACGGCATACTGGGGAAGGACATAGGCTACTTTTTTTCCGGTTCTCGCTCGCCAGCACGTTCTCGTGGGATAATTTCCGACATCCACACGAGCGAAGCCGCGGGCAGAAGCTAGTAGAAAATATATATATTTATATATGTATTATAATATATAAATTCAGATTACCAAGTCTTGTGCCTGGAACCTTCACCTAGACATGACTTTCCTTAAAGAATTGTTTCACCAAGTCATTCATTAAAATTTACGACACCAAAGGAAGTGCCGGATTTTGGAAACAAGTTCACTGCATAATGCACTGAGTTTGAAACTATTGGATTGTAGTCAACAGGGCAGGACCGTCTTAACCATATTGGGCGCCAGGGTGCGAAAATCAGCCTGCGCCCCAACTTTTGTATTTTATTTTTTTTATTTAATAGTTACTCTACAATAAAATTATATAACGGGTCTTTCATTAAGCGTGTCCTATCTTTAAATTTAAATAAAACAAAGTGTGTGTGAGATATTATCGAAATTATTTATTTATTTGAAAGATGTAGTGATGCCATTATGTGTGGAATATGACATCATTCAAGTGTCCGCCACGGCTTATCTGGGTGGAGCGCATGCGAGATATCCAATTTTCCATGACTTTTGCGCATAAATCAGGCTGAATTCGACCTATGGCATAGGTTATGTTGGCTTTGAGGGCCGCTGTGGTTTGTGGTTTATTCGCATAGACCTGCGACTTAAGAAAACCCCACAAGAAAAAGTCTAGCGGGGTTAAGTCACAAGATCTCGGTGGCCATTTCACATCAGCTCCCCGTGAGATGACCATGCCCTCAAATGTCTCATGCAGAATATTCAATGTGGCATGAGCTGTGTGGCACGTAACGCCGTCTTGTTGAAACCACATATCGTTGGTGTTCAGATGATCCAGTTCATGCCAAAAAAAGTTGGTAATCATCGACCTATAGCGCTCGCCGTTGACAGTGATGGCCTGGCCAACGTTGTTCTCAAAGAAATATGGCCCGATGACGCCGCCAGCCCAAAACCCACACCAAACTGTAACTTTCTCGGGATGCATTGGACGCTCTTGGATCTCATGTGATTTGGCAAAACAGAATGAATAAATGACAACCAATTTGACAGATGTAGCTTCAACAAGATGGCCGCTACTAACTGTCAAAGTTCGGACGTGCCTATTGGAAGACCCTATATATATTTTCAAACATCAAATTTAATTTTTCCGGCTTTAAAATCGACAATCTTATGATATCGTCTGTTTTGTAATCAACTTTCAATTCGATAGGTATACTATAGCCAAATTTGTCAATCTATCTTAACTTGAGTCATAGTTTTCATAGAAAGTAGATTTTTATTAATTTCAATTTCGAGAAGGTTTACGCATGGTACGTGTAGGTTTAAGGATTGGCTTGCGCCCCCTAAGACCCTGCGCCCGGGTACCACGCACCCTTTGCACCCCCGGGTAAAGGCGGCCCTGCAACAGGGTGACTAATTATTCTTGTTCCATTTAAGGCACTTTGCTTTGCAATTACGTGGCTTCAATTGATACAAACACGAGGTGCACGAGCTCTCGTTTAGTTTGCTCGAATCTGCTGATACACTTAGGTAGGTATGACAAGAACCTAGATATAAGTAGCCAGTCCATTTTTACAAGCTTCACTTCTTTACGATAAGGCATTACAATTATTTGCCAACCTCGTTGGTTTAGTGGATCGCTTCGCAACTGCAGATCACAAGCTCAAGAGTTCCGGGTTCGAATCCAGGTTCGAGCCAAGAAAGTTATTTCGTTTTTCTGACAACAAATTCTCAATAACCCGGGGGTTGGGAAGTCCGCGGTGTGACACTCCCGTGCGTAGAAAAGCACGTGAAGCAGTTGGACCTGCGTTTGATCACCCCCAGTTTACACACACTTGTGCACAGTATTATTATCTCCTGCGTATTTGGTTAGTCCCCGTTGAGATGGTTTGCCGTGACTGAAATGCGATCGGGACAATAACTATAACGATAAAATGAGATGTAATCTTGCAAGCGTATTTTGGACAACTTCTTTGTCTATCAAGTTGACACTATGAACACTTTCGTACGACAGTCCCCCAATCCATGAGAAAAATATAGCGCTTACTATCTAAGCGAAACGAGGCGTTTCGTACAAGCGACGTACAAAACGTGTTTGTTTTCGTCATCTCTCATCTCTTCATTGATAAAAACCGGTAATGATAGGATTATTTACAGTATATAGTTCAATCTCAGGCTTCAATTAATTATATATATCCATCCTGTTGTCATAACTTCGAATAGATCCTGTTCAAGCATTCCAGTCATTTATTCCGTTGGTTTTGGCGTCGTTCCTAAAAGCCACAAACTATTAGTTACTACAACTTGGTATAGCTTCCACAGATTTCTTAACAAAACGGCTGCTAATCGAAAACAACTACAGCACATAAAACCTTACGACTTCGTATAATTCTAAAGATATTGATGCATTCATTAGGTATGTCCGGTTTGATTAATATAAAACTATTTGTACTTATAGTAAAAAAAGGTGTGATAATGAAGCAAATAAACTGCATAATCCAACATCTGAAATAAACTATGTTGCTCTCCATTACTGTTTAAAATCGTTTGCATCTTATATTGAATCAATATTTCTTCATATTCGTAATAATTAGGAACAGTTTTACCTAAAGTGATTCTGCAAGTTATTTGGATAGGAATAATTAAGCATTGTGAAATTAGTTTCCAATGTTTTGTTGCTGAAACGTTATTTGTGAATCGAATATTAATAATATTTGGCTAAAATCAACGTTTATTGCGATATCTTTGTTGGATTTTTATGTCTTTGTCCAGAAAATAATCATGCGGCCTTTACCTTTACTCGACTTACCATCATCAGATGGGTCCTGAAGGTAAGTTGACATTGACACTACCGATACTTCTGCTATACCAGAATCGCCGCAGGACGCTTCCATCGCATACCTGCACACAAACAACTTAGCCTATCGCTGTCCACAGCTCGACATAGGCCTCTTCCATGCTGCGCCACAAAACCCTGTCCTCCGGCTTCCGCATTCATGAGTCCACCTACACAAGTGAGAACCTAAAGACTGCGTCAGCAAACGGCAGCTTTGGTGACCTTAAATGCAGAGCAGAATGTGCATTAGTGACGAGAGCATAAAAGATAAATTTTGGGAGCACTTTGATTATGTGATGATGATTTTATTATTATTATTCGCAAGAGACTGCTACAATGCGTGCCACGTAAGAAGAGACTTGACCCCGCCTCCCCCGCCTCTTTCCGCCGCCCCTATGACGTCCGGTCCCGTCCCGCACTCAGACCTCATACCGCTAAAGATACCTAAAATCGTGTACTGCGCATGTCAAACCAAGTGGTGTGTCAAGTCTCTTCTTAAGTGGCACGCATTGTACGTGCCACGGAAAGCGCGATAAGCAGTTGCTCTCGCCGTCGGCTATTATTCGTAGAGCGGCACTGTTGGCGCAGTGTTTAAGCGATTGACTGCTGCGCTGCGTGTCGCGGGTTCGATTCCCGCACGGAACAAATATTTGTATGACCTACAAGTAGTTGGTCCGGGTCTGGCTGTTTGTGTATGTGAGTTTAAATGTTTGTAAACGCACCCACAATATAGGAGAAAATCCTAGTGTGGAGGGCAACGTTTATTATAAAAATAAATAAATAAATAAATCTTTGGCAGTCGTGACTGGTAGTCAGAAGCCCAAAGGTGACACTTTAGGGCTTCCGACATCACGTTACCTAGTTACTGGGTTGTGGAGGTCAGATAGGCAGTCGCTCTATGTAAAATTCTAGTATTCAGCTGTATCCGGCTAGACCGGAAACCGACACCAACATAGTTGGGAAAAGCCTAGACAGATTGATTAAAGGCTCCTACAAACGGGCGCGACACGCGATATAATCAAGAGCGACACAAAGGCACCGCTCGTTGCGCGACTTGCGGTGCGTTTGTGTCGCGTGTCGTGTCGCACCTGTTTGAAGGAGCCTTAATTCGCAAGAGAGTGAAAAGATAAGTAGCTACTTAGGTATGTTAGGTAAGTCCATTGCCTACCTATATGGGCTGCGATAGGAAATGCATACTAGGTATTGAAAGATTGAACGAAGATATGAGAGCAAAGATATGAGGGTGATCATGGTGGTTGTTCAGGTGACATCTACCAACCCGCTGTAGGCCGCGTGGTAGATTACGGCCCACTTTCTCTCACACAGGCCTCCTCTCTGGAGGCCTGTGTCCCAGCAATGGTAACTTCATAGACTGATTATAGTATGGTAATTATTACAGCCTGCTTCTGGCTTTGACCTGGCAACAACTACCACGTGAGTTACGAGAATAGAAAATCTGAACTTATAATGTTATTTATGTTAGTCATTTTCTCGCATTTTAAACTAGTTCTGTCTACTTTAATAGCACTTTATTTTGTCCATAAAAATAAAAAGTGAGTTTACTACATACATAATTTGATTTCTATCCACATTTTTGCGGTCTGATTCATTTGTTTACTGTTGTCAACCAGTCAACATGTGCCATTTTTGCTCTAATATTGGACACTAATTATCTGCCTAGCCTGTTCCCAACCATTTTGGGGTCGGCTTCCAGTCTAACCAGATGCAGCTGAACGTTAGCTGAACCAGTATTTTACATGGAGCGACTGCCTATCTGACCTCCACAATCCTGTTACTACAATACCCATTGGTAAGACTGGTTGTCAGACTTTCGGGCTTCTGACAACCCATAACGACTGTCAAAGATCCACAAATGACAGCCGGGACCAACAGCGGAGGGTATGTTAAGATGGTCACCCATCCATGGACAACCGCGGGAAGAGTAGGTTAACCTGATCGATCGACCCGTGCGGCTGTTATAACTTAGCCACAAGCCCCTTATAAGTACAACTGGACACTAGCAGTACAAAATGTTGATGTTCTTCAGAAAGGATCATGTACATACGTACAGTAAGAATGTAAAAGGACGAAAAAAGCTCAAGAGACGTGTATTTAGGTTTATTTTTATTGATCAAAGCATGTGCTGTCTCGCAGGGCGTTGACATCTGAAAGCACTAGTGATAAGATAGTCGGTCATGGATCAATGGAATTTGTTGGTCGCAATTGCATTGACGACTATTGATATGGACGATATTGCCGAATGAAGAATGTCGTTATCATGCTAACATTACTGTTTCGTGATTTAATTTGAATTGAATTGCTTCCATATAAATTACTTCAAACTATTGTTGTTTTTTTTTCGGTAAATAGACGACTTAACTTAGTTTTACACACAAAATGCCTGAGTAATCGTAGATCTAATAGGTAATATCTAGGAAATAATCCCGTCAATATCGCTCTCTTTATCTATACTAATATTATAAAGCTGAAGAGTTTGTTTGTTTGTTTGTTTGTTTGGTTGAACGCGCTAATCTCTGGAACTACCAGTCGGATTTGAAAAATTCTTTTTGCATTAGATAGCCCAATTCTTGAGGAAGGCTATAGGCTATATAACATCACGCTATGACCTTTAGGAGCCGAGCAAAACGAAAAAAAGTCAGAAAGAACGCTAAGCAAAAACGAAGTAATAGCGCGGGCAGGCGATGCGATGCGACGGGGTGGGTCGGGGAACAAGAAATTTCACGCGGACGAAGTCGCGGGCAGAAGCTAGTTAATTTATAAAGTTTTGTCCCTAAACTGAACTAGAGTCTTTCTAATAGCAAATCTTTAGTAAGAACTTTAGTCAAGTGACAATGAATAGAACAGTTTCTACAGCTTCTGTGTTTCGTATTGTTAGACCACATTAAGGCGATGTTACATTGATAATGAAAGCGGTTTCATGTCAATTTCCAGAATATTTTGTTACAGATTGTGTGACAGATGATTCGACTAGAAAGGCAGCGACGACGACGCAGCGTATATCTTCTCCTTCCACATGCCTACCATGTGGAAGGAGAAGATATACGCTGCGTTATACGCTGCAATATACGCTGCGTTATACGCTGCGTTATACGCTGCGATATACGGTGCCAAAAAAGACCAGGAGGAGGTTGATGATGATAAAGAATGGAGTCCTAAGACATGAAGTCATTAAAGTCAAAACCAAAGTTATGGATGCTGATGATGACCAGTAATATTCTGCAGAATACAAACAGAAAGAATGTAGAAAGAGCTTTAAACTAAAGCTAATGATGTTTTTGTTAAAACCGAAATTCGGACTACGTTTTCGATGACGATACCTACCAACATGTGGTGAATACTCGATCTAAAAAACTACATAACAAAAGTAAATATGGTGCAGTATATATATATAGTTTAGTATAGCTATTTTTACTAACAAAACTTGTCCTTTCAGCTACTAACATATAACTAGATAACTACTACAAAGTGCAAAGTTCGACGGCTCACCTTGCTGCGTAGCCGTCACCACATGACGCTGGCAGAATGGTCGACATCGGCTCAGTAGCCAAAGAAAAAAAAAGTAAATTAATGTATACCGAGTACAGTCATTAGCTTTATGATAAAACAATGATAACTGTATATTCTTTACTTTACTGAACTGTATAATGGTACGAGGATATACTCGTGTGGTAGCACTGCGAGTGCTATTCGTGAGGTATATCCCGACCGGAAATAAAGGTTAGAGGTTATGCCCGTGTGGTGGTACTGCGAGTACCATTCGTGTGGCATATTCCGACCGTAAACCCATAAGGTTTGCGGATCTACTCGTGTGATAGCAGCAGGTGCCATTCGTGTGGTATATCTCTCACCTCAATAAATCATGGGTAATAATGGGTATGGGACTCAATGGGACATAACATATGTTTTTCAATAGCAGCTTGGCATCTAAACAAACCACGCTATAGAGATAACTGTTGTGTCTACGCACTATTGTCCTTGTTTATATTTCGGGGTTATGAAAGCCTTTAGTCACCTAGTCGGGGTTA
This sequence comes from Luperina nickerlii, assembly GCA_963855955.1. NCBI lineage: Eukaryota > Metazoa > Arthropoda > Insecta > Lepidoptera > Noctuidae > Luperina > Luperina nickerlii. The sequence goes on from OY979662.1 coordinate 4,693,861, forward strand.
TGAAAAGACTTAGTCACCTGGTGTATCGAAAACAAACAAGATATCGTAAATAAAAGGGTGTTGACGGCTACGGAGGGTGTTAAGTCATCCGCTCGTAAAGTTGTACGCTGTCTCGTCCACTCACGCGCAGTCTTACCTCTGGTACGGGGAAGGCGTATAGCGCGGGGGAGGGACAGGCAGTGCCGCGACGGACACCATCTTGAGTGCGCGTGAGTGAATCTTAGTGTTGTGATTATATTCATGTTCCATCCAGGTTGGTAACAAATTCTTTACTTAATACTTTTTTTCACAGAAATAATTTACTTCACCTGAGTTTAAGTACAACTGTTTAAAATTGCGTTATAATATGAACCGGTTAAGTAATAAACCACTTTTACGGGCCGACCGAGTTAGTCAACTACTGGATTTTAAGTTCGCTATATTTACTTAAGTACATTGTAAGAGCAATTTCTTAATCGGGTACCGTTTTGTATGTGAAAAATGGTTTATGTTATTAAAATTGGTGCTTAAGTGAGGATGTGGTGGGATTGCAAGTATATGACGTCAGTATGTGCAATATTTTTTTAGTGACTGGAACTGGTTTAGTGGACCAAGATGAGTTGATTGTTAAGTAAATATAAAAAGGTAGCTATAGTATTTTTTACACATTAGGTATATTATAGAGTTTATGTAGGTACCTATCAGCTCTAAGTGCTAAGTTCGATAAAAATACACAGATATAAATAACCTAAAAGAAACAAGCTTGTTGCTGCAGCTTCCTTCGCAAAACCGATGTTATCGGGAACCAGATTCGATGTCGGGATAAAAACACTCAGTGTACGTGAGAGTCGCTTGTGTTAGTATCCCAAAATAGAGTTAAATCCAGATTAAGATTAATTTTCGTTACAAGTTTTACTGGAATCTGTTGAGGCGTTTCGGAGTGATTGTGTAACAAACATTTAAACACGCTTTCTGATTTATTGGTCCTTCGAATAAACAAGTAAGTGGTAATAACTTTTAAGAAAGTTTTTTGAAATTAATCGGTACCTACATATGCTAGATCAGTATTGTGATAGTTAGCCCATACCAAAAGATCGTGTTAAAATATACGAAGTATACCAAGTCTCCAAATCCAAAATATATTAACTTTTTGACAACCGACCCCTCAGAAAAATTTGGAATGCCTTTTTACTAACAATGGTTATTGATGAAAGATATAGCTTAAACTTAGGGATAAGACGAAGATGATAGACTGCTAAAAGCAACAAAAATAAAAAAATAAGTCTGTACCATTTTTTCTACCAATCAGCAATCATGACGTAACAGGAGTGTTAATTGAAAGGCCCATGTTATATGAACTCTCCAAGATTCTAAAAATGTGCTTGGTAGTCTTTCATTAAAAACTAAGAGAAATTTGTGATATTCACAATTTAATTCAAATAAGAATGGCTCAGTAAAGCGTTACAGTGGGTGGATTAGCATTATTTTCACTTATAAGGTATTTCATATGTATTGGTTACAAATGTTAAGGCCGATGCCAACTTTGGGAACACTTCAAGTTGTATCGAGCTAAAATTGTAAAGGTGATTGTCATCATCATCATCATCAGCCTATAATGTTCCCACTGCTGGGACACAGGCCTCCTCTCAGCGAGAGGGAGTGGGCCGTAATCCACCACGCGGGCCCAGTGCGGGTTGGTAGATGTCACATGTCTTCGAATTTTTGGTTCTAGGACATGCCGGTTTCCTCACGATGTTTTCCTTCACCGTTTTGTGAGCAGTGGTGATGAAATAATTTACACAAAGTAAAGCGCCTGTCTGGGTTCGAACCTACGACCCTCGTAAGTCGCGGCCGTTACCACTTGGCCACCACTGCTCTAAGGTGATTGTATTACCACTTAAATACAGAAGTAGATCTCTCGATAAAATTATTAGGAGCCAAGAGAATTTTGTTCAAAGAGAAAAGAAGTAAGTAAACCAATTTCTATCCATTGTAAATGAAGAACAAGAACAAGAACAGCAGAAATGGCTTTTCTTTTGATAGTTCAACAACATTTATTGCGATATTCACGTTGTTGAGCACTAATTTTTCGAACATATAAAGCAATGGATTATATTATTATTCAGCTGCATCCGGTTAGACTGGAAGCTGACCCCAAAATTGTTGGGAAAAGGCTAGGCAGATGATGATAAAGCAATGGATTAGCAATATTACGCAGAGCTAAGAGGCTCATTGGCGACGTAAAACTGGTGGATGCCAAGCTTCACAGCTTGGCTCATCGCCGCAAGATTGCCTGCTTGTCGGTCTTCTACAGATTGTACTTCGGTGAGTGTGCCCAAGAACTCCACGACCTCATTCCACTGGCCCCCTTCTACCTTCGGACATCCAGACGCACTGCAAGTTACCATCCCTACCTAGTTGCTATTCCACCAATTCGCACTAAGCGTTTTCAAATGTCCTTTATAATGCGCACAGCAAAAGCGTGGAACTCTCTACCTGCGTTTGTGTTTCCGAGTGCATACAACCCGAATCTCTTCAAAGTAAGAGTGAACAGGCTTCTTCTGGGTGAGCTCACTCCATCGTAGACTTTGTCTCTGTCATCTCTGACCTAGACTAGAGTCAAGAGCAAACCCATTTCAAATAAAAAAAAAATCCTTCAGATAGTTATTGAAAGTGTGTTACGCCAGGGTGCTGATACTAGCAAGACACTTGGTAAAAACAAAAACGTATCACAATAATGCGAATCGCGAATGCTATTGAAGAGTGTGCTCAATGTCGACGAGGACACTTAGTCAGTCTTCAGTTTTGATGCACCATAAGTCCCGTTGTTTTACTATAGGTGATTGAGTACTATTTGGGGTATCTGTCATATTATTTTGGAAATTTTTACTATAACCCGCCGAACAACTTAATTATTCCAACGATACCTCGTTTGTCAAAATACAACGAGTTAGTTTAGGAGTTATGTTATGAGAGAACAAATGAACATACATACATAGCTTCTTAAAGTCATAATCCTCCTTGGCTTTGCCATATTCAGGTAAAACGCTTGCTATCTCCTAGTCCATTTCCCAGGTGCCCAGGACAGAATGGGCTAGCATAAAAATTTGCAAATTTCAATCATTTTATTCGATTGTTAGTTTTTTCCATATTCCAAAATTAATCCATTGTATCACAAGCTGATGTAAATTATTACATCAGTCGATCATCAGTGATGTAGGCAAACTCTAAATGCCACAATACTTACGGAATGGTATACCGTAAATCAATAGACTAAATTACAAAACATCGCATTTAGTAAATATTTACAAATAAAGGAATTGAAATGAATGAACCAACTACTAGAACACCACCAAAATAATTATATTGAAAGAGGACTAATGAATATTTAGCTCAATCCTTGACTATGACAACACTTTGAAATGATTCAGATCAAAATAACAATTTTAAGAGTGGTTTTGGTTGCTTTAAAAAGGCACTAATAGTCATTTAGTCTAGTACCACACCAGAAGGATTGTGTTAAAAATGTTATAGCTAGAGTTAAATACTTTGGTGGCAGCTGAAAGAGGCATAGGGAAGAAAAAGACACGCTGCGCTAACAATCCACTAAGCCTATCGCATCCATCGCAGTCAATTGCTGGACATAGGCTCCTCCCAGGTCGCACCACAACACCCTGTGCTGCACCTTCCGCATCCAGTCTATCCCAGCCACCCTTTAAAGGCCGTCGGTCCATCTGCTGGTCGGCTGTTGGGCGTCTCATCTGCTTCACCGACCATCGGTCCTTTGACAAACATGGCCAGCCTACAGTGCCACTTCAACTTTCTTCCTCTGCAAGCTATATCGGTAAACACGGTTCTGTTCCGGATAATTTCGTATCCTAATTTATCCTTCAAAGAAACTTAGAGCATAGCCCGCTCCAAAGCGTGCTGAGCGACCTTGAATTTGTGGACCAACCCGACAAACCCCAAACAAATTTAAATAAAACAGATGCCTGAAAAGTGCAAACATCTAAAGTTTTTTAAACACTGCCTGTTCTAAATTAACCATGCCAACAAGAGATACTTCAAGTCCCAGATGCACAAACTTAGATATCTGCTAAGTCAGACATGAGTCTGATATGATAATGTATCGCACTAGTAAATCACATACAACAAGTCAACAACAACAAAAGCAGTAAAACTCCAGGCAATTATAATAGTAAACCATGAAGAAAGATAAATAAACCGTTGTTGCTAACAAGGCATGTTTACGAGTGGTTCAATACTTTTTTAATATACTCGATTAGAAACATAACAGAAAACCATATCCAAGCAAAATAACAGAACTAACTGACCTAGAACTTGTTGAAGTTGATTAAATATATTTTCTATATAACAAACTTGTGTTTATTCAGGATCACAACCTAACTTTGAACATCTTCTCTTAAAACCGTCTCGGACAAGGAGTGAGTATGAGGTCAGCGGGATTGTCCGAAAGGGTTACCGCTGGCCCGGAACATAAAGGGCTAAGGAAGGAACACGAGTGGGTTTTAGTCAGTAAGAGTCTGACACTCCCTTCCGCTCCACCCAGAGCAAGAGGGGTCATATGACGATTTCCCAAATTGAAAAAAAAAAGTTCTTTTTTAATTACACAAAGCTCCTTGTCCGTGACGGCATGCGGCAGTCCCAAAAGCCCTCCCACTTATACTTACTAAGTATAATCCCAATAATAAGGGTTGCTCATAAACCTTGCTTTAAACGTAAAGACGTATAAATAAAATAACGTTGGAATTAAAGGTTTTTTTTAGGTGAGCTATAATACGTTTCAAGTTCAAAGACAAAATAAAGCCATAAAGTTATAAGACGTTCGTCAAATACAGTAAATACACTTCAGACCTCAGTGAGTTTGCTTTCGTGATGAGACAAAAAGTTTGCGATATATTTAAACGCGCCTTGACAATGAAAAGACGTAAAAACAATCGTGTAACAGTTCACATCGTATATGAATGGTGACGTTGTAGCTAACATCCGGTAGTCTGTTCGAGTGAGTGGTGCGTGGTACCGACGACAGCGGGTGACATTTAATAGATGTAAACTATATGCAAAAAGGCATACTTACAATATATTATTCTGTTTGAATAGCCCTTGTACATAATAGTTCTCTTGGTAATTATGTTTTGCTATCCAATGTCAAAAGTATTTGCAAAATTCTGAAAATTCCAAGCCGATGCTAATTTAATAAGCTTTGAAGAGTGCCCTCGGGCGCAGACGATTCTGACTGCAGCATTATGTGAATTCTATTAATAATGTAGTTTTGTCATCGGATCGGAATGTGTATAACCACCACGATGTATAGAAAGTTTATCTTGACAAGCCAAGATAAAGTGGTCCTTAATTAGCTTGCAGAATTCATCATTCTATTTACACCAAGAATGACGTTGCTCTTTGACAAAAAACATAAAGATATATTGTATTCCCAGTTGTCATAACAAGAGCAGGTTATGGGCAGTCACACCATGTAAAATACTGGAATGCAGCTGCATCCGGTTAGACTGGTAGCCGACCCCAATATAGTTGGCAAAAGGCTAGGCAGATGATGCAGAGGACGGTACCTAACAATACGAGTCTTCGGGTCTACCCGCTGCCGCTTTTACTTAAACCATATAAATGTTGCACACATCAACGCGGTGGAGAGTTGAACAACTGGGTCGGCAGCACCGCTGGACGCAATAACGCGCGGTTTTCTTTACTTTCATTATGTTTAGCAAAACACCCAAGAAAATCTGCACTTCCGTCTAATACAATGCTATGTATGATAATTTGATGATTAAACAGGTGGAATACTATCATGCTTGTCTGCTTCTCTGAGAAACTGGTAATAGTGGCTATGGTCGGAGTTTCTCCAAAGGATCAACTCTGGAACGAAGTGATCTGAAAGATGAAAGATAACAATAGTCATCGACATAACCCATAAGATAACAACGCTGAAAACTAATAGGCCGACCAACCAATCAGGACTAGAGACTGCGAATCGGCAAACAGTGTAGGACGTTAGGAGCGTCGATCTTCAAGGGTGACTAGTTTTGCTAGTTATGAATGAGTGTAAGAGAGTCAACGCAAAGATTTAACTCAAGCTAGATCATTACATAGCTCATCAATCGGATTCCTCTCTTCATAATGTACAAGGGGCTTTAAAAAAAATTGGTTAAATACTTTAACCGTATTGCGGTACAAAAATACCTTTACCTACTTTACATAAAATTCACATTCAATCAAATATCATTGTTTTGAAACCAAAATCGTAATGGTTATAAGGTAAGTAGAACTTCGAGCGGTACTAACAAATCACGGCGCGGTACTTAGGAGGCACGTTCGGAATAAAATATTGGGTTTGAAGAACGCAGTAGATAAGTAGCGAAGGTCAGTGCCCTGTCGTCAAGACATTTAGTACGGTGAGCAATCCGTTACCCTCAGGTGACTTTCATTTGACGAAATGTTTGTTCTTTTTTGCTGTTTCTCCATTGTTTTGATTAAGAAAAGAGACAAAGAAAAGATGAAAGGATTTTGGAAGATGATTTGGCTGGCTAGGAGAAAGAGAATAGTAAGATGACGACGTACCATGCAGGTTTCTAGGATCATAATGAGGCCACTGATGCAATAGTTAATCAATCTAACAACAGAAGACGATAATAGGAATGTACATAAATACCCACGCTTTAGCACAAATGGGTACACGACTAAATGATCGTTCATTTAGTGGACTGCCTACAGTGATAGTTGGTGCGACATTGGCACTAGAAAGGAAAGAATAATCAAGTAAGTACCGAAGCAGACATTGGGCTATTTTCGACATAATTTATTCAAACTGTAATTTATTTATATAAACTTTTCGCACAAAAAGGTACAAAGGCGGACTTAATGCCTTAGGCATTCTCTACCAGGTTGAAGGGTGGTGAAGAGATTGGATGGCAGCTAGGTGCTTTGATTGAGAGGAACAATAATAAAAAAACTATTATAACTAGGTACACAAATACATAAATAGGTTATATACATGTACATACTATTTACTATAATATATACATATATATACAAATTCAAGGGAGAGAAGTGTTGATATGACTCTACGCTATTTGTTTTGAAAATAACTCTGCAATTTCCGCGACTGGTGGCCGTCCTGATATCTCGAGGAAGTGCATTCCAAAGAATATGAAAGGAAGAATGAACAAAGTCAGAAGTATGAGAAGGACAGAGTAGGAGAAGATTGTTAGAAGAACGCAGATTCTTAGCGTGAGAAGAACATAGATATTGGAAGTGAGACACGAGATAAGAAGGAGGAGTTTTCAAGCGACATGATTTATTAAAACTGTAATTTGGACAGTAGAATCTCAATCCCGGGAAAATTCTCTCCTTCTTACGGAGAAAAAGAAGGAAATTATAAACGAGGAACAGAACACAGGAACGTGCAAGAGAGCTGAGAATGCACAGATGAGCACACTGAAGAGGAGGAGTGACAGCCTCTGCACCAACCAGTGCTTTTCGGTAAACCTTGAAGTGATTGCACCATCCATAATGGTCCACCACTAGATGAGTACGACAGTACGATAATGAGAAAAACATTAGAAGAAGTTCAAATCAGCAGAGACTCGATACCAGCTGTCGATGAACCTGAAAGCGGTATGTACCTACTTGCACACAGAGATTAATAGTAGAATTTCAGATAACACCAAGATTTTAATCTGGCTTCAATTCCATTTATCGAGCTTACCAGCCGTACCTTAAGTGTTACAAATTAGTTAACTCACTTTCACTAAAAGCGATAATTTATATTGCATTATTGACACACATATTGCGTAACTGCACAAGCGTCGGCGACCCGCCCCGTGGTGGTAGGTAACTGTCCCAACGTTGTTATCTCCGAGAAATGGCCGCCAGAACTAAATCATAGTTACCGGTACTTGCAACACTATGATTTCGGTTAATTTAATTTAGACTTTAATGCTATTATCTAATTGATTATTACATTCGTGTTGCGTTGCAACCATGTGCAGTCACACAGACAGTCGTATGTCAGTGTCTCTGTTAATTGCTTAACATTTTTATAATTAATTGCATACTTTTATTACGTGAACCTGTTCCACGTGAGATAATAGTATACTTGTAGGCGTGAAGCTTGGTAGGAAATTAATATTGCATAAAATATCAAAGGCGACGGCCGGCAGCCTGTGGCGACGGTATGGGCATGCCATATCTAGCAGAGGGCGTATAACATAGGTAGATACTATGTAAAATAACTTCAAGTACAAAATAATTTTCTGCTGTGTCATAGTGAAGTAATCACACACAATATTAACTCAATAGGTATAATCATAACTATGAAGATTGAATTGGTATGTAAAAAAAATGCGAATTTTCCAGCGACAAAAAGGCATTTAACGTTGAAATTCGCACACACACAAGGAACTTTTAAATATAGTGTGACGCCGAATTAATATATCTATGTAGTGGTAACTGAAAGTCAATTTAGATTGTCCTTGCACGCTTTTTCTGTCAAGATCGATTAAAGCAAATGACTCATAGAACAGCAAAATGATTGTATATGATACTAATGCTTAATGATACACTTATCGAATTATTAACGGTCGAAACAACTTAGACACGCCACAAAATATCATAAGACCATTCGTAATGCATCATGTGAAGATGGCATCATCATCTGCCTAGCCTTTTCACAACTATGTTGGGGTCGGCTTCCAGTCTAACCGGATGCAGCTGAATACCAGTATTTTACATGGAGCGACTGCCTATCTGACCTCCACAACCCAGTTATTGGGTAATACGATACCCCTTGGTAAGACTGGTTGTCAGACTTTCGGGCTTCTGACTACCCGTAACGACTGTCAAAGATCCACGAATGGCAGCCGGGACCAACGGCTTAACGTGCTTTCCGAAGCACGAAGATGACATACGACCTCATTATTTTAAAGTAGGTAATCGACCAAACAGGACAGCAGCCCACCTGATGGAAAGCTTTATGCTCATGTCACCTGCAGACACCTGCAAAACCAATGATTTGCTGATACATTGCAAATCTTACACTGCCATCGAGGCAAAGTGAAGCCTGTAATTTCACTGGCACCCAAGTGGCACACTCGGGTAATGAATACTATCAAGTAAGATCAAAATGTTCCAGAAAAAATCTAAATCTTTTATTTCACGTAAACCTACATGAGCACTTACGAAACGTCAGAAGTTGAGTGCGCGGTTCCTAGTCGTTTCCTATGAAAAAGAGCCGGCAAGAAAAATAATTGGCGTAAACAATGTTTTCTAATTACAGTGTTAATAGGTATGGATGGAAGGACAGTGTAGGACTGTCAACAAGCAACTTAACCAAATACCAAACCAGACACTGAACAACCTCACAGTGGGCTTAAGAGGGAGCAGGGCGTGCGATTTTCCATACAAATGTATTCCCCTTTTTTCTTCCTGAATCGCCTCTAGAGCATTTTTGATTAAAAAATCAATGTCTGCTGTAAACACGTTCCTGTATTTTTTTTCAGCAACTAATTAGAATAGAAAATACGACCCTCAAAATTTCCAAAAAATGCCCAATTTTTATCACCGCCGTGATTAGAAGACTACCAGTTAAAGTAGAAAAGTTTTTAACATAAAAAAAATCATAGGAACCTAAAAATACTCTTTCTTAAAATGTTAATGGAAAAAATAATTGAATCGGCTCAGTTTTCGAGAACAAAAAGGGGAATACGAAACGTCGATCTCGTCAAAATTTTTGTGATAATTTCGGTCTGAGCCGCAGCTGTCCTTAACACACACTACGGGGGCAGACTTGACGTAAGGCGACGGCAACAGTTTCTTCAAATACTGTCTTATTTATCAAATTCCTCACAGGCCTCATCTCGCTCCGCTACCGTGCTATTCAGGTCGAAATGTCTACCATACAGATGAGCATGAAAACTTTTCGGTCAATTAAACTCTTCAACGGTACCCCGGGTGTTGATACTCCATCCATTATATGGGGTATGATCCGCGATGCTTATGTTACGAACGAGAGAAATGGGCTTGCTGTATTTACGTATCTTTATTTGATTTTTGTTCATACTCGGATCAATGGTCATACCTAGAACAAAAGCGGTCAGGGTTTGCCACGGAAACAAATGACAATCACACTGATTCTGAAACTACGCTATAAACTTGAACGAAAATACTGTTTCCTTTCAACTACGTAGTAATGTTATCATTAATCACTACAAAACCGATCACAAAGGACGTATTTTTTGCTTAGAACCAAAACGGTGCAGAAATGTTATATGATATGTCACGGTTGCACAGTTTTGCATGAATGCACTGTTTTTATTCTTTTATTTAGATATAAATTTACACAAAATACTTATTTCCATAAACTTATTTACACAAATTTACATAAAAAAAAAAAAAAGCAGTGGTGGCCCAGTGGTAACGTCACCGACTAGCGAGTCATACATCGGTCGTGGGTTCGAACGCAGCCAGACGGGCGTCTTACTTTGTGTAACAAAAATTCACCACCACTGCTCCTAAGGAAACCGATATGTCCTAGAACCAAAAATTCGAAGACATGTGACATCTATCAACCCGCACTGCGCTCGCGTGGTAGATTACAGCCCACGTCTCGAAAAGAGGAGGCCTGTGTCCCAGCAGTGGGAACTTTATAGGCTGATTAAACTGTCTTGAAAAAGTAAATTGACATCTTTGTCGCAGGCATGTCTCCACGATTGGCTTCTGGTTTGAACAATCTTAAACCAATCATAGAGAAACACCTAATCCATTTAGTGTGTTGTATACCTACATTTGACTCCGGAGAAGTGACGAAATCACGAACAGTAGTTTAAATGATAGAGACTGAGAAAAGAGTGACATATCAGCAGATTCGGACAAGCTTAGGCATCGGTATGAGTCAAGTGCACATTTGACAGAGGCCCAATAACTCCGTCGTGTTGATTGGTGTCTTGAAATGGTTCAAAGATTTAACGGAGGTGACTCAAATGCTGTGTTCGACATACTTATGGGTGACGAAAGCTGGATTTATTGTTATGATCCTGAAACTAAGAGACAGTCTGCTGTCTGGGTGTTTCCTTCCGAGGAGTTGAAAAAGTTCGGGAGAAATGACCTCGCAGTAGGATCCTCCTTCACCATGACAACGCCTCGCCTTGCAATTTTTATTTATTTCCGAAAATAAAAGAAAAACTCCGTCGTTTTATGGACGCCGAGGAAGCAGCGGCTGCGTTTCAAAATGCCGTCGAAGAGACCCCTAAGGACGAGTGGATAAAGTGCTTTTCTCAGTGGTTCCATCGGATGCAGCGATGTATTGATGTAAATGGACACTATTTTGAAAAGATATAATAAAACTAATAACTTGCTAGTTTGTTCAGCTTTTCATTTTCTAAGAACTTTCAATGTCACCCTTGTATCTATTTTTATACAAAAAAAAGGGTGAATCTTATACCTATCAATATGAAAAAACCTTAAACCTCAAAAAAATATACTTATAATCATGTTGACCTTGTACAAACAAGTCATTTTGTCGATAGAGCAAATATTTAGAGAAGGATAGTGACCTGAAAACGCGCGTATTCACGAAATGCTTTTTTTTAATAATATGAATAAAGGCAAGTCCTGGAAGTAGTTTGTGCATAGTTGACTACTGAATCGATTGCAGTAACTTTTAATATAGGTTTTTATTTCCAAAATTATGTATTTTAGACGGGGGACCTCTTGGAGTAGAAGGTGTTCCACAGAACAGTCCCCCGACTTCCACATGAATTTATCTGTTTTAGTCTCGTTACATAAATTCTTAAGTCGGAGGTTTTTAAATTATTTTATCCTTTTCCAATTACATTTAACCGTCGTTAGTTTTTTCAAAATTTTTATTTTTTTCCTTTTTTGTTCTATTTGTGGCTATTTTTTCATAGTGTTTTGAACTTGTTTTAGTCTTTTTTCGTTCATACTATTTTATTTTATCAGAAACTCCGTCAGTTACCTTTTCACGGCTAACAGCAGAACGGATTAGGATGAAATTTGGAACACGGATAGGCCGTGACCTAGATTAGGACAAGTCTTAATTTCTACGCGGGTGAAGCCGCGGGCAAAAGCTAGTATTATTATAAACGGTATGTTCATAACCTGTCTCTCCGCTAAGTGGGCGATAGACATTCGAGCATGTAGGTACGCGTACTTATGGCTCGACGATCTCTTTCACCTGAGGGTCACCGCCTTTTGTTTTGCGTGTAGAAAATATCCTGGATTTCCTCCGCCCTGTCACCGCGACGCCGCGTCTGTCAGACTTTTTCTGACTAAAATTAAAACCACACTGTTTTTCCACTTCTTTGGCCGGGGCGCTGGAGTATGTACTGACACACATATAACATGTAGGTACTGACATAATCACTTCGATAACCACATACCAACGTGATTTCACTATTGTTCGCCTGTCTTCGGCGGATCACACACTACGTCTACAACGTGCCTCGCGACGCCGACGGGGCGCGGGAGTTGGGAGTAAAATTCCCCGCAGGGAAGCGCGTTTTTTTTATTATTTTGTATAATATATATAAAATTACGCCCGGGGGCGCGTTACCTAAAAGCTGTTCCAAAAATTTTTAATGAAATGAAAAATAGTTGGAATGTGAAAAAGGTTTATTTATAGTTTTTCAAAATATTCCCCTCCAACCCCAATGCACCTATGCATTCGGGTGAACCAGCTTTCAAAATATTAAAAATGTATCTGGCGGGAGGTCGAAAAATAACCGCCGAAATTCTTCGATGGCCTCTTCTGCAGTGTTGAATTTTCGCCCACGAAGCATTTTTTTTACCGTGGGAAATCAAAAACAGTCGCATGGAGCTAAGTCCATGGTTCTAGCAGCTGTGTGAGCGAATGAGGTTTCCATCGCGAAGCAAGCTTCCTAACTTTAACGTGTTCATGCAGGATGGTGGAAACTGCCTGTGATCTAATCTTCAGTTCAGCCTGAATCTCTCTCCCTTAATGTGTCTATTCTTCCGCAATAGCCTCTCTACCATGATGACGTTTTCATGAGTTAGTTACTGCAGTTGTAGGTCGGCCGGGTCTGGGGTCATCGTTTAGGTTCTCTCGGCCACGTTTTAATTCAGAAACGCAATAAGTAATTGTTAATAACGCAAGAGCAGACTCCCCAAATGCAGCTTGTAAATTTTCTTGAGATTCCTTGAAAGGTAACCCACGTTTATAATCATAAAACATGATAGCACGAAAAGCTTCCCGCGAGACGTCCACTGTTGGCAACAAAAGAGTGACAGAATTACTTATTCAAAAAATATTTAAAAAAGACACTTAAAGGCTCGTACACACAGGCGCGACGCGACACGCGACACAAAGGCACCGCTCGTCGCGCGACTTGCGGTGCCTTTGTGTCGCGTGTCGCGTCGCGCCTGTGTGTACGAGCCTTAAGTCGCCAATGATTTTCAGCAAAAAGATTTGTAAGTATTGAATAATGCCGTCAATTCAAAATAGTTTCTAGAAAAAACTTTTTCACAAAAAATACAACGGACTTCCAAAAAAAACACTACAAAGTGAAAAATAACTTTAATTTCGGAAGTCGGTGTCAATAAATGAAAATGCGGAACCAACGACACCGAATTCCGAAATTAAAGTCATTATTCGATTTTACAAAAAAAAAAATTCACTTTGTAGTGTTTTTGGAAGTCGGTTACTTCCAAAAACACTACAAAGTGATTTTTTTTTTTTTTTGTAAAATCGTTTTTATTTTCACTTTTTAGATTCTGACTTGGTGACAATGAAAAAACAATATCTCCGTAACGATAGTCTGGTACAAAAAAATCACTATGACGGGGAGTATAAATTACTCTCGGATTCGTTAAGCGTCTTTTTACATCCGTTACACCTACTCTTATTGCTCTGTCTACGTTCTGAATACTATGTGTGGTCATACATATCACGCACAGCCCGCCAGTTGCAAAAACCACTCACTAACGCACCAGCCGGTCGATTCTGTAAAAATCTCACCGTGAAAATTTAGGTGACGTGAGTTTGTTTTTGCTAGGAATTGACAATATTGACGGTTCACACCACGCTCACTTCACCTAAGTTTTCACGGTGAGATGGTTACAGAATCGCACTGCAGGCCTTTTTAGAGGACATCACCAGTACGGTCAGTGTATGTCCTTTTAGGGCGTCTCAACAACCTAACAAACGTCTTTGTGTTCGCATGCACCACGTAGCGTTCTGTCGGTCTAATCTGTAAAAATCTCATCGTGAAAATTTAAGTGAAGTGAGCTTGAAGTGAACTGCCAATAGCGTCAATCCCAAGCTCACAGCAGCAGCTCACTTCAAGCTCACTTCACCAAAGTTTGTTACAATGAGATTTTTGCGAAATAGATCGGTTGTAGCTAGTATGAAGTTCGGCTGAAGGTATGACGTCACTGAATGAAGTTTGCTTTCTCCCCAGGATGACGGATTACGAGCGCATTAAGCAGACGTGCCTGGAAAAGGCGGAGCTCTGGGAAGACCCTGACTTCCCCGCTAATCAGTCGTCAGTGTTTTACTATCAGACTCCTCCTTTTCATTTCGAGTGGAAGCGTTCGAAGGTATGTTTTTACTTTAAAGATTCTTAGGTTACTCTATGTATGACCGGCATAAAATAAAAAATAAAATATTGGCACTATGCAGTCAATTACATCCATTTGTTTTAAGATTACGATATTCTATAGCTTGGTTTTAGTTCAGTACCTGCCTACATACACGGCCAAAATGTATCTATAGAAAAGTTGCCTTTTTAATAGGTTCCTAGTCGATGAAAAAAGTTGCCGATGAGATATTTCAACGCCTGTGGCTCATGTTCTAAATTAATAATAACAGTTTGTGCCTCGATGTCTCTTACACTCTGTAGGTATACTGGGTCAAACTAAATTAGCTAGCAAAACTCCGCAGAATTGATGGGTATTGATACATTAAATGAATGATAAAACAAAAAGAAAACAATAGAAAGTAGATACCTATCAATTGAAAAAATCATATTGTTCTTGCCCGGATTTAAACCGAACTCATGTATGAGGATTCTTGAGAGGCGAAGCCTTAACCAATGGGCCATCCAACCAACCAAACACCATAAAACAAAATTACCCCAGTATATGTACAATGCGTGCCACGAAAGATGAGACTTGACACACCACGTGGTTTGACACGCGCAGTACACGATTTTAGGTATCTTTAGCGGGATGAGGTCTGAGTGCGGGACGGGACCGGACGTCATAGGGGCGGCGGAAAGAGCGGGGGAGGCGGGGTCATGTCTCATCTTTCGTGGCACGCATTGTATAGTCTTGCGAGTGGAGCTGCGGGTACAGCTGGTATAGAAGTAGGGTAACGACTGTTCGCCACTTATCCACGTGGGTGTACCTTAGATATAATTGTAAACTGATAGATATTGACACTATATACAATGCGACAATGTCTCAAGGTTACGTAAGTGGTAAATTATTTTATCACATATACTTATTGCATTATTATTTATAATTATTATATCCCGCCTCGTCGCGTTGGTCTAGTGGTCGCGAGCGCTACTGCTGAGTAAGAGGTCCTGGGTTCGATTGCCAGGTGGAGTAAACTGTTAATTGAGATTTTCCTGGATTTGTGCCCTGATTGCAATAGGCTCGCCCCCTATTACTGGGACTTAAACATAACTGTTCTGGCAAAATATGGGTGTTGGTACCTACTGTAGGTAGGATACAGCTCTGCTTAAACTTTCGAGGATTACAGGCCTCATGATCAGGTATGTTATGTAGACATTTCTATTTCATAAAAACTATTACATTCTGTAACACCTCTCGTTCAAAGCAAGTTTAGAAAAGAAAAGTGATGAAAAACAAATGACGAATTATTTCTGAATACGATGGGTTACCTTCATAGCGCGCATCTGTGTAATTTGGTCTTTAAACTTGAAGCAATGACGAATAGGTACATAAACAAATAGTCAGTACCTAACGGTAAATGATAATGAACCTTCCAGAATAATTACTCTTAATTAGTCGATTCGCACGACTAATAAGGCTCTTAGCTACTCGCGTAAAAACTTCTTGACTTATTTGTAAAGGTCAAATACTTTTGTTTTCTTTTTAGCCGTCAAATTGATGTGCATTCTTTTTATATAGAAGGTTCACCATAAATTACGTTCAAAATGATTATAAAAGCCGCATCTAAATACAGAATTAGTCTTAAAATGAAAAGAAGCAATTTAAAAAAATCGAATTTTGCCTAAGAGAATATATTCTTACCCACTAACTTGATACGAATCTAATCTCTGTTACCCTTCCAAGCTACTGTCGGACAAACGAAATCGGATTAAACTTTCACCTCTCGGGTATCACCATTCGATTGGCTATATTTTGTTACGTCAAATCACAAGGCCGCAATACCCAAAAACCTATCTCAAACATAATACTTACATATTATTACTTACTTAAATGTTATACAAAAAAGTACAATAACGATGACGTCACCAATAAAAAAACTCGTACCGAAAGCACGCGATTCTAAAGAACCCGTTAGGATTTGTAATACTGTTAAATGATGTGGTGCGTAGAAACTAAGAGTGGTTCGTGGTACCCACTCGACCTTTTCATTTGGCAGGTTTATCGCTCAGTAAAATGTGGGCAGGTTCGTCTAGACCAGAGGTTCCCAAACTTATTCCATCTGCCGCCCACTTTGAAAATCAATTATTTTTCAGCGCACCTCAATTTTTTTTTACTCTACCATATCTTAATACCACTATGACATTTATTTAATAAGCAGCGTTGCCAAAGCACTAAATCCACGTTCACACAAGTATGACGATGGGAATGCTATCAAAAATCGTTGAACGATCGACCACAATCGGGTACAATTGCGGGATTGGCTTGACATTTTTTAATTTGATTTTTATTTCCTGGTTCATTGTCATAAGTTCTCCTTCCAGCTGGGATGATATCGCTATGTTGACATTTAAGAAAGGATCCACCACCCAGTCTACTATTTCCAATTTGAAAATGTCCTGAAATCGATCTATCAAATCACTGTGGATGTTTTCCAAATGTTGGCAGTAGGCAACCAAGTCATCGTTGTTGCAGGATACTGATAAATTGGAATTGTGGAACTCACGTCTGCCGATATTCTTTTTGGGTAACAGCAGTTTGGCTACGAAAGCAGCAACGACATTTTTTATTCAAGTTAAATAATTTATACAGGTCTGTCATGTAGGTACGCGATATCATTCATTGATGTGATGAGGTTGTCGCGCAATTTTGTGTCTTTGTTTTCCAAGAACGTTATCACAGAGTCGAATAGATTGTACTTAAAAAGCAAAATTCCAGATGTGCTCGCAGTACATTGCGTCGTTCATCGTTATGTGAAAGACTGTTTCAATCACTGCAACATGTCATCAAAGCAGTGAATAAAAACCGAAACAGCTCTTTAAATGATAGATTCATAGGCAATCGGCATCGGAACCAGCCGATTGATACAGGATTGCATAAATCGAGTTATTTAACAACACTTGTTAAAACTTGATTGCTCACGGGCTATCCTACGAAAGCTATCTTAAATATTTTTAGTTTTTATACAATCAAACAGGTCAGAAATATGAACAGAATAATCGATGTTGTATATGTAGTAGGTAGAGTACCGCACCGCATTTCTAGATAT
This sequence comes from Luperina nickerlii, assembly GCA_963855955.1. Classification (NCBI taxonomy): domain Eukaryota; kingdom Metazoa; phylum Arthropoda; class Insecta; order Lepidoptera; family Noctuidae; genus Luperina; species Luperina nickerlii. The sequence goes on from OY979662.1 coordinate 4,711,538, forward strand.
GGCACAAGCTTTTGATAAGAGTTTGCCATAAGGGTTTGATATACAAGTTAAGCTGCTCCCCAATGAATTTTCCGATATCCTGCAAACATACATTACAGACAGAATGTTTCGAGTACGGCACGAGGATGCCTTTTCTGAGTTAAAAAGGATTAAAGCTAGCGTGCCACAAGGTAGTGTGCTGGGTCCAGTGCTCTACCTGTTGTACACGTATGATATACCAACCTTCGCTAAGATTATCTTCCCTTCAAAATGGTTGAGCTGAATGGTGCTGATCATCATCATGATGGCGTCATGTTTGAGAGCGGGCGCCGTCAGTAGGGACGGGTCATCTCTTAGCCGCCACGGCTTATTTTAATTTCTGAATTGTTTTAAGTTTTTTTATAACGGACAATGATGTAACCGATATTTTGTAACAATAGTATCTTTAAAACAAATAATAAGCATAATTTCTGAAAGCGGTTTTCAGCATGTCGGTGGTGCAGTTTAAGTAGGTATGTATTTATAATATCGGGCATGTTATGTATTTACAAATCGTATTTCTTACCAATACCTAATCAAAAATACCTACTTTCAATTCACATTCTTAACGGGACCCGGAACCGGGAACCGGGAACCTTAACAGTCTGCAGCAATAGGTTCGTATCTTCATCTTCACCTTTATATCACCGAAGTATACGGGGTAGACGAAAATGGGTGTGAAATCTCAGTGGCTGTTCCCTAGACTTTGTTGAGAAGTGTATTTACTTAGAGAAACATAAAGAACAATAGTACCTAATTTTATTCTTACCTAATCCTTTTAAAATATAAAAACAAAGCCTGGTGATTTCTTATTGTTAAAAAAAACCTTAGTAATGTCAACATTTTTGAAATAACATAATAGGTATTGTGTCTTGCTTGCCACTACCAAAATATTGTGAAACGTATTTTAATTATTCTGTGTAAGTATGTAAATATAAATTACAAAATATTTGAAATGCATGATTTCATAAAACACTAGCTGTTGATCGCGTCTTCACTCGCATTCTTTATAACTACTTCAGTACTCTTGATAAAATAAAAAATACAAAGTTCATCCAAATCTGTTCAGCATTTTTTGTGTAATTGAGTACAACCTTCTTTTCTAAGGTTCAGTTTTACTAGAGTAATACCTTTACCTACTGAATTATTATCAACTCAGTACGTGTAAAAAGGCTAAAAAGCACAATGCTAAATAGACCACTGTCCTTATGTTGTACAGACGCCAGCACGTCAAGCTACCCGAAACTGTCAAATTTTCCCAATCAACTTTGAACCTTATGCTTTAGCGATAAAGTTGAAAATCTATTAAAGAAATTTGACAGATTGTAGTAAGTTGATGTGCTGGTGTCTGTACAACTGCAGTGGAACAGCGGGGTAATTGCAATGGGTTTCACTTTGACAGTTCAACAACATTCATTGCGTTTTTTGCGTTGTTGAGCAGACACATATTTCGAACGTATGGAGCAATGGATTTGAAATATCCTTCAAAATCATTCAGATAAAATACATATTATTGAGGCTAACTCAAAAACTACCCAACCAATGTTAATAAAATTTATTTGGGACCACTCCTGAGGCATCCCCAATACATTAAAAAATATTTTTTGAAATCGATTTAAAATTGTCGGAGATGTCGCGTAACATAGGAGGTACAGACACCAGCACATCAACCTACCCGAAACTGTCAGATTTTCCCAATCAATTTTGAACCTTATGCTTTAGTGATAAAGTTGTAAATCTATTAAATAAATTTGACAGATTGTAGTACAAACACAATACAAACACAATTTCGTTTTCGTTCGTATTTGTGTGAATACAAACACAATTTCGTTTACTTGAATTTTTACTAGAATTTTGCAAATCGGCTTATTAATAACGGAGTTCTGAGATAAAACAACATTTTTTTAAACCGTATTGAGGACCTCCTCCTTTTTGAAACCAATCGGTTAAAAAGGTTGTTTTATTTTATTTTAACTCATTATAATTTTGACCACTAGAACACAGTGTGGATTGATTAGTTTGTTAGTTTGACTTCAATTTAGTCAGCTTCTTTCTGCGTCAAACTTAACACGCTCTAAGCGTAACAAAAATTAACGGAAAAAGTATTTTTAATGCTTGAAAATACATTTTAATGCATAAGTACATTTGTTTAAACATGCTTTAACTCTCCATAACGTTACGGTCTTCAAATGTTTTTAATTGCTTGTTTTTCTCTAAACTTTCTTAATTTCCCAAAAAGTTTGCCTTCCCGGCAGGGGATCGAACCCTGGTCTCCCGCGTGACAGGCGGGGATACTAAAATTTGAAATAAGGCTTTACTTGCTTCATGTACAGCACAAAATGTCGAATTTCCTGCATTAGCGACTTTCATTCGAGCATATTTAACTTACATATGCACGGTGGGAGCATAACTCACTTTTATAGATAAAATTCTCAATTTAATTTGCTATATTTTGACTGATACTCAAGTTTTTCTATGTTTTCGCGAATGCAGAGCTCCCAGCGGGACCTCGGGACATCGCAAAACGCATAGTAAGCTACTTCCGAAACAAGCTTCACTGTTGCACGGTAGATTGTGCAGCAAGACCTCATTTACTCAAAATTGTACCTTGTTGTCAGGAAAGCACGTTTAAAAATTAAATACTCTTCTCCTTATTATTGGTTTAAAAGTTATAAAGAGATGACAGGCTGTCTAGCTTTAAAGCCTAAATATAATTTGCTCAAAACTTCAATCACTAATGTTCTTTAATAATTAGTACGTGTTTACATACGTATCGACTTTTTTGAGGTTCTGTCAACTTTATACCATTTTCTTAAGTTTTCTGCACTTTTCTATACAATTTTACAAACAATTTAGCAATAAAAAAGTTACTTACAATATTTAACACTCATTTTTTTTAAACACGTTTCTTCTCTGTGCACCCACTTGTTTCTTACTAAATTACTTATAGGTACCTATTTTTATTATTTGTTCTTATAGCGGCAACTGAAAGGACCCCTTTTGAAAATTTCAACTGTGTAGGTACCTATTAAGGTTCATGAGATACAGCCCGGTGACAGACAGTCGGACGGACAGCGGACGGTTAGTTAGTAAAAGCCTTTAGGTACGGAAGCCTAAAAAATACGATTTATGAAAGAACAAGGTCGCCTGCTTGTCGGTCTTCTACAGATTGTACTTTGGTGAGTGTGCCCAAGAACTCCACGACCTCATTCCACCGGCCCCCTTCTACCTTCGGACATCCAGACGCACTGCAAGTTACCATCCCTACCTAGTTGCTATCGCACTAAGCGTTTTCAAATGTCCTTTATAATGCGCACAGCAAAAGAGTGGAACTCTCTACCTGCGTTTGTGTTTCCGAGTAGGTACATACAACCCGAATCTCTTCAAAGTAAGAGAGAACAGGCTTCTTCTAAAAAAAAACAAAATATGACGTGTAATTTTGCAACTCGCTCCTAGTAAGGAACATTGTTAACTTTGTAATCCGCCCAATACTAGCGAGGTATCAATGAACTACCGAGATGAGTTGGTACCAGGTCTGCAGGTGGGCGGCAAGGTCGACTGCTACCCACCAAATCGCAATACACCTCTTACTTTTATACATTCCTTTTGTAACACATTTTTTTTATTAAGTAACGGGTTTTGCATGACTGGGAAAGTCCATTAGGTACTACTGTTTTTGTATCTTTTAGCAAGACATGACCAGTCACCAGTGGTGGTCCAGAGGCCCAGTGGTTGGTAACGACCGCGGCTTACAATTTGCAGGTCATGGGTTGTACCCAGCCAGGATAAACTTATAGGTATAGGGTACTTAGTGCAATTTTGTTTCAGCATTCAATTCACTAATGCTCTACAAACGATGAACGAAACCATCGCAAGAAAACCGGTAGGTATAGATATACTAGACCATAGGTGCTACCTACGTACGTGCAAACTAGAACCAAACATTCGAAGTCATGACTGTGGAATCCACCAACCCGCACTAGGCAGGCTTGGTGGAACTCCCTTTCTGTCCAATATTTGGGCTTGTATATTTAAAATACAAACAATCGCGTACTCGCGAGTTAAAAAAAAAAGATATTAGGCTAGAGGTAAATAATCCTCATCATCAATACCTACTTTTGTATTGCAGTCGGGACCCGCACCCGAGCATACTAGTTCTCTTCCAAAAATGAAATATGTTTTTATGTGGCTGTACTTTTTTTTCTTTTTAATGCATAGGTCGGTATACCGCAGTTAGTTTGTTCAGTTTTATTATTACTTTATTTTTGTATTTCTCTTGTTTTGTTGAACAGACTCTAAACATTTACCGACGAGGCAGTTCAAGTACGCGCCGCAAGATGGCAGTGTAGTCAATTCACTACTATGGGGTTGCCAGTTTATTTAGTTAGGGTAGTTTTTCAATCCCCACTGGGGATATATTTTATATAGTAAGTTAAGTTATGACTCTCTTTATAAGAGAATAACGATGAGCCGAACCCGATTTTTAAAAACTTATCCATCTAAATAAGTCTCTTCTTTTAGTATGTCAAAACCACAATGTAGTCACTTGATGGATATATTAATTTATCTGTAGTTTCTATGTATTAGTTTCTTAGCTGCTTTTAATTATTTCGTTTGGAAACAAAAAATATAAAGGACATGTTAGGTTTTTGTATGGAGGCTGGGCTATTATCCGAAGCTACTGTGAACAGGGAAGAGATCGTATTTTTATGAAAGTACATAAATTAAGGAGACTTTGTATAATTTTTAATTTTTTTTTGAAAGCACCTTAATTTTTATACATTTTAATAATCATTATTTAAAAAATAAATTGCAACCCACAGTAATTATTGATTTTGGCAACACTTTTCGGTTGGATGTCATTATTGTCATTGTGAATTGTCATCGTCAATCAAGTGTCAAATTCAATTCACTTCTTCTTCTTCTCTTCTTCTTCTTCTCTTCGTTTAATGGCTTTTGCGGAAAAACCCACCACAATTTAGCCAATGTCAAGTGTAAAAATGTAAAAATAGTATACTTACTCGGCAACGTTGTACGGTTCAATCAATAAAAATCTTCCAAAATCATTCGTAATCTTTGGCAGCCATCGTAATGGCTGCCAAAGCTCGAATCCCCTACAAAAGTATTCCTTCTTCTTCTCTTCGTTTAATATTTTGACCTGTGTACTGACAGCTGACAAGTATGACACCCTTGCTGGCAGAGGTAATATTTTCATAGATTCCATTAGGAGGCAAAGGAATTAATGCCATACATACAAATCATGGAGTTGGTTTTATTTTAAGCCATCTAATATTATTTTAGAATATTTTAAATAACAATAAGGTGTATAATTTGCTTTAAAAAATGATATTTAACCATTTTTTCTTTGTTTCAATGTGCAAAAATAATATTATGACACCAAAAATATCTGGATTTAAAATATGTATTTATTCAATAATGGTGCTTTTAATATTTTTTCTGTTTTTGTCAGACCATCCTAAATAAGTTTTCCCTATCAGAAAAACCATACATGACAGCTGTTCAAAAAAATTATTATTTAAGCCCATTTCCTAACATGTCCTTTAAGGGGTAATTCTACAAATCCATCTGGTGACACAATAAACTCACTGAGTAGGTATAGTACCTATAGCCAGAGACTATACCGAACTACCGAAGCGTCGCCGACAAAATAATAATTGGTCGTTGATACCGTAGGCCTATTCCTTTTTATTCATAAACGTTGCTTAAAGTTAAGCGACTGTTTAACTATACATTTTTGGTGTTTTAACGTCATTTAACTTTAACCATCGTTTATAAATAAACCCCTTAATGTATGATGTTAAAACGACTTGTTTTTGTTTACAGGAAATATACCAGAATCCGTCGTTCATACACGACAGAAACGAAGTATTTGATGTAATACCTGGCAAATTAGGTAAGTAGGTAAAATAAAACTACGCCTCAAACAAAGGTGACGGTATTGTGGTCTCGAATCCGGACTCCGGACTTAACAAAATGAATCTAATCTGTGTGCTAACTGCGATTTTATTTTAACTGATAAATTAATGGTCATCAGTTGTATACGAAGTCCGTCACGATATAATGAAGTTAATCCGTATACCGATGTCTTTAACTGAATTTATACTGCTCTGCAAACGATCTATTTAGTGTAGCAATGCCAGACGAAGCTAGCGCATGTTAAATAACATCAACTTTACAATTCTCAACGTTATACTTACTAAAGTGTCTTCGCTGTTGCGGGGTCTGTTAAAAACAGAACAGTCATGGGCCAGCACCCTAATTGCGTAACACACACACAGTCTGAATAATTTTGAAGGATATTGATAATCCATTGCTTCATAATGTTCAAAAAATGTGTCTGCTCAACAACATAAATAACGCAATTTAATGTTGTTGAACCGACAAAATTAAAGCTACTATACTCCATTTGAAATAAGATTAGACATTGAAATAATCCTTTTTTACAGTCCGTTCAACAGATTTTCACTTCTATACCGTAGGCATAAGGATGGTATTGAAAGCAAAAAAGTGGTTACAATACCAACTGTTTACTGCAACTGCCATATGTCATGCCACCAACGCAATAGAATTCAAAATCGGTCGAACGGACTGTAAAAAAGGTTTATTTCAATGTCTAATCTTATTTCAAATGGAGTATAGTGTGTTAGTGTTTTATGCAATAACCCCACTGGCATCAACTTGTTTAGGAGATAGATTAGTGATTTCAGTAAGTAGAAACCGTGTGCCCGAGAGGATTTTCCATCAAATTTCATCATCACAATCTTTCATTCCCTAATTAGAGGATACATAAAAAAAAAATCTGCCTTTATGCTCACTTTTTGCTGTATATGAAACTCTCGTGCAAAGTTTCAGGCTTCTAGATCTAGTGGTTTAGGTTGTGCGTTGTCAGTGAGAGCATTCAAGAATGTTGCGATGAAGATGCCGCCACAATCTTAACCTTGTCACGCTGCTCCTTTAAACATTTTTAGTAATGTGTCACTAACCCGTAAACGATCAAGTTATAATAAAATATTTTACAGTCATGTTTGGTGGGAAGTAGAAAGCTAAGCTGGCAATACTAAAACACTATCAAGGGTAACGCACCCCCTGTTTGGCAACCCCATGAATAATTTTGACAACAAGCTGTCCTACCCAAATGTAGGACTTGGGTAAGTAAGTCCAAAGAATAACTGTTTCATGAAATCATCATTCTTTGGACTTACGTGGTCTTAGAGAGTTGTGTTGATGACTTTACTGATTATAATTATGTAAACACATATTTCTTACGGCCGCGATTCATTTATTAATCAACGTACAATTTAATGCTGACCAGCAAATTGCAAAAAAACGTAAGAAAATTTGAATTTCGTGGGCTACCTTAGCGCTTCCCCCTTAACCACTTGCGTTTCTGAGGACATGTGACTAGTAATCCAATTTAAACTACTTTTAATAAAACATCCATTTTCAATAGGGTTCCTCCAACGGGTGATCCGAATTTATTAAAAAAAAAATGACTCAATTAATTGATTTTTTCGCAAGCTATAATGTTTTCAGGTTTGACATTTGATTGACGGGAATTTTATTAGAAATATTTTAATGTTTTTTTCGTTTCTACTGCATTTTATAAATAAATTTAGGTTTTTTTTTCTATTGAGTATATAAATTTTTGAGAAACGCTTACATAAACAAAAAATGATTTCAAATAAGATTATCACGAAGCACCTGTACGACTAAAATAGCACGTCTGGTTATTTATACCAAGTTGCTAAAGCATATATCTTTAGGAGCAATTCTGTACTATTCATTGAAATAATTTTTTGTTTATGTAAGCGTTTATATATTTCAGCGTTGGTATAATTCATTGAAAAAAAAAGAACGCAAAAGGAACATTTATTTGGTTTATATTTAAGAACATTCTGAGCATAGAAAATATACACGTGGCCGGCCACAAACAAGTGCTTTTCTAACAAGATATATTTGTGGTACAGACGCCAGCACATCAACCTACTCCAATCTGTCAAATTTGTTTAATAGATTTTCAACTTTATCGCTAAAATATAAGGTTCAAAGTTGATTGGGAAAATTTGACAGTTTCGGGTAGCTTGATGTGCTGGCGTCTGTACATTTAATCTATTCATTGGTACTTACTGCAAGAACAATAAAAGAACATTTAATTGATACGTCTATAAATTACGAAATCGACTGTGGCCGGGCTGCGTCGCAACACACGTTAATCATAAAATGTCCCATCTGTTAACATTTATAACATTTGACATTGGATTTGAAATTTAGTGTTGACCTCTGGTTGTTTGTTTCGTTTTTATTTTTATGTTGCTAACCTTTCGTCGCGAACGCGTTTTGTTTGAAACCAGACGCAATGGCTTTTCCGTCTTCCATATCATGCAACTTGGATTTAAGGGGAAAGGAAAGAATCAACAATAAAGCTCGTTACTCGTTTTTACGCAAAATACGCGCATTGACGTGGAGTTGCGGACGCCAGCCCGTATTACCTATCACCTAAAACTCGTTATGTTAAAATTGGCCTCAGATGTCATGATTTCATGAAATAGTCATTCAATGAGGAAATATGAATTTAGAGTGATGTATTGATGATTTTTGTGATTATAATTCTCTAAATAAAAATTTATTACGGCCTGGAATGATATTTAGATCAACATACAACCTGATACTGAACGGCAAATTGCGAAACACGTAAAAAAATTAAATTACGCGGGCTACCGGCGTCGGCCGTTAATTTAATTAGTGTTCAACCATGACCCTGATCGTGCCATGATCATGGGTTTCAAATTCTCAGGCAATCCCCCAGCAATAAGGACCCAAACGACGACCAATCCACTCGTCACTGACACTGATAGTGAATCTTGGTTCGACTCGTTTCTAATATTGAATTTCTAATATTGAAGTCACATATTGAGACATAGATTCGTAATTTTCTCGTCGGATGGATATGAGATTACGAAGCAATGCAATGTGTCGCGTGAAGTTGCTAAACAGTGACCTTAACTTTATCCATAATCCTTTTATAGCAACTTAAATTTTGTTACGCGCAAACAGGGATCAATAGACAAGATTATTTTTGCTTTTGCTTTCGCGTCATTTGGATGATCTTCTTTCGGGACACATTGTTGCAAGCCTTCCAAAGTCAAAAAGAATTTCATGGAGAACGTCCAATGTTCATAGTTTTCTCTTCCTTTTAGTTTAGATATTTATATACCTACTTGCTATGAGATTAGTAGAAATTTATCAGTTATTTTTACTAAAACCTGATTAAAACTCGAATTAAAAACGGGCACGGCCCATAAATTTTAGTAAAACAGCAGAATTTAGGCAAAGACTAAAGGGCATCATTCAAGTGTATTCATTTTATACCCAAAAATTGGTATTTTTAACGTTATGCTCAAAACAATTGTTACTAAAATATGATTTTTGGCATTTTCTATCTCAAATAGCAGCCAGAAGGTTAATTGCAGACTTTCGCTGTAATAGCAAAAAATGCTCAAGATGTTATTTCTCATAAGAAAACAGTACTTTAATTTTTGGATACGAAATTAATGATGTCCTTTATTTTTTTAAACATGAACATTAGGTAACAACCTAACTTTGTTCAATCATCAATATTTTGTTGTATAGGGTAACCTACGATTTATTTGTCTACGACATGGATAAAAACAGCCACTTGCTCAATTAAGATGTCACTGCTATCCAACGTCCAAGAATTTGACAGCAAGCTGCCACTATCCATACATTTTTTGTAAACAGCAAGTACAGCTACTTCTTTTACATTTATATTCCTCTTTGCGCAATGTTGAATTCAAAAATACCATTAAATATGACATGTATTTGCTAAAGATGTTTAAAAGACGAAAATTGTGGGAGAAAGGTCTCAAAATAAATTGGAAACCAGATATTTCGTCAAGACTAATGTGCCATCCTTTTTAAACCTGAAAACTTTTATGTCAGAAATTCGTATACAGGTGATGCTTCCAAGAGAACTAAGTCTGTTTTTATTACAGAAATTATTGTACAGACGCCAGCACATCAAGCTACACCTAACTGTCAGATTTTCCCAATCAACTTTGAACCTTAAGCTTAAGCGATAAAGTTGAAAATCTATTAAAGAAATCTGACAGATTGTGGCAGGTTGATGTGCTGGCGTCCGTACATATCTACAGGTACTTGTGGTGTGTTATAACGTAAATTGTAGTAAACGTGTGTTTATATTATCAGTGCTAGAATTAACATTTCTGTAGTTTTTCAGCCTGGAAGATCATCCTCGAGTTAGTTTTCAACTCCGAACAGGTTATTTCTCTCTCTCCAGTCTTCAAAAAGAATTAAGGTGAATGGGTAGTTGAGACCGCGAAATTCAAATTTTCTTATGTTTTTTGCAATTTGCAGGTCAGTGTCAGGTTGTATCTTGATCAAAATATGATTCGCGACAATAGCAGGTACATATTTAGAGAAGTATAATCATTAGAATCAATAATACATCTTTGTAAGTTAGATTTCTACCACTAACACTTTTCCATAAGAGATTGGTGGTTGGTGGTAGAAATCTAACTTAGAAAGATATATTAATGATTCTAATGATTATAATTCCTTAAATATGTACCTGTTATTGTCGCGAATCATATTTTGATCAAGAAACAATCTGACACTGACCTAAAAATTGCAAAAAACGTAAGAAAATTTGAATTTCGCGGTCTACTACCCATTCACCTTAAGGGGTAGCGCTAAGGTAGCCCGCGAAATTCAAATTTTCTTACGTTATTTTTATTTAATTTGCTGGTTAGTATTAAGTTGTACTTTGATTAAAATATGATTCGCGACCATAACAAATATGTATTTACAGAATTATAATGATTAGAATCAGTAATACAACTTGTTAAGTTAGTATAATCCTAAAATGTCAAGATGTCATGAAATATTCATTCAGTAGGATTACTTGGTCTTATAGTGTTGATGACTTTACTTACTTACTGTATAAATAAATACAAAAACACAAGGATATTTAGGCATCGAAGTACTCGTCCGCGTCGGTGTCATCCAGAAACGTGCCCAGTAGACTGGCAGCATTGCCACGTTGAATGGCATGGCTACAAACAAATAATGACTTCAATAACTAGGAATGAATATGATCCTAATGCCATTATTACTGTACTTATAGGTAACAGTTTAAATGTTAAAAAAGATGATATCACTGATAGTGTCACCAACCTATTTAAGTTAAATTGTAAGAAAATAATTTTGTGTGCTTTTCCATATTTTGAGCACTTGTCAAACAGACAAAACAACTACATTCACATGTTAAATAATTACATGCATTTCATAGTTAGTCACTATAGTGACAAGTTTATATTTTTTGATACCAACATTTTTGTTGATAAGTTAAGGTCGACTAGGGATACTGTGTATCTGCCCATTAGTTTTAGACGTCAAATAGCTAGGCTATTAGCACTTAATATTAATCCAGACATAATTAGTATGTCGAAGTCATCCATAATTAGCACCACAATTAGTAATAGTACTAATGTTAAGGTGGTTAGCTCAGATAATTTAAACTAGTTTGTAAGACAACAGAAGGTACCACTAACAGTATAGTTACACTTAATAACAAAAAGGTATTTTCTAGCACTAAAATAGTGAACTCTAAAAAAGGGGCTATGAGGAAATCCTTGAAATTATTTCATCAAAATATTCAAGGTTTTTCTTCCAAACAATTGGAAATTGAGTTGTTTTTAGAAAAAACAATGTTTGACATTATTTGTATAACTGAGCATTGGTTAAAAGATTCTGAAATGTTAATTAACTATGACAATTATAGTGTGGCCAGTTGTTTTAATCGAAATTCAATGTTGCGTGGTGGTTCACTAATCCTAATTAAAAGTTTTATTAAATTCAAACCTCGTAAAGACATAGTTGAACTATCAGTTGAACATAGCATTGAACTCTCTTGTGTTGAGCTAGATAAGCATGTTATAGTGTGCGTTTACAGACCCCCAAATTATCAAAACTATTCTATATTTGAGTCAGTAATGGAAGATGTTTTGGCAAAACTAGCAACAAGTAATAGGTCAATAATTATCTGTGGTGACTTTAATATTAATATTTTAGAAAATAATTTAAATACCAGTAGATTATTAAATTTGTTTAAATCGTTCAATTTGTCAAATGTGTTTGTAGAACCAACCCGAACAACTACGAATACTGCTACATGTATTGATAATGTTTTTTGTTCCTGCGACTATTTAGATAAAGCCATTGTTAATTATCTCCCTTCTGATCACAGTGGTCAAACTGTAACTTTTGAGTCCAACATGCCAATACAAAAAGTGCAGATTCAATCCAGACCAATAACATCAGTTAATTTAAAAAAATTTAATAGCAATTTAATTTGTAAATTAAGTAATCAGAACCTTACAGTGAACAATGTTAATATTTTGTATAATGAATTCTTTTCGTTAGTCCAAACCGAGTTCAATAATTCTTTTAAGAAGAACACTAAAAGTATCAGCCCTAAGTTTTTATTTTGTGACTGGGCAACTAAAGGACTCAGAAAAAGTAGGGAAAGACTTTTCGAGCTGTATGGCCTTAAGCCTTATATTAACACGGAATCTTTTAATAAGTATGTTGCTACTTACTCTAGAACTTTTAAGAACGCTTGTAAGGCTGCTAAAGCCTTATACATTAGCAACAAGGTAAAATCAGCAGACAATAAAATAAAGACCGTATGGAAAATTATAAATAATGAAACGAACAGGAATAAGAAGCATAATTCTGAGTACACACTGCAGACGTCAAGCGGTCTCATTTGCGATAGCAAAGAAGTGGCTCAAGAATTTGTAAATTTCTTTACTAGTATCCCACTCAAAACAACTGAAACCTTAAATTCCTCGCCCTCGCTCGCTTTTGATTTAGTAAGGGCGAACGTTTCAGCCTGCCCGATTGAATTTAACTTTAGGCATATTAACCCCGTAACAGTAATTAAGGCTTTTAAGCAAATTAAGATCAAATTGACCGAAGATCTTTGGGGAATGTCCATTAAGGTCTGTACCTCCATAATTGAGACTATTGCGCCCTACTTAGCCTTAGTATTTAATTCGTGTGTGGATCAAGGAGTCTTCCCCGACTTAATGAAATACAGTAAGGTAATACCACTTTACAAATCCGGGGACAGTAAGGACACCAATAATTATAGACCCGTATCCGTTTTGCCGGTTTTCAGCAAAGTGTTTGAAAAGATAATGCTTAATCAAATGCTTAATCATTTTAACATGAACAAAATCCTACACAATCAACAGTATGGTTTCACCAAAGGACGTTGTACGACCGACGCCGGTGTAACTTTATTAAAACACATTTTTAACGCGTGGGAAGAGGCCCAAGACGCCATAGGAATCTTTTGTGACCTCTCCAAGGCATTTGATTGCGTCGATCACGAAACCTTGCTTTTGAAACTTGAGCATTATGGACTTGGAAAACTTGCGCTCAGTTTAGTTAGTTCTTATTTAAATGATAGACAACAACAAGTTCAAATAAATGGTGTCAATTCACTTGGTTTAGTAGTAAAAATTGGTGTGCCACAAGGCTCGATATTGGGTCCTTTCCTCTTTTTAGTGTATATTAATGATCTACTCCATTTATTAAAAAATCAACCACAAATGGTGTTATTTGCTGATGACACTTCCTTAATTTTTAAGGTAAATAGACATGCTACAAATTTTGACGACGTAAATAACGCCCTACTGCAGGTCCAAAATTGGTTCACTGCTAATAATTTAGTATTAAATGGAAAAAAAACTAAGTGCATAAGATTTTCTTTACCAAATGTCAAGGGTAGTGATTGTGAGATAATATTGAATCAAGAGAAACTAGAATTCGTCGATAAAACTGTTTTCCTAGGGATCACGCTCGACTCAAGGCTACAATGGGGTCCTCATTTAACATCTCTTGCAGGACGGCTAAGTTCAGCAGCTTATGCTGTCAGAAAAATCCGTCAATTTACTGATGTAGATACCGCGAGACTAGTCTATTTTAGTTACTTTCATAGCATCATGTCTTACGGTATTTTACTTTGGGGTCGGGCTGCAGACATCGATTCTATTTTTATTCTGCAGAAAAGAGCTATCAGAGCCATATATAATCTCCGCAGGCGCGATTCTCTAAGGGAACGGTTTAAGGAAATTAACATCATGACGGTGCCTTGTCAATATATCTATGAAAACATCATGTATGTAAGGAAAAATTTACATCTTTTTAGTAAAAGAGGTGAAAGACATAATTATAGTACTAGAAATAGGGACCTATTAGTTCAACCAGGTTTCAGACTGGCTAAAGTAGATTCATCTTTTATGGGGTACTGTTTAAAATGTTATAATAAAATACCTCCCCACATTCTTCAACTGAATGAGACAAAATTCAAGTCTTGTATAAAACGCACACTATGCAGTCAGGCATATTATAAGTTAGGGGATTATATCGCTGACAAAAATGCCTGGCTCAATGCTGGTCCTGCTCCACAACCACAACTAATTGATTAACACATGAAAATACTGTTGGAGCTGCTGAAGATTGTAAGACTATCTTTGCAATGTATAAAATCAATTTCCTTTGTATTGTATAACTGCATAGCACAGATGTGAGTTCTATGTACCCTATAGCTACCATTTACCGGGTAATAATATGTCTTTCATTGACTCGAATGTGCCCTGGCAGCTGATAGTATGTCATGCTCACTCAAATGTCTCGCTGACGGTGGCGTGTGTGTTAGATCATTTAGCTCCCTTCAAAATGGTTGAGCTAAATGGTGCTGATTTATGCGTCATGTTCGTGAACGGGCGCCGTCAGTTGGGGCTGGTCATCTCTTAGCTGCCTCGGCTTATTTTTAATTAATTTATTTTTGGATTGTAGTTTGTTAAGTACTATTTGTTGCACTCTGGACGCTTTTAACACTTACGTTTTTCTTAATTTTTTTACATCGTTCTCACATTATATAATTTTAAAATCAAAAGTAATGATGTAACTAATATTTTTGTAAAATATCATTTAAAAAGAGTGTCCATGGAGTTTCTTGCCCGTTCTTCTCCATAGGTACCTACGCTTTGGAATGGGCAACTAGCTTCATATTTTCTGACTGACCGACTTCTTGACAATTCAAAAGTGCCTGTAAATGGTTTAATTGAAATAAATGGTTTGAGTTTGAGTTTGATTGATTCTTTGGCCAAAGAACGACAAAGGTCACGTGAAGTGTCGATCAGCCGGCGAGAAAATTCTTTAATAACGAGACGTGCACTCGCGCCGCGTGCCTCGATCGTTTCGACCACAAACGGCTCAAAGCTGTAGTTACCCATAAGGTTACAGTATTTGCGCCGCTTGAAGGTCTTAGCAGCCGCAGCAGCCTGCAGCGGCGCCAGCACAGCCCGCCGTGATAGGAACATATGATGAAGATCTTTTGTGTCAATATCAAATTATTTCCCCCATTTCTGGCAAAATATGATCTTTTTTAGTCGGGTAACGGTAGAATCTTCTTCAAAATTAAGTTGGCAACACTGATCTGTACGTCGAATACAGAAAGTCAACAACAAATGAAATGAACAGACACAGACAACAAACAAGGCAACTAGAGCGCGCGCGGGCTCAACAGTTGTCAGCCACAGAACATTGTTGTCAGCTCATCAGCTGAACAACTGATTTGGTCACAAAGATGTCGCAAGAAAATGACGATGAAACCAAAAGACTGTCGGTTGAAATGTCCAAGCTAAACGTTCATTGTCAAGAGTTTGTGCCGGGTGCAGCAATGTTTCCAGCCAGTGTTGAAGGACCGTCGACTTCGAGCCTGTACCGTCCTACCTATTTTGGCAATGGATCCTCACCACCATACAGCGAGTATGACTATGAGCATGCATCGATCTTGCTGGGGATGCCGCCTCTGGTGCAAATGTCCTCAACGGTGTCGTCGCCAGAAGAACTCACCCCTAAACCTGGACCATCATTTAAAATAACAAAAACAACCCAAAAAAAAAGGAGAAAAGAAGATAATGAAAACAAAATAAACCATAAAAAAAAATACTATGAAAAAAAAAGCTTAAAAGAACACATCAATATAGTCCTTATAGGACACGTGGATGCTGGGAAATCAACTATTGGGGGGCAAATTATGTCATTAACAGGAATGGTTGATAAAAGAACATTGGAGAAATATCAGGAGGACGCACGAGAGAAATCTAGGGAGTCCTGGTATTTGGCGTGGGCACTTGATACTAATGACGAAGAGCGTGACAAGGGTAAAACTGTGGAAGTTGGTAGAGCGTATTTTGAGACCGAAAAAAAACACATCACTGTTCTTGATGCTCCTGGCCATAAGAGCTTTGTGCCTAACATGATTGGTGGAGCAGCACAAGCTGATCTAGCCATCCTTGTTATCTCTGCCCGTAAGGGAGAATTTGAAACCGGCTTTGACAAAGGGGGGCAAACACGTGAACATGCGATGTTGGTGAAATCTGCAGGCGTCAAACATATTGTGACAGTTGTCACAAAGATGGATGACCCCACTGTTGACTGGGATGAAAATAGATTCAAATACTGTACAAATAATCTAATGCCATTTTTGAAGCAACTGGGTTTTAGACCTGAAAAAGATATAAGTTGTATACCTGTGTCTGGCTTAACCGGACAAGGGTTGCTAGAAAAGGTCCCCGAGGATATCTGTCCATGGTACCGTGGGCCATCTTTTATACAACTAATAGATGAGCTGCCATCTTTTAAGAGAAACAAGGATGGTGCCTTTGTTCTTCCCATTGTGGATAAATTTAAAGACATGGGCACTGTCCTGATGGGGAAGGTGGAAGCAGGCATTACTTATAAAGCCAGTACTCTACTTCTTATGCCGAACAAGGTACAAGTTATTGTAGATCAGCTGTGGTCTGACAACATTGAAGTAACATCGGTTGCATGTGGCGAAAATGTGAAAATCAAAGTAAAAGGAATTGAAGAAGAAGAGGTGTCTGTCGGCTTTGTTCTTTGTGATGTTAATGAACCTGTAACTACAGGAAAATTATTTGATGCACAAGTTGTAATCCTGGAGACCAAATCAATCATATGTGCTGGTTACTCAGCTGTGATGCATGTCCATTGTGCTGCTGAACATGTGATTGTGAAGGCACTTATCTGCCTTGTTGACAAAAAAACTGGAGAAAAGTCCACCACTCGGCCACGGTTTGTTAAACAAGGCCAAGTGGTCATAATGAGGATAGAATGTATGGGTACCGTTTGTATGGAACCATTAAAAACATTTGAACAATTAGGCAGAATCTCATTAAGAGATGAGAGAGAGAATAAAACAATAGCTATTGGAAAAATTCTCAAAGTAATCAAATAATCTGCACAAAACTACTTAATATTTTTATTAAGCTCAAGACACTTTTTTTAAATTGACTAAAAACTTATATACAGGGATAAATAAAATTACAATAAGTAATTTGTGATAATATAGTTTTACAAATTGACTGATTAACTATTTAGTTAATATCTAAAAGATAGTGGTTACTGGAATTTTGTGATGTGTGTGATAATGTGTACAATTAGTGTAACATTTAAAAGCAAATCAAAAGCTTTAAGATTTGGTGCTTGTGATTAACCTGTCACAAACCTGCTTTTTGCTACCAAAAATGTAAGTACATATTAGTAGTGTTATTAAATAATAGGCTATTTAAACTGAATAAAAAGTAAAACATGAATTGAGGTTTCCTAAAATATTTGAATATAGGTACTATACATACTAAAGTACTACCTCTTATCATCTCAAATTTAAGAAAATTATGTACCTATACATACATGCTTCACTAATAGATTGTAGGTAGGTACTTATTTATGATTAAAATGTAGATAATATCAGATATATGGCCTTTCCTTTTGTGGTATGGGGTGTTGACAAAACTCAAAACCTCAGACCTATTATATTAAATAAATAAAAAACTTTGTTACTTCATAAACAATAACGTTAATACTTATTGTAAATTAGTTGAAAGTTTGTCCAGAACATTCAGTCCTTAAAAACAACTCTTGTTACAACTGTTTATTTTCATACACTTTCAGTTTTTACAAATAACAATGCAATTCTTCTTAGGTTTGACCTAAACAACAACGGTTTGGTCTTTTTACCCGACTACGCCAGAAGGAGGGTTATGTTTTTCGAGAGTATGTATGTATAATTGTTTGGCACGCTCTGCAGCCTGAACGGCTCGATGGATTTTAGCTTGAGAGGTGTCGTTAGATTCGTATTTACTGTGAGAGTGACACTGGGTACATCAAAATTGGAAAAAAATAAAATGGTCGATTTTTGGCGCCATATTTATATCTTCAAAAAATTTTTTTTTCTCAAACCTTATCGATTGGGGTATCAAAATAAAGGGTTTTAAAAAGCGATTACAAAAATATATACAACTTATATGGTTAAAAGTAATTCGAAGTGACAAATCATAAAAAAACACGTACCAAGAACTAAATCGTCTGCAATATTACAATATTTATTACAATCACATTATTTTTTAAACTAAAAAGCTGGAAATAAAATAAAAGTAATTTAAAAAAATAAATTAACCCGACTGCATAAAAAACTTAAGTTAATAAAAAAACAGAAAAGCTAAAAACAAGCCCATTTTAAATTAAATTAAAGCTGGAAGCAGGCGGGACCCATACCATTTTTAATATACATATTTTCAAATCCAAATGGGTCCCTCCTGCTTTAATTTAATTTAAAATGGGCTTGTTTTTAGCTTTGTTTTTTTTTTTATTAACTTAAGTTTTTTATGCAGTCGGGTTTTTTTATTTTTTTAAATTACTTTTTTTTTCATACTTCATTCCTTCATGGCGGAACGGATTTCAATGAATTTTGCCTAATGGTAAACCATGACCTGTCAGGTCATAGGATACCTTTTATTCCAATAATAGGTTCCCGTATCCCATATCCGTTCCCGTAGGATTATTTCTGACCTCCACGAGAGTGCAGCCGCTCTTACTTATAGGCAATTTATAATTCTTTTTTTTATTTTGGGATATTTCACATAATCCTGTATCTAACCAATAATAGGGTCAGAGAGTTGACGCCTTTTTTTTTACTGTGGAGGATTGCTCATGCATTCTGCACTACCACGGGGAGATAGTGCAGTTATGTGGGACTCTAACCCACTAAAACTCCAGGGTGTCCTACTCTGCCGCTTACGACGGGAACACGTGTACACGTTAGCACTTATCCGTGAACCCGCCGCGGCTGTCCGTTACTGGACCCGGGAGTACTCCCCATCACCGGCGCACCAGAACACATAGCACGCCGTGATCACCCCAGGGACCAAACCAGCACATGGGCGCCAGACGACCCTGTGTAATTTTTTTTTTTTTTTTATATATTCGGTAATCCGCGATCAGTTCTACTTTTAGCGGATGAGTTAGGGGTAAACATTGACGGGAAGAGCGTGACTCCAGCGAGCCATCTACTCGTACGTATTCGTGCTTAGGTCCACACAGGTGTGGGTGGACTACACGATGTCTTTCCTTTTAAGTCTTTTCCTGTAACTTCTTGTTTTCAGTGCGGCAGCCAGATCGTTGGGGTGCCTTTGCAGTTTTTCTTGGTACCTTTTTCTGCTGTTCTTGATCTCGTCCATGACATAATTCATAGATAACTCCTTGTGTATTTCAGCGTTTGTGACAAGCCAAGGAACGCCACTAATTGACCTCAAAATAGAGTTCTGCATTCTCTGTATGATGCTAATGCTTGAGTTACAGGCGCTGCCCCAAAGTTGGATTCCATAAAGCAACACTGGCTTCAAGATCACTTTGTATATTAAAAGTTTGTTGTCAGTACTCAGTTTACTGTTTCGTAGCCGTGACACAGCGCAACAGGCGATCACTCAGCCGCTGCACCAACCGTATCGACCCATTGGAAACGTGGTCCGAGTTACCAGGGGACATGACAGTGGTCTACTAAAAATATGCCACACCAGACACCACGTTTTGTATCTAGCCTATCAACAAACTGCCTAACGAATAACGATGTCGGTCTGGGTTTGGTTGTTAGTCCATTAAATTGGCCATAACGACTATCGGGACAACAACAGTGTTGATTACCTACCACAATGTTTGTCCCAAATTTGGAATCCACGATGCAAATTAATACCATTTATTTTCTCATAAATTAATTTTGTCTTTTCTCTACAAAAAAATGTTGAGTAGGTTCGCATAAAGCCAGCTGATATCAGACAATGTCCGTTAAAATCGGTGAATATAATTAATTATAAGCCGTCTGGTTGCCACATATCAGAAACTTGACTGAGTGAAGTTCTGTATATCGATAACGCAATTTGCGAGTTTTGCGACCCCTCTCTTGTTATGTCACGGCGGTAATGTAGTTTTCGGTATTCGTGTAAAAGTTCATATTTAAATATGAAGGAATCCGATAATTTAATATCTGCCGGTCGATTTCGTAAAAATCCCACCGTGAAAACTTAGGTGAAGTGAGTTTGTTTTTGCTAGGAATTTACACTATTGACAGCTCACTCCACGCTCACTTCACCTAAGTTTTCACGGTGAGATGGTTACAGAATCGCACTGCTGATCATGTTCAGTAGACAATAGTTAAGTCGCTTTGGAGGTCTGATGTCGTCATTGTCATAATTACCTATGTTGGTCAGAGAGAAAACCCAAGGCTTCAAAATGACTCTCCTCTCTATCCACGAAAAAATACGTGATCAGAATCTGTTCAGTAAACTGTCTAGAGCTCTCTAAAGCCAATACCTAAGCGAACGGAAACGATCAATTTAAAGCAAGATATCTGCACCTCTAGGTAGTACAATATTATTTATTTATTTTTTATTATTACCCAGAATGGACGGCTGGATAACCCCTGTAACAGGTTTTGCCTAACATGGGGTCATAGATCATTTATTTTGTAAGTACCAGGCTATTCGCACGCTTAAATTAAGTGTCACTCTGTATCTGTGTATTTTTTTATGTCAAATAAATATTATTATTATTTATCGTCAGGGTATTATAAGATTATCCCGGTAACCAGTAATTTCAGCAAAACAAACAATGCACGCTGTTCACAGCACATGTCAGTTTCCCTCCTTGTTGGTCCCCCTATCTACCAACATACTAATAAAGCCTGTTTCAACCTTAATTAAAAGGGTTACTGCGTCCAAAGCTCTCCAAAATACAGACGAGGACTAATAAATTTGTATTACATTACTTCCGTTTTTGAATGATTAAGTTTTTGTTTAGGTACCTATGTAGTAAGTACTTAATAGAATATCTGAGCTAGGTGTAGGTAGTTTAATAAAGGCTTGATCTACTCGGAAAATACTTTATTGTATCTGCTGAATTATGTGATAGTAGTGACAACGAACTGACCCCTAAAGGGAGTCCTATTCTCTTCTATATCGAACTTTGATATGAAATAAGTATAGGTAATAGGTAAAACGGGCTGTTGTCCGCAACTCCACGTCAATGCGCGTATTTTGCGTACGGGAAATAGGTATACCGATTACCCGTATTATAATAGTGTATAGTACACTGTACAGAAAAGAAGATAAAACAAAAGGTTTTTCATAATTATGTCGGGAGTCGGAAAGAGAATGAAATCGTGGTAAGTACCTCCATGGGAGTCGTGGAGGTACTTTTTTCACGTCGGTTTCAGCGGAGAGTTCTCTGGATTCAGTGAGAATAGGTAGTTACAACTTTCCCTCTCGATTGTATAATCTTTCCTTTTCTGTTGTGTTTACCAGGGATTCGAAAAATATGAAATTAGGTTGACTGTGAGGTTATTGTTAACTTAAAAAAAAAAACATTTCTGTTGTCCTATAGACATTCCAAGAGACTAGTTCACTGTACGAGTAGAGTGAACTGACACAGTGAGTGTGTGACATCTTCGGATGAGTAGCATAACAGCAGTGTCAGTTTTTCTGCTGATATCATGGAATTAGTATGTACTATACAGGATGTTTGGAAGATGGGTGCAAAGCCTGAAGGGGATGATATCTTAGACCATTTAGAACATATTACTTAAGCTAAACTTGTCCTAGACGAAGTCTGTACCTTGTTTTTTATTTAAACTAAGGTTTATTAATAATAATACCAATGATTTTACTTAATTGCCAAGAGCCTCGACCAACACCTGAGGAGGCTCTCGTTAGGCAGCTGGGTCAGGGGCTTGATGCAGAGAGCGGTACTCCTGGACACGGCTCGTATCGTTAGGAGGTTCCTTTCTCTGGAGCCCTGACCGCCGGTAACTTGGACCCTGTTCCCGATACCGGTGAGCTACAATTTTTTTATATTTTAAAATGTTTTTTTTTTATTTGTTTTTTTGTAAATAATATTTTAAAATATAATAAGTTTGTTAAAAAATTGTGTTCTAAATGTCGTTCTTGGTTGTACCAAGAACGACATTTAGAACACAAAGCTATTCAAGATAAACTCAAAAACCGGCCAAGTGCGAGTCGGACTCGCGCACCGAGGGTTCCGTACAAACCTGCAAGGTTTACAAAGTTCGTTCATTACGACAATCGAGTCATAACTATGGTATTTTTATTGCATATGAATTTCAACTTGATAGCTCTACGCGTTCATGAGGAAAAAAGTAATAAGTTTATATTTATTAAAAAATAAATATATATTTTGTAATGTAACTAAAAATTTAAGGTTTTCGGAATTTTTCCTTTATGTGTGCTATAAAACGTTGCTTCATGCCAAATTTCAAGATTCTAGGTCGACTGGAAGTACCCTTTAGGTTTTGATTCCCTTGCGAGTACTTGCGAGTTTCAAAATATGCAGCTTAAATTGCTGTTTCTTTTGATTGCGTTGACATAGAAGTTTGATTTTGTTACAGCTTAAAGGTATTATAGACCTGAGTATTTGGTATGAATTTCAATTTAATACCTCTACGCGTTTATGAGGAAATGGGTAGTAAGTTTAAAATTATTAAAAAAAAATATATTATGTGATGTAACTAAAAATTTATGGTTTTCGTAATTTTTCCTTTATCTATGCTATAAGACGTTGCTTCGTACCAAATTTCAAGATTCTGAGTTCACGGGAAGCACCCTGTAGGTTTTGATTCCCTTGCAAGTGTCGAAAATTTGCGGCATAAACGGCTGT
Organism: Luperina nickerlii; assembly: GCA_963855955.1. Taxonomy (NCBI): domain Eukaryota; kingdom Metazoa; phylum Arthropoda; class Insecta; order Lepidoptera; family Noctuidae; genus Luperina; species Luperina nickerlii. The sequence goes on from OY979662.1 coordinate 4,734,719, forward strand.
ATCTTTTGATTGCGTTGGCTTAGAAGTTTGATTTTTTCACAGCTTCAAGGGACAGTAGACCTGAGTAATTGATATAAATTTCAGCTTCATACCTCCACGCGTTCCTGAGAAAAAGGGTCTTGACAGACGGACGGACGGACGGACAGACGGACAACAAAGTGATCCTATAAGTTCCGTTTTTTCCTTTTGAGGTACGGAACCCTAAAAAGAATATAAAATAATTATTCATTCATTATGTAAAATGTACCTAGCCAGTAATAATTTATTCAAATCCATAAATACTTATGCAATCCCTATACTAACTTATTAAAAATTAAAACGAACAATTTTTACACAACATAGATATGATAACATCAATCTAAATCAGTAATAGAAATGGTAATTATGTCCAAAAAAGAAGCAGGCAGAGGGCTAATTGAAATATCACTCCTGCATAAAGGACAAATAATAAGCCTACAACAATTTTTTTATAAGAAATAAATACCAGCCATCTGCCAAAAACCCTGTAGGAATGGTCCACATGTCGGATATCAACAGAGGATTGCAAATAATACTGTTATAAGTTTATTTCCAAGAATCCGGGCGATTCCTAAGTACCTACCTCATTCAATTATGTTGGAAAGTGTATCTTTATGAGTTTTCTTGTAATACCGGGAAAAACTCATCAAAAGTTGAATCTTTAAACTGTGCCTTTTGTTGCACTTTTACTCCCAAATCACAAAATCGGTAAAGCATCGGCGTTTATGAGAGCTGTATTTTTTTTGTAGGTCCTAAAAATCGAATCCCTATCCGTGCATACCATGCATCTAGACATAGGCACCTACCTATGTATATGCATCGCTTAGTGCGCTGCGTAGGTACTGACTATAGGAACGAGTCACCGTTGGACACGTATCGATACTTCAGAGAATGAAATATTTTTTACGCGCAAGATGCATGTCATTTGACAGGATTTTTATTTGGTCAAGTCTCACAAACTAAAGGAAAAACATGCAAATGATAAGCTCAAGATTTCTCCCGTATCGGGACGCTCATCACAAGCAAACATTTCACAAACATACATAACTATAAACCCCAGATCTAAACAAATAGCCGTAAGCTATTTAAATATTTAATAATTATAATGTTTATGAGGAACTTTGGCTCCTGAGATACAAGTATCTTTTTACTAAGTTCAGGAGCCATCTGTTCAAACTGGTTTTGACCACCACTTGTACAATCATGTTTAGTGTATGACTAACTTTATGGATGTTTCTCTTTGTATAGTAAAGTTATTATTTATTTATTTTTTGCTCCGTGCGGAAAACAAAATCGCGACACATCGATCGCTGCCCTGCCAGGAACTAGTCGCTCTGCTACCTGCACCAACGGTGGCGTCAATGTTGTAACAAAATAAATATTTAAAAGTTCAATATTATTCACTTGTCGATACTCTTGGTCCCCGTTCCTAGTAAATTAATTGTGGCTATTGGCGGGTTGCGATCTCCGGTCGCCGATCTAGAACCGGCAGACGGATTTCATCCCGCGCTCGAAGCGGCAGCCCGAGATGAAATCTGTCGGTAGAAACACAAAATACTAACATGTAAATAAGTTATTGCTTAAATGAAACATTCAAGATATTTTTTTATGTTTTCCATTTTGGTTGTAGACTGTAGTAAATATTAAAAAGTTATACACTACTGATAGTGATTGATACCTGGAAGCCGACCCCAACATAATTAGGAAAAGGTTAGGCAGATGATATGACTACTGATTAGTGATTGGTACCTACCTAAACAGCAATTCCCTTTGGTCTTCACGTACAATACGTGGGCTGTTCGCCATTGAGGAGTTCCACGTATATAAAACACTAGCTTCTGCCCGCGACTTCGTCCGCGTGAAATTTCTTGTTACTGCGACCCACCCCGTCGCATCGCATCGCCTGCCCGCGCTATTACTTCGTTTTTGCTTAGCGTTCTTTCTGACTTTTATTTCTTTTTGCTCGGCTCCTAAAGGTCATAGCGTGATGTTAAATAGCCTATAGCCTTCCTCAAGTATTGGGCTATCAAATGCAAAAAGAATTTTTCAAATGCAAAAAAAAAAAAACAAACTCTTCAGCTTTATAATATTAGTATAGATAGGGTATCTTTAAAATCCATAATCTTTTGACCTCTGACCAGTGCCATACCAGCAATAATAATCTGTAATATACAGTACAGTTCTGTCTGTGTCTGTAGTATCTGTAATATACAATACAATAACCCAGTCCCGATATTGTCAGCTAACATTGAGGAGTTCGATGTCTCATGTCGTCATTTATTAAAGAAATAAAGATATCTTACATTGATACGGCCACTATAAAATGTTGTCAGTTAACTAATAAGGTAAGTATAACAGTTTATGACAAAGTCATTGGATAGATGCTCTCATAGATAGGTATACTGAATAAAAAGATATCGTGGAGGTAACACGAACACGAAAACGCGTTATTATCGTCTTCATAATTCGCCAGTCCTCTTCAGCCCAAAAAAATTACCTAATCTAAGCCACTGCTTCTATTCTAAGTTTTATTTGAAGACAATTAATGTTGAGATCATAACATAACATGCTGGTCCTGCTCCACAGAACAATCTAGAGTCTAGACAAAAAAAATTAAAATGTTATTATTACTGTAGATCAACAACAATATATTGACAGTTAGTTTCTAAATTTAAGATGTCTGATTGTAAAACAAAATTTCTCCAATTTAGCCAAAAGTGAATTTAGATAAGTCAACTGATAAATTTTTACCTGATGTTCCTTATCAAAAACTAATTGGAAGTTCAATATACTTAGCCATATTAACGAGACCAGACATTGCTTACTCTGTGAGTTATCTTAGCCAATTCAATAGTTGTTATAGTCTGATACATGTAACGATCTGTACCTTATTTAAAATAGAGGGTAAGCAGACCGTCCAATAATTTTTATTAGGGAAGATAAAATACAGAAAGTTATAAAAAACAGCTAGTTATAATAATACTAAATAGCACGCACTCTCGGAAGTTTATAGTTCACACACGCGCGCACTCACTGGAGTTTTATAGTTCACGTTATGGAATCAGCTCAGCACTGTAGGAACGGGTATCAGGCGTCAGGGTAGCAAGTTATACGAGGTTAGCTCGCGAAGATTAAAAGTAGAAGGTCCCAGGTGGAATCTTTAGCTGGATCCCCTGGGTTAGTCAAAGATGTCGCAGCAGAACCAAGCAGTTCAAGTTGACACAGCAAAACCAAGCAGTTTTCTGATGCTTAATGTCTCAGTCCCAAGACTCGAATGCCAGCAGCCTCCAGCTGTTCGTGAGCTCGTTTCTAAGTAGTCTTCCTTTTTCAAATATCAGTTTTCTTCTATGTGGCCATCATCTCATCTGACAAGTGTATCCGGCCAAGACATATCTACGAGTGCGTAAAGAATATTATAAATCTAATTTAAAATTAAGTTATTTAGACTAAACAATCGTAATAATCTTAATAATACAATAGCTAAACATATTGATAAAAATAATTTAAGTTATATAAACCAAAGAGTAATTACCATAGACTAAGCCAGAAAGACATTTAAAAAGTAATTGACAGTTTGACAATTGACGTGTCACAACATGAAAATTGAGTAAAAGTATAATGTAAACATATAAACAAATAAAAAGGATGATAAATAGTATTAAAGTGTAAGTAATGATAAATAGTATTATGCGTGATGAAAGTAAAGTGTAAGTAAGCATAAATACTATATTTCCCCAACGACCCCGAGAAAATTTTTGGCCTAGAACAAAAATTTTGCTAAGGTTAAAATATTACAACATTCACAAAACTTACATAACTCATTCAAACACACCGACATCTTACGAAGTTAGGTCAGGTAGGATTCACATTCAATGATCACTACTCAACCTGATAAGTCATAACTTTAAGGCTTATTTAAGGAGTTGTAATCCGCTCGCGTCTAAAACCACTAATGAGATGAAAATATAAAGGTTTAACAAAGGCTTATTTTTAAAGGAGTTGTCATCCGCTCCTAATCAACTTTTAGAGTCGATAGACAGAAAATCAACTTTTAGAGTCGATAGTCAACAAGGGCTTATTTTTATGGAGTTGTCATCCGCTCCAATCAACTTTTAGAGTCGATAGACAGAAAATCAACTTTTAGAGTCGATAGTTAACAAAGGCATATTTTTATGGAGTTGTCATCCGCTCCAATCAACTTTTAGAGTTGATAGTTAACAAAGGCTTATTTATATGGAGTTGTCATCCGCTCCAATCAACTTTTAGAGTCGATAGATAACAAGGGCTTATTTATATGGAGTTGTCAACCGCTCCAATCAACTTTTAGAGTTGATAGAAATAGACAAGTTATCATATTAACTTGTAGAAAAGAATAGATATATACGAAAGATTAAAATTAATCTTTTAATGGTTTAAGAACCGATGAATGAATTAAAAAACAAATAGAGTTTTAATAAATCAAAAGGAACTCTATTATAGAGGAAGGAAAGAAGAAAGGGATGAGTTATGAATATAGTATAATACGAAAAAAAAAAGTACAAATATAGGGATAGCAAACGAGTGTAAAAGAATAAAAATATGCGAGTCTATATAGGATCTGAGTTAAAGAAAACTCGAATGTTAGAAAGGTCTCAAGAGTGTTACGAGTTAAGAGGGAAGGAGGGATAGAGGGATCTGAGTCAAAGAAAACTCGAGGACTCAAGTGTCATCTCAAGAGTGTCATGAGTTAAGAGAGGGGTCAGAGTTAGAGAAAACTCGAATGTTAGAAAGGACTCAAGTGTCGTCTCAAGAGTGTTAAGTTAAGAGGCAAGGAAGGATAAAGGGGTTAGGTCTGAACCGCAACACCGCAGTTAGAAAAAACGCTAGGGCAGCTCCCGTAATACAGAAGACGGAAAGCTCCGAGTAAAACGTCAAGGGCAGCAGTAAGTTAGCTCCGAGTAAACGTCAGGGCAGCTCCCGCAATACAGTAGTCGGTAAGCTCCGAGTAATACGTCAAGAGAGTAGTGTTGGACACGGTCCAAAAGTGTATATAAATTTAAGAGTAAGACAGTCTACAGAAAATAAAAATCGAAAACCAATGAAAACTTATTTGTATTAGTGGTGAAATTCGGAACTAATGCATAAAGTTTAGTACCTACTTTTCCCACCGCGCAAAAAGACTAATACTCAATGCAAATGCACTATGGCTAGTTACCTAGCAACCAATGTCAAACAATAACAATTAGAAAAATATTTTGAGAGCCCACGATATACTTATTTCGGTATGATTTCCAGATATAAGTATAAATATATTATTATTAAGTGTTTAGGAGGATAGTGGAGTATTTGTTATAGGAGTTGTGTAGATGTATGGGTTTGTATAAACATCCACAGGATATTCTCCTGTTTCAGTCGTGAAGTGTCTCAATCCCCTAACTTGGTAGTGACCACGAGGTGGTTTTAAAAACACGCCAAGCGAAGACTGAGTACGATTACCAATGGGTAAACGCTGTAGTGTGCAAGTATGTGGGGTGCAGTGTAGTGATGTATTGGTAAAGAGTTAAGTGTAGGAGGAAACGACTACGGGATATTGTCCAATAGTACGTCGTAGAGTAAGCCAAACCCCAACTTGTAAGTGACCACGAATGGTTTTAAAAACACTGACAAGCGAAGAATGGATGCCAACTACCTTTCGGTAGTGGGATGTATGAGAATGAAGTATAAGATGATGTTCAGTATGAAGAAGTGTTGAGTCGAATATAGGAGTCTTCAAGAAGAGAGCTGAAGAAGAAAAATAAGTTAGTTAGTATTCAAAAGACTAAGCCAAATAAGGAGTTCAAAAATAGATACCTAGTGCTAGTTTTTTTTTAGAATTTAGAAAAAGGGGGTGAGTTCGAGTTATTTTAACGTTGTGGCGCCAAACTGTAACGATCTGTACACCTATTAAAATAGAGGGTAAGCAGACCGTCCAATAATTTTTATTAGGGAAGATAAAATACAGAAAGTTATAAAAAACAGCTAGTTATAATAATACTAAATAGCACGCACTCTCGGAAGTTTATAGTTCACACACGCGCGCACTCACTGGAGTTTTATAGTTCACGTTATGGAATCAGCTCAGCACTGTAGGAACGGGTATCAGGCGTCAGGGTAGCAAGTTATACGAGGTTAGCTCGCGAAGATTAAAAGTAGAAGGTCCCAGGTGGAATCTTTAGCTGGATCCCCTGGGTTAGTCAAAGATGTCGCAGCAGAACCAAGCAGTTCAAGTTGACACAGCAAAACCAAGCAGTTTTCTGATGCTTAATGTCTCAGTCCCAAGACTCGAATGCCAGCAGCCTCCAGCTGTTCGTGAGCTCGTTTCTAAGTAGTCTTCCTTTTTCAAATATCAGTTTTCTTCTATGTGGCCATCATCTCATCTGACAAGTGTATCCGGCCAAGACATATCTACGAGTGCGTAAAGAATATTATAAATCTAATTTAAAATTAAGTTATTTAGACTAAACAATCGTAATAATCTTAATAATACAATAGCTAAACATATTGATAAAAATAATTTAAGTTATATAAACCAAAGAGTAATTACCATAGACTAAGCCAGAAAGACATTTAAAAAGTAATTGACAGTTTGACAATTGACGTGTCACAACATGAAAATTGAGTAAAAGTATAATGTAAACATATAAACAAATAAAAAGGATGATAAATAGTATTAAAGTGTAAGTAATGATAAATAGTATTATGCGTGATGAAAGTAAAGTGTAAGTAAGCATAAATACTATATACATTGGAACTATGCAAAACGTGTACTTTGCAATGTACTAAAAATTATTGTTTAAAATATAGGTAGTAATAATCATAGCGATGTACAAGGATTTGTGGACAATGATTGGGCAAGTGACGCCTTAGATAGGAAATCCTATACTTACTGGTTTTTGCTTTATGCTGTCAGGGTCAGCTATTGCTTGGCAGCCATCTCCCAAAACAGAAAACGGTCTCACTGTCTAGTAAAGAAGCTGAATACACCGCTCTGTCTGAAGCTTCTAGAAAAGCTGTCTACCTAAGAAACTTAATGTATAAAATTACAAATACACTTTATGTAATTGGTTTGTATTGCGATAACCAAAGTGCATTAAAATTAGCTTTAAGTAATCAGTGTCATAATAGATAGAAACATATAGATGTACGTTGTCATTATATTCGAGATGTTGTAAGATCCAATCTTGTTAAAATTAAATATATCCCTAGTGAGGAAATGCCTGCTGACGTACTGACTAAAGGTCTATGTCCCTTAAAACATTACAAGTTTATGAATTTGCTTGGCATTGTTTCTATGTATTAATCTGTGTAGGTATTTAGTTTATTTTGATAAGTAGGAGTGTTATTAGGTGTATAAAAACGTCTTTAAATAGGGACTAGTGACGCCATCTATAGTACCAAATGTAAATTTCTTTTTTGAATAAAGTATAGTCTGTTGCGAACAGTTCACGTGTTTTCATAAAATCAAACTGGTTGCTAATTTAATTGTAAAATTTGACATTGATTTAGATTCTGTAATTAATTACTTTAACTCGCACACTGACTTATTACTTGTTATAAAAAACGTCTACTTTCTCACACATTGACTTATTACTTCTTATAAAAAACGTCTACTTTTACAATGTTTGTAAATTATATGTGAGCACCATTTATCTATCACATATTAATTTATCTGTCATGGTTTCATTTTTAATTCTTTTACCTATTGTGGTAGGAATCGTTATTTTATTGTAGGTGAATCGTCTTCACATTTATTTATATAATTTTATTAATGTTTATTTATATAATTTTATTAATGTATGCAAAATATTCTAAAACATTTTAAAAGAGTAACGGTGCAGTTTCTGGCCCATTCTCCTCCATACGAAAACTGCCTTTTGGAAGGGCCGACTTCAATCAATTCTATTTTATTTTAATTTTTGTTGTTATGTGCCAATTTGAAATAAATGCTTCGAATTTGACTACACAGCAAAAATTAAGGGCACGTTCACACCAAGGCGACCACATCAAGGCGACGTCGCAGCCACAAAATTGTGTCAACAGGAGGACACAGCCGGAGTCGATCTGTCTGTCAAACACACTCGCCACAACGTAACCACATCGCAAGTACTAGCGACAACGCAACCACATCGAAATTTTGTAGTTACCACAACGCAACTGCAAGAAGTTGCAGCGACAATATTCAATCGTAACCATGGCTTTCCCACATTTTGTCGCTGCGATATAAGAATAAGAATAGGTTTTTTGGTCTATTGATACAAAATAAATTTTCAATAATAATAACATTGTATGCTTACTGTAACTAGAATATGAAACATAGCTATTTGTAAAGTGGTCCCCAAACTAGGCAGCCCCTGTATCTTGGAGGTCCTAAGTTGCGTTGTATTAAATTTTAATTCGAGACGTGGTGTGGTTATGATACGTGTGATCGGGCCTTTAGGCTACAGGATATAAGGTATTAGACTCATTAGCTGCTAGAAACATAAAATAACATCGTATATAAGTTGCAAAAACTACATAAAATGATCGGATTTAAAATATACGCCTATAAGGGGGATGAAAGTAAATGAATTCCATAGTGTCGGGAAGTGCATAATTACATAACAAACGCCGTTGTTCATTCTCACGGCCCAGTTGCGCGGGCGCATGCTTTGAATGACTATACGATCTAGGCTGCGAGCTAAGGCTGAGAGTTACCTAGCGAACGATATTTGCCTAACGGTATTCGCTTATTAGGTCAGCAGGAACATAGATCCACTGCAATGCAATGCAATTGTTGTAAAATGTAGGACGACGACTTGCGAAAGAAGTTTCTTTTTTTTACCGTATGATTTATTTGCTTTGCAACTTTTTTGTCCAATTACTATTCCCAATTATTTTGCTGATGCTATATACTATTCCCAATTATTTTGCTGATGCTATATAACTACTTTTATGTGTATTGTGTTGACTATAGCTTTTGGTTGCAGGTGACAAATGGATGGTGTCTTGCCTCGGAGTTCTATACCTCACAAAGGGTCTCTTCTATCGAGTTGTGCCGGCAGACCAAAGGGTTGACGAAGCTTATGCAGGCGTGTTCAGGTATTGCTCGATGTTGTTTTTTTTTTCACGAATCGCCAATATCTTAAAACGATTAAAAGTATTATTTTATAAGTTTCAAACCACATGTTTCTATAGAGGAGGCTCCAGCAGTGGATGAAAGTTTTAAATGATGATTACAGTAGTAATGTACCTAAAGTACCTATAGAGGCATGAGGAACAGGGTGTAAAGTTCACTCATACTCTATGAAAAGGGAGGATCCTCCGACCAGACGAGTGTCGTGTCTGGCGGGCAACGGCCCGATGATTCATGTCGGGACGTTGTATCTATGCTAGTTGCGCGGTAAATTCTGCTTGCGAGATGCAGGATTTTGCGTGACGTTAGTATGACACGTTGTTCGCATGTGGCGTTGTAGATACCGCTACATACCTATTTGCTCAATCTAGTAAATTCAAATGAAACCTCTACCGTCCCTGGTAAGCTAAATAGGTTATAAGGTTCATAGGGATAGGACCTCTACTTGTCCTGCCCTACTCCCTACCCATTATTATAAGAAGCCAAGACCATGCCCCACTTGCTAAAGTGTCCTAAGTGCCCGTTCACCTGCAGGCCTGCATCTTAGATAAACTAAAAAATGCCACTGATGCCGTAATTAACGTGGCTACCTACTGGGCTCAAATTATATTAAAAGAAAAACAACGAGGAAGAGTACCATCGACACGAAAAGAAGACGATTATTATTTTGTATTCGCAGGTTTCGGCTATGGTGGTGCGGACAATGGCTAGAGGTGCTCGTGGACGACCGCTTGCCAACTGTAAATGGCAAGCTGGCATTCCTCCAGAGCAACCACACAGAGCAGATGTGGCCAGCACTACTGGAAAAGGCTTATGCAAAGTTAGTGGGGATTTATTTATCTTCATAATTTTTGTAAAGAAACATTAGCATAGCAATGCAATTAATATACTTAAGCGGATAATAAGATTAATGGTCTTCTTGGGTTCGTTACAGCTTTAACGAACCCATGAAGGCTATTAAAACTAAAGAGGATAAACTTAGCGTGAGAAGAAGTAAGGTTCCAATGGCATACAAAAATGGATCAAATTGAATAAACCCAGCTTGAGAAAAAGCCATTAGTCTCACAAAATTAAAGGAAGCGTATACTTGCTCGACAGTTTTCTTGGACGGACCTTTCGACAGACTGATAATAGTTTGCAGCACCAACTTATGGGAAGGATGCATTCGTTCATGAGCTATCAGTTTAAAAAAATATAAAATATAGATAGAGTAGAAATCAAGCATTGGACGTCCAAAACTTGATTTCTCACAAATAGCAGTTAATGGCCAAGAGAATAAAATTTAAAAAAATTACTAAAAAAAGTTCGATAAGTATTTCCAAAATAACCCACTTTGGGCCCCAAGTTATCTAAGACAAAAATGCTGCAAATTAGCTTTAATATCACATATGTCAAGGAATGCACCCTAATACCAATCACCCATTATATGTAGTTACAGACTTAGTCTTCGTTCACAAGTTTAGTGTTTTTTCTTCAAATTGCAAGCTTTCTCACAAATTAGTTAAGGTAAATACTTAAATAAATAATAACCGTAAATTCTAACACTAGTCAATAACCGGTTTTACTTGTTAGAAAAGAAATCAAATGACGGAATACCAATTTACTAAAAACCCATGTATGATTTGGTATAATTAATTGCTACCATAAAAAATCTGCCACTTACAGTAGCAAATAGAAGTTACATCAACGAACTCAGAGTTATGCTGGTGGATGACGTAATATACAATCTACGTCCATGGTTACGCCATACGTCAGTGGTAACAAATCTAGTTTATGTTTTACAACTGAAACTGCCGGACCACGTCAGTGGTAACAAATCTAGTTTAAGTTACAACTTAAACTGCCGGACCACGTCAGTGGTAACAAATCTAGTTTAAGTTACAACTTAAACTGCCGACCACGTCAGTGGTAACAAATCTAGTTTAAGTTACAACTTAAACTGCCGGACCACGTCAGTGGTAACAAATCTAGTTTAAGTTACAACTTAAACTGCCGACCACGTCAGTGGTAACAAATCTAGTTTAAGTTACAACTTAAACTGCCGGACCACGTCAGTGGTAACAAATCTAGTTTAAGTTACAACTTAAACTGCCGACCACGTCAGTGGTAACAAATCTAGTTTAAGTTACAACTTAAACTGCCGGATAAGTTACAACTTAAACTGCCGGACCACGTCAGTGGTAACAAATCTAGTTTAAGTTACAACTTAAACTGCCGGACCAAGTCAGTGGTAACAAATCTAGTTTAAGTTACAAATTATGAAGAAATGCGGTCGGAGAGACTTTTGAAAAAGTCTAAGTAAAAAGTCATAATTCGAGGTTTGGCACTCGCCTATTTCCTCCTCCAATATTGGACTAATTTAAATAGTAGGTTGGTTGCCAAGGTAGCTAGGTAGGTAGTTGAAGGCGAGAGTGTTTCTTTCTCGCTGCGCTCAGGATTCAAAGTACGTCACTCGAGCTTAAAATAGTGTTGCCCCCGAGGTGAACACTACTTTTTATCACTCTGTATAAAAAATATGTAAGTGCAACGTATGAATAAGAATAGTACGTTCATTTATTTACATACAATTATTTGAGGAAGACATACTATTTTTTTATAAAACTAAGTAAAATTCTAATTTGAGTAAACAATTACAAACGAAGGCAGAATGCTTTTCGCGCGTTTTTTTATTATTTCACAAACTTTTTTTTTATTTTGGCTCGCGTGTTTTACTTTAGCATACAGCCTGTTACTTATTGTTCCTACAATGTTCGTGATTGATATAGTTGGTGATTGGAACTTTTACTACTTAACAATATCCACATTCCAAATTCAAATCACTTTTAGTCCCTAGGGATTAAAGAGCTATTTTAGTCCCTGTTTACGAAGAATACACTAGCTCTTTTTTAATAAATGTGATAAAAAGATATTTCATAAACTAATTAAGAAGGATATATACTGTGTCCCTATGTTTTGCTTTTTCATTAATAGTTGTCAAATTTGTACACCAGACTGTTGACAGCGCGGTTTAAATGGTCATTTTTTGAGGGTTCTAGTGCTTATAAAACTATTGTATCATCAGAAAGGAAAACATAGGGACATGGAAGTAGTTAATATTTATTATTCCGTAAAAAATCATTGCTTTATGGTCATTAACCAGAAAGAAAACAGACGAGAGCGTTTCTATGGAGAATAAACCAATCGCATTTCCTCACCACTGACGTGGTCTGGCCGTCGCGTGAATGCGTATTATAGGTATCTGACGCCTGTCAGTGCGACAATTCTAGTAGCTAATAAAGATCAAAGCAAAACATTCTTTCGTCGACCACACTAAAGCCTCTTTTGTATTGAAGTTCCGTACTACGCTAGGCTGGGGTTAAACTGTAACCACGTGCGTCCTACAGTACCTCTAATAAACAATATGATTTAATTTTATTTTAGTTTAAAAGTTCTCAAAAGGAAAAACGGAAACCCTATAAGATCACTTCGTTGTCCGTCGGTCAAGACCCTTTTTTTCTGGAACGCGTGGAGTTATCAAGTTGAAATTAATATCAAATACTCAGGGCTGCAATCCCTTGAAGCAGTGAAAAAAATCAAACTTTTAAGTCAACGCAATCAAAAGATACGGGCGTTTGTGTTCCGTTTATATCGCATATTTTCACTCACGCAAGGGAATCAAAACCTCTAAGGTACTTCCCGTTGACTTAGAATCAAGAAATTTGGCGAGGAGCAATGTCATGTAGCACAAGTAAAGGAAAAAATCCGAAAACCGTAAATTTGTAGTGACATACCAACAAATTTGTGCGGAACCCTCGGTGCACGAGTCCGACTCGCACTTGACCGGTTTTTTTTCTTTGCTATTTACCGCTTATTTCACAAATTTTTCAGGCTGCACGGGTCCTACGAAGCTCTTAAGTATGGGAGCTTGCTTGATGGGCTTGCAGACCTCACAGGCGGCATTACTGAGTCACTGCAGATGGCCGAACTGTCTGATGCCGAAACGCTGAGGAACTTGCTTAAGAATACGAGCCTTGTTACCGCACATCATGTGGCTGCTGTAAGTTTTATCTTCAACGAAGTTAAATACATGAAGTTAGTCTACCAAAGAGCGTAGCTACTCTCATCCCATGTAACCCCAGAAAGGTAATCAACCACTTCCATAGTAGGCGTATTGTGTGCAAATGCGAATGCTAAATTCAATTTATTCATGGTTATATTGTAAATATTGGTGGTGAACAATGTGTATTACCCAAATATGATGGCATGATTGGCACAGCAGCAGAGCAACTCGCAACAGCTAATCTAGGGCAGTTATTGTTCAAAACAGTACATGATTTTTACATAGTTTTATTTTTGCAATGAAAGGCACAACATGCAGGCTATATTAGCATATATTTTTGAGTGAATTTATGCAATAGGACACACCAAAGTAGATTTTATATTATACGCTGAGCGAAACTCACTCATCGAAATTACTTTTTCAGGCACCTGAAGACAAAATTCCCGAGCTTCAAACGGAAATGAATTACGTCGTCTTGAACGTGGAACAGGTAATGAAAATATTGAAAATTTGTCCTTATTTAAAGTTATTAATCCGTGTGGTGCCGGACGTTAAGAATAGCACCATCCTATTTCTTCCCGTTGGTGTCGTAAAAGGCGACTAGGCGACTTACTAGTTTCTAGAGAAAGGGCAAATATAATAGTAATAGCAGCTCTATGCATTTTACCACCATACTGCGATCGCCAACCTGTTTGCCAAGCGTGACGATTGTGGCAACCAGCCGAAAATGGCCCCTACCTAGTGTCCGGCGGCCCGCCTACCCTTGGCTAGTGGTAGTGGTCAAGGCTACAGTGAGGAAAGGATCCAGCTGCCATAATCGACAACACGCGTACCAGGCCACTCAGAAAGTATTACGAAAAAAGTTTTAATATATGAGAGATTGGCCAGTTATAATCTATTTTGAAAATATGATGAGATTAGGATGCCTCTGAAGCAGCTTAAAAACAACAAGGCACCGGGTGATGACGGAATTAAGCTGTTTGATTTCGTCATAGTCGAGGGTAAAACGCCATAGACATTGAACAGAGGAGTTGAGAGGTGTGGTGATACAGTTCTTTAAAAATGGCGACAATGCCCTAAAGAATAAAAAAAAATATAGGCCAAGAGTCATCACGAACCGTCTCGCGCGCAGGTTTGACGACTTCCAGCCTCTTAGACCATATACGTATGCTGCGGCAGGTATACATAGAAAAGTATACAAAAACAATATTAGTGAATACTAGTAGGTATTCCTGATTGTGTTTAATTTACTTTATTTTGAAATTTAATATCTAATTGTGACACACGACTTTCATTAGATAATTTCCAACGCAATACGAGGCACTTATTTTGGAATTATCCTACATTTACATATATTAAAAAAATTACTTTACATCTTATCAGAAGTTAATCAACATATTATTCTCCTTTCCTATCTGACTCAATAGTTATATTTGCTTTTATATTTGTTTATATTTGCTTTTCAACATTACAGGTCGAAAGCACAAAAGGTCCTGTACACGTCGTGCGTTTGCGTCGACCACTTGGCATCGGAGAAGTCCCTGTACCCTATATCGTTTTAAATCCAGAATCGTAAGTTTCTTTAGAACACTGTGTCGAGTTTATTTTAATAGGCGTGTCTCGGAAAGCAAATTAAGCAGTTGATCCCGGCCATCAATTGCAGATCTTTGACAGTCGTTACGGGTAGTCATAAACCCAAAGTCTGACAACCAGTCTATCCAAGGGGTATCATGTTACCCAGTAACTGGGTTGTGTGTGTGTTAGATAGGCAGTCGCTCCATGTAAAATACTGGTATCCAGCTGCATAGGGTTAGACTGGAAGCCGACCCCAACTTAGTTGGGAAAAGACTAGGCAGATTTAGTGACAGTTGCGCTCATAAACAATCTGAATTGTCCCGAAAGACAAGCTTCAGGCATCAAATACAAAGATGTGTTGACTGCCTCAAAATTACTCTAAACTGTAACCCATGAAGAAGGTGTTTCAAGATTTGCATCATAACACTGCTTGAGTAGTCAAAGGCAACCTCTTAACCGCCATTTTGAGAACCCTGTTTGTTAAGCAAGACCACCCTCAAAAGTGGCTGACAATCATAACAATAATTTAAATCCGCTACCTGTCTGTAGAATAAAAATACCACGAAAAATACAAAAAAAAACTTACATCTCTACACAGCTGGCACACAATTCCGCAACAAGAAAGAGACCGCTTCATCTCAACGCCAAAAGGCATCTGGATGCTGTTCGCCGAGTTCCAACGCGTTTTCACTCGCGTAGAAGTAGTACACTTGGACTCGGAAACCTGTAGAGCAGAACCTTTCTTAGCTGACAAGCTCAAATGGCAGATGAAGATGCACCAAGCAGGGTGGAAGAGAGGAGTTTCGGCTGGCGGATGCCGGAATTACGTGCGTAAGTACTGTTTGAGATAAAAGTGCCTCCTTGAGTGACGCTACTTTTAAATGCGCGGCCCAGGCTATTCTTGATAATCTTATGTCTCCGCACTAATTTCATCAGTCAATTAAATTGCCTTCCCCTAATCTTTTGCATTATAAGGATTAAAGATTTTTACTACTACTGACTAATGTCTAGTTTAACTATATCGTTTTACATTTTTCATTACAGACTTCTTCCACACGAACCCTCAAATACAAATAGTATTGACCGAACCAGACACCGTCATCATATCTTTGAACCAACACTGCATTATGGAACCCAAAGTCATTGGCTTCAGTATTTATAAAATTCCTTCACCTATGAACGAGACCGCGAAAGCCCTGTTCTTTAGGAAAGTAAAGAGTACCATAAATTCACAATACACGAATAGTCGGCAAGTCACTCACAGGTAAGTGATTTAAAAGAGTTTATATTTACAATAAGTGATGTGTAAGCGCTAATACACACGAGCGACACTCGTCAACGGCAGAGGCAACTGCAACCGCCGACATGCGTTGACGGCAGCCGTCTACACTGACGACGGCTGCAGCTGCCTCTGTCGTTAACGCGCTTAGCTCGTGTGTATAATAAGCACTTACTGAAATCAATGTTCATTTTCTGACATATTTTTAAAAAACGATAAATAGCCCTGTTGATAATGTCTGGTGGTGACACCTGAATCCTAATTTAGGCTAAGTGCGCACTGCGATACGATTTTATTAATCGCATATTCATGCGAAATAAATTTCCGACTGCTAATAAGAATAAAATATTTTTTCAAGCGATTATTTACCTCAGTGCGCGAACTCTAGTAGTATTGTTTACAGATTGGCGATTATTTTCCGCAACGATTATATTTCGTAGTGCGCGCTTAGCCTTAGACACTAAAACTTGACACTTGGCTTGGGTGGGGCGGGGCTTGACTAAAACTTTAAATTTTTAATGTTTTTTTTATTGTTTGTTTGGCTAGTTTTTACCTGCCCCTGAGAATTTTGAACTATACTGGCTATCCTTAATCCTTGGATTGTTCTTGATAATCCAATAAATAGTCAGCTTTATAAAATATAAACTGAATTGATCAAGCCATTCGCTTAAATACACTGCCGCCATTTTCCAGATCTCCACTAGAAGCGAGCGCCTTCATAATAATGCCAACAACATTCGAGCCACGCGACGAAGCCAACTTCACACTAAGAATATTCTCGAATAAACCGATCAAGATGAAAGTTCTCGACAATCCACCGAAGATGACGAAAACCGCACTAGTCAAGGCACCTCCAGTCGTAGAAGTAAATAGTTTCGCGCAGTATGAAGCTGTGTTCCTGCAACTAGCCGATGAGCATAAGACAATAGACCCTTTCGAACTGCAAGAATTACTCGACGCGTGCCTTCCGAATGACTACATCAAGAGCTGCGCGTCGATAGATACGTGTAGACAAATTGTTTTGTCTTTAGATGTATCCTTTTCAATTGTTAGTTAATGTTTATTTTATTTCAGCAATATAATCTGCCTGAACTGTAGAAAACATCCCAGTGGAATGGTATTTACCTACATTACTGCTTTCTAGATCAGCTTATTGGTGAACGCAGTTTGCTCTTGTTAACAGACCGGAAGATGGTGTCTTATTTCCTAAAGTCGCCTTTTAAAACACTAAGGACCAATTAACCAAAGTCAGTTATCTTTTATTCGTGGAATAAAGTTGACTTTTGAGAGTTTTTGTATGGAAAAATGGCCAAAAATTCAAAATTTATTCTCGGGTCGACTTATTCTAGGTATAAAAGTTTAATGGAATTCGCGCTTAGTCTTAGGCCTGATTTTTTGATGAAAAAATATTGCCATTTGACAGCTATTCTATTGTATAGAAAATATATCAAACTGTCATATTTATTCTTCAGATATAAGTTATCTGACCATTTAATAATCAGCCCCCAATAAGTATCCTATTGTTACTGCTACCAGGCAATACCGCTAACAAAATCTATTTTCTGTGCCAATGCTTCTACACAAACCGATTGGAATAAAGTTGTTTTGAACAACTAAGTGCTACCTCAAACCCGTCGGAAACCTTATCTCAATCTTCCTTAACAAGAAACCACAGAAAAAAGGCACAGGCCGGATTTCGTTATCAGACTTCAAAGACCTCATGTGTAGTTTAAAACACTGGCAGTTAGTATTCAGAACACACGCCAGAGAAAAGATGGGCGTCCTCAGAGCCGAGAGGTTCCGCGACGCCCTACGTGACGTCGGTTTTATAGTCCCCGAGAAAGTAATGAACCTCCTTGTCCTGAGATATATGAGGAAAGACGGCATGCTCAGGTTTGGCGACTTTGTTTCAGCTGTGATGCATCTGCATAGGGCGTTTGGTAAGCATATTTTTTTTAATAGTACAGAAGTATGTATGTGCTACAAAAATAAGAGCAATACTGAAAGTGGCGCATGTGATCCGTAGGAATGTTATCACGACAACTTGACCCCGAGACATCTCAATTCGGACGGCTCGATCCCGAGAAAACTTGACCCTGACTGAAAAACTAAAGAAGTGATGCATGGATTGTTTGAAGTTTGTAAAGGCTAGAAAGGGAGGGAGATAAAAAACATAACCCTCCTGGCGCAGTCGGGTAAAAACATGCAGCACCTACCCCCAATAAATGTAATTAAGGGCAGGAGGATGATAACAAAAATATGTGCTGTAAATGGAGATCTATGTCCCTGCCCGGTGGTGTAAAATAAGCTGATATCAACATAAATGTAAAAGACACAGTTTAAAATTGTCCAGTAAGGACCTTTCGTTTTGTAGGTACTTAATGCCGATTGCTTTGTATTTTCAGAAATCTTCCACAAAAGCAACAGTCTTCGAACGGAAGGTGTTCAAATGAATCTAACAGAGGTATGCCTTTTTGGAAATGCTCATAACTGCTGTAGGATCAATAATAGGTTAGATATTATAAAGGACATCATTCAGGTGTCGAACATTTTATACCTAAAAATACAAGTGCCAGCCAGAAAAAAGATTTATATGGTTTTCTGATGGGTAATAACACCCTTAACATTTTTTCTATTACAACAAAAGTCTAAAATTGAACTACTGCTATTTAAGGTTGAAAATATCAAAAATCATAATTTTATTTCAAATGTTCTAAGCATTCAAATAATACCGATAAAACACCCTGAACATGGTTTAACTATTACGACATAGGTCTACACTAAACCCCCTGGCTACTATTTGACAATATTTTGGAGATTCTTTTAACCTTTTGACCGCCACAGTCATGTATAGATGACAAACCAAAATGTGCCCAGGACGCCACGTGACCACATGACAGACATTGACGCCAAAAAAAAAATTACTTTAATTTCGGAAGTCGGTGTCTTTGGATTTTTTTTTTGTTTTATTTTAGTTTTTTGCCACCGACTTCCCAATTAAAGCTATTTATCACTTTGTAGTGTTTTTTGGAAGTCAGATTTTTGTATTTACCTTTTTAGTGAGTCCGTTTGTAATTTATCTAAGTTACAATTTACAAAATATTGCTTTTCCCGATGCAGGGACGTTAATTGTTGAGGAGTTCTCCTAGTAAGAACCAGGAGAACTGGAGCTGATTGAGAAGACATCATCAGCTCCACTTTACCATACGCATTGTGACGAGCATACATTGCTTAGCAACCACATTATAGTACCTTAATCGACGCAACCGGTGAAGTACTTATTATTGAGTAGTTCCGATGGCCATCTGTGGTCTTCATCACCAGTTCCACTTTACCAAATGGTGCTTTCCGAGAGCAAATGCACGAGTTACTATAAAAAATACCCAAATCGCTATAGGTGTGCCTACAGAGGGTTTCCATAGGATTCCCTCATCAGATTCCGACTTCGTGACAATAGGACCACCTCGAGACCATATCCTTTCAAACAAAAGAAGAATTTTTAAAATAGGTCCACAATTGACGGAGAAATCGGTGAACATATTATATTAAAAAAAAAAACATACATAAAGTGGAACATATTATAACCTCCTCCTTTTTGGAAGTCGGTATTTTTAATAACTTTATACTTATTGCATTTGAAATAAAAATATGATTTTTGGTATTTTCAATCTCAAATAGCAGCCGGGGAGTTAATTGTAGACTTTCGTTGAAATAGTAAAGAGTGCACAAGATGTTATTTTCCATGAAGTCAGTATTTTTAGTTTTTGGTAGGCACTTTAATTTTTGGGTACGAAATGAATGATGCCCTTCTATGTACTGGCACGCAACAGTTCAGTCAGTAATGGCTGCCACAGATATTGGAGGAAAACTGCTTCAAATTCTGTAAGAATGAACTCTGCCGTCGACACGTTTTAGCCCTAGTAGTCCTAAGGTATTGGCTGAGTGGCCGCGTCTACACCACAGACCGAGTCTAGTGAGACGAATGCTTTCGTATTTACTTTTAGTTCTCTGATTAAATAGCCTGAAAGTAGACTGCAAAACTAGGTACTTAATTGACTTTTTAGAAAACTATATAATTATAAGTATAAAATTCTGTTACTGGTTCTTTCTTTACATTTCTCTCATAGGCATAATAACTAAAACAATATCATTTTGTTTACAGTGGCTGAAAAATGTATTTATGTGCTAATACAAGACTAGCAGTGTTAGTGGTTAATTTCTACTTAGTAAGAACTACACCCCTAGAGGTCTGAGCTCAAACAACAAGGACTGAATGGTAAAATATATGAGTGAACAATTTTTATATGAATTTTTCGTCAAATTATGCCTAAGACATACTTTTTGATGTATTTCTAACCAGGGTTGTGGCAATTATGCCAAAATACCTCTTAGTTTGTATTACTACAACTAGCTGTCGATAGATACATAAGATAATTGTGTATTTTATAGATAGAATACCTACTCTTTATTATGTCATCATCTGCATAGCCTTATCCCAACTATGTTGGGGTCGGCTAAAGCATAAAAATATACTTATCTATATATAATAAATACGAAACAAGAGCAAGGAACTATATAAAATGATGATGTTTAAGGAAAGACGCAGTATTTATACATATGATAAGAAAATACTGTTTTGTTGGTCAGTTAGGTGTGAGTTCGAAAAAGCAGTTAATTTGTTCATTTTATCGACCCTGTGCAATGTGTTTTCGATGAAATAATGTTGAAGTGTCACAACTAAGTAAATATGTACTTAACTCAATATGTATGTGTTTTCTCAAAATACTGTTACTAGTATATATAGTTCAATCTCCTCTAGACATAAGCTACAATATGTCACTAAGTGAGTTTCTCTCAACAATATGAATACTCAGTGCATTTAATGGTTATTCTAGTTAAATATAAGTTTGTGTTAGGTATGATGTATATAGTGGGGTTAAAAATACAATTTATTGTGTTATATGATTCCACTATTTTTTTCGATGTCCACATACTTTTAAGATTTTTATAATTAGGTTTGCATTGTATTTTTGACGCCGACTTTTAGTTACAGTTATGGTCTGGAAAATAATGATGTTAGCCCACATTACGAATACTTATTTATAGTAGGACACCTCGACATGTTTTTTCCGTGGAATCCTCATGGATACCGTCCATCTGGGTAGAACGGAGGGTTATGTCAAACCCCTATCGATTAAAACCCCACTTATGTGGTACAAGTACCTACTTGAACATTCGCCGCACTCCTGTCTGGTATCAGCCTGCCATGCCTAGCAGGCCCGATCCCATGACCGCACGCCCCCCCCATAAAGGCGCGCATGGAACACTGCGTGCCACCTCGTTGGGCCTGACTGTTCAAGTGACGTCACAGCTCCAATTTCGCCGCCCGCTGGCTAGTTCTTTTGGTGGCAGAGTGACCGGGTCGTTAAGTGCCCTTCGACGCCTGGCTGTTGTTTTTGTGCGGGTGGATTAAGGGGTACTTATACTCTCACTCTCCCTCCACTGCGTCTTTTGTATGAATCACCTCATTTTCCGAGATGATGCATGCAAAAGAGCGCGTACATATAACGGATTTTTGTGAATTGTATGATACAATTCACAAATATCCGTGACCTTTACTAAAATAAATAGATGTAGCGTAATGGATTCGTATGGGTTTGGGAATGTGTGCACGTCGTGAATACAACTTGCACGCGAACCGACTGCGACCGACCGCACCTCACCGGGCCCGAGGGGTGGATTGCCTGTACAGCACAATATCGCTCATAGAGAGGAGGACCGAGGCCCAACAGTGAGCTGTGGGAACAAAATTAAGTAATTATATACACAGCCTATATATTATAAGCTAATCTAATCCACTATTTCCAGTCCATATCTTTCTCGGACTAAAGGCGTGCTTTTAATGGATACATATTACTGCAACGATCTCGCTTGACTCAAAATAATAGTAATTATTATAAGAATCTTTTTGTTTAGTTGTAAATAATAGAATCGTAAATCCACCGAGTCGGTACTTACATTACTGTATTTGAATCAAAAAATTTTAACGCATTGTTTGTTTTTGTATAAAATGAAATATATCTTGGTTGGTTAATAAAAATTATTGGTTTGAAACCTATTCTGTAGTTTATTTTTCTATGGCCTATTAGTGCATAGGTACGCGGTTTTGAGTATAACCTACGTATCGCTGAGATTTGGCGTTACCACAACTCATGTATTAAGTGTTGTCAAATAAAAAATATTGGTTTGAAACCTATTTTGTAGTTTTTTTTTTTTCTGAGCTATACAGGATGGATTTTTGAGATGGCACAATAAGAACAAGTATGTACATTAATTATTTTAGCTACAGGAAAACGTCTTTAGGGGAGTACCAGCGCAAACTGTGTGTCTAGACTCTAGAGAAGACCTATGATGAATGTTTTTATCGCTTCCAAGCTTTTCTTGTAGGTAGGTACTTACTATAACCTTAACCGAAACTGCATCGATTGGCATCATAAAAAAATTAAAACGCGAGAAGTTATGTTTTTCTAGCTGACTGTACCATTTTTTCCAAAATCTGTGAATACAGTTAGCAATTACTCAAAAAGTTAAGGATAGTCTCCGAGGAAAGTTTTCCTGTAGCTATTACGGTTTTCAGGTACCTGCTCTTACTTCCCCGTCTCAGAAATCCACCCTGAATAGTGCGTTCGCGGTAAAAAACATTAAAACCTACGGATCACAGATTAGGCGTTACCACACTTCATGACAAATGAGATAAAGTTATTAAGGCTGCTACCTATGGCACAGTTCCACTTCCCTACATCAACAGCAGCGACCACCAAATAAGCACAGAGACAAGGAAACTCGACGAGGCCCGAAGAAATGGTTCTTCTGAAATCGAAATGAGTTGTTCTGATTGCATCATACAGTAGCGAAATTAGACTAAGTTTGCTAAGTCTTCGGTAGTATAGTGGTAAGTATCCCCGCCTGTCACGCGGGAGACCGGGGTTCGATTCCCCGCCGGAGAGATTATTTTTGTGTCATTTTTAAAAAAATATTTACATTAAAATTGCATTGCTGGAATCTTAAAATACATTTAACATCAATACTATTTTACTGTCCTAATTTTACTTTCTGATGTTTCGATTTTATGAAAGAATGGAATGAGGATTACATGAAATGAAGTTTTGGTTATAATAATATAGTGGATAGGAGAGTAAGGGAAGACAAAAATAAATCATGGATAGATTGTGTGAGATCTATATCATAAAAGATACGGACAGAAGGAAGGATCATGCCGAGTTGTCGACTGTTCACCTAGTATTACCTACTTAAAAATACAGGATAAATAACAGACATTACTTTTATTTGTAGTTCTAATAATTCTTTATTACCTATTCTCTACTTATAAATAATACAAATTCTAAACTATATAATAATACTATTTACATGAAAAAGAAAAAATCAAAACTCACAATCAAAGCAAATCACAGAAAATACGGCAAACTGTATACAAACTATACAGGGGTAAAAAGAGATTTTACTTTTCAGTCACTAAACATGGGTTGAACAAAATTTCATATTTATTTTTATAAATTTTCAATAATTACTGTCCTCAGCATAGCAGTGGTGGCCCAGTGGTAAAGGCCCCGACTTACGAGTTTGTAGGTCATGAGTTCGGACCCAGCCAGACCCTTGACTTTGTGTAAACAATTTCATCACCACTGGTCTGCTGTGTGCTGCTGGTGGTGACTGGTCTTGCTGACAATGGTTTTATTGTTGTTATTAGTAATAACTTGTTTATTTATTTTACTTTGATGGGCCTAGTTTATCATTTGTGACTTCAAGTGACAGCTAGGTGAACAGAACCCAACATGAATATGTAAGCTGTCACGCTTTTTATACCTGGAGGCTTTTATTTAGGTAGTAAGTTTTTGTTTAATTTTTAATTTTGATTTATTATTTTTTTGATCGGGTATGTATAGTTTTTATTGTATTTGTTGGTGTATTGATTTGGCTGGCTGACATATTACAAATAATTTAATTTAATGGTCTGTGTCTTGTAATGTTAATTAGTTTGCATACCTAGTATTGTATACAATCAAGTGTTTTCTAACTGAACAGACAGTTGTTCTGCTGGAGAGTTTGTTGCGCCACTTCTTCTCCCCAGCGAAAGCACAAGTGGTTGATGTTCGAAAAATGATGATTCTCAGCCTAGTTTGAATAATTGACTATTGATTTTGCTCTCAAAACGGTGAAGGAAAACATCGTGAGGAAACCGGCATGTCCTAGAACCAAAAATTCAAAGATTCGAGACATAAACCAACCCGCACTGGGCTCATGTGGGAGATTACAGCCCACACCCTCTTGAAGAGAGGTCTGTGTCCTAGCAGTGGGAAAATTATTGGCTGATTATGATGTTATGAATATACTGTCCGTAAGTTGAGGCAATACTATTAACCCTTTGTATGCCGGGAACGTAGGTCTACGTGAGACACAATGGTTTTTATTTGTTTCTGTAATTACGGCATTCAACCGGTTAAGCTTTCATTCAGCCACCTGAACAGAAAAGCGGCAAGGTTTGCCAGCATTCAAGGTGTTTAGGAGCTAAGGGTTTTCAACGGGAGTCTTGTGTTAGGCCCCTAAAGTTGGTACATTTTAACTGTTTGCTAAATCTCTTTGTACAAATCCAAACTATACAATAAACTGCAAAAGTACATATAGTCGGAGAGCCGGCTGTATAAAAGTCCTATGGATCAGATACATGAATCATTTTTGGGGTATGAACAATAAAACCATAGGTCTAGAGGTCGACACCCCTGAAGTTGCTTGATTTTGCCCGCATGCAAAATTATGACGTCACTTCCGGTTTTTATTTTAGGTGTAATTGTAATTTATGAAATACATCAAGAAAATTTATGTCAAACGAAAGTTTTTGATGAGTAGAATAGAAATGTTAAGGGTCGACAAGCTCTATTTATTCGCTACCCTGAGTCGACCTCCGTTAAAAATTATTTTTTTAAATTTATCTTAAGCCATCGAATACATGGATTTGCTTACGATTTTCTGAAACTAGAACCTCTTAAATGACTGAAAAAAATTGGTCG
Organism: Luperina nickerlii; assembly: GCA_963855955.1. Taxonomy (NCBI): domain Eukaryota; kingdom Metazoa; phylum Arthropoda; class Insecta; order Lepidoptera; family Noctuidae; genus Luperina; species Luperina nickerlii. The sequence goes on from OY979662.1 coordinate 4,759,846, forward strand.
ACACCTTTTATTTGCCCGGATCTGACTGTCGACTTAGTTTGAAGAATTAAAGAGCCTATGGTTATACATTTCATTCCTATTTATGTTTAATTATTTAATTATCTACATATCTTTTCCAAATACATTAATAACTTTTATTTTCATTAATTGTAACATAACTACAATTTTCTTGAAATACTTACTGTACATTTCTCCATTCTTTACCACATATATTGTGAGTTTTGGTGTTATTCATTAATTCCTGTGAGATAGAACGAAAGAAATTAAAGTCTTAGATAGTGGAGTTAACACATGAATGAGTTTTATTACATACAAAAATGATATTGTTGCGCGCCACAAATAATGCTTGATACATGGCGACATTAGTTACCACTAGCGCCATCTAGTATCGGGTAGCGGAACTAATACCTTGGTACTAGGAACTTGACCCTCCTTGACCTTTTTCTAAGTACTAGTAATTCCGAGAACTATCGACGTCGAGTCAGTCGGGACCGCTATGTACTCGAACATACTAGATGTTTATAGAGTAGCTCTGTGGAACTATATAAGGCGGGCGCGAGCCGCGAGACACATAGTTTTGAATAAGCGATACTAGCGAATACATCGAAGCGATATTTAAGTGCGACTTAAGAGTGATCAATAGCGCAATTGTGTTTCTTAATTAGTGTGTTTGAGTGGTAATTAGTGTTGGTGAGTAAAGTTTCATTTTTTTGTTATTAAATCGGCAGTTTTTATTGTCACGAACCCCAAGCTCGTAACAATATACAATGATTAACTATTAATTTTACATATAACTATCGTCATTAAAATCTACATCATTATTTACATCATCGCTATAATTCGGAATATTAACATTATCGTCATTGTTGTCTGCAATGCTATTTCCATCATTATTGAAGTCGTCAGTATTATCGTTATTACAGAATTCATTGCTACTATCAGTTAAAATGATTTCTTCTATTTGAAGTGGTGTAGGGCTACCATTAAACATATTCGGCGTTATGGTAATATTATCATGATCACATATCCAACCACAATCTTCGTAATTCATTACAATACATTGTTTATACAAAGAATTTTGCCACATCGCATAAACATAAATTGTTCTAAGAATTTTTTGTTTTAACGATTCCCAGCAAGGTGGCATTAGGCTGGAATCATAATTCCTTACTTCATGCAAAAACGCCTCTTGAGTAGAAACAGCAGAAAAATTATTTTGAAAAATGATTGATCGTGATAAATTAACATCTGTGCAATTTTTATACCATACATTTCGCATGTATACTTTTGAATTGTTTCCTTCATCTCCTTATCTTCGACCTTACCAAGATTATTAAGTAAAGCAAACATTTCTTGATATTTTACATTATTAAGGACTTAAATGTTAATAAGAAATAGAAAAATACAGTAAGTATTTCAAGTAAATTGTATTTATGTTACAATTAATGAAAAAAAAAGTTATTAATGTATTTGGAAAAGATATATAGATAATTAAATAATTAAACATACATAGAAATGAAATGTATAAGCATAGGCTCTTTAATTCTTCAAACTAAGTCGACAGTCAGATCCGGGCAAATAAAAGGTGTCGACCAATTTTTTTCAGTCATTTAAGAGGTTCCAGTTTCAGAAAATCGTAAGCAAATCCATGTATTCGATGGCTTAATATAAATTTTAAAAAAATAATTTTTGATGGAGGTCGACTCAGGGTAGCGAATAAATAGAGCTTGTCGACCCTTGACATTTCTATTCTACTCATTAAAAACTTTCGTTTGACATAAATTTTCTTGATGTATTTAATAAATTACAATTACACCTAAAATAAAAACCGGAAGTGACGTCATAATTTTGCATGCGGGCAAAATCAAGCAACTTCAGGGGTGTCGACCTCTAGACCTATGGTTTTATTGTTCATATCCCAAAAATGATTCATGTATCTGATCCATAGGACTTTTATACAGCCGGCTCTCGGGCTAATACTTTTGCTGTTTATTGTGCTTTTTATGAGCGAAAAATGTGCATGATTACGATAGATACTGTTGTCAATGTCCAATATTGCCACACTAAAATGCATTAACTATAGTTCCACCACTGTTCTCAGTATAAAAGGTAAATAGATGGCCATTTATACAGTTAAACCTTGCAGTAATACTTAAAACTTTGCTCAACCCATACAGCAATAAGTGCAATTATCGATACTCAAATAACATATCAATGCCTTAGAGTGAAAATCTTGTAAGTGTAAAAGAAGTAACTTTTCAGAAGGAAGAAAGAACTACATGCTGTAAAATTTTTGTATGGCGGCTTTTATGGTTTTTTTTACCAACTTCAAAAGAGGAGGTTCTGTATTCTTATTAATTAATATGGAAATTTAACTTGCTTTTATAGCCACAGAACTGTTCGATACTATAAGATTGTCCGAAACGCATAAGATGCTACTTACATTCCTGAGGTTTTCACTCTAAGGCGACAATATTAAGACATTCATTTCTTATCTCCTGACTTATGTATATCTTCATCCATGGCTTCTGTGGCAGCTTTGTGTAGTTCGTAGAGCTGGACTATCTGTTCATCAGACATGTGATCTAACACTTGGGGGTCTAAGTATTCCCCAACTTTCTTCTTCTTTACTTGCAACGGTTTCATCTGCTTCGCTAGTGTTATTGCATAGTCCTGTAATAAAAGGTGTACATTATAAGTTGGTGTTTAATATAGCTGTCTGATATGTTGCTGTATTTGTCTATATAGGTAGATCAATCTACATTTTTTAAACACAATGTTGAAATTGTATTCTTTGTCTAATCGCTTGGTAGCTAGGTACAGTGCGTGCCACATAAGAAGAGACTTGACCCCGCCTCCCCCGCCTCTTTCCGCCGCCCCTATGACGTCCGGTCCCGTCCCGCACTCAGACCTCATACCGCTAAAGATACCTAAAATCGTGTTCTGCGCATGTCAGGCCACGTGGTGTGTCAAGTGTCTTCTTACGTAGCACGCACTGTACTTTCTAATTTGTATTGCAAGGTAACAATAAATAGGACTTAATTGTTATGACTACACACCGTCCATTCATTGAGGAATATCTTAGCTTCCTCAGGGTTGCATTTCTTGTGTCTTTTGAATTCATCTCTTGCATAGTTGTCACCCATGACCCGAAGTTCAGGCGGAAGAGCGCGGTGCACTCGGAATATTAACTTGTAGAGCCTGCGGACTCGGGAAACATGTTCCAACGAAAACATTCTGTAAAATAGTGGTAGTAATTTATTAATTTTTACTGAAACAGAGGGTCGTTTTGATACCGTTTTATATAGACAATCTGAAGCAGTAGAAACAATTAATGAACAGTAAAGAATAACACTATACTGTACTAACTAACAATAAATAAAGAGTTATTTATTGTTAGTTTAGGTATTTAGATCTAAATCATTACATATATAACCTATATCTTTAAATTTATTGGTAAGCAAAGCGGATTACTTACTTGACAAACTATCACGTAGGTTTTAAATTTGATTGCTCTATTGTTGATATTTTTTTAATACTCATTTGTTAACTACAGTTACAAAAATTCGACAAAATCAAAATAGTTTTTTTTTTTTTTTTCTCTTCGCCCTACTTGGGCAGGCTAAGGTCTTGGACCATACCGCCTCGTCTTCAGTGTTTATTTATTGTCCTTCTTGACTAAAAGTAAGGCCAAAGCCTCGTCTTCAGTTTCAACCTTAATGTTCAAAAGTAAGTAAGGCCGAAGCCTCGTCTTCAGTTTCATCCTTCTTGTCTAAAAGTAAATAAGGCCACAGCCTTGTCCTTAGTAGTTTAAACCTTGTTTTAAATTTATTTTAGGCCAAAGCCACGTCTTCAGTATTCATTAGTCAAAATCATAATAATATGGTGTCATATCCGTGTATTCGTCATAAACATTTTGTGAAGTAAGGTCATATCCGAGTCATATTCTTCGATTAAGTCGCCCCGAACGGTTAAATTGCCCATCCAGTGCTGTCAATAAATTCATACAGTTCTATGTATGTACTGTAATTTTCCAGCAAACTTTGAGTGTCGCGCGGGATGCTTGCTGGCGTTTTATATATTTCCAATAATTTATCAACTAAAGGAATTCTTTGTAAATCATAAGCAGGGCATTCAAAAATTATATGATCTAGGGTCTGATCACTTCCTAAGTCACAATTGATACAAACTGGCGATGTTATAATTTTCATTCTGGCTAAATGTGCGTTGAATCTTCCATGTCCAAGTCTAAGACGATTTAAAGTAGTATAAAATTTTCTGCTCTTAGGAAGAACAGATCTGGTGAACCAGGGCGCAGAACCAATGGTTGGATTTATTTTCGCATACCATTTTCCTTTACTTTTTAGTGTTTCTTGCCAGTTCTCATGCCAAATACAGGTGTTTTGTTCATGTAATTTAGTAAGCAGGTCAGAACTTGGTATGGCAACATTTCTTGTCTCTGGGATGTCACCGTCAACAATAACTCTTGCAAGATAATCTGCGTTTTCGTTTCCTGCTACTCCTATGTGGGAGGGTGTCCATATTAAACTTATTGTAAATCCTCTAGAACCAAGATCAGCGTATAAAGTCCGAATCTCATATAAAATATTTCCGGTATTAGCGTCCAGTTTCGGGTTTTGTAAGGCCATAAGAACACTCATGCAGTCGGTCACTATAAGCCAAGTTGTGTGACCAAGATTCTTTTCATGTATATACTGCAGAGCTGATAAAATGGCTAGAGATTCTGCTGTAAATATAGTCATGGCTCCAGGTAACCGAACTCCATGTCCAACGGTAAGATGAGGTAGATATATAGCTAGCGAAACGTTTCTATTGTTTTTGGATCCATCAGTAAATATATGCCTGTACCCAGGGAACTCTGCAATTAACTGATATACGTCTTCTTTACTCCTTAGGTCACGATTAACAGAAATGTCCATGGGCCAGAATTTGCTGATATAATTACCAGAATAACATGGCCATCTGCCTTTACATTTCTCAATTTGATATTGATCATCAATACTGATTAGATTAGAAAAGTCATGAAATATATAAGGGACATTTACAGAATTAGAGGGACTGTATACTCTATAATAAAATAATATTTTCTTTAGTAAAGGATGATTTTCAAAAGATAAAAGCTTGAGAATGTATTTGGATTTTAAAAACTGAAATCTTATATTCATAGGAGGAGTATTACACTCAATTTCAAGCGAATTAATTGGAGTTGTCTTCATTGCACCAGTTACGCATCTAAGATTGTGGTTTTGAAGAATCGCCAATTTGTGAACCAATCTCTGATCAGCCCCAAAGCATAAAAATCCATATTCAAAATGACTACGGACTAAAGATTTATATAGCATAAGCAAAATTTTAGGATCAGCTGCAATTGACAGTGACTTTATAAAATTAAATGCTTTATTAGCCCTACCTAACAGATAATCAACATACTTAGTCCATGAGAGGTTGCTTGTAAAAATTATACCCAGAAACTTAACTTCATTCACTATTGGAAGAACACTATTATTGTAATAAATATGTAAGTCTGTTTCACACTCTCCAAACACTATAACTTTAGATTTTTCTGGACTAATATCCAAGTTTAGATAATGAAAATAGTTCTCTAGCCGAGTTAAAGCTGTGTTTAAAGTACATTCAACAGAACTTATATCTGAACCTGAAGCATAGATAACCAAATCATCTGCAAACTGCAAATTTGCCACATCAAGACCAAGTACAATGTTTAGTCTATGTAAATAAAGAAGATAAATCAATGGACTGAGGATGCCACCTTGACATACCCCTTTGTATGAAAAACGTGGCCCTATTAAACGTTTATTCACCTTGACATATACTTCTCTACCATGTAAAAAGTTAAAGATCCATATTATAATTTTTTCAGGGATACCAAGGGCACGAAGTTCACCACACAAAATGTGCAGATTGATGTTGTTGAATGCACCCACTACATCAAAGAAGACACCAACTAAATGATTGTCCATTTTATTAGAATTGTATATATCTAATTGCAAATGGGAAATGCTGTCTCGAGTGGAGCAACCGCGTCGAAAGCCAAATTGATTGGATGGTAATAGACTATTACTTTCTATGTAAAATTCAAGCCTTTGTTTAATTAATTGTTCAAAGGTTTTTCCCATGCACGATGTTAATGCTACTGGCCTATATGATTCTGCTTTGTGTCTTACTTTGTTAGGTTTAAGTACTGGAATAAGACAGTCTGTTTTCCATTCATTAGGGATGATCAATTCCTGCCAGAGTAAATTAAAAACACTAAGTATGTCAGAAAGTGCCTTAATTGAAACATTTTTCAACATTTTATAAGGTATTCCATCAAGGCCAAAAGCAGAATCACGTCTAGATGATATCGCAGATTTTAATTCCTGAAGAGAAAATGGATAAATTAGATATTCATAATGTACTGAAGCTTTTACTTCATAAGGAATTGATTGAAATGGCCCCTCAACTGTATCTGGAGTATATTTTTTAAGAAAATTGAATACCCAAGGAGAAATATTATTACTCGGAGGTGTAAATGTTTTGTTAAATCTTTTTGAAATTTGCCAAACTCTAGATAATGGAGTAGTTCTATTAAATGACTCACATAGAGAAATCCAACTTAAATATCTTTCTCTTTTTAACACTAACTTTTTAAGAGCTTGTAATTTTTTAAATTCAATATATTTTTCCAATGTGGGATTTTGTTTAAATACTTTATAGGCATTCCTAGAGTCTTCTACTGCTTTAGTGCAATTCAAATTCCACCATGGTAATGGAATGCGTTTTTTACGATTATTATTTACTGATGCTGTATCAAAAGATGTAGCAGATCTTATAGTTGATGGTAATGATTTAATAACAGCTAAATTTAATAATTTTATCAAGTGATTATATGACTGTAATGGGTTATATTGATTAATTTTAAAATCCATTAGCAAACTATCAACACTCTCCTTGTATATTTCCCAATCAACCATGTTAAAATTAAAATGTTTTGGTAAATTTGAAGTTTCCATATCATGTGGGATATTATAATTGTTATTAATAACTAACCTTGTAATTACAGGCAAATGGTAACTACCTAAAGGATCATCATGGACAGACCAGTAACAAGACAATGAAATTGAAGTCGATACTACAGTTAAATCAAGTGCATTTCTTTGCCACCTATCAGAGCCTACAGTAGTCATTTCTCCATCATTTAATAAAACCAAATTATAGTCATTAATGATTTCAAGCACATCTCGGCCGCGTATGTTCACACTATTACATCCCCAGGCCGTATGATGTGCATTAAAATCTCCACCCATCAAGAGAGGACCAGGGATATTGCGAATTAAATGATCAAACTTATACTTAGTAAATGAAGCATTTCCGGGACTATAAAAACTGACTAATGAAATTTCTTTATTATTGCCATATTTTAAACGAATCGCTATATTTTGTATGGCATCGTCATATAAAGTATCTATTTTACTAAATTGTAAACTGTTATGTATTAAAATAGCTACACCATTGTGTGTATTACCTGAGTCTAATCTTACTATATTATATCCTTTAATACTAAATCTCATGTGAGGCTTGAGCCAAGTCTCACACAATAAAGCTACATGTATGTTATACTCATGTAAAAAATACGAAAAAGCATGTTTGTTACTATTGATGCTCTGAGCATTCCACTGTACAATATTTAGCTGATCCATAAAATTAAGGTTTATTTATATTATTCTGAATTTTTGATAATAGAACATCTTTTATGCTTTGAGTGCAAATACTCTTTTCGTTATTTTTATTTTGAGAAATTAATGTTACTATTGTCTGTATTAAAATATTTAAAATTGGTTCTGTTTCAATTAGTGATTTTAATTGTTTAGCAGGACTGGACTTTGAGAGAGATGGAAATGACTTTTCATTGAATAAGTCTGCATATGATTTTTTATTAATTTTGTTTTTGTTTTCTTCCACTTTTTGTTGTTTGACTGGGCACTGTGCCGAAATAGCCACATGTTTACCTTGACAATGACAACATGTTGCCTCTGTTGGTGGTACTTGACATTCTTTATAATTGTGATCCTTTGTACATATGGAACATCTTTGGGAGTTCTTACAAAATTTAGCTATATGACCATACCTTAGACACTTCAGGCATTGTTTTACCGGCGGAATGTACGGACGTACTTCGAAGCGCCAGCTGTTCAGGTCTACACTATCGGGTAACGTCGCACACGAGAATGTGATGGACACCGTCTTCGTAGGCTGGAAGGACACCCCCCCTCCTTCTGAAATAGTGCGACGCATAAATCTTCTGACAGAAATAATATTCTTTGTGCTAGTTATTGCATTATAAATGCGTTCGTTGCTCAAGTCAATTGGAACATGCATAATAACACCTATATTTTCCGTAGCGGCTGCAGGAATACTGGCTTTCAATTTATAACAATCCAGAAATTTACGGTTCAGTAACGCTGCATTAGCTAAAGCAGGACGTTCGAAGATAACACCGATTTTGTAACGGTTCATACGTAATAATTGTTTTACGCCCTTATTGTATTTTTTTATATTGGTTGAAAGGGACATCATGTCTCTATCACCTATCGGGACTAAGTCAATGCTTTCAAAAAATACAACATAATCAAAGTTGCCTCCGTTTTCAGGATATGACCTAATGTAATCAGGAATCCTGAATTCCCGATACTTATCCTTTTCTAGTTCCTCCTCTGAAGAGCTTGAAGTTCCACCGTCGTCTTCAGAGGACACCAATGTTGGAGCAGAAGACGAACTATCTTCTTTTTTTCTTTTTTTGGGATTCCCTTTCTTCCCCATCTTGGGAAAAGCAACGAAATGAATTTAACAATAAATAAAATGATTATTTGAAATTTGTTTTTAAAAAAGCCGCCCTTTCGTGATGAATTTCCCGCGCTTTTTTTTTCAATCAAAATAGTCAACATTATTTTTGACAATCTCCTAGACTTTTTTGTCTTTTCCTGGCACAGAATATATTAATCTGCATAAAATTAGTATGTACTACATATTTATCTGTCTGCATTATATTCTGCCTGCCTTTAATAATATGAGAATGAATACTTCATAGAAAAAATGCCTACATCTTCCGTTACTAGCGTATCATCAACATTCTACTGCTCTTATCCCAATATATATGGGGTCGGTGCAAGTTGGCTTTCTTCCATTGAATACTTCACTATTACTAGCGTATATTCAGGCTTAAATTATTTATAAAAATTCGCTAATCAGTGATTAGCCTCTGTTTAGTTTACCAATGAGTTAGATCTTAATCAATTTAGCAGGTGATTAGTAGCAAAATGAAAAATAAAGGTGAAGTTGTTCTGTGGGGTGACGCCACAGTAGCAACAGGATTTCTCACAGTAGTAATTTTATGTCTCATGGCTAAATAATAACAGCCGTACAGGTCGATCGATCAGGATAAGCTACGCTTGCCGCGGTTGGCCTGTGGATGGATGACCATCTTTACATAGGTACCGAGACACATCCGTGACTCGGAAAGCACGTTAAGCCGTTGGAGAACTTAATTTGGTCGGTTTATACGCGGAGATTTAGTATGGAAACTACTGGAGTACTAAAATATAGTTTATAGTTTTGAATTTTGGGTATCTACTAATTTTATCTTCCAGGGTACTAATTTTCTATGTAGGTTTGAGGAAAGCGACAAGTTTCTCTAACTTGGAATCAACATTCAAAGTCGTGGTCCTGCTATCATTGTTGATTTCTCGGTAAATACAAATATTAGTTCTGTTTTTATTTACGAAATAAATCACATATAAGGGTAGCTGTAGCGTGCCCCCTTTTTCGGCGTTCATGGTGGTCCTGCTGAAAGGAGCGTAACTACCGCCGGACCACCTTCAAAGTCGATTTTCTCGAAAACTGCTAAAGTACCAATTTTGTTGTTACTAATTAGTACCAATTGAGTACTAGTTATTTACCAAATATGGAAGCGATTGGCGTTGGTGGTCCGGCGGTAATCACGGACATAAGATAACAATAATTTCTCTCATCAATGTAAACAAGGAGAAATAAAATACCAATTGTTACCTTAATAATTTATTCTCAATAGGCTAACAACTTGAAATGTAAGTTCAACCAACTTGTGACAAAGTAGTTGAACTGTAGAAAGTAAGTAAGTACACAAACTACTTGCACAAGAGTACAACATCGATGGCGCGCGCCACTTCACCCGTCCCCGTTTTATTTCCCGAAACGATAGAACTACTCAGCACTGTATAAATAACCATTTAATAAGATAGGTATAACGTATAATCATAATTGGTATAACTGTGGGTATAACTATTTACAAAACAGCTAGTTGGGATGTATCAAACATAGGCTAGGTGGCACTACTTAGTGAGGGTAAAATTGACTAACGTTTTTATAAAATCAACAGTTCTCCTAATGTAACTGTATATTATCGCCTAGGACTAATATCAAAACAAAACCACAATATTCAGTAGTACCACCTAGCACTTAAACAGTAAATTTTTGTTATGAGGTATAAAGTGACCAATCAGACGTGAGTATAACACATCGAAAAAAAAAATTCTCAAGTAATAATATACCGCTCTTTTAGCAAGCTAATTGTTCGTATTTGATAACATATGAAGTACTACAATTTATTGTATTTCTTCGTTGCAACTATGAAGATAACAACATATCGTCGTTGATAGTCCAATACCGCGTAACTAACATTATTCAAAACCGCGAATGTACAAAAAAAAAGCAAAAATGAGATTTCGCGGCTGTAGGTAACTGATTGTGATTGGCGTCGACCCGTATGACAATTTTTTGAATCGTCCAATAGGAAGACGAGTATATCAAAAATAACAATACCGCGGATCTATCGATGAACAAGTTACGACACGAAAGCCGCGTATCCGGCCGGGCCAATTTCTATTTGTTTGTTCAGTGTTTATGTGACGCTCCGGGTAAAAATTGTTTTTTTTTTTAAAGTAATTACTCGATTATTTTTAATGTAAGTATGTCACATGTATTATACTTTATTATAAATAAAATTGGGATGTAGACTACTGTAGGAAACGATTGCCACAATCTCGAAACTGCAATGGACAATACTATTGTCAGCGCTACACCTACGGTAGATCTAAATATCGACATAGCTCAGCCAATTGAAAGTTTAGATTTTGGATCCGACGACTCTGTGGTAGACCCATCTTATGTTCCCTTTTCGGATATCATAAACTTGCAGCCTTTAGATAACCTTGATGTCAATTGGTTTCCTGAGAGGTGTATTGAGCCGGAAGTTGCAGGTACATCCAGAACCAGAAAACGTAAAACTGACCGTCAGAATTGGATGAAAATTAGGAACCAAAAAAATAGGATGTTAAGAAAATAATACACAGGGCATAAAAAAAATTATAAGTACGAAGAACGTCCAAAATACCCCAAACCTAAAAGGATTTTAGGACCAAAATGGAATTCGCCATTATGTCTGCACAGGAAATGTTTTGTGCTCAGATCAGTGAAGAAGACAGAAAATATTTCAAACTTTTTGGTCTAGCTAGATCATGGAAAGAGAAGATGGACTATTCTATGACGGATATAAAGTCAACTCAGGGGAAAACATCGGAAAATATCTCGGCGTCTCCATAGCAAGGAGTACCTATAACCTGCATGTAATGGCATAAAAAAAAGTTTGTCTTAAAACATTTCTCTCTTCATTAGGCATCAAGGAATGGACTGTCCACTATTGGCTAGGAGATGAAATCAAAGACAGCTTAATACCGAAAATTCAAATATTTCACTTAGCACTGAGACTAAAAGTCATTCCGGAAAAAGTAACCTGAATAGTTTACCGAAGTTACCATCACGCTACTGTCGTCAATCTAGCACAAAACAATATCTAGAACCCATAATTCAATCTAAATCAGTAATAATCTAATCAGCTCTACCAGAATGTACGTAGTTTGATGCTGCATCAAACTCCATGCCGGCCGCTCCATCACGAAAGCTCTTTAACAATGACTTTGAAGAGGAAAATTTAGGGCTATATCAACCAAAGAAAGACGCTTGTGATTTCTGTTCCTCCTATAAGACAGGTAATGTAGAAGAGGCCTACTAACAGCATATCGAGGCAAAAAATTTAGCGCGTGAAGAAAAGCATAGAGATAAGAGAAGGCAAAACTAAAAACAATCCTAAATGATAATGACATCAGTTCATGCTTAGCAACTAAAAAAAATTTTTTATTTTTATTAATATTTATATTTTTATTTGAAGTGCCTAGATGGCCCTATATAGTTGATTGCAGTTTATAAGCCGAGTTAGTTTATAGAAGAAATAATGTTGACTTTTTATCACTTACTTTTGGTAAGTTTTCATACTTGATGGTAGATATTGTATTGTATTCTTTCATAACTATATATTATTAATGACTAAAAGTCATTTGAACACTTAATATTATTAAATACATGATTGATTGAGGTTTTGGCATTATTTTATTTCATTTACAATTTCGCGTAAGTACTGTCTATGAACCAGAATCGTTTGAAACTATACAGCGTAAGTGATTTTGTACGTAAACTATTGGGAATATTGACTTTAAAAATAGTACATTGGATTAAGGAGAACGAAACGGTCTTATATTCAAGATCGTTTAAAATTCGGCCTATTAGTTTTATGACCCTCACGTAAAACTAGCGGAAGTGTACATTCGCGGTATTTAACAACGTTAGTTACGCGGAATTGGACTATCAACGACGATATGCAAACACGTTTTTGAGAGATTTCATATTGTCACACTAATATAATTGCAACTGGTAAAATGAAAATCCCAAATATGTTATGTTGTGTTAATTTAGTTCTATAACATTTAATTGACTATTCTATTACACATAGATTGTTTTTAAAGTGGATCATTTTATTTATAATTTGTAATATGATATTGTTGTTGCAACTGGTAAAATGCAAATACATACTAATATTATCAAATTCGAAAGTAACTGTGTCTGTCTGTCTGTATGTAACTTTTCATGCCTAAACCACTGAACGGATTTCTATAAAATTTGGCAGAGAGATAGATTGCATCCCGGGGAAGGACATAGGATAGTTTTTATCGACATACCTCGCGGGCTAAGCCGCGGGCGGAAGCTAGTACCAAATATTTTATGCCCTGTTCGTTCTATAACATTTATTGCACTATTCTATTATACATAGATTTTTTAAAGTGGATCAATTATAATTCATAATATGATATTGTTCACGGAACTTAAAAAGCATTTAACTCAACTTGCTTTGCTCACTCTTTTCCTCCAATATTTGTTCATTCGTTTGCATGCTATCTATTATAATATGTCGATCTTTTAGATGGAATACCCAATTCCGGTTCGTACAATTAAAAATTTCGCTAAAACACTTATTAAATTGGATCAATTACATTGCATATTATATCGTTCATGGAACTTAAAACGCATGACGCATGCTCACTCGCACTTTTTTTCTCAATTTTTTACTAATTTGTCTGCGTTGTATTTGCGTAGAATTAGTAATCCTCGCGGTGCGTGTATTTATTAGACCTGCCTCGGTAGCCCGAGGTAGGTCGTGTGTACTGCTATATTTTGTCTTGTATGAAAGGGTGTGCGAGGCAATGGTTGACCGAGGCCCTCTTGGCGGGATCGAGCATGAGCATGCGCTCGAGGAGATCCTTTAACTGTGTGATCTTCTTTGCTTCGGAAGCCGCGATGCGGTGGTGGGGCGGGGCGAGCTCTGCTTGCAGGTCCCGCGACGGCTTTATACTTGAAATTATTACAACCTTTTCCTGTAAAAAGAGGAAGAAAATTAGCATTAAGGCCACATTAATTACTTTATCTATGATTATTCCTTTAATGATAGCTATCAAGCTAATATTTGAGAAAGGAAGTAAACATTTTCCGCCGACCCCGATTAACATCGGACAAGGTCAGGCAGAAGAACTAATAAAATTCATAAATTCAGTGTGCTGTGTGATATTACTATTCGAGCTTATGTTTACGATTCCACTAATTAGTTACGTCCTCCCAAAACATTTACGGGTAAAATATCTCAAATTATAGCCAACCAGATGCTGTCCGCTGCTTCGCCCCCGTGGAGGTCGGAAATTATCCCATGTCTACGTTCTACCGGGATAAGAAGTATCTGTCCTAATCCAGGTCATGAACTCATGATCTACCTGCGTGCCAAATTTCATCAAAATACGCTTAGTCATTAAGGCGTGAAAAAGTAAGAGACGAACAGACAAACAGAGTTACTTTTGCATTTCTTGTATTAGTATGGATAAAAACTTAAACTTACCCTTTCAGTAATCTTATCCAGTTCATGATACATGAAGTTGCAATTTGAATCAAAATGCTGTTCCTTAAAAAAGCCTCTCTTGATGATCTTATTGGGTATCTTTCCTTTTAGATCCATGAAATATTTTAGCATTTCATTATTTGATTTTCCACTGAACATGATCTTTCCTGTGGACAGTTCGAATATGGTGCATGCAGTGGACCACATGTCTATTCCGTGGTCGTAAGTGACTCCTAGAATGATTTCTGGAGATCGGTAGAACCTTGACACGAGGTACGGAGTGATCTCATTATCAGTCACGTGACCCGCCGCGCCAAAGTCGCAGAGTTTCAGCATCAGCTTGTTTTCATTTACAAGTATGTTGTCTGGCTTAATGTCTGGAAAAGAGATATGTGCAACATTAGTGAAAGTCCAATACAGAACTATTCGAAAAAGATCTGTAATTTTTGTGTTTTTGGACGAAAAACAAGACTGCGGTCACAAAACTTCTTGTTTTCCTTACCTGCATGCAAGATCCCAGTCTTCTTCAATAGCTTCAAAGCTAAAAGCATCTGCTGAGTATAGCTTCTGACGGCCTTGATGTGAATGCCACTATTCTTGCCGTATTTCTTGAGGACTTCTCTTAGGTTCATGGAAAGAGGTTCCAATACCATACACAAGTGCCTCTTGTGGAAGAAATGACGGAATAGACGAAGACAATGGAACTTGTCTTCTGGATCAGCGTCGTTTAGCCGTTTGAGGATCTCTAACTCGCGAAGACCAGTCTTGTGCCTGTGAAAAAAGGGATGGAAATGCTGTTTAATGAAGCTGTCGTATGCTGGTTTTCAGACAAGCCTTATACTTCAGCAGCCATGTGAGCCACTTAGATCATGCTTTAATTTAGTATTTGACCTTACAATATCGGTCTAGTTACAGCCTTTGGAAGTTAATCTATACTAATTATAGTATGTGTGTGTATATATATTTATAGTTTGTGTATATGTGGTGGGTAATCTCTGGAACCACAGCTCCTATTTGAAAAATTCTTTCACCATTTGAAAGGTACATTATTCCAGATGGACATAGGTTTTAGACGCTATTTACTATGTAAATATAAGTACTTATACAAAATTAAATACTTAGTAATACTAATGAAATACTATCACGGGTTCATGCAAGCCTAGTACTTTTGTCACAGCTGGATATCTCAAGAACTACTAATGCTATCAACTTGAAATTTGGAATAGTTTTAGATGACGTTTACCCAACTATTTTGCAAATAAGAAAGAAAGAATTTTTTTTTTGCTTCAGTTACTGAAAGGTTCTGAAAAATTCAAAGTGAGGCTACTAGGGCATGTGGTGTATCATATGAAAGAGCGCTATTTGCACATATTAAAACATTTTCCTTTTTTTTATAGTCCGCAGTTTTCGACTTTTGATGAAAAATGTAAAATAAAATACCGTTCACCCCCCTTATCTCCGAAGTTTGTAAAGAGAATAATCTGAAATAATTCTATGTGATAGAAGTTTATGTGAAGATTACAGGAAAAATAAAACGATGTTTCTAAATAGCTTTTTCAGAAATCATCAACAAAAGTTACACTAGTTCAAGAGTTAGTTCAAAAGTTCGGTCAAGAGATGGCGCTGACCTAAAACTGCAATATTCCACACCGCAGTGCGCAGTGTTAAAATTTTCTAACGAATATAGGTCTAGCCGATGAAAATTTAAAAACATGATGGTACGGAACCCTCGGTGCGCGAGTCTGACTCGCTCTTGCTCGGTTTTTATAGGTTACTGAGCAGAACTTATGCTGAACGTGTCGTGAACAGAATACAGTCTTCTCATGTAAAATACACCTGTGCGAAGCCGGGGCGGGTCGCTATAGATAAATAAAAACTTGTAGGAAAATTTGAATATTTTATCCTGTGCATTTTTGTATGATATTTATAACACTGACCAATGGTCAGTCGAACATAGATTAACCATTAATCGTCAAGATTATGGAATGTGCTTTGAGTTGATTAAAATCGACTAGTCGACGTCGATCGTACTGAAGCACCAATGCGGAATCTATGTATGCGGATATAATTTTTTTGAGGATTTGTAGGATTTTTTGGCGCGCGGCCAAATTCGGAACCAACGCCGGAACGCCGCCATCTTGTTCGATCAATAAATTTTACAAAATATTGCACAATGTTTACCAATACAGCGCCCACCTGTCAACGTCATTCGAGCGCCTGAAGATCCTTGTAGCAGTGTAGATTAGGTATACTCACATGATCTCATTGTTCCTAATGATCTTGACGGCGACGTCAGTGCCGTTGCGAGCTTGGTCCCTTGCGCGAACCACGTTTGAGAAGACGCCTTGGCCGGTGTATCCATACACAGTGTATCGGTTGTCCAACATCTCGCCGATACGTACTCTGTGCAAAGAGGTTTGATATCATAGTATTTCATTTTTATTTTTTATAATGAACATTTGGTCAATAGCGAGGGTACGCAGAAGCGCAAAACAAAAAACGGTATCTGTTAATTGTTGTGTTTTTGTAAACTAGTATGTGTCAAATTAAATAATAATATATTTCCTATCACTGCTTTTTGTATTTTTTATACCCCTGTTAGTTAGAAAAACCGATCCTGCAATTCATTAAGTGAGCTAAATATATCCGTCCCTCGAACTCTCGCTCATCCTGGTTTCACTATTTGCATAGAAATTCTTGAAAATCAGTGGAATATTAATATAGCAACTGGAAAGTATATCGCGCGGTACCATTAAATTCAATAGAAACCCTGTGAACCCGATCTCCACAAGGCGATACCAAGGCGTGACTACTGCCGCGATTCTTTCGTTCGTGGAGATGATGCCTTAGCAATGAGTGAATCATGACTTACCTATAATATCCTTCTGCGTCATCCCAATTGTCGGTCAACGAGGGATTGTCTACAGCATGCTTACTCTTCGGTTTTCCGGCTGTCGGCGTCTGTTGCAAAGAAATATAATGAATAGACCACACCGACTCAATGAACGTCAAACAATTCCGGTGATAAGAGGTGAAGTTAAGAATAATAATAGCGAAATCAAGAGAATTTGTGGAATGACTGTTAGCATTTCATTCATTAGCACCAAATAAGCAGTGGGCGTATTCTCAAAATGCCTCCTTGAAACTACGCTGAAAATGAGAGCGTATTATTAATATGTGCTGATGGGGAGTTTGTAGTGCCATTTCTTCTTCCCAGTGAAAGCCCTAAGAATTGCTGAAGGGCGGGCGTTTTGGGACTGTCTTATGTAATATTGACGTTCGATAAGTGCTGATTCTCAGCCTAATCCGAATAAATGACTTTTGATTTTGAATACGAGCGTAGACAACTGAAATAATACTCACGTCGATACTGCCAAAGTCCTGATCAGCAAACATGTCCCATTCCCCACTCTTGATGGACTTTTCTAACTTGAGGTCAGATTTCGCTTCATTTTGGATATTCTTTACTAGGTCACTGGAACCCTTCTCCAACTTAGAATCTTTGACGTTCTTTTTATCTTTGGTGTCATTATAATCTTGACCTACAACCGAATCTTTACTACTACATACTCTGACCTCCGGAGTATCGGAGCCTATTATGGTGGTTTTTGGCTCAACTTTTAGTTGTTCTGATTTTGGTGGGGGTGACATCATTTGGGTGTCCTCGGCTTTAGTGGGAGCATTGTCGCTGCCAAGACGCTGTAAAAAAAAATAATAAATATTAAAGAAGAAAATTACGATGTAATTGTACTTGTAATTATGTTATTCGCCAAGGTTCTGCCGATTATAAACGATGGAACTTTCGAACGTTGTCGAATTACATAATATATGGCCACTTTTATTTATTTATTTGGGAAAACAAAAACTCTATGCACCCAACAACGCTGCAACGTTCTACACAGATACGCAATGAGACAGAGGCAGTTTTGGTAAATTTTAAGTCGAACAAAATAGATAGGAGGTAATTTTAAGTTACTTTTAAGGAATACAGTAATCCTAGAGAAAATTATAACTTTACTCTCCAATTTTTGTGTCTAAATCGACTAACTGGTAAGTAATGCAAACCGCTTGTGTCTTTGTGAGGCGACGTAAAGTCCGCCTGCGATTGCACAGTCACAAGCATAAATACCTCACACTTTACTTACCCAAGATTCAAAAGCGATTTTCTTCTAAAGCAATTATTTTATGGCGTGTTCGAAACCATCTATTATGAAATAGGTATTTTTTCAAAGTTGCAAATTTTATTTCACTATAGAAAAACGTTTTCGAATTTTGCGAAACTGTAAGTGATTTATGTTCGTGACTATTCGACTAGTAGTGACGACGCATACAGATCGTGCACACACCCGACGTCCCTGAATGAAATTGTTCTAGGAACTACATATCACAACTCCTACAAATATCCATAATAGTCATACGATCAGTTCACTTTGGATACTCCTTATTAGCTCACTGGAATGCTCATCCAAACTTGCTTCATTGACGACCTCGTCGTCGTTGGCTCCAGCCATATCTTTACTTATAATCGCATCTTTAGGTAAAGTTCGTATATCTGGTGTACCACAACAGGAACTTATTTGACTGGGTTTAGCCTCAAAGTTTGCGTCTGGTTTTGGTGGAGGCGACTTTATTTCGGTGTCGTTGATAGTAGGAGCATTCTCGCAAAGCCGCTTTGAAACGAAAAGAATGGGGATTTAAAAAAGAAAATTACTATAATGTTGACGCTGCATTGTGTGTCATCCTGATAAAAGCTTAATTTGTCTCTGTTTACCATTTTAACTGATGTTAATCCGTTTCTAGGTTTTGAAAAAGCTAATAAAAAACAGCCTAATATCCTATTGAGAACTGAAGATTTGAAGTTTTTTAATAAACGCCACTGCTATGTTTATGGTATTGGCGGACACAAAGAACTCGCTATGGTTAGGTATTTGGTGCGAAATGAGTTATGTGCGTACTACATCGTAGGTACGCTCAATGCAATGTTGTTTTTCAACAAGGTGATAGTGGACGGACACAGTTCCGAGTTTACAGCCATTTTAGTTTTCCGACTTCCGCCCAGACGAAGTCGTGGACAAAAGCTGGTCGATAATAATTTTTTGAAACAAATTACTGCTACTGTAAAGGTATACAGTACCAGGAGGCCAATTCTCGTAATTAAAAACGTTAACAAGTCTGTCGCAATCTCAGCTACAGTATAAATGTCAAAAACTTGTCAAAAATGTAGGAAAATTAGAGGTATTTTTGACAGATTGAGACTGACTATTCTTAAAATTACGAGAAATGCCCCTCAGATTATGTTAAGCAACATGTTTCTAAAACTTCCAACTGGTCAAACAAAAAGATTCAATTAAGAGATTATTCTACTGACAATACTAGTGAGACAACATAGATCCATCATTTGTGCAACAATACAAATATATTACACCACAACTTGTAACAAATATCTACACAATCATAGGATTGATTCCACAGTTCGCATGGTTTCTAGAGAGATACAGTGCGTGCCACGTAAGAAGAGACTTGACACACCACGTGGTCTGACATGCGCAGAACACGATTTTAGGTATCTTTAGCGGTATGAGGTCTGAGTGCGGGACGGGACCGGACGTCATAGGGGCGGCGGAAAGAGCGGGGGAGGCGGGGTCAAGTCTCTTCTTACGTGGCACGCTCTGTACATCTTGGTTTCTAAATGAGCAAGTTATTTTTTAAGTACTTCACTATGAGGTACACACGACTTTTTAACAACTGTAATGCGTAGTTTTCAAAAACTTACGTTGTATGCCTTCTCTACAGTCAGCATACTTACAATAGGGCCGTCACACGGGCACTCCATTTTCTAGTTGAGACCGGATTAATTATCGATACAGATGTCAATAGTTATTAAAGAAAAGACGAGGTAAAACGATACGTTAAAACAGAATTATAATCATCATTGGGCCGAAAGACGTCCACTGTCAGACAAAGATCTCCACCGAGCATCGCCACAATGACTTATCCAGTGTTCTTGAATTCCTGCGACCTTTACTGCGTCATCGGTTCATAGTAAGGACGCAGCAAAGTCAGCCCCCCAAAATGTAAAGGTTAAAATATTGAATAAGGTGAACGCGCTAAGGTAGCCCACGAGATTCAACAATCCTATATTTTTATTTTTTCAATATACAGCTATATGTTGTATGTTTATCAAAATATGATTCGCGATAGTAACGAATGACTATTTACAGAATAATATCATTAAAGTTAAGAATGCAACAAAAAATGTTGGGAATTTCGCGGGCTACCATAGAGTATCCCCTGAACTTACCTTCATAAGCAGTTCTCTTTGCTTCCGCCGCCTTTCGATGATCTGCTCCTCAGTTTCCTCATCGTCATCAGTATTAATGGATATGTTGAGTTCTTCATCGCTCGAGCTAGGCACTATCTGTGCAATCTCGTTTAATGTATTCTGAAAAACAAAACAGTCCATTTTCAAATTCAAGGACTGCTACGATTTGTGGATCAACTTTTAAATATCTTTGACTAATTCATTTCAAAATAAGTGCCATAAGAAGAATGGCCTGTCTCGTACTCAAATTACAACAGCGTTGAGTAAGGTAATTAAGCCCGATAAACAATAAAAAACAACCTTCGTATCTATGTTCAGCTTCCAGAGATACAAATTATTGGTTTTCTTTCTTTACCTTTGATCGGAAATCAGACCGCGAGAATTTGTCTCGCCTGTCCATTAGCCGGTCGCGGGATCTTCGCTCTCGTTCCCCGAGTCTGTGGTCACGTCGTATCTGCTGAGGCGACCGCTCACGCGACCTATGGGTGATTCTTAAGAGCTCTCCTCTCTCCCCACCTCTTCGCCTCATTTCTAGCGACCGGCGTTCTTTTTCCCTGTCGCGTTCTCTTTCTCGTTCTCTGATCTCTCTATCACGCTCCCGTCTCTTTTCTCGCTCCTTTTCTTCAACCTTTCGGCGCTCTTTTTCCTTTTTGTCTCTATTCTCTCTTTCTTCTAACCGACGTTCCATTTCTTTTCTACTTTCCCTATTAATTATCTCCCTTAAATCCTCTTCTTGCCTCTTAGGTTTATATTTGTCTCCTTCCGCCGAGCGGTCTTTACTTGACTTATGTTTACTGCTCTTTTTATGCTCGTGATCTTTATCTTTCTTTCGTTTCTTCAGAATCGGTGACCTAGTATCGTCGGTAAGACATATTACTTCACTTAATTTTCCTTCTTTCGTGTCTTCATCGCTCTTTTCGGAGTTGTAGGCGTAGAGACGAGCTTGAAGAAGCTCTTTTTGTTTCATAAGGTCCTCCAAGTTCAAGTCATCTTCAATTAGCGTCAGTTCAGGACTCGCGCAGTCTTCTTGGTAGTTTTCAGTCTCGGAATTAGAAGATATAATCTCTAAAGTTTCTTGTTTTTCAACTTTAACTACTGTCCTTGTATAGGTAGTTTTAGTATGAATCTTGATTGGCGTATCGCCATTTTTGTCTTTGGGAACTAGGACGGGTGGTCGTTTGACCTCAACAGATGGTCGTTTGACCTCCACAGATGGTCGTTTCACCTCCACAGATGGTCGTTTGGCCTCCACAGATGGCCGTTTGGCCTCCACAGATGATCGTTTTACTTCCACAGGTGGTCGTTTGACCTCTATAGGTGGTCGTTTCACCTCCATAGGTGGTCGCTGCCGTCCAGCCTTCTTTATTAGGTCCTCTACGTCTGACAAAGACGTCTCACTTTCTTGCTTGGGGCTTCTATATTTTTCTTTTTTGACCTTCTTCTTTTTTTTTAATGTCTTATCGACAGTTTCCTCGACTACTCGTTTGTGTTTCTTGTGCTTCTTACTTTTCTTTTTCTTTTTGGTTTCGTCGTCCACACTATTATCGTTCGGAGATTTCTCCACTTCTGCTTTCTTTCTGTTAACAAAAGAAACTTGTATATACTTACTATATCTTTACTCCGCTTAGCTTCCAAGTCTTTTCCATTCACAACATATCGAACAACTCTGCAACGTTATATTAAAACATCAGCTAAAGTTCAGTAGGTAGGTAAGGATTAGTTCGAAATTAACCTTAATTGTGGGTTACGATGCAACGACGACCAAAAATGGTGATAAATACATTTATATTATAATTTAAATTTTGATTTTTTTTGTTGTAATTGATTCAAAAACTATAATGTAATTGTTATTTATAGTTAATTTGTGTACCTACTAACATAGATCTTAAGTTCCTGTTGTACTAACCATTATGGATCATTTGTAATCTGACATATAAATAAATAAATAAATAAATTTCACCATAAATGGAACACTAGTCAACAATTCGTAAGCTAACGTCTAATTCGACCGAAACAGCCACCTCCTCAATACTAAATTAGATATTCATTATACATACACATTTGACATTGTGTACCTACATAAACTCACGCTTTCTTTCCATGGGTGTAGGCCTGTAAAGATCCTGACATACGCCTTTTTTTTTCAGGATGGGAAATCATCAAATGACCCCTCGCGCTCTGAGTGGAGCGGAAGGAAGTGTCAGATTCTTACTGACTAAAACCCACCCGTGTTCCTTCCTTAGCCCTTTATGTTCCGGGCCAGCGGTAACCCTTTCGGACAATCCCGCTGACCTCCTGACATACGCCTTATACTTCGTTTACGTTCATACATCTGGTCATACACGCACCCCGGTTACGAGTAGGTACTGCGCACTTGACCTAGAGCTTTCTGAAGAACATCACAATAAGGTCAGTGTATATCCCGCTAAGGCATTTCCACTCACGTCTGCCCTTGATGAATCATTATAGAAAGCTGGCTTTTAAGATACCAATCTTAGCTAGGATGTTAGCAAGTGGTGATCCGCCATGATGACCTGAAGGCCAATTCTCGTAATTTAAAACGTTCAAAATCTAGTCGCAGTCTCATCTCAGCGACAAAGAAATGTCAAAAACTTGTCAAAATGTAGGGAAATTAGAAGTATTTTTTGACAGATTGAGACTGAGATCAGACTGTGAACGTTGTTAAACTTAAAATTAGTAGAATTGCCCCTCTGGTTTGTGGGTTTATATCTACTCACTATTAAACATGAATAATACCATGCGCATGTTATTTATTACTAGCTTCTGCCCGCGACTTCGTCCGCGTGAAATTTCTTGTTACTCCGACCCAACCCGTCGCATCGCATCGCCTGCCCGCGCTATTACTTCGTTTTTGCTTAGCGTTCTTTCTGACTTTTTTTTCTTTTTGCTCGGCTCCCAAAGGTCATAGCGTGATGTTAAATAGCCTATAGCCTTCCTCAAGAATTGGGCTATTAAATGCAAAAAGAATTTTTCAAATCCGACTGGCAGCAGCAAACGTCCGCTGAACGCGACGTCAACGTTAAGCAGACGCGACGTTGACGTCGCGTTCAGCGGACGTTTTATGCTTGTTACGCGATGACGCGACGTCAACGTCGCGTCTGCGCAGCGTCGACGCCGCGCAGACGCGACGTTGACGTCAACGCTCGTAAAACGCCAGTGGGATAGCGGCCTTATGGGTGCAATCTACTTACTATGAAGGATGGCTTTGGCGACATGTTGTCAAAACATCAAGATTTCTATTTCTTAAAATCCATTTTGTAGTTTCGAAGAACTAAGGGATCACACACACACAAGCGATTTTGTTATATACTACTCATTTATAGATTACTAGCAGCGGCCCGCGGTTTCACCCGCATAAGTGTCGATCCCGTGGGAATATCGGGATAAAAACTATCCTATGTACTTTCCCGGGACTCAAACTATCTCTATACCAAATTTCATCTAAATCAGTTCAGCGGTTTAAGCGTGAAGAGGTAACAGACACACACTTTCGCATTTATAATATTACTAGCAGCGACCCGCGGTTTCACCCGCATAAGTATCGATCCCGTGGGAATATTGGGATAAAAACTAACCTGTGTCCTTTCCCGGAATGCAATCTATTTCTGCTAAATTTTATCGAAATCCGTTCAGTGATATAGGCGTGAAAAGGTAACTTACAGACAGACAGACAGTTACTTTCGAATTTATAATATTAGTATGGATATGGATTAGATTTAGTGCGTTGCTCGTAACCGACAAAAAGTTTAACCTTGCTTTTCCATCATTAGAATGATTGAATATATCAATAGAAATATCTATGGTAATTGCTGATTTGCTCATAGTTGCGAGGTGGCGATTTGTGTAAATCTAAGACATGCTTAATATAATTTTTTTGCTGTTTCTTTTTATACAAAATTATCACGATTTCTATTATATTCTCTATTTACATCGACAAGTTTCAAATGTCAAATTTATGTCGTGAATATTAAAAAAATAAACAAGATAAGCCACAAACACACTGCAAAGAAGATTTTATAAAAGAGTTTTTGCATCTAACATTTTTAAGAAGGGTGTTCAAAGCAATGAAACATCATAATTTATGTTTACCGAGCCGAAAGGAAAAGCTGAAAATCTTGAAATCAACATTAACGGAATCAATGTATGGTATAAAAACTCACATAACAACATCAAAATTAAAAAAAAAAACATAATAAGTATAGAAAACTATGTGTAAGTTTGTATAATATTTCACTTACTCTTTTCCCATTTTCCCTGAAGCTGTTGGCAGTCTTCAGGCACTATCTGTAATACAGAGAAAATATAATTAATTAATAATATCAGTGTTAGCCACAAAAACACCTCACGCTTTTATCCCGTCACGATCACTAGTACTGTCGATATTCGCAAACGTTTTAGCAGTGAGAAACAAGGCACGTTAGAGACCCCTTGCTTCGTAGAAAAAGTGTGACAACCTTGCTGGCACAGGTAATATTTTCATAGATTCCATTAGGAGGCAAAGGAATCAATGCCATACATACAAATCATGCAGATAATTCGTTGGTTTTATTTTAAGCCATCTAATATTGTTTTAGAATATTTTAAATAAGTTTCTGAAGGCAATGGTGCCGAAGGTGTTGTTCACAAACTAAACTTTTAACTTTAGTGCATCTTTTTCTTTCTATTCCATTAAAAAAGGGCAGAAGATAAGTTTTAGTTTAGTCCTGTCAAATTAATCAGCACCTGACGTCAATAGACGTATTTTAGTAGGCAAGTTTTTAATCCCGTCTAAACTTGTATTGAGTAGTGTCAGGCGCTGATTAAATTGACAGGACTAAACTAAAATTTATCTTCTGTTCTTTTCTTAATGAAATAGAATGAAAACATGCACTGAACTTAAAACTTTAGTTTGCGAACAAGGGAATCGGTACAATTGTCAACATGTTGGCTAATAAATCAATTGTTTCAATTAAGGTTTCTCAACTATATTTTCCTGCATAAACTATATTTTGCCGTGGGTGCTTTTGTGGACAATTGTTCCACATTATCTGTCTTGACATCCTTTTCTGTCCTGTGCGGGAATCGAACAAGCGACTGTTAGCGTGGACGACAATCGCTTAGCAAAAGTGTCAATAGAACGACCAACCTAAACAAATCCGCACTGATAATATTTTTATGATTAAATTACAAATGGCTTGCAATATCAAATTATTTTACAACATAGGTATAACGTCTCAGACTTCAAATAAGCCATGTATTTATTGTGAAGACAAGTTGCGCAAAATTGTTGCAAAGACATATTTTAATGAAGTGTTGCTAGCAACTTGTCTCCTGCAACACAAAAACATGTTGTTGCAACAATAATGCGGTTATTTTGTTTATTATCAATTCGAGGACTAACCTGAAACACTAGCGATCATAATGAAACCCCTTTCATAATAAGTACATTTTGTAGGCATATGAGTGCAGGTCGTGTAGTGATGACGTCATTAATTTTATTTATGCTAATTGATACGAATCTTAGTTTAGATCGCAAGAGCTAGATGCAGTTTTTAAATATCTTAGGCACATAAATTCACGTCATTATAAAAATATTTCGCAAGCAAATGCATAGGCGCCGCCGGCGTGGAAAACCAGGACGAAGATGGAGGGACCAACTTTACTTCTACCGAAAGGTCTACAATGGCAGAGGACAGACGTGGAAAAGGAGGCAGTAGCTTTTGCCCAGCAGTGGGAAATTACAGGCTAGATGGATAATATCTATTTATATATATATCAATTTAGAAGCAAAAGCACAGCTACCTACATTTGTTTTGTTATAAGATAAGATACATATAACAGTTTAACACATTATTACTATTAAAGTGTTTAGCAAAATGCAGACAGTATTATGCAATTAAGCATTTTCATAATGATGAAAAATAAATTATAACAGATTTCATGACAATCGCAATGGTAATTAAGCGTTAACAGTGCGCAAATATCGCCCTTAAAGTCTTAGGCAGATTGGTGGGTCTATTGTATCATTCTGATTTCTGTACTGTCATCACAACAATATAATTATGTATTTTGTGTAGGTGCAAGCGAAATATGAAGTCCCGTTCGAACAATTACTTTTTTCTTTAATAACAGCCATTTTATATCTTTATGACTACCAGCATCCAGATGAAAAATAGAAACCTCAATTTCCTTCCATTTTTACTTCCTCTTTTAATCCATCAAAACTTTCCAAATTCAATAAAATATAGCATCAGAAAAAGTCAAAAATCAAATGTAATTAATTATGCTTTATGAAAGAGTGGTGTCTCCTACACAGCCATAATTTTTCTAAAAAGAAGGCTTCAAACACTAAGCCCCTTTTTTGTAAACTGAAGCATTAATAAAAATGTTGTTTTTATTTTTCATTTTAAATATAAATATGTAGATATCTATAGTATATGGACGTAAATATGGCATATTATAGCTTTTTAGGTCCGCTGGCACCACTAATCACTTAATATGTTTAGTGCTAAACAAAGGGTGATGCCACGAAATGTATGGAAGCTGGTACCCGCTCCAATAGGAATAATTTATATATCATTAGAAAGGTATTAAGATTTAATACAAGAATTCCAAGACCCTTTGTTTTCATTCCTTGTCTGGTCGGAGTATATACAGAGTGGAAGTTGAGAAGAAGCAGTAAGGGAAGAAGAATTAACTATTGTAGCTACAGAAAAATGTTCTTAGGGGACTGTCTTTTACAAAAAATGATACAGTCAGCTAGAAAAGCAATGTAAAAATAATGTATCATCAAAAAGGAAAACATAGGGACACAGTATATATCCTTCTTATTCTGTTTATGAAATATATTTTAAATTGGTCCAATATTGGGGGATCTGAGAGCCAAACCTCGAATTATGACTTTTACTTAGGCCTTTTCAAAAGTCACTCCGACCGCATTTCCTCTTAAAGGAAAGCTTTTTAACACCAGCATCCATCATATACCTACTAATTTATGGAAACGCACATGGGCTTGACCAAAACCCAACAGACAAACCTTCAAACGTATCAGTGTAGCATGGAACAGAGTATGATGAGGAAAAGAAAGATAGGAATAACCAATCACTGTGTAATCAGGAGGCCAACAAAAACAAGATGTAGTCCTAAAACTGAGAAGATTAAAATGGAGATAGGCCGGCCAAACTGCTATGGGAGAAGAGAAATGGAACAAAAAGTTACAATCACTATGCACTTATTATGTACAACAACAATGTCCTGTTAAGGTGATATATTGAAAAAAATGTGGTTTTTCTATTTTGTGTAACTTGTTACATATGTGGAATAGGGATTTAACATTTTGGTAATGTTTTTTGACTTTTTGGTCTAGTATCATATAAAAGGAATACACGATTCAATTCATTCAATGAATTTTTCTTGATACAAAAAACATTGCAAAGTTATATGATCTATTTTTTACTTTTTTCGACATCACGGCATAACCCTTAGTTATTCAATGGAATTTACTTTAAAACAGAGAATTATCATATCAAAGTTTATTCAAAGTAGTTTTAAAATTTTATTAAGTAATTTATTTTGTTAAAAAAGGAGTAAATTTGTTTTGGCACATATGTCGTTTTATTCCGAGCGCATGCACACTATAGCCATCACTCTTCTTTTGCGTTTCAAAAGTAATTGCATGACTTTCGCTCGCTTATTAGGTTATCGAGGATTATAGATTTTCCTTAACTGGTTATGTCTGTCCAAGGACAACAAACTGAACAGGGCTTTCATAACCTTTTGGCAGTGCAGGAGAATGATAGGTAAGAAGTGGGGCCTATCCCCTAAAATTATACTTTGGCTGTACACTGCAGTGATTCGCTTCATGATCAGCTACGGAGCTGTGGTTTGAAACTAGCCTGCATGGCGTCTACGGGCTGCATGAGGACTACTCCGACTGCAGCAGTTGAAGCCATCCTGGGAATCTCACCGCTCCATCTGTTCGTACAGCAGGAAGCGACGATGGCGGCAGTACGTCTCTTAACACACAAAATGTCTGCAGTAAGAGTAGTACACCACACAACACGCTGCTTGAGGGACTCCATAAGGAGTTCCCCATTACGAAAGCCATAAACGACCAGGTTCCTAAACAATTTATATTTGATAAAAAATACAAGATCCAGCTTCACGAGGATCGCCGATGCGACGGGCTGCGCCCTGCAGAGCTGCGTATCTTCACGGATGAATCCAAAACAGGTAGTGGCACAGGTGCTGGAATCTTCTCAAGGACTTCAACATACATATAGCCACACCATTCACCGGTCCACAACACAGTGTTTCAGCTGCTTCAGCCATTATGGCCAGGAAAGTAAATGAACACTCAATCCGCATACTTTCAGACAGCATGGCTGTTCTGCAAGCGCTGAACAGTTATACAGTTGACTCTGGGCTAATATACGAGTGTCACCAGCGCCTCAACCAGGTGAGTAACCTCAATAATATAACCATTCAATGGATCAAAGGACACAGCGGTTCACTAGGTAATGATGCAGCCAACGAGCTTGCCAGAAGAGGGTTGAGCATGGCACCAGTGGGACCTGAGCCCATCGCACCACTCCCCTTCGGGTATATACACACTCTGGTAAGGAAACCGACAAGAGACCAACATAACAAACTATGGACGGACCAAGGCCAATGCAGGCAGACTAGGGAAGCACTTCCCACATTGGATGGCCACCTCATGAAACAGGTTCTCCGTCTAACTAAACAAAAGCTGTGTATAGGCACTGCAGCTTTAACTAGCCACGGGTCATTCAATAAACAACTCTTTGTCATAGGAGTGACAGACAGTCCGCTGTGCAGGGCCTGCATGGAGGACGACGAGACAGCGGCACATGTGCTTCTATACTGCCCAGTGGTCAGCACATACAGGGCAAAGTACTTCGGTAACCCAGGTACGCTAAGTGAGATGGTCAGTAACATCAAGGCGTTGCTGGCCTTCTTTGAGGAACTGGGGTGGATCGAATAATCAATTTTCCCACACGTATACAAAACACGCTCATTGTCGTGGAGTTGTGGACACCAGCCTGTATTACCTATTATTACCTATGTCTGTCCAATTTGCCTCCATACTAAATTATACTTCCATAATATTATATTAGAGTTTTATGAGTACTTTAAGTGGCCTGCCAAAATGCTATTTATCTGTGTGTGTAATTGCTGAGCTCCATAAGTTCTGAATTGAGTTATATGATTACTGACAAATGCTTGCATTGTCTGGACAGGTTCACTCAAATCTGTGTTGTTCTTTCCTCCAAAGACTTTCCAGACACTAAACTACATAGTCCTCACATGATCTGACCAAGATTATGTCTGGACTTTAAAAAGAGATTTTAATCTCCGAGTTTGTTTTGTTATTTGTTCTCCCCCTGAGAACTCCATCTAGTTTATTATTATTATTTTAATATGACATGTAAAAGTCTTATATCCTATTTACAGAATCAACAATTTCATTTCATTTCCTGCACATTTCTAAAGATTCCTGGAATGCCTATATGGAATATTGGCGTATCTAGAATTTTTTGGATTTGTGTGAACCAAGCAACTTATTTTTAATTATTCTGGTATATCCATGACCTGGTTATGATCTTTGTGAAAAGAAACTGTACTTCAGTTTCTTTTCACAAAGATCATAACCATACTTGCTGCTTTCTGGTAATTCAATAAAAAAACAATAACTCCTGTTTTAGTGTGATTGTTTCAAATGTTATTTACAACATGTTCTAAGTAGTAGTCAAGTAGCATGTTAGGAATATTGTCAAACTCATCACTGTTCTAATCATCTTTTGAGGAGCACCTCAAATGCTTTGCTAGGACTGTGTAGGAAGGACACTGCCATGCAACAATAGACAATGTAAATACTTCATTATATTGTTTCAGCTTACACTAGCATAGCAGTTACAGAAATTATAGGATTTATGATGAAATAGCTTTTACGAAAATTTTTAATAAACATGAAGGAGAACGCAGAATTAGGTAGTTTCAAGAACTCAACAACAACCAAAAATTAAATGAAACAGTACTCAAATTTGACATTATGCATCATAATCTCACATATTCTATGGAAAAAGGACCAAACATGCTAAATAGAGACTTTTGAGGTTAAATTTGGTGTATATTTACAATGCTAAAGAAAAAATTTAGAAAATTTACCAAACATGTAGGGTCAGTACCTCTCAAACACAAATTGTGTTTTTTATGCGTAGAGATCCGCCGCCGGAAACAAATATAATGTGAAGTAATATAGGAAGTCCTTTGAACGACACTACACACAACTTATAGAATTATGAAATTATACTAGGTTTCACAGAAAATAATAAACGTGACATTACTTCTCGTCAACCCACGAAGAACTTCTTTCTTTTGAGCGCGTTGTTTGTGAATTTGGCACAGGATAAGTGTTATAATGCCAGAAGTAACAAAAATTACTATTTTTTTTATGTTACTAAGGTTTAAACTTTACCAATGACCTATACACTGGTAAATAAGAAATTATGAATAGTTTCCTAATCAATATTGGCAAAACAATTTGTAAATGAGTAAAGTGACTGGGTTACATTTTAGGATAAACTTTTACACACAGTTTACGAATCATGGATCATTACATCACTATGGGAGATTTTCTTATCTGTGGTTGATGCTAACCGAAAATGTATGTACGGAAATGACAATGACACATCCGCCCGCTACAGAGCCCATTTTCAGATTTTAACCAATAGTGTTCTGTGATTTTACCTCATGTCAAAAAAAGTCTAAGTGATCTTTGTTCTTGTCAGCATTAAGGTTACTTTTGGGTTGCCGTCAGTAACAAGTCTGTCGATATCACACTGATCTTTATTATTCTTACAATAAGGTTGCTTTTGGGCTGCTGCTGTCACAGGTAAATTAACTGTATTCTATACTTGTCAATAACTATCATTAGCGTTGCCAACTGAATGGAATTTCAACGAAACCTGGTCACAGTATAAAGACATACAGTATTGTATCTCGGCCGTAACCTTGAATTAAATGCCTACAGCCGCGCGGTACGTAAACATGCGATAGGGCTGCCCGCCTCCAGCATTTTAATTACATTTGCCTACTTTGTGTTTCCATTTAGTTTTGTTATTGTATTTTACTGTGTGTACATAAATAACAAAATAATTCGTCATTTCGAATTAACCATTTATTTAACATTAATCTGATTACAGTTTATTTCTATGAAAACTTGTTCATGTGTATTTTTAAACAAATTATGTTAAATTATTATTATTATTATTATAGTTAAATCAAACGTTCAAGAACTACAAATAAAATTCAAAATTTGTATATTAATGTTTTTTTAATCTTTCCTATCATCGTCCTATCCTTAACAGAATAACACAGATTGGAAGAAGTTAAATAGCAAACATGTATAATATAAAAATTATAATTAAAATAATCTGTTCATTGAAGTAATAAACATATTTAAATTAATGAGTGCAAATAAAAGCAAATTTATCAATTAAATTGTAGATTTCATTTCACTCCTTCCTCCTTTCTTTCCTCCTTCTCCTTCATTCATACAAAATATTAATAATTCAATAAAAATAATTAAATTTTATTCATAAAAGTATGCAATCATTTCATTAATGTTTTGTTATGATGTTGTCACGTTAAACTATCGTCCGTAAATCGACTTTACAGACAACCAATTTTTTTCTAGTATTATTCATACACACAGTACAATAAACAACTATTATTAATAATAAAAACCACGTCTTTACTTTGAATTATACAAACTAACAAAACACACATGCCCCGAGGTTTTAACACAAGCGTACCTACCGTATAATGATTCATGAACCGCCTATAACTACCTATTTCACTCGTGTCTATCACTTTCCTTTACTTTAATCACTTTATTTATTAATCCAGACATCTTTTTTTCCGGAGGTAATAGGAAATACTTATCCATTAAAAAGACACACATTATGTACCTACCCACTAGTAAGTAAAATAGTCTTACCTTTCAGAGTTTCCAGGTAATGTAAAAAAAGCTATCTCTGGATGCGTTATTGACGAATTCATGCAACCAAAAACAGCACAATATCGCCTACTCGTCATATTAAATATGTACTTGAACTTATTTTTAGTGAAAAAATCGCGCGGTTATTGTTATAAAAAACAACACACCGTCCGTTCGTCACTGTTGCACAGTCGCGACTCCGAGCCGCCTGAGCGCACACGGTGATCGAAGCGCGTAGGTATAGCCCGCGTTTCGTCCGTTTGTATGAAGACGACCTACTGTATATATTATTACCGTGACCTGGTGGTTTAGACACCCCTTCTGGCGGATACTATTTGCTTTTAGTGACTGGTGGTCGGGTCACTGTGACGTAAAACATCTGACAAACCCGGCCCGTAACCGCCGACGAGACATGTTCATGAGCTCCACTGACCTCTAATAAACAAGTAAGCTGGACTGGCTGCTACTGAGAAATTCCAGATATAAAACCCCCAATAACACTTTTCCCGACCCGTCGGGGATCGAACCCAGGACCTCACGCTCAGCAGTACTATACGAATGACAGTTGTTTTTTGTGCCGATTCAAAGCGCCCGACTCGAAGTTCTCAGGAATTAAAATTCAAATCGTCGTTGCGCGTGCAAAAGCCGCTATGTGTTATTTAGTTATTTTCGGTTCTTTATGCAGTTTTAATCGTTATTTCAATACACACGCATACTGTATAAACAGCTATGTGATAAGTGCAATATTTAAAGAGTTAAGGAATGTAGCTATATGATATTCATACATCGAAAGTTCCGTATAAACACGCTAAATGTTATAATTCATATAGCTAAAAAATAAGTTAATAAGTTAAATAAGTTCACTAAAAACACAGCGACTTTTTCACGCGCAACGACGAAATATATAAAGTTGTGAATGTTCCACGTCGATAAAATTTTCTTCAGACATTGAGTAATTTTAAATTTACGTCTTCCAAATAGAAAATTAATGTCGCCGGAAATTTCTGCAATTTGATTAGCTAAAACAAATTAGCAAATAGGTACTTACCTAATAGTTTCTAATTTCAAAAGATAAATATTATGCAATGTTTACTTGTTTCCGAAGTAAACACTCAACATCGA
Source organism: Luperina nickerlii (assembly GCA_963855955.1). Classification (NCBI taxonomy): domain Eukaryota; kingdom Metazoa; phylum Arthropoda; class Insecta; order Lepidoptera; family Noctuidae; genus Luperina; species Luperina nickerlii. The sequence continues at coordinate 4,793,644 of OY979662.1, forward strand.
AATACAACTTCCCATCTACAATGTACTGTATACTTTAGCATTTTCACTTTAATTAAATACTTAATTTCAGATTTCCCACCGACTCAACTAAGCAGTTATTATGGCTCAGTAGTTTTTAGGTTAAATTTTAAGCTATTATTATTAAATAATAGTACATTACGATATTAGTGCGTAAAGATGGTTATAACATGCGAGGCGGAATTTCAGCCCGAGCCGAAGGCGAGGGCGTAATTGAGCCGAGCATGTTATAACCAATACGCACGTATATCGTACGACGTTTTTTAACACATTTGCGAGGAAACAGAAAAAAAAAACATTTTATATTTTGTTCATTTTTAATTATTGAAACAGTTAGTGAAATTACAATTATTAAAATGATACGTAGTTGTAGTTGGTTTTTTAATTATGTTTTTATTATTATTATTACTATTCATAATGTCATTGTTTTGAGTTAGGGTAAATGTTGGAGACGACGAAACTTCTTGAAAGGCGGCAGAAGAGCATTGTAATTCGTCATTCGTTGTAAATAAAAAAGTATCATCAGTAGAAGTAGAGGGCCGCGGCTCAGGGCAAAACTTCTTCGTTTGTGGCTCCAAATTTATTGTCTGAGTTATTTTGGCACTTATATTTGCTTTGTTTTGGATGGAATCTTTAAATTACCGAATAAACTGTTTTTTTAATTTTAAATAAACTCAATCTGTGAATGCACACTGTTGCTTGCTAGCGCTGCCTACTGACTGGCGCCGCGCGGCGATTAGTTCGAAATTTGAATAGCAACAGCGCGCTGCTCACTAGCTGGAGTCGTGCGGCGGCGATCAGTTCCAAATTTGAAATGGCAAATAATACTGTTATGGAATTTGTATGGACTATAACTTAACTATTTGCTTTGGTAACACACGCGTTTTTTATGACCCTCTTTACATATTTAAAACCGGTGGAATTACATCAGCTTTACGAGCAAGGGTGTTAAAAATACATATTAGCTAAGTATAGGATGTCCCAATAAGAGCGCCGGATTAAATTTTAAAGAAAAACACATTTATTTTTGAATTAAGCAAACATTTTTATTTCAATATAGAGTTAAATAGTTCCGATTTAACGTGAAATACAACATCAGGCAATTAGCCACCACGAAACCTCTGCACAGTGTTATTCTTTTGTTGAAATTTTCGTATAAATGTGGCTGTACTTCACCAATAACGCGCCGTATTTCCTCTTTAGGATGTTCAACTGTTTGTGTCGAGTCATTTGGCGCATTATTGCGACCGAAACTTAACGTAATTGGCGAACTGTTTTCGTAAAACTTTCACCATTTTAGTAATGTGTTTTTATAACATATTTGCTCGTAAAGGGTCTCTTATTTCACCAATTTCAATATCGTAATGTATCTCATTACGCACTTGTGCGGTAATGTAAAGTAAATCGCACGGTTTATCAAGATGCTCCGTCAAAACGAACGGTACTTTTTTAAATCTTAGCAAAGAGTTTTTATTTTAGAAAAGTAGTCAACATTTTACGAATAAAATTAACTTTGGGAGATAAAATATAATAAATAAACATTTAATTCTTTAATTTAATTAATTTTGACAATAAATTACAACCATTAATATCTGTAACAAAAACAAAAATATTAATTTACTTTATTAATAATACTGGCTGTTTTGTGCCCATGCCTGAAAAAAAAAAGCGCGAACGCGCGCGCATCGCTTATCTGTTAAGAAGTAAAAATTATTCCACGCGCTTTTTCTTTTCGCTGTACTTTTTTTATTTGAAAATGTCGTCAAGTAATGATGAATTTATTAATTCCACACCGCCAGAAGTCTCAGAGGCAGCGAAAAAGGCTACTCTAAGCCTCGCCCGAAAAATCGACCGATAGATACTTACAAGCGTATCAAAATTTCATCATATGGAAAACAAGCAAATATGCAAGTTGAGTCAGAGTTTTATTTATTTCCTCGCAAATATGTTATAAAACGTCGTATGACATACGTGCGCTTTAAAAATTACAGCCTCTGCTTTCTTTTAGCCCTCGCCTACGGCTCGGGCAAGCAATATCGCCTCGGCTGTAATTTTCAACTTACCGCACTTATATCATAATGTACTATTACAATACTCGTAATTAAACGTTGTTGGTTTGTTCTCCTTATTCTTTAATTGCGTGAGCTGTACGTGCATCTGTCACAAAAAAATCACTATACAACTCGTATTAACAAAATGACGGCTTTAAATCCGGCGCGCTCTTGTTGGGACATTCTTTATAAGTAAACACTCTACACTTTATATTTTTTTATTTATTTATCCATTTATTTCAGGCGTCAAGGCCCATATAAAACACATACAATATAATATTAATATAACTTAAAAATACTATAAATACTGAGATATAATAATGAGATGCATTACGATATTGAAATTGGTGAAATAAGAGGCCCTTTACGACCAAATATGTTATAAATTATCTTCTTCTTCTTCTCTTCGTTTAATGGCTATTTTTATGTAATGTAAATCGCACGGTTTATCAAGCTTCACCGTCAAAACGAACGGTACTTTTTTAAATCTTAGCAAAGAGTTTTTATTTCAGAAAAGTAGTTAACATTTTATGAATAAAATTAACTTTGGGAGATAAAATATAATAAATAAACATTTAATTCTTTAATTTAATTAATTTTGACAATAAATTACAACCATTAATATCTGTAACAAAAACAAAAATATTAATTTACTTTATTAATAATACTGGCTGTTTTGTGCCTATGCCTGAAAAACGAAAAGCGCGAACGCGCGCGCATCGCTTATCTGTTAAGAAGTAAAAATTATTCCGCGCGCTTTTTCTTTTCGCTGTACTTATTTATTTGAAAATGTCGTCAAGTAATGATGAATTTATTAATTCCACACCGCCAGAAGTCTCAGAGGCAGCGAAAAAGGCTACTCTAAGCCTCTTGCCCGAAAAATCGACCGATAGATACTTACAAGCGTATCAAAATTTCATTACTTATATGGAAAACAAGCAAATATGCAAGTTCAGTCCGAGTTTTATTTATTTCCTCGCAAATATGTTATAAAACGTCGTATGACATACGTGCGCTTTGAAAATTAACACAACAAGCAATATCGCCTCGGCTATAATTTTCAACTTACCGCACTTCTATCATAATGTACTATTAAAAGAGTGTCTATGGAGCTTCTTGCCCGTTCTTCTCCATAGGTAGGTACCTACGCTTTGGAATGGGCAACTAGCTTCATATTTTCTGACTGAGCGACTGTGCGCTGCTTGCGCGCTTCCCATGAGATGGGAGCTCCACTCATAAAGAATATGAATCCTGTGAAGGATCGCCTATCTATTATGTTATTCCCATAGTCCGCATCGGCATACCCTGTTGGGTAGGACTGACCTGGTTTGTATAAAAGTTTGAGGTGTACAGTCTCCTTAAGGTACCGAAGAACTCTCTTAGCGGCTCTCCAGTGCACCTCCCCGTAATGTACTTTGAATTGAGACAAGTACGAGACTGCATGTGCAATGTCTGGTCGTGTACATATGGAAACGTACATTAATGAGCCGGTAAGCTCTTGATAGGGGACTTCAATATTTTCCTCTTCTTTGTCAGGTAACGAAAGTTTTAGGCCGGGTTCCAATGGTGTAGTCACGGGAATAGCGTCATTCATGCCAAACTTGTGTAATAGCTTTTGAATATATTTGGTCTGATCTAGAGTTATGCAACCTTCCTTTTGGATAACTCGCATTCCGAGACAGTCCTTAAGGGGACCAAGATCTTTGACAGTGAATATTTTCTTCAGGTGATTCTTGAAATTCTCTTTCATTTTAGCATTATTGCCAAGTAAAAAGAAGTCATCGACGAAAACTGCGACAACGAAGAAGTCATTACCTTCTCTTTTGTAGTAGAGGCAGTGTTCTGTCGTGGCTTGAGTTAGGGACAATGTTTCCATTGCTTCACACACCTTTTTGTTCCACTGGCGTGGAGCTTGCTTAAGGCCGTAAAGGGACTTCATGAGAAGACATACTTTGCCCTTTGGATTTGTTGAAAAACCTTCAGGTTGTTCCATATAAATCTCCTCTTCTAAGTCTCCATTTAAAAAGGCAGTCTCCACATCAAGGTGTTCTACTTGCAAGTTGTTTTGGACAGCAACTGCTATTAATAGCCGTACTGAAGACAGTCTAGCGACAGGAGAAAAAGTTTCGCTGTAGTCCACACCTGCTACTTGGGTGAACCCTTTTGCTACTAGCCTGGCTTTGTATTTAGTGATCTGACCACTTGTGTCCTTTTTAATTTTGAATACCCATTTGCTCTTTGTAGTTTTCCTATCGGAGGGTCGGTCAACTAGGATCCATGTTCCATGCTTCATCAATGAACCATACTCAGCCTTCATAGCTTCTAGCCATTTTTCTTTTTGGGGATTTTCTGTAATTTCTTTATAAGTCTCCGGTTCCAGGTCTGAAGTCATGAAGAGGCCACACTGACTATATCGTTTGGGAGGATGTCGTTCCCGAATAGGATATCTCCTTTCGATGGTTGGCTCTTCACTGGGTTCAGCGTCGGGAGCGCCTGGTAAAACTTCAGGGGTTACATGATCATGTAGGGCTGTCGGATGATCAGAAGATGACACTGGTAGTGTCTCTGGCTGTGAATGAAGCTGCGTTTGCGAATCTAGTTGGTCCTCATCTTGAATGGGTACAAGGATTTCTTGCGATTGTGGCGAGGGTAGCGTCTCGCTGGAAGAAGAATTTTGGGACTCTACCGGCGGCGTCTTGTCCTCTATGAAGACAACATCTCTAGCGACTATGATCACTTGAGGATTTTCGAGATTTATGAGACGGTATCCTTTGCTTTCTGTAGCATAGCCAACGAAAATACACTTTTGTGTCTTAGAATCTAGTTTTGTACGTTTTTCTTTAGGCACAAGAACGTGAGCTTCGCAACCAAAAACTCTTAAGTGAGATAGGTTGACTTTGTTTCCCTTCCACAGTTCTTCAGGTATTTTGTTGTTCAAGGCTTGCGTTGGTGTATGGTTCTTGAGATAGATAGCCGTATTTACCGCTTCTCCCCAATACGCCAAGGGTAGTTTTGAGTCTTGGAGCATTGATCGAGCTTTTTCGATTATTGTCCGGTTTACACGTTTGGAAACTCCATTCTGTTGAGGTGTGTACGGGATCGTAGTTTGATGCACGATGCCATTTTCCTTAAGAAAAGTACACATATCGTTATTTACATATTCACGACCATTGTCCGAACATAGGACTTTTATTCTTTCACCGGTTTGATTTTCTACTAAATGTTTAAACTCTACAAACTTTGCAAAAACTTCGGCTTTTGTTTTCAAAAGATATCCAAAAGTTTTGCGACTAAAACCGTCTGTAAAAGTCAATAAGTACAAAGCTCCACCCCACGAGTGCGTACTCATAGGTCCGCATAAGGCCGAATGGATTAACTGTAGGACATTGCTAGATTTACTTTTAGAGTTTTTAAACGGTTTTTTAGCAAATTTACCTTGTAGGCATGGAACACACTTTTCGGTGTAGCTACCGTTGTAATCTAAACCGATAGATTTATTTTTAAGTATATTCATACTTTTTGCATTTAGATGACCAAGACATAATGGCCACGGTGTGCTTATTAAACTAACGACTAAAAAAGGTTTTAACACTGACTGACCGACTTTTTGACAATTCAAAAGTGCGAAATAAATGCTTTGAGTTTGGTGACATCGGTTGCATGGTAGCGGTCGGTTGATAGGCGACGTAGGATGCAAGAGCAAGCGAAGGGCACCACGAGGTTAGATTTGGTTAGGTTGCTTTCCCCCCCGGTGGGTTCCCGCATTGTCGAGGTGGGGGGGCTGAGTAGCCAGTAGTAGTAGAGTAGTAGTGACAGGCATAATTTTAATACTAGAAATAAGGACAAATTAGATCAACCGCGTTTCAGATTGTCTAAAGTAAAAACTTCTTTTATGGGTTACTGTGTAAAATGTTATAATAAAATACCACTCGATATTCTTCAACTAAATGTGAAGAAATTTAAAACATGCATTAAACAGTGTGCGTTTAATGCATGTTTTAAATTTCTTCTGTGTGATGTAGACAAGCATATTATAAGTTGGATGATTATATCGTTGATAAAAATGCTTGGCTTAATGCTGGTCCTGCTCCACAGGCACTTGGGCTCACTAGTTAAAATTTCAATAATTGGAAGAGGTGCTTCCCTTTTTCTTTTTTAGTGTTTGACATTACGAACATAATTTATTTTTTGTTTTATTCAATCAAGTTTTAATTTTTGAATACTTCATTATTAAATAATATCTCTTCCTATTTCGTAGTAAAATTCTATTAATCTCTTAAATAAATTACAAACTATAGTTTTGTATAATTTAGCAGAATTTTTAAAATTTTGTAAATGTAAGAACCATGTTTGATTCAATTCAATTTATTCAGCTAACAATTTACATTGTGTTTGAAACCATACATCTATAAATAAAACATAAAAAACATGCACATTAAAAATATTACAATTAATTAATTATGGACAATAATACTATTATAAAAAAAAATTAAAAATGAAACGACAATTCTATAACAACAACAATTACGAATTAACCAAAATCATAAAATTAAAAATAAAAACCAAAATATAAATATGTATGTCATCTTCTACTACGACAGAAATAAAACAATTAAAAAAGTCAAAAAGTAAAAAGTTAAAATGAGAATATGTCCAATTAAAAAAATCAAAACAATTAAAAAAAGTCAAAATGTAAAAAAACCAGTCAAAATTTGAATATGTCATCTACCGAATACAAACATTTGTCCAATAGGAATGCTCTGAGTCTTGACTTAAATGAGCTTTTGTAAATTTCACCTTTTAAGTCCAATGGCAACCTATTAAAAATCTCCACCGCTTGATATTGTGGTCTATGGTGCACAATATTAAGTTGGGGTTTTATTTTATTTTTAAAATCCTTCCTGCGCGTACTTTCCCTCAACTATCTCTCCTCATCTGTTTCGTAATTATGAAGATATTTTTTAAAATTCACCAACAATACCTACTAAAACATAGAGGCTGGGCACAGTAAGAATTTTTAAATTTATAAACTGGGGCCGACAGCTCTCTACTTGCGGTATCCGTACCATGGTTCGTATTGCTCTCTTCTGGAGCACAAAGGCTCTCTGGCAGTTATATTTAAAACTATTACCCCAAAACTGAACACTATATCTCAACCTTGATTCTATAAGAGCATAATATACCATTTTAAGGTGTTTTATGCCTATTACGTCCCTAAGACTGCGTAAGGCATAACACGCAGAAGAAATATATGAATCAATAGCTTTCAATTCCCTTTTCCAATTTAAGTATTTGTCAATGTATATACCTAGAAACTTTACGTCATTAACTATGTCTATTTTAACTTCACTAAGAACGATCGTCATATTGTCTTTATTACGAGCTGTTGTACTAAATAACATTATATTGGTAACATTATATTGTTTTCGTTTATTATGATTTTCATTGATGTTGACTTGAAAGAGCATGGCAGTTGAGAACGTGTCATGCCCACTTAAATGTCTCATCGATGGTGGCGCGTGTGTTGGATCATTCGGTTCCCCACAAAATGGTTGAGCTAGATGGTGCTGATCCACGCGTCATGTTCGTGAACGGGCGCCGTCGGATGAGACTGGTCATCTCTTAACTGCCAAGGCTTATTTTTAAACTTATACATATTTTGAAATGTTTCTTCATTTGTGTCTTCTTTTACATTGTTCTCACATATAGAAGCAACAATAATAATGTACCCAGGATTTGTAATATCTTGATTTAAAAGTGTCCATGGAGTTTCTTGCCCGTTCCTCCATAGAGATCTACGTTTTGGAATGGGCAACTAGCTTCAACTTTCTGACTAACTGACAGACTATTTAAATTTTGACAATTCAAAAGTGCCTGTACAAGGTATAATTGAAATAAATGTTTTGAGTTTGAGTTTGTGCCGTGGCTTGATCACCCACAGTGAAGCGAAGAGGAACCCGAGGAGGGGCCGCTTTGACGACATCACAACTGAGGCGAGCCGCGATGTCGTATGGGAGGCATCGCGGCTGAGGGTTGGAGGCCGCAGCGGGAGAGGAGTGTCGGTATTGCGGTGCGCCGCTCTCCCTACCTTCCGCGGCCTTGACGGGGTCGCCACAGTGTGATGGCGGACGCGGTGGGGCTGCAGGGGAGGAGGAGTGTTGGTATTATGTTGGCCGCTCTCCCTATCCTCTGCAGTCGAAAATTGGCAGGCGGCGGGGCCAATGACCAAACCTGTCGCAGGGGGACCAAGGGTGCTCAGACACGGGGTCGTTTGGCGCCCATGTGCTGGTTTGGTCCCTGGGGTGAACAGGAAAACGGCGTGCTATGTGTTCTGGTGCGCCGGTGATGGGGAGTACTCCCCAGAGGCGGGTCCGGTAACAAACAGCCGCGGCGGAGGAACCCACCGGGGGGGAATAACCTAACCTCGGGGTGCCCTTCGCTCGTTCATAAATATGTTTTCGGAAACTTAGTGTTTTTTTCGCGACTTTAGTATTTTTGTTTGGAAATTTAGTTTATTATTTGAAAGTACAGATTATTTTTCGTAGAATTGTAATTTTAATAAACTCATATTTGTTAGTTAAAATCAACATGTTTTTTCAGTTAATTTTGTGTTAATTTTTCGGTAATTCATTTCAACACAGCTTATTTAGTATTACATTCAATCACAAATCGCTGGAAGTTAATTTGTTTTTCGGAAGCAATATTATTTCCCTTAAATTAAGTTTATTCCCGGTCGTCCCCGCCCCGTCGTCGTCCCCACTGGGCACGAGTGGGGGAAAAAAGTTTCGTTCCTCCCCAGCGGTGAAGATTGGAACTTTTTAATTCCCACTCGTTCCGCTAAATACCGAGAGTGAAAATGCAATAATGAGGATTTCAATAAGAGATTTCACGGATTGTTAAATGTTTTGATTACGACTTTCTGAGCATGACAGACTACAACCATCCATAGTGTGCTCTATAGTCTATGTTGTGCTCGGCAAAAAAATTTGGCAACACTGATTGTCATTTGTCATTAATTGTGTAACTTGGTCATGAATAAATAAAAAAAAAATAATAATTGTGTATTATAAAATTTAAACAATCTAAATAAATAGTAAATTAGTTTATAAAATATTATTCAGTGGCCAGCAATCGCTAAATAGCGGTGTCTTATACAGTAAAAGACAACAAAGTAAGTTAATATTCTGTTTCCATTGATTTTTATATTTTCTAAACCATGAATATTTTAGTGGGATTGAATATTAAAGTCAGCGTGTTCTATTTACAGAAATGAATACAACAAACAGAGGCCCTGTTCAGAGGTTCTGCTACGACGATGAGACTGGCGAAATTGTTACATATGATATAAACGACGAGACTGGTGAACCGTTGCTTGAAAATATGTCGCCACCCGTACCCATAAATATAAGAAAACCTATTGATATCCGGGAACGTGAGGCTAAGTACATGAATTTCCCGCGCGGCTACATGAGCAAGACAAAGAAGTTCCAGTCATTAAAAGCTAACATTATAGCTGGCTCCAACCAAATCAGCCACCGTTTGCTGCTAATACCTTCACTGATGATGTTCCCTGGCCTCTTCTGTGTCATTCTCATGGTATTGGAAGTGTTCCTGCATGTCCGCTGCCACAAAAAGAATAAAAAGCTAGAAGACCCTAATTTGTATTACCGCAGCCCATTCCATGTGGTTACAAGCACATTCTGCGGTGTGTGCCGTGATTGTGACACTGCTTCTAAAATTGGGCAGCTACAGGATCAGAGACGTACCCGTTACGACTACTTCAGGAGTATAGCAATCTAATTTTATTTCTTGTGATAAAAGTAAAAGGGTGTGGGTTTTATGTTAGTTTAGAATTAATGTACATGACAATATTAAACCTAAAAGTGAATTAATGATCTCTATTCAAAGAAACCTTAGTGACAGAATTGCATTTAGCAGATTAGCTTACCATGGCTAAATGAATTTAAATCAAAGTTGATGGCTTATCTGTGATTCACAGTAGGGTACCAATTAGGTACCTAAACTAATAAGTACAAAGTGCACTATTCCCTGTATCAATGGTGGTCATTGTTAGACATTGATCATTTCCTAGATTTGAATTACTGCTGTAGTAATCTTCCAGGTAGTAGTAATCATAAATAGAGTTGTTCTGGTGACAATTTCAAAGAAAGGACATCATTCAAGTGTCATACATTTTATACCTACCTAAAAATTAAAGTTGGGTATGAAATTAATCTTTTTGTTGTTTATTTTAATACTTATTATGTAAACATAATGCTCATGTCCATTTTTACCATGGAGTAATATGCTTAGGACTGAAAACCAGTGAATCAATAACTGTTTGCGTCTAACAAATGTCCAAAATATTGTTGGCAAAAATATTTTTTGTTACTTTCAAACCGAAACAGCAGCCAGGGTGTTAATTTTACATGTATATTGTATTAGTTAAAACATGTTTGAGATGTTTTATTCAATTAAAAGTTTGTATTTTTGATGTGAAACATCTATAGCCGCACGTAAAACAAATTTCTGGCGTGGCGACGCATGCCGTGGCGACGCGTCGCCACGGCATGCGTCTCTGCGTCGTATATGATGGTGTATATATACAGTCACAGTCTTGTGTACTGTGTGGCGACGCGTCGCCATGCGCAATCGACTGCGATTCTCTTCCCACTGTTCTTTTCAATCATATTACTTTTACAAAATAATGTCGATGTTTCACATCTGCCAGGTGTCCCGTGACGGCTCACTTTTTTTTTTTAATGTTACCTATGCTTAAACACTGGTTATAAAAATACGATTTTTGGCATTTTCAATCTCAAATAGCAGTTTTGGAAAAAGTTCATAGCCCGCAGACATCAAAATTTTGTAAAAAAAGTTCATAGTCCCAGGCATGAAAGTTTTGGAAAAAGTTGATTGTACCTCCTATACTCAATTTGTTTTGGTAATTAAATAAAGGTAAACAAAAAACCACGTGACTAAACAACCATGTGGTTTTTGTTAAACCAACAAAGGCACTATGCTGGGTGACAATACATTCCGGCTCGCTACATGTTTGCATCTGGGCGTTCCTTGCAGAGTTCCACATCGCTGTCAATGCGGTGAACCAGTCGACTGCCCTGGACACCATGGCCTATCCTGCAGCAAGAGCACTGGTCGGATGGCATGGCACGCCAACATTAACCATATCATCTGTCGGGCTCTTGTCACCACCAGGGTGGCAGCTGTTTTAGAACCCAATGCTTTGGCACGCGACGACGGGGAGAGGCCAGATGGAATGTCTTGGAAGTTGGTTAGGCCTTGGGTGTGAGATGCTACCTGTGTCGACACCCTCGCGCCATCCCATCTTCCTAGCACGGTGGGCTGTGCTGGGATGGCTGCTGCAGGAGCAGAAACCTCAAACGGCGCAATATAACAACCTTATTGGACGCTATATGTTTGAGCCGTTTGGGGTTGAAACACTAGGGCCGTGGGGTCCGACCGATTGCTCATCAAATATTTCGGGACTTCGCCCACTTGTTGGTTGACTCTTCACGTAACCAGATGGCTGGCTTATTTTTAACCGACCTCAAAAAAGGAGGTTCTGTGTTCGACCCGTATGTATGCATGTATGTATGTTTGTATGTCCGCGATTTTCCCAAAAACTAATAAACCAATTTTGATGTTTCTTTCATTATTACCCCAAAGAATCAGCATTGCCAGCCAATATGGTAATGCCTCTTGGGCATTTATTCCATTGCAGACAAAAATCTTTATTATATACTTGTATATGTATATTTTAGTGTTAGTTTGTAAATTGTAATTGTTGTTTCTTTGTGAACAAATAAAACTCAATAGCAGTCAGGTGGAGTAACTGTATATTTTCTACGTAATAGTAAAAAATGATTAAGATGTTATTTCCCATTAAAAAAAAATATTTTCCTCTTTTATTCTGGGTTACGAAATGAATGATGTCCTTTGAAGAATCAAGAAGGTTAATTTAAAATTTAGATACACAGGTGTGATGTTATGTTATCAATGTAGTAGGTAACAATAATTAGAATATACGCAAAATATGTGCTTGGATGTGGACACCAGCCCTTTATACAATACAACAACAATTGTAATACAACTTGTTACCACTACTACTTATTGTCAACAATAATGAAATTAATTTCCAAAGAAATACCTTGGTTCTCCTTAGCTGTCTATATTTGAGTAAGTTGTGATCTTAATAGTAACATAAAAAGCACTATTTTCTTTGTTTTTTCCAGATAAACATATTTTTTTTATTGTATAAAGACACATTAAATACAACAAAAATAATACCCTCCTGAGGCAGTCTGGGGGTGATTGAATAGACTGATTTCTGATACACAGCAAATATATTTTAATCCAAAACCAGTCCAAGTGGACATTATGACGCTTTATTTTCTTATATTGAAGCATAGCACCTTAGGTATATTGTTATTAGAACGAGACAAATTCGGTTTTTGTCTCATAAGTTAGTTCTATATAAGAAAATTTGCGTTGGTGATGGTATTATCAAGATTATGATATGGTGTTATTATATATACTGTTTGATTATGTGGTAATAAAGGATGTTTTTTTTGTAACCAGTTGATTTTTATTCCTTCATAGAAACTATCATCCGTGAGCCTGGGTGAAGATGGTATGAAAAGGGGAGTACCTATAGATTTTTCTCCTTACATCTATAAATTAACTGTTACTCGATTACTATAAAACAAAACATTTGTTAGATAGCTTAAAATAGTTTTATTATTCAGTATGATAAAATACTTTACAAATTACTTTTATTTTGATTGAGTGTCCATGGAGGTTCTTGACCTATAGATTTTTCTCCCTACATCTATAAATTAACTTTTACTCGATTACTATAAAACAAAACATTTGTTAGATAGTTTTATTATTCAGTATGATAAAATACTTTACAAATTACTTTTATTTTGATTGAGTGTCCATGGAGGTTCTTGCCCGTTCTTTGCCATAGGTACCGACTCTTTGGAATGGGCAACTAGCTTCATCTTTCTGTCTAACCAACCCCTTGACAATTCAAAAGTGCCTGTAATTGGTTTAATTGAAATAAATGCTGAATAAAACGGCAGCCATTACGATGGCTGCCAAAGATTACGAATGATTTTGGAAGATTTTTATTGATTGAACCGTACAACGTTGCCGAGTATACTATTTTTACATTTTTACACTTGACATTAGCTAAATTGTGGTGGTTTTTCCGCAAAAGCCATTAAACGAAGAGAAGAAGAAGAAGAAATAAATGCTTTGAGTTTGAGTTTGACTTACTCAAATAATTTTCTTTTTAATCCCGACAAAACAGAGGGGTGTTATAAGTTTGACGTGTATATCTGTGTGTCTGTCTATGCCATCGCAGCTCCCAAACGGCTGAACCGATTCTGATTATTATTATTTTTTTGTTTTAAGTACTTAATTTTTGTTTTTTAATAGTTTGTTTCTTTTAATAGTAGATTAGATAATGGTGGTAATAGTGGTGGAATGGTAGATTCTATAAATTCTGAATGTAACACATAGGTTTTTCAATTAATCTAACGGAAAACACTTACATGGCATATCATATTTATAATCTTTAATACGTATTTCGTTGCCAACATTGACAATATTTATTTCAAGATCGAAATATTCGCGAAACACACCGTGTAGTATTTACTTCTTTTAAAAAAAGGATCATAAAATAAATGTACCTACCTACTTACTTGAAAAAGTAAGTACCTTTATTTTATTTTATGATACCTACTTAGGTACTTGAAAAAGTAAGTAGGTAAGCCATCTTGGATTTTCATTTTGACCTCGCTATCGGTTTCAGCACCCTCGAAAACCATGAAAACGACACCCACGTTGAAAAATTTGAACATATTATATTACATAAATACACTACCATTACAGTTCCCAATTCGGTAGTGTGTAGTTAACTAACAGTTCATGGAATAATTTACAACATAAGATTTACAAATTACAAATACAAACATATCACGTGTAACGTTACCTTTGCGAACTCGCTCAGTGAATGTGAGAAAATATCTATTCTGTCGGCAACCAAATTTTGTGTGCGCATTATTCTCGTCAGTTTAGTTCGATCGCGCGGCACCGCGAACAAGTTGGGCCGTCGTCGGCGGTACACGCACCCATCCGGCACACACAAGCCTATCCCCTGTAGCACACCTGGATTATTTATGTTACCCCGGAACACTCCAAGGATATACGACGCCAGTGCTAGATCCCTCCTAGTTTCAAACTTGTTGTATCCCACCATGCCCAACACAAACAAGGCTGGATACATCCAGGGGTAAAAGCAAAGACTATATAACCACTTCTCTTTGAGTAAAAGGGATATACTCCATACCGCCTTAGGTATATATATATGTATCTCGTAAACTTGTTCTGTATGCGCTCCAACATCAGACTATATTTAGTCTCATGTGGGGCCCATGTGCCGCATTACCCTCCAGCTGACTCCTTATTAGAGCGTCATAGAATGCCGAAATGGCTTTAATATTTGTGAAATCTGCCGCTCTGCGAAGCGCAATCCTAGTCGTTTGTATGCCTTTTTACAGAATAATATGCTCCCGGAATCACAATTGAGTATCCATACGAACACCAAGGTCTCTCACTGCCTCCTCCCTTCTCATAGGTACATCGTTCACTATGTAGCTGTGGTGGAGTGGTACTCTTGACCGACTGAATGTTAGAACTGAACATTTCGTAACATTGAATTGCAGTTTGTTCTTTCGACTCCACTCAACTACCCGATCAATGTCTTGCTGAAGGCGGTGACAGTGTCCTCGTTTTTGATAGCCAACAGCCCAACAGCAACTTGAAGTTGTTTGCAAATAGCAGACACCTGGCATCTTGTATTACGTCAGGCAAGTCATTGATCATTATTATGAATTCTAATGGCCCTAAATTATACCTTTACTCATTTCCGACCTAGTGAAATAAGGCTGCGACCGGAATCCACAGTACTCTACATACCGTTTCCTGTCCCTCATATAGCTCGCAAAGAATTGCAGTAATTTAGGTGTGAAGCCAACCTTCGCCCTTTTAAATACAAAGGTATATACAATAGGTACTAAAGATGCAAAGCTACTTCTACATCAACTCTTTATTGCCCACAGCAGAGCATAGCAAAGCAAAGCTACTTGCTAACGTGGTAAATCTATACTAATATTATAAAGCTGAAGAGTTTGTTTGGTTGAACGCGCTAATATCTGGAACTACCAGTCGGATTTGAAAAATTCTTTTTGCATTTGATAGCCCAATTCTTGACGAAGGCTATATGCTATTTAACATCACGCTATGACCTTTAGGAGCCGAGCAAAATGAAAAAAGTCAGAAAGAATGCTAAGCAAAAACGAAGTAATAGTGCGGGCAGGCGATGCGATGCGACGGGGTGGGTCGGAGTAACAAGAAATTTCACGCGGACGAAGGCGCGGGCAGAAGCTAGTAAAAAAATAAAACAATAACGAAGTAGATTACAGATAAAGATATTTTATTTTGCTAATACGGGTACAAGATAAGGTGTTACATAATATAAATACAGAAACAGTCATATTTTGCCAATTACAAGGCATGCAAAAGTATCGAGTTTAGGTACAATTAAAATTCATATTTACTAATAATACATAAGTAATAATATTCTAATTCACAATTCATTAATAAAAATAATCAGTCAATAATAAAATTAATGTCACAATTTCTAATAGTTATTTAAATACAATATATAAAATAGTCAAACAACTTCTTTCTCCAATAAAAAATCTTCAACCCTATCGCTTTGTCTACTAAAAAATTCTTAGCTTTTTTTTAATAATGTCAAATTATAGGTAGTCCTTCCTATTTTGTTATATATCACCGGCGCCATGCAGCAGGCACTCCTGCGCATCAGAGTTGTTCTAGCACTAGGGATACACAGACAAATAGTTGTCAGACGTATTTCCACGGAATAGGCGTGACAATAGTGTCACGCCTATTCCGTGGAAATACGTCAGTCATTCGAGCGAAGCGATCCGGGTTTGATTTTACAAACACTGCCATTTCTAAAATGTACAAACATGGTAGATAAGTTTAATAATTTATATTGTTTAAAATATGGCACGCAGCTATCAGTGCTCTGCAATTTAAAAATAGATCGTATGCATCTTTTTTGCGCCTTAAATGCAGTTTCTTTTTCTGTTGAGTTGCCCCAAAAGATAACTCCGTTTCTCAGATGGCATTCAACTATACCATAGTACGCAGTAAGGCATGCATCCAGATTAACAATACCCGATAAGGTACCTATATAATGCGTATGCAGATGAACTTCGTTTCTTACAAAGTAACTCAATGTGTTGTTTCCAGCTAAGTTTTTTTATCTATTTCTAGCCCAAGAAATGTCATTGGGCAAGGATATTGACGGCCTGTTCCTCCTTGTCCCGCTGGAGCTGCTCCTCCAACCGACGAGCCTGTTCCTCCTGTCGGCGGGCCTGTTCCTCCTTGTCCCGCTGGAGCTGTTCTTCCAGTCGACGAGCCTGTTCCTCCTGACGGCGGGCCTGCTTCTCCTGACGGTGGGCCTGCTCCTGCTAATAGGTCAGTCACTTAGACGCCGACTGTGATTTCATTTGACTCACGCCGCACGTGTGTCGAAGGAGACGGCTCGGCTCGCTCAATAGTCAATAGCTCTTTGGAAGTTTGGACTCTTTGTTACTCACTAGCTCTTCTATATAGCTCAGTGGCTCAGACGCCGACTGTTAGCTCATTTGAACCGTGTCACGCGAATTACTACGGAATTACGGATATCGATATAGGTATAAATCTTGTTTTTTTTTGTGGCGGTTTTTGATAGTACTAACGGTCGTATTAGTATTTGTTATAATGTTTGTATCATAAGATAATTGATTTTTGTAAAATTGTAATTTTGGAAGCCACCAATGCGGTTGCTTTTGTAATGTGCCAAAGTATTTTTGAATTGAATTAAAGTAGAAATACTTTAATTCAATTACTATAAATATAGATTTACAGTGGTTTATGTCTCATGATAAGTTTACAATGACGTACGATCCGAAGTATTCCGAAGTGAGCCAAATGAGCCGTTCGGCCGGAGACTTCGGTCAGTCATCGGTGTCTCGCTGAAGTACTGAGCTAGTGAGTCTAAGTGAGCTAACTGAGCTAGTGAGCTATTTAGCGAGCCAGTGAGTGAGCGAGAGCGACGTCAATCGTAAAGAGCTAGCTCTTTTCTATCACTCGCTCACGAGCTACCCGTAACCCATGTCCAATTCAGACCGGCCATAAAATTAGACGCCGACGTGTGGGTATGTGGGTATTTATTTAGTCTGTAATCTTGTAGGTATATGCTAATAAAAGGTTTAGTGTGTAGGAGTACCGTACCTAACAATATTTTGTAGAAGATGTCAAGGATATGGAATTTTGTCAAAAAAAGAGTGCAGTTCATTACAAATATTTCGGTAGATTATGCTAGTATTCATAAATCGGTCGCATAACAGCCGGTTAGTTGAAGTGGCTAAACACAAGAACTTACACAACACAACACAACAGAAATAATTTATTATACTTAATTATTTATGTTCTGAAGGTGGAAGAAATGTTTTGCTAGATCAGTTCGAGGTTTGCTCGTCAGGGGCCCAGGGGCCCCCTGAGCTTGGGGGCCCCGGTGCACGGCACCGCCTAGCCCTCCGATAGCTACGGGCTACGGCTATGGGGATGATGTTTATAAACCTATTTGGTAAAGCTTTGAGTGACGAGTCGGTAATAATTAGTAACTGATCATTTAAGGTCCAAAGTTGATTGGGATAATTTGACAGTTTCGGGTAGGTTGATGTGCTGGCGTCTGTACATTACAGGGAGAATGTTACATACATCTACATACATACAGGTACATTAACTTATAGAGAGAGAGAAATGAGATACATTAATTCTCTTTTGTTTTGATCTTTACGTAAAATCTAGAACTAGGTATAGACAGTATAGTCATATTGCTATGGGATAATAGGTAGGTGGTTGTAATGGGTGACGATCAATAAATCCCTCACACCACTCTTCTGGTTTCCAATAGCAACACCTGCCCCGGACCCCGCTCAGCCGTCTCGCGGGTCTGCGGCCTCCGCCTGCATTGTAAAGGACTGTTTATATTTTGTCGCAAAACTTATTTTATGTGGTGTACGGACTGAAAATACAAACAATAAAAAAGGCACTTTTAAAAGTTACATTATAATGGATGCATATATTGGTAAGTACCTATGTATGTAGGTACTACTGGTTGTTTCGGGTAATTTTAGAATGTCAATCGGGTTAGTATACCTAACATACAACAGCCCAAAAAAGCCCACAGGAGAACCCTATGGGCACTTCGGTATACTGAACAACTTTTTTGGGGAAACTTTTTTATCGCCAGTTATCATGAGTGATTGATGCCTATTTCACCAAAAAATCTCATAAAGCTGCTATTCCATTGCTCACGAACCTGTTTCTTCATCTTCTTCGTGTTACTGGTATGACTTTTCAAACTTCTTGTTGGCCCAAAACTTCGCCACTTCCACGGCGTTATCGGTGGCAGCGCAGAGGTCACATTGACTGCCAGTTTTGGGACACGGGGGCCAGGGGGCAGGATAGGTGGAGCATATATTTTGTTACATAGCTCCACAACCAAACCCTGCTGCCGTTCCGTCCTACTTTACCAGGTTGTTGTCGGGAGACGGTTCAGGGACTTGTCTCGACTTCAAGTGGACCACGAAAGGTACACCCTGCAGGAAGATGCTCCTTTGGTGGTAGATAGTAAGTGGGAGGGGCAAGAGTATCCTGCCACAGTTTGTTACGGGTGTCGGCCGGGTTTCCTGGTAGAGACGCTGTCGATTTTAAGAAGCTGTGCTTACTTCTACTAACGACAGATGTAGGTATGTACCTACATAATATATGATAATTTTTTTTCGTTATCAGTCAGGTGCTTAGCAGGCGTAGCTTTACAACAAGCGTATTTGTGTACCGAGGAAGCACCGTTTGGGCTGTGGTGTGAAAGTATACATACGCAGACTGACCAAATAGACCACCAACGCAACATACAAGTGTAGCAGCGCCTTACATATTCTACACTGCAATTCCGATGGAATAGCGTTTTGATAAAAGCATGGTGGGGAATTTTTTTCCAGGCGTTAAGAAGAAGGTACCTACCTCATCATCATCTGATCAGCCTATTCCCAACTATTTTCGGGACGACCATTGGCTACTATTTTCTTACCAGTTGCTTTGCTGAGTACTTATAAGTACAAGAGTAAATATAAGTACCGTATTAGTACTTTACAGTGAGCGACTGCCTATCAGACCTCCACAACCCAGTTACTGGGTGGGTAAGTAAGACGAATAACTCTTGATAAAACTATGTCAGACTTTCGTAATTCTCACAACTGTCAGACATCTACCTACTAATGATAGCCCGGGGGCCTCGATATGAAATGGATAGTCACCCGCGGACCGACTTCGATGAACTCCAACATCGTTGGATCGATTCACTAATGAATTCATTTTTTACTTTTATATCATTTAATCTTTACTACTGCAAAATCACGCTCTAAAAAGTATGAAAAAAATAAGTTTAAAAACTAAAACCCGACTAGGTACTGAAAAGGATGAAACAAGAAATTACCCTCCCGTGGTCGCATGTCACTGTACTAACATACTTATAAGCTATGGTAGCATGCGAGTACGGGTATAATAAGAGATTTATAATAAGTAGGTACTATGAATAAAACAAACAAATAAAAAAAATCGTCTTTTAAACAAAACAAACAGAATACTTTGCCCTCACTCACTGACATATCGGGTATACATTAAAACCGAGTACATCCCGAGGACAACCGAACACATCCGAATGTAGCGCGATGTCGGTTACGGTAACAGTGTCGCGAGTTCAATGGTTTTTAAAGTGAAAACTTCTTTAGCATCGTTGTGATTTGAAATTTTATGAAACGAAAAAGCAACAGTAAAAAGAGACATATAAGATTTAACGTGGGAGAAAATGAGATAGGAAGCATTATATACAGTGTTTTTGTTTAGTACAAATGACATCACATTTAATGGATGTGTGGATGTGGATGTGGATTTGGTAGTGGATGTGGATGAGGATGTGGATGTGGATGTGGATGGACGGATAGATGGATGGATGGATGTATGTATGTTCTTTAGCATCGTTGTGATTTGAAAGTTTATGAAACGAAAAAGCGACAGAAAAAGAGACATGTTAATTCATAAGATTTAACGTGGGAGAAAATGAGATAGGAAGCATTATACAGTGTTTTTGAAGGTTTCACTTCTACCACGTGTGAAATGCTCACATGCTGTTTTTTTTCCATCTCAACAAATGCCCAACGCGCCTATAAAAGGTTTCACTTAAAAAAATCCAATTTATAAATTCTAATCTAAGTAAAGCAATGAATAAGTATATTAATGTTTAGAAATTTAAATTCCACTTTGGCGTTTAACACACGGCGTTTGCAAATAGAACGGCACCGGTTTGAATAATGAAATGTTGTCAAATTGTACTTATGACGAATCATAAATACAATTTGACGACGACACATCGACTGGTTATGTTGGCCGAAAAGCTTATAGATTGCTTCAACCATCCGAGAGTTACGTCGGGAGCGGGTCAAGGTCAAGGGCTATAAAAGTTTGACAGCAAACAGGGGGTCCAAACAAAGAGGTCAAAGTACGCGAGCCTATCGATCGTCACAGTGCTCTACATTGTCGAAACGGCATTAGGGTATAATACGTTCGTGATTTGGGGATTTTCGCAAAGACTCTTCTTATCCTGCTCTCTGTGCCTTAACACCTACAATTATTTTGCTGCGACTCGAAGAAATAGAATCTACATACAACAATCTGCTTACGCTAGGTTGTGACTCGCTATGGCAGGGCATCGATCGGGTATGTTGGCTGCGGTGCGCATCAATCGCTCTAACCCCTACAAGCAAAGTGGTTCAAGTTCAAGGCCAGAAGAGGGTTTACAAATCGGTAAAGGATTCACGCACCATGTTTTTAAAAAGAAAAACCAAGATCAAAATAGGTAAATAGGTAATAAATTCAACTGAGGCGGGCCGCGATGTCGTATGGGAGGCATCGCGGCTGAGGGTTGGAGGCCGCGGCGGGAGAGGAGTGTCGGTATTGCGGTGCGCCGCTCTCCCTACCTTCCGCGGCCTTGACGGGGTCGCCACCGTAAGATGGCGGACGCGGTGGGGCTGCAGGGGAGGAGGAGTGTTGGTATTACGTTGGCCGCTCTCCCTATCCTCTGCAGCCGAAAATTGGCAGGCGGCGGGGCCAATGACCTGACCCGTCGCAGGGGGACCAAGGGTGCCCAGACACTGGGTCGTCTGGCGCCCATGTGCTGGTTTGGTCCCTGGGGTGGTCACGGCGTGCTATGTGTTCTGGTGCGCCGGTGATGGGGAGTACTCCCCAGAGGAGGGTCCGGCAACGGACAGCCGCGGCGGGTTCATGGATGAGTGCTAACGCGTGCCCGTGTTCCCGCTGTAAGCGGCTGAGGAGGACACCGTGGAGTTTTAGTGGGTTAGAGTCCCACATAGCTGCACTATTTCCCCGTGGTAGTGCAGAAAGCATGAGCATTTCTTCACGTTAAAAAAAAAGTTAGATTCGATTTTCTGTTGAGTATTCCCATGTATACGGAAATGGGAGTTAGGATTAATGCAGAAAAGTTTAAGAATTGGGAGAATGCAGAATACAAGAGCGAACGACGCAAACTCAAAAATTTTAACATCCGGTTCGGATAGGTTAGGTTTTTTTCTCCATTCATTCAGAAAATAGGAATAGATATAACTTTGTCAATTCAGGCACAAAAGCTTAAGAATTAAGAGATTGTAGAATGCAATTTTAGAATCCTCGGATAGGTTAGATTCTCTAGAATTGTATTACGCGATATGGTAGTTTTTTTATTTTTTTATATTGTTTGTACGTATATTTTATTTTAATGCCAAGGGGGTGCAAGTTCAGGCGGGAGGACACGGTGGAGCATACGGTGGAGGTCTGCCCCGCTAGGGCGGAGCAACGCCGTGTCCTCGTAAAGGCGATCGGCAGTGGCGGCGAACTCTCGCGTCCGGCCCTGGTTCAAGCCATGGTCTGGAGCGAGAGAGAGTGGGAGGCAGTCGCCTCCTTATGCGAAGCAGTCATGCTAGGGAAGGAGGCGGTGGGATGGCTGAGGGAGAGAGCCTTCCGTCCCAGCCGCCGCGGGAGACGCTCCGGGCGTCGGGAGCTGCGCGACGATTCACGGTCACCGTAGGCGCGGGCCTGCGGGCGGAGAGTAATGGGTAGCTCACCGTCCGATCAGAACCAGGCCCGTGCCGGACGGCGCGTACATGTTCCACGCGCGCCTCAAAGAGATGTCAGCATCAATTGAAGGGGCCCGTTAGGGCCGAAGCCTGCCGTGTCAGCGGGATTATCCGAAAGGGTTACCGCTGGCACGGAACATAAAGGGCTAAGGAAGGAACACGGGTGGGTTTTATAAGTCAGTAAGAGTCTGACACTTCCTTCCGCTCCACCCAGAACGTTTGATTATTTATTTGATTATTTCCCATCCAGAAAAAAGGGGGTGCAAGTGAAAAAAGGACAAACCAATAAACATTTTATCCTTTGAAATACGTAATAAGTAGTACTCGTAATATTTTAAAATGACTGACATGTCTTACGAAATATGGGTTAGGCATTAAATAGCTTTGTTGAGCATAAAAACATCATTTCACTAACTAAAGTAAAGATTCAGTACTAGGTACTACTATTCACTTTACTTCAAGGTACACAATAGGTACCTAAATATTTTGTGGGTTATGCATTTAACTCGAGAAAAATTGGTCTGCACGTGAATTTTGTGAAAAGCCTTTGTGGTAGGAATAAACTGAACTTTACATAATATTAGCGAAAAACAGGTTTTCATGGCAGTTTTTTCGATAATGTTTTAACTAAAGTTAATGCCGGTGAAAAATCTTCACTAGGAATTGTTTAGCATATTTACTTTATTTTCTAAGCATTCATAGGATATTCAGTAGAGTCTGAAACGTCCATAAGGGTTTGCTACAAGCACACATAGGTACCTATAGATAACTTTGTTAAAAAGTGCACTTGCGCAGAACACCGACGTGCAGCCATTGAGGGGCCCTTTCCACGGCGGCTCCAGCGGCTATCGGACGCGTCCGGTGCTGTTGCACCTCTCACCCTTTGCTGTCGAAGACCATCTCAGCACTTCCGAGCGAGGAGATCACGCTGAAGAGCCAGTGATGTTTGGGGGTAAGTAGAATGTGTGTTTTCATCGTTTTGCAAGTAGGCTTCGCGTCAAGTTTGGGGTAAGTTACGTAAAGGTCAATCTCATTGTCTCTAGGTGATTAGTCGGGAGGGTGTTCCAGAGATGTTAATGATGTCAGGGGGTTTTAAAAATATGCGTGTTTTCATCGTTTTTCAAGTAAGTTTCACGATAAGTGTAGTATTACGTAAGGTCACGTTCATTGTCTCTAACTAGAAGCTAATTAGTCGGGAGGGTTCTTTTAAATAAATATTTCAACAACAATATTAGGGAGAGTTTTGGTTGCGGTTATCGTTTCTTTGTTATTACGTAATACGTCAAGTGTGCGGCAGGGAAAGCGGTTGGGGGGGGCGGAGCGTTCTTGCGGCCGCCATCTTGTTGAAGCCGTGGAGTGCCGCTTTTCTGACGTATTTTAAGCGAAGTATTTTATTCCGCTATTGGTTAGGTTAGCAAGCGCATTCGCTCGCGCGAATTTCGATTCACCGCCGCCGCCTCCGCGCGTAGCAACTTGCAGGCGAGAGAAGGTGATTTCGAAAAATCCTTTGTTTGTATATCTTTAGGCCCTCTAAGCAAATATTCAAAATCATATGCTGTGCTGCTAATCAGGGATGTATGTATGCTGCGTTGTCTGTCGTCGGTCTCTTAGCTGTTTTAAATACTTATGTTATTGCAAATTTTATAAAATACTCGATTATAAGGGACTAAATCGATAGCTATCGAGGTCCTTCGTGGCCTTGGCTGTGGTTAAATAATGTACCTATAGAATAAAGAGTACGTCTGTGATGTTGTGGGTGCGAATAGAACACGGGCCTTTAGATGAGACCACACATCCTCCCAAATATACATTTTTTATTTGCGGTTATCATATAGAGGTCCGTCCATGTCTGGTAGTACAAGTTGAGACGTTGTGATTTTAAGACTACACTTTTTAAATTACAGGGGCGGAAGTAAAGGCGGTGCCGGCACGTAACCGGCCGCCTGAGGGCGCAGTGAAGAACATCAACACTCAGACGGGGATGCTACTGAAGGATCCCTGGGCCAGTTTGTGCTACTGCCGCCACGTCTTCACCACAGAGAAGGATCCCTGACAGAGGCTCATTCTTTTACCATTTTTTTCACCAGAGACCCTCCGATACTGCTTTCCCTACGATCCCGGCAATAGACTAACGGACGTTCTGAAATGCTACACGACTTTATTTATATTTATGACTGCTTTTTCTGGTGCCGCGCCTACACAAATATGACATTAATTTCCATTTGTTTAGATTTATTAACTTAATTATGTAAACAAACAACTCCCACACCTCTTTTGTAAGGGGACTTATCGATTCTATTTGATAAAATACTTTGAAAAGTGGGTTTACGTAGCTATGGTTAATAAGATCAAAACAAATGGATGGACGCATTGCGAAACGGGCAACGGATACAACTTAATTCAATAATTTGGAAGTAAATTGTGTGAATTTCGATTTTTTGGCGATTCAAAATTAGTTAATTAAATACTTTTTACGACATTTTATTTTATTTAGTTTAGTTTGTAACATACCTACCGTTAATAGGTATGGTTTTAATTTGAAGTAAGAAAAAAATCTTGGCAGTTTATGTTTTCTTTTCTACTCCTTAATTTACACCAGAGAAGATTTAAATTATTTTTATACTGGCCACTTTTTGGATAAATATTTTTGAATAAAATATTTAGGCCTTTATTTTTAAATTGTACTTATCCTAGTGCGACTTTAACAATAACTTACGATTAATTTAATCTTAAGATAATTAATGCCATAACATCGGCAGAACTCTGTGTGACTCATAACAATGTCTAATGCCAGAACACCTCGGCACGATCTGTGTGATACTTAACTATAAGATTAATTTATCTTAAGGTAATAACTAGGATTAAATGTATGTCAGGTGTGTCTGTATTTTAATGAAATTGGTATTATATTAAACATGCGGGTTTGATGGTCTATTGTAGTTATAAGTTTATGTGTAAGAATTTTAGGATTAAGACGTTGAGATTGGTATAATGATAAACACGCGGGATTGTATTATAATAATAATGTGTATTTTGAATTTCACAATTTGAAATAAGCAATGTCGAATTGTAAAATTCAAGCCCGACAGAACCTCAATCATGAGTCATGCATTACTTAAATCTAGTTTCAACCAATTAAATGGCTTTAAACTAGTTTTGAGTATGTACCTAATGCTTGAATCTTGGAGACATTCTCTCGCGCCTCACATTGTTATTAGATTCGAGTGCTATAACATTAAAGACGCGGGATTGGATTAAAGTAAGTTAGTTATTAATTATGTGTATTTTGGAATGATGACAACGAGATTGGTATTGTTGGTATATTATAATAAACACGCGGGGCAAGATGTGAAGATGTGCTTTTATTTATTTCCCTATATAAACAAACTCTGTTGGTTACCTATTAAATGTCAGTAACATATGTCAAATTGTTGTTTAGTTAGTATGGAATTAGAAAGTATTATTGGCATAGAGAAATATACATTAGTTCTGTGAGAATCCGCAATAATAGAACGCCAGTTAGGGTCCTTTCCGTTTGGTTTCGGAGGGGACCCCGAAATTAAAATTTTCGTACGATTTTTGTAATTTGCAGGTCAGTATCAGGTTGTATCTTGATCAAAATATGATTTGCGACTATAACAGGTACGTCTACCTTCATTTGTCATCGTCTAAAATCCGCCATCCGCCGCAATTTTCGACACAAACGAGTCTAGTAGACTCCTCATTTATTAAATTCCATTCGGCCGTTAGGGTGCTTCGAGGGTATAAGCAATTTTACATACAATAGTAGATTGTTTGCCAGGGGAGAAAAAACGATTTTAAAGGCGAGGGTGTTTCTTTGAATCCAGAGCGGGGCGAAGGATTCTAGAGTAGAATCCCGAGCGCATACAATAGTAGATTGTTTCCCGAGGGAACAAACAACTATTTTGAAGGCGAGAGTGTTTCTTTGAATCCAGAGCGGAGCGAAGGATTCTAGAGTAGAATCCCGAGCGCAGCGAGCGGTTCTAAATACGTCACTCGAGCTTAAAATAGTGTTGCTCCCGAGATGGACACTACTTTTTATCACCCTCTATGAAAAAATAAGTAAGTGCAACTTATGAATTCTTATTCATAAGTTGCACTTACTTATTTTTTTATACTACTTATTATTTTATAGTACGTTTATTTATTTACATACAATGTTGAGTAAAACAATTACGAACGAAGGCAGAAAACTTTGTTTTTTTTTTTAAATTGGCTCGCGCGCCTTTTTCTTTATCATACAGCCTGTTACTTGTTCACTAGGCCCTTTGGTGATTGGAACGTTTACTAACAATATCCACAGTTCAAATTCAAATTACTTTTAGTCCATAGGGATTAAAAAGCTATTTTAGTCCCTGTTTACGAAGAATACACAAGGTATTTTTGAATAGATGTGATAAAAAGATACATAGTTAAGTACGCATAAAAACATAACCTTATCCTGTCACGTAGTCGGGTAAATAGTGTAAGACACTGCACATAACTAGGTATTCCCAGGTTATTTAACAGTTCCTAAACTACTAATTCGATAATCGAATTGGTTTTTATTACCTCGCTCGCAGTAGGTGCAAAAAGTAGAGTATTCTCCTCGGCGATAAAGGTATCTTCGTCTTGGGCGAGCTTGAATCCCTCGCTGCACACAGGATTCTAGTTTTAACTCGCTCGCTTCGCTCAGGAGTTAACTCAGAGCTCTAGAATCCTTCATTGTGTTCAGGATTCAAAATTGCACCCGTGATATTAAAACACTATTTTATCCCCTTTGTGAATAATCTAATAGTACAACAGTTAATACAAATATGTATTAACTGTTGTAGCATATTACAATACTAATGCAATTAACATAAACAAATACCGTAAGTATCTCAGTTCCATTTCAGCTTGAATTACAACGGGGTATTTAAATAATTACTCTGTATAAATCAAGTAGGATTGTATTTACATAATGCGATGGATGTTGTCTTATGTCTCATATTTGAGAGGACAAATATGTATTGTCACTTATGGACGTATTCATTTTTGCTTGTCGATGTTCTTAATAATGGCAACGAATATGGCTCCTGCCAAGGGCTCGTCATTTACGTATTGTCGTACTTATGTCAATAATGCTATAAAATGGTCACAAAAAGTTCAGTCACTACATAATATCTTCTTCGAGTGCTCGTCTTTCAACATTCAGCGCCTTGTGTTGTCGGATGAGCTGGTTAAAATTTATGATAATCCTGACGAGGTCCCACAATGCATTCAGGAGCTACTTAAGAATGTCTCAGTTTATTTATACTTGTACAAATTGTGTTGGGTTTTCGTGTCTAATAATTATATTTTTTTGTTTTAAGTAATACTCACCAAGTTTAGGTATAATTCATGAAAAATGAAAATAAAATAAATAACTAGGTACATGTGGAGATAGCTCGGAAAATACCACGAAAATACTGGAAATGGAAGAAATAAAATGAAAACAATTATGAAAACATGAAAAACGTTAATGTTGAAGTATAGCTTGACATTGACAGTAAAATAACGTTTTAAGGATTTAACGTAAAGACAAAAATAAAATGAATCAAATATAAATTGGATTAACTACGAAAGACATTATTGTAATGTTACCTCGTAAGAAATTCTACACGGAAGACGAGGCGGTATGGTCGAAAGACTATACCGCCTTTGGGCGACCGACCGACCCTTAGGGCGACCGACGCTTTGGGCGAATAAAAAAAAACTATAAAATGGAATTAGTATGTACAGACGCCAGCATATCAAGCTACTACAATGTGTCAAATTTCTTCAATAGATTTTTAACTTTATCGCTAAAGCATAAGATTCAAAGTTGATTGGGAAATTTTGACAGTTTCGGGTAGCTTGATGATACCACCAACTATACTCGAACCACCAGAGTAATCAATGGAATTAGAATATGAGCGTAGCTGCTAGTGTTGCCCAAATGCAAGACCAAGACAAGACCTTAGCCAGTCTTGGTCTTGGTCTTGCGTCAATACACCTGGTCTTGGTCTTGGTATTGCGCTCTCAGTCTTGGTCTTGGTCTTGGTCTTGCAGCAAGAGTCTCGCAAGTCTTGCGAGACTCTACTACTTAGACTAGACTACATTCAAATACCTATTAGTCTATTGCTCAGGGTGGCAGGGACATCGACGCGGAACCGCTTACCATGGATTCAGTACATGATTCTGGACCCTCCTGCGTTGAAATTTTTCGTCGGTTTTTCTTAATTTTTTACGTTTTTTTCTGCAATTTCTTTTACTGTAAACTTTATAAAATCATTATTTCTATCTGACCCAATGAGATTTTTTAATTAAAAAATAGTAAATTCACTTGTTTCACTTAAAACAGCAATGTAAATAAAACTCGAAAGGGCTACCTGCCGGTCTATTCTGTAAAATTCTCACCGTGAAAACTACGGTGAAGTGAGCTTTCATTCCGTCTAATGCTAGGGATTGACAGAAAGACAGCTCACTTTAAGCTCACTTCACCCGAGTTATCACGGTGAGATTTTTACAGAATAGCACTACTGATCAGCTGTATTGCTAAAGTTCATTTGCGAGGTCAACACTGTCTTCGCGCTCACGCTATTCGCTTTCAAATGCTGCGACAAAGGGACCGCAGCGCCAAGCGGTCTCCTCGTATTATTAACGCACTTGAAAATAAACTTTAAAATTATTACAATAAAGTGCATAAATGCTTGAACCTGACAAAAAATGCGGAAGATTGCGGGAATCCCCGCGCGGCGTCGAGTCGGCCATGAATCCCAATGAATCTAACAGACGCGTCACATGAGGCATTTTAATCATCTACATAATTGAATGACCCATTTACTACTTTTATTTTAGATTCGTTATGAAGGGTTAATTATTTTTCTAAAGCTTCGTCGATTTAAGGGGGAAGCGCTAAGGTAAATCAACCAGGAACCTTAATGCTTTAGCGATAAAGTTGTAAATCTGTTAAAGAAATATGGCAGATTGTAGTAGCTAAAT
This sequence comes from Luperina nickerlii, assembly GCA_963855955.1. Lineage (NCBI taxonomy): Eukaryota > Metazoa > Arthropoda > Insecta > Lepidoptera > Noctuidae > Luperina > Luperina nickerlii. The sequence continues at coordinate 4,823,075 of OY979662.1, forward strand.
GTGCTGGCGTCTGTACCATAACATCGGCTGGCTTAAAAACTGCTACTAGTACTAGACCTGCTCGACTCGCTGTTAGTTTTAAATTTTGCTGAATAGAAGAATAATATAAACTTTGAAACATAAATACCTAGGTACATAATTTTTACCAACCTACTAACGTTAGATCTGTACATTTGACTTATACAAGTATAATATAATACTCTAAGTAGATATACCTACAAGGTATGAAATGAACTTTGCTAGAAAGTTATGCTAGATACATTTTTATCACATATGGGAACAAATTTGTAAGTAACACGCTACCTACCTACTTAATAAATAGTCGAAACATATACCTAATAATTAATACAATACCTGTTAGTGTTATGACGATACGGTTTTGATACTGGGGAACGTCTATCAAAATCGGGATTGAAACCAAATACCTACTATAACGCCCAAATCTCAGTTTGACTTAACTGCGAGACGCAAGAGTCTTGCAGGCTTAGTCTTGTTCTTGCTCAAGTCTTGCAGGGGTCAGTCTTGGTCTTGGTCTTGCTACAATAAGTTGGTCTTGGTCTTGGTCTTGGTCTTGCAAAAATGCAAGAACAAGACCAAGACTGCAAGACCAAGACCGATTTTGGGCAACACTAGTAGCTGCTACACCGTAGCTACTCGTAGAGTCGTAGGCAGTGTAATGTTGTCAAAATAGTTTATTGTACCTACCTAATCTATTTTATCAGAGGTAACATTATTAACATTAAGCAACGTCAACAAGCTACGTCAATCTCAAATAACTACGGATGCGGGCAGAATGAGGATGACACATAGCTACGCCGATTTATCTCATATAGGCTGTCATTGTAGTAATTTGTTTGAGCTAGTAACTCTGTTTCATTTAACAAATTAAATTTGACAGCAGAAGCTGTAACTGCAGATCATCTATTTTTAAAGCCAATGCAAAGGCTCAATGAGGTGCCAAAACAGCACTGAATCTCTGCAAATGGCATGCGAGTTTTTCCGCAGTGTTTCTGTATCTGGTTTCTGAAACCGGTCTGGTCCGATTGCTGAAAGTGTGGTTTTGGCTATGACCCTTAATCATCACCATCGGTCAGTCGTTCGGTGTCCTCCTCTGGTCTCATGCGTACTCGAAGAGTCGTCACAGTCACCTTACTAAATACGAGTCATTATTGTTTTGGCCCTTAAAAAACAGACGGCTGTTAAATAAAAAAATCATTGTGTCGTTTATTTACCTCCTTATCAGATGCATTTTTAAACATTTCTTAAAATAAGAACATTAAAAAAAAATATAAATATTAAAACAAAAGACCCTTACTGAGATTGGGTTTAGGCGATTTTATAGTATTTGCGATGACCTTGAAATTTCTATTTAAATGCGAGTAGATGCTGCACATAAAGTGCTTTAAAATACTTTAAACAAAAATATTTTACCACAACTTTGTTAGTTTTAGCCGAGTTTATATCAGTCAGTGTTGACTTACGTTAAAACTGTAGTAGTCGTGATCAATATCTGGCTTTGACGGACTTTAATATTAGCATCTTGCATTCGTTCTGAAAGCATATTGAGTTCTGTAATCGCCAAATAATATTTCTAGGTAAGTAGCACTCTGTATAGATGTAATCTTATCAAGCCCTTAATAATTAACATACAATATTTGTTTTGATTTTAAGATCTAGAGCAATTTCTCTTTTTTGCGAAAACTGTCTTTGACTTACTACAAGACAATGTTTACCTGTTGCTTACGCCAAACAACTATTTAACACAATATTTATGTATGAGAGGAGACGATCTTGAATTAAGACTGATATTAGGCACGCTATAAACATGTGTGTAAGTCTTTGTGATATAAGGAGTATCCATTACTTCTGCGACAAACTGGTCCAGGAAATTATGTGTGTATATAAAAAGCTAAATGTTATTTAGCTTTTTACTTATTCCAGGCTACCAAGATGGCTATTGATGCTAAAACATTCACTCGCCTTGAACGCTTCAGAGATGCGGATGCTGAGATTTACGCATTTGAAAATGAATCTGATGACGAAGATATGTTTTATGAACGTGGTCGTGTCGATGTGGACGTCCCCAGATTGTTGGCTACTTTCATGCGCGATACCTTGGGTATAAGAGGGATCTTCGATATCATACTAAGCCCAACATGCCTGACCCTGTACCTTCTTTTTGAATGCGTGTCATTTATGCAGCGTCGCTTCGCATGAGTTCTTATGATAAATTATAATGTTTTTATTTCATTGAAAAAGGTTGTGTTCTAGGCTTTAGTATAAATTAAGTTTTTGAAATGATTACAGGTAGTACATTATAGTTGTTATACAGTATCTTTGCATTACATATTTTAAGTTAATGTATGCACCCCAGAACATAACCTTTAACCTGTCAGTCCTCACTTTAGGCTGACAGGATCGGAAAATGTCGAGTTATAATTAAAATCGTTCTTTAAAGTTCTGATACATTTATTAACTACATGTTAAATAATTCATAATGAAATGCTGTCGCAGTTGCATTGTACAAATAATATGTATTTTTTTAACCCTAATCTAATCTATCTACTTAGCTACTGTGACGACCCTCAGTTTTAATATTGATTTTAATTAAAATTATTTTGATGTTTTTAAGAGCTATGCGCTTATCAACATAGTCGAGTTTATTTTATAAAATCGTGTATACTATTGTTGTACTGTAATGTGTGTACTATTGATGTTAAAATGAATAAATGTCGTAAGTATGTGTGATTTAGTGTTAATAAAATACATTGAAAAAAAAAAACCTGTCTCGTCTAATTTCGGGCATACTCAGTCAGAAACACATATTAGAACCCGACCAAATATGGGTAAAAATGATAGTAAATTGTTTGGCAAACAAACAGAGAATACCCAAGGAAATAAAAAAAAAATACCGCAGATGGTCGGAGCTAGTTTTACGCCGAATCCAAAGAGATTGGGATCCGGGAAGAACAATGATTACGAGCTGCTACGGCGTAGCTAATACAGTGTAGCTGCTACGGCGTAGCTGCTACGGCGTAGCTGCTAGGGCGTAGTTGCTTGTAGGCCGCAACTGTAAAAAATTGTTTTAGCGCTGCTTTTTATTTTATATGGCTTTGGCAAAGGCTTTAATATGACTAAATTCACATAAAAACAAAAGCTGTAACTAAAGATTATTTGTATGCACTGCCTCAATGAGCTATGGGCGCCAAGTATTGTTTCTCGCAGATCGTCACTACAGAACGCTAATTCCCGTAATTTACAACGTTTACAATCTATTCGCAATCTTATCTCAGCGACAATCTCAAAAACTGGTAAAAAATGTAGGGAAATAACAGAAGGACAATTCTCGTAATTTTAAACGTTTTCTTTTTCGTTTTTGTTCAAAATGTAATCGCAGTTTCATCTCGGCGACAAACAAATGTCAAAATGTAGGGGAATTAAAGAGGTATTTTTGACAGATTGACACTTAGAACAGATTGTGAACTTTTTTTTAAATTACAAGAAGATCCCCTCTGATATCTAAGTAAAGCGTAAACATGTCTGTAACATGCACAAAAGTATGCCAGTAGCTGGCATGCTATTATGGTATTCACCAATCAGAAATTGTTATGGCATAGATGCATTAAATAAATGCGACTAAATGCTAAAACCACTTGTCCAATAGTGGACGTCATTTGGCTGAAATGATGATCAAATGCCATGCTATATTAAAATTAATTGTAGCAAACTGTTCGTTGTCAAAATGGTAGACTTAACTGAACTCTGATTGTTTTAGTCGATTTCTCAGTGTTAGCATCGACCTTGAAATATCGAGTAGATGCTATTTTGCATTAAATGCACTTGAATTATTAAAATCAACAAATATTTTACCAATATTTTGTTTATTTTAATCAATTTTAATGGAGTTTTAACTTTGCAACACTGACTGTTGCAAAGTTAATGCTACAAAGTAGGAATCCAGGGCGTCCTGTCATCATCGCTCTCCTGGCACTTGTGAGTATTGATTGAGCTCCGTGACCTCCTCATCATTACTTAGTAAGTTGCTTGAATTGAATTTTTAGATTGTTGGACACTTAATTGCACTTTAGCAGTTGACTTTTGAGGTTTAAGCAATAGTTGATGATGTGGCGTTGTAAAGTATACAAATAGCGATATGGTGGGTCCTCGGTGAAAAAAAAAACTATTATAGGTCCTATAATAGTTTCTGTGTTCTCCGAGGACCCACAAAAACTTAAACACTTGTTGAAATCTTATCTAAAGTCAGTCTAACGTCAAACTCCAAACATAAACATCGTGTTCAACAGTTGTTTAGTCCAAACAACTGTTGAATGCGGTTTTTTTTTCTGTGTACCGCGTCGCTCCTAGGTCCTTGCCTTCCGCGTGGACCAGTGAATGGTTTATTAACATTTAGTGTGTTATCTCTTACAGACAGTCAAGATGGCTTCGAACGGTGATACCTTCCATCGCCTCGACATCTTTAGAATTCTGAGAACTGACGAGTACTTTGTAGTAGAGGATGATGATGAAGAATCTGAAGAAGATGATGAGGATGATGACGACAATGATGATGATGACGACGATTATGACGATGATGTGGAGCGATTTCATCAGCATCTACTGGCCCTCGTGCTCAATAACTATCCATTGTGGCAGTTGACAGACGCCCTGTTCCCTGGGCTTCTGTACGTTCTTGTCCTCAACGAGACAATCTTCTGTCTCGTTTTGATGCTCATACTCATTTTTTAAATTCTTTATAATATTTTACTATATAAAAAAAAAACTGACTGGAAATTTTCTACGATTTATCTTGATGACACTTAATTGTATATAAATTCAAAATTACTGATTATTAATATGTTATTTTTTATATGATTAAAAATTAAATACTAAATTATTGCCTATGTATTTAATTCCTAACAATGATTCGATTTGTATTCTAAAAAAATCAAATGTTTTGATTTTTCTTTTATTAAAACAATCTTGATTGAAATTTGACTAAGTCATTTTACTAAGTGTCGATTAAATAAATAAATGACTATAGCCTTAGTGAAGCACAAACAACGTGGCTCCGTGAGCACCTCCCGCCACGCGCCGGCTGACTTTGTTGAACGGTGAACCTGCAGAAAAGATCTGACCAAGAATTTGTCTGGACTATAAAACTGACTGTGACCTCTGAGTTTTCTTCGGCCTGTCTTCTCAGAATAGTCAGATAGGAAACGCCGACCTCATCTAGTTAAAAAATATCACTGACGTGTAAAAGTGTTTGTACAAACCTACTTACAGAAAAAAAAATCATTTATCATCAAAAGCTTTCAGTGGGCCAACAACTGTTATGGTCTCAATATCCCCGGGAAATCTCTTAACCGACTACGAAGACCGCAGACACAATTTACTCAGGTTACCCCATCTTCATCTGGCTCCAATGAGCCACAATGCTACTGTGCATCTACATTTTGTTTTACCTCTTGTCTTGCTCTCTCTGCAATAACACCTACAATATCTAAAATAAAGCCAATGCTCATGATAATTGAACTATCGATACGCAGAATATGATAAGATGTATGTGCTTCAATCAAGAATTTTCTCTTGACATAAGTATAAAATGACCTATAAAAGTTAGTTAACATTTTTCCACCTCAGTTGTGACCACATTATGATTTAAAATTGTAGTGCTCCAAATGTTTGAACTGCTATCACGTATTTATTGACTAATTAAACTACCTTTGACTTATCATAAAAATAACCAAGTTATCCCTCAGGATTACCTGATGTTTTATTTATTTTAAATATTAATGTGCCATCACAGCTGAAAAGGAAAAATGTCAACTAACTTTCAGAGACTACTATATGTGTGCCGTTTCACCTTAAATTATAATTTACTGACAAAATATGTCGCGAATGCTGTCCAAATCAAGGCCGAGGAGCTTGCTAAGTTAGCGTAAGTTGAACAAGTGTCATATTAGTCATACAGCGTGGCATTAAGTATGTGTGGCCATTGCAATACAAAACCTTTCGTTGAATCAATAGCAGAATATCACCAAGCAAGCAGCGGAGCACTAAACAAACAGCGATTGTTAGGTGAGGCTGACAGTAGCGGCTAAGCTTGGTCATTGAATCGTAGGTTTAATTTAAAAAAATTTAATTGCGGACCACACGATCCTAAAAAAGAATAAAAATAGGTAATAAAAAAGATCAACCGAAAAAATTATACTAAAATAATTTAAGCAGAGTTTTTTAGCCCTTCCAAGAGAGATAATGCATGCGAGTGCAATTGACTAAAAAATTAAGCTCTTGCTAGAATTATTTCATCTGCTTACTCTAATAAAACCGTAGTTGATGGCGTGGGGTGGCCTCGCAAGTATATGCGTAGAATACATCAATCAGGCTACTAAAAAATTAACTGTTTAAAAACACCGGAGGGCGGAGCTTGAGGAAAAGGTTTACGCGTAATTTTATCTCGCATTTCAGTAGGTAATTCGAATGTTAAAATTCAAATAGTAATAAATGATTGTAACCCCAGCCTTAATTATAGCTAGTGTTCATCTGCGTTCGGATACGTTATGGGAGACCCTAAATTTAGTATATACTACTAGAGAGGAACAGACATCAACAAATTGACTAAAGCGATCAAATCTCAACATAGCATTTCCAGGCATTCCTGAAAACATTGTTAACTCTACTGAAACCATATAAAATTAACAGTATTTTATCTTACTTATAAGAAACAGGCTCAAGTTGCAATTATTATTTACTAAATCCGAGTAGACAATATATCATAATTCTTTCTTCTCTCTCTCTCTCTCATCTTTTGGGCAATAAAAAATTATAAAGCAGATATTATGTTCTAGACAAGTATCTGATCAAAAGCTGAATTTCGGAGAAGTGTGCAATGTTGGATCGATACTTTAAGGTGCGCCATTCCACTGTCACTTTCCGTGCGAACTGGTGATTTATTGCTGCTACTGTTGAACTGAGACTTCTTGGTAAGTAGATCTCTTGATAATCATTATCTTAGACTTGTTTATGTCCCTGATTGTTTGTAGAACAATAGGGTAATATATTATAGATTCAGTGATTTTATTCCAACATGGTGAAGTCTTCCTGTCTTCATGGCCTACCTTTGGTGACATCAATTATCAATATTAAGTTAATAAAGCAACGTTGTAGTACAGGTAGACGTCCCTTCGATGAAAAAAAAAAAAATTAAATTAAAAATATCAAATTCTCTCTACTATAAATATCCATCTCGGGGTCGCGGCCTTAGGTTTTGGGGGAGTGAGCCCAAGAGTAGGGGGGCAACAGGGCTTTGCAACTTCCAAAACTACTGCCATATCACGATTATAGATGACTGGCAGCGACCCGCGGTTCCACCCGCATAAGTGTCGACCCCGTGGGAATATTGGGATAAAAACTATCCTATATCCTTTCCCGGGATGCAATCTATCTCTCTACCAAATTTTATCGAAATCCGTTCAGTGGTTTAGGCGTGAAAAGGTAACATACAGACAGAGCAACTTTCGAATTTATAATTTCTAATTATAATTTATAATTTCTTTTATAATTTATAATTTTTTTTTTTAGTTTTGTATGGATTTGGGGGACGGGGTTCGTGATCTCTTCGGACCACTTTCCAGTAGTCCAGCTACATATTTTTTTTTACATTGGTGCTCTTTACAGGTGTGCAGCGACAGAAAACAGCAGTAGAAATGTCATCGGATCTCGATTCAACCCTTCGTTTCCCGGCCAAGATGGAGGGTGCGGTAGTTTTGATTTACCAGGACTGCCTGCCTCGCGTCGGGTTCCGTGGACCTGATGCCTTGCAGGGGCAGTTCCGCATTCTGAAACAGGGCCAACCGGTTAACTAAACCCGTTCCATATCGTTGCACCTCTAGGATGCATCAGATAGTATGGTTTTTCAGCAAAACCTATACCTAATGACCCGCGCATATCTGTATAAGTTTGGTCGTTATATTATTTTTTCAAATTATAGTTTTGAATGAACAAAATGGAAAAAACAAAAAAAAAATGTATTAATTTTGTATAATATCATTTGTCTTTTCTTCTTCTTCAGAAGATTTGTCTTTTGATTACGGTGTATTGTTTATTTTAAAATGTAAGCCTACCCTATGTACTTGTTTTTTTTTACATTAATTAATATGTTTTTCTCCATCACCAAACTGCTTTTGTGAATCCTTGAATAAATGTGTAAAAAATTTAGTATTTCGTTTGCTTCTTACTACACACTCGGAGATCACATCCAAGAGAATCACACACAGTCATACTGAAGCATCCCAGTATATAAATTAAGCACATAATAATTAATAAAATACTCTCCAATCTCTCACACTTTGGGCCACATCTATTGTATTTAGTCTTCAATGTTAACGTTGTTTAATGCAAGGTTAAATAGACTCGAGCCACATGTTTGACAAACCAGTCAATAACATGAATAAAGTATAATCCTGTGATTTGAAATTTGAACAGACTGCTCTTGAATATTCTAGTAGCGTAGCCGCTACGCCGTAGCAGGTACTACGTCGTAGGTAACACAATGACGGAGTAGATCATTGTTTGATTGTTATTGTTAATTATTTATCATCATCATCATCATCATCATGAAGTGATTGCAAATTAACACTTCCTCTAGAGAACCTAAACCAGCAAGGCTTCAGAAGCCTTGCTGGTTTAATTTTCGCATGGCAATTGAAATTACACAGAGACAGAAAAACTTCTAAAAATTTTGTCATGATCATAATTTATTCCCTTGTAAGTATTTAGTTTTGTATGTTTACAATGTGCTTTTTCACAGAGTTGTTAATTAATTATTTTTATAACAGTTTTATTAAAAAAAAAAAATCCCTAATTTAATTGAAATGTAAAGTGATGGCCTGAAATACAGGTTTGAATAAATCTAGTTCGGGCGGGTCGCTACCTAACACTAATTCCGAACCATCATTAGGTACTTGCACCTGTAATAAAAATATTTTAGTTTATTTTTAGGCACTATAATTGTATGAGTTTGCTACTCTTGGCTAAATGTACACCTTTTGTTAACGTTTTTTATTAAATAAATAAAATTATAAATTATGGGTTAACGCAGCATACGGTGTAGCCACTCGTAGGTCGTAATTCTAGATTATACATAGTTCTAAACATACTTCTTTGTGAAGTTATCTATTTGTAGGTATGTGATATATGGCTGACATCCACCCTTCAATCATACATGTATACATTCTATATATTAGACGAGTGGTGGGTGTTGCCATATCAACAATAAATACATTGTATCGAAGCCTTATTTACTCTCTATATATTTTTTCTTAGCAGAGGTACCAACCGCGTAAGCCGAGCGAGCGCAGCAAGCGGTTCGCGCCACTAGCCGGCGAGCGCTGCAACCAAGTTGGTAGCAGTTACTTGGCCATTTAGTATTTTTATGACGCCAAAATAGGTTTGAGGTTCACAAAAACAGGCGCGATCATTATATTAGAGTGTTCAATAATATTTTTTGCAGCGTATAATTTGAATTATTAAAGGTTCGAAATATACGCTTTCTTTAGTGCACCTCAAAAAATTACAAATTGTTAAAAATAGGCTCAATTATTTAATAAAGTGCATCATTAGATGAGCAAAAAGTTTGTAGAGGGTCAGTAATTTGAAAAAGTTTCCATCATTAGCATGTGAATAAGTTTTGAGAGAATAGGTTAAATATTTCCCTTTATTAAATCAATTTAATTACTTCACATATCTTTTTTTCTCCAAGTGAATTGAGACATAGGTACTGTCTTAGGATTAATTAGACTACTCCATGAGGGCATAAAAACCAACATAGTTCATAATGCTATAATTGACTTTGTGTCTGGGTACGGTCTTACCCATTCTCCATTGAATTTCGCGGGCTACCTAACGCATCCCCTTTAAAATAAGGCTTCGGTCACGCACGATCAATCATTAATGCTGCTGTGTTGCAACAAAACGTGAGGCTGACGCGCAATTACGTTAGACGATTTTGAAAGTTGTTGCTTGCTCAATAAAGTTCACAATAGCTACGAGAGTACTTGAAGGCGTGCCAACCGCACGACGGAGCGGGAAAATTTATTGTTTTCCTGCAAAATAAACGCTCCCTAAACCTGAGTAAACACGAACTGCTTTTCGCTCTCATTGAATTCTAATACAATAAATAAATTAACGGTTTTTGTAAAGAGAATTGTTCCAAGTATATTCTCAGCTTTTAAACACCGTCAGTGTGGTAATGTGTTAAAACTGCAGCGGGCAAGCCGATCGATAATCGTTTCCGACGCCATTCTATCGTTGCATCGGGATGTCGTCAGATCGCTAAGTTATCCTAGTGACTATCGATACCTAATCTCTTGTTTTATTCGCTACTCTGTGACTGTATCTGTTCGAGACGAACTTTTGGTAAGTGGAACTCTAATCACAGTTTTAAAAGTCCTAGATTGCCACACCGTAGATAACTTGAAATATTTCAGTACTTAATATTTAATAATGTGCCGTATTTGTAAGAAATTTATTTCTCAACAAGATGTTATGTACAAGGCACATAAGGGACACACGATACGGTGATACAAAGTACACTTGAGACCATTTTCCGAACTTAAAATAAAGTACCTATAATAAAAACATTAACATAAAAATCATGTAGGTATTGTTTTTCTTTTTAACAAATCATTTACTTACAAAATAACATTTCATTTCGTCCTCTACAAAGTTTTCAATCCACCGGCAAAATAAATAATTAGTGTGGTCAAAAATATACATAATAGATAACCAGGAGTCACCAAATGGCCGACCGCGGTCCGCATTCTTGCCGCCGCGTGCTGACTTATTTTATGCGGACCTTAAAAGTCAACAATAATATTAACTAAAACTTAATCGAAAAATATAGTTTTGAGTTTTAGCTTTCACCGTTTCATTGTAATATTAAAAAAAACTTTAAAAACTGAAAACAAGTTAATTAACTAAAATTCAGGTCAAAATTTTTTTTTTCCAAGAAATCAGACTATACTTTTCCGAAGGATTTTGACGCGCTGAATTCGAATCTGGCCTCAAAATTGCTCTATCACGTCAGGGTTTGAGATATCCTAACCTAAAAGTGCAAAAAATACCGTTTTTTCTCATTTTTGAGGTTATGTAGCACGGCCGATCCTATTTTCTTTCAAAAATTGTTAATAGCATCACAAAGGACTAGTCTTCCTCTTTAAAATGACGTTGAGTTTACTCAAACATCTTTTTTTTTCGCAGATTCGAATTCAGCGCTTCAAAATCCTTCGGAAAAGTATAGTCTGGTTTCTTGGAAAGAGTGTTCGTCAAATTTTGTTGAACTGTGATTATGTTGTATACAATGACGGTTTGATGAGGTTTAGGTACTTTTGGGTGTTTGGAGTTCGTGTGAAGTGTGGAGTGAGTGTGGCGTGTGTGGACCTGTATGTGGTGAAAAACTTCTTGATATTTTAAATTTTGGCAGCTAGTAATCGTCTACCAAACGGACCGTGACAGTCATTTTATTTTTGAAGACGGACCCCCTTTAAAACGAATTAATGATACCAATACGAGCGCGAATCCGGTGCCACAATAAAGCAACTCACAGTAGGGCAAGTCTATTTATGTTTGATGTGTAGGAAAGTTTTTATCAGGGTGTTTTTATTAGGTTTGTTAAATGAGTTCAAACGCATGTTAAACATTAAAAAGGTATATAATGAAAATGAAAGCACGGTTTATGGAGCACAAGCAGGTATTCATATAAAATCAATGAAACGTATGTGAGGGTGGGGTACGTAGTTACGGACTTGCGATCTTTCGTCCACCCTCGGTTGTCAAGGGCGCGTGGTCGCGGACGAATGTGTCGTCTCCCTTTGGCGCGCTTAAGGGCAAGTACGTACACATACGATAAGGCTATACTATAAATGTGATTTTTCAATTAAGTTATGATAATATAACTTAAAATTAATCTTCAAAATATTTAGTGCTGTTCCTGCGTAAATTTTGTAATTACGCTTTCGTGTAACCGGTTGAATGTCATTATGTTAACGTGCCTGATGCTGTTTGTGTATTGTCTATTTTATTTTTTTATCATTTTCGATAACTTTCTGATAGTCTTTACTACAATTTTGATTATGTCAATGTAAATAATGCAGAATTTTTTTATTACAGAATACAGGTACTTAACGTACATTTAAGTAGCCAGAGGTGCCCAATAAAACTGGATACTTTCATAATTTCGGAATCAAATTATAAATCAAGATAAATCTTTGGTACATTTTAGTTGCAGTACCTACTTGAAAAAGAGGCGGTGTCTTTATTTGTATGATTTTTTGGGCATTAGGAGATGTGAAAATTATGAAGAGCTTGTGAACAATCTCCTACAAGTATCAGCAGATGGATTATATTTGTTACTTTAAGTTTAAGTAGGCGGCGCTTGCGCATCGCGACATCACCTTGATCTCGAATCTCGTGCCGAGACTCACCGCTCATAAGCGGAAGCGGTTGTCGAAGCGGTTGGACGAATATAGTCGTCACTGTAACCTGCCTACCCCTTCGAAAAATCAGGCGTAAAGTAGTCAAAATAGTATATTGTAGCCCTAGTAGGTACCTAGTCGGTGTAATTACACATGAGTTCGTTTTTTCTCTAGAATGGTACGTTCATAATACCAGGCGCATTGCAGATGACCATGTGCGGTAGATTTGGCATCAGGTGAGCTGCAGGATTGAATGCCACCACGTCATACGAAGAAAAACACCCTTTCCCTCTCCGATCAATATCATATTCATGTGACTGAATATACTGCTAAAATAAAATTGTATTTTGTCTTACGCCTTTCTCGTGCAAAGATAAGACAAATAATCCCTGCGTCCCAAGAAAATCCGCGAACAAATTGTTTACATTTGGCTTGTTACTTGTTACAGGTCAACGGAGTTAAGGAGTTAATCTATAGCTCGCCAAAATGGGTAATGATCCCAAGACGGTGAATAATCTAGATCCATTCCGTGACACTTCGGCACACACTGAAGTAGGCGGCCAAGGAAGGCAGCAGCCGCAGCAGCCGCAGCAGCCGCAGCAGCCGCAGCAACCGCAGCAGCCGCAGCAACCGCAGCAGCCGCAGCAGCCGCAGCAACCGCAACAGCCGCAGCAGCCGGAGCAGCCATTGCCGCAGTATAAGCCGTTGGACCCGGAGCAGCTGCAGAAGCTGCATGATCTGCAGCAGATGCAACCGCTGCCGCAGTCAATGCATCCACTGCGGTTTTCGCTTCTATTGCTGCAGCAGGACAATCCGAACAATCCGTACTCTGATGCGCAGCGTGAATTTATACGTAACATTCCCAATTGGGCTTGGTAATACAACCTATCGCATGTATTCGTGTTACCGTGGTCGATTCGAGCTTTATTTGCTTGTCTGTGTTTGTACTGTGTGCTGATTCTGATCTGTTTGATGATTGATGATGTCATATTTTTTGTCTGTTTTTCATTATTTTTGTCTTGTCTTTCTGTCATAAAATAATTACTAATTATTTATTTTGACATTAAGTTAATTTTATTTTTGAATATTATTTTTGTTGATTACTCAGGTTTCTTATTACACAAGTAAGGTTTGTTTTCACAGTAAATTCAAAAATTTTTTTTTGTTCGTTTGGTATTTCGGTGTGAAGAAAAAATACTGGTATTGTTATTATTTTTTATTTATCATTTTAAGTATTGTTATGAATGAGTTAGGTACCCACCTGATATTTGGGAAAAATATTTTTTTTTTTAAATAATTAAACAAAACTATTCTATTATAAGATCCTAAAGTATTTCATATTTTGTATATCGTGTTCTGAAACCAACTTGTACCTTGCCAAAATTATTAGTTTTGATCAAATATATTTTTATGATTTAGTTACTTAACTTTTATTTTAGTAAAATTACCTAAAACAAAATTATTTCACTCATGTTTTTTTATTTAAATAATTAGCAGATTTATTACAAATAAGGTGCTGACTATCTGCCTCAGAGTCATATCATAGTCATTAGGATACCGAAATCCATCGTATGTGTAAACATGATATATTTCAAATCAGATAGTCGGCAACTTCTTTGTAAATATAATCTTACAAATCTGCTAATTATTTAAAGAAAACAACATGAGTGAAATAATTTAATTTTGCACATTTAACATGAGTAGCCTAGCTTTTGGTTACTTAGTTCTTCTGATGAAGTACTAAACAACCATAAATTGAGCCTACTTAGCGTTACTGCCTCTAAAGTGAGCATTACAGTTATAAACATTGTCTTTCGCCACTTTATTAAGTTATACAAAGCCTATAAAAGTCCTCGGAGAAGAAAGTAAGCCTGCAATAAAAATCTCACATATTTCAATATGAAACGTTCCTTTAAGGTAATTGCTAATTAATACAAATAAATAAAATTGGAGTGTCTGTTTGTAATATTAAAATAACCGCTTTTTACTAAATGCATATGGATTATACACGGTACATACGAGTATACCAAAATAACAGTTTACAATTTTTGTCTGTCTGTCTGTCTGTTTGTTCCGGCTAGTCTCTGAAACGGCTGGACCGATTTTGACGGGATTTTCACTAGCAGATAGCTGATGTAATGAGTAACTTAGGCTACTTTTATTTAGAAAAAATAAAAATAGGGTCCCACGAAAAAAATGAAAACCAATGAAATGAAATGAATAATATCCGATTCAAATAGGGAAGTTGTATTATACTCCGTTTATTTAGGTACTTAGCCAAATGTAAACAAATCATAATAAAGAAACTGAGTATAGTTATGTTTATAAGTGGATCCTAAACGTAAAGATTTCTTAATCTCCATAGAAATTTATAGAATAAATAATATATAGTGTTTTCGTTTTAGCCCAAGAAAATCGTACACCAAATATTGTATATAGGGAAATTTTTCAATAAAGCTAATACGAAAAACTAATAATGAATAATAATTAAACTAAAAATGCAAAAACGAAAAAAAAGAACTAAATAGAGAAATATTGTACAAAATAAAATATCAATTCATAAAATAGAAGAATTTCATTAAAATCAGCATAGGTACCTATTTCTTTACACGAATTAATAAGTTATCGTAAGCTCTGCAAACTGAACAATATAAAAAAACAAGTTGCCGATATAAAAAAAAAGAAAAACATAAATATCGAAGTGAAAGTGACACTATGACGAATACTTAAAATCAAATGAATGTGATATATTGAAAAAAATGTGGTTTCCTATTTCGTGTAACATGTTATGTATGTGGCATATAAGGATTTAACATATTGGTATATGTTTTTTGGCTCTTTGGTCTAGTGTCATGTAAAAGGAATACACGATTCAATGAATTTTTCTCGTTATAAAAAATTGCAAAGTTATATCTTTCTTTTTACTTTTTCGACACCACGGCGTATAGCTTAAGAGTTATTCAATGGAATTTACTTTAAAACATAGAGAGAATTATCATATCAAAGTTTACTCAAAGTAGTTTTAAATTTAATTAATTTATTTTGTAAAAAAAGGAGTAAATTCGTTTTGGCAAATACGTCATTTTATTCCGAGTGCAAGCACAATATAGCCATCTCTCTTCTTTTGCGTTTCAAAAGTAATTGCATCACTTTCGCTCGCTTAGTAGATCAGTCGCTACGATTTATTTTCGAACACAGTGCGGTGTGCCTCTCAAGGTTTGCACTAAATGGGAGTCCAGCTCAGCATGTGTCAGGCAAATATACCTGCACACCTACGAACAAGAACGTTTCCCAATGCAAAACTTTACTGTAGAATACATAATTAAAGTGTCGGGTATACTCAGGTATACTGTGTAAATGAATAATATTAGTGTGAATAATATTAGTGGTGGTTAAAATTAAATGCGTTTACAATAAATAAATATAGGTAAATAACATACTTACTATACCTTTGTTCATAGGTTGTGACCACGTGATACGTTAAATAGACAGATTGCCTCGGGAAGGACACGACAGCCAGTTATACATATAATGGAGGTGTCATTAGTAACACTCATGAAGCCAAGTTCCACATATTAATTCCACACACTGTATTATTGTGTAAGTATCTACCTAGCTGGTTTAATTTGTAGAAAAACATAATCCATTCAATGTCATTGTGCAAGTATTCTTCTTTTTGATAAAATATCAAAAAGAAGAAAATCTTTTTATACCTTTTGTTTATGTTTTCGCTATCTTTTTGTTTTTACTTTTGATTGACACATAGATATATACCTACTTTGTTTTACTGCCAGAACCAGCGCATTTTCATTTCGGTAGCTAATAGTCATAGTCTTCAGAACTAAGTTAGATTTATTTATGTATATAAATAAACTATATAATAAAATATATAAATAATAATTAATGTATATATATACACGAATATTATTTATTCGAGATATAATTGAAAAGGACAAATAAAAGAGTCACGCTCTCGGCACAATATGTTGCCACTGTCTGTCACTGTAGACACTGTCACTGACTCAACAGATGGAACACGTTCCATCTGTTGAGTATATTCACGACTGTGTCTTGGCGTGTTTTTCTGTATTTCACCTATTGTTATGTCAGGGGTTAGGAGGGTGTATTTTTCGATCGGTTTTTTCCCCCGACTTGATTCACCCCGCGTAGCATCTGCTATTTGAGGAAAACGTGACTGTTTATTTCCAAACATAACAGAGGGGGTTCAGCGTTTATAATAAAAATAATAACGTTCTATCTGACTGTATTTCCTGTTTGCCTCATTAATTTAAAAGTATATTTAGGTAGCTTTGCGCAGCTGTTACTGCAAAAATACGGGGACCAATGTAGGTATTTGCCAAAGATGTTAAAGGACGGAAAAGACAGTGCACTGTGGTACCGCCGCCGAACAAAGGCGGTCATAAATACTGAAAATCTTATTTAATGGTTTTTTTTCGTGGGAAGTGGTTCCGGTAGCAATAAAAACTCATAATATATTAGTGTACATGTAAATTAATACATAATAATATATATATGATAATTTGTTAACATTAAAAGAATAATAAAATAAATATCAAAATATTAAGTGTGCTTGTCCCCCGTTGTGAAGCGTTTTTGACAATAAATCGAAACTTTTCATGTTGGGGTGTATTCTCTATGTGTCAAAAAGACACAACTAAATAGATAAATGAAAAAATAAAAATGGAAATCAATAGATATTTTACATGAAATCGACTTAAAATTAGAACTTACATAACAGATTTAAAATTAGCTAGACTTGCAATAAATCTAAAATTTGCTTTGACATTGCGCTTTTTTTCTTACGGGGAAGATTTCCAAGGCCAGTAATATAAGGAGGACTTTATCTAAAACATCTTTTTGTGATTCGAGGATTCTGGAAACTGTATGATCTAACAAACTTTGCAGTTCAATTTCGGCTTTAGATTCTGAGATGGATATATTATCTGGGTAGCACTTCTTTTTAGTATTTAAAATACTTTGGTAGGACGGTAAAATATTACGTGAAGTTTTACTATTAACAAAATTTCTAATTGGTAAATATTGGTGTTTAGTTAATTTAGCCTCTACAACAAGTGACAAAACCTCGTCTGCATTAATATCTGATGTAAAACTAGTATCAGACTTATCAGAAGTGTCTAGCAATGTTTTCACAGCAGAGATATCCACTTGAGATAGCTGTCTCAATCGTCTACGTTTTGATCTCTGACTACGCTGGGAAAAATCTTTTTTTGGACGCCCGCGAGATGGCCCCGCTTCTGGTTGAATTTCTCCATGAACACGTTGCTCAACGCTCCTTCTTAACTCAATACATTCAATGTCTTTCAGCCAATCAAAATACTTAAGTAATAACTTTGATTTACTCCTACCTACTTGATTCCAATAATAATCAAGACTTTTACATAAACACAGTATACGATCATCTAAATCCTTAAAGTCAATATTTTTGAGATCACTGAACGATGACAGCAAAACTTCTAATATACCTTGGTGTTTTTTGGTTGCTTTTCCACTCACAATACTCCAAATCTCAAAGATATACATCCTTGAGAAGGAACACTTGATCAAAGTACCTGAAAGAAAAGTTTGAAATCAGTTGCGAATTTCGTAGACCTTGCTACGATTGCGTCTACCCAGGCGTAGGCCCTTTAAAGCAGCCATCGGCGCAGAATGGCGCAAATCAAAGTATAATATTTTTAAAATATACAGTCTAAACTACAATTTAAGATAGTTGCGAATGTTTGCAAAATCTTGCAAAATTTTGTAGCTCTAAGCAAAGTTATTATATTAGAAAAATATACCATAAATTATGTATGGCGTAGCACGTAAATAGTACAAATATTATACTGACAATTTATTGAAAATACTATCAAATGTGACAAACATACCTTGCTGTTTGAATTTCCATTGCACAAAACAACAACACAAACAAAAGAATTCCGGGAATTCACTTGTAACCAAATACTTTAATTATGAGTCACCGATAACAGCGAGTGCAACGTAACGATGCGTTCACTTCCGAGGTCAAAAAGTTAGAGATAATTAAAACAAATAGGTGACATATTTATATCACCGGATAGCTCATTTAATGGTCTATCGAAATATGTAACTGGTTTCTGGAAATTCGAATATGAGTTTTATGGATTTATGACCTATGGGCGGAACCACAGTGCAGTGGGAGAAATCTCTCCAAAAAAAATTGGAAACCCGTTATTTCGTTGAGACTATGTGCTAGATACTTTTTAAACTTGAAGACTTTTATGGGAGAGATTAGTATGTACAGTGGCGTCCGAAAGTTAGTTGACATTTTTCTTCTTCAGCTGTGACACAATAATAACGTTTTTATTGACTGGTGATCAGTTCTGTGGATGCAACCTACCGACTAATTATTATCATAAAAAACTTTTGCACAAAAAAAAACAACAACGACTTCCAAAAAAACACTACAAAGTGAAAAATAACTTTGAAAAACCTTACCTTACCTTTAACCTTACCTTTTTGTGCGAAAAGTTTAAATAAATAAATAAAGTGAAAAATAACTTTAATTTCGGAAGTCGGTGTCTTTGGTTTTGTATTTTCGTATTTTGCCACCATTTGCCACCGACTTCCGAAATTAAAGTAATTTTTCACTTTGTAGTGTTTTTTTTGGAAGTCGGTTGTATTTTTTTGTAAAAAAGTTTTTATTTTTCAGTTTTTAGTTGTAAACAAATTCGTATAACACTACTTGCTATGTAAATATCAGTGACAGGAAGTTAATTTATGTGGAAAAAATAAGTATTATTCAAGCAAACTGTGCTAAAAAAGAATTTCTTAAATCGATTTACTATTGCCGGATATCGCGTAACATATGAGTAAATAAAAAACAAAACCGGCCAAGTGCGAGTCGGAATCGCACACGACGGGCTCCGTACCACAAGGCATAAAACACCAACAAAAATGATACATTTACCCCTTTCAATTTTAACTTTATTTTATTTTTAAGGCTCCTTCAAACAGACCCGACACGCGATAAAATCGCACGCGACTCAAAGGCACTGCAAGTCGCGTAACGACCGGAGCCTAAGTGTCGCGCGCAATTATATAGTGTGTCGCGCCTGTTTGTAGGAGCCTTTATTATTTGTTTTTTTAGCTGTAACAGAAATACGTCATCTGTGAAAATTTCAACTGTCTAGCTATCATGGTTCATGAGTGACCGACAGAGAGACAGACGGAGAGTGGAGTCTACTAAGACTCCCTATTACTAAATAGGGTCCCGTTTTTACCCAAAGGGTACGGAACCCTAAAAACAGTCGAATTGAGAACCTCCTCCTTTTTGAAACCGGTTAATTATGTAAAGATACGGCACATATAGCCACAATGCATCCCATAACAATTCCACTAAGCCACCACTGAAAAGTCATAAAAGCAAAACGACGCAATTTCGTTTACTTGAATTTTTACCAGTAGTTTTTGTGTGAAAACGAAAATACTGAACCAATTTTAATTAAATTTCTATGGGACCAATCTGAAAGTAAAATAATAAAAAAAAATAATATATATAATAATAATAAATATAAAAAAAATATAAAAATAATATATATAATAAATATAAAAATAATATATATAATAATAATAATAATATCCTTTTAAATAATAATATCATTTTGCAAATCGGCTTATAAATAAAGGAGTTCTGAGGTCACATTTCATCTGCCTAGCCTTTTCCCAACTATGTTGGGGTCGGCTTCCAGTCTAACTAGATGCATCTGAATACGCACTGGTAGACCATGGCCCGACTTAGGACATAGGATACTTTTTATCCCGGTAGTATGTTCCCGTGAGATAATTTCCGACCTCTACGCGGCAAATAGAGCTTATATTACCGAACCATTGAAATCATTTCTGATTTCTTATTCATTTCTCCATTTCTTTCAGCAACTGATGCGTCGAAAATATATTTACCGATCAATTAATTATACTAATTGCTTACGCCGAGACTTCAAGTTTCTCGAGTGGAGTTCGTATCGTATCGGCCAGCGTAGCGAGGGACATCACCAGTTAGATGGACCGTCGATAGTAGGATGCTAGCTGATCCGCAGCCGAAGCAGTAGCGCCAGCACAGCACCCCAAGCCAGGAAGATGGATAGCGCAAGCGTATCGGCAAACGTTGCGTTCCACACAACCATGGCTTGGCTTACCCAGATGGGTAAGCCAAGCATGTCAATATTTCTATGGCATATGCCATAGAAATATTGACATGCTGTCCGGCCTCTTTCAATCGTCGCGTCAAGCCATTGGGTTCTAATACAGCTGGAACGCTAACGTTTACAAGAGCTCGTTGAATGATGTCGTTAATATGGAGTTTATTGCAGGATATTCTCCATATGAAACGAAAAACTGGAACCGAGCGCTAGCTTCTGACGTTTCATAAGTGCCCATGTACGGTTATGTAAAGTAAAACGTTTTGAATGTATCGATCCAAGGTGTAAATGTTAGTTGTTTGTACTTTACTCTCCTGTAAACTGTTTTATTTAGTGTCATTACTAAACAATTCAGTCCGGATTCGAACAATCCCGCTTTGTCCCCTTCGGGCGCAAATGACAGTTTTAAAAGACCTTTTTCAACTCTCCAAACTCTTGTGTTTGTCAATATTAGAGTGGTCTGATTCTGCCTGATTTGGGGACCACGCTACATGTGTCCGAAGTGTGGTGTCATCTCCTCAACGGTGGCAGTCAGCTTTACCTTTAAGTTCTATGTAGACAACACAATCTTTTGAAGTGAATACCCGTAATTCAGGGCACGAATACCGAAAGTAATCCTGATAGTAGTGCCCTGAAAAAAACTGCGCAGTTTTACTTGTTGTGGCTGCAGGGAATAAATACAGTGAACATTGGTTTAGCTACAAGTAAATCAATACAGCAAAACAATGTTGTCCCCTCGCTCCATGCATGCTAAGACATTATCTTGCCCCCTCCCTCTTTCTCGACTTGCTTTCTCTTTCTCTCTAGTAGGATCTAGTGATCTGATCTACAAAGGGAGAATGGTTTTCCTTGCCTGTACATAGTAGATTTTTAAAATTTTGATATAATAAATTTGTTCTGTTATATTTAGTTGAAGAACTACATAACCGGCCTTCTTATTGAATCATGAGCTAATTCCCAATCAACGTACCCCCAGGCGATCTCTACCTGGGAGTGCAGCTGCAGGCAGGGCTGTCCTGAGGCTGCAATCGATTAAATAAAATACTTTAGAATGTCTTAGGAGAATTCTTATGACTTCAATAATTTTTCAATAAGTTGCAGAAGTTTAGGTATGCTTGGGGCACATTGTCACTAATCAATACATGGCCCAAATATATTCTCACGACTGCGCACAAGGGGTGCTGAACCTGCTTTATCGGAAGCACCCCAACGGTTTCCGACCACGGTGGTGCATTATCACAATTGTGGTGGCAAAGTGCTGGTGTCTTTTAACAAAAATAATCATGTTACATTTAATAAATATCTACGTAAAATATTATTATAGGTATACGTTCTGTAACTTCTCCAATTATGAAATTATGTAAGTAATCTATATTATTTATTTATTTGCTCATTTGCCTTGCGAACAGTGCAAATCGATATGGTGAAATGCGTCATTTTATTAACTGTTTGTGATACAGTTAATGACAAATGAAGTATTAAATTATAATAACTTATTTGTATAATTGTGTACGTATATATTTTATTCATTTATTTAGGTATTTAAAAGTTAATATAAAAATGTAGGACAACTTAGAGTGCAACTAGGAAACGGAGTTATGGTGCGGTGTAGTGGGGTGTGGGGGGGGGAACAATGAAACACCATGTGACACCATTCACATTTAATTACAATTAAAATTAGAAAGGTACATTCACTATAATACTTAAATATTGAATCTTTTATGAATAGAATAATTAGTAGGTATACACTGGATAATATTAAAGGATTGAATTATATTTAAAAAAGGTACAAATATAAAAATAAAGTTCAAATTTGTATTTTAGTTTTTCTTGCGTTTTGTTGAAAGTGCTCAGCTTAGTAACTTTTGTATTTTGGCTCCTCATTTGTAAAGTACAAAAATGTTACAATTTAATATTTTTTACGCGAAACTTTGAATCGAAGGCGATTGTAACTTATTTAGTGAAAAATAGGCCTCAAGCTGCTTTATGTTTAGCGTCGATCTTTGCCAATGCAATTGCAATAACTCCGATGGTTAGGTCTATTAATGTCATTGCTTTGCGTCCGTCACCCAGAAAGACATAACATACCTGTTAATTTACCTTCGGAGCTGATAACTGATAACAAATCCACGGACCACCTCCTTCACGAAGAGCAAAACTAATACTGATTGTTGGTAATAATATACACGAAAATTCCCATTGACTTGACCTCATTTCCTAGAATTTTTATACCAAAATAGATCTTACACCCAATCAGTTAGGAGATTACTCCCACACGTATAATATTCTTTTCTTTTTTACCAAATTTTATACATACATAGGGTCCCATGAGGGTAGGCAGAAACGACAATATTTTATTTTTCCATTAAAACAATATAAATGAATTAAATAAATTAATACAGATATGTTTAAACGAATCTTTAGGGCGCTACTTACTTTAGAAAAAATAGGGTCAAGATAGACAAATCACATTTTTTAAATCTAGAATGTAGTTGTTACTTTAAATGAAATAATAGGTTGTAATGAAAACTTGTTCATGAACATTTGAAATTAATACTACAGCCAGCTTATGAAAACTCAAATTACTTTTCCAATTTGACACATTAAAAAAATTATTATTTAACTTTTATAGTTAGTTTATGTATATTTTGTTTGTTCATCACTTGGACAGGTATTGTAAACTAGTAGTATAATTACCTGTAAGTATTCCTTTAAGCAAACAGTTTATTATTTTTAATATTTACCTACATTATGGTTAAAAAAATCTTGTAATTATTCCTCTTATCTACTAAATTTGTTTAGACTTAGATTATGTACCTTGACTCCGTTTGTAAATTAACATGTCCATAGAGAACCGGGTGATCCGTAACTCAGGACGTTCCTACCTCAGACATCTCTCTCTACTTAACGTTGTGCATTTTATAAACCAGTATATGATGTTGAGATAAATAAAGAAGGCAAAGTTATCATAGGCTGACTGTACCAGTACTGTACAGTTTTTGTTTAGATAACTGTAGTTATGAAATGAAGACTTGAAGCCAGAGACGTTAACATTTAAAGTTTCGTATGGTATGGAACAGTAACACATTAGAAATTATAATGAATGATTGATACCCTCGACGGCAGCCACGCTGACTGTTCTGTCCTGGAGGCAGCGCAAGGCCGTGTCGTGGCGGGCCTCCTCGACGTCCCTCATGGCTGCGACCACCGCCCCTGGGGCTCGCACCACCAGGCTCACCACTATCCGTGGTTGGTCTCCCACGCCGTCACACACAGAGATCAGCTGCCGCCTCGGTGTGCAGTTCCTGTGGTCATGCGGTGGTTCGTGACGACGCGCTAGCATTACGACAGCTATTTTCACCTGAAAATTTTATAAGCAAAATGATAACCAAACCATACTTAGACTATAATTTACGTTTCCATTGCTGAGACACGATCCTCCTCTCCATAATGTCCATAAACGACCACGCGGGCCCAGCTCGTGTTGGAAAATGTTAGTTTTATATTAATCACTCGTTCAATTTCACAATGTAAGAAATAGGGGAAGAGAACAGGCCGAATGAGAACGGCCGACATTCATAACATTTTTTTTTTAATTCACGCAGGTTTTTAAATTTACGTAGTTTCACTTTCAAATAATAAGCCTTAACGTATGCACTGGCTCGTTAAATTTTATTTTAAGGGAACCTTGTGTTCCAATGACCATGGCTCATCATTAAAATCAACTAAGTATTTAAACACTAACTCGAATATTTCGGTAAATACGTACAGAAATATTGACAAAAAAACACCACTAACGTCGCCTAAGACTTTTCCCTCGATAGATAATGGCATTGGGGGTGCTAAAACGATTGCAGAATGGACACATAATTTCACTCACCTGAGTAAGGCAACAACTGAGTTTAAAACTTGAGATTAGAACCCAAAATTCCGTTTTCTGACGAAGGTGTCCGCCATACGACACGGGAAGGTTATTTGCAATTATCGACCGGTGCGCTGGCCCCTTGTGCGCAAGTGCAGTTTCCTACCCCTGTTTATATCAACGTACTTATTTGTGTACCTCAATGTCTAGCACGTACACCTTTTAAATTGTTACATGCGATTTAAATATCGCTGAATAATTCTGCTAAAGCAAAGGATGATAATAATTCAAAAATTTAGATTTTTTTAAATCTACCTTTGTAAAAAAGTGCAATATCTACGCCAACAATAAATTCAAATGAATTTGATTTCTTTTTTCTTTTTTTTTTTTTTTTGTGCAAATGCACAAGATGGGTTTCAGGCTGGCTAATGGAACCTATCTACTTAGGTACTTAGCATCAAACCTAAAACATTTTCTAAACATACACCATTGTAACGTAGGTACATACCCATGGCTCTTAGGAGGTCGATCTGGGACAGAAAATTTAAATCGGTGCCATCTAGGTACGCAATGACACAACACTTCCGTTCCTGAGTAAACTTTCATGAGTTAAACTCTCATTTAAACTCTGTTTAAACCGTTTCAGTCTATATGATGGGTTAATAGATGACGCTACAATAAGCCAGAATATGAAAAGTTTAATGGTCTTAACATTAAACGAAATAAAAAAACATACATACATAAAAATAAGGCTTTTTTTTCATAAGAATTCTACACGTAACCTGATCTAAAGTTTACATATGTTAAAAATATCAAAACAAGAATTCAAAGATAGGTTCTTCGAATTTTATGTTTTGATGTTTTTGATACGGGATCCGAAATAAATAATACCTTCTCGAAAAGTTTTCATGCTTAGGTACAAATGGTTTCCAAAAGGAAGTTTGCAGATACTTGAGGTTAGAATTTGGGTTAGAATAATATAATACATAACTGTCCTATTCTTATTATGTTTATTACTGATTATAAATTATAATATCATCTATCTACTATTGATAACTGCACATAGCATTTGAACACCTTCTTGAACATTTTGTTTTCTAACCTACAACATTTTATTTTTGTTTTAAAATACTAGGCGGGAATTAAAATTAATTAACATTCTCTTAATACTTGCTTTCAATACTCTTTTATTAAAGCTTTCTAAATCTTAGCTTATTGATTCAGATTACTGAATTTACGAGTAGGTAAGTACTGTTGCCATTTTCCCAATATTTATGATGGTCACTGCAGCATATTTTCTCCGTAGGTTCCATCCCTTTAATATATCATATTTCACAGTTCTTACAGCATGTCATATTTCTCTAGTTGCTTACCAAATTGTCTTATTAAAGCTTCCTAAATCTTGGTTCAATCATTCAGAATACGTAACTTATTTTATTGTGGACAGTGCTGCATATCTACTTCTATAGGCCTTCATCTGAGTAGGAATTTATCCCCTTTTCATCATCTTACACAATTATCCATCTATCGTATCTTTAATCTTCTCCTAATTAACATTTTACTATAGGTACATACATGGAACTCAACACTTTGTTTCCACTATGGAGATTATTTAATGAGAACATAGTTATGTGATTATTTAATTGATTAAATATTTAATTGATTAAACAGACACTTCTAAAATGTAAATAATAAAAAAGCATAAGGCCTTTGTGCATTTGTGAGTTTAGAATAGATAGGTAACACTTTATTTGTGCATCAACAAAGATCACCACGTAGATAGAGAACTAGAGCTTTTCTATGTCAACGGATCTCTAAATTAAAAAGTATACAGAATAAAAAATACTAAAATAGTCACTTGATAAAAAGAATAGGTAACAGTCAGAAGAACAGCTCAGACCGGAATAATTAGAATCAAAACGAATCAATGATTACATCGATTAATACATGCATCGTCGTCATTGAAGCTGCGCCAGGTATCAAAACATCTTAGAGCTTCTTCAAATGTATATGTAGCACCCACGACACTACACGACAGTGTTGTTGTCGCGAACACACACGTGAGTAAACGGATCAGCCATTGAGTTGAGAGTTCTCGCCGTTCATCATTCTGGCAATCAGCTCGTTAAGTTCGTCGATAGTGTGGATTATCTTTGTCTGCGATGCGTTGGTGGTTGGGTCCTTTTGGTCTTTGGTGGTTGGTTCCGTTGGGTGGCTGGTGGCCGGGTCCGTTTGGTCGTTGGTAGTCGGTTCCGTTGGGTGGTTAGTGGCCGGCTCCACTGTTTGGTTAGTGGCTAGTTCCACTGGTTGGTTAGTGGATGGTTCCGTTCGGTGGTTAGTGGCCGGTTGCATTGGGTGGATGGCAGCCGGTTCCATTCCTGTAATAGAAAGAGTTAGACACGTTTAGTGGGTGAATTTCATTGAAAGGTCAAACGATCATGTGCCGAATGACCTTTTTTATGGCTCGTAAATTGGCAAGGGGAACTGGGGTAGTCGGCGAGGGTTGAACGGATAAAGATGTTTAACAGGCTTGTAGAAGTCACCCCAATACTGAGTGAAGTGCACACACAAGGAGAGCGCATTAATGGCGTCGTAAGTGAAAGCTGGAGACTTTTTATATCATCATTCAACTTTCCATTTATCCCCAATTGTACGTTTATTTATGGTTGAATATATCCATCCAATGCTCCATATTACGTAATTTTTAAAGGCCATCTCAAACATATGCAATCTGAGCATGTCGTCAGGAGTAGTTCCAGTCCAGTTGAAAACAGCAAATATCTGTGAAAGTGAAAGTGGAAGATGGAGTGCCCCAAGGTAGTGTCCTTGGTCCCACCTCGTTACTCCTCTATGTTAATAGTCTCTGCTCTCTCAATTTAGACAACGCGCAAATATCTGCGTAAGCTGATGACATAGTTATTATTTTCCGCGGCAACTCTTGGAAGGAACCCTACAGTGCCGCAGAGGCTGGAATGCAGAAGGTTACCAGTTGGCGCAACACAATCTGCTCACCCTTAATGTTCAAAAAACCAGGGTAGTTAATTTTTCTGTAAGCATAAAAACAACTGTCCCTATTAACAATTTGCACTCAAATCCCACCAATGCAATTATAGTCTGGGGGTAGCTGCAGCTGCCCTGTTTTTGAACATGTTAATAGTATCAAGTATCTTGGTATTTGGCATAGTTGATCTATGCCTATGTATTTAAGGCCAGGGCTTGGCCTTAAAAAGATATAATTGTGCTTTTTAGTAAAATCATCTTGTATTTTTTTTTGCCTCGAATGCTACGACAACACGCAAGCAAATATTAGTTGCATTTGAAAATAAATAAAAAATTAAATGAGTAGCGTTTTCTTTTATTTCTAAAGAAAATAAGGGACATAAATACTTCAGTGCAGGTTTCTCTTACTCGCATTATGTAGTTATCAGTACGGGTATGGTATGGGGGTTCTGAAGCAGTAGCAGCCTTGCTTTGTGTATTTCAATAAAAACCTATGAAAAGCATTTAAATGTAGTGCTCTGTATCACCTAGCAGCAAGTGATATCAGGGACCACAATTTCTCATATTATTTTGCTTACGGGTGTAGTTTAATAGCAATAAATATGGTCTGCTGCTGGTATCAAACCATATTTATTTACCAAACCATTTTACTTTAATAATTTTGTAATAGAGAGATAAAGTAGAGAGAGATAGAATAGAGTCCATCGTAAAATACTTATTGTTAGGTCATAATTTCTGGTTTGATTAGTTTCAAGCTAGTTCTTGACCTCGAATTTGCTGTTTGTGATAAGTCGTTGCTTTAAGGCTCCTTCATACAGGAGCGACACGACACGCGACACAAAGGCACCGCAAGTCGCGCAACGAGCGGTGCCTTTGTGTCGCGCGCGATTATATCGCGTGTCGCGCCTGTTTGTAGGTGCCTTTATTGCCCTCTCCACGAATTTGTGGGCTACGCACTTGTGAGATTGGGCATTGACAGACAATTTTACAATATTGCCATAAGTAATTGTAATTATGAAGAAATTAATGATGATTTTCATTTATTTCTTCAATATTAAGTACAATTAATTTTGAAAATATTGTAAAAAAATCAACAAAAGGATTTGCAATTAAAAAGACAAGTTGGGTTTTTGATTTTTATTATCACACATAAAAAAAAATACACATTGAATAATTTTTCCCCCAGACCCATGGACTTTAAAACACGGAGTTTACAACACTGAAATACAACAACGAGATATGCACTTCCGGAAGGTACAATCAAAGACGTCCTTCGTTTTGTGCTGAACTAGGAGACGCAATTATGAATTAGATTAATCTAGTCACTTAAAAAAGAATTGATATTATATTAGACCTTAAATATTCTAGTACACATTAGAAAGTACACCTTTTACATAGCCAGTTATACAACATCCAAGTAAAATAAGCAATGTCCTATAAATATTTATCTTAAATCTATGGCATTAATAATTAGGTTAGGCTAGGCATAAGTTACGTTCATAATCAATACACAGGGAAGATTATTTATTATTAAGCTAAGTCACAAATAAATATGATTGCACTCTAAAGTGTTAATGAGATTATCCCAGATTCTTATTCTATATGACTTACATATATTAAATTATGCTTATTGCTAAATGAAATGCCTAAAACGAACGAGCTTGTTACTATGAGAATGAAACGCGCAAGGTAACTACATTAAACAAAAGTACCGAAGTACTGATACATCTAAACATTTAGATTGACATTATAATGTAGCCGAAATCGTAGCGCATCTGGTCGGGCGCGGCGGCGGCGTCTGGCGGCTTATCGCCGGGGCTGCGCATGTCGCCGCTGATCGCCGACACCACGCGGCTGCGGCAACCCAAATCTGGATCGTTCAGCATCTCCTCAGCCAACTTCTGCATGTTCTCTACGGTGTAGTCGTGGCTTGTGGTCTCGGCAGGCGGCGGCTCTGACGGCTTATCCATCTCTGAAACGAGACAACATAACAATAAGAATCGTTGAATATGTACTGGTGCACAATGACGTGACGTTGGCAACGGCGTAGTGTGATCGACGCCATTTTGTGTCATCCCCAAAATTTTCCGGGGGATTGGTTTCTCCCTAACATAAAAGAAAACCTAGTTCTTGCAAGAAACATAGCTTATGGATTTGAAGAACACACAAATGTACACAGGTACATGTATCTATGAAAAATACCTATTGTTCGGTAAAAGTGGAAATTTAAAAAAAAGACACTTGATTTATCACAAGATTTACACTGGGTTAATAATTCTGATACTTAACTGCTAAACAAAGATGAAAACCGCGCCCTAGGACCTAGCGCCTAGGCTCTAATAAAAATGGGATGTTGAAACCGGAAAACTGTTTGAATTGGAAATTCCCGTTTGGAAACACCCAAAATTTTCTACTTTCCCACCTACCTGCTTCCTTTCTGCACAGGCAACAGCCGGTGCAGAACACTGAGCTTATTTGGAAAACAATACTGTTTCACAAAGGTGAGTTGCCAAGTCGACTGCTCTGCTCAGCCGCTCTGGATCGAAAGGCCGAGCTTTGCTATCGATTCAACGAGCACCCCTTCTGCCCTGCATACGCATACATAGGCTATGCACTAACACTTCTGCCTTGCATACGCACACAGGCTATGCACTAACACTAAGTTTTCGGTAGCGCCACTAGCGACCCTAAAGACCCCGCCCTCGGAGCTTTCGATGTACTCGTACATTGAAGGTTTAAAGTCAGCAACTTTAGTGCCTCTCATAGAAATGCAGCAATGTATATAAAAGTTATGGGCAAATATCCGACCAAACATCCGGTTTGTAGAAGCTTCTCCTCTCTGTTGTGATTGGTTGTTACAATTTTGTTCGACCAATCACTCTGATTTGATATGAATATGTGTGTTTTTTAATAACACCAGGTTCGACTACAGACGTATTCACTAATACCACCACACAGTGGATGTATGTGTTAGTGTGTTTGCTTAATTTTCTTTTTCACTGACTTGATAAGCGGTCATTTTGCTTATTCAAGGAAGATTGTTTTCTTTACGGAATAAAATCGAAAGACTTTAAATTATTATTATCTTTTCTTAAAGGCGAAGCGTAGGCGTAGGTAATAGCCGGAGTCTTCAAAGCACACTAAATCATCATAAACTTTTTTTAATTCATGTCAGCTTTAAGGGGGAAGCGCTAAGGTAGCCTGCGAAATTCAAATTTTCTTACGTTTTTTGCAATTTGCTGGTCAGCATTAAGTTGTACGTTGATTAATATATGAATCACGGCCGTAAGAAATATGTGTTTACAGAATTATAATCATTAAAGTCATCAACACAACTCTCTAAGACCACGTAAGTCCAAAGAATGATGATTTCATGAAACAGTTATTCTTTGGACTTACGTGGTCTTAAAGAGTTGTGTTGATGACTTTAATGATTATAATTCTGTAAACACATATTTCTTACGGCCGCGATTCATATATTAATCAACGTACAACTTAATACTGACCAGCAAATTCCAAAAAACCTAAAAAAATTGAATTTCGCGGGCTACCCTGGCGCTTTCGCCTTAACGGGTCTCATACTTTAGCAGCGATGGAAGTTCAAAAGTTGTCGTTGACAAATCGACAAATATCCTAAAGCTTACGTTTCTTTATGCATTTTTAATTAAGGATTCATACATTATAACATTTCAAGTAAAAAAAGTACCATTAAAATTATCTTAGGGACACCTTTTTTAAAATTTCGTAAAAACATTAAGCAATCAGGACATGTTAGACAGATATCCGAACAACTTCCGCTTTCTGGAAGCTACGAGAACCTTCCAGAATCCGGAAGTTGAGCCTGATTTGCTGACATTTTATACTTGTGTGTTATGTGAAAACGTAGGATTACTACTACTAACGTAAGATTCGACTACACACATACCTACTCATTAAATGAATGCGGTGGTGTGTGTTTACTTAGGTACCAATTTCCTTTTTCACAAACTTGGCAAGCGGTCGTTTTGCGTACGCGGGAAAAATAAAATCTAACATTTTCAAATGATTTTTCGTTCTTATTGGCGTAAATGTAATTCTTAGGAGTTTATATTGTTATGTAACTTACTAAAAGGACTAGCCCAAACAAACAGGTAGACTAAAAACCGAACTCAATCTTTTACATTTGGGGTTAAAATAAAATAACATGCTTGCTTGAAAAGCAGATCATATATCTTTGAGCAATGGTAGACTAAAGCTAATAATAAGTAAAAAGCAATCAAGAATAAAGCTCTGTGTCTAACAAACTTATGCCCAATTTCACCCTTATCCTGAATAAAGGAAAGTAACGCGCTTTTTCCATTTTCTAACGATATTTTATTTAAATCCATTCGTACAAAGCCCATTCATACTACGTCGTCTTTTGTCTGACGTATCTTTGTCTCCATTTTTGAAATTTGGTCCATTCTTTTCCCTATAAAACTTGTGACCCTTTGATATGATAATAGTAAGTACAACGAAACTTTCTCTGGATTTCATCTGAGCAGTATAATAATAAGTTTATCCCCCTTCGTTCTCATTTAAAAAGCCAGACATTAGTACTATACGGATCGAAAGACGCCGGTGTATGCCTGTTTCCTGGATCTCTCCAAGGCCTTTGACCTCGTGTCGTACGAAGTGCTTTGGGGGAAGCTGGAGGACAGTGGTATACCGGTGGTGATGTTAAATATTTTTAAATATTGGTACAAGAACCAGACGAACTGTGTCAAATGGTCAGGCACTCTCTCCGAGTCGTACAGGCTGGAGTGCGGCGTGAGGCAGGGGGGGTTAACATCTCCAAAGCTTTTCAGCCTGTATGTAAATGACCTCATAGTGGAGCTCAGCAGCATGCGTGTTGGATGCCGGGTGGGTGGTATTAGTGTTAATAATATCAGCTACGCGGATGACATGGTGCTGCTGAGTCCCACTGCTGGGGCGCTCGGAGAGATGCTGAAAGTCTGTGAAGCATATGCCGAGGCGCATGGACTTATTTACAATGTAAAGAAAAGTCAGTACATGGTCTTTAAGGCCGCCGGTAAGTGTCCTGAAACCGTTCCACCCGTTACTTTGAATGGTAACAGTTTAGATAGGGTGGCACAGTTCAAGTACCTTGGACATTACCTTACCGACGACCTTAAAGATGATGTCGACATAGAGAGGGAGCGCAGGGCTCTGTCAGTCCGGGGCAACATGCTGGCCCGTAGATTCGCCCGTTGTACGGAACAAGTCAAGATCACGCTATTTAAAGCATATTGTCAGGGCATGTACACGGGTGGTCTATGGGTTAGTCATACAAAAAAATCCCTAAACACTCTGCGCGTCCAGTACAATGACATTTTCAGGATGATGTTGGGACTTCCTCGTTTCTGCAGTGCCTCCGGGATGTTCGCGCAAACTCAGACTGACGGTTTTCATGCCGTCATTCGGAAAAAAGTCGCATCACTTATGAGGAGGGTGCGGGGGAGTCACAACAGCATCTTGAAAACTATAGCTGAGGATGTACGTGCCCCTGTGTTGAGGCATTTCGTTCGTCTGGTGGTCTATAGGGAGGTATCTCCCTATTGGTTATCTTGACGGGGTGGGATGTCGCAGCGCAGGGGTATTCATTTATTTTGTATGTATGTGATTGTCTTTTTGTAAATGCATGAACTAACAATAGTTTTTTTAAGTTTTTGTATACCTACTAACCTTTGGATTTTCAGTTGTCCTAAAATAAATAAATTTGAATTGAATTGAATTTGAATTAGGCACATCTGCCGAACTGGTCCAGGCAGTATGCAAAAATTAGCGAACAAGAGACAACTTGACGCTAGGGAACCCATACTAATATTATAAATGCGAAAGTGTGTCTGCCTGTCTGTTACCTCTTCACGCTTAAACTGCTGAACCGATTTAGATAAAATTTGTTATAGAGATAGTTTGAGCCCCGGGAAAGGACATAGGATAGTTTTTAACCCGATATTCCCACGATATCAACACTTATGCGGGTGAAACCGCGGGGCGCAGCTAGTTTGATATAAAAGAATATATTTTTATTAAAGAATGTTTTGTTAAACATGTATTGAAACATTGAATGACCGTTATAGAGTCCACCTGGATGTGGAGTACCTAAAACTGGCTGGTCCAGATTTAAAATGACCCCTTTTATCCGATTTTGTCTAACTTGAAATGTCCGTTATCTGAAATATTTTTATTGCGTAAAAAAAAACGCGACTGCCCCTATTAAAAGTACGTGTTTGAAGACTGGTACAGTTTGAATACTTTTAGTAAAAAACGAGCTTAATCCGCTGTTGGGTCAAAAAACCGTTATAGTTGTTTTTGTGGTGAAAAACAATATCTGAAGGCCTATTATCTGAAGGCGTATATCCCGTGCTTAAAAACGTTCAAAATCTAGTCGCAATTTCATCTCTGCGACAATCAATTTTAAGAAGTAATGAAAAATATAGAGAAATAAGAGGTATTTTTAACAGACTAAGACTGAGAGAATGCCCTTCCTGATCTTTCATATCGTATAACACAATTTTTTTTTTTAATGGCAACTTTGGAAATGTGTGCTCCAGGTTCGTCTTATTAGAAAATTCAGCACAACACGCCCTCATTTGAATCAAATGTTTGTCAATGTTCGACAAACATTGATAGATTGCTGTTACTCTGATGAACGATTTGTATGTGGATGGAGCAATGTTACACCATAAATCAGGACCAAGTAAAAATATATGTCTCTTTCATCCTCGTGAGTATTTATTGAGAGCGAGGAGCAAATGAATATTCTATAATGCCTTGTTTTGGAAGCTGTGTAGATGAAACATTTAAACAGATATTTGGCCCTGAAGCCAAAAGTTGGCCTCCCATAGATACGAGGGCGGAAGTCTATCGATTGGCCACCCTTACTTTCGTAACCTGGTAATCAATATTTCTATAGATGTAGGTTTACAGTACATGTAGGCTGTCGGGAAAAGGACAAAGCCAAATGATTTTGCTTTGTTTGTAACCTATTTAGTTTGTTTTTACGAGTACATGGTTTGACAATAAAATAATGGCACTAATTTACATACATATCTGCATAGCCATGTAAATTGTGATTGATTTGAGATGATTAATTGGAGATGAGTAAGCAATACGATAATCATAGGCCTTCATAATGACTCTTGTCTAGGAAACTTATAACAGACTAAAAATTATAACAGTCAGGAGTCAGTCAGTGATAATAAATAATAATCATTTTATATGTTTGTTAGAATGTATGTGTAAATCAAAGAACCTAACGTAGATTTTCTCAAACTTTGAAGTGATGGCTAATGGCCAAAGACTTGTTGATCTCTTACTGAAGCATATCTTACCATACCCATTTTATCATCTGCCTAGCCTTTTGTCAACTATGTTGGGGTCGGCTTCCAGTCTAACCAGATGCAGCCGATTACCAATATTTTACATGGAGAGACTGCCTATCTGATTTCCACAACCCAGTTACTGGGTAATATGATAGCCAGTAATCTTACCATACTGAACAGTATATTAAAGATGGCGATAAAAAAATCTACCTGTTTCTATCTTCGTCTATATAAATAAAACCAACTCTGGTTAGTTAGGTACACCATTAATAACTCAAGAAAAGCTGGACCGATTTTTATGATCTTTGATTTGTTGGATTTGTCTCCGCCCCGAAAAGCAGCATAACTATTAAAACATGAAAAAAAAAACAATAATGAAGGAAAGTAATTAATTTTCTCATAGATTTTGTATGGAACGGTTTAATTGATGATATAGCTAACTCACAACATTTATAGATTTTAAGGCGGTATGAACTTCGCCGGGTCAGCTAGATATTAATAAAAATGACGTGATATTTTAAATCTTTATTCCACATAAAATGCACACATTAATACATGTAGATATTGTGGATTATACTAGTAATACCAACATTGAGTAAAATTTCTAAGAAAAATACCTTTATAGAAGAGTAAAAATGAATTTGATTCTTTTTAATATACTTAAATAACAATGATATGATAAATTAAACCAAACCTAAATTAAACACTTGAAAATACAATTCAAAATAGCTTACAAGAGATTTGTAGGTTCAATTTAAGTTGTGAAAAGATTTAAATAATAAAAAGCTATTGTTGTGCTCCATTGCTTGCTATTATTGATAGACTAATTCTTTCTCGTTGTTACATATATATGGCTCATCTCAAGGTACGATTACGATCCGCCACTTCTTCACTACAAACAACAATCCAAATTAATACAATCATCTTACTGACTATTACTGACTCTTAGTACACGGTCAGAAAACATCAACACGATACAACATCCAGTAACATCAAAGGAATTCATGCCATGATCAAACGCCGTCGTTTGAATTCATGTAGAAAGTATGACATTTAAATAAAACCTGCTTGAAAGCATTTTCAATTGTTTCTAACAAGTGAACCCTGAAATATTTGATAGATTTTTATCATAAAAGTTATGCGCCGACTTCTAAAGACTGTGAAATCCTCAATAAAAGGTTTCATCTAAATTCCAACATGGCCATAGTAACTGCAACAATTTTAATTATAAAGTGTACAAAAACGGTGTGCAAAATTGGCTATCTATCAACAAGTACTTGGTTTTGAAAAATAACATTCGTTTTTTGTGAATTTAAGACCAAGGGCGATGGGGTTTACGTATGTTTCAACATCACAACTTCGAGACAGTAACTTAATATTTGTATTGGTTATAAGAGGTTCTGGCACGCTTCTCCATCGAGGGGCCCTTGTGGGCATCCGGGGAGCCCATTTGTACATCCGGGGGGCACATGTGGGTCTCCGGATGACACATGTGAACCTCGGGGGGCCCCATGTGGATACCCTCATCGATCTTTGTTGCATTGTCGCAGTTGCGCCCGGTGCAGCAGATGGTCACCAGCTGCCCCCCCCTGCCGCACGGGCAGTACATGTAGTCATGGTCAGAAGGAGGAGCCGAGGGTCCTTTTTTTCCCGACTGCGGGTCACGGCCCTGGGCAGGGTTCATCAGTGTGAATGGTGTGGCTGAAACATAGATATAATCTATACAAACATGTGTAATCCACTGATTAATTATGGACATTTATGTTTTGTTTAAATAAGAATGCATTATTACCTGGTTCCTGAAAATAATTTTCGGGCATTTGTTCTATTTTGGTGCGATTGCAATTTGGTTGCTCGCAGCATACGCTGGCATTCGTCAGCATCTGCCGGCCTCGCTGGCCCGCTTGTCCCGCGTGACTAGCATGACCGGGTTGGCACGCATGACCATGACCCGAAAGACCCGCATGGCTTGGACGGCCTGACTGAACCAGGTGCCCTGGCGGAGCCGGGTGGTGCGCATGGCCTGAGTGACCTTGGTGGCCTTGTTGGCCAGGGTGACCTGGGTGGCCTTGTTGGCCAGGGTGACCTGGGTGGCCTTGTTGGCCAGGGTGACCTGGGTGGCCTGGGTATTTCAGCTGTGGGGGCTCGTTGAAGACTTCATTGGTGGGTTTTTGCACCGAATCTGATGGTTTCATCAGGAGGTCGTTGCGCCACTGCTGACTCTTGGCTATGCTCGAAACATTGAAGGAACTCATTTCTGAAATTGAAACAAGCAGAATGTTAACAAAAATAACTGCCCCAGATTTATCTTTGCACATTTATGAAACATTTACGTGTGAGATGCCAGCCTGACTGCTTGACAGAATGACCAATCAGCACCTTAAGCCAGATGTGGATTGAGATCATTTAAAATGCATAATATGTCTGCATAATGTGTGAGTTTGAACATGAATGTCGCTATTGTGACCGCTACCTTTAGCATAATGCTGAACATCACATATCGCAACACTTATGATCTAGCAATTGCCTTCAGCTTTCCTCTCATTGAATTTATAGGTAAACGGTATCGTACTTCGCAATACAATAAATATCAATAGCATGACGCGTAGCCTTCGCAGATAATAATGTACTATAATAATAATATGAAAACTGAAAAAAATTCGTTTATAACTTGGGCAAAAGCGAAATTAGGATCAATCACAAAATTAACGAGCACTTTTCGCGAGAATGAGAATCGATCGATAGGCGCAGATACCGCTAGCGATATTCTTTAGATCGAGTGGCTCATATTTGATATTTAAGACTTACCTTTCGCTTGGATGCCACGCACTTGTTTTAAAAGCAATCAATCTCAACTTAAACTTTTATGACCTAATGAAAATCGCGACATAGAGCGGGCTCCGAGCGTGTCGGTGCCCTGATAGAATGAAATTATTGATTCGTGCAAAGCCCGATTGCGCAAGTGCAAGTCCACGATAGAGAGCTTGTTGGTATGCAGATTTCCTCGCAAACAATTAATAAGCAAGTCAATGATTATTATATTGAAAGGCTACTTCCTTGTTCTAACTTAGTATTTAGTATATCATAAGTAAGGCCATCATGCAGCCCACGTTTTATAAGGAAAACAATTAAAAAAAAAAGGTGTACGCAGTAGCAATACTTAAATATTATTAAGTCTTTATCTTGATTAATAAAATTTTATGTTTACCTTATAGTAAAATGCCTGGAAATACCGTGAAAAACATTTAACTAAACCAATCGCACAAATGTGTGTTCAACTTGTAAATTCACCCTTAGCATAACTATTAAATAGAGCCATAGGCAATAAATGATTCGCTCGTAAATGGTATTTTCGCGAATTGACCAAAAAAGTATAAAAATAATTAATTAACATTAGGTTGAACTCAGCTTTTAAAATATTAATAAATATGCAGTTTTTTTCTGAATTAGGAAATAATTCTCAACGCTTGTACCTAGTTAAAACTACAAAAAAATCTCTAGTTAAAAGGAGTTTGTAGTAGCAGCATTTAAGTTCACTCTTACGCAAAAGCATTATAATTTAGAACGTTACACCAAAAACTTACCTATGGGATTCAGCTCAAACTTTTTCTTTAGATCATCATATTATAACTTTGGTCTATAATACTTTCCGTTCACAAAATCTTTTGGTTTACGGCCACGAAACATATTCCTATCACCAAGCACCATTGTGTTCTTATTTTGAAGTGTATAAACTCTTATATCCACGTCCCCACGTAGATTCCGCTGAGAGTGGGGCATTACAGCCTGCTCTTTATGGTTGGCAACATCCAGATGTCTGTAAACGCCTTATCTAAAAGAGAGGACAATCTGCCTCATACATGTATTTTCCTAAAGACTAGTGGCCTAAGTTATACATCACAAAGGCCATTTATCATTTCAACAATTTTAAGGGTCACCCAACGCCAGACCATCGCTACAACAATAAATTAATAGTATTAAATAACGTCTCAATGTTATAATTTATGCAATAAATACATTGTTTTTACCCAACTGCAAAAGGAGAGTATTATTTTATATGAAATGAATTAATGTTGTTTTATGAAGTTAAAGAACGAAAGTTTTGTTTAATAAAGCTGGCAACCCAAAGGGGATCCGCCCTTACAATACGCTTATTACCAGGGTAGTGGTTATATAGGGCATTTCACAGATTATTTTTATACATAGGTATAACTACGTATACGTAGTAAGGGTGAGACCGCGAAGTTTTGAATATTTGCGGGTTTCTATTATGACTGACTGATAACGGTCAGTATTTTTAGAGTCTGCCTATTTTCCATGGATAATGAATAAAAATCAGCTCAACAAGTTTATTTGAGTGCAGAATACATGCATCAACATTCATCATATGAAATAATAGTCTTATAAAAAATATTCTCTAGCTTATTTGTGGCTCTAGCTTATTTGTGTTATTCTGGCAAAACCTTATGAAGTAGATAACAAATTGATATAAAGTATTATGATAACCATAGTTATTGGCCTTCGATGTTATTTAAATGAATTTCAGAGAGCTTGGAGAAGCTTGGTGCCTAATTTTTTTATGAACCAGACCAAGAATGTTGCTGAATTCTGCCTTCTTTGTCATTATCATCTACCTAGCCTTTTCCCAACTATGTTGGGGTCTGCATTATTTTACATGGAGCGACTGCCTATCTGACATCCACAACCCAATTACTGGGTAATACGATACCCCTTGATAAGACTGCTTGTCAGACTTTCGGGCTTTTATAAGTACTTATTGTATCTAAATAAAAAAGCAAATGTCTTGGTTTATCTAATGTTTTTACTTTTAGCTTAAAAAAAAGTAAAATGAAAGTCATGAGCTATTTTATTGGTGTTGTACTTTCTCCGCATACAGTTAACTGGGTACATTTTCACAGTAATATCATTTACATAACTGAAGAGTATCTAAGCAGTGTTAATCTCTTTGAATTATAAGCAACTAGCTGCGCCTCGCGGTGTCACCCGCGTAAATGTCGATCCAGTGGGAATATCGGGATAAAAAGTAGCCTATATGTTAGCCTACGGGTCAACTCACACCGAAAGAGCGGCGAAGCGGCGAGCAGTTTCAGTGTCATATAATTTTAAACCTTATCTTCATTACTATAATACATAATATCGCTTGAGAAACTTGAAAGGTCGCGCGGCCGCCCGCGGCGCCGCGAGCACTCCGACAACTCAAGTTTCTCAAGCGATACTATGTATTATAGTGATGAAGATAAGGTTTAAAATTATATGACACTGAAACCGCTCGCCGCTTCGCCGCTCTTTCGGTGTGAGTTGACCCTACTGCGGAACGTGCGCGCCTGCTGGCTGTGGGTAGGTGGGAGCGGGTCTTTGGCTTCATGCACAACCTTTGTCGAACATAGGCACTAACATAGGAACATAGGCACGTAGATAACGCAACATTAACTGTTCTTGCGTTATCTAGGTGTTATATCTGTGGGTTCTACAAAGTACTATTAGTGTAAAGAAAAAGGCT
Source organism: Luperina nickerlii (assembly GCA_963855955.1). Lineage (NCBI taxonomy): Eukaryota > Metazoa > Arthropoda > Insecta > Lepidoptera > Noctuidae > Luperina > Luperina nickerlii. The sequence continues at coordinate 4,863,475 of OY979662.1, forward strand.
TAATAAAAAAAATGCATACATTACTTAACATTTATCACATCAAAGGACATCAAATACCAGTAGTAAGTTAACATATGACCTATCATATAAATATATAAACATCAACAATTAAAAAGGTACAATAACGTTTCAAAAACACACAAAAATATTTAAATAGTGACTAGACATTTTTGGAAAGATTTATTTCCGAAAATTAATATCAGCGTATGTCTTAAACAATGTAAACTATTTGGTGATTCTTTTGGTAATCTTAACGTTTCTTTATTAACATAATATCGTTTTGCTTACTTAAAAATACACCTATCTACTAGTTTCAAGTTGGAACATACAATTTTGTAAAACTAATACTGACTAGAATATTTCCCAATTAGAATCACATACTGATGGAATAATAGCTAAATGTGCACTTTTATAATTTCTAACGCGACAATAGCGTCCATCATCATACAATTATTACACTAGACGATAGGTTTCCTTCAATGATTGCAAAAGAATTGAGGGAATCATAATAATGGGCTGATAAATTGGAAAAGACTCCACCCATTATTTTAATAAACTTGCGCCTTGAAGCATTTGTATTGTAATCCTAACTAAAATTATCCATTGTGCGTCGACAGATATTTTAGGTATAACTTCTCATGTGACGATATCATCGTGAACGTCCATCATCATACGATCTTTACACTAGGCGATAGGTTTGCCTCAATGATTGTGGCAAAACTGACCTCTATCGTCATTAGACGCCCCATTAAATTTGCCCCAATGGACACCAAGGAGTCTATTAAGGCTCCTTGGTGTCCATTGGGGCTTAATTTTTCTAAATTTACGAAAATAACCCATTAATTTAATAAAATTACGTCATATAGCATTTGTATTACAATACTAACTAAAATTATCCTTTGTGCATCGACAGGTACTTCAACACACATAGCTTGAAAACATCTTGAAAATCACAACTAGGTCATTGAGGTCTAGGTGTCATTTACAAGCTGTGAACATTGATTTAAAATATCTAATTCTATTAGGAGACATTTCAGTGCCTAACATTTACCCATTCAGAGTGGCTTAAGCAATACATAATTTATTTAGGGAGTTCCATTTTCTACCCATGTGACAAAATATAAATGTGGGACCAAAAAGACGGTATACCCTTCTAAATATAATCATGTAAATCTATTTAGGCGGAGATACGTGGTACATTAGACAATACATTAAAAAAAAACCCGGGGAAAATTCCTCCTTGGTAAAAATTCGACTTTTCAGTCTTAGTAATTAGCCATTGATTAATCAGGTAAAATACGACGTGATGTGTAGGATATTACCCGTAGGCTTATAAGTGCGAGGTTTCAACAATTATGTTTTTGGCACGTACCTAACTAACATTTATAATATTCAACTAGTTTCTTGTAGACTTTCCTTCGTTTTCCTCTGGTTTGTCTTGGTTGTTAGCAGGTGTTGTTATGCTGATAGCTCGTTCAGTCTTGCTGGCCATCACCAGGCCATGGTAGATCCAGTAGGTGTGCCTCATGTCCATCAGGAATGGGTCTATGCATTGGACAGGTTTTCTGTAGTTGCAGTATTTGATACAGTTCTGACAGACGCAGTACAGTGATGTGGTGACAATGTGTTTGCGGTAACTGAAGCCTCGTTCCTTGGGAGTGTCTTTATTTTTCTTGTACTTCGTGGCACATTCGGTGGTCCGCATTTTCCCGCCAGCTTCACACTTGCTCATCTCTGTAATTAGAAACAAAAATAATGTTAAAAGAGAGGCAGAGCTATGTCAAACTGTTTAATTGCTAATTGTTGCCTGCGGTTTCCGTAACAGTCTAGAATCTATGACTCTAGAACCTATGTGCCATGTTGTTCAACATGGCACTATTGAAAGACAATATTGTTATTTTGAAGTGATAGTTTTTAAATTATCTGATAATAAATAACAATTTTCCTACTAAACAAACCATCCTATACTTAAAATTACTTTATTTGTTTAGCCTTTTATGCAAAGGTTGAGAAACAATTAGATGCTTGTTTCTAAGCTAAGTTAGTTGACATTTTACCACTTCAGCTGTGATACACCACATTACAGAGGAATCCCAAAAAATACAAAGGAATCCCAAACGAACCCAGAAATCCCATGTATAAGGACACCCTGCCCTTTGCAGGAACCTCCATCATGGTATGTAAACACGCAAATAAAGCCGTCACAGCCTTTTGCATAACATTGACAGATGGATGGATTATATACAATAATATGAGGGTGAAGTGTCAACCTTACCACAGCGTTTTAAGGTCATAGCACACGTATTAAATTGGAATGGGATCGGCACCGTAACGCCTTTCGCTTCGCCGTCAAACTCGCGTCAACCTAAAGTAAAGAACGTAACCAAAGCGGATCAGAAGCTTCGATACGTCGACTCAGCTACGGCTAGGCGACGCCGCGCTTACGGCTCGCCGACCGCTGGTTGATGGTGCAGCAGGCAGGCCGGAGGGGTGACAGGGGCAAGGGTGGACGAAGAGACGTAAACTCGGGTACGATGAGCCGTAAGCGCGGGGACGACAAACCGTAACGCACCGCACCGCGGTTCGTGAGCTTGTCCCGAGGCGAGGTGATGACGTTACGATTCCGATTAGTGTGCGTTGCAGTAGGGAGGTTCATACAAAGAATATTGAACGGCTCGAGTTGATATGGTGCCGATCCCTTTTCGATTTGATACGTGTGCTTTTTACTTTTAACCTCATCCCTGAGCTGAAGTATTTGAGACCTGAATTCTGGCTGAATATGGACAGTATTGTCAAACACTAATGCAAATGTATTCATGGATGTCATCGAAAGGATAAGTGACGATAAAAACCTGTAGGTACTTACGTGTTGGCGGCAGCGTCGGCTTAAGCTTAATTCACGTTCAACAGGTTGCTTCTTGATACACAACTTCTACAATTTTTATCATAACCTTAGCGCAGCTCCGCCCGTATTAAGACGTCTGGAAATAATGTATTGATTGATGGCAATGCACTAACTATTTGTGCGCAAGTGCAAATTATTTCCTGGTCCCACAGACTAGGTCATGTTGAAATAGTCGTAGCTTCACCGTACTGACCTGTGGGCCAGTAATGATTTACTAATATTGGTACAGAAGCGATAGCCTTGCCAGGCGGGGTGTCTAGTTTCTGTACCAAGATGAGTAGGAGGTTAGCAGTGTCGATACACTGCTAACTTCGTACTCAAATGTCTACAAATATAATCCTAATCCTATCTATAATAACCTTATCAGTAGTACCTAAGTACGGGCTATTAACTTTATTAGCACCAGGCAAGATGGAGAAGGCATGATATTAATTACATAAAAAGGACGTCGCGTCATTGCTCTAGATTCGGTTCACTAATTGAGAGTACTAAATCTGTTTGAATACTAAGTATGGTAAACCTAAATCTCCAGCTTTTACAATGTCATTAAAGACTGGAAATTTTGCAAGTACCTATGAAGCTGACAAGATTATCTAGGCAACTAATAAGCTTCTGTCCTAAACTTCATACTTAGTTCCTTTTTAACATTGAAAATAGCGTAAACTACCTCCAATGTTGAAATTAAACTAGTAGAATGTAGATAGGTACTAGTTAGACCTACACTCAAAATGGGCCAACCGTACCCTCATGTGGAGGGGTTTATTGGCACACTTTCAGTAGGTACCAAAGTGGAGCAGGGAATACGTAAAACGAAATACAAGTTTGATTATTTATACATTTTAATCCCATGCTACATCTACTATGTAAAAAAGAGTGTACAATCATTTTAAAAGACATCGTTGTAATAGAAGCAATTAAAAATAAATCTTTATCAAAAACAAAACTGATTAACATGTAAAAAAATATGGTCTCAATTAAGTTTCATCTTATATTTAATGGTCGCAGCTTTTAGTCAACACACCTTTGTTACTTGTAAAAATTAAAAACACTTTTTATTCAACAAACCACTAACATAACTTGGAATGACTTCGATTTGATATACAACAAGAAATATACAAGTGTGACATTAAAATGTACGAATGACTGAAACTGATAGTTTCCATTCTGTTGTTATTGTTGTCCATTCTTCATGACACAACTTGAAGAGAAGATGAGACAGAAACGATAGAGATAGAAAGACAGAATACAGCAAATAAATGAGCCAAGGAACGATGTCGAAGAGCACCAACGAAGCTTAGCCCTCGTCGATTTTAGTAAGCTGCACATCATCCGCCTTGTCTGCGTTCGGGCAGTCGACCATGTCTGCATTCTTCCAAGTAGCCGCGACGTACATGGCGTGGTCGTCGTCCTCACCCGGAGACAACCTGGCGACCAGCATGCGAAGGTTCTCCTTCTCGGCCGTCAATTCTTTCTTTATGATTTGCATTTCTCCCTCCACCGCGACGCAATCCATACTCCTCATCTTCACTCCACCAATGTCGTTCCTGGAATTAGATACAAATTCATTGTTAAAATTACAGAAATTAGAATAGTATAGTTTTTCTCAGGAATAGATGAGGCTGTATAAAGTTTCACTTTCAGTTAATTTTATTAAAGAACCATGCTACTGTGTCATTGTACTTCTGAAACGAAGGAAGGACTGGCACCTTTTTTGTCTGAATTTTAAAACACGTTTTAACATAAATATTTTAAAAAGAATACGCTCCTTATGAATCAAGCCAAACAAAGAATATTTTCGAGCAAATTTATAGGTTTATCAAACGCTACGAGAATCTTTGTTACGGTATAGTCGACAAAGGGACTGGCGCCATCTTGTTCACGAGTCCAGGGGATCCTCATACACCTATCTACCCACACTATTATACGAGAAAAATACAGAAAAATTCGGGTACACTTATCTCTTCTAATCACCCCTGAATAGGTTTCCTATGTTTGAACTTTGTAGGTATATCACGTGTTATGAGAAAACTTGGGGGAGACAAAATAATAAAAATTAAAACTAGAATTCTACATCTATATTGTTAGTTATATTATTAAAAATTATACATAAATGGACACACAAAAAACATCATAATTTGATGTTGTTAACGCGGATAAAAAAACATCAAAGCTTTGGAGAAGAATATGTTAGTAGGGATAGAAAGTTAGTTGGGACAGGGATGTGTGTGTGATGATATGATATATACATATATATATATATATGATATGTTTCAGATTCAGAATTCTTGCTATTTCCCTAGATTTCACTTACACACACTCACACTCCATAACTATCAAAATCACGGGCCGTTCGACTTGCTCGCTCTCGTAAATAATTAACCCGATGACCGGTTGCTGCTCGTGAAGCCTACTGCAGTCTTCACAGATATTGATCTAGAGCCGGAGCTACACCCCACTATATATAATGTACTCTGTGCAACTTCAGCCAGTGTTACCAACGTAGTCAATGTGGCAAACGTTTTAAAATCTGCTAGAATCGTACAAATCATAGTCGAGTTTGACATTTTGTTAACATAGTTTCACCATTTATGGTTTTACCAAAAAGTTTGAACTTACCCTGACTTACAAGTCGAGCTAGCGACGCGACCCTTACTGCGTTATACCACTTTTGGCTTATTAATAAAACTAACTGGCCATTTAAATAATAAGGTACGCCAGCACATCAAGCTACCCGAAACTGTCAAATTTTCCCAATCAAATTTGAGCCTTATGCTTTAGAAATAAATTTGAAAATCTATTAAAGAAGTTTGACAGATTGTAGTAGCTTGATGTGCTGGCGTCTGTACAGACGCCAGCACATCAACCTACTACAATCTGTCAACTACTAGGACACAGGCCTTCCTCTGAGTGAGAGGGAGTGGGCCGTAATCCACCACGCACGCCCAGTGCGGGTTGGTAGATGTCACATGTCTTCGAATTTTTGGTTCTAGGACATGCCTGTTTCCTCACGATGTTTTCCTTCAACGTTTTGAGAGCAGTGGTGATGAATTTTGTTTAAATTAATTAGGCCACTTTTATTATCATCTAAAGATGAAAACCGGAGTCATTGAAATGGACACCGTTTTTCATCTTTAGATGGACCCACCCTGCTAGCAAATGGTAGAAATGAGAATAAGCGAGGGGTATTCTTACTAAAACATTTATTAAGAAAATGAGTACCTTACTAAAGACTTATTTAAGATAAATGAGTATATTGTGGATGTTGTTTTAAAAACAAATACATTTGTACCGAGTTCATACGGTTCGATTTACGTTTAACAATTTTTTTTGTTCCACTTTTAAAGATCCACTTATTGGAATTTTTTAAATATTTCTTTTGGTGAAAATAATCAGTTTTATATCATAATATATTTTAAACAAAGATAAATATCGAAGAACCGAGTGATTCTTATTTCTCTATTGAAAGTAGTGAAATAGAAACAAATGAGTGGTTTCGATTGAAGTTTAAATTGCTGTGTCAATTCATAGAACAATTTCTCTACACACACAGGTGGTAATATGAGGAACTAACTGAAGACTGAATTTTGACACTGATCCTGTATTTGTCTTTGTTTGTGCCGCCGCCTTCAGCTGCAAGTTTAACTTGGTCGACTATTTTTTAATATTAACTCGTTTTTTTTTCATATTTTTCGGAAATACAAAATAATAACAATCTCATCATCCGTAGCAGTTTTAGAATAAAGAAAAGGAAGCAGGATATTAGTATTAAGAGTATGTCAAGTTAGTTAGGTTTTGGAACAGACAACGACAAGAAAATCATTTATTTGTCCAAACGAGCAAAATAAGTAGTTGATTATTTTCCTATAATATTATAATACTAATACAAATAAATAATAAACAATACTAATACTAATATAACTATCAAATACATATATATGTATTTGATAGTTATATTAGTATTACCTAGTTATATTAATAACCAGCTGACCCACCAAAATTCCTACCGCTTTAGAATCAATAAGAACAAAAGTATGAGAAAATTTCATGGATTTTTCCCATGTTTTTATAGTCATTCTGCTATTCGGGGCGGAGCGGAGACAAATCCAACAAATCAAAGATCCTATAAATTGGTCCAGCTGTTCTTTAGTTATAAATGGTGTAACTAATCCGACTTTGTTTTATGTATATAGATTTATAATGTCTCATTGCTCTATATCCTATATAATCTAATATCAAGTGATTAACACTTTGATTATAGTTTTGAACTATCAGTCATCTTAACTTTCGGATAATATTTTATGGTTTAGGAATATCTTCAGTCTTATTTCTCTCTGCTTACTAAGTAACTTTTGTAAGTGCACTTTTGAAGCAAGTAGCATTACTTGCTTCAAAAGCTTTTTTGAGGCTTACAAGTATTACTTTTATGCAACGACAGACTTCAAGCCTAAACGCTACAATTATCATAAATCATTGTTCTTTATGTCTTTCAAAATTGTAGGCATCCAGCATAGGCCGTCTACAATGCAAAAATGCAATAAGTAGAATGTAGGTCTGTACTAGTTTAGGCCCCACAGTCAAAATGTACATACAAACAGACGAAACACATGCGGCTTTATGTGACTGATCTGAAAAATGTAAACTGAAACAAGATTTGGATTTCTTTTTTTTTACTCCCATACTATAACTACTACAAAAATGTAAAGTGAAAAAGAGTTTACATTATCATATCAAAAGACATCCTTGTAATAAAAATAATCCTTATAAAATTTAAAACTCTAGCATACAAACAAGTTACACATCTTAAATACAATGGTCAATCTTTGAAGGAATTCGTTAAAATATGACATTATTGAAACACTAAAATTACATAAATTCGATTTAGTAACATTACATGGAAAGACATTGATTTGATATGCAACAAGAAATATTCAGTTGTGACATTAAAATGTACGAATGGCCGTCACTGATATAGTATCCATTCTGTTGTTATTTTTGTCCATTTTTCATGACACAACTTGAAGAGAAGAGAAGACACAGACAATGAAGATAGAAAGACAGAATACGACAGTTAAATGAATCAAGGAACGATGTCGAAGGGCACCAACGAAGCTTAGTTGTTGTTGGTTTTGGCCTGCTGGACATCGTCGGCCTTACCCTGGCCTTTTGCCTTGCCTGGGCCTTTACCCTTGTCCTGATTCTTAGCCTTTTCCTGGTCCTTTCCCTTCTCCTGGCACTTTCCCTTGTCCTGGTACTTTCCCTTTTCCGGGGCTGTCCCCTTCTCTTGGTTCTTTCCCTTGTCCTGGGGTTTGCCCTGCTCCTGGTCATTTCCCTTCTCCTGGGATTTATCCTTCTCCTGGTCAGGGGACAAGGGAGGGCCGTTGTCCTGGGCTTTAGCTATCTCCTGGTCCTTTAGCTTGTCCTGGTCCCCTTTACCCTTCGACGGGTCTTTTTTGCAAACGGCTACGACATACATGGGGTCGTCATCATCGTCATCACTCTGAGCCATCTTCACGACCATCATGCGAAGGTTGGCGTTATTTTTGTTCATAATCTCCGTTAAAACTTCTAACGATTCTAAATTATCGGCTGACATCTGTGATGTCAACCGATCGCCTCCTACTGCCTCGCCCTGGCCTCGTCCTGGAATAAGATACAAATTGACTGTTAAAACTTATATGAAATGACAAGTTGTGACAAAAGGTTTGCTCTCCACACGTAACATGAATACTTCCATCTCTACGAAGAATAGAGTCTCTTCAAAATCTCATCATCATCATCTGCCTAGCTTGTTTCCAACTATTTCGGGGTCGGCTTCCAGTCTAACCGGGTGCAGCAGAATACCAAAATCTATTTCTATTTAATGTGACATTTATTTTCCTCATTTTGGATATTTTTTTGATATTGATTGTTGCTGGGGTGAGATTGCGACTAAATTTTGAACGTTTTTAATTACGTGAATTTGCCTTCTTTTTTTGTCTTTTGTTTGTTTCGTTTCTACGGTAGTCATGTTACGCCGGCGGCGATAAGGCCATCCTAAATGCGTCTTGCGTTTCATATAATGTTTTTTATTAAGAGGAAATGAGGTCGGTAGAGATTTTGTGAAAAAGCCTAAGTAAAACCTCATAATTCGAGGTTTGGCTCTCGCCTATTTTCTCCTCCAACATTGGACAAATTTAAAAGATATTTCATAAACAGAATAAGAATGATATATACTGTGTCCCTATGTTTTTCTTTTTTCATTAACATTAGTCAAATTTGTACACTACGCCTCTGTTGACAGCGGCAATTTTGAGCATTTATTGAGGGATCTAGTGATTATAAAAATAATGTATCATCAAAAAGTAAAACATAGGGACACAGTATATATCCTTCTTATTCTGTTTATGAAATATCTTTTAAATTGGTCCAATATTGGAGAGGAAAATAGGTGAGAGCGAAATCTGGATAGCAGTAGTGGGTCAAGCAAAAAATAATAATTTGTAATAAATCTAAAACGAATGCTTTTATAAACGTTCAATATAACAACAATTTTGCTGTATGATCCACAACAATACTACACTAATCTCATGGGTGACGTGCAAGACCAGGAGGCCTAAAAAGGTCACTTTGGCGGAATCATAAAAGGATAACATTATGAATCAAAATAAACAGTTAACTGTTAAGTTAATCGTATCAAATCCCATTGGTGAAGGATTTATCAGTTATTTTGTTTTTGTCTGTGCTAAAATACCAATCAATCCAATCCCAATCTCATTGATTATACCTACGCTGCACTAAAAAAAAGAAAAACACGGACTGTCGTCGCCATATTATAATTCATAATGTTATCCTTTTATGATTCTGCCAAAATGGCCTTTTTAGGCCCTTAGGTCTTTCTATATTTCTGATTAAATAAAAAATCAAAATCTCACTTACTTACCTCACAACAAAAGCCAGGGACAAACGTGATTGTTTGTTTTACAGATATGTAAATGTTGACTCCAGACACAACAAGTAATAACCGAGGGGCGGTCCGCGTGTGGAAAAAAGTAGACAGCTATGTATCGATCCAGAGGTCCATCAGTGTGGCAACTCATTAAAAATCTGCCAAGCTCGTAAAAAAAAAATCATAGAACGTTTAACATATCCTTAATTAAATAGTAAATATTGAAAATTAAGTGTTAGAATTCAAATTTTATTTTTGTAAGAATGTTGTTTTACATAGTATTATTAGTTTTAGTAGTGTTTGTGGTTTACAATAAGTCCAAAATGAATTAATATTATTATAAATAGGTAGTCGTTACTTTAAAATCCAAGTCAAAATTAAGTGCATGTCATCTTGGATTTTTACAATATTCCATAAATTCACTAATATCTAAGTAACTATCCAATAACCAACATGTCAGATTATTCTTCAAAATGGGGATGGGAAGTTCCTTAAATGAGTTAGGTAACATGTTATATACCTGAATAGCATTAACATATACATTCCTCCTAAATATTTGCAATCTACATTGAGGTACATTTAATTCGTGTTTGTACTTATTTCTAGCTGCGTTTTTGGGGCTCAATTCTGATTGCATGCGAAAATAGTGCAAGTTTGTCTTTACTAGCATACATAGTTCCTTCATCTACATGCAGGGTGACGGTAAAATGTAATTTAAAAAAAAAAAACACTGGCACTCCGGTAGTGCCGACAGAAGTGAAAACTTGAACAATTACGAGTGTATTTTGTGAATCGTCTTATAAACAAAACACGCGTGTTAAGGTGTGTTCCTTATTTTATAGGGTTTTTTGCAAATCAGGTATGATGACCAAAGTGACTGGTTTATTCTTCTCGTGAAAGGAATTTATTCAGATTTACAAATAAGCACACAGGATAGACTTCAGTTCGTGGTGTTGGTCGCGGCAGTGGTAAGAGAAGCAAGCCGCTCGCATGGAGCTCGTCGTCAGTTATATATCCGTGGTTCAGCGCCATCTCGTCGTTGTTGGATGAACTACGTAGTTAGTACGCGAGGCCCTCGTAGTTCTTCCCGATGTGCATAGATGGCGCTGTCCTCAACAACGCGCGTCTTACGTTTTACGTCTTACGAATTTTCGATCAGGGTCACGTGACCTGACGCGAGTTTAGAAGTTTTTACCCATTCCAGAAAAAGTACACAGCGCCGCTAAAGAAGTTTTCACTTCAATAAAAGTTTACAGCCGTCCAAAAACCGTCTAAACCTAACACACTTCTTTTGTACCCGAAATGCCATTACAACTTCAAGTGAACTGCCCCATAGTATCCGACCACATGACAGCACAGACGATACGTATCCGTAATAATTATGCAGTGACTGCAACGGTTACGAACGGCGGTGAAGATTCGGATCCGTGCATCGGCCGCGCCTCGTACCTACATGGTACGGCTCGCACCCTGCAGGGTCTAGCATAAATCACCCTAAAATAAGGGGTATTTAGACGTTCTCACTAAAATTCTAACTTGATTGAGTCGAAATAGAATACCTATATAAGTATATAGTATATAGTCGAAAAACTGTCTTTGGAAAAGACAGTTTTTAGAATAATTGTTCAGGCTGTGCTATATCAGTTTGAAATTACCAATAAACCATAGTTTTCTCTAGAATATTTTGTCCACTTGTAGTAACTTTACAAGTAGAAAGTTAGGGTCCATTTAACTACTCACCCTGTTACTAAATGGTAGAAATGGGGATGAGGGAGGGATATGCTTACTAAAACTTGATATTATAAATAGTTAAGAAGACTTAAGACAAGTTTTGTATTATATTTATATCACTATTACCTACTAACAACATTATCATATTTTTTTCAGTCACATTTCATCTCATTTTCGTCGATTAGAATAGAATAGAATACTCTTTAGTCTTCTTTTTTTCTGTGATTTTTATAGATATTCTAAGCATAGAAAACTATTTATTATTATAAATATTATTATTTTATTAGTAGATTTTTGTTTGAAATCTACTTACGGATAATTTTCAAAAAAAAACTATGTAAGCATTTCATCTCCCTATTCAGGGGCTTATTAATTACCGTCGATTTGAGTCCAAAGCTCGTGGCATATTGGGAGTACTGTTTTTTTGCCAATTTATCTCGGGAGGTGGCGAAATAGGGAACTACGTACACAGTACTGAATTTGGACCCTCGCTCCCTATTTGTCTTTGTTTGGGGCGCCGCCTTGAACTGCACATACGGGTCAACCTTTTTTTGAATATTGGACACAAACATGTTCGTGTTTCATTTTCAGTTTTAAATTCAGTTTACTTATCCACTAAGATTATTAGGATAAACAAATGACAGTTTTACGGCTCATAATTAGGGACTTTCTTATGAGATAAGTGCGGTATAGTTAGAAAACTGACCATAGAGATTGCGTACAGCCATATTTTATTTAACAGACTCCCGTCCTTCCGCGATATCACCACAATCTATGCAGGAGATGTTATCCCAATGTATTGTATCTATGCTTCAGGAATATTCCATTTTTTTAATCACGTGATTCGGGAACACAAATCACAGTGCAGAATCCAGTGACGCCCTGTCGGATTTGGACATTTAGACGAGAGTGATTGGTCGTTCTATAGATAGTAACGATACAAAATCATTACTTTCACTATATAAACATAATTAGTACCGACCCCTGTTTGACGTGAACACAGACGACAAGACGTTTCTTCGTTCCGAGTTAAACTTAAAAAACAAAAGCAGTTTTAACGTAGAATAGTTGAAAACCCAATAAATTGGAAAGCTCAGTCGTGGTTTTTCCACTTTCGAGGCCAGTGCTGGTAAGTACTGAGGATAGTGAAGAAATTTATCTGTTGAACGAGACCTTTGTTGAGTTCTACTGGACATCTTTGTTAATTTGGCTGCTTGAATAAACATCTTCTCTACATCTAGCCGGCATTTCCTGTGGCAAAACTCAGACTACCGAGGTCAAAGACAACGAAGGTGACGAAGCCATCAACAAGTTTCCACTTTCCAGTCCTGGGTCCTGGTGGTGTCTCTTCTGCAAGGCAGAGAAGAGACCGATCTCGTTCACGACCAGTGTTCTAAATCCGTGACAACGGTTCGTCTAAGTGTTCCCGTGTTCTTTCTATTTGTGCTTCTTCAACATTTTTCGGAGACGTTACTGTGGATTCTTCTCATTTATTATTCTGTGATAATACCTTTGTCAACTGTAATAACTGAACTTTTATTACTGTACTTTATAAATCGTTAAGAGGTATAAATAAATTTAAAAAATCGTTTATTTAAATATCCGTACATATTTTTATCAAAGCTGTATTTATATTTCAAAATGGTGTTTCTTTTGGATGGCATTATTGAGTATTTTGCCGATAATGCTCAAGATTTTGAAACTATTGTTATTGTTTTGGGAATCTGTTTGATAATCTTAGGTTTCGATTTACTTGTCGGAGCTGTATTTACTTCAAAAGCTCTTGAATTTTTTGAAGAATTACTTAATTCCTAAAACTAAAAACTATACTTACCCCGAGCAACTAAGTATGGCTCTTCAGTCACATGTGTGTATGTGGTTATTTTGTAACGTTTGTACAGACGCCAGCACATCAAGCTACCCGAAATTGTCAAATTTTCCCAATCAACATTGAACTTTAGGCTTTAGCGATAACGTTGAAAATCTATTAAAGAAATTTGACAGATTGTAGTAGCTTGATGTGCTGGCGTCTGTACCTTCGACGTGTAACTTTGTCTATATTTGGTTATAATGTAATCCAATGTAATGATGTGAGTTTCCGGTAGTAATCCGGATGAATGTAATTTTATATCAAAAAGGAAACTTGTCTCTTTGTTCCTAATAAATTTTAAATATTATGTGACGCAATTGTTTGTTTTGTATTTGCCCGAGCTTTTTGACCTTACACACCTACATCATGACTCGGTTATGAAAACTTAAGCTCTAAACTAGTACTAAGGCTGCACCATAAGTACAGACGCCAGCACATCAAACTACCCGAAACTGTCAAATTTTGCCAATCAACTTTGAACTTTATGCTTTAGCGATAAAGTTGAAAATCTATTATAGAAATTTAACAGATTGTTGTAACTTGATGTGCTGGCGTCTGTACTAACAGAAAAGCGGTATTGAAATTTTTTTATGCTTACACATACAAAGAAGGCATACTCTTTTACCTACCTACCTCAATATCCCTTCAAAAATCAAAGAGAATGAAAGGTAATACCTTTAAAACGAGACATGAGTTATTTTGGTTATTACATCCATAGTACCAGACCATATTCGCAACACCACAATGGGCTCGAAAACACAGATTACTCACGTTGTTCAAAAAGCCGCCATGTTGAATTGGGACTAGGCTGCCGCATGCCCAATGATCTGTGGGCTAAAATACCCAGTACGTGGAGTCCTGAGGCAGCTAGAAAGCGTTGCGGTAGACCCCGCAGAAGATGGTGGTTCGAGCTGGACAAACAAAACGTCCAGTGTCCACATTAGCACTGGAAGTAATGAAGATAGGCATTTGTCTTGTAGTGGCATTATACAGGCTAACTGAAACAGTATATTCATAGTTAACAAAATAAGGAAACAAGAAATATGAATGAAAAGACGTTTATTACCATAGGATTACAACAATGACATTATTATATATTGTCATTACAAAATAACACACCTAGAAAAGATATATAATGTTTAACATCGAGATAAAATGATTATAAAGCGTTCATAAGCTCCTAATAGTATACAATGGGTCAAACTTGCACAAACACTACTACATTATTAATACATTATATTTTTTCTATTACATAAATTATTAGCATAAAAAATACTCAGATTCAAACTACTCACAAGTTGCCTTGGCAACTCATCATTAACTCTTCGCACGTCGAGTGTACACCATGTGTACCGATAACAATAAAATTTCTATTGTGTCTGCTAATTAGACGCGCGACGAGTTAAATAAATATGTTATAGTTTTAAAAATAAGTACAAAAGAAACACCCTGTGTAGATTTCCACTCGTTCTAGCTTGCAGAACCTATCATTCACAGATTAGTCCCATAAACAGCACCCATTACCCCAGATCATATCACTTCAGCATAGATTAGGTACATAAAATAAGTTGTAACAGTAAAATGGGCGATCCTTGTATGTACAATCTACCTTATATTAGGCATGAAAACATTATTGTTGAATGATTGACTTTATATACAATGAGTTAGGTAATTATTACACAATTGAATTATTTATGAGACATAACTGGGGGCCCAAAAAGGCCACTTTGACAGAATCGTAAAAGGATAACGTTAGGAATCAAAATATGGTGAACACGCAGTCCGTGTTTTTCTTTTTTTCGCTGCACTACGTAGGTATAATCAAAGCGATAGGGATTGGATTTGGATTGGATTGATTAGTATTTTAGCACAGGAAAAAAAAATACTGAAAAATCCTTCATCAATGGGATTTCAGTCGATTAACTTAACAGTTAACTGTCCATTACGATTCATAATGTTGTCCTTTTATGATTCGCCAAAGTGACCTTTGTAGGCCCCCCTGGTCTTGCACGTCACCCATGAGATTAGTGTAGTATTTATTTATTTACATATACTTTATTGTACACCAGAAAATACATAACAAAAAAAAAATACAATTATGAATACAAAACATACAATGGGCGGCCTTATCGCTTTCTGCGATCTCTTCCAGGCAACCTTGGAATGGACAGTGAATGCGTGGATATAAAAAATGGGATTGTTAATGGTGCAACATAATATACTATAATAGATATAGTATTTTTGTGGATAATACAGCAAAATGGTTGTTATATTGAACGTTTATAACGTTTATAGGCCCCCAGGTAAAATATTTGTCAGCATGGTACATTCATAGTAAAAAAACATTTGTTTTAATATCTACTTAACAAAAACGGAATTAAATCAGAGAAATCGAAACAATTTAATAATTGGGTACCTATGTCAAAATTAAATTATATTAAATCATTCAGTATTTAAGTCAGTGTCATTTAAAAATTCATTCACAGAATAATAGCATAAAGGCTCCTTCAAACAGGCGCGACACGACACGCGACACAAAGGCACCGCAAGTCGCGCAACGAGCGGTGCCTTTGTGTCGCGCGCGATTATTTCGCGTGTCGCGGCTGTTTGTAGGAGCCTTAATGCTGCCTAACATCATAAACTACACTTATCATAAGTTCATAACACAAGATCATTATTATCTTTGTCACACACCTTCCTACTTTAGTAGTCGGCAGTTCAGCAGTTCATTAATTAATTTATAGTCACAGATGAGTGATGTGTGAGTAACATGGAAGGATAATACGTATAAGCATCTTATTATCCTTCCATATTACTTTCAAGTCTTCTTCATCTCTCGTACCAAATAATAGACATCTATTAAAAAAAATAACTTACTATTTCAGTCTTAAACATATATATTTCATACATTCCAAGGCCTTTTTAGTCTTACCAATTAAAATTAATTACTAAGGGCTGATATTTCAATAACCTTTTATCTGAGGATTAAATATTGTGGTTTGGTAGCTTTTGTGTAGAAAATATGACAAACTGGCAACTGGCCTCTTTAGATAAAAGTTATCTGACTATTAAAAAATCAGCCATTAAATTTCTTAAAATTAAAACAACATAATTCAATCAAACTTAACATTTTAATTTTGTTGTAGCAAAAATATATTGTGTAACACAACCACTGAAACAGCAACCGGGATACGGTTCTGCAGAGTGCTTATGCTTAGTGCTTACGTTGTTTTTGCTCCGGTTCCTCACCACCTGTACCAAAAGAAGACATTGTGGAACTAGAATCATCGCGAGTACGCGTAGTCACCGTCTTGCTAGCAGCCACAAGATCGTGGTAGATCCAGTGAGTGTACCTCATGTCCATTAGATATGGGTCAATACATTTGATACGCTTCCCGTACCCGTAGTATTTGATACAGTCGTCACAGCAACAATACAGCGAGGTGGTAATTATGTCACTGCGGCAGCTGAAGCTGGGGTCCTTGAGAGCATCCTTATTATACTTCGTAGCGTATTCTTCGGTGCGAATCCTTCTGGCGACATTGACCTGATGTTGAAAGTCAACAGCAGACATTTCTGGAAATCGAAACATTATGATCAAATGATAAAAGTGATGTTGTTAAGTCAAATTAAGTTAATAACTGTTGTTTATAACAGTTATATTATTATTCTTAAACTGGTGGACCAATAGACTACCTAGCATTAAGTCATCATAAGATTAGAATGTTAATCAATTAGTTAAAACAATTAATGTAAAACTGACAAAAAGAAACGACTGAAAACAAATAATTTACAAAAAACACTCGTAGAAATCGAAATACAGATAGTTTACACAAAAATCACTATTAAAAATAATGATCCTGGCTAACGAAAACTTAATACCGGTTGCTAATTACAAATGTTCTAACATAACAACATAATTCATACATGCATAGTTATGAAATCATTTATCAACAACGAAGGAATCTGCGTCCTAACATAACCTATCACAAATAAAACCATTCAAAACATCAATGAAACTACGATACTATATAACATATATATACATATACATTATATATATGTATTTATATATACATTATGCTGCAACCACCATACTAAATATGGTAATAAATAATGACAAATCATTCAGAATTCTGGAAAATAACAGAAATCAAAGACGGCATATCAAAAGAGTAAATAAATATAACCGTGAAAACTTAGGTGATGTGCTAGGAATTGATAGTATTGACAGCTCACTCCACGCTCACTTCACCTAAGTTTTAACGTTGAGATGGTTACAGAATCGCACTCCTGTACTTACAAAGCGGGGTGACTGTAATGTGGATTCAACAGTTAAGCTATTAAAAGTAATCACTTCACAGAAGCAAGGGTATTAATTCTCAGACAATCACTTAGCGAACAGGCCGCAACAAATCCCGAACCACGGTCCGAAACTCTTTATCGATTGATGCAAATAGTTTGTGCGCAAGTGCAATTCAGCTCTTTGTTTACCTAGACCAGGACACACCCACCTACGAGCACTGCCTAGATCCTAGATAAACATTATAAGACATACTAAAAGTTTAGGTTTGTCGCTATGTCTGAATGCGGGATAGTGATTAAAAATTCACTTCGTCAGTATGTGACTTCGTCATTCATGAAGCTAGATGCCTAAAGCTAGTACTGTACAACAGACAATCTACAGTTTAAAAAAACGTTGCCATTTGTGTTGCATTATAATCTAAGGTCGTATAAAAGACTGAACATTGATTTCAATCCTTAAGGTGCCACTAGTCGATATTTCTTTCCATACAAACGGGAGAGTATTACTCCATTTGACTTATTATTAATTGTGTCTGTACGGAAACAGAAAAGTAAAAGAAAAAAACATTAAAAAGTTATAAGCAAACAAAGATTCGTTTTTCTTGCTATTTTTAACGTAACTCTGGGTGTAAATAAGTAATAAAAGAACTGTAAAATCTTCAAATCTAAGTCCGTACCGACAAAGCTCAGTTATCGAAGAGTTCAATAAACTTTATTTATAATTGATTTATTCAATGGTTTTTTCATAAAACTCGATTTTCCAAAACACGTTTCGATTTTTTTTA
The DNA here is from genome assembly GCA_963855955.1 of Luperina nickerlii. Taxonomy (NCBI): domain Eukaryota; kingdom Metazoa; phylum Arthropoda; class Insecta; order Lepidoptera; family Noctuidae; genus Luperina; species Luperina nickerlii. Next base: position 4,881,996 of record OY979662.1, read on the forward strand.
CTCCCCTTTAAGTTCGGAACGTTGTTTCTGTGCGTGAGAAATAGACGTTGTGCGTGTAGACTAGTGTCTAACTGCTCATCACTGATACTAGCTCTGACAGACACGAAATCGGGTGACAGCGTGCTTTTTGGCCATGACCACCAGTGAGTTCGAGAATATACGATATGGTTCAAATTCTTAAGAATATTGCGTCTAACATCACAACTAAAGTCGAATTTCAAAACATATTACAAGAATTGAGTTGGTCTCATGGTCACTAAGGCGCCTCAATATTCATCGTTGACTGCGTTCGAAACCGGGAAAAACCTAAATACGGCTTTTTGTTAACAATGTTTTGTTTTTAATTATTATATTTTTATAACTTTTTTTAAAGAACGACTTATCCTTTTAAATGAACAGTTTGTATAGAAATGAAACAAAATCTTTGCAAGAAATAAAAATGTTTATTATTTCATTAAAATATACTAAAGTAAGATAAAGTAAGTACATAAATGCTCATAGTTCAAAATTATAATATTTTATAATATTATATTCAAACCTAACCAAATGGTTAGGTTTGAATATAATATTATAAAATATTATAATTTTGAACTATATATATACAAATTTAAATAAATATAAATATTTAAAAAAGTCATGCTAATGCTTGGAAGTTTGTTATCGAGAAAACATTGATGTATAAATGCGAGAAAATGAATGAATTTGAGAAATGTTTTACAGATTTATAGCTATAATATGTATTGAATCAACATGTTATTTAAATAGAAAAATGCATTTCCATTTATAACAATAACATCACCACAGAATCTGCAACATTTTAATTGTTTAGCATTCATTCAATTGAGCATTTACTTACATAGTGTGTTTCAAAATACTTATAAGTAGATTGGTTAGTAGCGGAGTGGCGCATCGTCTCCTTCTATAACTTGCTGTAAGCGGCTACGCATACCGCACACCATGTTTCAACATAAATCTTTTCCTCTCATGTGCTCCCATGTCGATGACACGATCTGAGCCAAATTGTTTTTATTTCGCACTTCGGATGTGTCCCAATTTAAAACCACTTGACCCCATAGGTTTTCTATTGGGTTCAAATCGGGAGTTTTAGATGGCCTGTTAATAACAGATACACCTTCTTGAAGAGCTAACCAATACTGCACAATGCCTGCACGGTGGATGGAGCAGTTATCTTGCATGAAGTAAATATCTGTATTTGCTTCATGCAAGATAACAAGAGGCAATTCGCACAATCGGCAGCATGACGTCACGCAGAATCTCCAAATACTGACTAAGTACTATTAAATCCACCACCAACTTCTACCAATTCATCAGGTCCCATAGACGACATCCAGCCAGCAATATTTTATATACCTTACTCATTAAGTTGCGACATGACGCTTTGATTACACCAAATTCATTAAAAATACTTTTCACAATTTACGTCAAACTTTTTAGAAATGTTTGTGCGCAATCACTGTTCCTGTAGGTAGACTGACTTTTGTCACTTAGATCAATTCAGTATCCATCTACCCCACGAAGTAAACTTTTACTTCGTCCTACTCATTTGAGGACTTATAGTTTTTTTTATTTACCCACCTGTTTTCCTGAACGCAGAACAGATGGCCGATGGGGCCGAAAGGTTCTGGAGTGGCGACCGCGTACCGGAAGACGTAGCGTTGGAAGGCCTCCCACAAGGTGGTCCGACGACCTTGTGAAGGCCGCAGGAACCCGTTGGATGCGAGAAACACAGAACCGGTCGAAGTGGAGGTGCTTGGGGGAGGCCTATGTCCAGCAGTGGACGTTTTTCGGCTGAAATGATGATGACCTGTTTTCCTGAAAAGTTGTTAGGCGAAAATCATATTGGTCGTTCTTTAATAATGCAAAAAATATTGTAGAAATCATAAAAGAAAACAAATAAAAAAAGAAATTGATAATAGGTGGATTGTGTTTTCGATCCCACATGTTGTTCGTCGCCGATCCAACCCCGAAGCCACAATAACTGTTTGAGAATACGCGAAATTAAAGATTATTTAGTAAGTATTGCCGTGTTACTTAAAAGCTTTTCAGCTTTAACGACAAGAAGATAATGGTTAAAATGGCTTAACAAGATATACTGGTGGGTCAGGCAATGTTGAGTGGGTCAGACAATGTTGGTCACCGACTACATATATTATATAGGTTGAAAAAAAAGAACAATCAACGTTCTGTTAACGAATGTTTTGTTCTACAAGGTTAACTCTAATAGACAAATCTGACACAGTATGCTTAAGAAGCTCATTTTATTTTAGAATGCGTTTTTGGCATCCTTATAGTCTTGAAGTTCGTTTTTCACCTGGTCATACTCGTCACTTATGAATTGAACTGAGGCTTCGAGCTTGCGGATGAGAGACATAGCCTCCTTTAAATCCCCAAGTTCCTCCGCAATAGAAAATTTTATGGATTTTGAAACCTCAGTTGACATTAGGTATCTCTTATTTCACAGCGAATGGTCTGCGGAAATTCCTCAGTTAACGGCTTGGCTGCGTGATCGATGTCGGGGGATGTGACAATGGGTGAACGTTTCTGTCGAATTGAAACGTTGGCGATACCAGACGAGTCAGACAATGCTTTTTGCATGTCAGATTCGGACTGTTTCTGTCTAGTTGAAACGCTGGTGCCTAGTGGTATCAGGCGAGTCAGACAGTGCTTTTTGCATGTCAGGTTCGGACTGAGCATGGTTAAAATTAATACTAGTGTTAGTTTTGGAGAGGTGATACTGTTTTGAGACATTGATTTCCGATAGAAATGTAAACAGCAACAGGGAAGACAAAAAAATAAATAAAAAAAGGGATTTCCTCACTTGGATTTGAACTCTACAACAAGCGCTACTAAAGAACGCTCTTAAAAAAAAGTAGTTGTATGGGGAGCATTAAGAGGTGGAATTAACCAAAATAGCCTAACTTCAATATGATTTTTCATGAAATTAGACTTAGGTATAAAATAAAAAGAACATGAGTAACTACATGATATTTCCACACTTATTGTGCAACAGAAACACAAAAAATTAAAATTTTATAGATAAAAAACATCACGAAGTTACCTCCAAATTTAACGACTTTTCGATTTGTACCTAATATGGTTATGATGGGAAAAGCTCTGGGAAGTTTTAAAAGACATGGGTACGCCTCAACATCTTATTGATTTAGTCCGATGCCTCTACATCAACAACCGCTCTTTCGTCAAAATAGACATCGACTGTTCAAATGTGTTCTCCATCAAGAAAGGTGTTAGACAGGGTTGCATCCTCTCACCTCTGCTTTTTAATGTGTATGAAGAGTATATTATTCGGAAAACTCTCGAGGGCTGGGAAAAGGGGTTTGCTGTTGGTGGAAAGCGCGTCTCCAATCTGCGTTACGCTGACGACACTGTTCTCCTTGCTACAACATTTGACGATATGAAGGAGATACTGCATAGACTGGAGGTGGAAAGTAACAAATTAGGGCTTGCTATAAATAGGCAGAAAACTAAGCTTATGGTAATAGATCGTGCGGGAAAGCTATCGGGCGCCTATAACATCCAAGGCATCGATACTGTAGACAGTTTTATTTATCTGGGCTCTAATATCAATAATGAGGGCAGCTGCGTCCCAGAAATAAAACGACGGATAGCCATGGCTAAAGATGTTATGACACGCCTCCAGAACATCTGGAAAAATCGTTCAATAAGCTTTAAAACTAAAGCCCGTTTGGTCAGAGCATTAGTTTTCCCGATTTTCCTCTATGGAGTTGAGACGTGGACAATCCGAGCAAGAGAAAGACATTCAGACAGACAGCAAAGATAGATGCATTCGAAATGTGGTGTTGGAGGCGGATGCTCCGAATACCATGGACAGCCAAACGCACAAATGTGTCTATCCTCTCCCAACTCGATGTCAAGACTCGATTGTCTACAATATGCTTACAGCGTATTCTGACCTATTTCGGCCACATAATGCGAAGGGGGGATAGCAGCCTTGAAAAGCTGGTTATTGTTGGCAATACCGAAGGAAAGAGAGCACGAGGCCGGTCGCCAACACGATGGTCCGACCAAGCTACGTCCTCAAGCAATTTTCAGCAGGTAGTGATGGCAACTTTGGACCGGAGTAGATGGAGGCAGATTATCCGCTTAAAAGGGTCCAGTGACCACGATCCTCAGTAATGAGGGACCGATTGAAGAAGAATGGTTATGACACTAGAATAAAAATTTGATGATTAATATAATAACACAAGGCGACAAAAATTGTGGAAGCATTTTTTTATTCCTTTTATTTGTGGTTTTATTACTACGAAAAGCTTATGGCACTTACGACGTTCTTGTGGTAGAAGTCATCTTCCGTCGCACATTGCGGGAACTTCCAACATATTTTTTTTCACAAATCAGTCGCCGTGACTCTGTTGAGACGAGAGGACTGCGCTCAAATTTTCGGCTGCGCTGGTATATAATTTATTTGCGTAAATAATGTTTTCGTAATACATCACTTTGTAGGAAAGACACTGAAATAGGAGACATGGAAAAATAACTAAAACGACTCCCGAAACGATTATTTAAAACAATAAAGTCTTGATAAAGTAAATCGCCGTAATCGTAGTTGTTTTGCCTCGGTATTTACCGAGGCAAAACTATAAAATAAAAATATTAAAATAATTCAATGTTGATATTTGAAAAGTCAAGATGACATGTCCATACATTTTTGACTGGTATAGTAAAAAAATAGCGCCATTGCTCTACATTTTGGTCCATTTTCTTGGGGAGAAAATTTGCAACATAGCCAACTAGCCAATTTCGCGTTCATTTGAAAGTTCATACAGGAGAATACACTCTTACTTTTCTTGATAAACTCCTTGTAAGGTACAGACACAGATATACAGATAGACATAGACACAGACACAGGACACACAGACAGACACAGACACAGACATTGCGAGACATGCACAGCACACGGCGCTCATCGCATGTTTTACAATGTGTGGGACGTTCATATTCGTGGAGAGGCATGTGCTTGCGCATGCCTCCACGAATATGAAGGTCCACACATTCCGACGATCGAATTCGAGCGACTTTTGACCATTCCCTAAATCAAGTTGAAACATAAAGGTATCTTATAGGTATTTTATTATAAATTAAATTAAACTAGGTAATGGGTTTATTGTGGACAAAAGTACGAAACAGTGTGCACATGAAATATTTCATACGGATAGTGTTCTCATGACTAGCCTTTTTTATGGTGGGGATGAGTAAAGGTTGTAACGGATCACAATGTTTGGGATTGTCGGCTTCACCGATAGAAAAGTTGAGATCTGAATGGGTGCTAAGATCTATAGAGTTGAAAGAAAGTCTAAAGTTCATAATGTAACTTGGCAAGTTTTCAAAGCTAAAGTTTCAACAGTTAGGTACAAAAGAACGAACGAACTTTCGACTTACTCTGGCACCCATTTACATATAGTTGCCAATTTTTTTATCGGTAAATCCGACATTTCTATACTTCTTTTGTACCGAAGTTGGCCACTTTTTCTACAAATGTTTTCGGCAGGTATTTTTTCCTACTCGCACTTCGCGCTGGAATGGTTTTCATAACACATGCCATTTGACTTTGCATAATACAGTGCAAAATCCACCATACCAATATTATTTTTACTTGGGTATGACTGTTGCTATTTTATTGACTTTGCACGATCCTGCTATTATAATTTTTTACTGGATAGCACTATATTTCACCAAGATGTCGTGACGTCCAACATGTAAAGGTTCTAAATAAAATTCGGTTACATTGTAATTTGAACTTTGTTACGCCAACATTGAGTTTCTAGTTCCAAAACATAACTAAGATATAATTCATAGATTTTAAATTCAAACTTAGCGTATAGTAAGTATATGCAAAATAAACAGATGTTTTTACGTGCTGAAGAATTTCATTGAAAATAAAGAGAATGCCAAAGATATTCCGTTTAAATATTGTAATTTGAGAAACCATTACGATACATAGGTTTGCTGATCACTCTGCAGTACAACAAAATTTTGATAGATTTGTTCAATCATGTTCATCCTTATTATGACCATTATGACGTCGTCATTCTAAAATGCTTAATTTCATAAGCTTAAAGTAAAAAGCGTAAGGTAAGTGATGCGATTATATTGACCTTTATATCGTTAAAAAAACAAATTTATTGAGTTTGTTTTCATCATGATTAAGGGTATGTAGTATGTAGTATTATACTTTGATGGAAGTCCTTTTGATTTTTAGAGTTCCGTACCTCAAAAGGAAAAATCGAAACCCTTATAGTATCACTTCGTTGTTTATCTGTCTGACCTTTTTTCTCCGGAATGCGTGGGGATTCCAATTTGAAATTTATATCAAATACTTAGATCTACGGTTCCTTGGAGCTGTAGAAATATCAAGCCTCTAAGACGTTGACTTAGTAGCTGGCATAAATTGCCATTCATGTCGCATATTTTGACACTCGCAAATAATTTTAAATCCTATGGATGTACCATAATGGTTTTAATTATTTCCGTTTACCTAGAATCAAGAAATTTGGCAAGAAGCAAGGACTTGCAGCACAAGTAAATACAGTAAATTATCCGAAAATCATTCATTTGTAATTTTATTCGGAATTGCAAATTTATAGGCCGTATCTTGAATTTAGTTCACTCAACTCGGTTTACTCTCCAATCTAACAAAATATTTTTTCCTGCATAGTAAAGATTGTCCTTCAATCTGGGGTTGGAAATTAATAGACTATATTATGTATTGCATGTATGTCCATGAATCTGTTACCGGCATCGGAACAGATTCACGAACATACAATAATATTGAATAATATACCTACTTGCACAGCGATCATACTTAGGTACTACATTGAATAGAGCCGTTTCATCTGATTATTTTGTGTATACTTACTACAGAAGAGAGAAGAAGATTCAAATTCAAAATGAAGACGATGTGGGTCATTTATTTTATTCATTTTATATTTTTTATTATTCTCTCCATGGTCTGGCAGTTTGAGTAATTTTTGTGGCCTTCTTTGGTATTGCTCGTCGGAACGTTGAGCTCCTTAAGTCTTGAGTTGAGCTGCATGATTTCTGACAAATGCGTGCACTGACTGGACAGGTCCTCTCAATCTGTGTGGTTCTTTCCACAAAAGACCATCTCAGACATCGACCTACATGGTCTTCATATAACCTGACCAAGATTATGTCTGGACTTTAAAAGAGACTATGACCTCTGGGTTTGTTTCGGCCTTTCTTCTCAGAGTAGTCAGATAGGAAACGCCGACCTCATCTAGTTTAAAAAATATGATTGACGTGTAAAAGTGTTTGTACAAACCTACTTACAAAAATAAAATCATTTATCATAAACACAAATATGTATATAGGCTGGGCGAAAAGTTTCTGCTGGCGGGAAGGGATTGTTTTTTGTTTTCGTCGTATTCGATGAGAGGGGTGGGCAAGGAGGCGCGGGTGATACTTGATTTTTTTCTGGCTTAATGTGGCGCATTAATTCAATTAGATTGTTGACGAGTAGAAGTGCTGATGGGTCCAAAATCCAGTATTTTGTTTGCCGTGAGTACTGCAAATAAGAATTTTGAATTTTATCAGATTTGTAATGAAGTTTTTATGTGATTTTTTTTGCACTTATTTTCACATAACACAGTTAATATCCGTATTGATCGATTGGGCGTAAAACACTGGATGTCATTATGTAAGTTTTTAGTTGTATTATGCACTTTTTGTTCAATTTGGCGATTTTATTTACGGAACGTTTAGCAACACGACCGACTTGACCAAGTACGTACGGCGATATCACTATTAAATAAATATTGTTAGTTTAATTACAACAGGAGTCGAAATGGGATTTGTTTTATAAATTACTTTTCACATTTTCATTTGTCCCGCATAGTTTTTACTTATGATGAAAAAACATTATCTCCCTAGGCTTTTCTCAACTATGTTGGAATCAGCTTCCAGTCTACCTGGATGCAGCTGAATACCAGTATTTTACATGGAGCGACTGCCTATCTGACCTCCACAACCCAGTTACTGGGTAATACGATACCCCTTGGTTGACAGACTGTTGGGTTACTCAAAACCCGTAACGACAATCAAAAGATCCACGAATGACAACGGCCAACGGCTTAACGTGATTTCCGAGGTACGCAGGGGTTTTGGTATGTAAAGATGATCACCCATCCACGGGCCAACCGAAGCAAGCGTAGCTTAACATTGTCGATCGAACCGTGCAGCTGTTATTAATATCCGCAAAAATAACAAAACCCCATTCCCCCGCAACAAAAGTATGCAAAGCGAAAAATATGAAAAAAATCTAGTTGATGTAGGTTTATGTAAATATTACAAGGAAAATAAAATGATGTCTCTAACTAGGACTGAACCTGAGTAATCAGTAAAAACCCTCCACAAACAAGTTTAGTTTTGAGGTCTCAAAAAGTTAAAATAAAACTTCAAAAAGGAAACAATATTTCACCTACCTAGGTCATTTAGAGGACAGGATGATGTACTTACCGATATATTATTATTATAGTTATCAGATCAAAAATAATGTATTATCTATTATATCTGATTTTAATACGTCACTCAGATCATTATTGCGCCCTCCAGATTTTTGTATCAGAGTGGTATATGGGTATTGTTTTGTTCTTCAGAACTGGTAGGTATTAATTGTGATTAAAACCAATGTTTGCCACATTTATTTTATTAGAATTATAGGAATATATTATAAAGTGTAAGGTTATGATAGAATAGATTTAGTACTTATTAGAAAATCCTTGAAAAAACCAAAGACTTTTTGTTTTTAACATAACAAAATTTATCTAAAATTATAATTAAGTTTTTTTTTATTTCACCCTGTTCAGTTAATGCCTAAACCTAAACTTAACGTATAAAATAGTTCAAAACTAATTTGTTTTCCAACACCATAACTTGATATGCAAACAATTAACTAAACTTTTGATGAGATAGACTTAGGTAAAAAGTAAGCAATAATCGTTACAATAAACATCAAAACATCTTTCAAAATGTGGATAGCTGTTTAGATTCTGGATCTTTTATAGTTTATGTTCTAAGTTAAAATTTTGCTGGATTGTTACACAATATTATTATAAATCAATTACTGGGCCATAATAGAATTTTGTCCTGTCAAAAAATCTACCGTAACCCTGCAGAAAAGGACACACAACATACAGACAAAATACAAGACGACATTAAGAGCCCCTTTTTACATGCTCAGATTGCCGGAAAGTCGGCATCGGGCCGGCCAGTGAACAGATAAATATTTTCAAGAAAGGGTTAACAGGCTATTTCACCTGTTTTACCAATACATCTGCCAGCATCTCGAAAGTATCAAAAGGAGCTACTACACACTTATACAATACACAGTCGACACACACACAACATTTAAGACTTGATTTTCTTTTCTTGCGGCTCTCTTAGCTCTTTTTCTTTCGCCTCCTTCCTCTCTTTCTTTTTTTGTTTACGTTCTTTGCGATCCATAATTTCCCGGGGTTTCTTTATCTCCAGGTGTTCATCTAGTTTGTTTTGTTCTTCTTTTACCTTACTCTCTCTGCTATCTTTACGCTCTTGACGCTCTTTTCTTTGTTGCTCTTTTTGATCTTTATCCTTCCTCACCTGTTCTTTTCTGTTCTTATACTCCTGACGGTCTTTAAAATTCATCGTTTCTTCACCCTTCGTTTCGTCGTTTTGCTTCTGAGCACCTTTTACGAGTACTTCCTTTAGGTCTTCGCACTTCTGCCGGTCTTTTACCTCTTTTGGCTCTTTCATTTCCTTTCGATGTTCCTCATCAAGTTTTTTGTTCTTTTTCGCCTTCTTTTTCTTCTTCTTATCCTTGGAAACCTTGGGGTCCTTAGGATCCTGGGGATCCTTGGGGTCTTTAGGATCCTGGGGATCCTTGGGGTCTTTAGGATCCTGGGGATCCTTGGGGTCCTTAGGATCCTGGGGATCTTTGGGGTCTTTAGGATCCTGGGGATCCTTGGAGTCCTTAGGATCCTGGGGATCCTTGGGATCGTTAGGATCCTGGGGATCTTTGGGGTTCTTATTATCTCGGGTATCCTTGGGGTCTTTAGGATCCTTAGAATCTCCAGGCTCCTGAGGATCCTTAGAATCTTGATCTTTCAGAGGATCATTCAGATCTTGAGGATCCTTAGGTTCCCTGCGCTTCTTATTATGATCAGGATCTTTGTGATTCTTACCGTCTTTTGGCTTCTTCAGCTTGCTCGTCTCTTTGCACTGCTTTGGTAACTTTTCCGATCGTTTTTCGGACTTAAGTAGAGTAGATAAATCAGTATCTTTACATACCGCAGCGAGAAGAATTGTATTCGTCTCAGGGTTATAAGTGCCGGAGACCACGGCGACGGTTAATATCTCGCTCTTCCGTGGACCGCCCGTGTCCTGCTCCATCAGCACCTCATGGACCTCCATTTCCACTGGAAAGTGACAAGATTTGATGTTAATAACAAAATTATAGCTAACATTTTAACAGAATCTAGAGATTAGGGATATCAAGAATGACCTATCAAAACAAAGGGCGACATCAACAATAACTGTTTACTGAATATATTTGGGACTTGTCACCTGGCATATAAGAAATCAAACTAAATCTTTGAATTTGAAGTTATGAATGAAATTGAATAACAATTTTATATAATTGATCTTTTCTGCTTGTCATAATATCGTGCATGTGTGTGGGCATATAAAATAAAAAGCAAGGGTAAATTATTATTATTATTTCCTTATTTACCTATTTAAATAGTATGAAATTATAAACATGAGACTTTATAATCCCTACCCTTAATTGTTTGACACAATCAAATTGACTTTTTTGACTTAACTTTTTCGAGATTTAATGTATGTTTTACAATTTTATACTTACCTACTTTTTGCAAATATGATTGAAAACTGTAAAAAATAGTGTTCGAAATACAAATTGTACAATGTACATAAAACATAGAAACGTGCGTGGAACATAGAAAAGAAAAAAGGGAAATATAATTAAAAATAAGAAAAAGGGGACAAAATTATTTCAAACTCCATTGGTGTAGCAAATTAAATCTATCTCATGTTTGACTCAGTTTTGATGAAAAAGGTGAGTGTGTGACTTGGCGCCATTTTGTATTACTTATGGTATCACACTTTCATATAAACTATAAAAAACTTAGAGAAAAACATTAAAACCTTTCGCTATATGCGAATATTATGGCAAGGCGCTTTCACAAATATTGAAAATTTGCCCTGGCTGGACGTGGTCAAACAAATGAGTTCCTCGTCTTGTTTGCTTTGTTTTTGGGAAAAAGAAATCGTAATCGCGAATAGCAAAACGCGGCTCAAGACGCGAGCAACACAAGCCAAGAGTTATAAAATAAAAAATCGCACAGAAAATTACTAATAAAACAATATTAAAAAAAGAAAATTATATTGAATCACCATATCAAGTGACATCAACTTGGTCATTATACCTAATTAAAATTCAAGAGAAGATAAAAAAAATCAGTTAACCTCTTTTTCTTTCGGCTTTCCCTGCCATTTCTTCTTGTTTTTCAGACATTTCCTTTGTGACTTCCTTTAAAATCTCAGTAATCAGCGGTAGCAGTGTAGACGCTCTAGTCACGTCGGCGACGCCTCCCCATTTGCTTATTGATTTATTTCACGGCTCTGAACCGCGCAATTTTACGCTGGCAATTAATTGGCTCATATTCTCGTTATTTTGGCAATATTAAATATACCTTATTCCTATTCCTATAAAGCTTATAACTGCAAGAATTAGGTCTAAGTCAAGTTGCCTGTGCCAAAAACATGAATGCTCTGAAAAGGTATCACTTTTGGTCGACAAAAATTTCTTTATTTAATGTAAGTATTACAAAAACATAGATACAAAATAACTGTCTAATCAAAATGCTGAGTAACAATAAAGTATATTTTCGACGGCCGCGACATCTAGTTCATGATTATTTGACATGAAAATGCCATAGACTAGAATATAACAGAAGATCGCGCATGAATCCCGGGCGATGGATTTCTGCCTACACTTTTCAGTGTCATTCGTTACAGAATATTGGGGCATTGCTGTTTTATAAAACGTTTCTTTTTTTGCCTTTGCAAGTAGCGACTAGTGAACCTTGTGATAGAAACTGGAAATTCAACTGTATACTAATAAATTGTCCATAATTTTTTTAAAACCTTGCTTCTTGATGCCCAGTTTTTAGCGAAAGTGTTTTTGGGGTGTCCATCCAGAACTTCTCGCTCGCCTCATTGCATATGAGTTAAACATCTCTGACAAAGTGTAAGTGTACATACAGGTACACCTCTACCTAATTTTTCCGGGAAATACAGGAAATGAGGTTCATTCCAGTGAGCTAAGTCTTGAACTTTGAGCTCCCCCAAAGTGGGGTTAGTCACACTCGTATACCATCGATATGCGACCAAAAGTGAAGTGTTAAATGCGACTTACTGATACATGTCACCTGTTACTCTCTTACCTACCTTGCAAATGATTATGGTATGGCCCTGATCTTTCGATTTGGTTACAGGAAGAGATCTACCAATACAGTTTTCCCTTAGGAACATCACTATGTACATTATAAAACTTAACGTAACTGTGGTCTATCTTTGACTGCGCTTTAATTTAAAGAACAGCTTAATCACATGAAATCACTAATCTAATTTTCAGAATCTCTATATGATTGAACAGAGTCGCGAGTACAGCTAGTATTATATTAAACGACTAACCATCTTATTTATTATCGTTGCTTAAAGTTAAGTGATGATTAGCGTCTATTTGAGCATACATACATACATTTCTAACGTTTAAACGTATGTTAACTTTAGGCAACGCTTATAAATAAGAGGGCTTGTTTAACCTAAGTTTGGATTCGTTTGTATTGAGCGATTCTCAGTTAAGTTATGAATCTGAGTAAATATTGAATTAAAAAATGATAAAGTTAACACTCATTTTATTTTCAATCGAGACTTATAATGCGTTGAACTTGTTTGGCAATTTGCATAAACGGGTACATTTTATGACTTTAAAGTAAAAAAAAAGTACGTCTTTACAATCTGTTTTTTTTTTGCAGACGGTGGCTTATTTTCGACAGCAAGGCACCCTGAGCAGCCGCTACAAAATTTGACCAAAGGAGACAACCTTCCAACTTTTACAGATGTGAGCGATTTATAAAGACGGCCAACAAAGAGCGTTGCTGCGTTCAGGTTTGAGGGGTATGAATGCTGATTTAATTACAAGTACATGAAATATATATCAGCTATGTCTCTGAGACGGTAACGTACCCACGATGCAATATAACAAATATCCTTAGGCGGTGGTGAGCACTGATGGTGGGACCACAGGTGGCCTACTACATGGTACCGAATCATCAAGTGAATCGCCTGCTCCCTACTATATCTCAGTGCTTGAGCTGCCCCGTTGTCTCGTGGTCGCAAGCGCGATTTCTGAACGTGGGGTCCTGGGATTGATTCCTGCAGTGCGATTCTGTAACCATCTCACCGTGAAAACTTAGGTGAAGTGAGCTGTCAATAGTGCCAATTCCTAGCAAAAACAAACTCACTTCACCTAGATTTTCACGGTGAGATTTTTACAGAATCGATCGGCTGGGTCGGGCTAAGTGTTATTGAGTTTTTCCATTAGGAATTTCTTAGTAACAGCCCGAAGTTTCGAAGTTGGCGGTGTGATACCCCCGTGCCTCGGAAAGCACGTTAAGCCGCTGGTCCTGCGCCTGAACTCTCTCCGGTCGTGTCGGTTGCCGTCCCATCGGACTATGATAGTGAGGGAAGAGGCAGTGCACCTGTGTCTGCGCACACACTTGTGCACTGTAACATCTCCCGCGCTGAAGGCTAGTCTTCGTTGAGGTTGGCCGCCATAGCCGAAATACAGTCTGGAGGACTATACTATACAGTATTAATCAACACAAATACACAAAACAAACTTTCTTCATTTATAAATTAATATCCTACTATATTATAAAAGTCGGTGAATTTGAATGTTTGTTAAACAATCACGGCTTAGTGGCTGAATGGATTTGCATAAAATTTAGCACATGGGTTGACCATAATACTTGGGTTTGATAATATACGATACTCTTAAAGGTCCATAGCACACGTATCAAATCGGAAAGGGACCGGCACCGTATCGCCTTTCGCCTCGCCGTCAAACAGGCGTCAACCTAACGTAAGCACGTAACCAAAGCGGATCAGAAACTCCGATACGTCGACTCGGCTACGGCTAGGCGACGCCGCGCTTACGGCTCGCCGACCGCTGGTTGATGGTGCAGCAAGCAGGCCGGAGGGGTGAGAGGGGCAAGGGTGGACGAAGAGACGTAAGCTCGAGTACGGAGAGACGTAAGCGCAGGGACGACGAACCGTAAGCGCGGGAACGACGAATCGTAATGCACCGCACCGCGGTTTGTGAGCTTGTCCCGAGGCGAGGCGATTACGTTACGATTTCGAATAGTGTGCGTGGCAGTAGGGAGTTTCATACAAAGAATACTGAACGCCTCGAGTTGATAAGGTGCCTATCCCTTTCCGGTTTGACACGTGTGCTATGACCTTTATCAAGTTATCGTAATTTGTGAATTGTTCCGGACAAAGGAATATTCACCAATCTGGAGTTTTAAATTTTAATTTTTTAATTTTAAAGTTCATTTTTCTTAACTCATTTGTTCGTCGATAAATACAAAGCATAACCGCAAAACCTCAATTTGATTATTATGTTATACCTAAGCGGTTTTTTTTAATATTTCGGTCAACTTTTCGTAAACTAAGATCGTAATACTAAGTTTCAGATTGGTCTACACTGGCCAATATCACTGAATTCATCCAGTAGATCTAACATACAAATTCACATTTACGAAATAATTTACTGAATTATGAATAGTCGTAGTAGTTAGAATAGTGTAGCTGGCACAATTATGTATTTTAGAACTTCGTGACCTAAAACTTCACCACTTCCACGGCGTCGTCGGGGGCAGCGCATATTTTTTTGTAAAAGAATTAAACGAGTTTTTTTTCGAAACCGTAATTATTCAAGCAAATACAACCTACATTTGCAGAATATCTGTCTGCTTCCGAATGTACAAATAATTCATTTAACAAAGTTTTAAGTAGGTACTCATTTACTTTACGATTTTCAAAGCAAAGGGTTGGTGCGTCTTGAAACATTTTTTAATCTATGTATATATATGTAAACCTTGTATACAGACTTCTTTTATTCAACCTTATTGCTTCGCGAATAAAGATCAGTATTATGCACAATCAGAGGTAAAAAAAGGCCGACTGACAGGACTTTAGTGTCCGCTGTTTGGAAGGGATGGCGTTACTAGTCCCAAACTAGGGTGGCACAGGTCTTGACCTTTTTTTTTTAACGTGGAGAAATGGTCATGCATTCTGTTCTACCACGGGGAGATAGTGCAGTTATGTGGGACTCTAACCCACTAAAACTCCACGGTGTCCTCCTCTGCCGCTTACGGCGGGAACACGCGCACGCGTTAGCACTCATCCGTGAACCCGCCGCAGCCATTTTGATGCTTGACATTTGAATGCTTTTCGTAATGAAGCCATTTATTTTCATGCGTTATTAGGGTAATTTCTAAGAAAACTCCAAAAAAAACGCGGGGTTTTTAGGGGTTAGCCTCAGGACGGAAATATATACTAATATTATAAAACTGAAAAGTTTGTTTGTTTGGTTGGTTGAACGCGCTAATCTCAGGAACTACTAGTTCGACTTGAAAAATTCTTCTTGTGTAGGATAGTCCTTTTATTGAGGAATGCTATAGGCTATATAACATCACGCTACAGCCAATAGGAGCGGAGCATCAATGAAAAATGTTGCAAAAACTAGAAAAATTATTCCTTTGAGAGCTTCCGTTAGGTACGCTGCGTAAACAGTTAAAGTTACGTAAAAATCATGTATGACGGAGTTGTTTCCCTTAGGTTAAAAAAAAAATATCGGCGACAGCATATGTCTATCTTTTAAGGTTGACTCACTATAATCTCTTTTATGGTAATCATATTTGTTCTAAAATAATGCATTATTTCCGAAGGTGTTTTTATAAACATGATATCCTTATCCAAATAAATACGTTATTCATCATAAGTATTTAATTTTTCAACTAAATTGCCGGGACCCCATGCCAAAAGCAGATATCATAGTTTTAAAATAACTCCGCACAGCCACCACGGCGCGCGGCGCCTGCTTGTTTCCACTCTTACCGATCATAGCGTGATGTACAGACGCCAGCACATCAAGCTACTACAATCTGTCAAATTTCTTTAATAAATTTTCAACTTTATTGCTAAAGCTTAAGGTTCAAAGTTGATTGGGAAAATTTGACAGTTTCGGGTAGCTTGATGTGCTGGCGTCTGTACCTTAAATAACTTCAGATAATGTACTAAGTAATACATAAAGTAATGGAATACATTTCAGTAGAATTTTTCCTCAAATTAAACCGCGGGGCACATCTAGTATTTAATAAATAGACAGTGACGCGGGATTTCTTAGGGGTTCGTCTCAGGCAACGATTATTCTATAAATAGCTACCAACAAGGGCGGACGATACTCCTTTGCTTTTTTTTTTACCTTACCAAACGTCAGGATAAAGGTTGCTTCCTAACCAAATGAATTGTCGGATGTCTATTATTATACAATTTTGTTTTTAAGTAGCAGATTAGAATAATGTTGCTATGTTGATGGTAGCTGTCTGTACAGACAGATACAGACTATGGATACAGAAATATAATTCTTCATCTAGGATAGAACTCTTTGAGAAGATGCTAAAGTATAATATTCACCATACATATTTCAGTTGCCAAGGAGCGTACAACGGAATTTCTCCCGCGAATTTCTCTTTTTTTAACAATAAGGTGGCAGGATGGTTTATAGACACAATAAAAAATACTTGAAAATAGGATATTCAATGAGAAAAGGTTTTATTTTTCAAGAACTTTTAATACGTACAACACTGAGTGTCAGAATGGTGTAAAATTCAAAACATCAATAGGGGATAACTTTAATGAAAAATCCAGTGATACAATACATTCAAAATAATTCATTCCTTTCTTTACAAAAACACACTTCTTTGTTTTTTTTATTTTTATTTTGACTTTAGAAAAATTTGGCCTCAAAATTTAATTTTGTTGATTCTAATTAACTTATGAATGTTTTTTTTATTACATAAAATAAGCTCTGTTACTAACTGAAGAGCGTAGCTACAATGTGTCATGGGGACTTTAAGATCTCAAGTGAAAATTATTTACTAACCGTTTAATTCTAGCTACGCACTCTTGCTAGTTTCTCAAACTAAGGGATTTCAAAATTTGAACATAATAAAATTTATTAAAGCTTTTTATTGAAACTAACTATAGACTAACCGTTTGACGGTAAGATACAATAAAACTGAACCATTATTTAAGTATATAATCAGTCAGACAACCGTCTCTCTCTTAAAACATAAAAACAAGAAGATTTAGTAGACAAAAATAACAAGGATTAGGGATACAACCACATTAATTTAATATTCTATAATATAAACTGAATTCTACGCTCATAGTATGGCTTCTACGACTACCTACTGTATTTTTCTAACAAGCGAAAATCAAATCTGGAAATCTTATGCAGAGCCTAATAAGAGAACAACCTTATTGTGAACATAATTACTAGAAGGGATACGTCAGGGATCTTCAGCTTTCTTCGAACAATTTACAGCCGACGGCGCTTCATGCTCACGCGTAAAGATTTCTTTTTAGCCTGATCTTTGGAAGACTTGTCTCTTCTAGGAGTCTCGGCCGCGCCGGCGGTGCCCTCGCGTTCAGCCCAGAGCTTATCCTGACGATCTTGTTCACGTTTGGCGGCAGCGGCGCGCATGGAGTTCACAAGTCCCATGTCGCCGTACCTGGGCTGACTAAGCTCCATAGTTTCCACGTACCTGTTGAAACTCTTTCCGTAGAACATGCAGCAGTCGTGGCATGGACAGAAGAAGCAGTACTTGCCAGGTCCATGGTTATGGATTTGTGGAACCCTGAACGGCAGCGGCTCCGGCATGGCCTCCGCCAGCGACATAGGCGGCCCCAGCCGTAGTGGCATTTCATCGCTCCTAACGACGTCGGACATGACTGCAACCAGAAAGCAAAAGAAATAACATATATACACATGACTAGAAAAGGAACTCCTACGTGCCTCCACTGGTGATGATACTTGAGTGGGCAATTCGACTTGTTACCGACCTAACTGTTACCGATTCCATCGAGCTGATACGAGAAAGATCTATTCTTGATCTAGCCAAGGTGATCCCCCAGTTGTACACCTGCATCGGTATTTTATTTCGAATTATACATTACTAGCTTGTGCCCGCAACTTCGTCCGCGTCAAATTTCTTGTTACTCCGACCCACCCCGTCGCATCGCATCGCCTGCCCGCGCTATTACTTCGTTTTTGCTTAGCGTTCTTTCTGACTTTTTTCTTTTTGCTCGGCTCCTAAAGGTCATAGCGTGATGTTAAATAGTCTTTAGCCTTCCTCAAGAATTAGGCTATCAAATGCAAAAAGATTTTTTCTAATCCGACTAGTAGTTCTAGAGATTAGCGCGTTCAACCAAACAAACAAACAAACTCTTCAGCTTTATAATATTAGTATAGATTTTCAAAATATGTCAACCCAAGACAAAGGATGAGACCCAACATGTTTTTTTCATTTTTTTTCGATTATATTTCACTTCTATCGCTCACTGTTTCTAATTCTAACACTTTTCACTTCCATGACCCGCAGCATTAAGCTAAGTAGCAATTTACGTGAATCCCTAAACCCTGATCACTGAACCAAATAATATAACGTCTAGTAATAGTCACATGGTACTTACCTAGGTCGTTTAGATCTGTTAGGGCTCCAAAGATCGCGAAAAGAAAATCAGGGAGTAGTTCAGCCTTTCTGGACAAGTTTCACTGAAGGACTACGGCTCTCGAATTCAATGTATTGATTGATAGCCGTTACTAGTCATTGCTGCGCAAGTGCATACATTTTTTGTGTCCCGTGACCTATTTTACCTGCGGACCTAGATTTCGCTCGGGGAATTGACAGCGGACGCTGCCCGAGCTAAGGGTGTCGACACACCGAGACACGCCTCGTTTTAAGTCAAATGACTTCATCTTTTTGTTCATTTGACTTATATGTTTATTATTTCAGTACCGACTTAAGTAAATTAACTCATCATGATTTATCCCGCAGACAACAACTGCCAAAAACTCTTTCTAAGAAAATAAATTTCAATACGTTCACCACGAGTATTGTCGAACAAGTTAGTCGGTACCCGTATAGGCAAACATATTTTGAATCACTCTGCCAATATTCATTTTAATTGTATACGTAATAACTTTTTAGGCGTATGGTATACATACTTGATTTATGTAAAATAATTGACTACTCAATACACTTACAACATTGTTAAAAAGTAATTGCAAGTTAGTTGTTTAAAAGAAGTTGTAAGGTGGTTGCCTGGACACCAGTAGTTTGTTCAACAGTACTTGTGTTTCATGTTTTTAAGTTTTATGAAAAAAAAGTTGGAACGAAATTGAAATCATTATCTCGAAATTATGACTTATTACAGTAACTAGTGTCACGTACTCAAATTAAGAATTGAGATTTAGCTAAGAATAACAATCAATTTATCATGCTTAATTTGCAATCACTGGCTCAACCGGACTGAGAGTGGAGATCTCAGGAGGACATAATGCAACTCTAAATACTTACTTATCATTATAGCCGATAGACGTCCACTGCTGGACATACTCGTAGGCCTCCCCCAAGCACCGCCACTTCGACCGATTCTGGGCTTCCCGTATCCAGCGGAACTTACTTATGAAAGTATACCATTTCACTGATGTTCTACAAGTCACGTCGATCACATTTGTTGTTTCTCATGAAGTACTTACTTCTGTTAGTGCCAAAAGACCCATTATGATACTCGAGAACCTAACCAAGTCTCCTCATCTCGTAAAGAAAAAACATTCCATAAAGTTTATCTTGTAACAAACTCTTTTGTAGTTTAGACTTGTTCCTGATAGATTGGCCGGAGAAGGCAAAAAATAAAGAAAATTGGAGAAGTATGGGCGAGACCTTCTCCCAGCATTGTGATAAAATAGGTTAACATAAAAAAGGTTTCTCTTTCATTGTGCCAGTAAGAGCTTTATGGCAAAGGTATTGCCGTGCTAATTGATTAGTCAAGCAGAAAGTTTGCTAGCAGGGCTGAGGGTCCTGGGTGCCTAAAGTAACTAGCCTATTCTTTTTCTGTATGGAAATCCACATGGCTATACCTTCTGTCTGGGAATGCCTAACGGAGGGTTATGTCGGCATCCTACCGACTAAAACTCCACGGTTCCTATTTCTAATCTGAGCCGGGGGGGGAGGGGGGCCCGGGGGTACTTGTACATTCGCGAACACCACAGACTGAAAAAACAGGAAAGGTCCTTAAATTGAATGAAAGACATACTGTATAAAAAAATGGATCGACAGAAAATATTTCATTGTTTTGTTTATACAATAAATAAATATAGACAACCTTATAGAAATAGTAAATGGCCAGGTACAAGATATCTTAACAAAAATTTAAAAATTCGTGGATCCTTTAAAAAATCAAACATTTTCGTCCTTTACTGAGGACGCTGGGCTATCAATTTTAAAAACATCTTAATTTACACGACATTTACACACTCATTTAGCACAAGAATACTACTTAGCCTAGATAACATTTACCTAAAGAGAGCAAATTATAATTGCAAGCATCCTTCAAAAGGGTTTTCTTTCATAATAGTTCTTAATCCTACCAGATACACTTTTTTAATTACCAGAAAACAAGGTACATACATATAAACGCCAAGTCATTTGTTATAAAGTAGAATTTTTTTTTGCACAAATTCTATCAAAATTTTGTGTAGGTAACTCGTAAAGTATACATGCAACTTAGATGGTGGTATTATATTCCACCTCAGAGTAGTTTTGAACAAAGGAGAATGAGCGTAGGAATATCATTGATTTTATCATTGAAAGATTTCTAACACTTTTACCAGTTCGACAGCTATACAATAATAACAGAGGTTTATGTTCTGGTATATAAAAAATAGTAGTGCATATTACAGTCTTATATTCCTATTTCCAATATCATATTGTGTATTAATGCGACCTATTTCACCACCTCCGAATGACGAACGGTTATGTTATCAGCATGAGTAGCATGAACACTTCTACCCCTACTTTACGAAAAATAGACTAGGGTCGTACGTTGTTTTGTAGCTAATACTTTTATAGAATTTCGTTTCACATAACAATTTTCTCATATTTTCGTTTCATCGAATAATCAATACGCAGAATACTTACTATGAAGGTTTTTGTTTCACATAAAGTTTAATGTTAGAATAACCATATCATAGAATAACAAATCAAATATTCTTTATCCTCATATTGTTTAGTGAATTTAAATCTTTTAACCAAAAAAGCATTGTATGGAGTGACAGTTTCTAAACGTTACAATTAGTGGGAAAGATCACATGGCGGGTCTAAGTTGGTTTACAAGCAATAATAATAAGACGTAGTCGACGGAGCCCTGCTTCGCGGGGCCCCTACTTCTGTCTACAGGGTTTAAAGGAACCTGATCTAACCCAAGTCGGGGTGCCCCAAGTTCCGAGATCGCTTATAGAAACTATTATTTTTATAGTTCATTCAAATACCATGGAAAATACACCGAACAAACAATATTCGTTAAAAAATAATTCTACAGTTTGATAAGTTTGTTAGACAAAAAAAACCTGATTATAAATTCATTGAATTGTGTTTCTTTAAAATATGTTTCATTCAAGTATCTAGTCTTTGTAACAATAATATTCGAAATAAAAGTACACATTACATATACATTTTCTGGGAAACGAAATTTCTGTCTGCGAAACAAGGGGACACCATAGACTAGACACATCGTTATCTATACAAAGTGACATTTATTTCCTTAATTTTTACATCCCGCCGTGAAAATACTTCTGCAATCTGTTTTTTGTCTTTCATTTCTTCGGTGGTCATGCCACGCGTGCTGGTAGGTATGAAATTTTATACAAATACTATTAGTTGTGGTGTAAAATGTCAACGAGTAATCGGAAACCGTGAAACAGACCCTAAAATCCTTAAATTTACTAACATTACCTACTTACTAAAACACAATAGTGCCATACATGATGAGATTATAATATGTTTTGAAGAATTTACAATTGTCTATAGCTAATCATAGCGTGGATGTTATAAACAAAAGGTTCCCGATCAAAGGCTCGTACACACAGGCGCGACGCGACACGCGATACAAAGGCACCGCAAGTCGCGCAACGAGCGGTGCCTTTGTGTCGCGCGCGATTCGCGTCGCGCGTCAGGCCTGTTTGTAGGAGCCTTAAAATTGTAAAGAGTCTTTCTGTGATCAATATTACAAGCAAAATAATAATTATAGTGTCTGTTTTATTAGCTCTTTGCGACGACCCAAAGTATAAATAGAACAAGGGCAGAACGACGAAGAAGAATTTCAAGTAAACTTGTTGTAAATCAGTGATAATTCCTCAGTAAATCTGAACATTATTAGGTATTATCATTTTTGATTGAGTCATCACACCTAAACTTGGTGCTACATTTAAAATCCTTACGCTGATTAGCCTACGTTTGGTTTAGAATTGATTGATTGATCGCTTATTGTAGTCGGAATGTCACAATATTCAGAATAATTATTGTGACACGACACGCGACACAAAGGCACGGCAAGTCGCGCAACAAGCGGTGCCTTTGTGTCGCGCGCGATTATATCGCGTGTCGCGCCTGTTTGTAGGAGCCTTTAGTCGTGGCACGCAGTTACTACCTACCGTACACTCATCTATCTAATGGTTATTTATTACAATAGACATTTAAATCAAAGATTTTAAGTAAAACGTGATTATGAATGATTTTTTTTTAATATAGTTTTAAAAGATCTTTTGAACTTTTTTGTAACAAAAGCTCTTTTGCACTCTGTAATTTTAAGCTTTAAGCCCCGAATTACTAGAATCTCATGTGACGGATTTCTAAGTCGTTTTGCTTCAAAATCTAAACAGTACTGACCTTTCTAAATGTATGTCTGCCCATGACAAAATAACTTTTCGCGACCCAAATGGTCAGTTAATTCGAATTATTTTAATGGTTTTTCAACGTATCACGCTCTTTTAAAACGTTGTATTATAATCATTTTTGTTTTCAATAAAGTACTTCTTAGATCAAATTGTTGCAAAAGTGTTAACAGCAATGTGACGACTACTGACAATTAATTTACCTTTTAGGCTAGCTAACTGATATTTCTCAATTTATTCATATTAAAAATTAGTACCAAGAACCTCATGGACACTAAAAGCGTGTTATCATACTTACTTACGATAAGACATTCACAGAATGTCACAATTAACACTTATCCACGTTATTACCGTTTAAATGTAGTTATTGACCTAACAAACTCAAAGGAACACAATTTTGGTCTGTAGCGTATGAAGGATATACCTACCCTATTATTAAATAAAGACTAAGGAAACAAATGCGATTATTAGTACCTACGCTCTATTAGGTACATGAACATTTAACACCTATTATATAAAAGCTGCTGCAACACTGTACTTGCAGTCTCAAAGATTTCACATAATTCGATTAGGATGATCGAGATCAGTATACATTTTTCCTCTCTAAAGAATTTCAATAGCATAAAAACATACTTGGACAATACTTGCGTTCCAAAAGTGAAACTGAACACTGACAATACTGACAATAAGTAAGAAATAACACTGACAATAAGTAAAATATTAAAGAAGTGAGCTGCAAATATCATATTTAGGTATGTGTTGTCATCATGATCAACGAAAAAATATGGCCATACGAGCCTGTTTCTTTTCTTGAGCCTGGAGGGTTTTAATCCGGCCTGAAAATTGAAAAGAAATCTTTACAATACACATTCTTAATAGCAGATATAATAAATACGTAACCAACTCGTCATCTGCATGGTATTTTTCCAACTATGTTGGGGTTGGCATCCAGTCTAACCGGATTCAGCTAAATACCAGTATTTTATATGGAGTAACTGTCTGTCTGACCTCCACAAATCAGTTACCGGGTAATACGATACCCCTTAGTAAGACTAGTTGTCAGACTTTCAGGCTTCTGACGACCCGACGACTGTCAAAGAATCACGAAAGACAGCCGGGACCAACAACTTAACGTGCTGTCTGAGGCACGAAGGGGTCTTGGCATGTAAAGATGGCCACCCATCCACGGACCGACCGCGGCAAGCGAAGCTTAACCCGATCGATTGACCCGTGCGGCTGTTATTACTTAATAGGTAATAAACTACATAAGAATAAAAGAGAAAAAATAAAAATCAGAACAGGAAGCCAGCCTTTATACATAACTAGCTTAACTAGCTTAACTAGCTTAACTAGCTTCTGCCCGCGACTTCGTCCGCGTGAAATTTCGGCCCAAAACCCATCGCGTCGCATTCCATCGCCCGCCCGCTCATAGAGCAAAACGGGCCATCTACTACTTCGTTCTCACTTAGCATTCTCTCTGGCTTTTTATCTTTTTGCTCGGCTTCTAAGAGTCATAGCGTGATGTTAAATAGCCTATAGCCTTCCTCAAGAATTGGGCTATCAAATGCAAAAATATTTTTTAAATCCGACTGGTAGTTCCAAACATTACCCCCGACATACAAACAAACAAATTTTACCTTTTTATAATATTAGTATAGATAGTATAGATATGGTCAAGGGTATAAGAACAGATATTTATTGAAAGTTTTGTCAAAGTAGAAAATCCGTTCTCTTTATACTATCTGATGCCCTGTATTAATACTAACATTTCTAAGTGCCAATTGCATTAGATCGCTGTGCTAGATGTTTGAGAGAAGAGCTTAGCCTTGCAGTGCAAAAATTATAACTAAGCGCTTCAGCTTATAACAGAAAATAATTAGGAAACTACACGAGCAGCACAGAATTTAGCCAATCCTCAAAGCTAAGGCTTATTACGCAGTGCTCATAACTAATATACACCCAAACACAAAACATAAAACGTAAACATTTAAACAGAAAATGCAGCAGAGGGATAAATCGTCATTGCGCGTGCAAAAGCCGCTATGTGTTATTTAGTTATTTTCGTTTCTATAGGCAGTTTTAATCGTTATTTCAATACACACATACTGTAAAAACGCAATATTGCAATATTTAATGAGTTTCGGAATGTAGCTATGGTGACATTCATATATTGCAAGTTCCATAATTATAAACACGCTAAGTGTTATAATTCACATTATCACATAGTTAAAATAAGTTTACTAAAACACATCGCCACTTTAACACGCGCAACGACGAATTAATACATAAAACAAGGATTTTTTTTAACGTAGTTCTTTCATTATAAACAATGGATTGGTGATCCTTTCGTTATAGACAAACGAAAGAATCACCTACAAGATGTTTTCAAAAAAATTGTTAGGAATAGAATGTATAAGAAGTTAAGGGATAAAAAGTACATTCGCTCGTTTGGCCTACACCGTTCCGTCAAATGTAAGTTCCATTCTGCTCAGTGTGCAATCCCAACGGTTTACCGTAAAATATCGTTCAGTACAGCGCCGCTGATACTTACGTAAGAAGTTTATGCGCGGCCACCACTGGTTTAGTGGAGCTGGAGCGGCCAAGACGCATGCTGAGCTCCAGCAACTGCGAGAGCTACATAGTGAGACCGGGGCCGACCGGCTCCGGTAGGTTCGCGGGCAGCTCCTCGCTGGGGCCCGCCACCTCAGCTGTGAAGCCCTTCACCGGGGCCGCGAAGTGGCTCAACTCCTTCTCATTCAACAGCTTGATGGACATCGCCTTGTTCATCTCTGAAATCAGTTTTATTCAAATGTTAGAATTACTCAGGTTTTTTGGTAGTTTTTGGTTATTTTTTAATATTTGAAACTTTTGAAAGATAAAAATATTGCTAAGTATTAAAATAATTTAAACTCAGTTACTTAAGTAAAAGGATTATGTCTATTACATACCATCAAAAAAGAAAAATGGGACAGTTTAGCCCGTAGTATTTGAATGTGCCTGTACATTGTACAATACAAAGTTATCAAAGGCTCACCATTGTTTGCCCACTACATATTTGTTTTCTTTGTTTTAAAAAGAAAACACTTTTGATGATGTCCTTGTAAACGTTACTAAACTACAGTACCTACCATTTATAAAGGAAATCATCTCGTTTTATGTGAGTGTGTTGTATGTCTTAAGCTACAACAAAAAGGGAATAGTTAAATATCGATCATAAACCCTCTCTGGTGGCCCTAAACCCCGATAGTAACATTTATGACTTATACTCACCTGAGAACTTCCACTACAACAAAACGGTGAAATATAGATCCCACAAAAAACATTTTCATGTAAAATGTTGCCAAGAAAAGACCATATGGCTCGCACTGTCAAAAAGTTATCAGATCTCATGTAGAGCCAAGCTTCTAACTCGACACGCCCTGACTCTACAAGCCCTAACTTTACAAACTCTACACCTTAGTCAAAATATGAGGCTTGGGCGTTTCGTTACTACAAGAACTATTGTATAACAAAAAAGTAATGAACAATTAATACATTTTTCACCTTACGCCCATGTGACGGTAGCGAAACGGCCAAGCCACATATTTTGACTAAGGTGTAGAGTTTGTGAAGTTAGGGCTTATAGAGTAAGTAGGTCATGAGGGGGGTGGAATATATTCTAGTAGGTTTTTTCCTCAAATTAACGCGGGTGAAACCGCGGAGCACAGCTAGTGTATTATATATTCTCTTACTTACTCCTATTTAAAAATATTCCAATCGACCACCCAATCAGGAAAAAATATGCAATGGTGGACGAATGGTCTACGGTGCTACGGCGTAGCCTCGTAGCCTCGTAGCCTTGTAGCCTTGTAGCTTCGTAGCCTACTTAGTTACTGGTTCGATAAGCGGTAAGCGGTTGGATCTGATTCAGTCAGCAACAAGATTTTATCCCAAGAGAAATTAATAAAGGAAAACTTGCTTATTAATACTTGTTGAATAACTAAACTAGCCCCTATGGTTTATTATAATTAAGAGCGTTTACGACGTACGGCATTTCATACAAACTTTCAAGCCCTTGTTTTTCGAAATGAATGAACCGATTTTAATGAAACTTCATACGCATAAACAAGATACAAAGGTCTAAAAAGTTAGTTAAGAACATTTTCGAAAAATAGTGTTACAGCCAAATTACACCGATATTCTCTGTCTCACCCTCCGGGGTAAACAGGAACGATGTTATATTCAATCAGCTCAGCCGCCGCAGTTCACCGCTGGACATAGATCCCCAGCAGGCTACGCCACAGCACCGTGTCCTTCGCCTTCCGCATTTAGTCTACCTCAGCTGTTGATGTTGTTATAAATAATGTAACTAACCGTTGTCTCGCTCCTGGGGGTTCATAACGAACTTGCAGTCCTGGCGGTTGCAGGCGCTGGCGTCCGCCTCCCTTATCTTCAGGAGCTGAGTCTCGGTGATCTTCTTAATGATATTACTCAGCTTCCGCTTCCGGTCGTTCACGTCATCGCTGTTCATTTTCTGTTAACAGGTTGACCTCAATATTAATAAAAAAGATTCACTTTAACGCCAACATAAAATGGCGTCACAGATAACGTTCCTCAAGGTCTTAGTTCCAAGGACTAGATGGAGTACCTACTATCACTTACGTAACAGGTCACTATGACGTGTCTTAACACACAGCTCTAGTTACTGCTAATTATTTGTTAGAACCCAAATTCAACAGGTAAACTCGCGTGACGATAAGAACTTCTGTACCGAGACGTCCTTCGAGTGATCGCAAGGAGTTACCGACACACTATATCTCTGTAGCGGACTAAAATTATTTATTGATTAACGAAGTCCTGAACTGCGCAAGTGCAGGTAGCTTGCTGGTTTTATGTTGTTGTTTCTCTCACCCAAAAAACAATGGCATCAATCTATCGGCTGTCCAATGAGGGATTAACACGAGGTTCATCCTACTACGTTCGAAAACGTCAAACTTTCTGGGAGCTTTGTAAAGTTTTCGGTGCACTTGGCTTAAACTTTTTGTAGAAAATTAAGCTAAAAGTGTACTTACCTTGAAATATTTTCAGCTGTCCTTGCATTTTTTAAATAACTACAATATTTTTACAGATGTCATTGTAATTGTATATTAATTTCTTCTTGATAAATCTTCGATGTTTTATTAATTTCTGTTACATAAAGGGAATATGGAGATGTATGGGCTAATTGTTTTACCTCATTGCTTAAAGGAGGTAGATTTCATTCTTTGGAATTGAGAGTTTGTAACCATTTCTAGATGGCCAATCAATGACTTTTAAAGTTTTTGAGTCCGATATTTCCAGTTGATGATTGATTTTTCTTACCTTATTTGAACTCTAAAACCAAAATTAAACTCAGTGGGACTGCGATTGAAGTGAAAATTTAAAACTATGTAATTAACAGTGTGTTTTTTTAACCGAGTTCAAAAACAAGGTTATCAATTCGACTGACTTTTTTTATAATATATCAGCGATCTCTTCGCCAATTTTAAACGGATTTTGATGTTTTTTTTTTTGGAAAGGTATTTTTCCAAGGTGCTCCCGTTTAGTTTTGTGAGGATCTGCTGATGATCATGTGCATAGACGATGGAACTCTTCAATAAACGACAGCAAATCTCCCGCAATTGCTGCAATCGCATGTCTATGTATTGTATGTATTGTATTTACAATTCTATGACATAACATCACGTCTATAGGGCACCTGTATGCTTTGAAGGGGTATGCAAACATGTACAGAATATCCACAATTTGCCAGTTATGAAAACTCTCACCGAGATGAGGCCTGTGTCCCAGTAGTGGGATAATTATAGGCTAACTATATTTATAATATGCTATGCCAGGTTATGTTATCGGTATGTTTAATACTTACTGCGTCTCGGATCACGTATAAATTCAAATCAAACGTCATTTATTAAAATAAGGGTGAGGATTAGCAATTTTTGAACATCAAAATTGCATAAGACAGTCCCTCAAATCGCTAAATAAACGGAAGTTGGTCGCAAAAAGAAAATACAGAACCTAAGACATCGACTTCCGAAATTAAAGTTATTTTTCACTTTGTAGTGTTTTTTTAGAAGTCGGTTGTTTTTTTTTTTGTAAGTTCTTTATTGAGTTTTAAAAATTAATTGTAGTATATCAAAAATTATAATGTCATTATTTGTAAATAATTTTTTTTAACAAAAAACAATAATTTAGGAGAAAATATGCGTCACATTCAGGCAAAACGATCATCGCTCAGCATAATGCTAAGAACCTATGCGAGACAGAACCACTCTTCTCTGGTTTTCACATCTATCAGCAATCCATGCAACAATTATATATATTTATATATGGTTTATTAGTCAAAACATAATTATGATGAGATGTAACTAAAGCATAATTTAAACAATGCACAATAAACACACATTGGACTTTCCACGTAGTCAATTTAACTTGCATAGTTAAACACATCACACACACACAGCACTAATGTTCCACGACTCGCCACCCTTATAGCTGCAGATAGACTGCTACTGCAGAATGGCGACACATGGCGGTGCAGTGACGCAATCCTACAAGATTTTCCCCTACCAAAAGTCGTTCAACGCGGCTGTCAATACATATACACTTCCGGACACCTGAGTCAGGCCACCCTGTATTTTTTTGTATAAAGGTCTGTAACTTTTTAGATGTTTTTGTTGTTGATGGTGTCCGGAATGAAAATAAACACAAACATTTGCTAATACATTCTCAAGCGCGTATTTATAAAGTGGATGAAAACTATGCGTACGTATAGGTATTGATATCCACTTTATTAGCAGGCTTTGAGTGTCAGAATGGTTACTGGTTATTTATTGTGTATGAAAGTACCTATGAATATGGTGTATATGAAAATAATTTTGTGATTCTTCTTTAAGATTATCCCCTACCAAAAGTCCTTCAATGCGGCTGTCTAAAGGCTCCTACAAACAGGCGCGACACGCGATATAATCGCGCGCGACACAAAGGCACAGCTCGTTGCGCGACTTGCGGTGCCTTTGTGTCGCGTGTCGTGTCGCGCCTGTTTGAAAGAGCCTTAAAAATATACAGAAAAAAGAAAGACGAGACAATTTTTTTAAACCTAGGTAAGGTTTAAAAAAATTGTACCTTCTTCAGAACGAAATTATTTCGAAATTGAAATACACCCGCCATATTGGCATCAAGATGGCGGGTGTTCTATAATATTTTATTATTTAACCATTACGCATACAATATAATTACACCAAAAAATTTTTTCCTAAAAACTACCCCAAGTACAAAAAAAATCACACACTTGATCAATTGGATAGTTCCTGAGAAATAAAAAAACCGTGTCTTATGTACCTATAAGTAAATACGATCTCACATCTTCATCCTATAATTTTCCCACTGCTGCGACACAAGCCTCCTCTCTGTGAGAGGGAGTGGGCCGTAATCCACCACGCGGGCCCAGTGCGGGTCAGATGTCACATGTCTTCGAATTTTTATAAGGTTGTAGGTTCGAACCAAGACAGGTGATTTAGGTTGTGTAAATAATTTCATCACCACTGCTCTCAAAAACGGTGAAGGAAAACACCGTGAGGAAACCGGCCTAAAATTTAATTTTTTTCCCTCAAATTGGTTTGTAGGACCTAGGGTTAGAAATAAGGAACACCACACATTACATTTGCCATTACATTTATTTCACAATACACAGAGAGCGGGACATCAAGAAAACATCTCGGGTTACATTCACAAAGATAGTTACCACCATTAACTATCCAGATTTATTACAAAACCAAAACATTTTATGTTTCCAAAAGTATACCAAAATAGATCCAAAATCAGTTATTTTCTTCATATTTTTCATAATAATAGGTAAATACTTACTTATCTAAATTAACTATTTGGCTTCACAATTTATATTTTTCACTCTTAATGAGACCCTACCGTTAATAACCATAATCACAATAACCACCAAGATAGTAACACCCTGCTAAATTGCTATTAGAAGCATTCCTTATGTTACAATGTTTTGAGGCCAAAAATAACTCTAAAATATTTGATTTGTTAACCATTAAAATTGAATGGGTATAACCTCCTCCTTATTTAAGACGGTTAAAAATTAACAATGGCTATTTACCAAATTTTGGTCTGGCAGTGAAGACATATATGATAGATGACAGGTTACACCAAAGAATAGGATCATGGAACACAAGACTGGCACGGTAAGAACAACGATATATAGTTAGATGACAGTTTACACCAAAGAATAGGATCAGGGAACACAAAACTGGCACGATAAGAACAACGAGATACAGTTAGATGACAGTTTACACCAAAAAATAGGATCAGGGGACACAAGACTGGCACGATAAGAACAACGAGATATAGTTAGATGACAGTCTACACCAAAGAATAGGATCAGGGGACACAAGACTGGCTCGATAAGAACAACGAGATATAGTTAGATAACAGTTTACACCAAAGAATAGGATCAGGGAACACAAGACTGGCACGATAAAAACAATTAGATATAGTTAGATGACAGTTTACACCAAAGAATAGGATCAGGAACACAAGACTGGCACGATAAGAACAACGAGAAATAGATGACTGTTTACACCAAAGAATAGGATCAGGGAACACAAGACTGGCACGATAAAAACAATTATATATAGTTAGATGACAGTTTACACCAAAGAATAGGATCAGGGGTCACAAGACTAGCACGATAAGAACAGAACGCATTTAGAATTTGAATGGATTGTTTTGGTTAGCCGGTCCTGCGGGTTGGACGCTGATGTGGCAGTTGGCGGCGGCCGCCGTTATATCCTCCGTGCCGTCGGCCTCCCGCCGAGCCTTGGCCAGCAGCATGGCCACCATCACGCTGAAGTAGTTGCGTTTGTACTCCTTTAACTCGATGTTGCGCTGATCAGCAGGGAGCGGAGTCAACTCGTACACCGCGCACACGGGAACTTGTTGATCCGGACCGCTCATTTCTGAAACTATAAACAGAGCGAATGAGCAACAGTCACTGAATTCTCTAAGATTACTGTGTAGGTCGAATCGTACCCAATTACGAGGAAAAGTTAGAGAGCGCGCAATCTCTGACTGATGACGATTCGTATCGTACACTACGCCTGCCCAGTGCCCAACCCTACCCCGATTTATAAACAAAGGAGAACAAGTCTGTGTGCGTGACTAGTATTGAAAGGGGTTCGTCAGCGACGGTGCTGTAGAATAGCGACGGGTTAGGGGGTCATCAGATGTCTACCTACAACAAAGCCGAAATTAGAGGGAAGAAAATTAAAAAGATAATGATGCTTTGCGTTCGACCAATAACCGTACAAAGCCTTGCGATATTTAGGTCTATAATTTCTCATCTGTGATTGTAGGATATCATTTTGTTCTGTTATTTTTTTATGTTCTGTCAAATGCGTATTTTTAACAATACTTTATGTTGTGTTCATTAGAAGATTTATGTGGTTCAAATAATTTCATGTTTAGTAACTATCTTCAACTGTAGGTTACACAACACACACCTTATTTTTTTTTTAACTTGGAGAAATGCTCATGCATACTGCACTACCAGGGGGAGATAGTGCAGTTATGTGGGACTCTAACCCACTAAAACTCCACGGTGTCCTCCTCTGCCGCTTACGGCGGGACACGGGCACGCGTTAGCACTCATCCTTGAACCCGCCGCGGCTGTCCGTTGCCGGACCCGCCTCTGGGGAGTACTCCCCATCACCGGCGCACCAGAACACATAGCACGCCGTGACCACCCCAGGGACCAAACCAGCACATGGGCGCCAGACGACCTCGTGTCTGGGCACCCTTGGTCTTGGATATTTAAATGCCTTTGCTTAGATATAAGATAATATTTGCAAGCCAAATATAGCGAAATGTGTCGAAGCACAAGAATATTTATTTACAAAAAATATTAACGGGTACTTTTGTAGAATATTTATTTACAAAAAATATTTACGGGTACTTTTGTATAACCGCATTGAAAGCCAAATAAAAACTATTTACAAAAAAAAAATTCGAAAGTTCAAAAAAAACTACAAAGTGAAAAATAACTTCAATTTCGTAAGTCGGTGTCATTGGATCTGTATTTTAGTTTCTTGCCACCGACTTCCGAAATAAAAGTTATTTTTCACTTTGTAGTTTTTTGGAAGTCGGTTTTTTTTTGTGAAAATTTATTTCTTGCTTTTAGTGGGTCTGCTTATAATTTATCTATGTTACAATGGTATAGTGTCAACATGCTCATCGTCTTTTACAAAATATTGCTTTTTCCGATGCAGGGACGTTAATTGTTGAGGAGTTCTCCTGGTATTTCATCATCAGCTCCATTTCACTATTCGCATCGTGACGAGCATAAATTGCTTAGCAACCATATTAAAGTAATCGAATCGCAACCCGTGAAATATTTATCATTGAGTAGTTCCGGTGGCCATCTGTGGTCTTATCATCAGCTCCACTTTACCAAATGATGATTTCCGAGAGCAAATACTCAAGCTACTTTAAAAATACCCAAATCGCTATA
The DNA here is from genome assembly GCA_963855955.1 of Luperina nickerlii. Taxonomy (NCBI): domain Eukaryota; kingdom Metazoa; phylum Arthropoda; class Insecta; order Lepidoptera; family Noctuidae; genus Luperina; species Luperina nickerlii. The sequence goes on from OY979662.1 coordinate 4,915,703, forward strand.
GGTTTTCCTAGAAAATTTGAGGGCTTCCCTCGATTTGATTTCCATGGGATCCTCTCATCAGATTCCAACTTGATTACAATGGGACCACCTCGAGAGTATATCGTATCAAACATAAAAAAAATAAATATAAGGTCACAATTGACGGAGAAATCGGTGAACATCATAAAAAAATAAAACATACATAAAGTCGAACATATAACCTCTCCTTTTTGGAATTCGGTTAAAAATGACTTTGATTTTGACTTTAATGTTCCTGAAACTCTGTGAGTGAAAGAACACTTAGGACGAATACTAACTACCAAATATAATAGATATATAAATAGTTTCTGTTTAAGGTAAAGTGTTTGTGTTGTGGCTAATGAAGCCACAAATAGGTTTAAAACCCAAAACAAATAGGTACCTACTCATGTAAACAAAATACATGACATACAGGTGCGATCAGACTTTAGTCTTTTGTATGCTAAGGTGAAAGTAAAAAAGAGTTGGTTGATTCAATCAATATATTTAAACTAAAAAGAAAGAAAAAACCCTTTTTTGCACATAACAGCATATATATTAAAAAAATAACAAATACCCTAATATAATAGATTTAGTTCAGAAGACTGAGAAGGTAAGTTTTCAAAGTTTCCTCTCTCCTACAATTTTGCTGTGCCCGACAGGGTTCACATTGACCACGTATAATTTTAAATTACCACATAAATACACGTTGTGGATTGCAAAAAAATCTATTGGGTAAAGAGTAAAAGTTATGAACAATTAGGTGCAATTCACAATGGTCAGAATTAAAAAAAGGCGCAATTAGACTAACTTTTGATTTGTTGAGGGCAAGGCTGATGGATTGGAACTGCTGCTTTAGGAATTGAAGTTCTTTTAGAACGGTGTCTACATCATCTCCTAGTGTTCACTCATCTTAATACCACAAATTGAATTTTGAATTTAGTTGTTGTATTATAGGATGAATAGCTAAACTGAAAATGACTGGCCCGAGAGGATCACCTTGTTGGCATCCGACTGAAAATCCCCAAACGTTGTCTTTACCTATATAATAATTTTGATGGGTGCCTGTAGCATTGCCACATGAAACCATAAATTTCTGGTAATTCCTTTTTTACTTCAGCAATAATAATAATAGTCGGTAGTGTGCATGATAAGTCACTTAACATATTTCTAATGGCTTATTTATCATTGACAAATTAACAATAAAACTGTCCATTCTGTTGAGTATCTTCATCAATCTATAAGTCAACAGTTATAAATTGGTGAAGACTTTGAATGGACAATTTTATTTTTATGTTGTCAAAGTCATTCTAATAGCTGACGATTTGAAAAATAAATAACCAAATCAACTAATTTATATAAAAGTTGCCCTGGATGATTGCAATGAGATCGAAAAAAATAATAAGAATTACAAAAATAAAAATGGGCCTCACATAGATAAATAAATATAACAAACAGGCATTTAAGTAATATCTAATAAAAACATAATTAACATCAAAGTATTCAGCCAATAATAAAATTCAAACCACGCCCCACCCTCTATATGGCGCGATGTCTGGGGCAGTTGCGAACGTGAGGAAAAGATGCTCCAGTCACCCACTTATTCACGAAATGACCTCGAGACCGAATTCACCACCGAACTAGGGCTAGCCAAGGGGTTACCCACAAAAGCCATAAAGACACGTGTCCACTCTTACTCGGACCTGCATTGTATCTGCAACAACGGGCCGTGTAGCCCACTTACCTTCCTCTTTCAGGTATTTTGATAGAACCGGAATGATGCCGACAGATGTGGAGACGAGGACCGGTTCAGCCGGAGCAGCTAAGAATTTATTGATTGTTTCACGTTGGTTACTGCGCAAGTGCAGACGGGGCTTGGATACAGATACTTATTTAGGACCCTATCAACTAGAAGAGTTGTGGCTAATTAATTTTTAAAAACTATGTAAGTGGTTTTCAAAAAAACCCTATAGTTTAATGTTGTAGCAATTTCGCAATATTACGTTACCTAATACCTATGTCACATATTGCCAAATCGACATCCGTGTAGATTTATGTGACGACAAATCAAACGAGAGCAGTTAGGTTCAGGTTTCAAACTCAAACTCAAACTCAAAGCATTTATTTCAATTAAACCATTTACAGGCACTTTTGAATTGTCAAGAAGTCAGTAAAATATGAAGCTAGTTGCCCATTCCAAAGCGTAGGTACCTATGGAGAAGAACGGGCAAGAAACTCCATGGACACTCTTTTTAAATGATATTTTACAAAAATATTAGTTACATCATTACTTTTGATTTTAAAATTATATAATGTGAGAACGATGTAAAAATTAAGAAAGACGTACTTGTTAAAAGCGTCCAGAGTACAACAAATAGTACTTAACAAACTACAATCCAAAAATAAATTAATTAAAATTAATTTCCTATCTGTACTTACTTTCCGGAAATCAGCGGCAAGAAACTCCACTCCACTTTTATTATAAAACATACTTTATATATTATGTACGAAGTTACAATTTTCTATAAATAAAATGGAGTAATTTGAGAAATGAGCAGCTGTGTCAAACAGACGAAATCACACAATAAAGATACTTTTATACAATTTTGGCACACAACCGTACAAAAATACAAAAATATTGCAGTTTGCGAGGACCGAACGTGCGATGCGACTACGCATCGCATCATTTTCAAGATGCCACTTTTGCTTATAATGCTACGCAGGTCTGCTCAACAATAACCATTAATTTTTATATTTCATCTGTTTCAGCGTTATTACAACAGCTGATGTTAAGGTATCTAGTTCTCTCTACAACACTTCTAAGTGCTTACTGAACAGTGCTAACATAACTCTCGTATTTTTTTGTCATATTTCCAAAGATTTAGTAATAACGACACAATCACGCAATCCTTAATCGCGTAATTAAAGTTTTCTTGCCTCGTAGCATCAGTACGACACTTTAAGCATGTGCTACACGGTTTTAAACGGCGGTTTGAAACAGAGGTTTAAAACAGTGTAGATAGTCATTTTATCCCAAATTTCGTTTGACCTTTAAACACCCTTGGCAGCAAGGCTTGCGTTTGAAACCACTGGTAGAAGCGTTGGTTTAAAACTTGTTTGAAACCGTCTAGCCGCTTGTTTAAAACCTCGCGAACGACAGTCACGTTGCAGCGGCGAGCGCAGGCAGACGCACTCGACGACGCGACGACGTTCTCAAAATGGCACGAGAAGAAAAAGAACGAGAAGTAGTTACAGAACTAGAAGAAGTAGATTTAGTTGGTAGCAGAAGTAGTTCGTTCAGCAAAATAAATGCTATACATGGTGGCTCATTAATTTTAGGAAGTAACCAGCTCCCATTTAAAGATCGTAAAGATATTGTGAGCCTATCTGTTGAGCGTACAGTTGAAATTGCCTGTATAGAATTGGATCACTCTATTGTATTAAGTGTGTATAGACCACCGTCCGGATTGTATGACTGCTTTGAAAAGGTAATGGATGAAGTGTTACACAGGATTTGTAACTCAAACAACTCCGTTATCATTTGTGGTGATTTTAATGTAAATTTATTAGAAAACTCAGGTTCTTGTACTAAAATTTTAAGTCTGTTTCAGTCCTACAATCTTGTAAACCTATTTTTGGAGCCCACAATAATAACCCCAACTAGTGCCACATGCCTAGATAATATTTATACAGATATTATACCTAGCTACAAAGAAAATAAATTTACTAGATTCTGATCATTGCGGACAAAGGATTACTATTCAAAATTAAATAAGTTCATATGACTAAGGGTTAATCTCTCCTTTAACCATCGCTTCACCCATATTCTTTTTTTTCTTTCTTTCTTTTCTTCAATTGCACACAAAAGAGCAAGACACATCCCAACTTTTTGTTCTTTAGATAGGTAAGGCGCCATGACGTCGTTATAGTGAATATACGGTGCGAGCGTAGAGACGTCCTATTCACGCAACGTTCTATAAAACACTGATGGTTTTAAACATGTTTTAAACCGTGTAGCCGGCAAAGCGCAAATCTGTTTTTTCTGTTTCAAACCGCCGTTTAAAACCGTGTAGCACATGCTTTACGGATCTTGCACGGGAGTCCGTGTTTACTCATCTACCCACCTAATTAAGTATACATATTTAATAAGAGGGAGGTTGCTTTGAAATCTTAGTGACAAAGCTGGGCACAAGACTGCTAATCGGTTAATCGTTAATTAACGAAGTTAACATTTCGAGTAACGGATTAAGCTTTAAGGTAACTTGAAAAATTTGATAACGGACTCATTAACTTCCGTTAACTTTCCATAAGTCCGTTAATCTTTAATTAAGTACTTACTATTTGACAAAAGGAAATCGCGAAAACCACGTTCTGTCAATCTCTAAATCATTATTATTACAAACTCTTACGATACACCCTTTTTAACCGACTTCTTTTATTAATATTTCATGTCGTGCCTAAACTTCCATAGCCCATACCATTACAATTTTTTTTAAGCCAGTTAGTCACTAACACAATGACATATCAAATGTAATTTCTATCACGAGTTAACGATTAACAATTATATCTAACGTTAACTTCCGTTAAATCTTTCGAAATGTAACGGTTTAACGGTTACGAAGTTAACTATTTAATTAACGGTGTCCAGCTGTGCTTATTGACGATGTTGTTGTTGATATAAGCATGTGGATACCGTCTTTAGATGGTCTCCTAGTGGCGGGAGAGGCCGGAATCCCATAGCCACGACGCAAGTCGACAGTAGTCTACGCGAGTGCCAGAAAGACGTTCGGTGGTGATTCGAAGAGAGAGGTGAATAAAAATCCTACGATTATTCTGGGCACGTATCACGGAAGAACATGTCCCTCCACCCCACTGCAGTAGGAGATCCTGTGGACGCTATAGATATTGAACATTAACAAAATTCGACAAAAAAAAAAATGGTCACGGTTCACAGCCCATACAAACAAAAAGTACCTACTGTAGTTAACAGAGACCGAATGTGGAACGGTACGTTACTTTCCATGTGTCCTCATTTTTCGTATCACAATACGTTTTATTAGCAGGTAACTTGACTACTTCCCGGTGGGAAATTTCCCGTTTCGCAACTATCATACATATCATACCTACGTGATAGGATGAATGAGTAGCTGCAACACATACCTACATACATCATGCGCGCGCGCCGGCGGCTAGTGGAATACTGTAAGCGCATTTTTTTTTACTAAGGCATTTCGTAGTTGACCTTGAGAGGTCGTGACTACTTAACCGGACTATGACCGTTAGCGCAGGCGCGGCGCAAGCTTTTATATGCGAGCACCAAATGCAAACCTTTTCGTCTTACCGACATATCGTCAATCACCGGCTGTCGCTGAAAACCAGCGCTGGGGCTCTATCTCGTATAGGGTCTTAGCATTATGCTGAGCGTTAGCCGTTTTGCGTAGATGTGACGCATACTTTCTCCCAAATTGTTATTTTTGCTTTTCTGTTGTTTGTGTTTTTATTTTTATGCGTCATGTTTGTCGCAAATAAACGTATTTTAATTCTTTCTATTATTTAATTTATTTTATACTGTTATGCATGTCGGTAGCCGCTAATAATCTTGTGAATATTTTTGTATATAATAGGTGTAGTTTTGCAATAAATGAGGATTCGCATCTTAACCGTCTTTCACTTCAGACACTACTAGGGATCTCAATAAATGTATAGTTTTATTGAATGATTTAGATATTACATTAGATATAAATAATTTAGGTTTATATTACCTATCAAAGAGCAAAAGTAATTTTCTTTTCTCAATCCTGTATCCAACTTTGGAACTTTATCAACACTGCCAAGTCCTAACGGTCCGGCAGTAGTTTATTCTGACGACAGTACAGAAAAAAAACACTGAACTTCTCTTCGATCGCGATCGACTTAAACTCACACTACTCTAGAGAGACTACACTGCTGGTTCTACAATAAACACATGAGGACGAGAAACGTACCTACTCGAACGGACCATAGCTGTTTTGAAGGCTAGATTTAGATTAGTCAGTATAGAAATGGTTTTACGACAACCATTGTGTACACTTAGTGTAAAAAAATATTATTTAAGGAACAATTTTACGCAGGTGTCTCTTGGTTGCGCGGCAACTACATTATCGGCCAGAGATGGTCGCAATTGCTGTGTGCTGCACCACTTGGTTAACCGAGCAAGGCTTAACGTAGCGGAGCTGACGGCACGTGAGCGCGAAGAGGAGCAGCGGCTGCAGGTGCTGCAGGCAACGTTCGGGCCCGCTGCGCAAGCCGTATTATAGGCGCGGCTATCTCCGACCACGCGCGCCGGCACAACTCACTACCAAGCATTGGCGTAAATCAGGGCCTTGCAACAAAGTCTGGTCCAATACTTGTAGGCCAACCCGAATTAAAATAAATTAAATTAGCTAGGTAGCGAAACTCCGCAGGCATGATTGGTATCGGTATCTAAACATGATAAAATAAATAATAAATTAATTCGATCACAGTTACCCATCCACGAGCTGACCGCGCGCGACTTAATTACTTATCTTAACTTTGACCGATGGACCCGTGCGACTTTTACTTAGCCTCGTGCCCCTTATAGTCCGGTAGGTATTGTTTAATAAATAATATTAAGTTTTTTTTTTTGTTTTATACATAATTGTTTCTTAATTAAGTAACTAAGTGTAAATTATTCAATCACCATTGCTCTCAAAACGGTGAAGGAAAACATCTTGAGGAAACCGGCTTACTAGAACCAAAAATTCGAAGACAATTATTGTAATATCTACCAACCCGCACTAGGCCCGCGTGGTGGATTATGGCCTACTCATTCTCACCGAGAGAAGACCTGTGTCCTAGCAGTGGGATTATTTTAAGCTGATAATGCTAATTAAGTAGCTTAAATGAAATAATAGATGTAAAAAATTAATTTTAATGGCCCGTGGCGCATCGCTTGTGTGGAGCACGGCGTGGAAGTCGTCAACTGCGTCTGCGAACTAGCCCGACTCTAACGCACTGCACCATTGCAGCAGCGTCAAAAGCCCTGATCGGATACAACATTTAGTTTTATTTTTATTTTGTACTTACATATTATTTATTAAATTAGTTTTTTTTTAAACCTATTTGGCGTTTTATTTACAAAACAACAAACAGTAAGCTCAGAGGATTTTTCAGCAAGCATATTCAGAACGAATAGGCTTGCTGGAAAACCGTACCCGAAGTGATGTGACTGTTCAAAAGTCTAATTCTAATTTATAGATATACCTACGTAGAAATACCTATACATAGAATACGTTCACAGATTCCAATCACATGCCTTGGCCATTTAAGGGCTCTATTTATCAATTCTGATGCTGCTGTTGCCTGAATCCTAAAAACAAAAGATTTTTACTAACAGATAATATTCTGTGATAATGTTGACAGACATTCAAAAGTCTAAACTCAAGTTTTGCCAATGTGCAATGGAGCGCGTTATTCTAGGCGTCAAATTGGCAACACCACACTGCGCTCCAAAACACAGATTACTGACGTAGCTCAAAAAGCCGCTAAGCTGAAGTGGGTCTGGGCTGGCCACGTGTGCCAAATGAGCTGTGGTCCAAAATAACCACCACATGGAGCCCTGACACAGCTAGAAGGGGTCGCGGCAAATGGTGGGACGAGCTGGACAAAACAAACGACCAATGGTTCACGTTAGCCCTGGATCGAAAGAGCTGGAAGTCATGGGGAGAGGCCTTTGCCCAGGAGTGGGATGATGGAGGCTAACAGTAACAGTAATGTTAACAGACTTAGGACTGATTTTTCAATCGACAGATAATTTTTATCTGTGGAATAAAATGGTCGTCTGTCAGATTTTGCATGGATCAACTGTCAAAAATTTAATTTTATCGGAGGAATAATTTTGAATTTTTGACAAATCTTGTTGCTTAGACGTCAATTTTATTTCACGAATAAAAATTATCTGTCGATTGAAAATCAGTTAAATGTAAGTACATGATTATAAAACAAAACGACGGTAAAGAGTCATAGGGCATCAAAAATTCATCCGCATCACTGTCAGCGGGAAAAGTGCCCAAAAACACAGAGTACTTTTTAATAGACTGAAACCCAAAAGCCTGGCAGCATTGCCACGTTGTATGGCGATGCTGATTCTTTGGCCAAAAAATAGGCCAATCCTCTGGTCACGTGAAGAGTCAACCAATCGCTTGGCGATGTCTCGAAAAACCAAGTGGTTCAAAATTACCACATTACATTCACCTTACCAGTCTAATCTGTCCAGCTGCGAAACTGTCCAGCTGAGAATCTGTCCAATTGCGAATCTGTCCAGTCAATCGATTCTGTAAAAATGTCACCGTGACAAGTTGGGTGAAGTGAGCTGTCAAAAGTGAAAATCGCTTGCATCAGGAGGTATTACAACTCACTTCACCGAAGTTTTCACAGTGACATTTGTACAGAACAGACCGTCAGTTGCTCCGGAGGGGTTTATCCTCCATACCCGACCATTCGGACCGCATGACCCTAGTGTTTCAACCTCAAGCGGCTCGAACATATAACACCAAACAAGGTTGGAATATTTTCGTCGTTGAGGTTTTACACACCTGCAGCATTTTTTACAAAAAATCCTATTGCGAGTATGTATGATAGTCTGATTATTATTCTCTTAAATACTAACACTTGCGCTACGTCGTCGCAGCCGCCGAAGAGTCTCCTTATAGAGGCCGAACAAAAAGTTTTGCAGCCCCTGCTATTTCCTCGATAGTAGAGGCATGCTTGTTCATGGTTCGTGCAAGTCCCTGTTGAACCGCTTCAAATTCTTTGTTAGCTAAAACCAGTAATTAACAGTTGCATTATTATCAATAGTCATCCAATGAACAATATACCTACATGCTTCGATCAATAATAGTACACATGCAAGTTAAATAAAAAAGGTATAATAAAAAGATTTTTCGTAACCTTAGGTGGAAGACGAGAGGCGACGACGACGGTGACGCTACGGAGGTTTCGGTCCATATAAATGTTTATTATTATTTGATTTTGTGATGATTTTGAATAATTCGTGTAAGACTTCTTCCCAGCGGACTAACGTATAACAGTCGATTTTCATCTACTACATGAAAATTAACTAGAGTGTTAAATTGGGATGTCAAAGAATGTACTTTTAATGGAATACAATAGCTGAGTTTGTTCTGGCTCTGTGTCACACCATCATCATCATCATTTGCTTAGCTCCTTTCCCAACTATGTAGGGGTCGGCTTCCAGTCTAACCGGATGCAGCTGAATACCAGTATTTTACATGGAGCGACTGCCCATCTGATCCCCACAACCCAGTTACTGGGTAATACCAAACCCCTTGGTAAGACTGGTTGTCAGACTTACCAAATCACACTAATGAGGTTAATATCATTAATTCGCTTAGGAGAATATCCTAAGACCTCCACTACCTTTGTAGTGATCAGCGATGCCTGAGAACCTGAATCTAGGGTGCACTTATATGTACAGACGCCAGCACATCAAGCTACCCGAAACTGTCAAATTTTCCCAAACAACTTTGAACCTTATGCTTTAGCGATAAAGTTGAAAAATTTATTAAAAGAATTTGACAGATTGTAGTAACTTGATGTGCTGGCGTCTGTACTTCTCGTCCATCTTTTGCAAACACCTTTACCAGTGCTGGGGGTATTAAAATATTATTAGCAGGGTCTCCGGATAGAAAGAGCACTGGGCCTGGCCCACCTTCTTGATCGAGATGTAGCAGTGCGTGTACAACAACGTATCGCACGGACTCTGACTCCTGCGCTTACTTTAAGGTGAATGGATAGTGGTAGACCGCGAAATTCTAATTTTCTTACATTTTTTGCAATTTGCAGTTCAGTGTCAGGTTGTATCTTGATCAAAATATGATTCGCGACAATAACAGGTACATATTTAGAGAATTATAATCATTAGAATCATTAATATATCTTTCTAAGTTAGATTTCTACCACCAACCACCAATCTCTTATGGAAAAGCGTTACCTAGTGGTAGAAATTGAAGGTAGTTGAGACCGCGAAATTTGAATTTCGCGGTCTCAACTACCCATTCACCTTAATTAGGTATTTTACAGCATTTTTTTGGTGTCGTGTGTTATCGTTTTGTGAGAGGAATATTTTAGTAGGCTCCGGATTAAGCGTTGGTCTGAACGAGGTTAGGTACATCTTGCAACAAGGCGTTTTGTATAGATACAGTGCCGATGTGGATATTGAAGAGCCACAGGCCCACAACTGGTAGTTCCAACGTCTCAAATTAAGAAGAAGTGTAATGACTTTCATATCATCATCATGGAGTAGATAGAACGTATAATATCTAGTCTTTCAAAGTTTCTATTTCCCAGGCCCATGCCTGTCTGTTTACAGGGACAGAGAATGTCGAGTCATAACAGAGTAGGTATATAAAGACTTGCGCCACCCCTCAAAGGTGAGAACATTTTCGAAAAGTCTTATTTAAAAAAAAAACTGGATATCTCTGTTTCTATGGAAAATTTAAAATCGGTCTAATTTGGCTGTAACACTATTTTTCGAAAATGTTCTTGATACCTATCTACGATGGTGATACCTCGGTAGGTATCATAATACGTATCTACGATGGACAGGGTCAAGATATTCCTGACTTATGTTACCTAAACTAAATGTATGCTACTTATCAGATACAAATCTTCCTTCTGGATACGTGTTGCTTTGGCTAACCTGGAAATAGTTGAACAGGGAAAATAATTTTGCTTCCGAAAAACAAATTATATTCCGGCGATCTGTGGTTAAATGTAATACTAACTAAACTGTGTTAAAATGAATTACCGAAAAATTAAGACAAACTTAACCGAAAAAAAATATTGAATTTAACTAAGACAAATGGGCTTATTCAAATCACAATTCTACGAAAAATAATCTGTACTTTCAAATAGATAATAAATTGATTTCCAAACAATAATACTAAACTTCCGAAAAAAATACTATTTTTCCTAAAACATATTTATTGAACGAGCGAAGGACACCTCGAGGTTAGGTTTGGTTAGGTTACTTGAAACCCTTTACACAGAAATAGGAGCCCCGCGAAGCGGGGCTACGACGACATAGGATGCAAGAGCGAGCGTATGAGAATACAAATACCTTTACCAAGGTATATGTATATTAATTGATTAGAGACTCATAGTTTTCAGTAGAACGTAATTTAAGCTGGTAGAAAAGTATTATAGCAATAAAGACTCATGTTTATTTTTCGAAGATTTAGGTACCTTATTCGGTCGTTTCGTCATTTTTATTCGGACAAAAGTAGTCGGAAAGTTAGTATTTTTAGGCAGTAGATTTAATATTTTGAGTAAGGACAATTCTTATTTTTTTGTCGGAGCTTTTATTACTACCCTTTGCCCAGACCCAGCGGGTTAATTGCGTTACATATCTACTACTAGTTGCAATGGTTTTCTTTTTGACATCTCAACATTTATTGCGTTATTTACATTGTTGTGCAGAATTTTTTTTTCAACATTATTTACCTTCCCAAGTAACATTTTAGGTTTTAGAAAGGTTTTGAAAAGGTTCTAGAACCTTTGTATGGAAATCTGTTCGTAAGTCTTAATAGACTTAATAACGTTATATTAAGCTTATATTAACCTCCTGAGTGCAAAAAGGGCCCAAGTTTTAGAACCTTTCTGAGAGCTACAGCAAAACCTATAGCTCAAATTCAAAACCTTTCAAACTACTTACACAGAACCCAAATATAACCTTCACAACCTTAATTTAACGTTAATATGACCTAACAAGGCAGCTTTTAAGTTCTAAATTAGTCATGGATGTAACTCAATGACAACTTAAAACCTTTTTGATGGACATGAATTAATGCCTTTCCAGGACTCTCAGGTTTTAAAATGTTTCTGTGTAACATTTATTTTACACAGAAACACCAATCGTCGATTTAAATACTTATTTATAATGGCGCCATTCCCTGTCATTATACCAAGTTTCAAAATGGCTAGATGTAAGTGTTATTATATTCATAAAAAATAATAAGTTGCTTGCTGAAGTCAGGAAAAATCAAAAAATAGTGCGACTGGCACTTTATCGTGAAACTTTAGGATAATGGTGCTGTATACGAGACGGGCCTTTCGTAAGTAAAAAATTTAGAAGATATTTTAATGAAATAAAAATTATAAAATAAGGTGGTTGGTAGTAAGTTGCATTAGAAATAAAACTTCTATTCATATAAAAATCATATATTTAAAATCACATAGCACACGTTACTTAATTTTGCCATGATGACTTAAAATATTGCTTTTTGTTTAGAATTTTTTTCATTTCAGTAAAAAAATATGGCTGGCGTTAGGAAATTACTAGAAAGCATTAACATTAACCTTTTCAGAACTGTAACAGCTAAAAGCTCTTAATGTTTGCCAAAATAAGAGCTACAGATCATCTCGCGGAGCTACTTAAAACTACAAGGCTGTTTTCGCAGCTTTAAGGTTATCGCCAGGAGTAGTTCAAGACTTGCGAGTCGCGAAAACAACCTCTGTGCATAATTAGTTGCTTTTAAGTTTTGGTTGTAGGAGGACGTGCGTTCGACGGTTTGACAAGAGTGCTGAACAAACAGCTACAGGCTGCTCTTATTCTATTTTTTTTTCAATTATTTTTTAGGTAGGTACTTACTTACCTAATTTATTTATTAGGGGAGGCCGGGGCTGAAAGTTCCGATTTTCAAATAACATGAAAATGTATGATGAAAATGACAAGATTTCAATATTGATATTAGATTTTATTAAAAAGTCTTAATCGGTCTCTGTAATAGTACAGTCATTTCTGCTAGTTTCTCTATATTTTTTTTTTGTACAGGCATATTTTTGCAAAATTTCGGAAGGGAAGATTCAACCCCACTTTGGGGCGAGTTGTTCCATGTATGGGGCAAATTGTGCCACTTAGATAATATTAATAAAGTATAAGGATAATGTTTGGTTTCTCTGGTTAAATAAAACAATAAATAATTTCTATAGTTAGGTTCATTTATTTAGTTGTTATGCAATCCTATAAACTTAAAAAAAAAAACGAAAAAACATTACCTACTAGCTACAACTAGATTCAAATTTTGTATTGGTTTACAAAAATTGAGATCTATTAGCTTATAACTTACTACCTACATACTTAGGATACAAAAAATCGCACCTACTGGAAAGGATACTCAAGATAAACACTTTTTTATAACTAAAAAATATTGGCAATTCCATAACAGAACTTTAAAAAAGACAACAAAATATAACTGGAAATCTTTAGATAAATGTTTATTTTTTTAATTCAACTATAATAGAGATTTATTCGTAAGAAATTTTTACGCACTTTACGTTTAAAACTTCCACTCCATTTTTTTGATAACACCCTGTGTCGGTTCATCTTGCAATACAACGGAATGCTTTGAAGTCGCGGACACAACTAACATTATTTTGAGGATGCCTCTAAAGCTTTAAAATATTCTTGTAGGACTTTAAGCATGCCTTCAGCTCATAAAAATAGCTTATTGGTTTAGGTTTTCACCACGCAGTCCTAATTTGTTTACTTAGACAACTATAACACTGCCTATAAGTTTTAAGTAGGTTTTAGAAATTACTTATAAGCAATTTCAACATTCCATAACTTTATGGTTATATCAAAGTTAAAAATTAAACCTTTAGATCTCACTTTAGCATAATGCTAGCCTTTCCAGAACTTAATCAAGAGTCTACGACAACTATAAGTTCCTAGGACTATATGCTCTTGAAACACAAGTCAAAATAACGTTAATTTAAACTCTTGTCAGCGGCTCCAAGGTTGTAATAATAAACAATTAGTTTTAGGACTTATTAATCATTCTCAAGTACATACTTAATATGACTAGATAGCAAAGCATTAACCTTTTTACGACCCTTAGAAAACCTAAAGGCATTTTCTACAACCTAGGCCCGAATGAAATGTTACTTGGGTTACTCGGTGAGTAGAGATTTGAAATTCCAGTTCTCACGTTTAGTTGACACGGACTATTCTGACCGCACCACTTTTGTTTTGTTTTCTGGGGGAACCTTTAAAAGGCGCCCGGTCTTTGTGGATAAAACCAGGGAGTGTGAGATTTTCACCTCACTAAAACCACCCCGGTGGTCACCATCTGCACATGGAAGGGGCACCGTTACCTCTCAAAAGTCTAATCCAGAGCCCTCTCAGAGCAACGCCTCTGTTAGGACACATCTCTGAGGAGACTGTAAAGGGGTCTCCCCAAAACCTAACTGTGCAAGTGTGCAAGGTAGCACATGACCACTGTGCGCCGTCTTCCCTGAGGTCAGTCAGTGGGCCGACAGAGTTGCCACTCTAATCGCCTACGACCCCAAATTCCCGCCTGCCTTACATTCACAGAATGAGGCAATTTACCTCCAGTTCTCCGATTCCGCCAACCTATACCCAACTACTGCTGATAGAGACAAATTTCACCTGACCATGGCGACTAGGACCCGTCTTTCACGCACAATGGTCCATTTGAAAGACTTAAGTGCGGAAACCAAACCCCTATCATAGAACATAGAACGTTAAGTGTATAGTCATAGTTGTAACGTTTTTTATAATTAGTATTAGTTTATTACTGTTTATGTTTATTTTGTGTATTTTATCTATGGGCCTCCAAGCGTCCAAGAAGAGTTGCCGCCTCAAAGAATAGTTTGGTATCCTCGTGCGAAACGAATAGCCATTTTCCGATGTAGACTGTTGAATTTAGTCCTGCAATTTCAGACGCCAGACAGCCTATTTGACCAAACAGGTGCCCCATAACGGACCATATCGACGGGTGCAAAGTAAAAAACGTCAACTGCAATTCTGAGATTTTTGGTTTTTTGTAAAAACTAACTTAAAATATCATGTTCTACAACATAGCAAAAACAAAAATATAAAATTATCATCTTATTTTTGGTACTTTTGTCACGTAAAAGAAGACAACTACGCCTGTTTTGTGAAATTGCACGATGTAGATGCGGATAACTACCGCCTGGCCGTTTATACGCGGGACGTGCGGGGGACCAGCGGTCAGTCATATTTCGTCATCAGTCAGATGACATGTTCTTCGCCGGCCGGCACGAATATTTGTTTGTTTTGGTTTGTTAAGTGATAAGTGTGTGTAAAAGTGTTATCATATTAGTAAACAGTTTGGGTTCAACACAATAGACGTAAATTATTGGTGAATTTGGGCAAAACGAGACGACAATGCGATATTATGAACCGAGATCTATTTAAATTCCCACGTAGAAACGACCAAGTGGTAGTTAACACAGTTGTCATATTTTTAAGCGCAATGTAGATGCAGACAACTACAATATCTCGTAAATGAAACATAATTAGATAAAATGGGAGCATTTTTTCCTATGCGCTCTCCTGAAAAGTAGCTGTTTTGTAGAAGACTCTTTTTACTTTGCACCCGTCGATATATCGCGGTCCCCCAGAGCAGCCAAAGCCAGAACCCAAACCCGACCAGGGATACCATCCGGGCCTGCACGGCGCGGTGACATGAGCCGCCAAACGTCTAACCTAACGGCTCAGTCTAGCTCGCTTTCGGCCCCAACTTGTCAGACCAGTCTGAAGAAGACAAGTGGTGAAGGACTGTCCCTAACTACTGGAAAGAGCGTGTTTACGACTCTCTCCAGTAGACCTTGATCCATGGTTTCTGTGATAGGGGGGGATCAATGGACGTAATTTGGCCATGATCAATTTAAAAAGGTCTTCCCCATTTATAGTTTTATTTATATAGATACTAGCTGCGCCCGAACTAACGCAACTGCGCAAACTAACCCGACTTTGTTTTATAATACCGTAATGTCACCGAAATCAGTCAATCTGTTCTCGAGATATCATCAAAAAAGCCTTCCATACAAAATTTTATCAAAAAAGCCTTCCATTCATTACGTCCAAGAATTCGATCCTTATTAGGGACACTATCGAATGGAGTAATAATATGTAACGTTTTTTTTATCAAAATCAACGGGTTCCATTGTTGGTTACAAATACGTACCGCCTCAGAATCAATAAATACAAAATGTATTAAAAAATGAACTATCTTAATTTTTATTTTTGTGAATTTTTGCATGTTTTGAGTTATTCTGCTATCAGGGCGGAGACAAATCCAACAAATCAAAGATCATAAAAATCAGTCCAGCCGTTCTTGAGTTATAAATGGTGTGCCTAACTAACCCGACTTCTGTTTTATTTATAGAGATACTAGCTGCACCCCGCGGTTTGAACTGCGTAAATTTCGATAAAAAGATCTGGAGGGCCACCCTTATCACCTAGGGGTATAAAGAATTGCCTACGAACTATTCTCAGACCTACCAAATATACACAAAAAATTTAATTAATCGGTCAAGCCATTTCGGAGGAGTTCGATAACAAACACTGTGACACGAGATTGTTAATAATGTGTAATATAGATTTCAACATGGATGATGTTATCAATATATTTGATCTAAAAAGAGTGTGAAATGGTCAATTCAAAAATGTTTTTATTGAAACAAAAAAATGCTTCGCTACCCATCCCAGCGAGCGAATGTGCGCGCGCTCTAACTCAAAAGTTCAGTTGTGTTATTTGTGTGATTACAATGCGAGTCCTAACATTGCTGCCTGTTACGGTTTTCATAGTTAATAATAATCGTGTCGCTGGCGCTGCGATCAGCCATTTTAGACAGTCTGCCGTCAGCGAGCGGCCGTTACCGTCGGAAGAGCACCTTCATCATTATGATACGTTTAGCTGGTAGGCAAAAGAAATAAAAGACGAATTTATAGAAAATACAGATTATTTATAATCGTGTATACATCTAAGCTGCGATATAGAATAATAGTAATACAAATCACACAGACAATTCAGTGATGACAGTTATTAATTAAATGAACCATACGTTTATTAAACATCATACAGTTTGCATGCAAGGTAACGCTTAAATAATATTCACGTAATATGTTTCGCCGATTGGTGCTCTAACTGACCGTTTACAAAAAAGTTACAATCGTGAAGAGTGCATCTATATATAACTACATAGTAGATCTATTTCATTATTACGTTACATTATTACACATACGATAAAGACATTTCATTAAAAACAATTTTATCTTGCAGCTCATCGTGTTCAGTGTGTGAATTCCTATCCAGAGACCCCTTCTCTAGCAATGAGTGATACACCATTGGCAAGCGAATTTTCATTTTAAACAGGTCAAGCGCCAAATATACTTACAATTCCAAAGACGAATGTATCTACTCATTTCTAGGGGAGGGGTAGACCAATTTCCAAACATTTCGCCCATCTTTTTTCCCTATATTTTAACTTTATTACTTGGGAAAAGGTATGAGTATAATTATGTTGCTTATGAGATCGAACATTTTAGAAGAAACAGAGTAGAAACAAAACAAAAGAAATAAAAATAGTGTTAGATCTGCAGGCTTTACCAATTTTGACTCAAAGTTAAGGCTAATTCATAAAAAATATACGAGCTTGGCCCACATCTGTAGTCTTCCAGTGCCTTACATGCTAATCTCTAACCAATCACATTATTAGACCACACCACTATGTTAGACGACTTCGAGGCCTGATACAGACTGAGGTCGCCTAGGTGTTCCACACGGCTATCAGTCACTGATCTCACTCCTGCAATGTTCAATCAGCTATTTAAATAACAAGTATCGTCGAAACAGTCTTATCGCACCTCTACCCAGAAGAATAAAAAGTAAAAAAGTTCTCATCTCGTTTACTAGTACTTACTCATCATTATGCCTCATTAAATCAACATGAAATATTTCCAAATAAATAACAAATTCAAAAGGTAACAAAACAAACTGTGAACATGTATACCGATACTCCCACTATGGAGATGAAATATTACAATTTACCTACTTATGCTTTTATACAGTTCAAAAGCTTTGTCATGGGTAATATGATACCCGTTGGTAAGACAGGTTGACTTTCGGGCTTCCGACTACCCGCAACGACGTAGTTTAAACTCTTTGTGATTTAATTGTTTAAATTGAAATTTTTAATTGGTATAACAATTTTATCAATTGGTATAACAATTTTGTCAATTGGTATAATAATTTTATCAACATTTTGTTTGTTGACGATTAAACGCAACAAAATTTCTGAGTACAATTAGCGTCAAGATTGTAAATGTTGCCATAACACTGTATAACCTACAAAGAACGAGGTAAACTAAACTCATGTTATTATCACAACCTAGTATTGCCGTGCGTGCCACTGTACCCACAGAGGACGAGACGAGCCGCACGCAATAACCCGTTCCGAACAAGATTACTGTATGCCGTTCATATTTCGATAGATATTAATCCATGCTGTCGTGTATTATTTGCAATATCTAAACGCAATATATCTTCCATCTTTACAGCTAATTGCAAACAGAAATAAAGTTTAGTCAACTACTCGTACATAATAAATTTTTTAAACTTAATACAATTACGATTGAACGATAACTGCCAGTTCAGTTAAGGGGGAAGCGCTAAGGTAGCCCGCGAAATTCAAATTTTCTTACGTTATTTGCAATTTGCTGGTCAGTATTAAATTGTACGTCCATCAAAATATGATTCGCGGCCGTAACAAATATGTATTTACAGAATTATAATCATTAAAGTCATCCACACAACTCTCTAAGACCACGTAACTCCAAAGAATGGTGATTTCATGAAACAGTTATTCTTTGGAGTTACGTGGTCTTAGAGAGTTGTATTGATGACTTTAATGATTATAATTCTGTAAATACGTACTGGTTACGGCCGCGAATCATATATTAATCAATGTACAACTTAATACTGACCAGCAAATTGCAAAAAACCTAAAAAAATTGAATTTCGCGGGCTACCCTGGCGCTTTCGCCTTAATGCATATTCTATATGCATAAAACATTATAATAATCTGTATTTTATACTAAGTGCAAAAAAAACAAATGGCGCCTCGGTAAGAAAACGTTGAAACGTTCAAAATATTGTATTCCATGATTTAGAATTTCGTTCTAATGAATGAGCAAATTGTCTCTTTCCATGATGGCTTGGATTTTTTACATAATTAAACTAAACGGAAATTGTTGCAGCATTGTCTTACCAGCCAAGTTTTTGAATTAATAACTTCCTTTGTTTTGATTTGTCTGGAGGTGGAGTACCTATTTATACTCCAAAACAGTACCTTTTAGAATGTCAGACGCTTTAGTTTTTATAATCATGATAAAAACAATGATAAAAACATGTACAACAAGCACCGTAATATGGGATAAATTGGAACTGCTGGGGTGAACCACAACATTTTCGGAGGGTGAACAACAACATTTTCGGAGGATATTCACTGTTTAATAATACTAGTAAAGACAAAATGCTTATGGCAATAATTGGTCCTAACATCATACTCTTTTATTGGCTATATTACGTTTATCTAATCTATGGGTATTTCGCTGTCAAAGTATTGTCGCTTGATTGATAAGTACACGTTTCGTTGGTGGATAAACTTCAAGGTTTAACTTGTCTCCTACCGAGGTTTAGAACAAAGAAGGAATCTATGACTTACGCATTTTAGGTACCATTCAAGTGTAACAGAAATCAAAATATGACCATAGTAACACGGAAACATGTTGTTAATCACCCCAAATTACCGGCCACTGTTGTTCTCAATAAATAACATAAAAATTAAATCTATTTAAGGCTCAAATCGTAATTAATTTTCTTAATCACGGTCGAACATTACTTTGGATTGGCTATGTATTGTGAAAGATTGACAGTATCAATTTATTAAACTGTATGAATCTGTTTTACATAATAAAACGGTTTCAGATAAATGCTAAAGCAACCTGTGAGGGTCCCGTACATTCTAGCTAAACATTCTAAGGAAGGTTTTCATGTGTTTGTCCTAATGAAATGACAAGCGAGCAAGATGTAATAATTATTATGTACTTAATATACTTTCGACTGTCAACATCAATTCCTGTACTGGAAAAACTCTATAATATATTGAAGTACGTATATACACATACAACTACATTAATATATATTTTGCTAAATTAACATGACATGCATTTAACGAGCATTAAAATACGGAACCCACTAACTACAAACAGATTTGTGTTTAAATGTAACATAACTCAGGGATATATCCAGTTCCCGATTTTACCATAAAATATAATAACTGCAGTGTAAACAACAATGTGTGGATCGTCTACTGAGACGTCTACATTTCAGATTGATCCTTCCACCTTAAGAAAACACTGATATTGTTACTTCATAATTCCATTTGATTTCGCGCTATCGCCCTTTCTCATACATTGGAGTAAATAAAATGACAACAGGATAAATAGTGATACTCAACATTAACACAGCCATCACCTACGCACTCGTAAAGAACTATTGTATTTTATCCATACGTACGTTTTAAACCTTTCTTTTAGGCTTAAGGCCATTCAAAAATAATGAATGGAACTGAGATAATAAGCCTCTTGCACGTAGAAATGTCATTTTTATTTTTCAACCGCGATTGTGTATTCTATGTTAAAACTTGATTATTTTACAGTATTAATGTATTATTTATTTAAAGACAACTGCAATAATTGCCATTTCATGTACTAAAATGAGGAGAGAGAACTGAGTTGTGAAGCGGAAACAACAGAAGGCCAATTCTCGTAATTTAAAACGTTAAAAATCTAGTCGCAGTCTCATCTCAGCGACAAAGAAATGTCAAAAACTTGTCAAAATGTAGGGAAATTTGAAGTATTTTTTGACAGATTGAGACTGAGATCAGACTGTGAACGTTGTTAAAATTAGTAGAATTGCCCCTCTGATAACCTTCCATCGATTACATCTGCTATAATTAATAAGAAAAATAATGAACTAAATATAAACTGCAATAATAAACGAATGAAGTACAATATCAGTATTCAAATATATTGAATATTTACAATGTGATAATCTATTTTAACTATCAGGCCTTCTAAATTGACTGCAATCATATTTCACTTACAAATCACTCTGTAACTATTCAAAACATTTGCTAGAACCTGTCACATTTAGTCAATGTGCATTCAAAGACAGGGACAGCCACACTTGCAATATATATGCTCCTTTTGATCTGGTCGCCGCCGCCGGCTTGAAATACCACAAAGGCGTAGGAGCCTAAAGCCTCACTGGGAATTTAAGCCGTCGCTAGCCGCCTGGGCACGTTACCTAGTATTTTTTTTTTTAATTTTAGACAACGGCGTTTCAGTGCCAAGCTGTTTTGTAATGCTTAACTGCTATGCTAAAACGTATAACGAACAATTTAGAGCCGATACATTTGATTTGAATTTAACGTAACTAAGCGTCAAATCGGAGGATATATTCGACAAGTGTGATAAATGTTAACGAGAATTGTAAAACATTAAATTTACGATCCGAACTTGAATTTGGTTGGCACTTGCGCTGGTACGGTGAACATGTAACCTGGAAGTAAAATTTCAAGTAAAAATTGTAGTCTTCTAAATGAGCTTTACTTTGTTCAATATTTTTTGCCTCGATAGACTAGTTGTTGATTTCGAGAAACCAATGTAATGTTCCTGGGGTTTATTTTCTTCACAATATGAATATGTCAGTGAAATAATAACATTACCAGAATACATTTTTAATTAAAAATGTGTTCATATTTAATTATTTATTAAAAATTTGTTCATTTATAATTCTTAATTAAAAATGTGTTCTGGTAATGTTATATCGTAGTTTATTTTTACTGTCAAAACTGGGGGGCATTCTGTCATGGCGGCTCGACTAATTACAATATTCATTTTTTTTTAATCAGTGAGTTTATTTAAGTCGTGTTGCTCGCACACTAACTTTATTTATAACTTCTGTCGGAATATTCAAGTTTGAAGCTGTCGTCTGGAAGATGTGGCGCTCTAATTCGCGTTCAATGTCACATGACCAATGGCTTTATTTTTATGCAATTATTTTGATGCTCACAGACATAAAATCCATAAGTAAGAAGGTACATGTACGCTGTCGCGTGCGGAGCATTGAGTGCTACATACCTCCACTCTGTTCAATGCGCTTGCTGTCCTGCTGAGCCTTGCGTTGGTCTGCCAGCACGAAGACAGCGTTTAACTGCTTCTGCTGTGCCTCGTTTAGCCCGCTCGTCAGTGCGTGGTACAGCGCCGGCTCGCTCGTCGCCAGAGCTGCGAATAGTCATCGGTACATTACACATTGATCAATAAACCAATCCTTACTAGTTACTCATCATCAGGTAAAAGATTTTTACAAGGGAGGATCATGACATTCAGTAATGAGGAGTATAATTTGAGGAGGACGACTAGTTACTAGTGATTACAAATACTTCCAACAGAATTTTTTATTTTATTAGTTTTATAGCAGTTCCGATCGAGCACCATTCGTTTGGTACGAATTCAAAACTGCTTAGCAATCGTGATCGTTTAACGGCCGAATCTAATAACCTATCTAGCACCAGTTTTGGCATACTGCATGTAGAAAAACTTATCTATCTCTGGTTTTAACGTTCCAATAATTTAGGAATCTTACCGACCCACGCTATCTATCGACGGGAGGGTATACCGCTTACTACGGATAGCTATTTGTATGTAAACAGCAAAGAAAATGCGTCCCTATACGTATATATATATATATATTTCCTATACGTCCTAACTCTTTGACAGCTATTTGTTTGACAGGACAGTTACTAAGGGATATTTAGGTACTTAAAAAAAAACTCAAAATAATAAATAATCATTTAACATACTATGTCCGATTCAAGTGAAAGTATGTTAACCGAAAGTGATATAAAACAGCTGTGAGATATTTACACTGTAATAAAACCTCATTTATAACATATTTGCTCGTAAAGGGTCTCTTATTTCACCAATTTCAATATCGTAATGTATCTTATTACGCACTTGTGCGGTAATGTAAAGTAAATCGCACGGTTTATCAAGATGCTCCGTCAAAACGAACGGTACTTTTTTAAATCTTAGCAAAGAGTTTTTATTTCAGAAAAGATGTCAAAATTTTATGAATAAAATTAACTTTGGGAGATAAAATGTAATAAATAAACATTTAATTCATTAATTTAATTAATTTTGACAATAAATTACAACCATTAATATCTGTAACAAAAACAAAAATATTAATTTACTTTATTAATAATGCTGGCTGTTTTGTGCCTATGCCTGAAAAAAAAAGCGCGAACGCGCGCGCATCGCTTATCTGTTAAGAAGTAAAAATTATTCCGCGCGCTTTTTCTTTTCGCTGTACTGTTTTTTATTTGAAAATGTCGTCAAGCAATGATGAATTTATTAATTCCTTACCGCCAGAAGTCTCAGAGGCAGCGAAAAAGGCTACTCTAAGCCTCGCCCGAAAAATCGATCGATAGATACTTACAAGCGTATCAAAATTTCATCATATGGAAAACAAGCAAATATGCAAGTTCAGTCCGAGTTTTATTTATTTCCTCGCAAATATGTTATAAAACGTCGTATGACATACGTGCGCTTTGAAAATTACAGCCTCTGCTTTCTTTTAGCCCTCGCCTTATATCATACGCCTTGTATCATACCGCACTTATATCATAATGTATGTATAAGTAACCTCAAACAGGTTTGGTGTTTCTTATGCCAAACTCCTCTCCAGTGGCACCGTTAACAATGTATTCAGCAAACTGCAGTAAAATCTCGTATAATGTACTTAATTACAGACTTTTAATTTAATATACATTATAACTTAATCCAGTCATTTAAGGATTTAAAGAGATTTTTTTACAATTTTCAGAACACACGGGAGGAGAAAAGTATAGAACCATATCTATTGTGGCCGCTAGACAGATAGCCTTTATTGGTGATTGTGAGACTACATTCAAGGACAGATAAGATTATACTGGCTATCATCAGTAGCGATCTGTCTTTAACTGAAAATAGTTTGTTGGGTTCTGTGCCACGGAAAGCACGTTAAGCCATTGGTCCCGGCTGTCATTCGTGGATATTTGACTGTCGTTACAGGTAGTCAGAAGCCCGAAAATCTGACAACCAAGGGGTATCGTATTACCCAGTAACTGGGTTGTGGAGGTCAGATAGGCAGTCGCTCCACGTAAAATACTGGTATTCAGCTGCATCCGGATAGACTGGAAGCTGACCCCAACATAGGAAACTGCTCGGCAGATGATGAGGTTATTGAGTTTGGCCGAGTGTAGCTTGTGTTATCTAAATCTAAAACAAGCACTTGCACACAAATGTTGTTTTAAAGGAATGTGGTACAACGATCAAGCATCAGTTTAATTTTATTGTTCAAGGCAAAAATCACCGCTAGGGGCGAATTCCACCAAACTTTTATACCTAGAATAAGTCTTACCCTGAGATTTTTTTTAAATTTTTGACAGTTTTCCATAAAAGAAACAGAAAAACCAGTTGATACATACCGTGCAGTGTGCTCTTGAATTTGATGTACTCGTCAATGATGCAATCTTTCTCATCGAGAGGAGTGGTGTAGCATTCAATCGCTGTATCTTCTCCGTCGTAGTCATCGTCATCCTGCCAACAGAACGTATCACATCTAGCGTTAACCTATTACTACGCTACATGATTATTGAAATCAACTTTTTGGCTTTGATGTAATCTTGAAACTAAAATGTACAAATAGTTCTTATTATTTAACTAATTGTTTACTATAAACCTATACATAACACACCAAGAATTTGTTGGAATATAATACTTGATTAATAATACACTTTCAACTTATATGGGACTAATACCTCGGAGTCTCTATGTTTTCATCATAATACTGCCTCACCTCTACGGGATGACAGGCATGATATAATAATATGGTATGAAAGCTAAATACTTGAGAGAATCATTTAGTAATATAACTCTTACAAAACTGTCCCATGGTAGATTCTGCCTGGACACAGCCAATTTGGAGGATTTTGGGTTTTTCTGTTACGAGACACTCAATTATTGCTTCTGACCAAGTAAATGGCGACTGATTCACCGCTATTATTAGTATCTAACCATTAAAGACTTGGTTAACACCAAGTTATGTTCCAAAACCAAATATTTAAATCAAGATTAACTTAAAACTCTTTCCAGTGATGCTCATAGGAAATGGGATGACTATAACTTTAAACTATAAAACTAATGACTACAACCCCATCACCCATAGTTAGTGTAACATTAATTGCTACTTGTTAGTTTGCGGTAAGCATGTTAGAGACATTCATAATTTAATTACTACAAGTTTACGGACAACACATCAAATAATTTGAGATGCATACACATTCACACGGTGACTGTTGATACCAAGCTACTATTTTGTAAATCAGGAATCTTCTGGGCATCTTCTGATTAGCGAAAACATATACACGGAACACAGCATTTTAATAAAGTAACAACATTATTTCACCATAATATCGACCACAACACGGAGTTGTAGCGAAAAACCGCACCTTTTCTATAAATTTTGGATCAGGAACTTTAACTTGCACTAATTAAATTATGAACCACTTTGAATTAGGGATCAAAAGTACTGAAACACATGGTACTCACATTACCACACTTGGTCTTTGGTCAGCGTCATCTCATCAGCAGCAGTTTGTCGCCTTATGTGAACAAGTGTTACTTACTGCTACATGCTGCTATCCCCAGCATCTCAGCGTGGTTTCGTCGCCCGACTGCTCCAACGCCGAGCAATCTTGACGCCAAAACACATACTGTGCTAAAAGCAAGGTTGTACTAACTAGTGGACTCACATCGTCACTTTCTTCATAGTCTTCGATTTTGGCTGTGAGGTTGACGCCTTGTTGTGCACTATTTTTGACAGCCATCCGCGCTAAATTTTCGAGGTATTCAGTGTTCATTTCTTCTAAATCATCTTCATCGCTTGATAGAACTTCTGAAATGTTTTATGCCTAACTTTTAGTCATTTTAATGGTGGTGTAAAAATAATAACGTAAATACAGTAAAATGGAAAACAGAATCGCGACAATGATATTTTGACAGTAAGTCAGGCTTACCTTGATGATGGGTTTATAATTCCACCATCACTTGCGAAAAATAAGGGAGAGCGCGCCCACGAACAGCTTTTGTCTCAGCAACTAATTTATCTGTCACACCAAGTCTACAGGTATGATGAGCGCGCACTTTCAAACGCGCGGACAAGTAGTTCAGTAGGAGAATATATTGTCCGCGCGTTTGTCGTCTTCGGTTTCTTAGAACAAGCGCACAGCGATGCTAATCTCACCGAGAAAACTTAGGTGAAGTGAGCTGTCAATAGTGTCAATTCCTAGCAAAAACAAACTCACTTTACCTACGTTTTCACGGTGAGATTTTTACGGAATCGGCCAGCAGGTCGCAACCATCTCTTCGAAATCCATGTTGATGAATGCTGCAAATTTTTACGAAAAAATAGCGTTGCGGTCGCTCCCGTGTGCGCATCGTCCAAATCTCGGCGAGGAGATAGCGACAGAGATAAAAAAGTTGCTGGGCAACAAAATTACTCGTGGGCGCCCTCCTCCGTAAAAACAAAAGACTTACCTTCATCGTCTTCGTCGTCGTCTTCTTCGGAAGACGTCTCCTCATCGGCCTCGGCCCTGGCCTCGTATGCTCGCTTCAGTCCGTCGAACAACATGAGGCAGGATGGCATCAGCTTTGCCACGATCTCTTCGAGGTTCGGCCTTTGTGGGCCCATCTCTAATAGCGTGCAAATACCGAGAACGCACAATTTTCTATCATGCAGTCTGGAAGCGAGAAGTGTCATGTGTGAATTCATTGAGATACTGTAGTTTGACTAGCGCCTGCAATAATATTAGCATGATGAAAAATTGTGTTTGTTTCGGTCTTTCTTCTCAGAGTAGACAGATAGAAAACACCGATCTCATCTAGCTTTTTTTTATAATATGACATTAAAAGGCGATTCTGATATCCTATTTATAGAATAAACAATGTCATTTAATTTTTACTGTAGTTGCAGGGAAAATCCTCTTCTCATACAAAGAAGAAGTAAGATATAACCGTCCCGCTTCGTCAGTACTGATTGGCCTAACTTTAAAATACCACCTTGAAGATGGTTATGGTGATGATGTTTAAGATTAATTTACAAATTATGAACTACTTTTGCTTGCCCAATTTCCCATACAAATTCAAAAGAGGAGTTCAGATCGGAATCATATCTTACCCCATAAAACAGTCGGTGTCGTGTATCCATTGTTTGATGAAGTGCTGTGTGATGGACGCGTTGGGCACTGACTCCTGTAGCTTGTCCAGGATTGTGAACAGCAGGTGAGGATTGCAATACAGGATTGCTATTAGAACCTGCAGAATTAAATACATATTTTATTAACAGTAGCGAAATACCTGGGTACCAACAGGTCTACTTCTATAGTAGGCTATGAACTCCTTCTGTTTACCTTTTAATAGGTCTACTTCTATTATAGTAGGCTATGAACTCCTTCTGTCTACCTTTTTACAGGTCTACTTCTATAGTAGGCTATGAACTTCTGTAAATTACTGAGAAACGGGTATAGAAAAGTTTGCATTGCTAGTGACTGTTACAGTCAAGCCTCTTATAAAACCTTTTAAATATTACTTGTTCACGGCTTTCGAAGAGTTCGTAGAAATGTGTTGTGACCTGCCCTTGGGAGAGAGTTGATAAAGGTTAGTGTTGTGATCATTCTCACCTGCAACAGCATTGTCCTAAGCTCGGAAGTCTTGACCTTCCTCGTAAGCCTATTGAGCACCAATTCTACGAAGGAAGGCAGGCAGTTGTCGATCTTGCCAGAGCACTGCAGAACCATAACTTCGAGAAGCTTCGCCGCGTAGATCTCCGACTCGTCTTCAGCGTCGGAGTTTAGTACCTGGAACCAAGCATGGTTTGGGTTTTATTAATGTACAAACGCAAATAGCTTGAGAAAATGTTATCGTTCTGGATCGGTTATAACAAGTTATGTAAGTAATTAAAATGTTAATGTAATTTCAAAGTAGGTACAGTACACGACTATTAATATGGCATGTCGAGTCTTAAATTTAAAGTAAACCTTTGGCTTCGTGTCTGTCAAGCACACCAGTCTGACAGTCCCTTTCTTTAACTCCACGTGCCATAATGTCAAGTGGTTTAGTTTAATCTACATAATAAAAATATAATTTCATTTATTCATTGACAAACAACGCACAGCGAAGCATGAAATTTTGCACAAGAGTTCCATAAATCACGAAAGTGAGCACGAAAGAATTTTTGAAAATTCATCCCCCAATGGGGTTCAATAGGGGATGGAAGTTTGTATGGAACTTTGCCATTTTGATGTTAGAAACGTGAAAGTTGGTAGTTAGAATTATGTTTATAAGCGAAAATGATCCCATAAGGCGTTACATTTAAGGGGAGGGTTGTACATTGTTATGGAAGTTCGTCATTCTTGAAGGAAGTAACGTGGAAGCCGGTATTTAGACTATCTTGTAACTAAAAGTTAGAACGAAGATACACGTTTTTCGGGAAACTCATACCCTAAGCCTCTTGAGAAATAGCCGATTGGAAATCCCATCATCACACAGCTTATGAAATAATAATTCAGTTTCGCAAGTAGTTGGGTCATACATAGAAATGTATCCAGCAAACGCATGGCGCACAGTCTGTATAAAGTTCAGTTCGCATTACGAATTCATGACCTTTGCATTAGGCTAATGTTTCTTTAATTAGTCTGCGTGCCTAACTGCTTTTGATCACGCTTGTTATCTAAGCGGTACCACAGGTGCTATGGTACCAAGGAATCGCACACAGCAATGACAAAGAAAAAATTATAGTCCTCTCAACTCCAGTGTTCAAACTAAAAAAAAATAGATCGTCTTTTCATGTAGCAAAAACGTCATAAAAACCCATAACCCAAGCTCTAATTTCCATAGAAACAGAAAAACAGTAGCCTACTCTTTTGAGAGTTTTGTGTTGTTGAATTTTATTGATATGCGCACAGCTCTTTACAAATACAATCCAAAACTTTTAAATCAAAATGTTTGTGTTCGTAATCATCATCATTTCAGGCGAAAAACATCCACTGCTGGACATAGGCCTCGTCCAAACACCGCCAATGAGAGTGTTAGTTCATGAGAAAACGGAGATTAAAAACATATTTAAGATGACTTGAATGCGTTAATATTTTTTTAAAGCCAGACCTCGCTTTCTCCGTCTTCAAAGACTGTCAATAAATATTTATTATGGTCAATACAAGTCAAGAGGATTGATAATGAGATCAAATATTTATTGTTGCTGGTTTTAATAAGTTCACGTTACGTTCAACGTTGTTAAAATGCCTACTTGTCTGTACATGTCTGCAGCATGTTAACGGCAGTTCCACTGCGTTTGATCATTTATTCTAAGACTAGCGTGTTGCGTCTGTTACCGTATATAAACGGTAATGTTACGCACCAGTCGTATAACAAAGGTCAAGGTTGAGGGGACCTAATACAAACACGATTGATGCAGTTAAATATTTAATACGCTTGCATCTAATGTATTATTCATGCGCCTAAACTGTACGTTTTTTGAAACAACTTTTCAGTTATTTTCCGTCAAAGTTCCTCGGATATAATATTCAGTCAAAGCAAAATATGGGACATAAGGCTAAAATAGTATCATCTGAATAAGACTATGACAACTGTGGATGAATAAGATCGTACATCAATTTCCATTCCTCGTTTCGTCAAAACCGCTTCTGTAGCGTTCAACCGCCGTCTATTGAAATCATATTTGACTCGTAATAAAACAGCACTAAGAAATGCGGTTCTGTTCCGCTGTATCTAACTAGAAAATCAAGAAATCTTGCACTTTAGTACTTACACTTTACTTTAGTAAGAAGAGTATAATTTGCCCTATCGGAATCGGATAGACTTTAGATACTTTGCAACTAATTATGCACTTTATTGATAACATCGGAAAGCATACATCCCGATGCTACCGTTGCCGGTCGGTTTGGCCGCGTTCCAATAAAATTAGACACAGAGTTCATTAACACAAAACATTCGCGCTTCGCAAATATGTGACATTTCCAACAACACGTGTATTTCACGATGTCTTATAGTTACGAGACGAGCAGAAATGCGAGCAAAAACTTAAAACGGTGAATAGTCACCATTTATAAAATCGAATGTTTTCTTTGTAAAAAAGATAATAGAGTCATACTTTGAAAACATGTTGAAATACTATTGCAAAGCCCATTATAATTCTTGCATCGAATTATTTACACTATAAATAAATTATGGAATAAAATTCAGGGGAAGTCTAGTACCAGAGTACTTATTATGTGTGAAGATATCTATTTATAATCATATGTATGTTATTAGTTCTACTATGAGAAAGTGTTACACAACATAAAAGGCGGATCAGATGTTATCAGACGCATACGAGTAATAAAAGTAATCGCTTATGCTATCAGCAAGGCAGGCACGGGTACGGAAAAATCGCAAGACTTACACTTTGCTTTTAAAAAAGTTGCTAACACGAATATTTGGGTTTTCTTAAGAAAAGTTGTCTATTTAGGGCGTTTTTATTTACTGTCATGCGGATTACGTCACGTCGGCGGCCTAATTAGCCACGTCCTTTGCCTAGATAGATTCTATGTTGTATTCTGTATTTAAATGCCAAAAATTAAAGAAAAATATGTCACATATGCGGTCAAATCTGCATGATAGTAAAAACGTCATCTTTCCGGAGAAGTGACTCTACTGGAAATACGCGACGAATGTTTGTAAATAAGACCAAACTTTAAAAATAATAAATACACTTACAGCTTTAGCCATGTTGAACATAGCAAGGATATGGTTCTCATTGGACAGGAACGCGTTGGTGTCCACTGTGATGTAGTTATGGAGAACGGGCATCATATCCGTGAAGTAATCGAAGCCTTCCTTCTCGAACACTTGGTACAGCATCTCGAGAACCTTCCACATGTCCTCAGATATGGTTTTAGCGGTCAAGTTGCAGAGCAGTGTCATCGCTTCCTCGTAGTATTCTGTAGAATTTTATAAGTGTCATCTTGCTGATATAAAAACCCAGTATTCATTGAAAACTAAATTCAAACAATTGCGCAACTTAAAACATGTTGGTCAAACATTGTTAAGTACCCGTTTGATTACCTACCAAACCCGTTGTTGCCGCAACACATTTTCCACAACACAAAACATGTTAGGGAATCAATGTTTAGTAAGTAACTTTTGTTTACTAAACAATGAAGAGGGGTCTCAAGATCTGAACATATGTCAATGAATCATTGCGAGCAAATACTGCTCACAGACATGTCTATTAAATAATCATAATGAGCTATAAGTTCCTATAGACTTGCGTAGTCATAATCATAGGACACGTTTTAATTCGAACACAATTAATGACTAGCATAATTACGATGTATCCTGGTTTTACGTATTTTATTTTTTTTATAAATAAAATTATACTTGTTTTATTTTAGTAGATCTGTGTTATTGCGCGGAAAATTCGGATGATAAATATTTAGAATGACATATTCTATGAATGTGTCTTGAATTCAGTCCAATTATGCATTCTGTATTCAAAAACATACTTGCGTATACTCTAAACTCTGCAAAATTCACGCATTTTAAATCAGTGTTCAATCTAGAAACCTTTGTATTGAAACAAGGAAGCGATTGAGCATTTGCCGCCGCCCGCGCCGGTTGCATTGATAAATTGATACTGCAGTCGGTTGAATAAAGACTCCTTACCAATGATGTTGTGATGCAGTATGTGTCCCACGACGCGCAGCACTGTCTTCTCCAGCTGAGCCATAATCTCTGGGTTATCCTCCATCACATTCAGAACCGTCTCCATGGTATTCAGTAGACCCATTGCTGTGATGGCCTTCTCGTCAGTCCCCGAATCCGTCTCAATTACTTTACTGAAAGTAGTCGCCAGATGATCGGTGATCTCAAACGCCATATGCATCAGTTGCTCGGTGTACAAAGGTACAATCTTCTGCAGCACGTTCGCTATATTATCATTCTCAGTCTCGCGAATTACTTTCAGCAGTTCAGTCGTGACGGCCTTTACTTGTGGCTCCAAGTATTTGTGTACTTTTTCTTGTGAGGACAATAGCATTTGAATGGCTATGGCTGCCTCGACTTTGACGGGTAATTCAGCGTCGTTGAGTAGGGCCGTGACGGTCAGGCGGACAGCTTCCAGAAGAAGCTGGTCGTTCTTGAAACGGACGCTTGCGAAACAGTGGAGTACCCAGCAAGCCCTAGCGCGCATGTATCCGAGGGGACTTTGGAACTCTGGGAATACGTATTGGCTGAGGAGAGAGTCGATCTCTTCTTTGTAAAATTTCTTCTTGATAAGAATGTCGTTGAGCGTGCCAACCATGTGCAGGGCACCGTCACGCTGCCTCGGTCCGTACTCGCCGTTCTGGCTCGTCAGCACTTGCATGCACAAGTGCATGGTGCGTCCTAACATGTCCTTGCGCTTTTTGCTACACGACACAAGGAGCGTCTGCGCAGCTGTGACGGGCGACACAAAGTCTTCGAATATGTCTAAAAAATATTAATTACACATCAATAAATGAAACTTATAACTGTATCTGTTGAAAGTTGTAATTTTGTAATTTAAATGATCCAAATGATCCTATGCCCAGTTTCTAAGGTATTTTAACCTATTCAATGGTGTTAGTGGTGTTATCGAGTTTCTGGACACTCAGTTAAGAAAGCAAATTAATTTGTTGAATCAGTAGCTATTGAGAGTTATCTGAAGACCTTAGAACCCGGTCAGCCTAGGGGCTGTTATAATTCAACATAAATATTAAATAAATTAATGAAACAACGACAAGTTTAGTTACAACACTGTCACGTCAGCCCTCCAATACAGAACTGTTACAAAACCACCCTAATTGATTACATTTTCATGCAATGGCTTGTCATTTCTGCAGTATGTCATCAATTATCATGAAATTAATTAATTGAGGAGCTGCTTCTGAATGGTTACTCTTAATCATAGACCCCCTTGCTGCAATGATCAGACGTAAGGGATAGTGTCAATCACTGCAAATGGCACATTGATTGATTATCACAATACGTTGTTATTAGCATTCTATATGAATAGGGGATTTGACGGGGTATATTTATTGAATTACTCGACCGTAAAAAAGCAATAACCAACCATAATCTCCTTAGAATAAGAATTATATTCACGTACTTACACTTTAACTGTAGTCAAATACCCTATTGGCGAAATTGTAGCAAGGGTTGGCCTTTATTGCCATGTACAAAACAACAAGTTTCGAACAATGGTTTACACACTACATTACAATAAATAAATGATTAAATGTAAAGCAACATTACGATATTCCAACTGGAGTTGGCAGACTGTAAGCAAGCAAAATCGATCCTGGTAAATTTGTTAGTGTGACTTTGTTACAGATATTGTTATTTAAGACTTTCACCTACCGAATTTGATTCGTATGTATTCGTGAGGGTCGGTTTCCCATAGTTCTTCATCATTTTCGGAGTACGACATGAGAGGGAACAGCACGTCTTGAATTATGGCGAACATGTGAGGCTTCAGGAGCTTCCACGAATGAGCGTGGCTCACGCTGGGAAAGAAATGACAAGTATGTACCAAACTTATTGAAAAAAAATCTTTGGGCCATGCATAAACATCAGTCGTGAGACAAGAAGTTGACTAGCGATGTCACGTGACGTATGATTGTGTTTACACACTCATCGCCCACCCAACGTCTCGATAAGGGTCAAGCCTTACATAAAATGTCTGGGACTATATACAACATCTCACCATTGATCGATGTAGCTGATGGTCTGCTGTAGTACTCTGGGTGAGATGTACACCTTGTTTCTGTACTGGTCCAATATGCTCAATAGGACCTCCAAGATTCCGCCGGTGAAGGTAGTTAGATACCATTCAGCAAATTGCACGTACTCCTCCCGAGCGTTCACAGGACTGCCATACCTGTTGCCAATAAATAGATAGGAAGTCAGTTACAATATTTCTGTACAATAAAACACTAAAATATATAAATGCGACAATGCAAGAACGTGTAAATTGTTGTATTCATTTTATTTTTAATCTTTAATCTTTGTCAAATAGGACATGCTGCCATAAAGTATTTCAAACGGGAAAATCTCGCTGGAGAAACCAGTCTGCACTACCAAATCCAACAACAAATCTGCTCATAGTCCAGGGACTGATCGCAGAAAATAAGAAATTTTTATTTTTTATTTAAATAAAATAATTTAACTAAAGATCAAAATGTTGATAAATGTTGATGATATTTAGAGCTTACTACACACTTGTTCGGGTCGGCATTAATCGACCCAGCCGGGTGGTATAACAAATATACTAATATAAATTCTTTATTGGCATAAACACAACAAAAAAATTAAACCCTAACACCAAAGCTAGGTTAGAGTACCTGTATTTCAGGAGCCAGTGTCTTCTTCCACTTAGGTTACAATTATGCAAGTTTTATGCAGCGTAGGTATAAAATTTATATTACTTAAAATTTGTTTAATAGCAAAAAGCAAAAGCAAAAATAAAGTACTGTTAGAATCAAGTTTAAAATGACATTAGAATAAGAGCAAATAAGTAAAATCAATACAAAATTAGAATAAAATCAGTATTGAAAACAAAATTAAGTTTAAAATTGGAAAACATATTAAAATCAAGATTAAAATAAAATTAGAACAGAAACAAAATCATATTATAAAAATAATAATGTATTTAAGTAGATATGTAAAAAGTCGCTCGGCGTGCATTAAAATGCCGTCAATAAAAATCAACTGCGACATGCCAATTCAGAATATAATTTAGTAAATGTGGTAAAAATTGAAAGCATGTTATAGGTGGCAGCGCTGCTGTTAGTCCAGAAACCGCCATTGTTGTTATGTGTTTACTGTTGCGTCGATCACAAATTAAACGAAAACAAGATAAATATGTATGCAGCTTGCGAGTGTAGCATAGCTAAAGACGAGCTAAGGGAAGATTAATAAGTTATGAACGATTTATAATTTATAGGTCGTTTTGTGTTTGTTGACTTTAAATTATTTTTTTGTTGAAGACTAGAGATGTACGACAGGGATAACCTGATTGCAGTTGAAAACCAACTCGAGGATGATCTTCCAGACATTCCTTCCCTAGAAAACCGTTAGAATAATGTTGCCCTAGAATATGTTAATTTTAACACTGATCTAAACTGATAATATAAACACACACACACACGTTATGTACTTACATACTACACCAGAAGTGCCTGTAATGAAAACGGACTTAGTTCTGATGAGAGCATCACCTTTATATGAATTTAACCCATAAAGTCTACAGGTTATAAATGGACAGCACAACGTCTCGACGAATTATTGTGTTTTTTCGTCTTTTACTTTTAACATCTTTGGGAAATACATTACGTATTTTTGCAGTTAACAGCTGCGCAACGGGACATAATAATTTATAATGCGTAAAAGTAGTCGCTTGTTTACTAAAAAATTATGGATAATGACAGCTTACTGTCAAATTCTTGGACTAGCGATAGTAGTGACATCTGAAATGAGTTAGTGGCAGTTTTAACGCCATTGCGACGGCTTTGTTGATAACAAAAAAACTGACCAATCGAAAGTGCCGACCCGAACAAGTGTGTAGCACACTTACATTGATCCAATATTTCAATCCAGCTCTAAAATCTAGTCACGCCGCTGCGCTGGAACAATATTGGGCCAATGTAACAAACATTTTTCAATCCAAACTCTGGTATTGATTTGAATAGAACAGTGCTGCAGAAGTATATTTCTATAAACTAATCACGATTTAAAAATAAGGTTAGCATTATTTTACTAATATTGCTAACACAAAACATCTGAGGAGCAACTCTACTAATTTTAACAACGTTCACAGTCTGATCTCAGTCTCAATCTGTCAAAAAATACTTCAAATTTCCCTACATTTTGACAAGTTTTTGACATTTCTTTGTCGCTGAGATGAGACTGCGACTAGATTTTGAACGTTTTAAATTACGAGAATTGGCCTTCTGTTTTCGAAGGTCATGCTCATGGACATGACAGTTGCTATGCAAAGTATTTTGGGAACGACAAAGTTAATTTGTGAAATAAGCAGCCTCGTGAAAACAACTTTTTAGTTTGTCAGCAAAAACTTCAAAAAAACCTAAAAAAGCGACTACAAAGTGATAAATAATCGAACTCAAAAACATTTCAAGCAAAGTTAATAAAGTAATACATATTTATATGGGATCACCACGCGGGCTTCTATCAAATGAAAAAATAATCTTGCAAATCGGGCTAGATGTCACTGAAAAATCGGTGTAATTATATGAAAAATCAAACCTCGAATAAAAATTAACCACACCTACAAACAAACCTACATAAAAATCGATCTGTTTTCCAGTGTTAAGGTCAATGTCAATACAAAAGACGTAGGAAAATGCATTAATATCCGCCTCGATCGCCAATAAAATATTTATTATCATCACCTTTACTGAGTTTTTTTCAAAGTCACTTAGTAATGTAGGGTGGTCTTGGAGCGTAACATTTTGATGTTGTAGATGAAACATACGTATTAAAATTATTACGATTGTCCACCTTTATTGAATTAGGTGCTACACAGCCAACCAAAAGAGCATTACGCTATTTTACAACACTGTAAAAACCCACTAGCTAAGATGTTCTTTGCAGAAACTAAATTATTTGCAATCAACTCGCAAAAAGGTTTTACTTAAATACTAATCAACTATAAGTGTCAAATCAATGCAGATGATTCTGTTTTCTCTTTATCTGAGGAGGGCTTTAGTTATCAATGAGCATGCGTACGCGAGCCTAACTAGTGCAGATTCTGAACATGCACATCCGTATTAGCACTGCAATTTATTGCCCCTCTCATAATTTGAAAGAGTAACGTCCTACCTACACCGTACTTTAATCCAATTTCATAGAAATGTAAACAAAAAAATATTAAAATCCACACACCCGACTGGAACTAAAAAGTTCAAAAACAAGCTCACTTTTCAAGCAGTCTTATGCAGTTCGTGGCAGTTATATTATTGCAATCACATATCTGATGCAAAAAGGATAAGACCGCTGATTGTGCCACTTTATATTATCTGTAATTCGTATGGTGACATAATAAAGAGTATTCTATTCTTTTTTACGGTTCCGTACCCAAAGGGTAAAAACGGGACCCTATTACTAAGACTCCACAGTCCGTCTGTCACCAGGATATATCTCATGAACCGTGATAGCTAGACAGTTGAAATTTTCACAGATAATGTATTTCTGTTGCCGCTATAGCAATAAATACTAAAAACAATAAAATAAATATTTAAGGGGGCTCCCATACAACAAACGTGTTTTTTCGACGTTTTTGCCTTGTGCCTTCGTTTGCGAATCCGACCCGCACATGGCCAGTTTTCTTTTTGCGGACTGATTTTTAGATTTTCTTTTTATTTTCAAGCTTTTGTTTTTGGAATCCTCTCCTCTAACCCTTTATTTTGATACACATGTTGTGTATCAAAATAAAGGTCATAGTAAAAAAATATTGTTTCAAGACTTATATTGCCGTTTTAACTCCGCCCTCTTTCGATTTTATCAAAACAAAACCAGACGAGTCGACAGCAGTTTATGGCCTTTGTGTCTGAACAAACTATGCCGAAGTTACACGACCGTAGTTCGGCATGATTACGCTTGCAATGCTATTTAACGCAACGTAGTTTCGGCATACTGTGTCGTCAGTGATTCAAATTGCATTACAGGCGTAATCATGCCGAACTTCGGTCGCGTAACTTCGAAAGTGTGTTTAGACTGAGTGTGTAAAGAATCCCATATACAAAGATGCGAGTTAAAAAATATAATCCTGTCTTTGCTGTCACGCAGTACTAGTCAACTATTCATTAATGCGACCGACAGTTCAGTTATGGGAATAATGCCATTTACAGCGCAATTTACTAATTGAATAATTCGATTTGATTGATTGAATCCTCATTACCTCACTTTTCGAAGAAGATATTTCAATTACAACTAAATAATCTTATTCAAAGAGAAATTGTTGGAAAAAGTAGCGAGATATCAAGTTGAAACGTTAGAAATAGGTAGGTGCAGGCAAATCATTGAGTTAGTTCAATTCAACGGGTTTGTTGTTGTGTGTAATATCACACCATCACACTAATATTATAAAGGCGAAAGTTTGTGAACGTGTTTGTATTGTTACTTCTTCACGCACAAACGGCTGGACCAATTTTGATGAAATTTTACAGTAATATAATACTATACATCAGAATAACAGACAGGATACTTTTTATCCCGTTATTCCCATGGGATCGGCACTTATCTGGGAAAAACCGCGGGCGCAGCTAATTTCCACGAGGGCGACACTGAAAGTTTTTAGAACTGGCCACTTGTAAACGATATAACAAAAGAATAAGTTCAAATGTGGAACTCTTTTCCAATATTTTTGTGTAATGTATTTTATTCTATTGTCATTTTTTTACGATTTGGCGGCAAATTGAAAATTGTCTGTGTCACGTCAGCATGACTTTAACGGAAGAAAGTTTTCGTACAATGATTTTTTATGACTTTCGATGTTATATAAGTCAACAAGAAAGTTATGATAGACTTCGATTGGCCTTTCACGATGAAGCCCCATTTTGTGCCACTGTTTACAATTGGTTTAATGAGTTTAAACGTGGTCGCACTAATCTCACCGATGATCTGTGAGGGACGGCCTTTTACGGCGACGACTGAAGATAACATCAGTGTTGTGCGGCGACTGACAAAAGAGTGACTTATCAGCAGATTGGACAAGCATAGGCATCGGTATGAGTCAAGTGCACTAAATCCTCCATGAACATTTAGCGTTCAGAAAGCTTTGTGCCCGGTGGATACCTCATAATGTGAGAGAAAAGACCAAAAACTCCGTCGTGTTGATTGGTGTCGTGAAATGGTTCAAAGGTTTAACGGAGGTGACTCAAATGCTGTGTTCGACATACGCGTGACGAAAGCTGGATATATTGTTATGGTCCTGAAACTAAGAGACTGTCTGCTGTCTGGGTGTTTCCTTCTGAGGAGTTACCAA
This sequence comes from Luperina nickerlii, assembly GCA_963855955.1. Lineage (NCBI taxonomy): Eukaryota > Metazoa > Arthropoda > Insecta > Lepidoptera > Noctuidae > Luperina > Luperina nickerlii. Next base: position 4,954,798 of record OY979662.1, read on the forward strand.
CTAATGTAAAGAGAGGTCGAAGCGTGGGAAAAACGATGGCGGCCTCGTTCTTCGGAAGGACAGGTCATTACGCAACAATTGTTTTTGAGGATCGAAAAACAGTTACTGCAGAGTGGTACACTAACAATTGATTCCCACTTGTCTTGGAAAAAGTTCGGGAGAAACGACCTCGCAGTAGGATCCTCCTTCACCACGACAACGCCTCGTCGCACACCGCCAAGCAAACAATCGACTATTTGGCGACGTCAGACGTGGAATTACTGAGTCACCCGCCCTATAGCCCCGACCTCGCACCTTGCGATTATAATTTATTTCCAAAAATAAAAGAAAATTTTCGAGGAAAACGTTTTATGGACGCCGAGCAAGCAGTGGCTGCGTTTCAAAATGCCGTCGAAGAAGGACGTTTAAGGACGAGTGGGTAAAGTGCTTTTCTCAGTGGTTCCATCGGATGCAGCGATGTATTGATGTAAATGGACACTATTTTTTGAAAAGATATAATAAAGTAATAACTTGCTAGTTTGTTCAGTTTTTGATTTTCTAAGAACTTTCAGTGTCACCCTCGTATTTACAGTTATATTGAAATATGTTTTCCTATTCGTATTGGTTAGAAAAAAACCCTTAATGCTAATAATGGCTTTAAGACAAGACATTTTCAATTTAATACAGAATTTCAAACTACATCCGCTATAGCCCGCGCGGAACTAGTTGGCCGCGCCGATAGTCTTGTGTTTTTCTGTAAAACATTAACTAGTAACCAGCTCCCTAATTGCGTAACACACTATCAAACACAATCTGAAGAATAACATTGACATTTTGAAGAATATTGCTAATCCATTGCTTCTTTATGTTCGAAAGATTTGTCTACTCAACAATGTAAATAATGCAATGAATGTTGTGTTAGTGTGTTACGCAATCGCCCCGCAGACACGGATAACTATCACATGCTGTGATAAATGCTTAAGGTGAATGGATAGTGGTAGACCGCGAAATTCAAATTTTCCTACGTTTTTTGCAATTTGCAGGTCAGTGTCAGATTGTATCTTGATCAAAATATGATTCGCGACAATAACAGGTACATATTTAGAGAATTATAATCATTAGAATCATTAATATATCTTTCTAAGTTAGATTTCTACCACCAACCACCAATCTCTTATGGAAAAGTGTTAGCGGTCTCAACTACCCATTCACCTTAAAACAGATTAATAATAAACTTACCGTTCAAATAGCCTGTACAAGGTGTGCACTGCCCACTTCTTGCATTTCCACCATGGCAACTCCATACGTTCGTCTTCCTCCACTTGCAGAGTGGTTTCTGGCACAGGTGCTTCCATCACCCTGCGCAACACCTCCATCCATTTTGTAAAAATGTCTTTCGTGATCAGGTCTAGGGGTAAAATGTACTGAAACAACGGTATTATGGTTAAACTTCCTGCTGATTAAGTCATTATAACAAAGGCCATTAGTAAAAAAAATGTATTATTACCTTGATGAGGCCATAAAAACACTTCAATATTTGCTTTTGAATCAGAACAGATTCTGCAGATGGATCAGCATGGAGATTCACAATCAAATTGTACATCATTGGAAGAAGCAGGTTCATTGCTTCTATTAACGGCACTCTCTTCTCAGCAATGTGGTATTCATAGTTCTTTATCAACTGGTAGAGACACAGAAGAGCACCCATCCAGCTGTTAGGCTCAGGGTTTTGGAGGTATATGTGGATCTTATCCACGATTTGTGTCCAACGTGTTGGGAAGTCATGTTTTATTATGGTTTTCAAACAGACACACAATTGTACTCTTATTATATCTGGTGCCTGTACGACAGCATCTACAATGATGTCCCTGATCATAGCACGGTCTTGTTCATGAATGCTGAAGGGGATGGGCTCCCCCTCTTCAGGCTCCTTCTCCTGCCATCCAGAAGTGACCAGGTTCTTGAGGTACACTGCACCCGCTTGTCGCACTGGTATGGGAACATCATTTAGCATAACCACTTGAAGCAGTGATGGTGCAAAACCAATGATTTTGTGAATCTGAAACATTGAATTGTTTGATGCATCTAAAACCAAAGGAAACTACAATCCTTATCCTAAGCACAAGTGCTAATTTACAAGAACTCTCAATTTGGTTCAATCGAAGTAAATATGAATAAATTGTTTCATCCACTTTAGTAGATGCAACATGAGCACACATAAATGTTTATAAAAAGTATTTTGTTTTAAGGATGAATGAAAAAATAAATATAAAATAAATCAATTAAGTTCATTCTATTTTCACCTCACTATCTTCTTTATCTGAAACTGGTATCCCTCCAATTTGGCAAGCTAATGAATTGAAAGTCAAACTATAGTTATAGAATGGGAATAGGCTATTTTTAGCTACAGGTTTTTGTAGAAAGTTACAATATTAGCTGCTACTTTTTCTGATTTAATTTAAATACCAGTTCAGATCTAGGTGCACATCAATGTCTGCCTTGCATTGTTAGATTCAATAGAATACATGTTTTACATTTTATGTTATTCTTTTTGTATGGTATTTTATATACCAACTGTACATGATGTGCATACAATTGTCATCTTCTCGGATATAGCAAACTCACATCAAATTCCTACCATACAGTTGTGGACTACACTGAAGATAAACATACCTATTGATAAAATATGACTATTGGAACTTGCTACTAAGCTGTGTTAATAATAAACAAAATATTTCTCTATTGTCTGTTTGTAGATGCATCCAGGCCCTTCCTGCCTATGACTATGAGAAAAATTACTGAACACCAGACTTTCAAGTTTACATGATTGAAGTCCATCTCTTGCAAGAGAAGGCTTAAGTCAAGACGAACGAATCGCGAATCCGACACTAACTCAGAGAATTTTTATTTGTTATACAGCCTGTTACCATGTATTTAATACACGAATCTGAACCCCCCTCGCGCTGAAATTTTTCGTTGGTTATAAAAAAAGAAATTGCCATTTAGACTGAGTAGGTATTTCACTTTCTATGAAACTGCAAACTTTTTTTATTGATAGTCTACGAAAAATTTGGATGCTAAACGGGCTAGACTCATGTGCTGAATTCATACATTCGTAATTATCAACCATGAGAACTTTCAAAACACGATATCAGATTTTATATTTCAGCAGTTTATTTAGTCTGTTGTGGTTTCCAAACTACGGTCCATTCACAGTTGTACCTCTGACAGCAGCAACCTAACGAAGATCACAATGGTCCCAACCTTATTAGAATAAGAATATAGATTACTGTGACAAACCACAGTTTACAGCTATTGCCGCAGTTTGCAAAATTATGTCCCTAATCTATACTAATATTATAAAGCTGAAGAGTTTGTTTGTTTGGTTGAACGCGCTAATCTCTGGGACTACCAGTCGGATTTGAAAAATTCGTTTTGCATTTGATAGCCCAATTCTTGAGGAAGGCTATAGATAGGCTATTTCACATCACGCTATGACCTTTAGGAGTCGAGCAAAAAGAAAAAAGTCAGAAAGAACGCTAAGCAAAACCTAAGTAATAGCGCGGGCAGGCGATGCGATGCGACCGGGTGGGTCGGAGTAACAAGAAATTTCACGCGGACGAAGTCGCGGGCAGAAGCTAGTAAGAAATAGAGGTATAATTCTAATTGGTGAAATTAGAAGGAAAACTAGTCTAGACTTGGAATGTTTTTTAATTATTTTTCCATGGCATATAATAGTTTTAAGTTTGAGTTCATCAATTATCGTCGCCCTCACAAAAAGCTTGTTCATTATGTCATTTTATATTCCTATTATACTGTACTGGTCTAACTAGACAAGACAAACATACCTATTGATAAATTATGACTAATGAAACTTGCTAAGTTTCTAGTAAGCAGTCCGAGTCTACTGAGCCCCGTCCACAACTCTAATTGTGACATGGATCACGCTTTAATCATATTATCAAAACATTTCATTATTAATTATTATTTTGAAATATTCAGTTTTTAAATTAAATTAAATTTGTGTTAAATATTGATCTTCTCTTAAATAATGGTGAAGAAAAACCCTCAACACCATGTGAACCTTGTAAAAATCAGGTCTCCTTCAACAGGTCTACTTCTCAATCTGATGACCCTCGCGCTGGTCTTATGTATACAATGCTGGTCATTATGAATCCCCATGACCTCATTGGGTCTTTTCAAGTGCTGGTTACTCTGATCCACCATGGCAAGCAATGTTTTAACAACAATATCGCCATTAGCTAAATATCCCTGGGTGTAAAGATCATCAATTTATTTTTCAAAGAGACTTGGAATGCTCAGATGCTCTGATTCTATAACATGTTTATAATGCTATTGGACTGCCTTTCCCTCCTTAGATATGCAGCTGACTATTGTTTTTATTATAAGAAGGGAAGATTAGACAGCTGCTTCACTTCATAATGAATAATATGAGGTTATTCAAAAATATATTATATACTACATGTTTATTTACGCAACTGCCAAATTACCGTCACTTCCATCCTCATGATTTTTTTTAACAATGTTGATATGCTGTATTTTTGGATTCTGCCACTTCTGGAGCAGCCGACGCTCAGATCTCTTAGGGGCTAAGCAAAAACTATTATTGTTATGATTTTCCCCCGCTATGATATGACTTCTTCAGACTAACCCCACCTCCTGTACAATCAACCATTGTTAATCATCAAAATTTGATTTCTCTAATGTCTGTTAGTGGGTACTCAGAGAAAATTACTTTTGTAATATGCTCTTGCATTATTCTAAAAAGAATATAGAAGTTTAATTATTCTATTTGGTGAAAATAGCGGGAAAATTAGTCCAGAATTGTAATGTTCTTGACTCATTTCACCATTGCATTCAATAAGTTTATTTAGCCTAGCTACTTTTAACAATCATTGCTCACAAGAAAACCTTGTTCATATAGAATCTGAAAATGACGAGCAAAACGCGCAAACACTATCGAATACTTCAATTGTAAGGGATCTATTTATAGTAACTAATGACTTTACATGAGCTGGTCAAGTTTGGTTAGAACTTCTTGTCGTTTAAACATAGCGGATTTAGTTAGACAGAGTCCAAATGCATTGTCCATTTAGATAAAGATAGACCTATACTGACACAAGCCGAGAATTTTCTACAAATAAAACCAAATAATCCAAGAGTTCAGTTAAAACATGGTGCTCATATCATACCAGCGCGGCATGTCATTAGCCGACCTAATTGAAAAGCATCTCACACAATGAAGCCGTATAACCTTATCAGAGGTATGCAATTTAGTCGCGTTATAAAATTCCCGAGCATGTGGTTGATGGATGCGAATTTATAACTCACCTGTGCAAGCTGTTCTTCAGCCGCCTGCCTCTGGTTTACATCGATGGTTCCACGCAGAATTTCCGTTAGCTTCCTTGTGTCCATTTTGAAGTAATTATCAGTAAAATAAAATATATTTATATTAGAAAATAAATAATTTTCGCGAGGACATAAGCTGCCGCCGGGCGTGGAAGCAGTGTTGCCAGGTCTGATTTCTCAGAATCCGTAGGCGTAGATCGACTGACCCTGACTGAAATACGTCCGTAGAAATCCGTAGATTGACTCTAGAAAAATCCGTATATGTATATACCTACGGACATTTTTTTAGAGCTAGTTAGACTGGCCTTACGACTAATTTCTGACAGCGAAATAAATAGTAGGTATGCATACTTTAACGCCTAAGTGTTTTTTGTTTTTATTTGTATAATAGTTAATCATTTAATTTGGTATCAAGTGTAAATAGCTTACACTTGGCAACTTTCAGTTGCGATTTTTTCGTAAAATAACGAATGCAACGTTGAAATACGACACTTTACACAAACCTATGGGTTCGAAAATACGTTGTTCGTAAAAACACAAAAATTCATTCAAAACTAAAGGAGAAAATCGTTTTTGAATAAAGCCAAGTGTATAAATACTTATACTCGTGACTATAAAAGTATAAATTCAGGAAAGAAAAAGCAAGAACTCATTTGCATAAAAAAAATCGTCCACATCGCTGTAAGTGGGAAAAGTGCCCAAAAAAAATGGCAGCGTTGCCACGTTGGATCGCAATGCTGATTGTTTGGCCAATAGAGGAAAGTAATATGTTTGGCCTAAAAACAGGCCAGCCCTCTGGTCATGTGAAGAGTCGGCCAACCGCTTGTCAATGTTCCGAAATATTCGATGAGCACAAGGCCTTAGTTTTTCAACCTCAAACAGCTCAAACACACAGCTCCCAATTGTATATAAAAATTTATTATTTATCTACAAATAAATCAAATAACTTTTCTGCTTGGTAAAGCAAATCAAAACTAAAGGGTAAATAAGTTTTTTTTCTTTGTTAATAATAACAAAGAAAAAAAAACAATTTACAACAGTTCTAAATTTTTGCGAACAGATTTAGAACCTACTAAGCAATTTGATGTCGTTGATCGAGTCACGGAATCAAATCTCAATTTCGTTTACGGTTTTAACGCGGTTTGGTTTGGTGTAAGATGGCTTGTTGGTCAGTTAAATTTTTTCCAAATGTGTAGTGTTGCGCTGTTGTGAATCATTTGACTTAAAATTTTATTAATAAATGCAATTCCTTTGTTTGATTGAATGGATAGAAAATCCGTTTTATGTCCGTACCTATATGTCAGTAGGTGAGTCCAAGAACCCACAGATCTACGGACAGATCCTTAGGTCTGGCAACACTAAGTGGAAGTACAAAAGACAATTGTCTATGACGGAAACGGGAAAAGTCACGTGATTCCATTCATTTGACAGCTGCCGATTTCGAGTTTGCTATTCATGCGTTGTGATAGCAAATGTGACCTAAAATTAATTGTTATACCAACTTCGCTTGGATTTAGGATTTTCCCTAACAAAATTCAACACCCCTCTGTCGTTGATTTAGACGGGGTCATATTAACCCCATAAGCTCCACTAATTAATTATTATTGATTTTCTATAGTTTCGTGACGCACGCGCGGAGCTTTACCGGTTAAATTAGTTAGCGAAACTTAGCAGATGTGATGGGTACACACAATGGTACAGACGCCAGCAAATCAAGCTACTACAACCTGTCAAATTGCTTTAATAGATTTTCAACTTTATTGCTAAAGTATAAGGTTGAAAGTCGATTGGGAAAATTTGACAGTTTCGGGTAGCTTGATGTGCTGGCGTCTGTACATGCATAATGATATTTAAGGTGAATGGGTAGTGGTAGACCGCGAAATTCAAATTTTCTTACGTTTTTTGCAATTTGCAGGTCAGTGTCAGATTGTATCTTGATCAAAATATGATTCGCGACAATAACAGGTACATATTTAAGGAATTATAATCATTAGAATCATTAATATATCTTTTTATCACACCTGCTCTGAAAATACATACTAATTATACCAATTAGAGGGAAGAAACGCCTTTATCCCGCCCTTCAAATCCTTTCATCCCAAGGTATGGAAGTTTGTATGAAAATCCTTCCGACCCAAGGGTGGGAAATATGTATGAAATTCCATTACATACCCGGTTTTTCTTTTTTTTTTAATTTGTCAGCAGTCATACTGCCAAGAGACTTTAACTGTCTACTAATTAGATTTCAAGTAAATTGTTACTGGCCACATACAGTTTTTTTTTTACCAGTTACCAACCTCCTTGGTGCATACAGAAAATTAAAAACGAAATTATTTTTGTATATAAAACGCGCGGAATCACGGAAGAAGTGGCTGCATGACCTTATGATCTTAGCCTACTCCAGAAACGGGCGAATAAAAAATGGAAAAGCCCGCGCATTTTCGCAAAAACACATTTATTTTTGTGTTTTTTGTAAAATATGGATACTTCGAGCGACAGTGATGATGTTATCCCTAACACACCGCCAGAACTATTAGAGACGGCCCAAGAAGTTGTTGATAATCTGTTGCCGTGTCTCAAAATATTAAGATACCCGGACGAAATGTAACATCTTATAATAGCTGCACTTTTAATAATTGTACTTTTAACTAAATATAAACATTATGCATTTATGTCCATAATTTTCCTCGTAGGTGTAATAAAAAGCACTATACATCCCTCAGGATAAAGTACAGTTCCATACCTCAAATGGTTTGCGCCCCTCGCAAGCTCGTGGCGCAAATGCCATAATCTCGGTATGGAACTGTCACTTTCTTCCCTCTGAAGTAATGTACTATTCTAAGTTAGATTTCTACCACCAACCACCAATCTCTTATGGAAAAGTGTTAGTGGTAGAAATCTAACTTAGAAAGATGGATTATTGATTCTACACTATTTGCGCTGTAGCATGGTGCGGGTGACAGTTTCAGTAACATTTCGTTTCACTCTTGAAAGTTGCCGCGATTTACAATTTATGACTTAATATTTCAGTTGTACCACATTCGTAATATATTAAATAATTAATAACTGTAGTAAATTAAATTAAACCCAACCAGAATGTTCTAATCAAGAAATAAAATCAAATTGAATGAAAAATTAAGCAAAGTGTTATGCGTATAACGTAACGCCATAGACGTATTTAGTGATGGGATGTACTGCTACGATGGATAGTCGATATTTTTTATAATAAAAAACGTATATTGTGCGTAGGTCAATTTTTATTTTTAAAAGGTCTAATTATACAACAGAACATTTATAGGGTAAGGTTGCTTAAAAGGTTGCTAAAAAAAAATACATGTTATTCGTCTAAACTCATATCAGAGTCAGGAACATCTGAATTGTCACTCAATTCATCATCTGAATCTGTGACGGATATTATTAACGATGACTCAATTATGTTGTCAATATGTATGTCACGATCCCAATCAGACATAATGTCCCTTTTTGTTTTATTCACGACCTTCGACCAGTCTTCAGGTTGAACATTGTTGATGGCCTCTTGTAATAGGGCCAACATCTTATTTGCCGTAAATGGCGGCGAAGTATTATTTCTTGCGGCGTAACCTAAAAATAAACGAACTTATAAAAAAAAGTATTCAAATAATCATCAATCAGCCTAATCTAGTATCTGGTAATGTTTTTAAACTAGGTACATGCTACGATCGGAAAGCTGATTTTTTTATAAAGCTTCAAAATGGGAATTGAAATTAAAAGCATACCTTTTATTTGGGCCCAAATCAGCTCAATAGCGTTATACTGGCAATGGTAGGGTGGTAGTCGAAGGACCTGGTGGCCTTTTTCTTTTGCCATCTCGTCCAGAGCATAGGTAGGAGTTGGTGGCTTATGGCGTCGGACTAAGGCAATAAGCTCCGTCTTTAACATTTTTATATCTGCTGTAACTCCGTTTTCACTCAGCCACTTCACCAACTCGCTTTTGCGGTTGGATTGGTTTGGGGGTTTATTAACTTGCACCGAATGGTAGGGTGCGTTGTCCATTATTATGGTCATAGGCTCTTTTAAATTGTTTAATAGACCTATGAACCAATCTTTAAATTTTTCGTAATTCATCTCCTCATGATACTCCGTAGTTTTTTTTGACTTAAAAGCCAGCAAACAATCAGGGACGAATCCACTTGCTGTACCTGCGTGACAAATAATAAGGCGTTCGCCTTTGCCTTCCGGCACTTTGGTACACGATTGTGCCGTATCGTCGGTCCAACTTTTACCCACTGTGTGGTTGGCGTTTAGCCACGTTTCATCCAAAAAGACAACTTTGCTCCAATCACTTATGTTTTTGGCCTTCCTTAAAAATCTACATCTTGCTAGGGCAATGTCAGTCCTATCCATAATAATCTTTCTTTTGTTAACTTTTTTGTAAACAAAGCCAATATCTTTTATAACTTGCCGTAGCGAAGTAATACCTCCTTTGAACAAGTCAGCTTCTTTTAATGATTTTAGAAGCTTGAGCAATGTGGGTAGCTCCATTCTTCTATAATAATCATAAATATGATTTCTAATAGCAACCTTAGCAAAATCATCCAAATCTGTGATTGGCTTCACCTTGGTCCGCTTTTTGTTGGGTGTCGATAATTTATTTTCAAACATCCCATCTTGGCCAATTTTCTCACGTGTTGTTATACGCGAAACAGTATTGCGGCCAATATCAAGAGCTTCGGCTACTCGTTCTACAATATGATTCAATGGTAACAACGGTCCATTATTTTGTTGTTCTCTTTCAAAGTAGTCTCGGAGGCGAACAACAAGCTCCCTGGCCTGACTACCCAAAACAGTTTTTTTTGTATGCTTAGGCATGGTAATAACAACAAACTCAACAAACTTATAACAAATAACAATTTAACAAAAATGAAAACAAACAATGAAATCGTAATACGTGTTACAAAGATAATTATGTAGCCATAAAACATTTATATTGACAAGTTTATACACGTAGCACACACGTAGTTACACTGCACAACTGAATAATACACTAATTTTCATAACAATATTAAAGAGAACTAGATTCACGCTGCGAGTATCGTTAGCGATAAAAATGAATTGCATAACCTCACATCCCTACGTGGTACTGACAAATGTCAACGTCATACGGGCAACTGTCACCCGCACCATGCTACAGCGCAAATAGTGTAATGATTATACTTCTCTAAATATGTACCTGCTATTGTCGCGAATCATATTTTGATCAAGATACAACCTGACACTGACCTGCAAATTGCAAAAAACGTAAGAAAATTTGAATTTCGCGGTCTCAACTACCCATTCACCTTAAACTTGAAAAAACAAAAACAACATTTTTTTTAACGACCTCTTAGGTATGGCGGCCATTAGACGCTCAATCTGACTGACTGCATTTGATTGATCTTTGGTTATGGACTGAAGCATGCCTAGACGATCAGTCACCAGCATCTTCAGTCAAGAGTCCAAAATCCGGCTGGAGAACATGGATGCTTATAAAGTCAACGTGCACCCTTGCAGTATCTATAAAGAAACGTGTTCAAAGAAAACGCTGGGTGAAATCGTAGTTGCAAAAAAGAGTAGAACGTGTTTACCTTCTCCCTAACGTCATTAATTTACGGTTACACTCGGCAACATTTTTTGTTACCTACTTATACTTCTTGCAGTTTAATAAAAGCTTCTAACCTTTTATACTTATTAGTATAACAATTTTTATGGGGTTCCACAATGCGGGACACGTTTCTAACATAAATATTTCGACTTCTAAATAATATTCAATGGCAATGCTGCTGGTGGCGCCGGCGCATTGAGTGGTGGCAGCGATGGCGTAGCCTAGCACATTTTATATTTATCACGTGACTGGTGCGTAAGTGACAGCACGCCATTACATGCCGTGATTGTCATTTAGTGACTGCGTGATAGAACACAAAATCAAAGTATGTACTAGATATTTGACTTCAGACAATCACGTACACACTCAGTCAAGCGTCCGTCAGACTGCGTCAGACGACAGTCAGTCAGTCAGATTGAGCGTCTAATGGCCGCCTATGAAATGAGAAAAACAGTTTTTTTATATAACGATAACACAGAATCTCATGTTGCTATCAGCGCCAAAATGTCGAAAATCAAATAAATGTCTTAATTTTGTCATCGACAGTATAAAGTCCAGCCATTGAGCTGTATTATACAAGTACGCTGGACTTCATACTATCGATGACAAAATGAAGACATTTGATTTTCGAAATTTTGGCGCTGCTGTTAAAGCAACGTGAAGGTAAGTATGTACCGTGAACTAATCTTAGAGATGGGATATATTGTTCGGTTAAAAAAAATACTTTTATGAACTTCATCGATCGTTATAACCACTGAGAGTAATTTATATTACTTAAGAGAAAAATATCGAATCACTCCCTGTAATTTTTATGCTTCATAGAATAATTGCTCTGCAAAGGTTGACTGAAAATTCATTAGGGCGCGGTCAGATCGCAAGCTATAAGCTAGTGGATAGTGTCCTAGTAAAAATATAGCGCATGACGGTCAGATCAGTGAGCTTTAAATATGAGGAGTTTAAAACTTAGCCTAATAACTACTATGGTTGAGCTAATATTGTTAGGACTTTGCAGTGAAAAAGCCGATGATTATAAAGAGTTTATTAACTGTTTTGTGAAGACGCATTGAACAACACAGGAATTACAATTGTAGCAGCCATGACACACACCACAGACTTACAAGTGTTATAGGGATGTGTAACAAGGGTTGCCAATTTACTAAAACTATTTTATTGTTCCTCACACCTCCCCTCAATAAAATATTTAAACAAGTCTTACAATTGTTTTACTTCCAAAGGTTACTCAACGAACTAACCCTTAACACAATGACTTCCCCTTAATTAAGTATTAAACAATTTATTCCTTAATTTCTGAAACATTACACCACCCAATGCTTTGGTAAGTATGTCTGCAACTTGGTCACTGGTATTTACATATTCCAAAATTATAACTTTATTTTCCAACTTTTCTTTAATAAATGACTGTTTAATCTCCAAATGTTTGACTCTAGAGTTACCAGTGGCCATTTGCGCCATTTTGATAGTAGACTGGTTGTCTTCATACACAATTATGTTTACTTCAAACCCAAATGTTAACATAATGTCTTTTAACCAACAAGCCTCACTTGTGGCCAAGCACAAAGCAACATATTCAGCTTCGGTTGAAGACAATGCAACCGTTGATTGTTTCCTTGAATACCAAATAACTGAACATCCAAACACTTTAAAAATACATCCTGATGTCGATTTTCGATCATCAGAGCCACCCCAGTCACTATCAACATAACATAAAACATCCTCCTTACTTTCTTTGTAGTATACTAGACATAAATCAATAGTTCCATTTACATATCTCAAAACATTTAACAAAAGCTTATACAAAAGTTCAGATGCACAACTCTGATAGCGACTCAAGATATTAACCACTGCACAAATATCCGGTCTAGTACCCATAGCTGCATATATCAAGCTTCCTACTAGCTTTCTACATTTACTTTCTATTTCAGCACTCTCTGAACTATCTCTCTTTAAGATATGAAAATTAAAATTTTTATCAATAGGTAACTTCAATGTTTTACACTTTAACATATTGTACTGTAACAACAATTTTCTCAAGTAATCTTTTTGTGATATAACAGTAACTCCCTTATTTAGATCTTGTTTAACATCAATCCCCAGGAATTTACTAATCATTCCCATTTCTTTTACCTTAAATGCTTTACACAATTTATCTCTAAGTTTACACATATCTTCTTTGTTATTTCCAAAATACAATATGTCATCAACATATAATAACAGAAATGTTTTCTTTTCTCCTTCACATTTAGAGTATAAACAACAATCTTTATCAGATTGTTTATAACCTAAAGACAACATGACATTATTAAAAGTATTATTCCAACACTTTGGAGACCCCTTTAAACCATAAATAGATTTGTTAAGTTTTACATACTTAGAATCGGTTCCCTCTGGTAAGATTAAATACAACTCCTCATTAAGCTCTGCATTTAAAAAGGCACCACATACATCCATTTGACTTATCTCTAACCCTAACTTGGTAGCTATACATACAAAAACACGAAATGTATTAAGCTTTGCCACAGGGGCATACAAATAATCATCACAATTTTGTTCGAAACCTCTTGCTACCAATCTAGCCTTATAACTACCATCTTTCTTTTTCAAGACCCATTTTGAGGTAATCACTTCTTTTGCTTCAGGTATGGAATCTATCTCTGTCCATGTGTTATTTTCCTTCAGTTGATTAAGCTCTCTTTTTATAGCCTCCTTCCAGCTTTCAGCTTCTGCAGAGGTCATAGCTTCCTTGTAACTTCTTGGTTCTGCAAAATATAGGTAGTAATCTTCAAGATCTTTTGGCTTTACTCTTCTTCTGCTGCTTCTCTCTTGGACCTCATTTCCTTCCTTTTCTGCCTGTTCTTGACTAGTTTCTTGTGTTACTTCCGATATATTCTCTGGTGTAACATCTTGTTCTTCTCCATTTCCTTGATCTAGTACTGAATCCATGTCATAAAATTCGTCATCACTCTCATTATGTACCTCCTCCTCCATTTCACTCTCCGCAGGTACATCCAGTAGTATAACATTTTCCCTTTCCTGTATTTCCTTACTTTCTGGCTCTTGCTGCTTTTCTAGATCTAGAAATACAATGTCTCTCTTGGTATGAACTTCTTTCCTGTCTTCATAATATAATCTGAATCCTTTGGTATCATCATATCCAACAAACATTGCCCTTTCACCTTTGGCATCCCATTTTAACCTGTTTTCTTTCGGGATATGGACATACACATATTCACCAAATATTCCTCGTAGACTCAGCACATCAAATTTGCATTTGTGGTAGGTTTCATAAGGTGTCTGGCCTTTCACTCTGCTCCTTGATGTTCGGTTCAGTACATACACTGCGGTGTTCACTGCTTCAGCCCATAACTCTTTTGGGAGATTTTTATTCTCCAGCATGGACCTTGCTGCTTCCACTATAGTGCGCATGTCCCTCTCAGCTTTCCCGTTCTGTTGGGGTGTAAATGGTACTGTTGTCTGATGTTGTATTCCGTTTTCCCTTACAAATTCTTCTAATTCTTTATTAACGAACTCTCCTCCGTTGTCAGTACGAATTGTTTTCACCCTTTTTTCTGTTTGTGTTTCTGCCCACTTAACAAACTGTTTCAGCTTCACAGCAGTCTCACTTTTATTCCTCAAAAAGTAGATTACTCTATAGTTGCTGTAATCATCTTTGATCAGTAAAAAGTATCTTGAGTTACCAAGAGATGGTACCTCCATTGGACCGCACAGATCTGCATGCACAAGCTCCAGGCATTCTGTTGTGTGCTGCTCATGTCTTCTAAATTGAAGTTTGTGCATTTTACCTTTTAAACACGAAACACACTTGAATTTGTCTCCGGTGTACTCGATATTGTTTTTACTGAGCACCTGCTTCACATACTCAACACTCTGGTGACAAAGTCGCCCATGCCACTCTGATAGCGTTGCCACAGCTGCAACACTCTCTTTCATGTAGACACTTGACACCTGTAGCACATAACAGTTCCCTTCACAGTTGCCTACTGCACATACTTCATTGTTCTTATAGAACAAACACTGCTGATCAGTTAATGTGACCTGATAACCTCTCTTTGTAGCACTAGTTAAAGAGAACAAATTGATTTTCATTTGCGGAACATGTAACACATTGCTCAATGTAGATTTTACATAACAATCCCCGTTGAACACACTCAGTTCTACATCACCAACTCCTGCAACAGGTAACTGACGACCATCTCCAACAATAACATAACGATTTGACGTTGACAGTGACTGATAGTTTGTAAACATATATCTAAGACATGTCATGTGTTCACTTGCCCCGCTATCTATCAACCACCTCCTGTCACTTCCCGCGATGTCACCCCCAGTTGTCATTGCCATCTCATTTACTGTGATAAATGCATTAGACTTAGACTTGTCTTTGGACCTGTCACTTGGTTCTTGTTGTCCTTGTCCCTCACGTTTTGAACAATTTGTCTTCAAGTGTCCCACTTCTCCACATGAGAAACATTTACGCTTTTCCTTGTTTTTACACTCCTTTGTAATGTGTCCCAGTTTCCCACACTTATGACATTTCTTAACACTTTTATTTTTGGCATATAGTGCAATACTCTCTTTCTCTTCATTTTTATGTTTTATTCTTTCTTCCTCTACAAGTAACCTGGAAACTAAGTCGTTGTAGTTCTGTTTACTGGCCTCTACCGACTCCCACGCTGAGATGAAATGACTGTATGCCTCCGGCAAAGATAATAAGACTTTGGTCATAACCATTTGGTCAGAAATCTCTTCTCCAGCCTGCTTCAGTTGACAGATCATCTCTTCAAGTTTGGATAAGTGAACAGCCAAGTCTCCCCCTTCGAACTTGTATTGAAGAAACCTTTGTTGTAACATCATTGTACTCGTAGCACTCCTAGCCTCGTACACAGTGTGTAGTTTTTGCCACATTTCAGCTGCGCTTTCACATGTGAGGATGTGAACCATCGCTGCCTCACTTACTCTGCTTACTATAATAGTCTGCGCCTTTGCATCCTTTAACACCCAGGTTGCAACTTCCTTATTCTCCGTAGTTACCTTAGGCTTTGCCTCCGTCCCGCTCACAACCGAATACAATTCAGCTCCCTTCAGCGTGACTGCAATCTGGAATTTCCAAACGTTCCAGTTCTTTTGGCCTTCCAGCCTAATTGCCGAATTCGACGCCATTGTGTGTTGATCCATTGTTTTATGGTCCCCCGCGTAAGCCTGCAGCCTGATGTCGTATATTTATCCTCCACACGACCTCCTTCAGACGCCGCTACCAACAATAACCTCCAGCTCGAGTTATTGTTTGTTTCGCTGACCACGCCACGTTCGCTCTCAACAACGAAACGCCGGCATCGGTGACATTGATTTGCACCCAACAATACTTCCGCGATCTTCACCTAAAACAGATTAATAAGCACTGGGCCCATAACCTGTTAGGACTTTGCAGTGAAAAAGCCGATGATTATAAAGAGTTTATTAACTGTTTTGTGAAGACGCATTGAACAACACAGGAATTACAATTGTAGCAGCCATGACACACACCACAGACTTACAAGTGTTATAGGGATGTGTAACAAGGGTTGCCAATTTACTAAAACTATTTTATTGTTCCTCACAAATATCTCCTGGTGATGAACTTCCTTTGAAGTGTCCATAGTGGGCACCACATAGAACTTTTTGATAGACTGAAAGTGGGCACGCGAGCGCGGTGAGCGGCGCGGCTGCAAGGCGCGGGCAGCGCGCGGGGCGCGCGCGCTTGTAACAATGGACCAGTGTGCAACGCGCCGATGACGCGCGTTTTAGAAACCTGCGTTGACGGCGCGCTTTTATCCTACAGAAAGTCTACAGGCTGCGTCTGACTCGCGTGCGTATCGCGTCTGTATCGCTACAAACGCGCGTCAAGGGCGCTTTTAAAAAACTTGGTGTGCACAGGCCCTTACGTTGACAGGCGAGCGCGTTTTGAAAATGTCAAAAGGCGTCGTTAGTTCCGATTTTGGCCACGTTCCATAATAATCTTGCTAGTGTTGTAGACATTGTAGTTCCTTATTTTGCCATGTAAATCTACACACAATACTGTGGGGAAAAGTTAAATAGTTTTGTTTGTGTTTTTTTATAATACTAAAACACTACAATATAAATTACCGCCTCTTTGCTATGGGCTTTGATAGAATATAAATTATAATAGTTAGGGCTTTGGTACCTATAAAATTAAGTCCTTATTTTTTAACTTTTGAATGAAATAAAATGTTATATAAGTACGTTTTTTTCAGTTTTGTTATCTGTACCAGGGAATGAGGGAACACATGCTCTGTGGGAACACAATGTAAAGTCAAATCAGGGGCAATTTCAGTAACTCGACAAAAAGATGACAAAAAAATGAAATACAAAATGCCATAAAATTATCCGGACACATTCCTGCCTAACATCAGTTGCCGCTAGGGCCTTCACTTTGGTATAGAGGAATCTAAAACCTGTATTCACTGTACCACCTTGCATTGTTAGTGATTTTGAAAAGCTACACGCTTACAATATCTACGTTTAGAATGATATTTTTGTACTAATTTCTTAAATATGAGATATAATAAGCAAGAATTGGCTGCATTGGCATCTCAGACGTCGCAGAATTTCGACCGGGAAGGTGTGTTGGTTCTTAAAGAAAGGCAGGATGGCTTCTTCAGGAGAGCTGAAGGTGAGATAAGTTGCTTAGTTTTACCTTTAACTTCAAAATGTATTTATTGGCGTATAGAGCGAAAACTACTACATTTACATTCTGATAAAATAAAGTTTCCTACATCATCATCATAACAGTTTTTGAAAAAAACACAAAAAGCTTTTGTTTACAATGTATGTGTGTTTTAAACCCGACTCGGTTGTTTATCTTCTGACCATAATGGTCAATGATTATCAGAGGATCAACAACTGATTTCCTCCTAAAATAGTAATAAAATCCATTGCTTATGTTTACTACTTTAATTTTAGATCAATTTCGTTTTTTTCTAAATGATATTCCCAATTTATTTGGGGCCAGGACAACATGTCTTTTTAATCCATCCTTCTCTATTAGTTTACTATTTTCCTTACTTTTTTATCTCTGGTCCATGGGGTCCCGGTTCTTTGGAAGACGTATGAGGGGCCGAAGCCAATTTGCAGAGGCCTCTTAGGAAATTTTAATGAAATGCGGCACCAACAGACGTTTATCCCTGTATGCACTATGCAAATGCACCTAAGGATAACCCTCAGTTGGTGTAGTAATAAAAAGTTGGACTATTGGTTTGGGTGGCTAAAGTGGACTGGTTACCAAGAACTATGACCCCTGCCTGATCAACGTTTTATACATGGATAAAATGGCAGGGGGTGGCTTCCACACTCAATAATGGGCCTCTGGAATGGCTTTCCTTACTTTATTATTATGTGTCTGATACACATCTTTGTCTAAATATACTACTAAATACTGCCACTTTCAAAGGAGAAGGCTTTCATAGATTATACTGTTCTCTGTACAAATTAATCCTATCATCCATTATCATGTCATTCTTCCACTCTGCCAGTAACACCAAGGAAGCTTTATCATAAATAGACTAAGAATATTTTATTCATAGTAAGTACATTGTGTAGTTTCAGGAACTCATACATAAATGCTAGTTGGGTTAATGTAAACAACTACATGTTATAATTTACATTCAGAATAAATTTGTTCTATTATACAACTGTATAAATAAACTAGCAACGCCCCTCACCCGCATAAGGTCGATCCCGTGGGAATATTGGGATAAAAACTATCCTATGTCCTTCCCTGGGATGCAATCTATCTCTCTGCCAAATTTTATCGAAATCTGTTCAGTGGTTTAGGCGTGAAAAGGTAACAGACAGACAGACAGACAGAGTTACTTTCGAATTTATAATATTAGTATGGATTAGTATAGATAAAATTGAAGTGTCCGTTTGTAATATGAAAATATCAGTTACTAAATTCATATGACAGTATTAAAAGTACTTAAAAAAAAACAATTTTAAAATTATTTGTCTGTCTTTCTATCGGTTTGTTCTGGCTAATCTTCAAAATGGCTAGACCGATTTTGATGGGACATTCACTGGCAGATATCTGATTTTATAAGGAGTGACTTAGGCTACTAAAATAATTAGTAAAGAGATACATTATTTATTATTATTTATTTATTTCAATCAACTTAGGATCATAGTGTACATACAATTTAAATCAACAACACAATTAAAATCAACATCACAATTAAAATAGATCAAAAATTAAAATTATAATAAAATTAAAACAAATTAAAATAAAAATTAAAACACAAAAATTAAAATTATTATATAAAATTAAATCAAATTAGAATCAAATTAAAAAAAAAACAAATTAAAATTAAATATCATTAAAATCAAATTAAAAACACAAATTAAAATTATTATAAAAGTAAAAATTTAATTGTGCTCCAACATCCACACGAACAAAGTCGAGGGCACAGCTGGTATAGCTAAAAATAGCTATTTATCTTGGTCTGTATTTTGGTTGAACCTTTGCAATAGAAATTTTAAGTACCATGAAACCTTGGAGTAAAACCATCCTATTACAATGCCTATTTTGATCAAAAATTCTATGCCAAGGAGGTTCCTTAACATAGTGGTTTATTTACGAAAGATTTATTCAGAAATTTTGTTTTTCTGAGAATAGAATGTTTTCCTGTCATTAGAAACTTATGACAGTAACAGTTACTACCAACTTACATTGTCGGTGTATTCAAATCACAACTTATTCTTTGACAGTAATTGTATGAAATGGCTATAACAGGGAAAATTTATGTAGGGTGACAAATTGCTTAACAATTAATTTCCCTGAATGTACATTGTGGACCACAAAGACATGCCCCACAATTGTCCACTACACTCAATAGCAGAGGATTATCTGGTCTGAGTTTATAAATACCAAACCTATTTTATAAAATAAAACATAAAATAATAATTCACCATCTGTTTTATTTCTGTTAAATAAACAATTATTTTTTATAAAGTAAGGTAAGGTATGTTTGTGTTTGTCTTACTCATAAACAAATAGGGCCAAAGTGATAAGATTTGCTACTGCACAGTGTAATAAATTAATCACTTAAAAACTTTTCATGGTGGTTCAACTTATTCTTTTTAGATTCTTTTATTATCTTTAAGCTCGCGTGGTGGATTATGGCCCACCCCCCTCACAGAGAGGAGGCCTGTGTCCCAGCAGTGGGAACATTATAGGCTGATTATGATTATCTTGTAAAACAACTAACAGCGCACCGTGGTTTCACCCGCATAACTTTTTTCACCCGATTCCGTGGGAATTTCGGGATAAAAAGTATCGTATGTGTTAATCCAGGTTGTCAGCTACCTCCACACAAAATTTTATCAAAATTGGTCCAGCCGTTTGTGCGTGAAGAAGTAACAAACACACTCACAAACTTTCGCCTTTATAATATTAGTGTGATGTCCTTTCCCAGAATAACCCAATATAGTCGCACTAATATTGCAAAGGCGATACTTTCTGTGTGTGTGTGTCTATATGTTTGATACTTCTTCACGCTCAAACGGCTGGACCAATTTTGATAAAAAATATTATGGAATTAGCTGACACCCTGGATTAACATATTATAGGCTACTTTTTATCTCGATGTTTCCACGGGATCGACATTTAAGCGGGTGAAACCGTGGGGCGCAGCTAGTCATCAATAATTATGAGGGTATTTTTTGAGGGTGTACTAAAGGGACACCCCTGCCTAAACCTTTGGGGAATACAGGCGTGATGTACAATGCGTGCCACGTAAGAAGAGACTTGACCCCGCCTCCCCCGCCTCTTTCCGCCGCCCCTATGACGTCCGGTCCCGTCCCGCACTCAGACTTCATACCGCTACTGAGATACCTAAAATCGTGTACTGCGCATGTCAAACCACGTGGTGTGTCAAGTCTCTTCTTACGTGGCACGCATTGTATGTTATGTGCGTGTTAATTTTGAACTAAATAAATCCTAAATAAGTTAAGCTTCCACTTTGCAAACCAAAACAGGCATAATGGTCTCAATATTTATATAACATGAAGTCATAAATATTTATTTAGGCACGATAGACCAACAAGAGCCGACGTCCTTGGCCACAGCAGGCACGTTTTAGAACTTGTTTTAATAGTTAATTCTTTTATCAATAGCAGCATAGATTTATTGAAGAAACAAAAAATAACCTCCTTACTAATAAACGTTTTATCAGATGAATAGTTACACACTGATTTCTCTCTTTCAGTCGTCAGTAATTTTACTTTCGAAAGAAGAAGACAAAGTGTTGTGTAACTATTCAGACGCTATACAATGTTTATTAGTGAGGGGGATAGTAGGTAATTTTCCTTTCGTAAATGTATGCATAACAAATCATTGCTGTAATGTAAATAATGGGAGTGTTTGGTTGAACAGTAATACAATAGTCGTGAGTAGCGACTTCGTAATTTACGTAGGTATAACCTGGTTCATTAAAGAAAGGAATCTTAAATGGCGGCGCTTATCATGTTCTCTCGCTCGCACACTAGTGCCGTCTATACTCACTCTCGCGCGTACCGTAAGCAGAAAAAAAATTTGTCTTGATTTGCTTCCACGCTGTTTTGACGCGCTCAGTGATCCTTATTACGAATAATTTATTCCTTGTTATAGTTTTCTGTTATTTTTCCATTGTTACCTGTGTGTTATTCTTGTTGAGTTTTATTTTATTGTTAAGTTTTGTTGTTTGGACGTGTGTGTTATTGTTGCTGAGTTTTGTTTTATTGTTAAGTTTCGTTGTTTGGACGTGTAGACTGTGCGGAGACAGTTATCATGTCCCCTTGAAAGCGAGGAAAGATGATACACGCCAAATAGTGTATAATGTCTTGTATAATATCTTTCACGCGGGCGAAGCCGCTGGCAGAAGCTAGTTTGATATTAATACGACCCGGTCTTGTTTTTATTACTCATAATTTGAAAAAAAAACTGACTTGAAATTTTTTATGCTAACTATACTATCTGTCAACGCAAGTACAAGCCGCCATTTAAGATTCCTTTCTTTAATGCATCGGCTTATACTCTATCTTTACGTCACTTAACATAATTACCCGTATTAATAATAAGTATACAGAGGAATTCTATATTATAATAGTTGGCATTGGCAGATAATTACCGTTCAATAACGAAAACTTCTCCACTATGAAAAGGTTAGCATAATTCTTTATGCCTCTAACTAGGTCAATCTAAGAATATCAGGGTATTTATAACTGAACGATTCTGGGGTGAGTGTAGGTACAGTCAAAGAATAAATAAAAGATAATATTAAAAAACAAACAACTGATGTCCTCATAAAATAGTAATAAAATACATTGCTTATGTTTCTTACTTAAACTTAGATTAATTTTGTTTTTTCTATATTAAATTCACAATATGTATGTAATAGAAAGAGGAAAGAGAAATTCTAATACTGAAAGGTACTTTAGGTTCATAGCCTCGTGTTATTTTTTTTTATTGCTTAAATTTTATTCTTATTCCAATATATTTATTAATCTACTAGTTCTACTACTTAATAATAATTTGGTTTCATCTATAATAAATTCACAATAATAGAAAGAGGGAAGAGTAATTAGGTTCATAGCCTTGTGTCTAAAGTTTTAAAATCTAAGAATACCAGAGATCAATCTATGAATATCAGAGTACTTATAACAAAACGTTTCTGAGGGCCAGCGTAGCATAGGTGCACACAAGGAATAACTATGTTAAGCAACTTGAGGTTCATTTTTACTTGCAATTATTATTTTTTCCGACTACGTCATTGTCGGCATTTAAAATGAAAATGACAGTTCAAAAAGATGAAAGGAATTTGTAGGAAAATTGCTTATCATTATCGCTCCTTGGCCGTACCTATAGGATCATACATAGCATAAGTTGCATGGCTATATTTTCGGTCTATGTAATCAATGTACTTATCACTAAGTTGCAAGGCTATATCTTCAGTCTATGTAATCACTGTACTTATCACTATTCAGAAGTTGCAAAGCTATATCTTCAGTCTATCTAATCACTGTACTTATCATTATTCATAAGTTCTAAATTCTGTCAATCAATTGATTCAATGTTATCAGCCATCGAGCCAGCCTGCGATACATTACTATAGCTATTGCAAATTACGAGCTTGGCTCTTGTAACTTTTATGAACATGGTCATAAGGTTTAATTTGCAACAAATGACGCACGCTCTTGAAAATCTGAAAATGATACTTTTGACTAGCTTCTGCCTGCGGCTTCGTCCGCGTGGTTGTTGGAAATTATTATTTTTTTTCGTGGAATCCTAGTTAATTAAGCTAATTTTATTTTACAAAAGTAGCTAAAGTAGTTACTCCTTATAACATCAGCTATCTGCCAGTGAATGAGAGAGTACAAAAAAATAATTGAAAATAAGTACCATAATACAGATACACATATGCATTTACATACTTTGCCTCAAAGTATTTTCCTTATAAAAATGACACAGATGGCCTGGCCTGAGGCATGTCTTATAGTTAGGTACCTAACATACAGCTGATACAGCGCGAGGCAATCTTGATTTAGCTACTCTAATCAAGCTCCATCAAACGAATCCTACAGATTTTATAGTAGCTTTTGCCCAGTAATAGGTGAAGCCAAGCTGTGGGCGACGATGATTGTTTCATCAGGAACAACAAAACATGTCCGCCATAAAACGCTCCTGGATGAGATTAGCGCCATCTGCTCTACCTAGTTGTGCATCGTTGAGGGATCAAAGTTATGTAATTACGTCACTAGCCCCTTTATGAAATGTTTGTTGATAACGACTAATTAGTACGCGTGATAAATGAGAGTAGGTATTGTGACTTTTTATTTACATGTGTTATGTATGAGGAAGTCTCGTGCACAGAGGAAAACCGCATACTATTTTATTAATTCTAGACTTCTAGAGTATAAGAAACGGGTTATCCCGTTAAGTACAGTCACGAGCACTAATATGTCAACACATGACAACTTTTGATTGCGATTTTTTCTTGAAATAACGAATGCAACGTTGAAATACGACACTTTACACAAACCTATGGGCTCGAAAGTACTTTGTTCGTAACAACGTAAAATTTCATTTAAAACTAAAGGAGAAAATCGTCTTTGAATAAAGCCAAGTGTATACATGCTTACGCTCGTGACTTTACTGGACAGTCGTATAGTATTATGTATTAGTTTTTTTTCTAGTCCTCGTCTCTTCGAACACGTTTAAATCATAGTAAAGTTATACATAAAGGATGGAACAAACATACGAACTTTCAGATTTAAAATATTAGTAGGATAGTAAGTAGGTATGGATTAGAAATATTAAAATCATCCTTGAGTGGAGCTGTCTATATACGAAAGCAAGATTTCCCACACACAGTATCACTAACTGACAATGTGTAAATTCTATTCCAGGCTGCTCTGTTCGGTGGTTTCGTCTCCGAGGTAACCTGCTGTTCTATTTGAAAGGACCAGAGCCATGGTACGAGCCCATGGGAGTCATAGTATTAGGACATCATCAGATAAAAGTACAACCTCAAGACGAGAATGGACACTGGCCTTTTCAAATCAGTAAGATGATCTTTTTATTAATTTATGTACAGAATAGGAAAGAGGTCGTATTAATGCAATCAGCTCTTGCAGTTTGTAGTGTGTGAGGGCTGCTTAACATGGTTCCTTCGCAACGCAGCTTTAACGCAACGTTCACGATTTCATTAAACAAATAACAGCTGCTATACAAGATTCTACAAATGCAAATAAACAGATCTTGTATTATCTTAAAAATTAGGTAGGTTGTGACAACATTATCAACGAACTAATATTTTGTAAATCGCTTCAGCGCATCGCGCTTCGCGCATATGATGAAACGAAATCTTAAACTCCTAGCACTAGGCGTGGCCACCTACTGGGCCCAAATCATCTAACATGATAAAATATTTTTACTTTCGCCATCGACTTGAAAAGAAGAAGTGGTGAGAAAACATCATTGTCTATTAATTATTAATACTGTTTTTTATTCTAGCTTGGGAGAACGGAGTTTGTTACAAAATGGCGACGTTCCACGAGTCAGAACGGACGCTGTGGTTGAAAGCCATCGAGTTGGCGCCATACGACAACATACAGGCGCAAGCTGCTGCGCTGAGGGAAAGACTGAACACAATCAGGCCCAATCTAGATATAGCTACTTATAGACTGCAGAAAGGAATTGTGACTGGTCAGTTTTGTTGCGTATGTTTCATCCCGAGAATTCCCGAGTCCAGTAGGATTATTAGGTACCAACTTTTGCCCGCAGCTTCGCCCTCGTCGGCATAAGAAAGTATCCCACAGGAATGTAGTATCCTATGTCCTAACTCAGGTCATGGGCCATGACCTACCCGCGTTCAAAGTTTCGGCGAAATCCGTTAAGGTGATATTATTATATTGAAAAAAATGTGGTTTTTCTATTTCCTGTAACTTGTTAAGTATGTGGAATAGGGATTTAACATTTTGGTATATGTTTTTTGACTCTTTTTTTCTAGTATAATGTAAAAGGAATACACGATTCAATGAATTTTTCTCGATACAAATAAATTGCAAAGTTATATCTATTTTTTTACTTTTATCGACATCACGGCGTAACGCTTAAAGAGTTATTCAATGGAATTTACTTTAAAACATAGAGAATTATCATATCAAAGTTTAATTAAAGTAGTTTTAAATTTAATTCATTTATTTTGTTAAAATAGGAGTAAATTCGTTTTGGCATGTACGTCGTTTTATTCCGAGCGCACGCAGATTATAGCCATCTCTCTTCTTTTACGTTTCAAAAGTAATTGCATCACTTTCGCTCGGTTAGTAGATTAGTCGCTACGATTTATTTTCGAGGTACTTAGTGCATTAAGGCGTGAGAAGGTAACAGAGTTACTTTCGAATTTAAAATATTAGTATGTAAGTACCTCATTTTTATCTAGTGGCACTGATGAAAAAATAAGCTAGTCAGCAGGAACCACGCTCACAATTCCTTATGACAGCATTATCATTTCGCAGATATGAACGAAGTGCCGCTTTGCGAGCTAGCGCTGTCCTGCGACAATCTTCTTTGTGACACACACGGCCGGCCTCCGTCGCCTCTCATTGTCATCTACGTCAAATACGATAAAGGACTCTGCGTTAGATACGGAGCTACTGAAATTGTTGAGGTGAGGTATTATATAGCCTTACATGTTAATATTTTGCCTCCTGCTACTTGTGGTTTCGTAGATTAAAGAAATGATTTTAGAAAAATGGTATACGTAGTACAATGCGTGCCACGAAAAATGAGACTTGACACACCACGTGGTTTGACATGCGCAGTACACGATTTTAGGTATCTTGAGCGGTATGAGGTCTGAGTGCGGGACGGGACCGGACGTCATAGGGGCGGCGGAAAGAGCGGGGGAGGCGGGGTCAAGTCTCATCTTTCGTGGCGCGCATTGTACTAGGAAGTTGGCACAAAACCGTAAATTTAGTCAGCCTAATATTTTCACTGCTGGGATTCAGGCCTTCTCCCTGTTAGAGGGAGCGGGGCGTTAACCCTCACGTGGGTCCAGTGCGGGTTTCACAAAAGGGACAAATCTTAGTGGTGAAAGACGGCGCCGCGCCCGCTTGTTTTTCTCGCAACACGTTTATGTGCCGAAAGATCTCTATTATCTCGGCGTCGAGCAGTTCCGCTGTGTCAAAGAAGAGAAAGGTTTTTGAGACCCTACTAATTTTTATACAGGTTGAATGGCTAACTGCCTAGCCTTTTCCTAATTATGTTGTGGTCGGCTTCCATGCTAACCGGATCTAGCTGAATAACAGTACTTTACATGGACTATCTGCCTATCTGACCTATCTGACCTCTACAACCGAGTACAGGATGAATTATAATAATAGTATGTAAATTATTATTCCACAGACATGCAGTAACCCGTGCTTCTCGAAGACCATACTGTTCCGTGCCAGTGACGGCCTCACGGGGTCTGCGTTGGTGCGCATCGTGGTCTACGACGTTAAGGAGCGGGTCTCCGAGACCACCGTCCCCATGGGATACACGTCCATGCTGCTCAGCACTATACAGGTGAAACTCCTATTTTTTTAGATAACATTTGGATAGTTACAGTAGAGTCTCACTAATCCAGCAGTTCAGTACTTCGGCACGTCCGATCGTCGCTAGCGCGTGTGCAGCATTAGTACGCGTTCCCTTATGAAACTAGAATAGCTATTATTAAATGCTTTATTGTATTTAGGTTATACTACAGTCTTGTCCTTTTATTAATTCGTACAAAAAACCCATCGAAAAATGTATGTTCAGTTTCAGAATTTGATTTTTTACCGGGAAACTTTTCTTTCAAATTATTCTTTCCATAAAAACTTAATTCGCACTATTACGAACATTTTAAATGATAAAAAACCATTCTATACAATTCAATAATCCGAAAATTCCAATAATTCGGCCCTCCCTGGTTTTTTAATAATGCCAGTTCAGTGAGACTACTACAATGTCCTAGTTTACTGACAACTTTAATCTTCTTACCCGCAGGAAGCTCAAAGGATGCGCGTAGCACTCGTAACTCGGGACCAGAAGACAGTTGGTTTCGTCACCATAAACGGGTGGAGTCTAGAACCTTCCTATATCGGGACGAGCCCTAGTCATACGAATGACAGAAACAGTATAGACATACCACAAAAAGTCCTGTGCCACCGGCGTTCGCAGTCGTTACCACCTCGACTAGGGCTGAAGCTAAAGTTTCCTTCATACGGAAGTCTTTTGAAGCAGAATTTTGTGAACAGTCATCAAGTGACGTATAGGTTCCATTCGGGGCTCGGCGGCGATATCACTGTTCATGAAATTATGGCGGAACCGAAACTATGCTTCACAATGCCTGTGCAACTGTTGTGAGTATGCGTTATTTGTGTAGAAATTTACCTTGAGCTATGAGTAATTGTGTACATTGTAAAAGAGTTACAGTACCCGGCGATAAATATTGCACATCGACCTTTACCTTTTTTGTATTCTATACAAAGAATAAAAATAATTATCAAAAGAAGCAAATCATAATTGTTTGAACAGCTCCTAATAGGTACCGGACTGTTTGTATTTCGTGCGAAAGAGATAACGCTCTACGAAGCCGAAATTAGCCGATTGTCTCTTTCCAAAGGTCGATGTGCAGTATTTATCGCCGGGTACTGTATTTCGGTTATGTTTAACCGTACACCTCACAATTTATTTGCGCAAGTTCAAAACCCCATCCATTTATACGATGCCAGTTTCTTGCTTGTAGCATACAACAAAAATATTGCAACAAATGTCTTGCATCGTCTGAACTGGTTAGACGGTGAAACTATTGTTGTTGTTTCAACTTGGTATGGTGTGCCATAAGCGATTTAGGGAGGATTACACCAAATAAAATAAACTGAACTGCGTTCAAGAGCAATTTCCCACAACAATAATGACACTGACAGCTCTTGACCGCGGTTTAGATGTGCTGATCACGTTCAGTTTCATTGGCACTAAATCACAAATATGACTTACGGGACGGTTTCATTTAAATACCTGCTTTAGTTAATTCCACACTGGTAAGACAGGCTGGTGTCGGCAACTCCACGTCAAAGCGCGTATTTTCCGTACGGATTCACTTCACATTAAACCACATACTTGAACAAGTCGTTTGCGTGAAAAAATCGTAGTAATCTATACTTAATATTATAATGCTGTTGAGTTTGTTTGGTTGAACGCGCTAATCTCTGGAACTACCAGTCGGAATTGAAATTCTTTTTGCATTTGATAGCCCAATTCTTGAGGAAGGCTTATAGGCTTTTTAACATCCCGCTATGACCCTAAGGAGCCGAGCAAAAAGAAAAATAGAAAGAACGCTAAGCAAAAACGAAGTAATAGCGCGGGCAGACGATGCGATGCGACGGGGTGGGTCGGAGTAACAAGAAATTCCACGCGGACGAAGTCGCGGGCAGAAGCTAGTTAATGAATATTTTTCATATGTTCCAGAGACATCTACATCCAGAGAGAGAAAGAATTATTAGAGGAACTTCTGTCAGTGGGCGAGATTTGTGGCCAATGGCAAACCCGGCAGTTGGAGCTGGTCAGCACACACGTGTCTTTACTGAAGCACTACTGTCACTCGCGGCGGTGCCTGATAAACATGGACAACCAACACTTCAAAGCAAGCAGTAAGAAGGGTAAGACTTTTTTTGTCAAAAGGAAATGCTATAAGCTATGTAGGTCAGATTTGTGTCGGAAGTCAACAAGGATACTTATAGAAATTCGAGAATTAGGAATGAAACTAACATATGTCTGATACATGTGTCAATCACAAAAGCGCAGAAAAAAAGTCCCAGTAGCATAGTTACAAATCTGCAGACATCAAAAATGTATAAGCATTGAGGCGCTGTTTCATTGCTGCGACGGAAGTGAGGAGAGGCAGCACTACCAAAAAATGCAAAGATTTAGATGTAATTGTTTCGGATTGATTCGATTGTTTTTGAGCTGTGCTACGCGGCATAAAAATATCGGGATAAAAAGTAGCCTAATTATGTTAATCTAGGGTATCAGCTACCTCCATACAAAATTTTATCAAAAGTGGTCCAGCCGTTTGAGCGTGAGAAGTAACAAACATATAAACACACACACAAACACACCCTCACACACACTCATAAACTTTTGCCTTTATAATATTAGTGTGATTGTTTGGAAATAATCACAGTGACTGTTTTAAAGCTAGGACTTTATGTCATAATCACCATCATCAGCCTAACCTTTTTACAACTATGTTGGAGTCTGCTTTTAGTTTAACCAAATATTACATGGATCAACTGCCTATCTGACCTCTATTACTAGGTAACACGATATCCCTTGGCAAGATTGCCAAGCAAGATCTTTATGTATGTTCCGTCAGGGCCGAAGCCTGCCGGGTCAGCGGGATTTTCCGAAAGGGTTACCGCTAGCTCGGAACATAAAGGGCTAAGGAAGGAACACGGGTGGGTTTTAGTCAGTAAGAGTCTGACACTCCCTTCCGCTCCACCCAGAGCGGGACGGGTCATTTGATGATTTCCCATCCTCAAAAAAAAAATGATCTTTATGTAATCGCCTATATTTCTGCACATTACAGATGACGCAAGCCTAGAATTTGCCCCGATAAACCTTCACCTGCAACGCATGTGGGTGCACAATGATACGCTTAACAAGACCGGGTTCCACGACATTGTGACTGCGGGGGCATTCGCTGCGCATACGCATAAGGCTGAGCGCACTGGAGGTTTGATCAGGTATGCTTGATAGAAAGATTTGTTCAGAACAAGGTAGATAAGTGGCAATTTCTTTTAAAGCGTTTTACATTAATTTCTACAACTACTTTCAGCTTGAGCATATTTTTTTTAATGCAATAGGTTCTCAACCTTATTTTGCCCACCACTTGGAAAATATTTATTTATGTAGAGCCCCCAATTTTTGATGTGAAACATCTATAGCCGCACGTAAAACAAATTTCTGGCGTGGCGACGCATGCCGTGGCGACGCGTCGCCACGCTATATGATGGTGTATATATACAGTCACAGTCTTGTGTACTGTGTGGCGTCGCCATGCGCAATCGACTGCGATTCTCTTCCCACTCGATCCGGCGGCGTTAACCTATCTCTCTCTCGCCACACAGCTCGGACACCTATAGTGTATACTCCATAGTGTTGTTTACTGCGGTACACATAACCTGTGTTTTACTCGAAAACAAATTATTTTTAATTATAAAATATGTCTGGCAGTGATAATTTAGAGAGTGACAGTGATCAGCCTCTTGCAAAGAAAGCAAAATAACACTATGACACACTATCAAGTCATCAGTAAGTTAATTTTATATTTTTATTTTTCAATCATATTACTTTTACAAAATAATGTCGATGTTTCACATCTGCCAGGCGTCCCGTGACGGCTCACTTTTTTTTATTTATCTGTCTCTAATCTGAAACATCTATTGCCACGATTATATTTGAAGGTGGCCAAAAAGCACGCTGTCTCACCTAGCTTCGGTTCCAATAGAGATAGTAGCAGTAATGAGCAGTTAGACGCTAGTTTACACGCACAACGTCTAGTTCTCACGCACAGAAACACCGTTCTGAATTGAAAGGCGCGTAAAAACAATTCGAAAAGTGCTTTGGAAAATCGAGTTTTATAAAAAACCACTACATAAATCAATTACAAATGAAGTTTATTGAACTCTTCGATAACTGAGCTTTGTCGATATATATATAGACTTTGTTTTGAAGATTTTACAGTTCTTATATTACCTTTTTTGCACCCATCTTACGTTAAAAATAGCAAAATCTTTGTTCGCTCATAACTTTTTAATGGCTTTGTATTTTACTATTCTGTTTCCGTACAGACAAAATTAACAATAAGACAAAACGATATCATGTTTAACTTTGGATGCGTAAAACAGTGGAGTAATACTCTCCCGAAAAAATAGCGACTAGTGGCACCTTATGGTGTAATATTATATAAATGTAAGACAGGATATATAATTTTCTCTGTCTTCTACTGACCCCCTGAAAGTCTCAAACGCCCACTTTGAGGACCTACGGTGTAGACCCTCAGATGGCTTGACAAAAAGGTTTAAAAAAGGAGTAAAAGTAACAGCGTCCCAAAATACGAAGTAGAAATAGCTTTAGCAAATCAAACATCTAGAGTAATCCATTCGTTCTAAATTATAGCATGTCTGAATTCACTTGTAAAAAGTCTCACGTCTAGAGAGCTATGTTCAGGTCGCAACAACAAACAATAAAGATCTTACGCACACAGATTACCATAACATTCGCGTCAGTCATTTGTATTCGCGTTTTATGCTCGATGGTAAAAATAAATGGGCTATTGTTTGCACCGTTCAAGCTTGGGTTAGGTTAGCAAAACTAATAAGGTTTCTACAATGGATTATGTTCCGTAACGATCTGTTTAGTTCCGCCGTTTGACGCATAATATCCTTAAGTTAGACTGAGGCCTGATTTTTCCATAGTCAGATAATTTTTATCTGAAGAATAAATATTGCGGTTTCACAGATTTTGTAAAGGAATTATGTCAAACTATCATATTCATATTTATCCTTCAGATATAAGGCATCTCATTATTGAAAAATCAGCCCTAATTGTAGGGTTTTATCTATGGAACACTTGATATTTATTTTAAAAGCGTTGTTCAGCGTTTTGAACCAAAAATTCGAGGTGATTTGACATCTAATAACCGCACTAGGCCCGTACGCAAAATACGCGCATAGACGTGGAGTTGCGGACACCAGCCCGTTTTACCTATTACCTACCTAAGCGCACTAGGCCTGCGTGGTGGACAACGATCCACTCTCACTGTCGAAGGAGGCCTTTGTCGCAGCAGTGGGAAAACCATAGGCTAATATGCTTATGCTTTTCAGGTTCTTAATATTTCACACATTAATACATATGGATAAGGTACTTATGCCTCATGGGAGGTCCCATATAATTTTTATTAACTTTGCTTGGGTAGTTTTTGAGTTAGCTTCAATAATACAATATTTTTCCATTTTGTTTAAATTGAATAACTTCCTGTCACTGATATTGACGTAGCAAGTAGTGTTATATGAATTTGTGTGGGGTAGGAACAACTAAAAAGTGAAAAATTAAAATTTTTTACAAAACAAAAACACAACCGACTTCAAAAAAAAAAAACACTACGAAGTGAAAAATAACTTTAATCTCGGAAGTCGGTGTAAGAAACGAAAATGCGTAACCAACGACACCGACTTCCGAAATTAAAGTTATTTTTTCTTTGTAGTGTTTTTTTTTTGAAGTCGGTTGTTTTTTTTTTTTTTGTAATAAAGTTTTCCTCCTCAATCCAGTAACTGAGTAACACGTTCAAATGACAGCCGGGCCAACTAACAGTGCAGCGTGTGAGGAATACAGGAATACAGGCTAATATTATGTATGTTATACGACTCTACAGTTACCAATTCACCCATTCCAGGTTAGTCCAGCAAGTGAAGGACATAAACAGCACTAAAGCCGAGTTGAACTCCATCACGAACAAGATACAGACAGAGTACGATAACTTGGTGGCAGTGAGGAGGCTACGAGAAGAAGTCTCCGAGGATATGGAGAAGATTGTCATGTTGATGCAGGCTAAACAATATGGAGGGGTCGCTGCAGTTGTTGAAGGTCAGTGTGAACCGTGATGATGAGTCATCATCAGTGATCAGATTATGGGGTACAATTATTAACGTTATCAGAATATGGATAATTTAGAGTGCACACTTAGTGATCTTGAGACCTATTCGCTTTTAAGATACCTTGACTGTTTTTACGGACTGATTAATCTGCATATCCTTGGCTTGTATTAACTGGAATTACTCATTTCTGCTGTGACTAAATTAGATGTTAGTTTGGACTGTTTCACACACAAACATACAAGGCAAATTGAATAAAAGCTTGTTTAATGCACTTTATTATCTATCGAAATAAAAATGCGTTTGTTCTGGTAGTAAAACAAAGTATACATGTCAATCAAAAGTAAAACCAAAAGGTAGAAAAACCATAAACAAAATATATAAAAAGGTAAAATTACAAAAAGAAGAAAAGACTTGCACATTAACATTAAGAAAAAAATATTCCTGCAACATTTTGCAGGAATGTTTGCGTGGGCTTATCCTTAATAATAATAATATAGAGGTTGTTGACACTAAACTGCACCTACTCCGATTAGGGGCATCATCCATCATCATTTCAGTCGAAATTTGTCTGTAGTTGTACATAGGCCTCCCGCATGCGTAGCAATGTCGACTCATCCTTCTCCCATCTGGCGAATTCTCGGTACCTTTAGCTACCTGGGGTCTATAATTGACAATATGACATAATACTGTCAAAAATGACATATTTTCACAATACGTCCTGTTTAATAAAGCTCTACGATTGCCATAAAGTATGAACTCATGCCGCTCGTGATACAGGTTTATCCTAGTACGGGCATTTAATATTATAATACATTTGTAAATTATTTCTAAGACTTTATGTTAATATTTTACCAATTTTAATACTGGTTAAAACATGTATTATTAAATTTCATTGGTGTATCGTCCCAGTATGTTCTTCGATCCGAATCTTGATCGTATTAACGCTTTTCATTTTAATGGGTAGTAATAAAAGCTCTGACAAAAAAATAAGAATTGTCCTTACTTAAAATATTAAATCTACTGCCTCTAAATACTAACTTTCCGACTACTTTTATCTGAATAAAAATGACGAAACGACCGAATGAGATACTGAAATCTTCGAAAAATAAACATGACTGTTTATTGCTATATATACTTTTCTACCAACTTAAATTACGTTCTACTGAAAACTATGTCTCTCATCAATCACTCTAATTCTCATACGCTCGCTCTTGCATTCTATGTCGACGTAGCCCCGCTACGCGGGGCTCCTATTTCTATGTAAAGGGTTTAAAGTAACCTAACCAAAGCTAAGCTCGGGGTGGGCACCCCGAGCTCATTCATAAATATGTTTTCGGAAACTTAGTATTTTTGTCGGAAGTTTAGTATTTTTGTCGGAAGTTTAGTATTTTTGTTTGACCACAGATCGCCGGAAGTTAATTTGTTTTTCGGAAGCAATATTATTTTCCATAGTTAACCATACTAATATTATAAATACGAAAGGTGCTCTGTCGGTCTGTTACTTTTTCACGTTCAAACTTGATAGAAATTTGACAGATAGGTAGCCTGGGATCTGAAGAAGAACAAAGAATTTTTAACTGCGATATTAGATGAAATAATGAAATACAAAATACACGCAGAACGATCAACAGCTAGTAGCCTATAAATTCATGATTATTGGCCAATGATGCTGATGCAAACACATTTGTCACCCGGATTTCAGTACTAGATGCAATAATTTTCTTATTAGAACTTTTTTTTTAATTTCTTTTTTTTTGTGACCAGTGTTCTAACTACTGTTAATGTCTATTTCAGGAATTAAAAGTAAAGTGAAGAGCATACTCGCACAATGGGAACCGGCTGTGGTTGAAGAGTCGCTGTCTTTCATTGGCTGGCCGAAGAATAACTGCAGCGAAAAAACTGATCAACAGGTATACATGTGGCATAAATCATTGTGTTTCATAATAATAATACCAGCCTACTATTGTCCCACAGCTGGCCAAACGCCGCTTCTCATACAGTGAAAGCATGAGCATTGATCAATAACCACCCTTGCTCAAGGCAGGTTGGCGATTACAGACTTATATTAATTACAAGTCCAGGTTTCCTCACTTTGTCTTCCTGTATCTATGACATTGATAAGCTTAGAAAGTACAGACGCCAGCACATCAAGCGACTACAATCTGTTAAATTTCTTCAATACATTTTCAACTATATCGCTAAAGTATAAGGTTCAAAGTTAATTGGGAAAATTTGAGTTTCGGGTAGGTTGATGTGCTGGCGTCTATACATATGAATTGAAAAAGTAACATTGGTACTCACCTGCCGGTCGATTCTGTAAAAATCTCACCGTGTAAACTTAGGTGATGTGAGTTTGTTTTTGCTATTAATTGACACTATTGAAAGCTCACTCCACGCTCACTTCACCTAAGTTTTCACGGTGAGATGGTTACAGAATCGCACTGCTGGATTGAAACCCACAACCTCGTGCATGAGAGGTGAGGCCTCGTGGGGGGTGCGATAAGGTAACACGTGAAATTCAAAACTTTCATACGGTTTTTGGAATTTGCAGGTCAGTGTCAGTTTGTATGACGATGAAAATATAGTTCGCGACGTGAACAAATATTTTTGTTTACAAAATTATAACCACTAGGATCATCAATACATCTCTGTAAGTTCGAATTGGTTTCAAATGTCACGATTTCACGAAATAGTCATTCAATAGGGTAATTTGAAGTTAGTGATGTGGTGTTTTGAAGATTTTAATGATTATAATTTTAGGAAAACTTACATATTACAGTCGCGATCCATATTTTGATTAACATAAAACCTAATACAGACTTGCAAACCTCCTTGCATCCTTATAAAGTTATCTCCTCTGGCGGGGTTAGTAAAGAGTGACCATTTGACAAAGTTATTAAAATTTCAAACTAATTCTGAGATGGGATTTAAACATAACGGGTGAACCCGTTATGGAATACAAGCGTGATGATATAATTTAATAAGATAAATATTAAAGCCCTATCTATGGTTGGGAACCGGTTTTGTAATAGCAGTACGATGTTATTGATAACTACGCTAAAGGACGCTCTTGGGCAAGTCTTTAGTATGATCCTGTAGCCCTCACTAAGCGATATTCGTTTATGTCAGGCGTCTCTAGCTTTCTGCCTCCTCAATTCCAAACAGATGGAACGGTCTAACCATGAATCTTACTCATCTTACTATCTTTACTTGTTCACGTTTTTATTACGCACACACTATAATTACCAATACATAAAAAAATATGATTTCCAGACGATGACTACAATAATGCGGCTAACAGAACAACTGAGTATGTTCGATACGAATTCCGACTGCGACACGTTGGACGCCTCTTCAAGTGCCAGTTCAAAAGAGACGTCACCCACCGGAGACACACCTACCCTCTCTTCAAGCGTCCCAAACATATCCGACTACCCACGAAAGAAGGTTCTAGACACTGAACTTCAATTCCACAATGATTACTTCAAGAATGAGATAGAAGATAGAGACCGGGGAGGATTGAATCACTCATTCCGATCTGTGAGGTTGTCGAAGCCGAAAATGGAGGGACAAAGCCTGTCGTTTGACTACAGCAAGAGACACGGAAGCTTGAGGCATGACTTTAAGAGTTCTGCGTCTTTGGAGCAAGTTTCATATCGATGTTTGGTTGATGGATTGAGGAATGATAAGAGAAAGGTGGGTTTGATACTGTTACTTCTTATTTTTATCTTATGTTATCAGTAGTTCTAGATGCTGCACAAATGTGTTTAAGATTCTTATAATTATTACAAGCCGTTTGCCTATTGTTTAAAACAAAATTTTATCCCATATTGAACCCCTTCGGGGGATGCATTGCAAAAAACCCTTCCGTAGTGTGAGCACTAAGGAAGAAATACCTTCGTTATATAAGGAACTCTTGTGTTTAGGCTGTGCGTTGACTGTCAGTGAATTAATGAATTTATGATGTTTATTAAGTAGATTGCCATTGTCTGTTGTTTGTGTGCTATGCGTTGCATATGTTTGGGTCGGCATGGTTGCGTGCGCGTCTTGTGACTGTTATGTCATTGTAATAAGGTGTAAATTAGAATGACTGACGCGCGTTAGTGAAATGCAACATCTAAAGATGAAAATATGTTACTCCTAGGCGAAGGTCTCCTATTTATTCGTTCACTACTATCTTAGTGTTGCCTTTTATATTTTATTCGTCAAAAATACATGATTTTATGATATAAATTATTCTGATATGCTTGTAATAATAACAATATCATTTTGCAATTGTTCTGCCAATAATATGCCACTAATAAATTATGCTAGCTATTTTGCATTCCTGCCAATGTATGTTTTAATCGTAATTATAGTAAACTTGGCTTGCATATCTTTCGTGTTTGTCTGTGAGACTGCGCTGTTCTTCTAAACTACGCAATGGATTTTGATTCGGTGCTCACCATCATTTAGAGAAGTTATTCCGGAAGGTTTATGTGCATATACATTAATATTAATCCATACTAATATTATAAATGCGAAAGTGTTTGTCTTATACCTCTTCACGCTTAAACCGCTGAACCGATTTAGATGAAATTTGGTATAGAGACAGTAGTCGTAAAAACCGTGAGAAGTACGGGTGTGTGAAGAAGTGGTGCAACAAAGTTCCCAGTAGAATGTATGGTGAAAAGCCAGCCTTAAAATTCTTCTGGTTGTGTAGTTTTCTTGTCATTGTTCACCTGGCCCGATTTTCACTTGTTTACGTAGCTCTCGCTATTAGCAAAGTTCTATCATCATTATAGTCGGATAACATCTACAGGTCGCAAATACTTTTTATTTTTGCTAGAGTACAAAGCTTGCTTGCGTAATCGCAGCGGTCGATCTCGCATATTGCTACTTATTTTATTCTGCTGGCTGGCTTGTTAATATTATTATATAATTTTTATGTACAGACGCCAGCACATCAAGCTACTACAATCTGTCAAATTTCTTTAATAGATTTTCAACTTTATCGCTAAAGCATAAGGTTCAAAGATGATTGTGAAAATTTGACAGTTTCGGGTAGCTTGATGTGCTGGCGTCTGTACTGATACAATTTAGAACCTGCCCGCTCCTATTAAAGAACCTCCTTCAAGACTCTTGCATTACTTAAAACTATTTGATTGGTTGAAACTAGTTGTAGGTAATGCTCGAGTCTTGAGTTAAGTTGTATTGTACGGACCTTAGTGATTACGTTTATCGCAGGAGCGTGGAGAGAGATAGAAGGCATATAATGATAGAGGTCTATTCCTAACAGTGGGTGACTGGCTATGAATGATGACGACAAATAATATCTAGATTGACCCCCTTTCTAATAAACGTTGTATAGCGTCTGTATAGTTACACAACGCTTTGTCTTCTTCTTTCGAAAGTCAAATTACTGACGACTGAAAGAGAGAAATATCTGTGTAACTATTCATCTGATATAATACGTTTATCAGTAAGGGGGTTCGTATAGATTTCTAGAATAAAACAAATGCAAATGTTCTGGCATTTGTTTTTATAATAGAAAACTGTACTTGTCTTTTGATATAACATTATAAGCTTTCAGAGTATGTGACCTCTCAAGCTTCGATAATGAGACACAATTGATTTTCTATTGTATCGTATTAGATAGTAAACGCGCGGTGCTTGACCGGTTAAAGTAAGGGTCAGCTCACACCGAGACGCGACGCGGCTCGACGTGACGCAACAATAGTGCAAATGTGTATCTTTTCGTGTAGTGAATAAATTAGATCTTGAGCCGCTATTAAAACGTCGAGCTGCGTTGCGAAATGTGTATCTTTTCGAGTAGTAAATAGAGTTACGATTTTGAATAGCTCTATTGAAATATGCGCGCAGCGTTGCGTCTCGGTGTGACTTGACCCTAATTCGGCGATTTCTATAAAGTTAAAGTTTGTGAAACACAATTATTAGTTGATAAAATAATTACTTTATAACGGTGTTACTTAGTCCTGGGCGGTTAATACTTTTGATAATTATTTGCTCTGCAGTGACCGAACGTAGGCTAAAAATAAAATACAATAAATAAATAATTCATGGCATAAGATTGCGATTGTTAATGTGCTCAGTGTTCAGTCATTGCCGTGATAACGTAAAAGACAAATCTATCCATATTATAATTTAAATTCACTTTTTGTGCCTGAGTGACCGCGTTATTCTTGTAAACTACGCAACGGATTCTGATGCGGTTTTCGCCATCATTTAGAGAATTTATTCCGGAACGTTTATGTGTTTTTAAGCTTGTAGGCGTGTGTAAATGAGA
The DNA here is from genome assembly GCA_963855955.1 of Luperina nickerlii. Lineage (NCBI taxonomy): Eukaryota > Metazoa > Arthropoda > Insecta > Lepidoptera > Noctuidae > Luperina > Luperina nickerlii. The sequence continues at coordinate 4,994,310 of OY979662.1, forward strand.
CGCTCGACAATGATTAAACAAAAGTATAATGCAGTAAGGATTAAGAGCGATACAGCGATAGGCGGAAGTTATAGAGGAAGAAACGAAATGATTTTTAGCGAGAAAGGATTGAATAAGAAGATAGTTAAAGTCAAAGCCAAATCATTTATTTCAAATAGGCACATTAAAGGCATTTTTGAACGTCAAAACTTACAGTAAAATTGAATTGATTTTTGGAAGCTTGTAGGCGTGTATAAATAAGACGCACGACAACGATCAAAAGTATAATACAGTAAGGAAAAGAGCGAACAGCGATAGGCGGAAGTTACAGAGGAAGAAACGAAATGATTTTTGGCGAGAAAAGAATACAAAGAAGAAACAGTTAAGATCGCGATACAAAAACAGAAAGTATGCGGTGGCAAGCCAAAGCAGCGAGGGCTCGCGTCGAGGGCTTCTGCGTCTTGAGCGGGCTGCGGAGGCGGCACGGTGCGCGGCGTCCGGGGTGAGGTAGTAGTCCAGTCAAAATAGACATTTGACTTAGCCAAAATTCGCATAGAGCTGAAAATTGGCAGAGACGTTATATACATCATTATAAATGAAATGTCAAAAATCCCCTTCGATCCCACTTCTGCAAAAAAAAATTATTCAAGGTCAAAAGTACAAAATTAAGGTTTTTTCCATTTTTCTCGAAAACAGTAAGTATTATCGTGAAAATAGATCAGACAAAAGTTGTAGATCAAACAATTCTCTACAAAAATGGTCCAGTCACTTTTTCTCTTACGACTCACCATTCGTGAGATATCGCGATTTTAATCATTAGAAAATTCATATTTTACATAAAATGCACACATTTCCACACCACCTATGAGGTAATAATGTACTTGGCGCATTTTTTTAACGTGGTTTCCCCAGTAGGTATACTCCACGATCTATTGTTATAAAGAAAGTTTGATCAGATCGTATCCTATTAATTGCAAGAATAGTAATATTGCTAATGATCAAAGTGGAATAGGTTGTTTTTCTACATGTTATATTGAAAGAAATACAACAGATGAAGATATTTATGATATTAATGAGGAGACAATTGATGCATCCCTTTTCTTAGAACAGCGAACTTCTGCAAGAAGAAGAAAATAAAGACGAAGAAATAATTGTCGAAGTAGAATTAGACAATTATCTTATATAATGACATGTGTAAAAAAACAATCTATTCCACTTTACTCATTAGCAATATTACTACGAGGATTCTTTCAATTAAAAGGATACGATCTGATCAAACTTTCTTTATTACAATAGATCGTAGAGTATACCTACTGGGGAATGATGATGATGATGGGACTCCCTTTCCCGCATTCGGGCCGTTGTGCGTGGGGATTCTGGCTAACAGAGCCAGCCTAGCTCCGCCCAGAAGCACAGAAGCTTCCTGGGAGCTTCACAGGCTTCGCGGAGCGACCTCATTGTTCCGAGGATTTCTGCACGTTGAGAAGCCACGGCCTCGCAATCCAGGATGGCGTGGGCGGCTGATTCCTCGGCATCAAGGCAGCCCCTGCAAAGGGGGCTGTCCGTGGCGCATATGTTGAAAAGATGTTTGTTAAGGAGGTTGTGGCCTGGTGTAATTGTACCTATTATTATTCTAAGGTTTTTCCTACTCAGGCTGAGAAGTTTTTTGGTTAATCGCGGGTGTATCGTTGGTAAAGCCAATTTTGACTGTCTACAGTCTGTTGCCCGTGACCATCTGTTGTTATGAAGTTCGGTCGATCTTTGGCGAATCCACGCACGAAATTGTGAGAAAGGCAAAGGGAGAAGTGGGTACGGGCCTAGCACCCTCATATCAGAGCCTCTCTTCGCAAGTTCATCTGCAGCATCATTGCCCAGAGATTCACTGTGCCCTTTGATCCACTGGAGAGTAATACGATTAGACGTCGATAAACTCTCCAGAGCTAGATGGCACTCAAAAATTAGCTTATTGTTAGTTTGTTTGCTTCCTAAAGCTTTGAGCACAGATAGGCTGTCGGATAGGAATTTAATGCCATGGTTCCGGATGCCTAAGCGCTTTACTGCTGTTGCAGCTTGTGTTAAGGCAACACATTCGCATTGAAAGATCGAACTAGGTGTGCCTAGTGGTATGTGAAAGTTAATATTTAGGTCAAGGGAGTGCACGCCAGCACCTGAACTGTTTGTATAATGTAGTTCTTGTTGAACATCGGTTGGTTTGGTGTTCTGTCACACGGGGCAGCGATGAGAGGCTGGTACTCAATCGCCCGGTCCAGGATTTTAGCGTGTGGACTGGTAATGTTTTTGCCTCATATGCCCAGATGCATTAGCCTGATGGCGGCTAGCGCCGCTTCCTGCTGTATGTACAGGTCAAGGGGAGTTAATTGAAGGGCTATCTCCAGCACCTACTGGGGAAACCACGTTAGAAAAAATGTACTAAGTACATTACCTCATAGGTGGTGCGGAAATGTGTGCATATTATGTAAAATATGAAATTTCTAATGATTAAAACCGCGATATCTTACGAATGGTGAGTCGTAAGAGAAAAAGTGACTGGATCATTTTTGTAGAGAATTGTATGATCTACAACTTTTGTCTGATCTATTTTCACGATAATACTTACTGTTTTCGAGAAAAATGGAAAAAACCTTAATTTTGTACTTTTGACCTTGAATAATTTTTTTTGCAGAAGTAGGATCGAAGGGGATTTTTGACATTTCATTTATAATGATGTATTTAACATCTCTGCCAATTTTCAGCTCTATGCGAATTTTGTCTAAGTTATGACTTATTTTTGTCTATTTTGACTGGATTATAGTCCAACCGGTTTCCGCGGCAAGCAGCGCTCGCACAGACAAGCGGCACCGTCACGCCAACAAGTAGTAAAGGGGTAGGTAGGCTAGTAGGTAGGCATACTGTGAACAATAACATTATTAATTATTGTGCGTCTGATATTGACGCCACATGTGTATAATTTTTTTTTTTACATTGTTCTCACATATAGAAGCAACAATAATAATTTACCCACGATTTGTAATATCTTGATTTAAAAGAGTGTCCATGGAGTTTCTTGCCCGTTCTTCTCCATAGAGATCTACGTTTTGGAATGGGCGACTAGCTTCAACTTTCTGACTAACTGACGGACTATTTTAATTTTGACAATTCAAAAGTGTCTGTACAAGGTTTAATTGAAATAAATGCTTTGAGTTTGAATTTATTAAACTTTATGCACAAGTAAAAAAACTGTACAAAGGCGGACTTAATGCCTTGGGCTTTTTCTACCAGTCTACCTTAGGGTGATGCAGAAACAATATTCAGTAGGTGCAATAGCAAAAAAACAAATAGAAAATATTTGTAAGTAAGATATAAGAATAAAAAACAAACATATAAAAATATATATAAAACAAAAGAAAAAGTTATGAGAGATAAACAAGGAAATCTATAACAACTTAATTCTGAGACGAAACTGCCAACTTCTTGTGTAAATGCTCTCGAACTTTCACCTTGAATGTGAACCGGTAATTATCATATTACATATAACTAAGCACAAACATCTTGATGTTTCGACACGTCGCCAGTGCAACCCGTGCGAAGCAAGAGCAGTTCGCTAGCTGGTAAAATATACAACAAACTTTCAATTAAGCTTTTTAAGCCACAATACCTATTTTATAGCCTAGCCCTAGTTGTAGGATTTCTCAAAAAATGCACTGACCTAAGCTTTACTTGCTGATGCGTAGTTTTAATATCCTTTTGTGTGAACTTTATTATTTCATTATTTATTTTGAAGCGTTCTTTATTCTTATAACGGTTAACTGCATGCTGATTTATGTGCGTTTATGGTAATAGCTGCGATTGCATGTTTATGGTAATCTATAATCGCCCTAGCAATTACCATCATGAATAGCGAGATTATCTTATTTGGAATATCGGCTGCCTTTGCGATATATCGCGAAGTTCTAACTTTAATCGAACGTCTGCCCGGCCACGACTTTTTTCTGAACGAAACAAGCGACGCGTGGAGCGTTGCTCATGCCACAGACGCTCAGTAGCGAAAGCGGCAGCGACCGCTTTGGTTAAGTTTTTTGTTTCATATCAACTAGTAGAATACAAAATAGTAATAGATATTACTTTTACAAGTAATCACTTCAAATTAGGTACTTATTTCATATTTTGGAAAACACTACTTAATTTATTCTTACATCCTTTTGATTACCTTTTCAACTTATATTAAAGTCAGTAAGAACGCTAAGCAAAAACGAAGTAATAGCGCGGACAGGCGATGAGATGCGACGGGGTGGGTCGGGGGAACAAGAAATTTCACGCGGACGAAATCGCGGGCAGAAGCTAGTTATCTATCTATCCATTTAAATATTCGGCGGCCGACGGTGTAGCAATAATGCTAATCTAATTCAATATAGCTATTGTAAAAATTTGATTGTTGTCAAATCTTATGAGATTGATTGATTGACCCTCCGGGTCAAACGTATGATGTACCTTCATGATGTATGTTGTATTATGAAGTCGCATCTGCCATCATGATTCCGTTGCGAAAAAGGGATGGTGCTTTTGGTCCTGGATAGCTCCGCCTCTCTCGCTTTAGAGAAATCATGGCATTAATACTTCACTAAGTTTCTTCTGAGTTTTGGGAACGTGTGTTGCGAATCAATCCATACTAATATTATAAATGCGAAAGTGTGTGTATGTCTGTCTGTTCTTCTTCACGCTTAAATCGCTGAAACGATTTAGATGAAATTTCGTATAGAGATAGCTTGAGTCCCGGGAAAGGGCATAGGATATTTTTTATCCCGATATTCCCACGGGATCGACACTTATGCGGGTGACACCGCGGGGCGCTGCTAGTTACAAATAATTTCAAAATCGTGTTTCGGTTTTTCTTTCAATTGATTTATAGTTTTTAGTTATTTTTCGATTGTATCAAGCACAAAGAAAAGAAACTTATCAAATAAATTGTTGGTTTCAGTCATCAGAGTCGAGGCGGGAATCGGCCACGTTGCCCGCTGTTGGGCTACTGGACCAAGCGACGAGAGAGAGCAACCTGATCTTCCTAAGAAACGTTGGAATTGTGGTTGAAGATTCGCTGACAGCTCTTGTTGAAGAACTCAATAAGATTGTAGCGAGTGATGGTGAGTCAACATTATATCTAAGCTTGTTGTGTAGCATGTGACACAGAGTTAGCATTTGCTAAAAAGTCACTAGTAAACGCATGACTTTTCTATATCTATTCTACTAAGAATAGACAAATTTCTTTCTATCCAACTCTTATATCTCTTCTGCCCGAGCACGGGGCTCGCGAAGACAAATACATATTTATGATTTCCATAGAAACGGGGTTGTAAATTTTAAAATCAATATAGATTGACTGGAAGCCGACCCCAACATAGTTGGGAAAAGGCTAGGCAGATGATGCAAACGAGATAGAATAGACAAATAGACAGATTTCTTTAGAAATCTGCTTACAATCTGTCACTTTGTCTATTCTTCCGTCGACAAAACCCGTTTCTGTGGTGGTCATGCTACGCGTGCAAGAGGCATTATTAGAACTAGACGTTTTGTAAAAGTACATACATAATAATAATAATCCAAACACACCATCATCTCATCATAATCTAGCCAATTTTCAGGGGTAGCACTTGGCTTTGGCCCGTGCTCCCCCATAAATCTGGCGCAACGCCGAGATACGTAAGAAAACAAATCATAAGTTTATTTATTTTCCTTCATAATGGTTTTGTTGCACATAATATTAGAAACATACCAGTATAGCACAGACATTCATTTTGATCATGAAAAGGTATAGGCCTTCAAAAAGAACCGCGTACGACTTTGAGAACACTTTAAGGAGACTTTTTTTTTAATAGACAACTGCAAGCTCTGTGATATCTTTTGCTTTTTAATTTGTAACAAGGATTTGAGGGAGGCCTTTTGTGCAGAAGTCGGACAGTGTAAGATAAATAAAAAAAAACTGTCTTGGTCTGTTTTTGATCCAATATTGTCATACGTCGTAATAGCGACTATCTTACCAGCCAGCACTCGTTAATTTCATACACGAAAAAATATTTTCAGCTTCATCAGACGAAGACTTAAATATAATAAAAGGCCTCATGGACGGCGTAAGGTCGAGTGCAGACGATGCAGCGAGATGGATGCGTGTGTCGCACGCAGCGTTGAGACTTCGATGCGAGTCGCCGCACTGGGCTCGCGAGCACGCTGCCTTACAGACGAGGAGGGACACTTGCTTCTCTCAAGCAGTATGTAGATGAGCAACAATAGAACACTTCTACTACTACTACTATGCCTGTGGCAATGTATAATGGCGCCTGAGACAGCTTACAAATTATTTTAAACACTAGCTTACCCATTTGACAAATTATAGTTCCAGTGGTGAACGATTATATCGATCTGTACAACAATGTAGTAGGGCATCTATTTACTTAGATTTAGCAGACAATATTAACTAGAATTCATAAAAAACTTGCAAATGTCACAGGCCACCATACAATGCCACCATTATAGTCATTCTGAGTCAGAAAATCAACACTTTCATAAAACAGCCTCCGAAACAATCTCTATTTACGGTTTAAGATCATTTGTTTATTTCACTCAAAAATAATACATTCTCTCCTATGAGGAAAAACATGAAAATTAAGATAGGCGACGGTTTCGCTGGGTTATAATTATGAACTAAAATTAAGTAATATAAAAAAAAGAGTACAGACTTACAATTCAAACATTATTCTGAATATGGTGCTTTAATAGCAACAGCCTATTTCCCCGGTGTATAAGTTGGGAAGATGTGGCAGGCAAACGGAGTGCTCAAATGTCCTCTCAAATGATATCAGGAAAGAAGTAACTCTATTTATGACGATGAGACCGTTAGAATCTACTCCCACTCGCTATGAGGTGATGTAACTGGTGAGGTGACATGTTTTCTATTGGTTTACGTAAACACGGGTGGGACCAGACCTTGGATTGCATTGTTGCTAATTTTGAATTGCATAAATTATGCTAGGCTAATTGAAGCTTGTCTTGCTTATTTTTAAACAATTCTTTTACAGTTATCAACTGTAACAGCCGGCTTACTATGCTGGCTATGCTCGATGCCAGGTGACATAGTCGCCAAGTTACTAAGCTCCGGTTTAGGACCCCTGTGCGGGTTCGAAGGCTTGCTGAGTCTTTACTCCACCGAGAAGGCCATGTGGGGAGATATGGTGGTGGCCGTGGAAGATCTACAAACCGTCGTGTTTACGCTGACTAAAGTTGGACATAGGTAAGTTTGTGATGAAGTACTATTACTTCTTCTCTTACAGTTGATACACCTGAATCTCTCTAGATTCAGTTGTATCAACTGATAATAATATACGTGATGGATAGTTGAAGCGGGCCCTGGGGAAAGTACGCTTTATATTGATGTCACCAATATTTAATTAAAGGAAACATATTTTTTCTTCTACCGTAAGTAACTGCATTTATTTAATTTTTAAAGTCGCTTCGCTGATCCAGGAGATAAAGCAAAAAGTGATCACCTGTATTATTATGGCTTGTATTATATTTAATAGTAAGAGTTAATGCTGTCTAGTTAAATAAAAGCTGCTAAATCGTTGTTAATGTTGACTTTGAAATGTCAATAGATAATTTTATTGTATTCATGTAATAATCCGATTGTTCATATACCATTTTCATACATTCCTAATCATATATCAATACATTTAATAAAAAATTTCAGCAATACAGCAGCACCACATGTTTCGGGAACTCGCGGAGCGCTCACCGTCTACATTCCTATTTCTGATTCACTTTACACGAAGTTTACGTCTAAAGAAGTAAGTTTTATTGTCGTTAATTTATTTGCACAATTTTGACCAGTAAATGATAAATGATTTTACTTATGTAAGTGGGTTTGCAGAAACACTTTTACAAGTCAATCATATTTTTTTAAACTAGATGAGGTCGACGTTTCCTATCTGACTACTCTGAGAAGAGGCCGAAACAAACTCAGATGTCAGTCTTTTTTAAAGTCCAGACGTAATCTTGGTCAGGTTATATGAAAACCATGTATATCAATGTCTGAGATGGTCTTTTGAGGAAAGAACCACAGATTGAGAGGACCTGTCCAGTCAGTGCACGCATTTGTCAGAAATCGTGCAGCTCAACTCAAAACTTAAGGAGCTCAACGTTTCGACGAACAATAAAAGGACAATTGGGTAGGCCACATAAATTACTCAAACTGCCAGACCATGACAAAACTAACAAAAAAATGTATAAAATGAACCACATTGTCTTCACATTCACAATAATTAAAATAATATAATACTTTACAAAGTAAGCAAATGTCATTGTTTATATAAAATTAATTAATGTCAATGTGTTTATAAAAAAAAACAAAAGAAAAAAAGACATTCAAAATGCAAAAATTGGAAGCAGCTCAATCCCAAGCCTTTTTGTCCTCAATATAATCTTTAAGGGTATAAAAGGCTTTCTGGCACAACTTACGTTTAATGAATGATTTGAATTTATTAAGGCATATGTGTTGAACGTGGTTGGCAGTTTATTATAAAACCGTTTACATTAGCAACTGAACGACCCACCTATTTTCTTGAGCCTTGTTGTAGGTACAAAAATTTTGTGTTTGTTCCTAGTATTTATATTATGGATATTACTGTATTTTTTAAATAATTTTATATTTTTATGGACATATAAAAGATTTTCATAAATATACTGAGAAGGCACACTCATTACATCAATCTCTTTAAATTTGTCTCTGAGAGAGTGTCTCTGACTTAATTTATAAATTGATCGAACAGCTCGCTTCTGCAAAACAAAGATAGTCTGAATATAGGCGCCATTTCCCCACAATTGAATACCGTACGACTTTACACTATGAAAATAGCTAAAATACACTAAACGGGCAGTCTCTATATCAGTTAAATTACGAATTTTTCGGCTGCAGAACTTAGCTTTTTTGACAATTTGTCTATATGTGGACCCACTGAAGCTTAGCATCCAGAGTTATGCCCAAGACTACTGTGTTGTCTTCAGGATTTAATTCCTCGCCCTCTATCAACACATTAGTTTTCACCTATAGGCGTAAACTTAATGCATTTGGTGATGATGCTTGTAAGCTTAGTAGATGCAGACTTATATGAAAATAGAATGCCGTCGTTGTGTCACTATGGAAATTCAATAATTTGTAAAGGAATAAAAAATGCAGTGACAAATATTCATCATTCCTTACGTCTAGTTGTGTACCGTCCACATATTCGCACTGAGTGAGGGAGAGTGAGAGAGTGAGAGAGAGTTCAGTGTACCTCAGTCTCAGCAATGAGAACATTATAGACTGATTATGTTACTGCTCCATAATTTAGGAAAGGCCTGATACTTACCACTGCACTCAAAACGGTGGAGGAAAACATCGTTAGGTTGACATGTCCTCGAACCACCGAAAATTCGAAACATCTGCAAACCTGGACTGGGCATATGTGGTATATTAACGCCCGCTCACTCTTATAGTAAGGAATCCTGTTTTCGACAGTGGGAACTATAAATATTTAACTTTATTTTGGAATATGTCCTTATTATTTTCTGACTGACCGACTTCTTGACAATTCAAAAGTGCCTGTAAATGGTTTAATTGACATAAATCCTTTGAGTTTGATTGATAAATCAATAAAATGAAATATTTCTATATTAATAAATTACCGAATAAAATGAAATAGTAAACAAACCGTTAATAATATTTAGTTAATAAAAAAATACTACCTATCTATGCTACTGACACTTCATCATTTTAGCCGAAATACACTGCTTGACATAGGCCTCCCCCAAGCACCTCCACTTCGACCGGTTCTGTGCTTCTCGCATCCAACGGGTTCCTGCGGCCTTCACAAGGTCGTCGGACAACACTCGTCGTCGTTACTGACACTTATTTACCTTGTTTCCAGCATCTATCATTCACAATAACGGCAGTGTTCTTCAACATCGGTGTCAACGAGAAGGCGACGCTTGCCGAAGCGTTGGGCGAAACAACGCCGCAGTACCATTCCAACAGTGACAACTTGGACCGACTCAACAAGTACTACCACAAGTATAGCAAGATATTTCCTACTGACCATATGGCGGCTAGCAGAGGTTAGTGTCTTATTAGTACCAGTGTTGCGAAGGATGGTTGTTTCATTTGTATTGTCGACCTCGTAAAAGTTTGACTATAAAACTAACGTTGAAGTGAGGTTCTGTAATACGGGTCTTAGATAGTTCTAAGACCCGTATTACAGAACCTCACTTGAAACTCAAGCATTACTTACAACACACATCAAAAGTGTCTAGGGATCAAGTACGTTTTAGAGTATCGCCGCAATTAAGGATTATTATTTTAACTTTTTTTGGACTCGTAATCTTTAGGGAGGGGGAGGGGGGTACAGAAAAACGTTACGGCGCGTTACATAGGGGGGAGGGAGGGTCAAAAATCTTCAAAAATTGCGTTACGTAATACTTGAACGCCCCCCTGGTACCAGGCAACGTACTGTGGCTGTCACTCTTGGCACTACACAGAGCGTCATAAGCCGCCTCTGGGCACGCTATCGTATCACGGGCAGCGTGACCGAGCGACATTGAGGGCGATCTCGCATCACCACTCGCAGACAGGACCGGTACAAAATACTGCTCGACGGAATCGTACTATGACCGCCCTGGTTGTTGGCTACGAGGCCCCACAGGTCTTGCTGATAAGTGACCAAACCATCCGAAATCGTTTACGTGAAGTAGGTCTCGTATCCCGAAGGCCGCTGAGAGTTCCACCTATAGCACCCCGCAATCGTAGGGTCCGTTTACAATGGGCTCGCGAACACAGAAATTGGAAGGAAGAAGACTGGCGTTGTTTGCTTTTCCGATGAATCTCGTTTCGGTATGAAGCCGGATTCAAGACCAAGTCGAGTTTGGAGGACCTCTGAACGTCAAGAACATTTGAAATTTTGTCAGGAAGTTCATTTATATGGAGGGGGAACAATAATGGTTTGGTCCGGTATTTGGATCGGTGGAAGAAAGTATCTCATTTGGATCAGGGGGTTGCCCCTGATCCAAATGAGATACTTTCTTCCACAATCCTCTCCGCATAAATCTGAGCATTGAGGTTGCTTAATGCTCAGATTTATGCGGAGAGGATTGTTTCAGACGTTATCATCCCTTTGCGAAGCCGGTTGAGTGATTCGTGTCGACTAATGCACGGCAATGCACGTCCACACACGGCTAGAGTCGTAACACGCACTCAAAGCATGCCAAATCGCTGTGATTGTGTGATTCGTGTCAATGGTGGAAACAGATTATTAACTATTTTAACGTTACCATAAAATTTAAAACATCCTCATTTTTGCTTTTTTTGCCATTGACGAAATTAACTTAGGTTAACTACCCACAATTTGCAAAAATTGCAATTTTTCTTAATGTTTACAAAATATAGGGTTAAGTTGTTAACTTGATAACTTAAACATAGGAATTAAAGTAAAAGCCAGTCTGGGACACTAGATTTGGTAAATATTAATTGGATAATTTTTTATAGTTAAAAATGTACTTGATCCATAGACACTTTTGATGTGTGTAGTTTGAAGCTAATATTAAGCAGTAGATGTTGAGCGTAGAGGAGCCATTTAAGAAAAGGAAATGTGTGGAAAGATCTTATGGCTTACAAAGGCATTGTGGAATGTCGTGTGGAAAGTTTTAGGTATGAATGAGGGCCATCCACATTGACACCTAAAATATTCATTTTACTTCTACATTTACACATACATTTACAGACGCCACCACCAGTCACCGGTGCCACTTTTAGACTAACTATGGTCAATATAAAATTAAATGTGTGATAAGATCCGTTTTTACAATTTCACTACTCTTATAGCCAAGCCGTCTGTAAGACTAGAGGAAAACAAAAAAAAAAAACGATGGATGGATTGTGTGAAAGATGATAAGGCTAGAAATTTCTCTATTAGTCGGTAATCTCGATACTCACCCTGAGTATCGAGATTACCGACTAATAGAGAAATTTGGAAAGATGAAGACAAGTTGCGCCGACCCCAAATAAATTGGGATAAGGTCAAGGGAATGATGAGTTCGTTAGGCGGTTTCTTTATTCGTTAACAAAGACATTAGTTGAGTTTATTAAACTTAAGAGCGTTTACGCCGTACGGCATTTCATACAAACTTTCAAGGCCTTATTTTTCGAAATGAATGAACCGATTTTAATGAAACTTTATACGCATAAGCAGGATACAAAGGTCTAAAAAGTTAATTGAGAACATTTTCGAAATGTCTTAGTTAAAAAAAGATAACTGGAAATCTCTGTTTCTATGGAAAATTTAAAATCGGTCTAATTTGGCTGTAACACTATTTTTCGAAAATGTTCTCAACTATTTAGATCTTTGTATCCTGCTTATGCGTATGAAGTTTCATTAAAATCGATTCATTCATTTCGAAAAAAAAGGGCTTGAAAGTTTGTATGAAATGCCGTACGGCGTAAACGCTCTTAATTATATGATTTCAATTACAGCATCATCAAGAACTAAGCCTCTCGAGGAAGTCATGGAGACCCTGAGGAGATGCGTGCACAAGAAAGTTCCCAAAAACGTTGAAGTACTACATTTAGCTTCACTAGCAGCCAGACTTATGAATGGTAAGATTTTTTAAACTTTTATTGTGTATGTAATTATTCATTTTAAATTGAATACTGGGGTTAGAACCTAAAATTTCCTTGCGAAGTAGATCTCTATACATTTTTCACTGTGCGCAAAAAGTGAATAGCTACATAAATACGGGCTGTAATCAAGTAGAGAAGTGTCGAACAGTGTTGTTAAACTATAATACATAACAAAAACGTATAACAAACCAATAGCGGCGTACAAATAAACAATTTCCGGTACTTGACATCTGCCAGCGACAAGCTGTCAACGTGACATCTGACAGCGACATCCTGTCAACCTGACAAGCGATTCGGTTTTGCCAAAGAGGAAAAAAGCAAACCATAATTAGCTTTTTTGGGGATATCAGCCTAAGGTTTATATATCTATAGTAGAAATAGAAATGTAATGAGTCATGGAAAACCAACTGGAGAAATTTATTGCTAAAATGTATGACCAAATGAGCACCAAACTAAATGAACTAAAATCCGAATTTCATAAGCAAAACGAACATCCTGGCTGAAAATTTATAAAAATCCTTACTTTCACTAATGAAACATTATTAAAACCCTTATTGGAGAAAAACGTAAAACTAAATAACGAAATAAAGACATTGAAGAACCAGGTCTATAGTCTAGAGCGGGAGGCGAAGAGAAACAACATTTGCTTCATGGAGTTAGAGAAGACGAGAAGAGTACCAACGAGCTTTTGGATATGTTACAGACTCGAAACAAAGCAGGAGAAATAGATGGACTAGAACCAAACGCACACAGACTTGGATAAAAAGAGTTCCCCTCTTTTTATCCAAGTCTTTATCCAAGTTAAAGGGAGAATGCGCCAAGATTAAAGCAAGGTCAAAAGAATGCCCTAAAATGCAATAAAATGGGCGACATAGAGACTTTCCTGGCGGGATATAAAAGTTCAAAAATATAAAATAGCAATAGCATAGACTCAACTGTTTTATGGCAATCTATTTAGCCTCCTAAATATAAATTTATTTTCATTTTATATACATTCAATCGCCCTGAAAAGTAGTTTTAAAGCTTGTTTTATTCTTATTGTTTTATACAATGCTTAAAACTTGTTTTAATCTGTGTTTTTAAGCGTGTGATAAAAACACGGTTTAAATTCAAACTGTTTTAAACATGTGTTTCAAAACAACTTGTTTTAATCGTGCCAACCCTGATCCTATGTCCATTCCCGGGACTCAAAATATCTCTCTATACCAAATTTTATCTAAATCGGTTCAGCGGTTTAAGCGTGAAGAGGTAACAGACAGACACAGTTTCGCATTTATAGTATTAGTATGGATATAAATCTGAAATCCAACCCGTCTTGAGCAAGAGTGGTAATCAATGTTCATGTTTCCTCTGCACCAGAAGAGGTGCCCTGTAGTAGGACGGTAATAAGTAAGCTGGTATAATAATGTAACAAAAGAAAAAATCTATATTTTTTAATCTGTGGTGATATTAAAATCCTCATAGTAATGTTAAATTGTGTGTCTTAAGTCTTTTTAAGCTAAATTCATAAACAGGAGTTTTAATTCCAGGTGTCAGATTCACATCATGTAAAAGTGCCAAGGACAGAACGGGAATGTCGGTGACGTTAGAACAATGTTCTATACTCGCTTCCGAGTACCATCTAGCTGAACATGAGATGAAGAAAGCACTCAGTATTATGAGAAGGTAAGATATATTAGGTCCCCACCTAAGAAATCAGCGTTTTGTATGGAGAATTTTAAAGAAGTTGCATTTTACATACTAACATTTTCTTAATTTATTTAACAACCATGAACACTAATGTTTTAAAACTTTTATGCACTAATTTTTAAAAACTAAGATAACGTATGCCACTTAGATTAAGCGACAAAAATAAGTTTTGGCTAAGTTAAAACAAATACATAGTGGTCATTTCTACTAACAAAAAAGGAGTAATTTTTAAGGTATTTTTTATGTTTAGAAAACTATATGTACTAAGGTTTTTTTTACTATTGGTAGTTGTCTATGATCCTCATAATCGATAGAATATCAAGCAATTGATGAATATTTTAAATAATAGAAGTGACAAGGTTCTTTATTTGTGAGAAAAAAAACGCCAATTTTATAGATGGGTCCCAATATATCCGATTTTTTAAATCCTAATGAGTGTCATTATTCTATCCCATATTAGTCGTCATCCCGGTAGTAACTCCCTTTCTAGTCATATCAGCTGTCACACAGTCCATCTATTGTTTCTTTGGTCCTCCCCTACTCTTATAGCTTTCCACATTCACCCCGAAAACTTTCCTCAAGATGGCGGCGTTTTTATTACTATTTTGCATCCCACACCCATATCATGACAATCGATTTCCACACAACTTTTCAGTCACCGTCATAACCTTTTTTAGCATGTGAGCTAATGAGGCCTCGTATCTGGCGTTAGTCCGGCGCGGACGTAGGTATTCTTCGACTCCAACTTTAATTGGCGAATTATTTTATAAAGTGTCTGATGAGTAGCTAGTGATTTAGGCAACTAAACTAAGGAAACTATTCTTTAGCATTTAGATTACATAAATATGGAAAGTACAGACGCTGTGACACTTCTGTATACAGTTGCCAACATATTAAACAAAAGAACATAATAAAGTATCACATTAACGTCTTACAACAAAGTCTTAAGACATAAAATTACATCTGCCTAAAATAAATACGTAATATAAAGGTATTATTTTCAGTGAGGGCTGTCGCCGAGAAAATACTTACAAGAACATAGGAATAAGGAAGTATGCGTTTACGAAGAAACAAGTGATGGCCCTACCCGCAGACTACAGACCACCGGCAGGTACTTATGGATCTACTCAAACGTAAAGGTACATCCAGACCATAAATAAAACCTTAAATACATTCTAAACTATATAAATCTTTTTACGGTCGTGACAATCTAATGTTCCTCATATCATTTGGTTTTTTATTAGTATAGATCTATTATAAATTCAGATAAAGCATCTTCAGATTTAGAATAATAAGAATTAACCTAAGCAACTTTGGCGGGGAAATCATTCAAAATTAATTCAAGTTTGCAACTTTAGTACCAAAATCTTCAATGAGTACTGAAACGATATCTGAAGTGATTACACAGTGATATTAAAATAAAAACTCCAGTAGATTTAACATTAATTTGTATTCAAAGATCGTATTTACTAGTATTGTGCAATAGCCATTCTAAATGCAGGTTGTAATAGAATTCTAAAGATTAATACTAGTTAAGATACGTTTATATTCAAAACATTGTATGCCATGAACCAATTCAGAAAAAACATGTGTGGTATTTTAGGCATAAGAATATACTTAATATCGATCACCAATTTAACGGTTAATCGATTACGTTCTGTTAAATTAGAATAGAATAGTCTTCCAGGCAAATCTAGGTCTGGGACCATTTCACCATATAACATTGTTAATTCGACTCCTGTATCGTCGATTTGACTTAAATCCTAGTCAACATCGATTTTGATCGAAATTGCAACTTTGTGGATCGATTTTTTTAGTACTTATAGAACATTGTACCTACTTATTTAGTTTAACTTGTTAAGTTTTGGAAGCTATCGCATAGGTACTTACTTATTAAAGAAGTAGGTATGATATTTCTGGAATGAAATCTCATTTTATTGTTTTGATTTAGACAATAATGTGTAAACTAGGACCAGAGAATATTTCAGTCTTCTTTCACATTGTAAAACACGATTATGATAGAATTTTGCTAGAACACTTTGGTTATAAACGATAGATTATATAACTAATTACTTTCTGAGCGAATCTTAAAAGTAGTTTTTCAATCATGTTCTTGAAATGCTAGAGATGTTCATAGTATAAAAGAAAAGAAAGTTTGTATAGAAACGCTTATTCGAGATCCGTTTCCTAGTAATACATATTTCTTATATTCACTGATTATTCTAAATAAATATTTTGACTAAAATTATGCAACGAAACTGTACTCGAATAGAAATTACCGTTCAAATTGATGATTATTACGATAACTTAAACCAAAATCTTCCAATGTAGTTGCCAAGATGTTTGTTAAGTACTTTAAATGTTAACTAGAAATTATTATTTATTTGACACTAGTAATATATGGTTTTTCTTTCTTGGATAATACTAGCTTTTGTTAGTAAGTTGAGGCTTCGGTGACTAGAAGGCTATTGGGTATCGCAACGTCATAATTGTTGTGAAGAAATTAAAAATAAAGTCTTAAAAGCGTGCGTCCTGACATTGCACTGGGACGGGCTTGATTTCCTCATCGTCACGACTTACTAGGTTTGTAGTGACCAAAGCTCAAACATGCAATACTACTGTGGTGTAACTGCAAAATCAGATAATAATTAGTTATGAATAGAGGCTTCCAAGTTACATTTCCAAAAATTTTACGTCGGGGTTTTTACTCTCGTTTTGCCCGATTCTCTTTATCGAGCACAGAATAGAGTTCAAAGAGCAATAATTTATTCGACTATTACGATATAAGAAACAGAAATGAGAAGAAGCTCAGAGTAAGCTGCTCGACCCCGTAAGTTTAAAGATTATTATGATTCCCGTGCCTAGATTAGTCAAAACCAGTATTCAACATCAATTTAATCTTCCATAATCATAGTGCCAAAATATACATAATAGAATTACAATATTATCCATAGACATATACAATTTGTAGAAGTATTTATTACAAAGTAATAATAGTGTTTTCCACTTAATAGTATAATTCTTCCGTATCCGTATTTGGACCGGACTTTGAATGAAGTTGTGATGAAAAGTTAGTGTTAACCCTCTTATTGGTAAATGCGGAGTAAAGTTAGTTGTTGAAACCATAAAAATAGGACGTTTTCGACATGTAAGAATGGACGAGACCAGCACCCAAACGTTTATAATAATAAAGCTGTTTATTTCCGAAATTTGAGTAAGTACATATATTTTAATATCTTATTATTCTCTTTTGATACAAATTCTTCCTGAATTTGTATCAAAAGAGAATAATAAGATGTCTCGCAGTTCGTTGTACCTTTTTGCATAGGTCTCCCCCAGCTCTCTCCATTGTACTCTGTCCTCTGCAACTCTGGTCCCAAGGTTGGATGGATATCGTCTTCTCATCCTGTTTTTGGATGCTTATGCCCCCTATTTTCTGGCCCCGTAACTTGGGTATCTTGTTTGTTCCATTTGTTTGTATTACGTCGAAGCATGTGTCCTGGTCAGCACCATATCAAATGATCTATACGAAGCAACATAGCCGTAACTTTGTTTTTTTCTACCTATCTCAGTATTTACATACTCCCAAGCTTGCTTCCTTCCATCGCCCTTGGACGTTTTGATAGTTTCTCTATACCAAGAAACCAAGTTTCGCAGCCCTCCAGACATTTAACGTTTAGTTGATAGTAAACCGGATCGTAGAAGTCGAAGCCGGCCCAAGCTCAGATGGTTGGATGGCGTAGGCCAAGATTTAAGAACTGAGAGTGAGAAATGGGAGAGAAGTAGCCGAAAATAGCTCACAATGGAGAAATATATTCTTCCATGCTAACCGCCCACAGCTGTAAAGTATTAGATGAGGAACTTCGGATTATTCATATATTTTTAGAGGTTTAACTTTACTTTACGTTTATTAATAAGGGGGTAAATGATCCCTATTTGCAAGAGAAGCCAGTTGATTTAGCATAGTGTCATTCTAAAGTAGATGAGAATGTCAATTATTTATTAACGTTTATTAATCGGTTGAAGGACACTGGACGAGACACGAAATAAGTTTTATTGTTGTTACTACGTTCAGTGTCCGTCAATGCGTTAATTATCGTGGTTTGAACTTTTTGGAACGAAATTCCTTATCACTGGTTGTACTCTGCACGCTTGACGAATGAGAACTAGACCGAAAAAAGTGTAATATATAAATATATATAAATTTGACCTTAACAAAAGTGAAGGGAACTTCGTTCCAACCGGGCGTCTCACGACACCACTAGTTTTTTATGAATTTTCTTTAAAGTCGACCTCTGAAAGCATTGTAATTAATGTTATAGTCTTGTTCTTTACCTTCGTACCTGAGTCTGATTTTGATAGCAAAAGATCATATTATTATGATTTACATGCACTAGATTTCCTTTCTTGCAATCAAAATTTGTTACAAGGCAGTATTCATTTTCTCGTAATATTTATTTTCGTTTATGTAATTCCGCTGGGGACGCCAATTGAACGATAAAAACGTTACTAAATCGTATCAATAGATTCAATGTTGGTTTGCGTTTCTAGATTTTCGGTAATCTGTCAATATCGCCGCGAGCGGTATTGACTCTGTGATAACTCGAACTAGCCAAATTAAAAAGTTAAATCAAATATTTTTATATGAAGTGTTGATGTCGTTGTCTTTATACACATAAACTGAAGCTTGAATTACGGAAAATATAGGTGACAATAAGATTTGCCTTAGGAAATGTGATGTGCATTAATTAAACAACGCAGGCAACGTACAGTTATGAAGCAAATCAATATAATTATAGTTTTTACAATTAATGTAACTTTTGCAATCCCGACAATTATATTGTGTCGATTAGAGTTAAAAGAATTAACTTTGAGAAATTGATGAACCCTCCAAAAGTGCAAGACGATCGTTATAAATGCGCGTTGTGTCAGTAAGGGCGTTTAAAAAGTGCAGTCGAACTCGTAATTGATTTACCACCCTCGGTTGAAATTATCTTTTTGCTTGAGACCAATGTGACAGTTGGGTAGTTTCAATCAATTTCAAAGGGAGTTTTCGTCTTATTCTTCTTCGTCATATCGATGTCAGATTTTGTTAAAAGTGATAAAGAAAATACGAGGTCGATTTTACATCAAATATAGTATTCTTCGTCATGACCAAACTCAATACAGTCATAATGAATAAGCAAACTTAAACTCAAAGCATTTATTTCAATTAAACCTTGTACAGGCACTTTTGAATTGTCAAAATTAAAATAGTCCGTCAGTTAGTCAGAAAGTTGAAGCTAGTTGCCCATTTCAAAACATAGATCTCTATGGAGAAGAACGGGCAAGAAACTCCATGGACACTCTTTTAAATCAAGATATTACAAATCGTGGGTACGCTCTTTTATAATTTCTAACGTAACGATATATCGTGGAGGTCCATAAAATGTTTGGAAATACGTGCACGTTTTATAGTTATCGTGGACGGAAATTTAAAAGCGTCTACATTTATTTCCATACATTTTACTCTCCTGTGTTGTCGTGATGACGTAGTGAGGAAGCGGGCGCCCACGATAACATCCTCACGTTAGAAATTATAAAAGCGCACAATAGCTTCAAGCAAGAGTGAACATACATCTTCTGGGGACGCTTATTCCATCATAGACCTCATCCATTGCTTTCCATCAGACGTAATCGAGGTCAAGAGCATGTCCAGTCGGCAATAGAAAAAAAAGCGTAACTCTCTGAACATCGCAACAGCTTTCATTTTGCAGTTCAACAATATTACAATGTCATATGAATTTTACAAATATGTACAATATATTATGTGTCATGTTTGTCGCAAATAAACGTATTTTCTTTCTTTCTTTATTTCAATATTTTGAGTAATGGATGTAAAAATACTCGTATAACTAGCATAATAACTGGAAAAAGTGCTTTTTACTTTAGGTGGGTCTGTGAGCCCCAGCGGAATTAAATAAATGAAATAGATGCCAAACATTGACTGTGTTGAATGGTAAAGAACTGTTGTAACTAATACAATGAAATAATACCCTACCAGGCAATAATTAGGAAGTATTTACCCATTTGAAAAATCGTAGGAATATAAATACCCTTACATTTTGATCGTTATAATCCTTAAAGGGGGTCATTGTAGTCATCATTATGAACAACTTTTACTATAGGACCAACCCTCAAATCGTGAAAAAAGAATCAGCTGTTCCGTACATTTATGTTCGTATAACTCGTAAAAATTTAGGGAACAGCTGTTTTTTTTTCGCGATTTCAGTTTTGGTCCCATAGTAAAAGTTGTTCATAATGATGAGTATAATGACCCCTTTTAAGGATTAAAACGATCAAAATGTAAGGGGGTATATTACAATGTGATAATAATTGTCATTTTCTTGAAACCATTCTCTGAGCGGGAGTTTAAGATTCTTTCTATGGCCGATAATCTAAAAAAGTCACTTAGCACGTGCTTTGACATGTTCCCGTCTCTATCTTGCAGTTATACAGAGTCAAATGGAATTAACTAGCGAAACTCCGCAGGCGTCTTGGGTATCAACGGCTAAACACGACAAAACAAAAAAAAATGTACAGAATTTTATTTGGAGTCAATGACCACTGCTGGTACGGTAGTTCTTGGAGTACGAATAAATAAAATCAGTTTTATTTCTTTTCTCAGGTGAAGATATCCATAACCTTTACGTCTGTACAGTTTACACAAAAATAATTGATTGTTTAAACTTATATTTCAGGTATGTATACTATACCTACGGTTCATTGACCCCAAAATAAAGAGTCAATTTTTTTTTGGTTAGATAATGATACCCTGCTGTTACGCTAATTAAATTTAACCCTTTAGATTGACAGTTGTACGCCAATGGTGTCGATTCTCGAAACTATCACTAAAATTCCTTACTTTTGGCTATGAGAATCTTATAGCTAAATACTCGAGTATAGAGAATCGGCGCCAGTGACACAAATAACGCTTGGTCAAAGTAAGCGGTAAGTAGCTTTTATAGATCTCGGCCCTAATTTCTGTCAAAGTAAGCGATGACAAGATCTGATAATGTGGACAAAATGTGCCCTAAATATGCTAAGTAGATACTAAGCATATGTAGGGCAGAAACTATTAGTAAGTTTATGTACAGACGCCAGCACATCGAGCTACTACAATCTGTCAAATTTCTTTAATAGATTTTCAACTTTATCGCTAAAGCATAAGGTTCAAAGTTGATTGGGAAAACTTGACAGTTTCGGGTAGGTTGATGTGCTGGTGTCTGTACATACATAAACTTACTTATAGTTTCTTATAGTCTTTCTTATTTGGGAAGCTAAAGTGTCGAATTTGATCAGTCTAATTACAGTGTATAATATGGGACATATAGTCCCATATTATATATGTATGTATAATATGGGACATATAGCCCCATATTATATACGGGCTTGTTTCTCATTATACAGTTAAAAAAGTAACTGTCAGTCAAAGCGAGAAATAATCGACGCTGATTTTTACAGTGTTAACTCCCGATGTTTGAAAGCATAAAATATTGAGTTTGAATTAGATTGGTTGTTTTTGTTAACCAATTGGAATAGCTGGCATGAGATTTCACGTCATTTACAAAAGACGTACCGCTTATCGGAGATGGCGCCTGAGGTGCGGGAGGGGGTAGGGGCGTGATAAGTCGCGAGAGAGTCTTTCGCACGCTGACGAGGGTCAACACTCAACTTCCTCAGGCACCGTTTTAGCGAAACAGTAGGCCTGTCGTCATAGATTTGATCAGATATTAAGAAATCTTATAACACTCTCTTATTCCTTTGATTCTTGATGCTATTGTTTTTTCCATCTATAAGAATTCTCTCAGAAAACTGCGTAGACAGTTTTAATTTATAGGTAAATATTTACATAATACCCATCAGTGATACTGATGACGATTGTAATATTTAATAATATGAGAAACTTTGTATATCTCATAGCAAGTATTAGTGGAGATACTGAAATATATTATATTTACTAATACATAGGTATAAGTCACGTACGCTAGATTTAGAAAAAAAACATTTGTGTATATAGAGCGTTGTTTTGTCATAGTAACATTGTATTATTCTTAGCTTTATGGGAATATACTTTAAAATAATACTCCTACGTAAATATTCTCACGTATAGTTAGTTTATACAATAGATTCTGTTTAAATATTTTCCTTTACCTTGTAAGCTCTGAGCTGCTGCAAAGCTGAGCGAGTCTCCACGCGAACGTAGACTACGAGATAACTCCAATTAGATTGCTTTGCATTGATAACGAAATTTTATTAATTGGATAAAGCCGACCTCACAATTGACAACAATTGAACTGTTCTACAATGTTTCTACAGATAAATTGGATTGAATGACACGCCACGCAACTTTGTTCACAGGAACAAACATTGATTCATCAATCTATGAATCTAAATACACATAGTATTGTAGAATTACGACTGTTCAAATGTTATAAAAGTAAGTTTGTCAATTGAATGTCGTGAAAGTTTAATATTAACATGATGGTTATTGTATTTTATATCTAGGTATATAGACTACACGATATTATCAGCAGGTTCATTTCTAATAACGCAATAACATCGAAAACACAAAAATATCCTGCCAGCTAGCGAGACTACATAATTAGTGCTTCGTTTACGATATAACAATAGAGTGTGAGGGAGAGAAAGAACAGATTCAGATTCAGATTCTTTATTTGTTAACATAGGTGGTTACAGAGGTTAACAGAGGTTGACAACTGGGAGATTACTCTGATAACGAAGTCAATTGACGAAATTGATGCCCTTTATCTGATTCCGCTACTCTCGCTACATGATTCAAGCATGAAATAAGTTTTCCGCGGATCACGCGTTTTGCACAGCACGCTCTATTTCGGAAACGATGACGATAGAGATACATCGAGGAATTTACAAACTGATATATCTTTACTATAACTACTCTTAAATTCAGCGTATTATCACTAACTGTACAGTAGCTTTTAATGTGTATAACAACATTGTTTCAATGACAAAACAACGCAATAAGAATATATAATTTATTTAAGAAAAAGTGTTACCCTACACAGTATTACACTTTGCAAACTCTTAGAGCATTCATTTCACAAGTTACAATTATTGAAAGTTGATTACATTACGGATACAATGAAAGTACCTAATTTAGTACTTAATAATGTGTGTATATGTTAGATACGTTATTAATGCTTGTATATGTTGTTCGTAATATTGATTGGTGTATATATGTAGTATTTGTGAAGCGCTCCGAAATATGTCCAGTAAAAACTTTTTTATAACGTTGAAGATGACAAATATTTGCAAATATTCATTTTGTCTTTTAACTAACGTGATTGCATTGAGCATCGACCAATGAATCACATGAATTGGTAAACAATGAATTTTTGGAAACTAATCTGATTAATACATTTTACTGGATTCATATTAAGGAGAAGCGCCATATTAAAATGTGGTCTACTGTACTTTCTTTTCATTCTCATTTATTTATTAGACATTATATTTCTTAGTATAAAATTTTTTAAAATGTTTTTTAGTTTATGTAAGTAGTGTATTTTTATCATAAGGGTAACAAGATTACGTTTACTTACGTTACGTTTTGGCCATAGGTGAAAAATTTTCTTTCTACAATGGTATAAAATGTGATTTTCTTAAATTATTATTATACAATTTCAGATTGTACTTAATTATGTAATTAGTGCTTAAAAATGTTTTTGATGATTTTTTGTATAAATTGGGTTATTTATGTGCCATTCGGAGTTCTGAGATTTATTTGGTACAAATTATCTTTATTTACTGTTTAATAATTAGACATTTAGGTACTTATAAATAAAGAGACTTAAGAAAATAAGATTGCAAGGCCAAAATCAGGGAAGAATTATCATAATGGAGAAATGTGGAAAGCTTATATTTGGCTTTGAAATCTCATTTCTATAAATTGTCTGGTATATTTTGCGTCTTGGGGCTGATAGCTTGGGTAAAAGTTTTTTGAAATAAACAGAACCGATGTAACGCTGACCGGAATAAAATGGTTAATGTTATACTTCTTGAATTATTTCTTAGACAGGGCTTTATTTAACGGTGATTTGGTATTTACAACGTAGTTTGGTTCAGGTATCATATTTTATCTCTTTCATCCTGCCTATCAACTCTCAATACTATATTAATAGTTAAGTTAATTTCGCACTGGAGTATGTCTTCCCATTTAAGTGGCTTTATTTAATTTGTTTAAAGCATAGGTACATTATATTATTTATGAAGTGTTTTAATATGTACGTCACTAAAACGCGCGAACTTTACTTGTTCATAGCAGGCTCTTTCAATTTAAGCGTTTGATGCCGGACGACATTATATTAACTTACACTAAGTACTTAAAGAAGATAGAGATCAATGTAAAGCGAAATACATGTCGCAACGCTTCGCTTCGGCTCTGCCAATGTGAATTTATTCTAAGTGCTCATACACACGAGCGACATGCCTCTGTCGTTGACGCGTGTGCTCGTGTGTTCTAGCATTAAGAGGTTTCTGAAAGCTTATTCTGTTGAGTCTATTGTCGTATCTTATATTTGGTGACTAGTTATTCAACATAATGTACAATGCGTGCCACGTAACAAGAGACTTGACACACCACGTGGTTTGACATGCGCAGTACACGATTTTAGGTATCTTTAGCGGTATGAGGTCTGAGTGCGGGACGGGACCGGACGTCATAGGGGCGGCGGAAAGAGCGGGGGAGGCGGGGTCAAGTCTCATCTTTCGTGGCACGCATTGTACGCAGCCCATTTAAATGTTTAACTGTCACAATATAAAAGACAATAGTAAAACAATGGCCGCTGAACTGAATCAGCTTGCTTCTAGTTAAGACTGGATAATACGAACTTTTTATCTGCTACAATTTAGCACCCCAATATATTATGCTCTGCTGTTAATATTTTATGTTCATAAATTCTGTACTTCATCTCATCGGAGGGACCCGTGGCTAAATAATAACAGCTGCACAGGTCGATAGATCAGGTTAAGCTACGCTTGCCGCGGTTGGTCTGTGGATGGGTGACCATCTTTACATACCGTGACCCCTCCGTGCCTCGGAAAGCACGTTAAGCCGTTGGTCCCGGCTGTCATTCGTGGATCTTTGACAGTCGCTACGGGTAGTCAGAAGCCTGAAAGTCTGACAACCAGTCTTATCAAGGGGTATCGTATTACCCAGTGATTGGGTTGTGGACGTCAGATAGGCAGTCGCTCCATGTAAAATACTGGTATTCAGCTGCGTCCGGTTAGACTGGATGCCGACCCCAACATAGTTGGGAAAAGGTTCGCCAGATGATGATGATGACATTCTGTACTTCATCTGTACACAAAATACGCACTTGGACGTGGAGTTGCGGACACCAGCTTATACAATACAATAATACTTGTCAGAGAACCGAGTAAACACGTGGACATTATAAGGCTTTTCAAAACCAGCTTTGATTTATTTTGATAATCATATTACGCCATATTTAGTATGTACATGTAAAGTTCGCGCCACAGTTTGCAAGAGATCTGCCGTTTATTGTTCGATGTTATTTCTGGATTAGGCTGTGAATCTGTACGTGAATCAAGTGATTAATAATAAATTATTATGTTGCTTTCTTCGTTTTTTATATTTATTGTAATTTTTTGCTTCAACCCCCCTTTCTATATTATGCAAGGAAAGCTTGTGTTTCCGTCTAAAGGCATCCGCAGACAGGCGCGATGCGACGGTGCATCACGATTCTGGTAAAACAATTTCCATGAAGTTTTCATAGAAATAGTTCTACTAGAGTCGCTTCGCGCCTTAATAGCAAGAAGTTTCTGATTGTCTTTTTTTTTACATTTTACCTTTTTACTGATAAGTAACTGTCATCATAATGTCTTATCTGATGTGACGTACACTGACAATATGGCACAAGGCACAATCGGCAGGAAAATATAACTTAATAAAAAAACATATTTATAGCAATAGTAATTACAACGCAATTTTCAGTGCGTGGTCAACAAAATGTCGTTTCTTGCAATCGACAAATGGTCAAGGTTTTTCAGAATAATACGACAAAACGGTGGGATTTTAAAATCTTGCTATAAAATATGGAGGTTCGAAACTTTGAAAGTAAGTCTTTGTAAAATATAAACAAGTATAACAAACGCGAGCAAACGACTAGCTATCGACTATTTTCTCGCTCAAGAAAAGTAGATACAATAGATGCAATCCCGTGTCATGATCCATTTATATTAAGAGTTGATCGCTTACTGATCGTTCATCGTTCACATTTCTGCCGAGATCTCTCTCCACTAGTTTCTCGCAACAACAAGAGCTATGAAAGAAAATACTCGTCTCAGCGACGCTTGCTTGGCGGGCAGCACACTCGCTGAGACAGAGCCTCTAGCATATATCAGCAGGTGGGCGATTGCTCGCGCACTCGTTCCTAGCCCAGCGATTAAACTACATATCTGAATTACGCTCTCGCTACTCGTTGCTCGCAAAATCGATTCTAGTTGCTAGCCCTACTCGCTTATCGCTAATCGTCGGTAGTGGACTTGTCCCACTATCGCCTCTTTCCCATGGGTGAGGCACTAAGTACGTCACTACGAGGTGATTCTTACTTAAACCTTATTACACTCGTTTTTCTCCATGTTCCTGAAATGTTCTTATGGGTTTCAACACAACACGTGCTCGTTGTAAAATCTATTCTAATGCATTATCACCCTGTAATGTTCCCAATACTGGGATATAGGCCTTCTCTCAGTGAGACGAAGTGGGCCATAATCCACCACGCTGGCCCAGTGCTTGTTGGCGGATGTCACTTTTTTTTTGTGTTCGAATTTTTTGTTCTAGGACATGTCGGTTTGCTCACGATGTTTTGCTTCACCGTTCTGAGAGCAGTGGTGATGAAATAATTTACACAAAGTTAGTGCGGGCTTGGGTTAGAACCCACGACCTCCAACTCCCGATACCACTGGGCCACCACTTCTCTCAACCAGACTATCCCTCTATTGAACGAAGCTCACTCTTGTAGAGAAGCCAGCACATCAAGCTACCCGAAACTGTGAAATTTTCCCAATCAAATTTGAATCTTACGCTGTAGCGATAAGGTTGAAAATCTATTAAAGAAATTTGACAGATTGTAGTAACTTGATGTGCTGGCGTCTGTATCTTTTAATTTACCCTCTGCTGGGACACAGGCCTACTCTCTGGGAGAGGGATTAAGTCATGGTCCACCACGCGGGACCAGTTCAGGTTGGTACCACGAAACCCCTTACATATCCTTAAATATCCATTATTACTTCAACAGGAAGGCAAGTATGTCGGCTGTGATGCCAACGGTAACAAATACTATATGAATAATAACTACATGATAGGCCGCTGCCGCTGGGTCGAGCACAATATCAATTACAGATGGGATTATGATGCTACACACGTAAGAAAAAGACAATTTTGTATTTATTTATTAAACAGGGTGCTACACAATTTTTGTAGTCAATTTAATACCGAATAATAAAATTTCATTGCTAGTAGTTGTAGTTATTATTCAATAATCATCAGAATGAGAGTCGGTCGCCGTACCCAAGGAACGGGCACTTCCTTTTGATTTTACACATAGTATTCCTTTGCAGTAGTTGATCCTTATCGAAAATACCATCGCTTGGTATAAAAATTCAGGGATTACTAACATGTCGTCAGAAACGTAAGTGGTCAAATACGCATTTCGCCAGAAAACGCATGTTGACAGAAACGCATCTCGTCAGATTTGCACTTGCACCACGTTAAAGACGCAGCTTGACAAACATACAACTTGACAGATGCGCGTCTGTCAAATAAGCAACTTGACAGTCAAATAATAAATAGGATTTAAACGCTTGTAGTCAAACAAAGTACCTAATGTATTTCGTATTTTATCATCAAAACACTTACTAATTTATTATGATTAAGGAAACAATACCTCTAGTAAATAATACTTTTTTGGGTGGGGATTTATAAAATCACTTCACCCGCTCTGGGTGGAGCTCCGGGATGTCAGACTTTTACTGACTAAAACCCACCCGTGTTCCTCCAGTTGCCCGTGTCAGGGGCCACCAAAAGGGATCGGGTTCGGTTCCTGGCTCGGGCAGAAGCTTTTCAATAAACAAAATAAATGCAGGTTTATTTTCCTTTAAAATTGAGTTCATCTTACCTTTGACCACGCTGCCCTCTATACTACCCATAGTGTCGACTTTAGCCCTGATGTGCCATCGCAACCATAATGTTTATTTACGAAGCTGAAATATATTCCCCTCACTTCGATGCAACTGTCAATTTTTTTTGGGTTTTACATTATCCCAAAAATCGTCCCGTAAGGTTATAATGTTAAATTACTTTATTTAGATAGGTACAACTTTGACATGTTCTAACTTTGGAGCACTGTTTTAGTAGGTACTGGTGCAGCTGACGCTCAGATCTCGTGTACAAACTGCAAAATATTATTGTTATGATTTTCAACTGATATAAAATGACTTGTTCAATACTAGCGCCACCGCCCATACCTACTAATAATTATACACCACAAAAAACAAAAGGATAAACATATTTAAAACTAGTGCACAATCAGTACAACGCACATTGAACAAGGCGTTAACTAGTTGGCCGCGCCTTGGGTGGGGACGGGGGTGAGGGCGGCAGGGTTGCCTATTGTTCGCAACACACGTACTGAGTAATGACAAAGCGCCCCCGCCCCTCCATCCCACCGCTCTCACATACCTAAGGCGCGGCCAACTAGTTCCGCGCGGACTATAACAGACAACCTTTTGATGGACTGAAAGAAAGGAATATAAGTACAAAAATAGCATACTTAAAGATAGATTTATTACATGTTCGCCATAACTCAAATGTCTCACACAGCACACACAAACAAAGCAAAGCATATTATCGAATGACATTTGCACCCCGTTCGCTCGCCACCCCTGCCACCCTATTCACCATAGAGTAGTAAGTATCCGCCCCTCAATATGAACTACGAGAAATATTGACCAGAACTGCTATGAACGCCTGGTACAGTCAGCAACAATAGTCGATTAACACTTCACTTTTTTTAATCTCCGTTATTGAGCAAAATATTTGTTCAAAATTGTAACGTACAGACGTCAGCACATCAAGCTACCCGAAATTGTCAAATTTTCCCAATCCACTTTGAACCTTATGCTTTAGCGATAAAGTTGAAAATCTATTAAAGATATTTGACTGATTGTAGTATCTTGATGTGCTGGCGTCCGTACTTCTGCTGCAATTTTTTTAAAAATTTATTTACGGTTATTTAACAACTGAAGTGTTAATTAAAAAAACTGAAGTGTTAATCGACTTTTGTTGCTAAGCCCGCTTGCTACGCACGTTGGATGTAGTTTTTTTAGGTGAACGGCTGTGTATAAATGCATTTAAATCAAAAACTAGTTACAGTACCCGGCGATAAATATTGCACATCGACCTTTGGAAAGAGACAATCGGCTAATTTCGGTTTCGTAGAGCGTTATCTCTGTCGCACGAAATACAAACAGTCCGGTATCTATTAGGAGCTGTTAAACAATTATGATTTGCTTCTTTTGATAATTATTTTTATTCTTTGTATTAAATGCAAAAAAAGGTAAAGGTCGATGTGCAATATTTATCGCCGGGTACTGTAGGTAGGTCTAACTTTGAGAAAGAGGTCAATCGTCGAATCCGACTCGGCTGGGCAGCGTTCGGGAAGCTACGCTATATCTTCTCGTCCCACATACCGCGGTGTCTCAAGACGAAAGTCTTTGACCGTGTTGCCAGTGATGACTTATGGCACTGAAACGTGGTTACTCACAATGGGCTTTATGAGAAGGCTAAAAGTCACCCAAAGGGCGATGGAGAGGGCTATGCTTGGAGTTTCCCTGTGTGATCGAATCAGGAATGAAGAGATCCGCAGGAGAACCAAGGTAACCGACATAGCCCGAAGAATTGCCAAACTTAAGTGCCGGTGGGCAGGGCACATTGCTCGCAGAACAGATGACCGATGGGGCCGAAAGGTTCCGGAGTGGCGACCGCGTACCGGAAGACGTAGCGTTGGAAGGCCTCCCACAAGGTGCACCGACGACCTTGTGAAGGCCGCAGGAACCCGTTGGATGCGAGAAGCACAGAACCGGTCGAAGTGGAGGTGCTTGGCGGCCTATGTCCAGCAGTGGACATCTTTCGGCTGAAATGATGATGATGATGATCGCGTGCAAACTTTTTGCGTGGAGGTCCAGTCGTAAGTCAACGACATAGGTTGGTTAGGTAGGTATGCAAAAAATCGCATATCAATATCGCCATGCCGAGGAAACAACTAAAGTCTGTTTTTTAATCTCGTAGACTAAACTGACATTACGAGTGTTGTCAGTTTATTGCAATTCTTAAATAGTGATGTGGCACAACCGAAACTTAGCTTTAATAAAATCAAGTATCGTTTTTTTACAATAAGTTATCCTGAAATAATGTGTTTATCCTGAAATAATGTGTAAGTACTTATTTAAAACGTAATAATACAAAATTAATAATGTATGACATATATTTTTAATTACATAACTTAATTACAGGTATTCGCGTTAATCTGATTCAGATAATGACTCCATGTCTGAGGAATATTCTGAATCATCAGAATCGCCACCTACTTCTATGATAAACCTATCAGACACTGATAGGTTTATCACGGCAAACTCGGCAAACGGCAATCTTAATCTTTCTTCCATATGGAAGAAAGAGAAAAGGGTTAAGATTACCGTTTTAACGCGTACGGGAACAACACTGATGGCGTCTATAATATTTTTTTTGTTAAATTTAAAGACATCGAAACATGGTCGGATTACGCATGGCGTTGCGTGGTCAGATTTCCCTGGCAGTTTGTAGCACGTTGTGCAGCCGTTTGTACGTACGTGAATTTTAAATATAACACTTTGAGTGAAAATTAAATTCGTCTATTATAGATAAAAAGTTACGATTCAACAAACCGGTATCGTAGGTACAACACTGCACAAAAGAGCTGGCAACATTATTTGTAAATTTGACATTTGCATGTGTCAATTTAGTCTACGAGATTAAAAAACAGACTTTAGAATGGGAAATCCTCTCGTCTGTCTAATTTTTTTGAGATCGAAAGGAATTTGGTTATTTTATATAATTTGTAGGTAGGTAGGTACTAGGTATACCTATCTAAATATTTGTTAGTAGGTGGGGTTCATACATAGAGGAAAGTAATATATCGGGGTTCATAATTTTAACGTGTAAAATTCTTTTGTATCCATTTACATCCATATATCTATCTATCATGGGGTTTAGGTTTCCGCACTTAGTCCTTGAAGTGGACCATTGTGCGCACATCCGTATAAGTACTTAACTAAATACATTGCGAAAATTACTGTCTGTCTGTTACCTTTTCACAGCGGGTGACCGGAATTGGATGAAATTTGGCATACTTATAGACCGTAAGATACTTTATTATCTAGATAGTACGGTCCTGTGGGATAATTTTCGACATCCACGCAACCGAAGCCGCGGGCAAAAGTTAGTTTTAATAGACCAAAACTGCTCAAACCTTTGAGGTCCTCGGTCATACTAGAGGTTCACCGAGGGGTGACCCTCTTCTTTTGCATCACTTCTGGTTTCGACCTTGAAGTGCCGCAGTGGGAGCATAGGCTTACCTAATTTCTTTTCAATATTTCAACAGTAGGATTTTCGCTGTAGGAATTAGCTATGGGAATGATTTTGTATACAGAATTGCTTTGCGATTACATTTTATTTGAGGTCTTTAGCACTGCAGTCAACTTTCGAAAAGGCCATTTTCTTCATGGGCTCAAGTCCAAACAAACACTTTGTAGTTAATATTATAATAGTTTAATTAAGCGCAACTATTGTAGTAGGAGAAGAATACGTTTAGCTTCTGGCCCGGTGCGGAGTAGGTGCCACTCCACCAGCCCGTTAGAGGTGAGGCGTGTCATTTTAGTTTGTAAGAGAATTTATTTAAGGGTCATAAAAAATGTGTAGTTACATAACAATGTAAAAAATTTCAGATAACTGCCGAGTGGTACGGTTGGCTCCACTACAAGACTGATAAACTGCCGTCCGAAGATAGTGCTAAGCACGACCTCCAGTGCTCTAGTACGGCGACAGCTTGGCTTCAACCATTTGTCGAAAATAGGACTGGGACTGATGAAGCCTACTATCCCTACAGTACCACCAGACCTAAAGTCAACATTTGGGACGGTAAGAAAGAAAGAAAGAAAATTTGTTTATTCCGTACAAACAAAACGCCCAATAAAAAAAAATCTAGGTAAAACCTTCTTAAGTCATTGACTGCCAATGTGGTCACACGGTGTCCGCCACAATAGATTTTCTATTGTGTCTGTTGATACGAGTACAAACATCTATCTTCTATATAAATAAAAATCAATGATGTTTGTCCTCTACTCGTTCCGAAACCATTGTTCAGATTGTAATGAAACTTTTGTAGGGTGTTCTGGGGACGCCCGTGAGGTTCCTAATTATTAAAACATGGGAAAAAAAAATCTTAGGCAGTACGAAGTTCGCCGAGTCAGCTAGTGTTTTATAAAAAATCATAACATTACATCACACCGGTAGTCCCCTGTAGAAGGGTAGAAGGTTTAGGCAAGGTGTACCTAAGTATGTATTTAAATTTAAGTATATATTTAAGTCCCATGTAACTGGTAGCGAGCCTATTTTTTTTTTCAGGATGTGAAATCATCTTATGACCCCTCCCGCTCTGCGTGGAGCGGAAGGGAATGTCAGATTCTTACTGACTAAAACCCATCCGTGTTCCTTCCTGTTCCGGGCCAGCGGTAATCCTTTCGGACAATCCCGCTGACCCGGCAGGCTTCGGCCATAACGGGCCCCTTCAACTGATGCTAACATCTCTTTGAGGCGCGCATGGAACATGTACGCGCCGTCCGGCACGGGCCTGGTCCTGATCGGACGGTGAGCTACTCATTACTCTCCGTCCGCAGGCCCGCGTCTACTGTGGCCGGGAGTCGTTACGCGGCTCCCGACGCCCGGAGCGTCTCCCATGGCGGCTGGCACGGGAGGCTCTTTCCCTCAGCCATCCCGCTACCTCCTTCGCTAGCATCGCAGAGTGCTAGTCAGGCCTACAATGTTGCCACCTCCTCTCGCCGCCGCAGGCCTCCTCTCGGTGAGAGGGAGTGGGCCATAATGCAACACGCGGGCCCAGTGCGGGTTGGAAGATGTCAAAGTCAAAGCATTTATTTCAAATAGGCACATTAAAGGCACTTTTGAACGTCAAAAATTACAACAAATAGAATTGATTCTAGTCGCCCATTCCAAAAGGTAGTTTTCGTATGGAGAAGAATGGGCAAGAAACTCCACCGTTACTCTTTTAAAATGTTTTACAATATTTTGTATACATTAATTATATCATAATAATATGTGAAGACGATGCACCTAAAATAAAATTACTATACCACAATAGGTAAAAGAATTAAAAATGAAACCATGACATATAAATTAATTATCTGATAGATGCATGGTGCTCACATATTTACAAACATGGTAAAAGTAAACGATTTTCATTTGAATGATGATGTCACATGTCTTCGAATTTTTAATTCTAGGACATGTCTGATTTGGACGGTGCGATTTAATTACCAGTCGCAAACCGTAAGTTGAAGCAACAACAACAGTAGCACATGTTGACAAGCTTTTTTTTTAACGTGGTGAAATGCTCATGCATTCTGCACTACTACGGGGAGATAGTGCAGCTATGTGGGACTCTAACCCACTAAAACTCCACGGTGTCCTCCTCTGCCGCTTACGGCGGGAACACGGGCACGCGTTAGCACTCATCCGTGAACCCGCCGCGGCTGTCCGTCACCGGACTCTGGGGGGAGTACTCCCCATCACCGGCGCACCAGAACACATAGCACGTCGTGACCACCCCAGGGACCAAAACAGCACATGGGCGCCAGACGACCCCGTGTCTGGGAACCCTTGGTCCCCTTGTGACGGGTCAGGTAATTGACCCCGCCGCCTGTCAATTTTCGGCCGCAGAGGATAGGGAGAGCGGCCAACGTCATACCAACACTCCTCCTCCCCTGCAGCCCCACCGCGTCCGCCATTAGACGGTGGCGACCCCGTCCAGGCCGCGGAAGGTAGGGAGAGCGGCGCACCGCAATACCGGCACTCCTCTCCCGCCGCGGCCGCCAACCCTCAGCTGCGATGCCCCCCATACGACATCGCGGCACACCTCAGTTGCGATGTCGCTAAAGCGGCACCGCAACTTACTTGTTGGCCGCTACGTCGTCGGCTTATCGGCAAAAGCCCTGACGAGCGTCCCCTCCTCGGGTTCCTCTTCGCTTCACCGTGGGTGTCCAAGCCACGGCTACTGAGCCCCCCCGCTTCGTCAATGCGGGAACCCACCGGGGACGGACATGTTGACAATCTAAACCAAGTCATTTGATGCTTCAATTTTATGCCACGGCCGCACGGTAAGAAACTGACATCGTGTAAAAGGGGCTTACATAAATTATACTAATGTTTTCTGGTGGTTATAATAGTAAGGAATTGATCCATCGTTTACTCTACTGCACAGTAATTACATACATCCATACTAATATTATAAATGCGAAAGTGTGTCTGTCTGTTACCTCTTCACTCTTAAACCGCTGAACCGATTGAGATGAAATTTGGTATAGAGATAGTTTGAGTACCGGGAAAGGAAATAGGATAGTTTTTATCCCGATATTCCCACGGGATCGACACTTATGCGGATGAAACCGCGGGGCGCTGCTAGTGAAAATATAAAGTCACTAGCTTCTGCCCGCGACTTCGTCCGCGTGAAATTTCTTGTTACTCCGACCCACCCCGTCGCATCGCATCGCCTGCCCGCGCTATTACTTCGTTTTTGCTTAGCGTTCTTTCTGACTTTTTTCTTTTTGCTCGGCTCCTAAAAGTCATAGCGTGATGTTAAATAACCTATAGCCTTCCTCAAGAATTGGGCTATCAAATGCAAAAATAATTTTTCAAATCCGACTGGTAGTTCCAGAGATTAGCGCGTTCAACCAACCAAACAAACAAACTCTTCAGCTTTATAATATTAAGTATAGATTATTTCTGCAATATGCCATTTTGGTCAGTTAACACATTCGAGTCCACCCACTTTTCACAGAGTTCATATGCTATCCTGACAGATATTGACAGTAATTTTGAATTTTTTAATTTTAATCTCTGACCTAATTGAAATCTGAGGCTTTTTTGTTTTTAACTCTCCAGGCGCTCTCTAATCTGCATTCACAGGTTTTGGAAAAATGGTACATTCAGCCAGCCAAACGTTAATTTTCATACTTTACAAGTATTTGTATGATGCTAATCTCAGTATTTTGTATTTATCATCATCTTATAAGACAAGGGCTGTAAATCCTGCATACCTGATGTGCCCTAGGTATCAAACAGTGTGCCGTCCAGTTAAGCATGTATGTACCTACTTACTATTGTTATCATTACTAAATAATAAGTAATACCTAATACTTAGTACTTTCTAGCTCTTGAGTGGACGTGACCACGTAAGAATAAGATCCAACATCTTCATTAATGCCGTAATCGGGTAAATCCTCCACGGAATTTTCTCTTTAGATTTCTACTTATTGGATACTAGCTTCCGCCCGCGGCTTCGCCCGCGAGGTATGTCGATAAAAACTATCCTATGTCCTTCCCCGGGATGTAATCTATCTCTCTGCCAAATTTTATCGAAATGCGTTCAGTGGTTTAGGCGTGAAAAGGTTACATACATCAGACAGATAGACAGACGGACAGAGTCACTTTCGAATTTATAATATTAGTATGGATAATTACTAAACTGCAGATACGCCTTCTCAGCGTGAATTAGTTTGTTCTCAAAGCTAATAATATAATTTGTTTTTCAGTGTATATACCTACACACTATCTTCTGCTCGCGACTTCGTCCGCGTGAAATGTCATCCCCCCATTCACCCCTTTAGGGGTGGAATATCGAAAAACCCTTTCTAAGTGGATACCTACTCTTCACAAAGAACACACCCTCCAAATTTCATGTCTCTAGGACCAGCGGTTTAGGCTGAGCGTTGATATTTATCAGTCAGTCAGTCAGGACTTTGAATTTTATTTAAATAGATATGTTTATAATAGCACGTAAAACACAACTCGCTTGCTTCCGACCATCTGTTATCTTCTGCTATTCAAACGAAACGGGAATCAAACCCACTAGATAGCTTGTGTCAACAAGACAATCTGCAATCGGGAGTCCAGAGTGCCAAGTCGAATACATCAATACTCGCAGAATAGTAAGAAACGGGGCGCAGTCACACGATAAAACGATCAATGGACTTTTTGCCCCATAATTTAAATTTGGATTATACGAAGGCCTTTGATAGTATTACATTCAGGAGTAGGTATTCACATCCCTAGAACACCAAAAAACTTGAAAAACAATAGTCCTTTTAAAAATATTTAAAACAATATTCGCCGCTTTCTGTATCGCGTCGTCCCGTCATTTACACGGTCGCCTTTTTGTAAGAAAATCGAGGAATCCGAATTGCAATCATTTTTATTAAGTGATGGCATCAAATGAATGAAATTAATTAGAGTGTAATTTCGTTGACGATACAAAAATATCTTTGAGCTGGTCTGATGATGATGGAGCTGAAAGGTGGGTGACGGAACACTTGGCTGCTAGTAAACCTATTGAGCTCTGGGCTCGATTTTTCTAAAGAAGTTTTGTTAGTGCATTAAAACAAAAAAATTATGCAGTTTTCTTAGTTGTTTCAAAATAGAAAAAATATTAGGTATTTCAAAGAACCAATTTTCACTACATCCCATTGATTTTGTTTTTGGTGTGAATTATATATATATTTTTCATAAACTTAACACCTTTAAAATCCGTAACAAACGTAGCTATAATTTATATTATAGCTTTCGCGTGACGGGTGTAATCAACCCTAAACACCGCTATGGCTTATATCTGGTTCAATGCTAGTAAGGATCAAATACACAAACATAATAAATCTACAAATTAGTTACCGATAATGTACATACGCCAGCACATCAAGCTACCCGAAACTGTCAAATTTTCTCAATCAACCTTGAACCTACTGCTTTAGCGATAAAGTTGAAAATCTAATGAAATTTGACAGACTGTAGTAGCTTGATGTGCTGGCGTCTGTACTTATGTGTCTCAATATACTGGTCGGTCCAGCCCCGGATCTAAGGGGGGGCAAACCGGGGCACTTGCCCCGGGCGGCAGTTTCATGGGGGCGCAAAATCCTTGAGACAAGAATTCTAAATATCGAAAAAGTGAAGCCTCTTTTCTTACAATCTCATAGGTTTTTAACAAGTAATCGAATCTTAATATAATATATTTGAAAAATAAACTACTTATTCTATTTCCATACGCCCAGTTTTTGAACACATACCTACTAAGTGATTTATGAACGCATCTTAACAGATCAAGTAAATTTTTGAACGCGTGCGTAGTAATTCAAACAGTTGAACGTCAAGTGACAACACTTTATGTGGTTGATTGCGTTTGCGAGTAATCAGCGTTAAAAAAATAAGTAATTTATTAGTGAAATCATATATTATCGTAGTGAAAATCAACAATTTGCAAGTTTTTCTCAAACACTGAAGGGAGGGGGCGTCACTATCAAGGTTTTGCCCCGGTTCGAAAAAATCGTAGATCCGGGGCTGGGTCGGTCGAACCGCCGCCGGCGCCGCAACGTTACGTTACGATGCATGCACTCGAGATACTTAGCGTGAAGTTCGAGTAGCGGCTGTAACCAGCGCAGCGGGGTGATTGCGTGACATACAATCGGTAGCAATGGGTTTTATTTTGACAGTTCAAGAACATTCATTGCGTTTCGTTGTTCGCGTTACGTTGTTAAGCAGACACATTTTTCGAACATAGGTATAAAGCAATGGATTACCAATATCCTTCAAAATTATTTATATTGAGATTGATAGAGTGTTACGCAATTACCTAGAGTGCAGCATTTAATTTTGACATTTGTAACACTACGGGAAATCGTTCTCCGCATAGGACTGTATTGTTTCCGAAGAAATTATACCTATTCTCGATTTTTATAACAGAAGA
This sequence comes from Luperina nickerlii, assembly GCA_963855955.1. Taxonomy (NCBI): domain Eukaryota; kingdom Metazoa; phylum Arthropoda; class Insecta; order Lepidoptera; family Noctuidae; genus Luperina; species Luperina nickerlii. Next base: position 5,032,833 of record OY979662.1, read on the forward strand.
ATAGAATCTGTATGTTCGGTGCAATATTTGCAACCGAACAGCTCAGCACTTTTGCTTGCCTGCATTTCCATAAATGCATGTATCGCATCTGTTACCAGTTAGTGCGTGTTCGTCTACCAATCGCGTAACTCAAACCAAACTAGATCAAAACATCTTAGTGCTTATTTAGATTAGATTTACTTACCATTTAATGTCTATCACTAGCTTTCAATATAGCGTTTAAACCGTATCATTTTGTATCACTAAAACCAGACTAATATAATAATACTTCAAAAGTGCACAATGAACGCACAGGTGCGGCGCGCTGCACTCGAAGAATTGTATAGACGCGCATACGCGCCGCGAACACATGGTTAAAGTCCGAAAAATGAATGAGCTGGGTTGTTTAAATGTTTAGGTCAGATAGACATTCTCTCCATGTAAAATATTGTTATTAAGCTGCATCCGGTAAGACTGGAAGCCGATCCCAAAATAGTTGGGGAAGGCTAGGCAAATTGATGTTAGGTTAGGTAATTTTTATTTACACATTATTGTCTTACGATTACGTCATTGCCAACATTTTGAATGAAAGTAACAGTTTATGGGGACAAGCGCCTGTAAGTAGGTGTGTGGTAAACGGAATTTTTAGAAAAATGCTTAGTATTATCACTCCTTGACCGTATTTTGGTACCAATATGACATGAAAAAATAATTCAAAAACCAATTTTTTTTTAACTTCCTAGCATTTTCTCAGCTTTATTAATGACGGGTTTAGTCTTACTAGATTCTAATTCACACCTTACTAGATACTTTTAAGTGGAAAAATAATCCTAAGTAGGTGGGTACCTACCGTACCTATAGCGCGGCTGCCCCATTTCAAAACCTAGTAAGGACTTAAAATGAAATTTTACAGGAGAGCGCATAAACGTAATATTGGAAAAATGCTAATGGTTGTAAAACAGCCGAACCGCTCGGCTGTCCACTTTCAAAACCTAGTAAGGGACACTTTTTACAAAAATCGTTTTATTGCATAATCTTGCTAACCTAGAAGGTCTCTACCAAAAAAAAAAAAAAAACCAGCGTTTTAAACTTGCATAAAAGCAGATATATTTAAGCATCGATACCTAGTAAGTGCACCATTCACTCCCTAGTGACTTTAAAACCTAGTAAGTCACTTAACCAATTCAAAACCTTAGTATCTTTTACAACCATTAGCATTTTTCCAATATTACGTTTATGCGCTCTCCTGTAAAATTTCATTTTAAGTCCTTACTAGGTTTTGAAATGGGGCAGCCGGGTTGGTCGAGTCCAACTGGAATCAGTGCCTTACACATTTCGGTCGAGTTTGTTTTTAAGGTTCTTATTATTAAATGAATAATATTATTTCTATAATAGCTGAATACGTTTACCTATATTTGATATAATGACTAGATAACATCTTTTTTCCCAATAACTACCAGTATAAAGGCTTTCTTCGATGCCCTATTTTAAGAGGTGAGCGTCTTGGTAGCATCATCACCCTTATTCATTGATAGCTCTTGTAACGAGTGTTAATGTCTGTCTAAAATCACAGATGGCGCTGCATTGACTTGTAACATGAGGCGGGCGTCAAATTATGTTAATTTAATTTAACATAAACATAAAATCTAGTAAACAAAAAATATTGAATTATAACAGTATTATTTCTTCTTTCAGGCCGTACGATATGCAGTCGAGAAGGGTAAAACCTACCTACAGCTGAAAATAAAGCGTCGATTTTTGCAATAATTATGGATATGTTGCACTTAACTATAAAGATAGTTTAACAATAATTATTCTTAGCTATCCTAACGAAAATTGGTTGAATAGGTAAAATGTAAAAGGAGCTTTCCTTTTATAAATAAGTAAGGTAGGCAGTTACTAAGAATTGTTTCTTCAATAAAAATTCATTGTGCGACATTTTGAACTTGGGTTTTGATTTACCTACATAGGTACCTAAACTTACACTTCCTTTCCATGCAGTTAGGAAGAAACCATAGGACGCCATCTTTTTTATTTTTGCTTTATTTGAAATGGGTTTGCTCTTGACTCTAGTCTAGGTCAGAGGTGACAGAGACAAAGTCGACGATGGAGTGAGTTTACCCAGAAGAAGCCTGTTCATTCGGAAATCTGATCTGCTAAGATCCTTACATTCAGGTGCAGTTTCACTGAGAAGTAAAAGCCGACAATCAACACTGAAAATTAAGTGTTTCTTGGGATAAGTTTCCAAGTCAAGGTTTACATAATTCCTGCTGAATTCTATATCATCTTAATAATTTTTATCGTATTTTTAACAATTTATTATTTTTAAGATTGCTATCAACTTTTAGGCAATTAAAGTCACGGACTGATTTCAAACATAAAATTTTAATGTAGGTACAACATTAAAATAATTATTATTGTAGCTTCTGCAGTCTTATTCACGTATTAGCACTTGCCTACGCTAAAAATATCTAAAGATTTTAAAATTAAATAGCATAAAATCATCGCCCATAAAACTATCCAAACAATATGATAATTTTATTATATCAACGTAGCTATAATTTTTTTTTCGGTACAAATGACCGAATGAAAAAAATTGCAAGCATTTATTGCGCCGAAAATGCTTTAGACGGCCGGCAGAGAAAAAATCGTAAACAGATTTGGTAAAAAAGTTAATCTTGGTGGGGAGGGGCGTTACTTTGGGCGGTGATCGGCCCACCTTCACTGGTGGGGCAAAATGTTTGAGTTAGTTTAGTTGCGCATCGGCAGCGACAAAGATCGCACGCATGTATCGCGAGTGAGTGCTGCAGTGTTGTGGGGCAGAGGCCCATACATTCGAAAATAGCAAACGAAAAAATTGAACCCCAGATGGGAGTATACGAGGAGAGGGGAACGATGCACTGGGTACGACGCTCACTTTTTAGTTACATTTTTTTTCTTAAATTTTGTTTATTTCTTAAAAGTTTATAGTTTTTTTTTTAAACTATAATCACTTCAATTTCAGAGTCCTTAAGTTATATGAATGAGTTTACAAATGTTATTCACGCTGTACAACTTCTTGCTACTCCTTTTTAAAATGCCTCTTATAATGAAACTACACTGAATGTTTTGTAAACGACGTTTAATTACAAAAAAATCACATTTAACGAAAGTCTGCAAGCATTGACTGGACTTTGTTACAACCAGGGACTTGAAATGTTACTCAAACTACCGTTGCGCGTAGTTCCAGTACCGATATTTGTAGCGTTCCACCAGGATCGTAACAAAATTAATTCCTTTGCTATAACGATAGGTACTGACAAACGGAACTAAGTCTTAAACTGTTCACTAACAATATAATCAATATATTGTAATTAGTATAACGATATAATGACGTTATTCATTTCGATACTCAATTTTGCCAGCTACATGACATAAAAAATGACGAAAAGACGAAAAGTATGAAGAATAAATGTTACAAATGAATCTGTAATGTTTCACCTGTAGGTAAAGTTATTACAAGCAGATAAGCTTAATGTTACTGATACCTATAACGTTACTTATAATATTGTTCTACGAAAATGATATTCCATAACGTTTTTCTTTGTAAAGTTATTGATATTTTTAGGTTTTAGTATCGTTATAAATTTTAGAACGTTATACGATAACATTAGTGGTAACGGAACGAAATTGATTTCGTTTTCAAGTCCCTGGTTACAAGTAACTGTTAGGAATATACTATTTACTTCTAATTAGTATATTAATTAGATTTCATGAAGTATATTTATAATTATTATTAGGTAATTCTTTTAAATAAAAATAATAACTTACATACTAAAAGAGAAACGTCATCTCGCAACGTTTTCTTTAATGATTATTCAAAACGCTTCTCAATATCCAATATGGCGAATATTACAGAAAACTGATACTTAATAGAGTCGCATATTTTCTATGAATGTTTTGGTAACTGTAGGATACGCAACAGGTATATAAATAAATATATTATAGATATAATATTTTCTTTAGAAGCTTGCATAAGAACGGATCTTAAAATGTAGACTGACCAAAATCTATGCATTACTACATATTTTAAGAATACATCAACATGTAATTATTTTGTAGAGGTACCAGCCATCTATAATTAATAAAGGTACATACAAACTCGGTCAGATGTCTATTAGAAGTGTCGTATTATTATTAACGAAAATACCGGATTTATAAGTAATTCGGAAATAGTTTATTTTTGTCTCGTTGGCCTACTCGTGTCCATTGAAGCAATCTTCCTATATTCCAAGTATTCACCATGTATTATAAATAAACTATGTACCTATAATATATTATGTTGGTACTAATATTATTTATTTTTGCACAAACAGTGGCGGGATTATGATCCCCTGGTCTTTAAGCGGAGTTAGGTATAAGTGCATATATATGCGCAAGCGCAAGTCTTCCTTATTGCACTTTATGTTGTAGATATTCTCTAAATAATGTATTAACAAGACTAGGTGTATACATAGGTGACATACATTTACATTTAAGTCACCTATGTTGGTTGGACTTACATTTACATATACGTCACCTATCTTAATAATATTATTAATACATTATTTAGAGAATATCATATATATCATCTACAATATTGGATCTTAACAATATTGTACAACTTCTAGTTGGTATAGGATTCTGTACAGTTTGGTACCATTTATATTGAATTCAGTAGGCCTTTAACCAATATACCTATATAAGTTATTCACTAGATTTATTTTAGGCATAGTTTAATAATTAATTAATATTTTCTTCATAATATTAATATGTAACTTCTGTGTAATTTATATGTGAACTTATAAATAAAAAATATTATTATTATTTCCCAATACAATCCAGTTTACTAATAAAAACACCACCAACCGACATTTTAATGACAGCTGTCATTTTGAGCCCGTTATAATGACAGTACCGCTTTCTTAGGCAGCGCATTCACTATGTTATTCTGTAATATATAACAGAGTAACATATAGCATTTATATCAAAAAAATCAGAAATGTGCGCATACGCAGGCTTACATGTTTGTTGCGCAAAAGCATATCATAAACCTAGTTATGGCTTGCCGCGGTTGGACCATCCTTACATACCAAGACCCTGTGCCTCGGAAAGCACGTTAAGCTGTTGGTGCCGGCTGTCATTCTTGGATCTTTGACAGTCATTAAGGATCAGTCAGAAAGTCTGACAACGTCTTACCAAGGGGTATCGTATTACCCAGCTAACTACCTCTAAAGGGGAAGTGCCGGTAAAATTTAAATTTTCTTACGACTTTTCATAAAACCCTATAGAGGTATGGGGAACAGGGTGTAAAGTTCACTCATACTCTATAGAAAAGGGAGGATCCTCCGACCAGACGGGTGTTGTGTCTGGCGGGCAACTGCCCGTTGGTTCATGTCGGGCCGTTGTATCTATGCTAGTTGCGCGGTAAACTCTGCTTGCGCGATGCAGGATTTGCGTGACGTCTGTATGACGCGTTGCTTGTATGTGGCGTTGTAGATACCGCTACATCACTCCCCCCCGGAGACCGGAGGTCGATAGTGGGCTGAGTCTTGTATCTTGCGATGCTTGCCAGGCCAGCTGAGGTTCCAGTGAGTCGGAACCGGTTGCCGCATAGTTCACGGTGAGTCGGAACTGTCTGCGAAGATGTCCCCAGTGAGTCGGGGTGGCGCTGCGTTATGCTCCAGTGCGTCGGATGTAGTACATCGCCGAGTTGAGGCTGGCTGCTGCGTCGACCAGGAGAGGAATTGAGCTCTTCTTGTTGACCGGCCGAAAGTGCAGTGTGCTGTGCCGAGGTTGCTGATGAGGCTGAGGGTGATGACCAGGTATGCGCGGTCGCTGCATGCTGGTGGTCAGGATACCCGTTGAAGCCGTGGGAGCTGGCTGGCTGGGTGACTCGCCGCTAACGCTTGCGGGAGTGATGATGATGACGTCACGCTGAAGTATTTGCACGAAGGCTGCGCTGACGTTCATGTTCGGGGTCACCAGTATAGAGGTATGGGGAACAGGGTGTAAAGTTCACTCATACTCTATAGAAAAGGGAGGATCCTCCGACCAGACGGGTGTTGTGTCTGGCGGGCAACTGCCCGTTGGTTCATGTCGGGCCGTTGTATCTATGCTAGTTGCGCGGTAAACTCTGCTTGCGCGATGCAGGATTTGCGTGACGTCTGTATGACGCGTTGCTTGTATGTGGCGTTGTAGATACCGCTACAACCCTATTGATTGATATTTCATGAAATAGTTGTGAAGCGGGGGGGGGGGGGTAGGTAGAGGCTGATTTTTGCGTTATGCTCGTACACGGGTGTTGCTTGTGGTGACTGGTCATCCTGCCGACCATGGTTTTGTTATTAGTAATTAATTGCTTATTGATTTTACTACGATGGTCCTAGATTACCATTTAATACTCCCAAGTTACAGCTACCTATATGGACATAATCCAGCATTATACACGTAAGCGGGCACGCCCTTTATGCCTCGAGGCTTTTATTTAGTTATGTTTACGTTTAATAATCAAAATAATTTAATTTAATTCTTTGTGTTAATTAACCTTCCATACTATTGTATAGAATGAAGTTCTTCTAACTAAATAGATGTGCAACTGGGGAATTTTTTGCGCCACTTCTTCCCAGTTAAAGCACTGGAAGTGGTGAAGGGCGGGGCGTTACGGGCATAGAACATGACTTTTGATTTATTAAATATTAATAAACAGGTTTAACATAGCACATAGAACAAGTGGATGATAAGAAGCAATCTTGCAGCCGACTTAATTATACACTTATTAAACATAAATAATAAACAGTAGGAGCTACTAGAATACTAGGTGAGCAATAGAACAGAGGGGCAATTCTACTAATTTTAACAACGTTCACAGTCTGATCTCAGTCTCAATCTGTCAAAAAATACTTCAAATTTCCCTACATTTTGACAAGTTTTTGACATTTCTTTATCGCTGAGATGAGACCGACTAGATTTTGAACGTTTTAAATTACGAGAATTGGCCTTCTGATGTAGGCGGTTACCTACTGTGTGTTCAATAAGTTGTTATAAAAGTTACAGTTTCATGTCAAGTTGTAAGTCTACAACAAATCTTTTTAGGTGACAGTATCTATTTATTATTAGGTACATTTTACATTGATTGAGAACATAAAACAATCCATTATGTTCACAAAATTCTACTACCTTATTCGGTACGTAATTACCTAAATACTTCAATAATTTCATAAAATAGTTAAAAAAGAAAGAAACTTTGTTATCTATAATAAAAAAGTAAACTACTCAAAACAAAATAAGGCCCACCCTAAGTTCATTTAGAATTTTGTCAAAGAATAAATAATTAAACATTTGTGAAGTAAAGCACTAAACTTTCTTCTTCGCATGTTTATGGATCCATAACAATGTTTCGAGCGTTAATTTTAGCGTCGAATTCAAGTGAGTAGACAAAATGTGAAGTGCTAGAAAAAAAGTTGTACGAATCCTTTCACTTGTTCTCAGTCCGATTCAAAGCGTTGACGTTACCAGTCACGTACTGTCACATTTTTTTTTTAAATTTCAGTGTTAATCGTGGTTACTATGTCTGGTTTTCGTCGTCATATGGACATTGAAAGCGCAGCAAGAGCTGTTACAATGCTTCAGGCCTCAGATATCTGTAGCAATACGTCTCGGACTCTCGATGTATCGCGACGAGTTATTCGAAACGTGTGGAAATGCTTTCGGGAGACCGAGAGTGTAGCTAGGAGTAGAGTGGAGCCTGGATCAGGAAGAATTAGAGCCACAACTTCCAAGGAAGACCGGCACATCAGGTTAACTGCGCGAAGAGAGCGTACCGTAACCGCCTGGGTTGTACAAAACCGGCTGCGGTAATCTATTGGTACCAGAGTCCGTGATCAAACCATTCGTATTCTCTCCACAAAGATGGTCAACGTTCCCGAGTGCGTGTTGTTCGCCTTAAACTGACATGGGCGCACTGAGCAGCGCGCTTAAGGTACGCTCGCGAGTATTTGAACTGGGCAATAGATAACTGAAGAGTTGAACTCTTTATACTCTTTATAGACGATTGTGTGGGGTCAAGTTTTTCAGTGATGATAAACGAGTCCACGTGTGGAGAAAACAAGGTGAACGTCTATAGAACCAAGCATCCATAGATCAGATCGTTTTGGGGATCCAAGTGTTATGGTAATAAGCGGTAATAAGCTTGGTAGGCAAAACAGAGCTGGTAATACTGGATGAAGGTACTTTACCGCGGCCTGTTACGTTGAGCAGGAGTTGGTAATCCAACCTCATGTGGAGTGGGCGCCGGCGTTGTTTTAAAGAGCACTTTCTGAGGCCAATATCACAGTTTTATGAGTCTCGATCTCAACGGCATCGAGCATTGATGGGATCAATTGAAAACAAGCCTTTAAGTAAACTACAGCCATGTTTACAATCAACAGGAGCTCGCAAACGTGCTAAACTCTGTTGGGAACGAATTCCGGAACAAAATGTTACCCATTATTGAAAGTGTATCAGATAGGCTTAGAGAATGCATAAAGAGCAGAGGAGGCTTCATTCGCTGATAACCATAACAAATAACATCAAAAGATTGCAGGAAATGGGCGATAGGATACAAAGTTTATTTTTCAAGTTAATTTGAGTTTTTTTCCCTTACAAGTGTTTTTTCTTGTGTAAATCGATCAAAATGAACAAATTTTACCATTGACTAATGTTTAAATAATTTTTAAATCTCTACTTCAATCATATCTATTGATAAAAATCACTTCATTAATATATAAATAACACCCTAAAAACTGGGTGGGCCCTATTTTCTTTTGAGTAGTAGGTACCTATATTATAATAATATTTCTAGCATGTTAACAATGTTTTGTGATATCGACATCAGAATTTAGGTCGATTTAAGAAAAACAAATCGTTAAAAATGTGCCTGAGTACCTATATTCAGTTATATTAACCCGGAAAACTATTAGGGTATTCCCGGAAAAAGATTTTTCTCAAAGTGTATACTCGCTTTATTGTGATTAGGTTAATGAGTACCATCCATATATGGAAAGGTAACACGGTAGAAGATTTAGAGGTAATTAACTAAAAGTGTTGGTTACTGCGCGACCTATATAGTAGGTACCTACATAATATTTAAATACTTTAACCGCAGCGGCAAACCTAAACTATAATTTTTAGAGTTGCTGCTTTTAAATAACAATACAAATAAATAAACATCGAGATTATTGTTATGAAACTTTTTTTAAAAACGTTAAACTTTAAATGTATAAAGGCGGAAATTCTTAATATCGCGAAAACAACAGAGAAATCATCTCTATATACAGTCAAACCTGGATAAGTGAGAGTTCAAGGGAGCACAATCTCATTCTCGCTTATAGAGGTTTCTCACTAACCCGAGTTTCTCGCTAATGCAGGTACATGGGTAGCGTTTCTCTCTTATAGAGGTACGCAGCAATAACAAGTCACAGCAAGTACGAATGTAGTAAATATGTAATATGATAAAATTATGTGCATGATATGCACAACATATATTATGTACATATATATTTTTAAATGCTTACGAAAACAAAACAAAAATTGTATTGTATGTACTTGTCCATCAGAGCACTCAGACTTTATAGTCTTTTGATTTTATAATAGGTGGACTCTGGTAAATTAAACTCCCTCTGAATTTCATTTCGCGATTTTCCGGATTCAAACGCATTTACTATTTTAAGTTTATCACTTAATGACAGTACTTTAATTTTCCGTTTGGACATGATGCAGAACAGAACTTTCCTTCGCAATTGATAACTATAAACTGAGTAAGTCCGACAAACAAGACGGTACACAGGCACATGTGTCCGTCCATGCGAAAAGAATGCGATAGAATACCCAAGTAACATTTAAGCGGAAAAATATTATATTTACCAGCGCATTACCAGCTATAAGCTTAATAAATGATGTACAAGAGTGTAAAAATATGTATAGGACTGTACTTTAGTATAACTGTACAACTGTATACAGTATAGCTGATTAACGGCTGTATAGAGCCAAAATTTTTACCTTTAGCTTTTAAATAGCATTGGAAAATGCTAAAATACAGACCGCGGCGTAAAAAACTGCGTTCAGCAACTTTATAAGACAATAACTGTATACTGCTCTCAAATTATACTTTTATATAACCTACTTCTGCACAAGAGCATTAAATATTGTTATAGCCTGAATATTGGTGTAAAATTACTCTATTGTTCAGCCTTCAAGTTAAGCTTGATAATAGCTGTACAACGGAAATCTAGGATACTCTTAGCAAGCAGTTCCCTTTATAATAGTTTAATTCAATTCTGTCTCATGTAGAAGAGTTTAGATTTACTCCTTTTTAAAGCCTTATGCGATTGGCGTACATTTTTCCCTTTTTACAGTTTTTCGTGTTTTAGAAGATTAAAGTTATTATTATAGTGTTGGCATACACAATTATCCAGCTTATCGATTATTTTGAAACTAATATAACCTAAAATCAGTCTATTTATTGGATACAACTAATAACAACACGGAGTCATAATTTTGATCAGTTGCCAATTTGTTAAGTGAACAAGAGTTAAGATACAAATATATATAAAATAAAAATACATTAAACTGTTGCACTCTGTAGTGTTTGCTTCAGTATTTAAATTAGATACAATACATCTCTATAAATAAAAACAATACATTGTTTCTTTTCGCTATCAGTAACTACTATTTGGTAAATTATTATCCGATTCCTTGCTCACCGCCTTACGGGCCTTGGATCATAATGAGGTTTTCTATATTTTCAACTGAACCCTAATTAACTGTATTAATGAATATGAATAAGAATTTAAGGCAGCTTCTACAGTACTTAAATACTAATGTACAGACAATGTTACTCTTTAGGCTGAGATACGTTCTTAAATAACGACTCTGTTATGCAAAAAGCTGTATTAAGGGGTACTAGAAGAGCAAGAGCTGTATAAACTAAGAACGCCATTTTATAATAATTTATAAATTGCATTGCAATTTTACGAGATATTTTTTTGTTTGTTTTTGAAATTTCAGTACAAAATTACAAAAGATTTTAACTGTATAGTACACACAATTACGTTTACTATCAATAGAACAGTCCGGGTTACTCTCAAAACTGTTTTCAGATTTGATCACATATTTGTTGTTACAGAAAAAATGTATGTATATTCCTTATTTCGAAGGGGCGTGAGTTTTGAGCTTAAAACTAGTATACATACTCACATAAAAATATCAGTCGCAAGCATAACAACAACGATAAACAGGAAAGAGTACCTACTTACCACTTGGTTATTAAATATTTTTTCACTTATCTTCAGATATGGCACATAGTAAATAAAATGGAGAATGAATTCAACCACGAACACAATTATAATATATTTATTCTTTTATTAAGATTTTCACAAGCCTGAGTCTGTATAAAAGAATAAAAAAGAAAATTAGAGAATGGAAGCTGTATAAAAGTATCTAAATAGTATCTTAGCCAGCCAAATAGTACAGCTATTATGCAGCTGTTATACAGCTAAATCTACACTTAAAGCTGTATAATTTTGGGGCCCATTTCAGAGTTACAAGGGCTGTATAGCTTGCTATACAGTCTTTATACAGCACGTTTAACAGCCTGCAGTAAACAAATAGTCCATAATACAGCTTTTATACAGTTTAAAATGTTACTTGGGTAACAACATTATTTAGTTCCACGAAATAGAATAGGTACAATATTGACGAAAAAACAATACAAAAACAATGGTAGAAAGTTCCACGAAAGTTAAGAATGAGTCATAAAATACCAGATGTTAAATTTGTAAATAAAGCTCGACTGTCTCTTATAGAGGTATAGATAAGTAGCAGTCTCACTTACGGAGGTCTATGAGGGAAAAACGACTCTCTCTTACAGAGGTTTCTATTTCTCGCTAATAGAGGTTTTGGGAGCTTAAAATGACGGGTCCTGGCTATTACTCTCACTTATAGAGTTTTCTCACTTATCCAGTTCTCACTTATCCAGGTTTGACTGTACATATGTAAGTAGTGATAAGGTGTACTCTGTTACAATGTTATCTTCTCTAATTAAACATGAATAAATTAACCAATATGTTGTAACATCATCATTTAAAAGAGTGTCCTTGGAATTTCTTCTTCGTTCTTCCTCATCAGCGCTATCTTCATCACCTTCATCTTTTTGACTGCCCGATTCCTTTGACAATTTAAAAGTGCATGTTATTGGTTTAGGTAGGTCATTAAAATATTTTTTAAAGATTGAGTCTAAATAATGTTCAAAAATACAAAAAATGTGTTAAAAATTGTCGGATTAGTAAATATTGTAAGTCAAAACTAAAATTTGAACGTCCAACCAAACGGCCTGCGCCGGCGCAGGCTGGCTTGCGCAGTTGCGTCGGCTTATTATAGAAAAGTCCAATAGAATTATATACACTGTAGATTAGATATTGTAGCTGTAGTACATTTTTAATTTAGGAATATATTTTAAAAATTTAAGATTTTGTTTTACTTTTTTCACTCCATATTTATGTATTGCCTTTCAGCCAATCTGATAAGAATAAATCCAAATCTGTTCTGACAAATCTTAAAGATTTCTTACTATATGAAAGCAGTGCCAAACTGATCGCGATCTTCGCACCTTAAACCTAATTTACATCCCATAACTATATGATCTAGATTTCTGTGTCAAAGCCAAACAAGCTATTTGTAGGTCTTTTTGTGCCAAGCTTATAGATCCAAGAAGGGTCAAACCCAGTCAAAGGGGAGTTATCTAGTTTATCGCTTCACTGCATAATACGTTACTGGTAATCGTATGTGTGTATGTATATGTATCTATGTTAGATAACAAAATAGATTTAGGTCTGATAGTTGAGAGGCTACTTTTATTTATAAAGGTATCTAGTGTTACTTTAAAACCATAGATAGACAAAAAAACTAAACTGGTGTAAATGTTTATTCGTTTTTTAAACTTTAGTTCAATTTTATATAGTTAATTAAGTATATTTTAGCTAGGCAAATATTTTCAAAGTTGTAATGAATCAATTCATAGTTGAAATGGAATCCTTTGCCAAAAAGCTAACTATTTCTAATGATAAAAAGATAATGTTAATGACACTATGGTGACATAGTGACTATACAGGGAAACGACCGTATAATGATTGCTTTTTCATTGAAGAAGATAAAAGAAGTAAACTCGACCAAAAAAATGTGCAAGATCGAAGAAATGAACGAGACCATAGAACTGGATAAGAATGCACAACTCAGAATGCAGAACTGGATAAAACCGTGGAAGTGAACCAGACCGCAAAAGTGAGAACATTGTAGAAGGTAAAAGTCAGAACATTGAAGAAGGGGACGCGACAAAAAAAATTGAGCAGATGAGTTTGCAACATGAAGAAAGTCTTAATTCTTGAAAACACCGCTGTGTTGAATCTGTGGAGTTAAAGTGGAGGCAAATTATAATTATATTCCCAGGGAAAGTGTCTAAACAAACAAGTATCCAAGTGGCCACCGATACCCTGTTCGCTAACTTTTTTTTTAGAAACACTTGACTTTTAGAGACGTTCCTACTACTTCTCCTTGTCAATTTAATGTTCATAAAGAGACGGATCATACCCTAAGATGATAAGATATCTGAAACACTACTGTCTTGGGAAGACTGAAAAACTCGAAAGAGATGAATAGGGTTATTCAATGAAAGTGAAGAATATAAAAGCTTGCAATCATACACATGAAATTAAAAGGCGGAAGGTCAGTCACAGGAGGATCATGGCTCGGCCACCAATGTGTGATCCATGTGTGATCACACCTTCGATCGTCGCTACAGCATTCAAAGTGAAGAGTCAGATAACCAACAAAAAGAAGAGGAATTCAGAGGGCAATGGACTATTATAACATTGTTTTTTTATTTTATGAGAACATAGCTTCTGCCTGCGATTTCGTCAGCGTGATTTTTTTTGCACGGCTTTTACGGTCCTAGTGTGATGTTAAATAGCTTATAGACTTCCTCAAGAATTGGGCTATCAAATGCAAAAATAATTTTTCAAATCCAAACAGTATTTCCAGAGATAAGCGCGTTCAAACTCTTTAACTTTATTATTAGTTAGATGAGTGGCGACTTGGCGGTATTATAAATGAAAGTCCAGCGATTCTTGGATAGTCAGCCCCAATGCCAAATTATTTGACTTATAAATTTACCACGGCACAAGCTTTACTCATAGTATCGTTCGTGCTGCTATGACACACGAAGAATTATGAAGACGTTTACGAGTAAAGGGTAAATCCAAGACTGCAATCCCACAATAACATAATATTTCATTAGTGGCTACCGTCTGCTTATAAACTGCAATTATATTAGTTTAAAACCGTAACCCGCTAGTGTTTAAATTACAAAGATTAGCTATTACGGTTAATTACTGGTGGGTTTAGTTGAGATAAGTTTGTGTATTAAGTTGTTGTAATCGATTTGAACAAATATTATTAGAAATATAATGCTTTTATGAATATCCCAGACGTTGTTAAAGTATATTATAAAATTCCACCATCTCGCTAAACGGATTTGTGCTTCGAAATATTTTATTTGTGGTGCACGGGAATTTTTCCTGCATTGGAAAATATATTGCTGATTCAGTGATATTTAGGGGATAAAATTATTAGGTTTTTCGTATTTTGCTCCTTATGTGCCTTGCTTTTTAGGATTGACATGGTCCTTGTAAAACTAAGACTGTACTGATAGGTACCTGTTTGCGAAAAAGGCCTAAGTGCTGTTGGATATGTTATTCAGTTACAGAATAATAAAATATGTATTTATGTATATCTTAAAATACCAAGTATTATTTTCGTTTGCATCCTAGCTCTAACACCTTGACAAATGCTTTGCCTTGATTGTATTTGTACAATGTCGCTGAATGATCATCATTTTAGACCTAACTTTAAGCTTTTATGGCCTGAAAAATAAAGACTGAAATTATGTTGAAGTTTATTGTTAAGATTATCTACCCTAAGCTCTGATTCTTCTCTTCTCAGATTTTAATTTTCTCGGTTGGCAGCCGTTTTAGAGGTGATCGTCTGTTATACTGCCAGTCGATTCTGTAAAAATCTCACCGTGAAAACTTAGGTAAAGTGAGTTAATTTTTGCTAGGAATTGATACTATTGACAGCTCACTCCACGCTCACTTCACCTAAGTTTTCACGGTGAGATTTTTACAGAATAGCAACGCTGTTGACATAAACCTTTTGTTCTGCAAAGACTGAACGTTGACGGTCTATTCGTGAAGAGATTTTCTTGGTAGGTATATAATTGTGAGAACTATATAGGTTCAGCTAAGCTTTGAACCAAAATAAAGTAACTCTTCCTTTCCGAAACAGTGTAATTATTATTTTAAATACTTCACAAATCCGATTACATTTTGTAATTAAATATTCATACATTCATTTATTAACGATTAATCTTTTTTCGTTCCCTTTTAAATGGTTTAAAAGCTTATCATTATTTCTCTTTCATTATGAAACTGAAGAATTTCAGCTGCCTTTGTGTGTGCCCGAAAAACAGTAAAATGGAATTCATTTTGATAAAATTACTGTGGAAATGATTCGTTACGTAGTTGTATCATTTTCACGGTAATATCGGTTTATATCGGTTTAACTAATATCGGTTTATAACATAATAGTGCTTACTGCAGTACCTATGTACAAGAGGGCTTTTCCTACAATAATGTTTCTAATAAGAGACAGACTATGTGCCTGAGTGTATTACATAAGTTATGTAGATCATTCTGAAACACTTCACCAACTAGTGTATGTTTGTTGGTGAAATGTGGGTGTACCTACTTTAGTACAGTATTGCCTAACCCTTTTGGGATTACAGGTGTTATGTGTGTTAATTTTAAAAGTTTTTTTTTTTTTAATTTTGGTAACAAGCCTTTAGTGAGAGTTTCTTTAATCTGAATGGGTTTCTTTGGTGTCCGGCATCGTTTTCCGTCGGAACTTTTCGATCAGATTCAGGCCATATACTTAGGCGCTGTGGCTAAATAAACATAATTTTACAAATAAAGTAATACATTATTACTATTTCGATTTAGTAAAATAGAATGAGGAAAAAGATTAGTGAGTTTAATTTGACCAAATATGAGCTAAACATGAAAACAAACATTATCCTCAGAAGTAGTTTGAAAATTAAATAAATAACTGGGAGGAATCGGAAGGAAAAAATTTAGTAAGCATTTTAATTGGTAGGTATACCCTATCTACTTAAACACCTAGCTCAAAGGCTGATTTTTGAAAATACCTATTCGCCAGTTACGCTCTATCTGTAAAATAGTGAATACTTAGATATTAAAATCCTTTAGGTATAAAAAGATAGCAGAAACAATCGGTCAAAATAAAAAATAATAAATGCATCGTAACATCGTCTAAAAGACTACTTTCATATATTAGACTGAACAAACGTATTCCACATTGGGCACCCGCTTAAATGGCACCTGAGTGAATACACCTGACACTCAGCGGCACATTCACTCAGGTGCCATTTAAGCAGGTGCCCAATGTGGAATACGTCAACGTTATTACACTCATGGCTTATCTTTCTATATGCAAGTAAAGCAAAAACGAAATCTGATAGTAAATTATAAATTATCGTAATTATATTCAGCAAATAAACTAGGTAAATAATATCACGGATCGACTATCGTTTCAACATTTTTTGTTAACACAGCAGCAATTCTAAACTAATATTTATTTAACTAGTCTTCTTGCTAAGTAAACTGTTGGAATAAATTAGTTTTAAGCCATTCATAATAAATAATTTTTAAACGACTTTAGTGAGTAGATCGACTGAGTTTTTAAAAGTTTTGTTTATTTGCAACTGGTTTTGCAGCAAACTGGTTTCAGCTGGGTTGCACTGGATTTTGTAAAGATTGGTTATGTGACAGACTTATTACAAGCTTTTTTTTTGCCGTATCATGATCGATAGCACCTATATTTATTCTCTCTTAAATTTTACTTCTCTTTCTATATCCTAACAGTACCTAAGTATTACAATGGGAAAGGTTGCAGAATTACCAAAATCCTCTCGAGACGAAGAAAAAGATCTCTTATAGGATCACTTTGTTGCCCGTCTGTCAAGACCATTTTTCTGAAGAACTGGTAAAAGTATCAAGTTGAAAATTATATCAAATATAGAAAAGTCGGCGGTCTCTTGAATGGGTAAAAAATTCAAGCTTCTTAGTCAATGCAATTAACCGTTTGGATTCCAACCAGCCTTATCATAGAAGAGGCGTAGTAGATATTTTCCACTAAAAAGGCCTAAACGGATTCAAAAGCAAATCCCTCAGAAACCAGACAATCAACATCATAATAATATAAGTGAGATCTACGCAGTACATAATCAATATTTACGTTACAAAACGCCGCCAGACAATACCGGACTAGCTAAATCTTTGTGATGACTGTGATAAGACAAGCAAATGCTCTCACCTCACTGACCCCATTGACCCGCAGATAACACTCGTCTAGACTTGCAAAAATCATTCATGAGTAAATTTTTTTGCGTCAGTTTGTAGAAAAACATCGAGAAACTGTGACTTTTCGAACCTCATGTTGTTGTTTATTGTTTTATTGTTAACTCCTCCCTCCCGCAGCCAGGTGCGATGCCACGGTGCGACGCGATTCGGGTTGATAATCCATAAAGTTTTCATAGAATTTGTTCTACTAAAGTCGCGTCGCGCCTGTCTGCGGAAGCCTTTAGTCTGCGGCAGCCCTTTGTTTGAGCAGATTGTTGAAATATGCCTTTCGGGTTAGCTCAAAAGGATGCTGTAGTCTGCTGATAAAGTGACAATAAAATCTCCAAAAGCTTGGTGCGTTTTGTTTCTGCACCGTCGAGAAAAGCAAGCGATTGTCGAGCTGATGTTTGCTGTGCATAATAATAAGCACTGTTTCATAATCAAGTTGGTCAAGTCTCTCATAAAAGTAGATGCATGTAATGGTTTGTAAAAGTAAAAGTGTTGACCGCAGAGTTGGCTTCTTCGCAATAGTGAAGCTATACATGCAAAAGAATAGGAATGTATAATTTTACGTAAATAGAGCTACTCAAAAAGTTTGCGGAAACCATATAAATAAAAGTAACACCTATTTCAATTCAAAACAATTTCTCAGCCGATAACAATTAGTTCGCAAACATCAGCGAGTAACTGATGATCCAGATTTTATATACTAGACATAATTGGCTAACTGAATTATATATAAATAAATGAATATCTTCGGATTGGCTGAGTGGATTTTGGTAAAACCTTTACTGTTAGACTTAATATAGCGGGGCGCCTTCCATCTCTTCTTCCAACTCCAAGATAGATACCGTGAAAACTATAGCACCAGAATATGTCACCGAAAGTCTAAATCCCCATTTATACGATGCAAGTTTCTTGCCTGTAGCAAACAATAAAATTGAAGCAACAAATGACTTGCGCCGCCTGTACTGATGAGACGGTGCAACCCTTATTGTTGCTTCATCTTATGGTATGCCACAGAAAATTAAATCGCATCTTGATAATTAGACATATGTATGTCTCGATCTCGTTCCAAAAGTAACTGATGAAAGTGTAAACCAAACCCTGTTCAGGTAGAATTCTTACGCAATCACTCACTAATGCAAATTAGTTGAAACACAACACCAACAATTGTGGTTTGAAATGTTTGAATAACATTATTAAATTGTAATTACTTTATGGAGAAGGAGTGAGAAGTGAGCCTCCTCTCCTGCACATAAGTTTTAGCCTCCATGTGGTTCAACTCTGCCGATTGACTCTCTGAAATTAGCAACGGATTATGAACACTGATTTAAACTAACAAATTAGTTACAGAATAAAAGAATATTCTGTGAGGAAACTGTATCTGAATTCTGTTGCAGCCACTGCAGTGTTGTTTTTGGTGTATACCTATTCTCAAAGTTTCTCATTGCAATTATGCTTTCTTCGTTTGTTTTTCTTCGTCTTAAATGCGCTTATTTGATCTGCCACAATTTCGCTGAAAACCCGTTCGTGTATTTAAAAGCAGGTTAACGAAACTATGTACATGAAAGGTTTTTTATAGCCACTACAAACTACGCTACTAACGTAATAGTGAGTTTGTTCTTAAAATAAATGTTAGTGAAATATATTATGACATTTATAACCTGCTTGATTACGTTTCTTCGTTCGAGCTTACAGGCGAGGGTGTTTCGGGCGGAAAAGTGGAGGCAAGGATCAGATTTCTAGGGTAACAACCTTTATAGTTCAAGGGCTCCCGCGTAATTTAAACAATACACACTATATTAGAAAACTTTTAATACAGCTAGTCTTGGTCGACCTAGGTATGTATACAAAAACACAAAATTCAATGTTATTTAGTGCTCAATCTCGTATCTTGAACATTAATACAATTAAAAACAGTACTTAAAAGTGTGTCTAGATAAAATTTCTGAATATTATGCTCGAACATAACTGCATGTTTAATATATGGACACAATTATAGCAACTGTTATGTGTATAATTTGCCATTTACATGAATTAGTCGTATGGAAACTGTTTTGATGGCTTTTTGCTTATTTTTACCGTCTAGTCTGAATCTCGGTCTAAGACTTTACGATGGCAATGCACTTTTGTGCGGGTACCGCTGCGGTGTAAAATCCCGTCAGCTGCGGTACCTACAGGAAAGAGCTTCACGTTGAGATTTGAATTTCAAAATCCGATCAGCAATCAAAAAACCTATTCTAGAAAAGAAGATGGCGAACCAATGCTTGTGAATTGAATGCTCGCTATTGCTTGCACTTAAAAAGCATACCTCTGGGTCCTCATGCATCCCTCTATCCTCTCTTGCACTTAAAACTATCCCCTTAAAGTGTTTTTCATTTGAAAATTATTGAGGTTAATTCTATAACCTAAATTTTTTATCAATGATTTTTCAATTACAATTGAATAATGTTATTCAAACAAAAAATGTTGATGTTTTATTTCGATGCGTTTTGACTAATTGGCATTGATGAGTGATTGCGTAAGAATTCAATCTGAACAGGATTTGTTTACACTTTCATAGGTTACTTTTGGAACAGATCATACGGTTCGAAACTACAGTTTTTCGTGTCTTAGGGATCAGAATAGGTATATTATTATAAAGTTATTGTTATTATCAGATGCTATGATGAAATATGTATTTAGATATCTGTTAGTTTGTTTAATATTTATATTTGAACCTACATTTATCATGGACCTTGAATTTCTAGCTCTAAGCTTGTAGGCGATGTAGATACTTATTGATATACGGACCTAAATACTTATAGTTATACGCAATGTTTTGATGAATATTGTGTTTATTTATATGAGTGGAATCCGTTGGATGCGAGAACCACAGGACCAGTCAATGTGGCGAAGTTGGGGGCAGGCCTATGTCAAGGCCCCTGGAATGACGATGCATCATCTGCATCATCTGCCTAGCCTTTTCCCAACTATGTTGGGGTCGGCTTCCAGTCTAACCGGATGCAGCTGAATACCAGTATTTTACATGGAGCGACCGCCTGTCTGACCTCCACAACCCAGTTATTGGGGAATACGATACCCCTTGGTAAGACTGGTTGTCAGACTTTCGGGCTTCTGACTACCCGTAACGACTGACAAAGATCCACGAATTATGAGTGTAGAATTTTGATGTATATTTATTTGTTTGTGTGGTTTGTTCATGCTCTAAAAATGGCATAAGAATCATAAAAGGTTCCTAAAGAGAATAGGTAGTCAAAATCATTGAATGCAGATTTGTTAATGATAGAAATCTAGACAACGTATCATTATTAACCGGTCAAGCACCGCGCGTACCCTTTGTATGTAATACGATACAATGGAAAATCAATTGTCTCATTAGCGGAGCTTGAGAGGTCATCTTAGTTAGCTATTATTATACTTCAACAGTAAGGGTGTAAATTAATAAGCATTTATTTACTCATTAGTTTCTGCCCGCGACTTCGTCTGCGTGAAATTTCTTGGACCCCACCGCGTCACATCGCATCGCATCGCCTGCCCGCGCTTTTACTTTTCTTTCGCTCGTGTTCTTTCTGACATTTTTTCTTTTTGCTCGGCTTCTAAATGTCCTAGTGTGATTTTAAGTTTAGGCTACCTTTCTCAAGCTAATACTAATATTATAAATTGAAAGTAACTCTGTCTGTCTGTCTGTATGTTACCTTTTCACGCTTAAACCACTGAACGGATTTCGATGAAATTTGGCATAATGACAGATTGCATCCCGAGGAAGGACATAGGATAGTTTTTATCCCGATGTTCCCACGGGATCAACACTTATGCGGGTAAAACCGCGGGGCGCTGCTAGTTGGACTATAAAATGCAAAACTAACTTTTGAAATCCGTTTGGTAAATCCAGTGATTAGCACGTTCAAATCCAGTGATTAGCACGTTCAAATCCAGTGATTAGCACGTTTAAATCCAGTGATTAGCACGTTCAAGCAAACGAAAAATCAAACAAATTCTTCAGCTTAAGTATATTAAAACAAGGCGACGAGACCTAGTTAATTTTGTGCCAGAGACCACAACTTGAAAGTGCGTCAATTTCACGTTTTCGAGTCGTAATAAAGATCGTTTTCATGATCACATTTAATTGGAGGTGGGTGAAGATAAAAAATAAAACATAAAACTATTTTCAGTTTTATTCTCGAGTATTTTTGTTCCGATTGTTGCAAATTTTTCATTAGATGAACTTTCTACAAATTCCAATGAATCTGCCTAGCCTTTTTATGTTGGGGTCGGCTTCCAGTCTTACCCGATGCAGATAAATACCAGTATTTTACACGGAGCGATTCTATACAATTCTATACATGATATGACCCTACAATTAAGTTTTAAGAGTGCTTAGGTATGTATAACGATGATAATAAGGTGAATCATATGAATGATAATTATCAATTGCATGATCTAGTCTACAAAAAACTCATAGAAAATCTTGGGAAGCATTTTGGATAGCTTTCTACTTGAAACTTTCATCCAGGTCTTGCCATCCTGTATCTCAAAACGGTTTTCCAACCATCTAAAACTTGAAATGTCCGGACTCCTTTTCATTAGAATCCTTGTTTCAGCAACAAAGCGAGAGATACCTAACATCGGCGTACGAGGGGGGCGGTGACTTGTCCCCTGTCGCACCCGCGGCCTCCCCTGGTTCGCCACGCGACTGCACCTCGTGTCGGAAACGGGAGCCCCCGGACGAAACGCCCCAACCTCCCCCTGAAGACGCTTGTGCCGGCTGCGGCGGCCGGATCACCGACAGATACTACCTTTTGGCTCTAGAACGCCGCTGGCATACCCCATGCCTAAAATGCTGCGAATGCAAGATGCCCCTCGATTCGGAACAACGGTGCTACGCTAGGGATAGCAATATATTCTGCAAGAATGATTATTTCAGGTTAGTCTTAACAATTTTAATTTACCACCACCTTGACAAAGTCTGTCTCTAGTTGGAAACGCCTCTTTGAAAATTACAAGTTTCAATATTAGCGTCACCGATCAGGTAAAGTAACTTTGTCTGGAGGGCTGGGTATCAAATAAGAACGCTGTGCCAACATCACATAAAGGTATTTTTGAAAACAGGAGTCGCAGCTGATTACAACCGCCAACTCTTTTAGTAGCTATTTCTACGACAGCTATAATTAATTTTCTCACTCTACTTATTTATTTATACTTGTTTAAGCATCAGCAGTTTTGCGTTATAAAATTACACTTCTCCTAAAGACATTTTAAAAACCTCGAGGGCAATTTCGCTCACATAAAATCTCAAATAAAACCGTACCAAAGTTCTAAAGTTATGATCAAAAGAAACATTTATGAAAACAACACATGTAACTGTCACTTGTATAAAATTTACGAGCTTTACGCTAATTTAGTGTGCATTTTTTTTTTTTTTTTTTTTTTTTTTTTTTTGTTTGTTTGAAATTGTTTATTGAAATAATTGATTTACATAAATATTTACAAAATAGGGCCTTAAACTAGTGGTAGGTAAAAAATAATTGGATTCTACCTGAACTAGGAATAAACCTGTATCTCAGGTATCTCACTCAAGTGCTTATGCATAAGTATTAGGTATCAAATATTCCTACAAATAGTAAATAATTTATCTACTTTAATGATGTTTATATTAAAATTGAGCAAAATAGTATGCTACTTCTTTGTATCATCGTAAGACACTACGACGGCGACTACGAGCGAATCAATTCTATTTCGCTGTAATTTTTGACGTTCAAAAGTGCCTTTTATGTGTCTACTTATTTGAAATAAATGCTTTGACTTTGTCTTTGACATTTTTGCAACCATATTCTATTATGATTTTTGCAACGTTACATTTTAATAAGGTCGCGTTTACTTTGTCATACAGTAAAATTTGCCGTGTCAACAAAATGTTAAGATTGCATGTTTACTTATAATATCTATAAATTATAAAAAAACTAATAAAAACTAAAATAAATTTTACGGATTATAAAGAATAAAAGACAAAATAACAATAATTATACAACATAAAGTAAAAAGGCTTATAGATAAACATTGGCGGTCTTACACGACGTCATTATAATCTATAGAATTGATGTATCTTGTCTCAGCTATTTTCTTTGCGGGGCATTCTTGGCCGCCTGTTTTGTGGGTGCTCGGTTTTTTAAATCGCAAGCATGTTGCACAATGTGACGGTTCAGCATGTTTAGTGCACTCATTCACCTGATGACCCTGCTCCCCACAATGTCCACATGTATAGGCAGTCTCCCGACAAGTCTTTGCAGCGTGTCCATACTGTTGACATTTAAAGCACCTGGTCACAAGTGTGAAGTCCCTCACTGGGCAGGAAGTCCAATTAATGAACACTCGAGTTTGGTTTATAAGCGCCTTTCTTATACTAGCAGTAACTTCAAGAATGAAGTTGCACGTACGACCCTCTCTTTTACCGGACTTGTGACTTAAATTTACAGAGGCCAAAAAAGAGTCACGGGACAAACTCGGCAGCTTCTCGGCTACATTCTGCTCATAGATGCAATCATAAACTTCTTGATCACTTAAAACGGTCGGTACTCCTATAACTACAATTCTTGGTCTTCTCTTGGGGGGCTCGTCCACTTTCAGGCCAGAACTACTTAGCTGGGATGATTTCTTAAGTTTTTCTATGTCGTCTTTGGTCTCCGTGCTGATTATAACGCCTCCATTTCTTGTTTTGCGCAGTCCTCTAACGTGCAATTTCATTTGTTCAGGGCATATAATTTTTTGGACAAGAGATTTAGTATCCTCACTAGATTTTAATTTATCCGCTGGATAAATTGCAATAGAACTGGTATTATTGGGGCGCAAGTAATTATTTTTATTGGTTTTAACCATGTCAGCGAACGAAACATTTTCTGCCACCGTTGGTTTAGCGCAGTTTTCTTCAATAGTTTTCTTGATATTTTCTAGGCAATCTGTATGGTCGCCTTTTTCTTTCAACACTAGTTTAGTGTTTTGTATTTCTTGTGCTTTTATCTTCAAGTCCTGGTAGTAAACCGCCATTTGTGAAACGCCATGTCCAACCTTGCGCGATAGGGAATTGATCCTCAGCTTTTGCTCTGAGTTCAGCTTTCCTTCCTGAGCAATGGTACAGACTTCATTCAGGCATGATTCAATTGAGATCAACCAATTACTAATATCCCTGGTGTCCACTGCTTGAATTTTTCCTTCAGATGCATGGTCAGGTGTTTGAGATTTGCTGGCGGGGCTACCTTGTGGTGGGTAACTCCGAGGGCTATTTTCACTATTTGACATACTTAAGTCTTAAATGTTTCTCATAATTAAATGTTATTCACTAAAGTAAATCACTAACTTAGCAGTAAAATGCGCGATTCGTTTTCTAGGTCACAGATTATTCGGAAATATTTTAACGACATATGATAAATAATATTGCTTATAAAATTATACACACGTCTGCTCTACTTGAGTGTCAGTAGAGAGTATCAACGTAGTAACGAGTAGCGACACGAACAGTGCTCCCTCTGCTTGTTATTGAGACAGCAATGCATCTCGTACGTAACGATAATTATGGCCGCATAATTATATCAACATTGCGAATTATGAGTGCTCGCATCGCGAGTAGTATTAAATTTTAATGTGAATGGGATTTTGGTGGCAGTCTGGAGGATCCGTATTCTTAAAACTTAACTATTTTGGGATTTATTGAAAATAATTGATATACCTAATTTTGTAGGCCTGACAAAGAAAATTAGCTAATTACACAACTCGTTATTCCGCAAAAAATATCTATTCCTTCGCCATTTACTAGTGGTTGTGTAGACTGATATTGTGTTAATTATTAACACGCGTATAATATTTGTCTAACTATATCGCCAATCTTAGCTAATCCAACGTCTTACTAAATAGACTAATTCCAACGACGAAGATCCAGCCACTTAGTCGAAGTCAACACACAAAGTCAAGTAACTGTCCCAAGTTAGCTACAATATCCACAGGGAAATACGATCGGTGTAGCTCAGCATCGGACAGTATTTGCATTGAAACCCGATTTTGCATCGTTCAATTAACTCACTTAGTGCGAAACTCTCAGTTGAATGCACGTCTACGTGGAAAATCACGCGGAATTCTCGCAATTCTCATCACCCTGAAAATATTGATTGTGGATAGGATCAGCGATTTTAAAAGCGTCATTTAAAGCGAAAATGCTCTAGTTTTGTTAAGTAGTTTTAATTATAACAATTTTTGTGCCAATTTATGCGTTCATGATTACGTTTCATTTCAAGTCGTATAGTTTAGTGGCAAGCAATGTTTGTGTATCTGAAGGAGATGGGGTTACAGTGTGATGTATGTAGTAAGTCTAAGGACATCTTAGGAGTGTATCATATCATATCCTAGGAGATAAGAGTAATAAGTGGCGCATATGAAGTTACCATTCTCGTTTAGTTAGACCTATTTGGTCTATCCCCTTGGATAACCGCTCGTCCAAAAAATGGAGGGTTATGTATGGCAGACTTGTATCGATTAAAACCACTCCGAGGCCATTTTTGGTACATGTGAAGGATTTTCAGTTCGAAGGAACGCTTTTGTGCCGCCGGTCTCCACTCAGGAACCCGTCTAGCACCTCATTCAGAGACAATCCCGTTCATAGCATTTTCCATTGTTCTCTAAAAACTATGAATTTCATGGACGAGAGTGAGTGTCCTCGTCTTTCTTTCATAAATTAATGAAACATAAAAACAAACAAAAAACTAAGTAATATTACTAGCGAAAAGTAGGTTTACTTTAGGTCGCCTATGCCTTACCCTTTAGGGAGAACTGACGTGATGTTATGTTATGTTGTGAACGAAACCTTCCATAAATGTTTTATACAATAAACTAGCTTCTGTTCGCGACTTCGTCCGCGTGAAATTTCTGCTCTCCCGACCCACCCCGTCACAGCGTATCCTGCCCGCTCTATTACTTTTTTTTTTTTGTTTTTCAGTTAGTTTTTTTAGTTTCTTTTACAATTTTTATTGTTTGTTGTGTGCACTTGTGGCTTTGTGCTAAATGAACATGTTTTCTTTCTTTCTTACTTTATTACTTCGTTCTATTACTTCGTTTTCGCTTAGCGTTTCCTTCCTTTTTTCTTTTTGCTCGGTTCCTAAGAGTCCTAGCGTGATTTTAAATAGACTATAGCCTTCCTCAAGAATTGGGATATCAGACGAAAACAAAATTTTTTCCAATCTGACTGGTAGTTCCAGAGATAAGCGCGTTCAAACAAACAAAAAAACTCTTCAACCTTATTATTAGTATAGATACAAATTAAAGGAAAGCGTAGGAAAGTAGTAAGTAATTACTTTTACAAGTAAAAAATATAAGCCGACCGCGTGTTCGTTTTTCCGCCTCCGCTCCTGCCTGCTTCACTGAAACCCGACCTTTATCGCAATATTTATAGAATACAGCATAAGTTACCCGAATCGATTCCGGTAGGTGTCAAAATGCGTTATGTATTTTAATTATTTCTCTGACAGAATTTATTATTAATTGAACTGTGCCTATAGGTGATAAAATAGTTAACACTGACTTATCTTAAGGTTAGTTAACCTATTTATACTGCGCAATTGTAATTTTAGAACGGTGTATATTATCACAAGTGCATTATAATTTTGTTAAAATAAATAAACTTTTGAAGAAATTACATTCTAATTGAAGTTTTAAGATAATTTTCTGGTCTAAAGGTTTAGATCGCTATCAACGGATTAAGAAAGAGTTTTAAATGTAGCTGCCGAATTAAGTATAATTTGTGGCAGTTTACATAATCAGAAGCTGTTTAGTTTTATAAATAAATTATAATTTTAACATTGGTTTAAGTAGGTGCCCTTGAACTTGAGTACTCGTGCAGGCAAAGACCAAAGAGAGAAAAGCCCGAGAATATGACCGATTCATAAAGGCTTCAGGCATTTCCCAAGTAATGTCGGATTGGCTTTCTACTGCATCTCGAACAATCTAGCCATAAGTAGTTGTTGACTTCTACGGTTCAGTGGTGAGGCATCTTCAAGCCCTATTTGGGACATTTGTATGGACACTCGAAGTCAAGATGCTCGTGATTTGTGTACCTATGTGACTGCATCCGCAAGGCGTTATTTTTGTGTGGGGTTATAAGGGCATCCTTTATTTACTATGTATTCTTCTTTGTAAGATAAGAAGGGTTTGACATAATAAAGTAGTTCTCTCTTTCTTAGTGTGTATATACTTACCAATCACTAAACATATTCCAATACTAATACCGAGGGTCTTTCTTGTAGTGATTTACGAGTAGTCTATTGTCCAACAGCTCCTTTTTCGGTAAATATTAAACCATGTTTAACCACGTCTAAAGCACAAGTCGGTATTGTCTTGATCAATTCCAATCAAGAAAAAGCATTCAGGACAATTTCAAGATAGCTTTCACCTCCGCTTGCAATCCGGTGCATCAATGAGCTGCAGTTATGACTAAGACGAATAATTCCCACTCAAAGCCCATTTAGAAGGACTGAGGTGCTATTTAAACCTTATAGCCTAAATGCCTGAAGGCGTGCCATTCATCGGTTTCCAAAGAACTATGGGGGCTCATAAATTTGAGCACACTATTCATGCTAACATCATTAAAATATGCGTCTAGTGTGGGCTCAGCACGAGACCTCGGGTTAAGTGTCGGGAAGTGTTGAAATTGTGCGTCTTTGACGCTTTCAAACGTTGTGTTTGCCTTTTTAATGGTTGATATCTTTCGTTTGAATTAAAAGGCCTAGGTTTTGTGTGTCTAGATGCTCCAGTATAATAAAAAGTCTACATTCTCTTTGTTACTAGTATATTTTTTTAAGTATTGTTATTGAAAATCTTCGTTGCCGGAATGTAAGATTAACCTACAATTTAATTTATGCTTTCAGTGTATTATAGGTACTTCATTTTATTTTTTGTTATAACATTTTTAACTTTTAGATATTCTTTTTCTTTTATTTTTTAAACCTGGGAATTCGGATCTAAGTATAATAAGAATAGTTCATTAAGTAGTGAAAAGTTTTGTAATTAAAGTCATCCGTGGAAACTCTCTTAATGCATCCCATTTTAATTACCCAAAGGAATGTTTCTACATTCTGTATGCATATGGCTACTATTACATGGTCATTTCTACCTTCAGTACCAAATTCCGTACTCTTTGTGACTGTTACGGCCCCAAGATTTACGCTCCTAAGACAGCCGGAGTGATTACTTCTTGAACCAAATCGTTAAAACTAAACAGTCTCGCTAAGTGTAAGTGCATCCGGCCAGATCGAAAGGGCACAGGTTCGACTGCTTAGATTGATTTCTCTATTATTATTATTTTACTAGAGGCCAAGATCTGTCCGAGACCAATAGTGGTCCAGTGGCATCGGCCCCAACTGTGAGTTCGAACCTTGGCAGGCAATTCACTTCATCAGCACTGCTTTCAAAAGGAAAACATTGTGAAGAAACCGGCATGTCCTAGAACAAAAATTTCAAAGCCATGTAACATCCGTCAACCCGCGCTCGGCCTGCGTGGTGGATTATGGCCCACTCTTGCTCACAGAGAGAAGGCCGGTGTCCCAGCAGTGGGGAACTATTATTATGCTACTACATGCTGTATTTTTCCACTGCAGGAAATGTTGTATGCTTCTCTCTGTTCAGGGATAGGTACTGAGGACTAGTCTGTATCAAAGCAGTCCAGCTTACCTCGCCATCAGTTTGGGCCACCTATTTTTTTTTTATAAAAATTTTATACACAAGTAAAAACTGTACAAAGGCGGACTTAATGCCTTGGGCATTTTCTACCAGTAAGTCTATGTACTTTTTGTTACCTTAACACATACTCTGACTTAGACACCTTCCCGTCTCTTTCTTGAACTTGTAGTTAGACAGTTGTGCGAGAGTGACAAGAATAACGCTTCGCCAATAACGTTTGTGCATCTCGGCTTAACTCCTCAGTGCGTACTCCCATTACAATTCATGTTGTTAATTACTCCAAGCCTATACTTAAGTAAGATTATTTCATTGAGCACATTTTAGGAGTGGAATTCTCTATTGTATTTAATATAAATGTCTAGGTATTTTCAAGGGCACTGTGATATACTTAATATGAATTAGGTACTTCGCCCACATCAAGTTCATTGTAATGATCGAATATTGTTTACTTTTGTTACATTATTTACTTTGAATAGGTAACAATTGATCAAATATAAGGGTAAGTAGGTAGATAGGTATTATTACATGTTAAGAACGTTTTAGATTTATTATTAGATAGGGTTATCCTCAATTGAAGAGCTTTTATATTTGTGTGGTTGGAGTTAGTGCAAAGACACCAGCGGACACTCATTGGACTCCACCGCTACCGGCGGAGTCTGATGAGTGTGAAATACGTCAATTAAATGAAAAAATAATTACATTTCTAGGTACAAAAATTATATAGACTTATTTTCAAGTCCCTTCAAACTAGGAACCCATTCCTATTTTCCACATTTTCGAAATATCTTACCATTTGTCATCACCCAGTGAGTCACCGGTCGGTAGCGTTAACGGTCCGTCACGCGTATATCACCTACGAGTCTTTCTATCAGATGTACGTTTTACATCCTACGTCCTACGGGCAGGGCTGGGCTCCACAAGTCACCTCGCGTTATCTGGCCGTTTACTTAGAACACGTAACGTGTATCTCGGCGGGATGTCGGTGTGGGGCAAAACATGGCGGGCAGCGGGCTAGAGAGAGCTAGAAGTCGCTAGATCGCACACTGTAGGCGAGAGCAGTCGGGGTTGAAACTGATCATGAGTTTTTGTTAAGCTTTGTTGGGTATCTAAGGCGGATCGATTCCGCGCGGGGGCGCGTTATCTGCGCCCCGTCGCGTGGCGCGTTGTAGTGTGTGATCCGCCTAAGGCCAATATCTATAATTGTTGCTAAGCTTTGGCTAAGATTTATGTTCCCGTCTCTGTCTTTTTGGACAGTTGTGCGAAAGTGACAAGAATAACGCTTAGTCAAAGTACGTGTTAAGTAACATTTATAGATCTTGCACTTACTGTCATACGTATCTACTTATTCTTTTTTTTTTTTATTTGAAATGGGCTTGCTCTTGACTCTAGTCTAGGTCAGAGATGACAAAGACAAAGTCTACGATGGAGTGAGCTCACCCAGAAGAAGCCTGTTCACTCTTACTTTGAAGAGATTCGGGTTGTATGCACTCGGAAACACAAACGCAGGTAGAGAGTTCCACTCTTTTGCTGTGCGCATTATAAAGAACATTTGAAAACGCTTAGTGCGAATTGGTGGAATAGCAACTAGGTAGGGATGGTAACTTGCAGTGCGTCTGGATGTCCGAAGGTAGAAGGGGGCCGGTGGAATGAGTATTCTGGTTATGAGCATGTGCAATCCTGGTGCTTTTCTATGGCTTAGCTTGGCTCTATCAACTATACAAATTCCTGATGGACATTGCTAATCGAAAGGGTGCATAGGTAGACAATTTATAGTCTGCATTAAAAACTATACGTTTGAGTACCTATTGAAATATTGACCTATGTCATGACTTAGACTTGCTTCTTTTAAATTAAGCAGAGTTGATCTTGGTTTTATCGTAGGCATAAAAGGTTTTAAGAAAACGTTCTTATAGTCCTTGGCTTAGTATTACGGTAATCCACAGTCGTAACTTATGTGGGACGATAATTTTGTTTCCAAATCGGTATGGGAAACAGCTTTGTTTCCCACGGTTCATTGTGATATATTTCATATAATAGCTTGATGTACTGTACCTATTTGTGCTTAATGATATCTTTGCCAAAAATTAGAATTAGGTCTACTAATACACTAAATTTAATAGACTAAAAAGGTTATTGTTTTATAAAAGCTTAGAGAGGTTAAGTACCATTTTTTTTGCCAGATGCACTATTTCATAAGCTGCATACGAGCACGGACCGTGTCGTATTTAAGTTAGGTTAGGTTTTTAGTATTGAGCGGTTATAACGCTTCTCGCTCTACGCTTATACTTTTCACCGCTACCACTCCCGAAATTAGCCAAGTTTCTTTTTTATATACCTAATATATTCACTTTTTATTGTTCAAATTGTCGATAATTCACGTCAACGTACCAGCTGACGTCACTGTTCACGTCATAAAGTATGAGAATTATTATGATGTTCCGCTTTGTAGGTAACTGATACTCTGATACTTTCAACGATGACTAGATTATGGCATATTACGATATAATAAAGTTATTCTATCTGATAGTGGACATTTACATAAATAAACTATTGAGAAAGAACATAAATTTTTATGTTGTAATGTTCAAGCTGATGGGCTTCTGTGTTTGTTTGTTCAGGGATTTGGGGTTACTGGTAGTCGGTATGTAAGAATTTATTAGATGGGTGCATAGATCATGTTCTGCTACAATGCTTAGAGAACAACTATTGGCCTCTGCCTGATGGGTAATTAGACCAAAGGGTGGTAGCGCAGAGGTCACTTTGACTGCAAGTTTTGGGACACAGAAGGCTGGATAGGAGGTGGCCTTTCCGTCAAGGTAACCACTTTACCAGGTTGGACTTACATTTTCCAACTTATGTACGGAGACGGTTCCGACAAAGCCGTGGAAGTGGCAAAGTTTTGGGCCAACAAGATCAAAAATAGAGTCGTGCCAGCGACACGAAAGAGAAGACCAAAGGGTGACAAATCAAGGAATGCATTTTGCGATTCCAAAATGGTCACTATATTATGACGTTCCGCAGCAAGCTAAAAATTGTCGATGACGGTGGCCACAAGAATTCCAAACTCAAAAACATGAGAACGGAGTGAGGTGCCAAAATCATAACCTTATTGATTTTAAATCGATTAAATGTTCGATGACAGATTCGATTGCGTGCATCGATATAAACTATAATCGATATTGACATCAACCGCTCGTCGCCTTCAATACGAACCGACAAGCTCGTTGATATGTTTTCATTCCGTCATGACAGTTTTGATTAGGTTTGACGCGTTGACCGACCGCGGCTAAAAGAGCATTCGTGTTGTCAAAAATCTGTGATATTGATTTCGTTGATATGAATTTTTTCCTAGTCTGTGAGCGAAGATTCTTAGCACCTCGCTAACAAAGGATATCACACATACAATAAACATACATTTAAATAATGGATCTGCTCAGTGATAGCACTGGACCCACACAAAGCTAGAACGTCTACCACAAAAAGGTGTATGTTAAGTTCTTCAGCTTCTACCTAGGTAGAATAATATGTATTGGGTGATGTGCCGCAACCATTTGAACGAAGAGTGTACCTTGATCTTTGTAACCAAGGAGTATAAATAGCTACCTGTAGGGTACCTATTAATAACCGTGCGGCATATGGAACATGATGGAGATCAGTACAAACATTAACACGATGTGCCCTCTTTGGGTCACAAAAGTCGTTCAAAAGCCACAAATTCCGATCGACCTCGAATTCTCAAATAACATATCGGCACCCAAACTTGATATACAAGAAACAATAAACGTAAAACGTGCGTTATGTGTACATAAATCAAATCGTGGTTCGTCCACGACACTTGTTAAATTGCTAATAAAAGTCTTCAACGCGACGCGTACGCATATATTAGAGTGGTTTTATTGCGCCCGAGTGCATCGGCGCTTTTGATTGGCCCGCTGTCGGCGGCGATCGGTGAAGTCGCCTGTTCGAATTTCAAACTGACTGCGAAGTTAAATAGAAGGGTTGTGGGTTTAATGTCTGTAAGTATGTTTTACCCTCTTTACATGTAGCCGCCGTGCTTTAAGACGTCCTTCTGTAACAGCCAGCGGAGGCTATAACTGCAGTGTAAACCATTAAAAACATCAGCTACACCTATCCTTCCATCTTTGTTATTTACGCAAAGGGATCGTGTACTAAATTAACGGACTATAATCTGATTTTGTGTTTACAAATATCTTTTATTGCGTTAAGCACTACAACTCCAGTATCATCGTTAATTAAGTCAGAGAGGTTTAAATTGAGTAAGTCGCGGTTAAGTTAGTCTTGTAAATATTGGCAAGTCAAGATGTTTGAAGCCGATTTAATAATTATAATTGAGTTATAAAGTGCCAGCCACTTTATGGTGTCAGAGAAGAGCTTAGTCTATGTAGAGTTTATATTATTAATGAAAACAGTACATATAACATGAATAAAATACTAAGCAAACTCAATAAAAAGTTGGTTTTAACAAAAACACTCAAAACAAATACGTCCCAAGTTACAACACATCACATAATATGAAAGTCAATGAAATAAATTATTTTTTATTAAAGTGCCCACCGGTTGGCCTTGATCGCTCATACATCGGCTGAGGCGCCCACATATGCCCCGACTATGTACCGTTAAAAAAACTAGTACAGTTACTAACTAAACTGGATTGCGTACAATTTTTATAATAAAACGTATAATGTT
Organism: Luperina nickerlii; assembly: GCA_963855955.1. Taxonomy (NCBI): domain Eukaryota; kingdom Metazoa; phylum Arthropoda; class Insecta; order Lepidoptera; family Noctuidae; genus Luperina; species Luperina nickerlii. Next base: position 5,066,765 of record OY979662.1, read on the forward strand.
TAATATAATCTCGGATGAATGTGGGAATTTCGCGTCCATTGTTAAGACGCTACGTTCGTCGTAACGCTGATGATTCGATGCTGTTGCATTTTTTACTGCCAGTCTTATTAAGTTGCGTATGTGATATAACACTTCATTGGGTTGCGGTGAAGAAAAACATCGATAACATGGCACGCTGTTAGTAAGTGCCTAACTATTAGTACCAAAGCTTTTTTTACCTATTACGAGTAGTATCAAAGTTCAGTTCATATAGAATAGGAGCAGGCGTCTGTCGATGCCGTATCTGCGAAGAGCCTAAATATATGTACATTCATGTTCGGGGCAAAATGATTTCTGCTTCCAGTGCAGCAAAATAACTCAAATCTCGTTCATGTATTCACAAGTTCATAACACGTCTGTATTTAATTTGTGATCAATCCTTCACTATTCACAGAACTTAATTTCCGTGTATTATTCAGATTCTGCTAGAATGGAGATAGTTCTGCTGTTGGAAGTGTAAATAGAAATACCTATACAAGCAAATACCAGTTTCGCAAATGTGTTTAACATTTGGAATTAGTGTAAAGCTCTTTCAAATACGTGGAAAATGGGAAACTAATTTGTTTCACTTTGTTTCAATAAAGTGTTCTGAATTTGTATTATGTATTAACTTTAGATTCATACTAACATTTTGGCTAATCCAGATTTTTGAGTAAGTTCCTCAATGTGCATAAACTGACATAAATAATTACTTGGCTATTTTATGTGTTGTATATGTATGTGTGAGCCGGGCTGCGTCCAAAAGAGGCGAGCGAAACTCCTAAGCGCTCTCAATGACTCATCTACAAACTGGCAGCGGGCTTGGCGCTGCCGAAAGACGTATAGGAGGTGCCGTATGAAGGACTAGTGAAGTTACCTACTGGATAACCACGTCACCCTAAAAACGGTGCGAGTTTAGTTAACGTCATAAGTTCTACGCAGCATCGCAGCATCCGGGCGAGACACACGCGCAATGGGTTGCAAGGCTGCGAGGACTCACAGCACATTGTGAGTTTAGCAATGTGGAAGAAGCATTGCGCGATCCATTCGTGATGGATATGGTAACAGGTCTTGAATGAGAGAAGCTGTTCTCTTGGGGCTAGGGGTGTGTACGGTGCGCGCACGCAGATGCCTGCTATCCTACAGGAGCAGGCTCAAGTGTGAAAGAACAAAATAGTACTAAAACTGTAAGTGCTGGGGACGATAAGTGTTCCGTGTGCGGCCGTGGCAATAACAAGTCGCCAGAATATCAATTTGCGAAGTACAAATGCACAAGGAGCTACGTAGTAGGCCATTTGCGTAGGATATGCAATAAAATAAATTACGAGTCGGGGGATGTGAGCGAGGACGACGATGTCCTCGCAGATGAAGTCATTTAGAGGAAGTAACAAACAAGTGTTTAAACCAGGTGACCAAATACTGTGCACCACATTTAATAATAAGTTTATCAAATATTTATTCAAGAATAAAAATAAATAATAAAATCTTAGAAATAATGTATCTGTTACAAAGTATGAAGCCTGCTAGAATAAACCTGTATCACAGGCGACATGAGTTCTTATAATTAGGCCAACTAGTTTTTTAACAATATTTAACATTCGTTTTAAGAATAATGACATAGTTATTAATTTATTTAAACACTGATATTAAAGGCTTAAGCATGTACATAATTTCTGTTATTTTTGGATAAATAACGTCTGATGTTAATAAACATAAAAATCAAATAACATTATGTTAAGGGGACTATAGGACCTATACGCAAAATACGCAAGTTTTATAATGCCTAAAAGTATATGATCGACTACAGTAAACAACATCAGAAAATATATATGATATTCTTCAGGATATATGTTAGTTAGTGTGTTGAAAACATAATATGTACAACTTATTTGATACGATAGAAAAAATAATGAAGATACCTCTTAAACTTTCTTTTCACAATAAAAACTATAGGTACAGTCATTCTGATTTTTTGTCAGATTATTCTACAAGCAACATATTAAGTTTTAATTTTTTAGTCCAAGCAATAGATTTTTTGTAAATAGAGAATTGCTTCATATTTTGCAATAAATTACCAGCGTTGTGTCATAGCGCTTCTCTTTATTTTCTATGCAGTCCGACAGTGACCGCGCTTTAGGTCATGTAGTCCCCTTAAGAAAATGTTTCACAACAGCAGCATCGACATTATGCCTTAGAAGACTACGACGGAAGAGCAGTGGGGACCCAGTGGTAACAAACCCGTCTTGGATTAGACCCCGAGCAGGCGCTTTGCTTTGGTAAATAATTTCATCACCACTGCTCTTGAAACGGTGAAGGAAGACATCGTGAGGAAACTGGCATGTTGTAAAACCAAAAAATTGTAGACATGTGACTACACACACTGCGCCCGCGTAGATTACAGCTCACTCCCCCTCAGGGAGAGGAGTGGGCCTGTGTCCTAACTCCCAGCAGTCTGTTGGAACATTATAGGCTGGTTATGTTTTATGTTAGTAGTGGTATCTATCACTACCTTTAGTGACTTTAACATTATGGAAGACTGACTATGACGAAAGCCAAATTTTGACTTCCGTTATAGTCAGTCTTCGATATATCTGTCGATTTTTTTCAATTTCTAGACCAATACAATACACATTTCCGAAGATGACCTGATGAATCCCTCAGAAGTTATTCAAATAAATAATATGTATACTATATTCATAATACCGATAGCTAATTATACTGTAACTGATACTGTCACTGGTAGCGACTGTATCACAGATTTGCATATCTCATCTAATATCTTGTAAACTGATAGTTTTTTGACATTACGTGATTTCTTCACGCTCGTGGCGAGGGAGATTGAGAATTTTGGAGACACTGGTAGTCTGACACTCGGTGTCTGAATTGAGAATTTGAAATTGTGAATATTCTAACTCTATTAGCACTAGTTAAGGTGTTTCCTTCAATTTGGTCCACAAAGTTAAAAATTTCTTTCGCATTTTAGAAATTAATATTATTTTTCTCAGGCTTCAAATTCCTAATTTAGAATTCGATTGTAAATGAAGGATGTGTTTCATCGGGGGGGCTGAAACCTAGTAAGTACTAACGTTTACTGGTTAAGGAAAATAGTAAATTAAAGCTGTTAAAAAACATGAAATATTCTAGTGAATATCTATAAATTATTTCATTTCTATGTAACGCAATTAGAGTTACACGTGTGAAAGGTGTAGATTTTTTAATCAGATTAGTTTCTTCTTCTTTAGAATTATATTTTAGTTTCCACGTAGAGGCCCGCTACTGAGAATTTCTTGATGGAACAACCTTATTTTTATTAAATAACAATATTGTCACAGTATTAACCTATCGTCTGTGTTAGTTGTGAATTTGGAAAGTTTACTCTATTAAATTCTATTCTTATAACTTTGCCTACCCTGAGAGTGAGGACCTGATTTTTTAATTGAAAATACAACAAACTAACCTATAACTTGTTCACCCCAAGATATGAATAATGCCTCAAAATTAAGTAAGTAGTGCGAAACGAGTATTCCAAATTTTAAAATCTTAAATTTTGTTAACGAAGCGACGCGCGCTTAACTTGTGGTAACCAAACACGCTGTGAATGTGTACGTGAAGACGAGTAGCGTCGGGACATAACACTCACCCAGACATTTCCGACTTCGCCCGTAAGTTAGTGCTAGGCCCACAGGCTTTATGATTTCTGATTCATTAATTATAACCAAAAGACCACTTTAAGAGGTGAATGAAATCCAAGATTATGTTCATTAAAAAGGTCGTTCAAACCAGTGCAGTATGGAGCGGTCTCGCTTACATTATTACTTAGTTCCTCCGTTTATGAGATACACGTACGAATGTTATGCAATCCCACTGAATACCTGATTATTCTCATATTATGAATAGCATAGCATTATGCTATGATGCTGTGTACTGTACCCAGTTCACGTGGTGGCTTGTATTGTTTTTTAATGGGGCAACTGCAATTATTATCATTGTGGAGGAAATTTTGCTATATAATGCTGATGCACTTCCTGCTGTCTCTCATGAATGTCTAGTCTTTTCGGAATTATTGTTCTTGTATGACGTTCTATAATTTTTATCGTTCTATTATTGACAATAATACCTGCATATTGTTATCCCACTGAAGGTCTAAGGTACAGCGATGGCACGTGCATACCCAAATGTTCTTTGGTATTGCTGGTCGAATCGTTGAGCTCCTTGAGTTCTGAGTTGAGCTGCACGATTACTGCACAAATGCGTGCACTGACTGAACAGTGAACAGGTCCACTTAATCTGTGTGTGTTCTTTTCTCAGAATACCATTTCAGACACCAGAAATAAAATCATTTATCATTGATCATCACGCTCGCTTCATAGTTTGAAATCACCAACAAGTACATATTTTCGCTTGTATGTATATCTATATTCTTTCTAATAATCAGGGATCGCTTAACAGTCTGGCTAGTAGTCTAATTGTTGCTCGGTCGGTGTCTGTACCCATAACATGGTATTTTGCTTCCTTAGGATTAAAAAGGACACGATGTTTCCATAAGAACCGTAAGTCATGCGGCTCAAACTGTGTGTGAAATGGAAAACTTGCAATATGATGTCTGAAGGTAAAAGTTCCTCGTTTTCTCAAGCATGCTTATCTCTTTGTAAAGCTGACTGTATTCTGTTGCGGGATATCGTTAAAAGATTTCCAGTTGAAAACTTGCAAGTTTGCACTTTCAGCAGAAGAAATTTACATACAGACTTGGAATATTCAAGATATTTCTGCGTTGGATCGGGTAACAAACTTGGATTCGGAATATCTTTATCAAAAAGATAACGGTCAATAATAATCTTAGCCTTTTATGGATAATAACCGGCTCCCATGGTGTTTTATCACCAAAATCTCCGTGCTTATGAAATTTAGATATATTTTTATGGTTTTTGGGCTATCCATGGGAAAATACAGTGGCTTTATCAAGTTGATATTATATGCACTGGAGTTTGTTGAGGTGTAGAGGAATTTCAATTTACTGTAGCTGTGATACAGTTTATTTTTGGTAGGAATTGTTTCGAATAGTTATTGCTGTAATACGAAGAAACACATTTTATTTTTATACCATGCTGTGTCTGGAATGAAATAAGAAACACGCTTAAATACTTACCTACCGAATTAGCTGCTTATTAATTAACATGGGTATTGACGCATTTGATAGTGTACGAATAGTAAACTATCCTGTCTAGGGCTACTTTGACGCAGAAACAATATAATGTTAATGACTATTAGCACAGATAACTAAGTACGTCGTTCGTCCGATGAATCTACAGGAGATAACTAAGTTAAATTAAATTTTTACCCGCCATTACGTTATCGAGAACAAATATAAACAATGTTGATACATTGTATGTTTGAGATATGAACACTATGTACGAACGTGATGTTGACTTCAATCTTTTTGAGGCAAAGTTCTAAGTCAACATTTGGAGATGATTTGTAAATGAGTTATTTAGGTACCGAAGTATTTCGTCGGTTGCAATAATGTTAGGTACTAGGTATAGCAGGCTTATATAGTAGTGATTTTTGGTACTGGTTTCCGGTATTTATTTTTTAGGGTTTCCCTCCGTGAATGTTTTGTTAGACCAAGAGCGTATCGATTCGGGGCGATACGATTTTTTCTAATGCACATAAGGATAGGTCATAAATTAAAATACATGCTCAGTTTTTTTCTCATTACTTTGTAAAGTGAAGTATTTATACACTTACCGTCACGTTAGAATGAAGGAATAGGTGTTATGTGCACCCAGTGTTACGTCATTTATAATCCTAATCATAGCCCGGTCAGTATTTCATTAGACTTTTCAACGACCACGTTGAAGGGTGTAATTACGCCCTTACTTCCAGGTATCTATAGCGTTCCCACCCTTGGACATCGGGAAAAAAATCAATTACTGTTCGCGTGTTCCAAAGGAGTTTGATCGCGCTAATCCGCCGACCAGCGCGTGCGCACACCGTGACGTCACGCGAGCTTCCGGCGGGAAAATCATTTTAATTCTTTTAATACATCCCAACAACTACTTGCTGCCTCATTTTCAACTTTATTATCAAATTCGTAAAGTCCTTTGCTCGTTATTTTGGGTGCAAATATATTTGTCAAGTTTATGAAGATACGGTCTGATAAAGAAGTGATTTTAGACATCCAGGTCCAAGAGTTATGTCTGTAAGTTTGTGCATCTTACTTATTTATGGTATTCGGTAATACGTTGACTGTGTGGTATGTGTATGCCTATTATAATAGCTTTTTTGTGGGTTTCCAAGTCGAAGGTAATGGGGGAAACGGATTATTATAAGTAATGGTCTAGTGAGAAGACGCTGGCTTTGTTCAATTGTAATTATCTCCTTAACTCCAACTGACGCATTCCAATAGTTTTCATGGTTTTCCTCCTACATCTACTTCACTATGTCATAGCAAAGCCATACCAGAATCTCATTTAGGTAACTTTTGAGAACAGCATTTTATTTATTATGGTTATAAGAATACTCAACTTGTATGATAAAAGCAATTTGAGCTATATTTATATAGCAATAATATATGTAATTATATTATGTAGGCCAAGATGTCTAATTCAAACCCTAATCCAGTTTTATCATTTTTTTTTATCTTTCATAATCTCTGCGCAGCATATTGGCTTTCTTATATGCAAATCTCGCAGATTGAAACCGCAGTGCGAGCGGCTTGGGACACAAAGCCAGCCTTTTAGCACCAACGCGTGAATTACATAGCGCGAAGTTTTAGCCTTTTATCTAGCTAACGCTAAACTTAATCCATTTCTAAAGCGCGGCATCAAGAATCGCTCCACTGGGTTTATTCACGATTGCTATCGTATGGGAGCGAGGCAGCATTGTGTTTCAGTTCACACAGAGGCGCTTGCGACGGTCCGACGTTATGCTGGGGTGTACTGGAAGCAGAAGTGATACTATACAAATGATGCGTTGTTCGAGATTTTGTGTGTCTTTTAGTTAAAAAAAAAACATTCTGAGACGCGTCTGCACTTGTGATCAGTATTTCATCTCTGTAAATATATAGGTATCCTGGTTTTTCGTGTTCAATATTCACATTATTTTTACCAAGTTTTTCCCAACGAGCGCTTAAAACAAATCAAATAAAAAGGTTATTCAAAATGGTATGTTTTTAAAATGGCCGTAGGAAGTGTAAAATGGAAGCTTTTACTCATAAAGCTTAGTCAGACTGACACAATGTCGAAAAATATTAAAAAAAATGTTGATTTTGTAATTATTTTTCTACGATAACGTTCGACAGCATTTTTCATTTTTCACCATCATGTGAATGAACCTGTCTGCCATTGCAAAATGAATATCTTTTTAAGTCAGCGATATTTACTTAGTAATACTCGGCACTATAATGCTCTTAGTAATAAACTCGTAAGCGACGTGATAATCAGCCTTTTCGAGTCATTATAATCACATGTAATACTTATCTTTACGCGGCATTTCAGATCAGTAATTATAAATTAATTTCTTATTTATAATAATGTTTGTTATAGAGTTGAAACTTGCGATTAAGACTGGGCTGGCGCATTTTATGATTCTGTTAAAGACACTTTAAGTATATACCTGTTCCTCGAGGTCTTGTTCTTAAACTTTATATCTATCCGTCTAAATATGCATATACTCGTATTATACTTGTGCATGGTCTCCATATGCACAAGTATAATACGAGTATATGCATATTTGGGGTAATTGCGTAACACATTATCGATAACAATGGCTTTCTTTTTGACAGTTCAATAACATTCATTGCGTTATTTACGTAGTTGAGCAGACAAATATTTTCAACATATGAAGCAATGAATTAGCAATATCCTTCAAAATCATTCGGATTCTTTTTTTAAAAACGTTGCCCCACACTATGAATTACTCCTGTATCGTGGGTGCGTTTACAAACATTTAAATTGTGATTGTGATTTATAGCGTGTGTGTTGTTATAGCTTTACAAAAACAGTTTTAGAACACACATGGCTTAGTCCTCGTTTAGCTCTCAGTGGAAGACAAGCATTTGATTTCGTGCTCGGATGTCTCAGAATAACGGAATATGAAATGCTTTGTTTTCGGCAAGTGATATGTAAAGGGGATATGATATACGTTGATGTTTCATAACTCTGTTACATGCCGATGTTTCGGCCAAAACAACAATTAGTTATCTTTCCGGTCGGCTTGTCACACAGGGAACAGAGTGCTAAGAGAAATAAGTAAAGTAAAATGTATAGGTAGATACGTATAGTGGTTTGTAGACTTTTATAACGAGGGATTTGTAATTTGCTACTCCAAGATTTGTATGAGGATATGGAGGCACCCCAGGTCTATTTTGAACAAGGATAGTGGATAAATTAGAAAAGGCAGTCTCCATTTAGGCTAGGGAATAAGAACGTGGCGGCGGCGTCTAAATCGCCACATGCGAAGCAACATACTGACATGCAAAATTCTGCATCGCGCAAGCAGAATTTACCGCGCAACTAGCAAATATACAACGTCCCAAAATCAATGGCAATAACCCACTAGATACAGCACCCGTCTGGCCGGAGGATCCTCCCTTACCTACGGAGGGTGAGTATACAGACGCCAGCACATCAAGCTACTACAATCTGTTAAATTTCTTTAATAGATTTTCAACTTTATCGCTAAAGCTTAAAGTTCAAAGTTGATTGGGAAAATTTGACCGTTTCGGGTAGCTTGATGTGCTGGCGTCTGTACTTTGCACCCTGTTTCTCATACCTCTACTTATAAGACTGCATGCGTTAGATAAAGCGCAATAGATTTAAAGTATCCAAGGCTCACACGTCTGATCAGCTTAGAATCACTCGTGTATAATTTAAATGCATCTAAATACTCGTATATGTATAATTTAGATATATGTAGCAATGATCATGAATTCATGATACATGCACCAAAGATAAGAAGAGAAAAAATGGTAAAAATTCTAGAAAATAATTTGAAAGTATTGCGATTACTGGTCATCAGTTCACAGTTCCCCATGGGCGTCGGTCCAAAGGTCACCCGCTTTATGGGACCCGCAATCAGACCCCAATAAATTCCTCCTGCATTTGCAATCTTTGCAATCTGCATCAGCAGTATGCATTTTTATTTGCAGTCATTTATAACTCTGTTGCATAAATTAAAGAAATGTTAATTTATTTTATAGAAAGCTTTATTTTATGTTAAACGAATGTTAGGGCCTGGACAAGTTACTGTATGCCTTATAGATTTGATAATGAGTCATAATCATTTCAGCCGAAAAACGTCCACTGCTGGACATAGGCCTTCCTCAAGCACCGCCTCGTTCTCGTTCTCGTATCGTAGTTCTCGTATCCAGCGGATTCCTGCGGCCTTCATTAGGTCGTCGGTACCTTGTGGGACGCCTTTAAGGTTACGTCTTCCGGTACGCGGTCGCCACTCCAGAACATTTCGGCCCCATCGGCCATCTGTTCTGCGAGTAAAGGCTCGTACACACAGGCGTGACGCGACACAAAGGCACCGCAAGTCACGCAACGAGCGGTGCCTTTGTGTCGCGCGCGATTCGCGTCGCGCGTCGCGCCTGTTTGCAGGAGCCTTAAATATGTCCTTGCCCACTGCTACTGCACAAGTTTGGCAATCTTCGCGTTATGTAATTTACCGTTTTTCTCCCACGGATCTCTCCATTTCTGATTCCATCGCGAAGGGAAACTCTAATGAGTATGCACTGCTATACTACTACCACTGCGTATTTATCGTTAAATAATTAGCCAAGCTACCGCTTGGCTCACCATTTCAACCGATACAGAAGGATCTGCTGAAATGGTTATGGGATTTAGGCAGGAGGATGGTAGATGTAACGTTGATACCGGCTGTTATTCTGATGGTGTTGTTATGGGTCGTCAGAAGTCCAAAAGTCTGAAAACCAGTCTTATCAAGGGTCGTGTTACCCAGTAGCTGGGTTTTGCAGGTCAGATACGTAGTCGCCCCATGTATAATACTGCTATTCAGCTGCATCCGATTAGCTTTGGAAAAAAGCGATTGGGAAAAAGCTAGAAAGGTTATGACACGTGTAACTCTAGACCTAAATGAGCCGAGCATAGTACAAATAAGATTAGGCACAATAATTCATGTAAGACGAAAGGTATTAAGAAAATCTAGATAAAGGAGCGATATAGGTAAAACTGGATATTAGGTACGAGTTAATTAAGATAATCGAAGACTTCGAGTTTCGGAAGAAAAAGTTAGATTTTAATGTAACAATGAATCAAGGGTAGAAAGTTAAGAGTTCACCGATATCAGCGGCCGAGCAAAGTACAAAGTAAGATTAGGGACAGTAAGTCGTCTCAGATGAAAGGTATTGCGATGATCCACACGCTCGCGTGCCCACATCACAATATCCGGAATCGGGCACGAGCGTAGCAGTAAACATAAACAGTGTTTTCACGCGCCGCGCAGACGAAGTTATCGTCCGCGTCCGGGTCAGCGGGCCTCGAGCACTTATCGGTCGGATAGGCGATGTGCACACTGCTAGTGCTGGGAGCCGATAGAGCGCGACCGATCTACCACAAATATGTTGGCCGACGTTGATGCGATCGGTGCCACAGCATCAAACTGTGATTGGTGTATTTGGTACAGTACTTCTAATTAATATTACCTGGTTATGTTGTTGGGCCAAAGTGGTTATTAATATGTGACAGTGAATTGAAAACAGTTGAGTGAACAGAGGCTGAGTATGATGCAACTTATACCAGTTTCTCATCATCTTTCTGTGGAGCTGCGACCTAGATCTTCATTCCGTCTAGAATTATTGCCTTTAAATCACAATTTGACCCATATTCATCCATCATTAGAGAGGAGTCTGGCTAATCAAACATAACACATATTGAACTGTGACTACAGCCTAACATTAGTACTCGCATCAATAATTCGACTAAAGTTTAGTTGATAACATTTTGCGCACTACTTAAGTAGACGTCTGTCAAAAGGACCAGACTGCATTAGACCACAGGGCTGAGTATTTTGGCGTTCGGCAGAAGTTCAACCGTGATAACTTGATAGGTTACCTATTTTAAGATCGGTTATCATAAAGCTCTATTTTCTCAATGAGCGAGATTCCACTGCCAAATATAGAATGTATATCAGCTGTTTATAGCCTTGCGCTGGTGTATGACTTGTAGACGTGCGTGAATAGGCAGAAAGAGCTTTAGTAGGTACAATCAATATTTATATAAACATTGATAAAATCAATAATAATTATAACTGCGCGTGATTTGGAGTCTTTGGACATACTACTTTGTAATGAGTCAATATCATTGATGGCAGATCAATTACCACTTGTAAAATTACCGAAAACATAAGAAGAATTTTAAAAAAGAAGGAAGCCGCCTAATTATATTTTCTGCCGGTTTTCTCAGGAATGTTCCGAAAAGAAAATTAATATTATATTCTCCAAATCAAACAGATGTTTTAGAATATGGAATAACTTCATTCTGGGACCTTTTCGTTCATTCGCATATTTTAATTACTTAATGTTTTTCATCACTGCGATTTCTTGTAACGTTTAGGCAGAGGTAAGTATGGTAAGTGCATAAGTCAGTTTCCAAACTGTACCGAACAGAATGGCCAGTGTATTGCACAAAACGCGTTGACTGACAGACAGATCTCTCCAATTTTTAGCCGAAAGAGTTTGTAGTAATAAAAGGTTATAAGCGAACAGGTGGATGCTCCTATCTCGTGAACATCTCAGTTCCTAAACGACACCCACTAGAAGATATGACATATTTGTCATTCATAAATGTTAATTTCGGCAGTTTAAATTCTATGTCCGTAAATATTCGCTTATCGTGGAGTACAATCTTAATCTTTTTATCCACTTGTGACCCCCCGGCACTTCGTTCTGTGAATGCTGCATACTCTATGACATACTAACTACTAATTTCTATCTCATTGGAATGTCTAAGTTAATGAGATAATGTCAGAAGGTTAGTCAGTATACTCCTGATAAAGCAACATAGAACATAATAATATATTCTACGTATCTCACACCAGTAGTGAAGAACGAGAGATCTGCGAACTCCTTTCGGTTGGTGTGTGGAGCTGTAGAAAATGCGATGTGATAAGGCACAAGGCTCAGGGAGAGTTTGCTAAATAAGTTTGATATGTTTTGTAATTTGCTTAGGTACGTATTTTGAGCATTCAATTATCACCATTTTCTTGCTTGTCGGGGCAGCATGCGGTCTTCTTCCATGCTATTCTATTAGTCGTAATCTGGGTACTCATATCATCTTTCACACAGTTCATCTATCGTCTCTTATAGCCATTCACATTTATACTCAAAACTTTTTGAGCTCATTTTGGCTTTATTTAAGCTCAAATGGATAGGCACAACAATCGCAAGAACATTACTACTGTCGAAAACCAAGGCCTTATCAACAAATTAATTAATAATCATCTCTGATTATGACTAGTCATCTTAGTAATGAATGATGTTAAATTTACTCGACGGTAAGTTAAGTGGACTACTAATGTGCAGTTTTGTATACAAAATCATCCACTACATAGATCTTTTTTAGCTTGTCAGATATTAATTAATAAGATCCTGATGAAATTATTTTAATATATAATTATTTTAAATCGTCAAACTGCAGTCAGATACCTTTTATCTGAGTTATTAAGAAGGCGGTTTGACAATGATTTTCTATACAAAAACTGTCAAACTGTCATATTTATTTTTCAGATGAATGTTATCTGACCATCGGAAAGTCGGCACCGAATCAGTTTATTGTTTTTGTCCTTTGGTCCAGTGACGGTAACCTGTGGCTCATTGGTACTCCACAACGCTTTTCAAAAATGTGTCAGCATTCCAAAATAGAACCATGATAGTAGTTGTAGTAAATAGATTGATTGACTAGAACGTAGGTAGGTATTTACCTAACAACTATGTAGGGGCAACCTTTCGCGATAAGATATCGGTCAAAGTGCGCAGACTTTGTGTGGCTCGCATTACTTGTGTGCGTGAGACGCACCGAGATGTATTCCACTGGATATGGCCAGCGTGGTTTGACTTAAAATTCGCACCTCGTTTTCTCGTATTGGAACCAGGTATAGTTTGGGAAATTAATTGTTTATAAAATTGACTGCCTACCAACTTAATTTATCCATCATATTCAAATTACAATTGTCATTTTTTTGACAATTGTATGAAATGGTATAACACTGCAAATTAACGTAGAGTATCAATTTGCTTAGCAATTAATTTCCCCGACTGTACTATACAAATTAATGTCATTGTAATCGTTTTAGCTATAAGTTAGCTAGGTGGTAGTTAGAAAGTTTGACTACCTAAGATGCATCGGTACGTAACGGTACATTTTGGTACTTAAATGCACCTCTTAACCAAAAATATACAGAATGTGTGAACGATACGAAAAATAGAAGTGGACGATATCATAATTTAATTGTTGGGATTGGAATAGCAGTGAACGCTACTCTTATCAGTCAGCTTTAGATTTCGAAACTTCGAGATTTTTGTCTTTTCCGTTCATAATTAGATGAAGATTAGAGTTATTACGCTTTGCGACACATTTACCCTGAAAAAAAGATCTACAGGTAAAATTAAGACGGTATATATTATATTGTAGTATTTTGTAGTTTCCCTGTGACGCGGGAAAAATACGAAGTAGCGTTTCTATCACAAAGAATTTTAAGACTTCAATTCTAATAATAACATTGTCCTGTACCTACCTAGGTATGTATGCATTAATATATTTAAATGCATTTTAATATTGTTCCTGTATTGTTACTTACCACAACCTTTTAGCACAAAAATGACAGGAAAATGAATATATAGAGCGGAAAATTTTACCTGATCATAAATGGTTTTCGAAAAAACCTTAGATACAAGTAATATTTTATTTTTTATTTTAAGGCTCCTTCAAACAATCGCGACACGCGATAAAATCGCGCGCGACATAAAGGCACCGCAAGTCGTGCAACGAGCGGTGCCTTTGTGCCGCGCGCGATTCACGTCGCGCGTCGCGCCTATTTGTAGGAGCCTTTAAGTGGTAGGTAATGGCTGCGACTTACGAGTTGTAGGACTTGGTTTGGACCCAGACAGGCGCTTTACTTTGTGCCTTTAAGTGGTAGGTAATGGCTGCGACTTACGAGTTGTAGGACGTTGGTTTGGACCCAGACAGGCGCTTTACTTTGTGTAAATTATTTCATCACCGCTGCTCTCAAAACTCTGAAGGAAAACATCGTGAGGAAACCGGCATGCCCTAGAACCAAATATTTGAAGACATGTGGCATCTACCAACCCGCACTGGGCCATCGTGGTGGATTACGGCTCACTCTCTCTTCTCTCACAGAGAGGAGGCTTATGTCCCACTATTGGGAACATTATATAGGGTGATCAAGTTTGGTGTAATAATGTTTTGTGAAGGGAGGACTTTTCTGCTGTCATGTTCCGAGAAAAACGCATCACTTGAGCACGGTTGGACCGATTTGGCTATTTTTTGTTATAAAACGTTCCTAATAGTCCGAATTAAGTTTTTTATGGAAAGAAAAATTGGAATAGTTACCCGGAAAATTTACAAAATCGGGATAAACTGAACGTCCTTTTTCTATGGGATTTTCGTATGAATTATTGAAAACACGACAACGTTTTTCGGGTCATCTGGTAAACAATAAAAACAAACAAACAAACAACAATCAGTTAATCCCGAACCAGACACTATTAATAAACGGGCCCGCCTTGATATACAGTACAAACAAAAAAGCAGACACTGAAAACAATTTATGCAAACGTAAACTTTACTGGATTTTCATGTTTCGACGATTCAACCTTTTAATTGGTGGACTGTGAATTATTTGGGCCACTGCGTACAACCGGGGCCTCGTGTCGATTGGCAGAAAATTTTCAATTATACCTCCAAAATTCTATGAGTCGATTGTCGGGCCCGGTTGGGTACAATTATGACGCTCTGGTGTTAAAATAATGGGCAGTCGCGGAAAAGGACCTGTGTTTCGAGAGGCAATTAAAAAGAAATGTGCCTGTGAATAAAGTGTTGCCAATGTAGGTATTGTTTCACTATTAAAGTTGCATGCAGTGACTGCAAACACTGGCAATTGTCTTTGTACAGTGGTTGCATGTATTTTAATTTGCAAAATTGTTTGCAGATTATAATAATTTAAATATCATTACCAGCCTATACCCAACGTTACCACTGTTGGCATACAGGCCTCCTCCCTGTGATCCTCTCACAGGGAGGAGACCTGTGTCCCAATGGACCGTCCACCACGCGGGCCTAGTGCGGGTTGGTAGATATGTTATATTATTATGATATTAATATTAGCTGTGAATTCACAAGAAATTATTTTTAAAAACCTCTGTTATTTACAACCTCCTTATTATATCCAAAGTTATCTTCATTACTTCTGTTAAAATCACTGACTCTAACTCTGCCACCAACCTTAAATTCCCCTCTGTAACCATACTCAGTTCCCACGTACTCGTACACATACATACATTCACCTCAAGATACACCCACTGGCACATCAATTCGCCCTAGCTCTGCGTCTTTATCGGCCAAACATCAGAAACAGCCGCGTTAGTCACCTCTCCGTGATAAACCCTGAGGCCGTTACACGTAAAACAAAGCCACTTTATCATCACGTTTATCAAGCAGTTATCACTATGCGCCATTCGCATCAAACTGCTTACTTCTTCACTAAGAACGTGTCTAAGCTAGTGTTGGGTGTTGTGGTACTGTTCTGGAAGGGTGATTCATTTGTTTATTGCTTTCATATTGTTTACCAGTTACATATTGTAAGTAATTGTAACAAAGAAGAAAGTATCAAACTTGAACCCTTCTGCATAGTACTATTCTTAGGTTGTTGTTGGCGTTCGTTTTACCCAGTTAGAACTGCTTGTAAAGAGCAAAATAAAGAGTATTCTATTTTTCTATTTCTATTTTCTTCTCTGTTCTTTTTGGATATCGAAGTTTAGTTCATACCCATGACAGATCATATATGTACTTACATAAGTTAGTAACGTTCCAGATAATGCAAGTTTTGCATGCTTTTGGTTCAATTCGTAAGCAGAGTAAGCTTAAAAACTAAACTTATTTAAGCTTACTCATCGGACATTAAAGTACGTATATCTGTTGGCTCTTTTAATAATTATAACATTCTCATAATATCTATTGTTGTTTAAATCTGAAACGATAAAATAACACATAAAATAAAACGATACATTAATTAATACATTTTATTAAATTAATAAGTTTGCATGAAGCTTGAAAAGTTCCCCGAAATTCGAAAAAAAAAGAGGTAAAGAAAACGAAATTTGGTAATGAATTGTTTAATATCATGTTCTATTCCCAAGTGTATTGACCTTTATTTATTATATTATTGAAATGAAAATAAACGATCAACAAAATGAATTTATGTTTTAATAATCAATATACAGGATGGGTAAAAAAATGGTGGATCAAACGAAACAGGGCGATAGTTGGGATTACTTGCAGTAAAAAATATTTCTGTGGCAGAGCCCTAACTTGATCTCCTTAAAAGTTATGACAATTTGAGTGTTTTTTTTGGAAAACCAAAATTGAAATAAATAGGCAATTAGAGTAAAATGGGTAACCTCGTTTTAATAGTAATTAAATAGGCAAGTTTTTTTTTAATATAGGGGTAACTATTTGGTAGTACCTAAGTATAAGTTAGTAATTTTTTTTTACAGTAACGTTCTAAACTTACAAATATTTTTTCATGAGACTTAAAAGATATTGAAAAAAGTGCCAGTACTCAAAAATCATGGACCCACTGTCATAAAAGCACTTTTTACTGCACGTAACTCCAACTATCGCCCTGTTTCGTTTGTTCCACGATTTTTTACCCAGCCTGTATACGTAGCCCTGATGTCCCAGACTAAAACTTATCAACTAAGTTGGACTAATTAGTACTAACTTAGTCGTAAGTCAGTGCTAAAAAACTGACTAAATCTGCATTCGATGATAAAACCTCTAATGCGTAAACGAACAACAACTAACAACTTTGTCTATTTAGTTATTGTGTTCTACCAATGACCCATATTTGGATTACGTCACGATGCAAAAACTATGCAAGAAACTGAATAAGAAACGCGTCTTTAGAAACTCAGAAACCGAAAACTACACGACAGAGTCCGAACAATCCCTGTTTACGAAAGCATTTGACCTACAAACGTATTGTTGTGGCAGATGCCACAAGCGGAAGCTGTTTTTTCTATGATTGCGATAAGTCAGTTCTATGGCCTTGTAATAAGGTCGGTTGCATCCCCGCATTGTAAGGGATGTTGACAAATGAATGATGACAATTATATTGTGTGCTTGCCTTTGTTGTGGTGACGACTATATTATACTGTGGTGAGACCGTTGGATGTAGAATTGTTCCGTGCGCATGTTTTGGTAAATTATTATTACTGTAGCTAATTGTTTTGTAAGACTTTTGTTTGAGCATTTCTGGCAATAGTGTAATATTTAAATTATCATCACATGAATGATATTTATTTCGAAATTAAGTGGCCGATTTAATTTTCAAACAATTTAGAGGCACTCTCTGTTTTTCATAGAAATGTATTTGTTTATATTTGTCTTCATCACATGGTGTTGTTTAAAAAGAACATACTTTCTTTCGGATCTTCTATCTCACAAGCATCTCGAAACACTTTCGCGCAGGACACTTAGGAAGGACACTTAGGACTTACTCTTACTTTAGCTTTTAAAATAATGTAATAAAAAAAAAACTTCACTAGCCCGTTTACATCCAGCGGCACCCCAACACGTTTTTTATTTAAATAAAAATTATAAATTCCCCACAACCACACCACAATCCTCAAGTTCCTGACAATGTGCACACGAAACTAGCAAAATAATGCGATTTCGCGCATCGCGACCCACTAATATCGACTAAGCTTAACAATCGACTATTCAGTGTACCGTGTCCCATCACTATTGTGCACAACTTTTGTTTAGTCGAATTGTTATAATCGCTTGAATAGAGTTGTCATACACTTGAAGATGTTTTTTCAATATATTTTTTTTTATTTATAAAGGGTAGGTCCCTGACTTTGTGTAAATAAACATGAGTGAGTGATTATTTCGAGTGGGCGAATGAAATGTCGATGTCGAGTTGTTGTTTCAGTCAATGAGTGTTATTTTGTTATTCTATTATTGTTTATTTTTAGTACACTATACTTTTTTTTTGGTTTGTTCAAGTTTTTTATGTTTCATTCATTTATTGTTCTGTCTTTGTTAAGGCTCCCGCAGACAGGGGCGACGCGACGGTGCGTTGCGATTCTGGTAGAACAATTTGCATGAAGTTTTCATAGAAATTGTTCTACTGTAGTCGAGACGCGCTGTCGCGTCGCGCCTGTTTGAAGGAGCCTTTAGTCGTGCAATAAAATGCTTTGACATCAATTTAAATGGTTTAGTTTAAGAAAATATAAAGAATAATAATAATACATATAACACTAATACTCCCCTCATGAAGCTAAGTAGCATGTAGTAGAAAATAGGTACACACGCCAGCACATCAACCTACTACAATCAGTCAAATTTCTTTAATAGATTTTCAACTTTATCGCTAACGCGAAAATGTTCAAATTAGATTGGGAACATTTGACAGTTTCGGGTAGCTTGATGTGCTGGCATCTGTACTTAGTAGTTGGTTTACTTCTACTTACTCTAATTAAAGTACCTACAACGTTCCCTGCAAATAATTAATTTACTTCAATGGATTTTAATATTCTAATAATGTTTAATGAATTTTAGGTATGTTTGTATTGTCGTGGCATTAAGAGGAAAATCGACCTACCGTCCGACCGTATACCCAACGTCTCTAAGTAGGTGTCTTACATTTTTACGTCAATGGAATAAGGAATTCTAGAAACGTATAATTATTACGTTTAAAATATAAGCAAACAAAACAACTACATACATCTCGGATATAAGAACGCCACCTTTTCTCACACGTTGCAGTTTAACTTTTTATAGTTTGTAATATTCATATCTCAGGCACGATAATTACTACACAAACTTACCTTTCGTCCCTCGGATATTCACAGTCGAAAAAAATATTTATTTCCTATTTCACATGAGAAACCACGGCGTGCGCGACACGTAGCCGGCAACCCGCTGGTTGGTATTGTGCAACCGGGGTTGCCCAACCTTTGTCCACTCACCCCGGGGATCGGCCGGGTGTTTATTTGCAAACAAACACTACACACCGCCCGCTGCGCTAGGCACTACGCCGATTTGTTACGATTTCTGTAATACGATAGTTTTGAATTTTAGTCGATTCTCGTTTCTGTAGTAGGGGTGTGTGAACCGCGTGTGTAAGCTACCCCTTTTAAAATCGCGCCGCGTCGTAGGCGCGGCGCGGCGAGCAGGAATTTGGTACATGTAGTCAAATGTTTACAGACCGTGCAACGAGTCCGGCCCTGTGAAGTTTTTATGATTGAGTATTTTAAGCTGGTAGGTAGGTACCTATGTAATTACAGTTTTAAGAAAGTTGATGAAAAATTATCGTCTTGGTTTTCTTTCGTAAAAATCTAAATACTTAACATGTAATTAATTGTAATGAGTGTTTATATAATCTAATTATCTCGAGATTCAACACAGCTTGTTAAAACTGCTTAAAATCCTGCTTGAGGGAAACGGAGCATGACGACGCATCCACGATACAGTTACTTAAATAAACAAATAAAACATTGATTTTATTGACTTACAACATAATATATCTATCGAATAACGTTACTATATAATGCCATTAAAACTCTAAAACTAGGACAATCCACTCCGGCAAAATTATAATAAATCAAACGGTGACACCGTTTGATTTATTACTTATATTTTTTTGTCGAAATTAAATAAAAATCTCGTTCCATTAGTTAGGTTCTAAAATCGTTATTAGGCATATACTTAATAAAGTTCCCACGGAACTTTTATCGTACAATAAACTCAAAACGGTAGGCAACCGACCGACGAATAAAACCCGATATATAGATAATTTTAATAGACACTGTAAAATCGAAATGACAAATCCGAATCGAACATCGAATTGTATCGATATCTTAGTCGATATTATAAAATTTGTTTTTCGAATGTTGATTGACATTGGGATGTTTTAGTGGTTGAAGAAAGTTTTTTACTATGACTTTTAAATTTTAATGTCTGCGTTATCGTAACGGGTAAGTGTGCTACCGAAAAATGTGAGAATGAAACGTTGATTTAAGTTTCTTTAGGCAAATAGAGGTTAGGTTATTATATTTTGATTATAATAGTATGTGTTAGTTAATTTAGGGCCGATTTTTAATTCGTCAGATAACTTTTAACTAAATAATAAAATTGGCGGTTTGACATATTCGCTTTACAAAAGCTGTCAAGTCGCCATATTTATTCTTAAGACAACAGGTTATATGACGATTGAAAAATCAGCCCTTATTAAAATAAGGTTTTCCAATGGATATATTTTTATCCTCTTTACTAAAATACATAAACTGACAAAGTAAACAGGGTGCGGGTTTAAACCTAAAGTGGGTAGTTAATCTAAACTGACAAAACTTTCGTTAGTCGTGGTTGGCTAAAAGTTTACTGGAAATCGCCACCTTAGTCTCAACTTTATAACCGGCCCTTTAGAACTTTAGCCGTGTCAGCGGGATTGTCCGAAAGGGTTACCGCTGGCCCGGAACATAAAGGGCTAAGGAAGGAACACGGGTGGGTTTTAGTCAGTAAGAGTCTGACACTCCCTTCCGCTCCACCCAGAGCGGGGGGGGGGGGGTCCATTTGATGATTTGCCATCCTGAAAAAAAAAGAACCTGATTTTAATCTATGGCACCTTAAACAATAAAGTTATGTAAGTACGTTTATTTTCGCACGCGACACAGACTGAATTTATAATACCAATTATGCATTAAGCCTAAATTTTTTTTATGACCCCCTCACCCTCAGGGTGGAGCGAGGGAGTGTCAGACTCTTACTGACTAAAACCCACCCGTGTTCCTTCCTTAGCCCTTTATGTTCCGGGCCAGCGGTAACCCTTTCGGATAATCCCGCTGAATTGAGCATAAGCCTGACCAGCTTATGATGTTCCCCCTGCTCGTTCACAGGCCTCCTCTTTCCGAGAGGGAGTGGGGTGTAATCCACCACGCGGGCCTAGTGAGGGTTAGTAGATGTCACAAGTCTTAGAATTTTTGGTTCTCGGGCATGCCGGTTTTCTCACGATGTTTTCCTTCACCGCTTTGAGAGCAGTGGTGATTATTTACAGAAAGTGAAGCACCTGGGTTCGGACCCACGACCGACAACTTATACGTCGAGGCCGTCACTACTTGACCACGACTGGCACGACTGCAGAGGCATTGCTTGTATACAATATCCTACTTATTATTAACGCAACAGTTTGTGAGAATGGATGTTTCATGTTACTCTTTCACGCAAAAACTACTGAACGGATTTTGATGAAACTTTGCAGGTTATACATCAGAATAAGACATAGGATACTTTTTATCCCAATATTCCCACGGGTTCGAAACTTATACGGGTGAAACCGAGGGTAGCTGCTAGTCAATCATAAAACCAAAGTCGATGCAACGGCTATTATCACGGTTGAAGTAACTCTAAGCCCTTTCTACGATAACAAGATCGGCTAACTCCGCTAAAGCCGCACTTAAAAGTTTCTTGTTTATGACTTTTATTGGAGGCTAAAGTAAACAAATTAAACTCGAGTGTGTTTTATATTCGTGTTAATTGAAAACATTTCGGTGTCTGCCATCAAGAAGTTTATAAAATTTTATGTTATTATCAAATAGTTTAGATGAGGGTTTTGTCATTCCGCCGCGGTGTAGAAGAGCTTTCTGTTTTATTTGTTTAGTAGCTGTTAGTTACCTGGACAAAAAGTATCATATATGTTCCGGGTCAAGAAGTATCCTATATGTACCGGAACAAGAAGTATCATATATGTTCCGGGTCAAGAAGTATCCTATATGTACCGGGACAAGAAGTATCATATATGTTCCGGGTCAAGAAGTATCCTATATGTACCGGAATAAGAAGTATCACATATGTTCCGGGTCAAGAAGTATCCTATATGTACCGGGACAAGAAGTATCATATATATTCCGGGTCAAGAAGTATCATATTATATGTTAGTCCAGCGTCTTAGTTGTGTAACACATTTTCAATTACAATTCAAAATTGATACGTGTTATTCTTAATAATAATATCCTCCCGACTGATTTCGGTCACGGTGGCCAATCTCAACAGAGATTAGCCAGGTATGCAGGAGATACTATAGTGCACATGTGTGTGCGTAAACACACATGCACTCTCTGTTCCTTTACTCTCATAGTCCGATGGGACGGCAATCCGACACGTCATAGGAGTAACAGACAGTCCGCTGTGCAGGGCCTACATGGAGGACGACGAGACAGCGGCACATGTGCTTCTAAACTGCCCGATGGTCGCCACGTATACGGCAAAGTACTTCGGTAACCCAGGTACCCTACATGAGACGGTCAGTAACATCAAGGCGTTGCTGGCCTTCCTTGAGGAGCTGGGGTGGATCGAATGATCGATTTTTCCACCCGTACGCAAAATACGCGCATTGCGTGGAGTTGCGGAAAACAGCCCGTATTACCTATCGACCGGAGAGAGAGCCGTTGGTCCTGCGCCTGATAATGCCTGTTTAATACCCCCGTACCTCTAAACCGCCAACTTCCAAATTCCGTACTGTTACTGAGAAATTCCAATAATGGAAAACCCAATAACACTTTTTCCGACCCGGGAATCAAACTCAGGACCCCGCGCTCAACAGTCGCGCTTGCAACCACGAGAACAACGGGGCAATTAGTCAGGGAAGGGGGGGGGGGGGTGTTATTCTTATTTCTATTTGAATGTGGTAAAGAAGAAACAAACGACGACGACGAACGATTATTTATTTAAAAAAAAAACTGAAGTGCAGTTTTTTTAATCTCAGTTATTGAGCAAAATATTTGTTAAAACTTGCATTGTACTTCTGCTGCAATTTTGAACAAATATTTTGCTCAAAACGGAGATTAAAAAAACTGACGTGTTAATCGACTTTTGTTGCTGACCGTACCTACGTGTTAAGGCTTCTTCAAACAGACGCGACACGACACGCGACACAGGCACCGCAAGTCGCTCAACGAGCGGTGCCTTTGTGTCGCACGCGATTATATCGCGTATCGCGCCTGTTTGTAGGAGCCTTTATCGTCGAGATTTTCATCTCTTTTTTTCGCCATTAAAATTTTTCCAAACTTATTAGGTAGGTAACAATTAGGTATATGGCTTGCTTTAAATATATGATTAAATTGTCTGTCTTTTAGCCAAAAACAGGCGAACTGGACCTCAGATCCCGATTCTGGCTGCTGAGTCTGGAATAGGTGGCATTTTTATCTGTAACTATACCGAGATCATCAAGTGTCATCTATAGGTACTATACTTAATATTATAAAGCTGAAGAGTTTGTTTGGTTGAACGCGCTAATCTCTGGAACTACCAGTCGGATTTGAAAAATTCTTTTTGCATTTGTTAGCCCAATTCTTGAGGAAGGCTATATAACATCACGCTATGACCTTTAGGAGCCGAGCAAAAAGAAAAAAAGTCAGAAAGAACGCTAAGCAACTACGAAGTAATAGCGCGAGCAGGCGATGCGGGGTGGGTCGGAGTAACAAGAAATTTCACGCGTACGAA
Organism: Luperina nickerlii; assembly: GCA_963855955.1. Taxonomy (NCBI): domain Eukaryota; kingdom Metazoa; phylum Arthropoda; class Insecta; order Lepidoptera; family Noctuidae; genus Luperina; species Luperina nickerlii. Next base: position 5,090,545 of record OY979662.1, read on the forward strand.
GTCGCGGGCAGAAGCAAGTAGAATCATAAAATAATCCATTTATTATTTTTCACTGGGCCCGGTCTGTAAAGCGGGCTGTAATCTAACATTTACAGCCCGCTCCCTTAAGGAGAGAAGGCCTATGTCCCAGCTTTACTATATACGCTGATTATGCTTATATAATTATAGATAGTATTGAGTTTGTATAAATTGAATATCAACCTAAATACTTCTGCTATTTATTCGTCAAGGTTGAGTTGACATGCGTTCTAAAACTTTATCTGGACGAGGAAAGTGAAATATTATTTTGTATAAGGTAAAGTTTACGGAAATACAATCGAAAATTAAAACAAAACTGTATCGTAATAATATTAACATGATAAATCAATGTGAGGCGAGTGTCAAGCAGTATTCTATCCACGTCAGAGTGGTTTCAGCTAATGTCCGCCATATTTGGATCTCTAATCGTCCCAACTCACACGTAACTTGACGTCTCGAGATAAATTTTAGACAAGCGATAGTCGCACGCCCGTCCCGAGATTGTTTCAAGACGCTCGATCATTCCGTGTGAAAATACTAGAGATGTGACATTATACATATTACACTTTTTATCTCAACTTAGAATTATTCCAGCGTTGAACCGAGTGCGACTACAAAAAATACAACTTTTTTAGCTTTTAACGTGATATAACCGAGAAAAGGGTTTCTGAAATAGTTATGCACTAACAGATCGTTACTAGTGCATGTAATTTGCCCAGTTTTTTGCGAGCAAAGTGCAAGGTAACGGTACTAAGTTCGTTGACACCATTCAAAGCTACTTAAAGATTATTGTCGGCAGTACCGGCCATTAATTAGACCACAATTACCAATTCCTGTGATTGAACAAAACTGCTCGACAGTTCATACGTTTATTTTATAAAAAAAAAGTGAATACAGCCGCAATAACAGTTATCACATTAATTTGAGTTGCATCATAAAATAGATTTTCTGAATCATTTGCTGACATCACGCGGTAAAAGCTACCACGTGCGTGCAAAAAAAGTGTACACATTACAAACGGCTATTAAGTAAACTGTCCGAGTGTGTAAACGGGTGTGCTGTTAAATTGCAATGCAGTGTACGCTGTGGTGATGATAGTTTAATTGTAAGTATAGTGCGCGGGTATTTTTTAGACTGACTGGTTTTGGTTGTTGTTTAGTTTGGTTTGAAGTGGCGGTTTATGGTTGGCGCGTGCTTCAAGTAACAATTTACTCGATACGATGTAGTTTATTTTTGTGGGAGTGCAAATGTTTGTTCGGTTAACCTTGGGGAAGTTCTTTCATTATTTACCATCGCTGCTTTTTAGATGTTTTTACATACGCAGACGGAGTCAAGCATGAATATAATTGTTTGAGTGTGTGTCAAAGCAAGCAGCTCCATATCCCGTTATCACAAGAAGGAAAAAATAGTAAATATTATAGAAACGTAGTACACCATATTACGTAGGTTCTCCCAGTTCCCTGTTACGAAACACTTTGGGAAACAGGAAACATAATCCAGTTACCGTGATCGATGCGTTCGAATACAATTAATTATAATATTATTCAAAATATTTTGTGTTTTATGTTAATTTTATGTTTTCTACCAACTAACGGCATTAGGAACTAATTTGTGTAAATTTGATGTTCCTAATTTTGATTAATTAATGATTCTACCCCAAGGTTTTTCTGTGCAACTTGGTGCCTATCTATGATAACAAATTGTACTAGGATTACGTATAAATTAGTTTATTTAACTCGGGCTGATTTTTAAATAGTCAGATAATTTTTATCTGAGGAATATATATTGCGGTTGGACAGCTTTTGTATATCAAATATTATTATGTAAAACTGTCATAATTATTATTCTTCAGATAAACGTTATCTGATTATTGAACATTCAACCCTAAATCTATAAGGATAGTTGATTTGCAAGATTTGAACTTAGCACTCATTAAATAATTACAAGTAAATAAAGATAGATAAAAGCTAATGAAACAGTGTCCGACAAGGAGTTCTTAAGTTTTATAGGTAAAGGCGAAAGTGCCAGGGTAGCCCGCGAAATTCAATTTTTTTTAGGTTTTTTGGAATTTGCTGGTCAGTATTAAGTTGTACGTTGATTAATATATGATTCGCGGCCGTAACAAATATGTATTTACAGAATTATAATCATTAAAGTCATCAACACAACTGTCTAAGACCACGTAAGTCCAAAGAATAACTGTTTCATGAAATCATCATTCTTTGGACTTACGTGGTCTTAGAGAGTTGTTTTGATGACTTTAATGATTATAATTCTGTAAATACATATTTGTTACGGCCGCGAATCATATATTAATCGACGTACAACTTAATACTGACCAGAAAATTGCAAAAAAACGTAAGAAAATTTGAATTTCGCGGGCTACCTTAGCGCTTCCCCCTTAAGTTGAAGCTAAACTTTAACTTTTTTAATTTTTTTTTATTTTCCTTACAGGCGTTGTAATAATTTAAATCATACCTAAGTAGTTAAAGCTGTAGTATCATTTTCCCAATGATAAATTGCTTAGGAAAATGCGGGTGAATAGGTATCAGAATATTCCACCAAGCAACTATAGGTATTATATCGCCTCTGCAACCCAGTTGTAGAGGTACTAACTTTTGCTCGCGGATTCGTCCGCGTGGATGTCAGAAAACATCTTATGCAAACGTACTTCCGGAATTAAAAGTACCTGGATATTATAAATTATCTGCGTGCCAAATTTTATCTAAGTTCGTTCAGCCGTTTTTGCGCCAATCCGGAACAAACATCCATATAAACCATAGACATATGAAAGCATTCTATGATATAAACAATCAAACGGACAAAAGTTCTAAAAACTCGGAATCAGACTCGTTCCACACCACGTAGCAATTACTTTTTTGTAAAAAAATATTCAATGGACAGTTTTACTATGTATAAATATAGATTCCTATGTTCAGTATCTTCATCTGAAAAGCGTCGTGGTAACTTCGTAATAATCCTTTGAACAATTAATTATCTTATCTCTAAAAATGTTCAAACAACTGCCGAAAACTGTGGAAAATGATTTCCTTTAGATGTTCAAATATCCCTAGAGTCTAAAAATGAATCGGTTGAATGAATTTCAAAAACCACTTAAGTCACATTTTTTCCAAAATACTTTTTTTTTGCTGAAAATGGTTCCTCAAAGGTAGATGCGTATTCTGGGTAAAAACAGCTTAAGTCAATACATTCCTTCCTCTTTTAATAATACAAATGTCAACTGCAAATGTTGAAGATAATCCAGATGAGAATGATGGCGAATATGACTATGTACCATAAAGATATTAAAACATGACAAATTAATACATGTAAAATGATAATAAGATTATTTTAGTGTAATTCTTAATTATCAACACAACAGAAAGACAAAAATAAAATAATTATAAAAGGATTCGCTGACGACTTTCTTTTAAATGTCAACAAAAAATAAACTAACACAATTATTTTATTTCTGTGCATCACATTTGTATACATAATGATCGTTTGTTTTCGTATGATGTGTCTTTAAAATAAATAGTGGGTAACAGACAAGCATCTTGGTACGTGTCGCGATAACTTTTGACATTTGCACGGACACAGTAATGCGAGGCTTATTAGATATAATTCGTATGCGATGACATGGGACGTTGTGTTGCGAAAGTGCGATTATTTTGACCCATACTTCGTGCTTGGGTGAAGATGTTTCTTCTTAGGTGAGCTGTCTTTGAAACTCCAACTCTAAGCGTTATATATTCATTAAACCAATTGCACACTTTTCAATTGTCAAGGAGACAGTCAGTTCAAAAGATGAAGCTAGTTGCCATTTCCAAAGTTCCTATGAAGAAGAACGGACATGTACTCGTAATATTGTTAATACTACTTATGAGCCTTTATTATTGTTATTTGTAAACATTTTATATTGTAGCTGTTTATTGTCTATAATACCAAAATAAAATAAAACTCAATAGACACTCTTTTTAATCAAAAGGAGTTTCGTCAAAATTTACTTTGCTTTAAGTTTTTGCGACTGGGTGGATTGTTTAACAGACGTCACTTGTTTTTTATTGTTATCTTTCATTTGATTAATCCGAAAGGTAAATAAAATAATAGTTTATTTTCCAAAAGTTTAGCACTACATTAAATGTGGCAATGTGGCAACAATTTCAATTAAGGTAAAGAGATTATTTTTTTTCTTTCTAATGTATTGGCTTCCTTCGAACAGTTGCAACTATTGGTGTAGTCTATCATAGTCAATATAGTCATCCGTAATTAAATAATCAATGGAGTTCTTCTTCAAAACATTATATAAATAAATTCTTAGTAGCAAAGGATGTCTGCTAGGTAAATCTGTGTACCATCAATCCCTTCTAATTTAGCTATAGGCGTCTAAAGTTAAGAGCTTAAAAATAAATCCGTCGGCTGACGCCCTTACTATGTGAACTAGTGATGCTACGAGTAAGATCTCGAAATGAACTGTCATAAAAATATACCACGTTTTTTTTTTAAATTTAGTGTTTTTGGTGTACTTAGTGTTTTAAAAGGAGAATGGGTAAGACCGTACAGACACAAAGTTAATTGTAGTATTATGAACTACCAGCTGCGCTCCGTGGTTTCACACGCATAAGTTAGATCCCATGGTATTATCGGGATAAAAAGTAGCTTATATGTTAATCCAGGGTGTCGGCTATCTCCATACAATTTTTTATTAAAATTGGTCCAGCCGTTTGAGCGTGAAGCAGTAACAAACATATAAACACATACACACACACACTCACAAACTTTCGCTTTTATAACATTAGTATGATGTTGATTATTTATGTAGATTATTGCCCTCATGGAGTAGTTTCATTAATCCTAAGACAGCATGTCTGAATTCACTTCGACAAAAAAGTTATGTGAGGAAATCCTTTCAAAACTTATTGACCTGCTAATGATAGACACTTTTTGAAATTAATAAACCTCTAAAAACTTTTTGCGCTTCGAATGATGCACTTTTATAAAAAATTGAGCCTCTTTTTAACTTTCTGTTACTATTTGAGGTTCACAAAAGGAAATATTTAATTAATCAAACCTTTAATAATTCTCATTTTGCGTTGCTAAAAATATTATTGAATACTCTCTAATGTTATGATTGCGCTTCTTGTTGTGAGCCTCAAATAATTCATATTTTGTGGTCCTAAAAATACTGAATAGCACAGTAACTGCGATCAACTTGGATGCAGCGCTCGCTCGGCTTGTGCGGTTGGTCACAGTTGCAACCTCAATTAACCCGTTTGGTTGGGGTACCCTAGCAAAAAGGTGACAAAACCTTGCTGAAGAACTAGAGACCCATCTCATTTCTGAGCCACGTATTCAAGCTTGTTACGAACCGTTTCGTCAGGAGACTTCACGAGTTTCAGCCACCAGAACAAGCTGGTTTTCGAAAGGGCTTTACTACCTTAGACCACATCCATACTGTTCGGAAAATTGTGCAGAAGACCGAAGAATACAGCCAGCTGCCATGTATGGCATTTGTGGACTACGAGAAAGCCTTCGACTCCATCGTTATATGGGCAGCGTAGTTCTGGCCTCTTTGCAACGATGACGAACTGACTGGCGATACATCGAAGTGTTGATGTGTTTGTATGACGCTGCCTAGATAACTGTCCAGATCCAGGACATGAAAACCAGCCCTATCCGACTACTCAGGGAAGTGAAGGAGGAATTGATACCTTCAAAACTGTTCACGAATGCGTTAGAGGACGTTTTTAAGACGCTGGACTGGATTAGACATGAGTAAACATAAAGTGCGTAATCAAAAGCAAAACATTCATTAATTGGCGGCAGAACACCACCACATTTCTCCAGGCGCTCGCAGGTAGCTTCTAACCAATTGAACTCAGATTTCAAACCTCAAGCGCCATCCTAACTAGTTCAATGAGCCGTACAAATATTTTCAAGTCAAGCGATGAACCGAGTTCCAGCGGTAGGGTCGCACCGTCGTCGGCGTCGCGGGCGATTGACGCGCGACACCGCGACGGCTGCGGCGCGACCGACGCGCGGGGCTAATTAACGACACCGCCATCTATCGGCGACGCCCTATCAATCTCGAAGCGACAGTTTTGTTGCGCATTTGTCGCATCGGTATTTGGGACGAGTGCTTGTGTATTTATTTAGTGTGTGTGGAAGTTCAAGTGTCGCATCTAAGGTTGGGAGTCAAATGGTGGTTAATTCTTTTGTTGGTTTTGTATAATGTAATCTTGTTATTTATTGCAATCGGGGGCGATCAAAATATAGTTTCTATTGAATCTATACTAATATTATAAAGCTGAAGAGTTTGTTTGTTTGGTTGAACGCGCTAATCTCTAGTACTCCCAGTCGGATTTGAAAAATTCTTTTTGCATTTGATAGCCCAATTCTTGAGGAAGGCTATAGACCTTTAGGAGCCGAGCAAAAAGAAAAAAAGTCAGAAAGAACGCTAAGCAAAAACGAAGTAATAGCGCGGGCAGGCGATGCGATGCGACGGGGTGGGTCGGAGTAAAAAGAAATTTCACGCGGACGAAGTCGCGGGCAGAAGCTATCTAAAATATGTTTTTATTTGGCAGCCCTTCCTGTGACTTCTATTCCCAATGTAAAGCTAATGATCGGTTAATATAATCAAAAACGAATCGTTTTGTTTTATTTTTTAGCAATTTGTATACCAAACTGGGCAAAAATAGATTCGTAAGCAAATTTTCCCAGTGATAGAGCTAGTTTCAGGGTCTACTAAGCAAAGCTATGGGGGTCTTTGCTTCATTATTGGTAAAGATATAAGAGTCTTAATGGTTCGTAAATGATAGGAATCGGCCATTAGACATATGCCTCGCTTTGGCAAAAGCCTGAAGCCTGAAGTGATTTTGTCGACTTTAGAAATCACGGCGTCTCTTTAGTAATTTTTAAAACTTTACTAATATTAGGCAAAGCTGCTTTGAACGTGAACCGAACCACACGACACTGACCATCACGACACACACAAAAAGTTTTTATAACAAAAGAAAAAAAAAACAACATGGCTTCTCGACAATGTCCTTTCACCAAAGGCTTTGAACTCTGCTCACTCTCCTTTGAAACTACCGTGATGGTCCTTAACGACGGTTACAAATGTTGGTCTTATATCATATTTTATGTTTACGACACTCAAATTGCGTGCCATTACGGACGTCCGCTGGCATTTTAAGGTAAGTATGTCATACACAAGTTGACAGGTGTTGGAAACTGGACTTACCCTTAGAGTTAAAGGGAAGGTCGTATTCGTAATGATGAACTACCTTCTTACTGTATTGACTTGTGACATCGCTTGCCTGAAATAATCTTGATTTTAACATCCATCATCATCTACCTAGCCTTTTTCCAACTATGTTGGGGTCGGCTTCCAGTCTAACCGGATGCAGCTGAATACCAGTATTTTTCATGGAGCGACTGCCTATCTGACCTATACCCATACCCTTTGGTAAGATTGGTTGTCAGGCTTTCGGACTTCTGACGATCCGTAAGGACAGATCCACGAATAACAGCCGGGACCAACGGCTTAACGTGCTTTCCGAGGCACGGCGAGGTGTTAGGCAATGTCTTGTGTTACATTGTTGTATTTCAACATAACGATAGGTAGGTAGGTAAACAAGATTTTGGCAGCTGCAAGAGATTTTGGCTTATTTATGTTAGGAATCACTCTATGATTAGTAAATTGTGCGTGTTATGCTAAGTGTAATTTGCTATAGGATTTTCTTATTTAATGACATCAACTCAGTGGCCCTAAGTTTTTTATAACTTAAGAAAGCTGTTCATAAAGTAAAGTCATACAACGTAATTTCTGCGGCTGTGCAACTGACATCGACCCCCCATAGTAATCATCTTTCATTTAATTAATCCTAAAGCAAAGTCAATACTTTCTTTCGAACAATTAGCCGGTGGTAACAGTAAGATCCCGTGGGTTCATTTCCGAACTCCAGGTGCGAGAACCCGCCGGCAAATCCTAGTTCCTTTATAAATGTGTTACCACAAAGATACCTCATCTAGAGTTCACGTCAAAACATCGCATTTCTGCTAACGGTCCAGATGTGTCAACTGACGCGTAACGGATGGGTTTCGGCAGACCGCCAAGGACTCAAAGGAAACTATCAATATTATACCGTTTTTATTACATCTCTGTTAAAATTATATGTAGGTGCAGTCCGAAATTCATTAGATTTGTTACTAAAGTAGGTAAAGCAGTCCGTCCCCGGGGTGAATAGGGATGCAGGGATGAATCATATTCATCAGAAAATAATGTACTTAGTTTGTTGCCAAAAAGGACTGTAAAGTGTTTACTGTATTATAATAAATGATTACGTGCCGTTGTTGGCAACAAACCATATTATTTCAACGTTAAAATCCATTTTAATATTTCGTCCTGATTCAGCTCTACATCCCTATTCACCCCGTTTATATTAATTAAAAAATAATCCCGCAGTAGCGCGTGGTTAGAAATGGACTGCATTCATTTGTGACCTGGCTCATCTCAGACTTAATTCACAACAAGAATAATAACTAACCCGCATTCTAGAGTAACGCCGACGTACAAATTACATATCATAACATGTGGTCTGTTTGCCCTGAAGGGCTACGTAGAGGAGTACTGTGAAGAGTGATATAAAATCAGACTACGGTTTATCTTGTACAGACGCGAGCACATCAAGCTACTACAATCTGTCAAATTTCTTTAATAGATTTTCAACTTTACTGCTAAAGGATAAGGTTCAAAGTTGATTGGGAAAATTTGACAGTTTCGGGTAGCTTGATATGCTGGCGTCTGTACGTTCAATAACACAGGTCTGCAAAAAAATTTTTTTTGTCAGCTGCATGAGATATTTTTGCTAAATCATATGAATGCGCTGATTTCAGAAGTGATGGTCATTTTTTTCTATCACGTAAGAGTTTTTTGCAAATTGAACAAGAATTTGGTGAAAGCACTCGTTTGTTAAAAATTCACAGGTCGACAAAATTTGACGAACGCTCTGTCCCAGAAACCAGATTATACTTTTCCAAAGGATTTTGACGCGCTGAACTCGAATCTGGCCTCAAAATTGCTCTATCACGTCAGGGTTTTGAGATATCCTAAACTAAAAGTGCAAAAAATACCGTTTTTTCTCATTTTTGAGGTTATGTAGCACGGTCGATCCTATTTTCTTCCAAAAATTATTAATAGCATCTTAAAGGACTAGTCTTCCTCTTTAAAATGACGTTGAGTTTACTCAAATATCTTTTTTTTCCCTGAGATATCGCATTTTGAAATATTCGTGTACGTGGATTGTTCTACGTTTGAAAATTCATACACATACAGTCTATTGACTAAAACACGAAAATTTCAAAATGCGATATCTCAGCGAAAAAAAAAAGATATTTTAGTAAACTCAACGTCATTTTAAAGAGGAAGACTAGTCCTTTGAGATGCAATTAATAATTTTTGAAAGACAATAGGATCGGCCGTGCTACATAACCACAAAAATGAGAAAAAACGGTATTTTTTGCACTTATAGGTTAGGATATCTCGAAACCCTGACGTGATAGAGCAATTTTGAGGCCAGATTTGAATTCAGCGCGTCAAAATCCTTCGGAAAAGTATAGTCTGGTTTCTGGGTAAAACATTTTATTGACCTGTGTAATCTATATATAAAAGGAGAAACTGACTCACATATCAACTCACAGCCGAAACTACTGGGACTAGGAATGTGAAATTTTGTACACGGCTTCCTTGTATAATGTAGGGGAGCACTAAGAAGGGGTTTTTGGAAATTCAAAGATTATTACAAAAGAAAACTACGCGTTCCTTACTTCCGATTTTCCGGAAAACTCGCAAATACTAGCATTTTACGCATACCTAATCAAAAACGCATCCTAAGAAATTTCCACACTAGAAACCATTGCTCCATTTTATCTTGATCTACGTCGAATGTGTATTAGAAGACAAAGTCATAATCCTTGGAGACAAAGCTTTTCATTGTCTTCATGCATAGTAGACAATAGGAGCATCACACAAACCCTTCTCTGAGCAAAAAATATTGTATTAGTGCATAGCTCGCAATACCGCGGAACAATTCAATTTACCCGTGAAGCCTCGATAGAAAAATAATTTTCATTATGTCAGTCTTTCCCTACCGCTCCTATGGTGCGGTTCGTTGCATGGAGCGCTCCTGAATTTTCAGGCAGGTCGACGATTCATTTTTTCAAGTGAATAGATAACAAATTTTTTTAAGTGAATGGTCGCAATCTATCACAATGTCGGACTTTCGTGAGATTGAGGTGCCGGATGAGTGCTTGAGAGACCCTCATGAAACGAATCCTAACTTCACAGAAGTAGTTCCTGAGCCAAGAGAACTTCGTGAAACTATCACACCGGACTTAGAAAATTGGAATCCAAATGAAGATCAAAATAAGTAAGTAAACACAAAAATATATTAACACGGATTCACACGAAAAAGAATTGGATGCTCGCTGTGCTCGCGGTAACTGCCTTGCGGTCGATCCATTTCTCGCATTCCTTTTTCTATTGACATTATCGTCGAGCGAATTGCCGTGTCATATTCGTTTGGCGTAGCATATTATTCACAAATAAAGCTTACCGCGGTCCATTGTTGTTTACGGCGTGAAGAATCGGCTCGTTTCTAGCGTGCCGAGGATCGACCAAGTGCCGATAAAGGGTTTCGGATACCAAATATTTAATGCGATGCTTGTTAGGCTAACGCGGCGACCGAAACGGGAGGTTATTGTGTTGAGGCAACGTATTCTTTTTGTACAAGTATTTTGTGAGTTTTTAAAGTTTTGGACAAGTAATTCTGGGTCGTAAGCTTTTGTTTCAGCATAAGCATGCACAATACAAATGAAAATTGTTACACGATAACCGATAAAAATTTTAAAGTGCTCTTTGTAACGAGAGTATATGAGGATTACAGATTTCGATTTATGTCGATTTTACGAGTATGTAGAAGTTCTATGTTATGAAATAATTTATATTCAAACAGATCGTTCGGTTTATTTTATTTCAGCATCGTAATATTGATCTGTGTCTTGTTTTAAATAATTAACCTAATAGTCACTTTTTATTTCAATTTTGTAATTACTTAAAAAATCGCCGAGGTCGAAATGTCGGCTTAGTCCCTTCCCCTTCCCATCTTTTCCTTTCCCTTTTTTAGGTAAAACGCATAGGGGAAGAGGTGGGAAGGGGGAAGAGATGGGACGAAACCGAAATGTCCCGCCAACATTTCCATGAAAGTTGTGTGTGAAATTAGAAAAATAACGCAAATAAATAAGTTTTTTTTCAGCCTGCAATTTCTTATTTACCTGTTGCTTGCATTTGAAGTACTTCATTACTTGGAACAGTTTGAATATACAGGGTCCCATTAAAATAGATGGACAAATTTTAACACAGCGCTCAGTACAGTAACTAAAGATATCCAAGCAAAAAAAAAAAAACACAGATTAAACTGATTTTATTTTGTTTTCGTTAGCTGATTATTTTTCTTGTAAGTATCTATGCGTTTTTCTTATATTTTTTTTTTACCATCGTCCTTATTTTGGTGGTCTGAATGATTTCTAAAAGTTTGTCCATCTATTTTAATGGGACCTTATATTTTAATTTCGGGTCGAGCGCATCTCTAAGTCAATCGTAATATTGGGCCAGTACCTAGTTCCTAACTTACGTCGTGACCTCACTAAAGTATAGAGTTCTCATATAGAGGTCATGATTGGATGGTTGGATGTAAATCAGTTTTTGAAGTGAACATTTTCGGAAGGGTAAAATGTTATGGATTCGCGTCACCGCCATGCATTAGGATGGATGTACTGTTAACAGTACATCTGTAGTTAGGAGCATGACGTGTTGCACTTGGTGTGCAGATAGTTTTAAGTTTTCACTTATGTCGGCAGTCCTCATGAAAACCTATGTTTTTTTTCTAAATCCCGACCGGTCATACCTAGATTTTTATTGATTCGTAGGTTTACGTGAATTTATTTATTTGATCAATTAAAATTATCATGTTTTGACAAGGACACTACCAGCCGCACAACCAGTAGTGCCGTTTACAATCAACGACACTACCAAGCCTATTTTATTTATGTATACTAATAATACTAATACTTCAAGCACATAAATGCACAGAGGCGGACTTAATGCCATAGGCATTTTCTACCAGTCAACCTTTGGGTGATGCAGAGACAAACAGTGGTAGGTGCAATCATGAAAATCAAGGAATAAATATTTTAAATATAAACATACGCATAACGGCTCCTACACAAAGGCGCGACGCGCGACGCGAATCGCGCGCGACACAAAGGCACCGCTCGTCGCGCGACTTGCGGTGCCTTTGTGTCGCGTGTCGCGTCGCGCCAGTGTGTACGAGCCTTAAACCTAATAAAACTAGGAATATAATATATACCTAATTACATATAAATATCAGCACAAATAAATATACATAATTTATACATGAATACTTACTTAAAATAAATAAGACAAATAATGAGAAAATATTACCGTTGTGATGATACTGCCAGCTTCTTGGGAATGTGCTCGCGAACCTTAACTTTAAAGGATAATCGGTTGGCTGCCATCCTGATTTCCTGGGGGAGTGCATTCCACAGAGAGATAGACTGAACGAAGAAAGAAGAGTGAATGAAGTCTATGCGCTGAGTGGGACATTGGAGAAGACGATTGTGTGATGAACGTAGATTTCTATTGTGATTAATGGTGATGGTGTTTGATTTTGTTTGATACTATTTATCAGACAGACGGTATGTTCTTATTGGTCTAAGATCTAAGGTGGCGTTAGTGTTGTTAGTGATAATTGGTCACGGCGGGTAATTGCGGACATCATTAGTAAACTGACAGTGTAGAAGTCAGTTATTGCTCATTAATTTACTCTCAACTTACTATAATTGCCTAATTGAAATGTCGTATTCGACACCTACGACTTTTCCAGATCTAAGCCTAATGAATCACTATCAGTGATTCAGACATGGCTCGGAGAAAGTGGTGATCTTGGCCATATCCTTTTGCTTTTTACTCCTTTTTACTCCTCTAGGTGAGAGGGAGTGGGCCGTAATCCACCATGCGGGCTCAGTGCGGTAGATTGTGACATGTCTTCCAATTTTTAGGTTCTAAGACATGCCGGTTTCCTCGCGATGTTTTCCTTCACCGTTCTAAGAGCAGTGATGATGAGATAATTTACACAAAGTACAACGCCTGCCTGGGTTCGAACCTATGACCCAAGTCGCGACTCGGCCATCACTGCTCAGGTACTTTATAATCTTACAATTTTCAACTGTAGTTTTAAATCTATCTGCGAAAACATTTATTCTGATATCATCGAAATATTCATTTGCTACTCTCCTAATCGAAATAAAACCTAAAAGTCCGCTATCTAAACCTAACATGGTGAATACACTGCTAGCTAATACAAACACTAAGTAATTTGTTTAATTTAACAAAATTTACAAGAAAATAAGGCCTTGTTGTAGTTCACGGTGGTGCACGATGCAGTGATAGCCGTTACGGTGACGGCTCTGCAGTTCTGCACTGTGTTACTATGAATTACTTGCGTTTAGTCAGCTTCACGGCGATCTAGTACACTCGACTAGATAAGAAAGAAAGAAAATAGTTTATTTGATCCAGGCTACTATTAAATGAAACTGGAGTAGCGGTGGTCAAGTGGTAACGGCCGCGATTTACGAGTTGTAGGTCGAAGTTCGAATCCAGAAAGGCCCTTTACTTTGTTTAAATTATTTCATTACTACTATTAATAGAATTTCGTAGATGCTTCATCGAATAAAAAAACAACTGCAAATAAATCATAAGATATAAATATTGTTTACTTTGTTAGCTTACAATGTTCTACTGTTGAACAATACTCATTTTACGTAGGTATTACCAAAACAACTTTAAGGCTCCTTCAAACAGGCGCGACACGCGATAAAATCGCGCCTTTATTCTTTAACATCTACAAAGTAAAATATGAGGACGAGGTTACGAAGCATAATTATACAGATCGGACTAACTTACCTGGTGGCGTCCGATATTGATTATGTGAAGTAATCTCGTCCTCATTGTATCCCAACTGTTCCCAGATAATCATCCTACTTATAAGTGTAGATATTGGATTGCCTTATAAACCCCTTCTAAAAGTTATGTTGTGCTGTGTGCACTATGCCGGAACTATAAGACGCCCATATCGGTCATCATGAAGTCCCTTTCTTATGCTTTGAAAGAATGTTTGACAGATCATGTCAGGAGAGCGCGCCAACGACTGGACCACAGATAACATTTTTTTTTTCATGCAATCACTTTAACCATTAGTAACAGTGGATTATGAGGCACAAGCACTAGATACAACATATGGTTAAAGAAATTTATTTCTCAATAAGAAATTACAAAGATTTCACCTACTTGAGAACATTTTAAAACTTATATTATAAGAACACAAACTAAGCAGCTATTGTTTTCTTTACAAGAAAATCATTTACGTAATAACATTTCGCTTCGTACGCAAATAACGTTAACGAATACAAAACTTAAAACTTTTCATTCCACCCGCAAAAGAAATAATTACCGTGGTCAAATTCAAAGAGACATTCACAAATGCTACAGATTTATTCATATAACACACGCACTGGCACTATCAATCTCTACCAAGTTGCGGAGGATATGATATCGATAGGTTCGCACGGCCGTCCCGGCCTAGCAAAAGTATTGATATCTGAGTAGTATCGATACTTCTGCTGCGACACCTCATTGAGCTGCTTTCACAGTGTCCGGCACTCGAAATAGTCCTTAGACACTGTGGACCAAGTACAGACGCCAGCACATCAAGCTATTACAATCTGTCAAATTTCTTTAATAGATTTTCAACTTTATCGCTAAAGTATTAGGTTCAAATTTGATTGGGATTATTTGACAGTTTCGGGTAGCTTGATGTGCTGGCGTCTGTACATTAAAATATAGGTACACAGAATTAGTAGGAAATAAATGCCAGATAAGTTGACCGTTACTTGATAAGTTAAGTAGTGAAGCTGGCTGATAGTGTACTAATTTGTATGATATATTTTTTAAGTGATTTTTACCTAATCATGGAGTTATTCAAACGACTAATTCAAATTGGTGTATGTTATACAAAGAATAATAATAATTATCAAAAGAAGCAAATCATAATTGTTTTAACAGCTCCTAATAGATACCGGACTGTTTGTATTTCGTGCGACAGAGATAACGCTCTACGAAGCCGAAATTAGCCGATTGGCTCTTTCCAAAGATCGATGTGCAATATTTATCGCCGGGTACTGTATGTAAGTATCAATACCCAGTTTTTTATGGTTCCTGAAAAGTATAGATACACTTTGTAACTGATACTATTTTGGTACGTATCGATTAGTAATTTTGTACCGGAAAAATATCGTATAGTCTCTGGTACCGACCAGAAAAATGTCGGTACTAGAGTAGAAACGCGTACCGATTTTTTTCCGGTACCAAAGTTGCGGGACGCTCACCTCTCGACAGAATCGCGTTTTTCTACCATTCCTATTACATTTCTGAACAGCTCTGTGACTCTGAAACGTATGATTGTATATAACTCACATGTGGACGATTTATAAGTGACAAGAGTTTTTAGATTTTTTTAATCAATCGAGTCGTGAACATGCTTCTAAAGTTGTAAATTTCTTTTAATAGTGACGTGTGAGGATTGCCGTCTTTTTAAGTGATAGTTTGTGAGTTTTATTCTTCGTAAATAAGAGTTGGTAGGTAGTTCTCAAGTACGTATTTACAAATATTTTATTTTTATAAAAAAAACAGTTTTCGAAACTTCTTGCGTAGTCATTAAAATGGTGTGTTATTTATAAATATTAATAAAATCCAACAACTCCGTCTCTAAGACGACCCACTGACCAAAAAAATGTCTATCTGTCTTTTAGAAGTATTTTTAATGAGAGAGCTATTTTAAGCACTTAGCTAAATTATCATAGGTTTGTAGGTGCTCAGGTGTAATAAAATAAAAAAAAGTTACGAGAATACCTACCTGCGGCAACCTTCACACGATACGGTGTCCATTTCCCGAGAGTCAATCAACGATTAATAAAACAAAAAAAAAACAAGTGCTTAATTACTTTCTCCAGTTTTCCTACGTTATTTTTTACTTTATTAAAAATATTCAGCTCGTAAAACAATGGTTTTGCAGCCCGGGACTCGAGGTCCGCGGTCCGGGACCTGTGTGGTCAAGATAGGATCGCTCGTGACTCACACCCACGAACCTTCGATAACTTCATTTCAATGCTGAGCGGGGTATGGTGCTAGTCGCCGCGGTAGGCAAAACAAATACGTAGGCACCCCATCGAATAGGTGGGGTGCCTACGTACTTTTTGATCTGCTGGTGATGTTTACATGACATTCCTTTGGTGTCTGTAAAAATGATTGCTCTGCACGTCGTTCTTAACTTGTAGAACTAGGTATTGGAGCGATTCTCTTGTTCACAAACTAAACTTAATTGAAGTTCAGTGCATCTTTTTCTTTCTATTTCATTAAGAAAAGGACAGAAGATAAATTTTAGTTTAGTACTGTCAAATTAATCAACGCCTGACACTACTCCATACAAGTTTAGACGTGATTGAAAACTTGCCTACTAAAATTACATCAATTTACGAATACGTTAGGCGCTGATTAATTCATCACTCCAAATACCCAGGCAGGTATTGGGTGTCTGCTCAATTTGATTTAGCCAGAAAGGCAGGCAGTATTGATTTACGTCTCGTACATTTGAGTTAGATAGCAGCCGAGCAAAAAAAAACGTCGGAAAGAACGGCGAGCAAAAACGAAGTGATACTGCGGGCAGGTGAAGCGATGCTAAGGGGAGGGATAGGTCGGCGAACAAAAAATTTCACCCGAAGTCACGGATAGAAGCTAGTTTTCCCATGACCTTGGTATGAAAACAAAAACTTTTACACTTTTAAGTTTGTGCTTTCAGATGGAGCTTTTGAGTAGTACTATCCTCAGATAAAATAAGTATGAAAAGCGTACACTTTGCCTCACATAAAATAAACTAGAATATTTACAGTTTTCTTATTCACTAGTAAAGTAAGTTAACGTCCTTTAATTATTACTTTTTACATTGCAGGAATGTTCAACTATAATTATAATTCAAGTACAGTTAGATGCCTACTCGCTATCATAGCATACCCACATTCCGTATTTGCACAAAAGAATGTTGTGAACTAAAAATTAAAATAATCGGGCTTCGTCCTTTTAGTTTGCGGGAAACTTCCAGCAGTTATTTTTATTTACCACAAACTTCGAGCTTCTATGTTGTCTGTTATAGGTCGACCACTTGACTGAGAAGTTGCGTTGCCTGAGGTATTATTTCGCACGAAAACAATACACGATTATACCGTACGGTCAAATCATCTGTTTATTTTGCGTATACTCGTACTATACGCATAAGCACTTTGATATAAATACAAAAAAATACAAACCTTCGACTTCGGCAATTAGCGACCATTCGAGTCTTCAAGGGTTTCAGTTCTCGCTTTTTCATTGTATTTTTTTTTGTTTCCCATTTATTATTCAACAAAAATATCTATAATAATAATGGTTGCTAGGCGCGGAGAAAATTGTCACAGACCACCCGTCTCAACAGAACGACGGCTTCTGACTGGTGAAACAAACGGATGTCTCAAGCTCGTGTCACGCGAGATGGAAGACGGCATATCTCGCGGATTAAAAATGTAGTAAGCGCCATCTGCTTTTTATTCGATTATCTTTTAAAATAGACATTATTTTAAAAAATCGCTAGGGTCAGCTCTAGGTTATAATGAGTGTAATTATTTGTCTAATTTGTTGTGTTGTGTGGTTAGTAATATGCACCAAAATACACGTAGAATGCAAACCAAAATAGTTGAAAATTAGAGGTATCTTTGTGATCGTTTTCTGTCGAGAAAATTTTATCTTCTTATGTTTTCGTCAGGGTCGACACTTACATTTATAATGAAGTTTCCTGCCATATACTTTTTTCCAATTTGAACATGATTTACTACTGTTACTATAAATCTAATCAAAGATTAAGATTTTCCTTTGGGCCCGCTCTTAATGAAATCCTTAAAAATAAATGCTCTTAAACAAACAATGAAATTCATTTGTTTTATTTGGGTGAATATATTTTTATGTAGGTGATGATATTTTTATGTACCCTTCGATCAATAATAGAATGGATCGAAGTAGGATCTTTTTCATTTTATCGAGTCATATTTCTAATGGATCAGATATTTCAGAAATAGTTTTTAATGGAAGCTACTTAAAGCCTGAATAAAAACCATTAACACTGTAAAAGTTTAAACATTTCGGTTTCTTTACGGTACGTCGGCGTAGTATTGCGCCGTGTAAAAATCCGTCAATTTACTGATGTAGATACCGCGAGACTAGTCTACTTTAGTTACTTTCATAGTATCATGTCTTACGGTATTTTACTTTGGGGACGGGCTGCAGACATCGATTCTATTTTTATTCTGCAGAAAAGAGCTATCAGAGCTATATTCTCCGCAGGCGCGATTCTCTAAGGGAACTGTTTAAGGAAATTAACATCATGACGGTGCCTTGTCAATATATCTACGAAAATATCATGTATGTAAGAAAAAACTTACATCTTTTTAGTAAAAGAGGTGAAAGACATAATTATAGTACTAGAAATAGGGACCTATTAGTTCAACCAGGTTTCAGACTGGCTAAAGTAGACTCATCTTTTATGGGGTACTGTTTAAAATGTTATAATAAAATACCTCCCCACATTCTTGAAATGAATGAGACAAAATTCAAGTCTTGTATAAAACGCACACTATGCAGTCAGGCATATTATAAGTTAGGGGATTACATCGCTGATAAAAATGCCTGGCTCAAGGCTGGTCCTGCTCCACAACCACAACTAATTGATTAACACTTGAAGATTCTGTTGGAGCTGCTGAAGATTGTAACACTATCTTTGCATTGTATAAACTCAATTTCCTTTGTATTGTATAATTGCATAGCACAGATGTGAGTTCTATGTATATACTATACACTATGTACCATTTACCGGGTAATGTGTCTTTCATTGACTTGAATGTGCCCTGGCGGCTGATAGTATGTCATGCTTGCACAAATGTCTCGCTGACGGTGGCGTGTGTGTTGGATCATTTAGCTCCCTTCAAAATGGTTGAGCTGAATGGTGCCGATCTATGCGTCATGTTCGTGAACGGGCGCCGTCGGTTGGGGCTGGTCATCACTTAGCTGCCTCGGCTTATTTTTAATTATTTTAATATTGAATTGTTGTTTTCTTACCATTTGTTTGTACTCTGGACACTTTTAACGCGTACGTCTTTTTTACATCGTTCTCACATATAATTATAAATTCACATTATTGATGTAACTAATATTTTTGTAAAACTATAATTTAAAAGAGTGTCCATGGAGTTTCTTGCCCGTTCTTCTCCATAGGTACCTACGCTTTGGAATGGGCAACTAGCTTCATATTTTCTGACTGACCGACTTTTTGGCAATTCAAAAGTGCCTGTAAATGGTTTAATTGAAATAAATGCTTTGAGTTTGAGTTTTGAAAAAACGTGTATGTGTCCACAAGCTTCCATAGTGATCCATCTAACAGTGACGACCGTGCCTACACACGGCGATTTAACCGTAGTTTTTCAAGGCAAGAAAAACGTGTGTGTACAAAGAGCCGGGTACCTAGTCATTAGACTTTGAAGCAAGACGTATGAGGATCTTACAGCGAGTGGCGGTAGAAGCATTTATGTACTGACTTCCAGTTCCAAACCATGAACTCGAATTAAAAAAGTAATTAACGGAGATTTCTGGCGATAGTCAGATATCTAAGTATCTAAAAAAATTCTAATGTTTGAGCGGCATTTCCTTAACGTCTTATTTAAAGCGGCTAAAAGTTCGATCTAGATAGGGATGGGACCACACGGGGATGTCTCACTCCGAAGGAGAACCCGCTATCTCGATCTTGGGACCGGCGGATGCATTTAATTATCATTTTAAAACCAAAGGCCTCGCCCGGTCAGCACAGAATGACATTTATTTTTGGACACCGAAATAAGATAAGGATTTTTTGAAGCTGTTCCAATGTTTCTGTTCCTTTAGAAATTATCTACTACTAGCTACGCCACTCGGTTTCGCCCGCATAAGTCTCGATTTCGTGGGAACATCGGGATAAAAAGCATCCTATGTGTTAATCCTGGTTATAAACTATCTGTGTGGAAATTTTTATCCAAATACGTGCAGGAGTTTTTGCGTGAAAGAGTAACAAACATGGAGTCATCCATCCATCCACCCATCCCCACAAACTTTTGCATTTCCAATGTTATTAGTATATTAGTGTAATTATTTTACTATCGCTAAATATTTCTGGTCTGTGGTTTACCAAATATAGGACTGGCTTTGCTTACGTATAATTGTCAGGTTTCGATATTTCCCTAATTTCCAAAAATCATTTATTAATTAGGGCTTTGTAATTAAACCTGCATTTATAATATAGCCGCAACGAATTTTGAAAATTATGCAGTAAAGCTTAATTCTAGGTACCTACTTATTGGATTATAGCAGATTGTCGAGTGTGCCTAGTTGATGGAACTATCCTGTTAATTTTCGGATTAACGGACTTTTTAATGTGACGTGAAAGCGATATTATGACGTTAGGTGGCATTTAAACTACACTACGATTAAAGGGTTAGGCAGCGGTGCACAGTATAGTACAGACGCCAGCACATCAAGGTACTACCATCAGTCAAATTTCTTTAATAGATTTTCAACTTTATAGTCAAAGCATAAGGTTCAATGTTGATTGGGAAAATTGGATAGTTTCGGGTAGCTTGATGTGCTGGTGTCTGTACATCCACATTTCGGCATTTATGTTTAAATCCAATATCACCCGACCAGGGAATCGAACCCACGATCTCATGCTCAGCAGTAGCGCTTGCGACCACGGACCAACGAAGCAGGCATTTCTAGAAAAAAAATTTTTTAGAAAAAGATTCGCTTGTCGGCTTTGTAAAGCGTCATCTCTGGTCACACCTGTGTGTGCCTGTCTCATTGTAATGTCCGAAACGCCCGGTACAGCGACGAAATTTAAAAACAGTGCTCTTTTATTGATTTAGCTTACGTGTTCCACGCTCGCCTCATAGAGATTTCAGCAACAGAGAAGGGGCCCGTTAAGGCCACAGCCTGCCGGGTCAGCGGGATTGTCCGAAAGGGTTACCGCTGGCCCGGAACATAAAGGGCTATGGAAGGAACACGGGTGGGTTTTAGTCAGTAAGAGTCTGACACTCCCTCGCTCCACCCAGAGCGAGATTTGATGATTTCCCATCATGAACAAAAAAGAAAAAAAAGGTGTCCCCTAGAGTTAATGAAAATATCTACGCCTGTGTAATAATAATAACAATAGATAATACTTTCTGTCGACTATTGTTTCCTTTTTATTGTTTTTTTTGCTGTAAGTCTTCCATGCTGATTATAAAAATAGTATACCGAAATTCAATTCAACGTTTCGATTAGTACCCTCCAAATAAACAGCACACTTTATACCAAAAGTGTAGTTAAGCGTGGGTATACGCAAGATAATAATTTGACCTGAAACAAACGATCTTGTGTAGCCCGTGGCGTTAGCGTCAGAGTGACAGGTGATGAGGTCATTGACTCTCATAAATAAATAATGTTTTATTAGGACTTTTTTCTTTGATGTTTTTTTATTTGAATTGATGTTCACCGATTCTTGCTCTTGAGAGCAAGAATAGGTGAAGAGCCGCCTTTTTTTGAGTTTTTTTTTTAACTAACCTGTTAATTATATATTTATAATAGGTATTATGATTAGATTTTACACGATCGAGTCCAAAATAAGTTCTGAGGTATTGTTGAGGCGCATTCTAATTTCTAAATTTCATAATTAAATTATGTAAACTTTTCACTAGGAAAACCTATTATTACTAAGACGACAAAACGAAGGTCCATCAATTATTTCTAACAAAATTTAGCATAACTTGTGAATTTATGTTCACGGCGTGTGCGGTCGACCCTGGGGCCTGGGCAGACAATGCGCGTTCGTGGCAAAAAGCCATAAAACTTTTATTTTTAATTAGCACAACTGATAACACCAATTAATTGTTGGCTTGTGATTTGACACGAGTTTGTTTGAACTCGTATAGGTACGAAATCTTACCGTGTACTTAGTTTTTTTACGGCTTCATTTGAAATCTTGACTCTATTGGTAATATCAAAACTTATATATTTTTATATAATGCTGGTTATTCTTTTACTTGATAATTACCTAAAAATAACGGGATTCAAATATGTTTTAATAGGATATATATGTATCCTCCTTAACTGCCACTCATTTTCAATAAGGAAAGCAAAAAACTACCCTCCGGCTCCACCCACCCACTTTTCCTTGTTAAGGCTCCTTCAAACAGGCGCGACACGACACGCGACACAAAGGCACCGCAAGTCGCGCAACGAGCGATGTCTTTGTGTCGCGCGCGATTCACGTCGCGCGTCGCGCCTCTTTGCAGGAGCCTTTATACTTACGCTAAAATTAATAATAAATGAATAAAGCGCTGTACAAAATTTAAATTTTTCTTCTCTTCCTCAGGTTATACGGAACAAAGCGCTGCGCTCGATGCACCACTCCGATCTCTGCTTCAGAGCTGGTCATGCGTGCCCGGGACCTGGTGTTCCATGTACATTGCTTCTCATGTGCGCTGTGCAGCACGCCCCTGAATAAAGGAGACACTTTCGGCATTAGAGACTCGACTGTATACTGCAGGTTAGTTTAGTATTTATTTGTTTAGGCCATGAGGTTACTATTTAATGAGCTCTGATCAGTTAGAGTTTGGTGTTTGAAGGAAAACGACCCCTGAATAGTAAGCTGATAGGAATACAAATGAATGAGGAGGGTATTCAAACGGATTAACTTATTTTGTGATCTCCTAACGTGCACAATCAGTCAGGATCGCGACTGACATTGGCAAAGGATGTTAAAATTCGATTTGCAAATGACTCGATGCCTAACGCAATATGGCACTGTTCGAGTATTCAAGGATTCGAATTACTAAATTCTGCTCCAAAGCTCTGTAACAATCCTAAACTTTCCACCAACTGTTCCCTTTTAACCGAAGCTAAGAAAACTTTCCTTTCGCAGGCTGCATTATGAAACCATGCCGGAATACGGGCCACACATGGCTGTACCAGGGCCCCCACAAATGTGCCCCGTGCCGTACGCGGGCCCTGTCCCGGGGCCCCACTACCCCCCATACCCCTCCCCTGAGTTCGCTCGGGTAGACAATGATGTTCCTAAAGGCCCGTTCTTCAACGGGTCTACAGCGCCCCCACCCCGGCAGAAAGGGCGCCCCCGCAAAAAGAAGCCAAAAGATCAAGAAATCATGGCGGCCAACCTTGGTGAGTTTCAGAACAATACGCAAAGCGAAGTCATACAGCGAACTTATAAACATTTTAATAATTTTAAATCGTCATCGCATGTTGCCATCTTGTCGGCTTTACATCGAACATCGGCCCTCGTTTCGCCGACAAAACGTTAACAATTTTATTAACACATTAAAGTCAAAACCGCACTTACCATCGCCAGATTATTGGAGCGACTTCCCGTGTGTTTGTTTTTTTATAAATTATTTTTTTGTCGAGATACGGAAACCTGTCCTTATCTGGCCAGTTCGGTCGAGCGACGGGAACTCTTTCTCAAATTTGAAATTAGTATGTTGCGTGCACGCCGAGGGACTAAAGAAATAAATCTTTACTTTTCGGTAGTGATCGGAATTAAACAAACCAGGCTGTTTTTTTTTAAATATTCTTCTATTTTCGTTCAAGTTGTCTAAGCAACGGAGAAAAGTTATATAATTTCTGCACTCTGAATCTAAAAGTTTTTCATGATTTCTACTTTCCCCTACTGTAATAACTGCTGCCTATTTAAATGTTCATATCCCCGTAAAGCTTCTTGAAGTGAACGATGCACTAAGACAACACACTTTCTCCTCTAAACCTAATCACAGGGCAGGGCCACAGGGTTACGTATAGACCTAACTTTTCAACTTTTGTTCCAACACACCGTCTGAAAGTCAGTTCATACCTTTATTGTACGCAACAACAGAGCGGTTGTTGATAATGGCGGCGGCAAAATGCTATTACCTTTACACGGAAACCGTACGCGTTTTTGCTTTCATTACGTACTTGCATAGTTATTAATTATAGCCCATAAAAATTACCTATTTATGCGCTTGAACGGCTACTGTATAGCAATATCAGCGTCACGGCTTATTTGATATGCGGGGTAAGTAGAACTCTAAGCGGTAAAGTGTTTGATTGAGAAATCAAGATAATTTTATTAATAAACTTGAGAGATGTTAAAGATAAGTTAATTAATAAATTGAGTGGGTAGTTAGCTCACCATTGTTTTCTGTAGTTAACACTAAAATAAATTTACATCTATGTTAAGAAAAAAATATGGTTTTTTCCTGTTTTTCTTTAATTACTCGTAAGACGATGGTAGGCATTTAATCCCTGCTTTGTTTATTGAAGAAATAAGCCACACCGAGCTACGGGAATGGCAGTTGAAACGGGTCGTCGTCAAAAGCCCGAAAATCTGACAACCATTCTTACCAAGGGATATCGTATTACCCAGTAACTGGGTTGTGGAGGCAGTCGCTCCGTGTAAAATACTGGTATTCAGCTGCATCCGGTTAGACTGGAAGCCGACCCCAACGTAGGCTATGCAGATGATGAATACTTAAATTTTATTTCATTATTCATCATCGCCTAGACTGCCTGTTCTTCAAGATGTTGAAGATATGATAGTAATTGACGTTAAATCAAGTGACAAGATGATAATAACTTAATTTTCCAATACAAATGTCATCACGATATACAATCAAATGCGAGTCTAGTCCCTGAAGTACCTATAAATTAAATGAACGTAATTCTTATCAATAATAATTATAAAAATAAGTATATTTATTTTCTCTTCACAAATGTACATGTTGTAACGATCTATACACCTATTAAAATAGAGGGTAAGCAGACCGTCCAATAATTTTTATTAGGGAAGATAAAATACAGAAAGTTATAAAAAACAGCTAGTTATAAAAGTACTAATAGCACGCACTCTCGGAAGTTTATAGTTCACACACGCGCGCACTCACTGGAGTTTTATAGTTCACGTTATGAAATCAGCTCAGCACTGTAGGAACGGGTATCAGGCGTCAGGGTAACAAGTTATACGTGGTTAGCTCGCGAAGATTAGAAGTAGAAGGTCCCAGGTGGAATCTTTAGCTGGATCCCCTGGGTTAGTCAAAGATGTCGCAGCAGAACCAAGCAGTTCAAGATGTCACAGCAAAACCAAGCAGTTTTCTGATGCTTAATGTCTCAGTCCCAAGACTCGAATGCCAGCAGCCTCCAGCTGTTCATGAGCTCGTTTCTAAGTAGTCTTCCTTTTTCAAATATCAGTTTTCTTCTATGTGGCCATCATCTAATCTGACAAGTGTATCCGGCCAAGACATATCCACGAGTGCGTAAAGAATATTATAAATCTAATTTAAAATTAAGTTATTTAGACTAAACAATCGTAATAATCTTAATAATACAAAAGCTAAACATATTGATAAAAATAATTTAAGTTATTTAGACCAAAGAGTAATTACCATAGACTAAGCCAGAAAGACATTTAAAAAGTAATTGACAGTTTGACAATTGACGTGTCACAACATGAAAATTGAGTAAAAGTATAATGTAAACATATAAACAAATAAAAAGGATGATAAATAGTATTAAAGTGTAAGTAATGATAAATAGTATTATGCGTGATGAAAGTAAAGTGTAAGTAAGCATAAATACTATAATGTGTAGGGTTAAAAAATTAGCTAAATGAAAGTTTACATTTATGAGAAATTAATGGCTGAAATAAGCATTGTAAGCACGTCTGTGGTGCAAGTCATCAAGCCCTACGATGCTACATTTGTGCTTATGTTCACTGGCTGCTTTTATGTGACTAAAGAGAATTCACAATGTAAGAAAAATAAATTAACATAACATTATTCCAAACTTTCAAGAGTGAATTTTACTTTTTGTTGTATGCATATGTTAGTTCTAGTAACCCTATGTTCTACCGCATTTATTTTCACCATAAACACAACAAAACAAAATGAAAACCGTCAAATGCTTCATTTAAAAAACAAATGAATCCCGACGTGTCAAAATGTATGCCAATTTTGTTTGTTGGTGTTCTAAAATCTCGCCTAATGGTCTAAAACAGCGTTGGAACCAGTTTCTCACGTGTGTTCGGGCAGTTTGCGTGCTTTAAGTTCATCATACTCTCGCAATTTCAATGAACCGATCGGTCCTCTTAGGATTTGTACTAGTACTGTCTACTGTCGAGCCTAAATATTATTTTCGTATTGGGAACGGGAATAAATTTTAAGCTTGGAAATTATTTTTGTTTAAAATTTTTAGGGACATCATCACATGACTTTAAGTGAGATTTTTAAACCTAATGAAACTTATAAACAACAACCATGGTATTTAACAGCCAAAACTCCTTTCAAGAGTTGCATTTAATATTTTTAGGTCGGTGTTTATACTTCGGAATCTTAGCATCATTTCTACATTTATATGGTGTTCATAGTAAAAAGCATTCTATCTTCTATCTAACTATCATGAAAAGTCGATGTCGTGATAAGTACCGGTATGCGCACACCTTTACATACATAGACAAATTTCACACTTTTTGCGTAAATCTGGAAAAAAATTCGAGTAACTTAGCAGCCAGTGAGTGGCGACTTTGTGAGTGATTTTTTCTCAGCTATTGTCGACAAACAACAGGTAAGTTCGCGTGATCTTACTATATTAACCTCGAATGTGTAACATGCATCTAAATAACCTGGTTACAGAAACCATTGTCATGCAGAAGAAAGCAAAGTTTTTGGTGCATTGTTCACTTATGAACTATGTGGGAAATTCGGAGTACGTACATCATATCTATAACTATATACATATATATTATACAACAAAGACTTCGTGTCTGTCTGTGTGTACCAACCGAAACCTTAGATCTTTTAAGGGGTTTACAGGAATTAACATACGATCGACTACAGTAAATAAACAAAATCAGAAAAAATATATGATATTCTTCAGGATTTATGCTAGGTAGCTAGTGTGTTGAAAGAATAATACAACTAATTTGAACGATACGAAAAAAATAATGAATATACCTGTAAAACTTTTTTTTTACAAAAAACCATACTAATATACCTACATACAATCATTCTGACTTTTTGTCAGATTTATTCTACAAGCAATATACTAAAATATTAGTGTTTTAATTTTTTTAGTCCAAACAATAGACTTTTAGTAATTAAATAATTGCTTCATATTTTGCAATAAATTACCAGTGTAGTGTCATTGCGCTTCTCTTTCTTTTCTATGCAGTCCGACAGTGACCGCGTTTTAGGTCATGTAGTCGCCATAATAAAATTACACAACGGATTTTGATGCGGGTTTAACCATTATTTAGAGGATTTATTCCGGAAGGTTTATGTGTAGAAAGCATGAATAATTAAATTCAATATGTCAGGAATCTCGACGTTTTGACATGTTGACATCAGTTTACATTGTTGTACATTGTTCCCGTGCGAAGCAGGGATACCCGCTAGTTGTGTAAATAAATCCTTTTTGTTAAACGGATGATGATGACCGTTAATAAAAAAAAAATATGATCTTGTTTGGGGTTAAAATTTATTGGCTGTTTTACTATTACTGCAGTTAAGTAATTACACAATTATAACTTGTACAGTTTTGCACACAGCAGCATATTTTTGCAGCGTTTATTTTTATTTTGAGCTCTACTCTAACATTCGAGTACCTACCTACAATGACAGCTAGTTAGTACTTATGTCGAAGGATATCTTTCGGGGTAATTATTATTTCGTAACACACTAACAGTAACGATGATTCGCCGCAGAAGTCTTGTATACTCAGAGCCATATTTATTAGGTTTAGGGCTGATTATTCATTACTCAGATAATTTTTATGACAGATATAAATGTTTGACAGTTTTTGTATAGAAAATCTTATTTATTTATTTAAATTTCTTTTATATTAGTGGTAAACAAGGCATTCTCTACCTGACATCGATTGGATTGTTGTAGGAAAATAATGTCATATTTGTTATCGAGATAAAAGCTATATGACTGTCGAAAAATCTGCCCTGAGGTAGGGTAGGTACTTAATTTTCAAGGCAGAACAGTTTCTTACCTCAGCCTCTAATTACGATTATTAAAAAATATAACTTTCACTCGTAACTTGGGAGGGTAATTAATTTTTTTACTGAAATATATCTGTTGAGGGGTGTCACCCCACGAAACAGTACACCGAAATACGAGGTTCGATTCCCGGTTTATGTACACACATTAATCTTATGTCGGATGGGGGTGGGCTGGTAATTTTTTGTTATGAATTTGTCGCTTATTATTATGGTAATTTCGTGGTGTCATATTGTAACAATTGTGTAGGCCAGAGGGCCTATAAAAAAACAGCTTATATTAACAGTGCTGTTAATGTTCCATCCCCTTTTATATTAATTTTTTTTCTACAACTCTGCGTTTATTGCATTCTGCAGGACTTGTTGAGATTGTTTAAAGGAATTGGTATGAGGGGCGCATGAAAATCTCATGTTTATCATGCATATGATAATGTATTTAATTTTGTCTAAGACCGGGAAACTTACGATTATAAACCTTTCTTGCGTATTATTAGCTATTGTTGATACTGCCTGACTACATTTATATAAAAAAAAATAGAAACGACATGCTAGCCCTAAATAAAGTAACTCAAGTCCGCACAGACTTTAGATATTTTATGTTATTAATTTAATTTTATCTAAAGCCGGTAAACATATAAACCTTTTTTGCATATTAAAAGTTATTAATGCTACTGCTTGATTACGTTTCATAAAAATATTAAAAGAAACGACATGCTAGCTCTACCTATATAAAATAACCTCCAAGCCGTTCAATCATTGTTCGGCAGGTACAGACGCCAGCACATCAAGCTACTACAATCTGTCTTTCTTTAATCGATTTTCAACTTTATCGCTAAAGTATAAGGTTCAACATTGATTGGGAAAATTTTACAGTTTCGGGTAGCTTGTTGTGCTGGCGTCTGTACAAGGTTTTCACACTTGTCAAATAACTTATTCATCCTTTCGACATCCAAATATGTGCCAAATGAGAATCCCAATACTTTAAACAGAATAATAAGCTTAATGATATCATTTAAGTAGGTATAATGATATCGGGGATAGCTGCACTAAGTGGTTTAAATCATAATATATTCACCCCTGAAGGCATTACAACACAGAAGACACATCAAATGAAGCTACCATCATTAATAACATCATTCAATGTATTATTAATAAGACAAACCAACCGAATGTATAACAACGAATTACACTCCAAAATAAACGATCAGCCAATACTTTAAACAGTAAGCACCAGTATTTTAACAACAAGTACTAAGAACGTTACTCTAGAATGGTCGTAATTGGCTGATGACCTACATATAAGAAAATAATTGGCAGCTAGCATAATTCATTGCCTTTTAAAATAACATTGAACATGTGCAAAATACCGATGTTAAGCATCGACCAACCGGAGAGCCGAAGCTCGAAAAAAAGTTGTCTCGAAAAAAGCCGCGCGATCTCGACTTTTAATATACATTTTTTAATTTTCTCTCTACGTATAAGGTACACAATTTGCCTAATAGGAGCTAGTCGGCACCTGTCCGCTCAAGATTAAGCGATTACCGCTTACAATGCTGTAGAGAGACACCAATAAATTATATGACACTGCATTGGATATTTTAAATAGTTATAGTGTCCGACTTTAGTAAAGCCTCTTTTTGCTGCGTCCGGCCATTTTCTAGAGTCCGTGGAGTTTTTTGCGACCAGTTCTAAAGTTGTCGGGCGACGGTATCAATTATATGGGAACGTAGGTTTGCGTAAGGTGGTGAAATGAGTCCCACGTTGTGGCACGTGAGCCCTGCCGGTCGCCGGCACAGCACACCACCACGTACATTATGAAGCAGATTGCTCAAATTTACGAACGAGAATGTTTTGACATGGTTTGCGTTTGGGCTCATATACGATCTTTGGGAACCAATTCTTGGAAAACAGAATTTTTTTAAGTAACGTGCTCTTTATTTACTTATATTTTCATTAAATTAAACAATGCCTAAATATATATTTTATTTTATTTTGTGAGGCGCAAATTTGTTTGTAATAGTTGCTGGTATTTTATGTATTGAGACGGAATATTTTTAATGAATTATTTTTATTGCATGACATGGAATTTAATAAAACGAAATACGTAGATTATTTTTGAGGAAAATTCGTATAAAGCTGCGTTCCCTTGAAACTAGTAACTTAAACAATTCAAAACAGTCAGTGAAGTTATCACTATTAAAAACGATTCCAATTGGTGTTCTACTCGCCAGTACGTGCTACTGGATATAAAGCTACACTACTACTGCCATGAGCGTGCAAAATCATAAAATATGTTAGGTATCATTATTTTTTATATCCATATCAAATTCTAAACGCAATATTATTACGCCGGGGTCAAAGCCATTACACAACTGTCACAGTCACAAACATAACCCGAAGGAAAAGCAATCAATGAACATATTCCACCAATCATACTTTGACGTTTCGACAATAAACCAATTAAAATTTCATCGTTATTCCAAAAACATAAGACGTTTACTATAAACAATTCTAAAACACTATCGTTCGATCGCCGCAGCTTCTCGGCGAGGGCGAGTCTTATCCGATCGTAGCTCGCAAGGCACCCATGCGGACCAGAATAGGGGCATAGAATAGGCACGTACTAAGACGTGACGGCAAAGGATGTTGGAATGTTGGCGAGTTGGCGGGTTGGTGTAATGCACTAATGTTGGCGCAAACGTTTATGTAACTTTTGGCTTACAGTTTTGAAAATTCAGGATCGTGTAGAGTATATTGGGGTAAGTTCGGCGGGGTGATAACATCGTAAGAATCAAATTCCGGCTAATATGCGAATATTTATTATTAACGCTGATTACATTGTGTCAATTTAATTCGTACGGTCCTATCCCAGTGCCGAACTTACCCTACCATGTAACTCTATACGTTGCTTTAATTTGTGATGTGATCTAATTAAACCTTTATTTATCTGAAAAGCTTGAATGTTGGTAGTTACTATCATAGTAATGTCCAACTTCTACGACATCATCATCATCTACAACCCGACTTCGACACCCATTGCTGGGAAAAGGCCTCTCTTTTCTTGTGGCAATGCCACGCTCCTGTGCCAGCCTCATCCAGGTTTTGCGATGGCAACAATGTCGTCTGCCCATCTCGCCGCCGGATGACCGACATCTCGTCTTCCAGTCCCTGGACACCACTCTGTCACAGCCTCACTGCACCTGTCATCACTGCGCCCTGCCAGGTATCCTACGACACAGGCATAGTTTTTATGCCATTGGATAGAAAGCCCATTTTCACCCTGCCCTCGTTTAGAGCTTCAAAACAGATGTATTAAGTTTGTAGGAAGCCATATATCGCCGAACAAAATTTCATAGAGCTTGAATGAGCTCTACAATGTCATCCGTTTACAAACATTTTGGCTATGATAATTTGATTGATGACTAATTAGGTGCATGTATCTTATAACTACGTATTGGACAAACTTGAAAGACAAGACTGTTTACAAATTAGGTCAATGACCTTACCTACTCTTAACGTTTTTATGGGTGTAAAATCTGTGGGTATCTATTACATACCTGCTAGCCTATTTATACATGTGAATTGTGAAGTCTAGACATAAATCACAAGTTCATGTCAATTGTGTACTATATGATTTATTTACTGATGATTGATTGACACCGACAACCATTATGAACTAAAAGAGTATTAAGAAGGCATTGATTGCTATTTCAAAGAAGCCTGGAAAAGGAAAAAATCCTTCTCGACATAATATACTTAGCTAGTTAGTAATTTGACTACCTTTCTCCATTTTCTTTTACGCCAATCGCAACCACAAGACGCGTTTCCTGAAATAAAATTTCCCTATACGTAATGAACTCGACGGCGTTGTAAGTAATAAATTCGTTGAGCATTATAACCGATTGTGCTACCACCGTAGGAGGCGACTAAACACGACACTCCCACGCAACATAATATGGTATCAATGATCTATGTAGCTAACACACGTAAGAAACGCGAGCCTATGTGCCATTCGTTTCTAATATCCTATTTCGATAATTTACCTCTCATCTTGCTGTTGTTGTCTGACGTATACCGATCATCATATTATAAAGGTTTGAGAATCGCGTATTCTATGAGGAACTTTTTTTTTTCAGCTATAACAAGGGTCTTACAGGACCTAAACACAAAAAACGCAAGTTTTAGAAACAATAAAAGTATATGACCGACTAGGTACAGTAAACAAAATCAGAAAAATATATGATATTCTTCAGGATATGTGTATGCTAGGTAGATAGTGTGTTGAAAACATAATACAACTAATTTGATACGATAGAAAAAAATCATGAGAGTACCTCTAAAAACTTTCTTTTTACTATAAAAACCATACTACTCGTAATATACATGCAATCATTCTGATTTTTTGTCAGAGTTTTCTACAAGCAACATACTAAAATACTAGTGTTTTATTTTTTTAGTCCAAACAATAGATTTTTAGTACCTAATTAAATAATTGCTTCATATTTTGCAATGAATTACCAGTGTTTTGTCATCGCGCTTCTCTTTCTTTTCTTTGCAGTCCGACGACAGTGACCGCGCTTTAGGTCATGTAAGCCCCTTAAGGCGAAAGCGCCAGGGTAGCCCGCGAAATTCAATTTTTTTTAGGTTTTTTGGAATTTACTGGTCAGTATTAAGTTGTACGTTGATTAATATATGAATCGCGGCCGTAAGAAATATGTGTTTACAGAATTATAATCATTAAAGTCATCAACACAACTCTCTAAGACCACGTAAGTCCCAAGAATAACTGTTTCATGAAATCATCATTCTTTGGACTTACGTGGTCTTAGAGAGTTGTGTTGATGACTTTAATGATTATAATTCTGTAAACACATATTCCTTACGGCCGCGATTCATATTTATTAATCAACGTACAACTTAATGCTGACCAGCAAATTGCTAAAAACGTAAGAAAATTTGAATTTCGCGGGCTACCTTAGCGCTTCCCCCTTAAGAGAGATGCGTTAAAATAGCCCGCGAATTTCAAGCTTTCTTACTTTTTCTGCAATTTGCAGATCAGTGTCAGGTTTTATGTTGATTAAAATATAATTAGCGACCGTAAAAACATAATCATTAGAATCAGCAATACAACTCCTTATGTTAAAATTGGCCCCAAATGTCATGATTTCATGAAATAGTTCAATAGGGTAGGTAATATGAATTTGGAAAATGTATTGATGATTTTTATTATTATAATTCTATAAATAAATATTTAATACAGCCGCGAACCATATTTAGATCAGCACACAACCTGATATTAAACTGCAAATTGCAAAAAAAGAAAGAAAAATTGTATTTCGTTTGGAAAATTGTTTTTCGCGGACTACCCGGATGCTTTCGGCGTAACAGGCATTGTTTTTACTTATAGATGCCTCTAGCTGTAGCTTGCAACCCAATTTTATCTTGTATCATCCGCTTTTATTCATCCGGAAAAATACTGAATTTGTACTGTACAGGTTTGATTCCAATATAGAAATAAAGGAACCAGAATGAAAAAACAGGTCAGCTCAGTTCTAACTGTAGCAATAGCTCAAGGCATCTAAAACAACGTACAATAAACTTTTATACAACAGTCGTTTCTATAGATAAAGTTTCAATAAAACTACCTATTTGAATCCTTTTTCATAAAAGGAAAAAAGAAAGCTGCACGTGCACGAACTCAAGATTTTCTGCATAGGAATAATCCAGGTAAGCAGTGGGTACATATTTACCATTGCATTGTATTGAAATGATTCACCCTTTTAGTTGCTTCTCTTAACATGAACATGAATTAGGCATGGGGTTTAAAACCCAGCCAATATAGGTACATAACTATGTATATAAGCTTTTAGTCACAACCGTGAGGCACTCGATTCCTTAAATAACCTTGTAGATATGTAGTTCCTTCTCTTACCGTATCATTTTTTAAACAGCAAAAGGCACTTTAAATTAAACAAAAACCAATCAAAGACTAGCGCGCCTAGTCCGATGTGAAACCGGAAAAATTCTTTGGAAAACGTTGATTGGTTCTCTAGTACATTACTATATAATTATTCATTTACATTCTATTTAACGGCAGTTGAAAGTTCAATCAATTTAGAACAAGGTTATTCAAAACTTTGGTCGCCAAATCTACTGTTACACTCCACGAAAACTGCTATAGTTACGAGTTAAATGATTCTGAGAGCTCGGTTAACCAATCATACATGATAACCATGATATTTGACACCAGATTTATTGATCTGTCATTTGAATAGGCTTTGAGAAAGTTAGAAGGGTCCACTGCGCATTCTGGGTGCGCAGCCGAAGGCGTTTGCCAATCCGTCGGCAGGCCCTTATGTTGAAAGTACAGTTAAGCTCTTCATAATATAATATATAATACCCTAGCCTCTTTAAATACAAAACCGACATAACAGTAAGTCCTCCTAAGACGATTCATTGATTTGAAACCTAATCTTAAGAAGCTCTTCGCCCTAAATTATAACCTCTCTCCCTTTGCCGTTTCTCGCAAAAGTATTTTTTCCTGCTTAAACGTGCTTTCATTCTATAACATCTCGTACATATTTACGAAACCATAAATATCTGAAATAAATAAATGTTTAAAATTCAGGTCTTTCAGCGTACCCAGATAACCAGACGGCACCTCACAAAACAGATAAATATAAAGTAACTTATTTAACAACCTACCAAAAACGGACTTCGTAGATAAATATGTCATATAATTACGGTTTACCTTCCCTAAATATCCGAGAGTAGTGACAATAAATAAAGCGTTAACGGGCGACCGGTGAAAAAAAAATACGTTTCCT
Source organism: Luperina nickerlii (assembly GCA_963855955.1). Classification (NCBI taxonomy): domain Eukaryota; kingdom Metazoa; phylum Arthropoda; class Insecta; order Lepidoptera; family Noctuidae; genus Luperina; species Luperina nickerlii. Next base: position 5,125,721 of record OY979662.1, read on the forward strand.
ACTACAGTAACGGGAGCGGAGTAATAAGGACCCATCTGCTTGGCTTCATGTGGTGTCACCTTTTTAGAGTTCCTTGCAATCAAAAAGGTTGCAAGTGAGATTAGATACTCCTCAGTGTTAACAAAACTGTCAAGTCAGAAATTCGGAGAATCAAAGATTGAGAAAACAAATGTTTCGTTATAATAGCTTAGTATGTTTCATTCGTGGGAGTGCATCCCGATAGTAATTAGTAATTATCCGGCGTTGCTGAAAATAAACCTTTTAAGGATCGTTTTGAATATTTTAATAAAATGAACGTCCATTCCGTAAGCATAGTGAAGTTACAAGTACATGAATTCATGGAAATATTGTAACGATAAATTAAATGACGGATTACAGCAATGAAATGATAATTATTTTTCCATAACTAGAGCAAGGTCTACTCGACCTTTCTCTCTGAAAGGTTCGTAGAAAATCTTTTTTATTGGACCACGGAACCCACGCAGTCAAATCAAAGACGTACACCTTTTTTCGTCTTTTGTCTTAACTTTTCTACCGAGTGCACCGTGTTATACCGCCATAAATTTTGTATCGCGTCCCTTCAGTGATTTATTTCCCGCCAAAATATGTGACATTTCTTATTTTACTTTTTACGTATCGGACATTTCGAGTAGCGTCCACGATCGTTGATAGGGTGGGCGCGTTCCAGCACCGCCGGTAGTTGGTTCAAATACTTTTTACATTTTTTATTTTTCGAAACAAAACGGCTTTTGGAGGTGACTTATTTTTTTTTTAATCGTGACAAAAGACAGTTTGGGATCGTTTGTTTGGTCGACTACCATTTTAGAAAAGGAAAAGTTGTTTGCCGATTGTTACGGCTTCTGTACAGGATTTTAGTTACATTATACATAGTATGTGTCCTTTGATGGATGTCTAGTCTACAACACAATGAAGTGCCTTTGCAAGCAGCAACGTATCCATACGAACTTCAAACAAGGGCTTTAAAAGTTAAATGTGCATCTGTGCCTGCACCTCGATAGGTTTGCGTATTTGTTGAGCAATTTAATTCTGAAACCCTACCTATTGAGCTTCTGTTATAGTAATTAGAGCTTCTCGTAGCAATATCACAACTTGAAACCTGTAACTTTATATAGTAATAAAACGAATAAATAAATCATTCAATTTACAATGAAAGTCGTTATATTTTGCAATCCAATTGAAATGCACTTTATCAAATATAATGGTGACATTAAAACAAATAGAATGTATACTTTTGCAATACCTAAGTGTTGCAATATCTGATTTAAATGTATAAAAATTGGTCATTGGAAAGGCCACAATCATATTTTATTGCGCATTTAAATAAACAATGCCTTTATAATATCCACCTGGTGTGTTCTGGTTTATAGGCATAACTGTCATTAGGTACCTATAGCTGGTAGCACGTCTTGGAAGTCCGACGCTGAGCCTGCGCAAACGCATTTCACGCAATTAAGATTTATTATTGCAACCTCTGAACAGCAAACTTCGCGGTTACCTATAACACTTTTTGTATAAATTGTAAAGCTTTTATTGTATTATTGAGGACGCAAATAAAATTTTAAAAATGGCTATTGTATTTTTACAGTTTTCAGCCGTGCGTAACTATAATGGATTTAGTTTAAGTATCATTTTTCGCATGGGGCGAGTGACAGGCAGGCCTCATGTCCTACGAAACTCCCAATAAACTATGTTTTTCTTTCAATTCCAGATCAGCATGAATCCAATTTTATTGTTCAAAGGCAAAATTTATATTGGTGAACATTACTATGTTTTATTACATTATTTATATTTACATTCGGAACGTTCGAAGTTTATTCAAAATCTTCACGCTAATATTGTGTTTAAAGCCTTTCACCTATTTCAATTTCTTGGCTGGATGCAAGAGGCATGTTAAAATGTGATTCAAAATTCAAATATGTATAATACTATATTATAATTCTTTTTTAACCGACTATAATCGGTTATAACGATATTTACTTGTATGCCGTAATGGAAAATATAAATATATTTCATATTTGATTTAACGCTTACTGTGGCTTTGTTCATATTTGACTTTTTATCTTCATGGTTTCGGTACACAATTGTTCGTGTTGGACATACTTACTCCTATGTACTACAATCGGACTTTTAATTAGCTGCAGTAAAATGACAGCTTATATTGATGTGACATAATCGATTCAGATCAAAATCGATCAATGTTAAATTGATATTATAAAAGAGGATAGTATTATTAAAGGATGATATTTATAATGAAATTAAGGTTAATATAAGTATACAGTAAAATAAAGTTGAGCAATTATTGTTTTGTCATCACATCAGTGATCTGATTAAATTTATAAAACACATTAATTCTAATCACAATAATTTCTTTTAAATATTCTTATTTTTGAGGTTTGTGGTGTTTTGCAAATAACCCTGTATACTAAACTTTATTCCTCCAAAAAAATGATATTGTACGTCGATATAGTAGGACTTTTACAGTAAAAATTACTTTGAGTCTCAAACTCAAACTCAAACTCAAAGCATTTATTTCAATTAAACCTTGTACAGGCACTTTTGAATTGTCAAATTTTAAATAGTCTGTCAGTTAGTCAGAAAGTTGAAGCTAGTTGCCCATTCCAAAACGTAGATCTCTATGGAGAAGAGCGGGCAAGAAACTCCATGGACACTCTTTTAAATCAAGATATTACAAAATCCTGGATACATTATTATTGATGCTTCTATATGTGAGAACAATGTAAAAAAAAGACACAATAGAAGAAACATTTCAAAATATAAGATTAAAAATAAGCCTTGGCTGTTAAGCGATGACCAGTCTCAACCGACGGCGCCCGTTCACGAACATGACGCGTGGGTCAGCACCATCTAGCTCAACCATTTTGTAGGGAACCGAATGATCCAACACACGCGCCACCATCGATGAGACATTTAAGCGAGCATGACACGTTCTCAACTGCCATGCTCTTTCAAGTCAACATCAAGAAAATCATAATAAACGGAAACATGGTTCTTACATTTACAAAATTTTAAAAATGCTTCTAAATTATACAAAACTATAGTTTGTAATTTATTTAAGAGATTAATAGCATTTTACTACCAAATAGGAAAATATATTTAATAATGAAATATTCAATAATTAAAACTTGATTGTATAAAACAAAAAATAAATTATGTTAGTAGTGTCAGAAACACTAAAAAAAAAAAGAAAAAGGGAAGTACCTCTTCCAATTATTGAAATGTAACTAGTGAGCCCAAGTGAGTAAACTATATATTTACATACGCTGATTTGAAAGTATGACATATATTTTTATCCGATCAATGCAAATAATATTAATTTGATTGTTAACAGTTAAATCAACATTGGTCAATTTCGAATATTTAAATGAAAATGATGTTTCATTGGGTTTAATCGCATCACTAGTAGAAATAGTGTGGCAACCTTTTTTTAACGAAATGACAGTAACAAGTGTCATTTTATTGCAGCACAGCACTAAATTACTTATCGATATTACCTATACATTGATGTTAAAGATAAAATCTATGCCTGTATTAAAAGGAAAGTTTACTTTGTATCAATGAGGAATTGCTTAATACATTTATTGATTTAATCTAAAAAATACTAAACAACAAAAAATACCTCTACATTACCATGAATGCTCGGAGCTACCTCCAACACCAAGCGTGAATATAGAGAGGTTAAAACCACCTTTCATCATGATGTATACGTCACTGGCCTAATGTGATATCCATGTACATTTTGTTCCCGCCGCTATCTGTCCTGGGACATCTGTATCGGTGGCAAGACCAACATTATTGAACGGGTAATTTATTGCCGGGACTTGGGGATGAATTAAGAAATTTTCGGTATAAAACTAAGATGTTGGAGGACAGTTTTTTGTTTTATTTTCAACTTGAATGGAGTTATTAGGCCTTTTTATTGAGTGGCTTCTATTGTGGAAATCGATTGATGTGATGATTGGTATGTTTGTGAGAACTTTTTTGGTGACGTCACCCTGCTTGTCACTAGTATGATAATCAGCTGATATTGTTCCTAATGCTGGTACACAGGTCACACAGGCCTCCTCTCTGTGAGAGGGAGTGGGCATTAGTGGAAATTTGATACAAATTAACAGTAATATAGCTTATACATTAGAATAACACATATGCTAATATTTATCCGGATATTCCCACAGGATGAACACTTATGCGGGTGAAACCGCGGGACGTTGCTAGTTTCTAAATAATTAGCTTCTAACTGTGAATCATTTCACCTGCAAACTGCAAGATACGTATAAAATACCTACGGCTTATACGTGCGTCAAATTCATACACTAATTATTCTCATTCCACTCACCTAGTAAAGAAAGCGAGCGTGAACTGTAAAAAAAATATTGAAATCTAAAAATATCACCGGTAAGGCCTCTTAAATATAGGTACAGACACCGTTCTATAATTATAACTCACAAAATTGCCGGTAAACTGTGCATAATTAAATTACCAAACTTTTTATGATGTAAAAAAATACACATTAATCGTTCGCCAAGTTTATTCATTGTTAAAGTCTCATTCATAACGCTTGCTTTATTTTATTGCTTTATATAAAAAAGGAATAAGGATATTTTTTTGTTTTACCACATCGCGGTCACTCACTTATATATTTTTTTCTATTTTCATTTTATTAAAACAATTTTATTTCGTTAATTTATGCCAACATATAAAAATACATTCGTGGATACATTAAAAGCAATGTGCTCATAAAATTTTTGTTTAGCCCGTAGGGTGCCATGCTCTATAGTGAAGCGATGATTTTTTGTCGATGAAATATTATTAGTACGATTCACGATAAAATTAAGTTATAAAATTATTAATGATCCACAAATTACCCATTATGTAAAAAACTTTCTTACAAATTATTATTTGCCTGTTTTGAATTTCGCCATTATGATTTTGACAATTCATAACAGTCTTTATACTTTTTTATAAACCTCAGAAAAATCACCTCACCTAATTCTGAAAAAAAAATATTAGATGCAAATAATAATATTTATATTTACTTAATTTCAGTTTCACACGATTTAAAACATTTTTATTTTTAAATAGTAGAAACTTAACGACATCATACATAACAAATGAAAAACAAATAATTTTCTACAACGTGCTCTTCACTAACTCATAAACATTTTAATATTTCGTCGTGGTATCAATGTACGTTTGATATCTATCGTTTCGATATAACTCCAACGTTTTAAGTACTAATAACATGGGACTTGCTCTGTTGCATGATATAGTGTCCCCGGTAGCACCCCCCGTCGCCATGTTATGCGATACGACACATAATGCCGACGAATTTAATAATTTTACATTCTTAATCGCGTCGACGACTCGAAAAAATCTTTAAGTGAACAAGATTCCTATCTCCGTATAGACTTTCTCGATGTAGGGCCAGGTTTAAGGTTTTAAGGTCAGTTATGTAAGCCTATGCATTAAAATGTATAATTATGATTGCATGCAATATTTATATTTTTAATTCAAACAGCAAGAAATAAAAGGCTATTTGATTTTATTTCTATTATTTATTTTTATGTAAGGCTATAAATATACTTGGATATGTTACACTTGTAGGAAAGTTTACCGAATCATTTGCCTGTCAGGAAAAATGTCATCAAGGTACGGAATGTGCCCATACGGTTAAGTGTTGTTTTTTTGTTAGTCGGCATTGCGTTAGTCATCTAGTAGCTTCGATCTAGATCTATCTTAGTAAATGAGTATTATGGTTACATAATACTTATAAATTGCCATTAATCATTATTGTATTATTAAAACAAAATTTGTCTGTTCTTACAAGAGCTTAAAATTGATCGTGCTCATGTGCAGCAAACCTAATACAATTATTATTTAATAACTACAATAATTGCCAAAAAGCAACGTCTACTTCTCACTCTATGTAAAACTCACAAACCAGTTCCTGATTCAGGAAATAATATGCTAATAAGATGCATAAAAATGCAAATCAGATCCAAAGGTTACCTAACTCTGCGACTGCGAAGTCAACTCCCCAAGCAGTTCCGATTTCAACATTAAAACACACTATCATGTGGCCTTGTGACTTTAACCAGAAGCAGTAACCAGAACTGTAAATGAATAAAGGTTATAATGAATAATGTTTACAATGAATAAGGTTACTATAATCCGCAACTGATTATTCAATTTTATAACTACAGAGTCGAATTAATAAAAACAATGATTCTGTCATAAAGAAACATACCTATTACCATTATTATCGCGGTCAACTATTACTTCGGCGTTTCGTTTTTGCTATTACATAAAAAAATGTGGCCACCGGACGAAGTGTTATCAGTAAGGAAATCTCCTTTTTTTTCCTTTCGGCCTTAAAAACATGAATGGTACGTACGATTTATGATATCACAATTCTTTTTATAACCCACCCGGTGTTTTTTTTAGATTTTTTTCGGCCGACGCGTTATCTTCACAATTTTGTGTCTCAATCTATTAATAACGTCTTCTTTTAAGACGCGACGTTTTGTGTCGATGTTTATCGATAGCTGACGTGTCAGATGGTACATCACTATATTCGTTTTGTGATTGGTCAGATTTTTGTGTCGAGAGCGTTATTGTTTTAATTCGTGCGTGAATTTTTTTGTGTTTTCGCTAAATTATTGCAGCGTCGGTGAATTTCTTTTTATTTAATTTGTAGTTTTTTCCCATTACTTTGGAGTTCTAAGCGAGTCGTTTTGTATGCAATTACTAGCAATATTTCGGGTTTAAAAATTGCTTTGGTTATTACGGCGTTGCTGGTTGACCGATTAAGAACCTGTTATTATTGTACTACACAATTGTTAACCCGACACGTTGCTGTTCTTGTTGAAGCCTCAACACGCCACTGCTGAGCTTTGAGAGTAGCCGACACTTACCTAAGTGTGAATTTTTGCGGTGTACTTTAGAATATCGCAAAGGTGTAGGAAGGAAAACCACAAAGGAGAAGTAATGTCAATGTCACAACGCCTACTTACCATTAAGTAAGGATCGTCGATATCTACCTGAAGGGCAATTCCCGTAATTAAAAAGTCAAAATCTAGTCGCAATTTCATCTCAGCGACAATCAATCAAATTTATTCTTTTTAAATTACTATTACTGTTACTGTTTATTTTATTACCATATATTTTTTACGAGTTCACTATATAACACGTTCGAATTTTTAATTTATTATGTAACCTATCTTGGAAGGCGCTGGTGTCTGTGATACAATGATTTTCATTCATTAGTACAGGCACCAACGATACACTTTTAGTTGGAAAATTGTTTTGTGAACCTTAAATGTGTTTTTTTTTTCTGAAAATAAATTTATTATTGTTATTATTATGTCAAAAATGTAGGGACATTAGAGGTATTTTTGACAGATTGAGACAGATCAGACTGTGAACTTAAAACACAAGAATTGCCCCCTCCATTTCAGAGAAGCCTGCACTTTATTTGTCTCGCTCCCAAGTTTAAGATTCTAGATTTTTGTTCTTAAATATAATGCCGTTTCCCTAACAACTGAAGACGTAAAAAAATCGCATGTCTCACTTTCTGTTTGCGGAGACCGTATCATCAAGTTGTAGCACGAACGCCTTAGGCTGCATTGTACCAACCAGCATACTTTGACCTTCCTTGTTTCTCTTATTAACCCATATTTACGGAAAAGCGGGGTGTTGACATAGTTTTTGAGAGGTCTCAGGTGATTGGTGGCAGTTATCAGTGGTTGCAGAGTAAATCATGTCGAACAAACACAGGACGGGCGTCAACGCTGCGCATCGCACGATCAGTGTGAATTGTGTGTTTTTATGTTCGCGCTTCTTACGTGCTACAGGGCAGGCAGAAATTTAAATACAGTCATGATTTCGTTTACTGTTTTGGGGTCCTATAATCTTGTTAAAGAGCATGACTATATTTCATTAATGAGTTGATGGAATCTTTACTCTAAGCTAGGGTATCAGATTTAACAGCACGTACAAAATGCAAATTTTGTAACCAAGCGGAAATTTAAAATATTTTCTGCCGTACCGGGTTCCGTAAAAAAATAACTTTATTCGGACATCGAAGGAGATTATATTTTGACTCCGGCCATAACAGTTTGCATTTTAAGAAATAATCGAACATTCTCCGCGGTGCGTTCGAAAATGCGGTTCGTTTTACGTATCGGTCGCGCCCATTATATCGCGCCAACGGGCCCCCGCATAATTACTTACACGCTAATTGTTCGGAGTTCGGAACGCACACAAGCGGTTTAAACAAACAAATAAATAAATAAAATTGACAATTTTGAATGTGGAATAGGCACTAAAGTTTAAACATTATTTCATGTTTGAATGTTAATAACGGTTGGTAGCCATATTTTCGCAACCGGGTTCATTGCAGGAGATAACTGTTAACTATTTAAATAAAATATTGTAACATAATGTTTAAAAATATTTAAACATTGTTACAATATTTTATTTAAATAGTCAACAGCGTTTTAAACTTTTCAATTATATGTATCATTTTTCTTGAGTTTGCTTATCTTTCACCAACTGAATATGAAAAAGAGATCTATCCGATTCTCGTCTGTCGCTTTCGAAGCGAAGCAGCGTGGGCACGTGTATTTCGGTATTCATTAAATTATAATTATTCGAAATTAGCGTTACTTTAGGTTCAGGTAATATAAAAAATAGCAAAACATTATTTTGTTTTTTTGATTGAATGCTTATGAGTAATTCTTTTTGTTGCTGATTTTATTGAAATTATTTCAATGGGATAATTATGACTTTTTTAATCTGGTTCCATTTGGAAAAAAATCATTTAATGTGCTGAAATATGGTGTGCCTAATTAGTTCAAAAACTATAAATGAATAATTTCACAAATTGGCAAGCCTTTATTTGGAACTGAACACTAAAAGTAAATCTAATACGTGTAGCGGTCAGTTTGTTTAAAAAAAATTAAAAGCAACACACTTAGGTTTAGTTAAATAGATTGTGTTCACAAAAAAAATAGTTTGTGTTAACTCCATTTCGTATTGTTTTGAACAATTATACTATTAGGTATATCTTCTATGATTCCATTAATGTTCTACGAGTCGAGTCAGTTTTATTTAGCTTTATTGAGATAAATAATAACTACCTGTATTATTTGGGAATTGCTATTTTCAAGACAGAGGAAAAAACAAAATGAATAAGAAATAGGTAGTACAAATTTTATTGTTCTTTGCCCGGTCAATACCGTTCATTCATTCACTCACTGCAAAGGTTGTTGTTCCGTGGTTGTTATGCAACTACGAGTACCTACTCTTCGCAGTGTTACCAGAAATTCTTGACTAATTGTCACGTCTTGTCACTTCGGTATCAAACTTCACGAAAAACAAATTGTATCTATCTACGACGCTGAAGCACGTTGTTAAACTTATTCAACTGTAACTCGTCCGGATTAGATTATTCGAGAACTAACAACGTGTTGTTAGCGGACTTACACTTAAATTATTCACTATCAATCACTACGATTTTCAGTATCATTCGTCGAAATTCCGCAACAATTATTCGAAATGCATTACCAATTTTACGATAGTCTGGCTTATACTGGTTTCCAGCCGCTGTCCGATACCATTAACCGCAAATCTCAAAGCGTTTCTGTAAACATAGCAGTAAGTTTCGGTTTATTTATTAGCAGCATTTATCGGTCGTTAAAATGAAGTCGCGGCACCGTGCCGACTCCGTCACGGGGACGTCACGGTTCGTATTGTAACGGAAAACAATGCGGCGTGCGTGTTACGATCGATTTATGACCGTAGGTCTGCCATGCGTGCGGATTTCGAACGGACCCGTTTCGGACTTAAAAGTCCGCGCGAATTCAAATTCAGAATTTTAAAATTCCTTATTAATTTTCGCATTCGCGTTCGAATTGCGGGTAATGGAGGTTTTCGATTTCAAATTGTGTGCCAAGATTTTGGCTAGGTGTTGAAATTGAAAACAATTTTTTGAGCTTTTTCGAATATAAAACTGAATAGAAGCTAAATCTCACTGAAATCATGTTTGTATATACTTATTAAGCATCAAAAACTGTCTCAGAAATTAGAAAGACGGTATTATTTCTTTCCAATTTTCGAAATTAGGAGCATCCTAGTTTTACGACATAGCACAGTGGACTAGCTTACCGCAGCTTACGATACGCTAATGATTGGCGATTCTTTGCTTTTTACGCCTACTGTTTGATATTTGCCGCCAGTGGAACTTGGAATATTTTCAACGGAACGTTTTGTTCTATTTTCCCGTCCTTTCCTATCAGACACGTTATTCCAATACCAGTTAGGTATTGGAATCTGTACTTCCCAGTATCCGCACTTGTGTTAATCGTATTTCCTGTCCAAAACCTAGGCTCCCGGCATCCATAACGGATGGAATACGGACGAGATGAGAAGTTGTTGAGGCCAGGATTTCAAACACACTTCCCTATTTCGTGACGTAATAAATTTTACATTCTTAATAAGGATAAAGTTGAGTTTATCTCAAAACAAATATTTCGAGAGATTCGCTCGTACTTCAACTACAAAAAAAATGTCCAATTTTCCTGTTTTTGTGGCAAAAAGTTACTTATTCAAGAATCCAGGACATCTCGTAGGTTGTCAGCAAGCTTGTTAATTTAAAAGAGTATCCCGTCCTTAACGCGTAAAGTCTCGTAAAATACGCCTATGAAATGTAAACATTTTATATATATTTTTACATACATTATTATCTTTATAGCCGTTTACGGCCGTAATACAGACAATAACAATTAACATAATTAAATATAAACATGTAAATATTGGCATTATCATGCAATGTGCAGATATAAAACAAATTACGATAATTTGGTAAATTGATAGTGGCCGATCGGGTATTTTTTGCGATACTTAAGTAGATGCAATTTAGTTTCTGCGAATTTTGCGATGCGACTGCGACTTTAGTGTTGTTCATCATTTGTTTTATAACACTTAATTGTTGTGATTGCTGCTAATGCTAACAATTTTAGTGTACTAACATTATCCTTGTTCGATGTAACGGTTCTTTGTTTGAAAATAACTGTAAGGGTTATTGTTAACGATCGATAAGCAAGTTGTTTTCTAGTCTCAACTCAATGACTGGAAAATAAAATTATTATCGCAGAAAATTGTACTCTTACCTTCACGTTTTTTTTCGATCCCACAAAATAATGCTAGTATAAAAATTCAGCATTTAGCAGTGTAATTGTCATTGCCCAATCAGATCTGAACCCTGAGTATCTGGAGATGGGGTTCCGCGGCGGAGCCGGGCTGGGCTCGTCATCTCGCACCAAGCGCATGCGCACCAGCTTCAAGCACCACCAGCTGCGCACCATGAAGTCATACTTCACGATCAACCACAACCCCGACGCTAAGGACCTGAAGCAACTTAGCCAGAAGACCGGACTACCCAAGAGGGTCCTACAGGTAATTATGAAGTTTCGATATTCTAAAAATCTAAACTACTCTTCCACAGTACTGGCTCTTTTGATGACGATGTCACGTGTGCATATAATTCGTCCTTGTTCATCAATAAATATCGAAGATTTTATTTTTATGCTTTTTGAAACACTTGATCTGTCAACATGCCTCAAAATAACAAAAACAAACAATAAATAAACAACCTAATTCATTCACAAACAAACTAAGGTAGGTATGATATAAAAAACTAAACCGGAGATTAAAATAATCCATTAGTTATTTTTTCTAAAAAGAATCCCGCGTCAGACGTGAAATCGATAGTATCGAATAATATAGTATCGATTTTATATTCGGTACATAACAAATCGAGAGGTGTTATTTCACGCGTAGGTAGCCGCTTCATTAGCATACTGATCAAGACGTTAGAATATGCTTGACTATGATTACAACCAATATTACTGATAAGATACGTGCCTCGGAATGTTCAATTCTACACTTACCTTACTTATCGTTTCGATATCGGGTGTAGCTTTCTTAAAAAACTATGTAAATTACACGTGTTACTTAAGCTCTGGCGTAATTTTCAATTTTTTTAATATAAGAAAAATGTAGATATTCTTTTAAGAGTAACAGGCACAACACTACGCCATTTTTTTTAAACAAAATAGATGTGTTCGAAAACAGTTTAACTGTAATATTGGGAATAAACAAATAAAATTATTGAAATGAGGTGGAGACATAAAGAATTTTTAAGAATGTTATTATTATTAATCTATTTACAAAAGCAGTGTAAGGTTGCCATTAGTCTCAAATGCTAAACTATAATCGTTCGTTTATTAAAATTAAGTATTTAAACTTCACTAAAATCCGACGGACGAGACCTATAGGCGTGAATAACATTACGATTTTGGGATTAATCAACATATTTTAATGTAATTAAACTTTATAATAGCTATAAGGTAGAGCATAATGCGATGGTGAGTTTTAATGCATTTATTTACACGAAATAGCTTCGAAAAATACATATCTTAAAGAACATTTAAAAAGTCGTTAAATCCATTGACGGTCAAAAAACGTAATTCTCAAAAGTTTAATTGACACACAAAAATGATTTTATCTTCGTTAAACGTCAAATTGACACGGTGCGAGTTACGTACATGTGTAGAGGTGCTAGTATGTGAGTTACAATACAGCAATGACTCAAACCAGAACTCAAGTGTGTCAAACGCATAAAATAAGTCTTAAACAAACCGGTAGTTGAAAGCTAATGCGAATTTAATGTAGTCCCGATACCGCGTCGCTTTGCTCAGTATCGACTTATCAACATTTTGCATTGCGAATGTTTTTATAAAGTTGAATTTTATTTATTCGTTTTCATCATCCGTTTTTTATCATCACCCGTTTTGACGGCTGACGAGTGGTATCACCGAGTTGTTTTAATTTATAAACTGATAAAGTTGCAGAAATGTTCTGAAATTTTAAATAAGTCAGTACTTAGCCACATTTTCTAATTTACTTGTTGTTTTTTACAGTAACTGACGGCAAGGTAAGGTAATCTGAAACATTTTCATCCACTGTGTGATTTGTCCTGCCGAAGAACTTACCTACTTAAAGTAAGTGTAGGAAAAACCTTCGACGTGAGATGCTCGTGATCTACCACATGTTGGATGTCAACATGATTGGTTTCACAGAAATTGCGTGTTGCCAGCTCAAAATTACACTCCTTATCGTGGTACTTATGGCGTTATTATTGGCTGAAGTGTTCAGTGTAAGTCAGGTATTTTGTGAAACCGAACTTAACTTCAAACAAGCGAACGAAAGTGAAAGGTACAGACGCCAGCATATCAAGCTACCCGAAACTGTCAAATGTCCCCAATCCACTTTGAACCTTATGCTTTAGAAATAAAGTTGAAAATCTATTAAAGAAATTTGACAGATTGTAGTAGCTTGATGTGGCGTCCGTACAAAGTTGTCGATTGAATGATCAAAATATAATTTTGCGGTTTTTGCTCCAGTGTAAACAAATATGTTGATAAAACATAAAGTATAAATTGCTCTTTGGTAATCGGATCGTCTCGAGCAGCCTCATAACTACCAGCTTTCCAAATGTAAACAGCCTGTACTGTCCCACCACTTAATTTTCTTTAATATTTATCAACCTTTTGCTCTATACGAAATAATTACCCGTACATTCAGAGTGGAGTTGCAATTCCGATAAAAGCTGCGACCATTGAGTGCATGAATGAGATAGTATAAAATAAATACACGTAGACGATATTTATTTAAGTTGCGGGAAAAATACTCGTGCGCCGTAGCAATACTTGGCCGAACAGAACTCGGAGAACGATCGAAGTTTATTAACGTTAAAACTACACAAAAATATGGTGCCTGCCGCCTTCTTTGAACTGAGATTATAAGTAGAAGCACACACCTCGGCTCGTCTTCGCATTTAACACTGTATATTGCATTTAATTTGTTTGCTATAAGCGGCACTTTAATGTAGGGCTCGGCAAACCGCTACCCTTTGTTCTCCTAATTACTCGGGTAACTTGAAAAATTTCTTGAGTAACACGTGCACTCGCGCTTGTGGCGTCACAGACTATAACAGTTGAGAGTAGAATTGGTTTAATATTTGTTTTAAAAAAATACGCTGTTCCAGAATATTGTTGTCTTAGCTGTTGGCCCCGTTCTCTAAACATTTGAGTATCCATTCCTGATTAGTATCCCAGATGTTTCTAACAATGAACCCTGTCTAGATAATCTAAGTTTATGAAAGCGGGTGAATTACAAACGAGAAGTTAGGGTAGGTATCTAAGCTAAGATTTTGTAACAGAATGTTCTAGAACGGGGCGCCTAAAAAGGCCACTTAGGTAGAATCATAAAAGGATAAGATTATGAATCATAATGGACAGTTAACTGTTAAGTTAATCGTATCAAATCCCATTGGTGAAGGATTCACAATTTAATATCGAACTAGGGGAATTCGATTTTTGAACCACAAATTAGGTTTGACAATAATACACCGTTTAGTGTGAATGTGTGTAAGTACGTATTCGCTGTCAATCTAGCTAGTGTCATTTTGTTGTGTGTTGATTTTAATTTAGTCATACTTTATGATGCGTTAAATTATAATAATAGTAATCTGGACTAGTATTAGAAATAACTCATAAAGAAAACATAAAATCATAAAAAATCACACTCCTTATTTCACTTAGGTACCTACACAGTTATCTAATCTATAAATAATTGGGCTATTTAGTAGCCTAGCACTTGTCTAGCTTCCACGATCAAGGCCGAAATGAGTCTTGATTTTCGGTCCGCCAATAATTTGTCCAAAGTCTGGCCAATACAACGGTTCAATAATTTTAGATGGCATAGTTGTAATACCTGAGGCCTAGACAAAAAATGGTATTCGCTTCGGAGCGATTCTATTTCTACAATCGCTACAGCTTCAAAGTGACATTGACATGATCACGTGACTTTTCGATGGCTTATGTCAACCCCATACATTTTTTGGCTTTGTTGGCTTTTCTACTAGCGTTATCGATAAACGAATGTTACTTTGTCGAGGCCCTCAGTGCAGAGCTAAGACAAAAATTTGCTTGGTCCAATTTCGGCGCACGTGGAGGTTTGCACAAATATACGGGAGTTTGCGTACCTATAGATGGAGCCATGTCAAGCAATTTTCGACTCTGTTTTTGTGTTGGATGTAAGAGGAAAATGAAAAAACGGTCTGAGCAAAGACAACTTTAATTACATATTTACGAAGAGCGTAGGCGTTAACGTTCTATAACCGTATTTAATTTCGAGAACATTTTCACTTTTCCTGTAGGTAACTCAAATAATTTTCCCTTTTTATTAAGGTGAAGTTTATCGGCTACTTATTTGTCCAACTAACTTTTTACTTTTTGTAGAAAATGTATTTATGTCGAATAAATACATTTAGGAAGAAGGATTTGGGGAAGGCGTTTGCCCAGATCGTACTGGCTAACAAAAAAAAAATACATTTAGTGAATTTACCTTAGTAGTGATTAGAGCACTGGTGGCCCAGTGGTAACGGTCGCGACATACAAGATTGTAGGTCGTAGGTTCGAACCCAGACAGACGCTTTATTTTGTGTTAATTATTTCATCACCAAGGCTCTCAAAACGGTGAAGGAAAACATCGTGAGAAAACCGGTATGTCCAAGAACCAAATATTCGAAGACATATTGCGACTTCTACCAACCCGCACTGGGCCCGCGTGGTGGATTACGGCCCACTCCCTCTCATCTAGAGGAAGTCTGTGTCCCAGCAGTGGGAACAATATAGGCTAATCATTATGCGATAATTAAACATTCAGTTCAAATAAAAATTTCGTGATTTAATTTTATAGGAAGTTTCTTTTTAATATAAAAAAATTGTCTGTAACAACTGTAACAAGCGTGTTTCGTGAACAATTCAATGATTTCTTTTCGTTCTGTTTTCGTAGAAATGTAAATTTTCTAGTTGCTAAGCTATTTGTATTTTTTTCAAAGAAAGATGATTTTCCTATTTGTTATTTCAGTTCTCTTCCAATTGGCTAGGTACATTTATGATTTCATAGATAATGTCTATTGTATATCACGAAACATTTTTCTATTTATTCTTTTATGGGCTTATTGTTCTAACGCCAGTTAGGTACTTACCTTTGGCCCTTTGGATACCTTTATCCGAGGAATCATTTTAAAATTTTGTCTGTTTTTCCGTACAATATCAGTCAGACTTTATTTATTCCACGAATCTATATCTATAGTAATAATAAAGCTGAAGAGTTTGTTTGTTTGTTTGAACGCGTTAATCTCCGGAACTAAGTTCCTACCAGTCGGATATGTTTTTTTTAATTTAGTAGCACAATTGTTGATGAAGGCTACAGGCTATTTAGGCTATCCAGCATCACGCTAGGACCCCCAGGAGCCGAGCAAAAAGAAAAAAATCAGATCGGAAGCGAAAACGAAGTGCTGCCAGGACAGATGCGATGGGGTTGGTTTGGAGGAATAAAGGCTCCTGCAAACAGGCGCGACGCTAGACGCGAATCGCGCGCGACCCAGTGGCACCGCTCGTTGCGTGACTTGCGCTGCCTTTGTGTCGCGCTTGATTTTATCGCGTGTCGCGCCTGTTTGTAAGAGCCTTAAGACCTTTCACGCGGGCGAAGTCGCGGGCAGAAGCTAGTAAAACATATTCTGACGTCGGACAATTCAACCCTTACTCATATAATATATTATAAACATGGATTAGTTTTCTGCATACAAGGCTTTCTAATTGTCATCGGCAATTAGCATCTGCCAATCAGTCACTAGTAGTTGAAACAATGGAGTTTAGGCAGGCATTAATTAGTTAAATTGAGCTGTTGAAGATATTATATACTATAGAAATATATTCCTCGATATAGGCTTCTATCTGCCTTTCCGTCAATAGATTATTACTAACTGTTTGTGTTGGAATCTTCTCGAAGATAAATTTCTTCCCAATACATATATACATATAAGTATTGCCAATAAGGACAACTGCACGTTCTGTAGCCAACTAACTGCACCAAGTTCGAACAAAGTGGAACCAAAACGTAAATTACATGACCCTTGTTTGGACCTCCATAAAAATTGTAAGGGCTCCCAAATGTTTTGTTACTCGCAGCCTGTATATAGCAACCTGTCTTTATCGTAGCCGACCCGATTCCGATATCAGAAGCATAAATATATCCAGTCAACCAATTATGCGAAAGACCCCCCCTTCCCCTCGAATATTGATCGAGATTTTTTTCCCGGCAAAAAGCTTTCGACTCGTCGTCGCCATATTGCGGAGATAATATCTTATTCGTTTTTGCGCCTCGTCGCACTTTTGGTTGAAAGATGCTACGGACAATAATTTTGTTTTACCTTTTTAAATTTTGATATTATCGCTTTAGATCTTTTTGTTTTTATTCGATAGATTTTTGGTTTTCAATTGTTCCCTCTGCACACAAATATATTCATCAGTGTGCCCCTACCTACACACACAACGTTGAAAATTCCACAAGAAATTGAGACGGAAATTCGTTTCAAAACTTTTAATTAACCATTTAAATTACTAGACCAGGCCACATTGGTTTTATTACACCTCCATATTGAGAGGCTTATTCACTCACTTGTTCAATTGACGTGCCCCAAAGGTCTTTACAACTCAATTCAATCACAAGAAACGGCATCAAAGAATTATAGGCACCAATAAACCCATAAAAACTGCTGTCGATGCCGCAATACCGCAGCATAAAAAGCTAAGCATTTTCAGCTATCCCTAAATAAAACACGCCACGAGGGGCTGAAACCAAAAGATTTATGTCTCACCTCTCAAGTTATTTACGAGAATTACGAAACTAATTGCTTTTGATGACGAATTTGAACCTTATTGCTTTGTTTATAAGAGTGTGGTGCAATTAAAGTTTGCAAAGACCTCAAAGGCTGGCATTTCAGTCCACCTATGGAGGAGAGATGCAGCGGATTGGAGAGTTGCCCCTCACTTTTTCCGCTTTCTATGTTCGTGTGACGTTTACCGCGTCGCTGCGCACTTGAGGTCTCAGCCTAAAGAGAATGGCGTTCTAAACGTAGTCTTTGAAAGGTCTGTGAATGACGTCTGTTTTGTACACTTTATGCTGAAAGCACTGCTCTCGACGTGCCTGTATGTAACAGTACGAAGTATTAACATGTCATATGTGACAATCAATACACTTCGATTGATTTCGTTTCCAACATGATTGTTGGTATCATCTTTTTGTCTGTGCAGGCAGTAAGTACATTCAGTTAAGTACTTCATCTAAAAGTGCCGCGTCTTGAAAATATTTAAATGGATTCACATAAGCGAGCGATATATGACTTCTTTGTTCGGCTTTTATGGAACTACAAACATTACCTATTAGAATGCATTCTTTCTTTTTTTTCCGCCTGAATACTTAAATTAATTTTTGCGTTCAAATAGAATTTCGAAGATTCGATTACAATTGAAAAACAAACTGTCAACCGTAACATCGCAGTGAAAACTGAAATGTTTTCACTTTTCAGTATTTCATGAATTTAGTTGAAAAAATATTTTTCAAATGGCCATTCACGACAGGTGCGCTGCCCGCCGTCTAATTGCCTCGGGCGCCCCCATAATATATAGACGCACTGTCACCCGAGCCCGGCGCAGGCGCATTTAGAACAAACCACGCCATATATCTCTCCTTGCGTCCGCAATTACGTGATTTGTCACTCCACTCTCTTTTTTTCTTCTTCCATTCTGAAAAATGACTCGAGTTCAACTATTCAAGTAGCTCAGACGTAATTAGTTGACTGAAAAAGTGCCTTTCCCTGTTCACTTTATTGTGCGATCAATTCACATAGCTACTGTGTTTAATCGACTATTAAATTTATCTCATTCGATTAATTAGTCGATTTCCAATAAGACCTTATTGGTTAATTTTATTTATAATGGGATTGTGGTTGTACTTACCTAAGTTACTGTTCCTGAGTGTGCCTTTTAATGTTTTAATAAAATTACTAAGTCTTATTTAATTAGGTGTTCTCAAATAAAATTGCAGACCGGATTTAATCTGAAATAAATATTGGAATATTTTCCTTCCTCATGAGTATTTGCTAAGTTCATGCATGTTTTTTAAACATACTCGAGTAGGTAATTCAATAACAAATAAGTTAGCGCTTCCACTTATCTCTATAAGTACTAAAATATGCATAAAGCATAATATTGTATTTCATCTTTGTAAATTGCACACTGAAGATGTTATATTTAACACCACTGAAGAGATAAAAACGTATGAAGGAGCAAAACATCTAGTGATGTATTAGCGTCGCTTCTTCCCGATCTCACAAAAATTAATTACGCCGTGCTATTTTTAAAACGTTTTCATGCCATGATTTCGAACACTATAAAGATGCCTCTTAACGGCACACAAATATCCCGGGCAAAGGCGATGGCTCCCAACCCTCGCAATTAGTATCGGATGGTCACACCTTGACGTTCGACCGCGTATAATTTTACTTTCTAAGTACATTTTGTGACAATAATAAGCAAATTCCCACATTCAATATTAAACTTTAAAACACAGCATTAAAGTTAAAAATTCCACACACAAATAAGATCAAATCAAACAGTCTAGTAATTAGTACAGGCGCGCTCAGCGACGCTCCGTTGGGCAGATAATTTCCGCTGTACGTTCAAAAGACGTCCATTTGTCATTTGGTCGCGCGAAGTCGCACAGAGCGGACGTGCCTCTCCCTACTTAATTTATTCAAAATATTATTTATTTAAGGAAAACGGGACAATTAATCACATTTCTACAGTTTTTATTTACATACGCAGAATGCTGCTCGCTTTGATCGTTCAGATATTTATTAGAGGTCCTTATGCGGTATTTTATTTACCAAGAGGCAGGAGTATAATTAAATTGGGTGTCAATTTACAAATTATCTGCTTGTGTAATGTAATGTTTGTTTTTCTGCAGTTTATTTGCAATGATTGCCGATATTCGTTTAAACCACCGATTGCGTGGACTTCCTAGTTTCATATTTGTATTGGACTTTAATGAACACTCTTTCTAATTACGACTTTTATGTTAAATTAGCATCTTTTAATGGTTTTTTAATAATTGTTACACTGAATCGTTATTCGCCGCTATTAGTATTTTTTTTACACATTTGAACATTGGTTCATAAATTAAAAATCAACACTTTTGTAGATAGGTATGATAATAAGACTACTCTCGACTACAATTTGCTTTCTAATAAGTAAATGAGCGGCACCGACCAGCGGGGTAATTGCGTAACACACAACAGCCGGTCGATTCTGTAAAAATCTCACCGTGAAAACTTAGGTGAAGTGAGTTTGTTTTTGCTAGGAATTGACACTATTGACAGCTCACTCCACGCTCACTTCACCTAAGTTTTCACGGTGAGATGGTTACAGAATCGCACTGCTGTTGCTTTCATTTTGACAGTTCAACAATATTCATTGCGTTATTTAAGTTGTTGAGCAGATAATTTTTACGAATATTTGAAGCAATGGATTAGTATTATACTTCAAAATGATTCAGATTGTGCTTGAAAGTGGGCAATTTGGGTGCTGATCTTTTCCAATCCCAACAAGTATAGTGAAGTGGTTTTCAGTCTTTTATTTCGCTGTTTTTCTCAACTAAGGGCAAATTTTTCAATCATCTGATGACTTTATTCGAAGAATAATTTTGAAAATTTGACAGTTGTTTCATACAAAAACTGCCAAACGTCAATTTTATTCCTCGAATAAAAGTTATCTGGCGATGGAAATATCAGCCCTAAGAAGAGAATAGTCATAATAGAATATATTTGTTTGGCTTTAAAACATGTTACATTAAGGTCTTATTGATAGAATTATGATCTTACATGTTTCGCCAAGGACTGGCATACAAATATTTAAAAACATAACCCTTCTTCTGGCGCAGTCGGGTAAAAACGTTAAATATAAATATTAAATATGTATGTACATCACAATATTTGTTGCAATTATTATTATAATATGTCTAATAACATTTGTTATAGGGTTTAGTATTTATTATTAAAAAAAACTCATTATCATATCTTAAATTTATTTGTTACTTTTTTATCACCGAATTATTTCTCACCATAATACTTATCACACACTCATCTGCTTAATCCACAAAAAGTTACCTACTAGGAATACTATTTACAAACATCAAGTTATAAGTTAAGGTTAACTAAGGTATAAGTTATTTTTACAGCTTAAGCGGCCATAAGCAGCTGGTGCTCATTTACAGTTACCCATTAAAATTGTCACGAACGTTTTACAATTATCGTTAGTAGGTACGCTATTCGCGACATCTGGCATCTAGACAAATTCACAGAACATATTGTGGACATTAATATTACAACATCTTTAAATTATTGTCGTCCGATTATACCATGATGTGACAAAATGGCTTAATTTGCGTCTGCCATTCAATTACCTGAGCAGTGTTGGGGCATGAAATTCATGTCATCAGTCATGCTAAGTTTGGGATTACATGGAGTTACTGCCACATACTGAGAAATCTTTTTAATGAACATGCCTACTTAGATTTCATTGTGAGCTGTATTTTTTTTGTGAACTTGAAAGATGGAATTGTAGAAAATAGGGCGAGGTATATCAATAAGTAAATTAAACTGTCGCAAGTAATTACAATAACAACACATCATCTACCAACCCGCAGCAACTACTATCCCGCACTGACTGGGCCCGCGTGGTAGATTACATTACAGCCTACTCCCTCTCGAAGAAAGGAGGCCTGTGTCCCAGCAGTGGGAACATTATAGGCTGATTATGCTAATAATAAGAAAAAAAAACAGCACAGTATTTTTCATATTATCACACTAATATTATAAAGGCGAATGTTTGTGAGTTTGGTGTATGGTTTATATGTTTATTACATACTGATTCACGCTCAAACGGCTGGATCAATTTTGATAAAAAAATGGTATGGAGGTAGTTAACACCCTGGATTAAAATATAGGCTACTTTTTATCCCGATATTCCCACGGGCTCGAAAATCATGCGGGTAAAACCAAGGGGCGCAGTTAGTATCTTATAATGGGTGTTTTTTAGAGGTATACAAATTAAAAATGAAATAAAACACCTAAAAATAATTTTCATTATCATGCTATTGGTTTTATTTAAAAGATATTCTTATGCCATTAGTGCTTAAAAATTATTTCGGGCATGTGGGCGCCACGGCTGGCTCGAATGAAGCGTAATCGGGAAGTCCAATTTTGGACCATTTTTTCGAGCAACCGGGGCCATATAATATCGGCAATAACGCGGCAAATGTTGGCTTTCAAGTGGTCCAACGTCTGTGGTTTATTTGCGTAGACGTGTGACTTCATATATAGGTGTGAGATCACACGATCGTCGAGGCAATATTCAGCTTGGCCAAATTTTGCATTGAAAAAGTGGGTTAGGCTGAATATTGTTTTCGGCCCATTCATCGAACGTACGGCGCGTAATGGTCACGCGGTTTCAGCTCTTGCACAAGTTGGATGTTGTAAGCTCGCAGTCCAAGATATTTCCTCAAAATCTTTCACAAAGTGGATGGGCACAGCTCTAATTGCTGTGCACGATGGCGAATCGACTCATTCGGGTCCTCTTCAACACTACGCTCCACAGCAACAATAACTTCTTCTGTGCGCACTGTACGGCGTCTTTGTGGATGCGTCTTATAAACAAGAGTGTGCGTGGTACGAAAACGATCCATTGTTTTCCGAATAACTTGCTCGGATGAACGATTATGTCGACTGTAAAATGGACGTAGGGCACGGTAACGTTTGGCGAACTGAACCATGGTTTTCAAAATAAATTTGCACAATGTGCAAGCGTTGTTCTGAAGTAAGTCTATCCATTGTGAAATGTCAAAACGTACTGACCACAAATATGCCGCCCACTGTCAAATTGACAATCACTAGAACCAGTGTTGCCAATTTAAAAACCAAACCTCAAAAAAAATACCCGTTATACCTAAATCTTAAAAATTAAAACGGAAACAATATAGTCACATCAGTCATTAATATGTCGCATTACGTTGTCCATTCAACCGTGGTGTCGTGTACACCCATACGTAATACGCTCAATGTTGTCTCATTTGTTCTAGTTAGGTGCGAGGGGGCAATTTGCAAGCGTTCGTTGGTGTCATTGGGCTGTGGTTAGAGTAATGGACCGTGACGCAAAAGTGAGATGTCAGAACACAACGTAGGGTGGGGTGCTCATTATACTGACAGTTGTTTTTTTTTGTAAAAAGAATCATTCATAGTTCTGGAATGATGAACTGATTGTTGATAGGTGGTTAATGTATTGCAGCGTCATGTGAGCCCAAACTTACTTTGGAACTTTGCGAGTAGTTTGATTTGGCTAAGAATATTGGTTACCTATAGGTGGTGGTGATACATATTCGATAAACTTTGCTTAATTAATAGAAGTTGAATAAACAAGCCCCAAAATAATATCCCTTTTTCATGGATTGCAGCTTACCTAAAATTGTAGCAGAAAAATACTTGAACTAGAACTGCACCCTAATTGCACGATGAATCACAATCTGGATGATTTTGACTAGAACTGCACCCTAATTGCACGATGAATCACAATCTGGATGATTTTGAAGGATATTGTTAATCCATCGTTTCGTATGTTCGAAAAAATTGCTCAATAACGTATTTAAATAACACAATGAATATTGTTGAACTGTCAAAATGCTATTGCTACTGTTAATGTGTTACGCAATTACCCCTCTCAGCTTTTGCCTTGAAAAGCCGGAGCCTTCTGCTATGAAATTCTTGTAAAACTGCCGTATGAACAGTCAATGAACTAATCTCAGGCCATCCAGCTGAAACATTTAAGGCTTTTAACAGTTCCGATATTATTCAACATCTCGTCACAAGCATTGGACCGGTGTTCACAAATGGACCCGACGTACAAACGGGAGATATAAATACTGTTCAAGATCATTCAGTCAATGTCTGGCGTCAGCTACCGTACAGACGGCAGATCGTATCTCAATGACAAATAGTGCTACTGTTGTATCCCTTAGCATTTAGTTACTGCTACGATGTATTAGTGAGCTCTTAACCGACTCGGCACAGATACTGTGTATCGTAAGAAAAATAAAGTAAAAGCTCGTTATATTTTCATATAGTCTCGGAAGTCGCTATAACCCAACAAGAGTGCTTGTATGGACTTAAAATATCAACAATTTTCATTTTTAATCCTCAATACAAAATGTATTATAAAAACAAGTTCATTATGTGAAGTTTTTCATAAGAGTCTTGAAAGCGTTCGTCCTAGATCTTTGTAGAGAAAACCAACTAACTTAGCGAACCTCGCTTCTTCAAGTTCTCTCTCGTTGGCATTTACTCCTCCAGACGAATATAATTTTAAATACAACACTGTTTCTTTATACTTACGAAATATTGTATTTGAATTGAAAAAAATGTTTGCTATCTCGTAAATTCTAAAATAACAACACCAGATTATTCACGTAATATACAACTCAATCTCGCTCTTGACATGAATATATCTCAAAAATCTGACAATTCAATTTTTCATTAAACATATATCATTCAGTCATTTCAAAAACGAAATAAATACGTACATACACAAATAAAAAAATATATCGTTAACACTCGACCGCTGAAAAATTACTGGCATGAATATTTTCAATTGTCTTAAAGCATCGGTCGGTAAAGCGTATTGAGTCGTATGTTTTGGTAGGTAGAAGTTATTTTCGGTTAGCGGCTGTGCGTGACGGTATAACTAATGATGTGTCCGAGGTAGTGCTTATTTATTCGAAATGTGAGCGAGAATAGCGTGTCGTGTTTTTGGCCTTTGCCTCGAGTACGTACGTGCTAGAGATTGTACTAAGTTTCTACTAGTTACTAGACTGTTAACGTTTCGTATTATCGTATTGTGTTATTTTGGAATAATACATCTCTGTATTTGTTTTTCTGCATGCATTCTCTCATCTAATCTTCATACTAATGATAGGTCTACTGAAAAGTATCGGAGACAAATAAGTTTATATGTAGCAGCGATATTAAAAACAAAATGAATACTTACTTGTAAAACTCGTAACATTGCTTAACAATGATTGAAGAATAATTAGCCAACTAATTCTAATAGGTATAAAGTAAACTATACAATTAAAACTACATAGTTATCCATATCCATTCATGTCATTCCAGTGACCATCTTTACATTGCAACACCCCTCCGTGACTCGGAAAGCACGTTAAGCCGTTGGTCCCGGCTGTCATTTTTGGATCTTTGACAGTCCTTACAGGTGGTCAGAAGCCCGAAAGTCTAACAACCAGTTAAGACTGGTTGTTAGACTTTCGGGCTTCTGACCACCCCCCCTTGGTAAGCCAAGGGGTATCGTATTACTGGGTTGTGGAGGTCAGTTAGGCAGTCGCTCCATGTAAAATACTAGTATCCAGGTGCATCCGGTTAGACTGGAAGCTGACCCCAACGTAGTTGGTATAAGGCTAGGCAGATGATACCTCATCATCTGCCTCGCCTATCCGTATCCTATCTACAGGACAGAATATTTTAATGCATTATGTTGTTCAATATCATCGACCCTTGCAAAATCGACCCTTATTAAAGAAAACTAAAACGAATTACAGTACACTTCTGAAATGTGATAGGTATCTTTTGTAATTTATTACCTACATACCTATATTAAATACTGGAAATACGAGCACATTGCATAGCCATTTGTAGATAAATTTTTTAAATATTTTACGAAGACATTCATCAAAGGCATGTAACTACAGTGTAAACTCTTTATAACGAAACTCAAGGGACTGAGCATTTTTTGTCGTTATAGAGAGTTATCGTTATATGGAGTGAACAAAAAAACAACCTAATTAACAAGAATTTTATTTATGTATGTCAATAAATGCTTATAAATTATTGTTTACACATATACCTAGTCTGATAACTTTGTCTGACGTTTTTTGCTATGCCATGTTAACAGTTTCAAAGTATGTAGGTTTACGACTGATAATACGATAGGTACCCAGTATCGCTTGGTCGAAGACCATCACTTCTGAGAAAACAATGCGTCATGCACGTGTTCAAGGCAATTAAGGATAACAAAAGCTAGACCGACCTCGGATGTTTCGGAGCTTCAAAGTTTTTTGTTACCTGATAACATAACATAAACAATAATACCGATAATAAATATTTACTGTCTAAATTTCTTTCTCTCACATTTCTTCGTAATAGAGAATGGCGTATCGCTATAAAGAGTGTTTCAATATGTGGGTTTTAACGCAAACCAACCAAGTTGGGCTCACTTCAACGTTACAGGGAGTTTATTGTTATAAAGGATAACGTTATAAAGAGTTTACACTGTATGTACATAACAGAAAGTTGCTGACTCGTTTTATTTAAATAACTAGCTTCTGCCCGACTTGGTTCACGTGGAAGTCTTAAGATACAAGATACAATGAATAACAGTCACATTTTTATAAAACTCGCCATCGCAATTACTTCGTATTCGGTTAGCGTTCCTTCTGCCTTTTCTTCAGCTCCTAAGGGCCATACGTCAAATAGCCCATTAATAGCCTTCCTCAAAAATTGGGCTATCAAATGCAAAAATATTTTTTTGAAATACGACCGGGCAATTCCGGAGATTAGCGCGTTCTAACAAACAACCTTTATCATTAGTTTAGTTATAGATAGATGTAAACTACGTCATAAGCTAGCTACGTTCACAATCCATTACTTATAGCCTACCAGTAGTCGAGAACAGATGACGGTGCCAATGATACAAACACGAACATTGTCATTCGTATAGCATATTATTGTTTCGAGACCACCAAGATGGCTTTATCTCTCCGTGACACTGCACAGTCATCAATCCTGCTCGACTCGAGTCATTCTGTATAGGTGCTAGTGTTGAGCTCAACTATCGACTAAATAATATTACTCAGTTAGTCGGGAAATAAAATTGGCAATGATAATTGAACTTTTGTTTTTTTGTTTTATTTTTTAAAACGTTGCCCCACACTTGGAATTACTCCTGTATCGTGGGTGCCTTTACAAACATTTAAATTCACATACACAAACAGCCAGACCCGGAACAACTACCTGTAGACAATACAAATATTTGTTCCGTGCGGGAATCGAACCCGCGACACGCAGCGCAGCATCGCTCAGCCACTGCGCCAACCGTGTCATCATGACAAGGCATGTCAAATAATCAAATTGGTTTTGTACGAACCTGCGTACTCGTTTTTGACGGACGATTATTTTCCAAGAACTTTTTATGACGGATTTGTCGTCATTTTCAGAGTCAATTGAATTAATTCTGAGTGAGAATCCACCTCACTATCAAAAAAGAACAATTAATATCAAATAATAAATACTTAAGTAGGTAAATGGTATTTGCTAGAACGGAACATTATTAAATCACACACAAATAGAGTAATCGACAATTGATTATCTAATTCACAACCACATCACTATACGAGAGGCGAACACGCGGGTGGACTGGTCTATTAGTTAATACAAGAAACGCGGCGTGAAAAACTATTAATACTGCGATTTTTTTTACCTACCTACTGAGTTTACTTGAATAAAATGTAGTTAGTTTTTATTGTTTACGCCTGAGACCATGTTTTGTATCGAATTTATGAATGAGCACCTAATTATTATTTTGTTAGTAGGTATTCCTGTGCTATGTAAACAAAACGTACAGTTTGAGTTACTTATTTCAGATTGTAAAACTATAGGTGACTGCCTCTTTAGGGAAAAATAATGTTTCTTAGGTCGTAAAGAAAATATAATTAAAAAATTACGACGTAATAGGTCAGTGATGTATTGCTGTCTATGCAGGTGCTTTAAATTATAAATTGGAGATTAGTAGGTAACAGAAGTAGGTATTTAGGTTCCGCGTTCTTTCAACGAAGCCGTAATTATTTTCTTCGATAACTGTATACCTTCAAAGTTATTGAACTTATCGCTTTTTCCGGACAATCGCCAGCCGAATGCCACTTCAGGGCCAAGAAAGAAACGGGCATCTAAATTTGGCGTAAGGCAACATCGGCCGCCATGACGCGGGGGGCGGGGCCATGGCGCAGTTGCGCGTGATTGGTCGTGAGATTCGCGCGCTCTTGCGCCGTTCGCACTGAATCTTCAACGCGAGCGTAATACAAGTACGGATAAAGTCGGTCAAATCATTTAGCTTTATATTAATATGACCAACATAACACGTGATTCGGTAGCTTTTCCCCAGTAAGCAGTAGGCATTTAGGGCATGGAACAACGCTTCGGAATGTTGCGCGTGCGACGGTCACGCACCGGCCGGCCAGTGCGCTAATTACAGATAAAATCTGCACTTCGGAACGTTCAACGGCGGGCAGGAATGCAATCACGTACCATAAAAACGGGACACACAGGAATCCAGCTTCCGCGTGCAATGCGGTCGGGCGGAAGCCCGGACCGCCAGAAAATTTGGAACGCGTTCTGGGTTTTTTCTTTGCGATATTTATTTTACGAAGCTTTGCGCTCGCTGGCGTTATTTGTCGTATGTGCACACACCAACTATTATATTTTTTGTTCGCAGGTGTGGTTCCAGAACGCGCGAGCAAAGTGGAGACGAATGGTGACAAAGCAGGAGAACAAGATGTCGGACAAGTGTTCGCCAGACGCGTCCATAGAATTGGACATGTATCACGGCCCGATGGGCTCGATCCAGTCGCTGCCACCACACAGCCCGCCCTACAGCGTGATGGGCGGGCCCCCCAGCCCCAACTCCATGGATTGCCCCTAGCCTTCATTGCGCGCTTTACTAGCGTCTTAGACCTTAATAACATGTGTTTCCACATCTCATCTTAGCGCAGGCACTTGCTTTAGTACCAGGCCAGAATTTAGTATTGAAGAAATAAATAGACTATATATCCAAGAAAATCAAAGACTTTCTCAACACCCTGTTCATCGACTTAATTCAAGACAGCTTTTAGATATGCAAACGTACCAACAGCAGCGTAATGTTGTGGAAACTTCCCAACAGCCTAATTTTGGGCAAGGTTTGGAACTTGCTATGCCTGGGTCTTTTCAACCAGCTGATTATCAACCCTTTGATCAGATAAGTACCCAAATCTCTGCTTTTAGGCAAAATGTTGAACAACAATTTCCAATGGGAACCGTTGGGCAAGATTATCCACAACCTATTCGTGAGCAATCTGGCTATGGACAAAGGTTCCAAACACATGTTTCTGAGCACAATCCTTTTCACCAGCAATCTTCTCTACATCATGGCGGTCGGCGAATATATAATACTGCGCTATGGTCTGTTTACGAACAAAGTTCTGAACCTCTTTCAATCGAGCAAACTACCGCACCAAATAATGTTAATGGCATAGTACGCCGTCGACGTCTTGCCAACAGACGGAATATAAGGCAAAGATTCCCACAGACAGATATCGGGCAAAGATTTTCACAGACAGATTTCGGGCAAAGATTGCCACCTCGTGATTTCGAACAAAGATTTCCATTGCAAGATATCGGGCAAAGTTTCCCACAAACAGATTTATGGCAAGCATTCTCACAGCTAAATATTGGGCAACAAAACCTAGGACAAAGATTGCCGTTGCCTGAATCTGCTGGGCCTAGAATCCCAGAATCAGATTTTGGGCAAACACTCCCGCAGATAGACTTAGGGCAACACATGCCACAGTCAAATTCTGTTGAAAGATTGCCAGAACCAGATTTAGAGCAATTAACATTGCCAGATTTTGAGTAAAGCTGTTCTCAGCCAAATATTGGGCAGCAGCCGAATTTTGGGCAATTTTCTAAACAGTCTGTTAATGAGAAAACTCCTGAAAACTTTTCTTACAGGCAAGCTTCCTTACAGGCAATCGTTTTGATGAGAAACTCCCCAAGAGTCTGTTTGTTGATATTCCACTCCTGAACCGGCTTATGGAGAAAGTTCACATCCATTTAATAGACAACCACCCCGACATCTTGATGATAAAGAAAGTCATCAGCCTATTTATGCAGAAACCCTACGGCTATATGAAGTTCAAGGTCCCCAAGAGGCTGACAAGACTCAATTGCGACAGCCTATTTCTTCACAAAGCCCAAAGTCATTATAGTGGCCGAAGTCCCCAAAAGCCTGATGATAAACAAAGTCTGTTGACTTTGTTTATCATCAGGCTTTTGGGGGCTTTTGCACAGAGCCCACGACCATTTGATAGTCAAAGTCCCAGAACGCCTGATGGTGAATAAAGTCAACAGTGGTAACATGCACAAAGCCCGAGGGCATATTTTGGTCAACGTCTTCAAAAGTCTGAGGCACTATCTCCTCAGCCCATTCATGCACAGAGCCCACGACCATTTGATATTCAAAGCCCCCGCCTGCCCGATGGTGAACAAAGTCAACAGTCGTTTCATGAACAAAACCCGAGGCTATACTTGGATCAACGTCCTTAAAAGCCTGAGACACTATCTCTTCAGCCCATTCATACACAGAGCCCACGACCATTTGATAGTCAACGTCACCAAGACCCCGATGAGATACAATATCCAGAGCCCATTCATGCTCAAAGCCTACGACCATTTAATGGTCAAAGTCCCCAAGAGTCTGTCGAGACACAATCTCAACAGTCCATGCATTTAAAACGCCCTTGGTCATTTGATGTTCAAAGTCCTCCAGGGTCCTGTTTCTAGAGAAACCTTAAAGCCAGTCGATGAACAGCATAACTAACAGCTTTTTCAGGAGGTAAATAAATTTACCTTTTTTTGATATAAACAATAACAATAAATCACGATGTGCGACCGAAAAGTGAACAATATAACAAAAAGTGATAAGTGTTTTAACTGACTTGAGACTAAGGTGACAGTAGGGTTGTTATATTGTGTTAGTACATATTTGAATATTCATGAACTGTACTCGCTAATACATTTTCTATATAAGTGGTTGTGAAGTCAATTCTTTTAAATGTTGTACTAGATGAACTCTACAGTTTTATCGAATCTCTTAATGTAACTGTTATGTTCACGACAATTATATAGTCAAAGGATAAACGCACACTGTTGCATCCGTGAAACATTTCAGGTACGTTGCTTTTCTCCTAGTAAAGAAAGAAGCAATCATTGCATTCCACTAACTTTATTGCTATGAGAATAAAAATGCCCTTCTTTTCTGTATGTTTGCATATTGACTCCGAGTCAAAATATTCATAAGTACTTACATAAATAAATAGGTGATGATTCCTAGATACTCGCATTTATTCTCGGCTTTGGATTTGAAATTGATTGATGTTACTAGTAGTGTCAAAGTAAAAGAATACCATACGAGTATTTCGGGTTGAGTTGAGAAATTTGAAATATTGTATGATTACTTTACTTTGTAAATGTAAATACCTATAAATTATTGTCCGTATAAATGAGCATTGTAAATAAATTTAAAAAAAGATCCATAGTCCGTAAAACCGTATAACTATTAAAAAAATTATCCTTTGGATGTACTTAGTTTTGGGTAATGAAATACTGTTTTGCGACGTGCATATAATATGCATACACCTAATTATACTTTCCAATCGAGCCTCCGTGCGATTCTATGTGAGGTATAAACGCCTAAAACATAAAAATTATGATGAGCCAAAGAAAAAGTTTGTATGCAGTTTTCAAGCATACACACTGGCCATCATTTTGGTGTCACGACCATTTAAAAAGACATAGAATTATATACAAAAAATGCAAGTGACTCGATTTAGAGAGTCCGGGAGTGTAATATCATAGATCTGTGTTTATCAAAAATCTCACATATAATTATTAAACTGTCATTTTGAAATTGTTGTAAAAATAAGTAAGTGTAAGGAATAAGATGTTAGAAAACTAACTTTGTTTGAAGCTTATGGATGTTAGTTTTCTGTTATAATTTTTTAAACTATGGTTCTGTAATTCGGTTTTTTGAACCTTTAAATAATATATACTATTTATTTATTGACAATTCATATTTAATTTAGTTTAAGTTGTAATTTTTAGTTAGGTACGTAAAATGAATCTGAACATTTTTCCATAGTTTTAATAATTATGACCTAGGTTAGTATAGTCATAGACAAATTAAATTGCCGGCAGAATATTATTTAAAATCTTCTTTTATTTGCAGTTTAATATTTTGTTTCAAATTTTACATAATTATTCCTACTGTCTTTTAAGTAGTTGTAAGCATTAAATAATATTCCGGCTAAATCATGCACCTTAGTTCCTTTTATATAGCTATTATAATAAAATAATCAACTTAATATATAAATGCAGTAGCAGACACGATGTTCGTTCGTTCTCGAATAATAGTTGAAAGTAGTAACAATCATAATATAAATGTTGTATTAAAAATAAATTACAAATTATTCGACTAATTTCGGCAACAATTTTAAGTTCTCAAAAATCTGTGACTAAAAGTTATAAAAATCTGTTAAATAAAAAATAGTTCAACTGTATTTTTGGTTTTATTTAATTTCTTAATAATCGAGTTTTTACCTTTTGTAAAAAAACTAGATTGCATTTCGCATATACTTTTCAATGTACATAATATATGCGAAGTGCAATCTAAAATTCCAAAATGGATGTCCTACTTTCCTACCTACACACAACAAACAAAGGAACAAAAATCACTACCTCTTAACATATTCAAGCCACTTTATACATATACATATATAGTAAATTTTGTCAAATAACACACTACAGAATTAGTTTTTTTTAAAAGGTTTTAAAGCCTCCACGGTATTATACAAAGACCAATGCGGGTATGTAGCACGGCTTGGTCTGGCCACAGCAATCCGATGCTGCGTTCAGAATGTGACCCGAGCAAGTGTGCAGCATCAGAGTACTTAAATCTCTAATACTTTAATAAGACTTCTGACTTGTCTGGATATAGGATGTTGACGCTACAAATCACATTGCAGAATCACGAAGAAAAATCATGGCATCGACAGTACATACTCTTCTTAGTCTTGCATATTATACATAAATGATGCAACTACATTTTTATGTTTTTGTTCAACCGGAGCCGAGCCAATCAATCGAATAACAGAAAAATAACTAAGTCCACTATTCCCCTTATAATATTTTATAATGTATCCTAGATTCCTCGTTCGTTCGCAGTATGGTTGTCACAAAGAATCGCCCAGAAGCTTCCTTTAGAGTTACTGGCTGTCAGAGAGGCGCGCGCGCTGTCCTGAGTTATGCTGTTTTAATTAAAACAATAAATAAACCACAGCTGGGGCGGTTGGGTGGTCCCTTCGGATGCCTCTTTTAAAAATTCCAACTTTTATCAGTACGGAGAATATCTTTTTACGCGTAAAACTGTTTCCTTATTTAAGAGAAGGCTCTGGTAAGCTTGGTTTGGATTTAAAAGGTGCTTATTAGGTAGGCCACATCATTTATTAATGAGATTCGGTGTCTGTTCTGCACCTCTTGCACATTTGTCAACATAGCTTGTGGTAGGTATACAATTGCAGTCTTTTTAAGCACTAGATGCTTGATATTAAGTGAAAAAAGCATAGTTTTAATGAATGACCACAGTTATCAGCATAAAACTAAACCAGTTTAGACCCTAAAATATACATAAAACTTACTGGGATCGGTAAAATCACTTAGCATCCCAATTTTAAACTAAATATACTTATTCAGTCCGGGAAAAGGTATACTCATTGCAACATGTTGTACCAATCTGATATCATTTAATGAAACTAACAACAAAACATTTGGAATTCCCACTACTCCAGAAATGCAAACACACATACATTTCTATAGTCTCCCACTCTATGAAATTGAGGTTCCTGAAAATGGGTGTAAATTAGTGCTCAGCGTTAATTCAATAAGCGCGTAATTAATTGTTACTCACCCATTACAAGTAATTACTGTGATTTGTATATACGAGTTATACAAGAATAGGGGGTGAAGCAAATCGGTAGCTAACTCAAACAAGGGGTGTTCCACCAACAATGCATTCTGTTGATTCAACATTAATAGTGTTTGCACTAAAGATTGACTTTTTAGTCCAACATGGGTTAAATCTCCGTCTGATCACACCTGATGCTTTATGCAAATGTTTACATGCATAAAATTTAGCCTTTGATTCTTGATGGGGCAGTAACAATTAGTTCGTGGCATCTAGCACTACTTGCAATCACGTTTGGCATATAAACAGCAGTTGGAAATAGCATGCCAATTCCTGAGCGGTACTTATAATCAGGAATGCTGTTCATTTTGTAAAGTCTAATGTCCGGTGGTATCGTTGGAGTTGTGCAGATCTACGCAGTTCAACAAGGACGTTTGTAATGCAAATCTGGGTAAGCAGGAGTCTTGCTCTGATTCTAAAATTTTATTTGTTGAACTAAATTAAATAAACTGATTGTCATCGTCCACAAAAGTAGATGAACACGCGGTAGCAGAAATGTCGTGGGTAAGTAACATTTTGTTGAGAAAATTCAATCCAAAATCTAATTACCGGAAGGTTACTTGTATTAAATTATTCTGGTGCCAACAACCTGACTCAAAGCTTCGCAATGTCCAGCAGTTTCTATAAACGTATAAGCTGAACCAACACAAGTCGCAACAAACCGATAGCCATTCGATATATACAACTATTGTCTTGCTATAGCAAAATGTGACTCCATGATGATTTCTACAGGAGCCTTCGTTGCAAAAACTGGTCCTGCTGTCTGCGACTTCCATTCAAGGGGGACAGAGACACCGCTATATGCACCTCTATTAAGCCGATAAAGACAAAAATAGAACCGGATAACGGGATTCGTTTTCGGGTTCTTGGCATTGTTTTTGAGTTCTGAGAAAAGCAACTGGTCTCATATAAGTATATAAAACATTATGTATGGTATAAGTACATAGGCGGATGTGCTGGAAAAATTTCTTGCCATCGACGTTTTGGAATTCTTAACCGATGAATATTCCGAAAGGACTAGGTTTTCATACGGAACTGGTTCAGAATGATTCACCAGCTGCTCATCAAACTTCGAGAGTAAAAAGGTTTTATTTTATACAAGGTAATAGCAATACAAGCAGAAATGTAACATTAACAGTGCGTGCTGGTAGCCGAATTCTAGGTAAAATCAGGGAAATATTTTTTTAATCAAATTGATCATCATCATCTGCCTAGCCTTTTCCCAACTATGTTAGGGTTGGCTTCCAGTCTAACCGGATGCAGCTGAATACCAGTATTTTATATGGAGCGACTGCCTATCTGACCTGCACAACCCAGTACTGGTTTTAATCAAATTGACTACCAACTTAAATTCCCCGTATATTCAAATCACAACTGTCATACTTCGGCAGTTGTATTTACAGACATGCAGTTAGTTGTCGCCAAATTGGCTTAGCGTGTCAATTAAAAAAAAAGACAATTTCCCTGTACTTATAATTATGTTCCGGCAAGCTTATAATCACTACCCTGAGCTCTGAGGTCATACCTATTTGCTTTTGTCAAATCCCACTGTCCTGTACCAGCCTTAACTATAGTAAAAGTGCGAATTGCTGCACACCCCCACCCTATTTCAAGTTAAACCAATATCAACTTTATTTCAATAACAATTAAGTTCATTTCAGAGTGACTAGCACTATTGAAAAAGTTATAAAGATGTTTGAAGTTGTAGAGTAAACTGAACTTTATTGTGTAAGAATTAAAGTTATTTTTCCATTAATTCATATTTTTGTTTACATTTTTGGCAATTAAATCGCGAATGCAGATTAGGTTCCCCATGATGGCAGCAATGTCCTTAAAAGAACTTACGTTATGGGCTACCTCGACGGAATGGTAACTGGGTGGGGGGCTATGTCGCAAATGATGCTCTACCCGTTACCTTCTGACCTTCTGACCTCTTCGCTGCCACCGACGACGCCGTGGAGGTGGCGAAGTTTTGAGCCAACGAGGTCTTAGAAAAGTCGTGACACACCTCAGGTATTTCAACACATCCACTTTGGGCAGGGGTATACGCCCAAACCTGGAGTAACTTTATTTGTTTAAATTAAAAAGCGTGATGTCTTTAAAACATCAAAGCCCTTTGTTTTAATCAAACGAGTTTTGCACAATTGAATTTTATGAAGCGGTAACAATGTAAATGATCTCAATTACTTCGGTAATGATGACGGGTTTTGTTTTTTGTTAACATCTTATCAGAGGCAATGAACTGACGCTAACATATTGGCAACAGTTTTTTTTTTTTTACTGTTTCTTTTGCTGTATGCCTGATACGGGACTTACTGAATTACATTGCCTCGGAAATTTTCGGACTATTTTATCAATTTTAGGCTTACCTACTTACTAAAAATGCAGTGGTTCGAAAAAGTTTGTCCGAAAAGTGGCCCGACAGGGTTTTCTAATTTCATTATAGGCATGCTGATTTCCAATTTGACGCAGTTAGTCTCCAGTTACATGGGAGGCCCGTGGCTAAATAATAACAGCCGCACAGGTCGATCGATCAGGTTAAGCTACGCTTGCCACGGTTGGTCTGTGGATGGGTGACCATCTTTACATACCGAGACTCCTCCGTGCCTCGGAAAGCACGTTAAGCCGTTGATCCCGGCTGTCATTCGTGGATCTTTGACAGTCGTTACGGGTAGTCAGAAGCCCGAAAGTCTGACAACCAGTCTTACCAAGGGGTATCGTTTCACCCAGTAACTGGGTTGTGGAGGCAGTCGCTCCATGTAAAATACTTGTATTCAGCTGCATCCGATTAGACTGGAAGCCGACCCCAACATAGTTGGGAAAAGGCTAGGCAGATGATGAGAGTCTCCAGTTACCTACATAATTTTGACTGAATAGGTAAATTCGAGCAAAACAGGGAATTTAGACAGAGATTCTGAAATAATTTAAGTAAGCTTCAATCATTGACAACATGTCCTGCAAGACTCGATGTGACTGACGTAATTTGTATATTGGGTTACTAGTATCTAAGTTACACATACCATCATCATCACGCCTATATTCCCCAATGGGTTAGGTAGAGGGGCTAAGTATACCCATGTATCGCCAGTTATGTCTTTATGTCCCATATTCCCGGAGTCTGGATTTGTGCCCGTTTGCTGGGCACTGGCTGGGTCCATCATCATGATTTCAGTCGAAAGACGTCCAAGCTGGACATAGGCCTCACCCAAGCACCTCCATTTCGACCGGCTCTGTGCATCAGTCACTGGCTGGGTTACTACTATAATATTCCAGATGGACAAACCCAATAAAACTTCCTAACCTACACCATATTATAAATACTAAATAATATGTACGGAACTATTGGGCGATTCTTCACGAACTGAAATAATGTGCGCGTTTAAAAAAACGTTTTTTAAACGCGCCATTGACGCGCGTTTTAGAAACGTGCGTCGACGGCGCGCTTTTATCCTACAGGTCTACAGGCTGCGTCTGACTCGCGTGCGTATCGCGTCTGTATCGCTACAAACGCGCGTCGACGGCGCGTTTAAAAAACGTGGTGTGCACAGGCCCTTAAGGTGTGTTTAGACGAAACAAACAGAGAACTAGAGCAAGACCATTATTTTATTCATATTCTTGACGTTTTAAGGCTCCTTCAAACAGGCGTGACACGAAATAAATCGTGCGCGACAAAAGGCATCGCAAGTCGCGCAACGAGCGGTGCCTTTGTGTCGCGCGCGATTATATCGCGCGTCGCGCCTGTTTGTAGGAACCTTAGACCAATGAATAACTTATCCCTGTTCACATAAAAATAATTTATTTGGGGATAGAACGTGCAATAATTGCTCGTTTGATCTAATATTGACGTACTGCCAAGCTATATTTTTTTCTAAACTTTTTATTTCTGACATCACTATTCGTAATAGAAAAAATGTCCTTAAAATTTATAGGTGTAGGTATTTATAACGTAGGTAATCGTCGTCCTTAAAGACCAACAAACTAATCCACGAATGTGTCAGATGAAACCGCAGCGTCCTCATTCAGTCAGTTTTTGTGGCTCCACAATAAATCATGGCCGCTTGTAATGTAGCGTGCAATTTTAAGTTTTTGGGTGTCACACATTTGGTACAGACATCTTGAACACAGAGCTATGAACGATGTGTGGAATAAGAATCATAATCTTTATTGTTCAAGAAAACGCGTTAGATGAAATACATATAACACTAAGCTTCACACTAGGATACCCTGCTTTCTGGAGAAAAATAAGAAAATGCTCAGTTGGCACTAGCCGAACAAGGACCCTTAAAGGACCCTTTATTCCTTTAATAATTGTATTTTCATAATCTCATAACCAACCAAATGGTTGGTTATGAGATTATGAAAATACAATTACAGTTTAAGTAAATACACAAGGTACTAAATTAAAAGACTAACATATAAATAAATACAAAACAAAAGGATATTTAGGCGTCGAAGTACTCGTCCGCATCTCTGTCATCTGTTATTCCTTTATATGATTATTTATTCACTAGCTGCGCCCCGCGATTTCGTGTCGCTCCCGTGGGAATATCCGGATTAAAAAGTATCCTATGTGTTAATCTTGGTTATAAACTATCTGTGTGCTATATTCCATCCAAATCCGTTCAGCCGTTTGTGCGTGAAGAAGTAACAAACATACAAACACACTCACAAACTTTCGCCTTTATAATATTAGTGTGATTTGTTTTCAATGAGTTATGTACCTAATCCATTGAAAATGTGACTTGGGTCACCAAAATATGTAATTTGGAACATGACTAAAATTAAATAAGCAACCGCAACAGAACACAATTATGTAGTAGGTACATCGGATATTGTCCGATGACGTTAAAATATCATTAATGTAGAAATCTGAATTCGGATATAATAATTTTGAGTTATGATTACGACTCATCTTTTCCAAACACAGGATTAGTTCTCCCGTGGTCGCTACAGACCTCCGGCCGGGCCTCACCACAAGATAGTTTTTGCCCCCGTGACGGCCCATTTAGCCCCGGAAGGGAAGTCAGATGGTACGACCTATTTCTACGCCACGTTTTTGTCACAGGCGCCCTGCCCTGCCCTGCCCTGCTCTGCCTACCCACCACGGTAAGCTTTGATCGTGTGGAGAAATATTATTTTAAGATTTCTTCTACTGTTAATGATAGTTCGCTAGTTTCACAGTACCTATTCCTTTGAATAGTTGTGAATTTATAGAGGATTTATTTTTTTTGAACTATTGAGGAATTGATTAGCTTGTTGGCTGTGAAATGTGCTCTTTCAACTGCCCGATAGCATTGACACTGAATAAAAAAAAATGTGTTCCAGGGTAAGTTGGAAAAATTATCAGTGCGAAATCCAACTAACTAAAACCTAATAACTATTTTAATTATACTTAAGCGGTAACCAAGGCTATAAAAGGGGTTAATTTCTTTAAAAAATCTGCTGTTCCTGAAAATCTCCTCCTGCAAAGCTCAGGATATTTTTTCAAATAAATAGGTATGTATCTCCTAAAAGTGACACCACAGTCATTCACGATCGTCAATTTAGATTGGTCCCATTGTTTCATCATAGATATATCTCAAATATTTGAAAACTGAACCGTATCTCCAAAAAGCGAGTAGCACTACAAAATGCACCAAAATAATTAGAAGATAGAGTTCACCGATTTTAAATGTAACGGTAACATAGACGCCATTATTGATCGCTTTCCGATTCATTGAAGAGTTAGGTAGATGGCGCTGCTTGACAAAAAATGTGATGAATGCTCATTGAGTCGGAGACGATTGTTATCTACGAAGTGTTAGGAAATGTCTCGACAGACTATGATTACATTTCTTTTTCGGGAACTGTCGTAGTTCGTAGTAAGACAATGATGTTCAGTGGGGGGTAGAAAGATGTTTATTTTTATTTAACCAAATGGGTTGATCTAACTCTCCCTTTTCCACACAATAAAATTCTGACTTTTGCTATAGTCCGCGCGGAACTAGTTGGCCGCGCCTTGGGTGGGGCCGGGGGTGAGGGCGGCGGGGTTGCCTATTGTTCGCAACGCGCGTACTGAGTAATGACAAAGTGCCCCCACCACTCCGTCCCACCGCTCACATACCCAAGGCGCGGCCAATTAGTTCCGCGCGGACTATAGCCGGCCAGTCCTTTCGGTTTAGAATGTTGATAAATAAGTAAAAAATCATGGTCCACTAAAGATATTTGATTTGTCGGCCAAGTCGTACAAAATAAAGTATAATAACTTATCTGGCTAATATAGTTTAAACACTTTTAACAAGTATGAAAGCTTCAGATATTTCCCGAGAAACGACAAACTTGAATATACACTGGGCCGCAAAGAAAGCGGGTCGGTTATAGCGCTCTTGTACCTAAGTTTGTTAGATGAGTGTTAATGTACGAGACCTACTCATACATTAACACTACTACTATGAATACTCGAAATAGTCTCATCCATTCAGCGAGCATCTATTAAGACAGGGATTATTCTAGACCAGGGATGATGAACCTTTGAACATCTACGTGCCATTTTTTCCAAATACATATATACTTCGTACGGCCAAGACGTGCCAACAAACAATCTTGGCTTAGGGATTGCTGGAAAAAAACTACATACTCTCGCATTATTATAATTATTTTTAATCTCTCTTGATATTTTTCGGGCCCCCAGGGTCCCG
Organism: Luperina nickerlii; assembly: GCA_963855955.1. NCBI lineage: Eukaryota > Metazoa > Arthropoda > Insecta > Lepidoptera > Noctuidae > Luperina > Luperina nickerlii. Next base: position 5,166,360 of record OY979662.1, read on the forward strand.
GACCTTTGGAAGGCATACGAGTAGGCGTAACCAACTCGCAGGCCTCTGGGAGTTGGTTACGCCACCTCGTATGCCTTCTAAAAACGTCTAACGCGCCTGCGTTAGACGTTTTTATTGAAACGAGACACCAACCGACGATTACGAATATCCTATGTTCGCACTATGCAAGTGCACCTAAGGACAACCCCCGGTTGGTGTAGTTAATATTGATAGATTTATATTCATTTAAATAAAATGATAAATTAGTGGTACTTCTGCTTTTGCTAACTAGATGACTTAGGAATATTAATTCCTGAAATTATGCCGTGCCAAAATTATTTTGTTACCTGCCACCAATGGCACGCGTGCCATTGGTTTGCTATCCCTGTTCTAGATCACAGTTCTAGACCATGTTCCGAGCCATTTCGCAGAACTTAGTTGCCCCAGACTCAGATCCAGACTGCATGTTGTGGCATCAACTTACAGCTTACACTCAATTACAATTAAAATACATTTGTACATTGCTCGTGGCCATAGGCTTGTTAGTCGGGCACGGCTTTGAGAATAAAGAGGATTTATTCCTCTTTACGAACTACGTCCGTCACAAACATTAATTAGGAAATGCACGAGATCAAATATGAGGCGACTGTTCTAGCAGAATTCGCTAAAATCGCCACATTTTCCAGATTTTATTTTAGTATACTTTTTAGCAGCAGCCAATTACCTAGAATGCAATTCGATATTACTTGCATAAACCTGCTAAGTTTCTCGCGTCATAATTTCGCCAGTAAGCAAATCTGCGCACATGTGTGTGACAGTGAGATCTTCGTTCCAGTCATTAAACAATGACGGATCTGAGGTAAACGCTGCATGTTTTAACTTATTATTTTTTCTCAAATACCCACAACGTAGAAACAATGTCGCAACAGATTTATTTATTGGAAACATCGATAAAATCTTAAAATCATAATATTTAGGAACGGGTAGGGCTGGTGACACATCGAGCCTGCACGAACGCAATGAATCATACATAATTGATCGTCCAGCGAGATCGCTCCGATGACGTTGTCATCTCGAACACGGCTTTTTGTCACTTTCTTGTTACTTTTTTTTTCTTCTTTTTTGTGACCTTTTCGTCGCTCCATTCGGTTCGATAAATGAATAGTGTGGTGATGATTTTTGTTTTTTTCTTGTTTCAGAACCTTTTTGGGATGAACTTGCGAAAGGTTGAGAGAATTTGACTAGGTAATTATTGTGATTTTGTCTCATACCGAGATTTTAGGGAAATAATATTTTTCTGGTGCAAGAGTTTTTGGTTGCACCAAAACCATCATAAAGTCACCTAAATGCTTAATTTCATACACTTTTGCGAAATTTTGAACTTACAAAACATCAACACAACTTCATCGTAACAAAATACTTATTAAAAAAATCACGACGTACTCAAATTAACAGTTCTCCTTACGACCCTCATTTTGACCCTCATCCCTAAAATCAGCGTGAAACTGGTACATACAAATTAATAGCAAATTTACGCCAAATCAATGGTGCGCGTCAGTTATACAAGGTGTAATTATAACGTATCGACTGGGGTACTCCGTAACCCCACACATTGCAACATGTTGCTAGGCGGCATCTTGTATCTGGGGTGCAAAATTTTAGAAACATACGGACCTGTGTTTGCGGCGCTTGCGTCACAGCATAGTAGAAAATTATGATAAAATTATATATATTTCTGTTGTAAAACTAGATGAGGTCCGTGTTTCCTACACGATTACTCTGAAAAGAAACACCAAAGAAAACTCAGCGATCACAGTCTCTTTTAAATACCAGACATTATCTTGGTCAGATTATGTGTGGGTAATGTAGGTTAGCGTCTGAGATGGACTTTAGGGGGAAAAAAAAAACATTTATTTCAGTTACCAATTCGGTGAAAAAATGAAAAGTGAATCGTTCTATCGGCGAACCGTTCAACGGCGAAACGAATGTCGGAGAAATGTTTCAGAATCATTAACCCATATTAGAAAACATCTTTAAATTATTCAACAATAAATACAAAATCACACATCGAAAAATACAAACGAATAAATACAACATCAACACTTTTTTTCCTTTTTTTTATTATATACATACTTGTATATAATATAAATTTTAGTGTTAAATTGTAAAATAGGATAAGTGAGTTAGAAATACATCAATACACAAATTATATACCTAAAGAAAATTCATATTCAATCATAATTGACTCACAAACAAAAAATAACCACACAGATTTGAGTGGAGCTATCCAGTCAGTGCAAGCATTTAATAGTAGGTACACGACAAACGAGCAAGATTATATAGATTCGAATCAAGAGGTGGTGGGCACATGGTTGGAGCTAACCTATTTGATAGCAATATTCTTGATGAAAAACTAATGTAAACTCTTGTCAATTACATCCGGTAATGAATTATGACGTAAAAATAAAAAGGACACTAAAAATCCATTCGTATTCCCAAAAAATTTCAAGAAAAATATGTGACAAAATTTTAAGAAACCTTTTGCTTCGCGTTCTTTACAGACGACGATTTTGACTTTGGAGTTCAGGCTGAAAATCATCATATTTTGTGTTAAAGTTCTGAGAGAAATGAGTTGAATATAGTCATGGTATTCGATTTGGTATTAATTATATTTACTATTTTTTTTAGACGCCGAGCAAGCCTTTATTAAAAATTATGTGCGTATAATATATAATTATTTAATAAACTACACTAACGAGTATAGACTCAAAATCTTCCCGTATATTCCAACATCCACAGTAAGATATTTCACAACATACCACTTAAAATGGGCTTTAATTTGCGCTGTATTAAAGTTCTTATTCAAATGACGAGCAAGACAATGGTTTCTTTCGGTAGGCCACGTGGCGCGCCCTAGTGGCCTCTACTGCCCCATTGTTAGGGTCAAAAAACAAACCTAAACTCACGTATCGCCCTTTTTAGGGGTCCATACTAAAGCAATGAACCCTCAACCCAAGCGCATAGTATATCCGCAACGAGCCGCAGCACAACGCATCTTCATAAAAAAAAGTGCGCTGCGGCCCGCCTGTAATGTGCGTTGGTTAATAGAAAATGTATCAGCGAAGAAAGAGGATTTTTGTAAAGCGTTGCGTTGCGGCGCGGGCCGCCCCAATCAGTGCTAGTTTTATCACATGTATATGTCTGTCCGTTTATCAGTTTTTATCTCAGAGCCTTTTTTCACTCTGGGAATACACAAGCAGTCGCATTTGCAGTCTATTACGAATAGGATTGTAATCGTTCATCCGGTGGGCAGGTTAATTGCGTAACACACTTTGACATTTCTTCAACATTCATTGCGTTATTTTTTATATTGAGCTGAGGAATTTTTGACAGTGTAGGTATGATAACGTTTCCTCACTTTCCTCACTCCGCGCATAATAGGTACCGGGGCATCTCTCTCTCTCGCAGGCACTGCCGGCCATTGTGAGCTCTTGAACTGCTAGATTTTGTGTATATTTTGTTTCATAGAAAAAAAATAGTAAGGAAATTATAAAACGTGTAAGCAAGCAAGCAAGCCAAGCCAAAAAAACAATAAGGCTTATCTTTTGACACTAAATCGCTATTTAAAACGTGTACCTTGAAGAGATAAAAGTTGTACCAAATGATAAGCCTTCTTTTGGTATAAGTTTTATCTCTTCAAGGTACACGTTTTAAATAGCGATTTAGTGTCATCTTTATGATTTTTTTATATAGAGCCAATTATTTTAATTCACGTTTCTATCTTCACACAGCGCTTGACAATATATTAAATTTCCCTAAAATATATTTCTTTTTGCGCAAAATTAATATTTTGCTAGATTTACAGAGGTTTAAAAAAGTTAAAAAGTACTGCAACCTCGCCTTAAAGTGGGTTGCACAATTGGCGTGCCGCGTATTGTGTTTGAACTATCACAGAACTTTTGTGACAGCACATTAAGCTACCCGAAAGTGTAAAATTTTCCCAATCAACTTTGAACCTTAAGCTTTAGCGATAAAGTTAAAAATTTATTAAAGAAATTTGACATATTGTAGTAGCTTGATGTGCTGGCGTCTGTACATTTATTCGTTTCCGGGAGATTCATCTCTAAAGTAATAATGTTCGTGTCCACACATCAACTATAGGTTAAATCGTTCTTTAACGTAATTAAAAATTAATAGGCACAGCACAATGAAAAATGGAAAATATGGGGGACATCATTGCCCAGCAGTGGACAAATATAGTTTAACGGAAAAAAAATGCCTTTTTAAGTTCTGAAAAACTACAATAATGTTTTTTTTTTATATTTTTGTCGGCTTAATTACCCATGTTTATTATTATATGGAACCCTCTACTGCGCGTGATCCCCCCGCCCTTCGCCGGTTTTATTAGAACAAAGGGCGCCGTTCTTGGGAAATGGTTTTTCGAAAGTATTGTTAGGTTATTCATTGTGTGTTTTTCCCGTGGCACGGATCATAGTTCATTGTTCAATAGTTTCGGAAGAGAGGTGCCACAAAATAAAAGATATGAAAAGGACTGGATTTTTTTATGTGCGGTGCTTTTTGCTTTGTTGTTGGGAACTAATTTTTTATGAATATTTCGAATGAGCATTGAGCTGTAGTATCCTGAAATGTGGTGGAAATACGTGTTATGATGTTTGAGGGTTTTGTTTTGATTTATCTTCTCAAAAGAAGATAAAAGAAAGGACATTTTTAAGGCTATCTATTGGCAATTATCCATTAGAAGAGTGGATACTAAAACGTACATACATCCAGCGCACAATAGGCAGCCAGTTACGCTACCATTTTACTGACTGGCAATCCAGGACGTTTCTGTAAAAAAAACCTTTTTTTTTCTTATATTTTCTGCGGCTAGTCCTTGGACTATGAGCAGATTATTTGTCGGATTGAATATAGCAGAGTGATATCTCCATGGAGATTTCCCTCTGTATATTAATTCATGGCAGCATGTCCTAGTTGGCATTGGCACGGTCCATTACAGCTAACCTTTTTAGCTGCCTTTTATGATCCGGCTTCATTATGAGCTTTCACTAAAGGATTTGGATGATTCTGAAGCGTCCTTTGTAGCGTTATGCTCAGTTTTTCGCTAGGTACCTAAGTCACAAAAAAGAGTACTTACGAAACACGAAGTTCACAAAAGCAGTGTGCTTAGCAACCTGACGATCCCTAAAGGTATCAAATCGGAAAGGGATCGGCACTGAATCGCCTTTCGCCTCGCTGTTAACCTAACGTAAGCACGTAACCAAAGCGGATCAGAAGCTCCGATACGTCGACTCGGCTACGGCTAGGTGACGCCGCACTTACGGCTCGCCGACCGCTGGTTGATGGTGCAGCAGGCATCCGGAGGGGTAAGAGAGGCAAGGGTGGACGAAGAAACGTAAGCTCGGGTACGGAGAGACGTAAGCGCGGGGACGACGAGCCGTAAGCGCGGGGACGAACCGTAAAGGCTCGTACACACATGCGCGACGCGACACGCGACACAAAGGCACCGCAAGTCGCGCAACGAGCGGTGCCTTAGTGTCGCGCGCGATTCGCGTCGCGTGTCGCGCCTGTTTGCAGGAGCCTTAATGCTCTGCACCGCGGTTCATGAGCTTGTCCCGAGGCGAGGCGATTACGTTACGATTCCGATTAGTGTGCGTTGCAGTAGGGAGTTTCATACAAAGAATACTGAACGGCTCGAGTTGATATGACCTGTGTGTGTGAGTGTGCTTATGACCTTTAGTCGTATTACGATCAACTTTCCAAGTACTTACCTACACAGTAACATAATCATTGTGAATCGTAAATAAAAAGACGATGTTTCTCGTAGTATTTAATAAAAGAAGATGTCATTGTGATCTAAAAACAAACATTCTCATCTCTTGAAAGCTTTATTATTTACAGGAAGGCGTTGGCGACCATTTCATCCTTCAATAAACTTCAGTGCAATAATTATTGAACTGAAAGATCTACGCTACGATATATTTTTACCAACAAATATTATATATTCGAAAGTAACTCTGTCTGTCTGTATGTTACCTTTTCACGCCCATACCACTGAACGGATTTCGATAAAATTTGGCAGGGAGACAGATTGCATCTCGGGGAAGGACATAGGACAGTTTTTATCCCGATATTCCCACGGGATTGACACTTATGCGGGTGAAACCGCGGGGCGCTGCTAGTATTAACATTAAATAAACTTGCACATCTTAGCGCTGGCCTAAGATAGATGTATTTACAGGAAGGCGCCAGGGACCTTCTTCTTTAGTGAACTAACAATCTTCGTAGACGGATCTTGTTTCTAGAAATAGTCTCTAAGAAATGGAGAAACAGTTTTTATCGATGAAAGGAGGATTCCTTCTTGCCTTTTATTAGCCTTCTGAAAAAATTTAGGGAATTTAATGCCTAGTTACAGAATTTACAGGATGGCAGCTGGATTTCGATTAAACTACGTAACAATTTATACAGGGTGACGGGGACACTACTTAACAATTTATACAGGGTAACGAGGACACTACGTAATTATTTATACAGGGTGACGGGCACACTAAGTAACTATTTATACACGGTGAAGGGGACACTACGTAACAATTTATACACGGTGACGGGGACACTACGTAATTATTTATACGCGGTGACGGGGACACTGCGTAACAATTCATACAGGGTGACGGAGACATTGGCGCGCCATTGATTCAGTACATGATTCTGAAACCCACTGCGTTGAAATTTTTCACGGATTACTTAATACAAAAAAATTTGCTCTTTAAAATTTGCTATACATTTTGGCCGTCGATTTTCTATGAAACAGCTGATTTTTTTTTGATAACCGACGAAAAACATAGAATCCTGTGCTGAATTCATGGATAAATTTTGCGCTTCGATGTATGTCATCCTGTAAAATTGTAAAGTAGTTAAATAAAAATAAATGAGACAAGTACAGCGTCGATACTAATTACTCAATTTGACATTTGACTGTAAAGCTAGGATTTCCTAAGACTGCAGTGACCGCTACATACCGGCCGCAATTTACCGTTGAATGATATCACTGAAACGTTATTTTTAAAAGTAAGTTATTGTGTTTCCCTAGAGAGCGACTTTTGATTCCGTAAACCCCGTTGCTGTCGATTTCATGATTGATTTCATTCTTATCTATATTCGTAGCTTAACAAGAATCAAAATAGAACAAGTTAACAGCATGAAATCATGCATTTCATACGAGTAGCAACGTAATTTGATAAAAGCATCGATGACGATGACGCGAGCATCTATTAGGTACCCATTTCGATCATTAGTATCTTTTTAGATACTACCCTACAGTTTGCTATTCTAATTTTAGGTTGAATTTTGATTTTATATTTTTTTATTTTCAACCTAAAATTTGAATACCAATATGTTTTTTTCATACTTTTCACTTTTCTCAACGAACATTTTGGTCTGTGTGATGTTAGATACGAGTAACTCTACAGTGCTTTCACAGTTATTTTACCTCTATTTTTGCAACACTGTCAAAATCGCAGTGATCTTTATTTTCGTTACAGTAAGGTTGCTGTTGGGTTCCTGCCACTTACAAGTCTGTCAAAATCACAGTGATCTTTATTATTGTTACAATAGGGTTGCAGTTAGGTTGCAGTAGATAAAATAACTGTTATGCGTTAAAAACCGAATTTATAGGATTTCACGTGTTAGTCCAGTAACAACTTACTTAAACTAATATTACCTATATAGGAAATATTAGATTTTTTTCTGTTTGTTTGTTACATGGATAGGCCCATGACCTGGATTAGGACATAGGATACTTTGTACTTACTTTTTAACCCGATATTCCCACGGGATCAAGATTTAAGCGGGTTCAGCGTGCAGCTAGTTTAGGTATTATAAAGTGGTGTAAATAATTGTTGATCAGAGTACAATACATGAATAATTTAATAAAATCTATTACTAATCAACAAATAGGTCTGAATGCGACACCTGTACCTACACATGGTAGCGGACTCAATGGGATTATAGACAGAAGTGGGGTGGTTATTATGAATCTCGCAGGTGGCTGTAGCTTCCACACCGGTGGCTATTGTTCACTGCTCTACTCGCTACTGACTTAGTTTGAAGTAGTGATTTTGTTTATTAGAGTTTATTAAATTATATGAATCCATTCTTTTATTTATCGATTAGAGTTTATTAAATTATATGAATCCATTCTTTTATTTATCGATACAAATATATACAGGGTTATTGGTAAAACATTAACAACCTCTTAACAGGTCATTGTACTCATCATTATGAACAACTTTTACTATGGTATCAAACCTGAAATCGCAAAAAAAACAGTTGTTCCCTACATTTTGACGAGTTATACCTACGAACATGAATGTAGGGAACAGCTGATTTTTTTTTCGCGATTTCAGGTTTGTTCCCATAATAAAAGTTGTTCAGAATGATGAGTACAATGACCTCTTAAGGGATTCTTATTGTTTTACCAATAATCCTGTATAGGAAATATGGCTCGTGATTTTGTTATTGTTTTTTTTGAAGCGTGATTCAACAATAAATAAAGTTATATTTCTTAAAAAAAGCCCATGGGTTGCCTGGTAATCCACTAGGATTATGAACTATAACAACCAATAATGAATGGAACTGATAAACTTTTTTAAAAGCTCACAATGAAACATCAAATTATTTATTCATACATATACATATTATACGTCCTTCCACCGTATACCCCATTTAATAAAACGAATTACAACGGATTAAAAGATTACGCACACTGAAAACTGTGCGTACCACAAACAAACGAAGTTTGTCCAAATATCAAAAAGTTCGCATTAAAATCCGTTCGAATAAACTCGAACAAATCAGGTATGAGCAAATAAGGTTGGGGGTTGGCCACGCGGCTGGCACGCGTTGCTAAGTCCTCGAGGAGAGGAGAATCCGACAGGCTTTGCTAATGACCGTGTGCCAGTCTCGAATAACGCCCCATGGGGCCCATAATATACTTGAAAATTGAGGAAGTAAAAATGTTTTGGGGTATGGAAAAAAAAATCGCTGAGATTTTTAGTAAAACGCCTTTGTTTATTATTAAAAGGCTAAATGGTAAAGCTCTGACTGACGTGTTCAGGTATTAGGTGGGTCCTCTTCGCTTACATTAAGTAAGAACATCAACAAGTTTTTATCTATTTTTTTTTTTCTTAGTTAATATTATATGGAAACTTAGAATATAAATAAGGTCGGTCTAAACTTTGTAAGTCACAGCAGTATGTTCTAGAAAATATACTTAGTGTATTTTTCCATACAAGTTTAATTTTGCAAATAAACACGGGATGAATGTCACGAGTTTTCGGATCAATTACATGGCTAGGTGTCAAGTTCTTAATCTTTTTAGGACATGTTATTATGCCTACGGAGGTGAATGATATCAATTTGAAAAAAGAACTATTTGAACTAATAAATAATGCCAAATCTGTTGCTCAAAACTTACTGAGAAATAATGAGCAATGACGATAACATACGATACTTAAAGAATCTTGTTAGAATACTTCTCGTTCATCGTATGCGTAAAGTTCGCTCCCTCTTTAGTAACACGCGTAATTAAAATGACGCGCCACACTGCATTGGAAACTCCTTCGGATAAGCAAGCGCCTTTCGAATAAAACTCTCAAATAAATATCGTATCGTTACTTGTTAAATTACATACAATTTGTTTAAATAAAGGACAATGCCCAAAAAAACCAAGATTCGATTACAAGACCTTATATGTACCTATGTACGATAGTAGGACACACAAGACATGATAGGTATCAAATGTGAAATTAGTTTCTCACAAATAGTCGCCATAAGCGCTATAGTGCGCTTAAAGCGGCAACATGCAAGCGTCGAATAAAGAGTTTTCTTTGGTTAAAAAGAGACGGGTTGCGCACAATGCGGTTATGTTACGCATATTCCACAGTCCAAACAACGCAATGAAACTTAGTTTAGCACTGAGAGCTAATGACACTAGTTTCAACAAAACGGCGCGAATACAATCAGTGACTTTAGAATTGCAGCATTCATTACTGCATATCAAGAATTACAAAAAAACTAAGACACATGCGTGCATTGGAAAGTTGTGCGCATGTAATCAGCATGTAGGTATCTAATCGCTTTTGCTATAGCCTGGTTGTAGTATAAATACACCATGCAACAACCCGGTAGTTTTCTATATTCTTTCTTAATTGATCACAAAAATATGTTACAGCGATACATTTATTGTAATTAGAATCACAATCTAAATCATTATTTGTAAACATATAGATAGAGTTACACAGTGTGTAAGATGTTACAAAATTTACATAGGTTCTCTATGTGTTTGTCATTAGGCGTACAAATATTATTATCAATTTAAATTAATTAAGTACTGTAACAATTAATGATTATTATAAATTATAGAAAGAACTAGACTAATGAATCAATATTTTTATTCCAGAAAGAAATGAATTGAATGAAATGAAACAAAAATTAAATATAGGTATATAATTTTTTTTTTACAATTTTTTTTCCTTTTATCAATGCTCTTGCCTAACTAACTGTGCTGGCAAATAGGTTGATACTTTCAGGATACTTTTTATACTTTTTTGATACTTTTACTACTTTCTTTCTTTCATACTTTTACTACGCCTGTCGCAGTTGGTCCGTGGATGGGTGACCATCTTTACATATCAAGACCTCTCCGTGCTTCGGAAAGCACGTTAGGCCGTTGGACCTGGCTGTCATTTGTGGATCTTTGACAGTCGTTACGGGTCGTCAGAAGCCCGAAAGTCTGACAACCAGTCTTACCAAGGGGTATTGTATTACCTAGTACTTAACTGGGTTGTGGAAGTCAGATATGCAATCGGTCCATGTAAAAGTGTGTCTCTATAAAGCCTGTAGGTACACCTTAACAATTACAGATTTAAATGTAGGATTTTTATTGGGGGTGACACAATGGGCGCTGAAAGCGATCTTTTAAAAACAACCTTTGGATGGATAAAGGAAGAAAAGATATACAGTAGGTACTGCAGGCACCTACCTACCTACTTCAATGGAACCTAGGTATATTTTTTCCCGCTCTACTTACATTAAAAACTCGTCGTCGAATGCATAACCTCCGCTTTTCTTTTAAGGGGCTTACAGGACCTAAACGCAAAAACGCAGGTCTTAAAAACAATAAAAGTATATGATCGACTACAGTAAACAAAATCAGACAAATATATGATACTCGTATTCTTCAGGATATATGCTAGGTAGATAGTGTGTTCAAAACATTATATGTACAACTAATTTGGTACGATAGAAAAAAATCAGGAAGATACCTCTAAAAACTTTCTCTTTACAATAAAAACCATACTAATATACATACAATCATTTTATTAAGTAAGTAGGTAAGTAATTAATTATTTATTATACTAAAAATCTTAGCCTAGGTAACATCAGTGTTAATTCAATAAGGGATGGCTATTACATTTGAGAAGGACTTTGAAACCCTTCAAAATAGGAAAATCCTGTATCTTGAAGGACAGTGTACTTTCAAGGGAGTGAAACGTTTTACAAAATATTCATAACTGCGTAATAACTCTGATGCTAACATACTTTATTAAAGGGGCTTATAAGCTAATTGCGGGGAGTGTTTGTGTATGTGGTGTTGTTGTTGAGTTAGACTGGTCCGTTGGGGTGTGTGTGGGTGTGATGAATATAGTAAATATCTGTCAAGGAAAAAATTAAAAGTTAGGTATTTTAGTTGTAATTTGTAGAATAAATACGTTCCTCTATATAGCAATAATTTAAATTTAGGAGGAAATTTAACCATACTAATATACATACATACAATCATTATGATTTTTTGTCAGATTATATTACAAGCAATATACTAAAGAACTGGTGTTTTAATTTTTTCGTCCAATCAATAGATTTTTATAAATAGATAATTACTTCATATTTTGTAATAAATTACCAGCGTTGCCGTTGTGTCATCGCGCTTCTCTTTCTTTTCTGTGCAGTCCGACAAATACCACGCTTTAGGTCATGTAGTCGCCTTAAGGTCGGTTTAAAAAGGAGAACAGAACATAATAATATTATTATCTAGGCGAGCGCACTAAGATTGTCTGGGGAAGAACGGGAGTATTGGGTTACAGGAAATAATCCCATGCACCTTGTATTTTTTTGTTATTAGTTACTGCGAAAAGAATGATAATCCTCGTTAATCTTTTGATAAGAACATGGATAATTGGATATTGATGAAAATATTTTGGATATTTATGAGAATTATTTCATAACTTTCCCGGTAAGGCGTAAGGGATGATGATTTACTTGTATTTATTTATTATATTTTGCCTATAAAAAAGCTTTTTATAAATCATTTTTGTTTGTGTGCTGCAACCATATATGACCATGAAAATTGGCAGGGGACTACCCGGAGTACAAATTCGACTTTTTGTTTTGTTTAAGAATTTAATATTTTTTTTTATGTTGACAAGATTTTACTAAGGTTGGTCATTGATGTACAGACGCCAGCACATCAAGCTATCCGATAGTGTCAATTTTTCCCAATCAATTTTGAGCCTTATGCTATAGCGATAAAGTTGAAAGTCTATTTTATTTTTATTTTAAATTTTACAGATTGTAGTAGCTTGATGTGCTGGCATCTGTACTATTAAGACTTCATATCTTCAACACGATTCAGTCTTCAGCTTCACCAGTTAATACATTTATTAAAAAATCACAAACAGATTATCGATTACGAGTAGGTACAATAATAACTAAATGAACGTACCAAGTCCACCATCACAAACGATGACCATTAACACCACTATTAACCTCTAAAACCTTTAAATGGCATGTTTATGTTGATCGAATCACATATCACCCGGGATCGACTAATCCCTTGCTATCCGATTACTCAAGTAAAAAGGGAAAAAAACTAAAACCGCTATAATAGACGCGTGGCGGAAACAATAATGTTAGGAGAACGGTGGGTAATGAAGTCGGGAGCGTGGCGGGCGCGTGTCTGCCCGCCGCGGCCCGTAATGAGACCCACACGCGGCCCTTGTCTCACCGAAGCTGTGCGTGCAAATTCGAGAAATTAAAAAAAATTGAGAAAAATGTTTTGTTATCCGATAGGTTTGAGTGCAAAGAGGAATAATAGTGCGCTCAATTAAGGGAGGAAAGCGGTGTGAACGAATTTGGAGCGCTTTGATCCGTATGCAGTGGGATGGGTGAATATACTTGTTGAGTTTTTCACTAGACCGCAAATGTTGAAACACTTGATTTATTTTGTTTGCTGGAGATGCTTTAAAATTGAATAGTGTGTAAGTACAATCTTATTTATATTTGGTAACTAGGTAGAGTAGTTGTTAAATTATGACAAATAATATAATATTATTAAACCAGCATGTTACAATACATTACAATTAATTAATCTACATAAGGCTGATTTTTTAATCGACATATAATTTTTATTTGTGGAATAAAATTGTCGTCTGACAGATTTTGTACCACACTAAACACCCATACATTCAATTACTTAACCCTATCAACGCGCAAGGGATATATAGACGGCGCGTACTCGTGAAAGTCGATTCCACTCGATTCTGGTCCGAATCTTTTAGTCGATTAATCAAAACTCGCTCACCTGCGCTGTCTTCGCTTTAGTCGTGTTCTGTCAAAACTCTTAATCCAAAGGTTTAGGGTGTGTGATCGATTGACATTTGCTCTGTGAATTTGTGACTGTAGGGCCAAGAAGAAAGCGGACTATGACACTTTTTGAGGTGAGGACTGTGATCCGTTTTATAAAGTAAAGTATTTTTTTTGTTTGAAATTTTCTTTATATTTTATAAATTAATCTTTTGGGAGCCAAATGTTAGTAAAAAAAAAACCACTCTGTGTGTTTGCTTTAATTTACTATGCAGATTTTTCTTTTTTATTTAAAAATGATCAAGTTAATCTGCCTTAACTTTTCGTACAGAATTTAAAATAAGCGAAAAATGAAGTGATAATAATCCGCTGCTTATCTTTGAATCTAAAATCCGATACTTGCAATATTCTAATTTAAATACCTACACACAATTTAAAGTAACATACTATTTACAATTTACGCTAATGTATTAAAATTTCTTTAGACTCGCTCGTGTGAATAGAAATCTTAATAAACCTTAATGTTAATACAAGTGCATGTTATGTTTTTGTAGATGAAGCTATTCAAGCCGATTGTGTTGTTATTTCCATAATAAACATAATAATATAAAACCAGTTGTATAAGAGAAAAGAAATTGAGTAGGTGTGAAATAAAATCAACAGAATGCTTTTATTGATCTTTTCCATTGTATGGAAAAGATTTATATTTATCATATGGAAAAAATGGATACGTCTCACTCGCAGATCCTAAAACTTTGTGGACGAGCATGAGTAGCAAGGGCTTTTTATAACTTTTAGCCCGAACTGTACGATATTTTACTTTATAATGTAGGGAACATTATAAAGTAGTCGATTATAAAGTAATTATATCGTATAGTACGTCTCACCTCGAAGTTTTAAACAGTACTAGCGCTTTTCCCGCGGCGTTGCCCGCGTGTAGTGCAGTATTTCTCTTACATTTAAAAGAAACAATAGCCTATGACACTCAGGAATAATGTAGTGTCCCATTAGTGAAAGATTTTCAAATCGTATCATTAGTCAGATACAAACTCACAAATATTAACAATATAATATTAGTATAGATTTGTTTTTAACCGTATGAACAGTAGACGTGTGATTCAAACATTTTACAATAAAAAACTTAGTACAGTAGGCACAGCGCGGTGTAAACGGCTTCACTATTTAGTGGCCCCATCAGCAAGGTGTCCTCTTTTTGTAAAACTTTTTTTGGAATTAGATACAACAGAACATTTTGTACGTCGGCGCTCTGTTATCGGCTCCAGGGCATCGCCAGAAGGGTTGGGCTGCCCCGATATTCGGCCACTCGTAACGATAAAAATATGGTGTAGAGAGATAACCCGTCTTACCCTTTCTACTTGCGTGAGCGTTTTTCTTACGCTCGCCCTAGCAACGCACCGTGTAAGATCACACCTAAGATTCCTCCTTAAATCTCATCCTCATAAAACAAGCTACTATTCTTATTCCTTCTCTGCCCATGCTGTAAGATTGTGGAACTTAATTCCGCCTAGCATTCGTGATTTAAAAACTATTTCTCTATTTAAATGTTGATTAAAAGAGCATTACCTTTCCTCTATACTGTGAGTATCTTTACCATCTTCTTTACATAGTTTAAAACAAAGTCGCACCCGCTCCCTGTTAACTTAGATTTTTTAAATTACGCAACGGATTTTAATGCAGTTTTCTGCAATAGATAGAGTGATTCAAGAGGAAGGTTTATATGTATAACACATGCGTATTATAGAGAGAACAGCCGAGAAATTCAAAGATTTGTAATGTGATGTCGTAACAAACATATTTTTGTGCGCTTACATTGCAAACGCTGGCTAAACTTTACGATAGACATAAATCAAATTAATATACTACGGAATTGTATATCTTAAAAATATCGATAAAAAATCCGTGATGGTATATGTTTATCTCCTAAGGATAACACACAGTAACCATTGTTATCTTTTATTATTATTTGTATTATTCCTTATCCAATTAAATACGTTGTGCATTTCATGGAGATCAAAATTACCCTTTACAGCATATCATTAAAATGAATATCTTAGAAGATATCAGAGATTTAAAAGCGGGGGCCGAGCGGCTGGCGGGCCGGTACGAAGTTCGCCAGGTACATTAAAACATTAAAGAGATCATTATACTCATCATTATGAACAACTTTTACTATGGGACCAAACCAGAAATCGCGAAAAAAAATCTGTTGTTCCCTACATTTTGACGAATTATACGAACATAAATGTAGGGAACAGCTGATTTATATATTTTTCGCGATTTCAGTATTTTCCCATAACAATGACTTCTTAAGAGGTTGTTAATGTTTTACCAATAACCCTGTACATGTATAGTATATGTTTATATATTTTAACATTATGTATTTATTTAAGTATAGGTACTTATGTTATTTTTTTTTGCATTATATGTGTAGGTTTATTTAATATTTTAGTTTTAGACTTCACTCATACATTTCTTTTTTCCTTCTCCTTTCGCAGGTCTGCTGGAAGAAATTTCTTAAGAAATAAGCAGTACCTTTGTACTCAAATTATAATTATGTCATATCCCTATGTATTTTACTGTGTACATAAATAATAAAATAAATAATAATTATACATATTTTCGCTTGATTCTGTTTTGTATTTGGTAGTAGAAATGGAAAATAATAAGAAAAATAAAGTCAGAATGTAAGTATTCATCTTGTTTATAATGAGCTACTCAGTTTCCTATTTCCATTCATATTTTCTTTTGGGCACGTTTATTGTGTCACTGCTCTGTAAAACGTCCCTTTTGCTACCAGTATTTATGTGGTGTTCGACGAGTATTTATGTGGTGTTACCTTCATCTGCATTTTTTTTAGTGTATTCAGGGTTTCTATGAAGTGGATCTATATTCTATATTTTTATTTGTGGTCCTTTATAGGACTGACTTCGTGCATAAATAAGTAAACGATTTGAAAATACTCGTTTGCATAAAATCAAAACTTTTTGTCAATTGTCAAACCGAGTTGGTTTGATGGACCTCCGATTATAGAAGTGTTCGAGCTCAATGCCGAGAGATTTGGTGATGGTAATATTGTACATTTGACAAATTAACTAATCATAGAATTGATCGTGTTTCCGAAACCGTGTGTGACAACAAATCTATTGCAGATTGTGTAAAGAACATTGGAGTGCGGTCATCCCCTCTACGATTATACAACGGCCCCGGGTAGGCAGATCGTTCTTACGCAATAAGCAGGCCATTCAGGACCAACCAGCCAATGAGAGAAGCATCCACTACCTCCCGACTTCGATGAATCTCAAGTACTTTTGCCTCCCGGGCGTGATCTGCAGTGGCCTGTATGGAAACCTCTTAATTGATTGCGTACCCAAGTAGGCCGCTGCAGTCACAATTTGTCGAAGTGGGGGATTACAGACCCATCCAACACCCGGTGCAAGTGCGGTGCTTCTGATCAGACCATGCCCCCCACTTGCTATGGTTCTCCTAAGGGCCACCAGTTCACTTACACCTCGGATGACATAAAGAATGTCACTTATGCCGTAATCAAAGTGTTTACCAACTGAGCTCAAACAATTTAAATACATCGAAGAAGAGTACCATCGGTTCGAGAAGAAGAAGTAGTGTGTTTATCAAAATGTCGAAGACCTGTGCCGGCCAGCCACTGGCATACCGCAGGTCACATGGCTGTGGTAACAACACCAGTAAATGGCCAGCTTACACTGGTTTCGGTTCCACTGATCTGCAGCCTTCTGTACCAAAGTCAACAGTGGGAGACCTCATTAGGATCTGTTATATAGTTTTCAGCTGTTTATAATTCATGTTATTAGCAAATTTCAGTAATAGTAGCGGATACTGCTAATATCATTAGAGATAATGAGCGTGAAATACTATTGTAATATAATTACTCCTATTGTATTTGATTCCTGAGAGGAATATTGTAATGATTAGACCTAACTTATATACATACATACATACGAAGGTAAATAGGTGCTGCATTACACACACTATTCAAGCATTTTGAAGCTTACAAAATAATTTGCAGACGATAAAAGAAACTATATAAAGCATGCAATATATACTTAGCCGATTTGTGGAGGTATTCCACTTAGAGCACTTGGTACTACACCAAACCGCACCTGAGCTCTTCCACTAACCGCACTGAAATAATGTAGGCTGTGGCGTTTATGGTGATTATTTCACGAAAAAACCGCAATTGAAAGTTGCCAAGTATTGACATATTAGTGATCGTGAGTATATCCTATTCATATAAGTTTTTTTTAATCGGGCTGGTTTTTTTTGGGTTTCTTCTTTTCTTTGCACGAAAACGGTTTAGCACAAAAACGCAGACGACTAACCTGGCTTTCCATTCTATTACCACAGAGGTACAGGCACACTCAAAATTGTAGGTCCACATGTCGGACCTACAATTTCAGAGAGCCTAAAAATATTTTAGGGAATCTTTTCCCCGTAGAAATCTGTAAAAACTGGTAAATTGTTTGCGCCAGCTTGTCATTGTGTGTGTGTTTTTTTTTACACTGGTCAATTCTCAGTAACTGCAGGTGAAAAAATTGTCTGAGTGACGTGTGATCGGGAAAAATACCCGGTATTTTTATTCTCGGATTGTAACCACTATTGAACTACTGTTTTTAGTTCTGTCTACTCGTAGAAGAAGAAACCTAATAGTAATAACACACTAATATTTTTCAATTTCCTTTGACTTTTTGATGTTTTACGGTTTCTTTTGTTACACATATTTCAGCACCTTTTTTTTGTACGCCATTATCCATGGAAAAACGGCTTATTAGTCGATTCGCACGAATGTACTCGTTCGAAACAGGATTTATTATTTTTCTATAGGCACGAACTTAATTTTTTGTGTAAACTATAGTAAAAAGGACACTATAAGCACACAGAAGTGATAAGAGATAAATATTATAAAACGTATAAGTACGTTTTTCCTAAATTCATTGTACAAAATAAAAAATTTGCCAATTGCCTAATACCTACATATTTTTGGAGTTGTCGACTCGCCCACAACAACTTAACTTCGTGCCAGTCGGGCGAGTAAATTCGTGCGAATCGACTTATAAGCTGGCAAAACATGTAAACCGTTACAGATCTCAATTTGTACTGTATACTACTCATGGTTTTATTTTACTAATAAGTTATCTTTGATACATGCTTCGCTATTCTTACATTGGATAATGTAACTTATTCATATACATATAAAGTGTAAAGTCAACTTGCGATCTGTAATTCTTTCCCTTAGCGATGGTCGTTGCCGTCAGTATAGGTACTTTTGAACGTAGAACGCAAAAATTATTTTATTTTATTTTTCTGCCTAGCCAGTATCTTGTTAGTACAAGAAGTTAGCGACCGCACTCCTTACGAGAGGTCACTTTACATAAATTTTCCTCTACTGTAATATTGGAGAGGTCTTTTGTGACTACAGCGTAGAAAAAAGAGTTAGGGACGTACTTGTTAGGGAGTTAAGCAGCTGCAGTAAGTTTTAGATCTCTAGATATATTTTTCAATTTTATTTTTCAACTACTTATTCAGCTTCGAAAGGAGACTGGATTTATTAAGTATGTTAGAACTTACTGAAGTATTTGTGTGTATTTTTAAATTAAGTTTTATGAAGAGTACCTACGTGCAGCATTTTAGGTGAAATGTTTCTAGTCTAACAATTAACGGTAAATCTTCATAATGCATCCACTTCTGAAAGTGGCTTTTCTTCGTCAATGCTCTCTCCACATGACGTCATCATAATAAACGCATACGTTATTTTAGTTAAGTAATACCTACCTATTATTCTTCTTATAGTTTTTCCCCAAGACTATACGGAACGATACAGTACCTACCGCTTTATACCTAGCTTCTACCCGCGACTTAGCCCGTCCTGTCGCATCGCATCGCCTGCCCGCGCTATTACCTCGTTTTCACTAAGCGTTCTTTCTGACATTTTTCCTTTTGCTCGGTTCCTAAGGGTCCTGATGCGTGATGTTAAATATTTACCCTTCCTCGAGAATTGGCCTACCAAACGCAACAAGATTTTTTCAAATGCGACCAGTAGTTCCCGAGATTAGCGCGTTCAAACGAACTTCAGCTTTATTATTAGTTCCTACGTATAGAAGCTACATATAGAAAATAGATAAATGAAATATATAGAAAGAAGTTACACAAGATTAATATTTTAGTCTATCTAGACTAAAAAACTAATGTTATTTAATAATGATCGGGTCTCAGGCGATAACATAGTCAATAATCTCATACTTAGTCAATGATCTCAATAGGTAATGGTGTGAGCTAGCCGGGTGGGGGTAACCCTATAGCGCGTTGCGGGTTACCCTGAGTTGGCACGAACGTATACAATCCGATGCGCCCCCGCACCGACCGAAACAGACCGACTGCAGGCGGCATCTTAGGCGTCTATTCTATGGCTAAAGTAAAAAAAAAATAACTGTAAGATGTGCAGGTAGGAGTAATTAAGGCAATACTTTTTGTAATTTCTTGCGGCTGGCTGAGTTAGCGTTCCATGTTAATGTTATGAATGATGACAAAGAACAGAATTAAAGGAAATACCTAAATAAAAATTAATAACGTGTAGCATAACCACCGTACAAATAGAAGAACGGAAGACAAAATGACAGATTGTAGAAAGATTTGTATGTCAACAAAGAAGAAAAAAATAGAATTGTCACTTGGTATAGAAAGAGTCTTCTCTTCGTAGAGTGGAGCACCCAGAAGTGATCATGCTACGTGCTCAGAGGGACAATACAGCTGCAGTACCACTAATAAAATTATCACGGTCCGGTCTCTCTATTGTTATGATCGTTATAATCCTCAAAGTTTATAGAATAAATAGTAATATTACAAACAAACAAGCCCGGAATAATGTCGACACCAGTAGTAGCGTGTAATTGATAATATTTTATTATATTTGCTCACCAACCCCTGTTGATAACACCCCACATATTTGCTTTTTTTACAATGTTCACGATTTGCTTTGGTTGTCTGTGACTGAGTTGTGAGCGGGGAGCGGGTTAAATTCATTCTGATACACGTGTATATGCATATATAGTTTGGCCGTTAGTCTAAACTAATATTATAACGAGAAAATTTTTGACTTTTTGTATCTTCGTATGTTACGCTTTCACGCTAAAAGGCTGAATGGATTTGGATAAAATTTAGCACAGGGGTAGACCATGACCTGGATTAAGATATAGGATACTCGTTATCCCGATATTCCCACAAGATCAAGACTTATGGCTCCTGCAAACAGGCGCGACGCGCGACGCGAATCGCGCGCGACACAAAGGCACCGCTCTTCGCGCGACTTGTGGTGCCTTTGTGTCGCGTGTCGCGTCGCGCCTGTGTGTACGAGCCTTTATGCGGGTGACAATGAGGGGTGCAGCTAGAAGGCTTAGGAATCTCTCGAGCTAGGTGGACTGGCTAGTAGCAATGGCGTGCACTTGGAGAAGGCTATGTCCAGCTTGCAGTGGACTGCTGTAGGCTGATGAAGAGGTACTTTAGTTCTGCTTAGTGGCACTTATGAAACTTGTTTATTAAACACTTTATTTGAAATTGATAAATTATGACATTTATTGCGAATTTCATGAAATCACTTTTACTTTTTGTAAAATAATATAAAAAAATGTCGGTTTGTACATTTTGTATTTCACATGTCCGTTCGTCCGGCCCGGCGGCGACGGGGCTTCAATTTGAAGCCCCGTCGCCGCCGGGCCGGACACGGGACTAGCCACATATATCCAGTTCCGTGCGCGGGTCATGACAGGACCGTGTCACACAAGGGCAGGCATTGAATTCAATGCCTGCCCTGTATGTGACACGGTCCTGTCATGTCCTGATTTTCCTTAAATCGCTATTCACGTATAAATTAACCCTCTGAAATAAACATATTTGTTATTTGCAAGTGTTTTTAGTGACGTTAAAATATTAAAGTGAGGGGTTTGTTGTTTGTCTATTGTTAACTCGAGAACTATTTGAGTTTTTTTTGTTGGAAAACAATAAGCTGTAATTATGACGAATGGCCTGTTAACGCTGACGTTTGTTGTTTGAGGACTAGGTAGTATGAGAGTACTGGTACTATGAGAGTTGCCACTGTTTATGCTGGTTATAAAGAATAATTTGGCACTTCATTCTGATTCAATGAGAGCTAGACTGAATAAGTATAATATTTTGATCTTACACTTTTGTTACATAACAAAATGTTACACTATTTTTACGTTAATCAAATCAAATCAAACGTTTATTTGCTAGAGATACATTGTTTTGGTAAAGGTAAGATCTTATTTAAGACGTCCACTGCTGGACATAGGCCTCCCCCAAGCACCTCCACTTCGACCGGTTCTGTGCTTCTCGCATCCAACGGGTTCCTGCGGCTTTCACAAGGACGTCGGACCACCTTGTGAGAGGCCTTCCAACGCTACGTCTTTTATGTAGGTACAGACGCCAGCACATCAATCTACTACAATATGTCAAAATTCTTTAATAGATTTTCAACTTTATCGCAAAACCATAAGGTTCAAAGTGTTTGGGGAAATTTGACAGTTTCGGGTAGCTTGATGTGCTGGCATCCAATGACGTATTATATATAGACACGTTATCAACCAACATCTCGGCGCTTAAAAACGGCGAAAATACTAGATAACTAATTATACGCGTAAAGAAAGGGAAAGAAAATATATCACCGTACGGCGGGATGTCTGTTGCTAGAGGGAGATAAATAAACATCTTCAGTTACGTCACAGGATAAGTAATAGTCAAATTACATGCTCATTGGTTGAGCGCATGAGTGACGTAGCTATCAGAGTCACTTCATGCGCCGGCCGCCATTAGACGCAGCGTCGTACAAAATAAAATAAAATAATCTAGTTTTGTAAACTTACGCGTGAAATGACACATTTTTGTCTTTAACTTTTGGGGTATAATTTTTACATCCTCTGAAAACACACGACGGCATATTTTCTTTATGTTTTGCACAGGTTTTCACATACGATATAAATTAAAAACAAACATACGTCGCGTCGCGTCGCGCGACAGGTTGGTGCGTGACTGAGCGCAAATGTGGCAATTGGCTTCATTTCATGTTGCCATTTTAGAGTGCGGACAACGTATCTATAGTTTTATACATCATTGCTGGCATCCAAGGAATTGGAAGAATTTTACATTTTTTAAATAAAGGTTTGCAACTATCTAGGAACCAAGCCTTGTTGATAATCCGGATGCATCGTTTTTGAATTTTAAAAACTCTGTCGATATCGATCAAGTCAACAAAATGTTAGGTACACTTTTTAGGGTTCCGTAGTCAACTAGGAACCCTTATAGTTTCGCCATGTCTGTCTGTCCGTCTGTCCGTCCTCGCTTAATCTATGTGACCGTTAGCACTAGAAAGCTGAAATTTGGTACCGGCGTGATTGATATACATATTGTATATCAATCACGCCGACAAAGTGGTAAAATAAAACTTGGAAAAAAATGTTTTATTAGGGTAGCCCCCCTATATGTAAAGTGGGAAGTGATTTTTTTTTAAATTTCAACCCTAACGTGTGATATATTGTTGGAAAGGTATTTAAAAATGAATAGGGGTTTACTAAAATCATTTTTTGATAATGTCAATAATTTCGGAAATAATCGCGCCAAAAGTAAAAAACAATGTGTCCCCCCCCCTCTAACTTTTGAACCATAGGTTTAGAAAATATGAAAAAAATCTGAAAAGTAGAACTTTATAAGGACTTTCTAGGAAAATTATTTTGAACTTGATGGAAACAACAGTTTTTGTATAAAAAAGACAAAAAGTTGTACAAAATAATTTCTGAACTAAGTTTGTAGTATAATCGTATATGCAAGCATTTTTTTCACTTCGTTTACATAATTATCTTATTGTGACGGACGGGAAACTACGGAACCCTACACTGAGCGTGGCCCGACACGCTCTTGGCCGGTTTTTTGAAGTTCAATTAATGAGAGCTAGACCGAAAAAAGTGTGAAAAAGTTTTTAAGTTTTTTTAGTTTGTTAGTAAGCGAGAAGAACTTCATTCCAACCGGCGCGGCGGGGCAACTGCGTGACACATTATCAATCTGAATTGGTTTCATTTTGACAGTTCAAGAACATACATTGCGTTATTTATTGTGTTGAGCAGACACATTTTTCGAACTTATGGAGCAATGGATTAGCAATTTGCTTCAAAATGATTCAGATTCCGATTGATACTGTGTTAAGCCTCCTTCAAACAGGCGCGACACGACACTCGACACAAAGGCACCGCAAGTCGTGCAACGAGCGGTGCCTTTGTATCGCGCGCGATTATATCGCGTGTCGCGCCTGTTTGTAGGAGCCTTTACGAGTTGCAGGTCATAGGTTCGAACCCTGGCAGGCGCTTTACTTTGTGTGAACAATTTAATTACCACTGCTCTCAAAACGGTGGAGGAAAACATCGTGAGGAAACCGGCATGTCCTAGAACCAAAAATTTGAAGACATGTGGCATCTACCAACCCGCACTGGGCCATAGTGGTGGATTACGGCTCACTCTTTCTCTCACAGAGAGGAGGCTTATGTCTCACTATTGGGAACATAATAAAAAAAAATTAGAAGACATGTGGTATAATCTATATGGCCCGCGTGGTAGATTACGGCCCACTCCCTCTCGAAGAGAGCCCAGCAGTGAAACATTATAAGCTGATTATGCAAGCTTGTATTTTGTCTTTAAGGTAACCAGCTTGAATTTAATCATGTAAAACATTTCAATAACAGAACAAAACGATACGACCACACTTTGTAAAGCTTGGATTTATTCAGCAGAAGGTATATAACAGAATTAAAGTCGATCATTCGAATCCCAAACAGGTCATTAACAGTGATTTTATCAATGCACTCCCCTTTTCACCCTCTTATAATTGGCAAGGGGTGGCGTGGGGCAAAGAGAGACATATGTCCCAACCTATGGACCGTTTGATGCATCATTATCTCAAATCAGACGGAAATATTCTGTCAGAAATTTTTATGGTTACTTTTTTTCTAATGGTTATTTGCTGTCCGTTTTTTTACTGATGGTTGGGGTGTGGGGCTGACGTGGACTGCCTGACCTTTGCACTTTAGTATAATAGAAAGTGTCGGTATTTGTTCTTTATGGAATAAAAGTACCTACACTGTGTTTTTTAAACAGATTTTTTTTTTATAAAATTGCGAGTTCTGAAAAAAAAACATAAGTATTACAGCACCAAGCAGATGTCACAAGACCTAAAAATAAATAACAATAAGTCAATAATAAACTCACATTAAGGCTGGCGCACACGAAGCAATTTGGCACTAATGAAGCCATCGGGCGACAACTCGTTACGCGTATATCGTTCCGTCCGGTGAGTAACTAAAGTAACCCTTGCCTTAATTTTATGGCTTTCGTCAGCCGATATGATAATCATCGTGATTATAATTTACTTGTGCTAGGGAACAAACCACCGAGCGAGTGGTTCATTACGACAATGATACGCTATTTGTTTTTTTTTACTGAGTGTTATTGTTGGGGTCTTGTTACATGTGACGCGGTTACGGGTAATATTTTTTCATCAGTGATTTCTTTATTTCGTTTTATTGGGGTTATTTTTTATTTTGCCATGTTTCGAAGTTTTTTGGCGAAAACTTTTCAATTGTTTCAGTTCGTGGCAAGGCACCTTTTGTTATTTTTTTTTTTCCTTTTTTGTAACGAAATCAAAAGAACCTAATGATTATGTTGTTTCTATGATTTTTTTAGTTGTAAGAGTATCAATTGGGAGGCGGCAGATAATTTCACGTAATCAAATTAGATGACGATGCAAGTCCACAGGCACCGAAATGTTTCTTGCATTGCAGAATAAGTTTCTATAATTTTATGGAATATAGAAGCAAAATGGTATAAGTCCACCGTAGGTTTGAAAAAAAGGCTTTCACAGATACAGTACGCCGTGTGTAAGTAGGAAGTAAAACTTTGATCTTGACCTACTTGCGTAACACACTATCAACCTCAGACTGAATCGTTATGAAAGATATTGATAATCCATTGCTTCATTTGTTCGTAAAATTTGTCCGATCAACAATGTAAATAACGCAATCAATTTTGTTGAACTACCAAAATGAAAGCCAGTATTGTTACTGATAGTGCGTTATGAAATTACCCTACTGGCCTTGCGTCATACGGTGTTTCAATAGAATAAGAACCCAGTTTAAGGCTCGTACACACAGGCGCGATGCGACACGCGACACTAAGGCACCACTTGTTGCGCGACTTGCGGTGCCTTTGTGTCGCGTGTCGCGTCGCGCCTGTGTGTAGGAGCCTTAATATTGGTTTTGTTATCAATGACGTGCGTCCCACCGTACCGATGTGTTCTTTTTTATATTATTATTAATTCTGACAGAACCATATCCCCATTCTCAACTCGCGGTTGATCTGAACAATTTGGGCTCACTGACTCGCTACTGATGTTCTTTAATTTTACGAGCAGTTTCCGCTCCTCGCCGTAGTTAACGCTGAACGCAATTTGATTGTTCGACACGTTCACTGAAACGCATTCGCTCGTTGTAATGTAGGATCGGGGATTATGTTATTAGTCAATGTATGTAATTTGCCTGATTGACAACACCTGGTTCTGAATGGGCAATTTTTTTTATTGTCTGTTGTGGTAATTTGAGTTTGTTATGGCAAGTTTTACAATACAGGAATTCTCAACATTGATTACGTTTTTATTTTTATGATGACTTTGGGGTCGTTCATTTATTACGTAAGACATTTTTAACCAGTTTCTGAACCCCGTCCTCCATACGCAAGAAAAAATAAGACTTGGATGAACCGGTTCCCCCCTTGTGTAAGATCTACTAAAATTGCAAGGAAAAAGTAGCAATTTTTTTTACTTTTAATTTTTGCTTACCTTTGTGATCACAAAGGTACCTAAAAAAATTAAAAGTGGGAGGGGTCCAGATTACTCTTACGTACGATCGTACGTAAGAGTAATCTAGACCCCTCCCACCCCCTTGTAAGAAAAAATAAGGCTTTGTGGACCCCCTCCCCCAAATGAACAACCCCTTATTTGTAACTTTGTTGGTTACTAGCTGTGCCCGCAGTGTCGCTCACGTGGCTGTGTTTTATATTGGCTTTTAGTTAACCGAAACGTGAAGATTCTTATACATTTCAAGATTGACTGCTACTATTGACTACTCTTTGGGTAAAAGGTTAAATCCGTACCTATCTGCAATATTAAATTTTTTTTCTCGTCTACTTAAATCTGTTAATCTGTTGAGGAATGAGGATATAATGCTATATTACTAATCCCCCATAGCATAGCGTTACTATATATAGCCTATTCGATGACCTGACCTTTTAGGTTTATTTGTGCATTAACAGAATCTATTTTGTCGTTTTTGCGTTAATCCAGACCGAACAGACAAACGGACAAAATTTCTAAAAACTATATTTTTGGACTAACTCCAAAAATATTGTTTTTAGAAATTTTGTCCGTTTTGATTTTTGGAGTTAGAATCGTTCGCACACCTCGTAGCATGTTCTTTTTTCAAAAAATATTCAATGTAGTGTTGACTTCATTACTATTTTATTAAATGTAATTATCTAGCTATAAATAAATCGATCAATGTGCTATGTGGCAAAAAAGTCACTATGTACCCAAACCCAGCCAAAAGGCGTCGCAGCAGACCCCGTAGAAGATCGCGGGACGAGGTGGACAAGACAGACAAACGAGCAGAGGCCCACAGTAGCCCTAGATTGCAAGAGCTGAAAGTCATGGGGAGAGGCATTTCCCCAGCAGTGGGATGATACAGGGATCTGTAAGAAGATAGTAAATAAATACAGTACCCGGCGATAAATATTGCACATCGACCTTTGGAAAGAGACAATCGGCTAATTTCGGCTTCGTAGAGCTAATGCTCTACGAAGCCGAAATTAGCCGATTGTCTCTTGTCCGTTGCACGAAATACAAACAGTCCGGTATCTATTAGGAGCTGTTAAAACAATTATGATTTGCTTCTTTTGATAATTATTTTTATTCTTTGTATAAAATCGGTAGGATCGAATAGGTCGATGTGCAATATTTATCGCCGGGTGCTGTAACTAATAGTAACTATAATTGACTGCGATGAATTCCAAACATAGCTCGCCCTTGTGGAATACCTATAAATTCTATATAGTACCTCATGGAAGCAGAAAAGTTCGAACCGAATCCCCCCCCCCCGGTCATAGGTAGATCTGTACACCCTGTGGATTTAGTCGCAAAAAGTTCGACTTAACTCTCCACTCTCCCCAAACAGAGAATATCCATGATATTCATACATAAAAATGGGCTTAACGGCCACGCAGTTCAAAAGGTTGCTAGAAACGTACTGTTACATTGAAAAAAATCTTAGCAATTTTCATTTATTAATAGTTCTTTTGCAGGGGTCTTCCATACTGCTTCACAACCAGATTAATTTTCAATTTAAATAACGAATGATGGTGTTGAATAGTAAGAAATTAAAAATTACATTTGCATTTTCATAGGTACGTTTAAAAAAAAAAGAAAAAAAAATGATTCTGTATATTTGTGGATTTGCAAATTGAAGAGCTACTTCATGACTTGGTAAGAACACCGAGATAGGTAGATATTAATTAAAATTTAGCTGCCTCGTTGGTATCGTGGTTGCAAGTGAGCGTGGGGTTCTGGGTTCGATCCCAGATGGGACAAAGTGTTATTGGGTTTTCCATTAGGAATTTCTTAGTAACAGACCGGAGTATGGTTGGTGGTTTAATATTCGGCAGTTGGTCCTGCGCCTGATCTCTCCCCGGTCGTCGTGTCGGATTGCCGTCTCATCGGACTATAAGAGTAAAGGCTCCTGCAAACTGGCGCGACTCGCGACGCGAATCGCACGCGACACAAAGGCACTGCTCGTTGCGCGACTTGCGGTGCCTTTGTGTCGCGCGCGATTTAATCGCGTGTCGCGCCTGTTTGTAGGAGCCTTAAAGGAACAGAGCGTGCACCTGTGTTTACGCACACACTTGTGCATTACAATATCCCCTGCGTACCTGGCTAATCTTTGTTGCGATTGGCTACCGTGACCGTAATGGTCGGGAGGTTATTTTTAATTGAAATAGGTACCAAAATCGCAAATATGTTTATTGAGTCAGAGGATTTAATTGTTAAGGAAATTATCGAAATTGGAAATTGTCCGTATATTCAAATCTCAACTGTCAGGAGGCCTACCACGAGCTCTTAACGCGATCCATTTTAGGACCTTAACTGAACTGTTCTTCTAATTCGTACCATGACGTCTGTTTAACGATTTAATTTAGGCCATATCATCTGACAGCGATTGTCCCAAACTGAGTCGCAAGTTTTGGTTTCATTCATTCAATTTTGTACTTGTTTGGTACCATGACGTTCATAGAGCAGCTCAACTGAAACGCTCGACTATCAATATAAGCGATTCAATAAAAGTTACTATTTCACTAACATAAACTGAAACGTTTGATGAATTTTTGACGAAAATAAAGTGTTTTAGTGCTATTTTAGTGCTATTTTAGTGCAATTTTACAAAAGCCAATGTCTTTACTTTAATCTTTCTTTTAAAGTCTAAAATATCTAATTTACATGCCTTTTTTAACCGCATTTGTTTTACTTAGTACGTTCGAAACATATAGGTTCTTACATAATTAGTTTTATTACGTCGAAATAAAAAAAATCATATAATAAATACCAAAAGGTATCTAAATAAATATCTACTTTTACTAAGAATTATTTTAAAAATAGTTACCGTATTTACGTGGAATCTTAAAAACAATTGTTGAGTGCCTATTTTACTTTAAAGTAATGATACTGAGTTAAGAACAAATAAAATTTTACTTGCTTCTAAACGTGTCTGACACTAAAATGTGCGCAAAACAAACTTATTTGATAATACGTTGTCTCTTTTTCACCAAAAACTTTTCAAACGCGGTTCACCCACAAATTGTGATCTCTCATTCACTTTTAACTATCCAAATGCCGCTGAGCGTATTGGACGTCATGGTACGTCTTTGATGCGATGCAGTTTAGGAACCTAAACTGAAATGTCTTGCTTTTGAATCGCTTTTAATTAGATCATGGTAGGCCACCAGGGGAAGTGGCAGGGCAGCCCGCGAAATCCAACATTTTCTTACCTTTATTTGCAATTTTCAGATCAGTGTCGGTTTGTATGTGGAACAAAATACGTATGATTCGCGAGCGTCACAAATATGTATTAACAGAATTATAATCCTTAAAATCATCAATACAACCCACTATAATCCCATTGAATGGTTATCTCATAAAATACTCGTATTAATCTATGAGATTCGACATTTGTTAGAATGGTACTTGTGTGGCTGTTTAAAAAAAATTAGGGGTCAATTAAATTTATTTTTTTCTTTATTTTTATAGCATGGGAAATTTATAGGGGGTGTCAAATTATTTGCTTAAAAATGCATTAATACTATAATCATTTATTAGTTATTAGTTTGTATCAATAGAGGTAGTTGAATAAATCTGTTTTGTGCTTTTTTTGTCTAAAATTTATACATGTTTGCATTTGCCCGACAAATTGTATTGTAATATAGTTGATTACTATAGATGGTAGATATATTTTTCATAGGTAAATCAATACCAAAATAGATAATAAATTAGTTTTAGGAATTCGTTACAATAATAAATTATTATTAAAAGGTAGTTTTATGTTGTAATTAATATAGCAGGCATTACCAAACCAGATAATCAAACATGAATAATAGAAAAACTACGAAAAACGAACACACAAGCATAAAATTAATCCCGTTTAAATTTTACACAACGTAACAATTTTCGAAAGAGAATTATTACAATTAAATTTTCCACCGAAATGGATGTATCCATCCAATTATCCGGACATTTTATGGATGTCAGCGCTCGGAGGGGTGTCTCGACGTTAATCCCAAAATCAAGTGATGCTTGACTTGACAGACGGGGCGATCACCCCACGGCAAAAAATCGCACCTGTTACCCTTTCTGATCCTAAACTTTCTGATAGTTGCGATAAACATAAAAAGCTTTGGAAACATTTGCATGTGATAAGGAACAAATGTTTTGTAAAATAAAATGTCTAGTGTATCTTAATTTTCAATCAGAAGGAAAAAGTTAAGAGAGCGGACACAGTGCGCGAGGGTGCATGACGTCAGATTTTTTTGATGCTGATACAGTTAGGAGCGGTGATAGCTTTGAAGTTAAAAGCATTTTGGATAAATGCTGTAGTGTTAACAGAGGGACAGGTGTAGTACCTAATTGTGTATCTATAAGTTATTATTATCTTCAAACAATAAAATGGACTGTCAACTGTTTTAAATCTCAATATTTTTAGCATAGTAATATAACGGTGGAAACACTACTGTATATATGTAATTATGTTAAAGAGTTTATGACCTCTTATAAAACTAAGGCTCTGTTTCACCAACTTCCATTAATTGCCCGTTAACTTGGGTACTTGGCAGATGTTCTGTTCCATTTGTGAATTTAATGGGTAAGTAGGTATACACTGAAAAAAATAATTTCATATTACAGCACATTCAAGCGCTTTCGTTAGGACTTACCGCCTGTAAACAGTAAGTAGAAATGTTTGTAAAAGACAAAACAGTAACTTTTAATGATTGAACATACAATTTACTGAAAAAAACAACAAAAAAAGAAAACCACCATTACTGTAATGTAAGTAAATTTCAATGGTTTAAACGATATCGGCATTGAATAAAACAGTTAAATCTGTGACCTTTTAAAACATTAAAGTTTAAGGCTTGTACACACAGGCGCGACGCGACACGCGACACAAAGGCACCGCAAGTCGCACAACGAGCGGTGCCTTTGTGTCGCGCGCGATTCGCGTCGCGCGTCGCACCTGTTTGCAGGAGCCTTTACTGTCATGACGGTAACATTTTGCCTTAAGCTTTAACTGTTTTCGGATCAGTAAAAATACTGTTTTGCGGCGGAGCATGCGTAGTTCATACAAACGTAATACGTACCGTAATGTTAAAACAAACACCACATTCTCTGTAATTACACGTCAGAATATTCATTTAAAAAAATGTTCCAATGTAAAATAATTTAATAGAGTGAAAGAAAGATAGAAAACAACTGAGTGAGCTCTCGAACTCATTTACTTAATTAAAATATTTTGTGCGTTGACCGGTTCCTAGACACGATCCAAAAAGAGAGGATTTATGGACACCCTGGCGAAGGAAGGCAAGGGAAAGCAAGCAAGCAAGGCAAGGGAATTTAAAAACAAGGGTTACCAATCCGCACTTTGTAAAATTCTATCCAGCAGTATTTTTGGAATTTTTCTGACTAACATGTTGCAATACACTAAAAGCATTGTTCATTTGCGGATTTCAGATTTTTTATCAACGAACTTGCGTAATAACAGCCGCACGGGTCGATAGATCAGGTTAAGCAACGCTTGCCGCGGTTGGTCCGTGGATGGGTGACCATCTTTACATATGAAGACCCCTTCGTGGCTCGGAAGGTCGTTAAGCCGTTGGTTCCGGCTGTTATTCGTTGGTCTCTGATAGCCGATGCCGGTCGTCAGTAACCCGAAAGTCTGACAACCAGTCTTACAAACCCAGTGATCCCCAGTAACTGGGTTATGGAGGTCCGATAGGCTGTTGCTCCTTGTAAAATACTGGTATTTAGCTGCATCCGGTTAGACAGGAAGCCGACCCAACATAGCTGGGAGAAGGCTATAGACAGATTGATTTATCAGCTAAAGATAAAAAAGCGCAGTGTTTTTTCGCTTAAAACAGCAGGACATTTATCCTACACTAATAATAACAAAGTACGTAATTTTCCGACTCCAGTCATCTAAAAAGACAAAAGAGAATCGAAATTGAGCCTAATTACATTCGCACAAATGATTTCTAAACATGCGATGTCATTTAAAGTTGTGGTCAGAGGACCACAACTTTAAATGACACACATTTACACACATTGACACACTTTTAATGACACATGAAGTGTAGAGACACTTACGGTCAAATCTTCCGCTCTTGAGGGATCATCATCAGCACGAATATACTGACGCCATTAATGAAGGACATGGAGGACGAAGTATGGTACCGATGAACCGAGCTAAGTATTCGAGTGTTCAAGGCTACACATACAGTGGCAGCGCGAATCTTGTTACCATGGATTAAGAGGACTCTGGACACCCCTGCGTTGAAATTTTTCGTCGGTTAAAAAATTATAATTTGTTACATAGGTACCAAACCATACTTAACAAATTAGGTATTATTTTTCAACTGACGAAAAATTGTTGTATGAAATTGTTTGCATTTTTGTATGAAACAATAGGTTTCTTTTTTTATCACCATAGATAAATTTCAAGGCAGGGTGTCTAGAATCATGAACTGAATCCATGGTAATTGTTTGCGCGTCGATGTCCAGCCACCCTTTACTGTGGCTCTGACGTCCTGTTTTCACTAACCTACACATCTAAATGTAATGCCTACATTAAATCGCACTGTTAAGCTGCGGACACGAAGGCAGCCGCGCGGCGCGGCGGCGCGGCGTACGAGCGGTGCGCACCAGTCTAGCGGTGCCCGTGCGTCTGCATCGACGTAGTGTTGTGCATTTTATTTTTTGCTTTTTAACGACTGACGTTACAAAATGTTGTATTAAAAAGATGTTGTCGTTGCTGTTTAGACATTTCGTTCGCGAAACAAGACACTCATTTCTCATAATACAACACTACGTCGTTCTCGCGCCGCCGTGGCCGGCTGCGCGATCTGCCCGCTGGCTTCGAGACCGGGTCTGCGTCGCCGCGCCGCTCCCCGCGCCGCCGCTGCCGCCGCCCCGCAATCGCTGTCTTCGTGTCCGTGGCTTTATACTTTCGACGCCTGCGCGCTCTCTTCAGAATCGAGAGTTAAATTCCAACAGTGCAATAATATTTAGGCATTACATTTAGATGTCGTGCCCTAGTGCTAGTGAATACGGACATGAATTATTGCTAGAATTTGACAATGCAGTACCCACGCTTTGATAGATAATGTGCATATGCTACATTGTGTTCATAGTGAGAATAATGAAAGCCCCATTGAAACGTGGCGAATGGTGCCAAACAAATAGGATAACGTTCTAGTGACTGTGACATGCGACTAATTACGTTGTAACATCATTCTATTCGTCGAAGTTCTAGCTTATTCGTTCATATGCTAGTGTGGGGAGCGTAGGTCCCATACAGAGCAGGTGGGATAAAAATATTATGTTTTTTAAATACGTATTAATAAAATTAATAAAATATTTTATTTACAAATAAAAAAAGTCAAATTAATGGACTAGTTTATAGTGATAGTAATATATATTGAGGAATTCAACCATTCAATTGTCAATCAAATTGTATTGTGTACACTGGTGTGGAAAAACTAGGAACAGCTCATAGAATTAGATTAGCTGTAAAAGTACTCCGTTTATATTCTTATACTCTGAATAAGAAAAGACAATATTGGAAAACAAATTAAATTTACTCGCGTTTTCTTACCATGCGGGTAGGCTAAAGGCTCCTGCAAACAGGCGCGACGCGCGACGCGAATCGCGCGCGACACAAAGACACTGCTCGTTGCGCGACTTGCGGTGCCTTTGTGTCGCGTGTCGCGTCGCGCTTGTGTGTACGAGCCTTAAAACTACAGAACCGCGCCACCTGCTACGATCCTAACATACTAGTACTTGCTTCGTTTACGTTCATACATCTGGGGTAGAAAAGGCCACTTTAGCAGAATCGTAAAAGGATAACGTTATGAATCAAAATATGGCGAAGACAGTACGTGTTTTTCTTTTTTCGCTGCACTAAGTAGGTATAATCAAAGAGATAGGGATTGGATTTGGTTTGGATTGATTAGTGTTTCAGCACAGACAAAAAAAAATAACTGAAAAATCTTTCATCAAAGGGATTTGATTCGATTAACTTAACAGTTAACTATCCATTACGATTTATAATGTTATCCTTTTATGATTCTGTCAAAGTGGCCTTTTTAGGCCCCAGGTCATACATGCCCATCGGCTGCGAGTACTACACACCTGACTTTTCTGAAGAACATCACTAATAGACATATACAGGGTGTCCCTGGAAGTATAGATCAAATCGAACAGGGGCTTGGGCAAGGTCATTTACAAACATATTAAGCCTGAGAATGTCGGTGTAATTTTTTACGGTTCAAAAGTTATGACCAATTGTTGTTTTTTTTTCAATCATATCAGTGCTCAATGTTAAAATTTTGAACCGTAAAAAAATTCACCGACATTCTTAGGGTTAAAAAGTTTGGACATGACCTTGCCCACCACGCCCCTGTTCGATTTGATCTATACTTCGGGGCTGTTTAAAATAAGTATGTATGTATATCTGCGTCGATAGTGGCAAAGGTACCTACTAGTGTTTGTTTTAATCCTTTTTTCTACCGCCGTAAAATATCAGAAATGTAGCTTTAGACTTCAAGAACTCCTTCGGTATTAGATGAAAAGATTTTTACAAAATGTAACAATCCATACACGACATCTTCCTAAGTATGTAACAAACATAAACACATCTCAATAAAGCCCTCTATCAAAGTTTCGGTGGCGGGATCTTTTAAAAAAAACTTTTGAAGTGGCATTCTGTCAAAAAGTCCCGAATTCGGTCTTCATGTGAGTGAGGGTACGTACAAGTGCTGTCTGCCACCTGTCGATGACGTCACGCACTGACAACCGCGCCTTTGCGCGGCCACTCCGGGCGGCTATTCTGGATGTAGGAACGTTTATTATTTTCTTAAAAATATATTTTAAACCAGGTTGTTTTCGTATGATTGTGTGCTCGGATGAGGTGTTATGGACAGTCGTTACGGATAGTCAGAATTCCAAAAGTCTGACAACCAGTCTTACCAAGGGGTATCGTATTAGGGGTACCCAGTAACTAGGTTGTAACTAAAATGCTGGTATTCGCTGCATCAAGTTAGACTGAAGGTCGACTCGAAATAGCTGGGAGGGGCTAGGAATAAGCGGCCTAACCTACATACACATACTCACGCGATACAAGTGTTGAATGTAGTTGAAAGAAATATTTCTGTGAAAATAAATAGTTTCTATTTTCTGAAGGTTACAATCTCTGTGTTGCATCGAAAGTTCCCGCGAATCGGTTCTCGGGGCTGTTGACCTGTTGTAACTACATTGCTGTTGTTATAAATATTGCCAATTAAATGTTAGTATACATACCTAACGTTTATATGCAGTAGCTACATAAGTTACAATGCAGTGTGTATTGGGAATATTTATTTTGTTAAAATAGGTATACAATTAACTTATTTTATTACAAACTATTTACACTAGATACTAAATTAAATGACTAACTAACTATACTTACTTAGTATGTATTGTGTAATTATGTCGTCAGTTTTCATGAAAACTCGAATAGCTTACCTATCTGGTAGCTTAGGTTAGGTATTTTTGATTAGAACTTAGGAAAAAAATACATAGCACGATCTTTGAATTCTGATTACGACACTCGCAGGCTATATACCTAAGTATCCCAAATAAAATGTACAGTGTATAATCCGCGGTAAGAGACTTTTCCAACAAGGACTTAGGAAAAAAAAAACATTGCACGATAAACCCTATTACGAAATTCGGAGAACAAAAAGTAGGATTCCAAATAAAATGCACGGTGTATAATCGTCCACATTTACGAATCGCTAGAATAGGCCCCCAAACTTGCACCGTCACCACCCAGCCCACAATCATACGGTCCTCGAAATAATTCTATTCGTTCATAATTTGTAGTTGGGAAAAAACTTTTGAACAATATAATTATGTTACAAAATGATCAGTTCAGTTGTGTGCATAGAAATGTGCGACTCATCGTTAGGAACTAACAGACCAAGGATGTTATTACGCCTTGTGGGATAGAGATGGTGATTATAGGGAGTTCCGTAAGGACTTGGTTTGATTTTTCTTCCTTGCAATGTTAGAAAAACCGCGGGAGCAGTGGTAGTGGTGGAAACGGCCGCGACCTACAACGTGACCTAATCTGTATTCGCGTTTTATTTGCCAAAATGTAAACAAATATGAGTTTATAGAAAAATTACTTTAATTCCTACACAATAAAGTTCAGTTTACGCTACAAGTTCAAACATTTTTATAACTTTTTCAATAGTGCTAGTCACTCTGAAATCAACTTAATTAACATTAATATATAGTTGATATTTGTTTAACATGAAATAACTTCAGTTTGAATAGACTTTACGTAGGTTTGAAACGTCGCGTTTCCCTGCCTCGGAAAGCACTTTAAGCCGTTAGTTCTGCTCGAGAGCAGAGCTGCGCCAGCTCTCTCTCTGTAAACAACAGCGACAGAAAGTTTTATAATATCTTCAACATACTATAAGTCAAACTCAAACTCAAACTCAAACTCAAAGCATTTATTTCAATTAAACCATTTACAGGCACTTTTGAATTGTCAAAAAGTCGGTCAGTCAGAAAATATGAAGCTAGTTGCCCATTCCAAAGCGTAGGTACCTATGGAGAAGAACGGGCAAGAAACTCCATGGACACTCTTTTAAATCATATTTTTACAAAAATATTAGTTACATCATCAATGTGAATTTATAATTATATGTGAGAACGATGTAAAAAAAGACGTACGCGTTAAAAGAGTCCAGAGTAAGTACAGCAAATAGAACAAAACAACAATTCAAAATTAAAATAATTAAAAATAAGCCGAGGCAGCTAAGAGATGACCAGCCCCAACTGACGGCGCCCGTTCACGAACATGACGCATAGATCAGCACCATTTAGCTCAACCATTTTGAAGGGAGCTAAAAGATCCAACACACACGCCACCGTCAGCGAGACATTTGTGTGAGCATGACATACTATCAGCCGCCAGGGCACATTCAGGACAATGAAAGACACATTACCCGATAAATGGTACATAGGGTATAATATACATAGAACTCACATATGTGCTATGCAATTATACAATATCTTAGTGATTATATAAGAATTTTTGACCCTAACTCAAAAACTCCCCAAGCTCAGTTAATAAAAAAATATGGGACTACCTCGGAAAAATAAAATAAAAAAAAATAAATATAATTTAAAAATAAATATTTTTTTATATAATAATATAATATTTATTTATTAAATAAATATTTAATAAAATTAATAATTTCGGGCAAAAAATAATCATCGATATCAGTTTACTATTGACGAAGATATCGCTGAAAATACATTAAAACAAAACATACATACCTATTACGAATTCGGTTAAAAATACACGTCATTGTATACAAGTTTCTACCACCCACGACCAAAAAACATTAGAAGGGCATCTACGGAATCACATGAAAAGCTTTTCAATAAACCATTTCAGTTATAAATTCCGTAGTACAAAAATAATTCTAGCCCTTCAAAACTGATGGCATTAAAACAAAAAGCTTTTCCCTTACCTCGCGTGTAGCCTATAGTTTTAAATGATCAGTGTACATTAATGTTTTCATTCGCGCCATCATCCCCGGAGGCTTAAAACTGTACCACGGGGTACAAAAAGTTTTAAGCCATGTACGTTTCCACGTACGGTGTGTTTCAAATATTAAATACAGGGTGTCTAGTGGCAGAATTCATAGTTTGAAAAATTATAAAATACCAAACTACACCTCTTATACAAATAATGTTTATTGTTATTTTAAAACAAAACAAAAGCTTAACCTTATATTCGCTGCTCTACTGCGGCGTGGCATATTGTGGAAGAGGATATAAGTAGGTAGGTATATCATCATCTTGATCTGCCTAGCTTTTTCCCAACTATGTTGGGGTCGGCTTCCAGTCTAACCGGATGCAGCTGAATACCGGTATTTTAGATGGAGCGACTGCCTATCTGACCTCCACAACCTAGTTACTGGGTAATGCCCCATTACTAATGCTATAGTCCTTCGTAAGACTGGGTTGTCAGACTTCCGGGCTTCTGACTACCCGTAACGACTGTCAAAGATCTACGAATGACAGCCGGGATCAACGGCTTAACGTGCTTTCCGAGACATGGAGGGTTCTTGGTAAGTAAAGATGGTCACCCATCCACAGACCAACCGCGACAAGTGTAGCTTAACCTGATCGAACGGCCTGTGCGGCTGTTATTATTTAGCCACGAGCCCCTTCTATAAGTAGGTATATATACTTACCTACTTATAGAAGGGGCTCATAGGCTTATCCAGACTGGCACCGCCGCGGCGCGGGATCGACGCGGGTGCGGGAACGCGCGCGATCTGCCTGTCCGCAGTCGAGTGCAGCTGTGTTCTGCGTGTTGTCGTGTCCAGTGATTGTCAAAATATAGTATGGATGAAGAAGACTTTTTTACTATAAAAAAGCTCGTACTGGTCTGAGAACCCCAAACTACGCGCGGTAATTTGTGCATAGATCACTCACACCTACCTCCTGCCCTGATGAAGACTCTGGTGGTATCAATTGTCAAGAGTAAAACGGGGGATGTGTCTGAAAAATCTAATTACAGATCCATTTCGCTGGCCACGATTGTAGCAAAAGTATTTGACAGTGTGCACAGACGGCTTTGATGCCACCTGGCGCAAAAAGACAGCCTCACTGCTAAGCAGATTGCGTGGGAGTAGTAACAGCATCCTGAGGGTAATAGGCAATAAGTTAGACAGCCCACTGGAGTGGAGCCTCACCTAGAGGACTAAGTCTCTCTTAGTTTTTAGGTACTAACATAGTTTTTATGTTCATACTAACAATATAATGTAATGTAAATGGCTCATTGGTTGTCTGAATAAATAAAATTTAAATTAAATTAAAATAAAATAAAATTTAATTAAATTAAATTTATTATTATTTTTCCTTTATTAACTTATTAATATTATTGTCCCACTGCTGAGAAAAGCCCTCTTCTCATACAGAGAAGGCATGACAATTGATCACATCGCTTGCGCAAGACAGGTTGGCGATTTCAGACTTATATTACTACTAGCTGACCCGACAGACTTTGTCCTGTGTTTAATTCGAAAGACACGTGGCGCCATCTATCATCATAATAACGTTATTGTTGTTTTCCTCGGGAACAGTACTTTTTTTCGGGATGAAAGGTACCCTATGTCCGTTTCTGTACACCTGACAAAGTATATGCAAAATTTCAAGATGATCGGTTCAGTCAACACTCTGATATAATAATAACTATTAGCGCAAATGCACAATGAGATTTTCGACTTTTATTAAAAAATAAATTCTTGTGTAAAAATAACATTTTCTAGTCTAAACTCACCATAAAACTGAAGTAAGCTACCTATAAAATACAAAATCCCAAAGGTCATCCACACTAAAATTGGGCTTTCCACTAACAAACAAAACTAAAAATAGATAACATTCCATCTTCAATAAAAGGTGAGGCGCGCTAAAGTCACACATCACGCTTGCTATTGTGCAGGGCTCAGCACAATAGGTGCTGCGGTGTTAGACTACTAGTGTTACAGGAACAAAGACCTATTTGAGGTGTTCAGAATGCCCAGTGATTGCTTCTTGTTCAGTCCGTAACAATTATTTGGTGGTTGGTCCAAGTTATGTGCCTGAGGAGTGTTGTACTGATGAAGAAAATATTGTGAGATCTCTCTTTTTGAGAAGTGTGATATGTAGAATATTCCGTATTATGTACAAAATACGGAATATTCTACATAAAACACAAAACACACAACACTTGCAATTGCACTGTGATGTGTTTTTCTTTCTGTACGTTGTGTTATGTTTTGAATTTTAATTTTTGTTTGTGTGTTTATTCCAGATATATTAGAAGTTGAAGTTGAAAAAAAGATTTTGAAAAAGGAAACATTATGGAATTACCAAACAAAAGCTATACATACGCTTACTTCCACAATATATGAAGACCTGGAAATTACATAGGGAAGGTGCTGGCGATTTTTTCCACTTTCATGAAATAAAATTGAAGCTTACTTGCAGCTAATGTAAGTTGATTGAAAAAAACTTGATTGAATCTCAAGTATCTTCCTTCTTCTTTTTATAAGTGGCATTGTTGACAATAGAATACAACTGTCGCCGATGATCAGAAGGCCAATTCCCTTAATAAAAACGTTCAAAATCGCGTGCAATCACATCTCAGCGACAATCAATGTCAAAAACTTATCAAAAATACAGGGAAATTATAGGTATTTTTGACAAATTGAGACTGTGATCACACTGTACACTGAACGGTCTTAAAATTACTAGAATTGCCTGAGCACTTAGGATCGCTTTAGGAACTTGCTAACTTTTAGGAACTTAGTCTCATTAATTGAGTCATACAGAGCTGTGAGATACAAATCCGATTGAATATCACAAATGAAGACGCGTCGGCTCCACAGCGCGTAGACGTTTGCTCATTTATCAAATGATGGCAGAATGTGACGGCGGCGGCTCAGAGATACGTGAGCACTGGATAAGTTTTGGTACCATCTCATTTAGATGCCGAGGCTGGTATAGAAGGTTATTTTAGAATTGAACTGATTCGATGACTTACTTTCCAATTTGAAGCAATTTTTTTTATAGGTAGGTACTACTATTAGCTCAAAATCATTACTTTGGCCTTAATATAGGAACAAAAGGGGGGAAGTGTGGGATATATACAATATATATTTTTAATGCCGTTCTCAGTAGCCCGAATAATTAATAAAGAGTGTAAGTGTGAAGTGAGCAGGTATAAAGTGTTTTTTAGATATTAATCTTAAGTTACACCTCTTACTATTGCAAAGAATCAAGACGGTTCGAGTAGATGATCGGTTTGATACCGAGCAAACTTCTGATCCAGCCTTTACGCATCCAAGCCGTAGTCCCGACAATGACTCAGCAATATAGTAGCGATTGAAATGTTACCGCTTACCACTTTACTCTGCCTCCTTGTCATCATGCGTGATGCGTCAGAATCCGCCGTCTAACTACCAAATCCCATAATGAAGGTCAGATGTATTGTTTCTTCACAGATTCTATAGAAACCGTACGAGCAGGTCATGCTTTGTTGATTTTTTTTGTTTTGTTTATTTGTTCAGGTTTGTTTGACGTTCGTTTGGTCGGTGAGAACAACTGTAGTTTGCTAACTAAGGTAGTTGTTCGATGTTGCTGATTTTTTCATATATCTGTTTTTTGATTGGCCAGTACAGTTTGATGACTAACATTTTATTCATTTCTATTGTTCGAAGCAGCGTTATAGTTCTTATTACTCTCCTAAGCTGCCCTTATACCATTTTATTTTGGGTCCATTTTGGGTTCCATACTTCTTCTATTAAGGACACATTCCACCAAACTTTTATACTTAGAATAAGTCTTATCCTGAGAATAAATTTTGAATTTTTGACAATTTTACCATACTAGAACTGTCAGACGTCAATTTTGTTCCACGAAAAAAAGATACCTATCTGACTTTGGGTAAAATCAGCCCTTAGTCGTCACCCCCTTTCTAAACATAATATTATCATTCAGACAGTCCATCCATCGTTTCTTTGGTATTCCCCTACTCTTAAAGCCATCTACATTCATATTTAAAACTTTCCTCGCATTTTCCTCGTTCCTCTGTAACATACGGCCATACAATGAGAACCGATTACCACACAACTTTTCAGTGAGGTGCCGGTGCCACTTTCAGAATTCCTCTTAAGTGCAGCTACTGCTGCACTTAAGAGGAATTCTGTGAATTCTGCAGCAGTGTTTCAGTTCATTAAATCATGATCAGCTTACAATGTTCCCACTGCTGGCATCCAGGCCTCCTCTCTGTGAGAGGGAGAGGGCCATAATCCACCACGCGGGCCGAGTGCGGGTTGGTGGATGTATGTGACATCCACCAACCCGCACTGGCCCCGCGTCTTAGAATTTTTGGTTCTAGGACATGCCGGTTTCCTCACGATGTTTTCCGTTTTTCTGTTCCGTGTTTCAGTTATTTAATGGTATATAAATGCAGCTGCCAGCTCTGATTTAGTGCCTAAGATTGCATTCCACCAAACTTTTATACATAGAATAAGTCTTAAACTGAGAATACATTTTGAAGGTTTTTCATACTAGAACTGTCAA
The DNA here is from genome assembly GCA_963855955.1 of Luperina nickerlii. Classification (NCBI taxonomy): domain Eukaryota; kingdom Metazoa; phylum Arthropoda; class Insecta; order Lepidoptera; family Noctuidae; genus Luperina; species Luperina nickerlii. The sequence continues at coordinate 5,209,105 of OY979662.1, forward strand.
ATATCTATTTTATTCCACTGATAAAAGTTATCTGACTTTGGTAAAATCAGCCCTTAAAAGGTGATGATAATCAAAACCGAACCAAGGTGTCAACGAAAATCATCCATGCAATCAAAATCCACGTTTATTACTCAGTGGTAATTGGACCAGTATGAATTTCCTATAACGCGGGATTTTCTCATTATAGCTTTCATGATAGTGGAAGGAATCATCATGAATGTGGATGTTGGTAAATAATAGTTGGTTGTGTGAAAACCGTGTGTTTCATGTATTCAGTCGTACTGATTAAAGACTCCTGCAAACAGGCGCAACGCACGATTTTATCGCGTGTCGCGCCTGTTTGAAGGAGCCTTAAAGCTTATTTGATGTCCTCAGGATTTACCACTCAGCGGCAGCTCGTATCACGTCAAAGTCGAATGCTTGATTTGTAAAACACACCATGCACCTACCTATGTGTATGTGATAGGTGTGAGTAGTATTGTCCGCTTTTCACTAAATAATCCGACAGATCACTGTTCAATAATTAAGATAGTTTATCGGAAAATGGAAGCTTTAATTATTGAGCTATTTTAACATTATTCGTGTACAGATGCATCTTACAACAACCAACTAGCAAGTGTTGCGAAAAAACCCTGAACAAACCAACAAATTATTTAAATCAAATTACGGTTTCGACCTATTTGGTAACCGCCCCAATTATTTATAGAAAAAAATCAACTATTTAATTTGATAATTTTGTATCATTAGCAGGCAACACCGGCGCATACGTCACTTCCCGTGTCATGGCCGACTACAGATTCGGTGATAATCATTATTGATGATTGCGACTGTATAGATACTTTTTGTTGCAACAGTTTAGTTAGTGGACTAACACAAAAGCGGTAGCGATCTAAGTTATCTTATTAACCTGCATATTATTGTTTCATAACTTATTTTGAAATTCGCTTGACCTAAGCGATTTTCGCAATGCTTTTAGGCTACAGCAACGAAACAATAGAAAAAACAGCGATTTATCATACAAATAGTTTCCAGAATCAACCTCGTTATCAATCGCAATCTCGTTGAAAGTACTTCATATTTCAACGACTATCAACAGGATTGATATAAGCTTTTCGGTTTATAAAGTATTTTAGCATGTGTCAGTATAATATATTTTTGACTTTTCCATCATCGTTATCTAATAGAATGAGGGTCTCTGGGTGAGATATATTTCTCTTGTGGCGTAGAGGGAGGCCCCATCACAATGGCTCTTAATACTTGGGCCATGAACGCGTATCAAAGATAGTGCCAACTCACCACGGTTTGACGACCATACAGACTGTAAGCAGACATTCCTCTATATAATAGAAGTTAACGTGTTACCTCTTGATTGACCGATTCACGTATGCATGACGACTTAGATTTTGAAGACAGGTAGCTTCTCGGCATTTTTTGTGGTTCTATTCAAACTAGATTTTGTCTAGAGGCCTTGTTAATCTTTTAGTAACATAACTGCGAGTTTTTAGGTCTTGGAACCAAATAAAAAATTAAATTATGGTCAGGGAATCAAAGTGAGCTCATTCATACTATGATTGCTAATTAAAGTTTGAATTAAAACCAATTGAAATGCTACCGTTATTAAGTGAAGAGGCATTTGCTTTTCAATGGGAGTTAAGCCTCCTACAAACAGGCGCGACACACGATATAATCGCGCGCGACACAAAGGCACCGCTCGTTTCGCGACTTGCGCTGTCTTTGTGTTGCGCGCGATTTTATCGCGTGTTGCGCCTGTTTGAAGGAGCCTTTATTCCGAAACGATCTCCTGAATCTGATCTACTAGCAGGTCTTGAAATGCCGGTATTTTTGGAAATCGGTACCATTGGCCTTGGTGTGATGTCTGTACCAGAATAGTGCCATTGTACGATTGGTACCGGTGCCAGACGTAGTACAGACGCATGCACATCAAGCTGCCCGAAATTGTCAAATTTACCCAATCAACTTTGAACCTTATGATTTAGTGATAAATTGAAAATCTATTAAAGAAATTTGTCAGATTGTAGTAGCTTGTAAATAACGCAATAAATGTTGTTGAACTGTCAAAATGTAACCCATTACCACTGATAGGGTTACGCAATTACCCCGCGATACCGTCTGGAACCGGTACTCGGGTACCAAAATGGCAAGAATCGCTAAGTACCGGTACAGATCCTGTAGTTTTGGTACCGGTTTCAAGCCCTGTCTACTAGTGGAACATAATAAGCGGTGGTTCCAATTCGGAGATAACTCTGCAGTGGAAGTCGAACAAGAACAAAGAAGAAAAAAAAAGAAAATTAGAAATAGAAATATTAGAAATATTTGCTATTAGAAATATTTAATTTTGCTAGTGTTGTGTTAAAGACGTGAGTATTAGGAATGTAATGAAGGTCATATTAGCGAAGGCAGCGGTGGATAATTACAGAAAAAAGAAGATTGATGAAATAATAATTACTTACAAAACAATCAAACTATGTATTTCGCAAAAAAGATACAAATCTGTTTTTTGTAAAAAAGTTTGCCTCTTCTACTCGTATAGTTTGATTACCAATAGGTCGATTTTTTTTGTAATGAATATTTTATCAAACTTTTTATTATTATAGGTCGGTTAATGCTCGGTTTCTATAAACAAAAACGATGGTTTTGCTTACCAAAAGTAGCATTTTCTTGTTGCCAAACTGGGAATATAAATAGATCCGTAAGCTAATTGTACCTGTGATAGCTGCTTCCATAGTTAAGGGTCTACTATGCAAAGCTCTGAGGTCTTTGCTTCATTATTGGTAAAGATAAAAGAGTCTTAATTTACCTTTAACAGTCCGTATGTTATAGGAATCGGCCATTAGTCACCTTCCCTTATTATTTCTTTGTTTATGTTGTTCCGGATTATTTCATGAAAACTTTCACAAGATTAATCCGAGTCCACGAAACATACTCAATCTTATAACTTTTAGTTACTTATATCTACTATCAGAGATGTTCTTACGTTTTTTGCAATTTGCAGGTCAGTGTCTTAGTAGTTGTATGGTGATTAAGATTAATGAAAATTTGAATTTCGAGCTACCCTGATGCTTTCGAAGTAACTAATGTTACGTTTAGGTGTAACTGTTACGTTTCACCGCAGAACACGAAGGAGTGTTTATATTATTTTATGGAAATAATGAATTTATATTTAATTTTATTTTCAGTGCCCGTACGCAGTAGTTATAAGGACTTGAATCCAGAAAAGATAAAAAAGTGCATAAGTACTTAATATTAGGAGACGAATAAAGTATCCACTGTTTTGCCATTATTCACACTTCAAAACTATAAAACTTGCAATATGAAATAAAAACATTACTTTATTATTTTGTTAAAGTCAGATAAGCGTAGGAATAAAATTATAAATATGATTGCTAACGTTTTATTTTTCATGAATGCAACGAGCCATTTCTAAGTTTATTGTTCTGGCCGCGTTAATTGTTATGACATCAGTCGTCTCAAGTATCATCCTATTAAGTTTATTTCGAATGAAAACACTTAAACAGTCTTTTGTTTGGTGCATAAATTCAGATCCATTAACTCCTTACAGCGCATTCACGTATGGGCGAATAGTATTTTTTCCGTTCTATTCGATTTTATTTTCTTTTTAGCTCTTAATATCTTTTGACCGGATCACACACTCACAAATCATGCACAATGCCGAATACGTCAAGTCACATTGCTTCTGTACCTACATAATAAAATCACGATGCGTCGTGACAGGTGTGTGAACAGACCGTTAGTTGTATATAATCTTTCAATGAGGGTTTTCTGAAATGACGTTCGCCAGGTGGCAGCACTGGCACGTCAGGTACAGGCATCTGTCAAAGAGCCTATATTTTCACGGAATGATGAACGAATGAATGAATCGAATGATGAACGTCATCATATATTTTGTATTGGGAGACCTCTTGTCACAGTGGTGCCAACTGGTGTCGTAAATTTTCACGAAAACCCTCATTATGATTAGCTTCGTAACGTGTTTTACCAAAAAATAAACACGACATTTGAAATTAGCAAACTTACGCACATAATAATCTTATTTCGCAATAACCGTAAATGTATTTGATTGACGACGCGTGCTCAATGGGGGTTTTCGTGAAAATTTACGACACTAGTTGGCACCACTTTGACAAGAGGTCTTCCATTTCGACAATGAATATAAAACATATGATGACGTTCATCATTCGTTTCATTCATTCATCATTCAGTCATGACTAAAGAAAATATAGGCTCTTTGGCACATGCCTGGACCTGACGTGCCAGTGCTGCCACCTAGCGAACGTCATTTCAGAAAAACCTCATTGTGTTGAATCGACACCTCCATTCTTCCTGTATTCAGAAATGGCTTCGCAATTGGGATTGTAGGTACAGGTGATAATGACGTTGATACACAATTAATATCGAGGGCACAAGGGCGTTGCTTCTGGCTATACTAAGCAATAATGTCATGCTCGCCCAAACCGGCTGACATGAGCGGATTTCTTTATTCATTTGATACAATAAATCTATATGTATAGGTACATATAATAAAATAGTAACGAAATTAACACTGCACATAGAATATTAAAAAAAAGTAATTGATAAGAGGTGAGAACGAATCTGATGCCGAAAATACAGTTTTTAGAATTAAGATACATTTGTCCGTTTGTCTGGATGTATATTCTGGATGGCGCAAAAACGGTTTCCTAATTTGGATGAAATTTGGTACACAGATAGTTTTCGACATCCATGTGGGCGTAGCCGCGGTTAAAAGGTAGTGTAAAAATAACACTGATATTCTACGCAGTCAATTATAAGAAGTGGGTGAGAGAATTTCCTATATCTTCAAACATAGTTTAATAAGCTCTCTATGAAAGAGCTCGTCCAGGAAGTAACCGTTCGACGATGCTGGTATTATTACAGACATTTCAACTTTGCCTTTGGGATGGTAATGTAGCTTTCTGCATAGCTATTCACAACCACTCGATACGCTTCCGTACCGTATCGAACATCAATCAATGTTATCGTAGGAGTCCTCTAAACGCTGTTCACAAGTCAAAAACCCAAAAATTTTTGTCAGTTTAAATAAAAAAAACAGCATGTGTGCAATTCACACGTGGTAGAAGTGAAACCTTCAAAAACACTGTATTATGCTTCCTATCTCATTTTCTCAATACGCAGGCGCGCACACACGTACTAAGACAAGTAAGACACGTACAACGCTCGGACCCAAGCGTCGTGCTAGCACGTACCACCACTACCAGCGTATTAGGTTTCCATCCATCCATCCATCCATCCATCCATCCATCCATCCATCCATCCATCCATCCATCACCATCACCATCACAATCACCATCACAATCACCATCACCATCACAATCACCATCACATCACCATCACCGTCATCATCATCATCATAATCATCATCATCATAGATTTATAGCATAGGATTAAATGTGATGTCATTTGTAATAATACAAAACAAAAACACTGTATAATGCTTCCATCTCATTTTCTCCCACGTTAAATCTTATGTCTCTTTTTACTGTTGCTTTTTCGTTTCATAAAATTTCAAATCACAACGATGCTAAAGAAGTTTTACACTTCAAAAGACGACCGCTATTGCATGTCGGAGGGTTGTGAATAGCTATACCTACAGGTATGCGTTGTAATCCCAGAGGTATTGGTGTTGCAGATATCCATAAATAACATTAACCAATTCAGGTTAAAAAAAAAACCAACTTCCTTAAAAAAACACTACAAAGTGAAAAATAACTCGCTTAAAAACACTATGAGGCTTCTGTGAAAGAACTCATTTGACTAGTGTTTTTTGCCTTAATTAGTATAAGAAGGTATTATTAATAGGAAGCATCACTTTTCGAATTGGTAAAAGCTACTTATTTCAATCAGTGACTTTTATAACAAAACGTTACGGCCTCATGTTAATAATTAATAATGAACGATGCGAACATCGTAAATGCAACGAGAGCAAAATATAAAACAAGGCCCAAATAAGATAATTTCATATTTTTAAGAGCTCATCTCGTCACGGCTCGGTTGATCGCAAATTTCAGAACCGTATATTGTAAGTACCATAAAAAGTTACACTGAATTATTATCATTGCAAATAACAGGCTTTACAGATTCATATGAATATGAAGAAGGTTGAAGATAAATTCCAGCGGATTTCCAGCGGCAGCAGAAACAGTAACACGGAGCCCTAGAGCGATGGCTCGCTCCAGCGAATGAGTCAAAATGATCACCGATACATGACACCCTTTGCACGACAACATCCTTGTGCCTCAAAGGCTGAAAAGCCGAAACAGTTTTTAAAGTGTGTCGTCCCACTCATCACTGGCGAACGATCAACAGAAATACTGAAGCTAAATAAAAGTTATCATACTGTTGAAAAATCAGCTCTATGGGCTGATTTTTCAAGCGACAGATATTTTTTGTTAGTAGATTAAAATTGACGTTTGGCAGATATTGTATGGACTGTCAAAAAATTTAAATTATTCCTCGGATAAAATTATCTGGCGTTGGATAACTACAGTCCGATAGCTTTTTTTTGAATAATGACTATTCGTCGAATGTCACTTTGAAATATTTTCTATGAAAAAGCTGTTAAAACGCAATATTAATTCCTTATATAAAAGTTATCTGACTATTGAAAAATCAGCCCTTGTTTGTTTTTAAATATGACGTGTAAGGGTGCGTCTCATAACGTATAAACTCATTTGGTCTTATTTCATTTTATTATCGTTCATAAGATATAATCAACGTGAGATATACCAACTGTTGATATAATTTCTTTACATATAACATTTATTTATTCTAAAACTTAATTAGTATAACGTTGTTTGATATAACGTTTATGTAATTGAAAATCATTTGGTCTAACGTTTAACATGTATATTGTTTATTTAATCGAAAATCATTAGGTCTAACGTTTAATATATGTATATAAAAACGTTATTATGGTTAACACCCCGACTCAGAGTACCCCGACTCGGATAGGTTAGGTTAGAAGGCTAAGGCGGGAGCGAAGCGGAGCGGAGCTCCCGCCTTAGCCTTCGTGGTTATTTTTTTTTAAACCACCCAGAAATAGGAGCCCCGCGAAGCGGGGCTCCGTCGACCTATCTTAGCGCAGGTGGTAATTAGTTACTAGTTATGTTTAATATCTACTTAGGTGACTATTACCTATAACTACGATAGAACTTACAAAGAATAAAACAAAGAAAAAATACTTTTAAATATATCTTAAACAAAATACAAAGTTATTGTTTTATTAGACCAAATAAGTTTTATATCTTTTGAGTGGTATGTCAAACGATTTTATATATAATGTATGTTATGCTTATGAAAATTAGTTATTTTAAAATTATATCAATCGTTCATTATATTAACTAATCGCTATATTAAATAAAATTATAGGTTCCGTTGTTATATATTGTAAATATTAGAGATTTTGTTGTTATATCATCTATTACTTACCCGACGTGTAAAGGTCATAGCACACGTATCAAACCGGAAAGGCATACGCACCGTATCAACTTCGTTCAGTAGTCTTTGTATGAAACTCCCTACTGCAACGCACACGAATCGGAATCGTAACGTAATCGCCTCGCCTTGGGACAAGCTCACGAACGGCGTTGCGGTGCGTCCCCACGCTTACGGCTCGTCATCCACGCGCTTACGTTTCTCCACCCGAGCTTACGTCTCTTCGTCCACCCTTGCCCCTTTCACCCCTCCGGCCTGCCTGCTGCACCATCAACCAGCGGTCGGCGAGCCGTAAGCGCGGCGTCGCCGCGTCGCCTAGCCGCAGCCGTCTCGATGTATCGGAGTTTCTGATCCGCTTTGGTTACGTGCTTACGTTAAGTTGACGCCTGTTTGACGGCGAGGCGAAAGGCGATACAGTGCCGATCCCTTTCCGATTTGATACGTGTGCTATGATCTCAAATGTAATTCCGATATTCTATTATTCACAGAATAAGCAATTTCATTTCATTACCGATCGGTGAAAATCTACATGAAGTGCCGTGTCATACAGAACTGCTTCCTATACCTACTAGGCTTACAGGAACACAAAGAAAGCCTCACAAAATAATGGCAATGGCTTTTGGTTATTGATCATTGACCGTCGAGACAAGGCCAAGGATAGCTGAATGAACCTAAGATATGATATGATGATTGAGGAACAGCCCTGAAAATATCCCACATCACAAATAATATGACTCGATATATATATATATGTCATTACAACTCAAGGTCGGTTACAAACGTAGGAGCGTAGGAGGAACTATGGTCTTTATAAATATATGTTAAATAGAATTTATTTATTTTTTATTTACAGTTACATTATAAGAACTTACAACTAATTTAACAAAATCAATTTTAGTGATAATATAACAAGAAAAGAAGAAAAAATTGTGTAATCGCTAGAAGTTTTAGTAGCAGTACGTGCATTAATTAATTGTGTAATGAGTAATAATAAAGTTAAAATTTAGACAAAGATGACATGATATCTAAAGTAAGACCTCAGTGAGCTTGAAGACTCAGAGAGGGTACACAAATGGGTTTTATTAAATAAAGTGGACTGGGTGAGGCTTTTGAATCTACTCATTGGACAATTAAAGATGTCAATATTTTCAAAAGTATTATTATATGAGTCAACCATACGGCGGACTGTTGAGCGCTCGCCAGAATTAGTCCGGCAAGAGTTCACTGCAAAAAGAGTACCTGCGTGTACCTGTTGCCTGTGTAAGGTTCTAGGTACAGCGTAACAAATCATGTTGTTTAAATTTATTCAATTGAATTTATTTCTGAGAATTTTGCATAAGATATTTTCTTCAAGGTATTTTCTTCGAGAGCTAAGGGGTAGGAGCTTGTACTAAGCTGAGTAACTGAGAATAAGGTAGGTAGGTAAAATATTCTTCAGGACTCAGTTTTCTTACAATATAATCGTCTTGAGCTGAGGATCGTTAACTTTTCCTCTCTAGAACTATCGCAGTCATCAATTTCATGGAAAATTGCGCTTTAGTATGAAATGTCTGATTTAATATTTATAAGAAGGTGCTTCCCGCAATTGAGTTCGCGTTAAACTTTAAGGCATTCAAGATAAAGCGAAACTTTATCTCGTCGAATACTCCATTACGAACAATCGATGGCGGCAGAAACTGGGCTTCAAGTAAAATCTCAAATCACAGACATATTGCATCGTCCTGAATCAGTGAGTAAGTTGTACTTACTCAACACCAAAGACTATTTCAACACTGACCGGAACTAGGGTAAGAAGTAGCCTAAAATGTATCGTGTATTTAGGTACTTATTAAGCCCAGCAGGTGGTCAAGTCGATTCTGGCAACACTGGCATTTTAGCTCATCCAAGGTGCAGGGTAAAGGTAAACGGGCACTTAGGACACTCCAGCAAGTGGGGCATGGTCTGATCAGAAGCACCGCACTCGCACTTAGTGTTGGATGGGTCAGTAATCCCCTACTTCGATAGATTGTGTCTGCAGCAGCCTACTTGGGCACGTAATCGATTAAAGGCTTTCCATACAGGCCACTGCAGATCACGCCCGGGAGGCAAATATTCCTGGAGTTTAACGAAGAAAAAAACGATATAATATATAGGTATATTTAAACAAAGGGGAAGACCCATAAATATCGATTCCAATATTGATATTTTTTGGCAGACTGACCCATGTTACATAATTTTATATACAGTGCCCTCTTAGCCGGAGGGTTTAGGTTCAAATACTACTAAGTGTCCAGTTTTGGACAAATTGTAATGTCTACAATTCCTACTAACTAGCTCTAGACGGACGTGTATCGGTTATGTTGATGGTAACAATCCAGCGGGATACTTGTGTACAGTGCGTGCCACGTAAGAAGAGACTTGACCCCGCCTCCCCCGCCTCTTTCCGCCGCCCCTATGACGTCCGGTCCCGTCCCGCACTGAGACCTCATACCGCTAAAGATACCTAAAATCGTGTTCTGCGCATGTCAGTCCACGTGGTGTGTCAAGTCTCTTCTTACGTGGCACGCACTGTAATACACAGTAGCAATGACTTTTTGACAGTTCAACAACATTCATTGCGTTATAACTTTGTTGAGCAGACAATTTTTTCGAACATAATAAAGCAATGGATTAACAATATATCCTTAAAAATTATTCAGATTGTGATTGATTATTGTTACGATATTGGGGTGCGTAATTAGTGAGCGAGTAAGTTGTACTTACTCCCCACTGACCGGAACTAGGGTAGCAGTAGCCTTAAAATGTATCGCGTAAGTAAGTAATTACTTTTTAAGCTTTTTTCAATAAAGCCATAAAAATTGTTTTAATGTTATATTTTTTTGGCAGAATGATCCAGGCTTACATACTTTATAGTGCAATGGAGCGTTTAGATTCAAATACTTCTAAGTATAGAGTTTTAGACAAATTAATGTCTATAATTGTGGAGGTATACCTATCGGATAAGTGATGGTCATGGTGACGATCCTGTTTTGTTTTACAGTTTCAATCGGCCTAGTCTTTTCCCAACCATGATGGGGCCGGCTTCCGGTTAACCGGACCTGGCTAAATACCATTATTTTAAATGGAGCGACTGCCTATGTGACCCCCACAACCCAGTTACTGGGTAATACCGATACCCCTTGGTAAGACTCGTTGTCAGACTTTCGGGCTTCTAACGACCTATAAAAAATTCATAAATGTGTGGGGATTCGTGACCGCGTGGGCGAGTGATACACAGAAGTAAGTTGTAAATAAGTAACGATTAATTTATTTAAGATATCAAGTAACTAAAGCTAGTAGTTACACTTGACACGAAAAGGTAAAATTAAATAATGTTATATGAAGAGTAAAACGAATAGAAACACTAGGTTACGGCGAGCTACAGCGAGTAAAATATGATCGGGGTCAGAGAGGACCTCGCACCATATTTTACTCGCTGTAGCTCGCCGTAACCTAGTGTTTCTATTCGTTTTACTCTTCATATAACATTATTTAATTTTACCTTTTCGTGTCAAGTGTAACTACTAGCTTTAGTTACTTGATATCTTAAATAAATTAATCGTTACTTATTTACAACTTACTTCTGTGTATCACTCGCCCACGCGGTCACGAATCCCCACAGTGGTGACTCCGACGTGATCAAACCTAGCTGAAGGAGGTGCAAAAGTTCCTGGTATTGAATGGACATGTCGTGAAACTTTAGCACGCTGACAATCGATACATGCCCTAGACCATTGTTTACAATCTTTATTCATAGAAGGCCACACAAATCGCTTCGACACTAGCTTCGTTGTAGCTCTAGCACCCGGATGTGATAGTTTATGTACGGAGTTAAAGGCTGCTCTACGAAAAGATTCGGTTATAAAAGGGCGAACGTTTGGTGTACTAACGTCGCAATAAATAGGTTCAGTTGTTCCAGGTAGACGTACATGCTTCAGTTTTAAGGAAGAATTATTATTTCTTAGTAGTGATTGCAAAGATATGTCACTGCTTTGCGAAACTGCCAACTCTGACCAATTTATACATGAGTCGATTGTTTCGATCCGCGATAAGACGTCAGCTGGTACATTGTCTGTACCTTTAACATGGCGAATATCGGTTGTGAATTGACTAATGAAGTCCAAATAACGAAACTGTCTAGGCGTATTTTGCTGATCTTTCTTTCTAAAAGCATATGTAATTGGTTTATGGTCAGTAAAAATAACAAAATTACGCGCTTCAACATGATGTCTGAAATGTTTTACTGAAGCATAAATAGCGAGGAGTTCGCGATCATACGCTGAGTACTTTTGTTCAGCAGGTGATAATTTTTTGGAAAAGAAGGCGATAGGTTGCCAATCATTACCTACTCTTTGTTGTAGCGCGGCGCCTATTGTGAAGTCAGACGCGTCAGTAAAAATGGCTAAATCTGAGTCTGAACGCGGATGAGCTAACAACGCGGCTTGAGCTAAACTGAGCTTACAGTTTTCAAAAGCATCTTTGGCTTCGTCGGTCCAAGCGATTGGTGTTTTGCCTTTGAGGTTGCCTCGTAAAAGTTCACATAACATAGCTTGACTACCGGCTGCATGAGGTATAAACCTTCTATAAAAGTTTAACATACCTAGGAACTGACGCAGCTGTTTTGCTGTGGCTGGAATCGGGTAAGTACGGATCGCTTCGACCTTTTCAGGTAGCGGGCGCGTACCATCGGCTGACACAAGATAGCCGAGAAACTTAATCGTTGATTGACCAAACACACATTTAGACGGGTTTATGACCACGCCATAAAGCCTTAACCTATTGAATACTGTCTCTAAGTGTTCCAAATGTTCTTTTTCACTACGCGAGGCGATTAAAATGTCGTCAATATAACAATAACAAAAGTCTAGATCGCGTAGCACTTCGTCCATAAACCGCTGGAAGGTTTGGGCTGCATTACGTAAACCAAATGTCATGTATGTAAATTCATATAGTCCAAACGGCGTAGTTATCGCGGTTTTGGAAATGTCTTCTTCCGCGATTGGAATTTGATTAAACGCACGCACTAAATCTAGAGTCGAAAACACTTTTTTATCACTAAGGCACTGTGCAAAGTCTTGGATATGACGCACTGGGTATTGGTCCGGTTCCGTCCTGGCGTTGAGTGCACGATAATCGCCACACGGTCTCCATTCATCATCCTTCTTAGGCACCATGTGTAAAGGCGATGCCCAGGGGCTTTGCGAAGGCCGAGCGATGCCTAGCTTCAGCATCGCGTCGAACTCCTTCTTTGCAGCGCTGTATCGATCCGGAGCAAGACGTCTGGGTTTCTGCGCGACGGGCGGTCCAGGAGTAACAATTATATGATGTTTGGTATTATGTTTCACTTGAGCCTTGCCATCAGGGCGTGTGATATCTGGGTATTTTGAGAGCAGCTGGTGATACGGCGATGAGCCCGTTATTGTTTTTATGGATGGCTCTTGATGGCCAGCTACCTGTCCGTTAACAGACAATGTGGTTGTACCATCAATGAGTCGCTTGGCTTTTGTATCGACCATAAGGTTGTAGTGTTCTAGGAAGTCGATACCTAGTATTGGCTTGCTTACGTCGGCAGCAATGAATACCCAAGTAAAATCTCTGCGTAGGCCCAAATTTAACGTGAGAGTTATGGTACCATAAGTTTTGATGGGTGTGCCGTTAGCCGCCACAAGTTCATAGTCGGTATTCTTTCTAAAAGGTAGAACTAGCTGGTGAGGAAAGACACATAGCTCTGCTCCAGTGTCTACTAAGAATTGTGCTTTCGATATACAGTCGTAAACGAAGATGCGACGTGAGGTGGGCTGGGAATGTGCGTCATCCGCCGCTAGTGACTCCCGCTGGCGTTTCCCGGCTGCGACTGGTTTCGTTTGTAAGCGCACGGCTGTATACACTTATGAGCCTTCGCGCCGAAGTTGAAATGATACCAACACAAGCCCTGACCGTTGCGGCTCTGCTGCGACGGTGATGCTTCACGTGGTCGGTAGCTGGATTGTGATCGTGACCTCTGTCTAGGATATCTACGATCGGTCTGCATTATTTCTCCCAACATGGTCATGGTTTTTACCAGCATTTCTGTTAACAACGTATTATTGGGAGGAGGCTCAACGTTAACGGCTGCAATGGCTGAGCTGCTGCTACACTCTGGCATTTGTTGCGTCTGTAATATATGGTATCCGCAAGCTCTGCGGCTTTCTCGAGCGGTACATCCTCTTGAGTGGCCATTATAACTCTCATGTTCTTGGGTAAACCTTTGACCCATACTACGCGCAGCGCGTCTTCTGTTATCGAATTACCACACTGATATTTAAGGTGACGCAAATATTGAGAAGGCGTTCGATCACCCATCGCTTGATCTTGAAGAAGCTTTGTAATTCTCACGTTTTTCGAGTCGGTGAAGCGTTTGATGATTCTTTCTTTAAAATATTGATATTCGTCTCGCCCGACAGGTGTTTGTTCCAGCACAATGTCTCGTATGTCTTTCAATACACGGTAGTCTATGCTGCGTAAACAGCATGTTAACATGTTTGCAGGGTTTGTTACCCCAGACTCCGCCATTGACCTTTCTGCTATTACAAACCATAAATCTGGACAGTCTGGTGTGAATGTCGACAGCTTACAACTAGGGCTTTCAATACCGGTATTCCGGGATCCCGTAATACCGTGATCACGGATTTTATTTTGCCCTTTTACAATACCGGTATTGACGCCCCAATACCGTGATTACGGTATTACAAACATTAGATCTGAAAATTATGTGATCTTATTCTCACACTTGTTTTCTTCAGCGGAAGCGTCCCGCTGTTATCTCAAGCTCACCCTCCCGCACCCCGCCTGAGACAATGCCCGAAATCGAGCTGTATTTATGTGTCGATTTTGTTATTGTCACTATTGTCAGTCAGTTTCGCAAAGGCGACGGGATAACGCGTCTATAATTACTTTTACATTTTTTTACGGTTTTTCAGAAATTGTTATTAACGCTTGATTTATTTTGTTACTTGTTTAGTTTTAGATTTTGATTGTTTTTTATTACATAATTATTAATAATGTTACTAAAATGATTGCTAGCTACTTAGCTAGTTAAGCTATACTTAACTTACTTGCATTTCTACAAATAATGATACCTATGTTGATTTTTACATGAGACATGATGACATTTAGGTAATAATAAGAAATATTTTTTTTTTATATTGTGCAAACAAAGTCTATGTGAAATGCCTTCCTGCAAAAAGAGTAGATTCAGTTATGTTCCTAATTCATAGTCCTACCTAAATAATCAACCAATACCAAATTATTATAAAAGAATTAAGAAAGCTGTGTATAACGTATTTATTTTAGTATTTTCAATAAAATAATAAGAACAATACCGATTTGAAAATACAAAAAGGTGTATTTTATTGGTTTTATTAATGTCCTAATTGAACTTGCGTTCAATACCGGACAACCGGTATTGATACCGGGATCACGGTATTGACTTTTCCAATACCGGTATTGATACCGGTATTGAAAAAATCCGGTATTTGAAAGCCCTACTTACAACACGACACGTTGCCGTTCTCTGGACCGTTTGCCATTTTAATACGTACTTTGATTTAACACTCGCGAAACTCTTTACGCACTGTCACGAACTCACGCTATATGATAGTTTTAATCACGTCGGGGTCACCACTGTGGGGTTATTCGTGACCGCGTGGGCGAGTGATACACAGAAATAAGTCGAAAATAAGTAACGACTAATTTATTACGATATCAAGTAACTAAAGCTAGCAGTTACACTTGACACGAAAAAGTAAAATTAAATAAGGTTACATGAATGGTAAAACTACTAGAAACACGAAGCTCGCCGTAAACTATTACGGCGAGCTTCGGCGAGTAAAGTATGATCGGGGGTCAGAGAGGACCTCGCACGATCGTAGTTCAGCACAGACTCGCCGAAGCTCGCCGTAATAGTTTACGGCGAGCTTCGTGTTTCTAGTAGTTTTACCATTCATGTAACCTTATTTAATTTTACTTTTTCGTGTCAAGTGTAACTGCTAGCTTTAGTTACTTGATATCGTAATAAATTAGTCGTTACTTATTTTCGACTTATTTCTGTGTATCACTCGCCCACGCGGTCACGAATAACCCCACAAATGACAGTCGGGACCAACGGCTTAAAGTGTTTTCCGTGGCAGAGGGGTCTCGTTATGTAATGATGGTCACCCATCACGGACCGACCGCGGCAAGCGTAGCTTAACCTGATCGATCGACCAGTTTATTATTATTTTAATTTATTTTATATTTTTTGTAATTAGACTTATAAATTAAGCCCCACAAAACCGTTGTAATGGTTTGACTGTGGGGTCGGTGAGTCTCTAGACACTCATACTTACATAATATGTATATAACTCACACTAACATATTATATCAAAATAATTTTTTTTTAATTTGTTTCTGAACCTATTTTTATTTGTTTCACTCCTTATGTCTGCCGGCAGACTGTTCAATAGATATGGTATTCGTTTTTTTAGGGTTCTGTCACCAAAGTAATTGGTGACTCTGGGTACATTGAATCTGCCAGCAGCCATAGATCGTGTGTTATGATTGTTGAATACGAGAGTTAAGCTATGCTCTTGGGTACCTTGATAGTTAACTAATAAAAGATATTTATGTTTGTAAGTGATAGGTAGAATTTTACATATTTTAAATAGTTATATAGTGTGGCTATTACTTAGTCACGAGCCCCCTCCCCCTGTTTTATTTTTCATTTAATAGAATTTCTTTTAACACAAGGTGCAATTCCTATATTTAAATGAACATTCAGTCTAGTCTCTTCTAGATTTTGAACGTTTTTAATTACGGTATGGTCTATAGTGGTATTTTTACTTTGAATAACAAGTAGTTAGGGTACAGGGTAACAGGTAGTTAGTTTTAAATTGTAAGTTCTTAAGTTAATTTTAAGACCACGCCTATCGCATTATGTATACACCTGTAATGATAGTGGTAGGGAGATTTTAATAAATAAATAAATAAATAATAATAAGTAAGAAGTTCTTTCAAAGTAAAAATATGTGCTCATCACCGAAATCATAAGCCCTGCCCGTAAACAATTTCACTCGATGAGCTGTTATTCAAAGGATGTGCAGTGTTTTTGTGTGTTGCGCATGAGTGGCGTCTCGGCCGGCGCCTCGTGCAACGTATCCTATTACAAAGGACGACCCGAACGCGTTACCAAGTGTATATGCGTCGAGGCGATATGAAAGTGAGATTCGGTGATCTGGGCTTCGAGTTAAAATTCAAGAAGAAGGTAGAAATATTACAACCAACGATAATTACAAGTCCTCACCTGCCTAGCCTTTTCCCAACTATGTTGGGGTCGGCTTCCAGTCTAACCGGATGCAGCTGAATACCAGTATTTTACATAGAGCGACTGCCTATCTGACCTCCACAACCTAGTTACTGGGTAATACAAGACAAAGAAATTTCTCCCCTTGGTAAGACTGGTTGTCAGACTTTCGGGCTTCTGACTAGCCGTAACGACTGTCAAAGATCCACAAATGGCAGCCGGGACCAACGGCTTAACGTGCTTTCCGAGGCACGGAGAGGTCACGGTATGTAAAGATGGTCACCCATCCACAGACTAACCGCGGCAAGCGTAGCTTAACCTAATCGATCGACCTGTGCGGCTTACTATTTAGCCACGGGCTCTCCCTTATTAGTAACCTAATTAGTAACCCGATTGCACTACAAGAGCTTAATGGGACTATTGGTTAGGGATTGTTTTTTTTATTTTCTCGAGTGCCTGGACCTCTGGTAACTCCTGTATTGTTGATAGGTCGTAAGGGACTAGTGACGCGGTCACTATACGAAACATTTTTCTATTATTATAGGTTTGGTATAAAAAACTAATAAGAATAGCTAATAAAATAAAGCTCTATACTTATAGTAAATATTTCAAAACACTTTTTTCCCTTTATCGATACTACAAATAAATGCTTTCATTTTCAAACTTTTTATGGGGCATATCGATATGGGGATATAATATTTATAATAGGACCTTATTGTTCTACACTATTGTTATAATAATACGAACTCACTTCGAGTCTAAAGCGACTTTTATTAGTAAAGGACAGGGTGACATATCGTTGCCGCCCGTTCCTTCAAAAATGGGTGTTATATGTCATAATTTATGATACATTCGCATTCTGAATAAAAAAACATACACCATTAAGCGCCTAAACGGTATACCGAGGATTTAGTTACTTTCCGAAGAAGCATCGGTTACCAACCTAAATTAAAAGTTGAAAAAATCACAAGCCCTGCATTTTGAACTCTATCAATATTGGAATACGAAAAATGAGAAATATGAATAATGCTCTAATGTAGTTTGTCAGTCTATAATTCATTAGTTTCTGTGAGGGTCGCTCTCGGTATTTTTTGAGGCACAATTTTGATTGATTGCAATAGGAAGTCAGCCGGTTCGATTCAGTTTTGAGTCAGAATAATGTTTAACATGTTTGTATTGGAAACCTCAAACAAGATGTGAATTGTGGGTGTTGTATTTTTTTATTTTAAGATTTTTGTCGGGTATCAAATTGGATTGCCCAAGCTATCTAGGTACCTACTACTACCCAGTAACCGTAGGAGCGTTTCAAGAATGTGAGTATTTAAATATTACGCACTAACAGATATTTAGATACATTTCCATTAGGTATAGGCACATAGATGTTTCCCCATAGCACCCATGCTATGGAAAATGGGGTTCCAGAACGTTCTCATAGGCAGAAGTTGGAAAAGAGAGATTTTTACTCTAAGCAAGTATTATTATTGTTCATTGTCATCACGTCGTCTAACTCTTGAATATTAAAAACAAATCCTATACTATACATACTATAGTATATTCTAGATGTCAAAGTTACCTATAGAAATCCAAACTCACTATTGATAATTAAATTAATTTATCTCAGTTTCAAAACTAAAGCCGTTATATTTCGAGAAGACACGCGTATTGGCATTAGTGCAAACAGGCTCCTAATCTACTGGAGACGCTGACAATAATTCTAGAAGCAGAATTACACATATATCTTGTTAGAATTGATAGGGATGCGGCTACGAGAAACGCGACATAAATACGCGGAATTTATTCCACTCGGTACATATTATATGCACGTATCTATCTAGCAACGTTAATTTCACTGTTTGAGACTGGTATCGGATTTATGTTTGGAATCAATCGCAGTGATAGTATTTGTGCACATACAGGTCGATGTCATCGGTAAAGTTAGAACTGATATGTCTGGAATGTTTCTCTAAAATCCAATCGAAAAATTAATCTTATAGAATACCTATTTTCATGGATAATATACAATGATAGAAAATAAATCTTAATTATGTTTGTTAGAGTTTTAATTGCACTTAAGGCTGTTGCAATTGCAATAGTACCTAACCCTGAGACTTCGCAAGATGTTGTAATTTGTGGAGCATTTATTACCAACTTAAATGAGATTGAAGACTTAAAAAAAACAATATATTGAAATCGTAGGTAGGTACTTCAATATTTTGTTTTTTTCAGTCTTAATATCAAATCTATCTACAATTATTTTTATCTCTGCTTATTCTATTGGTGATTAAAATCTTAATGTTCTAACTGACGTCGATTCTCATCTAACAATACAAATAACGGTACTAGGAGGGCATAAACCAGTGTTGATCATAACTCACGAGGCCTGAAGGTCGAAGTCACCTCGGGGCAGAAAGTCATATGTGAGAGATATTACCTGTCATTCATTGTTATATCAATATACGTACGTCGCGTCGTGTACTTAACCAGTACCCAAGAACGATTAGTATTGTGTATTAAAGCATTATATTAAATTTGTATACTAAACTTCAATAATCAAAATAGAAACTGGTTAAGTATTCGAGTTCCGTTAACTTTATTAACAATGGTTAATTTATTGCTCATTAGATTATTACATGGAATTCGATAAATTATAGTATACTAGCGACCCGCCCCGGCTTCGCACGGGTGCAATGCTGATACTAAATACACTACAGAAAAACTGTGAACGTTGTATATAAAAACATAGCGGCCCGCTCCGGCTTTTTTATAGGCACGCTCTTGCCGCACCGCCGCAAACGCTACGTCCCGCAATTTTTAAATCTGTAATATCTTCGAAAATTTTCACTTAAATCATACGGTGTAAAGGGCCATATAGATCTATATTAAATGAACAATGTATTCAAGGTATTTAATTGGTTAAGGATTAATGCTGTATTGGTTAAAATCGCTTCGAAAATTAGCCATTATTTGTCGTAAAAAGTAAATGACAAAAAAAAGTTATTGTGGGTTATCCATAAGAGATAGACATATACCATCACGGACTTTTCTGTAGACCTTTTCAATGTGTACAATACTTAGTACATTATTTTGATAAAACTCGTAGGGTTCAGCCTGCGTTTGCAATGTAAGCGGAAAAAATGTAATTATTTACGACATCACATTAGAAACCTCAAAAATAACAGTACTTCTCCACTATTTAATGGATGTTATTATACATATAAACCTTCCTCTTGAATCACTCTATCTATTAAAAAAAACCGCATCAAAATCCGTTGCGTAGTTTCAAAGATTTAAGCATACAAAGGGACATAGGGACATAGGGACAGAGAAAGCGACTTTGTTTTATACTATGTAGTGATACCTTAGTATTAGGTATTGTAGCTTTATAGATAATTGTTTGTATTACAAATAATAATCTCTTTATCATTAATCTGGGGGCCTAAAAAGGCCACTTTGGCGGGGTCATAAAAGGATAACATTATGAAACATAATATGGCGAAGACAGCCCGTGTTTTTCTTTTTTTCGCTGCACTACGTAGGTTTAATCAAAGAGATTTAGATTGGATTGATTGGTATTTCAGCACCGACAAAAAAAATAACTGAAAAATCCTTCAACAATGGGATTTGATACGATTAACTTAACAGTTAATTGTCCACTGTGATTAATAATGATATCCTTTTATGATTCTGCCAAAGTGACCTTTTTAGGCCCCCTGTTCTAATCAACCAATTAACAATCAGAATATACTTGCGCGCCTTATTATCCTTACTAGGTCTCGTCTCTAGCATAACGAGCTATATTTCTTTCTTTTTCTTTTTAATACAGTATCAAATCGAATATAATTATATCAACATCACTTTAACTGGCCACTGCTGGAGATAGGCCTCTCTAATCCGGTAATCCCAAACCATTTTATTCAATCTCGACGAACAACAACAGACAACATGCCACTTCTAAAAGACTGCTAATCGAATAAACTTAGTTAAACAACTTCTAATGTATAACTTAACTGTCAACTAGATTTCAACGAGGTAATTGAAGTTCATGCAAAAAACTTACTATTCTTCTTCATAAGTTGCACTTACTTATTTTTTCATAAAGGATAATAAAAAGTAGTGTCCACCTCGGGAGCAACAGAAACACTCTCGCCTTCAAAATTGTTGTTTGCTCCCTTGGCAAACAATCTACTATTTTCTTTTAGCATATCGATGGCTAATAAGTTTGTTGCAAAAATTAAAATACATACATATGATGTTTAGAACAAAACTTCTCGTCATGTCTTTGATTTTGGTGTTTGCAGGTCTGCGCCTGGGACAGATGCAGTCTCTGGCGGGGCTGGCGGCCGTGATACATACAGTACCCGGCGACAAATATTGCACATCGATCTTTGGAAAGAGACAATCGGCTAATTTCGGATTCGCGGAGCGTTATCTCTGTCGCACGAAATACAAACAGTCCGGTATCTATTAGGAGCTGTTAAAACAATATTATGATTTGCTTCTTTTCATAATTATTTTTATTCTTTGTATAAAATCGATAGGATCGAATAGGTTGTGTGTGTGCAATATTTATCGCCGGGTACTGTGCAAACATAAACTCAGACTTCCTTCCCATGGGCGTAGGCAGAAACATACATAACACCACCGGCATGTTTTCCTTCACCGTTCCGACATTTTTTTTTTTTTGATAATGGCATCTCGTAGTTGACCTTGAGAGGTCGTGACTGCTGAACCGGACTATTCCGTTTCGACAGCAGCAGTGTTGAAATAAATAACACAAAGTGAAGACTTGAGGTCCGGATCGTCCATAAAATAGTGTGACTGAAGACGGGAAGTATTTCTTTAAAATACAACCGAACATTACTCGTATCTTACCTCAAAACTCATTTAAAAATCATTTGTTTTTCACACCGCAATCGATAAGGGCACAAGATGTGGTTTTTAATTACACCACAGATAATAAAATGCCATTATTTATAAATGGTATTTTTTTTTCGGCGCCTTCTATTGCGTCAAGCATTCTCTTTCATCCAATCTTGACGTCTGGTAGTTAAATTTTAACAGTTAATTATTATAGATTAAAATTCAGATTAACAGGTACACTCAGCGCTATAAACTCTAGATCGTTTACTGTGTTTTTTGGTTTAGTAATAATTATAATTTTTGAGTGCGCTTCTAAAGCGTCGGGTCTCAGTGGTCGGTTTTTGAATTGTAGTTTTGAGTTAATAATGTTTTGAATACAGAATTAAGTAGGGAAGAGGTGTGTCAATTGTTACAGGAGGCAATTGTAACAATGTTGTTTCAACGAAATCTGTCGTTCAGTAGCGATAGCTTTACATGGCAATCGAAGCTTTATTTGGTGCTGTTTTACCGACCGAACTTATAGGTAAAACAGTTCGTGCGTGTGCTGTCAGTTGAAGATAATTTGTATTATAGCAAGTTATGTAAATTTATTTTTCTTCACAGTTTTTGTTATCTTAATTAAATATAACAGTTTTATAATAATTCAGTGGTTATTTTAGGATAATCTACCATCCAATCTAGAAGTGCAGGTATGTAATTTGTTTAAATTTACCATAGATTTTTGTTAAATAAATCTTTAATGCAAAATGGCAGTAGTGGTGCAAAAGTAACAAAACAAGGAGGCGCAATTGTAACGGATTAACAATGTATCCCTACAGCACCTTCCCCTTCCCTACCCTTCAGCACTTTCGAAATCATATCAGATTTTGCACCAGACCTCTCTAATCATACATCGCCACATAGGTCTTCACTAGTAGATTTGATCCCGCCTCCAAAAGCACCACCTCAAGTCAAATCTAAGACTGGGAGATCTAAAGGGAAAAGTGCGATATACACTGATACGCCAGAGAAGGAAGAGTTGGAGGTAAAGCAAAGAAAGATTAATGACAAAAAGATACCAAAATTAAGAAATTTAGAACCTAAGCAAGCAAGGAAAAAATTGACTAAAAAATACTGAAAGAACTGAAAATAATGAGGCAGAAGATATAAATGAAGACACAGATGGTGCAGACGAAGATAATAACTATTGTATAGTCTGTTTTGAACATTATAAAACCAGTAGAGAAGATTGGTTGCAATGCAGGGACTGCCATAAATGGGCACACTCCAGCTGTGCAAAAAATGATCCCCTTTTTGTGTGTTTAAACTGATTGTCAGTATGACTGTTAAATTTTTATATATTTTTTTAAGTGTTTTAAGTTCTTTTTTGATGTTTAGAGTGAACTGCTGTCAAGATTTTGTTAAATTATTTTTTTATTGTTGAAGATTTCTATATGTTACAATTGACTCTCATTGCTGTTACAATTGACCCTCTTAGTGCAGCAATTGTAACACTATTAGTTGATCTCATTAAGTGCCATTTCCTAGTATTTAATCGACGTTTTTGTTGTTTACTATATTTGATTTTATAATTAGATAACTCAACCATATTGTGACCAAAAATGATTGCGCTGTGATTGTTAATTAAAATATTATTAAGAATTGTATTTTTTTTGTTACTATTGATACACCTCTCCCCTAATTGTTACATTTACAAATTCATTAATGAGAATAGCTTCCTTCTAGGTAACTGGTAAGTAATATCTGGGATAATGATCTAATTTATATTAAAATACGAGCTGAATGAAATAAGAAAAATCTAATTCCCACTTTTCTAATAATTGTCCAAGATAAAAATATAGTTCTTTAGTTTGATACTGATACACACGTTTTTCGAATAACCTTAGAAGAAGAGAATCACAATTTACATATTCTGCATTCGTGATTTGTTTCCCAAAAATGTAAGCAAATATGAATTTATAGAAAAATAGCTTTAAATCCTACACAAAAAAGTTCAGTTTACGCTACAACTTCAAACATTTTTATAACTTTTTCAATAGCGCTAGTCACTCTGAAATCAACTTAATTACCATCAAGTAAAATAAAGATCATATTTGTTTAACTTGAAATAATATTAATTTGAAACATAAGTTTGAATAGACTTAACATAAAACATACATAAACTCACAATTTTTACCCATGGGGTTGAAAGAAACTACAGTACGCTACCTGCTACGATCGTTACATACCTACTCCTTTTGCTCGTTTACGTTCATACATGCACGCCGGTTGCGAATACTCCTCACCTGACCTTTATGAAGATCATCACCAATAAGACAAAGCAAAACACAACACAGAAATCACAATTTCTCCATCTTTAAATCTTTTCTCTCTCCAGAAATTCACCTGTGTGAACACTAAGGGCAATAAAACGTTCTCTTATAATCCTAAGCGAATATTTCCTTATTTGCATTTCGAAATGGAATCGACCCACAGTTTATTTAGCGGCCGATATAATTAAACAATCAACGTTTAACACTGCTGTTGTCTCGTAAATCATAAATTATTTCTCCGGTTAATATAAAAGTGGGTTATGCTTACACCGTAGCGAATAAGGACGGCGAGCAAAACGTATGCTCGGTCGTGTTGCAATCAATCATTATTCAGTCTTGAATAAGGCGAAGTCATATCTATCAACCAATCTATTCTTTAAAAATCTCTCCGTGATAACTTAGGTGAAGTGAGCTTGACATCCAACCTGGTGCTAGGGATTGATGAGGGGTGAGATTTTTGCAGAATATTACTACAGGTGGAATATCAGCTCACTTGAAGCTCACTTCACCAAAGTTACTACGGTAAGATTTTTCAGAATAACCCGGCTGGTATTGAAACTTAGGAAAGATTAGTTTAGAAATACAAAAGATTGTCAATAAGTCATTTTAATACTTACTTACTCCAGTTTTAAATGAATTAAATTCGTATATTGTATTGTAGTTGTCGGAAATTTAACGTAAAATTTCGTACGCTGTTCGCATTCTAGGAGTTAATTAAATCAGCAATGAAAATAAATGGAGCTTTTAATTTTATTATATTAAGCATTTTTTAATTGTTTTTTTGAAGCGTTCATCGCAACAGTATGGTCTTCGGGATAATTGCTTCTCATTTCACGAATTATAATATTTTGTTTTAATAAACTGGATACCAAAAACGGAAAAATTAAACCGATAAGTATTATTTTTTTTTTAAATATTTGTTTCTCATACCAACGTGATTTTGTGCTTTCATGTTATTGTAGGTAGGTAAATATGTACTTATAAATAATATAGTTAGATTTTAAACATATATTACGAACTACGGTGTAACATACAGCCAGCAAAGTTAATAAGACGTTTCAAATGAGAATTTCTAATTTTCGCTGCGCCTGCGTTGGGCTGTAAACCTGCGCATCGCACTATTGCAGGCAATTGCCTAATTACGATGGAGGCACCAGTCAGCATATAGCTTTAGTCGGGAGCCAGGAACCTTGGGAATAATACTCTGAGAAAACAGGAATTATCTAAGTGATATCTTGACTAAGAGATTTTATCACTACTAACGCTCTTAATTTCATAAGGTCGAAGGAATAATGGAACCGCCCGCAATCTACCACTTGTACCGTACGATATGTTATTTTTTACAAAAGTAACTTTACTCAAGTAACTTAAGACAACGCTAACATACAGCATAGTAAACACGTCTTGAAGAATTCCACATTTAACGCCTTCGAAGCAAGAGTGAACAGGCGTCTTCTTGGAAGGCTCGTTCCATCATAGACGTCATTCATCGCTTTCCATGAGGCGTAATCGAGGTCAAAAGCAGGCGAATGGGCCTGCTTTAAAAATAATAATAAAAAACCAACACGTAGAGGAAGGTGTCAAGTAATTGTGGTGGTTGTGAGGATCAGAAGAGGTACCTATTTATTTATTTATTTTTTTATTTATTAAACTTTATGCACAAGTAAAAAAACTGTACAAAGGCGGACTTAATGCCTTGGGCTTTTTCTACCAGTCTACCTTAGAGTGATGCAGAAACAACATTCAGTAGGTGCAATAGCAAAAAAAAAACAAATAGAAAATATTTATAAGTAAAATATAAGAATAAATACATATATACATACATATAAAAATATATATATTGCTGTGTTATCAAACCGACACTACAGCTGCTAGTAAAAATAAGAACAGCCGGTCTTTTCCGTAAAAAGCTGACCGTGTAAACTTAGGTAAAGTGAACTGTCATTCCAGCTGATGCTAGGGACTGACACTTTTGACAGCTCACTTCAACTAAGTTATTAAATCAAGGTGAGATTTTTACAGAATATTAGCAAGTAGAAGTATTCGCTACGGCCCACAACGTCATGCTTTCGACCAACTTAACATCGCGTGACCGCACAACGTAAATATAGACTCCTAAACAATTACGTCACGACCCCAGACTATGTACACTACTTACAAAATAAAAAAATAAATCAAAATCAAATAAAAACGGCCGGCATAGCAGTAAAGCAATTAAAAAGCAAACAATCAGAGTTTACAACGGAGTCGGGTCGTCCCGTTCCTAACCGCTCATAAAACGGGGTAGTCGACGAAAAAAAGAGAACCTATAATTGTTCAGTCGTAAAAACTCGGGAACTGGTGATGGTAAAACTCCATGGCGAATGGATGGTGAAGCAACTGATTTTTTCTATAAAAAACACTCAAGTAGCATGGGGCTGCTGATTTTGAAGGTTCGAAATTCAATCAGGATGATATTTGAACATTATTATTTTTGCATCACTGCAAGGCACTATGTTTAACTGTCTTTACCTTTGATAATTATGATAAATCTAAAGTGTGGCTAATAAACACCTTTTTAGGATAGGTACTATTAATTGTTTCCATTCAACTATACTTAAGTATGCTAAGATATTTATTTATTTATAATATGCACTTTATAATATGCACAAGTAAAAACTGTACAAAGGCGGACTTAATGCCTTGGGCATTTTCTACTAGTCCACCTTAGGGCGATGCAGAGACAGGACACAATAGGTGCAATAACATGAAACAAATTGGAAAATATTTATAACTTAAATATAAGAATAAATACATTTAAATAAACACACATCAAAATATAAGACAACAAAAAAAAGAAAGTTATGAGAGATAAACAAGAAAACCTACAACAACTTAATTCTGAGACGAATCTGTCAACTTCTTGTGTATGTTGTATATTATGCTTCTTCCTTCCTTTTTTGGTCTTTTTACCAAGTGTTCTGCCGCTTTATGCAAAAGGGTGATTAGTAAAAGAAATAAAGGAAAATAAGCCTTAAGAGACCAAAAGATACCTATATAATATATATGTACGTCGTTTTTGTCTAATACGGTATAATTTACTTCTGTCTGTACTTGATGTCCCTCTATTCGATTGCCTTGCTAATACAAAATAATGCACCAAACAAATCAGCCTACTGCAGGTCTCCGCTAACATCTCACCATCGAAGCAGCGAGAACAAACAAATCGGTCCAATCAGCAAGACAACCGAAACATCGAAGGCCGTCAACAACTCATATATTTGTCATCCACACCAAAACCCATTTGTGCATTGTTAACATGCATACATATAATTTATCGCCCGATGTCCAACTCTCCAGGCATAAATACTAAAAACAAAACAGTACCGACATCGAAAAAAATGATTAACATTGAAAATGAAGTGTTAATTGTGTAGAAACATTGAAAAATGATCAACATATGTTATATAAATAACAATAAATAAAGTTTCGAAATACAGTTTAAATAATAATAAGTGCAAGAGTGAGGTTCGAATAAAAAAACAACGCGTTATTAATTTCGTGGTTGTAGAGGTGTGAGCTTGTGGCACGGAGGCATGCGTGGAGCCGCTAGAGATGTATTTTTAATTTACAATCATTTTTCCGACAATTATTCTTTTAAAAACTTCTAAAGTTAGTTTTACAGGCTCTCGTGTTAAAAGTTTTTAGGAAGTGAAAAGTTGTTATTATACTCGTATGGGTCATGAACAAAACATAAAACAACTATCTATAATTGGGGCAAATAAAATAATACCTACCATATTTTTGCTGCACACCAAATACCAAATTAAATTTATTTACAAAACCGTCAGTCGCACGCCAATTCGTTTGAATTTCATGCTATATAAACAAAATATGAACTTTAACAAAGTGACCACAACGTGCGAAATTGTTTTCATACTTTCATTCATGCATACAGTAATTTTATCTGCTATAGTAAAACTAGTGCAGGTTATAAAATGATGAATGCATTTCACGCGAAAGTACCTATTATGAAATGAATAAAAGCTCTTTCTCTTTATCTGAATTATGCACTATAAAACGTGCATATTTTGTTTCTGCTGCATAAAAAAAGTATTATATTTAACAAAATAGGTTGAGACCTATCAGTCAGTCAGTTAGTTATTTAGTTTAGAACATCATTTAAATATGTAGTTAGGTGTAATAATATAGTTTATTACTGTTTATATAGATGTAGGTGTACTAACCAATTTTTCTGCACAATAAAGATTCTTCAGTATCAACATAGTTAACAAAATGTGTCATTACATTACAGTCTTGGAATTAACCAATAAATTATTAACGAAACGAAATGTTTTAAAGCTGATATAGATAGCAGATAGTTGGTAGCTGTGCCAGTATCTGGAAATTTTGTGATAATATTATTAATTGTCAATAATGAAGTCCTGCGAAGTCTTCGGTTACATGAATCTAGAAGCCCTGTGCACAATAAATTCCTGGTATGATGCCAAAGGAGTCTTCAACAACTGATACACTGCATTGATTCACAGGGGAAACTAAAGCAGGTAGCAGACAAACTAATAGTATTTGATTAGAATATAGATGGAATTCATTGCGACTAGAATAACTATATTATAATTTAGTTTGTAGATCTCTTTGTGAAGGCGCTTGTTCGAGGAACTACCAACTATATACTATTTTAGCTGTTATGGTTTATTCTGTAATTTATATTATAACATTTAAAGTTGTTTGTTTGTATTAAAATAAGCACCTAAAAAGTATTATTAATGTTAAACTAATGCATGCCCTAAACAGACAAAATACGGACTGAATGTACATAAAACCCCCAATTTTTACATCTGGTGTAACCTGTATTTTTTTTTAGCAAATAAATGATTCTTATTTTTATTGTGTCCTGGGTTGAAGGGATGTTAACGAATCTGTGGTATCTCTGCGATTGGAGATTCTTTTAAGCTGAAACCACTTACCATTCGGTGCATCTAAGCAATTAAAAAAAAAATATACCTATTTCTGACCAGATAAATTAATGACACTTTTACTGTAGGTATACCATTCAGTGTTCCATTCATAATTTGAGAGTTGTTATAAAATAAACCTACATCCAATTAATTGATGCCGCACTACACGATGCATTAAAATCATCGACAGTTTTATGGCGTGATGATTTAATTATGGTTTTGCATCATAATTAAAATATTTTTTTGAAATGTGTAGTAGTAGACATTCAATGAAATTGGTGGTCTGATTTTCCTATGTAAATATTTAATTTTCACGCTATTCATTTTTGGTTTGTCATTCAATGTAACCTTTTATAGCTTTACTAGCTGCGCCCCGCGGTTTCACCCGCGTAAATTTCGATCCCAAAAAAATTCTGGAGGGGCCACCCTTGTCACCTAGGGGTATAAAAATAGCCTACGACCTATTCTCAGACCTACCGAATATACACAAAAAAAAATCATAAAAATAGGTCAAGCCGTTTCGGAGGAGTTCGATAAAAAACGCTGTGACACGGGATTTTTACATACATTTAGGAAAGAGTACAAAACAAGATTTACCTCTAGACCCTCGAGCCATTTTTAAATTTCAACCTATAAACCGACAAAGTTAAAGTTCTTATTTCAAAAACTGACGTTAAACCCGGGACAAAGTGGTCAATTGTGCATTAAGAACTTAACGTTCGTCGGAATAAAGTTTAAAATACTGTAACTGGCTCGCAGATTTAGGCTAGGTCGAAGTTAGATCTCGTTTTAAAATAAGACGGATAGAGTTTAGCCTTTAAACAATATTTTATGTGCGACTTTATGATCACCGAGATCATTGTGGCTGGATGTGGCCACTGCCTGGACTGTGACTTAGTGAAGGCCGCAGGAATTCGCTGGATACGTGTAGCATAGGACCGGTCGATGTGGCGTCGCTTGGGGGAGGCCTAAGTAAAAGAAAGAAAGAAAATACGTTTATTTGCGGCAGCGGCGGCGGCGGCCGCGGTTTTAAGTCCAGCAAAACAGTTTGTTGTGCTATAATGTTGTATTAAAACTTATTTTTTATATAAGTTATTAATATCTATTTATTATCAATAGGTTTGTCCGTACACAGTAGGTACATTAGTGTAGAGGTTTCTCTCTCTAGAGCCCTGACCACCGGCAACTTGGACCCTGTTCCTGATGAGGATGGTCCACTATTTTTTATATTGTTTAAACGTTTTCTATACTTGGGAATATTAAAATATTTAATTAACGTGTATGTAAATGTAATAAAGAAAATACTAACACAGAAAAAAAATCACATCAAAAAGTACTGTATATTTTTTATTAAAATCAGCTCTAAGGATTTCTCGGTCCGAGCTTCAATTTCGAACCAGAGTTTGACTTACGACGCAGGTCTAAATAACTGCCGGCCACTCATTACATTCCAAGTCGCTATTTGCATAACTATTGGAATCGAACCTGGGACCCGACGGTGTGTGTTTAGTCTGATGAACGACTTGTGGACGTTAAACGCATTCGCTGTTTCAATGCGATCTTTTTTTTTTGCAAAGTTTATGATCGTAACGATAATTGTTTTTTTTTTACAATGTTGATTGGTTAAAATATCGTCAAACAGCATCACTGCGTATTGTTAGAGGCAATATTTTCTTATTCATGACCTATCATAATTGAAATTCAATTGAATTCTTGTGTAGAAATATGTATTCTCCTATCGCAGGTATGCTGGAAGAGATTTCCTTAGAAAAAAGCATAATTTTTGTACGTATTTTTCTGTTCCTTTGCTGACTGGCACATATTTTCATGCTAAGAATATGTGCCAGTCCTATATGTGTCACTCGCTTTACGAACAGAATCTGTATTTGACAGCTTCGTGATGGGCCTTCTTACACCCTGTATACGCCAAGCACAAGCAAAGCATGATGCACATATTTTTGGTAGGTGGGTTGACTGTTTTGCTTGTGCTTGGCGTATACAGGGTGTAAGAAGGCCCATCACGAAGCTGTCAAATACAGATTCTGTTCGTAAAGCGTGACGTTTCTGAGATATTAACGTTCAATGTTGATCAAAGTTGATATGGATGTAACGTGATCAACTTTAAACGAGTGATGCTTTACGAGGTTTGGTCCCATTATATTTTCTGTTTCCATTAATGTCGGCTATCGATTTATATAGGCTACATGCGTGGCCGCCATTTTGAAAATAAAACAAAGTAGACCGGTACCTAAGCCACGGATCTTCAAAGCTCTTTCATCATAATCGGTCGAGCCATTTTCGAGTTTTGGCGAAACTAACGCACGGCAATTTATCTTTATAAAAATAATACACGGATTTCAATCAAAATCAAATTTATGACAAACGATGAAACTATGTAATTTTCACGCTGCATAGGCTACACGCTGACGCTACGGGTACCTATTTGCCGCGGCAACACTACGCCAATTATTATACGCTGCACACGAACGTTGAAAGCTGACGCACGCTACGGATACGCTACGAACCCGTAGCGCATATACTACGCGGAAATTAAATCATTAGATAACATCCCATACTGAAAAAATGTGTCGAGCTATATAGGTCTGAGCTCAAATGGATGTCCATACGCCAAAGAAGAAGTTTGCGCGCTTTGACCACGCTTTTCTCCCTTCTCAACTCTCCCACTCCTCCTTCTTATCTCGTGTCTCACTTCCAATATCTATGTTCTTCTCACGCTAAGAATCTGCGTTCTTCTAACAATCTTCTCCTACTCTGTCCTTCTCATACTTCTGACTTTGTTCATTCTTCCTTTCATATTCAGTCCATTCCTCTTTGGAATGCACTTCCTCTTGATATCAGGACGGCCACCAGTCGGTGTGCATTTAACCGGAAATTGCAGAGTTATTTACAAAACAAATAGAGTAGAGTCATCTCAACACCTCTCTCCCTTGAATTTGTGTATATATATATATTATAAGTATATAAATTATAGTAAATAGTATGTATGTGTATATAACTTATTTATGTATTTGTGTACCTAGTTTTAATAGATTTTTTTTTTATCATTGTTCCTCTCATTCAAAGCACCTGCCATCCAATCTCTTCACCACCCTTGGTTGACTGGTAGAGAATGCCTAAGGCATTAAGTCCGCCTTTGTACCTTTTTGTGCGAGAAGTTTAAATAAATAAATAAATAAAAAAGTAAATCGCCAGCATCATTTTACTAATCTTCAAAATACCAACTTTTAGACATTACAAAGATGGAAATTGTATTATATAGTTTTATTAGGCTTTGAATCTATCCTTGCCAAACCTAACAATGACAGTTGAATATCACATTTCTATCGGCATTCACCGTCAGAGGGTAGACGACTAAAATTGAATTTTATCAAATCCCATAAAATCATATCAGAATCCACTGCATTTACGTCCTTAATTCAAGTGTTCAAGGTCCATGTTAGATAGTCACAGTATTTCAGGGAAACTGTACTGTCGTGTCGTGTGTCGCATTGTCTTGTTTATCTATCTTGTATAGAGCGTAGCTTTGTGAATGCATATGTAAATAGTTGCTTTCATTTTCTCTGAACGCGACCGTTTGAGTTTTATTCTTGTGGGTAATGTGTGTTTAGTAACTTTACTTATATAGAAACGGAATGCATTGTTTGTGCCTAAGTACGAGTAGGTATCTAAAATGAAAAGGACTTCTTCTTCCATCTTTTGCCTACGATATTTAGTATGTTTTGACAAAAGTGTCATCATCATAGTCAGCCTATAATGTTCCCACTGCTGGGACACAGGCCTCCTCTCAGTGAGAGGGAGTGGGCCGTAATCCACCACGCGGGCCCAGTGCGGGTTGGTAGATGTCACATGTCTTCGAATTTTTGGTTCTAGGACATGCCGGTTTCCTCACGATGTTTTCCTTCACCGTTTTGTTAGCAGTGGTGATGAAATAATTTACACAAAGTAAAGCGCCTGTCTGGGTTTGAACCTACGACCTACAACTCGTAAGTCGCGGCCGTTACCACTTGGCCACCACTGCACAGACAAAAGTGTGTTTCACTTATATTATTTATGTACAGACGCCAGCACATCAAGCTACCCGAAACTGTCAAATTTTCCCATTCAACTTTGAACCTTATGCTTCAGTGATAAAGTTGAAAATCTATTAAAGAAATTTGACAGATTGTAGTAGCTTGACGTGCTGGCGTCTGTACCTACGGTTAACCAGCATAAAATCATCATAACGGTCGTTATCTCAGCCGAAACTTTCCCACAGTTGGGCAAAAGTCTCCTCCATTGAAACTGTTTATTTTGCTGTCATATTATTGTTCCTCGCTGCAACGTGAAGGCTCCTTCAAACAGGCGCGACACGCGATACAAGCGCGCACACGCACCGCAAGTCGCGCAACGAGCGGTGCCTTACGTCGCGTGCGATTCGCGGCGCGTCGCGCTTGTTGCAGGAGCCTTTACGCTGCTTCCCGTTGCGGCTGTAATGTACGCTTAGCTTAAAACGTCATCATCATCTAGCCATTCCCCAATCATGTTGGGGTCAACTCCCAGTCCAACCGGATGCAGCTACATACCAATATTTTATATGGAGCGACTGCCTATCTGACCTCCACAACCCAATTACTGGGTAACACGATACCCCTTGGTAAGACTGGTTGTCAGACTTTCGGGTTTCTGACTACCTGTAGCGACAGTCAAAGATATTCGAATGACAAAACTAGGTACTTGGCTTAAAGGCTCCTACAAACAGGCGCGACACGACACGCGACACAAAGACACCGCAAGTCGCGCAACGAGCGGTGCCTTTGTGCCGCGCGTCGTGTCGCGCGTCGTGTCGCGCTTGTTTGTAGGAGCCTTAAAACGTAGGTACTTATTAGGTACAAAAACTGAGTCTAACTAAAAATAACGATTTAGGTAGGCAATAGCTTCGATCCATGTGCAAAGTTACCATAGTAGACTCTTATTACTCTTATTTTAATACTTAGAAATATTTATCCTCTCGGTTAATAAAAAAAAAAAAACGGACGAGCAAAACTTCAAACAGTAGCAACATTACGGCACTATTATTATACTCGATCCTAATTTCAATAAAAATAAGTTGCAGACAATTATAAAAGGTGCGAGTTTTGCAAAATTGACCAAAAAACTGACGTATCATTGTTGTGTTTAGAATTGTACGCTCGTTGTATTTTAAGTATAGTCCTAACATAACACTTTGGAACTATTATAGAAATAGGGTTCCGTGTAATTTTCAAGTGATTTAATTTTGAATTTCACGTAGGTACAGTAATAAAAGACAGTTATGATTTCTTATAAACTTAAAATAGTTAACTACGCAGTGTAACAATTTATAGTAACAAAAATCGCCTTGCCCTTCCACATCGCCATTATGCTTTTTTATAAGGATATCTTGTGACTATTTCGTGTCGTTATTTAAAACTGTATTTTAATATTAGTTAATTTCAACGAATCCGGTAAAACATTCACATAGACGAAAACCTACCTGAGTTAAACAACTAACTGAACAGAACTGCAAGTAACAGCAAGCACAAGTTACCCGTATAACTACAGAACCATTCCAAAGGAACAGCTTTTTCCTTTCGCTACCGTAAAACTAAAACTCAAACTGTACCGCTCAAGCTCTTATAAAAAATAAACATTTATTACACACTCGAACCTCTATTATTCTGAGTAGCAGAAAAAATATAACACCCCAATAGTCCAATAAAAGTAGGATTTGGTCTTTATTTCAGATATTAATAGTCAAAGTTTCTTGGAAGGTTGGTTCTCTGTTCTCACGGAATACTGACATGTAACCGTTTGATTGAGTTAACAGTAATAAATAGTTGATTACAGGGCAGGCGCCGTCGTCGTAAACACATATAGTGTGGTTTATTATTCACGTAAATATGTGCTTGTCATTTTTTGTTTGGACGTTTTATGAATTCGCTCATTTTGTAGTGTGACCTGCGACTTGGAGATTTTTATGATAATAAAATTACATTTTTTATTGGTTGGGGCATGAATACTGGAGGCATGTAGTGGATGCCTAAGGGTGGCTCGGGCCGTACGTAGTATGTGTCGTGTAATGTAATGAAAATTCCTCGGGCTGATGTTACATGCAGTGCTCGCACTGGTCCAACTCTCGTCAGTTTTTGCAAGAGCACAATGGCACTCCATGTCGCATCGAGCATTTAGTAATACACAAGAGCGTCGTTCGAACAATTCACATTACATTATATGACGCTACATTGCATTTTACAACCGTTCTAAAGTAGATACTCTGATAAGTTGATAGCCAATTAAAGGTAGGTACAATTCAGGTGTTAAACATTGGAATAAAGTATGTGTTGTTAACTCCTGCTAGATCAACGCACATCAGGGACTGGTAGCGACATCTTGAGTCAGGAAACGACACCACACGCTACGTCATACCTATTTCTCGAACGTGATTGGTTTCCATCTAAAATATTGTGCCCTCACCCCCTTCCTTGAATATTGTAAGGTCAAGAGAAAATATACATCTTTTGTTCGTTAAACCTAACGCATCGTTTTAATTGCAAATCCTCTACACAATCTATAAAACACATAAGTTTTCACCAAACCTCACCGCTGCTGCTACATTTTGGTCCTTCGAGCCGGATATTGGGATATCGATACCTACAAGATCGCCGAGCGACCTTTGGACGACCCCTTGCATGTGGCGGTTTGAGAAGAAAACGCAAAAGGTTTCATCGAACCTCACCGCTGCTGCTACAGTATGTATACATTGCAATCAGAATATTTCAGGTGTATTAAATGATAGGTAGCTACTTGTTTCGGTTGTTTTGATGTTACCTACGTTTTTCAGACTAATAAATTTATAAAATAATTAAATAGTTACATTTGTTTCAGGTAAATAACACCCATCGCCAAACATAAATTAATAGAAAACATGTAAAATAAATCAAATAAAATCAGATAAAAAACAAATTAAAAACAAATCAAATTAATTGAAATGAAATCAAATCAACTTTATAACTCCTATGGCCAATCGTAAGTCCTGGCAAAATTATAATTTGTCAACCGTTCAGGCTTAAAAAAAAAAGGAATTATTGAGAAACTTCAAGAACGCAATACAATAATAATTATAATAAATTAATGCTCCTTCAATGATGTTTTCATAATGAGCAAAATGAAGGCTTCTAAGCCGACATAGTTCCACAAGCAATGCGATTACATCCCTCATAGACTAGGGGTGCTACAACTAAGAATATATTTAAAAAGAATGAAGTTTAATGAAGTATTGTTTATCTATACAAAAGTATTATTCATAGTAAAACTGAAGAGTTTGTTTGTTTGAACCCACTAATCTCTGGCTGACACTACCAGTCGGATTTGAGAAATTCTTTTTGCATTTTGATAGCCCAATTCTTGAGGAATGCTACAGGCAAAATAAGTTAAAATCACGCTAGGACCCTCAGGAGCTGAAAAAAACAATACAAAAAATACCTGTGGCACTCGGGAACTGACGCGGAAAAGCTATGTATAGCATTTTTTATCAACTTCTGCAATTATTATTTTGTATTAATTTTTATTTATGCATTATTTTATTTCTTTGATATTAATTCAAGTCACTTTTTGAGCGTGGTGACCGATAAGTAAACAATTTTTTTCTTCTATTGAATAAAAGAGAAGTTAATATCGTTTAAAATATTTTTATTATCTTACAATACATGTAGGTTATTCAGGATTTTTTATCATTGAAACTATAGGTTTATGGTAACTGAAATAAGAAACATAAGTTTGAGACTTGATATCCTCTAAATATCTGGAAAATACCGCGTCAATGGTGGTCCCATTCTCACCTAGCATCGTGTCTAAAAGAGATAGAATCAGTTATGAGCAGTTAGCAGCTAGTCTACACGCATACGTCTAGTCGCACGCACACAAACACCGTGCCGAAGTCTGCCGAACTGAAACGACGTTAGACGATACACGGCTTTCAACGCCGCGCCGCTGTGCCGATAAAAGCTATGTAATAGCTTAAATAGCTCTGAAACAACGCTAAGCGAAAACGAAGTAATAGCGCGGGCAGGCGATGCGATGCGACGGGACGGATCGGTCATTGGTGAAATCCGCACTGAGACTGTGTTAAAAGTAGGTGTTATCAACATCGTAATTGCCTTACAACTTACTGACGTAATTCCCAGTAAATTGAAACTTCACAAAGCTTGAAACTCTCTGATTGTCAAATAGACAAGTAGACCTTGTTGTTGTATGACGTGCAAGTGATTTTCAACCTTAGGGTGGTAAGTAACGTGATCGACACTACCTAATAATTAAAAAAGGGTGTAAGTATTAACAAAAGTAGTTGATCATCATCATCTGTCTAGCCTTTTCCCAACTTTGTTGGGATCGGCAGTCTAACCGGATGCAGCTGAATACCAGTATTTTACTACTGATTGACTGCTGCATCTAACCCAAAACCCAGTTACTAGGTAATACCATACCCCTTGATCAAACTGGTTGTCAGACTTTCGGGTTTCTGACGACCCGTAACGACTGTCAAACATCCACGAATGAGATCCGGGACTAACGGTTTAACGTGCTGTCCGAAGCAGAGTAGTCTTGCTATGCAAAGATGGTCAGCAATCCACAGATCAGCTGCGGACGGTCCGTGGCAGTGTAGCTTCACCAGATCGATGGACCCGTCAGGCTGTTGCAACTTAGCCAAAAGCTCAAAAGTAGGTACCAATCAATAAAACCTTAAAAACTTTCAAAAAAACTGCCTTACTTAACCATAGCTTTAGTTTACACTTTGTACTATAAGCCGAACAACTTAATTAACTTATCCAAACTAAAGTGTAATATCAACTATTTCTTAGGCGATTTACACCTTTACGTGATCGCTCGTTAACAGACTTTATTGGTGTTCGTAAAGATAATAATCTAGTACACCGATACCTATACGAAGGTACCGCAAAATGTAGGTTGCGGTAGTGGGAGATATTCCTAGCTTCATAAATTCTTTGATAGAGCATAAGTGTCAATATATAGTTCTGATTTGCAAGATTTCTTCGATGACATTTAATATTAATGATTGTGAAAGGACGTTAAGCTGTTTTTGCTTCCTGCTGTCATTCATGGATCTTTGACAGTCGTTATGGGTTGTTAGAAGCCCGAAAAACTCACAACCTGGCTTACTAAGGGGTATTACCCAGTAACTGGGTTGTAAAGGTCAGATAGGCAGTCGCTGGTACTCAGCTGCGTTCGGTTAGACTGGAAGCCGATTCCAATCCAACATACTTGGAGGCAGATGATGATTAATGTTTGTGGCTACGGTAGGGTAGGCTGCACGTCACTACTTTGAAGTGTTGAATACGAGACTTTTGGCTGCTTTGTATTGCTGCTTTGTATTATGTGAAGCGCGCTGCGATGCCATTTTTTAAATCGCATGTTCATGCAAAATAAAATCGCGAACGCTAATATAATTCATCAAACGATTCTTTACCTACCTTTTTTTCTTTACCTTTTTCTTTTTTTTTCTTTTTTTTTACCGCAATGTGCAGCGTCTAGTACCTATATTGGTTTTGTTCACAGATTGGCGATTATTTTCCGCAACGATTAAATTTCGTGGTGCGCGCTCAGCCTTAGTGTATATTTTGTAATGTGCGTTTTGTTTGTGCAGAATAAACAATTTTTATTTCTTTTTTATTCAATATAAGCCGTGCTCACATTATTTAGAGAGGAGATTTCTATCGACACTAGTGTCTTGCATTAGACCTTATAGAGAAAACCTCTTGATACTTTTAGCCAAATTTGTAATACGTTTAATGAAAGAAATTACATATAATATATTTTATAAATTTTTAATAACATATATTTCTCTATAATTTTAGATTTTCTCATAAAAATACCTATATATTTTGTCCATTTATGATTACCGAATGCTCATGTTGAAGCTAACTGAAGGCCCCTTTTATCACATATCATATTTAGTCTAATTTAAAACACATGCATAACCTTGCGTCCAAACAAATTGGCTGGACAACAATCCCGTTATTGTTCCCTAACTGACATTTTAACACCTTACAGGGGCTAGAAACCTTCGCGTTAAAAACTTAAGTAGAACCAAGTGTGAACGATTCCGTAGCACCTGTAATTTATACAAAAGATTTTATTGTTGCATTTTGTTTTATATTTGGTTAGTGTGGGGGTGCTAATGTGATGCTAATTAAGGGGCGTCGAGACTGACGCAAGCCCGTCATGAATAGTCGAAGAGTTAGCCGTTGTCGTGAGTGCCTTGGTAAGACTTTGGAGGGTTTTTGCCGGTTTGAAGATGTATGTTGTCGATCCTGACCAAAGGTTTAAAACACCTGGTGGGAAAATGTTTTTTTTTTGTGAACCGTCCTTTTATTTTTTTTTCAGGAAATAGAAAATCATTAAATGACCCCTGCTCTGGGTGGAGCGGAAGGGAGTGTCAGACTCTTACTGACTAAAACCCACCCGTGTTCCTTCCTTAGCCCTTTATGTTCCGGGCCAGCGGTAACCCTTTCGGACAATCCCGCGCTGATTGTGAACCGTCCTTGCATTTATTTCCGGATTTTCGCTGGCTATACACCAACTGTTTTAAATTAATGAAATACCTTTGATACGCCGTATTTTTTACTTTACAACTACGCATACGTACCTATCCTTTCTATCATTGTTTTGGTATGTTAACATGCTATAAGGTTTGGGCGAGGGGCTTGATGGTAAATATTAACAGCCACGCGGTTCGATCGATCAGGTTAAGGGGATTACCTCGCTCAAATCCTGAAAATACCGTGTGTTTAAAGAAGTTTGTAGATGAATCCTTTTGTGCGTTTTCAATATAAAAAATATAAGTTAAACTAAAGATCATCACAAATACATTGTATTGTTTAAAAATTTTAATAAACTTACTCAAATTTTATCAAAAAATCGTAACAAATAAGGTCCTTTTTCAACCTAAATTGAAAATTTTCTCTATAACGGCTCAATAACTCGGCATGAATTTTATACCAAAAAATACGTAATGACGTACATATTTAACAATGTGTATTGATATTTATTCTCATATTTCTTTTAATATTTTATAAAAATCCGAAATTTCGCGAAAAGCACTATGTCACTCCCGCACTCGTCCCTCTCTCTCTCGTCGTTTCGTCGTAAGTTAGTACGGGGCAGCATGCTCAAGGTCATTGGGCAATGTAATGCCCTTAAGCTACGCGTCCCGCGGTTGGGTGCACTTATCTTACTAAAAAGATGTAGATTTATTCGAACGTAGATAATGTTTACATACCTATATTATATTCTCACAAATTGGGTTTAGTATTGAACTATAATTTCACGTAAACTCCTCAACTTGATGATACATAGCAAACCCCAAATGAGTCAGGGCCCAAAATAACGCAGTATGGTCGTCGTCTGGAATCGAACCGCGCTCTTTGATCCGCCGTCCCCTTTGTAACCTTACACGAGACTGGTACCTCTCCACACCTGAAATTATTAACGACCGATGACTGACTAGGATTACTGAAATAACAAGAGAGCGCAGTAATAGGGAAGCAGGAGATAAGGCAGCGTAACGTGCAATTATGATGTTGGCAAACGGGATTGACTGTGGGGATTTGACCACAAGTTGATCTAATAGTTAGAGGAGATAATTCCTAACGAACAGAAGAGGCAAATCTCTCTAAGGCCGTTTGTTTATGACACGGTTTCATTACGAGATGGCGTATACACCGCGTTGTAGAAAAAAAAGTGGCATTCCGGGAGTGCCGACAGAAGTGAAAACAAAACACAAACACACCACTCACCATCACTCACTGACATATCGGATATACATTAAAACCGAGTACATACCGAGGACAGCCGAACACATCCGAAGCGGGTATTTTTTTAATCGTCTTATAAACAAAACACGCGCGGTGTAACAGTGTAACAGCTTACTGTAACAGTGGTGCGAGTTCAATGGTTTTTCCCATCTCAAAAAATCCACAACGCGCCCAAAGAAGTTTTCCACTTCAAAAATACACACACTTTCACTGCTGAACACAGCCACAAAATAGTTGACTCATAAAATACTTAGTATCAGACGCCAGCACGTCAATCTGTCAGATTTCTTTATTAGATTTTCAGCATTATTGCTAAAATATAAGGTTCAAAGTTGATTGGGAAAATTTAACAGTTTCGGGTAGGTTGATGTGCTGGCGTCTGTTCATTTTTGTTTTAACATCGGACTCCATCGCTGTGGACATCGAGAAGGCGTGGCACGGCACCCATATAGAGATGTCTGGATTAAGAAGGTCAAGGTCCTCAAGAGGCCACGTTTCGAGATCTTTAAGTTTATGGAGCTCCACGGCGAGGGTGGTGGTGAAGAGGATCGGAGCGTCCCGAAGACTATGACCATCCTGTTCAAGAGAGCGTTCAAGTTAAAATATACGGTACGTTACAAAAATATTGTATTTAACTGTGTCAAACCTATACATTATATAGGCGATTACATACTTTTCATCATTGTGCATTCTTTTGAATTCCATATATATGTAGGTACTCAATTCATTAAGTGTCTTAATATATTCAATATTAAATAACTTGTTAAAAGTTCTAACTGAAATAAAACCGCTTTACAATTAAAGATCATAAAAGAAACTCACCCCATATCTCATTCACTCATCAAACAACAAACCATAAAGTAATTAACAATTTTTTCAATAAACAATCAATTGAATTCTCATGTTACACTCAATTCATGCTCATATAAGGTAAAAACTTCATTATTATCATAATATTTATTAATACAATACGTATCGAAGTATTAATTGAACTATTTCTATAGAACGAGTTCTCCCATCTCGCCTTATAAGGCTCCCTGTTTTTTTTTAATATCATAATATAAAAGTGCTTCTGTAACCTAATCATAGGTACTGCATGCTCGTAGGTGACTGAATTATAATACTAGTAGATGACTAAATTAACAGCCTGACAATAATTAATAGGATCTGCTGTATGGCTCCTTTTCAGTGTTGCTATGCTTAGTGGGGTATTCTCCTTTGAATTTTGTAACACGACTCGCAAGCACATGGATATTGAACATGGGAGATATTTTTTGTGCCAGTAAACGTATAAAAATGTACGAAATTTGTAGAATACATTGTAGGTAACTCTCAAACATGAACATGCAAAACTCTCAGTAAACATACAATGATTATTATAATTTCTTACAAGAATTAAAACGAAGACAAAGTCTTGCTTGAGTCATTTTGTGTGACAATAAGGAGTTATTGGCCATGGTCTGCGTTAAGGCTCCTGCAAACAGGCGCGACGCGCGACGCGTTTTGCGCGCGGCTCAAAGGCACCGCTCGTTGCGCGACTTGCGGTGCTTTTGTGCCGCACGCGATTTTATCGCGTGTCGCGCCTGTTTGAAGAAACCTTTACGGTACAGCAATAACAGTTTCTACGAAAATTGAAGAAAAAACTAATTCTTATTAGAGTTTGTGTTGTACCACTTCATGGAGGTGCTGTTTGCTCTCCTCTACGTTATGGAAAGGGCTTTTACTATTTTTTATTCAATTCGTTAGCTTTCGCGACAATTCAAAACATGCTAAAAAGTCTATCAAAAATAATTTCCTAATCCTTTAACTTTTACTGAGTAGCCGTAGACCGAAAAATCCACAACAATCAGGTAAAATTTTCCACCTAGCAACACTTGGCATCGAGGCTGTTCCATGCCGGTTTCATCTCGACCGGTCGTTTTTGCGCTCCTATACGAGTATAAGGCTCGGCCCACAATTGATATTAATTTCATGAGATGCTATTGAGGTAAAAAAACCCGCCCCGTAAAGGCTGGTCGTCTTGTTTTTGCAGCACATACTGGCTCCTCGCAAAAGCGACTTCCGTGATGAAAGCGGTTGATTGGGGAGTGTCCAAACAAGATGGGCTATTTGTACTGAGTTTTTCGTACTTCATTGCTAGGCTGTTCGCTTGTTCCTATATTTTATCGACAGGTATTGATTGTACTGTGTGTAGATTTACCAATGAAGGTTTTCTGAAATGACGTTCGCTAGGTGGCAGCACTGGCGCGTCAGGTCCAGGCTGTCAAAGGGCCTATATTTTCTTTATTCATGACTGAATGATGAACGAATGAATGAATCGAATGATGAACGTCATCATATATTTTATATTCATTGTCGAAATGGAAGACCTCTTGTCAAAGTGGTGCCAACTGGTGTCGTAAATTTTCACGAAACCCCCATTAGGTAGCAGATTATTATGTAGACCTATGCTTCCGCTGGTGTAGTTTAGATTATGTTGACTTTCAAGGAATACGGAATATTTTCCTTCGATAATTAGATAATCAGGGTTTGCTTCTACAATAAATTTATTTTGGGTTTTCCTCCAACTGGAAGGAAGATAAGTTTATTTGATCAATTCTGGCTTATCATGGCCTCCGTTGCTGATAACTTGGTTTTAACTTGTTATTAATAATGTAGGTGAGAAAGAAATAATTTTCTATTAACTTCTCATGGCTCTATAAAACAAACAACCGTGAAGATATGTAAGTACCTATAACAGCAGTTGCCAGTTAGTTGTTTTGTCGCGTAAAATTAGCGACCGCAACCGGTTGCTGGCGACCATTGCAATCGCCTGTAATTTGTATCGGTACTACAAATAAGTGGCAATTATTTTAGTACACTAAGTCTTAAATCTGATCGGATATACAGTGTCGTTGCATTGTATTTTACCTACTTATCGAGTTACAATTATTATGTTCAGATACCTACTAAACTTTGATTTTGAAGTAAATTATTTGCGGACACGGAGAGATGGACTACGAGAGAGAACTATTTTATAGCAAATGTCCATCATTGTAATGGAAAAGGACACATGTAAAAAAAAAAAACAACAAACAACACAACAACAACAATAATAATATATTATTTGTTTAAATCCATCGATATTTAGGTCCTCCATCGC
Source organism: Luperina nickerlii (assembly GCA_963855955.1). Taxonomy (NCBI): domain Eukaryota; kingdom Metazoa; phylum Arthropoda; class Insecta; order Lepidoptera; family Noctuidae; genus Luperina; species Luperina nickerlii. The sequence goes on from OY979662.1 coordinate 5,253,075, forward strand.
CCCACTTTCGTTATTCCCCCTTCTGCAGTACACTTTGGGGCCTCGAAAAGTGGCAATCACATTCAAAGCGATTCGTATTTCTACAACAACTTTCAAGAGGATTGACATAAACCTTTTAGTAACGTCAATCCAATACATTTTTGACTTTTACATAATTGTTATCGCTGATAAAATATCACTTTATTTGCCCCCCCCCCCTCTCGTACAGTTCGTGCACTGACTTCTCAGTAGTTCCATCTTGAAATACAAGTAAGATTGTGAACTTATTATTTTAGCATTTTTATCACTTATAGCTATACTAGCAGCGCCCCGCGGTTTCACCCGCGTAAGTTTGGATCCCGTGGGAATATCGTGATAAAAAGTATCCTTTGTGTTAATCCAGGAAATGGTCTATCTATGTGCCAATTTTCATCAAAATCTGTTCAAAGGTTTACGCGTGAATGAGTAACAAACATCCAAACATCTTCACAAACTTTCACATTTATAATATTACTAGCTGCCCCCCGCGGTTTGACGCGCGTAAATGTCGATCCCATGGGCACATCGGGATAAAAGGTAGCCTATATGTTAATTCAGGGTGTCAGATACCTCCATACAAAATTTTATCAAAATTGCTCCAGCCGTTTGAGCGTGAAGAACTAACAAACATATAAACACACACAACACTCACCAACTTCCGCCCTTATAATATTAGTGTGATATATATAGAAAGAAAGAAAGAAAGAAAAGAAAGAAAGAAAAAGTATTTAGTTTTTTTTATAGTAGGATTAGTGCGGTTACTAATGAGGTCTAGACTAGACCGTTCCCATTTTTAGTAACGCTACGCTTTGACTAGAAAATGGCACGATGATAACATACGTATAGAAGCATAGGTATTCGTTAGGATGCGGTCATGAAACAAGTGGCAGGGAACCATGGCCGAGCAGCATGTCGATTCTGTAAAAATCTCACCGTGAATACTTGCGTGGAGTGAGCTGTCAGTGTCATCCCACTGATGCTAGGGATTGACCAAGCAAACATTTACAATCATAAAAGAGATTTTAATAATATTTTTTAATGCTAATCCTATTGATATTTTTATATAATTCAAAGCTAGTATTTTAGTGGTCAAAACATTCGCCAGCGCCTAACGCGCTTGCGCGGCGTGAAATATGGCTCATTCCGAATTAAGTCATCATCGCTCACATGAATAATTTGCTTTCCGATTTAGATAAATCACCACTATGGCAGCTGAGTCAGTAATATACCTATTCACTTGAATAGTTACTCATGGTTGGATTATAGTATTTATTTGTGTATACACCACGAATTTCTTCTTCTTTGGTAAGGTGGCGACTGTAACCAGAAGCAAAATTTCGAAAATGCCACGTTAGTTTAAAGATTGGTGATAATTATTAATTTAGGGCATGGTCGGTAGTCGGCGTTATCGCAAGATGGCACATGCCATGACTTCATATATGTCGATTCACGGGACATCGTTATCGCGTTCACGTTAATTCAGAAAAGGGCCCTAATTCACTATGACCACTTAATGATTCATTACTTCGAAACCACGTCAATTCCTTAATAACCTAATCACTACATCTGCTATTAACCATGGGCGTAGCCACACTGGGGCAAGCTGGGGCGCTTGCCCCACCCTGGCTCTGACAAGAAAAAAATACGGAAATTAATGCATTGAAGGAAATGGAAGTGGCGGATCTGATAAAAATTACGGAAATGCAATTTTATCCCAGCGTAAAAACTGCGCTCGCTATTTTTCTTGCCCAGCCATGTACGACCTGCATTACGGCGGGTCAAAACGTAGCTTCGCTCAACCATGGGCGAAAATCGTCTAAGCGGCCTGTGTATGCTAAGTGTGCACAGAACGAGGATCGCCGAATCAAAAAATACATTTGTAGAAGAAGTGCTAAATAGGTTCTGCCAGAACCCACGCCGGCTTCTCTTGAAGTAATATTAGGTACTTATAAAGTTAGTTAAAACTTATATTTATAAACACCGACTATTCATAAATAAAACTATAATATCTGTCCTGTGTGTAATTGTTTATTTTCTGTACCTGAAAATATAAACCTCTAAATTTACAGATTAACAAATTAGCATAGGCGCAGAGCCCAAACGGCTCAAGTTACAAAAAAATTACCGGGGGAGGGGGGGGGGGATAGGTTGACTGCTGCCCCACCCTGAGCCCAAGGCTGGCTACGCCCATGCTATTAACGTATTCTCTATGACACAATGACCGAAACCGGTTTGAACTGTCAAAATACCACGCTTGACAACCGTACGGCGTGGTAAGATTATGCGGGGAATAATAGATAAATACCATACAGCAGAATTGGGGTCAAGAAAGAAATAAAGAAAATACGTTTATTTGCGGCAAACATGACGCATAAAAATAAAAACACAACCGAAAAGCAAAAATAACAATTCAAGGTTCAAGGTGTAAGCACGCTGTAGTCGATTACAGTGCAATTCGGAATGTACCATATATCACTCCACTCGAATCTCGTAACCATGGCAACATCACCTCGGCGTCAACACCTCCACCAGCCGCGTTTTGATTAGCGAATACCTCGTCTTTTTCTACTTTTACACATTTTGAAAATCGCTCAACGAAAACTTTGCTTAATCTGCCCCTTGGCAGACTCTAAGGCAGGGTCGCCATGAAATGTTGGGGGTTCAAGGGTCGTTAGAATTAGACAACCAGCTTGATAGAATGTACTTTAATGAATATCTAGTGAATTTATGTTACTATGCGCATTGATGTAAACTGCTTACTTATATTCTAAAGGAGTGAACTTACTACGTTATGCACTATTAGGGACCATACATACACTTCAGGGTTGACACTAACCACTTCTTCATTTAAGGGTTACTAGAGGTGCAGTGCAAACACGGGCGCGCGATGAGCGATAAAATATTTGCACTTATTTGACGTTGGTATTGCATTTTCCTAATGTTCTTATACATGACGCCTTACAAGTTAAATATGTAAAAACAAATCTCTAATGTGATAATGAGTGACTAACGCGCAAGCGCGGCGTGATCTTATCACTTCACCTTCACTCCACCCGATTCACGACATTAAATGTCATGAATCGGGTGAAGTGAAGGTGAAGTGATCACGCAATCTGCAATGTGATAATGACAGTGATTAACGCGCAAGCGCGGCGTGATCTTATCACTTCACCTTCACTTCACCCGATTTACGACATTTAGTGTCGTGAATCGGGTGAAGTGATCACGCCACACAAACTACGTGGGATTACATTCTATGGTCCGTCAGCTAGGCATCCGTTAGCACTTGATGACTTGACACACTCGGTTATCTCTTCTAATTCAATAGATTTGGGTTAATAACAACGCTGAACATCGTCGCAGTCTTTACTAGACTCGATCTACAATTGCTCATAATAACCAAACAATGTCGATGCGTATTTTCATCAGTCTAGCTGTCATAAACGTGAATGTTTTAATTTTATTTACTGTTCGTGCGTGACGCGCTCGCGTCTCAGTCTATATAAGGACTTACTAGACTAGGGAAAAAATAAAAAAAAACAGGATTGAGATTCTGACTGCGCTTCTGTTTTGCTATTTTATTGTAAGTAAAACCCCACAAAATATTAATGTTTTGACCACTAAAATACTAGCTTTGAATTATATAAAAATATCAATAGGATTAGGGTAAAAAATATTATTAAAATCTCGATTATGATTGTAAATCTATGCTTGGTCAATCCCTAGTATCTGGTAAGATGACACTGACAGTTCACTCCTTGCTCACTTCACCTAAGTTTTCACGGTGAGATGGTTACAGAATCGCACTGCAGGAACGAAAGTGTTCCGTCGAACCACGCCGCTTGGCTACCAATGCTCGCCGCTGGCTTCGTGAACACAGCCCCAGCAGGCTCAACGGAAATGGCCAGAATGCGTGTAGTCCTTTCAAATCATGCAAACCATCATTTGTGTTCTTCATCAAAGCCTCGTTATTCAGTGGTAGCCACCTACATCGTTAGCATGTCTGGAGTTGACAGCAGTTATGTATGTGTCCCGTGTCCCCTCAGTGGTTAGTGGTAACAATGATTGGGAGCAACATCCCTTCCAGATAGATCATTTACACCTGACGACAGTGACAGCTCATGCGTATTTTCTCAATTGATGTAGGTACGTAGAGCGGCTGTGAGCGAGTTCAGATGGTCTGCCTGCGTTAGCATCTATGCTTGCATTTCTCAGTAGCCCTAGGCCGGTGAGATGCGGATAATCTTGGAAGCGTGCAACTGCAGGCTACCTTGCTTTTCCTGCGGCTGCCAGTCAGACACGCAATAGATAGATGTGTTACATAAGTACACAATATAAAACCTTATTCTACAAGCATAGACATAAGTGTCAATTTCCTTTGTGGTGGAGTTTCTTGCCCATTCTTCTCCATACGAAAACTACCTTTTGGAAGGGGTGACTAGAATCAATTCAATTTTACTGTATGTTTTGACGTTCAAAAGTGCCTTTAATGTGCCTATTTGAAATAAATGATTTGACTTTGACTTTGACCTTTAATCGAAATAAATTATTTGACTTTGTCTTTGACTTTTAATCATAAATGCGCTACGATTTGCGCCGATACGCTTCGTCGGGTCCTGTCAGGTGTAAATGGTCCTTAACACAGACACAGTGCCTTCATAAACGTATATGGTTTCATAAAACGCACACGCATTGGACCAACTAAAATCACAGACTATGTAAACCATGTCAGGATGGGACGCAAAGGTAAGGACTTTTGTGCTCTAATTAATCCTTCGTCACGAATATAAGTAACATTATATCATTATGTGTCACAAATATAAAGATCTAGCATATCTGCTTACCTTGCAAGAAAACAAGGATAACGATACACACACTTTGTACAAAATCTGTTTACAATATTACTGAGATCATATTTTAAACCTTACGCCTTTGAATTAGGGGGCAGAATTGACGGCATCCGTCAACAGAAATATAATTGTCACTGCATAATGAGATGAAAGCTATGGCGACTATTTTAGGATGAATGAGACATACGGACAGGCAATTTGGAAGACAAATTTTTAATTTTGATATTCGCTTAGAGATAAGTCGTTTCGTGAATCAGGGTGCCTTCGCATCGGGTGTTGATGTAACTAGAGTTTGTACGTAGGCGTTGAATTCTGGTGGAAGCCTTGTATTGGCCTAGTTGACGCTGCGTAGGCGCCTTGTAGACGCTCCCTAGACGCTGCGTAGGTGCCTCGTAGACGTAGCCTAGACGTCGCCTATTCCTCGCCTAGAGCTTTCAAAACTGTAATAAATAAATGAAGAATGAAGAAAGGCGTGAAAATTGATAGGTGGATTTATGACGTTAAGTCACATAAGTTTGAGTTGTTGTATTATACTGTTAGCTATGCCGGAGAATTTATATATTAACATTTTGACCGCCACAGTCATGTATAGATGACAACCCAAAATGTGTCCAGCGCCACGGTTCGACTACATGACAGACTTTGACGCCGAGGGCACGTTTTTGATTTTTTGACGTGTGGCGGTCAAAAGGTTAAGGTAGTTAGACTAACATTAAAGACTTATGATTAGGCCATACCATACTATTATACATTAGGCCACACCTACATACTTATAACCTAAAATTATGGAATAGGAATAACGCACCTCTACAATAACATCAGACTCTAAAAATCTAAAACAGCTCTTCTCAAACTTAAATCAACATGAATCATTCTTGATCATACCTACCCGTGTTGTTGCAAAATAACAAAATAATTAACATAATAATGATCACAGGGACAAGCGAGCCGTCCCCAACCTCAGTATGTATCGTTTCTAATTATTATAAATCTGTCGTCTCCAATGCGAGAGGACACTGTGTAGTCTTTTTTCACCCATCGAGTAATTTCACACGGACAAGTGTTAGGGATGTTAATTAAATGCTTCGTTTTTATTATTGTGCGCAGCCGTTTTTTATTTTTGTGCACTGTGCTTCATGCTCCATGCCTATTGTGATTAAAAAGTTCGGGAACTCCGAATCTCGCATTGAGAGTTATTGTTTGTTTCGGGATTCTGGTGTGCATTATGAAGTTTTAACGATTCTTTGTGTGGTGAGGTTATGTACGAGGTTTTGGGATGTTTTTGTTCTGTAACCCTTTTTATCCTTTTGCATTAAATATGTAAGTTATTTAGAGTTTACCGTATTTAAGCACCCATAATGAAGACTATGAATTAAATACCTATTTCACTAAGACAAAAATTAAATAAAAACTGTATTCTTGTGATGGCCTAATGGTCTAGGCGTCGCCTCTTGTGTACGATGTTGTGGGTTCAAATCAGGGCAAGTAAGTTTCTAAGTTTATCTTGGATATTACTGACATCAGTGAAGGGGAACATCGTGAGGAAACCTGGACTTACAGTTAGTGAAGTCTGAAATCGCCTAAAGGCTCCTACAAACAGGCGCGACACGCGACGCGAATCGCGCGCGACAGTAAGGCACCGCTCGTTGCGCGACTTGCGGTGCCTTTGTGTCGCGTGTCGTGTCGCGCCTGTTTGAAGGAGCCTTAACCCGTCTTAAGGCTCCTGCAAACAGGCGCAACGCGCGACGCGAATCACGCGCGACACAAAGGCACCGCTCGTTGCGCGACTTGCGGTGCCTTTGTGTCGCGTGTCGCGTCGCACCTGTGTGTACGAGCCTTTAAGCAAGCGTGGTGATAAATGCTCGTGTCTTCTCTGTATGAGAACAGGTCTTTACGCTGCAGTGGGACAAAAATAGGCTGGTATCATTAATTAAAATATCTATGATAATATTGGATAATAATACTTGCCTATACTATTTCATTCTTAGGGACTAATTATATTTTCAACAGAATACATACCATCGAGGAAACTCCTTTGGCCTCGAGCCTTTGGGCCTCGTATAGGACTTTCTGTTTCATTTTCCTTTTTTATTTTCTTTTTTTTATATAGGTTGGTTTTTTATTTTGCTGTATTTAGTTTAGTTTGTGATCTTCCTGTACCTACGAGTCGCAATAAATACGTTTTCTTTCTTTCTTTCTATATGTCGCAGCCAACTCGCTAAATTAGCCGTTTAGTTAACCACCTGGCCTTTGGAAGTAGTGCTCGCCTCGCTTCGCTCTCTCGGCTCGCACGCGGTGGACCACAGTTCTAACCTAACCTAACCCATTTGGCCGGGGTGACCTGGGTTAGTTACTGCGACCAATTCGGCATGCGCATGATTGGTTACAGACTTCTAACCTAAACTATAACTGAATATCATTCAGGCCGTTAATTGAACAGCCGCCGTTTAGTTAAAATATAGGCGGTTAACTAAACGGCTAATTAAACCAGTTGGCTGCGACATATACATCTTAAGGGCTATTCTTGTTTGCAGTGCTCGGCTGCTATAGTAACGCTTGCTAGCAGATGTGGTCATCGTGTGCACGGGATTTTGTTTCCAAATTGGACAGATGTAAGTTTCCTCGATGATACATTATATACCAACGGATTCAAAGATATTATGTTTATCCTAGATTTTCTATATCCACCAATTAGATACAATCCGTTCACAGTTATTTTACCTCTGAGGGCAACAACCTAACATCAACCTTAATGAAACGAGAATAAAGATCACAATGATTTTGACAGACTTATCAGTGGCAGCAACCATATTAGAATGAGGATAACGATCACTGTGATTTAGACAGTGATGCAAAAATCAGAGGTATAATAACTATGAACGAAATGTAGGTAGGTACAAAATATAAAAAAAAAAAACACAGTTACATCCTGTGTTATCGATAAAAGCTCTACGCACGAATCATTTGGTAACACTAATGAGGTTTATATGTGTTCAAATTCAAATTAAAAATGTAAAAAACATTACAGTCTTAATAAAAACAAACGTGAAGCTGGAGTAAAAAATAACATTTCGATAAAGGAAAGTGTTATAAATATTATTTCTAATAAGGTTCGAATGTCAGGAGTGCTAAAGTAACTAATTGGTGTACAAGGCGTTATAGAATGCATGTAACTGTCAATGAGCCATGATACCGCGTTGAGGTACCTATGCGTTTGCAATTGCCGTCTTTACGTGACTACAAATAAAGGCCATTTATTTAAACCTTGAACTTCTAGAACCATTAATGATATTTCATTGAAAAAAAAGCTGCCAAGTGCGAGTCGGACTCGCACACGAAGGGTTCCGTAACACAAGGCAAAATCGCCGAAAATGACGTTTCTTATATGGATTTTCTTATGAGGGGGTCTCCTTTTAATTTTCAACTTTATTTTATTTTTATTATTTGTTGTTATACCGGCAATAGAAATAAATACACACTTTGTGAAAATTTCAACTGTCTACCTATTACGGTTCATGACTATACAGGCCGCTGACAGATAGATGGACGGACGGACGGATGGGCGGACAGACAGTGGAGGCTTAGTAATAGGGTCCCGTTGGCACTCTTTGGGTAGGGAACCCTAAAAAGTTTTGTCTGGTTAAATATCTAACGGACGTAATTTATTCATGATTAGTTTAGTTCTGCAGTTCTTAAAATTCAGAAGGCACCTTATACGAGTGCATTTTATCGGGACGGTTGGTTGTCACCATTTGTAATTAACGTTTCCGTTTAGGATACCGCAGGCCCTTGATCTACTATCGATAGTTTCATTGAAAACTATTTATTCATTTTTGTGCACTTAAATTGCAAATTGAGTAGCCAACCCAGGCGGGCGATTGACTTTCATTGATTGATTTCGTCACTACTGCTCTTACAGGCTCCTACAAACAGACGCGACTCGCGATATTATCGCGCGCGACACAAAGGCACAGCTCCTTGCCCACCGCTATCGCTCCGTGCCTTTGTGTCGCGTGTCGTGTCGCGCCTGTTTGAAGGTGCCTTAAAACGTTGAAGAAAAACATCGCAAAGAAACCGGCACGTCCTAGATCCAAAAATTCTACAATACCCGGCGATAAAATATTACACATCGACCTATTCGATCCTATCGATTTTATACAAAGAATAAAAATAATTATCAAAAGAAGCAAATAATAATTGTTTTAACAGCTCCTAATAGATACCGGACTGTTTGTATTTCGTGCGACAGAGATAACGCTCTACGAAGCCCTTGTCTCTTTCCAAAGGTCGATGTGCAATATTTATCGCCGGGTACTGTAAGTCAATTGACATCAGCTGTCAAGCCGCACTGGCTTACAGAGAGGAGGCCTATGACCCTGCAGTGGGATCATAGGCTGATGATGCTGAATTGCAAATTCATCAGACCCATGTCGAGATCATGTTTCATCTGGAAACCTCCATATTTCTGATAGGATTACGCAGGGAAATTCTGAGCAAAACGCTCTCCATTGCCCTTGGATCTAGAACCAGGTCCAATAAAACGTCTGCTCTACAGATGATCTTTGTCATTTCAGAGATTTACGTCACGTTAAACAAAACTATTGAAAAAAATTGTTCCGCGTCTTTGAAAGGCGAAATAGAAGGAGAGGAGTGCAATGTTAATTGGACTGGGGCGCAGGGCGGACGACATCGGACGCTCGTCGCGCCTCGCCGCGTCGAGCTGTGGTGCAGCCCTCTGTTACGGCAATGAATGTGCCGTAAATACTAGTGTTACAGGTTTAGTTTGTTGGATAGCTGTGCCGTGACTCTAAGATGATAGCGGCCAGAGTTTGTTTTTCTTTTAGGGATTTTTTTTTGGGTTTTTTCTCATGGGATACTTAATTACTTATTGCTAGATTTTAAAGTGCTCGCAGTTAGGTAGACATCCTTTTTTTAAATAGTTGACTAACAACTCACGAAGTTTTCAAGGACGACCGCAATGTAAAAATATAATAATTTCGGGCTAAATATCACTTTACATTATGCAATTAATAGAACTAATACTGCAGCTTGATTTGCCTTAAAAATAAATGAACTACAAAAAGCCTGCCTTTCCGCTGTATTCTACCTACACGCCACATCGTAGTTTTCCTTCCCTCTATGGCGCTCCCATCATTCGTCTGCAAGCGGTCATTAGGCGCGGCTAAGTGGTTGGCGCGCCACGTGTCGTGTGTACGTCACCTAACGCACGGTATTTTTACCCCACGACACTGAATACAGGAAAGGTCACCAGTTCAGTACTTTATGAACGTGAACTTTGATGGGATAGGAAACATTCTCGCTTGTTTATGTTATGTTTTTAATGATGTAGAAGGGACTAGTTACTAACCTCCTATATTTACTTAAAATGGATACAGTATGCTGAGCTAAAAGTATTGTTGCTTTGTTTGCTTAAACGATATCATGTTTAAAAAAGTCTTTATATGTATAAAATAACTAGATTCCTAATTACAATCTACCCTATAGGACTAATAAGTATAATTTTAATCTATCTTTAACTTCTACAATGTGATGTGATTAATCAATTGTGTATTGTGTATTCAATTTGGGTACCCATACTATACAAATGGTCAGTTTAGGGAAGCTACAAATAAAGAAAAAAGACACACACACACAGACTACACACAGTACAATACAACAGGTTAAAGCAACCATCATCATCATCTACCTAGAGTCTTTTCCCAACTATGTTGGGGTCGACTTCCAGTCTAACCGAGTACAGCTGAATACCAGTATTTTACATGAAGCGATTGCTTATCTAACCTCCACAATCTCCTGGGTTATTACCCCCCCCTGGGTTATTATCCTGGGTTATTATACTCCTTGGTAAGACTGGTTGTCAGACTTCTGTCGACACTAAAGTCTAAAGCAATATGGGATTTTAAATTACAATAATTCATTCATGCACCGTAAACATTATATTTTCCTAGAATACATTCATATACATAGATTTTATTATGGTAGCAGTAGTACCTACCCCAAAATATTGTCATGCGATGATAATAAATGGAATGCATTTCTGAAACACACTGACTCATTTTATTCTGAGAACAGCATAGATATTTTAGTTTCGGGGAAATAAACAAAAGAATGTGTAGGTATCAGCGTTTCATTCTGCGTAATATGTGACTCAAATAAGGGAAATGTCGATATCACTAGGGTTGGCAATCCACGCTAGTTAGAGCCGGTAGTCTGCGAAAGTCTTAACTTTCCCTACGATAGATTGTTCACCTATCACCAAATTTGGTATACCGGAGATACAAAAACCGACATTGGCGGGACGAGCTGGTCCACTTTAGCCCTGGATCGAAAGAGCTGGAAGTCATGGGGAGACGAAAGGCATCCAGCAGTGGCATGATGCAGGCTAATAACAGTAACGATTTAACAAACCATACATGAAGTTAAAAATTATATGTCTAGTAAGACATATAATTTTTAACTTCATGTATGGTTACGAAAATGGATACCCACAAGCGTCATTACTGTGCACACAACCGCTTCAACATAACTCTACTTTAAGGACAGGCACACGTATCAACTCGAGCCGTTAAGTATTCTATGTATGAAACTCCCTACTGCAACGCACACTAATCGGAATCGTAACGTAATCGCCTCACACCGGGACAAGCTCACGAACTGCGGTGCGGTGCGTTACGTTACGGCTCGTCATCCCCGCGCTTACGGCTCGTCGTCCCCGCGCTTACGGCTCGTCGGCGTCGCGCTTACGGATCGTCGTCCCCGCGCTTACGGCTCGTCGGCGTCGCGCTTACGGATCGTCGTCCCCGCGCTTACGTCTCTCCGTACCCGTTATGTTAGGATATAAGACTAGGAAAATAGTAAGGATCAAGTCTCGATCTGATACTGATCGAGAGTTCTACTTAAACTTAAGAAGCAGTGGTGGCCCAGTGATAACGACCGCGACTTACGTGCTGTAGGTCGTAGGTTTGAATCCAGACAGGCGCTTTGCTTTGTGTAAATTATAGACTGTGGAAGCTCTGACGTCACAAAATGGCGGATTTTGACATTTGGGTAAAAACAAACACATATACGTATGGGTTTTTGAGCTAATTTACATTTTAAATAAATTATCGAGTATATGCAAGGAATATAATGCCGTATTGTTTTGCTCCCGGTTGTAACCATGTCTCCAGAAGAGAAACCTGCAGGTTTTTTAGATTTCCTGCTAATGAAAAAATCTTTAAAAAATGGAAAACACTCAGTCGGTAAGTAGTATACTACGATTATGATGATTCTAGTCTGAAGACTCGTATTTGAGTTGACTTTTATTGCTAACTGAATCATTGTTTTTAATTTCAGTCGTAAGGATAGAGACCCTACTCGTGAAGACCGCCTTTGTAGTTGCCATTTTGCTGATGAAAAGGATGTTCTTCCTTCAATTTTTGCACACAGTAGTAACAAGAAGTTCGAGTTTATGTATCCTGAAAATCGGAAAAGGTACTTGCACATTCTTATTTTATACTTTACGAAGTCCCTATTTGTCTTGACAAATCACATAAATCGGAAACAGCTAAAATGCACACATGAACTATAATGTGGAAATGTAGGTATGTACACCTGAACGGGACCAATCTGTGATGTGACCCTATACTGTATACTGAATTTATACAATATTGTTTGTTTCAGTTCTAGAACAAAGAAACAAACTTGTGCCGAAGATGTTACAGTTGAACGGAAAATTACCCAGGATGCTTCAGCTGACCAGCCCACAATATACCAAGTAGCAGCAGCAGCAGGAAGCAGTGGCAGTGATATATTGACAAATGCAGAAAATTATTTTTTAAAACAAGAAAATCAGAAATTGAAAGAAGATCTTGCTAAAGGCGAATGTAGGCTGTCATTTGGCAATATTCAGGAGGATGATTTGTTAATTTTTCAATATACTGGACTTCCCACAGCTGCCCACTTCCACGTGCTAGTGGAACTTATAAGCAGATTTGAAATAAATTATTTCATGGGTTGGAAAGTGGAAGTAATTAATATCAGTGACCAATTATTATGCACATTAATGAAGCTAAGATTGAATCTACAATATTTTGATTTAGGATACAGATTTAAAATAAGTTCCACGACTATTCAAAATATATTTATCACATTTTTAAATGTTTTGCATGACATATTGTTCAAAGGAATGATGGAAGTAATTCCCAGCAGAGAAAAGAATACTTTCTTTATGCCAACATGTTTTGCACCATTCCCAAACATCAAAATTGTACTTGATTGCACCGAAATAGATATAGCTATTCCAGCTTCAATGAAGGAACAGAAAGCAGTGTTCTCACACTACAAACAGAGGCACACATTTAAAGTGTTAATAGGAATAGCTCCTAACGGAACCATCACTTATGTCAGTGATCTTTTCCCTGGTTCTACGTCCGACAAGGTCATCACCAAAGACAGTGGAATCCTGTCACACATGGTGGCAGGTGATCTAATTTTATGTGACAAAGGATTCCTTATCTCAGACCTTTGTGCACCACTTGGTGTAAGTGTTAATATACCACCATTCTTGACCACCACACAATTTACGAAAGAGCAAGTATTGGCAACTCGCCAAATTGCAAGAGCTAGGATCCATGTAGAGAGGGCAATAGCAAGATTAAAATCATTTAGGATTCTGGATTTTATAACACCCAACATGAGAATGTATGCTTGTAAAATTGTGCAGACATGTGCAGCTCTGGTAAATATGCAGTACTCATTATTAAAAGAAAATGAACAGTGTTTCTGTAACGAAGAACTTGATTAGAGTACATGTAATGACCATTTTACGATTAAATAAAACTTGAGTTTAGGACAGTAGTCAATTGTTTTATTTTATTATTTATATACACAGAACATAATTACAATTAATTTAATTCAGTGTAAATACACCCCTATTTAATGTGTGATAGTTGTGTAAACAAGACAAAGTTTAGCCTATACATAGTGTATAGGCTAAACTTAGGTTATGACATCAATCGATCAATAAATTGTTCTTGATAAAATTTCAGTAAATGTTGTATATTTAGTTCCCAATTTGGGTCTTTTTCAACTGGCAAAATTATGGTTTCCTTTGTGGTCCAAACTATAAAGTAACATAATGATCTATTTAATATTGACAGTTGACCCTGTATTTGGTGGTAATATGCATGATTTGTTTTTAATTTTCCATCAGTATCAAAGCAGTATTTCCTATCATTTTGGATTTCTTCTGCAGTGCTCATTCTATGTTTATAGGGACATTTCACCTCCACTATGGCATCATCTCTAACAAGTCCGTCAGGTGATGCTCCTAAAGCACCTGAATTATGAAGCCAAAACCCAGACGGAGAGACTTTCTCCTGTGTCGCCTCCTCAAAAAGTTTTACAGCAACCTCTTCGTGGTTTACTCCCCACTGGATGCTTTTGACACCATCCAGATTTTTTTTTCCAAGAAGAGCAGAAAATAATGATGGAGGAAATCTGAAATAAACAGAATAAAGTGTTGGTAGTGTTGTTGCAATGCAGCTCAGCATAAGAAATACAAAACTTGTGCAAATATTTACCTGTTACGCTGCACAGCAGCAATCACAATGCCAAAATTGCTTGCAGTAATGCGGCCTAGCCTCATTTTATGCCACAGAGGATTATGTCTTTGCCCGATAGTAGCTTCTGCAATAGCCAATATCTCTTCATGAGCGACCTTGATATTGAGCAGTACATCATTTTTACAGCTGTATGAAGTAAGAACTAGCTGAATAGTCTTCCATTCAACCTCTCTACGAGTAGGCTCTTCTTGAAGAAGCCAATAAAATCCTGAAAACCTAATAATAAAATCATGAATAAGTAGATTGCTTTGTAGCAACTGACTGAACATACAGTTATGTTTATAGGTACCTACCTGTTTAACGATTTTAGTTTGCTTAAAAAAAAATCTTTGTCTTCCTTGCTCACTGGTCTGTTGGTTGCTTTATATTCTCTAGCAGGGTATATTTCATTTACAGGCTCCTGCATTTCATTAGTTATGGTTGGAGCCTTCCAGGAACAAACATTATCAGTTTTACTAATATTTTTGTTGGCGTAAATCAGCAGGGCAGCTACGTGGTGACACTGGTACAAGCCACGAGGGCAGTCGCAACTCACGAGGCTTATGTCTCCGTTACTTCCAAAAGTAACCTAAACAAAAAATTAAACATGAAATATACTGATATCGCCAGCTGATTTCAGAATAAAATATAGAGCATTTCTCACATTGCACAATACATACCTCTGCTGAATATGTTTTATTTTTCATTGATGCAAATATCTGTCCTCTCAAAATCCCCAAAGAACCATCATACACTACTCTCGAAACATGACCACTATCATAACTCTTTTCACCTTTCTTAAATACAGAAATTTCTTCTTTAAATTGTTCTAAGATTGCACTCAAGCTCACAACGGCAGACATTATTTTAATTGAGACTAAAAACCTCTAAAACAACTGAAAATCGGAAAACAACAAAAATCCCTCAGTGAAACTTGTTTGTTTTTACCCAAACGTCAAAATCCGCCATTTTGTGACGTCACACTTCCACAGTCTATTTCATCACCACTCCTCTCAAAACCTTGAAGGAAAACATTGAGAGGAAACCGGCATGTCTTAGAACCAGAAATTCGAAGACATGTGACATCTACCAAACCGCACTGGACCCACGTGGTAAATTACCGCCCACTCCTTCTCAAAGAGAGAAGGCTTGTGTTGCAGCAGTGGGAACATTTTAAACTGATTCTGCTATGTGGTTGAAATAACTATGTTTAGGTAGACCTTTTAAGCCCGATAAGATAATCGCTATAGGTAATATATTGACCTCTTATAACTTCAGATGTCGATTCACTGAGCTAATTTTAAACCATAACCAAGAGTTTAATCAATAGTTTATTTGTTTTTTTTTTTCAGGATGGGAAATCATCAAATGACCCCTCCCGCTCTGGGTGGAGCGGAAAGGGAGTGTTAGACTCTTACTGACTAAAACCCACCCGTGTTCCTTCCTCAGCCCTTTACGTTCGGGGCCAGCGGTAACCCTTTCGGACAATCCCGCTGCCCCGGCAGCAATCCCGCTGACCCGGCAGAAAGTTACTTTGCGTGCGATGAAGATACGAACCCGCATCACCAGGCGCCAGCCGATCATCTAGACCGTGCCTTATACCACTAGGCTATTGGCTAAGTTTTAATCAATAGTTAATGCGAGCCCTAACGCTGTGTCGCATACAATTCTCATTAAAGTAAATACACAATAATTAATACATTTGTCCTTCAGTAGGTGTTAAAGTTTATCGCTGTACACTTTTTTTTTGTGCGACTATCGACGGAAGCGAGCGATATGTTATCGTTTCTATTGATCGCGGTGCTCTTTATGTGTGAGTTAGTTTAATATGCCGCGGCTCTGCTTAAGTTTTTCAAATTCACAACTTGTATGTAGATTACCAAGGCAGCTGCTGCTGGCCGCGAAAGGCGTAACACACTATCAGTACCAATGGGTTCCGTTTTGACAGTTCTCTTGAATTGTCAAAACGGGACCCGGAACCACAATGAGTGTTCTTACACTCATTGTGGTATTTACTTTACTGTTGGATAGCATTTGCGGCATTAAATTTCCTAACAATTGGCCAGTACTGCATAGTACTGGCCAAAAACCTTACATTGCCAAAGAAATAAAACAACGCAACATTATGATCAGTTCATTTATTCCGTGTAACAAACATACTTTTGTCAGTTTTTTTAAGGGTACATTTTAATGTACTGGTCGATATAAATTTTAATTACAACGTGTTATCATAGGTTGTACGTAAGTACATAATAAAAACAATAGACGAGCAGTCCTAATTCAGATTGGACTTACTAACGTTACAATTTTTTTTTCTTTCGTAAAGAGATTGATCTATACTTCCAGGGACATCCTGTATAACGAAGAAACTATAATGATTTCACTGATGGGACACAGGCCACCAGGGGCCGTAATCTACCACGCGAGCCCAGTACGGTTTCGTACATGTCACAATATATCTTCGATTTTTTTTTGGTTCTAGGACATACCGGTTTCCTCAAGACGTTTTCCTTCACCGTGTTTTAAAATTGATGAAATTAAACACCACCAACACACCCACACACCTACCACCACCACAACCACCACCACACCACCACCTCCACCACCTACACCACCTACACCACCACCACCACCTACACCTACTAAGTAAAGTGCTTGCCTGGGTTTGAACTCACGACCTAAAAACTCGTAAGTGGGGGTTGATACCGCTGGGCCATCAGTGCTCTTATGTTAGAAATATCTAGCTGACTTCTTCATTCGAAGCGCAATATAATATTATCACTCCATCATGGACTACAGTCATCATCATCATCCTTGTCTCATGTTAAGGCTCCTGCAAACAGGCGCGACGCGCGACACGAATTGCGCGCGACATAAAGGCAGCGCTCGTTGCGCGAGTTGCGGTGCCTTTGTGTTGCGCGCGATTTTATCGCGTGTCGCGCCTGTTTGATGGAGCCTTTACTTGGGGTTGGTGCGACTTAAAAGACTATGATAAAGATAATCAAAATGTGTTGCTTTTTTCGACTGCAACCTCGTCTTTTTCTTCGGAATTCATAAAAGGCAACCGCATTCGGTACCTACTAGGAATTTTTCAAGAGAATGGAACATTTTATAATAACAAACCCCTTTTCTTGATGCACCCGTTTTTAAGGGTTCCGAATTTCTTATATTGGTGGCTGACACAATACAAGAATTTTTTGAATCGTTCTTCCAGTTATGTAAACGCGCAAACGAGACATTGGTCTTCTAAGTTTTCTTTTTGTTATAATTACCTACGTTAGACATAAAAGGGGTTTATTTATAAACGATGATTAAAGTTAAGTGATCTTTAAACGTCACAAATATAAATGGTTAAACAATCGCTATTCACCTCGTAACTTGAAGCAACGTTTATGAATTATGGGGAAAATGTGTAACTTTAAGTCATTATACTTCAGGGTATATCGGACAGTTTCTCTATAACACAAGTTTAATATCATAACCTATCTAAGGGCCTGTAACACCACGTTTTTTAAACGCGCCGTTGACGCGCGTTTTAGAAACGTGCGTCCACGGCGCGCTTTTATCCTACAGAAGGTCTACAGGCTGACGTCTGACTCGCGTGCGTATCGCGTCTGTATCGCTTCAAACACGCGTCAACGGCACGTTTAAAAAACGTGGTGTGCACAGGCCCTAAGAGAGCAGTGCTCTCTCACGAAATTGTAGTTATGATACTTATTTTGTAAAACTGTATTATTAACATGTACAGACGCCAGCACATCAAGCTACTACAATCTGTCAAAATTCTTTAATAGATTTTCAACTTTACCGCTAAAGCATAAGGTTCAAAGTTGATTGGGAAAATTTGACAGTTTCGGGTAGCTTGATGTGCTGGCGTCTGGACATCCTTTATTTAATAAATATTATTATATTATACAATTCTGTCAGCCACATGGAAAGTGGAAATGCTAAAAGTACTTAGCTGTACAATTAGGTACTCTATCCTTTTTCCTTTAGAACTAAAGGTTCTCTCTCTAGCGGTTGTAGGTACTTATTAAACACGACATAATCCCTAATTAAATTAAGACCTGTCATAAATTGTTCGCCATATAAATTATGACTCTAGCTCCTTTACTAGAACATGTATAAATAGGCACCCCCTAAGGCAGGAGTGAATAAAAACATGGAATAATAACTAAGGACCACAATACCAATGCATAATAATATATTTTGTGACATTAATCAAATCATACTGACGTTTCTTGTGGTAATACCGACGACACCTGAATCATTTTTTTTTTAAATATGTATAAACAAAGCGCTTAACGTCACATTAACTAGTCGTATCTTTTGATCAAATACATTAGAAACTCCTGTGTGAAGCACGCTTAGTAAAGACTTAAGACACGTAAAGGGCATATTATACATAACCTACATAGACTTCGTTATACGGTATTGTATTACCTGGATGTAGGTCTTTTGAACATGACGACAAGAATGTTCAACATTGTTTTATTTTTTTTGTATCAAAACATTTTTGTAGTTAGGTACTTGTCCTTTCCGGGATGAAAGACCTTTTTCTACCACGCGCCAGCTAGACTGAAATATATTTATCCACAAGGCTACCCAATCAATCCGTCCGAGTAAGAAGCGTAACTTCTCCAAGAATTTGATTTCTTGAAATTATGAGTATATTTTCAAGAAATTCACGATTCACGAAACGTAATCCGCAAAAATTCTGTAAATCTAAAAGTCATTCCACAAAGACCAACTTTTAGATTTTTATGAACATTCAATTTTAATTTCCGTAGGTGTTAGTAAGTTGTTAAATCCATCCAATCATGCGGACTCGCAAACCATAATAATTGTCACACTATAACGAATTTTGAACCAATGAAATCGAAAATTGAAATTGTATAAAATATACCCTTAATGCGAATCGACTGCTGATTGAACTACGGTCGGTTTGTTACAACTTTATTTTATTTATTTCAATTTCATTCTAAATTGTTATTTATAACCGATTTTCAAGCTACAAATAAATAAGATAGGTATTTCAATAATAAGGATTTTCTGAGAAAAACTCCATTGTTTACTGCAAGCGTCTTGTAAATAATTGCAATGAAAAAGCAGCTAGTAAAAACTAGCAGCAGAGGACACAAAGTAATTGCTTTCTCTCGATGCAAAAGTAATATAATTGGACACGTAGAAAATGGTAAATAGGTAGAGCTTGAAATTGGTTGTAGTCTTAACATCAACTGCCAAGAAGTTTCCATAGGAAACAGCTCTAAAATGATTTGGAGCAACGCTGGAACGGTCACTTAACTTTGCCAATAATATTGACGTCCGTTCAGAACTATTTTGGGTGCGTCTCATAACGTATAAACTCATTTGGTCTAATTTCATTTTATTATCGTTCATAAGATATAATCAACGTGAGATATACCAACTGTTGATATAATTTCTTTACATATAACATTTATTTATTCTAAAACTTAATTAGTATAACGTTGTTTGATATAACGTTTATGTAATCGAAAATCATTTGGTCTAACGTTTAATATGTATATTGTTTATTTAATCGAAAATCATTAGGTCTAACGTTTAATATATGTATATAAAAACGTCATTATGGTTAACACCCCGACTCGGATAGGTTAGGTTAGAAGGCTAAGGCGGGAGCGAAGCGGAGCGGAGCTCCCGCCTTAGCCTTCGTGGTTATTTTTTTTTAAACCACCCTGAAATAGGAGCCCCGCGAAGCGGGGCTCCGTCGCCCTATCTTAACGCAGGTGGTAATTAGCTACTAGTTATGTTTAATATCTACTTAGGTGACTATTACCTATAACTACGATAGAACTTACAATGAATAAAACAAAGAAAAAATACTTTTAAACATTTCTTAAACAAAATACAAAGTTATTGTTTTATTAGACCAAATAAGTTTTATATCTTTTGAGTGGTATGTCAAACGATTTTATATTTAATGTATGTTATGCTTATGAAAATTAGTTATTTTAAAATTATATCAATCGTTCATTATATTAACTAATCGCTATATTAAATAAAATTATAGGTTCCGTTGTTATATATTGTAAATATTAGAGATTTTGTTGTTATATCATCTATTACTTACCCAACTATTTTACCTCTGATATTGCATCACTTTCAAAACTATAGTGATGTATTATATTTATCACTACAATAATGTTTCTGTTGCGTTGCTGCTACTGACAAGTCTGCAGAAATCACAGTGATCTTTATATGCGTTATCTTAAGGTTACTATTGAGTTTCTGCCGTCAGAGGACTTTCACGGTAGGGCTTTCTTTGACAAAAGTTGCATACGAAGCTGCGTATCCTATTGGCAAACAGAATGTTTCTAGAATAATATGTATGTATATAGGGCTCGCAATTAGTTCCAATACATTATCAATATAGTAACTGACTGGTCAAAGAGCACTGGAGACCCGTACCATGGCGTTTTTCAAACATTAGGTACAGTACAGACGCCAGCACATCAACCTACACCTAACTGTCAAATTTTCCCAATCAACTTTGAACCTTATATTTTAGCGATAAAGTTGAAAATCTATTAAAGAAATTTGACAGATTGTAGTAGGTTGATGTGCTGGCGTCTGTACATGTGCTGCTTTAAGGCTCGTACACACAGGCGCGACGCGACACGCGACTCAAAGGCACCGCTCGTTGCGCGACTTGCGGTGCCTTTGTGTCGCGTGTCGCGTCGCGCCTGTGTGCACGAGCCTTTAGAAGGAAACGAGCTAAGTAATTGTTTATGTGGAATCTTTACCACGGACACTGTACTTAATTATTGAAGCAGGATTTCACTATTGAAAACATTTACCTTTAATTGTTTCTAGGAATCTACCAAGTCAAGGAAGACTTTCATGATAATTTCAACGTTCTGTAATAAACTAAGGCGTGTTAAGTATCCGTTAGCCCATTACTAAATGCAGAATAAAAGCACTTTCCTACCTTTTTTCCTACTGTCGTAAACAATATTAATTAATAATTCATTATTTCGGCAACCCTATGCTTGCCCAATAACTGCCAAACAGGCGCGAACGCCCCCTCACACCCCCGTTTGCCCAAATAGTGTAGTGTCATTAAATTGGTCCGTTTTATAGATAGGTATAACTCACTGACTGCGGCTGTGTAAACTGGATTGCTGAAGTGTGTTGTGGTTTTAGAAGTATTTCGATACATACAAGGGTGCAAGGTTGACTGACATTGCAGTTACAAGCTTTTACCGAGGAGTTTTAAGGACAGAAGAAAACCAGTTGAGGGTGTGGCGAATGTAGTACATGTATATCCCAGGGCCCCGACTTAGGCTGTTTTTTCACTAGAGATGAGCGAGGAAGCGTAGCGAGGGATGTGTGTAAAAATAACCAATACAAACGCTAGTACAAGCTATAAAAATGAAGCTATGTTATGGGTTGGTTTCACACACATCCCTCGCTTACGCATCCGTGATCATCTCTGGTGGAAAGGCAGCCTTATGGTAGTAGAAGGAACAGTGGGGTTTTAGTCGGTAGGAGTCCGACATAACCCTTTCTCCTCAGACGGATCCTCATGGATACCCTCCTGGAAACAAAAGACAGAACAAAACCGAAACAAAAATGCGGAATGCTGACCCCACCGTCTCATCTGAGATAACAGTTGGGGAGACAGAGACAGAAAAAACCTTAAGTTTGTATATTTCTGGCAGTCTATTGAATTGCATGTCAAAGTTATTTGCTCAAAACTGTAACCTCGTGCCATCTCGACATTTAACGTCATCACGTTTAATGAATCTGCCTTGCAAACTAAGTATGTTGGGTGCTTTTACATAATCATTTTGAGAGGGGCTTAAAGCTAAGTAATAGCCGCAGGGGTCGATCGATCAGGTTAAGCTCCCGTTGCCGCGGTTGGTCTTTTGATGGGTGACCATCTTTATTTACGTATCAAGACCCGTCCGTGTCTCGGAAAGCACGTTAAGCATTTGTCTCCGCTGTCATTCGTCGATCTTGGGCAGTTGTTCCAGGGAGCCAGAAAGTCTGACAACCAAATGATTCGCCATGGTAAGACACCAAGGGGAATCGTATTCTCCAGTAACTGGTTTGTTGAGGTCAGATACGCAGTCGCTTCAACTAAAATACTGGTATTCAGATGTATCCGGTGAGACTGGAAGCCGAACCCAACATAGTTGGGACTTTTTCCAACTATGTTGGGTTTTTAGGCAGATTGATCTTACATAATAAGCTTCATAGCCATAAGTGTAAGGCTGAGGGTACATTAGGCCGCGACGCGACCTGCGACACATGAGCGATTAAAACAAGTAAATGAATGCTCACGTATATGGCTACACCGTACATCAAATATTACTAGCGATCTTTGATTTCTTTATGCGATAGGAACAACAATACTGAAATCACGGCATCGGCTACATCAACATGAGCGAAATTGAAACGAATTTATTAGAAAATAGCTTTTTTTTTCGCTTGTAATGTAGCCATACCATGTTTTTCTCGTTTCGCTCTTCCAGTCGCATCGCAAATCGCTGCCTACTGTAGCCTCATCCTAAAAAAGCAGTGCAGCGTTGAGCTGAGAATAAACCGTTCCGACTTTTTGTCTCTTTGAATCTTCCGTGCTCTTAGTTCATAGTTCTATCTTTTCATATTTTATCTTTATTTTGTTGGTCACTCCTGCCGATTGTTCTGAATAGATAGATATTTGTATTCAGCTGCATCCAGTTTCATTGCAAGCCGACACCAACATGTGTCATGTTCATGGTTGAGAAATGGCTAGGCAGATGATGCCTCTCCCTGATCCATTATTTTGCAGGTCACCTATAGTTGAAAATCGTAGCATTCTTCAGCTCGGTCACTAACTTTAAGAAGAAAATTATTTCATATAGGTACTTATTTATAATTTTCTGCGGGTCTTGTTCGAGGCATTGCTTTGAAACCTGAGATCTGTGAAACACATACTAATAATAACATTTGTAAAGTCGCAGACATAAACGAAAGCGTAGAAAGTCTTTTTTTAATCGTTTTTCTTTTTTATAAACATTTCAAGCATAGCGTTATTAATAAACATAAAGTTGTTATCATTTAGGTATTGTTTTTAATGAAATAGATTGAAGGCGCCTTTTACAGTTTGATTGTAAAGGCCTTGAATTTGTTATTAGCTTACCTATAGAATTGTAGGTAGGTATAGGTACCTAATTGAATGCAATTCTAAAGGCTCCTTCAAACAGGCGCGACACGACACGCGACACAAAGGCACCGCAAGTCGCACAACGAGCGGTGCCTTTGTGTTGCGCGCGATTATATCGCGTGTCGCGCCTGTTTGTAGGAGCCTTAATCCGATTACAGTGCCTATACAAGTAGAATAGACGAAAAAGATCGATTTGACTAAAGATATGTGGTCCTCTTATACGCATGTAATGGGTATTAAGGCTCCTTCAAACAGGCGCGACACGCTATAAAATTATATCGCGTGTCGCGCTTGTTTTTAGGAGCCTTTATCATCGATGTATGTAGATACATTATAATTATACGTTCATCATCCATTTTGATCGTAAATCTTGTCAAAATACTAAGTAGGTACCTTTTGTAGTTGTTGGTAAAACTACAAAAAAGCAAAGACCAATTAAATAGAAATCGAGGACCGAACTTCCGCACAGCAGTAGACACTCAGGCAGTCTTAGCCGTAGTTAGTAGGTAGGTACACACGGTCGCCCGCGGGCCCGAGCCCCGTCCCGAGCACGCGTCTCCCCCATGCGCACCCACCCTTAAGCCCAAAATAAATCTCATAAAATTTTATACCATTTTGATAAGATTAGTCAAAAATACATGGAAATAATTCCACAGTGTTAACGATGACCGTAATTTTTTATGTGTTTTTAGATAAGTAAATAACTGACTGTTATAAAATGCGAGTAGGAAGTGGAATGCGTGGATTTGTTACGCTTGTAGTAAATTCAAAATGGTACGCAAGGCCGTTGTCAAGGATACCTACGTGGAGGGTCGATCCCTTTTCGATTTCAAAACTTCTAAAACGTTAGGTCGTTACTACCTAAGTGCTTATCTACCTGCATACTAAGGTACCTACTTAACTGTTTTTCTTAGGTTATTAATTGGCATTTGCTCTGCGTTTAATAAATGACAAGAGTAGGTACCACTTTCAATAATTTTGGTCCTTTGTCAATCGTAGTTCGCAACAAAGGACCGAATACCTACTTCATAGGTAATTTTTTTATTTAAATTGTCGATCACGGCTGCATTAGTATCTAATAGATACCTACCTAAGTATTTATCTTCTTGACATTTGAATTTTTATCATCATCAAGCTAATGACACATGTAAACAAAACCTTATCATGCAACTTTACCTTACATAACTGACGATATGAGGTCAGTTTCGCCCTCTATCGGATTGAAAGGTAAATTGTAATAGCTTCGGGGTTCGGAGTTAAACTTGCAGCGGAGAGAATTTGATGCCAGCAGCTATTATGTAGGTATGGGTTCAATTTATCTGCGTTTTGAGTAGTTTCAGACTAGTTCCAGACAGTACTTTAATGGTGCAGCTTAAGCCTTCGTTTTAAATAACGTTTTGAACTATATTGTTGGTATAAATTGTGATTATGAAACCAACATTTTATCAATTAAAAACCTTTAGGTAAGTTTTTTCTGCATCTAATAAAGAATATTATAAAATAAATAGAAAAAAGTTACCCGTGACCAACGTCGAGTTTTTATCATTAATAAGTACCTACTAGGTCCTCTACACCATCACAAAAAATAAAGCAGTCAGTAATTTATATACATTTTAATTAACAGATAGGTAGGTAGGTACTATGTTATTTTCATTAATACATGTTATTACACTTATCAATTGCAATTGATAAGTGTACCTAATAACATAGTATAGTAGTGTAGTGTGTACATATATAGTAGGTAGTGTAGGTATGAAGATTGAAAGTAATTCATAATTATGAGTGTTTTTTATAATTATTAGTTTACCAATAATACTTGGTTTTTAAACCACGCATACCTACATTTATAATAAAAATCAACACCGCAACGGTTCATCCATATCTAATTTTAATTATCTGTACCTAACGGTAACGTTTGCTAAAGTTAATCGTTTCACTTTCATGAGAGTGACTCAAGTCTTACATTAAGTAATTATCCAATAACAAAAACATTTTTCCTATGAACGAGCCTAAATACCGCGTCTCGAAGGCTCATGTTCTTTACATCGATCCTCCACCGCAAACCGTACTGTATTTACAGTAACTTAATGTGTAACGCTTTATTCAATAACTTACTTAATCTTTTAAGACGCAACTAGATGCAATGTCCCGTATTCGTCAAAAAACTAAGTTCAAAATACGAAATCCAATCGTATAAGATAGGTCACTTTCAAACTACGGCCTATACAAAAATATTGAGAAGGACTTCCGAACACTTGTCTTATTGCTTCATCCCGCTCACACCTACGTGTTTAATCCAAAAATGAAAGAGACACTAACACAAACCAAAAGTTTGGAATTCAAATCACATTCGAAGCGTGCGTACGTGTCATTGGTGGGTTAGAATACAGAGGCGTGGCAACGTCGCACAGCGCCCCTCAGATGTCCGCCGCCCGACAGTCGCGCGTTACATGTACGAACAGTTGAATGCTTGCGCGTTCCTTTCGCGACGTTGCCAGTTCGCCGCGAAATAGGAGGTAAATTTGAAATTGAATTGATTTTGACGTATGATGTGGTAATGTTTGAACAAGTGGACTGTCTTATTGTTTTGAGAACTTTTATGAGATAAGTTTCTATGGCAATGTTTAAGTTAAACGATGACTGCTAAAAGTTTTCCCTTTAGGTAACTCTTTAGGTTATTATTCAGATGAAACATAAAACTTTACCGCTTTATTAAAAATATCACGTATTTTGGGACTAAATCCGCAATATGTACCTATAAACGTACCAAAGAGGATATTAGGTACAAAAACAAGAAAACAAAAATATTGAGTGCTATTTTTATGCGTCTTTGCCATTTTATTAAAATAGTTCAGTTAACGTTGGAAGTGTTCAACATTATGAACTGAAAAATAGAAGGTGAACTGTTGTGCACACAGGAGAACATCAAGCCGACACAATAAACTTATATGAAAAAAAAATTACATTATTATAATTTTTTTTTTAAATTTTGTATGCATATAAGTATTTTTTTATAACCTAAAATATTTTTTTTAATATCACATTTTTATGATATTTTCTTTTTAATAGTTTCAAAATTGTTGTTGCTTAGTTCCTCAGACAACACCGACACGTTAAGTTTCTTCCTGGAATGAGGCGTAGGTAAGTTATTGTAAGTACAGACTGAATAATTAGGCGTGCCGATTTCTAGTTTATAGGGATATTTATTTTATAAAATTATAGGTAGAAAGTACTTTTACTTTAACATTTTATTTCAAGTAGGTACTTACCTAAACTTTGAGGAATAAGTTAGTATTGAAGTATCTATAATTTAACCAACTTTTAAATTTTTTTTGAGGATGGGAAATCATCAAATGCCCTCCCGCTCTGGGTGGAGCGGAAGGGAGTGTCAGACTCTTATTAACTAAAACCCACCCGTGTTCCTTCCTTAGCCCTTTATGTTCCGGGCCAGCGGTTACCCTTTCGGACAATCCCGCTGACCCGGCAGCAATCCCGCTGACCCGGCAGGCTTCGGCCCTAACGGGCCCCTTCTTTGTTGCTGACATCTCTTTGAGGCGCGCGTGGAACACGTAGGTACGCGCCGTCCGACACGGGCCTGGGCCTGATCGGACGGTGAGCTTACCCATTACTCTCCGTCTGCAGGCCCGATTTTTTAACCCCTTACTAATAAACGTTGTTTAGCGTCTGTATTCCATTATGAACCATAATGGACAGTTAACTGTTAAGTTAATCGTATCAAATCCCATTGGTGAAGGATTTTTCAGTTATTCTTTTTTATCTGTGCTAAAATACTAATCAATCCAATCCAAATCTAATCCAAATCCAATCCCAATCTCTTCGATTATTCCTACGTAGTGCAGCGAAAAAACGAAAAACACGGGCTGTCTTCGCCATAGTATAATTCATAATGTTATCCTTTTATGATTCTGCCAAAGTGGCCTTTTTAGGCCCCCTGTTCTTAACTGTATGTTTGACATAGATAATGTACTAAAATTAAAAAAAATAAAAGCCAGGTATTTATTACGCAGAAGAAAAGCTCATAGACGATCAACCTGAACATTCTGATGCTTATTTTTCTATTTAGACGATAGATGTTGATTCAGGACGTTAACTATACGTTAACAGAATACTAAGAAATGTAGGTGGGTCAATGACCGCTATTGCCACGTTAAAGCGATTTGGGTATAGGTAAGTACTGTCTGTAAAAATCTCACCGTGAAAACTTAGGTGATGTGAGCGTGGAGTGAGCTGTCAATAGTGTCAGTTCCTAGCAAAATCAAACTCACTTCACCTAAGTTTTCACGGCGAGATTTTTACAGAATCGACCGGCTGTTTTTCACTTTAAGAGGACTAGTAGAGCAAAGTGTCCTTGAGAAACGCATGCACACATATACACAATCGACGCGTACGCCATCTAACGACGACGCCCATCACAATTATGACATACAGCATACGATTTACGATTACGCCCGAGTATTCCAATAGATGACGCGGAAACAAGTAGTTATGACAACAAAATTATTAACCGATTTCTAAAAAGGAGGAGGTTCTCAATTCGGATTTGTTTATTATTATTTTTTTTATTTATGTTCGGGTCCTATATAGACGACCTCCATCATAAATAGACGGATTTGCAAAATTCTTTTTTTGTTCGAAAGAGGTTTGTTTCGAAAGGGTCACATTTAAATTTCGTAAAGATCTGATGATGAGTTTCGGAGACAGACAACGGAACTCTTCAATAAATGCCAGCAAATCAACCGCGATCGCTGCCATCGCATTTGTATGCATTATTTACGCAATCACACAACATAACATCACGCCTGTACCCTTAAAAGTGGTAGGCAGATGTGTTTAATAGCTTCCTGTCGCTGATATTCACATAGCAAGTAGTGTTATATGAATTTGTGTGGGGTAGGTAGGGACAACTGAAAAGTGATAAATAAAAACTGTTTTTACAAAAAAAAAAAAACAACCGACTTCCAAAATAAACCACTATAAAGTGAAAAATAACTTTAATTTCGGAAGTCGGTATCGTCGGTTGTAGCTTTGTAGTGTTTTTTTTTTTAAAGTCGGCAATAATAAATTATACGTTGTACGAGTAACTACCCATTCGAACTGCTCCTAAGAAAATATTGTTGGTACGCGTCAAAAGTGCTCTAAAGTGTCGTTAAAAGTGCTGATCGTGTGAATAATATCAATAACAACAATCTACAATTAATAAGTGACTTAGTGCTTTGTGTATCAATTCTAGACAAAAAACGTATCAAAATAGTTATTCATCTACCGTCAGGAGTAATTCACCAGTTATAATAAAACGCGTAAGCGCCGCAGATAGCACGGCGCATACGACGTTCTTCTCGCGAGCTCGCTGTTAGTTCGCTCGTTGTATTGCGCAGGGCCTTTATTAGAGTGCACTTTTACCAACAAAGATTGAAGGGGTCTTTAATAGTGTGCTTGGAACAGTATACATTTTTTTCTTTTTAATAATTATTTCGGCATTGGAATTGTTGTGAGACTGACTATTAATTAGAATGGCTTCGTCAACATTGTTATGGGGATGCTGTGCTAATGAAGACAGCAAGGATGGAAAAAAATCGATTAATTGTTCCAAATGCAATAAATTGTATCATTTTGAGTGCCTGTCTCTTCCGGAAGTTTCCAAGGACACGGATGTCTACTGTAAATGGAGGCGTTCTAATTGCGGGAGTCACATCTCGAATACCTCCAAAAAGGAATATACTCCAACCCGTAATGTCTCCACCTCTAGGGGGAACAAGAGACCTGCTTTGAACTCGCCCCCTGAAGCAACCTTTGTGACTCGTGATGATGTACGCGATATCCTCCAGGAAGTAATACAGGCTGAATTCGCTTCTATGCTTCGTCAAATAAACAATACAATACTCAATGTCGTAAATAAAGAGCTTGAACCGATTAAGAAAGAACTTACGGAGATGACGGCGTCATTGAATTTTCACATACAGCATGTCGATTCTGTAAAAATCTCACCGTGAATACTTGCGTGGAGTGAGCTGTCAGTGTCATCCCACTGATGCTAGGGATTGACCATGCAAACATTTACAATCATAAAAGAGATTTTAATAATATTTTTTAATGCTAATCCTATTGATATTTTTATATAATTCAAAGCTAGTATTTTAGTGGTCAAAACATTCGCCAGCGCCTAACGCGCATGCGCGGCGTGAAATATGGCTCATTCCGAATTAAGTCATCATCGCTCACATGAATAATTTGCTTTCCGATTTAGATAAATGACCACTATGGCAGCTGAGAGTCAGTAATATACCTATTCACTTGAATAGTTACTCATGGTTGGATTATAGTATTTATTTGTGTATACACCACGAATTTCCTCTTCTTTGGTAAGGTGGCGACTGTAGCCAGAAGCACAATTTCGAAAATGCCACGTTGGTTTAAAGATCGGTGATAATTATTAATTTAGGGCATGGTCGGTAGTCGGCGTTATCGCAAGATGGCACATGCCATGACTTCATATATTATTATGTCGATTCACGGGACATCGTTATCGCGTTCACGTTAATTCAGAAAAGGGCCCTAATTGACTATGACCACTTAATGATTCATTACTTCGAAACCACGTCAATTCCTTAATAACCTAATCACTACATCTGCTATTAACGTATTCTCTATGACACAATGACCGAAACCGGTTTGAACTGTCAAAATACCACGCTTGACAACCGTACGGCGTGGTAAGATTATGCGGGGAATAATAGATAAATACCATACAGCAGAATTGGGGTCAAGGTGTAAGCACGCTGTAGTCGATTACAGTGCAATTCGGAATGTACCATATATCACTCCACTCGAATCTCGTAACCATGGCAACACCACCTCGGCGTCAACACCTCCACCAGCCGCGTTTTGATTGGCGAATACCTCGTCTTTTTCTACTTTAGAGTTACACATTTTGAAAATCGCTCAACGAAAACTTTGCTTAATCTGCCCCTTGGCAGACTCTAAGGCAGGGTCGCCATGAAATGTTGGGGGTTCAAGGGTCGTTAGAATTAGACAACCAGCTTGATAGAATGTACTTTAATGAATATCTAGTGAATTTATGTTACAATGCGCATTGATGTAAACTGCTTACTTATATTCTAAAGGAGTGTACTTACTACGTTATGCACTATTAGGGACCATACATACACTTCAGGGTTGACCAACCACTTCTTCATTTAAGGGTTACTAGAGATGCAGTGCAAACACGGGCGCGCGATGAGCGATAAAATATTTGCACTTATTTGACGTTGGTATTGCATTTTCCTAATGTTCTTATACATGACGCCTTACGAGTTAAATATGTAAAAACAAATCTCTAATGTGATAATGAGTGACTAACGCGCAAGCGCGGCGTGATCTTATCACTTCACCTTCACTCCACCCGATTCACGACATTAAATGTCGTGAATCGGGTGAAGTGAAGGTGAAGTGATCACGCAATCTGCAATGTGATAATGACAGTGATTAACGCGCAAGCGCGGCGTGATCTTATCACTTCACCTTCACTTCACCCGATTTACGACATTTAGTGTCGTGAATCGGGTGAAGTGATCACGCCACACAAACTACGTGGGATTACATTCTATGGTCCGTCAGCTAGGCATCCGTTAGCACTCGATGACTTGACACACTCGGTTATCTCTTCTAATTCACTAGATTTGGGTTAATAACAACGCTGAACATCGTCGCAGTCTTTACTAGACTCGATCTACAATTGCTCATAATAACCAAACAATGTCGATGCGTATTTTCATCAGTCTAGCTGTCATAAACGTGAATGTTTTAATTTTATTTACTGTTCGTGCGTGACGCGCTCTCGCCTCAGTCTATATAAGGACTTACTAGACTAGGGAAAAAAGAAAAAAAAACAGGATTGAGATTCTGACTGCGCTTCTGTTTTGCTATTTTATTGTAAGTAAAACTCCACAAAATATTAATGTTTTGACCACTAAAATACTAGCTTTGAATTATATAAAAATATCAATAGGATTAGGCTAAAAAAATATTATTAAAATCTCGATTATGTTTGTAAATGTATGCTTGGTCAATCCCTAGTATCTGGTAAGATGACACTGACAGTTCACTCCACGCTCACTTCACCTAAGTTTTCACGGTGAGATGGTTACAGAATCGCACTGCAGGAGTTTGAAGAATATCAGTCTGAACATAGGGCTTTGAAAGTCTCGGTAAAAGACTTAGAGACAGAAAATACTAACCTTAAGAGGTCAGTGGCGGATATGGGCCAGCGAATCAACTATTTGGAGCAACAGGCACGTTCGACTTACCTTGAAGTTCATTGTTTGCCCGAAAATAAACAGGAGAATCTCTATACAGTCGTTAAGCAACTAGGATCAGTCGTTGGATGCAAGTTGAGCGACACCGATATCCATCATTGCACCCGTGTAGCCAAACTACAAAATTCTAGTGCCCGCCCGCGCTCTATCGTAGTCCAATTGGCCTCCCCAAGAACTCGTGACCTACTCTTGGCTTCTGTCATTAACTACAATAAAGGCAAGAATAACATCGAAAAACTAAATACAGCGGACCTTGGACTGGCTGGTGAAAAGAAGCCAATATATGTGCAAGAAAATTTGTCTCCTTCTAACAAAGCGCTGCATGCTGCTACTAGACTTCAAGCAAAAGAAAAAGGATATCAATTCGTCTGGGTTAGAAATGGTAGAATCTTCGTCAGGAAAAGTGATGGGTCAGAACATATCCTCATTAAGAATCTAGAGTCCCTAAATAAGTTGACGTGAAAAAAAACATACTTTATATTTTAATTAAAAATACATGTAATTGTAACTTGAATATAATACAAAATTCGATAATTTACAAATTTATTACCAGAATTGTAGAGGCGTGAGAACAAAAACGCATATTATCATCTTTCGTAATGTATGCTGTAATAACTATGACATTATCATTTTTACAGAGACTTGGCTTAATAATACCGTACTGAGTAGCGAGCTGTTCGACGACAGATACATTGTATACAGAAGGGACAGAGAAAGTTCTTGTCTACAGAGTAGTAAAGAAGGTGGGGGTGTTTTGATAGCCGTAAAAAAATCTATAATTTCCAAACGAGCAGAACAATTTGAAAGTAATTGTGAAGACCTTTGAGTAATTTTAGATCTACCTGCGGCTCGATCTGTACGTCGGGCAGCTCTCTGTTCTGTATACCTGCCACCACCTGTACGTATCTCGTACTTGGAACACTTTTTGGACAAATGTAATGCAGTGTTTGAACAGTTAAACTTATCATATGTCTGCATCGCAGGTGATTTCAATATCGGTGATATCGATTGAAGTATAGTCAATAATTCTGATAAATGCCTTAAGTTGTCCAATTTAAGTCAAACTTTGTTAGATTTCACGTATGTTAATAGGCTTAATCAATTTAACAATGTATGTAATGCTTCAAGCCGCATTTTAGATCTTATACTATGTAACCATTCATTGTGTAGAGTGAGTCAAAGTGAGGATCCGATTGCTAATATTGACCAGCATCATCCACCCCTCGATATCGTGATTTCTCTAAATAAGGAAGCTAAACTCCCATATAACACTACTTGCGGTAGACCTAATTTTCGAAAAACGAGTTACATACCAATTCGGAAATATTTGAGTGAAACTGCCTGGGATGAGTTACTTGAAGCACAGCAGGCAGTTAATGAGATGGTGGAGGTATTTTATGACGTTATTCAGAAAGGTATAGAAAAATTTATAACTAAGCGAGTGCCAAAAAAAAAGTAAATTTCCACCATGGTTCAATCGAGATCTAATCAAATTACTTAATTGCAAAAATAAGATCAGAAATCGCCACAATATTTACAAAAACCCTTTGGACAGAATTGAACTGCAGATTATAACTAAGCGCTGTAATGACCTAGCAAAACTTTGTTACAACAATTATATGAAGCGATTGGAAAACGAATTCAAAAATAATCCGAAGTTTTTCTGGAGTTACGTTAAAACTAAAAGAGGTGGGTCAAGCTCTTATCCCGTTATTTCTTCTAGTACACGTTTAGATGAATATGTACTTTTATCAATAACTTCACAATCGTGATCTTCCTGTGGTACCACTGTTTCCAATCTATAAAAAAAATAACATCACATATCATCACTTATCATCTATCGCTTTCCATCAGGTGTGATCGAGGTCAAAAGCGGGCCGCCCATTCATCAATAATAAAATGAAAAAAATAGAAGATTTTAAATTACGTTTTTAATTATTTTAAATTAAGTTAAAAGGAGGCTCAATAATTTAAAAAAGTGCATCATTAAAAGCGCAAAAAGTTTTTAGAGGTTCATTAATTTCAAAAAGTGTCCATCATTAGCAGGTCAATAAGTTTTGAAAGAATAGGTTAAATATTTCCTTTTAATAAATCAATTCAATTTCCTCACATAACTTTTTTCTCCAAGTGAATTCAGACATGCTGTCTTAGGATTAATTAAGCAAACTACTCCATGAGGGCAATAAAGATCAACATAGTTCATAATGCTGCATGATGATGATGATGATAGGACTCCCTTTTCCGCACTTAGACTCCCATTTGGTCCGTTGTGCGTGGGTTCATAATGCTGCAATTAACTTTGTGTCTGGGTACGGTCTACCCATTCTCCTTTGTCAAGTAAGTAAGGCCTTTTACACATTATGCCGTGTCTGCGGCAGCGCCGCCGCGCACCGCCCGCCATGGTATTTTTATCTATACAGTATTCTATCTTCATAAAAACGGTCGGAACGCGAATCATACCTACGCGCCTCGAATTCGGTTTACACTCAGTCTCGAATGCTCCGCAGTGACGAGTGGACGCCGGACGGTGTGACGGTTTCGTAAGCAGTAAGCGTGCAATTTGTGACAAATATTCATTGAAATAAGTACAAGTACTTACTTAATAATATGGCAAAGAGACTATATTGTGCTGTTTTTGGTTGTTTGAATTCGTCAATAAGTTTTTTTAATTAAATCTATTGATCAAAAAGACCATGTATTTTTATTGAACTCTTTCTATTCCATTCACAACGTGTTTCTATTTTATAAATGAAAAGTCTTTTTTACAAAAAAAAAAAAAACTACGGACTTCAAAAAAAAAACAACACAAAGTAATTAACTTTAATTTTGGAAGTCGGTGTCGTTAGATCTGCATTTTCGTTTTTTGACACCGACTTCCGAAATTAAAGACTTTATTTTTCACTTTGTAGTATTTTTTTGGAAGTCGGTTGTTTTTTTTTTTGTAAAAAAGTTATATTTTTCACTTTTTAGTTGTACCTACCCCGCCCAAATTCATATAACACTAATTGCTATGTTAATATCAGTGACAGGAAGCTATTGAACACATTTGCCTACCCCTTTAAAGGGTATAGGCGTGATGTTATGTTGTGTGATTGGGTAAACTGGCATGTATTGAAGAGTTCCGTTGTTTGTCTCCGAAACTCCTCATCAGACCTTTACGAAATTTAAATGGGACCATTTCGGAATAAACCTCTTTTGAACAAAAAAAGAATTTTGTAAATCCATCTACATATTTTTATGACGGAGTTATGACCGAACATACATTAAAAAAAAATAGAAACATCCGAATTGACAACCTCCTCATTCTTAGAAGTCGGTTAAAACAAATATTTACCTATACCTATAGGTAAATATTTTTTTTAACTTCTTGAGTTTCTTTCTAGTTTTGTGACTGTAGGTACAGTCACAAAACTAGAAAGAAACTCAAGTAGGTTGATGAAATTAAAATACTGTAGGCGGGAGGGGTTATCGCGTGTTTACGTACCGCGCGACTGTAGTACATTATAAAAAAAAATTATATAATACAGCGGCGCCGCCGCCGCCGCGGTGCCGCTGTATTGGTTGCCCTTGGATTTGCATGAACCCTTGCACACGGCGGCGCCGCGGCGGCGGCAGCATGATTCGGCGGCGAGTATTGCTACGGTTTTATCAAAACTCGTCGCCTCCGCCGCGGCGCCGTGTGTTCATCATCATACAACTCCAAGGGTGACTGATGCAGCGGCGCCGCGGCAGTGGCGGTGCCGCTGCAGCTGCGGCATAATGTGTAAACAGCCTCAAAGATAGGTACCTACCTAACATTCATACATAATATTATGAATCTATTTATTATAAACGAAATCAATAATAATAAAAACCAAAATCTTGCTTGTGATAATTTTCATCGCAATTTTTAGATGAATTTGTTATTTCGTTATGCCCAATATCAATAAGTTAGGTGCTTTTAGTTTTTTTTTAAATTGTAGTTTCGCATTAGAAATAACTTCCGTGTTGATATTTACGACTGTGTTTCTCCTGTGAAAGATAATTACATTGTAGACGTTTTAATTATTATTTATAAAAAAATAATAAATACATAATATATATAAATTCAAAATACATTTAAAAAGAAAACTTCGGTTAGAGAATCCCTGGGACTCGAACCCGGGGACTCTTGAATACAAATCTACACATCGGCCTCATACGCTAACGTAACAGTTACGAATGTAGTCGAAAAAGTTGAGCTTATGCGTATATGCGTCATGACTGCACTATCTTAGACGTTTCTAAATTCATAGTTTTATTGTTAAAAAAATAAATATTCAATAATAATAAAATGCTCTTATTTTTTAATTTCGTATATATATATATAATATGTTCAGCGTTTTATATGAACGTTTTGTAGTCCGAACGGAATTTTTCACTTCATATTTACAATAAATGATAATTGATAACAAGGTTACGCTATTTTAACTTCAAAGTATTTTATATTTACACGAAATAAAAATATTTACGCAAAGAAGATTATGCAAATAATAATAAACAATGAATTTACAAATAAAACTTTACAAAAACATAACAATCTTGGCGGAAATATTGCGGCGAAAAGAGCGACACGTCCGTATAGCATCAGGCCTCGGCCGGCAGTGTCGCTACACAGCGTTTACGCACACATGCGCACGTATTTTGTTCGAAAATAAGAATATGCGATTTACAAAGAATCTATTGTTTGGACAAAAAAATTAAAACACTAGAATTTTAGTATGTTGCTTGTAGAATAATCTGACAAAAAATCAGAATGATTGTATGTATTTTAGTATGGATTTTATTGTAAAAAGAAAATTTTTAGAGGCATCTTCATGATTTTTTTCTATCGTATCAAATTAGT
This sequence comes from Luperina nickerlii, assembly GCA_963855955.1. Lineage (NCBI taxonomy): Eukaryota > Metazoa > Arthropoda > Insecta > Lepidoptera > Noctuidae > Luperina > Luperina nickerlii. Next base: position 5,289,938 of record OY979662.1, read on the forward strand.
TGTATTATGTTTTCACCACACTATCTATCTAGCATATATCCTGAAGAATATCATATATTTTTCTGATTTTTTTTACTGTAGTCTATCATATACTTTTATTGTTTCGAAAACTTGCGTTTAGGTCTTGTAAGCCCCTTAACGAAGAAAATAATATGATATCCATGAAGAATCTTTTTCGATTTCATAATTCTATTATTATCCTATTATTACATTTAAATATCTACATATAAATTAAACTTTGATAATTTTTATCGGGTGGCGGTACCTACATGGGTTCGAGAAAACTGTGCGAACTGTTTCGTATCCATTAATTATGCATATAGGCACACATGTCGTAAATAACTTAATACGAATACGAATACTATAACTTGATACGATTTTTAGCGGTTGGTAATGATTTGGACTCAAAATAAGTCTCAGGGAAAGAGGAATTTTGAAAAAAGAAAAATTTTTTTATTCACATGCTAGACTTACCTAAGTACCTACAGAGGAATCAAAACCTTATTACCTACCTCCTTACTAATAAACGTTTTATAACAGATGAATACATATGTAAACACACCGATTTCTCTCATTCAGTCGTCACCGTCAGTAATTTGATTTTCGAAAGAAGAAGACAAAGCGTTGTGTAACTATACAGACGCTATACAACGTTTATTAGTAAGGTGGTAAATCTTTATTTAGAAAACAAGGGATTATGTCAGTTTCGTAGTATTACAAAATAAATAGAAAGTATTTAACAACTAGGATCTTAACTTAATTAATTTAACAATCAAGTAATATAACATAATACTTAGCTAATTTGGATGTAGGTTTCGACAAGATCAAATTACACATCTATTAATATAAGTCCCGCTTCTGATTCCAAAGTTATCCGATCTGTCCCAAGACGAGCAGACTCCACCAAACGTGGTTGGTGGTACGTGGTAGGTGTAGTTTGGGGTATCAACAACCTTCATACGATATCCGAACGCTTTCAATGGAATGTGCCCTGATCGCAGACGCATGCTTGTCACCAACAACCTTCCATTCATCTCTACTTCAGAGAACCAGGGAATCCTTGGTGGTTCAGACTGAATTGTTCTGTACCATATACCCTTCTATGTTCTATGTTATGGGTTTGGTTTCCGCTCTTAGTCCTTCAAATGGACCACTGTGCATGGGTCATGGCGGCCGTCGGTTGTTATTCCAACCAGCCCACCTCCCTCCTGAAGCCGATGAGGTGTCCTAGTCTGTTGATAATGTCTGTGTACGATCCTGGTGTCCCGAGGGTTTCTGACCTAATCTGGGTGACGCCTGTGCACTCACAGAACAACCATATAGGTACCTAACTTCCTCTACATACCTTTTGTCAAGGTATTCTTTCCACATCTTATTGCAAATTGTTTTAACATCTCTTAATATGTCTGTAAAGAATTAAAACCTTCTTAAAAATATTAGCCACTGACCAAAACGGGGGAAACTTATTTTTAATTAAAATAAATATCTTTAGTAGGTACCTAGGTATAACAATTAATATGCGCATCTTCTTTAGGGGCTGAGGCTACGAGTCTGACCCATGCGTGGTGCATGGATCGGAATTCGATAAAAACTTTTAAAAGAAACCCCTAATCCATTGCTTCATATGTTTGAAAAATTTGTTTGCACGACAACGTAAAAAACGCAATGAGTGTTGCCGATTTGTCAAAATAAAAGGCGTTGCGGTTGTTGGTGTGTTACACGATTATCTACCGTGCTGGTTTCATATGATCACTATTTCTGATCATTAAATATCTGCCTGTGCCTCCTAAATGTACCTCACGTCTTTTAACACCAACAATAACATGTTTTTTTTGTATCTATTGCTAACAAGAATGGTAGGCATAGTTGCAACGTTAAATTCTACGTCCTACCTAAATGCGTTTTATTTAACGTGTTTTTTTTCTATGAAGCCGTAAAGGATTGAACTTTTTTGGAAGATGGGACTTTTAGTCATGCGAGCGACATGGGCGTACCCCACGGTGGGGCAGGCTGGGGCACTTGCCCCACCCTGCTCTCTGACCCGAAGTTAAGAAATTTTAGGCAAAATTAATATAATGACAAAATTTAATATTCATTTGGATACCTACTTTAAAAATTACTGCGCGATACAATGCAGTAGGTATCTATGATATCGCATGCACATTGCACAGAGATTTTTTAAAGCAAGCCTTATGAAGACTTTTTGAAAAAAATGGAAGGTGCTTGTAATTACTACAATTTAAGTGGTTTTCTTAGCGAAGCTGAACTGTGGTAGGGCACGACGAGCGACGATATAGAACATCACCCTATTCGTCGACAACAGACTCATGATTCATCAAATATCAATGGACAACCACCATCTAACATAATAGGATCTAATTTGACGCAATGGAGGGCAATAATGTTACTGTGGTAAAGAGAGGGGTGGGCGAAAACATAGATAGATAACAATAATAACTAAGTAGCTAGAGATAGATACTCGTAACTTACATTTTAAGGCTCCTACACAGGCGCGACACGCGATATAATCGCGCGCGCCACAAAGGCACCGCTCGTTGCGCGACTTGCGGTGCCTATGTGTCGCGTGTCGTGTCGCGCCCGTTTGAAGGAGCCTTTACGGTCCTGAAACTTATCTGTATTTAAAATTTAAATACCTTGCTTTATTTTGGACCTTCGAGACGAATGAGCTTTTATTTTATTCAATTTCTTTTATACACACGTCAAATTTGTTGTTTTTGTATCTCTTCATGATTATTCCTCATGCCACAAGAAAATATTAAGAGAACACGATAATTTTTGTTAAAAAAGTGTTAATCACCCCAGCCCTTTCATTTTGAATAACTTCGCCATACTAATATTTGTCAGATATGTATCCAATATTTGAAACCCACAGCAATTCTTATGGGAAAAACTTTTTAAAAGAGAAAAGATTTAATTAAGAATTAAACCCAAGAACTAACCGATACTTCAGCAATATCGAGTAATTTCTGCAGCAATTATTAGGTAATTGAAATTTAAAGTTTACCATGTCATGCTTACCAAAATGCCAACCGAGCTTCGTACAACTTCGTACAAACTATATCCATTGCAACAATTACTTATAACCAACATTACATGGCGAAAATGCACTAGGTACTTATAAAATTACAAACCTAATTGCTTGCCATGTGCGAGTTCAAGTCTTAATCGTGCACGGATAGTCAATTTAGTACCTATGTATGTAACATCAATGGTATGAATGGACTTGTTCAAGCTTTCTCGCTTGTCGTAATTAACTAATGGGTCAGGTTACACGAGGACTGTTTCTCGCCAGGACTAAGCGATTGACGCAAGGAGATAAAAAATAGTTGACTCGTGTAAACTGTATGTACAGACGCCAGCACATCAAGCTACTACAATCTGTCAAATTTCTTTAATAGATTTTCAACTTTTTTGCTAAAGTATAAGGTTCAAATTTGATTGGGAAAATTTGAGTTTCGGGTAGCTTGATGTGCTGGCGTCTGTACGATATCTAATAGCATGTTAATAGATCAAAATTGATCGAATCTTTAAAAAAGACAGTGTCTGTGTAAAACGTAAATCGTACGAGTTTATGGAGTAGTAAACCGTTGGGCCCGGCTGTCATTTTTGTAGATCTTTGAAAGTCGTTATTCGTAGTCAGAAGTTCAAAAGTCTGACAACCAGACTTACTAAGGGGAATGGTGTTACCCAGTAACTAGGTTGTGGTGGTGAGACAGCCATTCGCTCTTTGTAAAAATACTGGTATTCATCTGCATCAGGTTAGACTGGAAGCCGATAGTTGGAAAAGGCAAACTGATTGAGTTCGAGAAAATCACCCGACAAACTCGAACTTGAACAAAATTCGAATACGATAATAACGTCACTCACATCGTAATCTTTATTTCTCGCTTGTGTTAAAACACTTCAATACGGTTATAGCTGGACGAGTCTAGTCTACTAGTTTCACGTGAGCATTCTTGTCGGGCGTCGGTCGAGAAGCCTTCCTCGATAATATTAGTGTTTGCTGTTCGCACACACGTACGAACATCGATTTATTAAAAGGTCGAGTTAATTGCTCACACAATTGCTCACGGATACTGAAAGGGACGCTTTTTCTTTTCAACTTTTACTAGGTAATTGGGATACGTTTAAATTGATAAAATGATAGCTTGAATTTTAACAGAACTCTTTGATGTTTTTCTGACATTTCGCTAGCAGGATAGGTACCTAAGTTCAGTATTTTTTGGTACCTTTTACTCTTAACAAATCTAAACCTGTTTATTTACTTTAAATAAACAATTTAACTAAAATAATGACTTATCAATTTGATAGTACCTATTACAAAACGCATAATATTCTGAATCAGTAAATATCGAACCCAGAGCTGTACTTAACCGCAAAACTGGTATTAAATAGACTCGTACATTTCAATAATACACGGTAGCGTTTGTTTCCGAGCAGGGATTAATCTGCACCACATTATTAAGGCAAATTGAATGTATTCCACGGATCGGAATCTGCTATTAAAATCGTATACCTACTTATTTAATATCCTCACCTATATACCTACGGGCAGTCCCAGTAGTGGTAATATGTATACGTTCACTCATTGCTTGTCACAGAGAGTAGTTTTCAGCAGGACTACTGTCACGATTACGATTACGTCACTTGTCACAGACAGTAGTCTGTGATAAGCAGTGGGCCGTAAATGACGTAATCTGATACCTATACCACACTATCTGTGAGGATTCGTGGGTGTCGTCACGTCTTAGAACTTTTGGTTCTAGGAAATGCCTGTTTGGTCAAAATGTTTTCCGCGTTTTAAGAGCAGTGGTAAATAATAACTCATGGGGTGATTATAATATTATACCATTAAAAAACTATTTTACAAAAAGAAACAACGGACTTCCAAAAAAAAACACTACAAAGTGTAAAATAACTTTAATTTCGGAAGTCGGTGTCGTTGGTTCTGTATTTTCGTTTTTATACACCGACTTTCGAAATTAAAGTTATTTTACACTTTGTAGTGTTTTTTTTGGAAGTCGGTTTTCATTTTATAAAAAAGATTTTATTTTTCACTTTTTAGTTGTACCTACCTACCCCAAATAAATTCATATAACACTACATGCTATGTGAATATCAGTGACAGGAAACTATTGAACACATCTGCCTACCCCTTTAAAGGGTACAGGCGTAATGTTATGTTGTGAGATTGCGTAAACAATGCATACATATGCTATAGCAGCAATCGCGGTTGATTTGCTGGCATTTATTGAAGAGTTCCGTTGTCTGTCTCCGAAACTCATCATCAGATCTTTACGAAATTTGAATGGGACCATTTCGGAATAAACGTCATTCGAAAAAAAAAATTTGCAAATCCGTCTATATACGAAAGAGTTATGCCCGATCATACATAAAAGAAAATATATATATTAACATCCGAATTGAGAACCTCCTCCTTTTTTGAAGTCGGTTAAAATAGTTTTTATGTAGTTAATTGCTTTATCTTAATAAATTAATAATATTTCTTCAGCAATTAAATTCAAATTCTGCTAATGAAAGAGAGGCTTTATCCCGGACATTGAAATAAAACTTCCTACAAACTTTGCTTTGTAAAAGCATGAATAACTTTAGAATGACCTGCGAGTTGGGAAAAATACATCCTGAAGAATGAACATAGTGCAAAGTTTAAAGTACCAAAGGAAACCACGGAACTACACTGAAACTGAAATATGAATAAGTATACTATGTTAGTAGGTATGTACTATGGTCAATTTTTGAGGCTCTAATCACACTTGGTTTGACAGTAATGACCCAAAACAGACGTGAAGATCGACCTAGTTTAATAATAAAATGTTATCTGCTTACACCCGACTGTTGTATTAAAGTTGTGCAGTTTTGATCATGTTCAGAGATATAATTAATATTAGGTAATACATAATGTTTCGCGTGATTAAATTCTTGTATATTTTTAAATAGTTGGTTAGCTACAACTTTTAATATTTTACCATACTTGTCACAATTTCCCTGTTCCTAAGATTTAGGAATAGATCGCTTTAATGACCGATCTTAAAAAAGTATGTTTATAAGTCTCTTTAATCTTGCTACCAATTTATGGAAAACTGGATTTTGCCCGGTCTTGTCTGCGCGGAAGAAAACATATCCTATGGCACTCGACAAAAGTGTGCTTAGTTGTTTGTCAGTGTTTTTTTTAATTTTTTAATCGGTTCTGTAGTTCCAGAGATTACCGCTCACTAGCAAACAATGTTATCTTGTATAAATCACAGTAATATTTTAAAGCTTTTAACTATGTGCTAGCTAGTCTAAACTATAGGTAAACCAGAAATTCACCAAATTATAGTGTAGTTTAAATAAAATACGTTGGTAAAAATTCTCCGGGCCACAGAAAATTTTATCCGAAGTTACAGGGTACCATAACCTAATATTTACTTTATCTTATTTTAACTCTACTGGTACTCATAATAAAAACAAATACCTATCTACATAATTAATCTATTGCTATTGTTTTGTTAGTAAACCAACCTACTGCGGTTTTGACGCCGCGCCAATACCTAATTGTAGATTAGGGTAGCTTTGAGAGAAAATACAATTACTGCTGCTAACTTCCCAGGTACGTGTTTCGAGATCATCAACATCATCTGCCTAGCCTTTTCCCAACTATGTTGGGGTCGGCTTCCAGTCTAACCGGATGCAGCTGAATACCAGTATTTTACGTGTTTCGAGTGCTGCTATAATTATAATATTACACATAAATCGTTGGCTACAATGATTTTACGAGACAATGTTGTGACGTATCGTGACTCGTGAGAGAGGTTAGAGTACACGTGTGTCGCCCAGAAATTGTGGTAATATTAAGAAAATGTCTAGACGGTGCTTATATCTCAATGAATAGGCATTGTTGTTTGCTGTAACATAATTGAAAGAGTTTTATTTGTCATGACTTGAGTTTTCTTTTAGACGCCTTGTTGTATTGTTTGATCGTTTTGTATCGTCATCGAGTTTTCGTGTTGTTGAAAAATCGTCCTATTGTTTTTTGATCATATCAATTTTTGAGGACCGCACTTCTCGATTTTATTCAGTGTTTTGTAAACTTAGTCTTTCAGCATTTTTATCGAGTAATAAAAACAAAAACGATTTCTTATTTAAAGTTTTTTCAACAAAAAAGTTTAACGTTATCGCAGCAAGCCATTATTTTTTCCAGTTCGTTTATTTCATGTAGCAAACTAAATATGAAACCTACCTATAGCAAAATATGCACAGCGAGCGTCTAGTCTGCAAATTGAATACAAGTCCTCCCGAGGGATATCTTGGTAACAAATACGGGGTGTATTCGGGGAGTGCCGGGAGTGCCGCCCAAACCGAGGAGGGCGGATTTTTCAAAACCCTTCATTCGCGCGAAAACTATTGAAGTTACCGAACGTGTTTCGTACCCTTTCGGCGAGGGTCGAACTCGGGTTTTAGAATTCATAATTAGATTTTTTTAATTCGATATTTTTTCGAAATATTATTACTGTGTGGATTGTAGCCATAGATATCCGAATTGTAGCAGTGTTTCTGAAGTGATTTTCTTTCCCAATCGTGACGTTTTCTGTTTCTTGTTTATTCGAGGTGTTAAATTAATTGTGGAGTAGTTAGTGTAGTATCCTTTAGTGTTATAATTTACTACAGTTTGTTTATCAGTAAGTACTAGTTTGTTTGTTTGTTTCTAGTACCAATGTTATTTACGTTAAGGTGGAGCGATTCATTAATTGAAGACGCGCTTCATCGCTCTAGGGGTGTTCTGGTTTGTAAATGTTAATGGCTTTGACGGGCTTTTTTGTCTGTATCTTACATTAGATACATAATTCTATTAGGTTTATTATAAAAACGTAAAACGGTTTAGCGTCGGAAAATGTTGAGATTTCTGGTGTTGTCTTTGATAGATGTTCGATCAATTTATATACCTAATGCTTATTTGTTTAATAACTGTAGATTCAGCAATCTAACTTTTTCTTAGCATCAGGTTAGATAGTTATTCAGTTTCTCAGAAAAATATTATTCAGTTCTTAGAATAATACGAGAACGAATAGATATCCATTGATTGATTGGTAGGTTCACATTAATTTAAAACAGTAGGTATGCACCCAGTTATGATAGCCAAATGAATTTTCAAAACAAACTATAAAAAATATTCCACTGCCAATGAATTGCCTGTATGTAGGTGTTTTCACTTTGATAACGATTCCAAAAGCAGTGCGTACCTAGCTGTTAGGTGTTATTCTAACGCTTTTATATTCGAACAAAGCTTTATTGATTTTTAATAACAAATATTATTTACTACGTCAAGAGCCTCGACTAACACCTGAGGAGGGTCTCGTTGGGCAGCTGCATCAAAGGATTGATTCAGAAAGGGATTTTGGACACGGCTCGCATTGTCGGGAGGTTCCTCTCTCTGGAGCCCGGACCGCCGGGTAGCTTGGACCCTGTTCCCGATACCGGTGGGCTACTATATTTTATATTTTTAAATGTTTTTATATTCTAATATTTAAAAATGCAAAATGTCTTTCTTTTTATTGAAAATAATTATGTTGAACATGGATTATCCCTAACATGTTGAATCGTAATATTTTTTTTAATATAACACTATTTACTTACATCGTTACATCATAGATATTTCGTTTCATGAGTGTATAAAAGAGCCTGTTTTTTTTAACAGCTGTTATAGTATCAATATAAAATTAAAAGTGTGTATAAATATGAAATGTTAAGGAATTAACACCTGGAGCAATGCGAGCGCCTGTTAATAAAGATGGAGCAATTACTTTTTATGTTTCATTTTTTAACCACTAAGTGCCCTTTCACGAATGGTTGATTTAACGATTTTATAGTAGTAGTGTAGTCTAGTTAATGCGGCAGGCTATTGAAATTTATGGGCCATTGTCTGTCGGGGGTTCTTCCATCCTGCGCCGCATACCCTGTGACCTGTGTACTTGATGATCTTATGATGATTTTATTGTAGATAGATATATAGTAGATAGATAGATGATCATAGTAGATAGATAGATAGTAGATAGATAGATGATCTTGATGATTTTATAGTAGTAGTGTAGTCTAGTTAATGCGGCAGGCTATTGAAATGTATGGGCCATTGTCTGTCGGGGGTCCTTCCATCCTGCGCCGCATACCTTGTGACCTGTGCACTTGATTATCTAATACTGCGTCAGTGAGCGGAGTTCGCGCAGCTGAATTTATGGTCAAAAATATTTATACTTTTTGCCATCGATACGCTTAGAAGAATATTGAAATTGGTAGGTACTCCTTCGATGGATGGAGTACCTATCAATTTAAATAGAACGAACAGTGCCGGCGGCGATGCGTTATCATCAACATCAGCATTTCAGCAAGCGTGAATAGTGAATAGTGATAAATAATTTATATTATATTTACTTAAGGGGCTTACAGGACCTACACACAAAATATATGATATTCTTCAGGATATTATGCTGGGTAGATAGTGTGTTGAAAACATAATACAATTAATTTGATTCGACACAAGAAAATCATTAAGGTACCTCTAAAAACTTTCTTTTTACAATAAAAACCATACTAATATACCTACAATCATTCTGATTTTTTTGTCAGATTATTCTACAAGCAACATACTAAAATACTAGTGTTTTAATTTTTTAGTCCAACAACAGATTTTTTGCAATTACATAATTGCTTCATATTTGGCGATAAATTACCAGCGTTGTGTCATCGCGCTTCTTTCTTTTCTATGCAGTCCGATAGTGACCGCGCTTTATGTCATTATGACACAAAAATAAGAATGCAGATTAATCCAATTTAAAAAAAATTGACATGATTTCCTTCCTTACGTTAGAAAAGGCTCAAAGCCTGAAGTGGCACCGGCGACTGAAAACTTGTGCGAAAATCGGTTGACATGTTCCATGCATAAGATGCGGAGGAATGTAGCAAGTGTCGTGACGAAACTTTTAAATGTCGATGGCCATAAAATTAGTTGAAGACTAAAGAATCGATGGATGGACTGTGTGAATGATGATATGGCTAGAAAAAGGGTAAATACCAAGATGGCGACTAATAGAGAAGTGTGGAATGAAAAGAAATGCTGCGCTGACCCTTAATAAATTGAGATACCTACCTAAAGGCAGAAGAAGGATGATGACGCCATAAATTACTCAAATTAACTATTCAAAAGTTTATTATGTAGGTAATAACGGTCGATTGACCATTATAAAAAAATATGACAATTATTTTGTCACCCTAGATACTTAAATACACTTTTTAGACTTAGTTTTTTCTGGTTCCAATTGCGATCATATATCTAGATCGCGTTCGGAACCAGAAAAACACCTTACACAAGGAATTGGTAAAAACAACTTTACCGAGATCCAAATATCTATAAAAATAAAACAAAGTCGAGGTAGTTACACCAAATATACCTCAAGAACGGCTGGACCGATTTTTGGTTTGTTGGAATAGTCTCCGTCGAATAGCAGAATAACTGTAAATTAACGAAAAAAAAAATAATGAAGATAATTAATTTTCTCATACATTCGTTCTTATTGATTCTGCTGCGCTACAAAGTTCGCCAGGTCAGCGAGTTCATGATAAAGACACGGAGAAAATTTAGCTGCGTGGCCACGTGATACTGTCGAGTCAAAAAAAAATACCGAAGGATGAAATCATTGAACTTTTAATGAGCCCTGGACGCAATCGTTACTCTTTTCTAACAGAGTCGTTAACGATAAAAGTACCAAGTTAGATTAATTTAACGATTTCAGTTTTACCGTTACTGATTATTTTTACTGCTCCCGCCGTTTCCGGGTCGAAATTATTGTCGTTTTGGAATGTAAAATATTATTTTATCTTTTGGCTATCGGTAGTGGTGCCAGTGTATAGATAGTGTTATCTATGATAATTTTGCTATTATAGAGCTTTAGAATTTATCGGGAACATTTATACCCAGATACGTAACTTATCAAGCCTTGACAATGATACACCTAATCTATTGTCGTGTCACCCCGGGGGGCAAACGTGCGTCCATAATAGGGACCTATTAATGTGTACTAGAGTTTCTCTAGGTATATTAATAGTGGCCTCTATACTTACCTATACATAATTATCATCAAACACATCAAATTAAATCTAACAGTACATTATACTGGCAAAAAAAAATCAGTTTAGTCCATCCTAGCCACAAGAGTTTTGTTTGGAATAACACTGCCTTTCAGTTTAAATTCGAAAATATCTGATATATTATTATGTATTTATAACCAGTTGATCAGAGGGGCAATTCTACTAATTTTAACAACGTTCACAGTCTGATCTCAGTCTCAATATGTCAAAAAATACTTCAAATTTCCCTACATTTTGACAAGTTCTTGACATTTCTTTGTCGCTGAGATGAGACTGCGACTAGATTTTGAACGTTTTAAATTACGAGAATTGGCCTTCAGATAGTCTAGCAACGAATTTCGAATATTGTCAAAATGAAAGGAACTGTCATTTCATGGGATAAATACCTATTGGTACAGGTTTTTCAGTAAATTTGAAAACTTTGCTTGCCTATGAGACTGTTTTGACAACTTTGTCCATGAGACTGTTCTGACAACTTTGTCCAAGAGACTGTTTTGATAAATTTCTCCATGGGACTGTTCTGACAACTTTGCCCATGAGACTCTACTGACAACTTTGGCCATGAAACTGTATTGAAAACCTTGCTAATGAGGCTGTTCTGACAACTTGTAGGTACTTACATGAGACTTTCTCACAACTTTGTGCATGAAATTGTTCTGAAAACTTCGCTTATGAGACTGTTCTAACAACATTGCCCATGAGACTGTTGTGACAACTTTCTCCATGAGACGGTTCTGACAACATTGCCCATGAGGCTGTTCTGACCACTTTGTCTATGAGACTGTTTTGACAACCTTACTTATGAGGCTGTTCTGACAACTTTTTTCATGAGACTGTTCTGACAACTTTGTCCATGACATTTTTTTACAACTTTTCTTGTGTGAGTGTTTTGACAACCTTGCTTATGATACTGTTTTGACAACCTTGCTTATGAGGCTGTTCTGATAACTTTGTCCATAAGAATGTTCAGACAACTTTTGCTGTGATGCTGATCTGACAACTTTGTCCTTGAGTCTGTCCTGACAACATTGTATACGAGTCTGTTCTGACAATTTTGTTTATGAGACTGTTTTGACAACTGTTTCATTGCGTTATAGCGCACATCTTTCATTGATATTTTATAATAGTTTACAGCCGAAACTCGTAACGGCTTAAGTAAAAATAACTTTATGCTGGGCTTCGTTTTATTTGCATCAATTAAGGCTGGCCGACTAGCTGATAGCTGATTTTATTGTTTTAGAACAAATGTAACGGTTGACTAATTGCATAGACTTGCTTAACTAATTGGTAGTTAGTTAGTTCAGTTTGTCGGCAGTATTTTACGAGTACCTATGTTAGATTAAAAGGCTCTAGTTTAGATTTGTGTCACACCAATATTGACTGGGATTGATAGTTTATTTGAGATTTCAATGTATGTATTTTATTACTTTTTTTTTTACATTTTACAAGAATAATCTTTTAATTTAATGTCGATTCCCCTAAAATATGCACATGACATAGGTAGGTACTGTAGAGATTATGACATGCATAGTTTGTGTCACTCAACTTTTCTAGTGATTACAAGATAATGGCATAAAATTATGAGATAAACGCCAATTCGAATTTAGAAGGTAGAAGACAGAAGTAGGAGTCAGTCTAGCTGACAAGCAGATGCCATGATAACAATATAAAATACAGTCCATTTCAAAGTTGTTTTGCTTCTGACAGGAGCAATCCAACAGCAACCTTATACGAATGTGACCTTTGTTGCTGACAGTACCTATTTTTAACGTATTTCTGACTAATTATTGGTACAATAATGACGACAACATAATATTGTTTGGTATTTCAGCACTACTTGTACTACTAGGTAGGTACTCTATTTAATTTAATCCCCGAGATTATGCTTTTTAGGGTTCCATAGTCAACAAGGTGCCCCAGAGAGGCGCTTTACTTTGTGTAAATTATTTTCATCACCACTGCTCTCGAATCGGTGAATGAAAACATCGTGAGGAAACCGGCATGTCCTAGAACCAAAAATTCGAAGACATGTGACATCTGCCAACTCGCACTGGGCTCACGTGGTGGATTACGGCCCACTCCCTCTTACTGAGAGGAGGCCTGGGTCTCAGCAGTGGGAACATCAAAGAACCACCACCACAAGTCAACAAAGAATCCTTATAGTGTTGCCATGTTCGTATATCTGTCTTTTCGCGGCTTAGCTCAGAGACTCTTTGTGCTAGAAAGCTGTAATTTGGCATGGGTTATATATTATACATAATTATATTGATCCAGTCAAAATCATGAAATTCCAACAAGCGGTTTTTTTTGTTACAAGTCAAAATATTAATTTGGTAGGTACCTATTGTACATACCTTCATAACATAATTATTATTACAATGTTTTATCTCAAAACAGTCAACATAAAGTTTCACACTTTTTTCCTTAAAACATATTTGATGTTTATCACTGTAGTTCGGCCTGGTAGGTACAGGCAAAAGCAACAAGCTTACTCCTTTTTCAATAAGTACCTTTGTCAGTTGAATTATTTCCATGCAATTTTGGTTTTACTATTACTAATGAAAAGTGCTAGCAGCGTTTGGTTACCTACTAACTTCAAGGATAAAAACTTCAGGTGTTGCCAAGCAAAAAACGATCCTAAAATCAAATGGCCTGTATAACCTCAATAACTTAAGAATGTCTCTTAAGTTCCTAAAACTGAAAATGAAGTTCATTTCATAATACAAAATTATCGTGCATTAGTAAAGGGTGTTACAAATTTAACAATAAATTCTCTAATGCACATGAGTTGCCTTAGCTAACCTGAAAGTCTTTAAACAATCTCCGGACCCAGGTTGGTCGTAGTTAGGACAACCTACAAAAGTGGAGATTCACGGATGACTCCTTGGAGTGTAAATGTACTGCTGTTCCAAAAACGATGGGACACTTAATAACGTGTCCACCGTATCCGGTTGTATGCAAAGTCGTAGTAAATTCTGGGTTGACTCAATTTAGATTGCCATTGACACGCTAAAAAGAAGGATATTATAGTGCCACGACATCTCATTATCATGAAAAAATAATAATAATATATCGAAATATTTTAATCTACCATAATGAAAAATTTCGTTGTCATAGGACTTTTGTCATTGACTGTACCTGCGTGTACGTCGGTAGGCGGGGCGGAGCACGAGCTGCCGAGCATGAGCAAGCGCTTACATCGCTTTAAATATCAATCATTTTAATAAAACACCACGAAAACAGCTCCCAAAAATGTAATTATCTTTAAAATTCCGCTTGTAAAAAAACAACTTATTCTTTACAAAATCGAACATCACGGGTTAAGTTGAATACCTTGGTATTAAAAAAAAGTATTGTATTTGAGAATAAGATAAGTTTATTTTTGTAAAATGCGTTCACGTTTCTTTCTGACGATCATGGTTACAGGCGATCTATTCTGTAAAAACCTCACTGTGATAATTTTGGAGAAGTGAAAGAAAGAAAAGAAAATAAAGAAAAGAAAGAAAATACATTTACTTATTTAACTTTTGTTTATTTTTTAGTGAACTTGAAATAAGCTGTCGTTTCACCTGCTGCTTGGGATTGTCTCTAGGGTGAAATGGGGAATAATCTGGACGTTTATTTCAGGTGTCAAGAGACTGTGCTGTGTTCCGCGTTTTCCAAAGTAATTATTTGCTACCATTACGCTCAAAGTGATTAAAAGTGCTGGCAGGGATATAATCTTTGAAGTCAAACGTTGCGCGCAGACATATACATATTGCGCGCACTCTATTGACCGCTTCTTGTTTTTTTTTTTTTTTTTGAGGATGGCAAATTGTCAAATGACCCCTCCCGCTCTGGGTGGAGCGGCAGGGAGTGTAAGACTCTTACTGACTAAAACACACCCGTTTTCCTTCCTTAGCCCTTTATGTTCCGGGCCAACAGTAACCCTTTCGGACAATCCCGCTGACCCGGCAGACTTCGGCCCTAGCGGGCCCCTACACTGATGCTGACGTCTCTTTGAGGTGCGCGTGGAACACGTACGCGCCGTCCGGCACGGGCCTGGTTAAACGTTGCGCGCAGACTTAT
This sequence comes from Luperina nickerlii, assembly GCA_963855955.1. Lineage (NCBI taxonomy): Eukaryota > Metazoa > Arthropoda > Insecta > Lepidoptera > Noctuidae > Luperina > Luperina nickerlii. The sequence continues at coordinate 5,305,166 of OY979662.1, forward strand.
ATTGTGCGCACTCTATAGACCACTCCCTTCAACCTCCCCTCACTCAAGTTTTCACGGCGAGATTAGTACAGAATACATTGTATCATGTGTTCCAAAAGTATCAGGAGGCCAATTCTCGTAATTAAAAACATTCAAAATCTAGTCGTAATCTCATTTCAGCGACAATCAATGTCAAAAACTTAAAAAATGTAGGAAAAAAAAGTAATTTAAAAAAATAAAAATCCCGACTGCGTAAAAAACTTAAGTTAATAAAAAAAACTGAAAAGCTAAAAACAAGCCCATTTTAAATTAAATAAAAGTTGGAAGTAGGCGGGACTCATTTGAATTTGAAAATATAATAAAAATGGTATGGGTTCCGCCTGCTTCCAACTTTAACTTAATTTAAAATGGGCTTGTTTTTAGTGTTTCAGTTTTATTTATTAACTTAAGTTTTTTACGCAGTCGGGGTTTTTTATTTTTTAAATTACTTTTTTTTTATTTCCAGCATTTTAGTTTACAAAATAATGTGATTGTAATCAATATTGTAATATCGCAGACGATTTAAGGCTCCTACAAACAGGCGCGACGCGCGAGGCGAATCGCGCGCGACACAAAGGCACCGCTCGTTGCGCGACTTGCGGTGCCTTTGTGTCGCGTGTCGTGTCGCGCCTGTTTGAAGGAGCCTTTGGTTCTTGGCTCGTGTTTTTTTATGATTTGTCACTTCGTATTACTTTTAACCATATCTATAAATTGTATATCTTTTTGGAATCACCTTTTAAAACCCTGTTGATACACCAAACGCAGGTTTTGAAAAAAAAAATTGAAGACATAATATGGCGCCAAGAATCGGCCATTTTGTTTTCAATTTTGATATACCCAGTGTCACTCACAAATAAGACGAATCTATCAGCACCTCTCAAGCTGAAATTGATCATAGCGTTTAGGCTACAGAGCGTGCCAAAGAAATATACATATGTACATACACTCGAAAAATATAACCCTCCTTCTGGCGCAATCGGGTAATTAGAGGTATTTTTGACAGATTGAGACTAAGATCAGACTGTGAATGTTATTAAAATTACGAGAATTGCCCCTCTGATTAAAGTGAGGGAGTGGGCCGAGGGCGAGAGCGAGTGGGCCGAGGGCGAGAGGGAGTGGGCCGAGGGCGAGAGGGAGTGGGCCGAGGGCGAGAGGGAGTGGGCCGAGGGCGAGAGGGAGTGGGCCGAGGGCGAGAGGGAGTGGGCCGCTATCCACCACGCGGGTCCAGTCCGGGTTGGTAGATGTCAAATGTCTTCGAATTTTGTGGTTCTAGGATATGCCGGTTTCCTCACGAAGTTTTCCTTCACCGTTTTGAGAACAGCGGTGATGAAATAATATACACAAAGTATAGCGCATGTCGGGGATGAACTTACGAGCTAAAAACTCATAAGTCGCGGTCGTTACCACTTGGCCACCACTTGCTATCAATGGTTACAAGTAAATAATATAAAGATTCAGGTAATATATGATATTTCTTACATATATACGGCACGTGTAACATCTTTCTTAAAAAAATAGAGATTTTTCCTGTAGGTAATTGGTTCTCTGTATACAAAGTTACAGAAGTACACATATAAACATTGTATATATGTTACCGACCAAACCCGATTTTAGGATGAACTAGTTTCGCCTAGGCACTTATTCTCATTCGCTCGCTCTTGCATCCTTGTCGACGGAGCCTCGCTTAGCGGGGATCCTATTTCTGTGTAAAGGGTTTAAAGTGACCTAACCAAACCTAACCTCGGGGTGCCCTTCGCTCGCTCTTGCATCGTAGGTCGCCTATCGACCGACCGCAACCATGCAACCCGTGTTAGGCGGAGAACTGGTTTGGCCTAGGCGAAACTAGTTCATCCCAAAATCGGGTTAGGCCGGTAACATATACAATAACATCAATATGTACGGTCAGCAACAAAAATCGATTAACACTTCAGTTTTTTTAATCTCGGTTACTGAGCAAAATATTTGTTCAAAATTGCAGCAGAAGTACCTACAATGCGATTTTGAACAAATATTTTGCTCAGTAACCGATATTAAAAAAACTGAAGTGTTAATCGACTTTTGTTGCTGACCGTACCTTCCAGTTGTTCGGGACGTGTAATATCCGTTTCCAAAACATATGTAAATAACATAAATATTTATCATTACAGTCTTAAAGAAATTCTGAAGAGATGTTTAGTATTAAAATTTTATAGTGTGCCAAACACGACAAACGTTAATAAGAGAAACTCTCCTAAATTCGCATGGGCTCCTTGAAAGTCATCTACGCTTTCAGAAAAGGTGCAACATCATACAGAAATGTTGAACCAATTCTTTAGTGAGGAAAAATTTAATGACGTGTCGTCACAATGTTCAAGTGGGAGTAGGAGATATTTTAATGGACAGACACCGGTGCACTCAGTCTTCCCTCACTCTCATAGTCCGATGGGACGGCAATCCGACACGACCAGAGATCAGGCGCAAGACCTACGGCTTAACGTGCTTTCCGAGACACGGGGGTTTCACACCGCGAGGAATTCCTAATGGAAAAGCCAGTACCACTTTACTCGACCTAGGAATTGAACCCAAGTCCTCGCTCAGCAGTCGCGCCTACGAGACAATCCACCACGAGACCACACACACATATAAAGTGTTTTTTTTTGATGGGAAATCATCAAATGATCCCGCTCTGGGTGGATGTTAGACTCTTACTCACTAAAACCCACCCGTGTTCCTTGCTTAGCCCTTTATATGTTCCGAGCCAGCGGTAACCCTTTCGGACAATCCCGCTGACCACATATAAAGGGTTTTTTTTTCTGGATGGGACATATAAAGGGTTACAACATGTTAAGGGTTAATATAGCGATTGACACTGGTTATACATTATAGAACATTACTACGATTTTTATTTCAAATCACTACGTCTTATAAAACAAAGTCCCTCTGCCGCGTCTGTTAAAAGCGATAAACTCAAAAACTATAAATACCGAACGGAGTTTCATAAAATTTTCACCAATGGACATGATGATGCATGAGGAAGGTTTACTCAAACTCAAACTCAAAGCATTTATTTCATTTAAACCATTTACAGGCACTTTTGAATTGTCAAGTTTAGGTGTATAATTCATTAAGGTTTTGTGTAAATTGGTTGAAATATGTCGATGATTGGTGAAGATGTCGGGAAAAATCATTCCGACTGGGAGATTTACTGGTGTGCGCCGCGTAAACCAATAGAGGTATATGAAAACAATATATTACGGAAATAATACATTGTTTACCTGGATTAACGCATAGGGTACTTTTAATCCCGGTAGTACGTTCTCCGTGGGATATTTTCTGACATACACGCGTGCAAAAACTAGTGAGATTATAAATATCGTTGTGTATTGGTTTTGTTCAAACATTTTATTGAGAAACCAATGTATAAAGGGTTATTGGAAAAAAACCAACATCCACTTAAGAGGTCATTGTACTCATCATTATGAACAACTTTTAATAAGGGACCAAACCTGAAATCGCGAAAAAGAAATCAGATGTTCCCTACATATTGACGAGTCATACGAACATAAATGTAGGGAACTGATTGTTTTGGCGATTTCAGGTTTGGTCCCATAGTAAAAGTTGTTCATAATGAAGAGTACAATGATTTCTTAAGAGGTTGTTTGTGTTTTTCCAATAACCCTGTGTAAGTTTAAAAATGATCTACGCCATGATACCAGTTTGTCACAGCAGTTTTTTGAAGCGGTTTCTCTCTCTTTTTCTTCGCTTATCTTTAAAACTTCAAGCCAATTTCTTAACCAATGCGAAGGCATTTCTCATAGAAAAAAATAGATTGATTCTCTAGCATAATACTGCTGTTCCTAATAGAACAAGTGTATATAAATAAGCTAACCAATGCATATATTCAAAATTATGCGACGACAGTCGGACTCGGTTCACGAATGAAAATAAAAAGAATTCTCCCCATTGTCTCATGGCAAGGATTCTGTATATGTATACTTATTTGTGCAACCAACCGAATAATGATATGGAAAAGAGCCTTCGATGTTTATTTAGGTATATATTTAAATGTATGAGCGAGACGGCATATGTTTGTTTTAATATTATGTATTAAGAAAGTACCTAGGTATGTATAGCAAAGGCGAAAGGCCAAGGCGTAGCAAATTCTCAAGTTTCTAGGTTCAGGAATTGACTTGTACAGACGCCAGCACATCAAGCTACTACAATCTGTCAAATTTCTTTAATAGATTTTCAACTTTATCGCTGAAGCGTAAGATTCAAAGTTGATTGGAAAAATTTGAGTTTCGGGTAGCTTGATGTGCTGGCGTCTGGACATAATAATAATTTATTTGTATTACCTTATATAATATACAACGTGTTACACATACGTAGAGGCTAGTACTTGCGTGTATATAACATGAGAGCATGTGTAGCCGAACTAGGACGAGTCCTGTATCTCGGCATAGAGCATACATTAATATGTATGCTGTAAAAAGACAAAAGACAAACGCACCAAAACGCAAAACATACCTACTGCGCGTTTTGGTGCGTTTGTCTTTTTTTAACCGACTTCAAAAAAGGAGGAGGTTCTCAATTCGGATGTTTATATATATTTTTTTATGTAGGTATGTTCGGGCATAACTCCCTCATATATAGACGGATTTGCAATTTTTTTTTGTTCGAAGTAGGGTTATTCCGAAATGGTCCCATTTAAATTTTGTAAAGATCCGATGATGAGTTTCGGAGACAGACAACGGAACTCTTCAATAAATGCCAGCAAATCAACTGCGATTGCTGCTATATCATATGCATGCATTGTTTACTCAATTACGGAACATAACATCACGCCTGTACCCTTTAAAGGAGTAGACAGATGTGTTCAATAGCTTCCTGTCACTGATATTCACATAGCAAGTAGTGTTATATGAATTTGTTTGCGGTAGGTAGGTACAACTAAAAAACGAAACATAAGAACTTTTTTACAAAAAAAACCACCGACTTTCAAAAAAAACTCTACAAAGTGAAAAATAACTTTAATTTTGGAAGTCGGTGTCGCTGGTTCTGTATTTTCGTTTTTGACACTGACTTTAGAAATTAAAGTTATTTTTCACTTTGTAGAGTTATTTTTTGGAAGTCGGTTGTTTTTTATTGTAAAAATGTTTTTTGGGAGCATTGACACCCTCGCCTTGATTATTGGGAATAGGTACAATAGACTAATTACGATATTCTAGGTTTCAGAAACTTTATCCCTGATATAAAAGTACTGGTGGCCTACCACGATCTAATTAAAAACGATTCGGAAGCAAGACATTTCAGTTTAGGTTCCTAAACTGCATCGCTTCAAAGTCGTGACCATGAAGTCCAATACGCTCAGCGGCATTTGGATCGCATATCACATTCATAGAGCAACTCAACTGAAACGCTCAACTGTCAATATAAGCAATTCAATAAAAGTTACTATTTCTCTAACATAAAATGAAACGTTTGGTGAATTATTGACGAAAATAAAGTGCTATTTTAGTGGAATTTTACAAAAACCAATGTAAGTGTACTTAAATCTTTCTTTTAAAGTCTAAAATACCTATTTTACATGCCTTTTTTAACCGCATTTGTTTTTCTTGGTACGTTCGAAACATAAACATAATTTGTTTTATTACGTCGAACAAAAAAAAAATCCTATAATAAATAGCAAAAGGTATCTAAATAAATATCTACTTTGACCAAGAATTATTATTATTTTAACAATAGTTACCGTATTATCGTGGAATCTAAAAACAATTGTTGAGTGTCTTTTTTACTTTAAAGTAATAATACTGAGTTAAGAACAAATAAAATGTTACTTGCTTCTGAACGTGTCCAACACTAAAATGTGCGCAAAACAAACTTAAGGCTCCTATAAACAGGCGCGACACGCGATATAATCGCGCGCAACACAAAGGCACCGCTCGTTGCGCGACTTGCAGTGCCTTTGTGTCGCGTGTCGTGTCGCGCCTGTTTGAAGGAGCCTTTATTCACGATGTTTTCCGTCACCGTTTTGAGAGCAGCGGTGATGAAATAGTTTACACAATGTAAAGCGCCTGTCTGGACTCGAACCTACGACCCACAACTTGTAAGTAGCGGCCGTTTCCACTGAGCTACCACTGCTCACAACAAAACAATTAATTTAGGTTGAAATCTATTTGTATCCTGCCCGCGCTTTACTTCGTTTTTGCTTAGCTTCTGCCCGCGACTTCGTCCGCGTGAAATTTCTTGTTCTCCCGACCCACCCCGTCGCATCGCATCGCCTGCCCGCGCTATTACTTCGTTTTTGCTTAGCGTTCTTTCTGACTTTTTTTCTTTTTGCTCGGCTCCTAAAGGTCACAGCGTGATGTTAAATAGCCTATTATAGCCTTCCTCAAGAATTGGGCTATCAAATGCAAAAAGAATTTTAAAATCCCACTGGTAGTTCCAGAGATTAGCGCGTTCAACCAAACAAACAAACAAACTCTTCAGCTTTATAATATTAGTATAGATATTTATATATCTCTATCTATGTATATACATAAAAATCAATGTTTGTATGTTTGTCCTCTAAGCGATCCGAAACTATTGGTCAGATTGTGATGAAACTTTGGTAAGGTATTCTGGGAACGCCCGTGAGGGTTCCTAATTATTGGAAAAAATTAAAATAAAAATCTGATGCGTTAAGGCTCGTACACACAGGCGCGACGCGACACGCGACACAAAGGCACCGCAAGTCGCGCAACGAGCGGTGCCTTTGTTAGCGCGCGATTCGCGTCGCGCGTCGCGCCTGTTTGCAGGAGCCTTTACGAAGTTCGCCGGGTCAGCTGGTTATTTATATTTATTGTCAACTAGCACCTGAAAGTATTTATAAAAGACTAATCTTTCTCAAGCAACACAACAACAACATTCAGCAACAACAACAACATTCAACATCAACATTTACATTTACAACATTTTCTAAGCTTGAATACGAGGCTTTTTACTACGTTGTGTGTGTATTTTATGTCTTATTTAAATATTTTTTTAAATTTTTATTTGCAATGTGCGTTTTTGTTTGTGCAGAATAAACAAATTTTTTCTTTCTTCTTTATGGTGAAAACTTCTTTAAAATTTAAGAGCATCATCACTTAAACTTGTTATAATTTTCCGTCGTCTCACTCTATGAAGCGATACGAATATCAGTTACAGTTTCTCGGAACAATCGTCTCACTTCCAGAGTATTTTAACTTTCATTTTTCCAGTTTATCCATTTGTAGTCCGGTGACGGTGAAAGTAATAAAAGTCATATCTCCCATACCTATGCCTTTTATTAGTTTGCTGTATGGAAACTTCCGAATTGCCTGTCACAATCACGGTGTTTCGCCAGGGCTTTGTGCGTTTTTGGCATTTTATGACTGATTATTTTTATTTTTCCGAGACCATAGGTACCTGGGTTTTGTAGTGATTGTTGATAATAATTTCATTATTTGGGGTAGTTTGACGATGATCCCAAATGACCAGGATTGAGAAATAAACATTGTCACAGTCAAGGCACTTCTTGTTACGTCTCTTCGGAATATAAAATACTAATCCATTCCTAGTTATAAGGGAGCCCACAGTTGTATACTTTTATTTATAACAGACTAACCGGAACGAAACAAACGAATCAACTAATTTTTTTGTTGACAGGTCCTGAAGAATCCCGTTTTGATCCCACAGGAAAAAAAGTGGACACAAACCTAGCTATTATGGCTGCTACAAACGGCAATGCTGAGAACACGGTACAGGGTGAATTGAACCTAGTTATTTGAGATACAGAGTTCAGTTCTGCGTGCAGAACGGAGCAGGAAGGCATGTTGAAGGAACGAGAGAGTTCAGAAGACTCTCCCGCGACCCCTGATGAGTGCGCAGGTTGCGGGGGACGGATACAGGACAGGTGAGGGCTAGATCAAGAATTTGTCCTAAAATTTTGAAGTTCAGACGCTATTCCCGACGTATCAATCATTACGACAATTGAATACTTTTACACTTTCATATTTTGAACTAAGCGGGACTTACATCCATGTCGTCACTGCCGGATATTTGCCGAAAGTTTCGCTTTTTCATGCGCTTCGATGGCAGTGATTGATCCTGCAAGATTTCCCTTAAGCGACAATACGTGCGGGATATTTTAAACCAGAATTCAATTCAATTTATTTATTAAGTAACAGTAGTTCACATTATATAATCCAGCATAATACGTAGGCAAACGTAAGCCTAGAATGACGTAGACCTTATACTCCTTCACCAGATATTACCTGCTAGCAGTGGACCGGCAATGGCATGGCACCTGCCTCCGTTGCTGCGAGTGCCGACTGCCACTGGACACAGAACTCACCTGCTTTTCAAGAGACGGCAATATCTATTGCAAAGAAGATTACTACAGGTAAGCTGTTTGAAGGGAAGGCAGGTCTTTCTGTCTCTGTGTAGCCTGCTCCCTCAGTTCTCCAGGTCTCGTACTAGTGCTTTCTCGTGTCTGCTCGAGTGAGAGTGAGTGAAGAGGGAGTGCATCTGTGTCTGCATGCACACTTGTGCTCTATAACACCTCCCGCGCCGAAGGCTAGTCTCCGTTGAAATTCGCCGCCGTGGCCGAAATTCGGTCTGGACAACTTTATCAGTCCAAAGTGCGCCAGATTCTAGCTTTGATGGATGAGCTTCCGATTTCATACAAATGAAGCATGGATGGTACCTAACTTATAAACAAGACGGTAATCCTGTCTGCTCGACAGGAGACGGGAGACTCGGAGTCTATAGGTATATAGACTCCATTTTATCAAGAGAGCTGGGTAAGTCGAGGCAAAAGTTATATTTAGTCGTCCTTGTTCATAAATTTTTGAATAGTACGGAAACAAAGATTTAAATCCAGAATTGGAAAAAGCTCATAATTATCTTGGCAGCGATTAGATTTTTGCTTCCATAAATTGAAATAGAATTTATAGGCACACATTTTGTCTGGCCGATGCTACCTCAAAAACGAAAAAATACGTCGACTCGATGACGCCTGCACCTGTGCACCGTTCAATAAATTGTTTCGATGAGCATTTTTCGCTACCCTCATCATGTATCATAGCAATACAAGTTTCTCAAATTAGCCAGAAGGGTTTTGGAGTGATTATGAATTATTTTTGGTACGTATCCGATCGTTATTGACTCTCCCTAACGTAAGCTTGCGAAGCGAATTCTTTATTTCATGAGGAAAATTCCCTGCTTCTGCGAAGCGCTGTGCGATGTTAATGCATGGAAAAAACACAGACTGTATTATCTGCTTTTGTTGTATTTTTAGGGAAATGAAAAAGCGGTAAATAATCGACTGAAGTGTATTCAGAGACTATGTTTATTTTTCGTGTTCAATATTGGTTTTAAAGGCAAATGCATGTATCATTATGCAATACAGGTTGGAGAATGATCTAAAATATAATTTTTATTCTACTGTAGGTAAAACAAGTACCTACTAAGTATTTGGTAGTTTATAACGCAACGCAAAATATGGATGCAACACTTTGGCTGTTTTCTTAGGTGGCTTTTAATTAGTTATTGCGTAAATGATTGAATCAGCCCTTGCATTCAAACAATCCATTATTTTCACGCAATTACATTGACGGCCCATTAGGTCACAATTAAATTAAAGAAAAATGCCATAAAATTGAAACTCGGTAACGGTAAACGGACAAAAAACAATGCGTAATGCGTGAAATTCCGCACTAATTTTGTAGATGTGTAGACCTTCTCCACTTTTTTCTCAACATAACTTTATATTGATTCTTACATATACATAACTATATCTACCACAAAAAATATGATTGACAGTGATTCCTGTAGATACAACATTCTGTAAAAAAAAGCGCTTCAAGAAAAAACACTGAATCTTATCGCGATAACTATCGACAATATAAAACAAAAACTATTCGTGAAGCTTAATCAATTATGATAATCCTATAATTACAAAATTCACGATGCGACGCGTGGTGAACGTTTACCGAGCGGTTGTCATTCTGTAGGTGATAGGTTAGCAATTAGGGAGCAAGGCAGGCCGTCACTCAAAGTCCACCGCACTCGGCTGTTCGCACACGACTTGTTTTTGTAACCATTGCGTCAACAGCATAAGGCGGACTTGTAAGTTAAACGAAAATGCTTATGTTCATTGTTAAAAATTTTGGCTCGTTAGTACCTAGTGTTACGTACTTCGAATTTGGTTGGAATTATTGATTTCTTTTGAAAATTATATTAACAGCCCATAATTATTTTGAAATCGAGATTTCATAGCATTGCTTGCAAGTAACGCAAGATGGTCCGGTCCAGTCGGTGAAGTTTTTATAAGATTGGAATTCAATTTACGTCACCACAGTAAATAAATAGTTATTTAATTTAAGAACTCATATTTAAATCATCATCTGCCTAGCCTTTTCCCAACTATTTTGGGGTCGGCTTCCAGTCTAACCGGATGCAGCTGAATACCAGTATTTCACATTGAGCGACTGCTTATGAATCTGACCTCTACAATCCAGGTCCTGAACTAACATTTAAATGCCTAACTAAAATAAAATTATAGACCGAATTATGGTTTGGCAACAATGAGAATAATTAAAATAAGCAATAATTCTGCAAACACTTAGGTAAATATTGAGATCGACGAATTTACAATATTTAAAGTCTGTCCACATTTACTGTATAAATCTATGATTGCAATATCAGCGCGTTTACTGAAATCTCTTGCTTCGATATTTGTGCAAGAGTAAAAAAATTAAAATACAAATTGACATGGAAATACACGCATGACAAACTCAAATGGAAAATCATGGAGAACACCACAGACAATAAAGCGTCAGTTTCCATGTTTCACGATCCGGGATTGGTCCCGTATTTCCAGCAGTATTCAATTGAAAACAACGACCATTCGATATTGAAAGGTTTATATTATGTATTTCGTTGTATTATGACAGAATATCATATTTGTCGTTCCTGTAAGCAACACGAATCGTATTATTTTTTAGTTTTTGTAAATAAAGTATTTAGTAAATATGGACTTTACCTATATACAGTTTGCCCATTTTAAATGTTGTTTATTTGTCCAGTTTGTAATTTTTACCTACTCGGATGTTCTGAAAACCAATGAAGATGATCTTCTATTTTCGCTCTTTATGCTATAAATCAAGCATTTGTAAAGGCTCCTGCAAATAGGCGCGACGCGCGACGCGAATCACGCGCGACACAAAGGCACCGCTCGTTGCGCGACTTGCGGTGCCTTTGTGTCGCGTGTCGCGTCGCGCCTGTGTGCACGAACCTTAAAGGAAACATATACACGCTGTACATAAGCCCTCGGCAAGTACATTAGCGTAGTGAAGATCTGCAGACAATTAGACAGATTACTTTTTTCCACATCAATTATTATACTTAGCTGCTAATCTGTTCGATAGTTCCAAGTTTAGGTTTAATAGTCAGGCTCTGTTATTTGGTAGTGTCTGATATTAACTATGAAAAGTAGGTATCATCAAACTAGAAAAAAAACAAAGGGTTCCAAAGCATCCAAAAAAAATCGCCCATTGCGTCACTCCTTGTAAACTCCTGTAATACATATTTATGGTGTACATAATAAAGAATATTATATTCCATTCTAACTAGGTATTAACAAACAAGGTTGATATAAAAAAGCTTATTGTTAATATAACTTAATTCCAAAGTTAAAAGCTGGTAATCGTTTGACACACTGTGGAAGAATTTATTCCAGCCTAAACTTCGCAGTTTAGGTCGTAGATTTTCCTCAATAAAATAAGTTGACTAAAATTGCAATGTATAGATAGCTTGGGAAATAAGAATGTTAAATATGGATAACAAAAAAAAACCAAGAAACTTTTCCGCGTACCTTCCTATTTTAAGGACGAAACAAAACGCACCTGTCAATATAATGTCAAGCTTGCGGTATAATTTGGCTCTCTAACCACCCTCTTGTTATAACTGGACATATGCTATAATTGTTTACATGGGGCCCGTCAGTACTGTGATAAGGATTGATGGATTATCGAAGAGGGTTCTAATGTTAAGTTGTCAAAGATTGGTTATTGGCCCATTTACTGTAACTAGGGTCATTTACAATGCGGAACAGTCTTGAAGAGTCTCTTTGGGCCAATAAATGAACAAATTCTGGGTAGAAACAGACTTCATTGTTTTCGAACTAGAATCTCAATGCTTGCAATCCTATCAATTGAAAAAAATGTAGGTATTATAAAGGAAACTATTTTTATAGGATAATAATTATACTTCCAGGTGAAATAATGAAACCCCAAACTCCGTTATTTAATAAGATTTCATGCAACTGAAATACAATTTTTAATTTTTTAATTGATTGAATTATTGTTAAATTAAAATGGAGAACAATGGAAAGCTGTCGGAATATGATTTACGTATTTCGGTGGAAGCGCTGGCTGTCGAATAATAATTTCATAGTTGTGATCGATTTTTTAATAATTTTTTTTAATAAACTTATAAGTTTAATAATTAAAATGAAACAGCTATGCAGTTCAGTATTGATTGCACACAATTCATATATTTTATGATTTGTTTTATTAATTCACTAGTGGGGCCGCCCCTGCTTCACAAGGTTTTTACGACTTGATAAAACATCGAGATTTCCTTAAACAAGTACCTTATACATATACAAATAAACATTCCCAAAATAATTCTCTAAATGATGGTGAAAACAGCATCAAATGGCGTTACGTAGTTTAGAAGAACAGACATGAAAAGCAACTTTAATTTGTAACATAATATATAGATGTGCCTAAATACCTATTTATATGTAGGTAAGTATAATACATATATATAGAAGTGTATGAAAGGTATTGGACACACAAATTGGCTCAATCAATTAACAATTTCCAATAAATCGTATCGCGGCACATATAAAAGAAATGATCGTCGAAAAAACAGTTCGACGGTCAAAAATAATTTTTGATAAATGCATGGAAACGAAAATTATAAATAAAATACAAGAATATTGATGCATTGCATTTATTTCAAATAAACCAACTACAGGAACGTTTGATTTTTCATGGTCAGTCAGTAGTCAGAAAGATGAAGCTAGTTGCACATTCTAAAGCGTAGAGAAGAACGGACAAGAAGGAAACTCCACGGACACTCTTTTAAATGAAAATATTGGTTACCTCATTCATGTTGAAATATACACCTTTGTTTATTGATGATTTAATTAATAAAATTGTAGTATTAGTACCTATCTTAGATCAATAACATAACGTGTTTTGCAGTGATTTAAAAGGAGACCGGCTGGTAACGGTACCCTTTATATAGATAGATGTGCTAATAATCGACTATATTATATGAAATAGATTAAGTAAGTATAAAACGTTCTGTGTTTACAATCATGTTTTATTTGTGGTAACTTGTATACCAGGAATATGTATATAACGGAGTATTTCGACATCCCTTCCCTCATCAGATTCATCTGCTAGGCCTTTTCTCTAAATGTGACGGGCTAGTCCCAAACGCCACATTAAAACTCAGAAAACAAAACAGGCTTACTTTGAAATTTCGCTTTATACGATTTTCTGAACTCCCCAATGCGACTCAGCTCTGCTACAAAGCCGCAGAACAAATACAAGTTTCCTTGTTCCAGATTATTCTGCGTTAAACGCTGTGCTCGCTGCGGGAACGGGATCACCGCGAATGAGCTCGTGATGCGAGCACGGGATCTTGTCTATCATCTCGCTTGCTTCACGTGCGTGGCCTGTGGCACCCAGTTATCAAAGGGCGATGTGTTTGGCATGAGAGATGGCCTCGTTTACTGCCGACCCCATTATGACAGCGCCTGCCTTGATGACTACTGTGATGAAGATATGACTAGTGTCTATAGGTGAGTGGCTTTCTTTTATACTTTTACTTTGGTTCGTATAGTTGTTTTTGACGGAACGGGATCATCAGGAAAGAGCTCGTGATGCGAGAACAGGATCTCGACTGCTCCCGCTATGACAGCGCCTGCCATAGTGACTAACGTGATGAAAATATTATAAATTTCTACTATATGCAGGTTTTCTTTTTTAAATCTGTATGTGGCAAGTCTATGGGGCAAGTGTTCTGGACATTTTCTAGTCAATTTACGTCTGATATACGTTTTGGGGCCTCAGCATAAGTAACCTACTGATAAAGATTTAAAAAAATGGAATAATTAATGTTTAACGATATTGTGACAAAGGGTGCTCAGAAATAGAAATAGAAATCAAAAATCCCAACACAGATTAATAGTTATCTCGTTCAAACGTACCATGAGGTTAGTAACTGTAATAAACTAGATTAATGAGGCTGCAAGTCCTATAATCAACTGAGGATATAAATAAAATGGAATGATAGGTATTTGTTGGCTTGTTGCAGTAAAGCAACTGCACAAAGTAAATTCTCGTTTTTTTAAATTTATTGGTATTTCATTTAATTGGTTATACTTACTTACAAATAGAAAACATAATTAAGAATTAAAATAAACTATTCTAGTTATTATTTTTGCTCTCATAAAATTTATAATAACATACGAAAAAAGGTTCCAAACAAAAAAAAAGATCTGAATTTTAGGTATAATACCTATATGATTTCTATCGACTCAACCTTCCACAGCGAGCTTCCGAATATTTCGCCAATTAACTCGGATTCACTACTAATAGGCACGAAGAATTTGTATCATCAATTCTTTAAATAGAAATCCGAGAAAAATCAATCAAAATTCCACTTTCAATACATTGATATTTAAATCAAAACATATATATTGTTTTTTTTCCCAGGTGTCAAGATTTACACAGTGAAGGTGACTCACCAACGCAGTACTACAACGGTGGACCGATACAAAAAGGACGACCACGGAAGAGAAAGCTCGCCCAAGGCTCCCCAGACAACATGCAGGTCCAAACAATGAGGATGGCCAGCACAGCCCTAGGTGAGTTCAAGATCATTACTTCCCTCAGCCCAGCGAATTGCATCAATTGCGAATTAAATGTCTATCGTGTAATTAAAAAACTTGCTGACTTTAATTATATCTAAGTCGACTTAAAAAGAAGCTTTGAAAAAGCTCCCCCGCGTTTCCCTTTGAACTCAGCGTTACTTGTAAGAAAATATATACCTATATTCGCGTCGAGACACAGACGATCCGGCCCCAGACGCTATACATATTTCATAGAATTCGCGCGTTCAAATTTTTAGCAAAGACCTCAGCAGGGAAATCCGAGCGCCAACCCCGATGTCCCAGATGTCAATTCATCCCGTACCATAATCACGACTAATGAATAGAAGACGCACTGTCAAAACTGTCTCTGTCCTTTTCTCCCTCGTTCTTTGTCCGTAAGTTGGAGGGAGAAGTGTGTGTTTACGCGGGTTGGGTCGTCTGTCAGGGTCGTTTTGGATTATTCTTTATAACGCCGAAATGTGAGGCACTCATTGAGGTGAATTCAGGTTATGTTGACTTGTCGACCCGATTAATAATGGCGTAAGGTTGAATGGGGCACGGGACAAACGTAGTTATTTTAGTGGTGAAAAATTTTACTGACAGTGGTTCACATAAAATACTTAATTCAAGACGGTCATTACGCCTACAGGATCTTGTTGCTGAATTTTGAAGTTATACGGGATTTTTCACTAATCTTAAACTCATGTCTGATTGTGAGTACCGGGGTGTTTCTGCCAAGCCTTTAAATTAGAACAAAAATGTTGAGCCTCTGAATAAAATTTTCAGATGACGCAAGTTGAGAAATTATACAATTGTCTCCACAATTTCTGCTATAAATAAACCAAATGCAAATAGCTTAAGAGATTTTTTACATAGATTTTTTTTCAGAAACTTTTTGCGTAGATCATCGCAAGCAACATAATGTTTATAGCGGAGCGCGGTATCCTTTGATATAATCCCCATATTTACCCAACTACGTCAAAGCTAAAGTTTCCTTGTAAAAACATACCCCTCCTGGGTATGTTTTTACAAGGAAACTTTGTCCTGGCGGTAAAAAACAAATGATTCACCTAGCAAACAGTTGGACATACACGTAAATAGCTAAGAGTCGTAACTGTCAAAAACTATGTACTTTACTTTCGACACAGGTCCTCAAAATACCTACTGCTCCGACTACCCTAAATAACAATATTAATAAAATAGAGAGCACTTCACCATATAGACAAGTAGTGCATAGTAACATCATCAGACCGAAAAATAGTCAAGTGCGAGTTGCACACCCCGCTTAATCCCGCCTCGCAGGGAACACTTCCATTCGTAGCAATTTTTTTGTTTACTGTTTCAACCCTAAAATACTCATTTTACTGCAAAAGACAGTCATCTTGTTTTTTATTGTGATTCGTAGTTTACTTCGTGCAAATTCATAGATTTTTTTAAATCTAGTTTATTATATAATAAGAGATTTGCAACTTTATCGCTAAAGCATAAGGTTCAAAGTTGATTGGGAAAATTTGACAGTTTCGGGTAGGTTGATGTGCTGGCGTCTGTACACCACAAAAATACATAACATGAGAAAAATACATCAAACACTACAAAATATTCAATGGGCAGCCTTATCGCTTGCTGGGATCTCTTCCAGGCAACCTTGGAACTTACTAGTTTGCAGGAATAAACTTTGTATGTCTTGCTACCTTTAACTACTACATACTTCTATTTACTCAAAATACGTGCACTTAAAAATATTGAAAATAAAAACGTGAGAGGACTCACGTTCTTATTTTCAATATTTTTAAGTTTATTAATATTTTTGTATAAATGTACTAAAGCATTTTTCACTGTTTCTGTGTAACAGAAAATATCTGCAATAATGTTATCCCGGTATTTTGCGTATTTCAATTCGCCAAATTGGATGCATACTTACTTTTGATATCTAACAGGTAAAACTACATTTACTTTAATGGACTACAAGACCTAAACGCAAGAAACGCAAGTTTAGAATGCCCCAAAGTAAATGATCAACTACAGTTAACTAAATCAGAAAAATATATGATATTCTTCAGGATATATGCCAGATAGATAATGTGTTGAATACATAATACCTACAACTAATTTGATACGATAAAAAAAAATCATGAAAATATCTCTAAAAACTTTCTTTTTACAATAACAACCATACTAATATGCATCCAATCATTCTGATTTTTTGTCAGATTATTCTACAAACAATATACTGAAAGCACTAGTGTTTTAATTTTTTAGTCCAAACAATGGTTTTTTTGTAAATAGCTAATTCCTTCATATTTTGCAATAAATTACCAGCGTTGTGTCCTCGCGCTTCTCTTTCTTTTCTATACAGTCCGACAGTGACCGCGCTTTAGGTCATGTCGTCCTCTTAAACCGCATACGGTGAACACCCAAGATTAGTAGTATATTAAGTAGCTAGATTTTCTTTTAGATTCAATTGGTCAGAAGACCCAATTGAGTCTGAAAGAAAATCTAACTACGTAACAGCAAAACCAACAAACTCCTCAAGCTAGGAATCAAAGGTAGTGAAACTAGACAAGTTAAACTTTTGATCTGATTAAAACCTCGTTATGTTTAGTTTATGTTAGGCATTCGTTTCCTACTGAACATTTTCTGTCTGATTCCATTCGAAAAGTGATCCATACCTACCCGTACTTTCAATAAATTTCTTCATCATTACCGCGCGTGCCCTAACAAATTGTAATTGCCGCTATATCTTGATAGAGTCACACGCACTCACACTCCGTTTTCCCGCCGAAACGGCAGCCATGTTGGCACAACAGCGCCATTCGAGTAGCGCGCGTGACGCCTATAATGAGAACTACGAGGGCTCTCGAGGTAGTGACGTGCCTTATCGATAATCGAAGAATTGATCGAGTATATCGCGGCGCTCGCTGGCTGTATGCAAAATAGTGGGATAAAATTAGCATTGTGGATTTAGATGATAGTTCAGTAGTGGGTGTCACTTAGAGATAGTCCTTTTTAATACACACGATAAAAAGATGCTCCTCTAGAATTTCGAAATACTTCTACGAGCCTGCGGATGCCTCATTCATCTGTCCATGCGAAATGAAAACTGCCAACAAACCACGGTTCACACATAAACAGTTGGTCAATATGTGGTTGACCACGCATTACTGACAACTGATTTTTTACAGTTTTGTAAGGAAAAAAAAGACATCTGAATTGAGAACCTCCTCCTTTTTGAAGTCGGTTAAAAAGAGTTTTAACTAGATATATAAAAAACTGGGTAAAGATGGGAACTGATTATATTACGTAATTAACCTCTACAGTAATTATTTCAAAATCAAACCATCCAACGTCTGACCAAAAAATCTTTAGACAGACACAATTGACCAGAACCTAGAAATTTATACGATTTAACAAAAAAAAGCAGGTGTTCAACGAACGATGAACGTTTGCCACCAACGAATAGGCCCAATAAAACGTTTTTAATTAACAAAATTCTGTGAAAAAAATCTATAGGCATCTTTTAAAATGACATATTGATTTTTATCTATGCCCCTTGAAAATAAAATGAAAGAACTTTTAGCAAAACCACGTAACAAATCGAAATCAACTTCACTTAGATCAACATAAGGTTCAGTTTCTTTTGGAGTTTCCTTTTTGAGTATAAAATTGAGTTTGTCGTTTGCGGTCAAGGAGCAAACAGCGGTTCTTTGTTTTTTATCGATAATATTACAAAGGATGTGTTATTAAAAAGGTTGGTTTGGGGTGCGAAGTCTATAAACATTTTTTTATATGTTACGGTAAACTCGCCCTACATGATGGTTATACAAAATAAGTACCTAAGTAGGTATATAAAACTGTTCTCATGCCAACAAACTTGGCGATTTGTAGGCTTTCTTGGCAAAATTCTGAAAACACTTTAATTTTTACGCAAAAATATGCGGAAGACACGTAAGATTAGTTTTAAAGTGCTATTTTGTTTCTTTCACCTCCGTGGATAAAGAAAAAGTTTTCACACTAAAACTTTGCTTTCTGTACAATATTGTTCAATACATTTTAAATCCAAAAGCAGGCTAAACTCGGTCGAACCATGAACTGGCTTCCATCAACGTAGAGCACACCTAGCTAACAGCATGTATTCCGTCAAGAGTACCTCTGCTCACCAAACACTCCTGTACCCTAATTGTCTAACGCATTAAGGCTCGTACACACAGGCGCGACGCGACACGCAACACAAAGGCACCGCAAGTCGCGCAACGAGCGGTGCCTTTGTGTCGCGCGCGATTATATCGCGTGTCGCGCCTGTTTGCAGGAGCCTTTATCAATCACATTCTGAATCATTTTGAAGGATATTTGCTAATCCATTGCTTAATATGTTCGAAAAATATTTCTACTTAACAACGTATATAACGTATACAAGTTAGAATTTAATTTTGTTATCTTAACAACGTATATAACGTTGTTGAACTGTCAAAATAAAAGCGATCACTACTGCGGTGTTATTCTGTAAAAATCTCACCGTGAAAATTTACGTGAAGTGAGCGTGGAGTGAGCTGTCAATAGTGTCAATTCCTAGCAAAAACAAACTCACTTCACCTAAATTTTCACTGTGATATTTTTACAGAATCGACTGGCTGTTCAGTTAGGGTGGATTGTTTCACGTCCACTTGACGCACGCGTATATGTCAAACATAACGCTAACTATAGTCCAACCAAAAAAAGAGTTTGTTCCAAATTAGAATTATAAAATTATGACCTTGCCGTACGTCAAATAATAACAAGTACGTAATCGTAACTATTTGACGTACAGTCGTACATATGTTACGTTAACGAACCGTTTGAAACAACCGGCTCAGTGTGTTACACAATAACCCCGCCGACAGTCTAAATCATCAATAAATTCATCTAAATCATCATCAATAAACACTGAGTTCTAATTACATACATATTAAAAAGCAAATAATAATCATTCTTGTGTTCTCGAAAAGAATGCCACCATAACCGAATAAAAGCTAAAACGGCTACCCTTCCATCAGTATTATACCTACAATATATACTCTCTAATTAAAAACTAATGACACAAAAACATTAATAAACGGACTCCCCTTCCGATTAAAACAATTAACAATAAACAATACTTTATAACACAACCTCTGACCACAGACGAAAAAACTCGTTTACATTCCATCACCTGTCTTTAAAAGTGGTAATCGTGATACGAGACAGTTGTCTGGACAACCTTTTTTGAATGAAGGTTTTGAAACAATATAATACAACGCCTATATTTCCCGAAGGGTTAGGTAGAGTAGGTGTAAAGTACAGACGCCAGCACATCAAGCTACTACAATTTGTCAAATTTCTTTAATAGATTTTCAACTTTTTTGCTAAAGCATAAGGTTCAAAGTCGATTGGCAAAATTTGACAGTTTCGGGTAGCTTGATGTGCTGGTGTCTGTACATCTACATTTGGCCAGTTATGCTTAAGTCCTATTTAATTGGGGGCAAAACTATTGCCATCATTAAGGCTCCTAGAAAAAGGAGCGTCGCGCGACGCGAATCGCGCGCGTCACAAAAGCACCGCTCGTTGCGCGACTTGGGGTGGCTTTGTGTCGCGCGTGATTTTATCGCGTGTTGCGCCTGTTTGATGGAGCCTTTACCGGGCACAGACTAATAAAAGTCCAGACTCCGGGCTGCCTTTGATAAATTCCAGATTTCCTCACGATGTTTTCCGTCATCCTTTTGAGAGCTGTGGTGATGATCCATACTAAAATTATAAATTCGAAAGTAACTCTGTCTGTCTGTCTGTATGTTACCTTTTCACGCCTAAACCAGTGAACGTATTTCGATAAAATTTGGCAGAGAGATAGATTGCATCCCGGGGAAGGACTTAGGTTAGTTTTTATCGACATAGAATATAATAGAATAGAATAGAATACTATTTATTATGTACACCATATAAATTACAGACATAAATATAGAAACTGTACAAAGGGTGACACAATGGGCGGTCTTATCACTAAGAGCGATCTTTTAAATACAACCTTAGGATAGATTTAAAAAGGGGAAGGACAGACAAATACTGTAGGTAGTCCGTGGTGTACCATTTACATAATACAATAAATACACACATAAAGTATATTATACTAATCTAAATAAATATATACACATATAAATATATCCATATAATAATAAACATGATACAGGAGCAAACAAAATATAATGATGATGTTTAAGAGAGAGGAAGTGCTTTTTTACCATAAGCACGCGCACGCGGGCGAAGCCGCGGGTGGAAGCTAGTATTAAATTTACAAAGTGCCTACCTGGGTTCGAACTCACGACCTACTTGCAAGTCGGGGCCGATACCACTGAGCGACCGCTGCTTCCATAATCACATTTGCATGTATATCAAATAAAATAATAATAAATGTAAACTGGTAGAAAGTTTGTAAACATTTCATCAGCTGGACATGTCGCTTTCAGGAATTTACGTTTTCCCTCTCAGTCGATGCCCTTACAAAAAAAATCCTTTCACAATACTCCTTCACTATTGTGTTTAAATACCTACATATGGAAAAATAAAATCTTGTACATACAATTGATTTGCTGTTGGGCGTAACTTTAAAGTACCTACTGTAATAATTTGAATACTTTCTCTCGTTTACCTAAGGCTTGTTTTAAGGGCCGATTTTTCGGATGTCAGATAACTCTTATTAAGATTTTTTTAATTTTTTTTTTTCGTTTTCGGAATACTCTTTGGTGGATAATTTATTCATATATTATTGGACTTTTTATGATTCTGATACCTTCTAAAAGTTTAGATAAACACGCACTTCTTGAATGCAAAGCAAATAAGTATCTCAAGGTCAAAAAACATATTACCTACAGTCCTTTAACAGTTATTTTACCTCTGATACCATCACTGTCAATATTACAGGGATCTTTATCGTCTTGGTAATAAGGTTTTGGGTTACTGCCATTGCCAAGTCTGTCAAAATCACTATGATCTTTATTTGACGAATGGACTGTACATCGATCAAGCGCTAGGTTCGAAACGTCAGGGTAGCAAAGGTGACGGTGGCATCATTTGTTAGCGTTGGCTCTACGGCATGTATCAAAAAGGTGTCAAAGTCAAAGTCAAAGCATTTATTTCAAATAGGCACATAAAAGGCACTTTTGAACGTCAAAAATTACAACAAATAGAATTGATTCTAGTCGCCCATTTCAAAAGGTAGTTTTCGTATGGAGAATAACGGACAAGAAACTCCACCGTTAACTCTTTTAAAATTCTTTCAATATTTTGCATACATTTTATATAATCATTATGTGAAGACGATGCACCTAAAATAAAATTACTATACCACAATAGGTAAAAGCATTGAAAATGAAACCATGACATAAATTAATTATCTTATAGATCATATATAAGGTCGTATACAGACCATCGAACTGAACCACTTTCTCCATGGGACCATCGTAATCGCGAAATAATAATCAGCCGTCTCATATATTTAGGTCTAAAAGGTATTGAAATTATGTATGCGATAGTGATAACGATCGCGATATGTAGGTCCCATGGAGAAAGCGGTTCAGAAGGGTACGAAGACCACACTTTTCTGATACATGCTGTTTAAGGGACTTACAGGACCTAAACACAAAAACGCAAGTTTTAAAAACAATAAAAGTATATGATTGTTTACAGTAAACAAAATCAGAAAAATATATGATATTCTTCAGGATATATGCTAGGTAGATAGTGTGTTGAAAACATGATACAACTAATTTGATACGATAGAAGAAATTCATGAGAGTACCTCTAAAAACTTCCTTTTTACAATAAAAACCATACTAATATACATACAATCATTCTGATTTTTTGTCAGAGTATTCTACAAGCAACATACTAAAATACTAGTGTTTTATTTTTTTTTTGTCCAAACTATAGATTTTTTCTAAATAAATAATTGCTTAATATTTTGCAATCAATTACCAGCGTTGTGTCATCGCGATTCTCTTTCTTTTCTATGCAGTCCGACAGTGACCGCGCTTTGGTCATGTAATTCCCTTAAGAGTATATATATTTTTTCCATGAGTCAACCAGCTACCCTCTAGGTATGTATGAATGTCTACATAGATGTATGTAGGTGTCGGATGGTTCTGACTTGATTACGACAAATATACGACTACCTACCAGCATAGCAGCTTTCGTTTCACATCAGTATCATTTTACAAGGTCCGAAATTTTATTGTGGGGTCGATGCAAGTTATAAGCGGCAGCAAGAAAGTTTATGGCAAATCGTTGTATCAAACATATTTTATAATCTTCAATGAATACAATTAACTTGATCTAAAAGTCACTTGATTTCCTGATTTTTATGAATATTATAATTAAATATATAATAAAAAGTCGATGATTTTTGTTACATAATAAATAATCGAGAGTTAGAAACCCTAATAAAAAATACATAAATGAAAAAATAAAAGCATTTAATTCGTTCTTTTATTCTATATATGCAGTAATAAGCCTATAATGTTACAGGCCTCATCTCTGTGACAGGCAGTGGGCCATAATTCACCACGCGGGCCCCATGCGGGTTGGTAGATGTTACATATCTTCGAATTCATGGTTCTAGGATATGCCGGTTTCCTCACAATGTTTTCCTTCACCGTTTTGAGAGCCGTGGTGATAAAATAATGTACAAAATGCAAAGCGCCTGTCTGGGTTCAAACCACAACAACAACAACACACCAACAACAACAACAACAACAACACACCAACAACAACAACGACAACGACAACACAACAACGACAACAACGATGAAAACTCGTAAGTCGTGTCCGTTACCAGTGGGCCACCATGGCTCTACTGCTGATATTACTGCTGCTGTTAGTAATTACAAGATTTTCGCTGCTGTATCTAACTTGAGCCACAGCCCAAAGAGCGGCGCCTATCCGTGTAATAAACCATACACTGAATCGGAGCTTCTTTATTTTTTTTATAACCTATCGTTAATATCGAGGCTTTTACAGCCCCGATGCTTTATTACCGACTTTAAAAAAATGTAGTACTTCTCTTTTTCTCAAATTCGGTAACATGTTAATTTCGACTATAAAAATAAAACATTATGTGTGTACGGTGTGTTTATTGTGGAAGAAATCACTTTTATTTCCATGACGATCTGGGAACTGGGGAAAATAAAGTATTTGCTTGACTTCCATGTATTTTTACGGAGCTTCTGAGAACCACAAAGAAATAAAAGCGTGCTCTGGTGATAGTTTAAAGGCAGGCAGGCGCGACGCTACAGGGCGACGTAACTCTTATTAGAGCAATTTCTAAAAAAAATGTTCTACCAGAATCGCGTCGCACCGTCGCGCCTGTTTGCGGGTTCCTTAAAATGTCTTTATAATACAATCCATGTACCCGATGAGATTTCCTATCGGCTCACGTTTTTTACGAAGTTTCATCCCCTATTTAACTCCTTTAGGGGATGAATTTCTCTTAATATTTCCTTAGGTATTGCTCGGTAGTGAGCAATAAAGTCACTCTAGTGCAAAAAATTTTTCTAGACCCAGTGGTTTAAGCTCAGCTTTTTGTGTCAGTGAGTGAATGAAAAAAAATTAAGATTTTATTGAATACTGAATGTACCTTTAATCCCTTGAGGAATGTCATTGTTAGTAGGTATTATTTTATTTATCGCTAATAATAAATACGCAGTTTCATTGCAAAGAAACAAAGCAAAGTTTATTTAAATTGATATATATTAAATTAAAATTTTAATGAATGATTCATTAAAATTTTAATTTAATATATATCAATTTAAATAAACTTTTTCTTCTTTTGAACGATCCTTTG
Source organism: Luperina nickerlii (assembly GCA_963855955.1). NCBI lineage: Eukaryota > Metazoa > Arthropoda > Insecta > Lepidoptera > Noctuidae > Luperina > Luperina nickerlii. The sequence goes on from OY979662.1 coordinate 5,329,963, forward strand.
ACGAGTTTCTCGAACCTGAGCAGAGAATTTATTAAATACTCCAAAGTTAATGATTTTTATTTGTTAAATATAGGTGTCATAACAGGTGTTATTTATAACATAGGTACAGCGATCTCTGTTTTGCCGTTAACGGTGTTCAATTATTGTTCTGTTATTATTATCAATTATTAATTAGGCATACGAATATACAATATAGGGTTATTGATAAAACATTAACAACCCATTATTATGAACAACTTTTACTATAAAACCAAACCTGAAATTGCGAAAAAAAATCAGCTTTTCCCTACATTTTGTCGAGTTCTACGAACATACATAAAAGTAGGGAACAGCTGATTTATTTTTCGCGATTTCAGGTTTGGTCCCATAGTAAAAGTGGTTCATAATGATGAGTACAATGACCTCTTAAGAGGTTGTTAATGTTTTACCTATAACCCTGTATAGTAAAAGAATTTTTGCTAAAATTAAAGGACAACTTATCAAAGCTAAATTATAATATCCTAAACCAAAGTTAACAATATTGCAAACAAAATTTATTTAGAGCATTTCAATTTGTTACTCCAATACAATATTATTTTAAGTTTGTACTCGTTCGTGATATTACAAAATAAATTATTTCACGAAACTGATACGGAATACAAAGGGGTTGTCTTAGGTTACATCCCTCATTAACCGCCGGCATTCTCGGGAACAAAATGGAATATATTAAGGAAATATTTATTATTTAGAAACGGTGGCAGGCCAGTAGGTAGGAGATTCGTTATCGGTATCTAACACGATTATGGTATTAAGGGACTACATGACCTAAAGCGCGGTCACTGTCGGACTGCTGAGAAAAGAAAGAAGCGCGATGACACAACGCTGGTAATTTATTGCAAAATATGAAGGAATTATCTATTTACAAAAACTCTATTGTTTGGACTAAAAAATTAAAGCACTAGTGCTTTACTATGTTGCTTGTAGAATAATCTGACAAAAAAAATCAGAATGATTGAATATTAGTACCTATGGTTTTTATTGTAAAAAGAAAATTTTTAGAGGTATCTTCATGATTTTTTTTATCCTATCAAATTAGTTGTATTATGTTTTCAACACACTGTCTACCTGGTATATCCTGAAGAATATCATATATTTTTCTGATTTAGTTTACTGTAGTTGATCATATACTTTTATTGCTTCTGAAACGTGCGTTTTTGTCCTGTAATCCCCTTAATAAATTTTACATAACACTAAAGATATTACAATGCGCTGCTACGAACTCCTGAAAATATATTTTTATAAGTATTCAGAATGTACGGACGCCAGCACATCAACCTACCACAATCAGTCAGATTTCTTTAATAGATTTTCAATTTTATCGCTATAGCATAAGGTTCAAAGTTGATTGGGAAAATCTGACAGATTGTGGTAGGTTGATGTGCTGGCGTCTGTACATAGAAAAAATGTATTCTGAAAATCATAATTATTTGCATTGAGAGCAACAACCCAGAGGTAACGGCCCTAACTTACGAGATGTAGGTCGTGGGTTTGAACCCAGACATGCGCTTTAGTTTGTGTAAATAATTTCATCACCGCTGCTCTCAAAACGGTGAAGGAAAACATTGTGAGGAAACCGGCATCTCCTAGAACCATAACTTCGAAGACATGTGACATCTACCAACCCGCACTGTGCCAGCGCCCCCCCCCCCCTCCCACAGAAAGGAGGCCTGTGTCCCAGCAGTGGGATGCAGCAGGATGTAGGCTTATTGACAGACAGTAAATCTAGGGAAGGAAATTATAGGTCGATGATGATACTGTAGCTAACGCATACCTATGATAACAGCTGTACACTTACTAGTTGTCCATTGGCATTTGATTAATTAATGAGCTGTATCAACAAGGTATTTAAACTTTCATGTCCGTCTTTCTATGTTCATATTTAGTACTGAAACCTGAACTATCGCCAAGGTGTGTTAACCAATTGTTATCTATTTCCTCCTAAATACCAAGTTTTTCAGAAATAATTTAGATAAAGAATAACGCTGTTAGACCAATAGAACGAACATGATTTATTTCAACACATCAAGTCAAGTGCTAAGCACAGCAATTAATTCGGCTTCACCAAGACCACAAGGCCATAATATTATTTTTACAACCTAATTGTTTTTTGTTTCAACCATCGTAAATTTAAAAACGGCTTCATAAAAATGAACGCAACTGTCCGACCCCAAGCCAGAATCACACAAACTCGTCTAATATATTTAATTATAAATTTAATAATTAGCTAGTTGCGCATCGGCGATTTCTTTACATATAACGCAGCCAACCACCCAAGTGTTGTAGCGAGATATTAATAAAAACCACTGACCTTTTATTATCAAGACCCATTATTACGAGGGGCAGTATGCGTGAAGTTCATAATTCGGGACAGGGAGTTCGGGACAGTTTTATTTGAAGCAATCCAGAATTATACGGAGGGCATCATCATTACCTGCCTAGCCTTTTCCCAACTATGTTGGGGTCGGCTTCCAGTCTAACCGGTTGCAGCTGATTACTAGTATTTCACATGGAGCGACTACCTATCTGACCTCCACTAACTGGGTAATACGATACCCCTTGATAAGACTGGTTGTCAGGCTTTCGGGCTTCTGACTACCCGTAACGACTGTCAAAGATCCACGAATGACAGCCGGGACCAACGGCTTAACGTGCTTTCCGAGGCACGACGGGGTCACAATTATACGGAGGTAACAGAACTATTTAACGAAACTATATTATCATAAAATTACAGTATAATTATATTATATTCCGAAAAAATATGCCTTTCTAAACTTTCCTCCAGTTTGATCAGAAATGCTAAGTTTATTTTTCTACTCCGTGTCATCATCAGTCTATTTGCAAAGAATACAATAACTTGTGCTTTAATTAGATACTATTTCGCCACTCACCTAAAAAACACACAGACCTACTGACTTGATTCACAAAACACAATACCTACTTCCATTTCCAAAAATACTCCCAAATAATAAGGACACATCCACACGTCCACAAACGCAGACACCTCCTACTTATTCCGATCTATCTATTAGATCAAAACTCGCCCAATTATCGGGACATACATCATTCCACGTTATTTGTTTTGACGCACAAGTCACTGGGTGCCTATGTCGGCTGCTTTCCATTTCCGTTCCTACTAATGAGTATTAACGATGGCTTTGCTTATCAATTAATAGGGGGTTCCTTTCATTTTTAAAAAAAATGTGGAATTAGGTTAAGCTTGACAGGCTTTACGTTATTTTTGAAGTGGTATGAGACTTTGTTTTTGGAGTTGTAGCGCGTTATCTTAACGTGTGAAATGGTTTAGAATTCTGTTTACACCCTGTAATCACAGGTTATCCACAGATTACAGGCCGTATAAGTACAGCCGGTCGATTCTGTAAAAATCTCACCGTGAAAACTTAGGTGAAGTGAGTTTGCTTTTGCTAGGAATTGACACTATTGACAGCTCACTCCACGCTCACTTCACCTTAGTTTTCACGGTGAGATTTTTACAGAATTGCACCGCTGATTTGTAATTTTATTTTAATGTTAACCTATTTGGTTCTCATAATTATGCATAGATATTATTATGTAATTAACCGTCACAACCGACTTCATTACAAGTGAAATCCTACATAAAGCAGTTGCGTGTATTATGTACCATGTCGGATTAATTGTTACTTTTCTTTCTATGTTTTTCTGCCAGGTTCTCTACAGACGTCACAGATTCTTGAATGTTTTAACTCTATCCATGCTTCATTTCTCAGGCCCCGGAACTTAGCTTCCTCTATTAGCAAAAGGTGGTACTGTCGTGGTCTGCCGGTTGTAACCGCAGTCGTCTACAATCCCGGATGCTTCCTCTCATTTTGACTAAAAACTTTAGGATGTGGGTTCAAGATGCTGCACTTTGAAATTGGAAGTGTCGCTATTTGATTAGATAGGTACGCTCGTTATTTCTGCTGGTTTTGAATTTTGGGCAACTTTTTGTTTGCAGGAAGGCTTGCTTTGAACACGTATTCTTGTAATACTCACGAGTTTGTTTGAAACATGGAGAATCTTGCTATATTTACTTAACGGAACTAAGAGAAGCCACCACACGGTGTAACGCAGCGATACTCCTACAAAAAAATGACACGACGTAATTTGTCATAGGAACTTCATAAGGTCCTAGCCTACGGTTGCCAATTCCAAAATTAATGTTCTTCAATTGTTTCAGAAATACTCCACCGCGGTGATCTGTCATCATCAATGGAGTCCCTGGCCTACGACTCGTCAGTCGCCTCTCCCGGCAGCGTGTCAAGCCACACGCAACGCACAAAGCGCATGCGCACCAGCTTCAAGCACCATCAACTCAGGACCATGAAGTCCTACTTCGCAATCAATCAAAATCCTGATGCTAAAGACTTGAAGCAGCTGGCGCAGAAGACTGGACTGTCGAAACGAGTTTTACAAGTAAGTTTGAACCAAGTTGGTACATTCGGATTCTTAAACTTTTCAAACACGCTTCGACTTACTAAGAACTTAACAAAAAAAATTATTTCCCCTACCGGGAATCGAACCCGAGCCTCCTGGGTGAAAGCCAGGTATCCTAGCCACTAGACCATACGGGATATCGCTGGGTGAGACGTTAAACGTTTTGGGATTAAATTGTTACCTTAAACCTATTTGGATTAACGATTTCACATAGACAATCTATCCATTATAAATGAGACCTCATAAATACTTATTTTATATCAACTTTTTCCTTTTACTAGGTATGGTTCCAAAACGCCCGCGCAAAATGGCGTCGTAATATGATGCGGCAGGAGTCCAGCAACGGTCTTGGACACTCCAACGGGTCCATAGTTCCTGGATCGGTGCCACAGCCCAGTGTTGGACCCAGCACCATGTTACTATCAGAACCCATGCAGAACATGGAAGATATGAGGGTTCACACTCCTCATCCACACCCGATGAGCTTTAATGAGCTCTACTGACACATGCAGAAGGATTATTTTCCAATGGGTCCCCCTATTGGGTGCCCCACTTTTAGCGCTGGTTAGGTTTAGAAGGAAGGTTTGATAAAATCGGAAAGAATGCAATACTTGAGGGAGAGTGAAGAATCAGGACTGGCTGTTAGGAATAGGGTTAAAAAAAAGAAGTTAAAAGAAAAGAAGAATTACTTTAGAAGTTTTTGACATTCATATGGATGCTGTGTATTTTTTTGCCATAATAGGCCACATCGAAAAATTCTCTTAAGAATATGTATTGTTAGTCCTATGACAGGCTAAATATTCATAACAATAAATTGATTCAAAGAAAATATTTGCGTAATAGATATTTACCGTTTTACAGATCGAAATTACGAAATCTAGTAAGGGTTCACCTTTAGAGGCGCCAGGGAAGCCCACAACATTCAAATTTTACTTACGTTTTCTTGCAATTTGCAGATCAGTGTCAGGCTGTATGTCGAACAAAATATTATGATTCACGACCATGACAACTATATATTTAAGTACAGAATTATAATAATTAAAATCATCAATAAAACCCTCTATAAGTTCAACCCCATTGAATGACTATTTCACGAAATATCAATGACACTGACCTGCAAATTGCAGAAAACTAAAGTTAATTTGAATTTCGCGGGAAACCATGATTGGAAGAGTCATGGTTTCCCGCGAAATTCCTTTAAAATAACTGAGTGTTCAAGTGTTTTAAACATACACCTAACGACCCCCTACTAACTTAACTGTTTTATAAAAAGCGATGAATTGATTTGATGTGTACATTGTTTGTCTCTTTTAAATCTACTGATAACATTTTACATGCAAAAATTAAATTAATTCTCAATTAGAAATCTAATAACAAGATATAACATACTTTTCAGTCTTACCCATATTTAGATGGCTCGGTTCCAAGACCGAATAATTTAAGAGTATATTACTTTAACTTAAAATAGTTCCTAATAAATATGTTGTGGTAGGTAGAGTACCTTTTCTATTGCAATGTTACAGCATAGGTAGTGAGTAGAACGCTATCGTGACTATGTATTTATTACGCATGTAAACCATTCCGATAATAAGAGCGTTTACGCCGTACGGCATTTCATACAAACTTCCAATCCCTTGTGTTTCGAAATGAATGAACCAATTTTAATTAAACTTCATATACCACATATTTTATGCTTCATATGACATTTTTCAAATGTCTTACTTAAAAAAAGATAACTGGTAATCTCTGTTTGTATGGAAAATTTAAAATTGGTCTAATTTGACTGTAACACAATTTTCCGAAAATCTTTTTAAGTAACTTTTTAGACCTTTGTATCCTGCTTATGCGTATGAAGTTTCATCACAATCGGTTCATTCGTTTCGAAAACCAAGGGCTTGAAAATTTGCATGAAATGCCGTACGGCGTAAACGCTCTTAACATTTTTGTAAATATTAGTGCATAATAACCTAAAGAAGCCCGACTTATTTACATTTCTTATTTTGTAAACGATTCGTGATCGAAGATATTGAGACACTCACACACTGAAACCTTGGGTCCTAATATAACTGATAGTCGCGTAAATATTATATTATTATTATTTATGCCTCTATTTTCATGATTGCACCTACCACGGTTTGTCTCTGCATCACCCAAAGGTTGATTGGTAGAAAATGCCTATGGTTTTAAGTCCGCCTACAGAGGCGCACATTTATGTGCTTGAAGTATTAAATAAATATGCGATAGTCGCGTTCATTCGGTACCAACGTCATTTCAGCCAAGAGACGTCCTAACTCAATTTTTGGCTGATTTGGGTTGGGACAGCTACATTTTTCTATTCGTGATTCTTTACACTCCTCACTCACCGTCGTACCTCTATGTTATTTAGATACCAAAATATAACCATTTTGTAAGGCAACAAAATCTAATGAATCACGTATGGAAAAGAGTAGTTGTCCTGATTCAAATCGGCAAAAAAATGAGATATGATTTTTAGTCATGCGAGTGACAATATACCTCCCCAAACATCGCGACTTAGACCGTCTCTGTGCTTTACTTTCTTTCTTTCTGCTTCATCCAGCAGATTCCTGCGACCTTCACAAGGCCATCCGTTCACCTTGTCGGAGACTATAGGTACATTAATAATAATTATCTGCACCATTATCTTCCTTAACGTATCTTAATTTATAACACAACGCCTGTATTCCCGCCTGTATTCATCATCTGCCTAGCCTTTTCCCAACTAAGTTGGGGTCGGCTTCCAGTCTAACCAGATGCAGCTGAAAACCAATATTTTACATGGAGCGACTAACTATCTGACCTCCACAACCCAGTTTCTGGGTAATACTATACACCTTGGTAAGACTGGTTGTCAGACTTTCGGGCTTCTGACTACCCGTAACGACTGTCAAAGATCCATGACTGACAGCCAGGACCAACGACTTAACGTGCTTTCCGAGGTACGGAGGGGTCACGGTATGTAAAGATGGTCACCCATCCACAGACCAACCACGGCAAGCGTAGCTTAACCTGATTGATCGACCTGTGCTGATATGTTATTATAATTTCACGGGCCCCTCCATATTTCGCTAGTTATATGTGTTAATATCTAGTAGGTAAGAAACACATACAATACGGTTGGAATCACTATCGCATGTGGATTTGTTTACTGAATAAATTAAATAAAGAAAAATACACTTTACCTATGCCAGAGACACACCGTGACTAACTGAATCTAGCCATAGGCTTCAAATGATTAGGACACTTACTTACCTACAAGGTGGGTTCACATATCTATGCAGATACGCTGACGGAGTCTCACCCCTGCAGCTTGTTATACCAAACTGTTCCAAATGTTCTGGGGTGCTATTACCATAAATATAAAACTTGAGTCATTGTCGACTCTTGTGTCACCCTTAGAACAGTGCTCTCTGTCTTTGACGACTTCAAAAATTGTTATAAGTTTGTCTGGCAACTTCCATTTTCACTACTGATTTTTATGGTAGAATTCGCTTTTACCGTCAGTGGTAAAAATACCAGTGTAATTTGACCTCTTGATCTCATGAAACCCCGTAGTACGCTAAACCAGTACAAAGGATTTCCAGTGATCTGTTGCCTATTTAGTAGGTACGTGAAGTAAATCATCTCATTTTATAATTATTTTATTCTCATTAAGTGTCAGCAAAAACCGAATGGTTGTCCGTGTTATGGTATTTTCCGATTGTCTAAATAACTGTAATTATGGATATTTTTATAGGATTGTAGTTGCGTACCCAATAAAGTGATACTAATCAACACATGGTTACTAGTACAATGAGAGTTGTTGTTTAGGATCCAAATTGTGGTGTTTATCAACAGTAATCATTACAATAATTAGTACCTATGTAGGTACTGGGATCATTCGGATTGTAATTTATATTGTGTTACACAATTAGGGTGCTGCACCCTAATTGTGTAACACAATATAAATTACAATCCGAATGATTTTAAAGGATATTGCTATCCAATCAATCAAAAAATCAAATCAAACAAAACAATCAATCAACAATAATTCAAATAAAAAAAAATCTATTAAATTTTAATTTACGTTGTTGAGCAGACAAATTTTTGGAACATATGAAGATACTAGCTTCTGCCCGCGACTTCGTCTGCGTGAAATTTCTTGTTACTCCGACCCACCCCGTCGCATCGCATCGCCTGCCCGCGCTATTACTTCGTTTTTGATTCGTTCTTTCTGGCTTTTTTTCTTTTTGCTCGGCTCCCAAAGGTCATAGCGTGATGTTAATGTAATAGCCTATAGCCTTCCTCAAGAATTGGGCTATCAAACGCAAAAAGAATTTTTCAAATCCGACTGGTAGTTCCAGAGATTTGCGCGTTCAACCAAACAAACAAACAAACTCTTCAGCTTTATAATATTAAGTATAGATATTCCAAAAACTTGTCTGTTCAACAACGTAAATAACGCAATGAATGTTGTTGAATTGTCAACGTGAAAGCTATTGCTACTGTGTTATGTAATTACACCGCAGATTCAGAGTACAGACGCCAGCACATCAACCTACTACAATCTGTCAAAATTCTTTAATAAGAAAGAAAGAAAGAAAGAAAGAAAATACATTTATAGATTTTCAACTTTATCGCTAAAGAATAAAGTTCAAAGTTGATTGGGAAAATTTTACAGTTTCGGGTAGCTTGATGTGCTGGCGTCTGTACAACCACTCTTTCTAAGTGCTTATAGTCAATAATAGTTCCATGTTATACGAATAATCGAATTTAATGTACCTATAAAGTTTTTACAGTTATTTACCTACTTATAAGGAAGCTGTTTCAGAAAAGCATTGCACCATTTTTGAAAAATACATTAATTTAAAAACTACTTTAAACGTTAATTTATAATATATACTTACCAAGTATTACTGCCTACGTCACACGCTGGGTAAATGGCGCCGGAAATCTTAATTTACAATACCAATGAATTCATAGTGTTTTGGGCACGCAGATCCGATGGGGTAAGCAATTACCCCATCGGATCTGCGTGCGGATTTGTAAAATTAAAATCGATCACAATGCCTTTCACTTTGACATCCATTGAGTCATAGGTATTAAAAATTCATCTGCTCAAGAACGTAATTAACGCAATGAACGTGTCTGAACTGTCAGAGTGAAACTACGCAATTTCCCGGTTGCTATAAGAAAACCCGAGTTCACAAGTGGTGCAGTGGTGCACTTTATGGTCAGCGTGTTTTCGTTGAAGAAAATATTTTCTGCACTGTACTTATTCCAAACTGCATAACATAACACCTCTAATCCCCGACAGGGTCGGGCAGAGGTATAGGTACGTATAGTACCTACACCCATATTTCGACAGTTATGTTTAAGTTGCATGTAATAGGGAGGCAAGCCTATTGCCATGCCAGGCTGCTACTGAGAAATTCCAAATGGAAAAGTCCAATAACATTTTGTCCAACTCGGGAACTGAACGCAAGACCTCACGTTCAGCAGTAGCGCTTGCAGCCACTAGACCAAGAAGACAGTCAATCAACCAAAATGCAATGTTAGTTAGTTAATGTGACACCAACAATTTTGTTTTTGAATGTTTTTATACATACCTATGTATGTATCATCGTTTTGTCGTGACAAAACATACAGGTGTAGGTTTTGTCACGATTTGAAAAGAGAAGGCGGGTGAAGTATAGAAGTTTTAATATTTCTACACCGCCACTTAATGTACCACATACTCAGAAAGAAATAAATCTAATTTATTCTAATTTAAATCTGGAACTGCAGTAAAACTATACAAAAGAGACCTTCTCTCTAGGTCCGTCAACGATGATACGGGCCCCTCAGAAATAAGTTTGATACTTCAGAATGAACCCGACTCCCGAGTAAATATATTATACTTTTCGGACGGGGAAAAACACATCGGCAGTAAGAACAGCTGTCAAATGGTGTTGGCATTCATTAGTTCAGGCGTCGAAGTAATCTTATGTCCGTAGATGATACGGAATAGCATACGCCCGTCCCTTCGGCCGAAATTACGGAATTCGTGATTAGAGAGTAGACCCCTGATCATGCTTGGTTATTTTATATCCTCTGAAGATTTTGTAGTATGAATCTTACACCCGTATTCACAAACAATACTTGTCTAAGTAAAGTAGCAATATTATGCGAAGTAAGGCATTTTCAACGCGTTCCATATGACAACAATTGTCTATATATGGATAGATTTTGCCGCCGTCCGCGCGTACTGTGAGACCTCATAGTAATGTTTGTGAATACGGGTATTAATAAGGCGTATTCCACAGTGAGAACAAGTATACGACCTTTAAAATATAAAAATTATAAAAAAAACAGTATGTTTTCAGAAATTATTGTTCTAAAATACGAGACTTTTTTACAATAAAAACTACAAGTACATCATTATACCACAGAGCCCGTTAGAAAACCGGTTTAAATGAGTAAACCTGTAAACATAAACGCTACAATCCCTTGATTGCTCGTGTACTCGTAATAAAGAGTATTATACATTCTAATTATTACGGTTGTAAAACCCTTGAATTGAAGCTATAATAAAATACACTTTTTTTTTTCACCTTTTCTGTGTGTGTAGTAAGAATTAGTTGTAAGTTGTAAATTATGATAATCATAAAACTATTACTTAGTTTTTATCTACACTAGAATATATTCCAGGTATATAAATAATTGCTAAGAGATATGTATATAGTAAGTATATGGGTATCTAGATGTGTAACTTTAGAGGCCAGGCTATAGCCGGTAGAACTTGTCTCACTGCCAAATTGTAATCGTACTCTTAAGATTCTGATATCTAATTTATCCTCGCACATATGGATTTATTTTTCCTTTCCACAACCCCTAATTTCGGATCTTATCAAGTTGTTAATTAGTCTGCAGCACGGTTTTAATTTATACCATACTAGCTTCCACCCGCGGTTTCACCAGCGTGGTATCTCAATAAAGTAGCCCAGAGTTCAAAGTATCTCCATACCAAATTTCATCGAAATCGATTCAGCCGTTACGTAGATTAGCCGGAACAAAAAGACAGACAAAATTTTTTAAATAGTTTTTGTTACAAGTTGTATATACTTTCATTTAGTAAAAAGCTGTTATTTTGACATATGTGTGTTATCGTCTCGATTGTCAACTCACTGCACTGTAATTTTTATGATAAATGGAAATCATGCTATCTAAGAAACTACTATGATAAAATATGAGTGTTTTACATAATCGATATTGACAGCGCGGTGCGACGTTAGTAGAACAGTGTCTATGAAACTTCATGGAAATTGCTCTACCAGACGCGTCGCGCCTGTCTACGGGAGCCTTTATGTAAAATTTCTGGACCCGATTCTTGTTTTCAAAAGATTAATGTGGACTTTAAAAAAGCTTGTACATTATAATAAGTTGCATATTATTAATGTATTGTAAGTAGTAGATTTTCAAAATAAGTCTTAGATCTAGTGTGTAGAATTTAGCCTTAGAAAAACATTTATTTATACACGAAAATGACATAATATATTGACATCACATTAATGTTTTTTTTTTTACTTTTACCTCTTCTTACAGTCTCTGCCATGCAATAGCCGTTCTGAAATCATATAGTCTGATAAAATTTTAATTAAAAGTTTGTAAACGCAGTTTAACACAAGTGTAACTTCTTTGGTACTATTCTAGCCACCTTTTTACCATTCTTACCAACATTCAATTAAATGAAAAATTGCAACATAAAAACACTCAAACATAAACATACTATTGAATATAGAACCATCAGTATACCTAGGAGATCACCCATTTTGTTCGGCGACTTGGGTCAAAAACTTTTTGAAAATGAACAAATTACTTTAAAAAATTAAGACAGTGTCATAATACCGTTTTCCTGTAGCTGTAACGGCTACTGCCCCATCTAAAAAATCCACCCTGTATATCTCCGAACCCAAATAATAGTTCTCGACTTTGATGCCTAAGTAAAAAATGCGTTCTATTTGTACTTTAATACTATGTAATTATTATTTAAAAAAAAAGAAAATATCCCAAAATGGGTGATCTCCATAGATATCCGAGTGATCTCCTTTATCATGTATAGCCAATGTACCCTTAACAATAGTCACGTAAGACCGCAATACTGCATAAGGGTGTGACGGTACAGACGCCAGCAAATCAAGCTACTACAATCTGTCAAATTTCTTTAATAGATTTTCAATTTTATCGCTATAGCATAAGGTTCAAAGTTGATTGGGAAAAAGATTTAAGACCTACAAGCCTAACAGTCCCTACGACCCTAAGACCTACAGCCCTAACCTATCATATACCTAGTATGTGATAAATAAATATATGAATAAGTTCAGGATGTCTGCACAATGCGACCTAAGGTGACAGACGGATAGTAGACAGGATTTCCAGGTTCGGGAAGGGTACACTCACTGCCAGTCCCGAAGACTCACGAGACTGACCAGGATGGCTAAAGGTGTATTGGCCACAGTGAGGTGTAATAAGACAAGAATATATAATTCAAATCTGATTTATTTACACCATACTATGTAACAGCATATATACTACTTAAATCTTTGAGTTCTATGCGTGTAAGATGCAACCAAATCATTATTTTAACTGGGCCGCGCATGTGCCGGGCAGAGTGTTGAGTCAATGTCCAAGGTACGTTTAACAGCCAAGAAAATAAATACAACCAACAAGAAATGTATGCCTTGAGTGCTGGCCAGCAGATACATACAGAAATAATCTACAAAGATTATAAAAATACACATCGACAAAGATATAAGGTTCGAACACTGACCTGTATTACAGAAGTACTTGTATGATAGAGGTCAGTGGGTTCGAACAAGGTTGACACTGGTTGAATAGAAGAAATTCATAAAACTGGCTGAATGGAAATTATCTGATGCCGTAATTTCACATGCAGATCATGACAGATGAGAAATTGGCGGCAACCATTTTTTTTTATTTTCCTTTGGCGTGTTGCTGTCATAATTTTAATTAAGTACACATAACTTTTATTAGGACTAACTGAAGACTTTTCTAGATCATCACATCATCACATCATCATCACATCATCATATTTTTTGCAGGCACATCAGCCACAGTAGCGAGCTGTCTCACGTGTCAGAGAGATTTAATTTTTTCATTTAGTGGATTTTAGTACGTGAAATTGGCAAAATTGTGGTGTTTATTCCACAGAAGCCATTAATCAAGAGTTGAAGTTGAAGTTGAACTTTTATTAGAAAAATGTCAGAAATGGAGTCCCCATACGGAGTTCTCATAATCCAGTTCGGGGTAAGTGAAACTAATCACTTGAATAAAGTAAAAAAAAACTAATGTAACGCTTCGATATTAGTTACGGCAATTTGATCCAAGAGGTGGAAAAACGGTACGGTAACGGTGAAGCGGGAGTTTTGATTTAATTTATTTTATTTATTCAGTTATTATTGATTTGAAATTATAATATGCGTTTAAATAATCGATTTATTGATTATGATAGGTTGTTCATGTTCAGTCGACGTAGTAAAAAGTAAACGATAGTTTGGATTGATTTACCTATGTCAGGGAAATAAATTGTAGATTTTCTGTATATTCAAATCACAACTGTTTTAAATTCTTTAAGAGTTATATCGCATAATTAGCCTATAATGTTCCCACTGCTGCGAAACAGGCCTCCCCTCTTCGATAAGGAAAAAAAAAGGCTCTTTTGAACGTCAACGTCACGATAGTCTTCATAATTATGTATTCGAGTTTTTGGTTCTAGGACTTGCCGTTTACCTCACGATGTTTTCCTTCGCCGTTTTGAGAGTAGCGGTGACGAAATTATTTACACAAAGTAAATCGCCTGGCTGGGTTCGAAATCACGTATATGTCGTAAGTCGGCGCCGTAATCTCTATCAGACAGGGAAGTTAATAATTCTTAAGCAAATTGGCAATATTTATCGCCGGGTACTGTAGCAGTATTGATATTTCGCACCTTCTACCAATATCTTGCATTATAGGTATCTATACCTATACCCATTATACTGCCGTGCTAAGCACAAAAGCGGTATCTCAAAAAAATTTGTAAAGTTGATTTTTGTGGTATAGGATAGCTTAAAGAAATATGCATCCAATGAGCTCAGCCAAATAACGGTATCTTAATAAAAAAGTCCCTAGAAAAGTGTTCCCTATCTCAGCTTACCTCAAATCACTGAGAGAATAAAAAACAAAACTTCAATTTTCTCGAAACTAGCTTTTCTTGAGATACCGCTTTTGCGTTTAGCACGGCAGTATAGGTATCTATAATGCAAGATATTGGTAGAAGGTGCGAAATATCAATACTGCTACAGTAGGTACCCGGCGATAAATATTGCACATCGACCTTTGGAAAGAGACAATCGGCTAATTTCGGCTTCGTAGAGCGTTATCTCTGTCGCACGAAATACAAACAGTCCGGTATCTATTATATGAATTGCTTCTTTTGATAATTATTTTTATTCTTTGTATAAAATACAAAAAAAGGTTAAAGGTCGATGTGCAATATTTATTGCGGGGTACTGTAAGTGCCATCTTAGTTTTAAACATAGGTTTATAACTGGGAACCGCGTGCGAGCCGAACGAGCGAAGCGAGCAGTGCCTCCGTAGCGGCAGGTGAGCTACATCCAAGTTGGTTTCAGGTATATGGCTGTTTAGTATTAATTTTACAATTATTTGAGGTTCAATTAAATACATGCTTTTATATACTTTATTCGTTCGGGTTATGTTTTCCCATAATATTACTAATACACAATACAGGTAGATGACAGCTTTATATCGCAGACAAACTTTATTATAAAGAAGATCCCTTATTATAAATCTACACAGTGGGCTAGATATATTTTAACAATTTCTAGTTTGGAACTTTAGTGACACTAATGATGTTTATAAATCAAACTGTCGGTGTCTGCTTAAGAACTTCGCCGATGTATTCTTATAGGAATCGTCACTTTGTAAAGGGACAAAAGAGTACATAAGTAGTCTAGGATTCAGAAAATGAGCGACGGCTTGTTAGTGTTCTGAACGTGGGCGTGCACAGCCACGCGTGTGGGTAAAATAAGGTTAAAAAAGAAGAATATGGTGTGTAAACTGTGTAAAGCTTTGTTGAAAATGCTCTACGAGGTTCTGTTGTTATGTCTGCCTTCTACAATGTCACAGGATAGGATTTACGTCTATATAAGATGTTGTCTAGATAAGAGGAAAAACATATTTTCATAACACGCCATTGCACTACAAAGCACAGATTCGCCTAGAGACAGCAGCAACAGAAAGCGTCTAGAAACTGAACATCGTGAACTAATGAAATTCGTGGCGCCGAAAGTGCGTTGGGCGCACTACTTCTGTCACAGACCATCTTGAAAACAAAGTCGTCCTTTTCTACACGTTATCTGTGACTCGCTTGGTTTATATTGAACGTGTTGAAAGTTATTGCCACCTTTAACAGCGGCCACTGCGTGTCTATGCTTACACCGATTTAGATCGATTTACACCTAATAAGTAATAGCTAAACCTCTGCACACAAAAAACTATAGATAAACTCAAATCTTCTTCCAGTAAAAATGACATCTAGAATTCTACAATAGACTACCGGAACGCATCGACTGTCATAGCACGCGTCATTTTAATTGCATCGCTACAAAACGCGCAACAAATCATTACACATAATGCGGACAAAGTCGCCAGAGAAGAGATCTCGACAAAAACATGCGAGGCAGCCAACTTACAGGGTTGAGAACGATAGGAACCCGGAAACCACGCCGCAATATTTTCAGGTACAAGACGCGTTATAAATTATTTATCGAGAGATCAGTGAGACCATGCTTCTCGAGAAAATATTCGGAATTATCGTGGCAACCAATTCTTATCTTACCAGTTTCGAATTTTTCCTAGTCACTGGAAGTAAAGGGTGACTTCCATTGGCAGTGGCTAAATCTATAGTTGGAGATCTGATAGTTTTTAGAGGAGGTTTTCGATAGGTTTGAAAGGTTTTGCGGAACATGGAGCCACTGATTTTCGTTCAAACTTGGCAGTAACTTTTGTTATTATGTGTAAAGTAAAGTATGAAACAATGGCTGATATTGGTAATTGTTTAGCCTTAAGTATATGGTAGGAATATTTATTGTTAGGAAAACATTAACAACAACATCCATATATTCCTTTTACAGCCTAGATATGTACCTATTTATTTTTCCATAGTTAAAATTGTTACCTAACCGTTCCCACCTTTCACTATCACCTGGTAACACCACATGTAGTCCTTTATTGGTAGTTGTTACGTTTTTGTTAAAGACAATGCTGGCTTTTCACATGTCGACCGAGGAACTTGCCGACAATTGTAACTTCAGCCGCTTTACCGCTGCGGCTTCTTATGAAACAGCGACTTTTCCGCTTATGGGAGCAGCTGTCAGTTTTAAAAGGGTATTTTTTTAAGGAAAAAGTTCCTATTTTTTTGCTGTGGAGGTTGTTGAGGCCGACATTCTTAAAGATGTTTTATTTTACAGATATCAGTAAATGTCCTAGAGGCCCGCAAACTGATGTGGATGAACCTGCACTCCTTCAACTCTTACGTTATGGTAGTGCTAGGAAAGAAGAAACAAAGGACTAGCATCAGAAGGAACATGGAGGAACCGTATTACAGAGAGGTGAGTAAACATATATTTAATTTATGACTGATTTATAGTCATAACTAATCTCTAAGGTTAGATAAAAGTGTTTCAGCCCATTCGTGATCCAGTAGGTAAGACTTGCGTACCTACCTATCTAATATTTTGCATCGCATACGTAGGTAGATATCTAATAAACTCATTAACGTTGAAAACTGTTTTGTTAATCATAATGTATTATTTATTTAGGGATTACCGACAAGACATTACATTACAATTATCTTCTAAAAAATTAAAACTTGCACCAGTAAGGTGAACACTAGAACTTTCCCTCGAGCCTGTAATTGCCGCCTTTTGCCTGTAATTGTCGCCTTTTGCCTGTAATGTAACGTTCTTACGAATGGCACCTACAATACGGGCAAAAGCTCAGTTTCCAAAAGCATTTCCATGTAATGTAGGTAACGTTTATGCGAATGCTCGATGCTGCATTAAACGTACCTAATGCTCACGGCGAGTGAGCATTTACCTCTAACATTTCTTTCTATACCTTGCGTTAATTGTTGAAAATGTCGGATTCGACCTACGGGTACCGGTCGTGGCTTTGCTTGATAAAACGTTACAGTAATACGCTCGGGTTTTCAAAATCAGGTTGTAACAATCATCGAGCGTCGTGTTCGAAGTGCGGTTCGATAAAATTTTAAAACGGCAAATGCCCGATATTCTGTTAACAATTAAATGCTCTAGTAGTCTATCCATACTATATAAGTACTAAACTATCCATACTAATATTATAAATTCGAAAGTAACTCTGTCTGTCTGTCTGTATGTTACCTTTTCACGCCTAAACCACTGAACGGATTTCGATAAAATTTGGCAGAGAGATAGATTGCATCCCGGGGAAGGACATAGGATGGTTGATGGGTTAAACCGCGGGGCGGTGCTAGTACTCACTTAAATGTATACATTATTCTATAATGCATAACTCAATTACAGTACAGATAACCATAGCTTACACGTTATCGAGTTCCTAAACATATTTTCTGAGTACATAATTAAGTTTACACTACAAAAAATAAACATTTTTAATTCAATTATAGACAAAAATAAATAAAAAATAACACACACATGAATAATAATAAAACCACGCATTAACTTGATTTTCAACAAAGTTTTGTAATAATGAATTATTGTTTAAAAATTGTTAGAAAAATAGAAAAAACAAAATGATGATTGCATCTCGGTGTCGTTAAAATATAAAGTTCCTTCGCACCGGCTTCCAGTGTACCTACATAATTACATTATTACATTAATGTCACCTTATAAATAACTACATCGGTGTAATAAAATGTGTGTATATAATTACGTTATTAGCCATTACGTTTGTTTACTCTGCGGGGTGAGCAGAGGTAAATGAGCCGAGTGTTGGCCGTCGCGGTGGCCGCCTACCACGGGTATGTGCACAGACATTGCTGATAGGTGCCTACTACAGAATTATAATAGATAGTCAGTCGGCTAAAAATCCTGCGAACAACCGTAGTCTAGATAACGACATGTCAATGTGACTTTGGACTCTTCGCAATGTCTTATTGTAGCTTCTCGCAAAAGGTTACTTATACCTACCTATAATTAAGGGCTGAACGTTTCTTGAGGATAATAATAGCACTTTGCCTGCGACTTCGTCCACGCGACTATCGTACTATTCCCTGGAACGATCAACACCCAAAGTACGCAAGCAGATTATTTACTTTTTGCATAAAAGCTCCTTCAAACAGGCGCGACACGCGATAAAATCGCGCGCGACACAAAGGCACCGCAAGTCGCGCAACGAGCGGTGTCTTTGTGTCGCGCGCGATTATATCGCGTGTCGCGCCTGTTTGTAGGAGCCTTACCTCATTCGGCGCACTTTACTTGAGTTAATCGTAGATTAAAGGCTATTACAACATGTTTGTGCGGCCCGCACCGCGTTGCAAAAATCTTCCTACATCACTTTCGTACATTTGAAATGTAACAGGGTGCGGCCCATTGACAGGTAGCCTACCTAATTAAAATGTAGGTATCTGTAGGTACGGTCAGCATCAAAAGTCGATTAACACTTCAGTTTTTTTAATCTTAGTTATTGAGCAAAATATTAACACTTCAGTTTTTTTAATCTCAGTTATTGAGCAAAATATTTGTTGAAAATTGCATCGTACTTCTGCTGCAATTTTGAATAAATATTTTGCTCAATAACTGAGATTAAAAAAACTGAAGTGTTAATCGACTTTTGATGCTGACCGTACCTAAATACGTGGAATTTGAAGAGAACTGCAGCTAGCAAATGTTTTTTTCCTGAATGGGCCCGTTCTTGATCTCGATCACGCCTGATGGAAAACGATGGATGAGGACTACGATGGAACGAGCGAGCGTACCCAGAAGACGCGTAAGGCACTGGAACTCCCACGCATCGACGAAACACAGCGGGCTGCTTGACGCCGGAATCCGGTGGGAGTGTGATCGCAAACCAGGCAGGCGTTAGCTCTGCCACCGCAAGTGAAGAATTAGCCAGTCAAATAAGGTGTTGGGTGTGACTGTCCAGGATGCACCGAGCGCTCGGTTCAGTTGAGTAACTGGTGGAACAAACTACGCTACACGAGGAGGCTTCTTCATGCATCCCATAACGTTTATTATTTTCTTAATCTCATCAGTTTAGTCATAAAATTGTACAAGCGTGACACGAATATTGACGCACAACTTGTTACCATGGATTTAATAGGTACTGTGGAGACTGTGTAGCTCTACCTTTAGCAGTAAATACAGGCTGGTTATAATTGCCGGTGTGTTCCATTCGAACGTTCAAGAAATTGTCAAATATTTTTAATATGGTTTTCTTGTTTAGTGCAAAAGTGCTAGAACTAGCGTGATGGTGTAAAGTCGTGATCATATTTAATTCAAGTCAAAGTTTTTTCAATTATACCGCCACATCCCCGTTCAAATCCTTATAGTACCTACTTCCTACACGATTCCGACCCCATGCCTTAAAAATCGTCTGTTATTTAAAAAAATTCCTCTGCTATACCTACATTCTGACCGCGTAGGTATTGCACTTATCTATGAGACAACAGATTTTTTTTGATAACTGACTAGATATTTCTACGCTAGGGTCTAGAATCATGTGTGTTGATTCATGGTTTCTGTTGGCGCGTCGATGTCTCCCTGCCACCCTGTAAGGTATCTTCACTGAAAGAATATGTAGATCACGGCACATTATGTGTAACTGTTGGTCTTTTAGAACTAGAAGAGGAACTTGATTTCATCATCCTCTTACCCGTCTTATCCCAATCAATCGGCGCGGCAAATTAGGCAGTCTGATTCTTCCATACATAAGTATAATTGTATACCTATTATCGCTGATAATTACCTACCAAATAATTTTTGAAAGAACGTTCGCTTTCATTACCTATTCCAAACTATTTATTAGTATCTCGTAAATCCTATTACAAAACAAAAACACCTACTCCTAAAAATTACCAAAAATCCTTTATCCTTAAGCATCTTGGTAACTCTGAAAGCTTAGACTAAGTATTTCACAAAATCTGAACTTACCTGCAGCAAATACCTACCAAGTTTTCTGAACACTAATAAGTAGGTACCTATTATAAAGGTCTTTTTCCCTTCTATTATAAAAACAATTCTTTGTCACGGCTAAACATGGTGATTCTAGTTAGACACAGAGGTAAGTCGGTATCTGGTAAATAACCTAGGGCTAAATACATTGAATAGCTAAAAAGTGCAAGGGTGAGCAAAATACTGAAATTCGCGTCGTGCACGCCATCTATGATTTATGTGTTGTACTCAATCGTACCACTCTTTCATATTCATAGAGCGTCACTCTTGGAAAGTGGTGGCCACTAGTTTCCAACGCGTATAGATAGATGGCACTATGCACAACCATTATTTGAATGAAATTTTTGCCTTGTTTTTCTAACTCCAGTATGCCAAAACTGGAGATAGATATAAGATAGGTAATTGAGTTTGGCCGTTGCCTACGGCAGTGTTGTGTGTAACGGCCAAGCACGGTTCACACACAAGCAGTGCAGTCAGGGTCAATTAAACCATGTAAACAAAAAAGTTAACTATTCAACAAACAGCGTTTATAAATAAAGTATATGTATAGTACATTGTAGATGGCAAGTTTTATTTCGATGTTAGGTTCGGAAACAAATACACATTACAATTATAAGTATAATATTTATCTTTTGAAATTAGAAACTAGTATTTGCTAATTTGTTGTAGTTAATCAAACTGCAGAAATTTCTGGCTACAGTTTTTTATTTGAAAGACGTAAATTTAAAATTATTCACTGTCTGAAGAAAATTATCGAAACATTATCGACATGGAACATACGGGGCGCTTTGAATCGGCACAAAATCAACTGTCAATTTTCGTAGAGTATCGTTAGTCCAGCGTACAGAATTCGCATCGCGCACTCCCTCTATGATTTATGTTTTGTACTCAATGGTGCCACTCCTTTTCACGTTCACTAGTAGTTTCCAACGCCTAAAGATAGATGACACTTTTCACAACTATTATTTGAATGAATTTTTGGGCCCCATCCCTGATTACAAGCTTGTTATTTTATACAGGGTTTTCATAAACTAGTAGTGCCAGTTAATAACCTTGTTTTTTGACTTTACATTGTATGGCCGAGTCTCTCTTATTCTCTTGAAATTACTTGATCGAAGGAGGAAAGCTAGTATCTACATGTAGGTACTTATACAAACAATTATAACTAAGGGGCTTACATGACCTAAAGCGCAATCATTGTCGGATTGCATAGAAAAGAAAGAGAAGCGCGATGACACAACGCTGGCAATTTATTGCAAAATATGAAGCAATTATTTAATTACAAAAAATCAGTTTGGACAAAAAAATTTAAACACGTGTTTTAGTATGTTGCTTGTAGATAAATCTGACAAAAAATCAGGATGATTCTATGTATATTAGTATGGTTTTTATTGTAAAAAGAAAGTTTTTGGAGGTAACTTCATGATTTTTTCTCTATCGTATCAAATGATCTGAATTATGTTTTCAATACACTATCAACCTAGCATATATCCTGAAGAATATCATATATTTTTTTGATTTTGTTTACTGTAGTCGATCATTTATACTTTTATTTTTTCTAAAACTTGCAATTTTTGCGTTTAGGTCCTGTAAGCCCCTTAAACCAAATGTTAATTATAGTCTGGTTTAGTGCCAATTTGCTAAAATTATTTGAGTGAGTATACTTATTTCGATGTTATTCTGATAAGTATATCAGAATAACAACGAAATAAAATCGAGTTGGAGTTGTACGTTGTACCTCTTTAAGGCTCCTTCAAACAGGCGCGACACACGATAAAATTGCGTGTCGCGCCTGTTTGTAGGAGCCTTTACAAAGTAACAGTAACTTTTTATACCGGCGTGTACTTGATGGAATTTCCCATCAGTATAAATGATCAATTTCTGAATAATTTATCAAAAACATTTTCTTATTGCTCACTTTCTTTAAAAAAGGAACTCTTATTCATGCTTTTAGAACCAGCCGGTTTAGCCTGTGCGCTGTCTGTAAGTGAATGAATTTTAGATTTTTATTTAAGTTGGTTTTTACCATGCTAATAAATAATATGGGGTCTCCAATAAAATAAGAAAACATATTTTTTATAGTTTAATTTTAAATAGATACTTACCTAAAAAATACAAATTAGATTACTTACAGTTTAATCAAAAACTGTACTAGGGAAATATTCTTCTAAGAGTTTCTTCTGTTCACTCCCTGACTGGACTTGTTGTTTAGATAATATTTTGATGGGTATTCCTCTTTTTTTTTTGAGGGGCCCTTTTTTTTCATGATGGGAAGTCATCAAATGGTCAAATCTCCCACTTTCTTTTTTTTTTCAGGGGCCCTTGGCTAAATAATAACATCCGCACAGGTCGATCGATCAGGTTAAGCTACGCTTGCCGCGTTTGATCTGTGGATGGGTGACCATCTTTACATACCGTGACCCCTCCGTGCGTCGGAAAGCACGTTAAGCCGTTGGTTCCGGCTGTCATTCGTGGATCTTTGACAGTCAGAAGCGCGAAAGACTGACAAGCAGTCTTACCAATGGGTATCCTATTACCCAGTAACTGGGTTGTGGAGGTCAGATAGGCAGTCGCTCCATGTAAAATACTGGTATTCAGCTGCATCCGGTTGGACTGGAAGCTGACCCCTACATAGTTGGGAAAAGGCTAGGCAGATGATGTTATTCCTCTTGTCCCGATGCACCGCAGCGATACAGCACTATCAAAACTGTGCAGAGCTGCCGCTGCTTAGTATGAGAATATGTGACCACACACAGGCAATCCAGTCAGGTTCCGATGCACCGCAGCGATACAGCACTATCAAAACTGTGCAGATCTGCCGCTGCTAAGTATGAGAATATGTGACCACACACAGGCAATCCAGTCAGGTCCCGATGCATCGCAGCGATACAGCACTATCAAAACTGTGCAGAGCTGCCGCTGCTAAGTATGAGAATATGTGACCACACACAGGCAATCCGGTCAGGTCCCGATGCATCGCAGCGATACAGCACTATCAAAACTGTATCGAGCTGCCGCTGCTAAGTATGAGGATATGTGACCACACACAGGCAATCCAGTCAGGTCCCGATGCATCGCAGCGATACAGCACTATCAAAACTGCGCAGAGATACCGCTGCTAATTAAGAAAATGTTTCACCATGAAGCAGTCCAGTCAGGTTTCAATGCACTGCAGCGATACTGCACTATCGAAACTCCGAAAAGCTGCCGGTGCTAAGTATGAGAATCTTCGATCACACACAAGCAGTCCAGTCAGGTCGCGATACACCGCAGCGATACAGTTTACGTGTCTAATCACAGCTGACCCAGCGAACTTCGTTACGCCTCAGAATCAATAAGAAAGAATGTATGTGAAAATGAATTAACTTTATTATTATTTTTTTCGTGAAATTTTCCCTTGTTTTAAAAGTTATTCTGTTCTTTGGGGTGGAGACAACTCTAACAAATCAAAGATCATAATAATCGGTTCAGCCAATCTTGAGTTATAAATGGTGTAACTAACCCGACTTTATTTTATCTAAATAGATTGCATGTAACTTAGATGTAGTTAGGCCAAAGTTGACGACCGGGGGGGCTGCACCCCGCAGTACTGTTGTCTGAGGTGTCAGAAATAAAAAAGAGATCGAGAAATATCATCGTATGTGTTCTGATAAACTGCGAGAGATAGAATTGCCACAGGAGTTTGCGGTGTGCAGTCATGGGTCATGCAACTTGGATGATCACAAACTTGTCCTTGATAAGCTACCTACAAGGATAAAGTAGATGTCTTTTGTGAGGCAGCGAAGGAGGGAATCTAATAATGTTCACCAGAGATCTAAGCTCACCGTCCGATCAAGACCACGCCCGTGCCGGACGGCGTGTCCGTGTCCTACGCGCGCCTCAAAGAGATGTCAGCATCAAATGAAGGGCCCGTCAGGGCCGAAGCCTGCCGGGTCAGCGGTATTGTCCGAAAAGGTTACCGCTGGCCCGGAATATAAAGGGCTAAGGAAGGAACACGGGTGGGTTTTAGTCAGTAAGAGTGTGACACTCCCTTCCGCTCCACCCAGAGCTGGAGGGGTCATTTCATGACTTCCCA
This sequence comes from Luperina nickerlii, assembly GCA_963855955.1. Taxonomy (NCBI): domain Eukaryota; kingdom Metazoa; phylum Arthropoda; class Insecta; order Lepidoptera; family Noctuidae; genus Luperina; species Luperina nickerlii. Next base: position 5,354,761 of record OY979662.1, read on the forward strand.
TGCTCAAAAAAAAAGAAGACCTAAGCTGGGTAGTCCGTTATGTGGGTAGAACAAACATGTTCGAGGCGTTTACCGAGACGCCAGGCTTAGATTCTATGAGTTTTGGCCTTTCTCCATTCCTGAGTTTTGGCTGTTCGACCAACCTCTGGTACCTACCCTTTACGATCAAGTGTATGAGACGCCTAAAATTTTCAAAAGCCGACATTCCCAGTATAATTTGACTTCGCATTGTAAGGCTGAGGCTACAGTAGGCAGCGATTTGCGATGCGACTGGAAGAGCGAAACGAGAAAAACATGGTATGGCTACATAACAAGCGAAAAAAAAAGCAATTTTCTAATAAATTCGCTTCAATTTCTCTCATGTTGATGTAGCCGATGCCGTGATTTCAGTAATGTTGCTCCTATCGCATAAAGAAATCAAAGATCGCTAGTAATATTTGATGTACGGTGTAGCCATATACGTGAGCATTCATTTACTTGTTTTAATCGCTCATGTGTCGCAGGTCGCGTCGCGGCCTAATGTAGCCTCAGCCTAAGAGCATTCCGTTCAATGAGAGGTCGTACCCGTCGTACGTACATTCGATTAAAGTAGAAAATTAATCGTAGTAAACCTGACCTCGCAGGTTTGTCTCACGTCTCACGGTAATAAAGTCCATGTTACCGGACTGTCAAAAATTTCCTTTAACCACTATTTGTAAGGTTATGACGGAGTGAAGTAATGACAGACAGCCAAAACGCAGGCACCCCAACCAAATCGTGTGCAACAAACGATAGCGCGCTTTTAAATCGAGGAGGGCCATCTATCGAGCGCTGATGTACTAAAAAACAAAACGACTATTTGTTTAGTTCAATAAATATCAAAATCCAGTATTTTCACTCTAAGTGAAAAGTGGAAAATGAAAGGAATAGGTATGATTTTGCCTATAAATTATTAAGTTATGAGATTTAAACTTATTAAACGAACACTTTGTAGGAGTTTAATAAAATATAAATAAAAATCTATATAAATAAAACAATGACTGGTTAGTTACACGGGTTACACCATATTTTAGATAACTCAAGAACGGCTGGACCGATTTTTACGATCTTTGATTTTTTGGATTTTTCTCCGCCCCGAAGAGCAGAATAACTAATTAGGTGAAATGGTATAGTTATTGGCCCCTACATAGTTATTAGCCATTTCAACATCGGTATTGAAAAACTAGCAACCCACATTATTACATGGTATTACATTTTGTAGTTACTGATTCTGAGGCGGTACGGAGGTTTTTTTCGCCGGTGTCAGCTAGTAATATATAAATAACGGATAAAGAATAAACATACCGATGTTTGATACAAAGTAGCTAAACGTGAAAAGCACAGTGATTTTTTTCACTTGTAGTATAATTTATAATATTAATATATTTAATTATATAATTAATTCGTGTTGGATCGATCGGAACGGCGCGCAATGATTGTTGACATAACCGTCCCACAAGATGAGAACCTCGTGAAAGCCGAGAAAGGTAAACCAATCAAGTATCTTGACTTGGCTCGCGAGGTTATTGACATGTGGGATATGGACTCGGCGATCATTGTGCCGATAGTCGTGACAGCCAATGGATTAACAGCCAAGAGCCTCGACCAACACCTGAGGAGGCTCTCGTTGGGCAGCTGGATCAAGGGCTTGATCCAGAAAGCGGTACTTCTGGACACAGCCCGCATTGTTAGGAGGTTCCTCTCTCTGGAGCCCTGACCGCCGCGCGCCGGTAGCTTGGACCCTGTTCCCGATACCGGTGGGCTACTATTTTTATATTTTTAAATGTTTTTATATTTTTTATACAAATATTTAAAAATATAATTTATATGTATTTAGATAAATAAAGGAAATAAATATAATTAATATATATTTTATTGTTGTGTCTTTTTGAATAAATATTTCATTAAACAATATAAAATAAAATCACAGCAATAATAACATTTGTATTATGCATCTAAATAAGTCTAATAGGTATTACCTTTACAATAAATTATTGTATAAACATTATTTTGGAAAAGCCATGTTTTTTTTTTGTTTTGTAGTAATGAAATGGTAATTCTCGTAATAGTTGTAGAATATGGTTGTAATTTTTTATGATCATACAGAAACATTTAATATCTCTTGTGTGTCTGTACCTTAAAGGTGTGTTTGTGTAGTGCGGAATGCTGTTACAAAATTGTTTTTTTAACTTGGTGGGGTACCTTTTTGTAAATCTATTGTCTTCGGCTACTGTGGAGAAGACAGAGAATTTTTCCTAATAAATGTGGCTATTTCTAAAATATAAATAGTAGCTTACCTTTATCTTTTTTTATAATATTGGTCTACAGCTGTCTTAAAAATAAATATCATCATCTCCCTAGCCTTTTCCCAACTATGTTGGGGTCGGCTTCCAGTCTAACCCGATGCAGCTGAGTACCAGTATATTTACATGGAGCGACTGCCTATCTGACCTCCACAACCCAGTTACTGGGCAATACGATACCTCTTGGTAAGGACTGGTTGTCAGACTTTCGGGCTTCTGACGACCCGTATCGACTGTCATAGATCCACGAATGACAGTCGGGACCAACGGCTCAACGTGCTTTTCGAGACACGGAGGGTCTTGGTATGTAGAGATGGTCACCCATCCACGGACCAACCGCGGCAAGCGTAGCTTAACCTGATCGATCGACCCATGTGGCTGTTATTACTTAGCGACTATGAATAAATAAATAAAATAAAATAATTTTATTTCGTACAACTACACACATCAAAAGTGTCTAGGGATCAAGCATTTTTATGCGGATTTCTTGAGATTGAGATGTGGCTTTGTAATAAATTTATGATTTTATAAATTTATATGGATCCTTTTTGGTGCATTTCATAATTTGAAACAGGAATTGTTAATCAAATTCGAGTAAAAGATGAAAATCAGCTGTCAATATTTTCCCTATAAAAACATACAACGTATTGAAGACATTATTAGTGCTACTGTTTCCCTACTACTGATTAAAACCAACGTTATTATGGAGCGGCGACGTCATTTAAGCAGGGAGAAATGCTCAGAGCCGTGGGAATGATAGAAGCTGGTTCCCGGCAACGTACTGTGGCTTTAGCTCTGAATACAAGTCAGAGTGTTATCAGTCGACTTTGGACACGTTACCGAAGCACTGGTACCGTGGCTGAGCGCCATGGAGGACGGTATCGCTGCACCACACGGAGACAAGACCGATACATTCAAATCTTAACTCGAAGAGCTCCAACAATAACCGCCATGATGTTAGCCGTGAGGCTTCATCACTCTTCAGGGAACTTAATTAGCGACCAAACAGTCAGAAACCGCTTGCATGAAGTGAACCTTCATTCCCGAAGACCGCTACGGGTACCACCTATAGCAATGCACAATCGTAGGATTCGATATCAATGGGCTCTTGAACACAGAAATTGGGCAGAAGAACAATGGCGTTTCGTGTGCTTTTCTGATGAGTCTCGTTTTGGTATGAGACCGGATACAAGACGTATACGACACTGGAGAACCCCTGAACGCCAACAGCGATTAAAATCCTGCCAGGAAGTCCATCCTTATAGTGGTGGAACCATCATGGTATGGGCGGGTATTTGGATCGGCGGAAGAACTGAGTTGATTTGGATCAACAACCAACCTCAACGCTCAAATTTATGCTGAGACGATTGTATCTGACGTCATCGTTCCTCTACAAGTGCAAATCGGTCCATTATTACAGTTAATGCATGATAATGCACGACCGCACACCGCAAGAGTTGTAAGACAGACTCTCGCCGCAGCTAACATCAATGTCCTGCTCTGGCCTGCTCAGTCGCCAGACTTGAACCCGATTGAGCATGCATGGGATATGCTACAGAGAATAGCTCTGCCGAATATGGAGGGTATCCAGTCGCAAGGAGACCTTTTTTTGTTGTTGCAACGAACATGGGCGGCCATTCCACAGCGTGATTTGGATGAACTCATTTTGAGTATGCCAAACCGATGTTCTTGTGTTGTTAGTGTTCGCGGTAGAAACACGGATTATTAATTGTTTAAGTTACCCAATAAAATTTGAAAGAAAACTGTTAATTCAGTCTTTTTTTCGAACTTTAATGTTAGTGGTTCAAATGTCAAAAATCCCTTTATTAGGAAAATGGAAAATTTCTTTATTAATGCAAAGGTGACTTGGTTTATCGTTACTGTGACAAACGAAAACACTTTATTTGATGAATCCTTAAAGAAAATTTTAATTAATATCAATCAGGAGAAAAGTTATTGCAAAAATATATGTTGATCCCTAGACACTTTTGATGTGTGTATAATAATTATGATCTGTAAATTGTTAGTAACAATACTATTGTCGAAGGCCACCCAAGACACCCAGAAACTATGGAGCAAATCTTAGCACAAATTGCCTTATTAAGGCGGAGGAAGTATCTGTCGCCACAGCCTGTAGGATGCTATTGTGACTGCCTCTTATTCTGCTCAGGAGTGAGGCCGTTTTTTTGCGGATGATGACATGAAATCCATCGATATGGACCATCAGTAGTAATTAAAACGAAATTAAATTATAGCAAAATTAGTCAGAAGTTAATAGTTCATATAATTATGGTGAAACAAAACGCGTCGACGAAACAGATGGTGCCCGATAGTTAGGTACACCTCTATAAAGTTCTACTGGATTGGAATCATTTTTATTTACACAATTTGAAATATGGAAAACAATTGCTACTGGAGTTTGCTTAATTTCGTAATCACATTTAGAAACAAACTGTGTTACGCAATTAGCGTGTTGGTCCGGAAAATTATAAGGTTTCCATTTTTCCCTTTGGCTACGGAATCCTAACATAAAAGAAGTCTGTTAGAAAGTAAATCACAGCTCAAAATAAGTCGTCGACAAAATAGAAATAAGGTCGTCGGGGTTTCGTATCGATTTCCAACTTTGTAGGTAAAGCTATTGGCAAAAGACAGCACACTTGGATGGTAGCAATTATAAATATATCTAGGTAAACGGTATACTTAATTATGATCACACAGTTGATTATACTTTAATATTGAACTTAAACTGAAAGCATTTTCAATTAAACCTTTTATAGGCACTTTAGCATTGTCAAGGAGTCTGTCAGTTAGAAATTTGAACCTAGTTGCCTAATCGAACACAAATCAAGATATTACCAAATCTTAGGTACATTACTATTGTTACTTCTATATGTGAGAACAATATAAAAAAAAAAACATATAAAACAATTCAAAATATAAGATTAAAGATGCAAGCGCTCGACTATAGCGATTCAATCATGTCTTCTTTGTTACAGTACTTTGTATTCGAGTTGTACGTCAGTATCCGAGACATTCAGAGGTCAAGCATTTGGCTGGCAGTCATGGAGCCCCGGTGCTGCGCCCCTCCTCGCCTCATGGGAGAAGCAAGCATAGATCTCGGAGCAATTTGGTCACAACCTCGTAAGTAATGTCTTATTTATATCCCATGAGAGAGATAGATTTAATATAGTCTTTTGTATCTTCGTCGGGATACATAATACGTTTTTTGGTACGGAATTGAGTATATTATTGCAAAGAAAAGTATATTTGATTACTGACTTGATTACAAATATCAAAACGGCATAACAACTCTGACAAATGTCGAGTTGATATCAACTTAAAACCTTTTTATTGGCCTGGCCATTTTATGAAATATATGTAACATAATTGTTAACATAATCTTTGTACTCAAATTATAATTTATGTCATATCCCTATACAGTACTTTACTGTGTGTACATAAATATTGAAATAATTGGGCGAATTGCCCAAGCATAAAAAATACACGGCAAACCTGAGAACGGTAGTGCAATGTGGTGATTTTTAATTTTATATATTTTTTCTCAACAAAGTAAGTACTTCTCTACCTTGGCAAAAAAATTCATTGATTTCTACCCTCTAATATACCAAAAAAAAAAATTACAAAGTGTTATTTTATCATCACGGTGGCCTGTCCTGAACCCAATTCCGCTCATAAAATACCTTCCCCTGCAAATACATTCGTAATATGGTTTTAAATCGATTTTGTTATCATTTATATTCGATCAAATAAAACTATTTTTGTTTGTTTATTTATTTTACACTGCGTGGTATCGCAGTGAGGCATCTTCAGCGCTCATCGCTTACGCTCATCTAATCAAATTATTAAGTTTACCTGGTTGCGTATACCGGTTTTCAAATGTTAGGTACCGCTTATAAACTCTGTGTACTGCCATAAAGTGACATACATTTCCTTAAGTTAAATACTGTATATCTGCTTATTATGAACCATATTTATTTTTATAAGTATGTTCCACATTTTAGTGGGTTTGCAGTGATATAACAGCCCCGATCAACGAGTTGGGTCGTGAGGTCGAAAGTCTCCAAGTCAGGTATACACTCTACTTTGTGCTATTAATTTCATCAACACTGCTCCTACAATGGTAAATGAAAACTCATGAGGAAACCAGCATGTCCTAGAATTAAATTTTGAAAGGCATTTCACATCCTCCAGGCCAGCCGAATAGGTGAAAAGGCGAAGCTTTTCGTCGAGAGTATGAAATATTATTGTGTGGCGCATGTTAGCCTAGCAGAGGGCAATTACCGCTGTGTTGCTATGTTTTTGTAAATGTTACAGTCAAATCTATTAAATCTGTGTGAAGTCAGTCTAAACTACTAATAAATTAATAATGTTAAGAGTAGGTGTAAATCTCGTCGAACGAAGAGCCTGCGAAATGTAGGTAATCACTGATGATAACAACAATAAAATGTCCTGGGACACGCTGACCACTATGCACGTATCTAATTACCGATTCTATAAACATCTAATAACTAACAGTGTTATAAACATTATTTTTCTTCGTTCTTGTACGATGGCTGTCAGTAGGATCCTCTAATATAAATGAGAAATCGATTAGAAAGAAGAAGAATGTAAAATACGTTTATTTGCGGTAAATGAAAAGTTTTTACGGTTTCCGAGTTTTCTAGTAAGTACTTACTCAAACCTCAGTAGGTCCGATAGTGTTACAATTTGTCTTTGTCTTTGTCTGGGCATAGATTAGTATTCATCCTAATAAATATTGTATGGAAATGGAAGACATAGGCCGGCTGCCCCGCCTTCGTAGATACCTTTTATTGTTGGCCTGCAATATCGATTGATTACTTGTCTCGCTCGCACAGATTCACGTGACGCAGTTTCATACGGCGTTATAATGCATAATATATTATCTCGTAACTGCGCAGGTGGACCGTGGTCTTAGGGGTAGGTAGGTACAGTTACAGAACGGATTTTTCAGACGGGGCAGTAAAGGCAGGCTAAGCGGTGAAGCGTCAGGAAAAAGGTCTCGGGAGACTGTCTTTAACTTTTGAGAAAATTTTATCAAATTCACCAATTTAAAAAAAGAATGTGCGGTCAGAAACAAAATGGGTATTTTTTACAAAAAGTTTTTTGATGCCTATCGATGCAACTAATTTTATCATAAACACTATCACACACACGAAGGTTTGAGTGCTAGAAAACTCAGATATCGTGTAATCTTTTCCCATTTATTTGTAGGAAATGAGACTCCAACAGGACGGCTGCCCCATTTCAAAACCTAGTAAGGACTTAAAATGAAATTTTACAGGAGACCGCATAAACGTAATATTGGTCAGCCTATGGAATGTATTTTTTGAATTGGTTAAAGTGACTTACTAGGTTTTAATGGTCACTAGGGAGTGAAAGGTGCACTTACTAGGTATTAGTATATGCTTAAATATATCTCCTTTTATGTAAGTTTAAAACGCTGGTGTTTTTGTATTTGGTAGAGACCTTCTAGGTCTAGGTCTAGGTCTAGGTCTAGGTCCAAGAGCCGGCTGTATAAAAGTCCTATGGATCAGATACTTGAATCATTTTTGGGGTATGAACAGTTAAACCATAGGTCTAGAGGTCGACACCCCTGAAGTTGCTTGATTTTGCCCGCATGCAAAATGATGACGTCACTTCCGGTTTTTATTTTAGGTGTAATTGTAATTTATGAAATACATCAAGAAAATTTATGTCAAACGAAAGTTTTTGATGAGTAGAATAGAAATGTCAAGGGTCGACAAGCTCTATTTATTCGCTACCCTGAGTCGACCTCCGTTAATTTTTTTTTATTTATCTTAAGCCATCGAATACATGGATTTGCTTACGATTTTCTGAAACTAGAACCTCTTAAATGACTGAAAAAAATTGGTCGACACCTTTTATTTGCCCGGATCTGACTGTCGACTTAGTTTGAAGAATTAAAGAGCCTATGCTTATACATTTCATCTCTATGTATGTTTAATTATTTAATTATCTACATATCTTTTCCAAATACATTGATAATTATTTTTTATTAATTCTGTAACTCTAACATTCCTAAAAAAAATTGGTTGACACCTTTTATTTACTCACATCCAACCGTCGACTTAGTTTAAAAAATCAATGAACTACGTGATACGTCCATGATACGTTTCGTCTGTGATACGTTCCATGTCTATATATGTTCAATTATCAATTATAATTATAAAAATGATTCATGTATCTGATCCATAGGACTTTTATACAGCCGGCTCTCCGACCATTAGCAAGATTATGCAATAAAACGATTTTCGTAAAAAGTGTCCCTTACTAGGTTTTGAAATGGAACAGCCGAGGATGGCTTTCCCTTAGAAACAACAGTCACAATTCGCGTTGTAATCAAAACGAGAAAATTCGAAAGGAAACGGATATGAAGCTATAACGTGGCCACCTCGCAGTCTGTCGACTTAAAGGAAATGACGACGAGAGTGCATCCTGTTCTATATGCTTGTGTAGATAACTTTACTTTTATCCTCTGCTTGCTTTTACCGTAGCGTAAATTCGAATGTTTTTTAAACGAAAATTTTATACACCAATCTTACAACATTTTGGTTTTAATTTTTGCGAGAAGAACAACTAGTGGGTGATACCAGTTGTTTAGTTTACATTGATTAGTTTGATAATTATAAATAAAGTCTTAAAACTAAGTAAACATATGTGTCGATACTCTTGCGCCATCCCATCTTCCTGGCTCGGCATGCTGTGCTGGCGCTGCTGCTGCGGCTGCGGAAAACCTCAGCGGCGAAAATATAATAACCTTATCGGAAATTATATTTTCGAGCCGTTTGGGGTTGAAACTCTCGGTCCGTGGGGTCCGAGTGCTCATGGTCTTTTTAAAGAAATTTCTAAACGACTGGTTGACACTTCCCGTGACCCAAGGGCTGGCTTTTACCTTAGCCAGAGGCTAAGCATCGCCATACAACGTGGTAATGCCGTCAGTCTCTTGGGTACCTACATTACCAGTCGACAGCGATGCGGATGAATTTTTCGACGCAATTTTTTAGTTTCTGTATAGTTTTAGTTAAGTTAGAATTTAATTTTGTTATTTTTGGTTTTTATATGTAGAAGTTTGAAAGGAAATTAAAAAAATCTTATGTAAGGAATATTATGCGAAGTAAAGTATTTTTAATTTTAAAACAGTTCGAATTTACGTTACGTTTACAGGCATTTATAGGCCCATAGGGTGCTACTTGCTACCTAGATACATACTAACCCTCTGAATGCTATTCGTCATCCCGCATGATACGCCATCTCCAGGACAGGCACTGGCCATTTCACACAAGTGAGATTTTTCCTACCTACGTCATTATTTTGATGATTATCACAGTTATTGTGATCCTTAATAACAACAATGTCGTCCATCTTAATGTCGGGTTTTTCGTTTGACCACTTGTATCGTTGGTTTAGACCAACCAAGATCAAAAATATTAATTATTTAAAAAACAGTCCAAATCACGGAATTTACTTCCACACGAACTCAGTTAAATAATGTTTCTATTTAGGTATTTAATAATTGAGATAATAAATTACGTATAAATGTCTTGTAGGTTGTTTACATAAAGTTTTCATATAAATAACATAGTTATTGTACTTGATAATATACCTACATACTTCGCCGTAACACACAACTCACATTATGCAAGCGATTGATTTTATGGACGCGAACTGTGATAGAGTAGTACCTACATAGATATCATCCAGGTTCTCTCAATTTAAAGGATGTGAGCTAGGCTTACAGATACCGTGTGTGCTCGTTTATACATGCAAGTAGGTCATAGTGAGAGTGAGAAGGACCTCTAACACAATACATATCACTGTCTCACAAAAACATCAATATTGCACCACTCGCACCGGAGCAAAGCCATTTAAATTAAGTCCATATGTGTGTACTGGTCTATAATATACAAAACGAGCACTGTATTTATTATCTAGCTACCTATAGAGATCCCTCCGAACCAGCTCTCCCAGGCAAAAACCCTTGTACTCGATTTGAAGGTTGTTTGTTAGTCGTGCAGTTGGAATTACATGCAAACAATTGTTTTTTCTAGGACCTGTTTTGATGAATTTTGTTTTAAATAGAGTAATGATTTCAAAAACGAAGTTTACGCCATCAATATTCAGCATCAACTTTGAGATTCAATAAGGAAAGGGAGTACATAAAATCCGGCAGCACTAATTAAAAACAACAGCTATCGGTGGCGGCGAGAGGTTTTAGACACCTTAGAAAGGTTTCTACCAGTTACATACAGTGCGCGCCACGGTTTATATTTATATTTCCTTTATTAAACTAAATACATAATTTTTTAAACATTCATTAGTATAAAAAAAAACAACATTTAAAATATTTACATTATTATTATTTATGGCTCAAGTCTGAAAACGCTTATGGAGCGAAAAAACGGCACAACGCGTTCTGGCATTTTCAAAATTCGACTACAACCTACAACGCGCTTTGGCAATAAAGTAACACCACGACGAGTTCTGAGCCTTTTTGATGCAACCGCGACACGACGACGGACTGGGTTTTTGTTAGGGACTTGTTGCGCCACTTCATCTTCCCAGATAACGCACTAGGAAGTGATGGGGGTGCATTTTAGGGGATAGTCTTGTGTAATTTTAACGTTCTTAAAATGCTGCTTCTCAGCCTGGTTTGAATAAATGACTTTTGATTTTATGGAACTTGGCGTGCGTTTTGGGGGACAGTCTTATGTAATTTTAACGTTCATAAAATGCTGATTCTCAGCCTAGTTTGAATAAATGACTTTTGATTTTATGGAACTTGTCAACTCTTAAATATATAATTATTAAATAGGGTTAGTTACACCATTTATAACGCAAGAACGGCTGGAAGAATTTTTATGATCTTAGATTTGTTGGATTTGGCTCCGTCTCGAATAGCAGAATAACTATAAGACAATTGAAGAAAAAAAAAAGATAATTCATTTTCTCACACATTTTGTATGGAACGGCTTTTTTGATGATATCTCGAGAATGGCGATACGAAGTTCGCCGAGGCAGCTAGTATATAAATAAAACAAAGTCGGGTTAGTTATACCATTTTTAACCTATATAAGAACGGCTTGACCGATTTTTATGATATTATATTTATTTATATTATATTTTTTATTATTTTTTTTTTATATTTTTTTTTTATTTATTATATCTTTTTATGATGTTTGATTTTTTGGATTTATCTCCGCCCTGAATAGCAGAATATCTATTTAAACATGGGAAAAATTCACGAAATAAACAATAATCTAGATAATTCATTTGCTCATATATTTAGAAAGTACGAAGTTCGCTGGGTATATAAGCTAGTAATTAAATTTTTTTTTCTTAATTTTTGCATGAAAATGCTAATAAACACTATCGGATTGTCGTGAATCAAACTGAACGAACGGAATAAATTGATACCTTATTAATTGAGTTACTAACATATTTAATTTTAATCTTAAATCAAAAAGTGAAAGTGTGTTACGCAATTTTATTAGAGTGCCAGTGCCACTCTATATAAATCATTCAATTACAATCTGAATCAATTTGAAGGATATTGCATAATACATTGGTTCATATGTTCAAAAAATTTAGCTGCTCAATAACGTAAATAGCGCAATGAATGTTGTAGAACTGTCAAAAACAAAAGCCATCGCTTCTGTTAGTGTGTTAGGTAATTACAACTTGATTCATTTCTAGACGTTAGTTTTTCTGAATTATCGATCCCTTAGTGATGCATGTCCATTCTCGTGATAAATATGGCATCAGGTGGATTGAAGGCCTGACTGCCACAAACAAATGAGTTTATTAACTACAGTACCTATTTATAGCTAATAGAAAGGATAAGAATTATATTTAAATACTTATTATCTATTATTTTCTGCCCGGTAACAAGCCTCCCAAGTTTTCAACGCAAAATATCTTGTTACAATGATTTAAACAGTACAGAAAAAGAAAACGCTTAAAGTTAGGTAGTTGATAAGAGGAACGCTGACGCACACATTTTGTAATTGAATTATAATAACAGTTTTATTTCGGTGTAACATGAAATAATAACAATAGCACCACTAGTACTAGTAGCCTGAGTGCCCACTAGTGAGAGGAGCTACATGCCTCTGTGAACCTACGTTGTCTTGATATGTCTTACCTATGGTATAAAAAGCAGCGTGTCTATTAGTTGTGATGAATGCTCCAGCTCCAGCAGACAGGCGCGATTCTTCTGGAAATATAGTACGGGCGGGGGCGATAGCTTAAATAAGTTGTTTTAGGGTCGAAAATGGCTTGAACTGTTTCGAGAAAAGTATGCTACGGCCGTGCCGCTTTTTGCTCGACTTAAAATAGTACGGGCGACGGATTTAGTTGGAATATGTTGTTTTATACCGGCTGAAAATTAAAATAATAATATTTTGTAAGTGTAGACAAAAGTTGTAGAAAATTATATTAGCTTTCAGCTCCCACCCACCAACTGAGAACGCAGCTAAACAGCATTGTGCTATACACTTTTTCTAAATTCTAATCAGTTTTCCAGCATCACGGTCTGAAAAACTCCGCTGGTGTCTGTCTGTTACGTCTTCAAGCTTAAACCCCTGACCGGATTTAGATGAAATTTGGAATACATATAGTTTGAGTCTCGGGAAAGGACATAATATGATAGTTTTTATTACGATATTCCTACGGGAAACTTATGCGGGTTAAGCCACGGGGTGCTGATAGTACATAGATAAAAGTTTCGATTTTGAAGTTTCTGACTACTCTGAGAAGAAAGACCGAAACAAACTCAGAGGTCACAGTCTCTTTCCAGACATAATCTTGGTCAGGTTATATGAAGACAATTAGATCGATGTCTGAGATAATGAGCAATTAGGTCTTTTGAGGCAAGAACCACATAGATTGAGAGGACCTATCCAGTCAGTGCACGCATTTGTCAGAAATCGTGCAGCTTAACTCAAGACTTAAGGAGCTCAACGATTCGACGAACAATACCAAAAGAAACGACATTTGGGTAGGCCACATAAATTACTCAAACTGCCAGACCATGAAAAAAAAAGCTTGTAAAAAACTAACAGAATAGAGAGAATAATAAAAAAAAAATATATAAAACGAATAACATGACCTACATCGTCTTCACATTAACAAAAAATAAAATAATATAATACTTCACAAAGTAAGCAAATATCATCGTTTATAAAAAAAATCATTAAAGTCAATTTGTATAAAAAAAAAACAAAGAAAAAAAACATTCGAAATGCAGAAATTGAAAGTAGCTCAATCCCAAGCCTTTTTGTCCTCAATATAATCTTTAACGGTATAAAAGGCTTTCTGGTACTACTTGCGTTAATGAATAATTTAAATTTATTAAGGCTTAGATCTTGAACGTGGCTTGGTTGTTTATTATAAAAGCGTAATACATTGGCATCTGAAGGAGCCACCTATTTTCTACAGCCTTGTTGCAGAAACAACAAATTTGTGTTCGTTTCTAGTATTTATATTATGGATATCACTGTATTTTTTTAACAATTTAAAATTTTTATGGGCATATAAAAGATTTTCATAAATATACTAAGAAAACACAGTCATTACATTAATCTCTTTAAATTTGTCTCTGAGAGAGTGTCTCGGACCTAATTTATAAATTGAACGAACAGCTCGCTTTTGCAAAACAAAGATAGTCTGAATGTCGGCCGCATTTCCCCACAATAGAATACCGTATGACATTACACTATGAAAATAGCTAAAGTACACTAAACGGGCAGTGTCTATATCAGTTAAATAACGAATTTTTCTAACAGCGTATGTTGCGGAACTTAGCTTTAACGTTTTTTTTTAACTTTTTTGACAATTTATCTATATGTGGTACTGAAGCTTAGCATCCAAAGTTATGCTCAAGAATACTGTTCTCTTCGTGATTCAATTCCTCGCCCTTTATGAACTCATTAGTAACCACCTGCCTAACATGGGGTAGCGTAAACTTAATGCATTTGGTTTTTTCTCGTTTAGAAGCAAATTATTAACATTGAACCAGTGGACTACTTTCGAGATCGCGCTAGTAAATAGCGCGATCTCGAAAGTAGTCCACTGGTTCTGTTCTGGTGGTATACTATATAAATAAAAAAACAACCAACGATAAAGATAAAGATTATTTATTTGTCCAAAACATTAGTATACACATATGGTGTTGGAAATAATTACAACAATGATGTTGGCATACACATCATCATGGAGTTTGTATATGTGTCCCAATATAAACTCTGGTGATATAGACATATGTCACATTCATATAAAAATATAGCTTGTTCTTCTGATCGTTGCCTGTGCGGATGCACGTCAATACATTTTGGAATCTAATATGTTATTTTATTGCGTTGTCCACGGAATTTCCAACATGGTAGCAGAGCGTGGTTGCTAAATGTGTGAAATTTAATTTAATAATTTTAGCTGTGTGCGTGTGAATTCGTTAAATTATTTTCAAAATTTATTCGCAAGAAACAAAAGATGGCAACGACCATTCAAAATGTTTCAATTGAAAAATTATCTGGGATCCAAGATTATCCATCCTGGAAATTCATGATGCGGATGGTGCTCATTCACGACGATCTTTGGGATTGTGTGGGCACAACTGAAAATAAAAACGAAGATGCGAAGAAACAGGAAAAGGCGCTCGCAAAAATCGCTTTAAACGTGGAGCCTTGTGTATTTCCACAAATTAGAAATGCCAAGACGGCTCGCGAAGCGTGGACCAACCTTCAGAAGGCATACGAGGACCGAGGCTTGTCACGACGGCTCGGATTGCTTCGCACATTGTTCGCCACCAAATTAAGCGGATGTGCGAGTATGGAGGCATATATTAATAAGGTTATGGATACATCGCAACAACTGAGTGACATCGGAGCGGCTTTGGAAGATGACTTCGTGGCCGTGATTTTACTCAGCGGTTTGACAAGCGATTACGACCCGTTGATTATGGCTCTAGAAAATTCGAACACGTCACTGTCAAGCGAAAATGTCAAAGCGAAATTGATTCTGGAAAATGCAAGACGCGAAGAGAAAGGCGAAGATGCTACGGCTTTAGCAGCTCGGAAAGCACCCAAACCAATTAAGTGCTTCAGATGCAAAAAGAGTATATCAAGAAGGGCATATCAAGAAGGATTGTCCTGATAACTCTGACGGCAAGAAGAGTGGCCGGAAAAGCCAGGCGCATCTCACAGCGTTGGCCGCAGGTGTCAAGCGAGACGTTTGGTACGTCGACAGCGGTGCGGCGCAACATTTTTGAAATGATCGCAGGTTGCCGTGAGCGTGAAGCAAGCGCCGCAGTACCCTGTTTCTTGCATGTTAGGTAAACAGACTAAGTTGCCATTTCCAAAGAAATCTGAGACAAGGGCCAAGGAAATCCTTGGAATAGTTCACAGTGACGTCATGGGACCACTGCCGTGTCCGTCTCTAGGTGGAAAAAAATATTTTCTGTTGTTCGTTGACGACCTGTCACGAAAAACATTTGTTTATTTTCTTAGGAGGAAAGATGAGGTTTTCGAGTTGTTTAAAGAATTTAAAGCTCTCGTAGAAAACCAAACCAAAAAGAAAATAAAAGTTCTTCGTAGTGACAATGGTGGTGAATATGTCAATTCTAAATTTCAGAAGTTCCTGAAGAAGCATGGGATTCGACATCAGACCACGGTTCCAAGGTCAGCTCAGAACGGAGTCGCGGAACGCGCGATCAGAAGCGTTACGGAGAAAGCCAGGTGCATGCTTCAGGAAGCAGGCTTGAAAAAGGAATTCTGGGCAGAAGCGGTCAACACCGCCGTCTACCTGAAGAATCGCTCTCCAACTAAGGCTGTGATGGGCAGTACACAGGAAGAAAAATGGACAGGTAAAAAGGAGAATCTGAGTTACCTACGCATTTTTGGATGTCAAGCTTATGCCCTACAGCACAAACGGGACAAATTGGATCCCAAAAGTAAGAAATATATTTTTGTCGGATACTGTGACGAGTCAAAGGGTTACAGATTGATAGATCCGGCGAGTCCGAAGAATGTCATTAAAGCAAGAAATGTCAGTTTTCTAGAACATGCTTTTTGGAATGACACTTCATCAGATATGGATGACAGTTCACGTTACACTCAGATTGGTTTGTTTCCAAACAATGTAACTGTCGCCGATAATATTCCAGTGCAACCCGCCTTACCCGATTTACCCCAAGAACCCGCAGAAATATCTAACGAAAACTGTCAAGATAACAGGGCCATTACGATAGATGATTCTGAGAGCAGTAGTGAGAGCCCAGATGATCCTGCGGATGAGACGTACCTCCCAGGAGATTCCACACTAGAAGACTACGAGAACTCTACGGAAACTAGTGAGTTTGAGTCGGCTAGTGTAGCACGCACTGTATGCAGTGACATGGGGGACCCTCAGACAGTACGCGAGGCACTGAATGGCCCAGAAGCGAGTAAGTGGAAAGCCGCGATGGCGGAAGAGTATAAATCCTTCATCGATAATAAGTGTTGGACTCTGACTGACCGCGATACGAAGCAACGGCCTGTCAAATGCAAGTGGATCTTTAAAAGAAAGCTTGGCCTCGACGGGGAAATATTGAGGTACAAAGCGCGCCTAGTTGCAAAAGGTTATACCCAGAAGTACGGTATTGATTACGAAGAAACGTTCTCCCCTGTAGTACGATATTCTACTATACGTACGTTACTAGCTTTGGCAACAGAACATAACATGAATATCGAGCATCTGGATGTAAAAACGGCGTTTTTAAATGGAGACTTAAAAGAAACCGTTTTTATGGAACAGCCAGAGGGCTACAAGATTAAAGGCCAAGAAGATAAAGTTTACAAGTTGAATAAGGCTATATACGGACTGAAGCAAGCTTCGAAGTCTTGGTATGAGAAAATAAATAGCGTTTTGACGAGCAAAATGAAATTCAAACGTTTATCTTCCGAACCTTGTGTTTATGTCAAGTCGAGCGGGAAATCTATGATTATAATTGCGCTCTATGTTGATGACATAATGCTATTTTCTTCAGCTGGTTGCCGAGATACGACAGGAATCAAAGAAGAATTGAAGAAGGCCTTCGAAATCAAAGATTTAGGGCCAGCACATCACATTCTTGGAATGAGGCTTTGCAGACAGAACAAGGAAATAACTCTAGACCAGTCAAGCTATATTAAGAAGGTGCTAGAACGATTTCATATGTCAGATTGCAAACCTGCGCAAACACCTATGGAGACAGGTCTGAAGCTCGTGAAATCTACAAAGAAGGATTGTACGCACGACTACAGAGGCCTGATAGGATGTTTGATGTACATAGCGGTATGTACGCGGCCGGATATTGCGCATGCTGTGAGCTCGCTCAGCCAGTTCAACGACGCGTACGACGAGACTCACTGGAAGGCGGCAAAACGTGTTCTTCGCTATCTGAAAGGTACGCCTGATCATTATTTAACTTTTCAGAAGTCAGGGTTGGATATTGTTGCATATGCTGACGCTGATTTTGCGTCAAATGAGGTCGATCGCCGATCTTATACCGGCTATGTGTTTAAAATTGGAAATTCTACCATCTCTTGGGAGAGTAGAAAGCAAAAAACCGTGGCTCTTTCAAGCACAGAGGCCGAATATATGTGTCTGTCAGATGCTTGTAAAGAGGCTCTTTTTCTACGCAAGTTTCTGTTCGAAATTTACGGGGTACAGTATAGGATTACATTGTTTAATGATAATCAGTCTGCACTGAAGTTGTGCACTAATTCTATGTACCACGCCAGAACGAAACACATTGACGTAAGACATCATTTCATCAGGGAAATCGTTGAGGAAGGTACAGTCGTAATAAAATACCAATCTACTGATGAAATGGTGGCCGACGTTTTAACGAAACCGTTGGCAAAGGAAAAACACGATAAGTTTGTATGTCGTTTATTTATATCGTTAAATAAATGACATAATGGTTCTAAGTAGTAGGTAAGGTATACTTGCAGAAGTATAATTTGTTTTAGATCCGTATCACATAGTTTTGAATATTTACTGTTTATATGTGACGGATACTTTGATAAATTTATACTTATGCTATGTCTTTTGCTGTTGTAATGTTTTATTATTTTTAGACAGCGGATGTATCTATGCTTAGATTATTTATAGTGTTCAACGTGTGTAATGTGATTTACATGAGTTTATATTGGTTCAAGGGCCAGTGTTGGAAATAATTACAACAATGATGTTGGCATACACATCATCATGGAGTTTGTATATGTGTCCCAATATAAACTCTGGTGATATAGACATATGTCACATTCATATAAAAATATAGCTTGTTCTTCTGATCGTTGCCTGTGCGGATGCACGTCAATACATTTTGGAATCTAATATGTTATTTTATTGCGTTGTCCACGGAATTTCCAACATATGGTAGGCATGAATGATGTGACAATACAAATTATCACCGTGAAACTGACTGAAGTTTTTTGTTGCTTGTCAGTTTCACTTTGGTGATGTTACTCAGTTATTAACGTTCAGGCACTCGATTGTCTCAATATAACGTATGAAACGCACACAAAAAGAACTTAAGGGGATTACAGGACCTAAACACAAAAAACGCAAGTTTTAGAAACAATAAAAGTATGTGATCGACTACGGTAAACAAAATCAGAAAAATATATGACATTCTACGGGATATATGCTAGGTAGATAGTGTTTTGAAAATATACAACTAATTTGATACGGTAGAAAAAAATCATGAAGATACCTCTAAAAACTTTCTTTTTATAATAAAAACTATACTAATATACATACAATCATTCTCATTTTTTGTCAGATTATATTATTCTACAAGCAATATACTAAAACACTAGTGTCACCAGGCTGTATCTCATGAACCGTGATAGCTAGACAGTTAACATTTTCAGATGATTTATTTCTGTTGCCGCTATAATAACAATTAATAAAAATAAAGTTAAAAGTTAAAGGGGCATAAAAGAAACTTTTTTCGGCGTTTTATGCCTTGTGGTACGGAACCCCTTCGTGTGCGAGTCCGACTCACACTTGGCCGGTTTTTTATTATTGTTATACGTGGTAAAGTTATTGAACTCTTTAGCAGTAAAATTTAGAACATTTATTTAAAATTAATGACTGCTTGGAAAACCAAAATATTGAAATTATTAATTGCTAATAAATAAATCTATAGATTATATTATATTAAAAATATAAAAAAAATACCTGAAAAAATCTTTACATACCGAATTATCTTGATATTCAACGATATTTGTTATGAAATACATATTATCATATTTTAGATGTTCAGAAATGCTTAGGACAAGTGGATTACGTTGTGATAATCACAAGCGTTCTGACTTTCCGTTTTGTCATGGAGAAGCCTTTGAAATTATTTCTGACGATGATACTTACTTATCCTCAAAGCGATCTGAAAATACTTACTTCTGGATTTACGGCATTCCATGTACATCTGTTGACGACGCGATTTCTGCCTTGATAATAGCGGCGCTTGTCGCGTTAGCAGCGTGTTTATTATGAGCTCCGAAGGCGAGGCCGTGTGAATAGCCCTAAGACTGTTCAGAACATGAACGCATCAATCACGACGAAATAAATTTTATTTTATAAATCAACGCAAAGCTTAAACCACAGATGATATTTTTGAAAGATTTGCTTGTTAGATTAGGTGAACAGGAAGGTTTATGCGAATTTTGTTAGAATAAAACAATACACATACAGTACATCGATATATTAAAAATATGTTACAGTCGCTTTTAAATATCATAGACAATTATTGAATAAATCTGAATTGATGACAAAAAACACGTCTTATGTACTACAAGTGGCGTCTGCCGACTGGCGCTGGCTAGCAAGTAGCTTAGGCTGCACTCAGGTTCTTCTCACGCATTTAGATGCGTGAGAAGGACCTGAGTGCGTAAGCCCTCTCTGTAGGACTAAGGAACTCGGATAATTTTGGACCTTCATGGTAACATCAGCAAAATTAAGATTTTTGTTATTTTTTTTAAACATTAAAGACATTTCTTTATTATGGCAGCATCTAGGCTAAATAAAATTCAAGTTTGGAATTGAAAAAAAAAATGATGAAAACTGGTCCAACGTTTCCCGAGTGGAGTGTACAGTTCTTTCAGTTATTTTACTTTTGGCAGCAACCTATTATATACCAACGATAATTAAGATTACTGTAATGCAAATCAGACGTGATATTGTCTGTGAAAGGGCTGTTTGGTTGAGCAAACTCTGCTGACTCATCTGTCAGTAGGTACTAAAGTTCCAAAAGACATAAAGATTTTATTTATCTTTCTAAAATTACTCATAAAACGTATCCTGCCGCGCGGTCCCGACATCATAATTTAAATGCCAATACAGATGTATTATATTATGTATTATATTATTGTTACCTCAGTTATTGTTCTAATATGAAAATATTATATTTAAACACACAATATATGACGTCTATAGGAGTAATCAAGATAGAATAAGCGCCAGAAGGGGTCACATTTCTCACATCTATTAGACATGCAACGGTTAAACTGTTTTTTTTTTTTTAGTTTAGACATATAAGGACACCAGTTTATATCTCAACAAGTATATAAACAAAATGTGCGATATATTATAACTCATTATTTCAATAAGCATAAGTGTACATAGTATATTAATAAACAGGTACTTTCGCAGATTTTTCTGTTTTATTTCTTCGCATTGTTTCTAAAACATGACAAATTCGTTGTTGGTACGTACGCCTGTATTAATTGGTCACCCTTTTGTTAAGGTGTAGATTATTGAATTTAAGAAAGTATGATCAGTAGAAGGATCTCAATCAATGGAGGCGTGTATACTATTATTTTAAATAATGTAACACATTGAATTCGCGTTAATTCCACCTCAACTTAAATCTAACAAATTGCCTTTGGCTATATATATATCGAATTGGTTAATAAGCTCTTTTTCATTATGAAAATTAACCATAATTCCATATTTTAAAACATTGTACCTACGACAATGTTTGTCGTTCTTACCCAACTAACACATGTAAAATTGGTCTAGTACAAATCGAGGACTAAGCCTGGTTTACACAAAGAGGTTTTTTAGACCATGTAGAGGCGAATATTGCCAAAATTTTATATTGCTTTCGAGTCTCGTATGAACGTTCTCGGCGTTTTTACGCGGCTTTATCGCATCCATGACATGTTTATTAAATTAAGCATCATTGACACGATGAGTGTAAACACAAATGAGTGCACAAAATAGGTGAATCTCGCCTACTCGTTACTGAGAAACTGTCCTCACGCAAACGAGGCTTTCCCAGAGAGAAAAAGTAATATTACAAACTGTTTCTTTTTAAAAAATAAATTTTGTCATAAAACATATTTTTTGTCAACTAGGTAATTAGAAAAATTACTGACCGTGTTTATCTCCACGACCACGACCATGTCGGCGTGTGGAATTGGGTAAGGATCTGGACAGGTAGCGTGAATTAAAAGGATGTCGCCTTCCTCTTTGTCCGCCAGAAGGTCCAACTTCAGCATCCCTAGACATGCCCGATGCGTCATATCCTGTACGGTTCGGGGAATTGTAATTAATTGAGTCTGGGTCGCTGTAGACAGTGAAAAAAAACCATCCTGGCCTCCCATAGCCAGTTGTAACTGGGGCAAGGTTGACTGAGGCGTCAGTAGCTCGCGGCGTTCTAGCGTCGTCACGTGTTGGTTCGTCACGTGCCGGGGCACTGTAGCCAGATGTTCCTGGACCGCCGTAATTATATGAAGCTGTAGAGCTAGAAGCCTCGTCATTAGAAAGTACTTGAGTGTCCGATGATTGTGGAGTGACGTTTTCAGATACGTCTAAAGTGTCAGAACAACCAGAAGACGAGTACGGGTTGCCGTATTCATAAGAATGCGGGCCAACGTAGGCCGGCGGCGGTACTGAGGTGCCTTGTCCAGGCGAAAGTTGGCCGCTTTGGTCAAATGAAGTCGAAGTATCGTAGCCAGACGCATTTGGTGCCTCGTAAGCAGACGCTTTCGCGGTTCCGTTGGCAGATGCCCCTTTGGCGATGTAGTTTGTCGATTGTGTTGTTCCAGAGGCAAGGTTGTCTGAGGCGTCGTATCCAGACGCTTGCGGCGTTCTATAGCTATAGTTGTTACGTATTGGTTCGTTACGTGCCGGGGCACTGTAGCCAGATGTTCCTGAACCACCGTAATTATATGGTGCTGTAGAGCCAGAAGCCTCGTCATTAGAAAGTACTTGAGTGACTGGTGATTGTGAAATGACGTTTTCAGATATGTCTAGAGTGTCAGGGCACTCAGGAGTAGGGTAACCAGATGACGGGGCGTTGAACTGAGAATAGTGCATGGCGTCGCTGGAAGAGTCTGGTGCGATGTAGTTAGGCGAGTACGGGGTTCCGTAATCATAAGTATGCGGGCCAAGGTAGGTTAGCGGTACTGAGGTGCCCTGTCCAGGCAAAAGTTGGTCGCTTTGGTCAAATGAAGTCGAAGTACCGTAGCCAGACGCATTTGGTGCCTCATAAGCAGACACCTTCACAGGTCCGTCGGCAGATGCACCTGGGGCGATGTAGTTTGTCAATTGTGTTTTTCCAGAGGCAAGGTTGTCTGAGGCGTCGTAAACAGACGCTTGCGGCGTTCTATAGCTAGCGTTGTTAAGTGTTGGTTCGTTACGTGCCGGGGCACTGTAGCCAGATTTTCCTGGACCACCGTAACTATATGGCGCTGTAGAGCCAGAAGCCTCGTCATTAGAAAATACTTGAGTGACTGGTGATTGTGAAACGACGTTTTCAGATATGTCTAGAGTGTCAGGGCACTCAGGAGTAGGGTAACCAGATGACGGGGCGGTAATCTGAGAATAGTGCGTTGCACCGCTGGAAGACTCTGGTGTGATATAGATAGGCGAGTACGGGGTTCCGTAATCATAAGTATGTGGGCCAAGGCAGGCTAGCGGTACTGAGGTGCCCTGTCCAGGCAAAAGTTGGTCGCTTTGGTCAAACGAAGTCGAAGTACCGTAGCCAGATGCATTTGGTGCCTCGTAAGCAGACACCATCGCAGGTCCGTCAGCAGATGCATCTGGGGCGATGTAGTTTGTCGATTGTGTTGTTCCAGAGGCAAGGTTGTCTGAGGCGTCGTAACCAGACGCTTGCGGCGTTCTATAGCTAGCGTTGTTACTTGGTTGGTTGTTACGTGTTGGGTCGTTATATGGAGTCGGCGCTACGTAACCATGGTCGTTTGTGGTGGTAAAAATTGTTGCATAAGGTCCTTGAAAGCATCTGCCTACGGGGCTTAAGTGGTATTGGGAGGTTGGATATCCTGGAATGTTTAGGAAGGCGTCTCTTGGCAATAAATGCAGTGTTGCGTAGCCAGGGTTACCTGAGGCGTGGTGCTGAGACGAAAACGTGGCATTGGAAACAGGTGGTCCTGAGGTGTTATCGCTGGATTGCGTGGTTTCGGAGTCAACGGAGCCTGGGGCACCAGATGTCTGCATGGTGTCAGCCTCGCCTTGAGCGCCGTTGTTAGGCGGGTAAGGGGATGGGTAGCCAGAGTTACTTGGACCGTGGTAGTTAAATTCGTTCAAATTTACGGAGGCTGGCGCTTCCGGTGTTTCAAAATCAGAGTTGAAAGGGCCATAATAGATGTTAGGTGAGTAGGAGGTTCCGAAGCTAGGAGTGCTTATAGCGATTGGCTCAATAGACTCATCATCGCACGTGACGAAAATGCATTCTGTACAATCATCGTTGAACAAGTTTGGATTTATATCATTCGTAATATTTGTTTCTAGGTTGCTTGACGCACGTTGTTGGACGTCGTTTAAATCTTTCTTATCTGAGTTGTATAATTCACGTTGTGTGCTGTTTAAATTTTCTCTTTCATTATCATTCGTGGTACTTATGTCGTGGTTGCTTGACGCACCGTGTTGGGCATTATTTGAATCTTCGTTATCTGAGTTGTATGATGCACCTTGTTCGGTGCTGTTTAAATTTGTTCTTTTAATATCATTCGTGGTACTTATTTCTTGGTTGCTTGACGCCCCTTGTTGGGCCTTGTTTAAATCTTCGGTATCTGAGTTGTATGATGCACCTTGTTGATTGCTGTTTAAATTTGCTCTTTCAGGGTTGTTTGACGCATCTTGTTGTTTATTGTTAGGTTCAATTATTTCCCATTCGTTTTCTTCATAATCGTCGCTCATTTCACTCGAACTCGAACTTCCTTCCTGGTCAACAAAATTAAAATCATTAAAGATGCCTTCAAATGGTTCCTCATCTTCTTCACCAGTATTTGTATCATTGTCTATGGTGTCATCGGGATCTTCGATATTTAGATCCTCTATATCATAAACAGGATTAAGGAATGCCTCTACGTTGTAAGGGAGCTCATCGTCATTGTCCGATGATTCACTGTCAGCGTTATAAAATTCTTCATGGAAGTCATTTTGCACAGCTCCGTCGTCTGAATCTGCACCGCTTGGGGCATCACGTTCAAGCTCATCAACTCCACCACAATTTAAACTGCTTTGGCTTTTAAAATGCATTTTGACTATTGTAAAAAAATCCGGTGCGTATTAAACTTCTATATTTACATGTTGAATCTGAAAAAAAAATATTGTGGATGAGATTGTAAAAAACATAAATTAAATAAAAAGGACATTGTCAGTCAAATTGTGAACAATAAAAATTATAAGCTCCGGTCAGAAAAAAAAACTATTTATTCGCTGTTGGTAGGGGAGCCCAGCGGGCTTTTAAGCAAGCATTTATGCAGGGCGAAAAGTTGGTGAGGCATGATGAGAGAACACTAAAAATACCAAACAGTAATATAAAAATAAATACAAAAAATTCGTTGATACTCTGAAAATGCATCATCCTGTTTAAATTTTATTCAATAAATATTTAGCATCGACGGTATACCTGACCCACGCCGTCGTCGTTTTTGTATATTTTAGCTGTTATTTACTATCTACCTACCTCAAAATGTTTTATAAACTATGTGTTATGTGTATAATGATAATTACGTTAGTTATAAGATTTCTTAAAAGTGTGTCAACATCCGGACAGACCTATTGAGGTTTTTGTGAGGTTTCTGTTTATATTTTGTTTTGTTCCTTAATTAATAAATAATAAAAAATCATAGCCAAATCGGTCCAGCCGTTTTCAAGTGATTGTGAAGCTTATAAACGAACAGCATTTCATTTTTATTTATATGGATATACGGATGAGAAATCCCATCGGGCACATAGCTTGTGTTTTAATAAATAGCCAATGAGCAAAACTAAAAATACTTAAGTACTGATTTTTCGATCAGATTTGAATTTCGTATTGAACATGTTTTAAACTAGCGCTTTCTTCTCTTGACTGGTTGGCAGAAACTACAGAACGCCACCTGCTACGATTCTTACATACCCTTTTAGTTTCGCTAACGTTCATACATTTGGTTATACACGCACGCCGGGTGTGAGTACTGCGCACCTTACCTTTCCGAGGAATATTACCAATAAGGTCAACATAACATGTCCTTCTAGGGCATTATCTCCCGGAGTTTCCACGCACATGCTTTTGTCACCTTTTGTGAGTCGCCTTTCATTCATCCTCTCAAATTGACCAATCTGGGGTCCTAAAAAGCCACTTTGGCAGAATCATAAAAGGATAACATTATGAATCAAAATATGACAAAGACAGTCCGTGTTTTTCTTTTTTTCGCTGCACTACATAGGTATCGACTACGTAGGTCTCGACTGATAAAGTCTACGCTCCGTCCAGCACCGATCCAGGTCCAAAACCCCGAGAGCTTTCAGTTCGAACTTCAGAATCGTTTCGAATGCCTAGTGAGCTCCGTGGACGATTATAACGATGGGTTCATGGAAACTGTCCATACGGTTGGGTCTAAGATCTTCAAAACCCATCGTACGAATTCAAAAAAGAAGCTCTCTGATCCTACTTTACTGTTCATGAAGGAGAGGCACGAGATAATCCTGCAGTCTTCAGATGATGCGTTAAATTACCGGCAACTCAATAGGCGGATCTCTAAGTCTTTGAAAAGCGATCTTCGTCGCTATAATACAGACCGTATGAAGGACGCGATAGAGCGAAATAAAAGCTCCAAGGTCTTTGCTAGAGATCTTTGCTGTTTATTGGGCAGAGCCAGCTTACGAAACTGAAGACCGATGATGGCAGGATCGTATCCGCCAACCTGAGATGTTGAGAGAAATAGAGACGTTCTATGGACAGTTATATACGTCCACAAGTAACCCCGTTACGAATCTGGCAAACGACCCAAGAGCTAGATTGACCCGATACTATACCGAAGACATCCCGGACGTCAGCCTGTACGAGATTAGGATAGCTCTGAAGCAGCTCAAAAACAACAAGGCGCCGGGTGATGACGTGATTACGGCCGAGCTCCTGAGGACCCGCGGAAAACCCGTTCTTAAGGCCCTTCAGAAGCTGTTTGGTTCCGTCATACTCGAGGGTAAAACACCACAGGCATGGAACAGAGGTGTGGTGATACTTTTCTTTAAGAAGAGCGACAATGCCCAGAATTCAGAAATATAGGCCCATCTCACTTCTGAGCCATGTCTACAAGCTGTTTTCGAGAGTCATCACGAACCGTCTCGCGCGCAGGTTTGACAACTTACAGCCTCCCGAACAAGCCGGATTCCGTAAAGGCTTTACCACCGTATAACCTGCCTCTCTGTTTAGCGTTTGTGGACTACGAGAAAGCCTTTAATTCGATCGAGACATGGGCTGTGCTGCAGTCTCTTCGACGATGCCAGATCGACTATCGGTACATCGAGGTGCTGAACTGTCTGTACGACAACGCTACTATGTCAGTCCGACTGCAGGATCAGACCTCCAAACCTATCCTTCTGCAGCGAGGTGTGAGACACGTTATCTCTCCGAAATTGTTCACCGCTGCACTGGAGGACGTCTTCAAGGTTCTGGACTGGAAAGGCGCTGGCATTAACATCAATGGCGAGTACATAACTCACCTTCCGTTTGCCGACGATATCGTAGTCATGGCTGAGACTATGGAGGACCTCAGTACAATGCTCGATGATCTCAGTAGAGCCTCCGAAAGAGTGGGTCTCAAAATGAATATGGACAAAACGAAGGTCATGTCAAATGCCCTTGTAATACCCACTCTCATAAAGATCGGAGACGCTACATTCGACGTCGTGGACGAGTATGTTTACCTAGGACAAACTGTCCAGTTAGGTAGGTCTAACTTCGAGAAAGAGGTCAATCTTCGAATCCGACTCGGCTGGGCAGCGTTCGGGAAGCTACGCAATATCTTCTCGTCCCACATACCGCAGTGTCTCAAGACGAAAGTCACCCAAAGGGCAATGGAGACGGCTATGCTTGGAGTTTCCCTGCGTGATCGATTCAGGAATGAGGAGATCCGTAGGCGAACCAACGTAACAGACATAGCCCGAAGAATTGCCAAACTTAAGTGGCGGTGGGCACATTGCACATTGCTCGCAGAAACAGATGGCCGATGGGGCAGAAAGGTTCTGGAGTGGCGACCGCGTACCGAAAGACGTAGCGTTGGAAGGGCTCCCACAAGGTGGTCCGACGACCTTGTGAAGGCCGCAGGAACCCGTTGGATGCGAGAAGCATAGAACCGGTCGATGTGGAGGTGCTTGGGGGAGGCCTATATCAAGCAGTGGACGTTTTTCGGCTGAAATGATGATGATGACTGAAAAAATATATATCGATACGTAAATCTTAAGAGTAAACTAGTCGCAAGTTCGAACTCACTGGTGGTCATGACCAAAAAGCACGCTGTCATAATCAGTTAGACGCTAGTATATACGAACAACGTCTAGTTCTCACGCACAGAAACACCGTTCCGAACTGATGGGCGAATAAAAAAAAATCTAAAAGTGCTTTGGAAAATCGAGGTTTATGAAAAAATTACTGCATAAATAAATTACAAATAAAGTTTATTGAATTCTTCGATAACTGAGCTTTGTCGGTACAGACTTGCTTTTGAAGATTTTATAGTTTTTCATTACTTATGTACACCCAAAGTTACGTTAAAAATAACAAAAAAATCGAATCTTTGTTGGCTCATAACTTTTTAATGGCTTTTTATTTTACTATTCTGTTTCCCTTCAGACAAAACAATTAATAAGTCAAAACGATATCATGTTTAACTTTTGATGCACAATGTCAAACAGTGGAGTAATACTCTCCTGAAATTTGTATGGAAAACTAAAATCTTCAATACCAAGTCCGTACCAACAAAGCTCAGTTATCGAAGAGTTCATCTGTGCGTGAGAGCTAGACGTTGTTCGTGTAGACTAGCGTCTAACTGCTCATCACCGACACTAGCTCTATCGG
Organism: Luperina nickerlii; assembly: GCA_963855955.1. Taxonomy (NCBI): domain Eukaryota; kingdom Metazoa; phylum Arthropoda; class Insecta; order Lepidoptera; family Noctuidae; genus Luperina; species Luperina nickerlii. The sequence continues at coordinate 5,383,477 of OY979662.1, forward strand.
ACACGAAGTCAGGTGAGACAGCGTGCTTTTTGGCCATGACCACCAGTGAGTTCGAGCTCGCGACTAGTTTACTCTTGACATTTGCGTATCGATATATATTTGTTTCAGTAGATCTACCTTTTTTTCAGTCAACAATGTAAGATAAACAAATAATTTTTAACTAATTCCTCAATAAAGTACAGAGTGCTGGCAGAACATATGACCCCTGGACAGGAACTGCAGTGATCAATAGAGACAATTTTAAATCTGTGAACTAATTGCGGGCAAAGGTTGAAAAAATCTGGTTTAATAGGGTATTTATCATAAAACCATCCCAAATTCAGTTTGATTGTAGATCCCATTCATAGGATATGTAGCACCTTCTTTTCTGCCAGTCATTCACGACTATTTGCACCATACAAAGCTTAAATGAGGCAAACGACAGATATATCCTGTCTGTGTGTCGTCATTAATCATCGAACATTTAGTAAAAAAATAGAAGACGAATGCTATGTTATAGACCGGGAGATGATGACACATTTTGGTAAGTCATTTCTTACAGTATGGCGCTTTCAGGGGGGTTCATATACGTAATAAGTGAGAGGAAAATGATGTTCTTACCGGTGGTGCGCGGGACGCAATTGCAGAATAATTAATTGAAATTGCTCGAAAATCCGGAGGTGTCAAACAATTTCTTTCACAAAATTTCTTCAATTTATCGGTATTTCAACAAAAAAAACCCGGCGGTCGCTATGTGCCATACTTCTCCGGTGGGTGTTTAGACCCGCCATACTTTTTTGAAAATGTTTTTTTTTTTAATTTTTTTTTATTTATTTCTTACAGGCTGATTTTTTTTGTAACAATTGCTTTTTATTAATCTTGTACGAAAATCACCATGCCATACCATTCCGACGGTCCAAAATACCCGCCAAACCTCCTCAAACATGTCATTTTTTTAAATTCGAGAAACCATTTCTTTCAGTATGGCACTTAAGTCGTGGTTAGTTTATGGTACAGTGAGACAAAATTATATTCGCCATACTTCTAGTGCAGTATGAAAGTGGTGCCATACTTGAAAAATTGTATTTTTTAACCATTTTTAAAACACGCCTATAGAAGCCGTGAAATTATTTTTTACAGTATGGCATAAATGAAATCAGATTGTTCCCATACTATTATGAGTTGAAAAAAATATGCCATACTGTGACCATGGTACGAAAGACCGTCATACGCACGCTGCGGTGTAAAAAAAATTAAAAAAATGAAAGGATTTCTCACAGTATGGCATTTTAATTTTTGGAAAGTTTATAAAAAGTATGATTCAGGAAAATTATCCCATACTCATCATGAAGTCCAAAAGTGATGCCATACCCGGAAAACCGATTTTCAGCGACGTATTTCAGCTACAGTACGTCCAAGTTATATATATATATATTTTGAAAGCCATGCTTTTTTAGTAAATCGCTCATACTGTGGCATCTTGAATTGATTTGTTTAAAAAAATCGTTTTTAATATCGCTAAGGGGGAACGCCACTGTGACGGGCAAAGAAATCGATTTTTTTTTCAATTTCCGTAAAGTATATTTATATTCAAAAATATATTTAAAAATTTTCACGCAAAATATCAAAAATTTTACTGAGATACACGTAAATGAAGAGCAGGTTGTCACAGTAAGCGAATATGGAATGAAAACTTTAAAAGCTTATTTTGTACAATTCTCAAATAATTATCCCTACTTGAAAAAAATCCCAGAAATCTGTTAATTTTAGCATCGTCACAATGGCATTCTCACTTAAGAGTATGTGTAAAAGAAATTGTATACAAAATCCATAGTATTTCTGTTTATTTCGATACTTTTTTTTTTAAGTACTTTCAGCTTCCGAATCAGTGTCGATATCTTCGGTACTGTCATCGGCTCCTTCATCTTCGCTTTCATCTTCCTCGTCGCTGCTTGTTTCAGTAACTGTAAAATATTTAATTCATTGGGACAATTCACATTGATGATTGTGAATTGTAAAGATGGAATGTTTGATATTTACCTTCTACATCATCTTCCACTTCTTTATTATCTCCACTGTTCACGACATCTCCTATAGTTGTTGGCATGGCATTGCCGTCGAACCAATGGAACTCGTACTTTTCATCCACCAACTTCCACCCGTAATCGCATGGGTTATGAAGTGATGGATTAGTGACGCCTGACCAGCACAGCTGCTGTATACCAGCATTAGAATTTGTATTGAGGAAGATAGTTCGAAAACGTTCGAGCGTAGAATATTATACGACATAACACATTATTTAATTAAACAAGATTGTCCCTACATACAACTTTCAAATTTCGTATTTACGTTCCTCACATAACCAACTTTAAAAAAAAAATGGTGCCATACTGTAAGAAATTGTTTAAATGTTGCATAAAATTTTACAATTATTTAATAACATTATACGTATATCACCCACTCTACAGGTATGGCATTATAACAATTACGTTTCTAATCATAAAAACAACTACTAGACCAAATTTTAAGGTGAAAGAAATGGTTTCTCGAATTTAAAAAAATGACATGTTTGAGGGGGTATGGCGGGTATTTTGGACCGTCGGAATGGTATGGCATGGTGATTTTCGTACAAGATTAATAAAAAGCAATTGTTAAAAAAAAAATCAGCCTGTAAGAAATAAATAAAAAAAAATTAAAAAAAAAACATTTTCAAAAAAGTATGGCGGGTCTAAACACCCACCGGAGAAGTATGGCACATAGCGACCGCCGGGTTTTTTTTGTTGAAATACCGATAAATTGAAGAAATTTTGTGAAAGAAATTGTTTGACACCTCCGGATTTTCGAGCAATTTCAATTAATTATTCTGCAATTGCGTCCCGCGCACCACCGGTAAGAACATCATTTTCCTCTCACTTATTACGTATATGAACCCCCCTGAAAACGCCATCCTGTAAGAAATGACTTACCAAAATGTGTCATCATCTCCCGGTCTATTACGAATAAAGAAGTAGAATAAAAAAGCTATACCTATTCAACGATAGTCTCAGAATGCTTAGCCTTGAATCTTTTAAGCACGATGCTAGTAGGCTAGGGATTAGATAATATCCCACCCCTTGTGCTTGTATAGGTAATCTGTAACTTCCCCAAACAACATTCTACCACATGATTTCCGATTTAGTACTCAACTTGGTGGCACACAATATCCAGTCTTAATTTTATTATTTGCCCTCAGTTAATTATCGTTGTAATCGAACTTATTTGCAATAGACAATAACGTTAAGTAAACACTGGAATGCCAAGTGTGATGGTATTTTTTAATGTTTTTAAATATTCTTCAGAAAACTTAATAGATAGTACCTCCTTAATATTCATTTTCTACTCACGATATCAGAGATAACTCTACAAAATGGTTAAAGAATAAGCACCCTATCACTGTACATTTTTGTGTTAAATTTTCAACTTTCTTTAACTGAAGGCAGACTGCTCTCTTGAAAAATTACCTAACTGTACTATCTGTCTTCTAGAAATTAGCCGAAATAAAACAAAAGAAACCCTGAAATAAAAAAAAAACCCTTAAAATTTCTTTTTTTTAGATAATATGTACACCTTTTTACGTTCCTCTAAATATGCCCAGAAGTGTTACCTACTTGTTGATACGTACCTGTGCGGGAATTGAATTAGTCTCCTTCCATGTCTGGATGGGTTCCACCAGATAAATCCTGGAATGGAAGAGAATTCGGTTGAAAATATTTAATACATACCAAAGTACACCGAAAGCTATACGGATTTGATAAAACTGCCCATTAAGTAGATAATAATAGGTAAAATATCAAGAGCCGTACCTGAATCCAGAAGTCTGGTAAATAATCCACAAAAATCACCATATTATAGTGTCTGTTTTCACTAAACATGCCTTTTATAATGTTATTTATTCACCTCACAAACAAAAGCACTTCAGTTTTTTCTTTGCCGGTTTTTGTTGGTCGACGGTTTAGTATTGAGCTAGCAATATACGGATAAATATTGTCAGATATCACAAGTCTGTAGCGTTTATAGATTTTACACAATTTATACACTCACTGTCAGATTCGCGGTGCCGGTCACCCGGTAGAACGGACTCGTGAAAAGATCTGCAGCGCTTTGAACGTCTGTTCTCAATCGAGGAAAAGCTTCGAATGGCGGGCCGGTAGAGTCGCGACTGTCTAGTCTGTCTCGCTTGAATACAAAACAGGGTTGCCTCATAAATCACGCAGTTTCTTAACCGAAATAATATGTGGGCTTCCAAGCAAAAAGGTTCCAGTAGTAGGGTATTGAGTTAAGGCTAGATTCTGTATCTAGAACAGTCAATTAATAATAAGGATTAAACAATGTTCAAAAACTGGTACATTTTTTTTAATCAGACATTTTTAAGTTTGAACTCTGAAAAAGCTAGATTTGAGAAAAAGCATTTTCTTGTCGAGTAGGTACGCTTTTCAGTTGTTTATTTCAGAACAGATGTTGTTGGCACGGAATTGTGATCTTAAGGAATGCTAGGAACTTGGTTCGTTAATATTTGGTCACAGGGGCGTGCCTTTTACTAAAGCCGAAAAGCCCGGCTTTCAATCAAACGTGAGCCTAACAATAAAAAAAAAACTACACAAGTAAACTTGTAAATTAACCAAATGGGTTTCGGGCATAAAATATCTTTAGATTCTTCACTACTGAATTCACGAATTTTATTATGTAGATAAAATTTTCTTTCGTAAGTCATGCCTACAGGTCTTTTTTCTGAAGGAAAATCCTACCTTATATATATATAAATTAATTATACCTTATTCGGGTTCAAAAACTTTGCTATAGTTGGTTGACTGTCAGTATTTTTTTCGTAACATAACATGTGCCCTCTATTATTTTCATTATTATCAAAATTACCGAAATGCAGAAGTTGGTTAATGGTTAAAGAATCAGGTTGAAAAAAATTTGCCCAGTCGTAAGTTTTCACAAAAGTTTCTCCTTTCTCATCACCAGTAAGAACAGCTACTATTGATTTTGTTTTTGAACAAGCTTGAACAGCAGCTGCAATAGCATCCTTTAAATAATTACATTCCCATTTCTTGAAACTTTTTTTGAATAGACAAACAATACAAACAAACAACAACAACAACAACACACAACAACAACAACAACACACAACACAACACAACAATACATGTCGGGAGCAAACTTGGTATGACTCACGAGAAGGGCGCGTACGTGTTCCACGCGCGCCTCAAAGAGATGTCAGCATCACCCGAAGGGGCCCGTCAGGGCCGAAGCCTGCCGGGTCAGCGGGGTTGTCCGAAAGGGTTACCGCTGGCCCGGAACATAAAGGGCTTAGGAAGGAACACGGGTGGGTTTTAGTCAGTAAGAGTCTGACACTCCCTTCCGCTCCACCCAGAGCGGGAGGGGTCATTAGATCCTTTCCAATCCTGGAAAAAAATAAACCCACGGGAAGAAAAGACATACGAAGACTTCTTTGTCTGCCTGTTAAAACTCGCTATGTTGCATATTGCATGATAAAGTTATTTTTATTTAGACCAGCAAAATTTGATTATATATTTATATTTATAGATTATAAATTTGATTATATATAATATTTTTGATTATACTTACTATCATTTATCATATTAATGAAATAGAAAACAAATTCTAAAAATCCCGTTTCATCATTAGTTAAGTTTTACGTTTTGTTTAGTTGATGTGATTCTTATTGATGATGTTTATTGTATTCTTGTGGATGTCTAAGTTATTCGAAAAAATCAAAGTTATTTGACTTTTATTCTTACCTATGTTTTAACTTGCAGAACATCAGGTTTTCCACAAATGGGCGCAATTAGGTTTGCCACGAAACCCTGCTACTGGAGCCGTAGGGTTTTTGAAGGTGGACATTTCCATCGTATTCAGAGGAGACATACAAGTTATGCCTGTTGTTGTCAACGATGAGAGAGTCGAAGAGTAAGTATAATTTTAAATTTGTTTCTTTTTTTTTCTCAGTTAGTTTTAATTATCTTCTGACAGTTTGAGTAATTTATGCGGCCTACCCAAATGTCCTTTTCTTGGTATTGTTCGACGAATCGTTGAGTTCTAAATTTAGCCATCCAAACACATATTCCAATATGTTTTTTGTTTCCATATCCTCTAATAGTCCTACACCAACTTGGGGTTGTCCTTGGGTGTACTTGCATAATACGAACACGGAAAATCGTCCGTTGGTACCCCATTTTAAAAGCGTATAACGGGCCTCTGCGATTTGGCTTCGGGTCCTCGTACCTACTCCTTCCAAAAACCCGGGACTCCATGGTCCCGAGATAAGTAATAATATAACTTCTGCCCGCGTCTTCGTCCGCGTGAAATGACTTGTTCCCCGCCCATCCTTTCGCATCACATCACGTGCCCGCGTTATTACTTCGTTTTCGCAAAAATATTCATATACCTAATTGAGAAAAATATACCAAAAAGAACATTACTCAAAAACTGCCAACTGGCTTATTTATTTTATTTATGAAACTTTGTGCACCATAAAGGTACAAAGACAGACTTAATGCTTATTATCATTTATTTTTGATTCAGCAATCTGCTCTTACCCACTGGAACGGAGCAACAGCCAGCTAACTATGTGATCACAATATACGGAGCTTTCAATTTACCTAATGGTCATGGGCAAAGCGATCGGCGCTTCGGAAAATTACCCAGTTCTTTCGTCAGGGTATCTTTTTGTGGACTTTCGGTAATTTGAAGATATTTATAATAAAACCAGCTGACCGGACAGACGTTGTCCTGTTTCCTAGAACTCGAACACATAGTGACCACCTACCGGGTCTAATTATGAGTCTAAACCATCCAAGGACCAACTCAAACACACACACAAAAAAATTCATTCAAATCGGTCCAGCCGTTAGAGGCGCCTGGAGGAGTTCAGTGACATACAGAATAATTATATATTTAAAGATATTTAGGTTACTTCCAATTCATATATTCCTTAACACCACGAACTATTTCAAAAGAAGTTGTCAGACTGAAACCGTTACTTCAAGGACCTACCTTGACATGCCGGTGTATTTTGAGAGTTTTTTCCCCCTATTGACAAAGTTCAGCAGTTTCATGTTAGGTCAAGACAGACTAAGAGGAATCTTAGTCACCCGTTTAGGTTAGATGGGATCTGTGACCAGAAACACACGTTTATACTTCTTTTTGAAGGCATCTTATGGAAACGAAAAGGTAAACGTAGATATAGGAAGACTATTTCCAACACTGGACTGCTAGAGGCTAATGAAAATCACAGATTTGTCATGTATTTTCAATTTGTAGGCTAAAACCGCAGTGCAGATCCGCAACAACCATCCAACTTACTGCGAGCAGATATCCATAGTGGAGATGTTCCCAAGTATTAGCCAAATGATCCGTTTAGAAGTGTGTTCCGGAGATGGATGCTTCAACAAAGTGATGGCTACCGCACATTTGAAACTTGCACAGATTTCACATGATGGAGAAAACGGTATGTGTTCATTCAGAACTAAACATTGTATTCTATTAAGGGCCGAAGTACTAAATTCTTACGTATCTAGTTAGGTGCACGATTAAGATTTAAATCCTATAGAAACTCAAAGAAAACTGGCGTTTTTCGCGTTTCATAAAATTCATTTAGCAATTACGTAAACGTAAAAGTAATTTTTTCAAACTAGGCTGAGAATCAGCACTTTTCAATCGCCAAGATTACATAAGACAGTCGCCCAACTTTACCAATTTCTAGTGCTTTAGGTGAGAAGAAGAATAAGTGGCGCAACAAACTCCCCAGCAGCACACATTTATAAGATTTACACGCATGGGATATAAAGAAAACCGTCTTTTCAAGTTTTTTATATTTTTGAGACTTGTATATTTTATTTCCTAGGATTTCTTCCCACATTTGGGCCTTCACTTCTTCACATGTACGGGACAACGACTTCGGGTACTTTAGCCGCAATGGGTGAAGATGGACCTTACCACCGTGGGGCGTTACTGGTTTCTTTGAAAACCGTAGTACCATACTATCAACAGAGACTTAGAAGCACCACAGTAGAACCTGTATCGCCTTTGCGACCGGTAAAGTCAAATTATGTTACTATACCTAATTGCAAGTTACAAAAAATAGTACTATTGGATTTTACTCGATTAAAATTCATGCTGATAAACTAAATGCTAATCGTATGCAAACAAAACCACCAGAAATTTTTTGTTAAAATTATAATAAAACAGCCGAGTGACAACCCTAAACGGTTACCCCCCGAGGATATAAATCAATACCTTCCCCAGTTTTGGACGAGGTTCGATAGGGTGGGGGGAGAGCTAGTCATAACAACGACTTTTCTTATTGTTTGGATTAGATTGTTGACATTGAATATCATGATGTTTGATTTTTTACGTTTATTATAAATAATTTCTTGAATTATTTTAATAAGTTACCCATGTACATCAATTATCAGCGGTTAAAAAAAATATTGTTGCCTTGAATTTGCATACTTAATGCATTTCCGGTTTTCGTGTATCTTATGGCGCGTCATAGCTGCAACCAATCACAGGCTTGGCGATCGCAGCGAACCTGGACGCTGGTAGTAAGTACTACGTCACTTTATGAACTTTGTATGCAATTGTAGGTTTTATAGCCTATAATAGACATTACTGCCAATTTCCTGTGTTTATCACTTTGTTGATCGACTGTCTCTCTTATATGTTCAAGGTTCAATATCGAGCATTGATTTATTATCCCTCGACAGAGCTTTTTATAGCACCTACGGCTTCTTACAGTGGCCTCTTAAATTATGTTATAATTTTTAGTTTACTGTGATTAATCGATGTTGTTATTTTAAGTGAAAGATAATTTCTTTAAAAACAATAGGCAGATAGGTATCTTCTTAATGTTTCTTGGGATTTGTGAAAGGTTAATTTTAATACCGAACAAGATGATGGGAAGAAAGCCGTTTATATGTTTGTTTACGATTTCTTAAGATACAGTTTCCTAGAAGAGGGGTTTCGTCACATTTATAACGGACGTCATGAAAATCTGATTATTTCACCAATATTAAGGAAACTTGTAGCCTTAGCAAGAAGACCGTCACGATAAGTAAACGTTTTTTAATCGCAGAGTTATTGCCTACAAAATTAGGAATTAAGTAGTAGTAAAGTGACTACCTTTTGTCCATGCCATTCACTTTGATTATGAAAAGAAACTTGATTGATTTTCAAATAGGTAGGTAATTAAAGTGACTTGACAGTGGAATTTATATTATAATAATTCATTCTCAAGAAAGTATTTAAAATATTTATACATATAAACCAAAGTCTTAAATATCTCCCTTTGGGGGTAGTTTAGAAAAAATAAAAATGACTACCGTTTAGAATTTACTAAGATAAATACCTATTCGTGGCAAGTTCTAAGTTTATAACAAGAAATAAGATTTTACAGACAAACAAAATCTACCCCTTTATAGGTTGTTTATCCAAAAACCCCTTCTTAAGTACAAAATTTCTCGTTCCTAGTCTAAGTAGTTTCGCTATGCGTTGACATGTCAGTCAGTTTCATCAAGTTTTGCGACTCTGCCTCACTGGCTCAGGGTACCAAATTAATTAATTAATTATTAATTAATTAATTAATTATTAATTAATTTATTTATTCATTAAATTAATGAAGTGCTATTTGAGCCTACAGTTTTTTCGGCATGCGGCAGAAGTCATGTCCTTTCCAGTTAGTTAAAGTCAAAGTTAAATCATTTATTTCAAATAAGCACATAAAAGGCAATATTGACCGTCAAAATTATGAGAAAAAAAAAACTAGTCGCCCTTTTCCTAATTCCGTATGGAAAAGAATGGGCAAGAAACTCGTTTGATTTTGTCTTTATTCGAATTCACAGTCTAATTATTATTATTTTTAACCCTAAAAATATGGGGGAGATCTTTGACCGGCAGTGGGACAACCACTGCCGGTCAAACATCTCCCCCATATTTTTTTACTTTTATTTGTCCTGTGGCTTCGCCATCCAATCGGTTAGAAACGAGTTCAAATCGTCACACCAGCGTTTCTTAGGCCTGCCTTCAGGCACCCACTGTGTGACGACTTTGGCCCATCTATCTGGATGCATCCTATAGGTGAGGCCCGCCCAGTCCCATTGCAGACTCGCAGACTTATTGCCAACATCGGCGATACCAGTATTGGAGTGTATTGTAGTGTTGCGAATTTGGTCGATGAGTTTAATTTCTAAGAGGACGGGTGGTCTTTTCTCCATAGAAACGCTCTCGCCTGTTTTCTTTTTGGTTAATGTCCACAAAGCAATGAGTGTTTACAGAATAATAAATATTAACTACTTGTATGTCCCTATGTTTTCGTTTTTGATGATACATTATTTTTATAAGCACTAGAACCCTCAAAAACGGTCAAAATTATGTACAGTATAGTGTACAAATTTGACAACTATTAATGAAAAAAGAAAAACTTAGGGACACAGTATTCAGTTCATGAAAAAATTTTTAAATTGGTCACATATTGGAGGAGGAAATAGGCGAGAGCCAGACCTCGAATAATGACTTTTTGCTTAGGCTTTTTCAAAAGTCTCCATCGTGCTTTGGCAAACCTTGAGTTTGGACTTCTGAGTCTCGGTCAAAGACCAAGTCTGAGTGTCATAGGTTAGGATAGGCAGGATACACATCCCGAGGAGGCTTGCAGTGGCGGGCCGGCACTAGTCGGGGGTTGCGGAAGGATCGTACGTTCCCGCGACCCCCTGCGTAGTTGTGAGATGGAACACCGGGGTCGTTTTTAGTCAGTAAGAGTCTGACAGACCCTCCGCCCGCCCCAGGGCGGAGGACATCCAAGAGGATTTTCCACCCCGGACACAAAAAAAAGGCAGGATACACATGTCGACAAGAAATTATCATAATCAAGTAATTGATTAATCTAATTTTATGTAATCAAGTAACTGAATACGGATAAACCTGTACATATTCAAAACAACTCTCTGTTGATAAACTTTAAACAAGATCCCAAATCATTTAAAAAAACCTATGAATTTTTAACTTTACGACCTTTGAAAGTGTTTAAAATGACTATGTTTTCATTTTAGCACCTATAATATGTCATGTGTAACTCTGCTGACATAGGGGAAATTTAATCAGGAAGCTATTTATAGACTCGGCGTATCGGCGCAGTACTGAGATTTATCGATGTGTTAAGTGCGGAAATTGCCCCGCCATGTCTGCTTCGGTACTTGTGCATCGTCAATTTTCAATAAGGGTTGATATTATATTACAGGAAAAATTACGTATTTAAATAATATCTAAAATTATTTTATTTTTTGTTTCTAAAAATAGCAGATATTTGGCTTTATACACATACTATAATTAAAACATAAAAACGTTGCAGACACAACAAGTTATTACAATTCTTTTGATTTCTATGGATATCCAGAATAAAACATTGAAAAAAATATAGTTCTGGTTCTAAGCTGAATTGGTTTTTGGGAGTTCTATTTTAGCATTCAAAACAGTGTATACTATCGATTAGAAGAATAAAAAAGCGATGTCCGTTTTTCGAGGCATTTATCATACTGTGCGCCGGCGTAATCAAACGCGTTATCACATACATTTTTATGGCGAGTCTCACACGACGCAACTTGTCGACAATTAGTTGTCAACGGTGACGCAACCAGTCACGCGTGACTGGCAGTGCAGGTCGCTCGGTCGTTGCCAAAGCAATTTTTTTTATAAAATTGGCGCGTCGTTCGTGTGTCAAATGAATGATGAAATTACTAAAATTGATACAACTTGAGTTGCGCCATGTGAGTACCAGTGCGACTCGGGTGGATCGTTAAGTCGAGGGGTAAAATGACTAGTTTACGCCCGAGTTATACACTCTGCTTTTCACTTCGATTGCGAGAAAATGAAACAGGCCTAAAGTATATAATAGTATTTTCACCATACAAAAATGTTGCAAAATTGAAGAAGAGAACAGCTAATTTCCGCCACGAAACTATTTTAAAGATTTTTTTTTTATTTTCAACATGTGTCATTCGACTTGGGTACATAGATACTGCCAAGTCATAAAAACGTTTCTTTGCATTTTAAATAATAAATGACAACTATTTTATCTGGTTTTATTAACGATAGAAAATACGGAAGTGATGTAAATTGAGGCAAATGAAATAAAATAACGACTTTAATCTGCGACGTTTTTTGCGTGTTGTGCGTGTGACTGTTGGACTTGATTATCTTAGTCTTAGAAATAAAAAACTTTATGCACTAGAGCATAAAAATAGGTCGACAATAGGTCGCCACGCACAAAATATAGATGAACTTTTAGAGCATGAGAAGTGAAAAAAATAACATTAAAAGTGTTTGGGGATCAAGTACATTTTTAACTATAAAAAATTTCCAATTAATATTTACGAAATCTAGTCTTCCAGACTGGCTTCTTACTTTAATTCCTGTAACAACATTGCCCTATATTTTGCAAAAAAATAAGAAAAATTGCAATTTTTGCAAATTGTGGGAAAATGACCTAAGTTATTGTCGTCAATTAAATGGCAAAAAAAGGCAAAAATGAGGATTTTAAATTTTTTTATTGTAATCTGTGTTTCCACTATTGACACAAATCGCACAATCACAGCGATTTGGCATGCTTAAAATCAGTTCATCAAAATCACTTTGAGGAATGGCCACGTTCCTTCTAACAAGTTAAAAGTTGTTGTGTGTGCACGGCATCCATACTCGGTAGAGCTCTTCTTTGGAACATATCCCATGCGTGCTCAATTGGGTTGAGGTCTGGCGATTGAGCAGGCCACGGCAGAACGTTGAAGCAAGCATCGGCAAGAGTGCGTATTACGTCCCTAGCCGTGTGTTGACATGCATTGTCGTGCATTAGTCGAAACGAATCACCCAAACGGCTTCGCAAATAGATGATCACGTCTAAAACATTCCTCTCCGCATAAATCTGAGCAATGAGGTTGCCCCCTGATACAAATGAGATCGGTTCTTCCACCGATCCATATACCGGCCCAAACCATTATTGTTCCCCCTCCGTATAAATGAACTTCCAGACAAAATCTCAAACGTTATTGACGTCCAGAGGTCCTCCAAACTCGAGCACGTCTTGTATCGGGTCTCATACCGAAACGAGATTCATCGGAAAAGCAAGTCTGAAGAGATGTGGACCCTCGTAGTCGTGGCGGTCATGGTACGATTCCGTCGAGCAGTATTTTGGATGTACCAGTCCTGTCTGCGAGTGGTGACGCGACATCCTTCTCCATGTCGCTCGGCTCTGCACGCTGCCCGTGATACGATAGCGTGTCCAGAGGCGGCTTATGACGCTCTGTGTAGTGCCAAGAGCGACAACCACAGAATGTTGCCTGGAACCAGTTTGCAACATTCTGACGGCTCTCATAATCTCTTTTTATGTGAAATTATGTCGTCGCTCCATGTCGATGCAATTTTTTTCAGTTCCGATCCAGAAAAGTAGTGGTTTTGTAAAAACGCTATTACACACTTTTATAGGAATCTTTTATAGGATTTATTTTTAATCAAAATTTAAAGAAAATTCTTTATTCATATAGTGAAATTAACTAAAAAGGATGATTAACGATCCAAAAAATTTAAAACAATTCCTCAATTGAGGCGATACTCTAAAACTTACTTGATCCCTGGACAGTTTTGATGTGTGTACTTTTAAATGAATGAAGGTGATTCGTTATTTTTTTGTATGCTGGTTCGTTGTTTTCCTAATTTCACGACCAAATTTCATACCTATAACCTAATTTCATACCCAGAGGTATTGCAATGGCGCACGCGCGATGCCGGACGAGGCCGCGCCTGCCGCGCGTCGAGGCCACGCGTCGGCGACGACGCGGCTCGTCCGTCAGAGTAGATTTATCACAAGCCCCGATCGGACGGCCTGGGATAAATCTGCCCACCCAAAGAACCATTTAATTTGGCTAAAATAAATGCATGTATGTATTTGTTTGAAGCTGTTAGCTTATTTATTTTACTTCTTTCTTGGCAAAGTGAATTTCTTTTTTTAACCCCCGACGCAAAAACAACGGGTGTTATAAATATTACGTATCTGTGTGTGTGTGTGTGTGTGTGTGTGTCTGTCTGTGGCATCGTACCTCCCGAACGAATAAACCGATTTTGATTTTGTTTTTTTTTTGAAAGGTGAATTATTCGGAAGTGTTCTTAGCCATGTTTGATGAAAATCAGTCCAAGATGGCCGCCGCCACAAAATGGCGGATTACATAATATAATTTTTCACACCTCCCTCAATACGGGTATCAAATGAAAGGGCTTGACTAGTAGAATACTATACACTATCATAAATTTCAAATCCAAGATGGCCGCCACCACAAAATGCCGATTTAATTATTTTTTTCACAACTCCCTCAATATGGGTTTCAAATGAAAGGGCGAATTACATTTATTTTCACAACTCCTTCAATATGAAAGGGCTATCAAATGGAAATGGAAATGAAATGGGAATGGAATGGTATATCAAATGAAAGGGCTTGACAAGTAGAATACTGCTGTACACTATATTGAAAGGGAATTAGGAATATTAACTAACGAAATGAAAACTAAAAACTTGAAAATATTTTTTTTGTCTGATCAATGCCCTAGATTGATATGATGAGGAAAGTGGAGTAATGACTGGTACCTACAACCACTGAGTTTGACCATTTTTACGAATGGAATTATCCTACTTTACAAACGTATTTCTGCATCAGATAGTGTCGCAGTCCCATTTTTAAACTAGATCTGAAATACCTAAGATGTCTAAATAGCTATGAAAAACTTGTTCGAAAGTTGAATAACTAAAGTACCTAAGAACCAGAAAAAGGATATAATAAAACAAAAAAATCTGTTGAGTTAAAAAAATATTCTTTAACTGTAAATTAATAACTATTTTTTGACGAAAAAACCTGATTAAACACCAAATTATCTGAATCTTAAAACGCAAGAAAATAAAAGAAAGGAAATAAAAAAAATAAGGAGTCCCTACAAAAAGCATGAAATAAAAAATTAAATAAAAATAATTAATGAATCCCTACAAAAAGCATGAAATAAAAATTAAAAAAAAAACCCCCGGCACAAAATAATAATTAAAAAAAAACAGTATGAACGTAAAAAGACTAAAACAAGTTAAAAACACTATGAAAAAATAGCCATAAATGGAACAAAAACAGGTAAACGTTAAAATGTTGAAAAACCCACGACGGTTAAATGTAATTGGAAATGATAAAATAATTAAAAAACCCCCGACTTAAAGAATTTATGTAATGAGACTAAAACTGGTAAATTCATATGGACGTCGGGGGACCGTTCTGTGGAACACCTTCAATTCTAAGAGGTCCCCCAACAAGTCACCATGTCCAAACCGACAGCAGTACAAATTGATGCTTTCCTCATCGAGATTTGGCCCAAGGCAACTTGAGGAGCCTCGATAGTTGCACGCTGAATCATCGACGGTGGGAAGAAGCTGAATGCTATTATTTTTAGTTTTACTTGTAACAAATTGAAGATTAGTTCTAGTTGTTTAGTATTGAAAAAAATATATTTTATTCATTATTTTCTAATGATTGTATCAGTCTTTCCCCTTTCTCTTTGTACCCTCCTCAAAGCATCTGTGGCAAATGTAGCAGGCTGATATGTCACCCGCCGGGAGTTCTCCGATTCAAAATCGTCTTGGGTTAACTCCGGAGTACTCACTCCGGCCCTTATGTACAATGCACATTATTATGTACAACACAGCAGGGTAAGATTATTCTGCCTGCTCTATCTGCATCCTAGTGCACCTCCCTCGCTGCCAAGAGACACATCCATCAACTCTTGACTATCCTAAATGTGCGTTTAATGGAGGAGCGCGCACGCTGCTCACAATAAAAACAATCTAGAACATAAACCTTAAAAAATGTAGGTTGGTACATTTTCCATATACAAATCTTTTAATATCTTCCGAATGCGTGGTCCGATTTACATAAATCCAAATGGAATAATAGAGCACACAACACATACATAACATACACAACTACACACACACACACACTACACACACACACACACACACACACACACACACACACACACAAGTCGGAAGAAGTCGGAAGTCGGTGTCAAAAAAAACGAAAATACAGAACCAACAACACCGGCTTCCGAAATTATAGTTATTTTTCACTTTGTAGTGTCTTTTTTGGAAGTCGGTTGTTTTTTTCTTTCTCCGAATCCAATGAAAGTAGGATTTATTGGATGAGAGACAGTTACGGAATCATATCTAATTACCTATGTATAAACTAGCTGTGTCCCGTGGTTTCACCCGCGTTAATTTGAGGAAAACATCTACTAAAATAATATATACCTAAAATAATATATACCTATAATATATACCTAAAAAAATATATAGCTGACCCGGCGAACTTCGTACCGCCCCTCCAGCCGCTCCGCTCCCGCTTTTTAAATATCTAATAATTATCTTCTGAGATATTCATTTATATAAATAATAATAATATAAAGCCAAAGAAACTGCTATAGAGATTAACCCATATAGCCCTACCGTACCCTATGTGGTACAGTAGCTTTTTAAAAATATTTCGACATACCCACAAAATAATTAATTTTGTTTCAGTTGTGTCCAAAAGGTAAAAGTGTAAGTCTTACGTTGAAAATGATACAAGTGCAAATGTATTAGTAATTTTAATAGAAAAAGTGAAATTATCTGGAAGAAAAGAAAGGAAAATAATCACAATGTCTTCAAAAAGGTAAGTTCTATGTTATTTATTATAAATCCCGTAATTTGTTAGTATTATTATAAAGACTATGTTATTTTAGGTATTATAGCAACAAAAAAAATCTCAATTATGTTATTTTTGTAAGATATACTAAATCCTAAAGTAGGTGTATCGTATATGGTACAGTAGGTCTATAAGTGAGCAATATTTCTGAAAAATCGTTGTTGTATGTTTACACCTAACTTTGTACTTTATTGTTTCAGATCCTTGACGTTGCATGATATCGCAACAATTCTAGAAGAAGAAGACGATTCCAACACGCAGGAAGATATTTTTTACTTCCGCCTGCGACTGCTAATGATGATCGGACTGATGAAGATTTGGGCGAAGAGGATGAAGTCACCATAAATAATTTGCCTCCAAGTTTACTTAGAGCACCAGCTGAGTTCGCATCCGCAAAAGAACAAGAAACCGCAGACCAAGAGCCTAGTGAATCTCAAGAACCTTTGCAAAAACGTCTGATGAAGTACAGTTGGAGAAAACGAGATTTGCAGCCGAGACCTACTACTTGGCAACCCTTTTATCATGTTCCAGTTGAGATGAATCCAGTAGAATGGTTTTCTTTGTTCTTTTCCGAAGATGTATATGAGTTGCTAACAACTGAAACAAATAAATACTTATCTCGGAAATTTCTTCCTGCTGACGTAAAGATTGAAGAGATGAAATGTTTAGTTGGAATTTGTTAGTCAGTGGCTTTTGTCAGGTAAATAGAAGAAGAATGTACTGGGAAAATGCTCCAGATACAAGAAACAATTTGATAGCTGGAGCTTTGTCTAGGGATAGATTCACAATTATATTTTCTAACATACATGTTGCTGATAATCAGAATTTAGACGCATCAGACAAATTTGCAAAAGTCCGCCCTTTACTAAAACTCTTAACTGCAAAGTTTCTCGAGCATTGTCCCCACAAGGAAAACCATAGCATTGATGAAGCAATGGTACCATATTTTGGTCGTCACGGCTGCAAACAATTTATTCGTGGTAAGCCAATAAGGTACAGATATAAATTATGGGTTGGAGCCACATCGGGAGCCACATTGCCTGGTTTGAACCCTATCAAGGCGCGTCTACATTTACAAATCCCCGATATTCTCAACTGGGTCTTGGTGCAAGTGTGGTTTTGACCTATGCAGATCAATTAGCGCAATTGGGATATGGCAATATCTACCATCTCTTTGTAGACAACTTTTTCACTGGTTTGCCCTTAGTACACGAGCTGACCGAGAGAGGGTTTCGTTTGACTGGGACTATAAGAGAGAACAGATCTGGACTCTCGTTATGATGGCAAAGATCACTTTATCACAAAACAGGAAAAGCGGACTAGGTGTGGCCAATGCCACAAACAATGTCCTATTAGATGTGTTAAGTGTAACGTTGGTGTCCATGTAGAATGTTTTATCGTGTATCACACGAATAAATGAATAAAAATAGTACTTTGTAAAACTTGTAGTTTTTGTATGTATATAGTCCTACCGTACCCTATATGGTACGCCCCCCTAGCGCCCCCCCCATTTTTTAAAGATTTTTTTTTCTATTTTTTTCGTAATATTTAGGCATCCTTATGTAGGTTTATTTCAAAGAAATACATATTTTTCATAAAAAAAATTATAGGTTCAAATGGGTTAAGACCTGCATAGTTTGTGGCATGCAACTTTTTCTAGTAATTTAAGGGGCTTAAAGGACCTAAACGCTAAAAACGCAAGTTTTAGAAACAGTAAAAGTATGATCGACTACAGTAAACAAAATCAGAAATATATAATATTCTTCGGGATATATGCTAGGTAGATAGTGTGTTAAAAACATCATTCAAATAATTTGATACGATAGAAAAAAGTCATGAAGATATCTCTAAAAACATTCTTCTTACAATAAAAACCATACTAATATACACACAATCATTCTGATCACACACACACACTAGTGTTTTAATTTTTTAGTCCTAAAAATAGATTTTTTGTAAGTAATTAAATAATTGCTACATATTTTGCAATAAATTACCAAGGTTGTGTCATCGGGCTTCTCTTTCTTTTCTATGCAGACCGCGCTTTAGGTCTTGCGAGCTCCTTAATACTTTTGACAGAAAATAATTAATAATAAGTGAATGGGGTTTTCGAAAATTGACTCCTGACGGGACAAAAAGTACGGTAATTCGATTTTTAAGGGGTTTTAGGGAGTGGCTTGATTAACTCAAAAAAAAATGGTATAAATAAATGAAAACTTGAAACTTGGCACAAATACTTATCTAGTAAATTATAAAATTCGTATTTTTTTAGAAATCTAAACTAAAGGGAGAGAATTTTAATGCGCGGTCCAATTAACTCTAAACTCAGTATGTAAGACCAAAATAAATAATAAAGTGGTTCAGGGCTTTTAGAAAATCTACCCCTAACGGGGTGAAGAGGGGTACCTAGTCAATTTCACAGGGGAGTATTTTATGACGTGGCTTGATTAACTGGAAAATTGCTATGGGGATAAAAAGAGGGGGTATACAGTTTATATGAAAAATCTTATTCATTTGGTTAATAAACTTGAAACTTGGCAATATTTGGCTCAGTAAATAATAAAGATTGTCATTTTTAGTTTAAAAAAACACTCCAAACAGAGGATTGAGGGGGTGACATAGTTGATAGGTTAGAAAAATATGTAACCCGCTGTCGGATTATCCCAAAACTCGGTACAAATAAAACAAAAAATAAAAAAGTACAAGACTTGTGTTTTAGGGTTTTTCAAAAATCGACTCGTACCAAGGTGGAAAAGGGTAATAAATTTTAAGGGGTGGATTTGACAGCTTGGGTTTTATTTTATAGTTCGGGAAATCATCAAATGACCCCTACTGCTCTGAGTGGAGCGGAAGGGAGTGTCAGACTCTTACTGACTAAAACCCACCCGTGTTCCTTCCTTAGGTCTTTATGTTCCCTTTAAAATCTGAGCCCTTTGATCTATAAACTTAAAAATTGGCCCAAATACTTATTTATCTAAATTAATGATAAACATCATACATTTTCGAAATTTTTATAGGAAAGTACGAATTTCACGCGGATGATGTCGCGGGCAGAAGCTAGTACTTCATATATATATTATATTATACTAGTGTAATAATAATATGACAAATTTTATATTCTCAAGCCAATGCCCGGTAGGTACTTATATGCACCATTCAATATGGTAGTCTGGTGTTTTTAAAAGAGCTATCACACTTGCATGTAAATTGCTCTGTTCAAAAATTTATACGTAGCGTTTCGGGAGCGCTGTTGAGGAAACCGCGCGATTGGGGCTATATCGAAGCTTGTAACGAAACCATAGCGAGATCTAATTTGACGCCAACGCCATCTAGGGAAGATGTAAGAAGCTTTTCCTAAGAGCGAAAACGGATTTAAATGTTCAAAATAGTGTGTATATTGATTGTAGTAAACCAAAGGTTTTGAATTTAGGACAAATAAAAAAAAAGTTGTCAATGATTTTTAAGGGCAAATGGATGAAAACCAAGCAGCCAACACAACTTGTTTGATGACTTGTTTTGATTGCTTAAAACGTCTCACAATTTACAAAACCTGAATTTAGTGGCCAGTTTCATTGATGAACCTGATGAAACCTTAAAATTTAATTTTATTCAATAGCTCGTAGGGGTGGACATATAGCAACTGCCATCGCTGACGGAGAGAAAACCTCGTCCATAGAACATTCAATTCGTTGGGAATTGAATGTTCTATGGACGAGGTTTTCGCGGTTTTTTTAAAAGTACGTTTTAATATAGAATACAAGGACCAGAAGGTATTTGGCTTATAATTTTGCTCTTTTCCACTAAAATATGAAGCTAAAACGTTTTCAGAAAAAAATACGTTTTTTCTCGTTTTTCCACTTTAAAAAATCTTATATTTTGTGATTTATATCTGTATTTCTCGGGCGATAGTTTCTCAAAAACAGCTTGGGCAGTTTCTTTTATTTAATTCTGGCGGCGCAGCGTCGTCGAATCTTCACTATTACTTCTAGACGGCATTTCGATTAGATCGTAAACACAAACTGAACATTCAGATAAATAAAAGAAAGATATTCGTGCGTGCGATTTTCACTTGTTTATTCTCTTTAATTTTGTTTTCAAATCAATATCCAGCAAAAGTATGTGGCCAGTATCATTTTGCGCTTGGTGATGAGAACTTTTTGTCTTTTGGCATTATACTATACTTAATTAAGTAACCTATTGAATTGCCCTTTAAAAAAACACAGCACGTACACTATTTGCGCTGTAGCATGGTGCGGGTGACAGTTGCCCGTATGACGTTGACATTTGTCAGTACCACGTAGGGATGTGAGGTTATGCAATTCATTTTTATCGCTAACGATACTCGCAGCGTGAATCTAGTTCTCTTTAATATTGTTATGAAAATTAGTGTATTATTCAGTTGTGCAGTGTAACTACGTGTGTGCTACGTGTATAAACTTGTCAATATAAATGTTTTATGGCTACATAATTATCTTTGTACTTATATAAAATAATCAAAATCGGGTTTATGTTTTTTTTTTCGTGACAACATTTTTGCTCTATGGTGCATCGGCGCGGCGGCCATGTTGTTTACCCGTGCGATGCTGTGAGTGCGAGTACGAGTGCAAGCGCGTTATATTGTGACTTAATGTGACACGTATTACGATTTCATTGTTTGTTTTCATTTTTGTTAAATTGTTATTTGTTATAAGTTTGTTGAGTTTGTTGTTATTACCATGCCTAAGCATACAAAAAAAACTGTTTTGGGTAGTCAGGCCAGGGAGCTTGTTGTTCGCCTCCGAGACTACTTTGAAAGAGAACAACAAAATAATGGACCGTTGTTACCATTGAATCATATTGTAGAACGAGTAGCCGAAGCTCTTGATATTGGCCGCAATACTGTTTCGCGTATAACACGTGAGAAAATTGGCCAAGATGGGATGTTTGAAAATAAATTATCGACACCCAACAAAAAGCGGACCAAGGTGAAGCCAATCACAGATTTGGATGATTTTGCTAAGGTTGCTATTAGAAATCATATTTATGATTATTATAGAAGAATGGAGCTACCCACATTGCTCAAGCTTCTAAAATCATTAAAAGAAGCTGACTTGTTCAAAGGAGGTATTACTTCGCTACGGCAAGTTATAAAAGATATTGGCTTTGTTTACAAAAAAGTTAACAAAAGAAAGATTATTATGGATAGGACTGACATTGCCCTAGCAAGATGTAGATTTTTAAGGAAGGCCAAAAACATAAGTGATTGGAGCAAAGTTGTCTTTTTGGATGAAACGTGGCTAAACGCCAACCACACAGTGGGTAAAAGTTGGACCGACGATACGGCACAATCGTGTACCAAAGTGCCGGAAGGCAAAGGCGAACGCCTTATTATTTGTCACGCAGGTACAGCAAGTGGATTCGTCCCTGATTGTTTGCTGGCTTTTAAGTCAAAAAAAACTACGGAGTATCATGAGGAGATGAATTACGAAAAATTTAAAGATTGGTTCATAGGTCTATTAAACAATTTAAAAGAGCCTATGACCATAATAATGGACAACGCACCCTACCATTCGGTGCAAGTTAATAAACCCCCAAACCAATCCAACCGCAAAAGCGAGTTGGTGAAGTGGCTGAGTGAAAACGGAGTTACAGCAGATATAAAAATGTTAAAGACGGAGCTTATTGCCTTAGTCCGACGCCATAAGCCACCAACTCCTACCTATGCTCTGGACGAGATGGCAAAAGAAAAAGGCCACCAGGTCCTTCGACTACCACCCTACCATTGCCAGTATAACGCTATTGAGCTGATTTGGGCCCAAATAAAAGGTATGCTTTTAATTTCAATTCCCATTTTGAAGCTTTATAAAAAAATCAGCTTTCCGATCGTAGCATGTACAGTCGCCGTCAGATATATTGTAGCAGACAAGGTGACCAAATACTTCTGAACAATTTAAAATGTCAATAAGTTCCATACACTAAAAGTTACCATTAATATCTAAACATTCATTAGTTCATTAATATCTGAGCAGATGCTTGTCAATAATTTCTATACACACAACTAACCAAAAACATCTGAACACTTACAACGTCAAGTGTATCTACGCAGACAATCATTGGGCTTACCTAATTCGTTACTGGGTGATATAAAGGACGAACCAAAAACGACTATCGACTTGACTATCTGTGGTTAGTCCAGTCATTTGGTAGGTTTACCTGGAAAGTTTTTAAACTGGTGATTTTATTGAGTTCGACGTGCTCTCTTTGAATTTTCACATTGTCGCTCATTGTTTTATCTTTGCCGCTCGTACCGCCATATTTGAAAAATGGCGCTCAAACTGCCAGGGTCATCATAGTATGAAAATTAGCAAAAGAGTTCCTATATTATATATTGAATTTATAGTAAGATGGAAGCACTTCCTACTGCAATTTTTCCTCAACTGCTCAGATATCTAAGACTACCCCATCTGCATAGAATACACTTGACGTTGTAAGTGTTCAGATATTTTTGGTTAATTGTGTGTATAGAAATTATTGACAAGCATCTGCTCAGATATTAATGAAGTAATGAATGTTCAGATATTAATGATAAGTTGTAGTGTATGGAACTTATTGACATTTTGAATTGTTCAGAAGTATTTGGTCACCTTGTCTGCTACAATATATCTGACGGCGACTGTACCTAGTTTAAAAACATTACCAGATACTAGATTAGGCTGATTGATGATTATTTGAATACTTTTTTTTATAAGTTCGTTTATTTTTAGGTTACGCCGCAAGAAATAATACTTCGCCGCCATTTACGGCAAATAAGATGTTGGCCCTATTACAAGAGGCCATCAACAATGTTCAACCTGAAGACTGGTCGAAGGTCGTGAATAAAACAAAAAGGGACATTATGTCTGATTGGGATCGTGACATACATATTGACAACATAATTGAGTCATCGTTAATAATATCCGTCACAGATTCAGATGATGAATTGAGTGACAATTCAGATGTTCCTGACTCTGATATGAGTTTAGACGAATAACATGTATTTTTTTTTAGCAACCTTTTAAGCAACCTTACCCTATAAATGTTCTGTTGTATAATTAGACCTTTTAAAAATAAAAATTGACCTACGCACAATATACGTTTTTTATTATAAAAAATATCGACTATCCATCGTAGCAGTACATCCCATCACTAAATACGTCTATGGCGTTACGTTATACGCATAACACTTTGCTTAATTTTTCATTCAATTTGATTTTATTTCTTGATTAGAACATTCTGGTTGGGTTTAATTTAATTTACTACAGTTATTAATTATTTAATATATTACGAATGTGGTACAACTGAAATATTAAGTCATAAATTGTAAATCGCGGCAACTTTCAAGAGTGAAACGAAATGTTACTGAAACTGTCACCCGCACCATGCTACAGCGCAAATAGTGTAGGTAACAATGAATTTTCATACACTTTTTCGACCCGCACATTTGTACAACAGTAATGAAGTACAGACACATCAAGCTACTCAAAACTGTCAAATTTTCGCAATCAACTTTGAACCTTTAGCGATAAAGTTGAAATTCTATTAAATAAATTTGACAGATAACTTGATGTGCTGGCGTCTGTACATTCTGTATAATTTTTAAAAGTAATAAGGTACTTTCCGAGCAGGTACAGTATAAAGAAAGTTATTTTACTGGTGAGGTATTTGAGTAAAACACGTACTTGTATTAGTAGCTAGTACCTACAGTGCGCGCAACATAAGTCTGCGCGTGGCTGAAATCGGAAATAATCATTTGACGCTAGCTTCAATTTTACAGCCTTACTAATAAAGATTTACACACGACGTATACCGGAGTTATAACACTTACTCTACCAATAAAAGATATTTGACAGTTCAGTTGTACAGTTGTATATTTGTATATTCAGTTGTATAGCGGGAGTTGATATTGTATGAGAAATTAAACATAAAGTGTCTGCCTGGGTTCGAACTCAGGTCCGAATTCAGTCGGGGTCAATAACACTGGGCCAACACTGCTCCTTACAATCACATTTAAGTAATCCAATATAATCTAAAATTAATTGAAGTAACACTGTCATTAGCTACTTAATTAAATTCTAGCATTTTATATGGTCAAGTTGCTATTTGGAAATTAAAAAAAATTAAGAGATAGATTTATGTTCAATCAAACACAAATAAACTGACCATCAAATGTAATGATAATCTTAATTATAATGTTCTGATGATATGCAATTATAGGCACAGGTAATGTAAAACTAATTAAAAATTGTATCGTTATTGTATGGATTTATGTTGAATCAAACACAAACAAACTGACCATCAAATGTGATGATAACATTAATTATAATATTATGATGATATGCAATTATAGGCACAGGTATTGTAAAACTAATTAAAAATTGTATCGTTACTGTATGGATTTATGTTGAATAAAACACAAATAAACTGACCATCCAATGTGATGATAATATTATGATGATATGCAATTATAGGCACAGGTAATGTAAAACTAATTAAAAATTGTATCGTTACTGCATGGATTTATGTTGAATCAGACACAAATAAACTGACCATCAAATGTGATGATAATATTAATTATAATGTTCTGATG
This sequence comes from Luperina nickerlii, assembly GCA_963855955.1. Taxonomy (NCBI): domain Eukaryota; kingdom Metazoa; phylum Arthropoda; class Insecta; order Lepidoptera; family Noctuidae; genus Luperina; species Luperina nickerlii. The sequence continues at coordinate 5,408,878 of OY979662.1, forward strand.
ATATGCAATTATAGGCACAGGTATTGTAAAACTAATTAAAAATTGTATCGTTATTGTATGGATTTATGTTGAATCAAACACAAATAAACTGACCATCAAATGTGATGATAATATTAATTATAAATATAATGTTCTGATGATATGCAATTATAGGCACAGATATTGTAAAGCTAACTAAAATCTGTATCGTTATTGTCCTTCTGAAGTCCCTCCTACGTTACTTAGTGGTACTGCTCTAAATTTAGTGACTAGATTTAAGAATCTAAGACATAGTCTAACGCCTGACCTTGAGGATAACGAAGATGACCGGAGCATGTGGCGCTGGCAGTGAGGAGATTGCTCCTCACTGCAACTGCACTGAAAACCTGCGAGCCAACGTATTGATGTTGGCTCGCAGGTTTTCACGTTACACCAAGGAGATTGAAATTACACTATTTAAGGCATATTGCCAGTCTTTTTAATCCAGCAGCCTGTGGGTCAAGTTTTCACGCTGGGCTTACAACGTCATTCACCTACAATACAATAATGCATGTATGATGATGGTGGGATTGCCGCGACACTCGCTGTAGTGCTTCAGGAATGTTTGCGGAGCGGAAGCGCAAACTGACGGCTTTCATGCCATCAGGCGAATCTGAGGTGGTGTCACTTCTTTTGCTCGGCTCTTAAGGGCCGTAGAGTGATGTTAAAAGGCTAATCTACCTTAATAATACCCCTAACAAATGTAAAAAAAATTATAGTCCAATGATTAAATTCCGACTAACTTCCAATCCGTAGCATTAGCACGTCCAAACATAAAAACAAACCCTTCAATTTTATTATATTCGTAAAGATAGATGGGGCTTGTGGTTAAGTTTTAACAGTCACACCGGTCGATCGATCAGGTTAAGCTACGCTTGCCGCGGTTGGTCTTTGAATGGGTGACCATCTTCACATACCAAGACCACTCCGTGCCTCGGAAAGCACGTTATGCCGTTGGTACCGACTGTCATTCGTGGATATTTGACAGTCGTTACGGATCGTCAGTAGCCCGAAACTGACAACCAGTCTTACCAGGGGTATCGTATTACCCAGTAACTGATGGGTTGTGCAGGTCAGATAGGCAGTCGTTCCATGCAAAACACCTGCATCCGGTTAGACTGGAAACCGACACCAACATATTTGGGAAAAGGCTAAGCAGATGATGATGGAATACAGACATCAGAAGATAGAATTTATAGCCAAATTGCACTTTGGTGAACATTTAAAGGAATTCTCATAAACGATCAATTCATTGTAAGAATTAAATTCTCCTTCTTCTAAAGTGTGTTATCAAAGTGTTTCACAAACTATTTCCATTTCAACGTTAGATCGGAAATTATCATTTAATTATTTATTTGCGGGCACTACGGAAGACGGGGAATGGAAAGGAAATCAGAAGCACCGAGGAATTTTATTGCTGCCGTTCCTGTTCTGAGAATAGAGATAACACTATTATCTAATACTAAAGCACTGGATAGATTTAGTCATGATGATGATGTTAAGTAAAATGTTATTCTGTCTGTATTCTCTGTATTTTTGTATGTGTGCTTACTAATATTTCTGTAAGATTATTAACGACAATATGGATTTAATTTCCGAAATAAATGATTTGACTATTATATTACTATAAAATAAGGCTATGGTTTGTGAATGACTTTCCTAATCTTATTTACAATACAGAAATGTGGGTTTATGGCGGTACTTAGGCACCTACTGTGCCTACCTAATGTACCTACCTACATATACTGTCTTTTGAAGTGTTGTTTCTCTCATGTGGAAATAATAATATTTGTTTGTTTGTAGTCCGCCTTTGTACCTTTTTGTGCGAGAAGTTTAAATAAATAAATAAATGTTTATTTCCAGTAAAATGATCACATAGGTTACAAGTACAGTAATATGGTATAGCATAAAGTGCATTGAGTATTATCTCCTGGCTCCCAAACTAGTTTTATAGCCTGTGACTTGGGGACCAGTGATTCCATAAGGGTAGATAGATGATCAAAATGTTTTAGTAAAACTGATTTCACCAGTAACATGGTTAACATAACAATATATTATTATTTATGTGTATAAAAAGAAGAAATATATCTTTGATGAATTAACATATCTTTGATATTTCATAGATATATATTCTGGTACTAGTTACCTACTTTAGTTTTCAGCAGTTTTGTGGCCACACACACACACACACATTATACCGTCTATTTAATTTACAGGAAAACTTATGGTTGATGGAGGATTTCTGCATCTTTTGTCCTATTCTTGAAGTTTCCATGTTGGACAGACGAATTTCTGGAAAGATGAGCGGTATTGCTATTACCGTGGGTGAGCTCCCCACAGATGACCAAGGTGACGAGGGTACGTGGTATTTAATTATTTCGTTATTCTTGCCTGAGATATTGCCGCCGAGGAATATTGAACGTCATAATATTGCTTTTGATAAAAACTCCCAATAAATTCACATTCAAACTTAGGTTTGTAAAGCAATAGGCGTGACGACAGCATCAAATAATCAAAGATTTAATGATTTTAGGGGAAAGTACATATTAAAAGGATTTAAAACACTGATTTAGTTTTATTTAAAATTTGAGATTAATCGGATTTTCACTAAAATAAAAGATGAAAATATTGCATTCGGCCATTTTGACTGAAACGCCCATCACAGCGCATAACGTCACGCCAAAGTAAACGTCAGTTTTGTTGTGACTACTACCGATTACGCATTTGGACCGATTTTTTATTAATTTAAGTGTAATTTATCCACTCCACTCGACTCTACAACACGAATCTATAACAATGGAAACAGGCTTAATAAAATACATTGTATAATATGGTTAAACGATATATTTGTCTGTTCTTGAATCAATTTAACTAAATAAAAACAACTTAAAGGAATGCCAATATAACAACAGGGGCTTTTTTTAATTTTCTTCAAGTTTAAATCTTCTATCCTTTTTTCATCCTTTAGCATCTCGCTACAGTCAGATGTAGACTCCATTTGAAGAGATTTTACGGATATTGATGATTCTGAGTTACGGAGGGAGTATAAGAAGTATCACTATCTGATTGTTCTATTTGTTTGACTATTTAACTCAAAACATTTATACTTGATCTTGATGGGTTACTATTAACACCATGCTTGATTTTATATGATGATGTAGAGACAGAATGTAGAAACGGCTTCAATGGCGATGTCATCTGATTTATCAAACTGACTTTTGTTGGCTAGCTTTACTTCTGAATGTTTTACATATGTTTACTTGAACTGATTTATCCAACACTCTTGGTGTTCATTGGGGAACTTCTTCAACAATCTGCTGAACTGTAAAATAAATAAATAATTGTTTTGTTATTTAAGTGCAAAGTTATAATTATGAACACAAATAGGAGATTACTAGGATATTATGTAATAATACTGAAAATACAGTTAACTTTTTCAATGCTTTATTCCGCCATGACACTACGAGCTGTTTTCGCGCACTATTGAAAAAAATATTAGAAACTAAATGATTTATTTAAATGTTTTACTAGGTTCGGCTCGGTTGTAATTTTTGATGAATGAAGTGAAAACTTCATGGAAATTGTTCTACCAGAATCGCGTCGCACCGTGGCGTTGCGCCCGTTTGGGGGAGCCTAAATAATATAGTCTTATGTTGTTGTCTACACTGCTCTCAAAACGGTGAAGGAAAACATCGTGAGGAAACCGGCATGTCCTAGAACCAAAAATTCAAGACATGTGACCAGTGGCGTGCCTAGGGGTCAAAATAAGGGCAAGCCCACACATTTTCAACGTATAAAAAAAACGCCCAACTGAGGGATTGGCTGATTTTCAGTTATTAATGTTTGTGTTCGAGTTCATTGATTGGTATTTTTTTAATATATTTATTTATTGATAGGTTTAAGTAAGTTTGTTGTTGTGAATTATGATTTTATTAGGGCAAGCCGGGCTTTTCGGCTTCTATGAAGGTACTGCCCCTGCATGTGACATCTACCAACGGGCACTGGGTCCGCGTGGTGGATCACGGCCCACTCCCTCTCACAGAGAGGAGGCCTGTGGCCCAGCATTGGGAAACATTATAGGCTGATTTTGTATGTGTTTGTGTTGTCTACTAATGTTCTTAATTTTTGATGAGTTAATTAAAAAAAAATGTTTAAATATTAATAATAATGTGTTTTTGTTGCAGAATTTGTCGCAATGATGTCGGAGATAAGTAAGTATTTTAGAACTTTATTTTAGGTACTATATACATTACTTGAACCGTAGTGTAGAGATAAATGTGGGAGAGTAGCGCTGAGCACGATGATTTACTCATCGTCGTACTCAGCGCTTCTACTCCACATTTTTTATATACCAAGTGTGGAACTCTTGCCAGCGTCTGTGTTCTCTTCCACATTTAACCCGTCTGCCTCCAAATTAGGTTTGGACAGTCATCTTCTAGGGAAGCTCGATCCACCATAGGTCTCATCCATCGCTTTCCATCAAGCGTGGTCAAGGTCAAAAGCAGACCCAATTAACAATGTCAAAAAAAATCGCCTGGCAGGACGCCTGCAGTCGGTTTATTTGGTTAATTTGAACTTGCGTGGACGGACCAGATTTTACATTCGTGCTAACTAGGGTACCCACGTTACCTTGATATTGACTATGAGGTCCCCTCGGAAGCGATCATGAATAGTTTATTTTTATTATTTTTGTGATTATGATTATGCTATTTGCTATGTATTCGATGGTTTATACGTTATAATTATTATGGTCTCTATAAAACTTTGCGCTCTCAGACTTACAGTTATTTTTTATACAAGGTGGCGTAAAAGTTGTCACCCGATGTTCTTTGGCTGTTACTTTTTTATGAATGAAAAAATGTTGTATCCCATATCATTTTCTCACTGCCAGAATTGATCACCATTTGAGCCCGATTTATGGCATTTTCCATCACTCTTGCCAGAACTTCCGGCGATAGGTCCTCGCATTCTTGACGGATATTTTCTTCTTCAGAGCTTCAAGGGTCTGAAACTAGTTGCCATAGACTCGAGGCTTCAAAAAACACTACAAAAAGAAGTCTGTAACAGTTAAATCAGTTATCAGTCAGATTAGGCGCCCCGAAGCAATTATTATTCCGCGTTCGTTAAGTTAAGAGTATAGCGATTCAGTTCTTGTTCACGTGTATTTTGTATCTGTTTACTCCAATGTCAAAATAGAATTTACATTTGCCGCCATTGGCAAAAATTATAGCATCTTTCGATATGGTGATGACTTTTGCGCCGCCTAGTGTAGGTATATAAGATTTCCGTAAGTCTGCGCCAGGTGTCATATAATATATTTAACGTTAATTTTTAGACTAGAGTTTCTCTGGAATAAAAAACTATTCGAATTTAACGAAGGTAGAATACTGCCAGTTATTTCGTTAAATGATTCATAAACAATAAAAGTTTTATAACATAATTTCAATTGCATATATTATAAAACAGCCTCCCAGGCGATTATTATAAGCGGTGATACAGTAAGATTATTATTCTAGGATGAAAAGTGTATGTCTACAATGGTAAAGGCAAATGGTGAAGGGCGGGTTTTAGAGGACTGTCTTATGTAATTTTGATTTTAAAATATTATGGTTTTTGAGGCACAGAAAACCAGATCTAATATCGGATGAATATTTATTGTAAATTAAACTAATTTACCTGTATTGGATCATTACCCACCTACTTGAATAGAATCATTAGGATGTAATGTATTACATGAACAACCTCATTCTACGCAATAACATAATATTGTATAATGTTAAGAATAGCATAATCAGCTTATAAAGTTGCTACTGTTACGTCACAGGCCGCCTATCTTAGAGGGAGTGGGCAGTGGCAGTGGTAGATGTCACATATCATCGATGTTTTGGTTCTAGGACATGCCGGTTTCTCAGTCGTGAAGAAAATAAATTATTTACACAAAGTAAAGTATGAGTTCGAACAGACCTACAACCTATAGCTCATAAGTCGCGGCCGTAACCACTTGACCACCACTGGTCTCCATAATTATCATTTAATTATAAGCTGGATATGCTTATGTTATGCTAATATTTGCTATAATATGCTATGCTTTGAATTTCCCTGCGTGATCGAATCAGAAATGAGGAGATCCGCAGGAGAACCAAGGTAACGGACATAGCCCAAAGAATTGCCAAACTTAAGAGGCATTGGGCAGGGCACATTACTCGCAGAACAGATAGCCGATGGGGCCGAAAGGTTCTGGAGTGGACACCGCGTTTCGGAAGACGTAGCGTTGGAAGGCCTCCCACAAGGTGGTCCGACGACCTTGTGAAGGCCGCAGGAACCCGTTGGATGTGAGAAGCACAGAACCGGTCGAAGTGGAGGTGCTTGGGGGAGGCCTATGTCCAGCAGTGGACATCTTTCGGCTGAAATGATGATCTAATAATTATGACAAGGTTCTTAGCATGGTTAAGGTCTTCATATGTCGACCGCGCCTAGACTCAGTTTTTTCTAAGTACTTACATACTTAAATTATGAACATTGTACCTAATGTAAGATCTAAGAGATAGTTATCTCTTTATGTCTTTGACACTTCTCCTTCTTTGAACCAGAACAAAGAAAGCTGTACTACACTGGTTCAATGGACGTGTTGAAGACTCGTCCAGTTCACGGCTACCTTGACTTCGAGAATACCTTCCCTGTGCTGCAACTAGCCACCAGACTGCCAGACTTCAGGTTTCGGATGTACAGAAATAATATGGTGTACGGCATCGTTACTGATTTGGTAAGATTACGCAGCGTGGTTTAAAGACACAGTTACACAACACCTCGTGATCTTATTGGTGATGTTCTTCTGGAAGGTCAGGTGCGTAGTACTTCCAAAAGGCGTGCTTGTATGACCAGATGTATGAACGTTAGCGAGGGGAAAGGGGTATGCCCTTTCCCCTCGCTAACGTTCATAGATCAGCCGGTCGATTCTGTAAAAATCTCACCGTGAAAACTTAGGTGATGTGAGTTTGTTTTTGCTAGGAATCGACATTATTGACAGCTCACTCCACGCTCACTTCACCTAAGTTTTCACGGTGAGATGGTTACAGAATCGCACTGCTGGTCATAGAAACGTCTGGTCAACGCCTTTTGGAAGTACTACGCATCTGACCTTCCAGAAGAATAGGATAAGGATCGTAGCAGGCGATGGCATTCTGCAGTATCCTTCCCCCATAGGAATAAGCCGTGAGTTTATTTGATGTTATGTTATTATGCCTGTGTTCCCTAAAGTGATGGGATAGTATAAGATCTGAAGTAAGATCTTTTTCTGGTCCCTATTGCTGGGTTGCTAAGTAAATGAGACCAGATAAAGGGATTCAGCGTAACTGTTACAATACATGTTCTGTAAGTTTTATACTTCTTCTTCTTCTTCTTAGCGTGTCGATGGCAATAATAAAGTTTTTATTCTTAAATTTTTTTGACACCAAATTCGGCATCGCGAATTGTGTTCGCTGACGCAGCCATTAGATCCTCACGTGTGCAGGTGACAGGGCATGCGGTGCAGGATGGGAGGTGAGCCATTATCTGTGGACAGACACCACATACACACTGGAGGTCAGTGCCTTCCATGAACCCCCTCTTGTGGAGCTTGTCCTTGCTGCGGCCTACTTTGGTACAAATTCTATTTAAAGTTTTCCAAGTTGGTCACGGCCACTCTCTAATGGTTTAATAAAGAGATCAGGAGGTTTAAGTTGTTCATTCCAAAGGTCACAAGCCACGTTGCCTATTTATACTTCTAACAGGAATCTAATTCGTTAGGTAAGCATGACATTGAAGAAAAAAATTAAAACTTAAAGTATTTTTAATTATTAAGAGTAATGAACAATTTAATTAGGCAACCCATTTGCAATTATATTTGTGCACATATATTTTGATCATAGGAACGACGATCTTACTTCGGCTCTTAAACTATGAGAGGTGTAAGTTACACCCACATTTTGCCAGGAATGTTAAAGATAATAAGTGCGAGCTTATCAGCCACATGACCGTTTGCCATCAAACGAGCACAAATCTAGACTACAAGCTGATACTAAGAAATTCCTAACGGAAAAACCTACTAATAGTTCCCGATCTGGAAACAAGCACGCAACAATTGGTTTAAGCTCCATGATTTGTGACATAATCGTTTATACACACATAGTTTAAGTCTGGGTTAATACTGGCTTGAACTTACTATTGTCGTTCAATTGAGATCATTATTATGTCAGAGGGGAATTTCTCTTATGTTTTAAGAACGTTCTCATTCTAATCTACTGAGATTAGAATGTGAAAAACGAAAACGAAAACTAAAGGTATTTTTGACAGATTGGGACTGCCCAATCTGTCAAATATACCTTTAGTTTTCATAATTATTTGCCGAATTGTTGACATTGATTGTCATTGAGACATGATTGCTACTAGATTTTTTTCGTTTTTAATTACAGCACAGGTCTACATAGAACTACCTGGTTTCGTTAGAGACAACAAGTCAGGATGGCCGAGCGGTCTAAGGCGCTGCGTTCAGGTCGCAGTCCACTTCTGTGGGCGTGGGTTCGAATCCCACTTCTGACAAGTTTTTGCTGTCACTTGCAAATAGGCTCAGTTTTAGAGCCTAATTATATCTTTGATGGCATTCAATCTTTTACTCTTTTTAGGGTTCCGTAGTCAACTAGGAACCCTTATAGTTTCGCCATGTCTGTCTGTCCGTCTGTCCGTCCTCGCTTAATCTCTGTGACCGTTAGCACTAGAAAGCTGAAATTTGGTACCAATATGTATATCAATCACGCCGACAAAGTGGTAAAATAAAAATTGGAAAAAAATGTTTTATTAGGGTAGCCCCCCTATATGTAAAGTGGGAAGTGATTTTTTTTTTTATTTCAACCCTAACTTGTGATATATTGTTGGAAAGGTATTTAAATTACTAAAATCATTTTTTGATAATGTCAATAATTTCGGAAATAATCGCTCCAAAAGTAAAAAACAATGTGTCCCCCCCCTCTAACTTTTGAACCATAAGTTTAAAAAATATGAAAAAAATCTGCAAAGTAGAACTTTATAAGGACTTTCTAGGAAAATTATTTTGAACTTGATGGAAACAACAGTTTTTGAACAAAAAAGACAAAATTTGTACAAAATAATTTCTGGACTAAGTTTGTAGTATAATCGTATATGCAAGCATTTTTTTAACTTCGTTTACATATTTTATTATCCTGAACGTATCCCTTTGTGTTCGCGCTAAAAACCGTCACGAGTCGGAGCGCCTGCCGCGGAGCGTGCAATGATGCACGCTCCGTGTTCGCGCACGTACCCACTACCGGGAGCAGTTGCAGGAGCGCGGAGCGCTGCTGGAGCGCGAACATAATGGATACCTACCCACTTTTAAACTTATAAGTAGGAACACTTATTGTGACGGACGGGAAACTACGGAACCCTACACTGAGCGTGGCCCGACACGCTCTTGGCCGGTTTTTTTTTTACTTGCTTAATTCAATAAACAACAAAATATTACGACCACGAAATGAGGAATTATGTGAAAAGACAACGTTATGGTTTCAGGGTTCCTACAAACAGGCGCGACACGCGATATAACCGCGCGCGACACAAAGGCATCGCTCGTTGCGCGACTTGCGGTGCCTTTGTGTCGCGCGCGATTTTATCGCGTGTTGCGCCTGTTTGAAGGAGCCTTAAAAGAAGATGTACCTACCTAGTGACAAAAATTTAAAAGAGTATACTTAGATGGTTAAGTCATGATAAGAGAATGAATGGAAGGCAACTAACAAAATGGTTACAAGGAAGAGAGAGAGGAAGAAACGTAGGGAGGAGGTGCTTTAGAAGGACGTAAACTGACTTTACTGATGACGTTCTTCATAAAGGTCTGGTACATAGTGTTCGCAACCAACGTGATTGTATGACCAGAGAGGTAGTTGCGTAACACACTATCAGTAGCAATTGGTTTAATTTTGACAGTTCAACAATATTCATTGCGTTATTTACGATGTTGGGCAGACATACTTTTCGAACTTAAGGAGCAATGGATTATCAATATCCTCTATAATGATTCAGATTGATTAGGGTGTAACGCAATCAGGATGCAGATGTATGAACATAAACGAAGCAAAAGAAGTATTTATAATAATTCGCAGCAAGTGGCTTTTGTTTCTTTTCCTTGGGAAAAGGCGTGAGTTTTTGTATGTATATAATATGTATTTCACTTAGGGGTTTGTTTTCATCATTTTCTTTGTTTATCGTTATTTGTTTGTTTGTTAATCCATTTACAAAGGCTGTTGTGCCTGCATCAAAAATGTTTCTATCGCAAAAAGCATATTATAATGTCGCCGAATTTCTAGCCAAAAAAGTTTTTGATTGAATAATTTTGACTTTTTCCTGACACTAAAATTAAATTTACATGACCACGGCTGTAATTTTTGACATAATTCCTGTAATTTTTGACATTAATCTTGTAATTTTGACATCTATCTTGTAAATTTGACATAAATCTTTTAATGACAGACATGTAGTTACTTTGACATTATTCTTGTATTTGATTGACATTAAAGTTTTTTGCCTTAAATTTAATTTTGACATTATAACATAAAAAATAATTTCTAATTTGTAAAGTTTCTAAATAAAAACTTTGTAATTGCATTTTTCGATTTTTTGTATTGTTAATTCTATTCATTTTTATGGAAATATTTGTACGCCGATACTTACGGCTAAACATGATTGGACTCAAACTATATAATATCTTGCATGCTCTTGTATGTATACAATGTTTAACAAATAAAGAAATCTTATCTTATCAAACTAAAGTGTAAAACCTTTACAGGAGCAAGCATTATCAGAATTAGAACGTCGTCTCAAAAATATGGAGTTTAATTCGTTAAGTGATCTGACAGACGACATGAACAAGGCAGTCGATGATGCAGCGGGGAACATCCTCAAGTTCCTGGATATCATTCAATACTCCTGCCCTAACAGCAGCGTTGAGAACACAATGGTAAAGTACAGCACTGAGCTGGACATCAAACAGCTTGCTTTGCAGAAGGAAGAAATTGTAAGTTTGTTTTAGCGTGGATTTTTAATTAGATATTAATTTTTTCCCGTGGCTTCGCCCGCATGGAGGTCTGAAATGATCCCACGGGAACGTAACGGATACAACGTATCTTATGCTCTTACCCGCGTTATGGGTTATGTGAGTGCCACATTCAAATTCGTTCAGCCGTTTGGGCGTGGAAACGTAATAGACAAACCAAAAGACAAACAGACTTACCTACTTTCACATCTATAATATTACTAGAAAAGTCCGTGAAGCCGCCCTCCAAGAGCGACATAGGCAGATAGTCGCTCTTAGAGTGAGAAAGTATTCGGATCCGCGCGTCGAGACTAGTGGTGACTAATTAATATCGAAAAACTCAATAAAGAATAAAGATTAAAAATAAATTGGTAATCAGTTATTGAAGTGAAAACTTCTTTAGCGGCGTTGTACACTTTTTTTGTAATGGGTAAAAAATGTTAAACTCGCGTCAGGACACGTGACTTGATCGAAAATTCGTAAGACGGATGGCCGTAGCCGGTACCGCGCGTGTTTTGTTTATAAGACGATTCACAAAATACACACGTAATTGTTCAAGTTTTCACTTCTGTCGGCACTCCCGGAGTGCCACTGTTTTTTTTTTTAACGTACGAAATAATAACAGTTTTACAGTTTATAAACAGAAAAGAAATGGAAACTTCAGTCGATTATTATCAATTTATAGTCTTTTTTTTTCTTATGTGTTTCTGCGATCAGTCCTTTTTATTATTTTCTTTAATTTGAAATGGGTTTGCTCTTGACTCCAATCTAGGTCAGAGGTGACAGAGACAAAATAGACGATGAAGTGAGCTTATCCCCTGGACTATGAGCAGATTTGTTATTGGATTTGATGGTGTAGAGTGGTTTCTCCAGTGAGATTTCCCACATAATATTTCATGACAGCATGTCCTAGTTGGCATTGGCAACCGCTGTGATATAACTACATATATTACAGCGACATAAAGATATAACAAAAAATGTGTATCTTCGAACAATATTTTTTTGCTTCTGGAACCTTTTCATGTCTATCATAATTATTGTTGCTACATATTAAAATTTATTGATAATACAAGGTGTAATTGAAAAGATTTTGGATCTGAAAAGTGGTCTTTGTATAAGCACAATGACCCCTTTTCAGATAAAAAATCTTTACCCATATTAAAAGTTTTCCATAATGATAAGTCAATATGGAAAACTTTTACTATGGCTCCAAACCTGAAATTCGCAAATAAATCTGCTGCTGTCCACAATTTTGTCAAGTTTTACTCATTGTATTATAAATTTTGTACAAAAAAGACAAATAAGTTCCTACCCCAGACACTACTCCAAATATGTAACTCCCGTAAACCTCAATTATTGTTCAGGAAAAAATCTACCAGCAACTCACAAAGAGAACGCAGCGATGCTCTTCAACCATAAGTCTCATTCAGTCTATAACTAAATCTGGGATGCACAGTTCGAAGAAAGATATCAAGTTGATGCTTGCCGATATTAAAATGATTGCTGAAAGCTTGAAGAATCTTATCTATAAGGTCCCGTGAATTTAGATTTTAAAATGAAATAGCAGACCACCGTATTCGCTAGATAATTAAGAAAATATTTGCACTCTAGTTTTATTGAAGCTGATTAAAAATAAAAGACAAATGTAATAGTCTAGTTTCGATTACAAAAGAAGTGATGCATAGTTATTTACACATTAATATAAGAGAAACTTTGCTCACTTGCTTGAATTAAGGCAACAAAAATAAATTAGTGAAAATTTAATCAATTTCACCAAACAGTCGCCGCCCGCCCCTCGTTCACCTTCCACGCTCAGCCAAACAATTTTAGCCACCTATTAAGTACATTAGGCTTTGGAAAAGTTAACAAATATCATATTATGTAAGTAAAGCAGTAACTTTACCTAGGTACATCATTATATTTGTTTACCTACATTTCCTTCTTTCAAGGCCACCGCAGACAGGCGCGACGCGACTTTAGTAGAACAATTTCTATGAAAACTTAATGGAAATCGTTCTACAAGAATTGCTTCGCACTGACGCGTCGTGCCTGTCTGCTGTAGCCTTGAAAGAAGGAAATGTAAGTAAACAAATATAATGATGTTGGTAAAGTTAGTATGTGGTATAGCTACCTAACTGCACCAACAGGAGAAAAAATACCTACTTATTTTCCGATCTTATTTCAGGCATCCGAAGGATGGCCCGACGTAGTGGTATGGCTTCTCAATGGAGGATCAAGGGTTGCCTACTACAAACTGTCAATAGCTGACATAGTGTTCTCAGTGATTCCTGAACAGAATGGAAGACAATGTGGACGAATACAAAGCGTATATTTAAAGGTTTCTTTATTTATTTACTTAAAGTTCCTATAACAAACCCTGATAAGAAAAACTGATGATTCAGCGAAAAGAGTGTTGGAAAACTTTGAAGTCTTCGTGTAACCCCTATTAGATTAGGTTTGGATTGTATGGAGGCCTAATGTAACCCACATTAGGCCTCCTTGCACCAGTGCAATCCATCACATACATTGCTGTGGATGTGTGCATCACATGGTAGCAGAATTCGATGACAGAAATCGCCACACTCTTTTAGCGCTGTACTTTTAACGACCGCGGCTGCTAATAAAGGGCATTTTAAAATAAGTCCCTCGAAAGTCACACACAACGGGGAACCCAATGGTTCAACCCCAATGAAGGGCGGCCAGGCCGTGGGGGCACCTCCTCCGAATATTATTTGCGCCTTAAAATAAATCTTAAAAGTTTTGTCAATTCGTAAAAACCGTGCGAAACGGGGGTGCTCGCTAGAATGCTGCAGAAATGACGAAATTTCAAGATTTCTTAATTAAATTTAAGATTAATACTAATGTATGGCATGATACTTATAAGCCTCCTGGGTTCTAATTCACTATAATCACTTAATAATTATTACGTAATAACTTAAAACAGAAGGTCCCTTGAGTAGGGACTGAATAAATTAACCGGCTTGGTATTACATGGATCTCACATCTTTTTACGGTAGAAGAACTTAGTTGCGAGAGTTGGCTTTTTTTTACAAGTTATGTTTTTGGTGGCATTCGTTTTTCATAATGCCTCCACTGTATCGGCAGCGACCGGATTTGCCGACGCAACCACCAGCAATCAGATAGCCGATGCCACTTTCATTCGGATTTTCGTAGTGAACGTACGTGGGGAATGTGCTTGTGAGATAATGGAGGAAAGCGAAGAAGAACGCGCGAGCGCGCGTCGTGCGGCCACTGATCGGCATTCCGTATGACGTCATCGGCACGCATCGCAAAAGTTGCCCCTTTGCCGATGAGCACATTATTGCGATCCGTAGGATGCAGATCAGTGGACGCACTTGTTACTTTCTATACAAATAATACTAAAACTCGTTGCGTGCTATGCATGTTGTCGACGCTTACCTTTAAAGGAGCCTACACTTACCATCGCGTTCAATGTCACGCGTAAGGCATAACAGACGAAATCGGAAAACAGTCGCGATCGGAAAGCGACGGCCGCCCATCACGTGTCGCGGGCGGCCCCGCCAAAGTACGCACACAGCTTCGTTTCGTGTCAGTACGAACCCTCCGCTTGCTGCGCACCGCACGTCTCGTCCTCTCCTAGTTTTGACTCTCGCTTAGGTACGTGAAAATCATAATATTTACAGCGTTTACTAAATACATTCACGTACGTAGCCGTTAAAAACGTCATAATATGGACTTTTAGACAAAGTTCTACATTGCAGAATGGCGTCTCAGTCATTATTACAGTGTGTCAATTTCTATCTAAAGCTTCGTGTACCTTGCCATCGGGTACGTACCTACTATACACAATAATATTATTATTATCTAAATTTATCTATATCAACACCTATAAGTAGTATATTTACCTACATAAACATAAAGTCACTTTTCGTGTCCGTCGTTCTTTTAACATTTGCGACTGATTTTTTCACCATTATTAAAAGAATTTATTCCGGAGGGTTTATGTGTATATAAACTTACTTAAAATAATTACTTATATTTCGATATTTTGCAAACCGTGTGAAGCAGGCGCGGGTCGCTAGTAGGTACCTACATCATAAGTTACTTAAATGTGATGTTAACAGAGGAGGGTCCGGTAACGGAACGGACAGCCGCGGCGGGTTCACGGATGAGTGCTAACGCGTGCCCGTGTTCTCGCCGTAAGCGGCAGAGGAGGACACCGTGGAGTTTTAGTGGGTTAGAGTCTCACATAACTGCACTATCTCGCCGTGGTAGTGCAGAATGCATGAGCATTTCTCCACGTTAAAGAAAAAAAAAAAGCGTCTGGACAGGCAAACAGTTTATTGCCTTTTCTATAAATTAAAAGATAAAAGCTGCTACTGTCTATCCTCTAACTTTATTGGGTATCATAAATATTTTGGTATTCACAATATTATGGTTGTATGTTTCGGACGTTCTATCATGGCTGCGCGACATGTTGATCGTGGACGTTCTGATTTGTACTCGTTTTGTTGTTGGCAGAAAACTTAAAGAAAAGTATATTTAAATAATTTTCCTGTACCTACTAAAGTTAAACCAGTAGAGTTATGGTTAGTTTACTTTTATTGTACGCAATTAATAAGTCCTACACAGTAGTTTAAAATTATAAGGTTGTCACAATCTCTAAAAATTGCGTAAAGATAATGCGAAGAAAAATTTAATTATTGCTGTTTTTTGATTCCTCCTTTCAGAACTAAGCTTTTTTCAGCAATTTAATTGATCTGTGTAAATATACAGAAAAGAAAGAAAACTATTATTGTATCATTGCCAAAACTAAAGACTAATTAATGTTATGAAAAAATTCTAGGGAAATGGAATTTTTTGTCTAGGTCAGAGGTGACAGAGACAAAGTCTACGATGGAGTGAGCATACCTAGAAGAAGCTTGTTCACTCTTACTTTGAAGAGATTCTGGTTGTATGCACTCTGAAACACAAACGCAGGTAGAGAGTTCCACTCTTTTGCTGTGCGCATTATAAAGGACATTTGAAAACGCTTAGTGCGAATTGGTGGACGAGCAACTAGGCAGGGATGGTGCGTTTTTACGTAAATTATCCTATATGTATATTTTTTAAATACCTAAGTGTCCAGTAATAAATAATTGTGAACATTGTCCTAGAAAATATAAAAACGATATCTTAATCAGCTGATGACGATTTTTACGCAGTCGAATTTTATTTATTTGCTTTGAAGAAAATTTAAAGTCTTTTATCAATATTTAAATAACGTCTTAAAAACGCTAATTTATGCTAGTATTCGATGCAAGCTTATTATGTACACATGCTTTATGTACCTATTCTGCAATAAATAAATCTTGGACAAGCTTCCAGTTCATTTTAAATGAATTAAAAAATCTTTTACCTACCTATTTTTACATTCTGCCCTTAGTAAGCTTAAATTGATGAATAGGCTACTATTCATGTAAACTCTTGAATAGTGGCCTATTCATCAATTTGTGAATACAAATGATGTGAATGGACGTGAAGTGCTTTTAAATTTCGCAACGTTATTAAGGTACAGATGCTGTTGTGGGTACTTGCTCTCAACTTAATATGCAAGTACCTGCATATATAATAAATTAGTTGCTAACTCGGACTACGGTGTTTCATTACATTACATGGTGACAGCGGTAAAAATAATTATAAAACACGTAATAATCGAAACTATCGCAACAATAGTTTTGGCGAACAGTGTTGGAAAGTTGTGAATAATTATGGAACACGCGCGACCACCGTCAGAATTGAGTTTGGAAGGCAGCTCCGTCAGCCGGGCTGACGCGTGGAAGAAATGGAAAACGCAGTTCACTCTATTTTTGAAAGCATCTGGGGTGCATAAAGAGGAATGTGGTGTCCAGGCCAGTTTACTGGTCAATCTGATTGGACCCGAGGGGTTCGACATTTATGAGACTTTTACGTTTGACCAAGATAGTGAAAAAGATGACGTCACTTTGTTAATCAAGAAGTTTGATGAATATTTTGGCGTCAGGCAGAATATAACTTTGGCCAGATATAACTTTTTCACGAGAAATCAGGAAACTGGCGAGTCTATAGATCAATATGTTACAGCATTGAAATTATTGAGCAGAAATTGTTGTTTTAAAACTCTAGAAGAGGAATTAATTCGAGACCGTATCGTTTGTGGTATAAAAAGTACGGTAGTGCGAGATCGCTTATTGAGAACAGAGGATTTGACTTTAGAAAAAGCGATTAAAATCTGTCAAGTCAATGAAATTTCCAAGGACAGCAACCACATATTGGAGACGCGGGGTGCGAGTGGTTCTGCAGAATCGGCGCCTGTGCATGTCGATACAGTCGGAGTACGTGGTGGTGTTGGTGGCCGTGGCTGGCGCAGCCGCGGGCGCCCGCGCCGCCGGGGACGTGGAGCGGTTGGTTCCGGCTCCAACGAGGTTCGACAATCAGGTGCATCAAGTCACTGTCTCAGGTGTGGAGGTGACTGTTCTGAGCCTACTTCGTGTCCGGCTATATTTGTGCAGTGTTATGTGTGTGAAAATTATGGGCATTTTGCTAGGATGTGTAAAGTTTAAAAAAGTGTTAAGAAAATAAACGAAATAGCGATAAGTGAAGAAAAATACGATGACGGGGACGATTGTGAGTCATTTTTTATATCTGTTTTGTATAATGTTTCCGAGATAAATACTTCGTCTGAGGACTGGTTTGAAATACTTCAAGGGGAATGTGGTTATGAAAAATTTAAATTAGATACTGGGGCGGACATTAGTGTTTTATCTTTAAAACGATTTTTATCATTAGGGTACGACAGTAAGTTAATAAATATTAGTAATCATGTAAAATTACAATCTTACAGTGGTGATTTTATTCCAATAAAAAGAGTTTGTATTTTAAAATGGCGGTATAAGAATATTGTTTACGAAATAAAATTTGCCATCGCAGTAATGGAATGTCAAAGTGTGTTGGGATTGCAAGCATGTTTAACTTTAGGTTTAGTAAAAAGAGTTCATAATATAAATTACACTGAATATCATGATTTATTTAATGGATTAGGCTGTTTGCCAGGTGAGTATCACATTGTCGTTGATAAGACTGTGATGCCAGTGATTACTGCTCCTCGTAAAGTACCATTAGGATTGCGCGACAAGTTGCAAGACGAGTTGAATAGAATGAATGAGTTGGGAGTAATTAGGAAGGTGACTCATCCAACTCCTTGGGTAAACTCATTAGTGATTGTTGCTAAGAAGAATGGTCAGTTGCGAATATGTTTAGACCCGAGACCACTTAATAAGGCTATACAGCGTGCACATTTTCAATTACCAACAATAAATGAATTGGCAACTAAGCTACATGGTGCACAGTATTTTTCAGTTTTGGATGCAAATTCAGGATTTTGGTCGGTTAAATTAGATAATGCCAGTGCTGATTTATGTACTTTTAGTACTCCTTTTGGACGATATCAGTATTTGCGTTTGCCCTTTGGGTTGAATTGTGCGCCCGAAGTATTTCACGCAAAGATTAAACAATTTTTCGAAGGCTTAGAGGGGGTAGATTCTTTTATTGACGATATAATTTGTTGGGGTAGAAATAAAAATGAACACGACATGCGATTAAAAGCGTTATTAAATAGAGCTCGAGAAATTAATTTGAAATTTAACAAAGATAAATGTCGGATATGTGTGGGGGAGGTAACGTATTTGGGTCATATTTTTAACAAAGATGGAATGAAAATGGACCCTGAGAAAGTTAGGGCAGTTAATAACATGCCTGAACCAACTGATCGTAAAAGCTTGGAAAGATTTTTAGGGACAGTAAACTATTTATCAAAATTTATACCTAATTATTCAGAGCATATTTTTCCTCTCACAAGGCTATTAAAAAAAGAAAATCTATGGAGTTGGGAAGTTGGACATAAAAACACATTCGAGAAATTAAAGAAGTTAATATGTAATGCACCGGTATTATCTCTGTATAACGTTGGTAGCCCAGTATTATTGTCCGTGGACGCGAGCAGTGTCGCCCTGGGGGCAGTCCTCATGCAGGACGGGCGACCAGTTGAGTATGCGTCTCGCACGCTCACTGAAACACAGCAAAGGTACGCGCAGATCGAAAAGGAGATGTTGGCAATTGTTTTCGCGTGTGAGAAGTTTCACCAGTACATTTACGGCAAAAATAGTGTAATTGTCGAATCAAACCACAAACCACTTGAAAGTATTTTTAAGAAATCCTTAGATGCAACCCCAGCACGCTTACAGCGTATGATGTTAAAAATTCAAGGTTATGATTTGGTAGTAACTTATAAGCCTGGGAAGTACATGTATATACCGGACACATTGTCGCGAGCGCCACTTCCAGACTTATATAATGATAGTATTAGCAGGGCTATTCTGAGCCAAATTAAAATGATCGTCAATAATGTGCCGATGTCACACAGCAAGTTTACTCTTGTAAAGCAGGAAACAATGAAGGATCCATCTTTAAAACTATTGCTTAAATATATAAATCAGGGATGGCCTGATAAGTTCCATGTATTAAATAATTTAAAATACTACTGGTCTATGAGAGATGAGCTGTATTGTGTGGATAGTGTAATATTTAAAAATAAACAAGTTTTGATACCGCAATCATTGCAAAATGAAATGTTAAAACTAATTCACGAAGGGCATTTAGGTATTGATCGTTGTAAGAGGCGTGCCCGTGAAGTATTGTTTTGGCCAGGTATTGCAAAAGACATAGAAACTTACATAAAAAAATGTAAAGTGTGTCAGGAGAATTCAAACAAACCCAGTAAGGAGCCTATGATACCCGTGTCCATACCACAGTTGGTGTGGAATAAAATTGGAACTGACATATTTGAGTATGGTAGGAAAAGTTATTTAATTATAATTGATTACTTTTCTGGATTCCTAGAAGTAGCACAGTTGAAAGATATTACGTCAAACTCGGTAATAAATATTATGAAGGAAAATTTTGCACGATACGGAATACCAGATACGGTTATCAGTGACAATGGCCCGCAATATTCCTGTCGTAATTTTAAAAAAATTGCATTGGAGTGGGGATTTAAACACGTCACGTCGTCTCCTTACTATGCTCAATCAAACGGGAAAAGCGAAAGAGCAGTGCAAACGATAAAGAAAATTTTAAAAAAATCAATAGAAAGCAACACCGATTTTTATTTAAGCTTATTAAGCTATAGGAACACACCGCGGGAGAATTTGAATTCACCAGCACGACTTATGATGGGGCGGCGATTAAATTGTAGATTGCCAGTGCATCCTGATCTCCTAAATAGTAACAAATGTGATGATGACTTACAACATAAAAAACTGTTAAATAGACAAATAAAAAGTAAGTCATATTATGATCAACATTGTAAACAGTTGCCAGAATTGAGTGTGGGCGATGACGTTATCATGTTGGAGAACAATAATGAGCGAATTCGTGGCAAAGTGGTAGCAAAGGCACCAACTCCGCGTTCATATATTGTGAAAAATAGAAAGGGCATTTACAGACGTAATCGCCGACATTTGATTAAGAGCATGCCAATAAATTGTCAAAAGGAAGGGGTGATGAATGATGATTATATTGTTGTATCGGATGATGACGACGATATGTATGTTTCGGGTAATGATGACGATGATAACTATGTACCAAGTGATGATATGGAGGATAGCATGCAAAGTTCTTATGTACCACCTGTAACTCGTAGTAAGGCAAAGCAATGAACCTTGTTTACTATAGTATGTTAACTTTATTATTATTAAGTTTTATTTTGTTTGTTTACGGGAGAGATGTTGTGGGTACTTGCTCTCAACTTAATATGCAAGTACCTGCATATATAATAAATTAGTTGCTAACTCGGACTACGGTGTTTCATTACATTACAGATGCCAGCCCATCAAGCTACACGAAACTATATATTTTTTTCTCCATCAACTTTGAACCTTACGCTTTAGCGATAAAGTTGAAAATCTATTAAAGAAATTTGACAGATTGTAGTAGCTTGATGTGCTGGCGTCTGTACATAAGCAACAGATTTTCCCATAAACAACTATCTCCTTTTGTGTAAACTGGTTTATTTAATGGCGAAGTCTGGCGGTCCAGATCTGATCCCATTTATTGCTGAGTGAGAGGGCAGTTTATAACATTGTTCGGTCCTTGCAAAATTAATTGTGATTGACATGATAGAATCAGTGTTACAAAGAAATGTACGGAGTTGTATGGTTTAAGGGCAGCAAGTATGACCGTTGGACCGGGGCAAATTGCAATTGGCTCTGACCAGAACCGCCCTAAAAATGAATCACTTTCGTCAGTACGAGATCATTGTTACACCGACATGTTGGTCTGTGCTGTGCGCATTTACTTTAATTTATTTCAAACAGTAAATTATTTAAAAAAATGTTGATACAGCTGTTATTAGTGGTTATTAGTGTTTAAAGAATTTCATTAATCATTTATTTTGGCAACCCAGTGTTAAGTGTGTGTATGTTTGTGTGTGTGTTTTAACGCAGCCTTGATTCTAAAAGAAGGTTGGTTAACGATGAGGGCTTTTCCCATTGTAAGACTCCATTAATTTATTTCGTTCATTGAATGTACCTACTTTTTCTAGAAAGCTAAGGTCTACTATCTCGTTCTTGCAATTCTGTGTAATTTACGATGTACTTTAAACTACTAATAACTGTTTTGTTCCAACCCGGTACATCTTATTTTCATGAATTATAAATGATTTTATTTCTGGGAGTAGGTTTGTACAAACACGGTCGGCGTTTCCTATCTGACTACTCTGAGCAGAAAGGCCGAAACAAACTCAGAGGTCACAGTCTCTTTTAAAGTCCAGACATAATCTTGGTCAGAACATTTGAAGACTATGTTGATTGATGTCTGAAATGGTATTTTGAGGAAAGAACCACACAGATTGAGTGGATCTGTCCAGTCAGTGCATGCATTTGTTGATAATTGTGTAGCTCAATTCAATTATTTTAGACTACTCTGAATACAATAGAGTTATCAAAACTAGGTGTCCCTTTCCTTTACAAATTGAATTGCTACAACTCCTGAGCCTTAACTTGGTATAAACTTATTAATTATTTTTCTAAAATACTTCAGCCATTGAAATGTCCGAAGCACACGAACAATCTTGCAACTGGTTGCTGCTGCATTGCTGGAAAGGTGGAGCTCTTGCTGTGGATGGGACTGTACCGTCAGATCCAGTCGTTCGAAGTCTGTTTACCTAAAGGATACATGTTAAAAGTCAACGATTATGACATGTGTCTTAAGACTTCTACAATGGTAAGTAGTTTTATTTTCTTTATCCCTATGTGTGAACTATTATTTAGGGCTTACAACATTGGTCTGTCCAATCCTCCACACCGCTGCCCGACCCTTTGGGAATACTGGCCTGATGTTATGTTATATGTAACATCGCCATGTAATGGTTGGCCCTATGGGGACTTAGGGAATCGTAACTGCTTTTCTTCCTAGAGATTTGAGCAATTTACCATGCATGATAGTCAAATTATTAACATGATAAATCAATTTGCAGTAACAGTTAAATGTTATCCATTTTCATGTTACCAGATGCTGGAATGTCGGGTTTTCGTGTACAGAGCCAAATTAAATACAAGTACAGGTGACAGCAAGATCTTTACACAACCATTCGTTAGGATAAATACGCTGAACGCAGTCAAGGAAACGAAGGTAACTCTATATTTTTTTCTATTCTCCATATTATTTGAAATAGTATTCAATATAGTTTTAATCCCGGGTTTCGGTATCAATCAATTCAAGAAATTAAATACTGAGGATGTGTAGGGGATTCTCTATATATCCAAAGGCTGTCCCTTGTATAACATGCCTATCCAATCATCTACCGCAATGAGTTTGATTCTCACCTCTCTCATTTATCTACTACACTCTGTTCATTAGGGTATCCGTTTTTTGACAGATGGAACTAGTGATTGCAGCAACGTAATATTTCGATTATTTACACTTTAGTGTGTATCGATTATAGCTGTCGAATAAAAAATGGTGCGGTTTTTATGACTGTGCTTACTGCTTATTATTAATAACCAATTCATTGGGTGAAATACAATGAGTCCTAGGGACCCGCATATTATATTTCATCGTTTTCTGAATTAAAACAACTATTATTGAAATGTTTTTTTTTAATAATCTTTAATGGTTAGTAAGTAGGGTAGACCGAGGCGAATCGGATCAGTGGGTGAATCGGATCAAAATAAGAAATTCGCCAATATTTTAAATAACGCGTTGACAAGGAGCGCAAGCGACTGGCGCCTTATGACCCTCCCCCTCCCCGCACCTCCCGCCGTAGGCATTGGGTCTATTCGACTTGTACATCACCGTCAGCGCTGCGCGCCAGTACGTCGGGTGCTTGTGTGTGTTACAATTTTGGTGCGCATCTAAGGTAGGTATTTACTATTTCTTTGTGTATTTCTAAGGATTGTTGTTAAAGTTTTAAATTATATGTCTTATATTGATTGAAAAGGGGTCTATTTTAGAAAACATTTTAGTTTTTACGAATAATATTATAGGTTAATATATAAAATATTTATTTCAAAAGTCTTTAATATGGGGCTATTCGGATCGCGTCAACGGGGGCGAACTTGATCACTTTTTTAAAATGATTTATTTTATATTTGAGGTTAATAACGCGATAATATTTCCTTGTAGATGGTTCGCACGTACAAAAAAAAGAGTAATGCGGGAGGATGGTCTCAAGAAAAAATGAAAGAAGCTACAAATAAAGTCAAGCGTGCGAAGAATGGTGCCACGAAAAATGTGCTGACATGGGAGGGAAAAAAGGCCCGTGTATATATGTGATTTATGTGCTACAAATTAATATTGATCTCATTATTCACGATTTAAATGTTAGTAATGATTGCAAAGCTAATTGTTAAGAAATTTTGTAAAAAAAATGTACGATCCTATTCGCCCCGAGAATTGGGGCGATTCGGATATTTCTGTTTGTCTAGTTTTTAGTTAATATTTTGAAAAATGAATGACCAATTTCAGTTTTAAAATGTTTATTTTGTAGCTAGATTGTTACTGATTACTATTTTGTCAATAAAAGTTTCATATATATTCTGTAGAATGATTTTCATATTCTCAAAAAAAAATTGATCCGATTCGCCTCGGTCTACCCTAATACTCGTAAGTGCAAAATAACAAAATGAAAAAAACTTTAGAGATCCTCTTACAAATTAAAGAAATTAAACTTATCAGTCTCAAAACACGATGTATTTTTTAAACTACTCAAAAATTTACAAACATTGTAAAATCAAAAAAAAAACATCGTTATTAACTTTTAAAGATACACAAAGAAAAAGAACTTAAGGTATGCTTCTATATAAAAATAAAAAATCTGCAAGGGGTCTCGATCGCTATCTATAAGCAGCGTCGGCTTAGATATGCCGACGCTGCCAATATGTTTGGCTTGCTCAAAGAAAGCCAAACATATTGACTTTATACATTTGACGCAAAGGCAAGCATTCTATGTTCTTTTTTTAGTAATGGCATAAATAACAACATTTTCTCTCATTCCTGGGTAATTTGTCGTCGATTTCAGGCTGACTCGCATCTTCAGGAATATCTTTTTTCATCATTGATGAAATCGAGCAGCCTATCGCCATTTTAAAATTCTACGACAAAGAATAAAACATACTTACTTTACAAGTAATAATAACGATAAATATTAGACAACTTACAATCCAAATACATAATTAAAATCATAACACAAATAATTGGTAGGAGTCCCTGGGACTCACTAAGATTATTTACTCACCATAATTATGCGAGATGCACGCGGACGTCCGCTCGTCTCCGCGCCTCTCGTGGCACTACAGGAAGGTACTGAGACGGGGGGGAAACTAGCCGCTAATGGTGGACATATACGCTACGAGAAATCGTTACGATCAGACTGTACAGTTAGAACGGTACAGTTTATCGTACACGGCATACAAGCCATATATACGCTACGAGAAATCGTTACGATCAGACGGTACAATAAACGGTGTCGACGCACACGTGTCAGCGATGGCTTCGACGGACGACGTTTTAGCAGATTTTGGATTAATATTCGACCTGAAAGAAAAAAAAGTGAAGCGGAAAAAGCATAGCATCTGGTGCAAAGAATGGCTAATGAAATTAAAATTAATGAAATTATTCCAAAGACAAGGTTCACTGCGATATAGCTCAATAAATTTGTTCTAGCCATTCGCGATTAGTTTGAGACGCCATCTCCATGACGCGTGCGCACATCCATCCGAACTGCGAGTGACAACAAAACTGAACACAAAAACTGACGAGCGCATACACGTTACGATCAGTCGGCACAGTTCGTCCGATTCCGATTAATCAATTGAAATTTTCATACTGTTCCGTTCGACTGCACAGTCTTAAAAAATCGGACGAAACTGTACAGTTTTATAACATACATGTAGCGATTTATCGGTATCGTTCGAACTGTACAGTCTGATCGTAACGATTTCTCGTAGCGTATATGTCCACCATAAAACGTATGAAATATGAACGCTTAAACTTTTAATGTGAGTCCCTGAGACTCAGGAAGTGAATAATAATAATATAATAATATTTTATTTGTACACTTTGAAAAACATACATAGGTAAGTACACACACAGGATTTAATGTATATTGTAATAGAGTCACATTAAAGGGCGAACTGATGCCTCCTAAACTCGGCAAAAAACCTGTGTTTTAGGAGTCAAAGTTCCTCTAGGTATGACATACAACTGGTATTAAGTGTCATGCAAGTAATTATTTAAAATTAAACAAACAATGCCTTAATTTAAATACAGTATTAGTTCAGTTAAGAATTAAGGGTTAAGTACAATATTTATTAGGTTTTTTAATTTTTTATAAAACCATTCTATTCTTTATAAAATAGGTATTTAGGATTGTTTAATTTGTATATTTTATTGATATTTGAGTAGATGCAAAGTTTTTCTAATAGGTACTGATTTACCTACAGTATAAAATTATAATTTTCGGTTTATTCATTTGAAGAGAATGCATTCTATCCTATCACTTAGTATGATAGAATGTAGCTATATTTAATACGCATAACAATTATATTAGATTCAATTAATTAGAAAAACTGATACACGTACGGAAATGATAATGCCTGTAAAAAGTCATAAATAAGGAAATTCAAAAAGATAAGGCAGTTTATAAATGTATTTTATTACGCATTTTAAAGTTAACTTTTACGTAATTTGGAATAGTTACGGTCTAAGGCAGCTGTCAACAAACTAATAACCTAGTGGACAGAGTGTAGGTACCGTAAAACGTGATTAATTTTAATTATCTTCTCTCAATCATAGGTCCAGTCGAATACACTAACACCAGTTTGGAATCAAGTCCTAAAGATACACAAGCTCGTGTCTGCTACCCAGGACAGACTACGAACCAGTCCACCCTTAGTTATGGTTGAGGTGTTGGACAGTGATCTAACTGTAAGAGTGCTTTTTCAAAACGGTTCTATGATTATTTAAAAATATACTCTTATCGTATAAAATCAACTCGCTTTTCGTGTCAGTCTGTGGGACCCTTTATATCTTTTAGAATACACAATGGATTTTGATACGGTTTTTACCATCATTTAGATAATGTCCGGACGGTTTATGTGTATTAAAAATTAAAATTTAACTTATACTTATATACCGCAGAAATCTCGATATTTTCACATTTCGCCGCATCAATAGATCTCGTACGACGTGTGAAGCAGGGGCAGGTCACTAGTACAGTATAAGAATCCTCTTGACTGCTGGATATCATGGGCCACCCAACTGCAGCGGCAATCTCTTTGACAAATTTTTGTCAGCACCACATTTCAAAGTCATTAATTCTCTGCCTGTCGTTAGATTTACTTTCATACAAACAGGGTAAAAGCGAGCTCATCGGGCGGTTAGAAGTCGAGCCCGTGGTGGATGATAAGGAGGACTATGAGTATGCTCCTATGCTGCAATGGTACGATCTGCACAAAGGGCAGGAGTACAGTGGACAAATACTTATGTCAGTTCAACTGTGCCAGGTAACGATGAACTTTTATAAACCCATGTCGGTATTCTAGAAGAATAAGGAATATACTCATCGGCTTAATAATTTATATTCCAAAGATATGATGTGCTTCTGACTGTCCTTTGCAAATTGTTATGTATTGGATTCAGTATGTTTACGAGTAAGCAAATCTCTCCTAATCCTCTGTTCCGTCAGCCCAATGTTCTATCATAGTGTTTTATTGCGATGTAAACGGGGTACGTTACTTTATAAGATAAAATCGTGCCTGTATTCTCGAACAGTTGGACAGAGGTGGATTATATCCTTATATCTTCAGTTATGGTTAAGACCAATGCTATAAGGGGTGAGCATATTTCCATTAAGGGGGAAGCGCTAAGGTAGCCCACGAAAATCAAATTTTCTTACGATTTTTGCAATTTGCTGGTCAGTATTAAGTTGTACGTCGATCAAAATATGATTCGCGGCCATAACAAATATGTATTTACAGAATTATAATCATTAAAGTCATCAACACAACTCTCTAAGACCACGTAACCCCAAATAATGATGATTTCATGAAACAGTTATTCGGTCTTAGAGAGTTGTGTTGATGACTTTAATGATTATAATTCTGTAAATACATATTTTCAGCGATTCATATATTAATCAAAGTACAACTTAATATTGACCAGCAAATTCCAAAAGCCCTAAAAAAAAATGAATTTCGCCGGCTACCCTGGCGCTTTCGCCTTAACCGGGCACATATTCAGACTCTAGGCTGCTACTGAGAAAATTCCTTATGGAAAAACCCATTAACACTGACCGGCCTGTAACCTTAATAACAATACTCAAATCAGGTAGACACTACTTCAATTTATGTCTACACTCAAAATATAAAAATAAAGAATCAGGCAGCCAACCTGATGGTAAATGGTTACCTACACCTAGGACCCTCTGCAATGTCTTAAGCTTTGGCATTGCTGGTCTGTTGTTCCTTCTCCATCAAAATAGTTAATTACTTATTGATAATATCTTTAACTGGCCACTTGATGTTTACAAGGATGTTCTTGTTATTCGCCACTGAATCATCCAGCCGTTTTTATGTTATGTGTACTTTGTATGAGTTATAGCTTAAAGTTTAAGAAGCAGATATCAACGGTCCTGCTACGTAAGTTAATATCGTGTCATTCATATACTAATATTGTCCTTTTCACTTCTTAACGGCTAAACTGATTTCGAAGAAATTGGCACGAAGGTAGAACTTTGTTAGGACAAAATCATCTTTTTTAGGGCATAAGGTGTGAGTGTGTATGTATATAATATATATATTTTTAACTCGATAATACGTCGGATAACTTCCAACCTTCACGAGGGTGATTCCGCGGGCATTTTAAAGCTAAGTCATTTATATTTAGATCCATTTATCTTGTCTATTACTACCAAGTTGTATTTATGTATATTATCGACACAAAATAGTAACACGTACAGTATACACACTCTTGTACCCGCTGGTTTCATACTCCACAAAATCTTTATTTATGAATCACAATTGATGATAATATACATACAATATGGTGAATCTACAATCATTCATCACATCCACACAAGACAGTGACACCTACAGTTCATGATACAAATTTAAACCACACCACACTTAAAATTAATCCAACGATGAAACATCCGAATTATTTCTTTCTTTCTGAAACCCTTCGCGTCCTGGATTGTTTTTAAAACCAGGAAGATATTTGTTACAGACTAAGTAGAGTATCCGGCAAAGCTATGTCCGCTGACCACCGCAATGCAAGGCGTACTTGTCATGTTTTGTTACCAACTTTCGAGATGCAGACTTTAGTAGACAATTCTGCATCTCGAGAGTGGTTGGCATACTCACATAGTATTTACTTTTTAATCACAATAGTATATTGTAATTATCTAGATAAATAAAAATCTATTTATATCTTCGCCATACCGTTTTTCAATTATCGTATTTACCAGGACAATTTTTGTGGGAAAATTACCAAATTTATACAAAATATTTAAATAAAAGTCTCCGTCTCCAATATACTTATTTTTTTTAATAATCCGAACTACTCATAGTTACAGAAATTCACGCATTTCATTTACAATACAATTTCCTTATATACTACTTTTGCAAACTAAGTTACTAATTTATAATTTAGTATTGTTGGGCTTTGGCAATAGGAATGAGGCAATCGATTATCAGACATTAAGGTTTTTACTACTTGAACGGGAAATAATGATAAATCCCTTTCGTGTTTTTGAAGATACCAGAAACTTTAATGAGAAGCACGGTGTACAGTCCGATTGAATCCACATACACTGCGTCAGGGGTGAAGGATGTGGAGCAAGAATTTGATGAACTAGAGTCTTTGCCACCCAATCTTATACCGAAGTCGAATACATACAAGTGATTTTCATTTTAATATTTCGCATTAAGTCTACGGAGTCGTTAGCAGCATTGTGCTGTCCTTGTCAATGTTTTATTATAAAATATTTGCAGAGCAAACAACTATAGCACCTATCTAACCTTTATAGTATTGAACATCTTATCTTCTTCGTCATGTTGATGATTTTCGAGTTTAGACCAGAACTCGTCTACATGAACAGCGTTAGCAGTGACATCAGATTGGCTGACGTCCTTGACCTACGCCACAATATTCCTAAGCCTGTATATTATTATAATGAAAATTAATTTAAGCAAAATACTTATCCGGCAGTAGAAACTCTATTTTGAACACAGTCATCATAATAATTATAGTAACATAAAACTTTCTCGTTTTAGGGTTGACATCTACTGGTGGGGGCTACGTGACGTCACAACCACGAGGAAACCCTGCGTGATCCTCGAAATAGACGAGCTTACGATTAAATCCAACGTCGTATGTGACAAGAAATCCAACTGCAACTTCCCGAACGGAAGATCTTCACAGATCTTTCAAGCTCCATTGAATGAGGCCAACTGCCCTCCTTTGAGTATCAGACTTTATGATAGCAGCACCTTTGGTAGAACCCTGTTCTTGGGTACAAACATAGTGAAGAACCCAAATAAGTACATTGTTAGTTGGCTGCCCCAAGGAGAAAGGGAGGCGTCTTTGAGGAGTGTGTCAATTACAGCATCAGATTTTTTTCAAGGTTAGTCATTTTTTTACTGTACCTAAAATAGGTAGGTACCTATCTAGGAATTGGATCTTTATTCGACAATCACGAAGAAAATCTTCGCCCCTGCCTTTTAATGTAGTGATATGATCTTTATTTTCTCTATATCTAAGTAAATATTTATCAAAAATTTGCAGTCAATCAAATCCTGTACATACGAAAAAGCTCTCCCCCGTCGATGGAAGATATAGGCAGCAAAATCTCTCTGCACAGCGTCCAGAAAACTAAGAAGTCACGATGGAGACGTATTTTTAACACAAAAGAGGCTGACGAAGAAAAATTCGTACTACTTCCAATGTTCTCCAAGGATAAGAATCCAAAACTGGCGAAGAATAATTCCCTAGAAAGTTCCGAACAGAGAGATTGGTGGATGAGATATTTTTCTACGCTAGCGGTACGTTCGTTCGTGTATGCAGTAATTCATATTTATCCTAATTGACAATACATATGGAAACCAAACCACCCCAATGCCAATCAACCTGAAATTTATCTCGACTGGTCAAGACTTTACAGGCTAAATTGCACTTTTATACAAAAAATACATTTTCGTATAGAGGTCCTTGTTTCCTATCTGACTACCACCTAGAAGTAAAACCCACACAAATGCACAGGTCAAGGTCATCTCTTCTATAGTACGTTTGATGAACCGTGCATGTTAATGTCTGGAGATGGTCTCTTTGGGAAATAATCGTGTCGATTTGAAGTAACGTGTCCTGTCCGTGACCAGTTTTTACAGAAGACCATAAATCATGTTACACTAGTAGCTTAATATACTTCTTAAAATTGCCCCTTAGTATCCCCACTCGTATTTTACAGTACTGATGGATAGAGATGCAGCTAATATTATTAAAGTTAAGATTAAATAATGTTTAATTATTTTATTATTTTGCTTAATTACTTTTTTTTAAAACACTTGCTCGTAAAGTGGTTCTTAACGAACCGCTTTTAGGTCCATAACGCAGTATATTAAACACGCGTGATTTTTACTATTTACTAGTCGGAGATGTGCGCTTTTTTTAATCTCATCAAAGAGTAGTCTCTTTGATGAGATTAAAAAAAGCGTGCCAAAAGAAATCCGTGAGCCATTTGTCACTTTTTTTAATTAGTCTGAATTGGCCTTGGTCTCGAAATGAACTAAAATTTATTTACCTTAAATTGTCCGTGGTCACTCCCAGAACCAAACAGAAAAGACCCTGACTGGCGATCTATTATTGCGGATTCTCACTGAACTAATGTATATTTCTCTATGCCAATAGTACTTTCTAATTCCATACTAAATAAACTACAATTTGAAATACGACAATACTACGATCAGTCTAAACATTATTTTGTGTTTATTATATTTTTATATAAGCTGTTTAGCGGTTTTGCCAGTGCCTTTATTTACACCTACGCGCGCATCACTAGCGCAGCGCGCGGAAAAACAAAACCAGCGCGCCATTTTCCGTAAATGTTAACAACAATACAGTCTTTTTTTTCACAAGTGTGTTAAAAACGTCGCATAAAACGCGTGTGGATTGATCATTATACACTCGGCTTCCTTATCGCGCTCGCCGCTCGCCTACGGCTCGCACGAATAATACCGCTTCGGATACGATGGTCAACATAGCACACCATGTATAAAGGCCCATTTACACGATGCAATTTTCTTGCCTGTGGCATACAATATTTTTTTTGCATTAAATGACTCGCATCGTCTAAACACCGTTTAGACAGTGACATTTTTTTGTTGCGTTCAACTTTTGGCTTACCTCAGGCAAATAAATTGCATCGTGTAAATCAGCCTTTATTCTGTAGGTATCATTTCCTGATTTTAGGACGATACGGATGAAGACTTATCAAGTTCCGAAAAATTAATTGTAAGTTTTTCCTGTCCAAAATAATAAGACAATTATTCATGGTAAGTTAAACACTCTACTTCGTCGTTCCCAATCAAAGTAAGTTTATAGAGCCTTTTAGCCCTGATGGGTTATTTTTCTCCGTAACGCTTAAATCTCGGTATTAACTTTTACGGGTTTTATTTTACTTGCATTAGGGCTGATTTTTCCAACGATAGATAATTTTATCGGAGGAATAATTTTGAATTTTTGACAGTTGTTCCTTACAAAAACTGTCGGACGTCAATTTTATACCATGGATCTGTCGTTTGAACAATCAGCCCTAAGTTAGTACCTAACATATGTAAAAAAAATGTCCAGGACTCGAATCGAACTTCGACTCTCTTTTAAAGATATGTGTGATTACGTGGCAGCGCAGGCGTTAAATATTCTTACGTATATATTATCTATTGGCGTAATCAAACCGTTTGCTGTCGATTAGACAGCAAATCATTTACAATCATTCAAAGATTACTTAAACGGTGCCGAAAGAGAAAATTTTCCAAAAGTAGCTTAATTGAAGCTAGAATTCATTGTAACACAACACTTAAAGCTTGTAAAAATCTCGTTCCAGGTGTACGGAGGTGAGTTAGAAGCTCAGCCAGAATTTTCCAAATTCAAAGACTGGTGTACGACCCTGAAGCTTTACAGCGGAAAGAAGACTGGTATACCTGAGAAGGATGAACAGCTGTACTGTGGCTTTCTGAAGGCTGGCATCGCTATTTACAGGTGGCCTCCACCTGAAGATACTGTTGCTGTTAGCTGCACTGGTGTTGAACTGAATTATGGGTGAGCAGTTATTGAAACTATTACAGCTGAGCGCATATTAAAGCCGCGATGGACTGCAGCTCATCGCATTTCAATACAAAAATCGATTACAGCGGCGCACAATGATTGTTGACATAACCGTCCCACATGACGGGAAAGCCGAGAAAGATAAACAAATAAGTATCTTACATCGCATGTTCCGTCACTTGCACACGTGAGGATCTAATGGCTGTGTCAGAAATGGTATCTGCGTTACTGAATTTTGGGCCAAACAAATTTAAAAAAAATTATTTATTTTTTGGTGCTATTTTTGCCATCGACATGTTATGAAAAAGAATACAAAAAAGTGCGATGCGATCCGCCTGTAGTGTCCCATGGTTCTTTAAAATGTACGAAAGTAATACAACGATTTTTTCAATGTGGTGTGGTTCGCCCAAATCTGTTTTAGCTTTTAAAAGTCATTTCATATGGACTGAGTGTTATCACTCGGCTACCAGAAGTGTACCACAGTCATTGACTGCGTTGAACTTCTTTACGACATGCGCATGTTTTTGCAGACCAGTGTCAAGTATAGCGGAAGGCCTTCCCTATTTTCCTATAACCAAACGCAACTGACAAATATCTGTCAAGGTAAAGATTAGGAGATGGACACATAATACAAGAGAATATAGCATCAATTATTAATTACGATCATTAAGAAGAGTTATTAATCTATGCTGTAATAAATTGACATTTATATCGGCCTTCTTTACTTCCTAGTGTTTGAGCTGGGGAGAAGAATAGAAAGAAAGAAAGAAAAATGCGTTTATTGGCATTACAGCAAAATAAATACACCTTAAAGCTATAAAAACAGAAAACAAATATTTTTCAGCACCATGTATCTGTCTGTTTAAGGCACACGTATCAACTCGGAAAGGGATCGTCACCATATCAACTCGAGCCATTCAGTATTCTTTGTATGAAACTCCCTACTGCAACGCACACTAATCGGAATGGTAACGTAATCGCCTCGCCTCGGGACAAGCTCACGATCCGCGGTGCGATGCGTGGTCAACTTCTAGTTCCCGCACTTACGGCTCATCGTCCCCGCGCTTACGTTTCTCCGTACCCGAGCTTACGTCTCTTCGTCCACCCTTGCCCCCTCTCACCGTTCCCGCGGCCTGTCTGCAGCACCATCAACCAGCGGTGGGCGAGCAGTAAGCGCGGCGTCGCTTAGCCGTAGCCGAGTCGTCGTATCGGAGCTTCTGATCCGCTTTGGTTACGTGCTTACGTTAGGTTGATGCCTGTTTGACGACGAGGCGAAAGGCGATATGCTGTCGATCCCTTTCCGAGTTGATATGTGTGTTATGACCTTTAGTTAGAGGAACTTTAATACTATTATCAGCCTAGGATTATTATTATGATTAAGGACTTACCCAGTCACAACAACACACACACACAAACATACTACGTTAAATATTACATTAGTCTAATCTGAGCTTTGACCTAACTGTATCTAACTTATCAAATATCGCAATCGCTTTCTTACCACAGCCAACACACTTGGACATGGCCTCTTGGCTTTGGCATTTACCAAGTCTCTTAATTTAAATAGCCTAAATTTCATGTCAGCACCCTCTGGTTGTCCAAATCTGACTGCCCCTAACTTAATACCTCAGTCCACGCTTTGCCCAAAGTCCTATAGTTTCGCGAAATAGGTTTATGGCTGTTTTTGTACAATTTTTCCATTGTTTCAAAGGTTCGTTTGAGTATTCTGTGGGTCCATCTTATGGTCGCCAGATGAGGGACCAGTCGGTCGATTCTGTAAAAATCTAACCGTGAAAACTTAGGTGATGTGAGTTTGTTTTTACTAGGAAATGACACTATTGACAGCTCACTCCACGCTCACTTCACCTAAGTTTTCACGGTGAGATGGTTACAGAATCGCAATGCAGTATTGTTTGTTATGATTATAAATCGTATATTTTACTTAGTTCTTTATAATAATATGTTGAATTATTGGATTCGGCCTGTCCGCCTTTACAGTTTGATTCCCATTAAATAGAAAATTTATGTGTCTTAAGTGGCCCGAGTCATGTGTTCATTTCAATATAAACATAATATTCTATAATTTCGCGGTGGAAAAGTGGTACCCACCTTAGTAACATAGTTCTCCTGCGAGTCTATAATTTCGCGGCGGAAAAGTGGTACCCACCTTAGTAACATAGTTCTCCTGCGAGTCTATAATTTCGCGGCGGAAAAGTGGTACCCACCTTAGTAACATAGTTCTCCTGCGAGTCTATAATTTCGCGGCGGAAAAGAGGTACCCACTTTAGTAACATAGTTCTCCTGCAAGTCTATTATTTCGCGGCGGAAATGTGGTACCCGCCTTAGTAACATAGTTCTCCTGCGAGAAACTTACTTGAATATTTAAATATATTTTCAGTTTCTTCAACGACTATCCTGATAATGAGCCATCAAAGTTTCTGGTTCGTGTATACGTAGTCAAAGGAGTGAACTTGGTACCACAAGCATTCACCGGCAAACTGGATCCATATGTCGCCATCAGCTGCGGAAGCAAACACCTTGGAGATAGGAAGAACCATGTGAAAAATACCCGAAATCCTATTTTTGGGAAGTAAGTAGACACATTTAACACGCGCATTCATCTTTATTTCAAATAGAATAGCTGAAGCCGATTTCACTGTTTAAACACATTAGAAACAATTCACGTGTCAGCATTTACTCGGCTTACCACGAAGATGACCACTTTTGGATACACATAGCCCAGCCTATCTGTTCTGATTCTATCAATATGACCTCAGAAAGACATACTTTTGCTAACATCAGTAATACCTGGACATTTACTACAAAAAATATTTTAGATTTTGTGACTTGTAATTTGACGTATTTCTTCCAGGACGTGATAGTGTGACCCATTTGTAACAATTAAGCACCCCTTAGAGCCTAGACAAAAATTCATAGGATTCGAGAAAACTAAATTTTTATATATTTTTGAAAATATCTCAGAATTCGTCACTAAACATCACTTTGCTCTAAACTCTCAAATTTAATGGCCTTCATTGGAAACCTGATTAATTAACAAACCTGTCCATGAAACCAAATTTGCAAAAATATCAAACATTTAAACGTTGTAGGAAGAAGTTTATAATAAGTCGAATATCTTAATTCATATAATGATAATATTGACATAATAGCTAACATTTAAAATAATAATAAATGTACATGTATATGAAAAGATAAGCAAAAGAATCATAGGATATCGAAAAATTCGTCCACATCGCTGTCAACAGGAAAAGTGCCCAAAAGGCCGGCAGCATTGCTACGTTGTATGGCGATGGGTGAATTTCAACAAGAGATTTTTACGTGTCATTTCGGTGGGATTTTTTAATTTCAATGCTATCTACATATTTTTAGTGACAAATAAAACTTTAGCCTATTTTATAACATTGTGCGTGAGTGGACATCAAATTACATCAAAACTTACATAAATATTTAAGAATGAATTTTTAAGAGTCCACTGAAATGAAAAGTGTCTACCTAAATGATAAAAATTACCACCGAAATGATTTCGGTGGATTTATTTCATTCCGGTGCACAGTCGTGCACCGGAATGAAATAAATCCACCGAAATGATACAGCTAAGAACAACCGTGCCGGGCAGCCAGGGTTCCGTACTTTGTTAGGTTTGATTTCCACAAATTTTAGATAAACACTGAGACAGACATCATTAATATACAGATATTACAATTAGTATTACATATATCATTCTTTGAGGTTACAATAACTTCAAAGAATGATATTAATGTAATGTTTATTAATGTATTATTATACATATATCTTAAACACAAATATTACACAACAAATACACCTGAATAATCTATAATCTACACTCTAGGTAAATGTACATTAAAAAACTATGACTTTGTATATGACACAAGGATCTCTAAAAGTTTATGGTTTTATCATTTCGGAGATACATTTCATTCCGGTGGACTGTAATTGGTATAACAGTCCACCGAATCCACTGAAATGATAACACTGAGATGATAAAATAGAGGTTAGTTCTACATTTAACTCCGAAATAAAATTACTTATTAAAAAAATATAAACACTACTCAAACAAAACAGTACTTACGGCGAATTTAATACACAATTTTGAAACAAATTAAACGAATCTAGCACGAGTTATAACAGCCACCGAAATGAAACTATTTTTGTCCCAATATTACTGAAATGATAAACTTACTTTTTCGGCGGGAAACCGCAAGACGTTGGGATCGTTACGTTCACGCCGAGAGCTTGAGCCGGACTGATCCGAAGTGAGGAAAAGTGAGAGGGGCGTAACAACGCAATGTTGATATTATACATGTTGGCTATTCTACTAAAACTTACTGTCCTCTGAAATGATAAGGTCATTCCATTTGGTCTCTTCCCATCGTCGCGTGCCAGGCCGAAGAAGAAGAAGAAGTTTATTAACTATTTCCAAAAATCATCTACGTAGATACTTTAACGTTGACGCCGGTTATCTCAAAATTTTACGATGTGATTAAGTGTAAAAATTACGGGAAAGACATCTTAATTTAATCAGCTATCTAACGAGGCACAAATATTAGGAAAATATTTAGAGATGCCGATGCCGGATGAAACAGTCGACAATACAAATAAAGGTCGAATTTGTAAATTTTTGAAATATTTAAATATTGGAACCCAATGGAATAGCAACGATGGCCATTCAGTTTGAGAGTTTAGACAAAAGTGATATTTAGTGACGAATTCTGGGAAATTTCCAAATATGTATTCATAAAAAATGGATTTTTCTCGAATCCCCTGAATTTTTGCCTATGCTTTATGGGGTGCTTAATTGTTGCAAATGGGTCACACCACACTAGCACTGAAAGGAATACGTCAAATTACGAGTCACACTATCTGTATACATAGATACTTAATCATTAACCACAATTTTTGCTTATTAATTTTAGAATGTACGAATTCCGATGCACATTACCAGACGACTATCTCTTGACGGTGTCCCTATTTGACTACGATGCCATACCTCCTGACGAGCTGATTGGGTCCACAACCATCGACTTAGAAGACAGGATATATTCCAAGCACAGGGCAAGGGTCGGCTTAGCTACAGAATATACCACGTAAGTTAAAATTTTAATAATTGCTAAAATAAACACTTTCTGATACTGCGGCTTGCAAATGATTATGCTAAATGTAAGCCTTTCCAACTAACTCAGATAGTTAGGTTTTGTCTAACACCGAAAAGTTAGGTATCAATTAAAGAACAGACAAAGGACAGACAGAGGCGGTGGCGGACAGTTTGACAGTAATTTGTATTCATTCTGATATTATGTCAGATAGGTCAGATAATACTTGTTACTGTGAGTCTGTCCGCCACCCTAACCGCCACTACCACCGCCTCTGTCTGAAGAACGCAACGCATAATACTCCAGCACTGTAAGAAAAAAACAAGTTAATTAAATGTGTTATGTTAGTATTCATACATAAGAACGAAACGCGTCAACGGCAGATGCAATCGCTCGTGTACAATGCGTGCCACGAAAGAAAAGACTTGACCCCGCCTCCCCCGCCTCTTCCACCGCTTCTCTGACGTCCGGTCCCGTCCCGCACTCAGACCTCATACCGCTAAAGATACCTAAAATCGTGTACTGCGCATGTCAAACCACGAGGTGTGTCAAGTCTCTTCTTTCGTGGCACGCATTGTACTTGAGCACCGGCCGTCGACGAGTGCACTACCTCTGCCGTGACGCGTGCCGCTTATTTGTATTAACATTTAAGGCCTTATGACAAAACAAGGTTTATCTTTAGACCCAGGTTTAAACCGTCAAGGCATTTTTAAATTTCGAACTATAGTCCGACAAAGTTAAAGTTCTTATTACAAAAACTGACTTTAAACCCGAGTATTTAATACCTAATAGTGTGTCTAACCAAATGGTCACACACACTAGCAGCTAATTAGCTGATGTGTATGTATCGTATAGCTTAGAGATATTTAGTCTGTCCAGTCGATTCTTGAAGCAGTTTAAGGACCTTACGTTTGTCGGAATAAAGTTCAAAATACATTAACAGCCTCGAAGGTTTAGGCAAAAGTTAGGACTCGTTTTGTAAACAGATAATAGCAATGGTCGTGACACGTGAGTCTATATCATGTCATTCCTAATTATTATTATATATGTATCCATTCAATACATTTAACTCCTATACAATACAAGTAATCGTTGCACACATACCACACTACATTTGCAATCAACCCAACAGTGAAACAAGCTCTTTTTATAGTAAATTGTTCTTAAAACCATCCGTGGTCCCTTCAGGAGAAGATTAGTTACAGACTTAAGCGAGCTGCATACGTAACGAGGTTATACCTCGGACGGGGCGTGAACGGGAACGGGACGTGACTGCCTCGTTCAAGACGGGAACGTGTTCTTAATGCATACGTACCGTAACAGTGATTCGGATCTAACGTGCTAGTGTTGTGAAGAAGGAAAGATGGATTTTTCATTTCAAGAATTGGCTTTAATTGCTATTGCTCTAGATATTATCGTTGGCGACGATATTTTTCCCGCCCCGTCAGTGCCACGTTCCCGTCCCGTCCGAGTCTCCGTGACATATGCGCTTCCATATACATTTTGTATGAAACGATATTTCCAAAATTTCCCGTTCCGTCCCGTCCGTGAAAAAACCCGTCACGTATGCAGCGGCCTTTACAGCAAGGCGAAGTAGAGTATCGGCTGACCACCGCAATAAAAGGCGTATTTCTCGTTATTTTAGCAGTAAATTTTTATTCATGATGTCATTCCCAATTCACAGGATCGGCCCTAACAAATGGCGTGACTGTCAAAAGCCTTCGGTAATTCTGGAAGATCTTTGTGCGAAAAATCATTTAGATTCGCCAATTTTCCCCGACAACGCTACGGTGGTTGTGAACGGTGTAGAATATAGAGATAACGACAGCAATGGTAAGAGCGAGAAAAACATAGGTATATGAATCACCATGGCCACATTATCATCATCTATAGACTACACCATCATGCATCGCTTTTTGAACAATAGATTAATAAGG
Source organism: Luperina nickerlii (assembly GCA_963855955.1). Taxonomy (NCBI): domain Eukaryota; kingdom Metazoa; phylum Arthropoda; class Insecta; order Lepidoptera; family Noctuidae; genus Luperina; species Luperina nickerlii. Next base: position 5,448,918 of record OY979662.1, read on the forward strand.
CGCAGTGGAGTATCAGCAGCTTATTGCTCTGTAACTTACTGCTTAGGTCTTTATGTTCTAGTTTTAAAACAACAAAATATAGGTACATAGGGAGTTATTTAACAAAGCTACTATCACTATATTTCAGGATCAAACATTTTGAAGAGGTTATTTTTTTCATTCTTCTCGGCTGTGGTTCTGTTTGTTTTTTTGTCACTGCTACCATCACCATCATCATGATTTCAATTGAAAAACGTCTCTTCTCCCCAGAGTGTTACAATATCGATGATGTGCTGTCACATTGTAGGCTTCTACACGATACACCATATTTCATACTATAATATGGTCGTGGTGCTATAGAAAATCTTTGTTCTTTCACAGTAAGGTGTTACCGTTCTGCGGCAGATCGTAAAGAGAACATCTGCCTCAGCCTACTGCACAGTTGGTATACACTACCAATATGTGGGTACCACTTAGTGCCCGAACATGTGGAGACTCGACCTCTGACGAATTCCGGGAAGAATGATCTGGAGCAGGTAATTCATTTTATAACGAGGGATACTTATTACCTTGGATAGTTCTCAAAAGTTCTTGTGTCAGTTCAAACCAGTGAATGGGACAGCAGAGGATATTACTTTTATCAATGTATATTTTATGCTATTTCAATTGATATAGGGTATAAATTCCATCGCTCGATAACCGACGTCGGAGTATTGGAGAGGATTTCTCCTTGAGGATTAAAAAAACCGGTCAAGTGCAAGTCGGAATCGCGCAACCAGGCCCGTGCTGGACGGCGGGTACGTGTTCCACGCGCGCCTCAAAGAGATGTCAGCATCATGTAAAGGGGCCCGTCAGGGCCGAAGCCTGCCGGGTCAGCGGGATTGTCCGAAAGGGTTACCACTGGCCCACTCTAAAGCGTAGTAGGTACCTATGGATAAGAACGGGCAAGAAACTCCACGGGTACTCTTTTAAATCAAATAATATGGTTACAAAATATTGGCTACATCATTCATGTTGAAATTATGTAAGTGAGATTGATGGAGAACGCCAAAGAGTACGTAATGAAAAGATAAAACAAAACAGTTCAAATATTAAATTAAATTAAAATAACCCGTGGCAGCTAAGAGATGACCAGTCCCTACTGACGGGGCCCGTTCACGAACATGACGCATGGATTAGCACCATTCAACTCAACCATTTTGAAAGGAGCTAAATGATCCAACCATCATCGAGACATTAGAGTGAGTATGACATACTCTCAGCTGCCAAGGCACATTCAATTCAATGAAAGACGTACCCAGTAAATGGTAGCCAGTTATAGTATGTACATAGTACTCACACATGTGCTATGCTTATATATTATATTATAATAAACAACACTAGGAGATTGAATTTATAATATAATACAAAGATAGTTTTTTTTTAAACATTTTAAAAAGTACGCTATGAAAGATGAGTCTACTTTAGCCAGCCTAAAATCTTGTTGTACCTACTAAATTGGTCCTTAATTCTAGTGATATAATTGTGTCTTTCACCTGTTGTTGTAGTTTTTTACTTAAGTACATGATGTTTTCATGGTAACACTTGAGTAAAATCAGTATTAAACGAAAACATATTCTACTTTCAGGGTAAACTTCAAATGTGGGTGGACATCTTCCCTCTGGATGCCGATGTGTACATACCGCCGGGAGTGAATATCACCCCTCGGAAGCTAGAGGACTATGAACTTCGCGTGGTCGTGTGGGATGTGCAGGGACTGAAGCTGGGAGTTCATGGAAAGAAGGTTTCCGATATTTACGTCAGAGCGTAAGTATTAAAATAAAATAAATAAATAAAAATCATTTGTTTCAGACAAATAAGCATTACCTTGCATGGAGCAAGGCAAGGTTGTTTCAGCGGGATTGTCCGGAAGAGTTACCGCAGGCCCGGAACATAAAGGGCTAAGGAAGGGACACGGGTGGGTTTTAGTCAGTAAGAGTCTGACACTCCCTTCCTGTCCACCCAGAGCGGGCGAGGTCATTTGATGATTTCGCATCCTGAAAAAATAAAAAACAGGCATGTTTGTTAGTAACAAGAATATTGCTTATAACTAATGTTAGCAAATAAAAAAGAAGAAACTAGACACACCGTCTGGCCACATGAGTAGCCAAACGGAACAGATTTTGGTGCTAAAGCCAATAGTGAGGTCAAAATGAAAATCCAAGACGCGAAAAGTTCCAAATTTTTCGTCATAGGTGGAGTTCGGTGCGTCACTGCCCCAGAGCGGGTGATGGGCGTTCGAGTCGGTGCAGATGATCAAGTCTAATTTGGTGCGCTCGCAGTGTTGTAATAGGTCGACCATTATTTTCTTTCGGCCGGCAGTTTGTGTCCTCGCCTGGTATGTATACCGAGGCCAGTACAATGTCTGGAAATTCACCTTCAGTCTGGTGCCTGACAGCTGTCAGGTCTCTGGAACAGAATTGAGTGAGACTGAGTAGTGTGGTAGGGATGTTTTTGGGTATGTAGGCGCAGAATCTAGGTTTGCTTGAGCTTCTGAAGAAAACCAATCATTTTTCCTGCCTGTTGCATCTATTCATTTATTTTTAATTTCTAGATCTTTTAGGAAACTAAAATAAAATGTAGACTTTTTGACTTTAGAATTTCTTATTTAGAACAATTATTAACTATCGATATCCATAATCTCAGCGCTGCGCACTAATAATGCATCGTTTTGACAGGCGTCCGTTACTAGGCAATAAATAGTCTCTCTTTGACCGCATGGAGGCGACATGTGCCACGCCTCCAAACCATATATCTCGATATCCGTGGTACTTGATATAAAAACGTGAATTTCAGCAATCGTATGAAACAACCAAGGTCATACGAAATTACATACCCTGTGTCAAAAAGCGACGGTATGTTTTTTATTTCGATCGACGCCAACCAGTGTGTGAATTCTGAGGTGTGCGTTTTGTGTTGATATGTACATCACTTATGGCCGATTCCTATAACTTACGGACTGTTAAAGGTTAAAATTAGGACTCTTTTATCTTTACCAATAATGAAGCAAAGACCTCAGAGCTTTGCATAGTAGACCCATAACTATGGAAGCAGCTATCACAGCCTCACAGGTACAATTAGCTTACGGATCTATTTATATTCCCAGTTTGGCAACAAGAAAATGCTACTATTGGTAAGCAAAACCATCGTTTTTGTTTATAGGAACCGAGCATTATACACACCGATGTATGTAGTTACGGTCTGTACCAGGTGTTCACAGCAATATAATCCTTAGCATGCTACTGCTATGATCACTTACTGTACCTACGATGTAATTTACGACAATGCGTGAGCGCAAGTAAGTTACGAAATGACAAAGGGCGGCACTCCCTTACCGCGCGACCGATTACGGACGACTAGGAGCCACTGTGCGGTGGCGCAAGGTCGCGCGGCCGGGCCGAATCGTAAGCGCAGCCTTGCGTCCAGTCAGTAGACCAGGTACAATGCGTGCCACGTAAGAAGAAACTTGACCCCGCCTCCCCCGCCTCTTTCCGCCGCCCCTGTAACGTCCAGTCCCGTCCCGCACTCAGACCTCATACCGCTAAAGATACCTAAAATCATGTTCTGCGCATGTCAGACCACGTGGTGTGTCAAGTCTCTTCTTACGTGGCACGCACTGTACAGTGTACAGTGCTTATAAAAATATGTAACTAAATTGTCTTTGAATGTAGAAAATTCAAATCGCTCACTTTTTTGATACCGAGCAAGTACACGAAATTCTTAAGGTTTTTAACACCTTATAATATTACGGTGTGTACATTCTTTGCAATCCTTGTACCGCCGCGCCGTTATTATGATCTCTGCCACGATCATGAATATCGGAACCACTGATAACTGGATGTAATTGGACTGTCGTTAGTAACCAATATTTTCACGATCTGGCATTTACCTTCAATAATAGTACAAAAAAAACAGACTTTTTTATGTCCTTCATCATCATCGTCTTCCACAGTTCAACTTCACGCACTGCACTGCTAGGCGTGTTGGGCATAGGCTTGTTTTTTCTTACGAGTATGTTATAAGTTCTTCTGAACTACGAGGCAGATGATGATGAGTGGGTCGTCAGTCAATATATATAATCTTTACTTGGCAGATGGCTAGACACTGTGGAAGAGGCGCAGTACACGGATGTTCACTACGGCAGCGCTTCGGGTAAAGGAAGATTCAACTGGCGCATGATATTTCACTTCCAATACCATCATGCTGAGAAAAAGGTGATTATGATTATTATAACATCTTAAGGCGAAAGCGCCAGGGTAGCCCGCGAAATTCAATTTTTTTTAGGTTTTTTGCAATTTGCTGGTCAGTATTAAGTTATACGTTGATTAATACATAATTCGCGGCCGTAACAAATATGTATTTATACAGAATTATAATCATTAAAGTCATCAACACAACTCTTTAAGACCACGTAACCCCAAAGAATAACTGTTTCATGAAATCGTCATTCGAGTTTTTGTAACGCACAGTAGTCAGTGCAGCGAGCTAAGCCGCTCGACACGAACCGTTAACGAGCATTGCGAGCGCATGTTCGCTAAGGGATGATTCTCATTAGAGCGGGCCGTGCCCGGGGCGGGCCGAGGCCGGGGCGGGGACGGGCCGGAGCCCGTCCGTGCTGCACAATTTATATTACGATTTTATATTGCATTACGACGGCGGGGCGGGACCGTGCAACAACCGTGGCGTCGAGCGGGTCCGGACGGGACACGGAACATGCACTGTGTAATATAAATTGCTTCATACAAAATGTATGTAACGTTTCAAATCCGTGCCCCGTCCGGGCCACGTACACGGCCCGCCCCGGGCACGGCCCGCTCTAATGAGAATCATCCCTAACAAGTCAGAGCAGGTTGACGCGTCGACGCAAGCACAACGAATCTCATTTATGGCCGATTCCTATAACATACGGACTGTTAAAGGTTAAAATTAAGACTCTTTTATCTTTACCAATAATGAAGCAAAGACCTCAGAGCTTTGCATAGTAGACCCATAACTATGGAAGCAGCTATCACAGGTACAATTAGCTTACAGATCTATTTATATCCCTAGTTTGGCAACAAGAAAATGCTACTATTGGTAAGCAAAACCATCGTTTTTGTTTATAGGAACCGAGCATTAGTGTATCGCGCGCCGTTTTGTAACAAGAAATGGAGCGCACTTGTGCTCGAAGCGAGCGTTTGCCGCGTCTTATGCATCGCCGTTTTGTAACCAAGCTCGCCTCAAAAAGGACGTTGCTTTGCTTTTGCACTTATTGTAACCTACTTTTACTAGACAGCCGTTATAATTACTCTATATTTCGCATTTTACAGTTGGTGAGAAAAGAAAAAGGTCCGTTTACAGAAGTGGAGGAACATATGACACCAATATTCGTAGTACAAGTCTTGGACAGCGATGCTGCATCACAAGATGATTTCTTAGGTATGTATCGAAGTCAGGCTACTCTTGATGACGTATCGAACTTCTTGAAAGTAAGTCCAGCTTTGTGAGCTTTGCTCTCTCGTAAACTAAATCTCGACAAAAACATCGATGTCCGGTGTACTGATGATTTTAGACCAGGGGCCGTGTTATGAATTATTAATACCATCATTATTCCATTGCAAAAAAGAGAAGATGCTATCGGTCTTCCATAGCTCCGTCTCTTTCTCACACTGGAAAAATGGTGGCATTAATACGTCATAACGTTTTCGCTTCTCTGTGTTAGTGAATGCTTTTGAGAGTTAGAGCGATGCCACACGGGCATTGCCAATGCGTTGCGTCGGCTGCGACGCCTGAGAGATGACGCTCCGTAGTTCTACATATAAATTTGAGCGTCATGCCACACGGTGCGTTAATTAAAGCGACGTGTGGCGACGGAACGCATGCGCATCCGACAAGGGGCCAGAAAGGTAAAGCAGGGAGGAGCATTGCGATGAGACACGACGGAGCGACAACGGAGCGCAGCGCATAATTTTTTAGATTACCAAATGTGGACGTGACGTGGCAAAGGTGCGGTGTTGGGATAAGCAGCGTTAAGTTGCGACATCGGAGTGCTAGTGTGGCACTCACTGCATCGGAATCATTCGCTGCGACTACGCAACGCATTGGCAACGCCCCTGTGGCATTGCTCTTAAGGCTATGCTCCAACGGACTTAAATCACTACGACTTTAGTCGACTTCTAGTTCATAGAAATACAATTCTGGTGGATTGTACGCCTTTGCCCCATGACTTGAGGGAGTCCAAGTCCCTATTAAAACTGCCATCTAACAAAAATAAATAATAAAATCGCATATTAAAATCATGAATTAAATTTTTCAGCATCAGCATCCTTCAATTTGAATTCAATGTCCAGAGGAGTGAAGTATGCTAACAAATGTAATACAGCAGAAACGGAAAAACATAAGAAAATAAACCTCTTCTCAACTATGAAGGTCAGAGCCTGGTGGCCGCTCACGTTCACCAACCGGAATACTGGCGTTTGTTCTGCTGCTGTTAGTATTATTGTTTTAAATAGTAGTGTGTATACAGGTTGTAAAAAGGCCTATAATAAAAATCATCGTTAAAATCTATGCAGTCTAGACATCCCACTAGATAAAAATGAGCGAAAATGTATTGCTGGAAAACGACTTTTATTTTGGCATGAGAAATCGCTGAACCTTCCCCACCCCTCCTTAAGTTTCCTGAAATAGACTTTTTTCGAAATCACCGTAATGGTATGGTGGTACAAGCATATGTAGATTTTGACCTTCAAAATCTCGGTAACGGTTTGGTGGTACAAACATAGATTTTGACCTTCAAAATCTCGGTAACGGTTTGGTGGTACAAACATAGATTTTGACCTTCAAAATCTCGGTAATGGTATGTTGGTATAAACAAATTTTGGCTTTGCTAAGCCGCCATGAGATCGCGCCAGGAGGTCCCTCCGCTCCGCCGCGATTTGCCCCGAAAGCGGAGTTTCCCCCGGCATAGTGCCTCCGCACGCCGCTCAAACAGGCGCGCGAGGACTATTGCCACCAGATTCCATGGTGGCAGTCCAGTAAAGAGGCTTGCCGCCTCGCCCGAGATCGTGCGGTACCCGGATAAGCTTTACGGCTACCACCTTTTGGGGCGCGTTCAGATAGTGGGCGGCACACCACCGCAGTGAACGCGCCCACACCTAGGCCCCATATAAGGCCATAAACCGCACGACCTCCGCGTAAAGCCTCCGGCAGGAGGCCCCCTCAAGTTGGGCAAGAGCCCCTTGAAGGCGGCCCCGGCCCGTTCCAGTTTGGGTGCCAAACGTCGGAAGTGTTCGACGGAATTCCACCGGCTGTCCAGGAAGAGACCCAGGTATTTCATCGTTGTCTGGACGCCAATGTGAACTCCTACCGTTAGTTGGGATAAATATACCCCTAACTTGTTATTTATGACTAGACATTAATATTGTCAATAATATTTACGGTTTCAGGGAGTAATCGATTTGGAGATGACATTGCTGCCAAAAGAGAAGGCCAGTCTGATACCGGTGGGACTTGGGAGGGAACCACCAGCAGCTTTGCCAAAACCAAAGTAAGAGACATAATTCTACCCTTTTTAACCGACTTCAAAAAAGGAGGAGGAGACTGTTTTTTTTGTGTGTTTGATACGCGATATCTCCGGCAATTGTAAATCGATTCCAAGAATATTTTTTTTATTTTATAAGGTTATGCCTCAGGGGTGGTCCCATATAAATTTTATTAACTTTGGGTAGTTTTTGAGTTAGCTTCAATAATACGTATTTTTTCCACTTACTTTATATTGATGGTGTTATAATAACTTCCTGTCGCTGATATTTACATAGCAAGTAAAGGTAAAAAAAACAAAATACATAAACGAGTTTGTGTGGAGTAAGTACAACTTAAAAGTGAAAAATTAAAATATTTTTACCAAAAAAAAAAATTCAAATAAACTTTTAAATAAACTTGAAAGTGAAAAATAACTTTAATATCGGAAGTCGGTGGCAAACAACGAAAATGCGGACCCAACGAAACGGACTTCCGAAATTAAATTTGGTGTCATATTTGGAAGTCGGTTGTTTTTTTTAGTAAATATATTTGGACATTTGTAGAGGTGCTCGTGATATTAATAAGAGCCGCACGGATCTATCGATCAGCTATTTAAGCTACGCTTGCCAAGATCGGTCCCTGGATGGGTTACCTACTTTATATTACCAGACGTCTTCGGACCTCGGAAAACACGTTAAAACCCAACGGTTTTGCTGGCAGGACGTTGCTTTGACGGGTATTACGGGTCGTCAAAAGCCCGAAAGTCTGACAACTACTTTTACCCCTTAACTAGATTGTGAAAGTCAGATAGGCAATCGCTCCATGTAAAATACTTAGATACTCGTATTAATCTACATCCGGTTAGACTGAAAGCCGACCATGTTGGGTCAGATGATGATAACATTCTAGACCATTATGAGATTAATTTCTAAAAAGAGTCAAATATCATATTAATTTATTTTACGATATCATACACAAATTTCATATCGTTTGTCGATAAAAAGGTCGCAACACTTTTTTTTTTATTTTTTCTTATAATACACGGCATAATAACATAAAAAATCTTGTGTTATTTTCCAGCCGCGCTGAATCACCGAGTATGAATCCCTTAAAGTTCGTCAAAACATTGAACTGCCGAAAACAACACTCAAAGGTGACGTGTGTAGGTGTACTGGCGGCCATCTTTGTTCTACTAGTTTGGTACTTGGAGTTACCACTTCTTCTTCTTGATCTTTTCACAGTAAGTGTCATTAATCCGGAGATTTGAGAAGAGAAAGAGTTTAACGATTGTCTTCAGCTCGATTCCGAAAAGCAATTCTGTCTCAAAAACTATATTTATTGGCCAATGACATTTCACGGCATATTCATGGGCAAATGACCCGTGGCTAAATAATAACTGCCGCACAGGTCGATCGATCAGGTTAAGTTACGTTTGCCGCGGTTTGTCTGTGGATGGGTGACCATCTTTACATACCCAGACCCCTCCGTGCTTTTGGTTCCGGCTGTCATTCGTGGAACTGTGACAGTCGTTACGGGTATATTAGTAATATTAGTCAGAAGCCCGTAAGTCTCTGAGAACCAGTCTTACCAAGGGGTATCGTATTACCCAGTAACTGGGTTGTGGAGATCAGATAGGCAGTCGCTCCATGTAAAATACTGGTATGCAGCTGCTTCCATGCTGCGTTCATACTGAGAAGAGTGAGCTTACACATTATTAATTATAATTATAGCGTTCCTATGACAATCAAGACACTGCGACATTGTGAGTCAGAGGTGTCAGAATGAAACAGAAACGTGACTATCTTTGACGCGGTAGGTATCTAACGATTTAAATTTTTGCCGCTGTCATCATTTTCATAACAGTCGTCAGTCGCTGAGGATTTAGCCTTGTCGCGAAACAGTTTCTGTTAATGTTGTCATAAGTGTTCATATTCGTCAGTTTTTTAGAGTAAAATAAATCTCATCTTCATCTCAAATATACAAGAACAGTTTCGTTGCATTGCTGTTATAGAACTGCTGACCCGGGACTAATAACCCTCTAGCTAGAACTTAACGATTGTAAGTTTATAATTTTTATATATTTGTAATATTTTCTTTTATTTTCAGTGAAAAACCCTCGTGTCGCCTGAAAACACCGTAGAAGCTTTTTATAATTTCCTTTTGTTTATAATTAGTTTTATAGCGTTCTTTTGTAAACGGTATACATAAGTTACAAGAAATAAATAGGTACAATTTTTAGATTTCTATTGTTATTCTAAAACGTTATAAAGTTAATTTTATAGCCTTATTTATTGCAATAAATATGTAGCTGCCAAATTGTTACTTATTTTTTTATATACCTAAAATATTTTTTTTTGTACGATTTTCGTCATCTTCCTGGTTCCTGAATAAACGAATAGAGGTACGTACCTACTTTATGGAAACATGAAAAATTACTAGCAACGGGTGTTTCGATAATTCTTATGCTGTTTTATTTTTTACGAGAGGGGAAATCCTCGAATTTCTGCGGCGTCAGTAAGAGGGTGATAAAATTGAAGTGGAGTTGGTAGACATCTGCGTAACAGCGGAGATATGTAGTTAATCTAGTGGAATGGTTTGTTTTGTTTGTTTGTTTTTTTTAATAACGTTGCCCCACACTAAGAATTACTCCTGTATCGTGGGTGCGTTTACAAACATTTAAATGGTGAGAGGTCCATGTAAAAAATGTTATTTACAAAAAGTCTTATGAGACTGTAGAAGAGTGATTTAGGTAGAGAATGTTATAAGGAGTAGGTATATAATACACCACAACACTGCTACTCGACGTGAATTTCAAAAAGACTGAGTTGTGTATCCGTAACAAGGAGTCTCATTTCGAATGATACAGTAAAGTGTATCAAAATTGTAATTTTAAATAGTTCAAGTATCAATGTCTTGCTTGGTAATCATTTTCTTTCGTGTTTACGTGTCGTTCGTAATTGATGATAAAATAAAATGAATTTTAGATTTCATGATTTTTGTTATTTCTAAGACCAAATGTTTATTAGAGAGATTTTATCCTGAACACTAATCCTATCGATTAGTAAATAAAATAGTGAGTGTTTATTTTTTGAATTTTTAGCTGGCTCGATTCCCGGTTTAGGTAAGCTTGTCGAGCAATGTGTGAATGCAGTTTTGTTTCTTTTTAAAAATAAAGGAATATTTCTTTTAAGTAAAATAATCTATCTTATGGATTTAAAATGGTTTCCCTTCAGGGCCCATTGATTTTGTCCATCCTGTATACATTCCATTCACAGTTATTTTACTCTGACAGCAGTAAACTGTGTTCTATTCTATTTTTCTCTATGGCAATAATGCCGATGTCGACAATTCTGCCAATGTCAAATGAGTTATGAGAAAACATGGGGGAGACAAAATAATAAAAATAAAAACTAGAATTCTACATCCAATACTATTTCCATAGTAAATAATGTAACGTGTATTTAAAGATTACAATGATTTTGACAGACATGTCAATTTTCTATCTACGCTCTAAATTGAATATGAGTATAGAGTACCTACATCGTTAGTTCCGATTTTGACCACGCGCCCGTGTCACCCTGCAGCAAATGGCATGTTATGTTATGAGTAGGTAAGTGGATAATAAGCACATTAAAAGGAACATTTAACAATTTAAAAAGCCTGCCTCCTAAAGTAGCAATAACGTTGAGTGAAGACACACTGCAACTATTTGCCTTTATTATTTTATCAGGCACTTTTCTTGGGATAATTTAAATAATTGCTACATCCTTTACTTAGCATATGTTTGAAGTTACAACTAAATTAGATAAATGAAGTAAATATGTAGCAATTATTGACGCAATACATTTCGAGAAACTCTGCATGCTTGACTTTAAATTAGGAGGTGACCAGCCAACCAAACGTCACGATTGCTGGTCATAAAAAATATTTTATTTCTAAATATTTATCCTATGTAGCAATTATTTATTATATGTAGCAAATATAAGCAATTATGTAGCAATTTTTGAATCAACTCTCATAGACCAACGCCACACGCTATACCTATACTGCTACGAAATAAAAAGCCGCAGCCAGAAGTCAAATCGTTTTATTGTTTAGCTACAGATTCGTACGTATCAAAAATAAATTATCAATGTACCTGTCTACTAATTATGATTAAGTACTTAATTTAATTTCACGATAAACTAACTTCGGTATCCTAGGTTAGTCCGGCTCGTAATAAATTAACATTCCTGCCACACTCAGAAAAGTCTTTATATAAATTCAGTTAAATTTTTACACCAAACAGCTAAATAAATCTAATACGTTGGTCTTATTTATAAATTGGTAATAACAAGTCTTCGGCCGCAAAGCTTTTCATTTCGTGCGTAGGAAATGCAAACCAATCGAGGAGTTTGTAAAAAGTTACACCGACTTTACAAAGATGGTGCTGTACTCATCTTTCCTACGGCTGATATGGTATGTACGTATTAGGTACATTATACTTCACTGAGATTTATGCAGCATATCATTAATATACAACAAGTTAACATTATTATCAGTAAGTTAATCAAAACTCATATCTTTGAAACATTCTTAACATAAGTATTTTCCAAGAAATATATTTTATTAATTTTATTAAATAACTTAAAAATATAGAAATGACATAAGATAAACAAAAATATTCTAACTGATTTCTTGGTTGGGCCGTGGTCAGGCATCTAACTTTTCATAACTAGGGAAATACAATATTAAAGTAAAATATAAACACACGGCACAAATGTTATCAAAAACGCAAGAAAATTGTTATGCATCATCATCTGCCTTTTCCCAACTATGTTGGGATCAGCTTCTAGTTAAGACTGGAAACTGACCCCAACAGATTGTGATGATGTGATGTTACTATTTGACCTCCACAACCCAGTTAACGTTAAAACTGTTACGCATGACAATCAGAATACGCTATATTATATTATTATAATTATCTGTGCTTTATAAGCTCATGTCATTTACTTCGAGACAATTTTCCACATCCGTCCATCAAGAAGCCTTTGAAAATTTTTGTCCACCGAAAGGGCGCTACACGCATGCCTGTTCAAGAGAGGTGTGGGGCGACCATTCGCTACACACTCACTGCGATGACCATAATAACCGCGGCCGCGCTCCGTTGCCTATCCGAACGCACGCAACTTTTTTAAAAACTTTAAAAAGAAAAAGAAAAGTTATTAAACCACCGCGCACCAGTGAATAAATTTTGTTTTTCACGGATTTGCGGTAAGTTTTGACGTTTGATTATCTGTGATGTTTATTCGAGTATATGGATTTCGGTGTTGATATTATTAATTAGTGATGTTTTTGAAAGGAAAGTTTCTAATTAAACTAAGGAGGGAATTATAGGAATTTATAATCAAAATCACGTCTGTAATGTAATGTATAGTATTTAATGCAAAGTTCATGATAATTAATTATTTACCCTGAGAATATACCTGTGTTAATTTTGCTATCTGCTAATTTAAGGAGTGCCAAAGAAATTCTTGTTTTCTTGATTGAGATCACACATTATAAAAAAAATACGCATGCGCCGCATAGGACATAACAATTTTTTTTTAAGAGAGATATACTAGCTGTCTAAATTGTCCAATTATTTGAGTTAATGATACTTAGTTATTATCCAGTAATTATTCATTTTTTGTGTCATTTTATTTCATAATTTGCTAAAACTCAGATTGGTACGTAATGTTAAAAATTGCAGTTTCATGTTGATACTTAGATAAATAAATGACTACCCTTAATTTATACACACTTAATTTTTAACACAATCAACAAGTAATCACATTGAACGTTTGGTCAATGAAGTGTCTGAATCTAGCACTCCATTGAACTTTTTCATACCAATTAACTATTTCCTTTTCCAACGGTTAATTTTTTCATTAAATGGAGTCGAGCGATGGGCTCATGATATAATATATTAGTTTATCATGAAGTCTTGTAATAAGCTGATTTAAAGACTTTCTTTAATTAAATTTTAATGATTTATTATTTTTTGCGGCCATGGATTATACTGGAGCTTCTGCTGGTATCGGTGAATATTCAAATAAGAATAGATGATAATCTCATAAAATTATAGCATTTAATAAAATGGAGTAACAATGCAGGTGCACTACTTTTTTCACAATGGCAAGATAATTTAATTTTCTTCACTCGCTTTTCACAGTTTTTTAAGTCGTGTATTGCACATTATTGAATTATTGTCACTTTTAGATAATACCTACTGATTATGGGACAAACCTGGTGTTGCCTGAGTTTTTTAAAGGATTAAACCTGTGCTTCTGTTTATCCCAGTTTGTATTTTGTTTAAGACATGTAACCGCACTAAAGCGTATCAAGTTACTAAGAAACTATGGTCTTGCCGGTAACTCTAAATTTTATACAAGATTGCAGTTCAAAAGTCAATCATTTTACCCCGCTCTCATTTTTTACGGTAAAAGGAGGACGCACCATTATTTCGCCTTCATTATTTGTAATTGTAGGCGTAGGCAGGATATTTTTATGGCTGTAGTAAGCTATGGGATCATCGGCATAGTCAATTAGCGAAGTAGGTACGATCAATGTCTGACATCACGATCCAAAGCAACGTGGCACTAACTTTGTGCGATTATTTTCTATTTTGGATATGGAATATGGAAAATGCCGTAGAATATTTTCTAGAATTTCGCTACTTGCCTGGCCAGTAAAGTTCTGTGTTATTGTGATCGTTTTTAGGTACCAGTTTAGCCGCCTGAACCTAAGAAAACGTTCTCCTTTGTTATCATAATGTAGATGATAGATAGATATTTGAGTATGAATTTGAATTTTAAAGAAACGTTGGATGGACTGTGTCTGTCGAGATGACATCTAATAGAGAAGTATAAGGGTAGGAGAAGGAACAGAAAAGGAACTCAAAACGGTGAAGGAAAACAGTGATAAAACCGGCATGTCCTAGAACCAAAAATTCGAAGTCATCTGACATAAATGCCAACCCGTACTGGGCCCGCATGGTGGATCACGGCCCACTCCCTCTCACAGAGAGGAGGCTTGTGTCCCAGTAATGGGAACATTATAGGCTGATTATGAAGGGTAGGAGAATATCGATAAGATAAGTATTATGACAAGAAACATAAAGGGGCCCAAATGGAGATTCTTCTTAGCGTGTCATTGGCAAATATATCACAAAATTTGACCCATTATTCAGAAATGTTGATTGAAGGTTAATTATGTGGGTCAGACTTCCCCAGGACTGTAGAGTCAGTCTCACGAAAGAAGTCCCGCGGCAATAAGTGGAAATAATTATTATTATACAGCGTGGCGGTACAATGGTGACATTAATTTAACACACATATACGTTTTCACATTTTCATTTCATGAAGAAATTATGTTTCCATTAAACGTTATTATTTGCGGATTTATTTAAAGTTTTCTAAAATAGCATTTTGGAGCAACCTGTACTTAAAGAACTGTCGCGCAGCGGTCATTTGCCGAGGTCACGGATCATAACATCGCATCAATGAAATTAAAATAAATAAACAATACTTTAAAGTAACGTGATATCCCTTTGTCGGCGAGCGGGCGGCGCAGGCGACGCGTGCCCTCCCCCCACCCCGTCGCGTCGCAGCGAAATCTAATTCTTTTTTTTACATATCTAGTGCTAGCCTAACTCGTGCCCTTGACACACTTCTTCACAGTAGTGCACATAATTACGTCGACTAATTTTGTGAATGTTTCCGCGAAAAAGACGCTTACCTATTGTTTTATTTATTTATTTTTGTGTAATGAACTAATGAGTAATTAGATTATGGTACTGCGATAAAGACGCTATGTTTTGTTTTCGTTTTCTAATTTAGTAGGTACGTTGACATCTCTTGCGATACGGGCGCTTTTATTTGTGTTATTAGTGCTTGTGTAAACTTGTGATCGTGATGGCAAATACACATCCGAACTACACAGCAGCTGAATATGCGGACATGATTCTAATTTACGGAGAATGTCGTCAAAATGCCGCTCTTGCCATAAGGACATATCGCGAGAGATATGGCGGTTCAAGACAATGCCCTACTAATCCTCGCACTATTATAGGAGCTCTTCAGCGCATCCGCGAAAACCGGCCAGTGGATCCTAGGTCTCAACGCCCTGATCGACCACCTACACGACAAAACCCAATCCAGTTAACTGAAAATGTGCTACAATATTTCTAAAACCAACCCAAAACTAGCCTCAGTTCATCACAGTACCGTCCATACGATATTAAAGCGCGAAAAGTGGCAGCGCGTGAAGCGACGCGTTGCCGCTCCGAGTTAACGTAAGCCAGCGTAACGTAGGTAAGTAATTTCATGAATGATTTTTTGCAAGGGTGATCCCAATTTTAGTTACATTTTTATCATTTAGTTTGTTTGAAAAATTTTTTTTTTCAATTTACGAGTTATTTTAACCTACTAAAATTAATATGATTAAAGGGCACTAGCCCTACACGTGTGTTAAATTAATGTCACCATTGTAGCGCCACGCTGTATAGTTAGCAACATTCCAACCCTCCTAACTCAGATACCTTTTTCTATTTAAGATTGTGCAATTCATTAACCAAGTGTTTGTAATATGATGTTGAGATAAATAAATAAAGATGTATGCTCTCTAAACGGTGAAGGAAAACATCGTGAGGAAACTGGTATATCCTAGAACCAAAAATTCGACGACATGACGTGTCATCTACCAACCCGCACTAGACCCGCGTGGTGGATAAGTCTACTCCCCTCTCACTGAGAGGAGGCCTGTGTCCCAACAGTGGGAAGTTATAGACTAATTATGATTATTATGTTTATGCCTCCGCCGCATACCTGCAGCGCCGCGTCTTATTATGTTTATGTCTCCGCCGCATACCTGCAGCGCCGAGTCTTATTATGTTTATGTCTCTGCCGCATACCTGCAGCGCCGCGTCTTATTATGTTTATGTCTCCGCCGCATACCTGCAGCGCCGCGTCTGCGGGACTTCTTTCAAGAAACGGACTCTACGCAAGTAAGCACCATCACTTAATAGACAATACCATAGCTTTCTCGACTTACTCCATGTGGTCTGCTATAAAATGTCGGATAGCCACATTCACGATTGCTACATTTTCCCTTTATTTTCTTCCTTGAAGCAGCAATTTCTTTACTTACAATAGATAACTGTCTTCCGCTACACGTTCTGTTTTTAGTCATATTAAAACTCGCTCATACATGTTTTGATTCAGTCTGAATTCGGCAAAATGAGATAAACTTATGAAAATTGCTATGGAAATGAACACACAATCACACTTTTGCATTGAAAATTTCAAAGAAACGATGAAAATGAGAAATTGAATTTAGTTTTTTCCTATTTTTCTCATCTCTAGCTCAAGTATTCCTCTTTTTGGCAACCATAATCATAATAAAACATTTCATACGTATTATTTGTAACCTAGTGTACCATCGCGGATACTGGTGGTGAACCACTTATCAACTTTATTATTAAGGGCATAAGGTTGAAAAGTGGTCAACTGTCATTGTTGCGGTTTTACCTAATCATCAATCATTATACTAAGTAAACAACACCATGCGCTTTTCCCTATCAAAGTGACGTAATCTGATAATAATATGATACAGCAACGGATACAAATAGAAAGTATTTTTTATGGTATAGTTTCATATAATGAAAATTAGCCAAAATTGAGAAGTTATCTAAGTATAGGTACTTGCATTACCAAGAGTATCCTCTCCCATTCTGCTGAGTTAGAATAAGACAAAGCTTTTGATATAATATCTCACTAGATTTGCCCGCGGCCTTGACTGCGTGGAGATCAGAAAATATCCCATGGGAACGTACTAACGGTTTAAAAAGTATTGTGGTATGTAATATGATGTGCAAGCTTGCAGTAATGACTTGCAAGCAGTTTACGTAGTATAGGAAATATGTATTATGTTTAATCAGTGAATAAATGGATAGCACGACATTCGGACGTTTCCTTATAAGTACTAGCTAACCCTCAGACCAATCCTACATGGCGACCCTGCCAGTCGAATTTGCGGATCAGAAGATGCCAGGATTTCAACCACGTTTTGGCATTATTTAAATATCTACATGGACAATTAACGTACCTACATCAAAATGTGTCGCTCAGATATCAAGAAGGACGAAGTATTCATCACTCAGAGTGCTTCCAGAGGATCAAACAACAGCGCGGAATATCACCTTTCAAACATAAGCGTCGTGATGTTCGTCATCTGCACAATACTGTCTATTGCAGGACTTTACGGACTATACGTTTTGTACAAAAAGTGTCATCAGAATTGGATTAGGAGCGAAGTATTGACACAAAACTAGAGACAGTCCTTTCGCCTCGTGACCACTAGATCCGGAGAGGAACCTACCTGCGTTTCCTGTGCCTGCCGTAAATAAAATGAAAAATAAATAAATAATGAAGAAGTGAAGCAAGGAGATAAAATAATAGAAGAACGAAGAACAATTATTGAAGAAAAATAAAAATTACAGAAGGAAAAAAGAGAAGAGAAGATTGAAGAAATAAAATTTAATTGTTGGAGGAGTCAGGGTATTCCCGGCTCAGTTACCTGTGGTGTCCAGGGTATAGCCCGGCCCAAGCTGCCATTCCTGAGGATGAGCCAAGCAGTGACTTCGGAGGACAAACCAAGCAGCCCAGGATGCAGTACAAGCAGCCCTTCCAAAGGACAAGCCTAGCAGCCCATCGCCATCGAGTCGGACCAACTCGATGTAAGGTATGAGTGCAGTGCTCATGAAGTGTTAAATAGACTCTATAATTATTCATGGAAAGACTTAGTGAAATATATGAAAGTTTACTAGATTTATGTGTTACTATTAGAAAATTAGGCCCTAAACGGCGAGGCGTAAAAGTAGGACAGCGAAAGTTTCAGGAGGCTGATAATTTGTATAATGAGTTTACTTTATTAATTGAATACGGACGTATACGTAAAAAGGAATTACATTTAGATCCATCAATACCTAACGAAATTGAGAAAATATATAGAAAAATCTTGGGTTATAAAGAGGTAACGGATATTTCAGAAAGTTCGTCCGACGAATTTTTAGATATAGAGGAAAATAATACAGCATACAAAATGGAGAGTTTTAGTTTAAAAACGGCTAGTACTTTGATTCCAGTTATGGACGGAAAGGAAGAAACAGTAGAGAGAATAATCGAAGGTATAGAGATGTATGAAAGTTGTTTGAAAGAAGAAGATTGTAAGAAATTGTTAGTTTCATTTGTGTTAAAGACTCGTCTGTCAAAAATAGCGAAATTAAAACTGAAAAAATGTTACGAAACAGTTTCTGGTTTAGTAAAAGATATACAAACTTATATTCTGACAAAAAAATCTGCCGATTCAATAATGGCACAGATAAAATATAATATAAGTCAAAACAACTTGACTACAAGCGAATACGGAGAGAAACTAGGAGATTTGTTTACTTCCCTTACCATAGCACAAGCAGACGGAAACCAGACAGCCGCCGAGATACTAAGTCCAATAAACGAAAGGTTAGTAGTAAAAAGATTTGCAGATGGTTTGAGAAATCGTCGACTTAGCACCATTTTAGCAGCTAGAAATTACAGCCAACTGAAGGATGCTGTACGAGCAGCAGATGATGAGGAGCTGTCACTTCCCGGAACTTCAGGTCAGAATGCCGTGTTATCTTACACACGAGGTAGAAACTCAAGGTACAGTCGGAGTCGCGGAAACTACCATCGTGGGTATACTCAATACCGTGGAAATCCTTCTTACTACCAAGGTAACAACGCAGCCCAGCATTACAGGGGTCAGGGACCCGCACAGCGAGGTTTTTACCGTGGCAGACATTACCAACAGCGTGGATACTCTAGACCACCGCATAAAAGTTACTATAGAAGTAACAGGGGTCATTACAGAGGTGCCAAGCAGGACAACGTAAATGTTGTCACTGTGCCAAAAGAGGAAAAGAATAAAGAGGAAAATTTAGCTCAGTTTTTTCGGAGCAACTAATTATGGTTCAGTATGTAAAAGTCTCGATTTTATCTATTTATACGCTGGCAAACAAAAACTAAAATTTTTAATCGATACGGGCGCATCTATTTCATTAATCAACAGAGATTCGGTAACACGCGAAACAAAATTATATAGCGATCAAACAACCATAAAAGGTATCAGTGGAAAAATACAGGCATATAACTTCGCGTATATATCTTTGAAATTAGAAACGGGTGTACAATTTCGTTACAAGTTCTATTTGTTCGATAATATTCCATGTGAATCAGATGGAATACTCGGTTTAGACTTCCTGAGAACTTATAATGCAAACATTGATTTACCGACAAACGTACTCAGCTTACAATTAAAAGACAAAGCGCCGCATTATCGCATCGAAATACAAAACCGTCAACCTATTCATACTGAAAGGAAACTCCCAAATTGATTCTCAGGCATTTATTTATGTTAAAAAATAAAGAATGATCACAACGCTAATGTAGTCGTTAACATTCATGACTTGTGATTAAAACAGTGTCCATACCTTGATTTTCCAAACAGCAATTATACCACTATTTCGGATTTATGCACTAATACGACTCGTTCTCGTCCATTCGACACAGCGTTCACAGTAAGCCTGCCTCGAACCTCTTGCCCGTTGCGCCCGCGCTTTAAAGTCCCTTCTACTACTTAGTGGGAGGGCGCAACGGGGCGGCGAGCGAGTCCGTGTTGTCAGGATGAGAACAAAAATCAACAAATAACCAATCTGGTGATACATTTAACTATTTTGTAAGCCGTGAGCATAAAGATATACTAAAATTGTACTTAAAGATATACTTCTAGAATTATTACTAATGACTTACTATAACAATTCCTAACTGATTCCTAACAGCTCGGTCATCCTGCAGTTTTAGCGAGTCCCTTCGCTTTAAGTTACTGGTAAGTTAAGTAAGTACCCGTGTCATTTATCTAATTCATTCAACTCCATTTATTAAATAAGTTGATGTATAAGAACAAAATAGCTGAAGCATAACCGATATAATCACCTTATACAGATGTGAACAATTGTGAATAATTAATAATTTCGTTATTCATTATTTTATCATACATACGTACTCGCAGGTACGTTAACCTATTCAGTTTAGTAATCAACTATTGAAAGGTACATACATAAATGATCAATTTTTACTAAGACAAATACCTATCTTAATCTAGGCATCTTAAACTAAGTATCTTAACCTAGGTATTTTAATCTAGGTATCTAAATCTAGGTATCAATCTAGGCATCTTAACGTACATACCTGATCACAATATATTTTTTTTTTTGCGCTTTGTTGTACCTATTTCTTTTAACTAAGCACGTAACTAGGGTTAACAGATAAGTAACTTTTTATTCTATGATTTATATATTTAGTACTGCGTACAAAGTACCTACACATTATTAGTCCAGTAAAAGAAACAAAAATTACGCTTTTAATCGCTATCAGATTTCTGATCATCATTTTGAGATATAACGTTATCATCATCGGAATTTTCTGAGGAATCATAATTTTTATTAAAAGCTAACCAAGGTTTAAGTTTGTCTATTGCAACAATATTATTGTATAGGGGCCGGCCAGGCTTGCGTGTCAATGGCGTGTCTTCGATTGCAAATCTGTCATTAGGTAGCAGTTTAGTTACGCGGTAAGGACCCTGATATTTATTAACTAGCTTTTTAGATTTACCGTCGCTAGGAAACTCCCTTTTTACGCTTACTAAATCGCCCATTGTATAATCATGTTTGCTTTTTCTTTTGGAGTCGAATCTAGCTTTATCTTTTTGTTGTTGTTCTATAATGCGCGCACTGGCTTGTTCTCGAATTTGATCTAAATTATTGGTAGACGCGTCCCTGGTGTCATCTATGATATCACTAAGTAAGTTTTCGGAACCACTATTAATTTTGAAACCAAACAAGAGCTCAGAAGGGTTTTTACCGGTTGTTTTATGAATAGTAGTATTTAGGCCTATTTGAATGTCAGGTACGTATTCGTCCCAACTTCTATCATCCTTGCCATGAGTTCTGGTCGACAAAGCGTCCAAGATTGTTCTGTTGAATCTTTCGACTTGGCCGTTAGCACGTGGCGTAGCCACTGCATTGAGAATATGCTTGATGCCAGTGGATTTTGCGAATGCACGGAAGCTATTACTTGTGAACGATGTTCCCTGGTCTGTTATTAATCGAGTAGGAGCACCAAAATAACTTATGTGTTCCTGGAAGACCTTGATCGACGTGTTACTTTTTGTATTTCGAACAGGTGTAATGTTAATAAACTTAGTAAACCCATCTATAATCACTAAAAGATAGCAGTTGCCCTTTTTACTTTTAATGAATGGTCCAAGGTGGTCTGCGTGAATGGTGTGGAACGGTACCCCAACTTTTGGTATTGGGTGTAATTCGCCCTCTTGCTTGCCTGAAACCCCCTTATGATATGCGCATTCTAAGCAAGACCTAACATATTTTTTTACGAATCTGCGCATTTTTGGGAACCAATAAGACTGTTGTATCCTAGTCAGCGTCTTCTCAAAACTAAAATGCCCTACGTCATCGTGGTTCATCTTTGCAATCTGCCATCGAACACCCTTTGGCACTAACCACCGAATATCGTTGTCCCCTTCACCCACGATACGATAAACCTTGCCGTTTTTAAGTTTATAATTCTTTAAAACCTCCACAACTTTTACAGCGTTAGGGTCGTTTAAAATCTCGTTTATCCGAACTACTTCGCTGTCACTTGACTGAACAGTTGCTATCCAGTCTTCAGTGCCAACGTTTAGAACGTCCAAAACATGGAGTTCTTCAACTGCATCCCCAACAGGGTTCCTACTTAGGGCATCCACGTGTTGCATGCGAGAGCCTGGGCGGTACTCGATTTCACAATCGAATTCTTGGAGTTGTACCCACCACCTAGCTATACGGGGAATAAGATCCTTCTTTGTTAATGTCGTTCTCAGGGCATTACAGTCTGTCAATACTTTGAAAGGCATACCAATGAGGTAGACTCTGAATCTGTTTAGGGACGATACTACAGCGAGTGTCTCCAACTCAAATGAGTGATATTTTTGTTCGTCGGGAGTTGTTTTACGACTGAAATAGGACACTGGTCTCAATAAGCTGTCATCATCCTTTTGTAGTAGGATTCCAGCTATGCCGTGCTTGCTGGCATCGGTATGAACCTGGGTCTCTTTCTCAGGATCATACAATGCCAGTACGGAATGATTCGTCTTGCTGTGGCCCCCAAGTCCACTCAGTGTCCTTTTTAAGAAGGTCTGTGAGTGGTCCTGCCACAATAGCAAAGCCCTGAACAAACCTCCTGAAGAAGCTGGCGAGTCCGAGGAATTGGCGCAGCTCATGCTGTGATCTGGGGACGGGAAAATCAGATATTGCATCCGTTTTCCTAATTCCAGGCTGAATTCCGCTCGCGTCTATCTGGAATCCTAAGAAGTCTATAGAATCAAAGAAAAACTTGCATTTAGCTAGTTGCAGGGTAAGACCTCCCTTTTTTAAGAGAATTAAAACCTCCTCCAGTCTGGACATACCCTCTTTAAAAGAGCGAGCGGGAATAAGGACATCGTCCATGTAAACAAGTGCATATTTGGATTTTGCGTCTGAAAGAATCTTGTTAATTGTTCTTTGGAACACAGACGGGGCATTAACTAAACCAAATGGCATCCTTGTAAATTCAAATTGGCCATCCGGGGTCACAAATGCAGTCTTGTCTTGTGATTTTTTTTCTATAGGTATTTGATAATACCCAGATGCTAGGTCTAAGGAAATAAACAGAGTGTTACCAGAAAGCCTATCTAACTGATCCTCGATAAGAGGAAGAGGATAGTGGTCCTTTTTGGTACGTCGATTCAATGCTCTGTAATCGACGCACAGTCTTTTTTCGCCAGTTTTCTTTTTGACAAGTACGATCGGGCTCGCGTATGGCGATGAAGATTCCTTGACAATTCCGGTGTCCAGCATCTCCTGAACCATTTCGCGTACTTGGGCTCTTTCACCATAGGACAAACGGTAGGGTCTGTAAACCACCGGGTCGGAATTTTCAAGTTCAATCTTCATCTCCCCCGCAGTTGTAAAACCCAGATCTTTTAAGCCCGAAGAAAAACAATCCGAATATTTAGCTAGAAGCTCCTGTAACTCTTTTTTTTTGTCTGCAGAAAGTTGTTCTCCGCAATGTACAGACTCTTTTACCATGTCATCATCAAAATACACAGGTAACACATCAAAACTATGAGTTACAGGGACAGCACGCGTTATAAGTGATCCTTTTTGTAATGTAAGTTCGTTACCGCACAAATTGTGTACAAGAACCTTCCCTAGACCGTTTTCAAGTATATACGCACCAGGAAGCAGGTAATGTTCTTTGTTAACCTGGCCTCGTACGTTACCGTTCACATATATCGTGCCCTGAAATTTAGTAAGATTTTCAACCGGTACCGCGACAAATTCGTTAGGTTTTAGATTTATATCCATACAAGACATTAGAAAGATTTTGGTATTCGGACGCTTTTCAAAAATAATCTGATTGGGAGTTTTTGTTATCGTAATGTTTGGTTTCTCCGTGAAAGTGTGCCCTAATAACACGGGGTGTTTTATAATCGAATCATCTACAATAAGAATTTTAACCTTTTCTTCTATGCCCTGTACTACAATGTCAACGTGCGCCTCACCTAGTGGTTGTACATGATAACCACCTATACCCCGTAAAATCGGTAATTTGTCAAAATTACAATCGAGACCCAATTCTTTTGCTATAGACTCTTTAACGAGCGTACACTGACTTCCTAAATCTACATGTGCCATTAATGGTTTTCCCTTTACTTTAATTTCTATCAGATATTTTTCGTTAGCCTCTTCACTATTAACTAATAAAGCAACTTGTTTTTCTTGTTTAGTTTCAACATTTGGTTTCTTTTCGTTCGCATGATTATTTTGTTTCGTCCTACAGTACAAGTCTAAATGTCCTATTCTACCGCAAAATGTACATTTATTAGGCGGTTTACCACATTTGAAACTTTTATGGCCGTCTTCGTTACAATTGTGGCATTTTATTTTACTTGAGGAATCGTGAGGTTTTGATTTATTAATATTAGTTTGACTCTTCCGTTCCGATTTTGCCTTTTCGGAAGTTTCCCTACTGTGTCCTGGTTTTACGGTCTTTAAATATTTAAGGACATCTTCGGGCTCCTTAAACTGGGCAGCTTGTGCTCCCACCCTAATAGCGCGGTCCTCGATACCCTGAAGTAGGCAATCGACAGCCTTCCTACCTTTGATTCCGCATCTGTTAATCAAATTAATTTTGGAATAGCAATAGTGTTCTAGTGAGTCCCCATAACGCACGCGTTTGGCCAGCATTTCTGTTAAAAGTTCTGCATAGTCATCCCTACAAGGAAACGACTCTATAAGCTTTCTTTTCCATTCACCCCAGCTGTAAAGTACTGTATCTAGCCCCTGGTACCATGTTTTAGCTATGCCCGTCAATTTTGGAAGAGCAAAATGTATGACTTCACGTTCGTCCCACCCGTATATTTCGGCGCATTCTTCAACCTTTGTGAGCCAAGTGACTATAGTTTGATCCTTGGATATTGGATCAAATTCTGGCAGGACGTTCGTCAAAGAAAGCTTAGAGGTCGATGACCCTTTAACATTACTTAGTGTATCTAAAAACTTATTTAAAATATTTTTATCATCATTAGGCATATCTTTAAAATTACTGTTTACGCTCTTGAATCGCGAGCGACGCGATCGAGAACGTTGATGTTGTCGCTTCCTTGTATGCTTAAGATCGTCTTCACTATCAGAATATGAGCGACGCCGACGTCTCCTCGTTCCGCGTACTTCATCCTCAGAACTGTATGACAAATCGCGTGAGCTACTATGATCATATCGCGACCTCTTGTAGATTCGACGTCGTAGACGAGACCTTCCAGAGTTCTGTCGCCCATAATGATGGGCTCCGTACCGACGATCGTCTTTATTACGTTGATTACTTAGTATCGTTAAAGTTGCCGGGTTTTGATGTCGCGACTCCCGGTGACCTTCACGTTGTCGCGACACCTCCCTACTCGGGCTTCGTGAATTAAAATTATAGGAGCGCTTGTGGACTTGCCTTTCTCGAAGACTCCCATCCACTCCCTCGCTCTGGCCTTGTTCTGAGCGTTTGTGGACTTGCCTCTCTGGTAGGCTCCCTTCCACTCCCTCGCTCATGCTACGCTCAGGAGTCTGCCTTCCTCCGCTTAGATTATCGCGGTTATGGTTAGTAGGCTCACCCTCCGATACAGCGTCTGATGTAATGTTATCCATGAACCTGAAACTTATTTCATGCCCATGTATAATCCATAAAATGATGTTGGATTTAAGACGATATTGATATCAACGTAAGCTAATATGAAGGATGGTAATATTAGGGCAGTATTAAGGTAAGGTAATGTTAAGGTTCTTACCTTAAGAAGGTAAGGTAACATTAATGTAGAGTACCTACAATTAAGGTAAGGTCACATTAAGGTAAGGTACCGTTCAGGTAAGGTACCATTAAGGTAAGGTGGGTTTCTAGTGCGGAAATTAGTGGTGCTGTGATGTTTACAAACAAGAGAATAAGAGACAAAAAAAATACTTTAGGCGTCAAAAATAGAATTAGACGATGATCATTGTGTAGGTACTCAGCGGCGCATTTCCAGAGGGTAGCTCCGGCGAGATACACCACCCAAAGGGTAAGAACCATCGGGGTGACCCGATCTAATTCGACCCTTAATTTATCCAGTCACATAATATTATTACACAGAACCGGTGCACTATCCTATTCTAGCCCAGTAATTTGAAAGGAAGAGCACTTGCCAACAATTATGCTATCATGGAGTGCCCTAGCCGAGCCTGACCTATGGCATAATGCTAACTACAGTGGATTTCATTTATTACGACCTCGGTTGTAGAGACCATTTACCCATAGCGAAGTTAAATCTAAATCCCTTGAATTTAAAGGATACTTTAGTACATAATTTACGTGGCTATATCGACTCTTTGGATGTAACGCCGAGTTCGGAGGTAGCGACTGTTTTCAATGAGTCATTTGTAACAAATTCCTAGAAATCCCATGCAGATATCGTGACCGCAGTCGGCCGCCAAAGACAAAGACTTCTTTCTTTCATTTCTTATCTTTTGTTTACATCCACACAGATGGTCAGTAAGTGTGGAGACCTTCAACTTTTGTTTATAAACATCGGCTAAGTAGGTAGGGGAGCGCGTACGTTTCGGAGTTAAATTTATGGTTCGGTTACAAAGTGATATTCTGAGTAGCAACTGGGTTTAGCAAACTTTTGAATAAGTATGGCTGCTAGAAGCACATTAACTGTTAAAGAGAAGGCGGAAATCATTTCAAAATTGAAAAACGGTGAGAACAATGCTGATTTGTGCAAAGAACACCAACGATTCCTATTCGACGATATCTACGATGTGGAAAAACCGTGATAAAATATTAGAATGCTTTGAATCCAAATCCTTAGAAATTAAGAGAAACCGCAATAATAAATGAATATAAACTATACATGTATACGTGTCTGCATCTCTTTAGCCTTGCCTGTAACGACTTCCGGACATAACTACGAAATAGTCGTCATACCCGAAATCCACTGTATTAGGAAAAGAAACATGGAATTTATTGTAAAATTTAAAACATTTCAGCACCATCAAAGTAAATGTCTTCTTATTAAATGGCCAAATTTTAAAACTCGAGAATCAATTATGGTTCCAAAAGAAGAGAAAAGTAAATAAAAACAATCGACTAAAAAAAATTTGTGGGCAGAGATAAACGGGTAGTTTGCTGACAAAACAATGGAAGCAGAAACCCGCTTATCCCACTTCTGAGATGAAAGGAAACTCCCAAATTGATTCTCAGGCATTTATTTATGTTAAAAAATAAAGAATGATCACAACGCTAATGTAGTCGTTAACATTCATGACTTGTGATTAAAACAGTGTCCATACCTTGATTTTCCAAACAGCAATTATACCACTATTTCGGATTTATGCACTAATACGACTCGTTCTCGTCCATTCGACACAGCGTTCACAGTAAGCCTGCCTCGAACCTCTTGCCCGTTGCGCCCGCGCTTTAAAGTCCCTTCTACTACTTAGTGGGAGGGCGCAACGGGGCGGCGAGCGAGTCCGTGTTGTCAGGATGAGAACAAAAATCAACAAATAACCAATCTGGTGATACATTTAACTATTTTGTAAGCCGTGAGCATAAAGATATACTAAAATTGTACTTAAAGATATACTTCTAGAATTATTACTAATGACTTACTATAACAATTCCTAACTGATTCCTAACAATACGAACTCGGAAGATTATTTGCTTATTCCAGGTCGAAGTGAGTCTATCCACTATATCGACATAAACAAAAATGTTTACAAAGAATGCGTTTTACACCCTAAGCAAATAAATGACGACTTATTCATAGCAGCATGTCGATTCTGTAAAAATCTCACCGTGAATACTTGCGTGGAGTGAGCTGTCAGTGTCATCCCACTGATGCTAGGGATTGACCAAGCAAACATTTACAATCATAAAAGAGATTTTAATAATATTTTTTAATGCTAATCCTATTGATATTTTTATATAATTCAAAGCTAGTATTTTAGTGGTCAAAACATTCGCCAGCGCCTAACGCGCTTGCGCGGCGTGAAATATGGCTCATTCCGAATTAAGTCATCATCGCTCACATGAATAATTTGCTTTCCGATTTAGATAAATCACCACTATGGCAGCTGAGAGTCAGTAATATACCTATTCACTTGAATAGTTACTCATGGTTGGATTATAGTATTTATTTGTGTATACACCACGAATTTCCTCTTCTTTGGTAAGGTGGCGACTGTAGCCAGAAGCACAATTTCGAAAATGCCACGTTAGTTAAAGATCGGTGATAATTATTAATTTAGGGCATGGTCGGCCCTAATTCACTATGACCACTTAATGATTCATTACTTCGAAACCACGTCAATTCCTTAATAACCTAATCACTACATCTGCTATTAACGTATTCTCTATGACACAATGACCGAAACCGGTTTGAACTGTCAAAATACCACGCTTGACAACCGTACGGCGTGGTAAGATTATGCGGGGAATAATAGATAAATACCATACAGCAGAATTGGGGTCAAGGTGTAAGCACGCTGTAGTCGATTACAGTGCAATTCGGAATGTACCATATATCACTCCACTCGAATCTCGTAACCATGGCAACACCACCTCGGCGTCAACACCTCCACCAGTCGCGTTTTGATTGGCGAATACCTCGTCTTTTTCTACTTTAGAGTTACACATTTTGAAAATCGCTCAACGAAAACTTTGCTTAATCTGCCCCTTGGCAGACTCTAAGGCAGGGTCGCCATATCGAAGGTCGCCATGAAATGTTGGGGGTTCAAGGGTCGTTAGAATTAGAAAACCAGCTTGATAGAATGTACTTTAATGAATATCTAGTGAATTTATGTTACAATGCGCATTGATGTAAACTGCTTACTTATATTCTAAAGGAGTGTAGGTACTTACTACGTTATGCACTATTAGGGACCATACATACACTTCAGGGTTGACACCAACCACTTCTTCATTTAAGGGTTACTAGAGGTGCAGTGCAAACACGGGCGCGCGATGAGCGATAAAATATTTGCACTTATTTGACGTTGGTATTGCATTTTCCTAATGTTCTTATACATGACGCCTTACAAGTTAAATATGTAAAAACAAATCTCTAATGTGATAATGAGTGACTAACGCGCAAGCGCGGCGTGATCTTATCACTTCACCTTCACTCCACCCGATTCACGACATTAAATGTCGTGAATCGGGTGAAGTGAAGGTGAAGTGATCACGCAATCTGCAATGTGATAATGACAGCGATTAACGCGCAAGCGCGGCGTGATCTTATCACTTCACCTTCACTTCACCCGATTTACGACATTTAGTGTCGTGAATCGGGTGGAGTGATCACGCCACACAAACTACGTGGGATTACATTCTATGGTCCGTCAGCTAGGCATCCGTTAGCACTCGATGACTTGACACACTCGGTTATCTCTTTTAATTCAATAGATTTGGGTTAATAACAACGCTGAACATCGTCGCAGTCTTTACTAGACTCGATCTACAATTGCTCATAATAACCAAACAATGTCGATGCGTATTTTCATCAGTCTAGCTGTCATAAACGTGAATGTTTTAATTTTATTTACTGTTCGTGCGTGACGCGCTCGCGCCTCAGTCTATATAAGGACTTACTAGACTAGGGAAAAAATAAAAAAAAACAGGATTGAGATTCTGACTGCGCTTCTGTTTTGCTATTTTATTGTAAGTAAAACCCCACAAAATATTAATGTTTTGACCACTAAAATACTAGCTTTGAATTATATAAAAATATCAATAGGATTAGGCTAAAAAAATATTATTAAAATCTCGATTATGATTGTAAATGTATGCTTGGTCAATCCCTAGTATCTGGTAAGATGACACTGCCAGTTCACTCCACGCTCACTTCACCTAAGTTTTCACGGTGAGATGATTACAGAATCGCACTGCAGGTTGTATTTTTCAACCAAAACGAGGAAAAATTCCAGTAAAAATCTTAAACACAAATGAAAATTTAATCAAAATACCGAAATCAAAATTAATACACAACGATGATTTCGAGCATTTAGATAACTATAATATTTGCTTATTTAATAAATCAGAAACGGGACTGGAACGAGTAAAAAAATTACTATCGGAACTAAATTTAACACATTTAAACTCAAGCGATAGAAAAGAATTGGAAATAATTTGTGCAAAATACTCAGACATATTTTTTCTGCAAGGAGACAAACTAGATACAGCAAATGTAGTAGAACAGTCAATAACAATAAAATCAAATACGATCCCAGTGTATACTAAGCCTTATCGGTTGCCACAATCATCGAAATCGGAAATTAATAAGCAAGTTAAAAAAAATGTTACAGGACAACATAATAGAGCCCTCTAGCAGTGAGTGGAACAGTCCTATTCTTTTAGTACCCAAAAAATCAGATGGAGAAAAGAAATGGCGTTTAGTAGTGGATTACCGAAAAGTTAATGATTGTATTCAAGACGATAAATTTCCACTACCAAACATTACCGAAATCTTAGACTCTCTTTCAGGAAGTATTTGTTTCAGTCATTTAGACCTTCAGCAAGGATTTTATCAAGTTAATTTAAAACCAGAGAGTAGGGATATCACCAGTTTTTCGACTAGTGAAGGTCAATATCGTATGAAGCGCCTTCCTATGGGTCTCAAAATATCACCAAATGCGTTTTCTAGAGCCATGTCAATTGCCTTGTCGGGACTAACATTTGAGAAATGTTTCGTTTACTGTGACGATCTTATTGTATTCGGTAGGACAGTAGATATACATAATAAGAACCTTATGGATGTTTTCGATCGTTTAAGAAAAATGAACCTTAAGCTAAATCCAGCAAAGTGTGCAAGCAACACGACCGTCCACACGGAAACAAAATACACACCGTATGAGTTAGTATTCGGTAAATCATGCAACTTACCTAGTAATCTTACCAATGACGTAGTAGAACCGCTTTACAACCCAGACAACTATGTACTAGAACTCAAATATAGGTTACAGTTAGCTCATAAGGAAGTAAGGAATAATTTAATTTTAAGAAAAACACAAAGGAAAATAGTGTATGATAGAAAATGTAATCCTATTTCGTATAAACCAGGTGATTTGATACATATAAAAAATGAAACAGGTACAAAATTAGATAAGTTATATAAAGGACCTTATACTGTGTTAAGCGATAACGAACCTAATGTCGTTATAAATAAAGGCGATAAATTAGAGACAGTTCATAAAAATAGAACAAAGAGATATGTAACTTAAGTAGCTATATTTAATCGGTAAGTTAACATTTAAGTGATATCATGTAATGACAGTGACACTAAAATTAATAGTAATTTACATTGTTTAGAATTATATTAATCTTACTTAAATATTCGCGAATGTTTAATGTTTATTGAATGTTTAATGATTATTGAATGTTTAATGTTTATTAAATGTTAATGTGTTTAGAATAAGACTATAATAACCAACTACCTATTAAGCTAATGTTTGTTTTGCTAATTAAAATCAAAACTATTTGCTCTGGGCAAATAAAATGTAAAAAAAAGGAACAAAAAAAAAAAACATTTTACGTTATTTTTTTTTTGTAACAACCCCTATGATGTGGTATGTAATATGATGTGCAAGCTTGCAGTAATGACTTGCAAGCAGTTTACGTAGTATAGGAAATATGTATTATGTTTAATCAGTGAATAAATGGATAGCACGACATTCGGACGTTTCCTTATAAGTACTAGCTAACCCTCAGACCAATCCTACAGTATCCTAATCCAGATCATGGTCTATCCGTGCGCCTAATTTCTTCCAAATCTGTTCAGCCAGAGTTACTTTTGTATTTAAAATATTAGCATAGGTGCAAGAGGGTGCACTTGCCTCATAATATTAGCATGGGTGCATTTACCTACCTTCAAAATAAAATATAGGAAGGTGTAAAAACATTCGGAACTAAAAAAATATCCGAAAACGCCTAATATAATTATAGAGAACCTAACCTATTCGAGCCGAGATCCTAAAATTTTCGATTCTTCTGCAAATTCTTGATTCTAACGCTGCGCTTTTGTGCGTCAGTCAACAAAGTACCGAACTCGCTTCGTGAAGATGCAGGTTCCTGAAAATAAACATGACAGCGCCCGTGACTATTAGTATGGATTATGACTGTGTTTTTTTACCCATCTCCCCGATTGAAAAAAAACCGTCGAATGGAAAATAATATAACCACTTTCATAGTCTTTATTCTCTGAATTTTGTTACCTTAACATATTCGAAATTCTCATATATCTACGACGGGTACTTGGTGGTACCAAGTACCTACTCATCGTAGATATGAGAATTTCACCCCTATAAAAATACCGAAGAAATATTCATGGCCGCTCCTCAAACAAGCTTGTTCCTGATTTAATGTCACACTTCAGTGCACGCAAGGTTCAAAGTTATAAGAAAATGTAGATAGAATCAAGCTCAAACAACGTGAGTATGAAGAAAACAATAATTTTGAACATTTAATACTCGCTTTAGCTTTAGCTAGCGGCACCGTCATATCAAAGCCATACAAAATCTAAGTACTCTTGTACGTATGGCACTGCGCACAGAGAAGGGCTCCGTAGTTGGGATGAACTTATCCCGAAAAAAAAACATAAAGTTGTACTCGTAGTTGAAAAACATGTTCATACATCGATATACCTACGTCACTGTCAATTCTCCAACTGCAAATGTAAGTTTGTGATTGAAAAAATATATTTTTACTTTGTGATAAAACTATATATTAACAATTTTCGGACTTTTTGAGACCTTGCTTCTTGCCAAATTTTATGATTCTGGATCAACGGGAAGTACTTAAAGGTTTTGATTTATTTACGAGTATCGAAATATGTCGCATAATGCGTTGACTTAGAAGGCTGACGAATCCATCGTTGTCCGACTGTCGACGTAGTGATCCTATAAGAGTTCCGTTTTTTTTACTTTTGAGGTGCGGAAGCCTAAAAAGCAAGTATAAATGCGACAAAAGGATGTAGGAGAAAAACCAGCAGCAAGATTTACTTCCAAAGTAAGAGAACAAAGAGATAAAATTGAGTTTAAAAATACATTAAGGCGACTACATGACCTATAAAGCGCGGACTTTGTCGTACTGCATAGAAAAGAATGAAAAGCGCGACGACATAACGCTGGTAATTTATTGCAAAATATGAAGCAATTATTTAATTACAAAAATCTATTGTTTGGACAAAGAAATTAAAACACTAGTGTTTTATTATGTTGCTTGTAGAATACTCTGACAAAAAATCAGAGTGATTGTATGTATATTAGCATGGTTTTTGTTGTAAAAAGAAAGTTTTTAGAGGTATTCATGATTTTTTTCTATTGTATCAAATTAGTTGTATTATGTTTTCAACACACTATCTAACTAGCATATATCCTGAAGAATATCATATATTTTCAGATTTTGTTTACTGTAGTCGATCATATACTGCTATTGTTTCTAAAACTTGCGTTTTTTGTGTTTAGGTCCTGTAAGCCCCTTAAGGATAGTTCACAGTTGTTTCATCCGAATGCGTGACGTCACGGATATTATCGTAAGCCATTACACTTTTATTTATTATCCCATCAATTATACTATAATTATATTATAAATGTCATGTTACTTTGGCTTAAAAATAATGCGTGTGCAGAGTACCTACATGTTAAATATTTTAAGCCTTTTTTTCACAGAGATCTTAATTATCTTAATCTTTTGGTCATCATAGTTTTCGGCTTTTTACATTTTGTCTAGGCTCAGTGAAAACATTTTGTGAACTGCAATTTATTCAACATTATTTTACCTACATCATTATAACTGTACGCATGTTGACCTTTGTAAAATCGGGATATCGTATATTCATAAGGATCTCCAACGTCAGTAAGGTAAAAGACAAGATAGTCCTTTTCAGACAAAAATATTTATTATATTAGGTCTTCGATCACTCATAGTTATCAGTTACTCATAGTTATCACTCATAGGAGTATTAGTATCGACTTTCCAGTTTTGGTAAGATAAAATATATAGTTAAGTGATAGAACGTAATGATTCATAATGTTGTGACATCGCAATTCATATTTATCTATGTTCCTAACCAATGCTCTCAAAACGGTGTAGGAGAACATTGCATCATGGAAACAAAAATTCGAAGGCAAAACCAAGCTGGGTCCGCGCGGTAGAAAAAGGGCCCAATTCCTCTCACAGAGTGGAGGCCTGTGTTCCAGCAGACGAACCATTATAGACTGATTATGCTATCATTACATAATTATATTACCTAATTGTATAAGGCACATACTCGACGTTTTGACGATGACGAGCCAATTTCAGTAGAATCAATTTCGATTTCCTTTTATTGTCACTTGAACGATTGACACCTGCTTCAGCGGGCTCTCGAGGGAAAATCGGTTTATTTTTCATACTCTTATGATTTTTTTTTCTTTCCCAAAATAAAAAGTGACTATGAAAACATTCTTCCAGACTGAATTTCGGCGTGAAATCTGAACAGAGCTCGCTAACTGCCAGTAGTTATATTAAGTTTATGGGACTGGTCTTACAGCAATTTCGTCTCGTTGGAAAAGTGAATTAATTAAGTAACAATTAGTTTATACAAGGTTTATACAGTTATATCACTTTGACATCAAAAAGAACCAAAGACAAACGAAGACGAATAAAGTCATCCACGTGATATTTCGTTTTCTATATTTCACATTTTATGATACAACATATAAAATATCAAAACTAAACTTCATAATCCTAATGATGTCTTGCGTAGCAGTAGACAAAATACATTGAAGCAACAATAAAAAAATGTTAAATAAGGAGATGATTAGAGCGATAACTATTATCTTATAAAATTCTTTAAAAGAACGCTTAAAAATATTTATGAGGCAGTTTCAAGAATTATTTATATAGAAGAACGCGCTTCTTTATTAATATAAATTAATATAATTCGTTTTCGTGTAAACATTAAAAATGGATGGAAAGGCGAAGAAGTATAATGAAAACAACCATACAGACAAAAATGAAATAATCGAAGAAGTTGACTACGATGAGCTACTCTTATCAGCTGGCGAATTCGGCCGGTATCAAGTATTCCTGTTCTTTGTAACGTTTCCATTTTACGTGTTTGGTGCATTCTCCTACTTCTCACAAGTCTTCTTAACAGAAACGTCTCCAAACCATTGGTGTTTGGTCCCAGAATTGCAGAATCTTTCCATTCTGGATAGAAGAAGTCTTGCCATACCCCTTGATAAAGACTCACCCTTTGGATATTCTCGTTGTCAACAGTATGAAGCTAACTGGAGTGAAGTGATATCTACAGGAAGAACTTTAAATAAAACTTGGAATACAGTGGCGTGCCAGCATGGTTGGGAATTTAATATGTCCGAATTTTCATATCCAACAATAGCAAGTGAAATGGGATGGGTGTGCGAGAGAAACAGCAACCAAGCAACGGCTCAGTCAATTTTCTTTGTTGGATCTATCGTGGGTGGCTTTATGGTGGGGTGGATCGCTGACCGCTTTGGGAGAATCCCAGCCTCTGTTTGCAGCAACATGATCGGAGCAATCGCAGGCATAGCCAGTATATTCGTCAACAATTTCACTGAATTCTCCATCTGTCGATTTTTCATGGGTATGTCTTATGACAACTGCATGATGATGACTTACCTACTAGTATTGGAATATATTGCACCAAAATACAGAACAAGGATAACTAATTTATCCTTCGCCATTTTCTTTACTATGGGAGTAGTTGCGTTGCCGTGGATCTCATTGGCTTGTGGACATTGGAAAAAAATTGCCCTTGCAACAAGTTTGCCCATGGCGTTGGCTCTGATAGCTCCTTTTATCATACCAGAAAGTCCAAGGTGGTTGTTGTCCAAGGGAAGGACCGATGATGCTGTGAATAAAGTTTTAAATATTGCTCGCGTAAATAAAAAAGTGGTCCCACAAAGTTTAATAGATGGATTTAAGTATACTACATTGCATAGCAAAAAAATGCCCGGAAATATGATGGAAATGTTGAGAAGGCCACTACTGTGCAGGGTTTTCATCTGCACGTGTTTAGAATTTATGTTTTCTATGATTATTTTCGACGCTCTAATTAGAACGATAGGACAGTTACAGTTCGATTTTTACGTGTCGTTCACTGTGATATCTTTAACAGAATTTCCATCACTGGTTATTCTATCCTTCGCATTAGATTATACAGGAAGAAAGTCTATGACGGTTGTTGTGTTGACCTTATGTGGTATATTTAGTTTTTTGATACCGTTTGTGGGAGGTGGTCTAGCGTCTGTGTTGTGTGCAGTTGCAGCTCGGTTTACAGTGAACATGGCGTGCAACACAGCTATGCAGTGGACAGCAGAAATGTTGCCAACTTCAGTAAGAGGTTCCGGTTCATCAATTGTACATATTTGCGGATACATTGGTACTGTAATATCACCGTTTGTGGCGTATCTTGAGATATACAAGCCTTGGCTTCCTATGGTTATTATTGGCAGCATTGCTATGGTAACTGCTTTAATAAGTTTGACTCTTCCCGAAACAGCTAAAAGAGATATGCCCCAAACGTTTGATGATGCAGAAGAGCTCATTAGAAGTCAAAGCTTATTTGACCTACCGTGTACAAAAAAAACTGTTGATATCAATATGCAAGGCCATGCGAATGAAAGTTTTGAATTAAATTGAACTGTTGACAATTTTCATAGAAAATAATTGCAATATAGCATTACGATTACGAAAAACTGATTTCAGTCGGTAAAATTAGTACGACGTAGAAGCGTAATGTAGCATTTTGAACTATACATTTTGTGCTGGCTTTAATAAATTATGTAAGCTTCTAGTGATATGTTGACCCCTTTAGCGAAAGATTTTGTTGTTTTTATTTTTCTATATAAATATTAGAGATATAAATAAAATTTTAAAAGAAATCTCTTGTTTTGTTTAAATTTCATGTATTCAATTTGGGATCCTGCCGTTTTGCCGAAAATATTTTGCCAAAATTTCACTTCCCGAACAAAAATAGGAACCCCGCGAAGCGGGACTCCATCGACATTGGATGCAAAAGCGAGCAAGAATAAGAATACAAATACCTTTACCTCATATATTAAACAGGTCCAATTGAAATCATAGGCAGACAGAAATAGGGGCCCCGATGGTACTAAATATTTGGCTTATTTTATTTTGCGTATAATATGTTATACCAACTGAAATATTTGACTAAATTAAAATTGGTAAAAGTACTATTTGGTAACCATGTTATTGTTTAAACGTTCACTTGCCAAACATTAGGTTTGCGTTACAATTTTTAGCGAAAAGTTTATTTGCTAAGTAATGATTTGGCAAATGAAATTATGCGGAAAATTGTTTGGAAAGTGATAATTTGACAATTTATTTTCGATGAAACAAGGGAGACCCATTCAATTTTCCAACAAAAGCTACTATAGTTTTTCTAAAGTGGGCGATCAAGTTCCTCACCACTAAGTCCTCTCTCCTTTATAAAAGTTATTTTAAGTACGATGAGACGCAGAGGGTAACTTTAAATTATTTATTGCGCTACGAGGTTCTTACGTAATCAGATACACATACCCATATACAGGGTGTTACATCGGCGTAAAATAAAAAGGAAAGTACCTACTTTTATTAAATGATGGAATAATCTAAGTTTTACATAAATAAATAAGATTTTTGGCAAATCCTTATCAGGTAACACAATCGATTTTAACTTTATAAAACTACTAACCAATTAGGAGGAAACCTTAAGGAGGTTTATTTCTAAATGATTTCTTAAAATCCTTAGATATACCTAGGTAGAATCACACCATTTTTGCTGTCAAGTATTGTGTTACAGAGTGTAGAGTTCGGATACCGATTTAATTTCAAGGCCACTTGTGACTAATTATAAAATTTTGACTCTGAGCTTGTTGTAGGGCACATAGGTATAGTTTGTGGGGTATACACATAGGTACCTTGTATGGATGTCTAAGCTTGTAAATCGATCTTGATAAATGAGGTTCGAGCCAATTTATTTTAGTGACTCGTCGCATTCCAGCCTTTGTACATCGCTTAATGAAATATGCATAACTTTGTTATCAACTACATTTGACCTTGAGATTATACGAGGACTAGCATTTTAAGGCGCGGTAAGAAACAAATTAGGTAATAGACAATATCGCATCGTGGCATCAAATAAGGTTCAAAACAGCGATGCATTTGATGTTAGTTGAATCGAATGCCCACCAAGCTACCACCTAACAGTTTTAATTAAATTATAAATAAATGCTCAGTGGAATAATTTTTAGGTACCTATTTCTCTAGGTGATTGAATTATCTTTATTAACATTGCATGAAATATGATAGTGTACGCTCAAAATATTGAGAATTAGGCGACAATTTTTTTTTAAATTCCATTGTACGATTATTTTATGATGATACTATATTAGTTTTTATGAAACATTTTAAATAAAAATACACTCAATATGTACGAATACGCCTAACTGTGCGACAAAAAACTGAGCGTTTTACGGTGTCCTATGTTTGGACAGAGACTTAACCATTCACTTTGCCACAAACAAGACAAATCAGATACTGACAATAAATATGTATGTTAATATCACTTATTTAGGTGCAGAATCAGATAAAGCTCTTTCAATATTTGTTGGAACACAAACACACACACACTGATTTTGACTTAGTTCTTTTACCTAGTAATCATTATTGTTCATCAAAGTGTTACCTAGTTACTTCTCAAGTCTGTTCTGAAGGAAATCTGGATCATGAACGTGTTATTATAATAGAATTGATTGCTTAACTTTCTGCAAGGTGATTCTCGCACATTAACAAACACAACATAGGAACGAAAAACATACGTTTGGGTCGTTTTAGGGAATACTTCTTCAGCAAGTACTTCTAGATAATATTTCCTACTTTAGATAGATAAATAGACAGAAAATACTCTTTGTTATGTACCTATACCATAAATATAGATATAAATGTAGAAACCTGAACCTGATGTAAATTCTTTAGGTAGCTAGAGAACCGCAATATTCGTAGTTAATGGTTATAATATCTCGGAATCTTCAGTTTTTCATTACGAGTAATTTGTACTTCATCTTTAAGTCATAAACCATCCGAAATTGTTGAGCTTGTCAATATTTACCTTTACCTATACCTTATCATTGTAAACATTGCACAGTGTCGTCATAAATTAAGACTTATTTCATGAAATAAAAACGTAGGTTTTATTATTATAAATATACAACAAGACGTTTACAACAGGGGTTTCCCCAAACTGGGGTCCTATAATTATGCCCCAAGGAATCCTCTGACAAAATTGAAAATTTATCTGGGTGTTTAGCCGGTACCTATTGTCCTTCTGCAGGCCAAAGTCTCTCTCTTCCTTTTCCAAACACTTCTGTTATTTACAAATGGAGCCCACAACCATCAGAAATTAAAGCACGTGAGTAAAACTATGAAATACTTTTTATTTTTCAAAAGGACTTTTATCTTTGATCTGTTTTCAATTGATGATCCATTGAGAAAGATTGCCCTAGATCATTCTCACCACTTCTGTATGAAGCATGCAGAGTTGCAACACTACGAAATAATAATTTATGTCCACCTACTAAGGCGGTAGTGATTAATGGGACATAGAGCTTTCTTATTGGCTGAAATACTCTTTTTATCCTTTTATTGCAACAATATCCTGATAGGGTATACCATAAGTACCAATGTTCAAAGGGCTCATTTAATAGGTTTGGTAATGTAAGTGTCTTTGGTTTGATTAGATTACCTTCGAATCTTATTCGGTTTGCCATCATCATCATCATCATCATCCACAACCCGACTTCAACCATTGCTGGGCA
The DNA here is from genome assembly GCA_963855955.1 of Luperina nickerlii. Lineage (NCBI taxonomy): Eukaryota > Metazoa > Arthropoda > Insecta > Lepidoptera > Noctuidae > Luperina > Luperina nickerlii. Next base: position 5,489,008 of record OY979662.1, read on the forward strand.
TAGGCCTTTCTTTTCTGGGGTCAACCCCAATCCAAGCCGGACGATCGACATCTCTTTTTCCAGTCCTTGTCACAGCCCTACTCCACCTGTCATCACTGCACCTAACCAGGTGTCCTGCCCAACTCCATTACGGTTGGATAATACGCTTTCTGATTTGGAAATCCTTCGTATGTCTTCGTATCTCGACGTTTGGAACTCGGTCTATTAGCCCGATGCCAAGCAATCCGTTGACAGGAAAAATAGCTTTATTTGAAAATACTTAGATACACAATAACAATTTGTAGCCAAGCATTGTAGTACAGTTCGAAAGATATGACTAACCGATGAAATTCCAGGAATATAAGATATTTAAGGATACAGGCGGGTTTATTTCGTGAAATTTCAAAGCACCGTCACCGTGACTATGACACAAATGCGTAGACAATAATTTCAGAAACAGTAACGTCCGAATCGTCCAAATTACTGTCCTGTGCCACGCGTTTCTGACACGGTCACATGAACTAAAACAAAATAATGTTAGCCTTAGTCAAGGTTTAAAATTAAAACGCACTGACAAACCCTCTAGGCCTTTGCCTCGAATTTTGCGGGCAGCGGGGCGGCGGCGGCGGCGGCACGGGAGCGGCAGGATCTTATGCGTAAAATCAAATGGACCGGTTCTCGAAAACAGCGGCGTGGCCGCGGCGCGGGCGCGGGAAACGAGCGGTGCACTCCAGTCAAGCGGTGACCGCCCGCAGTCCCGCACCCGGTGTTTGAGCCCAGTAGAGGGCCACGTTGTTTGCGGCATCAGTGGCATTCTTAGGTCATCCGAGGTGCAGGTGAACGGGCACTTAGGGCACTCCGGCAAACTGTAGGGCATGGTCTGATCAGAAGCACCGCACTCGTGCTAGGTGGAGATCCGATTGGTGAATTGCTTTGCTGGTGACACGAGGCTTGTACAAACGATAGGATAAAAATAGCAGAGGCGCTGCTAGTCCAAAAACAGAATTCCATCCTATTAACCTATCACATTAGCTTACTATCTTCCTCACTAGCCTACTAGCCTAAAAATCAGGACAGTTCTGAATACTTATGGCCAGAGTGACTATAGCTTGCTTGTGATTCGATGATTTTTTCATTAGTACCTACAGATACCAACCATACACTTATTTCTAGATGTTCTATTTTTACCTGAAAAACTGTTTTTGTGAAACGAAAATGTGTTTTTTTTTTAATAGAATGTATTCATTTAGCTTGCTAGCATTATCTTGATATCCTAGCTTGAAACACTAGCCTCGTGTAATGCGGGCATAAGAGCTATTGTTACCTCTAACGTTTCATCTTTTGCGTGACTCAACTATAAAAGTCTGTCTATTGCACAAAAAATAATTTAATTGTTACATACATTATAACAATTAAGAGGTTTTATAACTGACTAATACAAGAGCTTTATTCTAAATTAAGTGGGAGTAATAAGCCTATATTATAGCGGCCGGGGATTTCACACTATTTACCTTTTATTTCACACTACTATCTTGTTTGTTTTGTTGATTAGTTTTATGTGTGACACTGATAGCTCGCGTTTTATTATTCTTTTGTATTAATTGTGCGACATGTGGGGGTATGGAAATATTTTTGCAAAGATTATTGGGGTCTTACTGCACAAAATAAAAGTACATATACCTACTCAGAAGTCCTAAAGAATCTTTCCGACGGTATTAACACTTGCACACGAGCAACAACTTCGTTAAAAAGTTCGTTCGTTAGAAAGTTAATAACGATTTTTCAAAGATAGTATAAAATTATTATATTCTTTTTCAACTACGTAGTAATGTTATCATTAATCACTACAAAACCGATCACAAAGGACGTATTTTTTTGCTTAGAACCAAAACAGTGCGGAAATTTTGTATGAAATCTCATGGTTGCACAGTTTTTCATTAATGCACTGTTTTTTTAATATTTTTTAATAAGATATAAATTTACCACAGAGGTTTTATGTCGCCTATTAAGTTTAATATAAAATGTATGCATTAGATCAAAAAGATATTGGCTGAAAATAAAAATCGGTTGAATAAAACTGACTTGGTGAAAAAAAAAAAAAACAAAAGGCGTGCATTTTGTATCATTGTAAAACTTTGGCATATTTGGCAAGGAAAGATTAAAAAATGGAAATAGCGATAGCGATATGAATGCAACTCCAGAAGTATAAAAACAGCTGCAAATGAAATTGTTAATAACCTTTTGCCGCAAAAGTCGCGGGATAAATATTTAAAAGCTTAGGAAAACTTTTGTTTTCATTAACTTGAGTTTTTATTTTGAGTAGGTATATTTTATCACGGTGGGCAGATTGGTAGTTGAAAGAAAAGTAGATTACGCACCTTGCTAAAGTGAGTAATTAATCTACTCATGTTAATTTAGTGCCCTCGCTTGCGCTCGGGCACCTGTTGGTGCCGGAGCGCATGCGCACTCGTGCATTAATAACTCACTTTGCGCTCGATGCAACAATTTACTATTTTTTCCATATTATTGTCCTATTTTATTTGTTTAAAGGTTAAAGCAGTTGGGTCTAAATATCTTATTATAGTCTCCTTTATTGCCGAATTGCAGGCTCTCTAGACATGTCTATGGTAGGTACATACAACAAAGTTCAAAAAGTTATGTCTGTGTCTTCTATTTCACCGACACGTCTCATATTCGGAAACCCACCAACGAAACAGAGCGCCAAATGATAAAATGTTACAGTTCGCTGCAGGTCAGTGGCAAAAAAAAAAGAGGTATCAAAGAGGTCTCTTACTGTATTGAATTCCGTACTATGCTAGGCCAGCTAAAGGTGTAGGTGTCGCCATTGGCGTGCGGCCTACTGTACATAATCTACAAACAATAAATTAATTTCAAAATGTAATTTCACCGACACGTCTTTTGTTTGGAAATCCACCAACGACAAATAACGGCATAGGTTAGAAAGAAAGAAAGAAGAAAGAAAAATTGTTTATTCTGCACAAAGAAAAACTACACAAACACATAAACAAGTTAAACTGGACAAGGAGGTCTGAAATGCCTAAGCATTCTGCCTAAGCGTCCTTTCACAGTTATTTTACCTCTGACAGCTGCAACCTTATTACAACAATAATTTATATAACTGTGATTTTGACAGACTTGACAGTTGCAGCAACCCAACAATGTCACAAAATTAAAGATCACTGTAATATTGACAGTGATCAAAATACGCGCATAGACAACTCCACAGTTGTGGACACCAGCCCGTATTATGTAAGTACCTATTACCTAATATTGACAGTGATGCAAAATCAGAGGTGAAAATGAAATAATTGCGAATGAACTGTAGTGTAATTAAAAAAAAAATAAAAAAAAACAATTCAATCCATAAACTATTACAAGGATCAAAAATAAACAAACTGTTGTAAGACTACTGATTGCCCTTCAATCCAGACTATGCAAATACTAACTCCTCTACTTTTCTCGTAGACGTTCTAGTTATGTAAGCTAGCTGGGCAGACAAACAAAGCGAGCGCTGTTTTTCATGTAGATTTCATGCGACGCTAACAAATGACAAAGACTGTTCAGTAAACAGCATCAGTTTCATATTATACGTGGGAATAATGTACTTACTGTAAGTTTATAGGTAAATGTATGTATGTATGTTACATGTATTCGATGTTATAGTAGGTACTGGAAGAGAGATCGTCAGTTGTGTTTATTTGTAGCGCCACGTCTTTACATCCACGTCGGAGTATATTTGTTGCCCTAATTATAAAAGCTGAAACAGTGAAAATAGAATTATGTTTTAAATGTTTGTCTGTTGGGTTTTTTTTTACTATAAGTTATTCATTGTTGCACTTTAAGTACTGTGCTAGCACTGTTTTTTCCTAATCAAACAAACCTAATAAAATATTTGACATCCCGTTCTAAGCTTGCCTGACTGTTCGAATCTAAATTATTGCCAGCCAGCACTACATAAGGTTGACTTTAGCGGACAATCTTAATACAACATAATTTCTCTGTAAAATAAAAATAAAAACTCAGTTCATCATCATATGCCTAGCCTTGTCCCAACTATGTTGGGGTCGGCTTCCAGTCGACTGGATGCAGCTGAATACCAGTATTTTACATGGAACGACTTCCTATTTAATAGCCATTAAGTGGGTTATGAACGGAAGTCGACCCCAACATAGTTGAGCAAAGGCTACTGTGCGGCCGACGAGAGAATGCGGTCTTGACACCTGTCAATTTCATACAAACGAATGTGTGTTTGGCGAATTTGATGTTTATTAGTTACTAGAATTGTCTCACTGACGCATTCTCTTTACAGTCGTACTGTAGTAGGTAATATACCTCCCACGCTCTCTATCATGATTAGTAAGTAGGCTACTGTAAAATATAATTTCCCAAACGTTACCAGAAACAAAAAGCGAGTGCTGTAAAAGCGTCATATGTGTTCGTACAGCTGTAAGGTCGTGGCTGTAGTCTGTGGCACATCTGTTCTCGCGAGCGTCAATACAGGTCTAGAGACAAATAGAGTAAATACGCTTGATGAGAATATATTATAGAAAAATGTTATAAAAGAATATAATACAGGTACTCCAAGAATGAAAGCACGGATAGAAATGTTATTTCAAAATAAAAACATTTTATTTCACATAAACCTACATGGGCACTTATGAAACGTCAGAAGCTAGGTGCACCGTTCCAAATGGTCGTTTTCTATGGAGAAGAGCCGGCGAGAAACTCCACGGTTACTCTTTTAAAAATAATTGGCTTTTACAATGTTTTCAAATTACTGTAGGTATGGGAGGACAGCGTAGGCCTGTCTACAAGTACCAGGTAATTAATAAAATAAAAAATTTGACAACTTAAGTGTGAGATTGAGTGGATAATTAGGTACGACAGAACTTCGAAGTACCATCGGCATTTGTCAAACACTGTCTGTGTCAACACACTACGGGAATCTTTTCCATTACCAAATCCGTACAGGTCTTCTCAAGTGATGCGCACACCAACAAACTGCATTTCATTTTCTAAACTAACATTATAAAGAAAAAACATTTGATTTTTTGTATGTTGGATTGTAATGCTTTTACGCTAAAACGGCTGAACGGTTTCAGATAAAACGGCACATGGGTAGACTATGGCCTGTTTTAGGACATAGGATACGTTTTATCCTGATACTCCCGATATGCGCGTGAAACCGCAGGGCGCAGCTAGTTATTTATATAGATACACATTACACATAATTACATTTAATAGTTGATATAATTTTGGTTAAATAGAACAACTAAAATACAAAAAAAAAACATTGGTTTAAATTACTTATTTTATATCATTTCAATCCATAGGTACCTAATATTACAAACACATAGCAAATTCTCAAAAGACGTTCATACATCAACAAAAGAGTATCTTAAACAGTCGCGTTCTCATTACTGATGCGTGATGGTGCGTGTGGATATCTATTACATAATTTTAATAAAAACGTGTATGTTCTACAGCGCTGACAAATTGTTATACAAAAAACCCGTAGACAGTCTATTGCCGTCTTACGAAATATATTTCGCCTCCTCCTCCTCAAACACAATATTTTCGTCACCTCTAGGTGAAAATAACGAAATTGTAATAGAATACCAGGTGCCAAAAGGAATATTCTTAATTAAAACATTTGGTTTGGCATCCCGCTTCTGTGTCGTTTGGCATCCCGCTTCTGTGACGTTTGTAAATAGTCACCCAAATTGAAAATGTCGCTTGAAGAGATGTTTTGTACGATCTGAAAACAGACATGAATTATACTTATCTTGAAATAGATTAATCTAAATATTAGCTAGAGGAAATTGATGCTCTGATATGCTCAAAATAATCTGTTTACTTAAGGGGGAAGCGCTAAGGTAGCCCGCGAAATTCAAATTTTCTTACGTTTTTTGCAATTTGCTGGTGAGTATTAAGTTGTACGTTGATTAATATACATATGAATCGCGGCCGTGAGAAATATGTGTTTACAGAAATATAATCATTAAAGTCATCAACACAACTCTCTAAGACCATGTAAGTCCAAAGAATGATGATTTCATGAAACAGTTATTCTTTGGACTTACGTGGTCTTAGAGAGTTGTGTTGATGACTTTAATGATTATAATTCTGTAAACACATATTTGTTACGGCCGCGATTCATATATTAATCAACGTAAAACTTAATACTGACTAGCAAATTCCAAAAAAACCTCAAAAAATTGAATTTCGCGGGCTACCCTGGCGCTTTCGCCTTAAGGAGAATTCTCTGACGTGTGCCCAAATGCTTATTTTAGAGCTGCGGCAGGTAAACTGAATCTTGGTTACGTTCTTTAATAGAGCTTATAAATAGACCTCTATTATTTTTCGTACTAAGTATATAAAATGTTGTAATTGTTGTAGCGTAAAGGTCGGGAGATTTGGGGTCAGGCGCATTGAAATATCTTCCACTTGGTCTTGCGCACTTTGGGCAGTCACCCTTGCTACCAGTTTCACTGCTAATATTTTTACCACTTATGAGCTATTCTTTTACACTTCGTATCTTACGAAACCCTATATGTATAATATAAAATGAATAAAAAACGTAATGTAGCGAATTCGATGCCCGCATCGTTTGGGACAAATATTTGCACGTGTAAACATTTGTGTTTGAACGAGTTTGAACGTGTCTGGATAATATACGAGTCACACTTGTAATGTGTCCGCAGCACGGAAAGCGAGGAATTACATGTAGAAGGAAATGTTTCATTCATCCTTACAGCTTGCTTTATATCAAGAGGAGTTTGTTTACTAAGAGCTGTTTACTTTAGGAGTTTACATTTATCATGATCATCTACATTTAGGTCACTGTAATCCTTTTATCTACTGAGACACTACTGGCAGAACCTATCCTAACTGCCTGTACCATATTACAGCTAGACAAAGACTGAATATCATTTTTTTTTTAAATTTAAGTCGCCGATTTCCTTACACCTTACGCCATTGACGTAAATCCCCATACATTAAACCGTAGTTTAAAATCATATGAAGTTACGGATAGTATTACCTAGTCATTAAAAGGGTGCTGTGACAGACAATAGACAAAATTCTTCACTTAAGCGATTTATTTCTGAAAAGCACATCTTTAAAACTGAATTGCTGACGCAATTGATCATTCTGAAGACATCCAGTCAGACGGGACGCAGGCAACAATACTCTTATATCCACATTACGACCACACCGCGTTGAGAGCACTTTTTATACATTCCACGTTCCAAGACATATTACGAGAACATTGTTATGTTTTCACATTATTGTGTTTCACAAAATGGAGAAGGTCTTCTAAAGAAAGTCTACTTAGTAATGTACAATTAGGTACTGTAGGTAGTCATTTGTTTGTTTGAGTGAGGTTGTTCTAGGTTACTGTTATTAAAAGGCCGTATGATTGTATATCATAGCTGTCTAGGTTTTAATAGGGTTAGAAATCTTCTGTTAATCAATTTTGCACTAACTGAATGTCACCAACTCTCTGAATTGCTTGTACTGTCTCTGAAAACTAATCTCAGTAGAAGCGTTTAGTAAGTTTTAATTTAAGGGGATTTTGTATCTAATAGCTTCCAATGGAAATCTGTTGTAAAGTTAGGCTATAAAGACTAGGTAAAATTAGCAATGTTAAGACATTTAATTAGTCTTAGTCAATAAGTATATTTTTTAGGCCGTTATTTTACGATAGTATCGATTGGGTTACACATTGGCACACGGTACCTTTTAATTTTGGGTGTGTGTATATCCTCATGGGAAGTCGTGTCCAGGGAGAAAAGAGGGTTATGTCAAACTTCTACCGACTAAACCCACGATTTCACGGTTGGTAGGTATCTCACAAGCGTCAGACGATCAAACGTTACTTCAGTTTTTGTTGCTACGAAAAATGTCCAAGAAAATTTTAGTATTAGAGTTCCTAGTTGGGTTCAAAAGTCCATTCCATCACAAAAATTGGGTAATTAACCACAGATTGGCACCCTTTAAGTATTTTGCTATTAGATTAGTCGTTGACCTTCCAGCCTGAATCAACATGAGCGATCTGTTTGTCATGGCAGTGTTGCCAAACAGGTAAACATACACCACTTTGTGGATTAAAGTAGATTGAAATCAAACTGTATTGTATCCTTCGAAGTTGTATTGATATCTAATCATAAACAACCGTCAATTATCGTATATTCCGAGATGATTTGTTTAAGGCTCCTTCAAACAGGCGCGACACGACACGCGACACAAAGGCACCGCAAGTCACGCAACGAGCGGTGCCTTTGTGTCGCGCGCGATTATATTGCGTGTCGCGCCTGTTTGTCCTACAAACAGGCGCGACACGCGATATAATCGCCTTTATTCGGGTTCAATAGAAAGATTTTAGAGTGCAAATAAATAATGTTTTAATTATACTGACACCATTTCTAGTTTCTACGAATCTATCAATCCACATAATATCGACATCGAATTTAGTAATTTCAAGTTTATTTTTGATTAGACTACGCTGTCCCACTCATTGGCAAGGGACTCCCTCCACTCCTTCCATCTTTTGTGAGCCCGCGCGTCCTTCTTCAAGTTATGACGGAACCTGTCCACCTTGTCTCGCCATCTTATACGTGGTCTTCTGCGAACCCACTTCACTGACTCAGGGCACCAATTCTGTGTTATTTGGACCTACAGGTGACATGCGTCAGACATGGCCTGATTTACGTTGGGCAGCCTTTTGAGCCACGTCAGTTATCTTTGTTTTGGAGCACAGTTTAAATATTTAATTTTTTATTCCCTAAATAAAATACCTACTTATGGTGACTTTGATACTCAGGTTTCAGGTTTTTATAAATCAGGATATTGGTATGTCCACATGTGATTGTATTATCTATGTATCTGTAGCTTATCAACAATACTACTAATATTATACTTGTCCACCATTATTGCTCAATCGCAGTTTGGTTCCCAAGATACAAGCCGTGCTTAGTTTTGGATCGACGGTCAATCTAGTATCATGATGGCTTTTAAACCCTGTACTATTAGCTTCATTTAAATAATGTGTTATGACTAATTCTCATACCGTTGATGTTGGCACGGATAAAGAAGAAGAAGCATGTAAGTTTTTCGTATTTTTGTGCATTATTATCACTTTTTTCACATTTCAATTAAAATAATAATTTGCTGCTTTTGTTAATAAGGAGTAATCATAAACGAAGTAAATTTATGCCAAATTTAAAACTCGAAAAAGGTATGGTAAATCTAAAGGTTGTAACTTTAACTAACTAAAAATATTGTGTGGAAACGTTGATATAAAAATGCCAGCCAAATGGAAGCCGTACGAGGGGCCGAAATCAACTGGCAGAGGCCCGTTGGACGTTTTTAATTAAATGAGGCACCGACCGATGATTATCACTGTTCGCACTATGCAAGTGCACTCAAGGTCAATCCCCAGTTGGTGTAGGACTATTGCAGGACAAAGAAACAAAGAGATTGGACTATGGGTTTGGGTGGGTAAAGTGAAATAGTTATCTAGGACTATGGAAATACTATGGCCCCCTGACCAATGTTTTACATAAAATACACAGATAAAATGACTGAGGGTGACTTGCACACTCAATATTGGGACCCCGAAAACGGTCGCTAGCACATATTGTCGTAGTGACAAGGCGTCAACATGTCCTGAGGTGCTTATGAGGAGTAGTGAGGTATCCCACGGCTATCAGGACAATCCAGGAAGTACGGTCAAGATCCTTGCCAGCATCTTAGCGGGATACTTCCTCCAAGCACGGGTTCCCAAGTAATTCTAGAAAATTATTACTTATAAGTAAGCGTATTGGTATTTTATCTACTGATTAATTTCGTAGCGATTTCCAAAACTGTTGAAAATACTCATCATCAGGTTGGATAAGGTCCATCTCGGGTCTGACTAATGGGTCTTTTGAAAAAGAAAATCTCAGTAGATCCACATCTTGAAGTCAGGATCAAATGAGAAAACAATCACCTCTAGATCCATTATGGATCTGGCGAATGGATCTTCTGAGATTGAACGAATCATTTCACCTGACTCATTGAGCTTCACTATGTCACATTTTTAGTCAGTCACACACAACCACAGGTCACGAAATTGCCGCGCCGACAGTTTTAAGAAACTGCAGCTTTAATAAAAATGCCCTGAATGCACAACTTCTGACACCGTCCGTGTCAGAAGTTGTGCGCTCAGGGTAATTCAAAACCGTCAGTTTTTATACGTCATTTATATCGTAGTGTGAATAAACAATGCTGCCTCTAGCTGAGTTGTGTCTACCAAAGCGCCTTCGTGCTCTGCCATCACAACTGATTCTGCCCTACCTACAGGAGTCGAAGCTGTTGGACGAGCTTTTGCCAAAAAATTGGAAACGTCGTTGTTAGTATTCGTTGTCATTCGTCTTGACATATCATATTTATAATTAATGTATGCAAAATATTGTAAAACATTTAAAAAGACTAACGGTGGAGTTTCTTGCCCATTCTTCTCCATACGAAAATTATCCTTTGGAAGGGGTGACTAGAATCAATTCTATTTTGTTGTAATTTTTGACGTTCAAAAGTGTCTTTTATGTGCCTATTAAATAAATGCCTTGACTTTGCCTTTGTCTTTTAGTAAAGTTGAGGAAATTAATTGTTAAGGAAATTGACTACCAACTTAAAGTGTTTGTATATTCAAATCCCAACTGTCATTCTTTGACAGTTGTGTTTTCATTCAGGGATCAATACTACAAATGAGTATCATGAGTAAAATCTCATTAATTCCGTATTCCCAAAGCGGTAAAGAAAACTAACTCGTCAGACATCTACTCTTGTGACCTTTTCATCCATTGAACTTTTGTGATTAACGAAAAGTTGTACAACTACTAATTGGCGAGGATACATAATCTTTCATCTTATATTCGTGATTAAGGATTACCTGTCAGCAGACTGAACTGGTTCAGAATTAAAATAACTAACTCTTGAGTAACTTTGAAACGGAAATACCTATCTACTAATTAGTGCGAAGTTGGACATAGGACTTGTTTGTCACACTGATCAAAAGTGAGTGATTGTGATGCTCTTAAAAATGCTGTTTTCACGCCAAATTGCCAGTCAGTTTTTTTCCACTGCAGGACAAATGTCTCTTCATAAACAGAGAAAAAATAAGCAATAGGTACTCAACACCTAATTAGTCTGGGTTTCCCCATGATGAATTCATTCTCCATATTTATCCTCTATACTTAGAATAAATTTGAAGAGATTATTTTGTTTCATTGTTTGAACGCGTTAATCTCTGAAACTATCAGTCGGTTTGAATATTTGAGAAATAGAAAGATTTTTTTTCGAAAAAAATTTTTGAGGAAGGTCACAAGGGTCTTTAACATCACGCAAAAAAGGTTGTGTACAGAACAATAAAATAGAATACTCTTTATTATGTGCACCACATAAATTACAGATATAAATATAGAAGCTAGAAGCTTGATTACTAGCTTACATTTAATTTTTATTTATATAGATTACTATATATGTAAATAAAAATGAAATGCTGTTCGTAGGTAAGCGCATCACTTGAGAACGGCTGGATCGATTTGGCTCTTTTTTGTGTTAAAATATTCGCACCCTTAATAATATAAAGGCACAATTCAAAAAAGTAGTTTTTTGAATTGTGCCCTTATATTACTTAATATAAGGGCGCAATTCAAAAAAGTAGTTTTTTGAATTGTGCCTTTATATTATTAAGGGTGCGTATGTAAAGTCTGAATTAGGTTTTTATTAAAAACAAAATTGGTAAACATTCCCAGAAAATTTTCAAATTCGGGAATAACCGAACGTCCTTTTTTCTGTAGCATTTTCGTATAAATTATTGTTATTTTGACAGGACCACGTCTGTCGGGTCAGCTAATATGTACCTAATATTAATTAAACGCATTTGGGTTGGTCTCAAAACCCATCGATAAAGTAGAGAAAGCTGTTCAGGATAATACCACGTGCACTCCAACTATTTCTGTAAGAGCCTTGAGCATGTTATAACTAATATCGTGATGTTTATCAACTTTCCAAGTCACATGCAACAGTTACCTACTTGTTGAGCTAAGTTACGTAAGTATACATGCTCGCCTGTTTATATTTTGTTCACACTGACATTTTGCTGTGCTGTTTGCTATACTTACTTACCTCTATACAGGGATATTGGAAAGTTATTATTGATAGGTCAGACTAACTGAAAACCATACCAGTCGACAGCGACGCGGATGAATAATTCAATGGCCTCAAAAAAATTTTTAAATTTGTGAATATTTTTAGTTAAGTCAGGCTCCTTGAGTCTTAGCGTGATGTTAAGTAACCTATAGCCTTCCTTGAGAATTGGGCTCTCGAACGCAAAACGATTTTACAAAATCCGACTGGCAGTTCCAGAGATTAACGTGTTCAAACACGCTAACAAACGAACAAAGAAACAAAGTCTTCAGATTCATTATTACTAAATAGATTTAGGTATAAATTATTATTCGCGAACAATCGTACATATTATTATTTTCATTCTGAATAAAATTCCTCCACTTTGAATATAGGCGAGTACCTACATATTTTTTTTAAGGTTCTTTTGACGAAATTCCAAAAGATTTCTTCGAAAGCTTTTTACAATAATTTGTTGCCAAATAGTATTTTGCTTAACAATGTATTATTGCCAGTCGTAGCACACAAATGCTGTCCAAAGAGCATTCATAATTTGTACGGTTGTTTGATTTTGGGAAAAGGCTAGTTTTTATAAACCATGTTTTCCTTGTACAAAATAATGCAGATAGAAATAGCAGTACTACATTTCATAGTGCTCTTTATAAGTTAGATTTCAACGTGCGTACTTAGTGATCGCCAGAAAAACTACCTGCCGGTCGATTTTGTAAATATCTCACCGTGAAAACTTAGGTGAAGTGAGTTTGTTTTTGCTAGGAACTGACACTATTGACAGCTCACCTAATCTAAGTTTTTACGATGCGATGGTTACAGAATCGCACTGCTGTATCGACTCTCATTCATGAAATCTATACAAATACTATGAAGAGGCAAAATTTTTTTGTTTATAAGTTTGTATGTAGCGAGTATACCTCCTCTAAAATGATCAGTCGTATTTAAAAAAATGTTTTTGCGTTTGATAGCCCAATTTTCAACGAAGGCTATAAGGCTATTTAATCCTTAGGATCCTTCGGAGCGTAGCAAAAAGAAAAAGTCATAAAGAACGCTAAGCAAAAACGAAGTAATAGCGCGGGCAGGCGATGCGATGCGACGGGGCGGGTCGGGGGAACAAGAAATTTTAGGTGGTCCAAGTTGCGGGCAGAAGCTAATAGAAAATATAATCATGACGATTCAAAATTTCTTGCAACTTCTTAATATTATTGTCCGACGTGAAAACAATACTAAATCTTCTAACTCCGATACTAACAACAAACGAATTAATTACAATTTTGCCTCGAACTGAGTAAAACGTTAACCCAACCCTACAATGAAAATTCCCCAACCAGCCGAATTATATATATTATGCTTTTAATTAATGTATGAAGTCGCAAAAGAACCACGTGGTGGTACACGCTTCGTCGTCGATGTACGAAAGATGGGTCTGCACAGGACATGTCAAATTGATCGACCATACTGTGTCTTTTTTTCCTAGGGAAATCCACTTGAATTCCCTTTGCCTGAGACTTTCTGAGTCTATTGATTTTGACTTTGACTTATCATCGACGGACTGTCTTAAACCAATGACTATAATATTATTTAGATAACACAAAAAATATGCCCCCGGTTCAAAAGAAACCCCGGTGTCCCGGTTCAGGAAAAGGTAGTTTGTTTGTTGATTATTGTGAACATTTATTTCTAGTGACAACAGACAAACAGAGCCCGCCTGCTAAATTCGTTACTTTTTAGTGACATTTTTGTTACTTCATTTAGAATTCAGCACCTATTTTCCATACCTAATACTTTTTCTCTGTTCATCAGCTTAATATTACCTACATGGCTTGTACCTATACGCCTGTCTCAAAATCGAACGGAAAATCCGATTACAAAACTGTTAATAGCTTTATCATGTTCGTCTAAACTATCTAAATACCGCATCCACGCTTTTCTGACGTTATTGCTATTTAGTGATTGAATGGCTTAATCAACGCTCGAAGCCTTGCGTCGTCTCCACCATTTAGGGTCGGATACCGCGTATTCTTTGTTTCTGTGTTTATGTTGATATTTAAGGCTGGTCCTCTGGGTCCTCTGGGTACAAACGAGGTAGCACACTAATAAAGTACCTTTACCATTTTACAGAAATAAGTAACAAGTTAATCTATTACTAGCATTGACACGTCATAACAAACCCTGGGCTTCATAATCAGCCTATAATTTTCCCACTGCTGGCAGACAGGCCTCCTCTGCGAGAGGGAGTGGCCCGTAATCTACCACGCACGCCCAGTGCGAGTTGGTGGATGTCACATGTCTTCGAATTTTTGGTTCTAGGACATGCCGGTTTCCGCATGATGTTTTCCTTCACAGTTTTTGAGAGCAGTGGTGATGAAATAATTGACACAAAGTAAAGCCCCTGTCTGGGTTCGAACCTACGACCTACAACTCGTAAGTCGCGGCTGTTACCACTGGGCCACCACTGCTCTCAAACCCTGGGCTTAGTGGTCTGAAATAACCAACATGTTAGGTGAGAAAATTTAACTCAATCTCCCTAGCCTTTTCGCCAATTATGTTGGGGTCAGCTACCAGTCTAACCGGATGCAGCTGAATACCAGTATTTCACATGGAGCAACTGCCTATCTGACGTCCTCAAACCCAGTTACTGGGGAACTAACGATACAGCTTGATAACACCGGCTATAGTGACAAAATGTAACTGCAGTACCAATTTGACAAGGAAAATCGTGTCATTAATCAGTATTATCTATCTCCAGAGGTTTGAACTCTTATTGCTAAACCAATTATGGTTTGTATTTTGTTTACTCGTATCATTACGTGCGTAGAGACAATGATGACGAAATGGATGTAGCGGTATCTACAACGCTACATGCGAACAATGCGTCATACTGACGTCACGCAAAATCTTGCATCTCGCAAGCAGAGTTTACCGTGCAACTGGCATAGATACAATGGCCCGACATGCTTCATCGGGCAGTTGCCCGCCAGACACAACACCCGTCTGCTCGAAGGATCCTCCCTTTTCTATAGAGTATGAGTGAATTTTACACCACGTTCCTCATACCTCTAAATAGACTGTGCATAATGTTAAAAAACTAATTCGGTTTAATCCAATTTATACGATATGCACAAAACGTTCCATTGATAACGCTGAAAATTACACATTGATAATTATTATAATCAAACTTTTGCATTTATCATTCGGTATTTGGTACAGATATCTTGATTCCTTCATCTAATCTTTGAATAAAACGCAAACGTAGTAGGAACGGTCGTAGTAGTAAAGTGATGCGAAAACCCAATAAAAAGTTAGGAAAAGTTTCAAATGTCAATTTATAATATGAGTGTGGCCGTGTGGGCAACGTGTGGCAATCGGAATACCTACGCAATGTGTAAATGAGACAAAAAATCACAGGAAGACAAAACTACCAGTAAAGACATCCTAACGCCTTACCTAATTATTGTAAAATACAACGTCTCTCTGTGTATTTGGTAGTGCACTAGCCCGAGTATCATGACTTGTTCAATTTGTCTGAATTTAAATTTTTATCTTCAGTTAACTATATTTTGTCGGGATAAGTTTGAATATTATTATGTATGTACCTATCATAATTTCAGCCGAAAGACCTCCACTGCTGGACATAGTTAGAAAAAAGGTTTCATATGGTGGACCGATGGCCACAGGAATCCACTGAATGCGGGAAGCACAGAGCCGGTCGAAGTACCGGTGCTTGGGGGAGACCTAATTATGTATACATAAATATGAATCCAGGTGAATAGAACCACAGACTTAGCTAGTTACTCATACTACTAAAAATATACCGAATTAACACCCTAAAAACGAAAACTCTCAGTTTTCTACACAAACCTCACAAACCCACATTAGCAAGTAGTACCGTAGTACCTAACGAAAACTAAATTTAGTTTTGGGTTGTGCCACCCCGGTTGGATTATGTCAATGTAGTCAAATTACTAAGGGCGCAAATCCGTTAAGTTATATAAATCCGACTTCTGTATGTAGCCTCACGTCTAAAGAGAGATTTATTTCCAAAACACTTCTTTACAATTTGGTTTTGGCCACACAACGAAAACTTCTCATTTCCTAACTTTAAACTTGCAAAGGTAAATCTAACATACGTTTCAAATTCAAATGAGAGCAATGGTGGCCCTTTAGTAACGGCCCCGACTTACGGAGTACGAGTAGCTCGTGGGTTCTAATCCAGGCAGGCGCTTTACCTTATGTAATTTATTTCATCATCATTACTTTCATAACGGCATGTCTTAGGACCAAAAATTTAAAGACATGATCGGCTGTCCTATTTAAAAATCTAGTGAGGGACACTTTTTACAAAAATCGTTTTATTGCATAATCTTGCTAACCTACTAAATACAAAAGCACCAGCGTTTTAAACTTACATAAAAGCACTTATTTAAGCATCGATACCTAGTAAGTGCACCTTTCACTCCCTAGTGATCATTTTAAAACCTAGTAAGTCACTTTAACCAATTCAAAAAATACTTTCCATAGGCTGACCAATATTACGTTTATGCGCTCTCCTGTAAAATTTAATTTTAAGTCCTTACTAGGTTTTGAAATGGGGCAGCCGTGAGTGATGTGACATCTACCAACCCGCACTGGATCCGCCTGGTAGATTACGGACCATTTCCTCTCACAGGGGGGAGAGCTGTGTCCTAACAGTGGTAACGTTATGTATAGGCTAATTATGTCGTTTCAAATAATGATTTAACAGAACAAATGAGTTAATCAGAATTACATCAGTTCAACCAAAACCCTGAAACTAGAAATAGAAATACTAAAGCGTAATGTGTCTCAGAAGCCTATGGTAGTTTGTCATTTATTTATTACAAGTCGCAGCAAAATCTGTAGGCCAGTCCTTGTACAGACGCCAGCACACCCAGCTACTACAATCTGTCAAAATTCTGTAATAGATTTTCAACTTTATCGCTAAAGCATAAGGTTCAAAGTAGATTGGTAAAATTTGACAGTTTCGGGTAGCTTGACGTGCTGGCATCTGTATTAAATAAAACGTTTAAATTTAAGTCGCAATCTCATCTTAGCGACAATCAATGTCAAAATCTTGTCAAAAATGTAGGCAAAGTACAATGCGTGCTACGAAAGATGAGACTTGACCCCGCCTCCCCCGCTCTTTCCGCCGCCCCTATGACGTCCGGTCCCGTCCCGCACTCAGACCTCATACCGCTAAAGATACCTAAAATCGTGTACTGCGCATGTCAAACCACGTGGTGTGTCAAGTCTCATCTTTCGTGGCACGCATTGTAGATGTATTTTTGACAGATTGAGACTGAGATCAGACTGTGAACGTTCTTTCTCGTTCGTATTTTCTTTTATTTCGTTCGTCACCGTATCAACACGAGCCATTATTTTAGTATTGTTTGTATGAAACTCCCTTCTGCAACACACACTAATCGGAGTTGTAAAGTAATCCCCTCGCCTCGAGACAAGCTCACGAACCGTTGCAATACGGTTACGATCACTTTTCGAGTGGATATGTGCTATGCTATCTATACCTTTAATATTACTGGAATTACCCCTCTGGTTTAATGCGTAATGTTATTTAGAGTGACGTTCATTTGTAGTTTCTTCTTATTATATCAAAGAGACCTGTGACAAGCATCTGTTGACTTCAAGACTATTGTACTCTTTGATCTTCCCGCCACTTTGTTAAAGGCTCCTTCAAACAGGGGCGACACGACACGTGAAATAAAGGCACCGCAAGTCGCGCAACGAGCGGTGCCTGTTTCGCGCGCGATTATATCGCGTGTCGCGCCTGTTTGTAGAAGCCTTAACTCTTCATAGTCTATTTCACTTTTGTTTTCAGTTTTGTCGCTTCACGCGAAGACTGTCATAATCATAGGATCAGCATGACATTAATTCCTAGTCATGATGTAAACACATCTATCACTTTACCTTCAGTTAGATTTCCCATGAATTATAAAAATGTGGCTGTAAATATCGAGTATCATATAGCAGCTATCTTAAAATGCTTCATGCAAACAGCGTGTGACTCCATCATTATTCACTGTCACACGGTATGAAATATGAATGTTTTAAAATGTCTAATAAAAACGATATTCGTCAAGTTTGTTAGTTTTTCAGTAACTGAGTAATACGATACCCCTTGGTAAGACTGGTTGTCAGACTTTCGGGCTTCTGACGGCTCGTAACGACTGTCAAAAATGCACGAGTAGGCAGTAGGTTGACACATAATTTGTAGCGTAAAGTTATGACTTCTGTCTACAGGGTTAGATTAAATTAGCTAACGGAACTCTACAGGCGTGGTGTGTATCGATATCTAAACACTATAAAATTAAAAAGATTTGAGGGACTTTCATCAAACGCCTTCCTCTACTCCATATTGGAGGCAGACCTTTGCCCAGGAATGTGACAGAGAAGGATAGTAAAAAAAAAATGAATAACACGCAAACCATGATCACAATGTTTTGTCCTGTAATAGCCCCATTATTAGCTCATACCTTATAGTATTTATGCATACTTACACTTTACTTTCATCACGCATAATACTATTTATCATCCTTTTTATTTGTTTATATGTTTACATTATACTTTTACTCAATTTTCATGTTGTGACACGAATTGTCAAACTGTCAGTTACTTTTTATATGTCTTTCTGCCTTAGTCTATGGTAACTACTTTTTGGTCTAAATAACTTAAATTATTTTTATCAATATGTTTAGCTATTTACTAAAGATTATTACGATTGTTTAGTCTAAATAACTTAATTTTAAATTATATTTAGAAAATTCTTTACGCACTCGTGGATATTATGTCATGGCCTACACCTGGACTACACTTGTCAGATGAGATCACCATCTCATCTGACTAGTGTAGTCTTCCATTTTCAAATGTTAGTTTTCTTCTTTGAGGCGGTGGCCTCAAAGAAGAAAACTAACATTTGAAAATGGAAGACTACTTTGAAAACGAGCTCACGATCGGCTGGAGTCATTCGAGTCTTGGGTCTAAGACAATAAGCATCAACAAACTGCTTGGTTTTGCTGTGACATCTTTAACTAACCCAAGGGATCCAGCTACAGATCCCACCTGGGACCTTCTACTTCCAATCTTCGGATACTACCCACGTATAACTTGCTACCCTGACGTCTGATTCCCGTTCCTACAGTGCTAAGTTGATTCCAAAACCTGAACTATAAAACTCCAGAGAGTGCGCGCGTGTGTGAACTATAAAACTTCCGAGAGTGCGTGCTAAGTAGTCCTTTTTTATAAATAGCTGTTTTTATAACTTGCTGTATTTTCTTTCCCTAATAAAAATTTATTGAACGGTCTGCTTACCCTCTATTTAAATAGGAGCAAGTAGATTTGTTACAACCTTCGCTGCCTATTTGGTCGACAAAACCAGTTAAGGCGAGACCTTGCAAGACTAGATAGATACCTAATTAGTAGGTACCATCTACCTTTGTTTAACCAGACTATTCACCTGGCTAGATATTGTAGTCTTACCTTCTGCGGTCGAAAAACCATCGTTTCTAAGGGAAATACGACCTACTGTCGGCCGCTTCGGTTTACAAATTCTGCAAGCAATATCATTGTTACTCTAGTGATACCATAACGTTGTAATTATACCCTCAGTGTCGTCAGTAACAGTTTCTACCTACTTACATATGTATCTATGGAATTTATTTTTAATCTTCTTTCGCGACTACTGAGCGCACGGTTCTGAGGTTGGGTCCATACATAGAGAAAAGTGTTTTTGGATTTTTCTCTAGGAAATTCACAGTAGCATATCTGGATTTCAGGATTGGTCCCATTATATGGGTTAATGTGGATGTACTACGCACCTCCTTCTAACTCTTTAGGGAATACAGGGTTGAACGTTGTGTATGGACTTTTTGCACTCCATCAATTAATATTATTAATACCTAAATTCGCACATTGAAGTTTTTAAAATGCATGAGTTCACGCCGATATTCTATTTTCCTTCTCTAAGCAGTTTTCCATTGAACATTTAAGTTAGTAATTGACGATTGTGACGATGTACAGTAATATTAAGGTTTTATTATGCACTCCTAATTCTATGCAACTAACACACTCAGATGTAGCGTGTAAAACCTAATAAAGATTTGTTTTCTCGTTGAAGAAGACAATTGTCATTGTTGAATGATTGTTCATAAAAGTGTTATTTCCCACTCCTTTAGGAAATGTGTGTGTAAGAAGTTAAGGACACAATTCAATTTGGGCGCAAAATGCGCAGGTTTTCGCTACGGTAGGTGCGCCCACTCTATGTAGTTACTGTTGTTATCGACAATTCAAAGATCTACTAAAGACAGCTGGGACCAACGGCTTAACGTGCTCTCTGAGGCACACAAGGGTATGTAATGGATGGTCACTCATCCATCCACGAACCGATCGCAAACTAGCGTACCTTAACCTTCGATTGAGCGCTGCGACTTCTGTTCAGCTTAATATTTTTACCACAGGATGAAAAAAATCACAGACCTGTCAGAATGAACAATAATGAGAACAGCAGAACACTGCTAGTTATTTTAATAATGATGTATTTCTTAGTTGCTTTATATAAAATTATCGCAACATGTATGTACATACTCGTAAGTGTTATAACATTGACGGCAAATCTCTTAAGCACCGTCTTTAGTACATCTAAAATATTTTCATGGCCAAACCAAACCAAATTAACTTTGATTGATAGCAGAACCGTTGTCCTTCGAAAAACTCTTGGAGAAATACTATTTTAAAAACTTTGCCACTATCGGTACTACGAAAAATTTGTGCTAAAATTCAGCATAATATTTTCATCTTGCTTCTTTTCGTACGATATGTTTGCGGATGAATGAACGAAAATTATGTTGGTTCGTCTAGGTGCTATTGTGAGTAGAATTCATGAAAATGTTTTAAATTGTGTAATCATTTCAAACTGTCAGATATTCTTCTATTATGTAGACCGTTTTAAGTTTTAATTTTCATAACACTTACTTTCTTTTCATACTAATGAATGAAATGAATCATGTGTAGATATTCGGTTTAGATAATTACTAGAAAAATAAAGCATAAAACATTTGTGTACATTTGCTACTTGGGTACCTACTTACATTAATATTAAAATCTTGCCAAAATCAGTAGGTTTAACATCCCCAAATATAAATCTTTAGAACGTTTGTTTTCAGGTAAAGGGTAATAAATCTTACATGCATTGATCCCACAAAAACAATCAGACTCGAAGATTTTGCACAATGTTTTTCAGATTCATGTTTCTGCTTTTTACAAGAATGTTGATTCATTGCCCTTTATTAAGTCTTTATTATTTTTAACTCGAATTTTGTGGTGTCAATCAAAAATGAACTTTCAGAAACCGAACACTTCGAGACGAGATTGAATTTTCCTCAAGTAAGTTGATTGAACTTATAACCTCACGTTGCAACGTGCATTTTCCAGATATCGTCGATCTATAAGATTTCTATGAAAATTAAGACATTGGTTTCGAAACTTTTCCAATTACTGTTGACGTAAAACGTTTTACTATCAACACGTGCGAGTCATCTCACCGGAGATAAGAAATGGCTACTTTCTATTTGAACAGGGAAGGTAAAGGAAGACAAAAAATCCAACTGTCTCAAATGGAGAATATGGATTCAATTAAGAGAGAATCTCGTTTAAATGGACGCCAAAATTAGATTGAGTCCGGTAGCGAATCAAATCCTACTTAGGTATTATATTACTACTGCTAAAGCTATTGGATAAGAATCATGGTACATAGTAAAATATTAAAATATTATGTGAATTAAATTCGTGTGGATACTGAATTCGTTTGACCTAATGACCGATCTTGAAGAGAACATTACATTATCTGTTTTAAAGCTTGTTTGTTCCTGAAACTTGTATGTTAATCTTTTAATTTTATAACCAGTTAGACATGCGCTTCCTCTGGAATAGAGGAGGCCTGTGTTCCAGCAGTGGGCACTTTATATGCTGATTATGCTAATAGTTTTAATTTTTGACGTTAAAATTTTAAATGCTTTGACTTTGAAAAGTCAAAGTCAAAGCATTTATTTCAAATAGGCACATAAAAGGCACTTTTGAACGTCAAAAATTAAAACAAAATAGAATTGATTGAATTGGCTCATCTTAAATGCCTTCCTGTAAAGATATAGCTACACAAACTAAAGTATCCGTCACGAGAAGCTATAAATTTTGTAAATAAAGAACTTCTACTATGTTACGTAGCGACAATTCTATCAATAACCAATGATTTCAAATTCAAAGTAACATACGTGTAAGGGCCTGTGCACACCACGTTTTTTTAAACGCAGACCCTAATACGAAACTAACGAACGATTTCACTTAGTCGGGTTATATTTTAGCGATATAAAGCGCTGTCGTCTAATGTTTTGTGGTACTGGAACGCATCTGGCTCATGGAACGTAAACATTTGGGCCGCCATTTTGAAGTAAGTTAACGCTGACGCTATCAGTGCTGCAGAATGCAGATCCAGAATATTCGGAATTGTCTGACGACAGTAATTAGTGTGTGTTAACATAATTACATCCCTATATAAAAATCATGACAAAACTGTTTTTTTTTATTTGATCCAAAGGTTGCGAACCCCTGAATGTGTGTTTACAAAATGTATAGCTTCTCGTGACGGATACTGTAAGTAATAGCATTTTCCTAAAGGTGTTGGCAGCAGACCTCGCGCTACAAACCATTTCACTACTTACTTTGTCCACGTTTATACATTCGTTCATACATGCGCTAGGAAAATTATCTTTATACCGACTAACGTACACCACTATAACTAGACTCTGATAAAAGTGACTACCCACAAGTAATTGAAACACTTAAGTAAAATGAAGCTATAAAACGAATATATCTGTTTTAGTCGCAAAAATGTTTAACCTTGTCGGAAGTTTTATTCTATCCTAGCTTCTGCCCGTGACTTCATCTGCGTGGAAGTCAACTATACCATAAAATATATCACATGGCGCTCGGCAACAGTGTTGCTTACCATCATTCAAAGAATTTTCAAATTCGAATGAGTAGTTTCGGAGATTACATCCAAACTTTACCTCTTTAAAACATTAGTGTAAAAATATTACTCGTTTTACTTTTATAGATAAATTGTATAGCACTTCTAGTACATATTTCTAATATATTTTCGTTCTTTATTCTCCGTTTCATTCCTTAATGGTTGCGGCTTATGACTTGTAGGTCGGTTCGAAGTCAGGCAGGCACTTTACTTTGTGTAAATTATGTCATCACCAGTGCTCTCAAAACGGTGAATGAAAATGTCGTGAGGAAACGGCATGTCGTGAGGAGACCTGTGTCCTAGCAGTGGCATAATGAGTCGATAATGCTAAATTAAAATAAATCAATTAATGTACTGTAATCGTAAACCGATTCTTAAAAGTGGGTTCTAAATAAATCATAAAGTAACCTGCAGTGCGATTCTGTAACCATCTCACCGTGAAAACTTAGGTGAAGTGAGCGTGGAGTGAACTGTCAGTGTCATCTTACCAGATACTAGGGATTGACCAAGCATACATTTACAATCATAATCGAGATTTTAATAATATTTTTTTAGCCTAATCCTATTGATATTTTTATATAATTCAAAGCTAGTATTTTAGTGGTCAAAACATTAATATTTTGTGGTGTTTTACTTACAATACAATAGCAAAACAGAATCGCAGTCAGAATCTCAATCCTGTTTTTTTTTTCTTTTTTTCCTAGTCTAGTAAATCCTTATAGACTGAGGCGCGAGCGCGTCACGCACGAACAGTAAATAAAATTAAAACATTCACGTTTATGACAGCTAGACTGATGAAAATACGCATCGACATTGTTTGGTTATTATGAGCAATTGTAGATCGAGTCTAGTAAAGACTGCGACGATGTTCAGCGTTGTTATTAACCCAAATCTATTGAATTAGAAGAGATAACCGAGTGTGTCAAGTCATCGAGTGCTAACGGATGCCTAGCTGACGGACCATAGAATGTAATCCCACGTAGTTTGTGTGGCATGATCACTTCACCTGATTCACGACACTCGTAAATCGGGTGAAGTGAAGGTGAAGTGATAAGATCACGCCGCGCTTGCGCGTTAATCACTGTCATTATCACATTGCAGATTGCGTGATCACTTCACCTTCACTTCACCCGATTCACGACATTTAATGTCGTGAATCGGGTGGAGTGAAGGTGAAGTGATAAGATCACGCCGCGCTTGCGCGTTAGTCACTCATTATCACATTAGAGATTTGTTTTTACATATTTAACTTGTAAGGCGTCATGTATAAGAACATTAGGAAAATGCAATACCAACGTCAAATAAGTGCAAATATTTTATCGCTCATCGCGCGCCCGTGTTTGCACTGCACCTCTAGTAACCCTTAAATGAAGAAGTGGTTGGTGTCAACCCTGAAGTGTATGTATGGTCCCTAATAGTGCATAACGTAGTAAGTACACTCCTTTAGAATATAAGTAAGCAGTTTACATCAATGCGCATTGTAACATAAATTCACTAGATATTCATTAAAGCACATTCTATCAAGCTGGTTGTCTAATTCTAACGACCCTTGAACCCCCAACATTTCATGGCGACCCTGCCTTAGAGTCTGCCAAGGGGCAGATTAAGCAAAGTTTTCGTTGAGCGATTTTCAAAATGTGTAACTAAAGTAGAAAATGACGAGGTATTCGCCAATCAAAACGCGGCTGGTGGAGGTGTTGAGGCCGAGGTGGTGTTGCCATGGTTACGAGATTCGAGTGGAGTGATATATGGTACATTCCGAATTGCACTGTAATCGACTACAGCGTGCTTACACCTTGACCCCAATTCTGCTGTATGGTATTTATCTATTATTCCCCGCATAATCTTACCACGTCGTACGGTTGTCAAGCGTGGTATTTTGACAGTTCAAACCGGTTTCGGTCATTGTGTCATAGAGAATACGTTAATAGCAGATGTAGTGATTAGGTTATTAAGGAATTGACGTGGTTTCGAAGTAATGAATCATTAAGTGGTCATAGTGAATTAGGGCCCTTTTCTGAATTAACGTGAACGCGATAACGATGTCCCGTGAATCGACATATATGAAGTCATGGCATGTGCCATCTTGCGATAACGCCGACTACCGAACATGCCCTAAATTAATAATTATCACCGATCTTTAAACTAACGTGGCATTTTCGAAATTGTGCTTCTGGCTACAGTCGCCACCTTACCAAAGAAGAAGAAATTCGTGGTGTATACACAAATAAATACTATAATAAGTCTTGAGTTGAGCTGCATGATTTCTGACAAATGCGTGCACTGACTGGACAGGTCCTCTCAATCTGTGTGGTTCTTTCCTCAAAAGACCATCTCAGACATCGACCTACATGGTCTTCATATAACTTGACCAAGATTATGTCTGGACTTTAAAAGAGACTATGACCTCTGAGTTTGTTTCGGCCTTTCTTCTCAGAGTAGTCAGATAGGAAACGCCGACCTCATCTAGTTTAAAAAAAAATTATGATTGACGTGTAAAAGTGTTTGTGCAAACCTACTTACAGAAATAAAATCATTTATCATTTATCATTTAATCCAACCATGAGTAACTATTCAAGTGAATAGGTATATTACTGACTCTCAGCTGCCATAGTGGTGATTTATCTAAATCGGAAACCAAATTATTCATGTGAGCGATGATGACTTAATTCGGAATGAGCCATATTTCACGCCGCGCAAGCGCGTTAGGCGCTGGCGCTGTCTGGCTATATAAGGACTTACTAGTCTAGGGAAAAAAGAAAAAAAAAACAAGGTTGAGATTCTGACTGCGCTTCTGTTTTGCTATTTTATTGTAAGTAAAACCCCACAAAATATTAATGTTTTGACCACTAAAATACTAGCTTTGAATTATATAAAAATATCAATAGGATTAGCATTAAAAAATATTATTAAAATCTCTTTTATGATTGTAAATGTTTGCTTGGTCAATCCCTAGCATCAGTAGGATGACACTGACAGCTCACTCCACGCAAGTATTCACGGTGAGATTTTTACAGAATCGACATGCTGTACACTACCTCTCATACATTAATCTACAATCAACTTTATTCACAGCTTTTTCTTTAGATACTTCAGACATCGTCCATTATACTTATATCGATCCACCGCACTTTATATTCCAGAGACAGTCTCTGAACCATTTGCGAATAACTTACAGTTTTGTATAACGGTTACATTTTAATACTGAAAATGGTTAGTTACTTACAGTTTTCTGTTATGAACGAAACTGAAAGTTCAAATGAAAATTTATATGATTCACACCTATTATGGAAATGACTGTTATTGCTTATAAAAATTGACCTTGCGAAATGGATCGGCGTCTGGAATAATTATTATCTATTGTTGAACTGGATGAGTTATTCCCTAAGGTTTCAGTTATATGGCTACGGGTCTATTGGCAAAAATATCCAGAATTTAAAAAAAAAACACTACAAAATTACTTTAATTTCGGAAGTCGATGTCTTTGGATCTGTATTTTAGTTTTTTGCCACCGACTTCCGAAATTAAAGTTATTTTTCACTTTGTAGTGTTTTTTTGGAAGTCTGTTTTTTTGTAAAAAGGTTTTATTTCTCGCTTTTTAGTGGGTCTGTTTGTAATTTATCTAAGTTATAATAGCCTAATGTCAACTTGCTCATCGCCTTTTACAAAATATTGCTTTTCCCGATGTAGGGACGTGAATTGTCGAGGAGTTCTCCTGGTATTCCACCATCAGCTCCATTTCACCATTCGCATTGTGACGAGCATAAATTGCTTAGCAACCATATCCCAGTAATCGAATCACAACCCGTGAAATAGTATTTTTTATTGAGTAGTTCCGGTGGAAATCTGTAGTCTTCATCATCAGTTCCACTTCACTAAATGGTGCTTTCCGAGAGCAAATGCACGAATTACTATAAAAAACACCCAAATCGCTAAAGGTGTGCCTATATATTTGAAGAGTTTCTTCGATTTCTCCAGGATCCCATCATTAGATCCTAACTTGATGTCAATGGGATCACCTGGAAAGTAAACCCTTTCAAACAAAAAAGAATTTTTGAAATCGATCTAGCCGTCTTCGAGTAATCGGGGATCATAAATAAAAAAAAAATTCCGACGAACTGAGAACCTCCTCCTTTTTTTGAAGACGGTTATAAATAAAGCGTATGAATTATTCCCTTAGGCTTCGGTTACAAGGCTACGGGTCTATTTAACCCTTTTCTGACAGAAGCACTAAGAACTGTTACGAAGGCTTGTTATTAAACTACCACAGTTTGGATAAGCAATTCCCCAAACAATGTAACAAAAAGCGGCCAAGTGCGAGAGGGACTCGCACATGAAGTCCCGAGCCCTTAATTTGTTTAATAACATATTAAATAATCTTAATTTTTTTACTTTATTATATTTTCAAAAGTAAATTTCAGATTTGTCTACCTATTATTGTTCAAAAGATACAGCCATTTGACAAACAGACGGTCGGACAAACGACATCGGGACCTTAGTAGAGCCTAAAAAATACTTGATGAAAAAAGGTTTTGTACTTGTGACAGCCTACCAAACCTGTAAAATTATATAGCATTCGACAAAAGGTATTTAAAATGTTCTCCGTCAAAGGTTGACCCCACTTTATTGACACACTTGAAGAATCTTACAGATCGAAGATCGCAGTCCGTTTTTATATTTACAGTAATTTAAGCTGATTTTATAGCTCTGTTTATTAGAAATGCGAGAATAATTAAAATCAGAGAGGACTAACTCAAGGCAACTGAAAAGATTCATTTGCCTAATATGTATAGCTTTTTCACAAACAATTTTACAACCATACGGCATGATCAAAATTATTTGAGGTCAAGATCAATAAGAAAATAATACTTTTTGTTATTGAATATTTTGGAGGAAATCGATAAATAAATTAAGCCGGATTAGTTCTCAGGGACTGCGAAATATTTTTCATTTCATGTCACTACCCAACGTCAGGTTAAAACTGGGTTAAACCGGTCAAGGTCGAAATAATTTTAATTTGGCGTTAGATTTTCTAATAACTTTATATTTATACTAGTTTCTGCCCGGGATTTTGTCTGCGTCAAATTTCTTGTTCCCCGACCTACCCCGCCATATCGCATTGCCTGCCCGCGCGGTAACTTCGTTTTCGCCAAGCGATCTTTCTGAATGTTTTCCTTTTTGCTCGGCTCCTAAGGATCCTAGCGTGATGTTATATCGTACTACCTACCTACCTACTGGTTATTTCAGACAAACAAGAAACAAACAATCTTTTCAGCTTTACTATAAGTAAATTCGTATAGATTACTATAGATATAACCTTAAAGTTATTATTTTCAACCCATTATAAAACGCGTCTTGGCAGATATTGACGTCTTTCACCTTGAGAACTTTTCCACTATAAATTATGTATATTATTTTCTAAGAAACACTTAGCAAGTTCTTGATAAAGAATGATTAAGATATTAAAATAGTCATTAAGTTGCCTTCAAAATGGTTGAGCTGACTGGTGCTGATCATCGACATGGTCATGAACGGGCGCCGTCAGTAGGGACTGGTCATCTCTTAGCTGCTACGCCTTATTTTAATTTCTGAAATGTTTTTATGTATTTTTTGTAACCAATGAAACCAATATTTTGTAAAAATTGTATGATCTAAAAGAGTTTCTGTGGAGTCTCTGGCCCGTTCTTCTACATAGATACCTACTACGCTTTAGAATGGACAACTAGCTTCATCTTTCTGATGGACCGACCCTTTGACAATTCAAAAGTGCCTGTAATTGGTTTATTTGAAATAAATGCTTTGAGTGTGGGTTTGAAATGTCCCTCCGTTCAACTTCACTCATTGATCAATAAAGTATGTCAACTTGACACATGTGACGTCGAAGACACTTGCAAACTAACTGCAGTGTTTTCTACTAGACAACCACCCGACAATGACGGTAGCCTTCTCAGACTTGAAGGCGTGGCACACCATTACCCGATGAGCGATGCTTGATAAGCCACGTCAAATTGCTCTATTAATTGATTAACATTTCCAGCTGGTAGAAAAAAACATCGCGTGTATTTCGTCCTCAGGATTCCTGTAATTAGCCTGGGTACGTAGGTAAGAACTGTTCGGTCGTAAACGTGTGCCAATTAAGTTATACTTTTTATATGAATGTTTAGGATAGGTTTGCTGTTTGTACAGAACATTGACCTCATATTCAATAATACCTTGTAAACTGAATTATTTTAATAAATTGTACGTTTCGGTTATTATGTTGTCAGTTTAGGTTATTTAAATAGTGGTCAGGGGATTTTCCTCATGCCGTTGTAGCTAAAAGTTAACGGTATCGAAATCAAATGTGTTTTTTTCAGTCAAGGTGGTCGCATGAGTTTATTGCCAAATAAGATTTTGTTATCATCTGCCTAGCATTTTCCCAACTATTGTCGGGGTCGGCTTGCAGTCTATTTGGACGCAGCTGAATACCAGTACTTTACGTGGAGCTAATGCTATCTGACCTCCACAACCCAGTTACTGTGTTATACCCCTTGGACAGACTTTCGGGCTTCTGACGACCCGTAACGACTGTCAAAGATCCACGAATGGCAGTCGGGACCAACAGCTGAATGTGCTTTCCGAGGCACGGAGAACATTTTCGAAATGACATATTTAGAAAAGATAACTGGCAAACTCTGTTTCTACGGAAAATTTAAAATCGGTCTAATTTGGCTGTAACACTATTTTTCGAAAATGTTCTCTACTAAATTTTTTGAAACTCAAATTCAAACTCGAGCATTTATTTCAATTAAACCATTTACAGGCACTTTTGAATTATCAAGAAGTCGGTCAGTCAGAAAATATGAAGCTAGTTGCCCATTCCAAAGTGTATGTACCTATGGAGACAAGAAACTCCATGGACACTCTTTTTAAATTATATTTTACAAAAATATTAGTTACATCAATACTTTTAAATTTAAAATTATATAATGTGAGAACGATGTAAAAAATAAAAAAAAAATGTACTTGCGCGTTAAAAGCGCCCAGAGTACAACAAATAGTACTTAACAAACAAAAATCCAAAAATAAAATAATTAAAAATAAGCCGAGGCAGCTAAGTGATAACCAGCCCTAACTGACGGCGCCCGTTCACGAACATGACGCATAAATCAGCACTATTCAGCTCAAACATTTTGAAGGGAGCTAAATGATCCAACACATACTCCACCGTCAGCAAGACATTAGAGTGAGCCTGACATACTATCAGCTGCCAGGGCACATTCAAGCCAATGAAAGGCATATTATTATTACCCGGTAAATGGTAGCTATAAGGTACATAGAACTCACATCTGTGCTATGCAATTATACAATACAAAGGAAATTGAGTTTATACAATGCAAAGATAGTCTTACAATCTTCAGCAGCTCCAACAGTATTTTCATGGTTAATCAATTAGATGTGGTTGTGGAGCAAGAACTGCATTGAACCAGGTATTTTTATCAGCGATGTAATCCCTAACTTATAATATGCCTGACTGCATAGTGTGCGTTTTATACAAGACTTGAATATTTTATTATAACATTTTAAACAGTACCTACCCCTTAAAAGATGAATCTACTTTAGCCAGTCTGAAACCTGGTTGAACTAATAGGTCCCTATTAGACCTTTGTATGCTGCTTAGGTGTATGAAGTTTCATTAAAATCAGTTCATTCATTTCGATAAATAAGGGCTTGAAAGTTTGTATGAAATGCCGTACGGCGTAAACTGCCTTAAGGTTATGTTATGTTATTTAAAAAATTTCTTAGTTAATTCAGTATGTATAGGAAGTTTTTCCAGTAGTTTTACCTTACAAGTAATTTTACAAATAAAATTGACGAAAGACCTTGAAGAAAGACCTTCACCGATCGAGTAACCGGACGAAATGTGTTTTTTACGGAATAACATATGTTAACGAAAGTAACGGTGATGGGTTGCCTAATGAAATCCTGTCAAGGATATTTTTAATTAATTATGTAACAGGTAATTTTTTTTCGATATCTTCACCGATAGCGTAACCAAAAAAAATTAATGCTAATCGAAAGTATGGAGTCTATAGAATATGCAAACATAGGGTTGCCATTTTTTTTCTCGTCACTGTACAATATGCCGCTCGTGGTATCAAATCCAGTATAAGCTGACCTCATAGAAATTCCGTACTACACTAGGCCAGCTCAAGGTCAAAGTGTTACCATTAAAGTGCGGTCATCTATACAAATAATAAAAAAATCACTTTTCGTGTACTGTCTGTCTGTCTGTGTGTCCGCACTGTTCTTCTAGACTACGCAACGGATTCTGGTACGGTTTGTCGCCGTCATTTAGAGAATGTATTCCGGAAGGTTTATGGTATAACAATTTCAATACATTAAAAAAACTTGAACATAATAAATGAATCTCGATGTTCCGTCAAGTCGTACAAGCCATGCGTCACAGAACTCTGTGACGCAATCCACCTGGATTGCTAGTTGTATCTTAAGTGCTAAAGAGGTTCTAATGTCATTTTTCTATTGTTCCAGTGTCTAATGTCAAACGTACCATGTGGCTACTAGGCGGTGGAGCGACTCGTCCGCCTCCGCAACCCACGCGTGGGCCTGCTATCCTGGCAACTCCTGACGGTGCAGTGCCCCAGGTGCAATGCATCACGCATAACTTAGCCGCTGTTCCTAGGAAGCGAGGACTTGCTGTAAGTTTAATCACTCATCTTGTGTCATGAATTTTCAACAAGTTGGTTGTTGGTTGGTCACGACCGCTTACCGGAAGGTTTAATATTGGAAGGTTTACCACAAGGTGGACCGATGACCTTGTGGAGGCCGCAGGAATCCACTGGGTGCAAGAAGCCAGGACCGGTCGATGTGGCGGCACTTGGGCCAGTTTAGGTCCAACAGTGGAGGTCTTTCGTCTGAGATGATGATGATGGTGATGGTCGCTTAGCTGAATTGCCAGATTGCGAATGTATACCTACTGTCTGCATTTATTCAAGATAAATATTATAATTAATATGGTGTACATAATAAAGAGTATCCTATTCTATTCTGTGACTTACGATAAAGAAAACCTGGATGTACTGATCTGAAATATTTTATGATACAGCTACATTTTAATCTTTCTCCCAAATATGAACAAATAAAGGTCAACCCCTTGGTGTAATTGTAATAAATGTCTTTATCGACAGAGGTAACCACTTTGTATTAGGTGAGCTGTCGCCTGTTTGCCAACCCTGTGTAGACTTATATTAAAATGACCTGAGTAGAAAATAAGGCGGTCAATTTTACATTTTAATATACGCAGTATGTCGTTAAACTAGTTTATTATTAGGTCCTTACCAATGAAATAGCGATTTGACATTAAAAATAAAAATGTTTAATCTTTAATTAAAACGGT
This sequence comes from Luperina nickerlii, assembly GCA_963855955.1. Lineage (NCBI taxonomy): Eukaryota > Metazoa > Arthropoda > Insecta > Lepidoptera > Noctuidae > Luperina > Luperina nickerlii. The sequence goes on from OY979662.1 coordinate 5,521,641, forward strand.
TGACAACCAATTACAGAAATTAAAGACAGAAAGAAACTTTATTATTTTATTAATCGAAGTATTGGCCAGTAGTGAAGTGCACCTTTGCCATTTTAGTGGAAGTTCGTTGATGGTTCTGCTATAAAAAATACTGGGGACGGGAATTGATGAACTCTTTAGAGGCATTTTTCACCGCCTCGTTGGATTTGAAATGTTTCCCCTGTAAAAAGTTATCCAAAATCAGAATAAAAACTAGATGGAATAAGGTCTGGTCAGTGTGGTAGGTGACGAAGAGTTTCCAGTCGTAACTCCTATAGTTTTGAGGTCCGTTGCTTCGACGTGATTTTGTTGTTGTTTAGTGGGTTCATGCTGGCGGGTTTTTAGCGTTCCAATTTGAATCACTATCATGAGAGTGCGGACGGAAATGACAGCGAACGCAACCACAAAAGTAACGCGCGTCAGAAAAAGACAGCGAAAAATACGGTGACTGCGCGCGGCGGGCGCGTTCCGGCCAGCAGTATTTTATTTTTAGTAATTTTGTCTATCATATGGGAGTATTGCTTGTGTTCTTTAGTCGAGTGGTTAGATGTTGGATGTGTTAGATGTTTCGTAATTCCGATACAACCCTTTGGGACAAATATTAGTATATTTGACCCAAAGGTCATGTGGTTGTATCGGAATTACGAAATAAGAAAAAAAAAGGAAAATCATTAAAAAAATAAATGGCCGCAATGACGCATGCGAAATGCGATATTCGCGTGAGGTTATTGATATACATAGTATTTCAAAACTTTGGAAGAACATTGGTATGTATTATATGGCATTCGATTCAGTATGAATGGGGCTATTGTTAGGTAAATAAAAAAGTAGAGTCATCGCTTTAGATTTTGAAATAATATTTTTTTGGCGTAATGTAAACAAAGAAATAAAATAAACAATTATTGAAAAAATCAAAGCCGTTTTAAGTTACGAAACAAGTAATGTACCCTGATCTGTCCACTTGAAGAAACAGCCATTAGTTTAACAGCGGTTTATAGAATTTTTTGTGTACGAGTCGTGTATAAGTTGCGAGGCGTCCCGTGGAGGGCCGATTGTTCTGGGACATTCGAAACGACGTCATGTGAGTGGAATAAATCAGTACCTATCGATTTATCACTTACGTTGAAGGCTGCTGCAAGTTCCAACGTGGTATGAGATGATTCTGCTTCCACTATGACTTTCAATTCATCGTTATCTATACGTACTTTCGTCTCCAGTCAGCCATGGGGCTCATTATTGAGATCAAAATTTCCAGAACGGAAGCGATGAAACCAAAAACTGTCCATGCGTTCACATGCGGTACCACGTCCATACACGTGTTGTATGTGCTGCTTTGGTACCACGACGGAACTCATATTCGAAAATAGCGCGCAATTTCAACTTTACATGGTTACAGAAACAGCGATATTTAAAATAAATCGAACGGCGGGAAAACAAATCAACAAATAATTTAATAAAACAAAAAGTCATAATATAATTTTATTATAAGATTAATTTGACTTTGTAATTCCAAATAGAATTAATGATATCGATCTTCACAATGGCCAGTAATAAAAATCGGCAATTTCATAGGTAAGGACCTAATAGTAAATCGAGTGAAGGAACACTTTATATACGGATTCCTTCGCCGCCTGGGTTGCCGTAACCGCGTTGTTCCCATTAAATTTACCAAATTAAACCTCTACTACACGTATGGAGCCCACAACGTCTCTAAAGGTAATTAGTTAGTAATTTCAGATGCTTATGTTTTGACGAAATTACTGGAATAACGGGAAAACAGTAAAAAACACTCACAAACCCCGAGTATAACCTCCAAAATATACCCAGAATTGTATTTACTTAAACATTTTTATTACCACTTACGTTATCGCATGAAACGCAATTAAAACTAATTCATAACAGTATTTCATTAAAATAAAAACGTTCCAGACTGTTAGGCCCTTTGCATACACGTTTTACTTTCGTGTGTAGGCACGGTCGTCGGTGTTGTATGATCACTATGTAAGCTGGTTGACAGACACGTTTTTTCTACGGTGCGGTTTATTCGCCGTACCATAAAGAAACCGTGCCGTGTGCAAAGGGCCTTATCGTCCTTATGGGCCTTATTGTAAGGCGTCTTTTTGAAGTGAAAACTTCTTTAGGCGCGCTGAGCATATTTTGAGATGGGAAAAACCATTGAACTCGCAACACTGCTACCGTAACCGACACCTCTGTTTTAAGTTTTGGCCATTATAAAGACATCAACGCGTGGTACATTTTCTTTGGGAAGAATGACCTTCAAACATATTTATAAAATTACTATGCTTTTTCAAGGTTTCACTTCTGTCGGCACTCCTGGAGTGCCACTGTTTTTTTTTATAGAGAAGGCACGAACATTAAGCACCACTCCTGCTCAAGACGGGTTGGCAATTTCAGACTTGTAGAAGATGGCGGGATGTACTTAATTTCAATCTAGTAACGACTTGTTTGATAGCCACAAAAACCTCCTCAAGGTATGCTTAATTGTTTGCTATCGAAAGTTGATTTGCAGATTTTGGCATTAAGTCCGCCGATACTGGAAACAAAAGTGCTAAATCGAAAGATCATACATTTTTATGATATCAGCTAGTCAGTTTAGTGGACTGAACAAGAAGATACATTTGAGAGCAATGAATTAGGGTCACGCCCACCCGAGCGTGTTTGGGACGAGCCCGGACGATGTCTGAGACACCGAAACCCTTCCCCGATTACGCTTCAAGAGCTCAAAGTTGCGCTCGTAGAGGAAGGGAGAATATTTCCCAACATCATATAAGAAACTTGGTGTACAGCATGCCAAACCACATAACCGCAGTGATTACAGCACGTGGGGGTAACACAAAGTACTAAAAATCAAGAAAATATTGAAGTGGTAGATAAAAAAATTTGCTTTTCTATTTTTTTTATAAGATGAGATTGGTTAATTTTTTGTTCATGTAATTTTTTATGAATATAATACACAGTGACACATACATTTTATTATAACTTTCATTTAAGGAACATTTGATTGTCTATTAAACACAATTTATTTCTTTAAGTAGCATTCTTAGTTTCCGTGACTTTCAGGTATCTTTATGTGACCCTAATTCATTGCTCTCGAGTGTATTATAAGACTACTTAGTAACTTTGTAACATCACTATTTCAGTGTATACGTGTGTCACGCGGCAGTCTAAAAAGTAAAGTTAGTATCGTTACATGAACCGCTATACCAAGTGAAGTTTTATTGACGACTAGCTGCGCCCCGCCGTTTCACCTGTATAATTTTCAATTCCCGTGGGAATATCGAGATAAAAAGTAGCCTATACGTTAATCCAGGGTGTCAGTTACCTGCATACCAAATTTTATCAAAATTGGTCCAGCCGTTTGAGCGAAAAAAAGTAACAAACATATAAACACACACACACACTCACAAACTTTCACCTTTATAATATTAGTGTGATTAGTGTGATCATACGTAGGTACTACAATACGAGTACTATATAGGTGGCTAAACTGCTACCTCAGTTTAATATTTATTTGATGCTGTTTGACAATATATTGTCAACAAATACGACATTTACGACTTTAAGATCAATATCGAAAACTATCTTCGTGAACTGTATCGTACTTTTCTATATTTATATCGTATCGTTATTTACAACATTGTTTCTAGTGGCTCTATATTTTATCTTGAACGGGATACGAAACAGATTTGTCATAATTTATACGTCAAGATTATAGCGTAGTGAGTTTGTTATGTCCTTGTCACATTATTTACTTTATTTACGAGCTGTTGGCAGAAGCAACAAGTGAAGAAACATTATGTAATGCTATTAAAGGTTAGAAAGATGCGCAGAAGCCTTTATTGTTTCGTAATTTCGTTGTGATCACCAATGTGTCTACTTGTCGACAGCGATGCGGATGAATTTGTCGACGATATATTTTAGTTTGTGAATAGTTTAAGTAGTTAGGTTTGGATATAATTAGTAATTTTTATTTATTAATTAGGTATTCATTGTTATTTACTTACATATACATATATATTTTATTTTTTTAAACTTTGCCCCACACTAGGAATTACTTCTGTATCGTGGGTGCGTTTACAAACATTTAAATTTACATACACAAACAGCCAGACCCGGAACAACTACCTGTAGGCAATACGAATATTTGTTCCCTGCGGGAATCGAATCCGCGACACGCAGCGCAGCAGTCGATCGCTCAGACACTGCGCCAACCGCGTCGTCAATATTATTTTACATTAGCCAATAAAAGCTGAATCCGATTAGTATTGTCTACTTAATAACATTCTTTACATTACAATGTTGGTCCTATGGAGAAAAGTGCAAATAATGTGCAGTTTGATTTTCTGTACCACAACCTTAAATATGACCACACTTTTCTGATTAATGCTGTACTCGTATATTATTGAAATGTCCTAATGATGTTTACATTTCAGCACTTCTGTAAAGTAAGCTCTCTTTTAACTGCAAACCGTAAACTTTTATGTATTTATAAAAAGTTACAGTTTTCCATTGTTAAACGACTGTTAATTAAAATTAGGTATAAATACCTAAAACTTGGCATTAACCAACGGTTTAAAAACCGTTGGTTAATGTCAAATTTTCTAAGCAAATATTAAATATAGAACTGATTAAATTTATAATCAGTTGATTTAAATGTTGGTGAACACAAGGCTAAATGGGCTAAATTAACGTAGTTTACATTAATTTAGAGTTGAAATTCGTGTAAGTTGCCTTTCTAATTCATATTACAGACAGCTTTGTTGTGACCGTAAAAGCGATGCATTTAGCTCGGACGTCGAGGGACATTAGCTTCATATATGCTAATTAATTGTTTTGCACCCGCTATCGTGTTTTAACACCTACGTGCTTGTTTACTTAATTAATAGAATCATAAAAACTTACTTATTAAAAAGTACGTTTAAGTACTTCGTTCCTTTTTCTGTCCAAAATACATTATTTATACCCATGGGTATATAATGAAAGGGTAAATAAAACGTTGAGTCTAGTTTACGCGTTAACGACTTTTAAAAAGCGTGAATCTTCATCGAATTAAATAAAAAAAACATTGTAAAAATATGTCTGCTGAAATGGCTCTATTGAATTATAGGGATGGGGCGGCCAAGAATTAGGTAACAAAAGGAAATATAATTCATATCTATGATTCCCTAATATTAAATGCCTCTAAATCACCAATGGATATTGTCTAAAAACTGATATTTTGCAAAAACGTATTTTCTCTAGTAATAGCTGAAGATTATGGCCATTAAATACATAGGTCCATACATAAACTACCGCATTCTTCCCAAGGGGGTAGGTCGAAACAACAGAACGCCACCTGCTACGATCCTTACCCACCTATTTATTCCTTTTGCCTCGTTATTATATTATTTATTACATTAATATTCACAACATCTTAATATTTCAGTAAACAAACAATGAAAAAATATTATTTTCTTTCTTATAACTACTAACCGTTCCTTTTAAGACTAAATAATAATTGATTCGATAATAAATAAAACGCTACTCAAGTAATACAATTTATAAAATGTACCGTTATCGTGAACGTCCCTGATTGGTCCAAATGGCCCTCTTTAATATTAAAATATGTATGTTTACGAGTATATTGAGACTGCTCGCGGATTTTAGAGATCAACAGCTTTTATTAGTTATTGGTTTTTCTGACGTACGTTACGTAGGTTGGAGACGATATTACGACAGTAAATAATAGCGTATATCTCGTTTCCAATCTTCGTACACAAATTCAATCAACTATTTATATTAAATAGTTTAGTCACTATAACTAGACAAAGATTGGCAAAACACATAGTCGGCCCATTACTATTATTTAGCTAGTTTGAATTTCTATGTTGGGATTTATTTAATAGTTTCAAATAATTACTCCTATTTTGAGTAAATAGCAATTTTCATGTAGTGGTTGCTTGTCACTTTCCTTTTTCACCACTTTTCTTTAACATTATATAGAAAATGAATCGTTTCTTTATTCTGTCACAGACAGATCCTCATAATTTTACAATAATTTTTATCATCACCCATCCATTGATTATTTGGTATTCCAGAATCATTATTTTTACATACAGAGTTGATATGACAGAGGGGCATTAAATTACACTACGTATACTATACGTGTATAGTATTAATTCGATACAGTACAAAAATAGAAAGCTCCAAAAATGAGATTTTTTTTTTTTCAAACAAACTAAATGGCTTAAAGTCAGAGTGAAACGCAACCACCCTTTATAAATAAATTTGACTGACCTTAGATGCCTAGGTAACAAAGTCGCGCAGGAGCGCGTGTGCGTGTGTGTTATCTCTCTTGGGGGGGGGGGGGGGGGGGGGCGCGGGGAGCGGGCGGTTTAGACCGCTAGCGCCCGCCGGCTTTTATGTTAGGTAAGGTTGTAAAGTACGCGCACACACAAAAACACAAAATTTTTAAGTTCTCGATGTGTCCTCGATTCATATTAATGCACAAATTATACCGACGGAGAATATTGTTATTAATTTTTCTAATTAAATCACTGTCCGTCGCTAAGCACTTTAATTCCCGTAATCTTTGTACTGCCAATTGTATGGTGCCGGCGTTCCTAGGGCTATTGCGCCGGTCACCATACCTTTCTCGGTACCTATGTTCGCAGAGCTAAATCTGCGTTTCCACGGCATTCACCGTAAATTAAAATCATGTAAGTGTATTCTGACGCCGTGAAAGTTACACGAGGCATTGCTGAACACTTTAATTATTACACACACATACAACCAACGTTTAATTACGTATCCTATCACAATAAAAACAGTCAATCACAAAAAAAACACTAACACTAAATAATAATATTCCCAAGTTACGTATCCTGTCACAATAAAAAAAAGAAATACTGTATTAAACTTATTTAGTGTCTATCACAATAACAAAAAAAAAACAATTATTGTCAGCGAGTTCGACCAAACATAACGGCGCGGCGGCGGCGCGCGCCGGGGCTCCCGTGTTACGTAACGTACATCCCGAATGAAGGACGCGTGCGCACTGGCACTGTCCACACTGAAAGAACAAGTTTTTTTAGCAAATTCGCAAGGATCTAGGATGCAATAGCAATACACTGACCTATTTCTATTCCTTTTACGCGCGGGAAAAAGGCGCGGGGGTTTTGCTATGATTGTCACTCTCATAGTGAAAGTGCAAGTGTGTGTGTATTTATTGCTTCGTGAAATATTTGGTTGTACTTGTGCGGCAACAATGTATCTTATACTCGGATTATCGTTTTAAAGGTGCATGACCTATGCGTATGAGATAATCAGCTGTTAGGAAATATACATCGTGTTCAAACGTAGCAAAAACTTCAAAAATCATTTGTGACTAAACTACTGCTCCTATTTAATTGATTTTTGGTACAGAGCTTGAAAATGGTATCTAGTATAGGCAGTTTAAAGGAAAGCCCCTCTGTCGTATCAACTTTGTATATACTGTAAAATCGTATAAAATAGAAACACCCCGTAAGAATAAGACCACAAAGACATTACTCTAACACACTGGCATACAAACTCATTTTACTTACTTCGAAATTCGAAAAATGTCTAAAGTCAAAGAGAGACTTTTTGAGACTATTTTGTTATTTACGTGTTAAGTAATAGTTCATCCTATGTTTGCACTATTTTTGACATACGCTATTCATACATGGAAGAAAGTTATCAGTTGCTTAATAGGCGCGACGACAGCATCAAATAGGTAATCAAAGATTTAATGGTTTTAGGCGAAAGTACAATATTAAAAGGATTTTAAACACTGATTTAGTTTTATTTAAAAATTTGAGATTAATCGGAGTTTCACTTAAATAAAAGATTAAAATACTGCATTCGGCCATTTTGACTGAAACACCAATCACAGCGCATGACGTCACGCCTATGTAAACATCACTGTTTTGTTGTGACTACTATCGATGACGCATTTAAATCGATTTTTTATTAATTTAAGTGTAATTTATCCACTCCACTCGACTCTACAACACGAATCTATAACAATGGAAACAGGCTTAGTAAAATACATTGTATAATATGGTTAAACAGTATATTAGTATGTTCTTGAATCAAGTTAACTAAATAAAAACAACTTAAAGGAATGCCAATATAAAAACAGGGGCTTTTTTGAAATTTCTTCAAGGTGCACTCTAAAGTGTTTAAATCTTCTCTTCTTTTGTCATCCTCTACCATCTCGCTACAGTCATATGTAGACTCCATTTGAAGAGATTTTACGGATATTGATGATTCTGTGTGAGTTACGGAGGGAGTATAAGAAGTATCACTATTTGATTGTTCTATTTGTTTGACTATTTTACTTCAAACATTTATTATATTTGGTCTTAATGGGTTACTATTAACACCATGCTTGATTTTACATGATGATATAGAGACCGAATGTAGAAACGGCTTCAATGGCGATGTCATCTGATTTATCGAACTGAATTTTGTTTGGTTAGCTTTACCTCTGAATGTTTTACATATCGACGGCGAAGTGCCAATAACTCCTAAAGTCCTAACTGACAAAGTCAAAAATTTACACATACTGGAAAAAAACGTTCAAATTAGACACGTTGTTTTAGTTGGGAGATACTTATTACCACATTTTAATTTAATGCTGTTGCAACTAAAAATACACTTAGGCGATTTCACTAAAACATGCGAATAACGCCTTTAAATTCAAAAAGAAAAAAAAGTGAACTGCTCAAAAAAAAAATCAGTTAGGAGGTATTGGCACTTCGCCGTCGATATGTGTACTTGAACTGATTTATCCAACACTTGGTGTTAATTGGGGAACTTCTTCAACAATCTGCTGAACTGTAAAACAAATGTTTTGTTATTTAAGTGCAAAGTTATAATTATGAACACAATTAGGAGATTACTAGGATCTATGTAGTTTTGAGTGTACCAACAATGTATGTAATAATACTGAAAATAAAGTTAACTTTTTCAATGCTTTATTCTAATAAATGAGTTAATAAATATATACCTGAAAATATATACCTGAACAACCAGATGCAATTTCTTCAGGACTTGATTGATCTGTAACTATACTTTTTTCTTTGAATTGCTTTTTACACTCTTCAAGAACCATCATCCTTCGTTTCTTAGCAATATAGGGTCTCTCTGTTGTGTCAGATGTTTGTGTATCGATAACTGGTTGGCAAATAAAATTTTTGGGCATACATCCTGGTTTCATACGTACTTGTGATACTCCATATAGTTTTCCATATCATTTGGCAACTGAAAAAAGAAAAGAATGATAACCGAAACAAACATAACCTCAATAAATTAGTTATTTCATAGCCTCAATATTTCAATTATTTCATGTCAAACGAACATTTTACAAATATACTTTACTGCACAAGGAAATATTAAATGCCTACACAATACAGAATAAAAAAGGATGTAAAGAGTTTTGTGATTTTCTTTTTTATTTAAACAGAGAAGAAATTTTTATTGATCACTTTTTTAATTACCTATACATACTATTTTTCTTGTAGTTAATATTTAGAAAATGTTTTCCGTCTTTCTCTAACAAAGCAATTTATCTCTCTACCTACTCATATAAAAACTACTTAAACAATGTTTTTTTTAATTCAGAGAATTCCCGGGATTCTGGGAAATATTTGGCATATCCATGTTCTGTTTGCATGTCGCAAGTAGCAAAAACAGTTCTACCTACTCCGATCACTGATAATAACATACTCACATCATGATGGTCTTCACAGAAATAAAGTGGCAAATTAGTGACTACGTCGTTCGGGTTTCGCCGTGCGAGCTTTAACCATTGATCTCATTATTTTCTTGTTTAGGACATATATAAACACCTGGTTGGGTGTGGTTATTGATGTATTTTTACACTGAGGCACTGCACACCACTTGTAAACTTTGGAATTCATTTTAATCACACGAAATATGCAATGTTTGTTAGCTTTCTTCTGACTGCGCGTAGACAAATTTGATGTTTACCTAGGCGTGACGTCAGACCCGACGCCATGACACTGCGAGCTGTTTTCGCGCACTATTGAAAAATATTAGAAAAATGACTTTAAACTTCGTTAAACTTTTGTTTATTACCGAAATAAAGGTCTTTTCGTAAATAGTAAATGTGTATGTACATTACGGAAGACCATTTCACAATCTTTCGTCATCCCTATTCAGTTCGAAAAAAGTGTTACCTGCTTATCAAGGTAATTGGATATCCCCAGTTTTCAATCCACTAATGTAATGGACGAGAAATGGCCACAGCCTTGCCCTCGATTCCATAATATTCAGATATACTCTTTATCGATGTAGTAACCATGAAAACTCTGGATGTACAGTGGATTTTTACAAATAGTATAAATATGTTTATAATAGTAACTTTAATATGTTTAGCGAAAAGTTAGCCTGTTGCAATTTTTAAAAGCGATTTTCGCACGTCAACGATTCCTCGCGATGTTTTCCTTCATAGTTAGTTTTCCTTCACTGTTCTATTGTGATAAGGTTGTAATGAAAGTGTATAATTTCATTATATCCGGAAACAAAATAAATACAATATCTGCAAAGTAAATGGTAAAAGAACGAAGCAAACCATTTCTTCATCACTGTATTGATATGACATGTAAACAAAAATATCTCAACCTTAATAGGCACTGGGGAAGCTTGTTAGGCTGCTGGTCCCGGCTGTCACTTGTACATCTTTGACAGTAGTTACGGGTAGTCAGACTCCCAAAAGTCTGACAACCAGTCTTACCAAGGAGTATTGCGTTACTCAGTAACTGTGTAGTGGTGGCCAGATAGCTCAATTGCTCCGTATAAGATACTGGTATTTAGCTGAATCCAGCTATACTGAAAGCAGATCCCGACATAGTTGGGAAAAGGCTAGGCATATAACGAATAGGCATAATAATGTAAAATATGGAACCCTCAAAAACATGTTTACCCATTTACTACTTATAGTGGCTTGTTTCCTAAATTGAAACGTAACTAATACAGTTAAACATCTTATAGTTATTTCGTTATAACATTTATGAAACGTTAAAAGCTTGCCTTGATCGCTTTAACTTTTGATTCCTTTGATACACTCGTAATTGGGTTTGCTTGTTCATAAAAATAAAGAAAATCCCTTTCTTTCTAAGCACTAACATCATCACGCTTGTTTTATTAGAAGGGTAGGCAGGTATTGAGGTATCTTGTGTATAGCTTTACGTGAAATAGTTTGTCTAGAGAAGTATTTTGTCATTAAGAAAAGTATACAGGTGAATTTGCTAAGACAAGAACAAGAATAATAATCCATCTTTCTGGACCTTTGACAAACGCTTGAGATTTTTGAAGAATTAACGTAAACAAGGCCATAGCAATATTTAAGGATCATACCAGGTGGCTTTCCGTAGTTTTTGCCTAACTCCATTGAAACAAGGCGTGAGTTGTATGTATATTAATTAAACTTTATGTTTAAACTACTCTTGCAGATTTTTTGAGGTCAACAAAGGTTGCTGACTTACTGCACATTTTCTTTTTCAGATTTACTTTCGTTCTCTTATCAGTTAGGTAACAAACTAGATGTAACAGAGGGTAATATCTCGCTCTAAATCCCAGGAGAGCTATTCGTAGCAGTCGTAATAATAAGAGCTTGCCCTCTGACGTAACCTTTTACTCCTGCAGAAAAACTTTCCTTTTCTGTAGAAATGTGACTGAAAAACAAATGGATCATTTTCGTGATTGCATCTGGTCCTATTCGTTCTAAAAGTGAGTAACTGTGGTGTGGACGTCAGATATCTATATTTTTATAACGTGGAAAAAGGAATTTTATCTCACTACTCTACTAAGATGTTTAATCACATTGTTGATACCAAATATTTAATACCGTGTTTAAGACGAGCGCTAATCCTGCCGACAAACTGCCAAACTTATGTTTGGTCTAAAATAATAGTACATTATGATATAAGTGCGGTAAGCCTCTGCTTTCTTTTAGCCCTCGCCTACGGCTCGGGCAAGCAATATCGCCTCGGCTGTAATTTTCAAAGCGCACGTATGTCATACGACGTTTTATAACATATTTGCGAGGAAATAAATAAAACTAGGACTTCGGAATAATTTTTACTTCTTAACAAATAAGCGATGCGCGCGCGTTCGCGCTTTTTTTCAGGCATAGGCACAAAACAGCCAGTATTATTAATAAATTAATATTTTTGTTTTTGTTACAGATATTAATGGTTGTAATTTATTGTCAAAATTAATGAAATTAAATAATTAAATGTTTATTTATTATATTTTATCTCCCAAAGTTAATTTTATTCATAAAATGTTGACTACTTTTCTGAAATAAAAACTCTTTGCTAAGATTTAAAAAAGTACCGTTTGTTTTGACGGAGCATCTTGATAAACCGTGCGATTTACTTTACATTATCGCACAAGTGCGTAATGAGATACATTACGATATTGAAATTGGTGAAATAAGAGACCCTTTGCGAGCAAATATGTTATAAATCATTTTTTTTTTATTATAATTTGAGTAAATAATGTTAACTGGCTGTCATTATCTACGGATACATCACACCCGGTTTGAGGATTTTTTTGTTTGTGTATGTATTTATATGACTTGCGATCTTACGAGATGCTATGATCAAGGCTGGCAGCCTAGAATTTATTGACTGGTGTCCTGAAGACACCTAGGCATAAGTTTCTGAAAACAGAAACTCACGATATTTAATACGATGTACCTATAACCTTCTGCTAAATAAAGTAACTATTACCTTTGGAATCAATACAAAGGAACCTAATAAACAAAAAAGCCGATCAAAAGCGCGTCAGACTCGTGCACCGTACTCGTGAAGTTAGATTTATTCACTGCTTCAAGGGACTGCAGCCCTGGGGATTTTTATATTAATTCCAATTTGATAACTCCGCGCGTTCCTGAGAAAAAGGGTCTTGGCAGACGGGCAGGCAGACGGACAACGAAGTGATCTTATAAGGGTTCCGTTTTTCCTTTTGAGGTACAGAACCCAAAAAATTGATTTTTTAGGTCAAATGCTAACTACCTTAGTATTATCATAGCAACCTTAAAGTCATAGTCAAATCATTTATTTCAAATAGGCACATTAAACGCACTTTTGAACGTCAAAACTTACTGCAAAATTGAATTGATCCAAGTCGCCCCTTCCAAAAGGTAGTGTTCGTATGGAGAAAAATGGGCAAGAAACTCCATCGTTACTCTTTTAAAATGTTTTACAAAGTTTTGTATTCATAATATAATTATATGTGAAGACGATGCACCTAGAATAAAATTTGTCTACTACAAAAGGTAAAAAGAATTAAAAAATGAAGCAATGACAGTTAAATCAATTATGTGATAGATACAATGTATCATCACATAATTGATTTAACTGTCATTGCTTCATTTTTTAATTCTTTCTAGGTGCATCGTAGTATACTCTGTAATAAAACCTTAATGCAATTCTAGCTGTTATTCGTACAATCTCTTGGGGAAGCAATATATTTGGTAACTAACATAGTATGTGACGCAGGGATTACAAATTTTACTCTAATTTATTGTACAAAAGTTTAATTTATTTGCTATACGAGTACATACTCGTTACCTACTTAATATGAAACCTTAGCAATGTGATATGCTGATATAAATCTGGTTAGATTTAGATCACGTTTGTATTTGGGTAGTTTATTCATTACGACTTGTTTAAAGCTTTAATTAAAGTAGTTTCTAGAACTTATAATTACTCTGCCTGGTTCAAAAACCAAGACTGTGCAGTGACGGATGGAGAAAACCATTGGGTCTTATTAATATCTACTGCCTACTTCGATAATATTAAATCCTTTGTCGATGCGTTTAGTCTATTTCAGCTACTTTCACAGCATGATGTCGTACGGCATTTTACTATGGGGTCGAGCTGCTCACATTGAATCCATCTTTATTTAGCAAAAAAGAGCTGCCAGAGCCATTTATAATCTACGTCGCCGCGAATCTCTCAGGGAACTTTTTAAAAGGATTAATATTATGAGGGTACCTTGGGAATTCATTTATGAAAGTATTATATGTATGTAAGGAAAAATATACATCTTTTTAATAAAACAAGCGATAGACATAATTTTAAAACTAGAAATAACGATAAAATACATCAACCATTTTTCAGATTAGCCAAGGTACATACATCTTTTATGGGGTACTGTGTTAAATGTTACAATGAAATACCTTGTGATATATTGCAATTAAATGAAAGAAAACTTAAAACTCACATTAAACGTACACTTTGTAAACAAGCATACTATAAATTAGAAGTTTATGTCCTAGATTATATATATATCCTAGATATACGCTTGTAAACATGCTGGTCTTGCTCCATAGGACAATCTAGAGTCTAGACAAAATCAAACGAGTTACTAATTTAATTGTAAATTTCTTCTTTTTTTTATTAAAATTGATTTACATTCTGTAACTACTTCAACTCACACCCTGACTTATTACTTGTATTTTTTTTTCATTTAAATTCAAATCATTTACTTTTGTCATGTTTGTAAATATGTGAGCACCATGTATCTATCATATAATTAATTTATATGTCATGGTTTCATTTACAATTCTTTTACCTATTGTGGTATAGTAATTTTATTTTAGGTGCATCGTCTTCACATATTATTATTATATAATTAATGTATGCAAAATATTGTAAAACATTTTCAAAGAGTAACGGTGGAGTTTCTTGCCCATTCTTCTCCATACGAAAACTACCTTTTGGAATGGGCGACTAGAATCAATTCTATTTGTTGTCATTTCTGACGTTCAAAAGTGCCTTTTATGTGCCTATTTGAATTAAATGCTTTGATTTTGACTTTGAGGCGAAAGTTCCATACTGTGCTTTTGACCGAACGTATTCTCAACACGAGAAACCCTGGCACTTTTATAAAATCTAAATCAGAAAAATGCAGCAGCCCAGTTTTTCACCGGAAATTAACTACGTATTTTTATTTTTCGCGGTAAGTTAGAGTACGGTTTCAATCAAAAGTTGCTAGGAATTGAAACAAAGGCGCATTTTATTGTGAAGCTAATTGCTAGTGCAAGAAAAGCTGGCACGGTTCAGGACCACGTGGAAGTAGGTCTGCCATAACTTTGCTGTTATAAATTTGGACTTGAAGTTTATAGTGTAAGTGCAGTATGGAGACCGTAGGTCAAGGTTTCCTTGTGCCCATTAAACAAAGCGGAACCTGACTTGATTACCATACTTAGGGAAATGTTAGAAGGAAAAGGAGCTGGCAATCTAGGTTTTTGTCTAGCCTTTAAGTTCTTAAGTATCACGGCTCGGGGAGATACAATATCAATCATCTCACTTCAGTGCCAATACCACTTCTCATGCAGAGAATTCAAGGGTTTTTATTGCCTGCACGCTCACCTACATGCAGAATGCTACTGGAGATTAGTTCAGTTTTCCTTAAATTTTTACCCTTTACCCATTTATTATAGCTAGGTATATGTTATCCTGGAAATACTTAGATTATTATGCAAACACTGTCGATAATTTTAAGGTTATAGCTGGAGGGTAAGGTTATAGGTGCTAGGTTTTGAAAGAAGACATCGCGTGGAAACCGACATGTCCTAGAGCCGAAAAGTCGCAAATATGAAAAATCCGCACTGGGCTGGCGTCTTGGATTACGGCCCGACACGTTCTTCTCCCTATCTCAGGGACCTGTGTCTAAGCAGTGGGAACGGCATTGACTGATTATGCTATGCATCGACCTTTGGAAAGAGACAATCGGTTAATTTCGGCTTCGTAGAGCGTTATCTCTGTCGCACGAAATACAAACAGTCCGGTATCTATTAGGAGCTGTTAAAACAATTATGATTTGCTTCTTTTGATAATTATTTTTTTTCTTTCTTTCTTTCTTTTTTTTCTTTGGATTGAATAGGTCGATGTGCAATATTTATCGGCGGGTACTGTACTAGGTTTTTATCACGATACGACAATTAATAATATTTTTATAAAACTGAAATGAGATCACTAATCCATTCACTAAACAATGTGTCACACTACTGATATATTAGACTTTTTGTGTATCGTCATCATTCAAACAGGAAGCTTCCTTTCCTTCATTGTGATATTATCCAGTTATGGTTTTATGAGATGTTAATCCCTTAACGCATTATCCATCCATGTTATCCGTTCGTGATCAATGCGTGACGCAAAACGATAGGTGTCGTGATAGTGGACGCAAACCAACGTGAAATATTCGTGTTACAGGACGCATTTTTTGTTTTTTTGTTCATTTAAAGTTGTTTAATTGTCGTATATATAGTTAGATAAGGCTTCGTGTCGACGGTACTTCAAATCAACTCTTCATATTGTTTGAGCGCAGTAGATGGCGAACACCTGTAGCGAGTGCGGTGCTTCTAATCAGACCATGTCCCACTTATTGGCGTGTCTTTATTACCCGTTCTCTTCTTTTGATCATCTTAGAATGCCAGTGACACCTAATAATAATAATAGTAATTATAATAATAAACGTTTATTTCTTAATTCAAAATTACAATATGGAGGTATTGTTGGTCCCAAACTAGGCACGGCCTGTGTCTTGGGCACCAATACATAGTTACAGCATCTTGATAATTTTTTTTCATACAAAATAAGTATAGTAAAGTTGAGATTGGCTAAAGTTAAGCTAGTTAGCCTCAGCATCGGGACTACAAGACTAAATGACCTCAACCTTTTAATTTAACATTTAATAAGACATGTTGTCTATTACCAACAGTTAGTTCCATTTAAATCTCTGCTCCGCTAACGTCTGTTGTGATGAATGCTCTGTACGATAGTACGAAGCATGATCGGTCATGACCGACAGGAACTGTGGTCCTTCAAGTTTGATAATATAGCTAACAAGAATCTGTTTTTTGTTAACCCTAAGTTCCATTATCAAACAAAACGTTTTATCAATGACGAACACTGTCATAATTCTCAAATTATTCTTTCCAGGAATGGGTGTGGACCCTAACTGGTCATAACCGACACAATCGTGAGAAGGTGGACCCTGGAGGTGAGCTGCAGATCATGCTGCCTGCTCAGCCTGATAAGGCGACGTCTGGAGAAGTCTGCTTGCTAGCCGAGAGCCCCTTCAGGATCCTGAGAGTGAGTCGATGTTGTTTTAATATAGGCTGGGCTGTAGATATGCGAGCGGGTCTTTAACATTTTCTTATTATGACGTTGGAATTCTACGCAAGAAAGTCTCCGAGGTCGTCTTCGGTACACCCTTCAATATCGAAATATCAACATATTATTTCTGTTTAAACATTTTAGCATATTATAGAATATTAAAATTGAAGTTTAATTACAAAAGTTAGTATCCTCATATTGTAGTCTACAAAAACTCTTTATGTAGCAATAAACAATTTGAAATTGCCATTTCGAAACTCCCTTTACAGCAATAAATTTAATAAGCACGAAACCGCAACTTTTTGATAGTCATTAAAAATTCTTTCATAAACGTTTGCCAAAGAATTCGTATGTTGCGAGGTTAACAAACTTTCTGTTAACTTGGAAAGATATGTTAGGTTCATCACGTTGTTTGAAGGTTTACTGGATCTTGGGTAAAGTAATCTTGGAAAGAAGTCTTCAAGGAGTTTTCTGACCCTTCGATACCGCAATTTTCCAAGCGCACCACCTGTGAAACTCCACTTTCTGAGTACACTGTACTGTAACATGAAAAATAAATAATATATAGATTGTGTCAAACATAGATGTTTAACTTGGGACAGTGGATGCAGCTGTCGTATGATATATTTTTGAAGATTGACATGGCAGAAGAAACATAAAATATTGTTTCAGCTACTTCATTGACTGACAGCGTATGGCGTCAATAACGTATTTGAATTATTCTAAGGCAACACAAAAGCACTAGAAGATATCAAACGAACAATTATGACCACGTTTAAAAAGTAGACTAATGATCGCACCTATTTCAAAATGAGATACACTTTTTACGTACCTACCCACGTCATAAAGGATTCATACAACGTCACTACGCCAACACACACACACACAGAAATTACAAAAAAAGCTTGACTCGTCAAAGGACTGAGATCCTTCAAACAGACTAATGGAGTGTCTAAGCACTTTAGATACCACTATCATTGTCATTCCACTAAAATCCACTCGTCCCAGATTGCACTATGATCGATAATGCGCGATAATCATTATATTTTTGAATAAATTGCGTATCGGGAATTATTATGCGGTCATTGCTCTTCCAAACGGTCAGCTAAGAGGCCATCAAATCTCATCCAATATGTTAATATTGGAAGAAATTTGATGGCCGCTCTGAACGAGGTGTGTACTAAACGAGCTTGCACTAAGTGACCTCATTAAAATGACTACCATCAAGCAAAGGCTCTGTCTTGCATAGGGTCGCAGCATAATGCTGAGCGATAGCCGTTTTGCGTGGATGTGACGCATGTTTCCCCCTACCCTTTCTTTTTTTATTTTTTTTGTTTATGTTCTTCCGTCATTTTTACCGCAAATAAACGTATTTTCTTTCTTTCTTTCTTTCAAAGCTTTTTTTGCAGATATTTTGCTTTTAAATTGATGGTGCATTTTATTCATACCTCAGGCTGAGATATAGTTGAAGTTTAGCTTTTACTCTGAAAACAGGAAAATAGCCAGGAGCCATTGGTAAGCATATTATTGTTTGACAAAGTTAGGGTAAATTGTGAATCCCGCAATCCATGTTCGCTTTTTGAAGGTGTTCGGTGAATATCCAATGCGTCGTAGTTCGTCTGCGACATGCCTACAAGACAAAAGAGAAGATAGAAGGTGAACCTTCAAACTTAGGAACCGTTTTGTTTAGTTCCAACATTCTCTGAATGATGTACCTATACAGGACGACATTCTAGAAAGTGGAATATACGACATGTAATGCATCGACATGGAATGTGTTTTACAAAATTCCAACATAATTTTACAGAAATATTTGTGGTAGCAAGCGGGGCCATAACTTATTCAAACGAAGTGGTGTAGGAGTTGTTTCGTTGTTATTAACTAAATGTGCCAGGCAAATTGGATTAAGACGGGTCTGAGCCAAGGTTTGGCCAGGCCATAAAAGAGGAACAGAAAAGGCACTTGCATCGTTTTGAATGTAGTTTTTCTCAAATAGAAAATCCACGACATTAAAAAATAATTTTTACCTCTAATATTTTCGTATTTGTCTTAGACCATCTAAATGAATCATCAGGTAAAGACTAGTTCACGTTAAAATAGGAAAAGTACTCGACTCGTGGAAGTTAAAATACCCTGACCTCGGACACAATGTAAATAATCCATAAGCTTACCCAAATCGTACACAGCCTTCTGTACAATACAAATGTGATATTACGCATACCGAATATTGTTTAACTTTCCCTTAGAGGTCAAATACTCCTCTTAGATAAAAACATTGTCTACGGGGCTATAAAAAACGTATCACAATAACGAAAGGACGCTCCCACATCCCATTGATATAACCCCTTGGAGCAAAGACAAAACTTTATTGAATATTGAACCAATGATATTTTTGTGACAGAATAAAGGCTCGTACACACAGGCGCGACGCGACACGCGACACAAAGGCACCACAAGTCGCGCGACGAGCGGTGCCTTTGTGTCGCGTGTCGCGTCGCCCCTGTGTGTACGAGCCTTAAAGGTTGGCCAGGTAGGGGAATCTATGGTTACACAAGACGCAACTCATAAAATGTTAGTGATATCAAAACATCCAGAAGGCAATATTATGGAATCAGCACTGGAGTACCCAGGACTGAACTTGTTATTCTGTTCGAGCAGCAAACGCTCTAAGATAGCTGTACCACGAAACACCGTCATCAACAACTTCAAAGTAAGCTATCCATTTTCCGATTAAACTTTCGACTTCACCTACACGCATATACGTATAAACATAAAAAAGTGATCACCAAATGTAGTCAATTCAGCTATATAAAGTCATACACCATGTACACTAATAACTAAGAGTGTCCGCTTTCGCTCTTCGTTACTTAAGTTGTTATAAGGGAGCGGATACAGTAGGAACATGTAGCGGGTTGGCTTATTTTTATTTCAGTACACTTTTACATCATCGGAATAGAATAGAATGCTCTTTATTATGTACACCATATAAATTTCAGACATAAATATAGAAACTTACAAAGGGTGACACAATGGGCGGTCTTATAGCTAAGAGGGATCTTTTAAAGACAACCTTAGGATGGATGGAACAGCATCATCATCAACTGCCTAACCTTTCCCAACTATGTTGGTGTCGGCTTCCAGTCTAACTGGATGCAGCTGAATTTTACTTGGACGACTGCCTATCTGACCTCCACAACCCACTACAGGGCCTCGCAGAACATGTTTCATAGTTGTCTCTCGTTCTGATACGAATATGGCCATGCGCTTTCATGAGTTACGACCCGTTATGGTGCTCAGTACTTTTACAGCTGCTGGAAAAAAACCCTGAAAAGTCTGCAAACTACTCTTTTTTATGAATATCTATCTGTATGTAAAAGTCGTTGGTTTTCCATTGGCAAAAAAAAAATATTTCATTCATACTTTCATGCCCTATTCAACCCGGGATGAATTTTCAAAAATCCTTCCTTCTTCCTCACCTTCATGATAAATGAAACTCTCCTACAAATTTTGTAGGTTCTAGACCCCGCAGTTAAGATTGTGCGTTGTCTGTCAGTGAATTGTAGGTTTTTTTTAAATTGCTAAGTAATTGTGGTGGAGCTTGGTAGTCTGTTCATGTAATATGAAAATTTACATAAAATTGAATTAATTCTAGTTGCCCCTTTCAAAAGGTAGTTTTATGCTTTGCGCTAGAATAATATATAGAGTTTATTATAAAATAGATCAGGGTGATTTAACTAATACATCCAATTAATAAACTAAAATAGCATGTTTAGATTATCACATTACAATTTCTACTCTTTATAAGCCTATACCTAAAGCGTAAGAATGAATGAAAAACTCTTGTAGGACTGTATTTCTGGGTACAATAATACGCTGGGAAGCTTTTGGGTGCAACAGAAATCTGTTTTCTAGTTGAAACAAAAGGTTTTCTAATTGCACTTCACTACATAGTTGAAGAGTGGATTTCGGAAAATGAATTAACGATTTACAATTCTCAGAAGGGCCTATGGGATTGATTCTCGAATGAAATGTGTTTGGATTATTTTACTCTAGGTCCGACATTGATGGAGGTTTTATACATATAGGTGTATGAAGCAAACATAATAATTCACTCGTTCCGTTCAGGCGAACGAATCTATCTCAGTCACCATTCGCAACCTGTCGGTGTAACACATTGCTTTATTGTACCTTGTGCATTATTTTAAATACAGTCCATTTTAATTCCGATTTATGTGGTTTCATTACCAGCGACTGCCACAATAGGTCTACCTTAGGCTGAAACAAAACAGTAAAGCTCTTATTTTGTCATCCATCGATGAAAAACGTCTGTCATGTTATTTTATTATAAAAATGAGAACTTAGAATAAAGTTTGTGGCTTTATTAAATGAGTGTATTTTAAAACTTTGTTTTATCCAAATAAATAAGAGTCTGCAAAAAAATTGCAACACCGCAGCTATACAAGAGAAGAATATTTTGGATAAATTGCACCACACACCAACTCGCTACCGCTACCTCAGCATAACCACACCCTCCCTTAATAAAGTTCCACGGGTAGATAATCGCTAAACTCGTTAACCAGTTAATGGGCTATCGTTGTATCTCGATTATGTAAGATAACATCGGCCCGTATAATCCCAACCGTCATTGTTAACCCGTGTGTGGATGGATGTACCTGGCCGGATGGTGAATAAGTGCGAAAAATGTGGTTCTTCAGACGCGCTAATACTGTGCCCAACATACCCGTGACACCGACAAAGCTGTATGCGGTGAGTGACACTTGTTTAATGTGTGGTGGAAATGTAAAAGAGCTTTTATATTTCCCTTGCATCTAAACTGCTGGTTGAGTTACCTACAAGCAATAGAACTTGTCAAGAAAAACAAAATGGCAGAAGAATAATGGCAATTGAACGGAACAATTTGAAAAACAAACTTTATGATTTAATCGTTCAATAATTTGTATACCTAATGTAATTTCTCTGAAGCATAATATTAAGCTGTCAAGTTTTCACATTTTCGTGCAATTCGGTTCCTGTGAGCAAATTCATTCAAAATATGAATTTGGTACAATTATTGATCGAAGATTTGGTGTTCTTTGTTTACTTTTACACGGATACCTACTGAAAAACTTTACAGCTTGCTCGTACATTCGCAACTGCGTAAAATGGATAAATAGGTTAGTTAGCTTGTTAATTTATTTAAGAGTCATGTTTGTGTTGACATCTTGCTTTCATAATTATGATAGATGGAATGAACTTGTCGGAGTTGACTATATAATTTTAATAACGGTTGTCATCGAAGACTTCAAACCAGAAAATGGATCTTTTTACAAATATTTAAATAATCAAACCCAGCTTTTACAAAAAATATATTTTTATTTTGCAAGAACTTAGATTCCAGCAAGGTCAAACATTACATTAACAAGGTTAAATCCTGTCAATATATTCGTCTGTAACTGGGTTATGGAGGTCAGATAGGCAGCCACTCCATGTAAAATACTGGTATTCAGCTGCATCCGGTTAGAGTGGAAGCCGACCCCAACATAGTTGGGAAAAGGCTACTCAGATGATGATGATATTCGTCAGTCACCTATAAAAAATAGACAAGGTTCCGTTAATAAAATATTTAAATGATTTCATTAGAATTGACTGGCGGATACTGATTGCTTCGAGACGTTTTTCAATAATAGGTAATATCGTTACTTGTTTCGGAAAAATAGACTTCAATTGATTCAATCATCTCGGCTACCCTGTCCATCTGACGTCGACTTACTTGCTTCTGCTACCTTGAATATTACTAAGGTATTATCGCTAGCATAGCTGAACATAGTTTACTAAAAAATACTGTCAGCAAAAAGAGTTTTATACAACAACTAAACGTTGAAAAAACGGGTACATCTGAGTTTTGCCATCAGTCCATGGTCAGCTAGCTGCTGCCAGCCACACCGCGAAGACCATCTCTCTACCAAGAAAGAGCCTTCCCTTCCTACTTTATAATTTACTAGCTTCTGCCCACGACTTCGTCCGCGTGAAATTTCTTGTTACTCCGACCCACCCCGTCGCATCGCATCGCCTGCCCGCGCGATTACTTCGTTTTAGCTTAACGCTCTTTCTGACTTTTTTTTTAATTTTACTCGGCTCCTAAAAGTCATAACGTGATGTTATATGCCTATAGCCTTCCTCAAGAATTGGGCTATCAAATGCAAAAAGAATTTTTCAAATCCGACTGGTAGTTCCAGAGATTAGCGCGTTCAACCAAACAAACAATCTCTTCAGCTTTATAATATTAAGTATAGATTCAACTTTAGCCATACAAAGATAACAGCAAAATATCTACCTACGGGTGATCTGTAATAATAGCCTCCCGACCGATTTCGGTGACGGTGGCCAATCTCAACGGAGATTAGCCAGGTACGCAAGAGATATTATAGTGCACAAGTGTGTGCGTAAACACACATGCACTCTCTGTTCCTTTATACTCATAATCCATTGGGACGGCAATCCGACACGGCCGGGGAGAGATCAGGCACAGGACCAACGGATTTACGTGCTTTCCGAGCCACGTGGGTATTAAACTGCCAACTTCCAAACTCCGAACTGCTACTAAGAAATTCCTGATAGAAAACCCAAAAACATTATATATATAAGACACATACATTACATTACATTACATTACATTACACTTACATTATATTTTTTGTTATGTATTTTCTGGTGTACAATAAAGTATATTTAAATATAAATAAATAAATAAATAAATAAATAACACTTTGTCCGAACCAGACCGAACCGAACCCAGGACCTCAGCAGTCGCGACTACCTCGACACCAACGGGGCAATCAAAATGAACTTTCAATGCATGCGAAAAACAGAAAAATTTATGCTGCTGTCTGTCTCTCTATAAATTTTGAAAAGCCTCTCTTTATGACATCCATAAAATAACGGGGCATATTATGTACGAACACAAAGCTATTTCACTAAACTTCACTAAGTGGGATCATAATGTGAACTTCCCAAGTTTTAAAGTCGGTTCAAAAGGATGAAAAAGAACTGCGTTCCAAGTTGTAGGCAGTAAAAATGAATGTTGTGTGTAATTTTATATTGGACTTGTTAAGTCACAAAAAACCTTTTTGGACATGGGATGTTTTAGGTTTAAAAGTAAACATTTGAACTATGCCAAATGTTTACGTTTGGCTAAGAAAAAGCCCATAGTTAATTTCTAGGCTAGCTTAGGAATGAGCTACGAACTTAATATTCAAAAGTAGGCATTGTTTACAGCATTTTCTAAAACATACAAGAATAGTAAAATTTTGAAAGGTAATAAGGTAATCAATGGTTGACCAAGGTGTGTTCAAGCATAAAATTTTCATAATTGGAATAAGGGTCCTTAAGGGGCCGGCGAACTACGCATGCTATTGCGTTGTTCATACAAACGTAATACCAAAATAATTTGTAAATCAAACATATTCTTAAGGTAGTGTGTATTTATTTCGGTTGGATTACAGTAGGTTCCCAAATATATATTTTGAAAGGACTCCGTTATAAAGGCGAGATATGAGGTTTTCTCATAACTTGTCTTTAAATCTATATATTTGGGAACCTAGATATTCTGTAGTCCAATCGGAATAAATACACAATACATTAAGAATATGGTTGATTTACAAATTACTACTAGGTACTATAGCTAAGTCGCAGATTGGCAGCGCAGGAGCTGCCAGTCTGGCCAAGCACTCATAGGACAATCCCGCCGAGTAAGCTGACATTTCAAATGTCAAAATCATGTCGAGCAGAGTGGTCAGTCATAATTATTTTAAATCTTAGCACTGTTTTTTTCTTTAAATATGAAAGTAACCGTATACGCTCTTTAAAGCTCAGATTGTAATTGCTGCGAAATTGACTTAACATGTATCGCTCAAACTGAACATTGCTGCATTACAAATAGGAATTATTACTGTTCTACGGAGAACAGTAAACAAAAATATTATAAATTCGCGACGCCATACCAGAAGCAAAAACAGGCGCACAGGCGCGGCGGTGGTCTCAAACTTTCTCAAATGAATACCAGTCGCGAGTACGATTGCACTTTTGGTAATAAAAGCGTATCTAGTATGTACCTACCTACATATTTTTTTGGTAGTTATATGCTGCAGAACTTCTATAACTATCTACATAGTGTTCTGGTTTGTGAACACACTAGCGACAAACCGGTTTCTGGATGTTTTTGGAATTAAAATTATGTAAATTAGGTACTATACTATCTACAATAGGGTAGTTGACTAAGAAAATATATTTAGTCCATCAGTTAGATTACTAAAAAATATTGTATACGTATTTTTTCTTTTGTCTGGCAAACAAAAAATTACGAAGATACAGCGCTTGGAAATTTCGTATGACGTCACGCCGTGCTACAAATTTTAGCACGTTATTACGTCAAAGCCCCCCACTCCTGAACTTTGATGTGATATATCTTTGTAATTTTTTATCTAATTGATAAAACAAAAAATACGTGTTCAATATTTTTTAATAATCTTACTGAGGGACTAAATCGAATCGATTTATTTTTACCCAGGCAACATCCCTATTCTACTTTAGTAAAACCTAATCTAAAATACCTGTTTGAGATTTATGGATCTGCATCCAAGACTAATCTTAATTACATTCAGAGAACCCAAAAGACAATTATAAAACGGTTATAATTATTATTATGACTTCCTAACACCTACTAAATAGATATATGAAAAACTAAACATTCCAATCTCCGTCAACAATTACTACAATACTTGCATATTAGTATAAAGAGTTTTTAGATAACACAACACAAACCAACATTAAACTTACAAAAAAAACATACAAACATAAACTAAGAAATAGAAACGAAGTAGTTCTGCGTTTTCCTAGAACAGTAGTTTACGGAAAAAAGATCGTTATAAATGAAGTGGTCCAATTATAATAAATTGCCAAATTAAATCAAAGAATGCAAAAGTATTAATATTTACAAAAGAAAACTAAAGGAGTATTTTATGCAAAAAGTAATTTCTACTCTGACAACACATTATAAAATACATAAAAATAAGAACACATAAAACCAGAACTCACACGTAATAATGAAAATTATAAAATCAAAATCAAAAATGATTAGCGGTCTCCGAGACTATACCTGTCGCACACAAGCTAACAAACGCGTGCACGCACTCTGGCACACACAAACACGTTCACACAGTAGTTCGCTTCTTAATCGTTATTTGTGTTCCTCACAAAGTGAATAATCAGTATATGAGGGTACCTTGGTGTCAAATTGGCCAGCTATCTATACTAACTTGTTTTATATGTAACTACCTACACTTTTGCTTTGTTTGATCTCGTACGTTGTTGTAGTTTTATTTATTCTACATTTGCATGCATCGTCATTAGACGACGATTATTTATGTTTGAAAGATAAATCTCATAAAAGTGAACTGTATCATGTTCTTATGAGAAATAAAGATTCTCTAAACCTAAATTGACCTTTAGGTATTAAGTAATACGGGCTGGTGTCCTTAACTCCACGTCAATGAAATATTGACCCTTTCTGTATTTTATTGACGACAATAAGTGCGTGTTGAACCCTCGTGGAGAGGGTGAAGTGAGCGATCATTCCACTTGATGCAAGGGATTGACACTATTGACAGCTCACTTCACCTAAGTTGACACGGCGAGATTTTACCAGAGTCCGCCCCTAAGGGTCAGTTCACACCGCGACGCGACGCGGCGCGCAGTTTTCAAGATAGCAATACAATTGAACGGGTGAGAAGAAAAAGGATAACATTCCCAATAAAGGAAAAAGGATAAAATTCCCAAAAAGGATAAAATTCTCAAGGATAACATACCCAATATATTAATTTCGTGAATTCGATTTTAATGTATACTTATATGCCCTTATTTGACCAAAATGTAGTTTTTAATAATTATTGATATTTTTCATTCAATTTAGTTTTTTGTTGCCCCTGTAAAATTGTGTTTAATGGAATTTTATCCTTTTTCTTCTCACCCATTCAATTATAGACCTTATCTACTACACTAACAGGTACACAATTCAGTGTCTGCTATGTCGAGAAACGCCGCGCGGCGCCGCGCGTCCCACCTCACTGAATTGTGTACCTTTTTGTGTAGTAGCTATGGTCTATAACTGTATTGTCAAAAAAATAATTTTACACTTTTGATTTTGTGTACAGACGTTTCCCTCCCAGTGAAAGATGCCGAAGAAAAGGCAACAATGAACGAAAACTGAAGCGTCTATTATCAATTTTAGCGTTCGGCGAGTAAACGTTGAATCAATTAAACTCGTGAAGTGGTAATTTTAGGTCAAGGTGGTTCAGGGTGGCATGATAATACCATCGGATCTGGTTTCTCTTTGTCTCACTTTGTCTCATCCAGAAAGCACAAAAGATTCGACTTACACTACAATTCCATAAAAAGTCCTAAAACCGGTTTCTTGCTAGTGTGGTCAGTGGTCAAAGTGCTGGGTTTTCATCATGCTCTCTAGATGGCGTTGGGATCGAATTAGATCGCGCTATCGTTTGCTTACAAGAGATACATGATAACCGGCGGCCCGGTACTCCAAAACACTTACGGGGTATGCAATAATGTTACACGTATTATAACTGTAGGAACTCTATCGTAAATCTACCTCTTGTAGGAGGGTGGATTTAAATTTTTGTGCACTGTTTTTTTTGAACAGCTTATAATTCAATTTAAATTATGCTGCAATGCATAAACAATTTGCACTGAGTCAGCTCTGATAGTTATATTATATATATTGGTTACATCATTCATGTTGAAATTATACATCTGAGAAAGATGTAAGTAGTGTGATGAAGCTTCCGTAATAACAAAGATAAAAACATATAAAAATAAGGCAGCAGAAGACCAGTCCTTACTCAGTCCCATTCAGCTCAACCATTTTGAAGAGAACTTAATGATCCAACACACACGTCACCACCAGCGAGACATTTGAGTGAGCATGACACACTCTCAGCCACCAGGGCACATTCACGTCAATGAAAGACGTACCCAGTAAATTATAGCTTTATACAATGCAAAGATTGTTCAATCTTCAGCAGCTCCAACAACATTTTCGAATACTAATCAATTAGTTTATGCGCCCTTGTGGAGCAGGACCAGCGTTAAGCCAAGCATTTTTATCAGAGTTAGAATTTTAAGTTATTACTAAAATTTTGTAAAGAAACTGAGCCTACGCACAATACATAACCTTCACGTCTTTCGATGCCATCGCCATCTGTAGTTACATTGTGTGAACTACACAGTTCTCGATTCTACTGCGGCAAACTGAAGGACAATTTCCATATTTAAAAACGTTCAAAATCTAGTCGCAATTTCATCTCAGTGACAATCAATGACAAAAACTTCTATAAATGTAGGTATTTTTGGCAGATCGAGACTGACATCAGTGGCGTAATTGCGTAATACACACACACAGCAATGGTTTTCATTTTGACAGTTCGTTAACATTCATTGCGTTATTTATGTTGTTGAGTAGACAAATTTTTCGAACATATGATGCAATGAATTAGCGATATCCTTCAAAACAATTCGGATTGAGATAGATTGTATGTTACGCAATTAGGTTGCTGACTGTGAATGTTCTTAAAATTACGAGAATGAGGGTATTTTGAAATGACGTTCGCTAGGTGGCAGCACTGACACGTCAGGTCCAGGCATCTATCAAAGAGCCTATATTTTCTTTAGTCATGACTGAATGATGAACGAATGAATGAATCGAATGATGAATGTCATCATAAATATTTGATATTGGAAGACCTCTTGTCACAGTGGTGCCAAATAGTGTCGTAAATTTTCACGAAAACCCTCATTATTTTGCTCTTTAGGTCTTGAAACCGTAGTTGTTAAACCAGACACCTATATTTTCCTGTGCATAATAACAATAAAAAACTCAGCGGTTTTCTATTATTTGTTTGTCTCTGGGACGCAGGCCCCACAGCCTTTAAAAGTGTTGAAGTCTTAGTGCTAAATAAAAATATTATAAGCTAAGAAATCGATTAGATTATACTTTTGTTATTACGATTGATCTTGATCAGTCATGGCGTAAGATTATTTCTTCAAACAATATAATTTAGTGTTATCTAACTAGGCTGAAGGCGGGTGATTATAAAATATAGACTTCTGATTCTAAACGATACTTTAATTAATCTCAGGATAACCTCTCACAATCAATATCAAGCCGTTAATGCCGCCCGCGGCCCGAGCCTGCCGCTCGCGGCAGTTACTCGTGATCCCTCCAAAAAATGTTGACACCGTCGTCCGGTAGAGCGTGCTGTCTCGCTCCCACCGGTCGTTGTGTTGCCAACACGGCCATCCTGCATCGTGCCTGCCCCTGGCACGCCAGCTCACGCCTGGTAAACCAATTCTATGGTACACAGGCAGGTGACCGCTCCTGTGATAATGTACTGGAAACATATATAATTTATATGATTAGTATTTTGTTACATTGTCTCTCCAAACCGACTCGGTCATCATGACGTCCAACAGTACAGAACACTTAGTTATTTAACTTAACCCTAATGCGAAGAACTCCCTTTAGACTTAGGTCGATCAACACATGAAGGACTAGTTAACTATTTTATCTACATGATCCTCGGTCTCTCTCTAGGCGTTCCTTTAGGCTTAGGATACGTCCGTCTACCTCTACTAGGTGCTCCTTTAGACTTAGAATACACCTAGTTAGGTTTAAATTGATCCGAGAATCAAGTGATTTCTAATCCTTACTTAACCTTAATGCGAAGAACTCCCTTTAGACTTAGGTCGATCAACACATCAAGGACTAGTTAACTCTTTTATCTACATGATCCTCGGTCTCTCTCTAGGCGTTCCTTTAGGCTTAGGATACGTCCGTCTACCTCTACTAGGTGCTCCTTTAGACTTAGAATACACCTAGTTAGGTTTAAATTGATCCGAGAATCAAGTGATTTCCAATCCTTACTTAACCTTAATGCGAAGAACTCCCTTTAGACTTAGGTCGATCAACACATCAAGGACTAGTTAACTCTTTTATCTACATGATCCTCGGTCTCTCTCTAGGCGTTCCTTTAGGCTTAGGATACGTCCGTAGTATACTCCGTTAGGGGACCAAGGACGTCAGTGTGAACCATTTTAAAAGGGTACCTCAGGCATCGTCCAAGATTCTATGGGTTGTCTAGGAGACTTCACTATAGTTTCAGTTTTACTAGGGCTAGGCCGTACCTGACCGTTACCAATAAGCCTACCTAGGTATTCTAACTAATTGCAAATGTATTCTTTTTTTTATTATTTTATTGAAATTGATTTACATTCTGTAACTATTTAACTCACACCCTGACTTATTACATGTATTTTTTTTTTTTTATTTAAATGAAAATCGTTTACTTTTACTATGTTTGTAAATATGTGAGCACCATGTATCTATCAGATAATTAATTTATATGTCATGGTCTCATTTTTAATTCTTTTACTTGGCTTTC
Source organism: Luperina nickerlii (assembly GCA_963855955.1). Classification (NCBI taxonomy): domain Eukaryota; kingdom Metazoa; phylum Arthropoda; class Insecta; order Lepidoptera; family Noctuidae; genus Luperina; species Luperina nickerlii. The sequence continues at coordinate 5,552,356 of OY979662.1, forward strand.
CTCAAATTCGTCAGTAATACTCTGATCCCTTGGCCTGTGCCATGGCATAAGCCTTAACCTCATGAGCGTACTTGATTCAACCAGAGCCATGTACCATCGTTATCCACATTACAACAATAATCTTTTCCACTAAGAGCCTTAGACACCCGGAAACCCACAAACGAGTAAACCACTCTAACGCCACGGCTCTCTAGCCGACCAGCAATCGCATTGCTCTCACACATCCAGCGCATGGATCCATGTGTATTACGCTATGACTACACACTTTTTACTACGGCCGATAGAGAACCCCTACTCGCGTGGTTCCCACTACTTAGACTTGCTCATAGCTCATTACCATTGTGATCACACTCTACTTCGACTGGTACATGACCTACTGGATCATTCGTAACCTATCGTGAGCGTATTTAAAAATTGCATTGTTTACTATTTTGGGCTATACCTAACAATGTAATCGTTTTTTTGCTGTTGTTTACCAGGGAAGCACTCAGTACCCGAGAATTACGCCTAGGTGTATTCTCACGCAGCGTGCATCCACGACTCGACATGGTTATGACTATAGGCAACGTAAATGACCACTACGTGAACAACAAACTAACCGCGTATTAGAATATTGACATTCAAGCTTCAATTAGATATTGACTGTAATTATCTGGGTCAGAAGGAGCAAAGTTAATAAAAACCTTTAGTGTAAGTAACATTCAAATCACACATATTTTACTACCGTTTATCATGATTTCACATAACCATCTCATATAAACCACAATATACTTTAGAAAATAATGCATTGTTTATATACTTTCTACATAAATTACAAGACTAGCAATAGTTAAAGCATAGATTTAACCTCTCAAACGTCGCCGTTACGGGTTAGGGGGCAACACACCATTGGATAATAATAACAATAAAATTCTATTGTGTCTGCTAATTGGACGCGCGAAGGAACACATTCGAACAAAATAACGGTCACAGTTATAACATAGTATGATATTTAAAGAATAGGTACTTATTAAATCAGACTGACTTACAGTAGCTCCTTTCACTTGACTCTAAAACTTGTTCTCTTGGTGGTCCGGGCTCGAATGATCCCCAGCCCCAATGTCCTCAACCTCTTTTTTTTTTTCTAAACGTTGAATCCATAGACACGAATTACAAGCGATCATTGTCAATTGATAGGCAAAGGAAATGTATTCAGTCAGCCAAGTCCACAGACAAAAATTAAAAATGTAGTAAACTAAATGTACTTGTGAAAATGTGTTTTAATACAACCTTAATTCCCTAATACGCGAAATAAAAGAATTAACACGTGGTTGTTTACTTAAAAAACACGTACGAAATATAATGTAATCGAGTAGAAACACGTGGCGAATCACATTAAAATGCACAGAAACTAATCACGGACAAACTCAACAACACGTGGTTAAACAGTCTCAAAAACACTATTTTCGGTTAAAAAGATGGCGAACGATCTAAATCGCGTGTAATTTAAACTAATACCACTTCTGATGTTATCTAACTAGGCTGAAGGCGGGTGATTATAAAATATAGACTTCTGATTCTAAACGATACTTTAATTAATCTCAGGATAACCTCTCACAATCAATATCAAGCCGTTAATGCCGCCCGCGGCCCGAGCCTGCCGCTCGCGGCAGTTACTCGTGATCCCTCCAAAAAATGTTGACACCGTCGTCCGGTAGAGCGTGCTGTCTCGCTCCCACCGGTCGTTGTGTTGCCAACATTAGTAGCAATTCTCTTCCATATTTAACTCGTTTGCCTTCAAAGCAAGAGTGAACAGGCATCTTATGCGCACACTCGTTCCATCATAGACCTCACCCATCGCTCTTCCATCAGGCGTGATTGAATCAAGAGGAGGCCTTTTCAGTAATAAAAAAGATACATTTAGTAAGCATGTTCCGTACTTACTTGACTAGATGCGAACTATGATGTCTCCTCTATCGAAACATGATGCGATCACGTGGCGATCGAAATAGACACGTGAGGTACAAATCATAAACTATTGCCCACGTTTCGTGACAACGTGGACCATAATATATAAGTTTTGATACCTACTTGTTTTCAACAAGACTTGTCAAAAACGTATATATATAAAACCTGTATCCCGAATGTATTAAGCTTGTTTCAGACATACATAATGTAATTGTTGACTATTTTCTATTTTGTTCACCTTTTTGACAATTTTTGTATACAACTTATCTATACATCTTGTTTTAGGTCGTAACTAGTAGAAAATGTTCTTAGATTACATGTTTTATACCAAACGCGAGGTGAGGCGCGTACTGCGGTCGAGAATTTAAAGTTTAACAATTAGTTAATGGTCAGGGCCAGGTAACAGCAATTTCCTCACAATACGTGGTCTCTCCAGGGGCTTTCTGCAACGGCCCAATCAGAGCCTCCTGAGATTTTGTTCACTTTATGGTGTAAAGATATTGAATGCGAAAAAAAAAGTAGATTGTTTGCCAAGGGAGCAAACAACTATTTTGAAGGCGAGAGTGTTTCTCTTGCTGAATCCAGAGCGGAGCGAAGGATTCTAGAGTAGAATCCCGAGTGCAGCGAAGTACGTCCCTCGAGCTTAAAATAGTGTTGCTCTCGAGGTAGACACTCTACTTTTTATCACCCTCTATGAAAAAATAAATACCTAATTGCAACTTATGAATAAGAATAGTACGTTTATTTATTAAGAACAACGAACGAAGGTAGAATGCTTTTAGAATGATTTTTTATATTTTCACAAAAAAAAAATTATATGTTTTAGCGCGTTTTTCTTTATCATACAGCCTGTTACTTCTTCATACAATGTTCGTGATTGATCTTTTTGGAGATTGGAACTTTTACTAACAATATCCACATTCCAAATTCAAATCACTTTTATTCCCTAGGGATTAAAGAGCTATTTTGGTCCTTGTTTACGAAGAATAAAAATATAATTTAATAACATTATTTAGTAGTGTTATGTTAAGTATTTTTTCTAATATGACACCACGCCAGTAAGGGTTAGGCGAAGGTGGGCCTATAGTACACCTACATTTTGTCAGTTATTTATAAGTCCCATATCCATATTTCATAATTATGTAAAGCCAATAACAATACTAAAAAAATACCATCTACCGATATAGAAAGTTTACTCACGCGTTCAAATTACGTCTTCATAAAAGTCGCTTCATGCCATGTCAGTAAAATATATTCTGGTCGTTTGTCGTATGTTGTGTTTTTATTAAGAAAATAATAAGAGTTCTTCTCGTGATACTTACCTTAAACCCGCCACAATTCTGGGATTACCGCACCGTCGTCGGAACCAAATTTCGTTCGTACAGATGCCAATAGTTACATTTACAGCATATTTATTTTTTCTGCCTAAAATTATAATAATATAATTTATATATTAGACAACATTTTGATCCACTACGAGAATGATAGTCCTTGTTTAAACGTAACAATAACATAAGTTAACGAGTATCTTGTTTTCACTATGACATTCAGGCTATGGCTGCAGTGGCGGTAACAGCAGTCCGTCGGCTAACCAAAACACTTGTATATACTTCTTGGATTTTGTCAAATCCCTTTGTCGAATTTTAGCTTAAGCCTATGGGGTGCTTAAATTTTGCAATAGGGCCACACTATCGTCTTGGATTGAATACGTCAAATTACAAGTCATCCTGTATACTTTTCGAAGCACTCATTTAGGACCACAAAAGGCTAATTCGCGTATTTAAGAACGTTAAAATTCTAATCGTAATCTCATCTCAGTGTTTGTTTCAGCTACAATCAATGTCAAAACTTGTTGAAATGTTAAAATGTTGGTAAATTAGAGGTATGTTTTCTCCACAAAACAAACTGCTTGAAATTGTTGTTGATAAACCTATTTTTCTTTCTATCTTTTCTTACAAATTTTGTGATTTCTTTTGTAACCCAATATCTTGTAACCCTGTTGTAATCAATTGGGATATCAAATCTCAAATCTCAATTCGTTTATTGCAATCCATAATGTATAATATATACGTTATATCCATAATGTATGTATCCATATCTTCTTGTAATAGTTTTATGTGGATGCTCTCTCTTAATCCCAAAACCAACCCCAATGACAGTGAGGTTACATTTTTAGCACTTTCAAATTAGTGTTTGTGTATAAATTAATTATAGATAAAATATTCAAATACAGATATAAATGTAGACATTTTACAAGAGGTGACAGAATGGGCGGTGTTATCGCTAAAAGCGATCTTTTCAAGACAACCTTGGATGGAATAATATAGTACTATAGCAGCGCCACGCGGTTTCACTCGCATAAGAGTCGATCCCGTGGGAATATTGCGATAAAAACTATCCCATGTCCTTTCCCGGGATGCAATCTATCTCTCTGCGAAATTATACGAAATCCGTTTTACGTTTAGGTGTGAAAAGGTAATATACAGATAGACAGACAGAGTTACTTTCGAATTTATAATATTAGTATTAATAATAATGAAAATATTGGCCTACAATGATTGTCCCACTTCAAGACACAGACAATTTTCTTCGTACATAGCAGGAATGATCACTGAGCACGACGCATACATGACTACACAACAAATATTGAAATTTTACTTTGCTTAGAAATACAGCGTAGCCTTCGTGCTACGGCGTAGCATACCTGTAGAGCCAGAGAGTGCCTACAGATTTGCTACGCCGTAGCCGTAGACAAGCTTCTTAATCGCACCAGTTGAGCCATACGGTTTATTGCAACTAGATACTTCCATTAGAGAACAAAGAACTTTGTTTTTACATGATAGCGAATTCGCAGGAATTGAATAATTGAATTCCTGTGAATTCGATTTCGAAATTTACCTTGAAAAAGAAAATACAATTATATTCGAGATAAAAATATGTCTAAATCGAATATTGTTTTATAACAGCAGTGTCTATTATCCAACGTTTCAAAGTAAATACATTTCATGAGTGATGTGTCTACAATAAATATTGTACTATAATAGCATTGCCAGTTTCAATTCAAACGTTAAAGAAGATCTAAATGCGTATTTTCTAATAAACAGACGTAACTTGTTCGGCCAAAAAAGAAACTCGAAAACCATTCCTTCTGGGTAAATAAGTAGGTACTACTTGTTTTCGACATTTAAAATAATGCTTGTTTACCTTTTAACCCCGTGCATTAGTTATCTTTTTTTTTCTAACGTTTTTTTCAAGAACTTAAACTTCAAGATCTTAAACAAGTTAGAAAAAATAACGATCAAATAATTTCCCGAATTTTTCTAGCCTCTACCCTTTTATGTCGCAAATAGTTCATTTGGTTGATTGAAACCTTCAAAAGCCATTTTCATCGAGCCACTATCACTTTAGCTAGAACCTTCAATCATAAAAAATTACTAATGAAAGACCTAAACATTAAATATCTAGAATTCCACGTTTTACAACCTAAGGTGGACCAATGACCTTGTGAAGGCCGCAGGAATCCAGGCCTATTTCTTCTTCGTCCAGCAGTGGACGTGTTTCGGCTAAATTGGTGATGAACGTAAGGTGCGAACACGTGACCAAATAAATCCTTCTTTCTGGGCAAACAATCCCAGTATTTTTTTTCAATTCATTCATTTATTTAATTACAATTTTTACATCGTGTCTGATTTTCTATAACTAAATAATATATAAGAAACATCATGCATGCAATCTATATTTAAATCATTACAATTGGATAATTGTAATGATTTCAATATGGATAATAATTTGGATCAATTAAATTTAAATGAGAATAAAAATAAAAATAATATAAAAATTCATGTCATAAGTCAATTCATAAAATTCAATTCAATTCAATAAAGTTTTAAATTACCTATGTTACTTCCGACTTTTGTATTTATTTATAATTCATCAATGGGATATAGACACTTCGTTAACAAGAACCGTTTAAGCTAATTCTGAAATCCCTATAGACTTTTTATTTCTGTCGGCAGTTTATTAAACATTTTTAATGAGTTGTAGTGGGTGCTATGCTTTACAACGTTCAGGTGAGGCACTTGCTTCATCTGGAGATGTTTTATTCTTGTACTTTCCCTTTTAGCCTTTCATGTTCAGTCTCATATTCAAAGATATATTTTGATAGATATAAGTGACTGAGTAGGACTAAAATGTCCAAGCTTGGGACTGTCAAAATATTTGTCATTAAAACCTCGTTTCTTAGACTTCTTGCTACTGTCATGAAAGTAAAAAATGCCAGCATAAGAGAAAAATTTATCTAAATGATGCAACGCCCGGCGCACCCTGCTAACAGCTGGCACTCGGTTACACAGGGTCCAGCTAGCCAATGTTCTCACCACGGTAATTCCCCATGCCCCCCAGAACCATCACCAAAGGCACTTTTCAGACCCACCATAACCGAACTATATAAATTCCAATAATAACTGCTCCCAGATTCGACCTTATCATCATCATCGTACTAATTTAGAACGAAAATACATAATATTTGCGGTAAACATGACGCAGAAAAAGAAGACAAACACAAAAAAGGAGAAGTTGGGGAAAATATGCGTCACATCCACGCAAAACGGGCATCGCTCGGCATAATGCGACCTACGATCCTATGCGAGACAGAGCCCCAATGCTGGTGTGGTTTATATTTCAATTTTTTTAAAACATGGGAAAGAGCATTTATATTTACCTCTATGGCAAGTAGGTTACAAAAACAGTTTCAAGGCAGTTTGAACAAAATTCATGTTTCCAACTAGGTTAAGCCCGCAGTTACCTAGCATTACTGATGATAACAAACTTTAATTTATTTATTTATTTTATTTATTTATTAAAACTTTATGCACATAATGTACAAAGGCGGACTTAATGCCTTTTTTTTTTTTTTTTTTTTTTTCAGGATGGGAAATCATCAAATGACTCCTCCCGCTCTGGGTGGAGCGGAAGGGAGTGTCAGACTCTTACTGACTAAAACCCACCCGTGTTCCTTCCTTCGCCCTTTATGTTCCGGGCCAGCGGTAACCCTTTCGGACAATCCCGCTAAGGACTTAATGCCTTGGGCATAATTTATGTAGGCATAATAACACCAAACTAACCAATAAACAAATAAAGATTCAAATAGGTTTGTTAATTTATTGATACGTGTTAGGAATATGGGTTATTTACTCGCATTACAACCTAAATAAGTTTGTTTCACAATAATTTATAATAGTAACGCCATTTTATTCTATCTACAAAAAAATCCCTAATTGTTTAATATTTCAATTAGGGTTTTTTTTTGTACACCGTAACTTCACAGTACTGTATTGGTTGTTTGCATAATAGTTTGGCTGTTTCATTGTATTTTAGTATACCAAAAAAGAGTTACTTCTCTATTTTTTTATAAAGCCTACAAACTTATTCAATTATAAACAAATATTACTTAAGAATATAGTAAAAGAGAGTGCTCGCGACATAGAACTTTCCTGGTACCTGTATTTCGTTATATAAGACGGTGAACTCTTTGTGGAGCTTTTAGTAGGAGTCATGTAGTCGGCGGCGCCGCACGCTTCATTGGTACGCAAACATGACACTGTAACCGTTACTTTTTCACAAATAAGTTTAAATTCAGTTCATTAAATTAATTTCTCTATCAATTAACAAATAATAATTTCGGCATAAAACTTTTTTGAATCTCCTTTTCCTAATTAATCGCGAAGTTTACATTTGCTAGTGATGGGTTCATTCAGCCAATCGAAGAGGTTGAAAAACCTTCAAAATTTAAAAAGTGGCGCCATCAAACTACCGAGGCACTGGTCAAAAATGCTTGGACTTGTTAATGTGAGCAAAGCTACAGCTGAGGAGATATTACAAGTAAGTGGAATCAGTAGAAGAATATAATACCTAAGTATCTAGTGTTTAATAGTGACATATTTTTGAATAAACAAGCGTTTATCAAAGCCAAATTAAGATTAAATCAAGTGTAAAACAATGTAATCACAAAACAGTGTAATTGAAAACTAATCGCAGACCAATTTTGTACAATTTAGTTAATAGTTAGCGGTCGACCAATTAAGATTTAAGGCGCTTGGAAATGTTACGTTTATTTACTTAAGCGACTGGTTTACAAACTTTTATAATACTGAATTTCTAATTAGCTGCCTTGAGTCAATTATGAGATTAGAAATATTCAATTTCTAATTAGCTGCCTTAAGTCAATTATCGTTGGTTACTAGATTTTAATGTTCACGTTAAATATAATTCATGAAATATATTTGATTTGCTTCAATTCCTTAGTGCATAGGAGACAAAGTATATATGCATTTTGCATATTCTTAACCTAATACTTGAAAACAGCAGCAGCAAATCGGCATTTTCGTAAGTTATTACTTAGCAGTCTTAAAACTACACAAAAATGTTTCATGTCAATCCATTGTTTTAATACACCGACTCTGTCATTAATAATAATGTATTTCCATCATATTTACAAGGCTAACGTCAAAATCTGTGTCTTCCCTTATACGTTTTTGTGTCCCACGTCGGGCGCCAACTAACTTAATAATATTTTTGGTAATTTTATTGAAAGGAGTTTAATTGAAACAACATCTAATTAAAATGGGTAAAAGAAGCGCTCTGAAGAAATTGTTTAGTTAATTTGATTCTAACAAAGCATTACCTTAGCTTTGTGTTTGACAAAACATCTAAAGTTAGTTATCTTTTTCGAAAATGTCATTTACTCGGGGTCTTTCAAAAATCCAATTACGTCACTTCAGGTTATACTTAAGGCGACTACATGACCTATAGCGCAGTCTTTGTCGGACTGCATAGAAAAAAAGAGAAGTGCGGTGACACAACCCTGGAAATTTATTGCAAAATATGAAGCAATTATCTATTTACAAAGAATATATTGTTTGGACTAAAAAATAAAACTATAGTGATTTAGTATGTTGCTTGTAGAATAATTTGACAAAAATCATAACGATTGTATGAATAATATTATGGTGTTTATTGTTAAAAGAAAGTTTTTAGAGGTATTTTCATGTTTTTTTTCTATCGTATCAAATAAGTTGTATTAAGTTTTCAACAAACTATCTAACTAGCGTATATCCTGAAGAATATCATAATTTTTTCTTATTTTGTTTATTGTAATCGATCATATACTTTTATTGTTTATAAAACTTGCGTTGTTTTTGCGTTTAAGCCAACAAAACAACTTCATTGTTCTTTCAAGACTCGCTCGTTCACAGGTAGGTATTGTACTTCCAAATTATTAATCTTGGTAACAGTGGGTCAAGTGGCTTGTATTCGTCATTCCAGCCAAAAGTCGTCCACTGCTGGACATAGGCCTCCCCAAGCACCTCCACTTCGACCGGCTCTGTGCTCGCATCCAACGGGTTCCTGCGGCCTTCACAAGGTTGATGTGATTTGTTTTATATGAGTTCTATCAATGGTAATATTAGGTATTAAGTAAAAATTTAAGGCACAATTCATAATTTGACAACAATTTGACAGAGCGTTGCAGTGGTAGTAGTGGTACTGTGGGCATTATAGGTGATATCTACCTTTTTATCTTTTATTTATCTCTATTTTTATGAAGTTTTTATGAAGTTTTTACAATTTGCAACATCCAAATGGTTTACCCCATTATTCTTTCCATCTGTTTTCCATTTGTGGAGAAAAAACAGTGCAAATTATAACCCCAAAGTATCGTTTTCAACCGGTTTCTTTATCCGGAACTAAAATTAATGAGGCAATTCATAAACATGGATTTTGGGTTTCGAGGATGCCAACATTAGCATTAAAAAGGGAAAGTTGAGGTATTTTCTATAAGATTTTGGGATCAACCCATTCTTAAAGACTAATCAACATGTGATCTGGACCCCAATCCATACTATATACTATATATATATACTACAAATACTTTAATATTATAAATTCGTAAGTAACTGTCTGTCTGTATGTTACCTTTTCACGCCTAAACCACTGAACGGATTTCGATAAAATTTAGCAGAAAGATAGATTGCATACCGGGTTTGGACATAGAATAGTTGTTATCTCGATATTCCCACAATCACATAATTCCCAAAATACATATAATCTAAAGATTAAATTTGTCGCTGGACTAAAACAAAATGTACACAAAACAACACCTCCCACACCAACACACACACCCCTATATCACACACCCCCACCTCACACATGCTCCCCCCCGTACACACACAAAACCCAGTGCGCATTCCTTATATAAATATTTTTTTAAATATTTATTATTAAAAACATTTGCATGCTTTCAAAATTAAGTATTGTTTATTTTCTCATAAAAGAAAAGCTTTGCTTAAAAGGTGACTCGAAACTTATCAATGTTATTATTTTACTTGAGTTGATGAAATAAACATTTTTTATTTATTTGTTTTTAATTTATGATTAATGAACCAAATAGCCAGACTGACAAAAAATTAGTCTAAGCATCTGAATAAGCTGCTCAGACTTGAAAAACGGCAGAAGTGAAATAAAATACATATCTAGAGTATCTACAATAGGTTCCATTAACAGTAAACAGTACTTTTTGATCGTATAGGAACTGTTGTCATCACCATACCGACATTTTATTTGTATGTAATCTAAAGTAATATTATAAAGAGAGAAAAAATATGTTTTGAAAATTTTGCTTACTACGCTTACACGCTAATACGGGTGAATGGATTTTGATGAAATTTGGCACATAGGACCATGATCTAGATTGAGACATAGATTCCATTTTATTCCGAAATTCCCACGGTATACCGATACCGTGATACCGGTTTTACCCGCATATGTACTGAAATATGCGGGTAAAACCGCGGGGCGCAGCTAGTAATAAATAATACGGGCTGGTGTCCACAACTCCACGTCAATGCGCGTATTTTGCGTACGGGTGGGAAAATCGATAATTCGATCCACCCCAGCTCCTCAAGGAAGGCCAGCAACGCCTTGATGTTACTGACCGTCTCATGTAGGGTAGGTACCTGGGTTACCGAAGTACTTTGCCCTGTACGTGGTGACCATCGGGCAGTTTAGAAACACATGTGCCGCCGTCTCGTCGTCCTCCATACAGGCCCTGCACAGCGGACTGTCTGTCACTCCTATGACAAAGAGGTGTTTATTGAATGACCCGTGGCCAGTTAAAGCTGCAGTAACTAACTATACGCAGCTTTTGTTTAGTTAGACGGAGAACCCGTTTCGTGAGGCGGCCATCCAATGTGGGAAGTGCTTTCCTAGCCTGCTTGCATTCGCCTTGGTCCGTCCATAGTTTGTTGTGTTGGTCTCTAGTGCGTTTCCTTACCAGAGTGCGTTTATACCCGAAGGGGAGTGGTGCGATGGGTTCCGGTCCCACTGGTGCCATGCTCGACCCTCTTCTGGCAAGCTTGTCGGCTGCATCATTACCTAACGAACCGCTGTGTCCTTTGATCCATTGGATGGTTATATTATTGAGGTTACCGACCTGGTTGAGGCGCTGGTGACACTCGTATATTAGCCCAGAGTCAACTGTATAGCTGTTCAGCGCTTGCAGAACAGCCATGCTGTCTGAGAGTATGGGGATTGAGTGTTCCTTTACTTCCCTGGCCATAATGGCTGAAGCAGCTAGAGAGATGCTCAAGGATTCGGCCTGGAACACTGTGTTGTGGACCCCCAACGGTGTGGCTATATGTATGTTGAAGTCCTCCGAGAAGATTCCAGCACCTGTGCCACTACCTGTTTTGGATCCATCCGTGAAGATACGCAGCTCTACAGGGCGCAGCCCTTCGCATCGGCGATCCTCGTGAAGCTCGCAGCTGGATCTTGTATTTTTTATCAAAGATAAATTGTTTAGGAACCCGGTCATTTATGGCTTTCGTAATGGGGAACTCCTTATGGAGTCCCTCAAGCAGCATGTTGTGTGGTGTACTACTCTTGCCCCAGAGATTTAGTGTGTTAAGACGTACTGTCACTATCGTCGCTTCCTGCTGTATGAACAGGTGGAGCGGTGGGATCCCTAGGATGGCTTCAACTGCTGCAGTCGGGGTAGTCCTCATGCAGCCCGTAGTCGCCATGCAGGCTAGTCTTTGCATGCGTTGTAGTTTGTTGGAGGCTGACATTAGCTTGGTGCGGGGCCACCAAATCACAGCTCCGTAGCTTATCATGGGGCGAATAACTGCAGTGTCACTTGCCTTGCCTTGAGGATCGACCGTGGCGCTCTCCCTCAAGACCCCGCCACCCTACCGCCTCTGAAGGAGGCGGCAAGGTAGGCCTGCATCTATATTACCAAGTAAAGCAAAGCAAAGCGTGTCGGTGTGCAACCGCAAAAGCAAACATACAGACCCTTCCCGGCGCAGCTAGTAATAAATAAAGAAAGGGTATCATATTTTCGAGGTTATGTTATTTTAGGTAATGAAAATATAATTTGGTCAAAAGTAGGTTGAAGCCCCAGTAGGCTTCAGCCGACATTTTTGTTGACTTTTACTTTTCCCACGTCAAGCAATAACATCTTCTAGGTCTAGCTAGGATTTTGGCCAAGCACAGGTGATTTCTTTTTTATTGTCAATGTAATTTGGAGTTTTAAATGCTCCTTTTTTGTTATTGATATTTCCTGTGCGTATCCCAAATAAGATATTTTTCTTACTTTTCTTTTCTCTCGCCATTCCATTGTGTTCTACCGAAGCATAGCAGAGAGTATAGGTTACTCTCCGTTTATAAAATTGGTCTTACGCCCAAGTGCCACTTTCGTGGTCCTTGAAAATCAGCTAAATAAAGGGGACTACAGGATCCAAACGCAAAAAACACAAGTTTTATAATGCCTAAAAGTATATGAACGACTACAGTAAACAAAATCAGAAATATATATATATATATATATATATATATATTATTTGTTAGATAGTGTGTTGAAAACATATTACAACTAATTTGATACGATAGAAAAAAATTATGAAGATAGGTACCTCTAAAAACTATCTTTTCACAATAAAAACCATACTAATATACATACAATCATTCTGATTTTTGTCAGATTATTCTACAAGCAAGATACTAAAGCACTAGTGTTTTAATTTTTAGTCCAAACAATATATTTTTAAAAAAATAGATAATAGCTTCATATTTTTCAATAAATTACCAGCGTTGTGTCATCACGCTTCTCTTTCTTTTCTACGCAGTCCAACAGTGACCGCGCTTTAGGTCATGAAGTCCCCATAACTACAAATATAGCAAAAGTTTAATTGCTAGTCTGACATCCAGTCTTACAAAGGGTATTGCCGTGGAGCATACGGTGGAGGTCTGTCCCGCTTGGGCGGAGCGCCGCCGTGTCTTCGTAGAGGCGATCGGCAGTGGCGGCGACCTCTCGCGTCCGGCCCTGGTTCAAGCCATGATCCGGAGGGAGTGGGAGGCAGTCACCTCCTTCTGCGAAGCAGGTGGCTAGCGAAGGAGGTGGCGCGATGGTTGGGATACTTCAGCCTCACGTCCCAGCCGCCGCGGGAGACGCTCCGGGCATTAGGAGCCGCGTGACGACTCCCGGCCACCGTAGGCGCGGACCTGCGGACGGAGAGTAATGGGTAGCTTACCGTCCGATCAAGACCAGGCCCGTGCCGGAATGCCGGACGGAGCGTACGTGTTCCACGCGCGCCTCAAAGAGATGTCAGCGCCAATGAAGGGGCCCGTTAGGGCCGAAGCCTGCCGGAGCAGCGGGATTGTTCGAAAGGGTTACCGCTACCCCGGAACATAAAGATGTAAGGAAGGCACACGGGTGGGTTTTCGTCAGTAAGAGTCTGACACTCTCTCCCGCTCCACCCAGAGCGGGAGGGGTCATTTGATGACATCCTAACCTCAAAAAAAAAGGGTATCGCCGTATTACCCACTACCTAACTGAGTTGTGGACGTCGGATAGGCAGTCGCTCCATGTAAAATACTGGAATTCAGCTGCATTCGGTTAGGCTAGAAGCCGACCTTCAGTATTGGGATAGGGTTGATAATGGTGAGTAATAATTTATTGAAAACTATATTCATGTGATGCTATAAGTATAGAGTATTTATCGTGGTTCGTTCGTTACGTATGATTACCTTCATGTCTCACCTATCTACACACATCATAAAAATAAGCGATGAAAAGTTTTTTTTGCTCACCAAGTAGATATTCTAAGTTGGATTGAACAATATTTAAATTTAACAATCGGGTAAAAGGACACACCTTCTCAGATGTTTCCATTAAAACTTTTCTATCTGTTCTGAAACCTATCTGAAAACACTACATAAAATAGGGCATAGGTTCATGTCAAGCAAATTAATACAAAGCTCATGTGATCCTCCATGAGATTAAATTCTCGTTACAGGGAATTCAACCTTAAGGGCTGCTGCGCAGGATCTATTTTTGGTCATTTAAAAATGTAGTAAAAACAAAGCGTAAATCACACAGTTTAGGTTTCATTAAACTGTTGTTTTGTCTGTCAGGGATGGATTGTGGACATTACTAAATATGTAGTTGTTAGTTTGTTGCATCGTTGCTTCCGACTGACAGGTCATGCTCAATCATAAAATTTTATAGATATTTAGGTAAATTGTTTTCAAAACATATTACACAACGCACATCTCTGGTTATCTATTGAATATTTCTGTTTTTTATGTAACGTTTTTTAGTAAAACAAATAATTGTATTAAGGGGGAAGCGCTAAGGGAGCCCGCGAAATTCAAATTTTCTTACGTTTTTTGCAATTTTCTGGTCAGTATTAACTTGTACGTTGATTAAAATATGAGTCGGGACCCTAACAAATATGTATGTACAGAATTATAATCATTAGAATCAGTAATACAACTTGTTAAGTTAGTATAATCCTAAAATGTCAAGATTTCATGAAATAAGTCATTCAGTAGGATTACTTGGTCTTGTGTTGATGGCTTTAATGATTATAATTCTGTAAATACATATTTGTTACGATCGCGAATCATATTTTTAGCAACGTACAACTTAATACTGACTAGCAAATTGCAAAAAAGGTTAAAAAAAAAGAATCTCGGGGCTACCCTGGCACTTTCGCCTTAAATGTGTTATTGTTTGTTCGTTCACAAATGTAAGACAAATGTAAGATTATGGAAAAGATGATTAACAATTATTGAATTCGGCACCTGAAGGAATAACTATAAAAAAGGTCGACATCATTCCAAATATCCTCTATAGCGCTCTAGCACAGCATAAATTGAAAATTGTTTACTTGACTATCGCTATTTTCCTGAAACACCCAATAAGCTTAAAATAGAGCAAATGCTAAAGCAATTTAGATTATCTAATAGACTAAGCCCTTATCGTGATTGCTAGCCATTATTCAATGTCCGGCGATAATAATTGTCGATACAGCGTAGCAATTATCTTAATCTGTTAAGTCGCAGGGTTCAAGTTTTTAATTAATCTCTTGAACTGTTTTAGGTGTACACTATCAAATGTTGCACGTAAACGCTAAATAGTTAATCTATTTAGATAAAAAAAGCTGGAAATAAAACTTAGTAAGATTTGTTGTGTATCTTATTAATTGAATAAGATACACAACGGTATATTCTCTATACGTTTGTCAAACATTTCGCTGTAAACAAAGAACTCATCCTATTGTGAATACTAAGTAATTAATGTCGAAATTTGAATACCTTCTTCTTGTTCTTCTCGTATCGATGACTTATCTTTTGTCCAATCAGTAGGCGTAGCGACCTGGACAGCTTTGCCGTCTGCCTCATTTAAGTCCTGGAAGGTGCTAGTAATTGTGCAAGACTTCCGTCTTGCACAGCCAGTCTGGTCGCAGGATACGTCGCACCTTTTTTACTACTCAGGAGAGAAGGTGCGACATATCCTGTGTCGAGTTTCCACACTGATACTGTGTTTGGGATTTTATTTTTTTTATTAGGGCCAAAAACAGCTACAATATGTGTTGGGACAGAGAAACTATATTATCTATTCATAGCTTGTTCTTTTATTTTTCATCAGAATCCCAATACATTAGTCTACTCTGACACGTAATGTTTGTAAATTTTTGTGGTTATTCTGCGTTCAAATACATGGTGTAAGACAATACAGAGCTTTCAGAAGAGAGTGTTTTTTCATACTGGCAGTAAAAGTGAATGTTAAAAGTCAGTGAGAACGTTTCGTCGTAAAATTTTGCACTCCTTTAGCTGCAGAGATATTTGACATCTGTGGGTTGATTACAGCAAAACTTATGATCTTAGATATAAAGTCAAGTCTTAAAGAGTTTGTAATTGCAACCAAGATATTACCCCTGGTTTTATTTTTTTTAATAATAATGTTTGCCTTCTTATTAAGATCCCTTTATAATAATAGTGAAATCTTGTTGTGTCTTGTTAATAAATAATAATATTGTTGTTGGTTATATTAGTAATTATTATTGTAAATGGATTAAACTGTTTCCCTGCACCATAAACTACATAAGTTTCAGGGAGATAGTTATCTATTGTGGCTGCTTCGCGGACAGCGAAAGTGTTAATCAATTAAATTCCAATGGTAATTATAATACTACCTACAATTATTAACAACAATAACATACTCAAACTCAAAGCATTTATTTCAATTGAACCATTTACAGGCACTTTTGAATTGTCAAGAAGTCGGTCAGTCAGAAAATATGAAGCTAGTTGCCCATTCCAAAGCGTAGGTATACCTATGGAGAAGAACGGCAAGAAACTCTATGGACACTCTTTTTAAATTATACATATTTTACAAAAATATTAGTTACATCATTACTTTTGATTTTAAAATTATATAATGTGAGAACAATGTAAAAAATTAAGAAAGACTTACGCGTTAAAAGCGTCCAGAATACAACAAATAGTACTTAATAAACAACAATCCAAAAATAAAATAATAAAAATAATCCGAGGCAGCTAAGTGATGACAAGCCCCAACTGACGGCGCCCGTTCACGAACATGACGCATAAATAAGCACCATTCAGCTCAACCATTTTTAAGGAAGCTAAATGATCCAACACACACGCCATCGTCAGCGAGACATTTGAGTGAGCATGACATACTATCAGCTGCCAGGGCACATTCAAGTCAATGAAAGACATATTATACGCCAACTATTCTGGGGTATCTACGACAATATTATTCACAACTATGTGGGCTGCAATATCATATACAATAAGCATAATTAATTATTACCTCGAAATTATCATCTTAGACAAAGTGCTCGGGTTACACGAGTTTGCAGAATTCTGTGCCTCATTGGGAAACATGGAGTTTCACACACATTAAGCAAGACCTCGCGCCATTATGCGGTGGGAAGTTTTATTTGGGCCTTTAATAGACATCGTGTCTGACCAAGCCGGATGGACAAACTTGATTTCTACAGAATCACGGGATGGTAGAATATGGCTCTCTCCTGTTTAGTCCTGCCAGTTATGCTCGCTCAAAGAGAGGCCTCTTTGGGAACATCATAGGCTGATTATGCTATAATACCACTCGAAAAAGCTAATTTGATCCTTAAAGAATATAAGAAACGTGAGAAATGGTTTTTAAACAAATTTCGTCTAAAACTCTTGACATTAACTTAATAATTCACTACAATTATTATGCTATAATCAGAACTATTGAGTATTAAAATTAATTATTATAACTCTTTATAAGCTAAATCTACCCGGCCTGAGTAATGTAGTGCCTTTTTTATTAAATTGACTATTATTATACGTAAACATTTATTTAGTCGCGCAATTGATTAGCTTAAATTTATTCATGTACCTACTATTAATTTGAACGTTTTAAAATTTCAAACACGTCAAAAATTATTATAAAATTCGGCATTTTAAACTTTTGAACTTCGCAATCGCTAAGAACTTCATCTTTCTAAGAGACATAAATCATTACGAAAGAGATGAGCGTACGCAAAATACACGCATTGACGGGATGTTGCGGACATCAGCACGTGTTACTCTTAATGGCGATGTTCTTCAGAAAAGTCAGGTGCGTAGTACTGATGTACCTTTCCTATTGAACGTAATCGAATCAAAAGGATCGTTATAGGTGGTGTTCTGTAGTTTCTGCCTACGTTATGGGAAAAAGTGTGTGTTTACGTACTTTATGAACATCCCACAACATTTTTTTTTGTAATGGGAATTGAAAAGTAGCACCAAAATTTGGTTTATCCATTTCAGTTCAAATATTTGCTTATGCATTTATAAAAACCCTTTGAACAATAAAATATAAGGTCTAAATACCTATTCCAACAAAAAACAAGCAATTATTGCTAATTGGATTAATGCCAGCTAGAATATAATAAATCGTGTATGAAAGCCTAGAAGCTATGTTAATCGCCGCTGTCATATTTGCATATTCAAAATGTTGGAACCATTATTTTAGTCGTACGACACAAGTCAAACTACGCAATCACGACCGCCGCCGACAAGTTCGGAGTTTTGCTGTTATTTGATTTACCGTATCTGCTAACGTTATTAATACTATAGGGTTGATACCCAGCGGGGTAATGAACAACACACTATCAGTAGAATTGAAAGAAAGAAACAAACAAAGAAAGAAAATACGTTTCTTTCTTTCTTTCATTAACTATCATTTTGACAGTTCAACAACATTCATTGCGTTGCGTTATTTAAGTTGTTGGGCAGATACATTTTTCGGACATATGAAGCAATGGTTTAGCTATATCCTTCAAACTGATTCAGATTGTGATTGAAAGAGTGTTACGCGATTAGGGTGCAGGTCAAGCCCCAGAAAAACAAATGGATCTTACAACATTACATTGACTTAACATCACGCCTGTTTACTCTGAAGAGTGAGGTAGAGGTGTACCTATTGGTACACCTACATTTCATCAGTTTTGTTCAAGTCCTATGTAGGGTAAGAGGTAATACGGGCTGTTGTCCGCAATTCCACGTCAATGCGCGTATTTTGCGTAAGTCCTATGTAATCGTAGCGAGCCTTCATCCGTCAATAAATCCAGACTCCGGGTGGCTACTGAGAAGTTCCTGATCAAAAAACCCAACAACACTATGTCAAAGTCAAAGTCTAATCATTTATTTCAAATAGACACAGTAAAGGCACTTTTGAACGTCAAAACTTTCAGTAAAATTGAATTGATTCTAGTCGCCCCTTCCAAATGGTAGTGTTCGTATGGAGAAGAATGGGCAAGAAACTCCACCGTTACTCTTTTAAAATGTTTTTCAAGGTTTTGTATACCTACATATTATAATTATATGTGAAGACGATGCACCTGAATAAAATTAGTTTACCACAATAGGTAAAAAGAGTTAAAAATGAAGCAATGACAGGTAAATAAATTATGTGATAGATACCTACGTGGTGCTCACATATTTACAAATATTGTAAAAGTAGATGATTTTCCTAGAATTTTAGCTAGTGTGTGAGTTACTAGTCACAGATTGTAAAAAGCAATGTCATAAAAACCACTTAAAAAATGAAAGGTGTCCGACTTGAATCGAACCTAGCACCTCATGCTCCGTAGTAATGCATGCGCCCACGAGCCCAACGAGGCAGCATGTTCAATTAGGATATCTGATAAAAAAAATGAGATTTTTCTAACAGCATCTCCCATCATCTGGTACACCATGTATCATATTCATAACCTTTTATTTCGTTGTACAAATTTTCTTGAATATCAATTTGTCTTTTTAAATTTACCTCACTGGTTGCCCTCGACCCTCAGTACAATCTTATAATGTCTCAACAGGTTCACAATATCTAAAACGATCGTTGCGGATGAAGGCTTGTCCTCGCCTCCGTAAGTCTCCCTAGCTTATGAAAATTGACGACTACGTACAGTCCGGGCCACATCTTATTTTCTGCTATTTATGTGGCTGTCCAACTGTGTTTCCATAACTACAAGGGCTCCTCTGCCGGTCATTGCAACGGCACACACAGAGATACGGGATATAGCCCATTTTATGAATCGGGCTGGGTACAGACGCGGTTGAGACTGCTATTCAGTAGCTTTAAGCCTGATCGGCCATATCTTAACTTCGCTCAATAGCCTCCTTCTACACTGCTGGCTTAGCTGCTGGGCTCTATATACTATCACTAGCTTCTGCCCGCGACTTCGTCCGCGTGAAATTTCTTGTTACTCCGACCCACCCTGTCGCATCGCATCACCTGCCCGCGCTATTACTTCGTTTTTGCTTAGCGTTCTTTCTGACTTTTTTCTTTTTGCTCGGCTCCTAAAAGTCATAGCGTGATGTTAAATAGCCTATAGCCTTCCGCAAGAATTGGGCTATCAAATTCGAAAAGAATTTTTCAAATCCGACTGGTAGTTCCAGAGATTAGCGCGTTCAACCAAACAAACAAACAAACTCTTCAGCTTTATAATATTATATATATATATATATATATATATATATAGTATAGATATCTACCATGTGCCAGGCTGGATGTCAATTAGATTGCAACTGCTATTCAGTCTTTGAGCCTGATCAGCAGATTCCATAGCAGCCTCTTTCTATAAATTTTCAGTCTCACATAAGGGGACTATATATTTTCATATCTATCATTACAACTTATTTTAAACGCGACATAATAGCATTACACAGATTATACGATACCCAAAAGTTTTGAATTTGAATACCTAGTAACTAACTAACAACTTTCGGTTATATTACAACCGAACACTCAAAGTAGGTAATTTGTGAACATTATAATAGTAGGTACTCCTGAATCAGATTCTGTCTCGCATCAGTAAATCGCCTTTGACTTCTGTCAAAGGATGACCAATTACTAATACTGATAGAGTTATTTCTATGAACACTTATAAACCACAATATTCTGATTTTGTAACACTTATATAAACACTAGCTGCGCCCCGCGGTTTTACCCGCGGAAATGTCGATTCCGTGGGAATATCGGGATAAAAAGTAGCCTATAATATGTTAATCCAGGGTGTCAGCTACCTCCATACGAAATTTTATCAAAATTGGTTCAGCCGTTTGAGCGTGAAGAAGTAACAAACATATAATCACACACACACTCACAAACTTTCGCCTTTATAATATTAGTGTGATAGCTCAGTCTTGTGATAACAATTTTTTTATTGCCAATAAAGTTACATAGACTTGTTTATTACCTTATATAAGGTGGTGGTAACATCACAAATGAGTTCTAATATAAAAACACTGAACTTACGAGATTTCCTATGCTATGCGCACAAGAGCTAAACAATATGTATCTATGTACCTATTTTATGTATAACTCATTAAGATATATTTTTAATAGTATTTATATCTTTTTTTCCTCTCAACCAAAGCATTTGCCTGCATCTAATCTCTTCATCACCCTTGGTTGACTGGTAGAGAATGCCTAACGCATTAAGTCCGACTTTGTACCTTTTTGTGTAATTTTTTTTTAAATAAATAACAAAGTGGCTAGGTCGTAAATCAATAAAGATATTCTTAAGATTATAAGACATTTGTCTCACTTTATAATTAACTTCATTTCACTCGCTTCTACTTTACAATTCCTGAAGTGCATGAGTTATTCGTAACATCCCGCCGAGTAAGCTGTTAGGTATATCATATTATGTCAAAATCTTGACGAGCAGAGTGGTGAAACCTTTCGATACACAGTAATATTTTAAATCTTAACCCTGTTTTTTATATGAATATGAAAGAGAGTACTCGTTCTTTAGAGCTCAGATTTTAATTGCTGCGATGTTGATTTAACATGTCACAACGTTCAACAAAACATTGCTGCATTAGAAATAGGAATTATTACTGTTCTACGGAGAACAGTATACAAAAATTTTATAAATTCGCTTATGAAAGGTATTGGTTTAAACGAGAGAACATATTAAGCTTTGTGACGTCTAACGTCCTACCTAGAAGCTAATATTGCACTCGTTTTAAAAGGTAACTCTGGGCTAGTGAGTCGCCGGTGGTCATCAATCTGTGTGCAGCAAACGATAGCGTGATCTAACTCGATCTCAACACCATCTAGTTACACCCTACATATTAACTGACCACCCCTTGGACACAACAAAGATAGCAACAGAAGGGCAACTCCAAACCGTAAGCAAAAACAGGCGCACGCACAAGACGTATATGGACAGCGGTCTTAAACTTTCTCAAACGAATACCAGTCGCAAGTACGGTTGCACTTTTTGTAATAGAAGCGTATCTAGTATGTAGGTACGTGTTTTTTGCTAATTACATACTGCAGAACTTCTGTACCTATATAAGTAGTGTCTTGGTTTGTGAACACGCCAGCGACAAACCGGTTTCAGGATGTTTTTGGAATTAAAATTGTATAAATTGACCCTTATGTATTTTTTATGCGACAGATTGAGACTGGAAAGAACCAGAAGAACTTCTCAAAGTGACTTCTATTCTATTTTAATTTGCAATTCAATTTGATCTAATGTTTTTTTAAACAGTACGTAGTTAAACAATCTGGAAATACATATTAATATCTTATTCGTAAATTTGTTTATGAGTAAAAGCTTTTAAGCAATTTATTGAAAATTTTGCTTTATTCAATAAATCAGTCGTCTTTTAACTCATACTTTTCTGGCACTGCCCAACTGTATCCTTTCAATTTTTAAGACACGAAGTCTTACAATGCCTCAGAATTTTTCATATAGATAACATATAAAGTGGCATCATATTCATAACTGATGTTTTATTGCTTATTCAGATTCTCATTTTATAGAGCTGGCACTCATACGCATACCGCGAAATCAGTGTGCTCGGAAAAAGTGCAAGCTTTACATAGCGTTCATACACAAACGCTGTAGACAGAATAAATATTTATCAAAATTATTGTTGACTAGATTGTAACAACGTCAACACTAAACATGGTATTATTACAAATTGGAATTCTACGAAAAACAGTTACTAATGAAGCTTGTGATTGTGCAAAACGGTATTGGGAACATAAATCTACATACTTCACAAGTTAAAACTTGTAATAATTCAGCTAAGAGGATTCCTCAGAGCTGACTCAGCGCAAATTGTTTATGCATTGCAGCATAATTTAAATTGAATTATAAACTGTTTAAAAAGAACAGTGCACAAAAATTTGTAATCACCATCCTACAACGGGTAGATTTACGATAGAGTTCCTATAGTTATAATACGTGTAACATTATTGCACACCCCGTAAGTACTTTGGGGTAGCGGGCCACCTCTTATCATGTATCTCTTGTAAGCAAACGATAGCGCTATCTAATTCGATCCCAACGCCATCTAGAGAACATGGTGAAAGCCAAGCACCCTTTGATCAAAGAACATACTAGCAAGACACCGGCTTTAGAATTTTTTATGGAATTAAAGTAGTGTAAGTTGAATCTCATGGGGTTTCTGAATGAAACAGAGTGAGACAAAGAAAAACCAGAACCGATGGTATTATAATATCACCCTAAACCACCTTGGCCCAAAAGTACCACTTTACGAGTTTAATTTAGGGCACGGGTAAGGACAAGTTTACTCGCCTAACGCTAAATATCAGACGCTTCAGTTTTCGTTAATTTTTGCCTTCTATTTGGCATATTTCATTCGAAGGGAAATGTCTCAATACAAAATGAATCAAAAGTGAAAATTCAAGTCATTAGTAAAACTATCCTACGATGTTGGATTTCGGCACTTTTTTCATTCGCCTACAGAATAATTGAAAAATTTAATGAAAGGAGCCAAAGAACCATTAATTCTTAGATAATTTTCTTCTCGGTGTCACGTGAACATAGAATGAAACCAAAATTTACTTTAACTCCACTGAACCATTCACTTAAGTGAACCGTCTGCGTAACGAAAACCGAAATACCTGTATAAGCATCGAAGAGCAATTCCACCTTGAAAATGATTGTGTTTACATGTTCGTTCTTGTGATAATAGTATGTGCTGCGCGATCTAATTGTTGCAATTGAAAAAAACTACCAAGTCATATTTTCATGGTATGTGTCGTCGGATCATGAAAATCATACTTGTACTTTTCTGATTTGAAAAGTGACGGGAAAAGTTAAGTTTCCCACCGTTTTTCAAATGAGAAAAGTCGGGGTTAAACTGGTACCGAAACAATGATTCGGCTGAATGATGATAATGATCATCATTTAGCCGAATGACAATGAAGACGTCTACTACTGGACATAGGCGAACCCCACTCGTCACGAGTTCACGACACCACAGCGAGCTGCCCTGTTCGATGTATACGTTGTGTCTTTATGTCCTTCCTTCAAGTTTTCGATTTAAAATTAGATATTACTACTGAAAATTTACCGAGCAATCTAATTAGATATTTCAGACGTTGCCCTTCTATTTTTCGTAGATTCTTCGCAACCAATATGTAAACAACGTTACAGAGCCGATGTATTCTGTAAAAATGAGCTACAGAGCTACGGCATCAGATGGAAAGACAGCTTACTTCAAGCTCATTTTTTCTTCTTCTAAGTTTTCCCGGTGAGATTTTTCCAGAATAGAGCAGTCTCATTACACCGTTTCTGCGTTTGCTCAGAGTTTCTTTATTGCTTTGCTTTGACTCAATTTTTGCCTTAACAGATTCAGAGTGGACTTTTGTTACATGAGGTAGACTAATCTTTTTGTTTTTGATTAGAGCACGGCATAAAGTAAAGCTTACTAGGATATTGTCTGAACTTGAGACTTAGCTTAAGCTTTGTTACATTCAAATTAAGGCAAAGTTGCTTCAAGAATTAAGCCTGTAAAAAAAATGTTGAAACAACTTTTCTGTTACTGTTGTATGCTAGAGTGATTTACTGAATTATTAAAAATCATTATTGGTACATAGGGTTTTAATGTTTTGTTGTTAAAGAGGGAAAATAAAAAATGAAGTAGGTAGTGATGATGATGATGCAATTCGACCGATTTCGGCCAGGGAGATTGCTTCAACTCCGCAGCAGCTGCCGTTCGTGAGCTCGTATGTGGCTTATGTAGACAATCTTATTTAAGAAAATTCTCGCACAATGTGGGCACGTGAGCACACACCATCTATGAAATTATAGTTAATTGCCGCAGGTGGTCGGGCTTTCAATTGGTCACGCTTGGCATCAAGCTCAAGGCGCCGCCGTTGCGGCGGTGCCTTCGATGTCTTAGGAGAATTCTTAAGATCCGATGGTCTGATCGCATGCGGAGCACCGAAGTGCTACGCAGGGCTATTGTTGGTCTATTGAGTCTTATCTAATGCGGCGTCAGCTTCGGTCAAGTGTCACGGATGACAGAGTAGCGAGCGGCTAAGCGTATCTTTTATGGTGAACTTGAGGAGGGCAAGCGCAAGTATGGCGGACAGCTCCTCAGGTATAAAGATGTGCTTAAGCGCCAGTTTAGCAGGTGCTACTTGGAGCCGTCTCGGTGGGAGCAGCAAGCAGCTCAAAGACTTGAGTGGAGGACTTTGGTTAAAACCAAAGTTCATGACTTTGAAGTAGGTAGTACCTACAGCAATAAATATACATTTGGGGAATCAGCTCAAATTCAGTTGTAAGGTCTATCGCGCACTGTAATGAAACAAGACATTACACTCATTGATTTTTGAAAGAATGGAAAGTTAAATAATTCCAGTTAATAACAAATTCACGACACAGTGTCTCGTGTTACATCAAAGATAATGGGTTGTTGGGAGGGCGAATACTTCACTGCCCCCCGCGCGTCTCACCCCGCGCGCGATATTGAAAATTTTAGCGAGTGAACTGTGATTATTTCCATACAATTAACTCTGTATAATCTTAATAGTTACTAAGATTCCAGTAAGTGTCGTCATAATTAGACAATACAAAATATAAGTACAACCTATTTGCATCAAAAAGCTTAGGTACGTTCTAGTCACAAATTGCAGGTATCCATCGAGTCTTAAACTGAAACTATTTGTTTCGACATACCTACTTTCCAAGTGCCGTACTGCTTATAAATAAATGGATGGTGGAAAGGCGATCGCTTCACTGCCCCCGTGCGACTTGCCCCGCGCGTGGCACTGAAAATATTTGCGCGAGCATTTTCAAACGTCACAGGCTCATAATACCTAACTGACTTAGTTTCATCGCCTTAGGTGTTCAAAAGTGCTTAATTAAAATAAGAGCTTTGAGTTTTTTTGAGTTCGACTATCCGTCCTTACATCATCTGCCTAGCCTTTTCCCAACTATGTTAGGGTCGGCTTCCAGTCTAACCAGAAGCAGCTGAATACCAGTATTTTACATGGAGCGACTGCCTATCTGACGTCCACAACCCAATTACTGGGTAATACGATAACCCTTGATAAGACTGGTTGTAAGACTTTCGGGCTTCTAACTACCCGTAACGACTGTCAATGATCCATGAATGACAGCCGGGACCAACGGCTTAACGTGCTTTCCGAGACTCGGAGGGGTCATGGTTTGTAAAGATGGTCACCCATCCACAGACCAACCGCGGCAAGCGTAGCTTAACCTGATCTATCGACCTGTGCGGCTGTTATTATTTAGCCACGGGCCCCTCAATATCCATCCTTACAGTGGTGTCATAATTTAAATTCTACGAACGTTGATCAAAAAGTCAACATGTTCGCACCTTGAATTTGAATGCACCATTTAAGAGTTTAAAAGAAAACTGAAACTAATTTTTCATAAATTTTTCGAAAATATTGATGAGTCATCATACTTTTCCATGGGCGTTGCTTTAAGTTTGGTAATGGGTGGCTGGGTGGGCGATCGTTTCACTGCCCTCCGCGCGTCTTACCCCGCGCGAGGGCCTCGTCACGATAATGTTGACGCGCGAACTGTAGGTACAGACGCCAGCACATCAAGTTACCCGAAACTGTAAAATTTTCCCAATCAACTTTGAACCTTATTATTTAGCGATAAAGTTGAAAATCTATTAAAGAAATTTGACAGATTGTAGAAAATATTTTGTCCAAAACATTTCCTATGCCTGTCGAATCATCATCCTCCTGGCCTTGCCTCCCAGTTGAAGTTGCAGTTGAAATAAAAGAAAATAAGAAATAAATAGGAAAGTTTTCCTATTTCTTTAATAATATCTCATATTTTCTTTCATGTGCCTATTTTGTTATACGTAGCCATTTATCGTGGGGCCGAAAATGGAGTACTTATTAAAAGCATCTGAAGTAAGCGTAAAAGCGTTTAATCGATAAAGGGGACACAAATTATGTGTTATCATTCGTCATGTGTGGTGGGTGGTTGAGGTCTAGCTCGCAGTAAGTTCGACTGCCGTCCGCGCCGCGCCCCGCTTTTCTCGCCCTGAGCGACTCAGAATGTACGAACGTACGGTAGACTCCTTATACGTCCATGCATCATATCGGGTTCATTGCCTTAAATACTAAAATTCCTTTAAAAACCTTCACATATTCCACCTAAATGTAGCAAGGAGTCAATACGTTTTAGATAAACCTTCCATTCATATCCTGTGTGGCAAAATGCTGGCATTGACTGACTGACTGTGATTTTGAAGCGCGCCAATCGTAGCAGCTCACGCACGCTTGACAATTTGATTTTCGATCGAGAAATTGGGCGTTAGACTATAACAACACACTCGATATTTCATTGTGGAGTTCGTTACATGCAATTAACTATAGCTGATGCGAATGGGTACAAGAAATCAAAGTAATGACTATGAATAAAGAAGGATCAAAGAAGTGATGGAAGGATTATGTGAGGATGGTGTGGCTAGAAAGAAGATAACTAGGAAGAAAACTATCTTAGAGTAGTTAATAAGTTAAGTCTGACAGAGACGAAAACATGCTTCACCGACCCCAATTTAAGTGGGTTAGAAGAGGTTGATCAAATGGTAGGTAATGTTAAATTGTATAGGTTCTCAAAAGCTGATTGTTATGTGACAAAGGGTTCGCCTTAACCCTTAATTGTCTTTGGAATAAACATTATCA
Source organism: Luperina nickerlii (assembly GCA_963855955.1). Lineage (NCBI taxonomy): Eukaryota > Metazoa > Arthropoda > Insecta > Lepidoptera > Noctuidae > Luperina > Luperina nickerlii. The sequence goes on from OY979662.1 coordinate 5,580,146, forward strand.
ATCACTATTTGATTAAAACTAGCACGGATTTCCAAGAATGATTCCGACACCCTTTTCGAACGTCTTCCGATCCAATTCACAATTATTTGAATTGATCTGCTGACAGGTTCTACCGATCATCGGATTATTCTATTGCCTTATTGAAATGCAGACAGAGACAGTCGTGTAATTAGTTCTATGTCACTCGTCGACTAACAGGGATATGAGCAGACATTTTTAATTTTCACGGCTTTGAACATCGCGAATGAAAGTAAAAATACCTATTACACAAATTATCAATTAGGTACCTAGTAATTATTTATTGCGATGCCGTGTTTTCCAGAATTCGAGCAGATACCTGCTATCACAATAGTCACTGAGTTTTCTTCGATTTAAGTTATCGAAACTAACCTACGATGTGTACGTCTGCATGCCACTGAACTTCTTCCAAACGGCTGGACCGATGTTCATGATTTTTTTTTTGTTAGGAAGTTAAAATTATTTACATAAGACCAGTACGCGTAGCATGAGCACCTGTTTGTCGCCGGAAAAGTAGACAATTATGACGTTCAGTGTAGACAGTACTACGGCAGCAAAGTAGAAAGAGTCAACTGCACTTTTTACGAAATTCACTCTTTTACATAATTCAACTCAGAATTCTTTGTTTTGTCGTAGGTTTTTTTTTCTTTTTATTCTCATATTTTAATGATATTAAGTCACATTATAAGGAGGGGTCCGTGGCTAAATAATAACAGCCGCACAGGTTGATCGATCAGGTTAAGCTACGCTTGCCGCCGTTGGTCCGTGGATGGGTGACCATCTTTACACACCGAAACGCCTCCGTGACTCGGAAAGCCCGTTAAGCCATTGGTTCCGGCTGTCATTCGTGGATCTTTGAGAGTCGTTACGGGATTTTGTAGATAACCGTATATACTTTGTGGCCGTCGAGTAGAAAGTTTTCTACTGTCTTTAGCGATTACAAAATCTCTTCACTACCTTAGACAGTCAGTTGTCAGTGTGATTTTGACAGTTTGGGTTAAAAAAAAATTTCTGAAATCGTCTACATAAAAAAGGACCTCGACAAAGATCTTTAGAAACGAAAGACAAAATGACAGATTGTAGAAGGATTTCTACGGTGCGATGTCAAAAATGGAGAAACGAAATGTCACTTTATATAGAAAGATCTGTGTCTATTCTTCGTAGAAATAGAAAGCGTCATGCTAAGCCTGCATATAAGAAAAGCATGTGAGCCACACTCGACGTGCGAATGAGGCCGATAGTGGCTGTTAGAGCGAGAAAGTATTCGGATCCTCGCGTGGTGACGTGGCTCTAATAACGAAAAATTTTATAATAAATAAAAATTTGAATAAAAACTAACATAATCAGTTATTTTATTGACATACGAATTAAAACGGATACTTCAGTCAATTATTATTTACTAGCAGTGGCCCGCGGTTCCATCCGCATGAGTTTCAATCCCGTGGAAATATCGGGATAACTACTAACCTGTGTCCTTTCAGTCTTAACTCGGCGACTAGCAAATGTCAAAAACTTGTCAAAAAAATTTTTTTTTTATTTGAAATGTTTTTGCTCTTGACTCTAGTCTAGGTCAGAGATGACAGAGACAAAGTCTACGATGGAGTGAGTTTACCCAGAAGAAGCCTGTTCACTCTTACTTTCAAGAGATTCGGGTTGTATGCACTCGGGAACACAAAGGCAGGTAGAGAGTTCCACTCTAAATGTTGGGAAATTACGGGTATTTTTGACAGATTGAGACTTTTTTTTAAGAGATCAGACTGTGAAATTACGAGAATTGCCCCTCTGACCTATATAAAGAATATCACCAATACGGACACTATAATGTCCTTCTAAGACGTCCCCTCAGTTTTCACTCACTTTATCTTTGTCTAATTATGGTTACCTGGTAGAGATCGCAGAAAGCGATTAGGCCGCCCGTTATAAGTTTTGTACTGTAATAATTTTTTTTTGTTATATTTTCTCGATTTTGTGGGATTAGACTTCATAAAACCTTTGTATATTTAGTCAAAAGTTACTAAACTAACGTGAACTGGTGAGAAGGGTTAAATTAACGTGAAAGGTAATCAAACCGGAGCACGACGAAGTACACACTCGACGATTTATCAAGCTATAAATTCCAGCATAAGTTGACCTCGCATTGTAAAGGATTTCCGTTCAATGAGAGGTCGTACGTACATTTCGATTGAAGTAGAAACTTAATCGAAGTAACCTCGCAGGTTTGTCTCACAGTATGATAAGTCCATGTTACTGGACTGTCAAAAAATTTCTTTAACCTCTTTTTGTAAGGTCATGACGGAGTAAAGTAGTAACAGATAGCCGAAATGCGGGCACCCCAACCAAATCGTGTGCAACAAACGATAGCGCGCTTTTAAATCGAGGAGGGCCATCTATCGAGCGCTGACGTACTAAGCAATAAAACGACCGCTGCCAATAGCGGAAGATAGTACGAGATGGGAAGGTTACGTTAGTCATACGGTGTAGAGGAAGATTTACCATCGTATCGATATTATATCAGTAAAGTTTTATTAAACCACGGTAATTGTTTATTTGACAAGCAATTTACTTGCCCCACACTCCCACATTCTACATTTTAACGACCGTTTGTGTAGTTAAATATATCAAAACCCAGTATTTTCACTCTCAAGTGAAAAGTGGGAAATGAAAGAAATATGTTTTTGGCTATAGATTATTAAGTTATGCGGCTTTTAGGGTTCCGTACCTGAAAAGGAAAAAACGAAACCCATATAGGATCACTTTGTTGTCCGTCTGTCTGTCTGTCAAGAACCTTTATCCCGGGAACTCGTGGAAGTATCGACTTGAAATTAAAACCATAGTATACTCAAGTCTACAGTCCCTTGAAGCTGTGAAAAAATCAAACTTCTAAGTTAACGTAAATAAAAGATACGGCCGAATATGCCGCAAAAAAACGTTTATACTCTAAACTTTTATACTACATATATATTTACACTCTCAAGGGAATCAAAATTTTAGGTTACTTTCCGTTGACCTGGAATCATGAAATTTGGCAAGAGGCAAGGTAACAAAAAGTAAGGTAAGTAAAAGGCAAACCGTACGTTTGTAGTTACATACCTACAAATTTGGGCCCGTGGCTAAATAATAACAGCCGCAAAGGTCGATCGATCAGGTTAAGCTACGATTGTCGCGGTTGGTCTGTGAATGGGTGACCATCTTTATATACCGTGACCCCTCCGTGCCTCGGAAAGCACATTAAGCCGTTGGTCCCGGCTGTCATTCTTGGATCTTTTACAGTCGTTACGGGTAGTCAGAAGCCCAAAAGTCTGACAACCAGTCTTTCCAAGTGGTATCGTATTACCCAGTAACTGGGAGGTGGATGTCAGATAGTCAGTCGCTCCACGTAAAATATTGGTATTTAGCCGCATCCTGTTAGACTGGAAGCCGACCCTAACATAGTTGGGAAAGGCTAGGCAGATGATACCTACAAATTTATACGGAACCCTCGGTGCGTGAGTCCGACTCGCACTTGGCCGGGTTTTTTTTTCAATCATTCGTGTAAGAGATTGTGTTTATTAGAATAGAATAATAAATACTACACATTTGATAAACTCATAATATTACTTAAAATACATTCGTGATGGAGAATTAAGGCGAAAGCGCCAGGGTAGCCCGCGAAATTCAAGTTTTTTTAGGTTTTTTGGAATTTGCTGGTCAGTATTAAGTTGTACGTTGATTAATATATGAATCGCGGCCGTAAGAAATATGTATTTACAGAATTATAATCATTAAAGTCATCAACACAACTCTCTAAGACTACGTAACTCCAAAGAATAACTGATTCATGAAATCATCATTCTTTGGAGTTACGTAGTCTTAGAGAGTAACAAAGGTTCTACTCGAAAAGCTCTTTCTATTGATATATGGCTACTGGGCTTTAGGGCAGAAACCCATAGTACGGTGCCCATTCTCCAATTACCTTTAAAATATTACTAGCTTCTGCCCGCGACTTCGTCCGCGTGAAATTTCTTGTTACTCCGACCCACCCCGTCGCGTCGCATCGCCTGCCCGTGCTAGTACTTCGTTTTTGCTTAGCGTTACTCGGCTCCTAAAGGTCATAGCGTGATGTTAAATAGCCTATAGCCTTCCTCAAGAATTGAGCTATCAAATGCAAAAAGAATTTTTCAAATCCGACTGGTAGTTCCAGAGATTAGCGCGTTCAACCAAACAAACAAACTCTTCAGCTTTATAATATTAAAGTATAGATTGTAACGTTACAAATTCCTGGGTAGAGTCCAAGAAATTGTAGTCACATTGAGCACTCACCTACCTAACTTTCAGTTTGGAGGCGAGCACTGTTAAAAGAAATAAAGAGGACAAGTTATAAGGATTTATTGCTGAATAAGTTTAGGGCCTACCTATTTGGAGCTAGATAACTAAATTAAACTAGAGGAACCGGTCAATGAAAATGAGAACAAAATAGAACTGGAGAAAGGCGGGCCTCTGGTCTGTTAGTGGCCGAGGGACATGAGCTTCAGGCCGTAGAGAAGGGCCGAGGGACGTCAACCCTCAGGCCGTAGAGGAGGGCCGAGGGACGTCAACCCTCAGGCCGTAGAGGAGGGCATTAAAAAAAAATCAAAGTAAAATAATTTGGATCCCCAACTTAGCTTGTCATCGGACATTATGCTCTTTTTATTATTAAATATCTGTTCAATGAATTATGAAAAGAAAAACAAAGTTATTAGCATATGAAAAAGATGGATAAAGATGTTAAAATGTGCGCAGACTACGTTAAGACTCTATAGGATAGAGTATTGCTTTATGAAAACAATGGTGGCGTGCAACACACAACAAAATAGTCTATGAAAAAACAAATAGGTAACTGTTTTTTATATGAAAGCCAAAACAAGATTCTAGTTTATGAACTGTTTAAAAAAACCGGTGAAGAGAGAGTCGGACTCGCGCACCGAGGGTTCCGTATTGTGAAACGTGGAATGTTTTTAAATTTTCATAGGCGAGGCCTGTATTCGTCAGAGAAATTTTATCATTACGGTATAGAATATTGTAGTTTTATGTCAACGCCATCTCTTGACCTATACTGGAGCAAATGTAATTATTGTTGATTTCTGAAAAAGTGTGCTCTTTAGAGACATCGTTTTATTTTTCCTGTAATCTTTACATAAACTTCTATCACATAGAATAATTTCAGATTTTTCTCTATGCTCTTCGGAGATAAGACGGGAGGAACAGTATTTTATTTTACATATTTCATCAAAAGTCGAAATCTATGGGGCCTAAAAAAAAATATGTTTGAGAATGTGCAAACAGCCTTCTTTCATATAATACCCTACATGCCCACTAGGGCATGTAGGGTATTATATGAAAATTAAATTCTAAGTGGCATGCATACTAATGCATGCCACTTAGAATTTTTAAGACCACCTTTCAGTCCCTGTAGCAAAAATGATTTCTTTCTTATTTGCAAAATAGTTGGGCAAACGTCATCTAAGACTATTCTAAATTTCAAATTGATAGCATTAGTAGTTCTTGCGATATTCAGCTGTGACAGACAGACTGACTGAGTCTCACCATAAGGGTTCCTTTTTATCATTTTGGTACGAAACCCTAATAAAGAATTGCAGACATTACAATCTTCTTGCCCTTGAACCATGTTAGTTGGGGCCGGCACAACACGTTAACTTCTTCCATTCTCTCCTTCCCACCGTCATGGTATCATTCACCCCCTTTTCTTTCATATATGCCTCGCAGTTCATTACACAATTCATCTATCGTTTCTTTTGATTTCCTCTTCCTATCCATCCATCATAATTTTTAACCGACTTCAAAAAAGGAGCTTTCGTATTCAACCAGTATGTATGTTTGTATGTATGTAAGTTTTATATTCATCACTCTTCATGCCTTCATCCCTATGAATTAAAGACCAAATGCTGGAAATAATTTCACAGAGGTTAATATTATGGTACAGACGCCAGCACATCAAGCTACTACAATCTGTCAAATTTCTTTAATAGATTTTCAACTTTATCGCTAAAGCATAAGGTTCAAAGTTTATTGAGAAAATTTGACAGTTTCTGGTAGCTTGATGTACTGACCTCTGTACATCAAATTTGACATTTAGTGAGTTTATAATAGCGTGCATTGTCACTCAAATGTTCCATGAAATGAAAAGTCTGACAGGAGGTACCTAGTTTTCAATTCCATGAAGCATTGAGTAGGGAAAGGAAATTAAATATTAATGTGAAATGTGATAGAAGAGCAGTTTACAATAGGTAGTAATCGGAAATAGACACTCGCAGGATTCAGGTAAGCTTTTCACGGTTGGTACTTTGTCAATAATCTCTTGTATCGCAATTGATTTGTTTTTTTTTTTTGCAAGAAGCAATTCATTGTTCTATTTTGTTGTCACCGCGTCACAACATTACATTTTTTATGCGACTGAAAATAAATGTGCCAAAAACCATTAACTATGGTAATCTAATAAGTTTTGATTATTGAAAGTAACTTTCATTTGTTGATAATAATGGACTTGTTTACATCTGAGTCGATCCTTAGCTGAGCTTTTTGAATTCAATTAAGTAAATTTATTAGAACATCGTTTATTAATTAACTATGAGTGCGCTTAATGCTTTATGAACTCAATTTAATTATTTTATAATTTTTAGTGTGTGATAATGCGTTTTTTTTAGAGTTCCGTTCCTTCTAATGAAATAACAGAACACATATAGGATCACTCGTGTGTCTGTCTGTTTGTCCGTCTGTCACAACCAGTTTTCTCCGAATCTACTGGACTGAATAAGTTGAAATATGAATTTCCGGACGTGTAACGTAAATATATTAATTTTGAATATTGGAGTAACTTTTGGGGGGCAAATTAGAAAATTAAAAACAAAAGTTTTGCAAACTGTACCGTATGACATATCAAATGAAAATGCTTCTTGTGAGGATCTCAAATATATTATTTGCATAATTATAAAATAAACATAACAATATTTGACAGCTCATTCTAAGCTCGCTTGATTGTTCGAATGCAACTAGAGTTATTTTATTGTCAGCCTGCACTACATAAGTCGACTTTAGCAGATAACCCTTACAGTACTTATGTATCTACATTCCTACTTACTCGTATAATATGTAGGTACTTGGATGTCATTTGAAATTACTCTATGTATACGTATATTGAAATTGTTGGAACTTGATAGCATGTTTTTTTAATGAAATATACGGAATCTTACCGCAGGCCAAAACGGGCCAGCGTTATTTAATTAGCCAGTGAACTAACAAAATTTTAACTACAAATTGGCCCGAGCTGTGTTGATGTTTTCAAGTAGGTACGTTTCAAACTCTAAGTTACTAGTTACTTTAGTTTAGATCTTAACTAGGCATAGAGTTTTTCGACGACAAAGCAGTTTAGCACCCAATTGCGTAACACATTTTCTGTCACAATCCAAAGGTTCTAGACGAAAATTCCTAATCCATTGTATAATATTTTTGTAACATTCGTCAGCTCGACAACATACTTCGCAATTAATTGTCAAAATGAAGGAGGGTAATTAACAGGTTTCCGAAACCAAATCCTTACATCCTATACGCTAAATCCATTCAATATACCTACCTACCTAGTAGTAGTAGAGTACCTAGTATCATTCAGAATTCAGAAAATAAAGTTTCGGTTTCGAGCATCATAAATCCAAAGACATCAAATTACTTCCAAAATATTAATGATATTAACATAATACTACAACATTTATATCGCCTTCTTCACACACCCCTTTCATAGATATACAAACACTTTCAATACCGAATCTCTAAATAGTAGTGGCACTCGGTAAAATTTGCATAACCCATGACTGAACCCCTGGGATTAGGGTTTCCACCTAGTTCAGGGGATAGGGTCAAAACTTCATGGCAACCATCAGAGCTACCACGTTATATTATTGTATACTTATACAAATATTGTTTGGTTTTGTAAAAGTGTTTCGAAATAATATTCCTAGAAATTGTAAAATGTATTGTGGTGAGAAATAAACAATTTTAATTTTTAATTTTATTTTCCGTTTGTCGGTTAGTGCGCTTATGACCCGAAAACCGCCAACTGATTTCCGTATTGTATTTTTAATTCATAGGTAAATGGTAGGTGGTGGGGGTGGTGGAGATGGTGGTGGTGGTACAGGTGGTGGAGTGGTGGTGGTGGTTGGTGGTGGCGGTGGGGTGGTTGTGGTGGTGGTAGTGGTGGTGGTGGTTGTGGTGGTGGTAGTGGTGGTGGTGGTGGTGGTGGTATGGTTGTGGTGGTGGTGGTATGGTAGGTATTCTATTCTATTCTATAGGTGTACTATAGGTATGCCTCTGCCAGACCTTTTGGATAATAAAGGCGTTATGTTATGTTATGTCAATGTTATGAAGAAGACATAGCTTCTTCTTGGTAGCGTTCTTCATTACTGTAGGCCTGAATCCTGAAAGGCCTTCGTGGCTTTATGTACGGCATTCTTCTACTTCGTTCTGTCCTCGACTTCTCTCAAGGCGTAACAGAGAGGCTTTGTCTTAATAAACATTAATTCAACCGGGAGATGCCATGGGATTACCAAGCAAAAAACATGGGTTGAATTTCATAAGGCAAGACCATACCAACGCGTTCAACATATTAATATATGATGATTGAATTATGTTTCAATCGCGGCGATCTGCAAGATCTCAATAAACAATTGAACACCACTGTGCACGCCATCTCCATTAGTTGAGGCTACAATGTATTTCACAAACTGTAGCTACCGCTCTGTAATACAGGTGACGAACGTCTGACGATTCATTCGACTGATAACCGGGCTTGCATTTCGATCATGCGCAATACAACCCGTGATTTATGTCGCAGCACCCTGATTGAATCTGGTTCTGTTGTGATTGATTCAGTTTTTGCAAGAAAAGGCTTTATCTTTCGTTGAAAATTACACATGTTATAGAATATTTTATTACTACAAACTGCAAGTATTGCATCTTCGTATACCAGAGATAGACTGTTTTAATCTTTCCCCCGTATCGTCAAAACAATAATTAATTGGGAATATTGAAAATTAGACTTTTGATGATCTTACACAACACGCTGTTTAACTGCTACTTCGTGATAATTATGGTGAAACTATCCTATGGACATCGACGGCGTTTGAACCCATCTTATGTTCTTATCTTATGGGTTTGGTTTTCGCACTTAGTCCTTCAAATGGATCATTATACGTGGGCCATGACGGCCGTCGGTGGTTATTCCAACCAGCCCACCTCTCTCCAGAAGCTGATTAAGTCTCTTGGTCTGTTGTCCCGAGGGTTTCTGACCTAATCTGTCCACTTAAACGAATTTTATTTAACCGCTTGTCTTAATCTATAAATATAAATGGAGTGGGATGTGCTTGGAGTTTCCTTACGTGATCGAATCTGAAATGGAGAGATCCGTAGGTAAATCAAGGGTAGGGCACATTGCTTGCAGAACAGATGGTCAAAGGAGCCGAAAGGTTCTGGAGTGTTGACCACGTACCAGATGACTTAGCTTTGAAAGGCTTCCCACAAGTTGGACCGATGATCTGGTGAAGACCGCTGGATGCGAGAAGCACAGAACATGTCGAAGTGGCGGTATTTAGGGGCCTATGTCCAGCATAGGCCGAAATGATGATGAAAATGAAATCTATAATATCAAGAAGGTCACTGCATTTCCATTTTAATACTTACACAATTTGAATGTCTCAACATTCGTTGGCACCGCTACCACTTTGGCCCAATACCATTTTTTTAAGAGTAGCATTTTTTGTGGTTTATAATCACAATGGAAATAAGTACGTTCACTATTTAAATAGTATTTTCCAGTGTGTTAGCTGACTTGCATTAAAATTTTCATGCATGGTAAATTTTTGTGTGTACTATTACGTGAGTGTTGGTTGATCCGGAAATAAGACTTCATCGATTCTCGTTTACGTCGAGTTTACTTTATAAAGTAAGACAATATCATCAACTCGATAGTATTTAGATTGTTGAGTAAGGGAATGAACAAACAGTAGAAATATACCGTGACGTAGATGACAAGTGTCTAGTGTCAGACCCCGAATATATATATATATACCTACTAATAATTACGCTGAAGAGTTTGTTTGTTGTAACAAAAGTCGAATTTTAAAAATCTTTTTGCACATGATAGCCCAATTCTTGAGGAAGGCTACAAGAAGAAGGCTACAACATTACGCTAAAAGACTTAGGAGCTCATCTAACACAAAAAAGTCAGAAAGTACACAGTATTATAGCACGGGCACGCAATGGCATGCGACGGGGTGGGTCGAGGATACAAGAAATTTCACACGGACGAAGTCGCAGGCAGAAGCTAGTAGTGTAATAAATAAGACCATCTTTAAAAATAACACAGACTGGTGACACTTTGAATATTTGCTTGTTAACCTAATACCAAACACGTGATAAATGATCTAAGTAATGGAAGCGAATTAATTGTACTAGACACTCGGCACATATAAGAATTAATACTCCTTTTAGAACATTCTAGAAAGAAAGACACAAAAGCAATTCGTCAAAGTACATTCACAGACTATTTGCTTGATTGTTTTATTTCAATTCGCATTCAATAGTGCTCTTCGTGTGTGCCAATTACTTGACTCCCGATGAATGTCTAGAAATTGTCACTTAAGTGTCATAGCTTCGTTATGTTTTAGCATGAAAAGCCAGTTTGTCTTTTAAAATGACCGGGTCATGGAGAGTCCACGACCTTGCCGGATCATGGACTGTTTAAAGGCTCTATAAGCATATTGCAGGGACACGCTAGAATAGTTATTTAGCTTACAAACAATAATTCAGGTGCGTTCAAAATTTCAACACATTGGTCCATTTAGTTACCTGCTTAATTTTGCCGGTCAGCACGGTTGGTAGCGAGACTAACCGTCCGGTGGTGTAATTTCGTTACACACTATAGTGATAATTCAACAACATTCATTGCGTTATGTACAGACGCCAGCCCATCAAGCTACCCGAAACTGTCAAATTTCGCCAATCGACTTTGAACCTTATGCTCAAGCGATAAAGTTGAAAATCTATCAAAGTTTGACAGATTGTAGTAACTTGATGTGCTAGCGTTTGTACGTTGTTGGGCAGACAAATTTTTTGAACATATGAAGTAATGGAATAGCAATATCTATCAAAATTATTCAAATTGAGATTGATAGTTACGCAATTAAGGTGCAGGATGTGCCAGACTGAATCATCTCAAACTCAAACTCAAAGCATTTATTTCAATTAAACCATTTACAGGCACTTTTGAATTGTCAAGAAGTCGGTCAGTCAGAAAATATGAAGCTAGTTGCCCACCCATAGTTGCAGTTGCATCGTCACTTATAGTGGCACTAGCTTCTGCCCGCGACTTCGTCCGCGTGAAATTTCTTGTTACTCCGACCCACCCCGTCGCATCGCATCGCCTGCCCGCGCTATTACTTCGGTTTTGCTTAGCGTTCTTTCTGACTATTTTCTTTTTGCTCGGCTCCTAAAGGTCATAGCGTGATGTTAAATAGCCTTTAGCCTTCCTCAAGAATTGGGCTATCGAATGCAAGTGATTACGAGGGTCTCCTCGTAATCACTCTAGCCATCGTCGCTTTGTTTTTTACCAGACCCTAGTAATCACTCTAGCCCTTGCCAAACTATGATGCATGTCAAGGTCGACTTCATTATGTCATACATATTTTTGTTAACGCTCATGATCATAAATACTTTAATATAGTAAAACAGTATTGTGTTATCACACTTCATTGACATGAAAATGAAAAGGACGGGTAGTAAAGAGAAAATAAAGAAAATACGTTTATTTGCGGCAAACATGACGCATAAAAATAAAAACACAAACAAAAAAAATTACAAAATAACAATTTGGGAGACAATATGCGTCACATCTACGCAAAATACTCATAAATTGCTAATTTTACTGTCAAGTTTTTATGAGTTACTGCTGGAGAAGTAACAGTTTTTTACATATACAAATTTACAGCAGCTATAAAAATATAGTATGTATGCCAATGTAGCGCTTGTGAAGTCAGTACCTTTCTGTAGTTAGTATAAATTCTTAACTTGGAGTTATATTTTGACGGGAGAATACACGTGTCCAAGTCCGTGGATGTCTTTTAGTTTTTACTTCATCCATATACCCTTCTTTCATCAAAATGTTCCGTCACTAAAATAACTAATATCACTCGGAAAAGCAGCCACGCTTAAATGGAATTAGGCTGGACACATCTGCCGCATACCAGACGATTAATGGGCCAATCTTACGATCTAATGGTCCCGCTTGGTGGCAAACGACATCGCGGCAGACCCAGAAGAGCCGGATGAGCTGGACTTCTTCAATAAAGATTGGTCCTTGGCAGCTCTGGATAGAGAAAGAGGTAGATAGAGAAGAGTAGCCTTTGCACAGCAGTGGGACATTAATGGCTAATACTAAATAAATATGTCTTTCTAATACGAAATAAATATGTCTTTCTAATACTAAATAAATATTTCTTTCTAATACTAAATAAATATGTCTTTCCTTTATTTATTTGGTGTCAGCAGAGCATGTCTTCTTCTTCCACACATTTCTATCAACCGTGATCTCAGTACTCAATTTCCTTTACTAGCAATATTATCAACTATCACTTACTAATAGCCATCCACATTCAAACTGAAAATCTTTGTCACGTTTGCACTATGATCAACTCATCATTTGTCTAGCCTTTTCCCAACTATTTTGGTGTCGGCTTCAAGTCTGGCCGGATGCAGCTGATGATGTATTTCACATGAAGCAACTGCTTATCTGACCTCCACAACCCAGTTACTGGGTAACACGATACCCTTTAGTAAGACTGGTTGTCAAACTTTCGGGCTCCTAACTACCCGTAACGACTGTCAAAGATCTAAAAATGACTGCCGGGACCAACGGCTTAAGGGGCTTTCTGTAGCACGTCTTGGTATGTAAGGGATGGTCAACCATTCACGGACTGACCCCAGCAAGCGTTTCATAACTTTGAAGATTGACAGGGTATTATTTAGCCGCGAACTCCTCGTGCACTTTGTTCAAGTCCCAGGACAAAATCTAATACATGTGACATATACCAACCCACATTGGGCATGGGTTGCGTCATTGCATTCTCACTCTCATAGAGGAAGCCTGCGTGGTGGAATACAGCTCACTCCCTCTCACTGAGGGCTGTGTCTCAGCAGTGAGAACATTATAGGCTGACTATATATATATACAAAAATGTACCTTTAAATTACTTTTTCTTTCAACTACGTAGTAATGTTATCATTAATCACTACAAAACCGATCTCAAATGACGTATTTTTTGCTTAGTACCAAAACAGTGCAGAAATATTATATGAAATCTCATGGTTGCACAGTTTTTCATTAATGCACTGTTAAATAAATATAAATTTACCACAGAGGTTTAATGTCTCCCATTAAGTTTAATATAAAATTTATGCATTAGATCAAAAAGATACTGGCTGAAAATAAAAATCGGCTGAATAAAACCGACTTGGTGAAAAAAAAAACAAATATTGCGCATTTTGAACTATTGTAAAACTACTTCATATTTAGCAAGACAAGATTTAAAAAATGGAAGTAGCGATAGCGATATGAATGCAACTCCAGAAAGTATAAAAACAGCTGAAAATGAAATTGTTAATAACCTTTTGCTGCAAAAGTCGCGGGATAAATATTTAAAAGCTTATAAAAACTTTGTTTTCATTAACTTGAGTTTTTAGTTTAAGTAGGTATATTTTTCACGGTATCGCAGTAGTTAGATTGGTAGTTGAAAGAAAATTAGATTACGCACCTTTCTAAAGTGAGTAATTAATGCACTCGTGTTAATTTATTGCCCTCGCCTGCGCTCGGGCACCAACATAGCACTTGTGCATTAATAACTCACTTTGCGCTCGATGCAACAATCTACTAATATCCAATTCTCCATAGCAAGAATTTCTAGATAATAATGTAGGTAGAGTTGGCTTTAACTTCTATGTGTTACGTATCTTCCTTTTTTCTCTAATAGGATTACCTGTGCAGTGTTGGTTGCACTGGCACACGTTTCCACTCGTATCCCTGTGTACCGCATAAATAAAGTATATAAACATATGTGTGAACTAGGAATGGATAGTGGCTACATGGGATACGAACTTGATTTGTAATACTTAGAGTAGAATATAAATTCAAGCTGCTGTTTACGTTTGTAAACACAAGGATGTCTGAGGGGCAATTCTAGTTATTTTCAGAACGTTTACAGTTAGTCTCAATCTGCCAAAATACCTCTAATTTCCCTTTGTTTTGACAAGTATTTGACGTTGATTGTCGCTGAGATGAGATTTCGACTAAATTTTGAACGTTTTTAATTAGAGCTTTATTCACGTTAGTAAGGTACGGTTGTAAGTACAAAATTCTGACAAATTAAAAACCTACGACATTCAGTTATAATTTCACTTTTATTTATTTTAACAGTATATAAAGAAAAGGAAAGAGCTCACATCAATAAATTCGCCCGCATCGCGATCAGTGGGATAAGTGCCAACCAGGCTGGCGGCATTGCCACGCTCAATGGCAATGCTGATTCAGGCCAGCCCTCTGGTCACGTGAACAGTCGACCAACCGCTTGGCGGTGTCCCGAAACATTACATTTACGATTACATTTAATAACATATTTTCGAAGACAACAATGTGAACTGAAATATCACTAACGTGTACGATATTAATTATAAGTGGGAGGAATCGGGGCTAAATGATAACAGCCCCACGGTTCGATTAAAAGGTTAAGCTACGCTTCCCGCGGTCCGTTCATGGATGGGTGACCATCCATTAAGGCGCGGGCCCACCGCGGTGCACGGAGAGGCTACGCACGTGTATTAAGCTTCGCTTTGGAAGAAAATGTATGCGATTGTATCCACTGCAACCCACGGAGAGGCTGTGCATGAATTGACGTCATTGATACACGCGTGGCTTGCTCGAATAGGCTGATACATAGCTCAACGCTGGCGACGTGGGTCTACGTTTCTACTAGAGTACACGAATATGACCCACGATTATGTACAGCTCGCTTATCGCAGCGCAGTTTTCAGTCAATTGCAATGGCACGTGCGTAGCCTCTCCGTGCGCCGTGCCACGCTATACATAGTCGTGGGTCATATTCGTGTACTCCAGTGGAAACGTAGACCCACGTTGTCAAACAAATTAATACACGCAGCTAAAATGCGCCGCGTGCTCGTGCACAGCATGCGCCGCGGTGGGCCCGCGCCTTTATATATCAAGACCCCGCCGTGTCTCGAAAAGCACGTTAAGCCGTTGGTCCCAGCTGTCGTTCATAGATCTTTGACAGTCATTACGAGTTGTCAAAAGCCCAAAATTCTAACAACCAGCTTACGACGAAGTATCGCAGTAACTGGGTTGTGGAGGTCAGATAGGTAAGTGCTTCATGTAAAATACTCAGCATCCAGTTAGACTGGAAGCCAACCCCAACCTAGTTGGGAAAAGGCTAGGCAGAATGAATTTATAACCCATTTCAACGCAAATCTGATAAAAATTTACAATATCATAGCTTCATTAAAAATACATGAAGTCATTTCCCGGAAAATTAGAAATTTCACGCGAGAGAACATAACAACTTATGACAAGATTCTTACTTTTATCAAAAACTAGCTTCTGCCCGCGACTTTGTGTGGAAGTCGTAATTTACACAACATGTTGCCTGCTTGTCGGTCTTCTACAGATTGTACTTCGGTGAGTGTGCCCAAGAACTCCACGACCTCATTCCACCGGCCCCCTTCTACCTTCGGACATCCAGACGCACTACAAGTTACCATCCCTACCTAGTTGCTATTCCACCAATTCGCACTAAGCGTTTTCAAATGTCCTTTATAATGCGCACAGCAAAAGAGTGGAACTCTCTACCTGCGTTTGTGTTTCCGAGTGCATACAACCCGAATCTCTTCAAAGTAAGAGTGAACAGGCTTCTTCTGGGTGAGCTCACTCCATCGTAGACTTTGTCTCTGTCATCTCTGACCTAGACTAGAGTCAAGAGCAAGCCCATTGCAAATAAAAAAAAAAAAAAAACATACTAAAATAGTCACATTTTTATACAAATCCTTCGGCCCCGATCCACCGCGTCGGATCACATCGCCCGCCCGGGCTATTACTTCATTTTCGTTCAGAGCTCTTTCTGACTTATGCTCGACTACTAAGGTTCGTAGCGTGATGTTAAATAGTATATAACCTTCATCAAGAATTGGCCTATCAAATACCAACACCAAAAATACTTTTTCTAATCCGACTAGTAGTGCCAGAGACTAGCGTGTTCAAACAAACAAACTCCTCAGCTTTATTATATAATCAAAACAAAGGGTTGAAAGAGGAGCAAGTTAAGTCGACACGACGAAAATAAAATGGCATCCATCACCCAACGAAATCAAAACGCGCAATCTAATAAAAGTAGGGGATTTCTCTTGTGACACAGATTTTCTGTACAAACAACGCTGTCTGCGCGCCGAACAATAAATTTGCATGCTATTCTGTCTTCAAGTAATTTTGCAAAGAGGTTCAAGTTCATAGTTATAAAATAGATAATTTATAGTACTTTAGTTATTATGATTGAATAATGGTCGGAGTAATACGCAATATTACTCCTGGATAGCTTCTTTAAGTATATTGCACATAACCTTAGTTATATAAAATGTCAACGTAAAATTAAAATAGCTTTCACGAGAGTCCATAGTCCAATGTCGGTAAAGTGCACCCTGGGCAATCGGCCCGCTACCTTCTTGCTGATTATCTTATATTTTTACGACAATAAGAGCTACTCCGGAGCAGTGGCTCCGTGGCAACGGCCGCGACTTACGTAGTCACGTACGTGCGTTACGTAGTCGTATGTAGGAACCCAGTCAGGGGCTTTCATTTGTGTAAATTATTTCACCACCGCTGCTCTTAAAACGGTAAAGGAAAACATCGTGAGGAAACCGGCATGTTCTAGAATGAAAATTTCGAAAACATATGACATCTACTAACCCGCTCTGAGCCCGCTTGGTAGATTACGGGCCACTTCTTCTCACTGAGAGGAGGCATGTGTCTCAGCAGTAGGAACAATATAGGCTGATTAGGCCATGAGCCATTCTTACATAGTATTAAGGTGAATGGATAGTGGTAGACCGCGAAATTCAAATTTTCTTACGATTTTTGCAATTTGCAGGTCAGTGTCAGATTTTATCTTGATCAAAATATGATTCGCGACAATAACAGGTACATATTTAGAGAATTAGAATCATTAATATAAATCTTTCTAAGTTAGATTTCTAGCACCAACCACCAATCTCTTATGGAAAAGTGTTAGCGGTAGAAATCTAACTTAGAAAGATGTATTATTGATTCTAATGATTATACTTCTCTAAATATGTACCTGCTATTGTCGCGAATGATGTTTTGATCAAGATACAACCTGATACTGACCTGCAAATTGCAAAAAACGTAAGAAAATTTGAATTTCGCGGTCTCAGCTACCCATTCACCTTAACAAGTACCAAATAGATACTCGACGGTTATGACGTAGTAGTTGCTTAATTATTCCTAAATTACTTTCAAATTTTCTCATTAATATCTAAATAATATTCTTTATATTTTTTTCCCATAATAAGTCATTCATTTATTTATTCATTTATTTGATTTTTATAACTAATTTTGTATTCATAACATATTGATTAATTAACTGACAGTTTTTGAATATGGCGGTTAAGTGTATAAAAAGGGAGGCAAATCATCTTTAACGGTCATTATATTGTGAACTAGTCATAAGGACGTTGATCTGCCTAAATACAGACTGAATGTGAATTATAGTTCATGTTTAATTGTGTAAACCCTGCTATTGTACAATAATAGTTTGCGCCAAAACGAGCCCACCTTACAAAAGGGGTAATGGCGCCGATTGCCTTGTTCACAAACTAAACTAAATTTAAGTTCAGTGCATCTTTTTCTTTCTTTTTCATTTTGAAAAGGACAGAAGATAAATATTAGTTAAGTCCTGTCAAATTAAGATACTCCATAGACAAGTTTAGACGTGATTAAAAAATTGGCTACTAAAAATACGTCAATTTACGTCAGGCGCTGACTAATTTGACAGGACTAAACTAATATTTATCTTCTGTCCCTTTCATAATGAAATAGAAAGAAAAAGATGCACTGAGCTTAAATTTAGTTTAGTTTGTGAACAAGGGAATCGGCGCCAATATCTGTTTATTGCAACAAGTCTTTGATCACGTTTTCCCTATTTTTGAAATATGACCTAAGAGTCTTGGCGTTTGTAAAACGATAAAGTTGACAACATGTCATTATTTTATAGTTGCCTACACAAGACACAAGTACCCACGTGCCTGTCACCTGCTTCCATCTTTAAAATAACGTACATACGGGGCATTGATAAATTATATGGTAGTTTCTAGTAGTTCTGCGGATCACTTAAGACATCATCATCATCTGGCTAGCCTTCTTCTGTTTCCAGTCTAGTTAGTTAGGTAGTCTAGTTTACATGGAGCGACTGTCTGTCTGACCTCCACAACCCATTAAGTGAGCATCGCAGAAAGAACCATGTTGCGTGACAAGCTTCGTTGTCAGACAACATTAATTAAAAAATAAGTAACCAGCCAAGAAATCAACTTTTTTTGCACCAGTTATTCTGCGTAACGCGATGTAGCCTTTAGGTACCTACACTGGTAAAACAATCTTTGGGCGTCACTATTTGGACTTAGAATATTGGTAACACTATATTCGGCCAGTAATAAAGATGAAAAAGATAATTTCCTTAGATTATGCCAAGAGGTTACCTTTTCCAAGTAAAAATAAATATCGGTACTCAAAGATCATGATTGAAAATATTCGATATCTTTTGAAATACATCAATTTAGCTCAAAGGATAATGTCCTCTTATAATATTAAGAATAGAATTCTACTTATATAATATTTTATGTCGTTTTGTAAATAAAAACTAATGGTCGTCGACTAAGTGATTTACCTAAGTCGCATTCGTGACTAAGGAGATTATTTTGAGCTACCTACTACCACCACACTAAAATTTACGTTTCTGAAACCAAAATACCTAATGAAGGAATAATTGCTAAATATTTAATGCATTAGAAAAACTCACTTTAAGGCTCCTGCAAACAGGCGCGACGCGCGACGGGGATCGCGCGCGACCCAAAGGCACCGCTCGTTGCGCGACTTGCGGTGTCTTTGTGTCGCGCGCGATTTTATCGCGTGTCGCGCCTGTTTGAAGGAGCTTTTACGTGACTATAAATTAAGCTATCTTAGTTGTTGCTTTTTAGGGCTCTGTACCCAAAAGGTGCCAATGAGACCCTATTACTAAGCCTCATTCGCTGCCCGGCCGTTCGTCTGTCTGTTAGCGAGCTGTATGTTATGAACCGTAATAGGTAGACAGTTGAAATTTTTAGTGTCTATTTCCATTTCTACTTTATCAATAAAATTAAAATAAACTTACAAAAAATTGAAGGGAACAAGACACGCGTTTTTTGCCTTATGATATTCGAAACCCTTCATTTTATTTTAATGTTGATAACCTTTACGGCCAAGGCTCCTGAGTCTTGGCCATAATGGGTCTCCCCTGGGAGATGGGTTCTTAAATCCATCTTTCCTGAGTCTTGGCCATAAAGGGTCTCCCCTGGGAGATGGGTTCTTAAATCCATCTTCCCTGAGTCTTGGCCATAAAGGGTCTCCCCTGGGAGATGGGTTCTTCAGTCCATCTTCCCTGAGTCTTGGCCATAAAGGGTCTCCCCTGGGAGATGGGTTCTTCAATCCATCTTCCCTGAGTCTTGGCCATAAAGTATTTCTAGAACTCGTTATTGAAATCCCTTGCACTGGCTGCAATGATTTGAAGAAGTCTAGCTGAACTTATGTCGATTGATTACTAAGACATAAATACGAATTCGGTCGGTTGGTGGATTGGTGACTATCAATTACATACTGAGACCCTCCGTGCTACGTTAAGCCGTTGGTCACGGCTGTCATTCGTAGTTCTTTGACCGTCGGTATGGGTCCTCATGGCAGAGCCTTAAAGTCTGACAACCAGTGATACCAAAGGTTACCCAGGAACTGGGTTGTGGAGGTCAGATAAGCAGTTGCTTCATGTAATTTTTGTAATTTAAATACTGATTTTGGTTAGATCGCATTTGGTCAGATTGGCAGCCGACCCCAACGAAAAAAATGCAAACCAAAGTTGTGCAAGCAGATTCGCCGGTACAAATTGGTTGGGATATCATCCAATCTTTCGAAACACCGTGCCACCGTGCGGATTATATTTGGGTCAGCTTCTGTTTTGTCCGTCATGGACCTTCTAGGATTTTAACGAGGCAAATGACATAATCAACAACACCCGAGTGTGACTTGTTTGCCAGCAAATGGATATATTTGTATCGTGAATGGTTTAAGATTTTTTTAGAAGATGTATGAAGGTTAATAAATAGTTTGATAGTTTTTTTTTGTTACTCGATAATTTTTTGTTTATTTTACAGGCGTTGTGTTGTCATCATTAATATTATTGTTTGTTATTTGAGTTAAATTCATGTTTATATTTTATTGTATAATTCTTATGTGTTTATTTTTAATGGTTTATTTATGGAATTTAAAACAATACTCAGTAAATTTACAATACAAAATATAATTTCACGCAGTCTAGAAATTCGAATAAAGCGAATTTCATAACACATGTCACACATTTAAGGGCTATATTAAAACAAAATTCTTATAACAGTCAGCAAACCGGTTTCTCGCTCTGGTACATTCAATAGCCAAGGGTTGGAGTTGTACACAGGTTCATAGATGTTGTTGGGATCGAGATAGATCACGCTATCGTTTGCTGCACAGAGATTGATGACTACCGGCGACTCGCTACCTCACCACAGTTACCTTTTAAAATGAGTGCAATATAGTCTTATTAGTTTGTAGGTAGGAGTTATACATCACAAAGCTTTAAGATACCATAATCTCTCGTTGGTAAACCACATGCGCTTATAAGCGAATTTATAATATTTTTGTATACTGTTCTCCGTAGAACAGTAAGAATTCCTATTTGTAAATGGCACAAATTGTACCTATTTGTAAATGATTCGGAGGGGCGTAATCTACGATTTTCATTACCAGCGAGATTTGACTTTTGACATCAGTGAAGATAATTGGAAACCTGGTCTTATCTTTTCATATAATAACATCGTAGCAAAGTCAAAACTGTACATTGAATGTTTTTCTAAAAAGTAATTGCTACGAGGACTGTGTAGAATGTATCGTCTGTTTGTCTGAATGTATGTTCGAGCATCACGCAAATACTATTGAATAGATTTTGTTAAAATCTTGCATAGATATTTCCTAAAAGACTAAGACTGGTCAGTCTATATCACGCTATTACCTATGGAGGATGAGCAATATTGCTTTGTGTTCGTATATTCGATACTTAACCAATTTTAAATGATTAAATTTAAAAAATATTGCAATTAACTAAAAGAAAATTTAAAACTAAAATAAAAAAGTACACTATTACAAATTAGAGGATTATATCCAAGATAAGAATGCTTGGAAACATGCTGGTCCTGCTCCATAGGATAATATAGAGTCTAGACAAAATCAAACTGGTTCCTAATTTAATTCATATTTTTTTAAATTTTATGTTATTGATTTTTACAATCTGTGACTACAGTAATTCATACACTTGTTAAAATTCTAGAAAAATTATCTACTTTTACAAGATTTGTAAATATGTGAGCACCATGTATCTATCACATAATTGATTTACCTGTAATTGCTTCATTTTTAATTCTTTTTACTTTTTTGTGGTGAACTTATTTTATTCTAGGTGCATCGTCTTCACATATAATTATATTATGTATACAAAACCTTGTAAAACATTTTAAAAGAGTAACCGTGGAGTTTCTTGCCCATTCTTCTCCATACGAACACTACCTTTTGGAAGGGGCGACTAGAATCAATTCAATTTTACTGTAAGTTTTGACGTTCAAAAGTGCCTTTAATGTGCCTATTTGAAATAAATTATTTGACTTTGACTTTGAACCGCAAATTGTAAAAAGACAAGCCAAAACGTTACAATATTGCAGATAGTTATAGATTATAACGCTATACCTTTATGAAGCTAAGCGGTCAAACATGACATGGTGAGCTTATGAGAAGGGGCAATAACAAGAAAACGGTCCGGTACTGTCCTTTACTTTTTTTTTTAATTTGTATCTGAATTCACAGATTTTGAAAAAAGAAAAACACTGTCAGATAAAGGCCAATTGTCACAGACAGTACGCGGTACAAGTAACAGACTATCACTTGTGCACTTGATGAGCTAAGACAGTAAATATTTCCCATTTTATAAACAGATCTTGACAACCATAAGCTAAATAAAATAACGGTCAGTATCACCTATGTATATTTACTATGATTTTGTGTACATTTTGGACCTACTACTACGGGTGTAAAAATACGCGAAGTAGAGAATTACTTGTTCTTGTCGTTATTATGGTCATTTGTACTGGATCATGCCTGAGAACCTCCTGAGATACTATACTAAGGTTCCGTGGGTAAGGAACCTTGAAAAGTACAAGACGAGCTGTGCCCAAATAAATTAGAACAAGCCCAGTAAGATGATGATAATTTATTGTCATGCCTTTCTTAGCAAGTATCTATTTAACAAAGTAGGTAATTATGATACGTTTGTAGTTATTTAAAATAACTTTTGGGCTGATTTAAACCTTTGCGATGTCCCGCAAAACAGTCCGTTAATATGCTTAGCATGACATTTGAATAAATAATCCATTCCATCATTATTTGTGCTTATATTTATATATAATTAGGTAGGTATATAAATTATATTTATAATTTTAATAGGTTTTTGCGTCCCTTTATATTTAAAAAATATTTTTATATTCCTCAATTTTTTACAATAGCATCTACCGCTGTTTCTTCTCAGCATCACCCAAATGTTGACTCTGGTAGAAAACGCCTATGGCATTAGTCCGCCTCCGTACATTAGTGTGCTTTGAGTATTAAATAAATTAATAAAAACAAGGTTCACGACACAATACACGTTACAAAATTGACGTATTACCAATTAAAGGAATGCAGTAATAAATAGCGGTGGAACTTTCGCAAACGAGCTCCCGGTGCGTATTTAAGTACAAAAATACAAAAATATACCTAAAAGATCCGTTATATGTGTTAATAAATCCATGAGTTAGTCACGTGTTCCGAGCACAACTGTGCTGCGATAATGACACATCTCACAATGGTACATCATTGTACTCGATAAAAGTAACACCTGACAGGTTTCCAAAATATTTCCAGATTCATTGTGTCTCGAATTTCGTAGAAGAGAACAAGTATATTTTATTATTTGATACGACAGACAGCTGTTTGAAGGTTATAGTAACTTGCGTAAGGTAGTTTATGTCATTAATGAGATTATGAAAAGAAAAGTGAGTGACTTTTTAGCTGACTGTGCGACAGCAAATATAGGGTTACGTTTTTCATACGTATCTATATGTTTCTCAGTATCTGTGCATGTGGGATTATTTACCATCAAAACATCCTGAAGGATGGCTGGGTGATACAGGATGATATCAAGATGATACAGATGTATATCAACTCGTCTGGGTCACGCGATCGTTAACATGCTAGGTTTAGTTTTTGTAAAATCAAAGTGGCGGATTTTATGAAAACGTCAATAAGAAAGGACTTGAAGAAAAATTAAATTACCATGTAGGATAGCAAAATAAAGGGTTTGATATGATGATTCTAAGAACATGACATAAAAAAGGTACAAATTTAAAAAAAAAAATAACTCGACTGGAACGGAGTTTTCCCGTGTTGTCTTTACTTGGGTTGAAGTGTTCATTTAATATTTTTGTCGGTAAATTATTTACGTGTTATTTTTTTTAAACGTTGCCCCACACTAGAAATTACTCCTATATCGTGGTTGCGTTTGCAAACATTTAAATTCACATACACAAACAGCCAGACACGGAACAAATACCTGTAGGCAATACAAATATTTGTTCCATGCGGGAGTCGAACCCGCGACACGCAGCGCAGCAGTCGATCGCTCAGCCACTGCGCCAACCGTGTCGTCAAATGTCGTATTGTCAGTAATTGGCACCATTTTGTAAATTGTATATCTTCAAATGTATCCAAAAACCAACACTGATCCCGGCTAGTGGCCTACTCCCTCCCAAGCAGGAGACCTGTGTCGCAGTAGTGGAGTTAGAGACTTCTTATGATAAATGTTAATTTCAAATTGTACCTATACATTTCAGATCTATTAAACCATAAAGAACTTACACCCACATTTCTTCATTGGTTTGTCAGCTGCTAACATATTTTCTTTTTCTTTACAGGCGGCGGAGAGCGGCAATGTCGAGGACTTTATGCGCCTGTACCTCAGCGAACCGTCTCGCCTAGCAGTGAGGGATGGGCGAGGTCGCACCGCAGCTCACCAGGCTGCTGCAAGAAACAACACTAACATACTGCACTTCATCAACAACTATGGTGGAGGTAAGTTAACAATGAATCAAAGAATTCTTCTGGTTCGTTTCCTTACTGCAGAGGATGGCGACCTGCACATACGACGCGTCAGCAAATTATGCAGTCGTCAACACTAGCTATGCATCATTGTGCTATTCACCACAATGATGCGTCCAATACCCTTCCTCTTTATTGGGTCAGACTATCTTGTCGGTGGTCTGCCTTGAGCAATTAATCTTAAGAGTAGTATTAAGCAATAAGAGACATTTTTCTTAATCGCCAGAATGTTGTTACTAAGATCCCAAAGAAGGTTTGAACAGTGTC
This sequence comes from Luperina nickerlii, assembly GCA_963855955.1. Lineage (NCBI taxonomy): Eukaryota > Metazoa > Arthropoda > Insecta > Lepidoptera > Noctuidae > Luperina > Luperina nickerlii. Next base: position 5,605,041 of record OY979662.1, read on the forward strand.
GCGAGACTTGTCTAGCGTTTGGACTTTATCAGATGACCCGACACAGTGTCATATTACAAAAGTTTGTTAGTGCGAATTCGCAATATGAAACAAGTAAGGTCAAGCTTAATAAGCCAAACTAAAGTTATAATCTCGAACGACACTATCATCATTATCATTTCAATCGAAATACTTCCACTGCTAGACATAGGCCTCCCCCAAGCGCCGCCACTTCGACCTGTTCGGTGCGGTTCGGTATCCTGTGGATTCCTGCGGCCTTCACAAGGTCATCGATCCACCCTGTGGGAGGCCTTCCAACAGTCCATCTGTTCTGCGAGCAATGTACCCGTCTCTGCTTACACCTTAACGAATAGCCGTGTGCTCTCACCGGAGCGCCGCTGGTCATCTCACCCCTTCGCGCGGCGTTACCCCGCAGGCGCAACGCAACCCTAAGCCGGTGAAATAAGCCATTCAACATTTTACAACGTTCCGCGGCCGCGATTACTTGTTGCACATCTGTGATGTAGTACGCGCTTCGCTAAAATGTCCACGGTTGTGCATTCTGTTGTAGAGACGTCCATTCGTCTAGCCGGTTTCGGCATTAGAGGTGGTTCTGGCTCACATTGCTTCAGTAGGCAAAACAATACGCTGATTTTGGGATTCTTAGTTAAAGGTGGTGCTGGTGAGTTTTAATGTAATATTTTATAAAATAATTACATATTATTGATAAAATACCTATAGAATTTCAGTACATTGAACCTTATCTTATGCTCTCTACGTACCTTGACATTGACGCATTGTTTTGTTATGAAAACAAAACAAAAGAATAACACCGTAACTCTTATAACTCCTCGAAATATTATTTTGTGCTATTATATTAGCTTTGCTGCTCTAACTCTTTACAATATAATTTTAAAATTTAAAAGTAATGATGTAACTAATATTTTTGTAAAATATAATTTAAAAAGAGTGTCCATGGAGTTTCTTGCCCGTTCTTCTCCATAGGTACCTACGCTTTGGAATGGGCAACTAGCTTCATATTTTCTGACTGACCGACTTCTTGACAATTCAAAAGTGCCTGTAAATGGTTTAATTGAAATAAATGCTTTGAGTTTACTTGGAATATAATCCCAAGAAGAGCTTTCAATTCAAGCGTTTTTTGTTTTCTTTTTTAATGTGTTATTAAAATCGGTGGTAAGTTATATTCGGTTAAGAACATCATTTGAAGTTTATATTTTATAATCAAATTCAAATTTATCTATTTGCGACACAGGTATAATGTTGTGGTACATGATGTTATTACTCGTAAAATACAATAATATTGTATCACTGTGCACTGCCTTGCAAGGCGTACAAATATTGTCTACACAGTAATATTATAGTTAGTTATAGTTTAGCAATAAATAAACATAAAAAACAATACAAATAAAGGTAACAGCTAAAAGCTAGCTAAACTTGTTAACTATAGTAAATAACAAATAAATCTGAGAACAGCATTACGGCAGTTTTTTTTTATACTAATTTAAAGTGTAACATGCTTTCTGTATCAGGAGCTTATGGAGTAATTTGAAGTCTTTTGAATCTTTTATGGATTTAGGTAGGTAGTTTGTTAAATATTTTTGGACCCAACCCTAGAAAACTTTTTGAGAACGGTTTGGTGAGTATTGGAACATAAGTGCGCTTTGATGGCGTTTGGTGGATAGGGTTTCAAATTTGGCAACTTCATAAATTCACTTTTGAACTGTCAAAAAGTCGGCCAATCAGAAAATATGAAGCTAGTTGCCCATTCCAAAGCGAAAGTACCTATGAAGAAGAACGGGCAAGAAACTCCATGGACACTCTTTTAAATTATACTTTTACAAAAATATTAGTTACATCATTGATGTTGAATTTATAATTTGAGGTGTGAACGATGTAAAAAAGAGGTACGCGTTACAAGCGTCCAGAGTAGGTACAGCAAATAGTAAGAAAACAACAATCCAAAAATAAATAAAAATAAATAAATAAAATAAATAAATAAATTTCATTTCATTTCAAAATGATTAAAAATAAGCCGAGGCAGCTAAGTGATGACCCCAACTGATTTCCTCACGATGTTTTCCTTCACACAAATTATACAACCTTTGTATTTACATAGAATAAAACAAAGTCGCTCCCGCTGTCTGTAAACTTAGATCTTTTAAACTGCGCAACGGATTTTAATGCAGTTTTCAGCAATAGATAGTGTGATTCAAAAGGAAGGTTTTTATGTATATTACATGCATATTATCTAGAGAAGAGCCGAGGGATTCAAAGATTTGTAATGTGATGTCGTAACAAACATTTATTTTTGTGCGCTTATAGGTATTACAAACGCTGGCTAAACCTTACGAGATAGATCAAATTAATGTACTACGGAATTGTATATCATAAAAAGATCGATAAAAAAGTCCGCGATGGTATATATTTATCACCTAAGGATAACCCACAGTAACTATTTTTATCTTTTACATAATTCCAATAAAAATATGGGTTATTTATCAAGCTAATTTAAACAATACAGTATTATTTTCTGTAAGTAGGTTTTTGAAAACACTTTTACACGTCATTATTATTCCTTATCCAATTAAAAACATTATATACGTTGTGCATTTCATGTAGATCGAAATTGCCCTTTACAGCATAACTATCATTAAATTAGAAGATATTCACATACATATAAAATTCAAAGTCCTGACTGACTAATATATCAACGCACAGCCTAAACCGCTGCTCCTAGAGACATGAAATTTGGAGGGTGTGTTCTTTGCGAAGAGTAGGTATCCACTAAGAAAGGGTCTTTTGAAATTCCACCCCTAAAAGGGTGAATTGGGGTAAAATTTCAAGCGGACGATGTCGCGGGCAGAAGCTAGTCAGAGCTATAAAAAGCGGGGCAGAGCAGCTGACGGGGCGGTACGAAGTTCGCCGGATCAGTTAATTATATAATATTACTGTTTCTTTAAATTCTTTCTAGCTCAGCTAAAAACTCCACCTCTCTCTCTCTCCGCCTCTCTACTTTCTTTCTAGAGCTCCAAGGACCAATCTTTATCAAAGTAATCTAGCTCAACCTGCCATCTCCGTCTGGGATCGTAAAAACCAGATTATAATAGTCGCAAATTAATATGTATTAATCATCACAACATGATTGAAATAGAAAAAGGTCACAAATACATAAATAAGAAATAAATGAAAGTATTCTCATTCAAGTGCCCTGTTCGACAACAAACCTCTGAAAGCAATATTTTTCTACTAGTGCATAGCTGTTTGCAATGAAGTAATAAAAATAATGAAAGGATGCCCTAGTTTACCATACAAACAAACTGCGGCCTTGTATTTTCAGTACGGTCACTTCAGACTTCAGGACAGAAGGTCCTTTGAAAATGTCATAATTCGCGTAGGTGCCTTCCTAGTAGTAGACCTAGTAGGTAACTTCAAACAGGAATATACATTATTATATACTAGGTAAAAGCTACCATATACCTTGTTCTATGATAAGAATCCACTTTAGACCTAACTTAGACTTAGTTTCTGCCCACGACTTCTATAACTATATCAAGCTTAGCAATTTTATACCTACTGTAAATTAGATCTGGCTTATCTCCTCCTTTTTTATACTTAAAAATGCGACCGCTTTTCATTGTGTTTTTCATAAATTTTTCGGATAATTTACTATGCACAGACGCCAAGCACATCAAGCTACTACAATCTGTCTAATTTCTTTAATAGATTTTCAACTTTATCGCTAGAGCATAAGGTTCAAAGTTGATTGGGAAAATTTAACAGTTTCAGGTAACTTGATGTGCTGGCGTCTGTACCTATCTCACTAACAAAGTCACAAATATTCTGCTTTTCGTATTCAACTCAAACAACCTCACAAAAAAAAGTCAGCACCTGTCGCGAAATCTAGGTAACTTTAGGTAGATACATTTGCTGATAAAAACGGTCGTCATGGTCTTGACAACGCAACTCTTTTTGTTTGCGACCCTTACATAAATACTGCAATAAACCACCCTATTATAAGGTGGACCAATGAATTCTAGAATATCATAATTATATGCTAAAGTTCATAGTTCAGTACACTATTCGCACTTCAACCCTTGTTTTTACCACGTCCGGTTTTCACCGGCCAAAAAGTATTGCATCTGCTTACATCGTGCACCTGTGAATTATTGAAGCCATATTGCATACACTTTGGTGCCAATATTGTACAGGAGCATTACCTACCTTATCACAAACAATTCAAGAGACAAGTTAATCCTTTTTTGCGATAGTGACAGTGTTAAGGATAATAATTTTATTGCTTTGATTTTTTTCTTTGTGTTTGTGCGAAGACTTTTTTCCCTTTTGCTTTTTACTGACTTCATCGGTCATTTGCTGTATGTATGACCGCAGAAAATTAAACTTTATGGTCACTATGCTTAGTAAATTCAGATTAGGTAAGTAGATTATGTTAAAAATTATAAGAATCTTTTTGTGTGTTGTTGTGACCAAAGAAATAGAATTTTCTCGGCCACGCTGAACTCAGGACCTCATTATTTGCAGACGTGTTCACAGTAATAATACTGTGGAAATACATACATACGTAGTACTTCTTAAGTAAATACATACATACGTAGTTCCATGGAGGTCATTTAAACCATTTGCCACTAGCCACTGCAAGCAATCAAGGGACTCATTAAATATGCCTAGATATCAGAACTTTTCAAGGGAAGAACGTGAGTCTGTTTCAATCGTGGTATAATTTTAATTAGCAAAGTTAATAAACAAGTGCGCTTATGACACTGTGATAAGGTGACAGAGGCGCATGGTTAAGTAACAGCCGCACGGGTCGATCATCAAGGTTTTTAGCAACGCTTACCGAGGTCAGACTGTGGATGGGTGGCCATCCATTACCAAAACCCCTTCGTGGCTCGAAAAGCACGCTAAGGCCGGCTGTCAGTGTACATCGTTGATATTAGGGACGGGTAGTCAGAAGCCTAAAGGTCTGGCAACCAGTCTTACCATGTTACCCAGATCTATACCTATATATAATTATAAATAAAAGGATTAATAAACGTATTATTGAAATCCTTAGAACGGTCTTTCCTTTGGTGTCCAACCATAAACCCTAACAGTGTATATATCTGACCTCCACAACCCTAACTGGTCAGATAGTCGCTCCATGTAAAATACTGGTATCTAGCTGCGTCCGGCATGGCCGCGGCCCGCCCGCAACATAGTTGAGAAACGGCTAGGTAGATGATATCATACATTGCATTTAATTGCCAATACAGAGATGCAATGAAGCATTAACCGCCGGGAGTATTCCAAATATAGGCAAAACAGATCAACAATGTTTTCCCTGTTTTGTTTAGGAATGGAGAGTAGGTACGGACGCCAGCACATCAACCTACCACAATCTGTCAGATTTCTTTAATAGATTTTCAACTTTATCGCTAAAGCTTAAGGTTCAAAGTTGATTGGGAAAATCTGACAGTTAGGTGTAGCTTGATGTGCTGGCGTCTGTACCTATGTACATGTTGGTAGAGAAATTCAATTACACTTTGCGGTACGGATATAGGGATCTCGGTGTCAATCTTGGTTGCCGTCATATAGGTGTAGCCTGGATCGGACTAATGAGAGAAACAACTCGAAAGTCTCATGTCTTTTTTTCTTAGCAATTTATTTTTACTACTTAATTTTTATGAAATGTCGCTTAATTGTAGTTAATTATGTTGATAGTTTAAGAGGTTTAACTGATTATCTGCGTTACAAGGCTTGTTATTTATTTCATATAAAGGCTCATCGCCATCGCATTTCATTCGCTTTATGAGTTAGATCGGACTCCCGGCTAGTTTCCTGCCACGTGCTGGTATTTTTAGTGCTTAGCTAGTTCGATTATAGAGAAGAACTCAGTCCAATTTTTTTTGTATTTTTGGATGTTTTTTACTTAATCACGCATATACGGCTGAACGGACTTGGTTGAAATTTGGAACGATTGGAGACTAAGACCGGATTAGGACATAGGATATTTGGAGATTTCATCCTAGTTGTACGTATGTGGGATAATCTGAACTTCACGCGGGCGAAACCACTGGCAAAAGCTAGTCATTCCTACCTAAACCAAAAGGAACTGTTTGTATCCGTTTACAATTACACAGTAAAATGTGCTAAGCCAATCTCTTCGGTGAAACGGCAGTTTTTCAATTAAGAACTTTTGTTTCGGTCCGTTTTCAATTAAACAGTTAAACTATAGGAAAAAATGTCTAAACTTGCCAAAAATTGCATTAATTGCATGAACTATAGAAGGTGTATGTCCTGTATGTAGGACCAATCTGTGTATTGAATAGGATTAGGTATAAGTTAGTATTTATATACCGTTTATTTTAAATATATTTTTAATGAATAATATTATTACTGATTAAATATTATAATATTTAAATATATGTATATATATATATATTTACTTTATAGTCGACTCTTCACGTGACCAGAGGACTGGCCTATTTTTTGGCCAAAGAATCAGCATTGCCATACAACGTGGCAATGCTGCCAGTCTTTTGGGCACGTTTCCTGTTGACATGCAGCGATGCGGACGAATTTTTCGATTCCCTTTGATTATTTCCCCTCCTTTTTATACACTTGTACATATTATTATTTTAAGACTGTTAGCTTTTTACGTTATAATGTGCGTATGATTTGTGCAGAATAAATAATTTTTCTTTTTTCTTTCTTTTTATCGACGGTTGTTTGATTTTGGCCATGCATTGTCTGTCTGACAATGGGGCTGGTCCAACAGGATTTTTCTCAGGAATTAAAAAGAAAGTGTTTGTTCCAGATTTGAACGCTAAAGACAACTTTGGCAACACCCCACTTCACGTGGCAGTGGAGAACGTCGCATTGGATGCTCTTGAGTTCTTGCTGCAGCAGTAAGTTTCAAATATTTTTGCTATATATACTACTTTTAAGAAGATGGAAGACGTAGCGTTGGAAAGCCTCCCACAAGGTGGAACGACGACCTTGTGAAGGCTGCAGGAATCCGCTAGCGAGAAACACAGAACCGGTCGATATGGAGGAGCTTGGGGCAGGCCTATGTCAGTAATGTCCAAGATAAACTCCATATGAATTGAAAAAGTCACATTGATACTTGGTACTAGCATGGATTTTAACCCACAACCTCTTACATGAGAGGCAATGCCTTTAACCACTTGGCTATCACGACATTTTATATTAAGGCTCCTTCAAACAGGCGCGACACGACACGCGACACAAAGCCACCGCAAGTCGCGCAACGAGCGGTGCCTTTGTGTCGCGCGCGATTATATCTCGTGTCGCGCCTGTTTGTAGGAGCCTTTACACGTGTTCCATCAAATAACAAATAATATACAGACTTAAAAAAATTATGAAAGTTACACGGAATGTGTGAATTTGATTTTCTCAGGCTATTTTTATCCGTCTTTCAACGAGGGTCATAAATTGGAACTGACATGTCACGTGTACTTGCGAACTTTATTTTGGGTGAATTGGACGAAGTGCAAAATAAAACTGAAACCTTGTAAATTGAAGTTGATATAACATTTCTCTATTACACAAGCCTTCAATGCATTGACTTATATATTACTACTTTTGAAATCATTGCTTCAATGTAATTTTATTTGCTGACGGATTAATCTCGAGTTTTTTTAAACATGCGAGGAAAATTAACAGCTGCGCTTTCTGCCACAATTAATGTTTTTATAGATGAGTTATTCGCCAGTAATTATCTTTATATAATTGCGTTTAGAGATTTTAATTGAAAAAAATGCTTTGAGTTTGAGTTTAAACAAGTCAGTTTTTCATGTCATGTGTGCGTGTGTCATGTCATGTCATGTGTGTTTGTCATGTCATGTCATGTCCCATAAGTGACATGCCAATAATTATAAGTTTGTCAATTTTAGCAGTAAAGCTAAGGGCGTTATGAAACCTTCTTAAGCTAGGAGGTGCTAGCACTAGAGTTTGCTTGATCGACAAACGTCTAAACTTTCCAAAAGCATAGACGGATTTGTATCTAGTTTATAATATGTACTTGCGGCAAAATGTACAGACCGCGCTATGACTTTACTTTGCTCAGTGAAGCAGGCGTTCTACTACATAAGAATAAGGTTCTTATTAATATGATACTCTTATTTACTTTGGTCATAGTAATAAAAACATTGTATGCATAAGTTGCATCAAAATAAGGTTCATTATGTGTTTCGAAATATAACTTTGCTTAACAAAGTAAAATCAAAGTACGATCTAAGGATTTTCCTTCAGACCGTATTTCGGGCATGGAAGCCAATCTCGACGGACAGTAGCCTTCGGCGTGGTAGATAATATAGTGCGCAAGTGTATACGAAAACACAAGTGCACACCCTCTTCTAAAAAATTGCCCATAAATATAGTTAGCCGATTAAAATATCATAATAACATTCCACCTGACGCCAGAGATTGACACTATTAAAAGCTCACTACAAGCTCACTTGGCCTATGTTTTCACGATGAGATTTTCACAGAATAGATCGGGTGTTATTGATTGGTTATAGATATATAGTTATTTTCAAAGATTTCAATCGTAGATTCGCCGTGCCGCGTCATAAGGTCAACGTGTTTCTGTTTCATTTTGACACCTCTGACACACATCATGTCGCACAGACATGTTTGTCATGGAAACGCCATTATTATTGTATGAGCTTACTCTTCTCATCATGGACTCTTTTTCGTGCGACTTAGTACGGTGAGGGCAAATCTTACGATTTAAATCTTTTGCTATTTTTCTTTTATTATCAAGTACCTACTACTGGAACTACTTAACTTTTTTTTAATTTTGTAGGTACTTCTTTTCCTACTTAAACGCGTATTGAATATTTTTTTTGAACTTTTATTATACTTTCATTACTTGAATATTGAATGTATAATGATTCTTCATTAGATTTATTTATTTATTTATTAAACATTTTGTAGACTTAACAGGTCAACCCAAGGCGTCTACAAACAAGTTACATTTAGTAATACCTATACGCGTACAGCTATTTGTTGTTAACATAAGTAATATTATTATTAAATACTAATGCTTAACTACTAACTTATAGTGATTAAAGCATTTACAGCTTAGCCTAGATTCTTAAAGTTCAGTTTGAAATCCATATGGTATGCTATCGTGTACTGGTATGACAGTGTGTGAGGTGGACATTTGCCGCGGATATAATTTTGTTCAATTTGTCAGTGAACAGGTCCACATCTTTAGTTAATAAGATCGAGTTGAGGAGTGTAAGGGTACATAGATGACTGTAATCAACTTGATACCTACATGGGCACTAGTCTTAAACCATTTTATATAACTTTTTGATTTTATTTTCGACTCAACCTTGTTACTTTTAACCCAAAAACAATTGAACTCGATGTGATAAATCTTAGAAAAAAATCTAATTCAAATGTGGGGAAATAATATATTTGTAATATAACATATAATAAATATGCATACACACGGCACATTGCAGTATAAAACTGATTTACATCCGTCGCCTCGCACATCAGGTCCAGTAGAAAACCAGCGTCAAGCACGTTAGTTGTCTGGCATTTTTGCTGATCTGGGCCTTTTTGGCGCAGCCGTGAGGCACACTTTCCTGCTAATTTCTTCCATCGGACTTTGCACTTTTTATTTTATTCTTTATTTTTATCTGATGTACAACCATTATCTGACTATCTTGTGTATTGTGGGGTCTTTTAGTCTGTGCTAAATAAATGTATTTTCTTTCTTTCTTTCTTCTTTCTAAATCAGATGATACAGATTTTTTAGTCTATATTAACTTGGTTTCAGTCGTGTCGATACAAGCATTTTGAATGACAAGAGCCAAGGAGCTCTTCACCTGGCTACCGAGTTGAACAGGGTAAGTCTACTATAATTATCACTAGCTGATAATAAGTCTTGGTGTAAAAATCGTATATTAAAACAAAAACAAAATAATTAATTAAAACTAATTAATTACTAATACTAATTACTACTAATTACTAATTATTACTAATTACTAATTATTAATTACTAATTATTAATTTAAAACTTTAGTTACCAGTAAAGACTCCTTCAAACAGGTTAGACACGCGATTATATCGCGTGTCGTGCCTGTTTGTAGGAGCCTTAAATGTAAGTCAAATCGATAGGCTTAGAAGATAAGCTTGCTTATAAGCACACACTATGTTATAACATGTCAATATTAGATTAAAAATGAAGTGTCGCATCATTTGGGTATCAACTATTTTATTGTCATCTTGAGCTATGCTGTAAACGATTATGGTATAGGTAAAGGCTCTGTTGCGAATTCATTTCAGGAGGACATACTTCTAAAATATTATCTTTATCCAGGTGTCGGTACTCCAAACTTTTGCAAAGTATAAGGACCAGTTCAACGTGGAGCTTGGCGGCGAGCACGGTCGCACTGCGCTCCACTTCGCCGCGATTCACGACCATGATATCTGCGCCAAAATATTGGTAACGTATACATTACCACAGGTTTAACGCGAACAACTAAGATTTGGTTGAGAACTTGCCAAAAAATGTAAACTGGCAATACTTTGCGTGTAGCAAACGAAAAACGACGATATAGGATTCCATTTGTTTCTTTACATTAATTGACAGATACGTTTTTCAAATCTTTCAGCTTTACCAAAAGATTTTTATATTTATGTTAGTTTACATCGACACAGATCACAGACTTAGGCGCTGAACTCAAGAGAGCTTGTAACAACGGATACTACCCAATCCACGAAGCAGCTAAGAACGCCTCTTCTAGAACGATGGAGGTGTTCCTCCAGTGGGGAGAATCCAAGGGCTGTTCCAGGGATTCAATGATATCCTTGTATGACAATGAAGGGAATGTGCCATTGCACTCGGCTGTTCACGGAGGAGATATTAAAGCAGTCGAGCTTTGCCTTAAGTCTGGAGCGAAGATATCAACGCAGCAGTACGATTTGTCTACGCCAGTACACCTAGCTTGCGCTCAGGTATGTTTTTCTTCTTTGCTTGTCTCTGACTATCCTCAAATATTTCCCAGGCTTTTTATTTAATGTTTCTCTATTTCCCTAGGGTGCCCTTGAGATCGTGAAGCTGATGTTTACTATGCAACCGACGGAGAAGCTTGCTTGTCTCACGTCATGTGATGTTCAGAAGATGACTCCAGTGCACTGCGCTGCAATGTTCGACCATCCTGACATCGTGAACTATCTTATAACTGAGGGCTCTGACATCAACCCTCTGGATAAGGAACGTAGGTCGCCGTTGTTGCTGGCTGCTTCAAGGGCTGGCTGGAGGACTGTGCACACCCTGGTAAGTTTCCAGGTGTTACTCATTTTTGTTATATGGTGCTTAAACGAGCCTTACTAGCAATTTTTGTAGCAGTTTCGACTGGTTGATGGCTCAAATACGGATTATTTTTAGAAAAATGACAACCCTTTAGTAAAAGATCCTCATTTGCTGAAATATTCGCAAACTGCAGAAACCACTCTCAGTTGTCATGGAAATAATAAACAAGTTACATTCGTTTAGTTCCAACACGATGCCGCCCACTTACGGCTAATTATTCTATTTGTGCTTTAATTACACAAAGTTAGTTAACTAAAGGGAGAGAAAGTCTTAAAATATTCCGAGAAATCCTGATATGACTGAAAAGTGCGGTGCGGCCCGCCAGCAATGTGATAGTTCTTAAAAAAATACGAAAGTCTATTCGGTCTATTGCAATGCGGTGCGGCCCTATCAAATCTGCGCAATATTGTATTTTCTAATCTAAATATTTGGTTTCAAACCAAATATTTAGATTAGAAAATACAATATATAATAGACAAATAATTCGTGTCCATTAGTTACGAAAGAACATTCAAACATTTTGGAGCCACTAAAATATGGACAGTTGGACATTTTGCAAATGTTTCTATGCTACGACACAGTTGTCGTAACTCTTGACCACTTTGTCTCTACTGAAGTGCCATCTCCGTACTCTTGACAGACGACAAATTGGCACTATCATTCATGTGACAGAGGCGCTAGTCTTGTATCGACCAGTCGTATGTTGCATTAATGCGTCCGCAGACAGCCCATTTGTATAACTAATGGTTTTTTACTTGGATGGGCCTTCAGCGCCAACTCCTTTTAAGCCAAATCGTTGCGAATTGCACACTAATAATAATTAATTTGGGAACTGTCAGTTCAACAAAATTTGGTGGAATGAAGTGTACAACTATTTATGGGCTTTGACCGCATTGCTGCTTGAAAATTGAGTTGCGGGTGCACATGGTCATACATCCGTTTTGAATTCGACTAATCAGTTGTGCTATTGAACAGTCTCCTGCCGCAGCCTGCATGCGCCATTAGTTGTGTTCGGCACGTACAGACGCCAGCACATCAAGCTTCCCGAAACTGTCAAATTTTCCCAATCAACTTTGAACCTTATGCTTTAGCGATGAAGTTGAAAATCTATTAAATAAATGTGACAGATTGTAGTAGCTTGATGTGCTGGCGTCTGTACATTGTATATTCATTGTTTATATTGAATCTGCGAAGATAGATTGTAAGAATGTCTTTTCTCTATGTGGGTCGAGTTTTAATTACAGCTTTCAGCCAAATATTTGTCGAACGTAATTAGAAAACATAGTCTGAGAAATATTAAAGAGAATAAATTAAACAATTTTCTGAAAAAGGGGAGCATAATGGTAATGATAAATTATATTTATTGGGTGAGCCCTTTGGCCAGCAGTGATGGGACAGTAGACGTAAGTTTTCTTTTTAAATCTAGATGAAGTCGGTGTTTTTTCGACATGAATAGCCTTCTAGTATATTAGGCTAGCTCTCGTATCAAACTTAACGACTGTTTAACCTTTTTAAAACACATAGGGTTATTAATACAACATGTTCCGGAATTAACGCATACCAGCAATTAGAATATGAAGTTATAATCATAATAAATGCTATATACGTTAAGCCGTTGGTCCCGGCTGTCATTCGTGGATCTTTGACAGTCGTTACGGGTTTGACTGTCATAGCGACAGGACTCGTTGGATCACCATTATTTAAAGACACAACCTTTATTACGTAACTCCGAAATTAAGTTCAATGTACGAAAACACTTTCTTTAACCAAATTACACGCTAAATGCTTGTAGTCGGCTTAGGGCTGATTTTACCATTCGCCAGAAAACTTTTATTCGAGGAATAAAATTGACGTTTGACAGTTTTTGTATGAAATAACTGTCATTTCAAAATTATTCCTCGAACAAAGTTATCAGATGATTAAAAATCAGCCCTTAGTCGGAGAAAAAAAGACATCAGAAGGCCAATTCTCGTAATTTAAAACGTTCAAAATCTAGTCGCAGTCTCATCTCGGCGACAAACAAATCTCAAAAACTTGTCAAAATGTAGGGAAATTAGAAGTACATATTTTTTGACAGATTGAGACTGAGATCAGACTGTGCACGTGCCTTCTGTATGTTGTCTGATAGGTCACCATAAGATTGTGCCTTTCATTTCAACATAATTGTGCTGTCTTTTAATATATTGCATGTGTGAAATACATACTTTTTCAGCATTATGATTAACTATCCTAAATGGATGTACTTCTGCAAAAAGGAACCAACCCACATAGTAACAGTTTCGAGAAAAAACTATTTTGAATAAAATTGTGCGTAAAAAGTAAGCTGGTCATACATTATAACATTAAAGCCATGGGAGTCTTGAAGAAAGAGATGTAGAAGGTCCTTGAGGTCCTTTAACTCCTGCTCCTTTAAGGTTCAGTAGATTCGGAGCAAATTGGATGTTACAGACGTATTTTCATTCGGACGTAACCATATGGAAACCTAAAAACAAATCATTTTACAGATTCGCCTTGGCGCCGACATCGAGTTGAAAGACATCAACTCCAGGAATGTTCTCCACCTGGTCGTGATGAATGGCGGCAGGCTCGAGGAGTTTGCAGCTACATGCAAGGTTAGTATTAGTATTACTTCTAATGTTTACGTGTTTTTTGGCATTGAACTCGCCTCCACAAGTGCATCCCGGGCGTCAACCTCTATACTATCATGCTGACTGTTAATATGAGCTCAACTGTCACTAATGAGAAACAATTACTTTTTATTTTGTCACCGAACTTAATAGGCTTACCAACCTAACAGACGGGGGGGATATTTGAAAAATAAATCTACGTCGTGAGCTAGTTCGCATTTGAAAAAAGAACATGTTTTGTAAAGGGTTGTAATGGATGGGACTTGGCTATGGCTCTTGAAATTAGTTTGCTAGAATCATGATCGACTCTGATGGACACCTGTCCTCCTGGTATGAACTTATAAATTATAATAGCTTATTGCTGTCGTGAACTGGATAGAGGCTTTTCATAAACCTTAAAAAAATACTTTAGGTGCATTTGATATGAAATATACAGTTTCTGTTCCCACTTTGACGCCATCTACACCAGCAGCGGGGTAATTGTGTGACACACTTACAATGGCAATTATTTTCATTTAACAATTCCACAACATTCATTGCGGTATTTACGTTGTTGAGCAAATTCATTTTTCAAACCTATGAAGCAATGTATTGGCAATTTCCTTCAAAACCGGGTGCTGATTCTACTACTTTTACCTTTTATTTTGTGAAACAAAGAACTGTAGCTAAAACTATTTGTACAAGTTTTAAGACGTCAATATCTGAGTTTCCAAGAATCCAACAAGATTGAGTTAATCCAGAGGGGATGAAATGACTTGTCCTTACATAACGACCCTTTACAGTTTCCAGTACCTTCCATCGCGTCGTAAACGAGTATCGAACTGGGTTACATATTAAAGTTTCTATAGTAGTTATGCAAACGTTTAAGAACTTAACGTTGCCATGTAGACTTTAAAAAATAAACTTAAGTATCTTTTAAGATCAGTGACATTAGATAGAAGAGATTCGGAAAAGCTTCTCCTTCAAATGATTGGGTTAATAAATATATAAAATGGTAAGATTAATTCATCTGCACTAAGGTAAGTGGAAGTTCATCAACGCCGTGCCTTTTTTTTTTAATTAATATGTTTATCTCGTAAGGATCAATTGGACTGAGGAAGATTGTATTATCTACATACATGCATACAACGAGATCTTTTCTGTTTGTCGGTTGAGTTGTTCGTAGCTTCCTCGATAGAAGCAAAAAAATAATTAAATATGTTTGCTACCTCTTTGAGTTCAGAAGTTACGCTATTATTCGTTTATAGGGTTATGTTACATTTCTCACTTGCTATTTTTTCTTTGTATGTTCATTTACTATGCTCCACATTGCCTTAACTTTAATATTAGATTTAGTAATTTTATTTTTGTTGTGTATTTTTTATTGTCGATACTGTCTTCTTTTGGACTTTTTCATACTTTTTGTTATATTGAGTTAATATTTGATTGTTTGCTTTAGTTATTACTATTTTTAATACTCTTTTATTTTTGCAAGAATTTTCTCGGTGAGACAGTATTTTTTATTTTGGTTTTAACTTTTATTTTTTTAATGGTATAATATGCTGATTTAATATGTTAATGAGTGTGTCTTTAAAAGCTTCATAATTACTGTTCATATGTTTTCGAGTTGTTATGATATCATTTCAATTTATTTCTTGTAATTTAGACTTAAATTTTAATAAAATTTGTGTGATTGTATATTATTTTCTTCACGTACCAGGCGATTCTTTTTGTTTGTTTGGGCAAGTTTAAATATAAAATGGTACTATTATGGTCTGAAAATCCTAGCTCTTCTACAGTTGTGTACATAATATCTTTGAATTTAAAATTTGTAAATATTAAATCTAAGCATGTACCTAGTTGTTTGGCGTTACACGTATCGGGCATTTTATGTATTGGGTAAATTTATATTCCTAAATAAAATGTATGAATTGATTTGATTTAAGGTTATCTGATGTTGAATTCACCTCCTATATACGTTTAGTTTAGAATAGGATTTATATATTTTCTTAGAATTCGTTAGTTTCTAGTAAAATACTTCTTGCTCTCTTCTATTCCAATACATATTTATAATTAATAAGTTTTCTTTTGGCAATTCAGGAGCACATAACTCTAGTATATATTCTATAGATTTATCCGTTATATCACTATGTTGGGGTCGGCTTCTAGTCTAACCGGATGCAGCTGAATACCAGTATTTTTCTTATTCTTCTTATTTCTTTTATCACTTCTATGTATGCAGCCTATACGTTATTGAAGTAGAGTACAGACACCGCCGCCTGTTCGAATACTGCATCAGTACGATGATGCAAGGTAGCCGCTAATCTTAATTATTATTGGTTCTAGTTTTTCTTCTGAAAGCCAGGTTTCTGTGATACATATTGCTTTGTACCTAGAATTTCGGGTAATGAAAGCGTCAAGTAAGTGTTGTTTGTTGTCAAGACTTTGGAAATTGTGGAATAGTATTTTAAACTGTAAGTCTTTGTTTGCGAAATGTATGGTTTACAGATTCATTCAGCATTTCCATAATACATGGTAAGATTAGTTAGTGATGCTCATCGTTCTCATATTCTTTTCCTGGTAAGTTGTGTCTACATGTTGTCGATTGATGTTGTGACATTTTTGTTAACAGATTTTCCATCTATTTATAATTGGTTGTTCCTTATGTATTGCGTGGTGTTCGTTTTGTTTAGCCTTAAATAAATCTTCTCTTTTTGAAGCCCTTTCTTTTCGTGATTTTGCGTCTCAAAACTCTGAAACACCGAGTCCAGTTCCCTGAAAGCACTGGCTGCTGCTGTCGACATACCTGTTCATTCTTTTACTGAGCAATTCTATTGCAAGCGGTCTATTCTTTCTGCTTTTTCTTTCTACTCGATACATGTCTCCTATGTAGCCTGATAGGTCTACGTTAACTATATCGCGGAATAGTTCTATCAGTCTATGTTATGCAGTATGGAAACTACACACACACATACTTATTATCGCCTTTTCTGATTCGTATCTTTCTGATCGTATTTATTAGGACTTATTGCGGTTATAGCTAAAGTATTATCTTGTACAGTTCATTATATTATATTGCATACATAAGCTAATTTTAATAATACCTATAATAAAAAGAATAGGATCCTATTGACAAAGTATTATTTTTTTTTAATTTTAAGTCTGTTTTTACATGTTCTAAAAACATTTATAACATATTTGCTCGTAAAGGGTCTCTTATTTCACCAATTTCAATATCGTAATGTATCTCATTACGCACTTGTGCGGTAATGTAAAGTAAATCGCACGGTTTATGAAGATGCTCCGTCAAAACGAACGGTACTTTTTTAAATCTTAGCAAAGAGTTTTTATTTCAGAAAAGTAGTCAACATTTTATGAATAAAATTAACTTTGGGAGATAAAATATAATAAATAAACATTTAATTATTTAATTTAATTAATTTTGACAATAAATTACAACCATTAATATCTGTAACAAAAACAAAAATATTAATTTACTTTATTAATAATACTGGCTGTTTTGTGCCTATGCCTGAAAAAAAAAAGCGCGAACGCGCGCGCATCGCTTATCTGTTAAGAAGTAAAAATTATTCCGCGCGCTTTTTCTTTTCGCTGTACTTTTTTTATTAGAAAATGTCGTCAAGTAATGATGAATTTATTAATTCCACACCGCCAGAAGTCTCAGAGGCAGCGAAAAAGGCTACTCTAAGCCTCGCCCGAAAAATCGACCGATAGATACTTACAAGCGTATCAAAATTTCATCATATGGAAAACAAGCAAATATGCAAGTTCAGTCAGAGTTTTATTTATTTCCTCGCAAATATGTTATAAAACGTCGTATGACATACGTGCGCTTTGAAAATTACAGCCTCTGCTTTCTTTTAGCCCTCGCCTACGGCTCGGGCAAGCAATATCGCCTCGGCTGTAATTTTCAACTTACCGCACTTATATCATAATGTACTATAACAATGGTGCCGATTCTGTTGTCATAAATGCCTCTAAACTAAAAATCACCAAAATTTAGTTTATTCCTGTCAAACGACGATTGCCCATTCTGAAATTGACTAAAGTGACACAACTTAACTATATTTCTGTTTGACAGCACTAAGATGGCACTGAGTTATTATTAATCTGTTGAAAATGGCAATTTTGCTATTCTGAATTTGACGTTTTTCACCAAAAATTTTGATTATCTATTTTAAATCGCGATTAACAACAACACAAAAAGTGAAAAATATAATATAACAGGTCGAGGCTAAATACATACATATCATTGCGCGCCACCGGCTCTATACATAATTCATGAGGTAGGGAAAACAAGTACCACGTGGAGTCGCGATTGTCAATTCGATTTTAGTTCTATCAAAATTAATATTAAATTTAGATTTTTTTGCAGCTCATAGCCAAAAATAAGGAATTTTAGTGATAGTTTAGTTAGTTTAGTTCGGTGTACAAGAGAATCGATACCACTGTGTAATAATATTTATGAATTAGAACATGCTTTTCCATGCTCATACCTAATGTTGTTTTGTTAAAACATAAATTTATGTCATTAATTATTGTGATGTCTATTAACATTGACTAATCCGATTTCATGACCCTATGTTGCACTAAACAGTTGACATTACAGAACCGGTGTGACAAGAGCCTCGCGCAGCTTCTAAACGAGAAAGACAGCGCTGGCTGCTCACCCCTCCACTATGCGAGTCGTGAAGGTCACATCAGGTCCCTGGAGAACCTTATCAGGCTCGGAGCGTGCATTAATTTGAAGAACAACAACAATGAGAGTCCGCTGCACTTTGCTGCAAGGTAAGTGAAGATTATTGATTTTTATTTATTTTCATACTAAATAATAAAGTCCTACAAAATTCAACGACTCATTTTGAAAGAAATATGAGTTTAATATTAAAATCTTAACTATTATAGAACTAGCTTTTGTCCGCTGCTTTACACGCGTGGATGTCGGAAAATATACCAAGGAAAGGTACTTCGGGATTAAAATAACCCATGTGTTAATCGATGTTATTAACTATTATGTGCGCCAAATTTCATCCAAATCCATTCACCCAATCCGTAACATACATACAGACAAATGGACAAGCATTCTTCGTTACTATTTTATTATACGTATAGATTAATTCTGGAGACTAAGACAATCTTGTCGTAATCACTTTCAATTTCAGAAAACTTAAATAGTTTGTATTTTATTCTTATTCACACATTACATTATCTTCTATAACAATATACCTACTCAATTTGATTGTAGGCTAACTTCCATTAATGATTACAGATACGGTCGCTATCACACTGCTTGCCAGTTACTTGACTCTGACAAAGGCACATTCATCATCAATGAGAGTGACGGAGAGGGTTTGACTCCTCTCCACATCGCCTCCCGTGAAGGTCACACCAGGGTCGTGCATCTACTCCTGAACCGTGGAGCATTACTGCACAGAGACCATAATGGACGCAACCCGTTGCACCTGGCAGCCATGTCTGGGTTTACCCAGACGATTGAACTGCTGCATTCCGTTCATTCCCATCTGCTGGACCAGTCTGATAAGGATGGGGTACGTACAGTTGTAATTTTTTTGTGGTATTGGCGAAATTCTTTATAAAAGGTAGATGCGTAGTACTTGTAACTGACGTGCGTCTATTACTAGTATAAACGTGGACGAAGCTAAGGAGTATGTAAAGCTTTGGTTTCCTAAGAAAGCTGTGAACGGTCACACAATAACGGCTGTCCAAGTACGGAGCGGTTTTGACCCCTTTTTTTGGGATGGAAATTATCAAATTACTTATCCCGCTGTGGGCGGAGCGGGAAGGCGTGTCAGACTTGTACTGACTAAAGCCCATCCGTGTTCCTTCAGTTGCCTGTGCCAGGGGCCACGGTATCTCTTTCGAACAACCCGCAACCCTGGGAGGCATCGGCCCTAGCGAACCCCGTCTGTTAGTGCTGACATCTCTTTGAGGCGCGGGTGGAACACAACGCGCCGTCGACCCGGGCCTAGTCCTTACCGGACGGCGAGCTGCCCATTGCTCGCCGTCCGCAAGCCCGCGCCTACGGTGGCCGGGAATCGGCTAAGGGCGCAAAGATTGTCTCTCCCTCACGCGCTCCGCCTCCTCCTTCGCGAGCATTACTGCTTCGCAAAAGGAAGCGGCGGCCTTCCATGCACTCTCGCTCCGTACTATGGCCTGGACGAGGGCCGGACGCGAGAGATCGCCGCCGCCGATTGCCGCCGTGAGGACGCGGCGGTTCTCTGCCCAAGCTGGGCAGACCTCCACCGTATGCTCCACCGTGTCCTCCGCGCGGTCCACATAATGGTTACACACGGGCGTTTCCTCCCGCCTTATTCGGAATTGGACTGATAACCTCCTTTCAACTCCAGTTCAAAAGAAATCGGTGATATTTAATCGGTTTGATTTGTAATCGGTTTTGACCCCTTAATGTCAAATACTGGTGAAAATGACAGACTTTCATGACGGTCGTTACAACATGACGGAACCGTTTTCCTAGGAAACCAAAGCTTTAGGATCCTAGCCGGTGACGTTCTGCAGTTTCTGCCTACCTCATGGGAAAAAGGTGAGTTTATGTATGTACGTTAATTTATATTCTTCTTGTTTTTTAGTCGGATACTTACTTATAACGCACCGGTTTAAATACGCTAGCACATCAAGCTACCCGAAATTGTCCAATTTTCCCAATCAACTTTAAACCTTATGGTTTAGCGATAAAGTTGAAAATCTATTAAAGAAATTTTACAGGTTGTAGTAGCTTGATATGCTGACGTCTGTTCATCGTTCTATGTTGGGAACCTAAAATTATTACCAAATATTATTTGTGTAGTAAAACACATGGTCGAATTAAAAGCCCAAGGACACCACTTATTGTCTTGTTTCCGCAAAACCAGCAAACAATCACGAAAAAGTGAAATTACAAATAACTAGTTTACAGCTGCAATAAATAAAAAAAAAATTAGTTTCTCTTTTACTACCCATTTTAGAACACGCCACTCCACCTGGCTACAATGGAAAACAAGCCGAACTCCATTGCTCTTCTCTTGTCCATGGCATGCCGCCTCAGCTACAACAACTTGGACATGAGTGCCATTGACTACGCCATTTACTACAAGTTCCCTGAGGCCGCTCTCGCTATGGTCACCCACGAACACCGGTAAGTACCAGCATCTTTTTAGTCAATCATGGCAACTATCCGATAGACGGCAAGTGGATACCTCCTAATAAAGAAAGAAAAAGTATTTATTGGGACTCGCACAGGAATATCACAAACTAAACTAAACACACTCTTATATAAAAAAAATAAAAACAAAATTCCTTTAACACCACCTAGGGTATTCCGTACTGAGTTTAATGTATGGTATCTATATATAATGTATTGTAACTATAATGTGGGTATTCTGTTGCCGAATTTAGAGACTAGCCACAGTTGCCCGTAATTTTAATACGCAATAGTGATTGGACACATAAAATCTAGTTTCACCACCAAGCAGCATTGTCATCATCTGCCTGCTTTTTCCCAACTATGTTGGGGTCGGCTTCCAGTCTAACTAACCGGATGCAGCTGAGTACCAGTATTTTACATGGAGCGACTGCCTATCTGACTTCCACAACCCAGTTACTGGTTATTACGATACCCCTTGGTAAGACTGGTTGTCAGACTTTCGGGCTTCTGATTACCCGTAACGACTGTCAAAGATCCACGAATGACGGCCGGAACCAACGGTATAACGTGCTTTCCGAGCCATGGAGGGGTCTGGGTATGTAAAGATGCTCACTCATCCGCAGACTAACCGCGGCAAGCGTAGCTTAACCTGATCGATAGACCTGTGCAGCTGTTATTATTTAGCCATGGGTCCCTCACCAAGCAACATTGTGTCTTTGAAAAAGTCTTCGTAATGGCTGACTATAAATCCCAAAACATGTGATCTTGTAGTTAGGAACATGATGCCGACTAGTCTAAGACAGCCATTTTTTGGCAAAATTAATCAAACGACGACGACAAAACGACTTTTGACGAGATTTGTGGCCTTATTCACTTCAGAATAAGTTTCAGTTTACTCTTCACTAGCAGATAAAAATTAAGTTTCATTTATTTTATCCGGGTGATAGTGCATATCGGGATATTGTTATATATGCGGTATATAGCAATGTTACAAACAATTCCACATATTTTTTTTTATCATAACCATGTTTCAGGGCCAAGGAGGTGATGGCGCTTCGTTCTGACCGTCATCCGTGCGTGACCCTGGCTCTCATAGCTTACATGCCTCGTGTCTTCGAAGCTGTACAGGATAAGTGCATTACTAAAGCCAACTGTAAAAAGGATTCTAAGAGCTTTTACGTAAGTTTTAAATTCCATAAAATTTATCACTAGGCAATGAATTGATTTTCAGACTTAGTCATAGGGTCAATTGGATGATGATTGTTCATTAAAATGTTTCGATGGTTTATGTTATAGAGTTTTATTTTGTCATCAGTAGGTAATAATTTTAGGTAGGGACGATAATAATAGGCAGGTTAACGGGAAAATAAGACAGTATTCAAGACTTGAGTTATTAAAATGATTTTTGTAGTTTTATCGATAGCTAGAAGACTTAATAATCCTATCTTAGAAACTACAAAGATATTAAAAGCCAAATCTGAATGAATAGCATAGGTATTCTAAATTAATTAATCATGTTTTTATTTAGATTTTTCTATTATTTGATTGATGTTAAAATCAAGAGGTAAGATATCAATATTTTAAAACATATTGCTCGGTAGGGTTAGTTTTTTCTAATTTTCAACCAATCTAATCTATTAAAAACCTATTTAGATAAAGTATAGCTTCGATGCCCTGTGTCCACAACTAAAGTTGGAAGATGGCAATAACGTTCGTCGCAAATCGGAGAACGTGCCAAAATCCCAGAACATACCTTTACCCGCTCTGAATGTAAGTTTTAATCTATACATTTTGTTTCTATACATTTTTTTCTTTCATTTGCTGCATCGCAGATTAAGTATTCTTTCAAATTCTACCAACGGTCGAAGCTTGAAGTCGACGCATTAAGACTGGCTCTAAACGATCCCAAGTATCGGCCAGAACCGTTGAGTGTTATCAACGTGAGTCAAAACTCTTTGCAGAGTGGTGCCTGGCTTTTATACACTAATGTGCCAGGATTTTGGTGCTCAAAAATCACTATTTTGTATAGCAATGCTTACGATTTCTTGCTTTCGTGAAGGGGTAAATACAGAAGATACAATAGACGATCAACCTAGAGTTACCAATAATATAATGATAATAGCTGTCAGAAGTAATAATGTTCGAAAACATTAAATCATGATTACAAGTATTGTTAAAGCCACAGATGGCTTTCTAAGGTCAATAAAAGTAAAAAGAAAAGAGAATATAGATAATTTGACATCAAATTGTATTATAGTCGAACTATTTCACCTGCTGTCATACTAGTTTCTTAGTACATTACTAATCCCAATTTTTAAATGGATACTCTGTAAATATAAAGCAACAACAATGCTATCTTGTCTAAAGCAAACCAAAGCATCAAATTCCTGGCATTACTAAAATAAACACGGCAACACCGACGCTTTCACTAACCTACACTATTTGTATAGGTGGAGGTTTTTGTATTAATTTCGCTTATTTTCTTGTTTTGTAAATATATCTAAAACTCACCGCAATAACATTAGCACATGATATCTTCAACGTACCTATGATCAAGCTTCGATAATCCAAAATTATATAAGTTGCAACTAAATTAATGTTTTCCATTCGAAACTAGAAGTTACTTAGATAATGCAACTTTTTTTTCTTAGAGCTCCATCGAAACTTCATCACAATACATTTTAAAACAAGCTTAGGGTTAATCCTTTACTTAATTTACTTTAATAATTACAGGCCATGGTAGCACACGGCAGAGTCGAACTACTAGCTCACCCACTGAGCCAGAAATACCTGCAAATGAAATGGCACAGCTACGGAAAATATTTTCACCTAGCCAATCTTCTCTTCTACTGCATCTTCTTGATCTTTGTAACGGTGTACACTTATTTACTGATGATGAATTCCGAGGCTGCTTCAGCAACGAAAAAATCTACTAAGTGTAACCTGTCAGACCCAAATAGCGCTGAACGAGAAAATAAAACTGAAAAAAATATTGTTTTTACTCCAGGTAAGTAACTCATACAGCAAAACTTTTTAATCTCATCATAAAAAATATTATAGAAAATAACGCTTATTGTTTTAACTATTATTACTCATTTATTTTTATTTACATTATAGATTTCGAATCTAAGGTCGCCATGTATACAAGTACAGTAGCGATTTTGGTGTACAACTGTATATGCCTGATCCGTGAAGCATACAACGTAAAACAACAGAAATGGCATTACATGGTTGATCCATCAAACTTAGTCTCTTGGATGCTGTACATAAGCTCGACTCTGATGGTTTTCCCAACGCTCTTTCCATATTTTGAAGAAATTCAGGTAGGCCCCAACGTTGTTACTTGAGGGACACATTCCCATTTATAGAGAAAATATCAAACAATGAGTAAAATTATGTGTTACGACTATTTATGTTGTTTTCACTTGAATTAAATATTATTTCAAATTAATTGTGTTTCAGTTCTCGGCTGCTGCAATTACTGTATTTCTGTCATGGTTTGAGCTGCTTCTCCTACTCCAACGTTTCGACCAAGTTGGAATCTACGTTGTCATGTTCCTAGAAATACTTCAGACCCTGATCAAAGTTTTGATGGTGTTTTCAATCCTGATCATCGCATTTGGGATGGCGTTCTATATCCTCCTGTCTAAAGTGGGTCCTGACGAGACGGTATTTATGTATATTGCTATTTTCGTAGATTTTGGTAAGATTTATATTATAATTTTATAACAAAAAAGTTACCACTGCTAACGCTATAGCACAATAAAAAGTAGAAAATAGTGTTAGTAACTAATGCGGTATTAATAACTAACATTAAAGCAGGTAAGTGAATAATGTGGTAACTTGCACTTTTGAAAGCCCAAATAGCAAAGCGCTATTGGGTTCGCCTTTTGTGCACAGGGTTGTGGTTTCAATTCGCAAACTGTTTGTACAGCACACACTTGTGCCAAGTCTGGATGTTTGTGTACGTGATTTGTGTGTGTAATGGCAACTTTAACACACGGTTTTTGCTGTGAGCCTATAACTGTGAATTGTCCATCAAGCCCGTTTTAACATGCATCATAAGAGATTATACTGACCCAGCTTGCGTTCATGACGTCATGAAAATACCTGATCTAATTGAGACCAACTAACATTTCACAATAAGCGATTTGTACATCCATTAAGTAAAAAGCACAAAGCGAAAATGCTGTCATAGCACAAAACATCTGCTTTCACCTTCATTTACGCGATCGAAGACCATTATAATCTAAATCAAACCAACGCGACATTTGCTCTGCGAAACTTACTTATTTTTTTTTTATTAATTATATTTCTGACAATATGCTGACTTATACATTTCCAGGGACACCACTTGTCATTTAATAGCATACCGATGTCTCTAATGAGGACTTTTGCTATGATGCTTGGAGAACTAGACTTCGTTGGCACTTACGTTCAGCCCTATTACAAATCTGAGACCGATATACTTCTACCGTTCCCAATGCCCACGTTCTTCATACTTGGTATATTCATGGTATTGATGCCAATATTGCTGATGAATCTCCTTATTGGTTTGGCTGTGGGAGACATTGAAAGTGTGAGGAGGAATGCCCAGTTGAAGAGACTGGCTATGCAGGTAATGCTTTTACTGACGAACCTTTCCTAGCTAGTCTTATTTCACTTTAAATGTAACTTTACACAACACAAAATCCTCATTGTGTCAGCAAACCTAAACGAACTGTCAGGAAGGATTATGAAGACGTGACGAGAATGTTTGTCAATGTTTATATATTTCAACACTCTACAAAACAACTCTTCTACATTGATGTTCATTACATTCAGGTCGTACTCCACACTGAGCTCGAACGCAAACTACCGGCCATCCTTCTCGAGAAAGTTGACAAAGACGAACTGATTGAATACCCGAACAATAAGAAATGCAAGCTTGGTTTCCTCGACCTGATCCTGCGCAAATGGTTCTGCAACCCCTTCACTGATGATAGTATGTTGACCTGAATTAATATTAATATGTATATACTTAAATATAGGTATGCTTATTTTATAATGCGAATGAATCCATATCAATTGATCATCTGCGACATGAACTACATGAAAAATGTTATCTTTGCTCTATGATTTTCGATTTCAAATCGTAATGTATGTATCATTATCTTCAAAATTGGCGAATTTACCATCCTCATCTAAATTTTGTGTCTTGTTGAACCTAGCTAAGTAGAAAAGTTTACTTTTTGAGACCTGTTCATCATCATAACTATTAAAAGAATGTGATTGTCAATTTTGCTCACTTGCTACGATCTTATTAATAATAAACAATCGAAAGCAAAGTGTAGTCCACTGTGTAATATTAATGTTACCGCGACATTTTAAATTATACTTTTACTTTTATATTGAAACGCTGGTACCAGAACAAAATCCCTAAAGTATTTGTCTTTGTTGGCACGTCATTTGCAGCTGGCCTCGACTTGGTACTGGAGAGCAGTGAGGATTACATTACTGCTGAACTGGAGAAACAGAAGCGCAAACTGCGAGACATATCATTGGTACTGGAACAACAACATACACTCGTGCGCCTTATTGTGCAGGTGCGTTTTCTGCTCTTAATTCATGTCATCATTATCATTAAGCCAAAAGCATTCACTGCATATTGGCCTTCCCCAAGCATTGCCACAATGACCAGCCACGTGCTTCTCACGTCCTGCGGATTCCCGTGACCGTCACCAACCATACCACACTGCATCTTCACCGTAAAGTGTTCCAGAACTTTTCGACATCGGGCATCTGTTCTGCAAGCAATTTTCTTATATTCTTGGGACGTTGTTGGTTTGTTAGTTCATCATTACTGAGTCATTATTGTTACCAATCTTGACAATTCAAGGCTTTTGGGGTGAACTAAAGATACACTCTTTAGAATCGTTCACTCATTTACTCCGAGTCTTACTAAATATCATTACACAGTACGCCACAGATCGTAACTACATGTTTCAACATATTTTTTCAGAAAATGGAAATCAAGACCGAAGCTGATGATGTGGATGAAGGCGTTTCACCTAGTGAAACTCGTGTGATTCCGCGCTGGAGCTCACCCAGGATCCGCAAGAAGCTGCGAACCGCTTCATCGTTTAACAAAGGTGGCTAAACATCACAACAAACCCAACAACCTGGCTAGGAGATTGACCATCACTGATTCTAGATTTAGGTACTTATTTGTAGGTTTGTCTTTGAGTAGAATATCCATTTCTGTGTGTCTTTTCGAAATAGCTATCATTACCTGTATATCTATATTTATTTTGATCCTATAAAAATATCGGTGGACTTCAATATTAAATTTCATTTCCTTGGTTACAACTTAAAATATTTTATTAACTTTGTTATATTTATATGCTACTAAATAATTATATTAATATGTTTTGAACTAA
The DNA here is from genome assembly GCA_963855955.1 of Luperina nickerlii. NCBI lineage: Eukaryota > Metazoa > Arthropoda > Insecta > Lepidoptera > Noctuidae > Luperina > Luperina nickerlii. The sequence goes on from OY979662.1 coordinate 5,632,602, forward strand.
AATATTAATGTTAGCTATATATCAAAATGAATTAGTGTCTCGAATTTATTGTTGTAGTTTGAAATATTAGTTCTAAGAATAAGTGTCAGTAGTTCATAAAATATAATTAGTATGATCGTGATTTCTTGTCAGTACATAAATAATCACTTGCATTTTTTAGATTTGGTGGATTTAATTGTAACAACTTTTATAAGTATTTTATTACTGCATTTTCTCAAATATTTTCTATCGAGAATACTTTAAGGCATTCCTGTATTTTTTCATTATATTTTTTATTATAGTTTTTACTTTTTATTCATTTGAGGTTTACAATGCTATAATTCTATACTCTTCTTCGTACAGAAGAAGAGAAAAAGAATTATATACATTCTATATTATATCAATTTCATTTTACACTACGGGTTTATTGTAACGGTTCCGATAGGGCTGTTTGCAACTTAGTTTCTAAAAGTAAATTATCATTATTTCATAGATGTTTGAAATATAAGATTTTATGCTACATCTAACCTATGTGTACACCTTTTTGAGCGACTAGTGCTTGTTCGTCACGGCCTACCGCAAGGACCAGGTGGTACAGAAAGGTCTAATGTCCTTACATCGAAGAGGCTTTGTGCCGTATCTTAATATGGCACAAAGCCTCTTCGATGTAACAGTAACTTAGAATGATAATATAATAAATGTTAATTAAGGACTATCTTATAATCATTTAACCTTTTGACCGCTACAGTCATGTATAGATGACAGACCAAAATGTGCCCAGCACGCCACGGCTCGACTACAGGACAGACTGACGCCGAGGGCACGTTTTTTATTTTTTGACGTGTGGCGGTTAGAAGGTTAATAGTACCTACATTTCTGATCTGGGTTATATTGCCCAATAGGTTAATTCAAAATATAAGAAATATAAAAAAATAGATGTATGAAATTGATAGATGTTTCTTCAATAATGTTACATTCATATAATATCAGTACATTTTAAATGATTCCGGTGTTTCAGACAGCCTGTATTTTCGGGTACTTCTCGAAAATTTCTGGGTGCGTTTTGAAGGAAGTTTTAGATGTAAAACACTATGCGTGCTAAAGGACCGCTTGACCACAGTTAAATGCAATTTGTTCCAAGTCACATGCTAGTCGATTCGTAAGATTCTTATTAAAAAAAAAATCTTTTTAGTTATTCGTAGGTAAATCTAGTCTTTTATACCAAATATAACCATAAAGTTTTAAAATTAATATCACGAAACTTAATTTAAAACTTAAATACTTACTTTTATATTGAATAGTCCATTACTAAAGAGATAAATTTTATTCGAATTTTATAATTTTATAACAATAATAATCATAATTATTATTTTTTTGTTTAAAACTAATAAACGTGCAATTAGATTCCCCTAACATAAGTCTTTGAAGGTCTCTTTACACTTTGCGAGTGGTTACACATTTATAATGTTATGAAATATACTCTCTTACTTTCTTCGAACCAAAAACTTAAAAACATAATTTTAAATAACAGCTTCGTACCACAGGACCAAAAATTGTTTTAGTATGCAGAGGTTTCACTTTTATTATTTTGTTACTTAACATTGTTGGCTATTTTAATGATGTACTCATTTTTTTTTAAGAAAGATGAGCTCTGGTAAGAGAGAGGTGGAAAGAGAGCGAGGCCTTTACCCAGCAGTGGGGGACATTAATGGCTAATAATAATAATAAAACAGTTGTTGTGTTAAATAAATACACTTAATATTTAATATTAAATTGCCAGCGATACAGACAGACCAAGCAAGAAAATTTTCCTTCGCAATATTGAACGTCCATTTACTTTTTGGAACAACATCTGAGGGGCAATTCTACTAATTTTAACAACGTTCACAGTCTGATCTCAGTCTCAATCTGTCAAAAAATACTTCAAATTTCCCTACATTTTGACAAGTTTTTGACATTTCTTTGTCGCTGAGATGAGACTGCGACTAGATTTTGAACGTTTTAAATTACGAGAATTGGCCTTCTGCTGTATGTAGCCACTGGCACATAATGACATGTAAAGAGGTCTGAAGTAAGATAAAGTTAAAGTTATATAAGTACAAGCTTTACTTGAGAGCGAAGCTCTTATATATTATATTACATTTGACTTAGAAAAGAGAAGTTTGCGACTTCTAACGACCATACATTGTATGACATTTTTTAACTAAATATTTATGTATAATTTTATATACATTTATCGGTAGTGTTTGTACGTAATTTTTATAAGAACGGATAAGGGTATTACCATCCTAGTTATCATTATTTCCAACTTAGCTTATTTTCAATACTAACTTTTGGCAAAACAACACAAACAAATTATTGTGTGTAAATATTAGAAAAAAATATAATTATATGGACTGCAAAAATATCATTCAAGTTCGAAAGACAAATCAGTTAAAAATTTAAACCGGACTACATTGTGCGTTCTACGTTTACGCAGACTGCTATGTTATGAAGACTTAAAAAATAACATTTATATATTGTTTTCTACGGTTAAACTAACACAGAACGTTTCTTTCAAGATTGACATTATATTAAAATTTATTCCAATCTGCTTTAAAGTTAAATGGACTCTCTACGTGCTATAATATTACTATAATTACTTCATTCTTTCTCTACTAACGTGAGACTAGGTTGGTAGTACCTAAAAGATGTGTATTTTTGGACGAACGTGTTTTAAAGATATGTTAGATGTTTTGGATAATGTTGTTAAGAGCTTGGAACGCGTAAACGCATGTAGGATAAGGTACGAGGCTAGTCCCATAAGACTTTGACTTCGAGGGTTTCGAGAAACAAGGCCAATTTTGTTTTACATAAAATAACGCGGTTTGTACACCTCCACTACAGTCCACAAGATAGTTTGCCATAAGGACCAGAAAAATATTCAGACCCGTGCGTGTCAGTAAAATACAAAAATATGGAATAACACGACTATTAAAGTCGTATGCAACCGCATTATAATCAAATAGAATATATAATATTGGTGTCATGTCTAATAATAACCGTATAATTTAAAATATTAAGATTAACTGAGACTCATGTCATCGTTGCCATCCAGGCCATAGTCTCTATCATGTAACAACATATTTGATGTTATTTTTTTGGAATTAAAGTTTTTTCTGAGTAGAATTTGTTGTTGTTTATTTTTAACCTTTATACACTGAGACTGCAAAAAAGCGGGTAGGTTATAAAAATGTGATAACTTTTAAAATATTTGAGCAAACCTTTTAAAATAAAAATTAAATTAAAGTTTATTTAATTACAAACATAAGAAGAAGTAAAACCTTTTGATTTCTTTTTGGTGATTGTATTAAAATCCATAAATAAAAAATAAGACGATTTTTTTAAATTTTAACATATTTGAAATAATTTGTTTTACATTGATTTCTGTTTATAAATATGGAATTCTTGTGCAGAAATTCATTATTCTGATCAAATTAAATTAAAAACATGCCATCCCCTGTAGAGTCTACCAGAATTCTGACAATGCTTGAATACGGGCGCAGTGAGCGTTATACAGCGAGAACTGTTTGTGTGTCGCTATCAACCGTTCAATGAGTGATGAGCGATTTGAAGAGAATGTATCCAATATTCGCAGACCAGGAATAGACCGAACACGGTGCATGACAGCGCGGGAGGATCGATATATATTGTGTTAACAATGTTGACAAATTGATTTCAAACGGCTACTACAGTGAGGCGGCATCATGCTGAAACAAACTTGAAGCCATTTAGACCTACAAATGGTCCAAAACTCGAAAGGTAGCATCGAAATTCATGACTGAGTTACGCTAGAGAACACATGAATCGGTCTCTGGATGACTATTCAAGACTAATGTTTTCAGACGAGTCGAGGTTCATGCAATACACGCACGATGGGAGGCAAAGAGTCTTCAGAAGACCATGACAGCGCTATAACCAAGCTTGCATTGAAGAGAAAGAGAAAGTGCCGCAGGGCGAGGCTCCATACACGTGTGGGCTGGAATTTCTTCCAATATCCGCACCGTGCTAGTGGTAATAGAAAATGTCACTTTAACTGCAGAAAGATACGTGAATGAAATCTTAAATGAGTATGTTGGCCCATTTTTAGTAAACATGGGCGAGAACGCCATCTTTATGCAAGATAACGCTCATCCCAATACAGCTTAGAAAGTGTTTTTCCACCTTGAAGATGGCGCTATCACACGCACGGAGTGGCCAGCACGCAGCCCAGACTTGAACTCGATCGAGCATGCCTGGGACAAACTGAACGACGAACGGACGAATTCCTCTCCAATCACGCTTCGTGAACTGAAAGAAGCAGTAATAGAGGATTGGGAGAATATTCCTCAGCATTGGCTCAGAAATCTGGTGGAAAGCATGCCAACCCGTATAACAGCTGTATTAACAGCTCGTGGTGGCAATACAAAACACTAAAATGTGTAAAAAATGCATATTTGATACGGTAGCACATTTTTTGAAATATAGTGGAAATGGTAATTTTTACTTACCTTACTCTCAAAATAAACTTCATAGTCTTAAACTTTTATGACATTGATTTATAGTCCACTTAACAAAGGAGTTGTAGAGTGCGTGAGCTAGGCCCTAAGTGATTTCTTCAGAAAGTTGTTTAGGGACTAAAAGTCCCCGCGTCTAGGAGGTGAGCCGGAGTGGGGGGGGGATAAAAGTTTCCACTTTTAAGTTTTTCGTTTATATCTTTAAAACGGTGCGTCGTAGAGAAACGACCTTCGACGACGATCAACGACGACGACGACGATGACGACGACGATCTACGATCTACTTCGACGATCTTCTACGTAATGAAAGCATTTCAAAAACTAGCTCCAATTTTGGATGTTATTGAGGTTTTTGTTACCGACCCGCTTTCTTTGCGGCCCAGTGTATTTTTTACAATGAGGATAAGAACGCAGAATATGAAAAGCAGTTAACAAAAAATCGAATGACATAATGTTAGAAAATATTTAATTTAGGTTAAGGCAAGTAAGGTAGAGTTAATTTAGGTTATTTCAAATCATAAGCCTACTAAAAATACTTAAGAATAAGGACTACTTCAGTATATTACAATAAAACAGTAGTATACCATTTTAGGTCAGAGTGGTTCAGAACGTAATCTAAAGCGCGGGAATCTGAATTCAAATCGCTATAAGTCCACTTCTCTACCACCTCGATACACACGATGTTCGGACGGAATACATTCTCGTTACCATCGCTGCGATGGGCCATTCAGTGCCGATCCATTCACACATACGCCATACAATTTCATTTTCTATACAAAGGTTTTTTCGAATGGCAGCTCGGTTTTACTTATGAAATCTGGCGATAGATGGCGATACCTGTCTCGTTAGCGCGTTTACCGCCGACGTTTTCCATATTATTGATTTTTTCATCGCGCAGCTGCGCAGTTCAAAAATAAACGACAAAACGCTTCTTGGAATCCTTTGTTTGAAAATTTTCATTTTTTTTCGTACGTATCTGTTTTGTGTTTCAATTTTCACAGAGAATGTCTAATAGTAGTAATTAGGTGGTAACTAGGTTTTGGAAGTGCTTAAATTATGTTAGGAACATTTTCTTTGATCTTTGGTTTGTAACAAAAAACGGTTTCTTCGGCTCTAAGTAGTTTGACATTAAGTATTAAAACTTTCCCGCGGTTGAAAATTATGCAAGTAACAGTTTCTAAATAAGATTCAAAATTTAATTTAGAAAAAGTGCGACTATGAAGTTATCATGTTAATACATTTTTTAAACCTGATAATTTAATACAAATTATCGTATAGCTTAGTAAAGGCTTTTAGACATTGTTTTGGTTGCATTCCATCAAAAAGTTTCGTTTTCTGATGAAGTAGATAATATCAAATTATATTGTAATATTCAACTATTCTTGGAGTGCGAATAGAATGAAAAAAATACTAAATTTTTATTGTTAATGTCTTGCTGCGGTATGAGGTCCCATGTTTTTTGCAAGTGTTTGTAAAGTTGTTGTTCCGTCGTCAAATTTGGCGGGAAATCTCTCAAAGATTTTCGTTGTACATGTCCCAGGCATGCACGATAGGATTTAAGTCGGGCGACTGCGCAGGCCAATCTCTGGAGCCTTTGTACTAGTTGCATCGCTTTGATATTGGGTTGTCTTCTGGCGGTCATTTGGAGAAATCGATCCTGTCTCTGTGTAGTAACACGATATCTACCCGTGTGTCGTTCAGCCACATCCGTATCCGTAGTGACTACTACCACAGTAGTGACTACTTGATCTTGTATTCTGTAACGATACTGTGACTGTCTCGGGCTAAAACCCACCCGTGTTCCTTCCTTAGCCCTTTATGTTCCGGGCCAGCGATAACCCTTTCGGACAATCCCGCTGACCCCCCAGGTTTCAGCCCTAACATGATGCTGACATCTCTTTGAGGCGCGCGTGGAAAAAGTTCGTGCCGTACGGCACGGGCCTGGTCCTGATCGGACGGTGAACTACCCATTACTCTCCGTCCGCAGGCCCGCGCCTACGGTGGCCGGGAGTCATCGCGCGGCTTCCGACGCCCCGAGCGTCTCCCGCGGCGCGCGGCGGCTGGGATGGGAGGCTCTCTTCCTCAGTCATCCCACCATCTCCTTCGCTAGCATGACTGCTTCGCAGAAGGAGGTGACTGCCTCCCACTCCCTCTCGCATCCGGCCCTGGTTCAAGCCATGGTCCAGGATGCGAGAGGTCGCCGCCGCTGCCGATTGCCTCTACGAGGACACGGCGGTGCTCCGCCTAAGCGGGGCAAACCTCCACCATATGCTCCACAGTGTCCTCTGGGCGATCCTGGCAATGATGATACCTGGTGTACGGACCCTCTTGCTCTGCCTATTGATTTCAATCACAAGCCTTTAATTATTGAGAAAAAATTTATTGAAATTTTAATACCAGTCGACAGACCTAGGCAATGTTGTATCTTCTCGAAGGGTAATTATGATGCTATTAAATCTGAAATTTATCTAATCAACTGGCCTCAGTTGTTACAATTAACGAGCTTGGAAGATGCCACTACTAACTTTTATAGTAAGCTATATGAGCTTAGAGATAGAGTTTTTGAGGTGACAAAAAACCTGTAATGACAATTATATAACAAACATTGAGGCTTCTATTGTAAAAAAATCCTAAATCTTTCTGGCCGTTCGTAAAAAGTAAGCAGAGGGCTGGCTCGTTTCCTAATGAAATGTTCTATCGTGAGACCTCTGTGAATACAGGACAAGATATTAACTAACTCTTACCTATTTCCGGTCCACCTTTTCAGAACCTGAATCAAAGGCTGATGATGAATCCCCCCCGGTGGGTACCCACATTGTCGAGGCGGGGGGGCTCAGTAGCCGTGGCTTGGTCACCCACGGTGAAGCGAAGAGGAACCCGAGGAGGGGCCGCTCGTCAGGGCTTTTGCCGATAAGCCGCCGACGTAGCGGCCAACAAGTAGGTTGCGATACCGCTTGGGCGACATCGCAACTGAAGCGGGCCGCAATGTCTTATGGGAGGCATCGCGGCTGAGGGTTGGAGGCCGCGGCGGGAGAGGAGTGCCGGTATTGCGGTGCGCCGCTCTCCCTACCTTCCGTGGCCTTGACGGGGTCGCCACTGTCTGATGGCGGACACTGTGGGGCCGCAGGGGAGGAGGAGTGATGGTATGACGTTGGCCGCTCTCCCTATCCTCTGCGGCCGAAAATTGGCAGGCGGCGGGGCCAATGACCTGACCCGTCGCAGGAGGACCAACGGTGCCCAGATACGGGGCCGTCTGGCGCCCATGTGCTGGTTTGGTCCCTGGGGTGGTTACGGCGTGCTATTTGTTCTGGTGCGCCGGTGATGGGGAGTACTCCCCAGAGGAGGGTCCGGTAACGGACAGCCGCGGCGAGTTCACAGATGAGTGCTAACGCGTGCCCGTGTTCCCGCCGGAAGCGGCAGAGGAGGACACCGTGGAGTTTTAGTGGGTTAGAGTCCCACATAACTGCACTATCTCCCCGTGATAGTGCAGAATACATGAGCATTAATCTACATAAAAAAGAGGCTGATTATGAATATAGTTCCAGTGAACAATGTGGTAATACTGGAATGTCTATCAGAACAGTTGAAATAAACCACTCACGTGTTTTGAAGCTGCTGGAATCTTTAGACCTCAGTTAAAAGTGGGGTGCCTGACCTAATACATCCTATGTTCATAGTCGCTTGTGCTGATAGTCTTGTGGAACCCATTTCTACCTTATTCAAGCGCTCTCCTTCCGAGGGTAACGCCGAATAATGCAGCGCCGAAAGTTTGCAATAACGGATAATTCAATAACGAAAGCACGAGGCAACGAATATCGCTACAACGAAAACATTTGATAACGAATTACGGAACAACGAATGCACACTTCACACATAACTACGCGACGTCAAAATAATGACACAACGAATGCATGCAGCAAAACAGTCAAAAAACAACAAAACAAAAAAATTGGTACAATTTGGAGTTATTTTCAGTACTTACTTAAATTTTGCTAAAATAAAATAGGCTAACGTCATATTGTTCTTATTGGTTACTAGTATTAAATATTCCTAATAAGGGTAAGTCAATAAATATTATAAATTAAAGACCTGTGTTCCTATTACTCAAAATGAGCCTGAGGTATGGCATCACCGCTGGAAACGGCCTGCCAGGCACAAATAATGGAATTTATTTAAAACCATGAAATAATTTAGCAAAGAACACTATTACGTTGGTGTTGAACGTTATTATCTTATTTTAGCAAAATTTAAGTAAGTTCTCGATATGACTCCAAATTATTAGTAACTAGCTTCTGCCCGCGACTTCGTCCGCGTGAAATTCGTACTTTCTTCTAAAAATTTCCAAAATGTATGTTTATGATCTTAATCATTTATTTACATAAATAAGTATTCGGGCCAATTTTTAAGTTTATAGATTAAAGGGATTAGATGTTTCAAATAAACTGTATCCCCACTTTTCACCCCCATAGGGGTGAAATTATGAAAAATCGTTTGGGATGTGTTTATAAATTGACTCAAAGAACAATACCTATTTTCGAGTTAATGGAAGCAAGCAGTAAAATCCACCCATTTAACTTTATCACCCTTTTCCACCTTGGTAGGAGTCGATTTTTGCAAAACCCTAAAACACATACTTTTTTATTTTTTGTTTTAGTAGTACCGAGTTTCGAGTTAATCCAAGAGCGGGTTACATATTTTTTCTAACCTATCAACTTTGTCACCCCCTAGATCCTCTGGGAGGGGTTTTGTTTAAACTAAAAATGACAATCTTTATTAGTTACTGAGCCAAATATTGCCATGTTTCAAGTTTCTTCACTAAATGAATAAGACTTTTCATATAAACAGTACCCCGCTTTTCACCCTCACAGAGGTGGAGTTTCTAAAAACCTTTGGGATGTGTTCATTACTTAACTCAAAGATTATTATTTATACCAATTTTCGTGTTAATCAAATCACTCAGTAAAATCCTCCCCTGTAAAATTAACTACCCCTTTTCAGGTAGTTAGGGGTAGATTTTTGAAAAACCCTGATACGTGTTATTCTTTATTTTCGGTCTTAAGTATAACTTTCGAGTTAATCGGACCAAGCGTTAAAATTCATCCATACAAATTTTGACACCCGCCAATCCCTCTTTAGAGAGTAGTTTATAAAAATAAAAAATGCCAACCTTCATAGTTTACTTAGATAAGTATTCGTGCCACGTTTCATGTTGATTAACCTTTCGAATGTCTTATGTTACACAGTGCGACATAAGAACAATTAAATTCTATTGTGTCTGCTAATTAGACACTCAATGGGTTAACTCAAGGAATAAGATTTTTCAGACAGTCAAAATCCCTCTTTTAACCCCTTAGGGGGTGAGTTTTGGAAAATACTTTCTTAGCGCACGCCTACATCATAACAGCTATATGTGTGCCAAGTTTCACCTCATTCCGTTCAATGGTTTGAGCTGTGTGTTGATAGATCAGTCAGTCAGTAACGATTGCCTTTTTTATAAAAATAATAAAGAAATAATGTAATATATACTTACGAGTATATATTACATTATTTCTTTATTATTTTAAAAATTAGTATCTATATACGTATAGATACTAATTTTTTTGTTTTGTATTACTGTTTTGCTGTCGTTGATGCATTTGTTGTTTCATTGTTTCGTCGTCGCGTAGTTAGGTGTGAAGTTTTTCGTTGTAACGATATTCGTTGCTTCGTGCTTTTGTCATCAGATTATTCGTTATTGCAAACTTTCGATGCTGCATTATTCGACGTCGTATATTTCGAAGTCACGTAGCGAACACGCGGATTCGATCCCTCAGAGAGACTCCAACATAATACAAAAGCAATTTCGTCCAAATCGCAAATAACGCGCAGGTTAGTTAATGTACCTACGTATAACTTGACTGCAAACCGTCGGCAGATAATGGGTATTTGTGTGCGTGCGTTGTAGCTATCATTATGACATGAAGATCATAGGCAAGGAGATGGCATCATGGAAAATTACACCTGACATTTTATTTTGATGACCAGCAACCCTAATTGCCTAACACATTAGCAATCTCAATTTGAATGATTTTGAAGGATATTGCTAAACTATTGCTTCATATGTGCTATAAAATAGTCTGCTGAACAACGTAAAATAACTCAATTAATGTTGAACTGTTAGAATAAAAACCATTGCTACTGATAGTTTGTAACGTAATTACCCTGCAGGTTTCTGCATGGTAGGTATTTTGATTCAAGGAATTCTAAACATTGAGTCAATATTGTAGCATCTGATGTGTGATATACCTGTAGTTATACAGGCAAACCTACAAACCTTGCCTTATCACAGCAATTTGGTGTAAATACGTCAATGCAATACAATTTTCTAATACCTAATTAGAATCGAAATATAACTATCGAAACTTTACCGAAGGTTTTTTTCAATTTCAGGGAAAATAAAAATTGACATAATTGTCAATGAAGGCTCGTTGAGCAGAATTCATTGCAACTAGATTTCATTTAACGGTGCATACACAGGAGAGACATGCGTCAACGGTACAGTCAACTGCAGCAGTCGACAAAGTTCCGCTTGTGTATTTCAGTACGGCGTACTAGCGGCGAACGTGCGGCACGATGTCGACACACGCGTTGACGGTAGGCTGCCGTCGACACTTGTCAACGGCCTCTACCGTTGACGCGTGCCACTGATAAGCTTAAGCACAAAGCGGTTCTGATAAGTAGATAAAGAGAAACATAGTTTCTGCTTTGAGGTACTCCTCAAAGCAGAAACTATGTTTCTCTTTGATAGTTCCAAAAAGTATATCAAAACATGACGGTAATTACATTTGAGATTAAAAAATCCTCTTTATGCACAAACGTTTTTGATGTACGTCGCATCCAGATCTTTACTGACTTCGTTTCGATGAAAGCAAAATATGTACATCGCCTCCTATCACCCACGTTCAACCAATTTCAGGGAAAATAAAATTGAATTTGGTTCCTTTGAAACCGGCTTTCCTTTGACGGCTTAAGTAAGAAATCATCTGGGCCTTGGCATAATAGGTAACCTAGGCTACCGTTTAATAAAATTTACCTACTGTCAATTTCCATTTTGAATTGCAGTTCTGAACATCAATTAGTCAGTTTTTAATATGTCTACCAATGTATACTACTTACAAAATACCAAAAACATGAAATCTGAATGTTAATATTTTTAATTTCCAGTAGGTAAGCTTTATAACTTCGGCGCTGAGTGGTCACGTGAAAACCTGGATTTAAATCGGGTGAGGCAGCCGCTCCCAAACTTTTTTGATCCCTTTGACCGGATCATATTAAAATTCGGATCGTATTTTCATAATTATGTTTAAAAAAGTCGGCTGGTTTACACTTGCTTTCTTCAAGTACTTAATTAATATACACATACTAGCTTCTACCCGCGACTTCGTCCGCGTGAAATTTTACCCTCCATTCACCTTCTTAGGGGTGGAATTTCGAAAAATCCTTTCTTAGTGGATACCTACTCTTCACAAAGAATACACCCTCCAAATTTCATGTCTCTTGGATTAGCGGTTTAGGCTGTGCGTTAATATCAGCCAGTCAGGACTTTGAATTTTATATATATACATAGATACAATACATTATTTACGCAAAATACGCGCATTGACGTGGAGTTGCGGACACCAGCCCGTATTACCTATTACATACATCATTACTTTTACTTTGTCTGTCACATAGATGGTACTAGCCCAGAGAACGTCGTTTACTCTATCTTTAAAATACCTAAAATTTTGTACAATTTTATTTTTGTTTAGGATAGATGATACCCATATTTGTTGATAAAATTGGAATAATATTTATTTATTATTATTAATGCTATTTTTAATTGATTCTTTCTTCAATTTTATTTCTTATTTTTATTGAATTTTGGTTTTTATTTATTGACATTTTGCATTATTGTACTGTATTAGAATAATTTCTTTAACATGACTGTATTTTGACTATTATTTTAATGACATGATGACCGCATTTTATTTTATTTTGACTATTTTCTTTCTCTTTTTTGTTTATATTACTTTACATTTTTTCTATGATTTTGCTTATTAAAATAAACTCATTAATTTCTAATTATTGTTAATTATCTTTAAATGCTACTACCAATATTGTATAAAATTGTTGTGCCCGACAGGGTCCATGTGAGCTATATTTTTATTATAAGATCTTGTAAAACACATGTGATTGCAATAAATAATTGAATTGAATTGAATTTAAAATTTAATAAACAAAGGTGACATTTGAATATGAGAGCAAAATAGGGAGGGAAAGAATAAAGGATTACAATGATTGAGGAAAATTTAAACGACTTTTGGTATGTTTAAAAACCTTCACAAGTATAATGCGCATTTTAGCAGGAGTTTGAGAATCCTTGCCATAACCTGTCCGTATTGATTGCATTACAGCTAAAGAGCTTTCATCAATCAGCCAGTACAGGAGCTGGTCCATACTCAATTTATTTTGATTTAATTATTTTGATGGTGACTAAACTTCAATGAAAAAATAAATTACAACAAAGATAAATTTACGAAGAGTTATATGTTATAACCATGTGTTTTAACTTTTATCAAGTATTTAATTTCAGATGGCATCAAAACGCTGTAATTTCAGCAGTCAAGGTTTGTCAATTGCCCTCCTGCATTTGAATCGTACCATTCTAAACTACGGATTTTTCAAAATGTCAACGACAGATAAATAACAAAACGAAACCATGCAGTTAAGTAACTAGCCAGTATTGTACAGTTTGTATTTTGAAGAGACTTTAAACCATGTTAAATCCTCTAGAGCCGAAATATACAATGCATTTAATTTTCTTGATATGCATGATTGTTAGACATATTAATCCGCACCTCCGAGCTACGCCGCAGCTAAGAGGAACATGAAATGGCGAAATATATTTAGTAAACTTATTTTTCGTTCTAGCTTCTGTGAAATACAGTTGGTTTAATATAATTTTCATCCACTTAATAGTTCCGCTTCGACGGCTACGGCCTAACCAATTGATTATAACCTGCCAAGAGCAAAAATGTGTGATCGTTGTCGTGGTACATAGTCTTATGTACCTATCACATAGTATTTGTTCAATATTTTGTCATCCATACAGGTTTTTGTACATATTTTATTATCTATATTGGTTTTTAATTGAAAATAAAAAAGTCCTTTCAATTTGAGAGGGATTGGTCAAAGCCCGACAAAAATTCTGGTAGGTATTCATTCGGGAAAATACATGAAATTTTGTAGTTCTGTTTTAAATTTCCTGTGATATGCAGGAATCAAAGGACTGAGTTTTATTGACAAGTTCTCAGAACGGACAAGTGGAATTGGGCTTTCCGATAATTTAATATTTGTTTCGTGTATTCCAATACTGTATGGCATGAAACATGAATATTTCGTTATGCATGTTTCATTTCATTAAAATTTCCTAAGGGGTCTCTGAGGGTTGGCATTGGCCTCTCATATGCCTTCCAAAGGACCGGGACCATGAGATTGTGTAAAGACATGAAAATAAGTAATAATAATAGATATTTGATAAACGACCATTTTTTAATTGAATTTAACATCCTGAACATGTTTAACTAAGTATAAACTAATGTACAAGTATGTAAAAAGGAGGGGAAATATTTAAAGGGCATCAAAAAATTCGTCCGCGTCGCTGTCACCAGAAAACGTGACCAAAAGGCTGGCAGCATTGCCACGTTGTATGGCAATGCTGATCCTTTGGCCAAAAAATAGGCCAGCCCTCTGGTCACGTGAAGAGTCGATCAACTGCTTGGCGATGTCTCGAAATACTAAGTGGGCACTCAGGCCCCATAGCCCTAGTCTTTCAACCCCAAACGGCTCAAACATATAAGTTCTAAAGAGATTGGAGTATTTGCGCCGTTTGAGGTTTTCCACACCTATGACAGCCGCCCCAGCACAGCTCACCATGCTTGGATGATGGGATGCGCAAGGATGTCGCAACACGTTGCATCCCATACCAAAGGCCTACCTACTTTCCAAGGCATTATGGTCATTCCGTCTGGTCACTTCCCATCGTCGCGTGCCAAGCCATTGGGTTCTAAAATAGCTGGCACCCCGACGGTGACAACAAGAGCACGAGGGATGATGTCATTGATGCTGGCATGCCGTGCTATCCGGCCTGCGCTTTTACTGCAGGATAAGTCATGGTGTCCGAGGCAGTCGACACCTTCACCGCATTGGCAGCGATGCGGAGCCACGCAAGGGGCGCCCAGACGCACACAAGTAGCGAGCTGGAAGGTGGTGTCACCCAGCAAAGTACCTATGTCGGGTGACGGTAGCGCCTGAAGCCAGAGGCCCAACTTTATTGTCTGTCTGTCATGTCAGAAACGTAAATTTCGCATTTTGAGGGGTTAAGGTCCAGATTTTTTATCTTTTGATAAAGATATGCAGCTGTGTATGATTGCAGCACGAATCTACATATTTTAATTACACGATATTTTGTTGTTTGCAATATTGCAAGTTTATCGTAGGTCGTAAAAGTTTCATATATAGGGGAGGTACCTTTTAGGAAATCTCTGATATATTGGAAATAAAATTTGGTCTTTCTGGTCCGAATGTTAAGCTAGTGCATCTTCTCTAAGGAGACGTACTGTACATAATCCTGCTTAACTCAGCAAGGAAGGTATGCATGTCTACAGTATCGTGTCAACGTATAAATTGTATAGTAAATGACATGTAAGAACTGCCAATGTCCAGCTCAGAGAAATATTACATTGAATACAGTTGACCTTATCAACGATCAAACGCCAGAACTACGCAACTAGACTCATAATAAAGTTACCCCAGTTCAATTTCAGCCTTACACTTAAGGGTAATTTTGAACACTAAACCTGAAGCATTAGAGTTCAAAATCCAACAACAGAAATCGCATAAAAGACGCTTCACACAATGATACTGTACAGACAGGCATATGCCTTCAGAGCTAAGCACAATTAATTTTAAACTTGTCTGCAGCAGTTCGATGCGATATTGCATCGAACTGCTGGGAAGTAATTACAACTGGATGACACTAACTCATGCCCGGCAAGACTTTGAGCCATAACATTAATGGGGTTGTCCACTAGTGCTTTACGTACTACATAGCCAATAAACAAGAAACTTGATTCATCTCCTGACTTTAGAAGGACGGGGAGTTAGGTTACTTTGACGACTTGAAATGAAAAGGTGTCACAGACTGAGCGCTTCAATCGCATGATATTTTAGGCCATGTTTATACAATAATGTAATCATTACTTTGTTAATAGATTAATTTTTTAAAGTGTTCATGAATTTGAGAAAATAAGTACAGTACCCGGCGATAAATATTGCACACCGACCTTTGGAAATTGGTGTATTTTATACAAAGAATAAAAATAATTATCAAAAGAAGCGAATCATAATTGTTTTAACAGCTCCTAATAGATACCGGACTGTTTGTATTTCGTGCGACAGAGATAACGCTCTACGAAGCCGACATTAGCCAATTGTCTCTTTCCAAAGGTCGATGTGCAATATTTCTCGCCTGGTACTGTAAGTATCGTCCTTATCCAATCGTACTGATATTATTTTATTCAGTAGCAACTTTTCTTGTGTAGGTGCAACTTCTTTCTCAACTAGCTTTTCCTGGTACAAACTACCTTTGCAGTAATATTAAGGGCTGATTTTTCAATCGACAGATAATTTTTATTCGTGGAATAAAAATGACGTCTGACAAAGTTTGTTTGAAAGAAATCGTCGGTTAAATAGAAAAATGACGTAATTCAGAAAGTACAAATTTTACAGTACAAGCGTTTGAAGTTTTTAATTTCATTAAAATTTGTTTTGAATCGAAATGACACTTGCGACATCTGGTGAACTTGGCGTGAACTATTTAAAGTGTCGTTTTTACATATAAAATAATCTTGTTAGTAGACTCGTTTTATGTAATAATCTTATTTTTCAAAAAATTTGAAAAATGCCTTTTTTCCATTTAATCGACGAAATGTTAAAAACTCAAAATTATTCCTCGGATTTTTATCTGGCGTTGGAAAAAACAGCCCTTAATGACTAAATCCGTAATTTATATTCGAGAATGAGTACACTTTACTTGGGAAGGGGACTTTATCCATACTAATATTATAAATGCGAAAGTGTGTCTGTCGGTCTGTTACCATTTCACGCTTTAACCTTTGAACAGATTTCGATAAAATTTGGCAGAGAGATAGATTGCATTCCGGGCAAGGACATAGGATAGTTTTATCCCGATATTCCCACGAGATCGACACTTTTGCGGGTAAAACCGCGGGGCGCTGCTAGTTAAATATAAAATTTTCGTAAAACACAAAATGCGACCTATCATGTGAGACATACAACTCGAAACAGAATTAGGTTGAGTGAAGATTTACCAGATGTGTGGCGTATAGATCAAACTGTTTGCCCCCTTTTTCCCATCTATCGTAAGTATATAGTATAACGTAAGTATATGCAGTATAAAACTGATTTACATCCGTCACCTCACACATCAGGTCCAGTTGAAAACCAGCGTCAGGCACCAGTTGTCTGGCATTTTTGCTGAACTGGGCCTTTTTGGCGCAGCCGTGAGGCACACTTTCCTCCTAATTTCTTACATCGGACTTTGCACTTTTTATTTTTATTTTATTTTTTATTCTTTTACTAATATCTAACTACCTGGTGTATTGTGTCTCTTAGTCTGTGCTAAATAAATGTATTTTCTTTCTTTCTTTCTTTTATATTTAAATGTCTTTGTTTAAATTAAGTTGCAATTGCAAGTGACATACGACACCCCCACCACATACAGTGTAATGGCGCCTTTACACTCTCCTCGAGGCACCGCGAGGTATGACGAGTGCGAGAGTGTACAAACAACTCGCAAGTTTATCAAAGTTCTCGCCATTATTCAAACTTCATAATTTTCCCTGATGCATGATCAAAAACGCGTCATAAAATATTAAACTACGGCTTCCGTGAAGTATGTTTTAGGTGCACGCTTTTTAACGAATGCCTTCTTGAAACTTATAATATAAAAAAGAAACTTGTAAATGAAAGAAATACTTATTTCATTCTGTATTTTGCAAGATTTTTTTCCAAAATACAAAGAACGAAAAACGTGTGCAAAAAAAATCGCAAGCTTCACAAAGGTTTACGACAGCGTGCAGGCTGGGACTAAAACTGCAACAGAATTTCACAGACTTCGACTTTCAATAGAACAAATTCTGCGAAAATTCGTGCTGGAAATGCTTTGCATGCTTTCACGGGTTTTGTTTTGCAAGAGACAGTTAAAAAATCGATTTAAAAATTGGACGGAATATCCGCGATCATGTGAGCAGAGTAAAGCCCTTTGTACACGGCACGGTTTCATTACGGTACGGCGAATAAACCACGCCGTAGGAAAATCATTTCCGTCAACAAGCTTCCATAGTGATCCATACAGCACCCACGACCGTGCCTACACACGACGAATAAACTATGTTTTTTTATGGTAAAAACAAGGTGTACGGCACGGGTTTTTTTGGCTTTACGGTACGGTGTATAAACTGCACCGTAGAAATACATGTCTGGCAACAAGCTCCGATAGTGACTGTAATATAATACAACGCTGACGACCTTGTCTACACACGGCGTATAAACCGTTGGTTTTCACGACAAGTAAAATGTGTGTGTACAGACGCCAGCACATCAAGCTACTACAATCTATCAAATTTCTTTAATAGATTTTCAACTTTATCGCTAAAGCATAAGGTTCAAAGTTGATTGGGAAAATTTGACAGTTTCGGGTAGCTTGATCTGCTGGCGTCTGTACAAAGGGCAGAGGGTTCTACATGACAAGCTCATCAATTCTCGCTTGTGTAAATTTTAGCCGTTATCCAGGATATAAATAAACATGGACGATGCAGGTTCTTTCAATTACCTTGCTTTGACTTTTTTGTCGATATTTCACTTTATTAAAAACTTCGTAGCTATTTTGATAAACAAAGTACAGCATATTTTGTTTGGTTTCGATTTGAGTTCTAATATAAGTGATTTTAGAAGGAATCACATCTCACAACGAGATAGATGGTAATTAGTGCACCCTATTGGACATTTTGAACCTTAAAACACTAGCGTCCATGCAAGGCGAGTATGAGTAACCTGTCGCAAATAGTAATTTTGATGCGTAATATTACCTAAAAAGTAACGATTTCAATAATAAAACTGGGTACAATTATAATTATGAGAGCAATTTTATTGTAGCTGCACTTTCAATGTAGCCTGTTTGCTTGTTGTTAATGTAGCACGTATGAAACTGAATTCATTGTGGCAGGCAGTACTAACATTAGAAACAATTAGGTAGGTTCCCAGAGTGACATCCGTATGATTAAACTTATTTTAATTTACTTATTATAATCGGCCTACGTAAAATAAATACGCGCACTGACGTGGAGTTGCGGATACCAGCCCGTATTACCTATTAATTAATCAGCCTATTATATACCCACTGTCTCCTCTCTGTGAGAGGGACAAAGCTGTTACCCCCACGCGGGCCCTGTGCGGGTTGGTGGAGGACACACGTCTTCGATTTTTTGATTCGAGGACATGCCGGTTGCTTCATGATGTTTTCCATCAACGTTTTGAAAACAGTGGTGATAAATAAGTATCTGTGTTTAGAACGCACGACCTACAACTCGTAAGTACAAACACTAAATTTTTATTTTTATTTTATTTGAAATGGGTTTGCTCTTGACTCTAGTCTAGGTCAGAGGTGACAAAGACAAAGTCTACGACAGATTGAGCTTACCCAGAAGAAGCCACACTCACTCTTACTTTGAAGAGATTGATCGATTACTTTTGATTGCTTCTCTTCTCATTGTACAATTTTTTTTAAATACAATACAAATTCTCAGCTTTGTCCTAAAGGCACTTTCAATGCGACGTTTTTCTTGTATTTTCTTTTTATTTCCCTTCGAATCACGAGTGCTTATATAGTATATATATTTCTATTGTCATTGTGAGACAATGTCGACAGTTTATAGTAGTAGATAAAATGAGAAAAACATTATTTAAAGAGTTAAATATTTTAATAACCAAAAATTATAACATTGTTTTAAAACCAATGTGGGATAATAATGAGAAATAAAGAGATAATAAATAAACTCCTCATAATGAGAACCGAACCGTGTAGCATCAAAAAAAAAAACACTGGCACTCCGGTAGTGCCGACAGAAGTGAAAACTTGAACAATTACGAGTGTATTTTGTGAATCGTCTTATAAACAAAATGTTATATATCCGTGGTTCAGCGCCATCTCGTCGTTGTTGGATGAACTACGTAGTTAGTACGCGAGGCCCTCGTAGTTCTTCCCGATGTGCATAGATGGCGCTGTCTTACGTTTTACGTCTTACGAATTTTCGATCAGGGTCACGTGACCTGACGCCAGTTTAGAAGTTTTTACCCATTCCAAAAAAAGTACACAGCGCCGCTAAAGAAGTTTTCACTTCAAAACATTTAACGAGTTAAATATTTTAATAACCAAAAATTATAACATTGTTTTAAAACCAATGTGGGATAATAATGAGAAATAAAGAGACAATAAATAAACTCCTCATAATGAGAACCGAACTGTGTAGCATCAAAAAAAAAAGCTTGTACAAACACAAATGCCACACTTTTTTTTACGCCATATATGCACATATAGAAAACTTTCATCACACATCACAGCTCGTTACAAATATTAGCAATACTTTTACATTTAGCCAAACAATAAACTTAGTACTGTCAACGAAACTACAAAACGATTACTCAGTAAGTGGTATCATTAAGTGTAACAAAGGTGGTCACGTTCCATGCTGCTGGCCAAAAGAAAATTATCACCAGTGCATTGTCACCATCTATGTAATAGGTGAAATTCACTATTGTTTCCCTTTCCGACCACATTATATATATAGAAATAACACCTTTATATCCATCCCATACTACTGTCGGCGACAAAACAGGAAAGATGAGAGGTAATTTGGTGATAATCGTGTTGTTGTATGGGGTCTGCAAAGCCAGTGAAGGTAGAGCGAATGGCAGGGTTCGTGGCGTTTCGTTCGCTCGCAATCAGGGAAAGGTGCAGGATGTATCGAAGGACCAGCGGTTTTGGCCGCCGGGACCTAAGGAGAGTAGATGTAAGTCACATTTTTCTTTCGTGTTTTTTTTTTGTAAATTGTAAAAAACGTCGCATCCAAAGAAATAATAATATTTTAAAACTACGTAAATGTAGTTTGTATTACCTAATACTTCTTTGTCGATGCAGATTTGTGTTTAAAATGCTGTGTTTAGTTTCATTTAAAATATTTTGCTACCATTATGTATGCCAGTATGCACGTCAACTGTTTAAAGCTTTGGTTGGTGACCACAGATGTGGGTTATTCTATTTAGTCTGTGCATTTCCTGCCAGTTTTCTGTTTGATCTATTATTTTTGCTTTCGTTACCCCATCGACAAACATATATTTTCACTTCTCATGCTCTAAAAGTTCGTCTTGATGTTGTGCGTATGCGACAGTCGCTTTTTATGTTCTAGTGCATTAACTTTTTTTTTCTAAGACTAAGATAATCAGGCCCAACAGCCACACGCACAATAAAACGTCGCAGATTGGGGTCGTTATGTTATTGCATGTGCTTTAATTTATATCACATCCGTGTTTTCTAGCGTTGCTTTTATAAAACCATCTATAAGTTGTCATTTACTATTTAAAAACGCAAAGAAACGTTTTTATGACATGGCAGTATGAAGTATCCAAGTCGAATGACTTATGTTGAAAATTAAAAAAAAATATTTAAAAAGTATGTGGCGGGAATTAGCTATTCTCTTCTTCAATTTTGCAACATTTTTGAACAGTGAAAAGTGATTTTAAGCCTGTTTCATTATCTCGCAATCAAAGTGAAAAGCAGAGTGTATAACTCGGGCATAAACGAGCCATTTTATGAACTAGTTGTACAATCTACTATTTCGTTAATTTATGTCATTGTGTTATTTTTGCGCTTTGGTAATATTGTACTACTGCTAATTTAATATTTTTGTATGGAAGTCCATAATTTTGTGACACACTCACCAAAACACTACTGAACTAGTTTCTATGGAACCCACTGAGGCTAAACTTACTGATAAAATATTTGAACGCGAAAAAACATTGCTCCACTTTTACAACGAGCGTGCCGCACACCCGAAACCAAACAGACACTTTTGAAAAGCCGAATATGCGCTCTTCAAATATATAGCACGCTTCTAATTTTCCAATTCCTTTTGCCGCCACGCTTTTGAGAATAAGTCCTCTCCCACACCAATCTATAAGCATCCATCAAAACGTAATACTCTTGACGAGGAACAACCTTAGTAAGTCATAGCCTAAGAACTAGGAATTAATTTGGACCCTCCACAACGTTTCGAAACAAACTCAAGCATTGCCGTCCCTAACTCTCTAGTACTCAACGACTTTAATATTGAGTTTGCATTTCCATTTTAATAAAACGGAACTGGAATAAGCTTCTAGTTTCTCAGTATTGACTTTAGTGAAGCAAGGCTTGGTACGAAGATGTTCTAACCGGGTTTAGCTTTGAGGTTTATTTCAGATCACTGATTCTGTTCCGTGAGAAGTTACACGGGAATTATTTAAGTTGGAGCTATATCCTATCACTTTATTGGTTTTCAAGTAATTTTGGACACAAATCTCTCTTGGTTATCGGGATTTCCACGCTTAGCTTCCATTTAGTTTTCGTTCATCTTCTAATTTTATTATCAGCTTATAATTATTTCTATGTTGTAAGATATAGAAGTGAAGCTCAGAGATTAATAATAAAAGCCAATCGAATATATTTGGCAATGTAGTAGCAGTATTTCGTGGCAGTGGGCTGGCCATGTCTGTCGAAGGACCGATGGCCGTTGGAGCAGACGAGTCCTTGAGTTGAGTCCACCGCGTATCGGCAAGCGTAGTGTGAGGCCCCCCAGCTAGATGGACGGATGACCTAAAAAAGGTGGCTGGAGTATAGACTGGATGCGAAAGGTGGAGGGGTGTTGAGAGGCCCATGGCCAGCAGTGGACTGTGATGGGCTGAGTTGATTGAGTTATTTAATTTTCCTTTGTTTTCAATATATACCTCTTTAATATACCTGAGAAATTCACTTCTATTATCTGTAACTGCAGACAAGGGCTTTTATGACAATATTAATTTTAAACGAATCTATCCTCCATACAGTTCTGTCCCTCTTCACGGTGGTGACATTCCCGAACGGCGGCTGCGCGGGCGCCTCAGGTGACAACGGCACATGCATGACTGCGCGCGAGTGTACCGGGCGGGGTGGGTCCGCTAATGGCTACTGTGCAAACGGCTTTGGGCTCTGTTGTATCTGTAAGTATGGAAATTAAGTACTGCAATTATTAATTTCGGAATGCTAAAGCGGATTTGCAAATGGACTGCATAGTTAGCTTCGAACTGAACATTACTTTTCTATTTTATTTAATGGACTGACTTGTAAAATTAATGCTTTTCTATTTTCTTTACCGATATAGTACCGGCTAGCGGCTGACTTTTTACCGCCTGGAAAAACATAAAAGGTGAACGGAGTAGAAGTCTATGGTAAAGAAATTTCTTCTTTATTAACAAAATATATTTTTTTTATTTCTTTTATTTAACATTCAATCCGTTGATTGAAGTCGGCCGATGGCTTATACATATGTATATACTTCAAATATGTAATAGAATTTATTGATAGGTTAATTTAATATAAGGTTTTTGAAAAAAAAAAGAGATTTCTATTACTTACTTCGTTCACATTTTATACCCCGTTTTTGTCCAGACCGTAAAAAAGTCAGCTGGTATATTACTTATGTTATGATTACGTTGAATATACACACATCAAAAGTGTCCAGGGATTTTTTTTTTGGGGGTTGGGAAATCTTCAAATGACCTCCCGCTCTGGGTGGAGCGGAAGGGAGTGTCAGATTCTTACTGACTAAAACCCACCCGTGTTCCTTCCTTAGCCCTTTATGTTCCGGGCCAGCGGTAACCCTTTCGGACAATCCCGCTGACCCAGAAGGCTTCGGCGCTGATGGGCCCCTTCACTTGATGCTGACATCTCTTTGAGGCGCGCGTAGAACAAGTACACGCCGTCAGGCACGGGTCTGGTCCTGATCGGACGGTGAGCTATCCATTACTCTCCGCCCGCAGGCCCGCGCTTACGGTGGCCGGGAGTCGTCGCGCGGCGGTTGGGACGGGAGGCTCTCTCCCTCAGCCGTCCCGCCGCCTCCTTCGCTAGCATGACTAGGGATCAAGTACAGTTTCAGAGTATCGCAGCAATTGGGGATTATTATTTTAACTTTTTTGGATCGTTATTGATTCTTTTTAGTTAATTTCACTATTTGAATAAAGAATTTTCTTTAAATTTTGATTAAAAATAGAAAATAAACTGCGAAACAGGATTCGTATAAAAGTGTTTAATTGCGTTTTTACAAAACCATTACAATTTCTGCATCGGAACTGCAAAAAATTGCATCGATATGGAGCGACGACATCATTTGACACGAGAAGAGATGATGAGAGCCGTCGGAATGTTACAAGCTGGTTCCAGGCAACGTACTGTGGCTGTCGCTCTTGCCACTACACAGAGCATCATAAGCCGCCTCTGGCCACGCTATCGTATCACGGGCAGCGTGGCCGAGTGACATGGAGGACGATCTCGCATCACCACTTGCAGACAGGACCGGTACATCCAAGAGACTGCTCGACGGAATCGTACAACGACCGCCATGATGTTGGCTACGAGGCTCCACAGCTCTTCAGGCTTATTTTAAGCGACCAAACCGTCCGAAATCGTTTACGTGGTCTGCGTTCCCGAAGGCCGCTGAAGGTTCCACCCTGCAATCGTAGGGCCCGGTTACAAGACGTACTCGAGTTTGGAGAACCACGTCAAGAACGTTTAAAATTTTGTCAGGACGTTCATTAATATGGAGAGGGAACAATAATGGTGTGACCGGTATGTAGATCGGTGGAAGAACTAATCTCATTTGTATCAGAGGCAACCTCATTGCTCAGATTTATGCGGAGGATTGTTTCAGACGTGACCATCCCTTTGGTTGGGTGATTCGTTTCGACTAATGCACATCTACACACAGCTAGAGTCGTAACACGCACTCTTGCCGATGCTTGCATTAACGTTCTGCTGTGGCTTGCTCAATCACCAGACCTCAACCCAATTGAGCACGCATGGGATATGTTCCAAAGAAGAGCTCTGCCAATGCCGTGCCACAACAACTTTTTGACTTGTTAGAAAGAACGTGGGCAGCCATTCCTCAAAGTGATTTTGATGAACTGACTTTAACCATGCCAAATCGCTGTGATTGTGTGATTCGTGGAAATTGTGGAAACACAGATTATATATAATATATATATATATTTACAATAAAATTTTTAAAAATCCTTATTTTTGCCTTTTTGGCCATTTAATTGACGAAATTAACTTAGGTTAATTTCCCACAATTTGCAAAATTGAAATTATTCTATTTACAAAAGTTATTAAGTAAACAACCCTGTATTTAATATAGGGTTGTTTACTTAATAACTTAAACATAGGAATTAAAGTAAGAAGCCAGTCTGGAATACTAGATTTGGTAAATATTAATTGGATATTTTTTTATAGTTAAAAATGTATTTGATCTCTAGACACTTTTGATGTGTGTATTACTTATTTTGAGAGAACGTTATATAACTAGCACCAACTATGTTTCTATTAATCGCCATCGGTACATTATAGGTATACTTACAAGGCTACTAAACTCATCAGATGAAACGTCAATATCAAACATAGAAACGTCTATGTTTACCTTTATGTTTGACCACATAGGATGTCTATTTCAATCTCGATTAATGTCAGTACGCCTCTGTTTCTGATAAAACAAAGCTCAAGTATGTATCGACTGTTATGCTTTATGTTATACTAGCTGCTCTTTGATTAGTATCGCTGCGGAGCTTCTGTGTGGGTGGGTAGACTGGAGGAAATTAGACTATTAAATCTGTGAATAGAATTCATGTAGGTTGATGATCTATTCATGATATGATTCTCAAGGGCAGTCTTTTATTTAATCAATTAGAAGGGGAGATACTGTTCGATTTTTGCGACCTATTTTATACCGAATCAATTTAATTTCTAATAGATGTTTTTCATACAATGGTCATGAATATGAGAGTTAGTCGCCGCACCTAAGGGGAAATCCAAAAAGTCAAAGATGATTCCAGCATGTCAAAGTTTTCTTTTACTTTTTTACAGTTTTTTGACATGCGATAACTTTGGATTCCCCCATTACTTGGAGAAGCTGATGCACTATGGAAAAACTACTTTTGGTATGATTTTCAGATGGTATAAAATTAGTTTTTCATACTAACGCCACCACGTACTAATGTTCTAATCAAAAAATATATATTTTCATTCATTCACTGACACACCTGATGGGTGAATATTGTAGAAGAGTTCCTTTTAGAACGCAAGGTGAGCACTTTCTAAGGATTTTTGAAAATGTGTGCCCTTGACGGCCAGTTTCTTCATCAAAAACTAAAGCAATCAGTCAAAGTATTGACTTTTACTGATACCTACGGCAAATGTGTTTCTTCATTCAAGTAACAGCTAAAATAATGAAGAAACAAATTTAACCGTTACTTTGACTTTTGTGACGTTACTTTGGCTGTTACTCTTTATGAAGAAACTGACCGTAAAAGGTTAGAAACGTGGAAGTTGGTAGGTACTTAAACTTCTGTTTATAAGTAAATGTTAGTTGTCTCCTCCGTTTACGGAAATTGATTCCCTTATCGCACGTACTAACCAAAAGCGATTGCCGCGCAAGTACGCGATCAATGCAATAATTTCTATGAATGTTGATCAAACGTGACTTGAATAATCACGCGACTATGTCTTATGTTTATATAAAAGAGCGCGACTATCGTTTGTGCTTAGGACGCGGCCTACGGCTCTAGAGAAGTCGGGAACACAGCTTGAAATAATTATAATAAAAGTCTCCATTTGTAGGTAGGAATTTTCATTTCAACATAAAACATTCTTAAATCTTAAGATTTTATATGGAATGTATTTAGTACCCACGGCCAATACAATTTGGCAAAATTTAAATGAGTCAAACTTAATTAAAATTCACTGTTGTTTCATATTCGGCCATAAAAATGATGCTACGTTTTAATTGCAATGCAATTAGAACACAACAAAAAACTAACAATTTTACGTTGATTTGTACAACAGAGCGAGGTTTAATTTCCATGCAGTAATATAAGAATGAACATATAAATATTTAACGCAATGTTAGTTTAAAAACTACGACTATTTTATGTGTTGAATCTTTCTTTGGTCTTTATTTTGTAGTGTTACGTAGAGTCTATAATAACAATTAAATAACCCGTAGCACTGACTAGAAACAGAGCTCCCACCTCTTTCTTGTCTGGCTTGAGTGGAGATGCTCAAGAGTAAACGTGCTCGGAGGAAGGTTAAGTATTCCAGTAAAATGCTGGTAGGAATCTTGAACGTACTTCCGGGATTGTCCTGATAGCCATGGAATACCTCTCCACTCCTCATAAGCACCTCAGGTCAATACATGTTGCCTCCTTATCGCTACGACACTATGTGTTAGCGACAGTATTTCGGGGCCCATTATTGAGTATGCAAATCTGCCATTTTATCTGTATATCGTATATAAAACATTGGTCAGGCGGAGGCCATAGCACTTCCATACTTTTAGGTACCTAAACTGTGCATTTCAGCTACCCAAATCCATAGTTCAATATCATTGTTTTCATGTCCTGCAATAGTCCCACATCATCTGGGGGTTTTCCTTGCGTGCACTTGAATGGCGTGTACAGGGATAATAGGCGGTTGGTGCCTCATTTCATTGAAACCGTCTAATGGGCCTCCGCAAGTTGGCTTTTGCTTCTCGTTCACCATACAAAAGTTCAGGACCCCAGGGTCCCGAGATATGTCAAATACGCAATATTACTAATACTAATAATACACAATATTAACAATACAAACCTATTATTATCCCACTGCCAGGCAAAGGCCCCTTCTCATAAAGAAGGCATGAACATTGATCACCACGCTTTTTCAAGGATTGGCGATTTCAAAGTTATATTCACGATGTTTTCCTTGATCGAGGTCAGTGGTGGCAACGATAAACTTAGAAAATACATTTAAAGGTAACGATAATACTTGAGTTTTGATATCTTAAAACCGAGTGATTACTTCTGTCCTTACGAGTATCAATCCAACTAAAATACCTTCTTTATTGTGACTGAAGATATAATTAGAGCGTTATCCTGGTGTAAAGTGTTAGGTATTCAATCAATTCTTCATTGTTTTACAGTTGAGTCATTAGAGAAATAAATAGTTTGAAGTTTGTTTACGTCATTGTGCGGTTGTCATTGTTTGCAATATCTCGATTGAATACATGCGATATCTCGATTGAATACATAAAGTAGATGTACGGTGTAATTTAATTATGTCCATGTAGGTAATTAGTTCAAGGTCGCTATGCTCGGAGAATCTTTGATGGATAAAATCAGGAATTAAATTATCCGGAAAAGAACCGGAGTTACTGACATAGCTTGCAGAGTAAACAAACTGAAGTGGCAGTGGGCTTGCCATGTCTGTCGAAGGACCGGTGGCCGGTAGGGCAGACGAGTCCTGGACAGAATACCGCGTATCGTCAAGCGCAGTGTGGGACGCCCCCCAGCTAGATGGACGGACGACCTAAAGAAGGTGGCTGGGGTAGACTGGATGCGGAAGGCGGAGGACAGGGTGCTGTGGCACAACCTGGGAGAGGCCTGTCCAGAAGTGGACTGCAATT
Organism: Luperina nickerlii; assembly: GCA_963855955.1. Taxonomy (NCBI): domain Eukaryota; kingdom Metazoa; phylum Arthropoda; class Insecta; order Lepidoptera; family Noctuidae; genus Luperina; species Luperina nickerlii. Next base: position 5,660,998 of record OY979662.1, read on the forward strand.
GGCTGGCTGACAGGCTGAGTTGATTAAGGTAATCAATGCGTTCTGAAAAAGACAAAAACAGCTGCGTGTTTTAAACATAATAATAACGTTTTCAAATCCTGTGCGTTCTGAAAAAGGCAAAAACAGCTGCGTGTTTTGAAACATAATAATAACGTTATAAAATCTTGTATTTTACTCAACGTGTTAATACGTCAAACGACTTGTGAAAAACGTAACGTGCATAAAATTGTGAACCGCTTCACTGAACAAAGGCGGTACTTCAGAACGTTATGCATATATGTGAGTAAGAGATGAAGTCTTTAGTTGAAACAGTACATCCAAAAGTAGGCGTGTTCTCGTTTCAGTGGGCGTGTCCCTTCATGAACTGAAACAAAGAGGTGTGGCGTTGCTAAGGAAACGTATCTATCTCTCTACCTGCATATAATAAGACCGACAGAATAATTACATTACTAATAGCACTCTTAAATCTACTACATAATTATTTATTAATTACGTAAGGATCGACCCTTCGGCCACTGCCTCACTTATGCAAATAGCCTTGTAAAAGTGCGAGATTTAGCAATACGCCATTTGATGCGAGTGAAGTGCGAGATTTATCAATTTTCTGTCCCAGTGCTAGGCCTCCCCCAATCCTTCCAGTAATTCTTTTCCCCCACCTCGAATCAGCCCTCGCAGTGTGCGTCCAGTTCATCTCGCCATCTTTTTCTGGGCCGGCCTCGGCGGCGTGGTCCTGTTCAAGCACCCATTGTATGGAGACTTTTGGCCAGCGGTCATCATGCATGCAGCTGATGTGACCCGTACAATATTTTTTCAGCCTGGCAGCGTTCTTTTTATTTAATTCAATTAAATAAAATAAATAAATAATACGGCTTCGATGACTCCAAGAAAACATCATAATATCATTACTATAAATTAAAGTATTTATGTACCTACACTTTATTTTTTTAATTTTAATTAATAAAAACCATCTATTTCCAAGCAATTAAACTATACTTATTTTTTTTTAAACTGAAGGATTCTTTGAGGCGTCTTTATAACCGACTTCAAAAAGGAAGAAGTTCTCAATTCGTCTGTTTTAGGGTTCCGTAGCACATAATGGCCCCAGAAAAGAAACTTTTATCATTTTGTCCTGTCCGTCCGTATGTCACACTATTTTTTGGTTGAAAGAGTTTTTTACCGAGATGCTCCCATTTAATAGAGTGAAGACCTGACAATAGAAGTCCTCAGTAATGTACAGCCGGTCGATTCTGTAAAAGTCTCACCGTGATAACCTAGGTGAAGTGAGTTTGTTTTTGCTAGGAATTGACACTATTGACAGCTCACTCCACGCTCACTTCACCTAAGTTTTCACGGTGAGATGGTTACAGAATCGCACTGCAGTACACGTATTGTACAGAGATCAAAGAAAGTTGCTAAGTAAAGTAGTACTTACACGAATTTGTGTGAAAAAAAAATACAACTGACTTGTTGATAAACCCTGAAGACGCAGTGACTGCAGTCGAAAGGGCTGTGGTGGAGAACCCCAGGTAACGCTTCTCATCAGGCAAGATATGAAGATTCTTCCTTTTGAATGAAGGAGTGGTAATTACAAGTTTCTTCAGCAACACAGTATTGCTTTCCGACATTCACGCAAACGAAGTCGCGGAAACATCTATGTAGTTATAAATAACAGAGCTCTGACAAGCAATCCCTACCAAATATCTTTTTGTTCTGTTCTACTTTTTCCCAGAATGGTTTATGCTAAATAATGATCTTAATTTCAAGTAATTAAAACTAAAAGCTCTTATTTCTTTCAGTCATGACGTCATGCGGTAGTTCAACATCGGAGAACGGGACATACTTTGTGAATTCGGGCTACCCGTCGGTATATGATGGTACCGGCTCCTGTGAGCTGACTGTCCTAAAATCACATCCCGATGTCTGCCAAATTAGGTAAGAACTTATAACGCGAAGTTATTTCCAACCGCTCCCGCCACCATCCGCGCACTTCTAGCGGAAACATCTCCCGTTCCCGCTCGGGCAATGAGGACGATTCGAAGCGTAGAGAACATTCTAGGAGATTCCTATAAAAAAGTTGCGCTAGTAAAAACACTATTTTCTGTGCTATTCTGACAGCAAAAAACGTACCTAAAGAGAGAGACGAACCGAATTACTTTAGCGGTTTTCGCCGATTTTCGGCTGCAGTATCCAATTTCAGCAATTTTCGTGTTCGACCAAAAAAACACGGTAGGCTGAAAAAAATAAGTGCCAGTAATTCAATACTTCCAATTCATTTGTTCAGAGAAAATCGATATACTAACAACAATAAAAATGACAATAACTGTTGAAATAACATATCATCAGATTGTTTGATTATTATACGAATAATCTCATCTTGATATCATCATTAAAACCCTGCATTTATTTTACTTATACCAAAGAAACACCTATCGATCCTATCAATGAACTCAGCATAGAGGAAAATAATATATCGGAACTCAGTCTATTGCAGTCCACTGCTAGACATAGAGGCCTCTCCCAGGCTGCGCCACAACACCCTGTCGACCGCCTCCCGCATCCAGTCCGGTCCAGCCACTTTCTTTAGGTCGTCTGTCCATCTAGCTTGGGGGTGTCCCACACTACGCGACACAGATATATTTTTTTCTAATTTTCGGGTACGGGCTCTACTTTTCGGACATGACGTAAACCGCGTGATTTCATCTGAACGAATATGAAGATGAATTCTTATTCATCTTAGTACCCGGCGATAAATATTGCACATCGACCTATTCGATCCTATCGATTTTATACAAAGAATAAAAATAATTATCAAAAGAAGCGAATCATAATTGTTTTAAGAGCTCCTAATAGATACCGGACTGTTTGTATTTCGTGCGACAGAGATAATGCTCTACGAAGCCGAAATTAGCCGATTGTCTCTTTGCAAAGGTCGATGTGCAATATTTATCGCCGGGTACTGTACTTAAGTTCAATGCACCCGATAAGCACTACACAGCACCGCTTCACCTCAACTCGAGCCGTTCGGGATGCTTTCTATGAAACTCCAAGCTGCCACACACGTCATGTGCGACGCATTGCAGAAATCCTCCTACATCACTTTCGTAAAATGAAGTGTGTTACGGCCCGTTGTGCCTGTAATTTGCGCTAAGCATTTTTCTGGAACTAGACCGCTGGCAATCGACGTTGATAATTATGTCACCTCATATATCGCCTCAAATATTTCACGGTGTCGATAATCGACTTCAGTCAGTTGACCGCAGCCTGGTTACACACCTATACTTACTTATCTATTATGAAGGCAATCTTTCTAAAATCAAAATACTAGGAACGTTAATAACCTTAATTAAATAATTATCATTACATCATAAAATACCCCCCCCTATCGCCTCTGCTCACGAACTACAGAGGAACTTAAAAGCTATACCTACTGTGAAAGTGGCTTCGTGTAAAAGGAAGTCTAACCCAAGTTTTTGAAAGGGAGGCAACGCAAGGCTTCTTCTGGAAACATAGATTTTCTACTGTTATCGACACTATTATGCATTCAGTATCTACTGATACTGAATGCATAATAGTGTCGATAACAGTACAAAGAGATAGTATTTTACTTAGAAATTCGAAACACACCGGCGGTAGCCGGTGTGTTTTAAAAAGAAAAACGACACTCAATAAATCGAGTGTCAGAAATAAATAATTTGAAACATACTATTCCTGAACCAAAACAACAATTTTCTCATCGAATATATATAATATATAAATTTTAAATATTGCTAATATCATACAAATACCACTTCACTTCATAAAACTAAATCCACGTACACCTATATCCATCGCAATAACGGTTAAAATACAAACTAACAGCGTAGCTTTATGCTACGAAATTCTCGTAGACCGCTACCTGCCTACGGAGCGTAGGCTGCTACTCCGCCTTTTTAATGCAGGCGCTTTCGCGCTTCAGTGTGTTTCGCAAAATATTTATTTATTTATTTATACTTTATGCACAAGTAAAAATCTGTGCAAAGACGGACTTAATACCTTGGGCATTTTCTACCAGTCTACCTTAGGGTGATGCAGAAACAATACTCAGTAGGTGCAATAGCAAAAAAATAAATAGAAAATATTTATAAGTAAAATATATGAATAAAGACATATAAACATACGTACAAAAAATATATAAAACAATACAAAAGAAAAAGTTATGAGAGATAAACAAGGAAACCTACAACAACTTAATTCTGAGACGAATCTGCCAACTTCTCGTGTAAGTGTTCTCGAGCTTTCATTTTAAATGTGAACCGGTTGGAAACCGTCTTGATATTCTTAGGGAGCGCATTCCAAAGGAAAGCCACCTGGACAAAGAAAGAAGACTTTATAAAACCAGAGCGATGAGAAGGAGAACGAAGGATACGATTATTCTCGGAATGAAGATTCTTGCTGTGTGCAGAGCATAAATATTGACAAAGAGAAGTCAGATAAGAAGGAGAAGTGGGTTTGTGAATAATAGAAAACAGGGTTGTCAAAGCCCTCAACGCTCTGCGCTGCCGGATAGGTAACCACTTTAAAAGCAATCGATGTGCAGATACATGATCATACTTGTGGAGATTGAGAACGAATCGAATGCAGATATTAAGAAGTCGGTCATGTTAATTGAAGAGATCTACATTCAGGTCATAGTAGCACACATCACCATGTTCAATTATGAGGAAGATAAGGGACTGTACAAGCATTGCCTTAATGTGTGATGGGAGAACATTTTTCAAACCGATAGAGCGACCGCAACGTTCCAGTGACCTTCTTGCTCACAATCGCGACCTGCTTACTCCAGTCAAGTCAAGTGTCAACATGCAAACCCAGATCCTTAACGTAGCTTACCGTCCGATCAGGACTAGGCCCGTGCCGGACGGCACGTACGTGTTCCACGCGCGCCTCAAAGAGATGTCAGCATCAATGGAAGGGGCCCGTCAGAGCCGAAGCCTGCCGGGTCAGCGGGATTGTCCGAAAGGGTTACCGCTGGCTCGGAACATAAAGGGCTAAGGAAGGAACACGGGTGGGTTTTAGTCAGTAAGAGTCTGACACTCCCTTCCGCTCCGCCCAGAGCGGGAGGGGTCATTTGATGATTTCCCATCCTCAAAAAAAAAAAAAGATCCTTAACGTCAGAACTAAACGAAATCATTGTGCCATTAAAGGTAACCGGTGCCACCGTTAAACCATTCAGCCTCCTCAAGCTATGGGGGCTCCCTACAATGATAGCCTGGCACTTGGTTGGGTTAACCGCCACCCCAAAACGATCAGACCAATTCTTTACAACTCGTAAATCCCGATTTAGCTCCTCGACCGCACCGGATAAGCAGTCAACACCTGCCTGACAGTAAAGCTGTAAGTTGTCTGCGTAAAGATGATACGGACACTGAAGCCAACTGGAGTAAGAGTCACCAGCAAGAACTGATTGCTAACACCCCCGAAGATAAGAAGAAAACCATTCCAGAACCTCGTGAGAGACCATGAGATAGGAGAGGATGGATAAAAGGACTTCGTGACTGACGGTACTGAAAGCATTTGAAAAATCGATCAACACTAAAACCGTAACTTTAGTGTCTTCCATTCCTCGCCTTATATCGTCAGTCACTTTAAGAAGAGCAGAAACGGTACTGTGTCCGGGCCTGAACCCGAATTGGATTGGACTGATGAGGGAGTTTTTGTGAATGAAGTTGGAGAATAGGGATGTTGCCTGGGTAAAAATAAATCGATTCGATTTAGTCCCTCAGTAAGATTATTAAAAAATATTGAACACGTATTTTTTGTTTTATCAATTAGATAAAAAATTACAAAGATATATCACATCAAAGTTCAGGAGTGGGGGGCTTTGACGTAATAACGTGCTAAAATTTGTAGCACGGCGTGACGTCATACGAAATTTCCAAGCGCTGTATCTTCGTAATTTTTTGTTTGCCAGACAAAAGAAAAAATACGTATACAATATTTTTTAGTAATCTAACTGATGGACTAAATATATTTTCTTAGTCAACTACCCTATTGTTTATGTACACAGGCCTCGAGTACTTTGGATAAAAAGGGAAGGAGAAATGGGCCGAAAGTGACTAAGAATAGTGGGATTAGGGATTTTAGGTAGTGGTCAAACATGGGCTTTTCGCCAAAGGGAAGGGAAAACACCGGAGTAAAGGGAGAAGTTAACTATATGGGAAATTGCAGGAACGAGCTGATCAACCGCTGTCACGTTCATGTGTCGACTGAAGTTATCACAACTAACGGCTTTGGACTTAATGGATAGGATAATTAAATGAAGATTTAATCATTTGTCTTTTTGATCTTTCCCGGGTCAACTGAGGTGAAGGCAAAGGGGGTAAAATTGGTCAAGGGTTTGGCATTTGGTTGGATTATCAAGGGTGGGAACAGTGAAGAAATGGCGATTTAGATCATCCAAGTCAAATGCGTTAGGAAGCATAAAGTCGAACCAAGTATCATCACCGGCAGTATTATGGTGAGTTGGTTGGAGAGGCAACACATGCAGAGTAGCGATCTCGACCAGATGTAGAAGTTTACGAGATCGGTGGGATTTGTGGGCAAGGAGATTGGTGTTGTGAAAATCCATGTCCATGATTCTAGGACCGATTCGAAATGAGGGGAGACAATACACAACACCAAGAATGGTTTTATTTCCTTTGACACAGACTTCTAGAAAAAGAAACTCAGCAGAAGTATTACAGGAAGAAGTAGAGAGAACTTTAAAAGGAAGATCAGAAAATAAGAAATATTGAGGCGCATGACCCCAATCACCCCAATAGAACTGCGCGCACGGTCCGTACGGTTAATAAAATAATGAAAAAGAATAAAGCATTGTAAAAGTGCAATAGTTTTGTGTGGTTAATAAAAAGGAATTAATAACTAAATTAAATTACAACTGATGGTGTATTATTCTTGTTAGGTACTCAATATTCTATTGGGGTCATGCGCACGGTAAATTAAAAAAAAATTGTTTCTTTGGGAAAGTTGTTTGTTATGATGAGAACAATCATGTGTTTAAGTATCGGCCACTAATTACCTGTGACGATGTCACATGTCATCGAATTTTGGATTCAACGACATGCCGGTTTTCACACAGTGTTTTCCTTCACCATTTGAGATCAGTGGTGATGAAATAAATCATACAAAATAATAGCATTATATCTAGGTACCTTGATTTTGATTTGTTTTTTATGTGGTCTGAAATTCGCATTCACGGTCTTATCTAATCGAATAAATAAAAAATTAAAGATTTTTGTACTCATAAAACAGGTGAAAGATAAAGACAGGTTAAATACTGAATAATCACCTAACCAGTATGTTTCAAACAACTTCATATTATAAGCGGCACGAAGTGGAGTAACTATTATATCGTTGCATCAAACAACTTAATAATTGGCACGAAGTGTAAAAATTATATCGTTGCATCAAACAACTTAATAATTGGCACGAAGTATAAATATTATATCATTGCGTCAAACAACTTAATAATTGGCACGAAGTGTAAATATTATAACGTTGCATTTGTGGTGTACCGCCTACAGGATGAAGTTTTAACACTTGAAATACTATATAATAACCCCTGAACTTAGTTTACCATAATATTATGAGGTGACAGTGATTTAAGTTTTCGAAAAAATATTAGCTTATTTTACAGTTTTTTGTTTTCTAAATACACTCCAGTGAATTCTGTCGAGCTCGGATAGCAGTAGATTGAATCTGCAAAAATCTGAAAAGTACGAGTTGAACTCGAGTGCAGAGGGGTCCCAAATTTGATTAACCCAAGAACAAACTTAACATTATGGTTGGAATACAATATGTTCTCCCATTAATTTCAACTGCAAATGTAAGTTTTTACGCATATAATCTAGAGAGTTACCATGCTATTTTAAGACCATCGATTTCTTATATGTTTTCCTATAATCTATACCTAAAAAAGAACAATTTTCATCATGTTATTGAAAGTTGTATGCTTTTTAATTTCGGAGATAAGGAATGGGAATGGTCAATTTTCATCTATATTCTTGAATAATTTTATAGCTATTTATTTTTAATTATAAAAATTAAATCTTATTGAGACCCTCACAACGAGTTCTTTAATTTGTTAAGTCACACTGTAACAGTTTCATTTTTTAATTTACCCACTAAAGTGACCCCGTATTCAACACTAATTTATCTCTGATACACGTCCGTATTCTGGTCACTGAACTTCATATTTGTGCAGCAAATTGGCTGCGACTGATGAACAGACAGACAGACACACGAGTAATCACACTGCTAGCAGGGTTCCGTTTTTTCAGTCGGACGTACGTAAACCTGAAAAAGAGCACAAGCAAAAAGAACGCAGGCCACGTCGGATTGGTTGTGACCGCTCGAGCTGCCTCGCTACCGCGTTATCGAAGCGTCACTAGATTTAAAACCGCACATTTTTGTACCGTATATTTTTTATACACTTTTTTATCGATGCTCTATATTCATTATCACTATCAGGAAAATTATCAGCTAATGTAACAAGACAGACCAGAAATGATTTTAAAAAGTCAGTGACAAATGTTCTTTTAGTCAAAAACCCTTAGGAAGTTTATGTTTCCATTCAATCTAATTCTCCTTTGAGAAGACGTCGTCACTTTTCGGTTATGAGAACGGAATTTGTGCTGTTTTTAAATTTGAGGTCGGCGCAACATCTCATTTCATACTTCTCTTTGGTGGTCATTTCGGTAGCCACCGTCTTTTTAGCAATATTATCTTTGACAAATTCATGCACCGTAACTTCCTCGTTGAAGTAGTCCTCGCAAGCACTACTGTTAAGCATGAGGTCCTGCGTTCGATTCCAGGGTCGGACAAAATGATATTAGGTTTTTTCCATCTGGAATTTTTCAGTAGCATCCCCGAGTCTAGACTTGTGCCCGACTGATGACAATAGGCGCACCCCCTGTTTTATGTGACTTAGTGCTTGGCCAGACTAGAAACGCGGCAACGGGGCGGGCGCGGCGCGGCGTTTTCAAACATAAGAACTTCATTTGAGTGTCAAAGTCAAATCATTTATTTTAAATAGGCACATTAAAGGTACGTCAAAAATTACAGTAAAATTTAATTGATTCTAGTCGCCCCTTCCAAAAGGTAGTGTTCGTATGGAGAAGCACAAGTTCATACAAGTGGCCGCAGTGAGTGCGCGGGCGCCCCGCGCGGGGACCGGGGTTGTCAAACTAGTTCGAGCTTTTTTCAGTAAAAATAAGCCTTCTTCGTCCATACTATATTTTGAAAACATTGGACGCGACAACACGCAGAACGCAGCCGCGCTCGACTGCGAACAGGCAGATCACGCGGGTTCCTGTACGCCGCTCCCCGCCGCGCGCTGCCAGTCTGGCCAAGCACTTAAACATTACGAAGGCAGTACTATGTAGTTACGTCTGCCTTACCCATCGACGAATACAAGCTGATTATATTATGTATATTTTCCTCCCATCTAAAAAAAAATCTTTACCTATATCAGTAAACACGTCGGTAGCTGCACAGTACGCATGACTATTGTCATCTCAGTCTTATTACTTGAACTACTCAAGTGAATTCCTTATGTTCATGATTGCCTGCAGTGACATGGACTTATTGAGTTCAACGTATTGGAAGATAGGGAATTTTGCAGGTAATGCTAATTGCTTCCATATTAACAACGTGTTTACATTTAAGAGCGTTTACGCCGTACGTCATTTCATACAAACTTTCAAGCCCTTATTTTTCGAAATGAATGAATCGATTTTAATGAAACTTCATACGCATAAGCAGGATACAAAGGTCTAAAAATTTAGTTGAGAACATTTTCGAAAAATAATGTGACAGCCAAATTAGACCGATTTTAAAATTTCCATGGAAACAGAAATTTCCAGTTATCTTTTTTTAAATAAGACATTTCGAAAATGTTCTCAACTAACTTTTTAGACCTTTGTATCCTGCTTATGCGTATAAAGTTTCATTTACGATTATTTTCAATTTAATTTCGAAAAATAATGCCTTGAAAGTTTGTATGAAATGCGGCGTAAACGCTCTTAAGACTCAAACTCAAAACTCAAACTCAAAGCATTTATTTCAATTAAACCATTTACAGGCACTTTTGAACTGTCAAAAAGTCGGGCAGTCAGAAAATATGAAACTAGTTGCCCATTCCAAAGCGTAGGTTTGCCTACCTATGGAGAACGGGCAAGAAACTCCATGGACACTCTTTTAAATTATATTTTTACAAAACTATTAGTTACATCATTAATGTCAAGTCAAAGGGATAGATTTATGAACCCATTTAAAGAGTAGTTTACTAGAATGATTGCGAAAGTTACATAGATGTAAAGTTACACGTGACATGGGTTATAGACAAACACATCATCTGCCTAACAGCCTTTTCCCAACTATTTTGGGGACGGCTTCCAGTCTAACCGAATGCAGCTGAATACCAGTATTTCACACGAAGCGACTTTTAACTCCAAAACCCAGTTACTGGGTAATATAACAACCCCTAGTAAGAATGGTTGTCAGACTATAAGGCTTCTGACGACCTGTAAAGTATCAAAGATCCACGAATGACAGCCGGGATAAACGGCATAATGTGCTTTCCGAGGCACGGAGGGGTCTCGGTGTGTAAAGATGGTCACCCATTCGATATCTGATCGATCAACCCCTGCTGCTTTATTATTTAGCCACGAGCGACCTTCGTCATTTCATCGTTATTGTCTCAGTTATTGGATAAGTATGGTGACCAAAAAAGAAAGGCTTATTGGTTAAAGAGGAATTATACGTTCTCTTCATATTTATTCTTTTTTAATTTATATTTATTTATTTAATTTTCTAGTGTGCATCAGAAATATTTCGGCTGCATTAAAATAGCCTCCTCTAGAAATGGGTAAATGTAGATACAGTCAAGGAAATTAATTATTAAGCAACTTGACAGCATACGTCAATTGGCCGTGTTATAACCACTTCAGACAATTCTTAAAGATTGATAGTTTTGATCTGAATATACGGATAATTTATGTTATTAGTATGCTTATTGCCTAACATGTCGGTCGCGTACGGTCAGTACTAACATACGCGCCGCTGACGTCAGCGTCGCAGTATTGTGCTATATAGAACACAATGTATATTCACACGCGCGACCAAGGGTCTAAAACGGCCACTTTGGCAGAATCATAAAAGGATAATAATATCATGAATCATAATGGACAGTTAACTGTTAAGTTAATCGTATCAAATCCCATTGGTGAAGGACTTTTCAGTATTTTTTTTTGTTTGTGCTAAAATACCAATCAATCCAATCCAAATCCAATCCCAATCTCTTTAATTATACCTACGTAGTGCAGCGAAAAAAAGAAAAACACGGACTGTCTTCGCCATATTATGATTCATAATGTTATCCTTTTATGATTCTGCCAAAGTGGTATTTTTAGGCCCCCAGGAAAGAAAGCCTAACGATTAATTTTCGTGACCTTACTTCCACCCGCCCATCCACAGCATCGAACAGCATTCTAAGCAGTCAACTTTGCTAACACATTGTCTATTGACTAATTTCTATCACTATTTTATATGCTATTCTCGTACACACGAACAAGGGAAATAAGGTTTTTGTTGTTTTTGTACCTAGATTGGACTTCAACCGCTTCACAATCGCTGGACCGGAGCAGATCAATAATGTTTGCAACCAGGATCAGTTCATTGTGTCAGGAGGTAACCCTGTATCCGCCATCTGTGGAGTCAACCAAGGCAGTCATAGTATGTAAACTTATTTTATTTTATTGTCTACGTAATGTTACGGGGTCGTTCAAATAAAAGCCTTTTTAGCTTTAAAACGTGTAATTATTTCATCAAATCGTTGAATACTATATATTTTACTGATGACGCGCACTTTCAGATCTTAAAACTGACCCTCTGTTATTTTGTAATTCTATAAAGAGAAGTACTGTTTGTCACATAATCTTATGACATCAACTTATAGAATATTCATAAATCCCATATTCGGCTAACTACATCTTGAACATTGTTGAAAAACGAAATAGGGCAAAAAATTATGCTTTTTAATCGTATAAAAACTAAAAGTTCTGTAGGGTGGATGGATGGATGATAAGTTGCAAATCAAATAATGCATCGAAAACCATTCAATTAATTTTGCGAACTCCTTCGCTTTAATTTGCCAAGAAGTTCGCAGCAAGACAGTGGTATCGGTTGTCAAAACATCGTATTTGTAGGATACGCGGATGAACGATGCGATTTCACTCAAATAACTCATATAAAACTAATCCACTAACTCCAAGACTACTATCTACTCGCCTAAACTTCCAAGTACTCAAGTTCGCAGAAACCGTTTAAAGAACAATCTGCACTGAGCTTGTGGAAGTATATACCCTTCAAGTTTAAGATGAAATCTAAAAGTTCACAGAAATGGTTGTACCTCACGTATGCCTTGAGTAAGTACACGAGGGAACACGAGATGCCGACGTCAGACATGCGGCAAATTTGTAGCTCAAAACGAAGTACCATTTCATAAGGAGTTTTAAGATTTTGAACTTGATTTTTGGGGTCGTGCACATGACTATTTTACTAGCTTTGCCCGAAACTCTGCTCCCGTAAAAGTTTACGGGAGTAAAGTTATGTACGTATAGGTATACGTACATATTATAATAAAATACATATAATATATTAAATAAAAACTAATAGGACGACAAAACACAAATTTCTCATCCATTCTCCTCTGTCAGCCGTCACCGAAAAAACAAATTGATAAATAAAAAAAAAACTCAGCAAAGTTATACTACTTATTGCAAGTTATAAGTGCGCTTACGAACACAGACACACAAAGAAATAATATATTTATGTATCCCCCCCACCCCCTCCGTCCGTCGTCTATTAGGCAAGCTTTAGAAAAAATAATTTCCATCAAACAGAACTCCTTTAAGTACTGATTATATCTAAGAATAAAGTGATACCTTACAAAGTTATGACGGAGAAGGTACCTACGTCTTCATCGTTATCATCAGCCATTTTTTAATTACTGTGGGCACACTATGGGTGGTGTTGCCTTGTAGAGGTAGAATTCTAATCAATCCCATTCAGGCCTTTGACGAACTTTGCATGTGAATAGTGCATAGATAGGTTATTATTCTGTGAAATGGCCCTTTGAATTCAAACATTCACTCTGGTCCCAGTATACATCCATTTGATAATTAAACTACTCTGAACCGCATTTAATTAATTCCGTAGAAACTACGAGTAGTTTCTATAGAATGGAGACTGTCACTAGGTGGATTAAATTAGTGCACCGATAGAGGATTTATTCATTGAATGTTAGAATTGATTGGATGTATGGATGCACTAATTAAAATCATGGCATCAGTGGTATGCTACTGAGTTCTGAGGATTGCACGGTAAGGCTTATACTCAAAATGTTTCATGCTTTTGTCAAAGAGAATATTGAGAGTGTTCTGCAAAACTATGGAACGGAGAATGAATGCTTCCACCAATACGTATTTCTGTCGGAAATTTTACCCTCACTACTCGAGCGCAATGATTTTTTTTTTTTATATTTATTAATTAGACTACTTCAAAAATATCCAACAACGACCCTGTCTTACAGACTGCCTCCGCTCAAATTTCATTTAAGCGTACCTTTCGTAAATTTTATTAAACAGAATTTTATATTAGTTTTCAATAATACTGCTGCATTTGGGTGTTTCCACTGTGTAATTACGATACACCTCTACATAATTATAGATAGTTGGCATTCTTGAAATGTCGAGTATTTTTCTTAATATAGTAGTGACTTGTTTTTTAATTAATATTTTTAATTAACAGTGTACATAGACGCCGGCGTCGGTATGACAAACCCTGTGAAGCTGACTTTCGTCACCAGCGGAACTTCATTTGAAAGACTTTGGAAGGTCAAAGTGACCCAGATACCTTGCAGCTCTATTTATAAAGGTAATAATTATATTTTTATGTAATATCCTTAAGAAGGTTCAAAAATATGATCGCCCATTCTTCTGGCAAGTGCGGCAATTTCTTCATAGATTTCATTGTAGTGGAAATAGAAATGAAATAAAAATATTGCTATGTTCAGAAAACGTTTCTTGACTGATCTTAATAAACATCAAAATATTCACAGTGCAAAAAAAAAAACAAAACATTGATCAAACTCCATCGTATGGTGGTTCGTCATATTACCTACGAGCTACGTAATTATGGCAAAATTTTGAAGTCTCTTTCACAAACGTCTTAAACAAAAAAGTCAGTATATAAGCTTGCAATATGAAAATGTAATAAGCCACCAGCAGTTTTTCAGTTTAATTTGTATTCTGGATATAACACACATTTGAATTTTATATTATAACTCAGCATAAGTTGGTTTGTAAAATCCTTGTATTGTATTGTATCCACTTTCTAGAAGTTGTCAAATTCTTTAAATTATTTAATTCACAAAAACCACCATGGATGTCGGATGACGTCAGAAGCAAGGCACACGATTCCAATTGGTTGATTCATATAAAGAAGAGCCGGAAAGAAACCATTTTCATATTGTGATAATAGTAATGAGAGGTTACTTATAGTTTAATAATAGTCATTTATCTTGATATACCGAGATGAAACCAACCCCAGGTAACTTATAATAACTTCTGATGGATATTATCTGGATTTGTTCCTGAGGCAGCAGTCGACTGCACCTAATCTATTTCACTTAACTCAGTCTCGAAACTTTTGCAGATTGAAAGATAACCCCGACTTTCGCTTCGACGATACTTATTTATCCTTTTTGTTGTATTTTTTAAATATTTTAGTTTAAATGTAACTGTAATCCAGTTCACGAAATGGCCCGTAAATGTACTACGCACTTTTAATGAGGGTTTTCGTGAAAATTTACGACACCAGTTGGCGCCACTGTGACAAGAGGTCTTCCAATATAAAATATATGATGACGTTCAACATTCGATTCATTCATTCGTTCGTCATTCAGTCATGACTAAAGAAAATATAGGCTCTTTGACAGATGTCTGGACCTGACGTGTCAGTGCTGCCACCTGGCGAACGTCATTTCAGAAAACCCTCATTTCCAGCATTCGGTTCAGCGACTTCAAAATCCAACAATGCAATCAATTACATTTAGGTGTCGCTTAGTGTTAATGAAATAGGGCGTAAATCTTTGAAATGATGAAAACAAAACTTACCGCCAGAATATACATAATTCCCTCTGCAAAGACCTCGTCTTCTTTTCTTTTCTTCAACATTGTGCAGTAGTTATCATACGAAACTACCTTTCGAAAGGGTCAGAAATTCAAATGGTTATGCATTTGAATTTCTGACTTGGTTAGTCAGCCATTAGTGATAAAATTGCTAGTCTCGAGTTATTGAGAATAGCACTTGCTTTAAGGAACTTGAAATATCCTATCTTATCTATAACTATCAGCCTTTATTGTTCCCACTGGTTGGATACAGGCCTCCCCTCTTCGACTCTCTTCGGCTGTAATCTACCACGAGGCTCCAGGGTGGGTTGGTAGATGTCACAAGCCTTCAAGTTTTTGGTTCTTGGCATAGGAAGGTGTTTATGTAGGCAGTATGTATTTGTGTGGAAATCAGAAACAATTTTTTTATGACCAGTGATTGTCTTCCCTCCCCCTCTTTTATACATAGGTATATGTACAATGTACAGACGCCAGCACTTCAACCTACTACAATCTGTCAAATGTCTTAGATTTTCAACTTTATCGCTACCTACATCATAAGGTTCAAGGTTGATTGGGAAAATTTGACAGTTTCCGGTAGCTTGATGTGCGTCTGTACATTTTAAGGCGATAAATTTATAAATTGTGTGTAGATAAAAAATAAAAAGAATAAAGACAAAAAACTATGGAATAAGGTAACTATGCTCGAGTGTTAAAAACTTATCTACCGAGCAAGTGATTTTTGTCTAATTCAGAGCCAGATACCTGAGTATCACTGATGGTCAAGTTATGACTTTTCTTTTTTCTGGAAAGGAACTAAATTATAAAGTAAGAAAAATGGGTTTATTAGTCGCAGGATTTTAATTTTTACCTCACTATTGGCTTCAGCATCCTCGAAAACTATGAAAACGACACCCATGACAAAAAAAAAGTTGTTGCAGCCGTCATGTCGGATTTTTATTTTGACCTCACTTTTGCCTCAGCACCCTCGAAAACCATGAAAACGACACCCATGATGAAAAATTCAAAAAGTTTTCACAGCCGCCATTTTGGATTTTAATGTTGACCCCACTATCGGCTTTAACATCCTCAAACACCATAAAAACGACATCCATGATAGAATTTTTTTAATTCCCGCAGCCGCGATCTTGGATTTTCATTTTGACCTCACTATCGGCTTTAGCACCCTCAAAAACCCTAAAAACTGTCTCTAGAGAGAAAAAGTCGCACAGCACAACGCTGATTTCCAGTGATCACCTAAAAATTAAGATTTATGTGGCAACTTCAATGTTGGCCTTGTTTGAAACCCCATTCCATCGTCACATTATTTTATATAATAATAAAATATAATAATGCCCGTAGTCCGAAATACTAAACATACTATATCTATTTTGGACTTGTTTAATTTGATAGACGATTGTGAGTGAAAATGTATCTCGCATTTACGCATATCTTTTAATTTTTATCATCATAATTCAGTCATCAATCAGAATAATTATGATGATAAAAATTTAAAAAAAATTAATAATATATTATATTATATATTACATATTTATAATTATTAATTAATCGATTGGATGCAGGCAGCAGGGCGTTGCGGCGATGCCTGGGCTCTCTCAGGCAGCCGCAACGCCCTGCTGCCTGCATCCAATCGATTACCGCCACCTTCACTAAGTCTTAATATAAATTAAAGATCATTTTTCTTTAACAGCTGATGAAGGATGCTTGCAGTACTATACGGGAGTATCAGGTCAACTTCGCTCCTTCAACTATGATCCTGTATCGGGACTGCAGCTCAGCAACCAAGATTATGGGATATGTGTCAGGATGGAACGGAATTTCTGTGGGATACAGTATACCGCGTGCCCGGATACAGGTAAGGATTTTATGTATGACGATTAGGTATTGCATAATCAGCTAAAAACTTTCCTACTGCTGGGACATAGGCCTCCTCTCTGTGACAGGGAGTGGGCCATATTCCACCACGAGGGCCCAGTGCGAGTTGATAGATGTCACATCTCTTCGAATTTTAGGTTCTAAGACATGGTGTCCTCACGATGTTATCCTTTACCATTTTGAGAGTGGTGGTGATCAAATTGATTACACAAAATAAAGCGTTTGTCTGGATACAAATCCACGACCACGACTCGTAAGTCGGGCCGTTACCACACCACTGCTACAAGGCTCCTTCAAACAGGCGCGACACGACACGCAAGTCGCGTAACGAGCGGTGCCTTTGTGTCGCGCGCTATTGGCGTCGCGCGTCGCATTCGATTTGCATCCATGACTGATATGACACAATTAAAATACCTCTTTAACATCGAGTTTTAGAAAAAGTTCGACTTAGTAGAGCGTCATCTCTTTCACTCGCTTCTATAACTTGTTAAATTACAGAAAAAGTCGAACTCATAACTGATTTACGACAAAAGTTGAATATCACTTGCACTCTACAGTGCGGCCGACAATAGAATGCGTTCTTGACACCTGAAGCATACTGAAAATTGAAAATATATAGTCTGATCGACTGTAGATAGTTTCAATTTGTTGGGAATTGTTATCAAAAGTGGAAAGAAATTTACAAGGTTCACTATACCTACTCTACGTTTCTTACCTAATTTTAAGCACACAAAATTGAGAATAAAAAATCTTAAAAAAAAAACAATACATCCGAATTGAGAACCACCTCCTCTGTAGAAGTCGGTTAAATAAAGCAATTACTGCTCAACACAGATTAAACATTTTGCTTGTGTGATGATTAAATGATTAGATCTTACGTCTTTTAAGCATCTCAGCAAACAACAAAAAACGTCTTCGGTATTCCTATACCGACGACGTTTTTTATCAAACCGAGTATGGTATTGATTTGTTATTAGGTAATTATAGAAAGGTCAACTAGGCCATGGCAAAAGTACTTTTATACTTGGACTAGTCTTCTTCCATAGCAATTAATTATTGGGAACTTTACCTTCATTTAACCGATGGTTGCTCGAACGTATTAAACAAAATCAATGTTTAAAAAAATAGCCCGTTCAGAACAGAACACAATCAATCAATCATTATTTGTGAACATATGTATACATAAAAGGTTTTAAATATACATATTATTGTAGTCGAGCTTTATGCTGTACCAATGAATTGGTGTACAAATAGTAAATTTTTGTATTACCTATATCATAAAGAAAATCCAGATTAAACAGTAATTAAAAATAAGTTAAGTTAAATACTTACATGTCAACTAGAAGGAATGTCAATTAAATTAATTTTTACAGGCACGTCAAAAGAAGATGATATTATAGGAATTGTATCATTTATTTATTTATTAAAATTTTATGCATAAGTAAAAAACTGTACAAAGGCGGACTTAATACCTTGGGCATTTTCTACCAGTTTAGGGTGATGCAGAAACAATACTCAGTAGGTGCAATAGCAAAAAAATAAATAGAAAATATTTATAAGTAAAACATAAGAATATATACATACATACAAAAAATATATAAAACAAAACAAAAGAAGAAGTTATGAGAGATAAACAAGGAAACCTACAACAACTTAATTCTGAGACGAATCTGCCAACTTCTTGTGTAAGTGTTCTCGAGCATTCATTTTAAATGTGAACCGGTTGGAAACCGTCCTGATATAATATTCTGAGGGCGCGCATTCCAAATGATAGCCGCCTGGACAAAGAAAGAAGACTTTATAAAACCAGAGCGATGAGAAGGACAACGAAGGATACGATTATTCACGGAACGAAGATTCTTGCTTTGTGCA
Organism: Luperina nickerlii; assembly: GCA_963855955.1. Classification (NCBI taxonomy): domain Eukaryota; kingdom Metazoa; phylum Arthropoda; class Insecta; order Lepidoptera; family Noctuidae; genus Luperina; species Luperina nickerlii. The sequence continues at coordinate 5,679,975 of OY979662.1, forward strand.
GAGCATAAATATTGACAAAGAGAAGTCAGATAAGGAGAAGTGGGTTTTTGAAGAATAGAAAACGGGGTTGTCAAAGCCCTCAACGCTCTGCGCTGCCGGATAGGTAACCACTTTAAAAGCGATCGATGTGCAGATACATGATCATACTTGCGGAGATTGAAAACGAATCGAATGCAGCTATTAAGAAATCGGTCAAGTTTATTGAGGAGATCTGCATTCAGGTCATAGTAGCACACATCACCATTGTCAATTATGGGGAAGATAAAGGACTGTACAAGCATCGCCTTAGTGATGGGAGAATATTTTTCAACCGATAGAGCGACCGAGCGAGCGATAGAGTGTTTATATGCTATAGAGCTGGCGATAACGCAAACATGCAGCCGGGGTTAATTCCGTTATATGGTTGTAAAATACTGAACGTTGTTAATTACCACACTTGGAAAATAAGCTGGCGATTTTAGTAATTATGTTGCAAAGGTCAATACTGCGATAACAGCCATACTTTTATCATTTTCGTTAATCACTATAATTAGCAAAGTGAATGGTTATTACTGAAAATTATGCTCATCTACGTAATAGTGAGCACCGAGTATGTGGAAGTGACATATGGGTTAAGTCATCCTACAGATTAACTTTATTACTAAAATTCTAAAAAATGTAGGCGCCATTTAATAATGCAGGCCAAACCTTTTGCTAAGTGTGGTGATTAATATTAACGGGTTTAATGGTGATAAATTGGATATCTATCTTCACTTTATCGAATTGTGATCGCTACTCTATTTGTCAATTATTTTAATTAGTGAGTTTAGAAAAATATATTTAATTTCTTTCATTTTGGATTTTGTTTTTGGCATCTATGTATTTCGTACTAAGCGACAAACATGGTATTTTCATAACCATAATCGTAAACTTTGATTTCGACCTAATTTTCTACAAATTTGCAATACTGTTTAATTTTTTTGTATTTACCATGAACGTATTTTTTCATTGCAAACAGTCTTGAACCGCCTTTAATTATTTGCCAAAACTTTTTGTTTAATTTCTCGAGTGACTTAAGAACCAAATGAAAGCTGTATGTTATAATTTTGGAAGAACATCAAAAGTTTTAATGAGTTGATTGAACCTAAGGTGGGGTGTTAGGTACCGACAATCAAAAACAGGATGCTCAGACAAGTCGACTCTGCTTCAGACGTATATGGGGTTGATAATTTCGTAACTACGGTAGCCCTGTTAAACTGATCTCCCGCTGTAAACGTGATTAAAACAGTTTAGCGAAAGTTTCGGAGAGGCAAAATAGGTTTATACTAAACCCCTTACTAATAAGCGTCGTTTAGCGTCTGTATAGTTACCCAACATTTTGTCTTCTTCTTTCGAAAGTCAAATTACTGGCGACTGAAAGAGAGAAATCGGTATGTAACTATTCACCTGTTCTATTCAATTTGTTTGTTTGATAATGTTTTGTTCTATTTATTTGTTTAATGTTTTCTGTTGTGTTCTATTTGTCTATTATATACGTTTATTAGTAAGGGGGTAAATTTTTATGTTCCTTATAAAGTACTGTTGATTTAAATACCTAATTCATATTAAAGAACTTCAAAAGTTGTGAAACTGTCTAGGTACCTTTTACTCAAAACAATGCATTTAAAAAGGTCTAAATGAAATGGACAGGTTCAATCAAATTGTTTAGGAGGTAGGTACTGCTTTGATTGAAAGTCGCCGAAATTAAAGCTTTAAGGCCTCTTAGAACAGGCGCGATACGCGAAAAAATCACGCGCGACGCAAAGGCACCGCAAGTCGCGCAACGAGCGGTGCCTTTGTGTCGCACGCGATTCGCGTCGCGCGTCGCGCCTGTTTGCAGGAGCCTTTATCCGAATAAAAGCCCAAGTGATCCATGTACCTAATGTATGCAAAACCAAAGCCAGACAAACAGTACATTGCATCAACAATCTTATAGATATAAACTCAGAATTACAACTACAGCGAATAATATGCACGCTGAATGATTGAATGCATGAAATGCACCCCAGCGTGGTTTTAGTAGACACGATTAATCGAATGAACCCAAGATTTCCACTAGCCTCTTTAAACTCATGTTTAATGGTACTACAGATACCAGTTATAATCCTGTAGATATAAACTCAGAATTCCAACAACAGCAAATAATATTCACGCTGAAATGAAATAATAAGCCTCACTTATATAGTTTGCTTTTCCAATGATTGTAAGAGAAAGTCATGAGAAAAAGAGTCTTGAAAGATAACTGAAAGACCTACTTCATCTCGGAATCCTATCTGCAATGATGATTATTTTTAGGGTTAATACACACACACTGTATTACACACTTTATACACACTGCATTATTATGACCTGCTATCAATATAGGTCAGTTATAGAAGTATATAAATCGTACATCGAATTGACCAATAATGATCCAATTTTTTTAATTTGATAATCCCAATTTATTTATTTATTTGGTTCACCAACAATTGTATACTTACATTATTTTAAGCAATTTAAACAAAAGCAACAAATCGTAGTAAAGTGTAACAATCACTTATAGGTAAACTCTGCATGCACACAAATAATTGTCGTAACATAAAATATAGGAATAAAAGACTATGTGAATGTGTATGTGTGTGTGTATGTTGTGTGTGTATTTATGTGTAAGTTGCACTGATTAGAACTTAATAAATTAGGTAAACTAAAAAAACAACAAATAAAAAAAAATCAAAACAGCCTAAATTAGACAAAATTACGTAGTACAAAAAATAAGTTATACGTAGCCTAAATTCACCCATCCAGTGAGATAATGCAGGGCTGAGAAACTCAATTTTCGGGGAGAAACTTGTAAAAACTGGCTTTCAATTTGCCTAAGCTGTCAAAATGGAGGTCGATCTGATCACTACAATCATTCACAACCTTGCAAAACCTCGCGTAGGGAGAGTTAGCATCCAGAACCGTTCTTCTCTGCGGTGGGCAGAGTGGTGTTATAGGATTGCGAGGAATTCTGCAGGGGACACGGAAACTAAAGTTATTCAATATTTGCGGACAGTAAATTTTATGGGCCATAACTTTACACACAAACATCGTGTCATTCAGTCGTCGACGTTTATCAAGAGAAACCATATTAAAATGTTTGAGCCTATCACTACCTATATGAGCGTATTTTTTTGAGACAAACCGCTAGCATAGGCCAGATGCCCCAGAACACGTTTTTGTACACGCTCAAGACGCAATGAGTGAGTAGCAAAGTGTGGCCGCCAGACCACGCTACAATAAAATCGGCCCCAAATGAGACCCTTGTGACACGCCCGAGGATATATGACTGGCGGTTGATCGAAAGCCATTGACTACTACAAAGAAAGTTTGTTCTAAAGGTACGAACTCAACCATGAAAGTAAAGGTCCAGAGATACCATAAGTTCTTAATTTGTCAATGAGAATTTTATGCGAGATCGAACGCCTTGCTGAAATCTGTATATATGACATTAGCTTGATGGCCTGAATCTATTGCTGTCGTCAATAACTCAATGAAAAGTGTCAGATTGGTAGTTGTGGATCGGGACTCCACGAAGCCATGTTGTCCCTCACTTAAATAAAATTTAAGATCATTTTGAATGTAAGGGGAGGATCATAGACTCAAAGACTTTACTTAAGGATAATAAAATTGAAATGGGTCTATAGTTCGAAATTAAGAACAAGATCATGCGGTGCTAGTGATATAACTAAAGGGAAAAGTTCAGGCAATAAACTGAATTTAACTGTAGTAGCTTGATCCAAACATTTCGTTTACACTTAGTTTTATTTTACAGAATATCTATACCATTTGGGATTGCGATCATCAAATTAAAAAAATTGAAACATTATAAACAATAACGATTACACCTTTATTCTATGTTTATTTTGCAGTTAACAACCGTTCCCGGGCCTTTACTTTAAGCGGCAACAGTAATGGTCCAGTCAACGCCATGGTAGGCTCAGGAGCTGGGCCCAATAATTGCGCCAATGATTGGCTACTGCTACCCTGTGCCACCAATGTTGGACGAATCCAGCCGGCTCAAGCATTGTGTACTGATAGAATCTGCGGTGGTACCTTTTCAGCGGAACTTTCGATGCAAGCAGCTACAGTTTTGAGTAAGATATTTTCACTTAATATATCTGATTATCATGATGTTACAGACGCCAGCACATCAAGCTACCCGAAACTGTCAAATTTTCCCAACCAACTTTGAACCTAATGCTTTGGCGATAAAGTTGAAAATCTATTAACGAAATTTGACAGATTGTAGTAGGTTAATGTGCTGGCGTCTGTACATAAAATATTATATTTGACAAACAGGTGGTCAAAACACTATTCGAGTGGTAACCCAAGGAAAGGTATAAGTCATAACTCATAAGTCATTTATTTCATAAGAAAATATTTTGTGTTGAAATTAATACAGAGATGATAAATAAAATAATAATAAAAAAACATTAAGTACATTAATATTTTCATCACACATTTAAAATGTAACACTATCACTAATAAATAATTAAATGTGAATAATTCAGTAACAATAAATTAAATATTCACCAACATTGCATTTAAATTTAAAATTAATTATCCAGTATTAAAAAAGGCAGAGTATTATAAAAGGCAAAGGCAGAAGATCGAACCTATATCACTTACTAATTTGACCACCTTTAGCGAAATACGTAATGCGTATCTTTGTTACAGTATAACAGAAGCCTAACATGTCTTCGAATATTTGGTTCTTGGACATGCCGGTTTCCTCACGATGTTTTCATTTATCGTTTTGAGAGCAGTGGTGATGAAATTATTTACACAAACGCGCCAGTCTCTGATCGAACCCATGACCTACAACTCGTAAGTCGGGGCCATTACCACTGGGTCAGTATTGCTCTCAGTGGGCCACAACTGCTCACGAATTGAGACGCCACCTTAGAACTCGCAGACTGTTCCAATGTTGAATACTCAATACATTAAAAGTGTGCTGTATTTCTCTAACATATTTATTTTCTTGCAGGTACTGTAAAACCTTTCCGTCTATGGTTTCACACAGACAACATTGAAGCTCCAGTTGATATGGGCAATAGAGGGTTTTGCCTCAACTATGTGCAGCAACCTTGTACTAATAATGTAGTTTAAACCTTGAAAAGCACTGATAACTTTTAAGAAGCAAAAGTTATGCCTAAGCTTTTTCTTTTTTTCTAATACAAGTAATAGGTTAAGGCTAACAGTTGACTCATTGCAAATAGTTTTACACCATTCGTAAACTTTATCGTGTATTTTAATAATCAAGAAACCTACAAAATGAACATTCGTCAAATGAAGAAGAATTAAATATCTCTTCAGGTGCTGCTGTCAAAACGTCAAAATAAACAATCTATAAAGCTTTGGTTTCCTAAAAAGGCTCAAGTGCACACACAGAGTGTTTGTACTATTAATAAGCGACGCCACAGGTGTTTTAAAAATAAGCCTTCACGAATTCACGCCATAAAAACATTTACTTTCCAAGTCATGTTTACAGATAACAATACTGATTTCAAAGAACTGTTGTAAATTGAAAACAAAGTTAAAATGTGCATATGTTTAAACTCTTGAGGTCGTACGTTAAAGTTTTATTTAATCCTAATCTTATAAAAATATAGGTAAGATGGATCACACACTACAACGCGCCACGCAACGGGGCGTAGATAACGCTCCCAGTCACGTTATAGTCCGTTATAGTGTGTGATCTATATCCTATTATACTACTATATAGTGACTAGAAACGCAAAAAAAGAAAGAGAAAATTATTTTATTTGCGGTAAACATGTCGTAGAGAAAGAACATAAAAAAGAACAAGTTGGAAAGTTCGTATTGTCTTGCTTTTACTAATTTAAGAACGCCTACATAATTATGAACATACTTAAACCTACGTTTGGACGCCTAAAGAAACCACAAACAATACAAAGATTCACCTCAAATATGTACCTTATGAGTAGGTTTTTGCTTTTCGCATAATATACCTTTTGTAGCAAGGAAAGGGAAAATATTAGAATTATCCACGGTAACGAATTGCCATGTGAATTGGTTCACCGATTAATTTCACTGCCAAAAGATTTAGTACAAATAATGTTTTAAATCATATGTAAATTAAGCTTAGCTTATATGTAAAAGATAATATTTTGCTTACTTACTTTTTTAATAACTTATTATTAAAATACCTATAGCTATTGATTACAATAGCTATAGGTATTTTAATAATAATTCTACTAGCATTTAACCTTCCTGAATTCTAAAGAAAAGGATTACTTTTTTATGTGAAATTCGTACGCTTTTCTTATAGAAGGTAGCCAGGTATATTTGATTTTCTACGTCCAAATTTAGGTAAGTTGTTTTTCACTTATAAATATTTAGGTTACTGTAATAATCAATTACTTAAATGTAAGCGTTATAATATAGTTGTTTTGTGTTCATAGAGTGTTTGTACTTTTTTCTAATAAAAACTTATTTAATTATAAAACCTTTTCGTATTTCTATGTATGTAGGCCTGCACTTATTGGATATCCATGCATCAATAACCTTTGTAAAAGCTTAGCCGTCTAAGTAGCCTTTGCCTTCGTGATCTAATTTCATCCATATCTCAATTCCCATAAGGGACTCATGAGGTCCATGCCAAGGTTGCCTGGAAGAGTTCGCGTGTTCGATTTATTTTCTGTTATGTATTTTTGTGGTGTACAGACGCCAGCACATCAAACTACCCGAAACTGTCAAATTTTCTCAATCAACATTGAACCTTTGAAGCTTTAGCGATAAAGTTGAAAATCTATTAAAGAAGTTTGACAGATCGTAGTAGCATGATGTGCTGGCGTCTGTACAATAAAGTATATTATATATAAATAAAAAATTGCAGTAGTAGGTAGTGGTTTTGACGAGATGGCCGATAAAGTAAATCTAAGCTACGCCAAGATTAGGCCAAAAAACCAGTGTCGTCCAAACGCACGTTGCATTGATGGTAAAACGTCAAAGTCGCGGGAAGCACCACAGAGAGGGACGCACAAAAGTGTAAAGTATGGCAGAAAAAAGGGGAGGCCTATACAGCACTGGGAGATTCCGGGATGAAAAAATTAAGGTGCTTTTTTTATTACACCTGAAATATTTTAGGTACCTACCTAGATATAGAAATCAAGGGACTCGTTTTCTATGAAAAAACTTTTTTTTTTATTACGGACGAAAAAATTGTACGCTTGGGAATCATGTCCTGTAGCAGTTCATGGTTACAACCAGCGCGTCGATGTCCCTGTCACCCTCTATTTCTTCCCATGGTCTGTCAAGTGGAGTAGTCTTTCCCTATTATCAAAGCGAGAGAACCGATAGGTTAACAATAAAATGGTCTTACTGTTACCATATAATTATCCTTTCCAATCAATTAGCTAATCGTATTGAATAGTCACCGTAAATAATGATGGTACGAATAAGTTAGGTAGGTTTAGGTATGTCACGTGACTTATTGATTCCAGTCTACACCGTATTATTTTAAAATATACCTAGGTAATAGTTATATTTTTTACCGCCGGAAAATAAAAATATGTCGACTACTGGAAAACGACGTCTGTGTTCCGTGTGTAATTAAAACGAGGCAGAAAGTTGTTATATTATTATACCATCTGAAATATTTATCAGTTATTCCAAGAAACAATCGACAATCTGTTTGTTTAGTTATTTCAAGTTCAAGAAGTTGTAACGAATCCCCTACTAAGCACTTGGGCTCCCTTATAGTGATTAAAATACTGAAGTAACATTTCGAATTCTAAAGTAGGAGGAGTCTCCCAACTTGAAATTCCGGACCTGGGATAGAACGCATTTTAGTGGACCAATAAGAGCGAAGAAACTCGGTCCCCATACATATCATATCGTATAAGAACCGCGCAAGTGCACAAGGCGTTTAGATCCTATAAAAGCAGGAGCAACCAGACTGCTCAGCTATTCTTCTTCGCGGCTTTTTCGAGTTCTCCATAAGAGAAATACGGAGAACTCAAAAAAGCCGTGTCATCAGTGCTTCAGTTGCCTCCGTTCAGTTCACACGCTACATAAAAAACTATCCAAAATGGCGCTCTATTCAGGATCCACCACTATTGATGTCAACGAGGACGGTAAGTAAATAATTATTCCATCACAAGTGCATTATTTATGAATATATTTTTTCAAGACTAGTAGTAGTTTCCACCTTTAAGTTCCCACGTAAATGTTTTATCAGACAGCGTAAGCATGCAGGGTCAGTAAATATCAGACGCTTGCCGGTAGCGCATGGTAGTTTCGTGTTAAATTCTAAATTATGATGGAAATGTCGAGTCGACAGCAATTGTATCCGACTATTACAAATAGCAGTGAGCTTTCTACAGTCAATTTAAACCCAGCGATTTGTATATATTGAATATATTTTTTTTATGAAGTTTTAATTGTTTTTATGTGTTAAATAGTGTTCTAAATACTTTCGTGGTTTTCAGTCAATGATGCCGCGGATTCTGAAGGGAAAACTTGCGGGAAGATCTTAGTGGTTCTGTCATGGATCCTCATTTGTTTGACGATGCCATTCTCTCTTTTCGTTTGTTTCAAGGTACGTGGAACTAATTTTTTGTAATGATATTTTTTTTCATTCTATTATGTTTAATTTAATCTGCTGTGTCGTCCAAGCGAATGTCTTATCGCGGTGTATTTTGCTGGTGTTTTTTGGTGTTTTGTTGGCTTTTTATAAAAAATCAAAAGCATACTTTTTCACATACGTAAAGGGAAAAATATGTAGGCCTTTTTAAAACTCGAAAACGTATGATTTCTGAAAGAAAAGTCCATTTTTTCTTTGAGCATTAGTTATCGTGCATATATATAATTAAACAGGAACTTAATATATTAAAAGAGAAAAGTTTAAAATTATATTATTCATGACTTGGGATCGAACCCTGTTCCCTCAAATCCGATGACGCGCTGCGCACTCGTTATCAAGGTCACTCGGTCACAAGAATAACATTTTATTTTATTTCTTGATGATCGAAAAAGTTGTATTACATAAAATGAAAGGAAAATAGTTCATGTATATTTTATTCCACTTCAGAAAATTATAACTTGCTGAGTGAAATTGTTATAATATCATTATTTGCCGTCAGGACCGCTACAATGGTCGTTATTCAATATAATTTTTTTTACACTTAGTTAAAAATATATATATAAATTTTATAAAAGCGTATTTCTTTAAAATAATGAATTTAAAATAAAATATTTTTAAAAATAACAATTTTGGTGTGTATTTATTACTCTTGCAATAAAAGGTACCTACCTATCTCAAATCCAATGCAACAATCGGACAACAATCGATAGGAGCATTGAGCACAACTGAGGGGAACGTGTCAAATTTCAATTTGTCCATGGAGCACCGACGACATAATAATATATAGTTACATCGATCAAAACAATAAGTTATAGTAGGTACGTTTTCTACAGACACGATAAATCTTCAAAGCATTTAACTGGTTACACATGTATTTTTGACCAGTAACCTGAATGTAGTTTGTTAAATCTAGGACATTTTTAATATAGGCCAAATAAAGTTCAATCGTTAAAAACGAGGCTTATAATTTTCTGATTCCTTCGAAGAAAATGTTACCACAGAAGTTCGTATCTTGGCCGTCATTAAATGTCATCGTTTTATGAATAATTGAGCAGCAGATATCACTTGTCCTAGTTCACACTTAAGTTGATTGAACCCAAAGCCAATATGAATATGATTGCTGAGACAAAACCTTGAAACTAAATCGATAATCGTTTAATATCAATGCACTGCTACGATTGACTAAATATATATATTTATGTGTAACCAAAGAGATTCAAGATGCAATAGAGAGGCTATGCAAAGAAATGTCATAGAAAAACTGTGATCCCATGTTTCAGTGGCGCCATCTAGTATAATATAGAAAATTAGAGTGGCAATTGGGAACATCTTCACACAAAAAATAGCAAACATACATTAAATTTATTAAAATATATTCAGCTATCGCTCGGTAGGTGGCCAGCTTAGCCAGTCTTGCCAGATCCGATTTTCAATCCGTGGAAGCCTGAAAAACCTAATATAATTAATATAAATAAACAAATTAAGCAAAACTTGTCTCAGACAGAAAAAACTATTTTAAAATATTAGTCGCTACTATTCATTGTTCGTGTCACCGTCTCAGTTTCAGTGTGTCTGTAGGTATGTACATTTTAAAATAAAATAATTTTGTGTGCACTCTGTTTATTACGCTTTTTGTGTAAACTAGACCTAATGTCACAAAGCGTATATTTTTTTTGCAATTGTCTGTTCTGTTGTTTTTTTTTTACACTTTTGCTTGCAAATATCTGTTAATCTTATATTGATATAGTTATATCCGAGGCGAGGTCCAAAATCCATAGATCTATGGATAAATCAGTAGGTCTGGCAAGGCGGGGTGACGCTAAGTAGAAACTATAAAACCTGTGGTAGAGATTTTACCATTTAGATTTAAAGGTATCAAAAATATTGAAAAAGTTACTAAGACTATTTTTTCCGCATTTGAATGGATTGAAATAAGTGCCAAAAAATAGGAAAGCAATCAAATGATAAGTAATTTCAATGCTTACAAATTACTTCGCTCACCTAGTAATATATTGGCACATCTACGTTTTTCACATTTTACAGAAACGAGGATCAAAGATTTTATAAATGTTAAAAATTGATTTATGGGTTTATTTTACGTTTTTTTACTGATTTTATGAGGTTGATTACTAGTATAGACGTCAATTTATATTCAGGGATGGAAATTTCCACTTCAGGTATTCAGGATATATTTCATAAAGATCAAGGAAGTGGAAGAGTCATGCAATTGTGCCGTTGTCACTTTGAACAGCTTTCAAAAATGTAATTTATGCACCCAGAAGCTTATAAAACCCTCTGTGAAAGTCAAGAAATAAAAGAACTGGTCGATGGAAAATAAAAGTTTTATTTTGTAAGAAACATGAAATTCTGGCTGTACCTACATGTACAATGTAGCAGCTTGTTTATCTGCACTTCTGCGCTAGCATTCATAGTCACGATGTAAGGCTGCCAAGGTTAGTCCACCATCAATATACTCACGAGAGGTATGAGCACGTAAATAGTGGCTTTCAATTCTCGGGACTTTATTTATATGCTGGCGAACTGATTCTAGTACTTCTGGATCTGAATTCGGTTGTTTACCGTGTCTACCTCTTTCGTCAGTCGACGCAATTCCAGAATCAGAGGGTCTTGCTTCAATTACTGTACGTAATGTAAAGATGAAGAGTTTTCTTTATTTGCTCGTTTCATTAAAGCCCACACACCCAAGATCACGCGCTAGAGCTTCTCCATTTATTATCTTTCACTTTGATGAAATGTTGAGGCGAGCTAGGAAAACATGTCATATTTTCTTTCATTTTCTGAAGATTTTACTGATTGTACTGCAATCAAAGAATATAATATGTAGTCTATTATATTATTTATTCCTCAATTTTAATAATTGCACCTGCCATTGTTTTTGTAACTTCGTCACACGTTACGTGAAAATGCCTATGGCTAATGCCACTAAGATAATTTAAGTGCACAAATTTACACTATACTTACAATTTGTCGCCATTATTTCAATAAGTATTATCAGACGTCTTATTTGTTTTTCTAAAATACCATCTAAAATTTCAACTTACATGTTGATAAACAGAAAGAGATACAGAGAGACAGGAAGAGATGTTGTTAGTTAGAAGGCAGGTCAGAACCACCAACACAAGTCTTTAACCCATTTTGAACATTATTTTATAATAATTAGTTGGATCTCGTTTTAGAGTGGGCTGGCCTTCCTTTTAACCCAAATAAACATAGTTTAGTATCAATTAAACTTATGACATAAGTAGCAATAAGCATAATTTAATGTAACTAAAACGGCCCATCAGTCAAATAAGTAGCAATAAGTATCCGTCAAAATAATTGAAACGGCACATCTGTCAAATAAGTCGTTGTTATACGCGGTTGCGGGGGGAAACAATAATAATATTACAATGACACTTACGCCCTCTCTCGATGAATATGGAAACTAGCGTTGTGCCGTTATGCCACTTTATAAATTATGCACTTTTGAACACATATACGGTAAAAACTCAATTTCACATTTTTTGTAGATGTGCCGATATATTACTAGGTGAGCGACTTATTTATAAAATTATATTGACATTCAAATTACTGTTATTATGGTCTAGTGATCCAAGTGTCAGATTGCTGATAAATGAGGGCGTGGGTTCAATTCCCACAGGACACAAATTTTATGAATATAAGTGTTTGTATTAGTCCGGGTGTTTCTTATGTATTTATAAGTATGTATTTGTTTAGTACCCATTGTAAAAGCTCTGCTCTGCGAATTTGAAGCAAACAGATCAGTCGACCTTGCGTACGTACAAAATATTATAAAAGTCAAAAACACTCTTACCGCTGGTATTGAGGAAACTACGGATGTTCTACTTAAAAATCTTATACCTGACGAACGATCGAATAATGATAGCGACTATTACCAAAAGATCAGAGCATGAGCTGCTATGCTGCCTGTGTCCCCAACGTCAGACCTACCATCCATTGACGATTTTTTTATAGTTGTTAACAAACTCCCACTTATTAAAGGATCGATCGATATAATAAATTTGAACTAGTTTCCATCGCGTTCAGTTTTTAATTTCATGACGTTTTGAATACTTTGCAGCATTCGTGGTCGCAGGATGACTAGGTGACAGGCCTCATGGAAGTTTGTTTCAATAAATATTGAGAAGTATCAAGTTTACGATACCAATGTTAGTTTATTAGCTTTAACTGGTTGCGAAACCCGATTGCTAATGCAGCCGAAAGCAAACATCTGATTTCTATTTTGTTCCTGACATAAAAGCCGCTGATAGACGAACAGGCAGATAGCAAAGCCAAGTGAGGCAGTGTTCTATGTTCTAAATAGAACGACTACGAAAAATCAAGAAATGTGCAAACCACTTCACTTCTAGTACAAGATACCGATCCTTTTTTTTATTGATCGGCCAGCCTTTCCGAAGTAGATGTTATGTCCCCTCTTTTAAAATGCTTCAAACATAATTTTTACGAAGCAGATGGAAGCTAATTTTCATCTCTACTGTCTATCTGAACAAACCGTATCCACTTTTCACGTTCTAAATTATTTCCATTTTGAAACCGAAAATACAGGAACCTTGCATTTAATTTTAAATAAAATGACATGATTATGTTCAAACGATATTATATTTTAATTGTTATATATTTACTTTCTTATTAAATACACTTTCAAATATTTTTATAAAAAACATTTTAAAATATAATTAATTGTAGTCCGCCAGTATCGGGAGCGGGGTCCAAGCTATTTTTTTAATTTAAATTGCATCTCGCAGTTCAACCTATCGGTTCGGTATCGGTTGCCGTCTGCTTAACCGGGCTTGCCTGTGGATGCTCACTACCACACCAAGCGCCATCGTATATAGACTGCTTCACTTTGTCTGTTTCCCGCCATTCCTCGTGATTGACAGAAGACATTAGTGTCAGCAGCTATCCCGCTTGTGTGAATGAGACAGTATTGACACATAGATAGATACAATACATCCCTTTCATAGTATGATTCTATTTGTCCAACTCAATCAATCAATCAGTTTATTTGTGAAACAGAGGTGTTTACATAGGTGTTTACATAAATAAGGGATACGCTTTGTTTTGTCATAATTAAGACACAAATTTATAAGTGACCCATTAGGTGTCATTACATTATGTCACAAAACAAAAAAGAAACATCGGATACAACAAAAATTAATAAATAGTTACCTATACTTCTTATCAAAAGGTAAAAATAATGCATTATTCTAATAATTGGTCGTTCAAAAATTCGTCTAGATTATAATAACATTTGTCAATTAATAATTTAATAAGAGCTTTTTTAAACTTACATAATGTCATGTTTTTTAAGTCATTAGGAATTTTATTAAAGAGATTCAAAACACGTTATCAAATAATCATGTAAAGTCAAAATAATAAACATGTTTGTTTCAACTATACATTTCTGCGATCAAGTACCAATTAAATTAAAGCAATACTAAATTAAATTAAAACGAAATTTATGAAGCCTGATCATCTGCATTTATGAACCCATTGACATGTCGGACAAGGACTTTTTATTTAATGTCATCCTTTATCCAGTTTCCTTGCTCATAACTATCACAACTCTTTCATTAGCCTCTTTTATGTTGTGTTAAATGGGATTCTATCCTTCTCTCTTTACCTAAGCTGTATCACCTTGCGTGACTCCCAAATCTGTAGCTATTCTCTTCCGATATTCGTTTCCCTTTCATCGACAAAAATAAAATCTATTTTTTTTACCGTTTATTTGTTTAAAACTTTATCATAATCATCTGTCGCAACTCAGACGATTAATATATTTTTATGATTTGGTATATTATAAAGGCTCGTACATACAGGCGCGACGCGACACGCGACACAAAGGCACCGCAAGTCGCGCAACGAGCGGTGCCTTTGTGTCGCGTGTCGCCTCGCGCCTGTGTGTACGAGCCTTAATGGTCACCTAACTATAGTACCATCCTATCAATTTTTTTTCGATGTTAAACTTTTAGTACTTTATCAAAGCGTTTTCGTTAATTTTTTTCGAAGCTTTTTTCATAAGCTGCTGCCACATAAAAAATGTGTATTTTGAATGTTTTGTTTACGTGTTCTCCTCGCCTCAATATCTCATAATAATAATTCTATCAGGTTTTATTTAATAAGATAACTTATTTTAGTAAATAAAACAGTAACGTAGTTACAAGACAAGACGCATAGAAAATTGAATCAGCCTATAACATTCCCTTAAGGTAAGTACTGTTGAGATTATGATCAAGTTTTGTGGCATTCAACCCTTCAGATAGCCACAAGATAATGGCATAACTCTCCAGAACAAAACGCCAATACGAATTGAGAAAGCAGAAATCAGTAGGCGTCAGATTTAGCTGACGTAAAAAACATACAACGATTCCGTAACAATTATTTTATCTGAAAGATGTTGTTTTATTTTACTTCTGTCGTTGTTGTTGTGGCCTTACACTTCTTACCAAAATAATGTCTTTCTTCTTATTAAAAAACCTAGTCTAATAATCAATATATCAATCTTAGATAATTTACATGTACCTACTTAATCAACTATTACCTTGATCGTCTTATCAGTCAGTTACCTTTGGATTCATCGTTTGTATTACTATACTATGGCCATGGAATTTGAACTTTATCATCAAGGTCCTTTTTTTTTAAGTTTGTGTTCCCAAAACGTGATAATTATCTGAGATTCTGAATTCGAATATACAGAAACTTCTAAGTGTGTGTCCCATATTTCGATATAACTCGGTACTATAATAACTGTGTTCCAGTCCAGTACTAAGTTACCTATAAACATGCGTATATTTCTGTGGCTATTCTTTCTTTCTTTAATATTTTTTAATGTAAGTAATAATAATAAATAAAATAATTGATTTAGAAGAATCAATGCGAACATTTTAGGATCACAGTCAATTTATTAGATAGTATATATCATTAATACATTTTGAAGTGAAAACTTCTTTAGCGGCGCTGTGTACTTTTTTTGGAATGGGTAAAAACTTCTAAATTCGCGTCAGGTCACGTGACCCTGATCGAAAATTCGTAAGACGTGACGCGCGTTGTTGAGGACAGCGCCATCTATTCACATCGGGAAGAACTACGAGGGCCTCGCGTACTAACTACGTAGGCCTCGCGTACTAACTACGTAGTTCATCCAACAACGACGAGATGGCGCTGAACCACGATTTGTAAATCTGAATAAATTCCTTTCACGAGAAGAATAAACCAGTCACTTTGGTCATCATACCTGATTTGCAAAAAACCCTATAAAATAAGGAACACACCTTAACACGCGTGTTTTGTTTATAAGACGATTCACAAAATACACTCGTAATTGTTCAAGTTTTCACTTCTGTCGGCACTACCGGAGTGCCAGTGTTTTTTTTTTAAGTTTTCGTTTTCAATATTCTTTTTATTTCATTGAATCATCAAAAATCATTATAATCGTATTATGTTCCAGAATATTGGGTAAAGCTGCATCTTAATGTGCAATAGATAATTACGTCTAATCGAAATTTACTAACCCGGTGTTACTTTTTAGTGGCATAACGCGTAATAAGAGTTAAAATGTTAATTATTTAATTCCGAGTTTACAAACTATACATTTATTCATTTAACTCGACTAAACGTGCAAGTGGACTTTAAGAGTTAAATAAAATGATAATCACTTACGTTTGTCGGAAAAAAGTTCAAAATACTGTAACTGACTCAATGGTTTAGGTTAGGTCTAAAGTAAGCACTAGTTTTATAATAAGATGGTAAAAGTTACAATGTTGATTACTTAACTCTGAGTTTACAAACTATACATTTATTACTTTAACCCGCCTAAACGTGCAAGTAGGCCGAGGATAAAGTCTGTTTTTGGAAATGAAAAACATCAGACGATTGATTTTACACACATAGTGTGAGAAACTACAAGGTATTCCACTCCTAGTCATGAGAACATTAAATAAATGGTCGCTTGTCACGATATATTTTAAAAGGGCAGTTTATTTCAAAATTCACTTAAAACATAACATAAACGTCACGTCTATTTTCCCTGAGGGGTTGGGCATAGTACAACCTAGTTCACCAAACTTTCGCCAATTATGATTGTGAGTTAAGTCCCATGTAATACTTATGGGGCGACCCTATTGACATCAAATGGGCACAAATTCAGACTCCGGGCTGCTAATATCATATTCGTGATAGAAACACCCAATTCCCGACCCAGGAATCGAACCCGAACCTCATGCTCAGCAATTGCGATTGCGACTACTAGACCAATGAGACAGATACTATTCACTTAACGCATACGTTACCCAATCCATCACAAGTTTAGCAAGTACAAAAAGTCCGTTAAAAGCCCCTGACAACGGACATGAAAACTGTCATAGATTTAGAACGCGGAATATTCATCGAAAAAAATCAATATTTACGAACGCGATCAAAACCATTACCTACGTGTTTTCAAGCATATTTATCCAGCACAGTAATAAGCCTACTCCGAACACGTCAGTGCATAAACCGAGGTTTGTTTGCCAATTCTTATGCAATCAGGTGTACCTACAAAGTATTACTGTTCCAGTTTATTTAAATGGGTGGTGGACTTGATCGAAATTAACAACCCACTTACTGGTTTGCCGGTATATGAACAACTCTAGTTACAAATTAAATTACTACCTACCGCTGATTTCTGATACCATTTTGTTCCTCAATTTCTTACAGCTTCCATCCGACCTATTTTTACCTGTAGCTATAATGACACTAATAATATGTATACGTATTTTATTGAGGCCAATGAAATCATATTCTAGAAATAAAAACAAGAAAAACTTTAAAACATAACAGAGTTTTCTCGCATCATTATAAAATTATAAATTTGATCTTACAAACTTATTTTATAGCACAAATCACGCGCATACAAAGGCTAGATCTGATTTTCCCTTCACAGGTTATTCAATATTTACTCGATTCAGCCATTGAATGGAAAAAAAGGCAACATACTCTGAGTGAGGAAATCTGTCAAAACTGCAACCATTATTTGTGGATTGAAAACTACACTCTAGACATTGGTGCTGTATATAGAAAACCTGAACAATCAAATGTCAAAACCTTCTTAGAAACATACTCTCAACGGTGACATTAAAAAAAAAAGTGGGGTGGTTTTTGGCGATTTTAACTTCAACTTACTGAATACAGAACGTGAAACTAATTTTTTGAATAAAGAAGTGATCCAAGAAAATGTCTATGAATTCTTGAACAAAATACATGAAGACTACTGCACAAGAGAATCAACAATATCGAAGAGTATTATCGACAATATTTGCTCAAATCTTAAACAGAACAATTTTCATGTAGCCATTACGATACACCTATGTCAGACCATAAACTTTACCTAGAACTATAACGTTACCAACCAGAACCTTTGTAAAAGAGAAACTATCACGTTATTGACTATGAAGTATACACACAATCACATCAAGCTACCCAAAACTGTCAAATTTTACCAATGAACTTTGAACCTTATGCTTTAGCGATAAAGTTGAAAATCTATTAAAGAAATTTGACAGATTGTAGTAAGTTGATGTGCTGGCGTCTGTACATTATAAGACCATCTTGAAATCGCAAGACCAAAACCGAGACTGCTTTTATGATTCCCTGAAAGAAAAATTAATAAAGAGTATAGAAATAAGCAAAATAACTAAAACTAAAACAAAAGGTAAATCCCCGTCGGCAGGACTGGATAAATAGATCAATCATAGTTGAAATAAATAGTAGAAATACTTTGTGGAATCAACACAAGAAATACCCAAAAGACAAGCAAAAATAAGATATATTTATAAAGGAAAGAAATAAAGGTTCAAATTCAAATTCAAATAGTTTATTTTCTCTTCACAAACAATGGTATCATAAAAATTAGACAAGCTAGAATCTAGTTTGTGAGAGACTGGTGTCTGCACTAGGAATACCTGTATAGCAGATCACCAGGGTCCCACCACACGGTATGAGAACATAAATTACTTATTTAGTAAATGTGAAGGGATAAAGGGCATAACATAAACTCAATGAAAAACACAGATTAAGAACAATAAAACAAAAAGAGAAGTACGTCGAAAGGTGATCTAATATGTGTAGGGAAAGTACGGGGTTGGACTACTTTGGATGGGTTAGTAAATCCTCAGTTGCTTCATAATCTAAACCAAGGAGCCAATCAACCAGAGTAATCTTACACGCCTTTGTTGTTAGATGATAAATATTTGTAAGACGATTTAATTTATTATATAAGTGGGAACCTAAGAAAGTATAAAACCTTTGAGAGAAACTTGTTCTTAGACCTTTAGTCGTATTGCAGACAGAGTATTTTCGGCGTTTACCTGAGGTAAGGGAGGGATCATATGTTAAGGAGGAATGCTTCCTGAGAACAGTATATAAAACAAAAAGTTGCCTCACTGACAAGACTTTGAAGTGTTTGTAAAGCTCTACAGTAGGATACAAGTATGGCAGAAAACAGGCTACTTTCAGTACCATCCTTTGGGCTCTTTCCAATTTTAAAATGTTAGATTTCGGAGCACCACCCCATGATGTTATGCAGTATGTCAGAAGAGACTGACACATTGCATAGTATACCCACCTAATAACTTCCACGTCAGCTACGTGACGGAGGTTTTTGAAGAGATAGATTAACTTGCGAATTTTCGTCGTGAGGCTGTCTATTTGTGGTTGGAAACTTAAGTTATTATCTATTATAATTCCAAGGTACTTAATAGAGGTAGTCTTTTGAAGAATGGGACAGGAGCAGGAGTTAGAATTTGTGTCAGTGCAAGAGTGTGCTTTAATTTCAAAATGAGATAGCAATTCATTACATTTGTTAGTGAGGGAGAAGGCTATAAACTTGGTTTTATCGACGTTAAGGGTAAGGACATTATCTTTTAACCAAGCCAGGACCGTATCAAAACCTTTTTGTGCGTAATGGTAAACACCAGCCCATGAGTCTGCTGTGAAAAGTAGAGAATTATAGTTCAGAATTATATTCAATAAGAAAAAAAAAACAAAAATAGGTACTATATGTAAGCCTTCGATAACTGCAAGAAACAATCATTGAAAATGTGGAAACTTATAAACAGTCTGTCTTACAATAAATTAACAGAAAAAGCCGTCCCGCGAAAACAATAACAACGCGGAAAAACGTCAAAGGGTATTTGTGAATGTTTTAACGATTTCTTTGCAAATGTTGGCTCAATAGTAGCATATCAAATTCACATACAACATTATCCATCTGGCAATCATTTAACAAGTTTATCTGGATCTCACACAACTACACTTAGTAACCTAGGACTCACCACAACAGAAAGAAATATTCAAAATGATAAATCACCCAAATAAAAACACCAGCTCAGGTTTAGAAGGTGTCGCCATGAAATCATTAAAAAGCGTTGCAAAGTTAATATCTGAAGAACTCCCAAGATGTTTAAACAAATGTATGGAATTAGGTACATTTCCAAGTAGTCTTAAAATTGCAAAAGTCACGGCTACTTATAAAACTGGAGTTAAATCAGAGCCGCGAAATTATAATCCCATCTCAGTTCTCCCCCCGTACTGTCAAAAATATTTGAAAGGGTCTTGTACAATCGCCTCTCAAAATACCTGATGTCACTAATCTTCCTCTACGATAAACAACACGGCTTTCGACTGAAGTCGAATACACTTTCAGCGACAATAGACCTGGTGACAACTATAAAGCTTAATATCGATAGCAAACAAATCGGTCTAGGTGTCTTTATTGACCTAAAAAAGGCGTTTGACACAGTCAGTCACGAATTGGTATTAAATAAACTTAATTAAATTGGCATAAAAGGCGCTGACATTGACATCTTCAGGTCCTACCTGTCAAAACGTTACCAAAAAGGAAAGATTTGGGGTACTCAGAATAATCTCAAAATTATAACATACGGTGCGCCCCAAGGCTCAATTTTGGCGCCTCTTTTATTCCTCGTTTACATAGCGTCCACCAAATTGGTGTAAAAAGGAATCTAAACCTATATGTAGATGACACATGTCTATTTTACTTTGATCACTCCATTGACACAATTATATATAAAGCACAAAGTGATTTGGACCTACTGAACTTGTGGTTTCAGCTAAATATTTTTACCATAAATAGAATAAAAACCAACTATATAATATTCCCAGCAAAGAATTAATAAATTTTCAATAACACCCCATTAGAAACACACACATTCAAAAAATAAAGTCAAAACTACAATCACTCACGGATAGCCTTTGAGACATCGTTCGCTTCTTACCACGCCAAATTCGATATCTAATCTATTTCTCACTTAACTTCACTTAGCATAGATTATGTAAATATTATCATTTCTGGTTTAATTTGAATAAATTTCTCACTCCTTAAGTCACACATTGACTATCTAGTAGAAATATGGGGTTCTGTCGCAAAAACACACAAATCTACTACCAAACAACACAAAACAAATTACTTAAAAAGTTATTTAATTATGATTATTTCACTCCAACCATAACGCTTTACAAAGAAACGATATTAATGAGCGTTACACAAACATACATTTATAATACATGCATACTAATACGAAAAATACTAAATAAAGATATAACCTCAAACATCACCTTCACGAAAAGAAAAAAATTCTGACGTAAACAAGACCTACTACAGCTATACCCACCCCGCACACGCTACGGAAGAAAAAGTATCATGTATGAAGGATTCAAATTATCTATTAAATTACCGAAATACATCACAGAATCCAAATCCATAACCACTTTTATAAAACTACTTAAACAGCACATCATAAAAAAATCATATTCCCTACAATAATCTCAAGCCACATACAGTTATGCTTATCTGTCTTGAACGGAGACTTGTTTACTGTTGTATTTGATGTTTTATACCCGTTTATCAAGCGAACATTGAATTGTTTGTATTTTTTTTTATCTACCCATAAAATAATTATTGTTTAAATGTCTAGTTTTTGTAAAACTCTAAACAATATCGATTTCTGTTGTAAGTTTAATATTCTCATGTAAGTGAATATTTGTATTCTTATGAGAATAAAGTTATCTCAAACCTCAAAATCTAGAGAGCTTGCAATGTTATTTATTATTCTAGTTTCTATCGGATATCGAACTGCTTGTTGCACTGTGTTTACCAAGAACCCTTCAACTTAAGGTGGGCCGCACACTTGTCAGGGTCACATCCGATTCGGCAATATTTGATGAATATGCTATGATTATTGGAAAGAATACTTTAATAAACGGTCATTAGAAAAGGGCTTATGGTATAAAACCATACAGAGTGAACCTCTTCGTGTGCCCTGGTTCATGAACAGTGATATTAGTAGAAAACTGACTGTTACTGCTCTTAGACTCAGATCTGGACACATTCTATGCAAAAAATTTGCTTTCATGATGAAGAATATCGATTCACCCAATTTTGAAGAATGTGGAGTTGTCGAGGACCTACAACATTTATTGATGGAATATGTCGAATATGAGTCCAGTAGAAATAATTTAGTAAAGTCCCTGAATTTGAACAGAACTGATGTAGGCATGTTCCGTTCCATACAATTCTATCCCAACCAAATGGCAACGATGCGAAGGGTTTGTTCAAATTCATGGCCCACGTTCTGTGAAAGTACAATTGTTTAGGATACGATGGGACTGGCATACGCTGTACGTAAAAGCCCCTTATAAATAAATAAAGAAAAAAAAATATATATTTGATGAAAAACATAGCCGACCTGAAGCAATTACATAACACATACTCGGCTTTCATTCGGTTTGAGCCGATCGAAAGACTTCATTCCGCATCTACCCTCGTTTAATCATGTTCGTGTCGGCTCAGCACAATTCGAGCTAAGCCGAACAATCAAAATTATACCAGGTAAACAAAATAGTGGACTTATTAAACATTTCAATTGCAAGTTTATATAAGACTTCCGCAAAATTGATATAGGGACTCCTTATTATAAACAATAAAATACATATTTCATGATTTAGAGTAAATCACGCCCCACCCTTTAAATTAGGGGATGGAAGTTTGTATATGGGTTTTCCCATACAAACTTAATTTCATACTAGAGATCTGAAAATTGTACAAGTACATGTTTCGCTACCATCACATGGGCGTAAGGTGAATAATTTATTCACTGTTCATTACTTTTCTGATAAACAATAGTTATTATTATTAAGGAAACAGCCAAGCCTCATATTTTGACTAAGGTGCAGAGTTTGTGAAATTAGGGCTTGTAGAGTTATGGCGTGTAGAGTTAGAAGCTTGACTCTACATGAGATCTGATAACTTTTTGACAGTGTGAGACATATAATTATGGTCTCGTCTTGGCAACATTTTACATGAAAATGTTTTTAGTGGGATAATTATTTTCTATACGCTGCTTATTTTTAAACACTCTTTATCGTTTCTGTGCTCAGACATCGGCATTATTTTTTTAAGTGCATGCTGTCGTCGCTTTTATGCTTTGAATATTTAATTGAATTTTTATGCGGTAGATATTAATGTTTTTATTACACGGGGCTGCGAAAAAAGATCCTGATTTAAAAAAAAAGTTGTAGTATTACTTAATACTTTGTACAAAATGAGACACTCAATGGTATATGATTCTGTGTCAAATGAATGCAGAAATTAATATTTATGAAAAACAGGTTCTGAAAAACAGAAAACTGAAAACCAAAAGCGGCTTAAAACGCGGTATTTGGGTTCGCTATAATTTGTCTTATTGAAATACGACAAAACACACTACATCATTAATTTTAGTGTATTGGTTCTGAAAACTTATGTAGACCTGTGTGAATTGGTTGATAAGCGGCTACGAATGAAATTACGCGATTAAACCGGAATTATTTATTTATTTAATACTTCAAGCACATAAAAGTACAAAGGAGGACTTAATGCCATAGGCATTTTTTACCAGTCAACCTTTGGGTGATGCAGAGACAAACAGTGGTAGGTGCAACCATGACCATTAAGGAATAAATATTTTAAATATACGCATAAACCTATTAAAACTGAATAATAATATATACCTAATTACATTATGGCCGGAATTAATGGCCGTCCTACACTGTAAAATCTCGAAACCAGCTCGACAAATGTGAGCATTCCCGTTTTCACATTAGACGAGAACTAAATGAATGCCCGAATAGAAACGTACTGTTAAATTTTCAACCGTTGGCTCAGCGTTGAAAATAAAGAAATCAAGAACAACGTGCTTTTATTTAGGTATTATATCTGAAAAACGGGCATTACGAGTTTATATGTAAAATTTGTATTGACTTGTTTTGAAGCAACGGCCAACATTTGGTGATGATATTACAGCGGCGTATTTTTTATTACCTACCTAGTTTTTCAATATTGGTCTATCATGATTATTTTGTTTAGCTGGCGAAGTGGTACTACGTATACAATAAAGTATATCATAATTATTTTGTCCAAAACCGATAGTTGCCTTGTAGAACAGAATTAAAATATATGTTTTCTTTTGTTTAAAGGTAGTGCAAGAATATGAGAGGGCTGTTATTTTCCGTTTAGGCCGGCTGCTATCTGGAGGTGCCAAGGGACCGGGTAAGTTCATAGTATTTTAGCACATACAGAAGGATATTTTGTCGCGTGACCAAGATCGGAACTAACACCGCCAACTTGTTCATACAATACATTTCACCAAACAATATTTATTTATAAAAGCTTACCGATTACATACATATACACAGTCTTTGTCATAATTATTAATTATATATCTCGCATATGTATACATTATAAGAACAAAAGAAAATATAAATACAAATAATTTTAAAATGATATGCAGAGTATCACACTAATATTATAAAGTCGAAAGTTTGTGTGTGTGTGTTTATATGTTTGTTACTTCTTCACGCTCAAACGGCTTGACTAATTTTGATAAAATGTTGTATGGAGCTAGCTGACACCCTGGATTAACATATAGGCTACTTTTTATCCCGATATTCCAACGGGATCGACATTTACGCAGGTGAAACCGCGGGGCGCAGCTAGTGTTTTATAAATATCAATAACAATAAAACTTTATTAATACTCCTTTATTAACCAACCATCATTCCAACGCCAAAATATCTTTGTAGCAGTTTAATATTAAGTACATTAAACTATTTTCAAAGCAGCGGCGTAATGAGGGTATTCTGAAATGAAGTTCGCTAGGTGGCAGCACTGACATGTCAGGTCCAGGCATCTGTCAAAGAGCCTATATTTTCTTTAGTCATGACTGAATGATGAACGAATGAATGAATCGAATGATGAACGTCATCATATATTTTATATTGGAAGACCTCTTGTCAAAGTGGTGCCAACTGGTGTCGTAAATTTTCACGAAAACCCTCATTGCGTAAAATACAAACAATAGGAATGGCTTTTATTTTGACAGTCAACAACATTAATTGCGTTATTTACGTGGTTGAACAGACAATTTTTTCGAACATACGAAGCAATGGATTTGCAATATCCTTCAAAATTATTCATATTATGATTGATAGTGTGTTACGCCCCATTAAGGTGCAGGTAGACTTTTATGACGAATTCTCTGTGTGGTTTAATGGACAAAGTACAGACGCCAGCACATCAACCTACTACAATCTGTCAAATTTCTTTAATAGATTTTCAACTTTATCGCTAAAGCATAAGGTTCAAAGTTGATTGGGAAAATTTTACAGTTTCGGGTAACTTGATGTGCTGGCGTCTGTACATGATTGTTATTGTATTGTTTTAGGAATTTTCTTCATTTTGCCTTGTATTGACAACTACGCTCGTGTAGACCTGCGAACCCGAACCTACGACATTCCGCCGCAAGAGGTACTGTTCGTTTTTAAACGCACTCCAAAATTATAAATGTAGAAATATTTTTGGGAGTCGTAATTTTTTAAGTATTTAAAATTATTTAATGAATCATTAATCTTCATGAATTGTTGATAGAAAACACAACATCGAGAGACCTGTAAGGAAGGGTGGAAGATCTTTGCACAGGAGTGGGATAAACCACTGAAACAAAAAAAAAACTAGTTTATTATTTTTGCTTGTGAAAAAGATATTTTCATTCCGAGGCCACGTCACTACCCAAGAAAATTGTTACAGGTATTAACGAAAGATTCTGTTACCGTATCAGTGGACGCTGTGGTTTACTACAGGGTACACAATGCAACCATCTCTATCGCCAACGTTGAAAACGCTCATCACTCTACCAGACTACTAGCTCAGACTACCCTCCGTAATACTATGGGAACCCGGCCTTTACACGAGATCCTAAGCGAACGGGAGACGATTTCTGGAACCATGCAGCTGTCCCTTGATGAGGCCACCGAAGCCTGGGGTATCAAGGTGGAACGCGTTGAAATGTGAGTTTCTTTTCAGGACTTTTTTTTTGCTTTATGTTGCTGAGCTGTTATCTTCGGGAAGATAAGTCGGATAGGGTACATGATAATCGATAATACTCCCATCATTGATATACACGGTGGATTTTTGTGAGGCAAGGAAATGTATAAAGACAATTCGCAGTACGATTCAATCCGTTAAAAACCCCAACTTAATTCTGCTTTTGTTTCGTAAATTCAACATTTTTTGGTCTTAAATGATTTCATTTTTTTTAAATTATTCGTGATTTGGAAAATTCTGAAAATTAAAGGTGGAACTTTGCCTTTCTTTCGATCTAACACATAAAGATAAATGCAGTCGCCTTTAAATACATCGAGATTTCACGCATCCTTTGATCCCTGACATTGAAACTTTAAGGGCTAATTTTTCAATCATCTGATAACTTTATTCGAGGAATAATTTTGAAATTTTGACAGTTATTTCATACAAAAACTGTCAAACGTCAGTTTTATTTCTCGAATAAAAGTTATCTGGCAATTGAAAAATCAGCCCTAAATTAGATATCTAAATTTATTTTTATCAAATAGAACTTTTTCGTTCTAATCAAGAACACGTATCTACGTACTGAATTCCAAAAATATAAGACTAAAATTATCTCGATAAACGAAAAAAAAAAATGGTCTAATGTTTCCATAGCTTGAACGGTCAGATACTCATACCTGTCTTCCTTAACAGAAAAGACGTGCGGCTACCGGTCCAGCTCCAGAGAGCAATGGCGGCAGAAGCAGAGGCTGCCAGGGAGGCCCGTGCCAAAGTGATCGCAGCGGAAGGCGAGCAAAAAGCCTCCCGCGCCCTTCGAGAGGCCTCGGAGGTCATCAGCGACAGCCCAGCGGCATTACAACTACGCTACCTTCAGGTACTGTACCTTTTTATTAACAGCTCCAGTTTCTATATTCAAACATCATTTTTACAGACTTCAAAAAAAGAAAGTTATTAAATTATCGTTTTTTTATTTGTTTTTTATCATTACTGCTCTTCCGTCTTCTGGAAAGGGATTAGGTTAATTTTAGCAGATACAGTTAAAACCACCGTCAGGTAGTGGTCTGGTACTATGAACGCGAGGTGAACTGGACCTATTTGGCACGGCGGCTCAATGTTTTTAATATAATATTTTGTTGTGTAAAATTGTGTCTGTGTTTTGTGCCAAATTTATTGGTTTTACATTTCATCGATTTATAGATATTGTTAAAGTTAAAGCGTGATCGTCATAGGTGTTGACCAGCCATACTCTACTTTTTTTATAAGGGCCACAAAAACGATTCACTCATGATGTCGTGGGCCACAAGCATGAATTGTGTAAAAAACGTAATTATAAATTAATGTATTTACTTTAATAAAAAAAGATAAAGTGGTCACAATAAAACTAGCTATACAATACATGATCATGATACAAAAAACGATGATGAGGATAGAAGATTATCATAAAGACCAAATTTGTAGCTCCGGGTGGGCCAATCAACCACAAAGGCCCGGCGGGTCGCAGGTTGAATATAGCTGGTGTAGATACAATCAAAGTCAAATTATTTTATTTCAATTACATAGTTTGTTTTATTTTGAAAACTGAATATTTGGCAATGATTGCAAGGTAAAAATAACAAAATTAAATTCTAACTTAACTAAAACTATACATTATATAGTTAGATAATAATTAAATTAATATAATTACATTTGAAAGTCAACGAAGAAAAAGAATTGAATAGATATAATACACAGTAAACTTTACTAACACTATCTTATTCTTGCAGACGCTGAACACCATTTCGGCAGAGAAGAATTCGACAATCGTTTTCCCTCTGCCAATTGAAATTTTTACATATTTCATGAGGCCGAAAGAGGATTCCCATAGTAATATATAACCTGGATAATACAACATTGTATTTATTTCGCAAAATTTTATAATATTATTATTTAAAATTATATAATGAAATTACTATTATATTCCAGATTAAACTTAAAATTATATTCCAATTTAACGAGAAAAAATGGATATTAGTTCCATCCAAATATTCTTAACTCAAAGTAACCTAGATTTAATTATTTACTTATTAGTGACTTGTTTAATTTAACATCGCGTTTCTAAACAAATCACTATTAAAGATAGGCACAAGAGCCACTTTTATAAAAAAAAAGTTTGAAAAATCTGGGTCCGCATTTAATCGCATTTAATCAAATCAATTTATGTGTAGAAGTAGGATTTATGAAAAAAAAATGTTTAAGACCTTTTGAATAAGCCGTAGCAAAGGTAGATCAGCTTAGCTGCTCATCTAGTGAGCGTAGTGTGATAAAATAGAACAATTACTGTTTTATTAACAGTTCGGGAGATTCTCTACTAGGACTCCGACAACTTGATATAACTGCTCGGTATCGGATCAAAGTTGGAAAATCGCCGAAACAGAACTAACTATCAAACCCAAGCAAAATAGACCAACTTTACAAACCCATCAGATCGTATCATTTATTTATTAACATTTGGGTTGAAAACTTTAATTTCATATTTTACAGCCAGCTATTCTAACAGCTCCTGCCTAATTAATACATGCGTTTTTGGAAAAGAAATTTACATTTCCTGACCGATGAGCTCTAAGGATGGAAAAATCTGCCAAGTACGCACGGAGACAGATCAAGATAAACATTACCAGTATAATGTGTTCTCTCAAAGTACAGAAACTATATACAACACAAGGTTAGCTTAAATTGAAAATATACATAAACAACAATAACATACAACAACAACATATTTCATGTTAATATATTTAAACATTTTAGTTTGGTTTTAAATTTTGCACCAGCGAAAGGTAATTGAGGCGTAGCAATTCTAAATTAAATTAGGTAGTTTATTTCTGTATGTAATATTTTAATATAAATTGTTCAAATCGGAATATTGGTTTTCATCGTATGGCTGTGCTGGGATAGACATAATTATGAACTTAGTTATAATATTTAGTACATCTGAAACTACAAAAATAAAATAAAAAAAACACTACTTTCCATCGCATCGGCAATAGGAAAACAAACATTCGCATTTATCTAAATCCATTTAGACGTAGAAAAATCATAATTATATAATCGTTTCTTGAAAATAAGAAGTTTTATCTATTAAACGTTACCGTAGCAGTACTACTATTAAGGCAATTCTAGTGAAAATACATGAGTTTGATGGGTACTGAGTAGGTAGCTAAAGGAGTGTTGAGTACAAGATTTACGCAAGTTGTGGGATAAGATTAATCGCAGCCAATTTATTGAACAAACTGAGAAGGATTGATAAAAAAAATAAAAACTACAAAAAAAAATAAAAACAAAGGAAATTTATAACAAAAAAAACATAAAGCACTAATTAAATCTCAAAAAAAAAGTTATTGATGGCCAAATTGTTATCGGTTTCAAGGTAGAAAATAATAGTTGGCTACAGTTTGAATAATGGTTTAGCTGCGATTCATCTTCATGTGTCTCGTGTGTATTTTTATAAAACGTAAACTTTCTGTTGTACCTTTGTATGAGTTTTGCACGTTGACCGTTATCGATACGTAACCATAACTCTATACTTTGACTGCAGTTAATGTACCATTGAGTAAAGTGGCATGAATCAGTAACGGTAACCCTGCAAAGCTCGCACTATGGGTACTTTACATCTTGTCCATCAATATTTTCACACTCTTACAAAATTGTTGTAGAAATGTAGCTGAGCGAACAGTTCGTAACATAAAAAAGAAAAAATATATATAAACAAAACAAAATACAAAACAATAAAATATTTGAAAAAAAAAATTAAAAAAAAAAGTAGTTGTAGCTTGGAAACAAGGAAGAAAAAGTAAATGAAAAAAGCCGTAGAGTTCGCACAGCTAATAATGTTCTGAAGTTTATAAAATCTCCATAAATATTTATTTATAAATGTTTGCAGGTTGAGAATCGATGTAGGTACACAAGTCATGTTTCGACTATCACAGCTATTTAAATGTGAGAAAATTATAATGCGCAACTAAAACACCAAAAAAATAGAAAAACACAAAAAAAAAACGTGTGTACGTTGTTTAAAGGAAGCACAATTAGAAAGCTTTGATAAGTTGTGACATGTGCGTATTTGTGTATCGATAGAATAAGGGATGCTGCATAGCGATTTCTACGACTCCTTTTTATTATTTAGCGAAGAGCAATGCAACTTAAAATGCATTACAATGCGCGCTACATGTACCTCTTCTGTCACACGCACCATGCAACAAATTGTGCTGCAAATTTTATGACTTACTAAATTGAGCCCGGTATTTCAGGAAAGATGCAACACAGTACGAGACTTGGAGCGTGTGAATATTCTTAATAATCTGGTTCATTTAATATGACCAAGGTCCCTTCGTAGTGCGTTTTAAACGTTGGATTGTTATGATTACTGCTTTAAAAGTGGTTTTGTCAGTGCGTATCTAAGAGGCAGTTGCTGTAGAGAATAGTGTGCAACGACCAGGCTCTTGAGTGATATTCTTCAATGAACATATTTTAAAACATAATTATTCATAAGGATAATCTCCTTTCGAATTTTGAAGTGGTGTTTGGAGAATAAGCACTCATACGTTCGTTGTACCTGTTTCAAATGCCATGTATTTTTACAGAATTCATGTAAGAATATATAAAAAATAATCTAAATAAAACAACTATATGACTATTTTTTATTGATTAATTAATGTTTAGAATGGAATATACTCAATAGAATCAAATATTACATATTAATAATTTAATTAAATAAATAGATAATGGACCCAAAAATGTGTTTAATTTTACCATAATAGGTAAAGACCTGCTATTCGTTATATTTGATACTAATACAACTCATTAGTTGTATGAGTCTATATACCTAATTCTTTTTTTAATAAACAATGTCATAAATTATTAATAGCTTTATAAGTTGGCTAAGACGTCTTACATACATAATAATATGTATGTACAATCATGATACGGCACAAGTTATCAAAAGCCCGAATTCAACCTACTAGTAATCCATTCAAAATACAGGACCTAGTCGCTTGTACATTATTGTGTTGTTGTTGTTACTATTACTACTATGTTGTAAATTATTGTTGTTTCGATAGAATTAGGGATGCTTTATAGCGATTTGTACCACTCCTTTTTAGGGTTTCGTAGTCAACTAGGAACCCTTATAGTTTCGCCATGTCTGTCTGTCCGTCTGTCCGTCCTCGCTTAATCTCTGTGACCGTTAGTACTAGAAAGCTGAAATTTGGTACCAATATGTATATCAATCACGCCAACAAAGTGGTAAAAGAAAAATTGGAAAAAAATGTTTTATTAGGGTAGCCCCCCTATACGTAAAGTGGGAAGTGATTTTTTTTTTATTTCAACCCTAACGTGTGATATATTGTTGGAAAGGTATTTAAAAATGAATAGGGGTTTACTGAAATCATTTTTTGATAATGTCAATAATTTCGGAAATAATCGCTCCAAAACTAAAAAACAATGTGTCCCCCCCTCTAACTTTTGAACCATAAGTTTAGAAAATATGAAAAAAAATCTGAAAATTAGAACTTTATAAGGACTTTCTAGGAAAATCATTTTGAACTTGATGGAAACAACAGTTTTTGTACAAAAAAGACAAAAAGTTGTACAAAATAATTTCTGGACTAAGTTTGTAGTATAATCGTATATGCGAGCATTTTTTTAACTTCGTTTACATATTTTATTATCCTGAACGTATCTTTTTTCAAACAAAAAGGTTACCACTATGTTCGCGCTCCAGCAGCGCTCCGCGCTCCTGCAACTGCTCCAATGGATACGTCGCGCGCACTTCTACATACGCTCCTCTTTGACACACTGCGCTCCCCTTTGTGTTCGCGCTAAAAACCGTCACGAGTCGGAGCGCCTGCCGCGGAGCGTGCAATGTTGCACGCTCCGTGTTCGCGCACGTACCCACTACCGGGAGCAGTTGCAGAAGCGCGGAGCGCTGCTGGAGCGCGAACATAATGGATACCCACTTTTAAACTCATAAGTGGGAACACTTATTGTGACGGACGGGAAACTACGGAACCCTAAACTGAGCGTGGCCCGACACGCTCTTGGCCGGTTTCTTTATTATTTAAGGAAGAGCAATGTAACTTAAAATGTATTAGTACTAAATTATTGTTGTGTAAACAGAGACAGAGCATTCTTTCGTTGCTGTACAGTCCTTTCACAGTTATTTTACCTCTGACAGCACTCAACAACAACCTTACTGCAAAATAACTAAAGATCACTGTTATTTGAGCAGTGATACAAAATCAGAGGTAAAATAATAATAATAAAATTATTTATTTCAAATGAAAAATAAAGAAAAAATTGTGTATTCATAATAAAATATCAAGAAAAGTATGCTCTTGCTTTTAGTTCCTGTTATTAGTCTAAACTCATAGTACGCAAACGCCATCTTGTAACTGTCACCTGCGGTGCTATTCTGTAAAAATCTCACCGTGAAAACTTAGGTGAAGTGAGCGTGGAGTGAGCTGTCAATAGTGTTAATTCCTAGCAAAAACAAACTCACATCGCCAAAGTTTTCACGGTGAGATTTTTACAGAATCGATCGGCAGTGTACAACGTGATTTTCAAAGGTTCAAAGGCCAAGATACCAAATCAGTGAGAAAACGCTGGTCACCAACCGAGTGTGCCCGGGAGTTACATCAACTGATTCCACCATCTCTATTTTACCATTGGATTTAAAAGGTACCTTACTGCAGGGGGATATTATCCGAACAACTCGTCGACCATCATTTTCACACTTCACGACCAAAATCTGACAATTCCATAGACTTTTAAATTACGCGTATTCTGTGTACCTATACTCCTTACAAGAGACCACACCATAAAACCGTCGTTTCCACCAGGCAAGATCGAGATGAAGAGCAGATTCAATAATAACAGCTACTGTTAGCCTGTATCATCCCAAAGCTGGGTAAAGGACTCTCCCGACACCACACTGCGCCCCAAAACATAGACCACTGACGTTGCTCATTAAGCCACAAAGTTGAAGTGACTGGCCACATCTGCCTCATGCCCAATGAGCTGTGAACCAAACTATCCAATAAGTAGAGTCTTGACACAGCCAGAAACCGTCGCGGCAGACGCCGAAGAAAATGGCGGCACAAGCTGGACAAAATAAACCACCAGATCAATAATTACCTTAAATTTTATGATGTAAAGGACGATCCACTTTCTACATCCAACATGCATAACCTGTACGAGTAACACCTCGTCACGTGACTTCCAATGGGGTGGCTGAACACCCCACGGGGTGAAGCACACCCACCTTGATAGGCTGAATACTAGCAACTATAGAAGTAATTCTCACCCTCAATGACATAAGGGTTTATAATAAATGGAGGACCTTAATGACCTTTAGTAAATTAAATACATGTTGTCTTGGCGGGGGAGTTGTGAAAGGTATATCCTTCTTCTTAGCGTATCGGTGGCAAAAAGTTACACCCTCAGCGCCAGACCCTAAGTGGCCGTTCTTTCATGTTTTGACTAATTTGTGAAAAATAACCGATTCCCAGACCATTTATACCGAAAAAAATACGTCAGACCCGGGCCTTCATTTTAGAGTAATAAATGTACACAGCGCATTTAGTAAGTAGAAAGATGTGTATACTTTTGGATACACAATGTTCCAGATACTGTGTGACCAAAAGATATACATACATGGCACCGAAGGTGTTGTAGATTTTTGGCCAAAAAATTCAGCTGCGCGAAGTCCGCTCACTGACGTAGTCATAAGATCATTAAGTGCACAGGTGAGAGGGCATGCGGCGCAGGATGTAAGGTGGACCATTGTCTGTGTCTTTTTGGAGAGGTGCCGCATACGCACTTGATATCTGAGCCGTCCGTGAACCCCCTTTTGTGGAGATTGTGTTTGCTCCGAAAGGTCAATTTATAGGTTGTAGGTATTGGAGTAGTAGTTTCATTCGATCAATCTATTCAATATATATTATTGTAATAAAAAAAAACGAAATTCCACTCCCTCACTGACTGACTAATCACGAAATCTCAAGAACTATTGAACCTGCCAACTGGCAAATAAGTTCTGCATGTCGATTCTGTAAAAATCTCACCGTGAATACTTGCGTGGAGTGAGCTGTCAGTGTCATCCTACTGATGCTAGGGATTGACCAAGCAAACATTTACAATCATAAAAGAGATTTTAATAATATTTTTTAATGCTAATCCTATTGATATTTTTATATAATTCAAAGCTAGTATTTTAGTGGTCAAAACATTAATATTTTGTGGGGTTTTACTTACAATAAAATAGCAAAATAGAAGCGCAGTCAGAATCTCAACCTTGTTTTTTTTTCTTTTTCCCTTATATAGCCAGACAGCGCCAGCGCCTAACGCGCTTGCGCGGCGTGAAATATGGCTCATTCCGAATTAAGTCATCATCGCTCACATGAATAATTTGCTTTCCGATTTAGATAAATCACCACTATGGCAGCGGAGAGTCAGTAATATACCTATTCACTTGAATAGTTACTCATGGTTGGATTATAGTATTTATTTGTGTATACACCACGAATTTCTTCTTCTTTGGTAAGGTGGCGACTGTAGCCAGAAGCACAATTTCGAAAATGCCACGTTAGTTTAAAGATCGGTGATAATTATTAATTTAGGGCATGGTAGGTAGTCGGCGTTATCGCAAGATGGCACATGCCATGACTTCATATATGTCGATTCACGGGACATCGTTATCGCGTTCACGTTAATTCAGAAAAGGGCCCTAATTCACTATGACCACTTAATGATTCATTACTTCGAAACCACGTCAATTCCTTAATAACCTAATCACTACATCTGCTATTAACGTATTCTCTATGACACAATGACCGAAACCGGTTTGAACTGTCAAAATACCACGCTTGACAACCGTACGGCGTGGTAAGATTATGCGGGGAATAATAGATAAATACCATACAGCAGAATTGGGGTCAAGGTGTAAGCACGCTGTAGTCGATTACAGTGCAATTCGGAATGTACCATATATCACTCCACTCGAATCTCGTAACCATGGCAACACCACCTCGGCGTCAACACCTCCACCAGCCGCGTTTTGATTGGCGAATACCTCGTCTTTTTATACTTTAGAGTTACACATTTTGAAAATCGCTCAACGAAAACTTTGCTTAATCTGCCCCTTGGCAGAATCTAAGGCAGGGTCGCCATATCGAAGGTCGCCATGAAATGTTGGGGGTTCAAGGGTCGTTAGAATTAGACAACCAGCTTGATAGAATGTACTTTAATGAATATCTAGTGAATTTATGTTACAATGCGCATTGATGTAAACTGCTTACTTATATTCTAAAGGAGTGTAGGCACTTACTACGTTATGCACTATTAGGGACCATATATACACTTCAGGGTTGACACCAACCACTTCTTCATTTAAGGGTTACTAGAGGTGCAGTGCAAACACGGGCGCGCGATGAGCGATAAAATATTTGCACTTATTTGGCGTTGGTGAATCGGGTGGAGTGATCACGCCACACAAACTACGTGGGATTACATTCTATGGTCCGTCAGCTAGGCATCCGTTAGCACTCGATGACTTGACACACTCGGTTATCTCTTCTAATTCAATAGATTTGGGTTAATAACAACGCTGAACATCGTCGCAGTCTTTACTAGACTCGATCTACAATTGCTCATAATAACCAAACAATGTCGATGCGTATTTTCATCAGTCTAGCTGTCATAAACGTGAATGTTTTAATTTTATTTACTGTTCGTGCGTGACGCGCTCGCGCCTCAGTCTATATAAGGACTTACTAGACTAGGGAAAAAATAAAAAAAAAACAGGATTGAGATTCTGACTGCGCTTCTGTTTTGCTATTTTATTGTAAGTAAAACCCCACAAAATATTAATGTTTTGACCACTAAAATACTAGCTTTGAATTATATAAAAATATCAATAGGATTAGGCTAAAAAAATATTATTAAAATCTCGATTATGATTGTAAATGTATGCTTGGTCAATCCCTAGTATCTGGTAAGATGACACTGCCAGTTCACTCCACGCTCACTTCACCTAAGTTTTCACGGTGAGATGGTTACAGAATCGCACTGCTGTATAGTTAAGGTAGGTGACTGCAAGGAAAGGATTTTTGGAAATTTCACCCCTAAGGGGGTTAAAGCTGGTATGGAAATCATCTCATTTAAATTTTTTTTTTCCGCTTTTGGAAATTTGACCCCAAAGGTGGTTAAATAGGGGATGAAAGTTTATATATGGAAGCGTATTTGTTTACTTTCTTCTTTAAATTCATATGAGATCACACAAAAACAAATTAAATGAAGAACTTTTCGCTTATTTTGTAGACGATGCTTTCAAATGTTAGTCCACCCGTCACAGTCAACTGGACGTCAACAAGAAACGAGATTATTCAAACCGAGTGTGACGTCCAGATAAAGGCGTGCGGTGGACAAGCTGCCTAATTACATGTTAGTATCGCTACTTCGGCGCCGTCATCGCGTCATCTCGTTCTCGTTGTTGTCCCGTTGACGTGGCAGACGGCCTTACGCCGTTTATCCACCGCTACCGTCAACGTGACGTCAACGAGGAACTACATTATTCGAACCGAACGCGACGTTCCGATAACGTCGACCGTTTTTCCACCGCGACCGAACTCAGCGGTTCAAAGGGTAGGGTCACAATACGTTATTATGTTCAGAGTGACTGCTTGTAAACAGTCCAATTAGGTGTTAATAGTGATCGTTGTTGTTTTTTATTGCACCTTTTTTTCTTTATTTTACGTTTGATATTTTTGTTTATTTCCTTTTTCCATGAAAAATTTGAAAATATCTGGCGAAAGGTTGTATACACCGCACTCCTCCTTTTTGCTACTGTAAATAAAATGTGAAAATTATAATACCTCCATTTAGGCGCCCTTAATTTTTCACGTATTTTTTTCTGATTTATTTATTTAAAATAACTGGAAGATCAGCATTTGGTATGGGCCAATCAACCAAAGGGTGATGAAGGTGTCCCTATAATTGACTTCATAGACAATCTACTGTATAAAAATTATAGTGCATATTGGAGAACCCACTGTATTATTCACACATTTCATTAAAAGCAGTCTAATCTGAGCTGGCTTTGATAATGATTATTTTAACGAATCGGATTTAAACTGGGTTGTACGGTTAGGCCTTGTCCATCTGATTAGTTTTAATGTCCACTTAATGACGTAAAGCCTATTTACCGTTGCGAGATTAACGTTTTGTTATTTAGTCTGGCATGGAGCGACGTTAAGCCTTGAAGTGAAATCCCAGAGTTAAATTGAATGCAAAACTTCTATGAAAGCTTGTCGAAAAACAAACAGCATATTTTAGAAATACAAATAAACTAACGTTATCTTTATACAGTACAAAAATGACAATAAAAAATAATAGCCTCCGACCAATTTCGGTTACGGTGGCCAATCTCAACGAAGATTAGCCAGGTACGCAGGAAATATTCACTGTGTAAAATAATTTGTTACTAATAATGTAATGTGGTGACATTAAAGCGATTTCACTAAGACTTACTGACTTATACAGTAAGAAAAAATGTTTGTAAAACAGTAAAAGACAAAACAGTTACTTTTAATGTTTGAACATACTGTTTACTGAAAAAAACAAAAAAAAGGAAAACCACCATTACTGTAATGTAAGTAAATTTATTTAGCATTACACACCCTTCCGTTAGTATACACTCCCTTCCGCTCCACCCAGAGCGGGAGGGGTCATTTGATGATTTCCCATCCTGATACACTATTCACCTACCGGATTCACCTAGTTTATTCTAAACTGTGAAAAAGTGAAATTTAAAAAAGCAATAAAGAAAAACAGATATTGCTTTTTTACAATACGTGACCGACTTACGACGTATGCTTCGCATAGTTTTGTTTTTGACTTGATAAAACACCTAGATTTCTTCTTTATGGTATGTCTATTAACAATTTAATATTAACACATAAACCTTCTGAAATGAATTCACTAAATGATGGTAAAATCCGGATCAAAATCCGTTGCGTAGTTAAGAAGAACAACATTTTTTAAAAAATATAGATGTTTGTTGCTGGCTAAAGGTAGGTTTGTTTAAAAAAAGGAAAGAAAAATATTTTGCTACTTATAGAAGTTTTTTGCAGACTGTACAATCGCCACGCACACAAAAGTCATATCTATGCTGAAGTAATCTCCGTCAGAGTGGCAGCAGTGCAAAGGCTGTAACTGACACCATGCCGGTGTTTCGGCGCTCGAGCTACCTGCATATTGAACATTCCCCTATTATTATCAGCAGTGCAAACACGCACGGAAACAAATAGGTAGACAGATAGAATATTCTTTATAATGTACAGTGTACACCTTAACATTTACAGATATAAAGTAGAAAATGTAGATCCCGCCATTCACTTTAATTCTAATGGGCTATTTACCATGAATATTTTCACCGACCAAGATACGTCATCAAGGTGTGTTACCAAATATAATTTAAAAACACATGTCAACATGAACACGATACTAAGTTTATTATTTTAACAATAATTTCCTTGTAATTTCTTAACACGTAAGTAAAAAAATACACAGGTACATTTTATGTTGAAAAAACAAATTTAAATATAATATGATACCCACCATATATTCTTTATTATATATGTATAACTAGCTGGGCCCCGCGGTTTCACCCGCGTTTTCACACACACAAACTTTCGCCTTTATAATATTAGTGTGATAATTAATTTTGACAATTCAAAAGTGCCTGTGCAAGGTTTAATTGAAATAAATGCTTTGAGTTTGAGTTTGATATAATATGTCAAAGAATTTACCCTTGATGTATGATGAATGATCAATAAATTAGAGCAAAATATACGGGTCAGCACAGACCAAGCAGCAAAATAAAATTCTGTAACATCATTTTTATTGATATTGCATGTTAAACTGAATGAATAAACCTTTATACAAGCTTTTATTTAACATGCCTTGTTATTTATTATATATGGGTGTAATCATACTGCTAAAAAGCTGAATTAAAACCACTTCCTAAGGAGTTGTTTTTTTTTAATATTTGTAAGCGAACACTATACGTCCAAGTTAATTTTAGCGATATAAATATTAAATCGTGTAACAATAAAGGGCCCCCCAGCTAACAGTTCAAAAACTAAAACTTAAATAATGCAATAAATATTGTTAAGCTGTCAAAATGGAAGCCACAATAATGTGATAATGTGTTACGCAATTACTACAAGGAATAATATTTTCAGATAATAATAATTATGAACTTTGGTTCATAATAATTTGGTTTGGTTTGGATTGAAAGTGTGTTATTTTATTTTCGGTATCAAAAAAGGGCCTGCCTGTCGGTAGCTTAATTAGCTTTCATTTAACATAACTCCTACATCTGTTACGTGCCTACAAAATCAATAGTTAGTGCTTGTGCCGATTCATGTCGAACAAGTGTGTAGCAAGCCATGACATGAAACTCATGCAGTTTTAGTACTTTAATAGGCAAGTATTGCACTGCAAACGGTTTCGATCGATGGTCAAAGGAACATGATAAATGGCAAAAGTGGTTACGTCACGAAATGTCAATAGCTTGGCCTTGGTATAATTTTCTTTGTGATATTGTCGTATTAATATCATTTTGTTCTTAACAAACTTACCTGTTCTTTTAAAAAAATCCTTTATTTTCCACCCTCCATACAATAAGTAGCAATTAGGTAGCAATTTTTAAAAACTTTTTTTGCAGTGTTTTATGGGTGGTGACCGTCCATCCTGACGTTCACCACTTACTAAAAGACTCCGAAAATATAACAAGATAAGTGAATAAGTATGTTAAAAAAAAAATTGATAAAAATAATATAATTTCAATGCTAAATTAATTATTGTTAGGTGATCAGCGACTAATGTCTAAGTTTTTTTTAATCTTAAATATTGAGCTTAATATTAAAAACAAGCAAACTGTCATGTATGTATTCTGTTTGAAATATTAACTACAGTAAACGAGTTTGGAAAAGTATCAAGATGACATGACGGTATTCTGGCGTAGCATTGGAGTACCCGTAAAATTTCTCGTATCGCGTCTCTCGTAGCTTTCGTAGGCCGCTCGTAGCGTCGTAGCACTAAAATTACTTTTCAGTTGCTGAGAGTTTAATGTATTTTGATTTTTTCGATAATAATTAACAACTTTTTTTCTATACACCGTTTTTGACCTTCATTTAAGAACATTTGATTTCTACTTAACATCCCGCCTGTAATCCTCGGAGTACCTATAATACACCCACATGTCTCCAGATAACTCCCGCTATAAAAGCTATTATAGCGGGAGAGTATATTACCATCAATCAGGCACAAATTCAGACTCAGGACTGCTACTGAGAAATTCTTGATGGAAAAACCCAATAACACTTGGACCTTGGACCGATCTGGAAATCGACCCACGACCTCATTTGACCTCAAGATCAGCAATAGCTTAGGATTTGATTTTTTACTTCCAGTCTGTTGTAACTTAAACATAACTAGCAAGAAGAAGACAGAAGAAGAAAATTACAGGCGTAATGTAAATAACTCGATTTAGAACTACACAACAGTTACACTTTACACCACAAACCTCACCTAATTTCACACTAGAGAGAGGCTATAGATTTTTATTTATCTTTTAATTTAATATTTTCTATCGTTTGTTTTATAACTTTGTTTTCTTTTTGTACTCAATTCGATAGCTACTTACCCAAAGGAGAAATTCCAAGTGTGGGGCAAAGTTTAAAAAAAAAAAGTAACTCCGTACTAGTTTTGTATAAATTGAGAAAGGTATTACAGAGAGTCCTGGCACCCATAACACAAGTTTAATCTTAGCTTGGGTGCCAGTGGACTAATCAATAATTTATGCAATTTTAATAGAATATTGTCATAGAATTAACTTATAGCTACAGACAAATTGTAAAATTGGAAATAAAGTTATATTATTAAAGTTATATTATTATTATTAGAACGTTTTTAATTATGGGAGTTGGCCTTCTGAAGGTATGGTTCCTATATATGGCCCAGTACAAAAAATAAACAAGAGACTGTCGGCTTTATAAAGTACCCCTACCTTGGTTGTCCATTAAGTAAGACGCCATAGATTCGATCCATAAACGGTGAATAATTAAAACAGTAAGTCGGTGTTGGAACATAGTTTAAAATTCTTGATAGCGTGTTTTAAAATAGTTTCCATCCACAGTTTGATACATTTTTCATAACGATTGAACTGAATTTTCTAATAGGTACCTAAAAGGAAATGGGTAGATAATATTTACTTTTAATTGAATTAGCCTATTGAAAATAAAGAAAGTTCATGAAAAGTAAAGACACAATACAGACAATAATATCAATATTCATTGTACTTAATATATACAATTAATACCTACAAAATATCCGACTTTCTACGAATGTATAGCGAAAGTACCTACATCCTACATTCAATAGCACATTATTGAGAACTAGCTTCGCTCAAAATAAAAAATACGTATCTACTATACCTTCCTATGTAAAAATATATAATAATATATATATCCAATGATACTCGGAATTACTGTAGCGTTCTATCAGTGATATATTAGAAGATCAGTAAATTCAAAATCAAATTTATTTATTTAGGACAACTCAAAAATCTCAAAAAAAAAACTCAAAAACTCAGAAAACTCAAAAAAAAGTAAAGATAAACTTTTACAAACATGTTATAAACACGATTTTACCTTCTAATAATATTAGTTCAGAACTTTAGATAACTGTTATGAGGATAACTTGATTACTCGTTTTACAGAAAATCAGATATCTGGTTGGTTTGTTTAATTTACTATTCAGATTAATTAACTTTTTTTAAACCAGATATTAACCGTTGAAAGGTTTCGCTGGCACCAGTAGAGTTTAAAAAAATACTTAACACTTTTTTAAAGGATACATTAAATTTCCATCCATCGGTAAAATTAAAACGAACAACGGCTGCGCTAACAGTGAAATATGAGTTTAAAATCGGAGTGCAACTAGAAAAAACTAAGCTACGAATAATCCGATCCTAAAAGTTTGTATAGGCAATGAAATATATGATTTCACATTATGTAACTCTTGTGTCACTGGTATAAGACATAAATTGGGATGATTAACATACGTTCTAGGCGGGATGAGTATTTAGACGTCATGCACAATATTAGTTTTATCAACAGCAAGATTAACTTTGTATTTCATAGGAGTTCTCAGAGAAAATTTAAGTTATTTCTGAGGTTATGACCGGAAATATACCATATCTCTAAAATTACACAAAGTATCTTCTTCAAAATTTATTTTCTGTCAGACAACTCTTTGTTCTTTATACAATCCTATTACAACACAAATATACCTCCTACGCGACTATCACTACTAGACGTAAAGATGTATATTATGTTTGTCAGCACTACGGATGTAAATGTTCATTCACCAAACGGTTTCTTTGTTTTCAAGGGCCACAGTTATATAATAAACTCAATAAGAAATTGAGACTGACTCTTTCAACCTCGTCCCTCAAGAATCCTGTGACAAACTTTCTACTTACTAATAACTACTAATGGTTACAGAACTCCTGCTTTTCTCTGATAATAACCACCCTTAACTCTTCAACCGAGAACATAACACACATTCTGCACCGTCACAACACACACACTCTCCATTATATTGTTTCTAAAACTTGCATTTTTTGTGTTTAGGTCCTGTAAGCCCCTTAAGTTTAGTTTAGAAAACACTGGTTCTATATGAGTTTGTACCACTGCCCTTCATACAAGTTATTTCATATCTCAGTAGGGGTGCTGGTTGCAGCACCTACCTGTTCTGTTAATTAGCATTAAGTCAAGTGTACCTACAGACGATACCTACTACTCAATGTTAATTGATATTTGATTAAATAAATTATTATTATTATTAAAAGAACCATTTTCATTTAAAGAGTTTTTAATTATTATTATTAAAAGAACCATTTTCATTTGAGTTTTTCCTTTTTGTTAAAAGGCCCCTACAAACAGGCGCGACACGCGATATAATCGCGCGCGACACAAATGCACCGCTCGTTGCGCGACTTGCGGTGCCTTTGTGTTGCGTGTCGTGTTGCGCCTGTTTGAAGAACCTTAAAGATTTTTTTTGCGACT
The DNA here is from genome assembly GCA_963855955.1 of Luperina nickerlii. Taxonomy (NCBI): domain Eukaryota; kingdom Metazoa; phylum Arthropoda; class Insecta; order Lepidoptera; family Noctuidae; genus Luperina; species Luperina nickerlii. Next base: position 5,723,227 of record OY979662.1, read on the forward strand.
TTCTTTGGTTCATAGAATACAAGGTATATTCACTTCCAAATTTTATCGGTAAATGGCTGTATGACATACGGACGGCCAGACAGGACGAAATTATAAGAATTCCGTTTTTGCCATCTGGCTACAGAACCCTAAAAAATATGGCTTTTGACTACCTGTCAATACTTTGGAAACAGATAATGGAATTCTGTTGTAACTGTGTTTGTTAACTGAAACTATTGAGTTTCTGGTATTGACAGGCAAAAAATGTGCGAAGCATGTTTTCAATTGAGTGGTGCAAAACAAATGGCGGCAATACGACCCGCAATCAAAGTTGCCAGGCTATTTACATTTTTCACAATATATCCATGAATATGTTTATAATTATTATTTCTTCAGTAATTGATAAACACACAAAACAAATTAAAATCCCAAGGAAAGAAAAGAATAATCAAACCATGGATAACCACCGGCCTATTAAAGTGTATACAAAACCGTGACCGGTTGCACAACAGATCAAGAAAAGATCCCAATAATCTTATTCTAAAAATTACCTACACGCGGTACCGGAAATTTGTAATGATCTGCTCCGAAAACTAAAAATAGCCCATGAAAAACGCGAACTTGAAAAATCTCGTAACAACCCCAAAGCCCTTCGGAAAACGATAAAACAAATCACCAATACCACCAAAAAGAAAACTAGCCCATTAGAACTGTTGGGCATCTGTGACAACGCTACTTCAACCGTAAACGAAGTATGTAGGTTTTTTAGTAACATGGGCACTAACTTGGCAGAAATAATCTTGTCCCAATCTCACCAACCTACTAATCCACCTAAGAGATCATGTCAAAACATTTCGTCCAGCCCCGCCAACTCCTTTGTGATACTTGAGGTTGATGAATCAGAAGTGGAGTCTCTTATTCTGCAACTGCGTAATGATTACGCAATTGGTTGGTATGGGATATCCCCCTTAGTGCTAAAGAGTTGCCGCCAGACCCTGACGCCACCTTTGACGTTTATCCTTAACTCCTGCATTCAAAAAGGCATCTTTCCTGATGCGCTAAGGAAAACTATCATCCATCCAACTCATAAGGGAGGGAACAGAAACTGTGTCAACAATTACAGACCCATATCGGTCCTATCAGTACTCTCGAAGATACTAGAAAGGATCCTAAATAACGGTTTAAGCAAAATCCTCAACAAACATCAGCTCATAGCTGATAATCAGTATGGATTTCGCACAGGAATTCTACTGAAGACGCAGTTCTTGAGCTGACACAATTGGTTGGGAGGAATCTTGACAGTAGAACCAAAAGTCTTGGCATCTTCTTAAACCTCTCTAAAGCATTTGACACAGTCTCTGTCCCCAAACTTATCTCTAAATTGGAACTCCTAGGGGTACGAGGAAATACCCTTAAAATTTTCAGACTACCTTAATAACCGGACCCAACGAGTAAAAATTGGAGAGCATATAAGTGAAGAAGTTTCGACCACTTACTGTGTACCCCAGGGAAGCATTTTAGGCCCCAACCTCTTCCTAATATACGTCAATGAGTTGTGCAGAATGACCTTCCCCTACTCCAAGATTATTGCGTATGCTGACGACACCGCAGTCATAGTTCACCAACTTGGGATAGCGTTAAGCGCTACGCAAAAGCGGCAATGTCAACTACAATGAAATGGCTCAACCATAACTTGCTTACCCTAAACTGCGACAAAACATCGTACATTCCCTTCGCTATCTGGCGTAACAACCTGCCCGACAAATCCTTCTCCATAATAGCGCACACGTGCTCCAAACAATCCCCACAATGCTCATGTCCGACGCTTGTCAAAACTGATAATGTGAAATATCTGGGTGTCCAAATAGACAACACAAGAGATTTAGATTACAATGGAACAAACATGTTGACGCCACTACCACTAGATGTTTAAAACACACACACCGGGGGTGTGTGTGTTGGTGTGTCACATACACATACACACACACACGCAAACAGACACACACATCACGTATAAAATAGAAATTAATTTAGCTTTATATTCATAATCGCTCAGGTAGATCGACACAGTCTACCATTATACTTATAGCATCACTTGTTAAGCTGAATCACTGTCCCTCAAGATACAGGTTACCTAGTTTGAGAGGCAGGGTTTTCCGTATTGTGTACAGATTTCAATTCCTAGATTGTATTTCATTGTGTTACTACCTAAGCTCATTTAAATTGTGTTTACTTAAAACATGTTAAATCTGTTTTTGTGAAAATAAAATTGTAAAATTCAATTAAGTAGATGGCCGTCTGTGTTCTGACTTCTGGCTAGTCACTTTTCTGGCTGGCAATAATTTGTCAGCCAGAATTGTACATACTGTAGTTTGTCTTTTACTGCAAGTCGAGTGTTGGAATAGAACTGTTTAAAACTTGTCCTTTTAAGACACGCTATGTTTTACTTCATTCTGAATTGGAAACACCCTTTCATTTAAACCAACTGTAGGACAAAGCGAGTTAATTAACGTAGATACAATTACTTACCTGCGCTTGTTTTCATTATTCAAAACAAAACCCATACGATAGCGCAAAACGACTACGTTTTGCGCTCACTTCATTGAACAAACAAATGGCTTTAATTTCCCAGCAATGAAGCCACGTGCTTTGATAAATAATTTTTAATTTAACTGTCAATTCCATAAATGATATGTTAATGCATGGATTATTACGTGCATTATACTATAATTATTTTACAAACGATTAATTCAGCTCACTACAAAAAGATATGTTCGTGAATCGATCATTATTTTTTACACAAAGAGTATATTTTTATGGGTTTTAAAAGTTGACGTACAGTGCAAACGATGGAAATAGCAACTAATTGAAGTGAGCAATGAGCTGACTGCTAATCACAGAACTCAAAGACGCCTCTACAGGCGCTGTAAGGGGTGGCATTGTCATCAGTTTCCATGCAAACGTAGCGTGGCATTGAGTGCGGCGGCGTCGTCGGTGCGATGGCGGTGCGGCGCATGCACGATATTCATGCATATGCACAAACATGCGGTCCGGCGCAGCTAAAGCTCCGGCGTTATGTACAGAACAAAAAAAAACAAACAAAAAACATCTACAAAGTGCATGTAGAGACTGACGGCTTTGAAGGCAGTCCGTAACAGAAGTTGTTCGCTTAAAGGGCCTTCGGCACCACGATTTTATTAATAGCTGTGCCTGCAACTTTGTTCGCGTGGATGTCAAAAAAAATATTGTATCCTTACCTACTAATACTTTATCTAAAATAAAAGTAGCCTCAGGTAATAGCTTGGGCCACCACTGCTTGTCAATCACTGTTTTAGGAAGTCTCATTTATAGTGAATAGATTCTGCATCACAATACAATACTGCAGTAAGAATAAAAGTGGTTTAGAAAACTGTTTTTACTGTACTTTATATACATACTAGCTGTGCAGTCCGTAGGAATATCGTGATAAAAAGTAGCCTATATGTTAATCCAGGGTGTCAGCTACTTCCATACAAAATTTTATCAAAATTGGTCTAGCCCTTTGAGCGTTAAGAAGTAACAAACATATAACCACACAAATACACTCACAAACTTTCGCCTTTATAATAGTAGTGTGATTTACCTAGAACAACAAAATTGTGGGTACATACAAAAGGCTTACAATTTCAAACTGTATTATTTGAATAGTATCAGCCATTGTATTTTGCCAAAACAATGCAATGGGAAGCTGCCACTTGTCATGTCAATTTTACATTGGAGCTCCTGAACCAACCCGGGTCGTTTCCCGGGTTGGTTGGTAGCTGTGTGAGGGATAAAAATATCAGGTTTGATATTTTCATCCCTCACACAGCTATATTCAATGCACTGGAAAGTCAGACATTACATTATTCAAACAAATACAATGTGCCTGGAAAATTTGAAATCACAATGTTGTGTGTAGTTAGAAATTTCGAATTCAAATCGCGAGGTATTGTTTCATTTAGGGCTGATTTTTCCATCGCCAGATAACTTTTATTCAAGGAATAAAATTGACGTTTGGCAGTTTTTGTATGAAATAACATTCAAAAATTATTCCTCGAATAAAGTTACCAGGTGAATGAAAAATCAGTCCTAAAGCTCATTTACACGAGGAGAATTTCTCGCTTTGAATAGGCAAATTGTCGATAGAAGACCCAACAATTGACTCATGTTTACAGGTACAGTCGCCAGCACATCAAGAAACTGTCAAATTTTCCCAATCAACTTTGAACCTTATACTTTAGCGGTAAAGTTGAAAATCTATTAAAGAAATTTGTCAGATTGTAGTAACTTGATGTGCTAGCGTCTGTACATACGATACTAGCAATTTAAAAGGACTTCGGCTTTGAAATTTCGAAGCGTCCGTCCGTGCCAATAAAACATGGTATTTCGAGTTGATTGCCTTTCGACGGTCGAGAATTTCTCCTCGTCTAAATGAGTATGTGAATTCAGGAGCTTAATAAAAATAGTAACAGTCAGAAAATAGGTATTGAATTAATAAATACTGTGGTTCTAGCTCATAAATTTCCTGGAAACAGCATAGAGGATGGCATTTCAATGTGAACAAGTGAAGAAGGACGAATAGAGGTGAGACATTAAAGTCTGGTACATGTGTAGGTTCTTTTGTTAAGATCTGTCATGAAAATGTGCGGTATTTTTAAACGGTTTTATTTAGCGTGCCCTGTTGTTATTTATTTAATTATTTGGGTCAAATTTTTAGAAGTATTGCTGAACTTTCAGTAAATAGACAGACTGATTTTGGAAAAAGTTACAACATTGTACAAAGTTTTCGTGGGTTTTGCAGTATCAAGTCTTGAAAATGGTAAAATTTTAATTTTAATTTTAATAGGGATGACGAATGATTTTGAAATCCTCTTCCGTAATGTACATACATATTTACTATTTACGAAAAAACCTATATTTCGGTTATAAACTAAAGTTGAACGAAGTTTAAAGACATTTTTCTAATATTTTTTCAATAGCGCGCGAAAACAGCTCGCAGTGTCATGGCGTCGGGTCTGATGTCACGCCTAGGTAAACACTAAACGTCAAATGTGTCAAGCTGACACATTTGACGTTTAGTGTTTACCTTTCCTCTGACTGCGCGTGTTAACAAAACAAACATTGCATATTTCATCTGATAAAAATGAATTCCAAAGTGTATAAGTGGTGTGCAGTGCCTCAGTGTAAAAACACATCAATAACCACTCCCAACAAGGTGTTTATATATGTCCCAAACAAGCAAATAATAAGAGTTCAATGGTTAAAGCTCGCAAGGCGAAACCATGTTGTTATAGATTCGTGTTGTAGAGTCAAGTGGAGTGGATAAATTACACTTAAATTAATAAAAAATCGATCCAAATGCGTAATCGGTAGTAGTCAACAAAACGCAAGTGATGTTTACATAGGCGTGACGTCATGCGCTGTGATTGGCGTTTCAATCAAAATGGCCGAATGCCGTATTTTCATCTTTTATTTTAGTGAAAATCCGATTAATCTCAAGTTTTTAAATAAAACTAAATCAGTGTTTTAAATCCTTTTAATATGTACTTTCCCCTAAAATCATTAAATCTATGATTATTTGATACTGTCGCCACGCCTATTATGGGGTGCATTCAGAATGTTAGCAACATCGCAAATTGCTGTCAAATATTTTGCTGTTTTGTAATTTATAATAATTCTATGGTGAACTTTAAAGCGCTATTTCATAATTTAATTTAATAATATTAACAGAATTACTTTATCATCATCACCATCATTTCAGCCAAAAGACGTCCACTGCTGGACATAGGCCTCCCCCAAGCAACGCCACTTCGACTGGTTTTGTGCTTCTCGTATCCAGTGGATTCCTACGCCCTCCACAAGGTCATTGTGGGAGGCCTCCCAACGACCCTATGTCTTCCGGTACGCCTTTCGGCTGCAATGGCCATCTGTTTTGCGAGCAATGTGCCCTGCCCACTGCCACGTAAGTTTTGCAGTTCTTCAGTCTATGTTGGTAGCCATGGTTCTCCTGCGGATCTCTTCATTTCTGATTTGATCACTTAAGGAAGTTTTCCTACGTGATCAAATCCGAAACGAAGAGAAGTCAGCCAAAGAAGGCTTTGCTTGGAGTTCCACTACGGCCATGTTTGACTTTTAGCCTTTTAATAAGGACAGATTTACTTAAAACAAATAAATAACGCAGTTAGTTGCTCCGTTGCCAACTTCTGATGACACCCTCTCTACAGCGTCCTTATCGAACCAGGTGGACGAAGAAGTACTTCAATCAGACTAAATAACATGAGAAGTGGTAAACTAAGAGCCGTTTCGCAAACTTCATTCATATCTGACAGCTGTGTCAGATATGAATGAAGAGGTCAAGCGGACCGAGTGCGCGTCACCTTTTTAAGAAAATTTCTCGCTGACTGATCGACACTTCACGTGACCAGAGAGTTGGGTCATTTTTTGACCAGATAATTATAATTTGACGCCTAAGTATCCATTTGTTTTTGTATTTATTTGTTTAGTTTGTTAATTAGTCATTTTATTTAGGGCTAATTTTTCAAACGCCAGATAATTTTATCGTAGGAATAATATTGAATTTTTGACAGTTCTTTCATACAAAAACTGTCAGACGTAAATTTTACTCCACGAATAAAAATTCTATATCGATTGACAAATCAGCCCTTAGTATTGTAATATTTCACATTATATGTACTCACCATTAGGATTGATAATTCCTACTGAAATGAAAGATCGTTCGGTAGCCTACTATATTTTCTTTGAGACAACAACGACCAAACCATTAGTTTGACCTCATATCAAACAATAAAAAAAAAATCATGAAACATTTCATGTGATAAATAAATAAATAAAAAAATCATTAAATAATGAATAAAATAAAATAATTATACTCTAAATTTTTTGTCGTCTATTTATAAATCGAAAGCACTTACTACGATATGAACAAAGTACTGTTGTTGCTACGAGGTTGCTCCGAGGTGGCTACGAAAATGCTACGGCGCGTAGCACGCCTACGCAGGAAGAAGTTGGAGTCGTCCGTTTTATTTTCGGTGTGTGATAAAATCTGGTTGTTCTGTATAGAAAATTAACCTTCATCATCTTACTTTGTAAAATATCTAAGTAATTACCTTAGTGACTATAAGAGAAACAAGAAAGGACCAGTGACCAGCGCCTTATATTGGCATACCCTTACCAAAACGAGCTTGTAAAAAATCTACACAATTGTTCAATTTAAAGCGCATTGGACCTAGATATTATTGAATTAAATCTCCGTTTTTAATTAAAAGTTATTAGATCTTTTGTACATTTATGAACAAAAAAAAAACTATTTTCTCGAGCACAAACTCATTATCATTACATATCAGAAAACGAATTATTGCTAATAATTTTCTGTCTGGCGTTTTGATACAAGATTACTTCAAGCGTTGAAAATTTTGTTCAATTATTTAAATTAATCGGCTATTCAATAGCCGTAGTTCGGAACCGAAAATTCAAATACATATGGTGACATCCACCAACCTGCACTAGGCCAGCGTCATGGATTACGACCCTCTCCGAGTAGTTCACGAGTTTTAAGCGCGCTGGCAGACATTGAGACGTTGAGGTTTAAAATGAAACAGCAGATTTTTCTTATGCTTCGTTTCAGTTTAGCCAGATTTTTTTAGTAGCATTTTAAGGAAAATATTATTTTCATTACCTTTCTCCTAACGTAGTACTATTAGGTCAGAAGTGGTATAGGGTTTAAAGAAAACCTCGTGGGAGGTTAACCTAACATTTATTTCTTTACAATTTTATTTAATCTACGAAAAATCAAATAGTAACACCGAACACAGTAAACCTATGTGGAGCCGACCGTATCGATACCTCCACCACCCTCAGCGGCAAAGAAAGAAAAAGAACAGAAATGATCGAGTCTGCCTTTATAAAGGTGTGATCGGGTTGCTGGTAGGGTTGCCAGCTTATAGTATTATAACCGTCTTGTAGACAAACCTCGCTCTTATATACAAAATTTCTACTACATTAATTAACATATACCTACTGTATTAATTTGTAATTATAGTCCGTTTTTTTAATCCCAGAGACTAATCTGACTGGTATAATGTCAAAACTCTATACTAAAAAAATTGCAAATTCAAACACTCCTTCATTTAGGTATTCTGTTTATGCCTTTGAATAACCGGTGAGAGTCGGCGCACATTGTAACATTGCAACGCATTGCATTCCATTGTAACGAACGTACACTCACCTGCAAAATTGCATGGATACCTTATGTCTATTTTCCTGTGAACGTTTGAGTTCAAGTTTTCGAGAATAAACTAAATGGCGTTGGTTTCTTCACAACTATGACTAATTTACGAAACGTAAGTAAGGAGTTTGGAAGAAACGTATTATGTAGGATTGAGCAAGGAGTCATACAGCTAATACATTTATCTAATTATTACATTACATTTACCAGCTTACTTAGCTTAAATAATAAAATAAACCGATAGGAATCATTAAGTATAACGAGTGGGTATTTTCAATAATTTAATATCCGAGTGATGATTCGATGAGTTAAGACGACGACGAGTCGATGAGTTAAGAGTTTATTATTCAATATGCACCAAGTATGATAGAAACCTGTTGTGAAGTCACGTACAAAGTTATTACAAGGTGAGCCAGGTGGATTGTTTTGGTATTAATATTGGCTACTGAATTGCTGATATGAAGTTTGAAACATTGTTGAAATAACAGCGGGCCAATTATTTTTGAGAACGTTCACATTCTAAACTCAGTCTCAATCTGCCAAAAACAATCCTGTAATAGAATAAATTTCATAAATGTACAAAAATTGTATTAACACATTTCACAGGTTGTGACCGATATTGATCAGAACGCGAACGTTCTTAAAAATATGGAAATTGGACCTCTAGCATAGTGTTATCATTGTGAATGCCATAGAATTTTGAAAACATTAGAAAAAAAAAATATACATATTCTAAATTCGCAAGTTTAAACAGAACAAAAGCTCATTCCATAAATGCAGGCTATTGATTAAATAGAGCCTTGTGTCTGCTACCTATGGTTACAAGTGCGATAGTTGCGGACCTATAGTCTGTTCCAAAAATATCTAATAAAAATGTAAACAAGTGGGAGTTGACGACCACAGCGCCATCTATTAGCGACAAGTGAAACTAATCGATGACGAAGGCGGTACGCAAGGACAACAGCGCTACACTAGCGATGCGCTACGGATTTTCACTGTCTTGGTGATTGGTGACACCTCACTCAACGAAGGCACACAAATTGTAACCGCTATATTAATAAATCGTGAAAAATACATCCAAATACTGTAAAACCGATAGTACACGTTATTATTTATTTATTTATTTGGTTCACCAACAATTGTTTACACTAAAATCTTGATAAAAATATCGTCTTTAAAAACTTTTAACAGTGTAACAATTACTTAAAGGTAAACACAACCACATCAACTAAAATTATTTTAATTTGTAAGCCTAGGTACTTGTACAGTTCACAAGTCAACTTAAAAGTAAAGAAAAAAATATGTAGCCTATGTATAAATAAAGACTTTGTTTTGAATGTGATTGCTAACCAACCCATGACGCTGACAAGACGACGACCTGACGCAGAAACTCCAATAGTGAGTCAGAAAATGTTAGTGGCACATACAAACTGTAGTAGTCGTAGAACTTTGTTTTGATCATTTGAATACTTAAACGTGAAATTCTAATTTAACTCAATATTCACCGATGATTTTTCACAGCGGGCTATTCTGGTGCTGCTACTGCGGCTGCTAAAGACCCTCAAGTGGCGCAAATACTGTAAACTTATAGGTAAGTACAGTTTTGAGCCGTTTGTAATCAAAACGCTCAGGTCATGTACGCATCTCCTTTTTAAGGAACTTTCTCGCCGACTGGTCGACACTTCACGTGACCAGAGGGCAGGGTCGTTCGTTGGCCAAAGAAATAGCATTGCAATTCAACGGGGCAATGCTGGCAGTCTTCTGGGCATATTTCCGGATGACAGCGATGCGGGCAATTACTTCGACGCCTAAGTGTCTAAACACACTATGCCGAAGGTACGCGACCGAAGCTCGGCATGATTACGCCAGCAATGCTATTTCAATTAATAATGACGACACATTATGCCGAAATTACGTTGCGTTATAGCGTACAGCCGAACTTCGGTCGGGCGTAACGTCAGCGGTGATTCGGCGGCAACGTATATTTATATAGTTAATTAGTTAGTTATAGCAATTTAATAATGTTAGTCAAACAGTATTTGTTCATAAGAAATTGTTAGATATAAATCTGAAACCTTCTGAATACAGATAAATCTGTTACTAAGTCTTAAGTGAGTCAGTGCGTACCTGAACAGGGTTTGTTTACACTTCCACAAGGTACTTTTAGAACTGAATATATGTAGATACCTGCGTTTGTCCTTAAGTGCAGTCTTTTTACCCACACTATCAGCCGTGCACTACCAGCTGTCGTTTTCCTCATGCATAGGGAAAACGACAGCGATACTTTAAGTACGTATTATTGTCATAGCTCGTCCTTACCTAAATGAAAGCTATAGTTTTTTTTTCTTATTCCGATATTACGCTTACAATCCGATGTCCACTTTCCGATTTCGGTACGTGTTTATGTTTAATCTACATAGGTAAACTTTATTAATTGTGCAATTAACAAATTGCTAGATATTAAGGACTGGTTCATCCAACGCCTGATCCGGAACTAATATTGAATGTTTCTATATAAAAACTGTCACTGTGTGTGTGTGTGTATGTGTGTGTTAAACTTTATTCCAGGGATATATAAGATATCGGGTGCTGAAAGAATGTTCTTTCATGAGCTGTTTCAACACGTTGTAATACATTGAGCACACGTCACGACGGCGACTAGACGGCGGGATACCCATTTTCCGTCAGTGCTTAGAATTGGCATCAACCGGTAATGGAACGCTCACATTAAATTGGCTTTTGTAGCGTAGTATTGTTGTGCTGCTAATGTCAACATACCGATATAAACCACTTAAATAAAAAAGTAGGGGAAAAACATAAAATTTCTGTTTTCAGTACCTAGTTCAATAATAACTTCAAAAAGAACATTTTAATTATTTTCAAAATAAAATCTGGACAGCATTGTAAACAAAACAGACCACTTTGTGAAGCTTTAAACATAGTAAGAACCACCACCTTTATTCAGACAAAGCAAAACTTTTCAAAAGATTCAATACAAAATGTATTTAAATTCTTTCACTTACTTTCAAGGGAAGTTGTGTTTATTCAAAAATGGACATAGAATACAAACGAATTACACTGCATTGTGTGGTTGTATGTACCACGTATTTTAAATGCACAGATTTATTCGAAAATAGGAGAAATATACTATATGTCCATCCGCTTCCTAAAATGGATATGCCAAACACGATAACCGATAACACACACGGATTTCTCTACAGGTTTCACAACGGAAGGGATAAGATTAACATGTGCCCATTCGAACGACGACAATGAGTCTTGCAGCATTGCATTTTACACGTGCAAAATATTAAATCCTACGCTCTTTCGTTCTTTTGAACTTAATGTTTATTTTTTTGTGTTGGTGAACGTTACATACGTCTTTCAAATAATAACGATTACGTACTCGTTACTATTTGACGTACGACAAGGCCTTAATTTTGTAATTGTAATTTGTAACACTGTTTTTTTTTTTGGTTTGACTATATAGCGCCATTTTTGACGTACCTATACGTGAAATATGGCAAAATAATATGACGTGCGTCAAGTGGACGTGAAACAACCCGCCCTTATACGAGTACTTAAATGGATTGAATGCAAGTAAACTGTTTATTAAAATTAAAAAAAAATGTGTTAACTATATTATGTGTTATTGAATACAGGGCAATTGGCGCCCAACATGGGCCTAAAATGATAAAAAGTTATAACTTATTATTGTTTTGTAGAAAATCAAGAAAAAAGACGTTCCAAGTAAACTGTTACAAGTAAAATTTAACAAAATAAATGGTTTAACGATGCCATTTAGTAAAGTAAACAGTAGCCGGTGGCAACATGGCAGTAGGTTATCGATTGCACGGCAACTGGCGCCCAACGTGGGCCTAAGTTGATAAATAGTTACACACTTGCAGCATGTCCACACAATACACATGTCTAGGTTAATTTTCCAATATGTGACCCAACAAAAATATCAGTATGTTATTGCTTATATAATGATAAACGGTAGAATAGGATAAAAAAATTACTAACGAATAAACTTGGCATAGCTAGAAATATATTGGAAATAGGTAGGAACACATAGATGCATTAACAAGTTAAATAAAAGCGTGTAAAAAAAGAAAGTAGATAAAAATCTTGTGAATCTAGAGAGTCTTCAAAATAATTGAGTTAACCTTTTAAGCTAAACGCCCATTATTTACGCACATTAGGAACCACAGCGGCTGCCCGGCAACGCAGTAATTTGTTAAATAGATTCAAATAGCGAATTTGAATTTGAACTGATTCTACTCGAGTGCAATGAGGCTCGCGCACACAGGCTGCGCCGCAACGCGATGCATTGCAAAATTCCTCCTATATCAATTTAGTACACTATATTTAACCATACCATACTACAGGCGGGCTGGGTACCCTTTATATTGGATGAGAAGCAAATATGCAGTCCACCTGATGGTTGGTAGTCACCGCTGACTGTGGACATCTGCAATACCAGACGCATCACAGGTACAGGTACTTAGAGTAATTACACGCAGAAGATACCTCACTGTGATACATCGCGGGCTGCTTGGGGTAGCTTATGTCAATCTAATACTTTTGACTTTTCCATCATTATTTTGTTTGATTTACATACAAATTAAATAATAGTGGCGAGGTTAACCGGCCCATCTCACCTGATTTCTCTGATTTGAGTACCAGTACTTGAGAAGAGAGGTACATTCCACCGGTACACCCGAGCTTCCTAGCTTCTTCCATGGCACATCATATGCTACGAGATCAAAAGCTTTTGATATGTCGAGAAAACACGCATATACCTACCGGCATCCTTCTCTCTGTGTAGTACTTGACAGTATGTTTCAGGCAGATTATGGCGCTTTCCGTCGACAGACTGGCTCTAAAACCGTATCCTGCAGGTCGACGTGCCTCATGAGATTACCATTCAGCAGACTGTCAAGCACCTTGGGTGTTATAGAAGCAAGTGAAATGGATCGATACTTAACTTTATCTCACGCGTCACCTGTCTTGTTTTTTACGATGGGTATTACAGTTGTACGCATCAATGGCTCAGGCAAATAAGAGTGACACAGAAACAAAATGTACAACATACTAAGCACTATTGGTAAGTGAACCCCAGCATACTTAAAGTGTTCTATACTGAGACCGTCGTGACCAGGCAATTTCCCTCTTTGCATGTGTTCAGTAGTGTATGAAACGCTTTTAGCTGACAAATACACACTTCGATCAGCCACCACTGTCTCGGCAACAACACGCGACGAAGGTCGACTGCACTGTAAAATATTTCCTAAAAAGCTTGCCAATCATTTTATGATCATGGACGCCTTCAACGTTCACGGGAAGGCTAGGCCTTTTTTTTTTTTTCAGGATGGGAAATCATCAAATGACTCCTCCCGCTTTGGGTGGAGCGGAAGGGAGTGTCAGACTCTTACTGACTAAAACCCACCCGTGTTCCTTCCTTAGCCCTTTATGTTCCGGGCCAGCGGTAACCCTTTCGGACAATCCCGCTGGCCCGGCAGGCTTCGGCCCTATCGGGCCCCTTCAATTCATGCTGACATCTCTTTGAGGCGCGCGTGGAACACGTACGCGCCGTCCGGCACGGGCCTGGTCCTGATCGGACGGTGAGCTACCCATTACTCTCCGCCCGCAGGCCCCCGCCTACGGTGGCCGGGAGTCGTCGCGCGGCTCCCGACGCCCGGAGCGTCTCCCGCGGCTGCTGGGACGGGAGGCTCTCTCCCTCAGCCGTCCCGCCGCCTCCTTCGCTAGCATGACTGCTTCGCAGAAGGAGGCGACTGCCCCCCACTCCCTCTCGCCCCGGACCATGGCTTGAACCAGGGCCGGACGCGAGAGGTCGCCGCCGCTGCCAATCGCCTCTACGAGGACACGGCGGTGCTCCGCCCAAGCGGGGCAGACCTCCACCGTGTGCTCCACCGTGTCCTCTGGGCGATCCTGGCAATAAGGCTAGGCCTCACATTTAGTTGGTTGGATTTTTCCAGAACGATTTAAAATTTTTGGCTGAGTGATTGGATGCGAGTAAGTCCATTTTTATTTGTTCTTGTCTATCTTGACACCATTTTAGTTTAGCCTTGAATTTTTTGCGCGAGTCTAACATTTCACTGTAGACAATCCTATTTTTAGGTTTTCCCGCCAAAGTCCACATCATAAATCTAAGCCTAGCCTCCCATGTGCGCCAGCGATGTGCTTGTTCCAGCCTTGTTACATATCCTTTCTTTCTGGGACATTTTTTGTAATTATAAGACTCTAGCCGCGTCAGCTAAGATTCTTATAACATCATTATATATTTTATCAAGAATTACAAAATGATCACTATTACGACACACAGAATCACAACATTGTCCTAACTCTAAATGAAAATCAATATTTCGAAGTTTGGAATGACACAACGAGTGATAATTCGTAATTTGTTCCATTTGTCTATCACCCCAAATTGTACATTTATTTGAAACATCCGCTAACGTTATAGGCTCAGATACATTAAGTTTATTTATGTTACATTCAATTACCAGCGGAAAGTGATCGGACCAATACACGTCATGCTGTACTTTTTTAATTGTCGCCAGTGCGGACTGAGTGACTACGCAGTGATCCAACCACCTCTCACAACCATGAGCGTCACTACGAAAAGTATGTATATTCGAATCTATTCCTAACATTTGTACATCTGCACAACACCAATCACAACAGAAATCCGACATTTCTTTATAAAATTTGTCATGCGGGTGGGCATTAAAATCCCTCAAAATGTAGAAAGCCTCGACACCACAGTTTTCTTCTACTGCTATAATAGATTGTATGGTACTGAGGCACTCGGTAAATACTAGAACGTTCTCAGTGCAGTTAAACACTAAATAGCAGGCATATAAACACTAAATACCACTATAGATTTACTACTTACAGTTAGCGTTATTGCAGCAATCCTAAAGTTATCACAGGTTATCAAAGACACTGATTTAAATGCACTTTTTCTCCACAATAACGCCGCCACAATGACTCCGCCATATGGCCTGCCCTTCAGTAAGCCGGCAGACGTGTCAATGGCGGACGTTCCTGTAGCACCGAAACCGTCATCTATGGTGCTCAGCAGTGGCAGCAACCACGTCTCCTGCAAGGCTACTACATCAACTTGCTGACACAGCGCCCTAACACGTTCCATTGATCTCTTGATAGACTTGCAGTTATAGCTAATTAATTTACTATCACTGTTATCCATTAAGCTTGTTATCAATCATAGCCACACACTCCTCATTTACTTGTTTTTCTCGTCTTTCTCGAAAGATTATGAACCGTCTAAACGAGATCCCTGACGGCCATAACTTGTCGTCTAATTTTTATATTTAACAACAAAGACTTTATATGCATTTTAGTCTCTTCCCTGTCTCATTTTTATTTTTACTAAAGATACTGTCTAGCCTGTTTTTTTGTAAACATAGTCGTAGTAGTATAACCGATTCTAATGGCACGGACACTGCATCCGACTTGATTCGGAATTCGAGATACGAGTTCCATCCCAATTGTTAATGTTCTAAATTCGGACAAACGGAATTCGGATCTAGTGACGGTTCGAAGTACCATTCGTATTAATGTTGACGACCATTGATTCGAATGGCACTCCGGACCGTCACTTCTGGGATTTGAATCGGACGTAGGTCTGAGTCGGAACGACGTTCATGATGTTTCGCGTTTCATGCAAACTGTACTTTTTAGTGTTGGAATCGAAGGCTGAACATGTTTTTTTCTTTTTTGTGTATTTGTACTAAACGTAAACTGTTGTTTTTTAATTAGCCGTCAGTGTTCCACTCACAGGCACAGGCCTCCCTCCTCACTTTCCACCTCAACCAAGCCTCTGCCAAGGACAAAATTTTACAAAAGGAATCCAGCTCAAACTGTTATTTGTAAACCGTATATGAACTAATTTTCCATGGTATAGAAAAAACAATGTCGGAAATATTTCATTCATATAGGATAAATATGCCAAAGGTGAAAAAAAACATGTGGAAAGTGTGCATAAGTACCTACAGTGTGTGAGTAAATATTTATGAAAATTATTCTGATTTAATTACCATTATTTTAGTTACCTATAACTAATTGAAATTAAAAGAATTAATTTAACGCCTTAGGAACCGTGAGTTTCTGACATGTCTGCGAATGTTATAATTTGGATATCTGCCGGTCGATTCTGTAACCTCTCGATTCTCACCGTGAAAACGTAGGTGAAGTTAGTTTGTTTTTGCTAGGAATTGACACTATTGACAGCTCACTCCACGCTCATTTAATTTTCACCTAAGTTTTCACGGTGAGATTTTTACAGAATAGCACCGCTGTGCCATTATAAATATTTGTGTTCCCACAAAAAAACATACATAAATACGCCTTACATGTGCGACTTAGGAAATCTGTTATCCCTACACAATCGCCTTGCTTTTTCGGTTTCAGATTCATTTATTTTATTTTAGGAAAACCTACAGCTAAACGGATGCAGTTAGTAATAATTTATACAAAATAAGGCTAATTACAAGTTTCCACGTGAAATTCTGTAGTGTCCTACTTTACCACATTTTGCATAGATGTTGGGTAAACCGTGGGCCTAGCACGACCGGACAGAGTAAACGTAGTGTAAACAATTTTAAAATTATAAGCACTCGTTTTACACATAATATTTACTTAATTTTAAGACTTAATTCATATTTTTATGGGTGATACTAATTGTGCTATGTCGCAGAACTGTAAACCAAAATCATACCAAAACGCAACATGATAGTCGTATTTTCGATACAAAAATCGTTCGAAGTTACGTTAAGGCTCCTTCAAACAGGCGCGACACGCGATAAAATCGCGCGCGACACAAAGGCACCGCAAGTCGCGCAACGAGCGGTGGCTTTGTGTCGCGCGCGATTCGCGTCGTGCGTCACGCCTGTTTGTGTAGGAGCCTTTACACACGTTCGTACTAATGATGCCTCGTTAATTAATTTAGGCAGTTAGTAGGTAAACTCAATTCAACATGTTAGGCTATCTACCTATCCATGGGTCACGACAGCAGCTCACTAATGATCACGTGACAATTTAGTAGTGATTGATATTGCCACACAAAATTATCGATGCTTTCAATGTGATCCCCGTACCTTGTGCCCGCTGTCATGTGTTCTCTGCTGTAAATCATAATGTGAACATTGACATTGATCGATTTGTTTGTGTAACAATACTATGTTAAGTAATTGTTTAATCAACTTATCGCAGTTTATTAATAAGTGACACCATCAGGATATACAAGTGAATATCTTGCAGCAATAGGCTGAGGTTTAATATGACCCCTTTTCCAAACCCCCCCCCCCTCATTTACCTATTTGGGACACGCCTGTAGCCATTCTTCTTAGCGCCGATGGCTACCTAAATTGTGTCAGCCCAGTTTTTTTTAATTGTCTGGCTACGAGTTTGGTGCCCTCAGTAGTGACTATCAGCTTCTATAACGTGCTTACGACAGGATCAAGGATCAATATCAAGTGTCCATAGCTTGTGCGAGAGCATCATAACCGGGCACAAAAGAACCAGGATAACCAAATAACAACAGACTCCGGGCAGCTACTGACGAAAACAACAAACTCTTGGAAAACTAAACAATATCAGTCTACATAAACACCTACTTGATAGTTCAATAACCTATAAATGCAATAATTATTCAGCCTTTTGAAAGTGCTTCCAAGACAGACGATTCATATTAATATAATATGTATACATTTATATTAATATTATAAAGCTGAAGAGTTTGTTTGTTTGTTTGTTTGGTTGAACGCACTAATCTCTGGAACTACCAGTCCGATTTGAAAAATTATTTTTGCATTTGATAGCCCAATTCTTGAGGAAGGCTATTAACATCACGCTATGACCTTTAGGATTCGAGCAAAAAGAAAAAAAATCAGAAAGAACGCTAAGCAAAAACGAAGTAATAGCGCGGGCAGGCGATGCGATGCGACGAGGTGGGTCGGAGTAACAAGAAATTTCACGCGGACGAAGTCGCGGGCGGAAGCTAGTTAGTAAATAAATGTACGACCGGTGCAACCAGGGCAAGCTTGCTTTTAAAATCGATATCAGACTCTTCACTTTTTGTTCAGCTTTGATTCTCATTCGGTCATTTTGCCACTCATCTTTCACTCGAATTGAAACGTCTGTTCACAAAATAAATTAATTAATGCGGTGCTATTCTGTAAAAACCTCACCGTGAAAACTTAGGTGAAGTGAGCTGTCAATAGTGTCAATTCCTAGCAAAAACAAACTCACTTCACCTAAGTTTTCACGGTGAGATTTTTACAGAATCAACCGGCTGAACCGATCTCGCCTACAGAATGAACGAAAAATTAAATTGAAGGAACAGATAAACGTTCATTCTTATATATTTTGTTGGTGTCGTGTGAACGTAAAAATGAACATTCACTGGAGTAAGCTTCTGATTTCAGCTGGATAACCTTTTTAGTAAGTACAGCCGGTCGATACTGTAAAAATCTCACCGTGAAAACTTACAGAATTGACACTATTGACAGCTCACTCCACGCTCACTTCACCTAATTTTTCACGGTGAGATGGTTACAGAATCGCACTGCTGGTAAGCTCATGCTGAGATGATAGCAGGATTGCAAAAATTCCACTTCAAATTGCAGTTTTTGATTCCAGATTCACATACAAAAACTCTCGCCTTGTTTCCATGGGTTAGGTAGAAATTACCTACAGTTCCCGGTGATAAATATTGCACATCGACCTTTTTACACAAAACCATTTTACACAAAGAATAAAAATAGTTATCAAAAGAAGCAAATGTTTTAACAGCTCCTAATAGATACCGGACTGTTTGTATTTCGTGCGACAGAGATAACGCTCTACGAAGCCGAAATTAGCCGATTGTCTCTTTCCAAAGGTCGATGTGCAATATTTATCGCCGGGTACTGTACTACGATTCTTACATACTCCTTTTGCCTCGTTTACTTTCATAGATCTGGTCATACATGCTCATCGGTTGCGAGTATCACTATATTATGTCCGGATACATGTCAAAAAATACGGTACTTATAAAGTAGGCAACGTCAAAATTGCAAATATAATATTTTATAAACACGTACCTAAATTATTTAAGATGGTGCTTTACTAAACATCGCTTACGAATCAAAGCATTTCAACTGTAACAGCTCCTGCAAACAGGCGCGACGCGCGACGCGAATCGCGCGCGACACAAAGGCACCGCTCGTCGCACGACTTGCGGTGCCTTTGTGTCGCGTGTCGCGTCGCGCCAGTGTGTACGAGCCTTAATGCAATGCGTATTCCTACGGATTCACTCAAAGAGAAACTAAGTTTATGTTATATCAAAGCATTTCTAGGTATTTAATTAAGGTAGGTTAGGTAATGCTTTGATATACTGCTTCTCTACCTATGCATTTCTAGGCTGTTATGTTAGTTGACATGGAATATCGTTCTCTTGAGGCAACGTAGTTGACGGAGCAAACACTGGCCAGCAGTGGCGTGCCTAGGAGTCAAAATTAGGGCAAGCCCACAGATTTTCAACGTATAAAAAAACGCCAACTGAGGGATTGGCTGATTATCAGTTATTAATGTTTGTGTTCGAGTTCATTGATTGGTATTTTTTTAATATATTTATTTATTGATAGGTTTAAGTAAGTTTATTGTTGTGAATTATGATTTTATTAGGGCAAGCCGGGCTTTTCGGCTTCTATGAAGGTACCGCCCCTGCTGGCCAGCTAGTCTATAAGACATACAATACAAATACACGTATGTACATACGAATCATGCCTTAAACACACTTTCAGTAGCAATGGGTTTTATTTTGACCGTTCACCAACATTCATTGCGTTATTTGTGTTGCTGAGCAGACACATTTTTCGAACATACCGAGCAATGGCTTATAAATATGTTTCAAAATTATTCAAATTGAGTGTAATAGTGTGATACGCAATTAGGGTGCAGGTTCAAAGATTGCCAGTTGCAAATTAATATGGTCGACGCAAATTAACTATCAATCAGACGACACGACAGCCTCTATAGTGTTGATCAATAATATCTCGACTTAATTAAATTGACCTTTAGCCTAAAAGACTGAAGCCATGGAATACAATGCACCCACTCGTTGTTATCGTATTACCCGGTAACTGGGTAGTGGCGGTCAGACAGACAGTCGCTCCATATAAAACTGGTATTCAGCTGTATCCGTTTAGAATGGAAGCCGACAGCGCCAATACCAGGAAACCTGGCCGACACCCGTTGTGTGCTGTGGCAGGATACTCTTCCCCCTCCTTGATCCAGCTGCCCAACGAGAGCCGCCTCAGGTATTGGTCGAGGCTCTTAGCCATATATTAATCCTTTGCCTGTCACGACTATCAGCACAATGATCGCCGAGTCAGATCCCACATGACGACAACCTTACGGGCCAAGTCAAGATACTTGATTTGTTGATCTTTCTCGACTTTCATGTGGTTGGAGGACTAGTAGGTATTACTAGATGCGCCTGCAGCTTCACTCTTAATAAAAAGTAAAAAGCATGTGAATTGGATAAGTGGTTATCGAGTTAAAAGTGTACTAACGGACAATCACGGAGATGCTTCGAATATGCTAGGATGTTATATTCAATTTACTGTACGATCTCTACAATGCATCTTTGAAAATAGAATACGTGAACCGAAAATCATAACTACACACGGCTTAACAAGTAGTTTCGTAATTCGGAAAACTTGAGACTATTGTAGAGATGCCGATGCATTTCACCAGTTTGTATGATAAATCTTTTACAGTTTAAGCTGGACGCTTATGGAACGCCTTGCCCGTGTCGATAAGGCATGCTCCATCTTTGTCCATAGTTTTAATTACGATGAAAAAAAAACACTATTCTCTTCTTTAAGAGCGTTTACGCCGTACGGCATTTCATACAAACTTTCAAGCTCTTATTTTTCGAAATGAATGAACTGATTTTAACAAAACTTCATACGCATTAGCAGGATACAAATATCTAAAAAGTTAGTAGAGAACATTTTCGAAAAATAGCGCTACAGCCAAATTAGACTGATTTTAAATTTTCCATAGAAACAGAGATTTCCAGTTATCTTTTTTTAAATAAGACATTTCGAATTGTTGTTGTTCTCTACTAACTTTTTAGACCTTTGTATCCTGCTTATGCGTATGAAGTTTCATTAAAATCGGTTCATTGATTTCGAAAAATAAAGGGCTTGAAAGTTTGTATGAAACGCCGTACGGCGTAAACGCTCTTAACACCTTTTTTTGTTATTTGCAAGTGCAAAGAACTTTCATGATTAAGTATTATTGTATACATATATTTTTGTAGATAAATATATTATATGAATATGTTTTATGAATGTATATATGTATATGTAAATGGTACAGCACAGACAACCTGCAGCTTTGTCTCTTCTTCCCCTTAATCCATCTAAAGGTTGTCTTGAAATCGCTTTTAGCTTTATGACCGCCCATTGTGTCACCCTGTGTAAAATTTCCACTTTTATATCTTTAATATTAGATACTCATACGAATCTCTTTAATTAAGTTCCATAATAAACAAAAACTTACAACAATGGTGCAAAGCTAAGACTCAATTACATACCCTATAGGTTAAAAATGTATTAAAATAAAACATTAACAATTAAATTAGTAATAATTAGCCTAGGTTAGTAATAAAATTATAACTAACAAAATTATTTTTATTGCAGGGAGGAACATCTGACACTCTGATACACAGACCTGATATACAGGACACGTCCTAGTTTGGGTGTGTGGAGTTTCACAAAATCGCGCATGTACTTAATCTAATTACTTGATTTAAGTTACTTGAGTAATTCATAATTGAGATCAGTATACCTGCCCATAATTATCATCATCTACTTTCAGTGCGGCCAGCTCGAATGCACCTATAAACCTTTTTTGTCACCATTCCGATCTTGCGCCAAATGCAGTTGTTTGATAACCATAATGGTCATGCTCGGTGGTCATTAACTGCTCTTCAATACCTTCAGTAATTTTATCCTGAACTTCTTAGAAGGATTGAAAATCGGCAAGTTTTTTATTATTTTGATCACAGAAGATTTCGCGACTCGTCCCGACATTTTTCGTAGGGTTATCTAAAGGGTCGTGTCGTCAGTCTTGAATACTAAAAGCAGAATATTCGTGACTTTCTTATTGAGATACCTACCTAATGAAGTATCCGAAATTTTTATGAAAAACACGATGAAAAGCGATGACATTTTTAAGTAGCAAAAAGGAGCTCTGCCAAAATGTTATTAACCATACAAATGCGAAAAATACACACACACATCACATCACACACACACACACATCACATTCACACACACACACACACATTGCTCGCAGGCAGATAGGGCCAAAACGTTCTGGAGTGGCGACAGCGTACCGGAAGACGTAGCGTTTGAAGGCCTCCCACAAGGTGCACCGACGACCTTGTGAAGGCCGCAGGAACCCGTTGGATGCGAGAAGCACAGAACCGGTCGAAGTGGAGGTGCTTGGGGGGGGCCTATGTCCAGTAGTGGACCACTTTCGGCTGAAATGACGATGGCAAAATATCTGGTTAATTTCGTTCGTAATAACTGTCGTAACAGGTAATCAGGGGGACGAAAGTTTGACAAGAGGCCTAACAAAGGGATGTTATGTTACCCAGTAGCTGGGTTATGGAGGTCAGATAGGCAGTCGTTCCTTGTAAAATGCTAGTATTGCTCTATCTCTATTCAGTTTCATCCTGTTATCCGGAAACCATCTCAACATCGTAGAAAAAATTCTCGGTAGATAACCGCGGATTGTAATAATGTTTATGTACCTACCTATTTCCTTGCATATTTTTAGGATATACTCGTAGATACTAACACGGGAAAGCGAACATTTTATGTTATACAAAAATGGGTTTGCAGCTATTGATTTGTTTCATATTTACAATGCTGCGAATTAATGTCTTTTGAAGAATGAAAAGCGTAGGCGCGTCTACCCACATCCACACTGGCGTAGGTAGTAAGTGCAGTTTGTAGGTCATTAGGGTCAATTTTGAAAGTTTGAATCTTACTTTTTAAATGGGACTTCCTGGAAATAACTATGTGCATCTATTTTGGAAGTCATTTACTACTTTACCTAATGAAGATTTATGCTGAGGGTAGAAACTGTAGAAAGTCATTAGCTTAGTTATTTTATAATTAATTTCAAAATCTCTCATCCATCCAGTTTGTTGTTTTATTTAATGTCATCAACACAACTCTCTAAGACCACGTAAGTCCAAAGAATGATGATTTCATGAAACAGTTATTCTTTGGACTTACGTGCTCTTAGAGAGTTGTGTTGATGACTTTAATGATTATAATTCTGTAAACACATATTTCTTACGGCCGCGATTCATATATTAATAAACGTACAACTTAATACTGACCAGCAAATTCCAAAAAACCTAAAAAAAATTGAATTTCGCGGGCTACCCTGGCGCTTTTGCCTTAAGAGATAACTGTTCATTCAGTTTCACCGTTTTTCTTATCTGAAAAGGCCGAATTTCTGCTTTAACTTATATCTTTTCTCTTTGATTAAATTATCTAGTTCTATCGCAACCATTTCAGAGTTGGCTGGCCTTCTTTGAGTCCACTAATACACCTTCTTGATTGTCTGTTGAATAAAGATTTTAAATTAAGTTACTCTTAAGAGCTCCTACAAGACCTCTCATATTTGTTATGTGATTAATGGCGTTGATTTATACCATATTACATGAGCTTAAACATAACTTGTGTAATGTGGGTGTATTATAGTTGCACCTCTGCTTTAACCCTTCGGAAAATTCGAGCGTGATGTTATGTTATTTATACCATACGAATATAAAGATGTAACGCTATCCTAAAATACGTAAATCTTTCAAATCATGTTTGAAGTTACAGTGATACTGAAGGCACGTAAGATAATACGTCACATAACGTACGATATAATGACTCCCGGTTATCGTATATATCTAAGAGCTGAGTTTAATTTTTGTTGTAACTAAGACCATATACTTCAGAGCCACCTGTAGACACTGAAATTCAAAGGACTGCCTCTGAATTTCAGGAAACTAGGTTACCGTGCTAACCAATCGCACAAAAGCCACACCTCCCTATTTCGTAGCTTCCCGAAAATTGCGTATTTTCAGCAGGAATACCTACGTATAACAATATATTTCTTCACGCGGTCGGTCCCTGAACAGTTGAAACGAGACACCAATATAGTACCCAACTCCGGCTTTAAACCACGTTTTAGAATTAAAAAAATACCGCCCACGTGTTTAGGAAACTTATTGTATTATAGTAATTTAATATTTATTATTGTGATAAATGTAAAATGATTTTAAAACCTATTTCCAATAAACAATCTTTTGTAATGTTGTCCCGTTTATATGAGAATTAGGTCAGGAATAAAATGCATGTCACAAGAACGGGTTCAAAATACGTGTCATCAAAAGTGTCTAGTGTTCAAATACGTTTTAGAGTATCGCCGCAATTGAGGATTATTATTTTAACTTTTTTGGATAGTTATTGATTCTTTTTAGTTAACTTCACTGTTTGAATAAAGAATTGTCTTTAAATTTTGATTAAAAATCAAATAATAGAAAATCAACTGTCAATCAGGATTCATAGAAAAGTGTGTAAAAGCGTTTTTACAAAACCATTACAATTTTTGCATCGGAATTGAAATAAATTGCATCGATTTGAAGCGCCGAAATCATTTGACACGAGAAGAGATGATAAGAGCCGTCGGAATGTTGCAAGCTGGTTCCAGGCAACGTACTGTGGCAGTCGCTCTTGGCGACACATAGCGTCATAAGCCGCCTCTGGACACGCTATCGTATCACGGGCGGCCTGGCCGAGCGACATGGAGGACGTTCTCGCATCACCACTCGCAGACAGGACCGGTACATCCAAAATACTGCTCGACGGAAACGTATCACGACCACCATGATGTTGGCTACGAGGCTCCACAGCTCTTCAGGCTTGTTCATAAGCGACCAAACCATCCGAAATTGTTTACGTGAAGTGGGTCTGCGTTCCCTAAGGCCGCTGAGAGTTCCACCTATAGCACCCCGTAATCGTAGGGCCCGTTTACAATGGGCTCGCAAACACAGAAATTGGGAAGAAGAAGACTGGCGTTGTGTTTGCTTTTCCTATGAATCTCGTTTCGGTATGAGGCCGGATATAAAACGAACTCTAGTTTGGAAGACTTCTGGACGTCAAGAACGTTTGAAATGTTGTCAGGAATTTCATTCATATTATTATGGAGGGGGAACAATAATAGAGGGTATTTGGATCGGTGGAAGAACCGATCTCATTTGTATCAGGGGCAACCTCATCAATACTGAGTTTAGACAACAATTCCTAAAGAGTTTTTTTTTTCAGGATGGGTAATGATCAAATGACCCCTCCCGCTCTGGGTGGAGCGAAAGGGAATGTCAGACTCTTACTGACTAAAACCCACCCGTGTTCCTTCCTTAGCCCTTTATGTTCCCGGCCAGCGGTAACCCTTTCGGACAATCCCACTAACCCGGCATTTGATCCAGGTTTGGAAATGTCTATGTCTGGCTCTCGCATAGTTAAGGGTTCTTTTAGTGCAAGACAAGGTGTCGACGAGCCCAAAATGCTTTTTCATACAAGCATTTTCCTTCTGACTTTCTGGTCCCTTAAAGAACATATGAAACGTAATCTTCCTAAAACACTTAAAAGGTAACTTATCAACATGTTCATCCTGCCCGTCCTAACCTACGGTACACAAAGTTGGTCACCAAACTCAAGATTTGCCAACGGGCAATGGAGCTCAGCATAATAATAGGTGTCAAGCGCACAGATCGCGTCAGAAACACCACGTTGCGCTCCATAACTCAAGTAGCGGATGTTGTAAAAAAAAACAGGAGCCAGGGTGAAGTGGGAGTGGGCCGGGCACGTCACGCAAATGCTTCCAGAGAGATGGGCAAAGATCGTCACTCACTGGAAGCCTAAAGGACGACATCACACCACCTTAGCTGTGGTCTACTTCGACGGCTCGAGGTAGACCACAGCTAAGGTGGTGTGATGATCTAAGGAGATTTGCAGGGCCAACATGGCCAGAGATCGCTCAAGACAGGGAGGTTTGGAAAGAAAATGGGGAAGCCTTTGCCTAGCAGTGGGACACAATAAAGGCTAAGAAAAAAAAAACATAACTACAGAATTTGTATTTTTCAGTAGGAACCTAATTTTCATGAAAAAATCAATTTTACTTAAAAGCATAATCACACCTGCTGCATGCAGCAATGCAGTACAAGGCCAAATCCAAGAAGATCGGCCGACCTATTTTCTCATAGAACGACAATTTAAAACAGGACATGAAGTACTTCGACAAGGGAATCAATTTTTGGATGGATACAGCGGAATACAGAAGATCAAGATCGCTGCTAGTGAGATTTACAAAAAAACCAGAAACGGATAGTAGCGAAACTTCTAATTAAGACATTGAAAACAGCAACATCTAACACAACACAGCAGAGCAATGACACACAAAAGAACCGAGAAAGCAGTAAAACCCTGCCAAAAGACTCACCGAACAAGCTCGACCTGAACCAACCTGGCGGCAAGGTCGAAAATAATTAAATTCCGTAATAAGAGAAACATAGAACAGTTCGAAATTTAGGACGTTAGAAAGACATTTATTACAGTCAATTGTTCGGTTTGTTTTATACGAACACTTTTGGGAATAAACAATACTTCGGCAGTCAATAAAGGAACTTCACTTTTTGCTTTTTCTTTATCCTTGAGGTGAGCATTCACCTGGAACAGTCACGTAGAAAGCTGCGTACAGACGCGTGTAATGTATAATGAATGTATTGTGTTGTGTAACACGAAAAGTGTGTGGCTGCGTATGCTATCCACAACATTCTCGTGAAAACCAAAGAAGTGTTTGCGAGCGTCGAAACGAGCGTTACAGGTAATGCCATCAACAAACAGAATTACTCGTAACTTTACATTACACGATACATTATGCCGGATACGAGATACCCATCCATCAGTGACGAAGTTTCCATACAACTCGATTTATACCGGCTTCCCTTTGAAAAATGGCACAGTCAGTATTCTATAGACAAATAATATAATCATATTAAAGATATCTACTCCGGCTTACCTCTAACAAAAATTGACCCTTCGGTTCCTAATGTTTCTTAAATAATTAAATTCAATTACATCTAGTGGATTGTTATATTTTTGTATTCTGTTATGATATTTTAATTTTTGTTTGAGCAATTTTATTAATTGTTTAGAATATTGGATATTTACCTCGCGTGTACAAGGAAACTGGCACATATTTATTAATGATGTCCCTAACTATACTGTAGAATTTATAAATCCAGCATAGCATTTAAATCATAATAACATAATGCAAATTCATTTTCTCAGTTGATATCTATAAGTGCATGTGCTATCGCTTCGGTAGTCGGACGTGTAAAAATTGGGGTTGTTTAATGATTTGTA
The DNA here is from genome assembly GCA_963855955.1 of Luperina nickerlii. Classification (NCBI taxonomy): domain Eukaryota; kingdom Metazoa; phylum Arthropoda; class Insecta; order Lepidoptera; family Noctuidae; genus Luperina; species Luperina nickerlii. Next base: position 5,751,010 of record OY979662.1, read on the forward strand.
ATCATTTTTAATAATTACAGGTAGGATGGGCATGAATTCTAAAGCAGGGTGAAAATAACTAAACGCACTGCGCAGCTTTTTTCTTGACGAATTCTTCCATCTTCGTGTCACTGGCACGACCGATTATAAAATCTTGTTTTCTCAAAACTTGACGAATTAAATAACTACTAAACAACCTATACTCAACTTAGTCGCAATACTTATTATTATCTAGCATAGCTTTAGAACGAAGGTGAGTACTAGAAAACGATTTTAGTTAAGTGGGGCGGAAAAAGTTTGTATGGAATTTCGTCGCCGATGGAAAAACCCACCGAGCGGGCGCATAGCATGTAAGCGTCAAAAAATAACAGTAGCTAGTAAACTCCGTAGACTTCTACGGAATTTATTAACTACTTTTTTTTAGGCATTTGCCTATGCATTTTTAGATACGAAACCTATTTCTACAAACTGAAAAGTGAGTAATTGCTTTCCTGAAACTTATTATTTATTTCGAAATAATATAAAGCAACATAATTTAACTGGTTTGGTCAATCCCAATAGTTTCTTGCTCCACAAAGTGTTAAAGTTTTTTGTAGAAAAAACAAGTAGTACGAGAAAGTTCGCAGTAAGCACAGCACAGCTAAAATAATGTTGATTAGTCAATAGCCACAGCGAGCAGCATGTTCGTTAATTAAAGCACTCATGAGGTAGAATACTTACATACTTATATTTAGCAGTTGAACTTAAGATGGCAGATGCTGATGATGTTTGAAAATCTAAGTAGGCAGGGTTAGTTAAAAGAACGGTTTTATATTTACAAACATTTAATACAATTCACAGCATTTATAATAATGAAAAGGTTTTCAATATCATAGACATCAACATTAAATGTGTCAGTTAACTAACAATTTGCTTAAATGTAGGTAAATAGTTCGATCAGAATAAAGACATCAATCATTTTGCTTATGTATAAATTCTATTAATATGATTACAAATGTAGTTAGGCACTACTAAGCCCTAATATTTAGTTCCTCCTCCTCCTCAAGTCGTACTCATCATTACTGAGGGTCGTGATCCTCACTTGAAAACATCTTTTCCCTGACGATGTTTCGCCATCTTTGTCTATCCTTGGCCAGGTGAAGCGCATCATGAAATTTCGTTTCAAGAGAAGAGCTAGTATTTAGTTAGCTTAATATTAATATACCTACCTAAATACTACATTTTTTTTGTATTTTCCTGTATACTTTTAGAGGCTACCAATATTTTTTTATACTACCAACTAACACACATTTTTTTGCGTTCATTTACTGTTTTCTTTTTTATGATATTTTTATGTTTTTTTTTTTGTATTGTAATATCGGAATATATAACAAGTTAAATCTTTGGAATATATACTAAGTACATTAATATTGAGAATATAAACAGTCTAAATGCCCCACAGGTGATTTGTGTTAATACGAGCTGTTAATAACTGGGCTATTTTATTTTATTTATTCTGTATTTTTTTGTATTTTTTTACTTTTTTATGGCATAATTAGGAAGCAAATTTAATTTGAAAAAAAAAATAGTACCAATTTCAGCTCGATTTGTAATCCAAACATAGGTAGGGATACATTGATAGTATATAGACATAGTAATATACATACATTGATAGTATACATTACATTTATAGTATATAAACACATACATTGATAGTATATAGACATAGTAATATTAATACAATTAAATCTAACACAGCACGAGTCTTCCATATGAGGAAAACACAAGGGTAGTGCGCGAAATTCAAATTTTCTTACATTTGTGCAATTGTAAGGTCAGTGTCAAGTTGTATGTTGAACAATATATGATTCGTGAGCGTAATAAGTGTATATAAGAATTATAATGATTAAAATCATCAATACAACCCTCTAAGTTCATTATAATGCTATTGAATGACCATTTCATGAAATATAAATCAATAGGATAATATGAGCTAAGAGGATGGTATTGGTGATTTTAATTATTATAATTCTGATACATACTTTTTACGCTCGCGAATGATGATAATATTGTTCAACGTACAACCTGACATAGACCTGCAAATTGCAAATAGCGTAAGAAAATTTGCATTTCGCGGGCTACCTAGCGCATCCCCGTTATTTCTTTAACCTTTCGAATGTCTTATGTTACACAGTGCGACATAAGAACAATTAAATTCTATTGTGTCTGCTAATTAGACACTCAATGGGTTAAAGCATATTGTTGTTACGTTTCATAAGCCTACCGTTTTTAACAGTACACTTTCAATCACGCATATCTGCTGACAATCTATTCACTTCCTAAGCTTTTAGATTTTATCGCACCGTATTTTTTTTTAAACGTACATCACTAATCTATAAGTTAAATAATTACTCTACTTAATAAGTACCAATTTCTTTAAATAAACATAATTTTAAAGACATATGAATACGGTAGAGTGGAGTGTGATTTAAATAGTTATGATAATATTTTTATATTAAAGGTAGGTACCTATAAGCTCGAAATGTTAGCTACATAATAAATAGGATTTTATTAACTTATTAGGTATACAGGTACATTTTTTATATAAAATATATAATCCTTAATTGACTTTACATCGAAATATCACATCCTAAAAGTTATTTTTTCTTTATTAATTTGAATAATTAAAACAAAGAAAAATAAATTATTATAGTAAATGACAGCCATTATGGCTGTCATTTATATTTTAATAGGTAGTATAAGGTACTTAATATTGAAAGTTATAACCAATATAAGTATGATAGTTTCAGGAAGTACCTACTAATACATACTTGGTACTTATTATGAATTACACACTATTCTTTCTGAAGCACTGACACATTACTATTTATTATTACCGTTTCACTCTGGGCGATCGATCCGACGGGGTCGTTTTGAGCAAGGTGGGACTAGATCCGAGGTTGGTGACTCCTCCTCGGACAACAAATCTGGCACCAGACGAATGGGTGTCGGGATCAGGATCGGTTGCGAGGGCTCCGGCAAGCCTTCAGATTGAAACCGTTGAGCTGGTGGCGCTATCGGTCGCGGCACTTTTACTTGTACCTCAACATGTACCGTAGCCGTCCCAGTACCGGGTTTCAAGATACTTTGCGGCAGTAAATCCTCTTCGCTGGTAAATGAAACTGAAGAAGCAGAAGTGAGACTACTCAGACTGCTTAGGTCGTCTTCGACTGGGTCGTTGAAACTATCATCTTGTACTTTCGAGGTGGAAGCGGCTGGGGTATCAACTCTAGGTGCTGGTTTGGCTGGAGCCTGATCTGTAGGCTGTTGAATAACGGGCGTCCTTACGGCAGACACACGCCTACGCCCAACCCACTCAACCCTTACAGAAGAAACACGAGCATCTTCGTTCCTCGTTGAAACCATAAGTTGAATTGGGTTTCCCATTAGTCCCACTTGGCCGTGATTGGGCAGAGGAGCATTCACCCTTACTTCTTCTTCCGGATCCAACATCGGTGTAGGTGGGATTACAGATAAAGCTTGCAACTCAGCATTCACCCGGTCTGGTTCATTGTTGATGTCTTCAATCGGAAATTGGCGAATCTCTTCCCGATTTTCAGCATAAATTGGAAACATATGTTCGGCAGGTTCTTGCATATTCATATCCTGATTCATAGGCATTTGTTCGAGTTCGACAAGAGGATCATCCTGGCGTTCAAACTCGTGATCACCTGTGTCGGCCGCATTTGAGCACTGACCTGGCTGAAGGTTTCTGGACGGCATGTTTTCTTCGGGTTTCTTTAGCATATTACACAAGCCGGTGACTATTTGGCTCAGGCCATCCAGTCGTGCCACGAGCGCTCTATTTTCTATATGTTCGGTGTACTTCCGCTCTTGTCCTACCGCACAAGGAAAACGTTCTAAGTAATCAAAAACCCGAAACAAGTCCTCGCGTAGGTTGGTTGTAGTTGTTGTACGTGGTAGAGTGTAGTCGATATTTTCTTCAAAAGCGTCTATTACAATATTTCTTGTATTAACTATGTCCGAAGTCGAATAAGCAATTAAACAGACATCAGCAAGCACATCTGGTGGTAACGTCTTGTATTTAAGTTGTTTACCAATAAACGATATAATATTAGAACGAGGTCTTTCCATCTCCTTGTGAATGAAACGGTACTGAGAACTTCTCCACAGGGTTTAAATTTTATGATACACAGCTCGACACGTCCGACTATTATAGTAGCCGTAAAAGCGCAACGCGCGCTCGGGCCGGCGGTGCTGTCACGACTGCATTACCGGCCTGCGATGCGCCGGGAAACAAATTGGCATCTCGGCCGACCACGCAACGATCGCATTGTTTGAGATAAAAATCACTACAATGTATTAATACGTTACCGAATTATTGCCTCAGTTATACACTCATAAAGTATACATTTATCATCTCAGAATATCAAAACAGAGCTACGGAAATAATAATCCGCAACAAATATATTATAACAATATGATCGTGTCAACGAAAATAATGTAGTAAGTATTCTTATTCTATGATAATCTAGTGGGTCGTAATCATAATTTTTAGGGACTAGCTTCTGCCCGCGACTTCGTCCTGTGAAATTTCTTGTTCCCCCGACCCACCCCGTCGCATCGCATCTCCTGGCCGCGCTATTCTTCATTGTCGCTTATCGTTCTTTCTGACTATTGTTCTTTTTACTCGTTTTCTAAGGGTCCTAGCGTAATGTTATCGCAAATGCATTTCATTTCAAAATAATGGCATACTTATTATTTTTGTTTGTGATTTAAATAATCCCGCCATTCAACCACAGTGAACATTGTACGGTACGTTAAAGACAGTGAACGATTTAGTGATTGAAATGCCAAACGTGAGATGTTGCTATAAACAAATTATAATATTGTTTATTTTTTTCCATAATTTTTATCCCCGAGCAGATAACTGGAAGTAACTATAATAAATAAACGTAAAATTTAATCTCTTTGTTAATAAAAAATCAGAGCTAACGTCGCCATGTTGTTTTTACTCGACTACAATAAAGCCAAAGGAGAAATAAAATTTTATCAGGCAATGTATGAATGTTCATCTGTTCCCTTCCTGTTCATCTGTTCCTTCCATAACTCATAAACTACTCGTCGTATTTTAACAAACGACGGATCATTGGAAGCTCATGTTGTGCCTTATAAAATTACAATATTCTCCTTTGGTTTTGTTGGGAGTGCTTTCTGAAAATGATATTAATAGTTATCTATAAATTTTATAATCATATTCATAACAAAACGCCTTGTTTCACCAAAGAGTGAGGTAAAGGTGAACTTACGGTAGGTACACAAACATTTTATCAGTTTTAACTATAATTATGAAACATACATAAACTCCAAAACATATAAATTATAAGCGATTTAGGGCTGATTTTTCAATCGACCGATATTTTATTTTTTTTCGCGAATAAAATTGACGTTTGACAGTTTTTGTATAGAAGAACTGTCAAAAATTCAAAATTATTCCTCCGATAAAGTTTCCTGGTGTTAAATAAATCAGCCCTTGTAAGAATTAAAACAAATAAATATATTCTATTCTATTCTATAACAGATCTCAGTGCACTAGCTGGCAACCCTTTTTAAGAGTGATCGAATGAATGAGTCATGCATATACAATATAAAAATGTCAAATCAAATTGACAATTGACAATTTAGAGCAGTCTGAAAAACGAGAATTTTTATATAAAATTGTGTAAAAAAATTAATTAAATATTTTTACAATGCCTTTTCGACGAGTTATAGCCTTGTCGAACATACTATATCAGACAAGTCGCTCCAATTTTATATTTAATACAAAATATCAACAGCTAAACAAGTACAAGTGAGTGTTTCTTCGGAATAAATACGCAATTCGTCGTAAACAACATGTTAGGAGCCAAAACTGCTTTATTTTTAACTATTCGTATGTTACAAGGGAATGTTTGTGTGAATTTGGATCGTTGTAGCGTGTATCTAGTTTTGAAAGGCCGAATCAGAAGGTCGACAATTTACTGTTTCACTTTCTGCTATGCATGATTTGACAAGCGGGTAATTTAATGGCATGTTCAGTTCAAGTGTACTTTGCATAGGAAAAGCAGCGACTATCTAAAAGTTACGACATAAACCTTAAGGACAGTATTATAATGTCATGTCGGTTTGAATAATTTCAATTTTTTTTTTATAAAATATTTGTTCAACTTATTTACAGATGTTTGACAATAAACAGGCTAAAACACACAAAAGTCCTAAGAAACGAAAAAGAAAAGATGCGGACGTATGTCATACAGCGGTATATTGACTATGTGAAGAACTACACCAAAGTCTTAGAAAACAGATTTCCTACTGCAGTTAAAATGTACAGAGTTTTCAGCGTAGGAATTAAAGATTTTCTTCGGGATCTAAAGACATATATATCTTTACGAATAAAAGTCACTGGGGATAAAGGATTTAGCAAAATGACCAGACAGGAAATTGAACTGTTTCAAAAGATGCCATCAGATATGTTGAGAATAGCACCTGTTCTAATATTGTCTGCCATACCTTTTGGCAACTATGTAATTTTTCCATTGGCGTAAGTACACTCTATTATCTAGCATATTATACAATACTAATGTACAGATGCCAGCACATCAAGCTACCCGCAACTGTCCAATTTTCCCAATCAACTTTAAATCTTATGCTGTAGCGATAAAGTTGAAAATCTATTAAAGAAATTTGACAGATTGTAGGTGCTTGATGTGCTGGCGTCTGTACCTGCAATTTACCCTGTGTTCATCAGCAAAAATCTAAATTCAGTCCTTCTTGCATTATGTTATAATTAGCTATAAAAGCTCACAGCTATAAAAGCTCAAAACACTGGACCTTCTTAGCTAATTTGAACACATAAAACATTGTTATGAAATCAACCAAGCTAATTTTGAGCTCACTAAACATGGCAATATGATGTCTGTACTTGTAAAGAAATAAACAATTATTATAATTTGTCTTTCAGATTCTTAAAACCAAGGAAACTCCTCTGTTCCCATTTCTGGTCAATACAACAAAGACTAGAATTCTCAACACAAGATTTAATGGAACGCTTAAAAAATAATAAGCCTGTGTTCCGAGCTCTGCAGGCGAAACTAGACTCTATACCCGACAGTAATATTAAGGATAAATGGAAAACAATTTTAGGATTATTAGGCTCTGGGGTGCATCCTAGGACAGAAGATATTATAGCATGCAAAGAACTGTTTGTAAAAGAACCTTATCAGCTCACCAGCTTGACCTATGCACATGCGGTAAGTTTTAATGATCTTTTATACTTCACGCTTGAAACTTTTGCATTTATTAGCACTAAGTTTGTTCGGTATTAACTAAGATAGACTAAAAAATATATTTGTATCTGAAACAAATTAATTTAATATTGCGATTTTAATTTAAGGCTCTATTCTGTTCTTATTGTGTATAATATTCTATTTATCTCTGCTCAATAATTTTTAATTATGGTTTATCAAATATCTTATTAAGTTTGGATTTAATAACGTTGCAACCATTTAACCTTTTGACCGCCAGTCATGTATAGATGACAAACCAAAATGTGCCCAGCACACCACCGTTCTACTACATGACAGGCTTTGATGCTGAGGGCACGTTTTTTATTTTTTAATGTGTGGCGGTCAAAAGGTTAAAAAATGTTGCTAAAAATTATCCTCTAAGTAATGTTAAAACTTGTCTAATATTATGCGATACTTAGCGACAGCGAATTTTGATTTATTTACTTTGTACCAACTCTGCCTGTGACTCTGCTTGCAAAGCTATACATATACTTAAACCTGGCCGGCAAACACATCTATTAATTAAAAGTATTAAAATCAATACCACTTAATTCGGATATGTGTGGTTCTTGAGTTATAAGTACATTTAAAGATGAAGAGACATTAAATTGCGATTTATAGTAATCTATATAAATCAAACAAAGTCGGGTTAGTTACACCATAACTCAAGAACGGCTGGACCGATTTTTATGAACTTTTGTTTGTTGGATTTGCTCCGCCTCGGATATCAGAATAACTATTAAAAATTGGGAAAAATTCACGAAAAAAAATAATGAAGACAATTAATTTTCTCATACATTTTGCATTTATTGATTCTAAAGCGATCCGAAGTTTGCCGGGTCAGCTAATAAAACATTAAGACGGGTACTGCCTGCCGTTATGGGGCGTAATGTAACGTGTTACATAGCGAGCATTCGTGCAGTCAGTACGGGGAAACATGGTGTTCGTGCAGTCAGTACGGGGAAACATGGTTGCGAGCGCCTTGTTTCCCCGTACCTACTGCATGAACGCTCGCTGTGTAACACGTTACATTACCCCCCGTAACGCCGGTCAGTACCCACCTTTCTGCTTGCGTTTTTTCCACATCAAGCTTTAAATTAAGTGCCATTGCTGTGTTGTTTGTTATTAATGTATGCTGCATTTGCTAACAATCAATTTTGTATGCTCCTGAAACCATTTCCTGGCGCTCGCACTGTTCGTAGAGTGCTACAAGTTTCTTTTGGCACCTGAATGACATTGTCATTACGTTATTGGTGAACATTTTTTAAAGTGACACAGAAATTGTACTGAAAAAACAAGATTGTGGCATTACAGTCCGTAATCCTAATGAAAATAAAGATCACTGTGATTTTGACAGATCTGCCAGCTCAACAGCAACCTTATATATTCTAATGAAAATAAAGATCACTGATTTTAACCCTGATGTGAAGTCAGAGGTGAAATCTCTGGACGATCTGTAGTTCCGATTTTGACCACGCGCCCGAGAACCTTGTAGCGTTCTTGTAATCAGAGATATATATAGACCTAGTTATTGCAAATATCACGATCTGTATGAAAACCAAGCGTGCCATTTCATAACTAAGTACCTACTATGACTTCACAAGCACTATTTAGTGATGGGATAATCAAATCGATACAAAGACGCCGCCGCGTGCAGCACCCGTCTCGCCCTCTCCCTCCCGGCCGAACGCCAGCGCTCACGTTCACCCAGCCAGCAGTACTACGGGACTGAGCGTGAAAGTGGCGGCTTACGATTTTTGTACGTAAGCTGGGCACGCGAACTAGTTGCTCTTGCATTACCTAGGTGTATCTATATCTGTGGTTGTAATCTTATATATGATAATGTTTGCTTCATCTGAATAATGTGAAAAAATAGTAACTGACCCGGCGAACTTCATACCGCCCCGCCAGCCGCTCTGCCCCCGCTTATTAAATCTCTGATATCTTCTAAGATATTAATTTTAATGATATGCTGTAAAGGGTAATTTTGCCATTGCTATTGACAGTTGTTTAGCGGACGAGTTGTATTAATTCAAAATGCTAATTTAGAAAATGTGTGCTTACTGCATTATTCCCTACTTATCTTCTTTTGCATGGCAAACATATTTAATAATACATTTTACTATAACAAGAACGGCTACTAGCGAAGAACAACATTTAAAACTTACCACTGCCACTGTAGAAAAACATTAGGTAAAAGAAGCAATATTAACATTATGATAAAAGTTTTCATTGACAAACTTTCTAGGCTGTGCCACTATCGTTTGCCCTGGATACTTTATAGGATATTTTTCTGAGTATAAAATAATCAAAAAATATAAGGTTACGAGTAAAACCGCGGGTATCAACCAGTCTTTTATAAACCAAGAACTGATTCCAGTCTTAAAACACATAACTATAGTTTTAGACGTAGTTAATATAAGTACAGTAAGTATAAAGAAACCGTTTTTATTGTGACGTATTGCATTTTTGTTCTGTTGCGTCGTCACGTATGTCGTTACTTTCAATATTGGTTTCACCTGAACTATTGAAATATAATTAAAATCCTTATTAACGTAAACGTTGAGGTGCACTTTCATAACGTAATCTTTGTGTGATAATCCTTAGCGATGCCTCCATCATTCATCGTCATCGTTCATTCGTCATTTTCTCGAACGTAACCTCAAAATATTAAGTAGGTAAATGGCAAATATATATGAATTGCTGGAATCCATATAAAAAATAGTTAGCAATATAGGAAGGGCATTAAATTCTTCTCCAAATACACTAGGTTTGGTTGTGACAACGGACTTTTTTCATTTGGTACAGGGCGTCCTATATTTGATGGCATTCTCCTTTCACCCTCCTCCCATGGGTGAATCTTAGGGGTGGTATTTCGAAAAACCCTTTCTTAGTGGATACCTACCCTTCACAAATAACACAACCTCCAAATTTTATGTATCTAGCACAGCGGTTTAGGCTGTGCGTTGATATATCAATCAGTCAGGACTTTGAATTTTATGTAGGTATATATGTAGACTACTTACACAAAATATTTAAGTACAATTAATAATTTTACAAATCACATTCCAGGGTTACCTTCTAAAAATGCATGGACTAAGAAGAACGATGTTTAGGAAAAACAAGTTAAAGTATCGAGCATTCTTAATAATGGAGATGGACAAGGCAATCGTCAGAGAAGGAGGAGTAGATACTCTCGCCATGGACTCGCTAAGAAACGCATGTCATATAAGAGGCTTGAATGGCAGCCACTTAACGAACCAAGAAATGAAGAATTGGCTTACAAAATGGCTACTAATATCTGAAAAAGTGGATAAAACCTCATACTCACTATTGTTACATACTCCAATATTTTTAGCGTACAACCATCCGCAGAACTGGGTATTGATATATTAGATATTTAATACCAATCATTATCACCAATGTTTCGCGCTCGTCCGTCGGTGTTACGGTTAAATTATATTACGTTTAACAATACTAGTGTTGAGTATTATCTTCCCTATCAAAATGTAAGGGACAGCGTGGAAGCAGCTGGTTTTCCCTGCGTGACTTAGCCCCATGGCAAAAGTTATCCATATTCTTGATTACTAAGGTAATACTTGCTACTACCTGCAACTTGTTATACCTGCCTGGGTTACCGAAGTACTTTGCCCTGTACGACCACCGGCTACAGGAAAAAATACTACGGTAACCCAGGTACCTTCTTAATTGCTAACACTCCTTAATATTTACATTATTATTGTTAATTCAAAAAATATCATTGCAGTTGTGATATAATTATAGTTATCAGTAAGCCACAAACTGAGTGCGGCTTGTATCTAGAGCTTAAACTATTCTAAAGTATCACAATGTGTTAGTCGCAATATAGTAAGTAAGAAATAGTGATGAATAGTGTGTGTGTTTGCGAATAAAACAATTATCTATCAGTAATATTCAAAAACAAAAACGAACAAATCGAGAGAACAAAAAAGGAAAAGTCTAAGACATTATACCCTTTTGGGGCCTAGGGCCCACAGATTGTCGCGCACTCGTATACGTAGACTCCATAAAAAAATTCGATCCCCTTTGATCTCATCTGAGTTCAAACTCAATCAAAAAGTATACACAAAATGGCGCATAAGTATGCGCCATTTTGTTTTTCTTTAAATGGCGACCACGCGTGTTACCTATAAATCGATAGCTGACCTCAATGCAAATAGAAAACAATAAGATCAAACCCCATAAAGTGCTACGTTTCCGAGATATTAATGTTCAAAATTGATTACGTGACATCCATATTTTTTGAACTTGCGTATATCTTGTTGCATAGATGTTTGATTATTTTAAATATTCAGAGTGATTATTTCAAACATCTACAGTCTGTTTGACAAGAGCGTGTACGGCAAAACTTTTTTTTAGGTACCGCTAGAAGCTTGGTTGAGAATTGGGCAAGTAGCTAGCCCCTTCCCCTCAGATGCTTTGTGTATAGAGTCTCAGTTGTCGGTCGATCTTTGTCAGAGAAGGACGTATTTCGTCATGAGCGCTACGTACGCATCACGTTATGAAGCAGTGTTCTTGTGTCTGCATCCAAAAGGACCCAAAATGTCATACGCAGCCGCTGCAAAATACATGAAAAAGTCAAAGACATTTGTTAGTAAGTGGGTGAAACGCTATTCTGAAGTAAAAAATGTCGACGATCTGCCTAATCGTGGCTCTACGCAAAAAACAACGAAAAAGGAGGACAAAATGATTTTACGGGTATTCGAGAAGAATTCTCGCCTATCGTTACGTGGTGGCCAAGCGGTTTTGCTTAAAAAAGGCCTTAATGTGTCATGTGATACTATAAGAAGACGTTTACTGGCTCATGATGTAAAATTTCGTAGCATAATAAAGAAACCGCTACTGTCGGAAAATCATGTTAAAAAGAGACTCACTTGGGCGCAGGAAAATTTGGACCGGGATTGGGACAATGTAATTTTTTCGGACGAAGCTTCTTTTTGGGCACGTTCTTCTGTCACTCATACCTGGTGTACCCACGCCAATAAATTCATCCAGCGGACCGTCAAACATCCGGTGAAGGTGCACGTTTGGGGTTGTTTTGCAAAACAGGGATTTGGTACCTTGCACATATTTACAGGTAATTTAAATGCAGCTAAAATGGTCAAAATATATCAAATGGCTTTATTACCATCTGCTTAAAAGTGGTTTAGAAGGAAAAACATATATTGGCTACTGCAAGAAGACAATGACCCGAAACATCGGAGTCATCTTTGTACAGCGTGGAAACAAGAAAATGACGTTGAAGTACTAGATTGGCCATCACAGTCGCCGGATGCAAATCCAATAGAAAATATTTGGGCACTCATGAAGTTGAAGCTTCGAGGAAAGCAGATCTGGACTTTAAAACGATTAGTTCGTGAAATTAGACTTATTTGGAGGTCTTTGCCCCTGGATTATGCAATAAAACTAGTAGAAAGTATGCCTCGAAGACTTCAGTCAATTATTGATAATGGAGGCGACTGGACAAGTTATTAATAATAAAGCATTATTGTCTACATCATGTATAATGAGTGTATACTTTTTTTTCTATTTTTTATCCCAATTCATTCCCGAGCTTTGCCGTACACGCTCTTGTCAAACGGGCTGTATGCGACAAGATGTAAGCAAGTAGGTGTGCCACGGCCTTTCAAATCCCACCACCACACCACAGGGTTCGCATTTTAACAGACCATACACTGTGTCACAGGCCAGTCCCTTCCAGCGTTCTATTATTGTAACGTTCACTTGTTTCAGATAATTGATAATATTTCTACTGTTTCATATATTTTTGAGTCCTGCCTTTGTGCCTTTAATTATCTTCTATCAACTTGCATTCTTTCTTACATTAATCCATTTTTTTTTTTTATTTCAATCGTGTCTACAAGCTAATCAAGAGTTATTTCATCTAAATGGAGTGTCTTGTGACACAGACAATAGTAATGTTATTTTTCATTTATATTCTGTTACAAAAAAGTTTATAAATTTATACATATTACCTATTATAACAATATTTTTAGATGCGATACATGGACGTTCTCCAATTTACTTAAATTGTGAATGCTCAGTGCCTCTAGGATGTATAATATTATGTTTAGGCTAAAATCGTTGGCCTGGTGCTTGTAAGTGTACCAATATAACAAAATGTATTTAGTGCTTTTCACTTTTTTATGCAAACATCTGTGAAATGTGTTTTGTACGTCCTTGGCGTTACGCCCATATGCACGCCCTGGACGTAGCAAAACACATTGAATAAATTGGCTACGCTCCGTTCACATAGGTATTTTGCCTCTGACAGCAGCAACTTTATTGTAACGAAAATAAACATAACAATAATTTGGACAGATTTGTCTGTGGCAGTAACCCAACAGCAACCTTATTTGAATGAAAATAAAGATCACTTCTGAGTGTGTTTTATTTTCTTTTTTATTTGGACAGGGATGCAAAATCAGAGGTAAAATAACTGTGAAAGGACTGTAGGTAGTGCCAATTTGAGTCGAATTAATATCAATGTGTCGTGATTCGAAACGAAAATCCCATTCCTTTAAGTGTATCCTTAGCTATAAAAGTTGGGAGTGTTCTAACCGATAGCAGTTGGTAAAGAAATAAGAATCTAGAAATAGATTTAAGCATTGTCATTTTATCGTTTATACAGAATTCGCTATCCTAATATTTAAATGTAAAACAATGGGTCAGAATTGTGAATTCTGATTATATGCGAAATTATATTTGTGATAGCTTAAAAGTGTAAACACTTGCTTGATTATCGCCGGTACCGTTCGGCTTAACTTATTACTAATGATAAGCACAACATATATTTATAAACAACATGCTATCTTAAAGCTTTCTGTCCACCAAAGCTGTGCGAACTGAAGTAAGAAGGAAACAATAAAATTGTTCTTATTTGAATATTTAGCGCTCACCACTCTCTAGCACAGCTCTGGTGGAGAGCCAGCCTTAAACTGAGTGAAAAGCCCCTAGTGCCGCCTACTCATACGACCAGCACGCTAATGAGGGTTTTCTGAAATGACGTTCGCCAGGTGGCAGCACTGACACGTCAGGTCCAGACAGCTGTCAAAGAGCCTATATTTTCTTTAGTCATGACTGAATGATGAACGAATGAATGAATCGAATGATGAACGTCATCATATATTTTATATTGGAAGACCTCTTGTCACAGTGGTGCCAACTGGTGTCGTAAATTTTCACGAAAACCCTCATTGAATAACACACTATCAATCTCAATCTGAATCATTTTGTAGGATTGTGCTAATCCATTGCTTCATAGCTAACTAGCTTCATATTTTCTGACTGACCGACTTTTTGACATTTCAAAAGTGCCTGTAAATGGTTTAATTGAAATAAATGCTTTGAGTTTGAGTTTTGAGTTTCATATGTTCGAAAAATTTGTCTGGTCAACAACGGAAATAACGCAATGAACTGTCAAAATTAAATCCATTGCTACTGGTAGTGTGTTACGCAATGAGGGTTTTCTGAAATGACGTTCGCCAGGTGGCAGCACTGACACGTCAGGTCCAGACATCTGTCAAAGAGCCTATATTTTCTTTAGTCATGACTGAATGATGAACGAAAACCCTCATTACCTCGCAATGAGGGTTTTCGTGAAAATTTACGACACCAGTTGGCACCACTGTGACAAGAGGTCTTCCAATATAAAATATATGATGACGTTCATCATTCGATTCATTCATTCGTTCATCATTCGATTCATTCATTCGTTCATCATTCCGTCATGACTAAAGAAAATATAGGCTATTTGACAGATGCCTGGACCTGACGTGCCAGTGCTGCCACCTAGCGAACGTCATTTCAGAAAACCCTCATTACCTCGCAATGAGGGTTTTCGTGAAAATTTACGATACCAGTTGGCACCACTGTGACAAGAGGTCTTCCAATATAAAATATATGATGACGTTCAACATTCGATTCATTCATTCGTTCATCATTCAGTCATGACTAAAGAAAATATAGGCTCTTTGACAGATGTCGGGACCTGACGTGTCAGTGCTGCCACCTGGCGAACGTCATGTCAGAAAACCCTCGTTCCAAGATCCTGATAGTAATTTTATAAGATTGAAACTCTGAAGTTGTATAATTTTAATTATAGGAATAATTTCATGTATTAGCAATCTTTAGTTCCTAAATAAAGTACACAGTACTTGTTGTTTTTCGTTCATTGTTACTTACAATCTGATTGTTTTTCATTGACAGTATTATCTATGAATAAAAATATAGAAAAATTCAACAATTTCGTGATTTTTAAAATAGCAAGGCTGTTTTAACAAATCTTAGGGACAATTCAATTTGAATTTTTAATAAGTACATTAAACGAAATATTTTAAGGGGGAAGCGCTAAGGTAGCCCGCGAAATTCAAATTTTCTTACGTTTTTTGCAATTTGCTGGTCAGTATTAAGTTGTACGTCGATCGAAATATGATTCGCGGCCGTAACAAATATGTATTTACAGAATTATAATCATTAAAGTCATCAACACAACTCTCTAAGACCACATAACCCCAAAGAATAGAAGAGAAGAAGATAGAGAGAAGAGGCACTACGCCGGGGGGAAACTCCGCTTCCGCAGCAAATCGCGGCGGAGCGGACGGACCTCCGGCGCGATCTCATAGCGGCATGGAAAGAGCGACTGTCGCAACCCAGCGCAGGGCACGCCACGATAGCGGCGGTAAGACCCCTCTTTGAGGAGTGGCTAGAGAGGCGTCATGGCGCCCTCACCTACCGCCTGACGCAGGTCCTCACCGGACACGGAAGTTTCGGGAGGTTCCTGCACATAATCAGGCGGGAGGAAACGCCCGGGTGTCACCATTGCCAGGATCGCCCAGAGGACACGGTGGAGCATACGGTGGAGGGCTGCCCCGCTTGGGCGGAGCACCGCCGTGTCCTCGTAGAGGCGATCGGCAGCGGCGGCGACCTCTCGCGTACGGGCCTGGTTCAAGCCATGGTCCGGGGCGAGAGGGAGTGGGGGGCAATCGCCTCCTGCGAAGCAGTCATGCTAGCGAAGGAGGCGGCGGGACGGCTGAGGGAGAGAGCCTCCCGTCCCAGCCGCCGCGAGAGACGCTCCGGGCGTCGGGAGCCGCGCGACGACTCCCGGCCACCGTAGGCGCGGGCTTGCGGGCGGAGAATAATGGGTAGCTCACCGTCCGATCAGGACCAGGCCCGTGCCGGACGGCGCCTACGTGTTCCACGCGCGCCTCAAAGAGATGTCAGCATCAAACGAAGGGGCCCGCAAGGGCCGAAGCCTGCCGGGTCAGCGGAGTTATCCGAAAGGGTTACAGCTAGCCCGGAACATAAAGGGCGAAGGAAGGAACACGGGTGGGTTTTAGTCAGTAAGAGTCTGACACTCCCTTCCGCTCCACCCAGAGCGGGAGGAGTCATTTGATGATTTCCCATCCTGAAAAAAAAACCCCAAAGAATGACGATTTCATGAAACATTTTGTTATTCTTTGGGGTTACGTGATCTTAGAGAGTTGTGTTGATGACTTTAATGATTATAATTCTGCAATTACATATTTGTTACGGCCGCGAATCATATATTAATCAACATACAACTTAATACTGACCAGCAAATTGCAAAAAACGTAAAAAAAAAGAATTTCGCGGGCTACCCTGGCGCTTTCGTATGACAATTTGTTCTGTTACAGTGGGTTTATTTAATACTAGCTAGCCCGACGAACTTCGTGCCGCCTTAGAATCAATAAGAACGAATGTATGAAAATATTTACGTCTTATTTTTATTTTTGTGTAATTTTTCCTTCTTTTAATAGTTACTCTGCTATTCGGGGCGGAGACAAATCAAATCAATCATTTTTATGATCTTTGGATCATAAAAATCGGTCCAGCCGTTTTTGACTTATGGTGTACTAACTCGACTTTGTATTGTTTATAAAGATAGTGTATTATGTGTCGCCAGATGAAAATGAACAAGAAATTGTCATCGCTATGTAGTTTTATCACAGTTTCACTCCACTAATGTTATTTACCATTTTTTTTGTTTTATCTGTTTTCTATGTAAAATACTTAGTATCAAAAGTAGGCGTAATTGAATAAACTTTGAATAAATTGTGTCGCGTTTGAGCTTTTTTTTTCACGGGCGTTTCTTGCGATGGTTCATATGTTTACAAAGGAAGTAGCCAAAATTGCTGTGTAAACGTTATGCAGCTAAAGCCATTGTACGGACGCCAGCACATCAACCTACCACAATCTGTCAGATTTCTTTAATAGATTTTCAACTTTATCGCTAAAGCATAAGGTTCAAAGTTGATTGGGAAAATCTGACAGATTGTGGTAGGTTGATGTGCTGGCGTCTGTACATTTTATTTACCACAAGCTAATCCGACAGTCATTGTACTGCCCAATTTATACCACAATCCTATAGAAAACAGAAAGTTCCGTTTTGTAGAAATCCCAAGCTCCCGCTCCGCTCCGCACCCTAAGCACCCTCATTGCGTAACACACAATCAAACACAATCTGAATCATTTTGAAGGATATTGGTAATCCATTGCTTCATATGTTCCAAAAATGTGTCTGCTCAACAACCTAAATAACGCAATGTATGATGTTGAACTGTCAAAATGAAACGCATTGATACTGATAGTGTGTTACGTAATTTACGTACAAATGCGTGCCACGAAAGATGAGACTTGACACACCACGTGGTTTGACATGCGCAGAACACGATTTTAGGTATCTTTAGCGGTATGAGGTCTGAGTGCGGGACGGGACCGGACGTCATAGGGGCAGCGGAAAGAGCAGGGGAGGCGGGGTCAAGTCTCATCTTCCGTGGCACGCATTGTAATTACCCTCGCGTTCCGCTTAGCACGAACTAAGGTAAACTACAAAACAGTATAATACACTGGAAGAGTCAGTTCTCACTGAGGCTAGACACAAAGAGCCGAAGTGTTAGGTTGCGTCCATAGTGTGTCATATAACACAAACGTTTGTTATTTATCACGTCCACATGACATAACATTGCTAATCTCTAAAGAAACATATTTTATGACTATGTTTTATAAAATATTATTTTATGTAGTGTGCACACAACTTTTTAGCCATAATTGTATCGTTGCGAAAAAGTAGGAACCTAATAGAATACTAAAACAAATTACAGATATAAATCTAGAAATGTTAAATAAGGACTAGGACTAGAGATGTGACACAATGTGCCTATGGATGTCAACCAGTTCAGATGGAACTTCACAATGAAGCATCTTTCTAAGACGATCGTGGGCATATTCGTTCCGTATAACTCTATCTCTCTGCACTGGACCTATGATGACAATAACAAGTCATTTAAGATCCCTGGTATTCTTCAAACTGAGGTTGATCACTTTACCGTCTCAAGAAAGGCAGTCTTCCATCGATGAAAAATCGTCTGCGCGGCGGGACGGCTCCTTAATTGAGAGTCGCTGGATTAAAATCATCGCAACTCAGTCTTGCAGTGAACATTTTCACCAAATTATAGCTAGCATTCAAAATATATAATTATGATATAGGCACACACGGCGATATCACTTGTATTGTGCATGTTTAGCCCTTGCGATTTTATATAAGCCACTGCGCATGCTATTGCGAGTATGTGCAGACGCCGGCACATCACGAAGCTGTCAAATTCTCAATCGACTGTGAACCTTATGCTTTATCGATAAAGTTGAAAATCTATTAAAGCAATTTGACAGATTGTAGAAGCTTGATGTGCTGGCTTGTACCTGTAGTTAATTAATGTGAATTTTGTAGACATAAACACTTGTAATGCTAATAGTTATTTATTTAATTCCCTGCTATGCGACCTCCTTTCTTGAACTCTGCGAATTTTTATTTGGAAAATGACATCAGTTGTCATAACATGTCAGACTGTCAATGTTTGAGAATTCGCTGGTGTTAGGTATGGAATTCTGCAAGTTACATCCTTCAATTATTGTTAAAATAGCTCTAAAATGCCTATTAACATACACAAGTATTTAACTGTCTGGGTGGTGTGCCTCCTTATGATCCAAACAAGGAAACCGCTCGGCAAGCGGCAAGCTGTATGGCGTCTCGAATGTGAACTGGGCACGATCACTGACCCTGACTGCCCTATAGACGGAGGGTGGTCACCTTGGAACCCCTGGTCTTCTTGTCAGGGCACCTGCGACGACGTAGGACACCGCCACAGGATAAGGGAATGCATTAACCCACCACCCTCACAAGACGGCGCACCTTGTGCTGGCTCTGACGAACAAACAGAGGTCTGCTACCTCACTAACTGTACTGTCACTGATTTTCGCGAACTTGTCAAAGGGGACACCGCTAGAATGGAAGCCCTAAATCAACTAGAAGCCGTTCCCGCTCTAATGGAACGCTGCCTAAAAATAGAATGCCCTTTTGAGGCAATTGAGGCCGCTCTAGCTTTCGACAATACGTGGCAACTTAATTCTGAATCGCTGTGGAATTCATTACAGTGCGTCAAGCGGAATCTGGGTTGTCCTGTGGCAGGCGAGTGGGGGGCGTGGGGCGCATGGTCGTCTTGTGGCGCGCGGTGTGGACGAGGCTTGAAGTGGAGACTACGAAGATGCGACACGCCAGCACCTTCTGACGCACGTCTTGCTTGCGTCGGCACCCCCCTTTTGGCTAACTTTTGTATAGGCGAACAATGCGCTATCACAAGCAAGGACTCCGGAGGAAGTTGGGGAGAGTGGACCTCATGGTCTCAGTGCTCAGAGAAATGTGGAGCAGGAGTCAGACGGCGAAGAAGAGTCTGTGAGGAAACCGACACACTGCCCGCTTCGGTAACATGGGGAACACACTGTCGAGGACAGCACGATCAATTAGAAGTTTGTCAAAATAATCAGTGTTCGTTAGATGGTGAATGGACAGGATGGGGGAGTTGGGGGCCATGCTCGCAAACTTGTGGAGCCGGGAGACGGTCTAGAACGAGGACTTGCACCAGGCCTCAACCTCAAGGATCGGGAACGCATTGCGTTGGCCCAAAAACTGAAGTCGGAGCTTGCCATTTGTATCCTTGTGAAACACTTTCTCACATGGTTTCCATTTTCCATGGTGATTCGTCTCTTCGCTACAACTTTGAAAATAAACGTGCATCTCTTTATCATTTTTACATAAGGTTTATGCCTTTGTCGCCTCACGGGACGTTGGTCCGTAGAGAAGCCGGGCAAAATTCGTTCGTTCGTGTTAGCCTACAAAAATGGCATGTTTGCCTGGACGCGTGTGGCTCTAGTCGGTCATGTTGTCTGCCCAGATCTTGTGCACATACGGAAGTAGAACCGGGCGCTTGGCACACTGTACTCATTACTGTGACAGGCGAAGCTGCTGTTTTAAGATTAGACGACGCTGTTACAGGTTTAAAGGTTGTATGGCCATGCGATCCAGATTTGCCTGATGATAAATTGAAGATTATTGTCGGCGAAAAGTATCAGGGACAAGTTCAGGAGTTAATTTTAAATTTCATTCCCTTAAATATGGTTATAAGTAGAAATCTAAGATCTAGAAAGGCAGAGTTCCATCCGACCGCCGCCTCAAACATTGAGTACGAAAAAGCGGGCACGGAAGAAGCATACCTGCATGTTAGTAACGATCAGTATTTACGTTTACCGTGCTTTCAGGACCAACAAACCTGGCAATTGGAATTAACTTTGAAAACCAAGGAAGAGGCCGGTACAGTTCTATTTCTAAAGAATGACAGAAACACCAATTGGATACACTTATATTTGCAAAACAGGAGATTAAAGATGAAGTTAGCACTTGAAGAGTTCCGGTCAGAGAGCAGCAGCACAACCGATTGTTCGCCCGATCAGTGGCTTGACGTGACACTTTCAAAAAAGCAAGACACCAATGCTATTGAAGCGTCTATCAATGCTGGAGAACGTTTGCATGTACTATTTGACGAAGAAGTAACTCGAAGAAGACACTTTTCGTTTAACGTACCTTCAACCACCAGAAATTCCAATACAAAATCTTCTACGAATTCATTAACAAAGTTACCTGCTAAAGTTAAGAATATTTTCGTCGAACAACCAACGAAAATCGCATTGTGCACTGATGAGTTCTACATTGGTGGAGTACCTAATCACATAAAGAAACATATTAACGATGAATTTGCTCCATTTTCTGGAGTAATAGCATCTATTAGACAGAATGGAGAGCTTTTAGATTTACACGACTACAGTAGGGAAAGATATAAGGAAGACAAAGTTCAGGTATCTTCAAAGACTGCGAGTGTCTCTGGATCTTACCATGAAACTGCTTGGGGTAAATCAAATAGGCTTAACTTAACTTGCCTTCATGCAAGGACGGCTAGGTCTCCACATGAAGCTAGCTGGTTTTTCTTAGACACCGCTGTTACTGCTATGTTAAGGGATAAACCCGTGAGATCGATCGACGATGGCCGCGTCCTGCGACTAGTAGCAACAGCTGACCATGATTTGAGAGGATTTTATACGTGTCGTGCGCATAGCAATAGGCACACTCTCAACATCGTGACGTATGGTGTTGTTGGAAAGATTCAATATAAACTGATCGGTCCTGACACGACTACTGCCATTGCTGTTGTGACAACGTTAATACTTGTATTAAGTACTCTAGCTTGGCTAGTCATCGAATGTTTTCATGACATTCGAAACGGTTATGGCTTCTTTAGAGATGCACATTTGTCGCCCAAGGAAGAAGCTGAAGCCGTTTGCAGCTATATTGACCAAAACATGAACTTGATTGGTTCAAAAAGCGCTGCTAAATTAGCTAAGGCTCGTGCAAGGAAAAGAGGTAAGATGTTAGCGAGTCGATTAAATTTCGCTGCTCAGGAGCCACAAGGACTGATGCAGGAAAGCCTACAGCCGGAAGAAAGTGAGAACTCTCCGAGTGAACCTGAGGGATTGCCAGCGTTGCCGGAAGCGAAAAGTTCTAATGCTGAGCCTTCTCACGACGTGTACAGAATGGAGCCATGTTACGTTAGCTCCCCTCGTCATGGGTCAGTATCGTCACCGAAGGCGAAATGCACGTCATCGTCATCTTTCGATCTGGTGTCACCAAGAGTACTTTGCTCCCGGTTGCTAATGTCAAAACGCAGTAGCTCCAAAGATAGTTTCGTTTCTAAAAAGATGTCGGCTCGTAGCTCTGTGTCACTTCGAAGGACCCGGGCAAGCTTAACGACTATAAAGTCTTCATCTTTCCTAACTTTATCTCCCGCCCAAAAGATCCTGCATAAGTTCCAGCAACTGAAAATGGACGATTTTTAGGTAGTTATCGATGTTTATTAATAAGTAGGTATAAAAGAACAGGGTATGTTCGTAATGCATTCGTTAATGCATAGCCCCAACCACTAAAGATAGAAACCTGAATTTTGGATGTAATTTAACGAAGTGTGTAGTGTCTAGGTACACTACACACTTCGTTAAATTACATTGAATAAAGAAAATTGACGAAGATATAAAATTGCTGACCATAAGTAGGTACTTACCTACATCCTATAATTATATCAGTTGATCGATCCTTAGTTTGTAATAATTTATTTATTTAGCTTGAGAACTACACCATAATCCGTCCGGGGTCGTACCTAAGCTATGTACTCGTATATTCTTAACTAGTTTCTGCCCGCGACTTCGTCCGTATGAAATGTCTTGTTCTCCCGACCCACCCCGGTCGTATCATCCTCTGCCTATTATTTCGTTTTCGCTCAGCGTTTTTTAGCTACCCTACAGCCTTCCTCGTGGATTGAGCTATCAAATGCATATAGACTTTTTCAAATTCGACTGGTAAGTTTCAGAGATTAGCGCGTTAAAAAAACCAACTCTTCAGTTTTATTATTAGATAAGTAATAGATAGTAGGTACGGGCAGGTATGTCCACAACTCTTGCGGTCTATGTAGATATATTCTTCCTCTTTTTCTGATAATTCAACTGCTGCTTCAAATGAACAGTTTGTAGAAGTACCCGACAGTATTGTTTTTGTTTTATAACGTAACATTGTTTGTGTAAAACTCAGCATTTGTGGTCATTGGACTTCCAATCCTTCGTATGCAGGGAACGTGGATTTGTATATACCTACACTCATAAAGCCAATTTGGTTTCGTGCCCATAACTGCTTAAGTACAGTACGCAAAATACGAGCTTGGACGTGGAGTTGCGGACACCCAGCCCGTTATACAATACTGTTTCAGTACCTAGTGTTAAGCTGGAAGAAATACCTTATTTTGTATTAATAACTAAGGTGGATCAGTCAGTAGGTAACTTTTACAAAAGGTTTTGCTGTCTTTAGCGTATTTTTGTGGATTACCTTACTGCATCTCTCAGATAGGTATGTTCCGATGCAATTTTAAATTTGAACTTATGTACATATTTTCCTTGGCGTCTTTATGAACATAATTATAAATATTTCCATATTCTATTTACACTACATTACTCTACTACACTAGGTACTAAATCAAAAGTGTAACTGACTATAAAAATAAATATAAATACAAAAGGATATTTAGGCGTCGAAGTACTCGTCCGCATCGCTGTCATCCGGAATCGTGCCCAGAAGACTGGCAGGTTTGCCACGTTGAATGGCAACGCTAATAAATTGTATTTAAGCCTTTTCCATGCTGATGCATGTAACTGGAGAAACTTCGTCCCCTGTCATACAGGTGTCCTAGATCAGGAATCGAGACTACTATTCATAGTCTGTCTTTAAGCTACCTTTTCACGCCCATTTTTTCTAAACCACTGAACGATTTCGATAAAATTTCGCAAGGAGATAGATGACATCCTGATGAAGGACATAGGCTCTCTCTATCCTGGTAGTGTGTCCCCGTGGGATAATTTCCGTAATCCGCGCGGGCGCATCGGCGGGTAGAAGTTAGTATTACTATAATTTTAAAGGAATCAAGGGAGTGGGGAACCATGTACTTATACAATTTTTTACTGTAACGCGTAAGAATCTATGTGATTAAAATAATGTGAACCTGTAAGGCCAAGTGGCAATAATTGTTTAAGAGACAATGTAACAAGTGAAATAAATAAAAAAAAGTGTTATTCTATAATTATTATTTATTAACATCGGTGACATAATTCAAATATAAATTAAATCGGCTAGGACCATTATTTGGCACTTACACTATTTTTCATGATAAAATTTATTTTATAAAAATAAATGGCACCAAATACTTTGTATAAAAATAAATACGTTTTATGTTTCAAAATTATGCTAGACATTTGAGTTGACATAACGTCTTGATATAAATCATTACCTATCAAGAATAAATAAATGTGTATACACGAAAAATGGAAAAATATTATTAAAATTAAAGATAATAAGTTTGTCTTTTAATGCTAATTTCACGCATAATATTGCAATGCTAATTTCACGCATAAATTGTTAAACTGGAAAATAAAGATTATTATTATTAGATTATTATTGCAAAACACTGACACCTTTTAATGGAAGTTTCTTTCAATTTTGTACTCAAAATTGAAACATCTAGCTGCCGATTCTGAAATTGCTTTAAAGATTTTAACTTGGAACACGTTATATGCGTCACAAGACATAATGATTATAATTTATAAAACAGATTCGTTCTACGATCATTTTCTCAATCTAACAACTATTTCGTGACGATAGCGCATGCAAAAGCAGTTCGGTGACGTTAATCCATTATAAGTGCGAATATTCCCTAAAATCCATTTTGTGGTGTTCATTTATAAACGTTGCTTAAGGTTAAGAGACATTTACTTAATTTATCATTACTTTTAAAGAAACGTTTATAAATACAGGGCTATTTGGGCGATTCCACATGAGTTGTTACAACTCAATGATTGTGGATCGCTTGATCAACCAGTCACAGCGGCTATCATAATAGCAGATTTACCGATCAGATTCATGACTAACGAATGTGCCATCGCTTTTTAGAATCCTTAAGGGGCCGGCGGAGCATGCTTAGTTCATACAAACGTAATACCAAATGAATTTGTAAATCGAACATATTCTATTTTAAGGTTGTGTGTGTTTATTCCGATTGGATTACAGAACATCTAAGTTCCCAAACATATGTTTTGAAAGGTCACTGATACAAAGACGAGATATGAGGAATTTCTATTGAAAACTTATTTTTCTCATAACTCGTCTTTAAATCAGTGTCCGTTCAAAATATTTGGGAACCTAGATATTCTGTAATCCAATCGGAATAAATACACACTACCATAAGAATATGTTCGATTTACAAATTATTTTGGTATTACGTTTGTATGAACTACGCATGCTCCGTCGGCCCCGTAAGGCTGGCTGTGTAAAGGCTACTATAGCGGGAGCGGTGTTTCTGGTTGAAGCGACCAATCGACGCACACTTGCATGGACGACCGTCCCTTTTTTAGAGCGAATAAGCAAACTACAGTCCTGTCGCCGCCGCCGTAGTAAACGCAGCCGCTAGGTTTCCCTTGAAAAAACAGTTCCCAAAAAGGCGGGAAATCAATTGTAGATACAGTAAGAGGAAATTCATTGTTAAGTAAATTGACACCCTACGTCAATTTGCCCTGCTAATGACTTTGCTTACAATTTCAACGAATGATAGAATTGTGATTCGGATATACGAACAATTTATGTTGGTGGCCCATTATCCCATTTCTCTGACTTTATACGCTGTATAGAATCGAAGACTTTTTAGACAGGACCGCTGATATGCGTTTGTGTGCGGAACCAATACAAAATCGAAATAGTAGCCAATTTATGTAGCCGGCTAAAGGCAACTAATTAATTTTTCGCTGTTACAATAAACGCAGATACGTATGCCACATATTAAGTCTTTGGGTAATATTTAAAATGAGTTATTGGTGTCTTAAATAATATAATTAACATATTCAAAATGGTACAAAAAATACCACGATTAAAATTACATAATTCTTTTAATTTTTTTTCTTGACATAATTTGACAATTTATTTCTCAAAACTAATTGCATCAGTGACTAGAATAAATATAGAATTCAAAGTGCTCATATAGACATTAAACTACTATGTTTTATAACCTAATACTAGAAAAACGATAATTAATTTAAATATCAAATATTTCAGGAATATATTATGAAAGTCAAATATTTTAGTAATATATTATACACTGGTTTATCAAGACTGGCAAGGCGAGACCTAATATTAATAAGATATCATCTGTACTTTATCCATGATAGTGATGCCTGAAGGCGAAGGCATCTAGTTTGAATATAATATTAGTACAGAGGTTGCATTTCGCGAACACGCGCCAATCATTCTAATTTATACCTTATTACAATGGCATAAGCTTCAGCCAACTGCAGTAGCGATGTGGTCGGTGTCTTGCATTTGATTTAGATTTACTTGCCATGCATTCCGTCCTAATCAGACAGTGAATAAATTCATAAGTAGACATTTAATACACTATAACAATTCGAGCTAAATAAAACTATAACAATGTAATTTGATAAAATCATTAAAATTAAATAAATTATCTACAAAAATATTTCATAATAATATACTTTTCATAAGAGGTAAGAAGATTCTAATATCATTAATTTACAACTAAATGTACATGGGATACATAATAGGCAATATATTGTGCGATGAGTTAACAATTTTACCAACTCCTTCATTATTTTACATTGAAGGGTATATAATATCAATGCTATTCGAATAGTTTGGTTTTCCGTGCATCGAAAACAAATTAATAAATCAATGTTCAGGTGTAATCTATACACTATCGATATAATTAATACGGGCGACTTCTTCACATCGGGCAAGAAACATTGATATTTACATACATGAAACGAGCCTCTGATTATATATTCAAGTTTATGTTACTGTCAACATTTTACATAATTTATGACTTGTTTACAGCTTTTTCTTGTTTACAGCTTTTTCTTGTTTACACTTTTTTCTTGTTTACACACAGCCGACAAAGGCTCTATATTCGGATAGACCTTTATTTTTATCTATTTAGGTTTAATGCGCAGTCTGCACTTTGTATGAAATGGGGTGAGTATATAATTCTACGTATAAGTACGGATAGCTTCAAACTACTAGCATTTGCAAGATAGATTAGCGTTTCTAATATTTTTCACTTTAATATTCAATTGGTGCAATCCTATGAAATTTTCTACGTGTAATCAGTAAAAAGTCACGCGGGACCAATCGATTAAAAATATATAATACTTCAATACATTTGCTGCAATTTAGGCAAGGTGTGATGGTATAAGTATGAGTCAAGACCCGATATGCTTGCTTCGTCTCCATGCAATGTAAACTGTGTATTAAATCACGCGTATAGCGTGAAAATGCGCTGCGAACCGGGTTAAGTTGTTCACACAGGTTTTTATCTTTTGACTCACACACCTTGAACGCTGGTGAGTTATAAAAATATCTTCATTTACATATAAATTTCTTAATCTACTACAAGTCTACGATATAAAGTTTAAAAATATTGGAACAATGAGTATGTTCGACGATGTATATACCACGTCCAAGCATAATGAAAAATAACACATAATTTATTATGGCATTTCTTTCTTGAATTATAAACTATTTCTCACTATCAAATTACGATCTTATTGTTACGTTAATTCTTAGTGCCATGAGGACGCTAATTGCTTTGTACGTTTCCCAAATTAAAATTTTCTACACTATGGACTAGTTCGTCTGAAATTTAAAATTGTATAAAGGTACACTTCCGAAATGTCGCCTTCGCGAGGGCGACATGAAACCGCATGGGCAGCGGCGGCTCCGTGGTTGAAGATGACCGCAAGCGACAGTGTCGCCTCCGAACGCGACATCACTACTTCGACAACAGCAGCATTTGTCTTCATCAGTTTTGCAAAAATTATTTGTCAAACAATTATGCCGTCTGCAGTCGCCGCTCAACCTCAGCAGCAGGAGGCAATGTAATCTACCGAAGTGTTTTCATGGTTACATATAGCCCATTCAGTTGTTTTACCTCTGAGTTTGCGTCACTGTCAAAAACATAGTTATCTTTATCCTCGTTACATTAAGGTTGATTTTGGGTTGGTGCTACGAACAAATCTGTCAAAATCACTGAGATCCTTTTTCTCGTTGCTGATGGGTTGCACTTGTCAGAGGTAAAATAACTGTGACAGGACTAAACCGGAGCGTCGCTGCGGTCCGTCGCTGCTTTTAGGCGACTTCGCCGCTGCAGTTTGCCTCTGCCGTCGCCTTCAAAATTGTACTTTAAGGCGCGACACGCGATATAATCGCGCGCGACACAAATGCACCCCTCGTTACGCGACTTGCGGTACCTTTGTGTCGCGCGCGATAATATCGCGTGTCGCGCCTGTCTAAAGGAGCATTAAAGGTGCCACGTATTCCAACCACTGTCTACTTGATTACAGTCAAATTTGACCGGGCAATCATTTACCTTTACATTTGCGAATTTGTAGTTAATATTGCTAAGGGCGCCTGAAGACAATAGCGAAGCGATTCTTTTTTAAATAAATAACTACTAACAATAGGATTAATAGGATTGATGAGAATTGATGGAGAAGTCAAAAGTTAAGCAAATACTATACGATTTTGCT
The DNA here is from genome assembly GCA_963855955.1 of Luperina nickerlii. Taxonomy (NCBI): domain Eukaryota; kingdom Metazoa; phylum Arthropoda; class Insecta; order Lepidoptera; family Noctuidae; genus Luperina; species Luperina nickerlii. The sequence continues at coordinate 5,779,887 of OY979662.1, forward strand.
TTCTTACCGAGTATTAACTAAATTTAAGAATGGCTATTTTTGTTTTCGAGGCAGACGTAGAATGGGAGGACCATTACATGGAGAAATAAAGTCGGGTTGTCTATGTCAACAAGTGGAACAAAAGAGTTGACCGAATTGAGAATAAGATGGTGGTCTGATACTATCATCTCTTTTTACCTTTAACGGAATACTTATTAGTTGTTTACGAGACATCTGTCTTCTCAGTTTTAGTGGAATCCGGAGCTTACAGTGGATTCTCTAACATTAGACTATCGCCATCGCGCTAAGAAGCTAAGACAGTACAAGTATAAATAGTATTCGTCGGTCGTTATTAACTACGTGTTATTCAGTCACGCCCGCATGCGGTTGCAGAGTACAAACTTTCGTAAAATGAAAAATGTATATTCTAATTTCATTAATTATGCTTTTTTTTATTGCAACATCTGAAGTCGGGTGGCTTAATTATTATTTTTACCGCACATATTGAGGTCTTTTCTCGCGATGCCGTGATATAAATCCGCAGCTCCCCGTCTGGGAGTACAAGAAAATATCGCGTAACGAGTTTTGCCTCTAAGCAAGACTTACTACTGCGGGCCGATTCTTAATACATCTTTAAACCCAACACTATGCATACACATAATGTATCCCTAACTACATATAAGCAAACCTAATCGGAATGGCTGTGTTTTCGGCCGCAGGACTGTTTTCGGCCGCGTCGCGGTGGTGCTTTAGCGGGGTGGAGATTCTTGTAGTATAACGCCGTACCCAACACTGCAGAGCTCAGGATCGTCGATATCAAGAAGTTTATCATGAGCTTCTTGTCTCCTGAGTCCACGTAGATGGTGAATATGCGTGCTGAAATGGTAATAATAAGACATATTAGTAGGAGTCTTTGCTAGGGCCTCTGGCCTAGCCCAAAGTGGCGAGGACTAGCAGTGAATGTGCCACGCTGAAGTCGCCAGGAATGGTGACGGTCAGCAGGTTTTAGTGCCAGACCCGATGTTTGGCGAATAGCACTCGGCACTAGGTGGTATCATCATTTTTCTATATCTTTATCTCTTTCTGTGACTAAGAGGGGTCATTCGCTAGAATACAAAGTCCGCTCGTAAGCATCCGCACTGTTCCAAATTACAGCCTAGCGCAAATTAGGGCGGGCCGCAAAGGAATGCAAACCATTGCATAAATCTTCCTTCATTTTGTACATTTTGCATGAACCGTCAAATACTACAGGGCTGCAGCGGAACGCACTGGCAGATCGCTTGTCAGAAGTATTTTTACAGCCGCTGTTATGCGTAGTGTGCGTCATACAAAATGTAAGGAAGTAATAAGAGGATATTATTGCAATGCAATGAGTTGCAGCGCGGCCCGCCCAAATATGCGCGAGCCACATTGCACTGGACTAGATAAAATTCAAAATTTGAATCTGGCTGACATCTGACACTGAATCTGCGTTCCGGCACGACCATGTTTAAAATGACCACGATTAAAAGCAATGATTTTATTCGATGCGGCACGCTACTGTCCACCGCGTGTTTACGTGTGGATACAATGCTCGCTCTATCGAATGACGCCACATAATAGGAGATAGAGATGCAGAAAAATGCTGTAAGTGCGGGTTCACCCAAACACCTGGGAAGGGTTATAGGTGCAAAGAGCACTATATAAAGAGAGACGGCACTACTAATAAAATTGGTAGCACTGAAAGAACGTTGAGCACACAATTTCTGTCATGTTCGCCATTGAAAGCAGTTGTCTATGCGGTATTTGTGCCATAGAGCGGGTAAACGGTGACCCGCTTAGCTCGTATGTCATGTGTTGACAGTGCTGATTCTAGAAGCTGCTGCCAAGGTGCTCTCCGTGCTCTGCGGTGTAATGATAGGCCCAATGTAACGACACGGTATATTTACGGTACGGCGTATAAACCACGCCGTAGAAAAATTGTTGCCATCAACAAGCTTCCATAGTGATCCACACAACACTGACGAACCGTGACTACACACGGCGAATAAACCGCAGTAGGTATTTCACGGCAAGAACAACGTGTGTGTAGAAAGGGCCTCATGGTGGGTATACATTATGTGAAACGTACAAATGTACAACAAATGTAAAACAAAAATGTAAAACAAATTCGCCTATAGTCCGCGCGGAACTAGTTGGCCCCGCCTTAGGTGGGGACGGGGGTCATGGCGGCGGGGTTGCCTAAAGTTCGCTACGCACGTACTGAGTAATTACAAAGCGCCCCCGCCCCTCCGTCCCACCGCTCACATACCTAAGGCGCGGCCAAATAGTTCCGCGCGGACTATTGTTGTTGTGTTATAATTCATGCTGCATTGTACGTTATTATTATGGAAAACCACTGAACGTTGTTCAGTTGTTTTACATAACGGAGCTGTTTTGTAAAACAACAAGCGGTTTTGAAAAACAGCGGATGTTACAATCCATCTGCCGCATCTGCTGTCTGTCTTTTTCTGCTGCATTACCCGTATGCAGAAGAAAAAGTGGCAGATGAAACTAGGACACAAGTTTGTCCAGTAGATACTTTATTCTTATAGCGATATGACCAAATTCTCACATAAGTTTGTAGCCACGGAAATGACCCACGTGGTCAGCGATATTGCGTCAGCATTCTCTTCGCTCACAATCCCGTAGATGTAGGTAACCTTCGCAAAGCCGCTGAGAGGAGTGCAGAGAGGCTGAAAATTTCAAACGAAGACAAAGTTAGTTTTGATTGTGGTGACTTCTATGCATTCTACTTAAGGCGACTACATGACCTAAAGCGCGGTCTTTGTCGGACTGCATATAAAAGAAAGAGAAGAGCGATGGTACAACCCTGGTAGTTTATTGCAAAATATAAAGCAATTTTAGTATGTTGCTTGTAGAATAATGCGACAAAAAATCAGAATGATTGTATGTACAGACGCCAGTACATCAAGCTACCCGAAACCGTCAAAGTTTCCCAATCAACTTTGAACCTTATGCTTTAGCGATAAAGTTGAAAATCTATTAAAGAAATTTCGCAGATTGTAGTAGCTTGATGTGCTGGCGTCTGTACACACAATCATTCTGATTTTTTGTCACATTACATAGGTACCTATATTAGTATGGTTTTTATTGTAAAAAGAAAGCTTTTAGAGGTATCTTCATGATTTTTTTCTATCGTAACAAATTATTTGTAAGTATTATGTTTTCAACACACTATCTACCTAGCATATATCCTGAAGAATATCATATATTTTTCGGATTTTGTTTACTGTAGTCGATCATATACTTTTATTGTTTCTAAGACTTGCGTTTTTTGTGTTTAGGTCCTGTAAGCCCCAGATAACGCACAACGGAAACCGCTGGGTATAGAAGGACGTAACTGTATTCCTTGTATAACGAAGGTGAGCAGTGCTCACCTTCCATAGGTACCACCACCACCACCACCACCTACCATAGCTAATTATACTTTTATTAATTCCCCGTGTAGGTGCGTAGTACTCGCAACCGGCGTGCGTGTATGACCAGATGTATGAACGTAAACGAGGCAAACGGAGTATGTAAGGATCGGAGCAGGTGGCATTTTCTAGTTTCTGCCTACCCCACGGGAAGAAGGGCTGAGTTTATGTACGTAAAGTTTATTCAAACTTATGTTTGAAGTTGTAGCGTAAACTGAACTTTATTGTGTAGGATTTAAAGTTATTTTTCCATAAACTCATATTTGTTTACATTTTTGTCAAATAAATCGCGAATGCAGTTTATGTGTGTCACAAATGAAAATCACACAAGCAATAAAATCGCGGGTTTACGAATATAAATCCCTGAGGATGTCGACCCACGGGAAGAAGGGCTGAGTTTATGTAAGTAAAGTCTATTCAAACTTATGTTTCAAATTAATATTATTTCAAGTTAAACAAATATCAACATTATTTCAATGGTAATTAAGTTGATTTCAGAGTGACTGGCACTATTGAAAAAGTTATAAAAACGTTTGAAGTTGTAGCGTAAACTGAACTTTATTGTGTAGGATTTAAAGTTAATTTTCCATAAACACATATTTGTTTACATTTTTGTCAAATAAATCGCGAATGCAGTTTATGTGTGTCACAAATGAAAAGGAAAATCACACAAGCAATAAATTCGCGGGTTCACGGATATGAAGATGTCGACGATTCAGAACGATTCGATTAGCATCGCATCATCTCGTTCAGTGCTCTGTCTGTAAGTCTGACTGACGAACATCAGTGTAATTGGCTTTTCGTCTTTGGGTCTGAAATGTTTCATGCAGGAAATACGATCGTGATTTGAACTTTTGACCTTTTTGACCTTTGATATCGTCGTTGTAGTCGAATTAATCGTGTTTGATTTTACGTTTACATCAACGCTAGAGACCATATAGGCGCACTTGTAAGGTGACGAAAGGTAAAGTACCTATAACTATAAAACGGTAGCATAATTTTATTCCGATGAGGTACCTTTATATAGGATGTAATCATCTGCATGTGACATCGACAGATCATCCCCCAGAACAGAGTTTTCTTTTAATTCAATAATAATTTAAAAGTCAGTCGAGCTGTTTCATACATTTTGACCGTGTATACACAGGAATTGCACTTTTGTATGAAACAACTGATTTCTATTAAACAAGCGACAATTTTTTTTTTAGACTGGTGGGTTTAGAGTCACGGTAGGTATCAGGTTTAGGCATCGTACAGAAAGAACCTGTACAAAAAAGACGGTCAAGAGCGAGTTGGACTCGCAAACGATAGTTTCTATACCACAAGCAAAAAAACGCCGAGAAAAGCACGTTTCTTGTATGGACCCCTTTAATTTTCAACTTTTTTATTTGTGGTTATTGCGGCAATAGCACACTCTGTGATTTTTTTTTGTCTACCTGTGACAGTTCATGACATACAGACTTCTGATAAACAGACGGACGGACAATGGTACGGAACCATAAAAAATCAGTTCAAAAGTAGATCTAAATCCGAAAACACACAACCTTATTGGCTTGTCGGCTTGTATGAGGCTGCTTGCCTCATACAAGCCGACAAGCCAATAAGGAAATCGTGAACCAGTTCTATGGTATCAATCGACAGGATCAATGATAAGGATCAAATGTCTTCAAGAAACATTATTTCTATAGTGTTCAACTCTTCGGAATTACAATGTAAAGTATCCAATTTAAGCAGACAAGTGCACATTATTGACAACTCATTAACATATTGTAATCGAGACATTTACTGTCGACTGGATCACACGAACTCTCAATTGAGTGCAACTACCAATGCCAACATTAATAATATGCAATTGGAGTACAGAAATAGTGACAGCGTTGACATGCGCGTCGCATTGTTTCCGTAATTGAAGAAATTGCTTGCCCTTGTTTTGTATTCTTAATTGAGTAGTTTTGTCCCAGGTCCTCGCTTGGACAAAATAAAAGCTGACAGAGAAAAGGGGTTCTCAGGTGGTAGGCCAACTAAGAGATAGAAAGACATAGAGAGCCGTTACGCTATAAATAAAGTAATGGCGCCTGTACACTCTTCCGCGAGTGCTCTCGCCATGTTTCGCCGAGACCACTCGCGCGAGAACTCGAGTGACGAGTGCGACCATTTACACTCTTGTTTATTCAGTACGGTTGCGAATACCGAGAAGATGGACGCGTTAGAAGTTACGGCAGCTGTTACCCTACGCGCTATCAGTTATTATAAAAACATGCACAAAACCATACAAAAAAAAGGCTCGGTTTGATATATTTCAATAAAATTTAGTTCAGCTTCGTTAATCAAACGAAAGGCAAACGTCTAAGCGGTTAGAAAGCTCGCGCTAAACTGAACGACGCGAGAGAGTGTACGTACAGTGACGCACTCGCGTCGCCTCGCGAGTTTTAGCGAGACTTTTTGACTCGCGCACAAAAAACCGTCTCGGAACGGAGAGCAAACGAGGCTAGGCGAGACAATAAGAGACAAGGCGAGTTCATTCATTAGTCATTGTACAGACGCCAGCACATCAAGCTACTACAATCTGTCAAATTACTTTAATAGATTTTCAACTTTATCGCTAAAGCGTTCAAAGTTGATTGGGAAAATTTGACAGTTTCAGGTACCTTGATGTGCTGGCGGCTGTACACTCTCGGACTCGTCATGCCTCGCGGTGCCTCGAGGAGAGTGTACAGGCGCCATAAGGAAGATAAGAGAAAGTATTATGTTTCAAAAGATTAGCATAGCATTTCGATGGCAATCTTAATAGACCCGGCCCAAGCTAAGTGTTTGGCGCCATCACTAGCGTCCATCAGTTCCTGTAACATGCAGCTGACAGGACACGCAGGACATGATATTAAGTGTCTCATAGTTTGTGGAACAGCACCACATTTACACTCCAAGGCGGAGTCGTCTATGAATCTCCACCTGAACAGGTTTTCCTTGATTAATGTAACAATGAGTTTTACGGACTCCCAAAAATTAAATACCTACAGCTTATGAAGGTTACAAAGAGGTAACTTGAAAAAGAAGATGCATTTCACATAGAATTTAGATTGAATGCGAAATGACCGTGTGAGGAACAAAAGGACGATTCCCGGAAAACTGAATGCGAGTAATAAACTCGTTAATTGAATTCAAACGTTACGTTTAAACGTTAGTTATATTCAAACTACCGGTCTCACTCAGTACACCCACGAGCAAACAATTTGGAAATTGTTGTTTAAAATATCACAATTATAATTTAACTCTACGTGGACAGATGCCGAATTCATCCACGTGTTTAATATTTGTGCTGAACTAATTATCTCATCTGACCTACCTATAGTTTTCTTATTTCGTGTTGTCATACTTTATATTATTTTGGGCCCAGAAAGTGGCCCTATTTGTTGAGGCCTCGATGGTTTCCTTCAAACCACAAACCAGTGTGATTTGGTCTGGTCAAGAGCACCGCACTAAGGGTTAGATAGATCGAGAATCCCTGCCACCGTGATGATGGATTCGTCAGCTAGATTCTGCTTTACCGAGCACTAGCAGTCAAGGTACTCCGGACCTACCAGAGTAGGTACCGAGAGGGGGCGTAAACATCGAGAGAGAGAACGTCAGTCTGTCACAGAGGTATAAGGTAAGGTAGGTAATAAGTATAAGGTATAAGGTAAGGTAAGGCATAAGTGATGATGTTTTGCAAAGCTGAACTTTTTCTAAAAACCTCACACCTTATGTTCATCTGCACGCACGTATCCACACGTATAACATATCACAATCAGCTTAATTAACCTATCGCCCTGTCCAATTGACAAGTTAATCTTGTGAGATATTTCAAGTCTCTGACTGACAATCCAGATACGTTCAAAATCATCTTCAGGATAGCGTGTGTTTGGTGCAGCATTTAGTTCATGGGACCAGGGAATGGGTTAATAATAATAATATAATAATAATAATTCTTTATTTTCGGACAACAGTGATCCAGCGTGTTAGAAAACAATATTATAACTTATTACTAGTGTTAGTAGTTAAAATACAGTGCTTAGCGCTAAGCGTTAAGCCCACCCTCGTATTCCACAGGAAAATCAACAGAATCTGCGCTGCATAGTGTAATCTCCAAGATCGAATGTGCAGTGGACCACAAATGCTCCTCACTAACTGTCTTCATCGACATAGAAGGCGCTTTTGACAAAACCATCTTCCATAGCATCAACGCAGCCCTCGAGAAACATGGTGTGGACTCGACCCTGCGAGGATGGATCACAAATATGCTCCGATTGAGAGCCGTACAAGTTACGGTAAACGACACCACCAGAGCCATAGTGGCGAAGGGCTGCCCCCAAGGTGGAGTCCTCTCGCCACTACTATGGAACCTTGTAGTAGACAGCCTCATCAAACGTCTAAATAGCAGAGGCTACTACACGGTGGGCTATGCTGATGATTTGACCATAATAATAAACGGCACACACGAAAACACACTATGCAACCTTATGCGCCAAGCTCTAAGAATAGTAGAAGACTGGTGCAAGGAATATAAACTAGCAGTAAACCCCACCAAAACCGAACTCGTCCTCTTCACAAAGAAAAGAAAGCTGACAACATTACAATTGCCAAGCTTCTTTGGGACAACCCTAAACCTATCGACTGAAACCAAATACCTGGGTATCTTTTTGGACAAACAGTTGAACTGGGCAAAACACACTGATTACATTATCACAAAAGCCAGTATAGCCCTATGGCAATGTAAGAGACTCCTCGGGAGAAATTGGGGCATAAGCCCCAAAATCACCTACTGGCTATACACCACAGTTATCCGACCAATTATTACATACGGTTCTTTAGTTTGGTGGCCCAGGACCAACCTAAGTACAACCCAAAAAGATCTCGAGAAACTACAAAGATTTGCATGCGTAGCAATCACCGGTAGCATGAGGACTTCCCCCACTGCTGCCTTACAGGTGATGCTGGGGCTACCTCCCCTACACCTCGTCGTAAGAGAGGAGGCGGCCATAGCGACTTTCAGACTCGAAGTATCCGGCTCCCTAAGCAATGATTCTAGAATCAAACACACACGCATCAGAGAAGATGCAATCAAAGAACAACCGATGATGACATCACCCATCGACAGAACCCTGAAGACCCACTGCTTCCAAAAACACTACAACATAGAGCTCATAGAGGAGTTGTGTGACTACTCAGGTACAACAGAGCTAAGAATTTACACTGATGGATCAAAGACCGACGAAGGGACGGGCGTCGGGGTATTCTCCAACGACCTAAACATTAAGATATCCAAACCACTTGGAATGCTCAACTCCGTTTACCAAGCAGAGTGTGTAGGTATTATCCAAGCGGCACACGCTATAGAGGCCAGGGAGGTTACGGATACCAATATCCGAATACTCTCCGACAGTGCCTCAGTTCTTCAATCCCTAAAGAGTAATCAGATCACGTCGAGACTAACACTAGAATGCCACAAGGCCCTAGAACGAATCACGGTACTAAATCGCAACACGATAACGCTACAATGGATTAGAGGTCACAGTGGATCACTTGGAAACGATGCGGCTGACGAACTTGCCAGAAGAGGATCCAGTACAAGACCCTACGGACCTGAACCCATTGTGCCCATTCCTTTCAAGCAGCTAAGAAGCTGGTTAAAGGATCACACTCGAATACAAGCGGAAAAATGGTGGACCTCGACACCAGGATGTAGGCAATCCAAGGAAGCTATGCCATCCTTGGATACAAAGCTGACCAGGCGCCTTCTGCGCCTGGACAGAGACAGCCTGCGCCTGGTGGCGGGGACCATTACTGGACACTGTTCACTAAATAAACACTTTCATACCCTGGGAATCACTGATAGTCCCCTGTGCAGAGCATGCATGGAGGCGGAGGAAACGGTGGCGCATGTGCTTCTTGAGTGCACAGGCGTTACCAAGATTCGCGAGGAGACCCTGGGAACACCAACATCCCTTGCGGATGCCCTGAGGAGACCGGGAAGTCTTATCTGCTTCTGGAGGGAGGTGGGCTGGTTGGAGTAATCGGCCACCATGGCTCACGTACAATGGTCCATTTCAAGGACTAAGTGCGGAAACCTAAACCCCATGATAGATAGAAGCCCACCCTCAATAACATCTATGGGGATGTAGGTACCTACCTAATCTGCGTTCTGCGCGATTCAGTTTCCAAAGATGTAAACAAATGAGTTTTTGGACAAATAACTTTAATTCCTACACAATAAAGTTCAGTTTACGCTACAACTACAAACATTTTTATGACTCTTTCTGAAATTTTTGTGAATAGTTATTTTGAAATCAACTTAATTTGCACTGTCATTAAGTAGATTTTTTTTTTGCAAGCCATATACTTTATTTAAAAATAAAATAATTTTACTTCGAGTATCACTGACTCATAATAGAAATAATACACTCATACAGTCAAATTACATACACAACACTAAAAATTCAATTCATAAATAAAACAATGATTAAAAATAATCACATCAACATATTATTTGTTTAACTTGAAATAAAATAATTGGAAGCATGACTCTAAATAGACCTTATGTCTGAATGATGTAGAACATTTTAATTATAATATATTAGGAACCAAACAAAAATAATTTATTAACGTCACGGGCACTTAAAAGAAAATTGTTAATATGGCTATTTTCCAATATTGTGCAGGTGTGTGTACTTAGCTAATTAATTACGTTCAAATGGTAGAAAACAACGCTAATATATTTGGACTAAGACCAAATTCGTAGTAGTATTCGTTACATATTTGACCTTAAACAGATTATGGGCTTATGAGAGTTCTATGCATCTTTGCCAATAGATGACAGAGAGCTGTAGATACCGCGATTTCATTACAGCACGGAAACAATATTGGTGTGGCTTAATACCTGTATGGCCTACACCTGTAGGCCATTACACTTTATATGGCTCTGGCGGTCTGGCCTGGCTCTTTTTAACCGACTTGCAAAAAGGAGGAGGTTAGAATGTTCGACTATGTTTTTTTATGTACCTTTCTATGTGAACCGATTTCTCCGTCAATTGTGTACCTATTTTTTAATTTATATTTTTGTTTGAAAGGTTATACTCTCGAGGTGGTCCCATTGTCATTAAGTTGGAATCTGATGAGAGGATCCCGTGGAAATCGAGGGAAACCCTCAAATTTTATAGGCAAACCTATAGCGATTTGGGTGTTTTTTAAATAACTTGAGCATTTGCTGTGTGTGTGGTAGGTACAACTAAAAAAAAACTAACGACTTCCAAAAAAAAAACACTTCAAAGTGAAAAATTACTTTCATTTCGGAAGTCGGTGTCGTTGGTTCCGCATTCGACTTCATTTTTCACTTTGTAGTGTTGTTTTTTGGAAGTCGGTTGTTTTTTTTTTTTGTAAAAAGTTTTTTGTTAGTATTTGAGTATTGTCTAAGCTGAGCTTGTACTTGTACTACACTACATTAATACATTTTCTAATATTTTTTTAAACTGTTCTTATAACCTTAGGGTGAGTATAGACTAGAGCATTTACTTGTAACAGAACATCGAGCATTCGCCGTTTTATAATTTTATCGAACCGCACTTCGAACACGACGCTCGGTATTTTGTTACAGCATGATTTTAAAAACCAACTTTTTATCGAGCAAAGGCACGAGGAATCAAGAACGCACAATCACCAACTATGAACGCTAGGTAGAAATAAATATTACAGGTAAATGGTCAGTCGCCGTTAGTATTACTATTACGTCGAACGCAGCGTCGAGTATTTATAGGAACGTCACATTACTTACTGAAAATGCTTTTGGAAACTGAGCTTTTGCCTGTATTGTACCATTCGTAAAAACATTACATTACATGGAAATGCTCTAAGTGGTGTATACTCACCTTCAGACGGTAATAGCAAAAATCGAAAAAAAAACAATTTAGATCTCTAGGCGGAATGGAGATTCTACTTGAGATATGTTAGCAGTTTAGGCGCTATAAGCCCAATACCCGGAACGGCCGATGATTAATGTCGGGCCCTTGTATTTACGCTAGTTGCGCGGTAAACTATGCTTGCGAGATGCAGGATTTTGCGTGACATCAGTATGACGCGTTGTTCGCATGTGGCGTTGTGGATACCGCTACACCCCAAAACAGCCTAGAGAATAACAACTCTTCAAGGGCGGGTGTTAATTTAAGAACGATAGTTCCCATAAACATTTCATACAATTCCTCCCGTGCCTACGCGTCAACCAGCCAAGTATGAAACGCAACGCACTTGATCAAAACAAATGATGGGTTTCATGGTAATTAAACATACGAGAACTACATACGTCAGTATAATAACGGGGCCTGCATTTGCGTATTAAACGAATCGATGTGATTGGAAATTCCTTAGTCGCGTCGCAGTGTTGATTGCACAAATGTACAGCCATTATACCCTTAATTAAATTGTTGAAAGTCTTTCGTTCATACTGTTTTTGGTTCTTGGTATTGTAAGCAGGCAGAGCAAATAGAGCAACACAAATCGTAAGCCATTGTGTAACGGTTTCAATATCCAGAAAACACATTTATCAAGTCTACATATATTTAACGGGTGTAACTCATTATTTATGAGAGCGACAACTACGATACAGCCGGTCGATTCTGTAAAAATCTCACCGTGAAAATTTAGGTGAAGTGAGTTTGTTTTTGCTAGGAATTGACACTATTGACAGCTCACTCCACGCTCACTTCACCTAAGTTTTCACGGTGAGATAGTTACAGAATCGCACTGCTGGAGACATTCCTAACGTGAGTTTACTCACGTTATAAAAACGTAGGGATTGATTTCAGGCATTTTCAGAGGACAAGTACCTAACGAAAAGATGAAGTCAGAGACAAAGTAGATACAAAAACAACTTGCTCATTATCATCATCATCTGCCTAGCCATTTCCCAACTATGTTGGGGTCGGCTTCCAGTCTATCTTTGACATTCGTTATGGGTCGTCAGTAGCCCGAAAGTCTGACAACCAGTCTTACAAAGGGTATTGTTTTACCCAGTAACTGGGTTGTAGAGGTCAGATAGGCAGTCGGTCCATATAAAATACTGGTATTCAGCTGCGTCCGGTTAGACTGGAAACCGACCCTAACATAGTTGGGAAAAGGCTAGACATGATATTGTGAATGTGAGGACTATGTGGGTCATTCCTTTTTTTTTCCTTTTTCTGTTAGTTTTAATGGTCCACCAGTTTTTGAGTAAGTACTTTATGCGGCTAACCCAAATGTCCTTTGGTATTGTTCGTAGATTCTTTGAGCTCCTCAAGTTTTGAGTTGAGCTACTACTTGCACTGACTGGACTGGTCCACTCAAATTTGTGTGGTACTTTCCTCATAAGACCATTTCAGACATCAATTTATATGGTCTTCACAATGATCTGTCCAAGATTATGTCTGGATTTTAAAAGAGGCTGTGACTTCTGAGTTTGTTTCGGCCTTTCTTCTCAGAGTAGTCAGATAGGAAACGCCGCCCTTATCTAGCTTATTTTTTATATAATGTGACGTGTAAAAATGATTCCGATATCCTTTTTAAAGAATAAAAATGTTCGTATCATTTCACCCATCCATGGAACGGCCTCGGCAAGCGTAGCATTACCTCCGATCGACCAGTGCAGCTGTTATTATTTAGCCACCTCAAACAACTTGCTCGTCTCTATTAAATATCGTGGTAAGTTTGTAAGTAAAAACAAACGCCTTATATACATACTGACACATAAATATTTCCTTGATTCTTATGCTAATATAAACGGCTAACAATTAGTGCCGTCTAGACCGAGATAAGTACCTCAGTGAAAACAATACATCTTATCTTACAATTTACTTTTAGTATTAACTGATCATACTGACTTTCGCGGTCCTCTAGCTTTTTGTGATTCTGTATGGAAAGACTGCCAAACCGATTTCAACGATTGTATTATAAGTTTGGGGTTTTATTTTCTGTTCCACAAAATTGAGAATCCCCCGTCCCCTAAAATATATTTGTAATGTACCAACATATTAAATAAAACAAATAAACAATCACTCAAATCGTGTTAAAAACATAATTTTGTCTAAACGTGTTTAAAACATAACGTTACACTATTTTGTATAAACGGATTTAGTAGATTTGTGGTGCAAGAAAGCCTATCAGCTATCGATTAATATAGATTTTATGCATGGCGGATATTTTGAAAAAAATAATAGCGGACAGGTATGTTACGGATCTTCAACGCCTTCATTCCGCTAGCTTATGTGTATAATAAATAATTATTAAACTTACATAAAATAAAGGAATCTCAATGATTTGTTAAGTCGTAAAAACTGTCCGAAGCAAGGGTCGCTACTATATCCCAAAATATGTCACGCTGGATGTTGTCGATCGACTGGTGACTGGTTGCACCGTAATGAAGCTGCGTGCCTCCATGTCAGACATGTCAGCTTGTTACATTTGCCTCGAGTAACAATACATAACGGATACTGCGTCGGTGCCGCGTCACCGATTGCCATCTGATGGTAAATTGCACCTATACCCATATTTTAATGGCAGGTATAATTGTTATTAAAATCGAATAAAGATTGTGCCTAAACGATAACATTTAACTACAGCTGAACTGCAACAAAGTGACGTCATTCTTAGATCCAAAACTTTTTTTCCCCAAATATAATATTTTGAACCGCACTCATCAATTTAACTACTATTCATTTTATTAGATTTTTAATAACGATGTCCCTTTGGCGAATACAAGCGTGATGCTATGTGAATACTATTGATAGTCAAAAACACAGCCAAAAATGTTTTTTAACTAAATGGAATGTTAAATACAAATTGGGTCCTACAAAATTAATCAAGAAGTGTGGGCGATTCTCGTCGATCCGATCGGATGTTTGTTTGTAATACATAGTATGTACCTACATGTCAGAGAAAAGGATAGCAAACACGTTTCGCAGTTAGCTGCTCTTCAGAAGAAAGTCGGCTGTTGTTGGAAAAGAGTTCTTTTCCAACAACAGCCAACTCGGACATCAACAAAAAGCTGACCACTGCGTCCGATCTAAGTACAATATATAAAAAAATATACTCACCACCAGGTATGAAAGTATGGTCTTCGGGATAACGCCCATCATAAACCCAATGACCGTAAATGTATATGCTATAGCAGTTATAGGCACTATCGACTGGCGCATCAGATTCTTAAACTTCAGGACGTAGTAGAACATTACGTAGACTTGTATCAATATTATTGGGTATTCCAGGTACGTCATGATGCTGTAGTTATTTGTGAAATTGTACAGTGTCATTATTGAGAATCTGGAAAGAAACCATTAAAATTATTGGATCGAAGACACGGCTGGCGGCGGTAGGAGTAAACTGGTAGAAATCGTCATGTAACGAATAAATTGATCACCACGCTTGCTCACTTCGTGTTGGCCATTGCAGACTGTTAATTGCAAGTTTTCTCACGATGCAGTTTCCTTTACTGCTACTGTTACCCTGTATCATGGCACTGCTGAGCAAAGGCCTGTCTCCATGACTTCCAGTTCTTGCGAACCAGGGCTAATGTGGACCACTGGTTGCTGGTTTTGTCCAGCTCGTCTAGCCATCTTTTGCTCTTTTAGTCTGACTTTTATTTATTTTACAGTGATCACGTGCTGCCGTGCATAGCGAGGCTCAGGGGAGGCCCCTTTACAGTCTCCCCAGGGATGTGCCTTACAGGCGTTGCACGGGGGGTTCCGGAATTGGTCTTTTAAGAGGAACCGGGACCACCCCTATGTGCTGAAAGTGATCACCGGGGCGGTTTTAGTGAGGTAAAAATCCCACACTCCCCGACCTCCCTCCCCGGAGGTCGGGTGCCTTTTGAAGGTTTCCCCCCGACAACAAAAAAAAAAAGGTATGGACATCAAAACCTACAAGTAACGACTAACACCTGGATGTGAATTGCGCAGGATCAAAGTGGATACGTGTGTGCTCAATACCTTACGGAGGAGGGTGAAGATATGATGAATCATAATCAGCCTAGCCATTTCCAATCCTATGACGAATATCAACAGATGTTATTTTGGTTTGTTTACCAGAGCGTAACACACGATAGTGTTGTAGCAATGGGTTTCATTTTGATTGTTCAACAACATTCATTGCGTTATTTACGCTGTTGAGCAGACACATTTTTTGAACATATGCAGCAATGAATTAGCGATATCCTTCAAAATGATTCAGATTGAGACCGATAGTGTGTTACGCAATAAGGGTGAGGGATCAAATTCCTAACCTGTGTTTAAGTAGAACAATCTATATTCTATGAAGTTGTGAATAATTTTCGCTAATAGCTCTAAATATAGATAATACAAACCCTAGCTGGTCAACTGCATTAAGTACAATGCGTGCCACGTAAGAAGAGACTTGACCCCGCCTCCCCCGCTCTTTCCGCCGCCCCTATGACGTCCGGTCCCGTCCCGCACTCAGACCTCATACCTACCGCTAAAGTTACCTAAAATCGTGTTCTGCGCATGTCAGACCACGTGGTGTGTCAAGTCTCTTCTTACGTGGCACGCATTGTACTATCACCCAAGTTCTGAATGTCCCGCAGGGTTTGAAGACTAAGGTCTTCAACCTGTGCGTCCTGCCCGTCATGACATACGCTGCTGAAACGTGGACACTGACGGTCGGGCTGGTCCACAAATTCAAGGTCGCTCAGCGCGCTATGGAGCGAGCTATGCTCGGAGTCTCTTTGAAGGATAAAATCAGGAATGAAATTATCCGGAAAAGAACCGGAGTTACCGACATGGCTTGCAGAGTAAGCAAACTGAAGTGACAGTGGGCTGGCCATGTCTGTCGAAGGACCGATGGCCGGTGGAGCAGACGAGTCCTGGAGTGGAGACCGCGTATCGGCAAGCGTAGTGTGGGACGCCCCCATCTGGACGGACGGACGACCTAAAGAAGGTGGCTGGGGTAGACTGGATGCGGGAGGCGGAGGACAGGGTTCTGTGGCAGAGGCCTATGTCCAGCGGTGGACTGTGATAGGCTAAATTGATTGATTAATTGATTGACCCAAGTCAATCTGCCCAGCATTT
Organism: Luperina nickerlii; assembly: GCA_963855955.1. NCBI lineage: Eukaryota > Metazoa > Arthropoda > Insecta > Lepidoptera > Noctuidae > Luperina > Luperina nickerlii. Next base: position 5,796,403 of record OY979662.1, read on the forward strand.
TCCCAACCATATCGGGGTCAGCTTTCAGTCTAACCGGATGCAGCTAAATACTAGAAAGTATATTTTACTGGGTAACACGACACCCCTCGTTAAAACTGATTCTCGGCCTTTGGGGCTTCTATTAAGATCTATGACCGCCGGGTAAAACGGCTTCACGTACTTTCCTGGACACAGAGGGGACACAGATATGTAATGGATAGTCCCCCATCTACGAATCGAAAGTGAAAGCGTAGCTTAACCTTCAATCGACATGTTTGGCTGTTATTATTTAGCCACGAGAAACTCTGTCCCCATAAATCGAGCATTAACAACAAATGGATATTCAACGAAGCGTTACTTGTTCATAAACAGCTAAAGATTATGAATATTTTACTTCTTCTTCTAAGCGTGTCGATGGTCTTAAAATTGTTCTTTAATCACTTTCTACACAATGTTAAATGTGTCATATCAAACAAAATGTAATCATTCTTAGTATGCATATGCATGCATTTATGCTATAGGTATGTGTGCCTAGTGACGATTATTTGTAAAATAGGTTTAATTAACATCATGTGATATCTAAATAATGTCAGACGTACATTATCTAGTTCATACATTGTATTCCAGTCGACTGTTCAAGATAAGCACTAAAATTGTGACTCAACTTCACAATATTGAGTGTATTAGATATACTTTTACCCCATAGGCAGCGATATTAGTTATCTTGAAGATACAGTGTTAAAATTACCAATCTATCAAGATTATTGATTAAAAATGGTGATGCTCCTGTTTTGGGTAACACAGTACAATACGTTGGATATGTTGATAATATTTATGTATTGGGTAACATGCATTATCAGTCTATAATGTTCCCACTGCCTGCTGGGACACATGGCTGCTCCCGTAGAGAGAAAGTGGGGTATAATCTACCATGCGGAATACCGCATTGTAGATTGAATGAATTGCACCGATCCCAGCGTGGTTAAACCAGACTCGATTAATCTAATGAACCTCAAGATTCGTACTAGCTCCTGTAGCCTCATGTTCATGGTGCTACAGCGACCAAGCGGAATACAGCGTTGTAGATTATAAAAATATTGTAACAATATTTTTGATTTTGTTATTTACAAGTCGGTCAGCCTTCTCTTTGCCTTATAGCTTTATCTTTCAAAAACCATTTTGCACCAGTAAGTGCAACCCACTTTTCCTATGGCTGGCACTAAGCCTAGTTCTCCTGAGAACAAGCACGGAACAGCACCCAATAAGTAACTATTTAATGAAATCTTTACAGCTGCCATAACTGGCCATGGATTATTTAATAAACACCTCTTTGCCAAAGGAGTAACAGACAGTACGCTGTGCAGGGCCTGCATAGAAGACGACGAGACTGCTCCTCATGTGCTGCTAAACCGCCTGGTGGTCGCCACATACTGGGGAAAGTACATCGGTAACCCAGGTACCCTATGTGAGATTGTCAGAAACACCAAATCGTTACTGGCCTTCCTTGAGGAGCTGGAGTGGATCGAATAACCGATTTTCCGACCCGTACGTAAAATAGCTATGATATGGAATTACGGACACCAACCCGTATTATCTATTACCTAAATTCGTTCACAGACAGACAACCTAAACTGCTGGGTCCTCAAGAATGAATTGCAAGTGTTCCATAAAGTTATAACAAAAGTAAGCATTGAGGCATTTAGGATGGACTTTTGAAAATTCATCCCCTAAAGGGCTGAAATAGGGGAACAAAGTTTGTATCGAAGTTGTTAAAGATAAAGATAATGATTTATTTATTTGCAAAAACATGTGTAGATAATATACATGGTATAATGTTTATTATAGGTGTTACAGGATATTCTTTGGCACAACATGTTTGACCATGGCTGGTGTACAAATTAGGTCGGAAGACCATCAGATTTCATTAAAAAAATTAAAATATACAACGTTAAATAATATAAAAAAAAGCTACAATTAACATTAATATTAAATTATAAATAAAAACAATCGGTACATATTCATGCGGTTCAAAATAAATATTATAGAATCAGTCAGTATATCAGAGCGATTTGTCATTTAAAAATTCATTGACATTATAGTAGGCTTTTTCTGTCAGTATTTTGTATAATTTATCCCAGTGGGCATATATATGCCCGGCCCACTAGCTGACATGTGTGTGGCTTGTATTGTGGTAAATACGAAGAAGTATCAGAAACAGAACAAAACTTGCAGCTTGATTGCATAATACAGTCAAAATGATTATGATAATTGGGATAATTATGAAAATTCAACAATATTCATTGCCATAATTATTATTCTGTTGTTGAATAGACAAATTTTATAAACATAATTGTGAAGAAACTAGCAGCGCCCTGCGGTCTCATCTGCATAAGTGCCGATTCCATATTCCTTTCCCGGGACTCAAACTATCTCTATACCAAATTCTATCTAAATTGGTTCAGCGGTTTAAGCGCGAAGAGGTAACAAACATACAGACAGACACACTTTGATATTAGTATGGATGGGTTGTGCATTTCATACAAAGTGGAACGGATTGTGAGGGACCAACGTAATTCGGGTTGTCAGTACATCCCTCAACAAGTCAGAAACATAACATCCATACTAATATTAGAAATGCGAAAATAACTGTCTGTCTGTTAAGTATCCAAATGGATTTGGATGAAATTTGACATAACGATAAGACCACAACCTGAGTTAAGACATAGGATTATTTATCCTCACAGTACATTCCCAGTTCAGGAGCAGTGGTGGCATAGTGGTAACGGCCGCGACTTACGAGTTGTAGGCCCAAAGTTCGAACCCAAACAGGCACTTTACTTTGTGTAAATTTTTTATCATCACTGCTCTCAAAACAATGAAGAAAAACATTGTGAGGAAACTGGCATGTCCTAGAATCAAAAATTCGAAGACATGTGACATCTACCAACCCGTACTGGGCCCGTATGGTAGATTACAGCCCTCTCCCGTTTGGATAGAGAGAGAAACATTATAAGCTGATTATCGTATGTTCCCATATGATAATTTTCGACATCCACGCAGTGGCGTGCCTAGGGATCAAAATTAGGGCAAGCCCACAGATTTTCAACGTTCAGATTTTGAAATTGTGTTATTATTCCTATGACACGAATGTTTGACTGGTATTTTTTTCATATATTTTTTATTGATAGTTTTAAGTATGTTTGTTTTTGTGAATTATGATTTTATTAGGGCAAGCCGGGCTTTTCTGCTTCTTTGAAGGTACTGCCACTGCATCCACGCCGCCGATGCCGCGGGCAAATTCTAGTATTCCACAGCAAAAATTACTCTTATTAATAAACTTACCCAAAGACTTCCATAAGCAATGCTTGAATAAAGATCCCTTCTGCAGACTGCTTCTCCCTGATGTAAAAAATCTGTGGTACTTTTAGGAACAGACATGACAGTATAGTCAGTGTACTGAGAATGTTTGCAATGTTTTTTAACATGGCTCCTTCCATTTTTATGGGTATTGTGTTGTCTGAAAGGAAATGATTCATTTAGATTTTGAAAATCAAAAAATACATAGCGACGGCAAAGTGCCAATAACTCCTAACTGCCAAAGTCAAAAATTTACACATACTGGAAAAAAACGTTTAAAAATAGACACGTTGTTTTAGTTGGGAGGTACATATTACCACATTTTAATTTAATGCTGTTGCAACTAAAAATACACGTAGGCGATTTCACTAAAACATGCGAATAACGCCTTTAAATTCAAAACTATCCTATGTCCTTCGCCGGGATGCAATGTATCTCTCTGCCAAATTTTATCAAAATCTGTTCAGTGGTTTAGGCGTGAAAAGGTAACATACAGACAGACAGAGTTACTTTTGAATTTATAATAGTATGGATAAGTGCTGGTGTCCACAACTTCATGTCAATGCGCGTCATGTCAATATTTTGCGTACGGGTGGGAAAATCGATTATTCGATTCCTCAAGGAAGGCCAGCAAGGTCTTGATGTTACTGAACATCTCACAGAGTAAGTAAATAACAATAAAAAAGATCATCATAAATGAACTGATATAGTAGTAAATTACATATAACAATTTGCACAGGTGTTGAGTAGTGACAATATAATAGATTTGTATTAGTTAGAGTATATTTTTGATAATGGAGAGAATGAACTTCTATTTAAAATGCAAATATGTAAATTAAAGAGTAGCTGGACCAGTTAAAGCTGACATACAGTATTTTTCGAATTTATTTCTGTAAGTAGGTTTGTACAAAAATACTTTTACACGTCAATAGATTTCACTACTTACCTACATTTAAACACAGAAAAATAATAAAAATCTTGTTGTACTACATATGTTTTAAAAAGTTAATTATGCGGCTTTTTGAGAGCGCAAATAATATTTAAATACAGGCCGTTATCACTCGCGTCCGGCACTATCGTGAACAACAAAAATTGGTGTCAACACTCAGGTTACCGTACTAAATGGGAACGTGCTATTCGATGCAAGATGTTGGCCACTACTGTTGCCAAAGGTGTTCGTGTACCTCCGGTACTCAATCAAATCAACCGCTGTTTTACACTTGATATAATGCCAAGGTCAGATCGATTTTATAATTTCGTCCACATTACTTACCGATGAAAGAATAATTATGTACGCGTTTACAAGTCAAAACTGTGGAATGAATGCTCCCGGATGTATTCAGCGGTATCATGTACTATTTTTGGTGACATTGTAATTTATAAATCAGCAAAAACTTTAATAAAATCGAATTTTAATTTAATTTATATCGGCAAACTTCATTTTTTTTAACGTCGTGTTGACGGTGTTGACGTACGTGTTTGATGTTGCCAGCTTTAAGTACTAAAAATATTTTTTTAAATTTAATTTTTTTATTTATTATATTTCCTAAAATAAGTTTTGTTTATTATATTGTCCTCAAAACATTCAATAATTTCAATGAAGTACTCAATACAAAGTTTATGAAAACCTAATTAAATAAAAATATTGCAAAGTAAAAATAGCATTACGAAGAGTTCAAAAGCGTTTAAATTCTTTGACACCTAGGGATCTTCAAAATTAATAAGTATGCGAAACAATAATGATTCATTTGAAACTTAAAACGTACTCAGTAGATCCATCTGAATGTGGGTGAGAAAGAATATGACAATAAAAAAAATGCAATCATGCACAAAAATCGAGGGTAGATTACAGTAACACACGTGGTTTATAATAACAACAGCTGCAGTCTATTTGGATTAACCCCATAAGAAAAGTTGTAGCACGAAACTTTTTGGTAAGTAAAATGAATAATTATTTTTTAGGATGATTGTTTTGCAAAATTATTAAATTATGATTGAAAAGCTCATGAATTTTTGAAAATTGGTTTATGCGAATTAAGCTGCAACATTCCTGAATATAACTATTTGAAGTCAGTGTAACTTGTAATAATGATTTTTGACCGTATTATGTTAGACTGACAAGCGTTTTTTTTCCTATTAGGACGACGGCTGTTCATGATTTCAATTGAAATATTACCATTCTTTTGTAAGTTTTATTTGTTGGCAACTCAAACAATTGGCCGTCATTCTGTTTACAGACAAATAAACTAGATGTCGCTAGTCACTCCATAATATTTTTATAGTTTGCTAAAGCTACGTAAACTGAAACTTGCACTACTTAGTATTTTCGGTGTCTATCAATTATTGTGAACGAAAACTTAATAAAAAAGCTTTGCAGCTAAAGGAATTGTGAGCAAAGCGTTATTTTGAAATTGACGATATTTCCAGTTGGTACCTACCTACCTACATAGGTAGGTCGTGGGTCGACTATGTCGACTATGGTCGACCCTCGAACCCAGGTATCACAACTTCTCTAAAACAGGGTGAAGTAAAGCATCGTGAGGAAACTGACATGTTCTAGAATCAAAAATTGGTAGACTTGTGACCACTCGTAACTACTGGGCCCGTGTTCCAGCAGTGGGAAAGTTATTGGCTGCTTAAACCTCATGATAGACAGCGATAACTGCGGTCATTCCGTTGATGGGCAGCATTTACTTGCGTACCTACCTCTATGCCTGAATTCGAGTTCGGACCCACATCAGTAGATACTTGCCTACCTACTCGTACCTAAGTCCCAGCCGTTACGACAAGTCCACCGCTGCTCGAGGAATCAGCGCGGTAACGCGGCTGTCATTAAAACTAGTCACAAATCCAAGCTGGTTACAATGCGTGCCACGAAATATGAGACTTGGCCCCCCTACCCCGCTCTTTCCGCCGCCCCTATGACGTCCGGTCCCGTCCCGCACTCAGACCTCATACCGCTAAAGATACCTAAAATCGTGTACTGCGCATGTCAAACCACGTGGTGTGTCAAGTCTCATCTTTCGTGGCACGCATTGTAGTACCTAAGTGTAATAAACCGGCCAAATGCGAGTCGGACTCGCACGCGAAGGGTTTCGTACCACAAGGTATAAAACGCCGAAAAACCCGTTCTTTTAAACCCCTTTAAATTTTAACTTTATTTTATTTTTATTATTTGTTGTTATAGCGACAACAGAAATACATCATCTGTGAATATTTCAACTGTCTAGCTATCACGGTTCATGAGATACAGCCTGGTGACAGACAGACAGACAGACGGACAGTGGAGTCTTAGTAATAGGGTCCCGTTTTTACCCTTTGGGTACGGACCCTAAAAAGTGAATTTAAAAAATCAAAAATTCCGACTTATTGTGGCTTACGGGGTAGGATGTTTACGGGGTGTGGGATTGGAGACAGAAATAAATCATCTTGTTCCCATCTTTTTTACTTCACTTTAGTTCACTTTAGTTCACTTTTTATGCGGTCGGCTTTTTAATTTAAGTAGGTACTTTTATATAAAAAAAAAATACTATGTTTATCAACCCTGTCTTCACATATATTTCACAAAATACTTTTAGTTGACTTTTTAGTTAAGTATTGTTATTTATTTCATCTTACTAAAGTTATATTTCTCTCTGTAACGCTTTTTAGGTAACGGTCGTTAAAATTATCTTTCAAAGCAGTAAAGTTCTGGGCTTGTCAATTGATTTTAAGAATTATACAGAATTATTATAGTAATCATTATTTTACGTGAGTAAGACCTATTATTAACCTACAAGAACTATATATATAAACACTTTATATCTCTTAACTGTGTTTATTATATGAACTTTAGCACAGCTTAATTCTGAGTTTTAAAAATAACTGAGAATTATTGCTAACCAATTTAAATCGGTATACGTACTTACTTAAATCCTAAATGATCATTCAAAATGATAAATGATTATAAAACCTAACGACGATTTTCAAAGACCGAAGTATCCAAACATCTTAGGTCGTCGAGATTTTATTTTCCTCAATATGGCGTCTGGTTGTCGCTATATTATGTTTTGTCTTTTATCTTGTCTTTGGTGACACTCACAAGATTAAGACAAATCGATTAACGTAAGAATCATCAAAATCGGCCCACGCATTGGTACAGACGCCAGCACATCAAGTTACCCGAAAAAGTCAAATTTTCCCAATCAACTTTGAGCCTTATGCTTTAGCGATAAAGTTGATAATCTATTAAAGAAATTTGACAGATTGTAGTAGCTTGATGTGCTGGTGTCTGTACTATAGAGCGCCACAAAGGAAAAGCATAGGTAAGTTGTACAGTGTACATACATACATAGGCCGATAAACACATTAACCACCTTTGTGTCGCGAAGTCGGGTAAAAATAAATGTGAGAACATTATTTCGATTTGCACTTTTACAAAAGATTATTAATAGGTATAGGTACCTACCTACCTAAACAATAAAGCGAGACACGACTCCCCATTGACACCGTTTCTGTATGGAACCCTAAATAATTCTACTATGTAACATGCTATTTATGTATTTTTACCGTATTCTTAACTACAACTATGCATGAGAAAACGGATACAAAATCAACAATGCAAATCTAGCGCCTCAGGACTATTAAAAACCCTTCGAGCACTAGTACCCTAAAGATCTTGGCACACATATCAGCTCAGCACCAGATCACAAACTAGAGTGGAAGTTCACCACTTCGACTCTCGGTTAACCAGGCGCGTAACCGAAGCGGCACAGCACAGCAGAAATTAAAACACCCTACGTCAATTTTGTCGTGTTACTTTTCAAATAACTGTCAAAGAACGACAGATTGGTTTAAATATAAGCATTATTCACGATGGTAGTCAATTTGCTTAACAATTAATTTCCCTGAGTTTGGAATGCTAAACGGCTAGAGTTGAGGCGTTGCTGATCCTGCGCCGAACTGCGTGGCGAGCTATAACCGTATACTATCAGTTACAGTTGTTATACGAATGAATACTACTCTGTTCGGGGCGTAGGGGTAAGTCTGACAATCGATCCAGATTAGGGTATCAAACTTGTAGGTAGTTTTAGTGGTTTCTGCAGGTATATTGTAAGAACCGCGATCGCCGATATACTTCAATTGCGTTCTTTTACATCAAGGAAAACACAATTGTAAGATTTGTGTCTCATCCTTATATTGACAAAATCCTAGTCTCAATGAGCCGTTCGCTTAGTATCTGCTTACACATTTACTCTAGGAAGTTCAACCCTCGAGCATGAGTGAAGCTTTGACTTCATAACTTATATATGTTTAATTAAGTAGTAGCAGGCTACTACTTAATTAAACAATTAAACGTCTCAAAACTGAGATTAGAAACAGGTTTCTAATCTCAGTTTTGAGACGTTTTCGTATTATAGGTACATAAAAGTTTCGTGCATCAACTTTAGAAGGATGTGAAGTTGTGACTTCTGGCACTAAGCCCGCGAAATACAATCGTTTCTTTCTGAGTCTAACCCGTAGTTACGAGCTTAAAAACTTCAAAAAGAATATAACCCATGTGAAGGTATATGCTACCCTTTTTACTGCTGACATACTTGACAAAGGATTTCGTCATATTAACTGTCTGTTTTATGTCTGCCTCATCTGTCGTCATCCGTCTTTCTGTCGCCATTGTTGGTACGAAGTTTGTGCAAAAACCTGCGCAGACGGATGAAACTACCCTTGCGCGCAGTTTTCTCCCCGCCCTGTCCTTCATACCTCTCCTGGCTATAAAACCGGGTGGACCTCCACTCGAGTTCCACTTTCTTCTCAACGGTAGGGTGAGCTACTAGTAAAAGGCGCGCGAGTACCGCACTTCTGCCTTTGGTGAAATAAGTACTTACTTTTCCAAATTTCTAACTGAATTCCTTCTGAACTTTAACCCTCATTTAATTTAAAGTAAATTTTGAAGCTATAGTCTATTTGGCAAAATTTAAAGTGCGACTTTTAAAGTTTACCGAAGTTTTCCTTAACCGAACTTAGATACGAGCTTTTCTTCGTTCGTTTCGCAAGCAACAAATTGGTTTGGATACAGGTGAGTAAACGATGCTTGTTTGTTTGTTTTTTAAACCTATGATTTGCGACCGAGGATTGGGAGAACTGGAGATGATGCAGTTGGTGATGCTTTTATTGTCTGTTCGTAGTTTGTTGCCGTAGCTCCTTTTCTAGCCAGCAGCCGGCAGCAGACGTCTTCGTGTCAAGGCTATATTCATGCGTATCTTCAATGAGGTACGGTAGGTTTTTGGTTTTCTTCAAATAAATTCTAGGTGTCTTTAGTCAACGGTTTCGATGAGAATCCATGGTATTTTCGTATACTTTAGTACGCTTTTTGTGCTTTATTTTCTCGCGCTTAGTTTCCAGATTTTATAGCGGATGCGGAAGGAGAATTTATTTTACTTGTAAGATTTTTTTACGGAACTTTACGGAAATATTAGACAATGCCTTGGCATTGCAGATATCGGATAGATTTTTACTTTTATAAGATTAACGACGAATCGTTTAGAAAGCCGTATCAACTCAAAAACTTTAACACGACCCGGGATGTAACTATAATTGCGATTTACATTAAAACTAAAGAAAAATATCGGCCTTCTCCTATAACTTTACATTACTAACTAGCTATATCTAAAGTCATTATTTTCTGATATCCAGTCCATTAAACGCATAATAATGCATAAAAAAAATATTTTAACAATTGATAGAACTTTTCGGGAACGTATTCAAACTACGAAACAATGTTCATAACTTCTGTAAAAAATTCAAGCAGATTTGTATCCGCAAGTAGACCCGGGAAAGCTAACTAGTAATAGTTTTGACAATTCAAAAGTGCCTGTAAATGGTTTAATTGAAATAAATGCTTTGAGTTTGAGTTTCCTTTGTTATGGTATATGGTACATGGTACTATACTATGGTATATGGTACTATACTATGGCATATGGTACATCCGTACATGATACTATACTATGGTATATGGTACTTCTTCGGACAATCTTGTCATTCCTTTGTTAACGTACTTAACTGTTTTGGGCTAATAAATGGTACTACATACATTCCCATATATTTTCAACATTGTCTTATCACTTGATGGCAAAGATTAAACGGTTGTAAGTAATTACACCACTATAGTCAGAATTGAATAGAAGAGAAAATGTATGCGCTGAAGCGCTTTATTATAACTTTATTTAAAGTTTTACCATAAAACTAATGAACAATACTGTAACTCTGAAGTAAAACTGATAGAATGAAAATGTCATAAGCAGTGTTATTTGACCCAATGTGAGGCAGTTTAACAGCTTTGGACACTTAAAGATTTTAGTATCAATACGTCGCACATTAGGGTTCAGATAAATTTTGAGGGTAACTTTTCCGGGTCTAATCAGGGCGCAAAAAATCGCGCAGCGCTTTCCTTCATTCTGAACGTTAAGTACCACCGACTTTACCTTGACTTTCGGCTACCATACATAAGGCCGCGTCTAGTGCTGCTTTGTCTTATGCAGCAATGCAGCTGCGCCTGCATTCTTGCTAAGTTAAAGTAAGTATTTTTAAGAAAAATTATTATTGCTGAGATAAAAATTGCGACTTCCTTTTTAATTTTAATGCGACATTAAACGGGATTACGGTTATATCGCATTATTTCGAACACGAATTCGAAATCGAATGGAGCTTTAAGGCTCCTACAAACAGGCGCGACACGACACAAAGGCACCGCTCGTTGGGCGACTGGCGGTGCCTTTGTGTCGCGCGCGATTTCATCGCGTGCCGCGCCTGTTTGAAGGAGCCTTTATGAGTCTTTCGTCAGACGGCTAAGTCGGGAGTCGAACTGAATAATCTCCGCGCCTTTAGGGCGAGCTCCTAGCACCTTTGAATGTTTTAGGCGCGGTCATGTCCTACAAACGCATTGACTACAATACTACCTACCTTACGAAGCTGCCCTTGCAGTTGGAAGTCACACTTACAAATAGGGTGCAGTCTTGTCAGAAATCAAGGGATTAATTTATTTGTCATTAAAATCTAATTTAAAGATGAACGAATTAGTCCATGAAAAAATAAATTACTAATATCATTATAATTATAAAAGTCTGATTATTATATAATATTCTTATTGATTAGTAAATCATCCCAATGCCGATGGCTGTTTAAAATGATATCATATATTTTGTACTTACCTACGCCTTCACCTCTAAGCTTGATATTTATTTTGTCAGCTTTAGCAGTTTTTCATAAAATTACCCTTGACCTTTTAATTGTACCTACCTACTCCTAATTATATTCGATTCTTTGTTCCTCTGAGATAGTTCGCATACTTTTGACTGTGGGATAAGAAAGTTTCTAAAATCTGAATCCTATTCTGGGAGTGAAGGAAAAGGTTTTCTTTGCTTTTTTTTTCGGGATTTTCCGTAACATGACCTTTGGCTTTATTATAATCCCAGTCATTCCATATTGACTATTTGTTCTAATTAGTAGGTCTATCTTATTAATTGATCATTCCAGTACTGTTTTCGATAAAGTTTTTAATTGTTTTTCGTCTTGTCTCAACATTTTTACTTGCAATAATGATTAGTAGTTATACACTGAATCTTAATATAATTTGTTTTTTTTTGGGATTTTCAGTAACCCTTGACCTTTTAATTGTAATCCTAGTCATATTTAGTTTATTGTTCCGAGATAGTTTCACCTTGGTACTTTTGGTTGTGCGGAGAGTTTGGAAATCATCATTCATACCTGCATGATGGTACTTAGGTAGATTTTTTGAAACCTAAATGATGACAGTTTTGTTTTAGATTCGTTATCACTGACCTGTATTATACAGTATAATAGAGGTCAGTATTCGTTATGGATCAATCTCTGATTTTTAAACTTTAGTGACATCAATCCATATATTGTCTTATAGTCCTTTATTCGTCCGAATTAGTTTCGCATACATTTGACTGGATGCAAATTCTGAAGTTGTCATCTTAATAGTTTTTTTTACACTCCACGGCATCACGCTTGTACTTGCCGAAGGTGTAGGCCGTGTAGGCAAAGATTTAAGTATAAGAAAAATCTACAAGAGCTTTTTTTGGACCATATTAACATCACGCCTGCTACATTCAAAGGAGTAGGCAGAAATTCTTGGATACCTATATTTTAACCGTGGTTTTTTTATCGAATTGATCGACTGCTACCAGAAATTGTATTTTGATGACCACACTGCAGGCTCCCGACTAGAATAATTGTATTCACACAAAAATCAATAACAGTTCGTCTTACCCAGGAAGCGACCACAGGCCATATTCAGACCAACTAACCCACTCGCCATGCGGGAAAGAGACACAAGTAAAACCATCACATTCAGCTAAATCATCGCACATGTAAAAAAAACAACACCTATACGAATACAAACTCTAATTACCTACTCCGTTTATTTATCTTCGTAAAAACTGAAACACAGTCCCCAATCCCGTCCCACAGAAATAGAACCCAGGACTTAGCGCGCTTATAACCTACATTACTTACGGGTAGTTTAAAGCAAGTAAATAAAACCTATAGTCTTAGGCTAAGCGCGCACCACGTTTAGAGTTATTCCGGTCTGATCCCCTGAACTCCCCGAGCGGAAACTAATTGACAATCTGTTAAAAATACGATTATACTAGAGTCCTCGCACTGCGGTAAAAATCACTTGAGAATTCGCTTGCAATACTTATGATTTGTGTTTGCGATTTTATTTCGCATGAACACGCGATTGAAAGCATCGCATCGCGGTGCACGCTAACTTTTCTGTAACACACTAATTTCACTGTATCACAAAATTACGTAGTAACTTTAATAACTGAATCTATTTTAGACCCGTCAACGTGCCAAATTTTGGTGAAGCTCTGGCTGCAACTAAAAAAAAATTACTATTTTGATGTTAATTTTAGTTATTTCTAGCCTTCAAGCTAATCAACATATTGCGGAAACAAGGTGCTAATGTTAATGAAGTCTGCTAAAATATTATTTTCTAAATGCGGTTCCCATGTCCACAGCAAAATTCAATTTCCGTTGTTCATTCGACACACGGTGTGACATTCCACGTCAATTCCAAGAATCATTCCCCGAAAGTTCGGACACTCTATAACGCATCTAAAAATAGGGACAAAGGCTTTAAGAAATGTTTCAATTTTGTCCCATTTCTCCATATTCGATTCCAAAGATTAGGTACTATACTGACAGGTAACAATGTAATTGCGCTAGGCAGTGAAACAAAGGTTTGACCTAATCAAAACGGCAAAAACTTGAGCAATGCTGCTCAACTTTTTGTGTTGTTGTGACGGCTTCCGCACTGAACTACTTCAAGAATTGGCGGGACAAGTGAAATATCTCCAAGCTATTTGAAACTCACACATCAGCTTATTAGCTGCTAGTGTGTCTTATCAAATAATAGTAATAATCTCAAACCTTAGAAAAAAAGAAAAATATGGTCTCAAAAAAAAAAATTAAACCAATGAATTGAAATGAAATATTGAATAATATCCGATTCAAATAGGGAAGTTGAATTATACTCCGTTTATTTAGGTATTTAACTCAATGTAAACAAGCATAATAAAAAACGCAGTATACTTATGTTTATAAGTGGATCCTATACGTGAAGATCTCTTAATCTCCATAGAAATGGATTGAATAAATAATATATAGTGTTGTTGTTTTAGCCCAAGAAAATGTTACACCAAACATGTTATAATAAAAACATTTTTCAATAAAGCTATTACGAAAAACTAAGAATATATAATAATTAAACTAAAAATGCAAAAACGAAAAAAGATACTAAATGGAGAAATATGTACAAAAACAAAATATCGACTCATTAAAATTAGCATTTACGCGGAATACAGAATTAATAAGTTATCGTAAACTCTGCGAAGTCAACAATAACTTTTTTGTTAAATTCCACGCGGACGAAGTCGCGGGTAACAGCTAGTGCATACCTAATGAAATTAAAAACATTTCAACAGTTACTGTTACTGTTTCCTTACTGTCGTACTAGTCATATTATCAAATGCGTAATTAATTATTTTCATCACAAAAAACTTAATTGCGTTGAAATTTATTTACACTGCGGATTTGGGCCAAATAGTTTCTGACAAACGCCGTACATCTGGCCGTACTAACGTCAAACTCCCATAAAACTGGACATTAAATAAGGAACAAACATAAATACGCCATTGTCAGGAAAAAAGCGAAGGAATTGCAACCTTATGTTAATTACAATAGAACAGTATATGAACTTTGTAGTTATGCGATATTTTTTCTTCGCGGAACGCGTTAATTTCGTCTGGACGTGACCAGTGCGCCATATCGTGATAGTTATTCCCGTTTTTTACAACTCATTTGAATTTTGGAAATACTCTGTTGCGTTTGAGGTATCGGCTTACTTTAGTGTTTTATTAGAGGTGGTTAGAGTATACCTCTTAACTCCTGCGGTTAATAATAAAAAACAAAGATGTTAATTCTTTTTTTTTTGTTCACAGCTTCTTACAGCAGCCTGTGTGCTGCTGTTCATCGCGGAGACTATAAATTCGTAACGCCGGAGATTTTATGGCAACAGTAAGTGCATCCTACATTTTTATTTAACTTACTTTCAAACAATTTTGAGGGGAAAACGTCACTATACAAAAAAATTACTAACTGCCTGCGGAGTCTTTCACATTAAGACGGTAGTATTCAATTCTTATTAATCTAACTTGTCAACATCCAATAAATAAGGCAAATATTTGAAAATTTGTAATAACGCCATCCCCCAGCATGAGAGGAAATCTTCTCGTTGAGTTTGCGTTTTACATTCGTTTCAAAGAGGAATAACGGCAAAATGCTACTTATCCAACCCTGTCCAACCTAACTAATAAATAAGTAAGGTGCATGTCTAATAAGGATAATAAAATAATCAGAATTCCTAATAAACAAATGGTATTTGCAAATTATTAATCTAATCATGACGTACTACAGTAGTCTCATCACAACTTTTTGTTTTTGCACAGTTACATGAGGTACCAGCCTCTTCTCCTAGATGGCGTTACAATACGCAAAATGAATGTAGACTGTAGAGCCATGTAATTTGTTCCACTGCATCTTTTTACCAACTTTGTAATTTTCTCCACTCAATCACGTGAAATGCATTGTTGAAATTAGCAATTCGTTAAAATCCAGATTCATTCAACCCACTTTTAGTTAAAAAATGCAATATTACAATATTATGACCACATAATTTCACTACTTACAGTTGACAGGATATTAAATAGGTTTTAAAGATCCGTACGCAAAATACGCGCATTGACATGGAGTGGTGGACACCACCCCGAATTACAGTAGGTTCAAGATGAGAGAGGTTTTTTTATTAATTAAAAGCTTTAAAAAAGATGTAGCAATATTCTACAGTCTTCATATTTTTAATATAACCGGCATTTTCCAGTGTAGAACTCGTAAAGAAATATAAATATACAAATTATTAGAAAAGGTAGAAAGGAAAAGGAATTTGGAATTTATTTCTTTAAAAAAGGAAAATATTATATTTTATTTGTCATAAAGCGAACAGAACCAGTAACTCCAGACTAAATAAATCGTATAAAGCAACCAGCTGGTGAAAGTTGATATTAAGTGTTTTTTTAAATTAAAATGCAAATAAAGTATTCCGTTTGCTGTATCGCTTTCTCAGAAAATTGTCAGGAGTACTTTGATCAAAGCTAAATAGAGCATTTTTTACGTTGCTTTAGCCTGATAGTTGTGACGTCTCGACCACTGGTTTAATCCGAGTAACTATAAGATGTGACCTCACCACAATCCCAGGCAGGAATCTGGAATAAATAGGTCAAGCTTTATGCACATAAAATATATCTAAGCTAAGCTTCGTGAGCTAAACCAGGATGGGTTTTCGCAGAACAGGATAAAATATTTTATGAAAAAGATTCCTAATAGTTATGTTCTATGTTAGAGAGTATGGTTTACGCACTTAGTTCTACAGGTGGACCATTGAACGTGCGAAGATTCCTACTATCAATGCCCTTGAACAAATGAAAATCCGATGTCATTGGCCTGTTTAGTTCCGGGAACGCTCACGTGGCGCTGTTACAATTTTCATTCATGAATTATTTTATCAATGGCGCCATTCTAAAAGGGTGTGACTGTATTATTTTGCTAGATGAACGTTGTGGGGCGGGGTTTTACATCTTAATTCTTAACTTTAATACTGTATGTAAAATTATTAAGCTCATTCTTAATCAGTATTAGGTTTCGCACTGAAACTTTGGGTAGTGGGTTCTGAATGTGTTTCGCGTTTCTTGTTGATTCCACAAAATTCCTACAGATGGAGCACGCAGGTTCAAAATATTGAATATATACAAGTGAACGTACCTAATCCTTATACTCAAGGGAAGACTGAGACACTCTTATGATAGCCGATCATCAAACATAGCGTTATTATTAGCACTTTTCTACAAATTAACGGCATCATCTTTGAAATCATCATTTGTTTAGCCATTTCCCTATGTTGAAGTCGGATTCCAGTCTAACAGGATGCAGCTGAATACCAGTATTTTACATGAAGCGACTGCCTATCTGATCTCTACAACTAATTTTGTTTAATAAAGTATTGAATCATGCAACCACTCTGTTTCCTATTAAGGGTCCTTTAAAACAATATTAGTTGTGGAGGTCAGATAGGCAGTCGCTACATGTAAAATACTGGTACTCAGATTCATCCGGTTAGACTGGAAGCCGACCCCAAATTAGTTGGGAAAAGGCTGGGCAGATGATGATGATGAATGATTACCTTTACTGTCATTGGCATTTCCATATCCTGCACCCTAATTCCGTCTCTTCTTCTTCATAGCACTCTTGTCAGAGCGGTCGTAGTCCTCATGTAGTTTCTTGTATAAGGGCTGATGTCATTCGCCTCACGATTTAATTGCGTAACACACTATAAATCACAATCTGTCTCATTTTGAAGGATATCGCTTATCCATTGCTTTAAATGTTCGAAAAATTTGTCTGGCAACAACGTAAATGACGCAATGAATGTTTTTGAACTGTCAAAATGTAAACAATTTCTACTGTTAATGTGTCCTTTCTATTATATACTAGTAAGCTGTTGGAACCTCTGTCTACCCACAGAGGGTATTATACCCGGAATTGGAATTAGGCCATCCCCAGCTGTATGTAGGACAAAGCGGGTCTAGTGCCTAATTGGATGGCGTGTTAGATAATACATTGTATGTATTATCTAACACGTCATCCGTGTTTCATAATTTATAATAGACTTTGCTGAACACATTGAAATGTACAGACGCCAGCACATCAAGCTACTACAATCTGTCAAATTTCTTTAATAGATTTTCAACTCTATCGCTACAGCATAAGGTTCAAAGTTGATTGGGGAAATTTTACAGTTTTAGGTAGCTTGATGTGTTGGAGTCTGTACGTTGTTTGTAAGAGGATATGGAGAGTAAATCCTGTAGTGTATGCTGCTACTAACATCATAATGTTAGTTGAGTCAGGTACATACGCCAGCACATCAAGCTACCCGAAACTGTCAAATTTTCCCAATCAACTTCGAACCTTATGCTTTAGCGATAAAGTTGAAAATCTATTAAAGAAATTTGACAGATTGTAGTAGCTTGATGTGCTGGCGTCTGTACTTATTGATGTTCGGTATCGGCTTTGTTAGTTAGTTAGTTTAATAGAAAGTCGAGGCAATTCAGCTGTTAGACAACATACACTCTTCAAAATGGTTGAGCTGAATGGTGCTGATCCATGCGTCATGTTCGTGGCCAGGCGCCGTCAGTTGGCACTCTCTTGGCTGCCAATGCTTATTTTAATTATTTTATTTATGGTTTGTTTTTTTTTTTTTGTTTCACATTGCTGTACTCTGGACGCTTTTAACGTGTACATCTTTTTACATCTATGATTTTAGTTAGGAGCAGATACATAGAGTCCTGGCAATTGGTTCATATTTCTAAACTGGGTCACACAGGTCAGTGAGCGAAGAAGTCACACCATTTTAGATAGTTATTCTCAATGGCGTTATTATTCTGGTTAGCTTAAAATTCGACCCAAATTTTGGAATATGGACTGACAAAAGCCAATTGAATCAAAATACGAAATTGAATCAAACTAACACTTTCAAAATATTACTTCAGTCAGGCATTAGGTAGTAGAAATTAGCATAAGACACAAAAAAATTGCTTGTAACATTTTTAACAGGTGCACCTTTTAACGCGTTGAACTCTTTAACAGGGAAAAACGAATGAACGAGAATTCCTACTTACAAAGAAATATTTTGTGAGATTAAATTATTATTTTTATTATTGTATCTGTAGAATGTTAGTATCCAGAACAAGTCTACCAATTCAAAACTCGAATAATAATTAGTTTCGAAACATTTTCAGTAGCTTCAAACGGATTTTATAATTACAAGATTATATACAAATAGAAACAAATATACATATTAATCCATTAGTAAAGTAGATGCAAGAAACTGCTCTAATAATTTAATCAATCCTAATATCATATTTGCGAAATTATTCTGTTACCTTTTCACGCTTAAACAGCGAAACGGATTTGGATGAAATACGGCACACTAAACAGGTTACGGAAGTAAGTTTCCGTGGCATATTTTCGGACTGAAGCCGAGCAACAGCTATTAAATTCTATAATATTTTTCTTAATCAATCGAATAGGTATCAACTTCATTTTTTTGTGATAAGGTTTTCTTCCCCAGGCACAGTAATTATGCAGGTCGAGAAGCCGGTATTCCCGGGGCTTCTCAACGTCACCCGGGTGTATTCCCCGATCACCTTGAGCCGTGAGTGGCCCACACTCGCCCGTCTCGTGGCCGTCGTGTTCGCCTCCTGCTTCGGCGCTACACTCAATGGCTACTTCGTATCCTCCTTCTTCGTTGACCGTGACCTCAGACGCTTGGGTGAGTTGCTGATGCTTTTGCTGCTGCATGCGAATTTTAAATGTGACTAAGTCTATGAACACATTTGCTGAAGTAACGCGAAGAAACGCTGTGTTAATATGCTTGCAATGCTTTTTAAATGACGTTTGACTGTGTAT
Organism: Luperina nickerlii; assembly: GCA_963855955.1. Taxonomy (NCBI): domain Eukaryota; kingdom Metazoa; phylum Arthropoda; class Insecta; order Lepidoptera; family Noctuidae; genus Luperina; species Luperina nickerlii. Next base: position 5,815,825 of record OY979662.1, read on the forward strand.
ATAATTTTTATATTAAGTGATGCATTCAATGTAGCCTGTGAAATTGATAAAAACTTGGATTTTTTTTTGTAAATTGCTGTAGTGCTTTACGTTTAATATTGATAAAAATTTGAACTTGTCAAATTTTTATGAAATTTTCTTATTTATATGAAATATAATTTCGAGAGCCATATTAATCAGAATCAGAATCTAAATTTATTTATTTGTAAGAACGTAATATGATGTCAATAATTTTATATATTCTACCACGGATATCTATGCATTCTACAGATGATCTAGGTATCTAACGAAGTCCGCTTAGCCTCGGTTGTAGTAGTGGCGTGTCCCGTTATGCGTAGGTATTTGTGTGCGTTAACCTAGGTAGCGTTTTTTTTTTCAGGATGGGAAATTATCAAATGACCCCCCTCCCGCTCTGGATGGAGCGGAAGGGAGTGTCAGACTCTTACTGACTAAAACCCACCCGTGTTCCTTCCTTAGCCCTTTATGTTCCGGGCCAGCGGTAACCATTTCCTATAAATGCTTTTAAAAAAAGTCCGCTGTCCCGGACCGCGTCGCAGTCACGATTGAGCGCTCCTGAGCTTACGCACTCTAAAACAATGTGCTTGTGCAGGCACAACTACAGACATAGTCAAACGGACTTCGTGAAATAGAATATCTATACCACCAGATATTACCATATTATATGGTGTACAGATATACTGTACTTATTAACTACGTACAATCTGATTTTAGATTACTTACTTACAATAAGTCTAATATCAATTAGTATTATTATAATTAGGTAACTGTTACTTTAAAATCATTATTAGAATTGATAAAATGTAATTTTGGATTTTTACAATTTTCCATAAAGTCGAAATCCTAAGCAAACGAATTTGTCTAGTAACCTACTTGTAAGTACGGACGGGAAGTTCTGTAACTTCTCGTAATGATTTACATGATAATTTAGTAACTATTTTATCATAATTACTACGAATTGAATTATGATCAACATTAATGGAAAACAGCGTTGCAATTAATGAAAAACGTAATATTAAATTTCGCAGGCTACCTTGATGGATCCCCTTAGGTAAAACACGGAATTCCGTCCGCCACCCGAATTATTGTTTAAACACAGAATAACTAATAGTACCTACTGGTTTAAAGTCTAACACATCTCGATTTTCATAAATATTGGCCACATCTGCGATAATGTCTTATTCTACACGTTATGACGCAACCGTATGTGACAGAAGCATTAGGATTAAAACTTTCCGTTGGTTAGATTGTTTAAGTTATCATCATTTTTATTTGTCAATTAGGTAACGTGTACCACGCTTGTGTGGGTCTGGCTGATATGCTGATCACCGCGGTCGTGTTGCCCATATCTGCCGTGGTGCTACTTTCCGGGATATGGGACTTAAACCCAGTCTGCCACGTACTACAAACTCTAACGGCTTGCTCAACATATTGCTACTCGATGTATTTCCCCGTAAGTAATCTAGTAATTTTCTTTTTACCTTACCCTAAAGGCTAATTTATATTTGCATTAGTTGTGTAGCGAGTCAAGTCTTTGACTTTGTGTAATATAATCTTTGTGTATACGTGACGCTTCACATTTAAATACTCTGACGTTTGGTCACATTTAAACTGCCTACTTGAACTAAACCCGCTACATAACAAATCCAAATGTAAATCAGCCTTAATGATTAGGAATTATTATTACACTATATGAAAATTTGTATTGTTATTGTTTTAAGAACTGTGTGGTGCGTGGTGTGCGATGCGATTATTACTAATAAATATTAATTTATCAGCATAAATGCGAAGTGAAAAGATTTCCTGTGAATATAAACAATTGCTTTATTTTTCCTCGCGCTGTTTTCCTTCATCTTCTTCAAAAATTCGAAGATATGTGATATCTACCAACACGCACTGGACCCGCATGGTAGATTACAGCCAACTCCCTACCAAAGACACGAAGCTCGTGTCCCAGCAGTGGGAACATTATAGGCTGATAATGTTAAGCTTATGCTTTATTTTTCAGAAGGGGTCCGTCAGGGCCGAAGCCTGCCGGGTCAGCGGGATTGTCCGAAAGGGTTACCGCTGGCCCGGAACATAAAGGGCTAAGGAAGAAACACGGGTGGGTTTTAGTCAGTAAGAGTCTGACACTCCCTTCCGCTCCACCCAGAGCGGGAGGGGTCACTTGATGATATCCCATCCTAAAAAAAAAATGCTTTATTTTTAATGTGCATTGCTGTGTTGACCACGTTCTATGATAGCGAACTGTAATAATTTCGTTGTCACATTTACCGCCACACAATTTTTAAATTCTTACGACTGACTGATGACTTACAACTCTTAGGATCTCTAATTTTAGTCATGTGTTGTATGTTAGTTAATAAACGTTGTTCCACAGTTCGTTTCCGGTGAAATATACCTCCGAGTCTGCCACTACCAAAAAAGATTCAGAAGTAATGCCAACGTAGGCATCGCGGTCATTACAACATTAGTGTTTCTCGTCGGTATTACTTTGGCTGCCACTGGAACCTACTTGGAACTCGACTATGACTACTGCCAGCGGCGCCACTTCGGCAACTACAATTTCCGACACAGTACTTCAATTTTCATTCACGGGGCCTCGTTCGTCATTACAATGTACACACTGATTGCTTCGTCTATCCAAATCCGTCAACATCACAAGCTACAACCCAGATATAGAAAGTCAGTCCAATATCACCGGGATGTTGCGATGATCCAATTGAACCTCATGGCGTATCTCATGTATGTCGCATTTTGGATGCCATACCTCACTGTCGTTAACGTGTTCCCAAATGCACCCGACTCGTGGTATTACCAGACCGCCTGGGCGGGAATTAGCCGACCACTATTCACAAGCATGTTTTACGGCTCTCTGGACAGTATATTTGGAAGAGCGTATTCCAATATATTTAACTACTGTTGTTGCAAATCTTCTATGCATAACTATCCACGTCGCCAGAGGAGACCGATTGAGTATTTTGCGCGGCCCGCCAACGCGGACGTAAGGATACATATATTGCAGCATGCGGTCAATCCGCATGGCCCTCAGCGCGCCACTTCTTCGACACGGGAGACTATGGAGTTATGAGTCCTAAACCAGCCAAAGTCTTCGGTCAGGGTCGTCTTCGGTAATGACGAGCACAAAAATAACAATCTCAGTATGTGTATGAACAGGACTCGGGCGAGTCGACGGATGAATAAACAAATCCGTAAAATTGCGAAAACAGAATTGAAGCAACGACGGAAAGAGCAACTTCGAGCATCTCGAAATAACGTTGGTGGTAATAAAACCTATTTATGTACCTGTGCCTTAAACTAGACAAAAAGCTGTGATTATTAGCAGACTAATGTTTGTCTTAGTTTTCTAAAATAGGTTTTAGGCATTTTATAAAGGCCTTAATTACAAATTCATCGGCAACGTATTGGAAATGTCAAAATAAAAAAATAATACATTTCTAGTTGTCTACTCATGAATTATCGTATATAACTTTGTACCTACCTTTTATATATATCGCCTTAATCTTAAAATTAACTTTTATATTTATTAAATTTATATCATGTATTTATTATTCATTTAGCAACGAAAAGAATACGCTATTCCTTAGTACTGTTCATTTCATAAAGATGTCTATATCTTATAGTGGCGTGCATTGCGTATAAAGACATATAAGCAGTGCCTACTTCGATAAATCACCATAAGCTTGTCAATTACATTTTAATGTGTATACCCCACATTCATTAAGAAACTCACTAAATAAAATTAACATACTTAACAAAAAACAAAATCTTCATACAAACACGTGCGGCAGTAGACAGTCGACAGACAGCCTACTCGGCTCCCGTACTATTCGCACATTGTCATTGTCGTTATTCGTTCAAGTTAATACGACGAAATTAAAAATACGTACATCTCACGCGAAATACCATGACGATCGATCTTCGCAATTTTGATAAATTGCGAAGGTCGAACGTCATGGTTTTTCGCGTTTGAGTATGAATGTTAAAATCGTAATTTATAATTCGTTCGTAATTTGGCCGTGCGAAGAAAGAAAGGGATGGATATTGAGGTCGCCGATAGTGAGGTAAAAATGAAAATCCAAGATGGCGGCTACAACAAATTTTCAAATTTTTATCATGGGTGTCGTTTTCATGGTGTTTGAGGGTACTGAAGCCGATAGTGAGGTCAAAATGAAAATCCAAGGCGGCTGTAATTGTTTTTTTTTAACATTTTCATCATGAGTGTCGTTTTAATGGTTTTCGAGGTTGCTGAAGCCGAAAATAAAGTCAAAATAAAAATCCAAGATGGCAGCTGTAATTTTTTTTTTTTTGTTAATAGATACTTTTGTTTTATGATTCTGATTAGTGACCGCGTCTGCCTAGACTAGACCCGGCCTAGTGCCTGCCTACCTATTCTGAAAACCAATGCACGCCACTGATATCTTATATGCCGTCTGTTAATACCATGGGTCGGGTGCATTCAGAGAAAACGCGTTGAATCCATTGCTGAGTCTCGCTTGTTTTTAGGCGGGTTATTGTGGTCCAGCTAAACGTACGAGGTAACATGGATTACAACAACTTTTTAAGGTATACTTAAATTGTATGTTAAATGTCCTTAAGTGTCTATTTATTATATTAAGGCCACTATATAGTCCATAATTATATGTAACATACATATATTAGTACAGTATGTAGTTAATAGGAGATTATATTTATTGTAATTATTTATTACTTATTATAGTATCAAAATGTTCAATCAAATAGTCTGGTATATAGACTATTTGATATTCCTGTATTCGTAAAACCTTCTTATTTTCACATTGTACTTTCGTCTTTAAGGCTTTTGAATAAGGCATAGGTAATATAATATTTATAATTTTTAACGGGACTAAGCCGATAGAATGCTTACAGGAATAGTTTTGTATACAAGAAGGGATAGTCACGGAGACAGACTGGTTTCTGAAACATGTATAGACATATACACAAATACTTATATTATAGTAACACGACAAGCCCAACTCCGTCATATATTATATCTGTTTACCTATACAAAAAAAGTTAGATTTTAAAACGAAGACTGTTTTTAGAATATTAAACTTAAAAAGTAGGTATTAAAAAAAAAGTGTAAATTTAACGTTTGATATATTTATGTACCTTTAACCTTTTGCACTATTCAACAAAATAATGTATAAATTAAAACTAACGAAATTTCATAAAGCGATGTCCGTTGATGCTCAACGCTGAATGCTAAAAGCATGGTCTTAACTGTTCTTAAGCCTAAAATCCAACTTAATCCTACCTACTTCGGTCGAAGTTTAAATTTAATAAAACTACTTAATTTAAGCCAGTTAGGTAGGTTCTTTAAATTTCATAGGTATTGCCGTTTAGAGTCAAAAGCAGGTAATAATGACCCTACTGTATGCGTTAGCCGGCCAATTGTGGCCATTGCTCAGCGCTCTAATATACTGAGGAGGTCAAAGTGTACTGAGCGGCACTGCACTGCGAGCCACGCTGTGGCCGTGCAGATCCACTACTGCGTAATGCGGTTTGTCTCATACGAAACCATATAGTAAGCAATATCTGACCACGTCGCTGTAGTGCAGTGCTATTCAGGACCGTCTCTATACCTTTAATGTTATTAAGTACAGTCTATCTGTATCCTGAACGATGAGCCTGTTTAATTTGTCCGGAAAATGTGCACAGAGGAGGAAAGAAGTAAGACTGTCTTCCTGTGTAGTTGATAGTACCCAGCAAGCTAGTAAGGAGCACCTCTTTTTGATGACGTAGTAGTACGTTATATACAACACATATCTAGATTTAGACCAGTTTTCTGTAAAAAGCTTTAGACCTTTACCGTATGGTCTTGTTTTATCGTTTTCTAAGTTCTTTTCTCTACTACTTGCTCGGAACCTCCAACTACACAGTTTATCTAGGGAAGTAAGAAGTTGGTAGTATCAACGCTCTTGAATATGCATTGTTTTAGTTGCAGTAAAAAAATTGTGGCTTCTAGGGTTTATATCTATATAAAATCTTGATGTCTAAGAGACAATGTTTAAATCCATCTTTAAGTACTTAATTTTCGTATTTTATTACATTGATTCTGTTAAAATTTGCGGAAAGGATAACAAATTTGGCATTTAATTCCCTTCTTCTTCCTGAAATACATAACTCATATATTCTTTCTTTCTTTATTTATATTTTTCTTTTCAATGTCATATAAAAAAATCTTCATGCTTAAGAGACAATCTTTAAATCCATCTTTAAGTACTTTATTACATTGATTCTGTTAAAATTGCGTAAATTATAACAAATATGGCATTTAATTTGCTTCTTGTTCCTGAAATACATATCTCGTAAATTCTTTCTTTATCCATAATTTTTTTTTTGAATGTCATTAAAAATGTTTATTACTTTATATCAACTACGTAATGCTAACAGAAGTTACATATTTAACCAATTTTGACAGTACTAATGAAATAGAGTATGAATATTAGACTCATAAGTACTTTTTATATACTCTTTATTTATTAGGGTAAGTTTTTAATGAATCTCAAAGTGAAAGTATACAAAGTCATATATTCTTTCTTTCTTTGTTTATATTTTTCTTTTCAATGTCGTATAAAAAAATCTTGATGTTTAAGAGACAATCTTTAAATCCATCTTTAAGTACTTTATTACATTGATTCTGTTAAAATTGCGGAAATTATAACAAATATGGCATTTAATTTGCTTCTTGTTCCTGAAATACATATCTCGTAAATTCTTTCTTTATCCATAATTTTCTTTTTCAATGTCATAAAAACGTTTATTACGTTACATCAACTACATAATGCTAACAGAAGTAATATATTTAACCAATTTTGACAGTACTAATGAAATACATTATGAATATTAGACTCATAAGTACCTTTTATATATACTCTTTATTTATTAGGGTAAGTTTTTAATGAATCTCAAAGTGATAGTATACAAAGTCATATATTCTTTCTTTCTTTATTTTAAATATATTTCTTTTCAATGTCATGTCATTGTAAAAAAATCTTGATGTTTAGAGACAATCTTTAAATCCATCTTTAAGTACTTTATTACATTGATTCTGTTAAAATTGCGGAAATTATAACAAATATGGCATTTAATTTGCTTCTTGTTCTTGAAATACATATCTCGTAAATTCTTTCTTTATCCATAATTATCTTTTTCAATGTCATAAAAACGTTTATTACGTTACATCAACTACATAATGCTAACAGAAGTAATATATTTAACCAATTTTGACAGTACTAATGAAATACAGTATGAATATTAGACTCATAAGTACCTTTTATATACTCTTTATTTATTAGGGTAAGTTTTAAATGAATCTCAAAGTGATAGTATACAAAGTCATATATTCTTTCTTTATTTATTTATATTTTTCTTTTCAATGTCATGTAAAAAAAATTGATGTTGAGAGACAATTTTTAAATCCATCTTTAAATACTTTATTACATTGATTCTGATAAAATTGCGGAAATTATAACAAATATGGCATTTAATTTGCTTCTTGTTCTTGAAATACATATCTCGTAAATTCTTTCTTTATTCATAATTTTTTTTTTCAATGTCATAAAAACGTTTATTACGTTACATCAACTACATAATGCTAACAGAGGTAATATATTTAACCAATTTTGATAGTACTAATGAAATACAGTATGAATATTAGACGCTTAAGTACCTTTTATGTATTCTTTATTTAATAGGGTAAGTTTTTAATGAATCTCAAGGTGATAGTATACAAAGTGGAGACGAAATTACATTAAACTTCATATGTCTAATTCCGTTGAGGGGCCCGTGGATAAATAATAACAGCCACACAGGTCGATCGATCAGGTTGAGCTACGCTTGCCGCGGTTTGTCTGTGGATGGGTGACCATCTTTACATATCGAGACCCCTCCGTGCCTCGGAAAGCACGTTAAGCCGTTGGTCCCGGCTGTCATTCGTGTATCTTTGACATCTTTGAGTCAAAGTCAAAGTCAAATCATTTATTTCAAATAGGCACATTAAAGTCACTTTTGAACGTCAAAACTTACAGTAAAATTGATTGATTCTAGTCGCCCCTTCCAAAAGGTAGTTTTCGTATGGAGAAGAATGGGCTAGAAACTCCACAGGTCAGTCACAGGACAGTCGTTACGGGTAGTCAGAAGCCCGAAAGTCTGACAACCAATTTCACCAAGGGGTATCGTATTACCCAGTAACTGGGTTGTGGAGGTCAGATAGGCAGTCGCTCCGTGTAAAATACTGGTATTCAGCTGCATCTGGTTAGACTGGAAGCCGGCCCCAACATAGTTGTGAAAAGGTTAGGCAGATGATGATGTCTAATTCCATTCCCAGTCAGCATAAGAAAATTCAATCAAAGATATGCAATAGCTTATGGCCGATTCCTATAACTTACGGACTGTTAAAGGATAAAATTAAGACTCTTTTATCTTTACCAATAATGAAGCAAAGACCTCAGAGCTTTGCATAGTAGACCCATAACTATGGAAGCAGCTATCACAGGTACAATTAGCTTACGGATCTATTTATATTCCCAGTTTGGCAACAAGAAAATGCTACTATTGGTAAGCAAAACCATCGTTTTTGTTTATAGGAACCTAGCATTAGTCACTATAGATAAAAATTTGCAAAACCCATGGTCCCATCACTAAAATATAGTTTGTTTGATAAAAATCACGTTTCCAATTTCGGTGTTAGGATTTATTTGATAGTTCCAAAATACTCTTATGCATTAGTATTGCCAGTGTTTGGATTTACTGTCGTATTGTTGTCTCTACATTTTATATGTTAGATATAAGATTATATTATTAACTGCAGGTGTTAGTATTCAAGCGACAATATTCCATCAGTTAAGGGTCGTACAGGCGAGTGAGAGCGTGGAGGTTAGAGTCCCACCCGTTGCACAATTGACGTGAATCCGCTCTCAGATTACTAGTAACAGATATGTGGCTGGCCACATTGCTAGTAGTATTTTATTAAGAACCAAAAAATATATTAAAAAACAAAAAAGAAATTAATTTTGTAAGATCAGTTTAATCATTGAAATTAATTTTATTATTTTTAAACTTAATAAATTTGTACTTTTCAATGGAAACTATCGTTTTTTTAACTCTTCTGTAAATACAATTACCTACACACATATATATATATACTTACTCACTACACTAAAGGATCCTGCAAACAGGCGCGACGCGCGACGCGATTCGCGCACGACACAAAGGCACCGCTCGTTGCGCGACTTGCGGTGCCTTTGTGTCGCGCGTGATTTTATCGCGTGTCGCGCCTGTTTGAAGGAGCCTTAAAACTACAAATACAAAATATTTTTTTATAAGTTGGCTAAACTTCACAGGCTTTAAAGTTTTTACCTTTACATAGCCAAGAACACAAGAAAAACTAAAATCATAATCAAGTACATGTATAGTCCGTTCATAGCTATTTTACCTTTGCTACAGGAACCTAACAGCACCTTATTGTGATGTGAATAAAAATCGATTTTTACTGACCTTTAAATGGCACCAAGCCAACAGAAACCTTATTAGAACGAGAATAAAGATCACTGTGATTTGAACAGTGATACAAAATCATAGGTAAAATAACTGGGGACGGACTATACCTACAGGTGACTAACCTAGTGTCGTACCAACTGTTACTGCATTTGCAAGAAAGAATCATTGCAGATGCGTATCGCACCCTAGAGACAAAGCTGCAATGTCTCGTGTGCCTGTAATTCCACTGGCACCCAATCCCCTTATAACCAGAACACAATAACACTCCATCCATAGATGGAGAAAGCACTTTTACAGATGAGTTCATTCACAAGGAGCTTTAAATACTACCTGAGGGCCTAAAAAAGTGACATTCTATTAGCAATTATGTTATTAGAAAAGTAAAATATGTAATTAAGTAACATATTTTTAGACTTTTCGATAGCTTATGTCACCCCAATTCAATTTTCCTCCATCAATCCTGTTGAAAGTCATTGTAGAAAAACGAAATGCTTCGAAAGCAATTGTCACTTGTCTAGGCCCTCTGGACAACAAAGATATAAAGAAAGATTAAAGATTTATTGCCAAAAAGATGTACCTACACATGTACATCTGGTTACAGTGGTGTCTGCACCAAACTCAAGGCTTGTGTTGTAGAAAGCAATCAATAGTGAGAAAAGAGAAAAAAACTACATAAAAGTGGTTCGAGATGAGAGTGAAGAACCGCACACGCCGCTCTTCCGCTGAACGCAGCACAGCCATCATCAGCATGATCCTGAAAAAAGCACCACATCGTGAAATGTTGACACTGTCTGACAGAGTTAAAATGAAGTGTAAGTATAGTATAAATTCTTCGAAGAAGTAAGTATAGAACATGTATAAATTAGTATAATACATTGCAATAGACTTGCCGCCTATTAATATAGGTACCTAAATTTAAGGCATGTAGATAGATTGCATCCTGGAAAAGGACATGGCTATTTTCTATCTCAAAAATATCCCTGAACATATCATCCGATATAGAATGTGAAAATTTTGTATGGGAAACCCAGCATTTCTTAAGTTAGGTATATAAAATTCCGAATGGCTTATGATAAGAAATAAAGAATTAAGCATGAAAATATGTTAGATTAAAAAGAACTATTCAGGAAACTAATTTTAGTCATGTCATGACGTAGATACAGACGCCAGCACATCAAGCTACCCAAAACTGTCAAATTTTCCCAATCAACTTTGAACCTTATGCTTTAGTGATAAACTTGAAAATCTACTAAAGAAATTTGACAGGTTGTAGTAGCTTGATGTGCTGGTGTCTGTACATTAAAAATTTCAATGAGATGCCATACCATTATTGGGTGTAATGGCATGAATCGTAAGTACTCTATATTACGTAGATATAACATTTTCTGATTGGTTATATTGGGTACATACTGCATGAATCCAGAAACACTTTACCAAATAACGAATAACTATTACTGTAAGGCTATTGCAACAATATTTAATCTTCATCTTATTATTGTTGCTGACACGACACTATTTAAAATCTCGTTGGCCCAAAACTTCGCCACTTCCACGGCGTCGTCACACCACACCCTGCAGCTTTCCTGCTGTAGGCACCGCCAAGGTCCATTTTATAAGGTTGGAGTTACATCTACTTGGGTCTGATTCAGGGACTTCCAAGTGGACCACGAAAGGTTATATACCCTGCAGGAAGATGCTCCTTTGGTGGTAGCAGGAAATCCTTACCCCGTACTTACTATTAAGAACGGGAGGGGGGAGGGGGAGAAGAGTTTCCTGCTACAGTTTGCAGCGGGCGTCGGCATGGTTTCATGGCAGAGACACTCATAAATTAATAATATGATTTTATAATATTTGTTTACTGCACAAGAGTGCCTTCAATATATGCCCGTCTGTGGCAGTCAGCATCGCGAACACCCTGTTGACCTGCAAATCTTAATTAAAATATTTTTTCGTGAACGGGCGCCGCGCCGTCGGTTGAGACTGGTCAAGTGGTCATCTCTTAACTGCCAGGCCTTATTTTTATTAATCTTATATTTTGAATTTCTTTATTTTATTTTTTATACTATTCTTACATATAGAAGCAACAAGAATAATATGCCCAAAATTTTGTAATATCTGGTTCCACAGTTATATGAGCTCCAAGATATCAAATTATAGTATTGTCATCCGAACTACATTAAACATAAGTACAAGGTCTCATCAAAACGAATCATATGAGGTTTACTAGGAGCCACTATATAGTTCCACTATCTACCTCCTGGCTCCATCATCAGACCCTCGTTACCTAAACCCAATCTTCTGGTCTCGTCAAAACGAATCATATGAGCCCAAACTCGAGGGGTTTACGATAAGCCACTGAAGAGTTCCACTATCCACCTCCTGGCTCCATCATCAGACCCTCGTTGCCCAAACCCAATCTACTGGACTTAACAAAACGAATCATATGACCTCAAACTCGAGGGGTTTACGAGTAGCCAATGTAGAATTCCACTTTCCATCTCCTAGCTCCATCATCAGACCCTCAATGTCAAGTGTAATCTATTGAACTCATCAAAACGAATCATATGACCCCAAGCACGAGGAGTTTACTAGTAGCTATTGAAGAGTTCCACTTTCTACCTCCTGGCTCCATCATCTTATTTGCTTATTATAATCATAATCATTGATCAGTAATATTTATGTATAAGTCATTGTTCATCACACAATTACTTTTTAACAAAAGGTGACGGTTAGGATCATCACACCTCACAAATTCTATATTATTGATTAAAAATACCATCCATGCATTTTCTATAATCTAATAATCGCTATATAAACCGAATATAGAAAAAATAATGTCAAATCGATCAATTCGAAGCTAAATTTTCATTTAAATCATAATTTAGCAAAAATATGTTTCCGTTACTGTCTTTCTTCCAATAAATCTTCTTTCACTGGTTTCGGAAAAAGGAAAACTACCAAGATCGATAACAAAATCAATTTATCAACGAAAAAATCGAATAAAAAATAGGTACTTTATTTAAAAACTCTTCCATCTGTCAAGAAAGAGCTAAAATAAATAAGCCAACTGCTACAAACAAATACGTAAATGTACTTATTGAAGTATTATTATATGGTTCTTTACGTGTGTAGATTTATCCCGAGCCGTTCGCTCAGGGCTCGTGATAAACCTACACTGACGGACAAACCGCGTTGTAGCCGCCGCATCGCATCGACGCACGGCAGGCGCGGCTTTGTCCAGCATCGCGCATGCGCCTGTCTATGCCCAGATGATAAATTAGGTAAATAGTGTCCGACCGAAACAGGTTTTTCAGCCGAAACCGAAACCGAAACCGAACTTTCGGCCATGCTCTTAGTTTCGGCCGAAACCGAAACCGAAACCGAAACTTACTTAAACATATTTAAAATTTCTACCGTATACAGAAATCTGGTGTGTTTTTTACACATTTATTTGAATATACAATGTATATTATACATACAGACAGTTGAATACTTACCTAATCATTTACGAGGTCGGTCCCATAATGAACTGGCCTAATATAGTTCTACGCGACATGTCGCTACATGTTGTGTTGCATTAAATAGTACATTTATCGTGCACTTAATATAAGAAACACGCATCGACATGAAATCATAGTCTTAGTTTAGCAGGCATTAGCATAACGAGAGTCGCGTATTTTTTCAAAATGTCGAAAACTGAGTATCGAAGTGTCATCAAGTTTTAGTTTAAAGAAGGTTTATACCCTGCCCAAATAAAAGAACGATTGGATGACGTGTATAAGGAGTCTGCCCCCTCCTATAGCACAGTGAAAAATTGGGTGAAAGAGTTTCGCCTCGGGAGAGAAACCGTCGAAGACATTTGCCACGACGGTCGACCTGTGGAAGTGCTCACTCCCGAAACGATTGCTCTTATCGAAGAGGAGGTTCTGAGTGACCGCCGTTTGAAGATTAGAGAAATTGCAGCTAGGCTTGGGCTCTCTAAAAGTACGTCATCGTGCGATCCATGAACATCTTCACATGAAAAAAGTGAGTGCAAGATGGGTAGCGAAACTTCTTTCAGCGGTACAGAGACGGAAAGAGTGCGCTGCGCTTCGGAGTTTTTGGATCTTTGTGGCGAAAATTCAAAGACTGTGATCGAGCGGCTAGTGACTGGTGATAAAACTATGATCTTGTATTATGACCCACAAAGCAAGCGCGAATCAATGGGATGGCGTTATAAGGGTGAAAAGCCCCCTAGAAAGGCAAAGGTGCAACAATCGGCTAAAAAACTGATGTGCACAATCTTTTGGGATTTTCAAGGCATTTTGATGGTGGATTTTAAAGAACGTAATACAGTCGTGAACGGCTAATATTATGCTTCTTTAATATATAAATTACGAGACAAGATAATAGAAAAACGAAGAAGCAAGCTGTCTAAAGGTGTCCTGTTGCTCCATGACAACGCCCTGTTCATACCGCTGTGTTTCAAAGGATGCAGTTCGTCAATGCAGGTTCACAGAAGTTGAACATCCACCTCACAGTCCAGACGTGGCCCCGTCCGACTATTATTTATTTACAAATTTAAAGCGAAACTTAAGAGGAAGAAAATTTTGAAGAGTTGCAGGCGGCCGTCTTCGGTCATTTTGAGGCTAAAAATTGTGATTATTTTTATAAAGGTTTAGAGATGTTGATTCACAGATGTCAGAAGTGTAGTATTCATGGTGATTATATTGAAAAATAAAATTGGTTTCGTTTCATTTCCTTCATTTGTTCATAGTTAGGCCATTTCATTATGGGACCGCCCTCGTATGTGCTAAACACAACCTCAACTCCATGCGATTAACGATGGACGGCGGCGAACTGGGCCGGCGACGCGACGAGCGAGCACGAGCTAGCCGCGAAGTTCGCCGAACGATGGACGATAATTCATGAACACTCGAGTTTCGGCGTGGCCGAACGAAAGTTTCGGCCATTTCCTGGCCGAAACCGAAACTAAGTCCGAAACTAGATTATTTGGCCGAAACTGGCCGAAACTGGCCGAAACCGAAACCGAAACCGAACTTTCGGTCGGTCACTATAGGTAAACAAAGAACTACCATGCAAAATAATCGATCATCATTATTATTTTATTTAAAAGTATATTACTTTCATATTTGTCCAATTTTTTGTGCTATAATGCTGAAGGATACAATTATTTTTTATAAACTAACACTAATTTTTTTTGGCCGTAATTTATTTTAAGTTCGATTTTGTTTTTTATCATTTTTGACAAATGTTGTTAATCAACATAACCAAGATACAGAAAAACTCTTTTCTATTTAAATGGCAATTGCATCGTTATAACCATTTTGATTTATTTATACCTTATTTAGTTATTATGTATTAATGACACCGTAATTCTCCATCTTACCTAAGTAATTAAAACTAATCTATATATATAAAATTCAAAGTCCTGACTGACTGATATATCAAGCACAGCCTAAACCGCTGATTCTAGAGACATGAAATTTGGAGGGTGTGTTCTTTGTGAAGAAGGTTTTTCGAAATTGCACCCCTAAGAGGGTGAATGAAGGGAGGGTGAAATTTGTCGCGGACGAAGTTGCGAGCAGAAGCTAGTGCAAATATAAAATAGTCATAAGATGCGACAGTGAATCAAAATGAAAAATCATTTATTCAAATTAGGCTAACAATCAGTACTTTCCGAACGTCCTACATAGACAGTCAAAACGCGCCTTACACCACTTCCTAATACTTTAGGTACATACAACGACTAAAAGTTTTTAATATTTATACGATTTCCATGGGATCCTCTCATCAGATTCCAACTTGATGACAATGGGACCAACTCGAGAGTATACAAAAAATAAATTTTCAAAATCGGTCCACAATAGATGGAGTAAAAGGTGTACATACATAAAAAAAACGCGACGAATTGATAACTTCCTCCTTTTTTGAAGTCGGTTAAAAGTATACTCAAGCAAAAAATTAATTGTTTATCGCATACTGACATGTCAAAGGGTCAATGAGCCCGATCAATACCAGACAGGAATATCTCTATAGGTGTAGAGTTATTGCACAAGGGTGGCGGATATCATAGCCCCACCAGCCGGATCGTGAATGAATCGAGTGCCTATACTAGGTCAGATAATATGTTCGTGATTGGTTGGTAAACAAGCTACGGCCTGTGGGTCGTTTATCGGGAATTCTCTTTAGAATATTGGCGAATATGACAAAATCAGATCATTTTTAATTAATTTGCTGTCGTTTCGTATGCAATTTTCATAAATTTGCTTTTTACTTTCCTTGTAGGTTACATACCTAAATGGAAAGTAAAAACCCTCCTATTATAAGCAAAACTACTAGAAGAAAAATTTGCCAGCAATTGCGCTAGACCGAGAAAAGTGAAAAAATGTAAGAGCGGTATATGACCTGCATAGGCTTATAATATAATGTGGTCTCAGTGGACAAAGGCCTCATCCCGCTCTCCTTGGCTAACGAGAACTGGCGCAAACCTATAATACTAGATACTAGTAACTGCAGGGAGGTATGGCAGAGCAAAGAGCTTCACGAACGCTTCTACAGGGTCCTACATGGGGTCTCAGGTGCCGCCCGGCCCTGACCACCAAGAAATATTTAAAAATGTATCTAATAACGAATAAAATTAATAAACGGTATAATAATAACATATTTTAAAAATCCTATAGGAATCGTTTTGTTAACAAAATATGAATGTTAAAGTTGCAAATAAAATGAAAGGCACATTTTGTTAACAATTAAAATTTAAATAAATCACAATGATAAGTTAGAAAGTGTTCTATCCAGTATCAAATCAGCTTATAATGTTTCCACTGCTGGTACCCAGGCAGTGGGCTATAATCTACCACGCGGGCCCAGTGCGGATTGGTAGATGTCATGTGTCTTCATTTTTTTTTGGTTCTAGAACATTACCGGTATCTTCACGATGTTTTCCTTCACCGTTTTGAGAACAGCGGTGATGAAATTATTAACACAAAGTAAAGCGCCTGTCTGGGTTTGAGCCCCCGGCCCATATCTCGTAAGACCGCAATTACCACTGGGCCAGGGCCACCATTGGTCTATGTAATGTACTAACACATGTAGGACTAATGCTGGGGAACGTGCACCTCTTCGTCGCCTTGTTGATTCTGCGAGATTCTGCTGTTGAGACAACACGCGTTTTATGGAACTGAATATATTTTGTCTATCTAAGCAATCATTTAAGAAAATGGCTCTAGATATTTTGTCTAACGAGTATTTTAAGTTAGATTAAGCTAAGCTAAGTATCACAGTATTGTTATTGTGGCAGCGACTATTGTTTTACTTTTCTCTTTCTTTTTTATGTCTTTAGCACTCTAAACCTTTAGTTAAAACGTGGACAATGGTGTGGGTTACATGTTTGTTATTCTTATTATAGTATTTTTCTGTATTTTGTATCATGTAACTGTTTTTTGTCCCTAATAAATAAATAAATAAATAATGTAAACATTGTGGGATAGCTTTTTTTGTACAATCTGATATCAACCGGTATGGTCATATATAATTACGTTTATTTTTTTTTTCATGTTCTGTGATTGGTAAATATTGAAACATGGAACTCCATTTTCCCCGTTGTTTGTGATCAAATTAATACCGATGGACAAAATAGTTTGAGAAAAAAAAGCAACAAAATTTTGAATACACATTTTTGCACGTGTACGTTGCACGTGGGTGGAGTCGGACGAAAAGGCACGCGGCGAAAACAGATCATGGATCTTTGTTGAATAATAAGAAAACAAGGACTAGACCACGTCGTGAAATGAATACAACTGGAAAAGGATTCTAGATTTCAGTATATAGGTATATAAACCAAAAAAGGTGTATGCAAAATTTCAGCTCAATTGGATGGACAAATGGTCGAAAAATGGTTTGCAAATTTTGACGGACAACTTAAATACATACGAACAGTGCAAGTTAAGTAAAAGCTTGTAAAAAGCATGTTCCTGGAGGGTCCCTGAACTGTCTCCGAAGGGAGAAAGGAAGGAGAAGAAGGAGAAAGGGAGAAGTCCCTGAACTGTCTCCGAACCCAAGATCGAAGTTGTAAGTCGAACCTCGTAGTGTCACTTCGACGGAACGGCAGCAGGGTGTAGATGTGGAACTGAATCACAAACTATGCTCCACATCCTATCCTGCCTCTGTGGCCAAAAAGATGCAGCCAAAGTGAAGTTCTGCACTGACCCGATAACGCCGTGGAAGTGGCGAAGTAATGGGCAGCAAAATTTGAAAACTGTCGTGCCAGAAACACGAAGAAGAAGAAGTATATGTATTAGTGTATGAACTCATACTTTTTTGCCAGTAAAAGAATACAGTGTCATAAATTATTATACCAACATTATCTTAGGAGTACTTACGAAAGCTTTACATGTAAAGTTGACTGACTGCCGTATTGGAAGTTGGTCTAGCTAGTGGTTCCCTGTTTGAGAAAATATTATTTGTCTGCTGAGTGACGAGTTCTCAGACGTAAGAAGGTTTTCGATATTGGAAAACGAGTTATAGAACTCAAATCTCACTTAGCGATAAGACCGCCCAGTGTGTCACCCTTTGTACAGTTTCTATATTTATGTCTGTAATTTATATGGTGTACATAATAAAGAGTATTCTATTATATTCTATGAAGTGTGGCCAGGAGACCTGGCAAGGCGCTGTGATGACATATAGATTAAGGCAACAAAGTGGCGTCCAAGGACTGGGAGACGAAGTGTCGGTCGTCCGGCGGCGAGATGGGCGGACGTCAGGGTTAACATCGCGCGTAAAACTCGGATGATGCTGCAGGAGCGTGAGGATTGGCATATGAAAAGAGAGGCCTATGATCAGTAGTGGGTTAAGTCGGACTGTAGATAAAGATAATGATGATGAGTGACGAAAATATCTACACGGATTCGGGAGATTGTTTCCCTTGTATATAGAGTACTTACACGAATTGGGGTGAGGATCTCCCTGGTGGTGTCTGGTGGCTGGTATCTTTGAATGAAATTAATGTCTCTAACTTTGAATGAAAACTCTTGATCAGGCACTCAAACTGAAACTCAAAGCATTTGTTTCAATTAAACCAGGCACTTTTGAATTACCAAGGAGTCAGTCAGAAAGATGAAGCTAGTAGCCCATTCCAAAGCGTAGTAGATTCCTAAAGAGAAGAACGGGCAATAAACTCTATGCACACTTTTAAATAATTAAATATTGTTATAATATAAAGTATTGGTTACATCATTCATATTGATCACTTTCGACACCAGGGAGACGAGTGCCACGGTATCGAAACTGTCTCTTTTAGGTCAACGCTATGTCGGATTATACTAATATTAGGTATTGGTATTCTGTAAAGGCTTCTACAAACAGGCGCGACACGCGATATAATCGCGCGTGACGCAAAGGCATCGCTTTGCCTTTGTATCAAAGCGCAATTTATCTTGTGTCGCGCCTGTTTGAAGGAACCCACTGTGAAAACTTAGGTGAAGTGAGCTGCCAATAATGGCAATTTCTCACATCAGGTGGAATGTCAGCTCACTTTATCCAAGTTTAATATTTACAGAATATTTATTGATCGGCAGATTTTGTCAGGATTATGACCATTACCTATTGATCACAATGGGCAAAATAAAAATTCTGTATGTAAAGGGTTGAATCCAACGCGGCCGGTTCGAGTAACATGATAATTTAGGCATATGTCGCACCCCTCGCAGCAGTTAGGGTTATAGAAACAGGAATACGTGGTTATAACTTAATCAGTTAGGGAGGGTTGTAGCGTACAGACCTCTCAATTACGAGCAGAATACTGCTCGTAATAATTCTGCTCGTAATTTTAAGGAAACTATTTGAAATAATTCCCAAATAGTCACGATCAACCAGGAACAGATTTGGTATTAGCTTATCTTTCAAAAAGTTAACCAAACCTAAAAATAGAGATGTCAAAATATGCCGTAAATTTGTTTTGTTTACCTTAATTTTTGTGAAATTTTTCGTCGACAGTTTCGATTAATCTCCTGATAGAAGGCCGTATTAGGATTTAACAACCAGACCATGTATGGAGCTGTTACACTAGAAGTAAACACACTATTTCCGTGTAGCAAATGGGCCGTTTTTGTTGAATGTCAATCGTCATATAGCCTTGCTCAACGCAGTCTTTCGAGTTACGAATTGTAACGGTGAAAGGCGTCTCGTGGTGGGGGCAGACGGCAGCGCAGGCGCCGATTCAGTCCGACGCGAATATTCGAGTGTGTCGTATTACCCGCGCCGCCCCGAACGTCGCGAACCAAGTGCTCAAACTTTCGCGCCAACATTTGAATTTAGAATTTTGGAATAATTATTTGTGCATGTGTGTGTGACGTCATGAACAAGTGATGCTCGTCAATCCTAAAGACGATTGCAAAATGTTTCTGTGTTTTTGTCTCGTTATTTGGAGCGCTCTTTCGCCGGCTCTGGCCCAAGGTGAGTTGAACAATGCACAATCCGTTCCTTTATTAAAGCGAAAAACCGCGGTTGTAGTGAGATACTGATATAAAATAGGTTTAGCCTCCGTTTATATTGCTATGATATGTAATATAGAACTTAACGAAACTGAGGCAACAAAAACTCTGTATTTCTATGTTGTAGCCTTAGATTTATGATACTTAACTACATATACCATAAGACATTTCAATATAGCTGCTTATATCCTTATAGAAGCCTGCTCAGTGGTCAGATAGGTATTTCATCAACTTATGACTCAGTTTGTTCAAAACATTTTTATGCGGCGCATGCGCGAATACCTTTTAATATTAATATCATTATGCTTATTTTGAATGTTTTACTTATTTCAGTTTCTTTATTTATAACTTTATGTATGTTTTCCCATTTAAGTGCGACAATGCTAGTGGTATTTTAAGTGGTTCAAACGCACAAACTGTTTTCTTAGAGCTTTTTCGCTTAACGCCAATATTCGGCTTTGTTTCGAGACAAAAAATGATTCTCGAAAAAGCACATATTGGTATCCAAAATAAGGCAGGGTTCCACACTTGAGCGAACCGGAACTTATGTGACTTCCTGCTACTACCGAACAGCAGTAGCAAAAGCTCAAAAAACGAACAAAGCAAAACTTTACATAACGCAATTAAGTTTTTAAAAATCCCATAAAAAGGGAAACAATTAACAATTAAATATAGTTTACCCACATTGAAGGTGTGATTTCGAAACAGCATGACGTAAGCTTTAGAGATATAACTAATTAACTGCTACTGCCATTGTCCACTAACGATTATGTTAATTATGTCGCGAATTACGTCGAGACGCCGTCAACCGTGACCCCGGACCCATCCGTGTCTGTGGTTCTGCATGCGATCTTTTTGCGCCATAAATATCAGCTTTTACTTTTTATATGGCAATCAGTCACACACCGGCTATAAATTATGTTCGAGAATTGTCTATTGTCTACATCCATTATGAATGTTTTTACGGTCCTGTCCCAAATTAAAACCACATGCTAAGACTGTGTGATCAATGTGGCTAACTTTTAAAGCAAAAAAAATCGGGCATATTGCTTCAAAATGTGTGATTTCTTTCATATTTTAGTCTCTGATTGAGCATAGAAGCCACTCCTTAAAAGTCCCTTCGAAAATGGAACGAAAAAACATCGTTAAATTAAAAACAGGAACAAAATATTGACCCTGCTGTGGGTCCTACACCATAGCAGACCTCGCCACTTCCTACAAGAAACTTATTTTCCTTCAATTCCGCAAGTTTACCCAACAATCTTGTCAAAGTTAGCAAAATAAGTAAAGTAAGCTGATTAAATGAAATGCTGTTCGTTGGTAAGCAGATCACTTGATCATAGCATTATTTGCTCATAGCGGCTGGACCAATTTGGCTATTTTTCGTTTTAAATATTTGTAATAGTCCGAATTCGATTTTTATGGAAAGAAAAATTGAAAATGTTCCCCGGGAAATTTTCAAATTCAGTAAATAATAAAAAGTGCTTGTTTCTATGGGGCTTTTGGATAATTTTTTGAAATTCGGACTGGACGACGTCTCTCGGGTCAGCTAATCTTTAATAGAAATGTGACTCACAACCGGATTGCATTTCAATGACGGCTCAAATCTCTAAATTTTCTACACTTAATTTAATGCGAATTTAATAGATAGCTGTGCTTCAATTTCATCTGAACACCTGCAGATCACGATAAGAACATCTATTTTTAGAGCAAACTCATTGATTGTGTTAGTTGTCCTCGATTTGAGACGAAAAAACTATATCACGGGTCTGTCATGCTGGCATTATACACAAAAAGTTGACTGCAAAACGGATTTCAAATTGTATTGGTTTTTGGACCCGTGTCGTCAACTTAGGAACTTACTATTAGAACCTAATAGATAAATTATGAAGCAGTAAAGCAAGCAGCTTATCATTTACTCGTTATGTCCATTTCTCTGACATACTACGGAATCAAGACTTCTATGGGCCCCATTAAAGTGTAGTCGTTGAGTGTCTTCTGCAGCTTAATAAGCATCTAATTTTGGGCCTAAAATAAAATCGTCATCTCTAACGGGACATTTGCAATAAATGTTAACTGTTCTAAGCGATTAACTTTAGTGTCTCGATATTTGTTTTTATCTAGTTTTGGTGGTGTTCTACATTTTACTTTTATAAAGTTTGCAAATGATTTATTCATTTTATCTCCTCTCTTAAAAAGTTCGTCTTTTTTTTTAAACTGCTATTAAACTTTTTCAGCTATTTATATTTTGACGAAATTTTTGGCTATTTTATTGGCACTCACATGAAGTTCTAAAACTATAGAAACTCGTAAACCTGTTAGGCTACTTGTAGGTTCACTGACAGTCCACACGTACGCTCAATGTTTGCGACCACCTGTTGTCCTCGAAATCCCCTTTCCAAACTTTCATTACGCCTGAGCGCTCAAGGCCGATTGGTGACGTATATTTCAGTTGTTTTGCGAACGAGGTTGGCAGGTAGGCTACGTAAACAAACTGTGATAGTGTTTGAATATATGTATTACACACTAATGTACGAATCGATTTTAAAGTACCTGATTGGACTTCACAGCTTCATAGAATAACCTAATCACAAACGTAGCCAAGTGGAAATAGCTCAGTGGGTCACAACATTAAAATAATATTACAAAATATAACAATCCACCCCTAACGGAGATTAATACTACGCCCTGCATTTAATATAATGCCATCATTAGAGATTAGATATTGCACTATGTAACCTAACTAGGTACTGTATGCGGCTATTTACGTTGTGAGTGTGTCGTTATTGTTGTCGTGTTTTGTGTGTTGTGTTTTTTTTTTACATTGTGAGAGAAATAAATAAACTTATTATTATTATTTAGATTCATAACTGTTAATGTTAATCATTTATATCGCTAGAGCATTTGAACAGTAAATAGATTGTATAATGTTAATATGTATTAATATTATAAAATGTAACGTCTAGTGCGCTTATAATTCAAGTACATAACTGATTTACATGTTTAATTTTTTAATTCATTTTTGCATTGTTTGTTCAGGAGTCTTTGGTCAACTAGACCCACGGGATCACTCAACCTAAATCACATTTTGAATAGGTCGACTGAACCCACTGCCCAATTTTATCATTAGATTTTCGCAACAAATGAATCTGAAACAGCTTCGTATAATGAAGATCGCACTTGTCACTGCAGTCTCTTTCAGCAAAATTTCTGTATTGACAAGCCTTCTATCCATATCCGTCTAATTCATAGTAGCCCGCATTAACTGGTAACGTGTCTTAGGCCTATTCCTGGAAAATTCCAATCCAATACCAGTGTACCAGATCTCTCTCAGATTGTCAAAAGAAGTTCGGTGAACCGTATGTTAGTAATATTAGTAATACACTAGGGTCCCCTTACACTACAAGCGTATAGCATCAAAATATGCTTTATATATTAATCTCTCTCTGGTATCTTCAAACGATTGACAGAAATAGAACGACGATTCAAATTCGCTTACCGCTGAAAGAATTTAGCAATTTGTGGTGATTACTGCTAACATAGCCTTAGATTACAAAACCCACAGCACAAACCCTACAGCAGCAACGAAACACGCTTTCAATGTCAAGTCAAACTGTTGCTCTTGACGAGCGGTTGGCACCAGTGCGCCAGATCCCTAAATAATGTTACAAAATGGAATAAGTGGGATGTTACAAAATAGGATCAAGATGATCGACACAGCTGTTTACTTTTTTTTTCTCTTGACCCCGATAACGCCTGAACGTTTTCATAACTACCCGTCGATGTCACGACGGGTCGCAACCCCGGATCACGGATTGCAAGTGTAAGTGGTGCACTCCCGGCAGTCGGAGCGAACGGACGCAGGAATATTGATCGTTCTTTCATTTTATACCTCGATAACTTGCTGGATTAAGGCTAGATTTGAATTTTCTGTGGATATCTTACTAAATATTTTTGCGTCTGAAAGCAGCAAAAGTTTATATTTTACTTGTTGGGTTCCGTACCTCAAAAGGAAAAAACGGAACCCTTATACAATCGCTTTGTTGTCCGTCTGTCTGTCTGTCAGGACCCTTTATCTCAGGAACGCGTGGACGAATCGAGTTGAAATTACAACCGTATAAGTACTCAGGTCTGCGGTCCCTTGAAGCTGTGCAAAAATCAAACTTCTAAGTTAACGTAATAAAAGATAAAGCCGTTTATGCTTTAAAAAAACGTATATTTCGACACTCTCAAGGGATCAAAAATGTATAGGGTACTTTCCGTTGACCAAGAATCATAAAATTTGGCAAGAAGCAAGGTCATGTAGCACAAGTAAAGGAAAAATCCGAAAACCGTAAATTTGCAGTTATTTTTATTTTTTTATTAGCCTCCTACACAACCTATAGTTTCTGGGTAACACGATAACTTTGGGAATGTCTAACTGTCAGACTTTCGGGCTTTTGACTACCCGTAACGACTATCAAAAATTTACAGATGACAGAAGGGACCAAAGGATTAACATTAGGTCTTAGCATTATGCTGAGCGTTGGCCGTTTTGCGTAGATGTGACGCATACTTTTTCCCAAATTGTTATTTTTGCTTTTCTGTTGTTTGTGTTTTTATTTTTATGCGTCATGTTTGCCGCAAATAAACGTATTTTCTTTCTTTCTTTTTTCTTTCTTTCTAACGTGCTTTCCGAGGCACAGAGGGTATCGATATCTTACTTAGGTTGGATGGTTAGCCTCCAGGCTACCCATCCATAGACTTTTGTGGCTGTTATTACATAGCCACTAGCTTTGGATTTTACGTGCATAAATACTGCAGTGGTGGCCAAGTGGTAACGGCCGCGACTTACGAGTTGTAGGTCGTAGGTTCGAACCCAGACAGGCGCTTTACTTTATGTAAATTATTTCATCACCACTGCTCACAAAACGGCGAAGGAAAACATCGTGAGGAAACCAGCATGTCCTAGAACCAAAAATTCGAAGACATGTGACATCTACCAACCCGCACTGGGCCCGCGTGGTGGATTACGGCCCACTCCCTCTCACTGAGAGGAGGCCTGTGTCCCAGCAGTGGGAACATTATAGGCTAATGATGATGATGATGATGAAATACTGCATAAAAAGAAAAATATGAAAGCTTTAACACTTTTTATGTCTCTGGTAGTTGCTTGTTTTCTGTGGAAGTGTCACATCTATACTAATATTATAAAGCTGAAGAGTTTGTTTGTTTGTTTGTTTGTTTGGTTGAACGCGCTAATCTCTGGAACTACCAGTCAGATTTGAAAAATTATTTTTGCATTTGATAGCCCAATTCTTGAGGAAGGCTATAGGCTATATAACATCACGCTATGACCTTTAGGAGCCGAGCAAAACGAAAAAAAGTCAGAAAGAACGGCAAGCAAAAACGAAGTAATAGCGCGGGCAGGCGATGCGATGCGACGGGGTGGGTCGGGGAACAAGAAATTTCACGCGGACGAAGTCGCGGGCAGAAGCTAGTCTATACTAATATTATAAAGCTGAAGAGTTTGCTTGTTTGGTTGAACGCGCTAATCTCTGGAACTACCAGTCGGATTTGAAAAAATCTTTTTGCATTAGATAGCCCAATTCTTGAGGAAGGCTATAGGCTATTTAACATCACGCTATAACCTTTAGGAGCCGAGCAAAAAGAAAAAAGTCAGAAAGAACGCTAAGCAAAAACGAAGTAATAGCGCGGGCAGGCGATGCGATGCAACGGGGTGGGTGGGAGTAACAAGAAATTTCACGTGGACGAAGTCGCGGGCAAAAGCTAGTCTTTTAATATGTGGCACTTTACACACTGGCTACACCTTGGAAAATACTTCATTTCGCAGGATTATCCGTGCTCTTCATTGGAAACCGGACATATATCCTGGTCGCAATAATTGAAGCTCTCGCGTGTTACACTATTAAAAACAGTAGTTTTATTTCGCACTCAAGGTAGAATAGAATAGAACAGAATATTCTTTATTATGTACACCATATAAATTACAGGCATAAATATAGAAACTGTACAAAGGGTGACACAATGGGCGGTCTTATCGCTAAGAGCGATCTTTTGAAGACAACCTTAGGATGGATTTAAAAAGGGGGATGTTGGAAAAGATATGCACGTATCTCTCGTCGTATGTTTGTTCACTTCGTTAGAATCGTGCAAACCAATTATAAATCAGTTCCTGTTATTCGAACCTGATGAAATTTTACACATGTTTGTAAAACTTACCGGTGACAATTCATTTTTGTTTGAACACGAGAGCATTTGTGAGTAATACTTAGCGTTACCACATTTCATTTGGGGTCGGCTCTCCTTGTCATTCTTCGCCAGATTTTTCGGTACAGGATTATGAAGTCACTCACTTGGCCTAGCATCAGGTCGTTGTTGACTACAGACATCCAAGTGAGAAGAGGTCTACCTCGCTTTTTGAATATGTAGAAGAGGACTTTCTTAGTCATGTGTTCTTCGGGCGGGCGTTCAGGGGATCAGACCGGAACAACTCTCTCATTACAAGGCCATACCATCTCAGGCGCGCTTCAGAGAGTTTTTCTTCGAGTGGGTGGGACCTTCTGAATGGAAAATACATATAAATAAAATAATTATTTATATAAATGTGACTACTCCAAAATATTTCTATACAGGGTGGCCGGCAGAGACCTCGACGCGCAAGGTGTAACCATGACTGCAGCCCAAGATTCTAGCGTAGAAATTTTTGCCTGTTATCAGAAAAATATCAGCTGTTTCATAGAAAAGTGCAATACCTACGCGGTCAAAATGTATGGGACAGCAATTTTTTTTAATATCCGACGATAAATTTCAACCCCCTGCGTTGAAATTTTTCACACAGGAAAAATAATGTTGCTGAATATATACCACCCTGTATAGTTGTAATGGATTGTTGCATATCAGTTTTTATTTTGTTTTTAAATATATTATGAGTTATCTTTTTGTGTTCAAGAAACACGTACCTAACATAGTTTCTGCTCTAAAATAATAAACTCGGTTAGGCATCGTAAAAATAGAAATGTTCTTAAAAATATGTGAATCACAAACTCATGAAACAATGATGGATGTATACGATTTATCGCTCTAAACAAAGAATTCTCTTCACAGTTCACACTTATTTTTAGTTTTGGGGTGAACATACTGAAAGTTCAGTTTTAATTTTCATTGCAGTGGTAATTGATCTATTGTCAATCATCTTTTACTGGAAGTAGGTATTTTTGTGTAATATTTTTTTGAATCGAAAATATAGTCCGTTTATATAAACCTATTAAATACCTACATGTCTTAGTAGGTAGGCTATTGATTATTATCAAAAGATGGGAAAGAAAATATGAAAAGTAATAGAAAACCTAACAAGTAACAACGCCTTTTATTTAAAGTATAAGCTGGCCTCTCATTGTACGGAAAGCCTATACAATCCGAGATCACTTTATACTGGAACTTTACAGATTTGAGTCGCCTCGTGTGCTTTCTAGATTATTAATATATGTAAATACAGGAATCGTTCGCGACAGTTGGTCACACAAGCATATGCTGCAAGTCCTGCAGTGTTTCAGCTAGTATAACGATGTCATCTGCAAATCTTAAGTATGAGATGTACTCGCCGTTTATGTTAATGCCGCGTCTTTACCAGTTCAGCGTCTAAAACACATCTTCTAATGTGTTAGAGAACAACTTCGGGGAAATTACGAGCCCTTGTCTCACCCCTCGACGCAGAGGTATATCCATCTCAACACTTGGACGTATCGCAATTCAACTTGGCATCGCTGCAGAGACTCAAAACCAGAGAGAGAGAGAGATCTCGATAGAGTCAAAAGCCTACGCATAGTCCACAACCGCAAGACATACGAATCCCCTCCAACCTACAGAGGTTGAGGGGTTATATAAATGCTACACAGAACGTATACAGAAACGTTCTGTTCAGCATTTAAATAACCCCTGACACCAAAGCAACGCTAGTACAAATAAATTGAACATCGGTCACTCTTGACCTTTTAACAAATGTCAAATAAAACCGATTCTATCCGATGATAGTTACCGGAACTTGAAAAAATCTGAATTATTACGCAATTATAAATATTTTGTAACAACCTTGCAATTCCATTAAATACACTGTCCTTCAAGATATAGGATTTTCCTAGGTCTTTTACTCATCTGCAAAAGCCAAATTTGTCCATTTTTATCCGAGGAATCAGTTTGCATTTTCGACTGTCCAAAAAAAGAGATTGACCGACTGACTTCAAAAAAGGAGGCAAATTTCGGAAGTTGGTGGCAAAAAGTTAGTCATTTTTCATTTTGTAATATATTTTTTTGAACTTGCTCATTTTTGTACCACACAAAAACTTTTAAAAGTCAATTTTATTTTATGGCAAAGATAACTGTCGTTAGAAAAACTGCCTTGAACACTTTGCGGCACGCTGCTTATCTAATTTGTCACTTGTTCGAGATACTCACTACTGAACTCACCAAGCGTGGTACATACCAAACGAAGCTCTGAGTGTGTGGTTTCAGCCTTAGATTATCTTGAAAAAATCAAAATATAACACTGCATATTGTTGCCATTGAGTAAACCATTATCTCCAAAACCCATTTAATTTTCAAACATAAAAAAAACATCATGACATTGATTATACATTGAGTAAAATTTTAGGAAAATCATCTACTCTTACAATATTTGTAGATATAATATGAGTGTCAATGCTTTATTTGTAATTTTATTCTAAGTGCATCGTCTTTACATATACTAAGTAGATATGTCCCGTGCACTAACATACACATGTCACTGCTGGAAATAACTAGATCGATAGTGAAGACGAATCCATTATTTATTTACATACTCGTATTGCAAACTTTTCAAGTTTACGCCAAGACATTATCCTTGCATTGATTTTTAAAATATAGGCTCTCTGTACACTGACTGACCTTTTACGCAACACACCATACATTAAGAAAAACGTACACGCATAAATGCAATTTTTCTTATTAAAACATTAGCTGTTAAGACAAATAAATTAAAACAAGGAGTGATATATACATTTTCGGATCGGTATCATTCGGCACAGTCGGGCGGCAAAATCGAAAATATTTCGATATAAATGTTAGGGAAAAAGCCGCTCGGTTTATCTCGGAATGTGCCAACCTGACCATATTTCAGCGAGCTGATACCGAACGGAGTTTGCCAATCGTTACGAATGAGAGCCGAATATGTTGTGATTGCTTCGGGCCAGTTTTGCTGTATGAAACAATACTGCCGAATCGACTGTGCCGACCCGAACATGTGTATAGCACACTAAAAGGCTTACTTTATATGAGACCACTTTTTAGGGTTCCGTAGTCAACTAGGAACCCTTATAGTTTCGCCATGTCTGTCCGTCCGTCCGTCCGTCCTCGCTTAATCTCTGTGACCGTTAGCACTAGAAAGCTGAAATTTGGTACCAATATGTATATCAATCACGCCGACAAAGTGGTAAAATAAAAATTGGAAAAAAATGTTTTATTAGGGTAGCCCCCCTATATGTTAAGTGGGAAGTGATTTTTTTTTTTAATTTCAACCCTAACGTGTGATATATTGTTGGAAAGGTATTTAAAAATTAATAGGGGTTTATTAAATCATTTTTTGATAATTTCAATAATTTCGGAAATAATCGCTCCAAAAGTAAAAAACTATGTGTCCCCCCCTCTAACTTTTGAACCATACGTTTAGAAAATATGAAAAAAATCTGAAAAGTAGAACTTTATAAGGACTTTCTAGGAAAATTATTTTGAACTTGATGGAAACAACAGTTTTTGCACAAAAAAGACAAAGTTGTATAAAATAATTTCTGGACTAAGTTTGTAGTATAATCGTATATATGCAAGCATTTTTTTAACTTCGTTTACATATTTTATTATCCTGAACGTATCCCTTTGTGTTCGCGCTAAAAACCGTCACGAGTCGGAGCGCCTGCCGCGGAGCGTGCAATGTTGCAAGCTCCGTGTTCGCGCACGTACCCACTACCGGGAGCAGTTGCAGGAGCGCGAACATAATGGATACCAACTTTTAAACTCATAAGTGGGAACACTTATTGTGACGGACGGGAAACTACGGAACCCTACACAGAGCGTGGCCCGACACGCTCTTGGCCGGTTTTTTTTTAATACCCCGTGTATTACAAAGAAGTCGTCCCAATTAATGTAAGTCTTTTCATAGTTTTTTGTTTCTAGATTGCATCTCCACCTAAAACATACATACATGTGTGTATAGCGCTCCGAGCGCACGTGTTAACTGATTTATGGACTTTATTGAATTTCTCGTCGTTTACTGTTCTATCAAATTACAATAATTATATGTGAGGAATATATTTTACATACTTTAACTTTAATAATGTTGAGATTCTTGGGTACCTACTTGCGGTCTATTGCTCATCGTCACCAGGTAAGTTACATAACGCTTGCTCTACTTTCCGGTGTCTGTGATAGAATGAATTTTTCATTGGTACAGGCACCAATGATACTCTTTTTGCTGTAATGTCTAGTAATTACTTGGAGAATAGTTTTTGTGAACCATAACTGTGTTTTTGCTGAAAAATAATATAAAAAAAATTACTTGAAAAATGGAAAGTCTAAAAATTGAGACATAACGGGCCAGTCGCATATTTCCTGGTAGCTCATGCAGGTGGTACCGTAAAGAATATTATACGAAAAACAATTCGACTAGCCTACCTCCTGGACTACCTAGTACCTATTCAAGTGTTACATAAAAAGAAAATGCTAAGGCGGACCACACACTACAATGCGCCACGCCCCTCCGCGCGTGATTTGTTACATACAAACTCAATAAAAACACGTTTCCGCGCGGAGAATTTGGCTCCTATTCCCGTGCCCTTTCACGTACCGCGTTGTAGTGTGTAATCCGCTGAAAGAGAAAAATGCACTCTCCATCCTCAATTTTGTACGTGCGTGAACATAAATTCGTGCAAATCCCGCAAGCTCAATCTCGATAATAACCTGCGAGGCCACGACCCGAATCGCAAAAATCGTAGCGCAATTAAAAATTAGTACTCTGTTACTCTGTTATCTGCTATAAAAACTTTTTTTACAAAAAAAAGCCGTCTTCCAAAAAAAAACACTACAAAGTGAAAAATAACTTTAATTTCGGAAGTCGGTGTCGTTGGTTCTGTATTTTCGTTTTTTGACACCGACTTTCGAAATTAAAGTTATTTTTCACTTTGTAGTGTTTTTTTTTTGAAGTCGGTTGTTTTTTCTTTTTGTAAAAAAGTTTTTGTTTTCACTTCTTAGTTGTACCTACCTACCCCAAACAAATTCATATATCACTACTTGCTATGTGAATATTAGTGACAGAAAGCTATGAAACACATCTACCTACCCCTTTAAAGGGTACAGGCGTGATGTTGCGTGATTGCGTAAACATTGCATACATATGCTATAGCAGCAATCGCGGTTGATTTGCTGGCAGTTGATTTGATCAGTTTTTTTTTGATTTATTGAAGAGTTCCGTTGTCTGTCTCCGAAACTCATCATCAGATCTTTCCGAAATTTAAATGGAACCATTTCGAAATAAATCAGTTACGAACAAAAAAAAAATTGCAAATCCGTCTATTTACGATGCAGTTATGCCCGAACATATTATTATATAAAAAAAATAGAAACATCCGAATTGAGAACCTCCTCCTTTTTAGAAGTCGGTTAAAAACGCATATTTGACAAAATAAATAATCCATTTCTGCTTTAAAGCTAGTTATTTAATACAACAAACCCTTTGAGAAGAAGCTACTAAACATCACTGAACTAATTCGGGAACCCCATTTGGCGTTGCAAAGTTAAGATAAAGGCAACGTATGTTTTTCCATTTCTTCTATATCAGCACGTCGTTAAGCCGTCTAAGTTAACTAACGTCTAAGTCAATAACATGCTATACTAATATACATTACCTTAGATTCTGTGAAGTTTCGCTGCAAGTAAACGATCGAATCTTTGACGAGTTCTCGCAAATGTCAAGGTTGTCGACTGATAATGAAAACTCGTATCCTATTGGCGTTAATTTTTGAATGTCAAAGCCTTCACCTAATTATTATCACCAGTAAATATCCCATTCTAAATAATCAACATCATGGGTGGTTCATTAGACTGATAAAATTGATCCAACAATGCAACAAATATTTAGGACAATATGTTTTATTAGTATTCGGTTCTGTAATCTGTAATGATGCCTTACTATTTTCTCTGGAGGCAGTCACTTGAACCCGAATAGATAAGAGATTTACAAGTTGCATCTCGATTCCAGTAAGCGAAATGATAAGTACAGGGTTACTGTTGGACAAAAGCTAACAGTTCATAAATGAAAATTTTAACTCCCCACTTCGTGATAATAATTGACCTTTGCTCATAATACCTCCGCTCATTATATCTGATTAGCAACTCTAGCCACCATCGACGTGCCTCAACTTCAACGTGGCCGCATTAAATGTTGGACTTTCGTATTTTTCTAGCATTCTATGCAAGAGAAACTAAAATGAAATAATTATGGTTTTAAATTTCCACGAACTCCAAACCAATATAAAATGGTAAAATGTTTATTAACCCTGAAAAGGATATTATGCACGAATCGACGTTTTATTGACGGAAAATAAGACTGCAAAGGACGTTCTGTTCTTCGTTGAACTAATACAAAGGATTTGAGATTTGGTTTAATTGAGGATTGCAAATAGCTGCATTTAGTTTGATACAGCGTGTTTGTAAAGGATAGTTTCCTGTCAATACCGCCCACGCGGCGGGTAAATTACATAGACGTATTCATCAAGCATATCATGTTGCAATAACCGTACCCTTGTTGCGACAATATCTTTGATAGCTTATTCCTAGAACGCTACAGTGCCTAGTAATTATATTAAGCAGGTAATATAATTACTAGGCACTGTAGCGTTCGCGCGAAGCGACACAATGATAGTGCATATAGCTAGGTACGGGATGGCATTTCATGTTAGAGTGGAACTCTAATAAAGAACACGAGTAACTGGGACCTAAATGCGTAGATCAATCAAAGTCTGCCGCATAGTGCATTTGTTGACCCAGTTATTTGGCAGAATTTTCGTGTGCACAGCAAAAGTCAGTCTTCGCACCTACAAGACGATTGTTTAACGTACGTGCACTTGACCTTGATGTAAAGATGGTCAACCATTCACAGACCAACCGCAGCAAGCGTAACTTATCCTGATCGATATGAAGGTTCTAGTAAAGGTACTATGTAGTGTCTGTGTCTGTCAGTGTCACAGTCTATTGTGTTAAGAGTTACCTTCAACGGGAGATGAAAGAGCAGGGAATTAGTCATAGTTAACTATGGTAACAAACATTGTCAGTGTAAAGAATACCTAATAAGGTTAAAAAAATATGAAGAATATCACATTTTCTTAACCTTGTAGGAAGGAATATACCAAGAATATGCTAATCCATACTAATGTTATAAATTCGAAAGTAAATCTATCTGTCTGTCTGTATGTTACCTTTTCATGCCTAAACCACTGAACGGATTTCGATAAAATTTTTCAGAGAGATAGATTGCATCCCGGGGCCGGACATCTGACAGTTTTATCGACATACCTTGCTGGCGGAAGCTAGTAAGGAATAAACCATAATAATTAAGCATATTTTCTTTCAAGAGACTACTCTTGAAAAAGTTTTGTAGTAGAAAATAGCAATGTAGTTGGTAAAAAAATTAAGTTCCTTGCCGTGCCCAAGCTTCTATAGTAAATAGTACCCGAGTAAATTACTATTATACGAAGCTAGTATAACATTTCGTGTGTCTATTTTATGTGGGTCAGCTACTGCTGACATTATTTAGACACTTTGACGGTGCAAACGCAATTAGTGTTACAACTGGCCAGTGCCTCAGACTACCCTCATAAGTTTCACTCACAGTGCTCTCTAAAACTTTACCATTGGCTAGAAGGCAGCGTTCGAACTTTGATCGAAATTGTATTATGATCGAGTGATATAGTTGGCCCCTACGAGTTATGCTATCCTAGTAAGAGCAACGAATGGTATGTAGAAATTAAACAAACATCATTTTCCCGACAATGCGTTTTCCGACTATGTTACGGTCGGCTACCTTATTGGGTAATACGATTCCCCTAGGTAAAACTGGTTGTCAGACTTTCAGGCTTCTGACTACCCCTAACAACTGTCAAAGATCCACGAATGATAGAAGGGTCCAACGACTTAACGTGGTTTCCGAGACACGGAGGAGCCTTGATATGATAAAGATGGTCACCTATACACGATCTGACAAGCATTGCTTAGAAAAAAAAAAAAATCATTTATTTACCAAAAAAAAACAAATTTATTCATTAAACAAATATACTTAATGTTTTATGTTTATTAAACTTATTGGTTCCTATCTGTGACCAGTTTTCAAGTTTGTTGTGACGAAAACCGAAACCGAACCGAAACCTGTTCGGGATTTTTATTACAAGACAAAACGACGGTAAGTTTGTTTGGGGAAAATTGTTTATTCAAAAATTTTCACTAAAAACTGACTTGGTGTCCAATGAGGAGACTATTATAATTTTCTTTAGTTCTCATTCAAAATTATGAGGAAAGGTTTCCGAAATAGTGCTTTCTTTTAAGTATTTAGTAAAACCATTGTTAGTTGTTTAAAAGCAAAACTCCAACTTCGTACGGTACAATTTAAAGTTTACGGTCGGTGGCTCGCACTAACGTAGGCAAATTCGCGCCGGCTGCAAGAGCCATACGGTTAATAAACAGCGCCTCACAAAGGCTTGACATTTTTAGCTGTACGTTTACGGAATTCGTGTGGGTGACTCTCGATTTATTAACTAAATAATAATCATATTATCGCATTGGGTGTGAACCTGTAATGATAGTGTAAGATTTAATAAATCTTAACTACTTAATATTATAAATGCGAAAGTAAGTTTGTTTGTTGTTACCTTTTCACGCCTAAACCACTGAACCGATCATCCTGAAATTTTGCATATACGTTGTTAGGTGAACAGCGATGTTATTCTGTAAAAACCTCACCGTGAAAACTTAGGTGGTGAGAGTGGAGTGAGCTGTCAATAGTGTCAATTCCTAACAAAAGCAAATTCACTTCACCTAAGTTTTCACGGTGAGATTTTTACAGAATCAACCGGCAGAAACGGACATAGGATACCTTTCATTTCGAAAAAAGGGAAGTAATGTTGCTTCCGAAAAACAAATTAACTTCCGGCGATCTATGGTCAAACAAAAATACTAAACTTCCGACAAAAATACTAAGTTTCCGAAAACATATTTATGAACGAGCTCGGGGCTTTTTCGTGATTTCAGACATTGTCCCGTAACCCGTGTTGTTGATAATGATAAGTACAATGACCCCTAAGCGGATCTTCAGTTTGGATATTCCTTATTCTATGGATTCAGCCTCTATAAACAATAGGTTGTATCTCATGATACTAGCGGCAAACGACCGACCGGCGAACCAGAAAGTCGTTCTTGAATGAAGACAAATCTGTTTTTGAAGAAAGAGATGGCGACACGCTGGTTATTGCTACCTCTCACTTTTTACCTATGGTGTATATCGTAAAGCTACTATCGAACTCCGTCATACTATCTGCGTATTTACTAGTAACCCAGATTTACAAGAGGCTCCGATAGTGGGAAACCGAAGTGAAGCATACTACGGTTCTAGTGATTAATTCCTGCGGAATAGTTTTCTCCCCGTTTCCTGTTACATGGGAGATATGGGTTATCAAAGGTTTCTTGTGTTTAGAACAAAATCTTTTAAAACATGTTTTACAATTCAAGTTCTTTATGGCAGAATACGATTAATTCCCATAATTTTAAGAACATTCACAAGTCTGATAACAGTCTCAATCTAATTGCCCTACATTATTGACAAGTTTTTGACATTGAGTGTCGCTGAGATTGCTACTAGATTTTGAACTTTTTTAATAACGAGAATTGGCCTTCATTTATCAAGAAGTTTTAAATTTGATTTACCTTGAACATGGTTATGGTAATAAAAAGGACAGGATTTTAATTGTATTTAAAAAATATGTGAAAGGCTAAGTTTTTCATTTTGAGAACATTTAAATAGATGTCAAGTCACGGTACAAGTGCGGAATGTGCACCCACTAAACAGCTACCTCACATGACACGTCGTAAATTATAAAAGTAAACATAAAATGGGTTACACCTGTACTCGTGGGTTGTTGAATAGCAACCGGTCACTGTTAGTCACTTTTACTCTTGAATAGATAATCTTGTTGAACGTGACTTAGAATAAATATTAAGCCATTATTCCGTCGTGTAGCGCTAGGCTAGGATCGTGTTTTGGCAATCCCAGGCACTTTGTACATAAAGTGGATTCGGCGCTCTAGGTACATTTTGCAAAATTATACTCCTCCCTAATCGCTTCGCGTTCATATTATGTACGCACAACGACATATAAAGCTGTATATTCCCAATATAAAGGCTCCTTCAAACAGGCGCGACACGCGATAAAATAGCGCGCGACGCAAAGGCACCGCAAGTCGCGCAACAAGTGGTGTCTTTGTGTCGTGCGCGATTATATCGCGTGTCGCGCCTGTTTGTAGGAGCCTTAAGCTCCTTCCTCCTTCCTTGACTTCTCATTGTACGAAAAGCCTATGCAATGCGAGGTCGTCTAAAATTGGAAATGTATAGCTTGATATGTCGTCGTGTGTACTCACGGGCGTGCATGAGTACTCTGTGCGTTTGTCGCGACCACTCCTACTACTTATAGGTACTTTATTTATGTAAAATTATAGTTTTTCCTTATTTAATGTTTTTTTAAACAATGAAATTATCCTATATTTTACATTTGAGTTTTTTAAAAGACTTTATCAGGTGGATAGAATAGTGCTCTGATAATAAGATCTTATAAACAACTTTGTCTTCGCATCGTTTGCGATTAATAGATGGCATTTTCGTGTCCTTGATGACAGTAGCCATAACGAACTTACCGCGGGCTCGGTCCAAACTTTCTGGCAGTTTTATTAAATTGTTTATTACCTGGTTGCTCAAATCCTACTAATACATAGATAAATGGGAAATGTAGTTTCAGCTGGACTCCAGATATCGGAGAAAATATTTTTTGATTTATCTCTTGAAATCTTCTCATGATGCACATAAAAGTAAAAACAACAATACATAATCATATTAATTTCATTTTCGAACTAAACACAATGGTAGTACAAAAAGTTCGATCGACTCACAGTACTCAGAATCGCGTGCGACTTAAACTGCTTTCACTTATCCTCAGCGGCTATGTGTCTGTGTCCATATACATTATGTGTCTATGTGTGAGCGTCCGTGTCTGTGCGCATACTGGTGCGTTCGTTGAGCGATATACCGGTCTTAAGGCCAGGATACACAATCACGGTGCCAACTCGTGACCGATCTGACCGAATAACTTGAGCTTTCGATGTAAAGACTCGTTTAGACCGGGAACACACGTGATTGTTGAGTCGTGATAGCAGGATTATTTATTGGCTTTTACCATCCTGGTTGAATGGATGTGGGGGGAGTGGTCAAGTCAGATAGAATAGTTTGAGGAAACACACTTTTGAGATCGCTTCAGGCAGCTGTCGTCTTTTACTGAAGTAAAAGACTACGAGAACTCAAATATAAGTATTTCTAGCTCAAAAACTTTAACACACCACCACCACACCGGGACGCCACCGAGAACTAGATAACGGAGCCGAAGTATCGATACAAACATTTACTTAGGCCGCGTGTCCACTGCATGTCCATCATCTGAGCGCCGTCATCCCGCCTGCTGAAGATTCGAGTTGTTCGGCGCGATCTCTAGAACTCAGGCCGAGATTGTGACGGGCTCATGTAAAACATGTTTGATATTGACCACGCACAGCCGTCGCACCGGCGGCGACAGAGTATTTCACCCAGCATTTTTTGTCTATCATAACATGCTGAACTGCCGAGTTCGGTCGCGGTGGACAAACGATCGCCGTCACTGATACGCCCTTATACAGGAATAGGTAAACCCGGAAAATATATTTATTCGGTTTGGAAATCTAACTTAAATGCAAGAACCGTGTCGTCTTTGTCGCTGAAAAGTTTCTGAATGTCATGCATGCCTGGTACATTGCCATTTGGCATGTACATTATTTTAATTAAAAGTATTTTTTTTAAATATGCCAAAGCTACGTTAAATGTTGGCCTACGCAAATTCGAATCGGCGCGGCGGAGATTGCAGCGTGGATCATAATTTTATCGTCATAATTTTATTTGTAACGCCACGCCACCAAATTGCCTCCTGCTCCGATTTTGCGTCCAAACTATAGGCGTATTTGATTACCTTTGACCTCGGCCGTGGCATTTTCAAGAAAACTCAACTTTTAATTGCAATCCACAATGTGTACTTAGGTGGTAAACCTGGTCGGTTAAACCTGAGCTGGCTAAAGTAGGTTATGTTAATGTTGCCTTACTATAGGAAATATCTCTTCAGTCGCATCGCATTATAATACCGTAAAATTTTATGAAAACCGGAACACATTTTTCCATTTCCATTTTTCCGAATGCTCTCTCTGTGTCCTTAAAATATTTTATTTCGAGGAGTTTGAATTGATTAAAAATATCTGTCAGTCTGTGGCGTTGAAAAAGAATAGGTTAAATGTTGAAGAAAAAAATATATATCAAGCTATTCACTACCTACCAGTTTTAGCTGTCCTTGCATTTTATAGGCTTTTCGTACATTGAGAAGTCAGCTTATAATGGAAACGAATAGCTTGATATGTCGCTGTGTGTACATGCAAAATGGGAAAATCCTAACTTTTCCTTAAGTAAAATAAGTTTTGCAAACATTTATAATGGCTAGAATATTATCCAAAGTTTACTAGCTATTATAATTAGAACAACGCCATCGAGTGAAAAACATTGAAAATCGATCGTCCGCATCAATTAAATACTATTTTATTTAGTAACTACCTAATGCAGGTAGTTACTAAATAAAATAGCATTCGCAGGCGACAAAACAAATAATTGTCAATACGACGACGTGTTTGAAATAAATAATTATTGCAGAGGTAATTAAGACCTTATTGGGTAGTACTCGCAACGGCTGTGCGTATATGACAAGATGTATGAACGTAAACAACGCAAAATGAAGATATAAGGATCGTAGTAGTTGTCGTTGTGTAGTTTGTGCATACCCCATGGGAAGAGGGCGTGAGTTTATGTATATGTATGTAATTAGGTACGTCGTTTGAGTTGCAATTATTTAAACCCTTCGATTTCCGCCGTATCAGTTCGTCTCGTGTTTTACTCGTAGATTGTATATTGGGCTTCAGTATTTGATTAAGGTTAGTAGTTTGTATCCTGGAATTACCACCTTGAATTTGGAAAGATAGTCTATTAACCACCATTAGCCATCTTTACATACCAAGATCCCTCCGTGCCTCGGAAAGCACGTTAAGCCGTTGGTCCTGGCTGTATTAGTGGATCTTTGACAATCGTTACGGGTCGTCAGAAGCTCGAAAATCTGACAGCCAGTCTTACCAAGGGGTGTCGTATTACCCAGTAACTGGGTTGTGCAGGTCAGATAGGCAGTTGCTCCATGAAAAATACTGGTATTCAGCTGCATCCGGTTAGACTGGAAGCCGATCCCAACATAGTCGGGAAAAGGCTAGGCAGATGATGATGGTTCCATTGACCACCATTGGGTGTCAACAATGTTGAGAAATCGATATCAAACGGCTGTTGAAGTAAAAAAATCACCTTTTACGTGCTGCAGGAAGCAATCCGAGTACGTGTACAGTGAGACGGCGTCTTGCTGTAGCAAACTTGAAGCCATTTAGACCTGCAAACAGTTAAAAACACGTAAGCTAGCATCAAAATTCAAAGCTGATTTAACACATGAATTGGTCTCTCTGGTTCATGCTATACACGCACGATGGTGAACTAAAGAGTCTACAGAAGACCAGGAGAGCGCTATAATCAAGCTTGCATTGAAGTGAAAGTGCCATACGACTGAGGCTCCATACTCGTGTGGGCAGAAATTTCTTCCGAAAGCTCACCGTGCTAGTGGTAATTGAAAATGGCACTTCAACTGCAGAATGATACGTGAATGAAATCTTAAATGAGTATGTTGGCCTATTTTGAATGAAGCACTGATAAATGGGAGAATATTCCTCAGCATCGGCTCAGAAACCTGGTGGAAAGCATATACCTATATGTGTATATTTCCTTTTGTATTCGTTTTTTTTAATTTGAGCTATATTAAAAAGTCTTTTATCGATGCAGTTTCCCGGCCAAGAATAGCTCATAAGAAATTTTAAAATGAAATATCAAGATCTTTTATTTTAATTTTTCTTTCCTTGATTATAATAATCAGTTGCCTGATTAGTTTCCATTGTGTTGTGGTAGGAGAGCAAAATAGGAAAGTTTAAACTTAGATACTATTACTAGTCAACTACTACAATTCGGTTTTTAGGACAGAAGGCTACGATTTTCTGTAGATACATTTATCCATACTAATATTATAAATTCGAAACTAACTCTGTGTGTCTGTCTTTATGTTACCTTTTCACGCCTAAACCACTGAACGGATTTCGACAAAATTTGGCAGAGAGATATATTGTATCCCGAGGAAGGACATAGGATAGTTTTTATCGACATATCTCGCGGGGGAAGCCGCGGACGGAAGCTAGTCATTTCCAGTCATGTTTCAATCCCGTGTAGGGATACAGCCTATTTTTTTTATGGATTTGCTCTTCACTCTAGTCTAGGTCAGAGGTGACAGAGACAAAGTCTACGATGGAGTGAGCTTACCCAGAAGAAGCCTGTTCACTCTTATTGTCTATTGTCTCTACTAAGCATAGGGCAGCATAGGATTCGAACCCAACGCAAGGAAAAGTGTTTTTGAGTTTTAATCATTTGGACTATCTCAGTAGAAGCACAGTGTCTAAATTTGTACCCGGAAAAACACAACATCATATTATTATTTTAATCCCACCCATCACAGCTCTGACCTAGTCCACAGCCGCTTAACCTCACGAAGACTTCGACCTTCAGCGCGAACGCTATTACAATATTTGCGGTATTTTTTATGTCAAAATTATACAAAGTTGCTTTGACCGGCTTTCTCTAGCTATTATGTTTGACCAGAGGTTAGGCAGCAGTGACACATTGAGCGGTGCACGTGAACTGTAATGGGGTAAGCAGAGAAATGATGGATTTATAAAAATTATACTTATTATACAAGGTCAAAGTAAATTAGCCAGCGAAACTGCAGACGTGATGAATATCGGTATACGGTATCTTAACAAGATAAAATAAAAAGATTTCATGCTTTTTGAGGGTCAATGACCGCTGATAGTGTTTTGTTACTTGAAGTATGAGTTGAGAAAAAAACTGTTTTCTTTTGTTTTACTGTGTTTAGATATCGATAAATATCACGTCTTTGAAGTTTAAGATACAAAAAGCTGAATGTGTGTCATGTGGCTTCTGTATTCAACTTTTTGACGTATTACAACTTGAATTTTTGAGCTGGCTTTGGTTTTAAAGGGAATCCGTCAGTTTAGCCCCGAAATTCAAAATTTCTTACGTTATTCACAACTTTGCATGTTGTTCAAAATCAATAATAATAAAATAATTACTAAATTATAATCGTTTAAAACATCAATAAAGCTCTTTAAAATATGACTAGTAAAATAGCGCCGCAATTCGCAAAAAACGTAAAAACAATCTGTATTTAATTTCGCAGAGACTGACCTTATGGTGATTCCTTCATTGTACCTTCATTGTAGCCCCATTGAAGGAATCACCATAACATCAGTCTTAATGTTCACCAGCGTTTACCTATAGTAGGTGGTTAGTATCTATAGCACACGACGCGCTCTGCTCATGCGTTCATATACCCTATGCGCCACGGAGTCAGAGTAAATACAAATGAGTAGGATAAAAATCGCGCCCAAAATAACGCAAAAAAACGCGTGTAAAAATTATTGTTTGGACTAAAAAATTAAAACAGTAGTGTTTTAGTCCATATGTTGCTTGTAGAATAATCTGACATAAAATCAGAATGATTGTATATTACAATATTAGTATGGTTTTTATTGTAAAAAGAAAGTTTTTAGAGGTATCTTCATGATTTTTTTCTATCGTATCAAATTAGTTGTATTATGTTTTCAACACACTATCTACCTAGCATATATACTTTATTTTAGTTTTTAATTTCTGTATAGTTTTAGTTAAATTAAGCATATATCCTAAAGAATATCATATATTTTTCTGATTTTGTTTACTGTAGTCGATCATAATTATACTTTATTGTTTCTAAAACTTGCGTTTTTTGCGTTTAGGTTCTGTAAGCCCCTTAACTATCTCATATAGAAATTCACTATCGTTGCACAATTGTACGGAGCACAATTTCCATTCGTATTCCCAGTTGTAGACAGCTTTAGACTATAATTGAAAGCCTGTTCAAGTTTAACTCTTAGGCTATCTTGGCTCACAGTCCAATTAAACTTGAAAAGAGTAGCTCAGGGTCAGCATTAATTCTTAAAGAAGATATTATTAGCTCAGTATAAATGCATTCATAATCCTAGTGTTGTATTACAAATACTTACATAATTAAAACAATAGGTAATACGTAAAAAGTATATCCGAGTAGTGGTTTACAAACATTTGCAGTTTTAATTTACATCGTGAAAGCCGAGTAAAATAAACAAATCAAGTACCTTGAAGGCTCCTACAAACAGGTGCGACACGCGATACAATCGCGCGCGATTCAAACGCACCACTCGTTGCGCGACTTGCGGTGCCTTTGAGTCGCACGCGATTTTATCGCGTGTCGCGCCTGTTTGAAGGAGCATTAACTTGGCTTGCGAGGTTATCGACATGAGATTTGGAGTTAGCGATCATTGTGCCTGATACTCATAACAACCAGTGGCTTAATATCAAGAGCCTCGTCCAACATCTGAGGAAGCTCTCGTTGGGCATTCGGTATAAGGGCTTGGTTCAGAAAGCGTTACTTCTCGACACCGCTCGCATTCGCTCTCTCTGGAGCCCGACATTTTTTATTTTTTTTTGTAGCTTGAGTTCTCAATACCGGTAAGATACTGTTATTGAAATTCAAAAAACCCGTTTTATTCAGTAATCATTTAACAATTTTTTAATTACTAAAAAATCTCTTCTTTCGTAAAATCCAGCCCAATGACAAATCCGGACAAAGAACAGATGGGTGGCCTAAAATCCGTACATTTCCGGGCAGATCTGGACGAAAGGTCACTTACCACCATACGGACACTTGATGCTTAGACTGTGTTCCCATGCTGCCTTCAGGGGCGTACCTATAGAAAATAGCGCTTAGGGCACGCATCATACTTGCGCCCCTTCGTAAAAAACCGATACACTAAATAAAACAGCCATAAATCCTACATAAAAAAACATAAAATATTTATTTTCTTTTTTATAACGAAAGTAAATCCGCAAATCCTTTACAAGTGCACTTTCCTGACTTTCTGCGACACAAAATTAGTTTTATCCGTTTCTTCCCGCTCTACACTGCAAAGTTAGGTCACATAGCCTTTATTGATCATTGTAGTCCTCAAATACGAAAGTATTAATTTCTACTATTATTCTATAGACATATTATACATAATATAATATTAATATTTAATATAATTATAATAATACATATTACAAAGAGGTAAAGTTTGTAAAGTTGTAGGGACTGATCTACGGAATTACTGATTCGATTCCGAAAATTCTTTCACTAATGAGAAGCTACATTATCCCTGAGTGTCATAGGCTATGTTTTATGTTAAAACAAGAAATTTCATGCGAACGAAGCCGCGGGCAGAAGCTAGTAAAAGATATCTCACAACTTGCAATGGAATGAAATTAATGAATTGTAAGCATAATTTGAATAGTAATGCGAAGATTTGGAAATACGTTTTCATCCCCGTACTGCCGCGATTTTGCGCGCCCCCCTTCCACAGGCGCCTGGAGCTCGTGCCCTACTTGCTCCACCCAAGTTACGCCTCTGGCTGCCTTACAAATCCTTTTCTTATTAATTATTGGATGGTTTTATCCATAGAAATATAAACGTTATATCTATGGTTTTATCCTTGACTAACGCTTATTTTTTATTTTCAGGTAATTATGGCTCTGTTTATAAAACTGATGGCCCAAATACGTACGGCTCCACTTCTTATGCACGAGGTTGTGGGTTCTAATCCGGGCAAGTACCTATCAATGTGGCTTTTCAATTCTTAAGTACTTTCTTAATCTTGGATTGCAGTGACATCGGTGAAGGCAAACACCGTGACGACAACTGGACCTATAATTCATGTAACTCTGTAATTACCAATCCGCTTTGAGCAAACTTGGGGATCAATTCTCATGGCTACAGCATATGTATGAGAAAAAGTCCTTTATCCTGCAGTTACAACAATAATAG
Source organism: Luperina nickerlii (assembly GCA_963855955.1). Taxonomy (NCBI): domain Eukaryota; kingdom Metazoa; phylum Arthropoda; class Insecta; order Lepidoptera; family Noctuidae; genus Luperina; species Luperina nickerlii. Next base: position 5,860,324 of record OY979662.1, read on the forward strand.
GCCGGTATTATTATTTATTATTAAAGAGGTGACGAACTGCCTAAGCTTGGAGCAATTGATATTTGTATAGTCAATCGATGTTTGTATGTTAAAGGATTGAGCTCCGAGCTGTGACTTGTTTGTTATAATTAATGGGCATCACGATTGCGTCCTGCGCTTAATACACCTACGTCATCAACAATTCTAACCGTAACTATAATCCTCTCGATCTGTGAAGGAAATTTTAATTTATGTATTACGAACACTAATATGTATTACTTTTTAAACCTAGATCCTGTACCCTTTGCCCTTTGACCTTAACAGTGGTCTGTCGGGCAAAGGTCTCCCTTTTCCATTCATCTTTTTCTGCTGCCTTTTCCGGCCAATCAGTCAAGAACGAGTCTAAGTCGTCACGTCAGTGTTTCTGAGGCCGGGGCCTTCAGGCAATTGCGTGACTATCCTGGCCCATCTGTCCTGATCGATTCTGTAGTAGTGGCCCGCCAAACCCATTTCAGCTTTGCGGTCTTATCGCCAACTAATTTAATTACAACTAGCGACATTCTAATAAAGTTATATAAAAAGGAACAAGCAAAAACTGCTGTATTGTCGACCTATTACAAAATATGTATTAGTACATTTTATTGACATTTAAAGTGCTTGTAATTGCCGAATTGGATAGTAATTATATAAAGAGATTATTCGCAATGATTTGGTTACCTACTGATGCAATTGGGTCAGTGCATTCAAAGAGATCAAAAGTGAGTTCGTTGCATACTTATTTTTTTTCCAATAAAGGTGAAATAAACGTAGATAAAGAGCAGTGGTGGCACAAAGGTAACGACCTCGAGTTACGAGTTGCAGGTCATGAGTTCGAACCCAAACAGACACTTTACTTTGAATAGGTACCTATTTTTTTTTATTAGTAGATTATTCCTAAGGCATTAAGGGCGCCTTTGTACCTTTTTGTGCGAAAAGTTTAAATAAATAACGGTGAAGGAATACATCGTAAGGAATCCGGCATATCTTAGAACCAAATCGTACTGAGCCCTCGTGGTGGATTGTGGTGGCCGACCCCAACATAGTTGGGAAAAGGCTAGGCACATTGATATTGGGTGGTTAGAGCAGAAAAAAGGCCGCTACTGAAGTCATCCTCTCATGTGTCATCGTATGACACCGATAAAGTGCTTATTTATTTATTCGAGAACCACGGAAAAGAACAATTCAATAGAACAAACAGCGACTCTTGTGTCAATTCAATAATAGAACATAAACAAAAGCCAATCTATTGTTTTGAATTGAGTGACGTAGACACAGTTTACCCCCTCAAAGTAGTATACGAGTTTCCTAGTTCATCTTAGTTAAACTTGAATGCCAACACGACGTCATTGGAGCAGTTTCGTAATGCAAGCGAACTTCCAGGTGTTGTTGACAGACTGCGCGGTGGATAGTTATATGGATAGTTTGGTGACGTTCAGAGGTTGAATTTACCTATTCGAGGACTGAGATTCGAGGTAGGACTTGATGCTTTGGTAAATAGCTGTAATAATAATGTAAGTATGGTCTGTCCAAAAAGTATCTGATGAAAATGTATACAAATGGATTAGAAAAAGTACCAGTTGATGCTAGTTTGTAGTGCCTTTCACAAATTTTAACACTTAAATCCGAAATTCTAATTTAAAATCACTCAAAAGAAATAATACTTTTTTTCATATGATAATTTTACTAAGGTCAATTTTATAACCTCAATTTTCATCGATAATTTTTCAATTACAATTCAATAACAAAAAATATTGTTGGAAAAAATAGTGAGATATAAAGTTGTAGCCTTCTAAATACAGATAAATGTGTTGCTAGTTCCCTTCAGTGAGTGATTGGGTAAGAATTTTACCTGAACGGTGTTTATTTACACTTTCATCAGATACTTTTGGAACAGACTATAGTTATTCAACTTCAACAACAAGAATCGGTTTGTTATTCCTGACAAGACTTAGGTATTCGCTCACCCTTTACCGAGAGGTAACCCTACCTGTCGATACAGGATGGCCGAATACTTGAGTGTACAAAGTCACTCAGCTGCAACAACAGTGTAAGCTTGACCCATAGACTACTATTATAAACTAAAGAGCTTGACCCACCCGGGTGCTGCTTAGACTGTTTTAGCTGAAGAGATCTTTAGAATAAGAAATCATAAGTAAAGGTGTTCACTGACATAATGTATGTATTTTTTTAACGTTACCCCTATCTAGGAATTACTCCTGTATCGTGGGTGCGTTTACAAACATTTAAATTCACATACACGAACAGCCAGACCCGGAACAACTACCTGTAGGCAATACATATATTTGTTCTGTGCGGGAATCGAACCCGCGACACGCAGCGCAGCAGTCGATCGCTCAGCCACTGCGCCAACCGTGTGTCATTTAATTGTGGATATCGTTTGTTGAAGATACTTAAGGTTTTTCTATTTCGTGTAACTTGTTAAGTATGTTGAATAGGGATTTAACATTTTGGTATATGTTTTTTGACTCTTTGGTGTAGTATTATGTAAAAGGAATACACGATTCAATGAATTTTTTTCAATACAAAAAAATATCAAAGTTACATCTATTTTTTTACGTTTTTCGACATCACGGCGTAACGCTTAAGAGTTATTCAATGGGATTTACTTTAAAATATAGAAAATTGTCATATCAAAGTACGAGTATATTCAAAATAGTTTTAAATTTCATTTATTTTGTTAAAATAGGAGTAAATTCGTTTTGGCACACACGTCGTTTTATTCGGAGCGCACGCACATTATAGCCATCTCTCTTCTTTTGCGTTTCAAAAGTAATTGTATCATTTTCGCTCGCTTAGTAGATCAGTCGCTATGATTTATTTTCGAGTAAAAAATTCTCATCGTCACGCAATGTTGGCAAATGAGAGGTAAGGACTTAGTGAACGAATATTTAATCATTAAAATGATATAGCAAACAGGCTTCCAACTTATTCAATCCTTAATTCAGGCAAACCAACATCAACGTTCAAACGCTAACAGTATAACAGTACAACATATTTCAGTGTTGCGATTTTATGATTTCCCAACAGAAAAGCTTAAATGAATCTTCGTATTTCCATACAATTTATAAAATCGGAATTCAAACGACTTGTCTGTTGTTTGTACCCAGGATATACCCAGGATTTTCTTGCCCGTTCTTCTCCATAGAGATCTACGTTTTGGAATGGGCAACTAACCTCAACGTTCTGACTAACTGACCGACTATTTAATCTTGACAATTCAAAAGTGCCTGTATATAGTGTACATGGTTTAATTGAAATAAATGCTTTGAGTTCGACTTTGTACAGACGCCAGCACATCAAGCTACCCGAAACAGTCAAATATTCCCAAACAACTTTGAACTTTATGCTTTAGCGATAAAGTTGAAAATCTATTAAAGAAATTTGACAGATTGTAGTAGCTTGATGTGCTGGCGTCTGTACATTTTGTAGACCTTTAATTTCCGCGCTCATATTTGATTGAACATTTCCAGTTTCCAGGAAATTTCCAAGATTGACTGGGAGACCCAATAACATGGCGGGGACTGAACTAGGTAGACTTAGCCTAGCGCTCTGTCTCTTTTAGCATCTCTTTCAGCAGCACTGCAGTACGCTACTCTCGGACTATAATCCTTTATATGCTAACATGTCAAACGATGTTATTACGGAACTACGATTCGAACTTTGTTTTTGCATCTTGCATAAAAAACGAACGTGAATGAAATCGTGTGAGTGGAATCCATGGGCAGGTATTTCGTTTGACAATATGTTCATTTTTTGCGAGTATGGAACATATATTAAAATACTTGTTGATGATTGTGTCTAATAAAAGTACAGTGACGTCACAAGGCATGTGGCGATGTCACGAGTTCGAATTTCGTAAATTATAATTTTGCTTTGGACGGTAACAGCTTTGAACAGTGATGAGTTGATGACTGATGACATACACACAGACTATCGCAGTACACTGCTAGACACATTAGCTCCTAATTCGTTACACACTGGGTCTTTGACCTCCCTTGACCAGTCTGTCTTAGCTACCTTCTCCTAGTCGCTACGGTGCATAATGCTGAGGGTAGCGTATCAATCTTAAAAACCGTTATATATTAATTATTTCGACCCTAGATTTTATATAGCATACTAAGCCTAATATAATGCTACCACTGCTGGGACACAGGCCTCTTCTCTATGGGAGGAAGTGGGCCATAAACCACCACGCGGGCACGGTGTGGGTTTGTGGATGTCACCATGCCTAAGATTTTATATTATCTAATGGCTACCAAGCAGATCAAGTCACATACTAAGAGGAAACCACAATTAGTAATAGTCTGAAAATATAACAACTGAACAAGGTGTACATGCTCCTTCTTTCAAGAAAAACCCTTTACCGTTCAATAGAATAGTTATAGGAAAGGAATAGTTAGAATAACATAATTCTCTTGCGCTTAAACAAATTTATTTATGGTTCGGCGGAACAGAACCCAAATTGCTCAACACACTGTCAATCGGAATCTGAATCATTTTGAAGCAAATTGCGAATCCATTGCTTCATAAAATTGCTCGAAAAATTTTGTATGATCAACACGTAAATAACGCAATGAATGTTGTTGAACTGTTAAAACGAAAACGATTCCGATTGATAATGTGTTACGCAATTGTCCCGCAGGTCTTCTTCCATATATAATACTAGCTTCTGCCCACGACTTCGACCGCGTGAAATTTCTTGTTACTCCGACCCACCCCGTCGCATCGCATCGCCTGCCCGCGCTATTACTTCGTTTTTGCTTAGCGTTCTTTCTGACTTTTTTCTTTTTGCTCGGCTCCGAAAGGTCATAGCGTGATGTTAAATAGCCTATAGCCTTTCTCAATAATTGGGCTATCAAATGCAATAAGAATTTTTCAAATCCGACTGGTAGTTCCAGAGATTAGCGCGTTCAACCAAACAAATAAACAAACAAACAAACTTCTCAGCTTTATAATATGTATTAGTATAGATTGATTGTCGTTTCATTAGTCGCCATGTTATCTAGTCTACAAGCGAATATATTATATCTAAAATAATAGTAAATGCTCATCATCATTATTGCCATCATAAAAACACGGTCGCGCGGATTTTATCGCGCTCTGGATTTTCAATTCTAACACAATGTTGGATTTTCAACTCTCGGCGCTATGCAGTGCATTGGAGATCCAGTGTGCGAAAAAATCCCACCGCGATATTTTTACATCGGTGGACGTGGACTAATTCTCCCAAGGATATCCACTGCTGGACCCTGGTGATATCTTAAAGCAATTATCGCCACAACGACAGACGGTCAAGTCGGTCAACTCATTAGAATACAAAATATGAAGGTGCATGATAACTTCAACGCAGCTCTCGAAATAAAAAAATCCTACGTTTTTTGCAAGTTGCAGCGCTTTTTTACGTTGTATGGTGATTACAATTTAATTCACGGCCATTATGATAAAATAATTTTACTAAATTATAATATTCGGTGACGTCAAATTTTCACGAAATAGTCTTATTTGCATCGAATATAAGTTTGATCAATTGAATTAAGTACGTACAACGTAAATAAGCGCTGATACTGGCAAATATTGTAAGAAATTTGGGACTCGGCGAGCTACCTTGACGGATCTAAGTCCCAGTTAAGCCCAGTTTTCCTAATAGGTACTTTATTTCCGCTTGTTCCACCGCTTTCGTCTCAGCGCTCGTCTTACGGCTTCCAATCAGCTGTGAGAGAGAAAGTTCTACGTTTACCGCCACACCGGTACACCTACATAGTGCTGCCGGCTACCGGTTCTTGCCTACTTAGAGATTAGAACCGCTCTATCAGAATATGATACGCGAAATTGGGTACCGATGCGATGAAAATATTCTCCAATAGATTAGATGAGCTCATGACTAAGAGCCCCGTTTGAGCTCAACACTAGTCTGGAAAACCCGACATAAATATGTGAGGAATAACCGTAAAGACTAATAAAATAAATTTAAGAAAGTGTCTCACAAAAGTTAGAATAACAAATTCTGTAATATCTTAGAACCCGACTTTTTAAACATAACTATCGTAGCAATAAGACGATAATATTAAATTGTTATTAACTTCGATAAATACATAAAATTACAGACGAACAGTGCAAGCTAAATAAAAGCTTGTAAAAAATAAGTTGAATTTAATAATATAATTTTAAGATTCACCTGACTTTCTAGTATGTAGGTATTCATCCATGCACATCTATAGTTTGATAGGAAGCTGACGTGTTTTCGCCTTCTCTGGAAAAACATGAACCTTAGCGATACAATATCCACCTCATTTTGTTATGCTATAATCAATTAATAATAATTTGACTTCTAATGGAATGCGCTTTCATTATGACCTATCAATTAAATAATAAATTAATTATTACAGTATTGACGCAGCAGTTTGTTGTAATTAACTCCAGCGATGCAATAACTTCATTTCTGAATGCATTTTAGTCCAAAACAGAAATGTTAAAAGGAAAAGGACGTACACGTTTTGACTGCGCAGGAGTTCATTAACCGGTCGTCACACCTAATTCGTAAAGCAGGTAGTATTTACACATACAAATGCCACATGAGGAAATGAGGAGGTCCTGCAACTTCGAGTTGCAAAGTAAATACAAGTGGATGGTAGGGCAAATAAAAATCGGTATTCAACTTTTGGCTATTTTTTCAATTGACAGATATTTTTTTCGTGGGATAATGTTGACGTCTAACAGATTTTGTATGGAAGAACTGTATAAAATTAAAAATGATACCTCGGATAAAATTATTTGGCGTTGGAAAAATACATATTTAAAAATTATAAAACAGTAGGTACATAAAAACGCACACCCGACTTTTCATATAATCGTGAAAAGTCGATCTACATCGTCATAAAAACAAAATAGCTGTTCTATGCTGAAAATCATCACCATGAATATTTTGGTGAACAAAATTTGAAGTAAACACTAATCATAACTGATTCTAGGAAATCCAGGGATTGACAGCTCACTTCAACCAAGTTTTCAGTTACTTTTTTACGGAAAAAGTTGTATAACCAAAAATAAACTAAAACTCACTCATGTTTGAATATACAATCAAGGAAAAAATAAAAACGTTCTAACAAATTAATTTTAAATACTCACTGCTGCAATAAGATATTACGATTATACTGAACACCATGCTTGAATATTATTAGGATGTGAATATCGCAAGTACAGCAAGGTACAATGCGTGCCACGAAAGATGAGACTTGACCCCGCCTGCCCGCTTTTTCCGCCGCCCCTATGACGTCCGGTCCCGTCCCGCACTCAGACCTCATACCGCTAAAGATACCTAAAATCGTGTTCTGCGCATGTCAAACCACGTGGTGTGTCAAGTCTCATCTTACGTGGCACGCATTGTAACTGCGTAACACACTATCAGTAGCAATGGGTTTCATTTTGACAGTTCAACAACAATTATTGCGTTATTTACGTTGTTGAGCTGACAAATTTTTGAACATAAGAAGAATGGATTAGCAATACCTTTCAAAATGATTCAGATTAAGATGGATAGTGTGTTACGCAATCAGGGTGCTGCTACCGATGTGGTTTCATCTGAACGATTAACGTATTATAAAACCTTTTACATAAATCGCCCGCAATAAGCGCCGCTCGAAATGAATTGCATACCGCGCCGCTCCGTTTTTGCAAACTCTTGATCCGTTTTTCTTTGTCAGTCTATATTCCCATCATTTCTATCTGGGCAATGCTTAGCAGCCAGCAGTTAATATTATTACTATGCAAAGAAATGAAGTATCAGTCCCGCAATACGGAAGGTGCACAAAGAAAAACGGACCGCAAAAAATGATTCAGATTGAGATTGATAGTGTGTTGCGCAATTAGGGTGCTTGACATGTTTATTCGGTCTCAAACGTCTTCAACTAATCGTGGAATTTGTCAGCGATAGATATAAAAAAAATAAAGTCCACCCACTCACTGCTGAACATAAACCTCTCTTTTCATGTGCTAATCCCCACATTACTGCGCCAGCTTCATCCAGCAGCCTAAATCCGTGACACACTATCAATCTTAATCTGAATCATTTTGAAGGATTATTGCAAATGCTTCACAAGTTCGAAAAATTTGTCTGCTTCAACAACGTAAATGAATATTGTTTAACTGTCAAATTGAAACCCATTGCTACTGATAATGTGTTACGCAACAACCCTGCAGGTTAAAAATAAAGTAGAGACTGCCAATCACCTCTTCCTCTTCTTATGATCGCAGTATATTCTTAAGCACAGAGGAAGTTGGTGATGAGTACAATGCGTGCCACGAAAGAAGAGACTTGACACACCACGTGGTTTGACATGCGCAGTACACGATTTTAGGTATCTTTAGCGGTATGAGGTCTGAGTGCGGGACGGGACCGGACGTCATAGGGGCGGCGGAAAGAGGCGGGGGAGGCGGGGTCAAGTCTCTTCTTTCGTGGCACGTATTGTAAATGCATTCCAATTTCTTGTCCCAATGCACAGGGACACAGGGTCAGGGAATTTAATTCTTAAGTAAATTGACACCCTTAGTTAATGTGTCTTATTATAGTTATTTATTGTCATCTATACTACTGCCAAAGAATGACAGTTGTGATTTGAATATTTGAAAATATCATATTGGCAGTCAGTTTGATTGACAAATATTTTCCCTGACTTTACATATTTTTCAATTCGACCTTTTCAGTTCAGGAACTTCATAGAACTTACACTCACGAAGACAGGACGAATGAATTTCAATGAACACTTGTAAATATGAAATTTTGATCGACGTTGCACTAAGTTTTGTAAAGGATTCTTGTCGGATGTCGGTCACACATGTCAGATTTTGTCAGTCCTTTGTAATATCTCCAAGCTTATGGAACTGAGTATATTCAATCTGTGCCTCCACCACTCCAAGATGTCTCGGAAGGAATTGCCGTGTGAAATAGATTGTCACTATGCTTGGTAGCTCAACACATGAACAAACTGTTTATTTATATTATTATATCAGAGTATAGAAACATGGAACGCACTTGTGTGTTTTCGTAAAGTACAAATCGACACTAGTATAACTTATAAAATATTTAATCTAAGTTATTAGATCAAAGGTACTTATTGGTTTAATAGGTTAATTTGTAATTCATCAAGAACATGGTTCTAATAAAGCATTTGAAAAATGCTTGGTAGGTTTTCAATCAATAATGGTTACCCATTCTCATTTTTATTTAAGTTTTTTAGATTTTTAGTTCCTATCTCTCTCACAAAAAATAAAAATTTCGCATCTTTGGCCTTGATCTTTGGCCTTGAGAATAAATCTAAAGAATTAAAACGAGCGTCTAAAATTCATGTTCACATTTAAATTGAGAATTTAATGTGTCGTCATTATTATTATTGGTGTCTGACACATATGAAAGAATTGCATTCGCCATTCATCATCGTCAGATAATATTATTGTAATCGTACAATAATATTGAATATTTTGCTAGTTAAAGCTCAACAGGAATCAACCATTTATTTATAGTTTTTTCTAGGTTTTTTTTACGTGTTAAGTTTTAATGACCTACTTACTATCTGTCGCATCAGAGTGTGAGAGTATGAGAGCTGACCCGAATATACTTCCTAATCAGACTAATGTTAGGCCCAACACAGATGGAAAGAAAGAAAGAAAGAAAGAAAATTGCGTTGCACAGGCGTCCTCTCTATGAGAGGGAGTGGGCCTTAATCGACACGCAGGTCCAGCGCCGGTTGGTGGATGTCACACGTCGGTTCTAGGACATGCCGGTTTCCTCACCATATTTTCGTTCACCGTTTTTAGAGCAGTGGTGATGAAATAATTTACACAAACTTAACATGCCTGCCTGGGTGCGAACTTATCACCTACTCATAAGTCGCGGCCGTTTCCAATGCGCCACCACTGCTCCACATACTTATTCGAGCAAAATCTAAAGATATAGTAGTAGTAGGTGTCGTAAAACCTAGGTCATCAAGTACCAACTTTAACTACATTGACAGAAATCTGATAACTAAGTTAGAAACTGCATAATGATGAAACCAAGTTAGTAACTATATAAGATACTATGGATGGATAACTGGATACTTAGGTACTTTGCAAAAACTACAGCTCTATGAACATTAACGTCATACAATAATTACAACGTACAATGCATCAACCCAAAATCATACAAAAATTAAGGGAAAAAAAAGAAATGACAGGAGACAAATAGATCTCTAAAAGCAGAAAATACTATAAGCGTAGAATATCTTTTAAAGTAAAATTAAACTTGCATATAGCTTTAAACTAAATAAAAACCAAAAAACAACACCGTTACACACGTCTCCTTAAACAATATCAACATGTTTCAAAATATGAACAATGACAAACCCACGCCATATTCCGAATCTCACGGACATGTCTAAAAACTCTCAAACATACTTGTGCCACTTACAAAACGAATGTTTTTACTGTAAAATACTTCGCAGGACTGCGAACAGAAACCGATCTACCAAACTAGGTAAAATACAATAAATATTAATATGATACTGCCAGTTAAATGATAGTCACTATCTCGAATTAACACTGTGCCGGGTGCTGTCAGAAAATGTAAGTGACAGATCGACACTGTGTCATTGTTGGAACACGAACTGACCGATTTCGACCCACACGTTGACGTCATTGTGCCGAACCGGTTTCAAACCACACTGCATTCAATTTCATAAAATGAGCTAAAACAGACGGCCAGGTTTGCATTTATAGAATGCATCTGTATTAATATTAAGGATTCAGCTAGTTGACCTTATGGGAAAATTTATAGACTGACGTAGCCAAAACGGTCATTGGATGGATTGGATTGGACTTGCTAAAATAGATTAACTAAAATTACTAAGTAATTTTCTTTAATTTGTTTTCAACGCTTTGAACTATCACCAGGATACCTAACGCTAGCCTCAGTAGTAAAGGACGGCCATGTTCTAGAACATGAGCGCAAGATTCTTCATCCGTGAATGTCCGCGTTGGAAGCAACTTGGTCGCTGTCTGGTTTACGCGAAACGATGCACGCCTGTTGACCTCCATGCCATGACCTGTAGGAAAGTAAAAATGTCAATGGTCAAGGAGACAAGGGCACGTTAAGCCGTTGGTCCTGGCTGTCATTCGATGATCTTTGACAGTCGATGATGCAGTTGCTAAGGGAAACCAGACTTACCATTTTAATTAAATTCATTATATAATTCTAAAGGCCTAAACGGCTCTTCGTCATCATTCTCTTGTTCTTATTTGGGGTCGGCGTAATAACTATTTTTCTATTATCATACCCTTTCTAGTCGTACCATCTTTCACACAGTCGGTTTATCATTTCTTTGAAAGATCAAAGAAAAAACTTTAGTCAAGACTGAAGAAAAGGAGCACCGCGTCTTAGCTCTAACTTTAAATGCTATAAGATCTTCAACGGGTTTAACCTTTACGTCATATACATTATCTCTCCGCACATTTTTATGATGATATTCAATTACAAAAATTGCTCCATTTTATCAGTAGTAGACCGGGAAAAGTGGAAAGAGGGAAGGAAGAACTTTGCCCTGCAGTAATAAATAATAATAATAACCCCACCGCCGGCGCCGTATGTTGCGAATCATATTTTGTTCAACATTCAACCTGACACTGATCTGCAATATGCAAAATAAGGTAAGAAAATATGAATTTCGCGAGCTATCCCTTGGGCTTCCCCCTTAAGTTTACAACAGGACTCGATCAGTCTGAAAATCTGGAAAAACTTATAATCCTTAATCAGAAGCTTCATTTACTTAAGTATAAAAGCAACGTGATATTTATAGATATTTGATATGACAACGAGCCGCGACCGTGCGGCGAGGTCAACTACTTTGCCGAGTTTATAGCGGACACTGCTGTGACCCTTACTCGAATCAGAGCTCGCTTTATTATAACTTTATTTCTTCTTATAAATATGTTTGTGTAGGTACTCTAGAATGTGCTAGAGAGTAGCTATGGAAGTCACGTAGAATTTGCTTTTAAAGTTTTGGTCAAATCGGCGGTTTAATTTTTACATATTTTTTTTATTGCAGTATTTTGATTTAATATTGAATGCTCGTTTTTGATGAGGAATATCAACATGTATTAAGATTTCAACGATGAAAGATTCCACTGTTGAGTTGTTTTGTGCACAGCCTAGAGAAAAACAAAACCTAGTATGTATGTTGGTACCTAATGTACCAAGAATGCAAGCTCCAATGCCTGTTTCTTCCCGTTGTTCAAATATTGAACGGGTTATGTTGGATGAATGGGTCGTTCTATTTATTCGTACGGTCTTAAAGGGGAACCGAACTCTTCAATATTGCAGGAACTGTGAAATATCAATGAAATTCCTAGAATTCTGAAAAATATAATTATATAGATTATTATAGAACTAGTTCACCCTGCGAACTTCGTAGCGCCTCAGAATATATAAGAACGAATGTATGAGAAAATTAATTATCCTCATTTTTTTTCATGGTTTTTTTCATGTTTTAATAGTTATTCTGCTATTCGGCGCGAAGATAAATCCATCAAATCAAAGATCATAAAAATCGTTAAAGCCGTTCTTGAGTTATAAATGGTGTAACTAACCCGACTTTGTTTCATTTATATTGATGCTGATTGCAATGTGCGGGAAACGGGATGTCTCGAATTGTTTTCTTTTTCTAGCTGCATGCGTTTATATTATGGATTTTGTGATTCCTTACGTTTTATGTAAACACAAGCCGATGGGATTTCCCATCGACAAAAATGACGAAAATTTGTCACCTATTTAGGAGACAAATTTTCAAAAATCCTTTCTTCACCTTCGTTGTAAAAAGAAACTCTTGTGCAAAATATCTTGCTCTTAGACCCAGCGGGTTAGGATGTGTTGTCTAAATGAATGAGTTTAAGACTTATATTAAGTTGTTTGAACGTTGAATGAGTTTAAGACTTATATTAAGTAGATACCTAAATAACTTTATTCTCAAGAGGTGGGCAGAAACTTACAGAAAAACACGACAGACGTAGGAAAAAGAAGTCTGTAGTGCACCAGAGACGTAATTCTCTATGACACATTGAACGAAGCCGCGTGAAATCAACGTGAGATTGGCGGAATTCGCAAAGGAATTGACCTGATTCCGAAGTAAGGAATCGGTGAATTAGGGTCCTGAACTCCTGCTGACGTGTTATTTGCCTGTCAAACAGTTAACCTTGCTAACAATCATCATTACTTTGTCTTTAATTAGTATGCAGTATCGACCACTTCGCTGGTCGCCTACACAAAAATGATTTGTATACTGCCCAAGATTAAAGTATATCGTCCAAGGTTTTAAGGCCCATATAAAGAGCACTCGGTTGTCCATTGTTCATAGATAAAGGTCCGTTTCCGAACAAATCATTAAAGGGCAAAGGCCCGCGCCCACTTGTGAAATGAACGAGATTTTAGTATTAACATGAGATTATTTTGTTAGAAACTATTATGTGACCGAGCCTAATCGTCGAGAAATTTTGCCCAAACCAAAATTTATCCTCAATTTCGATCGAATAAGTCACGGGCCTCCGGCAGACCGCGAAGAAGAGGGCGCGGTACGATTTTGATGTCTTTTTTAACAATTGGAGAGAAGAAGCGCAGAATCGAACCAGTAATTGTTTGCAAAAGCGTTAAGTTTCATATTCCTAACCCTCCGTAGGATTCCAAACGTTAAGGATGAAAGACAAAATTAAATGAAGTTATTTGATTTCAAACACATTACACAGAACGATGATTTCATCGTTCTGTGTTACTAAGCAGTGGTATCAAAGAGAGCAACCCTTGCATTGGATATTTCTAACTCTGCTATTCCCAAAAACAAAAGAGTGCTATAGTAGTAATTAATCAAACTTTTGTCCAGCGTAAAACTATGAAGCTATTCACTACCGAACGTTTGTAGCTCTCCCACACATTGTATTGCAGGAGTATTGTGAATTTCCTGTCTGTGTTATTGGGGATCCAGAATTTAAAATAAAACAACGCGCGCAACGGTAGGACGACTGGCCGCTCGTCAGTGATAACAAAACTAGTTGAAAGGGGATGCGCTAAGGCACAGTATAAAGACATAATATTATTACCGTGGCTAAGGTGACCTGCAAATTGCAAAAAACGTAAGACAATTTGAATTTCGCGTTGGATTGATGCTTTCGCCTTAAGAGGACTACATGACCTAAAGTGCGGTCACTGTCGGACTGCATAGAAAAGAAAGAGAACCGCGATGACACAACCCTGGAAATTTATTGCAAAATATGATGCAATTATTTATTTACAAAAAAAAATTTTATTTAGACTAAAACACTAGTACGTTATTTGTAGAATAATCTGACAAAAAATCAGAATGATTGTATGTTACAATATTATATTGTTTTTATTGTAAAAATAAAGTTTTTAGAGGTATCTTCATGAATCTCTTCTATCGACCGTATCAAATTAATTGTATTATGTTTTCATCACACTATCTAACTAGCATATATATCCAGAATAAAATCATATATTTTTCTGATTTTGTTTACTGTAGTGGATCATATACTTTTAAGCATTTTAGAACTTGCGTGTTTTGCGTTTTATAGGTTCCTGGCCTCTACTTCTATTGAACCTCCGTACTACGACGCTAGATCAGCTCAATAAGGTGTGTTACCCTTACCAACAGAGGTGAGATCGACCGTATTTCCCAGACGAGCTCATTCACAAAGAGCTCTAGTACCAAGACTATGTTCAACTGCTCGCCACAGTCGCCACAGTAAGCCAATGTACCAAAACTATCGGTTACATGGCAACCTCAATTCACACCGCGAGGCCACCATAACAATTTCGTAGAACGTTTTCTAATCACATTTTTTCCATTCCGCAGGTGTTAATATTGAGAATGGACCGCTATGTAGCATCAATTATAGTTGTTCGGTACGAATCAGTCAGGTTTCTTTTTATATCTTTTCTGAATACCAATAAATGTTGATACTTTTGAGGCGGTTTTTTAGAAGTATTTTAGTAATAAAGTTTCCTGGAAGTGCGTATCTAGGGCGATTGGATTTGATTGCGAAATACACCCTTATTGCATCTAAATATAACACATGATTTACTGTGGTACGGTAATGTTATCTAACATTACCGTGCTATGGCAATGGACTCCGGAGTCTAGGAATAACTTGCTTGCTATTCTTGCTTGCTATGCTTGTTATTCTGAATATTTTCAATACAATCAGTCATTTTGTTCAAACAGGTCAGTACATACGCTTACTTGTAGGTAAGGTCTGTTTTCATCTGTTGGTTTAACTTCATTGGGGCGAGCTGGTACCACAATCGGTACAAATTTGTACCAGCTCGTCCCTGACAGGAATTAATAAAATTATAAGATATGACAAGTTAATAAGTTAAACGCGAACTTTCCCTAGTACTTACCCATTTAGTTCTTGTGAAACTTTTTAGTTGACAACTCATTTCATATTGATATTCGAACATTTGTGTGTTTTTTTATAATGTCTCATGTCATCCTTGTGAAAAACTTAATTTAAAATCATCTCTGTACAAACAACAATTTTACTTCCATATCCTAGTAATCTAGTTTATTACATCAAAATTTATTATTAAACTATTAAGTTTTGGCAGGATTTTCCAGTAAGATAATAATTATTTAATTACCTGAACTACAGAAAAACTGATGCAGCATTTAATTAAAATCTTGCTAAAGTATTTTCTATCTTCAGGATTATAATAATTTAAAAGTTTATTTCAATAATTATTTACAGTGATACACATATCATTAGTCTATAATTTCTTGTTACAAATGACATCTGTAGCTGATCTAGGCGTAAGTATTTTTTTGGATATTTTTCGGTATTGAAAGCTGTAGGATTTTTTTTCCTAGACAATATTAATTTATAATGGGTAGTAATAAAAGCTCCGACAAAAAAGTAAGAATTGTCCTTACTTAAAATATTAAATCTATTGCCTAAAATACTAACTTTCCGACTACTTTTGTCCGAATAAAAATGACGAAACGACCGTATAAGATACTAAAATCTTCGAAAAATAAACATGACTGTTTATTGCTATAATACTTTTCTACCAGCTTAAATTACGTTCTACTGAAAACTATGAGTCTCTAATCAATCACTCTAATCAATTAATATATACCTAAGTAAAGGTGTTTGTATTCTCATACGCTCTATTTCTATGTACTTAAAGGGTTTAAAGTAACCTAACCAAACCTAACCTCGGAGTGCCCTTCGCTCGTTCATAAATATGTTTTCGGAAACTTAGTATTTTTTCGGAAGTTTAGTATATTTGTTTGGAAATTTTATTTATTATTTGAAAGTACAGATTATTGTTCGTAGAATTGTAATTTGAAGAAGTAATTAATTATTCGGTAATTCATTTTAACACAGCTTAGTCAGTACCTATTACATTCAACTACAGTTCGCCGGAAGTTAATTTGTTTTTCGGAAGCAATATTATTTCCCATTTATAATTTACAGATTTCGAAGTAAGGCGATGCATTAAGTCGTGATTTTAAGGAAAATGCAAAACGAACTTGATTATTCAACAAAATTTGAATATTACCGACAAAACAATCAGACAGGTTCCTAAACAAGCACTCAGAATCAGTTTCTTATAAACGATAACCTTAACATTTACATTAGTTTCACTTATCGAAAAAAGTGCAACAAAAAGCGCGATTAATTTTATTAAGTCTGAAGAGATTGCGACATCGCAGTCGCGTTGCGAAAGATAGATCAGCGCCGGCGCAACTCTAATGGCTGCTTGTCACGAGTTCACGACCAACGTGCGTTGTTTTAAAATAAAAATAGTTCAAATAATATGATTAACTTTTAAACTTTAGCCGTTAGAGCACATAACACAAAACTTTACGTGGTTGAGATGTACCTACCTATAAGTACATCCACTTTTCACCAGCTATATTTAAGCTCAGACCAAATAAAAACCAAAAAAATAAAGTCAGGCCAGGGGTCAGGGGTCAGGGTATCAGTAAAGTGAGGCCGGTTTCGTAAACATGTGTGCACATAGTGACGTGTAGTTTGATTGTAAATGTGTGCGTGTGAGCGTGTATGCACAGAGCGGCGGTGTAATTTTTGCATGCTTCACTATGTTGTTCGCAGGGCTATATCTTGACTTTTTATTTGGTCTGAGTGTTTTAGGCGCAGGTTATAGGGGGCGAGCCCATTGCCGTCAACCGGGCACAAGTCTGCTAGCTGCTACTATATGTTTCAAATCAATATTATTTCAAGTTAAACAAATATCAACTTTATTTTAATGGTAGTTAAGTTGATTATACCTACGTAGTGCAGTGAAAAAGAGAAAAACACGGACTGTCTTCGCCATATTATGAATCATAATGTTATCCTTTTATGATTCTGCCAAAGTGGCCCCAGGTCATTCCTTACTAACTCGACGTTCCACATTTGCAGACCCGGACATAGCAGCTCTACCCAACACATGTTTTTCCTAACAGCATAACAATTAAAAGATTAATTATACAAAACGCATCTGCCGCCAACACGAAAATTCCGGTCTCTAAGACCATGGATACGATAAATCTTAATATGTAAGAAATAAGGTTCGATTTCGGCTGGCATAAAAGTTTTGCTTCAACTTGAACTTGAAAATAATAGTTATGTAAAGTTATAAATAATGTTCTGTCAGTTTGTTGGGTAGGCGATGGTATTATGTTGTACCATGAGTATTTTGAGTATGTTGATTGTCTTGAGTTAAAAACATAGGTACATGATAGGTAGGTAATAGGTAATACGGGCTGGTGTCCGCAACGTCAATGCGCGTATTTTGCGTACGGAAAAATAATATAAATAAATAAAAAACATATATAATATAGCTGCGCTGAGTTGCTGTCACGCCTGAGGTGGTGTCGCTGCGAGGCTTTGGCTTGTAACTGGCTAGATTAGTGTCACTCGTTAAGTCTTTGAAGGACAAAATAACGACTTGCCTAAATATTCCTAAAAAAATTTAAAATTTACCAAAATATGACATCTGTCTTTGTTTCAGTTCTTCGGCATAATAAAAAAGCCATAGTCTATTTCATTCTGTGTCAGATTTATTTATTTGCCAACAATGTAGGTATAGGTACCTATAAGATACTGCCGTACTTACGATAAGTGCAATAACTCGGATTTTGGGCTTTAAAAAGTTACATAATCCGTAATAGGCAAATTTTGCTGATTACGGATATGTATGTAACTTTTGAAATCATAACTTCAACGATCCGTGAAAGCACCTTTGGATCAGTGGGTGACATTCTGCGTTATATATAGGTCGCGGTTCGATTTCCATACGGAACTCATATTTTCATGAGCTACATAAATATGTAATTGTATCACGTCTACCTTTTAGCAAGCTAATAGACGTCTGATTAAAAAAAAAACCTACGAACCACAAGATTTTTTCTAAGAAATGTTACTTAAAATACCACAGTAATTCTAAAGTGAGTGCTAAACGTCCTTCTGTTTTTAGTTAACTGCCGTCGAAACAGAATGTCCATTCAACAGTGTTAGGCCGTGGGAAAATAGTCAAGGTTAAATATATTTACAAGAAATTGGTACTACTACCTCAGTCGCAGTGTAATCTGTGGCGCTACTACTGAGTTCGTTACGACATTCAATATTGCAGCAATGATTAATCCTAGGGAGCCGAAAACCATAAATAACCAACCATAACATCATGATCCCATGCCCAGTGGGACGTAATAAGCCAGAAAACACATCACTCGTGTGTCTTGAGGTATGCAGAACTCACAGGTATAGATAGACCTAGATAAAGCAAGTATCACGATCTGTATGAAAACCAAGCGTGCCATTTTTTGACTACCTACTATGACGTCACAAGCACTAGTGATGGGAAAATCAAATCGATTCAAAGACGCCGCCGCCGCCGCGTGTGGCACCCGTCTCGCCCCACACCCGGGGCCTAGCGCCAGCGCTCACGCTTACCCAGTCAGCAGTACTCAATAACTCAACTATGCAAACTGTACTAAACCACGCGAAAAGTTGGCCATACTGAGAAAAGTGAGCTCACGCAAAATTAATAATGGTGTTTCCATGAAAATCTAGTCTAGTCTCTGCAAAATGAAGTGTGTCAGACGTGTCAAAACCAAACAAGAATGCGACCATCTTTTGGCACAGTAGAGCGATCTACGATTTAAATCTTTGAAATTATGGTGGTCTTATACTAGATAAGTACAAGAAAAGGAAGGAAAAAATACTAAATATTTTTCCAACAGCTACTCGTAAAACATATTCTATTCGTAAATTCAAATTAAACAAGCCTTTTTTTGAAGAAAACTTTTCAATTTTTTAAGCGCCTCGTATAAAATGAGCACAAGGGCTGCTCAAATGCATTCGTTAACGTCCATCACGCCTTCGGCGTTATAGCTGAAGCTAATCGAATATGGACGTTGGAGGCCTTTACGTGCAGCACTACATTTTAAATGCATTATTGGACCTTACACGTGTTTCGTTAGTATATAGCTACTACAATCTACTTTATGTACTTCCTAGTATACTACTAAGTATATTATATACAGTAGCCACGAAGGTATTTCATGACATTTAAACTTCACTGACTAAAATGCGCATAACTTTTGTAATTTGGATTTTGTACTTTTGAAGTTTCTGTATTCTTCGAATGGACCCCCATTCGAAAAATACAGAAACTTCCCATTGCCGCTCATTTTTGCGGAGCGAATGACATATTTCTGACCTTCTTTTCCCTATTGAGAAATACTGGTTTCCTAAGCCAAAAAAAGTTCCAGGAATGGTTAGCAGATTTTCGTCTTCAGATTACCCGTTAACACCTTTTTTTTGGAGAGTATGGGATCTTTACACATAGTGGTGGTCCCGGTTCCTCTTAAAAGACCAATTCCGGAACCCCCCCGTGCAACGCCTGTAAGGCACATCCCTGGGGAGCCGTTAATACCTAATAACAGACCCTAGATGCCTGAGTGAGTCCTGACCAGGAGGTCTACTCTCTAAGTCCGTCAACGAAGATACGGGTCCGACAGAAAGTAGTTAATTCATCAAAATATGTAAGTGTCAAGTGCAATTTTTCGGACGGCAAATACATATCGGGGGAGTAGGGTCAACAGTCAAATCTTGTTGTCATTCATTCTTAGTTCGGGCTCCGAATTAATCTTATGTCCGTGTGTGAAGGTGATACACAGTAGCAAACGATCTTAACTTCGGCCGATACGGCGGGCCACGGATTTCGTGCTTAGGGAGTAGACCCCCTAAAGCGATCGTCGCGCGAGTACGTGATCGACGCAACCGTTTGTACGAATTTTGACTATGTCATATATATTCATATAAAAGAGCGTATTCGTTGTGTACTCGCACGACAATTGCTTTTTGTTAGGACGCGGCCTTAGGCATCTCGAGACGAACATCTTAGTGTCTTGTGACATTTTATTCTTACTGCATATTTCTTAAGAGGAAATGCGGTCGGAGAGACTTTTTAAAAAAGCCTAAGTAAAAAGTCATAATTCGAGGTTTGGCTCTCGCCTATTTTCTCCTCCAATATTAGACCAATTTAAAAGATATTTCATAAACAGAATAAGAAGGATATATACTGTGCCCCTATGTTTTCCTTTTTGATGATACATTATTTTTATAAGCACTAGAACCCTCTAAAAATTCTCAAAATTTCCGCTGTCGACAGAGTCCTAATGTACAAATTTGACGAAAAAAAAAAACGTAAGGGCACAGTATATATCCTTCTTATTCTGTTTATGAAATATATTTCAAATTGGTCCAATATTGGAGGAGAAAATAGGCGAGAGCCAAACCTCGAATTATGACTTTTTACTTAGGCTTCTTCAAAAAGTCTCTCCGACTGCATTTGCTCTTAAGCTTAAATAAAATCCTTCCTTTGTTGCGGCGCCTGATGTTTCTGGATTCTTTTATCTTTTGTTGCATTTTTTTCTTATCTAAAAGACAAGGCTGATTTTTTTGTTAGCAGTGCAAATTGTTTTTTTTTTTGTATCAACTAAAAACAAAGGCATTTTAAGTATGGTCCTACACAATGACTCAATAATGGAAGTAACGCATGTACCATAGCAGGCATGTTGATTAATTTAGCAGATACCAATTAAGCACAACGGCTGTTCTTTGAACTTCTACATTTTCGCAAGTCGCGCGGGTCAAGTTGTTTTGGGTATGCTGTTGCGAACAATTTTGTTGTCCGACGTAAGTCATAGAAGAATTGTTGTTCGTATTGCAACGAACATTTTTGAAGAAACTCATGAACAAGATGAATAATAATTATAAAAAAACCGGTACGAATCGTGTCGCTTGCCGTTGAAAAGCAAATAAAGAAGGCGCTCCGTTATCTACGAGATGGGTGAGTGACAACAAGTTATTGGATTGGCTACGGTATATTTTTAACTATAACGTCATAATGATATTTTAAGTCAGACTAGGTTTGAAAAGCCCACCAAACCAACAACAAATGGAAAATTTTGACGCTTAGAGAAAGCTTTTTCTGATGAATGTTATGTATATACGTACTGCTATTTCTAGATGTATTTAAATGTACCTACATGAGACTTTTGTACTAGGTCATCATCATCATCATATCAGCCGAAAGACGTCTACTGCTGGACATAGGCCTCCCCCAAGTCTTGGGGAGGGGTTTGCCATAATCGCCACGCTTGGCAGGTGGGTTGTCGATCGCAGTATAGTATGGTGGTGGTATGCATAGAGAACACTGCTGCCCATCCTCCTGTGGGACCCTTTGTCGCCTTTTACGACACCCATGGGAAGTATGTACTAGGTCATCAGCCAGGAATCAGCAGCTTATTAGTCGATTCGCACGAATTTATACAATAAAGTTAAGAAAAAGTACACGTTTTATAATATTGAATTAACTCTTATCACTTCTATGCGCTAGTGTCCTGTTTTCTATACTTTAATAATAATCTCATATTGTTATCATCAAATCGCTTAATGTTTATCACTTGTCCCTCCCATCCAGGATTAGCGACCTCATTCCTATCTTCTCATGCTTAGTTCATAAAGGTCTAAGTACCTCGAGTTAGAATTTAGAAGTACCAACCAATTGGTACAATTAAACTATTGTTGGCCCAACTATTTATTTTTATGGTTGCCGCGTGATGGATGGCCTGACCGCGTGACCCACAGAAGACATCCCAGGCCTAAATTCGGCTCTGTTTGATGAACTAATTATTTTTGTTGTTGTTTCAGTACTTTGGCAAAGTAAAGAGCATGGAAGGGATCCCTCGTCGTAAGCTCGAACGCTATTTAGGTACTAAGTACACTAGCCGAGGTTGTTTTCAGATTTCACCAAATATGAGAAAAAGTTTGGAAAAAATAATGTGAGCGGTTACCACAACCAGCCTATAATGTTCCCACTCCAGGGACACAAACCTCCTTGGTTCGAAAGGGAGTAAGCTGTATCTATAGTGCGGGATGGTAGATGTCACATGTCTTCGACTTTTTGGTTCTAGGATATGCATGTTTCCTCACTTAGAGCATTAAACCATTAATGCTCTAAGTTTCCTCACTTAGAGCATTAAACCAACTTTCCTCACGATGTTTTCCTTCACTGTTAATATTTAAAGGATCATAAATACCTCTACAACAAAATACCCTCCTGTAAAGAAAATAAACTCAATGAATGCATACTAGACTCATTAGCTGAATATTTAATCACAAATAACACTCTTTCTAAAAATTAAATGCATTAGGTGAGCGTATCATAATTGATGAAGTGACGATTGTTACCAATATTTATAATTTAGCTTTGAAAATTGTTTTGATCTAAGTAGCTTTGTGTCTCTTTTTAGAAAAAACTAGCTTCCGCCCGCGGCTTCGCCCGCGTATTATGTCCTTAAAAAGTCCTGTTTGTTCTTCCTCAGGGTTCAAAGTATCTCCATAAAAAATTTCATCAAAATCGGTCTAGCCGTTTCAGAGATTAGCCAAACAGAAAAACATTTTTATTTTATTTTTTTATAAGTTCCGTTTATTCGTATATAGTAGGTATATACGAAACTTATAAAAAAATAATTTTCATGTGCATTTAGTAAAAATAACAGCTTTTTACTAAATGTACATGAAAGTAGTTTCATGCGGTTTTAGTAAAAAGCTGTTATATTGACATTACAAAAATAATTTTATATATTCGTATTGATATCTTGAAAAACTTTACCGTCCGCCATTTAAAAAAACTGGCCAAGTGTGAGTCGGACTCGCACACGTAGGATTCCGTACCACAAGGCAATAACGCCGAATAAAACACGTTTGTTGTATGGGAGATCCCCTTAAATATTTATTTTATTCTGTTTCTAGTATTTGTTGTTATAGCGGCAAAAGAAATACATCATCTGTGAAAATGTGTACTGTCTAGCTATCACGATTCATGAGATACAGCCTGGTGACAGACAGACAGACGGACAGTGGAGTCTTAGTAATAGGGTCACAGCCTTTGGGTACAGAACCCTAAAAAAAATAAAATCAAAAGACATTTTCGGAATTAGAGATGACTCAGAAAAATAGTACCGTAAATTACAATTAATTAAACTGCAACCGTATACTAAAGTGAAGTGAAGTGAAGTTTTAGTTTATTTATGTCATCGAATACATTGGTAATAATAATATTCAGGTGACCGATTTCGGTCACGGTGGCCAATCTCAGCGGAGATTAGCCAGGTGCGCAGGAGATATTATAGTGTACAAGTGTGCGCGTAAAATCAGGTGTACTCTCTGTTCCTTTAGTCCGATGGGACGGCAATCCGAGAAGACCGGGGAGAGATCAGTCGCAAGACCAACGGCTTTACGTGTTTTCTGAAGCACAGGGTATTAAACCGCCAACTTCCAAACTCCGGGACGGACTGCTAATAAATTCCTAATGGAAAACCCAATAACACTTTGTCTGACCAGGGAATCGAGCCCAGGACCCCACGCTTAGCAGTCGCGCTTGCAACCACGAGACCAACGGGGCAGTCAATATAATGGTAACAAACAAGGCAAATTGAAAATATCTAACTTTGCCTGCACGACGACAAACAACAATTAACAAACTATAATTATGAAAGAGGAGCACACTTGAGAGCGTGCTCTTCTCTACTCACCAGACTACGATTCCAGGAACAGAAAACGGGCTTTGTTACTCCGTAAATACGCATCTCAAAGGGGGAATCGAGCGAGTGCATCCAACGAGTAATATGACTTCAAGAGTTCACGACAACTATAAAACTACTATTATGAAAGAAGCCCACACTTCACGCTAGGGTCTCAGCGTACTACGATTTTTGGAATATGGGTGTAGGTGCTCCGTTAATACCCATCTCAAAGGTTCAAATCTGAGCGAGTGCAACCAACGAGTAAATACGACTTTTATCGTGATACTTAAAGCGGTTCTATCACTTGTATCTTCTAACTAACAGAAGTTCTTACTCTCAGCTAATTAAAGTTTCAAGAGAAACGGACTACGCAAGGCACCTTAACATAAAAAAAACACTGTGAAAACTTGTTTTATCAGCGAGTCAGTAAGCGTGACTGGTACAATAGTAGGTACACGACACTATCATAGACAATCTATACTGTTGGTCTGTCCGAGTGTGGTGACGTCACTTCAGGAACTGTCAGAGCAAAACAAGCAATCTATAGGCCCCCAAAGGTGAAGCTAAAGGGCTGAAACCTCAAAACATAAAGCGTTTAAGTAGGTATGTCAATCAAACCAATTACAGGCACATTTTTATGGACAAGTAGTCATTCAGTCAGAAAGATAAAGCTTTTTGCTTTTACCCAGTGATAGCGCTACTAGTTTAGTCGAACTATCTTTCGAACTATCGCCTTTAAGGCTACCCGCCCACGTCTGACTTTTTATAGCACCGATTATCGGGCCGATTTTCCACCGATTCTTATGACCGACTCAACGGACACGTCCGTCATTTTGTCTTCAACACAACGTCCTTCCCTAGCAAGTGAATGCGGCCGACTGTCGGTGTGTGCGTTAAAGCATACGTTTCCGAACGTTTCATTTTTCACCGATAATCGGATCGGTCGGGATGCACCGATTTTATTTCTGACTGACTTTTTGTAGGACGTATGCGTTGCACTATTGCCATCAGTACGGTTTCTTCTACAAAAATCGGTCACCGATTATCGGAAGTGGGCGAGCAGCCTAAAAGGATATAGAACAGTAGTGGCCCAGTGGTTATAGCCGCGACTTCCGCGTGGTAGGTCGTAGGTTCGAACCACTTCAACAGGCGCTTTGTTTTTTATCAATTATTTCATCACCACTGCTCCCAAAACGGTGAAGGAAAACATCGTGAGGAAACCGGCATATCCAAAAGCAAAAATTCGAAGACGTGTGACATATCTTACGGAGACAGGCCTGTGTCCCAGCATGGGAACATTGTAGGCTGATCATGCTAAGACGGTTTCTGCATTATGTATATTTTGACCCAGTTTCCTTCATGAAAACTTTCACCTTTTCGCACTGGTGACACTATCTCACTACCTTATGACATGATCAACGTAGACCGTTTCCCCAGCTCAGTAACCACACCCGCTGGAGCCGCTAGGCGTGACGATTAGTACGTATATAACCTAACTATGCAGTAAGATAAAGGCTCCTGCAAACAGGCGCGACGCGCGACGCGAAACGCGCGCGATACAAAGGCACCGCAAGTCGCGCAACGAGCGGTTTTATCACGTTTCGCGCCTGTTTGAAAGAGCCTTAATACAATACAACAGAAGCTAGCAGCTATATCTTACATCTCAGTATGCTAGGAATGCGTGATACGGAAGACGGTCAATGCTAATAGTAGACTTCCCCTGCAGAAGGATTGTTGTAATTGACACGCGTGATAAATGGCTTGCTGGCGTGTGCGCAGGTGGATATTGTTGTTCACTGTCGAACACATGCTGTATACCTAGCTAGTCTTTGTGAAAATTTTAGCACTAGGTAAACATAATTGGCAATACGGGCTGGTGTCCGCAAGTCGACGTCAAAACGCGTATTTGAGCACCTTCACTCGGATAATTCGTCGAAAGTTTCCAACAACGCTGCATGCAGAAGAAAAAAAACGTATCATTACAACATGCTTGTATCGACAAAAGCCAATAACGCCTTTATCGACCCGGGAACCTAACGTAGGACTCTAGGAGGAGTTTCCAAATTCAAATACGTAAAAGGCAAATGTTAAAAAAAATATAGCAGACCATTTTGAAAGTTGACTTAGGGCTGATTTTTCAATCGTCTGATAATTTTATTCGACGAATAATTTTGAAATATTGACAGTTAATTCATACAAAAACTGTCAGACGTCAAACTTATTCCTCGGAAAAAGTTATCTAGCGATGGAAAAATCAGTCTTAAATAGTTTTCCTTAAAATTAGTACCTACACATAATATGAGTGAAACCGGATATCAAAGCTAATATGTCATAGCATACGTCACAACAATCTCTACTGCACCTGTGTGAGTGTGTGTCAATGAACACGCATTAGTGTGCCTACGCAAATACCACTAGGAGCTCTATAATGCTGCTTAGAAACTATTAAGTAAAACATTAGTTTGAGCTATTTTGTATTAACTATTTTATTATTGTTTCAGGTAAATAATAAGAAGAAGGCCCACCAAGTAACCGGATGTATCCAAGTAATTAAAAATATAAAATGCAAAGTAGTTAAATTCCTCGCGGAATTCGGGAAAGAACCCAACCCGCGCGCGGGATTCACCACAGTATGAATCCAGCTTTCAATTTCACAGAATTTTACCCTTCCCGTAAACAATAGCATGTGTATAAAATTAACAAAAACTCTTACCAATTAAATATAATAAAGTTTCCAAGAATAAAACGTAATATTTTCAATTTACGGAACTGTTTTGCAATTGGAACTGGTGTATTGCAACTAGAACGGAACTAGAACAATATTCGGAAACTACAATTTTAAATGAATTTACTGACGATACTGACGCCCACATTTTAGCTGCCCACAGAAGCATGGGGAACTGTCTAATGTAAGTAATGTACGTAGGTGTATGAGTACATTGCACTCGACTCGCAAAAATCCTTGACTTTTCACTCAAAATCACGTCTATTAGACAACTCTATCAACAAATCGGGGTTCCCGTAGGCGGTACTTCAACAAATATACAAAATAATAATCCCTTCGAGAGAATTTGAGAAGTAAATTCACAACGAAGAAGCATGCACAATGTTATAGAAGGAGGAAGCTAATGCTTGCGTACTAGGGATGCATCCGATACCGATACCGATACCGATATATCGGCGATACTTCAGGTTTGCCGATATATCGGTATCGGCGATATTTTTATGGTCGATTCAACGATACTTTTCAAATTTCGCGCTTTAAAAATGTAATGTAAATGCGCATGTTGTCCCGTCTATTTCGTTGCAAACGAGGCACGAACTAAATTTGCTCGGGGAAACCCCGCGCTTTATTCAGTGTTTTGTTTCGCCCGCCCGCTTTGGCCTCGCACTCGCACATCTATCCCATTTCGTTAGGTTGAATGTTGTTGCGCGTAGTATTTTTCCATGCAAATAAGATTAAGAATTACATATCGTAATTGTTTGTGTATTGTATGTCATTTATAACTAGTCGTTTGAGTCAAATAAAATAAATAGTAGTCATATCAACTTCAAAACACAAAAGTGCTAGGTATATGGAATCACTTTGAAATTTCGACAATTGATAATTCCATAAAAATCTTATAAATGTTAATTTTGATTACTAAAACTATTGATTAATTGTGTTTTATTTAATCTACCTTCCTTTTTGAATTCAGTAAGCGTATCGGTATCGGTATCGGTATCGCCGATATTTTTATAAGAGTATCGGTATCGGTATCGTATCGGCAAAAAGGCGTATCGCGGCATCCCTATTGCGTACCCTTATACCAGGGGCACGTGTGTTTCAAAGAAATGCAACTGGAAGGACACATATTCCAACTGCATGCCTTTGATGTACACGTGTTGCCTGTGACGTACAGTTATACTGCACAATAGTGAGGAGAATATATCTGAACTGAATTTAAAGTTTTCTCTTTAAAAGTACTTATGCCTGAATGGTGCTGCTGCCTATGCCGTTGCCTATTTTTAGTGATAACGAGCATTAAGAACGAAGGTTCTGATTAAGTAACTTGTATGTTATTCTTTGTTTTTGTAGCCAGCATACTGCACTGCTTAGCATTATAAACAAGTGGTACGCAAGCCTTCGTCATCCTGTCATACTATCTCATGCACTGGTAAATGACGGTTTTCGTGAAAATTTACGACACCAGTTGGCACCACTGTGACAAGAGGTCTTCCAATATAAAAAAATATGATGACGTTCATCATTCGATTCATTCATTCGTTCATCATTCAGTCATGACTAAAGAAAATATAGGCTCTTTGACAGATGTCTGGACCTGACGTGTCAGTGCTGCCACCTGTCGAACGTCATTTCAGAAAACCCTCATTGCTTGCCGAAAACGCGTACAGTTCACACTATACAAACGATTAAATAAAATAACCGCACATTACACCCGCATTGGGCCGCCGCGCTTGGGCCGCGCAAATGTACGAAAGTGATAAGTGCAGGAGATTATTTGCGTTGTGATGCGGCCCGTTCATATCCCTATGTGCGTGAGCTTTTATAGTCCAGCTTCTCAATTTCGTCGAAACACAACACCCATTCTTCAAAAGTCTGGACAACAAAAATGACAGCGCCGAATCTCACCTACTTTATCCGCAACAAACTCCCAACTAAAGAAAAACTAGAAGTCTCCTGAACAACTTGACCGACTTCCTGGATCCTAAATTTCCCTTTGATACATATACGACCTACAGCCGAAGCAGAATTGCAATAGACAATGCCAGTGTTCATTAAGTCGAGTCGAAGTATCGTTTACCATACAATTCAAAAGAAAATTGTTTAATAGGTACCTACTCTTAAACAGAAATAAGGGCAGATGAGAATAAAACCAAGAAGCGAGTTTCTTTTTACTGATTTTTGGAATTACTGTCCAGGTCATCTCATAATCTCATATAAATTCTATTACACCTACGAAAAAATGGCTCTGATTCGGATATGCAACGTCGAAATGAATAAAATTATATAATATCGTTATTAACTCACCATGGCACCTGAAAAAAAGACCCAAAACAAACTGCACTCCCACAAAAAAGATTGGCCAGAAATAGTAAACGTGTAAAATTATTCCCTAATCACGCAACATCACACGGTTTCAAACCTAGCTCTAACCGCCAGCTTAGTTTATCAGAATCTCCACCTAAACTAGGGTTTATTAGAAACACGATGATCAAGGTTTGAACACGAGTCTAATAAAGCGGTGTTTACCTACAGATGAAACTTTTTCAACCCCTATCGCATTTAATTTTGGAGAAGGAAAACCAGCGTGACAAATGGTTGTTTTTGCAATAGGTAGTCAAACTTTAATCAGTGCCCTTCTGTGCATGAGAAATACCCTACTATAACATAATAATTATATTTTTGTACGGCTTGATCAGTATCTACCCCAAACGAATAAGTTCAATGCTACGATTTCTCCATTACTATCACAAATATTCATTAAGTAACGCCTGGACCCAGCAAAAATTATAACTACACAACAAAATACTCAGGGCTTTGTGATAAATCTAATTACCATTAAATATCCAATAGTGTGCATATCTTTTCAGTCTTACAATACCCGATAATCATTCATTTACAAATGAACAAACTGGTCGCAAGACAAGCAAAAAGGACCTTCAGTTAAACTAGATTTCACGGACCAAGAGATCACAATATTTCCTAGATTATAATAGATATTCTATAAAACATGGAACAAAATTAAAAACAACACTCTTGTTGGTTTACCTTGCTTTATTTTATTTTACTCTAAAACTAAAATGAAGTAAGGAATAAAATACAAAAAAGAAAACAAAGTCAATTTCTATTATTCCATTCAACATTCTCAAAACCAATACGTTATGAAATCTTTGGTTTATTTTCTATATGTCTATGGAAACCTACGGTTATTCAGTTGGAGCAAAACACTGATTGATTGTATCGAATAGTTTTAATTTATTGGAATGTAGCTATATTATTAGGGTGATAGGAACACTATTCTAAACTAATTAGTTTATATTATTAACAAACGTATTCTTACAAAACAGAGTAACAATACTTACGCTCCACACAAAGGTCTAGAAACGTCATTAAGTAACAAACAGGCAAAAAACTTTTTTTGTCTCTTTCTCCGAAGATCACGCGCATCTAATTTGCAGGTGGTCACTTCACAAGATAAGCTGACATATGCCTTTATTCATGACCATGACCAATACATTTTTTGTGTTGGTCCGGCCAACATATGGCTAGCATAGAAACAGTGGTTCTAAAAGTACCCGACCGATGCAAACTTCGCAAATAAAGCCAATATTTGCCACTATTGCAGACAAGATAACCGACGGCATATACGAACGAGATGCCGTGATTGAAAATTATCTTGGCAGGAGATATCTTTCCTGAATTAAGGGTAGTAGCAGCGGAAGACGTACCGGCTCTTCTACCCACAAACACGTGGAAGGAATCCTCAGAGGGAGAAATTAACGAAAATATCAGAGTAATTTACTCAGAATTTGCTGATTGCCGACCCTGCAATATGGAAATAAACAAAACCTCGCCTGGAATTTTCAAAAGCATGCACTACGAAATCATATTACAAATTATTTATTTCCACAAAAATTGCAGATGCGAGCAAAATTTTTTTTTTTAATAATAAGCTTTGTAAGTTACTTGTGCTAAATAGGCCCAAGTCTTGCATATCGGCATTGGAAAGCAGTCTGCACCGCCGCTGACGTCATCATAATGTCAGCCTGGAATCATCCACTGGGCCAGTGCCGGGTATAGGCATCCCCTTTCTTCTGCCATACTTCCCGGTTTCGAGGGTCTCTCAACCAGAGCTTTTTCTGCGACTTTGACGACATCGTCGACCCATCGTGACGTCACGTCACCAGAATCCGAATTGATAAAGCGTGATAAAATAACAAAGCCACAAACATCAAAACTTACCCATTTCTAGTACAATTAAAGAATTGTGTCACACTCACACAAGCAATGAGAATTGTTTTTCTTCTCTTTATTTGTATTTTTGTATACACTGAGTTCCGGAAGATATATATAAACTTCGACCAGATGTTCAGACCATGGAAATAAGCATTTTTTATTATGGACACATTAATGAATTCTTATTTTTTGTAAATTTTCATACAAACTAAATCCCTTGACGTAAATCACCCGATATGCATGCCTCTTTGGCAACAGCGTATTTTCATTCATAAGATTTAACGGACTGAAACTTGTCAAAAATAAGTTAAGACCCTTTCTTACTGCATAGCTCAATTAAATTTCATTAAATGAAATTACAAATATTTTTGTAACACTACTTCCTTTGTTAGATTTAATTTGTAAAAGCTAAAGAAGCGTTTGACAAAGTTTATGTATAACGTGAAGAACACTGTGTATATTATTACCTCCGTCAGCATTTTTTTAAATGAATTTTGCATAATGTTCGTTCACATTTATACTTATAACGCTTGTAAACTAGTACATGCCTCAAAGTTTTCCTTAGTGAGTTAATTAACCTTGCTCTTATTTTTAACTTTATGAAAGTATCTTAAGTTGAGAGGAACTTGCGCAATCACTGCGAACTGTTTCAAACAAAACCACTCACTTTTTATTGTTTTTGTATCGAAGTGCGCGATGATATGGAAAAGTTTGTATCATTGATCAGAACCTGTTGATACACAAGCGTCGCTGCTGGTAAATTATTTGACTGTGCCAAGTTCTTCAGAAGTTAACGCATCCTGCGTTATGGTAGCCCTCGAAATACAAACTATCTTAAGAGGAAATGCGGTCTGAGAGACTTTTTGAAAAAGCTTAAGTAAAAAGTCTTAATTAGAGGTTTGGCTCTCGCCTATTTCCTCCTCCAATATTGGACCCATTTAAAAGGTATTTCATAAACAGAATAAGAAGGATATATACTGTATCCCTATGTTTTCTTTTTCAATAATAGTTGTCAAATTTGTACACTAGGCCTTTGTTGACAGCGGCAATTATGAGTATTTTTGAGGGTTCTCGTGCTTATAAAAATAACATGTACTTATCATGAAAAAGGAAAACATAGGGACACAGTATATATCTATTCTGATAAACTTTGAACTGAGAACAGGATACGTATAGTTATTTACGCGCAGGATATAGTTATTTAGGTTTACAAAATGTTCAACAATATATCACTTAGAAACTAGATAGGTACGTTGGTTGTGTTTCTGTAATAGTTTTAAGGCTCCAACAGGTACGCACGATGACGCGACGCGGCGACGCTGGCCTTTACCAACTGCCACAAAAATCATGACCTCAAACATTCTTAATTCAATCATTTGAATTATTACATTGATGTTGACACTTGTTACAGCTATGCGCTAAATACGTGCTCTGAGCATACTCAAGTCACAAATATCTACATACCCAAGCGAACTGTCTCTCTTTAAAATTCGTAACAAATCGCATACTACCATTGTCCGTAAGACACGGCTATTATGTTACAGTCTGTCGAAAATCTATTTCGACACCGGTCGACTCAATCTACGTAACAAGTAAGCAATAAAGCTTTGTGCTAACAATTGTAAACAGCTGCTGAGTTGGGTAACGCGTATTTTTGGGAAAATAATAACCCCAAGGCCTTCTTTCTAATTGCGAAGTTGAAGTAAAGGGATTTTCGAACACTAAAGTCTTTCTGTTTCAGTTGTTGAGAACAACATTTATAAATATTTTATTTTATAGGTAACAGACTGACCCGACAGACGTTGTCCTGTTTTTGATTCGAAATACACTTGGCGCCATCTATAATATTATCATAATAACGTTATTGTTGTTGTCCTCGGGAACAGCAGTTTTTTAGAGATGACAGATATATCCGTTTCTGTACACCTGACAAAGTTTATGCATTTCAGGATGATCGGTTCAGTGGTTTAGGTGTGTAAAGGTAACAAACAAACTTACTTTCGCATTTATAATATTAGTTAGAATTTGGAAAGCTATCCTAGTTAAACAAGGCCCATATGCATAGCGCCATATAAATCTAAAAAGAGTAACAGCATCCAAAATACTTGTCGAAATAATTATACATTTTTTTATATTCCTGCCTGCTTTTCTTAGAAGTCTGACGTCACGATTTTGAAAGTCAGCTGGGAGCTAAAATTTAATCACTGAAAAAATCTTACCTACACTTTTCATGTTCAAACAGTGTGCAAAAAACTCCTGCAACAGGATCAGGAAAGGAAATGTATTTATCAAATGTAAATTGTTCGATTGTAGGAAGGGTGAATAATTTATTTATATTACCTGCAACTGGATAGGGCATCCAGTTGCAGGTAATTTAAATAAATTAATACTACGCACGCTCCACCTGAAAATCTGATAGCTGAAATCCTTCCATGAATCGTCAATACGTTCAGTGGAACAGTTTGCACTGACGAATTGGGTCGAATTTCGGATGTAATTTCTAGAAAAGTGGAAAGGCTAAATAAATCTAAATTTAAAAAAAATGTTGTAGAATTGCGCAGTGAGTACATGTACTCAATGTAATATAAATTTCACTGATTACTCAATAACAACTACGTCATGCACTGCCCTCTTTATCCCTCTCCCCTCTTTAGCCCTGCATTACATACGTTATACCTACTGCAATGACACCGAAAACGAAAACCAACGACGATGGAATGATGCCGACCCATCCGATTTATTTAATTCAGACACAGTGATCCATATTTGTTAGTATACTTAAAATTTATGTTAGTAACCAAATATTAAAATACATGCCACAATAATCACCTTATGGCTAAAACTAAAATTAAATAACTGAAATACATAAAATCAAGTTGTAAAATAAAATTCATTCGTTAAATCGTTTTCATCTTTAAATTAATTAAACTCAAGAAAATCATTAAAAACAAATAAACTAGACTATGAGAGGGAAGAGTAAATGCATCTGTGTCCACGCACACACTTGTGCACTGTCATAGATGGCAGTTTCCGCTGAGAATGGCTGCCATGGCTGAAATTGGGTCTGGAGAAGGGTCTGTACTGCAAAGACACTTGATAGATTGATTCCCTAACTTAATTACCACGTGGAAACGTCTACATGTCCTATAACGTGTTATTTTAAGCACTTTACCTATTTATGGCTTGAATAATGAAATATGCACGACGAATTGCATCGTTCACGCGATTCAGTTCCTGCCTATTAGTGTCGAGTTCTTTTCTGTGAATGGAAGAAGGAAGGGAAGGGAAGGGGAGGAGGAGTGAGTAGGGAGGGGATCTGGTCATTGCTTTTATCGCTTTATCGAATAATAAACGAAGTATAACTATCACCTTATGTTTGATTTTAAAGATATGATAGGACAACAAAAACATAGTTAACTAATAATATAATAATAATAAGTTTATTAATCAAAAATTAAAAATACAATGTGACGGATTCGGTGAGCCACAAACTAAGCATCTCTTGTATCTTGTGGCTCTGGAGTGCAATTTTACAATGTTATTGATTACATTACAGTTTGAGGATGTTAGATTGTTGTTTGCAACCAGGTAGCTAAACTGGTACTCATTTTATTGGTAGGTAACTTAATTGTTATAACATAGCATAGCCATTCAATTAAAACAGTACCTAAGCAAAAATGCAGTCCTTCTTTATTACATAGGTATAACTCGATAACACACGTTCACCACACAACGTGAGCAACGTTTTTCTGTCAGTTAGTTCATTTTAAACGTAATTATGATGTGCTGAATATTGTGTATGAGTAATTGTAACTTGAATTAAAAAATGAAACCCTTTTCCGATTTACATGATCTTTTTTTCTTAGTTATATTTTTTTTTTGTTTTCTTTATTTATTTATTTAAAGAGGGTTTTAATCTAGACAGATTTTTGGCCAGGTTTAAGTAAATACACGCTGGCGGAGCTTAGAGCTAAACTAATACAGATTCAAGGTTCTGATTAAATATATAGTGTGGCTGTGTGAGGTTTATTACTTACCTGTGTTATTCGCTGTAGTTCCATTCCTATAAATCAATATACGTAATGAAACTAGGGTGGCACATCTCTATGGTGGTATGGTTCAGTCCCACCCTACCCCCAGGGGTATAGCCAGGGGTATGGTGGGTCCGGAGTGTGAATATTAAAGTAATCTAAATCACAATTAGCTTATTAGAGAATAGGACAATGGCTCAAAATAGCCAGTACTTACGTACACTGCAGTCAACTAGGTTGCTACCAGATGTAAGCCGAACCTTCGTCGCAATTGATTATGCATAAAGGCCCCCTAAGACAGGCGCGTCTCTAGTAGAACTAGTTCTATGAAAATTTCCTGGAATTTTTTCACCTGAATCGCGTTGCACCGTCGCGTCGCGCCTTTCTGTGAAAGGCGGAAAATGCGGTTTATAAGTTACATAAGTGTTGTAAGTATTTTTATTAATAAGCAATTAATTTTGAATCAATACATTTTATAATGAGATTGATCAGCAGTTTGATGAACTGACTTTCGAAACCAGAAATGCATCTTAAAGCATTAGGTATCTATATTTTAGATATGTTAAGATAATTTAAAATCTATAAACCCGAAGCTGATTGAAGGCTCCTTCCTATAAACAGGCGCGACACGCGATATAATCGCGCGCGACACAAAGGCACCGCTCGTTGCGCGACTTGCGGTGCCTTTGTGTCGGGTGTCGTGTCGCGCCTGTTTGAAGGAGAAGGAGCCTTGATTCATTCTCAACACGCACAGCTTCCGGTTGAGTCATCCCGTAAGGAGTAACACAACTCACTCATCACTGAAATAAAATGGACCACACAAACCCAATATTTGTTCAGTGAGGGTCAACTTTGTCGTAAACTAATAGCCAATGGGTACAAAAACCTGCGGCCGCGACCCGAGAGGCTGTAAATCAGTCGGCAAGTCATCTTTGACGACATCTGTTAAACAGGCAACGTTCGTTCTTGAGCATAGGCGCAGCATGCGTAAGCTTTGTCCCGGACTGTCATAATTATTTTTAGTTAAGTAATTCGTTTTCTTTTGTTTATAATCCATAACGATATTTTTTTATTATTATTCACGTGTCATTACTTTGTTTATTTTATGAACTAAGTCATGCTTTTAGAAACATTTAAAACTGTTTGTTATTTTTTTTTTTTTTGTAAATAGATTTATTTAAGTTATAACAATAATCTATCAATAGTTTTAAACAACAATTGCATAGTAAGTGCTATTCCGGACATTATGAAACAGGTGTCGTATTATGACGGTTTAATGTCATCATGATTTCAGTGTAGGTGAGAGACAGAGCTATACATGACCGATAGCATCATCCCTTTTTCGGACTGGAATCATGATGGCATTAATACATCGTAATATAACCACTACTGACGTTTTTTTGACTCGACATCATCACATCATCATATTTTTTGGAGACACATCAGCCGCAGTAGCGAGCTGTCTCACGTGTCAGAGAGATTTAATTTTTTCATTTAGTGGATTTTAGTACGTGAAATTGGCAAAATTGTGGTGTTTGTTCCACAGAAGCCATTAATCAAGAGTTGAAGTTGAAGTTGAACCACTACTGACATCTACCAACACGCACTAAGCCCGCGTGGTCTATTACAGCACAATCCCTCTCGTAGAGAGGAGCTTGTATCCCACCAGTGGGACATTATTGAGGAGTAACGGAATAAAGGCCGTTATTAACAAGGATATGATTTTTTTTTCGCTTCGCAAAGTTGTAATACACATCCCAATATTAACAAACCGCATCAAAAACCAGCAATTCCTACTGAAAAAAAATTTTAAAAGTCGATGGGTTGATCAAAATCCAACAAATATATCACGTTGAAACACTATTCTACATATAAGGTTTTTATCATATTCTGAAAAAAAAAATATATAAAATGGATTTAACGGTTTTTTATTAATTACTCCTCATATGCTGATTATGCTAAATAAAGCAAAGTTAGTACCTTGGCACCTAACTTTGTAGACATGCTGGCAGTACAAAGACGTAATATTAATGTGCCTGGTTTTAACATAAGGTAGGTATCACTGCAACACGCTGGGACTTTCACATTTGCATTAAAGATGTTCAAAGAATAATTGAGCATCAGTCATTATCATTAGTTGCTGTATTCACATTTCATTTTGTAGGAGCAGTGGTGGGCCAGTGGTAACGACCGCGACTTACTAGTTGTATGTCGTGAGTTTGAAGTTACATTCTCTATGGGCCGAACACAGGCAGGTGCATTACTTTATGTAAAAAATTTCAACACCATTGCTCTCAAAATGGTGAAGGAAAAACATCATGAGGAAAGCGCCATCTCCAAGAACCAAAAATTTGAAAACATGTGACAACTACCAAACCGCACTGAGCCCTCTGGCCAGCAGTGGGAACATTAAAGGCTGATAATATGCTGTATTCATATTATGAACCTATATTTTGAATAGGTACAGACGCCAGCACATCAAGCTACTACAATCTGTCAAATTTCTTTAATATATTTTCAACTTTATCGCTAAAGCATAAGGTTCAACGTTGATTGGGAACATATTTTGACAGTTTCGAGTAGCTTGATGTGCAGGCGTGTGTACAAAATTACATGAACTTGAACTTTTGTAAGCTAGAACTAATTATATTTTACGATGAAAATACCTACCAATGATTTCTGTATGCTATTTTCCAATCATACAATTTTAATCATTGCTTTTGCTGAAAATTCGCAACTTTCGTGTCTATGAAACAGATCAGAACGTTAAGCGGTAGTCAAATCACGTTTATTTTGGGTATGTTCTTGCTTTCAGTATAATTGTTGTATTTTACAATCAGCCAAAGTTATTCTTTATTCATCTTTTCATTTCACTTATACATATTGATATGAAATTATATGACTCGTAACGTAATCTCATAACGACAATATCCAAAAGAAGCATGGTAACCCTACTTGCGCAAGAGTCGGGAATTATTTAAACTGCCTATGATGACGTCATCTGTGTCAATGATAAATAATGTTGTTTTAGTTGAAAACAGATCACTATTGACAGACTAATTTATGACCGATGACCGAATTCTTTACAATACCAGCATTGTGTTAGAAAGAAACAATGGCCAGAAATTGCCAGTTATGTTCCAAATTCGGTTCACACTGCAATGAAACAAATTGAAAATGACAAGAAGTATTATTATGAGAGGCCAATTGATTGCATATAGGAAGGTAATGTAAAAAAAATTAAGTCCCTATTGTTTGTTTAAAAAAATTGTTACGGCCTGTTTCATATCCTAGCACCATCGAGCACATCTTTTTTTTTTTAAATTGAACAGTATCTGTATTATCTGCCACACAATTTTATCCTCCCACTGACTTATTAGGTTCGACATTATCTAATTTTTATTTTGTAGATAGCAATTTAATTTTATCCTACTATCATACTAATATTATAAAGGCGAAAGTTTCTGAAGATGTTTGGATGTTTGTTACTCAATCTTGCATAAACCGTTGAACAGATTTGGATGAAAATTGGCACATAGATAGACCATTTCCTGAATTAACTCATAGGATACTTTTTATCCCGATATTCCCCCGGAATCGAAACATACGCGGGTGAAAGCACGAGGTGGCAGACAACGACGCGCAAACTGTAATCACTTACAAAGCGCAAGTCCGATCCTGCATGGAGTATTGCAGCCACCGTTGGGATGGCTCAGCGAAATACCAACTTGCCGCGCTTGACTCGGTGGAACGCAGAGCTAAGAGGCTCATTGGCGACGTAGAACTGGTGGATGCCAAGCATCACAGCTTGGCTCATCGCCGCAAGGTTGCCTGCTTGTCGGTCTTCTACAGATTGTATTTCGGTGAGTGTGCCCAAGAACTCCACGACCTCATTCCACCGGCCCCTTCTACCTTCGGACATCCAGACACGCACTGCAAGTTACCATCCCTGCCTAGTTGCTATTCCACCAATTCGCACTAAGCGTTTTCAAATGTGCTTTATAATGCGCACAGCAAAAGAGTGGAACTCTCTACCTGCGTTTGTGTTTCCGAGTGCATACAACCCGAATCTCTTCAAAGTAAGAGTGAACAGGCCTCTTCTGGGTAAGCTCACTCCATCGTAGACTTTATCTCTGTCATCTCTGTTCTAGATTAGAGTCAAGAACAAACCCATTTCAAGTAAAAAACAATTAAAAAATCATGAATTCAGCTCATTTTTCTAGACCCCTAGAACCATGTGCTGAATTTCGACCAAAAATTTCTAAATTTTGCGTCGGTGTAAAAAAAAATGCTATTTCCATTGATGTATAAAAAAGAGGCTATTTAGTAGAAAGGAGTACCTACAAGGTCAAAATCTTTCAACGCAGGCGGTCCAGAATCAAGTACCTAACAGTAACAGGTCGAGCATCGTTGTCCCTACCACCCTGTTTAGAATATGTAAATCTCAGATAAAAGAATATTTAATCTGAGATGTAAATAAATTGCTATCTACAAAACAAACATTTCTATCATCAGCATGGCGTACTCTTAGAAACATTTTTGGAATCTTGTCTCATTTCCTTATCTTCTCGAAGACACTTGTTTGCACCCGAACATGTTTTAAAACAAGCCAGACGTGTCCACTTTTGTTTTCGTTACCGCATCAACCCAAATGTTGTTCCTTAGAAGAAACATGGAAGGTGGAGATTGTTCTTGCCATTCTATTTAGGTTACCTGTGTTACCAATAAAGTGGCAACAAGAAGAAATGTTTGTAAAACGATGTTTACTTCAACATCCAATCTATTTTGAGATTTTATAGCTATGTCTCCTGTAAGTCCTGTAATTTGTAATTGAACACTTGTATCTACCAGGGTTAAATGGGACAGTAGGAAGGAGCTCTGTGTAATAGGTACTTACTCAGTGGGTGAAACAAGGCATCTAAAGATGATGATGAATTAATTTGATTTTATCGAGTATTGTGTGATGGTGGTGGTGGTGTAGTCAATCAAAATCAAAGTCCTACATGACTTTTCAATTCATATGTACCGTTACCGTAACCGACACCTCTGTTTTAAGTTTTGGCCATTATAAAGACATCAACGCGCGGTATATTTTCTTTGGGAAGAATGACCTTCAAACATATTTTAAAATTACTATGCTTTTTCAAGTTTTCACTTGCAAAAGCATAGTAAAATATAAATTCAGCACATGACTCTCGACCCTCGAGTAACTTGATCTACGGGGTCATAATGTATTTAACAGCTATTTTTTTTTAATAACTGGCTATTAATTTCTGTATTATTTTTTTTACCGAGGAAAAACTTCAACCGACTAAAAATCTCTACGCAGGGGGTCCAGAATCTTGTAGTAAATCCATGGTAACAGATTATACGTCGATGTCCCTGCAATCCTGTATTATTGTCTCACAAAGGCTGCTTCTCATACAGGGAAGACACGAGAATTGATGATAACCACGCTTCTTCGCCGCGCTTGTGTAAAACTTTAAACAGGTGTCAATATCAATATTTCTTGTAGGTACTACCTACTTAAAACATAGGTGCAAAAAACATATAAATAAATGTGAAGTTAAAAGTCGCAGCCTGTATGATAATTTTAACCAGTGTTTTATTTAAGACCAACATTATTTTATTTATGAGGCGTTAAGATTGCTCTTGATAACAAATACCTAAGCAATGAAAATTATATTTTTATTTAAAATTTTAATATGTAGGTAAATTAATTACGTAATTTCAAATCGGAGGCTAAGTGCCCATAGCAACTGAGAAACAATTTACTACCATTAAGTTACATTTATATAATGTATAAGTAGCAATTATATATTACTAAGCGAGAAAAACAAACAATAAAACGATATCCTATTAATTATAACAACATAATATTATGTTGTGGGAAAATATTACAATAGGCCGCCATCTTGGATTTATCCTTGACTTTAATCACATGTGTGTGTTTATAATAGAAGTTACATGCTAGGTATTACCTTGTAGTATATACCAAACAAACCCTTCTCTTGTTCAGGGTTTCGTGAAAGAATTGTAGAGGATCATGCTTTGACTTGAAAACTTGAAAAATAGCCATTGTTTCTTAAAAGGTGGTACTTAGTGAATTTCAGTAAATTATTTTATAGTATCATGTTTATCAATTGAAGTTTCTATTCTATCTCAAAAAGATGTATATCTACTTCGATAATTCATTAGATGGTCTTCAATTTGTGTTCCATTTATATGTATACTGCATCAATGTGTAGCTATTATAATTAAGTAGACAATGAGTAATATGTATGTTTTGGGCTTCACATAGATGCAACACTATATAAGAACAATATTTTTAATAAATATTGTAGACAGTTAAATGAATTTTAATTATTTGATTATCTTCTTGAGACTGACTCTACCTATAAAGAAAGAAAAGTCAATTTTCTTTAAAAACTACAGGAGTGCCTCTAGCGTTATTCTAGGGTAAGGCATCGCCTTTATTGTGACAAATTTCATGAACCGCGTGTTTCAGTGTATGAAACGCGCGGTTCATGAAATTATAAAGAGGTAAAGTTTGTTGAGTGTGTATGTTTGGTAAGAGGTAATCTCTGGACGTACTGATCCGATATCGAGTGCCATGATGGGGTTTGTTTTACAGTATAGTTGACTGACTAAAGCTAGTCCAATATAAAGTTAGAATTCGAATATTCTCGAAGATATCTTCTTTTGCTTTTTTCACCCTGCAATGCGTTATTATTGATTGATTGGTGTTTTCGGCTTTATTTATTAAGGAAAGCGACTTTAATAAAGGTCATAAAGAACTTTATTATATTTTTTAATATACCTATAGCCTGCTTCATACATACCGCCACAGTTCGAATGAGCTCAACAGTAACACTATAAATCATTTAGCTCTCCCACAGAGTACTGTGGGAAACCTAAATGATCGATAAATTGTTATTGTTGTATTAGATAGGACATTGTGATTTTTAACGGACTTCCAAAAAGGAGGAGGTTCTCAATTCGGTTGTATTTTTTTTATGTTTGTTACCACGGTACGCCGTCATTTAAAAACCGGTTTTTTTTTAAAGGAATCTGTTCCGTGATTCTTCCAGATTGTTCCCATTTTTATCAAAATCCAGTTCTGATGATGGGATCCATTAGGAATTGAGGGAACTCCTCAAATATTATAGGCACACCTATAGCAAAAACTAAAATACGGATCCGAAGACTTCCGAAATTAAAGTTATTTTTCACTTTGTAGTGTTTTTTTTTAGAAGTCGGCTTTTTTTGTTAAAATCTTTTTAATGGTACAATTTTTTGTATTAATCTTTTAATCAATATAATCAGGTATTCAAAATCAAAAGTCATTTATTCATACTAGGCTGAGAATCAGGACTTTTCGAACGTCAAAATAATAAAAGACAGTCCCCCAAAACGCCCGCCCTTCACCACTTCCTAGTGCTTTCGCTGGGGAGAAGACAAGACGCAACAAACTCCACAGCAGCACAGCTGTCTGTTCAGTTAGAAAATAGGTGAATTATTTTTCATTTAAATACCTATGTATAAATGGCTTTTACCTTGGCCAGAGCCTAACCATTACCACAAAACATGGCAATGCCGCCAGCAGTATCTTGGATACATTACCAGTTGACAGCGAGGTGGACTAATTTTTTGACGCTATATTTTAGTTCGCAAATGGTTTTATTTGGGTTAGGTTATTATATTTTAATTTTAATACTTTATTAGAAAGCATTAAACATAAATAGCAATAATAGAAATTATTAAGATTAAGATTTTAAATAAAAATCTTTTGCCATCATCTCCATTGATATATAATACCTTTTTATCACCGTTATAGCCACATAAGGTGAGGAGGTGTGAACATGACAGACTAACATTCTTCGATACCATAACTTTTTGCTCAAAATGCGAAGGTGGGATATTTTGCAAGTTAATTAGATAGTTCCATTATACCATTGTTAATTGTAACTGTTACTAAAAGGTGCTCGACCCGACGATGATTCAAGAAGAATATGCGTGTCATCTTTGCACATAGTAGGTAGGTACTGTGAGCTCTTTACGAACTCTCAATAAGTACCGTGATGGGTGAAAAAGACGGCTTGTCATATAAGTAACTTCGATAATTATTCTTAGGAAACCGTACTGCGTTTTTATCTTTTAATAAGTATTTCTTTCTTTCATCTTGCGTCGTACAATTGTCATCTAATCTGACTACTACCGTTTTTCTCTATTCATTAATCATAATACAAATTAATATTTGTCTAATATTTGCGCCATCTATTTATAAGGCGGTGGTTGCAAGCTACAACCATGTCTGGTTACAGCCTCTACAGTACAAATATCATATACCTACATAGGTAATAGGTATCTCAGGACTGAGTTCAAAAATCTTTGAAATGTTAAAGATGCTAATTTGGA
This sequence comes from Luperina nickerlii, assembly GCA_963855955.1. NCBI lineage: Eukaryota > Metazoa > Arthropoda > Insecta > Lepidoptera > Noctuidae > Luperina > Luperina nickerlii. Next base: position 5,903,913 of record OY979662.1, read on the forward strand.
ATAATTTTCTCACTTTATGAACAATGTTACCCATATTTTTTTTTATGTTTAACATTATCACCCGGTTTCTGATTAGAGAATCTTAAGTTGAGAGCTTCAACTGCTTTACGAATTGCGGAATTAAAAATATTTTTTGCAAAAAAGGAACAAATTTTGAATTTCGCGGACTACATAGAAGGAATAACCTCAAGTAATGATAAAGTAGAACTTGCCAAGTTCTCAACTTCAAATTATCAATTCAGAAAACGAGATAAGAATACCAAATAGTGTGTCTTATTTTAATTAAATATCATGAAAACCAAATATTAAGCGAAACAATAACATGAAAGTGCAAACTTCCATACCTAGTACCCTCCTGCCCTTCAAACAAGCGAAATAATTTTTAAGCCAGAACACGCAGCTCCATAGAATAGAATAGAAGAATAGAATATTTATTTGCGTAAAACATGGTATACAAGGTTATTAAATACATATATCAACCTGATCGACACAGATCCAATTTCTACACTTCTCACTACCCTAGACCAGGAGGCCTACCACGAGCTCTTAACACCATCCATTTTAGGACCTAAACTGAACTGTTCTTCTAATTCGTACCATGACGTCAGTTTATCGATTCAATTTATGTCATCTGACTGGAAGCCGACCCTAACATAGTTGGGAAAAGGCTAGGCAGATGATGATGATATCACCGTTGTGATAGCACAAGGGTGATCTTTACAGGGTGGGTGATTCAGTAGGTACAGACGCCAGCACATCAAGCTACTACAATCTGTCAAATTTCTTTAATAGATTTTCAACTTTATCGCTAAAGCATAAGGTTCAAAGTTGATTGGGAAAATTTGGCAGTTTCGGGTAGCTTGATGTGCTGGCGTCTGTACATGATTCAGAATAATAGAAAAAAGAATCTGCTGTTCCGTAGAAAATTGCATAACCTACGCGGTTAAAATGTATTAAACAGGTGTGTATTATTTTTACAACCGACAAAAAATTACTATGCTAGAGGTCTAGAATCATGTGCTGAATTTGATGGTTTCAGTTTGCGCGCCAGTGTCCCGCTATAAATGCTATATACGTATACAGGGTTGTATACGTATATAGCATTTATAGCGCAGGATCCGGCAACAGATAACCAACACAAAACAAACACCAAATAGCAAAGAACGCTAAGAGAGACTGCTCTCAAAACAAATATAGATGCATTACTGATCGCATCAGCTGATTAAGATTCAACGCAAGGCGTCACCTAGTTATAAATATGTCGCTGTCTTACCAGTTAGCTAGAAAGTCAAAATCTGTTTATGTAATAGGTTTATATTGGTTTATACAAAAGAATACCTATCATATTGATTGGTATAGGTACTTTAAAAAAACTTTTGTGATAAGAGCTTTGAGTTTTGCAAGTTAGACATAAACATAATGGAATTTTGTGTTATAACTATTAGGTATTTATTTCTCTAAAATCTCAGGTTGGTCACGATCGTTAGGAGCTTTACTGGGTAGTGCCCGTCGAACAATTCGGTAAGCTGTCAGTCAAGTTACGTGCTTATCAATGATGGTTTCCAACGGCACTCGGAACTAAAAGTGTCAATCTTTTCTGACTGGTCTTAATTGAGAAAATATGCGTTCCCAATCGCACGTTTTTGGTATAGCAAATCAGAACAAAGAGAACAGCACAAGATCAAGCTAGTAAATTATTATCTTATAGTAAAAATATGTATGTTTAGGATAAGGTATTTATATATGGACCTGAGTCGCCTGAAATAAATATATAAAATAAATCTACAACTTCTTTATTTCTTATACTAAAAAGAGCCTTGTTTTCCGAACTAATGAGTCTGATTTTGATGATCAGCCGATATATTTTTATATAAAAACCGTAAACACATTGTTTTATTTATTCAAAGAACAGCTCCCACAACTTCCCAACATCCTTTGACCTCATAAATCAGGAAACAGCTTGGGACGCCATGGTTATTTTATTAGTGGCTCGAGCTCGAAGTTGGCGCAGTACTAGTGGGTCAGTTTGACAGTTTCCTAGAACTCTTCAGTTCCTGGCCGTCTAGTACGTTGTGACACTAATAGACGAGTGCCGTGGCTTACTGGCCCAGCGTGCGCCCGCGACTACTGCACTCACATACTTGACCACAGATGGTGCTGCAAGGTACAGGCGGTAGCGAGTACACAATCAAAATAATAATGGCGACGTCTGAGTTCCAATACCAATGAAATATTTAGGAGTTATTAATATAAATCAACAGTTGACAGAATTTATTATAAGTGTCAGTCAATGCTTCAAATTAGTTAGATTCGTCTTAAAAATGTTCCCTTCCTCGCGCTACATTTTGTGAGAAAGTTAGCATTCAATCACCATACGACCAATACTCATTGCTCATAAGTAGGTACTCGGTACATTTTAAACCATGTGCTAAACACTAGTGCCAAGTTAAAGGGAACCATTACAACAGTAAAGTAGAGAAATCCGCACGTTTAGTGATTTGTGAAGCTAATAAGAGATAGCTTCGCTTGTGTAGATCGTAGAATGATTATTTCACACTCACACCAATAATATGTGAAAATACTAACTTTTAACTGGGAATAGACTACGAAGTCTTGCATGTCATAGCACAATGGGGCCTGAGATTTTGATTGAGACATTATTTCGTAGGCTATTGGTTCTCTATAAGCAAAGCAAATTGTCAAAAAAACCGCTATCACTTAAAAACAACACCACATTCTTAAGTAGGGCACACACGTCTCCGCATATAGGTATTTGCGGCTAGAACAATCACACCGTTAGCCGGTATGTGGGTCGGCGGCCCTTGCGTCGCATCATGAATAAAAATCGACCGTTTAAGTGTAAACATGTCTATCAGTTTTGGACGAGATACACGCTTGAACCGAGGATCGAGCACGAAACGAAACGTCTGTTCCAAAAGTATCTAACGAAAGTGTAAACAGATTAACAGAGATCAGGGGCCTAAAAAGGCCATTATGGCAGAATCATAAAAGGATAACATTATGAATCATAATATGGCGAAGACCGTCCGTGTTTTTCTTTTTTTCGCTGCACTACGTCGGTATAATCAAAGAGATTGGGATTGGATTTGGATTGGATTGATTGGTATTTTAGCACCGACAAAAAAAAACTGAAAAATCCTTCACCAATGGGATTTGATACGATTAACTTAACAGTTAACTGTTCATTATGATTCATATTGTTATCCTTTTATGTTCTGCCAAAGTGGTATTTTTAGGCCCCCAGAAAACATACTAATGGATACTAATTTTTAGTGCCACTTTCAAATTGCTGTAATTAAAACATCTAGTGGCGTCTCATCTCAGCGACAATCAATATCAAAAACTTGTTACTAATATAGGGAAATAAGGAGGGTTTCTTTGACAGAACGGAAGATGAACATTCTTAAAATTACAGAAATCAGCCTCTATTTTTTTTCTTGAAAAAAGGTCGATGAAAAACTTTGCAGACTAATCATTCATGTTATAGTGGTACACGTTATTGCAGCGCTTTTAAAATGTCAATTTCTTTGCCTCACTTTCTAGGATGCACTTTTATTTATGGTTTCCCACCTTCATGATTTCCCGAGTTTAAACGAGTTCAGTAAGTCAGAAAATGCCAATAAATTACGGAGTGGCTCAAATCCAAATGAAATGTACCATAATTCAATATTCATAACATGCATGTTAACTTGCAAATCTATCCAGTTGCTCCGGAGTGTAATTTTCGTTATCAACCTGGTACTAATTAATACAGCAGTACAGATAATAATTACAATTAATAAGACCGTGCAATTGTAGTCCACATACATCAAATAATTTGGCGTCAATATATACCTACAGTTCATAAAATAGTAACGACGTAAAAACTGCACATTGAATATTTTTGAAAAAAGTAGGTAATTGCTACGAGGTGTGCCTGATGCTGTTTGATGTTTGTTTGTTCCGGATTGGCGCAAAGTCGGATGATCTAATGCTTGCCATTACAGTTCTTAATCTTGTAAATACAATTCTTCTGTAAATCTGTATGTTACTGAATTCTTCCTAAACAACTGGACCGATTTCGATGAAATTTTTCGTGTGTGTTTGAGTGGATAGTTTAGATTGACAACTGGGCCCGGTAGGTGGCACTTCGATCGAGTTCTAGGAAACATTATAACGTCTGTCCGGTCAGCTAGACTAGAAGCGCCCCGCGGATTTACCCGCATAAGTGTCGATCCCGTGAGAATATCGGGATAAAAACTATCCTATATCCTTTTCCGGGACTCTAACTACTGTTCCTAAATTACCCTAGGCTGATAAAATTTTCGTTTTTCCTAATTCAGTTATTTATTAGTGTTTTGAACCGACCTAAAACACTAATAAATAACTGAATTAGGAAAAACGAAAATTTTATCAGCCTATACTTACCAAATTTCTAGTTCAGTATAATCTGCTTTTCCATGAACTGGCAAATACATATACATATTTGTATCAGCCGGTTGATTTTATAGATTCTCACCGTGAGAAGATAGGTGAAGTGAGCTGTCATTGCATCTGAAAATAGGGATTGACACTAATGACAGCTCACTTTAAAGTCACTTCACTCAAGTTATCACAGTGAGATTTTTACAGAATAGCACCGCTGTATTTTATATTTACGGTAATCACCTGTCATCTGCCAAAGAATTATTATTTGCCGAACTAGATTTTGCATAATAGGTATTGGCATAAAATTACAATTAAAAAGCCTTAGATACCTAATGTAGTAATGTACGAAGTCTACGGTAATTTATCGTCCTGGGCATGAATTCACTATATATGTCCTTACTTCAGACCAAGTTCGCGTTCATTTCGCGCGGTTTCGTTCATTGTGTCATGTGTATAAAACAACCACAAGCCAATGAAGAGCTAAGATCGCTCGACCGGTGTGCAATTAGCCCGCAGCAAAATCTAGTACCGAATTTAAAACCAATAATCTGTATCACCAGTAATAGATCTAAAATTCAAAAGCACACGTAACGAAAGCATCCTTCACGTACACGTGTATTAGCCAAGTGAGGCATGCACTGTTACCTAGTGCTACTCCACCACGCTGCCGCGCCGACTGCCGATATACCGACGATGTGCCCGATGCGACGATGTGTGCTTCGTCACTCCGTCGTCGGCGTCTGTTGTCGTCGGCGTACCGCTCTGTCGCAATCTACGTAATTTTAGTGCCGATGTAAGCAGGAAATCGGTCTAGTTCTACTTCGAAGTAAACGGCGATATGGATTCATTGCAGATCGTATCATGAAGCTACCTATTATATTTAATTGAAATCTGGGACAATGTTACAAAAACAAAACTGTAAGAACTTCAAACATCCCAGAATAAATTGATAAAATGCTTTTAAACTATCCATCCTTTTTAACTATTATCTAAACTTGCAACTTAAGAGGTCCCCTCTTAAGTTGCAAGTTTGCTAGAGTGGAAATACTCAGCCATCCACGCGTCAAAGCCGTTTAATCAAGATTAAGCTCGAATTACATTATAAACGTTTACGTCACACTGCAACGTAAATATTTGAACCGAAAATTATTTCAAATCAATAATTGCTTCTGTGAGGGTACAAACATTATAAATACCGTTCTATTATTAGATAATGCGCTTTAAAACCAATTAAATCGGTAGTTAAGTATATGGTTAATTTTAGTTGGTGGGTTAATTTATTCAATAATCCATCCGACAGTTAAATCATTAAAATCGTTTTGAAACCGGAGCCCTTTGACATTAAGTTTTAAATGTCAAAGATGAAGTGCCAATCCAACCGACTTGTCTATAAACTTAAAAGCTATGCACAGATTTCCTGTTCACTTATCTAAAAGTTAATTACAGGAAAACGATTAAAACGCTCCAAAGGAAGTTGTATTATTTCTTGCACACTGCCATCTCTTCAATTAGGCTCATAAAATAAGTTTATAAACGTTAAATTGTAAGAAGTCCTTAAAGTAAGAATCGAAAAACAGAGGTTCAAAATCGAAATGTCACAGAATGCGATCAACTGTAAGATCAAAAAAAAAAGGTCGCATTTAGCAAATCAGACCTAATAAATATTATTTGGTCCGATAAGCGTAACCAAAATATCAGCCACGCGTCATCAAATTACGCTTAAAATTATCACAATCGGACGAGATTTAAACACCAGCACGTGCGGTCCATTGCATCCCGAAATCGATCAGCATTGCTATTTATAGCCCCAGTCGGACCTCATCCCTCTGTAGCAGTGCAATTAGTGAAATAGCGTATCCATTAATTAGGTGAGAATGATAATTTTCAATTAATAACCGTATGATTAGGTATATTATTATTTATTAGGGCATATAAACAAACAACGGTTGATCGAAAACTCAAAAATAAAAAGCTTACGTTGTAGTAGGTTCATTGATGATAACAGACCTAAGATTTAAGAATAGAAGAGGTCCAATTTGGTCCGAGAATAGCATCTGGAGATAACTCAATCTCGGAACCAAACTGCACACTAGTCAGCCACTTCACATTACACACTGAATTGTACCTAAACTAATGAAAGAGGAGCATTAAACACAAAGAAATCACATAGTTTAGCAATCGACAATCAAACAATACGATAGCAAAACAATGATACCCTCGACTCGTGCCGACCCCCTTTTGAGCAGTCCAATCCGTCACGGCAAGTACGTGACTGAGGCGACACGGTTACAAAGGTAACAACTTATGGGATGCAGCGATTGAGGGAAACGATGGTGTCAGAGAAAAACGACAGAACGCACTCATTTTGGACATGATATTGCAGTAAATAGACAATGTCTATCGTATGACCCCAGCCTCAAAAGTCAAAGTCAATGTCAAATCATTCATTTCAAAAAGGCACATAAAAGGCACTTTTGAACATCAAAACTTACAGTAAAATTGAATTGATTCTAGTTGCCCCTTCCAAAAGGTAGTGTTCGTTTGGAGAATAATGGGCAAGAAACTCCACCGTTACTCTTTTAAAATGTTTTATATGGTTTTGCATACATGATATAATTACATGTGAAGACGATTCGCCTAGAATAAAATTAGTCTACCACAAAAAGTAAAAAGAATTAAAAATGAAGCAATTACTTACAGGTAAATCAATTACGTGATAGAGACATGGTGCTCACATATTTACAAATTATTTACAAAGTTTTAGAACTTCGCCGATAGCCCTACTAGCACTACTAACTCCATAAAACAACGACAATGCCTAATTTACGGAAAAGTGCTATTCTTCCAGTAGATTTGGTAATATAATTGAGATATAATTGATTCATCAAATTGCTCTTTAACATTATCATCTTAGCCAAAAGTCGCCCATGGCGAGACATAGGCAATAGGAATCTACGTACTTAACACAATTGTATTCTTCAATGTTCAATTGTCTTCCTACTCACCGAACAAACTTCATTCACTCTTCTTCCTTCGTTAAGTCTATCTCTCTGTGGAATGTGCTCCCGCAGGAAATCGGGATGGTAACCACTGTATATCCTTTAAAGTTACAGTTCGCGAGAACATTCGCAAGAAACTGGCAATATCATCACAAAGCTAATGTTTTCTCATTGTTTGTCTTATTTTATTTGTACTTATATTTATATACAATTAGGTATACATGTCGCAGCCAACTAGCTTAATTAGCCATTCAGTTAATGACGGCCTGAATGATATTCAGCCATTCAATCAAACAGCTAGGCAAATGACTTGGATCGCTAACATTTAACTTGCCCAGCTCAGACGTTTTAATTGGCGATAGATTGATTTAAAGCGGCAGTTGTTTATTGTAAAAACTGTGCAGTAAACTAAATGAAAATAAGTCATAACAAATATATAAATGCGTGAGTAAATAAATATTTAACAGTTAAATGGCTTAACGGGCAGTTACGGTGTGGGCAGTTAACAAATCGAAATTAGTTGGTGAGAAATGTAACTTGGAAGTAGCGCTCGCCGGCCGCTGCCGCGGCACCGCTCGGTACGCTCGCTCGGCTCGCGCGCGTTTGGTTACAATTCTAACCTAACCTAACCCTATATGGGTTATGGCTGTATGGGTCGGGGTGGCCTGGATAAGTTACTGCGACCAATTCGACTCGCGCGTGGTTATACACAGTTCCAACCTAACCTATGAACTGCCGAACTATTTACTTGATTGCCCATTCCAAAATTTTTACTTGCCATTCATTTTCACTACTTACCAATTTTCTTTTTATTACTGTTCATGTTTTAATTTACCAATTAATAACAATTTAAAAATAAAATGACTGCCTCTTATTTTTTCAACTGATCATAAGAAACTCCCTAACGTTTGTTAAAATGATTACTCATTTAAATTCAGTTCCATTTTTTTCCTCACGTTTTGACCCTAATATATAAAAGGCCTAAGCAACAGCCAGCCAGTTCATTAATTTTTTTATTATACGCATTAGCTGAATATCATTCAGGCAGCTAGTTGAACGGCGTGGTTTAGTTAAGAGGCTAAACAGTTAACTGAATGGCTGATTAAGACAGTTGGAGGCGACATATATTTATAGTTTCAATAGCACCTGCCACTGTTTGCCTCTGCATCATCCAAAAATTGGCATTAAGTCCGCCTCTGTACATTTATGGGCTTAAAGTTTTAAATAAATAAAAAGGCCGTCCATAATAATGCACGGCACAACTTTACACCTGCACAACCTTAATTGACAAAAATAATGTGCTCATGAATACCTCTTTCCGCTGGCATTCGGTAACTTAAACCATTCAATAGTTTTTACTGCACTCTACAACGCTTGAAAATTGGACACAAGTTATGAATGTCATAGCGTACAATTGGACTATATTTTTTGTATATATAGAGTGGACGTTGCGAAACGTTTTCGTATTTTTAGCCAAAAAAATGGATATTTCATTATGTCAGTTTTCCCAGAATTTCCTGTAGTGGGTAGCAGTGTTGGCCCAAAACAGAAAGGTAGTGTTGGACTTTGGGATGCGTAGAAATATGGAAAATGTAATAAAACCTCTTGTCCTGCCTAACAATGGTTTCGATTCGCACCAATTATCCAAACGAAAACGTTCCAAAACTGGGAAAACGGAGAAAAGTCTGCAATATCGAGTACCTATTCTGATGTTCTGCGCAGAATGTTCCAAAACATAGTTTCCGGACACTGAAACTGTAAATGTAGATTTATACAAACACGATTCGGGTATGCACAAAAAATTTAAACGCAACGTTGAAACCATAACGCTACTCAAACTCAGTGTACAACTGAAGACTGTCGTACCGTGACGAGTGCCGGCTATTGATAAAAAACAAGGAAACGATATCAATATGTAACAGTTAACTTACATAACGCACGTTTGCATGCACATCCCAATTTGGTCGCTTTTATTATTTTCCTCGCGTAACATTACTCAATTCCGTATCAAGGCTCGGTTATCTAACACTAGCTCAACCCAAACTAAAGGCAAACGCGACAGGCGCACTGTTAGGGCATCGTCGATGAGTCCCTTTATTTGGGAAGCTGACCGCAACCTCTAAACGTGTGTCGCCACCGGTGTCGCCTCGCGACGCATCCCTATGACGTCACTACCTAGATCCCAAGTTTGTAGGCGCACAGCTTTGTACATTAAAAGAAAGACGACCTAGATACCTACAAATATAGGCCTTCGCACCGAGGACGCTAAAGTACGGATCCGGTCGTATTTTTAGTATTAATAGCGAAGTTAATTGGCCATAATAATAACTTACGTCAAAATGATACATTTGAGTTTGATTAATTAATAGATGGATTTTAGATAGTTTATTCAATATTATGATCCAACAAGCAAATTATATTTGGTTTTGAAATGAGTGATTTTAGTATGTAGGCACCTACATACTCGTATTTACACTTATTACCCTGATATTTAATTAACGCATTACTATACCACTTATATCCAACCATTTCCTCTGATTCGCCGTGTATATTATTAAAGCAACATCACGCAGCACTGGTTATGTATTAGATATCCTACTTGTCGATACGTTCTTCAGCTAACAGTGCCGCGGATCATAAGGGGTCACTTTTACGGAATACGATTTAGCCCGGATGATGAAGTTGGCACCCGTTCATAACATGTCAAGTAAGTGTTCCTATTCTGATAAGAAGTTGTTGATGTCATTGTGTTATTATTAGATGCAACACAAATTTACTTGTCATCAGAATTGGGAATTACATAATATACAGGGTTATTGGTAAAACATTAACAACCTCTTAAGAGGTCATTGTACTCATCATTATGAACAACTTTTACTATGGGACCAAACCTGAAATCGTGAAAGAAAAATCATGAAAAAATCAATACACACACTTCCGACTTCGCTCGTGTCCCGGACGCTACCGAGAGCTCTTGCATTTACACACACATTCACAGCGTGTTTGTCGCTCTTTGAGATAAAAATACTGTAGCGAGATAATAATATATATTTATATATTTCCATTCCTTTTATTAAATTCAATCATCTTTTACAGCGTTTAATTTAATGTCGGTCTTTTGAAATTATAGTCTTGCTCTTTTGACAGTACCTACCTTCGGTTCATTAGATTTCGAAGATGCAATATTGCGTTTGTAGCACATCAAGCTACCCGTAACTGTCAAATTTTCCCAATCAAATTTGAACCTTATGCTTTAGCGATAAAGTTGAAAATCTATTAAAGAAATTTGACAGATTGTAGTAGCTAGATGTGCTGGCGTCTGTACCTCTACCTATCTACCTTTGTACTCGTACATCTTACGAAACTCAAGATCTTAAAATTGGCTAATAAGAGAGCGGTTTGTAGTCATCTCATGCAAACAGCATTGAATCACTATTACCTCAACTGACCTGAGGCTCGGTTCTAGTTTATTTTTGAACTCGAGCAGTAACCGTTAAAACTTCCGGCGATTATGGATCGCGTTTTGACTGTGGAAATCAATTTCACAGTCAAAACTATTACATTTTGTAAAATGTGGATCACTGGCTAATTTTATAACATAGATGTTTTTATTGTTTTAATTCTTCAAACGTTATTTATCATTTAATTGAATTGAGGATTTCTCTTGTAGATTTTCAATATCATTTCCCCGTATATGCTTACATCACATCATAAGTTTTCCCATATAAGTTTACGTCACTAATTGATGGTCCAAATTTAACTATGTAGTTCGATAGGTCCAGACAGCTAAAAACTCTTCTTCAATCTCCAACGGTTGTTGATTATAATCCGTCGCTTGTCTGCGGGAGTCCTTATATGCAATTGTTTCTTCAAAACAGCACACAGACTTTCACAATTGAACGTATTTACGTATAAATTTCGCACGACATGTACACTTCCTATCCATCCAATTTAGTTAAAACTGCTTTTACAATTACATAAAGCGCATTATAATTTACGTTTTAAATTGCCTGATGACCGTTAGAACATATTCAAGTATGTTTCTTAGAACGGTCGTGTAAAGCCGCGTTTCTAAATGATTACTGCTGCACACACGCAAGTTCCGTCATCTTGGATGGATCTTCAGTTATATCTAACAATTGTGAAGTGATAATTGGGTAATTACGGTCGTCAATCATGAAAGTGCATTGAGGTGTTGAGCAAAAATTCTTGAATCAATTATAATCAGTAATAAATTGATAGATAGTTACCAATTATGTTGTCAAATTTGAACAGTTATAGATTCACCTATATACCTAGGTCCCTCAGCTAAGCATTTCACAAACGAGCCCATTTCATTGATCGCTTATCAAATTCATATTTTTTGACACTAAGCTAAAAACGTTCAAAATCTAGTCGAGTCTAGTCTCAGCTACAATCAATGTCAAAAAATTGACAAAAAATTTGCGAAATTAGAGGTATTTTTGACAGATTGAGACTGAGAACAGACTGATAAACGTTCTTAAATTACGTGAATTGCTCCTCTTATCGATTCTTCAAATCGCAAATTCTACATAAGACATAATTCGATATATACCGACCGACGTGTCAACAAGCCTGTTACAAAAAAAAAACAATTAAACCAGATTTATTTTATCTCTTAAATAATATGTAACCATAATTATTATAGACCGAAAAAAAATAAACCGAACACAAACAAAAAAATTCAATTCTCCATTGTGTCATGTTGTCACGGCTTTCATGTCTTTGACCTCCTCGTCTTTCATGTCATATTATTTTTGTAGTCGCATTTCATGTCTAGCCAACACAACACAACAATTTTTGTTCAATACAACTATAAAGAGTGACACTAGTTGCATAAGATGCTATACATTATTCATAGAACATAAAGTTTGACTTTCGCTATGTTAAAAAGGCAAGTGTATGTTGTACGATTGTGTTATCGCATATGGCCTGGCCAGGCTTACCTTGGCCCATGACCATTAATATAGCCAACAGATTCAAACGTCAATAACCGGAATTGTTACATTCGGAGTGACGTGATAACACGATAACTATCTATTATGCCCAAATTGGAGAGTTGACAATCGTACCTAAATATTTATTTATTTATTCATTAACACATCTTTGTTTTAACAGGTAAGACCCAAGCTAACAAAAGTAGTCATAAATTGCTAAAAGTCCAGTCCCAAGTAACAGGTCTGGGAAGGAACGCAGCTATACAGTGGACAAGATACTAAGTGTCACCCTCTGGAATTCCGCCAAAGAACAAGAAAATATATTCAAACGCCGAGACACACTATTCAGTGTTCGCATCGCTCGAATCACTTGTGCAAACTTTAATACGCGTTCTTACTTTAGTACGCGTACTAAAACGTTAGTACGCGTTGCCGGGAGCCTCTCCCTCGGTCCCAACCGTAGCCTTCTGTCTGGAACAAGTAATCCCAACGATTCTAATATTTGTGGATTATTCAACATACCACCAAAAACCATAAAAACATATTTTACGAGAGCGAAGTTGCGCCTTACCTCTTAATATACTCGTACCTGTAAACCAAATCAATTACTTACCTACGTGTTGCCCCGTTGTTGGTCTCGTGGTTGCAAGCAGGACTGCTGAGCATGGGGTCCTGGGTTACATTCACAGGTTGCGCAAACTGTTATTGAGTTTTTCCTTTAGGAATTTCTTAGTACAATATTGTTTGCTAAAGTGACATGTCTGTTTCCTGGTTCACAATTTCGACACTTGCCATCTCTACATAACATGAAATTAATACCAACCCCCGAAATTCGGAAAAAGTTGTTTACAAACCACTCTAGTCCAATCTCTAATATCGTGTGAGCATTGATATGCTGGTCTAGCAGCCCTTTCTGAATTTGCGCCGCCTGAGAGGTAATGTATAGGTACGCACAAGGCGAACATAATTTTGATCGAGTAAACCGTGTTCAGTCGGTGTACCTACATATATACGAGTAAGTATCCACATAATCAAGTGGATACTTATTAGGCGGAGTGTCAAAGTCAAAGTCAAAGCATTTATTTCAAATAGGCACATAAAAGGCATTTTTGAACGTCAGAAATTACAACAAATAGAATTGATTCTAGTCGCCCATTCCAAAAGGTAGTTTTCGTATGGCGAAGAATGGGCAAGAAACTCCACCGTTACTATTTTAAAATGTTTTACAATATTTTGCATACATTAATTTATTTAGGTAATAGGTAATACGGGCTGGTATCCGCAACTCCACGTCAATGCGCGTATTTTGCGTACATTAATTATATAATAATAATATGTGAAGACGATGCACCTAAAATAAAATTACTATACCACAATAGGTAAAAGAATTAAGCATGAAACCATGACATATAAATTAATTATCTGATAAATACATGGTGCTCACATATTTACAAACATGGTAAAAGTAAACGATTTTCATTTAAATAAAAAAAAATTACAAGCAATAAGTCAAGGTGTGAGTAGTTACAGAATGTAAATCAATTTAAAAAAAGAATAAATTTACAATTAAAATAGCAACCCGTTTGATTTTGTGTAGACTCTAGATTGTCCTATGGAGCAGGACCAGCATGTTTCCAAGTGTTCTTATCTTGGATATAATCTTCTAATTTATAGTATGCTTGTTTACAAAGTGTACCTACGTTTAATGTAAGTTTTAAATTTTCTTTCATTTAATTGCAATATATCACAAGGTATTTTATTGTAAGAGTGGATAATTATCTCTGTACACCAACCATACACCGAATACCTACGTGTTCATATTTATATTAGAATATTGGACGTCAATCCATCCACATATTGTGAACAGCACTGCTTGCATTCGAAGATTGTAACTAAATCTACAAAGATTCAGTTACCAATTAAGGCACTGTTCTAAAAGCACACAACTAAAGTACAATAAGATGCACGAAGCCAAGCCAATACTCGGGTAACAAAATATCCCAAGTTCTAGTTCGTCTCAGAATTCGCCGTACCCTTATAAGAAAACTGAAATTGCAATTTCCTGCGTAAAAGAACGCATTGCAATTTCTTTTTTTTTTGCAAAGGTCAGAAGATACTTGAAACGAAAAGTATTTCATAGTTCAGATCAGATATTTAAATCGCTAGATGTAAACAATCCACACTGAGCTTACGCATTAATAATGGCTTATCCATGACAATAAAGTCAAGTCTCAGCAACATTGTGTGTGTCAAAGGTGTCAAAACAAAACAGAAACGCGATCATCGTTTAACGCGGTAGAGCTAATCTTACGATTTAAATCTTTGATTAAGAATGTTTGGGACTTATCAAGTAGGAAATGTGCAAGTCTATTAACATGCATGTTTTGCTTGGCTTGTCCCTCAGACTAGCTATGTATATTGTCACTTGGTCTAAGGTTATATTTTGTTATTTGTTTGTGAACATAACAGGTATTCATTAATAACAATATTAAGCCAAATGGCCTCCACCGTACTGACAAGTCAGGTGTCAGACATACCAATGTATCATTTATAACCTGCTTTAAAGGTTACACCCGTATTTGTATATTGACAAAAATCTAGCGTCATTTATCTCTATTCTATTTCGATGCAAAGCTATTATTAGTTCGTATCATGGATGAATCGACAAAAAGGAAAATACAATTTCACTCCGTACCATCGGTATATTAAATACTTTGTAAATGCATTCCTGAATATGAGTTGTTTCGTCAAAGAGATATTTATAGCGTCAAAATGTTCTACGATCAATTTATAAAGTCAGGTGACATTTATTTTTGGACGAAACTTTTCGGTAGTCAACTCTGTGAAATTTTTATTAAAATTCGTTCTACGCGTGTAAATTAACCTAGGAACATTTTGTCAAAGATTTCTAACATCAATTTCATTCACTGGCGATCAACCCTGGTTAATGAAATAAAGTCTAAAACTACAGCAAGCTAATACAGAGTTCCACAATTTTTATCACAACGATCGTTGTAACGATCGTTGTGATAAAAATTGATTTGTCAAAAACAAAATCAATCAATCAATCAATGGTTGTCAATTGTTTTGTCATTTTTTGGGTGATTAAAAACTTCGTGCTGATGTGTCCATTGAGTTTTCTGGCATTGAACTGTTATAAAGGTTCGTCTTTTAATTGCATCCTTGCACCAAATAGCCGTCAGCATTGATCGACGTAGATATCCAATATCGAACTCTCATCAGGCACCACTTTTTTTTTCTCAATGGGAAGTCATCAAATGACCCCTCCCGCTCCGGGTGGAGCGGAAGGGAGTGTCAGACTCTTACTGAATAAAACCCACCCGTGTTCCTTCCTTAGCCCTTTATGTTCCGGGCTAGCGGTAACCCTTTCGGACAATCCTGCTGACCCGGCAGGCTTCGGCCCTCACGGGCCCCTTCACATGATGCTGACATCTCTTTGACGCGCGCGTGGAGCTCGTTCGCGTCGTCCGGGCCTGGTCCTGATCGGACGGTGAGCTACCGATTACTCTCCGTCCGCAGGCCCGCACCTACGGTGGCCGGGAGTCGTCGCGCGGCTCCCGACGCCCGGACCGTCTCCCACGGCGGCTTGCATGGGAAGCCCTACTTACCTACCGATGTCGTTATCACATCACCATAGGTGTGACTTTTTTACCTCCAACATCCATAAACGGATCAATTTTGATTCCAAGGGTATCAGTTTTTCTCAAGTTCCTTTATCAGTATTGCATTAAGTTCACATATTACCTAACAATCGCATCCGTGAAGAAGTTACGATAAGTTCGCGTTATATTGCGCCACTACAGAGACATGTATTCCAATTAGCTGGAACATTACCAGCAATGTATCACGCATGTTACGATATAATTCAACTAGTCTGATTTGTAAAAATCTACGGAGTACGTGATTGTGGCTTCCGCGTTTCTTTTTGCATGACATTAGTGTATAAACGAGAGATCTGCAAGATATTTCTGCAGTTCTGTTAAGACATGCGTATTTTAATTTAGACTCTAGACTTAAGTTATAAGATTTAAAATTGAATGTTTTATTATCTTTATTAAAAATTAAGTTTAAATGTAATCTATTACATTTGTCTGGCCTCGTGTTAGTAACAGAACAGCGATAGTAAGGCCTTCCTATAGGTCGTTATATGACCCTTGTATGTTTGTGACCTTATAGAAGTCTCAAGTTAATGGATTAGTCTTTTATTTTTGTTGCACTGTATTAGTTGTATTAATTACTACAGTTTTGTGTTTGTGGTCTGCTACAGTTGCTACTCCGCTTGTTAAAAACTGACACTTATTAATACTCTACCTATTTTGACAGCCTTTTTAGCACAAAGTACAGATTTTAAAAGATTAATCCGTCAGTAACATCAACATATTAAAAATATCAAACAAAATGCAGATTTTTTAAAGGAAGACCTTCATAATATTGTTTATTTTGATTTGATGTTCATGACGTTCTTATTTATCATACATTTACATATTGTTTCGCTTGGTGAATACAAAATTATCGTGCTGATTATTGTATCACTTTTAATTATTATGAGATTATTCATCATCTTCATGTAAATTTACAATATCTGCTAGCTAGAGGATGCATCGTTGGTCTAATCATATTGGTTGCAATTTCCAGAGTTCTAATACCAGGTCGAGTACTAACTGACTAGTTAGTTTCTTAGTTTTTCAGCCAGAAATTATTATCAGTAGCACCACAAAGGTTGACTAAGGCCATACTTACGTGGGGGAAAAGCCGCCATTCGTAGCGCAAACGCCAATCGCTCAGCCCCTGCGTGAACTTTACCACCATAGTTACAGTAATAGCTTAACTAAAAAGTCTGTTTCTTTCCAGGTGACCGACGCTGTGGGCACCCGGCCGTGCCTCCAAACGCCAGGGTATCATTACCAACAGGAGACATAGTACCAGGAACAATTGCCACATACGAGTGCGATGATGGATATGAACTGTTCGGGGCTCATCAGAGGGAATGCACACTACGGGGGGACTGGACTGCAGACTCTCCTTTCTGTGGTAAGAAGCTTATATAACGTCAGAAACCTTGCATTTGTACTTTGGTCCTTTACGCTGAGCCTCTTTTCAAACACTTCCGGGTAGCCGTCACCGAATGCACTGTGGCGAATAATTATGGAAATACCAGCTGAATTGTGCCGGTACCCATGTGCTACGTCATAACTCGATACTTGAGCCTGATTTACACGATACGATTTTATTGCCAATGGCATAAATTGAAGCATTACTAAAAGTTGCACCGTCTTAACAGTATTTAGGTCTAGACAATCAGACAATGCCAGTCATTTGTTGCAAAAGCAACTTACATCGTGTAAATGGGCCTTTATTCCTATAACTGTATTCAAATTCCGACCTTTAACTCACAATAATTAAGTTAACAATATCTCACATTCTAGGCACAAACGTGGCGTTCAGAAAGCCAGCGAACCAGTCGACAACAGTCCGTGGCGGTGCCGCCGCCAACGGCAACGATGGAGAGAAAACAACGGAGCACGACGGCAAACGGTGCACTGAGACTCAGCGGGAGGCGTCGCCCTGGTGGCAAGTTGACCTGCTCAGGCACTATGCTGTCAAAGTCGTCAGGGTTACCACCAGAGGATGCTGTGGTGAGTACACACTAATTATTCTATGTTCTATAACAATGCTCAAGTAGGATGAATCATCATCTGCCTAACCTTTTCCCAACTGTGTTGGGGTCGGCTTCCAGTCTAACCGGATGCAGCTGAATACATCGTCTGACCTCCACAACCCAGTTCCTGGGTAATACGGTACCCCTTGGTAAGACTGTTTGTTAGACTTTCGGGCTTCTGATTACCCGTAACAACTGTCAAAGACCCACGAATGACAACCGGGACCAATGGCATAACGTGCTTTCCGAGGCACGGAGGGGTCTCGGTATGTAAAGATGTTTACCCATCCACAAACCAACCGCAGCAAGCGTAGCTTAACCTGATTGATCGACCTGTACGGCTGTTATTATTTAGCCACATGAATCTCGCCACAAATACAGAATGACAGTAGCAGTTTCACACCCATCTGAACTCCAATCTAGACTAGAATCGAGCTATGGTCGCTATACCTACTTGAAATAAATATCTTAAGATTTCCGTAAGGATAGCTTAATACATAATCAACCTTTCAGATACTAGAGCTGAACAATGGGTTTTCTGGTTAAGGACGGGTTGAATTGTACTTTCTGGTCACAAGTCACTACCGGTATACGTTAGCGTTACAACGAAACTCACGACCTACCCTGACGGGATGAAATGCTGCAATCTGATTGCTTACAATCAAGTTCATTACCATTGCGGCACAGGATACCTATACTATAACAAAGCTGGTCATTAAGCTAGAATAATGAACAAATTAAACCAATGTGAAAACTGCAAACACCATACATTCATTAGCTAAGTTTGATAAGAGGAGCCTTTCTGGTTAATGACCATAAAGCAATGATTTTTTTACAGGATAATAAATATTAACTACTTGAATGTCCCTATGTTTTCCTTTTTGATGATACATTTTATAAGCACTATTATAGAACCCTCAAAAAATGCCGAATTAAACCGCTGTCAACACAACAGAGAGGCCTCTGTTGTGTACAAAGCAGCTAGTGTACAAATTTGACAACTATTAATGAAAAAAGAAAAACATAAGGACAAAGTATATATCCTTGTTGTTCAGTTTATCAAATATCTTTTAAATTGGTCCAATATTGGAGGAAGAAATAGGCGAGAGCCAAACCTCGAATTATGACTTTTTACTTAGGCTTTTTCAAAAAGTTTCTCCGACCGCATTTCCTCTGCCCGCGAAAAGCATAACGCAGCTTCCTTAACTTCTGAAGAGCTTGGCGCAGTCAAATAATTTACTTATATTATTATTATTAAAGAAATTTTTCACCGGATACACCTAAGGTGTCTGCGCTTATTTCTATACCAGATGATGAATAAAAGTGCGCAGCCGTCCATTAAGAACGACAAAAGTAATGAGTGTAATGACATTTTACTTTAATAAATATTTGGCAAACGGTCATTGCCCCGTCTGGGTATAACTAACGGAGCCGAATGTTTTGTAAAACTTACCCAACGTTGCAGTTATTGGTAAATAAATAGATAATTTGCGTGAAAGTTGCCGTTATGACACACAAATAATACCGAGGAAATAAGCGTTAAAAAACATGTTTTAGGAACATATATTCACAGTTTAAATATGCATTGTTTATTGTTCTCTCTCTCTTCAATTCTAATAGTTATCACTCACTTATGGTAGTTATCACGTTATCATGGTGAGTATATTTATTACAATTTTAAGAGACCAGTACTTTTTTAATTAACCTTTCCTTCTTTACCAGGTCATCAGCCGCTTCGGGATCTAGAGATCAGAGTGGGCAACAGCAGCACCGACTTGCAACGGAACCCTCTGTGCGCCTGGTTTCCTGGTACAATCGGTGAGTACCTACGGACTTCCTATTGTCATATAGAAATCGATTTTTACCTGTAGTTCGTGTAATCGCAAAAGTAATTTTATATGGTCAACAAAAGAGATAAGTATGCTGGATAGTCGGATATAGTTGAAGTTTAGTAAGAAACCGATGGATGTTGCGGACTAAAATAATATGATAAATGAGCTGTTTGTATTCTATTAATAAAATTAAATTTCATTCGAGAATATCCATCGGTTTCTTACTAAACTTCAACTACATCCGACGTTCCTCCATATTTATCCCTTTTGTTGACAGTAAATTTGAGATTTATCACCGTTTTCTTCAATTTATAGTTTTTAGTGTACCGTACCCAAAGGGTGCCAACGGAACCAGTAATAGGGTTCCGTTGGCACCCTCCAGCCTCCGCTGTCCATCCGTCTGACTGTCAGCAGCCTGTATGTCATGAACCGTAATAGGTAGACAGTTTAAATTTTTACAGAGTGTGTATTTCTATTTGCGCTATAACAACCTATAATAGTCTCCATACGTGATTTTTTCGGCACTTTTTGCCTTGTGGTACGCTACGTGTGCGAGTCCGGCTCGCACTTGGCCGGTTTTGTGAAGAAGCCACTACTGTGTATTTGCGATTTCCAAGATCTAAGGCTGCTTTTCCACCAGAGATGTGTTATGCAGCTATGCTGCAAAAATGTGAAAGCTATGCCGCGAAACTATGTGACCCATTCCACTAATGCTAAGCTGTGTAGTGGAGCGAGTAAGATGTGCTATAAAGATGCGCTGTCGCGAGGTAGCTGTGCGAGGGAGATGTGCAGCTCGAGCTATGCGATGCATCGACATTAGGGAGTGCTGCAGCGCGGTGAGGGAGAGTTAAAAGCGTTTTGCTTCCACGATGGCATGTCTGCTTTCGGTAACAAACGCGCGCCTACTGTAGGTACTCTGCTCTGCACATAGCTACACCACTCACGCATTCATATCTCCCATCCATAGCACGCTTCCATAGCACGCATCCTTCCATATATCAAATAATCATAGCTTATGGGTGCTTTTCCACCAGAGATGTGCTATGCTACGATGCTATGGATGCGTTTGATATCCACCAATCATATTCATTGGTGCACATAGCATAGCACTGGTGGAAACGGATTCAACTAAGATTTGTTTTTTATATGGAAGAATGCGTACTATGGATGTGTGCTATGGATGCGTGCTATGGATGCGTGCTATGGACGCGTGCTATGGATGAGTGCTATGGATGCGTGCTATAGATGTCTCCTATGGGCCATTGCGAGTGGTGTAGCTATGTGCAGAGCAGAGTACCTACAGTATGCCCGCGTTTTTCGCTGAAAGTAGACATGCCATCGTGAAAGCAAACAGTTATTTTATATCTCGCAATATCCCCCGCCGTTTCCCTACTATCGATACATAGCATAGCTCGAGATGCGCATCTTTCTCGCACAGCTACTTTGCGGCGGCGCATCTTCGTAGCGCATCTTCCTCGCACAGCTACCTAGCGTAGTATTGGTGGAAATGGTCACATATTTTCGTAGCGTAGATTTCACATCTTCGCAGCATAGCTGCATAGCACATCTCTGGTGGAAAAGCAGCCTAATTGAACCCGTTTCCACCAGAGCTATGCTATGTGCACCAATAAATATAATTTGTGGATATCAAGCGCATCCATAGCAACGTAGCATAGCACATCTCTGGTGGAAAAGCAGTCTTAATGCCGAATTTTATAAATTTTTTTTTCGATCAGACAATAACAACAGCTAAAATTAACTCCAGCAGGTATTAACTGATAAATAAACTGGGAATGAAAATGACATAAACTAGCGGCTCGACGTGCTTTGAATTTCCACAGCTTATACCTACTGATATGACCTATTTACCCTTATCCTGAAATATCAGCGATAGTAACAAATCTAAAGCATAACGATCGTCATCCACGGTACTAGGTACACCTCGCCCGTGTGGTAGACTTATTAGTCTACCACACGGCGAGGTGTACCTAGTACCGTTGTATAGACAGCTCGAATTAGTCTGGGAAACGTATTCGTTTCTCAGACTAATTCGAGCTGTCTAAAGCTATTTTTCTCCAACTAGGTCTGACCTGCGCTGCGGGGTAATTGCGTAACACACTTAGTTTTGACAGTTCAACAACATTAATAATAAAATTGCGTTATTTATGTTACAGCAGACAATTTTTCTAACTTGTGAAGTAATGGATTATTAACAATATAATTATATCCTTCAAAATGATTCAGATTGTGATAGAAAGTGTTTTACGCAATTAAGGTGATGATACTCCTCATAATATAGATCTACGAGTATTGATAGATGACCTGAATTTATTTACACTAGGAACAGTAACCATTTTTTTTTAACTGCTACAAAATCATCATTTGCCTAGCCTTTTCCCAACTATGTTGGGCTCGAATTCCAGTCTAACCGGATGTAGCTCCATGTAAAATTTCAGTATTTTACAAGGAGCGACTGCTTATCTGACCTCCACAACCCAGTTACTGGGTAATACGATGCCCCTTGGTAAGACTGGTTGTCAGACTTTCGGGCTTCTGACTACCCGTAACGACTCAAAAATCCACCAATGACAGCCGGGCCCAACGGCTTAACGTGCTTTCCGAGGCACGGAGGGGTCCCGGTATGTAAAGATGGTCACCCAAACTGGTACAAAATAATGCTATTTATTAAAAACAATAATAGTAGTAGGTACAGACGCCAGCACATCAAGCTACCCGAAACTGTCAAATTTTCCCAATCAACTTTGAACCTTATGATTTAGCGATAAAGTTGAAAATCTATTAAAGAAATTTGACAGATTATAGTAGCTTGATGTGCTGGCGTCTGTACACTCCTTATTATGGGTGTTGTTTAGTTTATTACGCACGTTTTAAAATCCTTATTATAATAGAGAGGAAACTGAGTCAAATTTTAATAACATGAGTCCCTTATGAAATGCTGGTAGTATTTAATTTTTCTACCCGTTTTACTTCTATTCATAAAAGTCTGTTATGTTTTAAAATAATTCCATTAGAAAAAGATTATATAGAATTTTTTTTGCTCTCAATAATTGCATTTTCTTAAAGCTAATCTTTAGTGTTAAATATAAGAGTAATAATCGAGTTTATATTCATAAACAGTCCAGAATTTGCCGCTAACAGCCTAGGAAAACATCTGAGGCTGTTTATTAATCTTGTTATGGAAACTATTGCTTTACCGTCTTGAAAAGAGGAAAACGACCTCGCGCACCAAAAAAATCCTGGCAAACAAACCACAAACTAAAATCATTTTAGCGACACCATTCTATGATCAAATCACCCCTACTCAAAAGTTACGCAGTAGGTAGACATTTAACTAATTTAGTTCAGTTGCATTTGTAAAGACAGATACAAACATTGCGAGGCATGCGCAACGCACGGCGCTCATCACATGATTCGCATGATTCGCACAGACGTTCATATTCGTGGTGAGGCATGTGCACCACGAATATGAACTTCCACACATTGCGAATCATGCGATGAGCGCGGTGCGCTGCGCATGCCTCGCAATGTCTGTATCCGCCTTAACTTTGTCAGTCTCAAACAATAAACGTATCCCACTTTACCAGTTCAACATTAAATAAAACATTTATTCTGCTCAACCATTACAAATTGATACTATATATAAAAACAAACGAGGTTAGTAAAGGGCTCCACGGTCTTGCCCCATCGGCCTTATTTCGTCTGAATATAAATAGAGTATGCAGTTCAGTGTTTACAAGATCCATAGTTCATTTGTTAACAGTGATGTTCTATCAAGTCGGTCATGGTGAACTGTTTATGATGTGCGAGATTTACACAATGTTCATGGAGATTGAGCCATTTTATATACATTCGTATGATTCACCCGATCTTGGTTCCTACCTACCCATCGCATTTTTTCGTATAAGTTTTTATTTTGATTTTGGGTCTGACAAAAATTTGGTATTGGTTTCGATTATACAATGTTTAAGTGAATTTACAATTTTACAATAAAGCTATTCGAAGATAATATTTAAATAAATTATGGATAAAATAAATTTGTGTTTTTTACAAAAAAAATATTGTATTCTTCAACAAAATTGCACAAAAGTATATACTTTTAAATAAATGATGACGATTGATTATTTTGTAGTGAACGTTGTTTCCTTAATTTCACGTCTGGATGGCATGGCGCATGCGCGTTGCCGTACGAAGCCGCTCCTGCCGCGCGTCGAGGCAACGCGGCGGCGACGACGCGGCTCGACCGTCAGGGTAGGTTTATCACGGGCCCCGAGCGGACGGCCCGGGATAAATCTACTCATGTAAAAACTATTATAATAATACTTAAATAAATTAAATACATGTATGTATTTGTTTGTAGCATTTCTTGACAGATTGAAGAGATAAATTAACCTTTTGGAATTCGTTTTTTCTCGTGGATTAATTGATATTGTTATCGATCTTGGTAGTTTTTCTTTATCCAAATCCAGTGAAAGGAGGATTTCTTGGAAGAAAGACACAGTTATGGAATCATATTTTTATATCTAATAAATGATGATTTAACTGAAAATCCTAGATTTGAATTGATTTATTTCTCAATTTGTTTATGTAATAAACTAAAGGTAAACAAAAAACACGTGGTTAACCGACTTAGAGCTGATTTTTCAGTCGACAGATAATAATTTTATTCGTGGAATCAATTGACGTCTGACAGTTTTTTTATGCAAGAAATGTCAAAAATTCAAAATTATTCCTCCGATAAAATTATCTGACGTTGGAAAAATCAGCCCTTAACGTAATACCCAGTCTATTCAGTTATTCAGTTGTCCATGCTACGTCACCGTTGTAGATACTATTAAATTTAGCAACGTTATAATTCGTTACGGCCCTTCCTCACCGAGAGGAGGCCTGTGTCCCAGCAGTGGGAACATTATAGGCTGATTATGATGATGATAATTCGTTAATGATCCAGGATACACAGCAAACCGACTAGAAAACGGTTTGATTTTTTTCAAATTTTCTTCGTAGGTGTCAGTTTTATGCTTTTTGAGAATGTTGATTGTTGCCATGAAAAACGGATTTTTTTGTCAAGGGTGTAATTTTTGTGGTTGTCGGGAGAGGCGGTGTCGAAAATGAGGTAACTGCGTCACCCACGATCATTGGTGATAAGCTTGTGGCTGTTCCTAACTCTCCCGAAAATTTGAATTTCCACCATTTGTTCACATATCTGCTTTGAAATCATGGGTCAACTTAATTAGGTTGAATATAGCTCGTTAATTAATGGATGTATGTTAATGCAAATAGTCCGAGCGTGTCATAAATGAAAAAACTGTTTTCGGACATATACTAAACTAGCGACCCGCCCCGGCTTCGCACGGCTGCAATGCTGATACTAAATACACTACAGAAAAACTGTGAACGTTGTATATAAAAACATAGCGGCCCGCTCCGGCTTCGCACCGCCGCAAACGCTACGTCCCGCAATTTTTAAATCTGTAATATCTTCGAAAATATTCACTTAAATCATACGGTGTAAAGGGCCATATAGATCTATATTAAATGAACAATGTATTCAAGGTATTTAATTGGTTAAGGATTAATGCTGTATTGGTTAAAATCGCTTCGAAAATTAGCCATTATTTGTCGTAAAAAGTAAATGACAAAAAAAAGTTATTGTGGGTTATCCATAAGAGATAGACATATACCATCACGGACTTTTCTGTAGACCTTTTCAATGTGTACAATACTTAGTACATTATTTTGATAAAACTCGTAGGGTTCAGCCTGCGTTTGCAATGTAAGCGGAAAAAATGTAATTATTTACGACATCACATTAGAAACCTCAAAAATAACAGTACTTCTCCACTATTTAATGGATGTTATTATACATATAAACCTTCCTCTTGAATCACTCTATCTATTAAAAAAAACCGCATCAAAATCCGTTGCGTAGTTTCAAAGATTTAAGCATACAAAGGGACATAGGGACATAGGGACATAGGGACAGAGAAAGCGACTTTGTTTTATACTATGTAGTGATACGCCCAGATTCGCTTCAAATATGTAGGTACAAAGTATTTCTTTTTTGTTGTTGTAAGTTGTGTTAGCTGTAAGTGTTGTTAGCTGGTGCCACAAGTCTTATTAATTTCGAATTATTTTTACTAACTTCAGACTTCCTACGAAATAATTAGCAAAACCAACACTAATTAATGTTAAACTAATCAATGAATCAGTCAAATACACGCTGAGCGAGGCATCAATCATAAGAAAGTTGAAATCGTGTCAGCTAGTTCACATGCTCTCTCGTGATGTTGGGAACCGGTGTGGCGCTGTGTAAGCGGGTCAGCGGAATGATGTCATTACAGCCGCTTAACGATTGTTTTTTAGCGCTTTATTGCTGATGAGGATCAGCTGATCAGAAATCTTAGAATAGAAAAGCAGCTGTCAATTGTCTTTTCTTTCTGAAAATTCTCTATAAGTTTCTCCGTCTCGGGAAAGTAGTGGGGTATATCGATTTCCCACTGATTGAAACAATGAAGTGGTCATCTTTAGCTATTTTTATTACTGTTTAAAGCTCGCTCGCTCATTTTTACCCGACTGCGGTGAAGCCCAAAAGGAGGGTTATTCACTCTCAAGAATTGTGTATCGACAATGCGCCGCAGACGCACGCACGTAAATCGCACGCACGGAAGTCAGCAGCAATATCCGAATTGTTTCGCGCGACAGTTGGCTATAACAAAGCAGCTGACTTTTCAAGGGACTTTTATTTATACAAAAACATAGCATGCAACGTTTAATAAAAATAAATTTCTTCCTCAACTAAGTTTTAAGAAACGGGGTATGGACACAATAACACTGTCGAATAGATAGCTACCTCAGAAACCGGGTTTAAAGAAATCTACAACCAAGTATAAATTCATATTACCTATATCTACCGTACGCAACATACGCGCATTGACGTGGAGTTGCGGACACCAGCCCGTATTACCTATTACCTACCTATATCTACCCTAAAATAATCAACTAGCATACCTATTATGCATATAATTATGTAGCCTGTACTGCAACATTGCGACTCGCGGGGCGAAGGACCTCCCTCTCACTTTTCCGTTAGTGTTCGCTATCTGCGAAAAAGAGAGGGAAAACTAATAAAGGTATTCACGCGTAGACATATTTATGTATGTAGATACAATAATATCGGGTTCAAAGCAGTACACCCAGGTTTCGTCACCACTGTTACGATATTATACAGCCAATGACTGGCCTCCGTTAAACTTTTTAATCATTTTACATTTTAAGGCACCACTGGACACGCAGTTGTTTCTGGTCCTCCGTGAATTCATACGGTATCCATTGCAAAGCTTCCGAACCTTCAGATGCACATGTAAAATGTTTTGCACTTGACTCATTCCAATGCCTAACAAAGCACGAATTTGCTGGCAAGTAATTTTTTTGTCAGTTTTAAGTTTTCGTACGGTGTCCATATTAGTCTGTAACCGCAGTCGCCGGCCGACCTCCTAGTCATGGAGATAATCACGTCTACGTCTAAATTCATCAAACCACAATTACACAGAGCTGCGACATGGTGCTTCATCACCAAATGCTAATTGAAGTCTCTGGCAACTCTCTTGTTGACTTAAGCCACAATGAAAATCATAAAAAAATCATTAAACTAAAATGTTCACGAGATACATTCATTTTGATAGCGACACACAATTTTCGAAAGGACGTCACAATGAAAAAACAAATGACAGTCTCGCAAATTAAAAAGTAACATCACGTTACATGTTCCCAAAGAGTTCCATTTTCGAATTCCATAATTGTTTTTTCATTCTTTTATTGGAAGTGGCCAGATCCAGAAACTTTCAGTATGCCCCACGTAAGTACTGTGAAGCTCTCGACGACCTTTATATTCGCAGAAA
Organism: Luperina nickerlii; assembly: GCA_963855955.1. Lineage (NCBI taxonomy): Eukaryota > Metazoa > Arthropoda > Insecta > Lepidoptera > Noctuidae > Luperina > Luperina nickerlii. The sequence continues at coordinate 5,931,729 of OY979662.1, forward strand.
CAGAACGTTCTTTTAAATTCGTTGAGCATTAAACGTAAATACGTTTTAAATAAAAGTGGTCTGTGGTGTAAGCTGGCCTAAATATCATAGAGAGGATAACAACGCCGTCTGCCAAACAATTCAACATCTTTTTGCGACCACAGTTTGTAAGGGAATAATATTCAATCTATTAATTGAAAAACCTGCATTTCTTTAATCTGTGGCACAGTGGCTACAAGTCAATGGCAAGAAATCATGTTCCCGCGTAGCATTTTGTATACCATAGCTTAAAAATGTTTAACTAAGTTCTCTCAAAAGTTCTATTAAGGGCTGATTTTTCAATCGACCGTTAATATTTGTTCGTGGAATGAAATTGAACGTCTGACAGTTTATGTATGGAAGAACCGTAAAAAATTCAAAATTATTCTTCCTATAAAGTTATTTGGCGTTGGAAAAATCAGCCCTAAATGTATGTCGGTTTTATTTTTTAGATTATACTACTTAATGAATAAAAGAGATAGCTCTAGGTTTAATTGTTATCTTATTATGTTTGTTAGACTGATGATGCATCTATGTTTAGTAGTTAGATTAAGTTTAAGTAGGTACTTTTTTGTTTAATTTCAGTTGAACAGGTATTGCCCTCTATACTCGTGATTAAAATTTTTGGTGACCAATATAAATATCTTTATCTTTATAATAATAGTTGATAGCCCACTCTATCGAAGGTCTAAGATCAGTAAAGATAGTTAGTAAAAGATAAAAATAAATAAATAAATCTAAGAATAATGGGGAGAGGCCTTTGGCCAGCAGTGCGTTGACGCACGCTAACAGTAACCAGTAACCAATAAGAAGATGGAATTTCCGTCAATAACGAAGAACGAAGAAGAGGCAGTATTATTTCTCTTCTTCGTTTTTAGGGTTCCGTACCCAAAGGGCAAAAACGGGACCCCATTACTAAGACTCCACTGTCCGTCTGTCTGTCACCAGGCAGTATCTCATGAACCGTGATAGCTAGACAGTTGAAATTTTCACAGATCATGTATTTCTGTTGCCGCTATAACAACAAATACTAAAAACAGAATAAAATAAATATTTGAGGTGGGCTCCCATACAACAAACGTGTTTTCTTCAGCGTTTTTGCCTTGTGGTAAGGAACCCTTCGTGTGCGACTCCGACTTGTACTTGGCAAGTTTTTTCATAATTATCAACAGTACAATGCGTGCCACGAAAGATGAGACTTGACACACTACGTGGTTTGACATGCGCAGAACACGATTTTAGGTATCTTTAGCGGTATGAGGTCTGATTGCGGGACGGGACCGGACGTCATAGGGGAGGCGGAAAGAGCGGTGGAGGCGGGGTCAAGTCTCATCTTTCGTGGCGCGCATTGTACATCTATTAAACCTTATAGGTTAAGGCCCAATAGGTGACCATGGTTAAAGACCTAAGTCGTATCTGACTTGCTTGGTTTCCCTCTCAATAAACGTGGCTATAAATAGACTGCATTGTTACTGCAAGCTTTGAGCCTATGAGAATCGAGCTCTTTTGCTAATTAAAAGGAAATACAATTATTTTAATTTACTTTAGCTTCCTACGAGCCACCTCGTGTGCTCGGAACCAATTCGTACTATCAAGTAGTTGCATTGTGGACATGATACGGGATACATTTCCGCGTTGAAGAAAGCAGCATTATCATGTTCTATTGTGATGATCAGTGTTAACAGTAGTTTTTAAAATTATCGGTTTAATACTCGTAAAATATTACGATATATTATGAAAAACCATTTTAGTAAGTTCTTAATCACGCATTATTATTAACTTTTAATTTTTTTTGCGCCATTAATTATTATTGTTAACTAAACATTTTTAGATTGGGAAAAATAAAAAAATGCTTTTTTGTTAACACGTTTAACGCGGCGAGCTTATGACAGAGTTTGCTCGTCCGTCCGTGCGTTACGGCCGCTTTATATCGTATCAGAGTTTCCTGATACGCGTTACGGCCGATATAAACATCGATTTTTTATTGACCTCTTAATTTTTACTCCCATAGTTAAACAAAAAAAAATAGTACATGAAATTAACAGTGGGTTATAACTTAACAAGTTAAATCTAGTTTGGTTTTTGTTCGCAAGTTTTCACTACCCGGGTCAGATTACGCCCAATGACCTTTAAAAGAGTACCTATGCTTAGATGGTTTGGTCATGTTGAGAGGATAATTGAAAGGCGACTAACAAGGCAGATGGTGGATGGTAACGCCGCGCGTCGGGAAGAAGCCATAGGTGGACATTGACCTTATTAATGGTGAACTTCTTTGGAAAGGTCAGGTGTCTAATACTTGGGAGTACCGAGACGTGCGTGCATTCTATAGTTTTGCAATGGGAAGGTGTGAGTTTATTTAAGTAATAGCAGCCCCGCGGTTTTACCCGTGTAGGTTTCGATCCCGTGGAAATATCGGGATAAAAACTATTCTATGTCCTTCCCCGGGATGCAATCCATCTCTCTGCCAAATTTTATCTAAATCCGTTCAGTGGTTTAGGCGTGAAAAGGTTACATACAGATACACAGACAGACAGAGTTACTTTCGAATTTATAATGTTAGTATGGATGTATAACAACAACATGAAGCTGTGCTCCGTGACTACAGTACCCGACGATAAATATTGCACATCGACCTTTGGAAAGAGACAATCGGCTAATTTCGGCTTCGTAGAGCGTTATCTCTGTCGCACGAAATACAAACAGTCTGGTATCTATTAGGAGCTGTTAAAACAATTATGATTTGCTTCTTTTGATAGCTATTTTTATTCTTTGTATAAAATACAAAAAAGGTAAAGGTCCATGTGCAATATTTATCGCCGGGTACTGTACACACTACAAAGGATATACGAAACTAAAGATTTTTTTTTAAATACTCATTAATATTCAAGGACAGAAGGAAGGAATACAACATTAATGTGTTATCAAAGTTTTCTATTCTCATATTTATAAATTCTACTCAGTTAAAAATGCGGACGAAAAATAACTATGAATGCATGTATATGAATATTATTAAAATGTGGTATTCATTGCGGTATTTGATGTATAATAAAATTGAGGGTCAACAATAATTAATTTTATGTTTTTCGGAAATCAAAGGTGCGTTTTGTTTCATAACATTCTCGTGGCTACATTCTTGAATGGACAGTTGATTTGTTGAGCGTTAATAATGGCCGTTCGCAATAGTTCTTGGACTAATTAGCCAGCATGTGTGACGCGAGGTGGAGGTTTTATTGAGAAGAGAAGCGGGAACGCAACAGAGAGCGATTCTAAATACAAAATACATTCGGCAATGAGACTCGCAAGTACCAGGGAAGCATGGCACAAAAGAGATGAGTACTATACTCAGCACTCCGTGGAAAAAGTCTGCCAATGATGATAATGATGATGGTGCGATATATTGATACATTGCTTTAACGACGGGACGTGACCTAAAGGGCGGTCACTGTCGGACTGCATAGAAAAGAAAGAGAAGCGCGATGACACAACGCTGGTAATTTATTGCAAAATATGAAGCAATTATCCATTTACAAGAAATCTATTGTTTGGACTAAAAAATTAAAATACTAGTGCTATGTTACTTTTAGAATAATCCGACAAAAAGTCAGAATGATTGTATATATTATGTATATTAGTATGGTTTTTATTATAAAAATAAAGTTTTTAGAGGTATCTTCATGATTTTTTTCTATTGTGTCAAATTAGTTGTATTAAGTTTTCAACACACTATCTAACTAGCATATTATATCCTGAAGAATATCATATATTTTTTGATTTTGTTTACTGTAGTCGATCATATATTTTTAGGCATTATAAAACTTGCGTTTTTTGCGTTTAGGTCCTGTAGTCCCCTTAAAGAAAAACTTCGTTATACCTGACTATTGAGAGTGTATCTGACGAACTAGGAAATGCAGCACGAGTCTGGCAAAAGAAAATAATATCTATACGTCAGTTGTGTCGTGCTACTCTCTACCTTCTCCTACCTTCTATGAATAACAAAATAATAGTTTTGTAGACTGCATCGCGGGATAGCGTGGGGTCCTAGGCTCGAACCCGCCGATGTTATTGAGTTTTCCCATAAAGAAATTCTTTCATAACTGGATTCGTGGTAACTATATTTACGGGCTGATTTTTAATAACTAACGATATAGATTTTTGATAACCACCAATGTCCAAATATACCTAATTGATTCCGTGACTGCTCGTAAATAGAGAAGTTTCGTAATTACTACTAACTCACGAGTTTTTATAGTATAATACGTAAGGCTAATAAAAGAAAGGCCTAGCAGTGGGTATTGATTCTGATTATGGAATCGTGCATGAAATCACATTAATTTCGCATAATGTTTTAAAATCGTCACTATGCTTTCTTAAAAAAAAACAGTGGCACTCCGGGAGTGCCGACAGAAGTGAAAACTTGAACAATTACGTGTGTATTTCTTGAATCGTCTTATAAACAAAGCACAAACAGAATACTCTGCCATCACATACTGACATATCGAATATACATTCAAACCGAGTACATCCCGAACACATCCGAATGTAGCGCGGTGCCGGTTACGCGGTTACGGTAACAGTGTCGCGAGTTCAATGGTTTTTTCCCATCTCAAAAAATGCCCAACGCGCCTAAAGCAGTTTTCACTTCAATAACTCATTTGTTGCTGATTTATTTAAGTATCTTTATTTCATCAACATTTGTCTCCTATCAGGCTGTTCAAATATGTTTCCCACGTCGCAATTGCAGACCGCGTAAGCAACCGCGCCCGCTTTCCGCACAACGCTTCCACGCACATTAAAATAATTATGTAAAATTAACAACATTGTTTATTCATTACATAAGCTATAGTTTTCACTTCACTGCGTATTGTTTTTAACATCGGCTGTGAGGACTACACTCTTTTAATATATGGCCTATTATATAATGAAAAAAAAAACTTTGTAATACATGGCGTTGTTGTTGTTAAGAACTAGTTTACTTAATGTACTGTAGATGCCACAAGACGTGGGTAAAAGTTGCTTAATCTAAGGAAAGTTTGTCTGCTTGTTTGTTTCTTTGTTTTATTTTCTAACGCTAGAACGACTAGCCTGATTGCTGTGAAACTTTCCTCGTTATATTGTTTTGATAGCATAATCAGCATATAATGTTCCCACTACTGGGACACAGAGGACTGTGTCCCAACAGTGGAGAGAGAGAAGGATCTCTCTTCGAGAGTGGGCTGTAATCTACCACGCGGTGTCAGCGCGGCTTCGGGCTTGGTAAGAATTCAAATTGGTGAGAATTCATGTTTTGATGAATGCGAGTAATTAGAATAGATTAGGTCGCTCAAACAGACTTCTGTTGTTAAGCCACTTGGCTTAACCTATATTTTTAATTAAACATTTTGCCTTAATTGGAACTTGCAATTTTTTTTAAACAACGTCACGATCGTATACACCCCGAAAAGTGGAGAGAGGTACCTATTTATAGTACACATACAATTCGCCAGTTATATGTTTAAGTACAAGTTACGCTGTGAAAGAAGGTATAAAATCCGGTTCATCAACAAAAATACTTTTTTAACAACTACATAGATTAGAGGCTAGAGCTGAGAGGATAGTGGTAAGCCTATAGTACAGACGCCAGCACATCAAGCTACTATAGCCTATCAAATTTCTTTAATAGATTTTCAACTTTATCGCTAAAGCATAAGGTTCAAAGTTGATTAGAAAAATTTGACAGTTTCGGGTAGCAGGTTGATGTGCTGGCGTCTGTACATCCACATTTCGCCAGTATGTGTAAGTCCCTTGTTATAGGGGCGAGCCTATTGCCATCAATCGGGTACCAATTCAGACTCCGGGCTGCCTAAGACATTGCAGATGGAAAAACCCAATAACACTTTATCCGGGAATCGAACACAGGACCTCTTAGCTCATCAGTAGAGCTTGCGACCACAACAACAATGAGGCAGTCCATTTTGTCTTTTTGAAAGGTCGCTTTTGCAGTTTTGTATCGTTACTTGGAATCGTAAAATATGGACAAGTTCAAAGTTAGACATTACCAATTTCATTTAAATGGAATAATTCATTTATAACGAAGCATGTAAGAGCTACCAGGTACTGAAAGTAGCAACTCTCTGCTGCTCGTTCCAATTTACGAGGAATACACAGCGCTTCATTTCGTAATATCTAGAAATCTCCCTTACTGGCAAATGAATATTTTTCCCAATAAGAGCTCCTGCGCATACGTTTATCGAACGCCTACGCTGGACTAACGCTAGTGTGAAGGCTCTAAGTATAGAGATTCAACTAGCAAAAGTAAATAGAGGTCCAATAATTACATGGGAAATGCAGTAGAGTCAACACCAATCGCTCAAATAACCATCATTTATAATTACCTAATTTAATATCTCTAGCATACGATCACACGCTTAACACCCATCCATTACCTCACTGTTTCAAACGATTGAGTCACAGAGTTATAACAGAGGAGCAATGTAAAAAATCCCAGTGGAATAAAACGCGAAAGTTACTTACGCTTTCTAAATCATAGTACGGTTTCTATTAACGACAATGAAGATTCCCACAGACAATAATAGTGTTTGTAAAGAGTTAGTTATGGCTGCCTGTCACACCGTAGCAGATGATGGATAATTAAGACCGCGACGGAAACTTATGAAAATTGTGTAATTGCGACCATTGTTAGAAGCAGAGGCAATGGTGTTAGTGAAGTCATTAAACTAACAGGTTTTTTGTTCTTTATGCAGTTTTATGGCATTTTGATTGAAACTAGGGCTACTGATCAGACAAACTGACGTTGCAACTTCGATGTTAATACATTGAAGTATTCGAGAAGTGCTATAAGTTGTGTTAAAAGTATAATCCCTCCATTAGAACCAATGATAGAACTCTAAGTCCTTGTGGTTACTTCTGAGTGCAGTGGTAATTGCGTAACACACTATAAATAGCTATGGGTTTCATTTTGACTTTGAATCATTAACTGGTAACGAAAGAAAGAAACGCTGAGCTACACAATATTGCAACTATTGTAAATAGCAAAACTAAACTAAAATACCGATAGCTTTTAAACGATACACGTGCATCCCAAGAGCGCCAACACAGGTACAGTTATAAATGACCACTATTAAAGCTCTATGTTGTATGGTAAATTACGTAAAATAACGGCACGCCTGTAATATCCGAAGTATTGAGCAGAGGTATTCACCAATTTTCCGGCGCGGCCATTTTAATAAAAGGCCGCGCGGAAAGTCGGTAGAATTTTTCATACAAAATCACAATACTGTCACAATCGTAACAACAATATCACGGAAAATTTAATCGTTTACCTAGGGCGGTAGATGGCTACATCCGTATCCGTATAGAGCGTTGTGGATGAAATCTATTTATGTTTGTGTATGGCACACATTGACAGCACGTAGGGTAAACTGGTCACGGTTGAAAAAATTTTGCTTTGAACGCCCGTAGTACAACCACTTTGAAAAATAACAAACAAAACACTTAAAATGAGAGAATAGAATTTAGTCTTCAAATACATCTCAGAATTAGAGGCTCAACTGCCATATTTACTAGATGGGAAGAGTTAAATAAAATAATGTGCCACTGTTTCAACTGTACCCGAACCAGGGGTGGTTGAAACAGCGATGGGGCCAGTTGAAACATAAACAAATAAGTACTACAATATCAATTTCTTTATTCACAATCAACAAGAAATAGTTAAATTCTAATATGGTACCATTTTTATCAGTCTTAATAATTGTATCCTGCTTGAATGAACACAAATGAACATAACAAGAGCTCTTCTGCTCTGGTTTAAACTAACAAATTAACACGAATAAACAAAATAACTAAAAAATCAACAATCGGTCTTAATAATTAAATTAAATGATATTATAAGATTTCCGTATCTCAAATTATCTGTAGGAACAAAAACAAGCTGAACAGCAGGTGAACTCTGTACATCTCTGCAGCTTTTCGTAAAGAAGTCCCTTTTTACTTGTTTTTTTTTTCTAATAAAAGGTGACAATAGGGCCATAAATGGACGTTACATAGCGGACGTAACCACTTCAATAAAGCGCGCGTCGCTTGTTGAGATGAAAATACTATACCTACCACTTTATATTTAACACTTTTTTATGATCTTATATTTTTTACCTACGTAGGTTGCTACAGAACCTAACCTAACCCTTGGCCCATACAGGTCTGATAATATGTTATGTTACAAAACAGTGTGATAGACGCCAATAGCGTACATTTCTCCTCTCGGCAGATACCAGCGAGCGCAATATGCGACCGGCGCGTACGCAGTAATCACTGGCAATTGTCTAGTAGGAAGAGATGGCTCTATAAATAAAGTTACATAAACAGGCTGTTTAAATTAACTTCTTTCTAAGGTTGTTGAAAGTCCAATTCTGTCAATTGATGCTGCGGAGCAGCGCTTTGATACAATTGGCATCTGTACTAAGGAAGTGTTCTGAGATCGTACTTAGATTTATTAGGTGCTTACATATTAAATTGGCGTTTCGTCGAACTGGCCACTTTTGGTTAGTAATTCCAAATTCTTTATTTAAAAGGCTTGTATATTTGTGTTCCGAATTTAGTACTTAATTCATTTGTTTTCGCGCCACATCGTTTTCGACAACAGACGGTCGCCAAATTAGAGGAGGAGATTGCAATGTCTCCGACACCTTATTTTCACTCCCCGGACCTTGCTTATTACCACTTTTCCCGGAATTTGGACAATTTCTTGCAAGGAAAAATATTCAATTCCGATAAGGCAGCCAAAACTACCTTCAAAGATTTTATTGTTTTTAGCGCTCACAATTTTTTCAGCGAAAGTATCTCTGAACTACCTAAAAATGGCGAAAGTACATAGACAACAATGGTACAGACGCCAGCACATCAAGCTACCCGAAACTGTCTATTTTTCCCAGCCAACTTTGGATCTTATGGTTTAGCAATAAAGTTGAAAATCTATTAAAGAAATTTGACAGATTGTAGTAGCTTGCTGTGCTGGCATCTCTATATAATTTGATGGATTAAATATAAAATTTCATTAAAAAAATTGGTTTGCTTTTTTCTTATAAAACGCAATTTTATATGTAAGGACCTAATACTTGTTTGATAATTGAAGTAATATCTATCGTCACTAAATATACCTATTGTGTAATATTAACTAAACTCTTTGCATCTTTCAACCTAACCCCCGACCTTGTTTTATATTCATTTGTTTTACAATCAGCTGATTTTCTTAATATTTGTTTGACCTATAATAATAATAATAATATCTATAATTTTATTTCATAGACCTAATACATAAGGGTTACCAATGCATTACCCAAATAACATAGATCCTTATTGAAAATTAGCTTAGACTTAGTATGCTAATAATACAATAAATTAGGTAGCAACTCGATGACACAGGTCTTTTAAGTTTTTCCTAGAATTTAAACCTTCTTCTTTTGTTTCAGACGAGGGAATCACGAAGACGTTTACGTGCGCTCGTCATCTGGTCGGCCAGCACGTGTTCCTGCAATTGGTAGGAGTCGAGGGCTCCTTGTCTCTTTGTGAAGTGGAGGTGTTCACTACTGAAGGTACGGTGAAAACATCGTAAGTTACAGGTACAGACGCCAGCACATCAAGCTACCCAAAACTGTCAAATTTTCCCAATCAACTTTGAACCTTATACTATAGCAATAAAGTAGAAAATCTATTAAAGAAATTTGACAGATTGTAGTAGCTTGATGTGCTGGCGTCTGTACAAGGATTCTCTCGAATGACGTTGACAGGAGGGTGCTGTTGGTAAACATTCGCGCAATTGTCTTGGAAATGTATTGAATAAAAACAATACACTTGCGACCAAACGAAGCATTCAGAATTCCAACACTTCGAATGAAATAACCAAATTAAAGGCATTTCTCAGATCAGCAATGATTTCGAAATGATATCAAATAGTTATACACACTGAGCGTAGGAAATTAATTAAATAATCCTTGATAAGGAAGTGTTTTCAAAGAAAATTTCATTAATATCTTATCCTGGAAGTCAAAGTCAAATCATTTATTTCAACTGCCTGACACCATCCGAATGCTTTTAATTGCTACTGAGAGACTGCTGCCGACTGTTATGTGAGAGTGTTGACAATATTGTGTTAATAATTTATTATGGCGTCGATTATCGAAATAACGAGTTTAACCTATCTATAATATCCCAGCTGATGAAATAATGGGATGGCTAGGATACGCAATGGATTCTTAATTACGAGCCACATGCCAAATGGTCTATAAAAAAATACATCTCTTTCTTTATGCATACTGCCTCGTTTGTCTAGTAATCGCAATTGCCATCTGCCGAGCACGAGGTCCTATAGGTTCAATTCCTACGTCGGGCAAAGTGTTGTTGGGGTTTTCCATCAGGAATTTCTCAGTAGCAGCTCGGAGTCTGGATTTGTCCCCGGTTGATAAGAATAAGCTCGCCCCCTATTGAGACTCAAACTGGCAAAATGTAGGTGCACCACAGGCTAACCCTTCAAGGAAAACAGGCGAGACATCGTGTTATTATATAAATAATGAGTTTCACCTATTGATACTGTAGCGGTATCTACAACGCCATATGCCAACTACGCGTCATACTGACGTCACGCAAAATCCTGCATCTCGCAAGCAGAGTTTACCGCGCAACTAGCATAAATACATATACAAAAGCCTTACGGCCCGACATGAATCATCGGGCAGTTGCCCGCCAGACACAACACCCGTCTGGTCGGAGGATCTTCCCTCTTCTATAGAGCATGAACTTTATACCCTGTTCCTCATACCTCTATAATATCATCTACTCTGACGTTTATCAATTTTATTTAGCAGCGATATGTCAAGTAATCTATTAAATACATCCATTTTGTATTAATCTCCAATCACGTCTTACCATCTTTGTTCTTTTCACCAGAATTCTCCAACGACCGCTGTGCCCCGTCCGGTGCTCCCGCAGAAATCGAACTAGCTGCGTTCTCCAGGAACTGCTACGAGTTCAACGTTGCCAAAGGAATGTCCTTCGATGACGCCAGGAAGCAATGCCAAGCGCAAGGAGGTGACCTGATACATGGGTTCCAGGTACGAGGTTTTGATAGTAACAGAATACCGTGCTTGTTTTTCTAGTTGAAATATACAGCGGTGTATAGGCACTCCCACAACTGGGACATAGGCCTTCACTCTCTATAAGGTAGGTACGGGTCGGAGGATATCACATGTCTTCGGTTTCATCATGATGGTTTTTTTCACTGTTTTGAGAGCAGTGGTGTTGACATAATTTACACAAGAGGCACAACTGCTAATATTTAAGTACCACGTAATACGATGCTAGCCTATTTAAGGATTTCAAAAAATGGGCATTTGTATTACCGTAGATTTTAAGAAACCTCTAGGTATCTACTTTTTAAACTCCTTATGAGCAATGACAGGTAGGTACCACGCAAAACATCCAGATGCAAAAGTCAAGACAACAGTAGTAAAATATCATGATAAGTTACGTATACGCCATACAAATGGCCTTATGAATGAACTTTCTACACGAACGGTAACGGGTATACGTTACATAGCCAACTTCGAATTCAATACCACATTACCGCATAATGTACCAACAATGCACTCACATCATAATAGATACCAGTCCGTCCCAAGGGTAATCAGTGATTATAATATTGTCATCAATATTGATGCGTTCGCCTTCATTGTAAATGTCTAACCAAATAGAGATTTTCATGACGATGGCTGACAAACTTAGCTAACTGTACAGCTGATCGCATTAATGTAGATCAAACCATCAAAAGGGGTATTTCCGTCGAAACGTAGACAATGAGCTTATGATCGAATTGATCTCATGGTAGGATTGATCTCATGATAGGATTGATTGACCACAACAGTCACTATAGAATAACTGGAGTAGTTGTTAGAACTCCGAAATTTATAAAACACTTCTTACAGACTTTTTTAAAGTAGGTGATTGTGTTTAGTCTCGCTGAATATCTAAAAATAACAATAACTGCACAGGTAAAATTTGAAAAATCCTAGAGATTCGACAAACTCAAAGTTATACAAGGTGTCAAGGACATCGACGCGCAAACTGGAACTATAAATTCAGTACACGATTCTAGACCCCCTAGCGTAGAAATTTTCCGTTGGTTATAAATAAAATCGGGTGCTTGATGGAAAAGTGCAATACACGTGCAATACGCGTAGGTACGCGTTCAAAATGTTAACCGACGAAAAATTTCAACGTAGCGGGTTCAAAATCATGTACCTACTTACTGAATCCATGGTGATAGGTTGCGCATTGATGTACCTGCCATCCTGTATATGGATACAAATCCTGTATCAAGAGGATCATTAGACATCATGAGTTAGACATGCACTTATATTTTAAGTTCCAATCAAACGCAGATTGCAATATGACGACCAGTAATTACAAACAATAGCTTCGTGCACCAGGCGCTTTCATTTCAGGTTCATCCTGATCATACCTACAGCCACTGTTGTTTGCCTTTAGGCGTCAAAAGGCAATATTTGCACACATACGACCGATAATCGCAGCGACAAGGGCTCTTGTATAACTATTTGTGACAATGTAAAAATGTTCCGACTGATTGTACCCAAGTCTAAAATAACGACGAAACTCATGAGAAACTCCGCAAGAGCCAATTGAAAGGTTTGTGCAGGGTTTCTGCAAAAGTTAGTATAGTAACAAGGATTGAAACCTCATAAGTAGAAAAACCTTTGACTGTTTATTTCGAAACTGAAAATAATTTAGGTATTCCGCAATCAGTCTCTTGATCGAGCGTTTTGCAAATGTTTGACGAGTCTATGTTCATGTTACTTTCTGCTAATAATTATTGAGGTGGAGCCATAATAATTCTTTGTCTATTTCTATAAATGGGAATGTTGTTAGAACAGCTTACCAATGTGGGTATTGATAGAATAAATATCTTCATAATGCCAAGTACTTATTTTACGGAATATTGTATACGAGTATAATAGGTACATAGTTTCTTTAAAAACATTATCTCCTATTACAAATAAGTAATTATAGTTTTCTTTTCGTCATCAGGGAGCAACATTGAGTTTCTTAATTCAAGAGTTGGAACGGAGGAAACCTCAGCTGAAGACGCAACTGGTATGGATCGGCGCCCAGAAGGAACCAGGACTTACCTCCAGAACCTGGAAATGGGTTGATGGTAACATACAGTAGCACTTGATATTATTAGTTTTAACTTGATAGTGTTCCTTAAAAGGGGCTGGTCCAAAAAACGCATCAACAATAAATTGGCTATCATAAAGTCACCCGATTTTTATATAAAATACACGAAGTTTTCCTCACTTTTATAATAAAATAATACTATCTGGCTACGATAGTCCTAGCTAACTAACAATCAAACTCAGTGAAACGGAATTTTACTACATGCTCAAATAAAAAACTCCACAGAGCGGAATAAATACTAACAAGACGAATATTTAACACACACACGTGGAATGTTTCCTCGTTTATTTGCACCCATAAGCTTCTTTAGATATTTTTATTTACTTGCGAACATTTCCATGGTCAGTGAGTAAATAGTAACATACAAACCTAATTTCAAATCCTACAGGCGAACAGGTGCAAAAGCCAACTTGGGGCAAGGACCAACCGAACAACTACAACGGTGAACAGAACTGCGTAGTCCTCGATGGCGGCCGAGCGTGGCTGTGGAACGACGTGGGCTGCAACCTGGACTATCTGCACTGGATCTGCCAGTACCGTGAGTGTCATACATAGGTACATATCCCTTTCTAATGGTTGCAAGCGAATGTGCTACGCGAAGGTACGTTGCGAATTTTAATTTTAGTTCATGTGAATAAGTATCATTTTATGAGAATTCTCTGGTATTGGATCGTGGGCATAAAATAGGTCATGACGTGGTAAAACGATTTGCTAGACAGGATTGTGGAGCGGTGCCTGACTTCAGGTCATATACATACCTCAAATACATAACTAATAAATAAATTAGCTTGCAGACATTGCTGCTCCCAATGTGTCCGGATGAAAGCACGTGCGGTTAAAGTCTGTAACTTACTTTGTCGATAATTTAGAAAACTCGCAGTGCCGCGCGCCAATTTAGTTCTATAATATATTTAGTTCTATTTTTATTTCTCAAAGCAGCCTGCAAGTTCAGAACTTGGGTAACTGCATTTCCGGTAATTTTCCATTTCTGCCAGGAAAATTTAATTCATAACTTCGACTCAAAGATAAAATTTAGATTGCTGTGAAATCTAATAATAGAAAGGATGTTTTCCTAAGAGTTCTCCAAGTGCTGAGCGATACCAATTTTAAGCGTGCAGAACGTTAAACGGCTTCATTTTTCTTGTACTTATCAATTTATTTTCCATGATTGGTTAGGGGTTCACAATTTCCCTGGAATAGACATGGCAGGTCGAAGTCCTGCGTGGCGCTTTGCTTACGGCGTTGCACGCAAATCCCAAAATCGCTTCGCAATAGGATATGAAAGCAATTTCGTTGGACAATAGATTAACTAAACGTTGCGAGCTTCGTCAAGCACATACCGAAACCCATGCGCTTGCCTTTACTGTGTTTAGCTAGCATATAACCCCATGATCACCTGTTTCGTCAGTCTCGGGCCAAGAAGATTAGGTTATTATTTGTCAAGATACGAAGTAAACTAATTGCACAATTCCGACACATTCCACGAAAGTACAGGCAGACGTGTAAAGTACAACCACAGTTTAGGTACTAGTCATGTTACAGACGAGTAAAGTACAACCACAGTTTAGGTATTAGTCATGTTACAAACGTGTAAAGTACAACCACAGTTTAGGTACTAGTCATGTTACAAATGTGTAAAGTACAACCACAGTTTACTAGGCATGTTACAAACGCGTAACGTACAACCACAGTTTACCAGTCATGTTACAAATCCTATGTCCTCAATCATATTCCCATGTTCGTAACTATGTGTACCAAAACTAACATTATGCGTGGCAGTCGCGCTGGCCATCACTAAATCAACGAGGAAGTAAATTAATTACTAACAATTAATATTCATAAAAGCGAATGCGTCTAAAATGTTCTTGCACCACGCGATGTTGTTAAGTAAGTACATGTAATTTGCATACAAAATGTGTTACCTATTGCAATATTAATTCAAATTGCCTACTTATCCTGTGCCTATATGTAACGCGGATGCAAGTCCTATCTGGTCGAATGTCTGAGGGATTAACTTGCGTAAAGGGTCCTACACACTGGTTCAGGTCAGCACATTCTATTTAGCAGTATTTGTTGAACAACAAAGCCGACCCGAAACAATTACTAAATATATTCGGCTTTCATTCGCCTTTTGATTCCATCGACAAACTCCCGTTTGGCTTCTTCCATCTGAATCATATTTCCTCGGCATAATTCGGTCTAAGCCGAGGGGCTTTTTCACGAACATACGGCATGCCGAATCATGTTGACCCTAACAAGTGTATAACACACCTATGCAATATTACTTCTATAAGACAGTTCCAGACATATTGTTACATTTGTTAGCAATGATGACCAATTGACAACTGCAATAGCGATCTGATTGGAGTGGACTCTGCTGTAGTTAATGCGATGTCTTAGCGTTGCTTGGCTCATAACTTACTCGTATACCTACTACTGTTTGTTTTCCCTATAAAAATAAATAAACGTGTCACCTCGTGGGTAGACTGCACAAGTGCACTTTTTTTTCTGGATGGGAAAGCATCAAATGACCCCCACCCGCTCTGGGTGGAGCGGAAGGGAGTGTCAGACTCTTACTGACTAAAACCCACCCATGTTCCTTCTTTAGCCCTTTATGTTCCGGGCCAGCGGTAACCCTTTCGGACAATCCCGCTGACCCGGCAGGCTTCAACAGGCAGGCACAAGTGCACTTGCAACACAATTATTTCTGTACCTACAGGTTCCGCCTTTAGACACCTGTTTGTAAAGCGAAATTGCGCGGACATGCCTTCTCTCCTTCGTCTTTTTAAGTTCAAGGTTTCGTCGTTAACTCAAGAAAAGGACGAATTTACCAAGTCCTTAAAATGTAAATGTTGGTATACAGTTGGGTAAACCTGAATCAAAATTTTGAATGCAAGAACTCTACACGAACGGGAAACACGAGTGACCTTCGCCATGGAAATCTCCTCAATGTGGAAAATGCAATTTGTTTGCGGTAACACGTTAGAACTTTTTGCAGGGACGCAGATTGAGTTGCAATATTCGAGCCAATGTATAGGTTATTACCTACACACGAGTTGTAAAGTTAGCACGCGCCGTGTGTTAAAACCTGCATGTAAAATAATATTCTCATTTTAATAGCGGACACGGAGTTTAGTTCACGCTCGTGTAGCCATAGTGTACTTTTACTGGAATTATGTTTGGTTAGAAAACGTGCACATAAAAATATAACTGCATTCTAGATTAAAGGTTTTTGGGATTGTACAATATGCAAACCAGCATGGATGGTCAGTTTAGTGGACCTTAGTGGTAAACGCGTTGTGTACAACCTTTCTCTAAAAGGAATAGTAGATTTATGCCGCGGTAGGTAAAAGTACACGTAAAATAACATCATGTGTGTTCCCCGAAGCCTTGTGCAGAGGTGTACCATTCGTACACTCACATCAGCTACATAATTAACTATCTACGTATTCTTGTTTTTGGTACTATGCTATTTAAGGGCCTTACAGGACCTAAACGCAAAAAACGTAAGTTTTAGAAACAATAAAAGTATATGAACGACTACAGTAAACAAAAACAAAAAAATATATCATATTCTTCAGGATATATGCTAGGTACATAGTTTGTTGAAAACATAATACAACTAATTTGATACAATAGAAAAAAATCATGAAGATACCTCTAAAACTTTCTTTTTACAATAAAAACCATACTAATATACATAGTACAATCATTATGACTTTTTGTCAGATTATTTTACAAGTAACATACTAAAACACTAGTGTTTTAATTTTTTTAGTCCAAACAATAGATTTTTTGTAAATAGATAATTGCTTAAATTACCAGCGTTGTGTCATCGCGCTTCTCTTTCTTTTCTATGCAGTCCGACAAAGACCGCGCTTTAAGTCATGTAGTCGCCTTAAGGGGCTTACATGACCTAAAGCGCGGTCTCTATTGTTTATATCGACTAGTGGCACCTTAAGGGCAGTATCGGCAAGGCCAAACTTGTCGTTGAACTCTTATCAAAGATCCTTGACCTTTGAAGGTACCTATTACCTTTGAAGAAAGAGAAAATAATATTCAGTTTTTTTTCAAAGTAGCCGCAGCCGCGCAGTGGTCGTCGGTACGATCAGGCTCAGTTCGCGTTACTGCCGCTAGGGAGCTCTGTGCGCGGTTGTGGAACAATAACGTAGGATTAAATGATTAATAAAATTAAATATATTTATTATTGTACAGACGCCAGCACATCAAGTTACTACAATCTGTCAAAATTCTTTAATAGAATTTTAACTTTATCGCTAAAGCATAAGGTTCAAAATTGATTGGGAAAATTTGACAGTTTCGGGTAGCTTGATGTGCTGGCGTCTGTACTATTGTCGCCCTCGACTTCGTCTGCGATCCAGGTTAAAAAGTATGTCTATCTGTGCGCCAAATCCGTTCAGCCTTTTTAGCGTAAAAAGCATAAGAAACAAACAAACTCACTTCCGCATTATTAATTATATTAAAGTTAGGATTATTAATCCTTATTGTTATTACTAACTGATTAACTAACTAATACTGTGTTGCATCGACTGTTACTATATTCAATACGAATTGCGATTGTTTTCAGTATTTAAGTTTTTATTGCATGTCATCTTTCTTACTATACCTCTAGATAGGGTAGCCAAGACCATTGTTCGCTTGAACTAGGCTCAATATGCAACTGTCACAAAATCTAACCTAGCTTAAACTAGGCTTTATTTAGTTCATCATACAGACCATAATATCCTATCTATCTTCTCCAGTGCCTCCCTCCTGTGGAAGTCCAGACAAACTGCTCAACACGACGATCGAAGGCAATAACTACCAGGTTGGAGCTTCCATCGGATATCGGTGTCCAGAAGGGCACATGCTTCTGGGAGACAAGAGCAGAGAGTGCAAGAAAGATGGCTTCTGGTCAGGGGCTGCTCCGAGCTGTAAATGTAAGTTGCTTTTGTTTTTCTTTCTTTTTATATGAACTCCTACTTACAGGTAGTAAAGTATTTTTGAAGTGAAAACTTCTTTAGCTTAGCGGCGTTGTACACTTTTTTTGTAATGGGTAAAAAATGTTAAACTCGCGTCAGGACACGTGACCTGATCGAAAATTTGTAAGACGGATGGCCGTAGCCGGTACCGCGCGTGTTTTGTTTATAAGACGATTCACAAAATACACACGTAATTGTTCAAGTTTTCACTTCTGTCGGCACTCCCAGAGTGCCACTGTTTTTTTTTTGTTTTTGTATGATAGTCTTTAGTACGCAAAATACGCGCATTGACGTGGAGTTGCGGACACCAGCCCATATTACCTATTACCTAGTCTTTAGTTGGTCTATCCATACTAAAATATCAAGAAAATAATGCTCTTGTTCTGGTTCTATACATCGACGCACAAACTGTAACCATGTTAATTCAGCATAATATGATTCTAGACCCGTAGCGTAGAAATATTTCGTCGGTATCAAAATAAAATCCGATGTTTCGTAGAAAAGTGTACCTACGCGGTCAAAATGTATGGAACTGCAATTTTTTTTTTATAACCAACGATAAATTTCAACGCAGTGGGGTTCAGAATCATGTACTAAATCCATAGTGACAGATTGCACGTCGAAGTCACTGCCACCCTGCATTCGTCGACCAAATTTAAGGCGGTATATCACTAGGTGCAGCTAGATTATTGACGACTGTTTTTATATGATGGTACTCGAGAATGATCGCTAAGGGGCCCGTGGCTAAATTAAAACAGCCGCACAGGTCGATCAATCAGGTTAAGCTATGCTATGTAAAATACTGGTATTCAGCTGCATCCGGTTAGACTGGAAGCCGACCCCAAAATAGTTCGGAAAAGGCTAGGCAAATGGTTATGAATCGAGGGTGATCGCTGTCACCGTCAGGTAGTCGATCGAATTACGTAGATACATAACATTGTGGATGGTGGATATAACATCATCGAGCGACCTCTTAGCTCGCGTAAGTGCCAATAACGTTGACTGTTTATTTAAAGACGGTTACAGTTTATAGATCGACATGAATTAGGTAATTCGGGTCAGATTGTTTGCGAAATGAGACAGTAACTTAATATTTAGATAATATTACCGCCACTCATACCTACCGATGACCTACAAGTACTGTATAAACATGAAATATATTTTCGTCCACCATTCATTTGCATTGTTACCACGATACGATCCTGAGGTCTACTGGTAAAATTCTCTAAACCTAAATAAACTTTACAGACGTCAACTGCGGTGGACTGACACCAATCCAGGACGGAGAAGTGTCTCTAGTTGACGACAGGACAACACACGGAGCAAAAGCGGTATACTCCTGCCGAGAAAACTATACCCTGGTTGGAGAGCCAGTACGAATGTGCGCAGACGAAGGCATCTGGAGTGGAGAAGCTCCTAAATGTTTGTTCGACTGGTGTCCTGAACCACCGCCAGTTACTGGAGCTATTGTTGCTGTTGACGGTCACAAGGCTGGATCTTTGGCCACTTACACCTGCCAGAATGGATTCATACTCTTTGGACCACCGGTAAGAGAAAGTTAATATTTTCTATTCTATTCTCTTTATTTCAAGGCTGCTCTCGACTCGATGGCGCGGCGATGCTATGTTGCCGCGACAGCTTGGGTCTCTACGCTGTAGTCGGGTTTTTTGGGGCGGATTCACATCATTTTTTTTTATAGAGATCTTGATTTTGACCGCGCCTTCGCCCGCATGGATGACTTTTACTGGGGTGAAAAGTATACTATGTGTTAATCCAGGTGATACACTATCTGTGTGCTAAAATCCGTTCAGCCGTTTTTGTGTGATTGAGTAGCATACCTAAAAACCAAACAAAATCAATAAATTAAAACCAATGAAATGAAATCTATACATACAAATAAATAAAATTGGAGTGTCTGTTTGTAATATTAAAATAACCGCTTTTTACTAAATACATATGGATGTATACACGGTACATATAGCAAAATGACATTTATTACAATTTTTGTCTGTCTGGCTGTTTGTTCCGGCTAATCTCTGAAACGGCTGGATCGATTTTGACGGGACTTTCACTGGCTGATAGCTAATGTAATAAGGAGTAACTACTTTTATTTAAGAAGAAAAAAATAGAGTCCCATGAAAAAAAAAATAAACCAATGAAATGAAATGAAATCTTTACATATTCTATACAAATAAATAAAATTAGAATGTCAGTTTGTAATGAGAGCACATTCAGCCGATTCAGAATTTAACAAAATTCTTCTTAATTTTGGATAGGTAAAGTGTCCAGAAGTGAATAGTACTCATGATATAGAACTACCCACGGGTCTTTGTCAGGTTGTGGCGGACACTGAAATTTTAATTCATACATAGTATTTATGATGATATTTACAACCTCAATATCAAAGAAGATTCGTGGTTGTGTAAAAGATCAATTTTATAACCTATGAACGACCAGGTTACTGCGCTTACTCAACGCATTTTAGATAAGCAATCTGGTGAATCACAAACATACCTTTCCATCAATACAGTTAGCAATCCGGATGAAGTGGTTAATTACCCAACAGAATTTTTAAACAGTATACTTGTGCCTGGTCTACCCCCTCACAAACTAGAACTTAAGATTGGCGTGCCCTAATACTACTCCGTAATTTAAACCCACCGAAACTTCGCAATGGTACTAGGTTGCGTGTCCGAGTAGTGTCGTTGCAAAGAAACGTTATAGAAGGTTGTATAATATCCGGATGCGGAAAAGGTGAGATAGTATTTATACCACAGATTCCTATAATACCGTCGAATTTTCCATTTGATTTCAAAAGATTGCAATTCCCTATCAATGTCAGTTTTGCTATGACAATCAACAAGTCACAAGGGCAAACGTTAAGCAAAGCTGTCATAGATTTAACTAAGGGTTGCTTTACCCATGGGCAACTTATACGTGGCATGTTCACGTGCGAGAAATGCCAGTAGTTTTGTTGTTTTAGCCCAAGAAAATCGTACACCAAATAATTGTATATAAAGAAATGTTTCAATAAATCTAATACGAAAAACTAAAAATAAATAATAATAACTAAAAATGCAAAAACGAAAACAAGGAACTAAATGGAGAAATATGTACAAAAACAAAATATCGATTCATAAAATAGAAGAATTTAATTCAAATTAGCATAGGTATTTCTTTACGCGGAATACAGAATTAAGTTATCGTAAACTCTGCGAACACAATAACTGTTTTGTTAAATTCCATGCGGACGAAGTCGCGGGTAACAGCTAGTCACATAAAAACTTTCACATTTGTACAATGACGTTTTATACATCATTGCATTTGTAAAATAATACTATCATTGCACCTACTACCTGCTCCTGGGGCATTGACCCCTTTCTATATCACTACTACTACTACTAATATTATTAATTCGAAAGTAACTCTGTATGTTACCTTTTCACGCCTAAACCACTGAACAGATTTAGATAATAGCCGGGCAAGGAGATAGATAGCATTCTGGGGAAGGACATATAGGCTACTTTTTGTCCTGGTAGCACGTTCCCGTGGGATTCTTTAGCTGGTTCTTCATATAAATACCTATTTTTTATGAAATTTTCAACAACCCTATTGAAACAAAACATTTAAACTACCTGGATTTCATGATTACGAGCATTTTCTGGTATCATTCTTGTCTCCAATAAATAAACTCATTTTGGAGTCATATAATATGAAAACTGTTGCAAATAATTTCATTGGCATATTTAATAAATCCCGGAATTCCCGGAGCCGCAACAGATCGTCCCATTTCCCGGGAAAAATACCGAACGTCACCTAGATATGAGTCGGTATAGCATTTGCAGCAGGAATTCATTAAATAGGAATGCCAATCTATTTAGTTCACGAATAGCGTGCTATTCCAGAACTAAATTGATTGGTATGTATTTATTTAATATAACATTGTTTGCAGTCGACGAAATTCGACAGCGAATGTGACACCCGTTTGGGAATTATTTTAACGTCATGTATTGAATGTTGTAACAAGGGAATATGTGGGTATTCCTAGAACATTGCCTACACTAGTTGTTCTCTAAAATTAATCATAATTTTACTCTCGCATGATTATCATTATTATTATTACAAAATGACGTCATGACGCACAATTATTGGACACAAGCTTCTGCCCACGACTTCATTCACCTGGACATTAAAAGTCCCTCACTGGGCAGGAATTTCAATTAATGAACACTCGAGTTTGGTTTATAAGCGACTTTTTACTAGCAGTAACTTCAAGAATGAAGTTGTACGTAGGTCCCTCTTTTTTACTTGACTTATAACTTAAATTTATCGAGGCCAAAAAAGAGTCACGGGACAACCTAGGCAGCTTCTCGGCTACATTCTGCTCATAGATGCAATCATAAACTTCTAGATTACTTAAAACGGTTGGTACTCCTATAACCACAATTATTGGTCTTCTCTTATGGGGCTCTTCCTCTTTCTATCTATGATTTCTTAAGTTTTTCTATGTCGTCTTTGGTCTCCGTGCTGATTATAACGTCTCCGTTTTTTGATTTGCGCAGTCCTCTAGCGTGCAATTAGTTAAAAAATTAAAATTATTATTTAAACAATAAAATAAAAAAGAGATTTAGTGTCCTCACTAGATTTTAATTTATACGCTGGATAAATTGCAATAGAACTGATATTATTGGCGCGCAAGTAATTATTTTTATTGGTTTTTACCATGTCAGCGGACGAAACATTTTCTGCCATCGTTGGTTTAGCGCAGTTTTCTTGATATTTTCGAGGCAATCTGTATGATCGTCTTTTCCTTTCAACACTAGTTTAGAGTTTTGTATTTCTTGTGCTTTTAGCTTTAAGTCCTGGTAGTAAACCGCCATTTGTAAAACGCCATGTCCAACCTTGCGCGATAAGGAATTGATCCTCAGCTTTTGCTCTGAGTTCAGCTTTCCTTCCTGAGCAACGGTACCGACTTCATTCAGACATGATTTAATTGAGATCAACCAGTTACTAATGTCCCTGGTGTCCACTGTTTGAATTTTTCCTTCCGCCGCATGGTCAAAGTATTTGAGATTTGCTGGCAGGGCTACCTTGCGGTGGGATACTCCGAAGGCTGTTTTCACTATTTAACATACCTACTTAAGTCTTAAATGTTTCTCATAATTAAATGTTATTCACCAAAGTAAATCACTAACTTAGCAGAAAAATGCGCGATTCGTTTTCTAGGTTACAGATCACTCGGAAATATTTTAACGACATATGATAAATAATATTGCTTATAATATTATATACACACGTCTGCTCTACTTGAGTGTCAGTAGAGCTAAAAAAACACTGACATTACAAACTACTCAATAGTCAACGTTCCCTGACCTATGGAAAATTGCTTCCATTTTTTGGTAAGGATCTAACAGCCTTACCAAAAAAAAGTCCAAGACCCTATTAGCATTTTACAGAGTCTATTTAAATTGTTAGAGAAAATCGTCAGCCACCAACTAATGCATTCACAGGATCAAAATAAAAGAAAATCTTCCGAATTGAGAACCTCCTCCTTTTTTGAAGTCGGTTAATAACGTGTTACCAGACTTACAATCTGAGAGCCAACATCTGTCCGTCAACGTACATCCCTCCGAACATAGTCAGATACTTCACCCGACAACACTACACCCGACTCATCAACTTTTTCATATGGACAAAAACACATCGAGAGAAAGGACAAATTTTAATGTTAAATCGTGTTATCATTTGTTCTTTATTCGGGCCTCAGAGCTGATTTTTCAATCATCTGATAACTTAATTCGAGGAATAATTTTGAAATTTTGACAGTTGTTTCATACTAAAACTGTCAAACGTCAATTTTATTCCTCGAATAAAAGTTATCTGGCGATGGAAAAATCAGCCCTTAAACTGATCTTATATCCGTATGTGATAGAAGGTTTCGCATTCCCGGCCATTCATCGGCCGGAACGATTTTGTAATTAGAGAGTATAGACCCCATTGGGTTTGTGCCCGGCTCGCCCTTACTATACGAGACTAAAACAAAAACTGGCGAAATGTGGGTGTACTATAGGAACACCACTACCTAACATTGTTGTCTGTGATGTAATGTCATGCAGTTGTTAAAAAAAGAATTTTCGATTAACCGGATTTTTTACCTACTTTCAGAGCGTAACCTGCACTCTCGGCGGATCTTGGTCGGGCACTCCGCCATCTTGCAAGTACGTGGACTGCGGCACTCCTGCACAGGTGCATAAGGGCTCCTTCATCTTACTCAACGGCACCACGACCTACGGCTCCATCGCTCGGTTCAACTGTGAGGCTGACTACTGGCTGGCCGGTGCCGAAACCCTCACGTGTAACAGAGACGGAAAATGGTCCCATGATATACCATCGTGCGAATGTAAGTCAACGAGGGCTGTTAAGTTTAATAGTTTATAAGTCGTGTGCCCGGTGGGATACCCATTCCCATCGGCAAGAATAACAAACTTCCTTACATATATGTATGTACTAGCCCGCGACTTCGTCCGAGTGAAATTTCAGCCCCCGACCCATCGCGTCGCATCCCAGCGTTGTTTCTAACCTTTTTTTTGCTCGGCTCCTAAGTGTCGTAACGTGAAGTTAAATAGCTTTACCTTCCTCAAGAATTGGGCTATTAAATGCAAAAATAATTTTGCAAATTAATCCAACTGGTAGTTCCAGAGATTACCCCTACTTACAAACTTTAAACTTTACCTCTTTATAATATTTGTATAGATAAGGAACACTTATGCAAAATTGTATGGTTCTAGACCCAGCGATTTGGCTGTACGTTGTCTGTCAGTGAATTTAAGATTTTTAATTAAGTAGTTATAGAGCCTAAATAACTGCTTCCCAGTTTAGTTTCTAAGCAAACTTTTCCAGGTACGGTCAGCTAAAAAGTACATTAACACTGTCACTTTTATTCCTTTATCATCAAAATTTACACAAAATGATTCGATTCTCAGAGTCTAGATTCTAGATAGCCCGGAGTCTAGATTTGGCAATAGGCTCGCCCCCAATTACAAACAACTGTCCAAATGTGGGTGTACGCCTCTACATGACCTTTAGAAGAATACAGGCATGATGTTATGGTATAATTCGATGAACAAATTTTTAGCATTTCATATATCTAATAGCCTAAAATATTATTCCGTACGCAAAATACGCGCATTGACGTGGAGTTGCGGACACCAGCCCATAATTACCTATTTATTACCTAGCTTAAAATTAATATTCTTTAAATTTTACTTCTATTTCAAATTATGTTCAATATTCTGTTTAATAATTAATGATAAAAAAAACTCGTTAGTCAAATTCTGTCGCTGACTGTGCCTAATTACCAGGATACATAATACTTATGGCGATAATCAAGAGAAGACAAGGACTTTCACATCCTCAAGAACTTTCACATTTATATTATTAGTAGAAAGGAAGTAAGGATGTTACCTGCTAATTAACACCAGGTAACAGTTTCCGTTGTCTATTCTCATAATGCGATACTTTATTTAGGTAACATACATAATTGTGTCAGAGCTGTCTCACCGTAATAACAACCTAGCTAACAATGTCAGGTGGATAGGATTGGACAAACTAAATAGCACGGAGCGCAGTGATGCGACAGTTAATTAGTGACACAATTAGACCCCTCATTAGTTTAGGCGATGCGGCGAAATGAAGAGTAATTGTCCTAGATTGATACGGAAATCTGAACCCAACCAATACAATTAGTATTACGCAAACTAGCGATGTTGCAGGAAACCCTAATTTGATCATAATTATAACTTAACCGCCGCTTAACGGCCGCGACTTACGAGTTGTAGGTCGTAGGTTCGAACCCAGACAGGCGCTTTACTTTGTGTAAATTATTTCATCACCACTGCTCACAAAACGGTGAAGGAAAACATCGTGAGGAAACCGGCATGTCCTAGAACCAAAAATTCGAAGACATGTTACATCTACCAACCCGCACAGGGCCCGCGTGGTGGATTACGGCCCACTCCCTCTCACTGAGAGGAGGCCTGTGTCCCAGCAGTGGGAACATTATAGGCTGATGATGATGATGATGATAACTTAACCTAACAAATTCCAAAAAATTGTGTCTGAGAAATGGGTCGCCATCGTTTGCGTCTCGAACGAGCCTAAGCACCAGGAGTGCTTAGGCTCTAACATTACGAGAAATGTTATTGAAACATTACAATATCGTTATTGCTCTTTTACAGTGATATCCTGCGCCGACCCTGAAGTCCCTGCAGGCGGCTACATGGAAGCCTACGACTACAACGTTCACTCCACCATCGACTTCCACTGTGAGAAGGGGCATAAGCTGGTTGGAGAAGCCAGCCTCATGTGCCAGCAAGATGGAGAGTGGTCCGGGGACTCACCCAAATGTGAATGTAAGTATTTCTGCCTACAATGAAAGCTCTAGTTTAAAACAACTAATCATAAAAAGTCACGCGTGACACTAAGAAACATATTTATATGAGAATTATCCGGAGCCCATAACCATAGCAAATGGTCGTGCTGATGACATCTGATGAATCGGTCATTGGGCTAGATCAAAAACCCCGATAAAAACCACGAGTTAAGCCAATAACTACTCCTGACTCCTGAAGAAGAACTTTAGTAAGAAAGTAATTCATTAAAACATCATTAACCTCTTCCAGATGTGGATTGTGGCAAGCTTCCACCACTGACGTACGGTGCGGCGGAACTACTGAACGGAACCACTCACCTGGGCAGTGTCATTCAGTACTCGTGCACCACAAACTTCAGACTCGTCGGCCCCGTCAGGAGGACTTGCACTGAAGATTTCCAATGGAGCGATTCTTCACCTAGATGTGAAGGTAAGGAGCTAGACCGTATTTATTAAGACTTTATTTATGGGAAAAACGTATATATTTAACAGAGTGACGTTCAATACGGATTTCATGGACGAATTACTTTGATTGGATTAAGATTTGCAAATAGTCCTCAGCCTACTTAAATAAATATTACTTCTACGCAAAAACTAACACCATTCTCTACATTTCCAGAAATCCGCTGCTCCGATCCGGTTGTGCCGGAGAACAGCATCGTATCAGTAACTGGCAACGACCGCAACCACGGACGCACGCTGATCAGAACCGCCGTCACCACCAGCGTTGGTAACAGCTACCGAATCGGTGCCCTGGTCAAGTACCGCTGTGAAAGAGGGTACAAGGTTGTTGGAGAGAGTATCTCAACCTGCGAGGATAATGGACAGTGGAGCGGAGTCACGCCAAGGTGTCAATGTAAGTTGAGTTCGGAGTGACATTCTATCACAAATCCGATCAGTAATCCGAAATCGAAAGCGGAAATCCGCTGGATGCGGGCAGTGCAAGGCCAGTCAGTGTGGCATTCCTTGGATGCGGCCGGAGGGGTCCTAGCAATAGACTGTTTCGGTGAAATAATGAGAAAGTCACAAGAAAAGCACCACTCGTTATTAGGGACGCAGAGCTAGTGATTTAAGTGTCCAGAAAGAACTGCAAAGGTACACTAAATGCCTTTTCTAAAATCTTCTCTTCCTTTCTCCCCAGACGTGGACTGCGGTAACCCAGGTCCAATCCAGAATGGCGTAGTTACGCTGGCGACGAATGCAACGTACTACGGCGCGGCTGTGCTGTATGAGTGCCACGAACACTGGCAGTTAGATGGCGTGTCCAGAAGACTGTGCCAGGATAACGGCACGTGGAGCTCGGAGGCACCAGTGTGCAAAGGTGAACTTCTTATAAAGTATGACGGTTAAAGTTAAACATAATCTTCCACGAGATGTTATCAGAGCGATTTCGGCCACTGACTTAAGGTCAAATTCTTAGTAGTTTGAGAACTTAGACGGGGTCAGCGTAAAGTAAATCAATAATGTTTTATGTACACGTCACCCATATCTAATCAGACTTACATAATAATTAGCCCATTATTTTCCTACTGCTAGACTTACACTCCAATTGTTGAGGTAATGAAATAAAGGTAAACAAAAAAAAAAACACGACTTAGTTAACCGACTAAACGTAATACCTACCAGTCACTTCAGTTATCATGCTACGTCACAGTTATACTCTTCAATTTAGCAACGTTATTAAGGAATTATAAAGTTGGGTTGTTATTAAGTATGTAAGAGCCACGACGGAGTTTAACTTTTTTGTACATCCTACAGAAATAACGTGCACAGACCCGTTGATCCAGATCAAGGGCAGCGTAGGACTATTAGTAGCCACTTCAACACTAAGCATCGGAGGAGAAGCTCATTACCGCTGCGAGCGAGGATACGGACTGCAAGGAAACCAGACCAGGACCTGCAAACCGAAGGGAGTGTGGAATGGGGCACCGCCAGTCTGTATACGTAAGTTTTTGTTTTACATAGCGTCCTATGGAGCTCATGTGGAGCAGCGACGGGACGGATTTATTTTCGCTCAGCTGACGAGCGAGCGAAAATCTCTCTACATATTTTATATTTCTAGTCTATTGTGGTAGTGTCTTAAAGCAGGGCTTTTAATTGCAAAAAGATCTTGTACAGAAGCCGCAAAATAGATGTCCGTCCTACATTAGAGATCGGTTGAATGTTAGTAGTTTTTATAACCAATCACTTCTACATAACCTCTTTGCCCGCAGCAATCGACTGTAAATCTCCGGGCACGATCGAGAATGGTCGCATCATCATCTCGAACAGCTCCACACTGTTCGGCAGTTCCATCGAGTACCACTGTTTGCCACAGTTCCAACGTGTTGGGCCATTCCTACGCAAGTGCATGGACGATGGCAAATGGTCCGGTGAAGAGCCCAGCTGTGAGATAGTCACCAACGAGGCTGCTGAGAACGGAACGTTGCCACTCAGCGTCGGCGTTGGATGCGGCGTAGTCCTGTTCTTGCTGATGCTGCTTGGAGTTATTTATTTAAGGCTGTGAGTAATTTTAAAAACTTTATCATTATTTTTACGTGTGTAGTCATTTGCTAGATTCTTATTAAAATGTCAATCTATTTCCCTAGTCGAAAAGCTACGCCAGTAAAGAACACGGAGAACATAGAAGGCGCCGAACGCAAGGAAGACCAAAACGCTGCAGTCATGAGCTACGCGACTCTCCACGACACGAATGGACGACATATCTATGACCACGTGTCAGACAACGTGTATGACTCACCCTACAGTGAGAGGATCACCGACAACGTGGCGTATGGGCGGCGCAGCGAGTCGGACGCCTACGAGCCCGAGCCCACGGGCCCAAACGCCGTCGTCACGATCAACGGAGTCGCTGTGCGCTGACCGGTGACCAACTCTTAGTGGCTCGAAAAATTTTTTAGGTAACCAAATCCGTCGCTAAATTGGTGTTCCGCAGTGTAAATGTTACCTGTAAATTTTCCCTTTCAAGTGGTTACCATTGACTCGAGTGTTCAAACGATACTATAGTTTTAGGGTTAATTATGAATCCCATTTGCTAGTTGATCACCAACCCTTACTAGGTATTGTACCAAAGATGTAAATGTGTTGGATTCGTGTGGAATATTTCATTTAAGACTGCAATTCTCATTTACCTCCAAAAACTCGTTTATAATTAAGACTCTTGTTCTCAGGATACATTGGAACTACGCAAATGCTAAGCCTAATTTACTTAGCATAATAGTCAAGACAGATGTATTACACACATAGTACCCTGAAAAAGTCTAGTCTATCGTTCGAACGGTTTTCAGAAACCAGTTTGACTGAATCTTTCGAAAAGCACATAAGAATTGCAGTCTTAAATCGTGTGTACTTTTTGTTCATAATTAATACACAAAAACCCTACGATGCGAACAAAGAGTATTACGAATATCTACTTTATGTATTTAGATATAAAATGTATTTATTGTTGTATATCGAATGATTAGAATTTGATGCCAAAATAATTCTGCTAATAAGCTTTGTAAACGCGTTAAATTAAGGAATATCACTTAGTTTATGTTTTTATTGTTCCTTTCGAATTATTTAGTTTCTTTGTCGGGATACCTAAGTATTTTAAATTCAGAATTATTTAGGGATAACCATGGTGTTGAATGGTGGAGTACTAACCTCATGCCTATTCCATATTGCTTTATGTTTTCATTTATTGTTTTGTAAATATTATTTAAGTTAGTATTAATATTAAATAATACGTAGATACCTACCCAATGCCTGTAAAAATCTATATTACCTACCTGCTACGAACTGTAAATTATTACTGCACGATGAATTAGAGGAGTTATATAAATTATATTGTATGCTTTTTATACGAAAAACTAGTTATTAGGAACCTTCTCATAACACTGTACTTTTTATACTTTCACAAAAACTGAAACTAAATATTGGACTAATATTTAAAGTATAGAAATGCTCAATATCTACAGCAGCAGATAATAATTGGATGAAGAAGATAAGACCATGGCCTGTACAAAGGTCTCGATTACCTTCCATACCTATCTTAAACCATCCTTTAACTATGATAATACTGATCTCGGTACAATACATCACATGCTGGTCTCATTCTGGGCCTGCCACAGGTAAGGCCATGGCTTATAAAAAAAATATATTTTTAAGTAAAGCAGCGGTACACAAGCAACGACATTAAAAACTAATAATATTGTGATTAAATATTAAGTGTTCATCATATTATACAGTAATATTTTTGTTATATTTTATATGTACAATTTTTTATTTAGACAGATTCGTTAAATAAATGTTCTGAATGTGGACTCTTGTATTAATTTAATTAAACTTCGCAAAAACTGTAGGTACTTTAGGCATTATCTGTATATTAAGTGTGCGCCGGTAAATAATTAATTGAGGTTGCAACAATTTGAATATGCTTTTTAATATATGGGGCTCGTCCGCAAAGACGGTCAACGTTCCCGAGTGCGTGTTGGGCCCATGAGCAGCGCGCTCAAGATACGCTCGCGAGTATTTGAACTGGGCTATGGATAATTGGACGATTATACTCTTTCAGACAACTGTAGGGTCAAGATTTACATTGATGATAAACGAGTCCGAATGTGGAGAAAACAAGGTGAACGTTTTACAGAACCAAGCATCCATAGAAAAGACCGTTTTGGTTAAGTGTTAACTGTTATGATATGGACGGGAATAAGCTGGGTAGGCAAAACAGAGCTAGGTTATACTGGATGAGGGTACTGTAACCGCCACCTGTTACGTTGAGCGGGTAATCCAACCTCATGAGGCATGTCATCCCATTTTCGCAAAGAGCAATGCTCGCATCGCATACATACGGCCCGTGCCACATGAACTGTATTTTCCGAGGTCAATATCACAGTTTTGCCAAGGCCAGCTATGTGCTAAGAAAACCACAGTCATGTGTTACAATCAAAAGCAGCTCGTAAACACGCTAAAACCATGTTGAGAACGAATTCTGGAACAAAATGTTACCCATCTTATTGAAAGTGTACAGATAGGCTCAGAGAGTGCATACAGAGCAGAGGAGGCTTCACTCGCCGCTAACCATAACATTTATCATAAATATTTTTCAAGGTAATTTGAGTTTATTTCCCTTAAAAGTGCTTTTTTGTGTAAATCGATCAAACAAATTTTACCATTGACTATGTTTAAACATTTTTTTAAATCCCTATTCCAAACCCCTAGCCCTATTTTCTTTCGAGTAGGTAGTTTACTACCCACCCAGTACATTTTCCACAGATGAAAGCAAAACTTTTATGTCATAATACATTGACGAATCACTGAGCTCTCGCATCACGTCACCACACTCCTCCCGCACCGCGCTGCTACCTCAGGCAACCTCTCAGTTAAGTGTTCGGCCTATAACTTACTTGCTTATAATAATCACGAGTCGAAATGAGTACTTAACTAAACTTCTTCAGCGTTTTATTTAGATCCTCCTTTATTTGTATAAAATTGACAAGACATCGAGAAGAACGATACTATATAACACAGTAGTTATATGTTTTTAAATATCATCATATAATATTCATTCAGTAAGTATTGGTTATTTACAAAACATAATATATTACCGTCGTTAATTCCTGTTTTAAATGATACCACCTTAATTATTAACTGTGATATTAATACAATAATTTTAATAGTCTACAAATAATATCAAGTATATATTAGTAAACGTTATATAATATAAGTCACCTCGCAGACAGTTCTGACAATAGATAATAATCTAAATTAAACAAGTTTCGAACAATTACATTTGTATCATGTATTGTAAAATTACTCGCAATGCAACAAAAATACACAAATCTGAACAAGAAACATGTACCTACTTACTTAGATATTTAATTAACACATGAGTTAGGTACAACCAAAGTATTCCCCTTAAACATGAGATGAATGAATGTAGAACATCGAATTAGTATTTTCTCTAACATTGAGTTGACAAAAACTATTACCTAAGTACTTTATTTGACCAAAACATTAATGACATGAAATTAATATTATATTTAGTTAGTATCCAGATTAATTTTAGTGTTTCTTTTATCATGCTTACATCTAATTGTTAATAAA
This sequence comes from Luperina nickerlii, assembly GCA_963855955.1. NCBI lineage: Eukaryota > Metazoa > Arthropoda > Insecta > Lepidoptera > Noctuidae > Luperina > Luperina nickerlii. Next base: position 5,964,489 of record OY979662.1, read on the forward strand.
AATGCTTACTTTAACTAATCAAACTGTTAACAGCTCTAAACAATGTAGGTATATAATAAATTATATATCAATCAAGCTCTCTCATAAACAAAACTACAAATATTAGGAATCGTGCATTTATAAGCTATCTTGTATTGAATTGACATTATGTTTTTGTTGTTATAATATAAAACAATGTCCTAACTATTATACGTAGTACAAAAAACGGAGGAACAAAATATTAATACCAGCCTTGTATTATCTCTCTGCACGGCAAATACCTCATACAGAGCAGGCATGAGCTTGAACGCCACGCTTGGTCAAGGCGGATTGGCGATTTCAGACTTATAATAATGAGTCTGTTTCTGTATTGATATTAAAAATTACAAAATTATTTTAGAAATTTATATACCTACTGAAAGACGTAATGGCAAATAGTTCGCAAATAACCAGATAGGTAGGTAGGTACAGTCGCCAGCACATCAAGCTACCACAATCTGTCAAATAGATTTACAACTTTATCGCTAAAGCATAAGGTTCAAAGTTGATTGGGAAAATTTGACAGTTTCGGGTAGCTTGATGTGCTGGCGTCTGTACTTGGTACTTGCGAATATATACCCTATATTCAATACAAATGTCATTTTATTAACAATTCTTACCTTGAAGAACCTAAGAAACGAACATAAAAATAAGTCTATTTTAGTCTATGATATTGTATTTTTATTGGTAACAGTACGTAATATATAGGTAATCAGATAATACATTTAATAAATAGTATTCTTTGATTATTCAATAGGTATTTAACACGGTTGAACTTTATATATATGGACCGATAAATTCAAGATAGGTAAATATATTCACAAACCGCGTACCCAGATAAATGGAAAAATTGAGAAAACATTGAGGATATGACTTCAAAATATTCGAAGGCTGTTAAATGGCATCTAAAAATATCATAACGAATGATCTATACAAATACTTAGTTACGACTAAGTTCAGGACAGGATTGATAATACGTACATATTACATACAGCCAAAACAACAAGGCCATTTGTTTATCTATTCGCGAAACTGCACAGACATGTTTCAGCAATCATTTAAGTCCCTTTTTCTGTCATAGAATTTTATATCCATTAAGAGCGTTTACGCCGTACGGCATTTCATACAAAACTTTCAAGCCCTTGTTTTTCGAAATGAATGAACCGATTTTAATTAAACTTCATACGCATTGGCAGGATACAAAGATCTAAAAGTTACTTAAGAACATTTTCGAAAAATAATGTTACAGTCGCTCCATGTACAATACTGGTATTCAGCTCCATCCGGTTAGACTGGAAACCGACCCCAAAATAGTTGGGAAAAGGCTAGACCTAACCTTAAAATATTACAGCAAAATAAGACCGATTTTAAATGTTCCATAGAAACAGTAATTTCCAGTTATCTTTTTTGTAAATAAGACATTTCGAAAATGTTCGTAACTTTTTAGACCTTTGTATCCTGTAAAAATGTAAATTGCAGTGATTGGATGAATGATTTATCACAAGCCAATCGCAGTAGTTTATGCGCGCTTGACTATAAAAAGGCCCCTAGTATCATATTTATCTAATTACAAATAATTACACTAAGGTTTACGTACATATCACCCGAACTTTGTTTATGCATAGATCCGTTTTTCTTTCAGGTCTGCAATTTTTAAAGGTTTGTAAATCGGCTTGCGCACAGAATCATGCGATACATCATCGAGGTCGGTCCTGTCAACTTTTTTTTAAAATACGCTCTCACCGCATTTGTTTTCGAAAAAGAAGAACATAATTATTATCACATTTTAAATCGCATCTTAGTGTCGAGTCTGTATTGTCATTTTTTGCCCAGCCCTTAATTAATATTAGCCAGTGACTTTATAAACGCGCCTTACCTAAAAGAAAAATAGCCTTTCCGTAAGCTGTTTTTTTAAGGCAGTTGATTCCCTATATATACAAACTAGAAAATTCTTGCTGTCCCGACCCACCCCGTCGCATCGCATCGCCTGCCCGCGCTATTACTTCGTTTTATCTTAGCGTTCTTTCTGACATTTATTTTTATTTTTTTCTCGACTTGAATTGAGCTATCAACTTCAAAATACTTTTTTTTTAATCCGCCTGGTTGTTCCAGAGATTAGCGCATTCAAACAAACTCATTAGTTTTATTATTAGTATAGATAGATATAAAGATATTAGGATAAAAATTAATAAAGCACAACTCTACCTATTTTTATTGTTCGTCCATTTTCTAGTAATAAATGGCTAATCACTTTCATCACTTACGTACGAGCATGCTTAAGGCTACGCGGTGCGGGAAGGCTTTTGGTGTATTGGTGTTGGCGCCCGTCGGTAGATGAATGACTGAGAGCTCGCGACACGTCACCCCCCCCCCCACACCTCCCGCGCAGGCCGGTGCCTGCAACGGTTCTTAGGCCTGTACTGCTTGTAACCAACTAAATTAATTAATTTCGTGTACAAAGGCACGCGTCAGTCATTCTTTTTCCTTCTTATTTTTTTTTTTTTTGTCTTCTGAATCCAGTAGGTATTAGCATAATTTTAATTTACTTTTATCAATCAGCATACGTTCTGCACCGATTTTCGGTATCTCGGTTTACTCTCGTACAATGCGACGCACATAAAAAAAGGGTGAATAAAAATGATGGATGGAAAAAGAAGAAAAACCAAACAAAACAAAAATGTAATGAAGAACTGTTTATTTTAACTTTCTTTTCAAATAAATAAAAACTTAAATGAACAAAAATTTCCAGGATCACTACGTAAAAGAAAATGAAGGTTTACAAATTTTATACAGAATATAGTTTATACGAATATCATTTTACCACTTTAACAAACTTATAAAAGTCCCTTTAATCTTTATCAATGTTCACGACATTACTTTTAACAAGCTTACATAAACGTTCTTTTTAATAATAATTAACGTTAATTTTATTACAGCTCGGCAAAAAACTGAGATAATAAACAGCTACATAAACATACGAGGTCTTTCAAACCTTGTTACGTATTTATTGTCAAACAAATGAGCGGCGAGGCCGGATTATGTAGGCCAGAGCCGGCACATCAACCACAATTTTTGACTGGATAGATATGAAAGCCTCAAATAATATTATCAATAACTGTTAACAGTACTACATAATTACAAACAACTGCTGGGAACATGGCAAAGATTTAATGCAGACAAACCTATTTGATTCGTAGGTAAGAGGCCGTTTGGACCGCATCTAACGCGGGGAAATATTCTCCGCTAATTTAGACTACCATTTTAGTGCCCCACTGGGGCCAATGAACTCGACAGTATTATATAGGCATCACTAGTGACTTAATACGTTGAATAGATGTAATAACACACATTTCATAGGCCGAGTCACTTTGTGTCAGTGTTCGAGTCCGTAGCCTGGAGTCGCGAGTTATGATTATTATCAGACCTAGATATTTGAGAAACTCTCTTCAATGACAAGGTGTTCACTAGTCATTAAAACGTACGATATAGTTTTGGTCCGTAGAGGAGCTAGGCCTTATTTAGTAGAGGCAAAACATATTATAAACATTCACTTTATGGCCCCGATAAATTCAAATTTTATAGGTAATCAACAGTCTATTTCGCTAATACAAAAAAAGTTTCTATGATTGTCGTACAAAATCGATATATCACAAATCAATCCAATCGGCTATAGACTATTGCCTAGAAAAAAACTATACATTAATATATTAGTAATTCGAGATACATATGTCGCGAAGATATTGATTTTTTATCAATTTTGAGGTACTTATATCTCAATGAGATGTTTCGTCAATACAATATCTAGGCGACATACATAGCTATATATAACATTTATGTCGGGTGAATCAAGCCCTCTACAAAAAAAAATCTGTAAAAACTAATCTACTTTACACTTATTTAGGAATATGTCAAAAGTTATCGACGAGAAATACACCTCGAGAAATGTGGTATTTTAATGCAATGTCCCATTTTAATAGCAGGTTCAGAGTTTATAGGTAAACACTGATAACAATATCATAAGTATACGAAACAATTTCTAGTGTCGTACAGTTTTGTACAATTTTTTATTATTTTATTTATATTGGTTCAATATTATTCCTGCAGTTCAAAAAGAAGCTCATCTAATAATTCAACGGTAGGCCGTAAAAATGTTCTGGCACCAAACATAACTATTAAAATGAAACAGTACACGCATACACAGTTCATGCGTCAAAGTTGATACTGATGACTCCGCGACGTCACTAAGTACGAATGACGTTCAATAAGTACATAATACTTTCTCAAAAAAAAAAATGAACGGGTGCGTTATATATTTAAATATAAAAACACACATTCAATACAACACACACCTCAAGTCAATTTAACTAAAGCAATCTGAATGTAGGTCAATGTGGAGAAATTCATGTTGACGACTAAAGTGAAGGCGATTACCAGATTAAAGGATTGATATAAATATTGTGATGATAGTTTATTTGTATTATACATAAGCGCCCAGGGGCAGAGGCGCAAGGTGATTCATCTCTCACTAAGACAGGCGCTTTCAATGGGGGTTTTCGTGAAAATTTACGACACCAGTTGCACCACTTTGACAAGAGGTCTTCCATTTCGGCAATGAATATAAAATATAATTATGATGACGTTCATCATTCGATTCATTCATTCGTTCATCATTCAGTCATGACTAAAGAAAATATAGGCTCTTTGACAGATGCCTGGACCTGACGTGCAAGTGCTGCCACCTGGCGAACGTCATTTCAGAAATCCCTCATTACATACTAGTGTTCTGTCTATATATTTAGGCAGCTCTGACGCGGCAAAGGTTGTTTACATATTTTTGTTTACAAAATATTTTTTTTTCATATAAAGCTGTCGACACAAAAAAATACATTTTACGACATTAAATAATAAGGCAAACAAAATATATGTCAAACATTATTATGAGAGGATTTTCTATTACTAAAAGTGGGTGAATCTACGGAAGTGCTTATAAGCAGGTATACAATATTCCAAGAACACAAATATCTGTCAGTATTACAAAAAAGACGCACTCACTTTTGGTAAAAGAAAAGAACAATAGTGGGTTCTCAGGATCAGCTTAACTAGGCAATCGACTGTCGACTATATTTCCAATATTTAACTAGTTTGTTGGTATAATGCTTTGTTTGCCAACTGGTTGTTGAAAGACGAACAAACTTTTGAACCATAGATAAAAATCCTCTTATATTGATATTATTAGAGATTTATGCTGATCTGTTATTTAAATTTTACTATTATAATGTTATTTAGAACACCAGCAAATGCAGCGATGTCGATTATGAAAAGCTGTTTCCTGGAACCTTTTATAGCCAAAAACGTATGGAACGGTATTCTAACCTAATTGACAAGAAAAAATAGTCATATACATGAAAGTACAGGAAATAAAAATAAAGGACTGCTATATAGGAGCATAATATACAGATTTTGTACTGCAGTCATTCTCGTCAGATTGTGAATATATTGCCCGATAATCCGTTATTAGTGTTATTCAGCTGCATCTGGTAAGATTGTAAGCCGACCCCAACATAGTTGGGAAAAGGCTACGCAGGTGATGAATCCGTTAGACTTTAAACTAAATACATTAAATTTAAATGGCGAAAAGATCATTAATAATTTATACTGGCTGTAAGATTTCATATTAAAGGGATAAATAAATCATGTCACTTTAAAATAACTTACATTCATAAATATCATTTTAGATAGCAGCAACAAAGTTTGGCGGATCGACTATACACATTTGTTTCAGAACAATTTGGGCGATATTACATAAAATACTCCCAAACTAAAAAGATGACTAAACATGTTATCGTTTAGTTCAAGTGCCTATCAACATTAAATAAATAACACGAAATATATATGGATAAACCTTTGAAATAACAGACTAAAGAGCACGTCGATAAAGGACGTAGTTGGCGAGCTATACTACGTTATGTTACTATAAGATTGTAGGAGACGCGAGACGCGCGGCGCGACGTGGCGACCGTTCACTTGGACAGTTTGCTGATCACCCGGATGAGGGCCCCGTTCTCGTCCTTCAGCCGCTGGTTTTCAGCTTGGAGCGTATGTTGATACTGTAGATGTTATAAGTGGTATGTCAATACAATGTGTAATAAATACTGATGTGGTTGTGATGCGTATTCATTCATTATAATTATATGTGTTTGAAATATTTTTTTATCATCATTTTTAGGTATTTAAGTTGGACAAACCTTTTAAACCTTCTCATACACAGCTTCTGAATGAATACGCAGACAAGGTTGCCAAACAGAACGTACAAGATACAACGGGGGTGCAACATGGGAGTCTCACAACAAATCCTATGATACAATGACATAGAGCAAACCAATGAGAGCGACACAGCTGAACTAGCTGCACATTTACTTAGTCACAATTTTGGTAAAAAAAAAACAATACGAACATTTCTCTTAGGAAGGGGAACAGTTACAAATTGACTTTTATGTAATGGAGTACACACGATGCGTATGTAAAATGAAATCACTCTGATACCTACAACCTAGCAATATTGTCAAAACACAAGTTTATATACCGATCTAATATATTTTTGAGAAGAACGGTATAGTGTGTATGTTACGCATCGCGTATACGAAGATAGTTCCGTATTTTATCATTCAAATATCCAGAGTTTGCATCAAGCCCCATACTCATGTATTAAACAAATGTAACGGGAATTCAATACATAATTTATAAATTCTTTGTCTTTACCTTTATTTTAGGCACAGTGTCAAATCAGCAATTTTATACCGTATCTTTGACGCCTGGTTTAAAATAGAGAAGCTGTCATAGCGGAAAGACATAAGCATTCCTTCTGATGCAGTCAGATAAAATGTTGAAAAAACGATTAAAATGTTAAATGAAGGATAGTCTTTGTCAGTGACTTGTAACCCTCGCTGCGATGGTACAGACACCAGTACATCAAGCTACCCGAAACTGTCAAATTTTCCCAATCAACTTTGAACCTTATGATTTAGCAATAAAGTTGAAAATCTATGAAAGAAATTTGACGAGATTGTAGTGGCTTGATGTGCTGGCGTCTGTACAATAGCACGATCAGCCTATAATGTTCCCACTGCTGGGACACAGGCCTCCTCTCGGTGAGAGGGAGTGGGCTGTAATCCACCACGCGAGCCCAGTGCAGGTTGGGTACAATGAATATACGAATTCAAACAGATCTGTGGCGTTACATTCACTTGAAATTTCATCGTGTCATTTCTTTTGTTGAGACAGGCAATTCTACTAATTTTAACAACGAGCACAGTCTGATCTCAGTCTCAATCTGTCAAAAAATACTTCTAATTTCCTTACATTTTGACAAGTTTTTGACATTTGTTTGTCGCCGAAATGAGACTGCGACTAGATTTTGAACGTTTTAAATTACGAGAATTGGCCTTCAGATGTATGTATCTGGTGTATTGTGTCTCTTTTAGCCTGTCCTAAATAAATGTATTTTCTTTTCTTTTCTTTCTTCTTCTTCTTCTTTATGTCATGTCATCGACCATGGGGCTTAATGAATACAGTGACGAGCATAAATATATTACTATGGACAGTTCGGCAATATCTGATTTCATTCTTCATATCTGTTCTCAAGAAGACAGCAAATATTTATGTGATCATCGGTGGAAGGCAGGAACGATGTCATATATGTATTTGTGCCGCTACTTGTATATATGCAGTCCACAGATGATCACTGATCTTCTTGGGAACAGATATTAATAAAATAAATCAGATATTGTTGCCGAACTGTCAATGGTAACATATTTATGCTTGTGACTATACAATAACTCTATTCTAATAATACTAAAAGCTATATCACATATTTACAAGTGCACAACGCTGTGGATGTTAGAGTCGTTCAAACCTTATAGTTATAAAGCCTTTGATGTCATGTGCTGCATCTATTATGGCAGCCTAGTATATCCAAACTGAGGGCTCATTTAAGTGTTGCTGTTAATTAAATAACTTGCTAATTTGTTTTAAAACGCCATTCCTGAATTATATGAATGTGAAAGAATTCAAGAACTTGGTTGGTGGTAGATCCTAATATTTTAACTTAACCCAGTGCATGACAGTGCGGAATTACTGCAAATGTTTCATTGATGTTTTTTTTTTTATGAATACAATACAAGTAATGTATATTCCTTGCATCACAGGTCATGCAACACACGCTAGCCAACGGGTTTGAACATTGTGTTTTAGTCAGACTTTCAACATTTTTGATAATGCCATTCAATAAATATGATTGAATTATGTCTACATTGAGAAAAGAAAGAGAGACTTAATTCTTCCTTACTACCTCACATAATTTATCATTTTATTTTATTAATCTTTTTACGTTGAAATGATTTAACTTTTTTATTATCTGATGGGTCTGCTTTTGACTTCGGTCGCACCACATTGTAAGCGATGATGCGGTCGACGATTCATTATCAACAGTAACGGAATAATAAATCTGTTGAAAGATTATCTAAAAAAGAAATTGACAGCCTGATAGCAAAAAGTATCTCATTAAAGTAAAAAAAACCTTGCGTTACCATACATAGGTTTCATTTTCGCGTATATTAATTTTGGGTTTTTAATACATAATTGAATAAAACATTATCACTAATAAGTAGAATTTCTGATAAAAACACATGAATGAATGCGCGTGTATGTAATACATACATACATTACGCACACACGACGCAAACGGTACGCACACTAAACTTTACCATTACGTAGACGACACAATATGCCGGTGACAATATTCACCGCTGGGCTGTTTACGTAAAGGTTTGTGAAAAGGTGATCTAAACTGCAGTCGATCGAAGGCACTGGTTAAATCAATTCAGTGTTTGGTACAAGAAGGGTTTAACATGCAGGTGACATATAAACAACTTTGCTGTACGCACTTTGTAATTGCATACGTAATCGTTTGACCATATCACTCAGACAAGAAATCACAAAAACGTGGGTATCACAGCATAATTTCAAACGCAGAAGTAATTGGCTGCCTGCATAATTTTCTTCTTAAATAGTTGAATGTATTTGTGGTTTTATTCAACATAAACATGATCTATCATAGTCAAGCGACCTCTTACATCGTATTGTGAAAAGTCGTTGAAAATACACCACACAAAATGACATACAATAACCGTCCCAAAAAAGTCGGTCATACAAAAAGAACTTAGGTCAAAAATCGATCACGAAGAAAAAGCGTTGTCAGCAACTGAGTGAGTCGTTACATATTCGTCTGTTCTATATCGATGGACGGCAGTTTGGTTGTACCTTATCTATAACGCTACGTGTGCGCTAGATGACGTCGCGTGCACGTAACATGGACGCAATACACGCGCCACAACTTCCGCACGTAAGTTAGACATGTACCAAAGCATGCTCGCCATAACACACTGTTAATCATAGAGGGGCGGGGGCGCGACAAATACCGCGACGCTGCGTGACTGTGCTCTGGCCATTGTGTCGTCTCGCTCACACGCCTGTATCATGAGTGGGATGGATGGTGTGGTTGGATGATGACTTTTGTGAATGGTCCCTGGATCAATTTCTGCTTCAAATCAGCTGTTACACAGCCATGTATTGGGCACCCCTCAAGCATTCGTTATCGTCTATAGGATACTTATTTAGGGTATTAACAAGTGGTGGAAGAACTTTCTTTATTTATATTTTAAGTTTCAATTACAAAAATTGTGTACCAAACTTGTTCTTTGAAAAATTTTGTAGGTAATGAGTTTATTTTACACAAAATACAACTTTGTTCAATAACACTAGCATATTGTACTGAGTATATCTCAGTTTATTTAAAAAGCCAAACATGTATAAAGATTGATAATAAAGTAAGTAAATCGAAAATGTCACTCATATGCAAGTTAGATCACACATGTTCTCAATTTACCACTCTGTATAAAGTTAAAAAGCGTGCCAAAGCGTATGTATTTAAATAAATCGCTTATGTCGCTGATATTTGTAAAATTCGTGCGATGCCACTTGAAGTTCATTTGCTGTGGTGTTTGTGTGTGAGAAATGTGAATATATCAACGTGTAAGCGAGAGCGACAATCAGTTTAGTTCCGGCGCAAGCCGCACGGTGTCGCCACTGAGCTGAGAGCTCAATTATATACACATTTACCTATTTGGCGGCAGAGTTGGTCAATTTGCTCACGACCCGCGTAAGGGCACGATTCTCAGCCCTCAGCCTTTCGTTCTCGGCTTTTAGTTTTTGCAATTGCTATAAAACGAACACCAACATGTCAATTTTATTATTATCTCTTTTCTTTTCTGGCGGCAGCAGCTATCTTGACGTCCGCCATTTTGGTTTAGATTCAAACTTGATAAGCTAACGGTTATGTTTTATTTTTATATCAACTAATGTTTGCAGATATATATAATGTGTTGTGTATGTGTCTGCCACGAGTATATTTAAGGATGATTCGAAACTTACCTTTAATTCTTCCTCCATCTCTGAAAGTTTCCGCTCCATAGCCCTTTTTTCTCTTTTATCCGTCTCGGACGACGAGTTCTGTAATTAGAACATATATACTTTTAAACACCTACTCGGTTAGATAGTATCTACATAAGGGACACAAACATAAGTGTACAATTAATCGACAGTAAACAAAATCATAAATCAAGAGCAACACACTTTCGCTTTGCAAATGTAGTAAAACAGCATAGCATATGCACACGTAAATATAAATGGTAAGATTGGAAACTCGCGCCAATCTGTCAGCTGTCTATACTAACAATTAGTGTTGTGTCGTAGGCGGGAATTAGTCAAAATATCGAAAATAGTCGAGCTAATTACGTTACAAAAACACGTAGTCACGGTGAAGGTGAAACTCACGTTTGAAATATTAATAGACCAATGTGTCAATTTCTGGGTTCGCATTTATGTAAGAAAGGTATAGCCAGTCCATGAATATTGAGGCTGCCGGTGTAAATTAATAATTAAATTCAAATTGAACTGGGAAGCAATTTTTAGTCATCATAGTATTATCGGATATATGATTATGAAAATTCAATAACTACGCGAGCGAAAATTAAAAATAAGGTTATGATCTTGTCGGGATGATTTCCATGATAAGTCAAACAAAAAAATATGCGAAGCAAGTGGTTCGGTACACGCCAGAAATACATTTATCAACAAATCGCATATACAAAACAAACCTGTTTAACGTTTGCATAGGCATGAGTACACAAATGTTCGCTACATTTTAAACATTGCAATCGTTAGCACATAATATGTAATTTTAGACATCGTATCTGAAATACACAATTGAAGTTATCGTTCCTTGTTACTAAATAATAATTGACAATGATCTTTATTGTGTAATAAACATACGACTTTACGGACACAGACTGAAGCTGGAACTATTCTTGGGATTCTTAGAGCAAAACAATAGATTCGAAGAGAATGCTCATACGGTATAATGTCCCTGACGTAATACTATACACTACGCTGTTTATGGGACCTTGGCGATACGAAGAATAACTAGTGCTATACAATGCCACAATACCACGAAAGGAAGCAGAAAGCTTTTATGAAACGGGTTATATCTACAAGCTAAGTGATGCCGAAGCAAGGTGCAAAGGTGTGATGACACACTAGAGAATCAATGATAAAGGCATGCACACTGTTTGGTAGATGCTTGCTGAAGACACAGCAAAACATTACGAAATTTATTTAGAACTACTCAAAAGCAAACTTACGCAGCATTATGAATACAAGAGGATAAATAACAGCCAGCTTTTGCATACCTAAAGCATCTGCTGCCAAAGATTGGATTCTAATTCATTGAGAATTTTGCAATAGTGCATTATTACCTATTGTCTTTACGGCCATAGACTCGGACATTTTAATACATACATTGCCGGGCAAAAACTGTCAAGGTTAAACCTGCACTAGCGTCAGGCGGAATGGCAGCTATCGGGTTAAATAACAAATACAAAACAAAAAGAAAGAAACCGACAAAAACACAAGTGCTCGCATCTTCGTGGGCTTCCTCCATCGTGGGGGTGACAGAGGGGCCAGCCGGACTCTTACCGGCTAAAATCACCGCGGTGTTCCACCTCTGCCTATGGCCGGGTGTGCGAGGTTCGCATGAGCATTCAACTATACAACTACTGAATGTGACCGTACCACTTGTGAGAGCCTGGTGATGGTAGCGTGTGCCTCGCGCAGCTGTTGCTCGGAGGTGTTGAGCAAGGCGCGCAGGCGTTGCACTTCGCTCTGTGACGCCTCGTACAGCGCCTTGTAGTCCTTTTCTTCGCCCTCCTCCGTGCGTTCGCTGCCGGACTGGAATCATACAGAGTAATGTTAATACTAGGTAGACTGATCAATGACGTTTCAAAAATTGATCGCTACTGAATTTAGTTGCTCTGTAAACTTTTAGCTACAGAATATTTTGCAGTTCCACTGTATGACCATTATAAAGAGCAGATTCATCAGTAACGAGAAGGAAGTTAATACAGTAATCATTGATGAATCATGACAAGTATTCATTATAAGCTAATTGGTATCTGGTTGACTTGAATCTAAGGTCGTAAAATACACACTTGGACGTGAAGCTGCGGACACCAGCCCATTATAGAATACAAAACAAGGTGTAGTAAATACATAAATATGTTTTAATAGCATACTATCTGTAAAAGGATTATAGTCACTGTATTCTCAAATTGCTTGACAATCATTTTTAAAAGTCCATACGATTAATGCGATATATAATAATTAAACATAAATTCAGTTTTATCGGTAACAAATAATTACTAAAAAAGAAACTCCTATAAATAGAAACGATGAACCAACACCAAAGCTGTAAAAACCGCGCGATTGTTCTTGTTAGCGTTAATGTGAATTCAGATACTTTCCACAACACGCTTCGAGAATACAATAAGGTAATTTATCGCATAGTTTCCGAAACAAACATTGGCATTTATAAGAAGTTTTATTTATATAGACAAGTCCGGTGTTCTTATTTGAAATGTGAAAGTTTTCTTAGAAATTATATCCCGAAATAGAAAATTGCTTAATATGTAAATAAAATATTTTAGATAGCTTTTGCCTACGAACCCAGTTGTTATGCAACATTAGCGACTCTCCTTAAGCCTACCACTATCGTCCCCGTACCGTTGAAGTGATTCTCAACATGGACAAAAGTTCATAAAAAGTTTCTCAAATTCATACACCATATATGACCAATCCGTCGTTATATTCTTCTCAGCACTTGATATTCGTAAACTGTATTTTTTATAGACTGTTATAATTATTGATGAGGCCTTTAAAACAATAATAAAGTACCAGAGCAGCTAACAGGTTGTTTGTACACATAACTCCAAGGACATATGCCTTGGCTGTGAGAAACTAGGAGAATAAGTCTATCCATAAATCTAGGTGAATTTTAATAATAAACACAAGGATTCCAGCTTCACAAATATCTCAATTAAGATTATACGATTCGATATTCAATGAAGCTGTACGTAAACAAACAAACCAATTCTCCGAATGTTTTAGGGACTATTCTAAGGAAGAAACCTTTGACCATCAAAACTTTATAAGCTGCAGGGCATTACGTACATAGTATCCATCCGAAGCGAGGGAATTTAAGCTGAGGGAGCGGGAGCCAAACGCGCCCGCCGTCTCTAAAGAGCTGAGCGAGCGCGACCGCTCCTTGTCCAAGTTGCCGGGCTTGTTCGCGCGGGACTTGCGCTCCGGCCTCACGGGCGGCACGTCCGGCCCCTCCGGCGCAGCCACCGGCGCCTCTGTAGGCTCCTGAACCTTAGCCAACGGCACAGGCTTAGGCTTAAAGTCCTTCTTACTCGCCAACAACCTTTTGTCCAACTTTTTCAACACTGGTGTCATCAAATTCAACGATCCCAAAGAAGAACCACCTAAGTACACGCCCCCATACCCTGAACTCGTACCGCCGTATATACCGAGATTAGACGACGGCCGTCCTAGACCCGCACTGTAAGGATTGTAGTTTCTGTACGCGCTAGAACTGAAGTTGGAATAATTGTTAGAGTAAGGACTATATTGACTACCGAGCATCGTACCCAGCATGCTAGGAGACGAGCTGTAATGCGAAGTAAGGCTTCGCGGCCTCGAAGTGTACCTATCTTGTTTACGACTCATTTTTGCACATTTCACTGGGAACGACTAGTCAAATAGTCGGCGAGCGAACGCCGCGCGCTACGTAAACACACTGACCGTTTCCCGAGTTTTATTCTACGCGATGTGAAAATATTGTATGCGCCCACGTCGCGGGCGGCAGGATCGCGCGTGTTTGACGCTAGTGACGCACTGACATGTTCAGACGAGAGGGCGATATTCACGGGACACGTGAGACAGATACAGACCATCACCTGTAAATATAACGGCGTAGTCGGGCGTAGCGCAGGGATCGCCGGCCGGTGGCGCGTGGCCCGAACCCACCGCACCGCAAGGACGTCGCTACGCAAATAGAGATTACAGCCCTCTATTATTATCAGCGACGCCTCATCAATCAGTCGACAGTTTACTTCATAATTAGTGCGCTGATCGAAGGCCATCCGCGACCGACTCGCACCTCCGCCCTGATCGTACAGGTACACTATACACGTGCTAAAAATAAGCTCGCACCTCATATAAACATTGTATGTTACACCAAACACAAATAAGCCCTGCAGATGTGGAAAAGCGAGTGCATCATGAACTGTATACTCGGGTGTTACTGAAAGCTACCGCATCGTGCAATCGAAGTGCTAATTTATGAAACACGCATTAGTTTCTTGTCTTCGTTATTATACGCTATATTTAAATTCTATTTTCAAGTTTACGCGTCTCGGATTCCGAAAGCGATGACCCAAATACTATCTTGTTGGGAACTATCTCAACATTTCACTGAAATTTTGAACCACTCGCCTATAATCAACAACCAAAATTCGTTCGCGTTCCAAATCTTGAAGTTTTTGTCACCGAACGGTCAGATATCCTCAAGAAATCCTGCAATTATGTGGTCAATTCATTGAGACGGTGGCCTAATTCTATTTCCCACGGTGAAGTCATATCGACAGGGCCAAACCGTTTTTCAAAATTTCGTCATTTACTCCAACATTTATTTCGAAATTGTCTCGGGGCAACTCGGCCGTTAACTCCACGTCTCCCGTGGGCGATAGACGCTACGCGTACGACACGATGTCTGTCCTACATTATGGACATTGACAAAGTAGTTATAAATTGTTCGTGAACCATAAAATTTGCGTTTTAGCACTTGGCTAATGAAATCGTTATAGCAAAGACGGCGTACGTAATTGTTGGAGTTTCCGATGCAAACTAGCGGGTCAAGGGTATGTTTCACGTGTACCCAGTTTTTATTTTTTGTCTTTACGAGTGTCTGTTTTTGATTATCAAAAATAAAATTTATTATTCAGTAAAACAATCAGGAAAAGTTTTTTATGATTAATATTTCCCGTGGTCTTAACATGATAAAATATATGCGTCGCATTGCTGTGATGTTAAAACCACCCACGAACAGCAGTTGATATTACATATCGTTATAATGTTAGAGGCGTTTACATTGTGGACGGGTTGGCGACGTCATCGGCCATGTGTGCTGGGAAGCCGGCGTCACGGACGGATACGCTAAAAATAATAAGGCTCCAGATCAGCATTCAATAGTAACTACGATGATAAATACCAGATTTATAGCGTACAAAATATTGTGTACTTGCACTAACCGGCGGATTTCGTTGATAAATAAATAAAAGCTTTTAAAAATAACTACGGCATGGAAATGAGATGTTGCTGTCTACAGATTTACAGAATCGCCTAAAACCTTTATGAAATCAATGGGTCTATAGAATGACTGAACTTGACAGACAGCAGATAGATTTTTATCTATCCGCTATTCTGTCCAGACTTTTCGATAAACATTGCACTGCATAAGCTATCAGCAGATAGTGTTAGCTTCCTCCAATCCTACTACCACCTTTGCAGCTTTGTTTTAAACTGCCAAAACATAGATTTCCAAAACTGGGGATGAATCGGCATTTGGCACGTAAACAATTTAATGCAAAGTAGGATAATAGGCGATACTTCTAAGACGCATGTTAAGTTCCGCTATCTTGGACTCGCAAGTATTAATGTTAGCACATTCTAACCTGCAGTGAATTGTTACACTAGCACTACAGCACGTTTTACGATTTGTTCATTAAACATTTCATTCCTTTTAGTGTTTCAAGGAATCCAATTCGGTTTATTGTTTACTTCCTTAGTGTTGAATTTTAGCCACACTTACAGGAAATGCTAATTGTTTTAACTTCAATCAAATTCTGTTCACCGTAACATTTAAAAAGTTAGTCAAGCTAAGAAAATGGGACAGTCTGTCCGTATAGCAGTAATTCGTGTTGTTCTGAGGGCTCTCGATTTGGCAATCTGTGTTCCTATTTGAGATGGCTTTCTTATCATCTGAAAATGCAACGTAAAACCAAAACAGTCAAGTTATTCGAGTTTTTAAACAAACTAAAATTACCTCTTGCATCTTAATTACTTGTAAAACACGTGAAAACAAAATGAATAGCTAGATAAATAAACAAATGTTTACAGAATCAGTAAACGTGGTTGAGTAGTGACCACTCAAACGCAATTTATGTGTCGTCCATAGCGATGTTGGAATTACGCCAGTTCTTGCCACGTTGACCACAAAAAAACCTGGATATTTATTGTGGAGCATAGACATAAGTACATTGGTTTATAACCTTTTCGTACTTACTTAAAATTAACTTCCGGAATTCCGAAAATGTTAAAAGACACGACTGTACACATCTTGTATTAATTAAACAGATCATTGTAAAGCAGTGCCTCAACTCTACATAAGGTGTATAATAGTTTGGCAATATAACTTTTTAACAAAAAAAACCGACTTCCAAAAAAAACACTACAAAGTGAAAAATAACATTAATTTCGGAAGTAGGTGTCTTTGGACCTGTATTTTAGTTTTTGCCACCGACTTCCCAAATTAAAGTTATTTTTCAATTTGTAGTTTTTTTGGAAGCCGGTTGTTTGTTTTTTTGTAAAAAGTTTTATTTTTCACTTTTTAGTTGTACCTACCTAACCCAAATTAAAATTATTTATCACTACTTGCTATGTGAATATCAGTGACAGGAAGCTATTGAACACATCTGCCTACCCCTTTAAAGGGTACAGGCGGGATGTTATGTAGTGTGATTGCGTAAACAATGCATACATAAGCTATAGCAGCAAACGCGGTTGATTTGCTGGCATTTATTGAAGAGTTCCGTTGTCCGTCTCCGAAACTCCTCATCAGATCTTTACGAAATTTAAATGGGACCATTTCGGAATAAACCACGTTCGAACAAAAAAAAATATTTTGCAAATTCGTCTTTATATGAGGGAGTTATGCCCGAACATACATAAAAAAATATATATAAACATCCGAATTGATAACCTCCTCCTTTTTTGAAGTCGGTTAAAAAGAATTTTCTAAATTGATTTATAAATGACGGCGTACTGAGGTAACAAATATAAAAAAATATAAAAAATACAACCGAATTGAGAACCTCCTCCTTTTTTTGAAGTCGGTTAAAAAAGCATTATGATCAAGGGTAACCTGTCTAAGGTATGATTCCGAACAACGCTGCACGCGGCAGTGCTGCCGAGATCGGAATCAAACCTTTATGGAGTTAACTTTGAAAATGGTCGCAACACGCACGATATATGGTTCACTTAGTCTTCACTTAGCGGTCGACATACGAGTATTTGGCCCTGAAAGACAATCAAAGCCATTGAGAACTTATGATCCAAGATTTAAGCAAGTCTAGGATAATTGAGAGTGGATATGTTAAATGTCGAAGGCAGACGGCGGACGGCGTTTTGAAGTGTAAAATTGAAGTTTGGACGTTTTTTTTTCTTGGCATAGCTTCATTGTAACTGGCGACTAATTGGTTAGTCAGCATGCAGTTCTATCTTCTTCATTAGATTCAACAAAGTTTTGTCAGCTGTTCAATAACCACATCCAAACAGTTGGTTCGCCATGTGCACACCGTCTGCATAGACCTTTACACTACTTCCGAATCTGTCGATTTGTATGTATAACGTATTACGCGGGACCTATCGATTAGATCGAGTATTCGTATTTGTAAACTATGTATGTAAGTACGACACTACGCTTTTTATTCCACACTTCGTATACCACACATGGGTAGGTTTTCTTCGGTAATACGAAACCTGATAACATAAACGAGTACACTTTAGTCACTTTCTCTACTAACTAAATATATAAGGCCATGTCTCCGTCGACACTGAACTAAAACGGTGGAATGACGCCAAAGCAAGCACAGTTATCGTAGATTACTTGAAGATATCAATAAGAAAGATCTCCTTTTTTAAAAATCGGCATCGCAATCTGTCACTCGAAGAATGTGTGACTAAGATGTAGTGACAAGCTGTCGAGTTATCTTCAACAAAGTTTTTATCGCATGTTCTCAAATTTGAACTGCGACGTAAGACTATTTTGATCTCTTTGTATGGCCGTAGGTAGCTCTAATTCCAAATAGTATTGATTTTGCAATAGAAGTCTTTAACAGTTGGTAATGTGGCAATGCTACTTACTCCCTTATTTTACGTGAGCTCGTGACTTTGTTATCTTGGGTTCTGTCGTTAGAGTGCAATGGGAAGACAGTTGAACACAACCATAATTTAACTACACATGAAAAGAAACACTAAAAAAACATGTGATGTGTCTTGTTCCACTCTTGGGGCAAACCCCACTCTTACGTAAATAGTTATTCCAAAGGAGACGTCAAAAACAATATTAGCACCTCGTCCGTGCTACATTTTAAGACGAACATAACATTTTACTATCAGGAAATTGGCTAAATGACAGCTAATGCATATAATATATGTGAAACTACTTAGTCTACTGACATGAAAATCACCGAGCCATAAATTTGCCAAGGAAAAACCGACCATTAACATCCCTTGACGCACGAGCCTTTCACCGGAACAAATTCATTTTGCAGAAAACACATGTTAGAGTCGGTGACGTCGAGACATGAGTTGCCAAAATCGAGTCCCTTTTAAAATGGTCGTATTTCACCGACCTTGCACATGAAAATAACGCGGTGTCACTCATAACATTAGCGTGTGAATCATTGCGGGGAAGCGCACTGAGACCGAGAACCGACATTTCTAATAAGTTCATCATCGTAGCAGCCCCTACATTCAGAGCTGGTGATCCATTCAACAGGTTACTGTGACAAAATCTCATAAACTCCCCATATATCGATAGTCAGATTTTAATCAGAAATTTTCTACAGGTTGAGTAAAATTGGACGTCTAAATTCTACAGAGCTGTTTAAAATAACAGAACTTTCAACATTTTCTGTGCATCTTAATAACCAATAACTTTTTCAAGAACAGAAATAAAAAAATTACAGGAAATATAGAAATGACATTCACGCATAATATTGACATGGTTTCACTTCCGTCATAAGAAAACTGACTACGATCACGCAGTAAAAGTTTGATTACCAGTCGAGGTTAATCTTTATAATTTTATTATAAGATATATTTTTAAGAGTTATGCTGTGTCACTGTCCGCTACCTCTCCTAAGCCCTACCTACCAAATCTGGCTCGCTCTCTACTGCTAGTTGTCCACAGTATTACCAAGCATAATCATCATCATCCGCCTAGCCTTTTCCAACTATGTTGGGGTCGGCTTCCAGTCTAACCGGATGCAGCTGAATAGCAGTATTTTACATGGAGCGACTGCCTATCTGACCTCCACAACTCAGTTACTGGGTAATACGATACCCCTTGGTAAGACTGACAACCACGCATAACCATGCATAATATTATTTACAAAAATTGTTACGAGTATTATACCATATTCTGCAATGTTTAGAGCTTGTCACGCAACATTATGTTCAACGCTTTCTACTCAATTAAATTGAGTCGGAGAAGTGCCAAAACTTGACTCATTTTAGTATAATCAAAAATGTTTTATCTGACTGTAAAAGCAACGCTATATCTTACGTTGATTGAAATATAGAAGTTTTTGTGTGATTTCAGTTCAAATAAAAGTGAAAAACTGGGTATTGAGAACGTTGAAAATATTGAGAACGTTGAGAATTGAGATCAGCGTTGAGAACTTTGTTTACAACTGGATATTTAAGACTGCGTTCAATTTGTGTATTTATATACTGCCAACGCCTTCATTTTCCGTAAAAATACCTTGAGAATCGCATATCAAAGTTATGTATTTTCAGCAATAAATCACCGCAACCTGTTAGTATCTAGGCGTTAAAATGTTTTACATCTGAGCTAAACGTGTAACATTGTTTACGTCGAAAATTAAGGTATACCTTATGAAACAAAAGCTTCTCAAGAGAAAAGTCTATTAGGTTTTCAGATAACTCGACTGCATCGTACTGACAGTCACGTAAGTAGAGAGGCATGCCTACACAACAACAACTGAGCTACCAACATGTAATTCAAATTGTATCTGCACTTGCAATGCCTATTCATTTTCTGCGCCACCCACGTTTCTACCTACAGCATAATGGAATAGTACGATAGAGTTATCAAATACTTCTCGTTTAACAAGCATATCAAGAGTGGTAATCGGTCTATACAAATGGAATTCTTACAATCGTGCCAAAACATACTGGAATACCATTAGGTTGTATGCAAAGATAAGTGCATTACGTTTTTGAAACAGGGTTATCTTCTATACTAATAATACAGCTGAAGAGATTTTTTGTTTCTTTGTTTGAACGCGCTAATCTCTATAGACCGGGAGATGATGACACATTTTGGTAAGTCATTTCTTACAGTATGGCGCTTTCAGGGGGGTTCATATACGTAATAAGTGAGAGGAAAATGATGTTCTTACCGGTGGTGCGCGGGACGCAATTGCAGAATAATTAATTGAAATTGCTCGAAAATCCGGAGGTGTCAAACAATTTCTTTCACAAAATTTCTTCAATTTATCGGTATTTCAACAAAAAAAACCCGGCGGTCGCTATGTGCCATACTTCTCCGGTGGGTGTTTAGACCCGCCATACTTTTTTGAAAATGTTTTTTTTTTATTTTTTTTTTTATTTATTTCTTACAGGCTGATTTTTTTTTTAACAATTGCTTTTTATTAATCTTGTACGAAAATCACCATGCCATACCATTCCGACGGTCCAAAATACCCGCCATACCCCCTCAAACATGTCATTTTTTTTAAATTCGAGAAACCATTTCTTTCAGTATGGCACTTAAGTCGTGGTCAGTTTATGGTACAGTGAGACAAAATTATATTCGCCATACTTCTAGTGCAGTATGAAAGTGGTGCCATACTTGAAAAATTGTATTTTTTAACCATTTTTAAAACACGCCTATAGAAGCCGTGAAATTATTTTTTACAGTATGGCATAAATGAAATCAGATTGTTCCCATACTATTATGAGTTGAAAAAAATATGCCATACTGTGACCATGGTACGAAAGACCGTCATACGCACGCTGCGGTGTAAAAAAAAATAAAAAAATGAAAGGATTTCTTACAGTATGGCATTTTAATTTTTGGAAAGTTTATAAAAAGTATGATTCAGGAAAATTATCCCATACTCATCATGAAGTCCAAAAGTGATGCCATACCCGGAAAACCGATTTTCAGCGACGTATTTCAGCTACAGTACGCCTGACCAGCAGCTGCTGTATACCTGCGTTGGAATTTGTATTGAGGAAGATAGTTCGAAGACGTTCGAGCGTAGAATATTATACGACATAACACATTATTTAATTAAACAAGATTGTCCCTACATACAACTTTCAAATTTCGTATTTACGTTCCTCACATAACCAACTTTAAAAAAAAATGGTGCCATACTGTAAGAAATTGTTCAAATGTTGCATAAAATTTTACAATTATTTAATAACATTATACGTATATCACCCACTCTACAGGTATGGCATTATAACAATTACGTTTCTAATCATAAAAACAACTACTAGACCAAATTTTAAGGTGAAAGAAATGGTTTCTCGAATTTAAAAAAATGACATGTTTGAGGGGGTATGGCGGGTATTTTGGACCGTCGGAATGGTATGGCATGGTGATTTTCGTACAAGATTAATAAAAAGCAATTGTTAAAAAAAAAATCAGCCTGTAAGAAATAAATAAAAAAAAAATAAAAAAAAAACATTTTCAAAAAAGTATGGCGGGTCTAAACACCCACCGGAGAAGTATGGCACATAGCGACCGCCGGGTTTTTTTTGTTGAAATACCGATAAATTGAAGAAATTTTGTGAAAGAAATTGTTTGACACCTCCGGATTTTCGAGCAATTTCAATTAATTATTCTGCAATTGCGTCCCGCGCACCACCGGTAAGAACATCATTTTCCTCTCACTTATTACGTATATGAACCCCCCTGAAAGCGCCATACTGTAAGAAATGACTTACCAAAATGTGTCATCATCTCCCGGTCTACTAGAACTACCAGTCGAATTTGGAAATTTCTTTTTGCATTCGATAGCCCAGTTCTTGAGGAAGGCTAGGCTTTATATATATTTAACATAAGGCTAAGCTACCTAGCTTAAGGGGTCCCTAAGGGACTGAGCAAAAAGTAATAGTGATGCGACGGAGTGGGTCGGGGAACTAGATATTTCACGCGGACGAAGTCGCAGGTAAACGCTAGTGAATTAACAAAATTGTACGTGCTCGCACTTCGTCTTCCATTATCGAGTCGGCATGAGTTTTCACGAACATCTTCTGGCAAGATGTGTTAACCATTCAGCAAGTAGGTATACTTTCTTAAATATTTTATGAATGAAGAATAAAAATTCTTCTTATTCGATCAGAAGTATTCGATCATAATTATAAACGTTCAAAATCTAGTCACAATCTCATCTCAGCAACAATCAATGTCAAAAATGCAAGGAAATGAGGGTTTTCTGAAATGACGTTAGCCAGGTGGCAGCACTGACACGTCAGGCCCAGACATCTGTCAAAGAGCCTATATTTTCTTTAGTCATGACTGAATGATGAACGAATGAATGAATCGAATGATGAACGTCATCATATATTTTATATTGGAAGACCTCTTGTCACAGTGGTGCCAACAGGTGTCGTAAATTTTCACGAAAACCCTCATTACGAGGTTTTTTAGCAGATTGAGACAGAGACCAGACTGTGAAAGTTCTTAAAATTAGCATGGAAACCTACAAGACCATTGAAAATTTTAAATCAACCGAGTAGCAGAATAAAAATAATATCGAAATAAATTTCTGAGTAGGTTTCTCGAGAAATTCTACGAAAGAAATCGACGCGCGACGTGTCAAAAGTGAAATTACGTTGTTAATTATTTTGACGCAATGTCAAAACATGGAAATCAGGTGACGTGGGATGTAATTTATTAGCATAATTGTCACATAACCAGACGATTGATGATCGGAAACCACAGAATTGGAACTAAAATCATCTCTATTTGTGTTTGAGATCATTGACTTCGTAAATGTTGCAATTTTCATTAAAACCGCTAAAGTTGAAAATTTTGGCCAGAGAACGATAATAACAAGAGAGCATGAAAGTGACGTCCCACGTAACTTTTTATGTATGGAACATAGAAAGTTAGCTAGTCGTACTCTAGTCCTGCCTATAGTGTATTTTGTTTTTGAAATCAGAAGGCCAATTCTCGTAATTTAAAACGTTCAAAATGTAGTCGCAGTCTCATCTCAGCGACAAAGAAATGTCAAAAACTTGTCAAAATGTAGGGAAATTTGAAGTATTTTTTGACAGATTGAGACTGAGATCAGACTGTGAACGTTGTTAAAATTAGTAGAATTGCCCCTCAGGTTAAAACATCAGTGATAATGTACGATTGTACTTTTATTATTTAAAACTAACAGCGCCCCGCGGTTTCACCCGCATAAGTGTCGAATGTCGATCCGGTGGGAATATCGGGATAAAAAGTTTCCTATGTCCGTTCCCGGGACTCAAACTATCTCTACACCTTTCATCTAAATTAATTCAGCGGATTAAGCATTAAGAGGTAACAGACACTTTCGCATTTATAATATTAGTATGGATTATTCTCAGATCAAAGAACTGGTACCTATAGAGAAAAGCTTTTATACTTGAGAAGTTTGTGCTTCTTGAAAATGTTGTATTTATTTTTGTATCTCACGCGGTCTATCTGCCATGGATCAAACGAAACTACCGAAATGAACACTAGACAACACCTGTTATGATCAGATAATATGTTAAACATAGCAACGGAAATACCTACTTGTACAAGATATCGAATAGCTTGCAACAAATAAAAGCCCCTAAAAATAGTTTCACACGAATTTAAACGATCGATATAAATCATATGGACCAGCTGAGTTCATAGCATTTGACGAATACGAGTTACGATATAACATCCAGAAATACCCCGCACCTATTGTTCGGTGACGTTAGCCAGCGAGGTGAACGCCGCTAAAATGACGCAGTAGCAGCGTATCCCAAAGAATATTTGAATAAATACGCGGGTCGCGTATTTTGTGCAATTTTAAAGAATTTCAAAGGCAATTTATTTACAAAACTACTGGCCTGTTTCCTGTCAATTTTTTAAATAACACAGCTAATATTTTTCTAGAATTTTCATACAGGGTGGGCAAATAACAGATATACCTACACTTTATTTTTTTAAATTATAATCTATGAAATATAAAAATTATTAAGTTTTTTTAAACATAATATTTAGGGCCGGCTATTAAGTATGGGAAATAATGTCAGACAAATATCCACCTCTAGCAGCATGGCAGATGTGAATCCTTTTCATTGCGTTTTTCATGATATATTTTCATACATTTCCTGCGTTATCTCAGTGACTGTGTCTCGCATATTTTGTTTTAGTTGTTACAGGTTCATTGGCCTATAAGCATAGATCAGATACGTCGTGTTCCTTTAGGTAGCCGCACAGAAAAAAGTCAGGAGCTGTTATATCCGGGGATCTTGGGGGCCAATCAATGTCACCGTTTCTCGAAATTAATCGACCTGGAATAGTATATTTCATTACAAGTGCGGAAAGGTTGTCATTGCAAAGAGTTCCGACAAATGTCTACCCGAGCCGAGGCGCAGCCGAAGGCGAGGGTTGACAGTCGGAACAAGTTGCAATGACGGTTCCGCACGTGTACTGAACGACTATTTTTAATACAGTTGCGAAAAAATGAAGCAATTTAATAAAATAATAAAAACACAATAAACTTAACTAACCAAAATGGCGCCAACCGTAGAATATAAGCAGAGATTCTTTTTTCTTCACTCATTCTGGTAGGCAAAGGGAACTATGCCCATACAGCCAAGTCTTCAGTAGAATTTTTTTATTGCTATGAAATGAAAATGAAATTTAATGAGATGTAATGAAATGAAACCTAACCTAACACATTCAATCAAATCATTAAATCTGATATTGAAACAAATTAGTAGCTTCTTTTTAAAAATATACGTATTTGCATGAATCATAAAAACTTCTATGATTTTTTTTAGTAAAAATTTCGTTGGTTTTTCTTTTTAATAGACATTATTTTGACAGTTGGGAAAGAGAACGCACGAGTTCGGGAAAGGTAAAAAAAAAGCACGAGTATGTAATAGCCCATATCCCGAACGCTATACGTCCCTGCAATACGCCACTTTTTGAGCAACTGTATTAAAAACGTTCTTTTCAATGTGTCGATTGTGGCTCGTGCCGTATGACATGTGGCCACGTCTTGTTGGAACCACATGTTTCCTAAGCGACGAGGACTTGCTTTATCTGTTTGACGAAGAACTGCTTTATCTGTTACAATGCCGTGCTGCTCAAATTTATTCACTACACGAATTAGTGTTAGCCGCGAAGGTAAGTGATTTCTACCAAAAATTGGCCGCAATTTTCTTACGAGTTTTCGCAATACATAATTGGGTTGGGTAGAATGTTTTAATAATTAAAACACGTTGTTCAGTCGTAAAACGCTACATAACAAATTTGCCGTATCTACATAAATTAATTTTCATGACACAACTGCCATATTTGCCGCCAAAAAAAATGTCGGAAAAAAAAGTTGTATACCTCCTAGTTGCCCACCCTGTATAAAGCCGTGAGCTAATTCTTGATACCGTATTATAAAGCGCAAATTAATAAAGCTTACTCTATTGCGTAGTTACAAATATTGTGTTACATGCAGCATACAGTTCCCGAGTGAATCTATTAGTCAGAAACATACAATTGACTCATGATTTATTTCAGAAATTAGCGTCCGCCCCACGCAATGAACAGAATGACGTCAAAATTGTACGTTCCATTGAGAGATCGGCTGTTCATGTATAACGTTCTCAAGAACTCCTCACTCAACGCAGCATTTTAAAACTCTTTCAGCTAAATACAAAAGTAACAGGTGTCAGTAAACTATAATGTCACAGGGAGTCTCGCGGCCTAATGACACAATGATGTGATAATTGCACGCATGAAAATATTTAGTGCATCTAACCACTTTAATGGCCTTCCAATTGTTGCCTGGATTTCTGTTTTCAAGAGTAGAAAAAGTTGTGTGCGAAAGCTTGAAGCCCCGATTCGAGTAGAAATAATAAGAAGTATTGAAATATTCATGAAATAAGACTAGGATTTTGAACTTTAAAACAAGCGGAACCAAATAATTAATTACATTGAATGGCAGATCATTTGTAGTTGTGTCATTTTAATCACGTCGTAAATACCTAACTAATGCATGAGACTATGGCTATTATTACTGTCATGTTTTAATAGTTCAATATATAACATTAGTATTTTAAGAGTTCGCTGCAACACGACATTCAACAGTCCGACGGTCATTGCTTTCAATTCTATATGAATTGTGACCTTTCTTATTTGTTTCACTTTTCATGTTACTGAAGCATTTGCACAGTAGCAGAAGCACATTCTAAATCATAATCGTTTTAGGTGATTTTGTGGTTGTGATTTGAACTATTGCCATAACCTTTCCACCCTAAAATTAACCTTGTGAAACCTAACGCTTTCATCTTTTTATTGTTACATTTTACAGACAGATTTATAGCGTCATTTTAGCCCTCCTCTCCTAAATCAGTCATCAACGGGTGTCTCAACAGTCATGCGGTCAAATGACCCAATAAACAACAATACACGATAATCGTGATCTCTCACGTAATTAGTAAGGATTAGGAGATTATGAAACAAGTCGTTGGGCGCCAAGGTCCGTGTTAACAGAAAACTGTTTTGACATTTTGATATTAGATTGATTGTGTAAATAAACTATTACGAATCTAAATGCAATTGAACCTTGACGCGTCATATATATTTGCTGCGGTCTTGAAAAATGTATCTATGAATTTCTTTTCTGTTTTTCCAAACTGTCCAATTTTTCAATTTCAGACTAAAATGATAATCTCTCCAAATCATTGAAAATACAATATTAGTTAAATTCTTATATCAATAAGATAAAAACAAGCTTAGGGCAGTGTGACTGTATGATATATAGCAAACAACAAAGTCATAATTTCATACGCCCCCTTCAGGCGTTGGCAGCGAACTCCGGTCATTGAATTAAAATACATTCATTGCTCGTCTCACATACTAACTTGATTAAAGTAGTGAGTAAAGACGCCAATGGATGTAATTCGGCCTTGATCTGCCAACGAGTGTAAAGAGGGTTCGGATGTATGCAGCATCAAGACTGATGGATATATAGCCGACATGAATAATACAAACATTGTTCGGAAGTAGCATAGTGCTAAAAGTTAAATGTGTCTACGTTTTACCACGTTGACAGGTTGTCACCAGTCATTGACCGATAAACAAAATATGAATATTTTTGTTATATTTACTACATACTAGGCCCAGTTTTAAAAACGTTTGGTGTCATTAGCCAGCTTAAAACTCATTCATGATTTGGCCAGCTTTCTTTTTCATAAGCAACAAGGCGATAAAGTCAAGGCTTCCCTATTGCAATTGCCAGTAGGGAACAAAAGGGGAATCGGATGCTATCATAACCTTTTCTGGACTCACTAAAAAGACTTGCCGTTCTTGACCAGAGAATATGCAGCGTAATCGTGTGTAATGTGTTCCATAAACAATATGGAACTGCACTACTAAACATTTCGTATCACAAAAAGATGAGATAAAATGAATAACTGGTGACTAACAGGATTCATTAAATTAAATTGCTGTACGTGTCCAAAGGAAGCTATTTTGAAGTTTCTCATGACGCATTATGCATGATGAGCGTGTTCATATCTAATGACTATTTTAGTTGTTCACGTGGGTTTAATGAATGGCGATTTGAGATTACGTGCCTTAACTTTGATCAACATTCCGATATAAATAATTATCTCAATGGTATTGGAGCTCAGACCAGTGATACAATAGTCGCGGTTTGAGTGGTAGGCGTGTTAGGCGAAGACGAAAAGTACGAATTATTTTATTTGCTTTCTGGCATCAACAAAATTTCGAAACATAGTCTTAATTCCGCAAACCCATTAATATCCACCTACTATGGCGCTATCGTCACTTCACTATAAATAACATGAGATTTCGGGCGATCCCCTCCCACACGAGTCAAACATAACTAGCTAACAAACTACTCAGTAAAGAATCGTTTGATGAAAACATAAGTTAACTTTCAACCAAATCTTAGAAACTCGTACATTAGTTTGTAGTCGGCATTATCGGACTTATAATAATATAATGTTCTTGAGCAAGCAAATTTATTTGTACATTTGATACTCTATAACGCATAAACTGCCATTCGGTTTTGAGTGGAACTCGATACATACCATGTCTTGGATAAACACATAAGCATATAAAAACTTAGTGGCCAACTCACACGGCGCTGTCCTGAACGATATTTTACGGTAAAAAGATGGGATCACACGTTAACATCCCACTGTTCATACGGATAAAAACAAATGCGGTATGAAAACGGCACGTGATCCCAAATTATAAATAAAAACAGCGTACTGATCACTGCCGTGTGCAAAGGGCCATACAAAGTTATTTTTATTTTTTATTTATTTAAATGCATGATGTACTCAACCATAATTTCGCGCTAGTCTTAAACTAGTGAGTACATGACCCTGTTAGGGCGCAGCAAGATAACTTAAAACTAATAATATTGTATCTATAATGTAATATCACTTAGAGTTGATTTTTCAATCATCTGATAACTTTATTCGGAGAACAATTTTGAAATTTTGACTGATATTTCATACAAAAATATTGTCAAACGTCAATTTTATTCCTCGAATAAAAGTTATCTGGCGATGGAAAAATCAGCCCTTCGAGTATTAACTTTAAATATTAAAATATTATACTAATTGAACTTATATCTAGTTTTATACATAAAAAATATATATTATAATTAACACACATATATAATATTTTAAACTCTATTTTAACATTTTATCTTCCATAAATTCTTGAATACTGTAGTAAGATTTTTTAAGAGCAATGCCTTTATACAATGTGTTTCAGAGGGGTGTGACCAAACTTGGGGTTGTGGTACAGGCCATCAAACTGAACAACTTTTTCCCGGGGACAAACACAGTAATCGTGAGAAAAAAATCAGTCGTCCCATACAAAACTTCAATACCTTCTTGACCAAATGTATGGGACGACTGATTTTTTTCTCACGATTACTGTGTTTGTCCCCGGGAAAAAGTTGTTCAGTTTGATGGCCTGTACCACACCCCCAAGTTTGGTCACACCCCTCTGAAACACATTGTATACACAAGCTGTTTTCGTGGACCGTATATTTTCAGGTAATTTATTGTATACTAGCTGACCCGACAGACGTTGTCCTGTTTTTGATTCGAAAGACACGTGGCGCCATAATTATATTATCATAATAACGTTATTGTTGTTTTCCTCGGGAACAGCACTTTTTTTCGGGATGAAAAATACTCTATGTCCGTTTTAGTGTTGCCCAAAATCGGTCTTGGTCTTGCAGTCTTGGTCTTGTTCTTGCATTTTTGCAAGACCAAGACCAAGACCAAGACCGACTTATTGTAGCAAGACCAAGACCAAGACTGAACCCTGCAAGACTTGAGCAAGAACAAGACTAAGCCTGCAAGACTCTTGCGTCTCGCAGTTAAGTCAAACTGAGATTTGGGCGTTATAGTAGGTATTTGGTTTCAATCCCGATTGTGATAGATCCCCAGTATCAAACCGTTATAGTAGTATAGTACACTAAAAGGTATTGTATTGATTATTATATGTTTCGACTATTTATTAAGTAGGTAGTTAGCGTGTTACTTACTTTGTTCCCATATGTGATAAAATTGTACAGACGCCAGCACATTCAACCTACCACAATCTGTCAGATTTTCCCAATCAACTTTGAACCTTATGCTATAGCGATAAAGTTGAAAATCTATTAAATAAATCTGACAGATTGTGGTAGGTTGATGTGCTGGCGTCCGTACCTAGCATAACTTCCTAGCAAAGTTCATTTCATACCTTTGCTGAATGTAAGTCCAAAGAATAACTGTTTCATGAAATCATCATTCTTTGGACTTTCGTGGTCTTAGAGAGTTGTGTTGATGACTTTAATGATTATAATTCTGTAAATACATATTTGTTACGGCCGCGAATTATATTTTGATCGACGTACAACTTAATACTGACCAGCAAATTGCAAAAAACGTAAGAAAATTTGAATTTCGCGGGCTACCTTAGCGCTTCCCCCTTAAGGCGAAAGCGGTAAGGTAGCCCGCGAAATTCACTGACCAGCAAATTGCAAAAAACGTAAGAAAATTTTAATTTCGCGGGCTACCTTAGCGCTTCCCCCTTAAATCGATGAAGCTTTAGAAAAATAATTATCCCCTCATTACGAATCTAAAATAAAAGTAGTAAATGGGTCATTCAATTATGTAGATGATTAAAATGCCTCATGTAACGCGTCTGTTAGATTCATTGGGATTCATGGCCGACTCGACGCCGCGCGGGGATTCCCGCAATCTTCCGCATTTTTTGTCAGGTTCAAGCATTTATGCACTTTATTGTAATAATTTTAAAGTTTATTTTCAAGTGCGTTAATAATACGAGGAGACCGCTTGGCGCTGCGGTCCTTTTGTCTGTCGCGGCATTTGAAAGCGAATAACGTAGGTACGAAGACAGTGTTGACCTCGCAAATGAACTTTAGCTATACAGCTGATCAGTTAGCCCTTTCGAGTTTTATTTACATTGCTGTTTTAAGTGAAACAAGTGAATTTACTATTTTTTAATTAAAAATCTCATTGGGTCAGATATAAATAATGATTTTATACAGTTTACATTAAAAAAATGCAGAAAAAAACGTAAAAATTAAGAAAAAGCCGACGAAAAATTTCAACGCAGGGGGGTCCAGAATCATCTAAGTACTGAATCCATGGTAAGCGGTTGCGCGTCGATGCCCTGCCACCCTGAGCAATAGGCTAATAGGTGTTTGAATGTAATCTAGTCTAAGTAGTAGAGTCTCGCAAGACTTGCGAGACTCTTGCTGCAAGACCAAGACCAAGACCAAGACTGAGAGCGCAATACCAAGACCAAGACCAAGACCAGGTGTATTGACGCAAGACCAAGACCAAGACTGGCTAAGGTCTTGTCTTGGTCTTGCATTTGGGCAACACTAGTCCGTTTCTGTACACCTGACAACGTCTGTGCAAATTTCAGGATGATCGATTCAGTGGTTTAGGCGTGAAAAGGTAACAAAGTTACTTTCGCATTTATAATATTAGGATTTGTATGCTTCGGTATTCTGGGCTATTCTTGTACATTTTTAGTCTAGGTGCCGGTAGAATTAACTTATTTTTGCGGGGCTCGTTCTTGTCAAAATTAAACAGTTTTAGTTTATTTTTAACAAAAGCGGCTATTTCTACTATATAAATGGAGTTTTCATTTTATCCGGGTAAATGTGTAGTTTCCCTAGGATCGGAGTGGCCTCCGGGCAAAAGTTTTTTTTTATGTTTATTTAATGTAACTTACCGTCGGTGCCTCGTTATCCGCGTCACAGCCTTCACCGCCTCCGCCGCGGTCATTTACGATATCCTGAGGACAGATAAGATTTTTAATGATAATTAGATGCGAAAGTTTTGGTAGCGAGATCAGATTGAACTCGTTGTGTAAGCAATTCGCTTAGACGATCTTTAGGGGTAGAATACCAATTGTTTTAATTTCTGCCCTTCATTTCTTTGAGAAAACCTGCGAGTAATGCGGTCGGGGATGCCATCTTAATGTGCTGGCGACGTCGGCAAACCTGAGCATAAATATTGATTACACTTTTTGTATACATATATCAACGTCCATTGAACCCTGCACTGTACCGTACTTACTACAGTTACACATCTACCCAACCCTTCGTGATTAAAGCGTGGAGATGTTGTGTTAAATACATGAAATATATGACATTGTTACCTTGATCCGGCCATCTAAATGAAGAGAGTTTTTACATTGTTATTCAACTTAACAACTAGATGGACGAAACAACACGTAACAACAAATGGTGCGATCTGTTGTAACACGTAAAGCAGACACTGATAACTGTCGAAGTGCCATGATACTGGTCGATGGTACGTGCCATCGAACACGAATTAGTTTCGTGTTTGAAGAAGATGAAGAGTTGTGTCAATGTCGTATAACTAAGTAATAAATGTGGTCGTGAACATAAACTATCAATAAGCTCACACAATAACAGTTTGTCCTGTGAGTCATCCAACAACTGGGCCGCAGTATGCGCGTGACATTTTACAAAGCCATGGATCGTAAATACAAACTACGGTCGTTGTCATCGATTTCATAACAGATATTTCACGTTATTATTATTGCCCGACTTCTAGTAGGGGAGGTACTGCTCGATTTTTGCGGCCAATTTTATACCGAATAAATGTAAAATCTACCTAGCCTTTTCCCAACTATGTTGGGGTCGGCTTCCAGTCTAACCGTGTGCAGCTGAATACCAGTATTTTACATGGAGCGACTGCCTATTTGACCTCCACAACCCCGTTACTGGGTAATACGATACCCCTTGGTAATACAGGTTGTCAGACTTTCGGGCTTCTGACTACCCGTAACGACTGTCAAAGATCCACGAATGACAGCCGGGACCAACCGCTATTGCTAAGAGTTACATAATATTAAAGGGGGAATCCAATGTTACAGCATGTACAAGTTGTTAAAAATAATGATTTCATGACGATTTTTGGGGGATCATCTAAAACCCAAAAAAATGGTCAGCTGCATGGAATTGGGGGGAATATAATGTCATTTGCGTAAATGAACATGATTTTTCCATGGCACATTAGGGCTATATTCGAAACTATAGGTAGTAGGGCAACATGGTCCAAAGAAAAATGACCTCAGTTTTGCAGGAAAATAAAACTGCATATTATGTTTATTGAAAAAGTTTCTGTCTAAGCTAGGAGTCGAAACCGATTCCTTTTGTAATAAAGCATTCTGTATTTTTATACCGAGGGATAGTGTTGCTGACAAGGATCAAATACTGCAAAAGAATATTATGTGTAAAATCAAGGAAGTGACTTTATTTGCAGTTTGAATTTTAGAAGGTATTAATTTTTTTTTTTATGATGTACTTTATGCCTAAATGTCCTTTCTTTGGTATTGTTTGTCGACTCGTTAAGCTCGTTAACTTCTGAGCTGAGCTGCACGATTACTGACACATGCGTTCACTGACTGGACAGGCCCACTCAAATCTGTGCGGTTCTTTCCTCAAAAGACCATCTCAGACACAAACCTATATGATCCTCACGTGATCTAACCAAATTATTTCTGGACTTTAAAAGAAACTGTGACCTGAGTTTGTTTCAGGCTTTCTTCTCAGAATTGTCTGATAAGAAGCACCGACCTTATCTACTTTTTAAAATATGATTGACGTGTAAAAGTGTTTGTACAAACCTACTTAAGAAAGTCTTCTAGGGACGTTTCCGGATGACAGCGATTTGGACGAGTACTTCGACTTCAAGTGTTCTTTGTTTTTGTATTTATTTGTATAGTTAGTCAATTAATTTAGTATCTAGTGTAAATACACTATTTGCGCTGTAGCATGGTGCGGGTGACAGTTTCAGTAACATTTCGTTTCACTCTTGAAAGTTGCCGCGATTTACAATTTATGACTTAATATTTCAGTTGTACCACATTCGTAATATATTAAATAATTAATAACTGTAGTAAATTAAATTAAACCCAACCAGAATGTTCTAATCAAGAAATAAAATCAAATTGAATGAAAAATTAAGCAAAGTGTTATGCGTATAACGTAACGCCATAGACGTATTTAGTGATGGGATGTACTGCTACGATGGATAGTCGATATTTTTTATAATAAAAAACGTATATTGTGCGTAGGTCAATTTTTATTTTTAAAAGGTCTAATTATACAACAGAACATTTATAGGGTAAGGTTGCTTAAAAGGTTGCTAAAAAAAAATACATGTTATTCGTCTAAACTCATATCAGAGTCAGGAACATCTGAATTGTCACTCAATTCATCATCTGAATCTGTGACGGATATTATTAACGATGACTCAATTATGTTGTCAATATGTATGTCACGATCCCAATCAGACATAATGTCCCTTTTTGTTTTATTCACGACCTTCGACCAGTCTTCAGGTTGAACATTGTTGATGGCCTCTTGTAATAGGGCCAACATCTTATTTGCCGTAAATGGCGGCGAAGTATTATTTCTTGCGGCGTAACCTAAAAATAAACGAACTTATAAAAAAAAGTATTCAAATAATCATCAATCAGCCTAATCTAGTATCTGGTAATGTTTTTAAACTAGGTACATGCTACGATCGGAAAGCTGATTTTTTTATAAAGCTTCAAAATGGGAATTGAAATTAAAAGCATACCTTTTATTTGGGCCCAAATCAGCTCAATAGCGTTATACTGGCAATGGTAGGGTGGTAGTCGAAGGACCTGGTGGCCTTTTTCTTTTGCCATCTCGTCCAGAGCATAGGTAGGAGTTGGTGGCTTATGGCGTCGGACTAAGGCAATAAGCTCCGTCTTTAACATTTTTATATCTGCTGTAACTCCGTTTTCACTCAGCCACTTCACCAACTCGCTTTTGCGGTTGGATTGGTTTGGGGGTTTATTAACTTGCACCGAATGGTAGGGTGCGTTGTCCATTATTATGGTCATAGGCTCTTTTAAATTGTTTAATAGACCTATGAACCAATCTTTAAATTTTTCGTAATTCATCTCCTCATGATACTCCGTAGTTTTTTTTGACTTAAAAGCCAGCAAACAATCAGGGACGAATCCACTTGCTGTACCTGCGTGACAAATAATAAGGCGTTCGCCTTTGCCTTCCGGCACTTTGGTACACGATTGTGCCGTATCGTCGGTCCAACTTTTACCCACTGTGTGGTTGGCGTTTAGCCACGTTTCATCCAAAAAGACAACTTTGCTCCAATCACTTATGTTTTTGGCCTTCCTTAAAAATCTACATCTTGCTAGGGCAATGTCAGTCCTATCCATAATAATCTTTCTTTTGTTAACTTTTTTGTAAACAAAGCCAATATCTTTTATAACTTGCCGTAGCGAAGTAATACCTCCTTTGAACAAGTCAGCTTCTTTTAATGATTTTAGAAGCTTGAGCAATGTGGGTAGCTCCATTCTTCTATAATAATCATAAATATGATTTCTAATAGCAACCTTAGCAAAATCATCCAAATCTGTGATTGGCTTCACCTTGGTCCGCTTTTTGTTGGGTGTCGATAATTTATTTTCAAACATCCCATCTTGGCCAATTTTCTCACGTGTTATACGCGAAACAGTATTGCGGCCAATATCAAGAGCTTCGGCTACTCGTTCTACAATATGATTCAATGGTAACAACGGTCCATTATTTTGTTGTTCTCTTTCAAAGTAGTCTCGGAGGCGAACAACAAGCTCCCTGGCCTGACTACCCAAAACAGTTTTTTTTGTATGCTTAGGCATGGTAATAACAACAAACTCAACAAACTTATAACAAATAACAATTTAACAAAAATGAAAACAAACAATGAAATCGTAATACGTGTCACATTAAGTCACAATATAACGCGCTTGCACTCGTACTCGCACTCACAGCATCGCACGGGTAAACAACATGGCCGCCGCGCCGATGCACCATAGAGCAAAAATGTTGTCACGAAAAAAAAAACATAAACCCGATTTTGATTATTTTATATAAGTACAAAGATAATTATGTAGCCATAAAACATTTATATTGACAAGTTTATACACGTAGCACACACGTAGTTACACTGCACAACTGAATAATACACTAATTTTCATAACAATATTAAAGAGAACTAGATTCACGCTGCGAGTATCGTTAGCGATAAAAATAGCGATAAGAATGAATGAATGCATAACCTCACATCCCTACGTGGTACTGACAAATGTCAACGTCATACGGGCAACTGTCACCCGCACCATGCTACAGCGCAAATAGTGTAGTTAGTTATCTATACATACAATTAATAAATAATGGAATATATAAAAAAAAACTTACAAAAATAAAATAATCTACTATCGAGAAATATCAACTCCCATACAAAATTTCAGTACCTACTCAACCCAAATGTACGAGAAGGCTGATATTTTTTCGCGATTACTATGAATCTCATGGAGAAAGTTGTACAGTTTGATGGTCTGTACGTGTACCATACCCTTAAATAGGACCACACCTTTCTGACACACGCTGTATATGTTCACAGCATTTGATCTATAGTAGCTATGTCGCAGCCAACTGGTTAAATTAGCCGTTTAGTTAACCGCCTGGCCTTTAGAAGTAGTGCTCGTCTCGCTTCGATGACGGTTACCTAAACGGCTAATTAAACCAGTTGGCTGCGACAGCTACACCATCGATTAGTGCCACAAAACAGAGTCGATTCCCGATCGAACCCGATTTTTCTACATAAACATTTCAAGCAGAAGCTTTGTTAAAAATTAAAAAATGGAGTTCTATTTTCCTGCACAATTGAGGTCATCTTTCCTTTGACCACGTTGCCCTATCCATAGTTTCGAATTCAACCCTGTTCGATAAATTAAAATAAAAAAAGTTATTAAAAATAAGCTTTTATTTAAATAAAAACGTAACCTAAAAAAGAAAGAATTACGCGAACTAAGAAGAAAAAAATAAATTTAGGTGACATTTCAAAATATATTTAAATAAATTTGAAACGCTTGAGGCACTGTTATTGTGTAGTAGGTACACCTGTATAACGGATACCTTACATCAGTGCCTCAAGCTTCTAAAATTTATATATGCAAGTATATTTAGAAATGTCACTTAAATTATTATTTTTTTCTTTTTACTTCGCGTAATTCTTTCTTTTCTAGGTTACGTTTTTATTTAAATAAAAGCTTGTTTTTTAAAACTGTTTTTTATTTTAATTTTATTTTTTACTTTTAGTCTTAAAGATTTTTTTTACCATTTTTTATTTATTTATTTACATTATGTTATTGATTTACACCATTGACATTATTTGCACCATTTACTTTATTTATACCACTTATGTTATGTATTTAGTTCCTTTAAATATTACCACCTGTTTGTTTTATAATTTTAATTGAATTAATCGTTTTGATTGTTCACGTATCGTTTTCTACTCTTCAAGTCCTTTCCTTTGATACCTTATTACTTATTTTTTCTCAACCCTCTTAATATGGGTATAATAAGAGGGTTGAGAAAAAAATGTAATCCGCCATCTTGGAGCGGCGGCCAT
The DNA here is from genome assembly GCA_963855955.1 of Luperina nickerlii. Lineage (NCBI taxonomy): Eukaryota > Metazoa > Arthropoda > Insecta > Lepidoptera > Noctuidae > Luperina > Luperina nickerlii. Next base: position 6,002,286 of record OY979662.1, read on the forward strand.
ATTGAAATGATTACAATATTGAGTATTGCACATTGTACAGTACGCAAATACACGCATTGACGTGGAGTTGCGGACATCAGCCCGTATTACCTATTACCTATTGCACATTGTATTGTTACCAGAAATAAAGGTGTATGCCAAATTTCAGCTCGATCGGATACCAACAAATGGTCGAAAAATGGTTTGCAAATTTTGAACGGACAACTTACATACTATATTACATACGAACAGTGCAACCTAAATAAAACCTTGTAAAAATCATGTTCATTTACGCACCTGCGGTGCTATTCTGTGAAAATCTGACCATGAAAACTTAGATGAAGTGAGCGTGGAGTGAGCTGTCAATAGTGTCGATTCCTAGCCAAAACAAACTCACTTCACCTAAGTTTTCACTGTGAGATTTTTACAGAATCGACCGGCTGATATAATTATATTCCTCCCACTTCCAAGCAGCGCACTATTTTTATTGGGTGTAAGATGATCCCACAAATCCTCCCAGAAGGTTTTGATGCGGTTTGAAATTCCGTTTTTTTTTTGTAATTTTTACAACTTTGACATGCTTTGGATTACCCACTGCTGGAACAGCTGACGCTCAGATATCTTATGCACTAAGGGGAAACTACTATTGTTATGATTTTCAACCGGTATGAAGTAACTTGTTCAAACTAACGCAACCGCCCGTATTATTCGGATCCAAATAGTTGTAAAGATGATCTATGTTTTATCGATACTTGATTATTTAAATGCTGGATCGGTCTGATTGATGGATCGTACCACTTAGGGTCGATGATTCGATTTATTTTAATAAAATGGTCTGATTGATGTTACCTGTGTATTAATCCTGTTGTCATTATTCGGTTTCATACAAAAAATGTTAATATGGTGTGAAATGCGAATAATAATAAATAATAATAATAAATGTTTTATTCAGTATTAAAATGTGAATGTGAATTGTAATGAATGTGTTAATAAAGGTGCAAATGTAACTTTGTGGTGTTCTGGAAACTTAAGGATTATGAGTTTGTGTTTTCGAGACAAACGGCTAGTTTTTACAGTAGAGATCTTTTTCTTTCAACGTAAATCAGAAATTACAGTGAAGTAGGTAAAACATCGTGTGGAAGCCTGGACTTAAGTCTAATATCACCAACGCATGCGCAACTGTCTACGATGAAGTCTACAATGAAATCATAACATGCTCGTAAAGTCCAGACTACTGACAGGTTCGCAAATTATCAAAAAAGATATTCACGATTCTGATCTGATTGTCAACGCAAAGGTTGACCAGAGAATATTGAAAGTTTTATATCATCAATGTACAGTTGAAAGTGTAACATAGTTTTAGTTGAAAAAGTTAGTAGGTAATTGACATTAATTGTGACTTTTCCAAACATCATATTACTATCAATATAAAGTTTTACTTGGATGTAGGGACGATGAATTTATTAATCCAGAAAAGCTAAATATATCAAATGAAGCTTCGATTACAATTTGCACCTGTCATTGCCCCGGACAAAATCACAGTGACTCGACAATACCGACTTACATCGAAGCGCTTGGCAGACTTGGTCAAAAATAAATGAATTTCGGAGTCACACCTTACACCGAAAGGAATGCATGACGGTCGAGCGCGGTAACGGTAGGTGGTGCCTCTCGAAGCGTTGCGCGTCCGTAGAAGACTTCCTCGTTCTCGAGAGCGCTCGATGTTCCCGCTCCGCAGCCACTAGCTCGGGCAGTAACGTAGGCAGCCGCTGGCCCCCGACCGGATGCCGACGGTGCCGCAACCTTCGCGCACCCCTCGGCAGCCGGTCGGATGCGGACAGATCCAGACGCATGCACGTACAACCCACCGCATTCGATCGGCGCTTTAGATATTTACAGAACACATATTGAACCAAAATATTCTTAGACAAACATGTATTCTGTTGGAAAAATACTGAATCGCACACCAACTGGTTCCATAATAAAAACACATAACAATGGCGCTTATTCCTATTAATCTATTGGTTTATATTTTTGAAATAACTAATTTAGTTTTGATATTGAGTTTAATATTCTGCAAAGGTACGCGACATGGATTAGAAATTTGATTGTATGGTTCAAAATAAACCAACCAGTTCATATCAGGCAGGGTTACAATAATCACCATCAACTGTACCTACACATTTTTGGAATAAACGACTTGTGTTATAAAATTTCCTGTTTTACTAATTCAATGCAAATTGGAAAATTCGCAATCCGCAGCGCTCCGAAAAGCGGGGAACGGGCAAAGGCAGGTACGCACACCTTATCCAAGTTAGTAATCGGAAGTTAAATATAGACTAATATTTCGGATCAAGTATCCGATAATGTAAAAAAAACCAAGAGCCAGGCTGCCAAAAGCGAAGGCAATCAGCAAATAACTAAAATCTTAATTATCATAATTAGATAGCAAACGGTTACTATAAAGCCACTCTTGAATTCCAATCTAAGAAAAACTTGTAATTAAAGCTACGTTTACACGATTTTAACAAGTAATAAAATGATAATAATTACTAAAGATAAAAGGATAGTAAAAGTTATTAAAACGGTAAATAAACAAACAGTTAGCAGAAGTGCGCGTGTTGGAGGGACAGGGTGGCAGTGGTTAGTTAGGCGGGACGGGACGAAAAGCGTTTGTGCTGATATATGACATTAATGATTCTATATTACATTTTCATACATATTATTTACATTTTTAAATATTTTAATAAAAAAATATAAAAAGTAGTGGCCCATCGGCATCAGGAACAAGGCCCAGGCTGCCGGCGCGCGGTCAGGGAATATTAATGATTATTATTTTAGACATGGTATCTACTTTACAAACTCTAAGCATTTTTATACAACGATTAATTAACCTTTTTTTACGGCCGCGTCTAAGCCTAACACAACATAAGCAAATGACGTTGCACATACTCGAGTACAAGCCCTCTTTTGAACCATGGATCTTACCGCCAATATTGTTGATGATGGATGTTTTATTTCAATTTGTGTGATTTTAATGAGACTTGCCATCAACATATTTTTCATACATTTTACGTGAAAATAAATGTAGCGCCGACCCAAAAAAACATAGAATAAGGGCAGAGTAGAAGGTATAGAAAAAATAGGCAGCCCTGGGCATTAAGTACCGCTGCTCGCTTCAGCTATTCTCGTGTTTGTCCCGATACAAGAGAAGACGATCGTCAGTACTCACGAGGATGTCCCTCCGTGCATATTGACGATCTTTGTTCTCGTGTAGTTGTCAGTGTCAGGCAACTCTTTTCAGGGAGTGGCCGTTCCATACTTAAGTCTTACTTATGCCCGTTTTCACTAATGTCATGCAAAATAAAGTCTAGTTAGATAATAACAACCGTGAACAGTTTACCAAGCTTCCACTCCTGTTTTAACATTTTTTTCTCAAAAGGCAACTCGTAAGTTACGAAATCAACCTTTGATCTTATTTTTTTGACACTTGTCTGTGTTATTTTAGGTCAAGTTCGGTTTCAGTCAATATTGTTAGAAATCTGTTGCTAGGCAGCCTGTAAGAGTCGTACAAACATAAAACAATAGCAGCGCTGTTTGACATTGGCACAAAGCCTGCTAGTGCCATAATTATAAAAAAAAAAAAAATAGCAGCGCTCCGCGGTTTCACCCGCATAAGCGTCGATCCCGTGGGAATATCGGGATAAAAACTATCCTATGTCCTTTCCCGGGAATCAAACTATATCTATATCAAATTTCATCTAAATCGGTTCCGAGGTTTAAGCGTAAAGAGGTAACAGACAGACAGCCACACTTTTTCGTATTTATAATAGGAGATATATGGATAGCAGAATCGGTATCGTAAGTTGAATCACCGCCTTTTAATTATGCTTTTTAGCGCCGCGTAACTGTTTTGTCAACGCATTAGATTTGGTTATCGAACAGTATTAGTGAAAACGGGCATTTTTTTAAATATAGTGTAATAGTAAAAGTCTCCTACGTCCATATCGACGTGTCCAACGCCGGTGGAGCGTCGCTTGGGCCTGCGGCGGCGCTGTATGACGTTTAGCGCGGCCTGCGTGCTCGCCGGGGACGCGTTGCTTGAAGATTTGCTTTCTGTACTGCTCTCGCGCTCTTTCTCTTCCTCGGCAGCGGGTTCTGGGGTAGAGATACAAAGATCGTCTTAGCCTGATTAACACAGGATTTCTGAGCCATACTTATAAATTGTTACAAAGGGGTTTTAAATTGCAGCTAGATTGTAATCGATCGATGCCATCGACCGTTCAAATCTAATTAGTGTGGTGCAAAGAAGCGGAGGGAAGATCAACTTTGACGTCCAACGGTACTACGGAATTGATCAAACCAAGCAGTATGTTTCAAAATTTATTCCGGTCGATGGTCGGTCGTACATCAATCGCTCAGTTCGCTTGATACAGATAATTATATTTTGAGACGATCAAAATCCACTGATCGACGTCAACCGCAAGTTCATCCTTTAAATACATAGTCTGTATGTACGGCTGACTTACGAAACCATTCACCATACTTAGAACATTGACATATTATACCATACAAATGGGGACGTCACAAATGTGGCGTATTACTTACATCAATTTGGCATAATGAGTTTCATTTGACAACGTTCAAAAGTGATCAACGTTGTCGTAAGGTGATATTACCTGTCCGATTGTCGTCTTTCGCTGATATGGAGGTGGTATTGGCGTTGGATCCGGTGGGAGGGCGGCGGAACGGCAGCGTCACTGTCGTCTCAGCTGCCGTGGTGACCGGCCGCGGCGATGCTCGCCCAGCGTCCTCTAGCTCAAACTGTTACAACATTACCACTTATTAATTTACGAAGAGGATTTTCTTAGGAGGCTAGTTTGGAAGTTCGGAGCTATGTAAGTGTAGAAGTTAAGGTCGTATTTTCAACTAAAATCTCTCAGGAATCTGTCCTTTTTATGTGTTTTACAGGAATGTTCCACTTATTCAGAAAGAGGAGGTATAAAACACTTAGGAAACTGCTCTCCCTGATTGTATTCATGAGACATTTGGTTCCGGTTATGTTGATTGTAATGTAAACGCTTCATAAATTGACTGAGAATCAGAATCGATTCAATCGAGCAAGGATACAAAATGTGTACAAACCATTGTAAAAACAATTACTTTCCAAAGTTACGCCTTACGGAGCATTCAGATATTCATGCATCTGTCAAGCATGCATAATGTCAGGTACAGATTGGTGAAACGTTACACACGTTGGAACAAACTCGCGTAGTTGTTGTTACATTTCATGTTGCATTGCATAAGGCGTTGTTTTCATGTTCATTTCATGTTACGTTTTACCAATCTGTGCCCAGCATAAGAACGTGCGTATAGCAAACATACAGACTGCGTTTGAATTTGATTTTATCCTTCCCCAAAATGGTGTACTGAGATTATAAGCTGCGTCGTTAAAGAAAACATGTACCTAGTCTTTTATTTTAGTAAACTTTTATGGCAACTTAAAATTATAATGCGAACTTCAAAAACTGGTTCATTTGGTGTACTAATCTTGCGTGTGTGCAATTACATTCCAGACTCCTAAATCGAACCACACCCTCCACTTTTTGTATAGAAGTCTATCACTTTAACAACAACAAAATGAACTAACGAAATGAACAATGGCAACACCAAAATGATGGCCAGTATGTCGGCATCAAAACCTCATAAAAACTTTTTTGACTCATCGTTATTTTGATGTTTTAGGCCTTTATATCTCACATGGAATTACAAGGTAGCTCGATTCAGAAGTCTCAATAAAGTGCATAGTTCTAAAAAGTGTATAGATCTATCTAAAACAAAAATACTCTTTATGTTGTTAGTAAATCCGCTAATTTGTATTTCTACAAGCACATTGCGTTTATTTAGTGATATTAATAAAGCATAGCATAATCAGCTTACAATTTTCCCACTACTGGGACACAGCCCTCCTCTCTTAAGGAGTGGGCTTATAACCCACCACGCGCGCCCAGTGCGGGTTGATAGATGACACAATGTCTTCGAATTTTTGGTTCTAGGACATGCCGGTTTCCTCACGATGTTTTCCTTCACCGTTAATAAAGCATGCAACATAAATAAACTACCTGAACTATAATGTAACTAGACCACAGGTTTTGCATATTTTTTTGCTAGGATTTTGTTACTTACGTCATCTATTCTAAAAATCTAGCCTAAAATCACAACGAATCTAATGAAATGTATTTTGGATTATTCAGATATTTCTAATCCATAAAATAACTTCATTCGATAACCTACAAATAAAAAGTGATATAGTATCTTACTTTCAAGTTAAAGCGGTAAGGGTTCTAACAATATTTTCATACCGGTGTGCAGTTGAACATACATGCAAACAGACAAGAAAGTGTGAGGAGACATCACGGAGCAGAAGATAAGAACAAAAGGTGTAGTTTACAGATACTCGACCTACTATGTCCGTCACAGTCACCCTGAGGCCTAAATTCCTCTGACGCAGTCGGTTTTGTACAAACAACCGCACATCAGTGTTAATAATTTGTTCTTTATGACGTAGCAGTAAGGGCAGTTTTCGTAGTGCAAATTTTACCACTGATGGCCGGGTTGACTGTACAAAAATTGAGAGATCAGTTTATGTCTAAGTAAAGAAGCAAGCGGGGCAAAAACGTCGAGAAGTGATTAATTTAATCGTATAATTTCATGTAGGCAAAAAGGACGTCAAACACCGGGCGACGTCACATGTCTGGGAAGTAAGTCGAGTGTCTGTGTAAGATGTAGTTTGTGCAGGAAGTTTCACACATGGCACGCTAAGAATATGGTGCAAGAAACAACTGACAGAAGTGCTAAGAATACGCGAATTCTGATATTGGGAGAGAATGACACTAAACACGTAATGATGACAACGATGTCGTATGCTATGTTATTATGTCAATTTAACCTTTTCACCGCCACGGACGTTTGGGCGCGAAGACTTTTAGTGTGTCGTAAAATAAAAAAAATGAAAGTAAAATAATGGATAAATATATGAATGATAGAATATAATCATCAACAATCAAATATTGCTCTTTTTCTTGTTATACATTCCTAAAAGTAAACGGGGCACTGTAATTTAACTTTGGGGAAAATAACAAACATTTTCGAATTTATATATTGGTGTAAGGTGGCAATTTGTGGTACGAGCGTGGCGGTCAGAGGGTTAAAAATTATATTTTTGAAATAGTTGCTTTTTATTCTGGCTTATACCCTCTAAAAACGGAACTACAAGCTTTACCAATTCGGTAACACTTTTAGTTTACCGCAAAAAGCCAAACACAGCAGATTAGTCTTTAATTTCTACACAATATAGTGACTAAAGTCCCAAAATCAGAATTTTAACACCGATTTGCGAAAAGAATTTATTTCACACCATGCGCGTCCCGTCCAACGACTGAGTCGAACGAGGTTGTCGACAGATAAATGATCTACGATGATTCAATAGGATTAACTAATGTTTGTAATGTTCTATGAACCTTGATCATTTAGGAATCCTCCAAAAATGTAAACAATATAAAATTATGAGTATGCGCAAGTACTTCTCGATTTCAAGACATATAAATTACGATTTGTTATCGGTTTTTTTTATCTAAGTGCGAGTTCAATGTGGCCAAATTAATAGAAAAAAATGCGCTATTAAGATGCAAATGCAACTTAAATAAAACAAGGTGTTTGATAATGACAGCACATTTTATAAAGTAATGACATGAAAATTGTAAAAAAACTCTAAAATGTTCGTCGAAAACCGGCGATGCTATTGTTTGCTATCGACAATCTCATTCGGCCATCGCGTTGCTATAGCCACCTTATTAGTGGGGTCGAGCCTGAGCCGCCATGAGGGACGGCGCTCGCTGTTGGCGGCGATGGTAGCCGTCGCCGTCGCGGACGCGCACGCCAGCGCTAGCGACACCGCCACGTCGCCGCCCGGAACTGACGCACGCGCCTATACACACCTCACAAGTCAGTTAACCTTTATGGTACTATTCCGAAGGCGACGCCGAGGTCAAGGCCGCCCAATCGCAATGAAAGATTGCAGCGCAGCGGCACCACTGGTTTCTATGTAACTCTATGAAAACGGTGACAGGTTACAAGGGTCTTTTGGCGAGTGGCCAAAATCGGATCTAACGCCGCCATCTTGTTTTTTCAATACAATTTCCGTGACAATTTCACAAATATTAAGCAACAACTTTGTGTCATGTCATTCAGGCGCTAAAAGATGCATGTACCTGTCACCGTTGTCATAGAGTTGCCGCTGCGGTTCGCAATCGTCTTCAGAAGAGCATCTTTAGATACCCTACTCCCAAGAGAGAATTAATTTCTCAGTTGATGCTTGACAGGTTTAACATGGATTCACTAAACGAATTCTCAACGAATTTTGTGTGGTAATCAAAAATGCATTTGGTCTCGTTTTCGTTTTTTCTATATATTTATAATTATTCTGTACGTGTACATACACACGAACAACTGAACTCCTCCTAAACAGCTGAACCAATTTCGATGAAAATTTTTGTGTGTTTGTGTGGGTTCCTAGTTCTTGGATGGTCTAGGACCGGGTAAGTGGCGCTGTTCAGGCAGGACGTCTGTTAGGTCCACTAGTTTGTATGTATTATAATACTAGGTACACCTCAACTTTTAGACATTAGGAATATGTATTGATTTCTAGATTCTCATCGTCAAGAGAAATGGGATTCCAGGTTTTCCTTTTCGGTAACAAAACAGATTTTACTTTATAAATCATCTTGTTCATCTCAAATAATTAAGTTACATTATACCATTATTTGTTTTCAATTCCGTTTATGGGATGATCTATGAACATCATGAGAATGTACCGGATGGTCGAATTAACAAGAGACGACAGAAAAATAAAAATAAAGCAAACATTGGACCAATGAGTGGAGGTGTAAAATTACAAAAAGAAAACTCAAACAATACAAACTCAACGTATGTACAGGTATTGCAGGACCAGTGTAATTGTATGTGCATAATCTAATAAACAAATTCTGCGACTTTGCCTGTCTTCTCAAGTGTAAAAGTACAAGATACGTAGTTATTTTTTTACTTAGCGTACTCTTGCCACGGCCAATACATGTTGTATATTAATCTAACTAATCCTCAAATCACCCAATTCAAATAACACTAGTCTACATTAGGTAGGTTTGTTTTGAAACTTCGTCCAATCAACATTTACTTAGTAAAATAATTTTGTGTTATACTTTTTCCAATAGTTAATAGCCTTCCCTTTACCGATTAGTCACTTTGGTAAGCAAATTCTTTTGAAAAAACAAAATTGTTTTAGTATTTTTCTATCCATCCTTTTATACCTCTACTACCGAGTATAACTCTGTAACTAATGGGTTAGTTCTTAGTTCAGAAAGGCAATTCCAGTCTTTTTACGAACGTTCTCATTCTAGTCTGTCTCAAACTCTCAAAAATAGACAGGTTTTTTTTTAAATGTAGGAATTTTATGTATTAGAGAATTTTTATACATTTTTACCAAGCGACATTGATTGTGGCTTAATGAGGTGACGACTAGATTTTGAACGTATTTTGATTACAGGAATTGGCCTTCTAATACTTTGTGTTGGGTACGTACCGAGCCGTTATCAGGTGTGGGTGCTACGGCAGCAGCAGGTGCGGGTTCGTCTTTCTTCAAGCTGCCGGGGGAGGGGCTTTCTGTGGTCCCATTACCAGCTTTCTTTTTGACGAGTTGTTCTGCAGACTTGATCTCGTCCAAGGTAACGCCTTGGGTGGAACGCCGTGTCTCACGCACGCGCTTCGCGTGAGCTTTTCTTTGAGTTTCACTCTCCTCATCCCGAACCGGGGGTACAAACGACCTGTTGTTTAGATAAATTGTGTTATTATTTGCTTCTCGCATAGGACTTCACAAATTAAAGCAAAAAAAAAAAAAGAATTATTGCAAATTCTCCAAACAAAGACTCTGTTAGACATGCAACACGTCTAAAATATAAATATCAAACTTGACATGCTTGATATTATAGAAATCATAGTATCAATAAAACGCAAATAAAATCGTCTGAGCACAAAAAAGACGAAGCGCAAAGGATAACTAACACACAAATAAAACCGAGTTTGCTTGAACACGAGAACTGACTTAATTTTAACGGTAATGACAAGAGATCAATTTTTTTTTGTTTTCTCAAAATGATCATCACTGACAATGCAAGACTTCATGAGTGCTAATATAAATGATGGACTCACTACAAAATTACGTTACTATCGGCATCATAACTTTCTACATAGATATCCATTTGCTCAACGAAAAATGAATGTTAACTAAACGCAGTAAGGTCACAATTCCCGTGTCCAAGTATTGTACATAATATCACGGTTACTTGAAGAAGTTCTTGAAAATGTTCCCGGGCGACAATTTGGTCGGCGTGGCAGAGCTGGGTGTCGAATTGCTACTGTTCGACTCTACGCTCTCCGGGGAACTGTAGTAATACAATACCTTACTTTGTATTGAAAAGTGTAACACAAATTATGTAATGTGTTTAGTCGAATAAGTCAAAGATGCTCGTTTTCCTTTTATACAATCGGCCATGCTTAGACAGACGATATTTGAAGTTATTTTAAATACAAACGTTAAATTCCGACATTCCCTATTATTTTATCCAGTAGTTTTGTATATCGGTTTTCTAAAGTTATTTTAGGACAAACACCAATAACCTAACTACTACAGTACTACTACCTAACTGCAGTAGTCAGACTTTCAACTTATGAACATACTTTCGAAATAATTACTTGAAATACATAAGAATTATAATAGTACACATATTAAACAAAATTCTAAGTGTGGATTGAAACTAATCGTAGAGAATAGATAGTAAGATTCAGTAACGACTGGCAGAAACGCAGAGCATCAAAAGAACCTTCCTACTATCTGACCAAAATAACCTGTACAAGTGCACTTGTTTGTTGTCTGCGCCTAAGTTTGATCAAATTCGGAATTAACGACACTAAAAACAAAATTTATTATTCACTGTGATCCGAAAATCCTCTGCTCTGCGTTGCTTGGTCTGCGCAAACCATAACGTGTACAAGTATACCATCATGGTTGGTGGTGGTGGTAGACAGTGCCGTCCAAATATATAAAAATGCAACATAAAATGTAACACAACAAGGCAAATTTGTTTCAACGTGTTACATTTCATGTTACGTTTCACATAATTATACGTATTGTGTACCCACCAGGTCGAATTCTCTTAAAAAAGTTTTCTCCCACGCGTGATTATCAAAGCAGCACGAGTACAAATCTACAATACCTTCTGACTGTGGTGGTAGTGGTGGTGTTAGTGGGGCTGGCGCTTGGCGTGGTGGTCGTAGGGCCACTCCACGTGTTCACCTCCCTCTCCCGTCTCTCCGTTGGGTTTATTCTAAGCACGTAAAGGAATACACTGACTATGACATCGAGAAAAATGATTGGCTATTGTATATTATGATCAATGTTCGAATTTTGACGTACAATTACTGGGATATAATTAAGTTATAAGAATATGGATAAGCCGTACGATTCCTATGTTGCGGAAATAAGGAGTTTTCCATGTACTGATTATATTAGGTTGTAATATCAATTGAAGAGGGCGGGATTGTCCGAAAGGGTTACCGCTGGCCCGGAACGAACACGGGAAGGAACACGGGTGGGTTTTAGTCAGTAAGAGTCTGCCACTCCCTTCCGCTCCACCCAGAGCGGGACGGGTCATTTGATGACTTCCCATCATGAGAAAAAAAAATTAGGTCAATCTTATAACATCAAATCCCAGTAATTGCACGCCAAAATCCAATCACAGATTATGATATCGCTATATAATTGTTTGTGTGTATTTAAGTTCTCCTGATAAAAAATCATTTCACATGCATTTTTGAGTGACTTATTCGTTATCCAATAACTAGTAGTGACGACTCTTCGTTACGTTTTATAAAAAACTATGTATTTATCAACAGATGGGACAAGTTCTGACAGTTTTACAGATTGTAACTGAAAAAAGTTGTGGGTGTGTAATGTATATCTATAAAATTAAAATAAAAAAATAATAATAATATAAGTAGCAACATATAAACATATAGAACAGTAATAAGCATACATAGCGAGACATAAATAACAGTTATTTTGATGAATATTAAATATTCATGTTTTCATGAATGGTAACGATCATTGCGGTTCGTTCAAAAGAATTTAAGTATTATAATAACTTTGTAAAGTAACATAAAAACATTTCATGTATTCAATTAAACAAGTTATGCGTTGTCATCCCAGAGACAGCCGAGATGTCACAATGTATTGAATTTCAATAGCGCCAATATGAAAACAAATTCCGACTTATTTTTAAGTTCAAGAAGAATGCACAAATACTCGGTAAATAAAGTATTACAGCTTTACCAATAAAAATGTACACGACGTATAACGGAGTTATAACGCTTACTCTACCAATAAAAGATATTTGACAGTTCAGTTGTACACATCTGTTATAGCAGGAGTTTTTATTGTATGAGAAATTAGGCAACTGTTATTCAGGCTTCAACCCTTGTATAGTGAGCGCGTAACTAGATATCTGGCGGGCAATTTTACTAATTTTTAGAGACGTTCGCATCCAAATGATGGATTATTTGCATTATTTCGATGTTTTTGATGAAATAGACTGTGATGAACCACCAAGAAGTAGATAATGTTACAAAAATCGTTTCGATCCTTTTACTTTGCAAGAGACAGAATTTCGAATGAAATATAGATTCTGTAAAATATATGTAAGGATAATAAGTTGAGTTAGAAGTGATATCGAACTCGGACGACACGGTTGGCGCAGTGGCTGAGCGATCGACTGCTGCGCAGCGTGTCGCGGGTTCGATTCTCGCACGGAACAAATATTTGTATTGCCTGCAGGTAGTTGTTCCGGGTCTGGCTGCTTGTGTATGTGAATTTAAATGTTTGTAAACGCACCCACTATACAGGAGTAATTCCTAGTGTGGGGAAACGATTAAAAAAAACTGCATGCTCGTGGTGGAGGGCTGGCTGAGAACTTCCAAGTTTGTACCGCTCTCAGGACTTTAGCTATGCAAGAAGTTCAAGATGAGGTCAGGAGATGATTCATGGACTTAGCCAAAAGTCCATTAAGAATGTATGCTGAAGAGTGGCTCTCACTTTGGCAAATAAAGCTGCACAATAAAACTAATACACATGCTTGGGCCTCTTGAAAAGTAAGAACAAGTAGTTTCTGGAATTAGGAACATTTATGCCTTTAGAAATGTGATTGGCGTTATCGATTGCACACATAGTAAAATTAAAAAATTTATGGTAGTGCTCAATAGTGTATAAACAGAAAGGGATTTTCGTCCTTAATTTTTCAGGTGGTGTGCGATTCCCAATTAAAGATAAGAGATATAGTAGCACTGACACTGGAGGGGCAGCACACACGATCGATGCAAGGATTTTTAGGGAAAACCGAATACAACTAAGATTTGAAAGAGAGGACTTCAGTGACCGTTTACTTAGAGATTCAGGTTATGGACAACGAATTATTCGTTTACTTTTACCGTAAAAAAAACATACAATTATGAAACAATATTTTGGGCACAAAATGTATTATTTATTAAAAAAAAAAAAACATTTTTATACTGTTTACAAAGTTTTCTAAGCATCTCTACAATTTGGTAATCTAGTTTCAAAACGTTTCAGAAGAATGTTGCCAGTGACTTTTGTTAGAATGAATTTATAACAGCTATGCAATGCTAACACACCCATTATTGGTAAAGGGAGTGTCTCTCTTTCTTCTTTTAACATTTATCTATAGCTTATACATCGTAACGTATACGGTTGTTAAGGACGTTTTTTAAATATTTTTGTTAGTAAGGCTGTTACTCATTTAATTATATTAGACCTTGTATTTTTATTTAATCATAATTTTAGTGAAAATATCTTGATAACCCAGTAGTTAAAGCGTCGTCTCTAATGCGAGGTTGTGAGTTCAAATCCGAGCAAGAACCAGTGTGACTGTTTCAATTCAGATACTTTCTAGGTTTATATTGGACACCACTGACATCGGTGAAGGAAACCATCGTGAGAAAACCCGGCCTTATCACACTAATATTATAAAGGCGAAAGTTTGTGAGTGTGTGTGTTTATATGTTAGTCCGCGCGGAACTAGTTGGCCGCGCCTTAGGTATGTGAGCGGTGGGACGGAGGGGCGGGAGCGCTTTGTCATTACTCAGTACGCGCGTTGGTACACTACCCGGCGATAAATATTGCAGATCGACCTTTGGAAAGAGACAATCGGCTAATTTCGGCTTCGTAGAGCGTTATCTCTGTCGCACGAAATACAAACGGTCCGGTATCTATTAAGAGCTGTTAAAACAATTATGATTTGCTTCTTTTGATAATTATTTTTATTCTTTGTATAAAATACAAAAAAAGGTAAAGGTCGATGTGCAATATTTATCGCCGGGTACTGTAAGACTAGGCAACCCCGCCGCCATAACCCCCGTCCCCATCCAAGGCGCGGCCAACTAGTTCCGCGCGGACTATACACTATCAGCTTTTATATGCACATATTTCTGACTCTTTTTGATTAACCTTATTAAAAAAATTCAATATTACTTAATTCTTATTATTCTTTTTTTTTCTAATGAATATTTCAAAACGAACCGCAGCGATCGCCAGCTTATATTTAACGAGCACCTTGTTTGTACATCGTCGTTAGTACTCTCTGTCGCATTGTTAGTGTGCTCTTGAGTTTTTTTCCTCTCCGCTGCTGGCTGCGACGGCGGTATTGAAGGACAGGACGACGCCTTTATACGTGCCGTCACGTCTCGGTACCGTTGGTAGAAGCTACAATGCACACAAGCATGCGACATGTACGTAGCGTATGCGATGTTAAATGTTAAAGAGAGTTGATGACTTCTCTGGGCAGTCGACACTGCACTGGCTGAGAATTTTGTGAATGATGTCACAAAAGTGTATGGTGAAGTTTAAGTATGTTGGACGGGCCCCTTGATCGTTACGTTAGGATAATGCTATAAAATATCTTTAACAAAGAATTTGTAGTATAAAATTAAAGCATTTTACTATGACAATATCGTTACAGTGTGTTATTATCAAGTAGGATTTTGTGATAGCAAATAATGTATATGTAACCGAAATCTCGTCATTTCAACATACACTTTTGATGGAAATTCTCAAATAAACAAGAGTGCTTAAAACAGTATGAATATTATATTGTTTTCAGCAGTTACTCATCCGTTAGCACATTGTTAAACGTTATTTTTTTATCTATTCCTTTATATTTTTGGTTAGTGCTAGCATAACAAAGAGTTTTGCATAAACATTTTGATATCGCCAAATTCCTTGGACAACTGTTTTATTATAAACACGTCCATTCATAGACGGGACAAAACATAAGCTGTTACTTCATTAAGCAACACAATTATTGGATGTAAAAATTTAACATCAAGTGTTCCAGCGTACCGCAAAAAGCGAGAATAGCCATCCCGTAGAACCTTTCCGATTTTAAGCCCAGGGCCATAATTATAGAAATTCGACAAAAATTCGTGCTATCGCTGGAAAATTAAAATAACGTGCAACATTTTGTGTTGGCTGTACCAGTTGCAACATCACGAATCTTTGTCGAAAACCAGAAAGTAACCCAAAACATCACATTACATCTATACACGCCAATTTGTATGCCAGCACTAATCATAAACCCTCAATCATGACTTTATAAAAGCTTTTAACATTTCTAAAGAATTGTGAGCAAAATAATTGAGAAAATGTCGTGTAGCAACAAAAAATTAAATTGCTTACTAATTTCTCCAACATTTAAAACTTCATTGCAAACAGATGTAAGTACCTAAATAAATGAGGTATGAGTTAGTTATTTTGATATCCTTACTTTTTAATTTAATAACAAATCCGATGCAATTAATTGTGTGAGTGTATGACAAGTTTCAATTAATTAGGATTCTATTAAATCTTTTCATCGCATCAGCGTAAGATGTCCAGTATTGGACATAGGCCCCCCTCCAAGATTTCCATATCAAACTGTTTTGAGTCGCTTGCATCCAACGGCACCCCGCGACCGTCACCAAGTCGACTGCCCATCTAGTCAAAATCGTTCAAAGATATATAAAATCCGGGCTCACAATTCTCTAAGAATGTTTATATTTTAATTGATATTTTAGTTGTCATGCCAAATTTTAACGACATACAATTAATTTTGTATATACAGCGATACTTTAACATTGCACAACAGTTCAGACGTTCAATAAAAATAAAACCTGGCCGTCTGCCATTTGCGGCATCCTACACATATTTATAGTATTCTGTTAAAGATTTTTAAAATATAATTAATTTGATAAATCAGACTGTCTTTACTACTGAAATGTTGATTTTAAATCGAATAGTTTGGTCTTCATTTTGGTTCAGGATCGATTATAGGGTTTGCTATGGTTTACAGTTTTTCTGTATTTATATTATGTAACACCTTATCTTGTACCCGTATTTGCAAAATAAAATATCTTTATCTTTACAGTCATGACGAAACGGACAGTTTTACCTTCGAACAGCACAGACTAAAAATATCTTTTTGTGAGCATAACAGGATGCTTGCCTATTTATCCCAATTTATCGTGTTAGCGGATAGTAAATAAGCTGGGGACCCACCTACCGACCTATCTGCCGTCTATGGACATCTGCAATACCACTGGTATCGCTATACAAAGCTAAAAAGTCTCATGTGTCCGTGACTGCACCCATACCTTTCAAACCAGGGAGTTTTCTCCCTAAGCAAGAAATCCATAGCTTCGGCCGAAGTTACGAGCGTTACCTGCTGCGTATCACTTACGGATATAAGAATAGTTCGGGGCCCTAACTAAATAAATGACAACCTGATACGTATTTGCTTTTTCGAAAAATAAGATTTGACACCAATTTTCCCGGATCAGCTTCCTTCGGACGGGCCCGTATCTTCGTTAATGGAGTTAGAGAGTAAACCCCCAGAACACGGCTATGCTGCTTGGCGGCAGAAATAAGTTGTGTTAGTTCACCGGACAAGCTCTACAGTTTTTATTTTTACGAAACGCCTTCGCAAAACAGTGTGCACTATTAAAGTATGAGATAGGTTGCGATGCGTTGCATCGAATCGGTACCTCTTATCATTTTCAAAGCTGTGTGTCCTCCTCAGTATGGTGTCGCTGTCACTAACTGCGTTGTTAGCAGTCTTGTTGTTGTCCCCTGAAAATATACGAAATGTGGATTTAATTAAAGCGATTTTAGAAGATATTTGTTAAAGTCTCGACATATAAAGAGATAACACTATAGAAACCGCTAGCAATCTGTACCACTTAATCACCTCATCTTCCAATAGAGCTTCATTTGTGTTTCGTGGACCCTACGACACCCATACCCTAAACATACCTAGGTACTATGTATCTTGATACGCGTTAAGAAACTCTTTGTTTTACGGTCTTTGTCATATTCAAAACCATTTTCAGAAGAAAAGACACTTCTAAACAAAGGGATTATACTAAAGCTACTACTAGTTTGTGGTCGATCGAAGATCAGATACGGAGGTCGATCTACGTCGATTGCTTTAATTCGACGTTGATCGATTGATTACTACCCGCAGGGCAGAGTTTTAACTGTAAATTGATCAATATTTTGAGATGAAAATTATTAACTTAAGTCTATCGTCGATCGACCGCAATCTAGTTGCACCTAGGCAACAGATCGAAAGAAAAGAGCACTTTACAAAATCTTGTACTCGGTAAATATGGCAAATTGACGCTCAGAAAACGGTTAGCTTTGTCGAGCGTCGTGTGTTTCACTCATACCTGGGTGACAATCTCGTTCTAAAGCTGTCTAGGTACTGCAGTCATCCTACCCGACTTAATAGCCTACAAACCTTGTACTCAATAGGCTTTCCTATCGGCAAAAAGACGAACTTCCATACAAACTTTCAAGCCCAATTTAACCCTTTTAGCAGATGAACCTACAAAAATTCTACCTTCGTTACAAAAGGAATGACTCTTGTAGAAAATTTTATGCTTCTAGACCCAGCGTTTTAGGCTGTGCGTTGTCTGTCAATGAATGAACAAACTTACTAGGCGAGTCAGGCTGCCTGTTACGGAAAGAAGCAGATCGGCGCCATGACGGCGCGTCTTCGGGCGAGGACTCCTCCGTGGTCTCGGGTGAAGGCGGGCGGCCGCGCGGAGGCTTGGCGTCTGTCTTTAAGATCTCCGGCGCTGGCGGCTTGTCTGTCGTGGTAATGAATGAATGAGTGATCGGTTTGAACAACATTTTAAAGGTACTGGCGCTTTAAAACCACTGTATTCTTTATTTCAATTATTATCACTTTTCAATTGTTTCTGGTTGTTTGATGTTGTCCAAACCTGATGTATGAAGTTAAATGCGACCTCGGCCAGCCCATTGGGCGAGTGGCAGTTAGCACAACAAACACTCATATCATTAACAATAATTATTATTATTCACTTTAGTATGTAGCAGAGTCATTTAATTTTGAATATTATGTCTATCACTGTTTTGGAGACATTCAACATGATAGATAACCGACCAAAATTGGCAGGGAAAATTAGTAGGACCGTCAAATTGCGATCTCGTAGGATAGCAACTTTCTCTAATGTGATCTATAAAACTCAACTAAGGTGCACATATTCGGCTATCATAACCACATTTATTTTAGCGACCTGTCCCATTTTCAAACAAAATTGTCTGCAAAATGAGCATGCTACATGTGCGAAACTGAAACTAAGTGCAAGCTCACCATTCAGACTATTTTTTATGATCATTATATTATCGCCCTGTTCCACCAGTGCCAGTTAAATTGCTGGATAGCATAACCACAATTTATTAGATGGAAAGCGTTCAAATTACTGTCTTAGTAGCACTAATATTACACATTGCGGTCCAGACGTGCTGAAAGAAGCCACTAAGGCCCTTGTTTTTGGGTATTTTACATAAAACCAACAGAAGCGATAACAGATTCACAGCAAGCATACGAAGTTTGCCGTTGACAGTCAAAACTACTACCTCAAACGTAGAGACAGAAAGTTGCGTACGGGCTTGAACATTCTCGAACAGTGATGTGCGTGTGATGACTATTTATTTATTATTATTTATAGTACTCATTATAAACACCCGAAGCCTTACCGTTATCGACGTCACACAACAGCCACATATGGGAGTAAGATCTAGCTAAAACTATGGCACGATAACTATTTGCAAATTTAATTGCGCAAGTGGACTTTCTTCCATGACTGTTAAGATCGTTTACGCCGTTCGGCATTTCATACAAACTTTCAAGCCCTTATTTTTCGAAATGAATGAACAGATTTTAATTAAACTTCATACGCATAAGCAGGATACGAAGGTCTAAAAAGTTAGTAGAGAACATTTTTTTAAAATAGTGTTACATTCAAATTAGATCCAAATCCATTTTAAATTTTCGATAGAAACTGATTTCCAGTTGTTTTTTTTTTAATAAGATATTTCAAAAATTTTGTCTACTAACTTTTTATACCTTTGTATCCTGCTTTTGCGTATGAAGTTTCATTAAAATCGGTTAATTCATTTCGAAAAATAAGGGGTTGAAAGTTAGTATGAAATGCCGTACGGCGCAAACGCTCTTAAAGTTAACCGCTATCATTATGAGAGTTTTTTATAAGTTAGTAATATTTGTAGCATGAAGGTAGGCGTCTCGCCAACCTTTTTTTCAGTCTGAAGTAAACACTACCATGTGCTTCGTAGCTTGTGACGTCAGCGCACATCAAAACTGATTCGCCTCAAGTTCAAAACGACCATACGAGTTTACCGATAGTTGCACTTGTGTAGATGTTGGCAAACGTCAACTTGCACAACAAAACTTGCCAGTAGTCATCGCGTTTTGAGTAATAAATCAATGAAAGCACCTTCTGTCTTACCGTTGACGACTTTCTCTGGCTGCGGCGTGATCTCGATGTCAACCCGTTTGGGTTCGTGCTGCGGTGGGCTGCGTTTGCGCTTGTTGTTATTGTTGTTCATACGACGCTGTGCCTGCATCGCCTCGTGGAGGAACGACAGCATCCCTGGGTCGACCAGTTCAAGGCAGGTTTGGCCCTGGAAAAGAATTTCGTTTGTGAATGGATTGCAGTAGTAACATAATGCTTATTGTTGTGTGACAAGCCGTATGTCCGATGGGATTTCCTAGCGACGAAAATGACGAACTTTCATACAAACTTTCATCCCCTATTTAACACTTTTAGGAGACATAAAGAATCCTTCCTTATAACTTACGTTATATAAGGATCTCTTGCGCGTAATTGTATGTTTCCAGACCCAGCGGTTTAGCTGTGCGTTGTCTGTCAGTAAAATGTAAGATTTATATTAAGTAACATATTGCACATTACCAATTAACCGATGAAAAGGTACATTATTTCAGTAACCTCCAAATACCAGATGCCACACCGCCGGCGAGTACTCGTTTGTGGCAGCGACAAGAGCTATTAGATTGCTCGCTCAGCGACGCTCGCTTGCACCCTAACACTCGCTGGGAGACTCAAGCTTGGTACAAACGCAAACCAGCGAGTAATCGCACGTCGCCGTCACGCAATCACTGCTCGGTGTTCGCCAACTCGTTTTTAGTTGCTAGTTCTACTCGCTTCTCATTAGCCGCCGGCGGTGGAAGTCCCTAAGAGCGAGTCGACACGATATACAGTACGAAGTTTTTAAGAATTCCTTTGTCAATATTCACCGTACTTCTCGTACATTTAATGACGGCGACTAATGCGAGTCACGGCATTTAGGTCCGATTGCAGCACAACTCACTAAATGCATTTAACGATAATCGTATTTAAAACATCGTTACGTTTCTGACAATAGTTTGAAAATGACAGAGACAAAATGATGGTTAAATACGCATTTATTGATTTGTAGTGTAAGTGGACCTTACCGTTCGGCCGTCGAGAGAATGTGTTCCTGAAACTTGACAGTGCGACAGTTGTAGTAGATAATAAAGAACAAGTTATAAAACACGTCTTCGTTTGTATGAATTTGACAGGTGTCAAGAACGCATTCTCTAGTCGGCCGCAGTGTAATATTGAATAGTATTGTGCTTAAGAGCCAGTGCAGCCGGTACTTACTGAATAGTTCTTGATCATTGGGTCGGCTCCGTACTTGAGAAGCAAGACGGTAGCCTCCTTCTGTCCCCAGAGAGCGGACGCGTGCAGGGGGGTCCAACCCTCGAAGTCCAAGCAGTCGGGGTCCGCGCCGCAATCCTCTAGCAGGATCTTAGCCACCTGGAGACATGACACAGGTAAGATTGAAGCATATCATGACATAGCGTAAGAGCTGTTAAATCAAAATACTTACTTCCACGTAACCTTTAGCTGCCGCGACGTGCAGCGGAGTGCCTCCGTTTGAGTCCCTCACTTCCACGTACCCGTTAGCTGCCCATTTGCGAGCGTCGCTCATCAGGGTGTCAAATTCAGCGTTGCGATATTTATCGCAGTCCACGCCTGCGCAACAAAAGAATAAGGTAAGATATTGAAAGTATTGTAAATGGGTATCCTAATATTGCCAAGGTTAGCAAAAAAAAAACAGAGATTCTAAAATTAATGGGGAGATAAACTGGATTTTACAAAACAAAGTAGACGTTTTCTTAGCCAGTGCCACGTATTTCTTGATGTATGTATGTCAAGACTTGAAAATGAAACATAAATATTACGTCATTACAGCCATTTAAGTATATCATACGTCTTACAGTCATTTTAGTATACACGCCAGCGCGCGCGTGCGCGCGTCTTACAGCCATTTAGTTTGTAATAGATCTTACAGCTATTTACGTATGTATATCATAGGTCTTAAAGCATAAACAGATGTATTTCTCAGTACTAACCCTTGTCATCGATGATTTTCTGCAGCATGTCGGCCATGGCATCGCTTTCCGCGATGTCCACGGGCAGCTCCCCATCGTAGTTCACAGCAGAAACGTCGGCGCCGTTTTCTAAGAGGTATCTGAAACAGATATGAACACGTTGTTAATAAAAAACTTGAAGAGTGATCCATGCTAGGATGGAATTTTTAAGAATTGGAATTTCTGACATTGTTTGCAGAACTAGCTAGGAAAGATGGGCCGGCCTGTAGAAAGATTGATGCTTGTTATGGCAGGGACTTTACGAGTCCTAACGATTGCGGAGACAATGAATCGGCAAGTGTAGCGTGACACGCCTCAAAGCAAGTGGCAGAGGACAGACTGTAAGTAGAAGGCGTACATAACCAGGTGTTATGGCGCTTAACATGTCCATTAGAATTTAAAATTGAATGCCACAAAGAGAAGCTGGCAAACCCATCCGAGTCAGCTAAATCATTATAGCAATGAATACCCAGTATTAGGAGCCAGGAATCTATCATTCAAATACATTATGAAAATATTCGAGAAGTTCAGAGTGGCCTAAAGGTAGGTATATAAATAAGTACTACGCAGATGAAGTCGTAGGTGGTCACTATATTTAAGTGTAGTAGTAGTAGCATTCTTCTCTCGTCTACCTACTTGATATACCTCATCTTTGCTGTAGATCTGGACCTCGATGGACCAGGTAGAACACCAAATATTAATTGATAACACATGCATTTATTACGCAATTATTTATTACATCTATCAGTCACATGCTCTAAGAGTTAAAAATAAAATTACATAATAATTTACGTAACTAACATTTTCCCATTACGTATTGACGTCAATCAACATTTGTAAAGTAATAATTTTTCTGATGATTCAGATTCATAATGATAAGGTGTGCTGGTTGAAAAATAGGGCACCAGCGTCAGCGGTAGACGATCAGTCGAACTGTGAATAATAACGTAACATATTATTCCATCCTGAGCAAAAAAAAATAATTGATGTAAATTACATTTTTAAAAAACCTATTTATTGCCCATTTCACCACCCCCTGATAAGTTTCTGTAATTATGTGGTTATCTACCACAAAAATTGATTTTACACACACTTTATACAAAGATGACTTCTTCGGAAAACAAAATAATTATAGGTATTAAGAAAAAAATAACAAAATCACCATAATTTACACAAAATCATAAGAACAAACTTTCAACACAGTTATTTAGACCAGAGAAACTCAGTATAATTACAATTTGTTTTATTGTTTGTCAATACAGCAACAGCAACAAAAGATAGATTATTAGGAATACTAACAGGAAAAACTGAACAGTTTCTCGGAAGATGGTATAACATTCTCAAAATACGTTGTGTATTACTCCGTCTGATTGAATAATTGAATATCCCACATGATCGAGAATATTCTGAGCTTAAAGAATAATATACTTATGCGTAATATATTAGTTCATATTACTATTTTATACAAACTCAATGCAGTGTTCAGCAATGGTAGGAAAAATAGCTGTTCATCGAGTGCAGCAAATAGAATGTGGCGAATAAATAAATTGAAATGTATCCTCATTTTGCATATCAATGTAAGCAAAGAGAAAATAACAAATAAATATCAATAATTTGCTAGTCGGGCAGCGTTTATTGAAAGACATTCATTATTGCACTTAGATATATAAGTGACAGATTGTTGGCGCGTCATACCACACGGATCGATTGATCACAATTTGTAAGGTTAATTCACAACTACAATTTTTATGCAGTTTATTTATTTATATTACACTAGCTTCTGCCCGCGAGCTTCGTCCGCGTGAAATTTCTTGTTACTCCGACCCACCCCGTCGCATCACATCGCCTGCCCGCGCTATTACCTCGTTTTTGCTTAGCGTTCTTTCTGACTTTTTTTTCTTTTCGCTCGGCTCTTAAAGGTCATAGCGTGATGTTAAATAGCCTATAGCCTTCCTCAAAAATTGGGCTATCAAATGCAAAAAGAATTTTTCAAATCCGACTGGTAGTTCCAGAGATTAGCGCGTTCAACCAAACAAACAAACAAACTCTTCAGCTTTATAATATTAGTATAGATACCGACACATATACTATGGTTGAAACAGAACGTAGCCATTGCGCCAATATGAACTCGACGCCCAATTTGCAATTTTTGTTTGGCCAACGCTGAAGCTTAGCAGTCATTGATGAACCATCTCAGACATTAACCTGCTCATATTACCTGACCAAGATTATGTCTAGACTTTAAAAGAGACTGACCTCTGAGTTTGTTTAGGTCTTTCTTCTCAGAGAAGTCAGTTCGGAAACAGCGAACTCATCTACATAGTTTTAAAAACATAATTTAATTTTGACATGTCAAAATGTTTTTTGAGCGAATTTACAGAAACAAATATAATTTATCCTATATCACGCCATTCAACTCGATCCTCGGCCACTCTCATTTAGTTGCTACTAGACACCCTGCGAATATCATCGCTCCATCTAGCCTACCGGTCTCTACTTATTTAAGAACACGACTACCCAAAGACCCAAACGGTTATCAGTTCTATAATTGATATGGAAGGCACCTTGATCATACGTATTCTGCTGGCTCTGGTTTTCAGCCGGATGCCCTCATTCCGGATCATTACCCAAACTAAGCATGCAGCTATTTAGATGGTTACGACTAACTAAACACTCGAAGGACACTTACTCATTTTGGGCCACATGACAGTTTAAGGCTGGTTTTCCACCAGAGATGAGCGAGGATGCGTAGCGATTAATGTGTGTAAAACTAACCAATACCAACGCTAAATTAGTTCAAGCTATAAAAATGAAGCGATGTTATTAGCTGGTTTCACACACTTCCCTCGCTACGCATCCTCGCTCATATCTGGTGAAAACGCAGCCTAATAGAACTACTCACTATGGGGATCCAATCCAATAATCCATATTTGATGAATAACTTCATAGTAATAAACTTCAATATATTATGATTCTTAGCTAAATACAATGAATAGCAGCGTTCACAGAAAACCCGAAGCCTATTAGGTCACTGTGACTCAACCTTTTGTTTACTGTCGCCTACCGTGTGTTGCACACTGCGTCAATGTTGTGTTATTCATCATATATTATTATGATGGCACAATCAAGTCATTATTAATTGATAGGAAATTATAATTCGGTAAAGTGCCGGAACCATTCTTCTCTTGGGAGGACGTTCTCTTTTCGCGCCCAGCCAGTTTAATCAAGTCCCTTAGACTCCGTACCGATGGGCTGACCAAAAAAGTCAATATTGATTGATAGGAAATTATAATTCGGGAATGTACCGGAACTATATCCTTCTTTGGGGGCGGACGTTCTCTTTTCGCGCCCACCCAGTTTAATCAAGCCCCTTAGACTCCGTACCGATATGTTGGCCAAAATAAGTCATCAACAAATTATATAAGTTTACACTACATTTATATAACTTTTCAGAGGTGCAACTCCAAAGCATGGACAAATATCTCAACTGACTCAATGCTTTCCAAATCCAAATAATTCAATCGTATATTTGTTTAAGTACATGATGATCTAGCAAATAAACACAATTAGGGGTAGCGGGTAAGACAGGGTACCTGCCTTACCTCAGAAACTAATTGACCAATCACTATTATTTTTGCTCATAACACACCGCCGCCATGACAGTTGTTAGTCAGAAATATCACAGGGCGACAGCACCTCGTAATTTATTGTAAAATTGAAAAAACCAGTTTTTGGTGATTTGCTTGCGGTTTTTTCACTTTGGTTGGAATGTAATTGTATTGTTTAAAACAACATATCAAAATACAAACAAGGTTATTCACATGCGTCAACAATCACGCTTGCAGGTAAGCACTTGTTTATCTTTGTGCGGAAACCTTGTTTTTAGAGATCAATTTTTACATTCATTTCGGCATTAGAGGGCAAGACGGGGTTTGGGGTACCCCATCTTGCCCGCATTAAAAGTTTGTTTTGCTACCTCTGTAAAAGTATATATAATTATTTATTTATTTAAATTTATTTTGGATAAATTAATTAATTGATTTATTGTGGCTACTCCCCAGCAAATCATGCCCTTTCCAGTACCACGAAAAGCTTCTCGGGTTATTAGAAAACGAGGAAAAACTGCAATTAAAACTTCATCGCAAAAAAAAATAGAAAACTGAAAGAAAATCTGTGGATATTAAAATCGTGCTATTTAGAGACATCGTTTCATGTAAACTTTACATAAACTTCTATCACATAGAATAATTTCAGATTTTTCTCTATGCAAACTTCGGAGATAAAGGGGAGGTGCGGTATTATTTTTTACTTTTTTCATGAAAAGTCAAAAACTATGCGGCCTAAACAAAAGTAAAATGTTTCAGAATGTGCAAACAGCGCTCTTTCACTTTCATATGATACCCCACATGCCCTAGTAGCCCCAATTTGATTTTAGGAACCTTTCAGTCCCTGCAGAAAAAAAAATATATTTCATGCAAAATGGGCTGCATGTGCTGAATGTGACAAATAGGCTCACTGCACCTGTGCTGGTATAGATGATGAAGATGAAGATGCGATGTTTACTTGCGAATTCTGTCAGCAAAAATAAATTGATTTTTGCAAACCCCATCTTGCTACTTAGGGTACCCCATCTTACCCGAGGGAGGGGGCAAGATGGGCAAATCTGACTTTTTCTACTTTTTGAGGATTTTCTATATAATTACTTAACATAAGTTCCTAATTACATTGAATTATGGAAGACTGATTACCAAAGATGATTACTAAACTAAAAATGATAATATAAACACGAAAATGTTAGTTTTATTGAGTTTCAAACGTTAAGTACCCCATCTTGCCCCCCTCTCCCCTACGACATGAATGAATCGCTGATGAATTAGCAACTGCGTGGAAAGAAACAGTTACGGAAGCTTACTACACCTTATTTAGCAATATTGCCCAAACTACTATGTGTAAAGAGCATAAATACTAGATTTTTTGTTTACCTAGCTATGCTGACAAAGCCGCACGATGCGGTGGCGTGCAGCGGGGTCCATCCCTCGTTGTCCCCGCGATTGACGTCAGCGCCATGCGTCACAAGGAACTCCACCATGTCCAAGTTGTCGTCTATGCACGCCTGAAAAAAACATGTCGAGGTTTTATGTATGCAATAAAAATTAAATCTACAAATTAAGATCGGATACGCCAATACAACGTTCCTACAATCGATATCATTATTAATTAAATCTCGTCATTTACTTAATTCAAAAGTGGCAGAGGTTTTCAATTCTTTGTCTAGAAGACACATTTAAAAAGCTACAAACAATCCGATTCGTTTATAAAAGTTACTGATAACTTAATAATAATATCGGTAACATCACACGCAGCGCCAAAAGTGAAAGATTAATGTCACGTATACATTATTATTACTACATCTTACAAAACTAAAAACAAAGAGAGGAAATATCGCACAGCAAGAGATTGTTGCAAATAAAAGCTAATATCATCCAGATGACTTATTGACTCTCATAAAATAAGGAGAAAGAATAATGAGTTAACGAAAAGGTGAAGGTGCAAACTCAATATGCTTTTGTATGACGTGACCTGTGACGACATACCCAAACTCATAACTGCTCATAACTGTGTCTGCACAGTTCGAAGATGGCAGTACAGTTCCCAACTCAAGGTCATCGTCTAAGACCATCACTTGTTTCTATCCTTGCCTCGTAACTTCTTTTACGGGACAGTGAGCACCCTTCTTACAAGACATCATAATTATGTGAGTCGTAGTGTGTGAGGAAAGCAGAGTAAGTAAATGATCTGTTTACTTAATTGTTTACATTAGCAAAAGTAAAAAATCAAAATCATTTTAAGTAGCAGTTTTGCAAAACGCTCAGACATAACTAAAAAAATTCGCATAAAGAATCAGCCTCGCAGGTTTTAAGGTTCAACATACGGTTAAAGATATTTATTTTCTCAAAAGAATTACAATTCACTTATAGAGAAAACATAAATAGGTTTAGAACAATGTTATCTGCCAGTAAGCGTAGATAAAAACAAAAATGTATCTTAAAACTAACATTACAATAAAACTTCGACACAACATACATCGTTTTAGCATAATAAGTACAAAATAAATAAATCAGAAGGGTAGGTTACACACAAGAAAAAACGATTCTGAGCGATGAGGCGGGTGCAATTTAACAGTCGTTGCGTATTTACTAAGAAGGCCAACGACACGTTGCAGAACATAACCGATTTATTAAATTGTTTTATGTTTTTTATTTTTCGGTTAATATTTGTACATACTGATTTTATATATTTATGCAGACTATAATTTTTTTTTTATTTTTGATTAATCGAAAGGCAGGAAAAGATCAGTAACTTAAATCACTAACATTGGCTGGGAAGTGACTTACTTAATGAATAAACAATGATACGCAAGCATATTACAGTTGGAGTCATTTCAATGCATTTGCATGAATTTTAAACATATAACAGATGCATGAATGCATTTGTAGTAATTGAAATCATATCCGATACGGAATGAGTTCAGATTTCACGAATACTGAATTAATTATAGTAAAAAATATTGCAACATTCTGTATCGACCTCCCTATGACATCCAGTAAATATGAGTCAAGGGGATTTACAATCTACATTCGTAACAAATACATTAAACTGCGGTCACTATATCGTCCACTAAGCGATAGCTCCTACCAACACTTCTATGGGTAAACCCAATTTACCCCAGTAAAATTACACAGCCAGTTGATGGCAGGTCATGACAAATGTACAGTCCCACTATTTGGGGATTTCTGTTGTGGTGTTTGCCAAATCGATAACTAGCTTAAAACTCAATAATTCAGTCCTAGTAATAGGTTTATAGGCAATACAAGTTATTTCAGTAGAAAGTCTATTAGTAACGCCTGAAACCATTTCACTTATGTATATAGATGGAAATTCGCATCAAAGCATAAAACGTAATAGGTAATTTTTCCGCTGGTAAGCACCGTAAAAAATACTGTCGCGGAACTAGCGGAACTGCATTGGCAAGTAAAGCTGTAGGAATAAACAAGATTGCGCTTATATATCCTAGCAAACTTAAAATTCGTATGGAGACACCACTGTAAATTCTATTCTGAAAATGGAACACCAGGGATTATCAAAATCATAATGCCCGTGGTGGTAATTTAATGCAAAACCGAATTGATGCCCTATATCCCAACTATACGCGCTAACAGCTTCCTTACAACTTTTACAAGCGGAACGACTGCAGTGACAAGCTGAAATAAGTTATGTTTTTCTTCACCCCCAGCGGCTAGCATGACTCCGAACAATAACACGTTATGTTAGCAGTAACTGAAGCTGTATGTGCATCAGTTCGGAACCAGTGCAGGGTCAGTGCCGCGCTCACTGGTGCATGCAGTGCCGGACCGACGAGCTGCCAACGAGAATGGACTGGCTTTTGTGAAGAAATTATAGCTTTGGGGTTAACGACAAAGAGGGCAAAGGTTACCTAGTTATTAAGGTATTCAATGCTATTGATAATATGTCGCTAGCTGGAATTACTAGTGAATAAAAGCTCGGTATAAATTTTGCAATTTCTACTATTAATTCAAAATAAATTTTAATATGCAGGAGTGATAATTCAATCGCACAGCCCGAAAATTCTCTATACAAAGAACAATCGTTTATTTTTGACATTTATACCTCATAAAACATGACGGCTCTTGGCAAGTCATTGGAAGTTATTAGCACAAGGGAGCTGGCATAATTACTGCCAGATACCCAGATACCAAGCATTTGTGCCATTTTATAGCATTTTACATTCAGCGTAATAAAAAATAAATCCAATATAATCTCGGAAATTATTGAGACAGCACAGCCGATAAATCTACTGTTCCCGATTTTCGTCGACATTAAAAGAACGGCTCCACTTGGTCGCAATCTGGATCGCATGGACGTATACTTACGTACAACAATGTTAACAAAAAATGCTATGGGAATAAATAACGTTACATGACCACTACCATTGAGCAGGACAACAAGCAATTTCCACCAATTGACCCTTACAATTAAAGTTGATAACAAGCAGCGAAAACAAACCGTTTTTTTTCTTTGATCAATATCGATGTAGCCAGCATCATTTCCAAATAAAGCAAATAACATCGATGAAACATAGGAATCGGTAAATTAATAACCGCAAAAAGATCACTTTCGCTGTAGCAGGGTATAAAATCGCGATGGTTAGAGCGTTCTGCTCAAACGTTTGATGTGCAGAAACACAGTAGCATAGAAAACGTTTGACATTGGACTCAACTGCCACAACCACAACTACAACAACCAGAACCGGTGTGTTGCGTTGTGACCTAGTGGATATTTAAGTGAACTTGGATACATTTGTCGCTATAGGGATGTGCTCTTGTGGTACAGTCCACCGTACGTCATTGGTAACACTTGGACCTTGGGCTGGCATAACGTAGTACGGAGTTTCAATAGAATCCGAGGCCAGCTCATACTGGTTTTGTTACCACTGACGGCCGCCTGTACAGGAGTGAGACAGAATTGATAATGGATCGATGTGATGTGGGTTTGTTATGTGAAGTTATGTGCACTACGGATGTGACCAATATTCGAGTTGTGGACGAGTACCGTATAGTGTAATTAGCTTTTCATTATGTAATTGGGCTAATGAGCACTTTTGTAGCGACACCACAATGGAAAAACTGACATGATATGGACAATGAGGAAATATTTCTATAGAACACTAGGCTTTGAAAGTGAAATGCTATAAACAGGTACCTATGAATAGAACAGATAGCATTATTTCACTGCTAGACTGGGAGCTGTAACAAAGGTGTGTTTATCATGTCGATATCACCATTAGAACAAACGGATTACAGAACAAACAGATCACAGATAAAAGTAACCGATAATAATTTTGAAAAAGTGTAGAATTTTTTTTTGAAAATTTTATAGCTTTCAGCTCCCTCCCACCAACTGAGAACGCAGCTAAACAGCATTGACCTATACACTTTTCTAAATTCTAAATAGTTTTCGA
This sequence comes from Luperina nickerlii, assembly GCA_963855955.1. NCBI lineage: Eukaryota > Metazoa > Arthropoda > Insecta > Lepidoptera > Noctuidae > Luperina > Luperina nickerlii. Next base: position 6,033,264 of record OY979662.1, read on the forward strand.
GCATCACGCTCTGCAAAGCTCCGTTGATATCTGTCTTTCTGTTACCTCTTCCCGATTTAAATGAAATTTGGTATAGAGTTAGAGATAGTTTGAGTCTCGGGATAGACTTTGAAAGCAGGTTTCCTATGTGTTACAGTGTTATGGTGTTACAAACTTTTACCACAACATTTTGTTACAATAAAATGATGTTTTTTTTTTTGTAAAAACGAATCTCATATCCAACGGTATAATGGTAATAATACTAATTTTGTTCTTTAAATCTAAGACCAGAAATACTACAATTAATTATATTAAACATCACAAAAACTAAAGTATATCTTAGTGTGCATTCAACGCAAATTGATACAAAACCTAAAAGCCAAAATGCCGTAAAAGTATTTCATACGAGCCAATTATGCGCTTATTACCAATTTAGGGCAATCTTGTTGGCAGCTTAGCTCAGACTGGCGTCGGAGTTTTGGGCATTGTTATAAATGCCATGTCCGCTACAAAGTTCGAAATCAAAACAGTCGAAACTTTTAAAGGTATGAAACTTAAGTAGTCTATTTTTTAAGGTTCCGTACCTAAAGTGTAAAAACGGGACCCTATTACTAAGACTCCACTGTCCGTCTGTCTGTCTGTCACCTGGCTGTATCTCATGAACCGTGATAGCTAGACAGTTGAAATTTTCACAATGATGTATTTCTGTTGCCGCTATAACAACAAATACTAAAAACAGAATAAAATAAATATTTAAGGGGGGCACCCATACAACAAACGTGCTTTTTTCGGCGTTTTTGCCTTGTGGTACGGAACCCTTTGTTTGTGAGTCCGACTCGCACTTGGCCAGTTTTGTAGCTTTATACGCTTAGATATGCTAGGTAAATAAAATAGTAGAGATAGTATTATATTTCAGTTGAGAATATTTTATTAGACATTCATTTAATTACATTCACGGCATACTTCAATGGATTTATGTCAGCCAAATTAATGAATTTAATAATACTGACATCATCACAATGTGTCCCCTGTCTTCATGTAAGTATAGGTACTTATAAATATAGGCATGATTCATCACATGGCAGAACTCATTAAATATGAATTAAAATAGAAATAATCTGTCATAAAAATTCTCGACAGTCACCCGTTTCTAACAGTCCATAGAGTTTGATTTTAAAATGCAGCCGAGATTAAATTCCTCTTTCGAGATAAGAATAATAAATCAACATCACTCTGTATCGGATGGCTAAGAGTACACAGGCGGTAACGACTTCAATTACATTCAGGAGTCCAAATCTTTGCCAAAAACTATGCGCGAATACCAAAACAGGCAGTTTAAAAAAAAATTCGCGTGCGCAATCTATGACGTATCTGGTTGTAACTCCAATACCAACGAATTTCTGTCTCTAACGTGACCTCGAAATCAAATTTTCTCGCCAAATTCTAAAATAACGCGGCGCTATGTCATTCAGTTACGAACGTCATACCCCCTGAAAATTTGGGTCGGTCAATGACAGCGCAGTGTATCGTATCAAGACTGCTGCTACCTATCTAGAAACTAGGACAATAATTGGTGCAGCGGCATTTTAGCAGACGGAGCGTTTACGATTCCACCATAACGCTAACAGTGAACTGAAAACAAAAAGTACTGTCTTCTCCTATTACCTATTAAATAACATAATTGATTAGCAACATCACTAGATAGTGCATGCAGAATCGGTGGCAACGAGTCATCGACCCAATTTCCTGGACTATCTAACGAGATGACTATCGCACACTATAAATACCGAGTGTTATGTTAGACGTATAGAGAAGACAAAACGCATCCGCGATCAGACGCTGCCAAAATAATAATTCATTGGGCCTGATGGCAATAGCAGATAGCAGAATGTTTACAATTACTAATATTATAAATTCGAAAGTAACTCTGTCTGTCTGTATGTTACCTTTTCACGCCTAAACCACTGAACGGATTTCGATAAAATTTGGTAGAGAGATAGATTGCATCCCGGAGAAGGAAATAGGATAGTTTTTATCGACATACATCGCGGGCGAAGCCGCGAGCGGAAGCTAGTAATAAATAAAGTAGTCGCGGATATAATGCCTTTCGATTGCAATTTAAAATGATCCACTAGATCTGTTTAGCTTACGATCTTTAAAACGCGATATATTTACCAACTTTAATCAGGTTACGATGTTATTGTAATGTGAAATGGGTCGATCTCGCAATAGGAAAGTGACGTAGGAAAAATCAGCACGGATTTACATCGGAGCTCAAACAGTTAATTTAATGTCGCCATGTATCGGTTAGCGAAATACCGTCGGACGAATGTAAAATATTTAAAGTGGATCAGGAAAAAATCAACTAGGCAAGTAAACGTGCCAAATCTGTGTTCCGACCTAGACTGGCAGCAGACTCGCCCATTTCCACCTTGATAAAATCATGTTAAATCGGTGTGAACAGCAAACGGCATCGCAGACAATAATTACAAAAGTGACGCAATAGGTAATCGACACACTATACTACACCGGCTACTCCATACGTACAGTCATACGGTGTGAGAGATTGATGAATATTAATATACACAGACACGCTATTAAATAGAACCCGACGATGGTCTTTGCGAGAGGTCAGTTCAAGCCAGTGCATCGTGCAGCAGCGGAATTATGAAATTGGTTTCATATAGTCACTTTAAATGTTAGAAAAGCGTGCTAATTATACTCTACATCGTTCGTTCAGTTAGGGTTCATATGAAAGTAAATCCTTGGGCTTGATTCATAATGATAAGCAGATAAGCAAGACGAAAAATATAGTTTTTTTATGCTTTTCTTGTCGTCTCTTTATCTACTGATGGTGTATAAATATAAGTAAGAATGAGTTTGTTCATTCATAAAACTTGGGTCACATCGATTGGTGATAACAAGATCATTGGCACACGCCTAATTGATCGAACCTCGGCAGGTATATCGTTACTTCGCATAGTCATACTTTTCGTCATTGGCACGTCTGTAGTTCATATCTGCTCTGAGGTAACTAACCGCACTTTATAAATAGGGCAGGCACACACGCCCGTCCAGATGCGGTACGCACACGGAACATAAATATAAAAATATATAGCAATCGATAAAATGATCAGTGCGGCTCGGACCGATGATGTAAACAGAGATGAATGCGTATAGGGCTGTGAACGGATAGCAACCGTTTCTAGTATCGCTATAAAATCGATAAAGGCTACAGATTGTGCGGTGATTAATCTTTGCTAATTTCTATTGTTTTGTTATTCTTTTTACCTGCAGACGAACCATTCTATGGAGAAGATTTAATAGGGGTATGCATAAGAAGCAGACTAAGCCCTAAACATGTGGACGAAAACAAAAGTATTATAATAGAAGACTTGCCAGCGGCAGCAATTCGATGGCTGACTTTTAAAACCTGCATGATTGTAGAAACCCTATAGACTGCCATCAGATTAACAATCTTCAGTAGAAAAATGTAGAAATAAGACTAAAGTTCCGTCTGCAGAAAACTGTCCTACAGATTTACCTAGGCGACAATTAAAGTAAAACCGAAAATTGAATGTGAGCAAAATGAACTTGAAACGTATTACGAGAAAAGTTATGAGTGTGAATAACTATAAGAAAAGAAACAATTCATGGATTCTGTGAGACAAAGTATGCTAGAAAAGAAAGGAAGAAAGGAGTACTGAGATGATGGCTCTTATATATTTCTCGAAGACCCCAAATAAATTAGCATAAGGAAAGGAGGATGATGGTGATGTTCAGGCAACTGCAAGCATTTGCGTTATTCTTCAAGGACAACCAACCTGACTATAATTATATATACTGGTGACGCTTGCATGGCTAATAATAATGTCGTAAATCCACATTCCAGAGAAAATTGTATACTTATTTAGTTATTTTAAACATAAACAGGAATGCTTTCATTTCCTCAAGACAGTAACTACACACATGATCTGCTACAGTACGACAGTTTTGAACATTTCATCTTTAAATTCTAACTTTGCGTGTCAATCAGACAAGCCGTTACAAAATAAACATTGAACATTTGCTAGCATACGTTCGTTTTTAGACAGTAAAAACCCTATTTGAAACGGTTTTTATACAAGTTTGAACAATATCATAATGGTCACAGTATTCACACAGCGATCGATCATTAGTTAATTCAGTTAACCTAAAGTATTTTTCACAGCAAAGATTGCTATTGTAGTAATAGTAAAATACTATTTAATATTTTTTTTAACTACGCAGACGTCAGCATTGAAGTCCTCGAAAGATATGAAATCACTTTTATCGAAGAATTTCAGAAATACATGAACTAAAACGATGTCTCAGACGATAATGAATGGGTTTCAGTGACACATGACGACGAAATAAAACTGGTGGTATATCGCAAGGGATATTGAGGTTAATCATTCAGGCGGGTGTTTCTATAGTACGGGTCTACTTTAGAAACACCGAATTCACCACGACTTTGCGTCTCGAACGCAGGGCAAAAGTTACTTTTATCCGTACTAAATATACATATGTTTGTGACGTACGCAGAATCTACACAGCTACAATACGCAACATGCCAAGTTCACATTAACATTAAAAAAAAAAAGTTCGACGATTTTTTTTTTGCACTTTCTCCTGTGATACAACTGGTCTGCAGAATAAACCAAGGCTTAAAAGAATCAAAAAGTTATAATTTCAATGACAACGAACCCTACTATAGGCCGACAGCTTAACTGAGACGTTGCCTGGGGTAGCTGCGCGGTGTGGGAGGGGGTGATAGTTGTCACAAGTTGACGAATCACTGAGCTCCCGCATCACGTCACCACACCCCTCTCGCACCGCGCTGCTGCCTCAGGCAACGCAACGTCTCAGTTAAGCAGTCGGCCTATAGTAGGCCCTATGTTTCTTCTAAATTGGGTCTTCACAATGTAGAAAAGATTTAGGTTTTTTTTTAAAGTATACTTAATTTATATTGACTGTAATCCTGAAAATTCAACGACCTTTCATGTTACTATTACTAAGTTTAAGGTTTTGAAAATGCTGAAACAAAATAATAAATTCACTATCGCTGCTCCACTTTGATACAGATACCTTTCCAAATTGAACAATATATTGCCTATTGTCATGCAATCTAATCTGGGTAGACAACATTTTCCATTCTCATCAATGACCTCCCTCGCCTCGACCTGGGGCATTATAGGTGACTCATTGAACTATTAAATAAAATCGAATGGATTTATTGTTCATGAAATTGGCTATAGAAGGCCACTGCTGGACATCTCCTAGATCCTCGGCTACTCTCACACAACTACTACCAGCCATCTTGAGAAAATCTAAGCCAGAGGGCGCCCTAACCTACTATTGCCGATTCGCGATCTCCACTCCAGAACACATTTATACGCCAACATCTACAGTTCGAAGGCATATAGCTGGCCTATTGCCACATTAGCTTGCTCATTCTGTGGGCTTACCGTTGATGTAATGTGTGACAATTTCCGCGACGCTTCCAGTCGTCCCCCGCAAACGTTTAGCGCAACTCTTATTTTTGTAACAAGGTTGCTTATATCCGAATCGTCTGATCTTGACACGGGAAAAATTGTGTACAGTAAGTACCCTGTCAATTTCATAATGTAAATATTTTTTGACCTAAATATAAGTCGCGGTGTTAGTGTGTTGAAATAAACTACAACTGAAGAGATTAATGTTGGCTCGAGTAAGCATCATGAGGCGGCGGACTCGTCTCCGAATAGACCGTCGCATTCGTTCTGGTGGGTGTTGTAATGGCTCAGGCATCATTGAGTGGGAGCTTCAAGTTCTATTAATATGTAGTACTTACTAGATCAGAGAATAAGCACATACTCAATCAAAATACTCTGATTGTACTCGTTTCATCAGTTATCGTTGTTGCGCTTGATTTCCAATATTTTTAACCGACTTCAAAAACGAGGAGGTTATCAATTCGGATGTTTATATACATATTTTTTTATGTCTGTTCGGGCATAACTCCGTCATATATAGACGGCTTTGCAAAATTTTATTTTGTTGAAACGAGGTTTATTCCGCAATGGTCCCATTTAAATTTCGTAAAGATCTGATGAGGAATTTCGGAGACAGACAACGGAACTCTTCAATAAATGCCAGCAAATCAACCGCGTTTGCTGCTATAGCTTAAGTATGCATTGTTTACGCAATCACACTACATAACATCACGCCTGTACCCTTTAAAGGGGTAGGCAGATGTGTTCAATAGCTTTCTGTCACTGATATTCACATAGCAAGTAGTGATAAATGAATTTGTTTGGGGTAGATAGGTCTAAAAAGTGAAAAATATTTTTTTTTCCAAAAAAGAAACAACCGACTTCCAAATAAACACTACAAAGTAAAAATAACTTTAATTTCGAAAGTCGGTGTCAAAAAACGAAAATACAGAACCAACTACACCGACTTTCGAAATTAAAGTTGGTTTTTCACTTTGTAGTGTTTTTTGAAGTGAAAACTTCTTTAGCGGCGCTGTGTACTTTTTTTGGAATGGGTAAAAACTTCTAAACTCGCGTCAGGTCACGTCCCTGATCGAAAATTCGTAAGACGTAAAACGTAAGACGTAAAACGTAAGACGCGCGTTGTTGAGGACAGCGCCATCTATGCACATCGGGAAGAACTACGAGGGCCTCGCGTACTAACTACGTAGTTCATCCAACAACGACGAGATGGCGCTGAACCACGGATATATAACTGACGACGAGCTCCATGCGAGCGGCTTGCTTCTCTTACCACTGCCGCGACCAACACCACGAACTGAAGTCTATCCTGTGTGCTTATTTGTAAATCTGAATAAATTCCTTTCACGAGAAGAATAAACCAGTCACTTTGGTCATCATACCTGATTTGCAAAAAACCCTATAAAATAAGGAACACACCTTAACACGCGTGTTTTGTTTATAAGACGATTCACAAAATACACTCGTAATTGTTCAAGTTTTCACTTCTGTCGGCACTACCGGAGTGCCAGTGTTTATTTTTTTTGGAAGTCGGTTGATTTTTTTTGTAAAAATGTGTTTATTGCCCCTTTTGTTAGGAAATTTGAACGTGTCAATAAGATCTCATTTCATATTAGCAGGATCAACAGCAGGCGACGTAACTCCCTAAACTAAAGTATGGACGATCACTGCTCTGACGCTATCGTTACCAGCTAGCGGCATTGGAGACAGTTTAATATTTTTATACAAAGATAGACGAGTGTTTATAAATTCAGTAAATTGAGGAAGTCAAAAATATCTCCCAATTGCTATAAATAAATCCTGAACGAGTCAAAAGCTTTCAACAGGCTAAAAATAAAGTCGACATTGTTTCTGTTTATTAAGTCATCAAACTGTGAGGTGGTGATTATCGTCATTACATCCGTTTTGGTTAGTGAAGGTGTAATTCATTTATTATTGTGATGTTTGGCGCTCTACGTTGGCCGTTGGCAGCAATACGAGTACATGTCCAAAAGGACAACTTTGGGTATGTTCGGTTGCCAAATTTTAATATTTATCCATGAAATAATATTTTGCCTTTTATTCCTCGAATGAAATACATGAAATAAAAATTCAAGTAGAAGTTTTGAATTTTCGTCTACTCAGTTAAACGCAGCTTCAACTACAAAGTATGAATGTTTAAGGCGCTACCTCGAAAATCTAAAATCTTCGAAAACCGAATTTACTCCTTTTTTAACAAAATAAATTATATATTTACTTAATTTAAAACTACTTTGAGTAAACTTTGATATGATAATTCTCCGTTTTAAAGTAAATTCCATTGAATAACTCTTAAGAGTTCCGCCGTGGTGTCGAAAAAGTAAAAAAATAGATATCTACATATAGGTAACTTTGTAATTTTTTTGTATCGAGAAAATTCATTGAATCGTTATTCCTTTTACATGATACTAGATCATAGAGTCAAAAAACATATACCAAAATGTTAAATCTTTATTCCACATATTTAACAAGTTACACGAAATAGAAAAACCACATTTTTTCAATATATCACCTTAAAGTCTATTTAAGAAGTTGATCTAATTTGGAAGGTGACCGGAATTTTGGGGCACCTGCGTCTTTGGGCAGATAAAATTTTCAAATGGACGTTGGCTATCAAATCTACCGTTCAGTAGTATCCCACTGCGGTGTAAACACATAGTAGACAAATGTCTACTCATACCTATTATAATATTGGATAAGCTACTCTGCTCAATCTTATGATTGGCCAATCATTTCGCAGTTTACAATAAACTGACTAAGCAATCACTGCTAGCGACGCGACGTCTAATACGCAAGTCATCATCTACCTAGCCTTTTCCCAACTATGTTGGGGTCAGCTTCCAGTCTAACCAGATGCAGCTGAATACCAGTAGATGAAGCGACTGCCTATTGGACCTCCGCAACCCAGTTACTGGGTAATACGATATCTCTTGATAAGACTGGTTGTCAGATTTTCGGGCTTCTGACTACCCGTAACGACTGTCAAAGATCCACGAATGACAGCCGGGGCCAACGGCTTAACGTGCTTTCTGAGGCATGGAGGGGTCTTGGTATGAAAAGATGGTCACCCATCCACGGACCAACCGCGGCAAGCGTAGCTTAACCTGATCGATCGACCCGTGCGGCTGTTATTTCTTAGCCAGAAGCCGCTGCGTCCAATACCTAAGTGTAAGTAAAATCTATAAACAAAACACTCGCCTTACTGACGCGCCCTACTATTGCTGCACCCCGTTTGTTAATTATAAACGTCACTTGCAGACCTAATCACGCAATGGATTCCTTCCACCCTCATTTAAAAACAATATTGGAGTATCGGGATATTAATCCTGCCCATAAATAAATTGACGGCACAGGTTTCTAGACCTAATAATGACTTAAGCTTTTTAACTTGTGATCAGGTTAGACTACTACTGCGTTTGCGGTAAATCTCTGAATCATTACAATAGAAAAAAACGCAAACTCTTATTGTTGTGGAGACTAGAGATTATTTATACAAAGCATTATCAAGAAAACGAGTTGAACGTCTACGTGACCCTTTAAATACAAAAACAAAGAACGTTTAATAAACCTGTAAGCTAACATTTCAACTGGTAGATCAACTTCCTGGAAACCAGTGACGAAACTTAACATTTCTTTGAATTTACCGAAGACATACAAAAAGTTTATCAACAAAAAAAAAACCTGTGTTTAGAATGACAAAGAAAATACAATTTTTAACGTTTATCAACCTGTAAGTTGTAGCTCTACCATGAGTTTGCACAGCCAAAACTCACTAGCGTCTCCGTAAATAATATGTATGAAATATTGTACAGCGCCCATAGCGGTTACAAAAATAATTAAAATTCGTACCATAAGCACTATAGATTTCGATAGGCAAGAAACCTAACGTAATCTATTCGATAGTCACTAACATTTTTCAGCTGTCGCCATACAAAACGGCACCATGAGTCACTAATTTGACAGACGCTATCGAAAAATAATACGCTTACGATAGTATATAGTTACGTAGCTTTATTTATATACGTTTTCGAGTCAAAATAATGTCTGGCAGAGCTTATTTAGCATAGAATATGTTAGCGGCCGCTGAATTTGAAGACTAACGAAGTAAACAACGTGAATTTCAAGAAAATGAAACTTCTAGCTTACGAATGGGCAGGGCATTACGCAGCTAGCTAGGAAGCTTTCTGTGATGAATATTAACTTAAATTTAAAGTCATTTTACTTAAACAACCTTTTTATTTATTTTATTATTATATGGGAAACATACAGCATAATTATATAACAAAATAAGGAACACAAATATTGATATAAACACTCATACTTAGTACCTAGACCTGTACACATTTTTTTCCTCAAACATTGGACACTAGGATTTTCCCTGTATTGTGGGTGCATTTAAAAACACAAATCTCATATGCACAAACACCCAGTCCCGGAACAAGTAGTTATCTTTGGAAGATTGGACTGACTATGTCAAAAAATTTTTGCTCCATGCGAGAAATGAACCGGCGATTCATAGCGCAGAATCGACAGAATTGGTGCAATTTCTAGAAATTGTGCCACAGTGTGTGTGGTCCTCATTGTATTAAGGCAGAAGCCTTAATGCAATGTAGAATGTAATGTAGTGTTTGTAGAATCAACAGGCGCGACACGCGATAAAATCGCGCGCGACACAAAGGCACCGCAAGTCGCGCAACGAGCGATGCCTTTGTGTCGGGCGCGATTATATCGCGTGTCGCGCCTGTTTGTTGGAGCCTTTATTGTCTTTTTATTATAAACTTATTTCACTGAATTTAATTAAAACACGCCGCGAACCACACTACGTCAGCAAAATTACAAATTGAAGAAGACATTCGATGACTCAACAGTGACATATAAGGAATAAAAATTCAACAACCACTAAATACATACCATAAGAAGTTCACTAACCGCCAACCTTTCTATTTATTCGGATTATTGATTATTATCATAACATTTTTAGCATAGGCGATAGCACTACATTATGAACATATATGCCGTTCTCTCTTCTTATTATTGAGAAAGAAAGAACCAAAACTTAAGGAGTGACGTTACCTACACGACACGATCTATCGAGTTTACCTTAGCGCCTGCGTAAGACTCCGTAAAACTCATGGTGCAAACAATATTGAAGTCTATTCGGTCCAAGTTAATACGCTAGCGAGTAAGTTTTCGATAACAACTCATGGTAGGGGTACTGAACTTTAGAAAGTTACATGATCTTTACGGAAACCAGTGAGGAAAGCAAACATTTCTTTGAATTTATCGAAAAAAAATCCATACAAAGCATCAAGCAGGTATAATTATGTTATACCGGCTTGTATGGAATTTTCTGAAACTGGAATGTTGCGAAACAAGTGTTGTGTAAAAATAAATGAAATGAAACAAAATTGTTTATTCTGTAAATAGAATATCGGAATTACTTTTACTCATCAATTTGCCGCCAGCAAATTGAAAATTGTGTGTCACGTCAGCATGAATTACACGCGAGAAAATTTTCGTACAATGATATTTTATGACTTTCGATGTCATTTAAGTCAACAAGAAAGTTATGATAGACTTCGATTAGCCTTTCACGATGAAGCCACATTTCGTGCCACTGTTTACAACTGGTTTAATGAGTTTAAACGTGGTCGCACTAATCTCACCGATGATCTGCGTGAGGGATGGCCTTCTACGGCGACGACTGAAGATAACATCAGTATTGTGCGGCGTATGATAGAGACTGACAAAAGAGTGACTTATCAGCAGATTCGGACAAGCTTAGGAATCGGTATGAGTCAAGTGCACAAAATCCTCCATGAACATTTAGCGGTCAGGAAGCTTTGTGCCCAGTGGATACCTCATAATTTGACAGAGGCCCAAAAACTCCGTCGTGTTGATTGGTGTCGTGAAATGGTTCAAAGATTTAACGGAGGGGACTCAAATGCTGTGTTCGACATACTTACGGGTGACGAAAGCTGAATTTATTGTTATGATCCTGAAACTAAGAGACAGTCTGCTGTCTGGGTGTTTTCTTCCGAGGAGTTGCCAACTAAAGTGTAGAGTGGTCGAAGCGTGGGAAAAAAGATGGTGGCCTCGTTCTTCGGAAGGACAGGTCATTAAGCAACAATTGTCTACAGGATCGAAAAACAGTTACGGCAGAGTGGTACACTAACAATTGTTTGCCACTTGTCTTGGAAAAAGTTCGGGAGAAACGACCTCGCAGTAGGATCCTCCTTTACCACGACAACGCCTCGTCACACACCGCCAAGCAAACAATCGACTACTTGGCGACGTCAGACGTATGATTACTGTGTCACCCGCCCTATAGCCCCGACCTCGCACCTTGCGAAAATAAAAGAAAAGCTTCGAGGAAAACGTTTTATGGACGCCGAGGAAGCAGTGGCTGCGTTTCAAAATGCCGTCGAAGAGACCCCTAAGGACGAGTGGGCAAAGTGTTTCTCAGTGGTTGCAGCGATGCAGCGATGTAATGATGTAAATGGACACTATTTTGGAAAGATATAAGATACTAATAACTTGCTAGTTTGTTCAGTTTTTTTTATTTTCTAAGAACTTTCAGTGTCATCCTCATATTAGTATTAAAAGTAACTAAAGATCTATGTTAGTAGTAAATAACAAATTAGGCACACAAATACAATATTAAAAGTAAAACATTTAAATATACATAATATAAAGCACCCAATTACAGGAAGGTTTATCAAGCCCTATGTCTGGCAAGTAGCTTGATAAACCTATCCATTGTAGGCCCTTCTAACCTTTCCGAAAATACCTACAGGATGTTATTGTCGCTTCCTCTCACTTTGCGTATTATTGACGCCACTTTCTTGAGCATGGTCGCGAAATAATCGTCAGTGTGCGCTTCAGCGAACATCAGTGACGCACTACAGTAAGGAGGAAGCCTCAACAGCGCCCTGAAGGCATTGTTGTATCGAATGCGCAGGGTTTTGTCTGTTTTTTGGGTATGATTAGCCCACAGGCTGCTGGTGTAAAATGCTTCATAAAACGCCTTAAAAAGTATTATTTTAACCGGTACCGAACAACCAGCAAACCTTCGAGCTACATGTTTACCCTCACAGCCATCGCCCTTCTCTCCCTTTCCGTATCCGAGATGCTCCGTAACAATATGGCTTAAATATTTAAATAGTGCCCTCTGCAAAAGTGAACCATTCAGTTCTACGGGAGGGACATTTGAGGGACTTTTATATCTACCTCTAAATACCAACAGCTTACTCTCTGTAGGCTTATATTAAACCTATGCCGCTCGGCGTAACCTTCACAAATAGCGAGCAATTTCCTTATTCCTCCGATTGTGGGGCTCAGCAGCACCATATCGTCTCCGTAACTTAGGTTATTTAAACTAACTCCATCTGTATGATATCCGACGTTTGTGCTGCCGAGCTCAACAAGCAAGTTATTAATATAAATATTAAACAACCTCGGGGACGTAAGACCTCCTTGCCTAACACCACATTTGAGTTTATACGGGTCGAACAATGCATTGGACCATTTGACAGTTCCTCTGCTTGTCATGCCAGAAAGATAATGTTGACACTAATGCAGCAGATACCCCCTCTCCGCGAAACTTCTTCCATAAGACACTATAAGAAACCAGGTCGAAGGCTTCCAGGCAACAAGCATACACTGATGTTTTTCTGTCCATATAATATTTTGACAGTGTGCTTCAACGCAAGTATTGCACTTTCAGTAGTTTCAGTAGATAACCCAGCATGAAAACCAAACTGTGTGTCGTGTAATTTTGTGTATCTACTGAGGTGCGTGTAAAGCACACTGTCAAACACTTTGGCTATCACAGTTGCCAGTGAGATTGGCTTGTAATTACCTTTGGCTGCTATGTCTCCTGTCCGATTCTTTACAATAGGTACAACTAATGTATCCAGCATCTCCTCTGGTAGGTAAGAATGCCCTACACATAGATTAAAAAACATAGTCATACTCTTGGCAAGTGCAAACCAGAATTTTGAAGATGCTCCATGGTGAGTCCATCATGACCAGGAGATTTCCCTAGCTTCATAGATATAATTACTGTTATTTCCTTACACATAAATAAAAATAAAATCGTGTCAGATCTACTTAGTGAAAAGTCAAGCTTACAGACTAGGTAGTCAGGGCTCAACGTTCGAACGCGTTAGCTAACCGAGCAACGGCCGACAAGGCGTGATCACGTAACCTATATACATAATATGTATGCTCACTGCTACTATACAATGATTGTCTAGTGCGTTATTCGACATATTGCATTTGAGCTTCAACTTACAATTGATTTACGCGGACCGTATGTGTCAGTACCTATCGCCCACACGTACATCATGGCTATCTGAAACTTATTTAACTCAGTTGTCACTGGAAAATCAAGCGCTATTTAATTGAAATATTTGAACGAATGGTGCATATCTATAGCTTCATAATGGTTGAGCCGTCATATTTAGCCACCGGCGCGCAGATAGCCCGTCCGAATGACGGGCGAGGCGACTGCCAACCCGGCAACCGATACTAAATAATAAATCTTGACTGTCACGTAATACAGTAGCGAATTATGCTCTACGTGTAGTAACCTCATTTTGAGACTGACTCTCGTCACTGCAAGTTTTGAATGTTCGCCTCGGATTTAAAAAAATCAGGACACTCAGGATTGTCCTAATGTCACATCCAAGTACATAAACGGTGAATGGATTAGCGATAGCAATGTCTTCACATATAGGAAGATGCTGCTTCCAGATTTGTTACTTATATTATGATGTCTTAACAGCATAATATCTTTTGCTAAGAACTAACTCGCTAACTTTTTAAGGTTAATTTCACTAAGTCAGAATACATAGGAGTTATCCTCACAATATAACCTTGGAAACTAGACTCATTCATAGAGTCTTACAAGTTTTTCAATGAATTCAGACTTATGACACCATTCCTTTCAACGTGACTACCCTAAGGATTAGTTTCCACAGGCAGTAGCTGTTAATTGAACACTTATTTGATGAAAAAGAGGGGGAAAAAGTAGTTCCAAAGTTCGGTTTAACAGAGGTTTACAAACGTACCTAATCCTTTTGTAATTTGAAAAAAAAAAATCTCTAATCTAGCACTAATTGCAACTTTCTAATCAATGTGTAGTTTTTAACAAGCATTACGCATCTCATTGTAAATAAATTACAATTAACCCGACCATTTGGCTGATAACCGGCTACTAAAACCGTCATGACGCAAACAATGTCAACAGACTACACGCGACGTATACTGTTTTGTCAAAACTAAAAATATAACAAATACAGAAACTAAACTCTCAGCCAAAGCTGCCAAACAGTCATCAAGTATTAGCTAATAACTTTACAAAGATAAAAATGTATTCAGATAAGAACATTTTCACACTGCTTTTCAATTTAAATCTCTCGTTACGGGTCGGAAAATTTCGACGATGAGTAGGTACACAACCTTAGCTTCTTTTCATCTAGAACATGGAGTTACAACAAACGGAAACATTAATTAACACATGCGCTACGCAATGTACCGAAGGCGTTTTAAATGTTCAAAATATTAGCAGTAGTCAAAACAGTATGAGCAACACATACAATTATGATGCGCAATTAGGGTTACCGACTTCCCTCGTCCATACAAATACCATGAAATATTTATGGTAGAGTTAAAAGCTTTTGTCCCGGGCAAGGATAAACAGAATCATATCGAGAACGTCAAATACCATCGATTTAAACCCCCACGTTAACCACCTTCTGCAGTGCCGTCTGTAATATAAACGTGTAAACCAAATTATGGCAATTATTGTTGGACAGCACACCAAACCTGGATAAAACCATCTTTACTGACCCGTTTAACAACCGGGCTCTTGCCAACCCAGTCCACATTACCCACAACATACACGATTGGCATGATGAAAACGGGGAAAATAGATTCGAATAACAAACTGTCTATTCGTGACCTAATTACTGTAGTTTTTGAGATACGAAGGAAAACGTTCGTAAAATTGTTTTGAAGTAAACAGTAAAAATATTACGGGTTTGAGTGATCTCAAAATAAAAACGGCCTTGGAATAGTTAAAAATGAAGGAGTCAATACATCAGAAATGTTCTTAGTTTAAAGTACTTACATAAATTCAAACTCTGCATAAACCTTAAAAATCTTCTTAAGACTTCAATCTACTCAGCCTATCGCAGTCATCAGAATCAGCACTGCTGTACATAGGTCTCAATGAAACAAAGTCATATATCTGACTTTATCATGTAAGTGAGTCAGTATAATATACATAAAATTAAACTGGATAACACGCGTTTGTATCAACTTTATTTGACACCAATATCCTCACGTTACACGAGCAAGACTTAGCATTAGACGATATACTGCCGTACTTCACTGACAGATCATAGCAGGTTTCATTAACAATATTCATTCGAAAACTGATTCTACATTTGCACCACTTGGCTCCATATTACAAATATCTATACGGGTGTGATAAAGAAGCAGTGTTCAAAAGGAACAATACGCGCCTTTAGATAAATATATATCTATCGATCCTAACTGATAGGCTGAAAAGCCTGGCACGTTTACTCAGTCAACCATCAAGTGCCAAGATGTCGCAGATGGAAGTAGCGCTGTCGACCCAGTTATTGAAGCGCGTAAAATACATGATACACACATGCCAGAACATAATATACAATGTAAAACTAAAAAATAAACCTAATGTAACTGTACTGAAAGATTGAAAACATTAAAAATGTTTATCCATAAAGTTATTATGCGGGAAGACAACAGGGTAGAGCGGCAAGTTAGAAGTTGAGAAAACAACAGTATCTATGTAGCTACTAGAACGTTAATATAGTTCCCTCTTCTCTCAGGCGGATTTCCCTCTTCTCTCATGCGGATTTTCCGGCTCACGCGTTTAGATAAGCCATTATTGGTTTTCTATAACTCCAACGTCGAACCGACGTACTACAGCTGCAACTATGTGGACAGTGGCTGTTGTTACGAGTTCTGTTTTAATACCAGCATGATAGACTCTAGCCAAAATAATCCGAATCTAAAAAATAAAATTAATCTGGATAACTGAAGATACATTTAATGGGCTTTGTGCAACATCACCCACGCTCCAGGGAATTCTAATGTATGGCTATAATTGTGAGACGGTTATAGGTAAGTATTCCATAGTCTTGGCGCTCAATCTTATCTAGCAAACCCAAATTGATCGCTAAATCAATTCCGCGTGATACTGTTAGAATTGGAATAAACAAACAATATTTCAGCTGCGTCTCTGCAACTTGTAACAGGGAAATGTTTTATCGTGGTACTTATTGCGAAGTGCAAGATATCGTCGTTGATAGTCCAATACCGCGTAACTAACATTATTCAAAACCGCGTATGTACAAAAAAATCAAAAATGAGATTTCGCGATTTTAGGTAACTGATTGTGATTGGCGTCGACCCGTACGAGATTTTTTTGAATCGACCAATAGGAAGAGGAGTTTATTAAAAATTACAATACCGCGGATCTTTCGACGAACAAGTTACGACACGAAAGCCGCGTATCTGCGCCAATTTGTATAATGGACTAAATTTTAAAAGTGGAATTTTGCGCGTACTGGCATGCAGCACTAGTATTTACAAAAAATATAAATATTTATAGGTTCTAGAGTAATATTTAGACTAAGTTATAGGTCTGCACCCGATTTTGTTAAAATCTAATTACAATGAATACGTGAAAATTGGCTCTAAACACCAAAACTCGTCAGTTTTCCGGTTGCAACTGGCCTATCTTTTTTTACTCAAAGCCCTTTAAAATAACATACTTGTAGAATAAAGTGATAATTGTCACTAAAACTATAAACTAGAATAGTTTTCTGACTGTTTAAGACTTGTTGTAAACATATTTCACATAATAGATAGTGTGTTTCTTCACACTATGGTTAACAAAGTGCTACTCTACTGTTTCAGAAAAGTCACACAATAACAAGTTTTCCGAAAGTCAGTATTCCTGTATTTTTTCAAATTCCTTTATTTTTGTTATTTCTTATCTAATCGGCTGGCCGGCTTCAAATCCTACCAAAGCAACCCAAAAGAGTTCCCCAAGTTAGGATTTAGCGAAAAAATCGTCCAAAAAGTGCGTGCCGAAAGCATTCCTTAATTATTCCACTCTTGAAATTTAGTCCCATAAGTGTGTGGAGTATTTATTTAAGATCTGGACGAGGGGTTGGCGATGGCTGCGTTGTTGATCTCCGCGTGTTAAAGTACAACCCTAATGGAACAATCGAATACAAAAATCATTTTGAAGCAGATTCTAGCCCCCTACCTCGGAGACCTAAAAATATTTCTTCACCTTTGTTCAGCGTTCCTTTACTTTATTCATCGAAACTACCTATTCAGGAAATAAAATATGAACACTTGCAACAACTGAAAAGTGTCATAACCCGTGATTGTCATGCATTTTATGATAATTTGCCGTTTAAAAAGAAATAAGTAGTGATTTTAGCAATGTTTGTTTTTGTTGGGCATAATTGTACGTTTTTTTTTTAATAGATATCATTACTTTAGGTCAATTTGTTAACTACAAAGATAATTTTATTATTATAGAAGAGAAGACTTTAAGACTGTTTCTAGATTTGTTTAGTTACAAGTGATAATTTTGAGTATGTTCGATTTGTTCCTAAATGATAATGGCATCAGCTCATTCTTAGTTGCTAAAAAGGTATTTTTTTAGAATTTATTTTTTTATTTGATGTTTCAAGATATTCCTGCATAGTTGCTATTGCAGTTTATAAGCTGAGTTAGTTTATAGAAGAAATAATGTCGACTCTTTATTACTGTTGATATTTTTTCATACTTGTTACCAACAAGTATGAAAAAATATCAACTAACTAAAATAACAACTCTGATAACTTTATTCTTTCTTAACCATATAATGTTTATGATTTAACTTAATCATTTAAATACTTAATATTATTAAATAAATGATTGATTGAGGTAGTGGTATTTTTTTTTTAATTTACAATTTCGCGTAAGTACTGTCTATGATCCAGAGTCATGTGAAACTATACAGCGTAAGTGACTTTGTAAATGAAGTATTGGGAATATTGATTATAAAACTAGTACATTAGATTAAGGACAACGAAACGATCCTTTACTCAAGTTCGTTCAAAGTTCGGCCGATTAGTATTTTAGAAAATTAGTTTTTTGGCCCTCCTGTAAAATCAGCGAAAGTGTACATACGCGGTATTTAACAATGTTAGTTACGCAGAATTGGACTATCAACGACGATATGTCATTACTTATCTACAATTAATGGCCCCAGCACACAATGGTCCACTTTGGCCACAATCAAGTAATATCGAATAAGAGAATGAAAGATTAATAATGTAAGTTGTAATCTATCAATGGATATTGAAGTCCGGTCAACGTCGCGTATTGCGGTAAAAGTCACGAGATCCGAACTAACCGAGCTGAACATAGAGTGAAACAAGTCAACTGGTTTTCTACATTATTCGCTCAAAGAAGACGTCATTGGTTCACCGCGGCTTAACCCTTCAGGGAACATGAGCTTGACTTTATAGTCTGTGAAGTCTCCTTGTACACGTTTACAGCGACCTTTAAACCACACACTTGACTATGTATGTTTTAATATACGCGTAAAGCACCGTGTTCAGTTAGTATCGTATTCCCATGCGTCAACGGCAAGCTCTGATGCAACACGTGTACCAGAAAATCGGGTTAAGAATAGTATATACAGACCGTTTCCATGTTCCGCTGAAATACGTACTCGTAACATAATTTCCATGCGGCTTTGGATATTATCACTACGGTTTGTCAGACAAGAGAACAGAACAGTGTATTTTATAGTTTGGATTCGTAAGCGGCAGATAGAGATACAGGATATAATCAATAAGCAGGATCAAGAGAATCATGGAATCAATTCGTACCTACATCAAATCTTCCTGTAAGAATACAAGGCAGAAAAACCGGCCAAGTGCGAGTCGGATTCGCACACGAAGAGTTCCGTAGCACAAGGCATAAAACGCCGAAAAAAAAACGTTTCTTTTATACCCCTTTAAATTTTAACTTTATTTTATTTTTATTATTTGTTGTTATATCGGCAACAGAAATACAACATCTGTGAAAATTTCAACTGTCTAGCTATCACGGTTCATGAGATACAGCCTGGTGACAGACAGACAGACGGACAGTGGGGTCTTAGTAATAGGGTCCCGTTTTTACCCTTTGGGTACGTAACCTTAAAAAGGGCGTTTAGACCGCTGCAGAGATTAGGTAGCTCACAGTCAATGGGCAGAATGGCTAGATATCCATTTGAAACCTACTAAACACCATACAATGGAACAAGTAAGTAATCGTTTATTTCCTAGAGCATAACTGGCTCTTTTAAATGAAGCTAACAAAATCACAATAACGAAGTGAAGTGAAGAAACGAACTGAAAACGACTAACATCAAGAGAACGACTCATTTTCAAATCGCTTCAATCAAGGGCGATGAATTCAGTATTTGCTAAGATAAGAATCCTGCTTCCGACGAAAGCAGAATTCTTAAAATAGGCCGGAAGTAAAAATGAACCCGATTTATTGTTTTTCCCTAATGTTAATCTCTGATTGGACATGAGTCGATTAGAAATGGATTTTATAATCATTACAAATAGCTATATTTTATTCTAACGATAGAAGTGTGGGAATTTTGGGGAAATGTCGAACAGAATCAAAGTCTATATACAAATACATATACATATTTAAGACGTGTTTATGCTTCTACGTTATAGAAACACACAGTTAAATGACGTGAAGACTCCCTACCTAGTTGTTATTCCACCAATTCGCACTAAGCGTTTTCAAATGTCCTTTATAATGCGCACAGCAAAAGAGTGGAACTCTCTACCTGCGTTTGTGTTTCCGAGTGCATACAACCCGAATCTCTTCAAAGTAAGAGTGAACAGGCTTCTTCTGGGTGAGCTCACTCCATCGTAGACTTTGTCTCTGTCATCTCTGACCTAGACTAGAGTCAAGAGCAAACCCATTTCAAATAAAATAAAAAAAAAGACTCGATCTAAAATACCGTCGCTGAAAATAGAAATACGTAAGGAATTAAGCAAAAAGAAAAAGATTTGAGACTGGTTTTTATGTGCAAACGAAAATATGTATAAAGGTGTATAAAGGAGAGAGAGAATCATTCCCTGCCCTTTGACTTAAAAACTGTCATATGTTGTTTTTGACATACACGCTGATCACTAATTACACCATTTTGAAAACAAACGACACAGCATACTGATTCGTCTGAAATAATGAAATATAACTCGGTAACGTGATATTTTCATTCATTATTCAATATCAACATGATGTTAGTGGAAGTATCAAAGCATCTCTTCCTTGAAATGAAACAATGGCTGTATTTTTACACAGCAACAGCCAGCAGTAAACGCGTATACATGATAGAAGTTTTTAAAATGCCGTTAAAGTTGTAGTAACAGTTTGGCTGGTTTTACGACTTGTTTTAAACACTAATGATACTTTTTTAATGCTTTATCCCATTTTGATGCCATCATCAACCTAAATTCATTGTTTGTGAAAAGAAAATCGGGACGGCTTCTGGATAAAGCATAGGTTTGATTATTGTGCGTTGCTGTTCTTTGGCGAATAAAGTTTCCATTCTATTTTGAATAGTTCAGGCTGATGTTAGTTCGGCGTAATTATGGTATCTGCCCCTGTCACGGAAACTTGGTGGCAGATACAGATCGCCATCGCTACTTATCTTACTCCTTATCTTTCTATGTGCCATCCATGTAACCATCATCTCACGACACAGGGTATCCTAGTGTGGGGTCTAGCGCTACTTTTTTGCATTTTATCTTTAATTATTTTCATTTTTATTTTATTTTTATTATTATCTTTATTATATATTTCCGCAAGAGGAAAGAGTTAATTATTTTTTTCAGATATGTGTACCTATTCGTTATAGGTAACTACATTTTAAAATACATTGTGAGCCTTTTAGTCTGTGCTAAAAAGAAACTTCTTTATTGTTTTTTTTTAACATGCTAGAAATGTATGAGATCTATAAAGGTCATAGCACACGTATCCAACCGGAAAGGGATCGGCACCGTATCAACTCGAGCCGTTCAGTATTATTTGTATGAAACTCCCTACTGCAACGCACACTAATCAGAATCGTAACGTAATTGCTTCGCCTCGGGACAAACTCACGAACCGCGGTGCGGTGCGTTACGGCTCGTCGTCCTCGCGCTTACGGCTCGTCGTTCCCGCGCTTACGTCTCTCCGTACCCGAGCTTACGTCTCTTCGTCCACCCTTGCCCGTCTCACCCCTCCCGCGGCCTGCCTGCACCATCAACTAGCGGTCGGCGAGCCGTAAGCGCGGCGTCGCCTAGCCGTAGCCGAGTCGACGTGTCGGAGCTTCTAATCCGCTTTGGTTACGTGCTTACGATAGGTTAACGCCTGTTTGACGGCGAGGCCGAAAGGCGATACGGTGCTGATCCCTTTCCGATTTGATACGTGTGCTATGACCTTTAAACAGATCATAATTGAACTAGCCGGCAGCAAATCAAGTAAAAAAACGAGTGTGATTGATTCGGAAAACCAACAGTTGGTGTTTACCGATACATCCATCAAACATTCACTGTCAATATTTTTTATAGAAACCGTATTTTTGCGAACTATTTATCGGAACTTCCTTGGATCGGGTTATAATATTGCTACCACGAGAAAATGCCTACTTCACTGCGAGATATTTTTGTCTCCTAACGAACGAGATGACATATAATATCAACCATTCCACAAATTGAACCTTACCGACCCTACCCTTTGACAGAAGGTCACAACCTAAATCTGTGCTTTGGGCATTATCACCTTTGTTTTCTGTTATTTATAGTTCTAATTTATTTATTTTTTTGCTTTAATTCCAAAAACCGCATTTTATTTCTTTATTTAACCTTCCGTCAAAGGGAAGAGGATATTATGAATGTTCTCATGCTGTTTACTTTCAGGAAACGAGAAACTGACATCCACTAGGCAGAACATACAACAACATTAGAAAAAAATTGGATACCTAATTAGGTAGAGTACTATAAACTATAGTGCAAAAATTACTTATGATTGATTGCTTCCTTGCATTACTGTCTCTCATTATTATATGACATTTGTCACGATCACGTCATTCTCGGCAGGTATAATTTACCCTACAATCATACTACTTAATATTATAAATGCGAAAGTTTGTGAAGATGGATGGATGGATGTGATACTCTTTCACGTAAAAATTATAGAACGGATGTTGATGAAACTTTACAGTAAATTATTATTATGCACTTAATGCTTATATATCAGAATAACACGTATTTTATATGAATAATCCCGCGAGATCGAAACTTATGCTGGTAAAACCGCGGGCCGTGCTAGTAGTACATAACGAAACAGTAGTTCGCAGTTTGATGGCTTGCCCACGCTGATGCGACTTGCAGCTTTGCCTGGTAGACATTACAATTCCTATATACGTCTGAATGACGGATTAAAGTTAGTACACACGCGCTACGCGTTTACAGCGAGCGTCAGCACATGTGCGTATGTTCACGATTCTTCTACAATCCCCACATATATGGAATAGTAGGAAACTTTCAACCGATAAGCATCTCTCTTGTACTAATTGTTATCTAGAAATAATAATGTGGATGAAGAACAGCGCCAAGTTATTAAAAAGTTTGCGGCCTGAGCCTAGCCGGCTAGCTTTCACAACAGATAAGATAAAATGCAATTAAATGAGTTTTTCAACACTTACTCGTAAAGTGGCTCTTAGTGAACCGCTTATAGGTCCATAATGTTACCGCACTACAGATAACTATTTACTAGTCTAGTCGGAGATGTAAGCTTTTTTTAATCCCATCTCTTTGACTACATGCCAAAAAGGAAGGAATCCGCGGGCCATATTTCACTTTTTTTTTTGAGTCTGAATTGTCCTTGGTCCCAAAATGAACTAAAATTTATTTACCTTAAATTGTCCGTGGTCCCTCCCGGAACCACACGGAAAAACCCTGACTGGCGTTCTATTATTGCGGATTCTCACTGAACTAATGCACAAATTTCTCTATGCCAATATACTTTCTAATTCCCTACTAACTAAACTACAATTTGTCATACGACAACACTACGATCAGTCTCATCAATCAGTGTGTTTATTATATTTTTATATAGGCTGTTTAGCTATTTTGCCAGTGCCTTTATTTACACCTGCGCACGCATCGCTAGCGCGGCGCGCGGAAAAACAAAACCAGCGCGCCATTTTCCATAGTAAAAAACAAGTCTGTATTTTTTCTCGCAAGTGTGTTGAAAAACGTCGTATAAAACGCGTGTGCATTGATCATTACGGAAATCTGAGGACTCTATACGAAGGCGGCGCGGCGTTGCGGATTAATCCAGTTTATTTTTTATTAATCATCCTAATGAATTTAGGCAGAAGGCGGAAATCTGAGGACTCTATACGAAGGCGGCGTGGCGTTGCGGAATAATCCAGTTTATTTTTTATTAATCATCATAATCTGGTATCAACTGCCAGAGTCGCAGGCTGTTCAAAAGATTTACCGCCCCTGGCACAGGCAACTGAAGGAACACGGGTGGGTTTTAGTCAGTAAAAGTTTGACACGCCCTCCAGCTTCGCCCAGAGCGGGAGAAGTTATTTAATAAGTAACCACCCAAAAAAAAAACTGGTATCACAATATTTAAATCTAGATCTCAGCGGTAAATATGAGGATACATAAATCAGCGTGCGACATTTATCTCGTGTCGCAAGTAGGTTGTCGCGGACCATTCGTTGGTATATTACGTGAACACTGAGATTGCTGCACATGCACAATGAGACGACTGTGATTTGCAAGCGCTCGTTAGCAGACAGATCGATGTTGATGATGATGTTGCATTGTAGGTTATGACGGTGGAACTTTATTAAAGTTTATTATAGGTTCTTTAAATTCACTTTCTAGGATAAAAACGTTCGTCAAAAATACCATACACACAATAACGCAGTATCGCGTTAGTAGAGGTAATGTGTTGTCTATTCGCAGCAGAGACCACGCGTTGTTGCAATTTCAAGAATACCTACGACGTACTATGCCCACAGTTACACCCAACAGTAGGGTTATGATCTCAATAGTCTATTTACGTAAGGAATCTGTGGAATGTGCGGAATGTTGCTAGATTGCGTCTATGTTGGAGCTATATCGACAAATTAGATGTCTGTGGCGTAGCAATCGACACCTCACGTCTAAACCACTAACAGTGACACTTCTGTAATCATTGCAGTGACGTAAATGATCTGTTTCAGAATCAAAGCAATTTAACACAATCGACGACAAGAGTCAGCAAATGGTTATTGTGATTCATCCGCCCATATCAATTTTTGACTCCTTGTTTGCGGTGCATTCATAGTCATATACTTGCGGAATTTATTATTATGCGCATGCCGAAACTAAAAGACCAGGGCCTTGGCTCGCATGAGTTCATTAAGGAACAAATAGATACTAAGGTCTTTTAGATCAATATTATATTACCTACAGTGAACAGTCTGTTTTCCACAAGTGGTGGGAAAAAATTATTAAAACTGCCAAGTTGGTACCTACACCTAGGTATAACGTTACAGTGTTACACGGACCTCAGTAGGTAGTCAAAGTTGGAAAAACATGCAAGTAAATACTAAGTAGACTAACCTCGTGGCACTAGACTTCTGCTAATAAAAATAGGTGCAAGGTATTGATGGCTTTCAAATTAATGTTTCCCGTTCCAACTACATGATTGTTGCGACTTTCAGTTGACTATAATGTCGGTAAATATTTACAAAATTCAACTGCGTGTATGGTATCAATGTTACCCCACATTTCCTGGGGTTTTTTAGTCATGTCATTCTAAGAAATATTGATAGGCGCAAGGATTTTTTCGGCTTGAGTCACCACTAGTCACCAGTCTATTATGTTTTAAGTAATTAATTATTTAGAGGGATAGTATATTTAGTCAAAAATGTAAATGACAATATCATACATTGAACAACAAGCCACTCCAAGACTCGTATGGGAGAACATTAATTGTCTCTATTAAAACTTGTTAATACCTTCCTGCGGTCACTGACTGGGGTATTAGACAAATCTTGTGAGTGGGCGCGTCTACCCTACGACCTTAGATTGTTTTAATAGCTCTTATAATTCCGGTCAAAGTGCCGGAGGTACGTTACAGCCCACTGCTTTATTCGTGAAATGTGTTGTACGCAGCACTCAAATCATGCTCATAAAATAAAATAAATACACTTTAATGAGAATATAATAAGCTCTATGACTTCTAATTACATTAGCAGTCTTCTTAATTTCATCAAAACTAAATCCATCGCGACATTGGGAATCTCAACTCGGCAGGGTACAACGCTGCTATGGTAAATGTCAGCGGACGTGTCGCTTCGATTTAAGCCAGCAATGTACTCGGTGACGTATGAGATAGTGCTGTAGACAGTCAGATTCTAATTCTGTACTGGTGACGTTGTGTTCGGTCGAAACAATCGAAAGTTATTCCGAGTGCTAAACCAACACACGTGACTCGGTATGCCGCGTTCTATTCGAAACACCGATTTGCGGAAGTCGATTAAAATTATATCGATTAAACTTTTGTTGGAGCTACAACAATGTTATCAGGATTACGTCCATGAAATTCCTACATGTAGGTACTATCCCATATTTTGAACTAGGTTGCCTTCAATTTTAAACAGAGCATTTGGTTTGAAAAAATATTAATACCAGGGGTTAAATTTGTAATTTTGAGATTTTAGTTAGGGACCTTATGGCGGTAACTAGTTTCCGAGATATTAATAAATTTGTAAAATACCTCAAAAAAATCGTTTTTTTATTAACTGTATTTTTAAAAAGATGATTGTATTTACTACATGTAGATGTGTTCAACTTTTCGAAAAGTCAATTTAAAAAAGTTTTGTATTCATCTAAAGTTTAGTAAAAAAGGAACCTTATCGCGGCAAGACCTAACAAATCGTTTTTCTTGTAATTCAAACCATATATTATATCGACATTTTAATATGTTCCCACAACAAACAAGTTTATGCAAGGATTGTAAGAATTTCCATTAGTAATAATCATAGTCAGTCAAAGTATACCATCAGTTACATAACTTCACACTAAAACATAACTTTTTTGTACGGCATACTTAAATTGCGATTTTCTCGAAACTTATAATTTCGATCAGTGAACTTCAAAAATTCGTATAAAAATAACGGTAGTGGTTAGAAGGTTGGTTCTTGGGTCTATAGTTCGGTACATTTATGTAGTTTCAGCTCTGTAGACAACTCATTTCCGCCATAAGGTCACTTTTGATTTGGACGACCACATATATTTGAATAGTGGCTAAATAATAGCTGCACAATGGGTGACCATCTTTACATACCGAGACCCTGATGTGCCTCGGAAAGCACGTTACCTAAGCCGTTGGTCCCGGCTGTCATTCGTGGATCTTTGATAGTCGTTACGGGTAGTCAGAAGTCCAAAAGTCTGACAACTAGTCTTACCAAGGGGTATCGTATTACGGTATTACCAGTAACTGTGTTGTGGAGGTCAGATAGGCAGTCGCCCCATGTAAAATACTGGTATTCCGCTGCACCCGGTTAGACTGGAAGCCACCCCCCATATAGTTGGGAAAAGGCTATGCAGATGATGATGAATAATATACTTATTTAAATAGTTCTATAGAAATGTTTGCGGATCGTTTTAACGCATTTAATTGGAGAATTCTTTCTATTATCATTTTAATATTATTAGCGTGGAGCGGTACCAGTACCTACTTGTATGAATAACCAGCACCGGCGACTAAGGGTGCGTTTCCACTGAAGCGGAGCTGTGCGGAGCGGAGCGGAGACGTACAGGAATCGACCAATCACAACGGTTGAAATCCTCAGCGCGTCACTCGTCTCGTCTATGATTGGACGATTCCTGCACGTCTCCGCTCTGCTCCGCTCCGCCCAGCTCCTCTTCAGTGGAAACGCACCCTAAATCAGCTGCCGGTGCCAGCTCCAGAGGCACTCCCTTAATTTTATTTTACTAGACCGAATTTTGCTTTAACTGATCCATTATTACCAGGGATTATTCCAGGAACTATAACATAACATCACGTTTGGACTTATTCCCCGAATAGTTACACAGGCAGCGTACCTGTACTGACCTGTAGTACACATACGTAATCCTGAATTTCCGAAATTTAGTAATTCCAATATGTACTAGCATCAGGTATCAATAATATGATTCTGATATGTCGGTGCCGTTTATAATGCGTTGAGCAAAGTACAGGTAAACCCTTGAAACCACATTATTATTATGAATTAATTATTGTTTAAAATGCCACTGAAATATGTACCAATATTCATATATTTTATTTAACATAATTTGACTCATTTTTCTACTAACTGAAATTATGTATTGTGACTGCCACATTATTCAGAAACGCGCCTAGGAAATTAAAAATAAATTGATGACGACATCGTAAATTTTTGAAAACGTTTTAGTAAATAAATTAAGATCAGCTAAAGGAATAATATTTAGATATTATAAGTGCATACACATTGAACTTATTAAGTATCAGATAAAGTTATTGCATAACCTGTGGTATGTAAGTCTGGGCTAGTTGAAAGGTAAAATTGATACATATGAGGACCATATTAACAAGCGTTTCATCCAACAATCCAATAAAAGCAAAGTTATTTTTATATTACCTTTTATGTTGCTAGTGGCTAAATAAGAACTGCTGTAAGGGTCGATCTAAGGTTAAGCTACTCTTGCCGCGGTCGGTACGTGGATTGGTGACCATGCGTTACATATCGAGACCCCCCATGTCTTTGACAGTCGTTATGGGTAGTCAGAAGCTCAAAAGTCTGACAACGCCAACCAAGGGATATTGTGTTACCTATTAACTGAGTTGCGGAGGTCAAATAGACAGTCACTATATGGGCGTTTCTCTATAAACTGGGCAACTCATTGTCTCAGGCTAATTTTGTTAAAAAAAATAAAAGACCGTAAACATTTCGTAGGTTATTCCAAAAATCAATACCTTAATCTACCGCTGCTTAACATAAAAAATCCACTAAAATAAACTTTACTATATTAAAAACGTTTTTATAGTTCTTAAAAACCAGTCCCCTGGCATGTCACCAAAGCAGTATAGTTACTTCAGACTACATTAATCGAGATAGTATCTATTGGAATTAATCAAATTGTTGTATTATTAAATCAATATTGTTTGATTGTCAATGAGACCTATTTATTTTACATAAATATTATTTTACAATTTAAAGAAAGGCAATGAAACTTTGTCTTCGCATTTAGTGAACAGTCCCCCTGTCTATATTTTAAATTACGTGTCACGTAGCCGAAAGGTTAAACAACGGCTTTTATGCGTGTAACGAAACGCAACAAGTTTGAAGTTTGCGCGGATGCCGCCATGACGATCCAAATGTCATCTTATTTAGTAGTGTTCGAGCGTCCTTCCGTGGAAGCCGCGTTGTAACCTGACAGCCAACAGTCCCCTGGTAAGGATTATTTTACTTCTATTTATGTATTTTAATGATTCCTTCAAATATTTAAATTGTTACAATAGATACATACTTCCTATGTGCAGCAAAGTAGCATAGATCAATTACATTTTGTACTACTCATCAATGAAATCAAATTAAACAGTCCCCTGGCAACAGTCCCCTGTCTCTCTACAGGACAGGGGACTGTTTCAGCATCCAGCGGACTGTCTAAATTATATTTGTTATTGTTTTAGATTTGTTTTGAGAACGGCACCAAAGAAACAAAAAGCCACTAAAGAGATTCTACAAAAGAAAAGGGAAGCAGAGCGAAAGAGATATGAGAAGATTAAAAACTACCCTCAGAAAAGGGAAGAACTTAAAGAAAAAGAACGCCTTAAGTACCTTAAGAAAAATGAAAAGGGAACTAGAAAGCTTGTTGAGAATATGACTCCACGAGAACACCGAAATGCCAAGAAGAAGTGGAAAGAGCATTGCACCAAGTATCGCAATAAGAAAAAAGTGTTAGCAAATATTACTAACTCATTTATTAAAGACAATACTCCAGATTCTGATGTATCTACTTCATGTCAAATGTCAACACCTGAAGTTGCCGAAATAATTAATAAAAATAAAGAAAAGATGATTAGATATAAAATAAAGAAGAAAAAAGATGAAGAAATGCAGAAGAAAGTATTAAAGTACAAAAAACGTTTATCGCGACTAAAAAAGAGTATAAATCCAAAGCCTAAAAATAAAACAAATATGGAATATAGATATGCGAGCATAATTGACAAGATTGATGAAGAAGATGGCGAAATCCGGGTTACATTCTTAAAGCTCTGTGATAATAAAGGCCATTTATTTAGATACGATGATGATGATGTGGCAGACATTACAATGGACCAAGTGGTACAGAAGTTGTCTAATCCCAATATAGTTTTAAAAGGCAATAGAATGTTTTACAAGTTTGATTCACCTGTAGATGTTTTCGAGAAAAAATAAGACTTTAAGGGGGAAGCGCTAAGGTAGCCCGCGAAATTAAAATTTTCTTACGTTTTTTGCAATTTGCTGGTCAGTATTAAGTTGTACGTTGATCAAAATATGATTCGCGGCCGTAATAAATATGTATTTACAGAATTATAATCATTAAAGTCATCAACACAACTCTCTAAGACCACGTAAAGAATGATGATTTCATGAAACAGTTATTCTTTGGACTTACGTGGTCATAGAGAGTTGTGTTGATGACTTTAATGATTATAATTCTGTAAATACATATTTGTTACGGCCGCGAATCATATATTAATCAACGTACAACTTAATACTGGCCAGCAAATTGCGAAAAACCTAAAAAAATTGAATTTCGCGGGCTACCCTGGCGTTTTCGCCTTAAATACTGTTTTTTTTTTTACCGATGTATGCTATATTTTAGAAATAACTAATTATTTTTCGAGACTGATTCTGTAGTGTAAGTTTCAAAGTACTGAAAGTCCTTTCAATATATGTGATTTTAATTAGTAAGTAAATATTAAGATTACAGTGCTAAGTACAATATTACATAAAGATAGCTGATTCTTTAATTTTTTCTTATTCAGTTACTTAATTCTTAAGCTCCAAAGTTTATAATAATAAAAAAACATTTAATTTCGATACTTAAATTGTATTTTTTTATTTAAGTTCACAGTCCCCTGGCTTTCACAACAGTCCCCTGTATACATTTGTTAGAAAATGCTTAATATTTTCTAAAGTAATGGGAATATTTGTGGTTCATCTGCCCTATATAAATAAATAGATGGATACTTGTTCCCTAAATAAAATTTATTATATTATGAGCAAAAAATTTGCCTAGACAGTTTCCTTAGAACGAGTTGCCCAGTTTACAGAGAAACGCCCATATGTAAAATACTGGTAATCAGTTGCATCCAGTTAGACTGGAAGCCGACCCCAACATAGTTGTTAAAAGTCCAGAGAGATTTTAATGACTTCTTATGTAATGTTTCCTTATTTATTAAAGTTCAATTAGCAGTCATAAACTGTCTCCATGGTTTGACTGATATCCTACAAGCTGTGCCATGCATAAAATTGGTCAATACTCTGCAGTGGCTGGATTCACATTACAGGTCTGTTAATTTAGCGGAGAAACCACAACACATTTCAAGCGAGTGTGACTGCGTATAGTAAGTTGATTCACATACATCATATATTTATCAGTATTGCTTGAATAGTCCAAAAGGTCAATTACATGTCATTTTAAATGAAATAAGTGTACTTTAAAACTCTTGTTTGCTTATTATTCACACTGAAGTATGGTCTTTCTATACATTAAGAGACATGATGTGCAACAATGTAGAATATTTTTATGGAATACTAGCAGCGCCCCGCGGTTTCACCCGCATAAGTGTCGGTCCTGTGGAAATATTGGGATAAAAATTATCCTATGTCCTTCGCCGGGATGCAATCTATCTCTCTGCCAAATTTTATCGAAATCCGTTCAGTGGTTTAGGCATGAAAAGGTAACATACGGACAGACAGGCAGACAGTTACTTTCGAATTTATAATATTAGTATGGATTGTTTGACTTTTTATGTGCATGTTTTGTTTTACAATTATTCACACATACATAGGTGGGCCAACTTATTGAGAATATCATAAGTTATGATTACCGTAATTTAAACAAGCAAACGGTTTTTTCCTTAACCAAATATCCCTTTTTTGCGCAAGGTGTCCAAGAGACCAGATAGTTGAATGGAATAATTGAGTATGTTATAAAAATAAAATCAACAATAGTTATGAACAAAGTTATACAAAGTTTCATCGTCTATAAATTTAACCCCTTTAGGGTTGGATTTGTCAAAAATCCTTCCTAGTGTTCACTTTCGCTAAAAAAAAAGGAACTCTGTAGTAAAATTTCATGCATCTTAACCTGGCAGTTTAGGCTGTGCACTGTCTGTCAGGAAGGGAATGAATTTAAGTAATATAAAAAGTATAAAAACAGAAGAATTAAGCTGAATGTTAATTTAGATCTAGGTCAACAACATCACGACTATCTTGCACGGAGGGTCACAAGTTAAATTGAGACCCATGTAATAGGAGGTGGGCTTATTGTCATCAACCGGGCATAAATCCAGGCTCCAAGTTGTTACTGAGAAATTCCAACCCATTAACACACCCAGGAAACGAACCAAGGACCTCATGCTCAGCAGTAACGCATGCTACCACTAGAACACACTCAAAATTATCTATCTTCCTGATTAAAATACATATAACAAAGAGAGTACACATTGTGTAGAATATAGGGCATCTGGGGTTTTTGGTTGAAAAATTCTGATGATGAAAAATTCTTCACAAATTAAATACTGTTTTCTTTTCATTAATATAGGTTTTGTGGTTCTTAATAATGATATCATGGCTGACACTGTTTACAGACTCTATTTTGAAGTATGAGTAACGGAAACCATGTTATAAAAACCAACCAGAGCAGTCTAGTAGTCCAAGATGAGGTACATTATGTGGACTTAAATGAAGAGACAGCGTGTGTAAGTAAGAGCGGTATTTGCTAATGCAAAATCCGTTTGTTCAAATATTCTATATGAATCAAAATTTACATCTCGTAGTTGATAGTCATACATTTAGTAAATTATTCATTGCCTTTCTATTAATAAGTTATTGGAATGTTGGATATAGCCTATGCAGGTCAAAAAATGCCTGTATTTTTTAATTTTATTAATGTTAATTATAAATGTATGGATGAATGTCTAAAATAATGAAAGATTAATACCTTTATTGCTACCATTTGTTCATAATATAATGATGATTATTGTAGATGAACAAAAACAAACAAAAATATTTTAATTATATCCATTCAAATTTTCATATTAACTGGACCTTATCTACCTAGTTTAATGATATTATTAAACAAATTATTATTTGACATTATGTTTGTAATACTGATTCCATTAATTTATATTATTCAAAGATTAACAACTTTTTCATTATCTTATAGCGGTTCCTTATATTATGATGAAGGTGCACCGGAAAACTTAAATCTGTTGAGTTTATTTTTTTTTTATTCTTTTTATTGAAAAATGGGGCCTGCTCTTGGCCTCGATCCTGCCTGGTGGAAAGCGATGGATGAAGTCTATGATGGAACAAGCATGCACAGAAGAAAAAAAACATATGAGTAAAACCTAACTACTGATCTTGTTGATTGACATTATTTTGTTCTACATTATGTTTCTGAAGTAGGTAAAATGATTGGCCTTATTACTTATTGTGATTTCTAAAATTCTCTGATGTTGAATAAATGAGATTTAGTAGACCAAATAATGATGAAATTTGACCAAAATAACCAGTAAGACTTAAACAGAATTATGGAAGCATGACGGTCCAGAGGCAGCTGTTGTAGTGAAAAGTAAAACAATATAAGTAGAGAAGTTCTAAGTCAATACTAGTTGTTTTATTTAAAAATTGATAAGTACATTCATGTATGTATATGTTAAAATATTACCATCTACTGTTAGCTACGAGTGAGTTTCTGATATATTAGAAAAGAGTAGTTTAATATGGTAAAAGGTGAAATAATAGGCGCAGCTTGGGAGATGAAAACAGAAGATAAACATGACGTCCATCCATAGCAATTTTTATGCATTGTGATACAAAATATGTATGGATGAAAATTGTGATTATGTGATAGTGAGCGTTGGGAGTAACTTTAAGATGACCCTTTACATGGATGGATTAGTATTGTAGGAAAGCTTTCTTACCTGATGAAGAGCAGTGAGGCCATCGACGTTGGCAGTGTTAATATCGGCGCCTCTCTTCAACAGTCTCTGTACTTCGTCTTTATCGCCAGCCGTGCATGCCGCCAAAAATACTATCCCTGATGAAAACTGAATCCTCGTAGCCCGACGCGGCGACGGGGACTGTTTGTTCGTATCCGATTCTTCCCATCTCTTCAACTGCTCCGCTCTCTTGAACAACGCTGACGAAGACCTATTATCCGTCATTTTAACTCTCGACTAACCACTTTACACTCAATATGGTCCATGTGAACACTTTTCACGGGGCATAGATTGTGTTTTTACTGCATACAGTACACAAACGCCGAGTCCTTAACTTAATTGCCAAAAAAGGAAACATGAAAGAGGAAACGTTCCAGGGAGATTGATACTAAGAAGCATTCACGCGACCATTGTTCCACACACTTGTTGAATGATACGAATTGCACATCTGGACTACAATTCTATGTACATGACATAACCAATAAGCTAGACATTTAGCGTGGCAGCCATTACGAGAATAAATTTAAACAGCCTACCAAAGTACCTACATACCGAACGCAAAAAGAAAAACTAGGCAGCCAGCGAATGAGAATGACGGAAGAAGAAAACGCCTAGCGCCACCTAGCACAACAATGACACTAAGTTGCCATAAAATAAAAAATTCAAGTGTATTTTAACAAAAAATCGCAATTGAAAACATACTTGGAGCATATTCTCGCAATACTTATCAAATTTAATCAGGTTCTGTGGCTTTGTTATCTACAGATTCAAACTGTCGAGAATATGAATGATTTACTTGTCTTACTAACTTAAAACTGTACTTGAGCCACAGAGACCCCGATGTGCATACACAAAAACATTAAGAATGTAGGCAGCCATGGGGACCGCCGACAGAAGTAAATACTTAAAATTATGAAACGTGGGTTTTTAAGGGGAAGCGCTAAGGTAGCCCGACAACACAACTCTCTAAGACCACGTAAGTCCAAAGAATGATGATTTCATGAAACAGTTATTCTTTGGACTTATGTGGTCTTAGAGAGTTGTGTTGATGACTTTAATGATTATAATTCTGTAAACACATATTTCTTACGGCCGCGATTCATATATTAATCAACGTACAACTTAATACTGACCAGCAAATACCAAAAAACCTAAAAAAATTGAATTTCGCGGGCTACCCTGGCGCTTTCGCCTTAACGCTTACTAACACTTTACCCAACCTAGGAATTGAACCTAGGACCTCATGCCCAGCAGTAAGGCTTGCGACCACTAGACCAACGAGGAGATGTACCTTCCTCATTAATATTCCACGGCACCCATGGTGACCCCCCCAAAATCCTGGGCTGTGACCGCGCCTGGACACCTGTTACTAAACTGACTGGTGGCACGTTATCATGTCATTGCCAGAATTTAAGCTCACCACGTTACCTATATCAAATATGTCGCATTCGAAAGGGGATACAATTTACGTTTTTCAATAATAATAGTGAAGTTCACTGGCTTCATGACATGAGGTATGATTAATGGCTGTTAAGTACCGAATTTGCATTCGGCCACCATTTTGCAACATATTCCAGAGGTGGCTACTGCAACAACAACTGGTTTATACTATTTCCGAATTTAAGTTATTACAAATTTTTGCATAGTTTAAACAAATTAAAAATTTGCCACAAGTTTATGATTCTAAAAGTCAAGATCAAATTGAAATACCTTGACGCAGCCACTGACCGTGCAAGCGTATGTGTACGTGTCATGCCAAGTTATATTGTGACTTTCATTGTAATTACTTTTGACCAAGTGGCCCAATTTTAACAAAATAATGACTAAATATTGCCTGAAGATCGGATTATGACAATATTTTCAATGCCCTAAATCTCAAAAGAGGTAAGTACTACACAAAAAATTCAATATAACGTTGAAAAGAATTGCCCAAAGAAATTTACTCTGATAATACTTACAAAGGCGCAACGAACCAATTAAATGAGCTTTATCAATTACACTCCTCACAGAGTCACCAAAGACAAGTATGTCAATTGCATCAAACAATGCCCAGGGAGCCATTAACTTTCATTTTATACCAGCGTATTCCCCGAACTTTGGCGGGCTGTGGGACTCTTCTTAGAAAATATTTAGTTATTTTCACAGCGGATTCCCATTATAAACTTTAATCCCCTATAGAATTATTTTTCAGAAAAAAGTAGCCTAAGTCGTCGTCGGCAGCCCACACCGTCGCATCTCATCGCCTGCCTGCGCTATTACTTCATTTTTTGATTAGCGTTCTTTCTGACTTTTGTTCTTTGTGCTCGGCTCGTTGGGGTTCTAGCGTGATGATAAATATAGCTTTCCTCCATATTTAGCCTATCAAAGCCCCTCACAGGTATTTATAAGTATGTAGTTTAATTAATAAGCACATTATCATTTCTCTTTGTTCTTCTCATAAGACAGTGGAATAATTTTAAGAACTTGTTCATAAATAATTTTTTAAATACCTAAGTGATTGTTCACATTATTATTACGTCAAAAATATAACTTGGCGTCCACCTTAAAAACTTGACAGAAACGTTATTTCATCCATCTGTGAACGTGCTGTGAATATCAGTGACACGAGTTGTGAAATGGCAGCATTCATATAAAAAAATAAAAAAAGTACATTTGTAATTGTTTTATTTCTAATTCATTGTTATTTTACATCAATAAATCGCAATAAATATTTCAACTCTAAAATTTAAATATTTTTTTGTAAAGCTTTCTACCAAAGTTGACAAACAAGTCAATGTTGCAAATGAGAACAAGTCAGCTTGCTCTTCGCTAGCGGTCTCTAGTGTTCGCAATCAGTATCAGTACCTAGTTTGCGAGTCGGAGTCAGAAATTATTCAAAATTCAAGATGGCCATGTGTCACGATGGTTTCTTGAATTGTAATAGTTAACTTTATTTGTTTTGTGTGAAAAAAGTGCTTTGCCATGATGGCTGACTTAAGTGTTGATATATTAAAGTTGCCGGACGACATACGTGATAAATTAGCCGAATTAGACTTGGAGTTATCCGAAGGTAAGAATGCAGTAAGTCTGCGTTACTCTTAGATCGATAATTTGTTAATTTAGATTATTATTTTTAGTAAATTAGCTTTTATTTATTAATTTATTGGTAGTTCCTGGATTTTATTTAAATATTTTTATTGTTAATTTCATGTTAGAAATAACTTTTTTTGACGCAATTCGTCAGCTGATGTCTTCGGTAAATAAAGTATGGGTATGACTTTACAGTGGTTGATTTTGATATGTTGTGATAAACTTATGTGTGTTAGACGTTCACGCTCGAATAGTTACGTTGTCACACATGGCGTACTAAGGAATGCAACACACTGCACGAGACGACGACGCTTCTTAGAATACGCTTTACTTACTCGCAACTTTGTATCGTTCTTACTTTTGTTAGGCCGCGAACAAGTCTGACGGCCACTCGCCGTGCGTTTTGCCCCTTCAGAAAAGTGGTCTCTGCCGCTATAACACACTTAAAACTTGTTTAAAACTATCTCTCAACTTTTGAAGCAGATCAAAACAGGAGTTCTTGGTGTTGTATTCTCTGTCTACGGTGTTGTATTATGAGGATCGTTAGTTTTTCCTTGCTGTTTATCAGAATACGTACTTATGATCCAATAAGACAACCTACTCACTGTCGGTTCCTTTGTGAACAAATCATCCCAACTGTGGTCAACTTAGTAAGAATAAATTACTCATATCCTCTGCAGGTTTATACACTCAATTTAGTGTTATCCTTTACAACTGCAGGAAGTGAGAGGGCATCAAGATGGTACTGGATTTTTAGGCTTCATTGTGACTTCCTTGAATTGATAATAACTTTGTGGTACAGCTTTGTAGCTATTGCTGTTCCATTTTTGAATTCAAAACTTTGAGATTTTTAGTAGTACAAACTGACAAGGATTATAAAAGTAACACAATGCTGCAATTTAAGGATTTTTAAATTCTTATAAGAAATAATTATTTTTACTACTAAATCATGATCTCCTTATTTGGAAATGAATATTCCTCCGGTACTTTGAAATAAGGGTGCCGCATCATCCTTGAATACTTAACATAAATTAAGAAAGAAAAAACAGGTCTGTTTAGATCTTTTATTTAAATAACAATATAGTGTACTACTCTGACACCAACCTGAAATCAGGTTCATGTTATTCAACTGTAGGATACCCCAAATAAAGTGTATTTATTCAAAGCTTGAACGCCTGTTCTGGTTTAATCTTGAAGCTATACTATAGATATTATAACAAAACAAAATGAATATGGTGTGTATTCATTTTTTCACAAATACTAAGTATTATTATTAAGTACAGTCAGTTATATTATAGCAATTAGCTGACCCACCTTTGATAAATGTTTGAGATTTTTTAGAATATGAATCAATAAATTTTATAATTCTTTTATATTTTATTTATTTGAGCAAACTAAAGTTTATCAAAATATTAATGTTATGTTGTGTTATAATGAAATGAAATGTGTTACAATTTGTTGTAATTTCTGATGTTCAAAAGTGCCTTTTGTGTGCCTATTTGAAATAAATGCTTTGACTTTGAAAAAATCATATTGACACTAACACTTAAAGTGAAACCAAAATAATAATAATTGAAATTATCAAGGGCTGGGCTGAGGGCTATTCAACATGGCCATACTGCCATTCTGTATGTCCTGTATTTAGTAATGAGAATATGATTCAGATCAGTTTTAATAAAAAAATTATGGTAATATGATTTAGACCTGTGTGAGATTGTTTACATTTGTACAGCTAAATAGGTATTGCTAAGTATAGGTACCAAATTAGGTATTGTGAAGTGTAGGTAGTTATTCAATTATTTCCTGGATGTTTCAGTATATGAATGAATTGATAATTACACTAATTACCTCATTATTTTGTACTGTATGATTTATTCTCATATAGGTATTATTTGTTATAAGTATCATTCTTACAAGTATTTATTGTAATCTTTTTCACCATATTCAATATTTTTTGTTTATTTTAGTTATTGAGCGCTGACCTCTGACAGCTATTTGCATAATAGCACTCAGAGGTCAGCTATCTTTCTACCCGACGGCGCCAGAAGGAAGGTTATGTTTTTCGAGTGTATGTATGTATTATATTTCATTAGCACGCTCTCTAGCGTAAACGGCTTGATCGATTTCAGCTTGATAAGTGCCGTTAGATTCGTCTTAATTGCGAGAGTGACACTGGGTATATCAAATTGGAAAAAATTAAAATAGCCCATTTATGGCGCCCGCGCCATTTTTCTTCAAAAAAATTTTATTTCTGAAATCCTATCGAGTGGCGTATCAAAATAAAGGGTTTTAAAAGGTGATTA
The DNA here is from genome assembly GCA_963855955.1 of Luperina nickerlii. Taxonomy (NCBI): domain Eukaryota; kingdom Metazoa; phylum Arthropoda; class Insecta; order Lepidoptera; family Noctuidae; genus Luperina; species Luperina nickerlii. The sequence continues at coordinate 6,072,514 of OY979662.1, forward strand.
CAAAAATATATACAACTTATATGGTTAAAAGTAATTCGAATTAACAAATCGTAAATAACACGTCCCAAGAACTAAATCTTCTGCGAAATCTTTCATATTTGTAAACTAAAAAGCTGGAAATAAAAAAAGTTAATAAAAATAACCCTCCTTCTGGCGCAGTCGGGTAAAAATTAAAAAAAAACCCGACTACGGTAAAAACTTACGTTAAAAAAAACAGAAAAGCTGGACCCATACCATTTTTATTATATTTTCAAATTCAAATGGGTCCCGCCTGCTTCCAACTTTTGTTTAATTTAAAATGGACTTGTTTTTAGCTTTTCAGTTTTTTACCGCAGTCGGGTTTTTTATTTTTTTTTATTACTTTTTTTTAATATATAAAAGTAAAGGATGCAAACGGAATGTCTTATTCTGATGAATAAGTGAATTTTGAACGCGGAACTCTTGACTGCTCTCTGTCTGCGTGGGTTGTCAATCCATCACATGTTATTTATTACAGTTTTATTATTTCTAATATAATAATAATTATGTAATAAAATTATAATGCGGCTGCGCGATGCGAATGTTATACATATTTTGTTTGTTTATTTGTTTTTATTGCCTTATTTTTACTAAAAACATTTATGTTTTGTGAGCGTTAATCGAGTGTGCAGTTGCGAATTATTTAGCCACACGACTGATTATTATTGTTTAATTAATTTAATATTATAAATGCGCTCGATTTATTTTAATTTGAAGAAACATCAGGATATCAGCAATGGCTTATTCAAACTCAAACTCAAAGCATTTATTTCAATTAAACCATTTACAGACACTTTTACTACTTAACTTTGGATTAGCTTACAATTTTAGGTAAATAATTTAAAGCGATTCGCGCGGATTATCCGGTTTCCTTACGTAGTTGGTAGTACGATTAGTTAAAAGAAACTGCTTATAATATTTGAGCTTGGCCTGCTGCTCATCTCGCGATAGTTGTGTAGACAAATGAGAAGATTAATCCACAATACTAATGGAAAACACATTATAAGCTTGCCGATTAGCAAACTCTTTGATAAACCCTGCAGTGTATTTACTAAAGAGGTTTGTTCATCATTCTGCAATAACACCTTAGTACTAGCACTGCTATATGATTCAAAACCTCAGTAAGTACATCATAAACTTATGCATCTATAGGGCTGCTTCTTCGGAAAACCCGAGCAGAACTTTAAAGTTTCAGCACTAAGCAGAAGCACTTACAACTCTATTAATAGCGTTAACATAACATTAACTGAATACGTTATTTACGTTTAAGTGTAAAATATGGGATCATAAAACAAATGAGATGAATTCCTTCTTCCGAGAAATAAATTATTACTCCATAGGATAAAAACTAACACAGCTACTGTTACTATTATAACCCTTTTGATTGTGAAATAGTTCCAAACTTTTCCCAATGATCATGTCCAATTACTAAGTACTTTCTATATTTATCTTAATTTCCTTATAATTCTACTAAAATATAACTACTTAGTTTGTGCCTGACTTGTATATATAAAGAAGTCTGGGCTACTCCAGATGTGTGGCAACCCTGCATACCGAAGTAAAACCACGTCACAACGTCGTCGTCGCATGGGATTGCACTGAGTTGCTTCACAAAGTCTTACCTAAAGTATTATTAAGCGATAAACGGTAATATCATACGGCGACAGGTGTGGTTACGGGTGCGACACATTAAATAATTCGATTGAGACCACGAGCGTGAGCATGTAATACGCGACAGTTACTCCACTAAGTACTCTTAATCTTGTAATATGATATGTGTAAGCTCTTTCTTTTTGATTTGGTTACAAAACCAACCTCTGTGACTCTTACCTACTTACATGTGCTACTTATGTACTTAGGCTACTTAACTAACTACTCTGGAACTTCGGACTGTTATTGTAGATAATATCGGAGGTTCACAGTAGGTAATACGGGCTGGTGTCCGCAACTCCACGTCAATGTGCGTATTTTACGTACAGGTTCATAGTAAATTTTTAATATTTTACTACATTTTTTAGGATCAGAAAACAGTCGCCTTTGCTAGTTTATCTTACGTTATGAATGAAAATTGGTCTCAGCAAACAGATAAGTTAAAAGCTATTGCAGCTTCCACCCATATCGGAATCCAGCTGGGGACCAAGCCAATTTCGCTGATATTGTTCAAATTAAAAGTTGCAAGATATCCTTAACCTCTCATTGGCACGATTTCAAACAAACTGTTGTCTAGGTAAATATATATCAAGTGATTGCTCAATTATACAACTCTCAGTCTTATTCAGTAAACATGTTTTTTTCCTAACCGGCTTTCGAAAGGGGGAATCAAATTAGTCGTCTTTTCATTCGCTGATACGTAGGTATAATTTAGGTATAAATACAATTTACTTGATTGGCGGGTATAAAAGGAAAATGCCACAACATGAAATGGTTTGAAAATACATGTTTCACAATTCGATACTTCGAGAAACGTAGGGAATAAATACTATGAACAAGGGGAAGCGAATTTTGCAAAAAAAACCATTACGTTTCATATTTCTGAACAGTATTGCGATAATTCCTATAAAGATTTGGAAAAAGTTATTCTCCACATTCAATTTTGCTAACATCCCTCTTGAGTCTATTGTGGACCGTGCATAATAATGCTAACTTCGTTATGTGGCTTCCTGGGCATTGACTATGTCGGGGAGGATGATATAAGTAAATTATTTGGTCTCTACCTTACCTGCAGTCTTAACACAAAATTACAATCTTTACCAACATTGTGGGGCTCTGCTTCCTTGTGTAAATTAAATGCTGGCTGCCCGATATTAGTAAGTTTTCAGTCATGGATTTTTAACTTAACTTTATGAAACTCTCTCAAATAGCGATTTCTGTACTTTTAATTACTGGCTATGATAAAGACGTGCGGAATAAAATCAACACAATGTATTCTTCATACTTTTCAGCATATTTATCCTTATTATTCTGCGCTATTGTTCTACATGCTAAGTCGACGCGTGCGCAGGCACATACGACCTCTTTCTTTTCGCCGATATGACGCATCACCTAACCCGTTTTGTCGTCATGACTCGCTCTGACTAAGCCCGAGCTGTGGTCACTATTACGCTTCTCAAATAAAAAATACATGTCGTTGTTAAGTATTTTAGAAAAAGCAGTTTTTATAGGATTATTTTAAATCGATGTGATATTATTAGTGATAGCAAAAACTATCACATTTTTCTGCCAATTTGAGAATAATATGGGGTTAAAAACAAGGTCTGTTTAAGGGGCTTAACAGACCGGTGTTATTCATATTGATGCAACTCTATCGAATAATGTTTTTTTTTTATTTTGAAGAGTATGTTTTTGCTATGAGGATTGTAAACAAATTTCTGTCCTAAAAATATTTGTCTAACAATGCTACACCTGCCTTACGTCTATCTTTCTATCGCAATCAACTGAATACCTAATATGGTCCTCGAAACATGTAAACATCGAAAATTGGAGGAGCCGAAATTCTGATCATAGACGTATGTTCGTGCGGCTCCATCAACATTCCTGTAGAACAAAAAATCTAACGTATTACACCTACTGCAGATCAGCAGGCAAAGTCGCTACACTAAAAAGAGTTTTTCAACAAATCACTTCGTCTCTTTGCAAATTCTGCTATTTAAACACAAATAAATAATAATAGTAATATATAATTATATTTTTCTGTTCTGTTTTTTTCTTGTCTGTTTATACATAATTGTACGAAATAAAATGCGTGGGAACTTAAAACTTATGGAGTTTATTGAAAATATAAAAATACAGTCAAGAGGCACACCGTTACACGTAGCAATTAGACCAAGAAGAAAAAGTATTGCCACAACACAACAGAAAAAATATATCATAAAAAAAGTGTTGCAAGCTTATTAGCTAAAATTATTACTAATTACTTTAATACTAAAAATAATAACTATATGTTTAGACTGTTCTAAACAATAATACAGGTTGAAATTGAAAATATGCGACAAACCGAAAAGGGAGATTGTATTCAGGATTGATTTCAGGTTTGGTCCCATAGTAAAAGTTGTTCATAATGATGACTACAATCTTCCATTTCGATTTGTCGCATGTTTTCAATTTCACCCTGTATGTGTGTACATAAATGGTAAAATAAATAAAAAGAACTGCAGCTAAAGCATTCCGTGCTGTCGCACAGAACGAGTTTTATGAATCTACCTACGTAGGTATGTGATACGCAACGCAAGTGGCTCCACGGCGTCCTGTACTTCTGTGACAGTCGAGAGGCATGCGTTCCTGTCTGAAACACTAGCTGGCACTTTTATTGAGAGCCAAACATCTTGTGGCTAAGTAATAACTGCCGCACGGCTCGATTGATCAGGTTAAGCTTTGCCGCGGTAACCATCTTTACATACCAAGACCTCTCCGTGCTACGGAAAGCACGTTAAACCATTGGTCCCGGCTGTCTTTCGTGGATCTTTGAGAGTCGTTACGGGTCGTCAGAAGCCCGAAAGTCTGACAACCAGTCATACCAAGGGGTTTCGTATTACCCAGTAACTGGGTTGTGGAGGTCAGATAGGCAGTCGCTCCATGTAAAATACTGGTACTCAGCTGCATCCGGTTAGACTGGAAGCCGGCCCCAACTAAGTTGGGAAAAGGCTAGGGAGATGATGACAAACAGGGACAAAACCACTACTAGTACTTAGTTAGGTCCATAGAAATAATTATACATTTATTATAATATTATATAAGTATATATTATCTCTTGAAGTTTTTAATTTGGGGTAACATGTAAAGATTCTGAAAAATGCCAGGAGAATACCTAAAATCTAGCAACACGTCCTTAATTTTAGTACAGCAGCGACATAAAGCATCAAATATTCAGCAATTAAAAGCCGAAATTCGATTGAACTGCAAATTAACAGGTCAATAGCGGCTAGCGGGGCATCGCCCGGCGACCTGTCGTTCGATGTCAATGACAAGCCACAACATGCGGTCACTCTACCACTCGCTTCCGGAACACGGCAGAATAATATAACTGGCCTAACTGCATACACATACTCTTATGGTTAACATGTAGGATATCGGTACATGTACGAAAGCTAAACAGACCGGCGCTGGCGAACTTTTGGCTACACATCAGCGACTAAATTGGTAATTTTCCTATTCCGTCTGGACTCTGGGCGGTTCGATGTACGATGTATAAAAAATCAATTTCATCGCTCAAATGCAACGTCTGGGCGGAGAAACATGTGCAAATATAGCTTGGTTTTTTCAGTTTGCTCTTGCGGCTTGTAAATCGGAACGGAAGACAGAGAGATATTATAATTTATAAGCTTCTAGCTTCTCTAATCTTAAGTTTTCTATGTAATTCAATTGCTCATCTCACTTGAAGTCACAGTCTAGTGTTCATCCACATTCTATTACACTGGACAAATCGCTACATTAGACCACAAAAAGAACAACCTAATCAGCTGTTTTTTGTTTTGCCTCCATTACAAACCGTTCAGCTTCAGTTGACCGTGATACTGTACATAATACTGCTTACGGACAAATGCACCGATATTTTATTGTTAGAACATACTGCACACATAGACAAAGACTTAAAACACCACTAAACGGGCAGATCGCAACTTTGTAGGTACCTAGTCACATTTTTGTTCAACAGAGCGTCTTTACTGATGTTTAAGAATGCTTCATAATATTCTAGTCATATTAATGTGTGTTGTATCTTTTGTCAAAAATCTTTAACTTTGTTGGTCCATTATTTAAAACGATGTTCTTAGTAAAAATCTTGAATTCACTAACAGACAACGCACAGCCTAAACTGCTGGGTCTAGAAGCTTGAAATTTTGCACAAGACTTCCTTTTAGAACGAAAGTGAACACCACAGACTTATATTGGCCAGATAACGCAAGTCTCATCGTCTGTATAGAAACCAAGCGACCCATTATTTTTCTACCTACTGTGACGTCACATGAGCTATTTAGTAAAGCAATACGAATAAGAGTTCCGACATCGACAACGTCTACTGATTTCTATAAAACATTAGAGAATTTTAGGTTTAAGAGAACGATGCCAGTGGATTCGAGCCTAAAGTCAATCCACTGACTTCATTAGTTAACGCCTTCAATACATCAATAATAGGTACTTATTACGTTTGTAGTCAGCCGTCGAAACTTTTTTATTTCCGTAAAGCTGCCTTCATTAAAATGAACAGAGCAAATTCGACTATAATATATTGTGTTGGGTTCCAATTTTCATGCCCTTTCATGGGATCACTTGGAAATATGTAAGTATAATTAATAATATTCTAAACCAAATCACTAAATTGAAACATTGCAGTAAAAAAAAATAATTTACATGTCACAAAATAAATACCCAACGCAAACATTATCATTCCTTTGTTTCCAAAATCGATTAGAATCGAGAACAACTTTACAACCTTTGTGTACAACACTATTTGCTATAAGTGACAGAAAAATGAGAATAGCGACCGTACCACGAAGCTGAGCGACAAGTGAAAATATCGATCATTTTAATTTTCATTACGTGTTTTAACAGACGAGACAATCCCTACAATACAGCCTTGTAACTAAAAACGGCAATGTATTATGAATTATCCAAAACACACTCTGTTACATATTTTCATTGTAAAACCACAATGAACATAAAATAATTGATTTTGCAATAAAAAACACAAAATGACTTAACGATGAAAATAAACATTGCCATTATCTCGTCCCACTTTTTTGTGTAGTTTTTACAGCTCAATACCGCAGAAGTTGGCATTTTTTAATTTTCGTTTGACGTCTGACATCGAGAACGTTCGAGCGCGGACTGAATGGAAATGGCGCTGAAGGAAGTCCTTCTCACTCCCTTTTTACACGCGAAGCCAATATAAGTCTGTGGTGAACACTTGGAAGGATTTTTGAAAATTCAGCTTGTATGAAAGATCGTAATTTTTGCCGATAGGTAAATCCTATTGGGCACACTTGCATTGCTTGTACTCTGATAAATATTCTTTAATAACTGGGTTATCTTCTTATAGTTGGGCTATTGCCGCGTTAAGTGTCTCAATCAACGGGCAGAAAGTCCGGGCGTGCGCTCGAAGCCGACACGATACACGTACACATATCATAACAGTCTAAGCAAACACTTAACATTCAATATCATTACGCATACAAACACACTATAGTACCTACATCGAGATAGCCATAAAAATAGTTGGCGGCTCATGCGCCAGCGCAAGCCGAGTTGCGAGACGTGAATTTTATAACCGTTGAGTGAACAGTAGTTTCGTGTTACAAAATATGTGGTAAGTTTATAAACAAATGTAATCGATGAGATAAAAGTTGTAGGGATTAAAGCCATGTTTATACAGTGTAGTCTGAAATTGCGTTTAATATTACTGGGAACTGATGAAAGTATGTTTCGCACTGCAACATGGTACAATGCGCCACAAGAAATGCAATGAACCTTTTAAAATATTCATGCAATATTCGCAGGTGGTGCAGAAGCTTTGGATTTTATTTGCGATTCAGCTATTTACGTGACGACATGAAGATACGAAAAATTTGTTTGCACTAGCCATAACGGCTAGTGATGAATATTTTCCTAGCGAGAACTTTGCTGTTAAGTTCCCGAGAATATTCTTTTGAATGAGAATTTACGAGAATCTATAAATTGGATGTCTATTCAAGTCTATTGTATTGATCTATTTTTATAAAGTAATAGTTTCACGTCCATCTGAACGTTTTACGAAGTCTGCGTTAAAATAATCTACTCCACAACTTTAATTCTCCTGACCATTCGCATAAGTTCTCTTAAATTCTCACAAAATTTCGAATTAATGTTAAATTAGTGTTTCTGCATTAAAACAAACTGAATGATATACAAATAATGAGCTTCAATAAAATGTGTAAAACATAACATTATAGGAAACGTAAATAAATAAAAAACACGATTTCTTTGGAACAGACATTGTTTTTGTAATAAGTATAACGTTTTTGGGGATTACTTAGTATTGGCAGTTATTTTTTGCCTCTTGCCCATCATAATTAACTACTACTTATCAATTATTTCAATTTTGAATTGTCTTAAATTCCATACGTTCCGAGTTAATTATTCTCGATCAGAGAAAATTCTTCGTGGGAGAATAAATATGCTTTCGACTCATTACTAGTTGTGACCATAAGGACGACTTTCCATTCCATGTCCTATCTTTGTAAAAATACTATTGGCAAGGATTCGCTTCTTGTCTTCTTAATTCTGTGAGTTCATAAAGTCGCTGTCTTATAAAATTCTCACATTTCACAACATGATTCACCCAAATATTATTGATCAACTACCAAAAAATATGGAAGTCAACAGGTCATAACAATAAACATGCACATCCTACCCTGAATACTGAAACGCCAATTACTTCACACGTCTCGAATATCACCATTCCACACGATTGGTAGCTGTCATAAATGAAAGATGTATATCAGACAGCTCTGTGAATCATGCTAAAGTGTGAATTTGTGCAACGGTCGCGTTCGGTTAATTAAACGGGATCCTCGTTGCCTTTATAAGTGTGACTGCCGGAGTTAATTAAAGCCTTATATGTTTACATAATTATATTCAATATGTAACTGAATTAATATACATTACTAAAGTAGATTTTCAGAATCGATTTCTGTCATTTTTAATATATACATTTTTATGTCAAAATAAAAAAAAACTACGTAAATTATAGTGACACTTCCGCTGTACAGTAAAAAAAAAACCGAAATGGTTGAAATACCTACTGGCCTACCAGCACTCTTGACCCTCACACTTGTGCAACTGTGTGCGTGCGTTTATTTATAATGTGACCAGAATTTTCTCCCACAATACATAAGTAATTTAACAAATAAACAATGTTTTACACATAATAGTAAACATTCAATGTGGGTATGTATTATTATCATAACATAATATTCTAATTGGGTAGGGGGTGTGGTGTGCGTTAATTCAGGGACATGTTGTTACATACATAGGAATAAATGTGTAAAATAACAACCTTAGAATTAATAGAATTCATTAATGGTTGTCAAATTTGTACACTAGGCCACAGCGACAATTTTGAGCATTTTTGGGTGTTCTAGTGCTTATAAAATAACGTATCATCAAAAAGGTAAATATAGGGACACCGTATATGTATATCCTTCTTATTCTGTTTATGAAATATCTTTTAAATTGGTCCAATATTGGAGGAGAAAATAGGCGAGAGCCAAACCTCAAATTATGGCTTTTTACTTAGGCTTTTTCAAAAAGTCTCTCCGACCGCATTTTCTCTTAAAGCAGCCAGCCACTATGAACCAGGTATGTCAATGTCGGATGCACTCGCGCCAGGCGGGCCCTTGATGCCGCCGGTACCGTCAATTCCATAAATTAAAAATATTTAAAAAAGAAAATAGGTAAAATATTCCGCAAAGAGCCATTTATCCATCCATACTAATATTATAAATTAGAAAGTAACGTCGGTCCACCACAGTTTTATATTAAAAGTCACATTTGAACGAAGCCTACTAAGTTTCATCTTGATCAATCAACTCGGCCGTTCACTGTTGGACATTGGGCTTACCCAGGCTGCGCCACAACATCCTGTCCCCGCCTCATCGTTCCGCCTGCGGTTCATCGGGGTGCACCAGGTAAAAGCGGCAAACGCAACAAACATTCTGTTGAAATATGTTCACAATGAAAATGTTTGCCCTTAGATTTAGCCGAGCCTTCGTGCAGTAGGTACACTCTCACCAATAAATAGTTGTTATTTGGACACGTTCCGTTTCACAACCATTTGGCACATTGGTGTCAATTGCGTTGCGTAAACTTGTGAAAATCTATTTGACTGTACGTCTCTAATTCATAAATCTAGGCGTCTAAGAAATTTAATAAAAAGTAATTTCTTCTTGCAAAGGAAGTAAGTAGGGAACAACTTGGAAATAAGCGATCTTTAAGAAAATGGAGTAAAATATAATTTATTCTCGGAGTCACGCTGCAGATGAGACTCGATGAGATTTTCTGTTTCACCGGAGACCTGAAAAAGACCTTACGACTTCAGTTAAATAATACACAAATATATTCATGAGCAGCTTAAATTAAAAAAAAAAAACTTTTTTACCATTGCCACTCGAAAAAGGGCATTTTATTCATCGATAACAGTGAATAAAACTCTTTTACTCACTGAGTGAATAAAGACATTTTGAATTTGGAACAAACACGAATTACGTACAAAAAAAAACGCTGCTGTTGAAAGTACGTACTGGGAGGCTGAATGGAGCTATTCTATTCCAAATTAAAAAAAAAAAAACCCGGCAATTTAGTTACATTCTTTTTTATCTGTTATTGTGGTTGTTTTGTGTTATTGGAAAATCTATTAACTTGAGTAATTATAATAAAATGAGTTCTTCCGATATCGAAAATGAGAGACTGACTCCGGAATCATTTCGTTCTAAAGCAGCAGTTATAGTAGATGATTTTTTGCCGCCAAAATCTCGGGAATTGTACCTGAAAACATACAATTTGTTCTGCGACTGGAAAACCACGAATGGCACCAATTCCTTCTCTGAGTGCATATTTCTTAACTATTTCAATGAATTAACCAAGACTAAGAAGCCGTCGACACTTTGGAGCATATATTCTAAAAGACCACCATGCTCCTTTTTATTTTCTCACAGTCAATGGTAAAAAGTAGAGTACACAATACGTGAATAAAAAATTTATCTCTGTACTTGTATCCCTCGCTACGCTCGTGATTCTACTCTAGAATCCTTCGCTGCTCTCGGGATCCAACTTCGTACCTCGAACTAAATTCCCTTTTTATTCACTTGTTGTATAATCTACTATTGTTTCTGATATAATAACTGTTTTATATAGAGAGAAATGCAACACTTAAAAAGCTAATCCTTTAACTACACAATTACCGTGTCGCTTTATTTGAAAGTTAAAATAACAGATAAGTTTTATCGAGCAATTATGAAGTGAAGTTTTAATGAGTAAGAGAGTTGCATCGAGCAGAGCTCCCATCGCCGATATGGAAGAAAAAACAAATAGATAGTAATCCGCTTTTATCCCGCCTGTGGTAAGTCTTTGAATAACAGTCTAGAGCGGCACTCTTAAATCTACGCTACCGAGCAATACTGTTATATTGAAACATAAAGAGTGGTCGAGTTTTCGCTTCGGCGTACATTAGATTTGTTATCAGTTTGCTCTCGGAAATTCAGTTTAAGATTTATGAAAACAACATTTTTAGATGTTAAAACTTAATCTAAAACTTATTGGAGATGAATAATTGCTTGACCAAAGTCGACTAGGTCGGGAAACGGCAAGCAAAGATGTACAAATTTGGTATTTTTTTTTTTTTAAACCAACACGTTTTGTTTGCTGAATAATCATCGGTCTTTACAAAACAATACAAAGGAAATAATGAAAGAAGAGCTTTATACATGTGGAAAAGTTCTTACTCTCACAACATTTTATTGGCTCATAACAATACTCCCTTTGGCTTCGAAGTCGTCCACACTGTAAGACACACAGATCAGAGCTTATTAAGATAATTCCCTTTACATAATATTGCGTCCCCCAGCAGAAAGACAAGTTTTTTGCCTCGGTCCCCTGCCCAGTTTTGATGTCAATGGGTTAATGCTCAATTAGGATGGGTGACGACCGACAGACTGGCAACGTAGTTGTCTGCCGCTCTATGGGGAGAAGATTTTATGCAGCACAATGAATTGAACAATGAATACCAAACCAGATATTAAAATGAATATAAAAAAAACGTTTTAAGACGTTATAAGTAAGTATCGCGGGATAACTTGCCTTGTTTTGAAGACACAGTATTATTTCTATGGTTAGTTGGACTTTGTATGAGCAGTTAATAACGGGTGTTTTGTTTTCAGAGGTTCCATCTAAGAGGTTCAATTTCAATAAAACACGAAAAATGTCATCAATTAAATGTTTGAATATAATTTAGGGCTGATTTTACCAAAGTCAGATATCTTTTATCAGTGGAATTAATTGACGCCTGACAGTTCTAGTATGGAACAACTGTCAAAAATTATTTTCAGGATAAGACTTATTCTACTAGGTATAAAAGTTTGGTGAAATTCGCCATAAGTCGTACGTCAAATATTTCCTTTAGTAAATTAGATAAAAGAAGTAAAGCAAGGTCATCTTATTTCGTACAGTTAGTCACACGAGCTGATCTGCTTCCAAAAACAGGACACGTGTACAATTGTACACATTGTGACAGTGACTTATCTGGTGGTGTTATTCTCATTCCCCTCCCAAATAATAACTGAAAAAAGCCATTTCAACCCGTTACTAACAAACAAATAAATTGGACAATAATACAACATTATTCACTTCTGACAAATAAGTCTTGAGCTCTGGGAGAACTTTGTTGCACATTAATTGGTGGAAGCGAAGCGCCCTGATTTTGGAAAAGCGGTTTTCTCTGGTAACTAAAAATTTTTCAGTAGACGGAATGAAAAACGATGTAATTAATATGTTAGACTGCTGATTGCTTTCCCGGTCGTGTTGTAGAATAGCCTCAGGGAAATCACGTGTGTGGTTACGTATGTACTGGTGAATTCAAACGCGATGCCTTCGGATGCTCGGCAAGCCGTAAGTGTTAGTTCCATCTTCCACGAATATTTGAGAAAACAACTTTGTAAGTCATGCGCTACACAAAGTAAATACGTGTTTGTAAGTGTTGCATCAAGATTTTCATGATAAACTTTAGTGAACAGTAGCTTTATGATAGTGTTTAACTTAATCTTATACTAGCTTCAAGAGAGGGATTGTTGTTATAAAAAAAAAAGGTTGTAACACAGATGAAGCAGACGTTTATTGCTATCAACAGCGTCGTAGTCGTTCGGGGCGGAGTAATTTAATGAGAGTCGTGATTCGGACCAGACGGGTTGCTGCTATTGGCTTATTATCTCGAGCCAACTGTCTGAAGGCTACAATTAATAACAAAATAGTGTTTCACGGGCAATAGAAATAAAGGACTTCTGTCGGCGTTCTCACGGTCCTTAGGTAAAAAAGCCTGACGAGTACTTTAGAACTTCCATCATTGCTTTAAATTGTCGTGCCCTGAAGAAAATTTAATTTAAAAATTCTGCACCATACCTACATAAGTTTCTACCTGTTCAATTTTTGGCAGAAAAACTATATCGATTGGATACGTGTAGAGGAATAATAAAATGACAGACAAAAGGCAGCAGGCAGCAGCCCAGTGCCTACTGGCGGCTCTTTACGCTTGGGATTAACACGTTAAAAGCTTTGCTCGGAAAAACAGACAGCTTTCTGGTATAAAATCTCACATATTGGCAGTGTAGGCAAAAGCTTTAGAGAGAACCGCTATCGAAAAATCCCTTTTGAAATATATTCTTCAGTTACGGCTGTTCAGAAGTATTTTTCCAAAGAACCAGCAATAACTTAAGTGTCTAGAAGTGTGAATAAACGAAGAAACGCAACTTATCAAAGTTACGTTGTAGGTGCATTCCGGTATTCCCAAGTGTCTAGCCGCCACATTCTTTCTACAATTTACTACATTTCCGTAGTAGTCCTAGATAAGCTGATTGTCTTTAACTAAGTACAAGTCTTGCGGGCTGATTCACTCAGTAATAAATCAATTTATTTGTCGCTGGATATATTGGTGTTAAGCGTCGCAATTCCGCGTCATTTTCATCCAGATTGAACGATAGCAGTCACCCTCCCTAGTCGTGTTCGAAGCATCTAGTGCCCTACATAAGTGTCCGGTCATTTAGCCCTGATTTGCATTCTGATGTTGACGGAACGTCAAGACGAGAGCATACTCGTAGGTAAGTAATGGTCGCTTTATTTGAGTTTAGTTTAAAAAAAATATTCAATGCTTTAGCCAACATATCTTCGACGCGTCAGAGTTTTCATGAGGATGGAGAGGAGATGTATATAATGTCCGTAGGCCGCAGGTTTGAAACCTAGCGACTAATGCATCTCTGGCTTGTTTGTCCAACGCGAACAGTACTCTGTTTATTTACAAGTGTAAAGCAGGTGAAATAGACGACGACTGTGTTGCATACAACTTTGCTTTGCATCGAGAGACAAGCGCCTATGTTTTCGAGTTGCACCGTCACGATACATCCATACTAATAATAAATTCGAAAGTAACTCTGTCTGTCGATCTGTCTGTCTGTATGTTACCTGTTCACACCTAAACCACTGAACGGATTTCGATAAAATTTGGCAGAGAAATAGATTGCATCCCGGGGAAGGACATTATGTAGGATATTTTTTATCGACATAGCTCGCGGGCGAAGCTGCGGGCGGAAGCTAGTACTTTCATAGTTCCATGCCTCCTGACAGGTGTCCGGCCTATTGATGTGGTCTTAGCGAGTACCGCGCTAATCCGTATTTTGACCCCTCACTTCATTCGGCGTTTCACTGCCGTTGCCTTAGCCTAGCGTCTGTCACTCAGTGTGCCTATTTACTGCCGACACATGCCTGGTTCTACGCGCGTCGGTTATGTGTAAAAGCTGAATATTCGAATGCCTTCAGAATTACCATTCCAATTTTCTATACAATACCGTTTTAAGGCTCCTGCAAACAGGAGCGACGCGTGACGCGAATCGCGCGCGACTCAAAGGCACCGCTCGTTGCGCGACCTGCGGTGCCATTGTGTCGCGCACGATTTTATCGCGTATCGCGCCTGTTTGAAGGAGCCTTTAGATTAAAATGCAACGTGGATTGTGGGGATCAGGTGCAGTTCAAGTTGGAGATTCGAATCGATTGCTACCTGAAACCTGAAGTTTGCACATAAATATTGTTGCCAAGTCCGCGTACGACGTGAATGTGTTTGTGATTTCTTAATTCTTATTATAGTTTTAGTCATTTTGATAATGATGATAAAAAGAAAGACTTTATAGATGTACCTAATTTATTCATTTAAAATAATGTTGAAGTAGTTTCAAAAATTGAATCAGATCCTCACCTGATGAAATCTTAGTATTATCAAACATTTTCTGTTTATCTGAGCATATTCGCAATATCCTGCTTCCAACATCCTCTGCGTTGGATCAACAATAACATAATTGGTGTTATGTTTCCTTTAGAAGAGTTTTAATTGGATGGGACGTGATGCTAACAATTGAAACTTCAGTGTTAATTATTTCTCAGCGTACGTCCGACTTCCTTTCGAGGTTGTAGATGTCCCACATACACTAACCAACCTAATCACACTAATATTACAAAGGCGAAAGTTTGTATATTTGTTACTTCTTCCTGCACAAAAGGCTGGACCAATTTTGGAAAAATAATGGTTTGGAGATAGCTGACACCCTGGATTACCAAGGATACTTTTTGTCCCGATATTCCTAAGGGATCGACACTTATGCGGGTGCAACCGCGGGGCGCAGCTAGTTGTTTAAATAATGGCGTATCGCGTCTCTTGTACAGACGCCAGCACATCAACCTACCACAATCTGTCAGATTTTCCCAATCAACTTTGAACCTTATGCTTTAGCGATAAAGTTGAAAATCTATTAAAGAAATCTGACAGATTGTGGTAGGTTGATGTGCTGGCGTCCGTACTTCCTGTCACTAGTAAGTCTGATCGATTAGTTAATTAAGGAGAACGATAAGGAGAACGAATTAAGGATAACGAGGTTTGATTCTGATACTGAAACTTGTCTTGTTGGCGGTGACGAGTCGGACAATAGTAACAGTCACAGAACAAGCTTGAAAGCTCTATAGATTACTAATCCTACTTATATGCAGAAATCTTAGAAACTGCTGTGCGAATCACAATAAATTTTTATCAACGTACAACCTGACTGACCTGCAAATTACAAAAACCCTACCTTAGCGCATCCCCCTTTTAATTGAAGCGTATGCTATTAACGTCTTTAGCAGTCTAAAACTAAATCAAGTATTCACCAATAGGAAGCTTGAGCTCTGTTATCTATCCCCGATTTCGAAAAGTTGAAAAGCTTTTACAAAGTTAGAAATAAACGTAAAATAAATATTCAAGGTACGCAACTTTTCCAACTTCCATCGAGTTCTCTCTCACTACTGGAAGCACAGACAACGCACACTGCATAAAAATTAATGGTTATTTGCCGCACAGTCTGGCTAATCGCTAAAACATAAAATTTTTGCTAAATTCAGTACTCTTGTCTCAAAGGCAAAAGAAATATTATGTACCGGAACTATTTAGCTGAGTTGCGCATAGCCAACGACTATATTCTCTATGCGCATGGCAGACGAAAGGTCAGTACTTGGCCGCAAATATGACTCATGATGGAGTTTTAGGTCGTCTTTGAAGAGCGTCGTCCCTGTGATTCATAAGTATACCTGTTTGCCTGTCTCATTCTAAACCTCGATGTCGTATAAAATTTCCCAGGTACTGTAAATTGTTTTGAGAGATTTTCTTTATCCGTAATATTCTTTAATGTTGTATTCTCATCATGTAAACAAGCTTTCTGTTAGCGAGTGTCGTGTTTATTTTCTATAGGGCAGTTGTCAACTCTGTGAATAACGAAGAGTGTTCTGAGGATGACAAAGCTTGTCTATGAATTGCTTCCTTCTGGAAATATCCTTCTCTTGTTGTATGAACTAATAATACATTTAATATTTATTTTTATGTCTATGTTGTCCCGCGTCAGGGCAAAGGCCTCCCTTTCTACTTTCCACTCCTCTCTGTCTTGAGCTAGTGCGGACCAATCCTGTCTTTAGGCTTCAAGCTCATCCCGCCATCTACTCCCGGGTCTGCCTCTATGTCGATAATAATATGCTGTAACAAAATGTTAAGTTAATAAGTTCTAGTATACAATGAGAATTTATAGTGGGGACGCCATCACTCATGCATGAAGGGTCTTTAAAATCATTTGGTAAGAAATAAATCCGAATTACCAAAAGAAGGGGTTGGTTTACTTTTGCTTCATTAGTTAGAACTGATTTATGGTGTGGTATCTTGTACAGTTGCATTAAAATCGAATATTCAGCTTGTTTTTTATGAAACTAATCTCTTATGCTAAATTTCAGTCCTTGATAGCGACGGCCAACATTGGTCTCAAAACGAAATAGCTTCACTATCCAGTTTATAGTCATGGAATGCCTGTGTCAGTGTAGAAACGATTATGTTGAATGCAAACGGTATATTAGTACATTACAGGCCTGTTATTAGAATGTCGGATAAACCTATAAAATAAATAAATAAGGTTTATTAATCCAAAGTAATACATAGACACAGTTTGAAACAGTGGCAGACTACTAAAATGATACATAATTGTTTGTACTATACATAATACTAGGTCCTGGATTAACGTCGGACGCCTAATTCTAGACAGCCATTCCGCCATCTTTGACAGGCATTCACAATATTCAACAAGTTAGGTTTCACATTTGATCAAAACCCTTCTGCTTCAGTCTGTGCCAGCTTCAGACCAGACAAAAGAGGAGTTGAGGCGGACTGCGGAGGCATAGAACAGAATTGTATCGCAACGGATGCACTATCTGTGGAACTTGCAGCCGAAATATACCTGTAGAAGTCTAGTACCTACTGCTAGTACCTATGTTCTTACTTTAATGTTACTGTCACTAAGCATATGCAAAGATAGTCTGCAGTTTGTTGATTCCACATTAGAACTTAATAGTACTTCCCCCTGCGACTTCGTTCGCTTGAATTTCATATTTTCTCCTACAAATTCCAACATTCCATCCCTATAAAATGACAATTTATCTTAATTATATTCATCGCCCGCCCGCGCTATTAGGTACTTCGTTTTCGCCTAGGTTTTTCTTTTTGCTTTAGGACTTTTTCTTTTTGCTCGGGCCCTGAGGATCGTAGCGTGATCTTTAATAGCCTATATCCTTCCTCAAGAATTGGCCTATCAAATGCAAAAATAATTTTTCAAAGCGGGCTGCATCAGAATCGATTTGAATTATTTTTTATTAGCACGCTCAAACAAAAAACAAACTCTTCAGCTTTATTTAAAAGTATAGATGTTTGCATGACGTTAAGTTGAACCTGTTTGATGTATAGTAACGCGATGCAGACCCCATTCTACCTCTTTGTGGGTTTAAACCTCGCATACAAGCCTTAGTTCCACAAGAACAGCTTCGAACTAACGTGCGGGCTCCCGCTTCTTGTATGCCAGCTCTGTGTCGATACATCTGCCTTTAAACTAATAATTTGGAAAGCGACTTGTGCAATCCGTGTGTTTAGTGGTAAAAAAAAAATCGCTCGAAAGGTTCGCATTGCAACTCGTTTCACGCACTAAATTGTGAAAAGTAATACATCAGTTTTACCGACGTTCAATTTACCAGTTTCATTGCAAAATGAGTAAAAAAAGCGTTTGCAAACAATTCGCGTTGTCTATCGCTTGCATTTTTGGTTGTAAAAACTTTACTAAATTACCAACAACGCCAACGTCAATTTCAAAACGTAAAAGCCTGAAATTATGAAATGCAGATAAATTGTGTTGTTATATGCTACAAATACTTAATATCGGAAAATGCTACCCTTTAATCTCTTGATCCCCGCTAATGAGACACAGTTATATGGCACGTTTTATAGTAGAGTATGTATTCAAATAGAACTTGTAAATTATCGTTGCGGATATCCTATATTCAAATCAGGATTAAAGCATTTAATACCTCAGACTAACTGAATGTAGTCTAAAAGATATTTAATATTAACCAAAACAAAAAGTAAAGCCCCATCATTGATTTCCTCTACATGAAATAAAAAAGATTTGCGGTCCATTTGCGGAATATTTGAGGATTGAATGCAGTTAGTACCCTCGACTTGATGTCAGATTTCGTTTTTTAGGGTTCCGTACCCAAAGGGTAAAAACGGGATCCTATTTCTAAGGCTCCACTGGCCGTCTGTCAACAGGCTGCATCTCATGAGCCGTGATAGCTAGACAGTTGAAATTTTCACAGACGATGTATTTCTGTTGCCGCTATAACAACAAATACTAAAACGGAATAAATTAAATTTTTAAGGGGGACGGGCTCCCATACAACGAACGTGATTTTTTTCGGCGTTTTTGACTCGCACTTGGCCAGTTTTATTAGTGACATTTTCCGTCATGTGTGCTAAATATAACTCTATTTTTCACTAGTTGCTAATCTTATAATAAGTACCTACCTATAGTTTGGGTTTGTTAATCATATTTTGAAACAATGTTATCGTGGCGGCTTTTATTCTAGTATTTTCCTGCAGATATAACTTGTTTTAATTAATCTCCTGCTATGATTATGAGGAACTGCGAGCTATCTACCTTTTTGAAATATCGTTGATATGTGCTTGATTTATTACGTAC
This sequence comes from Luperina nickerlii, assembly GCA_963855955.1. Taxonomy (NCBI): domain Eukaryota; kingdom Metazoa; phylum Arthropoda; class Insecta; order Lepidoptera; family Noctuidae; genus Luperina; species Luperina nickerlii. Next base: position 6,091,851 of record OY979662.1, read on the forward strand.
TTCGTTTACTTCCATGCTTGTGGATTCTGCTGCTGGCATACCTTAACACTACAAATTTCTTTAAGATACGAGATACGACTCACTAAAAGAAATTATACTTCATAAATTGGCGATAAAGTCAATACATTTGCGTCAGCCCTGAGAGTATTTCATCTGTTCCGCACCCACCGCATCTGCAGTCCATTCATACAAGTGCCGCATTTATTAATAGCGACGATAATCGCATATATTATAACGGTACGACTGCAAACGTTACCATATCGATTACAAATTCAATTGAATCGAATAAGATAATCGTTATCGGTTCCATGTTTGTTTATCAGCATGAGGTCACTTGCATGCTTGTCATCTGGTTATCGTCGGTTTTTTGTCCGGTTTGGTCTTTTCGTACGCCTCAAATTCCTATAAAACCATAATAATATTCTAGATTATCAGGGGAATTAGCTTATAGTGGGGTTTGATTCATTAGTTATAGATAGGCCAGCTAATATCAGGAATGGACCTACGAGAGCAGGGGTGGTCCAGTGAGAATGTCTCCGACTTACGTATCTTAGGTCGTTGACAGACCCAGACGGGCACTTTTTGTAACTCATTTCATCACTACTACTCTTAAAACGGTGAAGAAAAACATTTTAAGGAAATCGGCATCAGTTTTGCCTTCATTGCACAAAAGCTGCGCCAATTAGGCATGTACCAGGATATGGATTCTCCTGTGGCAACATCCGGAAAATTACCTACTACGATTGAAAAAGCAAGACCACTTAATATACCAGATTGCAAGCATTCGTACAATAAAAAGTCTTGCGCAGTATTCTATTAGTTACAGAGTAACATGACATGTACCCCGCATTGTGTGCAAAGTGCATTCACAGTGACAAGTAGCTTGTCGGACTCGGAGGGCCATTTAAACCCATCAGCATGCGACGGTAATTAGATGATCCACAATGTTTGTCTTTTCCGGAATCTTGAATGAAAAGACTATTTGTCATGATTAGGTATATTTTTTATACAAAGATGGGGGGTTCTTATATTTCTGGAAGCATAATACGGTTTATGAACGACTAGCTTCTGCCCGCGACTTCGCGTGAAATTTCACCCTCCCCTCATTCACCCTTTTAGGGGCGGAATTTCGAAAAGCCCTATCTTACTCTTCACAAAGAACACACCCTCCAAATTTCATGTCTCTAGGACCAGCGGTTCAGGCTGTGCGTTGATATATCAGTCTGTCAGGACTTGGAATTATTCATCTATACTAATATTATAAAGCTGAAGAGTTTGTTTGTTTGGTTGAACGCGCTAATTTCTGGAACTACCAGTCGGATTTGAAAAATTCTTTTTGCATTTGATAGCCCAATTCTTGAGGAAGGCTATAAGCTATTTAACATCACGCTATGACCTTTAGGAGCCGAGCAAAAAGAAAAAAAGTCAGAAAGAACGCTAAGCAAAAACGAAGTAATAGCGCGGGCAGGCGATGCGATGCGACGGGGTGGGTTGGAGTAACAAGAAATTTCACGCGGACGAAGTCGCGGGCAGAAGCTAGTAATTATATATTATAGAAGATTACTAGCTGCGCCCCGCGGTTTCATCCGCATAAGTGTCGATCCCTTGGGACTATCGGTTTAAAAAGTATGTTATATGTTAATCCAGGGTGTCAGCTACCTCCATACAAAATTTTATCAAAATTGGTCCAGGCGTTTGAGCGTGAAGAAGTAACAAACATATAAACAGACACTCACAAACTTTGGCCTTTATAATATTAGTGTGATATATTATATGGATATAGATAATATTATTTTCGAAACCTTTTTGGGATATTTCAGTGTAGAAATATTCTAAAAATAGAGACTATGACACATAATTTTAACAGTCAATGGATACTATAATAATAGCGATTAGGGTGTCGATGCAACAAGTGGATGTAGGTCATTGACCAAAAGCTGTTCTCTTTTCAAAACAAACGACCGCTTGTTACAAAACAGACAGTTTAAGCCAGTTTAAATGTGTTGTATTTTGTTAGTTTATGCTTGTCGCTCGATAGTTCGACTAACTTTACTAAATTGTTTAGTTGTCCTAATCGATAAATTCTTCAATTTGTGGATCCTGCAGGCCGTGCACGTCTAGCAAACACTTAGCTAACAGTCTAAGACTTAACATAATTATGACCTATTGCCATTTATAATGTTTGTTAAAAATTTGAACATAGACATAAACAAAGTGATGTCCTCTTTGTGTCTCGCGTGCTGGTCTTATTTGATGACCACTCGTCGTTTGCTAAGCAAAAGCACATTTTAATCAAATAATTGGTATTGGTCGGCCTTTTTCTAGTTAAAAGTAACCAGATAAATAGATAAAGGATGCAGTGCTTATTAGAAGAAATAAAAGATTTGATTTTATCTCGGAATACATATAGACAATTTTTTATCCCTCTTTAATCGCGTGCCAATCACTAAAACATTCAAAGTGTGTATCATGATGTATTAACACAAATATCTTGATTGAATAATGCATAAAATGTTTTCACAAAACCGTGAATAATAGATACGGTCCAATCTTATCGGAGTGACGGGCAGTCACTATCTACACCCGATGCGTTGCTGATAGTGACAATAATTTACTTTTTGAACGTTCAAGCGTTCAGGCTCCTTCAAACAGGCGCGACACGCGATAAAATCGCGCGCGACACAAAGGCACCGCAAGTCGCGCAACGAGCGGTGCCTTTGTGTCGCATGCGATTCGGGTCGCGCGTCGCGCCTGTTTGCAGGAGCCTTTCCCCTTTCCAGCCGGGAATGCTGTCGCTAATCTCTTTATCTGTACCCAAAATAGATATTAGAGTTAAATGTGCCGATGACGTCATGTTTGTTTTGGGCGTCGTTAAATGCCGCAATAAATGTGGAACAATAATAGTAAGTGTATTGTCACGTTCTGTTCTTGGAAGCGTCAGTCGCTTTGTAGTTTAGATACCGTTCGGTTGTCTCGGTGGTATTCATGCCGATTCAAATGTTTCGGTACCGGGGGAATACAAGAGGTCTGCTCAAAGCTAGACAAAACGCTCTTCTAACTCTATTAAATCGATCGCTTATGTTTTTACAGATGAAACAAATGAGTGCATTTGTCCTATTGATATCGTTCCGATACCGATATCATTCTAGTTCGACCGAAAACAAAATGGTAACCGAACGATAGCTTATCGATATAATGAGCGCGAAGCAATGTCTGCTGCGTGAATTGACATAAAAAGGCCACTGCGGTTTCTATTTTTATTATTAGTTCTCAGTTATACAAGGATTGATGTAAATAAATTATACACAATACAAACAATCTTCGTACACCTCCGGCCAGCGTGTTTGTGATCATGTAAACTTAACATTTGTACATCCACTGGTTAGCAAAGTATTTGCAAATGTGATGACGTAATCACAATTTTTATAGTGATGAAATCATACTCTTATTCATTTAAGAACTTATTTAGGAAAACACTGATTAATCCGGTAATTTATCTATTCATTTTTGTTTACACTTCGAACTCCATAATAAAGTATTCAGTTGTTTGTCGTCACAATATGTAAACATGACTTCGTCTAACGAAGAGAAATAGTAATACCTATTTTAACCTTTGACTCACAGACCGATGACACAGCGCTGGATGCATGCTCTAACAGTGCTGCTCTTATCGTAGGCAATATTTCAATCACTTCGTATTATGAACCAAAAGACATTGCTTTGCCATTCGCATTATCCCTATAATGCGAATGGCAAAGCAATGTCTTGAAAAAAAATCTATTCTAGTATTATATTCCAAGGACCAATTAGGCTCCGCTCATTATATCATTTTGTTGTTGCCTGAATAATATTTGGTAAGACATTCTAATTTACTTAGCGCAGTGTTCACCTCCCCAGCAACTGATAAAAGATCTGTTTTGAATATTAATGTTGCAATTTAATATGTGCAAATGGTACCAGGAAGTCTACCCCTGTACGTCATGCGTTGTCATTGAAAAGAAGACAGACACTTGATAACACTTGCATAACATTTAGAGCTTGTTTACATTGTGCGATAGATAGGGTGATGTGGGGAGTCTCGGTGTCAGCGGAAACGATTATTGTCGGCGCATTGAGGTGACTGCTCACGTCCTAATCTGTCACAACCCGAGCGGGATCAGTGCGGGCATTGCGGTTTGAATGTCATTAGACAAGGGAAACAACTTGCGTGAAAAGATTGGGTCCTCCTGGTACTAATAGAGACACCAGAGGGGCAATTCTCGTAATATTTAGAACGTTCACAGTCTGATCTCAGTCTCAATCTGTCGAAAATACCTCTAATATCATTTTTGACAAGTTTTTGACATATTTAGATTGTCGCTGAGATAAGATTGCGAATTTGAATATTTTTAATTAGGTACGGGATATATGTAATACTGTCGTCGTAATTTACTTTTTAACTTTGTGATTACCGTGTGAATCTGCAAAAAACGTTAATATAACATATTTCTTATATCAAAAAAAGCATCTGAGTAGGATCTACATATCTACACTCGAGAGCAATGAATAGGGTCACATGAAGATACCTGAAAGTCTGAAACTACGAATGCTAGCTTAGTGAAATAAATTGTGTTTAATAGATAATTAAACGTTCCTTAAATAAAAGTAATAAAACTTCTTAGTTACTGTAAAGTTAGGTTAACAAAAAAGACAAAATAAAAAAATGAGAATTTTTTAAATGGAACTACGAATTTTCTGCATCTGTTTTTGCTTTTGTTTCTATTCTGTCATATAAAAAGGTATGTAAACAGCGTTTCTGATGTTCCAATATTCATTATTGAAGCTGTTATAATGTCGTTTACACCTGAATGATGCACCAGAATTCTCACAATGCTGGAAATCGGCCGGAGTCAGCGTGATACAGCAAGGACAGTTGGTGTCGCTGTCAACTGTACAACGAGTTCTCCGATGTTACGAGGAAACCGGCTCTAACCTACGCAAACCAGGAACAGGCAGGACCAGGTGTACCACAGCACGAGAAGTTCGATACATGGTCAACACAATGCTTCGAAACCGCTTTCTCACAGGATCTGCACATACAATAAAATGAGATTGGTTATTTTTTTTGTAATTTTTGGGGTTCCGTACCTCAAAAGGAAAAACACAATCCTTATAATATCACTTCGTTGTTCGTTTGTCTGTCCGTAAAGACCCTTTTTCTCACTCAGGAACGCGTGGAGTTATCAAGTTAAAATTATTATCAAATACTCAGGACTCCAACTCAATCAAAAGATATCTACGGGCGTTTATGTTCCGTAGTCAATGAATCATGTTTGGCAAGTAGCAATGTCATGTAGCACAAGTAAAGGAAAAAAATCCGAAAACCGTAAATTAGTAGATAGTTACATTACAAAAAAAATCCCGTGATAAACTATTTACATAAGTACCTACAAATTTGTACGGAACCCTCGGTGCGTGAGTCCGACTCGCACTTGACCGGTTTTCTACGAATATAATACAGTAAGTGACGCATACATTTTATTACTTTTTTGATTGTCTATTAAACACAATTTATTTCACTAAGCTTAGCATTCTTAGTTTCCAAGACTTTCAGGTATCATTATGTGACCCTAATTCATTGCTCTCGAGTGTAGTTATCTATTACTCTTCTGTAAGTCTCCGTAACTAAGACGAAAACACAATAATAAATAGCAAGCAATAATTAGAAATATAATAAAATTGATTATGTACAATGATTCAAATTGATTGCTTGTATGATAATAGCATCTTAGGTGGCACAATGATCTTTTATCTTCATTATATTGTCGCGTGTTGGGATGAGTAAAAAAGTAATAATAATATTAACAAGTAAGTACTATTATTAGTAACAAATAATATTAACACAAGCGGACTGCGGCCGGCTGCGCACGCGTCGCATTTGCACCGAAATCGTAGCAAATCATTTTCAAAGTAAGAAAATTTATACATGTTCGTTATTATTTTTGCTTACATACATATTTTGAATTAGTTTATAAGATTGTGTTCTACAAAGAACTACGTCAATTTTCAGCACATTCAGTTTTCAAAATACATATGTCTGATTATGTATCCACCACGGAGTAAATCGTGATACAGACTGTCGAAAACAATGTATGTTATGCACTTATGTGGGCAGTTATCAAGATAAATCGATAGATCATAAATAAGGGAAATCATAAGTTGATAAGCAACTATCGAAATAACCCAATTTTAGCCACAGAAATGTGCAGCCTATTGCCTTGACAGGTTTATTACGATTATACTGCATCGGAATTGGCCCGCAGGCGAAAATACCGGCTCCAATCAACTATTGCGTTTTAAGCAAATTATTTGGAGACTAGCTGCGCGTCGCCCGCGACTTCGTCTATGTGTATTTTCATCATAATATTCAAGATGAAAAAAGTCTATAGAGGACCTTTTCAAATTCTCAGGCTACTCGTACCTCCAATTTAACCAGAAGTGAACCTGTGGGGGGTGAATTTCCGAAAAATCCTGCCATTCTGCTCACTTTCGCTATTTATAAGGAACTATTGTGCAAAATTTTAAGCTTCCAAACCCAGCGGTTTAGGTTGTGCGTTGTCTCTTAGTGGATGAATGAATGAATTTAAGAATTTTATTAAGTAGACAAGCGTGTGCCCGATGGGCTTGTCCTTCGGCAAAATTAACGAACTTTCCCACAAACATGCATCCACTAACAAACCACTTTTGGAAAAAAACCCTCCTTAATACTCATTTTATTTTACTCTAGCTCTTCGCCACTTCGTCCGCGTGAAATTAGTGCTTTTTCTATCGAAGTCGAAGTCTCCACCCCATTTAAAGGGTAGTTATGCAAAATAAATAAAAACTATCTTTATTGTTTACCTATAAGTAGTTGTGCCATGTTTCATGTTTTGGAAAAATCGTTTAGTACGTTTCCATAGTATAACGTCCCTAAGATTATTTATACCAATTTTCGAAACATTCGAAGCAAGCAGGAAAATCGTTCCCTTAAAATTTGATTACCCATATTCACCAAGACGTCAGTTTTATGTTTTTATTGAGATCATCAATACCAAGTTTCAAATTAATCGGACCGCGCGTTAAGATTCTTCCATACGAACATACAACAACACTACCGATGGATTAGATGGCGAAATTAATACACGTATAAGTGAGAGATAACATCCACCTGGCGCTAATAACATTAGGTGGAGTGCGGTCACAAATCAGTTCATATTACCTACATTGATTATGCGAAGATCGTTTGTTAAGCCGACTACGTACAATAATACGATTATACGAAGTAATTCTCCCATGCAGTGGTTAGGGGTTAGCTAATAAACAGATATATTATTTTAGAAATAGGTGAATACACTTTTGAAGAACTGAAATAGAAACGGATCGTAATTCAATCCCAATCGATTTTATTTGAAACCATTTTCCATCATTTAGTTTAAAAACACAGTTATATCAAAAGCCACCCAAATATTTCGCATGTACATTTCAACCGCGCGGCCAACTCATAATATTTGACGAAACTTTGCCAGGAATTAGTGCTAATTTGTTACTTTACACACCCCTTTTCGTGAATTTGTTACAAAAAAAACTAAGACGCTATGACAAAGAATAGTTGGCCGCTAGAACCGCCACTTGCCGTAATCATCGCCCGTGATTACACAGAAACTATATAATACAGATAGACGAATGATGCATCAAAAGAAAGGTCTTAATTTGTTCAATTTGTTACAAAATTTAAAAACGTCATAACGTAAATAAACAAAAAGTTACGCAATATTTAGTTCTCAGGTTATGAGTAGGTAGGTATCTCACCATAAATATCAAATTAATAGAGGCTAATGTGTATGGACAATTAGTTACTAATTTGTTACAGCTAAAAACAGAAAAAAAATACTAGAAAGTAGGTTCAATAATTTGTTAGAGTCGATTTTAGTTGGCCGCTCGGACGGCAATATGCCTAAAATACAATGGCGTTTATCTCGTTATAAAAAGTAGGTTTAAGCTAAGTTTTAGTACTAATCGCCAGGTAACGTAACATAGTTTGGATAAATATGGCGAACATAACTGTAGCATCCATATTTTAGAATATATTTACAATAAATAGTAGTATGAAACCGTATGAGAGTAGGGTGACCATGATTACATTAGTACCTACGAAAGCATGTTTTCGTAAACGTAATAAATTATTCTATAATTAAGAAAAGTCGTCCTTATTTGACAGACAAAGATGTAGAGAGTTATTTTAAAAGATAATTGATAATATGAATACAAAGGTCTAATGTCCGTTGACTGCATCACACACAAAATATACATACTACAAATTATTGCTATGTAAGTACTTACATACTAAGGGCAAGAAACGTAAACGTAATAAATTATTCTATAATTAAGAAAAGTCGTCCTTATTTGACAGACAAAGATGTAGCGAGTTATTTTAAAAGATTTCTCCGATTTTTATAAATATTAACGATGTCATTTTTTTTTCATTTCCACGTTCATTTATCAGCGACAATACATAATTATTATGAAATAATAAGATTTTCAAAAGGAGATTTTTTTCGTTTGCGAGCAGCCACCGGATTGTAGAGAACAGTTAAAGCGCTTAAGAATCTGTCCTTAAGATAGAAATCCTTACATTGGATATTACGCTCGTCACTAGAGGTTGCCTCGATCTAGGTCTCGAGATGCAAGATGCACGCTGCCGCTGTGCACTTTCTCACAGAATGTTCACAAGTTAAGTGAAATAACAGTTAATTCTTCCCTAGGGAATCACTATAGCAGTTTATAATATATACACACGCGTTGATAAGTTTGCTAATTTCAATTTTACGTATTTACAGTTTGAAAACACGAAACGTGCGTGGGCTGAATTGTCACTCTTTTACTATAGATAATTGGCGGGAAACGCATATACTATAAAAGCAGGCTTGCGATTGGATGGAACGTAAGAGCCCTTTAAATGGAGCTCTGCCTTTGGTTTAGAAAAAAGAATACTTAAACGCCGTGATTTCCGATTTGAAATTGGCGCCAAATGTTACTTTTTAAATAATGAAAGGAGTATGTTTACGATACAATAATATTATACATGTAAATTAAAAGCTAATTCAAGTAATTAAGCTAAGAATATTTTTAAGACTTCTTCGAGACGACCACATGTGAAGTGAAGTGAAATCACATTAAAATGTGGCAGAGACGAATTTCATGTCTTTTTATAGATACTTAGGTAATATTTCCGAAGGTATTATAATACGTACTACAGTTTATTACTTTATTCAAGTCATCATAAAATTGTAAAAATTAAACTTACCGCAGTTGATTTGGATTCCTCTGCAATACACTTTTTGGTGGTCAGTTCTACATTAACAAATCCAACATATAAGTGTGCACAACTCATAGCTAAGCACTTTTAGATACTTCTGGATTTAGTAATAATTGTCTCAATAACTTAGTAGTATGAAAATCACGGGAATTAAATACGTACGAGCACACACCACAAAATACTGCACAGTAATGACAATATTCACAACAAAAAATAATCGCTTTGCAACAAATATTTTTAACAATAGTTTGGAAACAAAAGAGATCCTTTTTCTGGAATCGTTCCCATCATAAAACACCTGCGCAAAGTCAAAGAAACGATAATTTTATCAGTACCTACCTAAATACTTTAAAGAATTAAGAACAATAGACATCAATATGGCCGCAAAACGAACCGCATATTCGTTCGAACAGAGTACAAAATTAAAAACATGCTTTCGTAGGTACTAATGTAATCATGGTCACCCTACTCTCATACGGTTTCATACTACTATTTATTGTAAATATATTCTAAAATATTGATGCTGCAGTTATGTTCGCCATATTTATCCAAACTATGTTACGTTACCTGGCGATTAGTACTAAAACTTAGCTTAAACCTACTTTTTATAACGAGATAAACGCCATTGTATTTTAGGCATATTGCCGTCCGAGCGGCCAACTAAAATCGACTCTAACAAATTATTGAACCTACTTTCTAGTATTTTTTTTTCTGTTTTTAGCTGTAACAAATTAGTAACTAATTGTCCATACACATTAGCCTCTATTAATTTGATATTTATGGTGAGATACCTACCTACTCATAACCTGAGAACTAAATATTGCGTAAGTTTTTGTTTATTTACGTTATGACGTTTTTAAATTTTGTAACAAATTGAACAAATTAAGACCTTTCTTTTGATGCATCATTCGTCTATCTGTATTATATAGTTTCTGTGTAATCACGGGCGATGATTACGGCAAGTGGCGGTTCTAGCGGCCAACTATTCTTTGTCATAGCGTCTTAGTTTTTTTTGTAACAAATTCACAAAAAGGGGTGTGTAAAGTAACAAATTAGCACTAATTCCTGGCAAAGTTTTGTCAAATATTATGAGTTGGCCGCGCGGTTGAAATGTACATTATTTCGCGACTATAAAATGATTAAGCCCGCGCGGATAAGAATTTTTTCCGAACTAGTTTTTAGTACACCCCTAACTAGGTAATCTGAGCCAGAATTATTTTTTTTGTACAATTTGGCATAACCTTTTCTTTGAATCTCGTTTAAAGCGAAGAAAATTATTTAAAAGAGTGGAATAGTAGAGTTTTCTGTTAAACCAACAAACTATCATGAGCAATCCGTTGCTTGCAGTCATGTTATTTGCCATAAAGTCACGTCATATTGCAACTCAATACACAATCGAGGTATGGTGTTAATTGCTGACGATACTTCCTTGATTTTTAAAATTAATGGACGTGCATCAAATCTTGACGACTTAAATAACGCCCTACTGCAGATCCAAAATTGGTTCACTGCTAATAATTTAGTATTATATGGAAAAAAAATGAAGTGCATAAGATTTTCTTTACCAAATGTCAAAAGTAGCAATTGTGAGATAGTATTGAATCAAGAGAAACTAGAATTCGTCGATAAAACTGTTTTCCTGGGGATCACGCTCGACTCGAGGCTTCAATGGGGTCCTCATTTAACATCCCTTGCAGGACGGCTAAGTTCAACAGCATATGCTGTGAGAAAAATCCGTCAATTTACTGATGTTGATACAGCGAGACTGATCTATTTTAGTTACTTTCATAGTATATTGTCGTACGATATTTTACTATGAGAACGGGCAGCAGCCATCGAGTCTATTTTTATTCTCCAGAAAAGAGTCAAAGAGGTGAAAGACAATTATATCACTAGAAATAAGGACCAATTAGTTCAACCCGGTTTCAGGCTGGCTAGACTCATCTTTCATGGGGTACTGCTTAAAATATTACAATAATATAAAAACGTTTTAACAAAAATATTAAACCGCCGAAAAAACTAAAAAGCATAAAATAAAAAGGTTTATTATTTTTTCTTTTCAGTTTTTTCGGCAGTTTAATTTTTTTGTTAAAAAGTTTTTATTTTATATTTTTTGTGGCTATAATTTACTATTACTTAGGGTTGGATTTTTTTTCTAAATTTATATGGGACTTCGGGGTATACCCTTTCCAATAAAAAGAATTATCAAAACCGGACTACTCTGTAAAAAGTTATGCGTAAAATAAAATATATACGCGTCCGTTTTTACGTCGCTTAAAAATACCTACTCACATACTTCAATTCAATGGAACGAAATTTTAAATCTTATATAAAACGCACACTATGCATCCAGGCATGTTATAAATTGGGGGATTACATTGCTGATGAAAATGCTTGGCTAAACGCTGGTCCTGCTCCATAAGGACACACAAATAAATTGATTAGCATTTAGCATTGAAAAATACTGTTGGAGCTGCTGAAGATTCTAATATACTATTTTTGCATTATATAAATTCAATCTCATGGTATTTTATAATTGCATAGCACGTGTGTGTGAGTACTGTGTACATACTATAAAGCTACTGGGCATTTACTGGGAACGTCTTTCATTGCCTTGCCATGTGCCCTGGCGGCTGAGAGTATGTCATACTCACTCAAATGTCTCGCTGATAGTGGCGCATGACCGCATGTGTTGAATCATGTACCTCCCTTCAAAATGGTTGAGCTGAATGGTGCTAATCCATGCGTCATGTTTTCGTGAACGGGCCCCATCAGTAGGGACTGGATATCTCTTTGCTACCATGGCTTATTTTAATTTAATTTAATATTTGATTTTATTTTTTCATCTTTTCATTACGGTCGCTTTTAACGTTCTGCATCGTTCTCACATGCCTAATTTTTAACATGAATGATGTAACGAAGACTTTATTACCATATAATTTTGATTTAAAAGAGTGTCTAAGGAGTTTCTTACCTGTTCTTCTCCATAGGTACCTACGCTTTGGAATGGGCAACTAGCTTCATCTTTCTGACTGACCGACTCTTTGACAATTCAAAAGTGCCTGTAATTGGTTTATAATTTGAAATAAATGCTTTGAGTTTATGGTCCAACCTGTCACAAACTCACAATGCCACAATATTTACGTTAAACCGTCGCTTATCCAGTTATCAATCGTGCCGAGATCGGTGTCCGAACTGAAAGTATCGCTGAATATCGGCCTCCCTCAGGGTGTGACATCACCGCCCCCACCTCGCTACGTTAAACTCGTCGCCTGCCATTCAATTGCTTTCAATTTTATTGATACAAGGTGAAAATTTGAGATGGAACGGTAAAGGCTGCTGCTTCGACCGTTGCAGCTAAAGGGAACCGATATGAGAAAAATGCCTTCTTAAAAAAATATTGCGAATGCGAATTATGTGCTTTCAGAGATTTTGGCGAATCTCAAAATACTTTGTGATAAAATATGTGAGAGTAATTTGCTTTTTAAGCCATTGGTAAGGTAAAGTCACTAATGCTCGACACTTTAATGAAACCACTATGTTTATATGAAAATAATGATATATTTATCAAACAAAACAAATCACAGCTTTTTTATATGAATGCGGTGTATCTTAGAAAAGTATCCTAAGTAATAAAATTTCCAATAATCAACATATTTTTAATTATTATTAATTATTTTTTTATATTGTCTTAAGTACTAATAGATAACATCACAAAAAAAGAAAATCACCTTAAGTAGACAGTCAAATGCACTAATAGTTGACATAATATTTAATTAATGCAGTTGGAGTTTTAAGGGCATCAGTGTGCTTGATATACTTAATTAACTTAGGTAATAATTACTTATCCATCAACCTCTAAGCCACTATCAAATTTGTACTTACTATTATACTAAATATGATTATAGCTGGTGATATTTGGTTCATCAAGGACTTTAATTATTTGAGATTCAGTTATAGCACTGATATCCCTATCATTTTCTTTGAATACTGTTTTAGACTCATCACATGCTACCATTGCCATAACTTCAATTTCTGTTTTAGTTACTTTTTGGACAATACAAACATATTTGTAATATCTCTTTTTCCCAGGAAACTTAACGATAACATAGTCACCTTGCTTAATTCTACTCTCTTCCTCATATCTTTCTTCTTCGTTTTCCTCATCAGTGACTTCATCAGAAATATCATTCACGCTGTCTCCAGATTCTACCCATTCTTCTTCGGTAGTTGAGCTATAGTCAGTCTTTTTAAGTTTGTTTTTTATAATATTTTTACTTTTCTTTAATTACTTCTTATCAGTCTTAAGTTTTAGTGCTTTTTCAGTCTCTTCTTTCTTTTTTTTTTTCCTTTCCTCAGCTCTTCTTTTTTTCTCATCCTCTAATTCAGTCTTTTTCTTCCCTTTGTTTTCATGGTATCTTTGCCATTCCAAAGATGATACAACAGATGGCACTTTTTCTTTCCTTCTTTCTTCTGAGTTTTGTTTGGAGCTTCAGTATCATCTGAGCTACATCTCAGATGATACTGAAGCTCCAAACAAAACAAAACATGTTCTTTCCATTTTTCGTTTCATTGGTGTCTGACCCTTTATGCAGCAGAGTTACCCTAGGTACCCCAAATTTTTTTGCCGCAGTTGACGTCGGAACTCCTCTTCTGCATTCTTGAATAGCAGCTTCCATATTAGCTCAGAGTAACGAAACATCTGTCCTTTTATTGACGGTATAATTATCCGTCTGGATCAATAGAACCAATAATTGACATCATGTATACCCCAATAATAGACACCATGTCTACCTTTAGTTAAAGTGATCCAAAATTGTTGATATCTCTACAGTAATCTTTTCATTAGAAATAGAGTTCAAAACCGTACCGAACCTAACATAAGAGTTTAATATCTTGAAACACCAATGGATGACACACCTGTCATCTATTAGATATTCATTATTTTTTGGAACTAATAGTAGACATATCATAATTTATCAGAAAAATATTAGCAAACACAAGAAAAGCACGTTTATCACTATCCCAACTTATCATTGATACGTTGACAAATGAGTAAAAAGTATTTTTTTAATAAATATCGATTCAAAACTCACCGTCAAATTTTGGCGTCCTTAACATAAAAAATAAGAAAACGCGGACCGCGTGCTCACTTCATTACATGATTGACAACGACTGACGACATTTTGAAATTTTGTTTAGAAACTGTTGGGAGTTTTTGAGAACAATTCATATATGGTGCTAGGTGTCCGATGATATTGTAATAAGAGTCATTTTACTAAAATTGTTTTTAATACAAGAACATTTTTTCGTAGGTGTCATCCTTTAGGTCACTGTCTGGCATTAGTGACTTTACCTTACCTATATTTGTTTTATAATGGAATGGACGGAAGGGACATGCATTTCATATTTACAAGTATTGTTCGTTGCTTTTCGGGGAAATCGGAATTAACAGAACGGGCAATATCAATACACGTTCACCACATACCCTTCGACTGCTTTTGTTGTGTTATTTTTCATTTTCTTTTCATTATTAATTTTTATTTATAATTGTTTCGTAGTACCTGCCTGTTAATTTGTATGAGGCCTAATAGTGGAGCCTGGTGCCGTGTAACAGATTTTTCTAGAACTACATCTGAGGGGCAATTCTACTAATTTTAACAACGTTCACAGTCTGATCTCAGTCTCAATCTGTCAAAAAATACTTCAAATTTCCCTACATTTTGACAAGTTTTTGACATTTCTTTGTCGCTGAGATGAGACTGCGACTAGATTTTGAACGTTTTAAATTACGAGAATTGGCCTTCAGGTACTAGCTCTCAAATGTGAATTTATATAGTTCAAAACTGTTAAGTGCTACAAAATCATTGTAAGAGAAAATAAATAAACTAATAAATAATGTTTGATTTTTTTTTTACGAAAAAAGCTGCACTATTAAAAATTCCTGAACTTTTGCCCACTGAAAGCTCGTCTTAAAAAAATCTCAGATCATTTGCTTTGTCCTAAAAAATATTGTAAGTCTCGAGAAAGAGCACAGCAGAACCTTTAGCGAACTTTAATTAAACGAGATCTTGATACAGACTGAAACTGAAATCTCGGTAATTACATGTAAAGAAATAAACCTTGTTAATAAATTAATATTTTTAAAGCTTGGATGGGACAACGTTATAGAAATTTTCAACAATGGAGAAGTATGTATGCAGGCTATAACTATATAAAAACTAATAACCCTTGTGCGCGTGTGCTGAGTTTCTAGTCAAGTTTCAGATATCACTCGTCTGTGTCTTGTTTAAAAAGTCATGACGCATGCTAAAATAAAGTATATAGCCTGGGTGGTGCATATTTGCATTTCTTGCCAGCATTTGTAATGTACAGCCAGCCCTAATAAAAAGATGGAACACGGAGAAGGAACCATTTAATTGTCTAACCACTGTTCCATAACAATGTATCCACAGTAGGTACAAAACATAGTATACAATGTATTTTACCAAAACAAAGTAAACATTTTGTCCCATAAACATCTATGACCAAAACTCGACCAATACAAGGTAATCTACACAAATCTCATATACATATATGTATACAGTAATCATTCAATAACGACGTAAACAAAAACAGTTCATTCACTTTAAAAGTTCAACTTCGAGAAGAGGTGTTAGAAATAAGTATTTAGCTGAAAATGCGATGTCATAACAATTTTCGTTTACGTTTACTCTAAGGCGTCAGGCTGACATCATTCTAATTATTGCCATGACAACGATCACATATTTAGGTAGTCATTCACCGGAAGCATTTGCGTGTAATGTAACATTTCAAATTTCATTAATGAATGTGTCGTTGAGCAGTACAGTGCGTACCTGTAACGATATAATAGGGAATATGCATGAATTTTTTTCATGGCATTTATTAACAAAATATTAAAATACCGTAGTAGAGATGACAAAAAGTGAAATTAAAATTAAAATCGGCCAAGAAACACGGCCGATATGAGCATTTAAAACTATTGATTACACACCAATTAGACAGAGAGATCCGACATAGACTGTGACGTCACATGTCACTACGGCCATATAAACTCCGTGTTAAATTTCGTTTTGCGAGAAAAAGATAGAAACAAATCTTCGATGGCTCATATCTTTTTTAATTTCATAGTTATCCGAAAAACAGTTTTACTAAACTGTTTATTACATGAATGAGGATTAATTTTTTAAATAAAAAAAAATCATGCATATTCCCTATTGTAATATTGCAGGAGGGAGCATTACACAAATCGATGTTACTCGTAAATGTACGAATACTCACAGTTCGAGCGGTTACAAAAGCAAATGCTTCTTAGTCATTGCATCTAGTTGGCGCAGTATTGTATCGCAATGATCAAAATCAAATTATGGAATGCTAATTAAATGCGTATGAATGACCTTAAAAAGCCTAATCAACATTCGTTATGAACTTTCCTGATTAACATATTTTCATTTCAAATCAAAAATCTAAAAACGTCATGCATGAAATGAAGAGGACAAAAATAAAATTCTTGTTCTTCTATTACACGAAGTTAAAGACGTGTTATTCGATATAAGTCGTATGACGCTGTAATTCAATTCAGTCATGAATCATGTTTTGGGACAAAATGTTTGATTTATTATGATAAAATTAATTGTGTAGTTTGATATTTTGTACCTACACGGTTACGGAGGGGCTTGTGGCTAAGTAATAACAGATCAGGTTAAGCTATAATTGCCGCGGTCGGTCCGTGGATGGATGACCATCTTTACATACCAAAGCCCCTCCGTGCCTCGGAAAGTGCGTTATGCCGATGGTCCCGGCAGTCGTTCGTGAATCTTTGACAGTCGTTACGTGTCGTCAGAAGCTTTAAGTTTAAAGTCTGACAACCAGTCTTTCCAAGGATTATCGTATTGCCCAGTAATTGGTATATTAATTTATAATACTGGTATTCAGCTGAATCCGGTTAGACCGCAAGCCGACCCTAACTTAGTTGGGAAAAGGCTAGACAGATTGGTTTTGTACATAAACGGTGGTACAATGTTTTGGAACAAAGGTTGTTGAAATAGTTCCTTGAGCGTGTAGCCGTGTATACATCTTTTAAGGGCTGACTGTGCCACACTGTTGTTTCATGTACCTTCACGTGTGTGAATGTACCAGTTATATCTTACAACAGCTATCCTAAAATATCGAAGATCTTTAAAGATGATTATAGGATGTTACAGCAATTTCCTTGATATCGAGGAACTGCTAATTGGGCCGGTAATCAAAACCGGTGTCCTTACCTTACATCCCCCTACCTACAGTGCCTACTCTATTTTAGTATGCGATTCGTTATAGGTGCGTATTGTTGTTTTTATCACGAATCGTATTCAAAGAAATATGTTTTTCATGAAGGTCGTGCTTCCTAGTTTTTTTGCTTGAATTTTTTTGTTAATTAATCGTGTTTATAAGTGCCTAACCGTGCTTGAGAACGAGTGGATAGTCATTTGTTGAGTGAAAATCGTACAATATTTAATATTCCAATTTGTATTAAGGCGACTACATGACCTAAATCGCGGTCTTTGTCGAACTGCATAGAAAAAAAGAGAAGCGCGATGACACAACGCTGGTAATTTATTGCAAAATATGAAGCAATTATCTATTTACCAAAAATCTATTGTTTGGACTAAAAAATTAAAACACTAGTGCTTTAGTATATTGCTTGTAGAATAATCTGAAAAAAAAATCGTAATGATTGTATGTATATGGTTTGTTCCGTACGCAAAATACTCGCATTGACGTGGAGTTGCGGACACCAGCCCGTATTACCTATGCATATTGGTTTGGTTTTTATTGGATAAAGAAAGTTTTAGAGGTATCTTAATGATTTTTTTCTATCGTATCATATTAGGTGTATTATGTTTCCAACACACTATCTACCTAGCATATATCCTGACGAATAGCATTATATTTTCTGATTTTGTTTACTGTAATCGATCATATAGGTACTTTTATTGTTTGTAAAACTTGCGTTTTTTGCGTTTAGGTCTTGTAAGCCAAGGGGCTTACAGGACCTAAACGCGCATAACTAGCTAACCCGACAGACGTTGTCCTGTCCAATTTTCAATAATATATACAAAAATCCCGTAGAAAAAAGGACGTTAATTTTTTTTTCAAATTTGGAATTTTTTCTATTTTGTTCCATGTAAACCTAAAGGTTCCTTCAAACAGGCGCGACACGACACGCGACACAAAGGCACCGCAAGTCGCGCAACGATCGGTGCCTTTGTGTCGCGCGCGATTCGGGTCGCGCGTCGCGCCTGATTGCAGGAGCCTTAATTCGGACTATTGCGAACATTTTAAAACGAATAGCCAAATCGGTCCAACCGCTCTCAACTATGCTCAAGTGAAGCGCTTGCCAACGACCAGCAGTTCATTTTTAACCGACTTACAAAAAGGAGGAGTTTATAATATGTTCGACTTTATGTGTTTTTTTATCTATGTTCCCCGATTTCTCCGTCAGTTGTGGTAACGTAATAATGCCTGCACGCCATCTAGCGTTCTCATCTCTAAACTATCGCAATCATGGCGCTTGAGTTTGCTTGTCAAAACTCACGCACACTAGTGATGCATGTGTCAAATTTGGTCTGGATTTCACGATCGTTTTCCTCAGTAAATAATAATAATATAATAATAATATATTTCATAAAAAGGGAGATTGTAGTACATGAGGCATACATAAAGTTATACATGTCATATAAGTTTGTACCATGTCAAATACAATCTGGTGGGTGAAGTTCTGCTTTCCTAGCTAGGTTATAGAATAACCTGTGTTAAGTAAATAATGTAAGTTATTTCCTAAAAATGTCGATCGCGGGGACATTTCATTAAAGAAAAGTGATAAAATGATTCGTTTTCAACAAAGGGTGTCTATGTTTAGCGTATAATACGCAAGAAAAATGTATGGACGGCCCATCGAAGCATCCTCCTTAACACTACGCAACTAAATTTCTTGTGATTTTAACAGTAATTGAATTATTGACGTGGTGTTTTCATTGTTTGCCTATTGTATAATTAATATTAATAAGTTAATTTCCATCCATTTTAAGTATTTCTTTGAAACGCGGCCATAATTTTAAAAGCCAGTTATCATTTGGAATTGCATAAAGTTCTACGTGGAGCCAGCTGGTATTACCGTTCATTCTTGAAAGCTTTTGAAACTTTGTACCACGGTGTATCTCTGGACCACGAACAGTGTACACCGATCTGAGGACGTGTCCTCTACGCGTCTTGTACATAGTTCCTACTGCTAACATAATATTCTAAAACAACTAAAAAGCCGGTACTATGAGATCCGAGCCATCGCTTATCTCCTAGTACAACGGTAACCGTTACCCTCTCGTTACGACCGCATGCAGTTATTTACGCATTGAACGTTTTCCTTTACTTCTGGATTATGCGCTGAACATTTTATAGCTCGTGCGGCCCTAGTAGTTTTTATGTGAGTGTACTTTGTTCCTGACTCTGTGTAGTAGTACACTGAACTGCGGGTCAGGTTTCATGAACCTTCACGGGTATGCACAAATACAATATCCATAAAGCTCGCTTTACTGGGAATTAAGGTTTACTGTACATTATGTACTCGTTCTAGTAGATATGGAGTGTAGTTGGAAATTCGTGTGAATGAACTTAGACAGGGTTAATTTATTTATTTGAATGTAGTTAGATTTGGTGCATTTGGAAGTATACGCACGAATAAACCTCCCAATTTAATCAGCAATTAACTTATACTAAAATATCTTCGAAAGTTGGCTTGATTCCAGAAATACAAAGTTTTCGGTATTTTAGTTGATACCCAGAGCACTATAAAGTTAACTAGGTTGCGCTGTCACAGGTGTCCTACAAACATTTAACTTCGATCTTCTTGTTATTCGTTACTTTATGTTTTAAAATTAAATGTAAGTATTGTTATTTGTTCTAGGTGACATCACACAAAAGGGCTATGAGAAGAAGCGGACGCGCCTCCTCACGCCGTACATTCCACAGCAGCAGCCGCAAGGTAAGTTCAATTTTCTCACCTTAACCATAAAACGCAATATCGCTGCTAACACCGATGCCTGAACTAATAAGGTACCTTACCAGACCCATCAGTACTGCCACGTTTTTAGTCCGTGTTCCATAATTACAGTACTGAGGCGTCCAAGGCCGCGACAGAAGCGTCGCCGGGGTCAAGTGTCAATTGATCGCCGTCGATGGATGTTGGACAATCGCGAAATTATCGAGACGGCCCGGCCCGATTCCGCAACGAGGGTCAAACGGTGAGGCCATCTTGAATCTGGACCCCCGACTGCCTGTATTTAGAACGAGAGTACGATGAACCGCTGATACACTTGCCGGCTCTAAAATATTACTTACACTTGAACGGCTTTCACGAAACTGATAGCAGTTGTACTTGTGTACAAACATAAGTAAGCATTAAAACAAGTATGTTTTTCCTAATAGAAATCAAACCTAATATAATATGATTTATTTTTCCGTAAACAATCATTCTGTATTGTTAACTTTCTAGCTTAATTGCAAAACATATTCAAAACACTTGTTGTCAAGGTTGAATTGCTTTTAGCCAGACAGTGTATTTTAGAGCCGTCATCAGATAATTTTGCATCGGTTCAGCGGTCGAAATTATTAAAATAATGAGGTCGACCTTCATTCAATGCTGACACAAAAAAGAAACTAAACAACCATCAAGCACTGTCCAACTGCCATCGATAGCGATATTGTTTTTTTTTTTTTTTATTTCCTTTTTCCCCTTTTTAGTTGTTATGGTTTAGTTAGTCGGTATTCCACACGCACACAACCACACTTTATCACCACGGTACTATTTCGTAAATGGCACTTATTATAACACTAGATAATGACACTGTCGAAATGTACCAGCTTTAATCGCTTGCGGTGCAGTTTCGCCTACAAAAAATGCTCACTAAACCTTGGCCCGAGGTGAAACGTGAGGGGTATTTAATTTAAAACTAACTAGACGATTCGAAACTTACTCTGGGGTAATTAACTTGTAGGTAAACTTCGAGTTTGCTTTGCATGGGACGTGTCTATTGATTTCCAAGTGGTACGTCCCTTTTAGCGGGCTGTAACGAATAAGATTAGAGCTCGTTCACACTAGTTTACTGACTGTCTCAACGTCTTTTCCAATAATTGAAAACGCTCAGTTACATTTGAAATTCCGCACAGCTTTCGTCAAAATCTGCTGAATTTGTTGTTAAATTCAGAATCCATCCAATAAATATAATTGTGTTACGATTTGTTGCGTACCGTTGTCTCATTGTGTTCTAATTGTCGCATCGCTGCATATTGTTGGACAACAATATGTGGGTAATGCACTGAATATATTAAAAGCCGTTTAAGTGACTGTAGGCGTCGGCTGTCTGCCGGGTACGCATGACGTAATGACAAACCTTTCCCTATCAGGTTCCTAATGGATGTAGTAATTGGCGTAGTGTTGGAATGTACATAAATTAGTTATTAATATGAGGTGAAATCGTTTAGAGCGGATGCCGGTGGCGACTAGCGAGTCAAGTGCGTCGGACATTTCGCACTGCACTGCTAACACTTGTGATAAGCGTAGCGGGACCAAAATAATCACTATCGTTAAACGAAGAAATACATTATCGTTAAAATGAAATCCTCGTTGAGTATAATTAACCACCATCTTATCGTAATCACGTAAAGTCCTTTATTCACGCTATTGTGGCGTTCATCCTTTTCTTGCCTTGACAATCTTCGGAGAAATACCTGCCGTTTATAACTTTCACTAATAAAAAAATCTAAAGATTGTAAAGATAACAATTTAACAATTTGTGATGACAACTGCATAACTGTATCAAAGCGATAAAGATTTCCAAAGAACATAATTTTAATTAAAAACACCTCGAATACGTTCCGCTACGCTGATGTATCACTGTAATCACAAAAGAATTTCAAAACGGTACGCATTATTTGGTTCACATAAAAAAAACACATTAGACAGGTACATACGTAGTACTTATTACAACTATTATGTACGTAGCTTGTTGCGTGTGAATTCACTCTAGTTTTTTTACGAGTGAAATGTAACGGCTGAGGAGCCGAGATTTGATAGATATTTTTCTATTATACATTATGTAAACAGTAAAAATTTACGAGCATAATGTTAAATCTGTACAAACATAAGAATCTCATAACACAAGAATCTCTAATTACACCTAAATCTATATGTGCTCCAAAAACATCCATGGCGAAGTTCTCCGAAAAGACAACACAACAATAATTAATTACAATATTCATTCAGTATTGATAGTTGACAATTTATCGAAACAAAATGGTCGATTTAAAATAGCGGAGAAGCTACATTTATCATAAATTAGGCTAAGCTAATAACGGACCGTTTCCAATGCCCAGATAAAGCAAAACACTGAAGGTAAATAAATACTGCAGATACTAGTTGTAACGATTTAATTGGCTGTTCATGCTCAATAAACTTTCTGATCTTTTTTGAGCCTTCATACCATGGCTTGTTTGATTCTCGTCCCGTTCTATCTGACGTTATCAAGGCTTCCACACATGGTAACCTTCAGATCCGTCTGACCGCACGTACCGTGTGAGGCTGATACGGCTCAAGATCTACCCCTGAATCGAATTTTGTGTAGGTATGACCACGCATCCGGTCAAACCGATCTGGCGGAGTTTAGTCTGTGCAGATATCCCATTTCCCACCAGTTCATCCCAGGAATGTTTTAGAATATAATGTACCTACCAAATATCCATGTATCCTTGTTTGAAGTACGTTCTGCGGAACAATTATCCACAGCTTCCAATTCACAGTACGTCTTAGGACAAAGATACTACTGTTTGGATTTCACAGCACTTAAAACTGAGAGATCAAAGAACGCTGAATTAAGTGTGTTGAATTGCACCAACCCCTTGATAGTATGTAAATAACTCTATCTCCCTCTTTCTATTGACATCCTTGTCTTACTGTGGGTAGATAGTGTGCTCTCCAGTGCTAGATATTTATAGATCCTGAGATTGTGCACTGTGTGCACTGCGACTTTTACATAACTGTTCTTCTGTCAATCTTAAAAAGTTATCTTCAAAACGTTACGTGTTTTTAATAATAATTACGATCAGGGAAAACATCGGCATTCATACGAAAATAGTATAAACAAATTAAAACTTACTTCACAATGCTCCATATTCTCGAGGATTATATTTTTAGACTGATATCAAACTGATTAGTTGACACGAACTAACAAAAACATATCTGATAACATTCCCGAATTATCTTGTACGTTGCGCGTCAGAGTCTCATCTTCCGATATTATGTTTAACGCGCCCTCATTAAGTTATTTTGGTAAATCATGAACAATGGCTAGCATACGTTTTCTGTAGGACCGTATCGATTGGCTTAGGCATAGTTTTTGGGCCTGCATTGCGGTACCTGATAACGTAAACAGCGGTTATCAGCCGGTTGTTGAACCCGCGTGATAACCTACACCGAAGGCACGTTAAAACCTTGTCACACCACACCCGCTAACTGTGGTCACTCACGACTACTGTGATGTGGCTGAGCACAAATAGGACTTTTTGTGGTTTTAGGTTAGTTTAATAGTGTGAAGAAAGCATTTATAGATTGGCTGAGCACAAATAAAGGCTCCTACAAACAGGCGCGACACGCGATGTAATCGCGCGCGACACAAAGGCACCGCTCGTTTCGCGACTTGCGGTGCCTTTGTGTCGTGTGTCGTGTCGCACCTGTTTGAAGGAGCCTTAAGACTTTTTGTGGTTCTAGGTTAGTTTAATAGTGCGAGGAAAGCACTTAAACAAGGTGCTGTATTTTTAACACAAATAACTCGATAAAAAGTAAATGAAGCTTAATTAAGGCTCCTTCAAACAGGCGCGACACGCGATACAATCGCGCGCCGCACACACGCGACTCACACACAATCAATCAAGCTCAATTAAGGCTCCTTCAAACAGGCGCGACACGCGATATAATCGCGCGCGACACAAAGGCACCGCTCGTTGCGCGACTTGCGGTGCCTTTGTGCCGCGTGTCGTGTCGCGCCTGTTTGAAGGAGCCTTTACCGTTTGTTTTAACCCAACTTTCCGCAACTCAAAGTAATCAGTCGTGTATTGCGTTTATTCTAAAGAACAGCACCTGAATATTTTTATAAAACGAAATTTCTTTCAATATTTATTCATCAACTTAATAAAAGATTCCGACGAACTGAGAACCTCCTACTTTTTTGAAGTCGGGTAAAAATAAGTGGAATATATTAAAAATGTTCGCGTCGATGAATTCAATCATGGGATTAATCAACCGATTACTGTTCTGCTTACAAGAAAATTAACGTCAGTATCATTTGGAATATTTCATAAGAATGCAGCAAAAACATAATAAGTATTTTAGGTAGTTCGATGATAAATACTACCCCTCGTAAAGAATTTATTTGATGAAAGAAGTATATAAATTTTGATTCTAAATTTTTTGGCACCGTAGTCTGTAGATTTTCCAATTCCAACTTCGATCTTCATCGAATCATGACCAAATGGGGCAAAGCAAAACTAAACAACGACTATAATACACATGAAAAAAGCACACACGTCGAATTTAAAAACCATTTTTTTTACATCTGTTAAATCAACTATGTAGGTAGTTTGTTCACTTCAAAAACATTAGACGTGTTCTTTTTATGCGTTTTAAAATGTCAAAAAATGCTACCCTTTGACTGCTAGCCGTTTCAAATAAAACGTTTCATGGAATGTATTGAATTTCGAGTGTATGAAATATTTCCGAATTCCGAGGATTCAGACACTATATATTCAGCGTTGAGCGTTGAATATACAATTAACCTATTGTTACTGATCCTTTTTGTTTACAAACCTTTTATTATGATTTACCTAATCAGTTTGTTTTTCTTTTCAAAGGCATTTTCAAAATAAATATTTCTATCTTGGAATTTACTCGTTCTTGCAGTCGATCAAAATTCCTGTGCTCGGAATGTAATATAAAATAATGGCATTCTGTGTTGCGATTATCGGATATGCCATTTTTAGGGTTCTGTACTCAATAAAAACGGGGCCGTATTATTGTACTAAGACTCAACTGTCCGTCTGTCCGTAGGCTGTATCTCATGCACCGTAATAGCTAGACAGTTGAAATTTTCACAGATGATGTATTTCTGTTGCCGCTATAACAACAAATACTAAAAACAGAATACAATAAATATTTAAGGGTCCCATACAAGAAACGTGTTTTTTCAGCGTTTTTGCTTTGTGGCACGGAACCCTTCGTGTGCGAGTCCGACTCGTACTTCGCCAGTTTTTTTTCAGTTCATTCTGCATAGGTATTGAAAGAAATAACAGCAATTCTGGCACGTAATAATAATACCGTCGCCGTGCGAAATGTTTTTTTAAATGCCTTTGAACTGACATTTGACCCGATATCGACATAAGTATTTTCCATAAGATCTTAATATTTTAAGCTGAAGATGTGCTGAAAAGGGCTTTTTAATGTCAAAGCGATGTTGTGTTGCTCATCGTCACCATTACTTTTTTGTGTTACTTGTTTATTGTTAAATGAATATTCGTCAACGGTTGCCTTTGCCATGCCTTTAACAGGCAATCAATTTCAATAATTGATCATTATAATGATATAAAAACTGGAATTTTAATTCCATTCATGGATCAACGAGCAAGTCTCATAAATCTTGTTCCTCCATCTATCTACTTAGCCGACGAATATTTATTTAGCGTCTAGGCGTTGATGTACAAACAATGGTTGCCAACATTGGCCATGGCCTGTTCTGGACGCAGTTGGTATTCAGCCGCCTCGGGGCCCGCGAGGCGACGGCGGCAGCAGCCGACAGCACACGAGGAACCGACGCACACACCGCCGCGTCACGCACAATGAGAAGAGATACCATTCAGGTATCCGAAACGGAGCCCTCCGATTGGTAGTTGCCACACGCACATACACTCGCACCCGACACAACAGGACGTAGACAGGATATATTTTAATGATACTGTCGAGTACAAAAATCCTCTAGAAGGGTTCTCGCGCCCCTTTCTAAATCATGAGTTAGACATCAATTTTGTACGGAATCGCTTACCTAACATTTTACAATAGTTTTTCATGAACGACAAGAGAATACGTACCGTTTTTCATACAACGATTCGTATGCGGATAATATGATAATTGCGCGCAGTAATATCGTAATATCTTCATGTCAACATGTATGATAGGATGAAATTACATCCTCAATTTGAGCAATTAAAACATTATAACTTGCGTTGCACACAAATATATTATATCAAACAACAATTTTCTCGAACATAGACGACATTTGATTATCAATAATACATTGCGAGCGTTCACTCATTACGAACACTAATTGTGCAGTAAATTTCAGTAGCGTTCAAAAAGTTTAATAGCGTGGTAACGCACGAACGTACGACTTGTAATATACAGTAGTAAACAAGTAATAATAGACTATAAGCTCATTGTTATAGAGATGAGAGTTCCGTGCAGTGTTTCGCCTAGGATTTATTCCGGTTTAAAAAGAAACATGAGATTACTGTGCACACAAAACGCCTCGGGAGCTCTGGTGCACCATTCGGTTAATCTACGATTTCTCGCCAGTTTATTAAAAATAATTCTATTAGCTTTACAAAATGTTAATATGATGTATAGACCTGAGGGGTTCTTAGTTTTTGTAGACTTAAAAAAAAGCGCATCAAAACTGTGTTTCCAACATCTCGCTCTGTGTTTCCAACATCTCGCTCAAGGTTTTGAAACAGAATGTAAAATGTATCTCTATCCACATTCCGAAAGCGAAACTCATATATTGGAATAGCGCAAACCATTCACTAAAATCCAATAGACGTACGAAGCGAACTGGCACAAATTGTATGAACCGCTTAACGATACAGAAAATTAGTTTACACGCCTAGTTTTCATAATAAACAACACTAGTAATTGATCGGTTCGCTGTACACAAACACACTAAATCTTCACAAGTGTTTTTAATTACGCTCAGTTATCTCACGAAACCAAGAAAAACAAATAACGGGGAGCAAACGATACGGTACGCATTCGTCAAATATAGGCCAATGGTTTAAAAAAAGTATTACGGTACTCGTGTAGAGTTGTTTCGTAACAGGAAAGCTGTACTGATGAAATTGTTGCATCTCTCATGTCGCGATTGGGGTAATGAGGACGCTTGCTTATCTTGGCGCTCTTTGAACGTAGCCAAGCGATTTTGGGACCGAACCAAAGATCGATGACTGATTTATGAATATAGCCTGCGATTTTGTTAAGTTCTAAATGTTCGTTTTAATGTGACATCAATTGCACATGTTAACCTCTTAAATATCGTATGAACTCCACCGGTTCGTAACAAAAATACTCTCGAAACGGCAATTAATATAATCGTGAAAACCGTTGAGCACTTACATGCAAACGGCTTCTGGTAGGCGAGTTAGTTAAAAAGAAACCTTAAAAAACAATAACGCATCAAATAACTTTCCATGATCATTTTCTTACGTTGATGTAGATCACCTGAAGACCAACAAATTTCCCTTGATCAGCTTTTACTGACTCAAGAAAACCGAAGAAAACAACCTTTGTTGGTGTTAACTTAGAAAGGTAAGGTAGTCCTTACAAGAACTTCACAAGTTATAAACTAAATAACGTGTATTGTAGAGCGTTTTTACTTTTTACTGAACAGGCTTCTGAAAAACTCTTTTGAGATAAAAAAGAATATGAAAACGATAGCCGTACATTTGTGGGCTCTTAAAGTTTGTTTGGAAAATTGTTGTAAACTTTATTTACATCAAGTAGCCAATGCTGAAGGTTTGACTTTTGGATCTCAGTTTACATGAGGTTTAAAAAAAAATACAGAATGCTGCTTATCCCGGTCTATATAGAGCGGCGCGTATAAATTGTCCTAAGGGGAGCTGGCGAGCTCACCGTCCGATCAGGACCAGGCCCGTGCCGGACGGCGCGTACGTGTTCCACGCGCGCCTCAAAGAGATGTCAGCATTAAAAGAAGGGGCCCGTAAGGGCCGAAGCCTGCCGGGTCAGCGGGATTGTCCGAAAGGGTTACCGCTGGCCCGGAACATAAAGGGCGAAGGAAGGAACACGGGTGGGTTTTAGTCAGTAAGAGTCTGACACTCCCTTCCGCTCCACCCAGAGCGGGAGGAGTCATTTGATGATTTCCCATCCTGAAAAAAAAAAAAAGGGGAGCTGGCGCGGTTGTACTTATACTAGGTAGGTCGCTCTATTGATGATAATAATTATAGTTCTGTAAATACTTATAATTTCACGGACTACCCTGGTGCTTACGCTGTAACCAACCAATTGGAAGACATGTTTTGGCAAGGACACTACCAGCCGCACTATCAGTAGTGTCGTTTCCAATTATCGACACTACCAAGCCTATTTTGGATTAAATTGTACAGTCAGTGCGGCTGGTAGTGCCCTTGCCAAAACATGTTGAAAGACGCTTTTTAGCACTTATTGAAACTCGTTAAATACCTTTTATGTTAGTCAAGCTTAAGCATATTTTATCTATTCTGGAAGACTTCATAAATGAGATCCAGAACTACGCCAAAAGTTTTAACCCATCTGGATCTTTATAAGTGAAATGTATTGTTCATTGAAAGTTGATAACAGTTTATTCGGTACGGTCTCACAATACGATAGATAGCTACTCGCTAAAGAACCACAACTGTGCGCCATTGTTTCGCTCCTTTTTGTTCGGCTCTCGACTTCGGACGAACGTTACTCCTGGAATCTCTATTTAGCTGTCGATACGGGTTTTATTTTCGTATTATCGGCCCATGGATTGCTCCCAACGAAAGTGTAATTGTTTGGTTACTGGAAAACAGCACCCTAATAGCGTAACACACATATCAACCGGAATCTGAATAATTTTGCAGCAAATTGCTAATTCATTGCTTCATAAGTTCGAAAAATTTGTCTGCTCCACACGTAAATAACGCAATGAATGTTGTTGAACTGTCACAATGAAACCAATTCCGATTGATAATGTGTTACGCAATTGCCCCGCTCTGGTTGAAAATGATTGTTTTATAAAAAGGTAAAACTGTTTCTGGTTTGATATTCCAATGCAATAAAAGGTTTGAAATCGTCGTTTCAGAAAATAGTTTGATATTAACCTATGATTATTTTTTTCGGCGAATTAAGTTCACCGCCCCGGACAAAGCATCAAATTCCCTCTTTCGAGATTTCTATTTGTTCGTAAATTCTTAAGCGGTACGAATGCAACGTGAAAGCCCTGGTGGACATTACCTCAAAGCTTAAATAAATACATTCAGCTTCTCTAAGCTCACACCAAAAACCTCAATAAATACTTGTCGTACACACCTTAGAGCACGCTTTCTTTAGGGGTCTACAACCATCGACAAAGTAGCTTGATGCACGTGTCTGGGCACCCAAATAATCAACTTTTCCAGTGCTGAAAGAATAATCCCACCAAAAACATTTTCATGTAAAATGTTGTCAAGACGAGACCACATAATAATATGGCTCGCACTGTCAAAAAGTTATCAGATCTCATGTAGAGCCAATAATTACTTCTAACTCTACACGCCCTAACTCTACAAGCCCTAACTTCACAAACTCTACACCTTAGTCAAAATATGTATGAGGCTTGGCCGTTTTATCATCAGTGACTCAGTGACGAAATCGGGGTTTTTTAGATATTAATAAAATCTAAAGTATAAGAGCTATGTACTCGTAATTGACACTCTATGTGTTTAATAAGTCCACTATTTGGGGTGGATCGAATAATCGATTTTCCCACCCGTACGCAAAATACGCGCATTGACGTGGAGTTGCGGACACCAGCCAATACCTATTACCAAGTCCACTATTGAAATCATATCCCGAGAATTTTGTTTATCTGGTTTAATCCAAACCCAAGTTATGAGGGTTCAAAAACGACGATGCGCTTTGAGAAAAGGTAGGTAGTGCCCTTGCGCTTCGCTTGGCTCGTCTTGGCGGGGGCACTATTGTGCCCCCAAATAAAGTTAACAAAGCAAGTTAAACAATATTCAGGCACAATTCACGCCAAAAATTTCTCATTCGGAAATTCATTAATTAATATTCCGGTGAGACATTTTGCAAGCGAGAAGTAATTGTATGCATTTAATCGTAAACACATTGATTCCTGTACGACGAGTCCTATTCCGTATTGATTAGTTATAGGACTCGTCGTATCAATTTGTACATAGCCAAGACGAAGCTAGAATCAGTTCAGCGCGACATTTCCTCCGAACTATTCAGTGTGCCGGCTGCAATTCGTATTTATCTCCGCAGTCCGCTTTTACAGTTAACAGGATTATTCACCTGTAGCTGTTGTATCGATGAAGCGATTATCTGCTGAATTAGAGTTGCTCGATTTTATCCATTTTGAGCTTATTAGAAAGGGTTTTGAAGCGATTATCTGCTGAATTAGAGTTGTTCGATTTTATCCATTTTGAGCTTATTGGTAAGGGATTTTTTAAACTAAGAAGGTTAGATACGCTTGTGTAGGTCCTTTTGATTGAAACATGTTCTTGCTATTGCTGCAATTTTGGGTAGACTGTTTGACAAACCCTTAACGACATAGGCTATAAGGCCATCGCTATTTAGATACACCTTTGACAATGAATACTTTAATTTTTGGAAACTCTTAATAAACTACACAGCAGTAAGCAGCTGAATTTGTTTGGCCACACAACACATACAATGTCGAAGCATTACGCAAAACCTAATCAAGAGGCAAGCACTAATTCCATATTTCCCCACATGTAAGTATCTTCATAAAAGAAAAAGGTATAGTTGACCCAAATAAACAACAAAAACTCTCTCAAGGTCACTTTGATAACGTTCACTATACGACGATACTTTTAACGATCTTTTTTTTCGAGTAGATGAAATAGCATATAGCTACTATAGGCAAACCTTACAAGAGTCGTCGCCTGCGGGGTATAGGGGCGCGGAGTTGGGACGAGAACGGGGACCGGGAAAGGTGCGGGCGGCAGGCGCATTCTTGTCAAAACTCAGTTCGCACTTCGTTCGCTACGCGGTTAGCGATCGGACGTGTTGACAGGTGCAGACGCTTTGTGAGAGTTGTACATAAGATAACATTATCAAGATGAGCCGAAATGTATTCGCACATGAAATTAACGGACGATTAGACGGACTAACGTATGTATACAAATATTTTAGAAAAACAATAACTGGATCCAAATTCTGCTGAATATCAACAAGATATACCATTAAACAAAACCGTAGCAAAAGTTACTGGACTATCGCAAAAGTTTATCTAGAATTCTACAACAAGGAAAATTATTAAAAGACAACGAAAGATTTAAATCACCGAGAAAACCCAAACAGATTCGCAGAAAAAGAGTGAAAGTAGACGATTTCACAAAAGGCGTGGTAAGAAGAAAAGTCACTCAGTTTTACACAAAAAAAATGCCAACTCTAAAAACTTTGATTGCTGCAGTTAGAGAAGAGAGTATATTATCCCATATTTAAGACTATTATTACATGATCTAGGTTTTAAATTTAAGAAATGCGGATCTAAAAGGAAACTCCTTATAGAACAGCCGAATATAACATCGTAGAGGTGAAAATACCTACATACTATTTAAAAAATATCGTAGAGAAGGACGACATATTTAATATCTTGACGAAACTTATGTTAATGCGTCTCATAACGTTTCAAATGTTGGCAATCAAAGGATGAACACGGCGTGCTGTCTCATATCGGTAAAGGAGACCGTTTGATCATCGTACATTGTGGAGGCCAAACTGGATTTGTAGACGGAGCACTTGTGATATTTAAAACAGGTGATTATTACGATTCTGTGAATTTCTTGAATTTCAGTAAATGGATAAATCTCATGCCTAATATAACAGCAAATTCTGTCAGCATATCATTCGTTTCGACTATGGCTTCTACCAAGCCAGCTAGGCAAGATTGGATACGACGGCATAACGTGCCTTTTGATGATAAACTTGAGAAACGATGACTTATTTAAATTAATTAAAAGCCATTTCTCAGAAATTGAAAAAACTGATATGAAGTGTTGAGTTTGCCTTCATACCACCCAGACCTGAACCCAATTGAGTTGGTCTGGGGTGAAATTAAAGGTCAGATAGCACAAAAAAGTATCAACTCTAATTTGGATCAAAAAAATATCTTGGAGGGATTATTTGCTGGATATTCCTTAGAGAAGCTCCCAGCATTGTGTTAACCATGTCAAAGTCAAGGTCGAATACTGCAACCATGACAGTGTTCTAGATGATGTTGTTAATGAATAAAAATTATTGGATGTGCAGGACGATCCAGATGATCCTGATAATGGCTGTTTCGAAAGTGAAGAATCAAGTTCCAGTGATATTGATATGGACTTATGTGATTGATTTATAATTTTGATAAATCTTGCATATAATAAATATGACATGACATAAGTTTATTACTTAATATTTTATTTTGTTACCTACACGTAGTTGTTTCACATAATTTTGTAAAGTCATCGATCAATTTTCTAATAAAAAATCACAACCTGTTCACCGATATCTTAAGAACTGTCCAGAGCACATTTCGCCTCTTGCGTATCACGCACGCTACGAGCGCCCGCCACCCGCATCTCTCCCGGTCCCCGTTTTCGTCCTACCCCCGTGCCCCTATACTCCGCAGGCGAGGGCTCAATTAAGCGGTTTGCCTATAGTTACTAGTGAACTCAAATACAGATGCAGTGGTAGCAAAGTTGTATTGTGTGAAAAGAACGCGAACAGTTTTATTAAGATTGCCATGCTATAACGATAAGTTAATGAACTTTTTATTGGTGAGGAACTGAGGAGAGACTCCGCGAGCAAATACGATACGCAGCGCGGATACAGGAAGTGTCCGCGCGTTTTGTTACAAACGATCCGTTTTCCCGATAGCACACCGGGAAAACGACAGTTTATAGTTTGCATAACTATTTATACCTACGCGGTACAGGACGTACACTTCCACGGATCAGAATGCCAATATAAAGCGACACTAGCGGTGTACCTTAAATCGAATAATGACGGCGCACATACTTTCAGAATTTTTGGTATATTGCCAGGGCTATTATAGTGCATAAAATCGGCACAATTAGAAAACGCCGCACTCAAAATAAAGAATATGGAATGTATCCGTACAAAGGGTTAATTGGTCGTGACTAATGGATTGAGTAAGACAAATAAAAGTGACGCGGCTTCTATTCTCACGTCGCGCGTCGGTCCGTTTTCGTTTTGTGGTGTTTTGTGTGTCAGTGGAACGCACCTGCTGGCGGCCGTGACGTCACATGCTAAACACGAAAATTTTACAAGTCAATGAACTTTTTGGTTACTAAATTATAATATGTATGTATTTTCATAGAAACTTCAATATTTTCATTGTTTTTGTTTTTCAAGCTGAATACGAATATTTACAGTAAAGAGTTCGCTTTTTATTGCGCTGAGTATCTTTGGATAACAATGTATTATTCCTACTCGAGGTTGTGTGCATTGACAAATAAAATAAATCGATAATATTACAAACAACAATGCATACAATCAAGTTTGTAATAAAATAGAATGGCTGTAAAAAAGCAAGAACATTTCATAAAAGCCATTCCAAGCCAAGCCAAAGAGCGCTAAGAAGATTATAAGACCTACTTTTCCAACAATTCAGGACCGATAAGAAGACGCCTTCAAATAAAAGGTATTATATTTCTCCAATTCTCTTGAGTCCTGCCATAAAATTTATTAAAAGACGACAATAGGCGACATCTCGACAGCGGCTACAATAAGGTGAAACCAGAAAAATTGAAAACTGAAATTGGTAGTATTAAGTGCACACAAGTCGAACCACAGCACTCTTTGCTTCATTGAGATGGTTTCCGGAATGAAACTATAATTTTGTTCAGAAAATGCCGTCATGTGTTCTCGTAAGTTTCTCATTTCCACTCGTCGACCCAATAAAGTTTTTATTTTGTAAACATCAAAGGGTGTTTATAAAATAGTGTAAAGGTTTGCTGCATCTTTTTGCGTCATTTAGCATGTTTCATTGCAACAAGAAAAACCGTTGCGTAGAATAAATTATCAGTTTAATATGCCTGCATATATTTTACGAACAGTTTTCGTAAAATATATTAAAAAAATAAATTTTCACTGCCATTTTTCCTTTTCGTTGAGCATTTTAGCGTTCAATAGAATTTTATGGGTGTCTAGAGCTTTCAATATTCCACAATATGCAGGTCGTACGAGAACCGCATTTGAGTTGAATAGTGCATTTAAAATTACTTATCGGAACTAAACCGAAACCTTAACATTCGCTTTAAAAATGCGTGTAACATCACTTCGCTCTTTTGTGAAACAAATTGTCTTTTGTGGAAGCATCGAATACTGAATAGCGAGTTCTTTCGGACCCAATAAAGATTATGTAGCGCTTATTGTCAGGTTTCTGTTTGATCATCACACCGTATAATGTCAAGGTTATTTCGACGAAAGAAATGCTATTCCTATTTAGACGAGTTCCGATTTGAAAGAAAGTTAAAAAGGCAATTCCTAAATGAAAATCGACATCAAACGAACTTTAGAGTTTCTACTCCATAGCACTCGATAAGTGTCAGATTAATATGAATCTAAATACCACGCGACTGGTTATAACTTGCATCCTATAGACATTGAAAAGCGTGGAATTCAATAACCTTACAGGTTTACATTGACTTGATTGAAATCCAATATTCGCATAGATATGCACATCGTTTAACGTACGGAGGAAAGTGATTCAAAAAGAAAATTGCGCTCGATTCCGTCCAACATAATTTACCGCTTCAAAGAGCTTAAGGATTCACGCCACCATTTTATTAAAAATGAAGATCTAATCTAACTAGCCTGTATTGTGCAAAAATCCTCCCTCTCCCTTTTCCACACAATTCTGTCTTTTGCGAGTGCCGGCCAGTCCTTACGGTAGAAGTCAAGCTCGTGCCGCCATCTTTGTCTTGGCCTGCCCCGATATCGTCGTGCGTTTAGTGAGACCCAATCGGTGGTTCTTTTAGCCCAATTGTCATCTGACATGCGGCATCATGTCCGGCCCAGTCCCACTTAAGTTTAGCGGCTTTCTGGCTAACGTCCGTTATCTTGGTTTTGGCGCGCAGTATTGTGTATTATAACTTACCTTAAACGGTCAAAAATACGAACCCCGAGGATACTGCGCTCCATGACTCGCTGGCAAACCTTGAGCTTGGACCTCTACTGGTGTCAAAGACCAGGTTTGAGCACCATATGTGAAAATGGGGAGAATACACAAGTCCATAATTATCAGCTTGATAGATCAGTTTGGTAGATCTCCTTTTTGAAGATCTTTCATTGACCAATAGCTCCCCCAGGCGCTCTCGGTGCATCGAGCAACTTCTTTGTCTTGCCGCGCCTGGAAGGAGACTATTTGGCCCAGATAGATATAGTCGTGGACATTATGCAATCTCATCCCCATTATATAATCTTCTTTTGATGCTGTTAGTCATGAGTTTGATCTTTGACATGTTCATCCTAAGCCCAATCTCGAGGCTTCCCTTGTTCAAGTCTGCGAGCATGTTACCCAACTCAGCCGCTGATGAAAATTGAAGAGTTAAACAAGATTGTCACACTTGCAAGCTGGAATACAAAGTGCAGTACAGCTTCGGAGCTTAATTTTTAAGGAAGGTAACAGAGCCATCTGTCGCTGCCCACTAGCAGATACGATTATGAAAATTCACAACATGCAAGCAAGGGTGGAGTAGGTACTATGGGTCACATGCATTATTATTTACTTACTTTAAAAAAAAACTGTTGAAATCACACCGTTTTGAAATGATCTATTAAATGGAAAGAACTAATTTAGGTCTTCGTAAAAGTATTATTGTCAGCCTTCTTGAGCTTTGCTACCACCGCCTTTGGTCCCCCGCACGTTTCCAACTGATCTCATAACATAATTATCATAATCTAATACCATTTACTCATTACATTGGATTTTTAAAACTGAAAGAGTCGAAGCCACTGCTATCAGTGTTTGAAAAACCGCCGTTCAGGTAAGATATCTATTAAGTTTTTGATTAATTCATATTCATCTTCCTTTATTTATAAGGAGTAATGACACAATAAATAATAAGGTTTTTACTAGGAAAAAGTTAATTGCCTCAGTTCGCTGTGACTGGTAGAGGTACATGATGCACAGTTTTTTATTGGCAATCTAGCCTTCCTTTTAATTTTAATTAAACGTGTTAATTTTTTTTCCATAGTTCACTGCCTGCTTTGTGTTTGTAGGTAAAAACTCCCTATGTGAAAAAATTGAGTTCACAGACTACAATAAAACATAATTAAATAACCAGATGTTCCGTAAAACACAGCTTCACAGAAGATTCATTTACTTGCATAATGTAACAGTTACATAGGCAACAAAACATTTTCAATCAGAATTTTGGAGCACCATAATTTTTTCTTAAATGAAATCGATTGAAGCACTCATGTTAAATCTTTTCTATTACCAATACTTACAAAACTAAACAGTTTAATTTGTTGTTGAAGTTTGTTCTAAGAGCAAAGGTTTGTATTGATAGTGGTGGATGACTGTATGCACGCTATCTAGGCTGCACGCGGTTTTCGCGCTTATATTTTGTGTGATTGATTGGTAAGCCAACGCTGCACACCTGTGTTGTGGGCTAGTCGAGCTACGAATAAGCTGAAAATGCAGTCCAAAACCAATTTTTTTAGTAGACCTTTTGTCACTTTCGGGTTATCATTCCAGTATTGCAAATCTGAATACGTTATGCACTATAGTAATAATAAATCTTTTGCAAATATTCCACAGTAGTGTTGACTGTTGACAAGTATATAACTATTCGGAACAAGAGCACCGCCACAGAACTTGAGCAAACATTAGTCAGTGTTTACACACTGCGTGCAGTCGGTAAATCTTGTTAGTTCGCTAAATACAAGTTGCCAACTACACACCTAGTGTAATGCTCACATGGGCGAACTTGTACTATCAACTTCGATGTATTCCCAACACTTACATTGTTCCGAAGTTCGGATTTCTGATAAGCCCATGCAACGCTGTCAAATATATAATAGAGCGTTGCTGAGGTAATTTACTTTTTATTTATGTAAACCTGTTTCTTGAATTATAAAATGACTATAATCTATATCTATACTAATATTATAAAGAGGTAAAGTTTGTAAGTTTGTATGTAGGGGGTAATCTCTGGAACTACTGGTTCGAATTGAAAAAATCTTTTTGTGTTGGATAGTCCATTTATTGAGGAAGGCTATAGGCTATATAACATTACGCTACGACCAAAAGGAGCGGAGCATCAATGAAAAATGTTGCAAAAACGGGAAAAATTATTTCTTTTTGAGAGCTTCCGTTGCGTACGCTGCGTAAATGGTTAAAGTTACGTAAAAATCATGTATGACGCAATTGTTCGCCTTTAAAAGTTCCAAAAAAAAGTCCGCGACAGTATATGTTTATCTGTCAAGGTTGACTAACTATAACCTATTTTATGGTAATCAAATTTGTTCTAAAATAATGCATTATTTGCGAAGGTGTTTTTATAAACATGATATTGATCCTTATCCAAATAAATACGTTATTCAGCACAAGTATTTAGTTTTGAACAAAATTGCCCTTGACACCATTTGATTTTAATGAATATTTTAGGAGATATCATAGTTTTAAAATAACTCCGCAAGGCGGCCGGCAGCTCTGCGAGGTACTATACCGCGTGGCCCAGCCGGGTGGCCGGCTACCTACTACGAAACGGTTGTGCTCAGTAAACTGCTTTTTTCAATTTTAAAAAAGTAATTTTTCGACATAATACTTACGTTTGGATGATTATTATATAAACAACAAAATGTTAATCCTTATCAAAATAATTATATTATAAAGCTGAAGAGTCTGTTTGTTTGTTTGGTTAAACGCGCTAATCTCTGGAACTACCAGTCGGATTTGAAAAATTCTGTTTGCATGTGATAGCCCTTTTCTTGAGAAAGGCTATAGGCTATTTAACATCACGCTATAGGCTATATAACCTTTAGGAGCCGACCAAAAAGAAAAAAGTCAGAAAAAACGCTAAGCAAAAACGAAGTAATAGCGCGGGCAGGCGATGCGATGCGACGGGGTGGGTCGGAGTAACAAGAAATTTCACGCGGACGAAGTCGCGGGCAGAAGCTAGTTATATTATAAAGCTGAAGAGTCTGTTTGTTTGTTTGGTTAAACGCGCTAATCTCTGGAACTACCAGACGGATTTGAAAAATTCTGTTTGCATTTGATGGCCCTTTTCTTGAGAAAGGCTATAGGCTATTTAACATCACGCTATAGGCTATATAACCTTTAGGAGCCGAGCAAAAAGAAAAAAGTCAGAAAAAACGCTAAGCAAAAACGAAGTAATAGCGCGGGCAGGCGATGCGATGTGACGGGGTGGGTCGGAGTAACAAGAAATTTCACGCGGACGAAGTCGCGGGCAGAAGCTAGTCTAAAATATAGGCAGACTCTCTCGTTTCTTTATACATTAATCAATAAAAATACTTTTTTACTATTGATGATTTGTTTTGTGGAAATAATAAGTATCCGTTGAAAGAAATTACCCGGATAGCCATTTACTGTTATTTTATCAAATCAAATCATTTACTTCAGGTATACACCCATATAAAATTTTACCAGATTACAAATTACAATCAAAAATTATATCAAAAATTGAAAATATCAAAAATTATCAAAAAAATTAAGGTCTTAAATTTATGATGTGACAAGATTATGGACGTTTATTGGAAACAAATGAATTTTCTAATAAGCCCTACATAACCTGGATAACCTAACCCGAGGTGTGCTTGTTTACAGGCGGGCTCGAACAAGTTACAGATACACCCTATACCTACCTCGCCGTACTTACAAATCATTTCCTCTCCTTTCCGTTTTTCTCCGCTTTTGTGGAAACCGGGCCTTATACTGGCGTGTCAGAAATGAAACACTATTTTCGAACCTTTATCAGGTTATATTTTAACTAGTGACCGACCGAAAGTTCGGTTTCGGTTTCGGTTTCGGCCAGTTTCGGCCAAATAATCTAGTTTCGGCCATAGTTTCGGTTTCGGCCAGGAAATGGCCGAAACTTTCGGCCGCGCCGAAACTCGAGTGTCCATGAAATTATCGTCCCTCGTTCGGCGAACTTCGCGGCTAGCTCGTGCTCGCTCGTCGCGTCGCCGGCTCCGTTCGCCGCCGTCCATCGTTAATCGCATGAAGTTGAGGTTATGTTTTGCACATACGAGGGCGGTCCCATAATGAATTGGCCTAACTATGAACTAATTAAGGAAATGAAACGAAACCAATTTTATTTTTCAATATAATCACCATGAATACTACTAACACACTTCTGAAATCTGTGAATCAACATCTCTAAACCTTTATAAAAATAATCACAATTTTTAGCCTCAAAATGACCGAAGACGGCCGCCTGCAACTCTTCATCGCTTGAAAATTTTCTTCCTCTTAAGTCTCGCTTTAAATTTGGAAATAAATAATAGTCGGACGGGGCCATGTCTGGACTGTGAGGTGGATGTTCAACTTCTGTGAACCCGCATTGACGAACTGCATCCTTCGAAACACCAGCGGTATGAACAGGGGCGTTGTCATGGAGCAACAGGACACCTTTAGACAGCTTGCCTCTTCGTTTTTCCTTTATCTTGTCTCGTAATTTATATATTAAATAAGCATAATATTAGCAGTTTACGACTGTATTACGTTCTTTAAAATCCGCCATCAAAATGCCTTGAAAATCCCAAAAGATTGCGCAAATCAGTTTTTAGCCGATTGTTGCACCTTTGCCTTTCTAGGGGGCTTTTCACCCTTATAACGCCATCCCATTGATTCGCGCTTGCTTTGTGGGTCATAATACAAGATCATAGTTTCATCACCAGTCACTAGCCGCTCGATCACAGTCTTTGAATTTTCGCCACAAGATCCAAAACCTCCGAAGCGCAGCGCACTCTTTCCTGTCTCTGTACCGCTGAAAGAAGTTTCGGTACCCATTTTGCGCTCACTTTTTTCATGTGAAGATGTTCATGGATCACGATGACGTACTTTTAGAGAGCCCAAGCCTAGCTGCAATTTCTCTAATCTTCAAACGGCGGTCACTCAGAAACTCCTCTTCGATAAGAGCAATCGTTTCGAGAGTGAGCTCTTCCACAGGTCGATAGTCGTGGGAAATGTCTTCGACGGTTTCTCTCCCGAGGCGAAACTCTTTCACACAATTTTTCACTGTGCTATAGGAGGGGGCAGACTCCTTATACACGTCATCCAATCGTTCTTTTATTTGGGCAGGGTGTAAAACTATAAACCTTCTTTAAACAAAAACTTTATGACACTTCGATACTCAGTTTTCGACGTTTAAAAAAAATACGCGACTCTCGTGCTAATGCCTGCTAAACTAAGACTAAGCATTTCATGTCGATGCGTGTTTCTTATACATATTAAGTGCACGATAAACGTACTATTTAATGGAACACAACATGTAGCGACATGTCGCGTAGAACTATATCAGGCCAGTTCATTATGGGACCGACCTGGTAAATGATTAGGTAAGTATTCAACTGTTTGTATGTATAATATACATTGTATATTCAAATAAATGTGTAAAAAAACACACCAGATTTCTGTATACGATAGAAATTTTAAATATGCTTAAGTTTCGGTTTCGGTTTCGGTTTCGGCCGAAACTAAGAGCAAGGCCGAAAGTTCGGTTTCGGTTTCGGTTTCGGCTGAAAAACCTGTTTCGGTCGGACACTAATTTTAACGCGACAATCTATGCGCATTGATACGTAACTTACAATATCTGGTACACGATACCACGGGTGACGACCTAATTCGGTTTCAAAATTTGATGGAGCTTGTTACGAGAGGCTCTCGCTTCTACGTTACAGCCGGTCGATTCTGTAAAAATCTCACCGTGAAAGCTTAGGTGATGTGAGTTTGTTTTTGCTAGGAATTGACACTATTGATAGCTCACTCCACGCTCACTTCACCTAAGTTTTCACGGTGAGATGGTTACAGAATCGCATTGCTGGCTTCAACAATATTTACGAAATAACCGCAACTTGCAATTTGGTGTTTCGATGACACCAAAACCTGCGTAGACCGTAATTTGTGATTGCTTCTACTAAAGAACTGGAATTAATGTTGTCCACGACTGAAATAAAAATTATACTTCTGCGAGCCGATTGAAACAATCACTACTGAGACCGCATGGATTTAGTAGGTATTTTTTTTAGTAAGTTTTAGTAGAAATTATAAAGGTATATTATGATCATGCATTTAACAAAGTTTTGTCACATCATCTCTTCTCTCCTTTTTATTAACATGAAACCTATAGAGTAACGATTTAGTTGAAAAAGGTCCTTTTGATTCACGTGAACACGGTATTGCAGTAAGAAAACAATTGCGGTCATGAAGTTACAACAAGAGAGAAATGGTATTGATTTTTACGGGTTATTCGATTGTTTCTGAGAAATAATCGTGTGATGCGGTAGTTGACTAATGCAAAATAACAGGCGAATGTGACGATATTGTTCGTAGGTAACAGTCGATTGAGGGAAAGAGGCGAGTTCGTTTATAGGTGAAAGACCGCGACCTGCCGCTGTGATGTACCTAACCAACTATTTGTATATAGGTACATGTGAGTAAAACGCCTCATGCCTCATGTAGAATATTGTGGTTATACACCAAATGAAAAGCTTTTAAACTTTAACCGAGGTATGAATGCCGAAGTTGTAGAGAGTTTTGTCTCTACGCTTAACAGATTCAAAGAATAATTTGAAATTGTTTACTTATTATAAATTCTAACGTTTTATTACAGTAAATATTTCCCGGACGGAACAAGGTCATATAAATGTGCACAATTACGATTCATATCCAACTTGTAAAAATAGTTTTCACAACCACCAACGGGAGGAAGGAAATATCCGCCCCTAAGACGACCCACTGACCGAAATATATAAAATTACAACTGACACGCCGCATTTGCGATACTCGGCGTCAAACAAATTGTATCCGAAGAGGTTATCCAACAATAAGATTCAATATTTCATTACATTTTTACAAAAGAATACGATTCAATCGTAGACTTAAAAGGGAAAGCGGTATCCCGCGAAATTCAAATTCCCTTACATTTTTTACAATTTGCAGGTCCGTATCAGATAGTATGGTAATAAAAAAGAAATGCATCAAAGAAACGGAAAACATTCAAGCGTTGTAAATACAAAATGTGACACCCGATCACATAGTAGATAATTAGGTACGTCAAATAAAAAAAAAATACGGTTTTTTCACCAAAACGTTTAAACTTAACACACACAGTAGTTACCACTCCTTGGTTTGCAAAAACCTAATGGCATTTTTTAATAATTTCAATACACTAACAACAAACACACGTGGCAGTTACCAATACGGGCCCCTTTTAACCTTGTATGATTGAGTCACGTATACTGGGCCCGATATTTTTTCAGCTTCTTTTTCGTTTATTTTTTAGTTAGGCAATGGTTTTTTTTTCCTTGTTATACTTAGTCACTGTGGCATGACTGTCGAATGCATTGATGTGCTAGTTCTTTACTTTTTTTAATTTGTTTAGACAAGGCGATAGACCCGTTTTACGAACGAGGGACGTGTAATTTATTCGTTGTGCGATAATGGGGTAGAGAGTTGAGCTTCGTAAAGTAGTTAGAGATGCACATAGTTAGCATTTACTGCACTTTCCACTTACGCACTTATCACTTTGGTATTGTTGTTCAGTCGTTGTTGTGCACTTCATCGTTGCGACGACATTTTCTCGTAACACGGTAAGTAAATACGATGACAATGTTGGAGAAATATTTTCGACGAAGTGACTTTAGATAATTTGATCGCCGCACCTTGTTAGTCGTACTTATACCGTACCACTTTGTTTCAGGTATTTTATAATACTGTAGGATCCTTTGATCCTATAATCACAACACATTGTTACATTTTATACAATTTTTTTTAAACTGCCTCTGTTTCAGCTTTTAACATATTGTGTAACTGACAGAAAGATAATAATAGGTAAAGTCAAAGGGTTTATAATATTACCTGGATATAATGATTTCCCTTCAAAGCTACTAGCTATTTCAATAGAAACTAAGATGTCTGTTTTCGCTCATCGGCTGAGTCGACGTAGCCTGCATTGTGATATTGGTTCCCTTTGTCCTTTGACTACAAAATACGAAGTGCAACGGATATTGAGTCTATTGCACCTACGTGCAGGTGACACTTTAATCTTTTAGCGGTAAGCCGGTAACGTAGTTTCATAAGGTAGGTACTTGTGCTTTTCTCCTAAAGTTCATCATTTTGAGGATACATACGATTTGGAATAGTTGTCAAGTGCTACTATCCGTAGCCATGGCTTGGGATAATCTCAATTCGTTGCCACATCCTACAGCCTTGCTTACAGTACACTGTGAATTTCAAGAGCGGATTCTTATCATCCGCAACGGACACACGTGCAAAATATATCTGCTTCACCACGGTCTCCGCTCGAAGCGATGCCGTTGCGGAGTTGCGGATTTACACCGACTCAGCGACACGCCTCCGTCCATACCGCTCCAAACCGGCCGCTCGACCATATTCAACAGGTAGAACTTCCAACTGTAAACACAGCAATTTAGTATATTTTTATTTACAGCAAAAGTTTTACACCAACAATATTTATCCGAAATTCGATGAACACTTGCTCTTTTTAACCGATTTTGACATCTGCCTTCACCGCGCGAAGTTCAGTTTGTGATTTGTTTTTAGCTTTTAGCTGGTGCAAAATACAGCAATAGTTGTAAGTGAACCCAACCAACAAAAATTTTATGAGACTGAGAAAATCTTCCGCCTGTTAAATGTATGTTCTCGTATTATGTTCTAACCTTAAATTATTTTACGAGCGGCTGTAACACCGTTGGTTATCGCTTCCCTTACGATGCTTAAGTCAATCTCTTCATCATATTTAGCCTGCTAACAATCTAAATTTATCCCATGTGTAGGATGTAGGTATGGTAATTTCGCAAGAACCTTTTATAGCTCAGGTCAGTAGGCAATATTATGTAAGCAAAATAGCTGTTTGTTCTGTTTATGTGACAGTTTCAAGAAGCATTGCAAAGCTTCGGTTTTACTGCCAGAACAGCGTTAACCTAAAAAAGACTATCAAACTTAGAACTTGATGTCAGTTCGTTGTTGGCGAGAAGCGTAAAAGTACTGTGACGAATTTTTAGTCCGCATTCTCTTCACTTTTACTAGTTGGGTATATCGAAAAAGTTATATTGGGTACAAAGTACACATAAGTAAGTACCTACACTTTCCATTTACCGTCAACAATTACTTTTTAATAAAATTATCAAATTTAGTTATCGATTAACACATAAAGCTAAATATAACTTGTAAATGCCCAGCTGGTTACACCAGGAACAATGGCGCGACCTTGATTGGAAACTTGTATAAC
This sequence comes from Luperina nickerlii, assembly GCA_963855955.1. Taxonomy (NCBI): domain Eukaryota; kingdom Metazoa; phylum Arthropoda; class Insecta; order Lepidoptera; family Noctuidae; genus Luperina; species Luperina nickerlii. Next base: position 6,136,771 of record OY979662.1, read on the forward strand.
AACTAGCCAAACAGTTAATATGGTGGTTTATTTCGTGTTGCACATTCTTGTATACCGTGTGGCGTGTATACTACGTGCAAAAATATTTCATTGTACACTAACAGAAATACCATAGATATCCGTGTGAAATACCATAGACTTGCTCATCTTTTTACCCGACTGCGCCAGAAGGAGGATTATGTTTTTTCAGGAATCTCAATTAAAATTATTGTATAAAAGCTCGCTCGCGTAGTTTCAGTGATAGCGAAAACTGACAAATTTAATGGCAGTCGTAGTTTTTGAAATACAAATTCAAACATCCGTTTTCAAAATAAATGCGCACACATTTATTTTGAAAACGAAGTTTGAATTTTTATTCTATTCAGTCGAGCGATATCGATGGCATTAAATGTCGGTGCGCTACGTTTTTCCTGTGATTGCAGGAGATGTAGGAATCATAAGCCGCTGAGATCACATAGTATAAAAACTGTTTTACAAAAAAAAACAACCGAATTCCAAAAAACTAACACTACGAAGTGAATAATAACTTAATTTCGGAAGTCAGTGTCGTTGGTTCCGTATTTTCGTGTTTTGACGTTTTTTTTTTTGTATAAAAGTTTTTATTACCCGACTGCTCTAGAAGGAGGGTTATGGTTTTCGAGTGTATGTATGTATATTTCTTTGGCACGCTCTGTAGCCTAAATGGCTTGACCGATTTCAGCTTGAGAGGCGCCGTTAGATTCGTCTTAATTATTGTGAGAGTGACACTGGGTTTACCAAAATTGAAAAAAAATGGCCGATTTATGGCGCCATATTGTCTTTAAAAATTTTTTTCTCAAGTTTATCGAGTGGGGTACAAAATAAAGGGTTTTAAAAGGTGATTACAAAAATATATACAACTTATATGGTTAAAAGTAATTCGAAGTGACAAATCGTAAAAAAACACGTACCAAGAACTAAATCATCTGCGAAATCTTTCACATTTGTAAACTAAAAAGCTGGAATTAAATTAGAAAAAAAACAAAAACCGACTCCAAAAACCTAATAAACACTAAAAACTTAAAAATAATATTAAATTGAAACTATAATTAAGAATAATTTAACCTAAATAACCTTACCTAACTTTAATCTACACTATATTTTACAATTTAACAGTTTTTGGAGTCGGTGCCAAGCCAAGTGTACCTATCTATCTAATTGGGCCATAAAATATTCTCCCTTAATTTTTATTACAATAGTTTACGAGAGTAAATTAATATCATATTATTAGGTACTGATATTTTTACAAAGCTGTTAAAAGTTTTAGCGCTCGATAGATGGCGTTGTACCGTATTCTGAATCGCGACATGATTTCGTTACCGAGAAACCTATGAAGATCAAATTGTATTACTTACGAGTTTCACATTTCGTCCGCAAGAGCGCGCCACTATCCGAACAAAAACAACTCCGTCTTCTGTTGATATTCTGTCTTGTGTTGTAATTTTTTTTTTCAGTTTGTTTTGTTGATTGTTAAAATTTTTTGCTGATATAGTACCTTTTTTTTGGTTAATATTTTGTGAGTGCGGGCTTGGCACCGACTCCAAAAACTGTTAAATTATAAAATATAGTGTAGATTAAAGTTAGGTAAGGTTATTTAGGTTAAATTATTCTTAATTATAGTTTCAATTTAATATTATTTTTAAGTTTTTAGTGTTTATTAGGTTTTTGGAGTCGGTTTTTGTTTTTTTTCTAAAAATAATTTTATTTTCTAGTTTTTAGTTTAAGTTTGTACATAATTCATAGTTTGAAGTTTCTTTTTTCAATTTTTAATAGAAAGAAAATTAATTTTGTATAATATGGGTAGGCCTACTAAACGCGCTGCTCAAATGAGACAGCGCCGTTTGGAAGAAAGTAACGACGAAAAGGAAGAACGTTTAAAGAAAAGTAGGGAAAGAAATACTAGAAACATTTTAAATGAGAGTGATGAGCAGCGAGCGTATAGACTTTCTCAGAAGAGAGCAAACACGAGATTATCAAGGCTTAATGAGAGTCCAGAAAGTCATGCTCAGCGGCTCAATTTGATTCGTGAACGATTATCAAACGAGACTCAAGACCAACGTTCTCATCGTCTTGATATCATTCATGAACGTTTGTCTCACGAGACCGAGGAGCAACGTTCTCATCGTCTCGGTTTGATTCAGAAGCGCTTATCAAACGAAACCGAGAATCAATGTTCCCGTCGTCTACACGTGCAATACGAGCGTCTATCCAATGAATCTGCCGAATCCAGAGCGACTCGATTAGATATTATGCGACAAGCTAGTCGTAATCGCCCTTAAAAGCAAACTGGCGTAATGTTATGTTATGGTATGGCTTAAACTATGCATACACAAACAATCGCAGCAATCGCGAGACATGTGCTGTCGATTTTTAAAGATTTCTATCGTCTATGGTTAGTCCATCACCTCCTGACCTGATGATCACGAGACCAAAATGGCAAACGCCCTTCCAAACATCAAAAAAAAATAATTTACTTAATCAGTCGATGCCTACTCCTTACTGTTAAGGAGTCGTACCTTCCATCATCAGCTCAGCTACATGAGATGATGATCACCATACGCAAGTACTTAAATTACTTCATAAGATTTGCGAAAAACGATGTTTGGGCCCATAAAATTTGAGGGTTGCCCTCGATTTCTCCATGATCCAATCATCAGATCCTGACTTGGTGACTATGGGACCACTTCAGAAGTATCTCCTTTCGCACAAAAAAAGAATTTTGAAAATCGGTCTACATTTGGCGGAGTAATCGCGTAACAAACACACAAAAAAAAAAACATACCGTCGAATTGAGAACCTCCTCCTTTTTTGAAGTCGGTTAAAAAAGAGTTATTCAAAAAAATAAAAGTCCCGACTGCGGTAAAAAAGTTAAGTTAAAAAAAACTGAAAAGCTAAAGACAAGCGGGAACCATTTGAATTTAAAAATATTAAAGAAATGCTTGCTTCCAACTTTTATTTAATTTAAATGGGCTTGTTTTTAGCTTTTCAGTTTTATTTAATTAAAGATTTTTACCGCAGTCGAGTTTTTTTTCTTCCTTTTTCACTTTATTGTTGTATGTACATACCCAACACAAATTCAATTAACACTATTTGCTATGTAAATATCAGTGTCAGGAATTTATTAAAACATCATCAATATAAACTAATAAAATCGTATTATTGAAGCTAAAAACTACCCAAGCAAAGTTAATCAAATTTATATGGAACCAACCTGAGGGCATACCTTATCAATTAAAAAAAACAATACATGATGTTGTTCTAATAATTGTCTAAAGACGACAAGTATTACATACAACTAAAAACTCGTATGTGTACATTGACACATAAGATATTTTAAGCACCAACTTTTAATTAGCAGGCACATTGGAAATCTTGAAATTGGTAAATAAATTACGATTTAAACGTCGTATATATGTCGCAGCCAACTGGTTAAATTAGCCGTTTCGCCTAGCCCCTAATTTAACCCATTTGGTCGGGGTGCCCTGGCTTAGTTACTGCGACCAATTCGGCTCTCGCGTGATTGGTTCCAGTTCCAACCTAAACTACAATATTGAATATCATTCAGGCTGTTAGTTGAACGGGCGCCGTTTAGTTAGAAGGCTAGGCGGTTAACTAAACGGCTAATTAAACCAGTTGGCTGCAACATACACATGAGAGTTTTTGCATTCGATAGAGCTTCAACATGTAGAGTCGCAACGAGGATATGTAGATATACAATTGCAAATTAGCGGTGCCAAGCTGCAGGTGCATTGAAGAATTGAAGACACCGCGCCGACTAGAAGAATCATCAAATTTCGCATAAAAATGCCGGAGACGCATACATTTATGCATAACTTCGAGCATAAGAATAATTACCTAATTTATTATGTACTAAAACCTTTCTGAAAGTATGTAGATCACGTCAATGAAAGAAACATCAAAATTGGTTCATTACTTTTTGAGAAAATCGTGGACATACATACATACGGGTCGAATGCAGAACCTCCTTGTTTGAAGTAGGTTAAAAATCAAAATAAATGATGTTAGTCTCCGTAAAATCTAACTTCCCAGACCCAAGATTACAAGATTGTTTTTTCCATCATAAAAGCTGGAGCATCGTATATTTTAAATTTATCAGTATTTTATTCTCCATTTCAAATTTGGGTGAAACATTTGTTCCTCTGGTTCTTATTTTCTCAAGCAGCATGACTTCAATAAATCTAAAGAAATTAAGAACGTGCTAACTTTTCTTCGCGGCTTTTTAAGTAGTAGGTAGGTACTTTTTCCTTTCAAAGAAAATAACTAATGCATAGTTAGTTCTCTGAAGCATTTCAACGCTTGCTTTCATAAGTACTTAAATAGTTCTCTTCATTTTAATACTACAATGGCACTCATAGGAGCTTTTTAAAGACCGCTGTGCTGCTGCCAAGAATACCTAAATGCGTTAAATGTTTTTTTTTTTTAACAAACCTATTGATTTCGTCTCTAGCAGGCAGAGTAGTGGTGGCGCCCAGTGCAGTGGTAACGGCCCCGACTTACGAGTTGTAAGTCGTGGGTTCGAACCCAGCCAGGCGTTTTACTTTGTGTAAATAATTTATCCACCACTGCTGCGCTGCTCTCAAAACGGTGAAGGAAGACATCGTGAGGAAAACGGTAAGTCCTAGAACCAAAAATTCGAAGACATGTGACATCTACCAACACGCATTGAGCCCGCGTGGTAGATCAGAGCCCACTCCCTCTCGAAGGGAGGAGGCCTATGTCCCAGCAGTGGGAACATTATAGGCTGATTTTGTAAGCACTCAAATGTATAACAATGCAGGTTAAGGTGTAATATGACTTCGAGATATCGAGCATTAATGAGGCTCCACTTGAGCGTTCCGGAGTATATTAGTTAGACTGAACTGGTTTTTGGTTCAGCAGCTGTTTATTTATTTATTTAATACTTCAAGCACATAAATGGACAGAGGCGGACTCAATGCCATGGGCATTTTCTACCTTTGGGTGATGCAGAGACAAACAGTGGTAGGTTCAATTATGAACATTGAGGAACAAATAGTTTTAAATATAAGGATACGCATAAACCTATTAAAACTGAATAAAATATATATCTAATTACATATAAATATAAGCACAAATAAATGTACATAAATACATGAATATACTTACTAAAAAGAAATAAGACATACAATGAGAAAATATTACCATTGTGATGACACTGCCAGCTTCTTGCGAATGTGCTGGCGAACCTTAACTTTAAAGGATAATCGGTTGGTTGCCATCTTGATTTCCTAGGGGAGGGCATTCCATTCCTGTTTGTAGCAAACGCAGCTGTATGAGATATGAGATTAAGAAGAAACAATTTACCGATGGTGATGTCTGTTTGCCTCTATCAACGCTAGAGCCATCAAACTTTTGATTCTATTTAGATTGTTTTTTACGATGACCTGCAAATAGGTCTGAAATTGTGTTTTCTTATCAGATGTTTTTCTTTTTAAAATAAGTTTCCAGGAAAGTTTGTATGTGCAAGTTCTAAAAGATTATACTACTCGTACTTTATATTTCTCTTCCGTGGGAACTTGGACACCTGTTTGGCTTCCGAACTTCTAGTTTCGGTAGCAAGATACATTACAACTTATAATACAGTTTCTATTTTATTAGTCATTTCCACCATTGGTTGGACTCAATGACCCCTCTGATAAAATACGAATGAAATTAAAAATAGCTTTGCTTTGAGGAAAGTAACTTGTTTTAGACACGATTTCACTTATTTTGTTCGTTCCTGGTCATTAGAAGGGTGGTAATATTTTATTAGTATCGCTATCGATCGATATTACGAGTCGACTACCTATAAACAACCCCCTTTGTAACTTTTTAAATACATGAAACATAATTTATATTGTAAAAATCTAATCCGTTTTCACATTAAACATTAAACACGCTAACAAAAACTGCTTTAAGGGGGAAGCGCTAAGGTAGCCCGCAAAATTCAAATTTTCTTACGTTTTTTGCAATTTGTTGGTCAGTATTAAGTTGTGCGTTGATCAAATTAAAATATGATTCGCGGCCGTAACAAATATGTATTAACAGAATCATAATCATTAAAATCAGTAACACAACTTGTTAGATTAGTATAATCCCAAAATGTCAAGATTTCATGAAATAGTCATTCTTTGGGATTACTTGGTCTTAGAGAGTTCTGTTGATGACTTTAATGATTATAATAATGTAAATACATTTTGTTACGGAAGCGAATCATATATTAATCAACGTACAACTTACTGACCAGCAAAATGCAAAAAACATAAAAAAATAATTTCGCGGGCTACCCTGGCGCTTTCGCCTTAAGTATAAGTTTTAGAAATCATTGATCACTCAATCCCTGCCCTGAAAATGAATTCTGACCACTAACCGCACAATCAATTTGTTTATAAACATTATTAAAAGGATAACACTTTTCATAATAACAGAAGTGATAAATGCTGGCCGGTCAGCGTAGTTTTAGTCATTGAAACGATGTTTTCCATTCCATCGGTTGCGTGGTGCCCGGACCTAATTACGTACAGGTATTTAGGTAGCCGTGTAAGTACTACACTACGGAAACCCACATCCGCTGCGTTGTAACAATGTTTATTATGATATAATGGGTCTGCACGTGAGAGACCTTACGCGACAAACCTACTAATTAGTGTCACTTACTTAAGAAGTTTTAATTGATAGCAGTTTACTGTTAGCGGAATATGTCTCGTGAATATGGTGAGCGATAAAGACGATTCATCTTTCAAATTGACAACGCATATAAACTGCACCCGTTCTGGTCATAGCTTTCTCATCTCAATCTCAAATTATCAACAAATAGAATCGGTAGAATTTTAATGTTAGTCTTTGTCCTAGATTAAACTTAAAACGTCTGAAGCGAACAAGACCGACCGTTCCAATTGAAGCAAAATAACAGAGGTTGCAAATATGCATAATCTCTTCATCTTGTTGCGAATCGTTTCGACACATCCTGCGGAAAAACGGAATACCAGAAATGGTTTTGCGAATTTATTGGAATTGGAAGCAATTGCTCTCCGATATCTGTCAAATCAGCTCATCTCGCCACCGCTAAAATTGCACTTCGTGCGAATGTCAACGATGTTCGTCTGTCTCTTGGTCTTCAAGGACCTTTATTATACAGCCGGGACTCCGGGACGCCTTTCTATTTGCGTCAAGACCACTCGAACCTTTAATTGTTTTTTCGTTACTTGAACAGTATTGTTTTTCCGAGCTTGCTTTTGTCTTGGTGGTGATTTGGGAATGGAAGAAAAGGCAACTGAGGCTGTTTTAGAGCAGGCTATTTTAATGATAAAGAAAAGAAGTTGCGTAATAAAGTTTGTACCTATCCCTTTGTCACTGCCTGATTTTTATACATTTTGATTTTTTCCTGTAAGCCCTCTGTAAGGTATCTCTCGGCTTTGAAGGGTGTTGAAATAAAGTAGTTTATTTTTTTTTAATTCTTTGTAATAAACCATAATAATTGTGGGATTATTTTTGCTTTCTGCAGCGAAAAGGAAACGGAATCTGTCTACGTATATCGATACAATTGATCCTTATGTGACATATTTGGTGAATAACTAGAATAATATTAAATATTTAGAATAATTCAAGTATAGTATGGTCAACGGCAAGTCCTTAGCTGACCGCGGTACATAATGTTGTCGTACCTACGGCTTAGTCAAGCGGCAACTATTTACTTTATCTCGCAAAATCTGGAATTTATTGTGTCGACTTCGGTACTATGAATTACATTCTTAACCAATTGCTAGACACTGTCCTGAACTTAGTCCTTAATGCTGTACAGTTTTTAAGGTTTATTTATTGTCTTGTTATCTCCTCCAACCCTTTGTTAATCCGTCTGTTGCTAGGGTCCGCAGTACGTTGCAGTCTTATCAGCTTTGTGCGGACGTCAGTATTCTGGCAGACAGTTTATTAGCTCTTACGCAATCTTACACATTGTTCAGCCAATGCTCCTAGAGGCTGCGCTGAATAAGATTAAACTTAGTTGACATGCTTGTACTGCATAAAGTTTGTTCACTACTTACAGAAATGTTAATATGTATTAACATAGCAACAGATGTTTTTATAAAAAAAAAATGACTGGTTGTACTCCGGAAGTGCCGGCAGAAGTGAAAACTTGAATATTAACGTTGTGCATTTTTGATATTTTGGAATGGTTAGGGAATAATTTTGCACGAATTGCTTTAATTATCAGTATAAAAGTACTATCATTTATGTGGTAGAATACAATATTTATTTATTGCGCTATCGTACACAAACATGACAATTTATATTACATTAAAAAGTTTATCTCTCAGAAAAATCAACTTCCATCGCGCAGGCATACATTTTCGCCGCGCCGTAGAAAGAGAGGGGATACTTCCTCTCCTACGCCGCGCCGGCTGTCTACTCTCCATCCGTCTTTCGAATTTTCGATCAGGTCACGTGTCCTGACGCGAGTTTAACATTTTTTACCCCTTACAAAAAAAGTGTACAACGCCGCTAAAGAAGTTTTCACTTCAAAAAAATAGCAATATAACACGCTCAGTCAGAATAGAGCATCATATAATTTGTACGGCGTCATACCAATACAAAGGTTAAGGTCATACTGTGCTCCTTAAGATGTCCTTTCTCAATTTCACCTTTGTTTGTCTGTCCTTTGGGTTCAGACGCCCTTAATAAAACAAATAACACAACGATAAAAAAGAAATGAGTTACGATGGAATATAAATTGTTCATAAAAGTAGTACTCATTGAAACATTTAAAATCTCACCGACCATTTTCAGATTATACCTTTGGTGAAACTGACAGCAGAATTGAACGTAGTCAAGCGGTAATTAAAATATCAGAGCGGAAATTCAAACGTGAGCATTTGAAATGGCTTCATAATATTGATGAAGCTTTAATTATGAACGATGTAGTGATTCGTTTCACATCTATATGATGTGAACTTTATTTATCAATGTATCATGCAGTACAGTACTTAATAAATTGTAATGGTTGAAAGCTTAACTGAAAATGTGTTTAAATACTTGAAAAGCTCTTAGCTGGTCAATTCGACTTTACTATTTAAATCATTAGATTATTATAAGATTTTTTAATGTTTAATATATGGCAAAATAAAATGCTGTTTGACATAGGTTCTTTTGTTCCTTTGAGCCGCATAATTTTCTATCATGTATAGATTTAGTGGGGCAGGAAGTCCATGACAGTGGCGGTTACTAATCTTAGGTGCAGCAGGCGTGCACCCTGCGGTCAGTATACGACACATACATAGACGGTATGTGTGGTGGGTCATGACTTTTTCCCTATCGTCAGTAATTATCAATGCAGCATCGGCACTTGAGCTTCTACGATAGTACTCTTATCTCAGCGGTGTTGCTGGTAATCTTTATAGTATTATAGAGGTAATGTGTAATGATGTTAACTAGACATTCTAAAATAATCCCCTTTTTCAAATGGTCTCTTTTATCATTTTGAGTTTCCTCCCTTCGCTTCGTTGACCAGTTTATGGATGCCTTATTCTATTTGAAATATTTGATCCAACATTTTGCTGTCTGGCGTTTTCTACCTATGCCGGCGACGAATTTTGAGGCTTCTCCCGTAACTTGATTTCCTTGCAACGGTATCATCCTAGGAGCTTAAGTCTTAAAGCAGGCAGGTTTGCGTTTGACCGCTTTGTGCTCACTATGAAGAAATAACAAAAGGACCAACAATTCATTAATTTCCTAGGCGCTTATATAGACTACGCATTAATGCACTATTCGCAATTACTTCTGTTAGATAAAAAAAAAACCGGTTTAGAAACCGTTCTAATCTGAGGTTTAAAAGCTATAAATTGGTTAAATAAATGTTGATTAGTGACGCGGTCCGTTTGTTTAAACTAGATGCTGATCTACGAAACCAGTTTTAATGTTATTCATAGAAACCTGATTTCGATGCTATCAGTAATACAGGTAATCGTTAAGGATATTTTTATCTTAAAGATTTAATCAGTGCCGGAATAAGGTTAAGGGAAATGAAATATAGCCATTAATTGCTATGTAAGTACGAATTCGAAAATCATTTTACAAATAGGTAAAATCAGAAAAGCGAACCTAAATTGTGGTCAAGGGATCAAAGTTCATTAAGGACCAATATTTTCGGATATACATACAGATACATATATCCGTGCCGAAGCGTGCTCGTAGCTATAATAATTACAAAGAATATCGGAATGACGAAACTGGAATACAGTGTAACATGCAGGGTAATTGCATAACACGCTATATCAGCAGCAATGGGTTTCATTTTGACAGTTGAACAACATTCATTGCGTTATTTACGTTGTTGAGCAGACACACTTTTCGTACATAAAGAGCAATGGATTAGCAATATGCTTCAAAATGATTCAAATTGAGAGTACAATGCGTGCCACGAAAGATGAGACTTGACCCCGCCTCCCCCGCTCTTTCCGCTGCCCCTATGACGTCCGGTCCCGTCCCGCACTCAGACCTCATACCGCTAAAGATACCTAAAATCGTGTTCTGCGCATGTCAAACCACGTGGTGTGTCAAGTCTCATCTTTCGTGGCACGCATTGTAGTAGTGTGTTACGCAATTAGGGTGCTGGTTAAGTGGGCCCTGGATAGTTGGATACCTCTACTCCCCATGATTACAATGAGGACCTTACACTTTTGCATTGAAATACTTCTGTTACTGGCAATAATTAAACCTTTATAACTGAGAAAGCAATTTGTTAGACTTCGATTTTTACCTCTCTCGTCTAAGGGCGCATTCCACCAAACTTTTATACCTAGAATAAGTCTTATCCTGAGAATAAATTTTGAATTTTTGACAGTTTTTCCCATACTAGGACTGTCAGACGTCAATTTTATTCCACGTATAAAATTTATCTGACTTTGGTAAAATCAGCCCTTAGTAAGACAACTAATAATAATTTATCTTAAAATATACATGTTTATGATTTTATTTTCAACATGAACACCTCTAAGATATACGAAAAAACATAGGTATGTACATTTCGACGTGCCTTAGGCTGTGTTTCCACCAGAGATAGCGAGGATGCATAGCGAGGGATGTGTGTTACAAAACTACCCAATAACAACGCTAACTTAGATCAAGCTATGAAAATGAAGCGATGTTATTGGTTTGTTTCACACACATCCCTCGCTACGCATCCTCGCACATCTCTGGTGGAAACGCAGCCTTAGCGGGGCCTGTGTAAATGAAACAACTGGCAATGAAGCCTGACTATTTGGAAACTGGGTAAGTGATAATAGATAATCCTAGGTCCCTTGGAATCCCACTTATCCAGGCTACACTGTGTATGGGGAACGTTTGAGGATCGCAGAAAACTTGCTTGTGGAAATTACAATTTCTACATTCTCTCAAATATAGATCAACGTTTTGCAAAATACGCAACTTTAATCAAAAAACCGAAAAGAAAAACGTGTGAGAGGCAAAAGAAAACATGGAAAGTTTTCAGTTTTATAAATAGCTCCATAAAATAATCTATAGCAGTGTTAATAATGTCAGATAATTTACATTCCATCGCCGCTTAATCAGTTATCTTCTTTAGTGAAATGAATTCTAGTTGATTTTTGAGTGACCATTTCTAACAAAAACGTCCTAATAAGTTTGTTTGTTTTGTTGTTACATCACTATAAAATTATCTCAAATTTATTAAACATGCGCTGAACTTAGAAGTTTCGAAGTTAGAGACTAACCTAACCATTATTGTTTATCTTGGTGTAAATAATAGTGATTTGGGTGTCTGATATAGTTTTCTTCTCAATAACAGTGGATTATGATCTGCACAACATTTAAATTATTTTCATTATTGCTTGTATTGATTACAAAAAAGTTCCGTTCTAAGAGGGGACGGGGCCTGCGAGGAATTTGCAAAATAGGTATTTGAGGATACTATTGCCTTCGCCTTACCCCAAGTCTGCCCCCTTAGTGTGTGATAGGGACAGCTGCAGCTCAGACCGAAATTATCACAAAAATTTTGATGAGATCGACGTTTTTCGTATTCCCTTTTATTCTCCTCGAAAACTGTGCCCATTCAATTATTTTTTACAAAAACATTTTGGGAATGAGTTTAGGTTCCTAACATTGTTTTTTTATGTTAAAAACTTTTCTAATTTGTCTGGTAGTCCTCTAATCACGGCCGTGAAAATAGGATTGTTTTTGTAATTTTTGGAGGGTCATATTTTCTTTACTAATTAGTAGCTGAAAAAGAAAATGACGGGAACGTGTTTACAGCAGACCTTGATTTTATGAAAAAAAAATAATTGGTCTAGAGGCATTATTCAGGGAGAAAAAAGGGGAATAAATTTGTACGGAGAATCGCACGCCTTGTTCTTAATTCTAGGATTTGAAAAAAACACTGGCACTCCGGTAGTGCCGACAGAAGTGAAAACTTGAACAATTACGAGTGTATTTTGTGAATCGTCTAGGAATTTATTCAGATTTGCTCGTCGTCAGTTATATATCCGTGGTTCAGCGCCATCTCGTCGTTGTTGGATGAACTACGTAGTTAGTACGCGAGGCCTACGTAGTTAGTACGCGAGGCCCTCGTAGTTCTTCCCGATGTGCATAGATGGCGCTGTCCTCAACAACGCGCGTCTTAAGTTTTACGTCTGACGTTAGTACGCGAGGCCCTCGTAGTTCTTCCCGATGTGCATAGATGGCGCTGTCCTCAACAACGCGCGTCTTACGTTTTACGTCTTACGAATTTTCGATCAGGGTCACGTGACCTGACGCGAATTTAGAAGTTTTTACCCATACCAAAAAAAGTACACAGCGCCGCTAAAGAAGTTTTCACTTCAAAAAAACGCACTCCGGGAGTGCCGACAGAAGTGAAAACAAAACAGAAACAGAATGCATACTTTGCCATCACTCACTGACATATCGGATATACATTAAAACCGAGTACATCCTGAGGACAGCCGAACACATCCGAAGCGGGTATTTTTTTAATGGTCTTAATCTTATAAACAAAACACGCGCGGTGTCGCTTACGGTAACAGTGGCGCGAGGTCAACTGTTTTTTCTCCATCTCAAAAAATGCCTAACGCGCCAATAGAAGTTTTCACTTCAAAAATATGTAGTTTTTATTATTTTTGTTGTAAAAGAGCTTTTATCGAACTTGGCTGTACGAGAATAAATTTAATATGTAGATGCATGCTACCTCCTCGGTCGATACTGTTAATTTGTAAAAATACTTAACCCTATCATATTAGCTAAATACCTAATGAACTTGAATTTGACCCGATCACCCCGACCGCATCTGCACTGATAAACCAAATCACAGGTAATAAATAGATAACATGGTGACAGGGACATCGACGCGCAACATGTTACAATGGATTCAGTATATGATTCTGAATCCCCCGTTTCTGCCTCGGAAAGCACGTTAAGCCGTTGGTCCCGGCTGTCATTCGGGATCTTTGACAGTCGTTACGGGTCATCAGAAACCCGAAAGTCTGACAACGGGTCTTACCAAGGGGCATCGTATTACCCGGTAACTGGGTTGTGAAGGTCAAGCAGTCGCTCCATATAAATTCTGGTATTCAGCTGCACCCGGTTAGACTGGACGCCGAGTCCAACATAGTTGGTAAATAGCTAGAGAGATTGTTTGAGTTTGCTCGTCGATTGTCCCTGCCACCCTGATAGACTCACAGGGATTTGTTGCGACTTGCTGGGAGACAATCAAATTATGCAACCATGTTTATTTGAGTCTAGGCAGAGGGCTCGATACTTTTCCTTCTCGTTTATTCACGCTTAGCTTTATGAATAAAAGAACAACAAAATGCGTTGGCCAGATAAAATGGTGGCATCGGAAAAGGTTTTGTTTCTGTTAGTTTTGTTCAGTCGTTGATTGTCGACCTTTGAACTGTTCCGTGTTTGTCACAAAAGCCTTTAAATGAACAAATGCATAACTCAGTGAATAGTACGCTTTCAATTTGAATCAGAGATTCAACCATTCAAACGAATATCAATGTGAATTCAAAAGGTAAAATGCGACGTGTGTGAATTTTTAATTGTCAATTTATTGAGTTTATTTCATCGAAAATCTCTGGTTTGCAATATTTTGCTACAATATAATTCCCCGTTGTTCAATATTTCAATCGCCGATGCTTCAAAAAGATTAAAAAACGGGACTACTTAAGTTCAGACCCCATTCAATTAAAATCGTTCATCATTAGTAATCGGATGGAGCTTTCAAACGGTCAATTTTTTTGCTTATAGCTCCTGGCAGTCTCAACAGTTTATACGTTCAATTCAAACACGTTCTCTGTTTTATAAAAGATGATCTTTTATCAAACAAAGAATAAATTCACAAAGATAGTCTTTGATACTGTCACAATAAATACAATAATTCTGAGCTTAAATTTATATAGTTTAACTTAAGGCCAGGACTCTCGGAAATCTCGGAATCGACCTATTTTTGATTCAACATTAAACAATCAAATATTCTTTGTTTTAATCTGAAAAAAATATATGGCATAGTTTAACTAACATTCTTGATTATTCAACGGTTCAAAACACGATATTTACAACTTCACTCGATCATAAAAAATCGCAAACAAATCGAAAACAGCGAAGTTTTTAATCGTTTTTCAAGTCGCATTTGAAATAGACTTAACTTTTACTCGCAAAAAATATATCAAAAAATAGGCAATGATGTATAGTAGAACATTCAACGGTTAATTTTTCTCAAAACTGATTTTTATTGTCTTAACAAGATATAATCTAAAAAGGCGGCCTGCGCGCTTCACTTCAGTAGCCCGCCGGGCGTTACCGAGGTAGGACCTGTGTCGCTTTTGCTGGCTCGCCGCGTTCCCGCTAATCGATCGAAATATACGTTATATTATTGTTAATTTCCGTGTTTGTGTATTAGTTTCAAAAATCAGTCTGTAAATATTGTTTAGGTTCTAGTATTAATAATTAAACTAAGTATTAGTTTTTAATATAGTTGTAATATATAGTGATAATTAAGATTAAATTATGGGGAATAAAAACAGAAGAAAGAAAAAAAAATGTTCAGCATTAAACTGCAAAGCTTAAAAAAAATAAGGTAAGTTTGATTATTATTTTTCTACGTATTTATACCCACTTATAAGACGACGCGACAGAATAATATTGTAGTTGTATAGGTTCTCTTGCTTTCGTCACAGTACTAGCAGTAGCAGGTCGGTACCATAAATTTACAATTATCGTAATATCTGTAATAGATTTTCAACTTTACTACAACGGAATAAGGTTTATATTCAATTGCAAAATTTGAGTTTTATGAGTTTGAGTTTCTAGTTTTGTGATTGTATATGTAAAATATTATATTTTTTTGAAGTGAAAACTTCTTTAGCATCATTGTGATTTGAAAATTGTATGAAACGAAAAAGCTACAGTAGAAAAAGCTACAGTAAAAAGAGACATAAGATTTAACGTGGGAGAAAATGAGATAGGAAACATTATACAGTGTTTTTGTTTTTTATTATTACAAATGACATCACATTTATTTTAATCCTATGCTAAAATTTGTGATGATGATGATGATGGTGTTGGCGATGGCGATGGTGATGGCGATGGTGATGGTGATGGCGATGGTGATGGCGATGGCGATGATGATAATGGCGCTGGTGATGGCGATGGTGATGGTGATGGCGATGGTGATGGCGATGGCGATGTGATGGCGATGACGATGGCGATGGTTATGGCGATGGTGATGGCGATCGTGATGGCGATGGCGATGATGATGATGATGATGGTGATGGTAATGGCGATGGAGATGGTGATGGCGATGGTGATGGCGATGGCGATATCGATGGTGATGGCGATGGCGATGGCGATGATGATGATGATGGTGATGGCGATGGCGATGGCGATGGTTATGGCGATGGTGATGGCGATGGCGATGATGATGATGGTGATGGCGATGGAGATGGTGATGGCCATGGTGATGGCGATGGTGATGGCGATGGCGATGGCGATGGCGGTGGCGATGGTGATGGTGATGGATGGATGGATGGATGGATGGATGGATGGATGTTCTTTAGCATCGTTGTGATTTGAAAGTTTATGAAACGAAAAAGCGACAGTAAAAATAGACATGTAAATTCATAAGATTTAACGTGGGAGAAAATGAGATAGGAAGCATTATACAGTGTTTTTGAAGGTTTCACTTCTACCACGTGTGAATTGCACGCATGCTGTTTTTTTTATTTAAAAATATGAAATTCGTTGTGAATGAAATAGGAAGAGTTCAATAAAAATACGTATTGTTGTGTTTTTGATTAGTAGATTTAATTAAAAAAAAACTTATTGACGAATTCAAGCAACCAAAAAACTATTTTACAAAAAAAACAACCGACTCAAAAAAAAACACTACAACGTGAAGAATATATTTTAATTTTTTGACACCGACTTTCGAAACTAAAGTTATTTTTCACTTTGTAGTGTTTTTTTTTGGAAGTCGGTTTTTTTTTGTAAAAAAGTTTTTATTTTTCACTTTTTAGTTGTACTTACCTACCCCAAACAAATTCATATATCACTACTTGCTATGTGAATATCAGTAACAAAGCTATTGAGCACATCTGCCTTACCCTTTGAAGGGTACAGGCGTGATGTTATAGAAAGAAAAAGAAAGAAAGAAAATACGTTTATTTGCGGTAAACATGACGCAAAAAAGAACAAAACAAATAAAAACAATAAAAAAAAGGTTGACAAGCGTCACATCCACGCAAAACGGCTATCGCTCAGCATTATGCTGCGACCCTATGCAAGACAGAGCCCCAGCGCTGGTTTTCAGCGACAGCCGGCGCCGACGTGATGACGTCGCACGGTGCAGCAAACAGTAATTCATCAAAAAGTATTTATGACAAATTATTTATATTTTTAAAGCAACCAGTTATTAAAACGCTTTACTGGTATAGCGTACAAAAAGCAAAATAATACATTTTAATTTAAAACGTGATTGAATACAAATAGGAATATAAAAAAGAAAAATAAAACATACAAACAAAAGGAAATATACATGCTAAGAGAATATCATCCTCTATAAACGTTTTTCGCTTTTTAGTGGCAACATTCAGAAACGTCATAATTGACGTACGCGCACCCAACTTGCACCGAAAAATTATGTTGTGTGATTGCGATTACATATGCTATAGCAGCAATCGCGGTTGATTTGCTGGCATTAATTGAAGAGTTCCGTTGTTTGTCTCCGAAAGTCATCATCAGATCTTTACAAAAATAAAAAAACAGCATGTGTGCAATTCACACGTGGTAGAAGTGAAACCTTCAAAAACACTGTATAATGCTTCCTATCTCATTTTCTCCCACGTTAAATCTTATGAATTTACATGTCTCTTTTTACCGTCGCTTTTTCGTTCCATAAACTTTCAAATCACAACGATGCTAAAGAACATCCATCGATCCATCCATCCATCCATCCATCCATCCATCCATCCATCCATCCATCCATCCATCCATCACCATCGCCATCGCCATCGCCATCACCATCGCCATCGCCATCACCATCATCATCACCATCGCCATCGCCATCGCCATCACCATCACCATCGCCATCACCATGGCCATCACCATCTCCATCGCCATCACCATCATCATCATCATCATCGCCATCACCATCGCCATAACCATTACCATCATCATCTTCATCATCGCCATCGCCATCGCCATCACCATCGATATCGCCATCGCCATCACCATCGCCATCACCATCGCCATCACCATCGCCATCACCATCGCCATCAACATCATCGCCATCACCATCGCCATCACCATCGCCATCACCATCACCATCATCATCGCCATCGCCATCACCATCGATATCGCCATCGCCATCACCATCTTCATCGCCATCACCATTATCATCATCGCCATCGCCATCACCATCGCTATTACCATCACCATCGCCACCACCATCACCATTGCCATCGCCATCACCATCGCCATCATCATCATCGCCATCACCATCGCCATCACCATCACCATCACCATCGCATCACCATCACCATCACCATCGCCATCGCCATCACCATCGCCATCACCATCGCCATCATCATCATCGCCATCGCCATCACCATCACCATCATCCTCATCTTCATCCTCACCACAAATTAGTAGCATAGGATTAAATGTGATTTCATTAGTAATAATAAAAACAAAAACGCTGAATAATGCTTCCTATCTCATTTTCTCCCACGTTAAATCTCATGTCTCTTTTTACTGTTGCTTTTTCGTTTCATAAAATGTTCAAATCACAACGATGCTAAAGAAGTTTTCACTTCAAAAAAAAATTGTAAATCTGTCTATTTACGATGGAGTTATGCCCTAACATACATAAAAAAATAGAAATATCCGAATTGAGAACCTCCGCCTTTTTTGAAGTCGGTTAAAAATATAATATTTACAATCACAAAACTAGAAAGAAACTAAAGTAGGATGATGAAATTAAAATACTGTAGACGAGCAGCCCTATATTTCAAGAATAGGGCCGATTCACAATACTATTACTTATAAAAATAACCGTGACAGGGGTCAGCGAGTTCATTCGATCTGCGCTTTCGCGGCATTTGCCACGCGAGGACGGAGGTAACGCTAAATGCCTACTACGCTCGAAGATCCTGGCCTTAACTATGTTGACACTAAAAGCATGGTTCTATCATTCTACGTATTGAAGTAACAATTAACATGTTTTTGCTTGAGTTCGGGTCCTGAGGGTTGAGGTAATCTGATAACGCTCGCAAGTACGGCAGGTAGGCGACGGAAGCTATCGCATAACTTTTTATTCCTTAAGTTGCGTGGGTTACACAGTAGTGTAACCGAAACTGAGTGTGTACTACTCGCGTATTTATTCGACTTGTTCCGAGAATTTTTCTTCAGAACTTGTGTTGGATCATAATGGTGTTAGATATTTTACTGTTAAAAATAAAACATCGCAAGTGTGCCTTGTATTTTTGTATTATAATTAAACGAAGAAATAATAACTTGCATTGCAATAGTACTAACCTGCCTGTCTTAATGATTGCGCTTAATTTTACAAATTAAAGCAACTACGAACGGAGTTTTATTGTGATAAAATTAAGAGATTATGATCGTAGAATATATAGAACTCAATCAAATCCTAAGAAGTCACAAGCATAACGTTTACGAAGACGTCTTAATTATTTTAAAGTCATTAAATATGCATTCTTGGACGCTATTTATCTACTGTTTTTTCTATTGTACCTACCGCACCACCGTATTGTTTTCAGGAAATTTGTTCACTTTCCGCCGACACAGTACCTAATTCAACTTTCCTTCACATTCGTCGCAAATTCAAAAGTCATAAATAAAATTATGCTGGGTTTAAATTATACTACCTTCTGCCCGCGGCTTCGGCCGCGTGGATGTCGGAAATTATCCCACGGGAACGTGTTACCGGAGCAAAAAGTAGCCTATGTCCTTCCCCAGGATGCCATCTATCTCCTCGCCAAAATCTCTCTCTTTGATTGAAATCCGTTCAGTGTTTCCATAAAAAGGTAACATACAGGCATAGTTTTGTAGGTATGGATTAACACACTAGGAATAGAATACATAATGGTCCATTCTCCTCACAGAACTTTTTAGGGTTCCGTACCAAAATGGTAAAAACGAACCCTTATGGTGCGACTCAGTCTGTCTAGTTGTCTGTTACAGCTGGATATCTTAAGAACTACTAATGCTATCAACTTGAAATAAACAGTTTTAGATGACGTTTGCCCTACTATATTGCAAATAAGAAAGACATTTTATTTTTTTAACAGGTTTTTTGCAACTGAAAGGGGTTATTAAAATTCGAAGTAAGGCTACTAGAACATGTAGGGTATCATATGAAAGAGCGCTCTTTGCACATTCTCAATTTATTTATTATTTTTATTTGCGGCTTTTATTCGGATTTTGATGAAAAATGTAAAAAATACCGTTCCCCCTTATCTCCGAAGTTTGCATAGAGAAAAATCTGAAATTATTCTATGTGATAGAAGTTTATCTTTACATAAACTTCTATCACATATAATAATTCCAGGTTACAGAAAAATAAAACGTAGTCTCTAAATAACACACTTTTTCAGAAATCATCAACAACATTAGTTCCACTATAGGTCAAGAGATGGCGGTGATCTAAAATTGCATTATTCTACACCGCATTGTTAAAATTCTCAGGCGAATTTATAGGCCTTGCCGATGAAAACTCAAACTCAAAGCATTTATTTCAATTAAACCATTTACAGGCACTTTTGAATTGTAAAGAAGTCGGTCAGTCAGAAAATATGAAGCTAGTTGCCCATTCCAAAGCGTAGGTACCTATGGAGAAGAACGGGCAAGAAACTTCATGGACACTCTTTTAAATTATATTTTTACAAGAATATTAGTTACTTACATCATTAATGTTGAATTTATAATTTTATGTGAGAACGATGTAAAAAGACGTACGCGTTAAAAGCGTCCAGAGTACAGCAAATAGTAATAAAACAACAATTCAAAATTAAAATAATTAAAAATAAGCCGAAAATTTAAAAACATTTCACTTTCTCAATACGGAACCCTCGGTGCGCGATTCCGACTCGCTCTTGACCGGTTTTTATTCAGAGAACCGATAGCCGGCGGCTAGTTTGCCATTTTTCGTTTGCTCTTCATTGTAAATAGATTTTTGCTGTTCATGTAATGCCCTCACTCTCACGTTCATTTTACCCTTTTCGCAGAATTTTCATGTAATTTGAGAATATGATTCCTCTCGTACTGGTTATTTGAGTTTTGCTTTTCTGCAATAAAATTGTAATTAAAATATTTGTTGAGAACAATTTGTTTATTTTTCCGACGTAAAAAAACGAAATCGGATTAGCACTGCAACTCAAAGTATTGTAAATTGGAATAATTTACAGTTTTGGGCAGCTTTTTGATAGCTTTTATTTGGTCATTTTTTTATCCCGGACTTAGTATGTGTCTGTCTACCCGACGGTGAATCAATGATGAATGCCTAAAAGTATTGAATCGCTCGTCAGTCTAACGTTTTAATGACTGTATGAGAATTCCGAGTACCTGCTGTCACCTTCGCATTGTACGCATGTAAATAAACAGCTTGTATACAGTATTAGAGTTCTTTGACAGACGAACGCGACGCGACGCGTGTTTTTGTTGACCATCTGGTCAGCGGACCGGTGCGCGGCTCGTTTCACAATTAAATCGACACAGTTTGATTCGCACACTAATAGAACAACGCGGGGTTCGACCTTGCGGTTTTTTTGATAACCTTCGTGGAGGTGCTGATGATTTATATTTAGATTTCACTGGTTTTTAAATATTATTTAATGTCTAGAAATTAACTTCTTGATGGATGGTTGTTTTGTTACAAAGTGACACGCCTCAGATCAGCTGTGTGATGTCTGCACTTGAATATATCAGCTGCTACGCAGATCGCGCTGTGAAAGTGACATGTCAGGTGCTTGGCAGCCAGTGCTCTTGTCAACCTAGAGAAGGTAAGTCTTAAGCTTCTCTGAATCTGCTCATAAACTCAATTTATTATTGGGCAATCACCAAAAATAATACTGCAAAGGTACTTGGTTAAAGATAGAATTATCTTTAACCAGAAGATTTAAATTTAATAATAATAAAGATTCATTCATTTTAAACAAACAATAAGAAAACATCACGCGTGTAATTCTCATCCTCGAAGGGTTAGACAGACTAGAGGTGTACACTGGTGTGTTATTGTACACTTTCATTTTGCTTCCAAATGAATAAAACCAATAACACTTTTCTTGGCCTGGGAACCGAACCCAGGACCTTATGCTCAGCATTAGCATTTACGACCACTAGACCAGCAAGGCAAAAGATGGAGGAGAATGAGGGTGGAGAGGGGAATAGATGGCTTATGGCTACGTCAATAGTGAACGTACCATTCTGTCTGCTTCCAGTCTGACCGTCGCATTTAAATTGAGTTTGCTCGCTGGGGTCACTCAACTTTTCTGCGCATCTTTTTACGAAAACTATTGAAAAAATTTACTTTACTAATTTATTTAATGCGATAAGAAATAATGAAACGGAAGAAAAGCGCTACGATTTCCTTATTTTTCTGTTTTTGCTGCATCTCGGTCGTTTAGTTGTTCACCTTGATTGAGTGGATTTTATTTCAATAACTGAATAAGTCTTAAATCATCTGCTTCTGCAATTTTCTCATAATCTATGAGGCTTCAGGAATCAATTGTAAATGCATTTCAGGCAGCTCGTAACTGTTTTCTACTTTTTTTCCTCGTCTCTTTCTGAACACTGTTCAAAACAAAATTAACAAAACTGATTTAATGAAGCAGTTGAATGCTGAATTGGCCATTATTTCACGAGTAGTTGATCCGTAAGCTTGGATAGTTGGATACGTATCGACGAGCTGTCTTTTTGTCCGTCTCTCTATGGACAAATGGCTTCACCTATTGACGGCAGCTAAATAACATTGCAAAAGACCAGGGGGCCTACAAGACCACTTTGGCAGAATCGTAAAAGGTTTAGTTATGAATCATAATGGACAGTTAACTGTTAAGTTATTCGTATCAAATCCCATCGGTGAAGGATTTTTCTGTAATTTTTTTTTTGTCTCTGCTAAAATACCAATAAATCCAATCCTAATCCAATCCCAATCTTTTTGATTATACCTACCTACGTAGTGCAGCGAAAAAAAGAAAAACACGTACTGTCTTTGCCATATTTTGATTCATAATATTATCCTTTTATGATTCTGCCAAAGTAGCATTTTTAGGCCTCCTGTACATACTTAAGTTTTCTTTAATTCTGTTCTGTTTCTATAAAGCGTATTGTTATGCTATCAAGTAAGGATCGTCCTAATAGCTATTTATACGCGGTATCAATCGTCAATAGCATTTTATTACAATAGTATCGCAAAGCCCTGTATTGCTTGCTTAACTATCTCCTCGCCGAAGGCGGCAAAAAGTTACGCTGCAGTTTTCTTATTGTGTCTTTTTGATCTTAGTGGACTTACTGGTCCTTAGGTACGCTGTTGCTACTAATGCAGTTTTTTTGTACTAGAAGAAAAAAATGCTTTTAACGCCAGTGTAAAAAAAAATTAAGATAAGTAATTTACAAAAACAAATAATTGTTCAAATCACACGCGGAATCCATATTATAAATTCTCAAGTAACTCTGCCTGTCTGTCTGTCTGTATGTTACCTTTTCACGCCTAAACCACTGAACGGATATTTCGATAAAATTTGGCAAAGAGATAGATTGCATCCCGGGGAAGGACATAGGATAGTTTTTATCCCGATACTCCCACGGGATCGACACTTATGCGAGTGAAACCGCGGGGCGCAGCTAGTGTTTATAAAACTGTCTAATACAGATTACAAAGTAAATTATTCAAGTTCAATTGTACGGCATTGCAACAAAAACTGTGAATAACAACAGCCAAGTATGACGGTAAAGTTTGACGCTTTTAAATTATACAACTCGCTAAAATTCACCCTCTCCTGTAGGTTATTCCTTTCTCTCTGCATAGCGACAAACTTCCCGTCGCGTCACCACGTGCCACGTGAATGCTCACATTGCTCACACTCCACGGTTTAATTCAGACCAAAACCTCACAACATTTAAAACATTATTTTGTACTGAAATAAAAATATTATTTTTAATACAGTTGCTCAAAAAGTGGCGTATTGCAGGGACGTATAGCGTTCGGGATGTGGGCTATTACATACTCGTGCTTTTTATTTACCTTTCCCGAACTCGTGCGTTCACTTTCTCAACTGTCAAAATAATGTCTAAAACCAACCATGAAGTTTTTACTAAAAAAATTCAATTCATAATCAAATTTTTATGATTCATGCAAATACGTATATTTCTAAAAAGAAGCTGTTTCAATATCAGATTTAATGATTTGATTGAATGAGTTAGGTTAGGTTTCATTTCATTTCATCATTTCATTAAATTTCATTTTCATTTCATATCAATAAAAAAATTCTACTGAAACTTGGCTGTATGGGCATAGTTCCCTTTGCCTACCAGAATGGGTGAAGAAAAAAAATCTCTGCTTATATTCTACGGTTGGCACCATTGGTTAGTTGAGTTTATTGTGTTTTTATAATTTTATTAAATTGCTTCATTTTTTCGCAACTGTATTAAAAATAGTCGTTCAGTACACGTGCGAAACCGTCATTGCAACTTGTTCCGACTGTCAACCCTCGCCTTCGGCTGCGCCTCGGCTCGGGTAGACATTTGTCGGAACTCTTTGCAATGACAACCTTTCTGCACTTGTAATGAAATATACTATTATTGCCAACGACAATAATGTCGCACGAGTTTTCGGAACTCATTTAATAGCTTTGAAACGCATGACGGCGCTATTTTCCGGGAATTTAAAATAGTTAATTTAAAAACGAGACGACAAGCCTTATTTGATTACAATTAGCTTGTTCCTACGTGCAACTAAGGCATGATTCACGAATCTGCTGTGATTATAGATATGTAGACCTAAGATATTTGTTTACGCATTCTATTTATAATTCAATGGCGCTACTTATAATGTTGTATACAATGCGTTGGATTGTAACTGATAGTTGCATTTTTTCAATGACAATGCGTCACTCATACATACATTACCCTGGTAATTTTGTCATTCGTATGCATTGTTTTGCTTCTTTCTGGCAGTATCAGCACAAGACGAGTTATTTATAGTTTGAAGATCGAATGCTTATCACAAACTTCTGTAGTCGAGTTAAAGGCAAAAGTTGTGAGAGATCGTACAGACTTTATAAAATCCGACTGGTTTACAGATCAAGAAGGGATAAATACTTCTTCCTATGCATGTCAAGAAACAGCATTATCCGAAGACCAGAAACAGGCTTCGAATATCAGTTATTGTGACGATCTTGTGCGCGGTAAATCTTAAGTTCTTATTTATCCTAGAAAACTAATATAAATAATAGATACTTACCTAAGCAACATCTAAAAAAAAATTAGGTCGCTGACACGCAAAGATGAAGTTACACAAACGTGGCTAAACCACTGATCACGTTGGTGCAATGAGTAATGATGACACGTTTACTATCTTTACTTCTCGCCAATTTTATAGCCGTCTTCATAGACTCCTAGCATTGCTAATTGGTGTGAAAAAGAAAAAGGCGATATGACAGGTATCCAGCTGACGGAGCTGACGGCGCTCGACTCTCGTAAGCTGCCCACACGTCCGTAATATTCCAGGTTATTGAAAACACGATTGATAGATAGCTGATGGCTTTATGCGTTTTCTAATGCCATAAGTAACTGATTGATGGGTTAACCATTTGAAACGTGAAAACAACTCCAATAAAATTTTAAAATATAATAACTCAACACAGAATAACTATTAAGTAAATGCATCGTAAAGTGTAGCTCTAAATCTACATCAACTAAATTAGTTGCATTACACTTAGGTATAATTACATTATATTTACTATCTAAGCCTCTTCAAAGAGCGGTGAGCCTTCGTAAGGCCCCAACACGCGATACTTCAATTACAGTTATGCAAAACCATTCAGAATGTTTGTCTATAGGTGTACACTCAGCCTTAACCTCCGCTGCATTCTTGCTCTTACGAAAACTCGGTCAAGGAGTACTGTAATGAGTCAACTGAAAACGACTTACAAAATCGACACGTATCCACCATTTTGTTTTGTAAAATGAACCGTGTAAACATTTACACGGTTCATTTTACAAAACAAAATTGCGGTCAACGTTCGATAATATATGTATATTTGAACATCCTAATATACGTATATTATCGAACGTTGTCCGCAAATGCTATTTTACAAAATAATACCGACAATTATCGAAAGACCTCGCATTCAAAAACCAGAAAGTTATCGCTGTACCATAATATGCAACCATTCCTCACTTTTGCCAAAATATTCAAAGAAATAGGTTGCTGCAATACTGTTTCTGCCCAGTAATATCCAGGACGGTGGCGAATACGGAACAAAACTGAAATATAACTAAATGTCTCATATAATTTCAATATATACTCTTAGTAGCGTCGCCATTGACTGTCACGATAAACTGTACTCATGCAGAGAGGCATTACTTATTTAAATATTGAAATGTCAACGAATTGTACTCCAGGAGTTCCCGCGTGTTACACAATGTAAGTGACAGTCCCGATACATAAAATATGTCCGTTCCCAAGAAACCCACTCTCTTTAACTATACACGCCGTACTACTATCCTGGTTATAATTAATTCATGAACCTTTCGGGGTAACGACACGACATGCGACACCGGCCGGTGGAATACACTCCGTGAAGTACGCATATGCAATTGGATTTTTAAAAGGTCAACGAATGTTGACAGCCTGACGCATTAGCTAAAAGGGAATCAGGAGTTTGGAACATTTTGTAAACGAATTCAATAAAATAAGGAAAAAACCAAACGAAGTCGCAAGAAAAACCTAGTTTAAAAAGTCGACTCGGTGACACAGCGTTTATTACTTGTAAGTCATGGATCATAGCATTTGCGTGTAGGATTCAATTGCAGCAGTGCGTAAATGGTTAATTGTATAGTTACCGGTTGTTACCGTATTAATAGGCAGGCTGTTAACTCATCCGCTATGATACTTACCCATTTCTCAACTAGTACATATGATTTGAATAAGTTCGAAGCTGCTATTTTGTATCGTAAGTGTATTTTTAAAACGCAAGCACAAGTTTCCCCAGAATTTAATTTTTAATAGTCTACAATTACCGTTCTTTTAATTATATTGAATTCTTTACATAAAAAGCTGGTACTAAAACGGTGCATGAGTGGAAGTGCTTTGGTGCGGTTTGGTCCAGTACTGTTGAAATCAGTACTCTGAGTGGACTACCGCAAAATGTCGTCCTGACATAATAATTATGTTTGCTAAATGCATCTACCAGGGAAGCCTCGACCAAATCAGATAACCGATCTTTGTTCAACGTAATACTATTGCGACACGTGCTTGGCTGGCACTAACCAAATTACTGCCAGTACCGTGTCGTAAGAAAGATATTGTGAGGCAAACGTCTATCGACGACAATTAATTTTTCAAGCAACCAATAGAGTTTTAGCTGCCATGTTATTGCTGCCAATCGAATTGATAAAGAAAACGTGCGAGGCTTACACTGGAACCAATAAGGCAGTTGGAAAAGTGCTGAACTAAACGCTAGCTAACAATTCCATGTTTATATAATTACCATCTGTCAATTTAGCTTGTTCAGACGACACCAATTAGTCGCCCCGTCTTGTATCGATTGAAATCCCGCTCACGTTCCAAGAATACACTTGACGATTTTTCCGTAAACACAGAACAATACGCAATGCCAATAGCAAAACAAGAAAACGAGTATAGATAATTTGACGGTATTGGAAAGCACCATACCTACTATTTCGTATAAAAATTTAGTCAAATATTGCCGCAAGGATACAATGCACGTACATAATATGGAAAACATTATGACTATGTCAATATAAACACGGCTGTAAAGAAAATGAAGGTCTGTTCCAAACTATCCATTCAAGGACTTACAGAAACTTAAAAGTTTTTGGTATTATAATTTCGCGTTTAATTAACAATAACCAGCAATTTGAGTTTGGATGCGCACGCGTCACAGCATTATCATAAGTCTTAGTAACCCTGAGTATGTCTTGTCCAACAAATCCCTCTCCAAAATAATATAAACAGAATCAACTGAAACAATATTATTCGGTTCATTACCTTAGTGCTGGAACACTGTATCTGCTTTGAAAAATAATGAACAAAGCTTTATTTCACGCTGAAAGAGAGAAAAATGTTCCTTTGTACCGCTGAAATATCGTGCCATTAAAGGTTTAAGTACGGTTATACCTATTACCCTTACGCGTGATAGAAACACTCGATCAACGGCTACCGAGTCCATGATTGCAGGAAACGTAAGTATCGTACGTTTTAAAAAGTTGCTATAAATAGATGTGTGATCGACCGGGAGCCGGGTGTGCCCCGTTCATGCGATTGTTCTACCAGACTACCACAAAATACAAGAAAATTGCGATTTTTATAGACCGTCAGACAGAATGTCTTAGCGCCGTTTCCAGACAAGTCATCATTCAAACCTCTTGCAAGTAAGGAAAGTCCGATATTTATTGGTCGGTAACTACTTTATTATATTGATAAAATCCGCTTATCAATGAATTGGTAATATTTCTGGCTTACTGGTCGTTTCTTATTTATAAGTTGAACAATATTGCGGTCTAAGCTAACTTTATACCTTGTCTGCAAGTTCTGCAACCCTACTGCACTGTTAATAGAGATTGATAAGTCAGTCGGAGCTAGTTCCAAAGCACCTGCGAAATAGATTGCTTTGCAGCAAGTAACTAAAATAAACTTTAAGATCGAACCCTAAAATTATTTGGCATTTTTTAAATTCGTTCATTATAAAAAATGGTTGTCTGTAAAATGGCCTGCAATCATGTAAAGTGTGTGTGTATTTAGTCATGCAATTCTATTTCAGTAGCAACAAGCGCATTGTTTGGGCTACGACAGAGATATAATGGCTAGAGTCGCATGCACGCCTGCACGGTGCATCAGTCATCGTGCCCAACCATTGACATGTGTTAATGCATGTGTTTTTAACGGCTACAGCGGAACACATATTGCGATAGACATGCTACTGTTGTGGTTTATGTGTGCCACACATCAACCTCATTAAAACTTTTATTTTTTTGAACTAAGCTTAGGTGTTTCGCACACTATATCAATCTTCGCGCTTTTGACGACACAAAAGCTGCTCTCCAAAACACTATTCAGACATAAAACTGGTTTATGATTCTGATATAACTTGCCACTATAATATTCCCAATCCTGATATATGACCTTTGATGTTCCCACTGCTGGGATAATTGAGAGGGAGTAGGCTGTAAACTACCACGTGGGTCAATTGCGGGTTTGTAGCTGTCGCATGTCTTCGAATTTTTGATTCTAGGACATGCTGGTTTCCTCACGATGTTTTCCGTCACCGTTTTGTGAGCAGTTGTGATGAAATTATTTACACAAAATAAAGCGCCTTCCTGGGTTAACCCACGACCTGCAACTCGTAAGTCGTGGCCATTACCCAGTGGTCACCACTGCTCTCTAATACCTGATGTTGGCCATTACTTATGTGCCATGTGAAGTGTATATCTTTTGTTGGAGGCCCTAAATAAATAAATAGATACGATAAAATACTTTGTAATACTCCCACAGTGCACAGGTTAATCCTAGATGTCTTTTAGCATTGAAAATGCGTTTTCACTGGCTCCGGATATAGGCCCTCATTTTACGAAATAGTGAGATTTGGCTAGGGCTTCGTGAGTTGTAGGGCTACGTGAATGGTTGAGGTCTCAAAAAATGCGTATTGCCAAAAGCTACAAGATAGTGAAAAAAAAAAGCTGAAGTCAAAAAAATGTTGGAAAATGCATTTTGTTCATGTCTTTTGTGATAAAATCGTCATCTCGAAAACTAAATGCAATATTTAAAAAAAAAAACGCCCTCAGGGTATTAAGTTAAACTACATTTAAAAAAAAAAACAGGACCTATCTCTTACCCTCTAAGTGCTAAGGTGCTCTTTGTGTAGCCGTATTTTGGGCAACGCACGTAAGGCGCAAGGCGCGTAGGGGTGAGGCGGCCCGCGGGCTGAGGAGCAGGAGGCTGCGAGCGAGGTGCCGCGACTGAGGCTTTCGCCGGCCAACAAGCCGAAGCTGCGGTAGTGAGTGAGGATTTTTTAAATCTTGAACACAACCATCTCTCGGCGGTTACACTGGGGCAGATTTCGGATGATGGTTGTGGTCTTGTGAGTGTTGTCATTTCGTTCATTTTTGAGGATTTGTTTGTAACAATTAATTTAAATTTATTAAATACATTTTCAATGTATCCGAAGGTCGTGAAAGACACGAGTGTGCATTTTTTAAAACATGATGCTGTTTAGAATACATTTCCCGGTGACTCGACGCCGCCGGTTCAGGTTCGAACAAAGCTTCCGTCATCCCCTTCATGCTGGTTTTCTATTGACCATTTACACAGAAAAAGAGCCCAGTAAAACGGGGCCTCTAGTAAAATAAGAAGTGAACTCATCGTATTATTTAATAGCTTCTGCCCGCGACTTCGTCCGCGTGAAATTCTTGTTCCCCGACCCACTGCGTACAGTGCGTGCCACGTAAGAAGAGACTTGACACACCACGTGGTCTGACATGCGCAGAACACGATTTTAGGTATCTTTAGCGGTATGAGGTCTGAGTGCGGGACGGGACCGGACGTCATAGGGACGGCGGAAAGAGGCGGGGGAGCCGGGGTCAAGTCTCTTCTTACGTCGCACGCACTGTACAGCGCGTTTCTTCTTTTTGCTCGGCTCAAAAGGGTTCCTTAGCGTGAAGTAACCTTCCCCAATAATTGGGCTAACAAATGCAAAAATATTTTTTCAAATCCGGCTGGTAGCTCAGAGATTAGCTCGTTCAAACAAACGAATTCTTTAGCTTTATTATTAGTACTTATTATAGATAGATGATGTATTCAGAATAAAAGTGGCTGAGTAATGTCGTCGTAGTGTTTTTGTTAGTGACCGACCGAAAGTTCGGTTTCGGTTTCGGTTTCGGCCAGTTTCGGCCAAATAATCTAGTTTCGGCCTTAGTTTCGGTTTCGGCCAGGAAATGGCCGAAACTTTCGGCCGCGCCGAAACTCGAGTGAATCGTTCGGCGAACTTCGCGGCTAGCTCGTGCTCGCTCGTCGCGTCGCCGGCTCAGTTCGCCGCCGTCCATCGTTAATCGCATGAAGTTGAGGTTATGTTTTCCACATACGAGGGCGGTCCCATAATGAATTGGCCTAACTATGAACTAATGAAGGAAATGAAACGAAACCAATTTTATTTTTCAATATAATCACCATGAATACTACTAACACACTTCTGACATCTGTGAATCAACATCTCTAAACCTTTATAAAAATAATCACAATTTTTAGCCTCAAAATGACCGAAGACGGCCACCTGCAACTCTTCATCGCTTGAAAATTTTCTTCCTCTTAAGTCTCGCTTTAAATTTGGAAATAAATAATAGTCGGACGGGGCCATGTCTGGACTGTGAGGTGGATGTTCAACTTCTGTGAACCCGCATTGACGAACTGCATCCTTCGAAACACCAGCGGTATGAACAGGGGCGTTGTCATGGAGCAACAGGACACCTTTAGACAGCTTGCCTCTTCGTTTTTCCTTTATCTTGTCTCGTAATTTATATATTAAAGAAGCATAATATTAGCCGTTTACGACTGTATTACGTTCTTTAAAATCCACCATCAAAATGCCTTGAAAATCCCAAAAGATTGTGCAAATCAGTTTTTTAGCCGATTGTTGCACCTTTGCCTTTCTAGGGGGCTTTTCACCCTTATAACGCCATCCCATTGATTCGCGCTTGCTTTGTGGGTCATAATACAAGATCATAGTTTCATCACCAGTCACTAGCCGCTCGATCACAGTCTTTGAATTTTCGCCACAAGATCCAAAACCTCCGAAGCGCAGGGCACTCTTTCCTGTCTCTGTATCTGTACCGCTGAAAGAAGTTTCGGTAACCATTTTGCACTCACTTTTTTCATGTGAAGATGTTCATGGATCACGATGACGTACTTTTAGAGAGCCCAAGCCTAGCTGCAATTTCTCTAATCTTCAAACGGCGGTCACTCAGAAACTCCTCTTCGATAAATGTCTTCGGGAAATGTCTTCGACGGTTTCTCTCCCGAGGCGAAACTCTTTTCACACAATTTTTCACTGTGCTATAGGAGGGGGCAGACTCCTTATACACGTCATCCAATCGTTCTTTTATTTGGGCAGGGTGTAAAACTATAAACCTTCTTTAAACAAAAATTTTATGACACTTCGATACTCAGTTTTCGACATTTAAAAAAAATACGCGACTCTCGTGCTAATGCCTGCTAAACTAAGACTAAGCATTTCATGTCGATGCGTGTTTCTTATACATATTAAGTGCACGATAAACGTACTATTTAATGCAACACAACACGTAGCGACATGTCGCGTAGAACTATATCAGGCCAGTTCATTATGGGACCGACCTGGTAAATGATTAGGTAAGTATTCAACTGTTTGTATGTATAATATACATTGTATATTCAAATAAATGTGTAAAAAAACACACCAGATTTCTGTATACGATAGAAATTTTAAATATGCTTAAGTAAGTTTCGGTTTCGGTTTCGGTTTCGGCCGAAACTAAGAGCAAGGCCGAAAGTTCGGTTTCGGTTTTGGTTTCGGCTGAAAAACCTGTTTCGGTCGGACACTCTTTTTGTTATTAACACTGTGTGGTATATAGTACAGACGCCAGCACATCAAGCTACTACAATCTGTCAAATTTCTTTAATAGATTTTCAACTTTATCGCTAAAGTATAAGGTACAAAATTGATTGGGAAAATTTGACAGTTTCGGGTAGCTTGATGTGCTGGCGTCTGTACAAGCTGTGCCCCGCTGTTTCACCCGCATACGTGTCGATCCCGTGGGAGTATCGGGATAAAAACTATTCTATGTCCTTCTCCGGGATGCAATCTATCTCTCTGCAAAATTTTATCGAAATCCGTTTAGTGGTTTAGTCGTGAAAAGGTAACGTACAGACAGTTACTTTCGAATTTATAATATTAGTATTAGTATATTAGTATGGATTCGAGTCGTTACTGACATTTTGAATTGTGATATGATTCGTCTGTAAGTATAGATTTATTTTACTAAATCGGTGCATCCACTGACAGTTTATCCCTTCAAAACTAAAATATACTTTGATTGAAATAGTCCTCCCGGTAACGAAAAAACCAGCGGTCCGGAAATTCAAAACGCGTTTTGGTTTACGTCCGGGACATAATACTGTCCGAGAGTTTTTCATTTTTGATTAGATGGTGAACGTTTCGAAAAACAATTTTTCGTCTGTCCTAGAATCGCAATATCCTGTGTAGACTTTCGTTCAAAAAACAATAGTAGGAAACTATGGGATTGTGGGACGATGCGACATCGTGTGTTATTTGTATCTGGCGGGTATAATGTGGCAGATATTAATATTTTATTAAGGCGACGCGTCATGGTTGGGTTTGGGTTGACCGTGTCGTGCACTTTATAACTTTACGGTTAACGACGCGCTGACAATGATATAACTAGCTTTGCTAGCTTATGTATTTCTGAAAGGGCGTGTGATGATTTTGTAATTTATTTTTATTAATTTGTACTGATACAATGACAATTTCTGCATGTGGCTGCTTGTATCTGCAGTTATTTGAGGCATAAACTAGTTTTCGAAACTGTTAAATAATGTAAAAGGAGGTTACTATTAAATTAAACAGTATATAGGAATTAAAACAAAACTTTATAAATAAACTAAACGAATACTTACAATAAAAAAAAACCTAACCAATTATTACATTTGACTCAGTAGAAGTCCCAGTTTCGGAATCGTTTACACAATTCACCATGAAATACTGATGATTCTTTACTAGATGTTTTTGTAGACATATCTTCTTTGCAAACACTTTATGGCACTGTGCACATTTAGATCCATCTTCTGTATGCTTGTAAAGTATGTGACTTTGAAGTGCTGTCACCGAGTTGAAGGTCTTCTCGCAACAGTTGCAGTTAGTTGCTCCCGGGGGGTGTATCGTTGCATTGTGGTTCATCAAGCCACGGTGAGTCGTGAATGTGCGACGACACAGCTCGCACCAGTGATTCCGCCTCTCCGGATGTTTATACTTTGTGTGGTTTCGTAAAGCGAGGTGAGAATCGAATACCTTACCACATTGTGGACAAGGTGTCTCAGTCTTACTGCAAATCTCACCATGAAGACCTAACAGTTCGGGTGTCGCAAACGCTCTATAACAAACCTTACAGCGATGGCCATATCGGTGCATGTATCGTATATGCTTCTGCAAGCTCAGCATTGATGGATACTTCTTATCGCACGCCACACATTGCCCCTCTACCTCGTTCTCAGGGTGCATGAGCAGGTAGTGAGCGTGTAATGTACTAGCTGTTTTGTAGATCTTCCCACAATGTTGGCACATATGACCGTCGTCATTGCTATCGTCACCGTCAGAGGGCGCTTCACCGTCGCCGTTGCAGTCATTGGAGTCCTCCTTGTCTTTCAGGATATCTTGCAACACGACAGTCGAGTTACGAAGATGTTCGTCAATGATTTCGGAATCCAAACGCTCAATATTTACGTCGATTTCTGGTTTTTCGACAAGTTTACTCATTATTTAAACTGAAATTCAATAAATCCACGTCTATTTATTTGACAATGATTTATTTTCAGAAATGACAGTTCATGCTAAAAAAAAGAAAACTATTAAAAAAAAAAGTTTTTTTTTTAGTTGACAGCCTGATAATCTAAATACAGACTGCAGACCTTTGTAGAGTTTTCTCTTTGCTGACATTTAGGTTTTTTTTTTTCAAAATTGTTTATCTTCTTTATTCCGAAATCGTTTACCCAACTTTTCAATTTATTCGTTAGGCTAATAGCGAATGATTTTTTATGTGCTTCTTTAATGCAGTATCTAATTAGCGTAAAGTACCTAAATTACAATATTTTGGATTGTTTACCAGACTTTGAGATCGATAACATTATAAGTAACTGTGGGGTGTGATTTTACTTTTATTTCATAAGTTCTTGTTGTTGTGTTGTGTTAACCTTACATATTATTTAAATTAATAATCGATTTAAATTAGTTTTCCTTAGCGTGCGTGTAAGTGGAACTAGTACGTACCCATGCTAAATAGCGAAGTAGGTCATAGGTACTACTTACTTATTATTGTATTACGTCCTAACCGCAAAACAAACTTAAACAATTAGATTGATTATTTATTTATATTGATCGTGCGAGAACTTAATTCCAATGATTTTCTGTCTATCCATTTACACCTATTTCACAATGTCGTTTTACAGATTTTTCAAAACGATGGCATTTAAATCCAATTATACAATATTGTTAAAACAGATTCCTTAAATCTAATTATGGGCTTTTCGTTCTTTTTTTTTCGAATAGTACCTAAAACTAAAATGTGGTTGTTTATGCGTGATGTTTGTACTGTAAATAAATAAAACGAATGTATCCAAGAATTGTAGTCACTTAGTACGTCATATCAAGAATATTATGTTTTCTGAGTGTGGAGATTACCGGGGAAATAATACCGAGACATTAACATAAAAGCAACTATAAACACCATTTAAGTGTTTAGACGATTTGCTAATGGTTAAAACTATACTCAGTTTAAACAAATTAAGATGGTGATTAAACTTGTTTATTGTGATTTCGGAATCGAACGGAACTTTTTTTTAGCTATCTGTTTTCAACAACAAGCGGTTCATGTTGAAATGTCAAATATTGGCGCGCTTTCGATTCCGAATTCAAAATAAAAGGTATTATCTGTGGCGTCTGTGTAAGTAAGCGTGTGGCGCGTTTGTGTGTGTGTTGTTACGTGTACGTGTGGTTCTTTATCGGGTCGCAGTGAGATCGGCCGCGGCGCTCCGTTCGCCGCCTGGAAGGACCAATAGGCGGCTAACGCGGAACGAGAGCCGCTACCATTCGGGTGAGTCACTACATTATAAAGAACCTTACGCTCTGTTCGTAGACGCGTCGGTCATTGGTGTTGTGTAGGGCTGCCAACCTTTTTGGTTTTTAAAATGAATCATGTGGAAAACAAATTGCTTGACACAAACCTTTGCAGCCGTGTTATATTGCATGTTTGTTGAAATTAGGTAATTGATATTGTGATTGAATGTATCTAAATTGATTTTTCTTAAAAACGGGTTGGCTGTACCAACAGTTTGGTAGATTTACTTACCCGCAATACCAACTGAAAAAGTCAACGGATTTTTTATGAGAATAGACAGTTCGTAATCGTACTGCGTTCATTACATATTTCAAAAAAATCGAGGTTCGTCGAAATAATCTCTTTATTTAAAACATAAATAAACCACTGAGGCATATTTTAAATCATAGTTGGCAACCCTATCGGTGTGATGTCATACTTGATGTATTTTTTTTAATTGGGTTGGTTTAGGGTTCAATCAACAATTGCATTCAGTCTTATTAGATGTAGCTTTTTTATTGGTTTGGATAGATTCTCGTAGTGTGTTTCGTTCTGTTAATTTCTTTCTTCTTTTATGTATATCTTTTTATTATATTTCTTGTGTTTTTTCTTTTAATTTACTTTAAGAATTAAGCCTTTCTGAAGGCGCGACGCTGACTAAAGAAGTAAGTATTGTACTTAACACCTCGTGAATTATTACTTCATAACTGCCTCGTTGTGACTATATTTTATGTAATAAATGCATACCTAGTTATTTAGTAGGTACCTATTTTACGGTCTCAAGTACTGGAATTGGCACCGGCTAATAAAATCGTGTTGCAAATACGTGGTCTCATAACCGGTGCGACGGGTCCACTGACTGGCTTTCTATTTACATACGTATATTGATTTGGATGCAAAAATACGGAAGACAAGTTTTAAACGCGAAGATCAAGTTCTTAAGAACCTAGTTCGACTCAGTACGGAATTGTATCAAATTGTATCAAGCATGTTATTCCTAGTAAAAAAAAAATACTTACCTACCTCTTAAATGAAATTTATTGCACCATTGTTATAAAGTTAACATGAAAAGATCGTGCAAGACAATAATACAATTACGTCATTTATATTTTTCCGTTCTCGTTTACCTACCGAAAACGGGACTTCCACTGGCTTCAACTCTGTGTCGAAGTTTGTCATCGTTATGCATTCTTGCGTCGTGCCTCCAGTTAATTTATTTCTATATGGGTAAAAGAAACAACAGCGTTGCATTTAAAATTACCTCTGAGATTGATTGACTACTCTATTTTATGCTTTTATAGCTTCCTAAATCCTAACCTACGTATTCGAATATAACTGTAAAAAGGTATAACTGTAAGGTAGGAAAGGTACCTTTCTCATGATTTTGTGGCATTATTATATCTCGGATAGTTTTATTTCTGAAAATTATAAATAGGGACAAAACCTCAATATCGCATAAACCACGAAAAACATTGCTTTTAAAGTCACAAATTAATTGGTATATATATTTTCTTAATAAGTGTGAAGAATCATTAGTCATTGAGACTTGCCTCTATTGACTCGTCACGACGACGCGCGCGACGCGCGATTGCTCCTGACTACGTTCATATGTTGCCTTGAATGTACTAGCTAGCAAATTAAGTAGTAACACCATTATAAGGATTTATTGGGCTTTATCTTCTTCCAAAAAATCCATACCTACTTACTAATATTATAATAGTGTGTCTGTCTGTCTATCTGTTACCTCTTCACGCTTAAACCGCTGAACTGATTTAGATGGGTATAGAGATAGTTTGAGTCACGGGAAAGGACATAGGATACATTTTATCCCGATATTCCCTCGGGATCGAACCTTATGAGGGTGAAACTGCGGGGCGCAGCTAGTCCTACTAATATTATAAAGGCTTCTGCAAACAGGCGCGACGCGCGACGCGAATCACGCGCGACACAAAGGCACCGCTCGTTGCGCGACTTGCGGTGCCTTTGTGTCGCGTGTCGCGTCGCGCCTGTGTGTACGAGCCTTAAAGGTGAAAGTTTTTTAAGATGTTTGGATGTTTGTTACTCATTCACGCGTAAACCGTTGAACAGATTTGGATGAAAATTGGCACACAGATAGTTTATAACCAGGATTAACAATTAAGATACTTTTTATCCCGATGTTCCTACGGGATCAATACTTATGCGGGTGAAACCGCGGGGCGCTGCTAGTCATACATAATTATAGGGATAGGGACTACGTACTTTAAATTATTTAAAAATTCGTAGTAGATACACCCAGTTAGTATATTTATAATAGCTGTTGCCCGCGACTTCGTATGGGATCCCGGATGAATAGTCTATGTCCTTCTCCAGGTCATGGTCTACCCATGTGCCAAATTTCATCCAAATCTGTTCAGCCGTTTTAGCGTTAAAGTGTAACAAAAAATATATAAACATCAAATCTTTTCTCTTTATTATTTTAGTTTAAACTGGCTAAAACACGATGTTTATTTGGACATCGTGCCGACAAAGTCTATCTAGACTTTAATTAGAATATCAAAATCTACACGCAGTGACGGAAGCGGAGCCCGGTCAATATTTAAATGAAAAAGCAATTTCAATAACCGTCGATTGGAAGGTGTGGATTATTCCGATTATGGCCAGTAAATTCCGATCATTCCCGATCGAAATCGACCGAAACTATTCGCTGAAACCAGAAATCGACAAGTGCATTGATACCGATACTGCATACATTTTTAAATCCGTCTGTTGTCGTACGGCTGGGGGTGGGTAAAAATAGACCCACTGTATGTTGGGTAAAAATAGACCCACTGTATGTTCCATTTCTAGTCACAATACTAACTTTGACATATTATGTTGCAGCTCTGTACCTCCGTAGGTGGAACAGTATTGACGTAATCACCACGCCTACCATGATTCATTCACTCGCTCCGCCAAGGAATAAGAAAGCTTTCGCTATACATCTGTCTGGAGAATACCTACCGATAAGTTTGCTAATAAGCCCATTGCAAAACTCGCAATTTTATTGAATAAACTTTGGGTGCCTTCTTGAGAAAAGAAAATCTGGCGTTAGTGTTGACTTCGCCAGCCAACTTAGTTGTGCATATGACACAAAGTTTAAAGATCACAATGCGTTAATACTCAATTACTCACACATCACCCATAAACATTGCCAAACTAGATTAATAATTTATTTAAGTTGAAGCCAATAATTATATAAACTTTCACAACTCAACTCGAGCTAATCAGAGCTTTTCAGGATTTATTTTTGCACTGTAGAGTGTGGGATAGAGACAGATATAGTTATAATATGCTTCAATTTATGCGCAGACCTAATTACTATGTTTGATGCCCTAGTTTTGTAGAAGGCCACGTTAAGATACCTATATTGTATCATGCTCTAATTTGAGTCATGATATTTGAACAATGTTTTTGAACCGATGCCGATGTTTTTCGCTTTTGTTAATGTAGTTTAGTCTTTCTATTTGGCCCTCTCTCAAAACGGTGAAGGAAACATCGTGAGGAAACCTTATATTGTCTTAGAACCAATAATTCGAACACTTGGGACATCCACCAACCCGCACTAGGCCCGCGTGGTGGAGTACGGCCCACTCCCTCTCACTGAGGGGAGGCCTGTGTCCCAACAGTGGGAACAATATAGGCTGATGATGACGATTTGGCCAGATTTTTTTTATTAAATTCAAACTATTTGGTGCTTACCTGCAGTATTTTCTCTCCTTCATTGTCTTTCATTTAAATACATCCAAAGGTTATAATGTATTTATTAGGTAATACGGGCTGGTGTCCGCAACTCCACGGCAATGCGCGTATTTTGCGTAATGTTATGTATTTATTATTATTTATTTTTAGCATATGTTGTCTCACTGCTGGGTAAAGACCTCCCTTTCACCTTTCTAC
Organism: Luperina nickerlii; assembly: GCA_963855955.1. NCBI lineage: Eukaryota > Metazoa > Arthropoda > Insecta > Lepidoptera > Noctuidae > Luperina > Luperina nickerlii. Next base: position 6,176,350 of record OY979662.1, read on the forward strand.
TCCTCTTTGCCTTGAGCTAGTGTGGTATATAATCCAAAGGTTGTCTTTAAAATATTGCTTAAGGCGTAAGCACACGGCGTATTTTAAACGCGCAGATAACGCGCAGACGACGCGCCGATGACTCGAAAATCATCTATCTATCGCATATGACTAAAACGCGCGTCCTCTGCGCGTTTAAAATACGCCGTGTCCTTACGGCCTTTATAGGCCTTTTAAGACAGTCCATTGTGTCAACCTATGTAAAATTTCTATAATTATATCTGTAATTTGGCTAGTGTACCTACATAATAAAGAGTTGCCGTTGATAACACGGCTCATGAATACTGTATATGCTTTGCTGGAACTGATCATTTCAATTGGTATATTTTAGGATCCCCGTAATGTGCGAAATATTTGGCAGTCAATAAATTTTAGTTTTAGGTATTTATCAAATTCCCGCCGTTATTGCTAACGTTAGTATAACGACATTAATTTTGTAATTACCCTATAATAACATTCCTAGTTTAGACCAAAACTGTCGAAGCTATCAGATTCATAATCTGGAACGATTTAGACCAGTTTCAACTCGACTAATGTCTTACCTTAAACTCTTCTTTATCGGTTTCTTTATCGTTTGTTGAACATTTTGATTATTTACGTCTTTATTAGAAACTAGCTGGGCCCGCGGTTTCACCCGCATAAGTAGCGATCCTGTGGGAATATCGGGATAAAAACTATCCTATGTCCTTTCCCGGGACTCAAACTATCTCTATACCAAATTTCATCTAAATCGGTTCAGCTGTTTAAGCGTGAAGACCTAACAAACAGACAGACATACTTTCGCATTTATAATATTAAGTATGGAAGGAAACTTAAACTATAAAACGCAAAGTATTGAACATTTGTGGAGTTATTACATCACAAAGCTTAAGTGTCGAATATGTTGTATGAAAATAACGTCGTGTAAGCAAACATAGACGTCAATACTAACAGCTAGTTATAAAGTTTGTTCTACGGTTTAATTTTAGATTCAAATATTTGAGTAGTGCCGAAAATCGTTTTCTAAACGTAGAAAATATATTAATTTGTACAGAGAACGGCGCCATTCGCATAATTTATTTCAAAGAAAATTCACATGCTTTATACATAATTGAATCCGATGGTGGCGAAAGCCGCGCCGATCTGGAGCTATTAGCGATGACTAATCACAATTAGGTCGTCGTGAAGCACGTGAACCTGACAAAGTTAAAAAGCCAAACCTAGATTGGAAATTAGCTCGTTGGTGTAATACTCTTTGAAAATATGAAGTAGAACTTTAAATTTATAATGCTAAGTCAATACATAGAGGTAACATTCGTTGACAGCTTTTATCGACGATATTTTTTATGAAATCCGAGCCGGAGTACAGTTCAATGCGGTAAACGCGAAGTTATATCTTTCTCCATTGTGGGTGCTCATAACTTTCATCCATTATTCAGGAGTCCGCAACACCCGGCTAACGAAATGCAGTTGCAGAACACATGCACTGCTTCGTTGTATTTTTACGTGCCTACCAGATAATTGGTACCCTTGCATTCATGCTGTTGTTGTTCAGCTTTCTCATTTATTCGGCTTTAGGGAAGTCGGGGTAGTTTTACTTCGTGAATTTTATGTTTAGGAGCTTTCGGGATTATGTAAGAAGTTTGTTTTACCTGCTTCTTGTTCTGCGTTATATTTTGATATAATTATGTGCCGACGCTGATGGCTGCCATTGGTACAGCTGTACCTATGGCAGCACTGTACTGTGTATACATAGGTAGGGCTGGTATAGGTTACTTACTCTTAGTAATGCAAGCCTTGCGTAGATTTCTTTCTTCAGTGAAAATTGTCTCATAACAGCACCAGATAACGTGCGTGCTAGCTCTGATTATATTATTTAACTGGACGCTAATCCTAACACTGATTGACGTGGGAGCTAAGTGTGTTTATTTGGTAACTATATGATGTTGTTAGGTTAGCTAATTACGTAATAACTTAAGACAGAATGTCTAAGAAAAGACTGAATAAATTAAGCGACTTGGTATTACATGGATCTCACAACTTTTTACGGTAGAAGAACTGAGTTGCTAGTTAGCACGTTATGTTCCGCGCCAGCGGTAACCCTTTCGGACAATCCCGCTGACAATAAGCCAAGTCTGTCCCATTGCTGAGGAAAGACCTCCCCCAAATTCTTTCTTGCATCCTTTTCTAGGATGTATTTTGTTTGTTTTTTTTTTGGGATTTTTCTTTTAAGAGTGCGCTTTCTTTCATTGCATAGAAAAGGCAAAATAATCTTTAAAAAAATCAGGACACACGAAATAAATAACCAAATAGTAAAGCTAGCAAAAGAAAAGTAAAGACTTAATAAATGTCCATTTATGACGTTGGACATACCCAAACGTTATACGTGCTCAACAAAGGAATTCCTGCAAGTCTGCAACCCATTCGTGTGTATTATTCATTCTACTGTTCGTTCGTATGCCGTCGTTTTTAGGCTAAAGAGTTTCGACTGACTAAAGAGTTGTTAAGGGTTTTATGTCGATTGTCATGACAAAGTCAAGACATTTGTCTATTCATTAATGATTTGATATTTTAAGTCATTCCTGTGTAGTTTCTTGTGGCTTGCATATTGAATGTTTTCTTGTGGTTTCGTGTGGTGTTTTACGACGACCTTTGGCTTTGATTCTGGATATCTGTTGTTACTGCTCTCTCGACCGAACCCGGCTTTCGCGGACTTCGCATCTTCTCATTTCGATTTACCTTGGCTACTTGCACTTTGGACAACTGATTTTGCCCTATTTCTGATGGAGAACCAGCGCTGCTCTAACTGTAGTATAACAACGTTTCGCATAAGGAGGCATTTGTTGGATTCGGATGAAATTCAATATGTTTTAAGACAGTGGATTATTCCGCGATCGCGTGAGTTTTCAGTAACGTCTTCAGCACGTCTATTAAGGGTGTAGCTATTTGTTTATACTTATGTAGGTTGTTTATTTTAGGTCACTGCGTCTGATAAAGTGTGCCATTCTTGCTGGTAAGAATAATAATAGTAATAATAGTCATCATCATTCAGCCAAAGAAGTCCACTGCTGCGGTGCTATTCTGTAAAAATCTCACCGTGAAAACCTAGGTGAAGTGAGCATGGAGTGAGCTGTCAATAGTGTCAATTCCTAGCAAAACAAACTCACTTCACCTAAGTTTTCACGGTGAGATTTTTACAGAATCGACTGGCTGCTCTTTGGTACCTAAGAAGCCTCACATGCTGAACATATGACCTAGTAGAAGTAGCAAGAATTCATTGTATGCGAGATGCACAGGACCGGTCTATGTGGTACCTATAGATTACTGTACGTACACACGTAGTTAAATATGATTAAAAGTACCTAAATTATAATAATACCAGCCTATTATTGTCTCATCTCGTACAGAAGAGACACGAGCATTGCACGTTTGCTCAAGACAGGGTTGACGATATCGAACTTATTTCAACTCGAAGTCCAAGTTTCCTCACGATGTTTTTTCTTCACCGATGTCAGTAATGTCCAAGATAATCTCAGAAAATACATATTATAATGAATTGAAAAAAAAAGTCACATTGGTACTTGCCCAGAATTGAACCTACGACCTCGTTCATGAGAATCGAGGCATTAAACACTGGACTATCACGATAATGTACATGTCTACTGTATTTAAACGTCAAAATATCTTACCTGAATTTTCACCTAAAATGTCTTATATCTCGTCACCACCGACTGCTGGAGTAATAAAATATAAACAGGACTATTATATACAAATATTCCTTCATGATATATATTGTTTTATTTATGTCCATGCTGGACTATACTTGTATGGGAGCGTTATCCATCTCCTTTGTAATACTTTGAGGATGTTCTATGGACACACGTTATTTAATTTGGTAGGTAGGTAACTATGCTACGTTGGTGCTTTATTGACGGACATAGTTGGTTTACAGGGTAGAAATTCAAAAGCCTAAACGGTGTTAGCAAGTTATAAACATTGAGCATTCTCTATAAAATTATATATTTTTCAGTTGACATCTTCTCAGATTCTCAGACTTGTTTGTGAAATATTTATTTCGTCATCTGTCGCGAAGTTAGAATAAGAATATTTTGCTGGCTTCATGAAATTTAAATACATTTCAGTCAAGATATTGTGTGTAGCAAGTTCTTAAGCTGTAAACTTTTAGTTTCTTTACAACTTTCTGCCATCGTGACGTGGAAGTTCACTAACTTCACCTTTACGCTGCACCTTTAATATGAGATAGGTACCAGTAAAATTAATAGAGGCTGATTAAAAAATATTTAAAACTGATTTTAAATAATGGTTAATTAAAACAGCATTTACATTGTAGTTAAACTTTGCCCAACGAATCATGTTCCGTTTTCATTCGTTTAATTGCCATATAATGCACGCGCTTGTTTATTTTACTGATATTTAAAATTAAAATATCGGTACTTCGTTGCTCGCAGAGTCGCTGTGTATTTTTCGCATCGGGTTAAATTTATTTACTATAATCACTGTGATGTTCGAGATGGGCTTGGCTTGGACACAATATGTTTTAACAATATTTGGTTACAGTGAGGGTGAGTGTGTGTAAGGGGCCCGTGGCTAAATAATAACAGCCGCACAGGTCGATCGATCAGGTTAAGCCGTGGTTGGTCTGTGGATGGGTGACCATCTTTACATACCGTGACCCCTCCGTGCCTTGAGAAGCACGTTAAGCCGTAGGTCCCGGCTGTCATTCGTGGATCTTTGACAGTAACTGGGTTGTGGAGGTCAGATAGGCAGTCACTCAATATAAAATACTGGTATTCTGCTGCATCCGGTTAGACTGGAAGCCGAGCCCAACAAAGTTGGGAAAAGGCTAGGCAGATGATGATGATTTGCTTACAGTGTGAAATAATATTCCGTTTTAGCGCGTCTCGTTCGAAATGAGTTTGCATTGATGACATACATGCTTCATTTAACATGTCATGAAGTTAGTTTTTTGTTTTATAGTTCACGGTTGGTTTGTTAAACTAAATGTAAAAAAAAGTATCCAAAATGTCTTCTAACTTAATTAATTGACGGGTTGCAAAATGCTAACATATTTTTTACGCTGAGAAAAAGTAAGACGTTCATTTGAAGAATGTAACAGAAATACCTACTTTAGCAAAAACCAACCTGTCGGAACATTGTACAAGTTCGAGTAAATAACATTTTTATGAAGCGAAGGTCAAAAGCTTTTCATGCCAGACAAAGAAGACTTTTCTTTTCTCCCCTGAATGCCTCAGATGCTTACACCGGCTTCTTTCAATAAATAAAAATATTTCAAAACCAGGTCACGGTCTTTGCGAACTTACTAATTTGAATTCTCGACAACCCTTTAAAAGATAGTGGATCTTGGATATATTCTTTTGTGTCAAAACTTGTCCGAGCTGTACCTACGCCTAGCAAACAGAATGGTACCATTTGTGCCTTTATTGTGTCAGATATAAAGAACATTTAAGTACAAAAGAAACGTATCATTTCTTTGTGTTTCAACTTAATTTTTTTCTCCCAAATTTTTATTACTACTCACAAGCCATAGTCCCATGATCCATAATGTGAGAAGTGTTTTTACAATTATCGATATTTGCCTGATTCACACAAGCCCAACTCTGATATAATGTAGCAGCGTTACTTATGTCACTCACCCAACTGCAGTGTCGTCCGATACTTAGTCAGTTTCATTTTAAGTTCCGAATCGGGTTAATAAACCTATGCTATATAATTACAGTGTAACAAATAAACGACTATCTTTGCAAGTAGAAGAGGATTCGTTTACGCCTTAGTAATGTATCCATAGATCACCGTCACCTTAGCTGATTGATAGACACCAATTACAGTGATGGCCTCTAATACTGGCACAACAAGAGTATATCAATGTGCAAACCATTTACCGTAATGAATAGCTACCAATTACCCGCCTACACTACATAAACGCTACACTACTTTATAACGAAATTCACAAAATTGCCCCATTGATCTTTCTATGATATTCGGTTCGGCAGCAAACATCATAGCTTTGACTCTTTGAGTCTCACATAGGATAAATAGATCGCGACTTTTTCGCGTGATACTCGTAACGTCTTTTAAGTTAATTGATCTGAGTGCCTTCGTTTCCCCTAAAATCGAATCGTATTCAGAAAAATTCTATAGAAATCTTCGATAGCAAACCAATTATTTACAATTTATATATTATTTATATTTTTTATAATCAACTAGCAGTGGGTTCGAAGTATGCTGCTACAAAGATTTCTCTCCGAAGAGGTGTAGGAAAAACGTAGTAAGAGTAAATTCAAACTTAAAGTCGTCGTAATGGGATTCGACGTCGCTTCAGTCTAGACTCTAAACGCGGTTAACATCTTTGTTCAATATTATGAATGAATGTAGAACGTATTTGGTCGTATCGTTCGTATTCACAGTTAAGTACGTGTCAACACTAACTACGGACTACATTTTTACGCCTGAGTCCTGCTAAAACAAATTGTCTATAATATCATGCAGCGCACGTTTCGAGATGAAATAGCAATCTGTGCCCAGCTACGTGCAGTAGTGATATGAGTAATATGACAAAATTTTGCAGATGCACATACATTCATGCTCTAGTTTCTCTGAGCAAGCAACTTTAACATGTTACCTGTCTGGAATAAACCGTAGCTTCATAGCTTGTATGTAACCATGGTCAGCTACGTCTTCCGTGTCTCCTTTTGATATTGTATGAGTACTTTCTACAGTATACCCAAGAGGAACGTATTCATTTAATGCGCTTTGCTTGTGACAAAGTTCACGGTTTCGTCCGCAATTCTGACTATTTCAAAGGTGTACTTTGAGAACTGTTGCCAGTTTATTTCAATGTATAGGTAGAAGTTAACGTAAATACTTAGAAGATCGTGGGGAGATCTGAAGATCCCTCGGCGATATTGGTTGCGCGTTGCGCCTTAAGTTAGATTAATTAAACTTAATTTATGAACATGTCTGTATCATCTTATAAACAAGTTGACTGCCATTACTGATCAAATGATCATTTTTATGACTAATGTAGAACCTCACCCAATGTGACGAATAGCTATAGCTTACAATTTGTCTTCTTAATTAATTAATACTTTTTTGTCGTACGTTTTCCCAGATTATTTTCTAGCTTTGAAGAGTCACATTACAAACCTCATCTTTTCACCTCATGGTTTCCAATGTTGAATTTTAAAGTCCACAGAAGAGCACTTCCATAGAAAGGTTTTGTTTTTAGTAAGAAGCGCTTAGGCTTTTAGTCGACTCGTAGTGGCCCTTTGTTATAATCCCCCACTATCTTCATGTCAGTTGTCGGTCTTTGGCGACCTCTGACATGACCAACGACTTTAACATCTGGAGCAAACAGTGGAACAAAGAAACATACCACTTCCTTCCGAAACCTTCACCCTGAATAAACGGCTTTAATACGTTACTATTAAGTAGATTTTACAACGATGTAACTTTCAACGTACAAATGTTCTACACAGGTGCGAATTTAGCTGATATGTACGATTATCTGCAGCCAAACGAAAGTAACGTCTACGAATGTATGAGCATCGAACAATAAATATAATTCCTACGTTTCAGTTATAGTGATATTTAGAGGCACGCAACGACAAATAGACAAACAATAGACGGACCGGCAAGTGTGTAAAGACATGTTTTTACGACTGCGTAACCATTCTTACTTGCACTGGCACTGACGTTGGAAAAACGTGGTGAAAATGTTATATCTAAGAAGTCATTTAAGTTTGAATCAAGAATGAAAATAAGAATTTTGCAATTTCTGTGTACAAACATTTAAAATTTTTCAGTGTCGCAGACTACTTTCTATTTACAAAGTACTAGGAAACAGATGGTTCAAAGTCGCATTACTTAAAGAAGGAACTTCCACTCAAAAGAGAAACCTAAAACCGACTGCATTTTAAACTCCCACCATACGCTAACATTAATACCCAAAAGGATTTTGCAATGACGTGGAAAAAATGGCGGAATTTAAATTTAAGTAGTGATAGACCGGGAGATGATGACACATTTTGGTAAGTCATTTCTTACAGTATGGCGCTTTCAGGGAGGTTCATATACGTAATAAGTGAGAGGAAAATGATGTTCTTACCGGTGGTGCGCGGGACGCAATTGCAGAATAATTAATTGAAATTGCTCGAAAATCCGGAGGTGTCAAACAATTTCTTTCACAAAGGACATGTTAGGAAATGGGCTTAAAATAATAATTTTTTTGAACAGCTGTCATGTATGGTTTTTCTGATAGGGAAACTTATTCAGGATGGTCTGACAAAAACAGAAAAAATATTAAAAGCACCATTATTGAATAAATACATATTTTAAATCCAGATATTTTTGGTGTCATAATATTATTTTTGCACATTGAAACAAAGAAAAAATGGTTAAATATCATTTTTTAAAGCAAATTATACACCTTATTGTTATTTAAAATATTCTAAAATAATATTAGATGGCTTAAAATAAAACCAACTCCATGATTTGTATGTATGGCATTAATTCCTTTGCCTCCTAATGGAATCTATGAAAATATTACTCTGCCAGCAAGGTTGTCATACTTGTCAGCTGTCAGTACACAGGTCAAAATTGAATTGAATTTGACACTTGATTGACGTTGACAATTAACAATGACAATAATGACATCCAACCGAAAAGTGTTGCCAAAATCAATAATTACTGTGGGTTGCAATTTATTTTTTAAATAATGATTATTAAAATGTATAAAAATTAAGGAAAGGGTGCTTTCAAAAATAAATTAAAAATTATACAAAGTCTCCTTAATTTATGTACTTTCATAAAAATACGATCTCTTCCCTGTTCACAGTAGCTTCGAATAAAAGCCCAGCCTCCATACAAAAACCTAACATGTCCTTTCTTCAATTTATCGGTATTTCAACAAAAAAAAACCCGGCGGTCGCTATGTGCCATACTTCTCCGGTGGGTGTTTAGACCCGCCATACTTTTTTGAAAATGTTTTTTTTTTTAATTTTTTTTTATTTATTTCTTACAGGCTGATTTTTTTTTAACAATTGTTTTTTATTAATCTTGTACGAAAATCACCATGCCATACCATTCCGACGGTCCAAAATACCCGCCATACCCCCTCAAACATGTAATTTTTTTAAATTCGAGAAACCATTTCTTTCAGTATGGCACTTAAGTCGTGGTCAGTTTATGGTACAGTGAGACAAAATTATATTCGCCATACTTCTAGTGCAGTATGAAAGTGGTGCCATACTTGAAAAATTGTATTTTTTAACCATTTTTAAAACACGCCTATAGAAGCCGTGAAATTATTTTTTACAGTATGGCATAAATGAAATCAGATTGTTCCCATACTATTATGAGTTGAAAAAAATATGCCATACTGTGACCATGGTACGAAAGACCGTCATACGCACGCTGCGGTGTAAAAAAAATTAAAAAAATGAAAGGATTTCTTACAGTATGGCATTTTAATTTTTGGAAAGTTTATAAAAAGTATGATTCAGGAAAATTATCCCATACTCATCATGAAGTCCAAAAGTGATGCCATACCCGGAAAACCGATTTTCAGCGACGTATTTCAGCTACAGTACGCCTGACCAGCAGCTGCTGTATACCTGCGTTAGAATTTGTATTGAGGAAGATAGTTCGAAGACGTTCGAGCGTAGAATATTATACGACATAACACATTATTTAATTAAACAAGATTGTCCCTACATACAACTTTCAAATTTCGTATTTACGTTCCTCACATTACCAACTTTCAAAAAAAAATGGTGCCATACTGTAAGAAATTGTTCAAATGTTGCATAAAATTTTACAATTATTTAATAACATTATACGTATATCACCCACTCTACAGGTATGGCATTATAACAATTACGTTTCTAATCATAAAAACAACTACTAGACCAAATTTTAAGGTTAAAGAAATGGATTCTCGAATTTAAAAAAATGACATGTTTGAGGGGGTATGGCGGGTATTTTGGACCGTCGGAATGGTATGGCATGGTGATTTTCGTACAAGATTAATAAAAAACAATTGTAAAAAAAAAATCAGCCTGTAAGAAATAAATAAAAAAAAAATAAAAAAAAAACATTTTCAAAAAAGTATGGCGGGTCTAAACACCCACCGGAGAAGTATGGCACATAGCGACCGCCGGGTTTTTTTTTGTTGAAATACCGATAAATTGAAGAAATTTTGTGAAAGAAATTGTTTGACACCTCCGGATTTTCGAGCAATTTCAATTAATTATTCTGCAATTGCGTCCCGCGCACCACCGGTAAGAACATCATTTTCCTCTCACTTATTACGTATATGAACCCCCCTGAAAGCGCCATCCTGTAAGAAATGACTTACCAAAATGTGTCATCATCTCCCGGTCTATGATAAACAACTGTGACCACAGCGGTGGGTTGCCAAGCGAGGGGCAGGTGTCACCACAGTACCAACGAGCTGCCACCACGTGCCATCCATTACAGCAATGAGTGAATGACACATGCAAATGATAGACTATCGACTTTTTAAGAAACTTCTAAGTTTTAAATCGTGGAAAGGGAAATCTTAGCTTGGGTGCCAGAGGTTTAAACTCAGTGGTATTCTTAAAATTTTTAGGTTTATAATAATATAGTCTGTTCTACATAGTGCTTTTCTGCTAAATTGTAAACTTGGAAATAAAGCACTATTATTATTTTACTCGATTATTTATAACTTCGTCAAAGCTGCTATTACGTAAGCAATTACACAGATTGTAGAGTTCATTCTGCCTTTTTAAATAGAGCACTATCGTTCTTCCTAGTAAATAAAGGCAGAGAAAAGTTGATAAAATATGTTACATACTTCCACGATTTATATATTTATGAACTAGTTTCTTCTAAAATGTTTGTGATCGTAGAGGAACGTTTTACAAATTGTCACGTTAGTTGCAAGTGCCTGCGACATGCATACAATAAGAGCACACATCTACCGCTCACCCTGCCTCCAACAATACGGGCACGGTGGGCGACTCTGACGTCACTGCTATCTTGTCACACACGATACTTGAACCTGCCGACGACGAATACAACCCACCACACTACCAGCACATGGATAGCCAACTCAAAACAATCATAAATTAACTAAAAACAACGTGTGACCTTTTAAATTAGAAATATGAATAAACAGATGAGTATGATATGTTTATAATTTGGATACCTATTCGTAAACACAGTTGAATATACATTTTAATACGCTAAGCGGCATCTGCTATGAGATTACTGTCAGGACAACGTGGAAGCATCTATTATTACGAGGATGAATGACGTTGACACACCATTTTTAGTAAAAACCTAACTCTGAAAGCACTATACCATTATAAACAGAAACTAAAATAATTTGCCTATATTTGAAACAATCCCAGAGTTTCTTTGTATTTCAAAGGACATGAATCAAATTAAGAAAGAAATATCTTCAGCTTGAAAGGAATACAAAATAAACTCAATTGTTTACTGCTATCTACTTCGCACTGTACAACGAAAATTCTTTGCATATTTCCTTTGGCATATTCTGCCACGAACTAGGTTTTTTCGTTAAATTAGTAATCGGCATCATATGCAGGTGTTTTATTATGGCACGTCGATCGATATTATCTGAAAATTCGTTTAATCGAATTTCGGCTTACAGCTCTAGTAAAATAAAGCCTTCATAAAACTCATAAACGAACAAAAACCTTCACAGTGACGTAACAACGTGTCAAGCGTAAAAACCACTGTACTTACATACACATGAATATTCATTATTATAGGTAGGTATCTCATTGTTATATTAGTTATCCAAAAGCGAATAATAGAGAGGATGTGCATCAAACAAAAACTAGCATGTTTGAGTCGCAACCGACCTTGAATGTCGTTAATAGCTGTCTCAAGTTATGATATGCAAGCGATAGCGGGTGTAACACTCGTACACGAGGCGCCACTTGAACGAATCATTGTAAAACTGCTTGTTCATGCTATGCTGCAACATTCATCCGATATCGATTCTCGTTCTGTTTCATAAAAAGAGACAATTTACATTATCTTAATCGCTCTATAATCAATATTATTGAGACATTGTTCCGAACTCAAGTATTTGAGCGAAAACCAATTCGCAAGTAGAGTGCATTCTTTAGAATTCACTCTTGTCTACATTTAAGCTGATTGCGTGACACCTCACTAAAAATAGTTAGCACTGAAGATAAGACGATCTGTCAACTTCTTACGATTGACAGGAATTCAATTACCTTTTAGTTATGTTTAGCGCTAATTGTATTTAGCGAGCTGTCGTGCACGCAGGCCTCAGTGATGTATTATCTTAGCACTTTTTATTTACTTTCTCTTTTTAATGCAATGGTAAAATATTGCTTTCGGTATGGTTAATACATAAATGCCTGCAAGACACAATAAAAGCGCACACTCCTCAGACATGTCAATCCTCATTGAGGCACACGAGCGATCTTGGCGACGTCGATTCTACTTCAGGCGTATTTCTACACTTACTCTGAGAGTAGCTCTTAAAAGGATATTTTCAGGTATACCAGGAACTTTGAAACTCCATATTTTATCTCGCATTAATTTGGAAAATACTGCGTATAACATCTAGTGAATTAGGAAATGGGCCTGCTCTTGATCTTGAGCGAGTGTATATTTTTAAGTAAGGACTGAATTTTCCAGTTCTGTATCATTCGTCTGTGGGATAGAACGGAATCCATGGTTAGAAAAACGCTGTCGTTTTTACCTTAAAGCGGTCAGTGTTGTTGGCACGACTTGTAAACGCGAACGCGTGTTATTAATTTGACACTGTTCCTATGCACATCGAGGTTACGCAAATTACGAGAAATTACGCGAGTACCCGTGCTGGCCTACCGTAATGTCTCATAACCAGCGATCTCTGCTGTTGTAAGTGTATAAATGTTTGTTGAATGTTTCTTTAGTTGTGCTTTTAGATTTTAGAGTTAAAATTATTTCCAAAGACTTCGAATCGAACCAAAAGGCCTGCCGGTCTATTCTGTAAAAATCTGACAGTGAAAATGTAGGTGAAGTGAGCCTGAAGTCAGCTCATTTCAAACTCACTTCACATAAGTTTTCATGGTGAGATTTTTACAGCGTAGCTCTACTGTTTCTTCATAGATAAATTCATTTCAAATAGCCTGCCAAGATGGCGATGGCAATCACCGAAATTCCGAATCGTATATTCTGAGGTCACTGCTAAACGGTTCACCTGCAACGTTGAAACCAGTCCAGCATGTAAGCCAATTTATCGCTCTGATTTGGTCATGCGTGAGCCTTCTACATCTACAAGGTCCAATAACCTTCTGCATACTAAATTGTCTATCAAATTCTAAAATCAGATTCGATGCACTTGACCTTGAGTCGTCGGGATGATTCAAGGACTCTGACTCAGGACTCTGTAGTGATTACGGGTAATCACTACATTATGTAGGTACAGGTCAAAACGGTCGATGTTCCTTTTTATTATTCATTGCGGACCCACCACGACGCGCCGCCCTCCTGCAGCTGTTTCTCAACCTAGTTCATTAAATAAAAAAATAAAATTAAACTATCACATAACATTTCAGTTTTTATCGAAGAGGATCAGTATAAAAATACTGTCGATATTAGGATATTTTATGTACAACTGTATAATGTACTCTAATTGTAATTTATATAATTATGTTTATTGTAAATTAGTGTAAATATATATACTTATTATCTTCTTCTATGTGTTTAAGATTAATTACTTTTGGATTACTTTATATTGTAAACTATGGATTATATACATTGCACAAATCTGACTAGATCACATTACGCTGCTGCTATAAATGGATGATCCAATAATTTGTCTAGTATGACATATTCAGAGGGCGGTATGTATGACATACACAGGTTCCGATGAATCGCTCCTGGTTGTAACAGTTGTCTGTCTACCTTTATCAACGTCAGTGTAATGTTATCACGGTCGCCGCCGCATCCATTCGTGGTCTAATACTTTGCACTAATCCGTTGCATGTGGTTTATACTCATACGTTGCATGATCGACGGTTTAATATTTAAGTTTACTTGTCAAATGTCTTTTACACTTTTTCAGATATCATGTTCGTTTCTAGCTAAGTTTGTTTGGATGATAGCTACTTAGAAACTTTGACACGTAAGCTTGCCTGTTAAACATCTAGACGCTTAATTCATGTTTATGCTTTATTTGTGTTTACGTCAGATTCGGTTAAGATAAATCCCAGGCGTCGTTTGCAAAAAATCGGAGGCGGAGTAAGGATTCAAGTGACAAATAGAATCCTTGCAACTCGTAACTAAAATCTGGAACACTATTGGTTCTATAAAAGCTCTGTTTTAGACGTCCTCGCTACCCGGTTATAAAGGGATACTTTCAATTAATTAAATGACTGTAAACCACTGTCGGAGCGAGTTTTCGTTAAACAATAATTATTCGGTGTTATCGAAGATCGGACTCTATTTATTTCGCCTTTGATTGTTCTTCAGCCTTGTTATTTTTTATACCGCATTTATTTATTTAGATTGAAATCATGTTACAAACTAAATACATGGAATACTTGACCAGCGTTAAATATTATTTTAGGCTTTTCATTACTATTGATTGGTTGAAATAATATTCAATATACCAACCTGAAAAACAGTTGTTATATAAATTAATTGGAAAGGGTGGGTACTGGGTACCTATTAATTATTCAGTTCAGTTTTCATTGCGGTTAATAACTGAAATCAGTAGCCGTCACTATAAACGTAACCGATTATCGGAAATTTTAATTTGATTTCCTATATAGTTAAATAATTACTCCTTATTTGGACACTTGAAGTACCCATTTATTTCTTTTTGGTCCTAATGTACTGTGCTAAGTTAAAACTCAAACTAAACATAGTTAAATTAAATAAACAATGGTCATATCTGTGTATTATGTTTTGTTGTTGCAAATGAATCACGGATTTCTCCTTTAATTAATTCAAATATAAACGACGAAAGTGCATTTTTCTTTCTATAAAAATAACTGTGCTATGGAAAGTATTGCAATAGATATTAGATTGCATGCGTAATCTTTTGGCCCGATGTTTTTTCATGTTCCGAAAGAATCTTCTATCATGGGTTTGTTTTACAGAAGTGAGACAGGAGGCTGTGCAACAAGCCCTGGCAGAGATGCAGAACAGACCCAAACCCTCGCTGCCGATGCCCTCGAAGAGGACCTCCATGATGGCCAAGAGCCCTGACAGGGAGAGACATGACCTCTGTAAGTACTGAACTGTTACTCTTATGAACTAATGATCTATCTGTTGGAAGTGTGTAGGTCATTCTCATAAAAAAATAAATTAAAGTACGAAAGGCAAATTTTTAAGTAAGGTAGGTATACTTATAATTTCCCTTCATTAAATAAGGGTTTCACAATGCGCGTTAGTCTTAATTAAATAAACCACCAGGCTAACGTTGTTAAACCAAGACTTATCTTTATCGAAACAATTGAGTTAAAACCGAAACTGCAGGTAGAATTGAATAAACACTTGGCGTATCAATGGCTTCCGGACGACTCGCTGTCAGTCTATCGTAAACGGTTCAATCAGTGTCGGTCTAGATAGTGGAAGATAGTGCCCTACAACCATATGATTCGATTAAAGGCTCCTGCAAACAGGCGCGACGCGCGACGCCGCTCGTTGTGCGACTTGCGGTGCCTTTGTGTCGCGCGCTTTTTTATGAAGGAGGATTGAAGGAGCCTTAAAGTTGCGTATTTTTAGCTGCCATAAAATGTGATTGGTACGGTAGATAGAGTTGCATTTCCTATCGTTACATACGCCTCCTTCCTAACCTACCTACCACCTACCTTCTCAAGCATTAATAATTCAACGGCTGGTCACTCAATTTCCGGATGTGCATGCATATATCTAACAGATAAATGTACACATAAATATTGTATCCAATAGGGTAGTTGACTAAGAAAATATATTTAGTCCATCAGTTAGATTACTAAAAAATATTGTATACGTATTTTTTCTTTTGTCTGGCAAACAAAAAATTACGAAGATACAGCGCTTGGAAATTTCGTATGACGTCACGCCGTGCTACAAATTTTAGCACGTTATTACGTCAAAGCCCCCCACTCCTGAACTTTGATGTGATATATCTTTGTAATTTTTTATCTAATTGATAAAACAAAAAATACGTGTTCAATATTTTTTAATAATCTTACTGAGGGACTAAATCGAATCGATTTATTTTTACCCAGGCAACATCCCTATTATCCGCCAGATAACTCAAACAGAACTCATCAGAAGGCAATGAAACTAACGTAGTCCACTTTATATTGATTTATCTCAGTAAATTATGCGGAACTATAATGAATGTACAAAAAGTACTTATTCGTTTAGGGGGTGATTACTCCACACTGTGTTGTGGGGAGTAATCGCCCTCTAAACGAACAAGTACTTTTTGCCGCTCGTGTGTATGCGCACAAAGAACGAGCAGTCTGTTGACCGCTAGCCGGCTAAGTATATTATGTTGCGTATCAGAAGGTACAGTCGAGTTCAATAATATATTGGCAGTGACAATGTTTCAAAATATTGTAAGCGTTAAAATGATCATATAGGTCTATACAAACTTAGACATCAATAAAATGTTATCATATAAACTGTTCATAAGTATGTTACGGTAGTACAGTCAAAAATATCAGCTTACCCTTCAGAACATATTAAATATCTAAATACTCTAGATTTGAATTTATTTGGTGCAACCTAGGATTCGCAAATATCTATACAGCTTTGAATATTCAACTAAATGGCCTTCACCATTAAATTTATTTTTGCTTGTCGGAGAGAAGTACGAGTAATAATGCAATGTTGCCGTTGAAGGATGTCCATAACTGACAACTTCAAATTGAATTTGATTCAAAGAAAAAGATTACAATAGGATATACTTCTGTAAAGAGATTGTTCAAAGAAGTTAAGACAACAATTCGAGACAAGTCAAATTGTCAAGATATTTTTCATACTTAGAAAAATTGCATAGATATTTGTAAACTTAACTTTGCGCTACACAATATGAAGAAGGGATTGCGCTCAATTTTTTTAATCTTTGCCTGTAGCAATATTATTGATATAATGTAGTTACATATTTATGATGCCACAGATTATTTACAATTTATTGTAAGGCAGAGCTGTATAGAGTTTTATGAAACTTTCCACTGCCTATATGTATATTTTTGATTTATGAACGTGCTCAGATGTTAAAGAACTCGACTGTACCTGCACCACTAAAGTTCAACAGGGCAGAGCTTTGGACCGCATCTTTTCGGTTTACAAGGAAAAATTCAACGCGGTCACTGGAGCTAAACGGCTAAACTCGTCATGTAAGGGGGGCTATTCAGACAGTTTCGTATTATTTTAGATTTTTAGAAAATATTGAGAGTGACATGTGTAATCATGTAATATTGTATGTACCATTTCGCATGTTTTCTTGATTGCCAAAAAAGAGAGAGTAATTAGATGAATATGTGATTATGTTTACTCGTCTCCTCCGCTAAATAACAAAATAAAAATATAAATCGTATTTAAAATATGTATCGTCAGACTTACCTCGTAACGTTCGCTTATTTAATTTATTTTCTCAAAACGTTCGCTTATTTCACTCAAAATAAGTCGTCTCACAAAGTAAACAATCATTTGTCACTATCTCGGGCCCACACTCTAAACCGCAGCAAATATAATTAATAATGTTTTAACAGTAATCATATTTATATGGTCGGGAAATATCAATGTAAACAATTCATTTTGCTATCATTCCAATTTCAGTTCTAGTTTTAATGAAATGAAATTAATAATTTCATCGAAAATTAACGAATTAATTTGATCGAGTGGTGTTAAACACAAAACGACGCCCTCTTCATTTGAAATAAAATAACGCAGGGATTGGATTCTGTACATTACCCAGTGCTGTTGTTTATTATTTACACATAAAAGTAAATCTTTACTTTATTATCTCTGATCTAAAACAATGATCGCTTTTCTAATTCTTAATTTTCTTGATAATATCAAGATACTCGCTTTATAAATGATAAAGGAACTAGTATACGTTCGTTAGGCGACGCACAGAGCGCAGCAGCTGTAGGAAATTACTCATGAAAACGACTGCATGAAGAAGATCGGTACAGTGACTGCAAAAATAACACCCAATTGATAAACGAAGGTGATATAACAGCCAGCGCTGCGCGATCCGCGTCGTAATTACAGTTCACGTCCTTTTACTACTGGTTTTAGTTTATCTTTTGGGTGCGAAATACGGTTCTGTCACGTCATGAAACGTTTGTGTTACAAACTCATAACAGATTCGTCCTTTATCTCTGCGCTTCCTCAGTTTTATTGACTCAGTCCACATTGTTGGAAGTGCTATAATATTTATCAAGTGCTCGGCCAGTCCATCGGGGATTTTCTAGTTGCGATTTCCACCTCTCCTGTAAGATTTTATTTTTCTTTCACGTTATTATAAGTTTTTTTTTTATCACACCTGCTCTGAAAATACATACTAATTATACCAATTAGAGGGAAGAAACGCCTTTATCCCGCCCTTCAAATCCTTTCATCCCAAGGTATGGAAGTTTGTATGAAAATCCTTCCGACCCAAGGGTGGGAAGTATGTATGAAATTCCATTACATACCCGGTTTTTCTTTTTTTTTAATTTGTCAGCAGTCATACTGCCAAGAGACTAACTGTCTACTAATTAAATTTCAAGTAAATTGTTACTGGCCACATACAGTTTTTTTTTACCAGTTACCAACCTCCTTGGTGCATACAGAAAATTAAAAACGAAATTATTTTTGTATATAAAACGCGCGGAATCACGGAAGAAGTGGCTGCATGACCTTATGATCTTAGCCTACTCCAGAAACGGGCGAATAAAAAATGGAAAAGCCCGCGCATTTTCGCAAAAACACATTTATCTTTGTGTTTTTTGTAAAATATGGATACTTCGAGCGACAGTGATGATGTTATCCCTAACACACCGCCAGAACTATTAGAGACGGCCCAAGAAGTTGTTGATAATCTGTTGCCGTGTCTCAAAATATCAAGATACCCGGACAAAATGTAACATCTTAATAGCTGCACTTTTAATAATTGTACTTTTAACTAAATATAAACATTTCTATGCATTTATGTCCATAATTTTCCTCGTAGGTGTAATAAAAAGCACTATACATCCCTCAGGATAAAGTACAGTTCCATACCTCAAATGGTTTGCGCCCCTCGCAAGCTCGTGGCGCAAATGCCATAATCTCGGTATGGAACTGTCACTTTCTTCCCTCTGAAGTAATGTACTATTATCACATCTATTCAAAAAGAGCTAGTGTATTCTTCGTAAACAGTGACTAAAATAGCTCTTTAATCCCTAGGGACTAAAAGTAATTTGAATTTGGAATGTGGATATTGTTAGTAAAAGTTCCAATCACCAAAGAGATCAATCACGAACATTGTATGAACAAGTAACAGGTTGTATGATAAAGTAAAAAGCGCGCAAGTCAAATAAAAAAAAAAATACAAAAATAAAAAACGCACGAAAAGCATTCTGCCTTCGTTCGTTATTGTTTACTCAAATTAGGATTTTATTTAGTTTTATAAAAAATGGGTATGTCTTCCTCAAGTAATAGTATGTAAATAAATAAACGTACTATTCTTATTCATAAGTTGCACTTATTTTTTCATAGAGGGTGATAAAAAGTAGTGTCCACCTCGGGAGCAGCACTATTTTAAGCTCAAGTGACGTACTTTGAATCCCAAGAAACAGTCTCGCCTTCAAAATAGTTGTTTATTCCCTTGGCAAACAATCTACTATTACACGAGACAAGATTTCCTAGCTACAAAACAAAAAAATAATCGGTATCGGTTCTCCAATGGTCAATAAGACTTAATGTTTTTCGTAGTAAATTTGAGAATCTGGTACCTACGAGATCGACCTTAATCGATCGACAATATGACTATTATAATTCCCGGAAAAAGCTACGTCAAATAGGAAATGCTGAAAAATAAAATAATGTTTTCATTACATCACACCTACGCAATAAATTAATCTGTGGAAGTGCTACGACGCTTACGGCAAGTATCCCGACACCTACGTGCCGTAGGCGGCGTAGCGTGTACCATTATGACCGAGGAAATGGGTCATTATAATAATATTATTAGTAACAGGGTTAATTAAAAAAATATATCTTATACCTATGCGCTCGATGTTATACTAAATAATACTTGGCAACAAGTTTTCACGAAGATTGAAATAGAATTCATAGGCAGCGCGATAATTGTTACCTCTTGTAACACAACTACCTTCAAACGTCTTCCATATTTCCCTATAATTAAACTACAAGGCAAGTTAGACTGATTTCCAGAACATCTATTGTACTAAGTACTAGAGATATCGGTTTCCAATTTAGCCAACATCCCACTAGTTCCCAGGTGTATGCTATTAGTAGAATATCAGTATCAAGACAGTGTACTACACTATACTAAGCATGATCCTCCGAGTAATCAGTTAGCAAATGAGTATTAATAATAATGATATAGATCATATTAATGGACAAATAATAAAGATTGCGTGAGATAATAATGTGAGTTTGCTCGTGTCATGGGTGATGTGATAATTGAAAGCAATTGAAGAGCATGTCTAATTATTAATCAGACGAAAAATATTACCAGCCAAAATATTTAAAATACACTAAAAGTCCTGCTATAAAAATTCCCACCCAACCTCGTATTTTGTGAACCAAGGGTATGTCCCTGTGTGCCGCGGCGGGTTCACGGGTGAGTGCTAGCGCGTGCCCGTGTTCCCGCCGTAAGCGGCAGAGGAGAACACCGTGGAATTTTAGTGAATGTTTAGAATCCCACATAACTGCAATATCTCCCCGTGGTAGTGCAGAATGCATGAGCATTTGTCCACGATAAAAAAAGGGTATGTCCCTGTGATATACTGTTCTACTGTTGTTTCAGCAGTTATCTGGCTACGTAGCGTGTTATTCTCTTTAGTTAGACGCTCTGAAGCAAATATAAGGTTTCCTGTCGCTCTTTGAAAACATATTTAACGCCTTCAATTACAGACAATTTTCTGCTTAATTAACTGTGAAACTCCTTTTTGTTATTAAGAATGTACATTTGCGGTTAAATAAAAATTTTGAGATCATAAACAAGATTCAGATTCTATACAAAACCGATAATGAAGAGAGTTTACAAAGAGCTTTCAAAACTGAATTCACTACAGTGTATGTTTATCCTGTCATAGCCTCATCATCTGACGAAGATTCGTGCGCCGGCGACACGGAGCTACCCCCACCACCGGAGCTGGGTTCACCACCAGCGCGCCGCCCCGCCGCCCCTCACCCCCGTGCACACCCTCACCCTCTGCCACAACCCCATCATCTCCGGGAAAAGAAGCACGTGCCCAGGGAAAGGAACGAAATGCGCGAACGCACTGAGCTACGTGACCGTACTGAATTACGTGAACGCACCGAGATTGATTTGTCCGAGCTTACACATGTACCTGCTTGTAAGTACAATTTTGAAATACTACTATGAAGCTTTTAGAGGAATTTAGCAATGTTTTAACCCCTGGTGGCTTTATTAATATTTTAATAATCGGAACGTTTCGGTTTACTTACGTGCAGTGCCTTAAACATATATTTCGATCATACATGTTAGTGATGCAGAATTGAAGATCCAAAACTGTCGGCGATCTCGAAATGGCAATATCTGAATTTCAGTTTACCACATTTATTATAATCAGTACAATATCTTATTAGAAAATTAATTACGGAGTGCTTACATAATATTTAGTTGTGTTTCCATTTGCTTCGACTGCGCAGAGTAACCAAGCATTTGCGGTGCTAATTGCCGACTTGCCGTAACAATAATTTCAGGGCTGATGTGCAAATTATTATTAGGTAGACGGTTCTTAATCAGGTTCAAATTTCAATCAGTCTATACTAATAATAAAGTAAAAGATTTTTATATTTTTTATTTGTGTGTTTGTTTGAACGCTCTAACCAAAACGAAAAGAAAAACTATTTTTGTATTTGATAGCCCAATTCCTGAGGAAGGCTATTTAACGTCACCATCACGCTAGGACTCTTAGGAGCCGAAACAAAAGAAAAACAGACTAAAAAGAACGCTAATCGAAAACGAAGAAATATCGCGGGCAGGCGATGCGATGGGACGCGGTGGACGGAGGAACAATAATTTTACACGAACGAAGTCGCGGACGGAAGCTATTAATTCAATCATTTTGTCGAGGCTTTGCGAATGTTCTTAATTTACATTTAAAGAATATTATGCAAAGCTAATGTATGACTTTTGATATGAAAGGAAATGCTTCCAAAGAAACCATTATACATAGTGTCCAGTGGCTGATTTCAAAGTTTGATTGAACGTAATTTCTGAACGGAACACGTTAGAGTGGCGCAGGGGGCGTCATTAAAAGCGTAAGCTCTGCGGATTTTTTAGCTGCCATGGAGCGGTGGTGTGGAGTGCACCGCGCTTTTGCCATCTAGGCGTACATTTCAGGCTTCTTCTGGGTAAGCTCACTCCATCGTCGACTTTGTCTCTGTCACCTCTGACTTAGATTAGAGTCAAGAGCAAACCCATTTAAAATAAAATAAAAATGGGGTTTTTTCGCTTACTGTTAAACACGTCCTCGACTTAGTAATCGTTACGATATTCGTCGATTACGTGAAGGACCATCGATCAACCTTTTTAGTCTTGGGTAGCAAATTTCAGTGCTACAGGATCAACATTAGGTAAACAGCTCCAGACCAGGACCTTACACCAGCGGTTGCCACGGACGAAAATGTTGAACGTGTTATGGTTTCTGTGACTGAAAATCCCCGTTTCTCAGTTCGTGCACGTTCATCGATATTAGGAATTACGAAATCAACCTTACAGGTTATAATGCGAAAAAAAAACTCAAGTTCCATCCTTATAAAATTCAAACCGTTTAAGATTTACAAGATTCAGTCGCTCTGTAAATGCGTTTTTGAAAACATGCAGCGTGCTAGACTTGACGAGTATGCTAGGCTCGATGGTCAACATTTGGAGAACGTGGTTTTCAAAAAATAAAATCCACATTTATTGTTTTTAAATAACAATAAACATTCTTTCTATGAGAGGGGTAGTTTTTTGTTTACTATTTTTCAAACTTTGAATTCTGTCACTGGACACCCTATAGTTAGGTAGCTTGGTAATAGACCAATCATTTTAGTCGATATAAAGTTGCTCGAGTGTTACATTATCGATAAAAGGTACACGTATTGCGAAGAGAAGTCGACCTTCCAAAAATAATTTAGAAATAAGCCTCACTAGTAACAGTTTTATAAACCAAAAAAGTTAAGCGCATTTCTTTGTTGGTTCGGTTATTCCGGAGTTTCATTCGCCAAACAAGTTACCAGCTAGAAGAGCTTTTTTAAGCTTGTTTTTACGACTCTACCCCAGCCGTGTTAAGCCTTCTGCGAATTACTTAAGTGGATTTAGGTTATTATATCACGTCCTGTTTCCTATACTGTTAAAAATCAGCCTTTTGACAGCATTCATACATCCAAAACATAAGAGTCTCGGTAAGTTTCTTTCTCTGGACCGTAAAAAAAATTGCTTCTGCCCGCGACTTCGTCGGCGTGAAATTTCTTATTTCCCTGACCCACCATCGCATCGTATCGCATCGCCCGCGCTATTACTTCGTTTTCGCTTAGGGTTCTTTCCAACTTTTTTCTTTTTGTTTGGCTCCTAAGGGTCCTAGCATGATGTTAAATAACCTAAATAACAGAAACTAAAAAGCAAAAAAAAAATAAACCTTTCAGACCGCCTCCTTCTTTTTTCGCCGGTTAAAAATGTTAAAAAAAAATACAAATGTTGCAAAATTTAACAAGAATCGTGTAGGTAGTTACAGGTAATTTGTTGGAGGCCTCATAGTCTTCCTCAAGAATTGGGTCATTAAATAAATGAAAAAAATAATCTGATCCGATGTGTACTTCCCAGAGATTAGCGCGTTCAAATAAACAAAAAAAAAACAAACTTCGGCTTTATTAGTAGTACTTATAGATTTTTCAAACAACATTTTAACGCGTGCTCTATGTATGTTTACTGATATTTCCGTTCGCCAAAAAGCCTATTACAGTTCCTTGCGGAAGTAATTAGTGTTATAAAAGTATCTTCACTACGACTTAGCCCACCATCGACTGAACCAAAATAAATTCGATTTATCTGTAAGTACAGAAATATCGTCAACTAGCAGCGCCCCGCGGTTTCACCCGTGTAAGTTTCGATCCCGTGGGAATATCGGGATAAAAACTATCCTAAGTCCTTTCCCGGGACTAAAACTATCTACATACCAAATTTTATCTAAATCGGTTCAGCGGTTTAAGCGTGAAGAGGTAACAGACAGTCAGGCAAACAGACTTTCGCATTCATAATATTAGTATGGATCCGAGAAATCCAATTTCGGAGATCGGTTCAGTGGTTTAGGCGTGAAAAGTTAATAAACAAACAAACTAACTTACTTTCGCATTTATAATATTAGTTAGGATTATGAGCCCTTCAGATTGGGTGGTGGCAAAAGTAGGTCGCGTAACTTCCCCGATAGTAACAATGTTTGACTAGTCTAGTGGAGGCGCATAATTTGTTCTAATTTCTAGATTCGTGCTAATAACTGCTTGTTCTCCAATTTATGTTGGTATGGGTTTAACTAACACTATCACGTGTCAAGTGTTTGTCCATGTTGTTAGAGATATGATTTAACTTTTCTGTTCGTTTATAGAAGATGTTTAGAAATTGAGTAGTATGAGTAGAGGTATTGATTTTGAATTTTGTTTTCCTTTTATTCTAAGATGATTAACTTAATGACCTAATAAGACAGCTGCCTGTTTACTTGAATGCAACAAGTTATTTACATTTCTAAAAAATACTATGAATGACACCAATGACTAAGTAAGCCTCCTTTTGAGTTGTTTGCTTACATGTGAATCACATTTTATTAAACTCATCGAGTTAATAGAGACGTTCCAATATTTTTCTACGAATAATACACGCACGGCAGCTTACGTCACTTTAGTTTTATTAGCGTTAAATAAGTTATAAACCGCCAGTGCAGGAAAAGAGTTGACCGATGACTGACTATTGTCACTCTTGTCCTATATTTGTGATACTCTCTGAATACAATTACGTACTACAAAGCAAACTAGTTTTGTGAATATATTGAGTTTCTTAAGAATCGCTAAAAGTGTACCTAGTGTTTCTTCCATCATTCATCCATATCTGTGAGTACTTATAACCTTTTCTTTTTTTATGTAAATGATGAGGATAATGTGACTTTTCATTTGATTGTTTGTTACATTTTCAGTATGATTCATTTCAGTTATAAATAAAATACACACGTACTCAAACTTTAACTCGTAACCATTTATTTCAATTAAATGTGGTACTTTTGAATCGTCAAGAAGTCGGTCAGTCAGAAAGATGAAGTTAGTTGCCCATTCCAAACTGTAGTAGGTTCCTATGGAGAAGAACGGGCACTCCATGCATGCTCTTTCAAATCAAAATATTGTCTATTTTCGATTTAATACTTACCTACAGGTGAATATTAACTACGGCAGGTGTTAAACTAATACAGGTCCAAGCTTTAAATCTTGTGTTGAGTTAAACTAATACTTTTGATTAAACTGCTTAGCCGGTAAATTAGGTTGAGTAGCCTATAATAATATAATAAAAATGCTTCTCAAGAACGATCAACCCAACATTTAAACACTTGTCTAATGTTAGGTTGATCATTCTTGAAAAGGATTTTTTTGACGGTTGTTTATTGTACAGACGCCAGCACATCAAGCTACCCGAAACTGTCAAATTTTCCTAATCAACTTTGAACCTTATACTTTAGCAATAAAGTTGAAAATCTATTAAAGAAATTTGACAGATTGTAGTAGCTTGATGTGCTGGCGTCTGTACCTAGAGCAGAAAGACAATTCCCGTGTTTAAAAACGTTCAAAATCTAATCACAGTCTCATCTCAGCGACAATCAATGTCAAAAACTTGTCTAAAATGTAGGGAAATTAGACGTACTTTTTACAGGTTGATACAGATTAGAATGCCAACGTTCTCCAATGTACGGTATTTTTTGCTCCTTGTGTCTAGGAGTAATTAGCTACTCCTAATCCTCCTCTTTGTTGTATCAAACAGTACATGATAACAATAGGATCAAGCCTATGATTGGCACCTCATTGGACTCGACCATGTTTACGACCAGTTTTAAAAGTACTGCCAAAAAGACGTATTACATATCCGACCTCTGAGCTGTACTCACTTTGTGAGGTCCTCACAGTGAGACAGTTGTTCGTCCTAAAACAGTTTTTAAGAAACATCTGCTTCTGCCTTACGACCCTCAGCCCAAAAAAAAGAAGCGGCGGCACGGCGGCGTGCCGACAGAGGTTGTGTACCTAATATGGTTAATATATAGGTATATGTATTATGTAGACTATTATACCGGACCAGTCTAACACTCGATAGATCAAGTCAGATGGAGACAGTCAGTTTTATTGCATGTATGTAATTGCAAATAAATTATACATAGATAAGTGCGTAGAAGCCGTTGAAACTTGAATCTCCTTAATCACAGATTCATAGAAAGGGTTCGCCCTACGATTTATTTGCCCGATGCAGCTTCTCGCCTGCGGGCAAACAAAAATGAAACATGTCTCATCAACCAAAGATGGGTTAACGAATGATATCACATCACTGCTAATGGCTGGTGTACATTTTTTATACTCTTTGGCTCTATACTCACATGGTTAAGTTTCTAGTTTCCTTTTCGAAATCATTTCAATTCATTATGCCAACATAATGAATTGCTGCCCGTAGTCGGATAAAGGATCGAATACAGTGCTAGAGAAAATTTACTATGCCTTTCATTTCGCGTCTGTTCGTCTGGATATGAACGCTTATCACGGTCATAATTAAATCACGGTATATCTCTTATAGCAGCAGAGAGATCGCGAGCGGTGGAGGAGTTGTAGGTCGGGGTTTGAATCCTAGCTGAGACTTTACTTTGTGTAAATTATTTCATCACCACTGCTCTCAAAACGGCGAAGGAAGACATCGTGAGGAAGCCGGCAAGTCCTAGAACCAAAAAATCGAAGATATGTGACATCTACCAACCCGCACCGGGCCCGCATGGTGGATTACGGCCCACTCCACCGAGAGGAGGCCTGTGTCTCAGCAGTGGAAACATTATAGATAGGCTAATTATATCTCCCATTTCTTCCCCTGCACCTGTTATGCTTCATTACGGCTTTTGTCAATGTCTATCTATGATCATGATCATGTGTGTCAAACGCAGCCACCATGAGTACCATGGTACTCATGGTGGCTGCGTTTGATATTCTACTAGTTTCCGCCCGAGGCTTCGCCCGCGAGGTATGTCGATAAAAACTGTACTATGTCCTTCCCCAGGATGTAATCTATCTCTCTGCCAAATTTTATCGAAATCCGCTCAGTAGTTTAGGCGTGAAAAGGTAACATACAGACAGACAGACAGAGTTACTTTCGAATTTATAATAATAGTATGAATTAACGCACACATCAGCGCGTTCAATCAATACAGCTTCCACCGCCCAATCGATGAGCGCATCACACGGAGTACGGCTGTTGAACACAATTAGTTCATGTTCATAAAATCATCGATATGATAAATTTTCGTTAAAAATATCCACACCTGAACTCATTTGGAACTAATAAATTTGCGTGAAGCATAGGATGGTAAAATGTAGTTCGACACATTGCTGCGGCTAAAATGATGGATAACTATCCATACTATCCTTACATTAACGCCGCTCTTTAAAGTATTGCGTTAATATTTGTAAACTATGTGTTATTTTTGATCGTCTGCGGTACGATCCGTCTTCTTTAATGGATTGTCAACAATAATCAGGAAATATGGACAGAAAAGTAAAAGATACTGATATCAAATAGTACAACGAATTCTCTTTTAAAAACCAAGCTGAAGGTCGAAAAAGCCCATTATTTTAGCACTAAACGCAAAAGTGTACGTGTAAACGTAACCGAAGAAAACCATCTACTTATTTAAAAATCTTCACACACCCATCAATAAATAGTCCATTGAACACATACCTACATTAGCTTGCGTAGACTTTATGAACTGTCGCGAAGCTTCAAACTAAAATTTGGTAGGTACTGTTATTATAAATACTTTCAAAATATTAAATGCTAGTGTCAGACGTGGTCAGGCGGCAAATCGTTTAGGTCTTTTAAAACAAAATACGCTCGCGTAGTCCCCTAAACATACATAATGCGTACCAGCATTTGCGACTGTCCATAGCCATCCAGGGGTAAAAGCCTTTCCCAAGGCTAGATAGGATAAGAGCTCGATAATGATGCAGACAGCACACAGTCTGTACGGAGCTAAGAACTATAGTAGTTGCTTACGAACACTTCACAGAACGCTCGATCGCTCGACTGCTTTCTGTCTGTGCGGGCTCTTCAGTCAGGAACACACAAGCCACCCGCGTAGTTCAATCTTGATCGTACCATGAAAATATAAATTACAAGTGACAAGTTACCTGTGTTGTGGTGAAGTCTGTTCCTGGTTCAGCTGATAGGCGAGCTTTAGTAACTCGGAGTTTGTTATCAGACGTCCAGCCTGATGTGACTCATGCTTCATCAGGCGCCCGCCGCGGTGGAGCCCTGGTCGCAGACCGCGTGCAGTGCTACGCGCAGGCCGAGGACACCGGCACCGGCACCGGCCGATGGAAGGTAAGCGTAAGTAATGGAACAAGTTTTTTTAAATTTACTTTTGTCATTTGTTATTAATTTGTGCCATCGCGCAAACTCCTCCCTGAGGGTAACAACGTACTCAGCAAACGGATTAAAGACTATGATAAAATATTTTTCTTGACAGTCTTTAGTTGTCCAACACTGGAAGAGCGAAAGATTACAAAGCTATTTTTGTTTTCAATTCTTTATTGGTTTCTTCTATTAGCTTATTTTATTAATATTATCTAGACTTTTTATCTTACTGTAAGTTACAACGAAATAGTAATCTGGAACAATCTGTATAGGAAACTAGTATTAACAATCAGGCATTGTTAACAGACTTATACTACCTACTACTTATTATCTGCCGATAGGTTTGATTGTCAGATAATAACGATTGGTTCAACTACATCCATACTTAATATTATAAATGCGAAAGTGTGTCTGTCTGTTACCTCTTCACGCTTAAACCACTGAACCGATTTAGATGAAATTTGATATAGAGATAGCTTGAGTCCCGGGAAAGGACATAGGATAGTTTTTATCCCGATTTTCCCACGGACTCAAACTATCTCTGTACCAAATTTCATCTAAATCGGTTCAGCGGTTTAAGCTTGAAGAGTTAACATACAGACAGACAGACACACTTTCGCATTTACAATATTAGTATGGATTTGTATTCGAATGCGCATATCAAATATAGCGTATATCATAGTTTAGTTGAGTGTGATTGATGGGTGATTCTACATTTTTACAACGAAAATCTAAGTAGCCTAAATTGGCTTAAGGAGTTCTTTCGAAGTCAAACGTTAGTAGTATTTACGGCTTAAAAATCACTACCGATAAATAGTGGGTCGTTAAGTCCATCGATTACGTAATCCTTAACAGTCTGCTTACGTACAAAGTTACCTTGCTAACTCAGTGAAACATAGTAACTGAACGCGCTTACATTCCATTGATATTCAAAATAGAAACCCAACTTTGTATCATTGGACCAATACATTCCATTGAATATATTAAAAATGTAGTGCAGAATGCAATCGCAATCTACATAATGTCGCCGAGCTTGTGACCATCATCGACAACAAAGCTTGGCGTGTGTTTGACAAGCAATTTCCTTATCGATAGCGTCTTTTGTACAGTCAAACATCATCGGCCCAGACCTATGACGTTTGCGGTAACTGCCCTCTTTACTGGACCAAGTTTACACGGCATTGACTCAAAAACGCTCACAATTGAAAACAAACTACACGTAAGACAATCGAGAAGTTATACTAGATAGATATTGTTCCATTAGCCTAGTACTGTCGTACATTTTTAAGCGGTTGGTTTAAATATGATATCGTAAGGTATATATATATAGATCTCAGCATCGGTAAAATCAAAGTATTGATTTTTCATCTGTCTACACATACGCTAAGTAGAATGTTTTAAGAACTAATTCGAATAAAACTGTTTAGCATAGTAACATCAAATACTAAGTTGTTTTCATTTAAAAGTATCATTATTTCCTATACCCATCAATCATCAGTCGAGACTTCGACGCTAGCGCTCAAAATATGGTATTTATACAACTCCCACAAAACTCTGTCTACTGATACGTATTGTTCTAAATAGGTATCAGCAAAGATACAACAACTGCTTAATACGCTGAAGCGCCCAAAACGCCGACCTCTGCCGGAATTCTACGAGGACGACGACATCGAACTCGAGCTGGCTGCCAATCCTAAGGATCCTAATGCCCCGAAGCCAGAAGGCGGCACCATGACACCTGCTGTAGGAGAACAGCTGGTGGTCCCAGCAGGACTGCCTCGCAACCTTGAAGCTGCACTCCAGCGATACGGAACAGCCTCGTTCAAAGCTAACGTGGCTACGGTTCTAGACCCAAATGGAAAACTCAGCAACTCGCTCAATTATGGCAAGTACTATCACTTATATTTCTATGGTATGCATACAATGGCAAGTCGATTCATTGTTGTATTGTTGCTATCATATTATACTACGCATCGACTGATCCCTTGAATTAATTTCGAAGAGCCACCAAGCAGACGTAGTTATCGACCTTTTCCCTGTGATAACTTTGTCGCTTTCAACGTTACACCTATTTTAATCTAAACGTTTTCCTCACAGGTAAACTACTCAGTCGATCGCTCAAAATCGCTCATGCTCTGCTGAACAAGACGTTCACCTCAAAGACCAGTAGTGGTGGACCTCTGACTGGGGACAACTCGATTAAGCCTGGAGACCGCGTTGCGCTGGTCTATCCTAACAACGATCCCATCAACTTCATGTGTGCCTTCTACGGCTGCCTTCAAGCGGGCATCGTACCGGTACCGATAGAAGTGCCGCTGACTCGCCGCGACGCTGGCTTGCAGCAAGTTGGGTTCCTGCTTGGTTCTTGCGGCATTCAATACGCGCTCACTTCTGATAATTGCTTGAAAGGTAAGAGTCTGCCCTTGCTTTTTTAATATATTTTGTCTTCAGAATTCACGTTTAAATGTAATACATATTAAGGGCTGATTTTTCTAACGCCAGATAACTATCCGAGGAATGATTTTGAATTTTTGACAGGAAGAACTGTCAAAAATTTCAAAAAATGTAATATCCATAAAACTATCTGGCCTCGCATAAAATTATCTGGCGTTGGAAAAATCAGTCCTAAGTCTGGTAAAGTTATTTTATATATGTTGCTGAAATTTGAGTGAATAATACAGTTAAACGTTCAACAGTATTACTTTAAAATCAATTTATTTAAGCAGATTACTAAATAAATAAGCTGATGTGATATAGGTTTAGCTTACATTAATAGCAGTATATATTTTAAATCCGCGATTAAGGAAATGGTCACCAAACTTTCGGTTTCTGTCCTGAAGTCCAATAGCCATAAGATATATACCAATGGAGAGAGCTTTTCAAGGGGATCCTTCCCTACAAACACGACAGAATCAATAAAAATTAATTAATTGATTAAATAATACTTAATTACTCACATTTAGAGCTCTGTAGCTTCTCACATACTATCGAGAAAAGTCGTCGGAATAAAAAATATTGTCCTTGAAGAGATGTATGCATTGGGCGTCAGGGCAGATTACTCCAATCTCCTTTATTTATTTATTTATTTATTTAAACTTTTCGCACAAAAAGGTACAAAGGCGGACTTAATGCCTTAGGCATCCTTTGATTTGATTTAAACGTTTATAATTAAATTGCGTTAATGGTATTTTGGAGATTATATTTTATCGGATCTCACAATAATCCAGGTTCATTTGCAACAGGTCAGTATGCCACCGATCGAAAGCTTTACGGATTCGTTTTCGTTCAAAAAACTAACCAAATATTTTGTCATGGCATAGCGCTTAGCTAAAGCTTAAATTGTATCTTCTGCTAACACTGCTGCGATATCCATTTAAAATATTGGATCTCGACAGCAACTTGGGTGTTGGGTCACTCAAAATATTCAGTGCGACTGCAAACGCGGGCGCGGGGCGGACGTGGCGTACTCAAACATACGAACTTCATTTGAGCGTCCATAGTGGGCACGCGGGTGCGTTGAGCGGCGCGGGCTGCTGACGCCATAGCTCGTTCATACAAGTGGCCGCAGGAAGTGAGCGGCCGGCCCGCGCGTGGACGGGGTTCTCAAATTAGTCCGAGCTTTTTTCTATTAAAAATAAGTCTTCTTCATCCATATTATATTTTGACAAACACTGGACACGTCAACACTCAGAACGAAGATGCGTTCGACTGCGGACAGGCAGATCCCGCACCCGCGCCGCTCCCCGCCCCGCGATGCCAGTCTGGCCAAGCACTCAATGAAAGACATATAACGTCCATTTAAAAAAAAAGATGTTAATTACGCTTTCTTCTTTATTACAATAATTTCGTGTGTATTTTAGCAAAGTTCATTTTGTGCTGTACGAATTTGTATCTGAAACTTTGTAGTTCAAAATGTATACGCTATCCAGACGTTCATTCTACCAATGGTTTAAGACTTACACATATAGAACTCGGTCATATAGCTCTTGATTATTTATACTTATTAAATTATTTTCGGAGATTTGTAAACGGATAAAGACGGCAGTGCAACGGAATATTGAATCTAATCCCAGTAATACAACAAAACTCTTCAATCGGAGCAGGTACAGGCTCCTTAATAAACACAAAGGAAATTTGACTCACATCACATTAGCGTAAAATGTATTTAAAACTAAGGTAGCCACTGCATTCTGAAGGGTGGTTCAAGTTAATCTGTGACGTGGTATTGGCCGTGGAGCAGTGGTGGCCAAATGGTAACGGCCGTGACTTACCGAGTTGTAGGTCGTAGGTTCGAACCCAGGCAGGCGCTTTCAATTATTCGTGTCAATTATTTCATTACCACTGCTCTCAAAACGGCGAAGGAAAACATCGTAAGGAAACCTGCATGTCCTAGAAACAAAAATTCGAAGACATGACACTACCAACCCGCACTGGGCCCGCATGGAGGCCTGTGTCCCAGCTAGTGATGTAACGGATATTCGCATTCGCATTCGCGAATATCCGCATATTTTTCAATATTCGCATTCGCAAAAATTATGCGAATATTTAGCGAATGTTTTTAATAATCAAAAAGGAAATTATTATATGCATGCATGTGAAATAATAATACAATAGATAACACTTAGATATTTTTATTAAATCATACTTCTACATTCTAAATTAAAGTCTCATTTATGAAAAAAGAACTTCAGAGATCTGATCAAATCTAACATTAATCAGCCTTGTTACAACTATGTAAGGTTTGCATTTATTTAGTACTATATTATTACTTTACTACCATTTTTAAATAAAGTTTACAGTTTCTATTTACTAAAAAACTAAACAATTACTTGAAACAAAATTATTAAACTTTAAATATCTTAATACATTAGATATTTAAAGTTTAATAATTTTGTTTATAACCTTTGGCTTTAAATGTATATTTTTTCATTCCACTTTATATATCTGAGGAATTAAATATATTTATAATGAATTAGTGATGTAACGGATATTCGCATTCGCGAATGTTGAAGATAAATATTCGCATTCGCGAATGTGAAAAATCCAACATTCGTTACATCACTAGTCCCAGCAGATTGGGAACTTTATAGTCTGATTATGTTGGAATAATCTAAAAAATACTGTGTTGACAAAGTATTACCACCACTTACAATTCACCATAAAACTGTCCTGTATAGTATACCTATTACGTTTGTAGTTTTGGTCTGGAGCCAAAATATACAGAAAGATTAGTCTGAATGTTCAGAATGCAGTGGCTACTGCACTCGTATCGTTCAGACTAATATAAAAACCCTGTCTTGTCAAAGTATCACCACCACTTACAGTCAATTCAACGCTTTCGTATAAATTCAAGCGATAAAGGTGCTGGCGACTGGCTTCCCGCTCGCTAGACGCTAGTATAAATAAGGAATCGCTTAAATCGTAGTTCGCTACGCCGCATTGCTGCAGTATTCATAAAACGATCGTACAGAGGTAATACGTGCACCAAGGAATCTGTTACGGAGATTAAATAAAAGCTTTCCACACACTTGCAGAAATGTTGTATAATTTTAAACTCTTCTGTTGAAGCGTCATGTTGTGACTGTTTATTACTTCAAGAAAGTTACAATTACTACTAATATATTTCTGCAATATTTGTTACAAATTGAAACGATCACTAGACTTTATTATGCGTACTATTGAATCAATCCCAACTAAACAGAATAGAAAGGCCGTCATTTGTAGCTCGATCTCAATGCATTGTTCTCTTCCTTCTCTGTCTGGCATGAATATTCGGGTGGTCGTCACAAATTGCCCAGAATTTGACGCTATGCATTGAGTGAAATACCAACTTGCCGCGCTTGACTCGGTGGAACGCATAGCTTTGAGGCTCATTGGCGACGTAGAACTGATGGATGCCAAGCTTCACAGCTTGGCTCAGCGCCGCAAGGTTGCCTGCTTGTCGGTCTTCTACAGATTGTATTTCGGTGAGTGTGCCCAAGAACTCCACGACCTCATTCCACCGGCCCCCTTTCTACCTTCGGACATCCAGACGCATTGCAAGTTACCATCCCAGCCTAGTTGCTATTCCACCTATTCGCACTAAGCGTTTTCAAATGTCCTTTATAATGCGCAAATTAGTTCGTTTCAACAGTATTATGAGTACACAGAAAAAGTGATGAGCCTGTTCCAATAACTCTTGATTGCAGTTTGAAGTGCGTATTGGGTTCCGTAATTATTAAGAATGGAATAAATTGTAGTTTGATATGAAAGCTTTCATCTTGGTTTTTCTAGACCGTTGGGCTATGTAGAATCTTGCGTGGTGTTTGATTAAACTTGACTCATTCTGACCAGGATTGCCGAAGACATCTTCAGGGGACGTAGTATCGTTCCGCGGCTGGCCGTCCCTCCAGTGGGTGTCGACTGAGAAGCTGCCCCGCCCCCCGCGCGACTGGATCCCTCCGCCCCGCCCCGCGGAAGACAGCCCAGCTCACATCGAGCACACCTCGGCAGCTGACGGCTCTGCCATGGGTGTCATAGTCACCAGGTAAGGTTAGACTGTAAGACAAGACTATGCAACTTGATGTCTAATTATAGTCGCCAGTTTCTCTAAGACAGCACACAGCAGCTTTTTGTCCTAAGTAAGTAACATTTTCGTGATGTTCTCCGAGGCTGACCTCGACACGGCTCCATGGGTTTAGAAATTGATAGGGACCTGCTGGATTTACCATTGCAATATTTAATATCCTTCCATTTGTTTACCGTTAAACGAGGACTATTTTAAGGAAGGGCAGGACAGGAAATATCAATAAAACCGATACTCGTGTATCTATTTCACACGGTGCGCGGTGAGTAAAAAAAAATGCACTACGCGTTCGGATCGCTGGGTTTTAATAAAAGGTTTCGTGCGTGCACATTTGTTAACGGAAAGGTATCACAGATCCTACGCGTGTTATCTCGATATTGTGGATTACAGAATATCAAATATATTGGAAACTATTCACGTATTGGTATTCACTAAAAATGTCTATCGTACTTATTACAATATTGTTCTTAACGGCCTCACCGTGTTTCCGCATCCCGGTTGGCTCTAATTGATTGTTGTTTCAAACAATATCTGATTTTCACGCTGTGATAAATTTACTCTTCGGGTTCTTTAGAATGCCCAATTATTATTTGATTCAAACCGAATAACATGCGAATCGGAAAATATCGCACCATTCTTCTTCTTCTTAGTGTCGATGGCTATCTGTACAACGTTTTTTTTTTTTATCCCACAACTCTAGGGTTATATTCTATTAGTAAAAATAGTACAAAAGTCCTAGAATGTGTGGTCCAAAAATCCATAGTTTCGAAGATATCATGTAAGTATCTAAGTTTCATTGATAAAAATACGAGTAGTAAAATTAATTTTAATTCAAATCAATCATTCATATTTAAAGCTAAGTAAAGGCTCTTGCAAACAGGCGCAACGCGCGACGCGAATCGCGCGCGACACAAAGGCACCACTCGTTGCGCGACTTGCGGTGCCTTAGTGTCGCGCGCGATTTTATCGCGTGTCGCGCCTGTTTGTAGGAGCCTTAAATGCGACGTTCTCATATGTCACGTAAGGGTGTTTTATATTAACGTGAATTTGTCCAATTATTTTATATGAAAAATGAAACAAACAAAAAAATAGGTACTTAATTGAAAAATTATTTATATGCCAATAGATTCTTTGATATGGTCTCATTCCTACCCTAGAGTTACGGGATATAAAAAGCACCTTGTATAGTCAGCCCAGAATTTAGCTACGAGTTTAGCACCTTCAGTATAAGAATTATTTATAGGCGTTACCAGTTGTAAAAGTTAGTGATTTTATGTGCAGTCCATATTTTGCCTATTTGGGGCTCGCAAATTAATTTTACATGAATACTACTACTGATAGGTACTTATTTTAATAAGATATACAGAATATACATAAAAGTACTTACCTACCTATGTTCAAATATGTATATGAAATTTAAAATTAAGATACACCGAAAAAAATAATTTCTTACTTACATCAATAAAGCGATTTCATTAAGACTTACCGACTTTATACAGTAAGAAGTAATGTTTGTAAAACAGTAAAGGACAAAACAGTAACTTTTAATGATTGAACATACTATTTACGGAAAAACAACAAAATAGGAAAACCACCATTACTGTAATGTAAGTAAATTTCAATGGTTTGAACGATATCACCAAATGAATAAAACACTTAAGCTTGTGACCTTTTAGCTACTCAAAACGTTAAAGTTAGTAAGTAAGTTAAGTTAAAGTTTACTGTCATGACGGTAAAATTTTGCCTCAAGCTTTAACTATTTTCGGTTCAGTAAAATAGTATATTTCATTACAAGTGCGGAAAGGTTGTCATTGCAAAGAGTTCCGACAAATGTCTACCCGAGCCGAGGCGCAGCCGAAGGCGAGGGTTGACAGTCGGAACAAGTTGCAATGACGGTTTCGCACGTGTACTGAACGACTATTTTTAATACAGTTGCGAAAAACTGAAGTAATTTAATAAAATAATAAAAACACAATAAACTCAACTAAGCAATGGCGCCAACCGTAGAATATAAGCAGAGCTTTTTTTTCTTCACCCATTCTGGTAGGCAAAGGGAACTATGCCCATACAGCCAAGTCTTCAGTAGAATTTTTTTATTAATATGAAATGAAAATGAAATTTAATGAGATGAAATGAAATGAAACCTAACCTAACTCATTCAATCAAATCATTAAATCTGATATTGAAACAAATTAGTAGCTTCTTTTTAGAAATATACGTATTTGCATGAATCATAAAAACTTCTATGATTTTTTTTAGTAAAAACTTCATGGTTAGTTTTTCTTTTTAATAGACATTATTTTGACAGTTGGGAAAGAGAACGCACGAGTTCGGGAAAGGTAAAAAAAAGCACGAGTATGTAATAGCCCACATCCCGAACGCTATACGCCCCTGCAATACGCCACTTTTTGAGCAACTGTATTAAAAATACTGTTTTGAACGTTAGGCTCATATGGAACTGTTTAAAGCAGTTCAGATTAATGTTTATTTTTATTTACTGCTCATTTATTTCAGCGTACGTTTTAAGTTACAATAAAAATTTACCCCCATAACACAACTAAAAACCTTAAAATAACATTTTGACTTTGTGTATATAACATAAATTCTTTAAAAGTTGAACTAAACATATAGTTTTGTGGAGGGTAACCACAAAACTATGGGAAAATTAAAATATGATTTTTTTTTATTTGTAGACATTCTTGTAAACTAAAAAAAGCCAATGTTCTATGAACCATCTAGGCAGTTTAATTTTAAAAAAGGCACGTCCATTATGTCCGCAAATCGAAAACCGTATACCTTATCGCGCAAACATTTAAATTCCCTGGAATTGCGGCATAGTAGAAATATAAGTAGAAGATGGAGCTCTGGAATTCCAGTAACTCCCGCCCGCTGTGCCATTTAGTCTTCATGACGAAAGATGTCTAGATAACGTGTGGTCAACTACGTATTTCAGTTGGACGTCTTTTATTATAGAGATTATAGAGCCTTTTTTTTTTGAGGATGGGAAATCATCAAATGTCCCCTCCCGCTCTGGGTGGAGCGGAAGGGAGTGTCAGACTCTTACTGACTAAAACCCACCCATGTTACTTCCTTAGCCCTTTATGTTCCGAGCCAGCGGTAACCCTTTCAGACAATCCCGCTGACCCGGCAGGCTTCGGCCCTTGCGGGCCCCTTCTTTTGATGCTGACATCTCTTTGAGGCGCGCGTGGAACACGTACGCGCCGTCCGGCACGGGCCTGGTCCTGATCGGACGGTGAGCTACCCATTACTCTCCGCCCGCAGGCCCGCGCCTACGGTGGCCGGGAGTCGTCGCGCGGCTCCCGACGCCCGGAGCGTCTCCC
This sequence comes from Luperina nickerlii, assembly GCA_963855955.1. Lineage (NCBI taxonomy): Eukaryota > Metazoa > Arthropoda > Insecta > Lepidoptera > Noctuidae > Luperina > Luperina nickerlii. Next base: position 6,215,156 of record OY979662.1, read on the forward strand.
GCGGCGGCTGGGACGGGAGGCTCTCTCCCTCAGCCTTCCCGCCGCCTCCTTCGCTAGCATGACTGCTTCGCAGAAGGAGCGACTGCCCCCCACTCCCTAGATTATAGAGGCTTACGCCAAATACCGGACCAATATATCTACTTGGCTTCAATATCGGTCAGGTTTAGTATCGGTAATACCTAAGCGCTAACCTCACTATAACCCTTACGGTAGTACACACAAGTAGGGGTTAATTTCCTCACATTAGGTTCAAGACAAACCTCAAACCAACTCAAATCTATCAAAAACCCATACACTAAATGTTGATATTTTTTTAAACATTCTATAAATGACAGGTTTTGAATACAAAACACCATAACAATAATACCTGCATTCAGTAAATAAAACCATAGTTAAACTGACGGATCGAATTAAGCCGATTCCCGTAATTCTGTAAATCCAACTCATACATAATCTATTCTGAAATGAATATCGACAAGCAACAAACAAAATGAACGACCACAAAAAGTCAACGTCGAAATATTTTCATACACCGAACACCGGTACCGAAAATTAATAAAATTGAAAATATCGTATCATATGTGGAAATGCTTTTTCATCCCCAACGATGCGGTTCTCTCATATTAACACCAATCTGTGATTGGATTGACGCTGCCGGTGCCAGAAATCTGGGACACCATCGTTAAAAATTACACTGACTTATGTATCTCATTAACTATCCATTTTAGGTATAGACGGGACTGTTACGTTAGTCTTCACTTTTCTTCAAAGGTCTTCAATTTGCATAGCATTTGAATAATTTGTTGGCTGACGAATAGCTTAGTTGCGAAAGTGTGTGTTAGTCATCATCGTCATTGTCTAACATACGTTATGCGTGCTTGTGGTCAGACACAAGATAAACCGTATACTAGTTGACTCTCGTTAGTCTTAAGCTGACTGAATTACAATATTATTTTGAACTTACTGTATAATATCGACGCTCATAACTAAAAAATGTCTAAGTTTGTTAACTAAAATTCATAAATCATCAACCTATCGGATTTCATCTAACACGTTTTAAGTACTTAGATTTGCATTAACTTCAAAATCTCTTTTTTGTATATCGTAGACCACAGAGATGGTATTCAGAAATAATTCTTAGCATCCTAATGCAAATTCAAAGAATACCTACACCATTCAGAGGAAGCTTTTAACTAATACTACATATATGTAAATATAAGGATTCTCTCACAAATCGCTCACCAACAAAATATTTGATTCTTCGAATTTGTGTAACACCGAGAACAGTAGCTGAAAATTGAAAAATATTTCTCCACATATTGCTTGTGACAAGAATGTTAAGGTAAAATGGAATAATATTTTAACTTGTATAAGTTGTTAAAGGAGAAAGGTAAGATACACAAAATTTACCCAGGCCCGGTGGAAAACAAAGTTACTTCACATTTTAGTATATTTTTAGTATATAAATAATTAGTAGTCACCATTACCCACAATCGTGGCTATTATTGTAATATTCCTATATATATTTTGTCAGGAAAAATATTAAAAATGTATTTATTTCACTAGAAAATGATAGAATTTGCACACAAGTGTTTATTTTTTTTTAAACTGATTAATACAGCCTCTATTCTATCTTCTATTATCGTAGCTGTCATTGAATATTGCTAAGCAAAATATTAAAAATGTAGTGATTTCAGTAAAAGTGATAAAAGTTGTAAAACTTTGATAAGTACTTCATATTTAGCAAGAAAAGTTAAACAAAAATAGAAATAGCGATATGAATTCAACTCCAGAATGTATAAAAACAGCTGCAAATGAAATTTTTATTAACCTTTTGTCGCAAAAGTCGCGGGATAAATATTTAAAAGCTTGTGAAAACTTTGTTTTCATTAACATGATCTTTTATTTTGAGTAGGTATATTTTATCGCGGTAGGCAGATTGGTAGCTGAAAGAAAATTAGATTACGCACCTTGCTAAAGTGAGAATGCACTCGTGTTAATTTATTTAGTGCCCTCGCAGATGTGATTGGCTAGTGAGTTACCGGTCTGAATAAAATATCTTATTTAATGCAACACAAAAATCTCCAGCTGTTAATAGATACCTACTATTTCAGCATTTACATTTAAAGAGTATTAATCAACGTTTTGAAATTAATATGAAAGTATCGCCATTTGCAAGCGCAATACTGAAAGTTTTAGCTGGACATGCAGGTGAAAAAAATACCCAAAAACAATGATGTTTAGTATGTAAAAACACTCAATGCACGAGGAGATAAGTGTGAAATTGTAGGCTTAGGATAAGGCCACCCTCCTTTGCTACAAAACAAGCTGCTAAAATAAAATGAATATGACAGTTTTAAATAGAAAAGGCGATGCGATGCTTCGTCGAGACGCTCCTGCACTTTTCTGCACTTAAGATCAGTTGAATGTTCGCTTAGTCTCACTTACGTTTATTGCTGAAACGTTTTGGCTCTTCCAATCTTCGTTTTGATGGTCTTTCGACTCACGTACTGCAGATACCGGTGCCGTGGATATTGACAATCACGCAATATCCGTTCTTGAACGTTTTCATGAAAGATTCGTCGAGCCGCTCGAGAGAAGAGTTCGCTAAGTGACTTGTGTGTTCAAACTGAATTCACTTAATCTAGTCCCATATGAATGTGATAGGTATTGATCTTAAAGATCACAAGGTATTTTAATATCCGGAACATAAATGAAAAGTATGAATTCAATGTTTTGTTTCGTCCTTTTTGCCGTTTCCAATCAAAGCCTTTTATAATGGAACAAGTGTGGCCGAAACCTATTATCGGGCGCGTCAAAAATGTCTGAAACAATAATATCGATGGCGTATCACCGCGTCAAAGCATGTTATCACACACGAATGGAAAAAAATATCCCAAACAAAGCATAGTTGATCTGTGAAAGTCCTTGAAAAAAAAGTAATTAAATGCTCCACAAAGTTGCTCGCTTGAAATTGCGGTACAAAGTTGTTGACAACAATGTGATTAAGTCGTTTCATTTTGTACGGCTTCAAGGGGAAATGTATTCATAGTAGACGAGTCATGAGTTAAGTCTTAGTCTTCATATCGTAACTGGATGTTAAAAAACAGTAACAGTTAATTTTAGTTAACAATATGCACTGTTGTATGCATTAGCGGGTAACATAGCAGCTAACTCTTCCCAAGCATTAAATGATTTCGTTCAAAGTGATTATTGTACAATCTTTCAGTAAATAAAGTTGATACTATACGAATAATGTAGAGGCAAAATTGTTAACGTTGCATAGTGACAGTTTTAATCAGCTTGTAATATTTAACATCGCAGAGAAAATACGGAAGGAAAATACGATCATTTTTATTTCTTGCTATTTTAATTACCGACACAGGGATTTGTCTTGATTTTGAAAGTGTAATCAATTTTAATATTTTTCATAGAACTGGCGCTAACAAGTTTAGGTGTCACAACTTTGATGGTTCGATACAACTTGTTACTTCTTTCATCAAAACTTCGTGATAAGTAATGGGCTGTCCGTTAAGTACACAGCTATGATATCATTGAATATAAAAAAATACGATTATTTGCGGTAAACAAAGAAAGAACACATATAAAAAATAACAATTTGCTGAAATTATGCGTCACATCCACGCCAACAACCATCGCCCAGCATAATGCTGCGACCCTATGCGAGACAGAACCCCAGCGCTGGTTTTCAGCGACAGCCGGCATTGACGCGATGAAGTCAACCGGTGAAGCATACAATCTGATATACATAACAAAATAAAACAAATATACAATAATTGTCTTCCTATGCAAGCGAATCGATGTATTTAAAGTTGTAAATGGGCCGGCGCCATTAGGATTAACTAATTAAGGTTAACGATTCATCTGAAACGATGGTTTATGCTGAATGGCAACGAAATGGCAACAATTGCCATTGACTGAAGCAAAAAAAGTGAGAAATAAATTGTCCAAAAATCATGTTGGCTACACGTCGGGTTTTTTCGCAGGGCTTCAATGCTGGCTCATAGCCGCATGCTATCAGTGGCGTGCAACTACACTGAGGGCGAGCACATGGTGTGCGTGCTCGACTTCAAGCGCGAGACTGGACTGTGGCACGCCGTGCTTGCGAGCGTGCTCAATGGAATGCACGTCATCTTCATACCGTACGCGCTCATGAAAGTCAGCCCCGCTTCCTGGATGCACATGATCACCAAGTACAGGTCAGTTCTTTGAGTGTTTTGAGGAAAAAAAAACATAAGAAAAGGCGTTTTTGTTATTTTCTAAAACTTTTCATATTTATCTGAACGTGTTTGTTTTAAAACAAGTTTTTCACCAAGTAAAACTAAAATGTAGAGAGAAGCACGTGTTCATGCAAGTGTCCGCTAACCAATAACATAATAAGCACTGGGAAACCTTTGTGCCATGAGAAACCCCTAACGAACATATAATTGTATACAGTGCCATAATAACTACAGCGAAGTCTGGAGACTCGCTGCTGAAGGATCTCGTCCAGATCTCGTCCAGTTATAACATAGAGCTTCTCATGGATGTCATTTGAATATTTTTCAACTCTGCACTAAGTTAAAACGCTTCTATGACCAAACAGGGCATCGGTCGCCATAGTGAAGTCCCGTGACTTGCATTGGGGCTTGCTAGCCACTCGCGATCACAAGGAGATCTTGCTCAGTTCGCTGCGTATGCTGCTAGTCGCCGATGGCGCTAACCCATGGTCGCTGTCTTCTTGCGACCAGTTCTTGTCGGTGTTCCAGAGCAAAGGTAGGAACAAATTTTGTTTTATACTCGTATCAGCTCTTAGACTAAAGTTTAGGTTCTAGTTGTTTTTAAAATACCAACTTTTTTTGTTGAATTTATAATAGTGTAACTGTCATATATGAACAATTTACCTCCTAGTGACTTTTAAGTTTTATTTATTAATTAATGGGTATCTGTGAACAGCGTTGTGGAATACATTATTACTGCTAATGAAAGTGACATTGATTGCAGCCATTTGTTTTGGTCAGTTTCACCACTTGAAAGATTATTTATTCGAACTACATGACTGTATGTAGTTCGAATAAATAATCTAGACCAATACGCCTAGGCAATTGATTTAAATAGCTGATCTATTCTGTAAAAATGTTACTGTGAAAACAGTAGGTTCAGTGAGCTGTCATTCTACCTGATGGTTAACACTATTGACAGCTCACATTTCGTTTGATAGTTCTAAAATTTCAGTTATATTTTCCTCTCCTTGTTAGGGGTCCGTGGCGACGCAATCTGCCCGTGTGCGTGCAGCAGCGAGTCGCTGACGGTGTGCGTGAGGCGCGCGGGCCGCGGCGGCGCTTCTGCCGGCCGCGGCGTGCTGTCCATGTCCGGCCTATCCTACGGCGTCGTGCGCGTGGACGCAGAGAACTCGCTCACGTCTCTCACGCTGCAAGACTGTGGACAAGTCATGCCGTCATGTAAGTTATACTCTCAGTTAGGTAGGACATTCACGATCGACGTAAAACCATTAATAAAGGCTCCATCAAACAGGCGCGACACGCGATAAAATCGCGCGCGACACAAAGGCACCGCTCGTTGTGCGACTTGCGGTGCCTTTGTGTCGTGCGCGATTTTATCGCGTGTCGCGCCTGTTTGTAGGAGCCTTAAGTCGTTGCAATGTAACTCTCATCTCGATACGGTATGATATAAATTAGAAGTATTACCAAGACTTTTATCACAATGAAAGCAGATAAGAGTTACATTGCACTTGACTTACTTAGTGGTTTTTCGTCGATAGTGTATGACTTACTTCAACAGCAGATCATCAATTCAATAACTCAGGAACGCTAGATTGAGTCAATTAATTCCCATTTATTTAATGTCGCGGTGCGGTTAATTTCATGTGTAAACGCAATATATTAGTTTACTTACAGAGAATTTGAACAATTAAACCGCAATATTGTGATTCTGTGGTTCTCGATATCTGTTGCTAGGATAATATAATACTGTATGTACTTACCTATAATCACAAGATTTTGCCGTGTTGTTATTTTGATTAGTAGATATTCACAGGCTAGATGTGAACCTTATACCCATTTTTTTCATACAGGCGTGATAGTAGTTGTGAAAATGGAGGGTCCCGCGTACCTTTGCAAGACAGATGAAGTGGGCGAGATTTGCGTGCTGTCCGGTGCAACGGGGTCTGGATACTGGGGTCTGCCGGGTCTTACCAACACCGTGTTCCGCGTCCGCCCTCTCGATGCTGATGGTGAACCAATCGGAGAAGAACATTATGTGAGGAGCGGACTCCTTGGCTTCTTGGGACCTGGCGGTAAGTTGACACACATAACATTCTAGGTTTTAGCTGCAATCTGTGACGTCACGTTATTTTCTGAAGATACTTAGCTGCTGAAATAAATTCTTAATCACGGTGGAATTCTTTTTTATACACGAGAATTCTCCTTTTTATAGTTCCGTACCAAAATGGTAAAAAGAACCCTTATGGTGCGACTCAGTCTATCTGTCCGTCTGTCACGGTTGAATATCTCGAGGTCTACTAATGCTCTTAACTGGAATTTTGGAATAGTTTTATATAACATTTACCCAACTGTTTTGCAAATAAGAAATAAATAAAATTACTTTTTTTTGCAACCGGCATTTAAAGGCGGTCTTCAAAATTCGAAGTGGGGCTACTAGGGCACGTGGGGTATCATATATGAAAGAGTGCTGTTTACACATTGTCAAACATTTTTCTAAAAAAACTATGCGGCCTTTTGAGGCTCCATAGTTGTCGAAACTTTTGATGAATATGTAAAAAAAAATCCGTTATCTCCGAAGTTTGCATAGAGAAAAATCTAAAATTATTCTATGAGATAGAAGTTTATGTAAAGATTACAGGAAAAATAAAACGATGTCTAAATAGCACACTTTATCAGAAATCATCAACAACAATTACATTAGTTCCACTATCGGTTAAGAGATTCTTTAAAAACGAAATAAAATACGGCTCTGCAGCTAGTTAACAATGCCGCCTCAGTTAGGCTGTAGTCACATGAGCGTAATAGCGGCTATGTGCCGAGCAAAGTGAGTTGCGTAATTTGGTTGACGCTTTATCATTCGACTGCATAACGAAGCAAAGCGAGTCCTTTGCGGACATACACGTCGATTACCACCACACGCGTACCTAATGCGAAATACGAAACTATGTTACTACATTAGACGACACGGTTGGCGCAGTGGCTGAGCGATCGATTGCTGCGCTGCGTGTCGTGGGTTCGATTCCCGCACGGAACAAATATATGTATTGCCTTCCGGGTCTGGCTGTTTGTGTATGTGAATTTAAATGTTTGTAAACGCACCCACGATACAGGAGTAATTCCTAGTGTGGGGCAACGTTTTTATAAAAGAAAAAATAAAAGAAAAACATCTTCCAATACCAAACAAAAATTTATTCTGCTAACTTTGCGAGGCGCAAGCAAATACCGTTTATTTTCTCTCTGCTAAACTAGTAAGTAGGAACAGTACATAAATATCCCTACAATATACATTGATGTTGTAACACCTGTAACACAGGTACTGTGACAGGTCTCCAGGCCTCCGAACTACCCGAACAAGTTCTAATTAATGAACACATAACACTCACCTGGCCTCACAGGTCATCTTGACGGAATCTGCGCCTTATTATACCTAATGCGAGTTCTTGATCGCTAATTACTTCCGTAACTTTTACTTCTAATTAACTTTCTATTGTTTCTCAAGCCAACGCACTGATCATCATTAGGTAATGTCGGGAGGCCAATTGTTAGAAGACAACTTCTTCTTTGTTAATTCGGCATGGTAACTTGTGGTGTAATAAATCATAACTACTTATACTCCATTTGAAATAAGATTAGACATTGAAATAATCCTTTTTTACAGTCCGTTCAACAGATTTTCACTTCTATACCGTAGGCATAAGGATGGTATTGAAAGCAAAAAAGTGGTTACAATACCAACTGTTTACTGCAACTGCCATATGTCATGCCACCAACGCAATAGAATTCAAAATCGGTCGAACGGACTGTAAAAAAGGTTTATTTAAATGTCTAATCTTATTGCAAATGAAGTATAGATGGTAAGCATGTTTCACTTTCGAGCCCTGCGGAGAAATTGCATTCGCAATGTCTTTCATTTTGACAGTTTAGCCACATTCATTGCGTTGTTTACGTTGTTGAGCAGACGAATTTTTCAAGTCTATGAATCAATGGATTAGGAATTTCTTTCAAACGCCAATGCCAATGAATGGAACGAAATAGTAATGAATAAAGATAATATCAGATGCTGACTGCCAAAGTTCAAAATAACTTCAACGAACAAGTTTCAATAGCTCAGTCTAGGGTTCGATGGTGTTACTAGACATAAGTAAATATAGGGTTTTCCAACAAGAGGAGCGCCGGATTTAAATTAGCTGCCATTTTGTTAATACGAGTTGTATGGTGATTTTTTTTTACAGTTGTCACGTACAGACCACGCTATTTAAGAATATTTTATGGAGAAGTATTCAAACCAACAACGTTTAATTATTGTAAAAACACATTACATAAATGGTGAAATAAGTTCAACATAAGAATAACCAGCCAGAAGTTTCGTGTTGGCCATTTTCCTGATGTTGTATTTCACGTTTAAACGGAACAATTTTTCTTTATGTTGAAATTAAAATGTTTGCTTAATTCAAAAATAAATGTGTTTTTCTTTCAAATTAAATCCGGGGCTCTTGTTGGGACACCCTATATTATGTATATTATATATGTATATTATGTTATGTTTATTATATTATAGTTCCGGTTTTCCCATCCAGGTCTAGTATTCGTGTGCGGCTCACGCGACGGTTTGATGACGGTGACCGGCCGCAAGCACAACATGGATGACATCATAGCCACGGTGCTGGCCGTCGAGCCGATGAAGTTCATCTACCGCGGCCGAATCGCCGTCTTCTCAGTGAGAGTCCTGCGAGACGAGAGGATCTGCATCGTGGCTGAGCAGCGCCCGGACTGTGGCGAAGAGGAGGTACGTGTATGTTCTATTCTTATTAGCTCTTTTCTCCACAGGTTCTTAATAAGGTTTATTTTTGTGTGCAAGAAACGTGACTTAGGCTAGATGTGTAAGCTTTTAAAAGAGGAATTTGATTTGAAAATAGGCTAATCGACCGTTTTTGAGAAACGGATTAATAATGTTCATTGTAGTCTATTTCTCTCTATGTAGAACTTATTAAATGTACAATACTGTATAATACGGTCGCTCCATGTAAAATACTGGTATTCAGCTTCATCCGGTTAGACTGGAAGCCGACCCCAACATAGTCGGGAAAAGGCTAGGCAGATGATGATAATATGAACTTTTTGAATACGATTCCCGTTCAATATCACGTGGCCAATGGCGTTATTTTTACAGAATCATTTCTCAAAAATAATAACAAATCTAAAATCATTTACATAATTACGTATTCGTAATTTTTTTAAGCTCACAACTGTTCAATATAAAATTTATAAAATATTTTTTCATTGTCCACTATACTATTGTTCAACGAGTGTGTTTTATTTTGGTGGATTTATTTTTTATACCTCTGTCACATCAAAATTTGTTCCTGTGTCATTATCATGACGGTTATTTTGTTTCTAATCATACTGTATTGAACGATATATTATAGTGTAAATTTATCTAAAATATCGGTACGTACAGAATTTTTCCCGGTCGATAATACTACCTTCAAATATCGGGAACATAGTCAACATAGGTAGAAATCCGATAAATTGAAGCTGAGCTGCGTTCGTGTTGTGCGACACCTGTAATTCTAGTACAATACCAATAGCAAATCCTAGCAATAGGACCAATGATTAAACATATTTGAGCTCGACAAGAGCTTCAGGCCAAACCGATATTTGGCTTCGGACTGAGAGATCCAATCACGGACTACGTTTACAATGCAAGCACACACCTAATATTTACTGTAAATATCAACTGTACTACTAGCTTGTAGGTACGTACACAAACATTTCACCACAACAGCTCTTGCCCATATTTTTACATTCCTTCAGTAAAACGAAACAGCAATAAAATAATATAAACACTACACTCATAAAATATAAATCAACCGCTGTTATTTAAAATTTTCTATTATAAAATTGTTCGTTTCACACTCGTCTTCACACTCATTGGAAAATGAGCGTGGAAAATTTAACATAAAAGGTTTGATTAATAGTTCATTGCATAAATTATCGCGCTCGATCTTCGTGAAAATGAATCTGTATTTTCCTCATCCCTCAATTTTGAATCAAGTGGAATAACTTGCAATATTAATCGCAGTACTCAATAAATTCAAGATTTTGAAGACAAACTTGGTTCAATAAAGTGACGACAGTTTGATTGAGACTAGCAATAGGGACACAAATATTAGAGAGACAAACTCGATCATGGTGATCAATCACGTAATCAAATGATCTTCGTGGCAGTTCCAGTGCTTTAGCCTTATTTCTGTGATACCACCAGATCAACGGGATCTGGTAGTATCACAGAAATAAGGCTAAATCAATGTAACGTTGAGACCCAACAAGGCTAAGAATTCCTTCACATCAAAGCACATTATGTCATGAAAATAGCTTTATCACAGCAATTAAAATTTTCAACAATATTCCAAAAGAAATAAGGGAACTCCCTCGAAAACGCTTTAAATCGAAACTACACAAATGGCTTATTGGTAATTGTTTTTATAGAGTAAAAGAATTTTTTGATAAAAAAGTAGCAGATAAATATAAGATAATTATGATGCTGAGATTTAATTATATTACCCTATTATTCTTATGTGTTCAAATAGATACGAAACCCATTAGGGTTTCATACCAATTTCATTAAAAATGTTTTAATAACAAATTAATGTGTTAAATTTGTTACATTTAACATGTTTAAATATTTGTATGCCAGTACATGGCGAAATATGTAAGATCATAGCTTTATTTATAAGACCTTAATGTACCATGTTTTAAAGCAACTAAATATATTCTATTCCATTCTATTCTAACTTGGCGAGCACTATCGGGGTGCTCATAAATGCGACGAGTGGTGGCGATAAGTATTCTGTTCAGTATCAGTCGTTGGTATTTTCGAAACATCGCACTTAATGATAACGTTGTCCCTTTCTGAATTAACAAAAATCTAAAAAATGTGTGACGCTGCCACAACCAGCAGAGCAAAGTGTTGGCTAATCGAAACCTTCCATTTCTCAAGATGTTTTGTTTCTTCTAGGCAAATCAGATATGCTGCAAGTGAAATACTGATCTGCATTTTACATACACACATCGCGATACGACGTCGCAGCTACGGGCAAAACAAAATATATGTTTTAAAATACTGATAAATTATACATTTAGTGTAATAAAATAATTTGATGTCTGATTTTCTAGAGAAATACAATTGAAATAATCCAGCTCTCAATTGCAAAGCTGAGTTGCAAAGCTTTCTTTTTCTATGAATAAATTGTAGCTGAAATAAGACCATTTAATCATTAGTCACCCTGAAACAAATCGTTTTTAGCTATATTAACATAAACATAACATCACAAAAAATATTTTATTTGATTTTCTAATATTATGTTGTAAGCGACGTACGTGTAACGATTCTTTAAACTTTGGTAGAGGGGCGCGTGCAGTCTGCTCTAAGTCTAGATCGCGACTGACGCAATCGCAGAAGGGCTGAATAGATGTCTCATTTATAAGTACAGCGTGGACAGAGATGGCAATAATAACTTCCGAATGTGAACGAATGTTGCCGTTATAAGTGTGGATCATCATACTAGCTTTATTAAAGTTTGGTTTAGTTTGTTGAACCCAACACAATGTCGTCTAAAGATGTACTTTCCTTTTAATAAATTAAGTATGTTCTAAGACAAGATAATAAAACACCTGGACACAAAAGTCTAACATTCATCTTTACGTTTTTCAGTCATTCCAATGGATGTCCCGTGTGCTTCAAGCAGTGGACTCAATCCACCAGGTCGGCATTTATTGCCTGGCTCTGGTCCAGCCGAACTACCTGCCCAAGACTCCGCTGGGTGGAATCCACCTGAGCGAATGCAAGCGTCGCTTCCTCGAAGGAACCCTGCACCCAGCTAACGTACTCATGTGCCCCCATACCTGTGTCACCAATCTGCCCAAGCCCAGGGAGATTCATTCTGGTAAGCCGGCTGTAGATGTTGAGACTCGCGTTCTATTATTTTGTGCATTTGCGGTTTTCTTTTGTTTACGTACAGTCATTTGTGAACCCCCTTTGAAGAAAGAAATAAACAGAAGGCCAATTCTCGTAATTTAAAACGTTCAAAATCTAGTCGCAGTCTCATCTCAGCGACAAAGAAATGTCAAAAACTTGTCAAAATGTAGGGAAATTTGAAGTATTTTTTGACAGATTGAGACTGAGATCAGACTGTGAACGTTGTTAAAATTAGTAGAATTGCCCCTCTGTTATTCGAATGGTTTACAAATAGACTTCAGAAATAATGCAGTTGCTAATTATATTTTTGTACGATATGTATTTGTTTGTTTTGTGTATGCGGCTGTGCGCTGGTCTTAGTTCTGTCTTCATAGGCTGCAGAGGACGTTGCAGAGGCGATAGATGTTGTGCTGTAGACATTCACTGGTTATCAGCTCTGCCGGGCAATTGCTTAATACACTATCTACTGATTGTGCCAATGCAATTAAAACCAATTTGGCTTTAATTTTAACAGTTCAACAACATTCGTTATTGACGTTGTTGAGCAGATAATTTTTTCGAACATATGAATCAATGAAATAGCAATATCCTTCAAAATGATTCAGATTGTGATTGAAAGTGTGTGACAAAACTAGGGTGCAGGTCTAAGAATGATGTCTTAAGGTGGAACTAGTCGATATTTTTAACATACAAATTTCGGGAGGGGGGGTAGTACTCCACTGTTTGACATTGTACATACAAAGTTAAATATGATATCGTTTTGACTTATTAATAATTTAGTCTGTGCGGAAACAGAATAGTAAAATAAAAAGTTATGAGCCAACAAAGATTCGATTTTCTTGCTAATTTTACCGTAACTTTGGGTGTAAATAAGTAATAAAAGAATTCTAAAATCTTCAAAACAAAGTCGGCACTGATAAAGGTTAATCATCAAAGAGATCAATAAATTTTATTTGTGGTCGATTTATGAAGGGGTTTTGTTCATAAACTCGATTTTCGAAAGGACTTTTTGTATTTTTTTCGAACGTTTCAGTTTGGAACGGTGTATGTGTGCGTGCGAACTAGACGTTGTGCGTGTAGACTAGCGTCTAACTGCTGAACCACGCTGAAAACCACGCTTTCTCACCTGGCATCGCGCCCGACAAAAAGATAGTATCAGTGATGACTGATACTATGTTTGACGGGCGCGATGCCAGGTGAGACAGTGTGGTTTTTAGCCATGCCCACAAGTGAGTTCAAGCTCGCGACTAATTCAACCTTAAGAATCTATTTATGTTAACAATTTACGGACTACAGCTATGCTCAATTACACGCCTCGCTGAAGTATTTCCAAGAATCGAAGTAAAATATTTACTGTTGATTAAGCGACTATCTGCAGAAAGCGATTCCTTTTATGAATAGTAAAATAGAAAAGTTTTTAGCTATGTCTGCTGCCTCAGCAATGTTTTTGTTAAGTATTTGATTTGCTTTAAAATATTTTATACAATTTTGTTATGTATTTATGGTTTCCGAACGATTATTTTTGCGATTTTCGACAGTAAAAAGTTGAGCTTTTATTTAATTAACTGTGTTGTGATATGTTTAGATGTGGGCCCTGCTTCTGTGATAGTGGGCAACTTAGTGCAGGGCAACCGGCTCGCGTCCGCTCAGGGCCGTGACATGGGATACACTGACGATTCAGATGCCGCAAGGAAGGTAATGAATGCACATTCTGGTTTTCATTGAATCTTATAAATCTCTCATCATTGTTTGTTAAATCTTACTTTCTCTCACATTCCAGTACCAATTCATATCTCAAATATTGCGCTGGCGCGCAATGAGCACCTCGGACCATGTGATATTCACGTTGCTCAACTCGAAGGGCGCTGTGTCCAAGGTCCTAACCTGCGCTGAATTGCACAAGAAGGCCGAGAGGATCGGCAACCTACTGCTGGAGAAGGGTCGCGTCAACACGGGCGATCACGTCGCTCTCATATTCCCGCCGGGACTTGATCTCATTTGCGCTTTCTACGGATGTCTGTACGTCGGCGCGGTCCCCGTCACCATCCGCCCGCCGCACCCGCAGAACCTGCACACCACGCTCCCCACCGTGCGCATGATCGTCGACGTCAGCAAGGCCACACTGGTGCTCTCCAACCAATCTGTGATAAAGCTACTGCGCTCCAAGGAAGCCAGCAACGTCCTCGACAGCAAGGCGTGGCCGCTGACGCTCGATACCGACGACATGCCTAAGAAGAAGCTGCCCATTCTGTACCGCGCGCCCACCGCTGAGATGCTCGCGTACCTGGACTTCAGCGTGTCCACGACCGGCATGCTGGCCGGCATCAAGATGTCGCACGCGGCCGTCACGTCGCTGTGCCGCTCCATGAAGATCGCGTGCGAGCTCTACCCTTCGCGCCACATCGCGCTCTGCCTCGACCCCTACTGCGGCCTCGGCTTCGCGCTCTGGTGCCTCAGCAGCATCTACTCGGGACATCACTCCATTCTTATCCCACCTTCCGAGGTCGAGATCAACCCAGGCCTGTGGCTAAGTGCCGTCTCCCAATACAAAGTGCGAGACACATTCTGCTCGTACGGAGTCATGGAGCTATGCACCAAAGGATTAGGCAGCTCAGTCAATCAGCTTAAAGCTAAGGGTATAAGTCTGGCATGCGTAAGGACGTGTGTGGTCGTCGCCGAAGAGCGTCCGCGTATCAACTTAACCAACTCATTCTCCAAACTGTTTTCGGCGCTCGGGCTCAGTCCGCGCGCCGTGTCCACGTCGTTCGGTTGTCGCGTGAACATTGCTATCTGCCTGCAGGGCGCTTCCAGTCCGGAGCCCTCCACCGTGTACGTGGACCTGCGCGCTCTGAGGAACGACCGCGTATCCCTCGTGGAGCGAGGCAGTCCCCACTCACTCTGCCTCATGGAGTCCGGCAAATTGCTGCCCGGAGTGAAAGTGATCACAGCTAATCCCGAAACTAAGGGACAATGCGGTGACTCCCATTTGGGCGAGATATGGGTGCAGTCACCCCATAACGCAAGCGGATACTTCACCATATATGGTGATGAGAGTGACTACGCTGACCACTTCAGCGCTCAACTGGTGACTGGAAATACTGGGGAAGTGTACGCTCGCACTGGATACTTGGGCTTCTTGCGGCGAACTGAGATTAGTACGACGAGTCACGTGTCAGATGACACGTCGATGATCACGCGCGACAGCGACACAGAGTCACTGGCGTCGGCGTGCGGAAGCCTCAACCTGAGCGCAGACACACACGACACGCACGACGCCGTGTTCGTGGTGGGCGCGCTCGATGAGACCATCATGCTGCGTGGCATGCGCTATCACCCCATTGATATTGAGAATTCTGTGATGAGGTGCCACAAGAAGATCGCTGAATGGTAAACTTTTTGTTAATTTTACTAAACAATGCACAGATATTTTTGCATTCCACAAGAGTGTAATCTACAGCTAATCTTGATTTCCAAGGTTCCATTTAAATTGAATTCGTTTTATATGTTACCGGCCAAACCCGATTTTAGAATGAACTAGTTTCGCCTAGGCCACGCTCGCTCTTGAATCCTAATTTCTGTGTAAAGGGTTTAAAGTAACCTAACCTCGGGGTGCTTTTCGCTCGCTCTTGCATCCTACGTCACCTATCGACCGACCGAGAACTGGTTTGGCCTAGGCGAAACTAGTTCATCCTAAAATCGGGTTTGGCCGGTAACATATACAATGTGTTTCAGAGGGGTGTGACCAAACTTGGGGGTGTGGTACAGGCCATCAAACTGAACAACTTTTTCCCGGGGACAAACACAGTAATCGTGAAAAAAAAATCAGTCGTCCCATACAAAACTTCAATACCTTCTTGACCAAATGTATGGGACGACTGATTTTTTTTTCACGATTACTGTGTTTGTCCCCGGGAAAAAGTTGTTTAGTTTGATGGCCTGTACCACACCCCCAAGTTTGGTCACACCCCTCTGAAACACATTGTATACGTAAATGTTATTTGTCCCATACTAACATATCGCATGTTTCCAGCGCCGTGTTCACGTGGACCAACCTGCTGGTGGTGGTGGTGGAGCTTGACGGCAACGACAGCGAGGCGCTGAACCTCGTGCCGCTGGTGACTAACACAGTGCTGGAAGAGCACCACCTCATCGTGGGCGTGGTGGTGGTGGTGGACCCCGGCGTCGTGCCCATCAACTCGCGCGGAGAGAAGCAACGCATGCACCTGCGGGATGGTTTCCTGTCCGACCAGATTGACGCCATCTACATAGCCTACAACATGTAGGCCGCGAGAGCCAGGCGGTCGGCGAGACACGCGCCGCCGACCTCCTCGTGCTACCGCAAGCCCACCGGAGCACGCCCCAAGGTGACCCCCGCCTCCGCCCGGTCCCATCGTTAAGCCAACACGATCGAATCAGTGAACCCAACTTCGACTTTTCGTTTATCTCCCTTCGTGTTTATCTAATAACGGAACGGAAGATCTAAAGACTGCAAACGCGAATTATTTGTAAGTTGTTGCGACTTGATATAACGATCTGAAGTCGCAACTAGACTGATGTAAGTCTGAACTTAGATTGTTTTACCTTTGTCCCTTATCCTCACACTTAACTGACTCTAATTTGACATGATACCATATGATTGCTGCCAGCGGTCACGTAGACCGTACCGCCGACGCGCGACGCCGTCGGTTGCGGGCAAGTGCAAGTGTTTTGATTCTACAAAACTACCTTACGGAGTGTGTAGAATAGTTTTCGTAAGGCCTGGCGTATTATTTTGTAAGTTGACATTATATTTTTGACAAATGACAAGTTCGCGAAAGTTTTAAACTTAGTTTACAAACTTTTATTTTGTTTGTGACGTACACGTTGCACAATCTACCGGTGACACCAGGCGTTACTAGTCTGAACGACAACGTTGCATAATAGCGCCACCTACACGATCTGCGTAGACTGCAACTCGTAGTGCAAACATTGAGCTTCCCGCGTTCACCGAGTGATGACTTGACGAAACTTATTTGAATATGGGTATGAATATACTATTGCTTTATTATAGTTTATTAATATAGACCCCTTGTAAATTGACTTATATTTTATTATTTCTGTAAAAATTAAAAGCTTTTGTGTTATGTACTAACGGCACGAGGCCATATTTCTTGTGTTATACCAGGCCTTCGAAAAAGTTTAATGTGTATTATTCTGATTTGCCATATTTGGTAAGAAATCTAAAAGATTTTCTGATAGCCGCAGACTAAGTGATGTAGCAGTAAGCATACGTCGATGGCGAAAATGCCAACTTACTGCAGAGATTATTGTTTAAACGCTCAAAACTGAAAGATTGCATTAACAAAGGCGAGCTTAGATTTAGAGGGTTGCTTCGTGTGCTTACTGCTACAGCAAGTAATTTAACGAGGAAGCTGCAATAGTTAGTAGATATTGTAATGGCGACGGGTGAGAAGAAGTCGCGTGGAATCAAAATACGGCACAAGTCCGAATAGTTGGAATGTAGACTTGTTATTAGGAATTATTAAAGGACAGACGATACGTTAGTAATTTTTCCGTAACACAATTATATTGTTGTGATTATTGTGAATCAAATGATTTCTAATGCTAGTGTGTATGTTAAATTATGTATTACGATAATATACTTAGTATTAGCGATTATTGCAAGTAAAATGTATTGCATTTAAAGTGTTAACGTTAGATATTCAGTTCTTTTGATCGTTGAGTATATTTTGGCGCTAAATGTTCTCGCTGACGATTTTGATCTGTTGAAGTGGTTTAATTACATTTTCAAAAACGTAAAAATTGTAACGTTCTTTCTTTTGATTAAGAGCTCCTAGAAGATGATAGCATTTGAGTTGTATTCGTAATATTTCCTCTATTTAATTATACGATTACCTAATCATAGTAATAGCCGTGTTTTTTGCTAGTATCAGATGCTTTCCCACCACTGTCGGAGCGGTATGGGAGTTTTTTGGAAGTATGAGATACCATTGTCGGGGCGGTATGGGAGTTGTTTGCTAGTATCAGATACATACTCACCATTGTCGGAGCGGTATGGGAGTTTTTAAAATCTTGTTGTCTATTGATATTTTTCTGAAATTTCAATAATTAAGGATGTCTAGCAAGCTTGTCACATAGGACAATGACCATTTCGTTGTTCATTCTTCGTATATTCGCAGTGTGAAACAAATATAATGCTTACTCAACACATCTGTTTTGTGTCTATTCAATGTTAGATCTCAATGAATAAGAAATAGTAATAATTATAATATTACAACATTGTATGTGTAATTCTCAATTGCGTGTTATTATCAGACCTTCAACAGATTTCATTAAAAATATATTTGTCTATTATGTTCCATTCCAATATACGTTCAGAACGATTATTACATAAAATAATAATTATACAAAAGTATGTTCGTCTTTATTAGATTCCATTATTTACTATTATTATTATTTCGTAATTATTTATTGCTAAATTGTACATATATTTTTGTTATTTAATTTTACGTTAAATGATTTCCTTATTTAGCTCTTAAATGTTATTTTATGAAATGTGGATGGTGTCATTCATAATCAATTGATTAGGAATCAAAAAATGTTTCGATCAATGATTTCATGTACGTATAGAAAATAGTTCAGAATATTCCTTTAATTACATTTATGAAGGTATAATTTTACAATTTAAAAAGTGTAGTCATTAAATAAATAAGTATACAAGTAGATTAAACTCAGTTTTATGAACAAACGTTTATTTGTAATCCTTGATTGTATAAGCATGTCTGGGAGTGAGCCGGTGCCCGCACTCGGCCTCGTAGTATCTCGTAAGCACTCACCGCCTGACGGCGTCACAGTAACTGCACTTGCATTATTCTCCATTGTATACTTACCATTAAACATTTTTGTAAACGTTTAATTTCGCACAAAAATTCGAAACAAATTTTGGCAACTTTATAACCTGTTGTTTTCTACTGACCCTTCGAATGTTTGTACCACTGTCGCCAAAGACATTACTTATTTGGAACTTTTGTAACAGCTTTTACAATTTTGTGATTGTTTTTTTTTCTGGAAATGAATAAATAAATGTGCATTCTGGTTGGAAATGTTTATTGTAGAAAGACCATACCTTTAGCTTAAGACGGATTAGGGAACTTTTATGCTACGCGTACTTCAAATGCTTAGCAATTCCTATTGGGTGTGTAAAGACAGGATAAGTGGGCTCAGCGATTGTGCACCTTAGAAATAATATGTCTGTAGGTTCTTGCATTGCTTAGAACAATTCATTAAAAATAATTTCAGTTATTGTATTTTATAAACTGCCAGATGGATGAAAATCAAAGCCACAACTGCAATCAATTTGAGTACAGTCGCCGTCAGATATATTGTAGCAGACAAGGTAACCAAATACTTCTGAACAATTCAAAATGTCAATAAGTTCCATACACTACAAGTTACCATTAATATCTGAACATTCATTACTTCATTAATATCTGAGCAAATGCTTGTCAATAATTTCTATACACACAACTAACCAAAAATATCTGAACACTTACAACGTGAAGTGTATCTAAGCAGACAAACATTGAGCTTACCTAATTCGTTGCTGCGTGATATAAAGGACGAACCAAAAACGACTATCGACTTGACTATCTGTGGTTAGTCCAGTCAGTCCAGCAGATACACTTGACGTTGTAAGTGTTCAGATATTTTTGGTTAGTTGTGTGTATAGAAATTATTGACAAGCATCTGCTCAGATATTAATGAAGTAATGAATGTTCAGATATTAATGGTAACTTGTAGTGTATAGAACTTATTGACATTTTAAATTGTTCAGAAGTATTTGGTCACCTTGTCTGCTACAATATATCTGACGGCGACTGTACCTATGCGAATGCAGTGTCGAAGGAAAATGATCTGAACGTACCTACAATGCAAACTGCTGCAATGTTTAAAAACAATAACGGTAACTCATCTCAAAAAACTTATCGACAATCTGGATATCTCAGTATGATCATGCATGAATTCTTTAGTTGCAAGGTTGTCCTTCGTCCCGTAAACGGCACCCAAAGTTGCTCCTTGTGAAAAGCGCTGCCTGTCATCTCTCGAGCGGGCTAAATGCATTCAATGTATCTACACGGTTTACTACAAATTATTTATAATTTCTCTTCAATGAAAAATTACATTTTGACATAGTAATTCATGAAACTGGAAACGTTTTTTTTTGTGCTGGCAACTGCAGTTATGTGTCAATGTTATCAATCAACCATTTCAAAGAGTATGGTTCACTGACCATATTACATAGACAAGTACGCTGTACTTCATATTATCGATGACAATTCGCCATTTTAGCGCTGATAGCAACGTGAAGGTACCGTGGAATTAATATTAGAGATGGGATATATCCTTCGATAAAAACATACTTTTATGAACTTTATTGAGAATAATTTATATTACTTAAGAGAAAAATCTCGAATCACTGCCAGTTATTTTTATGCTTTATTTTTAAGTAATAGAATAATTGCTCTGCAAAGGTTAACTGAAAATTCTTTAGGTCGTGGTCAGATCGTAAGCTAAAAACTAGTGGATAGTGTCCTAGTAAAGTTATAGTGCATGACGGTCAGATCAGTGAGCTTTAAATATGAGGCTTTGAATATATAATGCATTACATTTATGTAATAGCCATTACTTAAATAATAAGTCACTTTTGGTGTTCAATTTGGAAGAACTACACCATGTAAACAAAAAGTTAACCATTTAACAAACAGCGTCCGTACAAATTCAATCGAATTCATTCAAATTGAATGAATTCGCAAATTTGTAAATGAAGGCCATGACCACAGTTTTCTTGCCACACAAGTAAGTACCTACATATTAATTAAATTTTTAGTACTTAACTAAAACAGCTACATACTATAGTATATACTACTACTATAATTAAGTAGGTATTATTGAAAATCTTCGTAAGGTTTATGTGTATATTATTAAAAATAATAAGCTTTCTTATATTTGACTGACACACTCATAAGTGTGTGTTAGTCAAATCTAAGAAAGCTTGTAACTTGTTGTAATACATAAAAATTAATATAGGTATTATGTAACTTACCTTCCTACATAAATACTAACCTACCTGCCTATTTTTGTTACAGGTGCCATTGATTTTTGGTGTGAATGGAGCTTGTCGTGGAAATTAACTCGTAAACATTCAAATCGAAGATATCGAAAAACATTCAGATTTGTTGCTGGTCAATTTGCCAGATACAAAGCCAATGCCAATCAAAGAAAGAACGGTTATTCGTAGCCCGTGGAGAATACGTAGGGGAAGTACGTCCTAAATGACATATTCGGACAAAATGACACACCGGGCTTTTTTCGAAATTGGCAATGCTGCAGTTGTCATAACATCACGTGAAGAAGCCCATGTTGGCATACCTACCTGTCAAGTTTTTAGCGCCATGGACTTAGTCCCGCCGCGCGCCGCTGTAATGAGGGTTTTCTGAAATGACGTTCGCCAGGTGGCAGCACTGACACGTCAGGTCCAGACATCTGTCAAAGAGCCTATATTTTCTTTAGTCATGACTGAAGGATGAACTAATGAATGAATCGAATGATGAACGTCATCATATATTTTATATTGGAAGACCTCTTGTCACAGTGGTGCCAACTGGTGTCGTAAATTTTCACGAAAACCCTCATTGGTACGAATGCGTTTTAGGCGCGTAAAAGCTTTTTGTTTTAGTTCGTCTCATTTTTGGCGAGTTTTACGTGGTTTTTATTACATATTTTGGTGTAAATTGAAGTAGTGTAGCATTATACTGCATTATTAATAAGAATGAACATAAATATGTCATGTTTATAGAAATTATGACTTAAGTAGAACTTATTGTATTGATAACATGTGGGGCAAAATGACATAAGTACTTACATTCGGGGCAAAACGACACATCAATAATTATGGCTCAGACTACGATATTGATCTCAACATATTGGTACAGAAGACTCATTACGATGAGGACTCAGACATAGAAAAAACAAATAAGAAAGCCAACTCGAGCCCCGAGAGAGCGATAATAGCCTAAACACGTAGGGCTGTCGCTTATAGTTTATTCAATCGTCAAAAGTGCATAGTCAATCTCTATACAAAACTATTTTTCCCTGTATAGATCTTCAATACAAAGTTTTTTAAATTATTTTTTCTACATATAGACCCAGAAGCTGACTACATTTTTTTCATTACCTACGTCATGTTATCTGTTTAGTTATTTGAACAATTACGATCGAAATATGATTAGTTAAAACGTGGTTTTACTGATACATACATGTATTTATTCAAATAAAATAAAATGGTTATGAAATTGTATTTTTTACTTTTTCGTTTACCTTGAATATTATAGGTAATCTTTAAATTCGGAAATTGAATATATTTTTACAATAACCTCAATTAATAGGCATTCATTAAAGTGGTTATTAAAATTTTCTAGCGTTAAGAGTCGCATCTTAAACCATGGGTTCGATTCCCTCCTTAGGCAATTCGATTTATTCATTTTATTGCATCGTACACGTCGTATGTACATCGTACATCGTACGGCATAGTCACGACTGGCACACCTTTAACAGCGATAAATTTTGTCAGTGTGTGCATGCGATGACGCATACGTACGAGCGCGTTCACGTACAAACCGTATTCGGTGCGTATCTATGAAGATATCCTACTCATTTGTATTTACTCTGCCTCAAATGTAGAAGATTTTCCAGCTGCGTCGAACTGTCCACGATGATGATTGTGCATGCACTTACTGCAACGACCGCTTTTCCCGTCCCAAGTCTGGCTACGGTGCGACATTGTTCTCTTTGGGCTCATACAAGTCATACATCATCTGCTGATGTACCCAAGAAGACTAAAAACTTCATCCGTAAAATATGTAATTCATTATTTTCGTGTTTAATATGTATGTCATTTTGTCCGTACTTCATGGACAAAATGAATTTCCTTAGAGGTTGTGATTCATTTAAATTATATTTTTATATGTTTCCTATTCAGTTACAAGTTTACGTTAGTTAAAACTAATGAACCAAATATGAAAATTAAAACTAAAAACTGATTGTAACTATGTCATTTAAAAATATATGAATAAAAAACAAAACCGTATGTCATTTTGGACGTACTTCCCCTAAGAATTATCGAAAAGTACCAAGCTCTACGCCCCTCTAATATAAACACTAACATATTTAAATAGGTCTATTATATTCTGTAATTGTAATTTTAATAAATACATCCATTCTAGTACTATTGCTTTTTATTGTCTCGTAGACGGTGTGAAAAGTAGAGTATTCTCCTCGGGGATAAAGGTGTCTTCGTCTTGGGCGAGTTTGAATCCCTCACTGCACTTAGGATTCTAGTCTTAACTTCCTTGCTGCGTTAGAGCCCTAAAATCCTTCGTTGCGTTCGGGATTCAAAATAGCGCCCGCGACATTAAGGCATTACTTTATCCCCTTAGTGCATAATCTACTATTAACATTTAATTAAAACCCATAAAATATACTTTAAAATCTGTGAGTTTGAATAGTTCCGTAACCGAGAGGGTAACGATTCAAACTTCACCTAAGTTTTCACGGTGAGTTTTTTACAGAATCGACCGGCTGTTCAATTTTGATAACGACTTTTGTTTGCTGAATGCCATTTACGTGATATCCTAGTGCCAATAACTCAACTCGGATCTCCTAACTTTATTAAAAGTCAGCGCATCGGTCGTCCATCTTTCATACATCTCTTTAACTTTAACCTCAGTATTAATCTCTATCATCCTAGCCATAACATCTTACAAACACTATTCTAGCCATTATCATCTTTCAAACAACCTATCCATTGTTTCTGTGGTCTACTCTAATCCACATGCATAAGTAGATTTCTTCCTCAAAGCCGTCTACACGACACTTCCCACATGTTTCATTCATTGAAATTAATGAATAAAGTTCACCCCGTCTATAGACACACCGCCAGACTTCAAAACTCACACACCTCCTCTTCGTGGAGGGAGATGAGTAACCCCATTGAGGGCCCTGAATTCGTCAGTCTGCCGTGAGGCTTCGAATTGGAAGGTAATGTCGCAACGCACTCAACATAACTTTACGAGAGATTTCGGTATGTAAAGGTTTTTCAGGTACCTACTTTTTTATATTTTTAATTGACAGATTTAGTTTTCCAAACAGTCATTAATTTTAAATTTTCTTAATTCTACTTCAAGAGTAGGCCGAAGAGTTCAATATCTTTCCCACGTAGAACACATTAATAAAAATCCCAAATTTGACGTTTTTTGCTTGACATCCGAAACTTGAAGCGACACTTGACAGTTTTAGAGGTGGGAATGATCGCCTTAATCAAACATTTACTTATTATTTTAAACTGATCGATTATGAAATTAGTAACTCGATTACAGTTAATCGATTATGTTTGTATATTAAATTATTAATAATAATATGTTCTTACTAGTTGTCAGATATGCGCGTTTAGTAGTTTTGTCGAGTAGTACGGATTGTAATCTAGGTATCTACTATGTATCTAGTGGAGCACGACTGTGAATGATCTTCTTTCAAAACTATTAACAAATCAATCAATAAGTAGCTACAGTAGTTATATTTGCAAGTTTCCAACACCATTAGTAATTACAAAATAGTTCAAATGATTTTATACTGATTAATTTTTTAAAGGGAATGGATTTTCTTTAAGCTATCATTATATTGATTAACAAACATTCAGAACTCGGGATTTTGATTTTTTGTGTGAATTCGTTTTCAACGTTTAATTTAAAGCGATTCAAAGGCCGAAATTTTCGCAAGACTGCATTATATTATTATGGTCATTCCTAAAGTTCACATTATATGACTTGATTTTTTTTATCATGGGAGGCACCGAATGTTTTCCCAACCTGCTTAATTTTTATTTATGTCCTTCAATTTTAAGCGCTAAAAATAGGAAAAAGCTCGAAATGGTTTTGGAATCAGCGTAGGATTTTTTCTTTACATACTGAATTGCTGCTGAAAATTATTAGATACGATAAGAAACAAAGTTTAAAAAGGATAACCAAATTCCAAAAAAAAAAAACACTACAATGTGAAATAGTAGATTTTACAACAAGTGCACAAAACAAACCATTTTAATCCGAGACTTTTAGCAGCCCGAGCCGAAGGCGAGGGCTGATAGTAATGTCGAGGATAGAAATGGTTTTGTGGACGAGTTATAAACTCTGCTTTTCACTTCGATTGCGAGGAAATAAAACAGTAACATAACATTTCTTTAATTAAAATTCAAAGTAAAATTAGAACAGTTTTGAATAATGAAGGAATTTTTTTTTTAAATCTTACGACATTGATATTAGGCTGCAGACCTATACACCCTACTATTAAATTAATTTTGTAATAATAATTTTCTTAAATCAACTAACCTACCGTACTTGAATTAAAATTTTAATATCTATTATATCTTAAAAAACACATAAGGCAAATAAATTAAAGTAAATATTATATAATAACAAATTCTATCTATGAACTTCTTATTGCATTTGGCTGTATGGCTCATTTTCTTTGCCTTAATATAATACATTTATGAGTAGATACGTTAATGCCCTTATGCACAAAATTCGATTTTGTGCAGCCTATACCCTGCACAAAGAAGCACTTTCAGAGCATGAGAAGTGAAAAATAACTTTAACTTGAATCATTTTAAAAAGCGAAAACGCTTTAGAGTTTGGGTGCAATCTGCATGAGTTTTTTATACCTACGCTGCAAGCCGATTTCCCTTGTTCTTATACTCGCTTGATTTACTTTGCCATAAAAAGGGACACTCTCGGAAGCCATTTATAAATTCTATTATAAAATCGTGGCTGTGAGTTCGCAGATTAATTATTCAAAAAAATGTGGATCATGTGGAGCATGTCCGTCCTCTTACGCTGTCGATTGAAATAAACGCTTTGAGTTTGAAGGATTTTTTTAGAAATTATCACCTGCCTACCGCAGTCCACTACTGGGCATAGGCCTCTCCCAAGTTGAGCCACAATACCTGATTCTCGTCCGCGTCAAGTTTTTCGTCGGTCTATTTAGTCCTTGACTCGTCGTCTCCACTCGTGGACTCGTCTGCTTCAGCTAGCTAACTGTGCCAGATATGTGGACAACTAAAGTTCGCTTTGTTGAGTTTTTTCTTTGTCTGTGTCGAAAGTAAATATGGTGATTGGTTGTATGTGTTCATGTGGTTATGTACAGTCAAGTCTTTTATACCTTCGACACTATTTAATTACTTGATAACAAAGATCAAAATAGCATACTTACACCTTTGAGCAATGTCGAGTTCACATCAACCGTTTTTAATGGCCTGGCCACTTATAATTTTCTTTTTTTAATTATCAGTGTTAAAGAAGATAGCTAAAAGTCATTCTGCAGTATAATTGACATTACGACGCAATATTATAGGTTGCTGAGTCGGTAAAGTAGATTCTATCGTGCTATGGCGAATGCTACACGCTCGATATTCATCGCGATATTTGGATCTCGATCCAGGATCATGATATTTATCGAGTGTGCAGTACCTATATGTTATAACGTATCACGGATCGTGATACGTAGGTAGTGGTGACACGGATCGCTAGAATTCTAAAAATCCAGAAATCTTCGAGTATCGTCGATAAACATCGAGCGTCTAGTCTCTGGTCGATATTTATCGTGTCAGTACGAATCCTGTTAGCGATGGATGAAGACGCGTTGAACGAGACGGCGCGGCGGCGGCGACCCCGCTCTAGCTCTTACGACGATCAATAGTGTTTAAAAAAAATTATAATTATGCTGGAGACACTACCTGAGGTTTGGGACAGTTTAAATAAAGTAAAGGGAGCCAACGCCAACAACCAAAAACGTAATTACAAAAATTAAGTCTTTAAAATCGAATTATAGAAAAGAATTAAAAAAAAAACAGATTCCAAGCCAAGCGCTCGGGTGCTGCAACTGACGATATCTACAAAACAGTCATTGCAATAATATCGAGCGTGTAGCCCTCGCCTATGAGCAAATATTTTGGATATGACAGCAAAAAATCAATAGCATTATTTATACAGGTTTTTTTTCCAATTTAGTTGTCTTGTTGTCTATGCCGGGCGATTTCAGCCGAGTGTGTGATGATAATGATGATGACTAGTTATCAGAATCTAGTTGTTTTAGGATTTTACTCAAATTCCTCTTCTGGAACTTCTGATGTTGCTTTGTTGACCCAGAAGGTCGTGCGAGTGTCTTTCCCTAGAGCCCCGGAATATTGTAGCTGCAGGCATTGGTACAGGGTTCTTTTTCATTACCTCTTATTATTGTGTGTTGCACTTTCCGGTTAGTGCTTGTGAAGAGTTGAACCCAATTAACACCAAGAGTGTTGGATAAATCAATTCAAGTACACATATGTAAAACATTCAGAAGTAAAGCTAACCAAACAAAAGTCAGTTCGATAAATCAGATGACATCGCCATTGAAGCCGTTTCTACATTCTGTCTCTACATCACCATTTAAAATCCAGCATGGTGTTAATAGTAACCCATCAAGACCAAGCATAAATATTTTGAGTAAAATAGTCAAACAAATAGAACAATCAGATACTTAGTGATACTTCTTATACTCCCTCCGTAACTCACACAGAATCATCAATATCCGTAAAATCTCTTCAAATGGAGTCTACATCTATCTGACTGTAGGCCTGTAGCGAGATGCTAGAGGATGACAAAAGGAGAGAAGATTGAAACACTTTAGAGTGCACCTTGAAGAAAATTCAAAAAAGCCCCTGTTTTTATATTGGCATTCCTTTAAGTTGTTTTTATTTAGTTGCCTTGATTCAAGAACAGACAAATATACTGTTTAACCATATTTTACTATGTATTTTACTAAGCCTGTTTCCAATGTTATAGATTCGTGTTGTAGAGTCGAGTGGAGTGGATAAATTACACTTAAATAAAAAATCGATCCAAATGCGTAATCGGTAGTAGTCACAACAAAACGCAATGATGTTTACATAGGCGTGACGTCATGCGCTGTGATTGGAATTTCAGTCAAAATGGCCGAATGCAGTATTTTAATCTTTTATTTTAGTGAAAATCCGATTAATCTCAAATGTTTAAATAAAACTAAATCAGCATTTTAAATCCTTTTAATATGTACTTTCCTCTAAAATCATTAAATCTTTGATTATTTGATGCTGTCGTCACGCCTAATAGGCGTGACTAACAATTTGGTAAGACTAATATTACTTACATCAAATACAATAAAAAATCTAAGTTTGCTATTCTAAGTTATGATAGGTACATAGTATAGCATGATATGGTACCTACATATTAATTACTGGTAAGTTTAGATTTAAAAGTTAAATATAAGTAAGTATACTTAGGTTGTTATTTATGTACAGACGCCAGCACATCAAGCTACCCGAAACTGTCAAATTTTCCCAATCAACATTGCACCTTATGCTTTAGCGATAAAGTTGAAAATCTATTAAAGAAATTTGACAGATTGTAGTAGGTTGATGTGCTAGCGTCTGTACAGTTGATTTTAATCTAAAGTTCTAAACTAATATTATACAGAACACAGCTTTGATTTTTTGTATGTTTGTTTGTGACGGTTAAACACAAACAACACTTAACCGATTTCTAATTTTTTTTTAAATACATATATTATAGCTTAGGTACAGACGCCAGCACATCAAGCTACTACAATCTGTCAAATTTCTTTAATAGATTTTCAACTTTATCGCTAAAACATAAGGTTCAATGTTGATTGGGAAAGTTTGACAGTTTCGGGTAGGTTGATGTGCTGGCGTCTGTACTTCCTGACAAGTTAGCTTTCTATTGGTGAAACAATTGTTAAAATCGGTCCAGTAGTTTCGGAGCTTATTCGGTATAAACAAACACAAAAAACAGTGACACTCCGGGAGTGCCGACAGAAGTGAAAACAAATCACAATCAGAATACTTTGCCCACACTCACTCACATATCGGATATACATTAAAACCGAGTAGGTACAGACGCCAGCATATCAAGCTACCCGAAACTGTCAAATTTTCCCAATCAACTTTAGACCTTATGCTTTAGCGATAAAGTTGAAAATCTATTAAAGAAATTTGACAGATTATAGTAGCTTGATGTGCTGGCGTCTGTACATCCCGCGGACAGCCGAACACGTCCGAAGCGGATATTTTTTGAATCGTCTTATAAACAAAACACGCGCGGTGTCGCTTACAGTAACAGTGGCGCGAGTTCAATGGTTTTTTCTCATCTCAAAAAATGCCCAACGCGCCTAAAGAAGTTTTCATTTCAAAAAATCTTTCCTCTTTATAATATTGTATTAGTACAAAAGTATCTAGTCGTTGATGGAATAGTCAGTATGCCTTTGACGAATATTGTTAATAAGGCAAGGCACAGAAAATAAAGGAGATGTTTCATTTTTGGCTAGCACTTGTAGGTATAATATATCAAAAAACGGGGAAAAATACCCTGAATTTAGGAAAAATATTAATCTGTGAATTTGAGAATAACCCTTTGTGTACAAACAAATTAAAGTTATCCAATTATTGCCATTTGATAACGTTATGGCCAATATAGCGGCGTCCTGACAGCAAACATGCGTTCTGAAACCAGAATGGATCTGAAATGAGTGCGACACGTAAATACAAAAACATTAAATACAATTATAAAAAGGTATCACTGTATTATTAATTCATCTATTACACCTATTTCTAATGTGTTATTAATGGACACATGTAAAAAATAATAATATCAATATAATATTTTAATAATAATAAATTTAATTAAACAATGAAGCAAAAATATAAAATATCCCGTTTTAGGTTATAATGACATTAACGTCACTGTCATCTGTCATTGACTCAATATGTCTCCATTTTACTCACAACAAATGTCAAACATTTTCAATTTTAATTTTGTACTAAATTAATACAAATTAATTTTATAAATCATTGCCTTATATTTATTATATGTTTATAGATATATTTCACAGCTTTTCTGAAGTGTACACGTCCTAGCCAAAGTTCTATACAAAAATGAAACGTCTCCTTTACTATTATAATTCTCCAACAGCGCGCCTACGCATGTTGACAGTTGACGGATTCCCTTGATCTTGTAATAAATTTTCACTCACTTTACATATATGTAATTATGTTGTTGTTGCTTCCGTCGGGTTGGTGTCCTGTTGCCAAAAAATAAATTTATTTATTTTTAATATTCAAATATTTTTCTATAAAACTATAAGAAGATCTTTGTTCAAAAATCCCGAAATATTTTGATGCTATTTAATTTTTTTAACCTTTCATTTGATTTATTATTTCCCTTCCTTACAAATGTTTGGAAGATGTTGCTCTGATTGTTCTAATTTAAATGATAATTAATGGCAATAATTATGACCAAATTGTTTAAAGTGTCATTGCAGCATTGCGTAAAGAGTAGAAACAATACATTTTTAGTTAATTAAAAAAAAACGTGTATTTTCATATAATTCATAAATAGGGGAGTTACTGTGAACATCATTTTGAGTTAGTCTTTTTGAGAGTAAATACTCAAAAAGGTTACAAACAAATATTTTCTTGAATATCAAACCAAACCTAACGACACATTTTAAAGTTAACAATATTAAACTTTTTGTATTGTTTTATTAGGTATTTACCTCGGGTGCTGGAGAGGTGGTGAAGATGGTGAAAGAAGGAGATGCCAGAACGATTGTGGCTGTCAAAGAAGTGATTCGAAAGAGGAGGAAGAGCGCAGGCCAGAGACCCGCTCAATCAAAATCAAAAATCATTCATTCAAACTAGGCCGAGAATCAGCACTTTTTGAACGTCAAAACGGCTGACAACTGATGTTGAAGCAGTCGATTAAATGCAGTGCCATAAACCATCCATAAGAAAGTTCTCAGAAATTTCCATTTCTTCAGTGTGATCCGTGGATGCCAACTCATCATACCAGGTGGAAGTGTGCTAGGAGAGAGGGTTCAATATGAGTCCTCTAGTATCACGTCAAAATTCCGATTGGATGAACAAATCAAAATGCATATTATCTTCATAGATGCTGGCTTGGTTTTGAGGTTAGCTGCATTTGAGTCGCTGAACACTCATCGTGGTGCAGACTTGGTTGTTATTCTACGGCCCATAGGTTAGTGTAAGGAACTTTATCAGGAAGCCATCTCCAAGCACCTCTATGAAATTGTGATATCTAAGGACAAGCATAATTATATATGTAGTTTTTTAACTTGGGGTTTATTGTTTAATTTCTCACCGGTGATGTTGAATCCGCCGACGGTGCGCGAAACCCCGCAACAAACTCAGAAGTCTCAAGTTCTGAGCAAGTAGCATCAGTGCTGTGTGTAGCATTTCATTCGGCTGCCATCTATTCTAATGTGTTCTGTGTTTCAGCTTGTGACTCCTAGGGACAAAATAATTAGGGCTCAGTTAAAAAAGCTACTAGGCGAAGGTAGGCGGTATTACAATTTCATTGGACTTTAGCTGGGCTAGTCCCATTTTTGTTAATTAACGGATTTTATCATAGTATAATGTTATTGTAATTTATTATTATTATTTTTTAGGCAGTCGCTCCATGTAAAATACTGGTATTCAGCTGCATCCGGTTAGACTGGAAGCCGACCCCAACATACATAGTTGGGAAAAGGCTAGGCAGATGATGATGACTTTATTAAATTTAGTTTCTAGTTTATTCCCATTTCTTAGTTTATAGTTTTTACAAATAGTATATACAATAAAAAAAGAGACAGTGGTTGCATCCTTTTATTCTCGTTATTTTTAGTAGGGTAATCTATTTTGTAGTGTTTATAAATCTACGATACCACTTGAGTAGGTACCTGCCTACACAAATAAGTGTGACGGAGAAGGTATAGTGTGTCTCGTTATTATCAGCCATATTTAACTATTGTGGGCGTACAGTAGGTATGTGTTGGTTATTGCGCAAAAGAAAAACCGTTTGCAGTTTAAATAAGATTATAATTTCACGAACAATTTAGTCACAATAGCAAATTACACACTGTAGGTACACGACACAACCAGATACGGAACGTTGGACAGTTTCTGAGCACATGTTGTCCGTACGATGTCCAGTGGTCAACTCCCCGTTCAAAAGTGAGCTCCACATCGTTCTGTCGAGCTGTTTTCTAACCCCCACGGACTCAGGCTAGACTCTGTCAAGCGCCGCCGGGTGGCGCTAGCGTTCCGAATAGTCAAATGTATGACCGGATGCGACAAGTGTATAAAGTAAAAGTAAATCTTTGTGTTAATTGTGGTCTTGAAGACATGTAGGTTCTATCTTATTTATAGTTGAGGAGTTCCTATAGCCACTTTCGGGCTTCGTCATCAGACCAGCTCCATGGTATCTTCTGTCATAAGGTATGTTAATCACGCACAATGGTCCCTTTGAACCATTGGTCCATTTGACTGAGTGCGGAAACCAAACCCATAGAAGGTATCTTGATCAAAATATTATGATTCGGGACCGTAACAAGTACCTATGTATTTACAGAATTATAATCATTAAAATAGGTAATCATTGCAACTCTCTATGTTAGAATTGACCTCAAATGTCACGATTTCATTAAAAAGTAGTAATGTAACGGTCGCGAATCTTAATTTGATCAACATACAATCTCACACTGACGCGGACGCGCAAATTGTAGAAAAACGTAAGATAATTTGAACTTAACGGGCTACGATCGCTCGGGATGATACAAAGCTTATAAAATTCAACCGACTTAGCACATCATCGTTCTGATAGGCGAGGAAGCACCAATCCTGAAAGCTCCGTGATCACGGATTCTAATATTTTTAATAAAAAATAAAAGTTAACGTTTAGACGAACAAGATTTGCTTGGTCGGCGTGGATTTGATTGACCGGAAATATTTTAATTAAATTATTTATTATTAAATTTCCATAGTGTACGTGTAGTTCCGTAGTGTACGTGTCGAATTGATAACCTCCTTCTTTTCTGAAATCGGTAAAAATAAACTAAAGCCTCGTACTCACTCCTGTTTGGATTCAGAACAAAGAATATATTATACACAAATACGCCTAAGTTACATTAGGTAATACCAAAACATTGCTAATGACAGAGAGTTACTGAACTTTGTTGTTTTACTTCTTACTGAAAAGAGTTCTTACCTCTGATGATGATGAGGTTGTCGTTGTTGCCGTAGTTATAGTTGGTGGAGTTACAGAAGAAGGAGGCACGATAACTATTGTGGGTGGCGGACGGGGGACGGGAGTAGAGGACACTGACGCACTGACTTCTGCTGAATCAACCACCGACTCCATACCATACCACAGATCGCATTCTGAGGTTTCTATTTCCTCTATGAGATCTGTGGCTACGAAGGTATCTAAGGGCCACAGCTGACACTGTTGGTGCTCTAGCAGTGAATCAACTGGCGACCGTGGCCGATGACGTTCCGACTGATTCAGTAAGTGCTCCGAGCAACTCGAGTAGAGTTCTATGCATTGCTCGTTTTGGGGTGGCTCCTCAATATTGAACTGAGATATGAGGGTCGAAGGGAGGTAGGCCACAGTGGATGTAGTCGAAGTGACAGTGTGGGTGCGGGGCGTCGGGTGGACTGAAGGGCGAGGCTCCGCCTGCCGGACGCTGACAGGCAAACTCTGCGATATAGGGATTAGGGTAGGATAGATAGGTACATCCCTTTGAGGTACTCTGAGGTCCAATGGCCTTTCTGGGACGAACGGTAAATCAATTGAACCCGCCGCCGAAGTGGGTTGATGTGCTGGTGTAATAGGTACCAAATGAGGTGGAGTGATGTACACCATTGGAGAACTTTGGGCGGTGAGTTCGGTTGAGTCGTTGGACGCGAACAATTGAGAAGGGCTTCTAACTGTTATTTGAGGTTGGATGCTATGCGTATAATTTGGGTTAAGCAGTTGACGGATGGTCTGGTGCTGTACAAGTTGAGAATGTCCAGGATTTTGATTAATAGGGTAAAGGGGAGGGATGGGCAGGGGAGGCATAGCCAGGGAAGGGATGGTCAGGGGAGGGATGACTTCAGTAGGGTAGGTAAGAGCAGGGTCGGTGGTAGTAGCCTGAGTTCTCTTATCCCTACGGTTTTCCTGAAAAATTAATATTTCATTAAAACATTCGTAAACATTAATTTTGTATTTAACTTACAGCAACTATGATATACAACAGTCATGCTCTTTCATCTTCAACTTTGAATTCATCTTGCGTCAAGCGCACGCCTTACTTAGAACATTAGCGTTTATTAATGGCGTAACTCATACGCAACTATATGTACATGCCTCGTATTCGGAAGAAGTCAAAGATAAAATCGCACGAGTCTTATCTGCAAAAACAGAAAATATTCAAAAAGCGCTTTCTACTTTCTTGCTGTTAATTTTACTATTTATATTACACAGGACAACCCCTGTAGAGTGTAAGAAAATAATAAAGATAAACGAGCCTTTCAAGTAAGTCAAGTAATCGATACTAATTGTGCAAAATATGTAAACCTTGGCTTTTATATAATTATATGAAAGCAGTGCCATCATTTATTGCGGATTAAATCAGTATAAAAATCGCCGAAATCGGTAAAAAAAATGAAATGAAATATAATATTTATACAATAAATATATATTATTTAATATAATAAATATTTTATCTAATATTTTTATATTTATATTTTATACTTTTTGCTCTGCTCTACAGGGTCCATAAATATACCTTAGCTTTAAGCCATTGTAACACCTCTACAACAATATGGAATGCAAATAAATATATGAATATGAATAATATTTTATATAATAGTTATCTGTAAGTAGATCACACGTCAATATTTTGTTGGTTGGTATTTTAAAACTAGATGGCGCCTGTTTCATAGCTGAGTGATCGAGGGCTAGGTCATGGTCTCTCTTAAAGTCCAAACATTATATTATTAAGATTTTTTGTGAATCTAACAATGCAGGGCCATGTTAGGAAGGGCCTTTTGAAGAAAGAGCCATTGAAGCTTTGAGTTGACCTGTCCCAACACGGCATGCATGCATCAGTCATCGTGTACCTGAACCCTATTTTAGGGAGCTCAACGACCCTACATGCGACGCTACCAGATCTGCAGGACATTTGCGTAGGCCATATACAAAATACTCAAAACCGCCAGTCAGTTAGTTATAAAGTCATGTATTCAATCTAGCCTGCATGGTATTCACATTCACAGTCAGGTTTCTCTTTAAATGTCATACAAATTTCATAAGTTATGATACGTAAATCAATAAATATATAAATATCAATATTAATTATTCCAAAACAATTAATATAAAATAGATTGTTGCTTGGAGGAACATTGTAGTAACTCTCGCCTCTTTTCTTTCTAGTTAATGACCACAAAGCAATGATTTTTTTATAGAATAATAAATATTAATCCCTTGTATGTCCGTGTTTCCTTTTTTATGATACATTATTTTTATAAGCAATATAGCAACATTATATAAAAATGCTCAAAATTGCCAATGTCAACAGAGGCCTAGAGTACAAATTTGACAACTAATAAGGAAAAAAGAAATACATAGGACATAGTACATATCCATCTTATTCAGTTTATGAAATATCTTTTAAATTGGTCTTATATTGGAGGAGGAAATAGGCGATAGCCAAAACTCTAATTATGACTTTTTACTTAGGCTTTTTCAAAAGTCTCTCCGACCGCATTTCCTCTTAAAGTTATCGTTATCCCTCAGTAAATGCCTACAACTTAGGTTATAAATTGCTCAAATGGCTCGTTTCTGCAGTACAAATATAGCCTGAATGTCGGCTGCATTTCCCCACAGCAAAATGCCGTAGGTACATACGACATTACACTATGGAAATAACCTAAGTGGATCCGGAACTAACTAGTTAAAGGATGTTGATTATTTACTTTTGTAAAATAATATTAAATCTGATGTAACTACAAAAATAGCGATTAAAATGATTATAATATGTAAAGTAACGTACGTATGGGATGTTTCGCGCTTCACGTCCTGCGGAAAAAAAAATGTCACTGCTGTGTGTTCCATACTATGTGGATAATAATATGTTAAACACACTTGTAGTATTTAGATATAAAACTCAATGGTGTAAAGGGTAAATAAAAAGCAAATATTAAAAATTCTTACTGCTTGGAAGTCGAGAGGCGCGGTGCGTGGCTTGGTGCGACCTACTGCGACTGGCTGTTGACAGGGCCTCGAGATGATGCCGAAAAGGTGGCCGCGCTGAACACACACAGCATTGCATTAATAAAAGTTAAATAATGCTGACCAAAGCTAAGCTAAGGTCGTACAGGCCGATTCAAACTTTATGGCGGCTCTGAAGTGCTCACCTGCCCGCTGCGCAGTACCCCACCCTTCACCCCCGCTGACGCATGAATTCGTTACTGGCGCAGCGACTCGCCTCATGTTTCGAGCCGCCATAAATTTGAAATCGGGCTGTATACAAAAGTGGGTAACGTCCCCAACCTGAATTACGAAATCCGCCCTTATGGCTGTATAACTTTTCAACTTGTGTCTCGAGTTTTTTTTTTTATTAATCATATCAACAGAAATTGATAGAACAACAAAAGTATTAAAAAATTAATATCACTGCTGTGTGATCGATACTAAGTGGGTAATAACACATTTGTAGTATTTAGATATAAAAATCAATGGTGTAGAGGGTAAATAAAAAGCAAATATTGAAAATTCTTACTGGTTCGAAGTTGAGAGGCGCGGCGTGTGGTTTGGTGCGACCTACTGCGAGTGGATGTTGACAGGGCCTCGGGTTGATGCCGAATAGGTGGCCGCGCTGAGCAAACAGAGCATTGCATTAGTAAAAGTTAAATAATGTTGACCAAAGCTAAGCTAAGGTCGTACAGCCCGATTCAAACTTAATGGCGGCTCTGAAGTGCTCACACTGCTCACCTACCCGCTGCGCATGAATTCGTTACTGGCGCAGCGACTCGTCTCATTGGTCTCATGTTTCGAGCCGCCATAAATTTGGAATTGGGCTGTATACAAAAGTGTGAAATTTATATAGCATTTTAATTACCTAAGTATTACAGAGAATTGCCATAGAGATAGCTTTAAGATTTTCAAACATCAGTGCGGTAGGTAATTGAGAGTGTATTAATGAATCGTTTTTTGTTCTGAGGCAAGAAATATAGGAAAAACATCGGAAAATTAGCTCATATCTCATTTTATGAATTTGAATATTATACTTAATTAAGATTTGCTACACGCAATGATTTGCGCACTAAATTACGTAAATCTGCAAGTTCCGCTTGAGTTTTCTAATCTATGTTACAATCGGTATAG
Organism: Luperina nickerlii; assembly: GCA_963855955.1. Lineage (NCBI taxonomy): Eukaryota > Metazoa > Arthropoda > Insecta > Lepidoptera > Noctuidae > Luperina > Luperina nickerlii. The sequence continues at coordinate 6,252,727 of OY979662.1, forward strand.
CGATAGCCAGTTGATATTTTTTACAGAATAGACGTGTAAATATCCAAAACTCCAAACTCTTTTTGGCTAGGTTTTTTGTCCATTCAACAAACCTAGAAAATAATGCATTTTTGAAATTCGTTCCTACTTGAGTCTAAAATCAGTCCTAAATATGTACCTGTAGGTACCTACTAAGGCTTAGCACGCACTGCGATTAATCGGAAGTGGTTTGAAACCGCCAAAAAATCTTAAGTTCATCTTTCTATAAAAGTGCACGCACTAGCGTTTTTTTTTTCAGTGATTGATTTTGTAATGTAGGTACATTGCTACATTTGGCTAACGATTCGAAGAGTTTTGTATCCCATAGTAATAGTATGGTCAAGTATGGTGGTGCACACATAGCGGTTAAACACACTCGGCTTCTGGTGATGGCGACTTATGAAATGTGGGGCTTCGTATTGTAGATACTGTCGATCGATTCTGCAAAAATCTTATCGCGAAAAGTTAGGTAAAGTGAGCTTAGAGTGAGCTGTCAATAGTGTCAATCCCTAGCATCAAATGGAATGACAGCTCACTTCAAGCTCACTTTACCTAAGTTTTCAAGGTGAGATTTTTACAGAATAAACCGGGGAATTGGAATAATTTATCAAAAAGTACAGATCGACTTTCTGTAGTAGTTAAAAAAAATATCGGGATTTTGCAATATGTATATCCTTTCAAATGCCTTTGATCAATTTGTCGACTGACCCAGCAGTACAGTACAGCAGTACCTATGGTGGCGGCACAATTTACGTTTTTTTAATTTTTTAAACTAAAGCCACTACACACGCTGTTCGACAGAAATCTATGGTAGATAAAATCGAGTAAACGCCAGCCGCAGTGTGTGTTTGTGCACAGTTTGGCATTTTCAGCTATTTCAAAACCGTCTGCGTTTAATAGCAGTGCGTCCTAGCCTTTTAGGGCTGAGTTTTCATTTGTCAGATATTGAGTTGTGTGTAAAGCATGTATATTTGATAGCCTACCTGGGCTAGGCTGACATGTATTTAATTTGGAGCAAACCTAAGCTTTTAGTTAACAATTACATAGGACTGTTCTTTAGCACTGACAAAAATGTCATATGATACTGCCTACTGAAAATTTAGTACTTACCTTGCAGAGCGAGGTCCTGCGTCAAAAAATCGGACTGCTCGCATGCCACGGCCCACGAGGGACCGGCCCGCACGATAATGTCGTGAAGTTGCCGCACTGGCCTGACGTCATTGGCCACCTGACCAACGCCGTCATCAGCTCCGGCGTCGGCGCCGGCATGAGCGCCTGCGACGGCCCCGCCATCAGCTTCGTCGTCCGATATATCAAGCTCATTTTCACTATCGGTAACTATGACCATTCGTTCATCACTGGAAGAGCCTAAACAAGACAAATATCAAAGTGAGAAAGAGCAAAAACAACAAAAAGAAAGCATCCGATCTATTCTGTAAAAAAATAAAAATGTCACCGTGAAAACTTAGGGGAAGTTAGGCGTCATTCCATCAAATGCTCGGGATTGCTGTTGACAGCTCACTTCACTAAGTTTTCACGATGACTTTTTACAGAATAGATCGGCTGTAGTGTCCGACCTTGACTAATTGGTTCATTTTATAGCGCAATAGGCGCGTGTCAATATGCCCACAGACTGGATGCAGCAAGTCACATCCCGAGAATCTGGACTCGCATGCAGTTACAAAATTGAATGAGGGCGGAATATATTGGCCCGGGTAAAACTGCCAAAAATTACTTATTTTTCATGCAGTACCTATGGGTATCTATAACTAGTAATTTTGCAGCGATATATTGCTAAAATAATGTGGGTATTTAAGTTATATGTCCGTACAGGCGATGTTAATACTGTAGATTCAAGTGTAAGCCATGATGCACGCATAGATATTCAGACGAGCCAGACCCCCAGCCATTATTTATAATCTGTGCCTGACACTAAACTAAAAAATAAAATAAACTTTAATAACCGAATCGAACTGACGGCTTCCACGCCGTCATTCGCAAGAAAATCGCGTCGCTGTTGTCGAGGTTGCGGGCGAGTGGCAACAGCATTCTAAAAACTATGGCGGAGAGTATCGACTCTCCGATTATTAAAAGTTTTGTGGGAAGGACAATCACTAAACATTAATTTGGGAATGTCCTTTTCTCAATACTATTTATTAGGTCTTCTTCTCTATTGTATTTTAACTACTAACACTAGTAATACGGTAGATATAATATTGTTTACTAACACGCGGGGTCATTATTGTCCGAAAATAAAGAATATTATTTTTATTAATAAGCCAAAACAGACATTGTAAAAACATAAAACATGTGTTTTTTTTTGCGTAATACGATCCTATTCACTAACTCAGCCCAGTAACCCGAGCACACTTTCGTAAACAGCGACCGAAGCAAGCTCACAAAAAACACGACTGAACAGAGCGTGCTTACTCAAACGAGAAGCAAGCGAAGCGAGCCCCCCACAAAACAAGTAAGTGGAGCAAGCCCACTTTTACAAAGAGTAAGCGAAGCAAACTCCTCACAAGACAAAAGAGTGGAACAAGCCCACTTCTAAAACGAGAGAGCCGGGGTAGGCTCGCTCGCAAACGAAAGATCTAAGCGAGCCCCTTTTTTTTTTTTTTTTTTTTTTTTCAGGATGGGAAATCATCAAATGACTCCTCCCGCTCTGGGTGGAGCGGAAGGGAGTGTCAGACTCTTACTGACTAAAACCCACCCGTGTTCCTTCCTTCGCCCTTTATGTTCCGGGCCAGCGGTAACCCTTTCGGACAATCCCGCTAAAAGCGAGCCCCTTTGTCTCGTGTAAGCAGTGAGCGCTGTGACACGAGAAGAGCGAGCGTAGCGAGCCCCCTCCACCAATCTAGCGAGAGGAGCAAGAGCAAAACGTGTTACTAACAAGACGTGTGAGCGGAGTGAGCTGGCTTATGAGCATATTAGGTGGCGCTCACTACTGTCGTAAGTGTATCAGTCGTATTTTTTTTTTTTGCAAATTCTTTATTTTTTTACAATATTTGTAAATATATGAGAACCATATTATCACATCATATATTTATCTGTCATTGCACATTTTTTTCTTTTTATACATACCTATGTCGGAGAAAGGTATATATAGTGCGTCTCGTTATTATCAGCCATATTTAACTATTGTGGGCGCGTACTGTGGGTATGTGTTGGTTACTGCGCAATAGAAAAACCGTTTGCAGTTCAATTCAGATTATAATTTCACGAACAATTTCATCACACTAGCAAATTACACACTGTAGGTACACGACACAACCAGATACGTCCGTGCGATATCCAATGTCCAAGAGCAAGTCCAAAGTGAGCTCCACATCGTTCTGTCGAACTGTTTTCTAACTCCTACTAGACTCTGTCAAGCGCCACCAGATGGCGCTAGCGTTCCGACTAGTCAAATGGATGACCGGATGCGACACATATATTGTGGTGTAGTAATTTTATTCTTGGAACATCGTCTTAACATAATTAATATTAACTAGCTGACCGGACAGACCTTGTTCTTTTTTCTAGAACTCGATTGCAACGCCACCTAATGGGTCCAATTGAGAATCTAAAACGTCCAGGGACCCTAAATGTTTTTGTGTGTGACATTTCATCAAAATCGGTCCGTTTATGAGGAGTTCAGTGACAAACACATGTACAGTTGAATTATCTATACTAATATTATAAAGCTGAAGAGTTTGTTTGTTTGTTTGGTTGAACGCGCTAATCTCTGGAACTACCAGTCGGATTTGAAAAATTCTTTTTGCATTTGATAGCCCAATTCTTGAGGAAGACTATAGGCCATTTAACATCACGCTATGACCTTCAGGAGCCGGGCAAAAAGAAAAAAGTCAGAAAGAACGCTAAGCAAAAACGAAGTAATAGCGCGGGCAGGCGATGCGATGCGACGGGGTGGGTCGGAGTGTAATATATGTCGCGGATGGATTGTAGAATCCGCTGCTTTACAAAACCGCTAGTTGTTTTACAAAACAGCTACTGAACTTGAACACGCAGAATTGCATAAATGTTTTGCATTTTCATGTTTTGCACGATTCGACAATCCATCTGCGACATATAAGTACAAAGATTTAAGTAACTATACAACATATTGTCAAACATTTTGAAAGAGTAAGTAAGTAAGTGAGTGAGTAAGTTTCTTGCACATTCTTCTCTATACGTACCTACCTACCTTTTGGAAGGGGCTACTAGAATAACTTCAGCAATAAAAGTCTCATAGTTAAGTATTAGCCATTGACATCTTACATGATTTTCTCGGTCAGAAATATTGAACGTCAAAACGTAACTTACTCGTAATTCAGCGAAACATTTGCCCATTTGGACGATTTTTGGGATCATCTTCAATCCAAAAGAAAAAAATAACAATAGAAACATCCGAATTGAGAACCTCCTCCTTTTTAGAAGTCGGTTAAAAATAGCAATACACTAATCGTGGCAACTCTCGCTTCGAGCACTTGACTCAAACGTGCTCCATTTTTATTCAGAATGGGAGAATAGGTTTTGTGCGCTGCATTAATTTTATTTATATTTGGATGTCCAATATGTACCAAAGGAACGAAGATGGTGGTGAGAATTTAATGCACTTTCTTTGAAATCAAGACTTTACTGGTCAGTACAGAAACTTTATACGAATGTCGTCGACAGATTTTGATCGTGGCTCGGCTTGCTCTGACTACTGTAACGCGTTTCAGAGGAATTCACAAAAAAGCCGACAGTAGAGTGGAGGATCCGGCGCTCGCTCGCATCTAGCGGATCGGTTGCCGCATTGACTACTGTAACACGTTACAAAAACTCGATACATTACAAACAAATGTTGAAAGTCAGTTCCTGCCTTTATTATATACTTTCCCGCGCTCGGCGGAGCGGGTCGCCAGACTTTTACTGACTAAAAGTCACCCGTGTTCCTTCAGTTGCCTTGAATGCAGTTGCTAGTTCAATATAGAGTAGATAATCGATTTCATCCGACCAAGTATGACGCTTATACATACCTGCATAATAGAGCAGTAACAAATATTTAAAAAATATTGCCTTTTTAAGGTTTCTCGTACCCACCTATGGAAAATTGGTGACCCCCCTTGAGTTTGGGCTTTTTGATGGCCATTCACGTACGTATTCTGAAAAAAATTACTGCCTTACTATTATGGATTCTTAAGATTCCTACAGGCTTATTAATGGGGTCTCGATGTGTAAACATGGTACACAATTAGAATTAAAATATATTCTGCCAGAATGGTCATCCATTGCTTCGTAGCCTAGCAGTTAACGTGCGTAGCCTCTACGTGGACCGTAGAGGCTACGCACGTTAGCTGCTAGGGTATTTTTTTCTGGCTACGTTTGTCTACTTTTTACTGCAGCTGAGGTTTTTGCCCATACCCGAAGTTATGAGCCAGTGCGTCATTGCGTGGGCGTCTTATCACAGCAGGTGTTGGTGCCTTCACCTGACATCAGTGAGACGTGCGAGGTTGTTGGTCGCTGACGGTTTCGGTGACATTTTGATACAGGCCGATGCTGAGGCCAGGTGTGTATCTGCCCGTGCGCAGCAATAGAACGGCGCCCTTGGTTTTAAGGTATAGAATAAAAGCCAGGTGGGTTTCGTGCATATTATTATCAAAGAAAATAGCAGACGTGCAAATGTCTTCGCTTTGTAAGCTCAGCAGTTCATGAGATATAAATGTCGCTTTAGCTCTGAAACAGTTGATCGATCACGAGTTATTTCAATATTGTAATATTTATTTAACATTACGCCTGTATTCGTGAAGGGTAAGACAGAGGTGCAACTATGGTACACTCCCACTCCCATTCCGCCAATTACATTTAAGTTCCATGTAATAGCGGGCGAGTCGATTGCCACAATCAACAGTGCACAAGTTCAGACTCAGGGTAGCAGCCCGGAGTCTGAACTTGAGAAATTCCAGATGGAAAACCCAATAACACTTAGTCGGACCCGGGAACCGAACTCAGGACCAACGAGGCTATTAAATCTATACTAATATTATAAAACTGAAGTTTGTTTGTTTGTTTGTTTGGTTGAACGCGCTAATCTCTGGAACTACCAGTCGGATTTGAAAAATTCTTTTTGCATTTGATAGCCCAATTCTTGAGGAAGGCTATAGGCTATTTAACATCACGCTATGATCTTTAGGAGCCGAGCAAAAAGAAAAAAAGTCAGAAAGAACGCTAAGCAAAAACGAAGTAATAGCGCGGGCAGGCGATGCGATGCGACGAGTTGGGTCGGAGTAACAAGAAATTTCACGCGGATGAAGTCGCGGACAGAAGCTAGTTATTTATAAAATCATATTTTTTTAAAGACTGTTTAACTGTTTTTTTTTTTTACTTTAAAAATAGCTTTTTAAATTAGTACCTAATAATTAGGTACACCATGCCTAACCATTGAGCCTCCTGTTATAAAATTATGCAGTAAAAAGAGCCATTTCGTCATCGTAGCACATTCGAGCTACGCCTTGGCGCGCTATGCTACGGCGGCGCTAGCAAGCGCGGGCGCAAGCCTACGATGAGGGGTGGGAGGTGCGCGGGCACAACCTTGCCCCGCCCACTGAATGCCGCCAGCGATTCGTGGACGCGAAGTCGCGAATACATAATACATAATTTCAACATACGCGATTATCTTGAAAGGGTTCGGCAAAAATAATTTAATTAAAGAATTTTTTTAAATGTGATCCGTGATGGTATTTAACGGTGTAATAGAATAACTGTTTTGTCTAGGTATTTGTGGTTAATACAATATATCTCCAAGTTTTATTTGATGGGAAATATGTGACTAAGTACTTAATTCATGAAAACATAATAATATCAATTTTTTATGGTATTTTGATCTACTATTAAAATTATTATTATTATGGCGTAATTGAAGTAAAATTAATATTAGATATTGGAGCCGATTCCCTTGTTCATAAACTAAAATAAATTTAAGTTCAGTTCAACTTTTTCTTTCTATTTCATTAAGAAAAGGACAGAAGATAAATATTAGTATAGTCCTTTCAAATTAAGATACTCCATAAACAAGTTTAAACGTGATAAAAAAATTGGCTACTTAAATATGTCAATTTACGTCAGGCGCTGACTAATTTGACGGGACTAAACTAAAATGTATCTTCTGTCCTTTTCTTAGTGAAATAGAAAGAAAAAGATGGACTGAACTTAAATTTAGTTCAATTTGTGAACAACAGAATCGGCACCATTGTCATGTAAAGTTAATTTTAAACAGACAAGTAGGTACTTAGTTAATGATGTTTTTATTTTCGCAAGCTCAATAGCAAAGGCAAGTAGCAATAGGTACATTCATATACCTAAGGGTCATACAAACAGGCGCGACACGCGATAAAATCGCGCGCGCGCGACACAAGTCGCGCAACGAGCGGTGCCTTTGTGTCGCGCGCGATTATATCGCGTGTCACACCTGTTTATTGACAGACAACGCTCAGCCTAAACCGCTCGGTCTATTATAGAGTCTAGGCATATAAAATTCTACATTTTAGGCATGTTTTGACCAACCAGAAAAAAATATGTTAGATATTGCTACATTGACTCTCCGATCAGTATATAAAACGACTTTGAAGTTCGTATATCTCTCAGCAAAATGAGATTCTTGCAATGAACTTGATAATAGCTCGTAGGTATTGCTGCGAAACTCTTTCTTATATAATCATAGCCTATAATACTCCTATAGGAATTGAGCTCTTCTTGTTGACCGGCCGAAAGTGCAGTGTGCTGTGCCGAGGTTGCTGATGAGGCTGAGGGTGATGACCAGGTATGCGCGCGGTCGCTGCATGCTGGTGGTCAGGATACCCGTTGAAGCCGTGGGAGCTGGCTGGCTGGGTGACTCGCCGCTAAAGCTTGCGGGAGTGATGATGATGACGTCACGCTGAAGATTTGCTCGAAGGCTGCGCTGACGTTCATGTTCGGGGTCACCAGTATAGAGGTATGAGGAACAGAGTGTAAAGTTCACTCATACTCTATAGAAAAGGGAGGATCCTCCGACCAGACGGGTGTTGTGTCTGGCGGGCAACTGCCCGTTGATTCATGTCGGGCCGTTGTATCTATGCTAGTTGCGCGGTAAACTCTGCTTGCGCGATGCAGGATTTGCGTGACGTCAGTATGACGCGTTGTTTGTATGTGGCGTTGTAGATACCGCTACACTCCCATTGAGGGGACACAGATGTCCTCTCAGTGAGAGGGAGTGGGCTGTAATCTACCACGCGGGCCCAGTGCGGGTTAGTACTTGTCTGCATTAGTCTTCAAAGTTTTGGGTCTAAAACATGCCGACATGACATGTGTTTCCTCACGATGTTTTCCTTTACCGTTTTGAGAGCAGCGGCGATGTAATTATTTACACAAAGTAAAGCGCATGTCTTGGTTCGAACCCACGACCTGCAACTCGCAACTCAGGACAGTTACCACTGGACCATTGCTCAGAATCTTTCTTAGTTTCCGAAAATCTGATTTTTTGACTACAATTATTATTCTACTCCAGATACTTAAAGGATTGTTCGACTTGTAACCAATACCTTAATACTTAATTTTCTTCGAAATACACAATTTAACTTTTTCCGATCAGCAGCATTATTCTATAACGTCCTTCTGAATATAACAAATTATTTTAATGATAGTTTCTGTGTTATGACGTGAATTTAAATTCATCAGACAAAATAACGACTACTAACTTAGCGATTCTAATACTCAAAGTGAAAAGTGCGTAGGTAATAGTGACTTGTTTTTTTTTTTGCGATGGTTTTATCTCAGTGGCTGTATTCTAACCCTTTGTCTGAGCATCAGACATAAGACGTAATAATGACTTAGAAAAATATGAGTCGGACATTTAAAAAAAACATTTTCGTTCCATTGTGTTTAAAGACCGCTCTCAAAATCGTTTTTTTTTTTAATCTAATTAAATAATTGTGGCATATAATATTGATAGGTAGCCTAGAGGGTTTTTGAGTACCTAAGCATATTATTGTTGATAGCCGATTAGGTGTGGCATAAGGAGAGAACACCGAAAATATATATAGGTACCTAAGTAGTTTCAGTTAAGAGCCCCTTGGCCAGAAGTCCACTTTCAGATTTCAAAAAAGGGCCAAAAATAAAGTGATCTTCAGAGACGTTGATTTAAATTTCATATGATCGTGTGCGGCCTAACCCATAATGACTTTGATAGGCAAATCTGATGAAGAAATTCTGGGCCTAATCTGACAAATCTACTTATTTTTAAAAGAATAATGCAGGATGCAGGGTGAATAAAACTTATTCAGTGCAATAGCGTTACATAACCTGCTAGTGAATATACCTATACATATCTGATGAATTGATGGAACCTTTTGGAAAATATGACGAAATTTCATTGATTCACAAAAGCACCCAAAAGTCGTTATAATTTTGCATTTATCTCTAAATCAACTAACTAAATTGCTTTGATTGCTATTTGGATTTGAAGCTTACCCTTTTGTGAAGATTTGTCGGTATTCAGAAGTTGGAAAATAACAAACACTTAAAAGTAATGATTAAAAGTTAAGAAGCAAAATTAAAACATCGTCGGAGTACACCATAAACTTTGAATATTTTAAAATTTTACTATGACATTTATTAATTGTTAACACATAAAATACAATATTAATAATAGTAATAATATGTACAAGAAAATAAAAAGGAGGGAAAATAATCAAAGGGCATCAAAAAATTCATCCGCATCGCTGTCCACAGGAAACGTGCCCAAAAGACTGGCAGCATTGCCACGTTGTATGGCAATGCTGATTCATGGCCCAATTAATAAACAAAATATCTTACAATTTAGATCAACCATAAATTAACTATGACATTAAGCAAACTAATTAGAGGTATTTGAAAAGTATCCTCATCTTATAGGCTATCCAACGAGCTATCAATATTTAAAAAAATATTGAGAGATGCCCGTCAATTGTTTGATAAAGCTGGCAAAGATGGAAAGTCATAGGTACTTACTAAAAGTAACGAAAACATTAAACTAGCGACTTGTTTACGTTGTAACACTTTTCTATTCAAGGGTTTATTGTTAATGTAACTACAAACCTCTGCGCTCCATATCGTTACTGATATCGCCCCCATCAATTCTCAGAGAATAGTTCGTTTTGTGAGTTTTTGTTAAATAAGCCCATCATTTCTGCTTAGACCGCCAGTTAGCTAGATTAAATGAAAGATCATACATAAGATACAAATGTATTTCCAACCTATTTCGAAAACAGGAAGGTTATCAATTCGTCTGTATATACAGGGTGAATGTTTCAAATCAGAATGGATGACCAAATCCGAAACTATAGATAATATCGAAAAATACTTAAAGAAGTCACGGGGTCGATTTTGATGAAAACTAACTGCAACACTTTTGAAAAATCAATTGCTCTAGCAAGGAATCGAACTCACTCGAACCCAGGACCTCATGCTCATAAGAAACACTTGCGACCACCAGATCAACGAAGCTAAAGTTAAAAAGAAAACTTTGGTTAAGTTAGAAACGAAAGGAATGTCGCCGAGCTACGTACTTACCATGCTCCACTGGCTGGAGTGTCCTAAGTGCCCGTTCACCTGCACCTCGGATGGCTTAAAGAATACTACTGATGCCGCAATAAACGTGGCCATCAAAAAAAAAAAAAACTATGAGAAAGAGTACCATCGCTACGAAAAGAAGAAGACGTACCTACTTACCGGGCTTAGGAAGACATCAGTACAGTTGCTATACAACTGTACTGATGTATTCCTAAGCCCCGTATCGCCAGTATACCTACTTACTCAATACCTACCTCTCAAAACATTGCATGCTGCATTTCGTACCTAATGTTTTCTCTCCTCTTAGTTTTTTAAAACTACGCGCTAGGCTAATGGATTTTGAATATTTTCTGAGTTACATTTTTTGTTGAAATACGTTATTTTGGTTGAATTATATTGTTTTTGTTACAACAAAATACTAATATCGTTTTGTAAAAGTAAGTATCTACTTCCCCTACTGTTTATCATTATGAATTAAAAAACTGAAGTGTCTTAGTGATTTTTATTGGTTTAGTCCCATCTCGGCACCCATAAATTATTTTGATTGAATAAATAATCAAGTTGATTTACTCACTATACTGATACTGTGTATCCATTTTTTGATGACTGAATACCTAACAATGATTAATGACAGGGTGCCGAGATAGGACTAAACCTTTTCATTAATGGCTTTATCTCATTTGTAACATCCGAACTAAGCAAGGTGAAACCAAGGAATTCGTGAATATTCATTCTTTATGTAGTAAAAATACTTACATTAATATTAACAAAATAGGTACCTAAGTATTCTTTGCCGGTCCTTATCGTCTACTCGGTCTACCTGATACTATAAGGTTCGAATTAAAAGACCGATTTCATTCTAACGAGTAAACTGGAACTCGGTACGAGCCTACTAACGATTTTTGCCGTCATTGTCTTCAACAACTTAGAAAATTAAAAACTCGCTGTTGCAGGTCCTCCCCATCAGCAAACTCTTGCAGTGCCGCAGAAATCTCAGTCTCCTATAGGAAACATAAAAAAATTAGGTCTTGAATCTTGATTTATAAAAATTTTAAGAAAATTTTAATTCTCTTTAAGAAATCACTGAGTTTTTTTTACACAATTCTACAATTCAAACTTTCAATTAAGTATTTTAATATTTTTTTGCAAATTAATATATTTTTATATACACCGTAAAGTTTAAAGTGACCACAAAATGTTGCACAAGATTCAAACTTAATTTTCATTAGTTTTGGGGAATTATCAGAAATACTTACTAGTACTATCCGACATTTTCTTAGAAGTTTTCTTTGGTAACTTGGGAGCTTGAAATCACCGAGACTTGAGTTAGTTTCGCGAGTTCAGGTAGTTAGCACTTGTTACCTGCACTGCTGTTAGCTAAGAACCGTTCAGTGTGCAGGGTCGAAGGTGACTGAGGAGACGGCGGGAGGCTCAGAGCCCGGGTCAATTCCTGGCGCATGCGCGAAAGTACAGGCGAGGGGCGTATCCACTTTGCCTCAGTGTGGGTGGCCTGTATATGATTTACATAAATTATATAATTTCTGAAGTTACAAAGCGAACTTTAAAATATACACGAAAGAGTACATAGTCGCATTTTGAGATATATATAACGGCAAAACGTATGCACGCACACAAATAAACAAGTAAGTATATAACCACATTTGAGTACATTACCAACATACAAAATATGCGTATCTATGTGTATCTTATGTAGGTATGCATTAAGTCAGCGTGCAGCGTCAAGAATATATGAATGAACAGCCTGTTTAAAATGATCTGAACAATAAATTAAACTACGTCTCCATGACTTGTAACTCTTCGATTAGGGTACCCTGGAATAAAATTTGGTCCCTTAAAGAAATTAAGAAGATTAACTTGCATATTAAAACTATTTCTATGTCAATGAGGCGACTTCTACCTGTACCTACCTAACTAACTTGTACCCAATAAAATTAACTTGAAAACTTGCATGTAATGTTGGTAGTAGAAATAAAGGCTTTTTATTTTTTTACTAGCAGCTGACGCTAAAGATTTTTGTGACCCTTTCTTTTCAAAATGTAAAAAAAGGTATTCCCGAAATTTTCCAATGTTTCTTTCCATAAAAACCTAATTCGGACTATTACGAACATTTTATAACAAAAAATAGCCAATTCTAATCGGAATTAATAACAATATCTGTATCAATTCTGAATAAGTAAATACTATAAATTGATAGTAGTGAAAAAACTCAAAATAGTAACTTACCTTGCCAAAAAATTTATAAAATACCTCCCCACATTCTTCAACTGAATGAGACAAAATTCAAGTCTTGTATAAAACGCACACTATGCAGTATTATAAGTTACATATTATAAGTTAGGGGATTACATCGCTGATAAAAATGCCTGGCTCAATGCTGGTCCTGCTCCACAACCACAACTAATTGATTAACAAATGAAAATACTGTTGCTACAGCTGCTTAAGATTGTAAGACTATCTTTGCATTGTATAAAATCAATTTCCTTTGTATTGTATAATTGCATAGCACAGATATGTGAGTTCTATGTATACCCTATAGCTACCATTTACCGGGTAATAATATGTCTTTTATTGACTCGAATGTGCCCTGGCACTGGCAGCTGATAGTATGTCATGCTCACTCAAATGTCTCGCTGACGGTGGCGTGTGTGTTGGATCATTTAGCTCCCTTCAAAATGGTTGAGCTGAATGGTGCTGATTTATGCGTCATGTTCGTGAACGGGCGCCGTCAGTTGGGGCTGGTCATTACTTAGCTGCCTCGGCTTATTTTTAATTATTTTATTTTTGGATTGTTGTTTGTTAAGTAGGTACTATTTGTTGTACTATGAACGCTTTTAACACGTACGTCTTTCTTAATTTTTTACATCGTTCTCACATTATATAATTTTAAAATCAAAAGTAATGATGTAACTAATATTTTTGTAAAATATGTATAATTTAAAAAGAGTGTCCATGGAGTTTCTTGCCCGTTCTTCTCCATAGGTACCTACGCTTTGGAATGGGCAACTAGCTTCATATTTTCTGACTGACCGACTTCTTGACAATTCAAAAGTGCCTGTAAATGGTTTAATTGAAATAAATGGTTTGAGTTTGAGTTACGTAATTACTCGCCTGGGATCACGGCTCAAGGCGACGCATCCTCCAGCTACAGCTGCAGCCCAATCGCCCAATCGGTGCATATGTATAATGTACGTTATAATCTTCGAGACATGTTGTGAACCTACTGGGAGCGCCAGGACGTTTCAACCATTGCAAGTACTTTCTTTCTTCACAAGAAAGTGGCGGTGTCCCCATGCGAGTAATTAAGTGTTAAATACACATACGCATAAACTTATGCCTTCTTCTGGTGGCAATAGGCAAAAACCACAGAACGCCACCGCAACGATCTTTACATACTTCTTTTGTTTCGTTTACGTTCATACATACCTACATCAGCCGGTCGATTCTGTAAAAATCTCATCGTGAAAACTAAGGTGAAGTGAGCGTGGAGTGAGCTGTCAATAGTGTCAATTCCTAGCAAAAACAAACTCACTTCACCTAAGTTTTCACGGTGAGATTTTTACAGAATCGACCGGCAGATGGGCAATTCTCGTAATTTTAAGAGCGTTCACAGTCTGATCCCAGTGTCTTTCAAAAGTAGGTACCTACCTCTAATTTCCCTACATTTCTGACAAGTTTTTGACATTGATTGTCATGGGATTGCGACTAGAGTTTGAATGTTTTAATTATGGGAATTCGCCTTCTGGTCAAACACGCACACCGATTACGAGTACCTAGGTACAGACGCCAGCACATCAAGCTACTACAATCTGTCAAATTTCTTTAATAGATTTGCAACTTTATCGCTAAAGCATAAGATTCAAAGTTCATTGGGAAAATTTGACAGTTTCGGGTAGGTTGATGTGCTGGCGTCTGTACTACGCAGCTGACCCTTCTGAAGAACAGCTACAAAAAGGTAATCACCATTTATCAATCATTTATCATTTGTGTCTAGTCTATGATCTATCAGATGACTACTAGGGCGTCCGCTCTCAGTCCTGTGGTTTTAATTTTACAAAGTGGTAAAGCCGAGGCTTATCCACTTTGTAAAATTAAAACCACAGGACATCTAGATTGAATTGCTCGCTATAATAGCCCTTGTTTTCTATTATTCTATCGCAAATGCGAATGCATAGGATAACATATACCTACAGGATACGATACAATTAGAAGAGAACGCTTTGCTTTTTAAAAATGATTTTTATTCTTTTTAGCGGAAATAGAAAATTTTGACGTAATGCCAGGAAAGAGCATAGAATTTGTATGCAATTGTGAATTTAACTAAAGGCTCGTGCACACAGGCGCGACGCGACACGCGACACAAAGGCACCGCAAGTCGCGCAACGAGCGGTGCCTTTGTGTCGCGTGTCGCGTCGCGCCTGTGTGTACGAGCCTTAATACAACGTGTGTTATACAAAGAACATGAACAGGCACATTGATGGCTTGGACGTTTAAAGACAGGTAGGTAATAGAATAGTATTAGGTATTATTACTATCATATCACTTTTCATAGGTTTTGGTCACAATTGACGTAGGTATAATTTAAACCATTATGATCTTTTGATGTAGGTACTTATTATATATTATTGTGATGATAAATAAATCATTATCTTATCTAATGTAACAGAAAACATTGTAAAGGAACCAACATAGTAAAGTGTGGTAAACTAAGCCCACAATCGCTTTACCTGCATCGCTCCTCAATGCTCCTCATCTCTTTTAGACAAATGTTATAACCATTAGAATCTGATGGCAGCCGGACTTGCATAGTAGTTGATAGTAAGCCTAATAATAATATATGTATGTATAATACTAGCTGCGTCCCGCGGTTTCACCCGCATAGGTCTCAATCGCATGGAAATATATAATAGGGATATATTTTTTTAATTTGAAGTAGTTTGTTATATGTTAAATGCCCATGTGCCAAATTTCATCCAAATTCGTTCAGCAGTTTTAGCGTGAAAGCGTAATAAACAGACATACTTACAAAAAAAGCAAATCTTTTCTCTTTAAAATATTAGATAATTTAGATTGTGCTACACAACTGTTACACTACAAGTGACACTGATAGCAGAGCGCAATTAATATTTGGCCATGTATGACGAAATATTAGCTCCGCACTGCCTTCAAAGCACCATTCGTTTCATCAACTGTCTTGCACCCTAAATACACACTTTCAATTATAATATGAATCATTTTGAAGGAATTAATCTGATCAACAACGTAAATAACGCAATTAATGTTGTTGAACTGTCAAAATGAAACCAATTGCTACTGCAGTGCGATTCTGTAACCATCTCACCGTGAAAACTTAGGTGAAGTGAGCGTGGAGTGAGCTGTCAATAGTGACAATTCCTAGCAAAAACAAACTCGCATCACCTAAGTTTTCACGGTGAGATTTTGCAGAATTGACCTGCTGATAGTGTGTTACGCAATGATTCCGCTGTCCAATGCAAATGTTTGATAGTTCATTCAATGATGTTGATTTATGTGTGTGAGCGCGGACCCTGTTTGATGGTAGGTACCCATGAAAGTATCTATGTACAAATCATCCGTTAATCCCTTTGACGAAATCACTCAAACGCACTGAGCGGAATGCCCCGCGTGTTTGTTAAATCGAAGTTTTCAATTAGTAGATCCTCTTGTGTCATAGCAGTCATAAGAGGAATTTCAAATTTCTATATAAAACTTATTTCTCTCATAACACGCCTTTAAATCAGTGTCCATTCAAAATATGTATTTGGGAACCTAGATATTCTGTAATCCAATCGGAATAAATACCTACACTTATACATGATTTAGGTACAAATTATTTTGGTATTACGTTTTTATGAACTACGCATGCTCCGCCCGGCCTCTTAAATTGTTTATTCTGTAAATAGGATATTGATATCGGAATCACTTTTAAACGTCATATTATTAAATAAAAAAGGCTAGGTGGATTTGACATTCTATAAAAAACGTTTAGATACCCTTTACAAAGCGCAAGTCCAATCCTGCATGGAGTAGGTATTGCAACCGCCTTTGGGATGGCTCAGCGAAATACCAACTTGCCGCGTTTGACTCGGTGGAACGTAGAGCTAAGAGGCTCATTGGCAACGTAGAACTGGTAGATACCAAGCTTCACAGCTTGGCTCATCGCCGCAAGGTTGCCTGCTTGTCGGTCTTCTACAGATTGTACTTCGGTGAGTGTGCCCATGAACTCCACGACCTCATTCCACCGGCCCCCTTCTACCTTCGGACATCCAGACGCACTGTAAGTTACCATCCCTGCCTAGTTGCTATTCCACCAATTCGTACTAAGCGTTTTCAAATTTCCTTTATAATGCGCACAGCAAAAGAGTGGAACTCTCTACCTGCGTCTGTGTTTCCGAGCGCATACAACCCGAATCTCTTCAAAGTAAGAGTGAACAGGGTTCTTCTGGGTAAGCTCACTCCATCGTAGACGTTGTCTCTGTCACCTCTGACCTAGACTAAAGTCAAGAGCAAACACATTTCAAATAAAGAAAATTGCAATAAGTTAGCTAGTTGTGACGCTTACAGCAGCTACAATAATGTAACTCCATGATTTCTAGTATTTAGTTCGTCAAATTGTCAGTTGGAAGGAGCTAAATAGTAATAATGCATTTAAGCGTCAATTAAACATTTTTGGCAAAAAGCATAATAAAGTGTCTCCGAATTTCTAGCCGAAAACGTTTTTGATTGAATAATTTTATCTGATTCCTGACACTAATATTAAATTTATATGAATACGGCTGTAATTTTTGACATACTTCGTGTAATTTTTGACATTAATCTCGTAATTTTGACATCAATCATGTAAATTTGATACATGTATGACTTTGACATTATTTTTGTATTTGATTGACATTAAAGTTTTTGAATTTTGAATTTTTGACAATATAACATAAAAATAATTTTTAATTTGTAAAGTTTCTAAATTAAAACTTTGTAATTGCATTTTCCTTATTGTTAATTATTTTCTTTGTTAAGGAAATATTTCTACGCCGATACTTACGGCTCTTGTATCTATAGGTAGGTATACATGTAAAACAAAATAGGTGAGTTACGATTAAAATGACTAACTGTAGTTTTCGGTAAAACGCAATTTAATAATAACTAATAATTTTATTTCAGAATTAAACATCCATAATTAGTTCCTTTTTTTAGGCCGCATTGTTTTCGACTTTTGATGAAAAATGTAAAAAAAATACCGTCCGCCCTTATCTCCGAAGTTTGCATAGAGAAAAAACTGTAATTATTCTATGTGATAGAAGTTTAGGTAGATATGTATAGGTAGATTACAGGAAAAAAATACATTTGTTCAGTCAGGAGATGGCGCTGACCTAAAACTGCAATATTCTACACATCCAAAATATTTTGTATAATTATGATGGTACGGAACCGTCGGTGGGAGAATCTTAACCGGTTTTTTTACTAAGCCAGTATTGCCAGTCGATCGTGTTTCTTATGAATAAGGATCAAAAAACTATTTAATTAACTGAGGTTTGCGTAGGTACTTACTAGAAGTCAGAAATCACAAAAGCTTTTCTTTATTTCGTAGTAAATGAGACTCTCAACTTACTTTTATGATGGACAGACTGGCCGCTACAACGAAAACTGACCGAAAATTAACAAAAAATTTAAAGTTAGAATTTCAAACGAATACGCGTTTTAATATTAGGATTTGCTTTGGAATAATTTTGATGCTTTTGAAAAATCTTTTCCCATAAAAAGGCTTTTGCGATTTCCCTTTTGTTTTTTTAGTTTTCTCATATTATTATATAAGTCTGAACATTATTATTTGAGGTTCCTAATATTTTTCTCAATATTTCAGAAATCACAACCGCCTGTCTAAAAAAATAAACCTTTTAGTCTAACTAAAGTAAGTACCTACCTAATTTTGAGGCGGCGCCAAACAAACAATCTGCAACGAAGATCAAACAAGTTGCTTTAGGTATTTTGGTGTCGTTTTAAAATTGCCTCATTTTTTTCGTCGGTTATAAATAAGAAATGTTAATTGAAAGGCTACTACTATGCCCTAGATTATGCCCAAAAGTTGAAGTACTACATAATATGGGCCGGGCACTAGAAGTTGGTGGACACGTAGCATAACTACCCACAGGGAGTGGCCCTCCAAGAACACCTCGTCCAAGAAGACGTATAGTACCTATTCGGCGGGAGGATGACGACAAAAATATTGCTGTTTCACATTGAATAAAAACAACAAACATTGGGATACCTAAATGGAAAACTTTGGAAAATCTCAGGTCTATGCTAAAAGGTTCTTTTATTATTTTATAGGTATTTACACATTATTTCCCTACAAATTCTATGACGCAGACCCGAACTGCACCCTCTTATTACTATAGGTAGGTATAAACCTACTGTGACTGACGCAACTCACCCTCGGGCAGTGGCAGATTTACACTTTTGCCGCCAGTAGGCTATTAAAATCTTGCCGCCCCTACCGACCTCTACAATAGTGAATTAAAATAATCCTAAATTATTTTAACAATCCAAAAATTTGGTTGAAATAGCACAATAAATAGTTTTTGGATATATTTCAGAGCTAATCAAAGCCCAAGCATGTACTAATAATAAGGAGGCAAAACAAAATGAGGCCGTCTCCCGGTCTTCTGAGTATATACGGGATGACTTGTCATTTCACGTATTCCTTTTTAGGACGTGAAAGTGCAGGCGCAGTCGCAGCCCAAGATTTTAGGGGGGTCACCATGGGTGCCGAAGAATATTTTTAGGGTGGTCCTCGTTTGTCTAGCGGTCGCAAGCGTTACTGCTGAGCATGAGGTCCTCGGTTCGATTCCCAGGGTCGGGTAAAGCGTTATTAGGTTTTTTCATGAAAAATTTCTCAGAAGTAGCCTGCAGTCTGGATTTGTGCCCGGTTGGTGGTGGTGGGTTCGTCCCCTGTGACATTGGACTTAAACATAACTGGTGAAATGTGGGTGTAAGTACTATACAGGGCCGTCTTTACCTGTGGGTGCAAGGGGTGCGTGGCACCCGGGCGCAGGGTCTTAGTGGGCGCCAGGTAGTGTTGCCCAAATGCAAGACCAAGACAAGACCTTAGCCAGTCTTGGTCTTGGTCTTGCGTCAATACACCAGGTCTTGGTCTTGGTCTTGGTATTGCGCTCTCAGTCTTGGTCTTGGTCTTGGTCTTGCAGCAAGAGTCTCGCAAGTCTTGCGAGACTCTACTACTTAGACTAGACTACATTCAAATACCTATTAGTCTATTGCTCAAGGTGGCAAGGACATCGACGCGCAACCGTAACCATGGATTCAGGTCATGATTCTGGACCCTCCTGCGTTGAAAATTTTCGTCGGCTTTTTCTTAATTTTTTACGTTTTTTTCTGCAATTTTTTTACTGTAAACTGTATAAAATCATTATTTCTATCTGACCCAATGAGATTTTTAATTAAAAAATAGTAAATTCACTTGTTTCACTTAAAACAGCAATGTAAATAAAACTCGAAAGGGCTACCTGATCAGCTGTATTGCTAAAGTTCATTTGCGAGGTCAACACTGTCTTCGCGCTCACGCTATTCTCTTTCAAATGCTGCAAAGGGACCGCAGCGCCAAGCGGTCTCCTCGTATTATTAACGCACTTGAAAATAAACTTTAAAATTATTACAATAAAGTGCATAAATGCTTGAACCTGACAAAAAATGCGGAAGATTGCGGGAATCCCCGCGCGGCGTCGAGTCGGCCATGAATCCCAATGAATCTAACAGACGCGTCACATGAGGCATTTTAATCACCTACATAGGTAATTGAATGACCCATTTACTACTTTTATTTTAGATTCGTTATGAGGGGATAATTATTTTTCTAAAGCTTCATCGATTTAAGGGGGAAGCGCTAAGGTAAATCAACCATGAACCTTAATGCTTTAGCGATAAAGTTGAAAATCTGTTAAAGAAATATGGCAGATTGTAGTAGCTTGATGTGCTGGCGACTGTACCATAACATCGGCTGGCTTAAAAACTGCTACTAGTACTAGACCTACTCGACTTGCTGTTAGTTTTAAATTTTGCTGAATAGAAGAATAATATAAACTTTGAAACATAAATACCTAGGTACATAATTTTTACCAACCTACTAACGTTAGATCTGCACATTAGAATTATACAAGTATAATACTCTAAGTAGAGTATAGTACTCTAAGTAGATATACCTGCAAGGTATGAAATGAACTTTGCTAGAAAGTTATGCTAGGTACAGTTTTATCACATATGGGAACAAATTTGTAAGTAACACGCTACCTACCTACTTAATAAATAGTCGAAACATAATAATCAATACAATACCTGTTAGTGTTATGACGATACGGTTTTGATACTGGGGAACGTCTATCAAAATCAGGATTGAAACCAAATACCTACTATAATGCCCAAATCTCAGTTTGACTTAACTGCGAGACGCAAGAGTCTTGCAGGCTTAGTCTTGTTCTTGCTCAAGTCTTGCAGGGGTCAGTCTTGGTCTTGGTCTTGCTACAATAAGTCGGTCTTGGTCTTGGTCTTGGTCTTGCAAAAATGCAAGAACAAGACCAAGACTGCAAGACCAAGACCGATTTTGGGCAACACTAGCGCCAGGGTAGCCCGTGAAATTCAAAATTACTGTTTTATGAAATAAATATCAATCAATAGGGTTTTATGAACTTCGAGGGTAGTATATCACTACAATCCTCTAAATCAATTGCAAGACAAAATATACAACCTGACACTGACCTGCAAATTGCAAAAAACGTAAGAAATAACACGTAAAATTGAATTTTGAAAATTGTGGACTCTAAAATCAAGTTCTTTTTTTGTTGCCAAGAAACAGCCTCCGCCCCCCAGACGGTTTTTGCACCCCGGCGCCGAATATGGTTTAGGCGGCCCTGGTACTATGTATATCGTCGCCTTAGAGTGAAAACCTCGGGAATGTAAGTAGCATTTTATGCATTTCGGATAATTTTATAGTATCGAACAGTGCTGAATATTAAAGCGGGTTAAATTTCCATATTAATTAATAAGAATACAGAACCTCCTTTTTTGAAGTCGGTAAAAAAACATAAAAGATGCCGTACAAAAATTTTACAGCACGCAGTTCTTTCTTCCTCCCGACAAGTTACTTCTTTTACACTTAGGAGGTTTTCACTCTACTAAGGCATAGATATGTAGGTACACCTCTACCTAACCCTTCGGGGATTAAAGGCGTGATGTTGTGTGAATGTTTATGTATATCTCCAGCTCGTCATTACTTCTGCTAGTCAGGGACGCAGCTTTTACATGGAGGGTACTTAATAATGCTGATATTGGTCATAGTATTTTTTGATAAATAGTAGGCAGATTATGTAGAGTGAGAAGAGCGAGCGAAGCGAGCTCGAAATTTTTTAGCAATCCGGCTGGCTCGGTTAGATTAGGTTTATTTAATATTTTCAAACAGAAATGGGAGCTACACTGACGATTTAAATGCAGGTAAGTATAAGCAACTATGGGAATGTAGAATGCAAAAGCGAGCGAAGCGAGCTTGACAATTTGAAACAAACTTGGATCTTACCTAGATTTACTACTGATAATTCCAAAAGAACTAGGCATTACTTGCTTTGTCGACTTATAAAGAAAAGCTCAAGGATAAAGAGAATGTATAATGCAAGAGAGAGCGAAGCTAGCCTGGAAATTTTAACACCCTACCTTGACTAGGTTCTGTTTTCTTTTGACCACTATACAGAAAGTGAACTTACTTTGCCGACTTATGACGAAAAGCAGAGGGCCTCGGGCCTCAAAGCCACGTCCCGCATGCCTTGCGTGGACGCATGGCACGCGCGTCTTCGTCTGGCAAAGGCGGGGGGCAACCGAACACCACCACCCACCACCACCATCACACACACACACACACAGAGATCAAATAAGGCCAATCATCATTGATTTGTTCTATAAATATGCTGTTTAATTTTATGACTAAGAACCTAAATAAAAATTATAAATCCTGACTGTAACTAAAAAGTTACCTACTTGGTACTTTTCAAGGAGTGGTGCAATTGATGGCAGGTATTTAGTTCAATCTCAGAGTCTTTACTGTCGTAAAGTCGGGTAAAACTAGCTATATACGCTTAAATGAATACGAATTAAAGATCCTATAAACAGGCGCGACACGCGCGATCAAATCGCGCGCGACACAAAGGCACCGCAAGTCGCGCAACGAGCGGTGCCTTTGTGACGCGCGCGATTCGCGTCGCGCGTCGCGCCTGTTTGCAGGAGCCCTTACGTTGAATTATTATTTTGTACTTATTATTTATTCTGTAAGCTGTAAGTGAGCAGTTTGTTTGTACTAACCGATTTTGTTTATTAACAAGTGCAATTGTTGTTCATGAATCATACCAGTGATCCACTTGCTTATCTTATAAGAACACTTCAACAAAGGCGACACTTGAAACGCTGGGCTATTTGGCCCATTGTGCATTTGATCCGATCACAAACGACTGTCTTGTATTCGTAATGAAATTTGTAACTTGTGATTAGGAATTTAACACAAAAAACGCAAGTACGGAGTACCTATTAGAAACAATAAAAGTAAATGATCGACTATAGTAAACAAAATCAGAAAAATATATGATATTCTTCAGGATATACGCTAGGTAGATAGTGTGTTGAAAACATAATACAACTAATTTGATACGATAGAAAAACAAAACATGAAAATACCTCTAAAAAATTTCTTTTTAGAATAAAAACCATACTAATACATACAATCATTCTGATATTTGTCAGATTATTCTACAAGCAACATACTAAAATACTAGTGTTTTAATTTTTTCGTCCAAACAATAGATTTTTCGTAATTAAATAATTTCTTCATATTTTGCAATAAATTACCAGCGTTGTGTCATCGCGCTTCTCTTTCTTTTCTATGCAGTACGACAGTGACCGCGCTTTAAGTCATGTAAGCCCTTTATGGAACAAATAAATAATTCAGTCAAGTAGTAGATACCTACCTAAGGGATGCTAAACACTTCTGTGCACATTCACGGCTGTGCGGTGGCAACGTTTTGTTTGATTTCCAATTTAGGAAAATCGCGGTGAATAAAAATTTCACAACTCACGGCAGATGAGAGCTTGTCAATTGAGACTATCAATTACTGCTGGTCGATTCTGTAAAAATGTCACCGTGAAAACTTAGACCACGGTCTAAGTTTTCACGGTGACATTTTTACAGAATGTGATGGTTTTTGCTAGGAATTGACACTATTGACAGCTCACTCCACGCTCAGTTCACCTAAGTTTTCACGGTGAGATGGTTACAGAATCGCACTGCAGTAAGTTATCTAATCTGCGAGACTATCATCTGTATTTCTACAAACAAACTTGATTGTAGTTTACGTTTATGTTGACTAACGCCTGTCAAAGTTATAAGAGCCATATTACGCGTGTGGTGAATCGGAAGGTTGTCAAATATGGAGGACCGTGTGAACGATTGCATCGTATACGGTAAAACCGTCA
Organism: Luperina nickerlii; assembly: GCA_963855955.1. Classification (NCBI taxonomy): domain Eukaryota; kingdom Metazoa; phylum Arthropoda; class Insecta; order Lepidoptera; family Noctuidae; genus Luperina; species Luperina nickerlii. Next base: position 6,276,847 of record OY979662.1, read on the forward strand.
TAAGCGCCACCGCGTGTCGTATTCGATAAAATCGTTTCGAGACGCGGCGCGCGGCGTTCCGGTGGCAACTTCGCACGGTATACGTTAAAATATATTTCTCGACAACGGGATTTTCCCGTATGAACGCCGTGTAAACAATTTTTAAGTTTTCATATATATTCTGTTGTCACTACTCTATTCGATAAAATCTCGTATACGGTATACGGGAAATTAATCGCCGTGTGTACATGGCCTTAGTAGGTACATATTTAAGTATTGTGGTGCGTCTGCACCACATTATACTATAATGCTTAAATTAATCAATACAATTAAGTACCTACCTACTTCAATTCGAATGATGTACTAGGTACTAATTAAAAAACTGGCCAAGTGCGAGTCGAACTCGCACACGAAGGGTTCCGTACCACTAGGCAAAAACGCCGAAAAAAACACGTTTGTTATATGGGAGCCCCCCCTTAAATATTTATTTTATTCTGTCTTTACTATTTGTTGTAATGGCGGCAACATAAATACCTACATCGTCTGTGAAAATTTCAACTGTCTATCGTGATAGACAGTTGAAATTTTCACAGACGAACAACATGATGAAAAATATAAAGGTTATCCCCGAAGTTTACAAAGAGAAAAATCTGAAATTATTCTATGTGATAGAAGTTTAGGTAAAGATTACAGGAAAAATAAAACGAAGTCTCTAAATAGCACACTTTTTCAGACATCATCTACAAAAGTTACATTAGTTCCACTATCGGTCAAGAGATGGCGCTGACATAAAACGGCAATATTCTACACCGCAGTGCACAATGTTAAAATTCTCTGACGAATGAATGAAAAGCCTCGCCGATGAAAAATTAAAAATATGATGGTACGAAACCCTCGATGCGCGAGTCCGACTCGCTCTTGACCGGGTTTTTGTGAAGAGAATCAATTCAGCTTTTAAAAAGTAGCTTTCAAAATATATAAATATTTTGCTAAATATTATTAATTTGAGAGTTTTTCTTTGTAAAAATGCCACATCAAGCCAGCACATCAAGTTACTACAAACTGTCAAAGAGTTTCAACTTTATCGCCAACATAAAATATTATAAGTAAATATAGGTACCGACTGATTGAACATTATAAATATTTTGATTTGATAATGAACAGAACCACCTTACAACCTTACCTTTTATTGACTGCGATTTATCCGATAAAACGCTCAAGAGTTAAATATAATATTAATTGAATCAACAGTTGGCTGAAAGTTATGCTATTAACGTTGCACACCACAGGGAGATAACATTTTACAGCTGGCAACACGAAATCACAATCAGTCTCGCTTTGTGAGGCTGTGTGAGCGCAGATGATTTTCAAAACAAATTCGGTCTCGTAGTGTTAATTTATGTATTTATTCATTTGACGTCGATTAAAACAGTTCCTGACGGCTCCTCTCATTGTGTTTGTGGATGTTCTATGAGTGTTTATCACTCAAATTGTTTAATCGGGTCACAGTGATGTGTGTAATTCATTTCTCAGTCTGTGAGTCATTCTAGTTTTTGTTTGTGTTACGTATAAAGTACTCTAACAATGTTATCTCTTGCTTTTAAATAGTTATTAAGTGATAGTGGCCTCGTGTTCAATCAAAGTGATGGATCCGCCGCCGGTGCCGATGCCCAGGAGTGCGTTCCTGCCTCCTGGTGAGACGGTGACCCGTCCCGTGCCTGTCCCGCGAACCAAGGTTCCGCAGCCGACTGAGCGAGTCTCGGCCTCCGACATATTCAAGTCAATAAGCACAGTTTCAAAGCAGCTATCAGAGGACGTAGCATTGAAAGTGAGTAATTCTGCTAAAAATGCCAATGAAAAGTTAGAAAGGTCCATACAGGATGGTTCAAAATTTGCTAAAGATACATTAGAGAAAACTCTGACAACATCTCGAGCTGTGCGACACTCGGTGACCAAGTCTGTCATAGAAGGAACCAGGACAGCTGGCCTTAGGCTAAGAAGGACAAGGAAACCAGATAGTCCTGATGAAACTGACCCACAAAGATGTGTTTCAATGCCAGCTGTTGATGTAGGCTTGTTTGATAATATACAATTCAATTCACCACTTTTGGAACAAAAGAGATTTCACAATGATGGCGTTGGTGCACAAATAAATGAAGATCATCCCAACTTGCATCTGAATACATCAAATTTTGATGATTTGTCCCTGTTTTCCAGTAATTCAGACAATACTGATTCTGTTAGCAGTTTCTCCTATGACATGTCTAGGGAACTGGAACAAAATACTTCTAGTTTAAATTTAGAAAGTGAGCAGATGACATATGATATACCAAATCCATCGAGGACCAACAGCATAGTTAGTTCCATGAGCTCCACATCAGTTGGGTCAAGCCCAGAGATCCCGGAGAGGAGAAAGAAGAGAGAAAGTTGTGCATCCATGGAGGTTATGAGACAAAATTCCATGTATGAAAACTGGACACTACCATATCCATCAGCAAGCAACAATACTGCAAGGTCATCTCCTTCCAAAGAAGCAGCAACCCTTCATGTAGATCTACCAAGGCCCAGTAAAAGTATGATATATGAGTTTGACCCATTGCAATCAAGTACATCACCAAAGAAATATGATGGAGTGAGCAATGAATTGTTATTACTGGAATCCTTCTTAATTGGTGACACTTATGGCACAATAGTAGCTTCCGACAACACAGATGACAGCTTTGAGTTTTATGAAAGTGAATATTTCAATCCCCCAACCCCGCCAGAACGGTCAGACAGTCTGTTTAATGAAACTAAACCAGCAACAAAATTAAATGTTGTAGATAAAGATAGGAATTCTAACTGGTTTGTCACAATGGATGCAGAGTCAAAATCAGTTACTTCAGTTACAGAAGATGACAATAAATCAACAAATTCAGTGATGCAAAAGTTCTCTCATATGCTTAAATTTGAGAAACATAGGACATCAAAGATAGTGACACCAAAAGTTGATTGTGTAGAGCGTCCTCCAGTTAATTCATTACCAGTGCCATACTTCAGTGGTATGTTGGCAAGGATTGTTTCAGGAGTAGTTGAGGATTTGTTCAAGAACTCACAGACCCGGTATTGTGTGCTTTCGGATCAAAAGTTGATGTGTTACTCGGACCCTACAAACTCCATATTGAAGGAAGCTTATACGTTGGATAATATTTACTCGGTACAGATTGTACTGCCTCTGTCTTCTAGGTAAGCATCAAATTGTTTTGAAAAGTTTATTTTAATTATTGAAAAGTTTATTTGGCCAGTGTTTATAAGGGATAATTAATATAGTTTCCTCTTTAAAACAGTTAAATCCTTTGTTGATTTATTTCATTGCAATAATATATTATGACTGCATACTATCAATGTATCATTGTTATCTGTTTGATGCTATCAGTGGTAAACATTTACCATGTATACAGTGAAGTACTTACAAGAGGCACATGCCAAGAATGAATGAAAAAGTTATAATAACTATTAAACACTTATTCTGTATTTATACAAATATTTTTTTAAAGCTTTAAAAATAATAATAATATTTTGGAATAGATGATTACGTAATTTATTGTTATAACCCGCGCAGATAGAGAATAGATCTGAAAATGGCGTCCGCTCGCATGCGGTCTCGCTCTCTCTCTATCGCTGTCTATACTCACACAGTGCAGTACGCGCTACAAAAAAATCGTCAGTCAGGATTCGCTTTCCACGCTACTTGACGCACTCCGAGTTATCGTTAAATTCGTTCCGTTATTTTGTTGTTTTCGTTGATATTCATTGTTGTTTTTGTTGAGTTTGATTGTTATTTGTGGTCGTCCAAATCAAAAGGGACCTTATGGCGGTAACTAGTTTCCGAGATATTAATAAATTTGTAAAATACCTCAAAAAAATCGCTTTTTTATTAACTGTATTTTTAAAAAGATGATTGTATTTACTACATGTAGATGTGTTCAACTTTTCGAAAAGTCAATTTAAAATAGGTTTCGTATTCATCTAAAGTTTAGTAAAAAAGGAACCTTATCGCGGCAAGACCTAACAAATCGTTTTTCTTGTAATTCAAACCATTATTATATCAACATTTTAATATTGCAAGGTAGGTATAAACTAAACTATTCATTCAGGATGGGAAATCATCAAATGACTCCTCCCGCTCTGGGTGGAGCGGAATAGGGAGTGTCAGACTCTTACTGACTAAAACCCACCCGTGTTCCTTCCTTCGCCCTTTGTTCCGGGCCAGCGGTAACCCTTTCGGACAATCCCGCTGACCCGGCAGGCTTCGGCCAATACGGGCCCCTTCGTTTAGTGCTGACATCTCTTTGAGGCGCGCGTGGAACACGTACGCGCCGTCCGGCACGGGCCTGGTCCTGATCGGACGGTGAGCTACCCATTGCTCTCCGCCCGCGCCTAAGGTGGCCGGGAGTAGTCGCGCGGCTCCCGACGCCCGGAGCGTCTCCCGCGGCGGCTGGGACGGGAGGCTCTCTCTCTCAGCCGTCCCGCCGCCTCCTTCGCTAGCATGACTGCTTCGCAGAAGGAGGTGACTGCTCCCCACTCCCTCTAGCCCCGGACCATGGCTTGAACCAGGCCCGGACGCGAGAGGTCGCCGCCATGAGATCGCGCCGGAGGTCTGTCCGCTCCGCCGCAATTTGCTGCGGAAGCGGAGTTTCCCCCCGGCGTAGTGCCTCCGCGCGCCACTCATACAGGCGCGCGAGGACTATCGCCTCCAGATCCCATGGCGGCAGTCCGGCAAGGAGGCTTGCCGCCTCGCCCGAGATCGTGCGGTACCCCCGGATCAGCCTAACGGCTACCACCTTCTGGGGCGCGTTCAAATAATGGGCGGCTCGCCGCCGCAGTGAACGCGCCCACACCGGGGCCCCGTTATAGGGCCATGGACCGCACGACCCCCGCGTAAAGCCTCCGGCAGGAGGCGTTTAGCCCCCTCAGGTTGGGCAGGAGCCGCTTGAAGGCGGCCCCGGCCCGTTCCAGTTTGGGAGCCAAACGTCGGAAATGCTCGACTAAGTTCCACCGGCTGTCGAGGATGAGACCCAGGTATTTCATCGTCGTCTCGACGCCGATGTGAACCCCTCCTACCGTTAGTTGGGATCCCGATGGTGGCGTATTCCGGAACCCATGAAACGACATGGCCTCGGACTTGTGCAATGCCACCTCGAGGCCTGATGCGACCTCCCCTGCGCCAGGACTAGCGTGTCGTCAGCGTAGCGTATAGCTGCCATTAGATAGTGTCGCACGCCGCCGCATGCGGCATTCTTTGTATATGCGTCTTAGGTCTAAGGTCCCACTATTGTAGTCCATATTTTGTTTAGGTACTTTTAATAGAGGTAAACAATCTTGTTAGGTATGTTTTTTATCATAAAATATATTTTTAAAATAGGCTAAGGCTAATAGCAAAAGTAATTCATTATAACATCTGTTATTTCATTTTGTTTTATCTTGTAATGGCTATAAATTATTTCATAAATATATTTTTCGACAAAAACGTATTAAGATTGTTTACCTTTATTAAAATACTTAAATTAATTAACTATACTAAGAGATAAGTGTCAGCAGACTGCAACGGACCGCCTTAAGGGCCCTTTTTTACGTATATACTTGTTACGAATTTTCATACCTTGTGATAATAAAAAAAAATTTGTTAAATAAGTAACATTTTCATACCTTGTGATAATAAAAAAAGAAAATTTAAGTTATCTTGAATGTTGCACTAAAATATTGATTATGCATGCTAAAAATAAAAAATATTGTTTAGTGCCCACCATTAGGGCCCTTTTTTAATTTGTTTGAAGAAATTGTTCAGTTCTCTATGTAACTTTACAAGATCATAACTAACAGTTATCATTGATCTCTTAGCTTTATTAGCATCTAAACCAATTATGTATAAACTATTTAGTGATTAAGTGTTGATTTTGTTACTGTCAGATCTCAAAGTTTATAAAAAATAAGAATTCTTGCTAGTAAATAAAAACTATTTTTTTTAAATTATGTGTTGTTTTTATTTACATCTAAGGCCTTTCGCAAATCTATGTAATTAGTAGCAATATAGAAACGATAAAAGTTTAGTGAGAAACAGGCGGTTTACTTATTTTTAATACTATTATCGATACTTTGCATCTCATTGATAATGCATTATGTTGGCGGGTCTAGTTCCCACAACAAACAAGTTTATGCAAGGATTGTAAGAATTTCCATTAGTAATAATCATAGTCAATCAAAGTATACCATCAGTTACATAACTTCACACTAAAACATAACTTTTTTGTACGGCATACTTAAATTGCGATTTTCTCGAAACTTATAATTTCGATCAGTGAACTTCAAAAATTCGTAAAAAAATAACGGCAGTGGTTAGAAGGTTGGTTCTTGGGTCTATAGTTCGGTACATTTATGTAGTTTTCAGCTCTGTAGATAACTCATTTCCGCCATAAGGTCCCTTTTGATTTGGACGACCACATTTGTTTGCGTTACGTTTGATTGTTATTTATTTTCATTAAGTTTTTGTTACGAAAGTTGACATTTTGTGATTGATTGAACAATGGCTTCACGAAAACGTGGAAAGATTCTTCACAGTGATGCACGTGAGATTGTTTACAACGTTATAAAATACTTTGACGAAGAGAAGAACTTGGAGCGTTATCATCCGTTAAAGTATAGCGCCGCACGCGCAGCGATGGCGACTAATTTATCGATGGCTACTATATCGAAAATAAAGAAAGAAGGTAATTACATGGTACCTACATTATTTTTTTTTATCGTACTCACCGGTGTGTGCGAACGGCGTCGCTCTATAACGATAACTGACAGTAATAGTAATATTTTACTCTTATTTCAGGTAAACTTGCAGAACAAACCAACACCAAGCTCCGTACGCCGAGTAAGGGCAGAAAAGGATCAAATAATACGCGTGTCCCCTTGGACAACTTCGATATATGTGCCATTAGAAATATTGTGGCCTCAATATACAACGTTCGAAAGGAGGTACCTACGCTGAACAAGATTCTGGCGTCAGCAACAGCTGAATTAAACTATAAAGGCTCCAAAACGACATTAAGAAAGATTTTAAAAGAAAAGCTCGGATTTAAATTTAAAAAATGCCGCCAGAACCGAATGGTGCTCATAGAGCGCGATAATATAAAAGCGTGGCGAGTTAAATATTTACGCCGCCTCCGACAAAATGATGCCATGGGTGCGGAAAAAAAGAAAGTAGTATATATGGATGAGTCGTGGATCCATGCCCATTATACTGTCAGCAAGTGCTGGCAGTCATCCACCGACAAAGGCGTTCGCAAAAATGATAGTCCTGGACAAAGGTGGGTGATGGTTCATGCCGGCTCAGAAGATGGGTTTGTGGAGGGTGCAGGATTATTATTTAAAGCTAAATCAAAAAAAGGCGACTACCATGATGAGATGGATGGTAATAACTTTACGAAATATTTAAAAGAAAAACTAATACCAAATCTGCCTGAAAACTCCATTCTCGTCATGGATAATGCATCCTACCACAGTATGCAGTTGGATAAAGCGCCAACGACTGCAACCCGTAAAGCGGACATAAAGATATGGATGCAGGAGCACGGTGTCTCCTTTGAAGAAGACTGGACCAAAGCAGAGCTGCTCATGCAACTAAAAAAGCATCGCCCAGAGAAAAAGTATTTGGTGGACGAACTTCTGCGTGAACATGGCCATGAAGTTCTCAGACTCCCTCCTTACAACTGCGACCTGAACCCGATAGAACATGTTTGGAATTTAATAAAACAACGGGTCGCAGATAAAAATGTGGAGCAACACGAACATAAAATTGAGGAGTTCACAAAAGAGGCCATAGCTTCAATTACGCGAGACGACTGGAAGAAACAAGTAAACCACATCAAAAGAGTCGAAGAAGAATACTGGAATCGCGATGTACGTAGGGAGAGTGAAATAGAGGACTTCATTATCAGTGTTGGTATGAACAGCGACAGCGAAGATGAAAGTGACGACTGTGAAGACCAGGACTGTGAAAGTGACCAGTCCATGGAGGATTATAATCAATTGATGGAGGGAATTGAACCAATTATGGGTTCAGATGACCAGGATACTGCTGGACCAAGCGGTTTATAAAACCTTTTCTCCCCTGTTGGTCGTTTCAAAGCCATAAAAATAAATTAAATTTACTTCAAATTCTCTGTCTGATTCGTACATTTTTAAACTAAATCCTTTTCTTGTGTCTTGTAGAGAACTAATAATCATTTCGTCGGTCTAGTGTGCACACCAATCACACACGGCGACGTCTCAGACGTGTGCGTCGGTCTAATGTAGTTCCGCCTTTACTGGCCTAAGGGATAAGGACGTGACTTTATGTATGTACTCGTATGTACTTGTAATATGACTCTGATATGTCGCAATTAATAAAGACAAATTTTAAAATCCAGTGTTATAAATTATGTACCCTTGCTCCTTATTTATTTTATTAATATTATTTGACATTATTTCTATTATTATTAATTAATATTATTAAAAAAGAATAATTTACAACAAAAAAAAGTCAATAAAAAAAATAAAAATCGATGTTTGAGAAATTGTTTTGCCAACCGTACCATGAGTACCCGCCGCCATTTTCAGATCTATTCTTTATCTGCGCGGGTTATAACTAGCTGTGCCCCGCGGTTTCACTCGCGTTAATTTGAGGAAAAAACCTACTAAAAGATATTCATTATTTATGATTATCATTTTAGGTAAGTATTTAATCTATACTATATACTATACTATATACAGGGTGTTTGGTAGAAGGACCGACACAATTTTTTGAGGGATTGGGGATGTCATTTGCTAGCACATAATTGTTTTATTTTTAATTTATATTGTGAATTTTTTAATTTAATTTTTTCGTTTCTTAACACATATTTACGTCTTTGGAAGCACCCAAGTAATTTTCTAGAACCAATTGTACATAAATGTAAATTGCAGGTAATACTAAACATTATTGCGCTATATTACAACCACAAACAAAATAGTTGTGACGATATTTAGAGTAATTAAAAAGAAACATATTATTATCTCAATTAACTACCGTAACCCTAAAGACGGTTGTTATGGGTGAAAACTGGGATAGTATGATATTTCCTATCCCTAAGAAAATTATGTCGGTCTTTCTACCACACACCCTGTATATTATTATATATTATTTATAATATTATAAAGCTGAAGAGATTGTTTGTTTGTTTGGTTGAACGCGCTAATCTCTGGAATTACCAGTCGGATTTGAAAAATTCTTTTTGCATTTGATAGCCCAATTCTTGAGGAAGGCTATAGGCTATTTAACATCACGCTACGACCAATAGGAGCGGAGCATCAATGGAAAATGTTGCAAAGACGGGAAAATGTTCTCAACTAACTTTTTAGACATTTGTATCCTGCTTATGCGTATAAAGTTTCATTAAAATAGGTTCATTCATTTCGAAAGTTAAGGCCTTGAAAGTTTGTATGAAATGCCGTACGGCGTAAACGCTCTTAACCATCATTTTATTTGTCTTATTTTTACTTTCATTTGGTCATAGCACAACAAGCAACTCGTACTGCTTCGAGCTGACGGTTTCCTCTGGGGGCATGAGAAGTTCTCCTCGCAAGATTCTGTTCAGCTGCGCCAGCGCATCTGAACGTCGCAACTGGGCGCAGAAAATCGCTGAACATTTGACGTGCGGCTTCGCGACCAAGTATACCTCGGAGTTCACTAGATGCGGCTGGTGCTATCTGAAGGTAAGTCGCTTAAAAACCTGTTTCTGAAAGGCTTTTTAAGACTGTTCTATGTTTACAGTCCTATCACAGTTATTACCTCTGACAACATCAAACCGACAGCAACCTTATTCTAACGAGAATAGAGATCACTGTGGTTTAGAAAGTGATGAAATAACTGCTAAATATCATGTTAGCATTGTTAGGATTGGTTGATAGAAAAACAAAAACCAATGAAATCGGTTGGCTTCCCGGATTTGGGAGTCTTGTTTTCTTCCGAAAATCTAAGGTTTTGTATTGTCTTGTTGCTGCGCGTATGCCTCGTATAAATAACAGCAAATTTTAGTTTGTTAGCGTTAACAAAAGTATTTCAAAGTAGTTATGTACTACATAATATTCATTGTTCAAAGTTGACTTTACGGTAAACAGTAGGTAATTAGTAATCTGTGTGTCAAGGTCCAAAAAGCTGTTGAGTCAACCCGTACTCTCGTATATAAACAGCCATTATGATATCATTACTAGTGCATATAGAGTTACACTAAGTACCTAGTCATACTTATTCCATATAAAGCAAAATATAAACATGGATCTCTTCACATTATGACTCGTTTTCTCACAATTTAAATGGAATGACGATGCGAAAATATGCATTTCGTTCATATGGCATACCAAAACCATATTTATGTTGTACGTACGTCATCAAATCATCATAATGATTTTATTTTCTTGGTTAGATTTCAGAGAGTCAGGTCGTTTGTTTCGGGGGCAGCGAAACATCGTCGCCAGTTTGTATCAGTGATTATGGTGTTGGTTTTTAATGCTCACCTACTGCCCAGCATTAGTCAGCATCTCTCTCACTCTTAGGATATGCAATTATAAATCAACGGAACTACTCACTACTCCGGACTTAAGAAATAGAAAAAGTCATTTTGTGGCCCACACATGTGTCATTCAGGCGACAGACGCGTGTAGCTATAAACATGATCCATGGTACATTAGATCGCTGTTGTGAGAGCGAAACTAAAAATAATAAAAAAACGCTTTATCATGACGCACACAAACTTTATTTATGTAATTTATACGCATCACTTATTATCGCTGTAAAACAGTGACAGTGAAATAATAGGACAGTCGTTTAAAAAGTTTTCCCGTTTGCAAGTGTAGTAAAACAACGAACAGTAACTGTAGTTACCTACAGTACTCGACTTGACTCATCGGTTGGGCTAATCAGGGAGCTTATGTACAGACGCCAGCACATAAAGCTACCCGAAACTGTCAAATTTTCCCAATCAACATTGAACTTTATGCTTTAGCGATAAAGTTGAAAATCTATCACAGAAATTTTACATATTGTAGTAGCTTGATGTGCTGGCGTCTGTGCCTAAAACACTTTCAATTATTGTTGTGATCATTTAACTATCCATGTTCACTTTTTATATATCCATCAACTAAATCAATTTTGTGTTATTTAAAAGTATCAGTCTTTGTCTGGTCAGTGTGTACTAAGTATCTCGAAAGATCTACGGCATATAGTTACTTTTATAGATAACTAACGCCTTTATAGTGCGTTCTGCACAAATACGCAGCGCAAATATGCGACAATAGGCCAGTAACGGTTTAGGTAATGACCTAGTTGGACTATTGTGCTGAGCCCACTCCTAGCACAGGCGTGACAAGCTCGGTTGGAGGGGTTAACAAGAATTGGTGACGTGAATACCGCTGTCGCTAATATCACGTTTATAATGAGTAATCACTGTCGCTACTTTATGCGATTTTAAATAAAATAGGAATTACTAAATTGGAAATCACTATTTTGCATTGCACAGTATGCTAAGTTTGTCATTTGAAAAGTTAATTCCATACAGTGGCAGGTGGTACTTAGCTCATTAGAAGAAGCGTACGACACGGTGTTTATTAATAGTTTTCTTTGATTGATCCCTTAGATTTATTTGGATTTACTTGGAAATCCAAATAAATCGCGTTTCGCTAAATTCGTCGTAATTTTAACTTGTCTACAAACATTTATGTATTCTGTTCGCAGTGGTTTAATATGATGCAAAACAAGCCTTCTCTGTGCATTTTATGGCATAGTAACATTGCTTTCATCTTAATAAAACTAAGATTGCTTTATTTTTGTTAGAGATTCTGGAGGAAAATTAATTGCGTATTAACTTCTAACAAATTTTTAGATTACGTAAAAGTCTAATCATAGAACAAGATTGTTTATTTTCTGATTGAACACACGTATTGTTGTGAGCTATTACAACAGAAGTTGTGAATCTTCTAATCGGTACATTGGATGTGTATATGGGTACCACATGTATTTCAAGCACAATATTACATTTATCATGCAATTGAAGGAGGCCTAGATCAACATGTGTCGGTACAGCGATTGGTTAAATTTATTGATGTTTGATTGATTATACATATTAGCTCGGCTCTGAGGCTCTCAATTTCTATGTCAGTTTTAGGATACATTATCTCTGAAGAGCATAGCGCATATAAATCAGTCAATGAGCATAATATACAAAGTCATCGACATTGTCGCGCCGCTCTGTAACTAAAGTCCTATCTTCATGGTAGACTACAATCAATACTTATACAATATACAATAACAATAGGTATTTGAAGTACTTTGCGATATTTCTCACATTCTACGAAGTCGAAGTCATTGTATCGCTTTTGCTTAAGATTTTTTCTGTTCTAGTTTGATGACTAACGGCTGCGAGTGTATAACTGTATTTTTGTCTAACTAATAGATAGGTACTGAATATTTTATACTATATTTTATCTTAAATGGTCTGCAAATACAATAATTTAGACAAAAACATCGAACAAACGCCAGATTTTAGTTTAGATTATTGTAAATAATTTACCGACACCACACCACGTGCATTATTGACTTGTTCAGTTGAGATCAAAGAACTCGTCATAATCGGTGCCTCACTCAGTTTGCTTATAATATAAATGAATAGATGACATTAAATTGACATCCATCAACTACAGGAAAGTTCACGCTAATAAAACTCCATTGTTTTAAGTTTCATGTAGATATGTATAGATTTCTGAATTTTAATATTTTTTTCTCTAGAGAAAGAAATATTAACAAAGGAATAACAAACAACAACAACAACATTATTAATTTTTTATTTTAACACAGTAAGTATACATATTATACTAGTATAATATGTATACTTACTTTGTTAAAATAGGTAATAGACTTTAAACTATTTTGAATATTATTTATTGAGCATCATTAAACGAAAGACTCTGTACCTACTGTTAATATACATATTATGTATAATAATATACGCGTATTTGCAAACAATGCTTGTTGCCAAGTGTTAATTATTAAGGTACTAAATACTCTTATGCAACCGTCAAACATGTATATGTACAACATTACATTATTCACCGCCACCTAGCCTAATTAATTAATTCATCGCGACTCCAAATTTTGACCCTCTTCATGCGCTCCAATGGACTTCAATTCAATCCGGAATTAGCGCCATTCTATTCCCGGCATCGAATAGGAAATGAATGATATTGTACATGTATGAATCGGCGCAGTGGTGCAGTGGTGAACTCGAGTACTCTATTTTATGACGAAAGCGGTTCTATTCTTCTTAAATATGGTTTTGTTTTACTACTGGTTTTGAAAGACTTGATAATGTAGTTATGTTTTTTTTTTCAGTCAATAGTTCATTATTGGCATGATTAGAAACAGAAGCCGATAAGACTGGTGACTGGTGTGTGGTTTACATTTTTAATTGCCATTTGTGTTAACAGTTGCGGGGTAAATATAGGTAAAATCCAAAATACCACTCTCAAGCTTACCTACTTATGTACTAGGAGACATTTGTCTAATGACTGTAGTTACTAGTGTCAACTCTAGTGCATGTATCCTCATATCTGCCACGACGGCTTGTTTGAAAGAGAGAGTGGCAAGGACATCATCGCGCAAACGGTTACCATGAATTCAGCACATGATTCTAGCGTAAAAAAATTACGTCGATTATAATAAAAAAACAGTGGCACTCCTGGAGTGCCGACAGAAGTGAAAACTTGAACAATTACGTGTGTATTTTGTGAATCGTCTTATAAACAAAACACGCGCGGTACCGGCTACGGCCATCCGTCTTACGAATTTTCGACCAGGTCACGTGTCCTGACGCGAGTTTAACATATAACTACAATTGACTAAATAGCTGATGGGTGACAGAAGCGGTACTGGCATCTGGATGCTTTGCACTTGATGACCGCATTCATACATACCAGTCATACATAAATTATATAAATATTTAGAATAATACCGTCTCGTTGTCCGATGTTTTTATAACTTCTTCCGGTTTTTCAAGGTTAAATTGCTAAATGGTACCGTATTCTACTGAATGATTCATCACCACAGACATAGACAGACCTAGATAACGCAATTAACACGATTTGTATGAAAACCAAGCGCGCCATTTTTTGACTACTTACTATGACGTCACAAGCACTATTTAGTGATGGGAAAATCAAATCGATTCAAAGACGCCGCCGCGCGCGGCATTCGTCTTGCCCCACTCTTGGGGCCTAGAGCCAGCGCTCACGCTCACCCAGCCAGCAGTACAAAGGACTGAGCGCGACAGTGGCGGCTTACGATTTTTGTACGTAAGCTGGTGCGATTTTTGGCACGTGAAGTAGTTGCTCTGGCGTTATCTAAGTGTCTATCTGTATTCATCACAGACTCACTGTAGGTATTTACGTCAATTAATACATAGGTACATTATTTTTTATTGGGATTCTAGAAATGTTATTTAGGATTACGTTTCCAAAGTTTACATGAACAAAAATAAAAAAGAATAACCACAATAACCGAGAAATGGTACAGTTTGATCAAATTTCTAGGTTTTTCTTAAAATGCCCATAATTTTCAAACTGCAAGGGATAGACTTTTTTTTATATTTTTCTCGTGATGGTTATGATCAATCCTGTCACCCCGTTTCGGCCTGACGTTGAGTTCTGAGACACCCTGTATACATCCAAGTTAAGCTTGATATTAGTTAAAACAAAAAAATGAAATATCATTAAAGATTTTTTTTTTAAAAAAGCACTCGTCTGACCTTGTCATGGAGTATGTCAAAAAATCAAAAATAATTCATATATTAATAACCTAAGAGGATATGTGCGATAACGGAGATATCTCTCTCTCTCTTGCAAAAAAGGATTTGAATGTCTATGAAACACGAATTTCAGCTCACTGTGCGGCATCGCGTCTCGCAATACTTACGTTACTTATCGGGGTGTGAGCGGGTTGCGGGGCGCGCGTGCCCGGTTTTGGAATTATTGTTTATCAATGCGTCGCCTTAACGGTCACACGTTTTTGTCAAAAATAATTACGCTTGTTATTGTTGCCTTCTATCAATTCCCACAATTTTGTCTATTTTGTTCGGACTGTAAGTGACACACATGTACGCTTGTGAGCAGCGAGTCAGCCACAAGAGAGCAGCCCAACGGGGATTGCTAAGCGATCGATGTATGTCAGGAGCAGAGCTGCTGTGCAGTCTGCAGTGTCTAGCAGAAAGCTAATAATAACATTGTTCAATAGCGAATCCGTCTCTGTCTGTATTCTGCTGCAGGACCGGCCTTTGGAGCAGTACTCTTTTTTGTTGATGTAAAAGACCAACATGTCTTTGTAGTAACAAAAGACTCGATTGCGGCTGAATTTTATAAAGCACAGTAAATTGAAAGGAAAAGAGCATTGAACCGTTACATTTTAAATTGTTAGCTAGTGCTCTGAATTTGGCAATAAAAGCGTATTTCAAATTCTATTACTCAAGTAAAAAATAATTAATTTCCTGCTTGTTACGTATATTGTAATGTATTTATATTTATTGGCATGAAATATGTTAACTGTTTGTTGCAAAGATTAATTAAATTGTTTCCTTTATACGAATATTTATTGATAATTTTATCCGTGTGAATTTTGCATATGGATCTTATTGGCTGAGTGCGGATTGAGGATGACTGAGTTGCCTGCCAAATGCCTCTTCTACGCTGATGGTCAAGTTCTACTTGCATCGTTAGCAGATATGCAAAACATGGTGAATGTGTATGGCCAGTATGTATGTAAACGAAGCAAAAGGAGTAGGTACTTATGTGTAATTTGCATTCGCGACTTATTTGCCAAAAATGTAAACAAATATGAGTTTATGGAAAGTAACTTTAATTCCTACACAATAAAGTGCAATTTACGCTACAACTTCAAACATTTTTATTACTTTTTCAATAGTGCTAGTCACTCTGAAATCAACTTAATTACCATTACAGTAAAGTTGATATTTGTTTAACTTGAAGTAACATCAATTTGAAACAAAATATTTGAATAGACTTTAAGTAGGTGGCGTTCTGTAGTATTCTACCTGCCCCCATGGGAAAAGGGCGTGAGTTTATGTATGTCTGTATGTATGGATCTTAATGATAGCAAAGTCCAATAGGACATGCCGATACTCAGCTTGATTGAATAATTGATGGACCGATCATGAACTGGATCCGAAGCGACCATCCTAAAATTGTCTATTAGATAAGAACTCGATGGTAATATTAAATCCAGTTCTTTAGTTAAAAGGTGTTTTGCCAAGTACTTCAAAGCACCTAGCTTTAATTAATTTTACTGACTGTCAAGTCTGAAATGTAGACCATCGCTTAGACTTAAAATATTTTATAGCACTGTGTGACCTAAACCCGCACTTAAACAAGTACTCCATTTTTACAACGAAAAGCGTGACTAAAGTGCGGGTTTAGGTCACACGAGCTATTAAATAGTATACGATACGTGTGACTTGAAATTACTAATAGACTACCTACCTAAGTAATCTATTACTATTTTAGTCACACGTATCATAATGTTCTATCACAGTTCTCAATAGTTCATCTAACTATCTGGTGTATTGTGTGTCTCTTAGTCTGTGCTAAATAAATGTATTTTCTTTCTTTCTCTCTTTCATCAAATAAAATTTGCGTGTATAAGCATGGCACCCGATTGATGTAACCACAAGCGTATGTATTTATGGGCGTAGCGCTCGCTATGACTATCGTATCCTTTTTTCCTCCAAAATTCCCGAGTTTTTGTGGTAATTATTGCCAAACAGTCTTCATGAACTGATTGGTACTACCTACTTAATTATTCACTGTGCCTTCTTAATTGAAAAAAAAATATTTGTTAGTTTGATTGCATCAAGCGACTGTCCCTAGTGGTTATTTCACTAATGTTTTAGGAGTATGTATGTAGGGATATTTTCGTGACAAATAGTCAGGTTTTCGTAAAGTTACTAATTTCCCGAAATTATCGTTTCGTTTTTGTTAGTCCAGTCACTTTAGGCAAAAAAAGGGGCCAACCTCGGAATTTGAGATAATAAGCTGGAAACTCGTATACAGCTTTATTTTGGCGTTCTAAAAGTTGTCTCAAAAGTCTCATATTATCTCGTGTCTGCGTCGTAAGTTATTCGAGGTCAATAGTCACGAAAATCGGTTTTTTGCAATTATCTCCGTTTCTATTGCTCCAATGATGTTAGCATCCATTATCAAAATTGTAGAAAATAAAATTTGCGACAAATTTTGTTCTAAACATTTTTTCATAGAGTCAACCGTTTTTGAGATAGAGAGCGGAGAGCCCCCAGCGCTCAGGTAGGTATATATACTGTAATACAAGGTCAACCGTGAATCTCAGTGAATAATACCTTGTATATAGTTACTAAATCATTACAATATTATCAACAATAAATAATTAGTATTATTTATAAGTTAATACATTGTATTGAATGATGTTTTATATATATATATGTATTTATAGATTATAAATATAAAAAATTATTAAGTATTTGCTTTTTCAATTTTAAAGATTTTAAAATTTTGTACAGCAATTATATGAAAATGGAGTACGCATCTTACTAGCAAAGCAATATATAATGCTCCGAAATCTGAAAATAATATTGATCATCACAGATACATTCAATTCATTAAATCTACTAAACTTCATAAACCTGTCCAGTTATCTAATCTTCCACCAACAAGTGCAGCAGCTCATCAGCACATAAATCGTGTTTATTACCAAATGGCCATGATTTAGAACCTCAAGAATGGGGCTGGGTACTCCAAAATGAGTTCCTGCAGCCAATAACTACACTATTACCACCAGCTCCAGATGAATTACTCAGTACAATATTTTGTAATTGTAAGAATGGTTGTGGTTTACGCTGCGGATGCAGAAAATCGGGCTTGCAATGCACTTTAGCTTGTGGACAATGCAATGGGTAAGCTTGTCTCAATGCTGTTGTATTGCAAGACGATCCCGAGGAAGAAACTGCATTTGATCCAGAAATTTTAGAAGATTTGGAGACAATCATGCAGGTAAATGAAGATGATGAAGACGAAATTGAAATTTTAAATTTCCCAGGAGATGATGATGAAGAAGAAGAAGAAGAAAATTGATATTTTTTAACTTCAAATTTTTGAAAAATTGAAATGTACATTTAATTTTAATTTTAATTGTAACAGAAGTACAGCTACTAAATAAAAATTAACTTAAATTATATTTACTTGATTTATTTCTATTTACAATCTATCTATCTATCAATCTATTTATTTACGATCTATTATCGAATAAAATTAAATGAATTTATTGTTATATATATATATTGTACATATATATCTATATATATATAAAACATCATTCAATACAATGTATCACTTATAAATAATACTAATTATTTATTGTTGATAATATTGTAATGATTTAGTAACTATATACAAGGTATTATTCACCGAGATTCACGGTTGACCTTGTATTAAAGTATATATGCCTGAGCGCTGGGTGCTCTCCGCTCTCTATGTCAAAAACGGTTGACTCTATGAAAAAATGTTTAGAACAAAATTTGTCGCAAATTTTATTCTCTACAATTTTGATAAGGGATGCTAACATCATTGGAGCAATAGAAACGGAGATAATTGCAAAAAACCTATTTTCGTGACCTTTGACCTCGAATAACTTACGACGCAGACACGAGATAATATGAGACTTTTGAGACAACTTTTAGAACGCCAAAATAAAGCTGTATACGAGTTTCCAGCTTATTATCTCAAATTCCGAGGTGAAACCCTAAAGTGACTGGACTATGTGTTTTAAAACATTTTTATACTTACGTACGATCTAATAACGGCTGGCCTGGATTTTATGTTCACTAAAGTTTAATACCAAATGCATTCAAATCGATCGATATTCCGTATGTTGAATCACTATTAAGATACGGACTAATAATATGGGGCAATTCAACAGACAATGGTGGATGTTAATGGTGTGAAATCTTCCGGGCTACCAGTTCAGTTAGGTGTACCGCAAGGCTCAATACTAAGTCCTTTCTTGTTCTTAGTATATATCAATGATTTACCATTCCATTTAAAAGGCATATGTGACGTTGTACTGTTTGCAGATGATACCTCTCTTATTTTTAAGTAGACAAGAATAGACAAGATTTTGACTACGTAAACAGTGCACTCTCAATAGTTACGGATTCGTTTTCGTCAAATAACCTAGTTCTCAATGCCAAGAAGACGAAATGTGTAAAGTTCGCCTTACCGAATGTTAGAAATCTAGGACCCAACATCGTCTTAGAAAAAGAGGTGCTTGAAACTGTTGGATCGTCAGTTTTTCTGGGAATATCAGTAGATGCCAAACTTCAGTGGGGACCACATATATCAAGCCTAGCAGGAAGGGTCAGTTCGGCTGCCTACGCCGTCAGGAAAGTAAGACAATACACTGACATTGATACAGCTCGTAGTCTATTTTAGTTATTTCAGCGTTATGTCCTACGGTATTCTGCTGTGGGGCAAAGCCGCTGATATACAAAATATATTTGTCCTGCAAAAACGAGCTGTTCGAGCAATTTACGAGCTAGGTGCCAGAGCTTCTCTAAGAGATTTTTTTAAAGATAGAGGTATTCTCACGGTTGCATCACAGTTCATCTTTGCCAACATTTATATATTAGGCAAAATATACACTTGTACACTAACAACAGTAATATTCACAATGTTAACACTAGAAATAAGGACACACTGCGTGCTCCCTTTCACCGGCTTCATAAGGTTCATAACTCATTCGTTGGGCTTGGTATAACCTTTTATAACAAGCTACCTTACCTATGGTGTACATAATAAAGAGTATTCTATTCTATTCTATTCTATTCTACCTTCTTCTTTACTAGATTTGCCTTTTAATACGTTTAAAGCTCAAGTAAAATCCAACCTTTCAAGAGTATTCTATTCTATTCTTTGTTCAAAGGCACACTATTCCATCAACGATTACTTAAACGATGAATAGTTGATTGCCCTGATTAACTTAAGACAATGTTTATGTTTTTTTCTCCAGAATTTGCTTACTGACAGGTTATATGAGTTCATATAATTGTTTTTTTTAGTCGACTGTAAAGTCAATTCACTTTAATTTAATTTAAATTTATTGTTGACATAATCTACTCATTTCAATGTTTTCTAATGAGTTGATTCCAATATGACTGTGGTTAGCTAGCGACCTCTACGATTGATCATATTATTCTTGTTTGAGCAACCGGCAACAAGTTCGTCATGCTCCCTTAGATATGCTTGCGGTAGCGTCGGGGGTCGGGTTGCCTCCTTCCCTCAAATATGGCGAGGAGGGTAATGGCTGATCTTTGCGTTATGCTCGTGAACGGGTGCTGCTTGTGGTGACTGGTCGTCTTGCTGACCATGGTTTTATTGTTGTTATTAGTAATAACTTATTTATTTATTTTACTTCGATGGACCTAATTTAACATTTGTGACTCTAAGTGACAGCTATGTGAACAGAACCCAGCATTGCATAAAGATGTAAGCTGCCACGCCCTTTACCACCTGGAGGCTTTTATTTAGGTAGTAAGTTTTTTTTTGATTACATTTTTATATACGTTTTTTTTGCTTGAATACGTATAGATTGTATTGTATAGAAGCCAAAATTGAGCGAAGCCCGCGCGCATATGAAGGAATTACAGTACAAAAGTACTTAAAAGTATTTGGTGGCATCTCAATCTAGTTCGTACCGGGCCATAATCTTGTACGGTTTTTTATAGATGAAATGAAACCTTTCCTTCTCCTACTTCTTTAATCATACACAAACACAGTCCGAACTTGCTTCGCCTTCGTCGCCCCGAGTTAAGGCTCCTACAAACAGGCGCGACACGCGATATAATCGCGCGCGACACAAAGGCACCGCTCTTTGCGCGACTTGCGGTGCCTTTGTGTCTCGTGTGGCGTGTCGCGCCTGTTTGAAGGAGCCGTTAGAATTATGTACTTGCATAGCAAATCGGCCCATGTCACTATATGAATAAGAAGCAGAAGCGTATTTGCAAATAAAAAAAAAACTTGCGAGTATTTCTAACTCGGAGCTAAAGGCGCGGCCGCGGGCAGCGAGGAATTCGCGGCGTTAGCGGCGCGCCGCCAAAATACTAGAATTCTTGTATAGGAAATTTATTCGTTTTTCCTTGTAAATAAGGAGCATAATCGTATTAGCGAAAAAATACTTGGAAGTCCAAAGTTTATTTGCAAATAGGATTGTGCTCCTTATTTATATAATGACATGGATCGATTTCCTATGCAAGTATTTTCCAGCTCTGCCTGCGCCCAATAGCATAGCAAATACTTGCATACTTGCAAGTTTTTCCTGCCCGTGCCAGGGCGCCGCACTTCGAACCAAAGCCCTGGTTTACAAACCTCGTATGGTAAATACGTCTCATCTCTAAATTCCCCAAAAACACCATGGGAATCGAAACCAGGAGCTCAGCATGCTCTTGCTCTGCAGTAGGTAGCACTTGCGACCACTATACCAAAGAGGCAGGATCCATAATTAAATGATCATGCAATCTACACGCTCGCATTCATAAAATGGTTTCAATGTTTCAAACAAAACTCTCGTTGAGCGTTATCAGTAAGGTGAATAAATTGACCTGAATAAATTCATATTTGTTATCTGTTCGTATATCAGGCAACCGGAACGCCTATTAACTGGGGTGTCCGTGTCATTGACAAAACATGTCACTCAATGCAATTTTCAAATGATTACCCATATCCTCAAACAGTTTGTCAATTTTATATTTGGTGGGGCGTCAGTGCGCGGGGTCTAGTGTCATTCACCTTATGTGCATCGCCTCGTTGCACCTTAACCTGCATAAGGATTCCCAGTTAGGACCAATCAGAAATTGATTCTCGTAAAAAAGTACCAGTCGTGTAGTAGGTGGCTGGGACGGACTGGATGCAGAAGGCAGGACAGGGTGTTGTGGCGCAGCCTGGGAGAGGCCTATGTCCAGCAGTGGACTGCAATAGGCTGATTTGATTGGTTGATTTTCTGATAATTATTATGACTTGGCCTGATTCCGGCTTGACGTCGACTTCTGTGACATGTATATGTACCGTACCGAACTTGCGTTGTTGTAACGTTGTATGTTCAAAGATAGGATAAATAAATATTCCATCTATGTATTTTTCCACTTTATACATATTTGCAAATAAAATATTTGAATTTGAAAAATTCAATCACATTTCGCATAGATAACTTTATGAAAACGACAGAGATGACTTCACCAATAAGTGCTTGGCAGTTCATATATCTGTGAGAATCAAATTGAAATACTTATCGCTTCTTCACATCGGGTATGGTTGTATGAAGCCAACAAACACAAATTCCGGACGTGTCGCAAGCTGGGGAGAAAAATTATGCAACAGACTTCAAAAAGTTTCTATCCGTCTGTTGTTTTATGTTTAAAATGTTTCTTATTGGATTGAATTTCTACATTTTGAATCGTGACGTGATCGATAAACTGCATTTGATATAGGAAATTGAACGCACAATCGAATTGAACAAATGGAAAAGTTATCAGATGCCTAATAGTTATAACCAACAACTCACACAACAATTACAATTCTTCAATGTAAAAAAAACTTCAACGTCGAAAAAAACTGTCCAACCTTGGCTGGTCCTTTGATCCCAAGTGTGAGATTTACCCGCCGCGCTTCCGACCAATTGGCAAATAATGTTTATTGAAGAATGTTTCGATAAAATTCTTGTCGTGGAATGTACAACCGGTAATCTTAATACAACAAAGAGGCGTGTTGATTCCATAATTGATTCATGAACGACGTGTATGTAAATGACCGTGCATGGAAACGAATTGAGTGAATGTAAACATTAGTGTTCGCGCTACCACTATTTGTTTAGTGCATCTCGTTTTAATGGATAGGAACCTACGTTTAGTTATTTGGATAGTTCATCGCATCGGCTGTAAGAGCAAGAGTAGTGGATCACCATAAAAAAAACGGATGGACTATTTGAAAGATAATATGACTAGAAAAAGCTTGATTCCCGAAATGACGACTAATAGAGAAAAAGACTTATTGAGCTGGTCCCAAATGATTTAGGATAAGGGCAAGAGATTGAAGATGTAAAGGCTCCTGCAAACAGGCGCGACACGACACGCGGCACAAAGGCACTGCAAGTCGCGCAACGAGCGGTGCCTTTGCGTCGCGCGTGATTATATCGCGTGTCGCGACTGTTTGTAGGAGCCCTTAATCGCTGTAGCAAAGTGGCTGTCAAATTTATTTTTATCAAAACTCCTAATCGAATGGTACGGACGCCAGCACATCAACCTACCACAATCCGTCAGATTTCTTTAATAGATTTTCAACTTTATCGCTAAAGCATAAGGTTCAAAGTTGATTGGGAAAATCTGACAGATTGTGGTAGGTTGATGTGCTGGCGTCTGTACTACGCTACGCTGCAGAGGTGTCTCTGTTCAGTAAGCAAAATCAAGAGTCATTTATTCAAACTAAGCTGAGATATCAACACGTTAGAATCACAGGGCATCAAAAAATTCGTCCGCATCACTGTCGATAGTAAAAGTGCCCAAAGGCCACATAATAAACCACTATGGTCAGACGTTATTGTTGGCATCACCATCATTAGGACAAGACAATACATATATTATTAAGACAAGTCAACGTAGATGGCGTGTTCCTAGTAGGTTCCAAAACAAGTTAATTAAGTTATAAGACCCAAACAGATTGAGAAGTCTAATACACAATGAAGTAACATCTAAAATGTTAATATAAAAGCCCACATAAAATTAAGCTTTAATTACTTGTTTTTATCCTATTGAGTGAATCCTCCATTGCCGATTAGAAACGAATAAATGACCGTAAACGCAAATTATAACGTATCACTCGAGTTCAACACAAGACAACTCAATAGTGCGCTCGATAGAAAGATTAGATTTCAACTTGTTTGAACCAAGAACTAACGATCCATCGCGAATAGGACCTTTGTACAAATGCACCTTTCAGTCAGTGTTTAGTCGGATATCTATAGTTCAGTCAAACAACACCTGAACATCTATATAAACTTAACTCTTGCTCTTTGCCGGGCAGACTGCATATTTTGATGTACAACATTCAACATACATCCGCCTCAGTCGTTGTTGCACCTAATAGATTAAACTACACGTATGAAAAGGGTAGCGGTAGGTAGAACAAAGGAATTAGCAATCAATACACCACAAAAGTAGCGAAGGGTCAATTTTTGTAAGAGGTAAGCCGAAGTAGATATCTTTATTATGATTATTTATAGAATACTGACTGTGCCATTTTTCAAAGGGAAGCCGGTATGAATCGAGTTGTATGGAATCTTCGCCACTGCACCACAATAAGATTCAATAAGAAAGGGTAGAATCATAGAGCAAATTAGTAATCTCTAGAGCAGCGGTAGCCGTTGCATTGAAAGCAGTCACCACGATAACTATTTGTGTTACACACAAACTGAATAGGTATATATAGTTGCAGAGAATTTTCCTCCCAGGAAGGAGAAATAAAGTGAGATTATTGAACCAAAAGATTTTCAAATTAAATTAATTGATAACACAAGGGGCTATATCAAAAGCAATATTTCACGTGTGTGTGTTGAAACGCGTAAGCGACGGATTGTGCCCGGGCGCTTATGACCTGGTCGCGTGGGTATCTACGTACGAATCTTATTCACACAACTATAATCTATTTGAACCAACAATAATACAATGCCGAAGTGCGACAATTGTAACAAAACAATTACAGCTAAAAGCCCGTAATGTGAAGTGAATTCAGCAAACGATTAATATAAATTTTACTATAAAGATGTCAATATCACGGGGAAATACGCTACTAGAAAAATTAAAGAAAAAATAAGGCGAAACTGGTTTCGAGGTGTGCTCCTTTTGCCCGACAACGCACCCGTTCACAACAGTCATGTTGCGATGGCTGCACCCACCCTACAGTCCAGATTTAGCCCCTTGTGATAGTTGTGATTATGGTTTGTTCCCAAACATGAGAGCTTCGTGGAAAGAAATTCACCAATGACGAAGAAGTGAATTTAAATTTATTTCGAGGGCCTATTTTTTTTTTCTGAGAAAAAAAATCTGAGAGCTGTAATTAGGGTTAATGGAGAAGATATTGTAAATGAAAAATCACTTCATGTTTAATTTCACCTCCCTTCCTTTTCATTCCGTGAACTTTTTGACCTGCCCTCGTATCAATTAGGGGAGAGTTGTAGTATGCAGTCCACTGCACCTGTGCCACGGTATAATAAAGTAGGTAAGTGCGAATGGAACTTAGAATTTTGTTTTGGCAATTCAACAATCAATATTATTATACACATGAACGTTACGTTTCTTCGTGCCCAAAATATTGCTTTTCAATATCACCTGTATGGTAACATCGTCTGGAAAATGATTAACGATTTTTCGTTCTCGAAATAATGCATAAAATTCAAATGCTGAAACAAATATTACAAATATTCAAACAATTAAGTTTCTTCCGTAATGAAACTCACTTCAAAGATCCGCAAACAAATGTATGTATATAAAGTTTCTATTCAAAAAATTTGTCGAGCACATCCATCGCCATTGTACTCACACCTGTCACAAATACTGCTTGAATGATGAACACAACAAACAACGAGCCCCCACATTACGACGACCTCTTTAGACTGACGATGAATGAGATTGACATTGACCTCGAACCCTCTATGGAGGTCCATAAACAAACAAGGTCTGCCACCTATCAGAAAATGCTTTGAAAAGTCCTACTCTAAGGAACTGTCGCAAAAATTCGGTTGAATTAATTTACAAATAAAAAATGCCAGATACGGACTGAACGGCGGCGATAAATACGTCGTTATCGTAACTACATGATGTATTCCTCGAAGAGTTGGGCAGAGATGACTTATACTACACCCCACATTATGCCAGTTAGATTTAACTCCCATGTAATAAGGAGTTGTCACAAAAAATCATAATGGAAAACCCCAATAACATTTTGCCGGACATGGGGACGTATCTCCGTAGCCGTTAATGAGTTTCCTCGTGTGGAAACGATTCTAATTGCAGCATCCCGTCATCGCTACCAAATAAATAAATTGTCAGAAGAACGTGACGAGTGTACAGAATGTCGACTTGATTGGCCAAGAATTTTTGTTTAAAGCCAAGTTTAAAGTAAACTAGCAAACTTCTATAGGTAGTAAAACCTTGTAAAACATACAAGATCACAAATGAAATTGCCTAGAAGCCAATTGGCAGCCAGCAAAAGTTTCATTTATTAACGACCCATGTGTGAGAACAATTACATTTGAATGTAGTGGGTATACTGCATAATGCTGTTCTGTGGCTGTACGTATCTAGGTGACTGTCCGTACATTTCATATTAGTATGCCGCGGGCGGGATCGATGTTTTCTTTGATGTCACCCTCATGGTTATTTTTAGTCATATTTAATTGATTTGTATGGTATGTAGGTACTCATTTATGATCTGCGATTCTGTGATATTATTTATTTATTTTGGTAGTATCTTTCTTTAGTAAGTATGTTTGTTGAGTTAACTAACAGTTATGAAAATTTAAGTTTATGATCTCTTGGCGTCATACATTGGGACCTACTACTGCCTGATGAACGGATATATCTCTCATATTCTCGCACGCTGAGACTTGAAACAATAACATTGGTCAACAAATTTCTATTCGTCAGGTAAAGTAGCTTTTTATTTTTGTTGACATGCTGAATAGGTACAAAAATAATAATTATATTTTAAATTAGGTTCCGTTTTTTAGAAAAAAAAGTACCTACAGGTTTTTTGCAAAAATTCAGAGTAATCATACTGTGCTTCTATTCATTAGCAGAATTACGACGTGGTTTTTTTGGCTGCTCTCTTATATTCTGCTTCTGTAACGTATCGACAAACAGTCCAGCAATAATCCGCCAACATTGAAACATTCCACTTGCCGTGATATAGTTTTTCATGTTCATGGTCATCGCTAAAAGCACCAAACACCTTTTCCAAATATATAATTATGAGTTGTCAGGCAGCAATATCAATCAGTCACGTGATTAGTCGATTATCGCCGCTGCATTGGCACTGCGAAACAAAATGATGTTTTTTTGCCACTCAGCCCATTTATCAAATCTGCCAAACACGGATTTCAGTAAAAATGTGGAACCCAGCTTTTGTCCTGGTGTTTTTTGTCTTCGTTAAAGTAGTAAGTGTAGGCTTTTTTATTGTAGGCAATATATAACACCTTCGTTCCTTCTTCCTTCCTAAATATCGCCGAATTTTTATTATACTTGAGGTGACTGCACCTCAAGTATAATAAAAATTGTCGGGATTATTCACACATTTTCGATACATTTTGTTTACTATGAAACGTATTAATTTTTTACTTTTATCGCTTATTATTACAAACACAATATTTTTACATTTTATGCCATCTATATAAATATTTAGCAGGGGTTCAAGGAAGGTAGAATCGTTTAATTCGCAAAATATTAGGTATCGCGACAACTTAAACTAATAAATTTATACTATGTAAAGAAGAAAATACTAATGGATGACTTCAAATTTAGTTAAAATTATTTCAAATACTTTTTCACTAGACCAGTGTAATTTATCTCTGGCTCTTCAAATATTGAGTGCTCGTCGAGCCCTCAGCCACTGCGTAAAGTCTGTAATTGGGCACCACGAAGCATGCATTTTCGATAATCACCTTTCCGGTAGCAAACCTAATCCGAATACACCCCTCTGCCTATTACTGCCCGCTTGGTCATTGTATTGCTTGTCTACTTTATTCAATATAGTCATTTAATCCGCCGGAGAGCACAGTATAACAGGAGTAGTAGTCAAAAAACACGCTCGCGCCTGCCCTCTTAGTTCGAGTGCGCAAACTAAGCATGTTTGGGGGTCGCGGTCCGCGCCGCCCGACTCCACGCGAGGTCCCCGCGGCGCCGTTGCTCAGCACTTGTACATTCGTTTCGCTACTATGGATTGTAATACTGTGGCAGAGCTCTATACCTACCTATACCGGTCCCTGTGTTAGCATTTTGTAAACCGTTTACAGCTTAATTTCAGTGATTGTACTGAATCTGAATACTTACAAGAGAAACAAAAAAAAAAAAAGGTAAGTAGTTATGTAGAAAAAAATTAATAATCCCTTTGAATTTTCTGCCACATTTTTCCAATAAATGATGAAGAAAGTACGGCTTTGCTAGTAATTAATCAAGTTCCCTGGAACCGTGACTCGAATGGGAATTTTATTTTCTCAATTTATTCCATGAGATTTAACATCATCCTTCAAAGAAAATAGTTTCATTGAAGATTTGAACCATTTACTTTGTACGAGTAGGTAATTTATAAATTTAATTTTCCTCTAGAAATCTCAATGAGAAGAAATCGTCAATCAAAATCGATTGATTCGATAAACAAACGCGTCGAAACGCTCTACAAATAGATAAACTAAACATGGTTTTCTGGTTCTAGTGGGTGAGGGTGGCACATCCGTCCTGGACCACCTGACACCCTTCGCCCACCACCTCTATAAGCTCCCTTTTACGATACAGATGGGTATTAAATTCCACTATTTATTATTTTCTCCTACTTCTTTTAAAAAAACATTAAAAATAAACAGAGTTTTTAACGTATATTATAGCATTTGGGTAGAAAGAACCTTAAAACCTATAATATTTAACTTATATGTAGTTGCAACATCAATCAATTCAGGTCGCTTCATCAATCCCAGGGAGTTAGCTCTACTGGGGTTTGTTTGTTTGGTCTATTCATAATTCCATGGAGTACACACAGTGCTTTATCAAATCTCACCGTTTTATACACTTGGTTAAACATGTTGATTTTAATATACATACTGTCTAAGTGTGTGTGCATAATACTCCTTTGCAATGCATATCAAAACTGCTTTGATTGCTTTGTTATGTACAGACGCCAGCACATCAAGCTACCCGAAACTGCTAAATTTTCCCAATCTACCTTGAACCTTATGGTTTAGCAATAAAGTTGAAAATCTATAAAAGAAATTTGACAGATTGTAGTAGCTTTATGTGCTGGCGTCTATACCTACCTGTATTGCTCGAATTAGTAATCTCTGACTCCTTATTCGTTTGGACTGTCTGTGTGAATGAGTTTTGTTTGTCGTATACCTAATTGCAATCCGTAAGCCTAATCATGTCGGCCTTTCGCATGTCCTATATTAGATACTAGCTTCTGCCTGCGGCTTCGCCCGCGTGGATGTCGGAAATTATCCCACGGGAACGTGCTACCGGGACAAAAAGTAGCCGATGTCCTTCCCCAGGATGCCGTCTATCTTCTTGCCAAATTTTATCGAAATCCGTTTAGTAGTTTAGGCGTGAATATGTAACATACAGACAGACTGACAAACAGAGTTACTTTCGAATTTATAATATTATAGTAGGTATGGATGGAAATGGTTTTTGTGAGGTACCTACTTTCTTATGGGTATCCCTATTTGCAGATTAACATTGTGATTTATGATACCTGTTCATGTCATGTTTGTGTGATATTTGCTGAAGACAATAACTGTAGGGTGTTGTATCCGGATTCCTCAGAAAAACATAATTTTTTTGTCGCCGGCTCTCCTTGACGGTGACGTCCACGCCCTCGCCCCTTTCTAATTTAAGAAGTTATATTTTTCCTCGGCTCAATTGACTCGGTTAATATGACTACTACATACTTTATGGTACTTTTACTCTATTATCTTACACGTAGCATCCGCGACTGTAATTAGCTCAGATGACACCATGAATAGGTACATTGTGCTAATCACACGAATCTTCGTTTAATACCATGCCATGCTTAACAAAACGCACTGAATGTCTGTCATATTTAATGTAATTAAATTGAACAATCAGGTACGTTATATGTACAATGTTCCCACTGCTGGGACTGAGGCCTCCTCTCGGTGAGAGGGAGTGGGCCGTGCCGTAATCCAACACGCGGGCCCAGTGCGGGATGCATATTATAAATTAAACTCCCTTTTCGTGTCTGTCCGTGTTGTTCTTCTAAACTACGCAAAAGATTTTGATGCTGTTATAATTTTGAGAATTTATTCCGGAAGGTTTATGCTAATCATCATCATCATCATTTCAGCCGATAGACGTCCACTGCTGGACATAGGCTTCCCCCAAAAGGGGGGCGGGGTTTGCTATAATCGCCACGCTTGGCAGGTGGGTTGGTGATCGCAGTATGGTATGGTGGTGGAATGCATAGAGAACGCTGCTGCCCATCCACCGGTACGACCCTTAGTCGCCTTTTACGACACCCACGGGAAGTATATAATTAAGACATTTCATGTTTTGTCAAGTGAGAAAAACCGTGCGAATCAGGGGCGGGTCGCTAGTTATAACTACAACTAAGTCCTCCGCGATTCCGGATGACAACGATGCGGACGAGTACTTCGACGCTTAAATAGCCGAAAAACAAAATATTTTTGTATTTATTTTTAGGTATAACGCCGCTATCCCACTGGTGTTTTACGAGCGTTGACGTCAACGTCACGTCTGCGCAGCGTCGACGCCGCGCAGACGCGACGTTCACGTTGCGTCGTCGCGTGGCAAGCATTAACGTCCGCTGAACGCGACGTTAACGTCGTGCACATGATACAATCAGAAACATAATGGATTCCGACGAGGAAGCACTACTGTTGGCTTTACTACTTCGACGAGAATTACGTAAAAGAAAAAGAAAATCTCATCGTCAATTTTGGGAAAACCCTTTATGGTCTAATCGATCACATGAAAGTGAATATTTCGCACTGTACTCTAATAACGTAGCCCCCGCCCTTACCCACACGGACAGAGCAGGACGGCGTGATTGTACCTGTTGCCAACAAACGCGACGTTAACGTTGCGCAGACGCGACGTTGACGTCGTCGCGTTCAGCGGACGTGAATGCTTGTCACGCGACGACGCGACGTCAACGTCGCGTCTGCGCAACGTTGACGCTGCGCAGACGTTCGAGAGACGCCGAAGCTCGTAAAACGCCAGTGGGTTAGCGGCCTATTATAGGTATATTTAGTTAGTGTAAATAGTTAGTTGCGTTATCTATGGTATATAATCACTCAAGTCCTTGTAAGAAAAAATCCTTTAACAAAAATGTAACGTATTTTGCTATTTCATAAAGGCTCCTTCAAACAGCCGCGACACGCGTTTCGCGTCGCGCGTCGCGCCTGTTTGTTGGAGCCTTAAATCGTCGTCGTTCGCCGTCTACTTTAAGCAACAGGTCGGCGAGACTCAAACGGGTCCCGACAAATAAGATCTGCAAATATATTGAAGATCAGCGATTTATGTTGCTTTTGGAGACGATTTACAGTTTACGATTCAATTGTTGCTTCTTCTTCTTAAAATCTTTACCTAAAGTCTTTCTACAAGATTCAGTAATAATTTTCGTATAGCAGATTAATGTTTTATTTAGGTACTATTACCTACTTTAGACAAAAATTAAATACACGTTAAACCTCAGAAACAAAATTTAGATTGCCCCCGACGCATTCTGTCGTCCAATTTTAAAAAGAGTAAGCGTATAATAATTGTGTACGAGGGGTAGTGCGTAAGTTCTATCAGTTGACGTGATTTTATGCGTGCATTTTTGATGCATAGAGACACCTCGTATCTGTTTACCTAACATGAATTTCATATTTTTCATCACTATCCTGCTCTTAGACCCTTTTATTTTGGGTGGCCGAAAATAGTATTTTTCATTAACACAATTTAGCTGCTGTGATCAATCTTCATTTTTACTCCCTATCACATCTTCTTTTATATATTTGTAGATAGATATACTAATCTCGTAAACTCGCAGAACTCTTTTATGATACCCGAAATACCTATCAGTTTATTATCTATTTATTTATCTTTTAAATTAAGCTATCTAGCTTCGAATGTAGATAACCACCTGTATAGCTAAATAAATTAGATTCATGTACCGTGGCAATTCGAACTGACACTGCGCAGTTCGAACTGCTACTGCAGATTTGCAGGCAACAAGCAGTTTGATGCGTCTGTGATGCATCCTAACCTGTACAATAAAATTAATATCATTGACAACAATACCTTTATCACAAAACAGTCGTAAGATGTGGAATTACCTACCACACAGTGAAATTGAATATTCTTGTATTTTTTTTAAGTCTTCATAGTTGTGCAAGCCAGGCTTGAAATTATATTTCCGATCTTAAAGAAAACGTACCTACCTCATCTTATGAAAAGAAACCCCACAACCTCAAGTTACGAAGTTGTTTGCAAGTTTATTAGCTATTTTTGTTATGAAAATACCTAAGTAGCGCAAAGTTTCGTTTTTTTACCTTAGATGAAAATTAAATTGCGCGACGCGACGGCGACGGTGTTACGCAATTCTGGTAAAACAAATTCCACAAAGGTTTCATAGGAATGCGAAACTACTCAGCCTTCAGAAGGAACGAAGGGGATTTTCAATAGAATGCCACTTCGAAGTCTATTTCGACTTAGGTACTCACCATAAATTTACTTCTCTGACTGGAGTACTTAAGTAGTCCATGCCAGCAGATTGTGAGAGCAACGGTAGGTAGATACATTCATTTATTTAACCTCTGTAGTAGGTTATTCATATAATTCAGGCGCGGATAAAGGGTACATTCATTTATTTAACCTCTGTAGTAGGTTATTCATATAATTCAGGCGCGGATAAAGGGGGTGTGGGCAACGGGTACACTTCGAACAAACTGAGTCTAAAACTCTAAATTAGACATAGTTTTATAATCTGCATTTTACTTTGTATACTTACAATATATTACTAAAATTAGTTGAAGTCATCCTGGAAAAGGCGGGCGCATTGTTGAGTTTACAAAAAATAGGTGTCGATGGTTTTTTTGTCAAGGGCTTTCACGGCTTGAGAAATTCTACTCGTCAAAGAGATACATTTGCCCCCCCCTTGAGAGAAAACCTAAATCTGAGCTTGATAACATAATCCGTGTAAACGTATCTCGGTGTTGTGACATGTGTTGATTCAACTGTATATAAAATACCCACCCTACTTATATCATTTGAAAGATTTACCACTTCAGCACTCTTTTAACATATGATATTATTCTATAGTCAACAAAAGATATAAGTATGCAGGATCGTCGGATATAGTTGAAGTTTAGTAAGAAACAAAAGATCAAATCCATCATTGTAAATATTTAATGTTTGCCGATGATCTCAACATTTATAGTACAGTCAATTCGATTGTAGATGTTACTCTAATTGAAGAGGATTTTATAGATAGAATAGAACAATGGTGTCACTGGAACCGCATGATGTAGCCACATTCGATTTAGTAGGGAAAGACAATCCAGCGCTGTCTCATACAATATGCAAGGAACATTATTAGAGTCTGTAAATGAAGTTTGAGATCTTGGTGTCATCATGGATGACAAAGTTAACTTCAGAAGCCATATTGATAGCATTGTCACGAAATCAGCAAGGCTACTTGGATTTCATTGAGAAGCAGTAAAGGCTTCAAGCTGGCTAGAACTAAAATAGTGTTATATAATGCCTTAGTTCGGAGCCACCTTGAGTTTGCGAACGTAATGTGGAAGCCACACTATACTATGCATTCACAAAGAGTCGAATGCATCCAGAGGGCCTTCACGAACCATCTACCGTATACCTTCGGTAATAGTATATTTCATTACAAGTGCGGAAAGGTTGTCATTGCAAAGAGTTCCGACAAATGTCTACCCGAGCCGAGGCGCAGCCGAAGGCGAGGGTTGACAGTCGGAACAAGTTGCAATGACGGTTTCGCACGTGTACTGAACGACTATTTTTAATACAGTTACGAAAAAATGAAGCAATTTAATAAAATAATAAAAACACAATAAACTCAACTAACTTATGGCGCCAACCGTAAAATATAAGCAGATTTTTTTTTCTTCACCCATTCTGGTAGGCAAAGGGAACTATACAGCCAAGTCTTAAGTAGAATTTTTTTATTGATATGAAATGATAATTATTTTCAATCAAATCATTAAATCTGATATTGAAACAAATTAGTAGCTTCTTTTTAGAAATATACGTATTTGCATGAATCATAAAAACTTCTATGAATTTTTTTAGTAAAAACTTCATGGTTGGTTTTTCTTTTTAATAGACATTATTTTGACAGTTGGGAAAGAGAACGCACGAGTTCGGGAAAGGTAAAAAAAAAGCACGAGTATGTAATAGCCCACATCCCGAACGCTATACGTCCCTGCAATACGCCACTTTTTGAGCAACTGTATTAAAAAATATCTCGCCGGTGTCCATATGAACAACGTGTTCGATGCTACAATATGGATTCTCTGCGCGAGCGTCGACTGACACAGGGTCTAATGTTTCTTTACAAATTGGTCAATCAATAATAAATTAGACTGTGACAGAATAGTTGAGCGTATTGGACTAAAAGTTCCTTACAAAATGCCCAGATACCCTGTAACTGATGTATTCCACATTCGAGCATCCAAGACAAATATTGAAGTAAACTCACCACTAAACAGACTCAGCAGAGAGATGAATTCTTGGATAAAATTTATACCAGATGTTGATCTATACCATGACTCCATAAAGGACTTTAAAGCCAAAATACTGAAATTCCGAAAAACACAATCCGATAATTTGTTATGTTAGTATACTTTGGAAATCCTTCACCTTTTTATAATTGGTTTTTAGAAGCTATACTTTCCATTATGATCTCATTTCTATTTATATTATTTACTTAGTCTTTTTCATTATCGGAAATCATCAAATGACCCCTCCCGCTCTGGGTGGAGCGGAAGGGAGTGTCAGACTCTTACTGACTAAAACCCACCCGTGTCCTTCCTTAGCCCTTTATGTTCCGGGCCAGCGGTAACCCTTTCGGACAATCCCGCTGACCCGGCAGGCCTCGGTCCTGACGGGCCCCTTCGGTTGATCTTTGAGGCGCGCGTGGAACACGTACGCGCCGCGCCGTCCGGCACGGGCCTAGTCCTGTTCGGACGGTGCCCAACCCCCTAAGGTCCTGATTAAGGCGCGTAGAACTCGTGAATCTTTAAAAAGGTTTGAGGAGCGAATAAATAAAGCCTATTAGGGGTATTAATAAAATCATTATTGATAGGGGGAAATACTGTTGTTGAAAAAAACTGGCACTCCGGTAGTGCCGACAGAAGTGAAAACTTGAACAATTACGAGTGTATTTTGTGAATCGTCTTATAAACAAAACACGCGTGTTAAGGTGTGTTCCTTATTTTATAGGGTTTTTTGCAAATCAGGTATGATGACCAAAGTGACTGGTTTATTCTTCTCGTGAAAGGAATTTATTCAGATTTACAAATAAGCACACAGGATAGACTTCAGTTCGTGGTGTTGGTCGCGGCAGTGGTAAGAGAAGCAAGCCGCTCGTCGTCAGTTATATATCCGTGGTTCAGCGCCATCTCGTCGTTGTTGGATGAACTACGTAGTTAGTACGCGAGGCCCTCGTAGTTCTTCCCGATGTGCATAGATGGCGCTGTCCTCAACAACGCGCGTCTTACGTTTTACGTCTTACGTCTTACGAATTTTCGATCAGGGTCACGTGACCTGACGCGAATTTAGAAGTTTTTACCCATTCCAAAAAAAGTACACAGCGCCGCTAAAGAAGTTTTCACTTCAAAAACCTGATTTCTTGCCCATGTCTTACGCATAGAAACATACATTTTTGTCCCTCTGCATTAGCCTACACTGGTACTTCTTACACTACATTTACTACAACATGCAATTCTTGTAATTATAAGGACATACATTATCAATGTAACGTGTTTTATCTATGGAATAAGATATGTTTATCTTATGCGCTGATAGTGTTCAGAGATTAGGAGCCTAATTTAGAACGGCACGCCTTAAAATGCAACTAGTGTTATCACCATATTGATTGCTAGCTGTTGCTCGCGACTTAGTCTGCGTTTTTATTGTATTTCAAAATGTTTTAATACAAATATCCAGGACGAAAGTAGCCATTGTCCTTCTCCAGGTTCCAGGCTACCAGTATCTCAAAAATTGTAACGAATATATTAGTGGTTTAAGCGTGAACACATTTATAATGGGTATTCTTAATTTGACTGAATAAAACTCTTTGATCAGAGAACTTTCAGGAAACTTAAACGGACGTGGAACTCTATACGAAAATTGGGTGCGCCAAAGTTCACCTAATTTTTCAACTCCGATAATTGGAAATCCGAAAATGTTTTTCCTAACATTTTTTATCCTAACAATCACAATTCCTAACTACTCTGTCTCTAATGTTCATAATTCCGAAGCATTCAACTTCATAATGCCGGTAGTAATAAACATCTATTATACTGTTATTTGTTTTCCTATATTTTCTCAACATAACCATCTTTTACACTATTATTCAAAGTCATATCTTTTTTGTTTAGATTTCTTTTTATTCATAATAATTCAGTATTATATCTAAGGCTAATAGTGTCTTGTTGTTTTTTGTCTCAGACTAACCGTTTGTCGTAAAACGATGTGGAAGGGATCCATAGGTTAGGTTAGAACTGTGACCAACTACGCGCGAGCCGAGCGAGCGAAGCGAGGAGTGCCGCGGCAGCGGCCGGCGAGCGCTACCTCGAAATTGGTCACGAAATTTTTCTAAGTATATTTTTTCATTTATTTATTTATTTTTTATTTATTTTATAAATTACAGTTACTTACTTATACTTAAACAAGGCACACAATTAGACCTCTGGGGTCTGTCCTAGCATGCCATGGCCTGAGATTTGACCAACGCGCTATTATCAGTTAGGTTAAAATCGAGTTGATGTAATGTTCTTTCAACTTAAGCTTTATGTTTTTACTATTCATTGAGTCTCTAATGTCTACAGGTATTTGGTTTAGCAAATTGGGTATTGTGAAGGAAGCAGTACGCCTACCATAAAAGTTATTTTTGCGTGGCACTTGAAATAATTTTGATTTAACTTGTCGTGTATTCACGTCATATTTAACTGGAATTTGAATATCACTGTTATCAAAATGTTCTATGAGGAGCATATACTCAGCGTGCGCTAGAACAGGCAATACTTTGCAGTGTTCATAGTGCCCCCAAGACACTCTGACCTGAATTTCATTCATTTAAGACAAAAATCATTTGGTAAATGTTATTTCTGAGTATGAGTGAAAATATTATGGTAATTATGTTTAGGGATAAAAGGGTTACGATAAAAAACAGTAGGAGCTTAAATATATTTAAAGTAATGGTATTATTAATTACAATTTTCGGAAACATGAGTGTTATGAACATCGCCGGTAGCACTACAAATAGTATGAATGAAAACTAGGATGAAAAATTTTAGGAAGAGTGATCATTCGGATTACAAATCATTAGGAAGAACAATTTCGGGAAAAGAACTTTAGGTGAACCTAATATGGACCTACGAAAATTATATTTAAAATTGCAGATTTCATTCATTTGCGACGAAGCAAAAATAATTAGAACCATTAGAAGCATCTAACGTGTTAAGGTGACTACATGACCTATAGCGCGGTCTTTGTCGGTCTGCATAGAAAAGAAAGAGAAGCGCGATGACACAACGCTGGTAATTTATTGCAAAATATGAAGCAATTATCTATTAACAAAAAATCTATTGCTTGGACTAAAAAATTAAAACACCTGTGTTTTAGTATGTTGCTTGTGGAATAATCTGACAAAAAATCAGAATGATTGTATGTATATTAGTATGGTTTTTATTGTAAAAATAAAGTTTATAGAGGATCTTCATGATTTTTTTCTATCGTATCAAATTAGTTGTATTATGTTTTCAACAGTCTACCTAGCATAATTATATCCTGAAAAATATCATATATTTTTCTGATTTTGTTTACTATAGTCGATCATAATATGATATTATACTTTTATTGTTTCTTTAACTTGCGTTTTTTGCGTTTAGGTCCTGTAAGCGCCTTAAAACGCGTGACAGTTTTAATATTTCATTCGTTCAGTTACAAAAGGGCACTTAATTCATGGTTTAAGGAGGTAAATATATAGGTAGTTATCAACCATGACCCCCTCGTGTTCCGTCTGGGTCGGTATCCGATAGACGGCCTTTGTTTGCGTAAATTATTTATAAAGGTGCCACAAATAGATTGCTTCGGAAGTCTACCTACAGGTGAAATTATTTCTCCTTTGTAGTTGTTTTCTAGTAGGATTTCTTGAAGTCTTTTGGTTATCTCGATTTTTTTATCGTTAGCTTGACCAAGAACCGATACTGATAAACTGCCTATATATTTAATGGCTTTGAATTTAAAACAAGATTGGAAGTAAAGAGAGCTAAGAATGTAACTAGATAAGTACTTATATTTTTTTTTATCATACTCTGCAGCACTCTCAGGTTTAATCTCCTCTAGCAAGCAACCCTCGCGCAACTAACCTTGACCTTCATGTTAACAGAGATTTAAAAGGGAATGTCGAAGGGAAGCCAACCCTCGACTTATTTTGGGGTAACATCGTTACCATGCTCAACATTTCTGAAGTATTCTTGTTTTCGTAACAGCCTTGTTGAACACCGAACTACACAAAGAATATTTCTAGCCCAATGCCCCGATTAAAATTAATACCGTAATAGTTAGTGTAAACAAAACTGTTCGATACTGAGCTCCGGTTGGCCAACGAAGTCAAGTACCTCGGAGTAACACTAGACAGTAAGTTAAACTGGAGCAGTCATCTGGACAACAAACTGAACAGGGCCTGCATAACCTTTTGGCAGTGCAGGAGAATGATAGGTAAGAAGTGGGGCCTATCCCCTAAAATTATACTTTGGCTGTACACTGCAGTGATTCGCCCCATGATCAGCTACGGAGCTGTGGTTTGGTGGCCCCGCACCAAGCTAGTGACAGCCTCAAACAAACTACAACGCATGCAAAGACTAGCCTGCATGGCGACTACGGGCTGCATGAGGACTACTCCGACGGCAGCAGTTGAAGCCATCCTGGGAATCCCACCGCTCCACCTGTTCATACAGCAGGAAGCGACAATGGCGGCAGTACGTCTTAACACACTAAATCTCTGGGGCAAGAGTAGTACACCACACACCGTGCTGCTTGAGGGACTCTATAAGGAGTTCCCCATCACGAAAGCCATAAATGACCGGGTTCCCAAACAATTTATCTTTGATAAAAAATACAAGATCCAGCTTCACGAGGACCGCCGATGCGAAGGGCTGCGCCCTGCAGAGCTGCGTATCTTCACAGATGGATCCAAAACAGGTAGTGGCACAGGTGCTGGAGTCTTCTCGGAGGACTTCAACATACGTATAGCCGCACCGTTGGGGGTCCACAACACAGTGTTCCAGGCTGAATGCTTGGGCATATCTCTGGCCGCTTCAGCCATTATGGCCAGGGAAGTAAAGGAACACTCAATCCGCATACTCTCGGACAGTATGGCTGTTCTGCAAGCGTTGAACAGTTATACAGTTGACTCTGGGCTAATATACGAGTGTCACCAGCGCCTCAACCAGGTGGGTAACCTCAATAATATAACCATTCAATGGATCAAAGGACACAGCGGCTCGTTAGGTAATGATGCAGCCGACGAGCTTGCCAGAAGAGGGTCTAGCATGGCACCAGTGGGACCTGAGCCCATCGCGCCACTCCCCTTCGGGTATATACGCACTCTGGTAAGGAAACGCACTAGAGACCAACACAACAAACTATGGACGGACCAAGGCGAATGCAGGCAGGCCAGGGAAGCACTTCCCACATTGGATGGCCGCCTCACGAAACAGGTTCTCCGTCTAACTAAACAAAAGCTGCGTATAGTTACCTACTGCAGCTTTAACTGGCCACGGGTCATTCAATAAACACCTCTTTGTCATAGGAGTGACAGACAGTCCGCTGTGCAGGGCCTGCATGGAGGACGACGAGACAGCGGCACATGTGCTTCTAAACTGCCCGGTGGTCGCCACGTACTGGGCAAAGTACTTCGGTAACCCAGGTACCCTACATGAGACGGTCAGCAACATCAAGACGTTGCTGGCCTTCCTCGAGGAGCTGGGCTGGGGTGGATCGAATGACCGATTTTCCCACCCGTACGCAAAATACGTGCATTGACGTGGAGTTGCGGACACCAGCCCGTATTACCTATTACCTATTAGTGTAAACAAATTAGTAATTGCAAAACTGAGTCAACAAATAGGTACTACTATTATTTTCATCGCAATGCAATGCAATGTCTCAAGACGAAAGTCTTTGACCAGTATGTGTTGGCAGTGGCACTGAAACGTGGTCTCTCTCAATGCAGGGCCTTATTAGAAGGCTAAAAGTCACCCAAGGGGAATGGAGATTGCTATACTTGAGAGTTTCCCTAAGTGAGGTAGGAGGTAGTGCATGCTTGGGGGAGGCCTATGTCCAGCAGTGGACGTCTTTCGGCTGAAATGATAATATTCATCGGTCAGCAATAGTCGGCATATTTTGTTTCTCTTCGGATAAGTCTGTAAAGTTTTCGAGTTCAAATAGCGATTTTTTTAACCCGACAACTTTAAAATCTTTTCTCGTTATTCCAAAATTACGAAATCAATCGACCTCTATTAACGTCTATTTCTGACGTTTTAATTTTTCCCCCGAAATCTCTTGTCACAAAACTACCAGTTATTTTTTTATGAGTTTTTCGAGTGTGCATTGACGACGACTGACGAGATGGCAATGTGGTTTCCCCTTTCCCAACTTCATTCCCATCCTAATATACTTAAGTGAATTATTATTATTAACTTGAGCCTAAATTGCTTTTACAATATCATGCAGTGCCTAACCTCATACTTATACTTACCCGATTAATTTCGTAAGTATTTCTAAGCACGTCAATCAAAACGTTCTCATTGTTAGTGTGGCTGAAATTACCAATATATATTTTTCGATTCATCCTTTTCCCTCTCATTATAATACCATGGCAGCACACGCCTATATGGAAAAAAACACAACGCCCGCATGTTTGAACGATTGTAAACCAATTAACCGTTGCTAAGCCACTAATTAGAGAAAATTATGTAATTCTCTTACATTTTCCATTTTGCTATGCTCTTTTAGCCGCTAAATAATATCGAAATAACCGTGCCTACATGTAGCGCTAATCA
Organism: Luperina nickerlii; assembly: GCA_963855955.1. NCBI lineage: Eukaryota > Metazoa > Arthropoda > Insecta > Lepidoptera > Noctuidae > Luperina > Luperina nickerlii. The sequence continues at coordinate 6,318,059 of OY979662.1, forward strand.
TTTAAAGAGGAAACTCTCAGACCATCTGCCAGGGTCGCGGGTTGTTCGAAAGAGATACCGTGGCCCCTGGCACAGGCAACTGAAGGAACACGGGTGGGTTTTAGTCAGTAAAAGTCTGTCACGCCCTCCCTCTCCGCCCAGACCGGGAGAAGTTATTTGACAACTTCCCAAAAAAAAAGAGCCAATATAAAGTGTTTCCATGTCAAGCGCCGTTCAGACACAATGTTCCACATGGGACCGTTCAGATACAACACTTTAGATACAGTTAGAAATAACAACAAACATTTTTACTTTTACTAAACTGCCAAGTGACAGAGCGTTGCTTGCTACTGTAAGATATTATGTAGATGTGTACAACCAATGTTACTTTAATTGGTGTTCAATGACACCCTTTGACGTGTAACAGTCTAGTGCTACATTGGATCCATGCAGCGGAATTAATTGAAGCTAGAACAAGGGGATTGCACTGATGTCCAAGTATCATGTTTCATACAGGGGTGAATATTTTGTGAGACAAATACACTAGACAATAATTATCGGCTATCGAGCGTTGACAGACCATTAAAATTGGAAACCATACTAGCACATAAAGCTGTGTTACGTGACATACAGTTAGTTGCTCGATAGTCGTCATAGGTACTTAATCGTCAAATCTTTATTTCATTACATTTCACCAGTATCAATCTCTTAAAATGATTATATCAATGGTACAAGTACGAAATCAGAAGAGAACTTGGAGAACACCTATAAATTATACACCTATAAATATTTGTTGCGTAATATCACGATTATGGCCATAGCAGGGGGCCTTTGGTTTAGAACCGAGGGAGACCCGATGAAGGGTCGCAAGCAGAAGCGATAAATGATAAATGATTTATTTTCTATAAGTAGGTTTGTAGGTACAAACATTTTTACACGTCAGTCATATTTTTTAAACTAGATGAGGTCGGCGTTTCTTGACTATTCTGAGAAAAAAGGCCGAAACAAACTTAGAGGTCACAATCTCTTAAAGTCCAGACAAAATCTAAGGCTTTCGACGAGTGTTCCAACACTGTTATAAAATATAGCTTTGTATTCTGTTCAAAATCTCCAGATCATGATGTAAGGATTACCTTCAGTGATTCTGGTTTCTACAAAAAAATAAGCAATAAGAGTTCAAATGAAACGTTGCGTAATTGAAAAAGAATAATTAATCTTTAATCAGTTGCATTAATGTAATGTCATGACGTGACCAATAAATTAATTTAGTAAAATATTGCTATGGCATATTGTTATTTATAAAACAGCCAATGTTTATAACTGTCTCGTGACATAGTTATTTAAATGTTATTTATTGTGCATATCGAATATTTTTAATGCAATCATGTCAATGCATGTCATGCAATCATTACTCTTCTGGAGCAGATACTTGTACGAGTTAGGTACGTGCCAAATTGCAAATAATTTAACATACATACTTTACGCGTTTCGAGGCATGAAAATAGCAATCTGAGAATGTGAGAGCTAAACTAAGATCTGACTTAAGTAAAGGTAAGATTTCTGTGTGAGACAAAAAGGTGACGTTTTGCTGGGGAGTTTGTTACGTAGTTGTGCTTAGGTACTTCTCTCCAGCATTAACATTGGAAGTGGTGTAGTAAGGAATTACAACAGATTAATTTTGAATTTCAATCAGTAGGTACTGCACTCATAGTCTCATACTTTATACCTCTACTCGCAAATATTTTTAATCTGCTCAGTCCCAACTGGTTTGCATTTTGTATAACATAAGCTCTGAATCCATGCCCTGTTTCATTGAATAGGCAGGTGAGGATTAATAAAGTATTTTGAAATTGGTGCGTCCATCTGTTTGTAACGTAAGTCCTTAACAAAGCGTCTGGCCCGGGCCTTCTTTTATTGTTGTTACGCACACTCTTACAATTATTTAATTGTAAGAGTGTGCGTATCACAATTCTGACAGCGTGCGCTGAGGGGGTGTTTCACAAGAGCTAAATAAAGGTGCATACTGATTGTACAAATAATTTTGAATTATATTTCCCCTGTAAAGGTGGTAAACATATTAACCAGACAGCAAGGTTAGTAGCCACACTTATTTCTAAGGAAGTTGTCGTCAAAAACATGGTGATGCGTTCGACTGTTCGACGATAGTAGTTAGGGTTTCCTAAGTCTCGACAGTCTTAAAGTCTCAGCACACGAAACAACCCACGATCAAAGTCCCGGGATGTACCTTGACTTCGAGACTTCTCAGAACTTTTGAGTTAATTTTGGGTCCGATGTCATGTATCAACAATAAAGGCGAGTTAAAAAAAGAAATTTCTTTGTGAGTGTTTTAATAATGTCTGTTTTTACTTTTTATTGTGTTGCAAAGTAGTTCTAAACTTTCAGTACGTTTTTCGGTTGCTTCAAACAATTGAAACTCCTTTTTTGGGTTCCGTACCTCAAAAGTAAAAAACTAAACCCTTACACGATCACTTTGTTGTCCGTCTGTCTGTCTGTCAAGACCCTTTATCTCGGGAACGCGTGGAGGTATCGAGTTAAAATTAAAACCATATACTAACCAGCCGGTCGATTCTGTAAAAATCTCACAGTGAAAACTTAGGTGAAGCGAGTTTGTTTTTGCTAGGAATTGACACTATTGACAGCTCCCTCCACGCTCACTTCACCTAAGTTTTCACGGTGAGATTTTTACAGAATAAGAAGCCGTGAAAAAATCAAACTTCGAAGTTATCGTTAAAAAAAGATACGGCCGTTTATGCCACAAAAAACGTATATTTCGACACTCAAGGGAATCAAAATGTATGTAGCGGTATCTACAACGCCACATGCAAACAACGCGTCATACTGACGTCACGCAAATCCTGCATCGCGCAAGCACAGTTTACCGCGCAACTAGCATAGATACAACGGCCCGACATGAATCCACGGGCAGTTGCCCGCCAGACACAACACCCGTCTGGTTGGAGGATCCTCCCTTTTCTATGGAGGTTGAGTGAACTTTACACCCTGTTCCTCATACCTCTATACTGGTGACCCCGAACATGAACGTCAGCGCAGCCTTCGTGCAAATACTTCAGCGTGACGTCATCATCATCACTCCCGCAAGCGTTAGCGACGAGTCACCCAGCCAGCCAGCTCCCACGGCTTCAACGGGTATCCTGACCACCAGCATGCAGCGACCGCGCATACCTGGTCATCACCCTCAGCCTCATCAGCAACCTCGGCACAGCACACTGCACTTTCGGCCGGTCAACAAGAAGAGCTCAATTCCTCTCCTGGTCGACGCAGCAGCCAGCCTCAACTCGGCGCTGTATTACATCCGACGCACTGGAGCATAACGCAGCGCCACTCCGACTCACTGGGGACATCTTCGCAGACAGTTCTGACTCACCGTGAACTATGCGACAACCGGTTCCGACTCACTGGAACCTCAGTTGGCCTGGCAAAACATCGCAAGATACAAGACTCAGCCCACTATCGACCTCCGGTCTCCGGGGGGGAGTGATGTAGCGGTATCTACAACGCCACATGCAAACAACGCGTCATACTGACGTCACGCAAATCCTCCCTTTTCTATAGAGTATGAGTGAACTTTACACTCTGTTCCTCATACCTCTATATGTATAATACTTCCCGTTGACCGAGAATCATGAAATTTGGCAAGAAGCAAGGTCATGTAGCACAAGTAAAGGAAATATCCGAATACCGTAAATTTGTAGTTACATAAAAAAAAAACCAGTGATAAACTATTTACATAGGTACCTACAAATTTGTACGGAACCCTCGCATAGTGGGTCGAAACTGCTATATGAGGGACAGGATTATTTTTTACAAATTCCATTAAAAATACTTACCCCACGAAAGATCTGACATTCTGATGAATAATTATTATGAAACGTTTTTCTCTAAAACTGATAGTTTGTCCTGAAAAAAATATTTTCATTTTTTGTTGTATGGAATGAAACGGATACTGCTATTTGGCCAATTATTGACAAATCTTGCTTTAAAACTACTTTATTCGTATTATTTGGCTTGTTGGCTATGATTCTACGCTCAGCGCGCACCCATAGTTACCCGTTAAAGAGTTATGAGGTTCAGTAAAATGAAAAAAAATGTAAAAGGCTTGTCGTAAATTATTATCAGCCACGCGCGCCTACGAGTTATATTAGAGCAAAACTTGTATAGCAAATGAACTCATCATGACGTCATCACGCACGTGGCTTGCTATATTTTGAGCGCCAATAACCCGAAAAAGATCGGCGTATTAGGAGTTAAAATACGTGCGCGTGAACGAGATGGAGCAATATCGCCATTCGGTTTCGTGGAATTTTGTAATACAATCGGGATGGGGTTCGGACATCGGACTATTTTATTCATGTTGTGTTTTGTGTAGAGCATTATTTTGACGTAATAATTTGTTTACACTAATTAATTTGCATTTTGTTCGTTGTATTCATTCATTGAATTTATTAGTATAGCAGTTGGAAATTGTTTATAATAAAACAGTGATTAATATTTAGTACCTATTAGAATTATAGTTTATTTTGTGTTGTGTGTAGTGAAAGTACGTTATAATTAGATATTTGGGGTAAGTAGATAGTTAATTAACATTTATTAACCTTATGCTCTCCGGCAAGGTGAACGAGGCCGTCATCGACGTTCTAAGAAGGATGGCGGCAATCGGTCCATTGCCGTGGGCACTACTTACCGCCGTATGGCAGCCAAAATTTGTTGTAAATTTTATGGTGAGGTTGTTTCGGAAAAATTTCAGCCCCTGCAGCTAGGTTACGGCTCCAAAGGGGGCTGTGAGGCTGCCGTACACGCCTTGTCGACCTACTTAAATTCTGAAAAAGGAGAGGTCATCCTGAAGGTTGACATAAAGAATGCCTTCAATTCTGTTAATAGGGACACCTTGCTGGTAGAAACTAGAAAAGAAACACCCCAAATTTATAGTTTCATTTGGCAATGTTACAGACATCCTTCTAAATTACTGTATCGGGACAACCTTTTGGAATCTGCTGTTGGCTGTCAACAAGGTGACCCCCTTGGGCCAGTGATTTTTAGTTTAGCCATTCACCCAATTATTAGACAGCTAAATTCTAAATTTAACGTTTAGTATCTCGATGATGTAACCTTGGAAGGCGATGCAGAAACTGTATTACATGAACCTCAATAAAAAAAAAATGAACTTTGTTCCATTGGCCTTGATCTCAATCTTTCGAAATGTGAACTATATTTAGCGGACAGTACTGACAGACATCTGACACTTCCCAAATTTAACGCAATAGCTCCAGAAATCAAAATTATTGAGAAAAGCTCTCTTCGCCTCCTTGGGTCTCCAATTTTTGACAATTCCTTTCCTGTTTTTATTGAGGAAAATATCCAAAATTTCAATGACGTTTCGGAAAGATTGTTCCAAATTAATATGCTTTCGGCCATAACCTTAATCCGCTTCTGCTGTTTCGGCCCTAAATTAACTGATTTCCTTCGCGCTTCCCATTTTTGGAAGCATACTTATCTTTTACACAAAATGGACCAAATTATCAGGCATACATTAACTTCCATTTTAAATGTGGCCATGGACGACCAAGCTTGGGCACAAGCTATTCTTCCCATTCGTATGGGGCCTCGGCGTCTGCATCTAATATTAGTTTACCGGCTTTGATATCTTCGGTCCTCGGCACTGATAAATTAATCAGGAAAATCCTAGCCTCCACACTGATTAATTCTGATGTGCCGTGCTTCACCGAAGCTATGGATGCCTGGAGAGTCGCTTGCCCGAATACAGATCCACCCGACAATCCATCTTCCCAGAGACGGTGGGATGAGCCGCTCTGCAGAGTAGTACAGAACAATTTACTTGACTCATCTGCTACTACTGCGGAACGTGCGCGCCTGCTGGCTGTGGGTAGGTGGGAGTCGGGTCTTTGGCTTCATGCACTACCTTCGTCGAACATAGGCACTTTGTTCGACGACACTACTTTTCGCCTCGCTGCTTCCCTGCGACTAGGCACTACTTGCTGTTCTCCCCATCGCTGTCACTGTGGCGAAGATGTCAACTGCCTCGGACACCACGGCCTGTCTTGCAGCCGAAGTGCGGGTCGCTCCACGCGTAAATTAATGACATCATCCGACGAGCTCTTGTTACCGTCGGCGTTCCAGCTGTATTAGAACCCAATGGCTTGGTACGCGACGATGGCAAGAGACCGGACCTTTAGTGTGGGATGCAACGTGTGTCGATACTCTTGCGCCATCCCATCTTCCTGGCTCGGCATGCTGTGCTGGCGCTGCTGCTGCGGCTGCGGAAAACCTCAAGCGGCAAAAATATAATAACCTTATCGGAAATTATATTTTCGAGCCGCTTGGGGTTGAAACTCTCGGTCCGTGGGGTCCGAGTGCTCATGGTCTTTTTAAAGAAATTTCTAAGGGACTGGTTGACACTTCCCGTGACCCAAGGGCTGGCTTTTACCTTGGCCAGAGGCTAAGCACCGCCATACAACGTGGTAATGCCGCCAGTCTCTTGGGTACATTACAATTTTTCGACGCAATTTTTTAGTTTCTGTGTAGTTTTAGTTAAATTAGAATTTAATTTTGTTTTTTTTTTGGTTTTTATTTCTGCATATAATGTCAACTAGAATAAATAAATAAATATCCCTCTTCAATTAGATAGTTAATTAAGTTGAAATTAAATATTTAAACTAGATTTTTTAGGATCATTAGAATGGCGAAAATGGCAGTAATTGTTTGTTTGACAAATTATTTGCTTTGTGAGGAAACATGCTTTTCAAGGTTAAGTTTTGAAAATAAGAGACACGTTGAGTTACGCCGTGCCGTGTTTTTTATACTTTTCTTAGATTCTAATAGTTTATGGAATAAAGGGGTATTTACAGATATTAATAATGTGACGAATTATTATTATAAGTCTCATCTTTTCACCATTATCCAGGCATGGTAAATGCACCTCAACAATGAGTAGATACTTACCCCACTCATATACAGCGTTCACTGGTGTAGTGTACGTATCAATTTGTTAGATTTGTAATATAAGGCTTACTTGTTCCCTGCACCGGGAGGGAGCACAAATGCAATTTAATTCCATTGTTGCATGTTGCTTTTGTCAGGACTCTGTCTGTGACACGTGTTTTGTAATTATACCGGACGCTTCCGTTTGAATATTTCCCCTCGTATTATTTTCGTGGGTATTAAAACGTAGGTGGTGCAATTCTACGCAGAAATATGGATCTTTATTTCGTAATGAACTGTGAAGTTTTACAAGCCATCTTGTAATATTTTCTAAAATAAAATTGATATTGATTACTGTTCGCTCGGTCAAGTGAGGTTGATGGAAGCATTTATTAACAGAACTGCGGTGGTATTCTGTAAAAATCTCAACGTGAAAACTTAGGTGAAGTGGGCGTGGAGTGAGCTGTCAATAGTGTCTATTCCTAGCAAAAACAAATTCACTTCACCCAAGTTTTCACGGTGAGATTTTTACAGAATCGACCGGGTGGTCCCGGTTTGGAGGATAGCATTACATAATCAGCTTATAACGTTCCCACTGCTGGGACACAGACCTCCTCTCAGTGAGAGGGAGTGGGCCGTTATCCACCACGCGGGCCTAGTGCGGGTTGGCAGATGTCACATGTCTTCGAATTTTTGGGTCTTAGATATGTCGCTTTCCTCACGATGTTTTCCTTCACCGTTTTGAGAGCAGTGGTGATGGAATCATTTACACAAAGTAAAGCGCATGTTTGGGTTCGAACCTACGACCTACATACTCGTAAGTCGCGGCCGTTACCACTGTGCCGTTAACGAAGGGGAACACAATCATGTACTCAATCTATAGTATGTAACCAAACATTAAAGTAATGCCAGAAGGCATTGCTTTAATGTTCAGTTTTAAATACCAAAATGGTAACACTGTTACTATTGCACCCTTCACTAAACTAAATCAGTAAACTCGGACCGGGAAATTACCTATCTAAAGGGTCAATAATTAGTTAACACTATCATTGATGCTAAGCGGATATACGACGACGCGTTCGGGTGATTTTAGCGAGTTCTTCAGTTGACACATCCATGGGATTAGGATTCGCCCTTCGCATTCCCTGATTTTTTTAATGCCGCTTTTATATAATGTTGTTGTTTGACAAACATGCCAACAAGTAGGAACAACTTTTCTCAAGTGTAACTGAGTTTCAAAAGAGTTTGATACTTACCTCTTCGGCCGTCAAGGAAACTGGGGTTTCGTAATACTTAGCGTTTACTTTAGTTGTTATGTGCTAGTCCTATGATAGGTCCTTTGTGCAGGTTTTCCGAACGAAGGAACGTTCCATCGCAAACTGCAACAACTCATAATTATTTTGTCACAAACATCCTTTTGAATGACTCCCGGTTTGACTTGCAGCTGTCTTTTTCGCTACCTTATACTTGTCTAACTTGTAAGTAGTCATTTGTTCATCACTGAATATTTTTAAAAGTCTGAGGTATTTATTGTTAAAGGTAAAAACGTCACGAATCCTGATCCCCCCATCTTCAAATGCCTACAACTGAATTTTTAGGTAGTCTTCAATACTTAAATAGGTAGCCGTTAAGGCGACTACATGACTTAAAGCGCGATCACTGTCGGAATGCATAGAAAAGAAAGAGAAGCGCGATGACACAACGCTAGTAATTTATTGCAAAATATCCAAAATATGAAGCAATTATCTATTTACAAAAAGTGTTTTAAGTTTTTAGTCCAAACAACTTGTTAGTTGTTTGTTGTTAATTAGTTGTATTATGCTTTCATCACACTATCTACCTAGCATACATCCTAAAGAAAATAATATATTTTTCTAATTTTGTTTAGGTACTGTAGTCGATCATATACTTTTGTTGCTTCTAAAACTTGCGTTTTTTGCGTTTAGGATCTGTAATCGCCTTAAAAACAAACATGAATTAATAATGTACCTACACACTGAAAATTAACACATTAATTATGCTTTTGCGGAAAAGTCTAGTCAACAATAATTTGGATTCGAACTTCAGCTAAAAGAAACAGCAGACGTTCAGACCACTATATTTGTTACTTTTCTAAATTTTTCGAAACACAAATTTTGTCTTTTTCTTTTAATACTCATATTATCATTGCTGCTGCGAAAATCAAAGCTTTAGCGATTGCGTGTGCTGTGCCTTGCCTTCACGTATTTGGTAAAAAAAAACCTAGGTATATAAAAATATCAAAGTATACCTAGGTAATTTAAATAAATATTTTTTGCTATGCAAAGCGATTGCGAATTTGTTTTGCCTTCGAATAAAATAAACTTTTCTAAAACCGAAGCCTTTTTGCGAAAACTTGTCAGACTGTTGTTGTTATTGCTATTGCTCTTTCTAGGAAAAACAGGTTTTCATAACTGTTGGATAAACTTGGGAGGAAAATTCATAAGAAGCAAACATTTAAGATTTCTCTATCGATCTTTTTCTTTACTAGTCTTACGTGTATACCTAAAGTATGTTTATGTTTAGGAATATGTAGCGACTGAACTTTGTTTTCTGAAAGCCACCGATCATTTCTTTGCTCAGCGACATAAAAATATGAACTTAGTACCTAGTTCTTTGTGTAGGTACTTACAAGGTGCAAAACTATTGCTTTGTTCTGACCATGCCGTCGCAGTTGTCACCCTTTCTATTAAAATGTGTTGTAAATTTTGTTTTCATTTGCCTCTGTATGTCTCAAATGACCGAGTAGGTACTACGATGACTTACTTAGCTAGATCTTAACAAAAAATTAAAAATAAAGTTAACATTGAGAAATAATATACCTTTCATTACTATAGACATTTTTAAAGTATTCTTCAGTTCCACCTTATATTTTGTAAAGGCTGACAGACAGACTGGCGCGACGTGTCTCTGATGGAACAATTTCTATGAAAATTTCATGGAAATTGAACTAGCGGTGTCGCGCGGCGCCGTCTCGTTGCGCCTTTTAGCGAGAGCCCTAACATGGTAGTCTTTTAAACATTATTTTTCACGAGTGTCGCCATTCGTCAAAAGATTCGTTTTTCTTAGCAAGTTCTTCCTATCTGTCTTTTCAATGATTTACTATTAAGGCATTCTTACCTTTTCTTATGAGATTCATTTATTGTGTTTATCCGAACGAAAACATGCTTGTATTAGGCCCATTGTTCTCATCCGCTAATAATCTTAACTCCTTTGTAACAAGCGTTTTATTAGAAAAGTACAGCAGTTCCGCCGCCGCCGTTATAATGAAAGTTCTTTGTAAATATTCTCTATTGTTCTGATGAATCATTGGAAAAATTGTAGGAGTTAAATTTAATTTTGTTGTTTTCTCGTTGTATACGACAGCTGCTTTCGTAATCTACCTAACGATTTATTTTTAAATTAATTGCTATCAGTGGATATTTCAAGCAGAGCTGCACAATTAAACGAACGCTTTAGGTTATTGTTAAAAAACAAAAGCTTACAAATCTACCCACTAACCTTAGAGCAAATGCAAAATGAAACTTTACTCCTGATTAAAATCACAAAATTATGATGAAACAGAGAAACTCGTGGAAGTGTAAAATACTCATCACTCTCTCACACACCCTAACAAAACAACACACAACACACATGCCACAAACACCACAAACACCCCTCGCACAACACTCACCCATACACCCATATTCACCCTACACTCACCACATTAACTCAACGTCAAAATACATCCCAAATCATATGTCCTGTAATGTTTATTTTTGTCTTATTTTTTGTTTTTATTATCGACCCGACGAAGTTCGTGCCGCCTCAGATTTTATTTGTTATTTTGCCCATGTTTTAATAATTAGGAACCTCACGGGCGTCCCCAGAACACCCTACCAAAGGTTCATCACAATCTAACTAATGGTTTCGGAACGCAGAGGACAAACATACGAACATTGATTTTTATTTAAATAGATTAGTAACTAAATCTAAATTAACTAAATTACCTTAATTACCTATTAAGCACTTTTTGCATGGAACATCATTACTTTCTGTATCTGAAGAAGGGCGTTGTTAACCACTACAGTTTATACTTTTACAGCTACCATTGTTTTACTTGTTTTGTACTTACTCTTGTGTTATTGTTCCGAAATAAACTTTTATTTTTTTTTTTGTTAAATTGTTATTTTTAAGCGATGTGTGTGCATATATTATTTCAAAACGGCTTCGTCTCGAGGCCTAGGTTTAAGTTTTATGCTTGAGTTTCTTACTTGTGTGTGTGGTCAGAAGAGCAGCTGTAGCATGCCTTATACGAGAATTTCGTATTAAATTAATGCTTGACTAGTTGTTAAAGACTCATCTTTAGTCACTCTGTAGCTTCGCGTAGGTATGGCAAGGCCGCATAGCAACAGTTATTATAGATTATAATAAATATAGAGACGGAGTACTTGCTCGCGTTATTATCATTTTGTTCACGAAGAAAGATTTCCTTATTTTGTACTTAGATCACTTCGTGACAAAAAATAATACTTTTTCTAACGAAACCTTTTGTGATAATAGTCACCAACAAATTATCGATCATCGATACATATTTTTATATTACGAATGTCTATCTACAAAGTGGTCTATATCTTCAATATGTGTACCAGGAGGGAGTGACAGGCGAGTGGCGCGGTGCTTGGGTGATGCTCATCCGACGGGTGATGGTCTACTACACAACCAAGGAACCTACCGTTTGCACGGTGGACCTCAGGAAGACGAGATGTGTTGGTAAGTCTGTTTCAGTGGCCTTTACTTTTAAACACTTATTTTGGCGTTAATTAATAGGAGACCAATCTTATTTTTCTGAACAATATAACCTACCTATGACGCTAAAACCGACAATGATTTTTTACAGAATAATAAATACTACTTGTATGTTGTATGTCCCCTATGTTTTCCTTTTTGATAATACATTATTTTTATAAGCACTAGAACCCTCGAAAAGTGCATATTTAAACTGCTGTCAACAGAGGCCTAGTGTACAAATTTGACAAATATTAATGACAAATGAAAAACACAGGGACACAGTTATATCCTTCTTATACAGTTTATGAAATATCTTTGAAATTGGTCCAATATTGGAGGAGGAAATAGGCGAGAGCCAAACATCGAATTAGGTACGACTTTTCACTTAGGCTTTTTCAAAAGTCTCTCTGACCGCATTTCCATTTTTGTTCAATATTTTTATTTGTACCGAGAATTTTGTTAGACGGATATTGTAAGTGCAGGTAGGTACTCATATTTTATCCGTTTCAGCGGAATTTATTTAAATAGAATGCTTATTTTCTTTATCAACTGTAGTCTACTTGTTGCGTGGAGGCGTTTGAATCCGAAGCTTTTCATATAGCCACCTAATTACGTACTACAACTGCCTACGCTCATAACTTTAAGGTATATCAACATGAATTGAATCTTCGACCATTGGGTTGCTTCAGACGTGAGGTAAATAATTTGTTTGTCGAAATAAAGTAAGTATTGTTATTGTTGTGTGGGTAAAGCTCATTGTAAAGTAACTTCTGCACATCGGCAGTACAACGCCATTTCGCGCATCCCACAAGGTTTAATTTCCCATTTATCCTGTCAAGCCAAAGAACCAACCCCGGGCTGAGTACACTTAAGATTTATAGTCCGGGAGGGAAATGGAGCCAAGGGGTGTAGGGGGAATAGTATTAGGGCGTTCGCAGGGTGAATTTGGACAAAGACGACAATAACAACCGTCGGTATTTTTTTTTTCTATATAATCCTACAAGGAGGAGCTTAGCAGGTTAAACCCCGTTGGCTCCTCCCACTGGGTCACGCCCACACTTTAAACAAAGAGCGAAGAAAGGTCCTAGTTATTCCATTGTTGTACAGGTAACTATTATGTATCAGGTAAAAGACGCTCGGAACAACCACGTTGCTTCATCATATGACACAAACATATTAATATCTATCGGCTTTGTGTTTTTTTTCAACTTGATAAATATACGATATTATTTACATGCGATATAGGTATGAGACATAAAAAAAAAATTGCCGCAAAAAAAAAAGATTTTTTATTTTTTGGGTTATCGATAGCAGATGGTTTTCTTACTTGAAGTAGGAGTCGTAGAAGGATCAAATTCCGAACGCATAAAAGAAAGCCATTCACTAATATTATGAAGAGAATAGATTTGATTTTTTATGTTTGTTTGTAATGGATACACTCAAAAAATAAGTATTTAACCGATTTAAAAAATTCTTTCACCTTTAGAAAGCTACTTTATCAGCCAGTAACACGGGCTGTATTTGTTTAGTAGATACCTATATTGTGGTTTCCTAAGACTTCCACGCGAATGAAGTCGCGAACTATCATCGAACAAGTTGCAAGTACGTGGGTATAAAGTTGGATCAGAATTGCGACTGGAAAACACTCGTCAATTACGTTTTTGATAAACTCCACAGATTTGTCTGCCCAATAAAAAGATTAAGAGTAACGGTATCAACAGAACCTGCTCTTTGTGGATCACAGATACGTTTCGGTCTGTAATGTTGGGGTTTCTAAAGGGTGGTATCAAAGGAAACAACCACATCTGTTAGGTACTATTTAATGACTGCATGAATAATAATACAGTAATCGCATATGAGGTATAGTGCAAACTCAGCATGCATGATCAGTTATAAAGGAGTGTACTTACTAAAGTAAAGGAGCTTACATATTATTTTCTTACACTACACCTCCCGGGACAGAGAAATAAAAAATATACCTTTTTCAATAAACAATAACATCTTTCAAGTTATTAGTATTAACAGTAATAGTAATAGCTTAATTTCTGTACAAATTCGGCTCGCGAGAAATACGCCTTGAAGTCAAGATTATCGTATAATGTCTTTTTATTCTTTTCTAATGCAAAACATTCAAATTCTTCTGTTATCATGTCATTGTCTCTGTATCTTTATAATTTATTGCCTTTAATCAAATACATTTCTACTGAATCACACGGTTTTCTTAATATATCCACAACTTTTGGTTGGTCAGTCCAGTTGTTAATGGATTTATTAAGTGCCTTCTTTTCATTTTCATTCTTACTCTTACTTTGCTCAATCATCTTTTCCTTTTGCGCCCTGGTCGTTACAGCCATTACTTGCTCATTCATATTCTTTAGTTCATCGGACGATATACAAACTCTAGATAAAGCATCTGCCACGACATTCGATCTATCGGAATTAAATTCAAGAGTAAGCACCCAGAGGAGGCTTCACTCGCTGCAAACCATAACAATTATCATCAAACAGTTGCAGGAAATGGGCGATAAACTAAGTATATTTTTCAAATTAATTTGAGTTTATTTTCCTTAGTGCTTTTTTGTGTAAATCGATCAAAATAAACAAATTTTACTAATTACTATGTTTAAACAATTTTTTAATCTCTACTTCAAAAATACTTAGGTATATGTTAAAAAAAAAAATCACTTAACCTTTTGACTTCATATCAATTGTCGTGCCCCCAGCGCCCGAAAAAAAAAAACGAAAAGTAAATACCTGATAGAAATTGAAATACAGCGCAATTAAATAAAACAGCAGATTAAACGAGCTGTGGTATTTGGTCGTAAACATACGACCTTGGCGAAATGGACACGAAAATATTTGTCGGATTAATCCGGTGTAAGCGGTTAAAAGGTTATTCATAAATATTTTTAAATAACAGCCTAAAAACTGGGTGGGCCCTATTTTATTATGAGTAGTCTATCACAATAACTGCACTGATACTAAGCATCTCCAGTTGCGCTACTACGCCGTGATCACCCTTTTTGGGCTAATTACCTTATCAAAATTTAGTCACAATCTCTCCTCAGCGCCAATCAATGTCCAAAATGTAGGGAAATTATAGGTATTTTTGACAGATTAAGACTGAGATCTGACTGTGAACGTTCTTAAAATTTTACGAGAATGGCCCCTTTCTTCTTCCTTCTAAAGTAATTTTCTATCAGGCGATTGCTTAAGCACGCAGTAACATGACGAGCCATGAAGATTGCGTACGGCATTTTCGCTATTTTTCACTTTTTAGTCTTTATTTATATTTATTTATATATACTCTTTTGTCTTTGGCCTCTTTGTGCCGAAAATACTGCACTATACTTACTTATCTGGGTACAATTGAAAAAGATGAAAGAACTTAATTGATAATGTGAAACCAGAATTCCACGCAAAGCATACGGACGGACACAGAGCATATTGATCTAGCGATTGTAACGTCTGCATCCAATAAACTCTTACAGATCCATAAAATATACTCGCGTCGGGAAATGTGCGTGTTCGCCTGATCATAAGAAATTTCCTCAATGTTATGCTTATAAGCATGAGCGTTAGCAACGAACGCAAGCGAACCCGCGCTACGTGAAGCCTAGCGAATGATTTGATTAAGTATTAGTAGAATCGTCGTTTCTCAGAATTGTCAATATTAAACAGCAGATCTCAAACACCCACAGGCAATTAGTCTGAGGGATCATCCCTCAGACTAATTGCCTGTGGGTGTTTGAGATTAATTCCCAGTAAAGTAATTTTTACGAAATACAATGTCTTTTAATATTGTACTTCTGACTTTTGAATTGCTCTTTTCGGAGAATATTAATAATTTCCAAATCAGCCAGACGAGGTCGAGGTCCTAAATTAATGTGACATGAAGCCACATCAATATTAATTTTATTTCTAAGTATAGACTCATTAATGTCTAGATTTTACTGATTATATTGGTCAAATAATCAGTTAAATAACCCAACCTAAATAGGTTGGGTTATCCAAATACTCGTAGATGGAAAACGGAAAGGAATCACAGGTGGATATCGTCAACAGTTTTATTGAACAAATAGATGTTGAGAGAGGTTTGGATTGGAGAAAGGTCAAGGGAAAAGTTTAAACAACAACGGACCAAATGCGACAAGGAACAACACAAATTATGAGTAGGTACCTATCCAATGTGATAATCCTAGCATGAGGACATCAGTTTAAACTTAGTTATAAAATATGTGCGAGTGCGACTAATAAAACCGGCGGCATACGCCTCGTTTTCGGTAACGAAAAATAAAACTCTGACATTGAGGGGTTCCGACGCCAAGTAAGAAAAACTGAGGGGTGTATTTTGATCTCCGCGTGGTGGTTTGCATATTGCAAATAAATACATTAGATACATTTTTCTGCTTAATCAGTAACTTATTAAGGCCAACGATGCGCGTCATAATTTAGCATAATAAAATACCTTTTCTCATTTTGATAGTAACGTGGGACGACTTGCAGAATAAAAATTATAATTTATTTTGATTTTCTGCTAGTGGTCCTAAATGGATCGTAGGCATGTACGACAAGTTGATGAATTACTCGACTAACGAATTTAAATATAGTGAGCTTATAGCTATCAAAAACTGAGAGAAATAATCGCCTTCCACTCTAGTACTGTTATAATTATTACACTTTTAACTTAAATAAACTTAACTATAGTGTATCTTAGTGGAGCGTGTTGCTCAATACTAACTTGCAAATCTTTGCGACAAATCTGTGTACGGAGTTAACTACTACAACCCGTACATGTATGTACAAAACCAAAAATCATCACATAGCCTTATTTATTATGTTTTCTTGAATTCCTGAAAGTTTTCATGAACTTGCTACATTCACGCGTCTTTTGAGTTATGTAACGGCGTTGTAGATGTAATACCTTACATTACCATGTTTGAGTTTTGTCCTCTTGTCTGCACAGTGACCCAGGAGGCTGACGAGGAGACCAAGTCCTCGTGCCCGACAGACGGCAGCGACAATCTACTGTTGGACTGTCCGCACGCCACCTTGTACCTGCGATTCCCGCACGAGAGAGAACTCAAAGTAAGATCACTTCTTATTTTCTCAAAAGTCGTTCGAAACTAGTTATACAACTAGCCTCGTTTCATCAGTCTAAATGAGCATAAATCACTCTCATCAAAATAAAAAACTCTGTGAAGTTAAATAGTTTGTTTACGATATTAAATTAATACGGTTGATTGATAGAAGAGGCTAACGCTTAGAGGATGTCGCTAAAAGAGTATCAGTTCACAAAATGTTCAAGGAACAACATCTTTTTCTCGATATCTGTTAATCGGCTTATTCCACGTTTCCCTCCTGACAGAATCCCCCTCAGGGGGGAAATCTGGACTCTGCCGAACTTGTTAATAAACATGCATTTTGTAATTTTTCAAACAATCGCCAATTTCAATGTTTGGGCTAGGCAAGTAGTTATACGTTAGTGATAACGGCGCCGTTTAGTTAATAGGCTAGGCTCACCGAATGGCTAATTTAGCTAGTCTGCGGCTTAATATGCACTCCAACACAATTAATACGGCAAATCAGTGGATATTTTAATTTTACGCTTATTTCTGCTATAAAACCTGCAAAATTTAAACTAAAGTAAACAAAGCTGCTAATTTATATTTTTTCGTATTTAATAATTATAAATACAGAAATAAAACAATAAAGAAACTTCACCATTTTTTATTCAACAGCAACAATTGATAATCAATACTAAAAACAAACGAAAGTGTAATTAATCGAAATGTTACGTTGCTCTGCAATCACTAGTTCCATCTGTCAAAAAACGGTTATTTAATGGACAGATATAACGTTGTTTAGTGCTAGTAAAACAAACAGTAGCTGTAGCAGCGCCATCTTTGGGCAATAATTTTGTCGGAAAACTGGTGGGATTCATTCCATCCTAGGGCGCGCGAGAATAAACCACACACATCCCTCGCACAGATGGCACCAGCATACACATACAGATTGGAAACATCACGTTGTGTTCTATCCCTTTCATTTTCACCATTTTGACCATACAAGAGTAAGGGACAAACGATCGCTTAATTTTATAGATTCAGGCGCCCGCCAGTTATATACCGTACCGAATTATATTTATGTGAAATACTAGCTCCCGTAAATCGCTGCGTCATACCTGCTCTGGAATCGGTCAGAACATCACGGACGTTTATGATCGGGACGTTTATCAGCTGCTTTTAAGTTCAACTTAATAAATAGTGAACGTGTTGGGTCAGCACCAAATAGTGTGCGTGTTGAACCAGCAACAAATAGTGCGCGTGTTGAATCAGCAACAGGCATTTAACGTCGAGGAGAAACTACAACCGGTTGACATGGAAGATCATCCACAACCGGCGAACGTGGCGGAGCAAGAAGAAGCGCAGAACGTGGAGGACCCACCACAACTAGTGAACGTCGAAGTTCAACAACCGGTAGTTAACGGGCACGTTCAGCCACTACCAGATGCCGATCATGAGCTCTTGTTGCCCCCGAATGAACTACTGGAAATGGAGAATCATCATCTGGTGGACGTGGATGATATAGGTGAACTAATGCACCCTGATGGGGAACCGTTTATGGATTTAGATGAAATTCAACGGATTCTGGACGTGATTGATATTTTTGACGACGAGGAAGAAGAAGAGGTAAACGCGCCAAATGAGACTGTATGCAATGAAAAGCCAGATCGTCATGATCACGACGACAGCGACGATGAGCCAGACTTTGAAGCACAAGCCGCCATACTATACATCGGAATGATGAATAAGAATTAATTATGTACCATCAAGCAGTCTTAGGAATAACGTGCCAACTTGCCAAGTATACAGTGGTGCTGTTAAACATGTTACCTAAATGCACAAACATGCAACCTGTCTGTAAGCTACTATCTCACGAGTTAGGATTTTTCAATAATAATATTTGTGTCACTTGTAGTATATGTTAATATACTATTCATTACATGTGTTATACCGGCATTTTAATTTGTGTTAATTTTCCAATGAATGTGATTAATGTTTTCGGATACCGGTTTGTGCAAAAAGGAGTGGAAAATTCGGAGTGTTCAGGGTAAAAATGAAATTATATTTTCTGGGCATGTTCTATCCGCATGAAGTTATTTTGATAACTGTGTCTAGTATTAGAATTTTATAATGTATTTTGTCTTGTATAGGCAACATTGAGGAAAATAAACATGTCAGAATAAACAAGTTATGTCATAAGAACTAAGTAAGTTCACCAGTTCATCAGAAATGTTATCTATAGCACCTATCAGACCGAACAAAAGTGTTTGTATTTTTAAAAACGTATTGTATTGTTTAAGATTTAATAATCTTTTACAAATACTTTAAACTTAGTTATTATACCTTATACTTGATGGATAAAAGTATTTTGAACATTTACAAATAAACCTTTTAACTATTTCATGTTTTTTCATTGCTTACTTACTAAGTAGGGTATTAAATAGGCTTTATGCACAAGATATAATAATATGCGAATGCGAAATATGTTATAAAGTAAGAAGAAGTATATATTTTATATTCAACTTTCATCAAAAATAACATGTAGGCATAAATCAATTCCCCGTCGGCGTCGCGAGGCGTCGGAACACAGCCAGCGTCAGCACCCTGAGCTTGCGGAGCCTGTCAAATGTGCGGCTATGCGAAAGCGAAGGAATATGTAGCGAATGTTATCTATTAAATGTGTAATTAATACTACAAGCGAATGAATCAGCGACATTTATTGCCAAATTTAAGGCACGATTAAAGGGTTTAGTCATTCATTATAAATATACAAAACTATAATAATATAGTATAACTAGCTGCGCCCAGCGGTTTCACCCGCGTAAGTTTCGATTCCAAAAAAAATCTGGAGAGGGCCACCCTTATCGCCTAGGGGTATAAAAATAGCGTACGACCTATTCTCAGATCTACTAAATATACACAAAAAAATTCATAAAAGTTGGTCAAGCCGTTACGGAGGAGTTCGATAACAAACACTGTGACACGAGATTTTTATATTTATTTGGTTCACCAACAATTGTTTACACTAACATCTTGATAAAAATAACGTCTTTGAAAACTTTGAACAGTGTAACAATTACTTAAAGGTAAACTCGACATGAACTAAAATTTTGTTAATTTATAAGCCTAAGTAAATGTACAGTTCACAAGTCAACTTAAAACTAAAGAAAAAAAATATGTAGCCTATGTATAAATAAAGACTTTGGTTTAGAAGTGTTATGTAAGTAACAAAATAATGAATGCTTTACAACACCTCTGATAAACAACTCAAGATTTTAGATTTCTGCTTAGTCAGAGAATCAAAGTGGAAATCTAACTAATTTGAATAAACTATTCAAAACCCTACAGAACCCAGCGCACGGAGAGTTCGATCCCAACACATATATGAGATAAGATATTAGCCTAAAATTTTCCTACTGCCCCCCCCCCCCCCACACACACACAGGCCTACTCTTTTCGAGAGGGAGTGGGCTGTATCTACCACGCGGGCCCAGTGCTAGTTGGAAGATGTCACGTCTTCGAATTTTTGGTTCTAGAACATTACAAAACTAATTGTATTCAAATGTCACTGCCGCGTTCCAAGTTATAATCTAACCTCCTTACTAATAAACGTATTATATCAGATGAATAGTTACACACCGATTTCTCTCTTTCAGTCGTCAGTAATTTGACTATCGAAAGAAGAAGACAGCGTTACGTGACTATACAGACGCTATAAAACGTTTATTATAGTAAGGGAGTAGGTAGGTATTTTACAGCGAAGCTTATGAAAAAGCTTAAAAATGATACAGTAAAATAAAGAAAGAGTACAACCAAGGCGATGGTTCTTTTCAGCAGTGGGTTATATCGGGCTGTGTATGATTATGATGATCATACTGTATTACTAGTTGAACGAGGGATCTCCTCAATGCCGTGATAGTTAATGCTCACATGTAACGAATAAATAGAATTTA
This sequence comes from Luperina nickerlii, assembly GCA_963855955.1. Classification (NCBI taxonomy): domain Eukaryota; kingdom Metazoa; phylum Arthropoda; class Insecta; order Lepidoptera; family Noctuidae; genus Luperina; species Luperina nickerlii. The sequence goes on from OY979662.1 coordinate 6,338,823, forward strand.
AATTATTATAGCAACCCGCGCTGGGCTGCGTGGTAGATTGCACCGAGACTGCACCGAGCTTCATTGAACGGGAATGAAATAATTAAACTGGACTTAGGACAATTAAAAATGTACGGGTATTAATGTATAGCGAGCTTTCATTGTGGGTTTCTGAATCTAAAACAAATACTTAAATATTTCTTGGATATTTAACAAGAAACATTCAACATAAATGTGTTCTATGTACTCCAGGGCTGGCGCTACATGGTGAAGCTGGCGGCTCACAACAATGGCGCCCACATCCACCACCAGCAGCTCACGAAGGAAGATGTGCCGGCCATCGTCGATAAATGCCTTAGTTTTATTTATGCTCATGGTACGTTAAAGTCTTCTCCGTCCGTCCGTCCGTACGTCCGTCTCAATTGTAGTGGTATGGACGTTAACGTTATTGTTAATAATGAATGTCGAAAGGTATAAGATGCAGATCAAAGAGTTAGATGGAAATTGTCGAAGATGATGTATTACAGCTAGGAAGGAAGGGAAATCAGAGCAGACGGCTAATAAATGTGTGTGTGTGGAAGAAAAATACCTTGCGCGGACCGCAAATATGTGGGATAAGGTCGAGGATGTAAAAGCGTCTATATTGAATTGTTTTGATTTGTATTATAGGGGTGTCCTGTTCCAGTGCGAAACTTGTTTGTTGGAATTTCATTACTGCGAGCACATTGCCCCGATACTATATGCGAACAACTTTACACCGATGTATTGATACTTAGATACTTATTGATAGTCATTTTGTAAAACAACATACGCTGGCGCAGCTAGAATAGTACTGAGTCTAATAACGTGTATTCGATTGGAATAATAGGTAATCAATAGTAAGTATCGAAGTCACATCAGTGTGAAGTTGTTCGCGTAAGTAAGAAGACATCGTAGTAAGATAGTGTCATGGCTACGTGCTCGAAATAAAGGCTCCAAACAGGCGCGACACGCGATATAATCGCGCGCGACACAAAGGCACCGCTCGTTGCGCGACTTGCGGTGCCTTTGTGTCGCGCGCGATTTTATCGCGTGTCGCGCCTGTTTGTAGGAGCCTTTATTTCGAGCCCAAAGAAGTTCGAACAAATAAGATTAGTATTTGAGTAGGACACCCTAATATACGAGTATAAGGGCTTTTCATAAAATGTAGTACAACTGTTTTTTGGAGAAGCTCGCCTGGGTAAGATAATTCCCCTTACCCAGACCGCCTTCTCCAATAAAAGTTGAGGGTGGAGGATTTCTGTCGGCAAGCAGGGTTGCAATGTGAGGGTATGAGTGCCGGTGCAAAAACAGGCAAATGAGACATGTCTTTGAGATGGCGACGCCATCATTTTCTGACAACTTACCAGAGGCTTCGCAGTTATAGGCGGCGCGGTAACCAGTTACCAAGTGCCGTAGGGCTCTTTGCGACCCAATAACAAAAAAAATATATTATTGTTTTTAGGACCTGTGTTCAAACATAGAAATATTCAAGAAAACTAGTATGTCGTACATAAATATTACTTCCGACTTTTAATTATATTTGTGTTACACAAACACGCATCGTGATTATCGCTCGTGCCTTCTCTCTATGAGATGAGGCATTTTCCTCTGCAGTGGAACAGTAACAGGCTGGTATCATTCTTATACTCTTTTAAAATAACTGCTTAGTATTTATATTTATTTGGATTTTTGCAAGCTTTTTTCTAAAAAGATCTCCATGGCCTAATACGTTGAAACCATGTTTTAATACATTTATTGATGATGATAATTTAGTGCTGTTCCCTGTCTCCTCATGAGAAAGCACCTGGGGTTTCTGGTATCATCTTAATCTCCAATCTGAAATAATCTTCTAAGATCGCATTTATATCGCCATAGTATGGGTTGTTATTGGCGATAAGGTTTCAATTCTCATTGGTTGCATCTATTTGCAGTGTATTATAAAATGTTGGGCCAATAAGTTGCATCACCAGTAGTAGCGGAATGTCAGCATGTAGGTAGATGAGAATGATTTTTTAAAGAAGCTTGTCACACAGTATGGGTTCTTTTGCGATGTTTGTGCCTATGTCCGACCGAATTCTTGACAATTCAAAGGTGCCTGTTAGTGGTTTAATTGAAATAAATACTTTGAGTTTGAGTCTTCTTCTCCTTCAACCGTGAACTGTTTGTTCCAGGCAGTCTGTCCGAGGGTATATACCGGCGCGCCGGCAGTAGCTCGGTGCTATCGGAGCTACTCGCGCGGTTCCGTCGCGACGCGTGGTCGGTGCAGCTCAGCTCGACTCAACACTCCGAACATGACGTCACTGGCGTACTCAAACGGTATGTGCAGCTACAACGTGTAAAATATAAAAAAAATATGTGCAAGACCAGGCAGCCTAATTTATTAGAATATTGAGATGATTGAGATATTAGCAAAGTACAATAATTGTTAAACCACTTTTTAGTTAATGCAAATGGATAGTGGGTGTAATAATTATTTCTAAATTGCAAACATGTACCACTTTCACTTAAGGTGGATGCGCTAAAGTAAAAAAAAAAATATATTAAAATAATTTTCTTACGGTTTTTGCAATTTGCAGGTCAGCGCCAGGTTGTATGTTGTATGTGGATAAAAATATATTTCACGACTGCAACAAATATAAATTTTCAGAATTATAATCATAAAGCCTGTACCATAAATAATGTACATATTATAGCACCATACTGCAATGCTAACGTCAGTGGCGCGTATGTTGGTACTGACCGTGCGCGACCGACCGTACGCAACCGACGTCAGCGTAACAGGAATTAACTCAAGTAGTTGTAATACTGATTCTAAGGCCTGAATTCCTGATTCAAACCTTAGAATCAGCATTACAACTACTTGAGTTAGAATTGGCCTCAATTGACATTCAATAAGGTAATATGAATTTAGAGAGTTGTGTTATTTTTATAATTATAATTCTATAAATAAATATTTATGTCGGCCGCGAATTATATTTAGATTAGCATACAGCGTGATACTGAGTTGCAAATTGCAAAATACGTAAGAAAATTTGAATTTCCCTTGCTTAACGCTTTCGCCTTAAATCACGTCTTTGGTCGTAAAGCTCTTTTTTCTTTAATAAACTATTGGATAACCTTGCTTCACTAGTTGGTAAAGCAGTGACTCGAACTCCATTTTCTTTTTATTGACACATAATAACGACAAATATAAGAGGAATAGTCGATGCTGAATAAAGAATTTTCAGGTTTCAAAGTCATTTCTTCCAGTTATTTGGGTCCAGAAATAATTTGTTTTGTCCAGCTAGTCCCGCCATCTTTGAGCCAAATCACATACACATGACACGACATCGCATTGTGTCACGTTATGCGATGTCGTGTCACGATCCGATGTCGTGTCGTGTGTATGTGATTTGGCCTTTAAAAGTGGTTTTTGGTACTAAAAGCAAAAACAAAAATAACGATATGAAAGCGTTATTTTTAAGGGTAGAAATAGTGGGACCGTTGTCTGAACCCTGCTCTTTAACTAGTTCCAAAGAAGTTTCTTTCTGAATCCATAACGTGATGCGTGATTTCAAAAATATCGATTTACATTTCTGGCTGCGTGTGGAGCATTATTCCACCACAAGTTCTTAATATTTATGGTCATATCCGTAATAAAAATATTAACAAATTCAATATTATTATTTTCAGGTTCTTCCGCGACCTTCCAGAACCTCTGGTGCCGCAAGAAAAACATAAGGACCTGATCGCAGCGTTACGTTAGTTCTTTTACTGTAATTCCATCAGATTTGTATCTACACAATCAAACTCTAGGTTTACTAACGTGTCCGTATGATTTGAGTGGAACTGTCAGTTAACAAGCCTGACCGAAACCCATCGAAACTAAACTAACCGAACCGAAAGCGTCTGTCGCGCGAATACGCGATTACGCGAGCTAGTGTTGCCCAAAATCGGTCTTGGTCTTGCAGTCTTGGTCTTGTTCTTGCATTTTTGCAAGACCAAGACCAAGACCAAGACCGACTTATTGTAGCAAGACCAAGACCAAGACTGAACCCTGCAAGACTTGAGCAAGAACAAGACTAAGCCTGCAAGACTCTTGCGTCTCGCAGTTAAGTCAAACTTAAGGTATTTGGTTTCAATCCCGAATTTCATAGACGTTCCCCAGTATCAAAACCGTATCGTCATAACACTAAAAAGTATTGTATTGATTATTATTATATGTTTCGACTATTTATTAAGTAGGTAGGTAGCGTGTTACTTACAAATTTGTTCCCATATGTGATAAAAATGTACCGATCATAACTTTCTAGCAAAATTCATTTCATACCTTGTAGGTATATCTACTTAGAGTATTATATTATACATGTATAAGTCTAATGTGCAGATCTAACGTTAGTAGGTTGGTAAAAATTATGTAGGTATTTATGTTTCAAAGTTTATATTATTCTTCTATTCAGCAAAATTTAAAACTAACAGCGAGTTGAGTAGGTCGAATGCACTTTATTGTAATAATTTTAACGTTTATTTTCAAGTGCGTTAATAATACGAGCAGACCGCTTGGCGCTGCGGTCCCTTTGTCGCGGCATTTGAAAGCGAATAGCGTAGGTACGAAGACAGTGTTGACCTCGCAAATGAACTTTAGTAATACAGCTGATCAGGTAGCCCTTTCGAGTTTTATTTACATTGCTGTTTTAAGTGAAACAAGTGAATTTACTATTTTTTTATTAAAAATCTCATTGGGTCAGATAGAAATAATGATTTTATACAGTTTACAGTAAAAAAATTGCAGAAAAAAACGTAAAAATTAAGAAAGAGTTGACGAAAAATTTTAACGCAGGGGGTCCAGAATCATGTACTGAATCCATGGTAAGCGGTTGCGCGTCGATGTCCCTGCCACCCTGAGCAATAGGCTAATAGGTATTTGAATGAAGTCTAGTCTAAGTAGTAGAGTCTCGCAAGACTTGCGAGACTCTTGCTGCAAGACCAAGACCAAGACCAAGACTGAGAGCGCAATACCAAGACCAAGACCAAGACCAGGTGTATTGACGCAAGACCAAGACCAAGACTGGCTAAGGTCTTGTCTTGGTCTTGCATTTGGGCAACACTAACGCGAGCGGTTCGCTTACATGAATTATGACGTACAAACGTGACTTGATTGAGTGGATGCTCAGTGTGAGAATGGCTCAGTTGAGTCGCGTATGTATATGAATATTACATTCATATAAACTAGCGCAAAGATCGCGTATTTGCGCTACAATATGCGCCTTTATAATTTCCGACTCGTGGACGTCCACGTTCATATCGGCACTGTAAAATTATAAAAGCGCACAATCGCTTTCGGTTAGGATACAGCCATCGTTTAGCAGAAGCTCAGCGACAACTTAGGGACGGACCCGACGAACTATGTCGCCAGAAAGATCGTCAAGGCCACGTGAAGTACTTAGTAGTGCTTATATTATTTCATTGCTATTTACAAGTCGTCCCTTAAGAGAAGACTCATTGACGTGTGCATACTTCCCATCCTCACATATGGTGTTCAAACATGGTCTTTGACATATCAGCAGAGGTCCACGCTCGAGGTTTGCCAGAGGGATATGGAACGGAGTATTCTGGGTATCAAACTAACAGACCGGGTTAGGAATACGATCATCCATTCCATCACAAAGATAACTGATTGGACTGACTTGGAAAGCTGCCACGCTAAAATGGAACTGCCGGTCGATTCTGTAAAAATCTCACCGTGAAAACTTAGGTGAAGTGAGTTTGTTTTTGCTAGGAAATGACAGCTCACTCCACGCTCACTTTACCTATGTTTTCAAGGTGAATTTTTTATAGAATAGCACCGCAGGGCTGGACACATCTGCCGCATGTCAGACGAACAATGGGCCAAACTTACGACCCGATGGGTCTCTCTTAATGGCATGCGACATCGCGGCAGGCCCAGACGGAGATGGTGGGATTAGCTGGACTCCTTCAACGAGAACTGGTCCTTAGCAGCATTGAACAGAGAGAAGTGGAAAGAGAGTAGGGAGGCCTTTGCCCTGCAATGGGACACCACAGGCTAATAATATAAATATATATACATATACATAATTTAAATATTTACTGGTCTTGTTAGTTATTTAAGTAATTAGTTATTTCTTATTGATATTCAGGTCCTTATTGCAAATATAAAGTATGTCGGTTTTTATAAAATATATATATATATATATATAACTTGGATCTGTCAGTAATTCTGCGCATGTTTATGCCAAAAAATAAATTATTACTTACGTGTTAGAAATTCGACCATAAAACATTCGCCTTATTTATACTTTCAGAGCTATCAGACGAGGCGGCGCGTCATCACGAGTACCACCGCATCATGTCCTCTCTGCCGCTGGTCCCGCGGAACACTGCTCGCAAACTGTTCGCGCACCTACACTTCCTACACACAATGGCCCACGCTAACAAGATGGGCGCAGAGAATCTCGCCTCCGTGTGGGCGCCCACCATCATGCCTGCTGCTATGGTAAGCAAGGAGGCTATAAATACTGTAGATGCTGCGAATTGTCGGTCAAATAACTATTCGTTTCCGGTGTATTTTTTATGTTCGTATTTTAAAACAGTATTATTATTATTATATATATTGTTAGCGGTTAACACTACTTTTATTTAAAAAAAAACTAACAAAATGACGAAACACTAAACTTTAATCAATTTTAAGCAAATACAATTTTAAACTAAGAAAATATACTTCCTGATTTAAAAACGACTCTAAACAATATTACAGAGAGATGTTATCGCGACGGCTGCTTGAGACGGAGTGAGGGGCGAGTACTGGCCGCACCCCCTTTTATACACATCGCCGCACGGTAGTTTGAAAAATAACGTTTTCACGCTAATACGGCCTCTCCTGACGTGTGGCTGTCCTCAGCCACATTGTCCAGATGATGGTCCTTGTTCGCCGCAGTCACGATCTTCGGCAAGTGGACTCGGGCGACGCGAAGGGCTCATGTCTTCAATAGCTGCATCAGTAATTAGTGGGCCCTGGCGTGTGTACTATCCTCTTCAGCTAAAAAAAATAGAGAATAGCACATATTAGTAATATCCTTATCTAAAAATGTCTGTTGCAATTAAATGCAACACAAATCTAGACGGAGCACCCAGTTAGCTCGTCTTGGCAGAGACACATCTCAATGCCCTTATGAATAAACTGAGATGGAGGCACCCAGTTAGCACATCTCTTTCGGCAGAGTTACACTAACTCAATGCCCTTACAAATGAACTGAGACGGAGGCATCCAGTTAGCACGTCTCTTTCGGCAGAGTTACACTAACTCAATGCCCTTACCGGCAGAGTTACATTAACTCAATGCCCTTACCGGCAGAGTTACACTAACTCAATGCCCTTACCGGCAGAGTTACACTAACTCAATGCCCTTACCGGCAGAGTTACACTAACTCAATGCCCTTACCGGCAGAGTTACACTAACTCAATGCCCTTATCGGCAGAGTTACACTAACTCAATGCCCTTACCGGCAGAGTTACACTAACTCAATGCCCTTACCGGCAGAGTTACACTAACTCAATGCCCTTACCGGCAGAGTTACACTAACTCAATGCCCTTACAACCTTGTACGCACCATCTTGTACGGACCACGCATCCGGAGTCCACTCACCACGCCACTGAACCATAGGTTCTGCGGCGGCCCGGGCTTTCCCGTTGCATGAGCCAGCAGGCAGCTCGAGCTCGTACCGGTGATGTGGTAGCGCTCGTACCACCTTGCACGGATCACGCATCCCCGAGTCCAGCCTCCATGCGCTCTGTGAGCCCCCGCTCACGAACACGAAGCTGCCGACGACAAATGCACGCCTGACGGCGACGTCTCGCACAAGAGACCTCAGCACTGGAGTAGTCCCTTCAACGCCAGTCAACAGCTGTAGAGGCGAGGTGCGGGTTGTGGCTTGCCTAGTTATGTTCAAGGTGAGCTGCACCTTCCACAACGCATCGGACCACTGCGCACCCTTGTTGATCGCCTCTATCCACAACATGTTGAGAACCGTCCTGAAACAACGCTCGACCTGCCCGTTTTCACGGTGCATCTCAGGCGTGATAAAATGTTTGTTACAGCCTAACTCGGTAACCCAGTCTTGAAAGGATGCTCTTTCGAACATTCTGCCACGGTCACACACAATTGTTGACGGAGTACCGAATAGTGAAATGTATTAGAAAATACACGTTTTAACTCTGTGATACCTTTTCTATACAGGGCGTACAACAGACAGTACTTAGTAAAAGCATCTACCACAAGGAGTATGTATCGGAAACCGTTTGACTCCGTTAGGGGACTAAGGACGTCAGTGTGAACCACTGAGAAGGGTACCTCAGGCTTCGTCCAAGATTCTATGGTCTTAAGAGACTTCACTAAAGCTTCAGTTTTACTAGGGCTCGGCCGTACCTGACCGTGACCAATAAGCCTATCTAGGTATTCTAACTCTGTGTCTGAGAACGTGCATTTTACTTAGATTTACTGAAAATCCCGCCTCAGTGTGTATTTTTAATACCTCTCGCAAAGTTTTCAGACCATCACCGACAGAATTCGACATTATTAACACATCATCGATATAAATCAATACCTTACCGGTATCCAGCAGGTGCTTCAGGGTTTTGGAGATGATTCTTTGATAGACAATAGGTGCATTAGCGAGCCCATAAAGCATTTTCAAATATTCGTAATGCCCTTCAGGCGTTACGAATGCTGATTTACTAATAGAGTCATCATCCTTCATCAGCACCCAATGAAAGCCTGTTGCCATATCGAGACTTGTAAAGAATTTAAAACTGTCCAGCCTGTCAATGTGATCGTCGATTAACGGTAGCGGAAATCACTCTTTAATAGTGATAGCATTTAGAACTCTGTAGTCGACGCACATCCTATCAGACCCATCCTCTTTCTTAACGAGGATGATAGGACTCGCGTAATTAGACTGACTCGCGAATGATTCGCTTACTAATCAAATCATTAATTATCTCGCGAACGCGATGCTTTTCGTCTACGGAGAGTTTATAAGGTCGATAGTAAATTGGGATGTCACTATTAACTTTTATTTCCATACAACCAGTATGTCTATGCCTAAACGCAGCCCTTCATATTAACGAAGAAACGAACGCACCCAATGTCAACGGCGCTCGCGACAGGCTTCACGCGGACGAACCGGACGAACTTCACTTCACGATATTAGCGCGCACCGCCATACCTTTGTCGCGACACACATAATTGTAATTTTCAATAAATAAACTACTAACTATAATCGAGGTCGATCTTATTTTTGTATCGCCAACACAATATTTACTCTAGAGGTCGCTGTACCGGTAGTAAACGTATCTGAATACTCGTTTAATAGAGCTAACAAACACTCTTTTTCGTCACCTACTAAGGGTGTCCTTATCTTAGGGGACTCTACAGTCAACACGTTGTTTACGTGCGAATCCCTGACTAACCGTTGAGATTTATTTGTTCTAATATACGTAACTCCACTATGATTTAAAACATCAGTGCCAATCAAAACCGGTGCCTGAATACAATCCGGGGGAATAACAAACAAATCTACTTCTAAAGATAATTCGGGAAATTCGATAAGAGTGCATACTTACAAAGTGGACTCTATATCTTGACTTCCAATACCACGCATACGGCGGTAGGTGGGAATTTTATTTAAACTAAAATGCTTTAAGACGGAATCAGAAATCAGCGAAATATCAGAATCTGAATCAATTAGAACGTCAACAGCTACGTTCTGTATAACCGCAGACCACGACCGATTACTGGTCACGCAATCGTTGAGCCACGTCTTAGCGTCACCCCGTTAACACCCAATGCGTCCCAGACATTCCCGATCTTCCCACTGACATATCTCGCAAAGTATCTCATAGCTCGGTCATTCCTGACCAAATATGGTACAGGCAAAACAACACAATGAAAATTCGCACAAACTAAAAAATTGCAGAGTTCAGAGTATTAATCATTCTTTGATTCCCAAATCTCAAGATCACAAACTAAATAATCAAGTAAACATGATAGAGCAGCTAATAAAACATCCTTAGAGCATAATAAAACACAGCAGGAATCTTATTCGTGGCCTGTGGCTTTTCATTAAGCCCCTACAACAAACCTCATGTTTGTTACCTTGAATTCCTCCTGAATTCCGAGTCCCACGGACTCTATGGTCTCTACAAGACCTCGACCAGCCGAACTAAGATTCACCACTATCACTCGACTTTAATCTCTACTCTGTTTCATCAACCAGACTTCTACTTTGCTTTTCTCAAATTCGTCATTAATACTCTGATCCCTAGGCCTGTGCTATGGCATATGCCTCAGCCTCATGAGTGTACTTGATTCAACTAGACCCATGTAATCAAACTTTAATTAATCTTAGCAAAAAAAATATCAACCAGAGCCATGTACCATCGTTATCCACATTACAACAATCTTTTTTACTAAGAGCCTTAGACACCTGGAAACCCACACACGAGTAAACCACTCTAACGTCACGGCACTCCGGCCGACCAGCAATCGCATTGCTCTCACACATCCAGCGCATGGATCCATGTGTATCACCCCTGTGACTACACACTTTTTACTACGGCCGATAGAGAACTACTACTCGCATGGTTCCCACTACTTAGGCTTGCTCATAGCTCATTACCACTGTGATCACCATCTATTTCGACTGGTACATGACCTACTGGCATCATTCGTAACCTATCGTGAGCGTATTCAAAAATTGCATTGTTAAGTAGATTGGGCTATACCTAACAATGTAACAGTTTTTTTTTGCTGTTGTTTACTAGGGAAGCACTCGGTACCAGAGTCAAAACAAAATGAAAATGACTCACCAAATTCTGTAGACAGTAGATCTGTAGTAATGCGTAGATCTTACTTGAATTAGGGAAGAAAGTGCTCCCACAATCCTGCCCGCAGCATCAGCCTCTCGCAATGTCTCAGCGGTCACGGCTCCATCCGCAGAACACGCCTCCGCACCAGCAGCAAAAGGTGCCCCGGCAACCACCGAAGCCGTCAGCGGCGGAGCGCCGCCCGGATGCGACGACACGGGAGTAGACGCACATAATAGCGTCTGAAGGCAAACGCTCCCCTCGAGCGCTCGATCGAACCAGCACTCCATCCAAAGGGTCGCGTCGAGGGCTATCCCGACGCCCATACGAACTATCCCGGCTCCTACGTGAACTTTGAGAGTACTCTGATCTATCACGACGACGCCTAGGAGATCTACTACGCGATTGACTATAACGGCCACGACGCCTCTTATAAACATCACGACAGCTATGCGAATCGTTTTCCCGAGAATTACGTCTAGGTGTATTCTCACGCGGCGTGCATCCACGACTCGACATGATTATGACTATAGGCAACGTATATGACCACTACGTGAACAACAAACTAACCGCCAAATAAAAGAATTAACACGTGGTTGTTTACTTCAAAAACACGTACGAAATATAATGTAATCGAGTAGAAACACGTGGCGAATCACGTTAAAATGCACAGAAACTAATCACGGACAAAATCAACAACACGTGGTGAAAAATTTTAAACAGTCCCAAAACACTATTTTGATCACGCCTATTTCTACCTCTATTACGAGTGGTAGGTAGCTCTTTCGGACATGATTCAAAAGCTTTTCGCACGACACAGAAAAAAGATAGGCAATGGAGCCTATCCCACTTCTGATGTTAGCGGTTAACACTACTTTTATTTAAAAAAAAACTAACAAAATGACGAAACACTAAACTTTAATCAATTTTAAGCAAATACAATTTTAAACTAAGAAAATATACTTCCTGATTTAAAAACGACTCTAAACAATATTACAGAGAGATGTTATCGCGACGGCTGCTTGAGACGGAGTGAGGGGCGAGTACTGGCCGCACCCCCTTTTATACACAGCGCCGCACGGTAGTTTGAAAAATAACGTTTTCACGCTAATAATATATATATTTGTTGTAATGGGTTTGTTCTCGACTCTAGTCTAGGTCAGAGGTGATAGAGACATAGTCTACGATGGAGTGAGCTTACGTAGAAGAAGCCTGTTCACTCTTACTTTGAAGAGATTCGGGTTGTGTGCGCTCGGAAACAGACGCAGGTAGAGAGTTCCACTCTTTTGCTGTGCGCATTATAAAGGACATTTCAAAACGCTTAGTGCGAATTGGTGGAATAGCAACTAGGCAGGGAGTAACTTGCAGTGCGTCTGGATGTCCGAAGGTAGAAGGGGGCCGGTGGAGTGAGGTCGTGGAGTTCTTGGGCACACTCACCGAAGTACAATCTGTAGAAGACCGACAAGCAGGCAACCTTGCGGCGATGAGCCAAGCTGTGAAGCTTGGCATCCACCAGTTTTACGTCGCCAATGAGCCTCTTAGCTCTGCGTTCCACCGAGTCAAGCGCGGCAAGTTGGTATTTCGCTGAGCCATCCCAATGGTGGCTGCAATACTCCATGCAGGATCGGACTTAAAGGGTTAAAAGCTGTCTAGGCGTAAAGTATCGCTTCACCCTATTTAGGATGCCCAGCTTCTTGGCCGCAGTTTGGGCTTTGTACTCAATGGTGGCGTCGAAGTTGAGACTAGATATCAACTCATGGACTTGATCCAGGAGATCGAGCCGATCTTTTACAGGAACAGATGTACCCCGAAAAATAGGAGACTGGTCGAAACGACTTCTTTTGGCGATAAAAAGACACGCCTTTGTTTTGGTGGCGTTAAAAGACACCAAATTGTCATCAGCCTACCGGGAGACAAGGCTTAAGGTCAAATCTGTCCGCTCTACCATGGCCTCTCTCAAGAATTGAACTTCGGCCACGCTGACTTTTGTGCTGGACAAGTATTTCTCTGAAACAGTACTGTCATCTGCGTACCCAACAATACCAGGCTGAAGTAGGTCATTGGTGTGCAGCAGGAAAAGGGTTGCAGAGAGAACAGACCCCTGAGGAACTCCAGCATCAATAGCTATAAGGTCAGAGGAGCAGCCGTCAACGACTACTCTGATCGACCGCACACTAAGGAAGTCTGATATCCAGCTACAAAAATCAGCCGGGATGCCATAAGCAGGAAGCTTGCTGAGTAGACCGGCGTGTCAGACCCTGTCAAAGGCCTTCGAGATGTCAAGCGATACAGCAAGTGCTTCGCCGTTTTCTCGATGGATTCGCCCCAACAGTGCGTGACATACACAAGAAGATCGCCAGTTGACCGTCCCCGGCGAAAGCCATAGTGACGGTCACTGAGGAGATCATTGTCTTCAAGGTAGGTCAGCAACTTACTGTTCAGTATCCTTTCCATAACCTTGCACAGAATGGAGGTAATGGCGATCGGACGGTAACAGGCAGGGTCGTGCAGACCCTGCCCGTTACCGTCCTTCGGTCGCCCTTTTTGGGCACTGGTTGTACATCGTTCTTTTTTCAAGAGAGGCGAAACAAGCGTGTCAACACAGGAGACAGTTCAGGCGCACACTGCCTCAACACTATCGCTGGAATACCGTCAGGCCCGCTTGCTTTGTTCACGTCTAGACTGCACAAAACTCTTCGGACCTCTTTAATGTGAACTGCGATCTCCGGCATCCAGGAGTCACAATGAGGTACAGTGGGTGGTTGCTTGGAGCCAGCGTCCAGACGTGAATTGCTTACAAAGAGAGATGCAAATAAATTTGCTTTCTCACTTGCAGAGTGAGCCAGCGACCCATCAGGTTATATTTGTATATGAAGCAAACACTTTGATTCACAAAAAATAGTCGGCAAAATTCAAATTCAAGTTTTAATTTAAATAAAATCAGTAAAAAGTTTGTTTTAATTAAAACTTCATTTTTTTTAATGAAGTTCTTTAACGTGGCTTGCGGTAGGAGTAAACTGATACTACATCACGTAACGAAAAAGCGTTATGACCCTCCATGCGACTTTCTGTCTCTCTAAGAGTGAGAGATAGTGTTTATGGTTTTCGACGGTGCTAAAGCCAATAGTGAGGTCAAAATGAAAATCCAAGATGGCGGCTGCGAAAGTTTTATAAATTTTCATCTTGGGTGTCATTTCCATGGTTTTACGTGACATCCATACGTTTAAAACTTGTTTACATCTTGCTGCATAGATGTTTGATTACTTTAAACTTTCAGAGTGATTATTTCTAACATCTAATCCGTCCAAGCATCCTGCTGTTATATATAAAACCGTGCGCGCGCTTTGTAACAGGAGCACAGGCAACGCAGAAATATGACACGAGTTCGCTCACGTTTGATACTATGTAGTATATATTCCCATACATAAAGACTCGCCTCACATATAACATTTATCTAAGTATCTATCTCCGAGAAAGCAAAAGCATCACCGTTTTTTACTTTTGCATTGTCACATCCAAAAAATCTTTCTAAGACTTCCCTTCACAATAAGATAGTAAGACAGTAAAAGACGATTTTCTCTATATTATCATAATCAGCCTATAAAGTTCCCACTGTTGGGACATAGGGTCCACCACCATCCATCAGTACCACCACGCGAACACAGTGCAGGTTGGTAGATGTCGCATGTCTTCGATTTTTGGGTTCTAGAACATGCCGGTTTCCTCACGATTTTTTCTAAGTAAAGTAAATTACACAAAGTAAAAGTCTGCCTGGGTGGGTACCCACAACGTACAACTCGCAAGTCAGGGCCGTTGCCACTGGACCAACACTGCTCTGTAATTAATATCATCGCTGATCTTCGCTTTAATTAATATTAATAAAAGCAATCCCTTTATTCCAGACAAGCAACACACTGCAAACCGCTTGGTCGACCAAAGAAGTGTTCGTCGTTCGAGACCTAATAGGAAACTTCGAAAAGATATGGGAGCCGACGGAGGCTGAGACACGTCGCGAGGCAGCCGTGAGACGCGTCATCATGCGAGTGCTGAGCAACTCTGCACCCACCGCACCCAAGGCAGCTGGCGATCTGCGGACCTGGGTCTATGTGAATGATAAGTCAACGTGCTATCAGATTACTGTAAGTAACTTAAAAAAATTTAGTAAGTAATATCAGCCGGTTGGAAATGCCGGGAGAGGGGCCCTTGAAGGACATACAAGATGGAGAGACGAGAATAAATTAAACTTCGTATATCAAATAACGTTCCCAAATATGTTCAATAGTTTAGTCCCTGTAACCAGTCCAGAATTAGCAAAACCTATAGTCGTCTCATCACTAGTAGTTTGTTTGAAAAAATCTCACTTTTGTAATTTCGATGTTAGGATTTATCAGATAGTTCTAAAATACTCTTATGCATTAGTATTGCCAATGTTTTTATTTACTATATCGTATTGTCGTCTCCACATTGTATATTGCCATTATCGGTGATGTTCTTCAGAAAGGTCAGATGTGTATTACTCGCGACCGGCGTGCAAGTATGGCCAGCAGCCTAATGAGGGTTTTCTGAAATGACGTTCGCCAGGTGGCAGCACTGACACGTCAGGTCCAGACATCTGTCAAAGAGCCTATATTTTCTTTAGTCATGACTGAATGTTGAACGAATAAATGAATCGAATGATGAACGTCATCATATATTTTATATTGGAAGACCTCTTGTCACAGTGGTGCCAACTGGTGTCGTAAATTTTCACGAAAACCCTCATTACGTAACACACTTTAATCGCTCCGACCCGACCCGGGCCTCTGGCGGCCCTCATTACAATAGAAAATCAATTGTGTCTCAAGCGATTAAGGTGAATGGGTAGTTGAGACCGGGAAATTCAAATTTTCTTACGTTTTTTGCAATTTGCAGGTCAGTGTTAGGTTGTATCTTGATCAAAATATGATTCGCGACAATAGTAGGTACATATTTAGAGAAGTATAATCATTAGAATCAATAATACATCTTTCTAAGTTAGATTTCTACCAGATAAGAAAATTTGAATTTGGCGGTCTACCACTATCCATTCACCTTAAATCACAATTGAAAGATTTTTAAGAAAATGGCCAATCCATTGCTTCATGTCTTTGAAAAATGCGTCTGTTCAATGACGTAAATAATACAATGAATGTTGTTGATCTGTTAAAATGAAATGCATAGCCGTTGTGAGTTACGTATTTACCCCGTGGACTTATGAAATGAAGTAACAGGAGTATGTAAGGATCGTATGTGACTTTTTCTGGTTTCTGCCTACCCATATGGCGAAACCGCGTAAGTTTATGTTGTATGTAATCTGCATTCGCGATTTCTTTACCAAAAAAAATGTAAACAAATATGAGTTTATGGAAAAATAACTTTAAATTCTAAACAATACAGTTCAGTTTACGCTACAACTTCAAACATTTTTATAACTTTTTCAATAGTGCTAGTCACTCTGAAATCAACTTAATTGCCATTAAAATAAAGTTGATATTTAACTTGAAATATAGGCAGTTGCTGTACCGCTGCAAGGTTCTTTTATCGTACAGAGAGGACATGAGCATTGATCACTATGCTTGCTTAATGCAGATATACGATAAAGTCGGTATACGTATGATGTTGAAATAACAGATTTTTACAAAGTCATGATAATTTGTCTGTTTTTGCTGCCTTATCTTCATAACGTCTGGACTCATTTTGATGAGACTTCCACAGGCAGGTGAGGTGCTTTTCAGGAGCCATCTAGGCGTTATTTTCCTAAATTATTTTGGAACTCAATAACACTACTAAGTAAACTAAAGCATCTTTTTGATTGTAGACGTAGTCGCATGAATGTTCGCTCTTAGAGTCGATTTGAAAGTATATACTACAGAGAAACTTCTTTTCACAGCTAACACCAAACAAAACCAGCTCCGACGTTTGCATAGAACTATGCGACAAGGCGAAATCAGAGTCCCATCTCCTGATGTTAGAGGAAGTGATATGTAACGACGCCATGCGGCGTACCGTACACATAGACGAGGTCGTGCTGGACGTGGTACTGCGGTGGAGTTACTGGGATGAAGACGACAGGAAACACAACTATTTGGTCGTGAAACAGAATAAAATCCTCCATGATATGGAGGCTTTGAGGCAAACGACGTCTGTCTGCGGCGAGCTCAGGCTTGCGACTGAGGCTATGAAGTCTTTTAAATTGCATATGTTTGAAGTGCAGAACACTAGGCTGTGTTACTTTAAGGATAAACAGGTTAGTTCACTGTCACTATCTTTGTTGTTTCTTCGGTGCCAGAAGTAGTTTAAAGTTGTGGCAGGCAAAGCACGTATGTAAAGTAACACTTGCAGATAGCAATCCTGTCCACGAAGTGACGCGCGCTTTACTTGTGGTAAGCAAGTGTACAAACACGTTGTGAATGTGTGCGTGAACGCGAGTAGCGTCAGCGCCAAAACACACACACACAAAAAACGCGCCATTATCTCGGAAAGTACTGAGAGCTCCTGCGCTTACACACACTTTCACAGCGTGTTTATACTTGGTAATCACAAGTAAAGCGCGTGTCGCTACGTGAGATTTAATTACTGTACCAAGTCTACAAAAACGTATTCATATTTATGAACCTCTGTCTGGCGCTGGCTGTACCAACATGGACAGATTAAAATATTTCGATTTGTAATTACCTACGTCGGTCTAGAAATAAAAAACAGAAAGGACTAGTGACTTCAACATATCACGCCTAAATTGCATGAAGACCACATGTTAGCACATGGGTAGACCATGCCCTGCATTAGAACATAGGATACTTTTTATCCCGACATGCCCACGGGATCTAGAGCTATGCGGGTAAAACCGCGGGATAAGGCTAGTAAATAGGTAATAAATAGTAAATTATAATTTTTCAGGGTTCTCACAAGATCGAGGAGTGGAAGATAAAGGACATCTTGTGGTATGTGGGCCACGAGCCCAAGCGGAACCCGCAGTCGCGGTGGGCTATCACCTTTATACCCAGGAACAAACACAAAAGGTACTCGAGTGATAAGTTAACACAATCGTAACCTCACGCCTGTATTCTCCAAATCCCATTGGTAATGGCACAGTTCTCAAAACGGTGAAGAAAAGCATCGATTTACTTAACGTTATTCTTCATGAAATGGTTTCTACAGTTTCATAAAATGTTCTTCTATTCTAAAGATCTTTTACCATACTTTCAGGAGCAAGGACAAGCCGTGGTTCGGGTGCACGATAGCAGGCGCTGTGACTGAAGACCAGCTCAAGTGGATGACCGCGCTGATGTTCGCAGAGCACTCCACAGTCCTGCCCACCCCCAGACTCGTCATCACGTAGTCATGATAGTGTGGTTGGTGCCTTTTGTATATGCCGTAGATGACAGGAAAAAGATTTTGTTTTTGGAAACCTTATATTAGCTCGTATTATTACGAAAATCAAGTAATCTCTAAAGGGGCTGAAATCTCTTAGTGTCTTGATGTCGGTGGACCAACGACGCCGCGGGAACCCGCTGTATGTGGGCAAAACTTGCCATCGTAACAATGCTCGAAGCATCGAGATATAAGTACTAACGTACTAGAGAAGCTACGTCAAATAACTGAATTGTCCATTCTTCGTAATTTGAATCTTTAGTTCGCTGCAGCGCTAAAATAATAACAATTCGTCTAAACCGTAACTAATTTACCACAGCGCTAGATTTGCTGCAGAAGTGTATTTATTCTCGGCAAAAAGGTCTTAAGCGCCATGTAAATCACGGCACTTACGCGTTTTCTTCGACAAAGTGCTAGAGAGCGACTGAGTGAGGTGCGGCGCGATCGCCGCAGTTGAACGAGACAAAGTAGGAATTTACGGTGTCTTCTCTAGTACGTTAGTACTTATATCTCGATGGCTCGAAGTATTATTATGTACAATGCTAGTAGCTGTTTTTTTGTTGACATGTTTCTTGTGTTGTTACAGCACAAGGGTCCACAAAACACAGGAAACGCCGACTTCAACGTCGTGGAAAACATAAAAAAACAGCTCAAAGTCTGATCCATATTGCAAGTTACTTATTATTCTAACAGATGTGACAAAATTATCATTGAAAAAACAATAGGTTAAGAAAATCACAATGTTCTTGAAAACCTCTTGTATTAAAATGTCATAAAGTTGCCTATAACGAGAGTATGTAACTAAAAAATAAAGGTACAATTTTTATTAAATCCAAGAGAACTTTGGCCTTCTAAATTATATTTTCATAATATCCAGTTTAGGCGTGGGCCTACACTCTCTTGAAAAAAACACTTTATTTTTGTAATATACAATAATGGATTGACAAAACAAGTAAATAATTTTAACTAAATTGAATAAATATATTTACATATAAAACTATTCTTTTCGAATACTTTTACATCCTGTAATCTATATTAAATCAGAACTCAATAAAGACATAGCATTAGATAGTGTATATACATAGATGTAAGCGCATAAATGAATTATATACATATTAATTGAATATGTTAATCATAACATAGTACAATTTTAGACAGCATTGTGTGTATTGTAAGTATATATTTTATTTAGCTTTGAATAGGCCTTGAATCTCTGCTATATAGATTTTAACAAACAAGATTTTATTTTTCGTTTTTATGTAGTAGGTGTTGCCAGTTTGTCAGTTATTCACTTTAAATAATGCTGGAATAGTGGAATTATTGTAACATGAAATAAAACGGTGAATTTAAATGACTGGTCAGTCACCAGATTTTATCCTGTGTTTATAGTTGCAGAAAATAAAGAAGATGCAGACTTTAAGAGTTTAAGTGTCTAAACACACTATGCTGAAGGTACGCGACCGAAGTTCGGCATGATTACGCCTGCAATGCTATTTGAATTACTGACGACATATTATGCCGAAATTACGTTGCGTTATAGCTTACAGCCGAACTTCGGTCGGGCGTAAGTTCAGCGGCAATTCGACGGCAACGCATTCTGTAGAGTATACATTATACGCGACCGAAGTTCGGTTCGATTGCCGAAGAAGATTCGGGGTAGGGAGCAGCGGGAGGCATGCACGCCCGCGCCCCGCATGTGCGCAACTGAATTTCTGCCGCGTAAGTTTGGCAGTTATGGTGTGTCATATTAGCCGTATACGTCGGAAAGTAAAACCAGCCGCGGAATTTCGGTCGCTTACCTTAGGTATAGTATGTTTAGACACTAAGACTTATATACAATACTATTAACTTTAGTTATATACAAACAGTGGCACATGGCGGCAACACAAATAAATGCTTTGTAATCATAATATCCTGTTCAACCAAAGTATTCATCCAATTTTATCAAAGAAATGTTCATAATCTTATGTTGAAATCGCCCTGTACACTGAGATAATGACTGCCTTGAGTATCAACCCCAAGCTGTTACAGTAAATGAAATATATGTAATTATATATTGCTGTTACATTACGATCAGGGACTTGAAACGTTACTCAAAATAACTTTACGCGTAGTTTCGGTAACGATAATTTGTACCGTTCCACCAGGATCGTAACAAAATTAATTCCTTGGCTATAACGATACTGACAAACGGAACGAAATCTTCTGTTCACTAACAATATTATCAATATATTGTTATGAGTACTTATAACGATATAATAACGTTATTCATTTTGATACTCAACTTTAGCAACTTCGTGATATAGAAGATGACGAAAAAGTATGAAGAATAACGTTACAAATGAATCTGTAACGTTACTCCTGTAACGTTATTACAAGTGGATAAGCTTAATGTTACTAATACCTATCACGTTACTTATAATATTTATTGTTATTTTCTTTTGTAACGTTATTGATAATTTTAGGTTTTCCTATCGTTACTAATTTTGGAACGTTATACGATAACATTAGTGGTAACGGAACGAAATTCATTTCGTTTTCAAGTTCCTGATTACGATAGTAAAATTTTTATTAATTTATGTTGAAAATGTATTTATGTAAAGTGCTCGAGGTTAGCAACCAAGTAAGGAATAAAATAATTAAACGGTTTTGTAATATAATAAATATTTTATGCATCTCTCAGATGAATTTATCAAAAGATTGTAATTAAAATGGATTTATATAAGTATACATGAATAGTAATGAATTGTAACATTTTGTTTATTGCATGATTAATGTGCTCAAATAAATGCGATTGAAAATAAGTTTCTGTTTGGTTTCATTTGTACTAAAAAATTAAGAAGAGAGGAGAAGAAAAGTAAGAAAAAAGACAAGAGCTCATTAAAAAGGAGCTCGTCTGGGGAAATACACCACACCACACAAAATCTATTTCTGCCGCCAAGCTGCGTTTATGGTTTGAAGGTGTGTGTGCACCGTTGGGGCCTGGCCTTGGTGACAAACAAGGTCATGGTTATTACCATGCTGCTGCCATACTCTACTGCTATAGCAGTAGAGTATGGCGTAAGTACGGATATGTACCATATGATACTAGAAAAAGAAAACTTCGTACGAAATTGCTTCACCAGTTATAGAGCATGTTAAGTGGCCGGGAAATTGCATACCCACGCTATGCTGAATGCTATGCTATGTCAGATAAATACAATAAGATATTAACATCTTACTATTTGTTGACAGCCTAATGCTGCAAACACGAATGTGCCATAGCAACAATGCTGCTTATTTATCGGTACTCGGCATGTCAGCTGTAAATGACTGCTACTAGATAATGACTGAGCGTAGTAGCTAACAGTCACTAGTGTCGTAAGTGTTCTCGCTTCGCTCGCTCTTCTCTGAAATAGGATTGCTAAACTCGCATTTCTCTGCTCGTGTAAAAGCGCCACCATCGAGGTGCGTGTCCGAGGCGGGTGTGTATAGACGCCAGCACATCAAGTTTCTACAATCTGTCAAATTTCTTTAATAGATTTTCGATTGGGATTCTTTAATAGAGTTTCGGGTAGCTTGATGTGCTGGCGTCTGTACCTGCTGCAGATTTGAGCAATATTACCAGGGTCTGAGGGTCTCCGCATTTACAAAGCCCATTTCGGTAAAGAATAGTTTCCCAGAGAATTTAACAGAACTGCAGATGATGCATCCGATGTGATATTGTTTGCAAAGTAGGGATACTCCTATTCAGTGGATACATCTGAGTCGGTGACATTGATATGACAAAATCTTGACCGTTGACTTCCTTGTTTCTACCTGTTAACTCACTGTTATAATACTTCTTCCAACAAATAAGCACCCCGTCGATGATGGCGTCTTCAGCAACATTGATGAGCAATGCTTCCGATATAGCCATTGCTTATAGGTTTCGGTTGAAGAGATGGGGTCCAAGGTTCCGAAAGTTCCAACAAATTATATAATATGCAATCAATTTACATGCATGACTGTTTTGTCCACACCAAATTCCTTAATGATGTCACTACCTGGTCTTGGAACCGGTACTGCTGGTTCCGCTTGGGCTCGTGCCCCACATACCACAAGATGTCCTTTATCTTCCACTCCTCGATTTTGTGAGAGCCCTGGAAAATTACAATTGACTATATTATTGATGTATCATAATATACCTACTATTTTCACTTTGTATTATTTTTTGGAAGTCGGTTGTTTGTTTTTAATTTTTTTTAACTGATTAGCCATTCGTTTTGACTAAGATGTAACATTTGTAGAGTTTGGAGAGCCAAATATTATGTAGAGACACTATGGGCCTAAAAATGCCACTTTAGCAGAATCACAAGAGGATAACATTATGAATCAAAATGGACAGTTAACTGTTAAGTTAATCGTATCAAATTTCATTGGTAAAGGATTTTTCAGTTATTTTTTTGTCTGTGCTAAAATACCAATCAATCCAATCCAAATCCAATCCCAATCTCTTTGATTATACCTACGTAGTGCAGCGAAAAAAAGAAAAACGCGGGCTGTCTTCGCCATATTACGATTCATAATCTTATTCTTTTACGATTCTGCCAAAATTGCCTTTTTAGGCCCCTGATAACTTTTCAACAGTGAAAGTGTTAATAAATCTTGGCAACCTACTTTCTACTTTTTTCTTGGCGCGACAGTAGGTAGTAGCTGGACTCCATATAAAAATCTTCAATCCGCTTTTAGTTTTCTAGGACTTGGGAAGTGCCCGAGAGGTTTTTATCAGTGACGAAATCGACGTATTGTAGGTATTAAATAATATCGAAGTAAAACTTTAAAAGCTAGACAAATTAAACTAAGTGCCTTTTATATGTATTATACCAACAGACTCAACTGACTTTTATTCTGTTCTGTTTGCAAATCACATGATAATAGTTATTTATGATACTAGTGCAGTAAGTTGGTTTTTACAAACGAGTAATGTAAGCCCTCGACTTCGTCTCGGGCTTACCATAGTCACGAGTTTGTAAATACCAATTTCTGCACGTGTGTCATACAATGTTTTTCAACACATTTGCGAGAAAACAGTACAGTATGTAACTAAACAAACTTTATTTAACAGTGGGAAAGTCGCAACAATTTTTGAAGTTTCTAATATGAAAATGGCGTGAATTTGCAAATGGCGCCACATGCACGCGGTGAAAATTAGAACTACATCTGTCGTCTCATTTACTCTTTAGTATTAAAGTGAGACAACGTATTGAGCAAAAGCGCTTCCAAGGAGGTTCGATCAGTCAGGCTGTTTATTCTCATAATGTAAAACTCTTTGGTGGGATTCTTATATTTTTTTTATGGAAATAAAAAAAAACCGTAATGAAAACGCACGGTGCTATACAACGGGATATGCCGTAATAGTACATTATGATATAAGTGCGGTAAGTTGAAAATTACAGCCGAGGCGATATTGCTTGCCCGAGCCGTAGGCGAGGGCTAAAAGAAAGCAGAGGCTGTAATTATCAAACCGCACGTATGTCATACGACGTTTTATAACATATTTGCGAGGAAATAAATAAAACTCGGACTGAATTTGCATATTTGCTTGTTTTCCATATGATAAAATTTTGATACGCTTGTAAGTATCTATCGGTCGATTTTTCGGGCAAGAGGCTTAGAGTAGCCTTTTTCGCTGCCTCTGAGACTTCTGGCGGTGTGGAATTAATAAATTCATCATTACTTGACGAAATTTTCAAATAAAAAAAAACAGCGAAAAGAAAAAGCGCGCGGAATAATTTTTACTTCTTAACAAATAAGCCATGCGCGCGCGTTCGCGCTTTTTTTCAGGCATAGGCACAAAACAGCCAGTATTATTAATAAAGTAAATTAATATTTTTGTTTTTGTTACAGATATTAATAGTTGTAATTTATTGTCAAAATTAATTAAATTAAAGAATTAAATTTTTATTTATAATATTTTATCTCCCAAAGTTAATTTTATTCATAAAATAAAATTAACTTAATACTTTTCTGAAATAAAAACTCTTTGCTAAGATTTAAAAAAGTACCGTTCGTTTTGACGGAGCATCTTGATAAACCGTGCGATTTACATTACATTACCGCACAAGTGCGTAATAAGATACATTACGATACTGAAATTGGTGAAATAAGAGACCCTTTACGAGCAAATATGTTATAAAATAGGTACTTAGGTGAGAGTACCTATTTTACCGAACGTTCCGTTGTATGGTGCGTAATTTTTAACTTTCGAACAATGTATACAGGCTTTGTAAATGCATTTTTCGAGCAAATGTGTTGAAAACATTCATGTGCATTTGGCGAGAGTCAATTGACGCTCCGTTATGGAAACGGAAACGCCGCATTTCTCAAAGATACGGGTCGTACGACGCGACGTCAGTTTATACTAGGAGCGCAGAACCCGGTAGGAAGTTTTCTACAACAATAAAATTATTCGGGAGTTCTACCAATGAGTGACATCTACAGTTCCACGTACCTAAATACTAGGAGGGCAGTAACCGAGCCCCTAAGGATGCCTACTGCACGAATCTCCAATGCCGTCGTGACATGCTAAGAGATGGCGCTATGTAGATGATGGAAACATTTGTTGTTGTATTTAATAAGGGAGCTCTAGTAATTGTTGAACTCTAGTAATTCAATGGTGAAACACCTAGAGATGTTACATTTCATGGGGCGAGCGCGCATCAATCATTCCAATTTATATAGATTTTTTTTTTAAATAAGCTTATTAAATAACTAAAAAGTTTGTAAAATAAAACTTCGTAAACATAGAACTTCAATACTTTCTTATAAGCTTGAGGCTTATCTATGTAAAAAGGACGTTCAGTCGTTCACGCCTCAAGCTTCTAAAAAAATCTTAAACTTTAATGTTTACATAAGTTGTAATAGAACTCTTTAGGTAAAAAAAAAAACTTGTGTTTAAAAAAAACTATTGTTATTTTATTTTTTACTTTTTAGCATTACAATTTGTTTAAATATCTATCACCTTCACTTGTAAGGTATTTGTCAAGATAGGTAAATCCAAATGGCCCAAACACAACAGGGTTTTCAAGGTGCTCGCACACGCTGAGGTCGATCCGGGGATGGGTGATCATTCATAACATATCGAGATCCCTCCGTGCCTCTCGTTAAGCGGTAATCCTGGCTGTCATTCGTTAAATTACATTTTGTCGTTACGCAAAAATTAAATTATGTTTTTAAAACTAGATGAGTTCGGTGTTTCCTAACTGACTACTCTGTGAAGAAAGATCCAATAAACTTACGAGGTTCTTTTAAAGTCCAGACATAATCTTGGTCAGGCCATAAGAATAAAATAAAAATAAAAAAATAAAGAAGATTGTATAAAGAAAAATTGTTTAAAGAAGATTCTTGAAGAGTTTTTATTGTAAAAAGAAAGTTATAGAAAAAAAAAGAATTTTTTTCTATAGTATCAAATTAGTTGTACCTATTATGTTTTCAACACACTAACTAGCATGTATCCTGAAGAATATCATATATTTTTCTGATTATGTTTCCTGTAGTCGATCATATACTTTTAGGCATTATAAAACTTGCATTTTTTGCGTTTAGGTCCTTTGGTCCGCTTAAATGTTGCCAGGAAGTCTCTAGCTTATCAGTATCACACACTAACCATGAGTTTCTACAACAACTAGTTAAAGTAAATATGTGATGCAACAATTGAGGCGAAAACGCTGGACGATTGTTTTAATCATGGACATAAGTAATTTATACGTTTTTTTGTTGCTCGAAATAACAATCAAATCAAGTCTATCTCAGTCCATAGCTGGACACGCGGTGTTTTAGAAAAAAAAAGAAAATTAATTTATTTCGAGAATGCGAACTTCCTCGTCGCTTATGTTATCCTTGTACTTATTTTGCACGCGTTGCGTTCCGCTAATGCCGGACGCCACCCAGGCGAGAACCGCGTTCGCGAGAATAAACCGATATACATAGTTGGTGATTCAATATAGGTTTTACAATACTAGTAGTCTAGACAAGGATAGCGAGAATGAAACAACCACATTTCCCTCCCTAGAGTTAGGGGTGGCAATCACCCAGCCATCCCCAACAACCACCTCATTCTGCGCTTGAATGAAACATCCGAGTAGGTACTACTGAGATGGAATTACTACTCTGCGTTCATTGTCTCCTGGTGAGTTACTTGGCAGGAATAACCATTCACCAATCTACTGCATGCTCAATCAGGTTGAGATTAGGAGTTCTTGATGGCCAAGCCATCACGTTGATACCAACCTCCTGAATATACTCTTGCACGACCTGAGCCGTGTGTGGCCGGGCATTTTCATGCATTAGCATCGATCCATCACCCATATTTGCTAAATACGGCCCTGCATACACGGTGAGAATCTCTTGGGCATATCTTTCCCCAGTCAGAGTGCCATTTTTTATGGCCACTAATTGTGTGCGACCTACTGAAGATATGCCAGCCCCATTGCCTCCACCGTACTGAACTCTTTCTGAGAAGCAGTCTTGAAATTTTAAAAGCGTGATACTTAGTTTTGCAGGCCAGTGTATTTGGAACTCTTGTGTTAAATTAAATGCTTCTAGACCGTTGTTTGTCAGTGAATTTAAGATTTTAATTAAGTAGAAGATACAAGAGCAATTATTATTCTACAATAACGATAAAAGCCCAAATTAATTATCTTCATTATTATTTTCTTGAATTTTTCTCCATGTTTTAATAGTTATTCTGCTATTCGGGGCGGACAAAAATCCAATAAATCAGAGATCATAAAAAACTTTTTTTTTCAAAAAAACATAAAACAACCGATTTCCAAAAAAAAAAAACACTACAAAGTTTTCACTTTGTACTGTTTTTTTGGAAGTCGGTTGGTTTTTTTTTTTTGAAAATAAGTTTTCATTTTTCACTTTTTAGTTGTACCTACCTACCCCAAACAAATTCATATATACTTTCTATGTAAATATCAGTGACAGAAAACTATTGAACACATCTGCCTAACCCTTTAAAGGGTACAGGCGTGATGTTATGTTGTTTTATTGCGTAAACAATGCATACACATGCTATAGCAGCAATCGCGGTTGATTTGCTGGCATTTATTGAAGAGTTCCGTCGTCTATCTCCGAAGTTCATCATCAGATCTTTACGAAATTTAAATGGGACCTTTTTGGAATAAAGCTCTTTCGAACAAAACAAAAATTTGTAAATCCGTCTATCTACGATGGACTTATGCCCGAACATACATACATTAAAAAAAATTGAAACATCCGAATTGAGAACCTCCTCCTTTATAGAAGTCGGGTAAAAATCGGTCCATCCGTTCTTGAGTTATAAATGGTGTAATTAACCCGACTTTGTTTTATATATATAGATAAAGATAAACACGAATAATGACTGCATTGCACTGCGGTCTCACTCTGCACTG
The DNA here is from genome assembly GCA_963855955.1 of Luperina nickerlii. NCBI lineage: Eukaryota > Metazoa > Arthropoda > Insecta > Lepidoptera > Noctuidae > Luperina > Luperina nickerlii. Next base: position 6,366,474 of record OY979662.1, read on the forward strand.
GTAATAGGTAAGGCTCTCATATCCACGACTGTCTTTTGGTAGCATTAAAAAGTTTCTAAGGGTCATCACGTCTTGCGGACACTGGCCGTTGAGTCCTGCTATCAACTTTGCTACCACGGCATCATTCTTGTACAACTCGCGCCAAGACGAGGAAAGCTGAATGACAATGGCTTGGCAATGGCAATGGCTTTTTGACAAGAATAGGTTTCGGTTCGGTGAGAAGCTGGGTGGGCTGCTACAGAAACAACTTAGTGAAATGAGCAATACTGCAATTGTGGAGCTACACCTGAAATGGTGTCTCACCTTTCTTGTCTTGCTCTCACCGAGGCCAACGCTGACGCGGTCGACGTGGCTGAAATCTGGTCAAAACTCATATAATTTGCAGTCATATATACGACGAGTATACACATATATATACGGTATATATATGTGTATATACACATATATATACGATAGAGACGATGTCTAAGGGACACATGACGATTCAAATATTTTAGACGTAGACATCGATGAGATGTTGGACAAAGGCATAAGCACCAGTTAACAATTAGGACAATGGGTTCATTGCTTTTCGTATGATTGGAGATTTAATGTTGTTTGAAAATGGGATAAAGCTCAAAGTTGGGAAGTAGCTTAGTTCAAGTTCAAAACAGGAATTTCTGCATCATATGTCAGTTAATCAAAATTGGTCGCAACCTTCTAACTGATATATTGTTTGAGTCAATACTAAAACGTTTTGTCCGTGTAGTATGCTTGTATAGTCTTGCAATTGGAATAATTTGTCGCAGGTTCACCATATAATATGGATTTAAAACAAACTCGGGGCGGGTTGTGCAAGCCGGCGACGTCCCGACCGCGCGTGACCGCACGCTACGTCCGCTGCTCCCCGCATCCGAACTAAATTACTTGTAACATTAATAAACCATATTGCTCTAATTTACTTTACTTTCTCCTTCTTTTAATAAGCCCTTGGAAAAACTCCCGGGTAATGTGTACCAGTTGTTTTTTACGTCGCCCTGACGTCGGGCGGTTTTTTTCAGTTGTGATTTTTTATGTAACTAATTGTTTAGTGGGAGTAATACTGACACATGGACAACATGGAAGATGAGGACAGAGCACAGGCCATGCTATTGGCAGAGGAGGAGATCGCCAGGGTACGTACTAAACGCGTTGTATGTGGAACGCACGCTAGAGTTCGTGCTGCGTTCGTGCCGATATTTATGGCTTACGATCGTTGTTTCCACACATACTTTAGAAAGTAGGAAACTTTTGAAACCAGTAATAAGCAAAGATTTTAAATTGATTCGCTCTCATATTCGTATTGAATCGGTGGAACCATACAGAGATGTCATCAGTGTTTGACGTACCTACCTAGTTTTAGTATCTAATAAATGATAAGAATAGCAGTTTAGAAGTATTCAAAACTATTTAAAAAATAAAGGAATATAACATAGTAGTTATAATCAAGAAATTGATTGACTCGATAATGAAAGAATAAATCACTTTTAGATTCAGAAAGAGCCAGCAATGTTGAGTCAGCAGTAATTATGAGCTGATAACAAAAATTATGTTTATTTTGTCCTATCTTCTGCCGTAGGCCTCTCCATCCTTTAAATAATTCCATAGGCATTGATAGTAGAATGTTACATGAAGTTTATCTACGAACACCAAAATTACGACGGCGCTTAGGTACAACAGCGGGTGAAATTGTCAGTACAGTAATATTACCCTTGATACCCCTTGATTAGGTACCCTTGATACTATTCCGTCAAAAAATCGGACAGTCATCACAGAATATAGTTTATATTCTGTGGTGACTGTCCGATTTTTTTTACAGGAGTTTTGAAGATATGTATTTGCTAACTGTAATTGTGAAATAAATATTGGCAATTATGAAGTTTTAAGAACCATTAAACAACACTTGCGTGGATCAGGTGTATCAGAATCAGAACGAACAATCTTCTATTTTAAATCAAATTTTCACAATAAACTTTGAAATGCTAATGCATAAAACCTAATGCTTTAGCGATAAAGTTGAAAATCTATTAAAGAAATTTGACAGATTGAAGTAGCTTGATGTCAAAGTAACTAAGTTGACGGTCAAAGTCTATAACTACCTATACATATTTGGAGATACTGGCGAGGCTAAGAAAACAAACTATGTACTGTCTAGCAAATGCAAAAGCTTGTTTCTAAAGTTACGGTTTAAGAATTAAATTGTCATTTTCACCAGTAGGTATTTGACATAAGGTGTCAAAAATGCTCTGTATTTTGACATTGCGCATGTGGCGGTCACCGCTTTTCCAAGGAACCGTAGCTTTAGGCCGTTATCTATCTTAACATGGCCAGGATTACAAAAGAGTGACTAAAATGTTAGCCTCATCAAAATTAAATGCTGTGAAGGTTACATGCTCCTTACTAATAAACGTATTATATCAGATGAATAGTTACATACCGATTTCTCTCTTTCAGTCGTCAGTAATTTGACTTTCGAAAGAAGAAGACAAAGCGTTGTGTAACTATACAGACGTTACAACGTTTATTAGTAAGGGGGATTGTGTTTTGTTTATCTAACATCTGATGAGACATTTGTGTAGGTACTATCTATGTAGACTGTGTTACTCATGAGAGCTACACAGGATTAAGCTTTAAAATACTCAGTATTTAGTACAATTTGTGGTACCGAGAATAAAAAAATAATGTCGTTGCTTGCGTCAAGTCATATTTGTACATTTTCTTGAAGCAAGCTGTAATGTGTGCAAAAATAATTGCTGGTAAACGACTCTTATTTTTGGTGTGATAATTCGCCGTTTACGATTGACTATAAGAGTAGAAAGATCAAAGTAGAATGACCAAAGAAACGATGGATGGACTGTGTGAATTATGATATGGTGGTGACTGCTGAGATGACGACTAATAGAGAACAATGGAAGAAAAAAAAACAGCATGTGTGCAATTCACACGTGGTAGAAGTGAAACCTTCAGAAACACTGTATAATGCTTCCTATCTCATTTTCTCCCACGTTAAATCTTATGAATTTACATGTCTCTTTTTACTATCGCTTTTTCGTTTCATAAACTTTCAAATCACAACGATGCTAAAGAACATACATACGTCCATCCATCCACATCCACGTCCACGTCCACGTCCACATCCACATCCACACATCCATTAAATGTGATGTGATTTGTACTAATAAAAAACAAAAACACTATACAATGTGTTTCAGAGGGGTGTGACCAAACTTGGGGGTGTGGTACAGGCCATCAAACTGAACAACTTTTTCCCGGGGACAAACACAGTAATCGTGAAAAAAAAATCAGTCGTCCCATACAAAACTTCAATACCTTCTTGACCAAATGTATGGGACGACTGATTTTTTTTTCACGGAAAAATATTTTATGTCACAGTAACGAGAAAAATAAGACTCTCGGCTTCGTTAAGCGTATTTTTACACCCGTTATTATTACGGTGTTTAATTAAAATGCTGTGCTATTATATTTATAGGTCTTGTACTGGTGTAGTTTTGTAAATCTGAAAAACTACACCAATATGCAAATTAGCAATGCTAGCTTACACACAAGCAGAATATTTATTTCGGCTCTGGTTTTGGCAACACAAGCGGATATTTTACAAATTTAGGTATGCGGCGACAATTTATCTGGTAATCTTAGGATATAAAACAGAACAATAAAATGTATGACTTCTAGACAAAGAATACTTTTTTTGGCTATCTTGTTTTCGACAACGAATAAACTATGTTTCGAATTGTTTCTGGGGCACCATGTCTGGATGTTGAACTACCTAAGTTCATGTGTGGATTGTCGTTATACTGTGAACACTATTTCGCCTGAGTGATGTTTCGGATAATACTTCAGGATAATAAGTGGCGTAGGGAAATGGTGTGATGTGTTGTTCTACGCTGTTCTAACGCAAAGACAGGAGCAAAATTCTGCGGGTTCTGAAAAAATTTAAGGATTGACATGTTTAGCTTTGATTACAAGAATGTTACTATTTAAATATAATTCATCTGCCTAGCCTTTTCCCAACTATGTTGGGGTCGGCTTCCAGTCTAACCGGATGCAGCTGAGTACCAGTATTTTACATGGAGAGACTGCCTATCTGACCTCCACAACCCAGTTACTGGGTAATACGATACCATTGCCATTGGTATTCAATTCAATTCAATCTTTATTGTATCCATAATGTACAGTACACATAGGTACACTGTACAGGTGGTAAGTATAAAACAATAGAATCAATTATGGACCCTGTCGGGCACAGCAACATTTTTTATAAGTAGGAGAGAGGAAGAGCGCTTGTATGGTTTTCCTTAATATTAATTTTTTTTCTGTCTTTAACACTAGTATTTGATTTATTTATTACCGATAATATTACCTAATAGTAAGAGTGGTTGTCAGACTTTCGGGCTTTTGACTACCCGTAACGACTGTCAAAGATCCACGAATAACAGCCGGGATCAAAGGCTTAACGTGCTTTCCGAGGCACGGAGGCGTACCGGTATGTAAAGATCACCCATCCACAGGCCAACCGCGGCGAGCATAGCTTAACCTGATCGACCGACCTGTGCAGATGTTATAATTAAAATATGTAATTGGTCAGCTCCTAGTGCCAATGCTATATTTTTCTCTGAAACCTTGGATATAAGAAACAATGAAAGTCATAGAATACAGTAGAGTTACTCTTTCCTCAGAAGTGTTAGTTTTTCTAAATTATGTAGACATGAAGAACGTGAAGAACATGAATTGCGAACCGTCTATTATTTATATCTATACTTACAGCATAGATATAATGTGGGCTGGCTTTAACGTGTTTGCCACAATGTTATGATTAATTAATGAACTTTCACCAAATGATGTCGATGTCATGAATCAATGAATATAATTCTTCACTTGACTACATTTTAGCAAACAGTATTGATCGATATTTGATACACTTTTCACTCAAACAGTACGGGAAACAAAAAAATTTTCTTAAAATACTCGGTCAACACACATGCAATTTCTAATAAGCAATCGCAGTCTACTCACACAACGAAACCGACAAACATAACAACAAATCTATGCATGCATGTCTATACCCAATTCACGTTTGATGGAAAGTAATTACCTGCCGCTCCACCCCCATAAACACCTACATAGAATGTTTTGTCGATAGTTTTACACCTTTACCGTTGTAGTATCTCCCATATGGGCAGTTGAAAAACGCAGTTGCTATTCAATTTTGGAGAGCAACCTTTAAGTGAATCAAGAAGTGATTAATAGAAAGTAAAAATGATTACAAAGTTTTTATACAGACGCTAGAATTCAAGTGAAGTTATTAAAGTGTGTCTACTAGTAGTTATGAAGAGAATAGCATTGAGTGCTATTGAAAAAGCTGAAGCCAGAGAGCACTTTGAGAACCAACTGCGGTATGCTTTCGTGAAGTATGACCATTTCGACGACGATGAGGAAAATACTGAGGTATTTAGAGACATTTGTATGGTAACCTAGTCATTAAAACTCGATTATGCCTGCTGGTATTGAACTAAATTGTTGCTCCGGTCTTTATTGTTTTGCAAGCGATGATGCTAGGATAGGATACGTTTGCTTTATTATATTAGCTGGCTGGTCTAGGCTGTAAGTATACTATGTCAGTGACACTTGAGGCTACGGCGAGAAAAAATTGGCGCCTTTCCTGAAAAAAAACAATTATAATGTTTAAAAAAAAAAGTATTCGTTTGCTTTATTATATTAGCTGGCTGGTCTAGGCTGTAAGTATACTATGTCAGTGACACTTGAGGCTACGGCGAGAAAAAATTGGCGCCTTTCCTGAAAACAAACAATTATAATGTTTAAAAAAAAAGTATTCGTTTGCTTTATTATATTAGCTGGCTGGTCTAGGCTGTAAGTATACTATGTCAGTGACACTTGAGGCTACGGCCAGAAAAAATCGGATCCTTTCCTGAAAACTAACAATATAATGTTTAAAAAAAAAGGATACGTTTGCTTTATTATATTAGCTGGCTGGTCTAGGCTGTAAGTATACTATGTCAGTGACACTTGAGGCTACGGCGAGAAAAAATTGGCGCCTTTCCTGAAAACAAACAATATAATGTGCACAACTAGTCATATAATTAATTTTATGCAGTTCTAGGTAGAAATGTGCATAATGTAGAATATACACATAAAAATTGTATCGGAAATAAAAAAATCGCAGGTTTTTGCTGCATTTACGGTGTGCAAAAACAGTAGAACGATAACGCGATATGCTATTTCTGAACTAAAATTTTCAAGTCTTTATTACAAAGGCCAAGAGTTACGGTACCTCAGTATACGTACGAATCCTCGTTTTAAACTGAAGATAGATTAGTATGAAATCTGTCATTATCATTCTGTACCTATTACATTCGAGATTCATGCTTGAGTATTTTCCTAGAATGTGGGCATAAGAAAGCGCTACGCTTGTCTTCGTAGGCTGCTACGAAAATAATCGTCGTAACTGCAAGGTGTAGAGGCCTACGAAAAAGCTGTAGACAACAATACTGAAATATGTACTTCCCTACCATTTACTCGACTGCTGTTAAGTACTAAATAACTAATTTAAATAATCGTATGCAATCAAAATTGAGTTACCATAGATATAAAGTTCCATCCATTTTGCTTTGATCGATTTTACATTATCTATTTTTTAAATAAAAATACATTCACATGATATCGATAAATAGGAATTTACTGCTTTTTCAATAGAATTGCAACCGTACGAAAGAAGTTATTGTGACAGCCAGACTATTAAGTATAACATTGTATTCAAGTATCAATTCGGTATAACAAAATATAATTTCAAATGCTGCTATAATGTGAATTGTTCAGTTCACTTAGACAATACAAGAGACCTACTTGTTTTTTGCGTTTCTAACATCAGAGGCGAGAAGAAATATGCATGCAAAGTTTAACGAGCCGTACATCATTAAGTTAAGCTCATAAAACATAAAAAGAATTTGGCTTAAGTATAAAATAGAAGAAATAGAAACGAAATCGATTTGAAGAATTAATAAACAAATAGTTTGTGAAAATCAACCAATGCAATAAAATTATCTCACTGACTTAGCATGTATGTACAAAATCGAATAGAGTAACGACTAACATCGAAGCAATAAAAAAAACTTTGATTACGACCACGCGACCGCGGCCTTCCGATGCAAATCACCCACATTTATATGAGGAATGCTACAGACATGTGACATGAACATACGATCCAGTCAAAAAAGGTTTCTCTGCAACGAGCCGGACGAATGCGGAAATCGGCAACTTGTGCGTTGTTGCTGTTGTTGAACAACTTTAGTGAAGTGTTGTGGGCATGGATGAAGATGATGTGCAGGTGATGTACCGTGTTCCTTGTTAGTTTTTTTGTGCCTTAACGTTGCAACTATTCCAAGGGTGAGGCAACTATGAGATGCACTTGATGCCTACTTCTATGTAATAAAAATGAAATGCTGTGCGTTAGTAAGCCTATCACTTGAGAACAGCTGGACCTATTTGATTAGATTTTCGTAATAAAATTGTTTTTTGGTAAAGAAAAAAAAAACTGCCCTGGTTTATTTTTGGGCCAAAGAATCAGCATTGCCATACAACGTGGCAATGCTGCCAGTCTTTTGGGCACGTTTCCTGTTGACAGCGATGCGGATGAATTTTTTGATGCCCTTTGACTATTTTCCCTCCTTTTTATTTACTTGTACATATTATTACTATTATTAATATTGTATTTTATGTGTTTATATGGTGTAAATAAAAATTACATTCTGTATAAAAAAAAGTAATCAGATAGGAAACATCGAACTTATCTAGTTTTAAAACATTATTTATTTTTGACATGTAAAAGGGTTTCTTTAAAACAAATTTACAGCAGTAAATATAATTTACCAAAAAACTGCCCGGAAAATTGGGAAACGCGGGAAAAACTGAAAGTACTTTTATCTATGCAATTATTGAAACGTGTCTTTTTTGTATAAAATTCAAATCATATAAGTACTTGGCGTAATGGCTGGAATAAATCGTAGAATTATGTACGTCTCAAAGTGTAAATAAATAAAATAAGTTATCAACAAACCCAAGAATAGGTAAGCCAAACTTAACTAGTGTTCTTTTTCTTAATATTCATAATATTATTCATAATACTAGTATAGAAGAGACGATCATACCTCTTAGTGGACCAGAAAAGTTTAATATTATAATAGATTACAAAAACATTCTAGCTACAGTGTGTTGTGTTTGTGGAACGAATAAATCTTATAGGTACTACAATAATTGTAATGCTGTTAAGCGTGCCCACAATAACAAGAAGTTGGCGTTTTAGTGAATAAGTTTAGAACTTAGATGATTAAAGACCTCTAACTGTTTGTGCTTATAATAATACATAATTACCATATCGCCAAATGATAAAGCTAATATATAATAACGATAATGGAATGAAAGTTTCACAAATCTTTAGCATTAATTCCACAAAAAATTAATTTACTTCTTTAGTCTTTTAAAATTTAGTAGAGACTATTTCGAAAAATTGTGTTACAGCCAAATTAGACCGATTTTAAATTTTCCATAGAAACAGAGTTTTCCAGTTATCCTTTTTTAAATAAGACATTTCGAACATGTTCTCTACTAACTTTTTAGACCTTTGTATCCTGCTTATAAATGCGTATGAAGTTACATTAAAATCGAAAAATAAGGGCTTGAAAGTTTGTATGAAATGCCGTACGGCGTATACGCTCTTAATGCGTAATATTATTGGTATTACAAGTTATCGTACGCTATTTCTTTTTTACGGCCGGGCCAGAATCCCTCTACCACGAACCTGAATATGTGATTCTGATCAATGTGTAGGCGATATTAATACCAGATTCACAGAGCTCGCAGGAGGTTGATCACGGAATTAGGTCAAAACGTCTACCCTAGCTTATCAAACAAATATAAGCTTTAAAAGGATGAGCAGTACGATCCAAATGTTAGACGAGTGACTAGTTTTGCAACCAGTAGATTTCATTCCCGGTACCAAGCATCCTGTCTGTTAAAGCGACAGTTTTGAAACTTAAAAACAACTGACTTCCAAAAAAAAAAATACAATAAAATTATTTTTTCACTTTGTATTTTTTGGAATACGGTTGTTCTTTTTTGTATTTTTTTTATTTTTCACTTTTTAGTGGGTTAGTTTGTAATTTATCTAAGTTACAATAGCCCAACTGCTCATCGCCTTTTACAAAATATTGCTTTTCCCGACGCAGGGACGTTAATTGTTGAGGAGTTCTCCTAGTAAGAACCAGGAGAACTGGAGCTGAGAAGTCACCATCAGCTCCACTTCACAATACGCATAATTATGACGAGAAATAAATTGCTTAGCAACCATATTAAAGTAGGTACCTACCTAATCGAATCGCAACCCGTGAAATACTTATTATAGAGTAGTTCCGATGGCCATCTGTGGTCTTCATCATCTGTTCCACTTCTGCAAATGGTGCTTTGCAAGGGCAAATGCACGAGTTACTATAAAAAAAACCCAAATCGCTATAGGAGTGCCTATCAAATTTGAGGGTTTCCCTCGATTTCCCTCATCAGATTCCGATTTTGTGACAATGGGACCATTTCGAGACCCATGGGACCCTTTCAAACAATTTTTTTTTAAATAGGTCCTCAATTGATGTAGAAATCGCATGAACATCGGAAGAATATATACAAAAAAAAAAAAAAAACATATAAAGTCGAACATATAACCTCCTCCTTTTTGGAAGTCGGTTAAAAAAGTATCTTGTGTTATTATTAGTATAAAATATAAGGCGACATTAAGTATACTTAGTAAATATTATTATTATATAGTATTTTATAATAATCTGTAGAACAGCGGGGTAATTGCGTAACAGACTATCAATAGCAATGGGTTTCTTTGACAGTTCAACAACATCTATTGCGTTATGTTCTTTCTATTATGTTTAACGATTCCTACCTGTTTACACCTACCGCAAACCACGTTAAAGAATTTCATTTCATGAAATTAATTAAGCACCTTCTGCTTATATTGTACAGACGCCAGCACATCAAGCTACTACAATTTGTCAAGTTTTTTAATAGATTTTCCACTTTATCGCTAAAGCATAAGGTTCAAAATTGGGAAAGTTTAACAGTTTCGGATAGCTTGATGTGCTGGCGTGTGTACAATGTATAATTAATAATAAATATCCACCTTCAACCCACGCGTTCCATGTCAAATGGAATGGACATGTGGTTGACTGTAAAAATTTACTATCCGGCTGCCGCCGGTTGTACGCAGCGAAAAAGAAAGTTGGTTATTGGTTTCGGCCGTAAGAGAGAACCTTAACAAACACCGCTGCTTTCACAGATGTAAGATACATCGTGCAAGCAAAGTATATCGGGAAATCTGCATATAATACGAAAGCCCGACAACAGTTATCGTCGGGAACAAATCTTATATATTTAAGTACGTGTTGTGAAAGCGCCAAGGTAGCCCGCGAAATTTAAATTTTCTTACGATTTTGTAATTTTCTGGTCATTAATACTGAAAACCCAATTGAATGACTATTTCGTGAAATCATGTCATTTGAGGCCACTTAGAACTAAGAGGGCTGTATTGAGGATTTCAACAATTATAATTCTGTAAATTCAGAGCACTATCGGAAACCATGAAAACGACACCCATGATGAAAAATTAGAAGATTTTGACATCAGCCATTTTGGATTTTAATTTTGACTTCACTATCGCCTGTAGCACCCTCGAAAACCATAAAAACAACGCTTAATAATTTAAAAAGCATATAATTTCATCGTTGCTTAAAAATTTGTTTGACACGCATTTTAATGTTTCCCTAAAGGAAGATTAGTTCTAGATGTGGAGTGTGTGTTGGATCATTTAGCTCCCTTTAAAATGGTTGAGCTGAATGGTGCTGATCTATGCGTCATGTTCGTGAACGGGCGCCGTCAGTTGGGGCTGAACAATATTTAGCTGCCTCGGCTTATTTTTAATAATTTTATTTTTGGATTGTTGTTTTGTTACTATTTGCTGTACTCTGGACGCTTTTAACGCGAACGTCTTTTTTACATCATTCGCACATAAAATTATAAATTCAACTATACCATAAATTGCGATCTACTAGTACGCAGGAGGAGTTACATTGTAGGTAGTTATTTTATACCAGCTGACATAAAAACAATAATAGTATTTCGCTTATGATATCTGATCGTCTGTCACACCGACAACGGTGGAAATGAGGGCTAAACTCTAAAAATTCGTCTTCTAACTAACAATAATATACTTCATGCATGAGCATTTCAGTCGAACTCTATAATCAATAATTTGGGTGTCATAGCTCTTTTTGTTAATGGGGTGCCTTATACTCAAGTCTCCCCTGGATTTAAATAGAGCTCATCCCTATTGTTAATGCAGGGTGACTTTCAAAGTAAGTAATGGCACACAATGAGCGACTTTTACATAAAAGTATCTGAAAGATCTTACAAAACATCGTGCTTGTTTTGGTTTTTGAGAAGTATGAAGATTATCTCTGAATTCAGACCAGACATGCATTCTAAAAAAAAAGTTTCATGTTCAATTAGCCTAGTTTAATTACAACCATAGTAATTTCTTCATTAATGTATATTTATTTACTTCTATTTAAGTCATTTCTGATTTTCTTTTGTCTGCTGTTTTTATTCAAGGATACTTTGTTGATCAGTGAATCAAAATGTCTATTTTTAAACTAAAGGTCTTGGGACAGATTTTTCAATAAACAGAATTTTTTTATTTGTAGAATAAAATTGACTTCTGACAGTTTTTGTGTGGCAGAACTATCAAAAATTCAAAATTATTCCTCCGTTATAATTATCTGGCGTAGGAAAAATCAGCCCTTAATCATAAAAAGTTATCGAACATCTAAAAGCTTGCTAAAGCCTGGTTGTCAAAAATGTTTATTCATAAACGCATTTTAGGTACTATAGCATTAATTTGTTAAATACGAGTAAGTACAATAAAATCGCACAACCATCTATTTTAGATAGGTATTTTTAAATAATCTGTCTGGCCAAGTTTTTTTTTCTCTAAATAATTAATGATTTATAATAACAACAAGCAAAGTAATCTTTTTGTTTTAACCATTCGTGTAATTATAACCCAGAAAAAGAAGATAAACAACTCAACTCTGTGAACTCTCTCTCTCTCTCTCTCTCTATCATCGTTACTGTAACAATATTAACCGTTTAAATTAGTATCCGGTAAATAACACGTTGCAATACTCGTATTACCTGAAAACCTGTTCCGATATACGCCTCGTACGAGTACTGATGCTGTAACTCTTTTGTACCAGGGTGAGATAAGTCGCAGGAGATGTTAAGAGTCGGAAAAACGTCAAGAGGGCTAGAAAAGGATGGAAAGCACATGTATACGCTTTCCCGCCATAACGAACCCATCCCCCAATGAAAGTAACGCCATCTTGCATGTGGATGCAGCTACGAAGTTATCAATTTATTCAGATAGATGGCGCTACTGAGTTGTTTCAAACAAAATTAATAGTCGAAGTAACCTGTAGACTTTAGTTAAGAATGTCAAAGTTAAAAAAATAGTTTTGTATGCCTATAAATAGTGGTATCGGAAGTACTTGAAGCCTACTCTAAGGTTTGGAGCATTTATAAGAGTCTGTCACTTTATTATGTGCAACTTATTTCATTGACTGCAATGGAAGCGGTGAAAAAGTGACATCCTCTATTCCACTTCTATTTCTCCATTCCATTTCCATTCCCATTCCATTCCATTTCCATTTTTCCATATTTTTTTTTCTTTCATATTTTTTCTTCCATTTCCACTTTTCACTCTCTTTCTACTTCCTCTTACAGACAGGAGAGGACCTTTTATTCAGCGGTGGGAAGATTATAGGCCGACATGCTTATTATGCATAATCTTGAACTTTAAAAACATTAATTAGCTGACTCGTTTATAACATTCTAGTACGATTCGGTTTCATTTATATATTTTTCATATCGTCGGGAAACAATATCTGGCTAACCACCAACAGATGTCAATTTCCGTTTTGCAATATTGATGTCTGTCTACCTAGGTACCTTGGCAATAGCAGAGAAAAGACAAGCAATTAATAACGTACAATCAGTAGTTACCTACATAGTTCAGGCCACAAAAAAATATAAAGAAACATTTTTCTTCCGGCCGCGATACAAACTACTGTGACGTCATGGCCTGACACAAGATTATTTATTCATTTATTTTCTAGATTTGTATCAGACCAGACTGAAACTGTATGGTAACAAAACATTTACATGACACATATCTAAGAAATACGGCCTCTCGTGTCGCCATCGTCATGGAAGTATGTACCAGCAGACATCAAACTTTTTGAATTACGACTTTCGTGTCGCATACACTATGTCTAGTAGCACGATGGCTTTTATCGTTCGACATATGGGCATAAAAATACGAGCGAATAGACGTATTATGTGCTAGATAAACGCGGTTTGTGCTTAGTCTTCTAGTTTCATCCATACGCATTCAACGGCTTTTTCTACTTCTTGAGAATCGATACAGCTCAGAAAGATCTGTTGTGAAACATGATGATGTAATACTTTCTGGTATCATAGTACCGACGTACACGTTCAATTGCATTCGACTTTATAAAGCGTTGTAAACAATTGCTTTTATTCATTTGTGCTAGGGATATAATAAGAAAGCTAGCAAAATGGATATGACAGTGCTTGGAAAAGTTATAAGCAACTTTGTAAGTACTTAAAATAAACTAGCCTAGTGACCGGTTTAGACCTGGAATAGAGCAAGTGCTTAAACGGTGTGGTGTGAAAAAAACTAGTGCATAATGCAATCACTTGGACCTATCACTGTGCTTCTTTGGAAGGTAGGTAAATTGTAATCTATTTTGAACTGACAGAATTTGCAGTTTATTGTTTTAATCAGCGAAACTTTAACTGAAAATGATTAGCGAGAATTTAAGGTGATATATTGAAATTAATGTGGTTTTTCTATTTCGTGTGACTTCTTAAGTATATGGAATATCGATTTAACATTTTGGTGTATGTTTATCCACTCTTTGGTCTAGTAACATGTATAAGGAATACAAGATTCAACGAATTTTACTCTATAAAAAAAACGCAACCTTATATCTATATTTTACTTTTGTCGACATCGCGGCGTAATGCTTAGGAATTCCTTCAATGGAATTTACTTTAAAAGAAAGAGAATTGTTATATCAAAGTTTACTCAAAGTAGTTTTAAATTTAATTATTTTTTTTAAATAGCGAATTTGTTTTGGCACTTACGTCGTTTTATTCCGAGCGCACGCACATTATAGCCATCATTCTTCTTTTGCGTTTCAAAAGTAATTGCGTCACTTTCGCTCGCTTAATAGATCAATCGCTACGATTTATTTTCGAGGTAGCGCCTTAATAAATTACTTACTTCGTTTGGGGTAGAAATATGTTTTGGGCTGATTGAAATTAAGAGAATTGATTATTTTTTGTTTTTTTTTTTTAATATGAAGGTCAATCATTTATTTAATTTAGGGCTGATTTTTCAATTGACCGATTATTATTATTCGTGGAATAAAATTGACGTCTGACAGTTTTTGTATGAAAGAATTGTCAACAATTCAAAATTAGTCCTCCAATAAAGTTATATGGCATTGGAAAAATCAGCCCTTAGAGCAGATTTTTCCAACCAATTTTTAACCGAGGAATAATCTTGAATTTTTGACCGTTCTTCCATACAAAAACTGTCAGACGTCAATTTTATTCCACGAATAAAAATTCTCGGTCGATTAAAAAATCAGTCCTTAGTTAAAATTTGGTTGTCTGTTAAAGTGTTATCAGCTAATGGGAGCAATTATCTTTAATTGATATTACAAAGACGTTTGCACGAAACTTTGACGACAATCAGTAATTGGATTAATATTCAGGAACCTTATTTTTAATGCTGACCCAATAGTCATAATTATTACCATGCAATCAGAACCCTTACCGCAAAAAAAACCATTATGAAACTGTCAAAACTGTAAATTAACAAAATGTATTTTCGATAATTCCTGTTGCCTATGAAACAATCAGAAGTTATTTGCGTGTCTTGAACAGCATTATGGGAAAGAGCGGCGCCGTGCCACCCCCCTTCACGACCGCCTGCCTTAATGAAACCCATCTATCTGTCCATTAATTTGCATATTACAATTTGACTGCTAGTGCCTTAGGCTAGTTTGAAACAGACCGCAATGAGACACTGACATGGCCATAACGAAATTATCAAACTAAAAAACGACACCTAGGTCTTAGACGAACTGAACAAAAAATGTAAAGCTTCCAGTTTCAGTTTAGGTCATAGGAAAGTTCAATGCTAGCTGGATTTTGAGAAATTTTAGACAGAGTTGTATTTTAATCACTCGGTTTGCTTGAATAGTAAAAATGTTTGTTCACGCTATCAAACCAGGTTCTAGTGAGGAAGAGGAGGAGGAAGATGTTATGGATATTCTCATGGTCTGTTCTATACAAACCTCTGTTCTTTACCAAAAGTATTAGAGCACCAGATGAGAGCATGGAGCTGATGATCTCGTAATTTTGCAGAAAAGAAGAGAAGAATGCGAGCGCAAGGCGAGGAGGGGGGAGATGGACCCCCGGCTGGAGTTCACCTTCCAGCTCCTGATAGATGGCACAGGCCTCCCGCGGCACGCCATCATGGACCATGTGTTCGAAGGAAATATGGTACAAACAAAAGCAAAATTGAAATGTTTTTCCTCTGTATACATCTTTTTGTGACATAATTGGTGTAGTGTTCTAAAAACGCCAAGACGTATTTTAGTTGAGCTACAAGAAGAACTGAATTTTCCGACCAATAATATCTATTCTTGTAAAGCTCTGAAACGCAGCTCAAAACTAGTACATATTGAAAAATATTTTTAGTGTGTGCCAAAGTTTTAGATTATTATTTTTCCTGCAGCTGGATGACATCAACCAGCTGTTCCTACCACACATGAGGAACAAGCTCCTCTGGTACTACCAGGATGTGGAGGAGATCGAACACCGTCCACTGCCCGAAGGCACGAAGAAAGGCCAAGGGAAACCGCCACCTCCTATTATAACCCTGAAGAAAAAGCTGTTCCTGTCTGATGGCTGGGATGTGAGATTTACAGGTGTCTGCATTTACATGTTCAGAATAAATGTCAGCAAGCAACTACCTGAGGAAGGATTCCATAAGGATCTGTGAGTGTCATTTGTTTCTCTTGGTGAATCCATTAATATCCTGAATGGCTAATCTAACCTTTTCATTAATAAACACGGAGTAAAGTTACGCCAAACTTAAACTTCGATTATTTTTTAATCTGAAGATATTATTCTCCACATTTATTAATAAGGCGACTAGTGGTAAATTATTTAAATTATGTGACAGCAGTCAACTACGCAATAGAAAATGTCAGTAGGGTGTAGTGTAAAAATGTGTACAGTTCCCCTATGATTTTGTGCAGATTCTGTGGTGTCCTGAATGCTCACCAAGTTGGACTGGTGACGGCAATAGAACGAGTGATGGAACATGTGTACATGAATGCCCTGGCACATCCTAGCAATGACGCCGAGGAAGACGAAACGAGGTTCCCCATCGTGAAGAATCAACTTCTGCCCGGGTTAAGGTCATTTTGCAGTGCCCTGAAAGGTTGGCTGCAAGTTTAAGTCACTTTTCATATTCATATCAACAAAAAACATAAATTGTGCAAAAACATTTATTTTTATTTTTAAATATTGAGTCATCCTTGATTTGTCTTGACTAAGACTTAAGAATGGCTAAAGATCCACATCATCTGGGATAAACTAGCTTGAGCATATATTATCTAGTATATAAACATTGGCAATTCAGGTAGGTAATTTTCCAGCACCCACATTCAAACTTTGCTACTTTTTTCCCAGTTTGTGAAGATGTTTGCAACCAAGTGAACCTATTCGATGATGGACAGGCCCATATGGCGGATCTACAAGACCACAACCAGCTGAAAGACATGGCCAAGAATCCCACCACCATCACCATGCTAGAGGATCGCGTCAACGAGTGGATTAAGAAAGTTATGGAGGTCAGTAAGGGTTACGTGGTATTCTTGAATTTGAGTGGGACCATCTAAAGTTTAAAAACAAAGAATGAGCACAAACTTAAATTTTTTTTCATACTTTCATTTTTGACCTATGCGAAAGTATTTCTGTCTGTGTGCATGTTTTCACGACTGAACCACTTTTGATGGAATATGATGTAGCTGCAACCCTGGGGAAGGACATTAGCATTCTTTTTTTTATTATTAATTCCTCAATTGTGAGTGATACGGCGTGGGGAAGTATGAGAATTCCGATAAACATCCCAAAAATTTAGTTCTAAATATAATAATTTAAATTTTACAGCAATCAAACTGTTTTCCACCATACTGTAAGGCCGTTTACACATTATGACGCAGCTGCAGTGGCACCGCCCGCGCCTCCCCCGCGGCGCTGCTACCACGGCATAATGTATAAACGGCCTAAGAGCGTTCACATGCGTCGTTTGTAATGTGTACCATTACCTACACACGCGACGCGTGTGAACATCACCATAAAAGACAAAGTCTACGGCACTGCTAACAATCGTCGTGCACAGGAGTGCAAATGTACCCACATAAGCTGAAAAAAAATCGCGTGCGTATCGTGATTTAGTTCCGTAAAACTCACGTCAAACAAAAACTTTATGAAGCTATTCGAGACCCCCTGGAAAAAAAATTGCGGAAAACCCGTAAAAGATAGCAACAAAAACCTGTCATGGTTATGGATTACTTGGGCATAAATAATAGGCGAATGGGCACTTAAAGTATTTATTTTCGTAATGTTTTCAGATACTAAGTGAAAGTGAACAACTAAGACGCGAGGTGGACTCCAGCGGCCCTCAAGATGAGTTGGAGTACTGGAAGAAGAGGGGCGCTCAGTTCTCGCAGCTTGTCTCGTATTTACAGGTTGATGCCTTTGTTACACCTAAACCTCAGAGATTATAAAACGCAACGTTCTTCTGACAGTTTGTTAGTGCACTTACATTTAGTTTTATCTATCTATCTATATTAAGCTGAAGATTGTTCGTTTCGGATTTGAAAAAATCTTATTGCATTTTATAGCCCAATTCTTGCGGAAGGCTGTGGGCTTGTTAAAATCACGGTAGGAACCTCAGGAGCCGAGAAAAACGAAAAAACGCTAAGCAAAAACGAAGTAATAGAGCGGACGGGCGATGCGTACTAGCTTTTTCACGCGAACGAAGCTAGTTTCATATATTTCACAGACAGAGGTTCTGTTTGGGTTTAAGCAAATTCCGCGTAAACGTATAAATAAGCCAATCTGCAAGCTTGGTAGCTTAGCAAGTTATTAATATCAATGCAAATTACAATTGCAGCAGTTATTACAAAGTTCTAATTCTACAGGACAACGAAGTACAACTCACACTAAGCTGCCTACAAATCGCAAATTCCAAAGTGATAAAACTCTGGCGAGACACCGACCACAAGATAACCTTCTGCTACAATGAAGCTAAAGACAATGCCAAGTTCATCCAGGCGATGGAGAAGTGCTGTCATTCACTGTACCTGGACGATCCTGTGAAGATCAAGGATTCGATCCTGAGTCTGCTGCAGACGGTTCGTCTGATACATAGCGTGTCGCAGTTCTATAATACATCCGAGAGGATATCCTCACTTATGGTGAAGGTGAGTACGACTTCGGACAGGCCAAGTTACAGATGTGGACTGTGAACGATAGACGTAAGTACCATATGCGTAGGCGTAAGTACCGTAGCCATGTTTGATCTCTATCAACCTTATGTTACAGATAACCAATCAAATGATAGAAACCTGCAAGCAGTATATAACGTGTAGATTTAAGGAAACGATATGGTCACAGGAGCGGGCCCTAGTACGGGAGAAGTTAATCCACTGCATCAACCTGAACAAAACTTACAGAGAAACATACTTATTTGTAAAAAACCAACCGTTTCTTCCGAATACGGAACAGTTCAGTTTCTCAGAAAATTACGTCTTCGGGAAATTCGACACATTTTGCAAAAGGTTGAATAAGATCATAGCTATGTTCGATTTGATGGATGACTACAATAATCTGTTTGAGAAGAGGATGGAGGGGCTCTTGTTGGGAGAAGGTGAGTCGCAACATCTTTAGGTAAAAGCTAGACAACAACTTGAACACCTCGCAAAAACTTGTACACCTCGCATAGTATTAGGTATTCCAGTTTCACAATACCTATACATTTTTAAAATAATAAAATTCACGAATTCAAATATTTTCATTTTATTGTGTTTATTGTAACGATACGCTTCTGCCACGTCCGCGTAAAATTTCGGCGCCCGAACCAACGCATCGCATCGCCCACCCGCGCTATTATTTCGTTTTCGCATAACGTTCTTTCTGACTGTTTTCTATTTGCTCGGCTCCTAAGGGCTGTAGCGCTAAATTTCGTAGCTTTCCTCAAAAATTAGGCTATCAAAAGCAAAACTACTTTTTCAAACCCGACTGGTAGTTTCAGAGATTAGTTTTTTTTTCGATCTATCACAAGCTTTCGACTTTGTAGTACATGACGTTTTATTAAAAAAGTTAGAAAGTACTGGCATAAGAGGACTAGCATTGCAGTGGATTTCGTCTTATCTACGTGTCCGGAAACAATACAGATATAGATAAAGATTTTTTATATTATAGATATAGATAAAGATTGTTATAGATAAAGTACATTAAAAATTACTTTGTTCGTTTTCTTCTGACTCTAGGGAAAATAAATGCGGCGTCACTCAAGGGAGTGTCTTAGGACCAATTTTATTTATATTATATATAAATAACATAGCACGAGTGACTAATCATAAATGTATATTATTTTCAGATGACAATTCAATTATTGTGACGTCTGATAAGAAGTATAAATCAATATCTGATCATGAAATTGACATCAATAATACTATTGACAATATTTTAGAATGGCTACGGACAAATAAATTAAAAATCAACTTAGACAAATCTAATTTTATACAATTTAATAAATATAAACATGCTAAATACAATTTTAAACTTAACGTTGATAGACTGAAAGATGTTACACAAACCAAATTCTTGGGTATACTCATAGATCAAAACTTAAATTGGAAAGTAAATGTAGACAATTTGTGCAATAGGATCGATAAATTTGCTTACGCTCTTCGACAAGTGGAAAACGTGACAAATAGAAAAACGGCAATAACTACCTACCACGCATATATAGAATCCATTTTACGCTACGGGCTCATTATTATGGGGCAACAGTACGGATAAAGATAGAGCATTTAAAGCACAAAAAAATGCGTCATGGCCATTTGTGGACTTAAGCCCGATGAGTCCTGCGAACCGTGTTTTAAAAAGCTAGGTTTATTATTTCCCTCACTTTACATTTACGAAACCTGTAAATATGTGTACAAAAATAAGGGATTGTTTAAAAAAGTGTATGAAGTAATCACTCGACCAACAAAGGATCCACACAGACTTGTATTAAAAGATAATCCTAAGTCAGCCAAGTATGCTAAAAGTTGCCTTGAGATGTGTGTACGTATATATAATAAAATACCAAATGATCTAAAATTACTAAATAATACAAACGCATTTAAAAGTAATTTATATAAATGGTTGAATGGGCATAATTTTTATGACATTAAAGATTGCCTTAACATGTAAATATAAAATATAATAATAAAAAATACATATAAATAATATTTTTAAATATTAATATAAAAGAAATATGAAACCATTAAAAAGAAAATAGTAGCCCACCAGTATCGGGAACAGGGTCCAAGCTACCGGTTCCAGAGAACCTCCTAACAATGCGGGCCGTGTCCAGCTATGCTATTCTCTAAAAATACAGTCTTGCGGACAGCGCTGTCGCAGCGGTGAAACTTAGTTTGGTATTCACTAAGCTGCGTACAGCTACACTAGCGCTCAAGGCTGTGACGGCCGTGAGTTAAACTACCCAACGGCACAGCCACCGGAGGGCAAATTGACAGTTCTTCATACATTTTGGCATTCCCTAAGAAAAAACAGCCTCGAACTCGCTTACAGCCTCGCCCACAGCCTCGATTCTAACTGTCAAATCAAAAAGCTCTAAATATTCGGGCGTAGACTGACAAAAATAATAAACTGTACTTAATTTTTTAAATATTTCGATTCTTTTACTACACAATTGAAGCTACATTTATTAGAAGAAGCTAAGAAAAGTGATAATTTGAAGAAAGCTCGACAGGCGAAACAAATAAGAAAGTTTAAAACAATATTCCGTGATACAGATTTTATCCATATTTACAGGCTTTGTGAGGATTTAATTAATATATTGGAAGATGGCTTAACTCCATATATGCGTCCGCGACTTCGTTCCAGTGGTTTAACCAAGAGGCTAAAGGTTTGTTTACATCTAGGTTTCTTGAGATATGATGGGTATACCTCACCACACACCAACAAAAGCCTATTGAATTCCTGATGTTTCAGATATTATGCACACTATCATTTTTGGCTAATGGAAGTTACCAAAAAATCATTGGGAAGAATGTAGACACATACATATCTCAGTCTTCTGCCTCTAGGGCAATCCACGAAGTTATTATTTACAATACAATGATAACTAAACGCAAGTCAAGATTGCACTTAATTCTAGCTTCATTCATTGATTTCAGGTGACTCAGGATATCCTCAAAGGCCTTATTTAATGACTCCCTTTAGTAATTCAGAAACTGAGACTCCAGAGCCATTACAAAAATTTGCACAGCAGTGCAAGAAACAGTGTAGAGGACTATTGGAATCCTGAAAGGACGGTTCAGATGTTTATTAGTACATAGGGTATTGTACTATGATCCTATAAAAGTGGGAGAAATTGTGATGGCTTCCTGTGTTTTAAACAACATATGTAATAGCTCCTATGATGATGAGACCAATGTGACTTAGATGAAGAATCTAGGTTACTTGGAATCCTGACACATCAGGCTCCAACACATGATGACTTAGAGAGTAGGCTGATAAGTAGGCGAGATTTAGTTAATCAATTATGGCGAGCATGTTGTATCTACAATTTATGCGTTCCTTTACAGATGTGGTTAACGTGTTTAGATAGAATATACTCACCATTATTGATTAGATACAATAAATAGGTATTTAAATTATTAATAAAAATATTATTATAATCAACAATTATGTCATAATATTTAAGGTGTGTATTTAAAGTGTGGTGTTTAAAGTGTATATGATTAGTATAATATCAATAGCCTATAATAATATGTGCCTATTTATACCTTAGTCCCTATTTGTACTATATTTTTAAATGGGTAAGAGTGTATACAGGGGCATGAGAAATTAAACAGATAACTGCATTATTTTCTTTTTTATTTACTATTAAAAACAATCAATCAAATCAAAAGTCATTTATTCAAAATGACTTTTGATTTGATATTCAGTTAGAAAAACTTGATTCTATACAATAGTAGGTATGCAAAGTAATTAACATTACAAGAAACAGGACATTTAATTAAATAATTTAGTATATACAATGAAAACTACCCAAGCAAAACAAAATTAAATAAGTACCTAAATAAAAGCCTGCAGGCATAAAGAGCATGCCCGCTAACAAACATTGACATTTACTACAAAAAAACAGTTCTTATACTTAAAATTCTTAACATCCATCTTAAACAAACTTAAAATTATCTAAACATAGTACTAGATCCATGTTTCGGAGATTCAACTTCCTCGACTGATGGATGCTCATAAATCCTGCAGTGCCTGGGTCTGCCTTGACCATGACTCACTTATTTCCTTAAAAGTCGAACATCCTCTGCTGGTTGTCAATAAGAAGTCTCTCATTTTCCAAACACCTCTCTTTAATGGCGACAAAACATTCAGTCAGGCTCGCCATTTGGATTGCCTTTGAGAAGGTGGTGAGTGCT
Source organism: Luperina nickerlii (assembly GCA_963855955.1). Taxonomy (NCBI): domain Eukaryota; kingdom Metazoa; phylum Arthropoda; class Insecta; order Lepidoptera; family Noctuidae; genus Luperina; species Luperina nickerlii. The sequence continues at coordinate 6,389,483 of OY979662.1, forward strand.
GGATCAGACGGCGGTGTGCCGTTCGATGCCTACGAGATGCTATGAACATAAAAATGCAACAAATTACTATACAGGGGTAAAACAAATATGTAAGTATCATCAACATCACATCACTCTCCCTCTAAAGGAATAGATATTACAATGTAGTATACATATTATGTGTAGTCTATATCTTGATTCTATTAGATGTAGTCTATATCTTGATCTTGATTGAATAAGGGCTGCTGTTGAAAAAACCTACAGAAAATCCCAACAAATTGGCCCAACCCGGGAATCAAAAGTGAGACCACTACTATGTAGTGCTTTTTACACTAAACCAATAATTAACCAAATTATAATTAAGTTAACCTTACATGAAGATGCAATTGGGGCATTACTCCTATGATGACGCATTGCAAGACTGCAAGTGGTGATCTAGCCTCAAACTGTAATAAAAAAAAAGTTATCTAAATATCCATTATAAAGTTAAAACATATTATTGTAAGACTTTTATATTTTAAAACTTCACCTTTTGTTCTGTATTAGGCTGGTTTTCCATTGGCACATTGTCCCTATACCGAGATGGTCCTGGTTGTATGTCCGTTCGTCCTGTAAATATAACATTACATTATTATATTTTATTAGAATTAACTTACTGGTATTGAAGGTGTGGACTGTTCGGTCTGGAGCATGCCTCTAGTAGATTGTTCTACAGGCATTAATTGGTCAGTAGGTCGTCTTAGGGGTTGCTTAGGACTCTACAAAATTAAATTTGAAAATTATAATTTCCAAGTATACAGTTTTCATATTATGTAATGAAAGTATAGCACTTCTTGGCATGCTAAAATACACAATGTTACGTTACAAAAATAAAGTTATACGTACATATTATAGTAAAACAATAGCTAATCATGTAATTTACTTAAATTTTATTAATATCTCGTGTATCATACAATACTCGTGGATGAGACAATAGTAATAATAGCCATATACTATCAGTGAAAAAATCATAATACTCACATTTCATTAGGTAGTTGTATTTATCCTCTTAGTCACAGAACTACCTATGTTAAAAGCACTCGCTGATACAAATAATCAAGCACCCAATAGTTTAAAAACTACAAATTCAAGTGATTTTGTTAGCGTCGCGTCATCGGTTGTTATTGTTATGTCATGTTGACTTTTAATTCATCTTCGCGTCGCGTTGCACGAATAGAGCAAAGGAATCGTCATTCAGCCTTAAAATGTAATAAGAAATATGAAATAAGCTCTTTTAAATATGATATTGGTTATAGTTTAACTGTATTCCTTATAATACTTAAAGATAGACCTTTAATATATATTTTAAACCTATAAAACTCTCAGTCGAGATTGATCGATTATAATTTATAGAATTTGTGTCAAGCCCTACGTTCGTCTGAGAAACAGCGACGGGAGGTTACAGCCTTGGGTTCGACGACGAGCACAACCACGTTAGTGAATACGGTTTGAATCAGCGCTGCACGCTCGGTCGATCTCAAGGCTGTCTCGTCGACGAGCTCGTCGCAGCTTACAGCCATGAAATTGTCTTTTAGAGAATAGCACTGCAGAAGTACCGCTCTCTGAATCAAGCCCTTGATCCAGATTCTTATTATTATTAATTAAATTGAATTAATGCAAATGTTTGTGATATAATCTCTTATGACGAATTAATCGAAATTGAATGTTTATGCATTACTATTTAATTATGTACCTATAAATTATTTTGCATGCAATTGATACAATTCGTGTATAGCTAAGCATGTGGACATTATATACAAAACCAGACTGTAACACCTTTATACCATGTTTAAAGCAAATAAAGACATCTTCTCTAGCACGTTCAAATAAACTCAGCTTCAGCGTTATAATAATTGTAACGCTATGGATTTCACAGATATGAGGTTTTGTTTGGGTTTTAGAAAATTCCGTGGTGTTACATATATCTTATAACTTTCCTCAAAAATTGGGCTATCCAATACAAAAACAAATTTTTACATTCGACTGGTGGTTTTAGAGATTAGCGCATTTAAAGAAATAAAAAAACTCTTCAGATTCAATAATTTAGTAAAAAAAAAGTTTAAAAAAAGTAAATAAAAGTAAGTCGGAATACAGATCATTTGAGTGAAATAAACGGGCCCTGAATTTATTTATCATTAAATCAACAGTCAAAAAATAAAATTCAAAAAATTACACGGTGTTTATAACTACGGAATAACACAGAAACTTTATTGGAAAAATATTTTCCATGCACGTAACAGTAGATAGATACATGGAAAATAATTTTCGGAAAATTTCTGAGTGATAAATATTTCCATGCAGCAGGTACACGCAAAATATTTTTCTATTGGCAGTTACGGACTGTGCGTACCTGCATCATTGCAAATCGACAGGCTGTCAAAGTCCTTCAGCTTAGGCTGGCACGCCACCAAAGACTTCGCGTGGTACTAGGGAAACATAACCTATGAAGAGATATAGCCACATGAAATAAATAATGCCTGTCAGCATCCAATGACGATATTAAACCTTACCGTACCAACAATAAGACCTACACAAAATTTGAACGGAAGTACCTAACATAGTCTTATTCATTCACGCAGTGCTGGCCCACCCCAACTAACACCTGTGTTGTAGGCGCACGGGGCTGGGTTGGAAAATCTCACTCTTGACAATTTCAATTTGGTTAACTTTTGTACATAGCAAAATCTTAAAATGGTACCAAAACAGTCGTATTAATTTATTTTTGTTATGAATTTGTCTTTTTCCACAGATTTATTTTAGTAATAAATTTGCATGATAAATTTCTTTTTAAAAGCGAAATAATATATTTAGGAAACGGGGAAATGACACGTAGGCACTAACATTAACCCTGGAAAGTATTATTCAAGGAGACAAAAACTATTCCATTTTAAATGTTTGCATGCTTTCAGTTTTCTCTTAAAATTAAAGTTACTTTTGACTATTTTGTGTATGTGGGTAGTTTAACATTTAATCTATAACTAAATATAGTAAAACAAAGACGCTTTCCGTGTCTGCCTGTCTTTTACTAGTTGTTCTTCTAAACCAAGTCTTTAATTGGTTAGCCAAAATCTAATAATCCGGTATCCGTGGTTTTTACCAATATTTGGGGAATTTATTCCAAAAGGTTGATGTGTATTTAATTAATATTACTAATTAACTTACCCACTACAGTGTGGCAACTAGGTTATCACATTAATTGAAACCACGTATTCTACATTACATATTTTAAACAAACAAAACAATTAAAATAATTAACATTCTAGACGTGGAACCATCCTGGAACCTTCTTTTTCGTTATTTAACAACTTTAAACTTAATTGTTGATCCCTTCGCCCCGCGCGTATCTAATGCTTTATTATCAGAGGCTGATTTATTTTGTGCGAATGTTTTAGCTATTTATTTTGTTTGAAAAAATCGTTTTTCCATTTTTAGTAAAATTGTTTATTTTATTATTTTAACAACTTGTAACAAGGGGCAGGTCATACATAACGCACATGTAGGTACATACAATGTTTCATGTACACGACAGGACGCAACAAATATCCGCATCCGCCACAATCGGCACCTGTACCAGGGAAACATAGCTCTGAGAGGGCTGTTTAAACAAGTTTTAAACCATACACTGAAGGCATAGAGGCTAAGAAGAAAATCGCCTCGACTGAAACATTTTTGGTAACGTCTCGAATTGTCTGGTACTCCTACAGCTACATTAATAGGTACGGCAAAAAAAAAACATGATGTAATTTTACTTTACTTAATTCGTTGTTGAGGCAGATGTACGGATTTCGAAAGATATTATTTTATTTTCCAGCTATTTATTTTCAGTAAAAATACTTGGTAATAATAAATTAATATGATTTATTTTAGATCTCGAAGAAGCTATGCACACGTTTGATGAAGCAAAGAAAGCGGTGACGACCTGCCAATATGACTACTTGGATTACAGAAACCACGAATTTGACAAAGATTACAACATTTTTGAAGACAAGACAAATGCTTTGAGAGAGTCTATAGGAAACACTATAGAAGAGAATTTTTCTACTGTTTGGGAGACACCTCAAGGGATAAAGTTTTTGACTAGATTTGAGAAGGTGCGTAAATTATATTAAACTTTATTATTAGCTAGCAATTATTGAGGGCTAAGGGATGCCTTGTTATTGATGATGATGGACCGTCAAGAATTTTTCATTGTCTATGGTTGATTTGTTAAAAATCAAACTGGCTGCCGAAAGTAGCCGATCACCGACCGTTATCGAATTTAGAGTGTGATTTCTGAAATGGTGATTGTGATACGTTAACAAATAAAATAATTCTATTCCTTTTCCTCATCCATCGCTTTCCATCACGCGTGATCGATCACGCGTCAATAGCAGGCCCATAAAGCAATATAAAATAAACTTAATTACCAAATGATTGTGCACAATAATTTCAATTGATCAGAGGGGCGCTTGTAATTGGCCTTCCTTCTTACTTAGCTGTAAGTATTCCAAAATACGTTAAATAAAATAATTGCGTTAACTGCAAAGTTCTTAGTGGAGAGGCTGGTGGCTAAGTCATAACAGCCGCACGGGTCAATTGATCAGGTTAAGTTACGCTTGCCGCGGTTGATCCGTGGATGGGTGACCATCTTAACATATCAAGGCCTCTCCGTGCTTCAGAAAGCACGATAAGCCGTCGGTCCCGGCTGTCATTCGTGAATCTTTGACAGTCGTTACGGGTCGTCAGAAGCCCGAAAGTCTGACAACCAATCTTACCACGGGGTATCGTATTACCAAGTAATTGGGTTGTGGAGGTCAGGTAGGCAGTCGCTCCATGTAAAATACTGGTATTCAGCTGCATCCGGTTAGACTGGAAGCCGACCCCAACATAGTTGGGAAAAGGCTAGGCAGATGATGACTGCAAAGTTCTTAGTGCCGATGGAAACGCTTTTCCGGGAATTCATTGTAGCAAGGTTAAAATTTCGGGTTTTCGAAAACGAACGTGTTATTCTTTGTTACATTTGCGATTTTTTGTTATTAGAAAGGGAGATTTTTAGATTTTCCCCGAATTTTTCAACCGAAATTATTTTCTCTGGCTGTATAAAGATATGTCAATAATATTGATTTTTTATGTAGGTTACAAATTAGTTCCAAGCAGTCTGCATACGGGTAGAGTTAAGGTTACAGGGAGTATCATTATAATATTATGAGGCAGTAAACCTGTGGTACAAATAAAATGGTTCTCTAAATGTAGGATAAAAAATGAAAATTGCCAAAGATGACTACGGCGCAGTGGCCGATGGAAACGCTTTTCCGGGAATTCATTGTAGCAAGGTTAAAGTTTCGGGTTTTTGAAAACGAACCGAGTTTTTCAACCGAAATTATTTTCACTGGCTGTTTAGAGATATGTCAATAATATTGATTTCTATGTAGGTTACAAATTAGTTCCAAGCAGTCTTCATACGGGAAGAGTTAAGGCTACAGGGAGTATCATTATAATATCATGAGGCAGTAAACCTGTGGTACAAATAAAATGGTTCTTTAACTGTAGGATGGAAAATGAAAATAGTTAAAGATGACTACGGCGCAGCTTAGATGTGTTTTTAGTTAGTATTTTTTTCATTTTAGGTCAGCCAAAAGATCATGATAACGAAACTGAGTGAAAAGTACGACAGAGTGCTGAGATACTGCGAGAAGGAAGTGGATAAGATAACCAAAATGTTCAAGAGGCAGCGAGAAGATCCGCCGCTTCCCCGTAACTACTCCCCAGTAGCTGGTAAACAATATTTTTATTAAACTAAGGGCTGATTTTTCAATCAGCTGATAACTTTATTCGAGGAATATTTCAAAATTTTGACAGTTATTCCATACAAAAACTGTCAATCGTCAATTTTGTTTCTCGAATAAAAGTTATGTGACGATGGAAAAATCAGCCCCTTATCGTATATCGTGTACCAGAGGCGCAGATGTCACAAAAGGTGTATCACAATCGACCGTTTTACTAAATAAAACAGAGTTGATTCCGTACATAATATTGGACTGTAATCAGAAATAGGTTTGAATATATTGAATAACAAAATAATATATTTTTTTTATTATAGTACTTGAAGGAAGAATTTATCTAGTTTTAAGTTATGACTTATGGTACAAAATATATAATTCGAAATAAATGTTTTTGTTAGTAAGAACATGCCTATGACACGCTGCAATATCCAAGCAATCATGATAAAAGTTAATAAGCAAAATACCTCACAGTCACACTTATCATATTTTAACTAGCATAGAAAGAGATAGCATGCTGTTACAAGTTCCATCCCTTACTTGTCTGATAACATTGCTGATGACGTAATTGGAATGCTGCTGGGGTGGGGGATGAGTTTGTCTGACGTCACAATTTTCGTAGTCGATACAAGGGCGACAGTATCCATCGTAGGCGGACATTGATCGGAAAATAAATAGGCTGTTGAACTTTCAGCATTGAACTTGGGCGTAGTTCGAGGAATATCGTGGTATCGTACTGAAAGAGCGTTTCGTAAGAAATAATGAAGTTTATTTTTACTTTTTAGGCCCTACCCAAAGGATCCCACCCACTTACTAAGCCTGAACAGTATATCCGACCGCCCGTCAGTCTGTCACGGGGTTTTATCGTTTTAAATATAATATAGCTAGTTGAAATATTCAGAAAATACGAAATTAATCTCTTAAGGTCGTCGTTCCATTTAACTGATACGTGGTCTCCACTCTGCTCTACCGGCCAACGATTCTTCGACAAACATGGCCAGCCCACTGAAACTTCAGTTTGCTTAGTCGGTAACTTCAGTTCAGCCATGGCGCGTTGAGCGACCTTGAATTTGTGGACATGTCCGACTGTCAGTGTTCACATTTCGGCGTCGTATGACATAACGGGCAGGACGCTATGGTTGTATCTACCGAGCTGGATGACTTGCCCTAGGTAGACATACTCCTACACAACTTCGAGAAGCGACCCTTTGATATATATTGGACTCGGCAAGACGTGTAAATTGTTCATTACTTTCGTCTTGTCCAAATTCATGACGAGGCCAACCCGACGAGAGGCTCCATTTAGGCTGTGCAGCATCTGGTCTAACTGTTCCAGCATCTCTGCCATTATGACGATGCCAATGGCAAAGCAAAGGTGTGAGATGTACACGCCATTCACGTTGATACCCTGTCCAGTCCAGTATCTTAAAGACGTCGTCCAACGCATTATTGGTGAACATTTTCGGGAATATCCCATCCCCTGTCTCACTCCTCTCAGCAGTTTGATGGGACTGGTTTTCTGATCCTGAATCTGGACAGTCAGTGTGGCAACGCCATACAGACATCTCAACACTTCGATGCAGTCGACCAGTCAATGCGACATCGTTGTAGAGAGGCCAAATCTGCCCATATTACGATGGAGTCGAAGTCTTCTGTACAATTCGCCGAACATTATGGATGTGGTCTACGGTACTAACCCTTTATAAAACCGAATTGATCTGGTGGCTTAAACTCTCAAAGTCTCGGCAAAACTGTTCTTGACGACCCTCGAGAACAGCTTGTACACGTCGCTCAGAAGTGAGATGGGTCTGTAGTTCCTCAGCAAGGTTTTGTCACCTCTTTTGAACAGAACTAACGCGGCTTACTTTTCTACTGAATCCAATACCTCTGCGATTACCTTAGTTAGACCATATTTTATGACTTTTAGTATAAGTCACCCAAGTTGTGCTCATGGCAATATCTTATTCGATAATTCTTTAGGATATTATATTCAGTACCTACTGCTTTGATGTGCTGACATGTTATGTATCTTTTAAGATTTAAAGCCTTTATACTTAATGTCCTACTTTCGTATGATGATGTGACGATTCATGGGGGAGGGCGTTATTCACCAGTAGTGGATGTCTTTATACTTCAATGATGATGATAATGAAATTAGACGTCATACTATAATGATGTTGATGATGATGCATTTATGTCATTCAGGTCGTATAAAATGGTCCCGTTGCCTGATGCACAACATGACGGAGACGGTCGAGAATGTGTGCGCGCACCCGGTACTCCGGGCCCTGCCAGCTTCAGCTGACATGATGAGGAAGTACTCCAACACCCGCTCCCTCATTCACAACTACGAGGAGACCATGAAAGCTGTATGGATGAACCAGAATGTGAGATTTTTATGAATTTATTTTATCACTATTCCTGACCTTTTGGTCACCGCGGCCAATGTCAACGGAGATTTGCCAAGTTCGTAAGATATATTTTAGTGCAGAAGTGTGTGCGCAAAACAGAGGTGCACTCATTCTTCTCTCACTCTCATAGTCCGATGGGACTGCAATCCGACACGAATGGGGAGAGATCATGCGCAGGACCAACGGCTTTACGTGCTTTCCGAGATATGGGGGTGGTGTCACACCATCTACTTCTAAACTCCGTGCTGCGACTGAGAAATTTCTAATGGAAAACCCAATAAAACTATCAGACCTGAATTTTATTTATCATGGTGAAATATTGAAGAAGTCGCCGCATACAATGTAATTGAACTAAAAAGTTTTTATAAGGTTATTCCTGTAAGTGTGACATGATATATTGTCTATTGTTCAATAAAACAATTAAAAAATGTTGGCTGTCAATGCCAATGGGTAGTCAAAACATTACCTATGTACTTACTAATTATCACCCACTGCATCATTAAAATTATAATATTTCATGCAAACTACATACAAAAAACAAATAACAGAAGCTATTATCTAAAAAGTGACGTTATGTGCTTGTGCAAATCGTTAAGTCAATTTAATATTTATGTGATCCTATTGCAAGGAAGATTTAAAATTATGTAAATATTATCTTCGAACTTACAAATAAAATCTTTTATTGGTGTGTAAAAAAATCAAGGAAGTGATCATTTATTTACATAGTTATTATATGTTTAGCTGCTTCAGCGACATTCCTGCAGATCCATATCCTTTTACGATTCGGCCAAAGTGGCCGTTTTACTACTTACACTTAGAAATGGTGAAACAAATATTTACATTTGCATAATGCCAAAAATGTGACGTCGGTATTACATTACATGTAAGTAATGAGTTTAATATGACAAAGTCCAAAAGTGTGGTCCGCTTACGAAATCAAAGTTTTCGTAAGGGTAGTCGTGTCGTACAAGGCATCATACTAATAAAATAAAGTAGAAATACTGCTCTCTTAACTTTATCCTTTACAAGGTGTCCAAGATCAAAAGCTGGTCATCATTTAAAAAAAATACAGTGACAGACCTTTTTTTTTTTGTGGATGGGAAATCATCAAATGACTCCTCCCGCTCTGGGTGGAGCGGAAGGGAGTGTCAGACTCTTACTGACTAAAACCCACCCGTGTTCCTTCCTTCGCCCTTTATGTTCCGGGCCAGCGGTAACCCTTTCGGACAATCCCGCTGACCCGGCAGGCTTCGGCCCTGACGGGCCCCTTCAGTTGATCCTGACATCTCTTTGAGGCGCGCATGGAACACGTACGCGCCGTCCGGCACGGGCCTGGTCCTGATCGGACGGTGAGTTACCCATTACTCACCGCCCGCAGGCCCGCACCTACGGTGGCCGGGAGTCGTCGCGCGGCTCCCGACGCCCGGAGCGTCTCCCGCGGCGGCTGGGACGGGAGGCAGTGACAGACCTAACTCAAATAAGACAACTTCTGTATTTTACTAACAGACAACGAGCTCTGAAATAGGATGGCGATACAAGAACGAATTGTAAGTTACAGATGTCAAACTGGTATACGACTTGCATTCACCCGAACACTAGAGAGTTTTGTTTCAAGTTAACGACCTTACATTTTGGTGGTTCCTACATAAACACCACGCACAGTTGATTAATAATTATATTACTGAACAAAAGCCTTTCTATTTCGATGTGAGCACGATCCTTGACAACTGTTTTGCGTCTCCTTATTAGTTTAGAATTGCGATATTTTTATTAAACTTTTTTTTTACTTTAACAGTAAATTTAATTTAATTTATAGAATATTCGGTGGTGTATTAAAAGTTTAATAAATTAGGTATTATCCAATATGTACCGAAAACAATGAAACAAAATAATTATTATAGATGTCACTTTAAAGTTCTCTTTGAAACTGATAGTAAAACGTGATTTACTTGATGCACGCACACTGGTAATATTCATATGTGTATTGATTCAAGTACGTACTTTGGGGTTGGTTACATCCTACACACTGAAGATTGTACGGTCTTGGTTAGAGAGAGACAAACACAGTTTAAAAGACACATTTGCCAGTTTTGAACAATAGGGGTTGTTTTACCCACCCCTATCGAAAGCGATAACTGGACTCGGTTCTGGCTGGCAGTACGTTTTCTTTGCTTTCTGATATCCTAGTACGTAGAGGTTTATTGAGAAAGCCTTATACTTTCTGCGATGCCGAAGCATAGCCCATGCCGCTTATGCATAGGAACACCGTTCTTTCAATGATATACAATTAGTGAAATGTTGCTATACAATGCGCTACAATTTAATATTTGTTATATTAATATTCTCTCTCAAACGGTTAACTTATCTTTTGAGATCTAGAAGAAAATATGACCACGGTACGAAATAGTAGAATGTGTCATAAGGGACCATAATAATGTATTGAGGGCGAGAGGGATACGACCCTCGAGGTTAAATTATTTTGGTACTGTGTGGCACACTCTGCTTTTCTTCCCCTTCTATGAGAAAAATGAATAAGAGATTCTTTTGAATATTTATATTTACATAACCAAATTACAAATAAATTTTACTCTCCACGTCATATTAAGATAAAGGTTAACAAATTGGCATCAGTATAATTATTTATTTACCATATAATACTTAACGAAAAGCTGAGCTGGAAAGAAGGAAATGTCTGTAAATGATACACTTTCCCGACGAGTGGCCCGTCCTCACCTCGGTTCAGCCGTAGTTTAGCTGGTTGGCCCGGGCAGTTTTTCTCTGGACCCGTATGTACTAGCAAAATATAAATAAAAGGGCATGCGTTGTTGGGGTTGCGTTGAAAATATTTTGTACAACGGATGGTTCACCATCCGTTGTACCTACAAAATATTTTTTCAGCTAGGAAAATAAATTGTCAGTATAAAGTTTATATTTCTTTGTTTTCATTTATAATAGAATAAACACAATGACAAAGACTATTGTTAGTGGAACGAAGATTTTTACAATGGACAAAGCCCAAGTATTGAATATGGAGTCCGTTACGAAAGAGAATTAATTGAGTTTGTCTGGAATATAAATATAAATATATAAAACATAGACAGAGCCTGCAACGCTCCGCGTTCACAAATGGGTAACCATTTTACAAGCAATCGGTACTCGGATATATGATCTTACTTACGAAGATTGAAAATTAATCTAATGTTGTTCAGAAGATTTATAACCCTTTCGGTTATGGTATTTTGCTCAGAACTTCATACTTAATTCACTACATAACTATCAATGAATATAACCCATCTACTACACATACGCACTTAACCACACACACAATCACAGATAATTATGTCTGTAAACTGGTTTTTTAAAACGCTAGGGTAGATGGGTAGATGTCACTATTATCAAAACGAAAGTGACGTAGCGTCGTCCGTCCATCGCTGTATTAAAGCGGGCTCCGGAAATCAATCTCCTGACTGGTTCTGCTATCTTAGTACCAAAGCTCAAATGCAAAGCTAATGTTCGAGAAAATAAATGTGGCGCTCGTGTGGCCTACACGTGGCAACAAGATGACACTTTATTGTACGAAAACACGAGTAAACACTGCAACTCGACTATGGGTACTAGGATAGAATGAGTTCTTAGGAGATCGATTAAAAAAATTCAAAATGGTGCCATCTACCTTCGCAACGATACACTACGTCTGTGTCTGAGTAAACTTAGACTCTATTTTAAACCTTAACTAAACTGGTTCATTCAGTTTCTATGATGGGTTTAATAGATGACTCCCTAGCTAGTTGGTCAAAGCTGGGTGAATGGCGACGTTGGGCAATGTGTTGGTTCAAATTCCCGTCTTTTTAAAAGTATTCTGATAGTCCTAACGAAATATACGTAAATAACGTAAGTAACGTAAATTAATGTTATAGCAGTAAAATATTTTTGAATTTTATGGGTCCTCCACATTGTGACGTTGTTTATAGGTAAAAATTCATATAATGTAGGTATAGGTACGATCGCGTATTCTCGCGACTGTCGGTTTTAGCTAGGACCCGGTGAGTTGGGTTGCGGTTGATTTACATTATTTAATCATTCTTCCTTACTAACGTCGTAAGGAGTTTACTCCATTGTTTGACAGTGTACATTAAAATTATGTCTACTTCTCTCGAACTACGTACACAGAATTTTTAAATAATGGTTTAAAAATGGGTATCTTAATTTTGAATAAATATATTTAGAAGTATTATAAGTAGGTTGAAAGTTCTTTCCATTGGCATATATCTTAACGCTATTGGGGAATGCAGCAGGCTTAACGTTCTGTCCGACACTCCACTATAGTATATATACAGTACACTAAAATATATATAAATAAATAAAATCTCGGAACGAAACTATGTGCAAAGTTTAAAATCAATATTCGCCGTCATTTTGCTTATTTTCGTAGATTATCTGTTATTTTTTTCTTAAAACTGTTGGGCATTAGAACAAACTATAAGTATTGATGACCCGTACGCAAAATACGCGCATTGACGTGGAGTTGCGGACACCAGCCCGTATTACCTATTACCTATTAAGTATTGATGACGTCATAAAAAATAATGGTTTACATGATGTGTAGACTTTTGGTACCGCTAGACGACTGTTGTGTTTGTTTCCTATCGAATTCTTTCTTGGAAAATACTACCAACTCGCGCCCCTGTTTTGTATGGTTATTCAACTTGACAAAACTTTGGGGTATTTTTATTATTTGTTTAAGATTGTTAGAAACGAATTTATATATCAATGTTCCGGAAAAACATCTCTAAATGATGGTGTAAACCGTATCAAAAACCGTTGCGTATTAAAAGATCAACGAACGCTGTAAACAGGCATAAACCAGACGTCACTTTAATTTATAATACAGAAGAAGAAGTAGAAAATATAAGTAAGTTCAATCTTTTATTTAATGCACATAAAAGTAAGACACACAAAATCACAATTAAATAAATGAATACTTTATAACTAATATGATTTGATTTACATGTTTAAGTACTTACATAATAAAAATAATTGTTAATTTTATTTTAGTATTAGCTTCTAAATTGTAATTGTTGTGTCTTTGTGCATAAATCTTTACATAGTAGGTATAAAACAAAGCCACTCCCGCTGTCAGTAAGCTTAGATCTTTTAAACTATGCAAGGATTTTAATGCAGTTTTCAGCAATAGATATAGTGATTCAAGAGGAAGGTTTATATGCATATTACATGCATATTATAGTAGAGAACAGTATTATTCCTATCCAATTAAATACATTAGATACGTTGTACATTTTATGTAGATCAAAATTGCGTATCAATAAAATTAATATCTTAGAAGATATCAGAGATTTTAAAAACGGGGGCAGATTGGCTGGAGGGCCGTATTTCCGTCCCGGTTGGCAGCGGTCGGCGGGCGCGGGGCGTGCCTATATATAAAGATATTCTGTAGTTTAGACTAATCATAATATTTTTAATCACTCCCCACTGCCCCACATTGGTATCTACATTGCACCCGTGCGAAGCCGTGGCGGGTCGCTAGTATAATATATTATATATATATATATGGAATAGATAGAAGAAAGATGTTCTGATAAATTACCGATGTCCACAATATAGGATGGACGTGGATCTGATGGCTTCAGCTGGCGGGATAGCTGGAACGACGTCGTCCCGGAGTACTAGTACGTCATAACTGTTCAGAAGCGATGCTGACGCATAATTATATCAATGGTAGTTTTATATTCGTGCCAGTGCAGGGGTAGCATCAAAAGAAGAGATGTTGCAACAGTATTAGTTTTAGAGATGATTGGTGCGTGCTAATATATAAATAACTCTGTACTATTTATAAAAGAAGACTAGAATAAAAATAGACTTACACAGAATTACAGAAGGTGTTAGTATAATTTGCATTTAAAATAATATTATAAGTTTAAATATGTAACATGTAATTAAATTATGTAAAATTGTAAATAAGTACTAATCAATCCATCCCCTAATATTTCATTTCGCTGAAAAGAGGTTAGGTTATGCATATTTTACAAATAGATTCTAAAACATTCTTGGAGAGATTCTTACCAAAAATAAATCAACTAATCTGCAGAATATTCATTTGGGTAACTAGAACAGTTTTACCTTCTCATTTTATGAAGCAAAGGATTATTATAATATTTTTATACAGTTTAATAACTTAGTTCTTTGTATGAGTGGTACTTTATTATTTTTATCTACATGTTTTCCGGTAACTAGAACTTTACTCCAATCAGATTACGTCGTCCGCGTAGCACAAGCACGGACTATATTTTGCTACTCAGATGCGTAGGCGAGATCTACTACGAGTACGTAGTAAGCGTAGCCGAGACAATGCTACGCCGTAGCTGCGTAGTAGGCGTATATAAGGAGCTTTGTGCTTTAAATAACTTTCTCGCAATGTAGAAATAATTACGTCTGTGGGTTATGAGGACATAGGCAGAGAAGTGTCTGTTGTGTCTACACAACTTGAGTTAATTATGCTTATTTTCTTTCCAGTTGTGGGATGTGGATGACAGCCTGAACAACACGCTACTGAGAATTGATGACAGTGGCTGCGTCGTCGTAAATCTCGACCACACAGTACGACTCCTGATCAGAGAATCCGACTGCCTGGTGAAAATGGGCGTCGATTTACCCATTGTGTGCCACTCGCTGTATGCTAAGAAAAATTACTTTACTCTCGTCAATGATTCTTTACAAGTGAGTTGGAAATACTATTTATAGTTCAGCCAAGTTGAGTGGTTTGCACAAGTGACAGTTTATTGAACTAAACTTCGGCTTATTATCATCTAAAATATTTATGAATGGATTTCACGTTGCTTTATTTATATCTATATTTTTTCAGTTCCTCTTAGAGGACTACCTTCGCACAGTACGGCGTGTGAAACTCGAGGTTCGCCCACTTTTTCTCCCTCAAGTTGTACGGTTGTCGTCTCTTTTACTCCCTGGACTCCGATTTGTGGGTTGGACCAGTGACGACTGGCGGGAATTCATAGATCGCGCCAATGCAGCTATCAAGAGCTTTGATGTCTTAGTAACTAGGGTTCACGATATATATACTAACCGTATCATATATATGCTAAGTGGAATGCAAGACGTTACTTTAATAACTTTACCTGGTAAGTTCACTAAGTTTATCAGTAATAAGTTGAACTAAATTCAATAAATTCGTATTAAAAATCTAAAAAAAAAACAAACCCTAAGTTTAGAGATAGAATACGTTTGTTTTTAGATTTTTAAAATTGTCTGCTGATCCAGCCTACCTAATTTAGATTAGGTTGGCTGGATTAGCAGATAATTTTCAATACATATATTCGCTGGGTATTCAGAATAACAGCTAGACTTTTAAGTGTTGCGGTTTTAGATGATACAAATTTGTGTGGTGGTTTCTATAAAGGAGAATATTTAAGCTACATATGTTTTACGAGTTTCTAATCAGTTGACAAATTATTTTAATTTTATTATTTTACAGAAGAAACGCCGTGGTCAGTAGAGGAATTTATTGAAAACGTCGAAACGGGATGTCGGTAAGTAATCTAGACAATTATTTTACAAACTGTACTTGCGGTGCATAGTGATCAAGATGTTTTGTTGCTGTGGTTTTGTCCGTTTCGTTGCCTAAAAATCTTGAGCAATATTCAGGCAGTGCTCGAGGTACTTAAAGTTACGTACTACATTATTTGCAGATATGATTTCAGTTGAATCGAATACCTACCTACATGGGATTTATGTGTCCCTGGTACCGTGAGATAATTTAAAGATCAATAAATCTTGTTTTTGGCCAAATACCCTGGTACAATATTTTCTTAATAGAGTTTATTAATTAAAAGGAAAAACGCAGCATGAAAATATTTATATAACTAGTAGCGTCCCGCGGTTTTAACCGCGTAAGTTTAGATTCCATGGGAATATCGAGATAAAAAGTATTCCATGTGTTAATCTAGGAGATGGTTTATCTTTGTGCCAATTTTCATCCAAATCTGTTCAACGGCTTACGCGTGATTGAGTAACGAACATCCAAACATCTTCACAAACTTTCACATTTATAATATTAGTAGGATATTTATGTTAACTATATATTCACATACAAGTACATCTACACTTTGAAATGAAACCTAAACTAGAGTGATAGAAGTATAATAAAATAAAAAATTAAAAACAATGGATCTTCGAAACACTAAGAATACACAGAATAGAATATATCAACTTTGCAAGCAATCGGTCCTTAAACTAAAAAGCTCATATTGGCGAAACGGGATAAATTAACGGTATATTTTACCATTATTTTTAATGGTAAATGTGTTCTTTGACACCTTATATTGTAAATAGCAATCACTGAATTAGAACTTAGCAGTTTTACATAAAAGATGGTTGAACACGTAGATACAGAATAAGGAATCGTTTAAAAAAATACTATTATTTTATAGAGAAAAATAATTATAGTCGATTACATATTTGAGATTCAATACGTATCTATGGTTGAGCTTGGTTTTTTTTCTATGAAATTTATTTATACCGTTGATTGGATGCTCAAAAGAAGTTAAGCATTGCATTTATGCACATTATTCAATACTTGTTTTAGATGGGAAACCCCTCTCTGTTTAATTGTAGGTAATTATTATTTTGCCTTTCATGAACACTTTCATCAATTTTCTGTTAAAATAAACACCTTTTCGTACAGCTTCAACTTATTCTGCTACGCTGGTACTGTGGCTGGAGAAATATTGAACTGAATTGAACCCCTCGGGTACGGAACTCAGATCAATACTTGTTTTGATATGAGAAAAGTTATATTTTCTACCAATTTGGGAATTAGGGGCTAATCTTCGATATAAACGGTAGCTTCAAAGCTAATAATACATTTAGAGGCTGATTTCTACATCAATAAGATTGATGTCATGCGTCATGTTAATAATTATCTAACAAGCGGTTTAAAGTCTTCAGAAAGTATTTGAAGACAATTGTTAATTTATACACCTAAACCGTATTATTTTTCAGTAATGCGTGCGTAGAGCTGAACCGTAAGAGTCTCATGGTAGAGGAGGCAGTTGAAGAAGTTTTGGACTTGGTGAAGAAAGCGGCTCAGCAAATAAAGCCAACTGAAATCAACCCGGACTTCGAGTTTCTTATCGCTGAAGGTGAGTTAAAATATTTTTAACACACCCTGACACACGAAAGTAAAAATGGTTAAATGCAATATTGCCCAGATTGATACATAGAGGTACCGGCTCCTGATAGCTAGCTGTAGTGCGAAATTATTCGCGGCAGCAAAGTAATCTAACCGTGAATAGGAGAAAATGCCAGCCAACTGATCCCAACACAGCTACGGTAACCCCTAGTACAAGCAGACCGAATAAGCAATATCTAACTGTCTGAAGACAGAAAAGGATAAAGCAACCACGAGTCGCCATGAGTATGAAAGGAGCATTTTGTTCATTCACTCCAGTCATAGCACAGTTTATGTAGGAGAAGCACGTTTGTGTTCCGAGATTCGTAAAATATAATTTTTTTAGTACAAAATTACCTGTGGTATCCGAGGAAGTCCGAATAGATATTAAGTAGATAGTACCGATTAACTGACGGTCAATTTTAGGCGTCATAGGTATATAAATGACTGTCATATTTAGAATATATGTTTGTTCATTCTTCTGACTTCAAGGTAATGTTATTCAATCATAATGCTGGCCTATGTAACTAACCTATGCACAAGCGATTTTAACTGATGACTAATGCTAAGTAATCTATATTGTAACTCTGTATTCTTAAAAAGCGTTTGCGATTTGTAGGTAAAGGTGAATAAATGAAACAAGTAAGTAAATATTGGCGGTATTTTAATGCAAATGTACAATACAAAAATATTATAATTAAATATTTTAAAACGGGGAGAGTATTGCCTTTTACTAACCGTACTGACAACAATTTTCGTCCATTTAATAATAGTAATATAAATAATTAATCTAAATGAGAATAACAACACATGCCATTGCATTGCTTTGTTATGTTACGAGTTTATGACTAACAGCAGTAACAGCTAAAAATATTAAATTATGCATTGTTGACTACACCAACCCAATAATCCCAGTCTCAATCTTCTGTTGAAGACTTTGAGAGATACAGATACACAGACTCAATCTTTGTTTGTTGGATTTATTGCTGTATGAAAGATATAATATTAGATACGAGTATTAGCAAGTGCCTACTTATGTTTCCTAACGATTATGATCTCCTAGTCCTAAAATTTCAGAAATTGACTCGTTTGAGTCTTGAATAGGCTCCGATAAAGTCAGACAGTGAAGTTCGTGACGGCTCTCATACTCGTACTACTCCGACTAATTAGTTGCCGAATTGTTCGGTTTTGCCTGCTGCAGCAGTCGTTACCACAACTCTTCTCAAATTGAAGGGAACAATATAACAATAGTGAAAGAGATAATTCAATGAAAATTATATTGAAGCTATGTAGCTTGTTGATATTGTAGCATAGGGCTTATGAAATCCTGGTGGGCTAGCGCTACGTTGTAGCTTGCATGGTGCCCATTTCATCGCATGTGGTATTAATTTGGGTAGGCACTGGTGTGGCACTATTACAGCTTACAAACACCGTTTCCTACTACCTGTCTTTAGTATTTTAAGATTAATTTTGACTTAATAGTAGCTAGATTCCAGTAAGTACATATATTATCTAACAAATTAAAATTAACGATTGCGATTTCACTAACATACACCAATATCTTATTTTACATGTTGATTGGCGGATTCACACTAAAAACAAATAACGTCAAAGAGTGGTCTAAGCAATAATATGTAAGTCAATGGGTCTAAGGAGTCCATAATCTGAGTTCCAGGACTTAGGTACTGAATCATAATCTGAAAAAAATCATAATGGTTGTGGAGAGGTATTATTATTAAAGACAACAATAAATTCTGTGCGATTTTAGCTTTTTAAATCTAAGTCTATAAGCGGTTAGTAACCCTAGAGATATGAATAAAGGTATGGTACATTATCTACTATTCTTATAGCCAACGTTATGTTATAATCATAGATGTCTTGGTTAGTTCTGTTATCCTAGTGCGCCATCATCGAAAAAGTCTATAGGTAGATTTCCACCGGTATATTTGAGCACGTGGCGAATGCGGCATTGCTAGTCAGCAGCTTGTTGTTCTAAGCAACAAAGGCAATGTAGTATCGGAAAACATACTACGGAAAATTTTATTACTAGTTTTTTGATGATACAAGAAAACTGAAAAAAAAAACGTAAAAATTTCAAGTGTTACAGTTTTCGCGAAAATCTAAGTACTTCACGGAGTAGGTATGTACATTGCCAACTATGCTATAGTGTGATGTGAACAGATTTCGGTTATGTTTTTACTTTAAGGGGGAAGCGATAAGGTAACCCGCGTAATTCAAATTATCTTACGTTTTTCACGATTTGCAGGGCAGTATCAGGTTGTAGATATGTTGACCAAAATATGGTTCGCGGCAGTAATAAATATGTGTTTCCAGAATTGTAATAATTAAAATCATCAATTTAACTCCTTAAGTTAGAATTGACCCCATGTCATGTCTTCACGCAATAGTTATTCAATGGGTTATGTGAACTAAGAAAGATTTATTGATAATTTTAACAATTAAATACTAATTTTTTGGCGTGAAATTGTGACTGAATTAATGAATGCTTATGCCATTGAACTGTCACTATATAACGTTATGATTTCTTGAACATTTGTCGTTAGTTGGGCACTGCAAGGTTACAAACATGGTAGCAATAATTGGAGCTGTCATGGTGTTATCAAACTCGTTAGCTAAAATACCGTATGTTCAGCTTCAAATGAGGGCTTCGAAGGGAAGCTGGGTCGAAGCTGAGCTTAAGTGAAGATAGCGGAGTGCAGTCTGATTCAACATCAGAGCTATTATAGCTATAAACGAAAAATGCATTTGCGTTGATTATGTCAATCTCAGGCACAGAAGAAAGTCAGTGCAGAAAACAAAAATAAAATACTGGGAAATTATTCGGCGGTTATTAAAAAAAAATGGCTGTTCCATACATTTTCACCACGTAGTTATTTTATTTTATTCTATTCAGGAAATTTACAGCTAATTTAAACGGTGCTCTTAAACAATATGCATTTGAAGGCCAGTTACAAGTTTTCACTGATAAACACACATACGCACCCTCACACAAACACATACACAATCATTATTATACTTTTCTATGAAAAAGCAATTTTTTTTATCGGACTATTTCTACGCTAGAGGGTCTAGAATCATGTGTTGAATTCATGGTTGCAATCGCGTTGATATCTCTGCCATATTACTACACCCCAACTAGTTTAATTTTAAATGAAATAAATTAAAAAACACCGATTGACACTAATGCGCGTGTATACCGCAATTTCTTTACTGCGTACGTATTAACGATACTCACCGTCTACACACAAAGTTTAGCAGCTATAATAGTCTAAACTCTTAAATTAACACATGCAAAGCTACATTATTATCAAGAAACAAATAAACAGCTCTCAAATATAGAATAAACTGTCTGTGAAATTCTTACCAATTTTCATAAGTTAACAGTTTATAATGGCTGAATGGAAAATAATTTCTATAATAAGTATTAAGGATTTTTTTGAACATAAATAATTATAATGTTTGTAAATTTGTTTTTCGTTGAAGTTTGCATGCTTTAATTTTTAAGCAAAACATGTATCATCTCATGTGCTTAAATAACACCTATGTACTCGTATACCATGTTTTACGCAAATAAATTACCTTACCATAGCTTTAAAAAAAAAACAAATTACTAAATTGTTGTGACTCTTGTGAAAATGTATTCCAATAAGCTGGACGGGGTTTAGAAGTACGGTGAGTAGGTAAGCATTATAGTCACACGTTGCTTCATCCAGTTGCATGCTCGTTGCATGGTACTGAATAAAGTTCAAGTAAATTGCAGTTTGTACGTTGGGATTCCTCTCGACTTTGACACTTAATACCTAGAAATAAGGTTTCATCGTATGCATATGGGTTGTATCTGGAAGAGATGATCGACCTCTTGTTTAGTTCAGTTTTCCTAGTACCGTCAATTTGCAAATGCCGAACTTTGTGGCAACTTCATGGCGTTTGCAAATACCTAAATCTTTTGGCAACTTCAGGGTGGTATAAACGTGTCTCCCTTGTTTCATCAAAAAGAAATTGCCAAATTATCACTTCCCAAACAATTTTCCGCATAATTTCATTTGCCAAATCATTACATAGCAAATAATTGTTCCAAACATTGCATTGGTATAAAGAAGGTTGCTAAAATTTGTTTGGGTAGTGAAATCCCGGTATAAACGGCTCTCCTAAAATCAGGTTCACATAAATAAGCCGTTCTGATTTTAGAGTATCAATTCGTTTTCTTCTGTGATGAGAACACTTTTATTAATATAACTAGCTACCTAGCCCTGCTTCGCACGGTTTATAAATACATACCTTATGGAATAAATTCTCTAAATTATGGCGAAAACCGAATCTAAAGCCCATGGCTGGCGGGATGGCTGATGGACAGAGCCTCACGTCCCAGCCGCCGCGGGAGACGCTCCGGGCATCGCGAGCCGCGTGACGACTCCTGGCCACCGTACAAAAACTGATGTTAAACCCGAGTCTAAGTTGTCAATTTTGCATTAAGAACTTTATTTTCATCGGAATAAAGTTTAAAATACGATTACTGTCTCGTAGGTTTAGGATAGCTCTAAAGTTAGAACTCGTTTTGTAATAAGACGGTTATAGTTTAGGTTATTTTTATTATTTGCCATGTAGAGGTCAAATGTAACACGTCTCCCATGAAAACATTAAAAATATACTGCACTGTGACAGGTAGAAAAACAGACGGATAACCCACAGATACAGATATCCTACCTCCTTTGTGTAGGTACAGAACCCTCATCAGAAAGTTTCGAAAGTATAATAAAAAAAAACGCTGTCCAAAAATTTGGACAGTAGTACTATAACCACGATGAATACTGCACTAGCGTTTCTTTAGGGAGTAGTTTCGGAGTACGTAATTATTAAACACTGAAAAAAATAATTTCTATCTAAAGCACATGATAGCGATTTCATTAAGAGTTACTGACTTTATACAGTAAGAAGAAATGTTTGTAAAGTAGTAAAAGACAAAACAGTAACTTTTAATGATTGAACGTACTATTTACTAAAAATAAACAACAAAAAAAAAGGGGAAACCACCATTACTGCAATTGTAAGTAAATTTCAATGGTTAGAACGATATCACCAAATGAATAAAACAGTTAATTTTGTGACCTTTTAGCTACTTAAAACGTGAAAGCTTACTGTCATGACGGTAACATTTTGCCTCAAGCTTTAACTGTATTCGGATCAGTAGAAATACTGTTTTGAACGTTAGGCTCATAAGGAACTGTTTAAAGCAGTTCAGATTAATGTTTTTTTCATTTTAATTTATTGCTTATTTCTTTCATTGTAATACAATATCACAGGGCTGGGAGAGGCCAGTTGTTTTGATATAGGAGAGTAAAACACTGCTAGATTGAGCAGGTCAGCTCTGACTAGAGCTAATATGCATTTTTAAACTTGAAAATGAACTTGGTACTATGATTAAAAAACCCATTATGTTTCCTTTGCCACACTTTACTCAGTACTAAACTGCAAGTGTGTATATACTATATACAATGTAGTTCATGACGATACGAGATAACATCATTTGAAAAACATTACGCAAGAAGATCAATAAAATTGAGAAACAATATCTTGTTGACATTCTGCATCAGAGTGACAGACGGTCATTGTCCCATTTGCACTCGTTCTTGCATAATAGGTACATAACTTTATTTTGGTTATTGTCGAGTTCAGTGCAAGCGAACTCACACATGTATTCGGGAGAGTCGAATGCATGTATGTGTTGAATATCGCGTACAGTGTATGAGCAGGATCGTTCAATGATTTACATCCTAGTTTTCATTCTATCCTAGTACCTAGCCTTACGGGTCGATGGATTATAACTATGTAGTTTAGATACAATGTATTATGCGTCCATGAGACCAATGGGGCGCGTCTGCTGAGCGTGAGTGGACCTGTGTTCGATTTTTAGGTCTGGCGAGTATTGGGTTTTTTCATAAGGAATTTCTGAGAAGTTGTCCGGAGTTTGGAAGTTGGCGGTGTGATACTCCCGTGCCTCGCTGTTGGTCCTGCGCCTGATCTCGCTGGTCCTGCTGGTTTGTCGTCCTATCGGAATATGACAGAGAGGGAGGGGAGTGCACCTGTCTCTGAACAACACTCTTGTGCACTACATTATCTCTCGCGTGGATTGCTAGTCTTTGCTGAGATTGCCCGCTATGGATTAAATTCGGTCAATAGGAATAATAATAAACTATGCTAATAGTTAGCTAGCTGACTAATAATAAGCTCTTCGGCTATAAATATGATCCAGTGTAGGTAACTACTCTCACTTGCGTAGTATTCGTCGTGACTATTAAGTCTAACGAATTCGTTATTTGGACGTATTCGGATGAGTTACTTTTTGGATTATTCCCCGATATAAACAAATGTGTCATGAAAATAGTAGTAGAAAGCAGTGTAGGGTGTTACAAAAAACTAAAGCTCTGGCTATACTGAGGTGAATCCCGCGCGGGACGACGATTGTGTTGATTAGGAAGTCACGCTACTATTCCCGTGCAATCGACGCGACCGTATTTCGTACCAGATCCCGTGCGGAATTCACCCGATCAGTTAGTTTATCACTTTTAAGGTGGAAAGCTGTGAACGTTTTCCCAGCAGTGGGACAAGGTTTAGCAAAAAATGCTGTAATAGTTATTGATGGGTCATCCTGGCTACGAGCGGGGTATTCAAGTACTCACCGTTAGGAAGTTGAGTACATCCAGTGACGAAACTATATGCCCTACCTATATATTGACCGGGAAGGTGACACACACACATCATTTTCCCTTCTTGGTAATAAACGCGGAGTAAAGTTGCAACCTGTATGAACTTCAGAATACATCGTAAACCATACTGTTTTCAAACTTAAGTTTGGTACAGCACGCTTCATAGTGATGGTTACCCCCTTGGTAATGACATCGAACCTATTTAAGTTTTTTGGAATATAACGTAAATGGCGTGTTGGTCTAGTGGTATACACTACGGCTAAGCGATGTGATGGTCTCGAGTTCAATCCGCGCATGAGAACGTTTTTTTTTTTATTTTATATATTTATTTACCTTTATTATTCTTTTTTTAGTTTCTTTAGTAGGTGATTTTTGTTTATTTTTATTAAGAAATCAAATGGAGGTTTGTAATAAAAGCTAGGCATTTTGCATAAACAATATTCATTTATTTTTCTAATTACATTTCTAGGACTTCATGGAATCCACTTCCTGGTTGAATATACAGATTCCTGTCTGTGTTAAATTGGGGTTATTTACTTATAATATTAACTAAACACAAAATAGATACCTTATTTTGGTTTAGAACGTTTAACATTAGATAACGGTTCGTTTATAGATATTTCTAGAAATATAACTACAATAATATTTATTTATTTAAAGTTGCGAAAACATACATTTTTTATACTCTGTATGATCTTATCGGAAAAAAGCCTGGTTAAAAAATGAAATGTTGTCATTTGTGCCTGTGAATTACAGAGGAAGAACCAACATGCTAAACTATAACTGTATAGCAATATACATCTTTCTCTTTTATCACATTTTCTGATAACCCTTATTTAACACAATATTAGAAAAATATGTGAGGTCAGATATGAATCGTTAACACATTAATAGACTACTTATAAACAAGAGTAACTGGATTGATAATAATAAAGGTTGTTTATTTTTGATTAACTACGAGATAATGATTCCACTGATTATGGAATGATATTGGGAATTATTAACACTTGCTCATATATGTTCCAATGCAATTTTATCAAATAAGTTACACAGTCAATCTGCTGAGTTGCCTATTCATAACGGATAGGATGGCCGTCACTGTAACACTTCTTGAAGTCAGCACTTGAACGCGTAGTTTTGAAGGGTGTGAGTGAACATTCACAATACACATTACGTTGTCGCTCCGATTCATTAGTGAGTGTAAGCAATCGGGCGAAGGCCTGGTGATCACATTTCACATCACCCGTCGCTTGATACCTTTGTATCCATCTACGAACTGTTTTTCTCTGTAATGAAAATAATAATATTAGAAAGACATTAAAAAAAATCCAACTTGGAAGTAATAATGCAACATGATTGCAACAATAAATAGGTATGTGTAAGAATAACGTAAATCTTACCGTTATGATCATATCTCGGGATATTTACTTTATGTTTTGATCCTTTTCCCACAGAACAACAATTAGCCTTCAATAAAGTTGTTAATCGAACCATACCATCGATTAATAGAATCAACTGGTCAAAAACTTAATAAATTGGATAATATTACGATGAAGATAATTACACACAAGCGAATCGGCACGAAAATGAAACCATTTGAAAAGTAAAAATACCCTCAATCACAGTTTAGTAAATAAGGCGAAGAAGTATACTAAATTCAACCTTAACTCGCAGTTCATACAGCAGTTAAGTTTCTGAAGTAAAATGAGGGTAGTGCAACAATCGGAATCAACACATTCTATTCAACCAAACAAGAAATCTATGCTAATTTCAACCTTATGTTTTAGTTAATTGAGGAGTTGCGTATTGCATTTTGTAAATCAAGACGGTAAGGTGCTAGTATTAAATATAACACGGAAGTTGAAATTTAAACCTCAATATCTAGAAGATTAGACCGTTAATAACCTTGTTCGATAAAAGGAGTAATGCTATTCCAATTTTCGTTAAGGTTGATAACTGAGCCAATAGCCTAATGGTATAAGACACGGTCTAGTTGATCGGCTGGCGCCTGGTGAAGCAGGTTCGTATCTTAATTGCACCAGTGTCTTTTTGTAAGTTATTCTTGGTATCTATACAGTTCGGCCAGAAGGAAGCCGATAAAATACCATATAAAATTATTAAATACTTGCAAATATTATTTGAGCCGAATCGGTGGATGCACGCGGGCAGAGATGGGTGCGGCGGCGGGGGAGGGAGCTGCTCAAGGCTCACGTGACACGCGGGCCCGAGCGTGCTCGGGCGATAATCTTTAAGTCTTGGTATGGTACCTTTTCTCTGCGGCTGACTGTACCTATAACTTTTACAATTTTTTGTTACTGGTGTTTATGTCACTGGTAGTTCTTCAATATTTTGTTTCTCAAGAGATTTCCAAAGCGTGACCGGCGGGTAATTGCGTTACACACTTACAATTGTACTTTAGTTATGACTATCCTTGCAACAAGCTCAACACCGATGGAGTAGTGCACAAGCGGAACAGCCCCATCAACATCCAGCACACATTACTATATTGAATGCAAAGGGCGCTGTACGATTTCTGAGTGTAAATATAAATCTGCAAAATGAGGTGCAATATGCACGAAATAAGATTTCTAAGGTACTTTGCCGATAATGTTGCAACTTGATTACCTATAATCTGAACATATAGTAAACCACACAAATTAGTAGGCTACAATGCATGTTTTCTTCAATATGTCTAGACTGTGCTATTGGGTACACGTCCTAGTTTTTATAGTTTCCTGGTAGAATTTCATGTTCTCATGCATTCATTTCCTGTACGTACAATGTTGCTTCGTCGTGTACGACCAAGCGAGGCGATCGCGACGGCTGAAAATAGTAGTAACGGACTACATTTTCGCGCCACGCTGATATTTTTCAACCTCATTCTTTAAACAGTTTTGTCATTCTCATTTTCATACTTTTGTTGTAGATAAGAAATAAAAAATTAGTTTAAAAAACTGTAAACCAACTGCGGAAAAATAAAAGTGATCTGAAAAGTACGAAACAAGAAAATATTTCAGTCGGAGATCAAGAAATAGGTACAAAAATGGTCAAGGTACACCCATACTTACATACAAATAATCATAAGGCTTCTTTTTTGGCTTCACCATAGTCGGATAAAAATAGAAAACAATGAGCGAAGCTACGAATAATAAAAAGTCAGGAAGCGTAACTTTGAACTTTTGTTCATAGTAGCAACCAGAAATTCGGCTCCAAACTTCACTACATTGTTTTAGCTTGAGTTAAATTTCTTGACTTTTATTATTCGTAGGAGCGAAGTGATGATCGTGACCGAAGAAACGTGAAATGCAGCAACTGTCGGTCTACCGATTATCAGTCGTGTTTCCTTGAAAAGTTCTTCTAGTTTTGATCATGTGAATAAAACGAAAAATATGTAGAATGACGGAAAGAATTTGGTAACTTTACTTTAAAGAGCAGATCTACGCCGCTGCTTTTTCAGAGATAGCCTGTTGGTCTCCTAGTCCTGCTGATGGAGGTTCGGGGATATCTTTCGCAGTCACCATAATTACTGTTTAGTGTTATGTTATTGTAAATATTTGAAACGAAATTGCTTGTTTTTGATGATTGAAAAGAATATTATTTCATCGTTCTGAAATGCATACCACATCTATGCAGTGGGGGGCGGGTGGCAATTTGTTTGTTTTAACCGCAACCGGTCAAGACATTTTCTCTCCTCGTCTCATTCCATGAAGTTTCATTGAACAGTGGCCACCACCCTCTCCCGCAATGCACTGAAGCTTCCTACCCCAAACTCCTTCAAAACCAATGTGTGCAACGTATAAGCATGATAGGAGTGTGTGTGTGGTTGTTGGCTTGAGTACTTAGTGCTTATTGTTTCCTAGTAAGTATTATGCAGTCTAGATACGATGCAACTACAATGCTAGACACGCACATGCGGATTGCCCACTGGTGGAGACATAATTTTATTCCATCTGTGACGCTTATAGGATGTAACAAAAAGACTCTTAGTCGAAATCTACGTATTATCGACGTCTCCTCTGTGAGTGCAAATGGGTTGTAATCCACCACGCAGGTCCACTGTGGGTTAGTGACACCACGTCATTCACGTCTTCAAATTTTGTTTCTAGGACATGCTGCATCCCATTGTTTTGGGAGCAGTGGTAGTAAAAAAAGTTGTTCTAAGTAACGTGCATGTACAGATGCTTCAGAGGGCGCTACTATAGCGACGGTATTGTCAACACTTTCCATACAAACCAAGTATTTCATTGGAAGTCACTGTTTACTAATAGAAACTGACTACTTGTACCAATTCGCCCAGTGCCCGTGCTCTGTAAGTGCATGCTTTGCTGCGGTTCCCAGACCTACTCCAAAAAAATGCTGTACGGGAAGAATATGTTACCCTCGGCATAGTGACTCGTTTTCAACATGTGTTGTATAATCAATGAATCATAGTGAACCACTTTTCCAGTGCCTATTAAAAAAAAAAGTTTAGTGCCTGACCTGACTTTCAAACTGCCAACGATTTGTGAAATGTATAAGTTTATAGTCGGGGAGCTAGTCTCAGGCTGCATTTCCGAAGGTTTTCCGCAATATAACGGCTGCATTGGTAGCGAGAACACACATTCTGCTCGCTTTGATCTCCTGGTACCCCTGTTCAGCGACTACAATTTATACTCCGTGACTACAATTTAAATTCTCTCCAGCACGTGGCCAGACCGTACGAAGGGGACGCTACGTCCGCAATGCAACCGTTCGGTTTGCAAATTGCTAGTGTAGATGCTAACATGAATACACGCCCCTATTGTTTCTATGTTGTTGTTGTTATAAAGACACATCCTAGCTTTTAGAAGCATTTTTAAAATTTTGTAAATGTACCATGTTTCCGTTTATTATGATTTTCTTGATGTTGACTTGAAAGAGCATGGCAGTTGAGAACGTTTCATGCTCACTTAAATGACTCATCGATGGTGGCGCGTGTGTTGGATCATTCGGTTCCCTACAAA
Organism: Luperina nickerlii; assembly: GCA_963855955.1. NCBI lineage: Eukaryota > Metazoa > Arthropoda > Insecta > Lepidoptera > Noctuidae > Luperina > Luperina nickerlii. The sequence continues at coordinate 6,418,580 of OY979662.1, forward strand.
ATGGTTGAGCTAGATGGTGCTGACGTGCTGACCCACGCGTCATGTTCGTGAACGGGCGCCGTCGGTTGAGACTGGTCATCTCTTAACTGCCAAGGTTTATTTTTATTCTTATATTTTGAAATGTTTCTTCTATTGTGTCTTTTTTACATTGTTCTCACATATAGAAGCAACAATAATAATGTATCCAGGATTTTGTAATATCTTGATTTAAAAGAGTGTCCATGGAGTTTCTTGAACGTTCTTCTCCATAGAGATCTACTTTTTGGAATGGGCAACTAGCTTCAACTTTCTGACTAACTGACAGACTATTTAAATTTTGACAATTCAAAAGTTCCTGTACAAGGTTTAATTGAAATAAATGCTTTGAGTTTGAGTTTGAGTTTTAAGTTCTCCTGTTGGTATAAACTATTGCATTTAATAACTGTAATTTTAAATTGTTTATAACTGAGCGTTGGCATTCCAGTATAGCTGTTACCTGTACCTACAGTAAACATATTTCATAATAAATAACCAATTATGCAAGACCCTTACTTTGTACAAGATGGCATCCATGATACAAATGAGGGGTCAAGCGATATTTTAAGTAGGTTATTATTATTTTACCAATCGCGTAACCGAGTTAGTAATTTATAAAAGAAGCCCCCAATCAACCCAAAAATGTAAGATAACTTTCAATTTTAGTAACAAACACAACAGTACAATTATTTATATTATTGTAATTGTTTATTATATTTTAAATATTGAATACAATAGTTGTGAAAACCATACTAATGAATGAAATGAAACGAATCAGAAAGAATAAAACTTATAACCTTTGATGTCAGGGGTACAAAATGTGTTTTTAAGTCAGACTAGTTGTTATATATAATACTTAGTTTAGAATTTATTCAAAGATCCAAAAAGAGTTTTTTCTTCTATTCCTTATTATTTTTTAGTTGTATCATTTTCAAGTTTTCTTCTTCAAACCGTGGATTTTAACATTGAAGGTACGATCGACACGCAGACTGAGCGATTGATTTCTAGAGATGTTTTTGAGATTTGTGTTTGTAAACCTTTAAACAAAACCACAATACGATGATTAAAAAATAAATTAAGTAAAACTATTAACATCAACTGCCTACTCTACAGAGTTAGCTAATTCTGTAATTTTCCTCAGATGACAGTCAAGCGGGTAGTGGGGCCACCTCAACCGTCAATGAATCTTCGTCAAGCGGTCAACAGGACTGGTCTGCAGTCTGGGAGTGCTTCGAGAGTCCTCACCGGCTGCTGTCTATGCCCGCTGGTGGACTGTCGAAGAGCATGCAGGTATCTAGGCTACTCCACCCCTTAATATGTACTTACTGTGTTATTTATTTAGTTCTGTAACGCCCGTAACATCACAGCGGGCCCTATCAGAATACCAGCGCTGCGACATTTATTTTTTAAATAACGCAGCATCATGCCAAAGGTTCCTATCTAAATAGGAGCCTTTAGCCTCGTATAGGACTTTCTGTTTCATTTTACTTTTTTTTACTATTTTTTTATATAACTTGGTTTTTTATTTTGCTGTGTTTAGTTTAGTTTGTGATTTTTTTTAAATTTGATATGGTCTTGCTCTTGACTCTAGTCTAGGTCTGAGGTGACAGAGACAAAGTCTACGATGGACTGAGCTTACCCAGAAGAAACGAGAAGATCTTCAAAAGATCTTCCTGTACGAGTCGCATTAAATACTTTTTCTTCCTTTCTTTCTTTACTTAATCACGCCTTTTTACCATGGGGACAACTAGTAGTAATTTAATGTCTGTAATAGAAGACCTCTATTAGCGATTTAGAATTGTTTTATTGTCATCGATGAAAATACAATTATTTATATATTTTTACTCAAACAAACAACGGTTTCGCACATAATAATATCTGTAGGCCAATTCTCTTAATTTAAAAAGTTCATAATCTAGTCGCAGTGTCATCTCGGCGACAAAAAAATCTTGTCAAAATGTAGGGAAATTTGAGGTATTTTTGACAGATTGAGACTGAGATCAGACTGTGAAAGTTCTTAAAATTACGAGAATTGCCCCTCTGGTTGTAATATTATTATGAGCGAAGCCGTTGTTTGTTTGACGCTTGTGGCTGTCTGATGCCGTATGTGTAGTGTAACACACACCTACAAACTCTGTTTACGGCAAGCGCGCGACTACGACCTCGAAAATAACATTCCTGGAAACCTCTCCTTCATTTATGAGAACCTAGTGTTCAAATATTTTACGGTCTGACTGGATCAATACTTTTCCCAAGCACATGGCACGACGCCAATGCGGTTTCTATGGCAACGATGCATCTGCGTGAAGTTCGCCGAGTCAGCTGAAAATACCGCTGAAGGAAATTACAGTTACTTAAGCTCTATTAGCGCTTTAACATTTCTTGCAATGATAATAAATATACACGGCAGGCCCACAAAAACGATAAAAAAAAATATAATTTTCTATAAAAAATACTTTAAATAATTAAATGACTTAAGTTTCAACAGAAATGTCTTGGTAGCATTAAATTCTAGAGCCAAGTCCGGAATTTGAACCCGGTTCATGACAATACGCACTATTACATGCATAAGACACAGGTGGCGAAATGTAGACCGTGCCCTATATAATATGTACGATATATGCTTCTGCCCAACCGCTTGGGGAATATAGGCGTGATGCTATGTTTAGTGTGTTGCCGCATAATGTAAATATAAGTTTTACTAAAAGTATTATTTCCACTGTTTAGGAAATGGTGAAAAATGCAGTAAGTGAGATGCGCCGCTACTATAGCAGAAAAGTTGTGGACGTACTCATCAAGGTTACCAGAAGGACTCTTGACCTCATTATCAAACAATTTACTTCTGACATCAATGCAGAAGGTAAAATACTACAAATCGCCATTTCATTATAATAAAGTAGTAGTCTACTACTAGTAAAGTAGTCTACTACTTTGCAAGGCAGTATAACAAGGTAGCACTACGAGTGACGTTTGTGGAAATTTTGTTGAAATATTAAAGTAACAAATCTTACTTTAAAAGAGTAAAATAACTAGGTAAGTAAATCTTGTCCTGTGTAAGTTGTTTTAAAATCACAAGCTATTTCTAAACATAATAATAACTTACCAACCTTATCTTCTGCAATTCCAGGTAGTTTGCTTTAGATTCCATTGAGTTGGTATAATGTTAGCCGCAAGCCTCTACTACCACGTTCATGTATTTCTTTTCTCTACTATCAATGACAAAAGAATTACGAAGGAAGGAAGCACGTACGTGCAAAGAAAACTATTGCAATCCACACAGTGTTTAATTGAACCTAAACTCTGTGTTATCTTGTACACCATTTCTGTCATATTTTGTACGATATATACAAAAGAAACTACAAAATGCCCCTGAACAGCGCCATTTTGGATTGCCGCTTCTTGGAAATCTTACAAAGATAGCCTTAATATAATGGTGTCCCAAGCATTTTTTTACTGGTTCTTGTTCAGTATTTAATAACGCATGTTTTCCATATGATATTGCGTACATTTATGTCATAATTTGTAAGAAATCAGATAAAAATGTCGCACACTTTAATTTCGTCATGGGAAACTATGATTGAGACTGCGCGTTGAAAAATCAATACGCTTAAACGTGGATCCGATTTACAAACATAAACTGATGAATACAGAGGCGAGTTCAGCATCACGCTACAGCGGTAGTTGTTACGTATTGACTGCTGAAATTTCCCGATTCATCCTCGTATTTTCATGGGCTCCTAGTATCTTGCATCGTATTTGCGCCGACTTCGCGGGACTTTGTGGGTTTGACGCAAGCGCGTTGAGGGGAAAGCCACGTGGGACAGCCAGCAGGTAGGTATCGCGTGGAAATAAGGTTTATAAAATAAGTTTATGTTTAAAACCGCTCTATATTATCGTCGTTGCGTATGCAAAAGCCGCTATGTGTTTTTAGTGAACTTATTTGAGCTATATGAATTATAACATTTAGCGTGTTTATACTTTCGATGTATGAATATCACATACATTCCTTACATTTTCCTACATTCCTTAACTCTATATTGAACTTATCACATAGCTGTTTATACAGTATGTGTGTATTGAAATAACGATTAAAACTGCATAAAGAACCAAAAATAACTAAATAATACATAGCGGCTTTTGCACGCGCAACGACGTTATGTGAGTTGGTTTAAAATTTAAATTTGCTTTTATCAAAATCGATATTTGTACGGATTTGTATGTTTTGTTTTGTCTGTTGTTCAAGAACTTTATTTAAGTTAATTACTACCCAAAATAAGTAAAAACTCACTTCAAAGAGATGAAAACTACGACTGTGATAGGTGAAATAGTTTAGGAAGTAGATAGAAGCACTGGAATGGTTCTCCTCTTATCTTCAGGAACGTCAGCAGTCCGTTCATGTTGGGGATTCTTCTTCTAGTTGGTGTGATTTGGAAACTGGCGTTCCTCAAGGCGGTATACTTTCTCCTCTTCTGTTTTCCATTTTTATTAATCTTATAACTTCCGAACTTCAGTGTGCGTATCATCTGTATGCAGATGACTTGCAGTTGTACTGTCAAGGGAAGGTTGATGAATTACCTGACACTATCGACAAATTAAATAAGGACTTGATAGCCATAAAAACCTGGTCTGATAAATTTGGCTTAGCTGTAAACCCTACGAAGTGTCAGGCCATCATCATTGGCAGTACACGTAGTATTAGCAAGGTAGATGGTACAACCTTGCCGCCAGTTCTGTTCAATGGTACGATCGTTCCTTTTGGTACTGACGTGAAGGACCTAGGCTTGCATATTGATAATACCCTGAACTGGCGGACTCAAGTCGCTAGGGTGAGCCAGAAGGTTACTGGAATGCTGCGGGCTCTGTACCGTTTGAAAAATTTATTACCATCAAGTACGAAGACAATGCTTGTACAGTCCCTCATTTTCCCTATCATCGATTATGGTGATGTGTGCTACTATGACCTGAATGCAGATCTCCTCAACAAACTTGACCGTCTTCTCAATAATTGCATTCGATTCGTTTTCAATCTGCGTAAATATGATCATGTCTCTGCGCATCGGTCGCTTCTAAAGTGGTTGCCCATACGCCAGCGCAGAGAGCTAAGGGCGCTGACCACCTTGTTCTCATTTCTTGATTCTCCGGTTTCGCCTGGTTACCTAGCCCCACACTTTCAGTACATTTGCGCCAACCACAATAGAAATCTACGTTCATCACACAATCGTCTTCTCCAATGTCCCACTCACCGCACAGACTTCATTCACTCTTCTTTCTTCGTTCAGGCTATCTCTCTGTGGAATACGCTCCCCCAGGAAATCAGGATGGCAACCAATCGATTATCCTTTAAGGTTAAGGTTCGCGAGCACATTCGCAAGAAGCTGGCAGTATCATCACAACGGTAATATTTTCTCATTGTATGTCTTATTTCTTTTTATTAAGTTTTTTTATGTATTTATGTATATTTATTTGTAATATATTTATATGTAATTAGGTATATATTATATTCAGTTTTAATAGGTTTATGCCTATCTTTATATTTAAAATATTTATTCCACAATGGTCTGATTGCACCTACCACTGTTTGTCTCTGCATCACCCGAAGGTTGACTGGTAGAAAATGCCTATGGCATTAAGTCCGCCTCTGTACATTTATGTGCTTGAAGTATTAAATAAATAAATAAATAAATACAAAAATATGATTCACATGTAAAAGTGTTTGTGCAAACCTACTCACAAAAATAAAATCATTAACATTTATCATTTACCTGTCGCTTTGTTATGATTTAAGAAAAAACCGTCCAAGTACAAGTCGCACTCGCACACGAAGGGTTCCGTATCACCATACTTACGATATTGAATAAAATTTTCTAAAAACGCGTTTCTTGTATGGCACCCCCTTTAATTTGTAACTTTGTTTTATTTTCATCAAGTTTCTACCTATTCTATTACGGTTCAAAAGTTACAGCCCTGTGACAGACGGACGGTCTGACAGCGGAGCCTTAGTAATATGGTCCCGTTGGTACCTTTTGGGTACGGAACCCTTAAAAATGGCACCGACTAAACTTGTGGTTCTAGCCAATTCGCCTTTTAAGACCCCCAACATTGGTGACTTTCTGAGTTTGAGAGAGAGTAAAAAATTGTGAACAAACAATTATAATATAATTATAATGAACGCCAGCCGCCATGAATTTAACTTGAAACGAAACGGAAAAATATCGACCTTGTCTCCCCAATCTCAAATTGAAATGTTCAAATTGACCCACTCACACTGACCCGTGCGTCAGTTCCTCCACGGTCATGTTGTCCTGGCAGATATCTGTCTGTTACGTGGGATCAGTAGGAGATCCCTTCCATCGCGCATGCGTAGTGACTACTTGAGTCACGGGTTATTGGCTGATAATGGCCTTGACCTCAATACAAACCAACAGCCGCCACTAGACCACGTCTCGCAGTGCGCGTTTAGGGCATGCAAATCTCGAATTGGTTTAAGGGGACCACTTCGAGATTTGCCTTGAAGTAAGAACGATTTTAAACTGAGAGTACTATATAGCCCGGAAAACATATTATTACAATTGAAGACAAAAGAAAATTGTTTTCAAATACGAGTCATATTATATTCAGAAAAATAAAATGAACGGGCAAACAAGCGATTCGTTAAAACAGACATTCTCCTTCTCATTATAGAGAGATTTTCTTTTTGGGTGTCAATTAAATGGTTAGCATAGTATTGTTATTTCTGTGAGCAGAAAAATATAATCGGTGAGCAGAAATAGCTAATTGGTCAGCAACTCATGGTCAGCAAACATTTCAAAATCAATCAGCAATTTATGTCATTCTGGATGGCTGTAATTATTTTTGTACAGCATAAGGTGGTCGATAATAATAGCGACAAACGCACATATAAACTTTTATTAGTGGAGAACGTGCTGATATTAGAACAAAAATGAGTGACTACGAAAAGAAAGAACTTCACTCGCAATGTCGACGGAGCCCCGCTTCGCGGGGCTCCTATTTCTGTGAAAAGGGTTTAAAGTAACCTAACAAAACCGAACCTCGGGGTGGGAACATCATATGAACATTATACATTTTGATCAACAGCGCAAATGTTGTTATCGCAAATAAATATTCGATGAAATGAAAATTATGTTACCTTTTCACGCCTAATCCACAAAATCTTGCCGCTCAAGTAGTTATTTTGCGGACTGAATGTTTATTATGCAGACTCATGTTATTGTTGGCTGCCTATGTATGATTTAATTTTTGACCATTATCAAAATTAGTTGCGGAACAAGAATTGCTGCCTGATTTTTTTTATTGCAAACAAAATCTTTGTATGCTGACCAAATTATTTAAATGCTGCTTTTGGGTGGCTCGCCAAATTTTATAATTGCTGACCCATTTAATTACATTTCTTTCTTTTTGTAGTTTAGTCATGAGAAAAGTTCCACTGATAGAATATCATGATACAACTATAAATTTTAATATTTTCGGAAAAAAGCGCCGGTTCTAGATGAAAACTTTATATATTTGTTAAGCATATCATCTTACTTCATTTCCCACCGACAAATGTATCAAAGAAGCTCCGAAAACCCCATCTTATTCTTCATATTACTTCTTCTTCTTCTCGCGTCGATGACACATATTTAGCCGACCAGTACCACATCAGTAGACAGAGTACTTAGTGATCTGACAGCCCTGTCGTTTAGCTCCTTCATGTCCTGTTCGAAAATCGAGTTTAAATAAAAAAGAATTAGATCTGGGGGCCTAAAAAGGCCACTTTGGCAGAATCATACAAGGATAGCATTATGAATTATAATGCTACAAATGTTTGATCCACTCTGTTGCTTGTTGCGTTCATTCATCAACAGATTCAGTACTCTCATGATTTATAGGCTCCTAGTATTAAACATCGCATTTGCCCCGACATAGTATTTTCCACGCAAGCGCAATAAGTAGGACTCCACGTGGACCGAATACCTCGTGCCAGAATTATATAATAAATAACAGACCGAGTGTGAGAGTTGAGAGTGGTGGGGAATAGGTAGCTAACCCATGATTCCTCTTACATTCTCCCTGGGCAATGACCCCACTTACCTACTTGTAGCTGCGATAAATCGTAAAACAGGAAAGTTGAATCAACGAGTAGAAAAATAGTATATTTCATTACAAGTGCGGAAAGGTTGTCATTGCAAAGAGTTCCGACAAATGTCTACCCGAGCCGAGGCGCAGCCGAAGGCGAGGGTTGACAGTCGGAACAAGTTGCAATGACGGTTTCGCACGTGTACTGAACGACTATTTTTAATACAGTTGCGAAAAAATGAAGCAATTTAATAAAATAATAAAAACACAATAAACTCAACTAACTAATGGCGCCAACCGTAAAATATAAGCAGAGATTTATTTTTTCTTCACCCATTCTGGTAGGCAAAGGGAACTATGCCCATACAGCCAAGTCTTCAGTAGAATTTTTTTATTGATATGAAATGAAAATTCTTTTCAATCAAATCATTAAATCTGATATTGAAACAAATTAGTAGCTTCTTTTTAGAAATATACGTATTTGCATGAATCATAAAAACTTCTATGAATTTTTTTAGTAAAAACTTCATGGTTGGTTTTTCTTTTTAATAGACATTATTTTGACAGTTGGGAAAGAGAACGCACGAGTTCGGGAAAGGTAAAAAAAAAGCACGAGTATGTAATAGCCCACTTCCCGAACGCTATACGTCCCTGCAATACGCCACTTTTTGAGCAACTGTATTAAAATAGTATATTTCATTACAAGTGCGGAAAGGTTGTCATTGCAAAGAGTTCCGACAAATGTCTACCCGAGCCGAGGCGCAGCCGAAGGCGAGGGTTGACAGTCGGAACAAGTTGCAATGACGGTTTCGCACGTGTACTGAACGATTATTTTTAATACAGTTGCGAAAAAATGAAGCAATTTAATAAAATAATAAAAACATAATAAAGATAAACTCAACTAACTAATGGCACAGTATAAATGCATATTATTACCGTGCTAATGGCGCCAACCGTAAAATATAAGCAGAGACTTTTTTTTCTTCACCCATTCTGGTAGGCAAAGGGAACTATGCCCATACAGCCAAGTCTTCAGTAGATTTTTTTTATTGAAATGAAAATGAAATTTAATGAGATGTAATGAAATGAAACCTAACCTAACTCATTCAATGAAATCATTTAATCTGATATTGAAACAAATTAGTAGCTTCTTTTTAGAAATATACGTATTTGCATGAATCATAAAAACTTCTATGATTTTTTTTTGTAAAAACTTCATGGTTGGTTTTTCTTTTTAATAGACATTATTTTGACAGTTGGCAAAGAGAACGCACGAGTTCGGGAAAGGTAAAAAAAAAAGCACGAGTATGTAATAGCCCACATCCCGAACGCTATACGTCCCTGCAATACGCCACTTTTTGAGCAACTGTATTAAAAATGATTTTTTAATACAGTTGCTCAAAAAGTGGCGTATTGCAGGGACGTATAGCGTTCGGGATGTGGGCTATTACATACTCGTGCTTTTTTTTTTACCTTTCCCGAACTCGTGCGTTCTCTTTGCCAACTGTCAAAATAATGTCTATTAAAAAGAAAAACCAACCATGAAGTTTTTACTAAAAAAATTCATAGAAGTTTTTATGATTCATGCAAATACGTATATTTCTAAAAAGAAGCTACTAATTTGTTTCAATATCAGATTTAATGATTTGATTGAACGAGTTAGGAAGGTTTGATTTCATTTCATCTCATTAAATTTCATTTTCATTTCATATCAATAAAAAAATTCTACTGAAGACTTGGCTGTATGGCCATAGTTCCCTTTGCCTACCAGAATAGGTGAAGAAAAAAAAATCTCTGCTTAGGTATATTTTACGGTTGGCGCCATTAGTTAGTTGAGTTTATTGTGTTTTTATTATTTTATTAAATTGCTTCATTTTTTCGCAACTGTATTAAAAATAGTCGTTCAGTACACGTGCGAAACCGTCATTGCAACTTGTTCCGACTGTCAACCCTCGCCTTCGGCTGCGCCTCGGCTCGGGTAGACATTTGTCGGAACTCTTTGCAATGACAACCTTTCCGCACTTGTAATGAAATATACTATTTTAATACAGTTGCTCAAAAAGTGGCGTATTGCAGGGACGTATAGCGTTCGGGATGTGGGCTATTACATACTCGTGCTTTTTTTTTACCTTTCCCGAACTCGTGTGTTCTCTTTCCCAACTGTCAAAATAATGTCTATTAAAAAGAAAAACCAACCATGAAGTTTTTACTAAAAAAAATCATAGAAGTTTTTTATGATTAATGCAAATACGTATATTTCTAAAAAGAAACTACTAATTTGTTTCAATATCAGATTTAATGATTTGATTGAATGAGTTACGTTAGGTTTCATTTCATTTCATCTCATTAAATTTCATTTTCATTTCATATCAATAAAAAAATTCTACTGAAGACTTGGCTGTATGGGCATAGTTCCCTTTGCCTACCAGAATGGGTGACGAAAAAAATCTCTGCTTATATTTTACGGTTGGCGCCATTGGTTAGTTGAGTTTATTGTGTTTTTATTATTTTATTAAATTGCTTCATTTTCTCGCAACTCTATTAAAAATAGTCGTTCAGTACACGTGCGAAACCGTCATTGCAACTTGTTCCGACTGTCAACCCTCGCCTTCGGCTGCGCCTCGGCTCGGGTAGACATTGTCGGAACTCTTTGCAATGACAACCTTTCCGCACTTGTAATGAAATATACTATTTGTAAATACCGTGCAAAATAAAAACTTAAACAAATCCTATTCATTGTAGGTTGGTGTTAAATATTTGTATCTTTATATTCGTAAGTTTCTAGTATTAAGAAGGGCGGCAATCGCGCTGAGTTTGTATTGACGTAAGCGCGCTCAGGGCACAGGCCATGTGGATATATCCATCTGGATACCAAACCAGACTCGTGTGTATGTCCTGAAACATGCCATCATAGTTACTCAGTATAAATTTTCAGTTAGTATCAATATCATGAAAGCGTGGATATCTTTAGGAAGAGAAGCTCACTACTCACCAGTAGAGAGCTCGGGAAAATTTCCTAGTAGAGAGGTCGGGAAAATTTCCTAAGGGTGGTATTTTATGATGAGGGTTGAAAATGTAAATGAATACTCTCTGTTAGTTTTGCGCCTTAATGTCGAGTCAATGCCGGTTGCTATGCCGAGGGACAATGCTTGGAGGCCGAAATCCGAGTCTCCGAGGTCAACTGATAAAGGCCCGTTCTTCGTTGGGGTTGCCTCACATTTTGTTACTCGGTTCTTTCATATTCATGGTTTCCTAGTGATTTGGATCAGAAATTGCCTGATCGAGGACAGTTATAGTCACGCCCCCCTAGCCACGCCCAAATGCTGTGAAAAAGGATGAACTGCTGTGAAAGAGTGACAACGCAGCATTATTGTATTTGGCGCAAAAAGGCTGCCAGTTGTACATTTCACCTTACGAGCTTCTTGCTAGTCTATGTTCCTAGTGATTCGGAGTGTAACCTACCTGTTGATGGCATTTCAAGTTTTCGCTCTTAAATCGCCTCCTTCACTTTCATGCGGCTCTGGTATTTCGTTAAGATATTCGTCTGTTTGAGGCAAAAATATTGATTTATTGTTTACTTGCATATTTACAAATACCTAACACAACACTAACTATTTACGCTAGGTACTAAGTAAATTAGTTTGGATGTCTGGATGCGGAAGGCGGAGGACAGGGTATTGTGGCGAAGTCTAGCCCACGTCCAGTAGTGGACTACGATAGGCTCAGTTGACTAAACTAGTTTTATACGCAATACCCTGGTAAACACGTCGACTAATACTATTGAGCGTGCCCATCTGCGGACTGTGGGAGGGTGGGAGTCAGGCTTGTGGCTTCTGGCGCTCCCGTCATCTAGCATGGCCTGTCCTGCTGCAGGACCCCAGGTCGCATAGCACGGCACGCCAGCATTTACGATATTCTTCGTCGAGACCTTGTCACGTGACGATGAAAAGAGACCAGGGGGCCTAAAAAGGCCACTTTGTCAGAATCATAAAAGGATAACATTATGAATCATAGGCGAAGACAGTCTGTGTTTTTCTGTTTTTCGCTGCACTACATAGGTATAATCAAAGACATTCGGATTGGATTGAATGGTATTTTAGCACAGAGAAAAAAAATTACTGAAAAAACCTCTACCAATGGGATGTGATACGATTAACTTAACAGTTAACTGTCCATTATTATTCATTATTATTATTCAATGTTATTCTTTTATGATTCTGCCAATGTGGTCTTTTTAGGCCTCCTGGGGGCATGACGTTGTTACCTTCGAAGGTGGGTATGCCTCTGGTGTGTGAGACGCAATCTGTGTCGGCACCCTTGTGCTATCTCATGTTCCTAACTCGGCGGGCTATGCCTGCGCCGAATCTTACTTTGTAGCTTAGGTTAGGAAAGACAGAAATAATTGTCAAAATCTGTTAATGTTATCTGTTGACATATCTTTGTTTAGTTAACCAAGTACCTATAACTTAAGTAAATAAAACGTGACTAAATAAATATCAGTCAGACAGCAAGATCACAGGTTCATTAAATTTTTCAGACACACAAAAGAAACCAATCTTCCTGCTTCAAGCGTCTCTAATGATACCTAACGTGTCAGTGACTCCTACTCTTGACGAAATCCAAGAGGTACTGTTGCTAGCAGGCAAACATATATCCGGACTGTCGAAGGGCGTCGCGCAGTGGACAGGAGGAAAAACATCGAGGGTATGAATTAGGAATTTTTCATGAGTTGTAATTATTGTTATGTTGGAATTCTTTTAATAAATATTCTAACGTTTTCTTTAACGTAGTCAATTTGAAAATGTTGAAAAATTTATATATTAACAATAGCAATTTTAAATTTCCATTCTCAATTTTTTAAAGTTTTATAAAACTTGATAGTAGTAGATAAATAAATAGTCTAAGTAGTTAGTTTACTTTGTAATAAGTTTTGCAACCTTCTGTTTTAAGGTACAAAAGCAAACACTAATGGGATTGTTTTCTCTCTTCCTACTTGTGATGTTAATTGTCTTATGTCGTTTGTCTCACTGTGCACAATGTGGATTTGACTGTGTTTTTGTCTGCAAACTATGTGCTTCTGCATTATACGTTAATTTGCTGGCACTCGATGTGGCTTCATTATTTATTTGATGCTGTGAATATGCTTCGCGTCCTGGCTTTGATGTGAATAGGTAAGCTGGAAGAAAATCGCTGGCGCGTCGAACCCGTTGTTAGACGTTGTTACCAAGCTTGACGAACAGGTCCAATCAGTCACGGCCCCCCCGAACCCTACCCAGAAGTCCACGAAGATGGTTGACATGGCCAAGATGAAGAGGAAGAAACATTATAGACTGGAGTCGGAAGAGAAGCCACAATTTCCATTTCAACAGAAGAATTTTTACCCCTCCATTATGGAGAATAAGGAGATTGTTAAGACTTTGACTTTACTGTCAATGTGCTCCGCGAATGTTAAAACCGTAAGTTAATTTAGTAATCTGCTGTCTTTGATCATGCCCCAAAAGTAACCCTTGTGTAATAATATGTAGTGTCCTAAAAATAATGTAGGTACTGAATATTCCTGCCAATAGTGTATTTGGTAGGTTTACACGTGTCGGGCCTGAACGTGGAGTAATTAGAAAAGAAACGAGAATAAAATAATGTAAAAATGAATGTATTTTACCTTTTCAATAAAGTCACAAAATGTTCTAGGAAGTAAATACCCTAGTAAAACGCTGGCGACCATATCATTACTTATGGAAATGCGAGAAGACTCTGCGACAGTTGCTTGCCTGGAACCTGAATGACTTTGAAGTGTCTCTGAAAAGACACAGCGAGCTCGAATCTAAGCTTGAGCTTGAACCTGATGTGCTGATCATTGGGAACTGTCTAGCTGTTTCTACTGAGAAATTGAAGCTGGGGTTGACTACAGAACTTAAAAGTGAGAACATGTATTAATGACTATTGGGGTCCGTATCTATAAAAATCCTTCCCGTATTATCAAATTTGTATCAATTCAGTTTTATTCAAGTTATATTAATATCCCTATTTGAATCTGCAATAAAAAATTATATCAATTATTATTTTAACGAAACGGGGGCACTCAGGAATCTGCACATTAATAACAAATGAGTCAGTTTAGTAGTAAGTACTTTAACGGATACAAAATATTATTATCGTTTTCTTGTAAAGATTAATGAATTGAATCCATTTATTAGATGGTACGCACAGAATAAGCCAGGCTATGCGCAAGAAGTACAAGCGCGAGATGGACTACGTTTACGCCATCATGAATGACCTGGAGCGCAAATTAGAGAGGCCTATCAGAGACCTGGATGACGTAAGAACTGTCATGGAGACCCTCAAGAAAATCAGAGAGCAAGAGGTCGATATGGAACTTAGAATCGATCCCGTTGAGGTAAATCTATTTAAATAAAATTAACTACTAGGTGAAAGTTTAGGATGCAACGAACTTGTTTTTCGTGTCCAAGCAATACTTTGTTTATTTCTCAACCGTACATTATTTTATTCAACCTTATTTTCACGAGGTACAAAATTATTTGTTAGTTATGTTTTCTCATCCAATCACTCAAGTAAACAAAAAATTACAGGAAGCATTTAACATTATAACGCGTTACGAGTTACCAGTCAGCAAAGAAGACATGGAACAAGTGGACAATCTCCGCTACACCTGGCAGCAGCTACAAGCCAGGGCCTTGGCTTCACACTTCACGCTGCTTAAGATGCAGCCGCAGCTGGAAGCCGACCTCAACAGTAACCTGGACAGGTTTAGAGAAGACAATTCGGAGTATGTCCATGAGTATCGATATGCGGGCCCCATGCAGCCAGGGTTGAGTCCTAGAGAGGCTTCTGATAGGCTGATATTATTCCAGGTACAGAACCCTACAGTTTATTCATGTTATTATTTTACTATATCATAGATAAAACTGTAACACATCTTTTTATTACTTTAGAACCGCTTCGATGGTATGTGGCGAAAGCTTCAAACGTACCAAAATGGTGAAGAGCTTTTTGGCCTACCCCACACCGAGTATCCGGAACTTGCTCAGATTCGAAAAGAGCTGAACCTCCTACAGAAGTTGTACAAACTATACAATGACGTCATAGACAGGGTCAGCAGTTATTATGATATTCCTTGGGGAGAGGTGAACATTGAAGAGATCAACAACGAGCTTATGGAGTTCCAGAATAGATGCAGGAAATTGCCAAAGGGGTAGGTAGAAATAAGATTAAAATGTTACTAACTACTAAAATCTGATTGACACACTGGATACTGTCGTGGGTTATCGTCATTGATTAAGGTTGCCCCTTAAAAAACAGTGGCACTCTTGGAGTGCCGACAGAAGTGAAAACAAAACATAAACAGAATATTTTGCCTTCACTCACTGACATATCGGATATTTATTAAAACCGAGTACATCCCGAGGACAGCCGAACCCATCCGAATCTGGTATTTTTTTAATCGTCTTATAAACAAAATACGCGCGGTGTCACTTACGGTAACAGTGGCGCGAGTTCAATAATTTTTCCCATGTCAAAAAATGCCCAACGCGCCTAAAGAAGTTTTAACTTCAAAAATTTAAAAGTACATTTACGTACATTATAACGTTCACATCAACTAAAATCTTCAACCTTCTTTCGCAGGCTCAAAGAATGGCCTGCATTCTTCGCGCTTAAGAAAACCATAGATGACTTCAACGACATGTGCCCACTCTTGGAGCTGATGGCCAACAAAGCAATGAAACCGCGCCATTGGCAACGGATTATGGAAGTCACCAAATACAACTTCGAGTTAGACAATGAAGATTTTTGCTTGAAGAACATTTTGGAAGCACCATTGCTGCCTAATAAGGAGGATATTGAGGTAAGACTGATTATTATTTATGTTTCGCTAAATAAACAATCGTGATTCATTGTATGAAAGAAGTTCGTTCTAATCACGTAGCCAACTTTAGCGTAAAGAAAAATTACATTTTTTCAAAAGGAGGCTTCACCTTCTTATAATAAGGTATTTTATTTTGAAATTCTACGAGGTAAATTAGATGAAACACCCCCGCTGACCTTCATAACCAATCAAAAGCACGACTACGCCCAAATCAAAGCAACCCTAGCGTAAGGTGCTGAGGGTCCTCCCAACGCCCGGCGCGAATGTTAACGGGCTACCAGGACTGCAGTAGCTTTAAAGAGTTTAAATTAATATGACCGCATTGTACTTCATATCTACCATGGTTTTCTTTACAACGTACTATAGTGGACCTTGAGGCGTATGTATATGTTAGAAGATTTCTAAATAAAATATTTAGAAATCAATCATAACGTACACTTTATTCATAGCAAATATTGTGATGTTAATGGCTATAGTCAAAACACAACGTCGAAACGTAAAAAAGGTAACATTTAGATTTTTCCGTTTGAGTGTCCTATGAAGATAGAATGCTGTATAGCTCAGTCAAAACAGAATGATATGGAGTAACCTCGGGATGTTTATGACCTTAAATTAATACTCATTCTCTGAAAAGTAAAGTAGTCTACTAACATAGTTTTTAAGTTTTTGTAATACTAACACGCTGTGGGCCGACGACGCCTGATAATAAACGATTTTTATTTTTATTTTTTAAAATTAGATTATGAAGAAAATGAAATTAGGTAATAAAATTATAAGCTGTGTGACCCGATAAGATTTCCCATCTGCAAAATGGACGAACTTTCCCACAAACTTTTATTCCCTATGAAGTAGCGCTTGCAGTAACACTTTGCCAGACTCAGGAGTCTGGCAAAGTGTTACCATAGAAACTTAAACCCCTTTTGCCCCTATGGTACAGTTCTAATTAAATAACTAATTATGTCAAATTGTATTACTTTACTAGCTTCTGACGTTTGATCGCCTCGCCCGCGCTATAACTTCGTTATCATTTGGCGTTATATTTGACGTTTTTTCTTTTTGCCCGGCTCCTAAGGGTAGTAGCGTGATGTTAAAGAGCCAGTAAACGATCATGGGCTATTTAATTATTTTTGAATTTGATGGACAATTCTGAAGGCCTTCCTCAATGCAAAAATAATTTTCCAAATCGGACTGGTAGTTCCAGGGATATGCGCGGTCAAACAAACAATGTCTTCAGATCCAAATTACGAAAACTGAAAAAAATTTGAATATCACCGATATGTAAACGCATGCTTGAGGCCCACGTCGTTTAGTAGCATTGTTAGCTGGAACGTAGTCTTTTCGCAATGGTAGTGATACTAGGAGCCCATGAAGCAGCAGTAGATTTGAACAGAGGAAAAGGACGTCTGATACACGTGGACTGCTTACTAATGCGCAAGCGTGAAAATACAAAGTCAACGACACCACGAACTCCATGAAGCGAAGCCCTCCCTAGCAGACTCATTTTGCGTTCTGCATCGTGCACGGCGGACGGACATTATGAATGGGAATAATGCTCCCTAGGCACATGGTGACATAAAAGTGAATGTCCCAGCACGTCGCTGGGGAAAATAACATCAAACTAAATGTCAAAAGAGAAGAAACATTTATCAATAAATGTAGATATTATTTATCTTTATCCCAATTTTATTTATTATTAGCAATATCACTATTATAGTCGCTGACAGATTCTCCCATAAAAAAAAAATACTGCTGCTGTTTCGTTTTGGTATGCGTGAGATTATAGTAGGCTTTAGGAACTTCAAGACTTCTAGTTGGTCGTGAGCATCGTATGACAAATCCCCGGTGTTCTGCGTTAAAGTTGGACATGACGTACTGGCTCTCTGTACCTACTAGTGAGGATTGTACGACCTTGACCTATTTCAACAGCTTAGAACCCTTATATTATTTGGACGTTTTTGAAAAACCGATTACTCAATAATGTTCCTCGTGGTCTATTTCCCACAAAATGAGAATATTTAGAACCGATGGCTATATTGGATAATGTTGGTACAGTTCATTTAAAAAGTTTGACAGGATCTTTATTATGCAGTAACAGTGGTGACATGACAACATCTATAAGTGTGTTACATAGATAAAGATCACGCTTTTTTCCCTGAAAGGGTCTATTGTACACACAATTTTACGCAGACCTTGATATCGAATCCGTCACTTCCGGGACCATCCGACCAATAAAGCAGTCATATTTTATAAATTGCAAATAAACCTCTTTAAAATAACGATGGATATTATTTGTAAGTAGCTAATTAAACTTTTATTGGATGTAAGTAGATAATTTACCTAACTAATTATGTAGAATATGTAATTATGTCAAATTCAGCATTCAACTTACACTTGAGTACAAACGCGATGTTTTTTACTCTACCGGTTGAACTCCGAAACTGACATACAATACAAATGAATGACCTATCGACCTAGACCCAGTCTCAACTTCCATTCTATAAATAAATAACCTTAGACAGGGTCGCCATCACAGGGTAATAAACTAGGACATCAGACTACTAACGCACGTGGTAAATAGATATTATATAGAAAACATATAAGCACTGCACGTGACCATTCGCGTAATGCGCATGTTCAATAATCAAAAAGACATCCCAGTACAAGGGGAGACATTAGGATTGAATGAATATCAAGGAGGTGTACGATATCCATTGACGTACATGTTCGCGGTGTCTTGTATTCAGTACCCGATGCGCCGTTGATACAGACGCTATCACGCTACCAATGCACTTGTGCTGCGGGACAACCAAGCTTACGAAGTAAGTTTTACTTTGATCGTAACCTTGGTTGGGTGTAGTGTTATTGGGTTTTTCCCATTAAGAATTTCTCAGTTGCAGCCTTTTTTTTTTCTGGATTGGAAATCATCAAATGACTCCTCCCGCTCTGGGTGGAGCGAAAGGGAGTGTCAGACTCTTACTGACTAAAACCCACCCGTGTTCCTTCCTTCGCCCTTTATGTTCCGGGCCAGCGGTAACCCTTTCGGACAATCCCGCTGTTTCGGACAATCCCGCTGTCAGTTGCAGCCTGGAGTCTGGATTTGTGCCCATTATTAAATGGGACTTAAATAAACACTAGCGTCTGCCCGCGACTTCGTCCGTGTGAAATTTCATCCTCCCCTTCACCCTCTTAGGGGTGCAATTTCAAAAAACCATTTCTTAGTGGATACCTACTCTTCACAAAGAACACACCCTCCAAATTTCATGTCTCTTTGACCAGCGGCTTAGGCTGTGCGTTGATATATCAGTCAGTCAGGACTTTGAATTTAATATAATAGATAACTAGCTAATTAGTGTGGGTGTACTTATAGGTACACCTCTGCGGAAACAGTCGTGATAAAGTTATGTACACACATTAGATAAAATAATTAAATATAAAAAAAGATGAAGTACAAAAGGTACCGCTTATTTTTAGGTTTTTGCTAGCAGACCTGCGACAGGTTATGATGATG
Source organism: Luperina nickerlii (assembly GCA_963855955.1). Lineage (NCBI taxonomy): Eukaryota > Metazoa > Arthropoda > Insecta > Lepidoptera > Noctuidae > Luperina > Luperina nickerlii. Next base: position 6,438,061 of record OY979662.1, read on the forward strand.
TAGGAACGTAAACACCATTCACGTTTTAGGATTCTATTCTAATTATTACAAATTACAAAAAAAAAAAAATACTATAACATGTTTATGTTATAGTGTTTTTTTTTTGCCTTGAAATTCGGTCAAGAAGTGACTAAATATAAAATCAATTCATATTAGGTGACTTTAAAATTGTCTAGTGAAAAAATGTAAGTAACCATTGTCAATAGATTTCCGATTCATTTTATTGTAGGTATTATTGGTTGGTATCGCCAACCCCACCCACGTAGTCGTCAATTGTGGCGCTGTAGATACTAGGACAGCATGAAACGCAAGGAGATAAGGCAGTAAAGTGCAATATTAATTTTATTCAAAAAGTTTTAGTATTTTTTTTTAATTAGCACCAGGTCATTATATAAGAACGAAGAGTTAATAATAGCTAAAATAATATTTTATAACATATTTGCTCGTAAAGGGTCCCTTATTTCACCAATTTCAATATCGTAATGTATCTCATTACGTACTTGTGCGGTAATGTAATGTAAATCGCACGGTTTATCAAGATGCTCCGTCAAAACGAACGGTACTTTTTTAAATCTTAGCAAAGAGTTTTTAATTCATAAAAGTAGTCAACATTTTATGAATAAAATTAACTTTGGGAGATAAAATATAATAAAGAAACATTTAATTTTTTAATTTAATTAATTTTGACAATAAATTACAACCATTAATATCTGTAACAAAAACAAAAATATTAATTTACTTTATTAATAATACTGGCTGTTTTCTGCCTATGCCTGAAAAAAAAGCGCGAACGCGCGCGCATCGCTTATTTGTTAAGAAGTAAAAATTATTCCGAACTCCGAGTTTTATTTATTTCCTCGCAAATATGTTATAAAACGTCGTATGACATACGTGCGCTTTGATAATTACAGCCTCTGCTTTCTTTTAGCAATATCGCCTCGGCTGTAATTTTCAACTTACCGCACTTATATCATAATGTACTATTACGAAATAACTTTCTGTAAAGGATGATTTCCACGAAACGGCTCGCACCGCATCGTATTGGAACGGATTTTACAATCTTTAAACGATATAAAATCGCGTACACAGTATTTAAAGTCTATTACCAAGCCGCGCACAGCAGCTTGACCGCGGACGTCGTGCGGTAACATCAATGATACATGATAAATGATTTTATTTCTGTAAGTAGGTTTGTACAAACACTTTTACACGTCAATCATATTTTTAATTTAAAACGAGATGAGGTCGGCGTTTCCTATCTGACTACTCTGAGAAGAAAGGCCTAAACAAACTCAGAGGTCACAGTCTCTTTTAAAGTCCAGTTATAATCTTGGTCAGATCCATCATCGTTCTCTATGTAGCTTTTAATATTTTCCTGTTCTCACATATTACTAATGGTAGACTAAATAGTTTTAGAAAATGGTATATTTTTAGTGATGTTTTCAATAGGTACAGACAATTACTTAAGTTGGAAGTCAATTAATAAAAGATCCTGACTTTACATTATTTAACATCGTCACGAAAATCTGATTTGACAGTGCTGAGAAAGGCAATGTGTGATGGAAAGTCTTCTATGTCCTAAACATATTTTATAACTAGTACATTTGACGGCTCTCCACAGCAGTGTAGTATGTGTCCACTATTGCGTATATTAATCATGTTTATCCTAAATATATTCAGTGTATCTCAACTCGTCTTTCATTCTACTCGCCTCACAATACATGGCGACCCTGCCAGCGGTCAGAAAAACCTAATAATAAAAACCTAGGCCTTTAACATCCTTCTTCTAAAAGGCCCTAATTGTGACATAAATGCTCAGAATAAAAAAAAAAAAAAAAAAAAACAACTGACTTCCAAACAAAAACTACAAAGTGAAAAATAACTTTAATTTCGGAAGTCGGTGTTTATGGGTTTGTATTTTAGTTTTTTGCCACCGACTTCCGAAATTAAAGTTATTTTTCACTTTGTTGTGGGTCAGTTTGTAATTTATCTAAGTTACAAACCCTAATATCAACTGCTCATCACCTTTTACAAAATATTGCTTTTCCCCATGCAGGGGCGTTAATTGTTGAAGAGTTCTCCTAGTGAGAACCTGGAGAACTGGAGCTGATTGAGAAGTCACCATCAGCTCCACTTCACTATACGCTTTAAAGTACCTAATTGAATCGCAACCTGTAAAATAGTTATTATTGAGTAGTTCCGATGGCCATCTGTGGTCTTCATCATCAGCTCCACTTCACCAAATTGTGGTTTCCGTGAGCAAATGCACGAGTTACTATAAAAATACCCAAATCGCTATAGACACCTATAGCGATTATAGCCTATAAAATTTTAGGGTTTTCCTGGATTTCTATGGGATTTCCGCATCAGATTCCGACTTGTTGATAATGGTACCACCACGAGAGCATACTCTTTCATTCAAAAATATAATTTTTAAAATAGGTCCACAATTGACGGAGAAATCGGTGAACATACATAAAAAAAAACATACATAAAGTCGAACATAATAACCTTCTCCTTTTTGGAAGTCGATTAACAATATTATATTTTTTTATTATAATAACTAGCAGCGCCCCGCGGTGTCACCCGCATAAGTGTCGATCCCGTGGGAATATCGGGATAAAAAGTGTGAATAACACATTATTCTGATGTATAAAGTTTCATCAAAATCCGTTCAGTAGTTTTTGCGTGAAGAAGTAACAAACACACTCAAAGTTTCGCCTTTATAATATTAGTGTGATTTTCAAGCATGATAATGATATTAATAATGAAATAAATAGATTCCGCCCATAACAAGTTGTTATTGCACATAGCCTACCAGGGTAACAGAAGGAGGAAGATATCAAGAGTTGTCAGGCATTGGGCCGGGGGCGGTTCCTGACGGTTCCTGATTTAGAGAAAAAGAGAAAGTTAGTGGTAGAAAGGGACATTGACCGATACGCTTTTACGCACGCAGTTGTTGAAAATGTGACTCAAAACTACTATCAATTCGGTACCTATAATTTGTATGTATGTATTTTTTTTGTATAGTGCACAATTAATATAGTGCGTTAAAAATTATCAAATTGACTAAAAAAAAAGAAGTTACCACTCATATTCTTTCTAAAGTTATACATACACAAACAGTTTCGGAATTATATAGTTTCAAGTAAACTAAAACACAAGTCTTTAAAAGAACTCTACTTAACAATTTTAATGCAAAGATATTTTCACAAGCGTTTCTAACGAATTAAACATGTAATTGTATTAAAATTGCGTAGCGGCTACGCTGAATCTTCAATACGCTACGTGCTAAGCTATATGTGTTTACGTAGCACCTTACTATCGACTACGTGTGGGTATTTATTTCAAGCTAAACTTTTTGCACATACTGTAATGAAAGCTATATAATTGTAAAACTTAGTAGGTAACGATACAAATAAAAAGTAAAGAGTAATTTAAAGTACTTAATTAATACTCGGTTTTACGAGCAGCAATCTTTTTTTTTATAAAACAAAAACCTAAAGATGAAGAAAAAATGCTGCACCGACCCTAAATAAATTGAGATGAGAGCAAGAGGATGATGATAGTTGAGTGATATTATATAACTTTTAGATTTCCTAATTTTTACAACATGTTAAATTTTAAAGCACAAGAAAAAGCTAATGTTCCGGTCTTTAACATGCTTTACCCCGTTGGATACATTTTATTTTTGAACTTAACATAAATAACACAAAGTTTAAACTGAACGTTCTACAATCTATAAGCCTCTTACTGTTTCATTATCTCCTAGTACATGTGCGGATTCAGGAACCTGCGGATTCGGAACAACGCGTGAATTTTCACTGAATCGGACAAAATTGGCAATTAAATTTTTAATACAGTTGCTCAAAAAGTGGCGTATTGCAGGGACGTATAGCGTTCGGGATGTGGACTATTACATACTCGTGCTTTTTTTTTACCTTTCCCGAACTCGTGCGTTCTCTTTCCCAACTGTCAAAATAATGTCTATTAAAAAGAAAAACCAACCATGAAGTTTTTACTAAAAAATTCATAGAAGTTTTTATGATTCATGCAAATACGTATATTTCTAAAAAGAAGCTACTAATTTGTTTCAATATCAGATTTAAAGACTTGATTGAATGAGTTAGGTTAGGTTTCATTTCATCTCATTAAATTTCATTTTCATTTCATATCAATAAAAAAATCTACTGAAGTCTTGGCTGTATGGGCATAGTTCCCTTTGCCTACCAGAATGGGTGAAGAAAAAAAAATCTCTGCTTATATTTTACGGTTGGCGCCATTAGTTACTTGAGTTTATTATGTTTTTATTATTTTATTAAATTGCTTCATTTTTTCGCAACTGTATTAAAAATAGTCGTTCAGTACACGTGCGAAACCGTCATTGCAACTTGTTCCGACTGTCAACCCTCGCCTTCGGCTGCGCCTCGGCTCGGGTAGACATTTGTCGGAACTCTTTGCAATGACAACCTTTCCGCACTTGTAATGAAATATACTATTTTCCGCAAGCAGTTTACTTTTAACATTATATTGATAGTATCAAAGTAAGAAAATCAGATATTTATTCTGAGAAAAAAATCTTAGTGAAGAATTTTCATCGGGATTATCTTTATTCCGGCATGGGAAAATACATTACGACAACTATTGCGTAAAAAAATATTTGCTGTCCAAAAGTCCTGAAAATTATCACAAAAATCGTTTTTCGTCGATTCAATGTACTAAAATTCCATATTAAATTCTGCGCCAAATAGGTCGATGTTTTTTGAACATAAAACATCAATTTTTGTTGGCATTTTAACACAACATTTAGAACAATAAGTACAAGTAGTTAGCGCTTAACTTTACATTTTCCGAGCCGTGTATTTAAAGAATTGTTGATTCTACGAAAATCTTGTAAGGATATTAAATTTGTGTGCAGTATTAAGCAAGGAAAAAACTTATAATAACATAAATCAATGTATAACTAAAATATACTTTACAAAATGTTCGCTAAAAACTGATTTTCGAGGTCTTTGACAGCAAGATATCGTAATGGACTGTTGACACAGTTTGTCTAATGCCTAAATATAGATAATCCGGTGATAAATCTTTACTACACTCTGATTTATTTTGCAGATTTGCTTATGAGGTTTTTTCTCGTGGATTTTAAATATCAAAAGCCAACAATTTTTTTTTCGTTGAGCCTTTTTTGTCACCCACTACTGGGCGAAAGACCTCCCTTTTTTCCTTCTATACTCTTGTTTTTTGTGATCTCTTTGCTTAGGTATTTCCTGCTCTAACCATCTTAGTAAGAAACCACGAATGTAGTAAGTAGTTTGCGGAGAAATTTTTCGAAGCCATAGTTTTGTTTGCCATATTTTAGTTTTAGTTATGTTAGGGCATTACGTTTTTATTATATTATTAATGTTTAGGTATAAGTTGTTGTTTATTGAAAGTTACTGATTAGAAGATAAAAAACTTAATTTATCTTTAATTTTTCGAGGTTTAGGTTTGGCAACTTTACTCCGTGTTTATTATTATAGGGAGTTATGTATAGTAAGGGCGCCATCTATGGCATCACATAAACCTAACAGAACTAACTTTGAAACTGCCCACCCAAGTGCAAAGTTCCACCCGCTATAAACTGTTTTTATTTCTGCCATCCTAGTATTCATGCGGAACGAGCTAGCTGCGTTTACGTTCCGCGCGGGCAGTGTACACCTAAAACACTGATTTAAAGAAATGAGGTGTTTAAATAAATTATTTATGAATAACTATATAACAAAGCATCAAGATTTTTATGCTATATCGAATTGAAATATGAATGATTTATGCCCACCCGAAAACTTTCCAGAATAAAATTAAATGAAGTTAAAAACCGCATCCAAATCCGTTGAGTAATTTGGGAGAAGAATGAGGTCACACAGACAGACACGAAATGTGATTTAAACTGTGTAAATAGATCATCATCTGCCTAGCTTTTTCTCAACTAGGTATATTGGGGTCGGCTTCCAGTGTAACCGGATGCTACTTTATTTTAGAAAGAAGAAAGAAAAGAAAATACGTTTATTTGCGGTAAACATGACGCAAAAAAGAACAAATCAAAAAAAAACAATAAGAAAAGGTTGACATGCGTCACATCCACGCAAAACGGCTATCGCTCATCATTTTACATGGAGCGACTGCCTATCTGACCTCCACTACCTAGTTAGTGGGTACATGTCCAAACAATCATTCATACATAAATCCATTATTCAGTTGTTCAGTTCCATTTAAAAACTTACCAGGCGAATATTTATTTATTATAAATATTATTTCTTTTCTAAGAAAGTTAATTCGGACTATTATGAAAATCGTAATACAATAGATTGCCAAATTGGTCCAGCCTTTGTCAAGTGATGCGCTTACCAACGAAGAGCATGTCATTTTGATTGAAATAGATTAAGTATATGAATCAATCTTTAGGATGTTTATGCATACTTGATAATACTCCTGGCATAGGTACCGCTAAAAACATGGCAAGCACTCGGACCAAATAAAAAGTCAAGACATAGCGCTGCGTACAATACAGTGAAGCATGCAAATACGACATCTCCGCTCTGTGCATACACGCTCACACACAAACATTTACAACTATGTACAATCAAACTACACCTCACTATGTGCACACATGTTTACGAAACCGGCTTCACTTTACTGTCAACAGCCCTCCGTCTTGATTTTTATTTGGTCTGAGGGCAAGCAATGCACAATACAATAATAGGCATTATCGTTAGTTGGAATATCAATTGGAACGTTGGGATCTATTTTTAACAGGTCTACTAACCATGGAGTATGATCGATTTACTTTCAAAGTGTCAAATATAAACAAAAATAAACGTTATAATATTAAAAAAGCACATAGAACCAAAGTTTTCCTCTACATCGCTGTCACTTGGTAATGTGCTCGATGTAAGAAATTGCCTTTGGGCCGGCAATTAGTGTTAACCATCCGTTTATCGCAAAGCAGAATGAAGTCTTTGATCAAAAGATTAGCACTCAGACCTAGAAACCGACTAGTTTAAACCCCAAACCAATTTTGTTTTGGAAAGAGAACCTCTTTTTTAATGGGACAAACGAAACGTAAAAAGTTTATCCCCACTTAAGGGGAATAGGTATTTTCTCTCACTTTTACTACTAAGGTAACAGTCACTACGAAGAGGTAGATTGATAGGTGTGATAGCTCCGCGCGTTATTTTATTGGGGATACACTGTTCTTGTTGCTGCATCTTTGGAAACTATTGTATTATCAAAGAAAATTACGCGAAATTCAATGTTTACAAATATTTTAAATCCATGTTCAGAACTTTTTATTTTGCCTTAATTTTCTCATGCTTCCATCCAGAAAATAATATTACACTAATTTATCCAAATTAACTTAATATAACCTTTTCCTTTTTTTAAGCCAACCCTTTTCAATACTTACTTCTATCCTTTTTCGCAGGACATTTGCATATCGGCGATGAAAGAGAAAGATATAGAAGGCAAGTTGCGTGGAGTAACAAACGAGTGGTCAGTTCACGAGCTAACTTTCCAAACTTTCAACAATCGCGGTGAACTTCTACTGAGGGGCGATACAACTGCTGAGACAATCGGACAGCTTGAAGACAGCCTTATGATCTTGGGCTCTTTGCTTTCTAACCGGTAATAAATCATGCATATTTGTCGTAAAAAAATATTTATTCATATTTTTCGTTTATCAGTTGCTGTTTATTAATCATTAAAAAATAGGAACACTTTTGTGCAAATTTATTTTTTTAATTTCATTTTTTTTCTTTTTCATTTACATTAATGCTGGTTAGTTCTGTGTTATATTTTAATTTTATGAACACCTCGGTTGGGATTCCTACAAAAGCGGTGGCCGCTACATAACGGCGGCAGTGACGTTATGAAAATAATGGCAGCAGACTTTGACTTTATAGTGTCAAAAAACGCTCAATGCATATTTAAAATTTTTTTACTGCACTCGAATACTATTTAAAAATTAAAAAAAAAATTGGATTTTCTTTTTGACAGTACATTAAGAACTTGATTCTTCATTTGCCAAGATCTTATTGCAAAACAATACATATATAGATAAAATTTGCTGTAGGCACTAATTTCCACTTTTAACGTCCACAGCTACAACGCCCCTTTCAGAAAACAAATCCAGCAATGGCTATATGATCTCCAGAGCACTAACGAGATCCTAGAAAGATGGCTTCTAGTGCAAAACATGTGGGTCTACCTTGAAGCCGTATTCGTCGGCGGTGACATAGCTAAACAACTGCCCAAAGAAGCCAAAAGATTTTCGAAAATCGACAAATCTTGGCAAAAGATCATGCAAAGGGCCCATGAAACTCCTGGTGTAGTATCCTGCTGTGTGGGAGATGACCTTCTCAGACAGTTACTTCCACATCTTCAGGAGCAGCTAGAACTGTGCCAGAAGAGTCTTAGTGGCTACCTAGAGAGGAAAAGAACTATGTTTCCGAGATTCTTCTTTGTGTCTGACCCTGCGTTATTGGAAATTTTGGGGCAGGCATCTGACTCTCATACTATACAAAATCATTTGCTTTCGATATTTGATAACATCAGATACGTTAAGTTTCATGATATCGGTGAGTTCATTTCGTGCTTAACTGACGTTGAAAATATACATCGTATACTCGTAAATAACCTGAAATTCTCTTCGTTCGATCGGTGAACGCAGTATAATGTAAATAACACGTAGATGGATCACTACGATTTAGCCCAAAAATCTTTAAGACCCACTTCTATGGAGGACTAATTTATTATTAATATATTATAATTATATTATTTTTAGGTGCCACACACAGGTAATTCCTTTAATTTTTAAGTTATACTAGGTACTAACAATAAAATAATTTCCGATTTCAGAATACAACAAAATGATAGCAATCCTGTCATCGGAAGGTGAAGAGATAAAGCTGGAGCGTCCGGTACGAGCCGAGGGTTCTGTAGAGACATGGCTCACCTCGCTGTTGCAGTCAGCACAGGGCAGCTTACACTCCATCATCAGAAATGCAGTGGCAGTGATAAATGACCCTTCCTTCAATCTACTGCTGTTTTTGGATAAAATGCCTGCGCAGGTTAGGACTCAAGTTTTTTAGTTTACTAAAATTGTTGTCCGCATCGGTCAATGAATTATTAGACTGAAGCTCGAAAGTTTAACAACCAGTCTCAATAAAGAGTATTATGATACCCAGTGACTGGGCTGTGGAGGTCAGATAGGCAGTCACTCCATGCATAACGCTGGTATTCAGCTGGATCACGTTGGATTGGAAGCCGACCTCAACATAGTTTTGGATAGGCTTGGTAGTTGACGACAAAATGATGGGCAGCAAACAATTTAGCTATGAATTTGCATGCATAGAAGCTCAGTGCTGATTTTGAACTGGTCATTGACATTAATTAACTTATACAATTTTTTTTTTTAAAGTAGATACATTTTTATTTTTCACAGATTGGTCTCTTGGGTATACAAATAATATGGACAAGGGATGCTGAATTAGCCCTAATGTCAGCTCGCCAGGACAAGAAGATAATGATGGAAACCAACAATAAGTTCTTGGAGTTACTGAACACGCTGATCGACCAGACCACGAGGAACCTACTGAAGATAGAGAGAATAAAATTTGAGACTCTCATTACTATACATGTACACCAAAGAGACATTTTCGATATGCTGGTAGGCTAACTTCATCTATTAAGATGTTGTTACAGTGGAATAAACGAACCGATCTATATCGAGACGTCCATTCATGAACATAGGTTCATAGAAAGTGAAACTACTACACTATGGTCAGACCTTTGTGTTCATGTTGTCCTAGTCACTGCCTCTATAAATATCGATCGTAAGCCAATCCAACCCAATCGTATGCTTATGTTCGTTTAAATCGTCAAAGCAAATGCAACGTTGCGTCTACCGTTCTGGTGTTAATGATCTGGGGGCCTAAAAAGGTCACTTTGGCAGAATCATATCAGGGTAACATTATGAATATGGCGAAGAAAGTCCGTGTTTTTCTTTTTTTTTTTCACTGCACTACGTAGGTATAATCAAAGAGATTGGGATCGGATTGGATTAGATTGATTGGTATTTTAGCACAAACAAAAAAAATGACTGAAAAATCCTTCACCAATGGGATTTGATATGATTAACTTAACAGTTAACTGTCCATTATGATTCACAATGTTATCCTTTTATGATTCTGCCACAGTGGCCTTTTTAGGCCCCCTGGTTTCAGAGCTTTAACAACAAAAAGTTAATACACTAGGCGAACCTTATCCACTTTGCTTGGCTTAAAATTTAGTAAAAGAAATTGGAGCAGGAACAGCTATAACGAAAACATGCATTTGTTAGGCTTTTTGTAGGTACGGTTGACTTTTTTTTTCACTGTACTTACATAAAGCGGATCCTATGCAAGTTTCAACTGTCTATCTATTAGGTACAGTTGTAAGGATAGACAGGCTCAGTGTAGGCTCTCGTAGAAGAGCGCCTTTGCCACCCACGCATCTCGTAGGAGCGTGGACACACTTATAACCTTATAAATAATCATGCTACCATCGCTCTAAGTCTACTGACTGCCCCTTGGCACGTGCGCGTGCACGTGCTAAGTAAAATCGCGTATGATGCGTTTGAACTAAGAATAGGAATGACCTTGCACCATATTGGCAAAACAGCGCCTCATTTCCCCATTTTGGAGCATAGTCAGTGAGATATAACAAATAAAGATAACCAAAAAGAGACCCAAAAAGTATAACTTATGTATTTAACTCGTCGCGCGTCCAATTAGCAGACACAATAGAAATTTTATTGTTATCGGTACACATGGTGTACACTCGACGTGCGAAGAGTTAAAAGTAAATATTATGATAATATAGCACACTTATATAATTGTGCAAGTTATCAAATATTTTCAGTGTCGCCTGAGCGTCCGCTCGGCGAACGACTTCGAATGGCTGAAGCAATGCCGGTTCTACTTCAAGGAAGATGCTGATAAGACCTGGATCTCTGTCACTGACGTCACATTTACTTATCAGAATGAATACTTGGGCTGCACAGATAGGCTTGTGATTACACCTTTGACCGACAGGTAAGTTATAAGTCAAGCTTCTATATAATTTCATTTTCACTTCAGTAGCTCAAACAAGTAGGTTTTGCTGCGTGAAATCAGTGAGCAAAATGCGATTTTGCTCACTGAGTGAGACAAAGTAACTTTTTAATTTTTTTTTTATTCTACTTTGGGTTAATCATACAATTCAAAACATTCACACTCTATCTCTTTCCCGCCATTAGAAAGAGAGAGAGACAAAGACCAGCCCTTTCGAAGTTCGGATTTTGAATTCGACCTCAAAGACAAACACGTTCGGAATTTCGTACTAACTAAAGAAATTTTGCAAAAAGAAAATTATGTCTTTTAATGTAATTTATTGAATTTTTAACTTATTGTTTTATTTAAACGAAAATAAGTATTTACTGCAAATAAAACTGATATTTAAATTGTAAATATTTACTGCTAGTTTCAATAAATGTTAGGTACTTACGTAATATATTTTGAATAATAAAATATCATGGGTGCTATTTCCGAACACGCCTTAATTTAAATAAAAGAGCGGGAATAAAATTTCGTGACTGGCGTACAGAGTTGAATAAGTTAAAAAATATTAAAATAATCGTAAAATATGGGTGAAACTAGCGACGAGAACAGTATTTTAACACCGGAAGAGTTAAAACAACAAGTTATTAATGCAGAATTAAGTTTCCTACCTGAGAAGTCTCGCGAGAAATATCTGAAAGCATACCATGTCTTCAATGAATGGAGACTTACAAAGGGCGCAAGCAGTTTTTCGGAGACGGTGTTGCTATCTTATTTTTTAGATTTTATAGAATTGGTATCTACCTACAATGTTAATTATTTTGATTCACAATAAATAGTTATTTCAATCTATTCCTGTTTATTATTTTATCTCCTAAAGTGTTCTCGCTGCTGAAGTGAAAAGTTATGTGTGTTACACGAGAGCAAAGTTTTTTTGCATCTCGTGCCTTTGAATCCCTCGCCACACTCAGGATTCAACTTTAGAATCACTCGCTACGCTCGTGATTCAATCGTTGAATCCTTCGCTTGCTCGGGATTCAAAATCAGCACTCGCAGCAAAAAACTACTTTGCTCTCTTGTTGCACAAATAACTATTGTTAGTTTTGTAAGATCGACTCTAACTAGTGAAACTATAAAAGCTTGCAAAGCGAAGGCAATGCATAAGTATGGATACTTTATGTATGATTTGCACCAGTTTATCTAATTGTTCGTTCCCGGTAGCTCTTTAAATATCCAATTGATTACTTATTAAATTTCTGTTGACTCCCTCCTTGTGAGCGGAGCCTATCATACGAAATGTGTCTTTAAAAGCTCGATGACACGTTATGTTTTCATGAAATAATCAATTTTCCAACAAGTATTTTAGAGGATTAGTATGTTGAATTTATTCAGTACCGCCACGTACATATATATAGCATACGACATACAGAGCAGCAAATAGAAAAAAAGCGTTTGCGTTTATTTTTATGTAAGACGATCTGAATTTCACAGGCTACCTTCGTTAGAATCCGCAATCGCAAAATCTCGTAACCGTTTTTGTTGTGGACTGTATATAATTTTTCTTGAATGTTGAGTGTTGACTTGTTGATAATAAAACACTTCTTGACTTGTTCACTTGTTCACTTTATTCTTGAGATGTTTCTTCTATCGGAGCTGGAAGTCGACTGTGACTAGAGAAGATCGCTACCTCTTTTATAGGGTGCCCCAGCCAATCAGGGCGCGTATTTTTCCCGCGCAGCACCAACCTTATTCGTTCGCCCAATCGGAGCGTTCGACCAATCAGAGCGTTCGACCAATCACAGCGCTCGGCCAATCAGAGCGTGTTGGGTGCGCGCGCGTTGGCTGGGTCCCGAGAGGGAGCGATCTTCCGAACCCAAGCTCTTACAATATTCCTACTATTTTCCTAACTTAGGTACTATCTTATTCTATACATTTACACAAATTGGTGTCAAAAAACCCTTATTCTAAGCCCTAAATCGACAAAGTTTGGTGGCGGTCCTCCTTACGGTAACGTTTGGTCGTACTTAGGTTAACCGTACAAGTGGCGCCACCAAGCGTAAGGAACACTAATCACTATTCTATGTTCAACTTACATGCTAGAGGTCTTAATCTAACGTGAAAATACTATTTATTTAATTCAATCTAAATTACACGCATATTCATACTCATATTCATGACACGCTCGGTGTCCGCTACATCTGTCTTAATCTAAATTGTACACATATTCATATTCATTCCATAACACGCTCGGCGTCCGTTACAGCTCTCCCCCCGGCGCAGCTCGCGTAGCCTCCTTCTCTGTTGCCACGACGACGAGCTTGTTCACGGGGCGCCGGAAGATGCCGGTTCTGGTTCGCACCTCGACGACCCTGATGCCGCCGTCCGGTCCCTGATGCGTGCGTTCGACGATCCCCATCGGCCAGGTGTTCCGGGGCAGCGTGCTGTCGACCACGAGGACCACGTCGCCAGTCTCTATCGGTCGCTTGCTGTTCCGTGGCTCCCCGCGAGGTACCAAGGTAGGAAGGTACTCGTGGAGCCAGCGTCGCCAGAAATGGTCAGCGAGTGCTTGGCTAGCTCGCCATGCCCTCCTGTCGGCCTCGTCGCAGGGCCCCGTCGATGGTAGTCCGCCCGATGATCCCAGCAAGAAATGGTTTGGGGTCAGGGCCTCGGGGTCACTGGGGTTCACGCTGACGTGCGTCAGTGGCCTCGCGTTGATCGAGAACTCCGCCTCAGTTAGCAGTGTCCTCAAGACCTCCTCCGCAGGCGCCTTTTCCCGCAGAGTGACGCTAAGTGCCGTCTTCACGGAGCGCACCATCCGCTCCCACGCCCCGCCTTGATTGGGTGCGCCAGGAGGGATGAAGCGCCACTCCATGCGATGCTGCAGCCCCTCGTCGTTCAGAGCGGGCAGCCACTCGGTGTAGGCGTTGCGTAGCTCTTGATCAGCCCCGCGGAAGTTCGTCCCGTTGTCAGAGTACATTAGCCGCGGCCATCCTCTGCGTGCAGCCATTCTTCGCACTGCCATGATCGCAGAGTCTGTTGAGAGGGACGCCACGAGCTCGATGTGTACGGCGCGGGAGGTCAGGCATGTAAACAGTGCCCCCCATCTCTTCTCTCGGCGGCGGCCCACCTTGACCATCATTGGCCCGAAGTAGTCCACCCCGCAGTTGGTAAACGGGCGGTGGAAAGGATCTAGGCGGGCGTGCGGTAGGTCTCCTGTCGCTGGCGGCTGCGGCGTTGCTCGCCGCCTCTTGCAGAAGGCGCAATTCCTCTCTACAGCGCGTACGGTCGGTCTCAGGTGAATAATCCAATAGCGCTGTCGCAGGTCGTTCGTTACACGCTCCCTGTTGGCGTGCCCCGCAGCGCAGTGTTCTCGTAGCACGATGAGCTTGGTCAGTGGATGACGGCCATCCATAATGATGGGCCGCTTCGTCTCGATGGGTGCTGAGGAAGCCTCGATTCGTCCCCGCACTTTTAGGAGTCCATCCTCTATCATAGGATCTAGTCGGTACAGCCTGCTCGACTTCGTCAAGGGGTGAGCAGACTTGATCCTTTTGAGTTCTTCCTTGAAGCTGTCTTCTTGCGCGTGCCGGATTAGTTCTCTCTCGGCGCGCTGGATGTGTCGATGCTCCATGTTGGTCGCCTTACGTCGGCAGATGTCGGTGAAAGCGAGCGCTCGTGCAGTGGCCCGCACCAGGACTTCGTATTTCGAGAAGCGGGCTGGGTTCGGTAGCCAGCTGTCTCGTTCTATCTTCTCGCTGACGTGCAGGACCTCTTCGTCCTCTGGCTCGCCCGTCGTTGTCGTGGGCCACTGCTCTTCTGGCAGGAACAGGAAGTCCGGTCCCCGGAACCATCGGTCCTCCGTACTGATGGGCGTGTCGATGAGTCGCGTGGCGTCGTCCGCTACGTTCGAAGCGGTGGGTAGCCAGCGCCATTCTTCCCTCTCGGTCAGCTCCGCGATCTCTCCCAGCCGGTGTGCGACGAACGGTGTGTACCGTCGCATATCGTGATGTATCCAATGCACTACGGTAGACGAATCGGTCCAGTAGGTCGTTCGACCGATATCGACTCGATGTTCCTTTCGTATCGTGTCCGCCAGTCTTGCTCCGATGACCGCAGCTTGTAGCTCCAACCGTGGTATCGTCTGGGCGCGTCGGGGCGCTACCTTGGCCTTGGCGGCTACCAACACAACGTTCAGGCTCCCGTCGACGTACTTCACTCTCCAGTAGGCCACGGTCGCGTAGGCCTGCTCACTGGCGTCGCATAGGATGTGTAGGTCGAGCCGCTCGTATTTCTTATTCAGGTAGCACCGCGGCAGTCGGAGCTGAGTGAGCTCGTTAAGTCGCGCGAGCCAGGATGCGAAGAGCTCGTTCTCCTCTTCGGGGATTGGTTCGTCCCATGTTATCTGGAGGCGCCACAGGCTTTGTAGTACGATCTTTGCTCGGATGGTGTAGTGGCTCAGTAGTCCCAGAGGGTCGTAGATCGACATCACGGCGCTGAGGGCTTCACGCTTGGTCGGGGCGCGGGTTCTCGTTCGTACTTCGGCCGGGACTCTGTTCATTGATGTATTGAATCCCAGCTCGTCTCGCTCCGCGTTCCAATACAGCCCTAGGATCTTGTTCTCGGGCTGTTCTCCCCCCAGTTGTGTGGGAGAGGTGGCGTGTAGCTCCGAGGGCACGTCACGTAGCACCGTCGCGTCGCTAGAGCTCCATCCTCGTAGTGTGAAGCCCGCGTGCGCGTGTACCACTCTGGTTTCTTCGATCGCTTTCCGAGCCTCATCCGCGTCTTCGTAACTGGCCACGAGATCGTCCATGTAGTGGCTCTCCTTGATGGCCTCTAGCGCACGTGGATATTCCGGCCCGTGTACATCCGCGTTGTGGTTGCGTATGTAGTGGGCCATGTACGGGGAACTCGCTGCGCCGAATATCATGCTGGCCATCTTGTATTTCTTCGGAGGCTCCTTCCGTTCGTCGCCTCTCCACAGAAACTGCTGCGCCGGTTGATCTTCCGGCCTTATTTTGATCCTCAGGAACATCTCCTGCACGTCTGCCGTGATCGCCACCGCTTTCTCTCGGAATCGAAAGAGGATTCCTGGCAGTGGCAGCAGAAGGTCGGGTCCCTCCAGCAGTTCGTCGTTCAGGCATACGCCGTTGCTCTTTGCAGCTGCGTCGAACACCAGTCTGCATTTACCGGGTTTGTTCGGGTTCTGTACGGCGAAGTGTGGTAGGTACCAGCAGATGGCGCTTCTCTCTTCCGATCCGTCGCACAGCGTCGCGTACCCCTTGTCTAACAGATTGTCGATCTGCTTTGAGTACTGAGCCGCGAACTCCGGTTCGGCGTCCATCTTCTGTTCGATCTTCTTCAGCCGACGGAGTGCTTGACTGTAGCTTGCTGGCATAGTCACGTCATCTCGCCTCCACGGCAGCCCCACCTCGTACCCGGTGTCGATTTTCTTTGTGGTTTTCTTGACTATGTCGATGGCCCGTTGATCCGCTTCTTTGACTCTCGGCTTTCCTTGTATGCCAAGCGCGTCGATCTTGAAGTGACGGTCGACTAAGTCGTGAAGTTCTTGGCTGCTGGTTCCCGTCGTTCGGTCGGGTTCGTATACGTGCAGCACGTTCCCTTCTTGGTAGATGGCGTTGCGTGGCGCGGTTCCGTGCACCACCCATCCCAGTTGTGTTTTAGACGCCGCTGGCTGGTCAGGGGCGCCGACTCGGAGCTCGCGGGACACTATACATTCCCAGTGGTCTGTCCCCACTAGGAGTCCCGGGCGCGCCTTCCCGTAGCACACCTCTTCCGGCGTCAGATCCTTCAGGTGCTCGTATTCTAGCACGTTGTCCGGTATGGACTGCTGATGGAGTTGTAGATTCTTGATGGTCCTCGCTCTGACCCTGTAGCTGTTGCCCTCTTTCAGCCCTCTGATGCGGAGATTTACTAGCTGGCTCTCTGTTTCCCGCTGCGACATGTTGACCCCGTTCAGGTGGAGTGGTTGCGACGGCCCTTCTGCCCCGATGCTCTCCGCTAGCTTCTTGTCGACGAGGGTAATTGTGGCCCCTTCATCCAGGAGGGCGTATGTGTTCGCCTCCCCCCGTGGACCGGAAACTACGATCGGGCACATTTTCAGCAGCACTGTTCGTGGTCCGCTGGCCGGTCGTGTTGCTACCGACAGAACCGCTTCCTCTTTCGGTGGTTCAGCTGCCTTTGTCTCTTCCTCGTTCGCTCTTCGTTCTTGATGAAGGGTCGCGTGATGCGGACGGTTGCACTGATTCACGCCACACGGTTTCGCCTTGCAGTTCATGCGCCTATGTGTTTTCTGAGCGCATTTGAAACATAGCTTCTTCTCCTTCACGAACTCCCAGCGGCCATCAACAGTGAGTGCCTTATATTCGGGGCACCGTATCAGAGTGTGAGCTTGTTCGCATTTGGGGCACTTATCCGTTCCCTCTTCGGTTCCCCCCGTAGTGTTGAACACGCTCGCCTTTTTCTTCATTGTCACGGCGGGACGGGTCTCCTTCTTCTGCGTCACGGCACTCGTAGTCGGGGTGTACGTGTAGCGCAGCGCCCTGTCTGCCTCTTGCATCAGGAAGCGAGACATGACGACGATCTCCGGGTCCGTTGTCCCTTCGTGTTCGTAGGCGTAGTCGCACCATCTCGATCGTAGGTGCGGGCTCAGCTTGTCCAACACTTCCCTAGTCATCAAGGGGTTGAATAGGTAGCCTCTTCGGTCGATCGTTTTCAACACGTGGGTAATGTTTTGCAGCTTGATTGCAAAGCTATTTAATTCGACCGCTGATGCACCTGGTCTCGGCAGCTTCTTGAGTTCTTCTAACGCTCTATCGATGATCACTTCCGGCCTCCCGAAGCACTGTTCAAGTGTTTTCATTACGACGTCTGGATCGGTCGCCGTATGCAGGAGGGCGGCCACGGCGTCTCTTGCTTCCCCTTTGAGACAGCTCCTTAGCCGCTGCACGTTCTCTGCTGCCGAGATCTGGTACATGCGGGTTGAATCTTGTACCGCTGCTTTGAACGGCAACCATTCGTTTGCCGCTCCGGTGAATGTCGGTAGCTCGGTGTATCGGGGCCTGGGTCCGGCCATTTTTTCTAACGTGGCTGCCAGGTACTCGATACCGCTTCTTGTTCTCGTCGGTGTCGGCGATCTTCCACGTGGGATTTCAAACCGCGTCTGTTTCGGCTCTTCGCGTGCCCTTTCCTCCCCCCGTGTGCCAAGGGGGTTCGTCCTCAGCCATTCGTCCACCTTTTCATGTGGTTCACGGGGGAGGTTAGGTTCTTCTTCATGCACGCTCTCCTCATCGTGGATGACCGACACTTCGACGGCCAACCGCTTCTTGACAAGGTCGGCTTCCAGCTCCAATTCTTTTCTTCTGATGGTAGCTAGCTTCTCCGCTGCTTCCAGTTCAGCTACCCGTAGTCTCGTGTTGACGCTTGTCGTTGACCTCACTGATTGGGGCGGTGATCCTCTTCTTCGTTGAACCATCGCCGCTGTCGGTTGAAGTCTAGAAGGCCCCGCTGTACTAGTATCCGTCGGCCTCGAGAGCGGTGAGGCCGGCGGGTCCAGCAGGGCTCTTCTGACACGTTCTTGTTCAATCAACTGGGCTTCTCTGAGTTGCGCCTCCTGTTGAACGCGTTGTTGTTCTTCAATTTCAGCTGCGTCGCACTGGCTTCTTGTGACCACCATTTCGATAATTTCTTGTTTTCTTGTTTCTTGAAATGCCGGGCTTCAGATTTCTTGTTAATCCGGATGCGAAGGACCAGAACTGTTGTGGACTGTATATAATTTTTCTTGAATGTTGAGTGTTGACTTGTTGATAATAAAACACTTCTTGACTTGTTCACTTGTTCACTTTATTCTTGAGATGTTTCTTCTATCGGAGCTGGAAGTCGACGGTGACTAGAGAAGATCGCTACCTCTTTTATAGGGTGCCCCAGCCAATCAGGGCGCGTATTTTTCCCGCGCAGCACCAACCTTATTCGTTCGCCCAATCGGAGCGTTCGACCAATCAGAGCGTTCGACCAATCACAGCGCTCGGCCAATCAGAGCGTGTTGGGTGCGCGCGCGTTGGCTGGGTCCCGAGAGGGAGCGATCTTCCGAACCCAAGCTCTTACAATATTCCTACTATTTTCCTAACTTAGGTACTATCTTATTCTATACATTTACACAAATTGGTGTCAAAAAACCCTTATTCTAAGCCCTAAATCGACAAAGTTTGGTGGCGGTCCTCCTTACGGTAACGTTTGGTCGTACTTAGGTTAACCGTACAAGTGGCGCCACCAAGCGTAAGGAACACTAATCACTATTCTATGTTCAACTTACATGCTAGAGGTCTTAATCTAACGTGAAAATACTATTTATTTAATTCAATCTAAATTACACGCATATTCATACTCATATTCATGACACGCTCGGTGTCCGCTACATCTGTCTTAATCTAAATTGTACACATATTCATATTCATTCCATAACACGCTCGGCGTCCGTTACAGTTTTACTCATTAACATAGCAAAGAAAAAAAAATAGTTTCAGTAAACTGTACGTTTTAAAATTTTGTTATATTTTTGTTGTAAATAAATAGATGTCCAAAATCCACTAATAAACAGCAATAAAATTGATCATAAAAATATTGCGTCATCTTTGATTTTGCTCTTCGACATTTATGACGTGCTAGTAATGCGGGACGACCACTTTCAGTCCCGCCCAACCGGCAAAGCCGAAAATAAGCCGATCACACGAGAATATCGACAAAAATTTTGTACATTTAATGGTGGGCTGAGTCAAGAAAAAAAGATGGCAGATCTAGTGCATTTCATGTTAGTTCTCCACTTCCCCACAAGAGTTACGTAAGTTTGTCAACGTCCACAGTGCTCCTGTAGATTTATGACATGCTAGTACTTGGGGACAAAAAATTCTGTTGCTTTTGGCGATAAAACGATCCGATCGTCGGGTGTCCAGTTCTTATTTTGCTACCCGCCAAAATAGTGTGAAAGTAGAAAAAAGGAAAGGAATAAATAATAAATCTTTAGCAACATTCATGTGTATTTCTTTTTTATCTAGTTCCTACTTGTTACAAACAAAGTATTCAAAATATACATACTTAAATAATATTGTTTTGCAAAGAGATTTCGGGTTCATAGGAACATACAACATTTCTCTTGAATTGACGTAATCACTAATCATACCAGTAGAAGAACTTGGAAAACAAAACATAATGTTTCATATTTTCGAAGATTGAATCATAAATTATTATTAAATCTTTGAAAACATGAAATATTTTTGTTTATTTTATCAGGGTGTACACAAAAACAATATTATTATTATACTTATTCAAAAGTTGCCATGAAGCGACGTTTGGGGAAGGCCTATATACAGCAGCGGACGTCTTTCAGGTGACATGATGATGATATCCACAAACAAAGTAATTGTTTGTGAAATAACTTAGTAGCTCAAGTTATCCGTCAGAGGGCGCTCGCTATTTTGAATAGGGTAAAATCACCTAAATAGGTATGAGGTATTTGTGGCAGGAACGGGGCGGGGCGAACATAATCATCTAGTTTCTATCCCTCTCTGACTCGCAAACGCTTCTCCTATGCAAAATATAGGCTATAATAATAATTATAATAACTTATATTCTGTAATTTGTTACTTCTTTTGTTTTTGCGATTGATCCTTAATTTGGAAAATTATATTTCTCGTAACAGACCACTTTTGAAATAAATAATTAGTTAATTATTAGAACATTGATGTTATAAGCTGATATATTTTTTTAAGTTTAAGATAGTAGATGCAATTAAAATTATATATACTCGAAACTAGGTAAGCACATAAATCTTAATATGTTAAAATATCTTTCTCTTGCCACAACAGTTAGATCTCACCCGAGCGAAGCAGGGGCATGTCGCCATGATTTAAAAAAGCAGGATGTTGCAGACACGTACACTTATATTTTTCAGGTGCTACATCACCCTCGCTCAGGCGTTAGCTATGAGCATGGGCGGTGCCCCGTGTGGTCCTGCCGGTACGGGCAAGACGGAGACAGTCAAGGATATGGGCAAAACTCTGGCCAAGTACGTCGTGGTCTTCAACTGTTCCGATCAGATGGACTATAGGTAAACAAATATCAAACAAGTTCTAGTACTAGATTTTAAATCAAATGGAACAAATAGATAGTTAGATTGATACTGGACGATAAAGTCTCATTGTAGTATTTTCAAACAACGCTAGATTTAGATACAAGATACGTTCTTAGTTTGTGGCTCACCAAATTTGCCTAAATTGTTTTTCAGAAAATGGGCCTAATAGGTCGACGAAATGAGATTATAAGTGTCAGGTTTTTTAGGTTTAAGGTACCCCTAAAAATTATACGCTATAGGTACCAAAACAATCCCGATGGACGCACATGGTGTCTACCTGGTCCACGTAATTTTCTCGTCAATCCACTTGCATGTAGAAGCGGACAGGGCCGCGGAAAACTAAATGGTACCAGGAGAGAATACAGCTTTGGAAGCTTGGAAAGCAGAGGGTTCATAATGTTACGCTTACTAAGCTTTTACTGAAACATCATGGTAAGCTTTTTACCTCGGAAGCTGGTAAATTATATAATTAAAAAAGCGGGGTTGAAATATTCTATAACAGATGTTTAAATATTTATTATGATAAGAAACTGCATGAGACGTGTACAAAATGTCGGTATCATCTGCTATTATCTACATATGATACATAGTTGTTGATGATAATTCGGTTCTCCGCAATTGGAATCGGACTGGGTAGGATCGGGGGTAGATTTGCTACTAAAACTACTGGCGTCCCATCTTTTGTCTTTTTGTGATTTACTAACATAGTTCTAAAGTACTTACTAACACAAATATGGATGTTCTCTGAAATAAAGTTATTATAATATACATATATATTAAGAGGCGGTGGACTCTAAAATCTAAACACTATCCACATACTGTTTACAGAGGTCTGGGGCGCATCTACAAAGGACTGGCTCAGTCAGGGTCATGGGGGTGCTTCGACGAGTTCAACCGCATCGAGTTGCCGGTGCTGTCGGTAGCGGCACAGCAGGTCGCCGTGGTGCTCGCTGCCAAGAAAGAGAAGAAAAAGAGCTTCGTCTTCACTGACGGCGACGTCTCTGAAATGTGTCCTGAGTTTGGAATATTCATTACTATGGTACCTACATCTTTTCTATTTTGATACACTACAGATTTTAGACGACAGATTGTAAGCCATCAAGCGAAAGTGGTCACAGAGTTTTTGGAAAAAGAACAAAATGAGATTTTCGCCTTAGGAAAATCAAATTTAGTTCATACTTATTCTCCGGTCGTTGAGAGAATGCGTTGCTGACACCTGTCAGTTATATGTATACAGTTCTTTCAGAGCTTTTCTACATCTGACAGCAACGACAATAATTATCACTGTAAAAGGACAGCGAGTTCAAAAGAATACATGTTTTACAAATTTTTGTTCCTAATCGTGTCCAACTGACAGGAACGCATTCTCTCGGTGGCCAAGATATGTAAGTCGCCTGCTGCACGCAGCTATGCGCAACAATCTATTACCCGATACTTAGTCATGATAAATATACCTTTGTATACACCTACTGGCATCTAAGAACTAACAGCTTAATCCCTAGTCATGTCTTTCTTTTTTTATTATAGAACCCCGGGTATGCCGGTCGTAAAGAGTTACCAGAGAATTTGAAGATCCAGTTCCGTACGGTGGCTATGATGGTTCCCGACAGACAGATCATCATCAGAGTGAAACTCGCGTCTTGTGGCTTTCTAGAGAACATCACCCTGGCCAGGAAGTTCTACACACTATACAAACTGTGTGAGGAACAGTTGACGAAACAGGTTAGTCCGAATATTTAAAGATATTTTATGGATATAGTTTGTATCATAGGTTAAATTATTGTATTCAAAACGAAGGGTAACCTATCTGGACTGAAATCCAAACTTTAAGCCACTGCCTTGCATGGCTTGTTCTAAAAATATTTTCAGAAAATAATGTTACTGATAATGGCAAATTGTAATACCAATCGGTATTACAAGTTGTAGTATATAAACCCTGGGCCACTTAATAATTATAATGTTTAATGCCCCTAGACCAGACTGCACTGTGATGTCACAATGTGCCCGAGATTGAACACACCGCGATACCGCAACACGTGTGTAGAGCTTATGATATCTTAGTACCTAAATATTAACGGTTTCTATATTGTATTATCTAGTATCGAAACGTTGGTTCGGCATTAATGTGGCTAACATAAATTACTATTAAGGGATGCTCGCGCTTGATGTTTTTAAGGACCTTAATTAATTAAACGTACCCTAGATGTTTTTTTCAGCTACCCAGCTATCTGCTTATAAACTTAAATCGGTTTGCTAATTTGTACTTATAAAACTAATTTGACCGTAAAATTCAGTCCCACATTCTGTGATTTCTTCTTTGCACTACTTCAGGTTCACTACGACTTTGGTCTCCGTAACATCCTCTCCGTGTTGCGCACCCTCGGCGCAGTAAAGCGTGTCAACTCTAAAGACAATGAAAGTACCATTGTCATGCGAGTTCTCCGAGACATGAACCTTTCCAAGCTTATAGATGAAGATGAGCCTCTCTTCATATCGTTGGTAGCAGACTTGTTTCCAAACCAGGCTCTAGAGAAGACAACTTACAGTGACTTGGAGGAAGCAATCAAGAAGCAAGTGGATTTACTTGGCCTTATCAGTCATCCACCTTGGTTGTTGAAGATCATACAGGTAAATGTATTAATGATAAGCTGTCCCGACAAACGTTGTCCTGTTAACTTTTCAATATGGTTTTTAAGTTCATGCAAAAATCCCAAAAACAAAAAAAAAAAACAACTCTAAAAATATTCTTTGACAAAGTGGAAAACCCTTTTATTAGTTACTGGGTAGAGAGGCACGTGCCAACATGATTGTGTACCTAATCATAAGTTGTTAGGATACTTTGTAAAAGTTTACTAATATAGTTTTGCAAGTCGTTGTACTATATGGAATGTGTGTAGGTACCTACTTGTAGGTATGTGTGGTTCAAAATAAATTACTTATATATTATTATAATTGTGTATTCCAGTTATACGAGACTCAGCGGGTCCGTCACGGTATTATGACTCTGGGACCACCAGGCGCTGGCAAGACGACCTGCATACAAACCCTCATGAGCGCACTCACGGAAACTGAAAACCCTCACAAGTAAGAACATAACACTCGATTGATCAATTAACAAATGACGAAGAACATGACGGAATCCTTGTTTTTTAAATAGACAATTTTGATAAAATAACGTTTGTTAATGTTTATTTGTGTTCTTGGTTTGAGAACTAAATACCAATTTCATCGATTACTACGTTAGTCGACAAGATATAAGTCGAAGTCTTATTATTGTCCTAAACACCCACTTACAATTGTTTTTGGTACAAGACTTTAAAGTTTAAATAACAAAATTATACCGACTTAATGAAAGCATTAATTCAGCAACGAAATATTGTCATGAAACTTAGCTTTGACAAGAGCTTACCAGTCAAACCTGAAGGAACTGAGAATATATAACCTCAAAACACAGCTTTGTGACGGCCGGTTTCGGTGAAAGTTGGAAATATTTAGTAAATACAATCAGAGGGGCAATTCTACTAATTTTAAGAACGTTCACAGTCTGATCTCAGTCTCAATCTGTCAAAAAATACTTCAAATTTCCCTACATTTTGACAAGTTTTTGACATTTGCTTGTCGCTGAGATGAGACTGCGACTAGATTTTGAACGTTTTAAATTACGAGAATTGGCCTTCAGTTCCCTAAATTCTATTTACAGATATTTGTTCAGTATTTAATATAATTGTTTTTACATGCTGTATGTTAGTACATTTATGTCAAATCCAATGATAATTTTGGAAACAAGTTATAAAACCCTGATAAAATCGAAGGAAACCTTGTTTCTGCTGAAGGGATCCTAGCCAAAGTACCAATAAAACGAGAAGCAAATTAGACCTTAAAACTGCTTGAATACAGCTTAGTCTAGTTTAAAGCTAAAGTAGCGTTTGTTACGTTACCCATATTTTGAATCTCCTTCTCAATACTATACTGCTTTATGGGCTCCTAGTATTGTAAATCGTAATTTTGTGGCCAACTTCACACTTCACGCCGGCGAATTACTTAGCAGTCCTCGTAGTATGTTTATTTAGTTTCAACTAGTTTCAGTCTATATAAAAACTAACGTATTACGTATGTTCGTACTGAAACTAACGAGGGTTGGACGTGTCGTTTGCAATCTTCTAACTTATATTGCAAGTCTCGGATATTCATCGAAATTTTTAGACATGCTTCATATTAATGTAGCTTTAAGTACTTTATCTTGTTGGTGGTATATCCTCAGGGCTCTAAACGCATGACTATATGCTTGTGTACAGTACAGAACATCAATTATGAAAAAAAATGTTAATTAACACGTGTGAGAGAGAATTTGCGTGTCCAAAATGGCCTTTCTGGTTTTAGTATACTCATACTGGTTTATGAAGTTTGGAAACTTCCGCCTTTTTCATTTTCAACTCCATTGCATGACGTGTAGAAAATCAGGTGTGTCATAAACTCCATAATCTGCATTTGAATCATAAAGGCCAGACGGTGTTTTTGTTATTCAACATAATTTGTACGCCTTCGAGCGGAGCTGGATATAATCCAGCCACTTATGACTCTTTAAGGCCATTGAGACAAACTGCCAATGAAACAAGCTCGTTGATTCAATAATTTCAACATCTTTTGATACGACTAGGGCACTTGATTGGACTGTCATGCTTCGGGTTATCCAAAGTGTTTTACAGAATCAAATTGAAAACCCTAACTTATCCAAAGTCTTTCTTTTAGTCTATTCTTATATAAATTAAATTCGCTTTCCGTGTCTGTCAGTGTGACTGCGTTGTTCTTCTAAACTACGTAACGGATTTTGATGTGGTTTTCTCTATCATTTGGAGTATTCCGGAAGGTTTGTGTATTTAATACTACTATAGAGGTATGAGGAAGAGGGTGTACAGTTCATTCATCCTTTATAGTGAGATGCCACATTCAGTGTGATAGCTACTTTTAACATAGTAGGTACCTATTAATAGGTAAAGTAAATTCTAAATAAGAATTGTTAGGTTATTTAGGCTCGCTTGCACCACAATTACACAATTACACCACCACCACACCACAATTGAACATTAAGAATAATCATTCTGGTTCTGGCATATTCTAACGAGTAATAGAAACAAAACGACGTTTTAAATTCGTCTCTTTGATTTTATGTTATCCTGTTCATCACATTTTTTAAACCAGTGGTGCTATTCTGTAAAAATCTCACCGTGAAAACTTAGGTGAAGTGAGTTGTCAATAGTGTCAATTCCTAGCAAAAACAAACTCACTTCACCTAAGTTTTCACGGTGAGACTTTTACAGAATCGACCGGCAGTTAGTTTTTATCATCATCAGTTAAAACAAAAATTAGTTCGCTCTTTTTAACTCTTGCTCTTTGATTTAATGAACAATTTTTTTATGTTTTCGTTTTATACTATTCTTCTTTTTTTTTTAATAATTCCACGAATCTTTCAGTTGTAAATTACAATGATTGACTCTCGGCTCCTGAATTATATTTATGTATGGTACTCTTTGTTTTTGTGATATTATTACCCTGATTAACATTTTAATTATTACGTTATTTTTTTCACCTAATTCATAATCCTTCTTATAAACAACTTGGCAAAGTTACGCAAACTGGCAGACAGATTTTATAGCAGATACTATAATTTAAATATTTTAAAGCGTGATTACAATTTATTTTTCAGATGTCTCCTTCCTTTTTTTAGTCTCAAACCGTACAAATTTTAATTCAATATTCACAACTGGCGTTGATAGGTTGGGGTTTCTGCCAAATTACTCACTTGTACTAGGACAGAATAAACGCACAGTTGTAATTACCTACGTCCCTGTAGTACTCGTATGTTTCATTCAAGTGCATTATGAGGTAGTTGAATGGGTTGGACGATTGCTACCCTTAACTTTAGAGAGGGAAATGTCGGCAATGTGGTTGTTGCAATCTCGCTATCCTTGTCTCGAACGCAACCTCGGTGGCGTACGACATTAGCGTCCGAATAGTGAACTCGAACGCGTCCAAAATAAGTAGATCGTACAAGGATTACATAACCGAGAAGGAGTTTGTATTGGAGACTGTGAGAAGGAGCCGTGGTCAGCAATGAAATGGAATAACATTGATTGATACTTTGACCAACAACAAAAGATTTTGCAAAAGAAAAGAATTATATCAACATTCAAAATTATATTAACACGACCGTCCAATGTTTTTGCTCGATTCTTAGACTGATAACCTACATACCTCCTGGCAGCACTAGAGCGATTAGAATAGTCCTACTGTAATAATTAATTAGTCTTTTTATAGATTTGACAGTCCTAACAGACAGACATTACATACAGACTATTTCTTAGGTAACGTTTGCTTATTAGAATAAATTCGTACGTGATTTAAAACCCGTACCTACGCATGAGATTATAATCACTGAAAAAGGAAACGGAGGTCCATTTAATAAATGTAATCGCCAGCTGCCGCTGTTAGCAAGTCCATGAGCGAGCCATAACGGCAACGAAGTCATTTAATAACATACTTCGCTTATAATGTTTTACCAACTGGAATAACCGCCTTAATTTAGCTCTCTTACCTAAGGCTGACTTTACCCAATGCATGATATACTCGTATATAAATTTAGCTGAAGAATAATTTTGACTTTGGGACAGTTATTCTTCACAAAAGTGGATGTTTCCTCGTGGATCTACCTACTATTTTGTCCTATCAGTAGATCCACGAGGGTGGATGTTATTTCTTTTATTTTTGATTTTCTGATCACCACGGTGTGGACGATAACTCTCGTATCATTGTATTTTGCTCAGGAGGAATCTCGCAAACAGTGAACAAAATTGATCAAAATCTGTCGATTTCGTGCACGCTCCATTACATTTGTATTATTAATTTGTTTTCAGAGAAATGCGAATGAATCCGAAAGCCATAACCGCCGCCCAGATGTTTGGACGTTTGGACGTAGCTACCAATGACTGGACTGATGGCATATTCTCAGCTCTTTGGCGCAAGACCCTTAAGATACGGACTGGTGAACATATTTGGTTGGTGCTCGATGGACCGGTTGACAGCATATGGATCGAAAACTTGAATTCCGTACTCGATGACAACAAAACTTTGACTTTGGCAAACGGTGATCGTCTGACGATGTCTCCTACTTCAAAAATCATATTTGAACCAGAAAATATTGATAATGCTTCGCCAGCTACTGTATCTAGAAATGGTATGGTGTATATGAGCTCGTCAGGGTTGACTTGGGACCCAGGTAGCAATATTTTATTATTTTGCACGCCTTTGTTTGAGACTACAATATGTCCCACTCATTTATTTCAATAGGATTATTAAAAAAAAAATATCTTATTTTTTTTCCAGTATTGCGTGCTTGGCTTAAAACTCGATCACCGCGTGAAAATGAAGTTTTCACTCCACTCTTTGAAGAAACTTTTCCAGTAGTATATACCTGGTGCACACAAAATCTCACCTTTAGCATGCGCGTACTTCAAAGTAACATTATAGCACAAATGTTGAACCTTCTAGAAGGGTTAGTGCCTCCACAAGTAGTTGAATCCGAGGATCCATCAGGGAACAAATCTCTCAATGGTGATGAGGACGAAGAAGAAAAAGATAAAGGCGAAGAGATCATACTGTTTACGCCTGAACACCTCCATAAAGTCTACGTTTTTAGTCTTGTTTGGGGATTTGGGTGTTTACTTGAAACTGAAGATAGAAAACGTTTGGATGGTTATTTGAGAAAACAGTTCAGTGAATTGTTAGACTTCCCAAAACATCCGAACAACAAACCGTGTATAGTTTTCGATTTTTTCGTCAAACATCCTGGCAAATGGGAACTGTGGGACGACTTGATGATGCACTATCAATATCCTGACACAGCGACACCTGACTATGCAAGCATTTTAGTTCCGATCGTCGATAACGTCAGAATTAATTACTTGATTCACTGTATTGCTAAACAAGGTAAAGCAGTGCTGCTGTTAGGCGAGCAAGGTTCGGCGAAAACTGTAATGATGAAGGCCTATATGAAGAATTGTAATCCAGAACAATTTATTGGACGTTCGTTTAATTTCTCTTCAGCCACGAGCCCATTTCAGTTCCAAAAAACGATTGAAAGCTACGTGGAGAAACGCAGTGGCATGACATTTGGGCCTCCTGGTGGAAAGAAAATGTTAGTATTCATAGATGATATTAACTTACCACAGATTAACGAGTGGGGTGACCAGATAACAAATGAAATTGTAAGACAGACCATGGGTATGAATGGTTTTTATAGCCTTGAGAAACCTGGTGATTTTACGACTGTCATTGATATACTGTTTCTAGCTGCCATGGGTCAACCTGGTAAGTGAATTATTAAAAAAAAGCGTAAGTGAATTATTATTTTATTTAGGTATAATAATAATATGGGTAATTTGGAATAAACCATTTCCCCCCTCTAGGTGGCGGAAGAAACGACATTCCAGCTCGTCTGAAGCGCCAATTCTCCATTTTCAATTGTCCATTGCCCAACAACGATTCAATAGACAAAATCTTCAAAGTCATCGGAGAAGGGCACTATAATGCAAAACGAGGTTTTACTACTGAAGTGAGATCACTTATAAAGAAAGTGATACCTTTAACAAGAGAACTTTGGGCAAGGACCAGAGCTAACTTACTGCCTACACCAGCTAAATTTCACTATGTTTTCTCCTTGAGAGATCTTTCAAGAGTCTGGCAAGGAATGGTCGGGACTCTGCCAACTGTGATTGAGTCTGAGAAATGTCTGATGCTTTTATGGAAACATGAATTTTCGAGAGTGTTCTCCGACCGGTTCACACATGAGAAGGATAAGGACTGGTTCAACAAAGCCATGTTTGACATTACTGAAGAAGTGCTCGGTAACGAGTATAAGAAGATGATGCTGGACAAGGAGCCTGTCTTCGTGGATTTTATGAGGTAAGTCGGAGGGAAAAGATGTATGTACCTTTATTATTTATTTATTTATGTACTTCATTGTACTCCAGAAAATAAATAACAAAAAAATACTATTATTAATACAAAACATACCAAAGGCGGCCTTATCTCATTAGACCGTTAATAGAAAAGTGTAAAAAGGTCTAGAAGTAAATGCATCTATAGGTATAGAGTATGTTTTGGGGTAGATGAATACTATATCATTCAAACGCGAATAAATTCATAAACAGTGAAACTACCTACTACACACGCCACAACTACAACTACTTATCCCTGTATGCGAGTGATAGTCATAATATTGAGATACCTCTGATCCTTTGCTCTCCTTGCGACAGATTCTTACGGTTCTATGACATTTCACCTACGTCACACTAACTGCACCCTCACATCGACCCAGGTGTTTTATGGCAAATGAATCAATTAGGCTTCTATATACACTGTAGCGAGGCACAGTACGGGCACAATTGCCTCTCCATTGACTGTTATTTGCCTATGTGTACTTTTTAGAAACTAATAGGGAGTATAAGCCCGCCACACTATGTTCAACCACTGCAACTCTTGAAAGCTAAAATCTTGTACGAAGTAATAATACTGGAATGTCTTTTTCGCTATGGCAGTTGGGCATTTGATGTGAGATACAAGCTGCGGCAGTGTTACTTTATGATGGACTGCGCCGCTCGTTGTCAGCTGCGGCAGTGTTACTTTATGATGGACTGCGCCGCTCGTTGTCAGCTGCGGCAGTGTTACTTTATGATGGACTGCGCCGCTCGTTGTCAGCTGCGGCAGTGTTACTTTATGATGGGCTGCGCCGCTCGTTGTCAGCTGCGGCAGTGTTACTTTATGATGGACTGCGCCGCTCGTTGTCAGCTGCGGCAGTGTTACTTTATGATGGACTGCGCCGCTCGTTGTCAGCTGCGGCAGTGTTACTTTATGATGGACTGCGCCGCTCGTTGTCAGCTGCGGCAGTGTTACTTTATGATGGGCTGCGCCGCTCGTTGTCAGCTGCGGCAGTGTTACTTTATGATGGACTGCGCCGCTCGTTGTCAGCTGCGGCAGTGTTACTTTATGATGGGCTGCGCCGCTCGTTGTCAGCTGCGGCAGTGTTACTTTCTGGGCAACATGTCGCAGGTTCGATTAAAACGTCAATATCAATCGTTTTGAATCTTGAGTATGAAATTGCAAATAATAGTTATGCAGTGCAGAAATGCCC
This sequence comes from Luperina nickerlii, assembly GCA_963855955.1. Classification (NCBI taxonomy): domain Eukaryota; kingdom Metazoa; phylum Arthropoda; class Insecta; order Lepidoptera; family Noctuidae; genus Luperina; species Luperina nickerlii. The sequence goes on from OY979662.1 coordinate 6,469,505, forward strand.
ACATAAACGGCAAATGCTTGACCAGTGACATCGCCATACGATCTTGAAGTTTGAGTTTGATATCTTTGTATATTCTGGTATACGGCGCAGCCTAGTTTTATAATCTGTGAACAGCAAATTTTGGTCTATCAATATTGTACTTCTAAAAGTGGCTTGTACACGGTATCGGTAGAATGAAGTAGTATACGTTTCTAACGTGCGTGATTCCTGGGAAGTGAAGCTATATATCACTACACACACACTCCCATGGGACCTGTATTGGTAGTTACTACCTCCGTGGTTATGCTTCTCTAGCGACAGACCTATAAATAATGATCGGGGTGCCGATTTTATATGGGGTGTACGTATGTACGTACACCCCATATAAAATCTAATACGTCACACTCGATGCACCCTTGCATCTCTCTGCTGTCTTGGTGTTTATGGCAAGGGTATCGATTTTGTTTCCTTCCATAGCAGCATCGCATAGAGAGGTACATTTTGCTTTTGACTGAATGTCCTTTACGTACCAACCATTGTTGAAAAAAAAAACAAGAGTTTTTCGTATTACGTAACCTCTAACGTATCATTGTTAGAGATCTTTAATTGAACTTTACTTTTAAGAATGAGAAGGATGACGACGATGAACTTTCTTTCACAAGCCGAAGGATTATGAAGGAAATTCGTAAAGCATTGCTATGCAAAGTTGCACACAAAAACAGCTAATGCGTGATGTCACAAAATAAGTCCTTGAAGTCCGATTTAGTCCCATGAGTCCAACGAAATCCTTGAGTCCTAAGAACACGTTCTGGCTCACAGCGCATCCTCGTCATTATAAGATAAAATTCTGCCTATGTAAAGGTTGTTTCTTTTCAGAGTTGTTGTGTTCCACACGCTCTTATATGTAGCAGCGACATAAAGCGAAATGTCAAGCTTTTTCGTACCTGTCGGCGGCATACTATATGGTTCAATTATACAACAGGCGTATTCTGTAACTTGTTTTTACTAATTTTAATTAGGTAACTTGTTATCTAAACATAAGTAGGTTGGCTTGTTATATAATCATAATTTGATAGAATACAAGTATAATTTCGTTTTAATGATAATATTATGTATGGTCCTTTTTGTTACTAACTTTTTGAACTAACTGTAAATGGTCACCTTGAAATAACCTGCATTTAAATGACCCTGTAAATGGTTATGGTAGCGGCCATGTCATAATTCGCTTGTTCGAAGAGGAGTTACTTGATATCAATTAGAAATGGTCGCAGTCTAAGAGTAATGCACTAGTTCTATGTGATATCTTATAAGCGCAAGCTTCTTCAAGTCTTCAGATTCATATTCCATTTTGCTTTTGATGTAAGTCCTGATAAGTCTGTAGTAATAATCAATGATTTATCATATTCTGTCTGGATTACTTTCTTAGCTAACTAGCACTTAGTTTCGTGTTTCGATCAAGATTGATCGAAGGTTTTGTTAAATTAATACGAGGATAGTAAATAACCCTCAACATGTGATTTATTCATTATTATTACTTTGAGTTTGTTTCGGCCTTTCTTCTCAGAGTAGTCAGATAGGAAATGCCGACCTCATCTAGTTTAAAAAATATATGATTGACGTGTAAAAGTGTTTGTGCAAACCTACTTACAAAAATAAAATCATTTATCATTTGTTGGGTTTTTCTGGTGCTGTGGCTGTTAGTTTGGCCTTATGCAAGTACCTAAAACTATGGATAGATTCGATGCACCAGGTTACCATGAATACCAGGATGTAGTTCCTCTCCTATCTCCGGAGTCTGGTCGTGATTGTACGCACACCTAAACACGGGATAGTCATAATCGTCTGAAAGCACTTGCGACAGCCATATACGAAACTACAAAGTGGAAATGCGACATCAGTAGTAGAGGTACCGCAACACATACTTGCATTCAGAGGTATGTTATGTTATCACATACTATATGTATAATTATATGCGCCGCACATTGGTTGCCATGGAAACGGTACGCGTGCCAAAAGCACCAGCACAACATGACCTACAGGCGTTATAACCTAGATAGTAAAAGACCTTGACCTTAGCGATAATACAGGAGGAGAGCAGACTGATAGTAAATGGATAAGGGTGGCCGAAAAAAGAGATCCACAGCGTGGGTGGACATTATTTTACACTATGTTGCGTGTAATTCAACTTATTTACTTATCTACATATTTTGAAGAATTGTAGTGTTATAAAGATGGTTGTTCGCCTGCAGAGATGCGGTGACAGTTCCAGAGTAAGAACTCAGTTTGTGTTTATAGGATACTAGCTTCTGCCCGCGTGAAATTTCACCTCCCCCCATTCACTCTCTTAGGGGTGGAATTTTGAAAAACCTTTTCTTAGTGGATACCTACTCTTCACAAAGAACACACCCTCCAAATTTCATGTCTCTAGGACCATTTGGAAGGAAAGTTTGGCAGGAAGTTGTTCATAATTGTAATGAGTATAATGATCAATTTATTGTCAGGTTTATTACAGAGAAAGATAAGTTTTCGTCCATGATCAATCCTTCCGATTTCTGTTGCGCTAGTACACGTGTTCACACATTTTCACGCGTTTTGTATCCATGGCAACGCTCTGGCTGGGCGGACGCCATACAGAAAGGAGGGCCTATAGCATGGTTGACAATCTTTTTCTTTTCGAGTCGACTGCTAATTATTGGGCTCAGTAAGTGGCCACGTTAATCTTTGGCATTAGTGATAATAGATGCATCATTTTATTGTGCTGTGGCTGTAGGTGGTAAGTTTGAATACAAAACTCTCAAGTTCTATCGTTGCTAATATTTGTGGCCATAATTATAGAGAAGTGTTAAACGAATCTTCATCATTCTTTTGTAGCGAATAATGGTCGGCCCTGTCAACATCCATCTTGTATGGCTCCAAGAATTATACTTACCGGCAAAGGCGGCTACGCAACCGCTACGCCGTAAATGACGTCACTGCTACAACTTTTACATGTTTTTAGTTCGGCTCCGATTTCTTTTTCGTTTTCGTGTTCGCACCCTCAATGTTTAGAATCGCAACCTCATACGACGCGTCTCCGAGTTATGCGATTTTCTGCAGTGTAGGCTGCTTGGTACATGCTGCTTTCAACAGCCTTCTACGAATCTACCTGCTACGAGAAGCTTAATGTAAAAAAAAATTCAATGTGCTTTAAAGAAGGTAATGACTTTTTAAAATAACATTCCTACGGGTTGAAAATAAATCGGCTGAAATTTTTGTCTAGAAAAAAATATTTTATTATTTAAGTATATTAGTAGGTAGGTATGTAGATCTATTTTTTTCTAATTAAAGAAATCTGTTTATCGTGGAATAAGAAACCTCGCCCGTAACGTGGTGGTTAGGACCACAGGCAATGGCCGCAGTAAGACGCTTACAATCAGAGTCTGAAACGAAGAAGACCTTCCGTACAACACTGCGCTGGACATACACTTGCAAATATCAACGAAACGATACGGAGCAAGCTAAAAAAGTTACCAATAGTTGTACGGCATTTTATTATACGTCAGTTTTAATTCATCGTTTACTACAATTCAGTCACCATTTCGAAAAAACCTACAACAATGATGAAATCGCCATGTTTTAACCAGGCAAAACAAAATTGTGCTCGAACGGTTTTGGAATGAAGTCCGATTGTAATGCGAGTTAAAATAGACTGTAAAGCTGTATGAGTACAGTTATGTTTAGTAGAACACTACAACCCTACTTGTTACGTTGTGAACATAGCAATTTTCTTCTTTCAAACTAGCGATGCGTCATGGGCTCCTGGTAGCTCATAGAATTTCTGCGCCCCCTTTGTGTCGTGTTTTCACTTCACGCAAGCGCATTGGAGAGCATACCACGTGTCGGATAGATACCACGTGCACGCTGAGCTTCTAAACAACTAATCGTAACAAGCGAACCGACATTGCATCGAGTGGCTTCGACGTTAGTGTATCAGAGGCCTCTGCTTCGCACGGGGTGCATTTTACTTTTTCTATTATTAAACCTGCTGTTCCATTTGATAGGTAGCTTGCTAACAACGCCATCTTTTTAAAGCTTTTCGCAACATGTGGGCGTTCCTACCTTACTTTACCGACCCTCACTACCCCTTGTCTGTGGAGATGGAGCTTTTCCACAGAGTAAATATTAAAGTTTCAATGATAAATCTTCTATCTTGTAATGTTTCCCTAGTACTTTGGTGATCGTCTTTTGGCACAGCCAAGAACACTGCCGCCTCACGGGTCGATAAAATTTCAACTTTGACTTCATATTTGAGAGACAAGTTTCGAGTTCATTTTCGAGGGATAATCTCGGAAAATTATGGATAAACTATTTAAAAGCGGTTGGAACAAAAATTCTCATGCAAGGACTTCGCAGTAAACCGATGAATGGGAAAATTTTATTAAAGATTGTTTCCAACTAAATAGTATCCATATAAGAATGTGTAATTTGTTGTATATTTGCTAAAATAGGTACATACTTATTTATACAAGACTTACCTTTTTAAAATTGGTAAAATTTGAACAATGTTTATAAAAGAACCTCCTCCTTTTTAGAAGTCGATTAAAAAAGCTTATAGTAATTCTATAGTTAAATTATATCGTTTACGAGTACACAGTAAATTTAAGTAGACTGTACGGTGCTTTGTAAAAAGTATTTCCTTTATAAAACTACTCGGGCAAGGTAAGTGCTTGGACGTGGAGTTGCGGACACCAACCCGTTGTACAATACAATACTTACAACACGAAGTTACTCGTGGAGCTAAGCTTCAAATAAGACAATGGGGTCTTATTTGATGCATCTGGCGTTAAAAAATCGCCTGTAAAAATCCCACCACCGAAGTTCCGTAGTTATATTACTAGCTGCACCCCGCAGTTTTACTCGCGTAAGTTTCAATTAAAAAAAAACCTGGAGAGGTGGCCACCCTTATCAACTAAGGGTGTAAAAAATTGCCTACGAGCTATTCTCAGACCATATATAGGTATATAAAAAAAAACATATAAATCGGTCAAGCTGTAGAGGTATGAGGAACAGGGTGTAAAGTTCACTCATACTCTATAGAAAAGGGAGGATCCTCCAACCAGACGGGTGTTGTGTCTGGCGGGCAACTGCCCGTTGATTCATGTCGGGCCGTTGTATCTATGCTAGTTGCGCGGTAAACTCTGCTTGCGCGATGCAGGATTTGCGTGACGTCAGTATGACGCGTTGTTTGTATGTGGCGTTGTAGATACCGCTACATCACTCCCCCCCGGAGACCGGAGGTCGATAGTGGGCTGAGTCTTGTATCTTGCGATGCTTGCCAGGCCAACTGAGGTTCCAGTGAGTCGGAACCGGTTGCCGCATAGTTCACGGTGAGTCGGAACTGTCTGCGAAGATGTCCCCAGTGAGTCGGGGTGGCGCTGCGTTATGCTTCAGTGCGTCGGATGTAGTACAGTGCCGAGTTGAAGCTGGCTGCTGCGTCGACCAGGAGAGGAATTGAGCTCTTCTTGTTGACCGGCCGAAAGTGCAGTGTGCTGTGCCGAGGTTGCTGATGAGGCTGAGGGTGATGACCAGGTATGCGCGGTCGCTGCATGCTGGTGGTCAGGATACCCGTTGAAGCCGTGGGAGCTGGCTGGCTGGGTGACTCGCCGCTAACGCTTGCGGGAGTGATGATGATGACGTCACGCTGAAGTATTTGCTCGAAGGCTGCGCTGCCGTTCATGTTCGGGGTCACCAGTGTAGAGGTATGAGGAACAGGGTGTAAAGTTCACTCATACTCTATAGAAAAGGGAGGATCCTCCAACCAGACGGGTGTTGTGTCTGGCGGGCAACTGCCCGTTGATTCATGTCGGGCCGTTGTATCTATGCTAGTTGCGCGGTAAACTCTGCTTGCGCGATGCAGGATTTGCGTGACGTCAGTATGACGCGTTGTTTGTATGTGGCGTTGTAGATACCGCTACAAAGCCGTTTCGGAGTTTGATAACTAACACAGTAACACGAGATTTTTATATACATATAGAATGATTAGTATAATATAAAGTCACTTTTCGATTCTATCTGCGTGATCGCACAGTTTTTCCTAACTCCAAAATAGATCATGATTCTATTTTCATCATAATTTAGCGAAATGATTCCAGAAGGTTTATGTGTACATAATGCATTCATATTGAACATGAATATAATAAAGAAATCTCGGTGTTTTAGCATGTTAAAATCGTGCGGAACAGAATCAGCGTCTTGTTAATAATATTCAGTTCATATTGCTTAGTTCCGATGCCCTCCGCGGCTGCATCAAGGTCACTGGACGCTGCCATCGTATGCAATAAAAGGGGCGATACAGAAAGCGTATTTTTTTTTTATTTGAAATGGGTTTGCTCTTGACTCTAGTCTAGGTCAGAGATGACAGAGACAAAGTCTACGGTGGAGTAAGCTTACCCAGAAGAAGCCTGTTCACAAATAGTACCTGACACATTAGCTCAGGCCGGATAGATCATCGCGTCCAGGGTTGAGACGTGAAGATCAGGGGTTCAAATCCCTCATGTGCTGCCACCCCTTTTTGAATTTATTGCGTACAAGATGATGAAATATTGAAAACGTTTGTGGTATGCGTTCAAGATATCAATAATGTTGTACTGTAAGTGTTTAGAAATTTGATATAACATGATAATTGTACGCAAAATTCGCGCATTGACGTGGAGTTGCGGACACCAGCCCGTATTACCTATTACCTACCTTGTTCTTAAAAACAGAGGGGAGGTGATAATAATCATAATTCAAAATGCTTATGAAAACAAAGAGTAAACTGTGACTAATATGTATTTGTCATTGGATATAAGATCTTTATAATTCCTTAGAGGTATTGAAGTTTCCATTATTCTGGGATTTAAGACATTTAATTTTTTCCTCAATATTAGAAATGTATGAGGCAGAAAAAGACATAACGTGACAACCGCAAATCAATATAAAGGCAAAAGTTTTGTAGTTCAGTTTCAGTTTTAAGTTAATCTTTTTTAGAAGCTTTTATTTAACTTGCAATGTTTGTATGTATGTTTTTATTAATGTTCAATTTAGAATATGATTTTGTTTTTGTGGTACAACCAGAGAAGATTTCTAGACGCAATAGCTATTAAACACCTCTTGCACTCTAGATCTGCTTAATGATAATAGAAATTTACATTTTAATAACTAAATAAATAATTCACACAAAACACTTTGGCACACGGAGGATCGTAACCTCGACCTTGTTATCAGCACGAAGCTCTACCCAACTGAGCCAATGAGTTCTTGTTTGAGAGGGTGAACTTCTGAACTGCATTCGTACATTGAACTACGAAACACCCCTGCGTTTGTATTTGTACGTCTACATAATAGTTTTAGTTGTTTTTTTAACCCTGTTTCACTGACTACAGTGTTTCTCGTTGAGAAAAAAGGTTCTTTTTAAATGTTTAGTAATAATAGAAAGTCTATAGGTCTGTTAAGGATGTTTTTTATAAGTTAAAATGGTCTATTTTTTATAACTATTACAATGGAACCAAACCTGAAATCGCAAAAAAAGAATCAGCAGTTTCGAACATAAATGTAGGGAACAGCTGATTATTTTTCACGACTTCATGTTTGGTCCCGTATAAGTTGTTCATGATAATAATTACAATGACCCCTTAAGAGGTTATCCATTAATTACCGGACACCCTGTATAAGTTTTGTGCTTTATCCACCAAAATACGCAAAATAAAATAATTAATTCATAAATAGGTTATGCATTAAAAAAAATTAAAAATATGAAATTTGTTTTTTTACTCCTATTAAATAATTAAAAAGTTTTGAATTACTTGCACAATTATTCTCTATTATAAATTCGTGATTACATTTTTCTTCTTGTTTGGCAGGGACGCCCCAGAACCAACCGGTGAAGAGGGTGAAGATACAGACATGGAGCTACCTAAAGTGTATGAGCCAGTATTTGATTATGACGAGCTTCGCGAGCGTCTTGACATGTTCCTTGCACAGTTCAATGAAATGGTGCGGGGTTCCGGTATGGACCTGGTATTCTTCCCCGACGCTATGCTCCATTTAGTAAAAATTTCCCGAGTCATAAGACATCCCAGAGGGAACGTCATGCTCGTAGGTGTGGGAGGCTCCGGGAAGCAATCTTTAACCAAGCTTTCTACATTTATAGCAGGCTACCGCTCCTTTCAAATCGCGTTGACCAGATCCTATAACGTCAGCAATTTTCTTGAAGATCTTAAGTTGCTCTACAGATCTTGTGGTGTCCAAGGGAAGGGAACTACTTTTATATTCACCGATCTTGACATCAAAGAGGAAGGCTTCTTGGAATATTTAAATAATATCCTCTCGTCTGGTGTCATATCAAATCTGTTTACTAAAGACGAGCAAGCAGAAATAATTTCTGAATTGACTCCTATTATGAAACGCGAGAACCAGAAGCGGACTTTGACTAATGAGTTGGTGATGGAATATTTCTTGAACAGAACTTGTCAGAATCTGCATGTAGTATTGTGCTTTTCACCGGTAAGAGACTTTTTCCTTTTTATTGCATTAAATATTCCCGTTTTTTGTTCATAAATTTTAATGCAACACGGAAATTGAAATGTGGATATTGTGTTTTTTTACAATACAATAATTTATTAACTTTCAGGTGAGCGAAGCATTTAGATATCGTGCTATGCGTTTTCCTGCCCTCATTTCTGGATGTACAATAGATTGGTTTCAACCGTGGCCCAAGGATGCTTTAGTTTCAGTAGCCGACCATTTTCTAGCAGAGTTTGAAATTGAATGCACCAAGGAAGTTAAAAAAGAGCTCGTCACAGTTTTAGGGACAATACAAGATGTTGTATCTCAAGTGTCAGTAGAGTACTTTCAAAGATTCCGTCGTTCATCTCACGTCACGCCAAAGTCATATTTAAATTTTATCGGAGGCTATAAAACAATATATCAGATGAAGCAGAAAGAATTAGGTGACGGTGCTTTAAGAATGGACACTGGTCTAGAGAAACTACGGGAGGCATCCATATCAGTAGAAGTTTTGAAAAAAGACTTAGCTGTGATGGAACAAGACTTGGCTTTGGCTTCAGAAAAAGCAGGCCGGGTCTTGACTGAAGTAACCGACCGGGCAATGCAAGCTGAAATTGTCAAAAATCAAGTACAAATTGTAAAAGAAAAAGCAGAGGTGTTAGTCGCCTATATTGCCGAGGAAAAAGAGAAAGCGGAAATCAAATTAGAAGCTGCAAAACCGGCCCTAGAAGAAGCAGAGGCTGCACTGAACACGATCAAGCCGGCTCATATAGCTACTGTTAGAAAGTTAGGCAGACCACCACATCTCATTATGAGAATTATGGACTGTGTGTTAATTCTATTCCAAAGAAGGTTACATCCCGTTATAGCGGATACCGCTGCCCCTTGTCCTAAACCGTCGTGGGCAGAATCTTTAAAGGTAAAGTATACTGGAAACTGTAGTCAACATCTCTCTTTTTAGGTTTCCTTAGACAAACAAGGATCGCTTATGGTTTTTATCCCGACTACATATCACAGTCAATTTAGTACTCAAAATAATTGAATGCTTACTATAATCCTTTTGCCGAGTAGTACTGTCGGATTACCATTATTAATGTTGAAGTATTGTTTTAGATGATGGCCAGTACTACATTTTTGTTGCAACTACAAAACTATCCGAAAGATATAATTAATAATGAGATGGTTGAACACTTGACTCCATATTTTGAAATGGAAGATTACAACATGGACACAGCGAAAAGAGTATGTGGTGACGTCGCTGGCTTATTGTCTTGGACTAAAGCTATGGCTTTCTTCCATAGCGTAAATAAGGAAGTTTTGCCATTGAAAGCTAATCTGCTATTGCAAGAAGCACGGTTGAAGGTACGTATCTTTTTATACAGTTAGTCAAGAAACGTTATGTGTGCATAAGAAGATATATAAACAGGTGTTCGTTTGTATCGTAGGTTGCCATGGATGACTTATCGTCCGCTGAAAGACAATTGGAAGAACGAGAAATGTCTTTAAGAAAAGTTAAAGAACAATATGAGTCGGCGGTTTCTGAGAAACAGCAATTAACGGATGCAGCTAATGTGTGCTTAAGAAAAATGACAGCGGCCACAGCTCTCATTAATGGATTAGGTGGTGAAAAAATACGATGGACACAACAAAGTAAAGATTTTAAAGAACAACTTGGTAGACTTGTGGGGGATGTAGTTTTAGCTACAGGATTTTTGTCCTATTGTGGTCCTTACAATCAAGAATTTAGGAATAACTTACTTGATACATGGATGGGAATATTAACAAATAAAAAAATACCTGTAACACAGGATTTAAATATAACCAATATGTTAGTGGAAAGTGCAACCATTTCAGAATGGACATTGCAAGGTCTTCCAAATGATGAATTGTCGGTTCAGAATGCTTTAATAGTGACTAAATCGAGTTCCTATCCACTTTTAGTTGATCCTCAAAGTCAAGGGAAGAATTGGATCAAAAACAAAGAAAGTTCTAATGAACTTCAGATTACATCACTGAATCACAAATATTTCAGAACTCATTTGGAAGATAGCTTGTCTCTGGGTAGACCTCTGCTAATAGAGGACGTTGCTGTGGAATTAGACCCAGTCATAGATAATGTCCTTGAAAAGAACTTCATTAAATCAGGTTCTATAGAAAAAGTAATTGTAGGGGACAAGGAATGTGATGTGATGCCTGGATTCATGTTGTACATAACAACTAAACTACCCAACCCGGCTTATTCACCCGAAATAAGTGCTAAAACATCAATTATAGACTTTACTGTTACTATGCGAGGTTTAGAGGATCAGCTACTCGGTAGAGTAATATTAATGGAAAAATCTGACCTAGAGGAAGAGAGAGTTGCATTATTTGAATCTGTTATGAAAAACCAAAGAAGTATGAAAGAATTAGAAAGTAATTTATTGTGCCGCTTAACATCATCCGTAGGTTCCTTGGTAGATGATGAGGCTTTAATTCAAGTTTTACAAATTACGAAGACAACTGCTGAAGAAGTAAATGAGAAACTCAAAGTAGCGGAAGTTACGGAGAAAAAGATAATAAAAGCTCGGGAAGAATTTAGAGCGGTAGCCGCTAGAGGCTCTATACTTTACTTTTTGATCGTAGAAATGAGCAATGTGAACCTCATGTACCAGAATTCCTTAAAACAATTTCTGACCATATTTGATAACTCAATAACCAAGTCTACAAAAAGCAATGTAACCGAAGAACGAATAAATATCATACTTAAGTACTTGACGCATGAAGTATGGGCTTTTACACTACGCAGTTTGTACGAAAGACATAAGGCATTGTTTACTTTAATGTTAGGGATGAAAATAGATTGTCAACGTGGGTTAATATCACACGACGAGTTCATGGCGTTTATAAAGGGTGGTGCATCGTTAGACTTAAATGCAGTCACTCCTAAACCCTTCAGGTGGATTCTTGATATCACTTGGTTAAATCTGGTTGAAATTAGTAAATTGAAAACTTTTAGCGACGTTCTTCCTAGGGTAAGTAATGCAAACAATTTTCAAACCATTTTTATTAATTATTTGTAAACATTACCTACACTGATACGAATTGTGTGATTCGAAATAAAATGAGTAGTAAGTGATGGCAATGTGTATGCTAGGTTAAAGACACAACAATCAAAATGGTATCAAGAGTATATAATAAGAGTATCTAATATAATGGTATCATTGGCCATTTAGATTATTTAATTTTATGTTAGAAACATAGAAAATATTGGCTTTTCCAGATAACAAGTAATGAAAAAGAGTGGCGTGTGTGGTATGAAAAAGCTAAACCGGAAGAAGAAAGTTTTCCGAGCGGTTACCAAGAAAGTCTTGACGTGTTTAGGAAATTGCTACTTATTAGATCTTGGAGCCCCGATAGAACGTTGTCGCAAGCCCGGAAATATATTGTTGGTGAGACACATTTGATACCTATTTAATCGGAGACTAGCATCTGCCCGCGGCTTCACCTATGGGTGTCGGAAATTATTCCATGGGTTTTATCTCTCAGTGAAAGTCCCGTTCCAGCCGTTTCGGAGATTAGTATATTTGTATAATATATAATTGTGAGTATAGAGCAGATGTATAGATAAATAATTATAGTTGGTACTTATTAAATGGTCAGAAATAATATGACTTCAAATATTTTTAGATTCTCTTGGTCCTGAATATGGAGAAGGATGCATCCTCAACTTAGAAACAACCTGGGAAGAATCAGAACCTCGTACTCCCCTCATCTGTATTTTGTCCATTGGTTCTGACCCTTCTGCACAAATAGCATCTCTAGCAAAAGCTAAAGAAATAGGTAAGATATAAGTAAAATCTTATGTAAATTATTCGTCTAAAAATATCGAAATTAACCAATAAAATATTTTTGCTGCAGTTTTGAAATCGGTATCCATGGGTCAAGGTCAAGAAATAGTCGCAAGAAAAATGATATCAGATTCAATGAACGAAGGTGGTTGGGTTCTGCTGCAAAACATACATCTATCCCTCCCATTCTGTGTGGAAGCTATGGATGCTCTCATTGAAACCGAGCACATTCAGGAGTCATTTAGACTTTGGCTCACAACTGAAGTCCACACTGAATTTCCGATTGGCTTACTACAAATGGCAATTAAGTTTACCAATGAGCCTCCACAAGGTATACGAGCCAGCATGAAGAGAACATATCAAAATATTACGCAAGACTCTCTTGATTATTCTTCTTTATCACAGTGGCCACCACTTCTTTACGCAGTAGCCTTTCTACATACGATTGTACAAGAAAGACGAAAGTTTGGCCCTCTAGGTTGGAATATACCGTATGAATTCAATCAATCTGATTACGCTTCCAGTGTTCAATTTGTCCAAAATCATTTAGATGAAATCGATCCTAAAAAGGGAATATCTTGGCCAACGATATGCTACATGCTTGGAGAAGTCATGTATGGTGGCAGGGTTACGGATGACTTTGATAAACGCCTACTTACTACCTTTACTAACGTGTGGTTTTGTGATGTTTTGTTGCGACCCGGATTTGAATTTTATAAAGGTTACAAAGTTCCAACAACGAGGAATATTCAAGGATACGTGGATTACATCAATCAGCTTCCGCTAACTGATACTCCTGAAGTCTTTGGTTTGCACGGAAATGCAGACATAACGTATCAAATTAACAGCGCGAAGGATATTTTGGATACTATCTTGAATGTTCAACCGAAGGAAGGAGGTAGTCAGGGCGGAGAGTCTAGAGAGAGTGTTGTGTATCGTCTGGCTGAAGATATGTTAGAGAAGTTACCGAAACAATACGTCAGCTTTGAGGTCAGAGAAGCACTACAAAAGATGGGCGCATTTCTTCCTATGAACATTTTCTTGAGGTAAAACGTGATTAGTTGTTAGCTGATAAAATCATATGTACAGCCACGAGCATAAATATATTACTATCTGATTTCATGATTTATCCATTAATATATGGCAGCAAATATAGGTATATGATAATGTGTAGATTATCCGTTTCGTTTAATATTTATCCGTAACCTCAAAATGCATCTTAACTTCATTCACCTTTAAATAATCTCGGAAATAGAATTCCAGATCAAAAATGTAAACAAAAAAAGTCATTGCCGAAGTGACGTTTCAGGGGTAGCCAACATTTCCCTTGTCATGATAGTTATTAAATTTCGTGCTTTTGAAATCACGCTGAAGCGGTGTCTTAAAATTAAACATTTTATAACCTAAGGTCTCGTCGTAAACTAATGACAATTTATGAAATTATGATCAATTACCTAAAGACCAATATTGATCTTCAGACACAGACGTGCGTTGTCACTTTTTAGGTAGTCATAGATTTTTTACGGTTCTCTTGTTTAGAAGGAAAACCATTTTAAAAATAGAAAATAATAAGTAAATGAAAGTCCAAATGTTTAGAGCTTCTGCCTTATAGCCAGTAGGTATCATAAAAATATTTTGCACTATTTTATTACAAACAGTTTTATTTTATTCTTGGATCGTAGTTTACGTAACTTTAAAGCTGAAAGCTGTGTGCATTAGAATATTGTAAATGTTTAAGATATGCCTACAATTTTAGCACTATATTAAAGTACTTTTCGACAAACTACACAGTTGAGGTTATTATTTCAAATTGGCAACACGTTTGTACGCTTTTTATACATTTTTGATCTTGAATTCGATTTCCGAGATTAGTTAACTATTGTATGGTATGATAATAATTTTGTACGTCAAGCCAATCAATAATGATGATATTTTACCAGTTTTTTGTAATTAAAACATTTGCAGACAGGAAATCGATAGGATACAGAAGGTAGTGAAGACTGTCAGCTCCACATTGAGTGACCTGAAGCTAGCTATAGACGGCACCATCGTCATGAGCCAAGGGCTGAGGGAGTCATTAGATGCCATGTATGACGCCCGTATACCACAAAAGTGGCTCAAGGTCTGTATATTCAGGTATAAGCACTGCACCGGATCGGTATCACTTTAGTTCATCGGATCGACGTCAACCAGGCGTCAACCCATCGTAAGTATGTAACCTAGCCTGCCGGATCAGCGGGATTGTCCGAAAGGGTTACCGCTGGCCCGGAACATAAAGGGCGAAGGAAGGAACACGGGTGGGTTTTAGTCAGTAAGAATCTGACACTACCTTCCGCTCCACCCAGAGCGGGAGGGGTCATTTGATGATTTCCCATCCTAAAAAAAAGCATGTAACCTAATCGGCTCAGCGCCTCCCTGACTGGCCTTGCTTACGGCTGGGTAATGGTGGTGCAACCGTACCTATAGTCTGTTTCAAAAGTAAATGATAAATGTGTAAACTATTCCTGTTCAGGATAAATTCTTACGTAATCACACACACTAAAGGGAATTAGTAACACATTCATCGTATTTAAAAGGGTAGTTACCACTTCTCCATTTTAACATAATTAAATAAAATTTGAAAAATCATCCACGAGAATTGAGGTTTTAATACTAACCTTAATACTCGTAGAGAAAACATCTCTCTTTTAATAGGTACTAATAATGTTCAATATTTATTAAATGTATAACTTCCTGTTTATAATTTTTTATGTTTATTTTCAAAGGTGTCTTGGGAATCGGCTACACTAGGTTTCTGGTACACCGAGTTGTTGGAACGAGAACAGCAGTACAGAATTTGGCTTCGGAATGGAAGGCCTTCTGCATTTTGGATGACTGGTTTCTTTAACCCTCAGGGATTCCTCACAGCCATGAGACAGGTTTCATTGTCATTATATTATACTTTAATAATCTTATCCATAAATTGAAAGAAAGCAGCAATCAATTCTATTCCTTTTTAAGGGCGTGAGTACACCTCCGTCGCGAAAATAATGGGAATGGGAAACCGCTTGACGAATTCCGCTAAGAAA
This sequence comes from Luperina nickerlii, assembly GCA_963855955.1. Taxonomy (NCBI): domain Eukaryota; kingdom Metazoa; phylum Arthropoda; class Insecta; order Lepidoptera; family Noctuidae; genus Luperina; species Luperina nickerlii. Next base: position 6,484,908 of record OY979662.1, read on the forward strand.
CATTACTACATTATACAGCGATTCGAATAGTTGAATGCTGCAATTCAACCTATTTGCAGCAAAATGTCGTTGCTTTCGAATTAGTAAATACAGTATAGGTCTACTTTGAACCTCTTGCATTAGTTTTTTCGTAAAATCAACATCCATTTTAAATAAAATATTTCGCTTTATAAACTCGTCAACTATCACAGATACGTACGAAACAAAACGGGGCACCCCAACAAAATAGCGAGCCGAGCGCGGTGTTTTAACCAGCTTGCAAGACACAATTCAATGATTCAAAGCTAAAGAAAAAGGTAAAGGCAATAGATTATCTTTATCAGAAGAGGCCATGTTACGAGGGATTGCGGGCAAGGAGTTGCAAGTTAATGAAAGTATCACAAGATGTCTAATCCAATTACTTAATGAACTATAAAACGTTCCACCAATTACCTGGGGCGCGAGCGCAATCAATTTACTCACTATAGGATATCATAGCACAATTCCTATAATCAATATTGTCTTTTACGATCAATCCATGTAAATGTAAAAAAAGACGAGACATAATGGATGTCGTCACTCGTTTGACATTTTAAATTAATTCAAAAATCGTCCCATACCTACTTTGGCTATTTCATATTTTGTATAATGAATTATATAGTATCCTATCTTCTGCCCGCGACTTCGTCTGCGTGAAATTTCACCCTCTTAGGGGTAGAATTTCGAAAAACTCTTTCTTAATGGATACCTACTGTTCACAAAGAACACACCTTCCAAATTGCATGTCTCTAGGACCAGCAGTTTAGGCTGTGCGTTAATATATCAGTCAGTCAGGACTTTTAATAATATATATATGTATGTATAGAGGTTTGATAATTTCCTGGTGATCCACAAGATGAAAAAGTGATTGTGATAATATGTGTATGCTATTAGTTATTAATTAGCGACGCGGAGATATCATTTTCTATTCCTAAGCCTATTTTCATAGACAAGTTCAATGTTTTGGTTCCTGAGCACCACCTTTTGTATATGTAGGGCATGGTGTCAAAGGGGAGGTGGGGACCTCCCCCCTGCTCCACACCATACAAACAAATTTGCCCCCCATACACACGATTTGTACACATTAATATAAATACATAATAAAATTGTGATTACTGAACCATTGCAGGAGGTTACACGCAGCCACAAGGGCTGGGCTCTCGATTCTGTAGTTCTGCAGAACCACATCACTAAGTTGAACAGGGAGGATGTGCACGAAGGGCCCGCGGAGGGGGTCTACGTCTACGGACTGTTTTTAGAAGGTAGGATCATTTTAATCTCAGTAGGGTAGACCTATAAACCTACTCGTTTATTGAATTTGTGGTAGGTAAAAAGGTTTATGAAAATTCTCAAATTATGACAGAACAATAAGCAATAGTGCACAAATTATTTATGAGATTTAAAATGTCAAAAAATATTTGAGGGGTAATTCGCATACTTCAATGAACGTTCGCATTATATATACGTTCTCAGTCGCAATCTTTCAAAAATCGTCAATTTACACAAATTTTTAACAAGTTTTTGGCATTGATTGTCGCTTAGATAAGCTTGCGACTGGAATTTGAACGTGTTTTAATTACGAGACTTGGCCTTCTTGTGTATTATCATTTGTTCATGTGAGGAGCCTCTAAGGTTCATATTTAACTTTTTCCAGGAGCTTCTTTAGACAGGAAGACTGGTAAACTGATAGAATCAAAGCCCAAGGTCCTGTACGAGCAGATGCCGGTGATCTATATCTTCGCAATCAATACGACTGCAGGCAAGGATCCCAGGTTGTACGAATGCCCAATCTACAGGAAGCCGCAGAGAACCGACGCTAAGTACGTGGGCTCTATAGATTTCGAAACTGATAGCAATCCGAGACATTGGACCCTAAGAGGTGTTGCCTTATTGTGTGATATCAAGTAAACCAATGTAATAATATTGTTGTCAATAATTATTTAATATATATGTTATAATGAACGGGTCCTTGTTTCGTTTTTGTCGCAACACCCTCCCGAAATGGCATTGTCAGGTAGCGCTAACAACAAAATGTTGCTTTATGTTATAACGGCGGCAACCTCACTTGGCATACTCTTGGTCACGCAGTAAACCATACATTTTTTTGGCATCGTAACTTAGCTGCGCCGCCATAGCGTCTCAGGAGGATACGACTCTTAGGCGGCCATTACAGTCTCAATCTTCAACCTTGCTTCAATATGCTTGTCCACAGCATTATCACGGACTGTAACAAGACTGAAAAAGGTACATCTCTGCCTAACCCTTATGGGAATTCAGGCGTGAAGTTATGTTTTATTCTTCAGTCTAAAATCCAAAATCCGGCTGAAGAAAGTTAAAGCATATTATTATTAAGCATACGTTGCGTGTATCCTTGCAATATTTTTAGAAATTTGTTCAAAGAAAACGTTATAACATCTTGGTTGCAAAAAAGAACGTGTATCTTCTTCCTGACGTCATCTACGGTTGCACCCGGCTAAATTGTTTCGTAAATTAATTGCAGTTTTAATAAAGCTTCTAAGCCTTTTATAGCTAGGTACTTATTTGTATAACCATTATTTTTGGGGTTCCACGAAGCGGGATACGTTCCCAACATAATTATGTATAAATTCCTTTTCGAATTATACAATTACTCAACGGCAATGCTGATGGTGGCGGCGCGACGTGTGGTCGCGACGGCAGCGGCGCTAAGCCCACGCTCTTCCATCGCTGTTCAAATCACGACTGACCGACGCGTGAGTGACAGCAAACCATTACACGCTCAGTCATGACTAGTGACTGCATGACTGAAGGCAAATATCAAAACATCTAAATATTTGACGTCAGTCGGTCAATCACGTGTGATTACGTACTATATATACGTACATTAGTCAGATTGAGCGTTTAATGGCCGCCTGAATGCTAGCCTGGCAAAACCAAATCTTGGTGTACTCTCTTGACTCCAGAGTAGATTCAGCTGAACCATGCTGACTCTGACCGTGTTCACGCAGCAATGTTCAATACCGTATACTATTGTTAAACCGTATGAACAGTGGAATGTTGACGGCGATTAAACATTTTTTTTACTGTAGAATACCGACATTCGCTTGTGAACCGGTGTATTTTTGAAACCAAGTGTAAAACAGTGCCCGTCAAGATGGAGGGACCAGGTCTTGGATTTCAAATAAGCCTACATAAAAGTTCTATACTATAAACCTACTATTTGCGACCTTTGCAATCATTTTAGCTACCTCGATGCATACGTAGTTATAATAAATCCTTGGTCCCTCTATTTTGGCGTCAAAGTGGGGGAACCATATGGATAGGCTGGTCAGAGGAGAATCCTACCTAGGTATATAGTATTACAATACCTTAATTCTACTTAATATGAAATTTGTTTGTCTCTAACATGAATCGTTTTATAAATATCGACCATGAACGGTCCCTCCATGATGACGATTCAACAATTTGGTCAGACACGTTAATGAATGGTTTTTTTTCTATTTTCAGAACTATTCAGTATTTAGTACCTAATTTCTACATTTAGATTATGCAAATGACATACAAACGTTACAAACTAACCTAACCGGATGCAATCTGAACTCCACAACCCAGTTACTGGGTAATACGATAACCCATGGTAAGACTGGTTGTCAGACTTTCGCGCTTCTGACTACTCGTACCGATTGACAAAGATCCACGAATGACAGCCGGGACCAACGGCTTAACGTGCTTTCCAAGGCAGGGAGGGGTCTCGGTATGTAAAGATGGTCACCCATCCACAGACCAACCGCGGCAAGCGTAGCTTAACCTGATCGATAGATCACAACACTATAAAACAAAATAAAAAACAGATTTTCTCAACTCAAACATCAAGTAACAAAACTACCAGTGAATCATTTGTTATTTTTATTTTATCATATTTATATTTATCGATACTCATCACGTCAACAGTTTCGCTAGCTAATTTAATTGGAACTTGTATAAACAAAATTGAAATATTGTTCGTTGGTAAGCGCAACACTCGAGATTGAGAACGGCTGGACCGTTAAAGATTAACTTAAAAAAAGTACATATTATATTTTACATTTTTATGCAAAAATAAAGGTGTACCTAATTGAAATAACTGTAACCAAAAAGGATAACATTTAATTCATAATTAGGAACAAATTACACAATGGAACCAAGCCAAAAATCACGGAAAAAAATTAGCGGTTCCAAACATTTTGTCATGCCATGTGAAACTAAATGTATGGAGCCGCTGATTTATGCGCGATTTTAGAAGAAGTATTAATGTTTGATATTCATTTGCTACCTTTAGACGACTCGAAAATGAATACTAATTTTTTTATTTTAAAGCTAAATACAGAAACGTCGGCGTCGGTTATGTATTTTTGGGAAGCAATCACATAGCCATTTCTGGTTTGCACGCTGGCCACTGCGTTTTTTAGCAGGGTGTATCACGTGCAGGTGAAGTGGACTTGGTCAGTAAGATGTGTGTTCCGCCCCTTACACCCTTAAATTACCCTATTAACCGTTAATTAACACGGGCACTTTTTAACTGCTCTGAGTAAATTATAAGCTGAAACGAATAAATATAAGTTGGATCTAATATTTGTTTGTTTTGTTTGCCTGTTTTATTACAACGACAAAGCTGCCTTAAAAATCAAAAGAAACAATAGCACCTTGTTTTCTAACTGCTAAAGATCTGACGAAACGCAACTGACTGAAAATGGTCTTGAAGTACAATTTTGACGAAAACGACTTAACGCCCTTGACCGACCGCTCCGAACGCAGTAAATTAACGTTGCTAGATGTGTATTGTGAAGCCAAATAAAAGAACGCGCTAATTGAAAAAAAAACTGTATTAAATAAAATGACCCAACGCAACACCCTTTTATAAATAATAATAAAATAGATATATAGCAAGAACCCATCCAAACAATGCGTGATAGTTCATCAAGCTTTGAGCTTGAATCATAGTTTATATCAGATACACCGGCAGTCATTACAAATATACGGTGGACCTCATAGATATTTCTTGATTACATCGTACAGCACAAGTACAAAGGCCCCTCCGGTGCCTCTGAGCACGTTAGAAAAAGCGCCTTTAAAAAATGCACCAAAACCTTCATTTTTTAATACTTTCGCCCAGCAATCTGCTGTGCTCTTGTACTGGCGCTGTTCCACAGGGATTCCAGACTGCATCATCATTCGCCTTCGCACCGTGTCGAGTGGGTAGGAGCAGATCCCCGCAAATGTAGTCACAGACTGTATCAAACAAATTTATAAATAAATTTATCAACATTATAAACAGAACAAAAGTTACACGTTTTTGTTGAGAACCATGCATGCAGTGTGTGTCAATGACTAATCTGAGGAATATTAGGCATTTATTAATGAAATATTCCGCTGGCTAGAGAGGTCGCCATCAGAAGCATTCACTGCAAGAAATGACGCGGAACAAATTAAATTTTAGGTGAGCACCGATGGATCAAATTAACCCCTGGAACCACCCCCCTCACTCTTATGGCTTGGGGGGCCTCTAGGAGAAGGGAAACTATGTGTAGGATCAACGATAGGACACGGACCGTGTTATCTGTTATTATTATAAAATGAAGTCGCTTTTCGTGTTTGACGGTGGGACCACGTTGTTATAAAAAACTTAACGAATTTTGATGCTGTTTTCACAATTATTTAGAGAATTTACCTATTTCGAAACATTTAAAAAAATTTAATGTAAATTTAACCTGTAAAGCTCCTCGCGTATCCTATGTAATACGATACAATAGAAAATCTATTGTGTCTCATTAGCGGAGCTTGAGAGGTCACTAAAGAAATCTATATCTTTTGTCGAGTCGTAAGAACATGACCATCTTATGGATAAAGTATTATAAAAAAAAAACAATAACCTGTGCGATAACCCAAGTAAGAAACAGCGGAGTGTTTGCCGGGTCAGGAAGAAGGCCTTTTGCTGTATCGAAGAACCCGAAGTAAGTCGCTCGATAGATGATGATACCCTGCACAGATACGACGAAGCCTCGGTACCATCCCAAAGGTCCATCCGTTTTTATAGTCTTGGCGAGGCAATCAATGAGTCCATTGAACGCCTTACTTTTGCCTTTGCCGACATCAGCTGCCAACCTATCATGAAAATTTTCAAACTTTTATTGACTTCTTCATACGAAAGTGAAAGATAAAAGAAATATAGCGCAATATAGAGACACTCGCCACTTTCCCTTCTGTCGACCAGAGGAAATTTTGCATTGAAAAGTCACATGTAAAGAAAATTGCTGTATGTGCACATTTTTGCACTTGTACTAATTAATAACATGTTCCATCTCTCTCACGGAGAGAAGGCCGATTACCAGTAGTAGGAACAACATGAATATCATGTTAATTAACCTATAATGTTTCAATAGCTGGGCCACCGGCCTTCTCTCTTTGAGAGGTAGTGGGCCATAATCCACACCACGCGGGTCCAATGCGGGTTGGTGCGGATGACACATGTCATCATATTTTGGGTTCTAAGGGTTGCCAATGTTTTCCTTCACCGTTTATATAGAGTCAAGCGCATGAAGGTCATAGCACACGTATCAAACCCGAAAGGGATCGGCACCGTATCAACTCGAGACGTTCAGTATTCTTTGTATGAAACTCTCTACTGCAACGCACACTAATCGGAATCCTCACGTAATTGCCTCGCCTCGGGACAAGCTCATGAACCGTGTTGCGGTGCGTTACGGCTCGTCGTCCCCGCGCTTACGGCTCGACCTCCCCGCGCTTACGGCTCGTCGTCCCCGCGCTTATGGCTCGTCGTCCACGCGCTTACGTTTCTCCGTATCCGAGCTTACGTCTCTTCGTCCATCCTTGTCCCTCTCACCCCTCCGGCCTGCTTGCTATTCCGATTTGATATGTGTGCTATGACCTTCAGGCACCCGAGTCCAAAAGTCACATGTAACGAACACACGACTCGGTTAAGTCGGGGCCATTACAACGGGGCCACTAATTGAATATTGCAAAGCGTGTGCGGCGTCGGTATAGAACATTATATAACTTATTTTATTTACCTGGTTCGTGCAAAATCTAAAGGGTATACAAAACACATAGAAGTTGCACCCGCGGCTCCACCTGACGCCAGATTGCCAGCAAAATACTTCCAAAACTGTTTATCTTTGTTTACACCGCCAAGGAAGATCTTCTTGTATCTATCCTTAAATGCAAAGTTCAGGGCTTGTGTTGGGAAGTATCGAATGACGTTCGCAAGGTTACCGCGCCATAATGAGAAGAATCCTTGCTCTTTTGGTACCCGGTATAATACATCCAAGATACCTATTTTGTAAGAAAAACAATAATTAGTTTCACATGAATTTGGGCGATGCGTGGAGGCTTATATCCAGTAGTGAACATCTTATGGCTGTGAACTGGCATTGTGGGACACAAAGACTTTGTTACCGGGATGAGCTCTACTTCTGTAAACGGATGCAACCCGTACCAGGTCAAGATCCAAAGTTGATAAACAAAATGAAACGTTTATCCTGCGGTTGGTAAACTGATGCTAATAATACATTAATCACTATGGCCCAATGGTTAGATTACCACTTGATTCTTCTTATATTTTGGAAAAAAAAGTCTCTTAAACATCATCTTACATCCGCCACACGAACTATTGGATATATCCATCAAACAATACGTGTGCCGCACAAGTAAACTTCAGCTTTTTTACCTGGTTCAATAATTTAAAGAAACAATGAAACCAGTGTAGAGATAGTATGCGACTTGCCTTTATAATGCTGGCCCTTTTTGACTTGTTTGTTAACAGCTTGGACCTGTAAAAGAATCTTCACACGTTCGATGGGAGCTACTGCGGTCTTTGACACGGCAGCTGATATACCACCAGCAAGAAAATCCTTTACGAATCCCGCTCCTGCGCGCTCTGCTTTCTTTCCCCCTGCTTTGTCTTTTTTATCTCCCATTTAAATCTCTTTCAGCCAATTATGGCTTACTCCTTAAACTTCGGAAAATACTGAATAGGTTTCAATATCTTTGACGGGTTAACAGACAAGTACGAACTATGTACGAACACAAATTTTGTACCACCATACAATATTCCTCTGCAATATTCAACGATAGCTCCTGATTACATTTTCACTATTTAAATGAACATGTTAAATAAACGGAGAAAATGACGGAAATTTTTATAAGATATAAAAAATGTTAAACACAGTCAATCCAGGAAAAATCTCCTCATTACTTTGACGTTTGGCAGAAAGAAACTATTACAGCGAAAGATACAAAAGACAAACGTAATTGTTTCGTTTGAATTTAGAATTACAAGAATCAACCAAAGACGAGGACATTGCCTCGATGCTCTGATCAAGAACAAATGGAGGCATTAGTACTTCTTTATATATGCCTTCTTTTGTTCTTGACCTGAGCATTGGGCATTCATCTAATAATAAAGGTACGTACAGAAAGATAAACAAATCAAGTATCTTGACTTGGCTCGCGAGGTCGTCACATGTGGGTAGACTCAGCGACCATTGTGCAGATAGTCGTGAAAGCCAATGGTTTAATAGCCAAGAGCCTCGACCACTCTCGTTGGGCAACTGGTTTAATTCAGAAAACGGTATTTCTGGACATGGTATGTTAGGAGATTCTTCTCTCTGAAGCGCTGACCACGATTCCGGTGGGCTATTATGTTTTATATGTTTAAATGTTTTTATATTCTAATATTTAAAACTATAATTTATATGTATATAATGAAATAAAGAAAATAATAAGGTACGTACAATATTTATACCTATACAGTTTCCACACAGACGCAAACGCATGCTGTGATGAATTTAAGTTGTCAGTTTATAAATTAGCAAACAGCTGTGAATTTTCTGTTCACCCTGCTACAAATCGCAACTGACAATTTCTGCCCATTCGCAGTAACTCGTATCGGTATTAAACACATGCTTCACAGGTAGCAAAGCGGTTCCATACCGAATCTATACATATTATAAAACAAAGCCGCACTTCCGGTCTGCCTGTATGACCACTTCTTCTAAGCTAAACAATGGAGTTTGATGCGGTTTTCGCCATTATTCCGAGTGTTGAGGCTTGGTTATCAGAAATATCAGTATTTTGATATGTCACCATTGAACCCCCACAAACAGGGGTGAGGTGAGAGTGAGAAAAATAATATATCTCTGAGGTTTTATTGTGACAGAAATAGCGCTGCAGGGCCAGATGGGCTCGCTGCACTATACCTGATTAATTTGTGGTGCAAAATATGAATAGCGGCACGTCGCGGACATTGAAGCTGTCAAAAACCATCTATAGTGTGTTCTCTAGATGGTTTCGGTTTTCGGTGAATTGCCAATGGATCGAACCACAGTTAGGAAACCATAGGAATATTATCTTGCTTCGTGCTTTTCAATTCTGTTCTTTTTCGTAGTCACATTTTAGTTTTCTTTATTATAATGTGCGAATGAAAAGCTAACTACACTTTAAAATATTAAACCTCCACTTCGGCCCCTGCTGCAATAAAATGAAAACATTTTTCCAATTCTTTTACTTGCATCTTGCATTATAATTATGTGCAAGCTGGACGAAGTCTTAAATTCGCAACATAAGGTTTCTTTTTAATGAGCAGATTCCTGTTAAGGAGTTCATACAAACGTAACCGGAGCAGTATTTCCCACAAGTCGTCAGCGGACTACTAGGTTTTTGTTTTGTTTTTATGACCGGTCAACAATACGCCAGCACACACCGACTTAATATGTCTGCGCAGTATGTTTTCGCACACTTATGTAGCACAAATAAATAAAACGCGCAGATAAAACTCGTGTATGTCAAGTATGAAGTTCGTTTGTTTGTTGAGGTTAATTTACTTTTTTAATTTGAATTGTTAATTGATTACTTTCAAAACAACATTGCACTGCACTTGCAAAAATCTTAAAAATAAAAATAATTCTGCAATGGTTAGGCAGGCCTTCTATAAAATGTAGAAAAAAATATATAATCATATCTGTGTCTATGATATTTTTCGACGTGACAGAGGGTCAATTCTACTAATTTTAACAACGTTCACAGTCTGATCTCAGTCTCAATCTGTCAAAAAATACTTCAAATTTCCCTACATTTTGACAAGTTTTTGACATTTCTTTGTCGCTGAGATGAGACTGCGACTAGATTTTGAACGTTTTAAATTACGAGAATTGGCCTACTGGTATCAACCATCAAAAGTTTTGCGTTATACTGTTATCACAGAGTACTTTCGACTGTACGATGTGATTATGAAAAGATTAGTATTGCGTTTATGTTTGGTGAGTGGTTTAGTGTTTGGTGTAGTGTATCACAATTTGTAGTACTTAATAATACTATGGCGATTATTACGTGTACGTAACATTTTTGGTGTTTGTTTTCGCTGAAGAATGATCATACAATCATCTCTATGGCAAAGTTATGTTGACTCTTCCACAAAAGCCAAAAGTAATAGCAATAACATTATCAAGATTGGAAGTTGAACATTTGATTGAAAACGGAAGTAAGTCGTCAGTTCATGAAATAAAGTGCTAGGGACGAGATGTGTACAAACTTGGGAGTTTTTTTTTTTTGAGTTAGTATTTCATTTATGAGTGAGCCCACGTTCACATAGCATTCATGCATTATCCTAAATAACTCGGACTTAAGAGATAGCTCAGGGTTAATCAAAAATAATTCATCTTGTGCCACCAAGAGTTAGAGAGTTACAATCTTAAAGAGTTGTGCTGCCAGCCTTTTGGGCACTTATCCCAAATTTGAAAGTGAAGCGGACAAATTTTTTGATGCCCAATGAGCGCCTGCCTTTTTCTTTAATTTTTTATTATATACTTGTATGTCGCATCCGGCAATAGACGTTTACAACAAAACAAGGCACGCCAACTAGCGGCAACTATCTGGACTAGAGTTGGCGCGCTTCGACAGAGTCGGGGCGTTCCCGGTCGGTTACGAGGTTGAAAAGAGCGCGCGACGGGCGAGGTCGGCATTCAATCATTCATCATCCTGGTGATCAAGCAGGGCAGACGCTTCGGAACTGTCCTACGTTTTGTTGATCCATCATAAACCTGCCTGCTATTGTCTAACAGCAGAGTAAAAGCGATAATAGTTGTTGATTGTGTTGTACTGTAACCAGTGATTAAAGTGACTATTTGCCTAAGTAATTGTTATCTATTTGCACGATACCCACACAAACCCGCCTCATGGCTAATCGTAGCTCGAACCATCCTGACGATCCGTCATTTATATATAAAATGTATATACATATAAATATATATTTTAGTGTTAGCTTGTAAATTGTAATAGTTGTGTCTTTGTGAATAAATATAAACTTCTGTATTAACGTTTTAACTATTTAAACGCGTTGCGCCACTAAAAAGTAACACTGGGTTAGTTAACCTGGTATTAGACTTTTTTGAGTTGGGAACATTACAGTTCAATCGACGAAACATAAAATAGAATATTGCACTGTGCCCTGACAATAATTATGTAATCCGACCAAATATGAATGTACGAACAATGAACGGAAATTGTTACGGATAGGTGCGTAATAATTTCTTGCCTTTGAATTTTATAACATGACAATTACCCAATAAATTTTAATCTTTTTGTATTTGGTTTCCTGGAGATTTACGGTCTTATTCATAAAAACAGCTTATAAAAGTTTTAACGGCCAAACCCAATAACTTCATTTCAGTTAAAGACAGATCCCTACTGATGATAGCCAGTATAATCATATCTGTCCTTAAATATCGTCTCACAATCATCAATAAAAGCTATCTGTCTAGCGACAACAATAGATGTAGTTCTGTAAAGGTAAGTAAGGTAGGTTAGTGATTTATCTTTCTCCTCCCAAGCGTTCCGCTACAGAATATTTATAAAAAACAGCATGTGTGCAATTCACACGTGGTAGAAGTGAAACCTTCAAAAACACTGTATAATGCTTCCTATCTCATTTTCTCAATACGCAGGCGCGCACACACGTACTAAGACAAGTAAGTCACATACAACGCTCGGACCCAAGCGTCGTGCGTAGCACGTACCACCACTACCAGCGTATTAGGTTCCATCCATCCATCCATCCATCTATCCATCACCATCACCATCACCATCACCATCACAATCACTATCACAATCACCATCACCATCACCATCACCATCACAATCACAATCACCATCACAATCCCCATCACTTTCACCATCACAATCACCATCACATCACCATCATCATCATCCTCATAAATTAGTAGCATAGTATTAAATGTGATGTCATTTGTAATAATAAAAAACATAAACACTGTATAATGCTGCCTATCTCATTTTCTCCCACGTTAAATCTTATATGCCTCTTTTTACTCTTGCTTTTTCGTTTCACAAAATTTCAAATCACAACGATGCTAAAGAAATTTTCACTTCAAAAACTTCTTTAAAGGAGTATGGGTAAGACCGTACCCAGACACAAAGTTAATTGTAGCATTATGGACTTTGTTGATTTTTGTTGCCTAAAATGCTACAGTCAAATTCCTTTTTGGGTACGGGGCCCATACAACATTAGCCATTGTCTTTTAAATTCTTAAATGACTGGATTAAATGTAATTTATATTAAATTAATGCCTCTAAGTAGTAGTACATTATATTGCATTTTGCTGAACAAATTTGATAAAGCTGCCGCTAGAGAGGAAGAATGAAACGTAATTCAGGGCATTAAAACTTCCATACATTGGCTTCTAACAAAATATTTATAATATAGTGCTGCCATCTGAGTGTGTGGAAACTTTGGCTATAGTTTTACATTTTAAGCTAATAGATAGAGCTACTTTACAACAGTACCAACAAAAGTAAAACTAATATACATATTAAACAATAAAATAACACATCTTTTTCAAAATTGAAACGAAACGTAAATGATGATAGACAGTAAAAAGTCAGTTGAGTTTTGAAGACATTTCTACAGAAATGATTTTGGAAGATTTTTATTGATTGAACCGTACAACGTTGCCGAGTATACTATTTTTACATTTTTACACTTGACATTGGCTAAATTGTGGTGGTTTTTCCGCAAAAGCCATTAAACGAAGAGAAGAAGAAGACATTTCTACAGGATCAGGAAGAGGATTTTATTTCCGTGGAATTAATTTTAGGTGGACCATGGCCAATAGAATTTTTTTATTTGCATATTCCTCATCATTTTAGGTGATCCACCGGCAAGAAATTAAGCAGACAAATCGCTTATGAGAGCATAAATAAATCACTGAACACTAATATGAAATAAAACTAGTCAATATTTATTTAATTTTGTAACTATCAAGTACCACATGACGCTCGCGCTGGCAGAATAGTCGACATCGCCTCGGTTGCCAAAGAATAAGAAAAAAAACAACTGTCAAGCGCGCGAAACCTTTTGAATATTTTTTTATATTTAGAAGAAATATATAATTAAGACCGGAGACTAGTTCCAATGAAAGGCAAAGAAGTGAAAATTGGTTGGAGGCGGATAAGGTATGCACTGTAACAGATCTAGTTTTACCTCTAGGCTTAACTCTTAAGTGGCGCAAGATGAATAATTCGATTAACCCTAAGTTAGCTGTTAGGTAACTCCGAGTTATTCAGGATAATCCATAAACACGCAACTGGGCATTACTGGTGTAATTTTAACCAACCTAAAATATAAATTGAACTTATTTTTAAGACCCACCCATAGTCATAATAATTTTCAGAGATGAAGACATGAAGTCATGGATCTATGATCGGATATGACTGGAATATAAGTGTAAAAAATTTCCTCGAGACAAAAAAATATTTTAAAAAATCCGTGCAGTGCGGTATGATCAGCTGACAGTTTATAAAGAGAAAAGTTACACAACGAATGCCGTAGGTATTTTTCATCCCCATTACGTCGGTTTTTCCAGGTGTTCTCCCAAAATATTTTATAATATTTTCTCACTCCACTAGATTCCTTTGCGACATTGATTAGTAAACCTACAATATAGCAGCTGTCACTTATTTTAATAGGTTCACCACATAATACAGTGCAACAGTTACTCAAAGTTAAAACACCACATGCATACAACAATGAATCACAGAAATAAGCAAAATACCTAAAAACAAGCGCTAGGTAATATTGAAAATTGGTAATAATAAAAAGTATATTAAATAAGTAAATGAAACTAAAATTGAAGAAATTCTGATTGAACATTGTACATACATAATAATTATTTGTAAAGGTAAAATTGATTAATCTTTGACGTTGATAAAAATGGTAAAATTTATAAGAATCAAATAAAAATGTTAAAACATATACATTAATAACGATAGGTAAATTAATATAAATAGATAAATTATGAATGACGATAACATGCAAGTCGGGCAGACGATACGTAATCCCGAAAGTCGCTATTCCCCTAAATCACCGAAGAGACGTTTTAGCTAGGGGACTACTTCCCTCGAAAGTTACGAGGGATGTCTTTTCAGCGAAGACGTGAATTCAAAGGGCATTGACCTCATCCGATGCAACGTAGCTTCCAAAAATATTTAGCAGAAGGTTAATATACAAACGTTTTGAAGTTCTATAGGAATCTACTCGCAGATTTTTGACTTGCTTTTGTTATCGTAATAGAGTCATACGAGTATATTGATGTGTAGCGGGCACCACTCGACCTCGGGTGTACTGCTAAAACCAACGCTTTCGGCAATTATCGTTGAAGAAGAAATGATTACTCGTATAAGGCCTAGCGCGCACTGCCGTGCGTTTTTCAAGCGAATGATCTGTAAAATCTGGAATGTCGTAGAAGCGCGCGCATTGCGGTGAGAAAAACGCATGCAGTTTATTCACGGTAGGTCTCCCGCTGCAAATTTGCGGTGAGTCCAACGCACATGCTTTTATATTGCATAGTGATATTTGAAGGGCCGTGCACTGCAATGAAAATAACTAAAATAGACCAGTCTCGCGGTATCCACGTCTATTAATTGGCGAATTTTCTAAACAGCGTAAGCGGCTGAACTTAGCCGCCCTGCAAGTGATGTTAAGTGCGGACCCCACTGTAGCTTTGAGTCAAGCGTGATCCCCAGGAAAACCGTATTTTCGACGAATTCAAGTATCTCTTTATTCAATACAACATGACATTCACTACTTCTCGGTAAAGCGAATCTAATGCATTTAGTTTTTTTCTCATTTAGAGCCAAATTATTTACAGTAAACCAATTATGGACCATAAGCACTGCGTTATTTACGTCGTCAGGCTCCTGTGCGGTAAATTATTTATATTATTTATATATACTAAAATAGGAATGGCGCCAATATTGAGCCCTGCGGTACTCCCATTTTGACTTTTAAACCCGATGAATTCACACCGGTCAACTACTGACCGCGCCTCAATCATTAGTCAACCTTATATGGTATACCATATAGGATTGACTATCTACATATATTTATTGTTGAACAAAAATAGAGTACCCAAACGGTTTTGGGTGTCATCCATTAAATTGTGTGATTAAGATATAAAGATATCATCATAGGCGAATCCAAAAAACAAATTCGGATATTACTGCTTGGTTGGTGTCTCGGTGCGTTGTTTACATTGCAGCTGCAGTGCGCAGTACTTCATATATCACTATGCCATACAAAAATACTTGCGATAGACTCACCGCAATTTGCAACGCATAACTAAACCGTATGCATTTATAGGATTCCGTACCTAAAAGTTGCAAACGGGACCCTATTACTAAGCCTCCGCTGACCGTCCCTCCGTCTGTCAGCGGGCTGTATCTCATGAACCGTAATAGGTAGACAGTTGAAATTTTCAGTGTGTATTTCTATGGCCCTCTAACAACTAATAATATAAATCAAATAAAGTTACAAATTAAAGGGTCTCCATATAAGAAATGGTTGTTTTCGGCGTTTTTTGTCTTAAGATACGCAACCCTTCGTGTGCGAGTCCGATTCCCACTTGGCCGCTTTTTTCCATCGCAATGCTCGCAGTACTCTACATTCCACTCGGTAGAAAGACGCACGGCAGTGTGCGCCAACCTTTACCCACAGAATAACGTGCCATGTCACTGCGGGCTACAGTCGAATTCACAAAAGTTAGAGACAGCGTTGTGACTACACGCGGTTTCAGTTGGAGTAAGATGGGACAATTACTTATTAGACCATGTTACTATTGGGGTGTTGTGAAAGAGTGTAGTTTTTTTTTTGTTATTTTTGCAGAAATATAAGGTCATCTTACTGTGAAATACCAAACAATCCAGTTAATATAATATGTGCATTTTTTTTTATTTAACAATGGTGCCTTATTGGTGGAGCAGAGCGTGCTGAATGAAATAATTTGGGTGGTATGTGCCTAATTATATTAATCAATATTATACTTTGCACTTTAGAATCATTCGCTCGGATTTAATTCCCTATGCACCTATGTAAAACCCCGTGACCGATATTAGAATTCTAGAGGAAGATATTTATTATTAGAGCTTTTCAATAAAAAAGTTCTAAGTAGAAGGATTAAATTATTATTGAACAATTATAGCGATGATAATTTATCTTTATAATCTCTTGTGAAATGATTAGCACCATAATTGAATTCACGAATTCACTTACTGAAATCTGAATCAGTCAATATTTTTTTCTATTTCTCCGTTATTTGACCACAACGCCTAAAAAGGGTTCTTGGAGAAATCTGAATCAGTCAATATTTAATCTATTTCTCCGTTATTTGACCACAATGCCTAAAAAGGGTTCTTGGAAAATAATGTATACTTCTAGGTACATGATATCCTAGTAGAGATGCGGGATTACACGTTGCGGATGATCACACCATTTTGCACATTTCACAAAATAATTTTATTTCATATTAGTGTTCAGTGATTTATTTATGCTCTCATAAGCGATTTGTCTGCTTAATTTACAAGCAAATAAGTAAGCTTTATCAAACTCCATAACACATTACCTAATAAACAAAAAGTATTTTAAGTAAAAAGTGATTTAAATAATTTAAAAAATAATTTATAATATTAAAAGTTGTGTTGAAATGAAATTAATCTTAAAATAGTTTAATATTTATTTCAATAATACTGCACGACTCTCTTGGTTACATTGTACCCTCTGTAAGTTAGTAAAAATCGATACCTAACACAAGAGAAGACAAAGGGTGAACGAACACACGCTAAGGCCCTTAATATTCATGGAGTAGGTATCAGTAGGTAATGCCCGTTAATTCCAGTGGTGACTCCGAAGTCGGCATCGCGATTGTACGTTTTTCGGCATTGTAAAAATAAAGAATAATTAAGTGTGTAGAAAATATATACGGTAGAAAAATATGCTGAATAAATGCTCTTCCCGCGACTTCGTCCGCGTGAATTATCGACCCTGGACCCACCGCGTCGCATCCCATCGCCCGCCCGCGCTATTACTTCAGTTTCGTTTAACGTTCTTTCAGTTTTATTTTTCTCTTTGCTCGGCTCCTAAGGGTTGTAGCGCAATGACAAATAGCCTTACTCATGAATTGGGCTATCAAATGTAACAAGATTTTTTTTATCTTCCTGGTAATTCCAGGGATTTATCGCATTCAAACAAACAAACCCTTTCGCTTTATTATTAGTAGAGATTAAATGGAAAATATTCGATTAAGATTATTACTATAAACTCTTATCTGAAGTAGTCTGAAGTTTAACAATGTTCTGAAGTCACATTAAGTTAGCTTTATTCCATCAAAAACATACCACGTAGATCCTAAAAAATGCAAATCTCGCATGAGAGTCACGACAGCATAATCACGTAAGGATAATCTACTATTTTTTAAAGTCATATTTGAACACAATGCTAGCGGGCCAAATTTATGCATACACAAAAATAAAAATAAGCGCTCAGAGCGCTAATATTAGGTAGATATTAGAAACACTTCAGTTTTTTTAATCTCAGTTATTGATTAAATTATTAACACTTCAGTTTTTTAATCTCAGTTATTGGGCAAAATATTTGTATTTGCATTGTACTTCTGCTGCAATTTTGAACAAATATTTCGCTAAAATAAAATAATAACTAAGATTAAAAAAACTGTAGTTTTAATCGACTTTTGATGCAGCCCGTACCTAAGTAGATTCTAGTGTCCTGTGCAATTCACTCACTCCCCGGGTGAAGAAGTCAAAGAATCAAATTTAGTTCGGCCTTTTCTAACCATTCTAAGAAGTATGGCAATAAATAACTGTTTAAAACAAAATCACCGATTTCTTTTAGCTTATAATAATTATGGTACCGGAATAGCCACAAATTGCCAGCGTCAATATAAATGTATGCTGAAAGAATATGCTGGGCTATACTAGGAGCGTATTGCGTTCTATTGTTTTGTATATCGGGTGGGCTGGTAGCCGCAACTCCACGTCCAAGCACGTATTCTAACTACGAGCGCGAAGGAAATAGAAGAGTGTTTGTCGGTGTTCAGACAGTCAAGGTTACGTCACGTTACCAGGGTCGTCGGCGCTGCCTGAAACTATATAATATAACACGATCGAATTCCACGAACAATTAACTTGTAAACGCCCATGTTGAACTGCTTTTGTAGAGTAACCCGTGTTTTTTCGCAGATTGTTATTTTAAATTATTCAATCCAGTAAGTACCTACTTAGGGCCCTCACAGCGTTGCTGGCCAAGTAAAGCGTCTTTTTAACTGTGAAACAAATGTCAATATTATTGGAGTCGAAATAAAGTCGAAAGTAAATAAACTTCCACTATGTAAACCACGAGAGCATCAAAGCGGACTGAAGCGGATTTGGAAAAGTAAATAAGAACTTTTCATCTACTGCCTTTCTGACCACAGAAACAAAGGCTTTATTCCCAGACAAATATTGGCGACGAACCTAACGGGCGCTTTATGTGAATGGTATTCGACATTACCTAGGTTACCTAGGTAATGCCCGAGTACCGTACGCGCGTTAGCTTGGGCTCTTGATGATGTATGGCTCTGAAGCATCTCTAGGCTCGCTACAAGAAGCGTTCGTCACCTTGTACGTCTCGAGAGCCAAGCCTTAGTTTCTGTTGAATGTGTGTGAAAAGTAGGTACTTATTATAATTTATAAATAGAACCAAGGACTGACAGCATCGTTAGGTTATTGTGACTGTGTCGGTTTACAGCTGTTATTGTTTCCCCAAAAGGTCAATGCGCATTTGTGCGCACCGCATGTGTCGTAGTCTCCACAGCCGTCAATTTTGTTGAAAGCCTTGCACACACGACTGTACTGCGAACGGCAACGCGTCCGCAGTACAGTCGTGTGTGCAAGAGTTACAAACAGCTGGATACAAAGAATTCAAATGCGGTGCGGGCCGCGCTGCACGTGCATCCACCTTTTTTCACCCTTCTGCTGTATAATGGGTCCTTCAAACAGGCGCGACACGACACGCGACACAAAGGCACCGCAAGTCGCGCAACGAGCGATGCCTTTGTGTCGCGCGCGATTATGTCGCGTGTCGCGCCTATTTGTAGGAGCCTTTAATAGGGTTCTGAGCAAAGTGCTATAAAAATCCAAATTGTATTTGCATTAATTTTATGACTGAAGTCCTTAATAGGTACATAGTTTTCAGTAATAGATTTTAATTTATTATTTTTACGGGTGCAGCTTATAACGACTTTAATAAGGCAGCATAATTCGATTAGATATTTTTCAAATGAAAGATCTTGGTCAGAGCTTACGCTGCCGTTGTATCCGGGGTCCCTAAAAAGGCCCGGTATCGACCAAAGCGGAGATGGAGCGAAGAGATATCGATTCTGTATCTTTACCTACCTTTAAGTACCTACGTACCTAATTATTATTATAAAACTTAGTCGCTATTTGTGCTTGTCTTTATGCGCTTAGTTCTTCTTAAGCTTTTAATCCGGTATTCACCAACATTTAGAGAATTTATTCGGGAATTTTAATGTGTATACATTTATTTTTTACTTTATTCAGTAGGTATCATCATTCTTCGACTCTTATCCCAATTTATCCGAATAAATTATCTAAGTTGGTGAAATTGAGGTCAGTGAAACATGTCATATTGTGTTTTTCTTCCATACTTCTCTATAATGTACAAAAATTTGATAAGTATTATTATTTAATTTATTTATTAATTAATTAATATATAGCATAGAAATCTTGATATCTGACATATCGCCAAATCACTACCTACATTACACTGTCCACTAGATTAACCGTTTTTTGACAGCTACCTTAGAACGTAACCATTCAGATTACGTAAAAGTTAACTTTAAATTGCGTAATAAAATAAAATAATATACAATATGCCTTATCTTATTGGATTATCTTATTAATGATTTCTTACAGACATAATACTGTACGCGTATCAGTTTTGATAAAAAAATATAATTGTCATGCGTATTCAATTACATTCTATCGTACTAAGTGATGGGATCGAATGTATTCGCTTCAAATGAATATATCGAAAATAATAATTTTATATTATACATAAATTCAGTATAGAAAAACCTTGCATCCACTCAACTATCAATAAAATATATCAATTATTTGCCAGGGTACGGATTTGCCACCATAAACAAGATGTTAATGTTTTATTTTGATTTTAAAACTTTCATAAAGTATTATGCATTAAAATCTTTGTGTTTTAATATATGTACGAGTAGTAAATCCCATATGTATGTGTATACACTACAACACAATTGATATGGCAACCACTGGTTCGTCGTATCAATTGTGATGTAGTGTTGTAAAATAAAGTTTATTTTTACGCTGATTTCCGCTATAAAACCTGCAAAATTGAAAATAAAGTAAACAAAGCGTCTTATTTATATTTTTTGTATGTAATAATGATAAATATAAAAATAGAAACCGCACCATTTTTTATTCGAGAGCAAAAATCCATAACTGGTACTACATATAAATTAAAGTGAAATTATCGAAATGTGTGTTACAACCTTGCGATTGCTGCAAGGTAGTAATTTCGATAATTTCACTAGTTCCATCTGTCAAAAAACTGTTAACCTAGTGGACAGAGTGTAGACCCATGCGAAGCAGAGGTGGGTTACTAGTGTAGTATAAATCTATGTGGCTTCCTTTGTTGCTCATCTCCTCTCCGCTTAGCTCTGCAATGGACACGGTTGAAGCGAACAGGAGTTTTGTCATATATTATGTTGGAAGAGAGCAAAGCGTGTCCGGTTTGCTCATACTGATGCTTTCGCCGCATTCGTCTACTTTCATCTCTCTGAATGTAGACGAATGCGGCGAAAGCATCGTGGCCGCGGTCGCCACCGCGCGCCATCCCCCGCTCTTCCCCACTCCCCCGCTATAGCCAGCATGCATCTTCGCTCAGCTTCGGTGGATATGTCGCAGGCAGATTATATGATTCGTCATTACATTATACATACGGCGCCGTCCGTTTGCATACTGTCGCCGTTATGTATAATGCTTAGGCAATTTGATGACGTTTCTACGCGTCATAAATGTTAGGGTAACCATGATTATTAGGGTAATAAGTTGGTCAGTAAATAGTTAGCAGTAAATTGAATAATCATTACTAAAAATAACTAAATAAATATTTTAAAAGGTATTTAAATAAATATTAAGAGGAAATGCGGTCGGAGAGACTTTTTGAAAAAGCTTAAGTAAAAGTCATAATTCGAGGTTTGGCTCTTGCCTATTTCCTCCTCCAATTATTGAACCAATTTAAAAGATATTTCATAAACTGAATAAGAAGGATATAATATACTGTGCCCCTATGTTTTTCTTTTTTCATTAATAGTTGTCAAATTTGTACAATGGGCCTCTGTTGACAGAGATTTAAATCGGCAATTTTGAGCATTTTTTGAGGGTTCTAGTGCTTATAAAAATAATGTATTATCAAAAAGGAAAATATAGGGAAGTAGTTAATATTTATTATTCTGTAAAAAATCATTGCTGTATGGTCATTAACCAGAAAGAAAACGGGCGTGAGTTTTTCTATGGAGAAAAGAACACCAAAATGGCTTAACGGGGAGTCATATTTCGGATTTAGTCGCTAAGAAATCTAACTTTGAAGTAGCGACCGCCGGCCACAGCCGCAGCACCGCTCGCTTCGCTCGCTCGGTTCGCGCACAATTGGTCAAAGTTCCTAATCCATTAGGTGTGGGTGGTGTGGGTGTGTATTTTTACAATAGTAATTGATCTAGGGAGATCAGTTAGGTACTGTTGTAAAAATTATATACCCATTATTTATTAGCAGGATTCCGCCGAACGCCAGTTTGAATAGCCACTTGAGCTTGTTTTACAAATTCGGATAACCTCCAAAACTTTCTCTCTCTAGTCTACGGCTTTTTTAACGATCCCGTTTAACTTCGTAATAATTGTTCAATTGTTTATTGTAAACGTCTTTAAAATCACTTGTTTCTTGCGGCACGCATTTGTTTTCATCTTTATTTTTCGAAACACTCACTACTCGGCGTCATTTTTGTGGTTTTGTTTTACAGCGCCTCAGGTAGTAGAAAATAGAACTAGTTCTATCAATTTTATTCGCCTAAAGTATCCGTCACGAGAAGCTATAAATTTTGTAAATAAAGAACTTCTACTAAGTTACGTAGCGACACTTCAATCAACAACAAATGATCCCAAATTCAATCAACTCAAAGCAACATACGTGTAATACGAAACTAACGAGCAATTTCACTTGGTCGCGTTAAATTTTAGCGATATAAAGCGTTGTCGTCTAATATTTTGTGGAACTGGAACGCTTCTGACTCATGGAGCGTAAACATTTGGGCCACCATTTTGAAGTAAGTTCACGCTGACGCTGTCAATGCTGCAGAATGCAGATGTGGAATACTCGGAATCGTCTGATGACAGTAATTAGGTGTGTGATAACATAATTGTATCCCTATGTAAAAATAAAAATCAGTACAAAACCGTTTTTTTTTTATTTAATCAAAGGTTGCGAATCCCTGAATGTATGTTTACAAAATATATAGCTTCTCGTGACGGGGTCTGTAGGTATTTAACAAATCGGGTTTCGTAAACATTTCGCTTCCTTTAAATTGCTCTATACTAGTTATGTTAAATTATATTTTGTGCACTTTTATTGGTACTTACCTAAGTAGGTGCTAATAAAACTTTGGTACCTTAATAGTGTTTCTTTTTCAGACAACAGATACTGCAAGGCTTGACCACATCTTTCTGAAAAAGTTAATAACACTGGCCTCAAATCTGCTGAGGAACAAATAGCTGCACGGGAAACTTATTTCTGAAGACTCGGGTATGTGGTTTTCTATGTTCTATGTTATGGGTTTGGTTTCCGCACTTAGTCCTTCAAATAGACCATTGTGCGTGTTCAGGTATGTGGTTCTTTATTCCAAGTTTGTATGAATAATATATTCTACTACAGGAATATCATCAACTGGAAGACTTCATTATATAATACGGTGACAAGAGATTATGTATAGTCGACATCGTAATTGATTTACCACATTTGACGAAAACTCCCAGATTGGATCCTGACTAAACTAAGGTTAAAACCATAGAAATTTTATATCTATTGTTGAAACTGTACAAAATGTCCTGGAATTAACGCACACCACCAAACACCCCCAGAGACCTCCTGAGGGTGCCGTAGACGGCTAACTCACCCTGGAGTTCTGCAAACGCGTGTTCTTCGTGAATCCGGCTGAAACCCAAACTGGGACTTATCGGTGAACAGCACCAAAGACCATTGTTCGTCACTCCATGGTAAATGCTCCCGAGCCCACGAAAGCCGCTGACCGCGATTGCCACATCGCAATGCTGGCACACCTAGCGGTCTTCGAGCATGAAGACCAACTTCATGTAACCTCCTTTGCACGGTATGGTCGCTTACCAGCAGCTAGTGGTCCTCCTGGAGCCTTTATACTAGTTGCATCGCTGTGATATTGGGTTGTCTTCTGGCGGTCATTTGGAGATACCGATCCTGTGTCTGCGTAGTAACACGATAATTACCGGTGTGCCATTCCGCTACATCCCCAGTACTGCGATATCGTAACCACAACCTTGATATCACGATTTGGCTGGTGTGTAGGGCCTCACCAACGACGCGTCAAATAGCACCATTTTCTAACATGCCCACGGCTCGTAACATTTCATCTCGACTCAAATAACGACGTTACATGACTCTTAAAGCTCACACGGCACGTTAAATTAAAAAAGAAAAACAATCTAATCCCTTTTCATTAATTAATATTAACAAAACTATTTTAATTTTCCTTAACGTAACGAATTAATAACAATTTTACCGCCGTATTTTGTTTTTCCTTTTGTTGTTTTTATTTATATTTTTAAATTTTGAAAATAAAATAAAAGAGGTTTCAATCTGTATACTGTAAATAATGTAAACTTTTTATGGAAACTAAAACGATTTTAAACTATACATTCGTAAATAATTAAGGATTAAGGTATCCCTAGATTCTGTTGATGTGTGTAGATACTTCGTCCATTTTGGTTTTTATTTACACAGCGGAAGTGTGACTGTAATTTACGTAGTATTAATATTTTTGGGTTAACAAATTACTTTTATTAAAAACTAGCGGCCCGCCCCAGCTTGATACGGGTGCAATTTTTTTTCGAATCTCCGAAATTTTCTTTCATAAGTGGCTTGTCCTGGCAATACCGATCACAACAAAAAAATAATTATCCAATTTAGTGCAGTCGTTCGGAAGTAATGCGCGTACATACATTTCGGCGATTCATTTTTATTTATATATGTGTAGATGACAGAAATCGATTTTGAACAAACTACTTCCATAATGTGCACCAATTCAGTTACAAATTGTATAAATATCACTTCAGTCTTAAAGCAAAAATAGACCTTTACGTTTTATAACATGCAAGTGATATTCAACTTGATGGTAACTACGAGGTCAGCAGGTAAAGACATAAAAAAACCTTTTGACATGCATGCTTAGAAACTATCGCTATATGAACATTCTAACCGTTTTTGTGGAAATTAAAATACATTTTGCAAAACATTTAACTCGGATTCCCTCCGTGAGATTGTCAGTAACATCAAGTGGTTGGTGGCCTTCCTTGAGAAGCTGGGGTGGATCGATTAATCGATTTTCCCACCCGTACGCACAATACGCGCATTGACGTGGAGCTGCGGACGACAGCCCGTATTAACTGACATTTGAAGAAACAAAATTTAACCATTTGTTATAAAACACACAAATTCGTAATAAAAACAAAAAAATACTCCTGCTGACTACTTTTCTTTCAAAGAAAAGATCGTGCAGCAAACAATTGATTTGCCAACGCAACTTTGTTATATTCTAAATGTAACTCACAAGGCCGTCCTTTCGCTATTTTTATCTCTGTCACACATTCCAAACGATTTGGGCGGCCCTCTTTTACCTACTAAACAAATCGATATCATTCGGGATTACGTCACTTGAGGAGGCCTCTACTGCGGTTTCGACGTCAATGTGACAGTAATGGCTAAATTCGCCTTAAAGGCCTGATTTTTCAATCATCTGATATGTAACTTTATTCGAGGAATAATTTTGAAATTGATTTTCGAACTTTTTCCTTTACTAATTGTGCTGTGAGACCTTGCTTCTTGCCAAATTTCATGAATCTAGGTCAATGGGAAGTACCTTATAGATTTCGATTTATTTGCGAGTATCAAGATATGTCACATAAATGGCCGATAGCAAAACGACCTATAATCATAATCAAAAGGTCACTGTACTTTATCAAAATGTCCTATTAGCAAATCGTCCTACAAACAAGTGGTCTGCTGTGCTATTCTGTGAAAATCTCACCGTGGAAACTTAGATAAGTGAGCTGTCAATAGTGTCAATTCCTAGCAAAAACAAACTCACTTCACCTAAGTTTTCACGGTGAGATTTTTACAGAATCGACCGGCTGTACAGTCTCCACTAGGTATAAGAGCTAAAGGAACCACACATTTGACGGTTTCCTTGCGTGTATGCAAAAAGTATACTTACTTACATCGCTATGTGTATACTTAAACAAGCCCTGCAAGTGTCGGAGTAATATGGCGTCGTCGAGGATTAGTAAGGAACTGAAATGGCTGCTTTGATATGTGTAGGTACCTATTTAATTGCGTGAGGTTACTGTGAAATACGTTCAGTCCTATGAGTTATCAAATTGTAGTGCATACTCGTATTACAGAATTTAAAAGTGTATATGTGTGTTATCTTTGAATGAACCAAATACAGTATACCTAACCAGTATCTAACTAGCATTCGAGATGTTTTATTGTATTTAATTCCCATTCTTGAAGTGATAATGGTAAAAAGTCAAACTGCTCCGTGAGAATCGTTAATCGCGGACTTGAAATAGCATTCAGTAGGTAATTGATATTGAAGTCGAAGAGTACTTAGAATGCATAAGCGAGCGAAGCGCGTGGGAATTGTGGGTCCTCAATGAATGAACTGAGCCAATAAAAAGGAAAAGAATAAAAACGTGCTCAAAAGGCTGGTAGCATTGCCACGTTATAAGGCAATGCTGATTCCTTAGCCAAAAAATAAGCCAGCCCTCTGGTCACGTGAAAAGTCGACCAACTGTTTAGCGATGTCTCGAAAAACTAAGTAGGCACTCGAGACTCCATGGCGCTAATGTTTTAACCCTAAACGGCTCGAGCATATAGTTCCCAATAAGATAGGATTAATTGCGCCATTTGAGATTTTCCGCACCTGCAGCCATGCTAGGAAGATGGGACGGCTGCTTGTATTAAATATTTAATATTGCATTGTTTCTTTGAGCAAGTCAATCCTATGAAAGAAAGAAAAGAAAGAAGGAAAATAAAAATATATATATTGAGCACAGACTGACTACTATGCGCTGATTGGCACCTGCGGGGCCATCTATCTGTACACGTTCGCGTTGGGGTAATTTATAGCAATTTTTTTATGTTCGGGAAAGCGCTCTGCTATTCGTTCTGACTTGGTCTTTATTGTTCACAGAGATTCTTAATAGATAGCGTGTGATAGCGGAATAAAGTATAATATCTTTAAGTATATATATAATATATATATATATATATATATAACCCAAATATAAAGCTTTGAATATCAGAATGGTAACTAGTTATTTAATATGTGTAATACCTATGAATATGGTATGTAGGGAAAGGATTTTATAAAATAAAGCACAGAAAGACAAGACCAGACATTTATTTCGTCAGTAAATAATCAGAAAGTTTGGATAATCTATTATGTGCATAGCGCAAATGATACCGTACAAATCGGCCGGCTTCTACCAGGATGGCATAAATGCGGAGCGGTTTACCTACGCATTCAGTTGATCCGCTTTGCTTACAATTTTTTACTTATATAGTTATTGTTCTGTAGGCTGCACGTCAGTGGTAACACTTTGGCCGTGAGCCAAAGTGGTGTACCACAGGCGTGCGTACCCTGCACTGCTCCGTGCACTTCTACGTACTACGTCTCGCGTAGTACGCCTCGACATAACAAAATTCACTTAATTTGCTCTCTCTTTATAATATTAGTATAAATTTATGCGTTCCTTAACATCATCATAACGTGCGTTTGTATCACCAGGATGACATAACTCAAAAAGATTTCCATCTTCACAATATTCAATATTACAATATTATCAAAGCCGAGGTCGTATTTATCCTTTTTTTTTAAAGTAATGGATTTGAGATTTTAAATGTAGCCCTGACTGCTTGGGGCTACATTTTAAATACGATGGCGCAGCGAGCAGTACCACAGCTTCAATAAGATAGCCCGCAAAAACACCATAACATATTTTAAAACCAAATTCTAAAGTCATTTTTCGAACGTCAAAATTACAAAAGACAGTCCCCCAAAACGCCCGCCCTTCACCATTTCCTAGTGCTTTCGCTGGGGAGAAGAAGTGGCGTAACAAACTCCCCAGCAGCACAGCTTTCTGTTCAGGTAGAAAATACTATTACATATATTGTAGAAGACGTCATATTCATGAAATAGAACTGAACGAAGATGCAATTTAATGAAATATAAAAGTGTCTTCCATGTATCCTTTATTTACGCGTCCGCGGGTCGCTACAAAGATAGCCGCAAGCGGATGGCTGTAGGCATTACAGTCACCCACCCGCGTCTAGCAGTGGAAAATAGGTTAGCCACCTCGTACGCAGTGAAGCTTTTACGTGTCACAATTGCACACGTGGATTGCTCCGCAAAGCGCTTGCGTGAAAGTGTGAAGTTAGCGCAAATACGATACTGGATACCAGGACACTATGAGGCATGATCAAGTTTAAAACGATTCACTTAAGGCGAAAGCGCCAGGGTAGCCCGCGAAATTTAATATTTTTTACGTTTTTTGCAATTTGCTGGTCAGTATTAAGTTGTACGTTGATTAACATAATATGTATGATTCGCGCCCGTAACAAATATGTATGTATGTATATGTATTTACAGAATTATAATCATTAAAGTCCAGAATCATTCAAGTCAAGAAATCGTGCAGCTCAACTCAAGACCTGAGGAACTCAACGATTTATTTTTAATAGCTAGTTTACTATTTTATCGAGTCTTTGTTTATTCAATTATTGAATTCCTTGTCATAACTATTGTCTATCATCACTTCGCATACCATTACGAGGATTTAAAATAAATTAAGGAAGAATTTTAAATACCACAGGCTTGTACGCGATCATCACTGAGCTACCACTGTCATGATTTAGATACTGTGCTGTTCAGGTTCACTTTCATTGGTAATATACGGAAAATTCATAACACAGAAGAATTAGCACAGTTGGTAATTAGCTCTGATGATGCTTCGCCTTTCTGGTGCCCTAGTGACATCTGTAGTAACAAGGGAGCAAATGTTGAAGGTACTCTGGCTTATTTCTTAATGTTACGTTTCAACACTAGATGGCTCCTACTGTAGTCTAATAAACAAATTACATGAATAATAGTAGATTTTACAACAAGTGCACAAAACAAACCATTTTTATCCGAGACTTTTAGCAGCCCGAGCCGAAGGCGAGGGCTGATAGTAATGTCGAGGATAGAAATGGTTTTGTGGACGAGTTATAAACTCTGCTTTTCACTTCGATTGCGAGGAAATAAAACAGTAGTATAACATAACATTTCTTTAATTAAAATTCAAAGTAAAATTAGAACAGTTTTGAATACTGAAGGAAATTATTTTTTTTTTAATCTTACGACATTGATATTAGGCTGCAGACCTATACAGCCTACTATTAAATTAATTTTGTAATAATAATTTTCTTAAATCAACTAACCTACCGTACTTGAATTTAAATTTTAATATCTATTATATCTTAAAAAACACATAAGGCAAATAAATTAAAGTAAATATTATATAATAACAAATTCTATCTATGACTCTCTCTATAACTTCTTATTGCATTTGGCTGTATGGCTCATTTTCTTTGCCTTAATATAATACATTTATGAGTAGATACGTTAATGCCCTTGTGCACAAAATTCGATTTTGTGCAGCCTATACCCTGCACAAAGAAGCACTTTCAGAGCATGAGAAGTGAAAAATATATTGTCAGTGACAACAATTTCATTTTCAATAAACAATAGCTACCTTTTGTGGTTAGAAAGGTCTTTACTATAGTTACTTTCGTATGTTAGGCTAACATACGTAAGTATACATTTTCGTGTAGTAGATAGGTAGGGGTCCTTTTACTTGAAAAACATCTGAACAAATATGTATTTAATCGTGAAAATGGCTATTGAAGTTGATATTGTGTGGTTTAAAAGTAATGTTTGTATATTAAGAGATTTATTTGTACCTATACAAAAATGTAAAAATGTATTTATGACGTAAACGTAATATCGCAAACAACTAGTCGGTTATTTATTGCATAAGAAAATCCGGTTCATAACCCTTGTCTAATTAGGTAACTATCAATTCTCTTAATTAAAAACGTTTATAATCGATAGTAGAAATCTTATCTTAGCGACCACCAATGCCAAAAGTTGTCGAACATTTTGGATACTTAAGGTAATAATTAATTGAGGTATTTTTGGTTATAAATAAAAAGTTCCAAAAGGTTGATGATGGCACACGTGGGACTTGAACCCACGACCTTCGCGTTTCAACCCCATACGAGAATGATCTAGTCTATCCAGCAGAGCTAATGTGCCAGTACTAAAACCGTCCAAATTTGCAATCCCTAACGTCCCTTACCGTGCGTCGTCGACAAGAGCGCCCTACGCGGCTATTGCCGTCAACAATTTCAGGCACCGGCAGCGGACAGATGCAGCACCGCGCATAGTTTATCGGATCTATTACGCGCATAGTTTATAGATATATCTATTGATTAAACTGAATAGGAGACGTTAAACCTCTGTGGTAAATTTATATCAAAATAAAAAAACAGTGCATTAGTGAAAAACTGTGCAACCATGCGATTTCATACAACATTTCAGCACTGTTTTGGTTCTATGCAAAAAATACGCCCTTTGTGATCGGTTTTGTAGTGATTAATGATAACATTAGGTACTGCGTAGTTGAAAGAAAAAGTCGATTATCACCTCAGTTTTTTTTTAATCTCAGTTATTGAGCAAAATATTTGTTCCAAATTGCATCGTACTTCTGCAAACAAATATTTTGCTCAATATCTGAGATTAAAAAAACTGAAGTGTTAATCGACTTTTGTTGCTGACCGTACCTACAATGCTCTGTATCTAGTGTGATCTCCAATTCAATAACTGTATTGGCGGTGTACTTTATAATCCTGCGCATCCATTGCTTTGCTATTGGAATCGCCGACGACAACGAAGAACCCTACCTAGACTTATTGTAAACTAGATCTTCACAGACACTGCGGTAATAAATTTCGGTTTCCCTTTCGTCAGTACCGAGAGTTCTATGAAAATACTGCAATGTTTAAATATTTTGCTCTAGGTACTCATTCCAAGAATATGAGAAATACCTACGCAGTTTCCGTATAGTACTATACAAACTTCTATCAATGTCAGAACGGGGTTAACGACCTGACCCTCATTTTGTTTTCCGAGAACTAGTCAGGGGTGGTCTGCATGTACACGAATCAGTAGGTACGCCTAAATCGTTCATCGCTGCTATTATTTCTGGTGCGTAAATGGATCAATATTGTTAGTTTTATAATAACGAGATCCGCACAATTTAGTTGTCTCAAAGACCTAACGCTGCAAAATAAACTACATTAAAGCAGCCATGAGTCAAGCTGGCTGTGGTGACTCCCCTAGTATGCAAGACTGAATAAGCAATATCTGGCTAACTAGTGCAAAAGCGGGAAAGAAAATACACGAGTCGTCACAAATCGTTTCGTAGCTCGTAGCATTCTGAAGCGTTCAGTAACAGCACTAACAGCACAGTTGTTGTAGTATTCGCACGTCACGTATTTTTAAGTTGGAATAAGTTCAAAAAATTGTTTTTAACTTGGAATTAAATTATTTGTGACATTAGAAGTGGAAGATAAGAGGCATTAGCTTGTAGTACATAAGAAAGTGATGTTGTGTGTTGTGATATCGATCGGAATGAGACATAAAAGTTTGTGATAGAATGTTCGCGTGGCGCATAGTCATTCTCTGTTCAAACTTTACGTGTTTGATGTTTGTTCATTTCTCAAAGTTAACATGAAGGTAAACTGCATAATAAGCGAATTTGTAAATAATAAACTATCCTTACGTAGTACAGCTGTAACATTAACTTTACATATTTTTGTAAAATCAGGGAAATTAATTGTTGACAACATTTACTACCGACTTAAACGGTCCATATTCAAATGACAATAATTGTATGAAATGTTTATATAGGGTGCTTGGAAGCTGAGTGCAAAGCTTTAATAGTTGACACCATTTACAGCATTTTTAGCCATACATGTCTTAGACGAAGTAGGTATCTTTTTTTTAACTGCAAATTTTTAGTCAAAAATAACACCAACTTTAACTGCGAAAAAAATAGAAAAACATACTTCGTCTAAGACATGTATGACTCAAAACTCATGGTGTTAACTATCAACCCTTCTTCCAAACATCCTATATATAACACAGCAAATTGATGTAGGATGTCAATTTCCTTAACAATTAATTTCCTTGACTGTGTACATATCCTCACGATAGATTACTATGTAAATATTTGAGGTCGTAGGTAATTAATCTTTGTCTTATAGCTTTAGTCTCTCATTCAGGCTGTCGGAGAACCCAGCGCATGGTATTAAGGCTCCTGCAAACAGGCGCGACATGCAACGCGAATCGCGCGCGACACAAAGGCACCGCTCGTTGCGCGACTTGCGGTGCCTTTGTGTCGCGTGTCGTATCGCGCCTGTTTGAAGGAGCCTTTATGGTGATGGTATATTAGTGTATAGAGTATGGTACAAGGCGCTCAAACGAGCAAGTATTACAGCAAAACTTTTTGACCTATTTCGTCAGCTATTGTTGCCAATGTACTACTGTAAACGAAAATTCTGCCGGCCATACTACTGGAAAAATACTGTCGGACCATACATTTTCTACACATATTATAAACTAAATACATTGTTTCGTCTCTGTCTGAGTGACCGCGTTGTTCTTCTAAACTACACAATGTATTTTAATGCAGTTTTTACCATCATTGAAAGAATTTCTTCTGAAAAGGTTCTGTGTCCAACATATTATTAGATAAGACTCAAGCTTAACTTAAAAACTAGTTCTAGTTTTAAGTAATGCCTCAGCCTTGAGTGAGGTTTTGTAATACGGGCCTTACCACCTTACTAATAAACGTTGTATAGCGGCTGTATAGTTACACAACGCTTTGACTTCTTCTTTCGAATGTTATATTACTGACGACGAAAGAGAGAAATCGGTGTGTAACTATTCCTGTGATATAATAAGTTTATTAGTAAGGGAGATTGAGTATAGAGTATAGCTTTAACAAGACCGAGTAGATCTCACCCGGGTTACCATACTATCGCTGCCCGGCAGCCTGAACGTTTGAAAATGTAAAGGGTACCTATATTACTAATTACTTATGATTATCGGCTCTAAGCGAATGATGTAACTAGTCAGTTAATTGTAAAGCTTTGCATTCCCAGCACCGTTTCTCAGAAGAGCGGTTACCGCCACATGCGGCCGTAATGTACAAATATAGAGCGTTTTTGAAATATTGGTGAAAAAGACAGAGTTTCATGACGTCTGTTATTAACATGACGGAAACTCTCTTCTAGGATTGCAATTTTGTGAGTTGCTTTTTCTCAGTCACGTTGTTTACGCTGCAATTCATTTAATATAAAACCTTAGTTTTTGTCTACCTACCGTAAAACTCTGAAGTGGTTATTGTACTGATCTTTATGAACAACTTTCACTATTGAATAAAACTTAAAATCGTGAAATAAAATCTACTGTGCCGTACATTATGTCTATTTATGTGAATGCGAAATGTATGGGACAGCTGTTTTTTTAATGTAAATTGCGCTCATATCAAATCGTATCTCTCGTATCAATTGCATCAAAATCAGGCAATATGTAAAAATGACGCCGTTATATATAGCGATGACGTCATTGATAGTAGTCATCTAGAGGTGCTGTCATTTATGTGACGGCATCGCTTTCTTAAGTCAAGCTTAGTATTTCGCTTAGTAGATTCGTATTTTACCAATTCATACCTATACAATCACTGTATTTTTTAAACCCCCGCCACATTTAGACACCAACCATATAACAATGTTTAAGTTGTTACATTTCACGAGCATGCGTCAACCAATGTAATTTAAACCTTATGTCAGTGTAATTAAAACTGAAATGACTCCCGCTTGTTTGACTTTGAAACCGACAATAAGAGCTAGCGCTACCTTTTTTGATTGTTAACATAATTGATGTTGACTGTACCTATTTGTTAACGACTGTAATATTTAAAAATAAACGCCTGAAATGCATTGCCATGGTTTTGTTTTTATTTATGGATCATAATTTGTCATCATAAATTGCATAACATACATTCACTCATAGTCCAAGCATTCCGAACTATCAAGATGAAAGACGTTGCGATCAATTGCCATTTTCTGTTTGTTATGCAATTACATCAATGGTCTCAGATCATAGTACCGACTTCCAGCAGTGCGATTCTGTAACCATCTCACCGTGAAAACTTAGGTGAAGTGAGCGTGGAGTGAACTGGCAGTGTCATCTTACCAGATACTAGGGATTGACCAAGCATACATTTACAATCATAATCGAGATTTTAATAATATTTTTTTAGCCTAATCCTATTGATATTTTTATATAATTCAAAGCTAGTATTTTAGTGATCAAAACATTAATATTTTGTGGGGTTTTACTTACAATAAAATAGCAAAACAGAAGCGCAGTCAGAATCTCAATCCTGTTTTTTTTTATTTTTTCCCTAGTCTAGTAAGTCCTTATATAGACTGAGGCGCGAGCGCGTCACGCACGAACAGTAAATAAAATTAAAACATTCACGTTTATGACAGCTAGACTGATGAAAATACGCATCGACATTGTTTGGTTATTATGAGCAATTGTAGATCGAGTCTAGTAAAGACTGCGACGATGTTCAGCGTTGTTATTAACCCAAATCTATTGAATTAGAAGAGATAACCGAGCGTGTCAAGTCATCGAGTGCTAACGGATGCCTAGCTGACGGACCATAGAATGTAATCCCACGTAGTTTGTGTGGCGTGATCACTCCACCCGATTCACGACACTAAATGTCGTAAATCGGGTGAAGTGAAGGTGAAGTGATAAGATCACGCCGCGCTTGCGCGTTAATCACTGTCATTATCACATTGCAGATTGCGTGATCACTTCACCTTCACTTCACCCGATTCACGACATTTAATGTCGTGAATCGGGTGGAGTGAAGGTGAAGTGATAAGATCACGCCGCGCTTGCGCGTTAGTCACTCATTATCACATTAGAGATTTGTTTTTACATATTTAACTTGTAAGGCGTCATGTATAAGAACATTAGGAAAATGCAATACCAACGTCAAATAAGTGCAAATATTTTATCGCTCATCGCGCGCCCGTGTTTGCACTGCACCTCTAGTAACCCTTAAATGAAGAAGTGGTTGGTGTCAACCCTGAAGTGTATGTATGGTCCCTAATAGTGCATAACGTAGTAAGTACCTACACTCCTTTAGAATATAAGTAAGCAGTTTACATCAATGCGCATTGTAACATAAATTCACTAGATATTCATTAAAGTACATTCTATCAAGCTGGTTGTCTAATTCTAACGACCCTTGAACCCCCAACATTTCATGGCGACCCTGCCTTAGAGTCTGCCAAGGGGCAGATTAAGCAAAGTTTTCGTTGAGCGATTTTCAAAATGTGTAACTCTAAAGTAGAAAAAGACGAGGTATTCGCCAATCAAAACGCGGCTGGTGGAGGTGTTGACGCCGAGGTGGTGTTGCCATGGTTACGAGATTCGAGTGGAGTGATATATGGTAAATTCCGAATTGCACTGTAATCGATTACAGCGTGCTTACACCTTGACCCCAATTCTGCTGTATGGTATTTATCTATTATTCCCCGCATAATCTTACCACGCCGTACGGTTGTCAAGCGTGGTATTTTGACAGTTCAAACCGGTTTCGGTCATTGTGTCATAGAGAATACGTTAATAGCAGATGTAGTGATTAGGTTATTAAGGAATTGACGTGGTTTCGAAGTAATGAATCATTAAGTGGTCATAGTGAATTAGGGCCCTTTTCTGAATTAACGTGAACGCGATAACGATGTCCCGTGAATCGACATATATGAAGTCATGGCATGTGCCATCTTGCGATAACGCCGACTACCGACCATGCCCTAAATTAATAATTATCACCGATCTTTAAACTAACGTGGCATTTTCGAAATTGTGCTTCTGGCTACAGTCGCCACCTTACCAAAGAAGAGGAAATTCGTGGTGTATACACAAATAAATACTATAATCCAACCATGAGTAACTATTCAAGTGAATAGGTATATTACTGACTCTCAGCTGCCATAGTGGTTATTTATCTAAATCGGAAAGCAAATTATTCATGTGAGCGATGATGACTTAATTCGGAATGAGCCATATTTCACGCCGCGCAAGCGCGTTAGGCGCTGGCGAATGTT
This sequence comes from Luperina nickerlii, assembly GCA_963855955.1. Taxonomy (NCBI): domain Eukaryota; kingdom Metazoa; phylum Arthropoda; class Insecta; order Lepidoptera; family Noctuidae; genus Luperina; species Luperina nickerlii. Next base: position 6,520,960 of record OY979662.1, read on the forward strand.
TTGACCACTAAAATACTAGCTTTGAATTATATAAAAATATCAATAGGATTAGCATTAAAAAATATTATTAAAATCTCTTTTATGATAGTAAATGTTTGCATGGTCAATCCCTAGCATCAGTGGGATGACACTGACAGCTCACTCCACGCAAGTATTCACGGTGAGATTTTTACAGAATCGACATGCAGTATCCAATAACCTACCTAACTATTGCAATAATCAGTATCATAAAAGGCATATGTACAATAGCACTAACGATCCCGATCGTGCTACAGACGCAGCACATCAAGTTACTATAATCTGACAAATTTCTTTAATAGATTTTCAACTTATCTCTAAAGCATAAGGTTCAAAGTTGATTCGGAAAATTTGACAGTTTCGGGTAGCTTGATGTGCTAGCGTCTGTACAAACAAGCGAGGCGTTTGATGCAGGCGTCGATGCTTGTACTACTTTGCACTTTATGTCACAACATTATAATATGCTTTATTCAACATAATTCGAAAATTCACTGCTCTGCACTCGTATTGAATAAATATGAGTAATTATCGAGTTTCTACTACACCTTGGAATGGGCGACTAGCTTTATCTTTCTGACTGACCGGCTCCTTTTTTTTTTTTTTGGATATCAAAACCTACCCATGTTCCTTCCTTAGCCCTTTATGTTCCGGGCCAGCGGTAACCCTTTCGGACAATCCCGCTGACTCCCGCTGCCGGGCCCCTTGACCGGCTCCTTGACTTAAATAAATACTTTGAGTTTACTTTGAAAAACTTATCCAACTCATAGAAGTCAAATCATTTATTTCAAGTGTGTCATTAAAAGGCACTCTTCAATGTCAAAATGTATTAAACTATTTGTAAATGACTCCATTAACTATCCTATTTGATTTACAAACGACTGATCGAGATACGCCCTGCTATGTATGACCCACGATTCAACACGACTCATTCAATTGAAAATAGTCTGAAACTCGAAAAATAATCAATAGATCGGATCAGATAATAATGCGTCATAATGCGCCACACCACAATGCCGCAATATTATTAATCCGCACTTACATTTTCTCGTTCGTGGCTAAAAGATTTTTGAAATGTAGTGAGAACATTTTGCTTGTTTCGGCTTGGCGGTGGTAACAGGAATTCAGAAGATACCTACGATAATAGTACCTACGAGAAGGTACAGTCTTCCGCACATCTGTGTTAACAAAACTAGCATAAGCTAGCCTATTAGTCTATCGGAACTTCGTACTGCCCTGGGCCAGCTCGAGGTTAGTGCTACTACCGATTCAGACGAGTGGTCGACTGTACCTACCTACTGTCAGCGGCTACGGCACAAACATTTTAGATTTTCTCAATTTTGGGTTTATTATCACACTTCACATCATTATTCAGGTTTCATACAAAGTGAGTGAGTCTAACAGTAGTAGGAACGACAAGAGCGTGACCGCATAATCTTAATGTTCGTGTATTATATCGAAAAATAAATTATTGTAGGAAGTAGAGGCATTCTTTGCTTAGAGTGCAGTGTCCGTTCGTGGAATCATCACTGGTTATTAGAAAAAGCAATTCTCCCGCCATGAGTGTCGCATACAGTCACGAGCATAAACATTTTACTTCTAGCTTCTGCCCGCGACTTCGACTTCTTATATTTTCTTGTTTTAACACATCCCATTAATGAAATAATTTTCGTAACAAACTTACAAAATATACCTCTTTACAATACTAGTATTGGTCAACAGTTCGACAATAATATCTGATTTCACGATTCATTCATATAACAGATATTTCAAGAAGATAGCAAATACAGGGTGGATTTTTGAGACGGGGCATTAAGGGTGCCTAAGAACTCTATCGGACCAACTGAGGTTTGAGTATCTACTAGAAAATCCGAAATCACAAAAAAAACTTTTTTATACATTTTGTAGGATATGAGAGTCTCCATTTACTTTTTTATGATGGATAGAGCAACCGCTACAATGAAGACTGGCCGAAAATGTACAAAAAATATCTAAATTTTGAACTTCGAAAGAATACGCGTTATAACTTTTTACTTTGAGAACAGATTTTACATAGTTGCTTGAGATTTCCGTTAGTCTGAGAAAAAAATCCTCAGAGTTTCCTCAAACAATCCTCAACAAAATCCTAGAACGTTTAGACTTGCATGGGATTTTTTTTTGCGATTTCGACTTTTATAGCGGATCATGCAGACTATCCACCATAAAAAAGGTAGAATGTCATTACCTTCGAAATGTATGGGAAATGTTTTTTGCGTTTGCAAAAACACTTTTCGCAAAACCTCAATTGGTCCGATATACAAGAAACAGGATCGATTGGCATCAAACAAGTTTTTGTAAAAAATTACTATCATTTTGTTGATGACTTTCCAATTTAAAAAAAAAAACAAAGAATGCAGATCAAATCATCTCAAAAAGTTAAGGACAGTCTCCTAAGACCATTTTCTGTAGCTACAATCTGTGAAAGGCTTGTACAAGTAGCGGCACAAATATGTGACATCGTAAATAGAAACACCAAAACTATTTGACGATACAAGTGACGCGAAAATATAGGATGCCGCATCGGCTTCATAATATAAACTTAAAACGTCTCAAACCGACCAGACCGTACATAAATTTTAAAACAGTGATCACGGTTGTCTATTCGTATGGCTAAGAACTATTGATGAAAAAGTGTCCTAATATTTCTAATAATACTATGGTTCAAGCAGCAATTAGTGGGTGCCGATCTTAAATATAGAAGCATCGTCAAGAAACCTTTCCTTACCAAGACACATTAAAAACACACTTTAATAAACCATGGTCGGGAAATCATCACGGTTCTTCGACTGGCACACCCACAGTCGCCCCACGCGCCTAATTAAAAGTGTTTAGGCGATGATATAGCTTAAGATGTGTGTAAAAAGCACACACCCTCGCCGAGCTTATATGTAGTAACATAAAATTTATATGGACGTAATTAAACAGCATACTCGGCAAAAAGGGATAAAAAAAATGTCTTAGAGATCGCAAGCGATTACAGATTGGAGAAGTCTAAACACCGTATTAATAATTAAGCATTCAAGTATGAATCCTGAAACACAATATTATCATTTTCAGATGCAATCATTTTCTAAGTATTCTCGCGGACTGATGTATCACCACGTCACCACACCTCCTTTTCTCCTAGCAAGACGTTTTCTCCGCCTCAAATAAGTGTAGTTGCGATTTCATTTCCATCTTGAACGCTGAACACTACATTGTTGGTAAAATTATATTAGTATAATTAGGTCGCTTGGTTGGCCGCATCGGTTGGTTGGTCGGTGGGTGTATAACCAAAGTAGCAGCCATGACCACGACTGGCTCTGGTCACGATTCCAAAATTCCCTAACGAAAATAGAAAGGTCCTGGTACTGACTTATACATACATGGGAAATCTAACGTGACTCGTTGTGACGGCAGATCGCCCATTTTATAAAATAATGTTTTGCCTTGGATACTAAAACATTGCATTGCATTGCATTGTTGAACTATGAAAAGGGGGCCTAAAAAGACCACTTTGGCGAATCATAAAAGGATAACATTATGAATCGTAATGGACAGTTAACTGTTATCGAATCAAATCCCATTGATGAAGGACTTTTCAGTTATTTTTTTTTTGTCTGTGCTAAAATACTAATCTGTCAGTAAAATTCAAATCCAATCCCAATCTCTTTGATTATACCTACGTAGTGCAGCGAAAAAAAGAAAAACACAGACTGTCTTCGCCATATTTTGATTCATAACGTTATCCTTTTACGATTCTGCCAAAGTGGCCTTTTCAGGCCCTCAGTACGACGAGCCAGCCTCATAAGTAGAAGTGGCTCCATCTGTAGATTTCAGCAGACAGTATCTAGATTGCAGCCAGCAAAATAAAAAGTTGTGAGTCACTTGCTCGCTGACTACGTAGTGCAACACGTTGTCGTATAGGTGTCGCTACAAGTTTTGAAGTTTAACAACTGCATCCTCCTGGTTGCTTATGTTATCCTGGTACTCGAAAGATGATTACCGTTGCGAACCCCGCGGTGGCCTGCCTGTACAAACCACCAATTGATTAAAAAGCGGATGCGAGGAGCCCGCAAAATACAATTTTTCTTACGTTTGTCAGGTTGTATGTTGATCATAATATGATTTCTTTAGTAACAGATGTCATTGTGTATTTAACTAATTAGCTGTTAAGCTACCTTATTTTAAATAAATAAATTAAGATCTTCATACGACTCTTCTGAGTTACAGTTGGCCTCAAACGTCATGATTTCCTGAAATTGACATTCAATAGGGTAATTTGAACTTAAATATAAATTGATGATAATAATAATCACTATAATTAATAATTATAAGACCCTGTTCCCTATCTGTTCCGTGCTGTTCCCGATACCAGTGGGCTACAATTTTTTTATATTTTTAAATGTTTTAAAAATCCTTTTGTTTATAAAAATGTAATTTAAGTATAAGTACTTAAATTAAGTTTAGGGATTATAATTTTGTTAATACATAATTGTTACGGTTGTATCATGTCACATAGGTACAACTAGATGACCTGCAAGTTTGTCAATGAATCTAATCACGTCGTGATTAGGACGAATATAAATTATATAATGATTGTTTAAATTTATTTAATGGGTAGGGTAGGTACTGTTTAATATCAAGTAGTTAATAATTTATTTTATTTATTTATTTATTGAATTGAAAACGTATAATAAAGCTATACCATAGCATTGTTTTTAACTACTGATTGTTGCTTGAAAAAAGACCTAATCACCCAGTCATCATCCGAAACGATGAATAAAAACTATTTTTTAATACAGTTGCTCAAAAAGTGGCGTATTGCAGGGACGTATAGCGTTCGGGATGTGGGCTATTACATACTCGTGCTTTTTTTTTTACCTTTCCCGAACTCGTGCGTTCTCTTTCCCAGCTGTCAAAATAATGTCTATTAAAAAGAAAAACCAACCATGAAGTTTTTACTAAAAAAATTCATAGAAGTTTTTATGATTCATGCAAATACGTATATTTCTAAAAAGAAGCTACTAATTTGTTTCAATATCAGATTTAATGATTTGATTGAATGAGTTAGGTTAGGTTTCATTTCATTTCATCTCATTAAATTTCATTTTCATTTCATATCAATAAAAAAATATACTGAAGACTTGGCTGTATGGGCATAGTTCCCTTTGCCTACCAGAATGAGTGAAGAAAAATTCTCTGCTTATATTCTACGGTTGGCGCCATTAGTTAGTTGAGTTTATTGTGTTTTTATTATTTTATTAAATTGCTTCATTTTTTCGCAACTGTATTAAAAATAGTCGTTCAGTACACGTGCGAAACCGTCATTGCAACTTGTTCCGACTGTCAACCCTCGCCTCCGGCTGCGCCTCGGCTCGGGTAGACATTTGTCGGAACTCTTTGCAATGACAACCTTTCCGCACTTGTAATGAAATATACTATTTTAATACAATTGCTCAAAAAGTGGCGTATTGCAGGGACGTATAGCGTTCGGGATGTGGTCTATTACATACTCGTGTTTTTTTTTTACCTTTCCCGAACTCGTGCGTTCTCTTTCCCAACTGTCAAAATAATTTCTATTAAAAAGAAAAACCAACCATGAAGTTTTTACTAATAAAAATCATAGAAGTTTTTACGATTCATGCAAATACGTATATTTCTAAAAAGAAGCTACTAATTTGTTTGAATATCAGATTTAATGATTTGATTGAATGAGTTAGGTTAGGTTTCATTTCATTTTATCTCATTAAATTTCATATCAATAAAAAAATTCTACTGAAGACTTGGCTGTATGGGCATAGTTCCCTTTGCCTACCAGAATGGGTGAAGAAAAAAAATCTCTGCTTATATTCTACGGTTGGCGCCATTGGTTAGTTGAGTTTATTGTGTTTTTATTATTTTATTAAATTGCTTCATTTTTTCGCAACTGTATTAAAAATAGTCGTTCAGTACACGTGCGAAACTGTCATTGCAACTTGTTCCGACTGTCAACACTCGCCTTCGGCTGCGCCTCGGCTCGGGTAGACATTTGTCGGAACTCTTTGCAATGACAACCTTTCCGCACTTGTAATGAAATATACTATTTTAATACAGTTGCTCAAAAAGTGGCGTATTGCAGGGACGTATAGCGTTCGGGATGTGGGCTATTACATACTCGTGCTTTTTTTTTACCTTTCCCGAACTCGTGCGTTCTCTTTCCCAACTGTCAAAATAAAGTCTATTAAAAAGAAAAACCAACCATGAAGTTTTTACTAAAAAATTTCATGAAAGTTTTTATGATTCATGCAAATACGTATATTTCTAAAAAGAAGCTACTAATTTGCTTCAATATCAGATTTAATGATTTTATTGAATGAGTTAGGTTAGGTTTCATTTCATTTCATCTCATTAAATTTCATTTTCATTTCATATCAATAAAAAAATTCTACTGAAGACTTGGCTGTATGGGCATAGTTCCCTTTGCCTACCAGAATGGGTGAACAAAAAAAAATCTCTGCTTATATTCTACGGTTGGCGCCATTGGTTAGTTGAGTTTATTGTGTTTTTATTATTTTATTAAATTGCTTCATTTTTTCGCAACTGTATTAAAAATAGTCGTTCAGTACACGTGCGAAATCGTCATTGCAACTTGTTCCGACTGTCAACCCTCGCCTTCGGCTGCGCCTCGGCTCGGGTAGACATTTGTCGGAACTCTTTGCAATGACAACCTTTCCGCACTTGTAATGAAATATACTATTTTATCACATCTATTCAAAAATAGCTAGTGTATTCTTCGTAAACGGGGACTAGAATAGCTCTTTCACCCTGCGCTAAAAGTGATTTGTATTTGGAATGTGAATATTCTTAGAAAAAGTTCCAATCATCAAAGAGATCAATCACGAACATTGTATGAACAAGTAACAGGCTGTATGACAAAATAACACGCGCGAGATAATAAAAAAAAGTAAAAAAAAACGTGCGAAAAGCATTATGCTTTCAGTCGTAAATTGTTTACTCAAATTAGGATTTTACTGAGTATGTCTTCCTCAAGTAATTGTATATAAATAAATAATTGTATATACATAAATAAGCGTACTATTCTTATTCATAAGTTGCACTTACTTATTTTTTCATAGAGTGTGATAAAAAGTAGAGTGTCCACCTCAGGAGCAACACTATTTGAAGCTCGAGTGACGTATTACTTTGAATCCTAGAATCCTTTGCTCCGCTCTGAATTCAAAGAAACTCTCTCGCCTTCAAAATAGTTTTTTGCTCCTTTGGCAAACAATTTACTATTAAAAACATTCGGAACATTTTATTATCAATCTAGGTGCACCTTATGACTATTTTATCATCAATCTAACCAAAGAATCAGATCATAACTAATATCTAAATTGAAAAGCTTTGCCCTCTTTTGGAGTAGTGGTGGCCAGAGTGGTATCGGCCCCGTCATACCGAGTGCTGCAGGGGGCCTATATTCCAGAAATATGAACATGATAGGCTGATTATATCATATAACCTCATTTTTGCTCAGCTCTCCACGTATACCGTGACCCTAGATAAATTAAAAATAGAAACAAAATGTATAAGTGTTTGTGACACTTATACATTTTGTTTCTATTTTCAATTATACTAATAACAGTCATTACATCAGTAATGTTTGTTGTTTAAAGTTTTTGTAGAAAGCATAATCTTATTTATTGATTTGTAGAATTACTCTCAAAGTCAAGTATTTTATGTGAATATTTCGCAGCGAAATCATTTCCAGCTTTTGCGCAGTAAAGATGTCATGTAAACATGATACAAACTAAGCATCAAAATCTTTTGTTATTTCAGGTAAGTGCAAAACAGCAATAGTAAAAGTCCAAGACTTGCGTGCGAAGTGTTCTTCAAATGACTGCGCAAGGATGAAATGCCGCTGCTACCCGGTCAGGCTGCTGGACAGTCGAGGACCGTGCAAGTAAGCTTCCTTAGGAACCATAATTTACGTATAAGTATTATAAATTGGTTTTACTCTATTTTTCTACTGAAATCGACTCAATTAACCTTTTAACCGCTACAGTCATGTATAGATGACAAACCAAAATGTGCCCAGGGGGCCTAACAGAATCATAAAAGGATAAAATTATGAATCAAAATGGACAGCTAACTGTTAAGTTAATCTTATCAAATCCTATTGTTGAAGGATTTTTCAGTAATTTTTTTCTTGTCTGTGCTAAAATACCAATTAATCCAATCCCAATCTCTTTGATTGTACCTACGTAGTGCAGCGAAAAAAAGAAAAACACGTATGCCTATCGGCGGAACATGGTTAGTGCACTTGACATTTATATTGAAAAACACCTGTAATCACCTATGTTCACAAAACAAAATAAATGAAATAAATAAATGAAACGTACTGTCTTCGCCATATTATCATTCATAATGTCATCCTTTTATGATTCTGCCAAAGTGGCCATTTTAGGCCCCCTTATGTATGCAGTTGGAACAGTTCCTACTTGTTAAGGTTGAATCTTGTCTACGTTAACATCATAGCTATGTTTTATTGAATAGCTAAAACACTTTCTTTGTATAGATGAGCTAAAAAAAAATGCATTTTGGAAGTTATCATTTATTACTGAAAATGAATGCCAAAACTCGATACTTACTTTTGTTACGTCTGCTGTGTCTCGCGGCTGGCTGTGGGCGTTTTGATAAAATTTGCATGGAGGTAGCTGGATTAACATATAGGCTATTTTTTATCCCAATATTTCTACGGAATCGACACTTATGTGGGTGAAACCGCAGGACACAGCTAGTTTAGTTTGAGCGTGAAGAAGTAACAAACATATAAACACATACACACACAAACTTTCGCCTTTATAATATTAGTGTGATAAAAACAAACCATCATCACTCTGCATTTTATACAGAGTGACGACACTGCAGGTTCCAACTGCAACGTTTATAATTCATTGCTGGCTTTGGTTTCGGTTCTTCGGGTTCTTTGGGTTCTTTACTAGGTACTGCAGCTTCTGGGTTTGTACTCTTTTCTGAAGGGTCATTCTTCTTTAGGGGAACATGATTTTTGTTTTTCTTCAGCTCAGGTGTTTCGTTGAGCGAGAGTTTTATTAAATCTTTACTCATTTTTTTTTCGTAGTCCTCAGTGCGCTTCTTAGTTATTGGTTTCTCCCTGTTAAGATTTCTTTCCTTCTGATCCCGTTTCTTCTTTTGTTTAGCAATCATTGCATCTGTAAAAAGAGAACAACAGTAATGTTAGAACTATATTTAATTGACGAAAACTATTATCTTCATTAGTGGTTGGACATATTCCGAATACTGCGACCGTTCTATTTATGATTGTGGGACATTTCATTAGCAACCCTGGTTGTGCTCAATCTTTAATGTGATTTCGGAAAGCGCTACTATAATAATTCAACATTTTTCTACGGTCTCTTTCAAAATAAAATTAATGTTTATCAAGATAGAAAGTATGGCAAGTGTACAATTTCCTCGATATTTAATCATGAACCAAAACGCCCTATTAAAGCCAAACCTAACATGATAACCTGTAAATCCCTCGCATGGCTGACGCCACGACTTATGGGGTAGCCAACGCCTGCGGCTTCGCCCTTGTTGAGGTCCGAAAATATCCCACGTGAATGTACTGCCGGGATAAAAGTATCCTATGTCCCCTAGGACGTGGTCTATCCGTCTGCGGAATTTCATCTGAATCTTTTTAGTTGTTAAGTCGTGAAAGTAACAAACAGACTTACTTTAACTTTGGACAATACTTTTACATACTTTTATCTAGAGCAATTTATTTGATATGAGTCAGTGGAAATAATATTGACCCGAGAAAGGTCGCCCGCCCAAATAATTGAAGAGTAGAGAAAATGGGGCCTAATTCAGATGGTTGCTGTCATTTGCGATTGTGTATCATATTATTATGTATACGTCAGTTGTGATATCAATTAATGTAATCGCCAAAATGACGAAATAAGTTAAATATACAGTTCGACTGCAAATTTTCCGCTGGATCGATTAGTGTCTTTAAGATTTCGATATCTTGAAAAAAGGGCGATTACGTCAACAAAATCAGAACAGTTTTTTTTATTTCTACTCATTTTTGTGATGTAAGTATGGCACATTTTATGAGAATGAGCAATGTATGGGTTAATGTAACGACAGACTTGGTATTACTTTTTAATGTATTGACCCAGCGTGAAACAATATCAATAACGTACGAGTAATTTTTCAAAAAATTGGTCTTTCATTACTTATTTAGTTTCAGAATATAACTTTCTGACTGTTACGTTAACCTCATCACCAATTAAAAGTAAAAATTGACTTTTAAGACAAACGCAACTGACACTAGTTTTTGTGTGTGCTTGTAAAATTATATTGTATTTTCATTTAAAATAAAGTAGATAAGGTCTCAAATTGTAGTATCATAAAATTAGTTTAAACATTTTTCACAAGATAATACCTGCTTGAAACAAACGTTTTTATTTATGATGTGAGTATTATAGTCCGGCGAGGTTGTTAGCGTTTACAAATACCTAACCCTGTAGCAGCCATGCCTCTTGCTTTTCTTTACTTACTATTGATCTGACATTTTTACAAAGAGAAACTCTCAAATTAATAATATTTAGCAAAATATTTCTATCTTGTCGTGTTAGCTTATAAGTTATGCTGAAAATATTTTTTTTTTTTGCGAAAGCTAAATGCTGTATTATAGAAACAGAATTGATTCTCTTCACATAAAAGAGGAAACTGACGACACTACAACTACCATAATTCTTTACTATTAACTGAAACCAAATACTCGGATATATTTTTGGACGGACAGTTGAATTGGGCAAAACACACCAACTAAATCACTACAAAAGCCAGCATATCCTTGTGGCAATGCAAGGGAATGCTTGGCAAGAATTGGGGGATTAGCCCTAAGGTCACTCACTGGCTATATACACCAGAGTTATCCGACCAATCTTGACATACGGCTCACTAGTCTGGTGGCCTAGAACAGACCTGAGCACAGCCCAAAGAGACCTCCAAAAGCTGCAGTGGTTCGCTTGTGTGGCAATCACTAGTATGAGAACTACACCCACCGCTGCCCTACAGACTATGCTTCGACTGCCGCACCTACACCTCATCATGCGGGAAGAGGCGGCCCTGGCTGCCTTTAGGCTATATATATCAAGAACCCTGAGCAAAGACTCTAGGGTCAAGCACATACGCTTAAAGGGAGATGCGATCAAACGGTAGCCAATGATGGTATCACCCTGCGAGAAAGCCTCGAAACAAAACTGCTTTTAAAAACACTACTCAGGCCTGAAGGAATTGTGAATTTATACTGATGGATCAAAGACCGACCGCAGAACTGGATTCGGAGTTTTCTCACACGACCTCAACATAAAAATGCTCAACACGGTCCACCAAGTGGAGTGTGTGGGGATAATACAAGCGGCTTATGCTCTAAACAGCATTGCAATAGGACGAGTACACAAAAAGTTACAATACTTTTTGTGAATTGAGTTTAGTTTTTTGCTTCTCCTGTAAAGTCGCCTTTTGGCGGTTACATTCATTGATATTACAACTGAAGATAGTATAATTTATTAGCAAAACTGACCTGGTTTCATAATCTTGCGGCCGTATATATTATTTTGCTTGGCGAGAAATGTCAATCGTAGTCCACTGCCCCGCCTAGTGTTCGCGAAAGGATTGATCGATCTGTTTGTTTGCGCAGGTGCCGATTCAACCCAACATAATTGAACATACTAGTTATAGTTGAGTAAGGATGCGTTCAGCCTGGCACCAAATATAATAACAAAGTTAGTAAGAAAAACAATACTAGGTATATCGCGCAGTGCCGAAATAGATGACGATTTTGTGGCCATTGAAACAACTTTAATGTTTTAACAAATGAAAATCGATTGTAAACTATACTCTTTGTTATCATATACTGTCCCACTACTGGACAAAGGCCTCTCCCAAATCCTTAATTACTTAATTATTAAATTGGTTTTCTAAATATTATAGTAAGTAAGCATTGTAACGTGAACACGCGCATCCGGGTAAGTAATAGTTGATATAACAACAAAATATCTAATATTAACAACATATAACAACGGAACATATAATTTTATGTAATATAATGATTAGTCAATATAATGAACGATTGATATAATTTTAAAATAACAAATTTTTATAAGCATAACATACATTAAATATAACATCGTTTGACATAACATACATTAAATATAAAATCGTTTGACATACCACTCAAAAGATATAAAACTTATTTGGTGTAATATGATGAAAACGCCTACTTTAAAACATATAAAACTTTGTTTTATTCTTTGTAAGTTCTATCGTAGTTACAGGTAATAGTAACCTAAGTAGATATTTAACATAACTAGTAACTGATTACCACCTGCGCTAAGATAGATCGACGGAGCCCCGCTTAGCGGGGCTCCTATTTCTGGGTGGTTTAAAAAAAATAACCACGAAGGCTAAGGCGGGAGCTCCGCTCCGCTTCGCTCCCGCCTTAGCCTTCTAACCTAACCTATCCGAGTCGGGGTACTCTGAGTCGGGGTGTTAACCATAATGACGTTTTTTATATATATTAAACGTTAGACCTAATGATTTTCGATTAAATAAACAATATACATATAAAACGTTAGACCAAATGATTTTCGATTACATAAACGTTATATCAAACAACGTTATACTAATTAAGTTTTAGAATAAATAAATGTTATATGTAAAGAAATTATATCAACAGTTGGTATATCTCACGTTGATTATATCTTATGAACGATAATAAAATGAAATTAGACCAAAATGAGTTTATACATTATGAGACGCACCCCGCGCATCCACGCGCCCGCAGTGGCCCGCACCCCACACTGTGCGGTCGCCCGTGCCCCGCACTGATTACGTATATTGTGTTTTTTATGCTGCAAAACTTAATTTCATTTGATTTTCCCTACAAAACTCTTCAATTATCAGTAATGTCACGTAAATTCTACTAAGGATCATCATATTTTAATTATTAACATACGTTTATACGGCCTGCTTGCGATTTAATACCTAACGATTTATAAATACAATTAATTTCGACTTAAAAATTACGTATGCATTCAGAAACAAGATAATAATATTCTTATAGCCCGCGTTATGTTAAGCAAATATTACATATACAATGGATATATTCGTTTATTTATATTAGAAATATTTTTATTATTCAATGCACTTCATGATAGTAATAGTCTCATCTCCGATACAAGTTCTGTTTTGTCCCACAGTCCGACTATTTGGTGCTAGGTGAGACGCACCTTTACATACTTTTTCTTAATCCGTAGAACGTTCCGTTGCACTGAATCTTGCTTTTTAACCCTTGGTTTTTAATATTCAGATTTATCAATCACTGTAAAAAAGAATACCGATTTATGTTATTAAAATAACTTTCTTCTTAAGTCCAGTAAGCTAATAAAGGAATCAGATTCATCAAATACATACATACATACTACATATGTACTTCGTCTATGGTCTGTAAATCTATCCGAGTTCGGCCTAATAAGCAAATCCACAATATAATCGACTAATACTGAAACTGAATAAATTATTCGTAATTATGGTAATCATTTATTTTCGAAATCAGTTATATTGTCAGCGCATACAGAACGTCAAGGTATCGTAGTGGTCATGGCCTTGCGTTTACTTAAATGAACCATAATTAATAGTGTACTTGAAATCTTTAAATAGTCGGTCAGTTTGTCAGAAATTTGAAACTAGTTGACCATTCCAAAACGTTGTTTAATTTTATATAAGAAAGAAAGAAAATACGTTTATTTGCGGTAAACATCAATAAAAAATAAATAAATAAATATATCTAAGTAAATGAAATGTCTAACATCGGCTTTACTGCAGAGATTTGAGATGTTGCAACTATAAAGAATTTTATGTATTGGTAACTATTGTGAATAGTTGCAGCGCGCGCCGCTCATCTGCCATCTCACTCACGCCCATTACAACATACATAAAATATGTTGGTGAATCAATAAAGTTCACATAATAGAGACGAACTAGACAGTCGCTTTTACAAACCACTACATTGTTTGTTCCGAACTTCCCAAAATATTAACTAGTTGAAAGTTTGAATTTGCTGAGAGAATATGATACAGTGCCACAGGCGATATTGACGCTGTTTCTGGAGCCTTGATAAGAGGAACCCTTTGATAAGGAAAGGAAACCTGGAAGAAAATCTTTGATAATAAATATAAATAAAGCTCATGAAAATCTCCACTTCGTCGGACTACAGCAGCTCGGCAGGCAGTTTCGGCTCGGAACATAGTGATGGGGTTTTTGCAATTTTTATAAACCTATGCCAAATACAAGAGTAGTGATGCAAACCACCTTATTAATAACAACCGTTCAGTTAATTGTACTAATGTTATTGGCATTACGTTTTGCTACATCTGGAAAGGTATAGTTATAGGATTAGATTTTGGGGATGTTGTTTTGTTTAGGATCTAATTCTTAAAAAAATTAAATGTAGTCCCCAAATCGGTATTTGTCTCTTTTATTATATCTGGGGGCAATTCCCGTAATTTTAATAATGTTCACAGACTGAGGGGCAATTCTCGTAATTTGACGACACGGTTGGCGCAGTGGCTGAGCGATTGACTGCTGCGCTGCGTGTCGCGGGTTCGATTCCCGCACGGAACAAATATTTGTATTGCCTACAGGTAGTTGTTCCGGGTCTGGCTGTTTGTGTATGTGAATTTAAATGTTTGTAAACGCAACCACGATACAGGAGTAATTCCTAGTGTGGGGCAAGGTTTTAAAAAAAAAAATATTAAAAACGTTCACAGACTGTGAACGTTCTTAATATTAATATTACGAGAATTGCCCCTCTGATCTCAGTCTCAATCTGTCTAAAATACCTGCAATTTCCCTACATTTTGACACGTTTTTGACATTTATTAGTCGCCGAGATGAGACTGCAACTTAAAACGTTCAAAATCTTTGAACGTTTTAAATTACGAAAGTTGGCCTTCTGATCTGTATTAATCTGTCAGCTTTCAGATTTTTCTCATTTTTCCAATTTCGGACTATACTTATATAAATAACAATTTATTACGAACATTTAAAAACAAAAAATAGCCAAATCGATCCAGCTGTTCTTAAGTAGGCGCCCACCAACAAGCATTAAGAACAGAACAGCATTTCATTTTTATTTACATAGGATTAAGTAGTTACCATCCCGCACTTGGCGCGCGTGGTTGATTATAATCAACCACGCGCGCAATCAATAATAATTATTATTAGCCCACTCCCTCTTGAGGAGAGGCCTGTGTCCTAACGTCGGCACATTATAGGCTGATTATCTATGTTATGTACTCGTAAGTAGGAACCTAACAAGTTCTGGCTGGTACCGCCTATATTTTATTCTTATTGTTGTTTTGTTACACATTACATCAAACTTTGTGTTATAAAACAAATCAATGTTAAAAGTCCCTGATTCCTAAACTTCAAGATTTAAAAAAATAAAAATTACTTTTTTATTTTACCGCACATATATTACACAGACACGAAATAAAACAGAACAGAAAAATAGGGTGGTGCAAAGGTGATGCTTATTTCATAAGAAATTTTTTCCAGCATACCTGCGATAGCACAATAAATAGAGAGATGTAGACAGCGTGTGAAAGAGTAAAGGAGACAAAAAAATAATACACACAATCTAAAAACAATTCACTTAATAAAACTAAACAAGTATTAGTACTAAGAATATACTTACATATATACAAATAAACATACATACTGCCAAAATAAATATCACTAGAATGTTAATAAATATTAAAACGTAATCAAAAAAATAAATACACAACTATGATAAAGTGGAAAGATAGTGTTCTTTTACACTTCTTTTAAAAACTGCGACAGTTTGGCTGTCCAAATCCAGTCAAATAGTTATGTCCCATTATATCAAAAGAGGTCATTACCTCGATTACTCTGTTAATCAATATTGTCGTAATGTCCACGTTGTCGCGGTTGGAGTAATATACTAGTTATTTTTGTTTATGTTTATGTTTTTGAGCTAGATAAGCATGTTATAGTGTGCGTTTACAGACCCCCTAATTATCAGAACTTTTCTGTATTTGAGTCAATAATGGAAGATGTCCTAGCGAAACTTGCATCCAATAACAAAGCCGCAATTATTTGTGGTGATTTTAATATTAATATTTTGGAAAATAATTTAAATAGCAGTAGATTATTAAGCCTTTTTAAATCGTTCAATCTATTTAATGTTTTTACAGAACCGACTAGAATAACTCCAACTTCTGCTACTTGTATTGATAATGTCTTTTGCGATTGTGATTATTTAGATAAAACCATCGTTAATTGTCTGCCGTCTGATCATTGTGGACAAACGGTATCATTTAAGTTTAAAACACCTTTGCAAAAAGTGCAAATACAATTTAGACCAATAACGACTGGTAAACTAAATAGATTCAATAGCACCCTAAATAATAAGTTGAATGATCTGGGCTATGATATGGATGATGCAAATAAATTGTACGAGGATTTCTTTTCAATAGTGCACACTCAATTCAATATAACTTTTGAAAAGAAAACAAAAAACATTTGCCCTAATTTTTTATTTAGTGACTGGGCAACTAGAGGTATTAGGAAAAGTAGGGAAAGACTGTTCGAGCTGTATGGCCTTAAGCCTTACATCAATACTGAAACTTTCAGCAAGTATGTTGCTACATATTCCAAAATTTTTAGAAATTCTTGTAAAATAGCCAAATCCCTGCTCATTAGCAATAAAATCAAATCAGCAGAAAATAAAATAAAAACTGTTTGGAAAATTATAAATAACGAAACTAGTAGGAATAAAAAACGAAACACTGATTACTCATTGGAGACTTCACGTGGTGCCATAAGCTCTAACTTAGAAATAGCTCAGGAATTTGTAAATTTCTTCACTAATATTCCATCAAAAACGACGGAAGCCTTAGATTCCTCATCAGACGTATCAATTGATTTATTAAGAGTGAACTTTCCAGCCTGCCCGGTTGAATTTCAATTTAAACATATTAACCCCATAGTAGTAATAAAAGCTTTTAAGCAAATTAAAATCAAATTGACCGAAGATCTTTGGGGAATGTCCATTAAAGTCTGTACCTCTATAATTGAGACTATTTCACCTTACTTAGCCTTAGTATTTAATTCGTGTGTTGATCAAGGAGTCTTTCCCGATTTAATGAAATACAGTAAGGTAATACCACTTTACAAATCCGGGGACAGTAAGGACACCAATAATTATAGACCCGTATCCGTTTTGCCGGTTTTCAGCAAGGTGTTTGAAAAGATAATGCTTAATCAAATGCTCAATCATTTTAACACGAATAAAATCTTACACGATCAACAGTATGGTTTCACCAAAGGACGTTGTACGACCGACGCTGGTGTAACTTTATTAAAACACATTTTTAACGCGTGGGAAGAGGCCCAAGACGCCATAGGAATCTTTTGTGACCTCTCCAAGGCATTTGATTGCGTCGATCACGAAACCTTGCTTTTGAAACTTGAGCATTACGGACTTGGAAAACTTGCGCTCAGTTTAGTTAGTTCTTATTTAAATGATAGACAACAGCAAGTTCAAATAAATGGTGTCAATTCGAATGGTTTAACCGTAAAAATGGGTGTGCCACAAGGCTCGATATTGGGTCCTTTCCTCTTTTTAGTGTATGTTAATGATCTACTCCATTTATTAAAAAATCAACCACAAATGGTGTTATTTGCTGATGACACTTCCTTAATTTTTAAGGTAAATAGACGTGCTACAAATTTTGACGATGTAAATAACGCCCTACTGCAGGTCCAAAATTGGTTCACTGCTAATAATTTAGTATTAAATGGAAAAAAAACTAAGTGCATAAGATTTTCTTTACCAAATGTCAAGAGTAGTGATTGTGAGATAATATTGAATCAAGAGAAACTAGAATTCGTCGATGAAACTGTTTTCCTGGGGATCACGCTCGACTCAAGGCTACAATGGGGTCCTCATTTAACATCTCTTGCAGGACGGCTAAGTTCAGCAGCTTATGCTGTCAGAAAAATCCGTCAATTTACTGATGTAGATACCGCGAGACTAGTCTACTTTAGTTACTTTCATAGTATCATGTCTTACGGTATTTTACTTTGGGGACGGGCTGCAGACATCGATTCTATTTTTATTCTGCAGAAAAGAGCTATCAGAGCCATTTATATTCTCCGCAGGCGCGATTCTCTAAGGGAACTGTTTAAGGAAATTAACATCATGACGGTGCCTTGTCAATATATCTACGAAAATATCATGTATGTAAGAAAAAACTTACATCTTTTTAGTAAAAGAGGTGAAAGACATAATTATAGTACTAGAAATAGGGACCTATTAGTTCAACCAGGTTTCAGACTGGCTAAAGTAGACTCATCTTTTATGGGGTACTGTTTAAAATGTTATAATAAAATACCTCCCCACATTCTTGAAATGAATGAGACAAAATTCAAGTCTTGTATAAAACGCACACTATGCAGTCAGGCATATTATAAGTTAGGGGATTACATCGCTGATAAAAATGCCTGGCTCAAGGCTGGTCCTGCTCCACAACCACAACTAATTGATTAACACTTGAAGATTCTGTTGGAGCTGCTGAAGATTGTAAGACTATCTTTGCATTGTATAAACTCAATTTCCTTGTATTGTATAATTGCATAGCACAGATGTGAGTTCTATGTATATACTATACACTATGTACCATTTATCGGGTAATGTGTCTTTCATTGACTTGAATGTGCCCTGGCGGCTGATAGTATGTCATGCTCACACAAATGTCTCGCTGACGGTGGCGTGTGTGTTGGATCATTTAGCTCCCTTCAAAATGGTTGAGCTGAATGGTGCCGATCTATGCGTCATGTTCGTGAACGGGCGCCGTCAGTTGGGGCTGGTCATCACTTAGCTGCCTCGGCTTATTTTTAATTATTTTAATATTGAATTGTTGTTTTCTTACCATTAGCTGTACTCTGGACACTTTTAACGCGTACGTCTTTTTTACATCGTTCTCACATATAATTATAAATTCACATTATTGATGTAACTAATATTTTTGTAAAACTATAATTTAAAAGAGTGTCCATGGAGTTTCTTGCCCGTTCTTCTCCATAGGTACCTACGCTTTGGAATGGGCAACTAGCTTCATATTTTCTGACTGACCGACTTTTTGACAATTCAAAAGTGCCTGTAAATGGTTTAATTGAAATAAATGTTTTGAGTTTGAGTTTGAGTTTGTTAAGTTTTGACTAGATCATTGAATTGTTATAATTGAACTTTAAATACCTCAAGCTCCTGTACACACGTAGGTGCAGTCAGTTATTACGGGCCTTACACGTGAAGTATTCTGGATTTATATCAGAACGCCACACACTCCTAAGTTATACTCCATCACACACAGTCATCATACACATTCACGCGTTTGGTAACACCCCACACTTTAAAAACTTATGAAAAAAATTAAAACTGTATCATATTCTTAAGTATGTATGTAGGTATTAAATAAGAATCCGTCACTTAACATTCCATTACGAGAAAATTATGCTGAAGTAGGAGCTTTTAAATATTTATTGCAAATGATTTGTACTGCACGAGTGCCTGGCAGTGGGGCAATGACGAAGTCGCATAAGGTGCCCCTATACCCTGTGTACATATACCGCGCTTTATTTTAGCTCTCTTTCCCTCCTATTCGGTAACAATGCTAGTGAGACAAGAATTGCAATAATCGAATACCCAAAGCCACCCCAATCATTTTCCTGCTAACTACAGATATGGGTATGTCAGACACTGAATCTATACTGCACCCTATTTCGGTGCTGAGACAGTCGATCGGCTACCAGGGCGTCATTAACTATAGACAGCTACTTGTAACTGAATGTAGTACCTACATTTGCACGGAGGCTGGTGGGGAGTATATACCGTTACAACAATGCACGGTTATAAAAGCTACACGACCATAACCGCTCTGATCAATGTTTCATTATAAATTAATATACTTAACCTGCCAAAACTTAACTAATGAAATATAATTTATCTATGGTTAAGTTACTCCCACCATTCACACGGGGAGATTAACGAAAACAATAACATAGTTTCTCGAGATCTACTCTTATTTACTTAATTTACGTTATAATAGTAATCGAATAATTACCACATTTTCAGTAAGTCGACGTAAATTGCTGCACTTTAAACCTTCCACGAAAACCTGACACACACTTTCAAATACTCTGAGAACTACTCACTAACGATCTTAGCCCTTTAGAAATTATGGTAATAAACAATTTCTTAAATCTTTCTATAAGTATTAATACCTTTAATGAAATTGTGTCGGCGAGAATCGGATGGTGCGTAGAGAGAGAGCCTACTTCCCCCACTAGTCTTGTGTTTGTTGCATAGCTGTACTGATGGATGTATGCACCTACGTTCAAATGCGGACACAGTTTGGATGTCAGACAGCTCAGCGAGCTCGGCCGTGCGGCCAAGCTCGCTTTGCTGTTTGATAAAATGAAAACCAGGCAGTGCAGGTTGCACCTGCGCACCGCACCCTGGAAGTTTTTTTTTTCTTATTTCAAAATTATTTTGTAATTTATTGACCCGCTTAAATAGTTTGTTCATAAAGTGTTTCTGGTGTACTTATACTTAAAAACTGTGTTAGTTTGAAACATAATTTTATTTTTGGCAAACAATGACTTGTTTTTCCATTTTGGTAGAGAACCGTAAAAATAATTATAAATTGCATATTATGCCTACTAGATATTTGTGCCTCTTGTGTTATTTGTACCTGAAAAAAAAATGCTGCGAAAAAGATCATCGATTTATGTAATAAAATTACAAATTAATGATTTTCGGAGTTATTCCTTTATTTGTGCTGTGAGACCTTGCTTCTTCTCAAATTTCATTATTTTAGGTCAACGGTGCGGTACGGTTTGTTTTTGATTAATTTGAGTATCAAAATATGTCACTTAAATGGCCATAAATTTTATTGCGTTGACTTAGAAGTTTGATTTTTTTAGAGCTCAAGGGACCGTAGACCTATGTATTTTATATTAATTTCAATTTGATACCTCCACGCGTTCATGGTGCTACTTAGTTCAGATACAACACTTGCTGGATCGATGACGAAGATTCGCAAATTGGGTTTTATCTTACCAGGGTATAAGTTTTGTGGATTTCGTCTGAAAAATATAGTTAGAAAGTCATGACTAGTGATACCATCACGGTAGCGAAAGGATGGGTGGTTGACGTTTTTAATAATACCAACAATAGTTACAATAGAAAATAGTTTATTATCCAGATAATACAGTAAGCAGGTTCACAGTTTAACACAAGTACAGAAGTCATGAGTACTTTAAAATATTACCTACAGCTAGATTATAAAGTATTATTTGCCAGTGAGCCCCAACCTAGACAGTCTGTATCTTAGAGCTCGGGGTTCCAGAGAAACAAACATGTCTCAGTTGTTATTATTTAGATTATACGCAGAAATCTTCCAGCGTCCTTCTCATTCAATATAATAATGCGTTCAGGATATTGATGAGGTTGCCCCGCTTCTCTAGTGCGTCAAGGATGTTGTCTGAAGCTCGAGTCGACTATTTTTATACAACGATGAGAAAACGATGCGCTCATCTGGTGCGCCGCGTGCGGGCCAGCTCCAACCGCATTCTGTGCTGTGTAGCGAGCAGACTCGATTTCTTGTATGTGAGTCGCTGCTGCAAGCTGTCCACCTCGCTGTTAGGAGTGTGGCCCTGATTCATATGTATTCATGGTTTTAGGCTAAGTGATTAGATTATAAATACTAACATATTAAGGAATATTGTTACTAACACAACTGAGTCATGTTACTAGTTGAATAAAGATATTATTATTATGTGGGACCATAAAACGATACTTAATACTATGCTGCGTCGATCTCTGTATAAAACTTGTAGCTCAGTGCGGCAGTGAACGACTCCAAGGATCCGTGCATAGCGTGTAACGATCTGTACCTTATTTAAAATAGAGGGTAAGCAGACCGTCCAATAATTTTTATTAGGGAAGATAAAATACAGAAAGTTATAAAAACAGCTAGTTATAAAAATACTAAATAGCACGCACTCTCGGAAGTTTATAGTTCACACACGCGCGCACTCACTGGAGTTTTATAGTTCACGTTATGGAATCAGCTCAGCACTGTAGGAACGGGTATCAGGCGTCAGGGTAGCAAGTTATACGAGGTTAGCTCGCGAAGATTAGAAGTAGAAGGTCCCAGGTGGAATCTTTAGCTGGATCCCCTGGGTTAGTCAAAGATGTCGCAGCAGAACCAAGCAGTTCAAGTTGACACAGCAAAACCAAGCAGTTTTCTGATGCTTAATGTCTCAGTCCCAAGACTCGAATGCCAGCAGCCTCCAGCTGTTCATGAGCTCGTTTCTAAGTAGTCTTCCTTTTTCAAATATCAGTTTTCTTCTATGTGGCCATCATCTAATCTGACAAGTGTATCCGGCCAAGACATATCCACGAGTGCGTAAAGAATATTATAAATCTAATTTAAAATTAAGTTATTTAAACTAAACAATCATAATAATCCTAATAATACAAAAGCTAAACATATTGATAAAAATAATTTAAGTTATTTAGACCAAAGAGTAATTAACATAGACTAAGCCAGAAGGACATTTAAAAAGTAATTGACAGTTTGACAATTGACGTGTCACAACATGAAAATTGAGTAAAAGTATAATGTAAACATATAAACAAATAAAAAGGATGATAAATAGTATTAAAGTGTAAGTAATGATAAATAGTATTATGCGTGATGAAAGTAAAGTGTAAGTAAGCATAAATACTATATTTCCCCAACGACCCCGAGAAAATTTTTGGCCTAGAACAAAAATTTTGCTAAGGTTAAAATATTACAACATTCACAAAACTTACATAACTCATTCAAACACACCGACATCTTACGAAGTTAGGTCAGGTAGGATTCACATTCAATGATCACTACTCAACCTGATAAATCATAACTTTAAGGCTTATTTAAGGAGTTGTAATCCGCTCGCGTCTAAAACCACTAATGAGATGAAAATATAAAGATTTAACAAAGGCTTATTTTTAAAGGAGTTGTCATCCGCTCCTTATCAACTTTTAGAGTCGATAGACAGAAAATCAACTTTTAGAGTCGATAGTCAACAAGGGCTTATTTTTATGGAGTTGTCATCCGCTCCAATCAACTTTTAGAGTCGATAGTTAACAAAGGCATATTTTTATGGAGTTGTCATCCGCTCCAATCAACTTTTAGAGTCGATAGTTAACAAGGGCTTATTTATATGGAGTTGTCATCCGCTCCAATCAACTTTTAGAGTTGATAGAAATAGACAAGTTATCATATTAACTTGTAGAAAAGAATAGATATATAGGAAAGATTAAAATTAATCTTTTAATGGTTTAAGAACCGATGAATGAATTAAAAAACAAATAGAGTTTTAGTAAATCAAAAGGAACTCTATTATAGAGGAAGGAAAGAAGAAAAGGATGAGTTATGAATATAGTAAAATACGAAAATAACAAAAGTACAAATATAGGGATAGCAAACGAGTGTAAAAGAGTAAAAATATGCGAGTCTATAGGATCTGAGTTAAAGAAAACTCGAATGTTAGAAAGGTCTCAAGAGTGTTACGAGTTAAGAGGGAAGGAGGGATAGAGGGATCTGAGTCAAAGGAAACTCGAGGACTCAAGTGTCATCTCAAGAGTGTCATGAGTTAAGAGAGGGGTCAGAGTTAGAGAAAACTCGAGGACTCAAGTGTCATCTCAAGAGTGTCATGAGTTAAGAGAGGGGTCAGAGTTAGAGAAAACTCGAGGACTCAAGTGTCATCTCAAGAGTGTCATGAGTTAAGAGAGGGGTCAGAGTTAAAGAAAACTCGAATGTTAGAAAGGACTCAAGTGTCGTCTCAAGAGTGTTAAGTTAAGAGGCAAGGAAGGATAAAGGGGTTAGGTCTGAACCGCAACACCGCAGTTAGAAAAAACGCTAGGGCAGCTCCCGTAATACAGAAGACGGAAAGCTCCGAGTAAAACGTCAAGGGCAGCAGTAAGTTAGCTCCGAGTAAACGTCAGGGCAGCTCCCGCAATACAGTAGTCGGTAAGCTCCGAGTAATACGTCAAGAGAGTAGTGTTGGACACGGTCCAAAAGTGTATATAAATTTAAGAGTAAGACAGTCTACAGAAAATAAAAATCGAAAACCAATGAAAACTTTTTTGTGTTGGTGGTGAAATTCGGAACTAATGCATAAAGTTTAGTACCAACTTTTGCCACCGCGCAAAAAGACTAATACTCAATGCAAATGCACTATGGCTAGTTACCTAGCAACCAATGTCAAACAATAACAATTAGAAAAATATTTTGAGAGCCCACGATATACTTATTTCGGTATGATTCCCAGATATAAGTATAAATATATTATTATATAAGTGTTTAGGAGAATAGTGGAGTATTTGTTATAGGAGTAGTGTAGATGTATAGGTTTGTAAAAACATCCACAGGATATTCTCCTGTTTCAGTCGTGAAGTGTCTCAATCCCCTAACTTGGTAGTGACCACGAGGTGGTTTTAAAAACACGCCAAGCGAAGAATGAGTACGATTACCAATGGGTAAACGCTGTAGTGTGCAAGTATGTGGGGTGCAGTGTAGTGATGTATTGGTAAAGAGTTAAGTGTAGGAGGAAACGACTACGGGATATTGTCCAATAGTACGTCGTAGAGTAAGCCAAACCCCAACTTGTAAGTGACCACGAATGGTTTTAAAAACACTGACAAGCGAAGAATGGATGCCAACTACCTTTCGGTAGTGGGATGTATGAGAATGAAGTATAAGATGATGTTCAGTATGAAGAAGTGTTGAATCGAATATAGGAGTCTTCAAGAAGAGAGCTGAAGAAGAAAAATAAGTTAGTTAGTATTCAAAAGACTAAGCCAAATAAGGAGTTCAAAAATAGATACCTAGTGCTAGTTTTTTTTAGAATTTAGAAAAAGGGGGTGAGTTCGAGTTATTTTAACGTTGTGGCGCCAAACTGTAACGATCTCTACCATATTTAAAATAGAGGGTAAGCAGACCGTCCAATAATTTTTATTAGGGAAGATAAAATACAGAAAGTTATAAAAACAGCTAGTTATAAAAATACTAAATAGCACGCACTCTCGGAAGTTTATAGTTCACACACGCGCGCACTCACTGGAGTTTTATAGTTCACGTTATGGAATCAGCTCAGCACTGTAGGAACGGGTATCAGGCGTCAGGGTAGCAAGTTATACGAGGTTAGCTCGCGAAGATTAGAAGTAGAAGGTCCCAGGTGGAATCTTTAGCTGGATCCCCTGGGTTAGTCAAAGATGTCGCAGCAGAACCAAGCAGTTCAAGTTGACACAGCAAAACCAAGCAGTTTTCTGATGCTTAATGTCTCAGTCCCAAGACTCGAATGCCAGCAGCCTCCAGCTGTTCATGAGCTCGTTTCTAAGTAGTCTTCCTTTTTCAAATATCAGTTTTCTTCTATGTGGCCATCATCTAATCTGACAAGTGTATCCGGCCAAGACATATCCACGAGTGCGTAAAGAATATTATAAATCTAATTTAAAATTAAGTTATTTAAACTAAACAATCATAATAATCCTAATAATACAAAAGCTAAACATATTGATAAAAATAATTTAAGTTATTTAGACCAAAGAGTAATTAACATAGACTAAGCCAGAAGGACATTTAAAAAGTAATTGACAGTTTGACAATTGACGTGTCACAACATGAAAATTGAGTAAAAGTATAATGTAAACATATAAACAAATAAAAAGGATGATAAATAGTATTAAAGTGTAAGTAATGATAAATAGTATTATGCGTGATGAAAGTAAAGTGTAAGTAAGCATAAATACTATAAGCGTGCAAACCATCCCAGAGGTTTTTAAATTTTCCATGACTGAAAAAGTACCTACAGTACAAACGGATCACTCTAAGCAGACAGCCGATCAGCTAACCTTGCTTACTTATTTTAATACAGGCTTGCAAACTCGGAGGTATACAACTTTAAATTAAGTTTTTTTACTAAACGAAGATTACGCTTTTCCGTAAATTATGTTTTTCCATAACTTTATTATTAAAGGCTGTCAATTTTATATGGAAAATAAACAAATAAGTAATGTACTTCATTTTAAAAGCTACTAAACTCGAAAAATTTTATCAAATTATTTATTTTTGTCAGTTAAGTACCTAACG
Organism: Luperina nickerlii; assembly: GCA_963855955.1. Taxonomy (NCBI): domain Eukaryota; kingdom Metazoa; phylum Arthropoda; class Insecta; order Lepidoptera; family Noctuidae; genus Luperina; species Luperina nickerlii. The sequence goes on from OY979662.1 coordinate 6,547,296, forward strand.
TGAATTTGAGATGTTTTAACATTTACGTGGGTAACCGAGATAAACTCGGGGCCATTAAATCCATGCATCTATGCATGATTATAAGCGTTATTTATTGCGTGACTACGCGCAAGTGTAAGTACTGCGGGCGCCAATGTAGCGTCCAGTACCTACTACGCGCGTGCCAGGCCTTGCTTAATATTCAGCAACAAACTTTCTCATGTAGAAAGGATGTGGTGGTAAAAGCTTATCGTAAGTTTCTTGACCTACTTATCAACGATGAGCGAATGCAAAGAGATATTTCAGCTTGAATTAACATGGTTAGGTTGGCCGAGTGGTCTAAGGCGCCAGATTTAAACTCTGGTTCTCGAAAGCTAGGGTGGGTTCGAACCCCACACCTGACAGGTATTAGCAGTCTTACCTGTCTGCTATTTTTTTACCTTTTGAGCACGCTTAATTTACGTAAAATGCTGATGCCAAAAACGCATAATTCTGTTTTTTTAAACTTATTACTTGAAAATCTTGACTGATTTCAGTTAATTACAATAACAGTTTAAAAACAATGCCTATGCTAATGAATTTAACGTAAGTACTGTTGGACGATTCATCTATACATTTCTATTGGAATTGGTGGCATCCTTTCGAGCCACAGCAATTCCATAACTTTTCAGCAATTTCTGTTTACTTTAAGCGAAGAAAAAAATGTTATTTTGAAGCAGTTACGCCGTAGCGCTACGACCCGTAGCGCTACGGTTCGTAGCGCCATAGCAAGTCATCGTCTACGCGGCTATTAAAGACACTCTTACTCAAAAGGATTTCATTGATTTGATTTGAAAAGTTGGAGGATCAAGTGATAATCCCCAATTTGGGAGAAACTTGAGATATTAATAATAATAAAATCAATTTATTTTGCAGCAACAACATTTTTCTTGAAACACACCTTCATAACCGCTTTGCTACTTAAATTAATAAGGTACGCCTTGCTCAGTTAACCGCCATTCGGATATGATTTCCATATAGCTATAAAATGTCTGACAATTAATATTTAACAGTGGTAGACCATTTTAGTCATTCTAGTCCATACATAGACATAGATAATATTGTTTTATAAGTGCACTATTTGAATCACTACGAATGTCCTAATGGTTTATAAGGACGAGCGTACATTTTGTTCTCTATAAGTACACAGTAGGACGAAAATAATAATAATAAAATAAACTTGTTGTTCAAAATAAAAATATTTTTAACCAAAAATTGTAAAATCTAAAAATTATCTCCCCGGCAGGGAATCAAACCCTGGTCGCCCGCGTGACAGGCGGGAATACTAACCACTATACTACCGAGGATAGTAACTGAAGACCTGAAATTAAGGTTCTCTTCCTTCATCGTCTTAGTAAAAAACGTTGAATTTCAGCGAATGTACGGAATATTATTAAGCGTTTTACACTTTCAAGCAGTATAAAGTAAAGAAATAGGCCAAACACGGAAATAAAGTTATTTCACCGGTTTTTACATGGAAATTGGCTTCTGTTGATTTCCACCTCTCGGATACGACGCGAACTGCATAGACTAGGCTCATAACGGCAAGTTGCGACACTGTACGCCGACAGTGCAGTTACAACTCCGGTCAGTTAGATGGCACCACCTGATTAAAATTTACGTTATCCCATTGACCTTCTTGAAAACCAGTATGTATTCGGTTTTGCGGTATGATACTGAGCTTGTGGTCCCAGGTTCGATCCCCAGCACGGGCACTGTTTTTGGATGTTTCTAAAGGAATTTAACTATTTATCTCTGCTTATTCCTTAAGGGAATACAGGTTATGAGACGCAGTTACAAAACCAGGCCTGTCTGTATTTTCCTATGTGATCGGTCAAAGTCGAGACAAGGATAGAGTGCTTTGCATCGCCACCTCTAGCATCCCACTTGGCGTCCCACGTGGCGATTCGCCACCCCTAGCACCCCACTCAACCACCCAACTCGGCGCATGTTACACCCATTTATCAAAGAGCAACATTACGCAGAAGTGATGGTCATCCAACTTAGGTACCACATTTCATCATCCATCATTTCAGCCGAAAGACGTCCACTGCTGGACATAGCCCTCCCCCAAACACCTCCACTTCGACGGATTCTGTGCTTCTCGCATCCAACGGGTTCCTGCGGCCTTTACAAGGACCTTCACTACATTTCAAGTAAAACTAATTGGGAACAAAAGAAACAAACAAATCATAGACATCAAGCATTATTTTGTATTTTAAGTCGGTTGCATTTAGGGATCTCATAATCTCAGACTATCCGTGTGTCAACGTCGTGTATAAGGTATTATTAGCAAAAAGTACGCAGTGGATGGTCGAGGACTCGCGCGCTGTCGTGCAGTATCCCAGATGATCACGTGCGCTCGTAACATTTTGAAAACTTTTCTCAGAAGTTTTGTCTAGGTGGGGTGTGAGCTCATTGGATGCGACTGCAAATTTTCACAAGTGTTGAAGCGTGTTTGCAAGGGTCTGCGTGGCTGCGAAAAACACACGCAAACGCATTCTGCACGGAATTATGTCTTAAATGCTACTTTCAACTTCATCGTTATTATTTTTGAGTTTGTAATCAATTAATCAAATGAAACTGCTCAAACATCTTGCTACTCTGTCGGCACTGACTTTTGTCAAGCGCCTCCGTCCTACGTAATCAACTTTCGTCGAGATTCAAGTCATGTGAGTTATATAATTATGTCGCTGCCAACTAGCTTAATTAGCCTTTCAGATGACTGCGTAGCCTTTTAACTTAACGGCGCCGTTCAACTAGCGACAGCGGCCTGAATGATATTCAGATAATGCATCGAATACAACACATTTAATGAACTAAATATAAATGTGTAACATACACGGTAATTTTAACAAGTGTTATTTAAACATTTATTATGATCAGTTGAATGATATAGTCATTTTATTTTTCGACGGTTGTTAAATTAAAACCTGAACAGTCAAAATAAAAAAGTGAATGGAAAGGGTAATTAAGTTAGTTTGCTTGCGACATATAGCACCCTTTATAATTTAATTTCTAGATATACATCTATAAGATAAATGGAGTACATAATAAAGAGTATTCTTTTCTATTCTATTCTATTCTGTAGGCATAAAAGTACTGAACAAAATGTCTCATCTGTTTTTTATTCTGTGATAGTAAAAACATGGCCGCCTGTGATACCAACTTACGTATTAACAACTCCCCAAGTTAAGGGCTTATAGGACCTAAACGCAAAGAACGCAAGTTTTAAAAACAATAAAAGTATAATGATCGACGGCAAACAAAATCCGAAAAATATATGATATTCTTCAGGATATATGCTAGGTAGATATAATGAAGTGAATCTTTGACGGTCGTTACGGGTCGTCAGTAGCCTGAAAGTCTGACAACCAGTCTTACCAAGGGGTATCGTATTACCTAGTAATTGGGTTATGGAGGTATTCCGCTGCATCCAGTTAGACTGGAAGCCGACCCCAACATAGTTGGGAAAAGGCTAGGCAGATGATGATGATCATATGCTGGGTAGATAGTGTGTTGAAAACATAATACAATTAATTTGATACGATAGAAAAAAATCATGACGATACCTGTAAAAACTTTCTTTTTACAATAAAAATCATACTAATATACATACAATCATTCTGATTTTTTGTCAGATTATTCTACAAGCAACATACAAAAACACTATTGTTTTTATATTTTAGTCTTAACAATAGATATTTTGTAATCAAATAATTGCTTCATATTTTGCAATAAATTACCAGCGTTATGTCATCGCGCTTCTCTTTCTTTTCTATGCAGTCCGACAGAACCGCGCTTTAGGCCCTTAAAAGACCCTGAGAAAATCAAAGTCAGGCTTAGCATTTAGTTAGAAAACACTCTTACATCTTCGAGAATATCCAATTTTTGTGTTTAATATCTACTCAAGATGTTATAAAGATGCTAAGGATTATTGTTTAAAAGGTAATCCCTTCAAAAAACAACTGTTTTTAAGCTAAAAGCTGCATTTTACGATCCGAAGATATTAAAAGACCTGAGTTGGCAACTTTTTACTACTTTGGACCATATATAAGAGTGAGTTTTCTTTAAAATTGAAAGTATTCTTAGCAAAACCGCATGAAATTTGTCGGAGGATGAATTCTCATATTGTTCATTCACCACAGGTTGCTTCAATGTATGTTCAGACGATTCAATTCTTGTTATAGAGGCAATATGTGAGATTGAGCTAAGCTTATGATGACGATATTTTTATCCATCAAGGGCAGTAATAAAGGTATAGAATTTAGATTTTAACGGGAGATTCTCACATTCGGGTTGGCAACACTGTCCTTTAGTGCTATAAATGTTTCATATCACAGCGCTCCGCACGAAAACAACTGACATCGGTCGTCCTTATCACTCTTATATGAAATAATACCACAATCAACTAAATTGAAATCCTTGAGTAAATTTTATATAGATCACCTACATCAAAATATATTTTATTTTTAGAATCTCTGTACTCATTTCTTCCATATTGCTATCTTATTTTAATGGTAAACTAAAGGAATAACCCGTAAAAAAATATTGAAAATTCTGAATCGATATCCTAGATCTCGCAAGCGAAGTTTTCACCGTAGTTTGGTACGGTAGCAAATTTCAGGAGCTTACAGTGGGGTCCGTAGCTATACCGAAAGCCGGTGCTGGTGAGGAGCCGGTCTAAATCCTCGGTGACTATAATAACCGATTACGTTAAAACTACAACGTAGACCACATATCGAAAAAAAAAACAAATAAAAATCGAGTCCTTGGCAGTTCTCAACCCCACGGATATAGCTAATTTGACCCTTTTGCGATTTACTTTTAGTTTTGTTGTAATTATTTGGGAAAGTTAATCACTTTTTGGAATGTTTTGAGCACTTTTTATTGATTTGTACAACAAAAATATGCAAAAACATGAAAAATACCGGAAATGATGAGCAGCATTTATTTTGGAGGAAACTTTTACCGACATATTTGGAAAAAGGCCAGGCAGATGGTGATGTATCGTAAAAATATTGAAACGAATGCTTAGACTGATTCATAGAGGCTTCGTGTAGGATTACGGTTGAAAGTTTATTATGAACACCTACTACTGTGTGAGCAAAACTTGAGTTATTGTAAAATAACCGGGAAATAAAATTTCAGTTATGAATATTTTATTACTAAGTAAAGAAAAAGATATTCAATTTAAATTATTCCATGTTAAGTTGATTTAAAATCAACAAAATCTCCTGACATCTTTTAACTTTATAGTAAACCTGGTGAGTGTTCTGTATTTGAACTCTATTGATCAGGATTCCTACAGATGGCGTTTTACTTTATGTCGATGCAAAGCTTTTCCTTAGTGAACATGCACTGTGTTTGAGATATAGTTTGTTGAACCTATAAAGTAGCACATTACATTGTTACCTCTCGTCAGATGTCTTCTATCATTTTTAATGTTTATTTCAGAACTTGTTAATCAAATACTATTTACATTTTGCTTACTGCACCATATTGTTTCTAAAAATTTACTTGATTAGTCGTTATGTAAATTATTGTGTATATTTCCAGAAACTAAAGCGATTCGAATAAAAACTTTTTCATAAATAAAACAACCGACTTCCAAGAAAGACACTACAAAGTGAAAACTTTAATTTCAGAGGTCGGTGTCTGACTTCCGAAATTAAAGTTGTTTTTCAGTTTGTAGTGTCTTTTTTGGAAGTTGGTTGGTTTTTTTTTTGTAAAAAAGTTTATATTTCTCACTTTTAAATTGCACTTTACTCCACACAAATTCGTATTACACTACTTGCTATGTAAATATCAGTGAATTAAGGCTTTCGTTTATTCCAACAGTGTGGTGAATTTGAATGATTGTGACCACAATCATCTTGCAATGCTACGGTCCGTAGCGTATTGCTACGCGGTAGCGCTACGCCGTAGCCTACAGTGTAATCATATAATTTCTATTTTTTCAAGTAAATTGTAAGTATAATAGTTCATTCATTCAATGCTTCATTTGTTACTACCTCTTATGTAGCAGAATATTGTTTGAATCCGTTCTTAGTTAGTGGTAAAATATGCGCTTTGATGTGATGTTGCGGTCAGTAGCCGGATTACCTATTTTACATCCTAGCAGTTATGCTACTCCTGTTGATATAAACTATCGCCTTTACGCTACGTCGTAGTAACATGCTACGTCGTAGCACCACACTACGCCGTAGCAGTCGTAGCTTCGTAGCACTAAGGCATAGGCAAAAAGTACTTACGACCTCCTAATCGGTTTCTTATTGATGTGTATTTATTTTATTTATTAGATACTAGTTAGAAAGAAGTTCACAAAAATAATTGACTATAGTTGCTTAGATTGGGCTTTTCCTCATTATACGCTATGATCGACGCCAATTTAGCAGTTATTTATCTGATAGATAATTTAACTAATGTCATTTCTCTTCATATTAAGGTTGTCCCTGTCAGTAACCGTCGCCGTATTATTTAGCTTTGGACTTTTGGTATGAGATGCTTATTAAATAGAGATAAACTTCTCTTCTGATACAACGCTGAAAAGTATCCGAATTATAAGTCCTTACAAATTACATACAAAAGATATCGCAACTGTTATATTGACTTGTTGGAAAAAATAACAGGTAAAGGTACGCGAAGCACTATAGTAAAACGCTTTGAAAGGTCATTAGAAAAATTACCGAAATAGACATTCCTAAGCCGCGGCGCACCCAGGAACTCATACAAGTTGAAAACTCCCAAAAGTCTGACATTGAGGTAAATTACTTCATTTCCAGTATTGGTAAATCCCTCACTGAGAAGATATTAACTGATCACGTATCTACCTCTACCAGTTTTTCAGTCGTTCATATTCATATTTTAAGATAAGATAAGATAATTTTTATTTGTCCAAAACATGAGTATACACACACATAGCATGCAGGATGTTACATCAAATTATAATTATGACAGTCATGTTTTGCCTGAACGGCGTACAAATATAATAATGTCGGACGCTACACAGCATCAAGTGAATTTAAATTCGTAACATTATACACAGCAAACCTGGCATTTAACAATCCAATTAAGACCATACTTAAACTACAAGGTACAAATAAAATAAAATAGTGTCATATTCAATGAATTTTCATCCCGCAGATGAAAAGGAGGTAGATCCCTCATTTGTAACCTTAAAAACACCTGCTCTGAATGTGTTGGGGCTGATTTTTCCATCGCCAGATAACTTTTATTCGAGGAATAAAATTGGCATTTTACAGTTTTTGTATGTAATAACTGTCAACATTTCAAAATTGTTGCTCGAATAAAGTTATCACGTGATTGAACAATCAGCCCTTAAAGAAACTTAACAAATGCATGTTTTCGTTTGTTGTTCCTGCTCTAATTGCTTTTACAAAATAGAGCTCAAGTTCGAATGCTACTTGGCAGGTTCTTTTTATTTAGTCTACGCAATGTGAATGAGGTATGCCTAGTGTATTTACTTATTGTCAACGCTCTGGAAGGCTTTTAACACCAGAATGGGAGACGCAACGTTGCTTTTGCTGTGACAATATTAAACAAACATAAGCATAGATTCGTTGGACTAGCTTCCGATCGTTATTTATAGAGACAGTCACTAGGACATCAGTAACACGAAGGTCTGACTATAGTGTAGTAGTTTCACTTTCTATCTACCCGTGTTCATGAATGAACGTCTCGATATAATAGATCGGTTCGTTTATTCCACCGTAACAATATATTAATAGATAAAGTAAGCCTACCAGCATATCGAAAATGTCTCTTTGGTGTACAGTAATAAAATAAATAAAAAAAATAAAAAAGCCTTTAATTCCATGCATTTACATTGTTTACAATTTTCCATTTTGAGAATTGTTATTAATTAATTAATTATTTAACATGCATTATCTATCATTAAAATTTTCAAATTAATTAGTAGAGTTGATTTTGTTATTAAAATTTCATTGTTAATATTTATTTAATTTCAATTTTTTGACGCCTACTGCTTAAATACAATTCGATCTATTCTTATTTAAATTTCAGAAAATTTCCGAAAATCTATTATTATATTATTATTCTAATTTGCATGGACCCCCCTCAGGTAAAGGCCTCCTCCAAGGATTTCCATTTTTCTCTGTTTTTTGCTAATTCTATCCAGTTTGTTCCTGCGGTCTTCTTTATATCGTCCTCCCATCTCATGTAGGGTCTCCCTGTTCGGCGTTTACCTGGCGGACCCTTCCATGTGGTTACTTTTATAGTCCACCTATTATCCACGTATCGGGCTATATGACCGGCCCATCTGAATTTCAATGTTTGGGCATAAACCATCGCGTCTATTGCTTTGGTATAATTTCTTATTTTTGTGTGCCGTATTTTATGCATTTTCTTTATGTTTAGCATGCTTCGTTCCATTCCTTTCTGACACGAACTGATTTTATTTTTAATTTTCTTAGTGATTTTCCATGTCTGGCAGCCATATGTTAGAGATGGCAGAATGCATGAGTCCATAATTTTCTTCTTGAGTTTTATTGACATGTTACTTTTAAATACTTCTTTTAAACTCCAATATTTATTCCACGCGTTTTTGATTCTGCGCTCTATCTCCATTTGATTGCTATTGTTATTGAAGCTTATTTGTTTTCCGAGATATATATACTGGTCTACGTACTCTAGCGGCTCATTCTCTAACCCAATACGCTTTTTAATGCTGTTTGTCATGGCTTTCGTCTTTGACAGGTTCATCTCTAATCCCACTCTTTTGCTGCTTATATGAAGAGTCTCCAACATATATTGCAGGCCACAGCTGGACTCTGATAGTAGTACTATATCGTCTGCGAATCTTAGATGGCTTAAATATTTGCCATTAACGTTCAAGCCGCAATTTATCCAGTCCAGTTTTCTTATGATGGTTTCCAGTACAGCTATAAAAAGTTTTGGCGATAATGGGTCGCCCTGCCTTACTCCTCTCTTTATAGGAAAGCTTCGGCCAATAGTTTCCATTTTTACTTTACTAGTGCTATTTCTATATATGTTTTTTATCACTTCTATGTATTTGTTCTCTATTTTTTGAGCTTTTAAGGCTTCCCAAATACTTGCGTGAGATATTGTGTCGAACGCTTTTTGATAGTCGACGAAGGCTATGTAGAGTGGTCTCTGTCTTTCCTGGTACTTTTCAATAACTAATTCTAAGGAGTGTATGTGATCTATTGTAGAGAATCCTTTGCGAAAGCCTGCTTGCTCTACAGGTTGCCATGTATCTAGAGTTTCGCTTATTCTTTTATTAATGATCGAAGAAAATAGTTTGTATAAGCTCGGTAAAAGGCTAATAGGTCTGTAGTTACCAATGTCATGGGAGTCTCCTTTTTTATAGAGCAAGATTATGTTTGATTCAGACCATTGTGTAGGTATAATCGCTGTTTCTAAGATAAGATTGAATAGGTGCGCCAGTGGCCTGGCCAGTAGAGTTCCTCCGTATTTTATAGCCTCGTTGGTGACTTTATCTGGGCCTGGGCTCTTATCTGATTTTAGTTTTTTAATTGCTTGAAGGATTTCTAGAACGTCAATCGGTTGAATTTTGTCTTCAATACTCGACTGCAATGTCTCTATATTATCCTGGGTCATTTCACTGGCAAGAAGCTGTGTATCTGGTTTGGCGCTGTACAAGTCTTTGTAGAAGTTTGTTGCAATTTCGATGATATCTTTGCGTTTGTATGATGTTTTATCTAGCTGTTTCAAACCTTCGATCCAGTCTCTATTTGTTCTAAGTTCCTTAGTGGCTTTCTTCAGACTCCCTTCTTGTTCGAGGTGTTTTTTTATAGTATTTTCCCTGTGGTTTTTGTAATCGAATTTGATATATTTGCTTATTAGTTTATATAGAGCGCTAAGCTCGTTTTTTTGAGAACGGGATTTATTTTTGGTTTTTTGTAGTACTTGTCTTCTCGTTATAAGTGATAGTGTTTTTTCTGATAGGACTTTATGTTTCGTATTGGATTGGCTGGTTAGTTTTTTGATTTCCAGGCTTTGCATTATGGCATGTGTCAGTGAGTCGTAACATCTTTGAACGGTATCTATTTTGGACCAGTTAAGCAAATGGTTTTCAAGGCTGTTTTTGTATTCATTTATCTCTTCGTCACTTTTCAGTGCGCTCCTTTGTTTGTTAGTATATGCCGCTCTACTTTTATGAGGTTTTGATAGGGTAATTGTGCTTCTTACCAGTCTGTGGTCTGAAGAATAATTTAGATTTAATGTTTCTATATTTTCGAATAGTTTTGGTTGGTTAGTTGTTATGTAATCTATTTCATTTTTATACTGCCCGTTTGGAGATCGCCACGTCCATCTACGACTAGGTTTTTTCTTGAAGTACGTATTAATAATCGAAAGTTTCTTTTCAAAAGCAAAGTTTATCAGTCTCTGTCCTCTTTTGTTTCTTTGTCCATATCCATATGTTTTTGTTATTAAATATTCGTCTAATAGGGGTTGACCAATCTTTGCATTGAAATCTCCCATTATAATTAAATTTTTATGGGCGAATTCTATTGCTTTATCTATTGATTTGTAAAATTCATTGATCTCTTCCTCGTCCGCCGACTCGGTCGGCGCGTATACTTGTATTATGCTTATGCTGTATCCTTGTATATTGAGATTCAATAATGCGACTCTTTCTGTGACTGCAGTAAAGCTTTCAACGTTTCTTTTTAGAGATATATTTATCAGAAAGCCAACGCCGTGTTTTCCTGGAGTCTCTCCCATGTAACATAGAATGAAGTCCTCGTATTCTTCTATTTTTCTGCCTAGGCGTCTGACCTCTGATATGCCAATGATATCGTACTTCACCCCTATTAAGGCTTCTTGCAGTTCAATCAGTCGTTCGTATGAGGATAGGGATCTGACGTTGTATGTTGCTACGTAGAGCTTTTTTCTAAGACTATTTTTTTTTTGTTGAGTGATCTTTAGCTTGTTCCTTGGAGGGTAGTGGTCATACTCTTCCACGGTGACCAACCGGGTTGGAAGATGTACTGTGCTCTCTTTTTCTTTATTTGCTATATCCGTTTTTATGAGAGGGGGCCCTGATTGCTAACTGTCTCCATTTTTGTTTTGCTGTTTTTGATTATTTGTAGGCGTTTTGTTTACTAAGTAGTTTAGAATACTCGGCTTTACTATTCCTTCAGAACCTTCTGAGCGGTTGAGGAACGGTGGAGGCGGGTTGCTCAAAAAGGTTGTTTTATTTTTCTTGTTAGCTTGTGTTTTATGGGGTGAGTGATTTTGATTGATTGGGGTTTCTTGAGGTGAAGTGGAAAGGAACCTTTTTTTGTTGTTTCCAGGAGTAGGAACTTCTTCTGGATTTCTTAATATTACCAATTTGTCGTATTTGATAATTGCTTTGTTTCCTTTCTCTCTTTCTGTTTTTAGTTGTTCTTGTAGCTCTCTTCTTATTTCCAAAACATGTTGGGGGTAATCTTCTTTTATGTAATAGTTGGTATCCTTCAGTAGCTTTTTCTTCTTTAGGATCTCAATTTTTTTACCCAGAGATGTGAGTGTTACTATAACCGGGCGAGGGTTGTCAGATTTTTTTCCTATTCTCCTCAGTTCTTGGATTTCGTTTTGAGATATAGGTATTGATAGATGTTTAGATAAGAAATCAATGACGATATTTTCTAAGGCTGAGTAGCGATGTTCTTGTTCCCCTATGCCAAATAACACCACATTTCTTTTTCTCGCCAGTTTTTCCAATGTGCCCAATCTTTGTTCTTGCTTCTCTACTTTTTGTTTTAAGTCTTCATATTTTCCCTCCCAAGCGTTAAATTTATCATCAATTATTTTATATATGTTTTCTGTTACATTTTCTGTAACCTGTGCTCCACTTTCCTTAATTGTGTTTTTTTGTTCATCTAATTCTTTCTGAATTAAGCGTAAAGTAGCCAACACTTCTTCCATATTTATTTATTAACGTTTAGGCTTATTTCGTACTGATTTAGTGATTGATACTAATGTTATCAATTATCATGCATGTGACGCCCTCTATTGTTTGATAGATGAGTTACATCCCCATACAGGAATCGACCTCTTTTGGCGAGTGGATGAACTATATTCGCAAACATGTGTCGCCCTCCACTGGTGAGTAGGTGAACTGCAATGATTATTCACTGTGTTGTTTATTCCTCTCAACCCTAGATGGCGCCACCAATTCGTGCGCAGTCGCAATGACGACGTGTTTTTTGAGATATTTTTTCTTTTTAGGTTATGTTCATGAAGTAATGGAAAATAGTATTCTGGATTAACCTGTATGATGTTCCTTTATGCTGGAAATGATTTTTGAACTCATAGATTTGATTCTTCCTTGAGTTTTGCATAGAAATTCTCGAGTTTTTCCGGAAAACAGTCACTGGTTGATAGAATTGTTTAGGTTCAGTTTTTTCACTTTTTAACGTTTTATTTCACAGCACTTCCACTAGTCCATGTAAATTAAGATAAACACTAAACCTTGAATAATGTTTTATAGTCTAATTCACTTTGTTTGATTTATTATCACAATAAAAGTACGGAGCCGATGTGAACGGTGGCACAGAGGCGCCCTCTCCCCAGTACAGTACATGTATATAATATTAATAAGAACATCAAATTTAATTCCCTCTATCTTCAGTAGGTTCTATGCCCAAAGTGCTAGGCCAGACTGGAAGCGCGGGGCGGGGAGCCGTGCCGGTGCGGGAATGCGCGCGATCCGCTTGTCCGCAGTCGAGCACGGCTTCGTTCTGAGTGTTGTCGTATCCAGTATTTGTTAAAATATAATATGGATGAAGAATTATTTTTACTAGAAAAAAAAACTTGAACTAGTTTGAGAAACCCGGTCCTCGTGCGGGCTTCCCGCGCACTCACTGCGGCCACTTGTATGAACGAGCTATGGCGTGAGTAGCCCGCGCGCTCCCCGCGCCAAGCATCCCGCACCGTTCACCGCGCCCGCGTGCCCTCTATGACGAAAAAAATAAAATCAAATGAAGTTCTTATGTTTTAGTACGCCGCGCCGCACCAGCCCCGCGGCCGCGTTTGCAATCTGGCCAAGCACTAACAGACCGATCTGTGGAAAATAAAAATGTATGTAGACTTTAAAAACCATTTGTAAAAATTAATGTCCAGGACCAGTTCAACATCACTGCTGTGCTTTTACACATGCAAATCCAAAGCTAAATCATTTTTTCGTTATGTACCAAGCCATTTCACAACTATGTTGGGGTTGGCTTCCAGTCAAACTGGATCCACCTGAATGCCAGTATTTTGCACGGAGCGACTGCCTATCTAACCACTCCAGCACTGGGTAATACCTGGGTAATAACCCCTTGGAAAAACTGGTTGTCCATGTCCATTTAATATACTGGTATTCAGCTGCATCCGGTTAGACTAGAAGCTGACCTCAAAATAGTTGCGAAAAGTCTAGGCAGATGATGATCTATCTATACAAATAAAATCACATTCTGTGTCTGTCTGTCTGTGTGTCCGCATTGTGAATGTGAATGTGAAATTAGATGCGCTTTTTAACTTCATTTAAATTGATTCTGGAAAGTTTACGGGTGGCCATAATTCATTCACTTCGATATAGCACCAAAATCTTGATTCTTTGATATATGGTTATTCATAACTAATTTATCTACACCTCAATTCATTTAATCAGGGCTTAGAAGTACTGAGCTCGCCACAACTGCAGCGATCAGTCCCCTCTTTGAGGAGTGGCTGGAGAGACGCTACGGCGTCCTCACTTTCCGCTTGACGCAGGTCCTCACCGGACACGACTGCTTCGGGGGGTTCCTGTTCCGGATAAGGCGGGAGGAAACGCCTGGGTGTCACCACTATGTGGATCGCCCGGAGAACGTGGTCCACCACTTTCTCCGGGCGATCCACATAGTGGTCCGACTTAAAATACTTATGCTTGATGTCTTCGATTTATTTGTTTTTTGTCCCTAAGGGAGGGCGCCCACGAGCAACTTTTGTCTCCGCAACTAATTCATCTCTCACATCAAGTCTACTTACTGGTTTATATAAAAGTGCGCGCATGCAGCGAAGCGATAGCTGGGAGACATTTTTACCCGCGGGTTTGGACGCAACTGTCGCCCGTCTATTGGTTGCAATGCAAGTGCGTGCATGACGCTAACCAGTTGCCGCTCATAAAATTAGCGGCGCTGTCGCTTCCGTGTGCGCATCGCCTAAATCTCGGCGAGGAAACGGTGAGAGACAAAAAAGTTGCTGATCAACTAAGTTGCTCGTGGGCGGCCCTCCCTTATGGGTAAAAAAACAAAGAAATCGAAGACTTCAAGACTTCAAGGCTGCCATGAAATAGACAGAGGTTAATAATCCCGCAGACTTTTATGGCTGGAGCATCAGATCAAGGTTATCATAATTAATTGTCTGCCAACTACTTATATAGACTAATACAACGAACCCATACTCGGTGGGTTTACTATTATTAAGGCCAATATCCTCTGCCCACTTTTCTGCTCCATCATCAGACTAAATCAGTGGTTGACTTAGAGGCAGTAACCAAGCAAGGTTACTGCCTCTAAGTCAACCACTGATTGAGACTATTGGAGAAAGCCCAAACACGATTTGTCTGGTGTAAGTTGTTGAGGAGTTTGTTATTCCGCATAATTTTCTGGCTACAGTATTAAATAGATCAAGTAACACATATATCACTACATAGTATAAAACAAAGTCGCTTTCTCTGTCCCTATGTCCCTATGTCCCTATGTCCCTTTGTATGCTTAAATCTTTGAAACTACGCAACGGATTTTGATGCGGTTTTTTTTAATAGATAGAGTGATTCAAGAGGAAGGTTTATATGTATAATAACATCCATTAAATAGTGGAGAAGTATTGTTATTTTTGAGGTTTCTAATGTGATGTCGTAAATAATTACATTTTTTCCGCTTACATTGCAAACGCAGGCTGAACCCTACGAGTTTTATCAAAATAATGTACTAAGTATTGTACACATTGAAAAGGTCTACAGAAAAGTCCGTGATGGTATATGTCTATCTCTTATGGATAACCCACAATAACTTTTTTTTGTCATTTACTTTTTACGACAAATAATGCCTAATTTTCGAAGCCATTTTAACCAATACAGCATTAATCCTTAATCAATTAAATACCTTGAATACATTGTTCATTTAATATAGATCTATATGGCCCTTTACACCGTATGATTTAAGTGAATATTTTCGAAGATATTACAGATTTAAAAATTGCGGGACGTAGCGTTTGCGGCGGCTATATATTTTATACCCGTGCGTAGCCGGAGCGGGCCGCTATGTTTTTATATACAACGTTCACAGTTTTTCTGTAGTGTATTTAGTATCAGCATTGTACCCGTGCGAAGCCGGGGCGGGTCGCTAGTTGTTAATAATATGTATTAATAAGCCCTTCGCTGGTATTTTTAGTGTCTGATAACATATCTTTAAAGTTTTCGAACAGCGTTCCTATGGGATAGATTAATGGGCGGGGGCGAACAGTTGGCACGCCATCGAGTACTAGGATGTCATAAATGAAAAGTAGCTTATTTTATATGAAACTATCACAGTTTGTAGCTATGTGATGCAGTCTGCACTATTTACAATCATGTTAGTGCATGTGATGACTTGAATGTTATACATAATGGAATTAAAGGATTGTGTGAGCGAATTGAATATAATAATGAAGTGCATGATGCTAACTTAAAAACAAGAGCGAGCGGATTCGCGCACCGAGGGTTCGTTACAAATTTGTAGGTATGTAAATAGTTTATCACGGATTTTTTTTTTTATGTAACTACAACGATTTTCGAATTTTTTCCTTTATTTGTGCTACATGACTTTGCTTCTTGCCAAATTTCATGATTCTAGATCAACGGGAATTACCCTATACATTTTGTTTCTCTTGAGAGTGTCGAAATATACGTTTTTCGCGGCATAAGCGGCCGTATCTTTTTTTTACGTGACCTTAGAAGTTTGATTTTTTAGCAGCTTAATGGGACTGCAGACTTGAGTATATGGCTGCATGATTGTGACATGTCTTCTATGACCACGTGCAGACACGTCCGATATCGTTGAAATATAGACTTTAGATTGTTGATACTAGGCTTTAATTTCTAACGTATTGTTGTGATTTCTCGCATAGGGAAGCCTATTTCGCTATTTTCCGATGAGACTCGTTAGTTCAGTGCTCAGAACGCCCAATATGAGGTGGTCGGAGGTTCAAATTCTCCACGAGTCAGCCGTTGTAGCATTTTTTTGTTTATTTACATACTACACAATGTTTTTTCCTATAAAATTCCATTTATTACCATGGTTTTAGACTGAAAATAATAAATCAGGGTCAGGTCACTTCTATAAAATTACATAGCAGCCGTCACATGGCAGACGAACTCTGCCGGGGCGCATGAGGAAAGGCAATGGAGAAAAATGAGCCTTAATGAATGCGCCTTTTTTGTTTCGTAAGATTTATTTTTCTTTACGTTATTGGCCGATATTCGTGTTTTTCGCTTACTGCGGCAGAACTATTGTTAATGTTTTTCGGATAATTTTCCGTGGTTTTCGATAAATTCATTGATTCGAACATACTTCTAGAGAATGCTGTTTAAAGTTCTTGGTAACATAAACGCTAGTGACTTGAAACGACTTTAACGGGGACTACTAACCTCTTTTCAATGTATAACATTCTTCTCTATCAGTCTGTGATGCAATCTTATTAAAGTTTATAGTTCTTTGATGTCCCTAAAAAACGAAACATAGATCAAGTGTTAATATAACTAACGATAACAATCAGATATACATTATCATCTACGTATGCATAATCAAAATGCGAGATAGTTTCCGAGTTTGAGACAAGCACTAGTATCAATCTGATTCTTATTCTCACTGCAATGTGGTATGCACGATACTGAAGCTCAATTTTGCTTTAGAATTCGTAGTTTCCGTAGTGTAGTGGTTATCACGTCTGCCTTACACGCAGAGGGTCCCCGGTTCGAACCCGGGCGGAAACAAGGTTCTTTTTAGTTTCCATATTTCTCCGGCTCACTCGATTTTCTGGAAATGTTCAATTAAAATAATGATCACGAGCGGTTTGAGCTTCTTTATCAAGAATATCAAAAGCAGATCGGCACTAGTAATTGCAGAACTGCTGATAAACTAACATATGTAGCTAAATCACTGGATGAATAAGGATAGGTTATGGAGGAAGTTACATAACTAGTGCCTGCCTGTATTTTTCAATATCGTCGCCCTCAGTCTAGACAAGGATAGAGTGTAGTGCATGACCACCCCTTGTATCACACACAACCACCCGACTCAGTGGAGGTTAACCCCGTTTATTAAAGAGCAACATTACATAGAAGTTATGATCGTCCACATATAACCGACTTAAAATACTTATGCTTGATGTCTTCGATTTATTTGTTTTTTGTCCCTAAGGGAGGGCGCCCACGAGCAACTTTTGTCTCCGCAACTAATTCATCTCTCACATCAAGTCTACTTACTGGTTTATATAAAAGTGCGCGCATGCAGCGAAGCGATAGCTGGGAGACATTTTTACCCGCGGGTTTGGACGCAACTGTCGCCCGTCTATTGGTTGCAATGCAAGTGCGTGCATGACGCTAACCAGTTGCCGCTCATAAAATTAGCGGCGCTGTCGCTTCCGTGTGCGCATCGCCTAAATCTCGGCGAGGAAACGGTGAGAGACAAAAAGTTGCTGATCAACTAAGTTGCTCGTGGGCGGCCCTCCCTTATGGGTAAAAAAACAAAGAAATCGAAGACTTCAAGCATAAGTATTTTAAGTCGGTTATATGTGGACGATCATAACTTCTATGTAATGTTGCTCTTTAATAAACGGGGTTAACCTCCACTGAGTCGGGTGGTTGTGTGTGATACAAGGGGTGGTCATGCACTACACTCTATCCTTGTCTAGACTGAGGGCGACGATATTGAAAAATACAGGCAGGCACTAGTTATGTAACTTCCTCCATAACCTATCCTTATTCATCCAGTGATTTAGCTACATATGTTAGTTTATCAGCAGTTCTGCAATTACTAGTGCCGATCTGCTTTTGATATTCTTGATAAAGAAGCTCAAACCACTCGTGATCATTATTTTAATTGAACATTTCCAGAAAATCGAGTGAGCCGGAGAAATATGGAAACTAAAAAGAACCTTGTTTCCGCCCGGGTTCGAACCGGGGACCCTCTGCGTGTAAGGCAGACGTGATAACCACTACACTACGGAAACTACGAATTCTAAAGCAAAATTGAGCTTCAGTATCGTGCATACCACATTGCAGTGAGAATAAGAATCAGATTGATACTAGTGCTTGTCTCAAACTCGGAAACTATCTCGCATTTTGATTATGCATACGTAGATGATAATGTATATCTGATTGTTATCGTTAGTTATATTAACACTTGATCTATGTTTCGTTTTTTAGGGACATCAAAGAACTATAAACTTTAATAAGATTGCATCACAGACTGATAGAGAAGAATGTTATACATTGAAAAGAGGTTAGTAGTCCCCGTTAAAGTCGTTTCAAGTCACTAGCGTTTATGTTACCAAGAACTTTAAACAGCATTCTCTAGAAGTATGTTCGAATCAATGAATTTATCGAAAACCACGGAAAATTATCCGAAAAACATTAACAATAGTTCTGCCGCAGTAAGCGAAAAACACGAATATCGGCCAATAACGTAAAGAAAAATAAATCTTACGAAACAAAAAAGGCGCATTCATTAAGGCTCATTTTTCTCCATTGCCTTTCCTCATGCGCCCCGGCAGAGTTCGTCTGCCATGTGACGGCTGCTATGTAATTTTATAGAAGTGACCTGACCCTGATTTATTATTTTCAGTCTAAAACCATGGTAATAAATGGAATTTTATAGGAAAAAACATTGTGTAGTATGTAAATAAACAAAAAAATGCTACAACGGCTGACTCGTGGAGAATTTGAACCTCCGACCACCTCATATTGGGCGTTCTGAGCACTGAACTAACGAGTCTCATCGGAAAATAGCGAAATAGGCTTCCCTATGCGAGAAATCACAACAATACGTTAGAAATTAAAGCCTAGTATCAACAATCTAAAGTCTATATTTCAACGATATCGGACGTGTCTGCACGTGGTCATAGAAGACATGTCACAATCATGCAGCCATATACTCAAGTCTGCAGTCCCATTAAGCTGCTAAAAAATCAAACTTCTAAGGTCACGTAAAAAAAAGATACGGCCGCTTATGCCGCGAAAAACGTATATTTCGACACTCTCAAGAGAAACAAAATGTATAGGGTAATTCCCGTTGATCTAGAATCATGAAATTTGGCAAGAAGCAAAGTCATGTAGCACAAATAAAGGAAAAAATTCGAAAATCGTTGTAGTTACATAAAAAAAAAAATCCGTGATAAACTATTTACATACCTACAAATTTGTAACGAACCCTCGGTGCGCGAATCCGCTCGCTCTTGTTTTTAAGTTAGCATCATGCACTTCATTATTATATTCAATTCGCTCACACAATCCTTTAATTCCATTATGTATAACATTCAAGTCATCACATGCACTAACATGATTGTAAATAGTGCAGACTGCATCACATAGCTACAAACTGTGATAGTTTCATATAAAATAAGCTACTTTTCATTTATGACATCCTAGTACTCGATGGCGTGCCAACTGTTCGCCCCCGCCCATTAATCTATCCCATAGGAACGCTGTTCGAAAACTTTAAAGATATGTTATCAGACACTAAAAATACCAGCGAAGGGCTTATTAATACATATTATTAACAACTAGCGACCCGCCCCGGCTTCGCACGGGTACAATGCTGATACTAAATACACTACAGAAAAACTGTGAACGTTGTATATAAAAACATAGCGGCCCGCTCCGGCTACGCACGGGTATAAAATATATAGCCGCCGCAAACGCTACGTCCCGCAATTTTTAAATCTGTAATATCTTCGAAAATATTCACTTAAATCATACGGTGTAAAGGGCCATATAGATCTATATTAAATGAACAATGTATTCAAGGTATTTAATTGATTAAGGATTAATGCTGTATTGGTTAAAATGGCTTCGAAAATTAGGCATTATTTGTCGTAAAAAGTAAATGACAAAAAAAAGTTATTGTGGGTTATCCATAAGAGATAGACATATACCATCACGGACTTTTCTGTAGACCTTTTCAATGTGTACAATACTTAGTACATTATTTTGATAAAACTCGTAGGGTTCAGCCTGCGTTTGCAATGTAAGCGGAAAAAATGTAATTATTTACGACATCACATTAGAAACCTCAAAAATAACAATACTTCTCCACTATTTAATGGATGTTATTATACATATAAACCTTCCTCTTGAATCACTCTATCTATTAAAAAAAACCGCATCAAAATCCGTTGCGTAGTTTCAAAGATTTAAGCATACAAAGGGACATAGGGACATAGGGACATAGGGACAGAGAAAGCGACTTTGTTTTATACTATGTAGTGATATATGTGTTACTTGATCTATTTAATACTGTAGCCAGAAAATTATGCGGAATAACAAACTCCTCAACAACTTACACCAGACAAATCGTGTTTGGGCTTTCTCCAATAGTCTCAATCAGTGGTTGACTTAGAGGCAGTAACCTTGCTTGGTTACTGCCTCTAAGTCAACCACTGATTTAGTCTGATGATGGAGCAGAAAAGTGGGCAGAGGATATTGGCCTTAATAATAGTAAACCCACCGAGTATGGGTTCGTTGTATTAGTCTATATAAGTAGTTGGCAGACAATTAATTATGATAACCTTGATCTGATGCTCCAGCCATAAAAGTCTGCGGGATTATTAACCTCTGTCTATTTCATGGCAGCCTAGTGCACGCACGTTATGATTTGATCAATAATAACTAATAATTGTTAATTAATTCAACTAATCATTACTAAGAGGTTGTGGCTTAAGAGGTTGTTAATGTTTTACCAATAACCCTGTATAGTATACTTGGTGTTTCCATTTTATGATAATGATCTAAGAATAAGAAACAAACACTATATTTCTATTTTTTTTTAAATTGGACTCACCTTGAAGAGTTAGCAGTGCACGTCATGATATAAAATGTAATAGAATGATTTGAATTATTCAAATAATTACTCGATATAACTAAAGTGCGAAAAGCAGGGTCGAGTCGCTAGTTTCAAATAAAATGCCCCTATGAATTGTCCACATACACAAGTACTGTTAAATCACGGACCACGTTTGTCGGTCAAAACTAGGCATGTTAATGATAAAAAATTTTTGTTTCCGGTGTTACCAGGATTCCATAAGCACGGTAGCGATGGTTTGACCGTCAAGGCACGACGTATCGTGACGTCACAGATCGATTGAACTCAATCAGTGACTGGTGTGAGTGCAGCTGCCTACATGCAAGGCTTACTGACATGAATATAATATGTACAGCCACATGTACATCCCCACTCACATACACACAGCACAGTCGCTACTGATTTGAATCCGTACTCAATAAAATATTTTTTTCCAAAAAAAAAACAACCGACTTCCAAAAGACACTACAAACTTTAATTTCGGAAGTCGGTGTTGTTAAGTTCGCATTTTCGTTATTTGCCGCCGACTTCCGAAATTAAAGTTATTATTCACTTTTAAGTTATAATTTACCCCACGCAAATTCGTATAACACTACTTGCTATATAAATATCAGTGACAGGAAGTTATTATAACATCATCAACATAAACTAAGTGGCAAAAATCAACCCAACTCAAACAACCAACCAACTCAAAAACTACCCAAGCAAAGTTAATAAAATTTATATTGGACCACCCCTGAGATATGCCCTGTCCATTAAAAAAATAATTTCTGAAATCGGAGATATCGCGATACATACATACAAAAAAAAAATACAGTGAAATTGAGAACCTCCTTTTTGAAGTCGGTTAATAATGTAAAGACACGGCTCTTACATATAGCCACAGTGCATCCCATGACAATTCCCCTAAGCCACCACTGAAAAGTCATAGGAAAGCAAACGACGCCAGTTCGTTTACTTGAATTTTTAAAAGTAATTTTGGTTTAAAAACCAAAGTATTAAACCGATTTTGTTGAAATTTCTATAGGACCAATCGTACATATTTTTGTTTTAAATAATTCAAATGAACTTGGACATAACGATAAATAATTGTTTGGACCGTTACGTGTGACGTTCTGTTAATCAATAATTCAAATGTCTGGGGTTAGTACAAATCGGTGTTTGTAAGGTTTGCTGTTGATACTTACATAAAAGTATTACCAAGGTATTCTGGCAAAAAGATTTATCTTTACACTACCCTATCAACTTGCATTGTGCGTAATAACTTTCTAAGCACGACACATTTAAAAGAGTGTGCAAAAGATTCGACTTTTCAGTATATACGTTCACAACGTTGTTTAAAAGTAGTTGCAAGATAGCTGCCTGTGTAAACTTAACTTATTTTTAACCGACTTTAAAAAAGGAGGAGGTTATCAATTCGGTTGAATATTTTTTTTAATGTTTTACCTCAGAACTCCGTTATTTATAAGTCGATTTGCAAAATTGTTTTTGTTTATTTTGTAGCAGTAACTATAACATAAAACTCATCTTCCTGACTTGAAAAGAAAAATGGCTAACAAAGGCACAGTTAACAACGGAACTTATCTTGTGTTTTCCAGTTGTACGAGACTATGCGGTTTGATCTCGGAATCAAGACGCTGCACTGTGCGCTGAAATAATATGCAAGGGGACTGAATGCAGGTTACTCAATAAAAAAAAACATCACAAGGTAACAAATGAAGTAAGTGCCCATATTTGTCAGATTTTCAGGCACTATGCCTAACAAAGTGAGGAGACCTGTGTTCCAGCAGTGGGTACATTATAGGTTGAAGATGTGTGTTATAATATGTATGCCTACCACTGTGTCGTCGTCACATCGAAATAAACATTAATTAGTTTCACAATTAGTTTAACTTCGTATTATTTATATGCTCATCATATCATCTTGATTATTATTCGATATGAATGCCATTATATCGACCGGACTTCATCACGAATGGATAAAGCAGGATGCCATCCGTCGAATACCTCTTTCAATAGTTGCGGCTCTAGTATCCCGGCCCAGCTATTCTCCGTTGAGATTGGCTACCGTGAGCGAAATCGATCAGGGGGTTTATTATTAGGAAACAAACGAATCAACGTATCATTATCGTATTTAGAATATCTGTCTAAACGGATTTGAATGAAACACTTAATTGTGGTGGAGTTGATAATCACCTCATTTTCCTCATTTTAATAAACGCGGAGTAATGTTACACATAAGGGATAATTGCGTATTAAGTTGTTTTCGAACATGTAATAAGAAGCAATTAATTAGCAATGTCTTTCAAAATGAGTCAGGTTGTGATTGAAAGTGTGATTAACGCAATTATGAGTGCAGTATTAACTTCGGTTGAACTACATATTTTTGAAGGTAAAGCCAAAAACCGGTGATGGTAAAGCCGGAGTAAAGTTACGTCAAACTGAATGACGTAACTTTACTCCGGCTTTATTAATATGGGGATAAGGTACTGGAAGACGTAGCCTTGGAAGGCCTCCTACAAAGTGACCGTGTAAAGGCATCAGGAATCCGCTGGATGCAAGAAGCAGAGAACCGGTCGAAGTGGCGATACTTGGGGGAGGCCTATGTTAAGACTAGGTCAGTTGACGACTTTCGTCTGAAATAATGATAAAAATGTTTAATTTTATGTCCATTGGTGGAACTAGTTCTTGAAAACTTTGACTTTCGGGTAGTATGGAGTGCATAACACAAACAGGGGTTAACATTATTAGGTTGGTGCATAATGATGTGTTTATACTATATAATATCTAACCTATTAATGGACGCTTATAGCAATCAATAATTTGATTATTTTATGGGTATAATCGAATAAACTTTAATCTCTACCTACATGCACAAGTACAGTAAATAATAGTTTAGCACCTCAATGACATTGACGGGCGTTGTTAGTCAACATTTTTGAATTTGTTATAATTTTGGTGGTATTGACAAAACAATATTATATGGCGGTGTTAGTTCCGATATTGCCACAATAACCTTGTAGCAGTGTACAGACGCCAGCACATCAAGCTACCCAAAACTGTCAAATTTTCCCAAACAACTTTGAACTTTATGCTTCTATTACTTCTATTATGCGATAAAGTTGAAAGTCTATTAAAGAAATTTGACAGATTAGCTTGGTGTGCTGGCGTCTGTACATAATGTGAGACTTATCCTATAACATTTGATTTTTGATTGCTTTTCTACACAGAAGTTGTCAGATTTCAATGTTCCGGATAAAGAATAAAATTTATCTAAATTTGGTAAAAAATAATGCTTGTTTTAACTCAAATTATTAAGCATTAAATTGTAGTGTCGCCTAGTAAAATAAAATAACATCCATTGAAAGCAAAAGTTTATAATAGAAAGAAAGAAGAAAGAAAGTAAATACGTTTATTACGTACGTTACGTACGTTCGTTACGTTACGTTTACGTTTATAATCAGCAGGAACTGCGCTAGTAAGCTAATAGCGCAGGAGGCGAACTATCAAGGTTGAACGTAGTCAGGGAGTTATTCAAATTGTACTTGATGATCGTAGGGAACTTACTGGGAGATTATAAGCCAGTAGAATGTCCGTTTGTACTACTAACGCAGTCGTCATTTGGCGGGAAAATCTGGGAAATGCAACCCGATACGGGCTGTCCGCCTATAAACATGTGCTTGAGCACGTAAGAACCCGGGTTGGATCCACATAACTAAAATACCTGTAAAATAAAAAGTTCTGCTCTAAAGTCTTAACAAATTAGATTGGTCCAAGAATAAGTAAGGCCAACCAAAACAAGATAAATATCTTTCGCTTTATATTTGAAGTTTGGAACCATGAACTAAGCTACTTAACACGTTTTACAACTTTTTATTTACTTTCTACAATTTAAAATTATCATTTTGTTTCATTTCCGTTGTGTGCTAATTTTATCGGGAGCGACCACGTACCACGAGCCTACAATATTACACGATATTGTATCCTCGTTAGTACTAGGGTCACAGGACGTACGGAAGCTGAATACTTATTTAAGAATTCAGCTATGGCGTTTATTGGAGTCCTTATTACGTAGCTCTTAGGATCAAAATTGCAATTAAACTATCGATTTATACTTCAACACAGGACTGTTTATGCTCGTCTTCGTACAATGAGTTTATACAAACAACATAAACTGCGATTTTGCACAATTTCGAAACCAAAATTAACAAATTCATTGTGAATTATCAACAGGCGTTTTTGAGTGTTTATGCGGATAATTCAATGATTGACTATATGATAAAGTACTTAATCTTTAAGTGATTGGCAATCAGTAATCTTAAATTGAGAGCATGAGCAGTGGTATCGGCCTCGACTTACAAATTGTAAGTCGTGAGTCCGAACTCAGGCGGGCACTTTACTTTGTATTTAATTTTATCACCACTGTTCTCAAAACTGTGAAAGATACTTAACATTGTGAGGAAACCAGCTTGTCATCCACCGACCCGCACTGAATTATGGACCACTCCCTCTCACAGCGCGGAGGCCTGTGTTCTTACAGTGGGGACATTATAGGTTGAGGCAACAACAAAACCGTTCAAGAAAGTAACTGAAAATTACTAGATTTTATCTACGTATCTATGACGCTATTGCTATGGCAGCTACGCGGTCGTGGCTGCTACCATTATGCTACACTGCACTTACGTAATTCTGTGACAGACAAGCTTACAGCAAGGCTTGAAGAAAAACTTTACTCGTATTTAAAAGTTATGAGAAGCAGAAACTTTTCTACTGTAATGCGTTAGCTCAAACTACTGACATAAAAACTCATAACAACGGTGTTACTCATGTGTCATGTCATGCTCACACATTAGTTAAAATATTTCGGAATCCCATTGGAAAGAGTGAAAAAATCAAACTTATATGAAAATCATTCTCACCTAAATCGGTATTGAGTAAATGCTGTTTGCTTCTGCAAAAACTGACTTACTGAACGTGAGCTGGCGTCGTGTCTGGAGCCGATTAATTATATTATTCTGTAAATACATGTTCGTTGCTGATGCGAATAATTATTTTGATACAAGCTAACTGAGCCGCAAATAGCTAAAAACTTAATATTTAAAAAAAAATTCGCGTGCTACCACAGCGCACCCGCTTCTGTATACTATTCCTTTTCTGCCGATTTATTCTGTAAAAATCTCACCGTGATAAGTGAACCTTGATAGGTGAACTGGCAGTGGAAGAAATTGTCACTCAGGATCCACCACATCACCGCAACACTGTTTCCTTTATAATTATGTATTTTATTATTTCTTTAAAATATGTATTATGTTGGATGTACACTTTGTGGTTAATATTACAATATTATATCCATTCAAGTTACTAAACTCTCCTCGATCACGCTTAGTTCCATGAACTACGTCTCCTTTCGGTTATGTCCTAGATTTACTCTTTGTGTCTCATGTTGTGCTGGTGCTCCTAACACGCGTACCCATATCCATAGCACTAAAAGCGCCACGTTTCCATTTTATAAGGTTATTTTCATAATATAACTTGGCCTGTCCTCCGAAAAGAGAAATATTAATTTGAATTATATTATGACAAAAAAGAGAGTGTGATAAAAAAAGAAAATTATAAAAATTTAGTTATTATTGCTTTAGAAAATTGAGAGGAATTTAATAAAACTTGTACACTTGCGCGAGCTGTTCAAGATAATTATCTAAATTATTTTATTCTTTTTCACTGTTACTAAAACCACCTACTAAACCGATGTGTATAAAATTAGGTATACATAACCTAACTAAAACTATTAGCAAACTAAAAATCTGGCGGCGTTGCCACGTTGAATGGCAATGTTTAGCCTCTGGCTAAGGTAAAAGCTGGTCCTTGGGTCACGGAAAGTTTCTACGAGCCGTTTGAAAATTTCTTTAAAGAGACCATGAGCACTGGGACGCTACGGCCCGAGAGTTTAAAACACAAACGGCTAGAAAATATAATTACAAATAAAGTATTATTATACTTAACCCGCTTCAGGTTTTCAGCGCGCCAGCAAGCACGGCAAGACAGGAAGATGGGATGGCGCTAGAGTATTGACACACGTTGCATTTCACACTTAAGGCCTACTCACCTCCCATGGAAATAAAGGCATGACATCCCATCACTTACCATCGTCGCGTGCCGTTTTCATTATTTTAGTATTAGGAATCTTGAATATCATGGGACCTAGTGTTTATAGTGCGAATACTACAATCTTTGAAACCACATTCTTGAAAGCCTCTTAGTGTTACATGAAAGCCTAGTGCATCGAATACTGTAAGGCCTGAATGGATCAATACTGTCTCCAGAGCACATGGCACGCCAAAGCGGTTTCCATGCCAACGATGCAACTAGAGTGAAGTACGCTGTAGTTTGCTTCTACTCCCTGAGAAAAAACATAAAATACAATATAAACAAATGCTTATCCCAATTGAAAACTATTCCATTTTATTCAGTCTTTAATTCTGCTACAATTATAAGTGATGTCTCATTGCAATCCTGTTATTTTTCGTAAGATATTCGCCAAACAAAGTGTCAAGCCACCCCTGAACTGCCCTAATAGAAAGTGCTTCCCTCGATTAAAATATAGACGGAAAGACACGGTTTAGCGAGACAAGATTTACTAATATTTGTTCAGTATTTTATAACGCCTCGTTTGCATAGTATTTTGTTTAGCTTTCCTGTCATAATTCTCGAGAAAACTGCTAACAAAGTTGCAAAGCCTACCTTTTCCAAGCTAACCGTGATTGTTACTAAAGAAAAACGTATCAAAGTGACTACAGAATGCTAGCAAAGGTAAACTTTAGCTCGATGTCGTTAGAAATGAATTTTCTACAGCACTGTGGCAATACTTGTTGCATTATTACGGTTTTAAAATACCAGAAACAGCCTTTAGATGTTCATGTTCTCCTAGTATTTTACCACGTATTTGCGGTGACTTCAACAACAGTGCACAACTGCACACAGTGAAAGATGCGAACTTGGTGACGTCACGCATTCAGGATGTCGTCCTTGATATTTCGAGTATCTCTTCAGCTTGTATAGAATCCTTGTTCATTTTAGCTAACGGCCCACGTATTTTATAAACTGCGAAGAGCCTAATTTCGTCAACCGAAGGTAATCTGTAATAGTTGCTTAATGCAAACCGAAGGTAATCTGTAATAGTTGCTTAATGCATGTGGCATCTATGTATATTCACGCACACGTTCAGGGTGTTTCACGCTCTCCGTTAACTTTTTCTGAATCGTTTAAACTGGTCCTTATTTTTGCCAATTAAAACCATGGATAAAAACCAAAGTAGATCAAGAAACATCATTTAATTTGGTAAGCTTCGCTATGTGGATGTGGTACACATAGTGCATTTACTTATTGTCAAAGCTCTGAAACGTTCAAGAACGTTCACAGTTTGTCTCTGTCTCAATCTGTCAAAAAATACTTCTAATTTCCCTTCATTTTGACAAGTTTTTGACATTTGTTTGTCACCGAGATGAGACTGCGACTAGATTTTGAACGTTATAATGTTATCCTTTTATGATTCTGCAAAAGTGGCCTTTTTAGGCCCCTAGTCCTTGACATTAATTTGTACAAATGGTTTTTTAAAGTCGACCAATTTTATTTTCAACAGATTGGTCTCTCAGGAATACAAATAATATGGACGAGGGATGGTAAATTAGCTCAGATGTCAGCTCGCCAGGACAAGAAAATAATGATGGATACCAACAATAAGTTCTTGGAGTTACTGAACACGCTGCTCGACCAGACCATGAGGAACCTGTTGAAGGTAGAGAAAAATAAATTTGAGACTCTCATTTCTAATACATGTACAGTCAGCAACAAAAGTCGATTAACACTTCAGTTTTTTAATCTCAGTTACTGAGCAAAATATTTGTTCAACATTGCATAGTACTTCTGCTGCAATTTTGAACAAATATTTTGATTAAAAAAACTAAAGTGTTAATCGACTTCTGTTGCTAGCCGTACATCAAAGAGACATTTTCGATATGCTGGTAGGCTAACTTCATATTGATTAATATTTTGTACGGTGGAATAAACGAACCGATCTACATAATATCGAAACGTCCATTTATGAACACGGGTTTGTAGAAAGTGAAACTACTACACTATGGACAGACCTTCGTGTTCATGTTGTCCTAGTCGCTGCCTCTTTAAATAACGATCGGAAGCTAGTCCAACCAATCTATGCTTATATCTTAACAATTATGTCACAGCGAATGCAACGTTCCGTTTACCGTTTTGATGTATCACTTATGTTAATAGACCTAGATGTTAATCGGAAGGCCCATTCTCGTAATTATTAGAAGTATTTTTTGACAGATTGAGACAGATCGGACTGTACTTAAAATTGTAATCGTACTTAAAATTACGATAATAGCCGCTCTGATATTTGCGAATACGTCGTTCATGCTGTCCTGGTAAGTGAGTTCTTTTGGCAGAAACGCGAACCTAACAATGCCATCTAGTTGTGAATAATGAATTATTTTTTTTTGTAATTTAAGACAGACCAAAGGAAAGAGACAATTTGAAGAATAAACAGTTATTTTTAATTATGCGCTACCTATTTTATTATTCTTGTAGTTATTTACGATTGTTATCTTACATGATTTTGTCAGTTAGAAATATTGAACTGGGTATTCAGCTCGGTCCTAAGGACCTTAGTGAAGATGTTTTCACACACAATCAACCTTGTTTTCCCGAAGGATTAGGCAGAGGTGTACTTATTATAGAATACCGAAATTTCGCCAGTTAAGGCGATACCAAAATAATTGGGGGTTTTTTCGTAACCATTTATTTCACTATTACAGCATGTATGGATTTAATTTTTGGTTATACGAGTATGTTTATTGACTATTTGATTAATACTTTGACTGCAGGAAAACGCAGCTTTGTTAAACCTTGATAGAATTTAATTCCGAAAAGGCCTCTACTATTTTATATCTTTTTTCTGTAATTCTAAAATGACCGTACCTATCTGCTAACGACTGTAATTTTAAAAAATAAACGCCTAAAATGCATTGCCGTGGTTTTCTTTTCTATGTATCAAATGTGTATCCTAAAGCTGTGCTCACAATTCACCTGCACTTTTATTGCAAAACACACTTTCAACCATAATCTAAGTATTATGAAGGAAATTTTTAATCCATTGCTTCATAGGTATGAAAATGTTTGGCTGCTAACGCAATGCAATTTAAATAACGCAACAAACGTGGTTGAATTGTCAAAATTATAGACGTTGCGATTAATTGTCATTTTATGCGTGTTATGCAAATATCCCACTGATCTTAGGTCATGCCAACTTCCAGTGCCCAAACCAAAAGGTAGATAAGTTACCTACCTTTGCATCAGTGTCGATAAAGACCAAAATTGATAATAGCATGAACGCTCCCGATTGTGGTACAACAAACGAGTCGTTTGATGCAGGCGTCGATGCTTGTATGACTTTGCACTTTTTGTAACAACAAATGTGCATTATTCAACATTATTTGAAAATCCACTGCTCGGGGCTCGAATTTAATAGAGTAATTATGGATTTTCTTGCCCATTTCTCTTCAAAGGTAAATACTGCGCTTTAAAATGAACAACTAGCTTCATCTTTCTGACTACCCGGCACTTAAACTGTTCAAAACAGGTTTGATTGAAATAAATGCGTTGAATTTATTTTGAAAAACTTAACCGATTCAAAGCAGTCAAATCATTTATTTCAAGTAGGCCATTAAAAGGCACTTTTGGACGTCATTTACTAGATAATTAATTTGTAAGTGTCGTTTTATAATAAAATTATCCTCGATTAACTTAGTTTATTTGAATTTTGTGATTCAAATAAATTAAGTTAATTGAGGATAATTTCGACTGATCGAGAAATTCAATGAATGGCCTTCAATGAATGGCCCACGACTCAACGCTAAAAAAAGTCTGAATCTCAAAAGAATGAATAGCATGGATCAGATGACTTCATAATGTGTCACAAGACTCTAGAGCAATATTATCAATCTGCACTTACATTTTCTCCTTCGTGGGTGCATTTTTTTTTTGTATTTGTGCGTATGAAGCATTAAGTTTAAGCTGTAAATGTATGGCAAAAACATTTTTGGTGATAAAACTACAAATTAACAATTTTCGAACTTTATTCTTTACTAGTGTTGTGAGACCTTGCTTCTTGCCAAATTTCATGATTCTAGGTCAACGATAAGTGCCTTATAGGCTTTGATATATTTGCTAGTATTAAAATGTTGCATGAATGGCCACATTTAGCCCTAGAGGCCAGAACGAGCTCTACTGGATTACAAAAGCAAGAGAAAGGAGAACGAGAGATTATATGTATGAAAGACGACGGACGTAAAGTTCTGTCCAAAGATGAAGAAATAAAAGATGCATCTTGTCTCAGCTATTTTCTTTGGAGAACATTATTTATTGCCTATTTTGTGGGTGCTCGGTTTTTTTTATTCGCAAGCATGTTGCACACTGTGACGGTTCGCCATGTTTAGTGCCATTCGACGAGTTACCTTGTTGTCTACAATGTCCACACGTATAGGCAGCTTCCCGACAAGTCTTTGCTTTACATGTCAGAAGTATGGACACATCACAAGTGTAAAGTCCCTCACTGCGCAGGTAGTCTAATTTATGAAGACTCTATTTTGGTTTAAACACGTCTTTCTGATACTAGCACTTACTTCAAGAACAAAATTGCACGTAGGTCCCTAATTTTTACCCGGTTTGTGACTTTAGAGAGGCCATAAAAGAGTCACAGGGCAAATTAGGCAGTTTATCGACTACATTCTAATTAAAACGGTCGGTACTCCTATAAATACAATTCTTGGTCTTCTCTTATGAGGCTCTCCTACTTCCAGGCCGAAACGTAAGTTTTTCATTGTCGTGTTTTTTCTCCGTGCTGATAATAACGCCCCGTTTTTTTTTTTTGTTTTACGTAATCCTCGTGCAATTTCATTTGTTCAGGGCATATAATTTTAATAAAAGACTAAAATCTGTTCTGAAAAGAAGCTGCCTTAATTCGCCCATAGCAACTGAGCCCCCTTTGCAGCGGCTGCCTTCACCCCGAAGAATCAGCCGCCCACGTCATCCTGGAATGCGAGGCCGTGGCTTCTCAACGAGTAGAAATCCTCGGAACAATGAGGTCGCTCCGCGAAGCCTATGAAGCTTCCAGGAAGCTTCTGTGCTTTTGGGCGGAGCTAGGCTGGCTGTGTTATCTAGAATTCCCACGCACAAGGGACCGAATGGGAGTCTAAGTGCGGAAAAAGGAGTCCCATCATCATCATCATCATCATCCCTAACTAAAACAGAAATCCCGGTACTGCACTAAATGGGGAATCTACAGTGTTTCGTTGCGACGGCAGATTTCTCATTTCATAAGAGTGTTTTGCCTTGGACACTAAAACATCACAAATAACATTGTTGAATTAAATTATGAAGCGTGCGTCAAGCTAGCCGAGCAAGCAGAAAAGGCTCCATCTGTAAATTTCAGCAAACAGTAGCTAGATTGCAGTCAGCCGAATAGGAAGTTGTGACTTGTACTTACTGGCTGACTACGTAGTGCAACATGTAAGTCGTATAGGTGTCGTTACTAGTTTTGGAATTTATCAACTACATTATTGTACTTTCAGACCAAGTACCGGGATATCATAAGCAACCAAGAGTTCACGCCTCTTGCTGGCTTATGATATCCTGGTATTTGAAATATTATGAACGTCGCAAACCCCGCGGTGGCCTTATTAAACAAACCACCAGTTGATAGAGGGGCATGCGCTAAGGTAGCTAGCGAAATCATTTTCTTCTTAAATTGCAGGCAGTGTCAGGTTCTAGGTTGATCAAAACAGATACTTGAATGTAACAGATGTGTATTTAACGAATCATAATCATTAGAATCATCAATACAACATTACAAGTAGAATGAGTCGTAATTTCATGAAATTGACATTCAATTGGGTAATTTGAACTTAAAGAGAAATTGATAATTTTAATCATTATAATTCTGTAAATATATATTTGTTTGGGCATTTTTCACCGACACCGTCAATGGGAAATCAACGAGAAAAGATGACGCCGCCGAAATAGTAATACTCACACATTTATTATGGCCGCGTGTCCATCGTGCGTCCGTCACCCGAGAGCCTAGATCCTGGTCTCCGAATTTTCGAGTTTAGTTCGGGCGACCGCTAGAAATCGAGCTGTCACTGTGACGGGCCGATGTGCCGGCAAAACAAAACACGTTTGATTTTGTCCGCACACTGATGTTGTATCAGCGCCGTTCGCTCGGCTTTTGTTTTGTCTATCATAACATACTGAACAGCTGAGTTCGGTCGCGGTGGATAAACGATCGCCGTCAACGGGACGTCACGTTCGGTTAGAACAATCTCGTTACTCGGTGACGTCCTGGTGACAGTTGCGGTGGACAAACGCTATTACGGTCGGGAATCATAATTATTTCATCACAACATACAACTGCAAGTTTAACAATTAATCCAATGACGTCGTGAAAAACACGAATATAATGTATAATATATCCTGATGGTTTAAGTAATTGTTTGAATAATTATACAACTATTCGGACATTCCTTTCATCTGATGAGTTTATCGTCAATGTTACCGAAATATTAGATCCTACTAATATTGAAATTGGAAAGATTTAACCTCATTTTGCTTAGCTCTCCAGGTATACCCCCGGTATGCCCGGGTCCGTCTGTAATTTAATGTATCTTGTAATGTAATGCGAGTAGTGTGAAGGGCATACAAACTCAACGAGAATCCTACATATGTTTGACTGCGAGAGCTTTTGTGTTCGCGATAAGACCCGGCTTTAAAAGTCTGAATCTTCTTTAATGATTTGTTGAATTATAATTAAAGTAAGTAAAGTATTTTATGTGTATGTCTTGCAGTAAAGCGAAAGCATTTCCAGCTTTTTGCGCAGTGAAGATTTCATCTCCATGACACAAACTCAGCAATAAAATCTTTTGTTGTCTTCAGGTAAGTAAAAAACAGCAATAGTAAACGTCCAAGACTTGCGTGCGAAGTGTTCTTCGAATGACGGCACAAGAATGAAGTGCCTCTGCTACCTGGTCAGGCTGGTGGACTGTCGAAGAGATGCAGGTAGGTAAGCTTCCTTAAGAACCATTATTTACGGGTAAGTGACATATTTGTTTTACTTTCTTTTTTAAAGTTAATAGCTGCAGTTACACGGAAAATTATTGTATACTATTGCCGAAGGAAGTAAAATACTATGGAACAATGTTGCTCCATATTGCTTCACTAATTGCGACAATTTGCTGCGACAATAGTAAACGAGACAGTTTTTAAAACAGTATAACTTTTACCACAAGTGTTTATTTATTAAAAACGACTCTTTCTTAAACAGGAAATCCTTGCCTTTTATTGTAATTTCAAACTAACTTAGATTTAACCGTCGATACGTGGTAAAATTATACAGTATACTAGATAAAATTGATTATTGACAGGAGCACATGTTTCTATGGCACCTAATGGGCATTGTTCATATTTTTTTTAATGTTGTAATTGAAAAACTATTTCGAGGAATAGCGTTACTGATCATTACGGACTAATTAATTATGAAAAATACGTTTCACCTTCTTTGCCCTTCAAATTACGTTGGCTTTGGCCGTACAGTTTTGTATCGTTAGGTACCTGAGAAAAAAAAAGTAAGAGGCTAGTATTGTTTACTATCTATCAAATGTCAAATTATTATAAATATAAATGTCATAAATATAAACATTCTTGTTTATATCTCATTACATTACATACATTATTTCAACACTCGACATTATTTAATATATTGGAAGAGTTGAATACAGGAAGTGGTTTACTCCAATTTGCAGCAATAATAGTAATAATGTCGCCGCGTGCGTTATTATTCTATTTCTAAGTCGCCGCGTCGATTGTTGTAGTGACGACAGAGAGAGTAGTATATTCCTTGGAGGACACTTACTCATAAAAAATCATTTGTAAATAAATACGCTGAGATAGGATTTGATTATTTAAGACGTCTATTCGGCCTATTGACACTTTGACAGATGTGAGATTGATGACGTTGTGTTGACAGTTTTAAATTTTTAATTATGTACTAGTAAGGCAACGGCACTTAATCTTTTATGCCACTGATGACGTCACCTACCTTAAAAACTTAAAATAATTAAATATTTTTTTTTAATTATTTTTCATTCAGATGTCAATTGTTTAAGTACCATTGTCTGAAAATCAAGAAAAAAGTCAGAACCCGTAATAACTTACTCAGGCGCCTAATGTCAACCACCTAAAGTGCTGTACCTTACAAACTACTGACCTAGCACTCTGTTTCTCTGCGGGTGAATAGGTGTGCCTAGTGTGGCACCGTTCCGCACACGCCAAGGAACTAGATGTTGCTCTAAAACTAAACGAAACCTGCCAAACACCGCTACCATCGATACAGGCTCCCTGAAACCGATTTCGGTCAGCGCACTATATCCCACAGCTGGTATAGCACCACCAGAAGTCCGAAGTGAAGATCCTAGCGCAGTGGAGAAACTCAAAGAGGAATCTGGTACCAGACACCATTATCTGGCACACAGCTACCAACGCAACGGCTAACAAGCAAGCACAGGCTCTTAAAATCGACAGCGTCTCTACCAGGAAACCCAGCCGACGCCCGTTACCAACTGTGGCAGGATACTTTTTCTCCTCTTACTTAATATCTAACACCAAAGAAGCATCTCCTTGCTGGGTATAACCTTCCGTGGCCCACTTGAAAGTCTCTGAATCATCTCCGGACACAAGAGGGCAGATGAAATAAATGCATGTCTAAAGGCGTCCACATTATGGAGGCTTACAAGCCGTTGGAGTCACTCATCAAGTAATCCCTGAGTAGGACGACATGAATCGACCACTGTGCCATGCTCTGGAGAAGTAAGTCCCAAGCCCTACAACAGTGATTGTTATTACTCTGGAGTACACTTAGATGTTGAGCCGTTATACACAGTCCATATTTGTACTCTCCATCCCGGTGGCCATTTGTGTGGCCTCTATTGCAGCTGCCTGCTGCGATAACCTCTGTGAAGCAGATATAACCACCACAGCCGTTTATCGATCCATGAAGCGAAAAAATGTACTGAATCATGAATAGTCACTATTTCCTCGTATAAGAATCAAACGCGTTTTACTCGAACCCGTTATTTTGCAGCTACATACTAGAATATCTGCCTGCTTCCGAATGCACATCATCATCATCATAATAATTAATTTAAAAACGTTTTAAGTACATACTCATTCACGCCCTCCCTCCCGCTTGAACAATTTTCAAAGCAAAGGGTTTGACCGTCTTGAAACATTTTTTATTTGGAACAGGACATGTAGGTATAAGTACCCATTACCCACCCATACCCATTTATTAAACCTATAATAGCAACCATATTGTTACGCTAAATAATAAAAATCTGTATTCGGTAAAATGCCAGGTAAGCTCTTTTGGAAGGAGTTGTATGAAAGTAGTATCACCATACCTACTTCAGCTGCCATGGAGCGTAACTAGTTTTCAGATTTGGTACCTACATGGGAAATTCCGTTTTCGCTCCAGGATGCACCGGAATGCACCTACAACGCCTTTACTGTTGAAGATCTCCATAGGCTTTGATGACTACTTACCTATTTACCATCTGGTGGCAGGTTACTTGACAGTCACAAAAAAAACGACATAAAATAGGATATTCAATAAGACACAGTATTATTTTTCAAGAAATTTTATACGCACAACACTGAGTGTCAGAATGGTGTAAAATATAAAACATCAATAGATACTAACTTTAATGAAAGTTACAATACAAAATAATTCCTTTCTTTCTTTACTTCCTTCCTTTTTTATTGACTAGAGAAAAATTTGGCCATAAAATTTTTATTACATAAAATAAGCTCTGGTACACTGAAGCGCGAGCTAGAATGTATCATGCGGACTTTAAGATCTCAAGTGAAAATTATTTTATTTAATAAGTTTAACTCTAGCTACGCACTCTATCAATTGTTTCTAAAACTAGGGAATTTTAAAATTTGGTTCTAAAAAGTTCTTTTATAGCCTTTTTTCGAAACTAACTTACCTTTTGGCACCTTTTAAGTATAGAATCAGTCACACAACCGTCTCTCTCAAAACAAAAAAAAAATATATAATCATTAAGTAGACAAAAAACAACGGTAAGGGATACAACAACATTAATTTCGTTATTTATAAGCTTCTATCTTCGTTCATTGTATGGCTTCTACATCTACTGTAACTGTGTGACATATCTAACTAGCGAAAATAAAAACTGGAAATCTATTACATTCTAATTAAAGAAATACCCTTATTGAAAACATAATGATTACACGGGATATGTCACATTTTCAGCTCCCGTCGAAAAATTTACTGATGATGGCGCTAGATATTCTAACACAGATTATTAATAATTTTTAGGCTGATCTTTGGAAGCTTTGTCCTTTTTCGGTGCTATGACCGCGGCGGCAGAAGCTTCGCGTTCAGCACGGAGTTTATCCTGGCGATCTTCTTCACGTTTGGAGGAAGCGTTGCGCAAGGAGTTCACGAGACCCATGTAGCTGTACTTGGGGCGACTGACTTCCAAAGTGTCAGCTTCAACGCACCTGCTGGGTAGACCATTTGTGAAAAACAGGTGGCAGTCGTGGCACGGGCAGTAGAAGCAGTACTGGCCAGGCCCGTGGTAACAGATTCTTGAGACCCTGATTCTCGGCTCTAATGGCCTCGGGAGCCACCTAGGTGGACCCAATGGCTCTGGTTTTTCATCCCTCTTAGACACGCCGGGCATGACTGCAACAAGAAAACAAAAATTAAAACAAATATACTAGGATAGGAACTCCTACGAGCCTTCACTGGTATTGATACTAGTGGGCAGTTCGACTCGTTACCGACTTTGCGACTAACTTTTTCCAACTCCATAGAGCCGATACAAGAGATCTATTCTTGATTTAACGAAAGTGAGCCCCTATTCACATGCATTAGTATTTTAACCGACTTCAAAAGAGGAGGAGGTTCTATGTTCGCCTGTATGTATTTTTTTATATGTAAGTATGGTCATCAATATTTTCATGAATTATTATTGTGAACCGATTTCGAAAATTATTTTTTCGGTTACCTATCATAAATTCGAAAAATATTTGACCGAATTTCATTTTAACTAAAACTTTTCAACTATTTTCTTTTCGTTTTTTTTTACTTCATGGAAGTCACGTCTGCCACTGTACCAGTTGACCTATTATGAATTCGATTTTTTTTCGTTACTCTGACGTTTCATTTGGTCGAAAACTTTTTACCGAAGTTACACTTACCCGAACTAACATTTGTTCGAAGTATTTATATTTCCGAACATTCATTATACCACTGTTTAATTACCTTTATTTTCATTTTACCGAACGGCTAGAAAGTTGGGTAGACAGAAGGAGTAAATGCTACGTTACAGGCATTTCATGTGTGGTTCACGGCAAATAAATTATTTAATACTCGTAATAGTAAAAAAACTCAAATAATGTTATTCTAAACCACAGCCCGTAACAAAGATAATTTAAATGTTGCCTTAAATGAAGTTGACATTGAGCTCGTTACCGAAGTATAATTTTTAGGTATATACCTAGTCTTGCCTTAATGTTGTCACGAAGAAAAAACAATTTTTTTATTGCAAATAATATTTATTAGATACTTTTGCAGTGTGTTAGTTTAATACATAAATATAAAACAATTTAAAATATAAAAAGTTTATTCGAAGTGGTCTCCATTGGCTGCAATACAGTCCTTTAAACGTTGAGGCCAGTTATCAATAGAAGCATGCACTCTTTCCATGGGAAAATTCTTCACTGCCAATCGTATGGATTGTTTTAGGGACTCCAAATTATCATGGCGTTTAGAGCAAGCCGTACTCTCTAAAACTGACCATAAATCATAATCCAGCGGATTAAGATCGGGACTAGACGACGGCCAGTCTTCAGCTCTAATGAAGTCCGAAACGTTTACTTCCAACCAAGACTGCGTGGACCGAGCTTTATGACCCGGCGCCGAGTCTTGTTGTAAGGACTATACTTGGTTACTACCTTCTCAAGAATAATATCTTTTGCTTTCGGACAGGATTTTTTCGAATTATTTCCCTTACTGTTTTGACCACCTTTTTCGTACGAACACTACGTGGACGGCCAGATCTTTTTCTGTCACAAACAGAGGAGGTCTCATTGTACCTATTAATAGCCCGGTACACAAACATTTGACTAATACCAAGCGTTTGGAAAGTTTTAAGAATTGCATTTGGGTCCATACCAACTTTGTGTAATGCGATCACAGCGATTCGGTTCTCTTTATCACCCCGCTCTATTTTAATATCGCAAAATATTGTA
The DNA here is from genome assembly GCA_963855955.1 of Luperina nickerlii. Taxonomy (NCBI): domain Eukaryota; kingdom Metazoa; phylum Arthropoda; class Insecta; order Lepidoptera; family Noctuidae; genus Luperina; species Luperina nickerlii. Next base: position 6,586,823 of record OY979662.1, read on the forward strand.
TAATGTATTGGCGCCAAAATTAGAAAACTCAATGAACAATCGTATAAAAATGACAGCTGATTCCAAATTCAAATGCAATATCTTTCTTATTTTTAATTGTAACAGTATTTATGGCCAGTCTGTGTATATTGTTAAACTGTTAAACTGGAAACCAGAATTAAAAGCAATTCATGCATCGGTATCGTCTGTATGTATATGAGAGCCCTGAGAAATGAAATCAGCAGAGAACAGTTAAAAATGGTATATTTTGCGCTAGTGTAATAAAAAATTAGATATAACATACTTTTTTTGGGGAAATAGCTATGAATATAATAGTAGAAGAGCTTTCGTACTACAAAAACATGCAATTCGTACCATGGATGATCCGCATCTCACAAAGGGAAAGTTGCCGACAATATTTTATCAATTTAGGCATACTTACAATATCAAGTCTTTAAGTATGGGTACTTTTAAGTAATACGGCCAAATACATACAAGGTAATAGGTAATACGGGCTGATGTCCGCAACTCCACGTCAATGCGCGTATTTTGCGTACGTTATATAAATAAATAAATATTTTCTTAATACATACAAGACTATGAGACAGTAAAAGTACGGCAGATAAGTGAAGGCACCCGTAGACTAGATTTGAAGAATAAATATTTTACTAATCATAACTTAAGAATTGTTAAACATAGTCCACGAGACCAGTCTGTACAATTATTCAACAGGTTGCCTTTAGACATAAAGCGCTGCCTACAATAGCGCTTTCAAAATCAAACAAAAAAAAATCCTATTGAATAAGTGTCTCTATGCTTAAGAACTGTAATTTTATTGAATTGTAATTTTGAGATAATCGTAGGGTGTTGAATTTTATTGGATTTTGTTCATTCTAATTTATTGATTTAACTATAAATTTAACATTATTATTTTTAATTAATTCTATCAATTTACGCTAATTTTTATCTTTAATTAATTATTTTATTGTTATTATTTTAAATTTTAAAGTGTTGGTCATATTGTTTAATTTACATGTCGAAGCACTATTGAAGAAATGTAAATTTATTATTTTTAAATTGTTGATGTAAATATAATTTATTATGAAATTCAAATGTAATTTATTTTAGTGTAAATACTGTTATTATTTAATTTTGTGTGTAAATTCAGACACAAGTTAATTGTTTATGTATAAATGACTATACTTACCTAGCTGGTTCTAGGTCTTTTAAGGCTCCACAGGTCACAAATAAAGTTCGGGCGTAGTTCTGCTTTACTGGACAAGCTTCACTGAGGGACTGCGGCAAGGAGTGTCTCTCGAATTCAATGTATTGATTGAAACCTGTTACTAGTCATTGCTGCGCAAGTGCATACATTTATTGCGTCCCGTGACCTATTTTACCTGCGGACCTAGATTTCGTTCGGGTACCAGGATACCATAAGTTCTTAATAGGTCACTGATTTAAAATGGTACCATCTAGTTACGCAATTATACAACACGTTCGTTTCTGAGTAGACTTAAATTCTGTTTATACTGATTCAATCAGTTTCTGTGATGGGTTTGTCAGAATGTTATAAGAAAACCAGAATTTTCATTATTTATGAATCTCTTGAGCAGGTTTACTAGGTGTCTACTCCGAAATGACACATTCGAACGATCGGAACGAACCGACATACGGCTAAACCGAATATTGTTGTCCTAATACGAAAAAAGTTCGGATTGGCTCAGTTTTGTCGAGACCATAGTCAATATTCGAAAAAGTGTCGAACCGAATGAAATGTAGTGCCGGAGGTGAACAGGACGGTGATGTTTTTATTAGTCATTAATATTCATTTCGATATAATTGAACTGTTGAATTACAGAGTAAAATTATTTCTTTTAAGAAGAAAATAGAACTTTGCTTTTAATTCTAGTAACATTGTAATATTTCTAGAAAAGAACAATATTTGATTTGTAGCTGGCATAGTTGTTTGCTTCCTTGGCAAACAATCTACTATTTAGTTCATATTTAAAACTGTAACAAAAGTAAAATTATTTAAATCTTGTAGTTTTTTCTTTTGGACGTCTTTTGGAAAAGAGCTTAATGATTTAAAAGAGTGTCCGTGGAGTTTCTTGCCCATTCTTCTCCATAGGTATCTATTATGCTTTGTAATGGGGAACTAGCTTCATCTTTCTGACTAACCGACCCCATGACAATTCAAGAGGGCCTGTAATTTGGTGTATTTGAAATAAATGCTTTGAGTTTGAATATACACTAAAATGTATTAAATATTCGAAAACTACCCAACCAAAATAAAATAAAATTATATGGGAGCTTCTTCTGCTTAATGTAAAATGAATACGTAAATCGGAAAAGTAATCAAGGAGAAATAAACAAGCATAAAAAAGGGCAAAGTTTGGTTCACCCTTTAAACCAAGTGAATTAAAAAGTCAGATTTAATCAAATTGCGTCATTTTTACAAAAATCTTATCACCTTGCTTGTGCGTTTGGCGAGAGTCAATGACGATTCATTAGGGAAACGGAATTGCTATGTTGCTCCTAGATACGAGCCGCTCAACGCGTATTTTTACTAGGAGCGCAAAACCTTCGCAGGTCTTCCGCAACCATTAAATTATTCAGGAGTTCTATGAAAGAGTGACATCTACAGTTCCACATAGATACTGACACAGGACAGTAGCCCACCCCCTAGGGACGCCTACTGCACGAATCTCCAATGACGTCATGATATACGAAGAGATGGCGTTAGGTGGATGACACCGGGAAACCATAATGTTGATTTGATAATAAATTGTTCTATGAAAATCAAAAACATTAAACAATTAAGTATTTTATAGGAGCTGTTGCATTACATGAACGTACGAACCTTAAATATATGTAAAAATGTTTTCTAAAAGAGTTTTACTTATATTTTAATGTCATACTAATCCGATAGACGCTGTCCCTCAATAATAATAGTTCATACAAAAATCCCATAGAGAAAAGAACTTAAACGAACGTTTCCAATTTTTTTTTCCATAAAAACCTAATTCTGACTATTACGAATATTTTACAATAGAAAATAGCCAAATCAGTAGATCCGTCTCCTATTGATGCGCTTACTAACGAACAACATTTCGTTTTTATTTATATAGGTAGATATATTTTTCCTGATCCAGACTACCCACGTGGTGCCCAGAGCACGTGGTCTCAGTTCTTTTGCAAACGCTTGAAGTCGCCTCAAATACGTGGCACAATACTAGAAGCACATGATCATCTCAAGGGTGATTCCGGAATTTTAAGATCGTAACCTAACAAGTATTGAAATAGTGCTATACTACATTAATTTCTAACGATATCAAATTAAAGTCTACGTTAACCTGCATTCTGTAGTCACTTTGAGACGTTACTCTTGTATCAATCACGGTTAGCTTCAAAAAGGTAGGTTTTCCGACTTTGTAAGCAGTTATCTTGATAATTATAAAAGGAAAGTCAAATAAAATAATATGAAAATAAAACGCTATAAAATACTGAACGAATATCAGTAAATTTTATCTTAGTAAAAGTTCAGTCTATATTTGAATTATTAATCGATAGCAATACTTGAAAATAGGGCAGTTCAGGAGTGGGTTGACAAAATATTTTTGGCAAATATTTTACGAAAAATAACAGGATTGCAACGAGAAATTACTTAGAATTTAAACAGAATTAAACTCTGAATAAAATGGAATCATTTTCAATCGTAATACGCATTTTTTTAATGTTGTAATTTATATTTTTCTCAGGAAGTGGGAGCTTACTTCACACTAGTTGCATCATTGTCATGGTAATCGCTTTGGCGTATCATGTGCTCAAGAGACACTATTGATCCATCCAGGTCGCACAATATTCGAAGTACTAGGAATTTATGTAACACTAAGAGGCTTTTAGTAATGTGATTTTAAAGTTTGTAGTGTTCGCGCCATAAATACTGGATATCATGGCATTCAAGATACCTAATACTCAACAGAATAACATAATAATAATCGTATTTGTTTAGAACCAGCTATTTGTTACGTCTTTGCATCTTAGAGCGCTTTTTGTAATAGTTATCAACATAACTATTCCAAAAACTGCTACATCTGGCGTGAATGGATCGATGCGGGTTCGAAACCGGGCAGCCTACTCAAACTCAAACTGAAAGCATTTATATCAATTAAACCTTGTACAGACACTTTAAAATTCTCAAAATTGAAATAGTCTGTCAGTTATTCAGAAAGTTGAAGCTAGTTGCTCATTCCAAAACGTAGATCTCTATGGAGAAGAACGGGCAAGAATCTCCATGGAGACTCTTTTAAATCAAGATATTACAAAACCACTACTACTACTACCATTTGTGTCTTATTCAAATACAGATAAAAGTACCTTCTATGTTAATTCGTGAAGAAATCTGGACTGTAAATACGTCAATCCGTATTCAGCACACTTGGGAACACATTTGGGAACTTATAAACCGAAGTACGTTATTACTGAACCTAGCTGGCTTAATTTCTTCATTGCTTTTGGAAGCGCTTGGATTAGAATCAAAGCAGTCATAAACTGAGAAGATTATGTTCATATTTCCGTCCCTCAGTGCAGATAAACCTAAAACTGTCCTTAAAAAAGTCGTCATTAATGAAAAACAAAAATTCTAGAGTTAAATTAAAATCAATGTCATCTATGTCATATGGTTTATCCCTGAAGGTCAGGGATAAACCATACGACATAGATGACAAAAGGGTTTATGCATGTATTAGTAGTTCCGCGTCTGTCCGCAGCGGCAACCGTTTATTTTGGAGGGCGCTGTTGTTGTTGAATGTACTTAAAAGGACGATACAGGACGCGAATTTGGAAAACATTTGTAGTGTCACATTAGCTCAGCTGGATGTAATAGAGGATCGCGTTTTCTGAAACATATGTCGTGGGTTCGAGTCCCACATGTGCCCTTTTGAACTCTAAACTTTTTTGCAATATAAATGCATGAGACAAATCATACAGTTTGAGGCACATGGTATAATGTTTAAGAAAATTGTTCCTGTTGACTTTTTGTTTCCTGTGCAATTTTCCATCGGCTATTCCTAGAAATACAATTAGTTTGCAATTACAATGCTCCAAAAATATTTCATAAATTTTTTTCTGCTGCATACTAACAAAAGATACTCTTCAATAGAGCATGTGTGAAACAAGTTAGAATACATGGCATGAAGACGCGAGGCGCATCTGTTGCCATGGAAACGTTACGTCTGCCAGGAGTACTAGCACAACATGAATCCGAAGGAGTTACTAGCTAATAAATATCCTACCTGTTTTCTTGTGTCCTGCCAGGTGCTGACTTTCACCAGGTGACTTAAGTAGGAGAACAATGCAAGAAACTAAATAAACTGTTTATAAAAATTCAATTGGAGATTGCCTCCAGCACAATTTAATGAGGCAATCCCCGAACTGCACTGAAAGAAATAAGCAGTAAATAAAAATAAAACATAGTTTCATATGAGCCTAACGTCTAAAACACTATTTTTTACTGATCCGAAAACAGTTAAAGCTTGAGGCAAAATGTTACCGTCGTGACAGTAAACTTTAACGTATAAGTAGCTAAAAGGTCACAAAAATAATTATTTTATTCATTTGGTGATATCGTTCAAACCATTGAAATTTACTTACAGTAATGGTGGGTTTCCTTTTTTTCAGTAATTAGTATGTTTAATCATTAAAAGTTACTGTTTTGTCTTTTACTGTTTTACAAATATTTCTTCATACTGTATAAAGTCTTAATAAAATCATCGCTTTAATGTGCTGTAGTAAGAAATTATATTTTTCAGTGTGCTTAAAGCTATTTATTTCACGTTATCTCTTTTTTTATACCCGGGGACTATATCGACGATGTCGGCGATTAATTGACGTCTATCTAAGGTTACAATTAAATTTATGGTACCTATAATAAGTACTGAAGACAAATAAAATAACACGGCTTAGAAAATAAATTTAGGAAAATAATCGCGTACTCACAACAATGAAACTTCTTACTTACGAGTGTAAGTAAGAAGTTTCATAAAATTTATTTTTAACGCCTCATTATAATAATATTAGCAACTACAAAGGTAAACATTGTGAAGGCAGAATGGTTCTCAACTTGCCTAGATTTTGAATGGTTGTTTGTTTTATCTGAGATCGACTCATTTATCATTTTGAGCTGTAATTTTTGTATTAAATTATTATCACCATTTCTATGGTTTTTGTTCCCTTATACGAGTAATTGTACTGTATCCTTTTACAGCCGGACGGAACATGTCTCTGCTCATCCGAGTCCAAACTAAAGACTCGTGTAACAAACAAGAATAATATGATTATACTAATTAAGTACTTTTGATCATCGTGTATTCGCAACAAACGCCTTCGATATCGATAAAATGAAAAGTAAAAGTGACCCTGTAGTATTTTTTAAAGAAATGTGCCTCACGTAAGTGCCTCTCTCAAAAGTATAAAAAGTATATTTCTTGATGTTATAACTTTTACTCTAGTTTAGTGTACTTAGAAATAAATAGAGGCTTAATCAAACTTCTTTTTTGAGATCAAATTGAGCAAACCAGCAATGGCTTCGCTTCGTAGCAACTGCTACGCGGCCGTAGCAACTGCTACGCGGCCGTAGCAACTGCTACGCGGCTGTAGCAGATAACCTTCTGGTAGTAATGAAAGCAATAATGAATAGTAGTGAAAGCGCTCAATTCAACATCTTTTTAATATAGTGTACATTTAAATAACTTACGGGCCAACTATAACTTTTGCATGATTCGAGTAAAGCAAAACAGCAGTTGAACGATTTCAGAAGAAAAGCAGAAAAAAAACAAAAATGGAATACCTTAATAAATATATACAGGTATCATTCTAAATCTCAAATCATTAGAGTATAGCGACTTTCTTTTTTGATGTAACAATTTTTTATAGGTAACTATTTATTTGAACGACTTTGGTATCCAACCGGAACGCATATTTTACAGTTACAGCCTAACGAAATAACAATAATTTACAAAAATATAGAATTGGTAACAGGTAATACGGGCTGGTGTCTGCAACTCCACGTCAACACGCGTATTTTGTGTACGGAAACAATTGTATAATTATTATTCCTATTCCATTACCAAACACCGTCATTAGACGGTTGTGATAGATAAATGAACTCATTTTTGTAAATGATTCTTATTGAAAGTATTATACTGCCGTGCTAAGCGCAAAAGCGGTATCTCAAGAAAAGCTAGTTTCGAGAAAATTGAAGTTTTGTTTTTTATTCTCTTAGTGATTTGAGGTAAAGCTGAGATAGGGAACACTTTTCTAGGGACTTTTTTATTAAGATACCGTTATTTGGCTAAGCTCATTGGATGCATATTTCTTTAAGCTATCCGATACCACAAAAATCAACTTTACAAATTTTTTTGAGATACCGCTTTTGTGCTTAGCACGGCAGTATACCTATCATCGATAAGCCGTATAGCCCTGTATCTACCCTCTCCAATGGCTCATAATATGGAACATGAAACCGGAAAGTGAAAGTCTCTTAGACACTCATGGCCGTGTTATCCTAGTCACTACTTCTATAAATAGAATTGAAGCTCAAAATAGACGATAAGATAAGACCTATCTTAAATAAGCAAAGTGCTCTTCTACTCAAATGCAGTCTTCTCATTTATGATACACTGGTATTTGGGGTCAACGAGTATCGGCTTTGACTGATTGGGGCGCGCGATCATAATATTGTGTGAAAGAGTGTGCAAACTAAATAGCTACATTTTATAAATAAAAAATCAAATTATACTTACTGCACCGATTAAAGTGTTCCTTTATTTGAAGTAATTTAGAAAATATGTGATTTAAAAGAAACTAACACATATAAATAACGTAATAAAAGTAAATAGGAAGTAGATATTGCTTAATTAATATAACACTTTAGTTAAAATACTGTTATCAGTATTGTCAAAGTAACCATAGTCTTCCTGATCTAATTCCAGTTTATTTAAAGCCAATGAAGCACATTCTTTTGATCCCTTATCATATTTACGCGCCGTCGTCTTAGAGTTCACTTCGTACTTACCTATCACCTCATACATATCATCTTTCACTCAACACTTCTCTACCTTTTCGTTGGTCTTCCTCTTTACTACACCCTTTACTAAAACCCACAATCATATTTATCACATTTCTTGTCAAATCTTCCCCATTCCTCGCATTACATTTTAGTATTCTCAATATGTGATAATCAGTTTCACAGATAAAAACCAAACCGAACTTACATCTTTGTCTGTGTCAGGGGCATCTTTCGCTTGTGTGTCATACAATATTGTAGCTTATGAACCGTCAATGTCATTGAGTGCAAAATAATGGATCGTTTGAGCACATGAGTAGGTTTGAGTGCCAATAAAAGTATTGCACAATGTTACTGTAGGTGTAGGGCCCGCCTAAGCCGTATTGGCTGATAATGATGCATACTTTTTATCACCATACTCGTACAATGCATTTTAGGTGTTTGAAAAATTTATAATAATATGAGTTAAGCTTCTGACTTCAGACTACATTTGTCCATATTGTGTTAGGATTAAATTATATTAATTAGACTATGCCAGTTATAACGAGGCGATCAATTAGGTAATGCATTAGGTAGGTTAACACAAAAATGAAATAAATAATTGAAAATGAATTATATTTAAATAAATTATTAAATTAAATATAAAAAGAAGAAGACAGCAGTAGCTATCCTACATAAAAAAGGAGACCATTCAAAACTTAGCTGTTTGCCTTACTTATGCAACCGTCTAACCCGTCAATCAGTCCATCCCTTTTAAGCATTTGGGCGTGGTTAGGGGGGCGTGATCGTGATCCAAATCACTAGGAAACCATAAATATCAAAGAGCTACCGAGTTATCACATGTCAAGCGTAGTCTAAACAAAGCGCAGTCCTTTATAAGTTGACCTCGGACCTCGGCCTCTGAATTCTGGCTCGACACTATATATGGAGCCAAAACTGACAAAAAAAGTCAAGACATCGTCTTTGTATTAATTTACATCTGTAATCGTCATTGTCATAAGAACTACCCCTAGGCAATTTTCCCTATCTCTCTACTGGTAGCTGAGCTTCTCCCCCTAAAAATATCCACGCTTTCATGATATTGATACTTACCAACTATAATATTATTATAACGAGTAAGTTTTTTTTCCTTATAAAATAGGTTAGTGTTATTTTATTCACTTTCTGGCACGTGGTGTTCGGTCCACGTGGAAAGCTACTCATTGCGCTTGCGTGGAAAATACTACATACGTAGGAGCAAATACGATGTAGAATACTAGGAGTCTATAAATCACGAGAGTAATGAATCCGTTGATCCTCCATGGTCAGAACGGAAAAATCAACAGAGTGGAAATAAACATTTCAAGATTCCTACTTTGCAAAGAACTTCAAAGCCTCATTGATAATTTGATTTCAGTCCTTGACTTAAATTAAAAAATATAATTTTATTGCATTAATCCAAATTTATTTGGGGTTGCGTCCTTACTTGTCTATTAGTCATAATCATTTATTTGTCAGAATATGGTACATTACAAATGGTCTTAAGATTTGTCATGTTCTGAGCTAATTTTATAGGTATGTGTAGGTAGTAGTGGTCCGCTCTTGCTGCGCACCGATGTAATCTATAAATGTTGTGACAAGACATCAAGATTTCTATGCTATATCGAAGTTAAATATAAATGTATATTACACACATAAACCTTTCAAAACAATCCGAAAATACATGGTGCTGAAAACCGCATCAAAATCCGTTTAGAAGAATAACGCGGTCACACGGACTTAATTTATAATATTTAAAGATGCTGTTGGTGTACTTATTTAATAAATCTTAGAAGTTAGCTGCTTTTTAGCTATATCATTTTTCACACAGTTTATCCATCATTTTTTTGGGTCTTCCCTACTTTCATAACCATCCTCATTCATACTCAAAACTTTCTCCACGACATTTTCCACATTCCTCCGTATCACATGCCCAACCAATCACCTCCAATTTTCACACAACTTTTCTGTCAACGGTTCCACTTTCAGACTTCCTCTTATATACCCTTTTCTAATTCCATCCATTCGTGTAGCACAACACTTGCCTCTTAGCATTCTTAAGTTAGCCTGCTGCGTGCTATTGTCTTTCTTTTACCCCTTTCGGGTCCATCATTCTGATCCACACAAGACAACTGATCTAAATGTAGTTTTGTTCAAACTCAGTTTGTTACAATAACAGGACTTACAACTTTAAATGAGGCAAACGACAGATCTGACAAGCTGGTCGGCTAAATATATTTCAACGACATGACATTATGAAAGATAAAGAATTAAATGGGATGACGGAAAAAATATTAATTTTATTTTTATTAAATATTTTTATATTATACCGAAATGAAGCACGATTAAATGCTTAACAAATATATATAATTTTCATCACTATCCAGCTCTTTTTTCCGACAAAATTTATAGTTTTATCAGAATGTTCTAACCCGAAATATCAGTGGCTATTTTTCAATGACTAAACCTACAAAAAGAAAAGTTCTGTTCATTTTGCCCATTCAAAGTGTTATCTTTCTAAGGGCTGATTTAACAAGTCAGATAAGTTTTATCCGTGGAATAAAATTGACATCTGACAGTTCTAGTATGAAAAATCTGTCAAAATTTCAAAATGTACCTATTCTCATTATAAAACTTATTCTTTGTATACAATTTTGGTGGAATGCGACCTAAATTTAATAAGACTATCTATACTCTTGTATTTGGAAATTTCTTTTCTTGTGCCTTCAATTGTTTTAATATTTTCTGCTTACTTCGTAGCAATATTTGAGAGATGTATCATACTCGTATATTGGTTCAAAGGGCCCTCAACGTGCGCTGCGAGACGTGGACTGATGGTGGCTGCTGGTCTGTGTTTAGGTCAAGGCCATTGACAGTCAATAACCCGTGACCCAAGTAGTCGTTACTGCGCATGCACTGCGACGGTAGGGATCCCCCTACTGCGTAACAGACAGATATCTTCCAGGACTACATGAGCGTGGAGGAAGTCTATTTAACTGACATACTGACCCGCATTCATTGGTTGGGGAGACGTGGTCGATATTTTTCAGGTTAATTTTATGGTAAATTCAAGACGGCTGGATTAAGAAAAAGCATGTGAAACAGGTTCCTTATAATGCTTTTGTTTTACTTTCGATATTATGGTTGTTCACAATTTTAAGTCTCTCTCGAACTGTCATCTCACCAATGTCGGGGTCTAAAAGGGTGAACTGGCTAGAACCGCTAGCTTAGTCGGTGCCATTTTTTCCTAAATCATAACAAATCAAAGATATACTTCCAAAACTGTTTCACCCATCATAGCAGTCGTAGTTTTCTTTATTTAAAAGTGGTTTTTTTTACATAATTTAGATAGAAATTAACTCAAAAAAATAAATAAAAATAAAACTTCGATTAAACAAATATTAAAACAATTCACATAGAGCGGTTTTCAACATCGAGTAACCACAAAAAAATAATTGGTTAAAGAATCAGCACTGCCATACAACATGGCAATGCTGCCAGCCTTTTGGGCATCTTTTCCTGTTGACAGCGATGTGGACGAATTTTTGGAAGCCCTATGTTTCTTTTCTGTCCTTTTTTATAAGCTAGTAAATATTATTATTTATTTGATTTTATGTTTTTACATATTTCGGGATATTGTAAATAGTATACTATAACTATTACAATTTATTTTGTATTCCAAATGTTACAAAGTACATTTTGCGAAAGTCAGAATTTTTTAAACACTCAATAAATGTACTGTATTAGTTGAAATGTTTTAAACACTATCTCCCTTACTAATAAACGTTGTATAGTGTCTGTATATGTTGGCGACTGGCTGGTTAGTCGTTCCTTTTTTATAAATCTGTTTTTTAAACTATTTTATTTTTTAACGTCAAATGATGTATTTTTCAGTGGTGTCAGGCTTGCTTTTACTTGTGATAAGTGAGTGTACTCATTCTCTTGGTTCTGCTAATAATTATCTTAATTTACTGTGACCCTCTTTGTTTCATTTTCCATTCTTTTTACATTTAAATACAGTCCACATTCATCCACATTTTTGGTCCATTCGTCGCCGAAATTTTACCATTTGAACCATTTCTTTCGTGACAGTTTTCACGTCATTTTCATTTTGCATTACGATATTTTCATACAATGATGGTCACACGGAGTAAATCAAGATTTATCGCGAACGTAACGGCGAACCCTGATGATCGCGACGAACATTCAACGACCTCTCGCCGCGATCTCATCAATCCCGTGCCGTGCGGAAACGTTGCACCGCAAGAGGACTCGCGTGCCGCGGGGAGTATTAGAAACGTTGCCCCAGAGCAAGAACCCTTAGTACTTCCTCACAGTTCCGGCATCGTGGCCCAACCGCGCGACACGCACAGCAGCAGACATTCGCATACAACAAGATCCAGTGCGACTGTACGAGCGCAGAAGTTAGCCATTGAGGCAGAAATTCATCGCCGTCGCGCAGAACGTGAGAAGGAATTGGCCGGGCGCGAACGTGTGTTGGCCGAGCGCGAACGTGTGCGCGAGCGTGAGCTTGCGCGCATACAACAGGAAGCGGACGAAGTGGAGCTACGTGCGAAACTCGCTTCTCTCGAAGCAAATTCGGATAAGTATAGTAGCAGTAGTCGTAGCTCATCTCACTCGCACAGGCATCGAGTCGCAGCTTGGGTCGGGAACCAGCACGACGCTGACGCCCCCCTCGACCTACGCCCTCAAGCTGTGACACAAATCGAACCACGTGCGATGCACACCACTGCTTCTACGCCTGGTAAAAACACGCAGGTTGATCCTGTTTCGCAGTTGGCGAAGGCGATTTCCACTCTACCCGATCGCCACAAACGCCTCGAACTTATGCCATTTTCAGGCAACATTAACGATTGGCTGCCATTCAAATGCACTTATGAACGAACTAAATCATCTTTTACACCCACAGAGAACGTTGCACGCCTTGTTGCCGCCATCCGCGGCGAGGCCCGACTATTCATCTGATATAACACGTTTATTAGTAAGGTGGCTAGTTTATTTACTCAGTTTCGTCTATATTCCCAAAGTACGAGTCCGATAGAACGTAATAAATAGTAGATTTTACAACAAGTGCACAAAACAAACCATTTCTATCCGAGACTTTTAGCAGCCCGAGCCGAAGGCGAGGGCTGATAGTAATGTCGAGGATAGAAATGGTTTTGTGGACGAGTTATAAACTCTGCTTTTCACTTCGATTGCGAGGAAATAAAACAGTAGTATAACATAACTTTTCTTTAATTAAAATTCAAAGTAAAATTGGAACAGTTTTGAATACTGAAGGAAATTATTTTTTTTTTAAATCTTACGACATTGATATTAGGCTGCAGACCTATACAGCCTACAATTAAATTAATTTTGTAATAATAATTTTCTTAAATCAACTAACCTACCGTACTTGAATTAAAATTTTAATATCTATTATATCTTAAAAAACACATAAGGCAAATAAATTAAAGTAAATATTATATAATAACAAATTCTATGTATGAACTTCTTATTGCATTTGGCTGTATGGCTCATTTTCTTTGCCTAAATATAATACATTTATGAGTAGATACGTTAATGCCCTTGTGCACAAAATTCGATTTTGTGCAGCCTATACCCTGCACAAAGAAGCACTTTCAGAGCATGAGAAGTGAAAATAAACTTTATTTCCACGCGGTTCCCGATGGCTGCCCCACGTGGCTTTCCCTTCAACGCGCTTGCGTCAAATCCACGAAGTCAGCTCAAATACGATGCAAGATACTAGGAGCTCATAAACATTATGAGCTTGAATCGGGAAGTTTCAGCAGTAAAAACGTAACAACTACCGCTGTAGCGTTATGCTTAACTTGCCTCTGTTTTCATCACTATAAGTTTGTAAATCGGATCCATATTTAAGCATATTGATTTTTCAACGCGCAGTCTCAATAGTAGTTCCCATGATGAAATGAAAGTGTATGATTTTATTTAGCTGCTTTCTTACAAATTATGACTTAAATGTACGCAATATCACATTTAAAAACATGCGGTATTAAATACTGAACAAGTACCAGTAAAAAAAAGTATGAGACACCATTTTATTATGTCTATATTTTTAAGGTTTTTGAGAAGCGTCACTCCAAAAAGGCGATTTTGGGGAGTTCTTTGTAGTCTATTTTGCAAATATCTTACAAAATATGACAGAAATGGTGTACAAGATAACACAGAGCTTAGGTTTAATTAACGATGGGTGGATTGCAATAGTTTTCTTTGAGCGTACGTATTTTCTTACTTCGTAATTCTATTTGTCATTGAAAGTCGAGGAAAGGAAACACGAACGTGGTAGTAGGTGCTTCAGTGCTTGCTGCAACTTTATACTAACTCATGAATTTTAAAGCAACATACCAACCTTATTTATGTTTGGAAATTGTTCGTGATATATAAAAAAACAGCATGTGTGCAATTCACACGTGGTAGAAGTGAAACCTTCAAAAATACTGTATAATGCTTCCTATCTCATTTTCTCCCACGTTAAATCTTAAGAAATTTACATGTCTCTTTTTACTGTCGCTTTTTCGTTTCATAAACTTTCAAATCACAACGATGCTAAAGAACATACATACATCCATCCATCCATCCATCCATCCACATCCACATCCACATCCACGTCTATGTCCACGTCCACGTCCACGTCCACGTCCACGTCCACGTCCACGTCCTCGTCCACGTCCACATCCACGTCCACGTCCACGTCCACATCCACATCCACATCCACACATCCATTAAATGTGATATCATTTGTACTATTAAAAAACAAAACACTGTATAATCCTTCCTATCTCATTTACTCCCACGTTAAATCTTATATATGTCTCTTTTTACTGTTACTTTTTCGTTTCATAAAATTTCAAATCACAACGATGCTAAAGAAGTTTTTACTTCAAAAACGTGTTTCGTACCTACACCTGGTGATTTGTAACCTTTTATATTGATGTCACAAGTAAATTGTTTGATAATGAGGTCAAGGGTCCTTCCGGTAACCTTGATGAGTATGTCCATTAGTTTTCTGCTATCTTCTTCTGCTAGCATCTCACTCACTGCATATATCACCATTAATTGAAATGGAAAAAAAATCATTATGCGGCAACCTACCAAACATAGCATCAAGTCTGTATTCCCTGAATGGTTAGGTAGAAGCATATACATACTATAATTATAGCTCCACACATGTCTTAAGTCCCATGCGATGCCCACCAGACTACCATGCCTACCACACCTACCATGTAATCTCTTCAGCACCCTTGGTCGACTGGTAGAGAATGCTTAAGGCATTAAGTCCGCCTTTGTACCTTTTTGTGTGCGAAAAGGTTTAATAAATAAATAAATAATAACATCAAGACGAAAAGAGCAGACCACATTTTAATGAACAATTTACCTAATATCCCGATAATATTCAGTTAAGACTCAACGCTTCTCTGTGAGTGGTATTGGCCGATAGCCCACCATCGTGAACCCTAGTTACTAGGACATCAAAGCTCTTGATAGTTGCATTGACGCTATCTATGAATTTCCCGCCAGTTGTCACTGGTCCAACCCACAAAGGAGGCAGGGGAGTAAAAGAGACGACAAGTGTACAGCTTAAGGGAGAAAAGTGGCCGAACCTCGAGTTTCACATGCCGCGAAGGAGGATCTGAAAAACATAGCTATAAATAAAGCAACATGACATCCATTCATAAATATTTTTGACGAAAATAGGCCAAAGTTTTGTTTACTAAACTTAAGTCTTCAAAATTCAGAGACGTAAATATTTTTTACAAATAGTAACATTGCGAGAAAGTTATTTAAAGCACAAAGCTCCGGAAATACGTCTACATACAGCTACAGCGCGGCGTAGTATTGTCACGACTACGCTTAATACGTACTCGTAGCAGATGTCGCCTGCGAATCTAAATAGTAAATTGTAGTTCATGCAGTTGGTACGCGGATGTCGTGATCTAGATAGAATATACCTAGTTCTGGTTGCCAGAAATAATAAGTGTTTACTGTCGATGAAAATAATAAAGTATCCATACAAAAACCTTAATAAAATGAGGAGGTAAAACAGTTTTTGTTGCCCAAATAAATGCAGATTAGTAGAATTAATTTTGGTGAGATTCTCTCCTAGAATGTTTAAAAATCTTTTTGTGACAAGTGATTAACCTAACCCGAAAATTAGGTACCAGTAACATGAATTTTGAAACGCATCTGCAGAGCTAACACATCGGGAAGTATATTGGACACGGTACGCAGTGAGAAGGATTCTCACTCAAGATCCACCACATCATATTTTGTTCATTCTTTATTATGATGATTTGCACGCTTTTTAGTTAATATTAGAATAATCCATCCAAGACTCGGTCACGTTTACCCAACAACAACGACACTTCCCGGGGTTTGTTTTTTTTCCCCAACTAGCGTAAAGTAGCCAGGACAACCGACCTGGCTACCTTATATCCTAGATCTACTCCTGGTGTCTCATGTTGTGCTGGTGCTCCTGGCACGCGTGCCCTGTCTATGGCAATAAAAGCACGGCGTCTCCATCCCGTAAGATTTGTTAGTTAATTATCTAAATATTTTTTAACGACCTACTAAACCGACGTGTAAAAAATTGTCTTTGAATTTTCGTATTATGTCTAAATACATACTGATAAATATTAATTACTATTCCGTGTTTGTGCGTACAATCACGTTCTGATATAGCAGGAGGACCCACATCCTGATATTCATGGTATCCTGGTGCGAAACATCTAATTACAAATTCTACTTTTGAGCCCGAACATTAATTTTTTTTTTTCGCAAAAATGTTTCATAACGCAGCATTTGAAATATAAAAATTATGAACTTAAGGGGGAAGCGCTAAGGCAACCCGCGAAATAAAAAAAATCTTACGTTTTTTGCAATTTGCTGGTCAGTATTAAGTTGTACCTACGTCGATCAAAATATGATTCGTGGCCGTAACAAATATGTATTTACAGAATCATAACCATTAGAATCAGTAATACAACATGTTAGGTTAGTATAATCCCAAAATTTCAAGATTTCATGAAATAGTCATTCTTTGAGGTTACTTGGTCTTAGAGAGTTGTGTTGATGACTTTGTTGTGTTGATGATTATAATTCTGTAAACACATATTTGTTATGGCCGCGAATCATATATTAATCAACGCACAACTTAATACTGACCAGCAAATTGCAAAAAACGTAAAAAAAATTGAATTTCACGGGCTACCCTGGCGCTTTCGCCTTAAAGAAAAATAAATATATGTAACAATGTGTGTATCAGTTTAGGACTTCATTCATTTTATGTTTTCAAAGTTAATTATTCACATTTCGCTAGTTATGTTTAAGTCCCATGTAACATCGAGCTTTTTGCCGTCAACCGAACCCATGCCCGGAGGGATACGAGCTCAAGTGACTACAAGTTCAATGTTAAAAGTTCAACAGCCTATCGATTTTCCGGTCGATTTATCACTCAGGTCTACGATCTGCCCCCCTAGTAAAATTACGAATATAGTGACGTCAGATAAACTCAACCCCTAGTATTCGAAAGACGTCATCAGCAATGAACAAGTAAAGGATGTAGCTTACAGCATCATGCCGTCCCTTTCTATACTTTTCAAAATATAATTGCTTATTTTTATAGTTCTACTATGTTTTAGTTGTAACAGAAACTTGAAACTTGTAACAGGCACTTCTGTTTAAAAGAACATTAATATTTATTAATATAACTGCTAGTTTATTTACAGTCTAGGGGCTCGTAAATAATAACAGCTGCACGGGCCGATTGAAGGTTTTACTACGCTTAACGCGGTCGGATCTTGGATGGGACCATCCATCACATATTGAGACTCCTCCGTGCCTCGGGAAGTACGGTAAACCGTTGGTCCCGGCTGTCATTCATAGATATTTGCAAGTCGTTACGGGTAGTTAGAAGCCCAAAAGTCTGACAAGGTATCCAATAATTGGGTAGTGGAGGTCATATAGGCAGTCGCTCTGTGTAAAATACTGCTATTTAGCTGCATCTACATATTAGGGAAAAGGATAAGTAGATTTATAACTGCTAGTCTATCTAAATGTTACCTATATCTTTCAATATCGTTTTATAGTAGTAGTATGGCGTTTGATTACGACAAACCTTTTGTGAAAACTGCTTCCCGGGTACATAAATACGATTTCGTTTAAAAAAACATTGGTTTTTAACATGCGATTGGGGAATAGTGTGTAGTTGAATATTTTTCTTATCTTTTCTTCTTTCTGCCTTCGGTCACTTCAATTTTGTTTCCAAATGAATACGTGAAACCGAAAATAACCGTACTGGATTGGTTCGTAATTATTCGTATCAGCTATTAAATGATTAGTAGGTAACTATTTGTGTCAAGTTCTGCGCTGCACGACACAGCTTAAGTTATTAAACCATTAGCATTTACATTTAGGCGTTAATAACATTCAGATTAGATTACATTATTCAATAAAGACCTAAATCAAGAACATAAAGAAATATAATAACCTGTGGCAAAAACAGTTTAATGTCGTTTAGCCGTTTAACTATGTAGCTCAGTGTAGCTTCATCTATCCGCAAGATAGCGTTACGTTCATTGGGGGATAGGGTGTTTCTGGCGGGAAAGCGAATACATACGCTTGCCATCCTACTCTGGTCCGCTGTCGCTTTTCCAACGCTTCATCTCTTACGACTTATGGTTTCCTGGTATCTAAACGATACAGCTTCAGTACTCGTTGCCTATTTCACAACGCGTTTGAACGATGATACGTTTAAATTTAGATTATGTTATTTTTTTTTATTGCGTAACTGCGTTACACATACACATTGTAACATTAGTTCTTTTTCTAATTATATGACTCAACAGTCTATCTTACCCATATCGGATAAACAGAATTGAAGTTCACTTTATGTTTTCCTAGACTTTAGCCAAAACCATAAAATGGGCTCGAGTTCTCGATGAAACTGTTACTTCTTCTTTAGAAAACATAGAAACTCAAGTCTACCTTTTTATAAAAGCTAGCAGTTATTAAGTTACAAAACAGTTCGAATTACAGAAACACATTTTCCCTCGAAAAATATGAAAAGGAAAGTTAGGTCAACGAAAATCAAGTATTGACCGTCGAGAAAAATATCTAAAGATTAAAAATGTTAATACGTACAGACGCCAGCACATCAAGCTACTACAATCTGTCAAATTTCTTTAATAGATTTTCGACTTTATCGCTAAAGCATAAGGTTCAAAGTTGATTGGGAAAATTTGACAGTTTCGGGTAGCTTGATGTGCTGGCATTTGTACATCCAGGGATTCAAGGGAACGTGTGTTTTGGTCCTAGTACCATCAACACATTCAGCACATTAGCTCAGTGGGAAGAGCGCCGCGTTCAGTTACAGATAAGAACGCGGAGGTCGGGGGTTCAAGTCCTTCATGTGCTCACAACTTTTCGAGTGAACTTTTTGTAATATCAATAAACTTCTGCATTTTGTAAAATACCTACCTACCAGTAAACACCGCTTGACAACAATTTATTATCTGAGAATGTGGAACTTCACAACAGCCAATAGGTGAGTAAAGAACAGCAAACAACCTTATTACTAGGAAAACATAAAATATCGCGAAAAGAATTAAGAGATAGTATTTGGGACATGCTCACGCAAAATATAAACAATAAGAACTATAATTAAAAAATAACAGACTGATGTAAAAAGGCACTTGTGCGATGTCAAAAATTCTCCTGTCTCACCATATCTACGATATTAAAAAAAGAATATTTAAATTATCATTTGTTTAATATAATTCCTATGTGCTTCTGCATTCCCACTAACTTTGGAGCGATTTGCGAGTTTCATTACAGCAAAAATATACAACCTTCACGTAAAAGTTGTGAGCAAAGGCGGTATCTCTTGTCTAAGATAATGTGAGTTTATATTGACGTGAGGTTGACTATACTATTAGTGACCGCGAAATTTTTGGCAAAGCTTTTAATTAGGGTTCCGCCGTACCACAAAAGAAAAAATGGAACCTTTATAAGATCATTTCGTTGTGCGTCTGTCTGTTCGTCTGTCAAGACCCTTTTTCAGAGGAACTTGCGGAGTTATCAAGTTGAAATTCATATCAAATACTCAAGGCTACAATCCCTTGATGCAGTTAAAAAATCAAACTTTTAAGTCATCGGAATCAAAAGATACGGGCGTTAAGTTCCGCTCATGCCGCATATTTTGACACTCGCAAGGGAATCAAAACCCAAGGCAAACTTCCCGTTGACCCAGAACCATGAAATTTAGCAAGAATATTCTTTTACTCAATGGAACTGGAACTCAATGGAAATGTGAGGCCACAGTATCTTTAACGCTTATCAGACAGTCCATATTGCTACAACCGCCGCGCGTAGCTCTCGTAGCCATTATATTTGCTACGACGTAGCATCACGTAGTACCACGTAGCACGCTTAGTAATTTTCCTAACGCTATAATAAGGAAGGACTTGGCCGCTAAAACAAACTATCAAAGAACAGTTTTGTAACTACAATAATGACTATGTTGATCTGCTTTCTTTCAATACATAACCCAGTCGTCAGTCCATTCCTTTTATTTGTTGTTCATAAATTATTTTATATGGATGAAGTGTAATAACATACTTAACGATAACTAATAATAAAACAATGTAAATATTATTATGTTATGGATTTGAAATAAATACTTCACATATTGAAAAAAAAAATTATACTCTGTAAACCATGTTGTTATTTAATATTGTTAAAGGATTAATTGAGATCATTTCCTCGTTCCTCTTACTTATTTGTCTTTGTTGTTTTCGTCATCTACTTCTCTAATTCTTCTTTTTAATTATTACAGAAAAATGGACTCATTCTCTAGGAAAATGATTGCGACTATTGTACGATTTTTTTGATAGAAATAAATGCCATCTATCTGGTGCATGTGCCTTGTTTTCCCAAACTCCAAAAGGGCTTTGTTTTGAGTGCGTTAGTTCCGTGTCTGGCCGCAGCTGAAAATGTCAAGGGCGTAGGGCGCTATTGTCGCTCCATGCACTGCAGGGCGATAGAGTTTGCGAATTTGGATGCAGTTTGTACCTGGCACATTAGCTCAGCTGGATAGACTAGAGCGTTCGCGTACGGGGTTGAAACGCGAAGGTCGTGGGTTCAAGTCCCACATGTGCCGCCACCCTTTTGCACTGTTAACTTTTTTTATTAACAACTTTGTTGAAGACTGCTAATAATTTGATGTTAATCATCCCATTTCGTGCGATGGTTTTTATTTGGAGTTTTTTTTTAGCGATAAGGCTTTTTCCGGTTGATTGATTGGTTGTTTAATCCTTGCAAAAACAAAAATAAAGGAGAACAAATACCTGTTTTATCTAAATTATTATCGCAAATGCAGATCATTTTGAAATTTCATTGCAATTTGCAGATCAGGTGATGAGTAGACTATGTATGTCTAGACAAAAGTTAACAGTGCTAGCCCATGGTACAAATTGCAAGATATTTCACTTTCCGTATAGGTAATAATATCCTTAAGTTTATAAAACCCAAATTCAAAGCATTTATTTCAATTAAACCAAATTTAATTTAATTGAAATAAAGACAGGCACTTTTAAACTGTCAAGAAGTCGGTCAGTCGGAAAATATGAAACTAGTTGCCCATTCCAAAGCGTTATTAGGTACTTATGGGCAAGAACGGGCAAGAAACTCCATGGACACTCTTTTAAATTATATTTGTACAAAAAAGTTAGTTACATCATTAATGTTGAATTTATAAATATGTGAGAACGATGTAAAAAAAGACGTTAAAAGCGACCAGAGTACAGCAAACAAAAGCAAAGCAAACAATCCAAAAATAAAATAAGCCGAGGCAGCTAAGTGACGACCAGCCCCAACTGACGGCGCCCATATTCAGCTCAACCATTTTGAAGGGAGCTAAATGATCCAACACATACGCCACGATCAGCGAGACATTTGAGTGAGCATGACATACTATCAGCCGCCAGGGTACATTCAAGTCAATGAAAGACATATTACCTAGTAAATAGTAGCTCTAAGTACCTAGAAATCACACTTCTGCTATGCAATTAAACAATACAAAGGAAATTGAGTTAACTAATGTTTGATACGTTTTTGCCATTTAGGTATGTAACCCTAAGAAACCGGTGCCGTTATTATTATGACACCCATCATTGCAGCCGAGGGAAACTCCCGGTTTCCCTCGTTTCTCTGAAGTGCAATGTTACAAACATTTCCTCCGACTTCAGAGCGAACGCTACGATGACCTTCAAATACAATTTCAGTATCTAAGTGATTTATGAAAACCTAGTGCTTCGAATATTATGCGGTCTGATCATTCGAGCACATAGCCGGTCACAGCGGTTTCCATGGTAACGATGCAGCTAGCGTGAAGTTCGTTAAGAACACGAAGTAAATATACGTTGAGACATAAACTAAATACAGCATAACATACAGCACAAAACAGCAGCCAGCCAGCATACAACTGACAACATTACAAAAATAATAGTAATTTCATTATAAGTGCGGAAAGGTTGTCATTGCAAAGAGTTCCGACAAATCTCTATCCGAGCCGAGGCGCAGCCGAAGGCGAGGGTTGACAGTCGGAACAAGTTGCAATGACGGTTTCGCACGTGTACTGAACGACTATTTTTAATACAGTTGCGAAAAAATGAAGCAATTTAATAAAATAATAAAAACACAATAAACTTAACTAACCAAAATGGCGCCAACCGTAGAATATAAGCAGAGATTCTTTTTTCTTCACTCATTCTGGTAGGCAAAGGGAACTATGCCCATACAGCCAAGTCTTCAGTAGAATTTTTTTATTGATATGAAATGAAAATGAAACCTAACCTAACTCATTCAATCAAATCATTAAATCTGATATTGAAACAAATTAGTAGCTTCTTTTTAGAAATATACGTATTTGCATGAATCATAAAAACTTCTATGATTTTTTTTAGTAAAAACTTCATGGTTGGTTTTTCTTTTTAATAGACATTATTTTGACAGTTGGGAAAGAGAACGCACGAGTTCGGGAAAGGTAAAAAAAAAGCACGAGTATGTAATAGCCCACATCCCGAACGCTATACGTCCCTGCAATACGCCACTTTTTGAGCAACTGTATTAAAAAATAGTTACTGTAATTTTGTGTCAGTTCAACCAATAATGTACTTAATAAAATTCTTAAATTCATGCATTCATTCACTTACAGACAGACACTGTTAGCTTTAACCGCTAGGTCTCGGAACATGAAATTTTGCACAAGAGTTTATTTTATAATGAAGATTAACTAAAGAAATTTCATAATTTTTGAAGTCAGCAAAGTGTAAATTGGTTTTGGGCTTATGTTTATGAGTCTAGTGGACAGAGTGTAAAGTGAATTTTCTGCGGCAGCTAACCTCCGAAAATGTTCATTATTTATTGCAAAGGAAAGGAACGAGAACGTGAAACCGGTAGTACAAGGGCAGCAGTTTTTTTCCGCACCGGAATGTACTAGCAGAGCATAAATGTAGAGATATGCGAATGCTTTAGCTAACTCGAAACAAAACAGCAACTGTAGCTATTAGATCTCGTTCGAAATAGGCACAATACAACTTTAACAATCGTATAAGTTTAAAGAACGAATAATATTTTAAAGGATGAGGTAAGTGCGTAGTTTTTGTTTAATAGTCATCAACAGATATGTAGGACATAACACTTCCTATTTAAAGTTTCAGAAAACATTAACAAATGCAAATAATTTGACAGATCATAGTTATTTGTACCGCAGGAGTACTATTTTGAGACAATGTAGGTACATAAGTACTACTTAATTTAACACACTACTTAAACACTTGCCTAATTTTTGCTACACACTTATATCTATGAAAAAGTAAATTGTATGCATTGTTTGTTCGATATTAAATTATAAAGAAAGATTTTAATGTATTATATTGCTACAAGAGTTCCAAGTTTTCATTCAGAGCTTGAAGTCGAAAACATATACAGATATATATTTTTTACACGAGATAATGTTTTATAAGATGTCTACTTAATACCAGAAGATTTAGTATGTATTATCTACGTTCAACACCACCAAATCTAAGATTTAAGTCAGGATGTCATGGAAAGTCTGACCAGGGGGCCTAAAAAGGCACCTTTGGCAGAATCATAAAAGGATTACATTATGAATAATAATGGACAGTTAACTGTCAAGTTAATCGTATGAATCCCATTGGTGAAGGATTTTCCAGTTATATTTTTATTCTGTGCTAAAATACCAATCAATCCAATCCAAATCCAATCCCAATATCTTTGATTATACCTACGTAGCTAGTGCAGCGAAAAAAGAAAAACACGGGCTGTCTTCGCCATATTATGATTCATAATATTATCCTTTTATGATTCTGCCAAATTGGCCTTTTGAGGCCCCCAGAACACAGAAACTAATTATTTGTTTAAAATATTGTATGCCATAAATTCATGATTCTGAAAGAGGTTTATTAAACGCTGTATCTGTTTGATTTATACTTCCCTAGTATTTTTGTGACCGAAGAATGATAAGTTGAAATTTCGAAAACGATGAGGTTTACGCAATGTTTACGTCAACAGAGTTTGTATGAATGACGTGGCAATCAGTGGCAGCAATACGGTCGTTTCACTCATGCTATCTTTGTCTAGACTATTAGTGTTAGCATTGGTGTAAGCTGGACCCTGTATTGAAAAAGCAACAACTTTAAAGGTTTTCTCTCTTTACTCAATACTATATCGGTTGTTGGTGAAACAACAGCGGCGGTAACCAAGGTAACGTAACGTGCACAAATTACTAGCATAGCATAACAGGATAGGAGCTTGCATAATCGAAATATTAAGAGGAAATGCGGTCGGAGAGACTTTTGAAAAGTCCTAAGCATAGATATTACATTTCTATGGTCCTAAGTAAAAATTCGTAATTGAATGACCCCTCCCGCTCTGGGTGGAGCGGAAGGGAGTGTCAGACTCTTACTAAAACCCACCCGCGTTCCTTCCTTAGCCCTTTATGTTCCGGGCCAGCGGTAACCCTTTCGGACAATCCCGCTGACCAAAACTCATAACTGTCGTACAATTTAAAAATGAAACGATATTTTACTCCGAAACATGGCAACCAAGTAGGTATCTTATCAAAGGATTTATTTAAATTTCGAACTGACTTATAAATAGAAAGCTGTTTATTAAAAAAAAAAAAACAAATTAACACTTTAACGCGGGAATAGTAGATTTTACAACAAGTGCACAAAACAAACCATTTTTATGCGAGACTTTTAGCAGCCCGAGCCGAAGGCGAGGGCTGATAGTAATGTCGAGGATAGAAATGGTTTTGTGGACGAGTTATAAACTCTGCTTTTCATTTCGATTGCGAGGAAATAAAACAATAGTATAACATAACATTTCTTTAATTAAAATTCAAAGTAAAATTAGAACAGTTTTGAATACTGAAGGAAATTATTTTTTTTAAATCTTACGACATTGATATTAGGCTGCAGACCTATACAGCCTACTATTAAATTAATTTTGTAATAATAATTTTCTTAAATCAACTAACCTACCGTACTTGAATTAAAATTTTAATATCTATTATATCTTAAAAAACACATAAGGCAAATAAATTAAAGTAAATATTATATAATAACAAATTCTATCTATGAACTTCTTATTGCATTTGGCTGTATGGCTCATTTTCTTTGCCTTAATATAATACATTTATGAGTAGATACGTTAATGCCCTTGTGCACAAAATTCGATTTTGTGCAGCCTATATCCTGCACAAAGAAGCACTTTCAGAGCATGAGAAGTGAAAAAATTATTGTTGTTCGTCATTGATTTTGAAAAGCAATTGTATTTGACAAAATCAGTTCAAGTGAAGACAATGAGTGTGATGAACTTACTTTAACGCCACCTGAAATTCAAAAGGCGGCAATAGCCGTAAAAGAAAACTTGTTATCGCCAAAATCGAAAAAAAAATATTTTCATATAAAAAGTTCTGCCTAGGTCTACTTAGTTTTAATTTCCGCGCATTATTTGAGAAAAGTACTATACAAGCCTTGGCCACAACTAGGCTATCATGGACTTTCTTATTTTGTGCCTCGGCTTCGCCTCGGCCCACATTTACACGTTCGTCCATCAATGCCTCTTTTGCTGGCCGCTGCAGTAATGTACTATTTCTTAATGCATAATTATCCGATATGGATTAGATAAAATGTTAAGTCTAAAACTAGAAAAAGAACTATTGTACCTGCACAGACAGAGGACAGTAACTAAGCTTATACTATTACCACCATGAAAAACGAGTAACCATTGCACCTACTTTCAGTTGAAAATTGTCTATTTACTTGGAGATTTGCCTTTAACATTTATTTTTCTGGGAAATCTATTTATTCACCAGCAGCTTTTAAAATTAAAGAGAACTGCGAAATACTTGTTATTTCAATATCAGTTCCGGTTCCATGGAAACGGAACGCAAAGTTCCGCACCTGTACTAGGAGATCATGATATAAGAGAAAGTTACAACGTCAATGTGTTCAGGAATTCCCCCCCGCCAAAAATATATAGCAGCTTAGGTGGCACAGTATGGCGTGTACTACATTATATTAGCAATAATGACACAATGTAACAGGCTGTTCATGGATAGATTTATTATATTGACATAGACTAATTTTTATCTCAGAAAATTGCTTAGTTCCTGTGGGGTAGACGATGGGAGCGTAGTCGCACTTATGTTTCTAATAATACTTTTATATAAAGGCATACAAGAAACTAGGTACAGAACGCCACCTGCAATGATCCTTACAATACTCTTTTTGCCTCGATTACGTTCATACATGTGCCGGTCTATTCTGCAAAAAAACTAACTGTTAAAACTTAGGTGAAGTGAGTTTGTACTGAGCTGTCATTCCACCTGCTGCTCGGGATTGACACTATTGACAGTTCACTTCACTTAAGTGTAGCTCATACATGTAGGTTTTGCTGTGTGAAATCAAAGAGCAAAATGCGATTTTGCTCACTGAGTGAGACAAAGTAACTTTTTAATTTTTTATTTCAGAAAGCCGCGAATATGTTATTCAGCCTTGGTTTAATCATACAATTCGAAACATTCACACTCTTATCTCTTTCCCGCCATTAGAAAGAGAGAGAGACAAAGACCAGCCCTTTTGAAGTTCGGATTTTGAGTTCGACCTCAAAGACCAACACGTTCGGAATTTCGTACTAACTAAAGAAATTTTGCAAAAAGAAAATAATGTCTTTTATTAATTTTCAGAATTGCAGTAATTTTACTTTTAACTTTTAAAATGTTCCAATTTATAGAATTGGTATCTACCTGCAATGTTAATTATTTTGATTCATAATAAATAGTTATTTCAATCTATTCCTGTTTATTATTTTATCTCATAAAGTGTTCTCGCTGCTGAAGTGATAAGTTATGTGTGTTACACGAGGGCAAAGTTTTTTTGCATCTCGTGCCTTTGAATCCCTCGCCACACTCAGGATTCAAAATCAGCACTCGCAGCAAAAAACTACTTTTCACTACTCATGCTCTGAAAGTGCTTCTTTGTGCAGGGTATAGGCTGCACAAAATCGAATTTTGTGCACAAGGGCATTAACGTATCTACTCATAAATGTATTATATTAAGGCAAAGAAAATGAGCCATACAGCCAAATGCAATAAGAAGTTCATAGATAGAATTTGTTATTATATAATATTTACTTTAATTTATTTGCCTTATGTGTTTTTTAAGATATAATAGATATTAAAATTTTAATTCAAGTACGGTAGGTTAGTTGATTTAAGAAAATTATTATTACAAAATTAATTTAATAGTAGGCTGTATAGGTCTGCAGCCTAATATCAATGTCGTAAGATTTAAAAAAAAATAATTTCCTTCAGTATTCAAAACTGTTCTAATTTTACTTTGAATTTTAATTAAAGAAATGTTATGTTATACTACTGTTTTATTTCCTCGCAATCGAAGTGAAAAGCAGAGTTTATAACTCGTCCACAAAACCATTTCTATCCTCGACATTACTATCAGCCCTCGCCTTCGGCTCGGGCTGCTAAATGTCTCGGATAAAAATGGTTTGTTTTGTGCACTTGTTGTAAAATCTACTATTGCTCTCTTGTTGCACAAATAACTATTAATCGCATTCGTTCTATGCTAAAGTTTCCTCGCTACAAAATGTGATTCACTCAATAAGTTCACTGCTGATGGAGAATTAAGGGATTATTCGTCTTTTTTTTGGTATGTATTGTTCTACGCTGTTTTTGGGTTCATGAGATTCTGCTTGCTCCACGGGTTCTTATGGATAAATTTTACCACAGGTCCCGAACTTTCCGCAAGCCGATTCATTCGGCTCCACCCTACCCAGACTCCTGTCAATTTATAAATACGAGCAATTTGCCAGAGGAGCAGCCGATCAGTGCCGAGCCGAGCTGATCTAGGTCTAGGTCGAGCAGTATTCATTTTATTCCTAAAAGGTTCTAAATGCTAGATTTTTCTTCATGGCTTAAGGGTAATGTCGTCTGTCCACTGACCTGTATGTATTCTACTAAGTAATAGTAATATATAAGTCAATGCCTGTATTAAACAAGTTTATTAGTTTATTAGCGTCTGTCACAGAATAACTTAGGTGTCAATGAAGTTATTTGATAGCAGCCACGACCGCGTAGCTGCCGTAGCAATAACGTCAGACATCTCATAGTTTAGTAATTTTGAGTTACTCTCTAGAACGATCTCGTTGTTGCCTAATTTAGTTTTATTCGCAACCTGTCAGTGTTTACAAGTAACTTTGCGATTAAGCATTTTTTTTATAGCTACTCATTGAATTATCCACTAATAAAGCAAAAAACTTTACGTTTCTCAAACTTTTATTTTGTATTACGGTTTCAAATTTGTGCAAAATCGCAGATTATGTCGTTTGTGCAAACTCATTGTACGAGGGCAAGCGTTAACAGATATCTGTTGCAGTTTAGATCCATAGTTTAATTGCAATTTTGATCTTACGAGCTACGTAATAAGGACTTAAATGAATACCATAACTTGAATCTAAAATATGTATCAATCTTCCGTGCGTCCTGTGTTCTTAGTACTAACGAGGATGCAATATCTTACAATATTGTCAGCTCGTGGTACGTACTCACTCCCGATAAAACCAGCACACAATGAAAATGAGGTCTTTTCAATAGCATGATTAAAAAAAAAAGTTTTCAAAAGCTCCCATAGATGGCTCTAGTAAAAAATGATCTGTCAAAATTGGCTGCATAAATTTGATATCTTTGCTTAAGCTATGAGTAAAAAGTTTATCACTAGTTTGACGTTTGGTTATTATTTGTTTTCACTCACTTCGATTTGACGTTGTCTTGTGAGCATAATCTATCGTGGTGTTTTATTTTGGACTTCTGTGAATTGATAAGCGCTTAATAGACAAATATAACTAATATATGCGATAATATTGTGCTTATCACAGTGCTTAAGTACTTATCTACCCAACAATTTACTTACCTAATTTTGTAAAAGAAGTAGGAGTTACAGCAAAATCGGCTGGACGAAAATGAGCAGAGCATATCCGTGAAGTTTTTCGTATAACATGCTTGTATTTAATGGCTTGTATCCATTGGGTCTTTCGCACTTCGTTCTTAGGAAAAAAGTGCGTGCCGATATTTGTACAGTATTGTACACAGCACGGGCTAGCCATGTCAGATCAACGTAGTAGATGTAGGCAGTTAAAAAAAATATATTTAATGTTGCTTGAACTTTTTTCACGGTTGATTGAATTGAAACTCAGATTTGAAAACAACTTTGACATTTTAGTTTTAAGCTATGCCATCTATCGGAGATATAGAAAACTTATTATTTTTTTTTCTTATGTCAATTTGAAAAGAGCTCATTAAAGAAGGTCATAATTTTAAATAGAAGTAAAGTGTCTTTACTAGCTTTGTTTATGGTTTCAAACTGTTGTGTTTTAATAATAAAACAACAATTACCTAAAGTTAAAATTATTATTAAATGTGAGGTCAGAATTTCAAGTGAGTGATTTAGAAATGTTACATTATTTTAGTTATTTCACTATTTTCATCATTAGGTATAGCTAAAATATGTCCACGATTGGATAGATTGTTTTTCGTATTGATTCATTTTGCTAGTGCGGTAAATTCTAATGTTCAAGACTTGAAAACTGGTTGGCCAACTAGTTCGATGACGTGTCTCGAAGCAAATAGCACACTTGAGAACAGATTTTTTTTATATGAGTCTATTAAAACGCTCCCCCCACCGAATAATATGGTAATCGACAAATCAAAATTTTACAGGAAAAATAAAAAACTGTTTTATGCGTATATCTCGGCACTGGTAGATCGTAAGGTAGACATTTAAACGTCAAAACAAAGCTAATTTTTTTACAATCTAATTTATATTATGATTTTTTTGTAATACTTTTATAAAATAAAGTTATTCACAAAAATAATGTTACTGAAATTAAATGGCAAAAGTATAGTATGCAACGCATCATTACCATATTATTCGCGTGTAAACGCAACAATATCGTAGTCAATATTAATGCATTATAGTATTATTCGTTGTAATACAGTGTCAAAAAACCTAACGGCAATATGATATTACGATATTATTCGTGTGAAATCCAAGCGATAGTGTATAATGTAATATTACATTACAGTAATATTCGTCGATGTGTGGTGTCAAAAGATTAACAGTAATATAATGTTGCAAATACATGTTTTATTAAATAATCCAGTACTTATTATTTGATTTTGCAGAAAAATAACAATAATAGAGGAAGTTGATATTAATACTGGATAATTTATAATAGCGTTTTATTAAAATTTATGAAATAAAACAAAGGTTTTATTATTTATCATAATCAGTCCTTTTATTTATTAACTAGCTGTGCCCGCGACTTCGTCAGCGTGGAATAGTGACTTTTCGGGCAGCATATATTTTGAATTACATATACCGTCGTTTGGGTAGCTAAAAATTTACTTTACAGTAATGCTTCTCTGTATACGATATTTGACGTATGGCCATCGGGGATGAAAGCATACAGGCTCCTAGGATTGCTAACCCGTGACAGAGCCACATACAACTGAGCGTGCGAGAAACAGCTGATAATTAGGTCTACACCTACAACTTTCAGCGTCTGACCTTGGGCTTTATTAATTGTCATCGCAAAACATAGACTGACTGGAAACTGGACTCGTTTAAAACTAAATGGAAAATTGTTTGGAATGAGAGGAATCCGAGGAATGAAAACACTTTTACCTTTTCCACACCGTGTTAAAATCTCTGCTTCTATCAGATTTCTTTGTAAATTGGTCACTTTTAACCTGGTGCCATTGCTAAGTTTTGGGGGGCTTAAATTTCTAAGAAGCATTATCGGTACGCCTACTTTTAATTTTAATTTATGTGCTGGTAGTCCAGGAGCATTGAGGGATTCTAAAAATTCTACTGGGTAGCTTGTAGATTTTCCTTCTTCCATGACTCTGTTAATGGAGATATACTCAACATAATCCCCCGGAACATAGCTCAAAATTTCAGCGTTTATTGTTGCTGCTTGGTCGTTTCGTGGCGTCAAAATAGCTCTTTCGCAAAGCCAGAAATTTTCGCAAGTTGGTATTTGCGTTGCGTTTCCATACACAGATGATATGAGGTCTCGCATTGATGAAACTATGTTGCATAGGTTTTCATTAAGAACAACTTTTCCTTGTTCCTGCGGTAACACACCGTTACCAATCTCAAGTAGCAAATCTGAAAATTCTTGAGCATTTTCGTTGCCTCTAATTTGCGCACGCATATTTAATGTCAAATGCAAAGGTATAATGTAATGCCACAGTCGAGAACTCTTTAGGCAGGCTCTAACTTCAACAGCCCTTGTTCCACGTGGTATTACAGGGAGAGTCTGACGAAAATCGCCACAAAAAAGCATAGTAATGCCATCCATGGGTTGATCATTTTGGTTGACATCACGCAACGTTCTGTCTACTGCTTCTACTGCTTTTCGATTGGCCATTGTGGACTCATCCCATATAATAAGGCTACAATCACGAAGAACCTTAGCTTTATCGCTGTTTCTTGAAATATTACAAACAGGGCTTTCTGTGCGGTCTAAATCGATCGGAATTTTGAACATTGTATGAGCAGTTTTCCCACCTGGCAACAATGTGGCTGCTATGCCTGATGAAGCGACAGCAAGCGCGATTTTACCTTGGCTTCGTACCTTCGCCAAAATAACTTTCGTAAGAAATGTTTTACCCGTTCCACCGGGTGCATCTACAAATAGCATTTCTTCCAAAGTACTATCAACGCTCACCAGATCAAATATCAAACGCTGTTCATCAGTTAGCCTCGAGAGTGCGCGTCCATGTACGTACTCTGATAGTATACCTTAAAAATGTCCGCCGTGATTCTTTAAATTGACATAACTTTTTTATTTATGAACCGATTGACATGAAATAAACACTAAATGTTAAGTGAAGCTTACTACAATATATTAGTGAAAACGGCATCTAAATCGAATAAGCCGTTTCTATTATATTGTAAACAAAAATAATACACAAATATAATTGTTTTATACTTTACGTGGAAAAAGGCATGCATTTCTTACGCGAATATAATGGTAATCGTCGCTTACCGAAAAAGTTAACGATTGCATGATCTGTAATAACATGTTATGGTATTATTCGTGCAAAAAGTGTGTTTAGATTTTAAGGGAATAATGTTGTTATGTTCATTACGGTACCATTGAAATTATTGTACTTTCATAAATATACATAGAAAAAATACAAAAAAAATTACAAGATTGTAATTAATGCTTTAGACACCGAATATGCAATAAAACGAAAACTGTCGTAGTACCACATTACCATGTTATTCGGTGGGGGGAGCGAAAAGAAAACTGTTTTGTATGAAAGTTGTTGATAACTGTCCAGTATTACATAACGCTTCGTTTTCATTAACTTACAAACCATATATATGTGATATTTTAAAAGATATTCGTTAAAATACCGCCGACACTATTAAATTCTAAATACTAACACATTGATGGAGATTTCTTATAATTTTGGTTGTTATGAATAAATGATTCCATAACCAACTGTTTTCCTTAATATTTTAATAACTTTTATGTCATAATACATTGAAAATCTGCGAAAAAATATTTGAAACCGCAGTCGAATAAAGCAATCTTTGTTTGATACTTAAAACAAGATTCAAAGGCTCAATAAAATGCACACAATAGTGTCTTTACTGCCAATGATAGAGTGGTACAGTCTAGTATAACGATCAAGAAGTAGTTGAGTCACTGCGGCGAGCATCAAGCCTATGATGCTTCATGGACTCCTAGTATACAGCATCGTATTCGTGGCGCTTCGCCTCCACAATTTCACGCATGCGCATTTTGGAACAGCCCACGTGCTTTAGATACCACGTGTGAAGCGTGGACGTTGTTGCAGCACTATTGTTGAAATCACGGAGTATTTACTTCATGGTTATAACAATTAAAGATCTACTAAAGGTCTGATTTAACCAACGTCGGATATCTTTTGTAGCCGTGGAACAAAATGTGACATCTCACAGTTTTGTTTGAAAAAAATGTAAGAAATTCAAAATTTATTACATTTTATAGTATAAAATGTAATAAATTTTGAATTTCTTACATTTTATATAAAATTTTAGTTAAATTCTTCCATAAGAACAATAATATTAAATCTTTACTCATAAGGCAAGCACAATAATTTACTTACTACTAAACTTACTTACTACTAATTTAATTTACTTATTTCTTTTTTTTTACCTGCTTTGTTTTTCTGACACATGGTATGCTTGCAATACCACTAACTTGTTCTCGTCTCCACCTTCAGCTGTACGTTTTATATTTTTACTACACAAACTAATCGACTTTGTTAACATCAGGCTTAGAGAATATAAGGTAACAAAAGAACAATAATTATTGTTCTTGTGAATTTGTGGTTGTTTGTCAGTTCTTTATGCGCAGACATTAATGAACAAAAAAAGGGTGCGCGGATGAGTTAGATGCACCAGGAGGTCATTTGCACCGAAGATGTTGATTTGACTGATGATTGACCCATCAAATCTATAAATCATTAGAATATCGCATCGTCATCGAATGAATTCTCGAATTCACTTTAACTTTTGTATGACTCTTTGCAGATGATGTGTAAAAGCATAAGTAGGTACAGTATAGTACTGGTAGGAGTTTAGGACCGGATTATTTAAGAATTGCGTTTCTATTTTGAATACAACATTTATCATAGCTTCAAATACCTAATTGTTAAATAAACACATATTTTTTTCTATACGTGAAAAATGTTGTTGCAGTTGGACAAATTAACTGTGTTGTATATTGATTTGAGAGATAATATTTTCTCAACTACTGAGTTAAGTCCTTCAATTCGGAATCGAAAATATAGTTCGTATCTTGAATTTAGTTTTTATTTATAAAAGTCGGTTCACTCTCCACTGGAAATCCATAGGATAAGATAATGGATAATCGATAAGAAGAAAATAAAATATAGTGATATAGATATAGTGTCAGATATATTTTTTGTGGGCGCAGAATCGGGATATGGGTAAACTAAAGAAATAACTCCTTATTAAAACTTCCACACTGGTCATTTTTATAGAGTCAATTACAAGGACATTACTTAACAGTACAGAACTAATACTCTGAAACACTGAGCAGTTCCTAGGCCATAATGGGTCGCGACCACGTCTCAACGATCACTGTCCCTCCATGGTCCATATCGACACCTTACCCCTAGACTCCGTACAACGTCCAACAAAGACATTTAAGTCTCATTTTTAAGTGCATATTTATTATAATATGAGATCAGAAATATATATAAAGATACTTTTTTCAAACTGGTTAATATACTCATCATGAATACGACATTTTCCATGAGTTTAAAAAACGCGCAATGGTCCTAATTATTATTAAAAAATAAACATTCTATTCGTAACATTACAATGTACTTTGACAAAAAGAGAATGTATTGTCCATTTCTTAAAAAAAACACTATCTACATTCAATGTACCAGGGAATCATAAACATTGAAGAGACACAATAATCGCTGTGATCATGACGTCACTAAACCTACCCCTAACTCCTGTCATCTACTACTACTAATGCAGATGATGCAAAAGATCTACATATTATATTGCGTGGCTCAATGTCATGCCATAGTTAATGATGCAATGGTTTAACATAATTGTCTAATATTCACAACATCAAGAACGTTAACTGGACAAAGAATTGTAATATAGAACATAACTAATATGTTAATTCTACGTAGAATAGACAGGAGTAATTTAAGTGATATAATTAACATGTCAACACGGTTAAAACGACACACCCGTGAACTTCTATATCAAAGGACCAGAAGCAACAACTATTTTCAATTAACTAAAACAATAGTCACGTAACATGTAGAATTAATTCTAAGTTATCTTAACCTCTCTTAGTATTCCCTGCTTTAATTGTACATACCTATATTTTAAATTGCCTATCTCGTTTGCATAATTAGATGGAGCACATCATAAAACTACAACATTTGCTTGAAATATGTTCATCGATAAATGTATGTAATTATTATCGAAGGGAATGAGTAAGTGCTTACAAAAAGTTTAAAGTATTTGTATAGCTTAACGATTTCTAGACTACGTACATATCGATTCGTCTAGTCGTCTGCCTGTGACGTATCGTCTGTGACGTCACCCGGCCGATATCCCATGAAGTTGAAATACTAGCGCAACAGGAA
Organism: Luperina nickerlii; assembly: GCA_963855955.1. NCBI lineage: Eukaryota > Metazoa > Arthropoda > Insecta > Lepidoptera > Noctuidae > Luperina > Luperina nickerlii. The sequence goes on from OY979662.1 coordinate 6,622,729, forward strand.
TGAAGGCACATGCTATGCACCCCTTTGTATTATTTAAATTCATGTTCAGATTCATTTTTACTAAAGGGATATTGTGTGTAGAGGTACTGTGTTGTGGTAATTGACATATTTTCTAAACAAAATCTGCCAAACAGCCATAAAATATTTCCATAGATAAAAATTATCTAACAATTCAAAGACAGCCCTGAAAATCTTAAAAAAAAACTAGATATGGTTGAAATAATAAAAAGTAGTAGTCGTAGAAGTTATGGTAAAGTAGTAGTATTATTCTATATTAAACTTATACAATACTAATGAAATGAATAATGCTAAGTCACGTAAGAATATTATCGTCAAAGAGTAAAGTGTCAAAGGTATTTTGAAACATGTGTGGTGCAATTATTATAGTCTCCTTATCCTACCCTGCCCAGCAAACAGTTATGGTACAGGTCAAGTTCACTACACATACGACGCTCAACGATGCGCTTGCGTGAAAATGTAAAGTCAGCTGCAATTCAAAACTAATACTACGAGTCTAAAGGTATCAGGAACTTGAAAAATACACATTAGCCATATCTGCTAAGAGCTACATATCTGCATACGACTTGAGATATTTTCATTGCATTGTAAAGTACATAATTATAGAGATAGACAGCCGCATTCCTTTATACATAATTATTGTGATACTGGATATATACTGTGTCTCCATGTTTTCTTTTTTGATGATACATTATTTTTATAAGCACTAGAACCCTCAGAAAATGCTCAAAATTGCCGCTGTCAACTGTCGCTGTCCTCTTGACAGCCTAGTGTACAAATATGACAACTATTAATGAAAAATGGAAAACATAGGGAGACAGTATATATCCTTCTTATTCTGTTAATGAAATATCTTTTAAATTCGTCCAATATTGGAGGAGAAAATAAGCAAGAGCCAAATCTTAAATTGTGACTTTAATTAGGCTTTTTAAAAAGTCTTTCCGACCGCATTTCCTCTTAATATGAGTATGTAGATAGATAGATAGATATAAAACGTTTATTCAGTGCAACAAAAGACACAATACAGGTATTAAAAACATCAAAAAATTAAAAAGTAACAAAGATTAAAAATATAAATTGACCCATAGACACTTAGCTCATAAACATCTATAACGGTCGATCACTACTGGGCGGTGTGTCTCATGGTTGCACCAAACGGGAGTCCAGCTCAGCATAATATAATACCTGACGCTGGTATTCTGCTGCATCCCGTTAGTGACACACGGATGTCGAGAAGACACATCTGAGTATGTATATTAATAATTTTTGTTTGTTGTTTGTGTATGTTTATTGTTATGTATTTTTTTGTTTGTTGTGTATGTACATTTATTATGTTCGTAATATAATTTTTATAAACGCGTTTTGATTTTTATCAAATGTCTCTTTTATTGTTTTATAGCAAAAGGCAAAGTTCATAACAGCATGCACAAAAAAGCTAACTCAGTGCACGATAGATGGCCCTCATCGATTTAAAAGCATGCTATGGTTTCGTTCACACGATTTCATTAACGGTCCGACAGCCAGTATAGAATATGCTAGATGTAATGTGTGTAGATTGTAAGCTATAGGAACGCTACAATAATCAGTCTCGCCTTACAAAAAAGAGGCAGTAATGAAATAATATTTTTTGACAGTTCGGTAACATGGACTTATAATACTGTGAGATACACCTGTGAGGTTTATTAATGTCGATTCTGTAAAAATCTCACCGTGAAAATTTAGGTTAAGTGAGTTTGTTTTTGCTAGGAATTGACACTATTGACAGCTCACTCCACGCTCACTTCACCTAAGTTTTCACGGTGAGATTTTTACAGAATAGCACCGCTGGTCCTTAGATTCGTATAAACATCTAGGATCAGTTCCTATGCCTGTTATTTATTTATTGAATAAACTAAACTTTAGGTAAATAGAAGAATAAACTAGGGTGGGTTAATCAACTCAACAACAGTGAGAATAAAATTGATAGATCCGAATTTTTATTTTTCTAATTTGTTTATTGACGCTTTATAATCTGTGAGCCTAATGGGATTTCCCGTTGGCAAAAATGACGAATTTCCTTGCGAACTTTGTTCACCTATTTAACCTCATTAGGCGACTATTTTTTTTAATCTTTCTTTAGTGGTCACATTCGCTATAAAAGGAACTTTTGTGCAATATTTCATGCTTCTAGAGTCTGCGGTTCTAGGCTGTGCGTTGTCTGAATATAAGATTTTTAATTTTATGTAGATATACATACATGATACATTCATGTATATTATTATTAGAGGCCTATGTCCAGCAGTGGACGTCTTTCGGCTGAAATGATGTTGATGTATTATGTAGCAATTTTGTTCCTGTTTCCGAACTCTCTTTTATGTAACATAACTTATTAAGGAGGCTAGAGAGGAATGTTGTTTTAATTCTATTTTTAATTTTCTTCATAATTGAGGAAAATTCAATGTTCACAAAAATCGAGACTAAAATATAATTATTTAGTCTCGATTTTTGTGAACGTTTTCGTTTTGGTCATCGTTGGGCCATATTTAGGTAATAAAGAGAAATTTTAAGATAAACTATCAGTAGTACGGCTAATGTAGATAATTATAATAATTATTATATGCACAATTTTGTAAATACTCCGTTTATTATTTTTCCTTGTCACTAGTTTCGACGAATTGGAAGCAATTAAAAAATCTAAAATTGTTAAAATATGTACATAACTGGAACCTTAGCAATTAAATTGAAGTGATGATTGTGTACGTTTTGTCCGAGGTTAAAACCTGAACAACTGAAACAGTACACTATCAATGTTGGTAGATGATAACTCTTACTGAGTCATGTAATGCTGGTATTGTTCACGTTTTTCGTATCCATGGTAACGAACGCTGCATCTAGGCCGCCGCGTAAATGAGAAGAGACCGGAACTAACTGTTGGTACGCTCAGCATTGTTTCTCGTTCTGACACTACTGATAATACCAGTCTAGACAAAGATAGGGGAGAGTGAAACGACTGTATTGCCGTCAGTTACTACACTATACGTCATCGTACCACGTGCAAGGGAAAAGGAAGGAGGTGTAGTTGTATGCCGCCATTTTCAATACCTATATATTAACAAATGGTTACCAACAGCGCCTCTCGTCAATGCCTTTCAAGCACCTTAAGCCATCGCGGACGCCTGTTTTAATAGTTTAGTTTTGCTTGGCGGATTTCATATTCCGTAAGTACCAAATTTAGTTCAAGTAGCAAAAGTCGGTCTCAAAGTGACAGTTGCTTATTGTGAAGTATCACGTCAAAGGACAACGTACGGTCAGCAACAAAATTCGATTAACACTTAATCTTTTTTTATTTCAATTATTGAGCAAAACATTTGTTCAAAATTGAGAAGTTCAATGCAATTTAAAACAAATATTTTGCTCAATAACTGAGATTAAAAAGTATTAATCGACTTTTGTTGCTGACTGTACTAATGCAAATATAAATCAGCGTTAAGAGTCAACCTCAAAATATGAGGACTGGAGACAGAAAAATGTGGATTAACTTGAAAGGGTCAATCCTTAATTTTTCTTAAGAATAATCATGTTATGTGCACTTTTGGTCGCGACAGAAGCTATAACCAAGACAATTTAAAACCATAATAAAAGTGTACCTGTCTGGTTGGTCTAGTCATAGTGGTTGTTAGTGCAGATGCTGTGATCGTAAGGTTGGGGGTTCCATTCCCAGGTGGCATGGTAAAGGGCAAAAAAGGCGATACATGGATGTTACACCACTGCCAACCCCTTCGGAGAAAAGCCGTGCTGTCATGAAACTATTTCATTTCTCTCACACCACTTAATCTTCATGTCCTCCTAGTCACAGCCTCTATAAATAGAATTCGGCGCCAGACTTTACAAACATACATAGATACAATAGTACCTTCATCTATTGCCAATGCACACGTCATCTCTGTTGCACTAGTGTCTCTGGTCAGCGATTATCGAACAGGTCAGTCAGTTCTTAACATTTTAGCATGATGCTATGAAGTCATAGTCAGATTTTTTTTACATGACATAAGAGAGTTAATTCGAAATAGGTTTTGGTAAAAATAAAACCTTCAAAACTGGTAGAAAGAAAGAAAAAAAGGATAGGTAGAATTAATTTTAACTACGTATAGAATCTGGCCAAACATTAATCCGTATGTGTAATTCAGTGAGCTGTTAAGTTTGCATGCGATTTACTGTCAGGTTTGAGATGGACAGAAAGGCATTTAAAAAAATAAGTAATGTTTGGCGTGGCAATCATAAATTATACCAAATGCACAAAATATTATATTTTGATTGATGATGATATTATAAACTAACGAGAGCCTTTTCAGGTGATAGTCGAGGCTTTTCACTACAGGTTTTCGTTCGGGTCGTATCACAGACTCAAGCATTACTTAAAACTCTTAAACTAGTTCAAACTACTTCAAACTGATAGCGCACGGAACGGCAACGCCGCTCCTTACCTCCTCCGAAGCAATAATTGATGTTTTTGTCTCGGAAACTGTTTTTTGTTTATTACGTGGAAACTACAAGGCCTAGAGACTTGAAAATTTTGCTGCCTATGGCAGCTATTATGCCTTAATTTTTGAACTATAATAAATAATCATATCTTCTTTCGTTCGGAAGATATGACATGAACAGCTGGCACCCCAGCTATTCATTAGGAAGCGCCCGACGCCCTTCAAAACAAACGGTTGCAGCTGCGGACGAAGGTGGAACTACTTACACAAGTATAAACCCTTTTGAAGGTCAGGGACAAACGTTACGAGACAGATGGCATTGGTTTTAGTTTATCTTTCGTATTTTTGATTTTCATTAATGATGACTCTTTTCTGTTTTAGAGTTAGGATTGTAAACTGAGGGACGAAAAAATTTACATAATCTGTTCAGTTTATGACTGCAACCCTTTATTCGTGTATCTATGTGCCGAGCGTTTCTAAAAGCAATGAAGAAAGTTAGCCGGCTAAGTTCAGACATAAAGTACCTAAGTTTTTACGGTCAAAAATATATACATACATAATACTTTTGAAGCGAAAACTTCTTTGAGTGCGTTGGGCATTTTTTGAGATGGGAAAAACCATTGAACTCGCGCCACTGTTACCGTAAGCGACACCGCGCGTGTTTTGTTTATAAGACGATTAAAAAAATACCCGCTTCGGATGTGTTCGGCTGTACTCGGTTTTAATGTATATCCGATATGACAGTGAGTAATGGCAAAGTATTCTGTTTGTGTTTTGTTTTCACTTCTGTCGGCTTTTCCGGAGTGCCACTGTATTTTTTTTTATTAACAAATAATAGTTCAGAGGTAAGCTGTTATTTATTATGTACTTTAACTTAACAAATTGAAAATATTTTGTCTGTAAAGGCCGACCAAAGTTAACGCAATGCCTTTTCTTTATTTTCATTTTTTTTTTATTTAGTGCCTTTGCCATTCCTTGTATTATTTTTATTTCTTAATTTTTGAAGTGAAAACTTCTTTAGCGGCGCTGTGTACTTTTTTTGGAATGGGTAAAAACTTCTAAATTCGCGTCAGGTCACGTGACCCTGATCGAAAATTCGTAAGACGTGACGCGCGTTGTTGAGGACAGCGCCATCTATGCACATCGGGAAGAACTACGAGGGCCTCGCGTACTAACTACGTAGGCCTCGCGTACTAACTACGTAGTTCATCCAACAACGACGAGATGGCGCTGAACCACGATTTGTAAATCTGAATAAATTCCTTTCACGAGAAGAATAAACCAGTCACTTTGGTCATCATACCTGATTTGCAAAAAACCCTATAAAATAAGGAACACACCTTAACACGCGTGTTTTGTTTATAAGACGATTCACAAAATACACTCGTAATTGTTCAAGTTTTCACTTCTGTCGGCACTACCGGAGTGCCTGTGTTTTTTTAAGTAATTTACCACTTCATTGCTTGATTTTTTTTCCTTCGCCTTAATTCCATTGCGTACTGGTTGATATATGGGGACCACGTACCACGGCCTAACTGACGCTATACGGTTCGATATCGCTCCGCTGAACTACTAGGGACGCAGAACGAATGGAAGCTATATGCAAGTTTTTGGTTTCTTGGTGTGACGTTCATAAAAGGATTGCCAACTACAACAGAACTCAATAGAGTCCTTAGAACGAGAATGAACACAGGGTAGGCCTCAATTGTGTCTGTTTTAGCATAGTACGCGAAGTTGAAAAGAAAGAAAGAAGAAGGAAGAAAAGAAAAGAAAGAATAAAGATTGAGATTGAGGTAAGATTAACCTTTTGAACGCCACACGTCAAAAAATAAAAAACGTGCCCTCGGCGTCAAAGTCTGTCACGTAGTCGAACCGTGGTGTGCTGGGCACATTTTGGTTTGTCATCTATACATGACTGTGGCGGTCAAAAGGTTAAAGTTATGTTTCTATGACATAGCTGACGTCATTGCTACGGCAGCTAAGTGGTCGTAACACTCATAGCTGAGCAGAGAGCTAAATATTGTTTTTCCACCCGTGCTTTATATGAAAATATCAAACTTTTACGTAATCATCATCAGCAGGCACTGAAGACCTTAGCTAGACATCCTCGGCTACGCTTATCCAGACTACGTAAGGGTACGACGGTTATTACATAGATTTGCTGTAACATTATTTTGAGAATATTCAGCACTACAGGTAGACGAATTGTAAGCATTACCCGTTATGTGAGTCGTCATTTAACGGTAACTAATTAAATTGAAACTTTGCCATTAATTTCTCTTCGCCTTTAAGGCTCGTACACACAGCCGCGACGCGACACGCGACACAAAGGCACCGCAAGTCGCGCAACGAGCGGTGCCTTTGAGTCGCGCGCGATTCGCGTGGCGCGTCGCGCCTGTTTGCAGGAGCCTTTAACGTTCGGTCTAATTGTTCGTTATAATTTTATTAATACCGCTCGTGTAGGAAATCTATAATTTATGTACATTTTTTAATTTTGTCAGTCCAAATTCACATTGGTATTAAAACATCGACCAATTTGACTGTGAAACAAGTTATAATAATACTGCTCCTTATTGAAAACAACAGCTATGAACTTTTTTTAGCCGTTAATGTCCCACTGCTGAGCAAAGCCATCCCTACTTTATTTCCACCTCTCTTTGTCCAGAGCTGCCACAAGGACCAATCTTTATCAAAGGAGTCCAGCTAATCCCGCCATCTCCGTCAGGGCCTGCCGCGATCTCTTTTACCACTAAGCGGGACCCACTGGGTCGTAAGTTTGGCCCACTGATCGTCTGACATGCGGCAGATGTGTCCAGCCCAATTCCATTTAGGCGTGGCAGCTTTCCGAGTGATATCAGTTATTTTAGTGATGGAACGGACTGTTGTATTCTTAACCCGGTCCACAAGTTTCATAGCTTTTCATAGTTTCATAGCTCTCTGGCAAAACTCGAGCGTGGACCTCTGTTGAATTGTCAAAGAACTATGTTTGAGAACCATACGTGAGGATGGGGAGAATACACATGTCAATGAGTCTTCTCTTGAGGGAATAGTGGAAGATCGCCCTTCATTTGATGTTTCGTGGCCCAATAGCTCTTCGAGGCATTTTCGGTGCGTCTTGCAACTTCTTTGTTTTGTATTGAGTGGAAAGAGACCATTTGATCAAGATAGAGATTCTCATCGACATAATTATTTAACCTCCCCAACTGTCCGTGGGGACTCTTCTTTTATGTGTGTGCTAGAGGGTGTATATTCATATTGGTAAGCCTTGCATGTGTGCTCTCATACCATTCACTGATTGGATTCGATCGACCTGTGACGTCACGATACGCCATGCACTAGATAGTCGAGCCATCGCTTCTGTGCTTATGAGATCCTAGTAACACCGGACAAAAACGGTTTTTTATCATTGACAGGCCTAGTTTTGACCTACAAACATGGCTTGTCATTTAGGTAGTTAGGTGCATGTGTACTATATGTAGGGACATTTTCATCCTTTCAATCAGGACAAACTGTTGATACTCCATGGACCTTTCAATTCAAACGTGAATTCAATGACAATTACCAGAGAATCTTTGTTTCTGTTATTGGGAGCCGCTTTGGTTCTTGTTCTTAGTTTTCATCCGTAATTTCCTCAACGCATAAGGGAAAAACAACAAAGGATCTAATAAAATGACATGGGTCGTAATCACCGTCAATTATTTTTTTTATTTTTTTTTTTATTTATTCATTAACACATACTTTGTTTTAACAGGTAAGACCCAAGCTAACAAAAGCAGTCATAAAATTATCTGCAAAATTACCAAATAATTCTTTTGACATAACAGAGGAGACCATGCAGTCACGTTTCATACAAAGTTGGGCCCAAAACCCAAAGTCCAGCGAAAGAAAATGTATTATTAGGGTAACGTGTCGAGCCGCTAGCCCATTAAATTAAGAATGAATTCGTTTCTAAGAAGGCCACTATCGTGTAAACAATTTTAAAAGAAAAATTCAGAATAAAACTTTTTGTTATTAAATAGGAATAAGTGACAGTCACAACGTTCGTCGACGTTTCATTCCTACAGTACTTGTAATTATTTTTCTGTTGTTTTTGATACGAAAGTTTGTTTATTCGTTTACGTTATAAATCCGCCATTTTCTTGAACTTCGAGCCTATTAAGACCTTACAGTTTTTATGAAACACATGGCATGGAGACGCGCGGCGCATCTGTTGCCACGGAAACAGTACGCCGCTCCTGCCAGGACTACTAGCACAACATGAACTAGGAAGAGTTACTAATAAATTTACAACCTGCTTCCTTGAATTCTGCCAGGTGGCGACCTTCACAAGGTGGCTTCATTGGGAGAACAATGAGAGAAGCCTAATAAACTGTGTATAAACATTGAAATTGAACATTGCCTCTAGCTCAACTAATGAGTCTATACCCCAACTGCTATAGGTTATTTTACATGATAAATTCATGAAAATAATAAATACTAAAGATGAATAAACTAACATTTATTAATATAATAATTAATAAAACAACTAGAAAATTAATTAAGAAAAATGATCGCGTAACGAAAACTATGAAATTTTTTGTTTATACTCGTACTTTACTTACATTTTTACTGACTAGAACCTCCCGTTATCAAAATTATGACTAGCCATAAAGGCAACTCAAGAAGAGAATATTGTGAAGGAAAAAGGGTTTTCAACTTGTCATGAAATTCGACTGACTTTTATTCTGTCTGAGTTCGAATCAATTACATAAATCAATGGATCGAATTATCATTTTGAACTTGAAGCTTGGCACGAATACTTATCTAAGTAATTTATAAAGTTCGTCATTTTTTTGCAATCCAAAAATATATTCTCCCTAAAGGGAGATTAGATTGGGGGTGTCAAATTTTGTATGAAAGAATTTTAACAAGCGGTCCAATTAGCTCGAATTAGCTCGGTCCAATTAACTCGGTATGTAAGACCAAAATAAATTATAAAGTGTACCAGGGTTATTCGAAAATCTACCCCTAACGGGGTGAAGAGGGGTGGTAGCCAATTTCACAGAGGAGTATTTTATTACGTGGCTTGATTAACTGGAAAATTGGAATAATAATAATAAATGGTAATTGGTATATAATATTGTATTGGTATTGGTATTCGGTATTGGTATTGGTAATTGGTATTGGTATTGGTATTGGTATTGGTATTGGTATTGGTATTTGGTATTGGTAATTGGTATTGGTATTGGTATCTTTTAGTCAACTTATAGAATCATCCCAGACGATTTTTCATAATTCCACCCCTATGGGGGTGAAAAGCGGGGGACACAGTTTATTTGAAAAATCTGATCCCTTTGATCTATAAACTTAAAACATGCCCGCATACTAATTTGTCTAAATAAATGATAAAGATCATAAACATACATTTTCGGAATTGTTAGAGGAAAGTACGAATTTCACGCGGACTTGTGATAATAATTCGCTTCCTTTAATTTGACGTTTTTTCCATTTCTTTAAGGTATGTTTACTTTAGTTTGTGTACTTTTATTAGTACTTACCTAGGTAGGTAGGTACTAATAATAATAAAAAATTGGTACCTTAATAGTGTTTCTTTTTCAGACAACAGTTGGTGCAAGGTTTGACCTCATTTTTCCGAAACAACTTAACGACTCTGGCTTCAAATCTGCTGAGGAATAAATAGCTGAACAGGAAACTCATCTGTAAACATTCAGGTATGTGGTTCTTTTTTGTTCTTTTTCCCAAGTTTGTATTTTTATATTCTACTCAAGAATATTACTTCGAAGAGTTTATTAAAATACGGTTACAAGAGATTGTATACAGTCGACATCGTAATTACTTTACCACTTTTGATACACACTTTTTGTTTTTTTTTTAACTATGTAACTGTCACGTCGGTCCTACAGCTAAATGAAAACTTGATGTTTTAAAACATAAAAGTGACATTCAACCTTAAGATGGTAATTATGAGATCAACAGATAAATATAGAATCAAAATACTTGAATCATTTGACATGCATGCTATTAAACTATCCCTGTTGTATTGTTGTAACAATTTAATGTTTTTAAGAAAAGTAAAATATATTTAAACAAAAAAATCAACAATTCAATATAAAAAAACACAATTCCTTACTTAATTAAAAACAAAAAGAAATACTCCTGCTTTACTTTTCCACACAACAGTAGAACTGCCAACGCAACTTCTAAAAATCCTAAATGTAACTCACAAGGCCGACCTTCCGCTATTTTTATCTCTGTCACACATTCCAAAAGATTCGCGCGGCCCTCTTTTGCCTACTAAACAAATGGATACCATTCTTAGAATTATGTCACTCGAGAAGGCCGCTACCGCGGTTTCAACGACAAAATGTCATGACAGTACTGGTTATACACGCCTTAGGGCAATAAAACTATCATCAATAATATATACATGAAAGGACAATATAAAGAATGGGCCCGGCTTGTCCATAACATTAAATTCTACTGAAATGTAGATTTTTTAAATACTATCTGATTTAATGATACATCCATTAATATCTGTCGATATTATACAGCAAGACATGTCCGATATTTGTTGCATTCTACGAGGTGATCTTTTTGAAACTGATGCCGATATTATTGCCGGCACGACATCATTTCTTTTTCTTCCATACTTTTCTCACCCCCCCCCCCCCCACCTCACCTTCCACTCACCTTGGTAGTACTTTAATGATGATATTATATGGTTCTAACCATACACACAGGTCTTCAATCGTTTGTTTGGTATTCCTCTACCATTATAGCTATCGATATTCATACTCAAAACTTTTCTCACGGTATTTTCCTCATTCCTCCGTATCACTTTTTAGTTAAACTCATTTCTTATTCTATCTATTCGTGTAACATTACACATTCTTCTTAGCATTCTCATCTCAGCTGAATGCAATTGCCTTTCATTAATCCCTTTTGTGGCCCAACATTCTGATCCATACAAGACAGTAGGTCTAACCATTCCTCTTAAGTTTCTCTTATGTTTAAGGGGAATGCGAGAGTCGCAGATTGTTCCCGTGACCTGCCGCCGCTTATGACTGTACTTAATAATGAAAAATCACTCTTTCAAACACCTAATTTTCTGCACATAATATGCCAAAAACAAACTCGATTTTACTCATTTAAGTCGATCGACTGAAAAACTCGAGTTGACGAATAATGCTAACGTACTAAATTTTAAATACACTCATGGAAACATTATGAGACGAAAAAAAGCGAAAAAAAGTGTGTATATAACAAACTTGCTTCATAATCTATTGAAACTCCGTACTACGCTAGACCAGCTCACGGCCATAGTGTTACCACTGTCGTGCAGCCTACTGTACATTAGCTATTTAAATAAAATTGTAAGGAAAGCGGTTCAATTTAATGCGTAGGTAAACCCTTCCGAATTTTGCACTCCTGGTAGAAGCCGGCCGATTTGTACGATATCACTTGCGCGATACACGCCATGTATTATGAGTTTCCGTTAACATAAAGACCAAGTCGGAATAAATGATACAGCGCTTTTCCAACCATATGCTATAAATCACTCCTACGTGGATAGATAGATGACTCCGCAGCGGCCAATCAGCGCATAGAGTTAGCGTAGTTAAAGTTAGCTTTTAGAGAACATTGTTAACTTGCTCAAAGTAAACATTCAGTATAAAATACTGACAACATGCAGCCGTTTAGCGTTGTCAGCTAGGCGGGCTGTGCTGAGGCGACTTCTGCAGGTAGGGAAAACCTCAAACGGCGCAAATATTCCAATCTTATTAGACGTTATAAGTTGGAGCCGTTTGGGATTGAAACACTAGAGCCATGGTAAATGATAAATGAGTCAGTCGACTTTTCGCATGACCAGAGGGCGGGCCTATTTTTCGGCCAAAGGATCAGCATCGCCATACAACGTGGAAATGCTGCCAGCCTTTTGGACACTATTCCAGTTGACGAGTGATGCGGACGATTTTTTTTTTAATTTCCCTTCCTTTGCGTTTTACTTGTACATAACCAAGTACATATTATATATTTTTTTAAACTGTTAGGAAGTTCATATCTTGGAAATTGAATTAAATAATATTATCTGAAAGCGATCATCACAATACAATTTGCACATAGACGGAAAATACATAACACAGTACTCGTAAAATCCACTCACACACATTAAAGTACTCAAGGTTTCGACCTATGTAGTTATCATTTTACTATATTCGTCCTCGGCAACTCATCCCTACGAAGAGAGCACTCTTTAGTCGAGCTGTACTTTAATAGAAAAGTTTCTATGGATTTAGTTGAGGTGAATCGTGTCAACAAATGTAACTTCCGTAGCTATGGGAAAATCTAACTTCCGTAGGTATGGGAATTATTAAGTACGGCTTTGGGTAGGTTGTGTTAAAGTTCATAGGTCGGCTGGGGTGGCCCTTGATGACAGAGTACCATAATAATTTATGAGAGGGTAGTTTCATTTATGTCCACTTTACAATTTTCCAGTAGCAATTCACTCCAGTGCTCCAATCCAGTGTTGCATAATACTAATATTATAAAGGCGAAAGTTGGTGAATGTGTTTGTATGTTTGTTACTTCTTCACGCACAAACAGCTGAACAGATTTGGATGAAATTTGGCACACAGATAGTTTATAACCAGGATTAACACATATAATACTTTTTATCTCGATATTCCCACGGGATCGACACTTATGCGGATGAAACCACGAGGCGCAGCTAGTCTGGAATAATCTAAACACTGTTTTCAGTCTATTAGGTACAGTGTACTCAATCTATTCCACCCTAACCCTAGCTTAAGCCAACCCGCGCCGCTGAGCCTGTAATTTTAAATTGGAATTGTCTAAACTGCCTTTTCTTGAAACCATGAACCATTATGACGTTGACAGCCGGCTTTTAGTACAATTTTCACAGTTTACCTACACGACGACGTCCAGATCTGGCGATTGAAATAATGTCCTCGAGCGGTATGATTCCTCTTTGACTCTTGCAACTTTGAAGAATAGCAATATACCTAAGTTGCTGTTCTTCAAAGTTGCAAGAGTCAAACATACCTATGTTGCTGTAAAGCATAGCGTAAATAATGTAATAACCTACCAAGGAAACATAACCACAAAGAACCCTACATTTGTAAACTAGACCTTCACAAACACTACAGTAATTAATCTATTTCGGTTTCCTTTTCGTCAGTATTGACGGTTCTATGAAAACACTATAATGCTTAAATATATAAAATTCAGTTGTACACGAAGAAGAAGAAGAATGTTTAAATATTTTGCTCTGCTAATTCCGAGGAAATAAGAAACGTTTCCATAGAACTCTATACAAACTTCTGTCAATGTCACTACAGGGTTAACGACCTGACCCGCAGCCAGCTTGACTCAGGGCCACCAGATATTGCTTATTCAGTCTTGCGTACTAGGGGTAGTACGCAAGACTGAATAAGCAATATCTGGTTAGCTAGTACCAGAGCGGGAAAGAAAATACACGAGTCGTCACAAACCGTTTCGTAGCATCAGTAGCAATCTGCAGCATTCAGTAATATCAAAGTCGTTGTAGTATTCGCACGTCACGTCTATTAAAGTTGAAATACGTTCATAAAATGGTATTTAACTTGGAATTAAATTATTTGTGACAACTAAAGTGGAAGAAAAGAGGCATTAGCTTTATAGTTCATAAATAAGAAAGGGACGTATTTTGTGAAATCGATCGGAATGAGACATAAATGTTTGTGCCAGAATGTTCGCGTGTATAGTTATTCTGTGTTTGATGTTTGTTGATTCCTCAAACTTGACGTGAAGGTAAACTGCATAATAAGCGAATCTTGTAAATAATAGACTAACCTTAATTAGAACAGCTGTAAAATTAACCTTACATATTTTTGTAAAATCAAGGAAATTTATTGTTAGTAAAATTGACTAAAGGTACCGATTTAAATTGTCCGTATATTCAAATCACAACTGTCATTCTTAGACAGTTGTATGAAATGGGTTATAATCATAGTAAACTGATGCAGGGTGTCAATTTCCTTAACAATTATTTTCCTTGATTGTATATAGGTACGCAGACGAATGATTACTCTGTAAACATTTTAAGTGGTATTTAAGCTTAAGTCCCTCGATCAGGCTGCCGGGAAACCAGCGCAGGATAGTATGGTGGTAGTGTAGTAGTGTATTGTTCAAGGCGCTCCTAAATGGGTAACGCTTTTCTGGCAATGTGTAACTGCAACACATTGCTGGCATACCTAATGTTTTAAGTTTCGTCCGGAAATACCTAAAACATTGCTGCAATATTCAGCAACATTTTCCTAAACTGAAAATATTGCCGAGTAATTGCACTCCCGCAAGTATTGCAGAAACACTTTTTGAACCATTTCGTCAGCCATTGAAATGAAATTATTTATTCTTCCCCTTACTAATAAACCTTTTATTAAACCAGATGAATAGTTACACACTGATTTCTCTCTTTCAGTCGTCAGTAATTCGATTTTCGAAAGAAGAAGACAAAGCGTTGTGTAACTATACAGACGCTATACAACGTTTATTAGTAAGGGGGTCTGTGAATAAGATTTCGGACTTTACACGTCATATTATAAAAAGTAAATAAGCTAGATGAGGTCGGCGATTGTTGCCAGTGTACTGTAAACGAAAATTCTACCGGCCATACTATTTTAGAAATATTGCTAGACAATACATTTTCTATACATATTATAAACTAAAGGCACTTCTCGTGTATGAACAACGCGGTCTTCTAATCTACACAACGAATTTTGTTGCGGTTTTCACCATCAATTAGTTAGAGATTTTATTCCAAAAAGGATATTATGAAAAATATTAATACATCAGACAAGACTCAAGCTTAGCTTAAAACTAGTTTAAAGATATTGGATTGACTTAAACTAGTTTTAAGCAATGCCTGCGTCTTGAGTGAGGTTCTGTAATACGGGTCTTAAGTGTGTGATAGTTTTGACATGAACTGGCAGATTTCACCCGGTTTTTCATACTATCGGTGCCGGGCAGCCTGAACATTTGAAAATGTACTTATTTATATTACTAATATCTCATAATTATCAGCTTTAAGCGAATGGTGTTACTGATTAATTCATTGTAAAGATTTGGATTCCCAAGAAAGCGGTGTCGCCACGGGTGAGGCTAGACGATTGTAATTTTGTGAGTCTGTATTTCTCAGTCACTTAATTTAGGCTGCGTTTGATTTATTATACAATCTGAGTTTTTATAAATAAATAAAATAATAAAATCATTTTAATTCGACTATCATTGATTCATAATAGAAATAATACACTCATACAGTCACATTACATACACAACACTACAAATTCAATTCGATTCAAAATAAAAAATATACACATCATATCATATTTGTATGTACCTGCCCATAAAACGCTAAACTGGTCATTTTAATTATCTTTATGACCAACTTTTAGTATTGGACAAACCTTTGAATCTCGAAATAAAATCTGCTATCCCGTACATTTTGTCTAAATCAACATGAAATGTATGGGCCAGCTGTTTTTTTAACGTAAATTACGTGAAACATGTTGCGTGTAAATGAGAGATATTACGGTCACGCAACATCGTGACCGTAATATCTCTCATTTACTCTATAACTGCCGGAATATTGCGGCAGACAAAATAGGGCACTATGTAAAAATTACGACATTCATAAATATCTATTCATTGTCATAGCAGTCGTCATCTGGAGGTGCTGTCATGTATGTGGCGACATAGCTTTCTTAAGTCAAGCTTAGGTTAGTAGTATTTTTCTAAATCATGGTAAACATTAAGATATTTTTAATTTATATTCATTTCATGTTTTAACGCCCGCAACGTTGGCACACCAACTAACTACGCGGGGTAACAATGTTTAAGTTGTTACATTTCAGTAGCGTGCGTCAATTACTATAATTTAAACCTTATGTTAGTGTTACTAAAAGTCACATGACACGCGCTTTCGATTTGCAGCGGCCAAAACAGAAAACAATATTTGCATAGAACCTTTAATTATCCAAAGTTGTCGTTTCCACAGCCGACCTCACATCGTTCGCAAGTAACAATATGAGTGTGAGCTACCCTTGCAATCTTTTGAAGCGTACGTACTAACATTAGTACTACTCTAGGCCAGCTTAAGGTCAAAATGTTACCACTGAGGTGCAGTCGTCTGTAAAAATGACAAAAACAGCTAGCGCTACCTTTTTGTTATTGCTAATTTAAATATTGATACGTGTAACGGGCCTCTGCGAGTTGGCTGCGGCCCCTCGTAGGCCTCCCAAAGGTCCGGGACCCCAGGGTTCCGAGAAATATCAAAAGACTGTAACTATTTGCTAACGAATGTAATATTTAAAAATAAACGCCTAAAATGCATTGCCATGGTTTTCTTTTTATGTTTCATAATTTGCTTACTAAAGCTGTGTCGCATAATTCCCATTTTCATTATTATATCGAAAAATAAATTATTGTAGGAAATAGAGAGACTCTCTGCTTAGAGTGCATCATGACAACAGTATCCGTTCGCAAGTACAGTAGGTTATCAGGAAAAGCAGTTCTCCGGGCATTATATTATTTATTATATTTTAGTTTGAAATTTTTCTTTAAATAAGTATATATTGAAAATGAAATAAAATTTAATTAGGTACTACGTTCACCTTTTATACCCTGTTTTGTTTATCCAGTAAAAAAAGTGAGCCAGTATATTAGTATTGATGGACAGTTCGGCAAAAATATCTGGCCGCCAAAGAAAAAAGCAACATACAAGTTGAAAATATAAAATCACGGTTATCTATTCGTTATAGCCAGGAACTATTGATAAAAAGTGTCCTAATATTTCTCATAATACTATCAGATAGCGGTTACTGGATTCCGATCTTAAATATAGAAGCATCGAGAAAACATTCCGTATCGAGACACATTAAAAAACAGTAGTGCAATTCTGTAAAAATTTCACGTAAAAACTTAGGTGAAGTGAGCTTGAAGTGAGCTGTCAATAGCGTCAATCACTAACACCAGGTGGAATGACAGCTCACTTCAAGCTCACTTCACCTAAGTTTTTATGGTGAGATTTTTACAGAATAGCACTACAGATGCTAACCTGATTAAGCCTTAATTGGTCGCGTGAGGTGTGACACACCCCAGTGCATCTTTGAAGGTTTAAAACTCTTAAAATTTTGAATTTACTGGGCTGATGTACCCGGTAGCTCCGTAAAGACGCAAAACCTTTGTGATGTAGTAGCAAGCAGCACTTCCTGATCTACACTTGTGTCAGGAGAGCACCTTTGGGGATGTTAAACAGCCCACGTGACTATTTCGGGTATGTTTTCTATTTCGGGTATGTTTTTTAATCAAAGACAGAAAAACAAAGACAAAGTACTTGTTCAAAATGTCAAAAACATGTGTGCAATTACCACATGATTGTTATCTGCAAAACTTGTGCGGAAGAAAACTAATATACATCTATGTTCTTGTTTCAAGGATACTATTTATTTGTTTATGTTTAAAATATGTGTAATAGTTAATTAATATGTGAATAAAAATATTCTAAACAATAAAAAAGGATTTAAGATGTATTTCGTATTTTATGTATATGATCATTTGGGGTGTCACACACCCCACGCGACCGTTAACGTAAATTTTTATGCGCGCCCAATTAAGGGTTAAAAAGTTTTTGGGCATTGATGAAGGTTTGTGTGAAAAAAAATTACGCTCTTGTTGCCTAGTGTAGGAAATTTTTTAGACTAGGCAACACACACTTAAGCAGAAGTATCGTACTTACGTATCGTACACGATAATAGTGTAGTCAATTTTACATAAAAAAATAACAGTTGCATGTCATACTTGATAAGGGGGTTGTACCTACCCCAGTACTTGATGACCTTACTGTTTGTACAACAATTTGATTCTTGATACGTTGTAATAAGGTATGTGATCAGAATCAGCTTTTAAGTACTTAGTTGCTTCAGCGGGATTGTCCGAAAGGGTTACCGCTAGCCCGGAACATAAAGAGCTAAGGAAGGAACACGGGTGGGTTTTAGTCAGTAAGAGTCTGACACTCGCTTCCGTTCCACCCAGATTTTCAAGAAATCGTTTGATGATTTCCCGACCTGAAAAAAAACCCACTTAGTTGCTGTGACTTAACTAAGAAAAACGGTCCTTCAAGGAATTCTGCTTTGTAGGTATCTCATTCTGAAATATTCAATGTAGATACTGAGAATTATTTAAATAATACAGCACAGGTAAATAAGACAAAATACAGGGCAATTTGAATAAATTCAAGCTAACATTTCTCACCGGAGTCATTTTTTTAGGCTTCACCAATTTCAGGTCCAAAAGCTGGGTTATGTAAATATGGATTAAGAATGCATTTTAGAAATCTTTGCCCTTTGCATCATCGAGGGACTGTAATCTAAAACAATATAAAATATTACGTAGGTATGTCACCACTGATACAATGAATGGCAGATGACATTCAAGAGAATACGCGCGGCTGCCCCATTTCAAAACCTATAATATTATAGATTTTGAAATGGGACAGCCGCGCGGGTAATAGACAACACTTAACATTTACTGTTCTGAAAAAGAAGCTGCATTATGCCCCTAATAACTGACCGCTTCTCAATAGACGCATGACCTTGTACACTGTTCGGTGACGACTATGGCCAGTGGCTGTACAGACCAGAGGGGCTAAAAGGCCACTTTGACAGAATCTTAAAATGATAACATTTTGAATCATAATGGGCAGTTAACTGTTAAGTTAATCGTATTAATTCCCATTGGTGACGGATTTTTCACTTATTTTGTTTTTGTCTATGAAATCCAACCCCAATCTCTTTGAATAAACCTACGTAGTGCAGCGAAAAAAAGAAAAACATGGACTGTCTTTGCCATATTATGACTGATAATGTTATCCTTTTATGAGTCTGCCAAAGTGACCTTTTTAGGCCCCCAGGTTGGTCTGTAAAAACTCAACGCACATCGCACTCAGCCAGTGCTGCGCTGTAGATTGCAATAAGCACTCACTGACTGATTTATACAACACCTCCTTTTCTAGCAAGGCATTTTCTTCGCTTCAAATTAGTATAGTGTTGCGATTTCTATTTCCATCTTGAACGCTCGACACTACGTTGGTGGAATTACGATTCGGCAGGCCGCATCCTGGTTGGAGTGTGTATGATTAAAGTGGCAGCCATGAACATGACTGGTCCTGGTCATGGCTGCATAATTCACATACCTAGTCCCTAACGAAAACAGTAAGGCCCGGTACTTAATTACGAATTACGAAACAAAAACATTGCACACTATATTGTTGAATTATGAACCGTATAAGTTAGCAGTGGCTCCATCAGTAGATTTCAGCACACAGTAGCCAGATGGCAGCTAGCAAAATAGCGAGTTGTGAGTTGTACTTACTGGCTGACTACGCAGTGCAACATGTTGTCACATAGGTGTCGCTACAAGTTTTGGAGGTTATCATTATACTTGCTTACAACGTGGCTGGCGCGCCTCAGTAAACACTACACCTCCTGCTTGCGTATGATATCCTGGTAATTGAAAAATTATGAACGTGGCGAACCGCGGGGTTGCCTACCCTGTACAAACCACCAAGTGATTAAAGGATGCGTTAAGGTAGCCACAAAATACAAAATTTTCTTACGTTTTATTTAATTGCAGGTCAGGTAGTGTGCTGATCAAAATATGATTTTCGACAGTAGCAGATGTGTATTCAACTAATTACCTATATTCGTTAGCTACCTTATATTAAATAAATAAATTAGAATCTTCATACAACTCTTGTGACTGGCCTCAAATGCAATGATTCAAAACGTCAATCTAACCAAAAAATCAGATCATATCTATATCGAAATTATAAAGTTTTACCCTCGATTGATCATCACATCATCAGATCATCATCACATCATCATATTTTTTGGAGACACATCAGCCGCAGTAGCGAGCTGTCTCACGTGTCAGAGAGATTTAATTTTTTCATTTAGTGGATTTTAGTACGTGAAATAAAATTGGCAAAATTGTGGTGTTTGTTCCACAGAAGCCATTAATCAAGAGTTGAAGTTGAAGTTTACCCTCATTTTGAGCTGTCGTCGTGGCGCAGTGGTATCGGCCCCGACTTACGAGTTCGAACCTAGGCAGGCATTTTGCTTTGTGTATTTAATTTCATCACCTGCTCTCAAAACAGTGAAAGAAAAACATCTTGAGGAAACCGGCATGTCGAAGAACCAAAAATTCGAAGACGTAACGTCCACAACCCGCACTGGGACGGCGTGGTAGATTATGGCCCACTGCCTCTCATAGAGAGGAGTCCTGTGCCCCAGCAGTACATTATAATATAACTACATTTCGCTCAGCTGTCCACGTGTACAATACTCTAGAAAAATAAAAAGGAGAAACAAAATGTAGGTGACACAAATACATGCTAATAACAGTCATTAGTGATAAGTGATAATCTGTGTCTTACAAAGCTCAAATTTCTTTATTGATTTGTAGAATGATTTTTAAAATAAAGTATAATAATCGCGAATATTTTGCAGTAGTAAAGCGAAATCATTTCAAGCTTTTTGCGCTGTTGTTTATTTCAAACATGATACCAACTCAGAATCAAAACCTTTTGTTGTCTTCAGGTAAGTGCAAAACAGCAATTGCAAAGTGTTCTTTGAATGACGGTACAAGAACAAAGTGCCGCTCCTACCCTGTCAGGCTGGTGGACTGTCGAGGAGCATGCAGGAAAGCTTCTAAGGAACCATGATTTACAGGTAAGTAACATAAATTGGTCTATGCGTTTTTCCACTGAAAACGACTTAATTAAAATTTGCACCACGCGTGCCGGTCGGTTTAAAAGGAAATATAAAGGAAACTCTTTTAATAATTTATAACTTAAGAATTTATAAATTCTATTATTTATGGGATTATAGTCTTCTTCGATAAGGCATAATACATTTTGACCGAGTAGTAGATGTTACACTTTTCTATGACACAGTAGATTTTCAGAATCATGTGCTCAAATGATGAGTTGCAGCCTGGCCACTGCGTTGGCAAACTATTCTTTTCTAATTCGTATAACTGTTTATAATTTTTTATTCTTAATTTTTAAAAACGTAATCAAGGAACTCATTTAATTACTGAAACAAAAGTTAGTTGCTGAATAATATGTACTGAATCCGTACTGGATTCAGTAGGTACATATTATTCAGCAACTAACTTTTATACATTTTTTTCCGTATAAATTTTCGAATCAGAATTTTAAATGGTGCCATGTTAATTGAAACGAATATTCATCACTAGGCTTTAGCATTATTTTAGGCATTTATTGCCAGGTTGCCACTCGGGCCTGGCGATATAACTCCTCTGACGGATGCGACGGGTCGTCCCCGCCTTGGCGTATGACAGACGAGCGGTGCGCGGCAGCATATGATCTGGAGAAAACTAGAAAAGTATGGTGTCTAAGGAATAGATGTCATTATCATTATTATTATTCTCTTTTAATTCTTTCTATTTCTCTTCCTTATTTTTTTCTTTAATCTTCTTCAATAAAACCGGTCAAGTGCGAGTCGCGAGGGTTCCGTACAAATTTGTCATGTCAGACTTTTACTGACTAAAACCTACCCGTGTTCCTTCAGTTGCCTGTGGCAGGGGCCTCGGTAACTCTTTCAAACAACCCGCGACCCTGGCAGTCATTGATATACCTAATATAGGAAACACTTCTTATGTTAATAACATACTTATGTTAATAAGTGTTTTAATATGTCGAGCTAGTGAAATGCTCGCGCATATCGTTACCATGGCAACGTACACTTTTAATTACCAAGTAAAGAGAGTAAACTAAATACATTTAATTAAACTTTTAATTTAAATTCTCTTTCTCGTATGAGTGTAACAGATAGAATATTGACGATTGCTATACTAGAACGTTATTTTAAATTTTTGCCACACACAAACTTAACCACCAACACACACCATCACAGGAATGTCTGTAAACCAGTTTTCAAAACGCGAATCTAGATGTCACTGTTATCGCAACGGAAGTGACGCGGACGTAGCGTCGTCCATCGCTGTAATGGCGGGCTCCGGAAATGAACCTCCTGACTGAATCTGCTACCCTGGTACCAAAACTCAAAATGTTCTCGTGTGACGTCACCATCATCAACATCATTTCATTCGAAAGACGTCCAATGCGGCACATACGCCTCCTCTTCCAAGCACCTCCACTTGGACCGGTTTGTGCTTCTCGCATCCAACGGGTTCCTGCGGCCTTCACAAGTATCTGTCTTTCTTTAATAGATTTTCAACTTTATCGCTAAAGCATAAGGTTCAAAGTTGATTGGGAAAATTTGACAGTTTCGGGTAGCTTGATGTGCTGGCGTCTGAACACTTACATTTCGCCATTTATGTTTAAATCCCATGTAATAGGGGAAGTGTGGCGTACTGCAATTCAACTACGGATACCAGGAAAGCATTAGGTTTAAGGAGATCAATCTGAGAAAGAAAGTTTTACTTGGTGCCATCTATCGACGCACACAATTAAAACCGTGTTTTACCTGGTTCAAACAATCTCTGTGATGGGTTAATAGGTGACGCTTCCTCACAATCATGCTGGAATATTAGAAATTTAAGATCAATTTTCGTATGAATCTTGCAGGTTTAATGGTTTTAAAATAAAACATACATAAAAATACATAAAAATTTGGCTTTCATAAACATTATATACGTAATCCATCTTTTAATTTAGTAAGACTAACTATTTACAATATTAGATACTAAATTAAGTGACTAACTAACTTAATATACAAATAAATACAAAAACAAAGGGCATAACATTATATTATTATATAAAACATAGAATTCAAAGATAGGTAAATGGTTGGTATTTACCTATCTTTGAATTTTATTCTATGTTTTTTGATACGGAATTTAAAATAAATATTAGATGTTCTAAATCACTTTCCTTAAAAGTTTTTCATATTGAGGTACAAATGTTCTCCAAAAACTTGTATATCGCTCGAATCTGCTCGCCTATCTGTAGCCCGTACCTATTAGACAGCGTGGCCGAGCGGCCAGTCTGTTTATATGCGCAGTGTCAAATCTCTCTCTATCAGAGAGATTGGGCCGTAACCCACGACAAAGGCCCAGTGCGGGTTGGTGTATATGTCGTAGGTTTTTCATAAAATTAGGTTTTTGATGAAAAACCGGAAGATGACACATTTTAAACTCAATTTCATCATAAACCTCTAACAATCCAGATTTTTGATCAAAAACCTGAACTAGTTTGGCTTTATGATAAAACGAGCGCGCAGTATTATTTCTAACGACGTCAGGTCGGCGGAGCCCCGCTGCGCGGGGCTCCTATTTCTGTCTTCAGGGTTTAAAGGAACCTAACCAAACCGAACCTCGGGGTGCCCCTGACGTCGACCGTCTTCTTCTGGTTCAAAAGCACAAAAATAGACAAAATCACGTTTTTAACCGTTTCGTTTTTCGCCGTTTCACACACACATCACACATATTATTTTTTAAATGTAGGTATGTAATTTCATAACAAATAAATCATTGTTTATTGTTTCTTAATTGTTTTATTTATTTAAAGAAATAGCAACCAACATTGTTGTTATCATAAAACTAATACAGTCTAGGTTTTTGATAAAAAAAACTGGATTTTCTCAGGTTTATGATAACATAAAGTAATAATTTTGTCTTCTTCCGGTTCTTGATCAATAGCCTAGGTTTTTGATCAAAAACCTAATTTTATGAAAAACCTACGACATATATACTGGAGGACAAACTGGTCCCTGGTACCAGTGGTATCTCGAAACTCGTGTATAATAATAAAAGCCATAATATTTTATTTTGTTATTGATTTCTCACTTCAGAAATTATGAACTTCCATAAGTACAAACTTCTCATTAGGGTTAATATCTTGAAACGTTCAGAGTTACTTAAAATAAGTACCTACATACTTTTGTTCTACCCTGCAAGTACTGGATTATAATTCGTGTTTAACAGGGACCAACCAAACAGGTAGGTTGGCTCCCCGCCAAACACTGGCGCAAGCTGCATACTACATGTCCTTTTATACAAGGGAGACAGGGATGATACGTACTTTCATCTTTGTTTACCACCTGAATATTCCCTGAAACCTCGGTAGGGGGCATGCTTATAAGATATATTTGATTTAATGTTTGTGTTAAGCTAGAAAAGAGCTTATATCAGCATCCACTAAAGACAAACGCCATTGCGCTCTTCCCATAACGATTGTCTTTTGTTGTTGACAGGTACTTAAGCGATTAATGCGTAAAATACTATACTTTGTATTCTATTCTATTCTATTTTTCTCTATGGCAATGGTGCCGATGTCGACAATTCTGCCAATGTCAAATGTGTTATGAGAAAACGTGGGGAGACAAATTAAAACTGGAATACTACATCCAATACTATTTCCATAGTAAATAATTGTACTATACTTTGTAAAAGATAGCTTGATCTCTGCGACAGCTGTCAGTAAAACCACGCCTATGAAGTTCTGAATTTCATAGTAGTACAGACAGTACCTGTAAATGTCATACTTTATGGGCATGCCGACCTACTTAGTGATGGGCGATGAATCAACGTGACCACAGACTATAAACTATCGATATTTTAAATAAAACTTAATTTAAAATTATTTTTTTAATTTAATTGTATATTTTATTTTAATATCATAACATTATTTACATTTGTATATACTTAATCTAAAATATGAATAAGGTGTTAACCAAATGCAGAAAACTAATCGAAGAAGATTGGGAGCGGGACGTCCGATTTGATAATATTTGCGAACAAGAGTTTATAATAAATTTACAAGATTGTTCTAGCGATTCAGAAACTGATTCAGATATGGATTTGGGGTGTACTGCGTTACGAGAATAAATGTATTTTAAATTCAAATATTCGTTTAATTTAGTAACGTTTTTAATTAAATTAAACCCAATTAAATGTTACAGCATCGATAATAGTGAGAAACGTCGATAATTTCTATCGACAATTTTTTATATCATGACAACCGTAGGAATGTCAGTGTGACTTATGTCGCAGAGATCAAGCTATCTTTTACTTAGTATAAATATATGTGTATTGGATTCAGTTTTAAATAAGATCTACGAACAACAACCGGGACCAACTGCATAACTAGCTTTCCAAGGCACGGAGGCGTCAAGGTATGTAATTGAAGATCACTTCGGCAAGCGTTGCATAAGCGTGATGCTGTTATTATTTAGCCACGAGCCCCTTGATGGTTTATGTGACTAGTATACCAATATTCAATTTAGTTAAGGCACGATGTTTTTCCAACTTGTCGCCACTTAAGTAATAGATAGAACCCGTGCGAAGTGAGGGCGGCCCACAAGTCTATATAAAAAAAAAACAGTGGCACTCCGGGAGCGTCGACAGAAGTGAAAACTTGAACAATTACGTGTGTATTTTTTTATCGTCTTATAAACATAACACAAATAGAATACTTTACCATGACATATCGGATATACATTAAAACCGAGTACATCCCGAGGACAGCCGAACACATCGGTGTCGGTTACAGTAACAGTGTCGTGAGTTCAATGGTTTTTCCCATCTCAAAAAATGCTCAGAGCGCCTAAAGAAGTTTTCACTTCAATAAAAACGAACTGCTGCTATTACATCTGCATGACGGCGCGAGCTTGGGCATAGCGTTATCAGGGCATCGCGTCATCATTCCTTGGTACGGGTTCCATGAAGAAGGTGGGTACTCGGGCAAACCAGTAAAACGTAGGTTGAAGTACAAATTACAGTCAAGTTTATTCGGTAATTTACAATGAGTTTATGAGCAGTAAGAAACAAAGGCTGTACGGTGAACGTGACAGTTTCGATCGTATTATGCTCTGAACTTTATGGCGTCAGCTACCGCAAATCGATTGTCGCCTTTTTAAAAACGAAGCCTTTAAGGGGGTGAAAAGGGGGAATTTTGTTGGTATCTAACATCTTATTCTTTGAGTTAATTATCTAAGAAAATAATTGTGAAGGATTTCATTTTTTTTTGTAAACTTCTACGACCTACCAAAGGGAGATTAGGGGATTTCAAAGTTTACATGGTAGCGCACGGTCTAATTTACTCGAAACTCAGTATTTATACTTAGGACTGAAAGTTAAAAATAATATATCATCATCATCTGCCTAGCCTTTTCCCAACTATGTTAAGGTCGGCTTCCAGTCTAACCGGATGCAGCTGAATTCCAGCTGCATCACCTTGTTTTGTCAATACAGATGAAGTTGTATTCACAAAACAAGGTGGCGACGTTAGTTTCGACTTTGACCACGCACCAAAAATAAACGTTGTATCTTTACTTGTCTTGTGAGACCTTGGTTCTTGCCAATTTTCATAAATCTAATTACCCTAAGTTTTCGAATTATTTGCGAGTATATATTTTGTTACAAAAAAGCATATAATATAGCGTTTCGAACTACGTCCAAGTTTAATGCTAAAAGTTCAACAGCCTATTGATTTTCCGGTCAATTGACACGCGGTACTACTGGACAACGTATGTCACTACATACGTTGTCTCACTAGGACGGCAGTAGTATCGCGTGTGTGCTGAACCCCTAGTATTCGAATGACGTTACCAGCAACGACATTATTAGACAAGTAAAGCTTATAGAATTTGCCGCCATCCCTTTCTATACTCATCAAAGTATAATTACCTACTTATTTTTATAGTCCTACAATGTTTTAGTTGATTGGATAAAACTTGTAACAGAATCCTGACTAAAAGAACATTAATATTTATTACTATAACTACTAGTCCAAATGTCTTTCGAACATAACAAGTATTTTCATTAATGGGTTTTTCCGTGAAGAAATTCTCCGTAGCACACCGGGGGTTGATGCCAATAGGCTCGCCCCCTAATACTTAACTGGCAAAATGTAGGTGGTAATTGCATATCAGGGTGGTGTACGCGTAGACAATACTATTTATATTTTCAATCGTTACGTTATGATTATTTTGAAATATACGCCATATAAGTAACAAGTAGTGACATGACAAAAATAGAAATACACAATATTATCGTTTTACTATGGGGCTTCATTTATACTGTAAGACACTACTTTGGTGGGTCGCAAATAAAGGGGCGGACTCCTGAGGACCGGATTGTTTTATGGGCGGGACCAACAGATTTTTTGTCCCGACGTACTAGCGTGTCATAAACCCACAGGAGCGCCGAGAATGTTGACAAACTTACGTAATACATGTGGTCAAATGGGAGTTTTAACATGAAACGCACTGGATTTGTCATCTTTCCTTAGCAAGCAGCGCCGCCATTAAACGTAAAAAACGTTTGTCGGTCAATATTCTCGGATGATCGGTTTGTCTCGACGGTTGGGAGGAGCTGAAAGTAGTCGCCCCGCAGTACTAGCATGTCATAAATGTCGAGGAGCGTACTCGTAAATGACGTAAAATTATTATGATCAATTTTATTGCTGTTTATTAGTAGTGGATTTTGTGCTATCTATTCACAACTTAATTTTTTACGTGATAATTATTTTAAAACTTAGAATAGTGTTTAACAAGTCCGTTCCACTTTCTTAGAGTCTGATATGATGATGTAAACACTTTGTTCATGTGTCAGATTAAAATTGCTTGTTAGTCTTATAGGCTAGATTGTAATAAATTATTAAGAACCTAGTTCTTTTTAATAAAGGATAAAAAAAAAAAATCTATTCACAAAAAAATATTAATAGGTATTGAATAATAGAACAATACACAACATCTTCAAACTTACTGTTAACTAAAACTCGGTAACATAGTATTCTTTTCCTCTCTAGGCAGCCGCTAAGACTTTTCTGGCACAATTCTATCTGATCCTGGACATGTGGGAGCAACTGTCTGAGAAGGTCATCTCCCACATAGCAGGATACTACACCAGGTGTTTTACGGACTCTTTTCGTGCTCTTCTGCCAGAATTTATCGTATTTTAGGGTTCCATACTTCAAAAGGAAAAAACGGAACCCTCATAGAATCACTTTGTTGCCCGTCTGTCTGTCTAGACCCTTTATCTCAGAAACACGTTAAGGTATCAAGTTGAAATTGAAACCATATACTCAAGTCTACAGTCCCTTGAAGCTGTAAAAAACTCCAAACTCCTAAGTTAACGTAAAAAAGGGATACGGCTGTTTATGCCGCAAAAAACGTATATATCAACACTCTCAAGAGAATCAAAATGTATAGGGTACTTCCCGTTGACCTAGAATCAAGAAATTTGATAAGAAGCATCACAACATCAAGCTAATTTGGATAAATTATTGGAGTATGGTCTGGAAGGAAATATGAAAAAAATTAAGGCAAAACAGAAAGTTCATGGTCAGGTTTAAAATATCTGCAAACAGTGGACCTCGCATAATTTTCTTCTATAATACAATATTTTTTTTTTAAGATAGCTAAACAGATAATCACTACTAGAGCAATCGCTAACACGCGGAGCTTTTACACCTAACAATCTACCTCTTCGTTGCGGCTGTTACCTTAGTAGTATATAGGTGAGAGAAAATACCTATTTCATTTTAGTAGGTTGATACCAAAATAGATAGAATTAAAAGTTCCACATGTTTTATTTGTATCATTAAAGAGACGTTCTCTTTCCAAACTAAAATCGGTTTGAGGTTTAAACTAGTCAGTTCCTAGGTCTGAATGCTGATCTTCTGATCAAAGACGTAAAACGTCGTTAAACGCATTACGTTAAACTGATTGTTAACACTAATTGCCAGCCCAAAGGAAATTTCTTACATCGAGCACGGAACCAAGTTTTCATGCATAATTTTTTGTTTAGCTTATACAGTCCCACTGGTGGGCCAAAGACAAAGGCCTCCCTGAAATCCTCCCAGGAACTCTTTTCCCACACCACCTCGAACCAATCTCGGCGGTACGCGTCCAGGTCATCTCGCCACCGCTTTCTGAGCTGACCTAGGCGGCGCCGTGCATCTTCAGGCAACCATTCTGTGGAGACTTTTACCCAGCGCGGCAGTGGTCAGCGTGCATGCGTCTGATGTGACCCGCCCAATCGCATTTGAAAATTAGCTTACATCACATAAATAACTTTAAGAGCATGGAAATATAGGATTACTATAAAAAACTCTTCAAAGTACAACGACGTTATTCAGTGTATGCCGAAACAAGTTTGATTGTCCTGACTTGGTGACTGGTTTGTGTTACCTGGTTCATTGATCCTCGACCTCATAACATTATTTGAATTTTGCGAGTGCAAGTCTAGACAGATTTAATGAGAGTGCAACAGCCATACATTTTCAGCAAATGTTAGTATCAAACCCCCGCCCAGTGCACCTCGTACCTACAGACCACGACCACGATCCATGGTAGGCGAGTCGCTATTCTGGTAGCATACCTAAACATTTTAAAACTTTAAAGCCGTGGCAACTAACTTGAATGTAGGTGTTCAAACTGACGCGAATAGTCGCATGACTTCCTCATCATCAAAACAATCGAGGGACCCAGTGGCGTACTGCGTCCAACGCAGGTTTCGCCTCAGTGCGGCTTTTATTTCTTCGATTATCAATAAATTGCCTATTTAAACTTACGACATTGCTACGACGAAAGTGACGTCACGGCTACAACGGCTACACGATCATAGCACTCGTAGCAGATTTTATTATGCTACGACCGTGAAAATGAACGCACTGTAGTGTTAATAATTTTGTAAATACATACTTGTTCCGGTCGCGACTCATATTTTGATCGACAACAAACCTTATTCTGATCAGCAAATTGCAAAAAACAATAGTAGATTTTACAACAAGTGCACAAAACAAACCATTTTTATCCGAGACTTTTAGCAGCCCGAGCCGAAGGCGAGGGCTGATAGTAATGTCGAGGATAGAAATGGTTTTGTGGACGAGTTATAAACTCTGCTTTTCACTTCGATTGCGAGGAAATAAAACAGTAACATAACATTTCTTTAATTAAAATTCAAAGTAAAATTAGAACAGTTTTGAATACTGAAGGAAATTATTTTTTTTTAAATTTTACGACATTGATATTAGGCTGCAGACCTATACAGCCTACTATTAAATTAATTTTGTAATAATAATTTTCTTAAATCAACTAACCTACCGTACTTGAATTAAAATTTTAATATCTATTATATCTTAAAAAACACATAAGGCAAATAAATTAAAGTAAATATTATATAATAACAAATTCTATCTATGAACTTCTTATTGCATTTGGCTGTATGGCTCATTTTCTTTGCCTTAATATAATACATTTATGAGTAGATACGTTAATGCCCTTGTGCACAAAATTCGATTTTGTGCAGCCTATACCCTGCACAAAGAAGCACTTTCAGAGCATGAGAAGTGAAAACGAAATTTGAATTTCGTGGGCTACCTGGCGCCTTCGCCTTTAGAGCAGGTAAAAAAACACTGAGTTAATTTAACAAGCATTTATTTACTGCATTTACAACATCAAGTTATTAGGAGTTAAAATATAAACGCCTTTTTTAATTAGACATGAACCTTGCACGCCTTGTTTTTATAGATAATCGTGCGTGTTTTGTAGTAGGTTATTCTCGTACCTAAAATACGTTCAAATTTTATGTCGTAATCTCATCTAAGCGACAATCAATGTCAAAAACGTAAAAAAAAATATTAAATTGATTGTGTTTTTGAAAGATTAAAATGTGAACTTATAAATACGGGAATTGCCCCTCAGAACCTAGTCATACAAAGATTTACTGCACCCTGTACCATCAAACTTGTTGTATTGCGAATTCGAATGCGGAAGTCATACCGTGGTTTTAGCCACTCGATACTAGGCTAGCATAAATCGTAGAAGCAGGTTGTTTGACCGTTAGGGTGATGCGATAAGTAAAGGTAGCGCGCAATATTCAAACTTACTAACTTTTTGCAATTAGCAATTTTTTCAGCGTTTTTCGCAACAAATATGTATTAACAGAAATTAGTGAATTATATGAGATGGATCCTTCAATGTGTGTGGTCCCCACATGCATTGAGTCTTTTTTCGGTTAAAATTAAGTGGGTTGAGAATCTGAACTTTTAAAACGTCAGATGTTACCGAAAATTTACAGTTACACAACATGTAATACGTAAATATTTTTTATTTATAACTAGCACTTCGCTCGCGACTTCGTCCGCGTGGATTTCGTATTTTTTACTAAATATTGTAAGACGCCCTCCACCCTTTAAAAGGTAGTTTTTGAAAACAATGATTGAGATCTTATCATTTATTTAGTAAAGCTTCAAGAATATAAATATTAAAGGAATACCTACGATTTTTCGGGATAAACGGTAGTTTTCGATAATTTGTGATTACGACCTTTATGATAGGCATTTGGCAAGTTCCTAGTTTTTAGATCAAAGAAATGTGATTTTTCTAATAAACAGTCCCTTTAAACTTCGAAAGGCGATAAATTTTGAAAAGTCTTTTGTGACTTTTCCATTATTTATCTTGAACGTCATTTATACCAATTTTCAAGTAAATCAGTTCACGCAGTAAAGTCCTCCCATGTACAATTGACTACCCCTTTTCACCCCGTCTGCTGCTTTAGTTCGGCTGAAATAATTGCCATCTGTCTGACTCGTGTGACTTGTTTCCTCAAGCTACAAAAGCGTTTTGTTTTGAGTGACTTAGATCCGCGTCTGGCCGCAACTAGAAATTATAAACGCGTAGGGCGTTGTTGTCACTCCATTGTACTAAAGGACGACAGAAGTGGTGAATTTGGATGCAGTTTTGTACCTGACACATTATCTTATCTGGGTAGATTAGAGCATTCGCCCACGGGGTTGAAACGCGAAGGTCGTGGGTTCACTTTTAACTTTTATTTACAAAATTGATGATGATTGCTAGTAATTTCATTTTAATTTAATCATCCCATTTCATGTGTTGGTTTTTAGTAAGAGGTTGTTTTAAGCGATAAGGGTTTTTTCTGTTAATTGGGTGTTTGCTAAATCCTTGCAGATACAAAGAAAAATAATGGAGAACGAATATGTTGTTTTGTCTAGATTATTATCGTGAATGCAGATTATTTCTAGATTTTTATCGCAATTTGCAGACCAAGTAATATATAATCAAATCAAACCGATTTTATTTTAGGTTTGCACCCATATAAAATTGAACCAGATTATGTCAAGGCAAAAGTTAAAATCTCTTTTACTTCTTCAAAAGTTTAAATTGCTTCACTTTCAGTATAATTTTGACTTAGTATAAGTTTTCTGACTCTGATGTTATTTAACTGATTTGTGTTTACCACTAACGTTTCTGCCAGTAAACTATGTAACGCTAAAAACCCCTGCCGTTATTTTCATGACACCTTTCATTGCGGCCAATGTCAATGTAACAATAATGTACTTAATAACATTACATTCATTAATTCACTTACATACAACGCACAGCCTAAGCCGGTGCGTCTGGAAACATAATATATCCAAGTTATGCTGGTAACCAACATTTTGTAAAGATGAAAAGTAACAAATGATAACGACTACAGCATTAGCGCTAATAACACTGATCTGATTGTCCTGTCACATTCTTTATGTAAATAATATGCAAGCTGCAAGAGATCGCGTATTTCGATTCAAACAATGTCGGCACATTAGCTCAGTGGTAGAGCACCTTGCACCAGAGCAGATTGGGCGAGGAGGTCGTTGGTTCGAGTCCTTCATGTGTCCCAATGTTTTAGTTCATTGGTTTTATTTTTTATACTTAACATTTCAATGTAAACAATTTAAAAAAGACAATGATGTACTAATTTTAATAGAAATAATACTTTTATTTAACAGCGCCCGCAGGCTCCATGAACCAACAAAACACGAAGTTAGCTGTAATGCGAACTAGTTCCAATACTCTTCGCTAGATAGTACTATGGCTAGATGGCAAATCATTGGCTAGATGGCACCACCTGATCAAAATTTTCGGTTTCATTGTTACTTATAATGTAAATTCCAACTAATTATAAACAGGGATTGAAAGGGTTAACTGTATAGGGGTTTTTAAGCGGCTTGTTTTTTCTGATTCGCTAAAAAACACCTACACTTAATCAACCTGTGAAAACTGGTATGTCGCATAAAATTCGTTTTTATTTTTCATGAAATGTTATCACATTTCGAGTCCACGCCGTATGTTCTCGTGAAAACTTTTGGTCACAGCTGAATAAAGAGAGACTTCCCGACACAATCCTTAGTTGATGCTAGCACTTTACCAGCCGCTATAATGCTAGACTTGCTCCATACCAACTAACGAGAGGTGGTCAGAACATGCCCAACTAATGATTGGGTAACACCCGCTAAATAACACCCGAATCTTGAATTGAGAATGTGCATTACAGGTTTACCTCAAAATTGTTATAAGACATGACCTATATTTTGTATGCTAAACAGTTGATCTAGCTTATGTGATTTTTCATTCCGAAATAATTAACTTACCACACCCACTGGGCGAAGAGATGTTTTCACACACATTAATATATCATGACACCTCGTTTCCTCGAAGGGTTAAATAGAGGTGTACCTATAGTATACCCACATTTCGCCAATTAAGTATAACTAAGTTGTTTTCATATCAAAACAAAATAAATACGTTCAGCAAGTCTTGTCGCACTGGTTTTCTTTGGTTTCTTCCAAACGGTATAATCGTGTACCAGGAAAGTATAAATGCTGAGTAGAAAATCTACTCTATGACTGACAGCTGTGACAGCCAGCAAACAAAGCAGTCGGTTGACAGACGGCGTGTGGACCTGCGCATTGAGAAAGAGCTCAAGTGGAATGTCAGCCAATACTGTATAAGTGCGACCATTTACGCAGTATTGGCTGACATTTCACCTACTGTGTACTAGGATTCTATTAATGTGTATAGGTGTTTTTAAATCACAATTTTTACATTTCGAGAAATTCGGACGGCTACATTTGAGGACGTAATTTTATTGTTGATATTTATCCACAGCATAATAATTTAAGATATTAACCATAATATGTCACGCTGGCAGCGGTAAGCTAAGGGAAAAATATATTAAAAAATAAATGTCTTCTAATTATGCAAATCAAGAGACTCATTAAGTACTCGCCAAATGCATGAGCTAATAAAAACTAATCCAGGTTAGAGTTCCGAACAATTTTTTTTGTAGAATGATCACTAAAATTTTGAGATACCTATTTGTGTGGGTGAATTACGAAGTGCTTATTGGCACCCAGAGTGAGACCTGCCTATAAGTAACCTTAGTCTAAGATACGTAGAAGAAAGACCTTCACCGATCGAGTAACCGGACGAAATGTGTTTTTTACGGAATAACATAAGTTAACGAAAGTAACGGTGATGGGTTGCCTAATGAAATCCTGTCAAGGATATTTTTAATTAATTATGTAACAGGTAATTTTTTTTCGATATCTTCACCGATAGCGTAACCAAAAAAAATTAATGCTAATCGAAAGTATGGAGTCTATAGAATATGCAAACATAGGGTTGCCTACCTTTTTCTTGTCAAGGCTATAGGGTTGCCTAGTTTAAAAAGGTAATTCGAAAATGGTACCTTCACCGATCGAGTAACCAAATAAATTATATATCAAAATGAAGATTATTTTTTTGCGAATACGATGGTACAAGGTTGCCTACGAAAAACCTGTCAAAAATCAGGGTTGTAAGGCGTTGAAATTTGAAAATAGAAACATATGAAAGTGTGCAAGAGAGACTCCCCATTATATCCAGTGCGATAGAAGAGGAAGCAGCATTGCAGCCGATCGCGCCACATCAGATGCTTGAAATAGTGCGAGAGAGAGAGCATATACGTAGTATCAAATGCGGTAGAGGAAGACGCACCATAGCGACGGGCTCCGCCCCTTCTGGCCTATGAAACGACGACATGGTTGTTGCAGTGGCTGAGCGATCGACTGCTGCGCTGCGTGTCGCGGGTTCGATTCCCGCACGGAACAAATATTTGTATTGCCTACAGGTAATTGTTTCGAGTCTGGCTGTTTGTGTATGTGAATTTAAATGTTCGTAAACGTACCCACGATACAGGAGTAATTCCTAAGGTGGGGCAAGGTTTGAAAAAAAAATTTGAAAGAGAGTGCGCATGCTCTGTACGGTTGACAGATCTGTGTATGAATGTCAAGCGTTGTTTTGGAGCAACTTCCCGCCATTCTCATAGAAGTAATAGCTTGCTACGGAATATAAAATCGTGCTGTTTGTCTGATGTGAACATAACTGAAGGCCAATTCTCGTAATTTAAAACGTTCAAAATCTAGTCGCAGTCTCATCTCGGCGACAAGCAAATGTCAAAAACTTGTCAAAATGTAGGGAAATTAAAAGTATTTTTTGACAGATTGAGACGGAGATCAGACTGTGAACGTTGTTAAAATTACGAGAATTGCCCCTCTGATATATCACTCGATTTAGTTGGTTATCACTCACAGTGTTACAAGAAAATAACTGTTTAAAAAAAAAACTTACATTGAAGAATTCAATAATTTCATTGCAGAGCAAGAAATAAGTGATACTTATATATAATTTTCCAAATTATTACCGAAATAAATTTTTTATATTTTATTTGTAACAAAACAGAAATTGACAGAAACTAGGCATATTTTTTTTAGCAAATAAATTATTATAAATAGAATAAAAAATATAGGATAAAATTTTTTAACCTATAGTTATTTTAATTTTAATACGCATATTTTTTAAATTTTTTAAATGCTTTATCCGAAACGCCAACTTTAATTTGCAGTTTTTTAGCGTTTCATCATCAAAGTCAATTACGGACTCTTTCAAGCCACATAAAAAGCACGTTTTCGAGATTTTTAATTTGTAAGTATAATTCACTAATGAATTCAATTAAAAAAAATAATAAACAGCACGATTTTATATTCCGTAGCACGCTATTACTTCTATAAGAATGGCGGGAAGTTGCTCCAAAACAACGCTTGACATTCATACACAGATCTGTCAACTGTACAGAGCATGCGCACTCTCTTTCATAGGCCAGAAGGGGCGGAGCCCGTCGCTATGGTGCGTCTTCCTCTACCGCATTTGATATTACGTATAGGCTCTCTCTCTCGCACTATTTCAAGGATCTGATGTGGCGCGAACAGCTGCAATGCTGCTTCCTCTTCTATCGCACTGGATATAATGTGGAGTCTCTCTTTCTTGCACACTTTCATACGTT
The DNA here is from genome assembly GCA_963855955.1 of Luperina nickerlii. Lineage (NCBI taxonomy): Eukaryota > Metazoa > Arthropoda > Insecta > Lepidoptera > Noctuidae > Luperina > Luperina nickerlii. Next base: position 6,659,421 of record OY979662.1, read on the forward strand.
TCAATTTTCAAATTTCAACGCCTTACAACCCTGATTTTTGACAGGTTTTTCGTAGGCAACCTTGTACCATCGTATTCGCAAAAAAATAATCTTCATTTTGATATATAATTTATTTGGTTACTCGATCGGTGAAGGTACCATTTTCGAATCACCTTTTTAAACTAGGCAACCCTATAGCCTTGACAAGAAAAAGGTAGGCAACCCTATGTTTGCATATTCTATAGACTCCATACTTTCGATTAGCATTAAATTTTTTTGGTTACGCTATCGGTGAAGATATCGAAAAAAAATTACCTATTACATAATTAATTAAAAATATCCTTGACAGGATTTCATTAGGCAACCCATCACCGTTACTTTCGTTAACATATTTTATTCCGTAAAAAACACATTTCGTCCGGTTACTCGATCGGTGAAGGTCTTTCTTCTACGTATCCTGTACTACCTGGTAAGTAGGGAATCTGTAAGTTATGAATGGTTAAACGTTTGGCTGCCGATAATCTAACGTAAGGAAACCTGTCAATGCGTGTTATGGTTTTTGTCAAGTACAGTTTGGATTGTCAGTCAGTCAGAGAGCTAGAACTCAAAACTTATAGATTCATGTAGTATTTATTGCATGATTTATTTTATTTTAATGACCAATAGCCGATTTTCTGCGCCAGAAAACCTCCGAAAATACTTTTTATTGGAAAGGGACGACACTACGTGAAAACTGTAGTACAAGGGTAGCAGTCTTATTCCGCACCGGAATGTACTAGCAGCGCATAAATGTAGAGACATCATGGTGTTTTAGCTGACACGAAGAGAAACAACAACTATTAACTGTTGGATCTCGTTCAAAATAGGCACGATTCCACTTTAACAATCTTAAAAGTTTACGGCATTCATGAATAATAGGTAAATGCATAGTTTTTGTTTAACAGTCATCAATAGATGTAGGATGTAACACTACCTATTAAAAGTTTCAGAAGAGATAAATAAATGCAAATTATTTGATAGTTGTTAAGCGTTGTTGTTGCGGTGTATTACCGCAGGAGTAGTAGTTTGAGATAATACTTACTTTATCCCACTACTCAAACACCTAATTTTTACTACACGCTGCTCTGGTATGTATGAAAAAGTAAATTGTATGTGCTTATTGTTTTTTTTAAATTAAATTTTTGAGAAAGATTATTATGAAGCACATTATAATTATGATATACAATATTTAAATCAAATAATTAGGTTCTGCGATTTGGTCAGACATCCTGACTGAACCATAGTGTTGGTGGTTAGATAATACATACTAAAGGATCTTATATTAACTAGAAATCTCATTAAGTATTATCTCATATAAAAAAATATATAGAAGCTGTTTACGCAATGTTTACGTCAACAGAGTTTGTATGAATGAGGTGGCAAGCGGTGGCAGCATCACGGTCGTTTCATTCTTGTGTGACTGTTCCTAAATTACCCTAGGCTGATAAAATTTTCGTTTTTCCTAATTCTGTTACTTATTAGTGTTTTGGTCGGTTCCCCCTAATGGGGAAGAGCCGCACCCCGCCACCGTACGGCTCTGTAGAGCTCGTCTCCAGACTGGACACTCTCCCACCAATTGTAATGAATTCCCAAGAAGTGTTTTGCCTTGTCCCGACTTAGGAAGCTGGGGAACAAGGGGGGATACAAGAAAACAATTTCAATATAAAATAAGGTTGGGAATCCATCTATAAGGTGATTAAGGAAAGGAAATCTACTTTTCTTTTGCTTATGAAAGTTACGAGACTTGAGAGGAATACAAAAGGGTAATTGATACGTAACACTTGCTTTCTTTTTTCTTTGTCTAGACTATTAGTGTTAGCATTGGTGTTATGTAAGCTGGACCCTGTATTGCAAAAGCATCAAATTTAATGGTTTTCTCTCTCTCTACTCAACAATGTACGTGAGCATCGTCGTTCACCAAGGTAACACAACGCCTCTCTTTAGTTATTGTAAATAGAAACGAATTGAATAGAGTGATCTACCAGAAAAATACATCAAGTTATTCAGTGTTCCATTGTGCTTTATTTTCTAATAAAGTCTATATAAATTTGTGTCATTATTCATCAGAAATCAGTAGATAAACAACAATAAAATCGTTTCGTTGAAGGAAAACTAAATTGAGACTTAAAATTATTGTATTAACTGCAAACGTTTTGGATGCAATAATGTGCCGTAAGCTGTATGCGCAGAAAACAGCACAGGGAGCACAATGGTTCAATACTTCAACGGTACTTGCTACCTTTTGACTATTAGAAATGAAACTTTTCGAACTACTGAATACCTCATGGGCTCCTAGTATTCAGTATCGTAGTTGCGCTGACTACGGTTTGCGCTGGTGCACACAGTCCACGCAGGAACTACCAACTACTATGATGTTGTTTTTAATATTCGCAGTATGTGGCGCGGCCTTTAAGCAGACATAGGAATAAAATTATTAAAAAAATATATTTCTTTCGTTTCACGAGCTGCACTCTGCTTATTATCCTCCTTATGATCTCATTGAGGCTGTGAATGAGTTATCGTTGTAGAAGCGACATTTGTAGCCTTCTGTTTATGTTCGTTATCCCGTGTGCATGGAAGGGTACGATTACGAAGGGAATAAAGAAAGGGGATTGATGATTAAATTACATGATAAAAATAAGTGTAAAGTTGGACTAGAATGGGAAAATTACATAATGAACTTACTAAATCGTTTTTTCCCAATTTCATAAAATAGCATCTATGATGCTATTTTATGAAAATTAGCCTATAAAGCCAGTTCTTTTCAGATATGCTATCCTGGTAGTTCAATATAACGGTAATAATGTGAATGCCATAATGAGCATTATTATCTCAGTTCTTTATCTATAGTTACTCCACGCGGGATCGCTCGCGTGAAACAACTTTTTTCAAATTCATATTGCTCTACTTTGCTTACTGTTTAAGCTAGTTATCGTTGTTTCATGTATTTTTGTCATTATTCGCTTGTAAATATTATATATATATATAATAATTTTAGTAGATCGAATGAAAGTATCCCTATATATCGTGCACATACACACGTACCTAAATCGCAGGCCCTGTTTGTAGGTCAAAACTAGGCCTGTTAATGATAAAAAATGTTTTGCTTCGGGTGTTACTAGGATTCCATAAGCACGGAAGCGATGGTTTGGCTATCTATGGCATGACATAACATGACGTCACAGATCGATTGAACCCAATCAGTGACTAGTATGAGTGCAGCTGCATACATGTAAGGCGTGCCGACATCAATATACACCCACATACACCCTTTAACACACAAATACAAAAGAAGAGTCCCCATTGACTTGTTTGCGGAGTGGCAGAATTTGGAACTAAAATGTTGTTAACTTTTGTTTTTATTAACGAGCACCTCCATGACTCGTTTCACAGACAAATTGGCCGATGTATTAATACCAATGTGGATATGGATTAATATAGTATATAGTTATAATATTATGTATATAATTATAGATTTCGAGCGATGTAAATAAAATTATTATGAAAAATTAAACCGGACGTCATAAGGTGCAGCGCAGACGGCACACTTTTTGTGCGATCGAGTCTGCGGCGCACAAAAAGTCTGCATGGCGCGCAAAAAGTCGGTCGCGGATTTTTCACAGACTCAACGCACACGACGCACATCTTCGATCATTCTGTCGGTTTCTTTTTAAATGTCTATCATGATATTCTGCATAAGAAGTATCATAAATTGCTGGTCTGTTTTGTATTTCTTGTTAACATCGTTACATCGACCTCTGGCGCCATGATAATAGACCGCATGCGTTACGTCCACCCCTAGCAAATGCAGATTGCCGACTAAAGTGTGCGCCATGCGTTAGCGCGCGTTGAAGCAAACGTTCAATTTTTTTCACACACTTTTTGTGCGGCGCGGTGCGGTCTGCCCGAATTATACGGATTTTTTGTGCGCCGGACTTTTTGCGCGTCGTGTGCGTTACTGCATATAATTGCATAGGTTCTATTTTCACAGACTAAAAAGTGCGCCACGGATAGTCTGTCGTCTGCGCTGCACCTTCAAGCAAAGAGAAATTATATAAAGTTTCAATTTATTAGTAATCGTTAAGTGACGACTCACCAAGCGGTTACTGCGTACGATAGGTCTATGATCTATCGTATTGAATATTTTCGAAATAATATTACAGCAAATCTATTTAATAACCGTCCAAGGATCAAGTTAAATGGTGTTATATTGGAAATGTTAATGTCCAGCTGGGGTCTGCAGTGGCTGTTGCTGAATGTGACGTAGAAGTTTGATGGTTTTTACTTTCTCATAAGACTCGGGTGGAAAAACAATGTTTATCTCTCTAATCGGCTACGAGTGCTACGACCGCGTAGCTGCCGTAGCAATGACGTCAGTCACGTCGCAACATAACTTTAACCTTACCTCAATCTCAATCTTTTGAATTGAGACAGACAAAATTGAGGCCCACAATATACCCACCAGACTAATCCAATATCTCCAAAATACTTGTATCAAGTGTTTGCAAAGTAAAGTCAAGGATGCCTGGAAGCGATCGCAGAAAGCGATAAGGCCGCCCATTGTATGTTTTGTATTAATAATCGTATTTTTTGTTATTTATTTTCTTGTGTACAATAAAGTATATATAAAAAAACTGGCACTCCGGTAGTGCCGACAGAAGTGAAAACTTGAACAATTACGAGTGTATTTTGTGAATCGTCTTATAAACAAAACACGCGTGTTAAGGTGTGTTCCTTATTTTATAGGGTTTTTTGCAAATCAGGTATGATGACCAAAGTGACTGGTTTATTCTTCTCGTGAAAGGAATTTATTCAGATTTACAAATAAGTCAAACTCAAACTCAAAGCATTTATTTCAATTAAACCATTTACAGGCACTTTTGAATTGTCAAGAAGTCGGTCAGTCAGAAAATATGAAGCTAGTTGCCCATTCCAAAGCGTAGGTACCTATAATAAGCACACAGAGCTCGTCGTCAGTTATATATCCGTGGTTCAGCGCCATCTCGTCGTTGTTGGATGAACTACGTAGTTAGTACGCGAAGCCCTCGTAGTTCTTCCCGATGTGCATAGATGGCGCTGTCCTCAACAACGCGCGTCTTACGTTAAAACGTCACCCGTCGTCAAATTCGTAAGACGATCTGACGACGACGATCTTACGATCAGGGTCACGTGACCTGACGCGAGTTTAGAAGTTTTTACCCATTCCAAAAAAAGTACACAGCGCCGCTAAAGAAGTTTTCACTTCAATAAGTCAATATAAATAAATAAATAAAGGGAATTTCAGTTTGTGTTCGTTCTCATACATTGTACGGGGGCGCTAACAGTATTCTGTTGCAGTTTGCATGAATGTATTAATCGCAATTTTGATCCCTCATTATTTGCAATAAGGACTTTTATGAATGTCATACCATGAAACCAATAACATGCATCCAGCTTCTATTCATTCTGTGTCCCTAGTATTTCAGGTGTTGCGATATTGAACCTGATAGCGACAGTTTAGCCGTGGAACGCGCACCCAATATATCAATCAGCACGCAATATAATTAATACAAAAACATTCAAATGGGTATTTCTGTAGAACAGTAATGTCTTAAAAATCAAGAAATAAATAAAAAGCAATACACAGGAACTACATTAAAAAAAAGTAAAGGCAAATGTGTCAACTATGGTCTGCCTCTACAGACAAAATGTGGTCGTCCAAATCAAAAGGGACCTTATGGCGGAAATGAGTTATCTACAGAGCTGAAAACTACATAAATGTACCGAACTATAGACCCAAGAACCAACCTTCTAACCACTACCGTTATTTTTTTACGAATTTTTGAAGTTCACTGATAGAAATCATAAGTTTCGAGAAAATCGCAATTTAAGTATGCCGTACAAAAAAGTTATGTTTTAGTGTGAAGTTATGTAACTGATGGTATACTTTGATTGACTATAATTATTACTAATGGAAATTCTTACAATCCTTGCATAAACTTGTTTGTTGTGGGAACATATTAAAATGTCGGTATAATATATGGTTTGAATTACAAGAAAAACGATTTGTTAGCTCTCGCCGCGATAAGGTTCCTTTTTTACTAAACTTTAGATGAATACATAACTTTTTAAAATTGACTTTTCGAAAAGTTGAACACATCTACATGTAGTAAAAATAATCATCTTTTTAAAAATACAGTTACTAAAAAACAATCTTTTTTGTGGTATTTTACAAATTTATTAATATCTCGGAAACTAGTTACCGCCATAAGGTCCCTTTTGATTTGGACGACCACAAATATTCAATTTGTAAAGTTAATGTATCAGCATCAATCAGGATTATAAAATAACAGTTTACTTCTGAACTACCGTACAATTTGTTCGTACATTTTTTTTTAATTATTTACAAAAGTTCTACTGATGAAACTACACATTAAAAGTGACTAGGGATTTAAGAAAAATGGCTATTTAGATTGATAAATTAAGTAAAACATTAAATTGATTATTAAATGAACATGAATTTTATCGCCTCTATCATTCTTTTTTTATTTGAATTTAGAATACAGAAAAGAAATGTGCCTGGGACAAATTGACGTTTAAATATTTTTCTTTCAACTACGTAAATGTTATCATTAATCACTACAAAACCGATCACAAAGAACGTGTTTTTTGCTAAGAACCAAAACAGTGCAGAACTGTTGTATGAAATCTCATGGTTGCACAGTTTTTCATTAAAACACTGTTTTTTATTTTTTATTTAGATATAAATTTACCACAGAGGTTTTAAGATTAATATAAAATGTATGCATTCGATCAAAAGATACTGGCTGAAATAAATATTGGCTGAAAACCGACTTGGTGAAAAAAAAAACAAATGGCGCGCATTTTGTACCATTGTAAAACTTTGATACTTCATATTTAGCAAGACAAGATTAAAAAATGGAAATAGCGATAGTGATATGAATGCAACTCCAGAAAGTATAAAAACAGCTGCAAATGAAATTGTTAATAACCTTTTGCCACAAAAGTCGTGGGATAAATATTTAAAAGCTTAGGAAAACTTTGTTTTCATTAACTTGTGTTTTTATTTTGAGTAGGTATATTTTATCATGGTAGGTAGATTGGTAGTTGAAAGAAAAGTCGATTACGCACCTTCCTAAAGTGAGTAATTAATGCATTCGTGTTACGAGACACTGTTGATGTGTGGTGTATGTGCTAAATTACACTGCTGAATTATGTTATGTACCAAGCGTATACCAAATCACGTCTGATTTAAGGAAGTTCGGTTCATTTTATGTCCATTACTCGTTTTTACCGCATTCCAGGCTAACCCACGTGGTGTTCAAAGCATTTAAATTTGGTCTCAATTCTTGAAGATTCCAATCCCTTGAAGTCACCTCAAATACGTGGTAAAATACTAGGAGCACATGAACATCTAAAGGCTATTTCTGTTATTTTGAAATCGTAATAATGTAACAAGTATTGCCACAGTGCTGTAGAAAATTCATTTCTAACGACATCGAGCTAAAGTTTACCTTTGCTAGCACTTTACACTCACTTTTATACGTGTTGCTTTAGTGACAATCACGGTTAGCTTGGAAAAGGTAGGCTTTGCAACTTTGTTAGCAGTTTTCTCGAGAATTATGACAGGAATGCTAAACAAAATAATATGGAAACGAAGCGTTATAAAATACTGAACAAATATTAGTAAATCCTGTCTCACTAAACCGTGTCGTTCTGTCTATATTTTAATTTTTAATCGAAGGAATCACTTTGTAATAGGGCAGTTCAGGGGTGGGTTGACACTTTGTTGGCGAATATCTTGCGAAATATAACAGGATTGCAATGAGAAATGACTTACAATTGGAACATAATTAAATACTCGATAAAATGGAATAGTTTTTAATTGGGATACGCATTTATTTAAGTTGTAATTTATATTTTTCTCACAGAGTGGGAACAGACTGCATGTATACAGCGTACTTCACTCTAATTGCATCGTTGTCATGGAAACCACTTTAGCGTGCCATATGATCGAGAGACAGTATTGATCCATCCAGACCGTACAATATTCGAAGCACTAGGCTTTCATGTAATTCTAAAAGGCTTTCTGAATTGTGATTATAAAGGTTGTAGTGTTCGCGCCATAAATACTGAGTACCATGGTATTCAAGATTCTTAATACTAACATAATGATAACAGTATTTGTTTAGGACTACCTATTTATTGTCTTTGCAACTTTTAGCGCGTTTTGAAATAGTTACGTAGTAGCGTGATGGCTCAGAGGTCAAGAGGATGCGGGTTCAAAACCAGGTAAACTAGCATATTGCGACTTATTCAAATACAGATATTCATACTTCCTAAATTAATTCGTGAAGAAACTGGACGGAAATTATATTATTTATTTTATTTTATTTATATGCATAAGTTCCTGCATGACACACATAATAGATATCTGAGGTCATCGGAAAACCTGAGACTAGGGATTCAGGATACATTCCACCAGTTTTTATGACAATTCTTGTACTGTTCAAGCAGTACGGTTATGGAATGACTTGCCCATGTCGGTAAGGCGTGCTCAATCTTTGCCCACTTTTAAAATTATGATGAAAAAGCACTTCCTCTCTCCTTAAACATCATTATTATATTTTCTTTGCTCCTCCCGCTTCACGTTTTTAAATATATTTATTATGTTTTTATACATATTTATTTAGAGTAGTATAATATATTTACTTTATGTACATATGTATTTATTGTATTATGTAAATGGTACACCACAGACCACCTACAGCATATTTTATCTCTCCTTCCCCTTTTTACCTAGATGTACTTATTTTACTCAATCACCATAATTTAGAGACGCAGTCTTTTTTTTTTCTTTATTAAAGTTTAACGATAGAGGTCTATGATGGAACGAGCGTGCCCAGAAGAGGACTAAGTCTCAGGACAGGATCAATAGTGACACCGAATTTAAACACCAGAACAGCAGGAATGCGGCAGGATCATTTCCTGTGATGGTTACCGATACTATGCTATATAATTTATGTCATTAGGACCCGATTGCTATATATAGAACTGGTTACTAAGTTAACATCAAATATGAAGATGTTTAACAGCAACTGCAGTAGATTCACATTAGATGAGCATAAGGACAGAATTTAGAAGGATTTTGACTGAGGGCTGTGAGATATTACAAATACTTACCACCGGCTAATGGTCTTAGGCTTCTAGGATCTTACTCACGACTCAAGGAAACTAACCAAAACGCTTTAAACGAGTTTTAAGGAATTTTTGAGTCTGATACGACCCGAATAAAAACCTGTAGTAGGTAAAAATAAAAAGCCTCGACTATCACCTGGAAATGATGTCGTTAGTTTATAATATTATCATCAATTAAATATATTTCTTTTTATTATTTTAATATTGCCAGCCTACATATCTTTGATTTTTTCAAGAGCCTATCTATCCATCCCGAACCTGACAGGAAATTACATGAAAACTTAACAGCTCACTAAACTTATACGGATCAATGTTTGACAGACACGTAGATAAAATCATTCTAGCTATACTTAATTTCTTTCTTTCTACCATTTTTGGAAAGATTTTATTTGCACCAAAACTTATTTCAAATAAACTCTCTTATTGTACATGCAAAATCTGACTATAACTTCATAGCATCGTGTTAAGACCTGATCGATATAATCGCTGACCAGAAACACTAGTGCAGCAGAGATGTGACGGTGCATTGGCAAGAGATGAAGGTACTATAGTATCTAGGGTATGTTTGTTATTTGTCTGGCGCTGTATTCTATTTTTAGAGGCTGTTACCAGGAGAACATGAATATTAAGTGGTTGGAGAGGAATGAAATAGTTTCATGTCAGCACGCCTTTCCGGCAAGGGATTAGCAGTAGTGTAACACCCATGTTTCGCCATCTGTGCTGGAGTCCGTTGCTATTCCACCTGGAAATGAAACTCCCAACCTTACGATCATTGCATCTGCACTACCAACCAATTCATATTATGGCTAGACCAACCAGCCATGTACACTTTTACTATGGTTTTATAGCCTAAATGTAACAACATCTTGTTTTCATTTTATATTCGAAAAACGCACACGTGTAACTTCTGTCTTGACGAAAAGTGAACGAATATTATTATTCTCGTGAAAAACTAAGGATTGATCCAACTTAATATTTTTTTTTCATTAATGGCAGAATTATAAATGTTTATTAGCTACCAAACAAATAAAATGACAATGCTGACACTACTAATTCATTTAATTTTGTACATCTTTTCTAAATTACTATAGGTACGTCTAAGGTAGCGTAGTATCATATAAGATCGGGTTCAAGGATCGATTTATCATAATAATATAAGATGATGTGTACTTACATCATAATTGAGCTCTATGAAAGTGCACTTTACGCAATGAATTAAAAATCTTTTACTGGCAGTTATGGCTCATGCGTGTTAGTAAACAAGTAACTAACAAATTAGGCACACAAATACAATATTAAAACTTTTTAAGAAAGATAATATAAAGGATCCAATTACAGCAAGGTTTATCAAGCCCCATGTCTGACATGTAACTTGATAAACCTACCATACTTACCTGAACTAAAAAGTTTATTTATAATATGACAATCATCTCGTTAATAAAATCAGAGAAAGTCTCTGTAATTCAAAATCAAAAACAAAAGTCACATTTATACTTAACCCTAGTACCGGTAACAGATGTAGTTAACATAGTTATACATATTTTAAAGAGGACAGGCTGTTTGGAGTGGCAATAATGGTGATTTCACTCTTGCTATCTTTGTCTAGACTAGTATGCACTAGTATAATTAAAACGAGATGTTGAATGACAGTAGCAGCTGTTGATTTTCCGTTCCTCTCTCTCTCTCTTTCTTCCTTTCAATAAATCTCATAATCGGTCACTATCAGGCTAGAACGTCCGTAACCTATTACTTCTGTTATTCTAGTAATTTGTACGCAACGCGTCGCGTACAAATCACTAGCATAACAGAAGTAACAGGAGCTAACGTGAACGGAATATGAATAAATTGTGAAACACTATCATAACATAAATAATGAAGAGGTCTAAGGAGTTTTATTGTGCTGCTTCTGTTTTGCCTTTTTCATACTTTTTCTAACCTTTAAAAATCTACGTATTCTACGTCGTGATGTTAGTCAAAGAGGCGCATGAACAGCTCAGGGACTAGTATCTAAGTCCCTGAGCTGTTCATGCGCCTCTTACCTCTTAAAACCAAATGCACTGGGTCAAATATAGCCATATTTCATATGGAGCAACAGAAAATACAACTGCTCAGTTGCGTCCTCGGTCATGAGCCCTGAGAAGTGAGGACGTTTTAAAAAAATAAGTTTTGTCCTGTAACAAAATCGTCACACGTAATACTGTGACCCTTATAACTAAGAGTTGTGCATTATATTCTTATTCTAGCCTTTTGTATCAGAAAAATGAAGTATTTTCCACGAAAGACTTTTGAAGCCCGATATAGTTGAAAATCTATTAAAGAAATTTAACAGATTGTAGTAACTTGATGTGCTGAGGTCTGTACCTATCTACACCTATTATTCCATTATATTACACATATACACTGATTCATTCTCTTTGTAATCCTATATATTTATATGGGATTACAAAGTTATTTATGCAGTTGGTGTATCTAGAAAAAGGACCGAAATTGCAAAAAAATAGTTTTTCTTTGATTTATACACTAAACACTAAATTGTATTCTAAATTTTAAGCTTCTATGTCTGCTAGAAGTGCCTTAGAGTTTTGATGATCGGTCAGTCAGCCAGTGAGTGAGTGAGTGACAAAATTAAGAAACTTTGACTAGTTATAAGTCTTAAACTACTGGATCAAATTGATTGAAATTTGAAATATACCGTGTTTATACAATGCCTGCTTCTAGTTTTATCCACAACGAAATTATAGAGGGTCGACTTGGCGGGGGCGTGCCCCCGCCAAGTCGCACGATGCACGAAATGTTTTGTTTGTCATATGTCAAACATACACCGCAAAATGACTAATAAGGTCTTCGTAGATATTATTAGTGGCCAGTACCTACCTAACGTATTGTTTACAATCTCCTGTCATTTGATTTTTTATTCATTTTATGTTTTTAATGTTAATTTTTCTCATTACGCCTGTTATGTTTAATTCCCATGTAACAGAGGCGAGCCTTTTGCCATCAACCTAGCCCAGGAATCCAAGGATACGAGCTCAATTGTCCGGACTACGATACAATTATATTCTTCGAACTACGTCCAAATTCAATGCTACAAGTTCAAAGGCCTATTGATTTTCCGGTCGATCGACATGCAAGCCTTCGATCTGCCGCCCTAGTGAGACTACGAATATAGTGACGTCAGATAAACTCAACCCCTAGTATTCGAATGACGTCATGAGCAACGATAGCAGACATATAAAGGATGTAGCTTATAGCATTATGCGACCTCATTCTATTCTCTTCGATGGGGTGTTTCTGGTGGGAAAGCGAATACATGCGCTTTCCATCCCTCTCTGGCCCGCTGTCACTTTTCAGACGCTTCATCTCTTACGACTTATTGTTTCCTGGTATAAAAACGTTACAGCGTTAGTACTCGTTGCGTACTTTGACGATACTACGAATAACGGAATTTAACCTATGAAACTTTACCAAAAACTTTACTAAATGTTAACGAAGAACTAGGGGTGGTTCAGAAAAGTGGGCGTTGTTATTACTGTAAAGACGTTTTCATTGGGGCAAACTCTCGGAATATATTGTACCCTAGTAGCGTATTCACGTGTTCCACGACATCACCACGCGTTGATACCGTAAGTAGTCCGCAACGGGATTTCCGTAATTGTTTATAAAATTCCTTCATTTTTGACAAGTTTTTGACATTGATTGTCGCTAAGATGAGATTGCGACTAGAAATTTTTAATTATGGGAATTGGGCTTATGATAACTTTTTAACAGTGAAAGCGTTATGTAAGTCTTGGCAACCTATTTTACATGAAACGTTTTTCGTGGGATTATTAATATCATGCATGTTCCTATCAATGGTCATTATAAAGGAGATGATGCCATGATACTTTGAACTTTGAACTAATTTATTGATTTCATTTATTGATTATTAATATCATGTTCATAACACTGTACCCAGTTATTATTCAGTACGCTTAAAATATTAGTAGAATATTTAATATTATAAAATAATTACAAACGTAGCACGCTGTAGATTATTTATAATAATTAGAATAATTAAAAAGACATGTACAGTCACGATGAAATAACGAATGCAACGTTGAAACACGACACTTTACACAAACCTATGGGTTCGAAAATAACATAAAAAATCGTAATAACATAAAATTTCATTCAAAACTAAAGGAGAAAATCGTCTTTGGATAAAGCCAAGTGTATACATACTTGTTCTCGTGACAGTACGTAATGGAAACTCTAATTATTTTCTTTTTGTGCTCCTAAAAATATTACTGAACACTCAATTTCTATAACGATTGCGCCTCTTTTTCTGAACGTCAGATGATTCCTATTTTGGGGTCTACAAAAATACTAAATGTCTAAGTAAAATAAACTTAAGTATTAACCGCATTCTTGTTCATTATATTATTAAAATATTGGCAAAAAAATTAAGTATGTCAAGGGTACTAAGGGTACTTTCAATTATTATATTATTTGCATTAACAGTGTTTATCCCGCGCGAGCTGGCTACGTGACATTTCTAGTGGTATTTAGTGATTACTTTATTAAATTTAAACCAAACTATATTTTTACAACCAAGCCAGCCAAGCGATATTTTTACTAGATCGTAAGAATCGTAGGTCAGGTGGAGGTTTTCTTCTAGATAAAGCTTTTACGAGTGTAAAATTATTATTTTATTATTTTTATTTTCAGAGCGTTTTTTTTTTTTCTCAGCTCTTAGGCTGGTTTTAGCTACATTTACGGGCCAAAGCCAAGTAAATGCAGCGTGTGGTGTGTATTAGGGTGTGTTTTCTTCCTCTAACTGCATGAATTTCCTAACTATTCTGCAGGTGTTTATTATTATTATTATTCAAATAATAACTGGTAAAATTATTAATTTGATAAATATTATAAAATATAGATTTTTTTTATCATACCAAAATCCTCTATATAACTCTATATCTATGGCTTCTTATATTTTACCGCTGGGACACAGGCCTCCTTTCTATGAGGAGTGGGCCGTAATCTACCATGCGGGCTCAGTGCGAGTTTGTAGATGTCACATGTCTTCGAATTTTTGGTTCTAGAAACGGACAATACGGGCCAATTATTATTATTATTTTAATATTATCTTACTAGAATTTATTAACTTAGTAATTTTCTTAGGTCCGCCCACATACACCGGCCCGCACACATAATTATAAAACTATACTAATTTAAACTGCCACTCTTGTCAGCTATTGAAGGAAAGAAAAAAAGGAAAGTTTTCAGTAAGAATGTAGTGGACTGAGGAAGAATATAGTAACGATGAATGTACTGTGTGAAAGATGTTTTGACTAGAACGTAGTTAACTACCACGAGGACGAATAAAGAGAAATATGAAAGAAGAAGACCTGCTACGCCTTCTACGGATATACTCGTAATTCGGATAAGCACAAGAGAATGATGAGACTTTTCAGTCATTCCCAATGTGGTTATCAACCTTAGCAATAAGTTATTGATAATTTCTGAATTTTTATGGTGATATATTGCAAAAATTTTGTTTTTTTCTATTTCGTGTAACTTGTTAAGTATGCGGAATAGGGATTTAACATTTTGTATCATATAAAAGGAATACACGATTCAATGAATTTTTCTCGATACAACAAATTGCAAAGTTATATCTATTTTTTCGACATCACGGCGTAACGCTTAAGAGTTATTTACTTTAAAACATAGTAAATTATCATATCAAAGTTTACTCAAAGTAGTTTTAAATTAAGGTCATTTATTTTCTTAATAAAGGAGTAAATTCGTTTTGGCACATACCTACATCGTTTTATTCCGAGCGCACGCACATTATAGCCATCTTTCTTCTTTTGCGTTTCAAAAGTAATTGCATCACTTTCGCTCGCTTAGTAGATTAGTCGCTACGATTTATTTTCAAGGTAGCGCTTTAAATGTCACGATGGCTTCTGATGCTATTTAAATACTAAGAGAAATAGTACAATATATCACAATGCAATGTAAAAAGTAAAACCAAAAGATGTTTTGGCACATGAGGGATTCGAACCCCCGACCCTCGCGTTATTAGCACGACGCTCTAACCACTAAGCTAATGTGCCTGTGCTTGATATGACGAAACACGGGATATATTCGTCAATTGTGCTTCCCTCACCCGGGCACTCTTTGAAAGAGAGATAGATAGATTGCATTACATCTAAGTGCGAGAGGAATCAATGTATGCAACAAAGCTGGCTGCAAACCAATGCGCTACACACCCATAACAACACCCACTTGACCGAACTCTTTCGGAACAATAATATAACTACCTAGTTAGTTTTAGAACTCCTTCATAGTCTTGTGCCTGCTCGGTCATTTTTAAGATCGCTCCGTACTAGTTCATTTCGGTCAGTGAACTAGTTCATTCTATTAGTTTTATTCGGTCTTCGCTCTCAGTTAGTACTTCCATAGATCACAAAACAAAAAAGTCTCTCTAGGTACTAAAAATGCACGCCGAATCATGGGTTGAGGCTCCTACAAACAGGCGCGACACGCGATATAATCGCGCGTGACACAAAGGCACTGCTCGTTGCGCGACTTGCGGTGCCCTTGCGTCGGGCGCGATTTTATCGCATGTCGCACCTGTTTGAAGGAGCCTTTATTTGTATTGTAACAGGCAGTAACAACTCACTGTCTTCGCAATTTATTGCAAGTACAAGTAAACTTACAATTTATTTGCGAACACAACTTACCTTGCGCCATTTTATTCGAGCGATAAGCAAAAATAGACAATATTGCATTGAAATACGTTAGTCTACTGATATTGTAACGCGCATTTCATTCTAGCGAGTTTGGTCGGTCGGGTAGCATCGTCATTCGTCGGCTATTTGGTCTCGTTCTTGTTAACAAACATCGAATAAAAATTGAAAATATGAAATCGTATCAGTCAAATCTGTCGCTGTCTTTCTCGTTCGGACATACGATCCGGCTCTTTGTAATTTTACTAGGAGCTATTAGAACTAATAGACCGATTACAAGTTAGTATTCGGAAACGTTTCTTTTAGTACAGTGCTAAGAAATGGTTCCTATTCGTTCTTCGTTCACGAGTTCGTGACACAACACTACTCCGTCCGACATACTTTGGGTCAAATCAAAGTGTAAATAAACACGATATAAGTAATCACTAGCTTATCACTGACCACATTTACTTCTCTATCGTAGCACCTCTGAGCTCAAGTAGTTCAAACATAAAACACTAAAACTGCAACAACTTCTGAATATTACCATTTTTGTTCAAATTACTTTGACAGTTTTCAGTTTGAGTGTATCATATAACATGATCTCCTAGATAATTTATATAAAATGGATACAATAAATTGTAACCACCTCATTGTTCTAGAGTTAAATTAATGTTATTACTATTTCTGAACTATTTGCACGAACTACCTCAATTATTTTTATCACATTTATCACATGCATTTATGCAAATTCAAAAGATTCAAATTAAAAAATGGGCACATGTGGGACTCGAACCCATGACCTTCGCATTTCAAACGCGATGCTCTATTCCATCCAGCTGAGGTAATCTGCCACTATAAATGGCTTCCAAATTTGCGTCCTGTATCGGCCCTCTGAGTACATTCTGCGACAACAGCGACACCCTTTAAAGTAAACAGTTGCACCTGCGGACAAACGCGGAACTACTTTCACACGCATAAACCCTTTTAAAGGTCAGGGACGCATGTCATTTAATTCATGCAAGACAGATGGCACTGATTTTAATTGAACTTACGCATTTTTGTCTTTAATTAATTTGTGAGACATTTTTCTGCCAAATTAGTTACTTTTTCAGGAAAATGTTGTCTTTACTGAAGATAAGGTACCTACCTTTTTTTTTATAAGATATCAAGTGAAGCTGAGCCAGGTACAGAGCAGTTGTTTTTATGTCAAACTAAACATTTCCTTAGGCGGGCCCAAAACGTTCAACTCATTTAAAATTGATAAATAAAATCCACCCCTAAGACCCGTTACACGTTTTTTCGATTATATAATTTATTTGTTATATTTTTTTATATTTTCTAAATAAAAAAATATATCAAGGTAGCTCTTTATTTTGGTACCTCACATTGTAAATTTGTTCATGGCAATTATTTTTTTTTTAAATAAGTTCTTAGACGTTTCTTTTAAGCGTCTAAAATCCGCCATTTTGATTTTATAAAAAAATTACCTAGCCTGTCAATTGTACAACACAGACGAGTCGAGAGACACCTTACGTATTAAAATCCCTCCAGCTTTTAGAGTGCTTCGAGTCCTATTTTTGCCGCTCTGCCGGTAGATTCTGTAAAAATCTCACCGTGAAAACTTAGGTGAAGTGAGTTTGTTTTTGCTAGGTATTGACACTTGACAGGTCACTCCACGCTCACTTCACCTAAGTTTTCACGGTGAGATTTGTACAGAATAGCACCGCTGTAGTCAGGCAAAAACATAAAATTACGCCTGTATTCGAGGAATATGAAATGTGGATAGCCAGCTATGTTTAAGTCCCACGGGAGCTAGCTCTAGCTTATAGTCATAAACCGAAATCAAATCCTGTGTTTTACTTAGCTACAATATTTCAGTTATTTTTTTTATTGCTGTTTTAGTACAAGTTGCTCTTTATGACGATTCAGTTACGGGTGTCGTTAGTGGTTGAAACGACCAAACCCCATAATTATACTCGCAGGTACAATATGTACTACGAAAACCGCCCTTGGTAAAAAATCATTTTACAAGGTCAAAATCATGATTATATTTTGATATCCACTTCATAACATAGAGCTTAACATAGCCAGAACTAAAGGTTTATTTCTCGATTTCCGTCGAGTGCAAACGATCATGCTTGTTTCTTTTTCTTGTCAGTAATTTTGCATTATGAAACTAGATGTTTTGCTATAACAAAACATCTCTGTGAGTTTAATCGTCCAAATCTTCTATAGGCATTAGACGTATATATGCCTATTATAAGATTTGGACGATTAAACTCACGGATATCGCTTATTATCTTGTGTGCTTCCGAAAAAAGCTTCATGGTGCCGTATGTATTTCTATTGTTTTTGTGTGAGTTTCTGAAGTGGGAAAAATGTGGTGGCACTTGACCTTGAACAAAAAGTGACATATCTCTTGGATGATATACCTAAACTCTTCTTGAGTTATGTAGTGCTAGTGAACTAACGGCGATGGCGTTTCCATGGCAACGGACGCTTGAAACCTTCTTGTACAGAGAGTAACCAGAATATTGTTTTTTCCTACATTCTGACGTAAGCGAACTGCATTAGTAAGACAAGGATAGAATCTAGAGCATTCCTCAATATTCACGGTGTTCATCCTGTACAGGTATTCGAAACTCAACCACGATACGATAGGTATTACAGGTTGCTTGGCTACCAGGGTAATATTAACACAGGAGCTGACTTGCAAACTACTAACAAAATTTTACGTACCTATAAATACAAACTGTTTGTCAAGTAGACAAAAGTTGGCACTGATTATAAGTTTACTCATGCCATTCAAAATAAAATGATATCATAAGTTACGGGTCTGTTACTAAAACGATGAAACGGATTTAATTTTAATGGGGATTGTCCAAAATTTCTAACCATTAGATTTTATTTTATTTTTTGAAAATATAGAGTATTTTGAGAAACTAATTTGAATATTTTGATGATTGGCTCAATAGTTATTTAAAAAAAATTATTGAATTATTTTAAGTTTTTAAGGTAGGTGACGTCATCAGTGGCATAAAGATTTAGTGCCGTTGCCTGACTAGTACATAATTAAAAATTTTAATCTGTCAACACAACGTCATCAATCCAAAGAGTACTGTCCCATCTGTCAAAGTGTCAATAGGCCGAATAGACGTCTTAAATAATCGAATCCTATCTTAGCGTATTTATTTACAAATGGTTTTTTTAATGTGTAAGTGTCCTCCAAGGAATATACTACTCTCTATCGTCACTAGAACAATCGACGCGGCGACTTAGAAATAGAATAATAACGCACGCGGCGACATTATTGCTATTATTACTGCAAGTTGGAACAAAGCACTTCCTGTATTCCATAACTCTTCCAGTATATTAAATATTGTCGAGTGTTGAAATAATGTAAGTAATGTAATATAAACAAGAATGTTTATATTTTTGACATATTTATAATAATTTGACATTTGACAGCTTGTAGACAATCTTACTTTTTTTTTCTGAGGTAACGATACAAAACTGTACGGCCAAAGCCGACGTAATTTGAAGGGCAAAGAAGGTCAATCGTATTTTATCAAAAATATCAATAAATGATGACTATTTTTCATAATTAATTAGTCCGTAATGATCAATAACGCTATTCCTCGAAATGGTTTTTCAATTACAACATTTTAAAAAATATTAACAATGCCCATTGAATTTTGAAAATTGAAAAATTTTAATAATTCTAATTTTTTGATGCCCAATGAGCGCCTGCCTTCTTCTTTCATTTTTGCCGCTCCAGAAGGAGGGTTATGTTTTTCGAGTGTATGTTTTATTATTTACTTGTATATAATATATTTTAGTGTTACCTTGTAAATTGTAATTGTTGTGCCTTTGTGAATAACTGGTTTAATATTGAAAAGAAAAATTATGAAATATAACATTATCTTTAAATATGTTTAGTAAAATAAATTGAATACGTATTTAGTAAAAACTTTTGTGTCAATTACCGTAACCATTCGACTTTTTGACTGAAATTGAAAGTGTTATATTTTCGTAAGTGCGTGTTGCCAGTAATGACCTATAGCACTAAAACGTGGTCGCTCACAATGGGCCTTATTAGAAGGCTGAAAGTCACCCAAAGGGCAATGGCTATGTTTGGAGTTTCCCTGCGTAATCGTATCAGGAATGAGGAGATCCGCAGGAGAACCAAAGTAACCGACATAGCCTGAAGAATTGGTGACAGTGGGCAAGCACATTGCTCGCAGAACAGATAGCCGATGGGGCTGATAGAAAAGTGTCTGCAGTGGCGACCGTGTACCGGAAGACGTAGCGTTGGAAGGCCTCCCACAAGGTGGACCGACGACCTTGTGAAGGCCGCAGGAACCCGTTGGATGCGAGAAGCACAGAACCGGTCGAAGTGGAGGTGCTTGGGGGAGGCCTATGTCCAGCAGTGGACGTCTTTCGGCTGAAATGATGACGATGATGATATCCAAATAAATATATTTTTAAATAGATAAGCTTACAATTCGGGCATGTAATTCACACAACAATGCAATACCCTTTAAAAACGATTCTGTTAAGTACCTGGTACTTGTTGGCAGACCTATACTGACCTCCCATACGTATTAACACCGTAATATGAAAATATTGGTAAAGCTAATTATTTTTAAAAGAGGAGGACCAACCGGAGGAGTAACCTTGTAGTTTTTTGCCGGCCCTTCTCCATAGGAAACGACCAATTAGATCCGTACTTTAGCTCCTGACATCTCAAGTGTCCATGTAAGTTTATGTGAAATAAAATATTTTGAATTTGGATCTGGAAGCCAGTCGCGAGTCAAGGTTTTCCCGCCAATAGCGACTAGCGTAAGCGGTCTTAACGTAGTTAGTACTGACATCCTACGCGCTTTTGTTCTCCTAGTACCTTGCAAAGGTCATGTGCCTACAATTTGAGCCCTGATTACGTTAAACGTTAGAAGTTAATTAAACCACTGCACATTACCAACTTGGCACTAAGAACATGAAGACTATAAACTATAAATTATTTCCTTGGCACTACGTCGTAGCAGATCGTCACCCAAGTAAACTGCTTGATATTGAAAATGTTATATAGAACTCAGTAGTTTTGCAATGAGTTGAGGCTATAGGGCAGATGCGCCTTATCTATTTTCAGCAGCTTTCAGTGGGGTCCGTAGCTATACTGTAATTAGTGGCCTGGAGCCGGTGTCAATACCCTATTTCTGATTCCATTAAACTTCAACATAGATCATACATCAAAATAGTCTTAAAAACGAAGCTCAGAATTTTTTTTTTATGGTTATGATGAAACTAGTAGCCACAAAAGCTAGCTGAACTTATATATAAACAGTTCAATACATGTAGTTATAAGCTAAGTTTTAGCTTATGTTTCCTAATATAATACATATATGTATTTGTATCAGGTAAAAATATTTCGATGTTATAGATAGATACATATGCTTTACACAGTACCTACTACGTAAGCGAGATTCCCGGATCAGTATAACTACCCAGTACCTCCTTAAAGCACTTAAAAAAAACAAATAAAACTATGTCATTGTTTTTAAGTGGCTTACAGGATCTGAACACAAAAACGCAAGTTTTAGAAACAATAAAAGTATATGATCGACTACAGTAAACAAAATCAGAATAATATATGTATATATTTTTATGGATATATGCTAGGTAGATAGTGTGTTGAAAGCATAATACAACTAATTTGATACGATAGAAAAAATCATGAATACTTCTACAAACTTTCTTTTGACAATAAAAACCATACTAATATACATACAATCATTATCATTTTTTGTCAGATTATGCTACAAGTAACATACTAAAGCACTAGTGTTTTAATTTTTTTGTCTAAACGCTAGATTTTTTGTAAATACGCAACGTGGACGGGTGACCTTCAATTACATACCCAGACTCCTCCGTGCCTTTGGAAAGCACGTTATGCAGTTGGCCCCGCCTCTAGTTCGTATACCTTACTTAAAACTGAATAAAATACGCATGGATTTTACGCATTAAAACAACAAAAGACAGTGGTTATGGGCAGAGGGAAATGGCGTTTTTCCTTAATGGATGCTGTTATAGGTAAACTCTTTTCTAGCTGAACACTCATTAATAAATCAAATATAATATCATAGAAAATGGCCACCTACCGAGGTTTCAGGGAATATTCAGGTGTTAAACAAAGAGGAAAGTATGCATCATCCCTGTCTCACTAGTATAAAAGGACACGCAGCATGCAGCTTGCGCCAGTGTTTGGCGAGGAACCAACCTTGTTATTTGGTTGGTCCCTGTTAAGCACCGGCAGAATCAGAATATGTACTTATTTAAATAACTCTGAATGTTTCAAAATATTAAAACAAAATTTGCAATTAACAACGCAACAGCTAAAATAGCTTAATTAAACTAAACTACTTGTGTCGGTATAAAAATTCTTCTCAATTCACTTATTAGCCTTATCCACCGTGGTCCTGGCTATGCGCAATCTTTTATTTACATTCAGTGAGTCAAGACAATAAATGTCAGTCTCGGAACTTCTTTCGTGTCACAATGATCAAATCTGCATGAAAGATGTATTTTTATTTGCAGTTTATCCCTTAAACATGATTCACGAGGCTAGTTTTTCAAAGCTAGTATATTAATGTAAACATCATTCGACTCTCTAAGTCCTCAGCTAGTAAAATTGATTATATATATACGTATATAGACTTACCACCTCTACGCATGCGCCAACCGAAGGATTATCGAGAGGCGGGGTCATTGAATGCATCTTATTTTATGTTTATATGTGTCGTATAGTTCCACAGATGCTCGGACAGCATTGTAGTAACGTTGTGCTATGTCTTTTCCTAATTTTGGGGAATACTTGCTGTCTTATCTGCACTCCTTGTTAAAATATGTCGACTCGTACCTAACCCGTACCCATCCAGAAAACATTCTTAAAATTACGAGAATTGCCTCGTAGATCAACCTGTTAAATCTCAGTGCTAGTGCAAACCTATTGTTTTAGGTGAACTCACTTAAACAATAGGATGGCATGCATATTACAAACTGTCACAGAAGAAAATACGTACCTACACGAAATGCCACTATAATTTTCCTTTTTTGATGAGATCACAGAGAATCCCACCTGGTATTGATATGTTTTAAGAAAGTGTTGTCCTTTTCCCCTTCACGCATGTAAATGTTATCAATAGTATTTTAAGTCTGTTAATTTATATATTATGTAAATATAATATTCCGAAAAAAAATAAAATAACGCCTTTCGATTTCTTTAAAGCGAACACTTCGGGTACATACGAGGGTTCTGACAAAACCTTGACAAACTTTATGTTTTAAAATAAAAATCACTGTTACTTAGTGCGCTCGTTACACATTACTAGTCACTACTTAGTAGATAGATGAACATTATTTTTCTGTGTTGAGAAATAGATTAGAGAAATAAATAACACTAGTTTACAGTACATCTGTTGCCGAAGAAATTTTAGCTGTTGCTGACTACATATAATATGCTATTTTCAAAAATGTAATTAGAATATTTTTATCAGCTCCAGTTTCTGAGTTTCAGCTATGTAGGTATAAAACAGAATAAAACATGTATTTACTAAGAAAAACTTTACTAAAAAAAAATATTAATCATTGAGTTCTAAAAAACTTTGTTTTAAAGCTCTTCTCTGATGTGTAGACTTTGGAAAATGACGTATCAGGGACCAACAATAGTCAGAAATCCTATTCGCATCCCAGAAACCCTGATAGCGCTCTACCATGACGCGTAAGTCCTGATGCATACGCTCTCCGTGTTCTTCGCTCATATCTCCTAAATAATCCGGAAACCTGTCCAAGTGACTATGGAGGAAGTAGAGTTTTATGCTCATATTGCACCCCATATTTTTTAATTGTAGCAGAAAGGTCTTCTACGAGTTCAACATATTTTTCCGATTTTTTATTTCCAAGAAACTTATTTTAGTATCTGAGGAAAGCAGATTTTTTTCTTTCAGTCTTGATGCTAACAATTCTGAAGCTTGTTTAGAAAGATTTAAATCTCTAACAAGATCATCTAACTCATTCTGGGAAAGGCATTTTGGCTCATTTGACATACCTTCAAAATCAGCATCATGCTGTGATGAGCTTGGTCCTTCAATGTCTTGTTCTAAGGGTTCAGATATATTTTTAGGCACTGAAGAGCCAGGTGAACGCTGCACTAGACGTTGAACACAACTAGTACTTGGGTACTGCCATTTAGCTCGATTTTTAGTGTTTAAACTGTTTACGTTCACGCTACAAAAATAACAGTCTTCGAGATGATTTCTTGGTTCTCGCCAAATAGTCGGTGTTTCAAATTTAAAAGAACTTCTTTTACCACTTTTCCATAATCTCAAATATTCCACACACGATTTGCAAACACAATTGGGAGCCCAAGACTTCTCATTTTTATCCAAGAGCAACCCAAAATACTCAAAATAGGTATTTTTTACCAACTCTGATACAACTTTTCTACAATCGTTAAACACATATTCTCCGCATATATAGCAAAAATGATCTGGATTGTTTAAACAACGTCTGCTTGAACTACTCATGACGCAAAAATTTCAGATACTAATCTTAACATAGTAAAATATGCCTGTTATTGCTTAATATATACGCATAAAAGATAAAAATCAAAAACAAAGAAACTCGAGCTGCTCAAAAATTTTTGAGGGTAGATTTGACAAAAGTAAGTCATAAGTGAACATTATCAACCACAAAATTCGCGGCAACAGACAAAAAGTTAAATTTTGTAAACTAGTGTAATAAGTACGATATTTAAAAATCACTCTACATTATACGTAGTTTATGTGTTTTACGTAATTAATTAGAAATATTATGATTTGGTATTAGTTTCACTCAGCAAAACTAATATGTGCATAATAATGTGAAACGCAGTGAATCCGCAATTGACACTTTGTGGATCAATAAAGTGCTGGGATAGTTACATATAAAAGAAACATGACTAAACTACATAGTTTGCTTTGTGCTTTAATTATATTACCTACTTTGTAAGAATATTTTGAAATAAAAATAAAATTCTGGGAAACAATATACTTACAGTTTCTAGGTTTAGGTTTTAGGGTACAAGAATTTTAATAATCCAATATTTTTAATTTTTATCCATTTTCGTTGACGTAAGTAATTCTTAAGAACTTCTATTGTTAAGTTAGTAACTATAAGGACTAGCACAGACAAACAGCTAGATAATAAATAAAAAGCAATCGTCAAATAGAATTCTGGCTATTTGACAAACTTATATTACGGCTGCTGCCGCTGTGTATAGTGTGTATGGAAAGCCTTCGAATAAATGGACGTAGGCTGGTCTGGTACAATCTAAACTATTGAAAACCAAGAGTTACAAGAAAAAAAAACTATGAAAAAATATATATACTTACATAAAAAAAAGAGTTACAAGGTTTGATCTGAATTAATTGTGTGATGTAAATATAACTGAGCGACATTCGTGATGGCGGAACGACGAGTGGCGCCCCTGACGGCGCGAAGTGAAGACGCCGTCGCGGCCGGCCCAGATGCATGGCTACGCAGGCATGGCAGTGGTAAGCCCTGCCGTAGTGCGCTATCTGGCGACGGCGGAGACATAACAATAATCAACTTTGCCCGTATCCTAATATAGCGAAAGTATGAGACATTGGTGTCTGTACTGGTTTCAGTACCTCGCCACAGCATTTTGACCATTGTTATCGTCATCCGCGATTGCCTCGTCGTACGATGTGATCTATGACCTTGAAGGTTGACTTCTTGCAGTCTCCTCCTTACAGTTTGTATTTTTGTTACTGACGATCCTTCAGGAATAAAAACAAAAGAAAAAGTGGATCAAACCGGAATGAAAAGGTTTATAGTGGATAAGATAGAGATTAAAACAGAAGACGAACAAGCAAGGGATGGGGAATGGTGGAGGCGGGGTTCAGGGGATCAGACCGGAATAACTCACCAGCACCTGATGCTGCGACTGTAACTTCAAACCCAATTGCTTATCTGTAGCAGACGGCTGCAGCAACATAGTGTGGCAACACTGGACTGGCCTGCGCAGTCTCCGAATTAACATCAAATTGAGCACGCGTGGGATATCGCGAAAATCTGGTGACATTGAACTTTTCATGCATCTTCGTCAAGCTTGGGATCTTATCCCACAAGGAAATATCGATAACCTCATTTTGAGTATGAATAATCGTTGCAGATGCGTTGTTACCATCCGAGGTTGTTTTACAGGGATTACAGGGTTGGCCAATATTTTGTGTAATTTAGGACAGGGTTTTAATAGCGTTCCGTTTTTGTATTTAAAATAAAATATCATTATTATGTGTATTTACAAAGATATATAAATATTATGATCATTAAAGAAAACTGTTCTATCTGAATAGTATTTAATTTTTCTTCATAAAACGCATCATTCATCCATCCTTCAACGCGATGTGGCGCACGGACCCGAATACTTTCTCGCTCACACGGCAACTATCTGTTTCGTTCACACTTCGTGGCTTGGTGTTCACATGCATTTCTATTCTGAAGTATAGCTCAGGAAAATAAGATTCTCACCGAGATTTTCTGTATTCTAACCATTAGAAATACTGTGTGGAAAAGCCATACCTACAGATAAAATGTGTGAAAAAAAATTGTTGACCGTCAAAGTTCTCCAAAGTCAGTTTTTGAAGTGAAAACTTCTGTAGGCGCGTCGGGCATTTTTCGAGATGGGAATAAAACCATTGAACTCTCGACACTGTGACCGTAAAAGACACCTCTGCTTTAAGTTTTGACCATTATAAAGACAGCAACGCGCGGTACATTTTCTTTGGGAAGAATGACCTTCAAACATATTTATAAAATTACTATGCTTTTTCAAGTTTTCACTTCTGTCGGCACTCCTGGGAGCCTAAAAAGGCCACTTTGGCAGAATCATAAAAGGATAACATTATGAATCATAATGGACAGTTGACTGTTAAGTTAATCGTATCAAATCCCATTGGTGAAGGATTTTTCAGGTTTTTTTTTTTTGTTTGTCCGTGCTAAAATACCAGTCGATCCAATCCAAATCCCTATCTCTTTGATTATACCTACGTAGTGCAGCGAAAAAAAGAAAAACACGGACTGTCTTCGCCATATTATAATTCATAATGTTATCCTTTTATGATTCTGCCAAAGTGGCCTTTTTATAATTATGTATGTATGTATTTTATAATTAATTATTTATAATTATGCACTTTAAAAACATTATTAGCTCTTTTTTAGTTCGGGATGCGCATGTCAAAACCCGTGACCGGTATTATAATTCTAGAGGGAGGAATTTTTTATTAGAGCTCTTCATTAAAATGATTATATGTGGTCGTCCAAATCAAAAGGGACCTTATGGCGGAAATAAATTATCTACAGAACTGAAAACTACATAAATGTAACCAACCTTCTAACCACTACCGTTATTTTTTTACGAAATTTTGAAGTTCACTGATAGAAATTATAAGTTTCGAGAAAATCGCAATTTAAATATGCCGTACAAAAAAGTTATGTTTTAGTGTGAAGTTATGTAACTGATGGTATACTTTGATTGACTATGATTATTACTAATGGAAATTCTTACAATCCTTGCATAAACTTGTTTGTTGTGGGAACATATTAAAATGTCGATATAATATATGGTTTCAATTACAAGAAAAACGATTTGTTAGGTCTTGCCGCGATAAGGTTCCTTTTTTACTAAACTTTAGATGAATACAAAACTTTTTTAAATTGACTTTTCGAAAAGTTAACACATTTACATGTAGTAAATACAATCATCTTTTTAAAAATACAGTTAATAAAACAACGATTTTTTTGAGGTATTTTACAAATTTATTAATATCTCGGAAACTAGTTACCGCCATAAGGTCCCTTTTGATTTGGACGACCACATATTATTGTAGATTTTTAGTAATGATAACTATTTATCTTTATAATCTCTTGTGAAATGATTAGTACCATTTTTTTAAGGTTACCGTACCCTAATTAAATTCACTTACTGTAAACTCCATCAGTCATTTTTTTTTTCTATTTCTTCGATCTTTGGCCATATTGACGCCTAAAACGTGAGTTCTTGGAAAATAATGTATTTTCTAGGTATATGCTGTCCTAGTAGAGATGTGGGTTTAGACGGTGCGGATGATGACATTGTTTTGCACATTTCACAGAATAATTTATTTTCATATCGTGATATTTTAATGTTCTCATAAGCGATTTGGCTGCTTAATTTCCAAGCAATTAAGTTTGCTTTATCAAACTCCGTAACGTATTTTAAGTAAAAAGTGAAAATACTGTTCGCGTGATTTTAAAAACAAAAGTTACAATATAATATAACCTAGTTTAAGATTATCTCTCTCTCTCAGTTACATAGTTTCCGTTGTAAGTTAGTAAAAACCGATACAGGACAGAGGATGAAACACACGCTGTACCTTACAGCGTGTGTTTCACCCTTTGGGTTGCCAACCATATTGTTAATAACAGTATTATTACTTATACCGTTTATTCACTTTAAAATACTGCTTGTACTGATATCCAGAGCTATACCTAAATAAAAAGTTTAATCTACTACTTAGATCATCGTGCATGCACCTGGGCATAGGCGCGGAGGTCCAACTAGCCTTGGAATGAAACTGTTAATGTCTCAAATATTCGGGACATAGTCAATAGATAATTAATTGTTATCTTTTAGATCATCATCATCATCATTTCAAACGAAAGACGGCCACTGCCGGACATAGGCCTCCCCCAAGCACCTCCACTTCGACCGGTTCTGTGCTTCTCGCATCCAACAGGTCTTTTTTTCTATGTTTTAGATACCAGTAATACATTTGGTTAGTTCTGCCACCACAGTATTCACAGAATGAGTGATTTAAGTGATGAATGCTAAGTGGAGGGACGACAGAAACAGAGCTTGAATACATTAAAAAAAATTGCTCCTCGACTTTTTTGTGAGACTTACGAAGCCTTCAAAATTGGTGCTAAGTTGATGATTGACGCGAGTAGCACAAATCTAAACTATTATTATAAAGAGATAAGTTTGTCTATATGTTTGTTTTGCTTTCACGCTAAAACTGCTGAACGGATTTGGGTGAAATTTGGCACAAGGGTCGACCATGACCTGGATTAGGACAGGATACTTTTTATCTCAATATTCTTAGACTTATGCGGGTAAAACCAGGCGCAGGTAGTGAATTATATATTTATATTTAAAATAATAATAAAAAATACTTAAAATACTGTTTATTTTCCCGAAATGCTGTTTATTTGCCACTTTTAATTTTTCTAATATACTTTATTTATTGTGCAAACAGTTGGCAACCCTAGCTGTAAAATGTGAATATATGGATTTGAATGCTACAATAGAGTATAACAAAATATGTAATGGTAAGCCATGCATTAGTTATCCGTTATACACCTACGTCATTATTATTTTTTCTATAATGTGTATTAAATACTCTTTGTACATTATTGTCGATAATTATTATGTCACATCACTTATTTCAATGACAAGCCGCTTGACCGTATTATTAAAAAATAAGACTTTTTATCGAGCAATATATAAATATATTAAAAATATTTTCGAAGAAATTTTGTGAAGAAAATGACTAAACCAAATAAAGACTTGGCTAAAAGGTCCCAGCAACCAGGCCATTAAAATAATTTAAAAAATAATAATAATTTTCGAGACAAAGGATGTCTGTCCTTTGACACTTTTTTGAATTTATGAATCGCACTTGCTAATGGTTTATTATAAGTTTTTTATTTCTTTTAAAAAATCTCAATAAACCGATGTTTTTTTTTTCAGGTAGTGAAGCCGGCAACCGTGCCATCTCATCTTCAACGACTCTACACTAAGTGACCGCTGGTGGACTGCCACATATTAGCAAGGTAAGGTTTACTAATTTATGAATTAACGATCTTTTTCAATATAGCGAATACACATAACGACTTAGTTCTTCAGATACAAAATTATATTATTTATACATCTTAGACCTCTTTTTTAAAAGTACCACAACGTTGTTTCTTCTTCGTCGTGTCTTTTTAAATAAGCTTAGACCGAATGTATGCTGTCTGATGACCAGAATGACGATTCAGTGTAGGTTGAATGGAATGACGATTCTATATATATTAGGGCCTGTGGTGTATTGAAAAATATTCACTGCAGTTTAAAAAAAAGAAACAAACTTAAATTATTCCTTATTCCTCAAAATATCCGTCTGCAAACTTTCTCGTGCTAAGTAAACAAAAAAAAACATCCGACTTTTTTCATAGTGTTTTTTGGAAGCCGGTTGTCGTTTTTGGAAAAAAGTTTTTATTTAATCTTTCTGGCGTATGCTTACGGCGTTGGTCAGACAAGGATAGAATGAATATAACACATAGAATATTGGCGTTTGCTATCATAGAACATCCCGCCATATTCACGTCTCACCCCGTACCAGATTCAGCGGTGCTTCGGTGGTTAAGGGGTTTTGTATCGTGACAAGGAACAAGTGAACCTTAATTTCTGTTTTTTTGTCATAATCCTCGGTAGTATATATTTAGTATTCCCGCATGTCACACGGGCGACCAGGGTTCTACCCCGGCCGGGGAGTTGTTTAATTTTGGTGAATACATTTTGTTTTGTATTTTTGGCTAAAATGGGAACAGAATTTCTTCTGAATAACAGAGCGCTATAGTTACGTTTCACATTATTGTAAAGGGAAGACTCAAAGACCAGGCGTTTCGGGAAACAAAACGAGCATTATAAAACGCAAAAACATCTTTGATTCATACTCCCCTAGTAGTTACGCGATCGAGCAATATGTCGAGTACGATGCTGTTTACGCAATTTTTACGTCAATTATGTTGAATTCTAACATGAAGAAATGAGTTGGTGATATGTATGAGGTGGCAAACGCTGGCAATATGGTTGTAGTACTCTTGCTATCTTTGTCTAGACAAATAGTGCTATCATTGGTAGGAGCAGGAAGCTGGATTGAAAAAGCAACAACTTTCATGGTTTTCTCTCTCTTTAAATGAACACGTTGCAGAGCGTCGGTCACCATGACGACGCGTACAAATAACAAGGACCACATAACAGGATAGAAGCTTGCCTAGTCGAAAAATTAAAATATATTTAATTTTACTAATTATAACTGAGAAAGTTATAAAAGACAGCATGTTGTGGCGGTAACTATGAGACAGGCAAATCCAGTAGGAATTGCTATGAGTAAAGTTGATTGGCTGACGCCTTAACTAACAGAGGATTATTCAAGGAAAAATATAAAATTATTAATTTTACACGTACCACTCCTTTAATTTTCCTTTCTGGCGTTATAGTTTCGTTAAATATAGAGTAATGAAACCAACAATACGTAAAAATACACACAAAGATAATAATTATATTATGTTCAAATTTGTAAAGAAATATTATAATATTTAAATTCGATTTATTTAACTTTTTCTAAGAATACTGTCGCTCTAAACAAGAATAATACCACAACATAACCCCAATAGCAATACTGGCTCTGACTCTCTTCACTAAAATTTTAAATAACTACGGATTAAAAATAATAGTTGACATGAAAAATACATCTAGTTGTTCAGTGTTTCATTGTGCTTCATTTTCAAATTAAGTCTTAACACATTTTTGTCATTATTCATGAGATATAAACACATAAACAACCATAACATCATTTCTTTGAAGGAAAAGCCAATTCAGGCTCAGAATTTATTGTATTAACTGCAAACGTTTTGGATGCAATAATATGCGGTAAGCTGTATGTGCAGAAAACAGTATAGGGAGCAAAATGGTTCAATGCTTAAACGGTACTTGCTACCTTTTGACTATTGGAAATGAGACGTTTCGAACTACTGAATACCTCATGGGCTCCTAGTATTTAGAATCGTACTGTTGCCGACTTCGGGTTGCGTTAGAGAACAGTTTCCGCCGGAACTTAACTAGGCTGTTGTTTTTATTAGTACTCAGATTGCTTTAGTATTTCGTGAACTTTAAGCAGACGAACGTCCTTATAAATCTAATTCGGACTATTACGAATATTTTAAAATAAAAATAGCCAAATCGGTCCAACCTTTCTCAAGTGACGCGCTTACCAACGAACAGCATTTCATTTTTATTTATAGACTAGCTGAGGCGACAGACGCCTATTCTGACCTTATTTTAATAATAGATACAAAAATCCAACGGGAAAAACCGATTTCCCGGGCAACTTTTACAATTTTTCTTTTCCCAAGAATCCTTATTCGTACTGTAACGCATTTATTTTTATTTATATTATAGATAGACAAACTAACCCAATATTTTAGTGACATCTAGTGGTCGATTTGGACAAATTCCTTTGCCATAAACTTGCTTTCGTCGGTCTATCAAAATGTTTAAGCAAATAATAATAATATCAAGTAAAGAATAGTTTAAACCTACCTTCAAATCGAAGAATAAATCTTATATAGCAGTTTTCACCACTTTATTCTCGATAGTTTATTGAAACCATCAGTTTCAAAAAACGATGTTGATATTGCTACAGCTGCGCCACACTCGTAGCCGCGGCATCTGCTACGGCGTAGCCTCCCGGCTACGCCGTAGCAGATGCATAACATTATGAATCATTCATAATGTACAGGTAACTGTTAAATTAATCGTATCAAATCCCATTGGTGAAGGATTTTTCAGTATTTTTTTAATGTCTATGTTAAAATACCAATCCATCCAACACAAATCCAATCCCAATCTCTTTGATCGTACTTACGTAGTGCAGCGAAAAAAGGAAAAAACGGATTATCTTCGCCATAGATTCTTAATCTCATAGATCCTTTTATGATTCCGCCAAAGAGGCCTTTTTAGGCCCTCAGATCACAGTCTCAATCTGTCAAAAATACCTCTTATTTCCCAAAATGTTGACAGTTTTTGAAATTAGTTTGTCGCCAAGATGAGACTGTGACTGGATTTTGAACGTTTTAAATTACGAGAATTGACCTTCAGCTACATTACAAATGTACTGGTAAAGCTATGCCCGTACCGTAGAGTATCTATTTGAGGTTGTGAAAGCATTAAACTTCCTACGAATTTATGTTATCCTGGTAAAATTTATTATTATTTTTATTTAATTTATTTTTATTTTTTTTGTAATTAGACTTATAAACTAAGCCCCACAAAACCGTTGTAATGGTTTGGCTGTGGGGTCGGTGAGTCTCTAGACACTCATACTTACATATGTATATAACTCACACTAACATACTCATCCCGTCGAGCCTGTCACCAGAGGGGCAATTCTACTAATTTTAACAACGTTCACAGTCTGATCTCAGTCTCAATCTGTCAAAAAATACTTCAAATTTCCCTACATTTTGACAAGTTTTTGACATTTCTTTGTCGCTGAGATGAGACTGCGACTAGATTTTGAACGTTTTAAATTACGAGAATTGGCCTTCTGGTATTGTCTAGAGTAATAACTAACTACGGCAAAAATAACTTAACCTATGGGGGAGCACAGCTGTATAATAAACTTCCAAAGGATGTAAAAGAAGCGACTTCACTGAACATATTTAAAACTAAATTATTAACTTTTATTTACAGCGACGAAACACTATATTAATTGCGTTGTGCATATTTGTGTCTAAAACAGCAACATCTTTTAACTTGTGCCACCGCCTTATCTTAGAAATGCAGTGAACTCGCTTCCAATTTTGTTTTCAATGACCCTTCTTTTTATTTTTTTTTATATTTTGTTTTGTTTTCTTCTACCCGCACTGATATAATATAATTAGTAATAAGATTTATTGTTCTCATGTAAGTGACGATTGTCTTAATGAGAAATAAAGTTCTTTAAACCGAACATATATCTAAATAATATTTTTTTAATTTGTTTCTGAACCTATTTTTATTTGTTTCACTCCTTATGTCTGCCGGCAGACTGTTCAACAGATATGGTACTTATTCGTTTTTTTAGGGTTCTGTCACCAAAGTAATTGGTGACTCTGGGTACATTGAATCTGCCAGCAGCCATAGATCGTGTGTTATGATTGTTGAATACGTGAGTTAAGCTATGCTCTTGGGTACCTTGAATAATGAAGATAATTCTTTTTCTCATAGATTATGTATGGAACGGCTTACTGATTCTGAGGTGATACGAAGTTCGCCGGGTCAGCTAGAAAAATAAAAAAGGTCAGCTAAAAATACTCATAATAATTATGAGTATTTTTGGTTTTGCATTATTAGTATTCCTCCAGCAACTTGCGCGTTCTTTAAGATGTGGATTTAAATTCATTTTTATAATAATAATTATGTACGAGTATATTGAAATGTTCGTTCATTGAGATCAGTTTTCAATCAAGAAATTCAATTAAATAGTTGTGTAATAAAAGTAAAGTAGCATTTTAATGTTAAAAATAAAATAGATCATTTGTCAAATGAAGGTAGAGAAGGTACGACTTATCTTTATAACTTACTAGCTGACCCGGCGAAATTCGTACCGCCTTAGAATCAATAAGAACGGATGTATGAGAAAATAAATGATCTTCATTTTTTTTCGTGAATTTTTCCCATGTTTTAATAGTTATTCTGCTATCAGGGGCGGAGAAAAATCTAAAAAATAAAAGATCATCAATATAAGTTCACCCGTTCCTTAGTTATAAATAGTGTAACTCACCCGAATTTGTTTTATTTATATAGATAGAAGATAGATACTACTTGTGCGAATTTCATCACGCACCTACTAACTATTAGTTTGAATAAATAAATCTAAACAATCCTATATTTCCTTTAGGTATCAGTCAAGATAGTACCAGTGCCCTCATTTTTCAACGACTCCGGAAGGTGTTTCAGTCCTCATCTGCTGCGTTTGCTGATGGAATGTTCAAAAGGAAGAAGGTAAGATTTTATTAGATCTTTCCCGCTACCAACCTTCAGGATTTTTAATAAAGCCGACCCTTGCCTCGAGTAGGTTAACTAATTATTGTTAAGTAAAAGGATACTGAGCGTTATTTTCAATAAGTTCCTACTCCATTTCATATTGCTCTATGCACCTCGTACCAACTGATCCCCATTGCGGAAGCCAACCGGTACCACTATTCGATAGTATTTGTCGCTCGGGTACTAGGCTAGCATTGAGCATAGGAACACGTTTTATCAACCTTATTAGACACCGTTATATCTTGCAGGTTCTACAAAATATTATTATTAGGAATAGGAACGTACTTAAGCATATTATTGAATATAAAAGTAAATACAAACTACCTTTTAGTAGTTTATTCTAACTGAAGGTAAACAGTAACAAAGAAACCACATTTATTATCCCAATATGCGAAGATATATTGCTAGAACATTATTAAGATTGAGATTCTCCAAGGAACGAAACGTTCCATGAAACGAAAAGTCAACTGCAAAATGTTCAGAAAGATCTCGCGGCAAAAGCTTGGAACCTGAACGATTCGACCCTACGTATATCTATCTACTGGTACTGTGTAATATACATTAGCTTCGTTTCGATACTGATTTCAAAAGATATAACAAAATACCTTACATAAAGCGAGTGTGTTGTAAGCGAAACAGGAAAAAAAATCAACAACGAATTTTACTGAATTTAAATTCTTTTAAATAACCAGATGAGATTACTTGTAAAAACCGAATACGTACTATTTTTGGAGAAGGACAATGGTGTAACGTGCATTTTAATCAGGTGGTGCCATCTAACTGCAGGTGACTGCAGTGACTAGCGCACAGTGAGTGTCGGATCTTGCTCGTGATGTAGCTCTAGTCAGCCCTATGCAGTTCGCTTCGCGTCCGAGAGATGGAAAACTGAATAAAACCCAATTTCCGTTTAAATACTGCGAAAATAACGTTATTTTAGCTCTCTCTTTACTTTTTGCTTCTTTTAAGTAAAAACATGCACAATAAAGTTGCGTAGTTTCGCTAAATTCAACGTGTGACGACAGCAACAGAACCTTAATTTCAGATTTTCAATCACAATCCTCGGTAGTATAGCGGTTAGTATCCCCGCCTGTCACGTGGGGGACCAGGGTTCGATTCCCTGCCGGGAAGAAAGGCTACTCTTTTTTTTTGTAAAAAAAAAATATTACTATTTTGGTCCAGCTACACAATCTACTGGGGAGTAATATCGTGTACAGTCAACGTCGTTATGTCAGAAACGTATCCGAGTGGTTGTTAAAATGAAATGCGGACGGAGAGACTTTTGAAAAAGCCTAAGGAAAAAGTCATAATTCGAGATTTGGCTCTCGCCTATTTCCTCCTTCAATATTGGACCAATTTAAAAGATATCTCATAAACTGAATACGAAGGATATATACTTTTGACGTTCAAAAGTGCCTTTAATGTGCGTATTTGAAATAAATTATTTGACTTTGACTTTGACTTTTGTGTCCCTATGTTTTTTTTTTTCAATAAAGTTATCAAATCTGTACACAGGCCTCTGTTAATTTTAAGCATTTTTTGAGGGTTCTAGTGCTTATAAAAATAAGTGTATCATCAAAAAGGAAATATAGGAACATACAATTAGTTAGTATTTATTATTGCGGCCTAAAAAAATAGATTTTTTTTTTGAGAATGTGCAAACTGCGCTCTTTCATATGACATCCCACATGCCCTAGTAGCCCTACTTCGAATTTTTAAGCCCCCCTTTCAGTCCCTGTTGCAAAAAATATATACATATATAGTTTTATTTCTTTCTTATTTGCAAAATAGTTGGGCAAACGTCATCTTAAACTATTCCAAATTTCAAGTTGATAGCATTAGTAGCTCTCGAGATATCCAGCTGTGACAGACAGACAGACAGACAGACTGAGTCTCACCGTAAGGGTTCCGTTTTACCATTTTGGTACGGAACCTTAAGAAACAGTTTATGTCCCTTACATAAACTTTTTTTGAAGTAAAAACTTCTTTAGCATCGTTGTGATTTGAAATTTTATGAAACGAAAATGCAACAGTAAAAGGAGACATATAAGATTTTACGTGGGAGAAAATGAGATAGGAAGCATTATACAGTGTTTTTGTTTTTTATTAGTACAAATGACATCACATTTAATGGATGTGTGGATGTGGATGTGGATGTGGACGTGGACGTGCACTTGGACGTGGACGGGGACTTGCACGTGCACGTGGACGTGCACGTGGACCTGGACGTGGACATGCACGTGCACGTGGACGTACACGTGGACGTACACGTGGACGTGGACGTGCACGTGGATCTGGACGTGGACGTGGACGTGCACTTGGCCGTGGACGTGCACGTGGACGTGGACACGTGGACGTGGTCGTGGACGTGGACGTGGACGTGGATGGATGGATGGATGGATGTATGTATGTTCTTTAGCATCGTTGTGATTTGAAAGTTTCTGGAACGAAAAAGCGACAGTAAAAAGAGACATGTAAATTTATAAGATTTAACGTGGGAGAAAATGAGATAGGAAGCATTATACAGTGTTTTTGAAGGTTTCACTTCTAACACGTGTGAATTTTTTGTATTGTTAACGTTTAATGATAAAATGAACGTTTAATCGGCGTATTAAACAAAAACATAAGTCAAGAAGTATTTACCTACCATTATACTGTACTAAATACCAAGTTTTTATTCGTGGTGATTAAGGTTTTGTCAATAAAAAGGAGTGGACGGGTTGATGAGTAAAGAAATACAAATCTACAACATTTATTGTTACAATCGTTCAAGTAGGGTAACTTTGCGTTACATTTTTTCATCATAAATTGATATAACACGTTTTACGTTCACATTTTTGATAAAGATGATAATCAAATAAGTACTTTTTGAGAGATGCTGCTTTTAACAGGTTTAAAGTTACAATGTTTGTATGTATCATTTTCGGTAAATGGTATCTGATCTAATGACAGAAAAAATAGTACCTACTTTACGGTTAGTTTCACGCCGTGCAATAATGAACTATTTAAGTCCCAGTCCTACATGACTGAAATAAATTTTGAGAAAACAAATTTAAAAAATCTAATCTAACTGATTTTCGCGGAACATAAGTAATAGTTTGCGTTTAGATGAATCCATAGACTGTCCTAGACGCAAAAAACAATTTAACCACTAAAAATGGGCCAACCTATATAAAATTGGTAATGCATAATATTTTATAAAATACACAACATAAAACAACATCAATACAATTTTATAAAATATATAAATTTCACCAACCATTATTAACAATATAATACAAAGTTTTATAAAAGTAAATAATACACTGACAAGCATTATAAAAAAGTGTTATCGTGCAATATTTCCAAAACCACGCAAGATAGTTTAGGGAGTTGAGAAGCGATATTAAAATATACGCATTAAAAAAATTTATTACTCAGCATTTGCTGAGAAATATTCTCCCATTCTTCAATAAGTGCATTTTTCAGAGCATGAAGTGTGACTGAAGGTGGATTTCGGCTTCCAAAACATCTGCCAAATCTGCCAAGCTCGTTCCAGGCATGTTCGATAGGGTTAAAATTAGGGCTTCTCGCTGGCCACTCGAGTTGGTGGCGAACGTTTTGAAAGTAGGTACTTGTTTACCGCATGACCTGTGTTCGGCCGGGCATTATCTTGCATAAGCAATGCATTGTCAACCAAATTGACCAAATACGGACCTGCATTGCGATTCTGTAACCATCTCACCGTGAAAACTTAAGTGAAGTGAGCGTGGAGTGAGCTGTCAATAGTGTCAATTCCTAGCAAAAACAAACTCGCATCACCTAAGTTTTCACGGTGAGATTTTTACAGAATCGACCGGCTGATGTTCATTGAGAATCTCGTTTACGTATCTCTCAGCGGCCTGATTCCCATTTTCTATTGGCACTAGCGCCGTGCGACGATTTGATGAAATACCGGCTCACACGGGTACAGAACCTCTCCATATGGGACGTTTTCGTTGAAAAATGCTTGTTTATAACGTTTTCTTGGCCCTCTGTACACTCGACGTCTCCCGTCATGATTATACAATACTAATCTCGATTCATCAGAGAATATTACTCTGCCCCATTCGTCTTCATGCCATTCGATGTGCTCATGGGCATGTCCTAATCTTGCAACTTTATGATGACGTTCGATTATTGGGCCATTTGCTCGACGGTAAGACTTTAAATTGCTTCTGCAGGGCGTTTTCTGACTGTCCACTCGCTGAAGTTGTGGTTGGATCGCAACTCCCGTCTAATGTTGTTTTCTCAATACGCTTTACACATTTTACACAA
Source organism: Luperina nickerlii (assembly GCA_963855955.1). Lineage (NCBI taxonomy): Eukaryota > Metazoa > Arthropoda > Insecta > Lepidoptera > Noctuidae > Luperina > Luperina nickerlii. The sequence continues at coordinate 6,698,598 of OY979662.1, forward strand.
TGAATCGATCTGCTCGGATCGTTGTGCGCCTTGACTTGTGATTGCTTGATCTTTTAAGGTTAAGTCCAGTCTCCCTAAACCTCCGAAGCAGTAGTTAGACAGTAAAATGTCTCACACCTATTGTTCTAGCCGTTAGTATCTGGGATCTCCCCAATTGCACCATAGTGATGATCCTGGTACATTTTTCGGGTGTGAGAGGCTTAATGGTACCATTATTTACAAGTCAACGTCTGCTGTAAGCATCTTTAGTTAAAAAAATGATACGCAAAGGTAGGTAATACGGACTGATGTCCGCAACTCCACGTGAATGCACGTAAATACGCGTTTAGGCAAAAACAATTTAGGCAATGTAAAAATAAAAGTATTCAAATGTAATCAATATTATGAAACGAGCCAATTTTTTTTTCTTTGTCTCTCCATGACTTCGAATAGGCCAGTATGTAATAATGTTTTAATGTGTATTATAAAACTGTTTTCAAGATGTTTTTTACTTCATGAAACAAACTTGTGTCGTTCAGGAGATATTTAGATATCTCACACTTTTAATGTGGCTTTTTTATATTGCTCGTCAGTGTATACAAATATTAATTAAATTATTCGTACGGGACGTTGGTAAGCTTGGCCCGCATGTATAACTCATGCATATCTACGTCACATATTTGCGACACATTATCGAGGAGTTGAAGCATTTCTTCAATATTAAGATTAGATTCGGCTTTTTTCAACAAACGCATGACCTTTTTCATTGTTATAATTAATAAATTTGTATATAAATCTCGATTCACGTGGAGAGTCATATCGATCAATGATCGTTGGTTACGTGGTGGAGTATCCATTTCTGAAAAAACAAAAGGATTTTTATTTACATAATTTAATGAGTGCAAACAAAGCCAACCAGCACCCTAACACTATCAAACAGAATCTGAATCATTTTGAAGGATATCGCTAATTCAATGCTTCATAGGTTCGAAAACTTGTCTGTTCATCGATGTAAAGAACGCAATTATTGTTGTTATATTGTCATAATGAAAGCCATTCCTACTTTATTATACTTATTAGTGTGTTACGCAACTACCCTGCTGACACAATGATTGACTCTCAGCGTCTCCAACTTCCTACTAAACATTTGTTTCAAAGGAGAAACCCGTTTCTGGGCCTAACCGTTACACGAATCAGATGTGTACCAAAAAAATCGTTAATTAAGCCATTTAAATTTTAACCTCAATACCAATGGCCAAGTGTAGAAAATAAGTACATCTCTTTCACCTTTGTAAACCGTTACAACACAACTTTTCAAATGCTGGTATTATATCAATAGAGCGTACCCTAAAAATATGATCGATTTAGTGGAAATCGATACTGTTACAAATAATACTCCATTGTTTGAGTATTAATGTCTTTTCAAGTATTAAAATCAATATAAAAGGATAAAATCTAGCAACTAATTGATTTTTAACGTAATCACCATAAGAGAAGGAGAAGCGCTAAGGTAGCCCGCGAAATTCAAATTTTCTTACGTTTTTTGCAATTTGCTGGTCAGTATTAAGTTGTACGTCGATCGAAATATGATCAACACAACTCTCTTAGACCACGTAACCCCAAAGAACGACGATTTCATGAAACAGTTATTCTTTAAGGGGTAGTTTAGAAAAACAAGAAATGACAAACTTCATAATTTACTTAGATAAGTATTCGTGCCAAGTTTCAAGTTTATTAACTGAAGTTATAAGATTTTTCATACAAATAAAATCCCCCTTTTCACCTCCTTAAAGGTTGAATTACCAAAAACCCCTTCTTAGTGCTCCCCTGCATTATAAAAGGAAGCCGTGAACAGAATTTCACATTCCTAGTCCCAATAGTTTCGGCTGTACGTTGAAATATCAGTCGAATCAGTTTCTCTTTTGTTATTGGGCATACTTAACAGTGAGGCGATCACGTGAATATAAGTTTATTAGTTTCAATCGCATAAATATCACAGGTCACGTCGGAATAAATAACATTACCTTACATAACTAAGAGATGCAAAAAAACTACGTTTCTATCATGCAAGTAGCAGAGATTTTTCTTACTATAGCACAAAATGTAGCATCAATTATTATTTATGTTATTCCTATTAATTGTTCTCTCTACCATTTTATACGATTACTTACAAAAAAATCATTTTCACAAAGACAAAGACTTCTACAAACAAAGACATAACAACAACATGAAATAACTATTTACTTACTTATTAATATTCGGGTTATTATGACTCTAGGACCTCTCGAGGGTACAATCCAACACCAATATTAATTACTCTAATAGATTTCTTTGGATTTCTGACCGGGATTCTTTCGTCCTGCCTGTAAGTGCGTATATTTATATTGATAGGAGAAAGGCGTTACTGGGCGTTACTGCGCAAGTGCACATTCGGGACCCTGCTGTATGATGCTGATGACTTTGGTCAGCGAATGTGTTGGAACGCAACCAGATTAGATCGGCGATTCAAGCGGTGTGTTATAAAAAAATCCGTGTAACCTGGACTGCAGTAAAGAAAATATTCAGTTATCTACAGGGTCCAAAAGATTTGAAGTTAGTCTATTCCAAATATGGTCCAGAGAAGATCACAGGATACTGTGATGTAGACTGGGCAAGCGACGCGCGCGATCGTAAGGCGTGCACTGGTTATATTTTTATAATGCAGGGCCATTTTCTGGCGGTTGCACACACAACAGACTGACGCACTTATCAATAGCTGAAGCAGAATACATTTCAATGTCTTCAGCGGCGCAAGAGGCGTTGTGGCTGCAACAGCTGCATGGCGAGTTTGGTCAACAGCAGAGCAACCCACTCATCATCTTCAGTGATAACCAGAGTGCAATAAAACTATATATTAATGATGGTCTTAACTACGTCCAAGGCTATAGACATTCGCTATCATTTTCTAAAGGATCATGTAAATAAGTTAATGATAAAATTATTATACAGTTGAAGAAATTATTGTGGATAATCTAAGGTTGTAACTGCTGAGAAGCATTTATATTGTGTAACTAGTATCTTAAAATAGGGTTGCGCTCCAAATACCAACACTCTCCGTGTTGGTATTTGGAACGCAATCATATTAGTTCGTAATAATTCCGTGTGGTGTCTCTGTTAATCTCAACTCGTGTGCCATGGTTGTTTTTACTCGTTTGGAATAAAACAAGAAGTTATTCAGTTTACTAAAGTATTTTATTTACCACAGTCATGCAAAATAAAATGGGATAAGGACAGAAGAAAGATGATGATTATTGATGATCATGCAACTTTATCTTCAGTAAGACTCTTCTGAATATTTAACTACGTCACTGTAGTTTTTTTTTTGGTTTTGTTAATTGAAATTGAATATCATATATCACTGCAACGACTATACCATTTTTTTAATTAATTAATATCTTGAAGCTTACTCCACTAATACACCAACTTCCGGTTTTTTCTCTGATTTATGAAAAAAAATATTTTAAAAGTTATCTGATGAAAAATTTACCCCTAGCCAAATTCTTAAGTCACCTAAATAGAAAAGAAGACATGAAATAGCAAGAAAACTCTTAGAAACACCCCGGCAGATGATGGGCACAGCGTCACAGCGGCAGGAATGGCTTTGGAACTACTGACCCGTATGAGCAGAGAGAAATGAGGGTTTTTTGAAATGACGTTCGCTAGGTGGCAGCACTGACACGTAAGGTCCAGACATCTGCTAAAGAGCCTATATTTTCTTTAGTCATGACTGAATGATGAACGAATGAATGAATCGAATGATGAACGTAATCATATATTTTATACTCATTGTCGAAATGGAAGACCTCTTGTTAAAGTGGTGCCAACTGGTGTCGTAAATTTTCACGAAAACCCTCATTAAACCCCATCGCCCCACACTTCCGAGTTCTGAAAGTAGCCATCATATCTTAGCCAAATGTCGTCTGAATATTGGCTCTACTAGATTACTGAACGAGTCAATTGCATTAGGAAATGTTTGGTGTTTGTTGATTGAATTTTACTCAAAACAATGAGTAAATTGCACACTTTCTTTTCTGCACTACCTATATGGTTACAATTCAAAACAACAATGTATATTTTTCTTAACATAATTTCTCCGTAACGTAGATTCCAATGTTAAAGAACTACAGGGCTTCCACATAATATAATTTCTTTCAACTACGTAGTAATATTATCATTAGGTAATCACTACAAAACCGATCACAAAAGGCGTATTTGTTTACTTAGAACCAAAACAGTGCAGAAATGTTGTATGAAATCTCATGGCTGCGCAGTTTTTCATTAATGCACTGTTTTCTATTTTTTATTTAGATATAAATATACCACAGATTTTTAATGTCTCCTAATAAAATGTACATTTATGCATTAGATCAAAAAGATACTGGCTGAAAATAAAAATCGGCTGAATAAAAACATTTGGCGCGCATTTTGTACCATTGTAAAACTTTGATACTTCATATTAAGCAAGAAAAGATTAAAGAAACGGAAATAGCGATAGCGATATGAATTCAACTTACATACAATATACTTTCTGGAAGTATAAAAACGGCTGCAAACGAAATTGTTAATAACCTTTTGCCGCAAAAGTCGCGGGATAAATATTTAAAAGCTTAGGAATACTTTGTTTTCATTAACTTGAGTTTTTATTTTAAGTAGTATATTTTATCACGGTAGGTAGCAATCTGCCTACCGTGATAAAATATACTTTTCTTTCAACTAATATACCTACATCCCCCACTACTCTTGTGTTTTGTTGCATAGCTTTACGGATGTATGCACCTACGTTCAAATGCCGATCCAGTTAGGATGTCAGACGGCCCAGCGGGCTCGGCCGTGCTGCCAAGCTCGCTGTGCTGTTTCATAAAAAGAAAACCGGCCAAGTTCGAGTCGGACCGGCGCACCGCATCGTGAAAAATTTTTTTTTATTACAAAATTATTATTCTATTGACCCGATTAAATAATTTTTCTTGTAATCTGTTTCCGCTGTATAGGACTGTACAACTGAGCTAGTTTAAAAAATAATTGTATTTTTACCTAAAACATTTACAAAAACCTTATTTTACCTATTTGACCATGTTGGTAAAAAATTTCATGTTATGCCTACAATTTTTTAACATCAGTGCTGCTTTAGCTTGGGTACCTAAATTGATGATTTTTTAAATTTTATTTTCTTCAAACAAATACTAGCGTATGCATGTTACACATGTATTTTTCAAAGCTGATGGACGGATGCCGTCGCGTTACGAAAGTCCTCCCACATCACTTTCTTTACTTTTTATTAACATGAAAAGTAACGCAGAAAAATCAAAACATTACATTCCGCAAGTACACTATGGTATTACTGCGAAAAATGGAGAATAAGAAAGGACCGCCTAGAAAACCTTACAGTCTGCTTTCGTTGTAAAAAGGAAAACCGCAGAGTCCATGGTAAGCATGGATTGTGCGGTTTTCCGCTGCTGAGCTGTTAGTAAATTGGTAACCTCTTTAAGCTCACTTGTTGTGAAAATTCGCATACATTCAATAAAATGAATATGAAGCATTGAATGCCTTTCATATGGCATTCAATGCTTCATATTTCATATAAATCTGTTAAGTCTTAGGTAATCAATTACAAGAGCCTCCTCTAAGGATATCAGAAATAATTATTTAAAATATACCTTTATAGCTCTGTTGACAAAAAAAGAATATAGATAGGTACGAAGACTACGTTAAGTAGCCCACGGTATGTTAAAATTCTGTTGATGTAGACTCCTTTGAAGGTATGTTATGCTAGTGATTTGCACGCGATCGGTTACCAAGACAACGGATGTCCTAGCGCAACGCCGTTGGATAGAAAGAGTAAACAGGATATCAACACTTGCTACTTCCTATTGATGCTCTCCCTTTAACTAATGTAGGACGTGCTATTATAGATAAAGACAGATAGACTTACTACCGTATGTCTGGCTTTAACCATCACCTAACAACCACCTTACATCATCAACATAATGAAACTCCAAATTCAATTTTGTAGAACTTAATTGCTCAACGCTCACGCTGCTCTGTTGCTCAACTACTAGGGTAGTATAAACCAGAGATATTATTTTAATTTCAAAATTTTCGTAGTAATATTCATAGTTATTGTCACTTCGTCTACGAATAATTACTTGAATCACAGACATCCTACTGTCTATATATAAATATTTTAATAAAACGATTATTTATCATCACAATATAGGCGTCTGTCGTACATACACTCATAGCACCTTTCAACTGATCTGTTTACAAGAATACCTTTTAAATGGTTAACTAAATTTAATAATAAGTTTTTCTGTGCCTATGGTTGTGATCAGAATAACTATTGCATACTGCATGTAAACCACACTGCCCACGCGGCGTACGGCACCAAGACATTTTGTCAATCTGAAAGATTGGGCTCATTTGATTTAGTTAGTTTTATTAATAAAATGAAGTGTGTCTGATAATTTAGGTACACATAACACCTCAGAGCTACACAAAATACGGTTGTTTGTTGTTTTAACCTTCGCACAATAAAGATCATCTAATTCTACTACTGCATCCGTCTTATCCGAAATTTGCACGCATGCTATAGTATGTATATCTTTTTAAGATACCTGGTGTTAAAGTTTATGTACTTAGATGATTTTTGAAAATGGTAAATAAACTTCTTACTTTAACTTTAAACTGTTTGATAATTTAGAACATTTGGTTACATCGAAAGGTTTGTTAAAGTATTCGGTACCCAATGGAATAGCAATACAAGGCATTCAATTTGAGGGTTCAAAGAATAGTCATATTTAGTGACGAGTTCTGGGAAATTACACAATAATACATACCTAAGAAATGGGTTTTCTCGGATCCCATGAAATTAAGAGCAAATCCATGCATACTTAAATAAATAAAATAAATTTGTGTCAGATAAAACAAATGGCAAGTGTCTGGCAATATTGATTATTAGTTATTAACAATATTCTGTAAAACATACATAAAAATCAGCACTCAGACTTTATGAAAAGAAATTAGTGTTTAAACGTACCCCCTACCTGATACACTGTTGGACGTCAGCCCAAGCTAGTAGGTATGCGTCATTCATAATACATACTAACACTACTCTATCCCACACATTTTGTTACTCAAAAAATAAGTAAAGTCTGGGGGCCCTGGCCTCTTGCTCTATAACAAATTGTAGAGAAATTCCCTGTAGTCACATAAAAGTACAGCTATAATTTTGTCATGAAGTAACTGCTTGCGTATAAAGAGGCCGAACCTCCACATAAAACCACACATTTATTTGGTTTTCCAGATCCGGATCCCACATTACCTTTCATGAAGCGCCAGTGATGAGCAGGGCTGGTGCTCCGTGCGGGATCTACCTACACATACAAGACGAAGAATAGTACGACAAAGACCTGGGTAAGACTCAGACTTACACCCAAAATTTATAAAGTGTCCGTAATCCATTGTCTGTCTCGATCTTTGACACGTCGTTAGTACGGTCTCCTGTCCGCGTGACAAAAACAAACTCGACTACCCAATTGTTGAAATGTCATAATAAACGGCTAGGGTTTGATACACATTTTACGCACGAGTACCTTTAACTAGTAGGCGACCGTGCTAAGGTCAGCACCCACCAACCAGCAAAATGCTCGAGCAGAATACATTGTTCATTATTAATTTATCAATGAAAACTGCTAAAGCATTTCAGTGAAAAGGTCACACACGGTTTCTGAAAAGCTTGACTAATACGACACTGTAAGCTGTGAAGTTTGAATACCTATACTTAATCCCCTTTTTTTAATATGTTTAACTAAACCACGTATTACGAAGTTGACTGGCATTTCTGCATAAATTAATATTTCCTAACGACTGAAAATACTAGGGACACAGAATTAACAGGATATTCATATTTCTGTTTCATTTTGAATGCAGTTCACCCGTACGCAGTCCTTATTACATTCGCACTAAGGATCCATGGCCCAATAAATACTGTAGTACAATTGTACTAGAATATTGGCAACACTGTACCAAGCATTCGCATATTACGCGACAGCTGTTGAATCAGACACAATGCATACTTCTGAATAAAATAAGCCAAACTTTCTTTGCTTAAAATATAATTATTATGTTGCCAATACAATAAACAATAAACTCAGTCCATCGCAGTCCACTGCTGGACATAGACCTCTCCAGTCTACCCCGGCCACCTTCTTTAGGTCGTCCGTCCATCTAGCTGGGGGGCGTCCCACACTACGCTTGCCGATACGCGGTCTCCACTCAAGGACTCGTCTGCTCCACCGGCCATCGGTCCTTCGACAGACATGACCAGCCCACTGCTATTTCAGTTTGCTTACTCTGCTACTCGTATTTCGGTAACTCCGGTTCTTTCCCGGATGATTTCGTTCCCGATTTAATCCTTCAAAGAGACTCCGAGCATAGCTCGCTCCATAGCGCGCTGAGCGACCTTGAATTTGTGGACCAGCCCGACCGTCAGTATTACGTTTCAGCACCGTATGTCCTGACGGGCAGGACGCAGATCAGCGATCGGATCGGGATAGGCGACGAGAAACCTTGACGGAGTTTTCCAAATGCTGCACAACCCAACTGGATTTCTCAAAGTTGTGTCTACCGAGCTGGACGACTTGCCCTAGGTAGAAATGCCAATATAATATTTAATAAAAACAAAATAAAAATGTATACTCTGTCCATTAAAATCAATTTTGTTGTAGTGTAACAACAAAATTGATCTTAATGGACAGAGTAAATATGGGTTTTTTTTTGGGAAATCATCAAATGATGGGAAATCGTCAAGTAAATATGGGGTTAACTACATATTAAAACACAACGTTTTTATTCATAACGTATAAACGTTATGAATAAAAACGTTTGAAAAAAATAAAAAACGGTTCAATCAATCAAATATCCATCTACAAACTGTATTTGTTTGCTCTAGTAGCTAATAAGTGTGCAGTAAGTAGGCAACGCAAACTATAGAGATAAAAGTAGTCAGGGAGTTGTTGAAATTGAAGTCACTGATCTTAGGGAATTCACCTTATTCACTAGAAGTTTATAAGCCCGTAGAATGTCGTTTTTTTCCTACTAACGTGGGGTGGTGGAAAAAACCTCGGAAATGCAGCCCGATACTGGCTTTCCACCTATACTAAAACGTAAGATGTACCTAAGAACCCAGGTTGGAACCCCATAGCTGAAGTACCTGTAAAATAGAAACTTCTGATATAAAGTGGTCTGTAAATTAATAAGGCCAACTAGAAACAGATAAACCATTTTGCTATGTTTGAAGTGAAGTTTGGAACTAAAAACAAAGTTAATAAAGACGTTTAAGAAAACGTCTTATTTACTTTCTACCATTTAAAATTCAGTATGTTTCATTTCCATAACGTGCCGCCCATTTTACCGGGAGCGACCACGTACCACAAGCCGTCAATATCGCATCCTCATTAGTACTAGGGATACAGGACGTACGGAAGATGGATACATATTTGAAATTCAAGTTATGGCGTTCAATAAAGACCTTATTACACAGCTCGTAGGATCAAAATTGCAATTAAACTATAGATTCAAACTGCAACAGATGTTTGTAAACAGCCGCCCTCGTACAATAAGTTTCCACAAACGACACAAACTGCGATCATATTTGAAAACTACTATAAAAATTATAAGATTCATCAACAGCTACTTAGTTATTTATTGTATAAGCAGATAATTCAATGACTAGCTATAAAAATTAAGTAATCGTAAAGTAACTGGTAAACACTGATGGATTACGAATACAACTAAAATAGACAACAACGTAACTGCTCAAGAGATTAAATGAACATCACTAAACTATTATGACGTGTCTGACGTTATTACTACAACAGCTACGCCGTCATGGCTACTAACAAATAGCTAAACAGACACTTACGTAGTTCTGTGATAGACAACCTTACCCCAAGGCATGAAGAAAAACTTTACTCTTTTCGCATTTAAAAGCTTTCAGGGCTACAAAGAATTAAAAACATTCTGTTTTGAGAAGAAGCAGAAACTTTTCTACGGTAATACGTTAGCTAAAACGATTGACATACAAATTCAAAACGGTGGCGTAACTCACTCGCCATGTCATACGTACATATTAATTAAAATATTCGGGAATTATACTGGAAAGAATGAAAAAATCGAAGGTATGCCAAAATTATTACTCGCTAATGATGCGTATATAGTTATTTGTGCAACAAGAGAGCAAAGTAGTTTTTTGCTGCGAGTGCTGATTTTGAATCCCGAGCAAGCGCAGGATTCAACGATTGAATCACGAGCGTAGCGAGTGATTCTAAAGTTGAATCCTGAGTGTGGCGAGGGATTCAAAGGCACGAGATCCAAAAAAACTTTGCTCTCGTGTAACACACATAACTTTTCACTTCAGCAGCGAGAACACTTTAGGAGATAAAATAATAAACAGGAATAGATTGAAATAACTATTTATTGTGAATCAAAATAATTAACATTGTAGGTAGATACCAATTCTATAAAATCTAAAAAATAAGATAGCAACACCGTCTCCGAAAAACTGCTTGCGCCCTTTGTAAGTCTCCATTCATTGAAGACATGGTATGCTTTCAGATATTTCTCGCGAGACTTCTCAGGTAGGAAACTTAATTCTGCATTAATAACTTGTTGTTTTAACTCTTCCGGTGTTAAATTACTGTTCTCATCGCTAGTTTCACTCATATTTTACGATTATTTTAATATTTTTTAACTTATTCAACTCTGTACGCCAGTCACGAAATTTTATTCCCGCTCTTTTATTTAAATTAAGGCGTGTTCGGAAATAGCACCCATGATATTTTATTATTCAAAATATATTACGTAAGTACCTAACATTTATTGAAACTAGCAGTAAACATTTACAATTTAAATATCAGTTTTATTTGCAGTAAATACTTATTTTCGTTTAAATAAAACAATAAGTTAAAAATTCAATAAATTACATTAAAAGACATAATTTTCTTTTTGCAAAATTTCTTTAGTTAGTACGAAATTCCGAACGTGTTTGTCTTTGAGGTCGAATTCAAAATCCGAACTTCGAAAGGGCTGGTCTTTGTCTCTCTCTCTTTCTTATGGCGGGAAAGAGATAGAGTGTGAATGTTTCGAATTGTATGATTAACCCAAAGTAGAATAAAAAAAAAATTAAAAAGTTACTTTGTCTCACTCAGTGAGCAAAATCGCATTTTGCTCACTGATTTCACGCAGCAAAACCTACTTGTTTGAGCTACTGAAGTGAAAATGTATTTTGTACAAAACTGACTGAGTCGCAAATTGCAAAAAAGGTCTACCAAATTCTCATGGCATAGAAAAAAAAATGGGATTTGCATATGGATTGACATCACATTGAAAAAAACACATTTTCATTCATTCGTTCTTTTCATTTCATTTTTTTTTATCACATTTTTTTCATGCAATTAAATTCTGGTAGACCTATAAACATAAAAGTTTCACGGGCTACCATAGCGCATCCCCCTCAGTTTACTCTTCCTTTTCTGTACAGCGTCCGCGCGGCGAGAAGTTTCGTTGCCATGGATACGCAACGCGTGCATATCACTAGCGCAACAGGAACCAGAAGGAGTTATCTATTAAGATTATCCACCTGTGGAATATGGCCGACACTATGTACCCGTGTGCATAGCCGGGACAGAAAATGGTTTGAAAACAAAGCCAGGGTTCAAAGGGTAGCAAAGGGTTCAGCACCAAGGCCTTTTTATCCACTATTGTAATCCCAATGGCTTTTTGAATGGACGATGTTTTCTAATATTTGAAGCCTGGCTGGATCACAATTTGATTTTCGCATTAAAGCTTTTAGATAACTACTAGAAACATAAGTTTGTAATCGCCTCAGCGATATTGACACATCGGGAATAATGTTCGTCACGGTACACATTGGGAACAATTGATTGTCACTTGCATCCACCACATCGCCGTGACACTATCTTCTGCATATACATAAGTACCTACTTTTGTTGATTCTTTAAAATATTATGTTGAATGCACACTTTGTGGTTAATTTCACAATTTTATGCCCATCCAAGTTACCAAAATTAGTCTCAATCACGCTTAGATCCATCAACCACGTCTCCTCTCGGGGATTGCCGCCCCAACTAGCGTACAGTATCTAGATTTACTCTTTGTGTCTCATGTTGTGCTGGTGCTCCTGGCACGCGTACCCTATCCATGGCAACAAAAGCGCGGAGTCTCCATCCTATAAGGTTATTTACATAATAAAGCTGGCCACTCCACCGATTATGAAAAAAAGAGAGTGTGATAAGCTTTAGAAGAGCAAGAATGATTCACTAACAGGCTGGCCAGCTTTCCAAATCTTAAATTGAGAGGAGTTTAAAAAACTTGTACAATTTTAAACACAGTATTGAAGCGCGAGTTGTCTAAGATAATTTATTTTTTCACTGTTTATAAAACCACCAAAATCTTTTGGGTCTGTAATAGCACTTATAGTTAGCTGTAAATGGAATTGTATACATACGTATGTATATTGACCCTACCAATTATAGAATGTATGGGTTGAAGTTCCCCTTCTATGGTTATTGCATTTCCTCTTCGAAATTTTGTATATATCTGTCGCACAGGTGCATACAGATGAATATTACTTTTCTCTGTGTGAGTATAGCAGGGGGAGCCACATCCTGGTAGTCATGGTATCCTGGTGCGACAAATCTATTTATAGATTTTACTTGCAAGAGCCCGAACTTTCAAAAATATTTTTTCAATAAGGTTTTTACAATGCAGGTTTTGAAGAAAAAGTATGAAATAAAAACAGACAACACATAATGTGTGAATCAGTTTAGGATTTATGATAATGCATTTTTGATTCATTTGTAGTTAGTTTTTTTCTTTTTAAAATAATAATTTTTCACATTACGACAGTTATGTTTAAGCTCCTAAGTAATAGGGGGCGGACCATTTGCCATCAACCAAGCTCACAAATCCAGACTCAAGACTGCTACTGAAATTTCTTCTCTTTTAGTAGATACCTAGTGTTACATCCTACATCTGTTGATGACAGATAAAGCAAAGCTATTACACTTACTTATTATTCATGTATGCCGTATACTTTTAAGATTGTTAAAGTTCAATCGTACCATCGTACCTATTTTGAACGAGACCCAATTATAGCTAACAGGTGCTGTTTCGTTTCGTGATAGATAAAACACCATGATATCTCTACAATTATGCTCTGCTAGTAAATTCTGGTGCGGAAAAAATCTACGGCCCGTGTTTTACCGGCTTCACGATCGTTCCTTTCTTTTACAATAACACTTTGGTAAATCTATAATTGGCGACTGTGTAAGACCGAGACTATTGTGTACTTAAGATAATTATGTTATACATAGAAGCTATGCTGGTAGGCAAGAACAGATTTCTTATGAAATGAGCATCACCTTTGTGCCTATTTTTCTGTTCTGTATTTTTTCTTGTATGTTTATATATGTGTGTACATAAATGATAAAATAAATAAATTAGCTATTGAAGTCCTTATTAAATAAATAACTCACTTAACACTTTAGTCCCGAAATTAAATTACTCAGAAGTTAAAATCATTTAACTCGGCTCGGTTCGGCTTTGATACCTCAATATATCAATATTGAGGTATCAAAGCCGAACTTTTTCAAAAACTACTTAGTGTTATTATGGGAAGACTTCATTAAATACTACTCAGTTACTAATATCAACACACACAGAGTAGACCTCATTAAAATGTACAATTTACCTTATAATATAATAATATATATATATATATATATATCTATTTCCGCAGTTAGGACTCAACACTTCTCTGTGAGTGGTATTGTCCGATAGTCCACCATCGGGAACCCTAGTTACTAGGACATCAAAGCTCTTGACAGCTGCATTGGCGCGATCTATGAATTCCCGCCAGTCGTCACTGAGGCCCAACCCACAAACCGGAGGCCGCGGACTAAAAGGGACGACAAGTGTACAACTTGAGGGAGAAAAAGTAGCCGAACCTCGAGTTTCAACATGACATCCATTCATAAATATTTTACACGACAGCTCAGTAGGAAAAAGATTTGTTAACTAAACTTACACTTGTGCAAACCACTCAACGAGACTGAACCATTAAAAGTATTTCCAACTCTCTTGTAAACAATCATTGATAAGTGTAAAGTATTTTTTCTTAGCATACAGCGAGTGGCACACCATGGTTAAATCGACGCCCATTTTTACGAGGTAGTCGGATTCTTTGATTAGGAGTCGTATTGTATAGTCGACGTTTGTGACGACGCAGCCACTGTCGTGAATCCTCAGTAGCGTGTTGGCCAGGCTGTCATCCACATCCCACAACTGGAGAGAATAAAAGTTAGGATAAGTATAATTAACTCAAATTGTCTAGTTAAACACAACAGACCTATCTGCCTATGTGTTCAAAAGTACAGATTTAAATATTTTTACAAATAGTAACATTGCGTTAAAGATATTTAAAACACAAAGCTCCGTAAGTACGCCTACTACGCAGCTACGGCGTAGCATTGTCAAGGCTACGCTTACTACGTACTCGTAGCAGATGTCGCCTACGCATCTGAGTAGTAAGATGTCGTTCATACTTTTGCTACGCGGATGACGTGATCTGCGGTGCTATTCTGTAAAAATCTCACCGTGAAAAGTTAGGTGAAGTGAGCGTGGAGTGAGTTGTCAATAGTGTCAATTCCTAGCAAAAACAAACTCACTTCACCTAAGTTTTCACGATGAGATTTTTACAGAATCGACCGGCTGGATGGAATAAAGTTCTAGTTACCGGATAACAAAAGTGTTTATTGTCTATGTAAATAATAAAGTACCCATACAAAAAATTAAGTAATTAAATAAAAATAATCCTTTGCTTCATAAAATGAGAAGATAAAACTGTTTTGATTGCCCAAATAAATATTCTGCAGATTAGTAAAAATATTTTTCGTGAGATTCTCTCCTAGAATGTTTAAGAATCTGTTTATGACAAGTGCTTAACCAAACCCCTTTTCAGCTAAATTATATATTAGGGCATGGATTGCAAAGTACTTACATGTTTACATAATTTAATATTACGTGTGACATATTTAAAGACATTACTATTTTAAATGTACATTATACTAACACACCTGTAATTCTGTAGAATCTGTGTTTATTCTACATTTATAAATAGAAAGAGTTATTTTAATATTAGCACTCACAAATCATCTCGAAAACTACTCTAAAACAGGGGCCTAAAAAGATCACTTTGTTAGAATCATAAAAGGTTAACATTATGAACCATAATGGACAGTTAAATGTTCAAATCCCATTGGTGAAGGATTTTTCATTTATTTTTTTGTCTGTGCTAAAATACCAATCAATCCAATCCAAATCCAATCCCAATCTCTTTGATTATACCTACGTAGTGCAGCGAAAAAAAGAAAAACACGGACTGTCTTCGCCATATTATGATTCATAATGTTATCCTTATATGATTCTGCCAAAATGGCAATTTTGGGCCCCTGTTCTTTTCGATGCTACCCCTGCACAGGCACAGATATAGAAACATTGAAAGCATCACCTGTATACAAATTTCTCCCAAGTCACTCCCTCAAGTCTTCGGGTTTAAAAAGGATAGCACATAGTCTCGGCGAAATATCAGAGGGGCAATTCTACTAATTTTAACAACGTTCACAGTCTGATCTCAGCCTCAATCTGTCAAAAAATACTTCAAATTTCCCTACATTTTGACAAGATTTTGACATTTCTTTGTCGCTGAGATGAGACTGCGACTAGATTTTGAACGTTTTAAATTACGAGAATTGGCCTGCTGGTTTCCCATATTTTTATCGGAGAGCTTTCTCTCACAGTTTTTGACTTTTAACATCTTTGGCAAATACATGGGTCCCCGTATTTTTGCAGTCAATAGCTGTTTTAGTGCGCGATGCGTGATTAATCAAAAAAAAAAGGAATATAATTTTAAACCATTCATAGCGGATGGTAGATACTTTCGGTAGTAATAAGAAGCTTGTCACTTCTTTTTTATCCAATGGTTAGTTCAAAAAGCATGGAGCGCTTTGTTTAAACCAATAAGAACTATTTTTTCTTTCAATTTTTGAAGTTTCTAATATGAAAATGGCGTGAATTTGCAAATGGCGCCACATGCACGTGGTGAAAATTAGAACTACATCTTTCGTCTCATTTACTCTTTAGTATTAAAGTGAGACAACATATTGAGCAAAAGCGCTTCCAAGGAGGTTCGATCAGTCAGGTTGTTTATTCTCATAATGTAAAACTCTTTGGTGGAATTCTTATATTTTTTTTATGGAAATTTAAAAAAAACTGTAAAGAAAACGCACGGTGCTATATGCTACAACGGGATATGCCGTTAAATAGGTACTTAGGTGAGAGTACCTATTTTACCGCACGTTCCGTTGTATGGTACGTAATTTTTAACTTTCGAACAATGTATACAGGCTTTGTAAATGCATTTTTCGAGCAAATGTCTTGAAATAGTATATTTCATTAACTCGTTCCGACTGTCAACCCTCGCCTTCGGCTGCGCCTCGGCTCGGCTAGACATTTGTCAGAACTCTTTGCAATGACAACGTTTCCGTACTTGTACTGAACGACTATTTTTAATACAGTTGCGAAAAAATGAAGCAATTTAATAAAATAATAAAAACACAATAAACTCAACTAACTAATGGCGCCAACCGTAGTAGAATATAAGCAGAGATTTTTTTTTCTTCACCCATTCTGGTAGGCAAAGGGAACTATGCCATACAGCCAAGTCTACAGTAGAATTTTTTTATTGATATGAAATGAAAATGAAATTTAATGAGATGAAATGTAATGAAACCTAACCTAACTCATTCAATCAAATCATTAAATCTGATATTGAAACAAATTAGTAACTTCTTTTTAGAAATATACGTATTTGCATGAATCATAAAATCTTCTATGATTTTTTTTTGTAAAAACTTCAGGGTTGATTTTTCTTTTTAATAGACATTATTTTGACAGTTGGGAAAGAGAACGCACGAGTTCGGGAAAGGTAAAAAAAAGCACGAGTATGTAATAGCCCACATCCCGAACGCTATACGTCCCTGCAATACGCCACTTTTTGAGCAACTGTATTAAAAAAGTAGGTTACGCACCTTGGCTAAAGTGAGTAATTAATAAGCACTTTGCGCTCGATGCAACAATCTACTATTACTTTTTATTATTTTATCATTTTATGATCGTGGGATAGTCACACATGTCAGTGGGATTATAAATGTCGTTCACTTGGCTGGGCATCGGTAACTTTTGGAATAAGATTAAGGTAACGTACGAGTACCCACTACATTTTACTAATATTCAATTCCATTACGTGCTGATTGATTGACACTATCTGAACCACGTACCACGAACGGATGATGATGTCGATATTGCCTCTGTAATACTAGGAGCCCAGAATTTTTGGAAGCTGCATGCTTATTTTGTTTCCATGGTATAACGAACATTAAAGTCTTTATTGCAAGGTAAGTCTTGATTGAAACTGCAGCATAACTTTGTTTACGACCCCGTACGATGAATGAGAATGAAACGACACACTCTAACCTTGAAAAAAATAGGGATAGTTAAAAAATAATATCAGCTTGGGATTATTGTTGGCCCCAATTTTTGTGTGCATGAGCTCTTTATGCAAAATGTATTAAAATTTTATTATAAAATTGCTACAACGTAATGACGTCATTGCATTGCTACGGCAGTTACGCGGTCGTAGCCCGTAGCTGACAAAAATTCATTTGGTGACAGCCGACGTACAGCTCGCTTTACAGTGCACTAAAATATTGATTATATATGAATTATAAAAAATATATTTGTCTGCTATTTACAGCGTTAACTTCTTAATCTCTTCTATATCACGCCATTTAACTTGATCCTCGGCTGCACTGATCCAGCTTCTGCTACACAAATGTCGCCCCGCGAAGGCCACTATTTAACCTTGGCTGAAAGCGAAATTTAATAGCATAACGAACATAAAATTTATTTATTGGCTTTAAAATTATTTAGAGAAAAGAAAGACTCTGCTTAACAGTTTCAGTCTACCTCGATCCAACGCTTGCAGTTCCAACTTATCTGCGAATCGAATGGTGATACTGCTTATTAATCAAATTGAAAGTAAACATAAAAAAAGCTCATGTCTCATAGGAAATTTACTTTGAAACACTGCCACAAGATAAGTCAGTGGTATTAGGCTCTTGTGTATATGTTTGACTGGACATATACACAAGAGCCTAATACCACTGACTTATCTATTGGGTTCGATCAGTAACATCAAGACCTTGACAGTCGATTTATTGCTTCCGTGCTTCTGAAATCCTGGTAACACTGGATAAAAATATTTTTTCTTCAGCATTGTTTTACCTAATTTTTGCCTCGTATATACGTAAATCACAAGCCGTGCAAACACTGCCTGTGCTTTTACAAAAACGAAACGCAAACCGTTATTTTAGATAATTATAATTAATGAGTGAGTCATTATAGTAGTACCTAGTGTAAATAATTAGATGTGTTATAATTGTATAAAAGCATTTTAAAGTTAACAATAAAATAAGCTTAGGTACTTAGGTAAGTTTTCAAGTACAAAATCAAAATGTTATAACCCTTCTTTCGGGCTTCACCGCAGTCAGGTAAAAATACGCGATTGTTAAAAATTATAGCTTGGTATTTTAATATCATTGACAGTCTGCCTGCCTACCCCATAGCGAGAAGGTTACAAGAAGGTGGTATGTTTGTTCTTTCTTTTCTATCCTCAGTCCCTCATCTTATTTTCACCCGGTTTGGGCCAAATACAGTACAAAATAACATAACATAACAACATAACGTAACATTTTTTTATCCTTAACGGTCGCTTTTTCTTTTAGGTTTCATAACAACAAACGACATTATAGTAACAAAAATATCATAATAAAATTGATATCGTCACGTGACGTGATGGATGACGTCATTTCGAAACATGGAATCTACTATTCTGACTTGTATTTCGACCGGCCCTGTGGCGCAATGGATAACGCGTCTGACTACGGATCAGAAGATTCCAGGTTCGAATCCTGGCAGGGTCATCAATGTTTTTTCCAGGCTTTTACAAAAAGAAGGGCCACATTTGGAATGGTTTTGCACATTGTTACGATAATTGTGGAAATTACACATTATTAAAATCATTTTATGTTCCTCTGTAATTGTTATCATTTCACTTGGCGTATTTGTACAAATACATATTGTTTCGTAATGATATATTTGTTCTTGCTTCAGTAACGCAATTTTAGAGTATACACATACCGTACCGTACCGTATCCGTCATGTGTGGACATAGAGCGAGGATGAAATAGATAATAGCTAATAGAAATAAAATGAAGTCCTATCAAGGCAAGTTTCAAGTTCACAAGCCACATGCGTGCGTGTGATTTCCCATCTTCCTACAAACTTTAATACCCTGTATAAATAAACGCTTTAGTTAGCGGGTATATGTTCCAAAATCCTACCTTAGTGCTCACTTTCGCTATATAAGGAGCTCTTATGTAAAATTTCAAGCTTTTGTTAGTTCAATTCTAATTTTGATGTACAGAATGCATAGATAACGAATGTGTGATGGATCTTCAAGCTTCACGTACCTCCGGTACCACTGTTTGCAGGCATACAAAAACTGCTTTTTAACTAGTGATTCTTAACTAAAGTCTACCGCTTACTTCGACTACTACTTCTGTTTGATACAACCTATTAACGCCATCTATCTGAACAAACTGATAGCTTCGTAGCTCCATCCACCCTGAAGATGGCGTTACATTCATTGGGAGACGGGGTGATTGAAGCGGGATAGCGTATATATTTTCTTTCTATCCTTTTCTGGTCCGCAGACGTTTTTCTCTAACATCTCCTGCGACTCATTGCACCCTGGTACAAAAGAGTTACAGCGTCAGTACTTGTACGAGGCGTATATCGGAACAGGTTTTAATGTGATACTAGTATTGCAACGTGTTATTTATCGGATACTAATTTAAACAGTTAATATAGTTACAATGACGATAATATCACAAGTAGTAAATGAACTCGCAGGCAGAAACTAGTGTAACATATTGTTGAGTTGTTTATTTGCTTTTCTGGTTTATTAATTACACTAGCTCAACTAATTCTGCCTGCAACTTCGTAGCCAATTTTCGTGCCAATTTTCAAGTTTATTAAACAAATAAGATTTTTCTTGTATTCCCGCTTTTCACTCCCACAGGGATAGAATTTTGAAAAATCGTTTGAGATATGTTCATAACTTGACTCAAGATTATTTATACGAAATTCTGAGTTAAACAAGCCACACAGTAAAGCCCTCCCCTGTATAATTAACTACCCCATTTCACCCCGTTAGGGGTAGATTTTCGATAAACCCTGATATACGTTATTCTTTATTTTTGGTCTTAAATATAAATACCGAGTTTCGAGTCAATCGGACCGCGCGTTAAAATTCTTCCATACAAATTTTGACACCCCCAATCCCCCTTTAGGCGGTAGTTTAGAAAAACCAAAAATGCCAAACTTCATAATTTACTTAGAATAAGATTTGTTTGATGACAAAATTTCCCCTTTCACCCCCTTAATGTTTGAATTCACAAAGAACACACCCACCAAAATTCATGTTTTTAGGCGGTTTAGGCTGTGCGTTGACATCTCAGTCAGTCAGGACTTTGAATTTTATTAGATGGATTAGAAATATCCTTCAAAATGATTCAGAAAGAACACACCCTCCGAATTTCATGTCTCTAGGACCAGCGGTATAGACTGTGCGTTGATTTATCAGTCTGTCAAGACTTTGAATTTTATTTAAATAGATTTTTGGTCTTGACTCAAAGATTATTTAGACCAATTTTCGAGTTAATCAAGCCACGAAGTAAAATCCTTGCTTATATACGATATAGCTCCTGTGATTAATATTACCCTGGTACCCGAGCGATATGTAACGTAAACGTGGTACCAGTTCAGTTTGTAAACTTGCAGTACGGGGGTGAATACTGTGGACGTGGGGGGATGTAAAGAAAATTATAAAAGATAGCAATCAACGATATATCGGCTGTTACACTCATAGCAACCTTGTGCAACTTATGCAACTATTCTGACTGAGATTTTAAAGAGATTTTTAATTAAAAGTATGTAGTTACAAACCTAATTGATATCCCTATATTTAAAGGTGTTAAGCCTCGTTGCTGTGGTAACGCAACATGCCTTCATATCACTAGATCGACATAATTCAAAAAATGTTTCATGAGTATGTCATTTTTAAGTATATATAATTTAAAATATTGGCCTTGCAAATAATATCAGCTCAACGACACTTACGCAGTCTCACACATTTACACACAAAGGGTGTACAAAACGAGAACTAATTTCAATTAAAATCAATAGTATTTGATATTTTTCGGGACCCTGGGGTTCCGGTAAACGTATGAGGGACAGAAGCCAACTCGCAGATGCCCGTTAGACGTTTTGAATAAAATAAGGCACCAACCAACGATTATACTTGTAAGTACTATGCAAGTGCACCCAAGAAAACCGCTCCCAACGACTCAATTCGGCTTTAGGAAAGGTCTGGGTACATTTGATGGCTGATAGTGTGGGTACCCTCACATCCGACAGGCCCTTAGCAGGAATAAGTCTGTGATAGCCATTTTCCCTCCTGACATTTCAGCTGCCTATGATTCTATCCTCCTTCCAGTTCTCAGGCAAAAGATGCAAGAGCTGAGAAACTCGGCTAGGATTCGTCAAATCATATGCAGTATTTATTCAGAACGTAGTGTTAAAACAACTTAGTGTTAGAACGGAACAGTCTGGGGCCCGAGATTTTTCTTTGTGTCTGACCCTGCTTTATTAGAAACTTTGGAGCAGGCATCTGACTCTCATACTACACAAATTCAATTGCTGTCGATATTTTGATAACATCAGATACGTGAAGTTTCATGATATCTGTGAGTTCATTTTTCGGGCTTAACTGTCGTATTAACAATATATTGTTACTCGTAAATGACCTGAAATTCTCTTCAATTTATCCCAAAAATCTTTAAGATCCACTTCTGGCCAGTCCTGTTGTTTATGGAGCCACACGCGGATAATCATTCATTTTTGAGTTCTACGACTAACAATAAAATAATTTCAGTTTTCAGAATACAACAAGATGTTAGCAATAGTGTCATCAGAAGGTGAAAAGATCAAGCTGGAGCGTCCTGTGCTAGCCGAGGGTTCTGTACAGACGTGCGTGCCTCACCTCGCTGGTGCAGCCAACACAGGAATGCTTACACTCCATTATCAGAACGCGGTGGCAGTGATACGAGTAAATGGCCCTTCCTTCAATTTACTGCTGCTCTTAGATAAAATGTCTACGCAGGTTAGGATTCAAGTTTTTGTAAAAGTTTTTAAGGTTAACTGAAGTAGTCTCTTTCGTTTACGTGTATGCTCGCGTCCGAACACTAACTGAATTTTATGTAATGATGCAGCCAATTAATTATTATTCAGAAGCTCAAAATTCTAAAACAACCAGTCTCACAAAGGGTATCATGATACCTAGTAACTGTGCTGTATAGGTCAGTTATACAGTCGCTCCATGTAAAATTCTGGTATTCAGCTAAACCGTGATTGGAAGACCTCATCATAAATGTAAAAGGCTTGGTAGATGATGACAAAATTATGTGCAGCAAGGGATTTAGCTTTGATTTTGCATGGATAAAAGCACAGCGAGGATTTTAAACTGGTCTATGACATTAATTTATACAATGGTTTTAAAAGTCGATGAATTTTTATTTTCCACAGATTGGTCTCTTGGGGATACAAATAATATGTACGAGGGATGCTGAATTAGCTCTAATATGAGCTCGCTAGCAGAAGAAGATAATGATGGAAGCCAACACTAAGTTCACCATGAGCCACCAGTGTTAAGTAACTCCATGAGTTGAACATGCTGATCGACCAGATCACGAGGAAACTAGTGAAGAATGAGAGAATTCAATTTAGGATTTATTGTTATACATGTACATCAAAGAGACATTTTCGATATGCTGATAAATATACCAATCTATATCCAGTCGTCCATTAATGTACACTGGTTCATAAAAAGTGAAACGGCTACACTATGGTCAGACCTTCGTGTTCATGTTGTCCTAGTCAGTGCCTCTATAAATAACGATCGGGAGCTAGTCCAACTTACCTATGCCTATGTTTGTTTAACATACGTTACAGCGAATGCACCGATGCGGCTACCGTTCTGATATTAAAAGCTCTCGATATTTGTAAAATACATGGGTTTCCGTATTTTTGCAGTCAACACTGGCGTAACGGGGCAAATTTATCACTTATGCGTAAAAGAAGTCGCTTATTTTCTATATAATAAAATCGTTTATTTATAAAGGGACTCTATAACAATAAATACCTTAACAATTCAAATAGAGCACAGTTGCTAATTTGCTTGAATTATGGTGAACCTGTACTTCAGGTTAGAAAGTGCCTTATAAATAACGTCAAAAGGTTTTTTTTAACCAAAAATATCATTTTATGTACAGAATGAAACAAAATGGTGGAGCAGCACGGAAACTTTCAATAAATGATTTCCTGAAACTCAACTCGACGTGTCGAAGTACCAGGTAATGCCAGTATATCCATATCAATAGACATTTCTATGTAGTACTTTCCTATCATCATTAGAGTAGGTATTAAAGACAGACATACCTAATGACATTCGGAATCTGAGGCCCCAGGATTGGTCAATTCCAATCGCATTAATAGTTATTATCTCTCTTTTACTACATGTAAATATCGTGGGTGAGTGTAGTTGCTCGTGGCAAAGAGGTATAAAGTAATTAATTACTATTTAAAAGCCTCTCTCCAAAAATCTACCTCACAAACTATAATCGCTGAACGAAGAGAGGAAGAAAATGAAGGGCAGGGCGGTTTCAAGACCACCCTGGACTTACATAAAACTTTAAAAAAATCTAGTAATTGTTTTCAAGTAAAGCCAATCTTATCACGGTGATCAAATAAATAAAAGAAAGAATTAACTGAATTGATTTACTAAGGACTCATATTTCAGTCGTCAGATAACTTTTTCTGAAGAATGGAAAAGGGATTTTGACATAATTATGCTTTGTAACAAAGTGATCAAACCGCAATTTTACTCATACAAAAGTTACTTATGTTGCTGACTGTACCATGACCATGTGAGGTATAAAAGGCGTGAGGAAACGATTTCAAAAATATAATACACAAAAATGTTTGAAATAAAAACACGAGTGTAAGTAAAACTTCAAAGAAGCTCACTCTTCAAGCACTCTGATGCAGTTGGTGCATTGCTATTGAAATCTGAAATTAAACTATTCCTCAAGAACAGTTTTTAGGTCCTAATTTATTAGTAAACCATGCAGTCTCTCAACAGCTTGAATGATTTCGGGAGAATTCACGACTCCCATGCCCCCGCGCTTGTCTAATCCTGTCTCTCTTTCAGTTTCAGAATGTCTGGCAGGAGTCGCATTCACGAGATCAAGTCACCTGATGCACCGATCGCTACATAGAAACACTGTCTAATAATTTTAATTGGAGTGGCGTTTCGGAGGCGAGGATAATCCCATAAACATATTGATTTCATATGAATACAAAAATATTATTATGTGATAATAGAATTAATTAATTCTTAAGTCATTCTTTTTTTTTCTAAGAATTCACGTGTAAGAAAGAATTTCTTTCAGATTTCGCGTTTGTCGGCTTCGTTCAGCTACGGCTGCGTGCGCTCGGGTGTCGTCACCAGCTGCCAAGTTGAATCATTCATGTCAGGTTCCAGCGGATTTTCGCAGGCGGGTGGACATAATCTGCTGACGCTGCGTGCGTGCGCGCTTCCGCTAAAACGCGCTGCGCCGCGCTCCTTAATTTGGAGGTTTTTTCACTACCCACTCTTCGCACATACAAATATTATATTTAAACAACTACAAATAAAGCTCGAATTACTAGTAAACATGTATTTACAAACTTGTCATGATAGTTCCGTAAGGCGTAAACTGAATCATGTCATTATCGAGTTTTTTTCGGTTTTGCAAAGCTAATATTTCCATTCAAGATAGTTGTAATTGTGTTACATGTTAGAAAAAGAGAAATATGTAGGTAGGTACTTACCTATATATGAGGTTATGATGGAGCTAGCTATGGCGGGTGGATAGATGGATGGATGGGATGGGTTTTTTTGGTGTACATAATAAAGAGTTAGTATACTATCTTTTTTATCAATAGTCAGATAACTTATATCTGAGTAATCAATATGAAATAAGACAGTTTGACATAATTTCTATACAAAAGCTGTTTGACCGCAATATTTATTCCACAGATTAAAATTATCTGGCTATTGAAAAATCAGGCCGAAGTTTTATGGTTTTATGTTTTAAATGAAAGGACAAAATCGACCTTAATGTTCAACAAATATGAATAACTTTACAATACACATTTTTTTATTCGTTGAGAACTTCAAATATAATTATAATAGATCGATTTGGAGACCTAGGGAAATATCCTTTAAGGATATCATGAGTAATAACACCCAACCTCCGCTTTTCATAAAACATAGGATCATCGAATCATATTATACTATTTTCAAGACTTCCTTTACATAACCCGCAGTAGCTCAGCTAATAATATATCCTATATGTATTTAATGTACACCTAAACACTCTATGTAATGGTGAAAGATTTATTAAAATCCATGCAGCACGTATCGTTATTAGTATTTCCAAATAGAACACGCCGATTTGTCTGTGAAATTCAGATATCGAATTTCAAAACTGATATACATTCTTAGACTGCGACTGTATGTCTTTGATGGCTACGTAACGCAAAGGGTTTTAATGTTTAAAAAAAATAGCTCCTATTTATGGTACCCGAAATACAATCTTTCGTTCCCATCGGAAACACGTAGGTACCTACTGCATACGAAACGACGACCGGCCAACCGTTCTTTGAAATACTAGGATCACAGAAGATATAGAAGCTGGATATAATATATAGTTTTGGTTTCATGGTGGGACTAATATTGAAAGTCCTTATTCCAACATCTTTAAAAAAATAGCACCTATTTATGGTACCCGAAACACAATCTTTCGTTCCCATCGGAACCACGTAGGTACCTACTGCATACGAAACGATGACCGGCCAACCGTTCTTTGAAATACTAGGATCACAACAAGCTGGATATAATATATAGTTTTGGTTTCATGGTGGGACTAATATTGAAAGTCCTTATTCCAAAGCCTGAAGGTTCAAATTGCAATAAATACTATGAATTTAAACTGCAACAGATCTTTGATAACGCTCCTGAACAATTAATGACAATGAATCGACAACAAAAAATGATATTAAGAAAAAAATACCTCACAGCACAGCTGTAGCCGGGTTTCGACTACATTATTGTCTTCCATATCATCATGCGGTGAACGTTCTGTATTAGCCATAAGTTATTCATAATACATTAATGAAAATTAATAAAACACCGACAAAACACGCGCAGTCCACAAGAAAAAATTAAATTATTATTATTGCATTTAGCCAATGAAGTTGGTACGATGTGATGACGTCATACCTACGGTAGTTACGAGGTCAAGGTAAGGTCAAGGTGGGAAACAAAATAAAGCTTTGAAATTAACTTACCTGCAAGTTTATGTAGTACCTACTGGGCCAATACAAATTATCATTTTATAACTATGCAGATTGAAAGTGAATTTCCATAACTAAACATATATTTCATACGACCGCAAAATGAAACGTATAAATTTTTGTTTTACTTCAACTTACCACCCCTGATAAAAACAGTAGCACCACTGCTTAACAGGGTGCAGTATTTACTGATTGGGTTCGATCATTGTCGACGTGATATATCATGCCCTAGATACTTGAATCACTGCTTCCCTGCCTATGGTATCCTAGTCCAACGAAAGCAATGCTATTTTTTGTTCGTTGATATTTGGATACAACGTTTATTTTGGCGCGTGGCCAAAGTCTGAACTAACGTCGTCATTTTGTTTTGTCAATAAAATTTCGCAAAATTAAGGGAAGGTTTAAGTGAATCAATATATGTATGAAATGACAATAATCAATAAGTTTTTGTGTAAATTATCTGAAATAGAAATATAAATAAATAGAAAAGAAGCCTGATAAAATCTTGCCGACGGGATGCTTTACTTGGCGTGCGCTGCGTAAACTAAACTAATATAAGTAGTACGAGTGAAATGAAAACAATGTATTACGGAATTATTTCTATAGGCACTTTTAATCTCGTAGGTTCCTGTGGGATATTTTCCAATATCCGTGCGGCTTAGCCACGGGCAAAAGCTAGTTACAAATAAAATATTGTTATTGAGGCTAGCAAAAGAAAAGAGAGGTTTATAAATCTATAGTCCACCCAGCAGTGGATGAAGTCGGGTTGTGGATGATGATAATGATGACAACATTATGATTTTTTTTTGCCCTGTCACCTTTTGGCCAAAGGCTCCACTCCTTCTATTTTTCGCGAGCCCGCGCGTCCTCCTTCCAGTTTTGACGGAACCTATCCAGCTCGATTAACCTATCTATCTCATTAATACATTATTTATTACAAAAACATAACAATGTATGACCAATAATTACTACCGCAAATGCGAGCGAAATCAAAGGAGAGACGTAAAGTTAATAACAATACAAGTGGAATTTACTCACAAATGACGCGTGAGCGAAATCGTGCCCTTTTTTTTCAGGATGGGAAATAATCATCAAATGACCCCTCCCGTTCTGGGTGGAGCGGAAGGCGCCATCCAGCACGGACCTGATCCTGATCGGATGATGAGCTACCCATTACTCTCCGTCTGCAGGCCCGCGCTTTCGGTGGCCGGGAGTCGTCACGCGGCTCCCGACGCCCGGAGCGTCTCCCGCGGTGGCTGAGACGGGAGGCTCTCACCCTGAGCCTTCCGGCCACCTCCTTCGCTAGCATGACTGCTTCGCAGAAGAAGGCGACTGCCCCCCACTCCCTCACGTTCCGGACCATGGCTTGAACCAGGGCCAGACGCGAGAGGTCGCCGTCGCTGCCGATCGCCTCTTAGAGGACACGGCGGTGCTCCGCCCAAGCAGGGCAGACCTCCACCGTATGCTCCACCGTGTCCTCTGGGCGATCCTGGCAATGCCTTCCGCCTGATGAATGTGCAGGAACCTCCCGAAACATCCGTGTCCGGTGAGGACCTGCGTCAGGCGGTAGGTGAGGGCGCCGTGACGCTCTCTAGCCACTCCTCAAAGGTCTTGTCGCCACTATTGTGGCGTGCCCTGCGCTGCGTTGCGACAGTCGCGCTTTCCATATACATATATATATCACTCTCCGTACACTCACCATATATATATATATACCACTCTCAGTTTAAAATCGTTCTTACTCCAAGGCAAATCTCGAATTGGTCCCCTTGAACCAATTCGAGATTTGCGTGCCCTAAACGCGCACTGCGAGACGTGCTCTAGTGGCGGCTGTTGGTTTGTATTGAGGCCATTATCAGCCAATAACCCGTGACTCAAGAAGTCATTACTGCGCATGCGCGATGGAAGGGATCCCCTACTAATCCCACGTAACAGACAGATATCTGCCAGGACAACATGACCGTGGAGGAACTGGCGCACGGGTCAGTGTGAGTGGGTCAATTTGAGCATTTCAATTTGAGATTGGGGAGACTAGGTCGATATTTTTCCGTTTCGTTTCAGGTTAAATTCATAGTGGCGGACGTTCTTTATATATTATGATTTTTTGTTCACAATTTTTTACTCTCTCTCAAACTCAGAAAGTCACCAATGTTGGCGGTCTTAAAAGGCGAATTGGTTAGAACCACAAGTTCAGTCGGTGCCATTTTTAAGGGTTCCGTACCCAAAAGGTGCCAACGGGACCATATTACTAAGGCTCCGCTGTCAGACCGTCCGTCAGTCACAGGGCTGTAACTTTTGAACCGTAATAGAATAGGTAGATACTTGATGAAAATAAAACAAAGTTAAAAATTAAAGGGGGTGCCATATAAGAAACGCGTTTTTAGAAAATTTTATTAAATATCGTAAGTATGGTCATACGGAACCCTTCGTCTGTGAGTGCGACTTGTACTTGGCCGGTTTTTTCTTAAATCATAACAAAGCGACAGGTGTCTACTTCCTAAGCTATTTCACCTATCACAGTCACAGTTTTCATCTCTTTCAAGTGAGTTTTAACTTATCTAAAATAAGTAAAAACTCTCTTCAAAGAGCAGTAGTAACTAACTTTAACGAAGTTATTGAACAACAGAAGAAACAAAACATACAAAAGCTTACAAATTTCGATTTTGATAAAAGCAAATTTAAATTTTAAACCAACTCACATAATATAGATAGGCTTTGAACATAAAGAAATTAAACAACAAAAATGGTTGCATTTTCCGAACGTTAGAATTTTTTAAACCCTTAATAACTATTTTGGTCTTGTCTAAATGATCTAAATACTATGTTTATTCACTTAACGTCGTTTGTATTCATAATACGAGTCCGATAGAACTTATTTTATAAACATTATTTCCACGCGATACCTGCTGGCTGTCCCACGTGGCTTTCCCCTCAACGCGCTTGCGTCAAACTCACAAAGTCCCGCGAAGTCGGCGCAAATACGATGCAAGATACTAGGAGCCCATAAAAATACGAGGATGAATCGAAAAATTTCAGGAGTCAATACGTAACAACTACCGCTGTAGCGTGATGCTGAACTCGCCTCTGTATTCATCACTTTATGTTTGTAAATCGGATCCACGTTTAAGCATATTGATTTTTCAACGCGCAGTCTCAATCATAGCTTCCTATGACGAAATCAAAGTGTGCGACATTTTTATCTGATTTCTTATAAATTATGACATAAATGTACGCAATGTCATATGGAAAACAAGCGTTATTAAACACTGAACAAGTACCAGTAAAAAAATGCTTGGGACACCGTTTTATTAAGGCTATCTTTGTAAGATTTCTAAGAAGCGGCAATCCAAAATGGCGCTGTTCAGGGGCATTTTGTAGTTTCTTTTGCAAATATCTTACGAAATATGACAGAAATGGTGTACAAGATAACACAGAGTTTAAGTTTAATTAAACACTGTGTGGATTGCAATAGTTTTCTTTGAGCGTACGTGCTTCCTTCCTTCGTAATTCTTTTGTCATTGATAGTAGAGGAAAGGAAATACACGAACGTAGAGGCTAGCGGCTAACTTTATACCAACTCCCACCCAGTTTGTAAAAATAAAAATATAGGGGTGGCGCGGGATTAGCGGTCTTTGACCCGAACCGTCCGGGCGATCGCGGCTCTCGGTCACAGGGTTGTTCAAGTTCATGCTTTGCGTTCATGCAATGCTGGTCCTGCTCCACAACCACAACTAATTGATTAACACATGAAAATACTGTTGGAGCTGCTGAAGATTGTAAGACTATCTTTGCACTGTATAAAATCAATTTCCTTTGTATTGTATAATTGCATAACACAGATGTGAGTTTTATGTATATGCTATACCCTATGTACCATTTACCGGGTAATGTGTCTTTCATTGACTTGAATGTGCCCTGGCGGCTGATAGTATGTCATGCTCACACAAATGTCTCGCTGACGGTGGCGTGTGTGTTGGATCAAGGGGGTGGGGGTGACCGATGTATTTGTTTACGCGCCACTATTTCTTACAACTCATTACTTTTACCGCCATCTATCCTTGCACAATGAACCAGTCACGGCAGTTTACGTCCATCGCACGTAGCTAGGGGGCAGCGTGGTTAGTATTCAACAGCAAATTTTCGAATGAATATAACTCCTGAGTGCTTATGCGATCCTAGTAACTTTGGAGCGATTTGCGGGTCCGTCGTTATGGAAAAAGCATTCACAACTTCACGAGCCGCACGTATAAAAGTTTATCTTGTTTTGTGAGAGAGGCGGTTTTTGTAGTTCAAGATACTTTGTGAGCTCATATTGACGTGTGGTTGACTTTACATTGATGGCTGCGAAATTCTTGACAAGGCTTTTATTAATAAACTAACTGAATATTCTTTTGGCATTGTTAGTCAGTGTTAGTTATTCAAACGGTGCGTATTGTTACAACCGCGTAGCTCTCATAGCCGAAATGTTTGCTACGACGTAGCATCACGTAGCACCACGTAGCACGCTTCATAATCTTTCTAATGCTATAATAGGGAAAGACTGGGCCATTATATTTCTTTATAACATATTTGCTCGTAAAGGGTCTCTTATTTCACCAATTTCAATATCGTAATGTATCTCATTACGCACTTGTGCGGTAATGTAAAGTAAATCGCACGGTTTATCAAGATGCTCCGTCAAAACGAACGGTACTTTTTTAAATCTTAGCAAAGAGTTTTTATTTCAGAAAAGATGTCAACATTTTATGAATAAAATTAACTTTGGGAGATAAAATATAATAAATAAACATTTAATTCATTAATTTAATTAATTTTGACAATAAATTACAACCATTAATATCTGTAACAAAAACAAAAATATTAATTTACTTTATTAATAATACTGGCTGTTTTGTGCCTATGCCTGAAAAAAAAAGCGCGAACGCGCGCGCATCGCTTATCTGTTAAGAAGTAAAAATTATTCCGCGCGCTTTTTCTTTTCGCTGTACTGTTTTTTATTTGAAAATGTCGTCAAGTAATGATGAATTTATTAATTCCACACCGCCAGAATTCTCAGAGACAGCGAAAAAGGCTACTCTAAGCCTCGCCCGAAAAATCGACCGATAGATACTTACAAGCGTATCAAAATTTCATCATATGGATAACAAGCAAATATGCAAGTTCAGTCCGAGTTTTATTTATTTCCTCGCAAATATGTTATAAAACGTCGTATGACATACGTGCGCTTTGAAAATTACAGCCTCTGCTTTCTTTTAGCCCTCGCCTGCGGCTCGGGCAAGCAATATCACCTCGGCTGTAATTTTCAACTTACCGCACTTATATCATAATCTACTATATTAACACGTTAACACAAACTAACAATGAACAGTTTTGTAAATACAATTTTTTTTTTTGTTGTGAAGTGTAATGAAATACTGAATGAGAAATAGTATTTAAAAGCATTATTCCTGTCATAAAGCATATCCTAAGTAAAATGATTGCTGGAGGACTGATTGAGGTCGTTTCCTCGTTCCGCTTATTAATAAAATTATTCTCGTCATATACCTACTTCTTCTTTTTCATTATTTTCGATACTTTAGAAATAAATATTTCTAAGGTTGCTGCTGCAGTTTGACTGAAATAAATGCCATCTGTCTGGCCCGTGCGACTTGTTTCCCAAGCTTGAAAAGGGTTGCGTTTTGAGTACGTTAGTTCCGTGTCTGGCCGCAGTTGAAAATTTCAAGGGCGTAGGGCGCTGTTATCGCTCCTTGCACTGAAGGACGATAGAGGTTGCGAATTTCGATGCAGTTTGTACCTGGCACATTAGCTCAGCTGGATAGACTAGAGCATTCGCGTACGGGGTTGAAACGCGAAGGTCGTGGGTTCAAGTCCCACATGTGCCGCCACCCTTTTGCACTTTTAACTTTTTATTAAAAAAATTGATGAAGACTGCTAGTAATTTGATTTTAATAATTCCATTTCGTGGGATGGTTTTTTAGTAACAGGTTGTTTTTAGCGTAAAGGCTTTGTCCTGTTGATTGATTGGCCTCCGTGAAAAAATATGGAGAACGAATACTTGTTTTATTTAAATTATTATTGTGAATGCAGACTCTTTCTAAATTGATTATGACAACACGAAAGTTACTTTTGCAAGGTACTTTTGCAAGATACTTCACTTTTCGTATAATATTGACCTGCTATATACATAATTATGTTCTATGACTCTGACGTTATTGACCTGATTCGCGTTTACCACTAATGTTTGTGACATTACTGCCATTAAGCCACGTAACCCTAAAACCGGTGTCGTTACTTTCATGACCCATCATTGCGGCCGAGGGAAACCCAAGAACATAACTTACAAACATTCACAAACACGTTACAAACATTCCCACCGAAATTCAAATATACATTCTAATGTGTATTTGAATTTCGAAAGTTTCTTAGTGGTTTATGAAAACCTAGTGCTTCAAATATTGTACGGTCTGATCAATACTGTTTTTCGAGCACATGCCACGCCGCAGTGGTTTCCATGGTAACGATGCAGCTAGCGTGAAGTTCGTTGAGAACACGAAGTAAATGTTGAGACATAAACTAATTAAAAAGCAGCTGGCAACTTTATAAGATTAAAATACTGTAATTTTGTGTCAATTTAACAATAAATTACTTAACAAAATTAATAAGCACCTTATTAATTCACTGACAGACAACGCACAACCTAAACCGCTTAACCTGAAATTTCGCACTTTTATAACGAAGATGAGGAGCACTAAAGAAAAGTCATCCTATAAAAAGGATAAAGTTTATAATTATATATATAATAGTTTTTAAGTTAGAAATGTGGAAGTTGGTAATGGGCGGCTGGTCTTCTGTTTAAATAAAAGTTAGTCGTATCATCTTTGAAGCTCATCCCCTAAGGTTCCCGAGAAGTTGACGATGGGAAACCCCATCGGACACGGCTTGTTGTTAGTAAATGCAAAGTCAGTAATAACATTTGATTACGAACACGTGGAAATATAAAAAAATACGGTGTATCTACATTTTACTGGAACGAAGCTAGCCGCATGTGTGACTGTAGTAGGTACCTCCTAAGAAACATAAATAAAAGTGTAACCTTACAGAAAACCATTGCAACTTATTCAACCTTTAACAAAGGTTTAGTTATATGTAATATCTTATTGTGATTCTGTGATTTTTTATAAGATATTTGCAAAATAAGCGCCAAACCACCTCTAAATGTCGCTATTTTGAGGTGCCGCCCCGATTAACTATACTAATATAGCAATAACGCAAAGGTTTCCCAACATAATAGTTTCTGATATTGGTTCAGTTTTGAAAGACGAAAATGTATAAAAAATCGAAGCGTCACGCTTCGATTTTTTATACATTTTCGTCATATTTCAGTCATTACTCCTCAGAAATCAGCTATCAAAGTCCTAAAACTCATTTTATTGATGCAAATCGTGGCTGTAGTTCAAGAGAGTCGTACAGAAATACCTACGTAATGCAAATAATACTAGGCTTGAAAGCAATGTGTGAAAGTTGAGTATAGTATAGTGTTCCAGCAGTTCTTATAACGTTTTAGTATTCACAATCTCCCCGACTCAAGCTTGTGGTGTTCATGGGCTCCTAGTGTTCTACCACGTAATTTAGCTGACTTCACACACTTTCACGCAAGCGCATTTAGCACCAGTCCACGTGTGTCGGGCGCCACGTGGCTAGTAAACAACGTCGGCTCTTGGTGGTTGATCTTCCTGTGAGGTTCTTTTGCTTTTGCAATAAGTAATGTTTACACCTTTACTAACAATTAAATCTACTAAGCTCTTGTCAATATTCAATCATTATTAAGAATATATTTTTTAATATGAGACCAATAAAACTAAAATAGAACAATTTATTGTGGTAAAAAAATATATTGCATAAGAAAACGGTTAGGGAAGGCAACTTATGTCTCCGGAGCTATTTTGATGTCACTAACAGTGGTTAGTGACCTCAACCTACTTAAACGTAATCTTGTGTAACAAACAGGCCGCATAAACTTTAACAAATTTTCAATCTAACATTACAGGTTAGCGAACCTATTATGTTACACAAGATTGATAATAATATTAAAGTTATGCTGGTAACCAACATTCTCTAAAGGTGAAAAGTAACGAATGACAACAACTACACCATTAGCGCTAAACACATTGGTCTAAGTCCAATATCATGTCACGTTGTTTATTTATATAATATAATAGTATGTTTATCCTGCGCCTCGCTGCAAGGGAACGCATATTTCGATTCGAACAGTGTCGGCACATTAGCTCAGTGGAAGAGCACTTCGCACCAGAGCAGATTGGGCGAAGAGGTCGTTGGGTGGAGTCCTGCATGTGTCCAATCTTTTGGTTCATCGTTTTTATTTCTTTAGCCTAATATTTCAAATAAAAAAATAGAAGGATACAAACTTACTCATTTTAATAGAAATAATATTTTTAAAGTTAACAGCGCCCACAGGCTCCATGAAGCAACAAGACGCGAAGCGAACAAGTTCCACTACGCTAGATATTGCACTTGCATCTCTTAAATCGTTGGCTAGATGGCACCACCCGATCAAAAACTAATTCATTATTTCATACAATGTAAATTCCATCTAACTATAAGCAGGGACCGAAAGGTTTACTGTAGGGTTAAGAGTTTCAAGCGGCTTATTATTTTCGGATTCATTAAATAAAACCTACAATAAACCAACCTATAAAAACTGGTAGGTATGTCGTATAAAGTTAGTTTTCTCCATAAAAAGGAATCACATTTCGAGTCCAGGCCGTATGTTCTCGTGAAACCTTTTGGTCACAGCTGTACTCAACCCCAACAGAAAGTTCCCTACACAATCCTTGGTCGGTGCTAGCACTTGCAAGCCACTATCATGCCAAGCTTGCTGTATCCCAACTAATGAGAAGTTGTCACAACATGCCAGGCTCACGATGGGGTTGCCATAACACCCGATTTCTGAATTTAGAATTTGAAGTTGAGTAGGTACTTGTCAAAATCTACTTTAGTATTACGTCTGCCTCAAAATTAAGACCACGTAAGTCCAAAGAATGATGATTTCATGAAACAGTTGTTCTTTGGACTTACGTGGTCTTAGAGAGTTGTGTTGATGACTTTAATGATTATAATTCTGTAAACACATATTATTTCTTACGGCCGCGATTCATATATTAATCAACGTACAACTTAATACTGACCAGCAAATTCCAAAAAACCTCAAAAAACTTGAATTTCGCGGGCTACCCTGGCGCTTTCGCCTTAAGATTATTTTTTTTGTGCTTGATACATTTTGAAAAATAACTCAAAACTATGAATTAGTTAACGTGGTTTGCAAGTGGAAAGATTTCGCGGGGAATAATACAGAAATGGGAACGCTTGATCTAGCATTAAAGGTCTTGTAGTATACATGATTTTGTCAGTCACAAATATTGAACTTACCACCCGGGTACACCGAGTGAAAAGACGTTTTCAAACACATTATTACGACACCTTTTTTATCCGAATTGTTAAGCAGGGGTGTACTTAAAGTATACTCACAGTTCGAAAACAAAATATTTATAGCAAAGTCTTCTTTACTTTGGTTTCTCCCAAACGGTACAATCGTGTACCAGGAAATTATAAATGCCGAGTAGAAAATCATTTTATTACAAACAGTTGAGAGACGGCGTGTGGACCTGCGCACTGAGAAAGAGCTCAACAAAAAAAAAGGTGAAATGTCAGACAACACTGCGTAAATGTTCGGCTTTGTACTAGGATTCTATTAGTTTATACAGGTCTTTTTAAATCACAATTTTTATATTCAAGACGTTCGTTCGAAAGGCTACATTTGAAGACGCAATTTTATTGGTACCGGCTGAAAATGATCCTCAGCTTAAAATTTATAATATCGACCGGAAGTCACGCTAGAAAATGTTGTTTTATAAAATATGATAATGTCATACCCAAAATCATGAAAATGCAAAAGAAACAATATGAAACAATGAAATGCATAAGACAAAGTCTAATCCAGATTTAGAGTTCTAATGTAAAAGCACTGATTTTTTGTAGAATGCCCTCTATTGACATTTAGAGATACCTATTGTTGTGTTAGTGGATGAATTTCAAAATACGTAATGGCACCCAGCGTGGAACATTAACCTTTAATCTTGTGAAACGTCATCACCAGATGATTAAAGGTCTCAAAATGGTTATCTAGTAAGGAAACCTGCTAATGCTTTTTATAGTTTTTGTCAAGTACACTTTTGATTGCCAGTCAGTCAGACAGCTAGTACTCTAAAGTTATATTCCTGTGGTATTGCATGATTTATTTTATTTCAATTAACTACAGCCGAGTTTCATCATTGATGATTGGGATGTATAAATAAGCCTCCTCGTGTACCGCAGTTTGTTCCGCCAGTTACTCAACTGAACCGAGCGCTTGGCGTATCCTGGACAGTCACACCCAACACCTTATTTGACTGGCCAATTCTTCCCTTGCGGTGGTAGGGCTAACGCCCGCCTGGTTTGCGGCCACCCTCCTGGGATGCGTGGGAGTTCCAGTGCCTTGGGCATCTTCTGGGCATGCTCGTTCCATCATAGACCTCATCTATCGCTTTCCATCAGGCGTGATCGAGGTCAAGAGGTCAAAAATAAAAAAAATCGATAACAAATCACCGAAAAGACTTATTATTATAAAAGGAAACGAATGAGACTACGTGAAACGGGTGGTACAAGGGCAGCAGTTTTTTCCGCACCGGAACGTACTAGCAGAGCATAAATGTAGAGATATCATGGTGTTTTAGCTAAAACACGAAACGAAACAGCAACTGTTAGCTATTGCATCTCTTTCAAAATAGGCACGATTCAACTTCGATTAAACTTAGACGTTTACAGCATTCATGAATAAGTACGGTAAGCTCATAATTTTTGTTTAACAGTCATCAACAGATGTACGATGTAACACTACCTATTAAAAGTTACAGAGTTTCTGTTAAGAGATACATTCAAATGATCTGATAGAAAGTTGTTATGAATACACCGCAAGAGTAGTAATTTGATACAATGAAAATACATAGGTAATTACTACTTAGTTTATCACGCTACTTAAAAACTAACCCAATTTTTACTACACACTGCTATCTAAGAAAATGTAAATTGTAGGTACTTATTGTTTGTTTTAAATTAAAGTGTAGACAAAGATTTTAATAAAGACTACCTATTAAAATAATATATTAAGTAGAAATTTTATTTAAAAAAATCTCTTATAAAAAATATGATTTCATATGTTTATAAACATGATATTATATTATATTTTTATATCTATTATTTTTCAAGTTCAAGTTCTGAATGAAAACTTGGAACTCTTGTAGAAATATGATTCTGAAAACGTAACGAGGTTTATTAAACGCTTTATCTTTCTGATTTATACTTCCCTAGTCGTTTTGCGACCGAACAACGATAGGTCGAGACCGATGCTGTTTACGCAATGTTTTTATGTCAACAGAGTTTGTTTGTATGAATGAGGTAGCAAGCGGTGGCAACAATACGGTTGCTTCACTCTTAATGTTATGTTAGCATTGGTGTAAGCTGTACCCTGTATTTAAAAAGCAACAAATTACCATATCGGTTGTAAATGAGACAAGAGCGTCGGTCACCATGGTAACGCAACGTGCACAACTAACAAACATGGCATAACAGGATGGGAGCTTGAGGAGCTTCCATAATAGAAATATTAAAAAGAATCTTTTTAACAAACTTTACAAAAAAAGTTATTTTGACTGCGTGCTACAGCGGTTACTGTGAGAAAGGTCAAGTATATCCAGCAGGAATGACAATAGGTTCAAATTCATGAATTTTACAATAGAAAATATAAAAGTGTTAATTTATCAAAATGAAAATATTGTTTTTTGGTTTAAGTACTCCTTCAATTATATGACGCATTGTTGAAGATAGTGTAATGATACCAATAACAACACATGCAGAGTAAATTATTGTTTACATTCGGAATGTTATATAAATTACGTTTTATTGAACTTTTTTTCAAAATACCTTGCGCTCAGTGTCGCTAAACAAAAATAATACCACGACACACGGGTGTGTGTTGTAGTATTATTTTTAGATAGAAAGATAGTCTAGGCACACGTTGCTATAGGGTAATAGCAACGTGTGCCTCGACTATCTTTAGTTAAATTGCAAATAAAAACAGATTGAAATCGAGTGATCGACATGAAAAATACATCTAGTTATTCAGTTTTCCATTGTGCTTTATTTTCAAATAAAGTTTAAGCACATTTGTGTCATTATTCATGAGAAATCGGCAGATAAACAACTATAACATCATTTCGTTGAAGGAAAACTAAATTCAGACTTTGAATTATTGCATTAACTGCAAACGTTTTGTATGCAATAATATACCGTAAGCTGTGGGTATATGCAGAAGTATAGGAAACAAAATGGTTCAATATTTCAGCGGTACTTGCTACCCTTTGACCATCGGAAATGAAACTTTTCGAACTACTGAATACCTCATGGGCTCCTAGTATTCAGTATCGTAGTTGCGCTGAGTTCGGTTGGCACTGGTGCACACAGTCTACGCGGGAACTACACTATGATGTTGTTTTTAGTAGGTACTCGCAGTATGGGGCACGGGCTTTAAACGGACGAAGAAATAAAGTGATTAAACAATTCTATTCCTTTTCGTTCTGTGAGCAGCACTCTGCATTATCCTCTTTATGATCTCATAGAAACTGTGAATGAGATATTTTCGAAAAAGCGTCACTTGTAGCATTTTGTTTATGCTCGCCATCCCGTGTGCAGGTGGAAAGGCATGATTACGAAGGAAACTTTGTATTGGATGCATGTATAATCGGGGATCGAACACTCCTATCTGACCTCCATATATCAGGTACTGAGTAACACGTCAACTTTCGTGCCTCTGGCTAATCACAATAAATAGGTAATAACTGTAAAGAAACGAATGACATCTGAGAGACACGAAGATCTCGAGTACTTAATCAAAATCTTAAATTCAATTTACTGACAGATAAAACGCCAATCAATCAATCAAAATCTTATATTCAATTTACTGACAGATAAAACGCTAATCAATCAATCAGAATCTTAAATTCAATTTACTGGCTGATTTCTTTGTGCAGGTTTTCTCGAATTTTTTTCAGTTATTATTGTTGTAATAATAGGTAGGTGAAGGCCGCAGAAATCCGTTGGATGCGAGAAGCACAGAACCGGTCGAAGTGGAGATGCTTGGGGGAGGCCTATGTCCAGCAGTGGACGTCTTTCGGCTGAAATGATGAATAGGTAGGTAGGTAATACAGGCTGGTGTCCGCAACTCCACGTCAATGCGCATATTTTGCGTACAAGTTGTTGTAATAATAAACTAACAACGTTTTTTAAACCAGATCGCATTTGATGTACTAGGATAGCAGATTTCACAACAGGTTTATCCCAATCAAACTAAATAAAACGAGGTTGAAAGATTGTTGTAATATTTTAGAAAAAGAGTTATGGTTCAAAAGACATTTCATAATCAGTTAATGTTATTTTGACAGGATTGTGCATGTTACAAGTTTTAATCCAATCAACTAAAACATTGTAGGACTATAAAAATAAGTATTTGACGAGTATAGAAAAGGGATGGCATGACGCTTCACTTGTCTGTTATTGTTGCTGATGACGTCATTCGAATACTAGGGGTTGAGTTTATATGACGTCACTATATTATTTGTCCATTTTAGGCACGGCAATCGACCGGAAAATCAATAGGATGTTGAACTTTTATCATTGAACTTGGAACGTAATTCGAAGACTATATTTGAACACTTGAACCCCTAGATAATAAACGCGGGGCAGTAAAGTTATAACCAGACTATCTTTTGCTTAAAGTTTAAATTTGGCATAACTGTACTCCGCGTTTATTAATAAGTGGGTTAAATTACAAAAAGGTAAAAAAGGCGGTCAAAAAGTCATGGATCAAACGAAATAGGTAGATAAAGGTGGCCATTTCCAATGCTTTTAAAGTGAGGAATGATTTTTTGGTAACGCTTCAAAATTTTTGGAAAATAGTAATTGCTCTTGAAACTACCAAGTTTCAAGAGCAAGTTCTGATAGATTATCTAGTAATAATCTTCTTCTTCAATCGGTCCCTCATTACTGAGGATCGTGGTCACAGGACGCCTTTTTTTTTGAGGATGGGAACTCATCAAATGACCCCTCCCGCTCTGGGTGGAGCGGAAGGGAGTGTCAGACTCTTACTGACTAAAACCCACCCGTGTTCCTTCTTTGGCCCTTTATGTTCTTCGATCTCGATCCGCGACACTTGCGGCGTCAATTTAAAATAAAAATGAAATAAACCCTCAATATGTCGCGTTGGGGAGAAGAAAAAACTTTGCTTTTTGTGTTATATTATCGAAGTTACGAATGTCTGTCCTTTATATAAAAATAATATTGCACGAAATAATGCTTATGAGGAAAGCCTAATAAGCATTATTTCGTGCAATATTATTTTAAAAATAATGCTTATTAGGTTTTCCTCATAAGCATTATTTCGTGCAATATTATTTTTATAGTAGTATTAAAGGACATGAATGATCCAAGTTTAACAATGAAAATGAGCCTGGTGCCAAATAGCACGTCTGTCCGTACCGTTTGCTTTGAGCATGCTTATTTATGAGTATGCTGAAAACAAGCATGCTTATTGCTAGCAAATGTGAATGTGAACAGTTGTAGAGCATGCTAATTTTGAACAAGCTTATGAGCATGCTTTTTTTGAGCACGTCTGTCAGTACCATGTATTGTATTAAGTCCATAGTCAGTATCTTAAGTGACAGCCCTACGTGTTTAGGCTATTATCGCTCACTCGGTGCTCGAGTTGGCTTTCTTTTTTGTTTTTTCTATAATGTGGGTCCCCTTGCTATCTCTGGACGTATTTGTACTCACACACAGAAAAGTTATATCTTTCTGTATGCACCTGTGCCACATACACGAAAATTCGAATAGGAAATGCAATAGCAATAAAAGGGGAACCGCAACACCAACATTCATTCATTAGTGGGGCCATCAATATGATTACCAAACGATTCCTTTTCTACAACAAGTTTTATTATAAACCCAAAAGATTTTTAAGAAACACAATTTTCTATACATCAGCTTAGTAGGGAGTTCTATAAACATTGAAAATAAAAAATAATATGCACAATTATTTTGGACAGATCGCGGTTTAAAATTATACAAGTTTTATTAAACTCCTTTCAATTTAAAAATTGAGAAGTTGGCTAGTCAGTCAGGAACCTTTCTTACTCTACTAAAGCTTATCAGACTCTATTTTTCATGTAATTAACATCCAAATTAAGATTCCTCTATTCGGAGAAGAGGCAGGCTTTATTATTCATATTGGATGGACACACTGCGCTTTTGATGCCATGGATAGGGCACGCTTGCCAGGAGCACCAGCACAACATGAGACACAAAGAGTAAATCTGGGATGTAGCCTGGCTACTGTATGCTAATTAGAGCGGCAATCTTCAAAGGAAGGCATAGTTGATTGATAAGCGTGATCGAGGATAATTTAGTGACTTAATAAGTTAATAATAATAATAATACACATTTATTTCAGAAAAATATCCATATTGTAACACACACATATAAGATCAAAATAAAATAACACACACAAAATAAAAGCAGATAAAAAACACAAAACAAAAACAATAAGACAGTTACGCACATTAAGACCAGGAGGAAACTGTCCACTGCTCACAGTGCAGTATGCAAACGTATCCAGTGGCGCAGCAATGGAGAGTCCCACCTGTCCACGAATACGCCTATCATACTGTTGCTACTGGACCTAACACGACTCAGCAGCGACGCACACTGCTTCCTTATAAGAGCATGAAACCCATCAGTGTGCGCTTCTGCGAACATAGTCGAAGCACTGCAGAATCGTGGCAGCCCCAGCAGCACCCTAAACGCGTTGTTGTATTGAACACGCAGGGCGCTGTATGAGCCAAGTGTGTAATTAACCCACAGGCTGCACGTGTAAAGTGTTTGGCAGTAAGACTTAAAAAGAGTCACTTTCACTTCATTACTGCTACGCGCGAACCTGCGGGCCAACATATTGCACCGGACAGCCAACGCCCTACGTGCCCTTTCCACATCCGCATTATCTTTCAGGTCCTCGGAAACCCAGTGGCCCAGATACTTGAACTGAGCGACTCTGTTTAAGGGGGTACCAGCTAAGGTGACTGTAGGCATAGTCACATAATTTTTGCCCCGCCCCTTAAATACTAGGAGTTCACTTTTCTTTGTGTTGTATCTGAGCCCATGGGCCTCCGCATAGGACTCACAAATCCGTATCAGCTTACGTAAACCCCCAATCGATGGACTCAGCAGTACCATATCATCTGCGTAACTGATATTGTTGAGACAAACGCCGTCTATGTAGCACCCGACACTGGCACTGCTGAGTTCACCGACAAGTTGGTTAATGTACAGGTTGAAGAGCTTCGGTGAAGTCAGTCCACCCTGTCTCACCCCGCACTGCAACCTGTACACATCCGAGAAGGAGCCCGCCCATCTGACACTATTTTTCTGGTTGTTGTACCAATACCTAAAAATAGATATAACTTCCGGACTGCAATCTGTCTCACCTTCGAGCTTGCGCCATAGTTTGTCATATGACACCAGGTCGAAAGCTTTTGAGAGATCGAGAAAGCATGCAAAAACGGGTGTTTTCCGATCACTATAATACTGAACAGTCTGCTTAAGACACATGATAGCACTTTCCGTTGACAAACCAGATCGAAATCCAAATTGTGCGTCATGGAGCTTAATATGCCTGCCCAGTTGATGGTCAAGCAGACTGTCCAGTACTTTCGCAATGACCGTGGCTA
The DNA here is from genome assembly GCA_963855955.1 of Luperina nickerlii. NCBI lineage: Eukaryota > Metazoa > Arthropoda > Insecta > Lepidoptera > Noctuidae > Luperina > Luperina nickerlii. The sequence goes on from OY979662.1 coordinate 6,742,220, forward strand.
ATGAAATCGGTCTATAATTTAATAAATCCGAGGTATCACCGGTTTTATTTTTAGGAATTGGCACAACAACAGTGTACATCAGTCTATCAGGTAGGTACGAATGACTAATGCACAGATTAAAAAACATGGCCAACACCCTTGGCAAGTGAACTCCTGCATTTTGCAGATGCTCGATGCTGAGGCCATTGTGACCAGGAGATTTACCTCTTCTCATATTTTCAATAATGCCTGCCACATCCTTGGCTGAAAACCTGACTTTAAGATCTCCGACGGCTGACTCAACATCAGGCATCTGCGGTGCCGCACCCAAAAGCGAATCAACTTTAAAAAGCTGGTGAAAACGATTGGCAATTTCCCGTGGTTCATGGCCTCGGATTTAACTGATTTGTCTTTTCCCAAAAACCCTTAAAATCCTTCTTGCAGTGGTGGTCTGCAATTATGTCCATTTTAATTTTTTGCTCGTTAACCTGACACCACTTCAATTGGGACTTAAAAAACTTTCTGGATTCAGTCATGTTTTCGTAAACATATCCGACAGCAGGTTTTCCATTCAAATTCAAACTTAAATGGACGTAATATCTTTTATATTAACCACGAGTAATATTTAAAAGATTTTATGTGAAGTTTGTAGAAAGATTTTATGTGAAGTTTGTTTGAAAGTTTGTATGTGAAGAAGATAGTGTTACGGTGATGTGATGGATCCTGAATAAAAACCCTTCCTATTGCGTACGATACGCAACCAACGTAGGTACTTCCCGATGTGTCAGTACTGGTGATGCCATTAAAAACTTTTGTTTCTAGTACCTAATAGCATTTATTCTGAAAATTAACACATAATCTAGTCCATAGATCTCGGTAATATTCCACAGGTGGACAATCTTGGACGATAACTCCTTCTGATTCCTGTTGCGCTAGTGATATGCAATTTCCCGCCGGGCGGACGCTGTACAGAAAAGGAAGAATAAACTGAGGACGCGCTTTGGTAGCCCGTGAATTTTATTTCTTTTGGATTTTGTTCAATTTGGGGCTAGGTCAGTTTGTAAAGTCAAAATAATTATTTGCATCTGTAACAGAAAAATATTATTAATGGGATCTGGACATGTGGGCTTCTCACGTTCTGTGAGTCAGTTCAGTTGCAACAGCAAACATCATTTACTCAATTTATACAAAGTGGCGGCTGATAATGATTTCCGCATGAATTCGATTTTTTTCATTCTTACCAGCAGGATTCCGGAATATTTTAAGTAATAAGTACGCATGACAAATTTTTGATAAACTTTACATTTTTAATCAACAAAAATTAGAAACAGTCAGAATTTCATTATCATACAATATTCTCTATTTCCATAACCAAGGATTGTATGTACACAAAGGAACATTTTGAAATACATTTGAAACCAAATAAAATATACATAATACAACGAGCTTTGATCAAAGAGTAGGCGGTATTTTAAAGATGTTACTGGAAAGCTAGGAATTGTTCTCATGTGTACATTGCACCTATCTAATTAAAGCAAAGTGACGATACCTACCTACTGTCTTCCGTACTACTTCTTCGCGCCATCATAATGTTTGTCTCTTTATTATTATAAAATCTCGTAAGCAAAATACGCGCATTGACGTGGAGTTGCGGACACCAGTCCATATTACCTATTATAAACTCTCACCAAAAGTGCCGCTACTGAAGCTGTTATGTTACACCTTCAATGTCTTCATCATAATATGCTCACCCAGTGGTCTATCTTTAATTCTATTCTATGATTAGTGGGCACCTATCTGTCGAAGATGCATTCCACAAAAACGCAGCCTCGCATTTCTGATGTTCTGGTATCTGAATTCAACGCTCTGTCAATCTGGCTCTAATGCTTTAAAACTGAGAACTGTTTATTTAACTTTTGACAGCTTGATTTTTAAAGCTTTATTAATGCCAGCTTCAATTTGAAAATAAAGAGTTCATCAGAGGATATTGATCAAAAAGTATAATTGTGACAGTCATCGATTTGGAAAGAACTTGTGAACGGGCGGTGCGGTGGAGATTCTTACAAGAGGCTTACAAAATCTTTCAGATGCATCATTGTGGTAAGTTTTGTTTATAGAATGGCACGACGCCACACCATCGTCCATTCCACGGTTCCGCGCCATAGTGCCCTAAACGAAGCATGTTTGTCATGCAGAAATGACAAAAATGACAGGATGCTTGAAGAATTTGAATAAAATATAATACTCTTTATTATGTAGGCCGTATGAATTACACATAACCTTTGAACTTCACATTCCTGACCTATATTTAAGTCTACACTAACACAACCTACGTGGGGCCAGACGCACGTGGTCTGGTGCTCAATGCGCTTGCGTGAAAGTGTGAAGCCAGCAAAATACGTGCCGGAATACTAGGCGCCCATGAACATCACAAGCGTGAGCCAGGCCGGCCAGTTTATGTTTTCCAAAACGTTACAAGTACTGTTGGAGCACTGTACTATACTCATTTCACACTACATTGCTTTTAAGTATAATTAGCATTATGTAGGCACTTCGATACGTTTCTCTCGAGCTCCAATCACGGTTTACTTCGCCAAATCATTTTTTTGACTTTGTCTGCTAATTTCTTAGGATCAATGACAGAAAAATGACTAAATTGTATAAAAAATCGATGCGTCATACAAAACCGAACACATATCAGAAAATATTATGTTGGGAAACCTTGTATAATAAATGGTACACAGTAAATAAATAAATCTACATTTAAAACGCGGTTCAAATTAAGGTAAAAAAAGGCTGTTATACGTCAAGATTAATGATGGAGCATCATTCTATTTTTCGCAACACAGTGGGTGGAGGGCGCTAAACCTCAAAATAAAATGAATACACCTTTACAGATAAGTCTGGTTGGAGTTTATGGTATCATCACAAGTATAGCATTCATTTATAACAATTAATTAATTATATAAATATAAATAAATATCTTAGGTTCATAATACAAGAAAGAGTTTAATGATTGCGGTTGTAGCACAATATTAGAGAGACAGCCGGTCGATTCTGTAAAAATCTCACCGTGAAAACTTAGGTGATTTGAGTTTGTTTTTGCTAGGAATTTACACCATTGACAGCTCACTCCACGCTCAATTCACCTAAGTTTTCACGGTGAGATGGTTACAGAATCGCACTGCAGAGCAGTGCACCAAAAATGCATTCAATACATTGCACTCTACCAGGAAAATATAAAACTAGAATGTCTTGAAAAATCTAAACGCTCACAGTGACATTTTCCTACACACATGCATATTCGTATCGCAAAATGAGGTTAAGCGACCACTTGCACTACAAAAGTGGAACGAATACTGCGCCATGTTTTCAATGAATCATCATCACCTGCCTAGCCTTTTCCCAACTATGTTGGGGTCGACTTGTATTTTTTCAATTAATACAGAAACTCAAATCTGAAGCCGATTTGGAAAAGAAAGAAGATTGAATTCTCAACCCTAATAATTTTACTTAAGCATCCTCTCCATCATTAAATTGGGGTGACGTTGATAAGGTTCCAGAGTGGCAACAGTAGTACAGGAAGACGTAGCATTCGAAAGTCTCACAAAGTGAACCGATGACCTTGTAAAGATCGTAGAAATCCGTTGGTTGCGAGGTTCACAGAACCAGTCCCAGTGGCGACGCTTGGGGGAGGCCTAGGTCCAGCAGTGGACTTCTTTCGGCTGAAATAATGAACGTTGTTCTAATCATGCATGTCTGGTACAGTAGCCTGTTATTATAAACATACTAAATTCCGTTAAAATAATGTCTGTTTTATAAAAGCTTAGATCTATCTTAATTTTTTTCCAAAGTGTTCAACAAAATATAACACAAATGTTTTGTGAATCCAACCGAAATTCTTAAACTTTCATTGACTTACAGGTAAAAACTGAATTCAAAATTTTCATCTAGTCTTAACTTGTTTTTTCGAAGTTTTCCCGCCAGAATCCGGAGCATCCAAAGTGAAGAATGCTTTTCCTGCTTACCTAGTTGTTCCCTCTATTAAGTACCTACAACTGATACTTCCCGACTATGCGGCCAATCCGCCTATCCTATTGCAAGTGTAGTGCATAAATGAAGTCACGCCCCTAGCATATCAATGTAGTTGTTGTTTGCGATACACTTCCTAGTGTTTATGCTGTCCTGCTGGTATAGACTGAATCTAGAAGTTGTCAATAACACCGCTTTGCTATGGTAACATAATTCTTCTGTGTACTACGCTACTAGATAACACTGTCTATCTCGAAAAACTTACGATTCTGTTGACGAACCCCAAACATTTTAAAACATTAAAACTCTGACCACACTGAGGCGGAACCCGCGTACGACGCGGTACGCCACTAGGTGCGTCGATTGTTTTAATGATCAGGAAGTCATGCTGCTATTCGCGACAGTTTGGACAAAATACTATCTGCAAGTTATTTAACAGAATCGGTGCGAACTAATTTTATCCAGCAAACCGCGCGAGATTTGCTTCAGTTTGGCAAGAGCTTAAAACCATGTGCAGTTTTTCAACTGTCAAAAACCTTTTTAATTCTCGCATGCAAAAATAAATGACCATTAAACAATCAGAGCTTGCTTGAAACTAAATAAAATACAAACATATTCGTAATTTCATTGAATAAATCCATACAAACTATGAATAGGTTTACGAAGTTGCTACGACGAAAGTGACGTCGCCGTGACGTCACTTTCATCGTAGCAACTTCGTAAATCTACGACGGGTACGCGGTCGTAGCACTCGTAGCAGATTGTATTATGCTACGACTGTGAAAATTTTCGCACTGTATTAATAATAATTCTGAAAATACATAGTTGTTCCGGTCGCGAATCATATTTTGATCAACATCAAATCTAATAAAACTGATCTGCAAATTGCAAAAAACAAGAGAAAAAAATTAATGTCGTAAGCTACCCTGCCTTCGCCTTCAGAGCAGATACAAAAACACGAGTTTATTTTAACAAGCTTTTCAGTTGTATTTGCTGCATTTACAACACCCAGTCAACCATTTAGCAGTTAATATTCAGAGGCCTTTTAATTATGTAGAAACATTGCACGTGTCGGAATATGTAGCATCATATAAAATTAATCTTCATTAGAATTACATATTTTTCTAAACTGTCGCAGTATTTATTTTTATTGATTTCTAACGAAACCTGTAATCTGTGAGTCAGTTTTAATAAAAACAAAAACTTATCTTAATTTCAAAACAAATAACTAAATCATCATATTAAGTTTTAAAATGGTTTTTTTTTTATATACAAAGTTGATACGACAGAGGGGCTTTTCTTTAAACTGCCTATACTAGATACCATTTTCAAGCTCTGTACCAAAAATCAATTAAATAGGAGCAGTAGTTTAGTCACAAATGATTTTTGAAGTTTTTGCTACGTTTGAACACGATGTATATTTCCTAACAGCTGATTATCTCATACGCATAGGTCATGCACCTTAAAACGATAATCTGAGTATAAGATACATTGTTGCCGCACAAGTACAACCAAATATTTCACGAAGCAATAAATACACACACACTTGCACTTTCACTATGAGAGTGACAATCATAGCAAAACCCCCGCGCCTTTTTCCCGCGCGTAAAAGGAATAGAAATAGGTCAGTATGTTGCTATTGCATTCTAGATCCTTGGGAATTTGCTAAAAAACTTTCTTTCAGTGGACAGTGCGCAAGCGTCATCCACTCGGGACGTACGTTACGTAATACGGGAGCCCCCCGCCGCCGCGCCTTTATGTTTTGTCGAACTCGCTGACAATAATTGTGATTTTGTTTTGTTATTGTGATAGACACTAAATAAGTTTAACTTGGGAATATTATTATTTAGTGTTAGTGTTTTTTTGTGTTTGACTGTTTTTATTGTGATAGGATACGTAATTAAACGTTGGTTGTGTGTGTGTGTAATCATTAAAGTGTTCAGCAATGCCTCGTGTAACTTACACGGCGTCAGAATACACTTACATGATTTTAATTTACGGTGAATGCCGTGGAAACGCAGATTTAGCTCTGCGAACATACCGAGAAAGGTATGGTGACCGGCGCAATAGCCCTAGGAACGCCGCGCGCCGGCACCATACAATTGGCAGTACAAAGATTACGGGAATTAAAGTGCTTAGCGACGGACAGTGATTTAATAAATAACAATATTCTCCGTCGGTATAATTTGTGCATTAATATGAATCGAGGACACATCGAGAATTTAAAAATTTTGTGTTTTTGTGTGTGCGCGTACTTAACAACCAGCCGGGCGCGGACGGCGCGAGCGGTCTAAACCGCCCGCCCCCCGCGCCCCCGCCAAGAGAGATAACACACACGCACACGCGCTCCTGCGCGACTTTGTTACCTAGGCATCTAACTAAGGTCAGTCAAATTTATTTATAAAGGGTGGTTGCGTTTCACTCTGACTTTAAGCTATTTAGTTTGTTTGAAAAAAAAAAAATCTCATTTTTGGCGCTTTCTATTTTTGTACTGTATCGAATTAATACTATACACGTATAGTATACGTAGTGTAATTTAATGCCCCTCTGTCATATCAACTCTGTATAATGCTTTCTGGCACACGCATGCAAATACGGGCTAAGAAAAGGAGATCAACAGTTTTTACAAGCGTTCGTACGTATCTAGAAAAATTTATAAACACTATTGTAAATCGAAATCGTACCGTTTTCACGGACACGCTGTGAACTGAGAACAACTTCATGGTCGATATGAACTCTTTCCAAGTCCTATCCTCCTGGTAAAACGAACGCGTAGCGTTACCATGGTTACGGTTTCTCAGGCTCAAAAACGAGCACGGAAGTAATATATTATTATCTTTGCTGATTTTTCAATACTAAGATAATTTTTATTTGAGGAATAAATAATAGGGTTGGACAGCTTTTGTGTAGAAAAATTCTGTCATACCGTCATATTTATACTTCAGTTAAAATGTAACTGATTATTTAAAAATCAGCCCTGAGTGATATTTGATATTAAAGTTATTGAAATTCGTGCGTGTTTTGTTTCTGCGAAGGATGTCAGACAAACATGTCAGATAAAGAATCACTGCACCTGTATGACCAAGTATCATTAAACTTGGTAACAACATTATTTAGAAAACCAATGCGGAAGTTATACCGTGGTTTCAGTCACTCGGTACCAGGCTAGTATAATCGCAGAGGCAGGATCTGTTTGACCTTTACGAGGGATGCGATAAGTAAAGGTAGCCAGCAAAATTCAAACTGTCTTACTGACGCCGATGTTAAAACGTTTTTATTTTTTGGCGATCAAAAATGTCTTAGGTACCTAATAAATAAAAGTTAAACGGCTACTCTGAGAATGTTAGGGAGATGCTGTTCAACTTCTAGCAGATTTAATGCAACACGAGCAAACTGCGCCAATTTTCTGAAAATTCGTACTTACTTGTGTGTCTTATTGACTTTAAGAATTTATAAGAATAGCCGTGCATTTTTACGTAAATTTAAGGCACTGCACAGCGAAGGTATAGCTCATTTTGTTATACTATAGTATCAGTTTCCGTTCCTGACACGTAGATACTTTTGGCGCGAGACTATTATGAACAGTTTGCCGTTGCAAACTTATCTATTTCATGATCTCCTAGTGTAAGTGTTGAACATTGCGTTCCGTTTCGGAACCGGAACTGATACTAATACGTAATCTGTGCTAATACGAGTAGGTACTATTAGAAGTTAATAACGCGTTCGACCGATTTTAACCGACTTCTAAAAAGAAGGTGTTTCTCAATTCGGATGTTTATATTTTTACAGTTCTGACCTAGGCGATGAAAGTTTGTATAGAAGTTTATCATTTTCGAAGTAAGAAATAAACTTGAAGATATTATTAATATCAGGGGGCCTAAGAATCATTATAGGATAACATTAAGAATCATAATATTGCGAAGACCGGCCGTGTTTTTCTTTTTTTCGCTGCACTACGTAGGTATACTCGTAATCAAAGAGATTGGGATTGGATTTGGATTGATTGGTATTTTAGCACAGACAAAAAAAAATAACTGAAAAACCCTTCACCAATGGGATTTGATACGATTAACTTAACAGTTAGCTGTCCATTATGATTCATAATGCCAAAGTGCCAAAGTGGCCTTTTTAGGCCCCCAGTTTGTTTCGTTTGTATTTTGGTTTATTTTATTTCGTTTCGACAATTGATTTAAGGCTGATTTTTCCATGTCTGTTTTTTTATCCACAAAATGATTTCGAGTTTTTGACAGTTTTTCGATACCAAATCTGTCAGAAAGCAATTTTATTCTTTATTTTAAGCAGTATAGAAGAACTGTCAAAAATTCAAAATTATTCTTCGAATAAAATTATCTAGCGTTGGAAAAATCAGCCCTTAGAAGCTCCATTTAAAATAAATAAGTTGAACAAAATAGCGGATGATGGGTGATGATTGTAATCGATCGTCATCAGTAAGGATTTACTAAAAACAAATAACTTAAAATTAATTATATTTTGTATTTTTCTCTCCTAGACGACAAGGTTCCATTCTTGCCACTTCTCATATTGCACTTCTTAAATATTTTGCAATTTTCTGCGTGCATTTATATATATATATATATTATCCATTAGCACACATATAATTGTTTTAACAGGTAATAACCCAAGCTAACAAAAGTAGTCATGGATTGCTAACTGTCCAGTCCCAAGGATCTGGGTAAAAACACAATATATATTTAGGACAGCAATTATTAGATTTAGTCAGTAGCCGGTCGAGCTAGATTGTCGAGCTACACCTGCTATGCGGTGTCCTTGTCTGTTGCACGGAGTAAAGGTTGCGTTCCTTCTCAATTGCTCTCCACTTTTTAGCTTTTATGCACTCCTTGGAATATTTTGGCTCTTCGACCTGTTGTGTGTGACGTTTAATTAAGTTACTGCTAGTGATTTATAAACGGTACACCAAAAAAAAGACGAAATCAGACAGCATACTCTTTGTATGTATTTTAGTTTTTTTATTATTTTCATCATTTTAGCGAAAATATGTCCAAGACTGTACAGAGGTCTTAATCTAGTTTTACGAACTAGATTTTAAGGTAAAATGATTTACTGGATTGCTTACTAGTTATGCCGCAGAGCAGAAAATACCACCATTATGTAAATAGTAATAAAATACATGGCTAAGTTAGCTAAAAAATATAGTAATAAACACTTAATTGTGAAAAAACCTTCATATGAATGTTTGTATTAATTTATTTTTGTGCTGATCTCTTAAATTCCTTGCTTGATTATGGTTGTTTTTTATTCAATACACTTTTTTAAAGCAATATTATAACGTATTGATAAACGCTGTGCTAATTAAATCTATAAAGAAGTGATTCATACATCTTATACTCATGTGTGACCTATGCAACCTTTTCTCAATTTCTTTCTTCCAACCTTATTCGTGTTTATCCAACGCCGTTCATTTAAAAAACATTAAAGAACGCAACAAAATGCTAGCGTGGTAAGTTCCAATGTCCAAGATTTGAAAGCTAGTAGGCCAACTAGTTGGACGACGTGTCACGATTAAAATACGCGCACGTGAGAACAGATTGTATCTATTGATGTTTTAGGTTATTTAAAAAAAACTATATTGTATAAAAGTTATTGATAATTACTCAGTATTATATAATGCTTCATTTTCATTAACTAGCACACCATATTTATGTGATATTTTAAAAGATATTCGCTAAAATACCGCCGAAAGACGTCTAAAAAGCACAGGATTATTGTATCACTCCGTGATTAAATTCGAAATACTAACACATTCATGGAGATTTCTTGCATAATTTTGGTTGTTAAGTATTAATTATTTCATAACCAACTGTTTTCCTTAATATTTGTATGACTTTTATGTCATAATATATTGAAAATCTGCAAAAGATGTTTTAAAACCGCAGTCGAATAAAGCAATCCCTGTTTGATACTTAAAACAAGATTCAAAGACCCAATAAAATGCACACAATAGTAGTCTTTAATGCCATTGTTAGAATGTACAGTCTGGTGTACGGTATAGCGGTAGTTGAGTCTTTGCTGCCGAGCAACAAGCCTATGATGCTTCATGGACTCTTAGTATCTAGCATCGTATTCGAGGCTCCTCGCCTCCACAATTTCGAGCATGCGCATTTTGGAACAGCCCACGTGCGTTAGATATACTGAAATCCTGAAATCACGGGGTATTTACTTCTTGGTTAAAATAATTGAAGATCTACCAAAGTGCTGATTTAAGGCGCTGGCCAAAGGTAGACCGTAAAACGCTATTTTTTGTCGCACAAGCTAGAAAAAAATGAGTGGATTGTCAAATGTTCAAAAAAAGACGTATTCAAAAATATTTCATAAAAATAAAATATGTAGTATCATGATAAACGAGCTTAATCATTTCTTAACCTCTCAAACACATAAAAAAATCATCACAATCGGTCCAGACCTTGAGGAGGAGTTCAGTGGCATACACACGTAAGTGACGGAAGAGGGGGATAAATAACAACCACGTAAGGTGTCAACATAGAATGTATATTTTCTCATTTTTATACCTACCCATCTCCCACATAGAATTGTGATTAGACATAATGTCAAAACTTACTGTGGGCGAAGAAATTATTATTGGGATACGGATAAACTAGAGAAATAGCTCATGAGATCATTGTTCTAGAGCAGGAATGGGGAAACTTTTTCCTTCGGGTGACAATAATTACTAACGAAATATATGGCGGACCAAGTTGTTGCATTTTGGCTATAGAATATTGATATGGCCCGCCGGCCGTAGTTTCCCCACCCCTGTCCTAGAGTCAATCACAGAAAAATGGAAACACTGAACAGTTCCTAGGCCAGTGTGTGTCATGATCACGTCTCAACTCAACATTCACTGTCCCTCCATGGTCCATATCAACACCATAACCCTAGATGTTGCAAATTTGAAGAAGAGATTAGATAATTCCCGCCAAAAACTTTCAAAACTTTTTTATTTTTATTTTCGACTTGGGTTACTTCATACTGGCAAGTCATAAAACGTTTCTTTGCGTTATTAAATAGTAAATGACAACTATTACTGGTTTTATTAAATTAACTATAGAAAACACGGAAGTGATATAAATTAAAGCAAATTAAATTAAATAACAACTTTAATTTGCGAGGAATGACAACACATGCCATGCACCCCTGTTCACCATTCAGCGATAATTATTATTTAAATTCAATGTTCAGATTTATTTTTACTGAATATAAATGTGGCAATTGAATAAAATCTGTCAAACGGCTGTTTTTCAGATTTAAGGCTGATTTTCAATCGACAGAAAATTTTTATTCGTGGCATAAAATTGACGTCTGGCAGATTTTGTATGGAAGAACTGTCAAAAATTCAAAATTATTCCTCGTATAAAATTATCTGTCGATTGAAAAATAGCCCTTAAGCAGATACAGACATGATAAAATATCCCCATAGATAAAAACTATCTAACAATTCAAAGGCGGCCCTGAATCTGAAAAACCTAGATTAAAATTATAATAAAATTGAGTAGTCACCAAAAAAGCAAGCGTGGCACTAGGTCGGAACAGTTTGCCGCATGTCGAACGAGTCAAAGCCAAAACTTACTAAAACCACCATGTGGGTCAGAAAACTTCCGGCGACTTCGGGGCAGACCAATTAGAAGATGGCGGGATTAGCTTGACGCCTACAGAAAGTATTGGTCCGCACTAGCGCAAGACCGTGAGGAGGGTAAAGAAGAAAGAGGGCTTTGGCCTGCAGTGGGACAACATCTGCAGCTAAAAATAAATAAAATAGAGTTATAGTAAAGTAGTAGTGGTCTATATTATACTTCTAATACTGATGAAATGAATAATGCTAAGTCAAGTAAGATTATCGTCAAAGAGTAAAGTTTTTGAAACAAGTGCAGTAGTGTGATTCTGTAACCATCTCACCGTGAAAACTGTGTGATGTGAGCGTGGAGTGAGCTGTCAATAGTGTCAATTCCTAGCAAAAACAAACTCACATCACCTAAGTTTTCACGTTGCAGTGCAATTATTATAGTCGCCTTGGCAAACGTTTATGGTACAGCCGGTCGATTCTGTAAAAATCTCACCGTGAAAACTTAAGTGATGTGAGTTTGTTTTTGCTAGGAATTAACACTTTTGACAGCTCACTTCACCGAATTTTTCACGGTGATTTTTACAGAATAGCACCGCAGGCCAAGTTCACGGTGATTTTTACAGAATAGCACCGCAGGCCAAGTTCACTCTGTACGTTGCTCAGCTCTCGTGTGAAAATGTGAAGTCAGCTGCAACTCTAAACTAATAAATAAAGTCCTCCAGACCGTATTTCGGCCACGGCGGCCAATCTCAAAGAAAACTAGCCTTCGGCGCGGGAGATATTATAGTGCACAAGTATGCGCGCCTACACAGGTACACTCCATGTAAATCAGCCTTAAGAGTCAAAATATGAGAACTACACAGCTGTTGCTACGAGACTAACAACATTGCTACGGCAGCTACGCTGCCGAAGACGTCGTAGTACTTATAATAATTTAAGAAAGATGCGTTTTTAGGAGATTTTTCAGAATTAATAAATAAATAGGGAAATGGCATTGTCATGTCATTTGTGGTAGCTAGTAAGCAATTATAAACAAAAATATTAACATGGGTAAATTCTTAGTTTGTCATGGGAATATTTTGTTCACTTTTTATCGAGACAGACGTCAAACGTGTGAGCCTTTCGAATATAAAATGAAAATAAATAAAAAGATATTGTTATCTGGCGAACATTTAGGCTATAACCAAGATAATCTTAAACCATAATATTTTTTTTTTTAAAAAACGTTGCCCCACACTAGGAATTACTCCTGTATCGTGGGTGCGTTTACAAACATTTAAATTCACATACACAAACAGCCAGACCCGGAACAATTACGTGTAGGCAATACAAATATTTGTTCCGTGCGGGAATCGAACCCGTGACACGCAGCGCAGCAGTCGATCGCTCAGCCACTGCGCCAACCGTGTCTTCAAAAAAAAATACCTGACCAAAAAATATACCTGCCAGCTTGGTCTAGTCATATAGTAAGTTAGTGAGTAAGATTGGGGGGTTCCATTCCGTGGTGGCATGGCAAAGGGCTCCGGCACAGATTACGAAACATAAGTCTTACACCACTGCCAACCCCTTCGGGGGAAAATCATGCTGACATGAAACTATTTAATCCCTCTCACACCACTTAATCTTCATGTCCTCCTAGTCACAGCCTCTATAAATAGAATTTAGCGCCATGACGGTAACAAACATACCCTAGATACCATAGTACCTTCATCTCTTGCCAATGCACCGTCACATCTCTGCTGCACTAGTGTTTCTGGTCGGCGATTATCGACCAGGTCAGTTCTTATCATTTTAGCACGATGCTATGAAGTTATAATTAGATTTTGATTTATTCGAAATAGGTTATGTTAAAAAGAAAAGCTTTTCAAAATTGCTAGAAATAAAGAAAATAACGATAGTTCGACTTACTTTCATTAACTATGTATCTGGATAGTTCAGTGAGCTATTTAATTCAATACGATCTTCTGTCAGGTTTAGAATGGGCAGAAAGGCACTTGAAAATATCGGGAATATGTGAGGTGGCAATCATATACATATATGCACAAATTATATTTTGATTGATTGTCATATTATAAACTAACGAGATTATTTTCAGGTGATAGGTAGTCAAGGTTTCACTACAGGTTTTGCGGGTCGCATTACTTAGAACTCGTTTAAACCTATTTGATTGGTTGGAACAAGTTTTATGTATTGTAATGCTTGAGTCTTGAGTAAGGTAACACGAGCCTAAGAGCATTAAGTATTCAGTCAAATACCTTCTAAATTCTGTTCATAAGCTCACATAAAGTGAAATTGCAGCAGTTGTTGTCAATTTCATAAAAATTGATGATGATTTGATGTTAACCTAGTATCCAGTTCTACTCGTATTATAACCATCGGGTCCTAATCTCATGAATTAGTTATAGTATGTAGGGTATGGTATTAATTTACTATGTATGCATGTGTGTAGAGGCGGCTGCGCCCGCCGCATAAGAACATAAATAGTATATGTAACCGTCACAGGAAATGCATCCTGCTGCATTCCTGTTGTTCTAGTATTTGAATTCGGTGTTAGTATCGATCCTGTCCTGCCACGTTGAAACTGCGTCTAAAGTATGGTGAAGTAAGTACATGTAGGTAGTACGTAAGTATATAGTAGTAGTAAGTAAGTATATAATTTGAGAGGATGGTAGGAGACATAACAGTGTTACTCTTCAAAGTTACAGGAAAATGAAATGTGTAACCTCCGGACAATTTACACAATTCAGTTACACAAATACTGGGTAACTCAATACCCCTTGGTAAGACTGGAGTGTCTGACTTTCGAACTTTTAGCCGCCTGTAACGAATGTCAAAGATCTAAAAATGACAGTATTACAAATACCTACGATGTGAAAAATATGGAATCATCAATTTTAATTGACCAAAACATTTTCGCACATGTCATTAAAATTGGAATATCAATCAATAAAATATGAAAGAGCGCTGCATGCGAATTGTGCAGGGAGACATTGCTCACCCCTTCGGAATAAAGGCGTGATGTAATGTTACACTTAGGGCTGATCTCTTATATACATGGAATAAAACTAACGTCTGACAGTTCTAGTATGACAAAAGTGTAAGAAAATCAAAATTTATTCTTGGGATAAGACTTATTCTAGCTATAAAAGTTTGTTGTAATTCGCCCTTACAAGAATTGTTTTACTGGGAACTAGGTATTTTTTGTGGGTTTTGTACTTACATGTTTTTTCATAGGTAAATAAGTACTAATTAACAATCCGTCTACACGGCAACGCGACGTCGCAACACCAAAATATACTGGGCAATATTTATACATTTCCCAGTATATTTTGTCCAGTGTATATAGTATTTTGGTTTAGTCTAGTGCACTAGGGTAACATAACATACGAAGAGGTTGTAGCGGTATCTACAACGCCACATGCAAAACAACGCGTCATACTGACGTCACACAAATCCTGCATCGCGCAAGCAGAGTTTACCGCGCAACTAGCATAGATACAAACGGCCCGACACGAATCAATGGGCAGTTGCCCGCCAGACACAACACCCGTCTGGTCGGAGGATCCTCCCTTTTCTATGGAGGTTGAGTGAACTTTACACCCTGTTCCTCATACCTCTATAAGGTAATAATATTATAACGGCGAAAGTTTAAGAGTGTGTTTGTATGTTTGTTTTAGAAATGACGCGTCAAGCAGATGTACAATAATATTTAGACGATAAATCATAACGTACATATGATCGAACCTAACTGCTTATAATAAATGCGCATAGCACTTCACTTGTTTCTACGTCCGCGAGCATTTCGAGTTTTCTCGTTTCTTAGAGATTTATTTTCAAAACACATTTCCTTATTTGTGCTAAATAAAGCAATTTCTACTTTTACATCCTTCTAAAAGTGTTATCAGATTTGCCGTACAAACTTCTAACCCCTCTAGAGGTAGACCAAAACGTACAAACACGTATGTATGTGTATCTTACCAAAAGCTAAAATATTTTAAGTTCCATGCTGCTTACTTCAAACATGATGGGACTTCTATCTCCTGTTTCCACCGCCTAAGTAAGTACAGACGCCAGCACATCAAACTACTACAATCTGTCAAATTTCTTTAATGGATTTTCAACTTTATCGCTAATTCATAATGTACAATAAATGAATAAATTTTAATAAATTTTCCCAATCAACTTTGAAAGTTGATTGGGAAAATTTGACAGTTTCGGGTAGCTTGATTTGCTGGCGTCTGTACATATATGAATACTACAAAGTACATTTTGTCTACTATTTTTTCAAAAAGGTGTTCTAGGTATATTTTTAGAGATGTTGTATTACAAGTTTAATTAATGTTAAATTTAATACTACTTTAATACAACATTTTATGATTTGCTAGGAATATACATGCTACTTAAAATCAACAAACATATAAAATGCACAAAGTACACACACACGCACAGTAATAGGAAGAGATCATGGTCCTAAACTTTATGATTGGTTTTATGCATTTGTAATGTAAAACTAAAACAAAAGTATTTAAAAAAAGTTAGGGGTTCAAAAGGGCACATGTGGGACTCGAACCCACGACCTTCACGTTTCAGGAAACGCGATGCTCTGTACCATCCAGCTGAGCTAATGTGCCACTACAAATGGCTTCCAAAGTCGCGTCCTGTATCGTTCCTTTGAGTGCATTCAGCGACAGCAGCGCCAGACGCTCTGCAAAATAAACGGTTGCAGCTGCGGATAGACGTGGAACTACTAACTCACGCATACACCCTTTTGTAGGTCAGGGACAAACCATGCAACACAGATGGCATTGATTTTAGTTTAACTTTCATATTTTAGATTTTCTCTCATGATGATGCTTTTGACTACCCTTTTAGAGTTAGGATAAGTTTTATGTGCAATAAGGGACGAAAAGATGAACATAATCTGTTCGACTTATGAAAGCTGTGTTTCTATGTACCAAGCGCTTCCAAAAGCAAAAGCAATGAAGAAAGTTAGCCGGCTAAGGTCAGGCATAACATATTTACTTCAGTTTATACGTTCATAAATAGTAGCCTTGTCCTATTGCGGACCGAGGCCTTGTCTCATACACAGAAGGCATGAGCAATGATCACCAAACGGGTGCTCAGTACGGATTGACTGTTTCAGATTAATATTTACAGTACAGTTTCTTTACAAACGAACTTAGAAAGTATTTAAATAAGTCACAATATGGTAGTCTGTCCGGTTTTGAACCCGCATCCTTTTGCTTGAAAAGCTGACGCCTTAACCTCTGGGCCATCACGCTACTACATAACTAGAATTTTGAATACGATCGTATCCAGTATTCAAGGCGCGAACACTACGACTCTTAAAATCACATTCCTGAAAGCCTCTTAGTGTTACATGAAAGCCTAGTGCTTCGAATATTGTAAGGCCTGGATGGATCAATACTGTCTCCCGAGAACATGGCACGCCAAAGCGGTTTCCATGACAACGATGCAACTAAAGTGAAGTACGCTGTATACATGCATGCGCGTTTGCTCCCACTCCCTGAGAAAAATATAAATAACAACATAAACAAATGCGTATCCCAATTGAAAACTATTTCATTTTATTTAGTCCTTATTTCTGCTTCAATTATAAGTCATTTCTCATTGCAATCCTGATATTTTTCGTAAGATACTTGCCAAGAAAAGGTCATCCCACCCCGAACTGCCCTATATTGGGGTGCTGCCCTCGATTAATAATACAAATATAGACTAAATAACACGGTGTACAGAGACAGAATTTACTGATATTTGTTCAGTATTTTATAACGCTTCATTTTCATATTACTTTGTTTAAGTTTCCTGTCAGAATTCTCAAGACAACTGTTGATAAAGTCGGGAAACTTAACTTTTCCAAGCACACCGTGATTGGAACTAAAGTCACGTATCAAAGTGACTACAGAATGCAAGCAAAGGTAGACTTTAGCTCGATATGGTTAACAATGAATTTCCTACAGCGTTATGGCGATACTTGTTACGTTATTACGATCTCAAAACTTCCGAATCATCCTTGTGATGTTCATGTGCTCCTAGTATTGTACCACGTATCTGAGCTGATTTTAAGCGTTTGCAAACGAATTGATACCACGTGCCTTGGACAGCGCGTGGATAGCCTGGATCAGAGGGACAATTCCCGTATTTAATAATGCGCATTCTAATGTGAGTGTCAATCCATCAAAAATACAACCAATTTTCATACATTTTTTAACAAGTTTTTGAGATTGATTATCGCTGAGATGAGATTGCGTTGAATATGAATGAACGTTTATTAATTACGAGAATTGGCCTTCAGGATTGCGTTAAAAATTAACGACACAATTCCGTACAAATTTGTAGGTATGTAAATAGTTTATCACGGGTTTTTTTTTTTAATGTAACAACAAATTTACGGTTTTCGGATTTTTTCCTTTACTTGTGTTACATGACATTGCTTATTGCCAAATTTCATAATTCTAGGTCATCGGGAAGTACCTTGTACATTTTGATTCCCTTGAGAGTGTCGAAATATACCTACTTTTTTGCGGCATAAACGGCCAAATCTTTTTTATAACGTTAATTTAGAAGTTTGATTTTTTCACAGCTTTAAGGGATCGTAGACCTGAGTATATGGTTTTAATTTCAACTCTATTCCTCTACGAGTTCCCGAGATAAAGGGTCTTGACAGACAGACAGACGGACAACAAAGTGATCGTATAAGGGTTCCGTTTTTTTCTTTTGAGGTACGGAACCCTGAAAACGTGAAAAACCATACTTTAAAACGCTTAATACTTCGCTCGCCGTTTTAACCGATTCCAAAAAAGGGGGATAAGCGCGGGTGGTTCAGAAAAAAATGTATTTACTTTGCCGGGGTAGTTTTTGAGTTAGCTTCTAATATCTAATTTAACTCATTATTTGTATGGTTACGATGTTATCATAGTTCCTGCCACTATTATTTACATAGCAAGTAGTGGTTAAGTCCAAACTTTTGTGGGGCTACTACACAAATAAAAAGTGAATATTAAAATGAATTTACAAAATAAAAACAATACATTTAAAAAAAAACACTACGAAGTGAAAAGTAAGCAGCTGTTAGTGTTTTATTATTTAGATTTCGAAAGATGATTTAAAAAGAATTCTGTCTCCTATATTCCTTTTTTTTATAATAGCATTTCGGTGACTATTTCACTCATAAAGAAAATCCAAATAGTTTCATTACTAGAACCTTTGTATGAATACTTACATTATTTTTATGTAGATCAGAAGGAAGATTATAAGCATCATGGTGATCTTTAATGTTTTTTTTTTTTTGAGGATGGGAAATCATCAAATGACTTCTCCCGCTCTGAGTGGAGCGGTAGGGAGTGTCAGACTCTTACTGACTAAAACCCACCCGTGTTCCTTCCTTAGCCCTTTAAGTTCCGGGCCAGCGGTAACCCTTTCGGACAATCCCGCTGACCCGGCAGGCTTCGGCCCTTGCGGGCCCCTTCTTTTGATGCTGACTTCTCTTTGAGGCGCGCGTGGAACACGTACGCGCCGTCCGGCACGGGCCTGGTCCTGATCGGACGGTGAGCTACCCATTACTCTCCGCCCGCAGGCCTGCGCCTACGGTGGCCGGGTGTCGTCGCGCGGCTCCCGACGCCCGGAGCGTCTCCCGCGGCGGCTGGGACGGGAGGCTCTCTCCCTCAGCCGTCCGGACGCCTCCTTCACTAGCATGACTGCTTCGCAGAAGGAGGCGACTGCCCCCCACTCCCTCTCGCCCCGGACCATGGCTTGAACCAGGCCCGGACGCAAGAGGTCGCCGCCGCTGCCGATCGCCTCTACGAGGACACGGCGGTGCTCCGCCCAAGCGGGGCAGATCTTTAACTTAACATATTATTTAATATTTTGTCTGTAAAGGCAGACCAAAGTTGACTTGCCTTTTCTTTCTTTATAATGATTTATTTTTTATTTTAGTGCCTTTACAATTCCTTGCATTATATTGTTTTTATTTCTTGACTATCAAGGCATTTACTGTTCTACAGACCTACCGCTTTTTTGTTTTCGTATTCATCCCATTGCGTGCTGATTGATATATGGCACCACGTACCTCGGCTAAACTGTCGCTATCAGGTTCGATATACATCCCCTGAAATACTAGGGACACAGAATGAATGGAAGCTGGATGCATGTTTTTGGTTTCACGGAATGACGTTCATTAAAGTCTTTATTACAAAGCTTGACGGATCAAAATTGCAATGAATACATTCATGCAAACTGCAACAGGACTTTGTTAGCGCCCCCGTACAACGAATAATAGTGAAACGACAATATTGAAACAAGTGTTTTGGATATATTGGATTATTGTAGGCCTCAATTATTGTGTCTGCTTTTAGCTTTTTCCACATAATTGAACCATAAGATGTTGCTACGACGTGACTGACGTCATTACTACGGTAGCTACGCGGTCGTAGCACTCGTAGCTGCGTAGAGAGCTAAACTTTGCAGTTTTCTCACCCGTGTCTTATGAGTATCAGACTTCTACGTAATCATCATCAACAGCCGCTGCAGACCTCAGCTGGGCATTGACCTCTCCAATATAACACCATTGAGTGCATTGATTGATTAATACATCGATCAATTTGTGTGAAATGAGTAATTTAGCTGCTTGTTAATAGAAATAAAATCTAACATGTTACTTCCAAATTCTGCCACTCCGCAAACAAGGCAGTGGGGTGGGGACTCTTGTTTTGAATGTGCGTGTTACTGGGTGTACATTCATGTCAGTAAGACTTACATGTGTGCAGCTGCACTCTTACCAGTCACTGATTGGGTTCGATCGGTCTGTGTCGTCACGATACGTTATGCCCTAGATAGTCGAACCATCGGTTCCGTGCTTATGGAATCCTAGTAACGCCGGAACGAAACATTTTTTTATCATTGTCAGGCCTAGTTTTGTCCTATAAACATGGCCTGTGATTTAGACAGAGGTGTATGCACTACTTAGATAAAATGAAATTATTTATTTAAACTAGCAACCCGCTCCTGCTCCGCATGGTATTTACGGCTTGAAAAAACCTAAAGATTTCTTTATTGTAATTAATTTATTAATAACATCGAAATCCAACAAAACTTTGACAGTACACCTTAAAGTTTTTATTATACAGCTTGCTCGCTCGTACACAAAATACACTGCTCGCACGTTGAACTGAGCAAGAACATCTTACGCTCTGTGAAATGGTGCAAGATATTGTACTTTTTTAAGATACCAGATGCCAATAGATAGGATTGTTATTATATACAAACGATAATGCTGTTCTTCATGATTTACTTACGGTAAGAACGTACGCAGGTAATTAATTACTGTTCATGCTATTTTGGCATGTCCATACTTTCGTGGTTTGCTTTTACTTATTCGAATTAATTTTAATTTTATGCACTTTTTGACCATACAGTTACAAATCCTTTGTAAATATTATTTTTGTGTTATTGTAGTGTTGAATTCTGTCTATGTCAATGAGTAAATAATAAAAAGTGAAATTCCTACCACTAGAAGTAAAGAGGTCTTGCACCCTGCAGCGAAAGGCAGTTGTAATATACAAACCTCCATGATGGGTGATGTCCTAGTGACACACTCTATAAATAGCGACCGGGATCACTCCAGGTGCATACCTTTATGTAATATCAAATACGTCACTTTGAATGCACCCTCACATACTTCTGTTATCCTGGCGTTTCATGGCAACGGCATCGATTTGACTTCCATTCATCACAGCGACGCCATCAAGGAAAGTTTTATTTTATTTATTTATTTTAGGATCTTCAACAAAAGATATACACTAAACATTACATATGATAGTTTTTTTTTCCTTTTTGGCAACTGTGCCGGTGTCAACTATTCTGCCAGCGTCATGTAGTGACAGCAGCACAGCCAGATGAGCCGTCGAACGTTGCACTATGTGGTAGTTGTTTATTGTTAATGTTAGTAGCTGAAGAGACAATACAAGTTTTGTTAGCTAACATAATTTTTTAATAAACAAAATACTAATTATTACTCTACTATAAAACGACACAGATATTTACAATTATAATTATTTATACACACCAAGCTACATTTCTGTGTCATTGTCATTTAAAAATGTTGATAGGACTTGGATTAGTTTAGGGGAAAATTAAGTTAAAAGGAAATGGAAGTTTACTTATAGTTAATGGACGATAAAGTATTTGGTAGGTGTACTCCTTCACTTACAGCTGACCACAGCATACACAATAAAATTAACAACTAAGCTAACTAATTAAATACATAATACAATAAAAGAAAAATTTAAACAGTGAAACATAAAAACAACAAATTCTGAAAAATGTTAGAACACAGAATAATAAAATACCTAACATTAACAGAACAAACCAAAATCTAAAAAAAAAAAAAACACTGGCACTCCGGTAGTGCCGACAGAAGTGAAAACTTGAACAATTACGAGTGTATTTTGTGAATCGTCTTATAAACAAAACACGCGTGTTAAGGTGTGTTCCTTATTTTATAGGGTTTTTTGCAAATCAGGTATGATGACCAAAGTGACTGGTTTATTCTTCTCGTGAAAGGAATTTATTCAGATTTGCTCGTCGTCAGTTATATATCCGTGGTTCAGCGCCATCTCGTCGTTGTTGGATGAACTACGTAGTTAGTACGCGAGGCCTACGTAGTTAGTACGCGAGGCCCTCGTAGTTCTTCCCGATGTGCATAGATGGCGCTGTCCTCAACAACGCGCGTCACGTCTTACGAATTTTCGATCAGGGTCACGTGACCTGACGCGAATTTAGAAGTTTTTACCCATTCCAAAAAAAGTACACAGCGCCGCTAAAGAAGTTTTCACTTCAAAAATAAAATAGAAATAATAAAATAAATGTCTGACATTTATTTTATGTATTTGGCGAGAGATAAATCTGTAGTTTTAGCCAGCATGTTGTATTGCCTACAAAGTCTTGATACAGCGGTGTAATGACCTAGGTTTGTTTTGGAGCCTGGGATGTAAACTAGATTATAAGTACCTGGGAATCCGAGTTGGAATTTTAATCCCTAATGAGCCCAAAAGTTCCCTGCAGTCTATCGATCCACTCAATATCTTATGAAGGATAAAGAAGTCCAGTTTCGCCCTACGAGTAGCTTGTGTTTCCATATTATAGTGTCTCAACCTTTCAGTGTAGTTGGTTAGTTGTTTAGCCAAGGGATCTCCGTAGCATAGATAGTAAAGGAACCTCTTTGGCGCACTCTCTAATCGCTTGGTGCAAAAACCTCGTAATGTTGATTCCATACCACTGAACCATATTCTAAGATTGAACGGACTAGAGTGTTAATGTAGATGCTCTTTAAATTCTTTGCTATTTAGCAAAACAAATCCCAGTTCTTTTAAAGATATTGATACAACATTCAGAATGTGCACATCGAACTTCAGCGCTTGGTCACGTTGAACACTAAGGTTGCAAACATTGCTCAGTTTTTTTACTTCTACTCCCTCAATGTTGTATTTATTCTCCAAGGTTTTTATTATAAGTCAACTGGATGTAATGACACTTACTAATATATATTTAGAAGCATTTTGTTTTCTTTGCACCAGTTTACAAGTCTGTGGATGTCGCCTTGAAGCATATTAGAGTCTGTTACACTGAATCTGCTTCATTATCTTTAAGTCGTCAGCAAATAAATAGAAACGGGAGTGTTGGAAACATTCGGTTATGTCGTTAATAAAAACGTAAAAAAACTGCTGCGTTGCTTTAGGTTAGGTTTGCCTGACATATAAAGACACTTCTAGTGAGTACAAATTGATCAAAGAGGGAGGAGTTCTATCTGGTGATGAATCCGCTGAGGAATATGCACGATTCTTTCTCTCTGTGCGACAGTGGGCACGCTGAGCGCGGGGCGGCGTGCAGGGAGGCAGTGCCGAGCGGCGCGTATGCGCCCCTCGCCTGTCTAAATGGGTCCGGACGGTATTCCGCCCTTCATTTTGAGAGATTGCCGCATGGTATAATATATAATATAATAGAACCTTTGCTGCACATATTTGTTCATCAGTGACTTCAGGCCAATTGCGGTACTGAGCGTACCAGCCAAGGTATTCGCGATGGCAACATCACGTATTCAGGATAGTCCTTGATATTTTGAGTATCTCTTCAACTCGTATGGAATCCTTGTACATTTTGGTCAACGGCATGTTTTGTAAAGTACGCAAGTGAAAAGTGAGCTTAATTTTTCGTCCAGTGTGTCTGTAATGTTGCTTGTATGCATGTGGCATAGTCACGCACACGTTCAGGCTGTTGTTTCTTAATTCTGGTACTAGTACAATAGTGTCAGGTGCGCGGGTGCGCGGTCGAACGTGTCCAAAACTGTGCTATTATGTGAAATGTTTCACCGTGAAAACTTAGGTGAAGTGAGCTTTTAATAGTGTCAATCCCTAGCATATGGTGGAATGACAGCTCACTTCACCATAGATTTCACGATGAGATTTTTACAGAGTCGATCGGCAGGTTTGATTGCGGAGTGAAGCAAGGAGGGGCTCCATGGGCTTAAGTACAATGCTAAGCAGAGTGAATTTATGATTTTTAAAACCAGTACCAAATGCTACTCATCTGTATCTCCGGTCACTCTTTGCGAGGGTGAAACAATCAAGTATTTGGGCCACTGAGTAAAGTTGACTGAATTGGCATATTCTCAGTCGTTTTACACGTGCAGCCTGCGGACCAACTTTACGCATCGGGCATACAGCGCACTGCGCGTGCAGTACAACTATGCTTTTAGGATGTTGTTAGGGTTTCCGCGGCGTTGTAGTGCCTCGTCTATGTTTGCTGAGGCGCGGACTGATGATTTTTTCGCGATCATAAGGAAACGGAGCGCTAGCTACTAAGTCGCCTACAAAACCGCTTGAACAGCGTCCTGAAAGCATTGTCCGATTGTTGAATCTGCCCCTGTTTCAGAGGTGGAAGCAGCTTCATAGTAGCGCCTCCCTTCGTAATATGTAATATTTTTGTCACGTGTTTTATTTTATTTATTTCGAATGACATTTGTGTGTCTTTGAGTTTTATTTGATTTGAATGTTTGAGTATTAGTTTATTGTGTATGTGTGATTTTTATATCAATTTTATATTTTAATTTAATTCAATGTAATATGGACTCTGTATGAAAATAAATGAATTATTTATCATTACTCAACCTTTTCTTTTTTAAAAGAATGTTCTTTTTCTCTCCATGCAAGTAAAATCTATAAATAGATTCAGTGAACCAGGGTCCGATGAATATTAGGATGTAGTCCTCCTGTCCCCACTAGACGTGTAGTATTCGCACACCAGAATGCGGAATATTCACTGGTATGCACTCGTGGAACAGCGATATGCAAAATTTGCGAGAGAGTATGCGACAGCAGTATCAATGGGGAAATGCAACACTCTCAAGCATGCATATGTGTGCATCATATGATTGCTCTATTACACATAATCTGTAGTAGCATTCGTGTGTGTGCACTCGAGAACAGCTGACGTCGGCATCGGTTATTGAACTTTTCTGTTAAATAAAACTATCATGGTAGGCTGTACGTGAACACGTAATCATGAAAGAAAGGATGATTACTATCTATATATACATATATATATATAAAACTAGTATATACATATATATATAAAATTCAAGTCCTGACTGATATATCAACGCACAGCCAACTCCGCTAGTCCTAGAGACATGAAATTTGGAGGGTGTGTTCTTTGTGAAGAGTAGGTATCTTGTAAGAAAAGGTTTTTCGAAATTCTACCCCTAAGAAGGTCAACGGGGGGAGGGTAAAATTTCACGCGGACGAAATCGCGGGCAGAAGCTAGTGACACATAAAACAACGATAACTAGCCCAAACAGTAAGTAAAGTAGAGCAATATGAAAAAAAAATTATCCTGATGCCGCGCTCAAAAGCTATAGAAAATAATAGAACTGAGATAATAATGCTCATTATGGCTTTCCCATTATTACCGTTATATTAAACTACCAGGATAGAATAACTGAAAAGGACTGGCTTTGTTCTATAGATGAAGTTTCTTGTAGATTTGTGTAGTGTAGTGTAGTTGGTACACAAACACTACAACATATTGTCAATAATATAAGTAACATTGTCCTAACAAAAAAATCCATGGTCCATTCCTAAAAATACAATTACGTACATAGTTTATTGCAAAAATATTTTATATAAGTGTTTTTTCTGCTGCATACTAAAATTTAGAGACTCTTCAATAGCGTTTGTGTGAAACAAATAAGAACACATGGCATGGAGACGCGCGGCTGTTGCTACAGAAACGGTACGCCTGCCAGGAATACTAACACAACAGGAATCAGGAAGAGTTACTGGCTAATAAATAACCAACCTGCTTCATTGTGTCCTGCCAGGTGGTAACCTTCACAAGGTGGCTTCAGTCTATGAGAGAAGCCAAATAAACTGTGTAACATTGAAATTGGAGATTTCCTCTAGCTCAATTAATGAGACTATACCCTATTAACTACTAAAGGTTATTTCACTTTATCTATTTTTTTTTGAACCGGGAACAAAAACTTCATAAAAATAATAAGTAAGTACCTACTGAAGACAAATAAACCAACACTTATATTATAATAAAAATACTTATACTATAATAAATTAAGGAAAATAATCGCGTATTGAAAACTATGAAACTTCTTACTTACACTCTTTACATTTTAACTGACTAGAACCTCCAATTATAAATCATTGTGACACAAAGGCTTAAAGTGACACTAGCTAGGACGAAAATATTGTGAAAGAAGAATGGTTGTCAACTTTTCATGAATTTCGACTGACTTTTGTTCTGTCTGAAATAGAATCGATCATTTTGAGTTGTCATTTTTGTATTAAATTATCAGAAACGGTGATATTTCTGAAGTTTTAGTTCCCTAATTATTGTGATTTCCTCGCAAAAACTGTATTGTATCCTTTTACAGCCGGACCGAACATGCCTCCGCTGATCAGATTCGATGCCATTAGAAGTCTTCGTTCGAGTCCGGACTAAGATAAGATAAGATATTTTATTTGCATAAAACATGGTATACAAGGTGTTATTGAAAAACATTAGATCGGACATGTTTTGCTTAATACTAAAGCATACAAACTTACTTACTAAAGATACATTATGAATTCATATTAAAAAAATCATTAATGCAATAGAAATTATTATTATTGAGCCATTTCTATAATTGGATTTTAAATAATTTACAACAATTTACTAAAGACGTGTTCTGGTCATAAACGAACCACTTACTTTTGATTACAGTTACAGTGAAGTACTATGGGGCTTGTGGCAAAGTAATAACTGCTGTACGGGTCGATCGATCAGGTTAAGCTACACTTGCCGCGGTTGGTCTGAGGATGGGTGGTCCCGGCTGTCATTCGTAGATCTTTGACAGCAGTTACGGGTATTCAGAAGCCCAAAAGTCTGACAACCAGTCTTACCAAGGGTTATCGTGTTACCCAGAAACTTTGTTGTAGAGGTCAGAAAGTCAGTCGCTCCATGTAAAATACTGGTATTCAGCTCCATCCGGTTAGACTGGAAGCCGACCTTAACATAGTTGCGAAAAGCCTAGGCAGATTGATTGAAAGTGGAAAGTGAAAATCTTCTAAACACTCATGTTCGTGTTATCCTAGTCACTGCCTGTATAGATAGATTTCGAGCTGAAACTAGATGATAGACATATGCCTAAATAGGCATAGTGCTCTACTACTCGAATCAATCTTCTCATCTCTGCTACACTGGTATTTGGGGCTAAAGACTATCGGTTTTTATTGATTGTGGCGCGCTATCAATGCTATAATAATATTGTGTAGTTAATAGAGTCCGCAAACTAAAATATGTTTTAAAAACAATCAAAATTGGACTCACTGCATCGATTTTTTTTTGTCTTTTATAAGTTTTTTTTTTAAGTCCGTTTAAAGTTTTTAAAGTCTTTTTTTTTAAGTTGTTAACTTATCAAATATCTACTAACTTTGAATGGTGTCTCAGTAAATGAACAGTCTCATTCACAAATATAGTTGGGCATGTAGTTACATGTGTGTATACGATTCACGTTCATCTCTAAATACAAACGAAGCAGAACTTCGTAAAAACTACAAAAGCTTCCATGATACTCGTATTAACCAAATACAACCAAAGTTTTAACAAAGAGAACAATTTTGGGAGATATAGAGAGAGCATCTATTGGAAGACTGAGCCCTGAAAGCGCGGCGCCACGGCGCCTTAGGCCCGCGCGAATGCGTCTGACTGCGCCTGTCTGCGCCAGTGCGCTGCAGCCGTCAAGCTCGTGTCACAAGTGACATGACATGGACATGACAGACAATTTTATTTATTATCGTTTTTATTTATCTTTGTTTTATCATTGTAAATAATAATTTAAGTGTATTTTGTGTGTTGTTTATAATCATTTTTCTTTTAGATAAGTGTATTTATATTTATGCTAAATGCTGGCTATAGCGATGTCGGAAATAGTGCCAGTGAACCTGCCACATCGATGCCACTCAATGTCCTGGTGAGATATCCCCATTGCTCCCAGCCACGCTTCTTTAAAGGCGCATAGGGCTATAGGTATAGATACACTATGCAAGGTTCACAAACCTCATAGTGTACCTTTGTGCCCCCCATCCACATCCCCAACATCAACAACTCCAGATAAGTTTGTAGAAAACGTTGGCAAAATTTGAAAATTCGATCCCAGTATTAAAGAGAGTTCCCTGGGCGTGAGATGGTCTGTTGCATTAAGTTTGGCACGATGTCTCCGTCTTGCGACCCAGGAGAACTCAGAAATTGTCTGGGAGCACTCGCCTTCCGCAAAAAAAGATTTTGTGTTTTCAAAAAAATTTAGCAACTAAATAACATTGACAACCCAAATGAAAGACAACTGCAACAATTCGACTCTTGGTATGGATCCAAAATTACCTGTTTTAAATAAACATTCAGAAAGAGGACTATGTTCACATGTAGAATCCAAATTTAGTGAAGGTGATATCAAGGTAGACCAGCCAGGCTACTTTTCAGTAGCGATGTGGTAGCTCCCTACTCTCCAGAAACTCTTTCAGCCCTGGAGAGTAAACATCCAGCGCCTGCGAATGGTCTCACATTCCCGACCCCCCCCCCTCCTTCTTGATCTGGATTCAACGCCATTAAAGTTACTGCCCCCCCAGTTAATTACAGCCGTGAGCTCCTTCCGAAGTGGTTCTGCCAGCGGCCTCGACGGCCTGACTCTTCAGAATCCAAAGATTTATTGAGTTCAGGCGCCGGGGAAGCTTTTAAAGGATCTTGCGGCTCTAATTAACCTGATACTCAACGGCTGTATGAATGATGCCGTCGTCGATGTCTTGTGCGGGGCCAATTTATGCGCCCTGCGCAAAAAGGGCGGCGGCATTTGTCCCATTATCGTTGGGTGCACCTACAGGCGTACGGCAGCCAAAATATGCTGCAAATTGTACGATGACATTCTGTCCAACAAGTTCTAGCCCCTACACCTTGTTCTTTAAATGCCTATCTAGTTTTTTAAATGCCAGTGATGGTGAGGTCATCCTCAAGGTTGACGTTAAAAACGCCTTCAACTTTGTTAACAGGGACACTTTGTTGGCTGAAGTAAAAAAGGAGTTACCAGAAATTTATGGTTTTATGTGGCAGTGCTACAAGCACCCATCAAAATGATTATTTAAGATAACGTTTTGGAATAAGTTTGTTTGAAGCCATAAGTACGTCCTTTTGTTCATAAGCATCTTTTTTGGCCGTGATCTCAAGGTTCACTTCCGTCACTCCATCCCTCTTCATACGATCATCATCAATCATTTTTCACTCAACACATCCCTACCTTTTTGTTGTCAACCTCTTTGCTTTAAGCCTATAATCATACTTAATATATTTCTTTTCAAATTTTCCTAATTCCTTTCCGTTCCATTCCGTGCATTATCACATTAACTGGAAATCATAAAAGCCCGCGAACTTAAAATTTTCTTAGGTTTTTTTTTAAATTACTGATGGCGGTGTTATGTTGTACTAGCTTATGCCCGTGACTTCGTCCGCGTGAAATTTCACCCTCGCCCCTTTCACCCCCTTAGGGATAGAATTTCGAAAAACCCTTTCTTAGTGGATACCTACTCTTCACAAAGAACACACCCTCCAAATTTCATGTCTCTAGGACCAGCGGTTTAGTATGTGTCTTGATACATCAGTCAGTCAAGACTTTGAATTTTATATATTATAGATGTTGATCAAAATTCAATACGCAACAAATATCAATTTCGTCGGTTCTTCACGAAATACTTTCCTTAAAATTATATCATTTCATTTGGAGAACCAAAAATTATAAATCACTGAGTTGATGAAAAATTTGACTATTACACGAAAACATGACTATAGCGTTAAATTATAACTTAGAAGAGTTGTTTTTGAAGGGATTTTCGCGAGCTATCCTCGCTATAATGTCCCATTCAGTCACATAGTAACATGACCCATTGAAAATATAAAATGTTTTCTTACCCTTCTGACCTTCATGGGCTCCTAGTACTCGGCTACGACTTCGCCGTTTCATGGGCCGACTTATTTTGTTTCATGCAAACATCGAAATGAACGTGGCGAAATAGAGAGCAACGGTGATATTCTGTAAAAATCTCACCGTGAAAACTTAGGTGAAGTGAGCGTGGAGTGAGCTGTCAATAGTGTCAATAACTAGCAAAAACAAACTCACTTCACCTAAGTTTTCACGGTGAGATTTTTACAGAATCGACCGGCAGGAACATATTATTAACATAACGTATTGGACTTTATTTCTTTTCTATATTAATAGTTTTTACCACACCAATATTTTGACTGTTATACGACCAGATTCATTATAAGACACGATATGAGCTTCATCATACCGAGTGTGATTATAACGCCTTAAAGTTAATCTTCCAATTTAACTCGATTAAAAAGTTTTTTCATTGGTAAATAAAAAAACTACCAATCAAAATCAAGATTTTGTCGCACAATTAAATCGGGCAGTTTTGTGGTGAGCTTTATGTTCCACTTTAATAGCATGATGTCTGTAGTGTAAGGTCGGTTCAAAGCTCGTCGAACCATCCGAGGACTCACACCATACAAAGCAGATAAATAGCTATAGGCCGACCGCTTAATAGTTGTCACAAGTTGACGAATCACTGAGCTCTCGCATCACGTCACCCCACCATTCCCGCACCGCGCTGCTACCTCAGGCAACGTCTCAGTTAATCGGTCGGCCTATAGTTTTTGTGTGATGTCTAACCATATCATTTATTTGCGCGGCGGCGGCGGTTAGTATCGGCCATCGTCCTGAATTGCTTCTATGATCAGTTATTTGGTTCAGTTATTGTAGTCAGTTGGGTTGCAGCTGAAAATCAACGTCAGTGGTACACCTTGTGTTTTCTTCTGAAATTTCGCTGAGCTGAGACCCTTTTGGCACTATAAACTTTGTTTTCTGTTTTTATAGTTTTAAGGTGTATTTATTTTTCTGTAATGCCAATAAACGCATTATTGTTTCTTTCTTTCTTCATTTGCCCTTCTTAGCCATGACGCCGTATCTAAAATGTCACGGTGAATCGAGATCTAGTGAGCACATTATTCCAGCCATATCTTTATGGAGAAATAATATTTCAGCCTGTTGTTGTAGGGTTACACTTGCCATTTTATTCACAATAAAATTTTATTATATTTCACATCCAATAAATAAAACAAAGTCGGGTTGATTACACCATTTATAATTAAAGAACGGCTGGACCAATTTTTAAGACCTTTGAATCATTGGATGTCTCTGCCCCGAATAGCAGAATAACTATTAAAATATGGAAAAAAATCACGGAAAATTATCAAGAAACCCAACATTAATTGATTCTGTAGTTCGTCGGGTCAGCTTGTTTTTGATAAATATAAATGTGACGACATTTATCAAAAATATTAGGTGTAAAGTTGACACATTATTTCATTTTGAAATAACTTTTAATTTAGGGAATGAGTTTTGAGTCATTAATACTCTTTTGGTTAGAATAGATGCTTCACAACTATTAAAAAGTAATAAGTACCCAAATATAGCATTTTAGACTTTAGTGCTCATTATAGCATTTTAGACTGTATCATATATTATTCAACTTGTACATACAGCGTCTAAAAGTAGTAACCTAATTAGCGGATGTGTGCATTTATTGTATGTGAGATAACTAGCTAGCTAGTCTAGATACTAAATTAAATAACTAACTAACTTAATATACAAATAAAGACCAAAACAAAAGACACTTAGGCGTCGAAGTACTCGTCCGCATCGCTGTCATCCGGAAACGTGCACAAAAGACTGGCAGCATTGCCACGTTGAATAGCAATGCGTATTCTTTGGCCAAAGAACGACCCAGCCCTCTGGTCAAGTGAAGTGTCGACCAGCTTGCGAGAAATTTCCTTAAAAAGGCAACGCACACACGGGCCCCATGACTCGAGCGCTTCGAACCCAAACGGCTCAAAGCTGTAAGTTACCCTTAAGGTTACAGAATTTTCGGAATCGGATTAAATATTCAATGTACGTTTCCTTTTTTTTCAACGTTAGGTACATTTACTTGTTAAAATGTGAAAGACGACCAACAACTCACAAACAAACAAACAAACATAATCAAACATATTCTTCAGAATTATTATACCTACTCTAATGCAAATAATGAATTTTTTTAAGGATCTTTTTGCATGAGCTAAGTTAAAAGGACTCTTTCTATGGTTTCACAGGTCGGAGTGGTCGGAGTACTAAGCCTAAGAGCAACCAATTTTAACTCCTAAAATAATTATTTTTTTATGACGTATGCTTTTGAGCGCTTACAAAAATACACAATATGGTCTGCTTTTGACTAAAACACACAATCTACATAAGCGCGCGTTGTTTTTGCAGTTAGCGACTCCTCATGCTCCTCATACTCAACATTTATGGCGCGTGCGAACTTTCAGTGTTACATTCTTAAAAACCTCTTAGTATTTTATTAACGCCTAGTGCTTCAAATATTGTGCAGTCTGAATCGATCAATACTGTCTCCCGAGCAACACATGGCACGCCAGTTACTTATTAAGACAACGATGCGCCGCGTGAGGCCAGCAACGCGACAAAAGTTATCCAAACAATGTAATGAAACAATTGTAAATAAATTCTATTGAACACGTTTAATCAGGATTTTGTAATGCAGTGAAAAAAAAAATATCACAATGAGTAATTTGTGTGATGTAGGTACCTATATAGAATGAATAATAAAAAAAAACTATGTAGCCACCTAATCTGTTGCCAATTATATAAAGCATTTAACGCTTATAACTTCCTTCGTTTTATTTTTATGATATTTTTAAAATAAGCCGCCTTCGAATAAAACTATTAAAACTGATGTATTTAGATTATTTTCCATGACAATATTTACTGATATTAGTTCTTTATTTTATAACGCTTCGTTTCCAAATATAATTTTGTAACTTTTCTGTCACAGATCTTAAGATATAAGATATAGAAACCTAGAAACCTCAACCCCATCCAAATAAACCTTGTTTGTTGCCAAAGGGATACGTATTGAAGTGACAACAAAACACAAGTAGAAGTACACTTTAGAAGGATGCTGTTAGAAATGGATATAGTACAGCGGCACAGCAGTACTTGCGACGTTTTGGCGGTCTCAGTCTTGCCAACTTGAGCTACTCCTGCTTATTGGATCCTAGTATTATGCCTCGTATTTGAGGCGATTCTCTGATGAACCGCGGTGTACGTGGCACCGCGGGCAATGTTGACGGGTTTACATTGTGGCAGGTTAATGCGGCCAGCTTTTGCGATTTCAATAATCGCAACTTGCTTTATAATATAGAAAAACTCTTCACGAAATAAAAGTTCAGGTTATTTTAAAAAGAATATTCGCGTTCATGTTTGTCGACTACTACAAGGATATTTTGGCGCTCAAATGATGTTGACAGGGTGTGTTGGTAAACATTTGTGCAATTGTTTTGTGAAATGTCACTTGAATTATAAAATAAGATGGCGGCGGCGTTAGTTCCGCATTTGGTCACGCGCCAGAAATCCTTTGTAAAGCTGTTTTAGTACGACTTTGCATGACGCGTGAAGGAACGTGTTATGCACTTCGTTTCAATCAGTAAACACAATCAAAATAATATCATTATCAGCATTATTTAGGATGAAAACTGGTGTTTTTTAAGGCCAAATATAATATTTTCACTTCAGTAGCTCAAACAAGTAGGTTTTGCTGCGTGAAATCAGTGAGCAAAATGCGATTTTGCTCACTGAGTGAGACAAAGTAACTTTTTAATTTTTTTTTTATTCTACTTTGGGTTAATCATACAATTCGAAACATTCACACTCTATCTCTTTCCCGCCATTAGAAAGAGAGAGAGACAAAGACCAGCCCTTTCGAAGTTCGGATTTTGAATTCGACCTCAAAGACAAACACGTTCGGAATTTCGTACTAACTAAAGAAATTTTGCAAAAAGAAAATTATGTCTTTTAATGTAATTTATTGAATTTTTAACTTATTGTTTTATTTAAAAGAAAATAAGTATTTACTGCAAATAAAACTGATATTTAAATTGTAAATATTTACTGCTAGTTTCAATAAATGTTAGGTACTTACGTAATATATTTTGAATAATAAAATATCATTGGTGCTATTTCCGAACACGCCTTAATTTAAATAAAAGAGCGGGAATAAAATTTCGTGACTGGCGTACAGAGTTGAATAAGTTAAAAAATATTAAAATAATCGTAAAATATGAGTGAAACTAGCGACGAGAACAGTATTTTAACACCGGAAGAGTTAAAACAACAAGTTATTAATGCAGAATTAAGTTTCCTACCTGAGAAGTCTCGCGAGAAATATCTGAAAGCATACCATGTCTTCAATGAATGGAGACTTACAAAGGGCGCAAGCAGTTTTTCGGAGACGGTGTTGCTATCTTATTTTTTAGATTTTATAGAATTGGTATCTACCTACAATGTTAATTATTTTGATTCACAATAAATAGTTATTTCAATCTATTCCTGTTTATTATTTTATCTCCTAAAGTGTTCTCGCTGCTGAAGTGAAAAGTTATGTGTGTTACACGAGAGCAAAGTTTTTTTGCATCTCGTGCCTTTGAATCCCTCGCCACACTCAGGATTCAACTTTAGAATCACTCGCTACGCTCGTGATTCAATCGTTGAATCCTTCGCTTGCTCGGGATTCAAAATCAGCACTCGCAGCAAAAAACTACTTTGCTCTCTTGTTGCACAAATAACTATTTTCTCCTGAGTTGATCACGTGTCTCATTTTCGCGATTTTTCACGTTTTTCGATTTATCGTAATAATATAAGATGATACATACATCGTAATTGAGGTTTTTGAAAGTGCACTTTACGCAATGCATTAATAGACTTGAAAACCTACTTGAACTAAAAAGTTTATTGATAGTATAACAATCATCTCGTTAATAAAGTCAGAAAAAGTGTGTATGATTCAAAAACAAAAGTCAGATTATACTTTACCCTATTACCGGTACTAGATGCAGTTTAGTTGATTGAAGAGGGCTGGCTGTCTGGAGTGCAACGGCAGCAATATGGTCATTTCACTCTTGCTGTCTTTCTCTAGGCTTCTTCTAGGGGTCTTTCTTTTGTTTTTTTTTTGTCTTTGTCTAGGCTAGTATGCAAGTGTATGATAATATTAAAAACGAAATGTTGAATGACACTAGCAGTTGTTGATATTCCGTTCCTCTCTCTCTCTCCCTTTCAATAACAATCGTTATCAGGCTAGAACGTCCGTAACCATGGCAACGGATCGCGTGCTAATCACCAGCATAACAGAAGTAAATGATAAATGATAAATGATAAATGATTTTATTTCTGTAAGTAGGTTTGCACAAACACTTTTACACGTCAATCATAATTTTTTTTAAACTAGATGAGGTCGGCGTTTCCTATCTGACTACTCTGAGAAGAAAGGCCGAAACAAACTCAGAGGTCATAGTCTCTTTTAAAGTCCAGACATAATCTTGGTCAAGTTATATGAAGACCATGTAGGTCGATGTCTGAGATGGTCTTTTGAGGAAAGAACCACACAGATTGAGAGGACCTGTCCAGTCAGTGCACGCATTTGTCAGAAATCATGCAGCTCAACTCAAGACTTAAGGAGCTCAACGATTCGACGAACAATACCAAAGAAAGGACATTTGGGTAGGCCACATGAATTACTCAAACTGCCAGACCATAGAGAGAATAATAATAAATATAAAATGCCTAAACTAAATGACCCACATCGTCTTCACATTCACAATAATTAAAATAATGTAATACTTTAAAAAGTAAGCAAATGTCAGTTAAAAAAAAAAAACATTAATGTCAATGTGTATATAAAAAAAAACATCAAAAACACTCAAAATGCAGAAATTGGAAGCAACTCAATCCCAAGCCTTTGTATCCTCAATATAATCTTTAATGGTATAAAAGGCTTTCTGGCACAATTTACGTTTAATGAACGATTTAAATTTATTAACGCTTAGATCTTGAACGTGGCTTGGTAGTTTATTATAAAAGTGTATACATTGGCATCTGAACGAGCCACCTATTTTCTTGAGCCTTGTTGTAGGTACAACATATTTGTGTTTGTTTCTAGTATTTATATTATGGATATCACTGTATTTTTTGAACAATTTTATGTTTTTATGGGCATATAAAAGATTTTCATAAATATACTGAGAAGGCACAGTCATTACATTAATCTCTTTAAATTTGTCTCTGAGAGAGTGTCTCGGACTTAATTTATAAATTGATCGAACAGCACGCTTCTGCAAAACAAAGATAGTCTGAATATCGGCGGCATTTCCCCACAATAGAATACCGTACGACATTACACTATGAAAATAACTAAAGTACACTAAACGGGCAGTCTCTATATCAGTTAAATTACGAATTTTTCTAACGGCGTATGCTGCGGAACTTAGCTTTTTTGACAGTTTATCTATATGGGGACCCCACTGAAGCTTAGCATCCAAAGTTATGCCCAAGAATACTGTGCTGTCTTCAGGATTCAATTCCTCGCCCTTTATCAACACATTAGTTTTCACCTGCCTAACGTGGGGTAGTGTAAACTTAATGCATTTGGTTTTTTTCTCGTTTAGAAGCAAATTATTAACATTGAACCAGTGGACTACTTTCGAAATCGCGCTATTTACATCGTCAGTAACCAACTGCTGACGTTTAAGTTTAAACAAAAGTGAAGTGTCATCTGCAAACAACACTATATCATGATTATCCTTTATGAGGTACGGCAAGTCATTGATATAAATAAGAAACAAGAAAGGACCAAGAATTGAGCCCTGTGGGACTCCCATCGTTACTAAAGATCCGGGTGATCTTTCTCCATTAACGTCAACGCTCTGAATCCTTTTACTCAAGTATGAAGTAAGAAGATCCAGAGCAGTATTCCGGATCCCGTAGTGGTGGAGTTTCCTGATTAACGTTTCGTGAAGAACGCAATCGAATGCCTTGGACAAATCACAAAAGATGCCCAAGGCATCGCATTTATCTTCCCATGCATTATAAATATGTCCTAAAAGTTCAACACCGGCATCAGTAGTTGAACGACCCCTTGTAAAACCGAACTGTTTGCTGTGTAATAATTTATATTTATTAAAAAATCTTTGCATTTGGTCTAAAATTAATTTCTCAAAAATTTTACTAAAGGTAGGTAGTACAGAAATAGGTCTATAATTTGTGGGGTCTGATGTACTACCTGATTTAAACAAAGGTATTATTTTACTATTTTTCATAAGATCAGGAAACTCCCCATTGTCAATACAACTATTAAATATAAGAGCAAGAGTAGGTGCTACAATGTCAATAATAGACTTAGCAACTTCTACAGAATTACCCCACAGATCTGCAGGAGCAACAGGAGCTAACGTAAATGGAATATGAATAAATTGTGCAAATCACCAACATAGCATAAATAATGAGAAGGTTTAGGGAATGTTATAATATTATATACTGCTTCTGTGTTGCTTTTTTAAAACTTTTAACATTTTACGCATTCTACGCCGTGTGCTCAGACCAAATAAAAAGTCTTCGTGTGGTACAAATGTGAATAGACGAGGCTCATGAACAGTGAGGGACTAGTTTCTAAAATCAAATTAATTGGGATAGACACAACCATTCATATGAAGCAACAGAAAACACGACTGCTCGTTGAAAAAATATGTATTGTCGTCTAACATAATCGACACTGACCTTTCGTAACTAAGTGTTGTGCATTTATTCTAGCTTTTTCCATAAGAAAATATAAGTATTTTTTAGGAACACTACACTTTTCAAGCCCTGTATTCCACATATTGCTTATTATTCAGTGTGGCAGGAATATCAACTGTAAAAAAGTGCATTTAAATGATTATTTATTAATATTCCCTCAAGTTTGTGTCTCCGCTCTAATGAATTGCATTTTATTTTCGATATTATTTCAATTATTGCGCATTACGTACAATCGTTATCAATAACATGACAACGCTGGTAACAGGCCCATATCATTCGAAAACTTCTCTATCATGTATTTACATTAGTTTAATGTTTAACTCCCTAGAACTTTTGTTTCTCTAATGAATATCTTACCAAAATACTCCCCAGAACAACGTTATCTGCGACTCACTTGAACAAAATTGTAAATAACTACGTTAAGAATTGAGTATCCAACATTAAAATTACTACAAGTTGTTCAGTATTTTATTGTGTTTTATTTTTATGTACAGTCGCCGTCAGATATATTGTAGCAGACAAGGTGACCAAATACTTCTGAACAATTTAAAATGTCAATAAGTTCCATACACTAAAAGTTACCATTAATATCTGAACATTCATTAGTTCATTAATATCTGAGCAGATGCTTGTCAATAATTTCTATACACACAACTAACCAAAAACATCTGAACACTTACAACGTCAAGTGTATCTACGCAGACAAACATTGAGCTTACCTAATTCGTTACTGGGTGATATAAAGGACGAACCAAAAACGACTATCGACTTGACTATCTGTGGTTAGGCCAGTCATTTGGTAGGTTTACCTGGAAAGTTTTTAAACTGGTGATTTTATTGAGTTCGACGTGCTCTCTTCGAATTTTCACATTGTCGCTCATTGTTTTATCTTTGCCGCTCGCACCGCCATATTTGAAAAATGGCGCTCAAACTGCCAGGGTCATCATAGTATAAAAATTAGCAAAAGAGTTCCTATATTATATATTGAATTTATAGTAAAGATGGAAGCACTTCCTACTGCAATTTTTCCTCAACTGCTCAGATATCTAAGACTACCCCATCTGCATAGATACACTTGACGTTGTAAGTATTCAGATATTTTTGGTTAATTGTGTGTATAGAAATTATTGACAAGCATCTGCTCAGATATTAATGAAGTAATGAATGTTCAGATATTAATGGTAAGTTGTAGTGTATGGAACTTATTGACATTTTGAATTGTTCAGAAGTATTTGGTCACCTTGTCTGCTACAATATATCTGACGGCGACTGTACAAACTTTACGTACTTCTGTCACCAGTTATGAGATATCATCAAATTTAAAGGCATAACACCGTTTTGTTGGAGATTAACTTTTGTACTAAAAATTATTGCATCTAGAGTAAGTGTAAGCAACGCAAAATTGTGCTCAAAGCTGTATGAGTCGAGGAGATTGTAGAGAGGAAAATAGTGTAAAAATACCAAAGCACTTACTACTTTATTGACTATTGAAAATGAAAGGTTCGTACTTCTGAATGCCTCATGGCCTCCTAGTATTCAGCATCGTAGTTGCGCTGACTTTGCGTTGCGGAGCAGTCCTCGTGGGAACTTCACTCCGG
This sequence comes from Luperina nickerlii, assembly GCA_963855955.1. NCBI lineage: Eukaryota > Metazoa > Arthropoda > Insecta > Lepidoptera > Noctuidae > Luperina > Luperina nickerlii. The sequence goes on from OY979662.1 coordinate 6,781,722, forward strand.
TGCTTTTAAAAGTTTGCTCTTATACGTGTGACTTGTAATTTGAAGTATTTAATCAGCAATCAATTTTCAAAAATAAATGAAAATTTATATTTCTCAAATTCCATGAATTTTCGCCTAGGCTTTATGCAGTTTTTAACTGTCGCAAACATCAAATTACAAGTCAGCCTGTATAAAGTGTCATCCTACAGTCCTTTCACAGTTATTTAACATCTAATTTTGTATCACGGTGATGTTTATATTTCATTGTTGTTAAAGAACTTAATTATTCTAAGCTTTTCATTGTTGTTAGATGGCTTATTTATTCTAAGCTTAACGGGCAAATAGTAGGTGTTTTATCATTGGCTCATTGTTTTACTTAGTAAAAGTTTGGACTGATTGATTACACTCACGCCTTCTTCATACGGGGTAGACAGAAACTATAGAACGTCACTTGCTATTCTTACTCACACCTTAAGATTAATTATAATTTGGAATATCGAACGGACTATCACAAATAAATCGCTATAAAATTATCTGTCTTTTCGTGTATTTGACTAGCTATCTGTGTGTGCTTCACGTGTCGTTGAGACCACAGTGAGGCCGAACATTATGCCAAAATTCAAATTACGTGACATAAAATCTCAAAAAAACCTCTTTGACAGACGGACAAAAAAGCGATCTTAAAAAGGTTCCGTTTTCATTTTAAGGTGAATTGATCGAATCGCACTAAAGTACACATTACGATTATTGACTAGCTACAGTGGTCATCCTCTAGGAAGCAAATAAATATCAATATTTGTGTCGATTAATAACGAGGTAAGTACCTAATTCATACATTTCTTTTAAGCCTTAGTTTTAAACTTGTATTTATATCATCCATCCACCCTTTCTGTAGTCCTAAAAGATACATTTTAATGTAATAAATTGCCTAAAAATGTTTAATACATCAGTGCAAGCCAACATATATGAACATGAATGAACTTCGGCTGCCACCCGCAGGAGCCGAGGTTCATCCACGTTCTGCCGCATCGGAGCTTCGTCCAGTCTTTTATAGAGCTGTGAATCGAAGCGGGGTTAGCGGAGTGCTACGTGATGGAGGCTGCACTTTTAGGAAAATTCTTAGTAATTGACGCGATAAACCATTAGCGAATTGTCCTACTCGGACGTAAAACATACCACTACCACACTCGGCGTTACAAAAATCGCACCTCGGATCATAAAGAATCCCCTTCAAGTTGCTTTTTATTTAACGGTAGGTAAGGTAAATTAATAGTTCTATGAAGTACCATTTAAAAGGTAATTTATGATCATTAAAAAAAATTGTTCTATCTGAATAGTATTTAATTTTCCTTCATAAAACTCAGCATTCATTCACCCTTCAACGCGATGTGGCGCGCCTATCCGAATACTTTCTCGCTCACACGGCAACTATCTGTTTCGTTTACACTTCGTGGCTTCGTCTTCACACGCTTTTCTATTCTGAAAGTTATAGCACAGGAAAATAAGATTTCTCACTGGGAATTTCTGTATTTAGGCATTAGAAATACCGTGTGGAAAGACCATATCTACAGATAAACTGTGCGAAAAAAATGTATTGACCGTCAAAGGTCCCGAAAGCATTTAAAAAGTATTTAAAGTATTTATTTTTTTGCTATTATTTAGTAAAGTAATCATTTTAAGTTGCATTTATGTTGCAACTTAAAATGAATACCTTACATAATTTTTCACAAAATGTTTAATGACAAGATTTACGTAGGACCAATATTACTCGGGTTGCTTTGCTGAATAAAGTTGAGAGTAACGACGATTTTGTTTACGATACCTTTAAGATAGAGTAAGAAGACATTAAGGGATAACTGTAAACCCGTTTCTTAAACATATTTATTGACGCGACAGTTTTTTGAACCACAACCGCGTTGCTCACGTAGCCGTGGTGTCTGCTACGGCGTAGTCACTGCTACGCCGTAGCAGACACCACGGTCTGCTGATTCGACTTTTACCGGTAATCAGAGGGGCAATTCTACTAATTTTAACAACGTTCACAGTCTGATCTCAGTCTCAATCTGTCAAAAAATACGTCTAATTTCCCTACATTTTGACAAGTTTTTGACATTTGCTTGTCGCCGAGATGAGACTGCGACTAGATTTTGAACGTTTTAAATTACGAGAATTGGCCTGCAGAAGTTTGTGAAAAAAGTTTGAGAGAGAGATTTTTCCCCGGCACTGGGTCAATATAATACAAATTACTAATGGAAAAAGACTTGGCTGATTTTATGAACGTTAACTCAGACTTTACAACAAAACTGGGTTTTAGAAGTTACCTGTGGTATAACTTTGTAGAGAATGCAGGAGAACGTTCATAAAATAAAAGACAATCAAATTTGAAAAAGTAAGGTCTTAAATTACAATTTGTAGCTATATCACTAATAACTTTGGGGCTTGTTAACTACCTATCCTCAGCAAATGACCACGTATCACATCGTTCAATATGCCGACTACGGATTGACTAGGCAAACAGAAACTACTGGTATACCCCATTAAATCTAAGTATGTTTAAAAAATGAAAGTTAAGTCTTTTTATGAAAGAGTCGCTTTTAATAAATAAACACTGGTGGTAAAAGATGAACTATTTTAATATTTTTAATAGCTGTATAATTTCAAATAATATTTGAGATTTTATCCGAACAGCTATTAAAATCAATCATTGACTATATCATAATGAATGATTGCTGCATATTCCAGTAGAACTATCGTTTTATGTATCTTATAATGCGATTATTAACGACATTAACGCTTTAATTAAATATAAAGCCAGTGAAGCCCCAGCATTTGAGAAAATGTACCCATTCTATCTCAAAATGGCTTATTTTTGCTACATTGGTATTGATCGTGCGAGCGTGTATGACCAGCCGATAGATTCTGTAAAAATGTCACCAAAGGTGCCAATCCTGTGAACCGTCAAAGGTGTTAATCCTGAGCATCAAATGGAATGTCGTCTCACTTCACCTAAGTCTTCACAGTGAGTTACGAGGCAAAAGGAGTATGTAAAGTATGGATCGTTGCATGTGGCGTTCTGTAGGTTCTGCCCACCTTAGGAAGCAGGCGTGCGTTTATATGTGTTTTTTTTTCATCTTATTTATTTAAAAGTATTTGTAGAAACATAAGTAACTAGCTTCTTTAACTGCGACTATACGCTCCCGTCGTCTACCCCACAGGAACCGTACATTATGAGATAAAAAGTAACTTATGTCAATAATACATTTCAAATACAAATCAATCCATGATCAGCCATATTATTATCATTATTATCTATACCAATATTATAAAGATGTAAAGTTTGTGAGGTTGTAGGGGGTAATCTCTGGAACTACCAGTCTTATTTGAAAAATTCTTTTTACATTTGATAGCCCAATTCTTGAGGAATGCTATAGGATATTCAACATCACGCTATGTCCCTTAGGAGCCGAGCGAAAAGAATAAAAGTCAGAAAGAACGCTAAACGAAAGCGAAGTGATAGCGCGGGCAGGTGATGCGATGCGACGGGGTGGGTCGGGGGAACAAGAAATTTCACGAAGACGAAGTCGTGGGCCGAAGCTAGTTGCTAATATAGTACCTGAGCCTCATAACCTATGTATGCTGCTATTTACTTTAGGCGGGAGAGATTTCCTGAACATATTGCCGTTGCAACTTTCTCTTATGTCATGACCTCCTAGTATAGATGCGGAACATTGCGTTCCGTTTCCATGGAACCGGAACTGATATTTGAATAACAAGTATTTCGCGGTTCTCTTTTATTTGAAAAGCTGGTGAATTAGATGACCTAGGAAAATAAGACATGCTATAATTTTCTGGGCCGCCATTTTTTTTATTTATTCGTTCCATAATAAACTGATATTCTATACTAATTTACCTGTAGGTATTCTTTATCTGCGATAAAACATTAAAATCAGCCCGAAACTGAGATAATTAAATTACAGTTTATACAGAAAAATCGTGTTCAATAGCCAAGTGGTCAAACGAACCAAAAGCTCGATATCGGGAATTTTTTTATGAATCAGAATGTAGGGCCACAAAAGGGATTAATGAAAGGCAATTGCATGCAGCTGAGAAGGGAATGCTAAGAGGGATGTGTGGTGTTGTTGAACGAATGTTTAGAATAAGAAATGAGTAGGTACATATGAGAAAGTCTGAAAGTGGCACCGGTAACTGAAAAGTGTGGAAATCGGTTGTCATGGTAGGAGCAAAAGGAAAATGAGGAATGGGGAACAAGGAATGAGGATAATGTCGTGAGGAGAGTTTTAGGTACGAATGTGGCTACAAGCTATAAGAGTAGGAGAGAACCAAAGAAACGATGGATGGACTGTGTGAATGATCATATGGTTAGAAAGGGGGTGACTACCGAGATGACGACTGATAGAGAAATATCGAAGAAAAAGACACGTTGCGCCGACCACAAATAAATTGGGATAAGAACAGGAGAATGACGATGTCTTTGTAGTTATGTTATTTCTGTTTTGTACAGACGCCAGCACACATCAAGCTACTAAAATCTGTCAAATTTCTTTAATAGATTTTCATTTTTATTGCTTAAGCATAAGTACCATTTTGTGCACAATTAGGTAGGAAATAAACTTGTAATAATACCTACATATTAGTAGGTAGGCACATTAAATAAATTACCGTGAAACCAATACTCAGACGAGACGCCAAACGAGAGTTCCTACCTTCAACCTTCAGTTTTTTTTTTTTTTGCAAAAACATTCACGTTTCCACATAGCAGTTTTGAAAATGAGTTTTTTTTTTATAACAGACTGCAGCCAGCTAGTACGTGGAACTTCGGTCGCAATAACTAGGGCAACATATATCTTACATGCAGTACTCTTTGGCAACATAGCAGACAACGTAGGTAGGTACCTACTGTATTGACGTACTATTATGAGGCAATTGTGAACATGTCTATTGTTTAACCTAAACAACTGATAAACACTGGTTTGTGGTAGGTTAATGTCTTACCTCTTTATTGCCATTACTACTTCTACATTTCTACATTTTATCTTGTCCTTTATTTTGATTTACCTACAGCGCCATCTGCTAGTCCGGTTCAGTGAAAGTGTATCCATACATACCTACCTACTACAATTGCAAGCGTGTGCTATTCAACCAGAACTTGCATCTCCTGTGATTTATGTGCTCCTAGTAGCGTGAGAAAGTTAAAAGGCGATCAGATTCCAACTAAAGATGAGCTCCTGGACTACAAAAAATCTTCCTGATTTTCACAGTAAGTCAGATAAATACATGTTAATTTTTTTTTTATGAAAATGCTTTTTTTCTTTCTAATAATTATTCTCAAGTTATACAATAACGAAAATTATTCTATTCTATTCATATTTACAACTAAGTATTTAAACCAACTAACACTCAATCAAATAAACAACTAACATAAAGTTTATGTGCATATTATATATCGCTACCTAAAGGGCGTACATATCGCACAAAACATATACAGTAGAAAAAAAACCGTTTTCGTTTTATCTCTCATTTTTAGAGCTACAAAATCCAAGGGACAAAGTTCAGATTATTGATGTGTTTCAAGGTTTTTCAAAAATGGCCCTGGTTTTGTATTGACTGAGATAGCATGTGCTTTACGACCAAAAAATTTTAATATAATGTCCTATACACCCCATAAAAATACGCCCTGAGCAGGTACACAGGCGTAAGCCCAACTTTTCATAAATGATGCTAGTTGAATTATTGTATAACACCTTATACAACAATTCAACTAATTTCAAAATCAAAATCAAATCAGATTTTTTTTTTATCGTAAAAATATTGTCCTTTACCACGGTAAAGGACAATATTTTTACGATTTTTCTAATTGATATTTTATTTATTTAGTAGGCATCTATTCTTCGATAATTGTTTAGAATTTTTTTGTCGTTATGTCTCGCTGCTGGACAAAGGTCTCCCTGCAGGACAAAGGTCTCCCTAATCCCTACTCTCTTTCCACGTCTCTCTGTCCAGAGCTGCCAAAGACCAATCTATAACAAAGGAGTCCAGCTAATCACGCCATCTCCGTCAGGGCCTGCCGCGATCTCGTTTACCACTAAGCGGGACCCACTGGGTCGTAAGTTTGGCCCACTGATCGTCTGACATGCGGCAGATGTGTCCAGCCCAATTCCATTTAAGCGTTGCAGCTTTCCGAGTGAAATCAATTATTTTAGTGATGGAATGTATTGTTGTATTCTTAGCCCGATCCACAAGTTTAATATCCAGAATAACGGAGTATTCTGGATATTATTTCCATAGCTCTCTGGCTTGATTTTCTCGAAAACTACTAAGGTACCAATTTTGGTGTTCGAGTGCTAATTAGTACCAATTGAGCACTAATTATTTAACGAATATGGAAAAAAAAAATGAAAAAGTGTTTATTCACAGAATTAACGCGATTGGCGTTGGTGGTCCGGCGGTAGTCACGGACATAGGATGGGAATTCACAAAAAGAAAGATTTTTCAAATAAACCCTGCGACATAATGTCGCAAGGTTTATTAATATTTTTTTTCGGAAATGGGTTATTGAAAACCAAGAAACTTTTCGCAATAATACGAACTACAAACCTTTTTTCCAAAAAAAAAAACAACCGACTTCCAAAAAAACAACAAAGTGAAAAATAAACGACATCAATTCATATTATTAGAAGTCTAACGCTGTTCACAAATCCGAAACCTGAAAATCTGAAGTCTATGCCAAATAAACAACCGCTATTCTTCCGAAAACTACTTGCAGTCTGGGACTAGGCAAATCAGGTTACCGAAAATATGTAATTTACGATTCGAAAGCCTGTCGAATGGTTGTTGAATGGCTATGCAGGTCATCTTCTTGGGATAATAAAAAGGAATAAAGTAAGGAAACAAACAAATCCATGTGTTTAATTTTATTTTATTGATTTATATAAATTTGCCTCAGATCAAGCAGTTTACAAAATGGAAATTTTACAATGATACCCCCATTGAATAAAAGTTAATACTATTACGCAGGTTAGTTACGAACTGAAGGCACTGTTGTAAAAATAAGTTCAGTTCTGAAGACAGACAGCCAAATTAAATGTATACACACTAATACACAGATAACTACACCGGCTCACTGCAGAGCCTTGTGTTGCTACATAAAAATACTTGCTGAAGAATTTTATCTTAAAAGATTAAACTATTTGTCACAGCTGATTAGCCTATGGCTAAAACAATCTCTAACGAAATCACACAGATACTTTGACATAATTAGTGAACATCTTGATTATCACTGCAGTTGCTTCAAAATACATTTCTGAAGGGGCAAGAGATGTCGTAAGTCGATCATCACAACCCTGGTATCACTGTTCATGCCTTTATATTTGTCTGACGACTGAGAGTCAACGATAGACGAGGCTTATGATTAATATTAGAAGTATATAAATAATGTAGTGAAAAACGTTTGGGAAGGCATCCGTTGCTACCTATGTAAGCCGAAACATTCACTATTACATCTAGACACACCACCGCGGCGCACTGAACGAGACATACATTTGGTCGCTCACCACACAACACTCGTGTCGGTGTCTCACACATGCCACCGTAACATTCAAATCTTCTAAACAACATTTGAAAGACCAACAACAATAGATTTTAATTTTTCTATTGCTTATGCTTAGGATTAGATACTTGGAATATTATGCACGAACGAAGACTACCCATTACCCTGAATTTATCGTAAGAAGCAAATATTTAACTCCAACATTGTAAATGGTGTAGTTTTTTCAGTTGTACGTTGGTTGGTTATAGCTAGGTCTTGCTCCAAAAAATGCAGTCCTATGAGATCTCTGCGCTTCCACCGTCGATGCCGTGGAAGTGCGAAGTTTTGGACCAACAAAATGTTATACACTGTCGTGCCATCGACACATAAAAAATCGAAAAATAATACAGTGTACCTAATCCAATTTTTTTTTTGTAACAGCCCATATATCCTGTATTATGCTTATAAATGAATTTAAATTTGATCTCCATTGCAAACAATAACTATAAACCATAGTAAAACTGGAATTTTAAGGCAAAACTAAAAATGTGAACAACCAAATGTAAGTGTCCCAGCACTGTGAACATTTACCGGGCGACAGTACTGGTGTAAAAATATAATCCATATTAAGCTACATTCAAAGTGTTTGCAAGATACTTAGTCCATGATTGGGCTGCGATCACCCGGGAAATATATCACAAAATTATTTATAATACCACTATTACTAAGCTTCAATAGGCAGCTTAAGGAATCACAATCCTATAATAATCATCGTTCACATGCCGGTCTAAGCGACCTCTCGACTACACCTGTGACTACGTACACTCTACGACAGTTAGTCGCAGTATACAGGGGGGCTCTCATTTGATTTCGAGCACTAAGGACAGCTACATTTATCGTTGCAGCTATTACCACCCTGTTTAAAGACGCAGCTGCGACTATGTCGCTCAGTGTATAACAAACATTACAGATACATTTATTCACAACAATATAGACGACTATTCATTACTATTTCATTTAAATATCGAATAATGATCGTAATGCATCGTTAAATATTTAATATTGGAACACAAATGTCTTATAACTATGACCTAACGGGGAATTGAGACTACAGCAAGACGAACTAGTGTTCGTGATTGTACAAAGTCATTTTAACAACAACTTCTTAATTATCGGCCAATATAATGACTTCAAAGTGCCATTAAGTAAACACGATTAAGTAAATATATTAAGTGTTATGTAATATAGCTTAGTTTTTGTTTCGGGATCAAACATTATTGCTTTGAAAGTGTTAACACTCACGCGGATGTTAATCTGAGAGCTGAACATACACGATGCCAACAATGGGCGGACTGTGGGTGTTTCGTGCACGATTTAACAATAAGATACGTTTTAAAGTGTCCTTTCACTGGTGTTACAGTGTGTCAACTGATTGTAGCAGTCAGTTTGTCAGTCGCAGGTGGAGCGGGAGCGTCGCGCGACCGACGAACATAAACTAAGGGTAATAGCTAGGCATTGGACTATTTGCGGACATTGGTTGCATTCTCGGCGTTTTCCTTCATGATCTTGGACTTGAGGTGGTCCTTGTACTTCAGAATACCGCCCTGCCACTTGGTGACAGTGCCATTCTCGCAAATCCAGATTTCCTCCGCGACCTGTGACGTCAAATTGTTTGGGTAAGTAAATATAAAGGTGCAACTGCAGGTGCAGGCGGTCGGTCAATATTCATTGCATCAAAACATAACTGAAGGTCAATTCCCGTAATTCACCTAAACCTCTGCTGCGCCTCAACCGGCAGACAGTTCGATCGACTTCGAACGATCTAACGGTAACCCGCAGCCACGCACCACACTGGACCAATGTGAACGGTCGACGTCGTCAGTTATGCTGCGCTGACCCTAATCAAATTGGGTTGAGAGACGGAGAAAGGGGAAATTAATTAGATAAAATATTTTAACTAACTATTTCCTTTAGGATGTGAGTGAAGCCGCAACAGAGCCAGTCAAATTTTAACATAACATCACAGACAGCATGTTTTCACCGAAGGGTTAGCCAGAGGTATACCATACACCTTCCTTTCGCCGGTTGTGCTTAAGTCCAATTCCATAGGGGGGAGCCTGTTAGCATCAACTGGGCACAAATCCAGACTCCGGGCTGTTACTAAGAAATTCCTAAAGGAAAACCCCAAAACAGTTTGTTCGAGCCGGGAATCGTACCCAGGACTTCATGCTCAGCAGTAAGCTTCCGACCACTGGACCAACAAGGTATTCAACTTATTTTCTTTGATAATGCACAGATCTGATAATGTTTGTAACCCAACAAGGCCACAAATCGCACAAGATAAAAGGGGATTGCCTTTGCCCAGCATTGGTATACAAGCTAACAAATAAAATAAAACCGCACCTGGTTGATAAGCCTGAAGTCGTGGCTAACGAGCACCATGCCGCCGTCGTACTCGTTGATGGCGTCGCCCAGCGCATCGATCGTCTCCATGTCCAAATGGTTGGTAGGCTCGTCCAGCAGCAGCAGATGCGGGGTCTGCCACGCGAGCCACGCGAACACCACGCGGCAACGCTGCCCGTCAGACAGCTGCCGCATCGGACACACCTGAAGAACGAGGGTGTTAAGTTGATAGGGTAGTTTATTTGCTACAAGCCGTGTACCCGAAGCGATTTCCCATCAGCAAGTTCTGTTCTTGAGGAGCCTTAGGGGAGGTATGAGTTACAAATAAACGATGATACAACAATGTTTTATTAACGTAGTGACCAATACATTTCTAACTATAAAAAATGTAAACATTCCAAACATTCCAAAAATGATAACGCAACTAACTTTTCCTAGAGAAGTCTAGGTACAGTCAACAAAAGAGATAAGTATGCAGGATCGTGGGATATGGTTGAAGTTTAGTAAGAAACCGATGGATGTTGTCGACTGAAATATAATTCGATAAATAGGCTGTTTGTTTTCTATCAATAAAAATTAAATTTTATTCGAGAAAATAAACAAATACAAACTTCCACGTTTACTTCGAAACTGCCGAACTTCCAAAGAAACTTTCGTCCCTTATCCCACTTTAAAGGATTAATTAATTAATCCCATAGTGGATTCCGAGATTTTGCATGAGTTCCTTAAACTTATAATGAATCGAGCACTTTCGTTATATATAATGAACTCTTATGCAAAATATCTCTTCTAGACTCAGCGACTTAGGCGCGTTGCGTTATGCGCGTTGTCTATCGACGCCTTCCTGTAGTCGCCAATGTAGATTCTGGCTTAGACGATTGTGACAACCGTTAATTCGAAATTTATAATTGGCATACTGTACATACAATAATATACGATTTACACCGTTCGGCGCGTGTCGATGCGCATCTTACAATGTGTCAAAGGAAATTGAAGTGTTTAATAAGTACTCCAATGACATATTTGCATGGAATTTACACTACTGTTTAGATTGACTGACGTCAGTGCAAAAGCTGTGTATACTCCATGCAAATATGTCATTTAATGTACTAATTCTATTCTACTCTGTATTGACCTGCTGGCGGCCGGTGAGTCCGTAACGTCCGATAATTTTGCGCATCTCCTCTCGCTCTCGCACATCTGGGAACTCCTTCATCATGTAGTCAAGCGGAGATAGGTCCAGATCCAGCAGCTCGTGAAGATGCTGGTGGTAGCGCCCGATGCGCAAGTGAGAGTTCTTGCGGATCATGCCAGTTGATGGAACGAGCTGCGAAGGAAGAGAGTATCGTTAGATTACAAAATAATATTTTTTATTGACACCAAAATTATTAACATTACAACAACCAAAAAAAATTGTAGGCTATAATTAAAATAACACAAGGGAGCAAGCATCTGCAGCCGAACTAGATGAAAAACTTGTATCGCAGCATACAGCGCCATACATTCTTTTTTTGCCTACACGTTTCCCTCCTTCGTTAACAATGTGACATTTTTTTTGGAACTCCAGTCCTATTATAACTTCATACGGCATAGGATCTATAGGCACATTATGGCAAAACTCATGTATGTCCACCAATAACAACCCCCAAGCCTTATTAACCTAATTCAAAAAAGGAGGAGGTTTATAGATATTTTCATGAATAAATTGTAGACCCATTTTGAAAATTCTTTTTTCATTTTGTAGAGGAAGACCGCGCCGTAGTTCCTTATGAATTTTATTAGGTTTAGTAGTTTTTGAGTTAGTTTCAATAATAATTATTATATTCACTTAGTTTATGATACTTAGGTGAAGTGACGCCATAGATGTCACGATGAGATTTTTACAGAATATGGCATCTATGTTCCTTCCCACATTTAACCTGTCTAGCGTGCCCAGAAGATCCTGTTCACGCTCATTCCATCATAGACCTCATCTATCGCTTTCCATCAGGCGTGATCGGGGTCAAGAGCGGACCCATTTAGCAATAATAAAAAGAATAGACCGGCTGTACTCACTTCTCCGTACAGTAGCTTGAGGAGTGTGGACTTGCCGGCTCCGTTAGGCCCCACCAGCGCCAGCCGGGTGTCCAGGTCGATACCGAACTCCAGGTTCTTGTAGATCCACGGGCTCGTGTCCGTGTATCTGAATGACACGTTCTGGAAAGAACAGAGATAGAATACACAGGTTAAACACAATTCAAATGTCATAAATGGCTTGTTGCCAGTGAGCCCAAAACTACTGACAATTCGTCTGTATCTTGGGGCTCAGGCTTCAATGATATATAATCAATCTGTAGTCGCTTTAGAATGCTTAACTGTGTGCTTCATCTTTCTGATTGACCTTGATGATTGATTTTTAAAATTCATTTGTTCAAATTAGGCTGAGAATCAGCACTTTTTGAACGTCAAAATTAAAAACAACGCTCGCCCTTCGCCTCTTCCTAGTGCTTTAGCTGGGAAGAATTGGCTCAACCAACTCCATAGCAGCACAGTTGTCTATTCAGTTAGAAGAATATTATGCAAGGAGGATATTATACAATATTATGCAAGGCAATAAAAATTACAGAATATATTAAGAAACATTACAGTGCCTGTATACAGGGTGGCACAGTTTGCGCGTCGATGTCCTTGCTATCTACACACTTCGGTTCATACCACCACTATGAACCGAAGTAAAGACGCAGTAGCTACATGAGCGAAGCTAAACAAACTTAGCTTCGTTCCTATTGTGGCCTGCGCTTTACACTGTACATTTGTGAAGATAAAATAAATATACTTATTATTAAAGATAAAAATATTTTCTATCCACATGAAGATACTAACCTGCACCATGATAACAGGGGGCGGCACCTTGCCGCACGATGGGAAATAGAAGTTAAGGATCTTGTCGTCTGTGACCTTCTCGGTCAAACCTTGGGCGACCATCTTAGCTAGCGTCTTCTCCTTAGACTGGGCTTGTCGGGCCAGCTTAGCGGAACCGTGACCAAACCGCGCTATGTAGTTCTGAAAACATTACGAACATTATGTGGAATAAAGTCTGAGATAGTCAAGTCATAATTCTGCTTGAAATATTATTGTTTGAGTTGACATTGCATATTTAAAATGTAACGTCTCTCTGTTAGTGCGCCCGTAACTTTAAAACCTATTTTTTTTATTTAGAATTGATATACTAACTCTGGCTTCTTATCTTCATCTTAGAAAGTATTTTGTATGTTCGCAAAACCTTAAGATTTCAAAATAAGAAGCGATTTCCATACTATAAATACTTTTTTAAATTTATATAAACTAAAACTAGCAAATCATTTATCCGCTGTCCTCCCATACCTATTAACATTGTAATTAGAAAACATTGTAAAAGCCAATTATTTTTAAAAGAGTACCAAACGACCAATTGCACCTATGGCCGGATTTTTAATTAGCTGCAGTAAAATGACAGCTTATGTGCTACCACTTTTTAACGATATTTAAATAGTGATGTGACAAAAGAATCGATTCATTCAAGTAACACTCAATTCAAAATCGATCCATGTTAAATTGATTTAATAAAAAAGGATAATATTATTAGAGGATGATATTTATAATAAAATTCAAAATATTATAAGTTTACAATAAAAACATTGAGTTCTTTTAAATTAGCAGCTCAGTACCAGGTTGGAACGGTAACATAAAAGTATGACGCGCCCCGTAATAATGTTTTTATTTACCGAAGCATAATAATTAAAATCATTGAATACTCTACTAAGTTAGAATTTTCATGTTTTCATGAAATATATTAAATTCGGAAATTATGCAAAAACAAAAAAAAGAAATTTAGATTTTACGGGCTACCTTGGCACAAACAGAACTGTAAATGTTTAAAAATAAAGCATCCCTTGCGCTTTCCATCACGAAAGTCCACTATGGGTCAATGGTTTCATCTAATTAGGAAAAAACTAAAATAATGGGAGGTACTAGGTATACACATAAGGAACAGAAAGTAAGTAAATAATTAGTTATATTTTATCCTTCTCTTCAATATCTGTGGACTGTATTGTTGAATTTGTGGATAATTTTGAAATTTGTTCTAATAACAGGTCCTGTAAGGGCCGGTTTCACATTTTGGAGAAATAGACTTTGAAAACGTCATAATGTATGTGAGCCAATTATGGGGTATGTTGTACTCGAGTATTTGTCATTACAATGAATATCATAAAATACTTCTTTGTAAAGAGTTGAAATGATTTCAGTTTTTCTGCTTTTTAAACATTAAATGAAGCATGAATGAATATCAGCAATGTTACAGAAAACTTGGTCCGTTGCAACAAGATGAATATCAGCATCCTCATTTGTTCAAATAAAACACTGCAGTCACCCGAGAGATCATCAAAAAACTGGCAAATAAACCTGAATCGAAAGAAAAAAACAAAAGGACACAACATCCAAATTCCACAAACATACATAGACTCACTTGCAGGCGCAGGTCCCGAGCCCATACACTGAGCCCCGACGCTTAGCTCACTCGACGAACATGACGTGGGCAGCATAACTAACTGGTGGCAGGCGGTAACATCATCAACATTGCCGCTTTAATCTTGCTCAGCATATGTTCGTCATTTAACAGGAAATATACGACCACTGCTTAACATAAGCCTCTTCCTAATGCGTTTGCAAGAAATTTAGTTAGACAGAACATAAGTCTTCACATGTTCCCGTCTTCGTAACCTTGTGCGTGTGCGTGTGTGAAAGATCGGCTATATCCTTTCAACAGAGAATGTGGCACGTTACAATAGATAAACATGAGCCTTTTGACATTGAAATTTGTGGTGACGAACCTTCATGTGAGCGATCTGGTCTTGTTCCCAGTTGTACTGCTTCATCTGGTTTTCAAGCAGTTCCATGCGTGTCCTGACGAAGGCCTCGTAGTTACCCGTGTAATACTTGAGCCGGCGCTTGCTCATGTGGATGATGTTCGTACACACGCCGTTCAAGAAGTCCTGCGAGTGAGATATCAGGACGAGGATGCGTTTGTAGCTGGAAAGTAATGAAGGTTATTATGTCAGGATGGTTCGCACTAATAGAAAAGTTCGATAGCATTATTGATAGTTTTTTCAATGTCATATAGTCGTACATCTCTGTGGTATAAAATTGACTTTGACAGTAATTTTTGTATGGGTGTACAAAAATATTGATTCTTAGACATAACCCGGGTAGGCTGATCCGCTGATGTAATGATGAATACGATAAGCAATATAGTGTCCTGTAGTGTTCATACAACAAACTGGAACACCAATCAATCCTATTAACTTTGCGTGGTGTCACAAGCATGTAATATCAAATGGGTAATTAAAATTATTTAATGCAAAACTACCATGGAACGTACAACACACAGCTTTGTGTTGTTCCCTGGAAACATTTATCTTTGTTATGATTTTGTATGTTTGTTATTTAATTTACTGTCATAGTCATATTGTCACTGTACTATATTTCTTGCCAAGACTTTGCAGGCAAGATAACGTGTTTCGAATTTAGACATCTGCTCAGTCTCTGTCTAGATATAAGAAATGTTTAATAGATTTCAGTAAATTTTAATAATATTTTAATATTGTTCGTTTAGTTATTAACTTATTGTCCATGCCGTGGTCTCAGTGAAAGAGTATACCTACTTAATAATCGTAATTTTAAGACTTAATATGTCAAAATTACATTTCTATACATTTAAAAGAAAATTACATTGATGGCGGATGGAGGCGCTAAGATGAGACTGAGACTTCATTTTGAGCGTTTTTAATCACCGGAATTGGCCTTCTGATGTCGCCCATTATTTGTGTCATATTATTATTTTGATGTATATCTTTTATTAGAGATCTTAAAAATAATTAAATAAACATTATTTTTTTCTTTTCTGTTTATAACGTTCCCACTGCTGAGACACAGGCCTCCTCTGTGAGAAAAAGTGAGCTATAATTCGCCACGCGCGCCCCGTGCGGGTTGGTGGATGCTACATGTCTTCGAAATTCTGGTTCTAGGACATGCCGGTTTCGTCGGCTGAGTCGGTGATGATATGAAATACACAAATGAATGTGCCTGCCTGGATTCGAACCCACGATCTACAACTCGTAAGTCGAGGTCGTTACCACTGGGCCAGCATTGCTATTGGCACCTGTATTTTCTTCATTACCTTTAAATTTTATTTGTTACTAGCTGACCCAGCAAACGTTGTTTTGCCATATAGATTATTTTTAGGTTTTTTTTTAGTTCGATAAAAAAAATAGATAGTAGTCGATTCTCAGACCTACCCGATATGCACACAAAATTTCATAAGAATCGGCCAAGCCGTTTCGGAAGAGTATGGTATCTAACATTGTGACACGAGAATTTTATATATAAGATTTTAACTGTGCTTTTGTGTCTAGTGCTATTTCTTTTGTGTGAACTAAATAATTGGTTTATAGTATAAAAGAATTCGTATTTACTGTTTAAGTTCTTCCTCGAGCCATACGCAGGCGTCCAGATCCAGATGGTTGGTCGGCTCGTCCAGTAGCAGCAGATGAGGCTTCACGTACAACGCGCGGGCCAACGCGATACGCATACGCCAACCTGCAGGAACAATGTTCGTTAGAAGTGTTGTCTATGGAGATATGCAGGATTAAAATAGTAGGACGATAAGATTTTTTGATAGATTGTTTTTGGACGTGAATAGGGCTTTCAATACCGGTATTCAGCTGCATCCTGTTGGACTGGAAGCCGACCCAAATATAGTTGGGAAAAGAAATAGGCAGATTGATTGAAGGCTTTCAGGTCCACACACCGGTGAATTGAGGTGCGGGTTTATGTAATTATTCCCAAACTGGAAGGTGAGCATAAGTCCGCAGACATGAAATTCCCTTTTTGCGACGAGGTGAAAAATATTAGACGGTGGGCCGCCGTAAGTCACCCTCGCTTATTAACATCAGCATAATACTACAGGTACCGCGGGTGCGCCATCCCAGACAACTCAAAGCAAAAATGTGTCAAGTGCCTCCATACCATCCGAATGTACAGACGCCAGCACATCAAGCTACTACAATCTGTCAAATTACTTTAATAGATTTTCAACTTTATCGCTAAAGCATAAGGTTCAAAGTTGATTAGGAAAATTTGACAGTTTCGGGTAGCTTGATGCGCTGGCATCTGTACCTACAGCCCAATTCAAACTTAATGTATGGCGGTTCGGAACATGAAGCAAGTAGCTGAGCAGTAACAAATTCATCTGTCAGCGGGGGTGAGGGATGAGGTAATGCGCAGCCTGTAGCGCACATCAGACTGGGAACTGTACCATGCGTAGAATAAAACTAATTACTAGTTTACAATACACTCCTTAACAGTAAGTCCATGACATCGGCGTGTTAATCTGATATCAAACAATGTTTTAGTTTTACCAACCTAATTCTAATTGTAAAAAGAAAAAGACAGTTCTGAACAAACTGTGCTATGGTAACCCATGTAACTTGAGGTACCCGTTCCGGGACAATGAACGCGAGATCTAACATTAACTGTTAACAATGACAACTCGTCGAGTGTTTAGGCAGTTGATCCATTCAATTATATAACTATGAGATAATGAGATTGTATTACAACATTTACATAAGATCCAGATTGTGTACCTCGAAGTAGGAATGAGTAAACCTCGATTTTAGCAATTATTTTGTAATAGAGAGCAATCATATTGTCAGTCTATGCTACACCGAACTTCTGTTAGCAAAATCCAGTGACATTTTTATCTCGTACCCAGTAGTAGTGCTTTCAACCTCTAGTCCAACGTCAAGATACTACCTATCTCGACCCATTACGCTATTCCTTAGATATACTTAGTTATCCCCCTTGAGGAATCCTTTGGAAAAAGCAAAAAATGAATATTTGTATGTGCTAAATGTTCGTATTATGCATGAATGTTATCATTATTTACCATAATATAGGTTGACAACAATACATTAAAACATATAAGATGCTTAGGAGTATTTAGAACGAAATTTAAAAAAATATGGTTTTGCCAATCAGGTGACTAGCTATAAAGTATTGGATATATTTGATTGAGTTTGTGTACACAAGTCGGGAACGTCATAAGAAATACCATGTTAAATATTTTAGTGTTGTATTTTTGTCTCCACATTGAATGTAACAGTAAGGTGCTGACCTCCAGAGAAGTCCTTGGTGGCCTTCTGCTGCATATCGCGGTCGAAGCCCAGACCGTGCAGAATGTTGGCAGCGCGTGCCTCCGCCGTGTCGGCGCTCAGGTCTTCGAGACGGTCATACACGTCCATTAGCTGTTCTTGCGCGTCTGTGGAGAGGTTTTAAGAAACATGTTAGTTATAAAACCAGGGGGGGACCAAGTCTGCCAGTTTACAAATGTTTCGATAGTCTCCACATTGTGAATTTTTTACAGATTTGTCATTCAAACTCGTCAAAAATTAACAATGGCTTAAGCTGCTGCTTCATGTGCGGAATAGTCGAAATGCAATGCAAATATAGTGCTGCTCTGCAAAGGATGGGACATTTAACATCATGTGTAATACCTGCACGTTAGAGGAACTTACTACTGATATCGTTATACTTGTGGCTAAGTTCTACAAATCTGTTAATCTGTAATACAACACCCAACCAAACAACACATTGAAACGAAAGAGTTTCTCATCTTCAGTTTGCGTTATTCTGATTCCTTACGCCAAAAAATCCACCCTAAGGTGGACACGCGGAAACGTATATCCGAGAATCCAACCTAAGCCTACTTTGATAAACGGAATTTATAGATTTAGAGAGAATTCTCGAACATGCGTTTCCGCAAATCAACCTTAGGGATGGAGTTTTTTGTAAAACCTTTTTAGTTAGTTTAATGCAGTATGAATGAACTTAAAGTGAAAGTGCTGACTATGAATCTGTGTCTTCCCTTGTATCGTGTGAATAAGATGACGTAATTGGCCAATGTCTTAGTTTTATAGTAACTCAGTAGTTAAATTAGTATTTAAATTACTCATTAGCTAATAGACTAGATTGTAACGTGAATAAAGTATCAACTGTGAAAATTCACAAAGGGAACAAAACAGAAAAGGTATGCGTTTTGGTTTAATCTTTGTGTTTCCGAATTATCACGAACTTCTCGCCACAGAGTAACCCACACAGGCACTATTACTCTATTAGTGCACCTATAATTGCGCATTTATATTAAGTATTGTTTATAAGAAGAAGGTAATGGTGTCTTGTGTCTGTCGGGTTACCTACTCTGTTCGCACCTCATTAATTGCATAGACATGTTAATCTATAATGTTGTAATCATGGTAATGCAAAATAAGCAAGTACTTCCATGGTAGTAACAGCTCCATATTATATCCCATCATTGCGCGTCCGTATTCCCGAAAATAGACGATGATTGCGGTAGTGCAGTTTTCCTGGGAAATCTGTATATTCTTACCATCATCTTCGCACTGAGCCAATTCCTCAGCGAGCTTCTCCAGCTGGATCCTCTCCTCGTCGACCTCCATGACGCACTCGAGTGCAGTCTTATCGGAGGCTGGCATCTCTCGCGTCAGGTGGAAGATGTCAATGTGCGCGGGGATGGTCACCTCGCGCCGACCCAGCACCGCCAGCAATGACGACTTGCCTGCAAACATTGACAATGAAGCTCTTATAACAACTGTGTTAAGGTATAAAACGTAATTCTCATATCTGCCTAGCCTTTTCCCAATTATGTTGGGGTCGGCTTCCAATCACACCGGATGCAGCTGAATAGCAGTATTAGTATCAGAACATAGTGTAATCTTATTTTCCTGAAAACGTAGGAAGAGAACACTTTGCCAGCTACGTTTAAGTGGTTTATAAAATCGGAGGCCAGTTTATCGACAGTAATCTGGCACAAATCCTGACTCCGGAAAATTTAAAATTTCCTTATGATTTTTTTTTCTTACCCCCGGGATCAAAACTAAGACACCACGCGCAGCACACCAGCAACGTTGTTATAAATTCATAATGCAGACAGTCATGCTTCAGAATTCAAATACACTATGTTGCCAGGCAATTAAAGTCCCCTCGTCGTACAAACAAGCAACAAAAGCCAATGCACTGTTTTAATATTTATTCGCAGTGAAAATTAATGACAAGAAATTGCAAAACATCGTTCGCAAAACTATTTACTTAAAACAAACAAAACTTTCGCTGTTTAATTTCGACGATAGAATTTTGATCGCTGTTAATCTTAGTGAGGATGTGCTCTCCAATTCTTTGGAAATTAAATTATCATACACATTATATCCAAATCTTAGACAGACACGCCCAAGATATGAAATCTGGTGCCAATTACCGACTGAGACTCAAAATAATTTTCGCAAAAGCAATACCTACGGTTAGCTTTAATTTAATGTACCTAAAGGTGCTTATTCGTTTGCATTGCAATACGCAAGCATGAAGAGAATTTTTAAGCTTTGGCATCTCTTTATACGTAATAAATAGGCAGGCGCTTATAGGCAAAGCTAGCATTTCATCTTTGTTGGCGTCCGTAAGTGAAAGTTTTATAGGCGAAGGGCAATTGTAAGCGTCCACCCGGGCATTCTGGAGTCACCTCCAAATGGCTGAGAGCGAGCTCTTCGTAGTTTATGTCGGCAGAAATAAAAAATAAACTTGCCAATGGTAAATAAATATCTATGATCATTTCTTGGAAAAAAATAGATCACATTGGTTAACAATCACATTATGAGCTTGTTATAATATAATCCCTTTTATTATTTTAGCCTGAAAGTAACTATGTAATTACGTTCGATGTCAATCTCATTGACACCACGACAATATTCTCAAAACATTCGTTTTTAGAACCCAACGATACAAGTTTTTTTTTGCACGAAACGGTGTATTTCTACCATTGTAAAACCGAAAATTGTTTCAAAATGTTCTTGACAAAATTGATTTTAAGGAAGCAATGAATCGTTTATATATTTTTTTCGCAATATTTATTCGTACCTAATATACCTAGTGCATTAATAAATCAATGAAACGATGACTAAGTAAAAGTTGCCAACTCATCATAAATGCAAATAGCGCATGTTTGATTAAGTATTAACTGTGCCAAGGAGTCCAAGCGAGATTGCTTTTGTACGCATTTGACGAGTAAAGGCTCCTTCAACAAACAGGCGCGACACGCGATAAAATAGCGCGCGACACAAAGGCACTGTAAGCCGCGCAACGAGCGGTGCCTTTGTGTCACGCGCGATTACATCGCGTGTCGCGCCTGTTTGTAGGAGCCTTTACTCGTCAAATGCGTACAAAAGCCGTTTGTTCATCCGCTACCGTCAACTGGAGGACAACGAGAAACAAGATGATTCGAACTGAGCATGGCGTCCCAATGACGGCATGCTGTATACACCCATAGTAAAAGTATAGTATCGCTACTTCGGCGTCGACATCTCGTTCTCGTTGACGTGGCGGTGGACTGACGGCCTAAAGCTCTATTTAAAACATTTTCGTGTAAAAGGGCCTTTCGGGGTTCGGCGTTCGGATTTCAGGTTTCGGACTACCGTCGACAATGCATTCAGACCACTGAATGAAACCTGGATCCGGACACGAGTGAACAAGTTCATACAAAATGTATTTTTTGCGACCCTGACTTGACACTGTACAGCACGGAACCTGCAATGGGTAGTTGGACCCTAATTCATGAACATAAACACTGCCTGCCTATATCTACGATATGACACCCGCTGCAAGAAATTGGCAGCAATGTCACCAACCCATTTATTTCTTTTAAATTCATGGTCACTTGGCCGTAGTCAATTAAAAAGGCATTACAACCACAGGGCTAGCGTGTGACCCAACACGCTGTACAAGTCTTCATATTTTATTCAGCAACAATAAGCAACGTGTCTTACAATTTATATCATATCGATTTTATTAGAGTTCTGTACAAATGTTGCTGTACCTACAGATTTCTTTATATTCACTCCAAAAATGGGAATTACGAGGTGACCCAACAGGGACCTAAATATACATAAAACGACATCTTTCCATGAGGGGGGGCAGAAACTACAGAACGCCACCTGCTACGAACCTTCTTTTTTTTTCTGTATGGGAAATCATCAATGACCATGATTTTTTCTAGGCACAGACAGCAGGAAGCAGGCAACAGGCATCTTAAAAACGATCTTCAAAAATTGAAATCAGCCCTTGTAGTTCTCAAATTAAGAGCTCTTTTCCTTCACACCACATTTAAGGATAAACCTTTTCTAATTTCTAGGGCATGAGTGAACTCAAATATGCACTCGCACTCGCATTCGGGAACGCATTCACAAATATTCACGTGCATTTCGAGGTTTTTACAGACGCGAAAAGCAGACGTGGAAACGATACGCTTCCCTTCCTGCAGACATTCACATACTAGAAATCTTACATCCACTGGATGCCTCACTGGTCTCGTCAGATCAGTCACAAGTAGACGCGGGCGCGCACGAGAATCATGATGATGACAAAAATTTAGGAGAGAGCTTTGTCCAACACAACCAGCCATTATGGCGGATGATTAGAATATGTATCAGTAATTTAATATTTGTCTTTAATTACAACAGTACGAGTAGTAGAACTACGTCCGTCAGGGTCGGCAGTTTATTTCTTTGTAGTATATATCGATCGGAAGAGGGCCTAGGCTATAGGGTTGATCGGTAAATGCACCATCATTTTCTTTGCCATACGAATGTTTTTGCATCATAGGTAGGTTGTGTAAAGTGTAGGTTTTGTAAAGTGGTCCGTCATAAAAAATGCCACTGGCAATTTTAGAATCACCTTGGTTGGTATCCTTCTCAGATTATATTTTGTTTGAAAGTATTTGAGCAACGTTACGTATGATGGTTTCCACGGGCAAATAATACAAATATTTGAAGTACGATTCGTTGGGTTTCAACAACACCTATTCAAGCAAAGTTTTTCTAACTGGTTGGTTATCTAAAGGGAGTCCAATCATCTTATAAAAGAGTGTCCTGCTGAGCAATGTAAACTACTCTTCGATATTCCCGGAGGTAGAAAACGATTAGTTTCAACCGGTAAAATCTAGTTGCTAAATGATTCACATATGAAATATCCATGACCTAGTCCTTAAGTACAGTAAACCTGGCACTAGTCCAGGAAACATCATGAATAGAGAGAATGTATCCGTATATCAATGGTATTATCATATTAGTAAGCAAACCGCATAATCATGTTGCCTGCCTACAATGTTCCCACTGATGGGACACACGCCTCCTCTGTGAGAGGGAGTGGGCTGCATCCAGCACGCAAGCCTATTACGGGTTGATATTTCACAAGTTTTCGTATTCTTGGTTCTAGGACATTTTGTCGAAGGACGCTTCCTGACGCGGTGTTTTTCTTCACGGTTTTAAGCATGGTGATGAATAATTTCCACAAAATAAAGCGCCTGTCTGGGTTCGAACCTACGACCTACGACTCATAAGTCGCGGCCGTTACCATTGGGCCACCACTGCTTCTAGGCGGATTATGTAAGCAAACTGCAAGTTCTCCTGTATGTAGAACTCTTTGTGCGTCATCAACTTGCTGCCCATATCCCAATTTCTTTAATGCCTAGTTAAAATCAGCAGGATTGATTTGAAATTGTTGCAGGACTTTTTTTAAGTGATATATAAGATTTTTTTATAAATGAGATTAGATCGAGTTTATCATTGTAACATTTCGAAATAACATTATAATTACGCAGCAGGCTGAACACCTTATTACCTTTATTGTACCTAACAATAAATAAATTGATTGATTATATCGTATAAAAAGAAACTTGGTTCTTCATAAGTTTCAGTGCCAATTAGAAATGATTTTAGACCAGCGTCCTGTAGTGACTGGACATGAGGAAGTCCAATTAGCATAAATCCAAAAATATTTTTTTTTTTAAACAAAATCCTCGAAGGTGTCCGACTGTTTCCATGTCTATTAAGGTTCTAATAGTCGGTAAGTTCTAACTGTAGGTAGGTAAGGTATCCTTGGGAAGACCATATGGGTTATTTCTACTTTTATAAGCTGGATTCGACAGGTAGTTTTCTGAACTTTGAACCGCACCTCACCTACACCAACCTTAAACTTAAAAACTGGAGTCTTTATTTTACGCTATGTAAAAAGAGGAATCTGAGAGGAAAATTGAGTAATATCACTAAAACTATCCTCCTCGAAATGAAAACTTCCTGCCTCCTCTTTCGCAATCAGTAAAAAGGGTAGTTTTAAATATTCAAAACTTGTTAATATGGTAAACTTCATGTGTTAGTAGTCAACTATTAATTTTTCTATTTTCGTAAGCCTTTCAGTGATCATGGTAACCCGCTCCCCTCTCATAAATATAAATAATCGGTGACAAAATACCCACTGTCTACGAAACTACATTTGTATTGCTACTATAACACCGTATGGGATGACAGCCTATCTCACATTCGCATTCGTCTGTCGAATGAGTTTCATCTGTTGTGCGCTAAATTAAATCTTATTTGTAACGTGGAACAATTATGACTCGCAGAGCGCTGATAAAATGCTTTTACTCTACAAACGTTTGTTTCTGGTTCTGCACTCGAACAATGTACCAATTCGGAGATCTTAAAAAATAAAAACATAGAATCCCGCGCCCTATTACCGGTGTCTTGAATATCCGGACCGCGCCTCCGCATCGGAGAAAAGCAATCTTTGAACCGCGATTAACGGCACATACATAACAAAATAATGATAGCTGTTACTAACTCGCGTTCTGAACCTATGTATCACACATATATGTTTGTAGCAAATACGGTAGTACCAAGGTCGAAAAGCAGCGTTGTGTAAAATTTTCTATTCATAATATTGCGAAGCAAAGCAAGTTTCTGGCTATCGTATATTTGTTGCTAAACGAATTCGCCAAAACCTTGCAAATGAATATTCTTGTACAGGCTTTTTTCTTTTAAAATATTTCAAAGGCCGCTGACCACATCGTCAGCGGCCTTCTATACGCCCGTTTTATGAGTTTCCAGAAAAGTTCATATGTAATTCAAAAAAGGAGTGTGGTCGATAGATGAATGTGTCGCATGCATTCGCAGTGGATGTAATGCTAAGTTAATATTTTCTTGAACTGAAAAAGCTGTTGTTTCTTTGTTGCTATGGTCATTCCTGTTTTTGATTTAAGTGTAGCGTTTACGTCATCAACCTAAAGGTTAATAAACAAGTTAATAATCATTTGTACAATTAGTTTCAAAACGCTAAAGCCCGCAAAACATCAAACCCTACATTTTCACTGTTGCTTTAATTAGTTTCGTTTCATAAAATAATTACTTTAGCCTAGAACTTCTGCTAACAATTCACAAATAGCGCTCCGTTACACTCAGATGAAACAAAAATGGGTTAGCGACATTGGTGGGTTAGTGCTAATCAATAATTGCAGCCAAGCATAATATTATATCCCTGCTATAATATTCGTTGCACTTAGGAAGAAGAAGGCTCATTATATTATTTCTTGGTAACCTTCTTCATGTTATGTTTTAACAATACTTAGGTACAATATCAGCCAATATTATTGTCCCACTGCAGAACAAAGGCCTATTCTCATACAGAGAAGGCACAAGCATGACCACCAAGCTAGCTCATTGATGGTTGGCAATAAAAAAAATATCTTTAAGTTCTGCGGGATAATTGCGTAACAAACTTTCAGTAGCAATAGCTTTCATTTTGACAGTTCAACAACATTCATTGCGTTATTTACGTTGTTGAGCAGACAAATTTTGCGAACATATGAAGCAATGGAATAACAATATCCTTCAAAATGATTCAGATTAAGACACGTTAGTTACGCAATTAGGGTGCAGCTTGTTCAGGTTTGCTCACATTGCTCAGGTTTGTTGAAGTTGTTTTCCTTCTACGTTATGGTGGTTTAAGTTATTTATAGATACGCTTATGTGCCCGTTAGATTTGTAGTTGAGAATAATTTATAGCGGCGAATGCAACCGATAAGCAATGCAAGCTGACTAAAACGTCTAGCCATTTCGCGTTAACGTTGCAAATTTGTTAGAAACCAAATTCGTATGGAGAAATTGATTAAACATTTCAATTTAGTTAGAGTAAAAATGATTACGTTGATCGTAAATTCGATCTTATCGCCGAGTTATCCTAGAGATTTCCGACGTACCGCTTATTGAATAAACGGCTGCACAAGTGCAGGATTGAATAGTATAGAATTGTCGATGGACTCAACGAGCACATAGCCTATAAATTAAACTCGCCCGCTGGACGTAATCAAACAATCTATGCGACGCTTGCCCTTACTCTGTTTCAAGGAAAAACTGATAATGCTGTACAATAGAAACGCAATCATAACTCCGTATCGGAAGTGTTTAATAATGAATAATACCTACAATGACGAATTAATTACGTAATAATGCTAGAAACACGTCATTTCATAATTATGACAGTGGAGCATAGAAAATAGTTTTAGGTAGCTGTAATTATAATAAAACTAAGTATTGTTTTATAGTTGAGGCGGTGTTATCGGCTCACATGTGAATAGTTTCACACTTTCACATATTCATACCTGATTTTGTATTAACAATATAAGCTACTAAGAATTACCTACGTCTACGCAAAAGGATAAAAATTTAAAATATTAGATTATCAAAATTCTTGTACCCTAAGGGCTGATTAAGGGGACTACATGACCTAAAGCGCGGTCACTGTCGGACTGCATAGAAAAGAAAGAGAAGCGCGATGACACAGCACTGGTAATTTATTGCAAAATATGAAGCATTTATCTATTTACAATGTTCTAATGTTTGGACAAAAAAACTAAAACACTAGTGCTTTAGTATGTTGCTTGTAGAATAATCTGACAAAAAATCAGAATGATTATATGTATATTAGTATGGTTTTTATTGTAAAAAAGAAAGTTTTTAGAGGTATCTTTATGATTTTTTTTCTATCGTATCAAATTAGTTGTAATATTTTTTCAACACACTATCTACCTAGCATATATCCTGAAGAATATAATATATTTTTCCGATTTTGTTTACTGTAGTCGATCATATACTTTTATTGCTTCTAAAGCTTGCGTTTTTTGCGTTCAGGTCCTGTAATCCCCTTAAATTAAATAAATATAGGTATATGATATGGATATGGCGGATGAACCAAGTTTCGACATGTCCGGAATAGTTAGGCTTGTTATCGAAAATAAGTACTGAAGTTATTTCAGCAAAGATGCGGGAGTTAACATGCCTTGTTTCATGATTTTTAATCAAACGTAACATTCTATAGTCGACACAAAAGATACTTTCGCATGGCTGCAATGCTTCATAAAAAAATATTTTGATCAAGTTCATAAAAGTAGGTAACTCAGCCAAAATTTCGCTAGCATTAGAAAGGGAACATTATTTTGTCGTCATATCCCACATGGCAAGGCATGCCATGGCCCACAGTTAAACAAGGTCATTACTCATTATTTTTTATACTATTAGGAGCCTTTTTAAAGCTTCTGCCCAGACATTATCTACCAGATTAAGTCCAAAATAGGATAGCATTTGTATAATATAATCTACAATAAATAGTCCAGCACCATAATTGCGTAACACTTTCAATAGTAATCCGAAAGATTTTGAAGGAAGTGCTATCCATTGCTTCATATGTTTAAAAATTTCGTCTGCTCAACGTAAATAACGCAATGAATGTTGTGAAAATGTCGAAATGAAAGGTATTGCCAGTATAGGTGTGTTACGCAATTACCTCTGAGAACCTACCTGAAGATGGTGAAGAAATATTTAGAGAAAAATAGTACGTACCACATCCGTTTAATCCCACGAGGCCGTATCGTCGCCCGCAATTCAACTCGAGGAGTGTATCCTGGAGTAGTTCACTTCCGTAGAATGTGATGGAGAAGTTTGCGATCTTAATGTCCCTGGACCTCGGGTGGACGGCAAGGGAGCCGGTACACGACCTGGCCTCCGAGTTCATCTTGGCTTCCTCTTCCAGCTTGAGACATAGTGCCTCTGTAAGAAAGGATTTAGCTATAGTATTTCCTCTTGTTTAAAATATTTTGTAAAACATAGTAAATCCGACCATATTTTTGAACAAACTCTAATGTATTCCATAATATTCGAATCCTTGTATTCAATTGATGTTATTTCCACTTAACCAATATCAACTTTAAACCAGTGAAAATTATGTGGTTTTAAGAATTGAATTGACTGGAGTACTATTGAAAATCATAAGAAAATGTTGAAGTTGTTGCAAACTGAAATTTATGTCTGTGCGTAGTAAAGTTATTTTTCCAAGGACACATGTATGGAAACTAAATTGTGAACGCAGGGTAAGTCCGTATTTATGAACCGCGTAGTAAAGTTATTTTTGCAATGACACATATTTGTTTACATGTCCCTATGTGCT
This sequence comes from Luperina nickerlii, assembly GCA_963855955.1. NCBI lineage: Eukaryota > Metazoa > Arthropoda > Insecta > Lepidoptera > Noctuidae > Luperina > Luperina nickerlii. The sequence goes on from OY979662.1 coordinate 6,810,064, forward strand.
GATGGTGATCACCGGGGCGGTTTTAGTGAGGTAAGAATCCCACGCTACCTGGTCTTTTTCCCCAAAGTTCAGGTGCCTTTTGAAGGTTTCCCCCCGAAAACAAAAAAAAAACAAAAAAGGTCCGTATTTATGAACCGCCGGTGGTTGGATGGCTGTTTTTGTTCAATGTACTTATAAAATTCAGTGTTTGATTGCTTGTAAATAGTAAGTTCTGAAATAAGAGCCTTAAAACTGGCCTGCATGATGGAGTCAATTATTTATCTGCATAGCACATAGGATTTTAAATCATACCGAAACAAAACGTGCAGTTTGTTTGTATAATGTAGGTGAGTGCTACACAAGTACCTACGTCCTACACAATAAAGTGAATGCCGCTCAGCCCTGCGCAACAGCTGCATAATGAACAAAGCTGATATAGAATTAAACTGTCGGTGTTCCTGCATGTTGTTGCTGCTGTTGTTTCATCATATTTATATTTTTGTACAGCGAGGCAATTTAAGCCCTTTATAGTACCTACAGATCGCGTCAAATAACTGCCGCTCTGAAGCTAGACTTTTTGCTAGCCGCGCATGCGCGCTGCTGTTTTATTAATAGGATTAACTACTGTGCAGTGATTTGTTGTCTACTTCAGAGCGGCAAAGTTATTTGACGCGAACTGTATGCATGGTCAAAGTAAAACCTAATGATGAGCCCACGACGCTACTAGCATGATCTTCTCAATTTCCTGCCCATCTTTCTTGCAAGAACATTTGGATCTAAGTTATTATAACTTAATAGTTACATTATTATGTACCAAAATAAATGAGCATAACATGTACTTATTCATTATTTTGCGAAGTCAGTGAATGCAAGATTATAACCTATTAAAGCCAGAGTTTATAAGAAATTACTTGACGATGCGTAAAGAACCTTGTGACAGTAAAGGTTTTTAAAATGACATAATGACTAAGATGCTTCGCATGATTAGGCTCTGAAATTTTACTAATTAACTAGGTATGTAATGCCCGTTAACATTACGCCTGTATTATCACCGAAGAGTTTGGCAGCCCGCAGTCCAGACTCCGGGCTGCCAAACTCTTAGGTAAAATGCTGTAAAACACTGAGAAAAAGCCAATAACACTTTGCCAGTTGGGGATTCAAGCCCCAAGACCTCTGGAAAAATCTGTGCATGTGTTGTGTTAGCAAGAGCAGCAAAAACATTCAAATATTTAATCGCCATAAACTATTTTTTTTATTATTAGTTTGCAACTGCACCCACCCTTGCTTCAGTAGGTGTACAAGAACTCAAAAACTCACCTCAGTGTATGACAGATTGAGATAAATGTGAATTATGTCTAGCTAAAATCCTAGTGTAGCAAAGGAATTTCTGAAAGAACCTAGTAATTTTTTTACCCCAGCTATTTTCAGGATCATTGCTAAGATCTTTACATTCATAATCGGCTATGTTTCCAGTCACAAACACTAATGTGCTAGCATAAACCCTGACTATTATATGTACTATATTCTGAACTGACTTAATACACTCTTGTTGTTGCTGAATGATTAAGTCAGTATACTACCACAAGTAAACATGAACCACCCACCTTTTCATCAAAGTGACATGTTGGACTATCACAGAAGTTTTAGTCAACACAGACAGAGCACACTACTACCAAATCTGAAAGTATACTTAGTGCAAAAATTGAGGCTTATTTTTGTTTACTGGAAACCCCAAACAGTTCATAAATTATTTATAAACAGTTGTGATACCATTTGGAATATAATAAAAAGTTATTGCAATAGATTGTTGCCAGTTGACCAACCAACCAATGATGGATAATATTATGCAACAAGTACCAAATGTTTCGAAACTTCAAGTAACAATAATTGCATCAAATTTAACAATACTTGCTGTTAGCAAGAAGGAGAATGAATTCACAACAACATTTTGGTGAAAGCATGACTAATGCAGTGTGACTTTTTGTTTATTTTTTCTCGAGTCTACAGTAGGTAACTGTTAGCTAGTGGCCCATAACTTGATTGCACCAAATAATTAGAGCTGCCACATCATAACAAATTGATTTGTTTGTCAGTTCAAGCTTTACTTCCTGAATTCATAATCAGATGTTATGCAAGGTCTTGTGATAACCTTTTTTTTACATTGTATTAAAAGAGCAGCAGCTACAACCTAGTGTCATAAGTCAGCAGGTTGACTAGTTTTTACAACACAGCAGGACAAAAAATGTTCTCCAAAAATTGTGACAAGATATTTTTTACTTGCTCTGTTCACACACCTATTTCATGGAAATCAGGACCCAAAACTATTCCTAACAGGCCTTAGATCACAAAGGTCTAGCCTGATTCTGCAGAGCCAGCTGATTTACTCACCTGTAGGTGCTTTTATAATGGCATGATGGCACGCATAGCAACCTACGAGGTTTCAGTTGGATTTCATAACCTACATTATTTTTGTGCAAAAACAAAGTGCTGTACTGCTTTCAGAGTTAATAAAAGGTTAAAACAATTAATATTGGCATTGCATGCGAAACATGCCATAAATCATGTTTGGTGACGAAATATGGAATTAATATTTATTGTACTGAATTTGACATATTTTTGACATTTCCCTCAACAAGCAGCGCCACCCTGAACTGGCAATTTACACTGGGCCAACCTACACATTCATAAAAAAATCCTTTCATTTCTATAAACCATCTTACATGAAAATCAAAGGAGTACCGCAAACAGCACACTTAAATGTATAATTTAACGAATTTCAGAGTATTCCAATCTTCTCCCCATCAATTGTCATTTCAATAACCTAGACACACGAAATAACTTTGAAGCAACTTTAAATAAATAAATACAGTAGCTACACAACTATTTTGAAGTTAATAACCAAGCAAAGGCAACCATGTAATGCAAATTAGTGTACCATGTGCTATTTTCTTCTAAACTTTAGTCAAGGATAGTATAGCCCCAAACAGCAAAGCATAAGTGACCTAAACTTTTAAAATTGAAATATTCAATTAGGTTAGTATTTATGAATAAACGTTCTTACAACCGGAAAAGACTGGAATATCAAATTTCACGGTGGTATTTACCTTCTGCGGTAAGCTCACGTTCCTCATCCTTGCCATTGGTAGCAGATCCATTCTCCTCATTAGTCACTCTCGCCACAAGCTTCTTGTTCCTGCTGCCTGCCTGCTCTTTCTTCTTTTGTTGGGCCCTTTTCTTTGCATCAGACGGCATTCTGGCTACCTAGTCAACGCCAATTTTTTATTACACGAACACAAAAAATGTAGCAGTACTTTATGAGATTTACGAAATCAACTCTAGATATTGTAAATCTTATAGAGTAGAGCACCGCTAGACATCCCACGACGCTGATGAAATAACCTTTGAACCGACCACTTCACTTTATTCACGTGTTTATGGTGGAATAATTAATATTACCTAAATTATTTTTATGGGATGATAAGCAAGTCGTCAGCGTCTACACGTGCTGAGTTAAAAAGAAAGACATTTGAAAATTCACAGATATACAAATGTCAGTCCACAGACAAGATTGTTTTTTTAGAAATGGTATTACAACATTTAAAAATACATTGACGGGGTATTTTGGTACTAGTGAAAATCTACGGTTATTATCTAGCTGCTATCGCAAAAGACGGGAAATTATATCGATGGAAAACACCGTCGCTGAAGTAACAAATGTGGTAACTTGGAAAATTTATAACTTATATCTATCGTATAATTTAGTAATTTACTCACCATTTCACCAATGTAATTATTCACTAAATTTGCTGGTCAGTATTAAGTTGTACGTCGATCAAAATATGATTCGCGGCCGTAACAAATATGTATTTACAGAATTATAATCATTAAAGTCATCAACACAACTCTCTAATACCACATAAGTCCAAAGAATAACTGTTTCATGAAATCATCATTCTTTGGAGTTACGTGGTCTTAGAGAATTGTGTTGATGACTTAAATGATTACAATTTTGTAAATACATATTTGTTACGGCCGCGAATCATATACTAATCACCGTACAACTTAATACTGACCAGCAAATTGCAAAAAACCTAAAAAAATTAATTTCGCGGGCTGCCTTGGTGCTTTCGCCTTAAATAAATATGTTAAGGGGGAAGCGCTAAAGTAGCCCGCGAAATTCAAATTTCTTACGTTTTTTGCAATTTGCTGGTCAGCATTAAGTTGTACGTTGATTAATATATGAATCGCGGCCGTAAGAAATATGTGTTTACAGAATTATAATCATTAAAGTCATCAACACAACTCTCTAAGACCACGTAAGTCCCAAGAATAACTGTTTCATGAAATCATCATTCTTTGGACTTACGTGGTCTTAGTTTGAGTTGTGTTGAAGACTTTAATGATTATAATTCTGTAAACACATATTTCTTACGGCCGCGATTCATATATTAATCAACGTACAACTTAATACTGACCAGCAAATTCCAAAAAACCTAAAAAAAATTGTATTTCGCGGGCTACCCTGGCGCTTTCGCCTTAATATGCTTATAAAAAATTACCATTTATCCAAAATCAGAGATTACCTGGCATCACAATTTATTATTCGTAATCACTATTTTTTAAATTATGTCTATGGTTAAGTTTTGATTGATAGTGACAGCGCCGGCTCAAAGGACACAGATTACTAATATCCAATTAATATCCCGCCTAGGGTATTAGTGTTCTGTGAAGTGTGACTATTATGCTAGTATGTAGCAAGCTATCAAAAGATCAAGCGCGCGCAATTTAAAACACGTAAAAATTAAATCAATAAAATATAGGGTAAATTAAATCAATCCGTATAGTTTTATTTGTTTATTCAGGTAAATATCCATCAACAGCCAATAATAATTTATTGAAATATTTCAACAAAATAATTACCTATATATTATTATTTCACAGTAATAGAGAATGAATAAATTAGGTATTCGAGAATAAGGCGTACCGTGGATATAACATTAAATCCGTATTATGTATTAATAACAGGTAAGTATTAGTAATAAGAACACTGGTTTTATTGTACATTGCATAAGATGACATTTTGACGATTGTGTACTTTATTTTCATTCGCGTATTTGTTGGTAGGAACTGTCTTCGAAATGATCCAAGGGAACCTCATGTTCACGCAAAATCTTTTATGCTTTAAGATACATTGCTGATACACAGTGCATAATATATTATTGCGTACCCATTTAAGCTATAATATGCGATGTCAACTATTTATACTATATTCTTTCTTATTATTTAATATAGACTTGAGATTTATAAGTAAAATATTTTTTTTAAATGCTTTGTTAAGGTACTTGATTCTCTCTATATGAGGTGTGAAGATTAACGGTATTTTAGGCCCCTCTACATGTCACCCTACTGGCTAACGCACACGAAACTCACCTCGTATAAGTTATCAATAATTATGAAATAGTAGTATTGCTTGGCAACAACAAGGCAACGCATAGACAGGGTTACAAATACGTCTTACAGTAGGTACTTAAATCCTCAACAGCTACAATGTATAATATTATTATAGTAAGGGAAAAAGGTAAACTAGCAAAACTACAATAAGCACAATACGAAATTTGTTTCTACCTATCCTAACTAGGTATAGCCTAGAACTAAATTACACCAAAAATTGCATTAATATTCAACACACACTACATGTATGATATTGCACTCGTAACAAACTAAAACGAATAACAATGGTATGTGGACATAGTTGTAAATAAAATGCTGATTACGTTTCATTGATATGACATATAAAAACATCACAGCTTTAATAAGTGTCTGTATAATTTGCTGTTGTAGATGGGGGAAAGTAAGTCTCTCTCATGCAATCTTCTTAACAGGTTTTTATCATAATATCTGCTTTCTTTAGAATCTTGGAAGATCCACCCAATATCTTTATCATAATGGAGATTCAATTCAAGGAATGATTATTCCATATCACAACAACTTTTAATACTTCCCATCCCTATCGTGCTATAGTTTGTTAAGCAGACACATCAAGTAGGTAGTCAACCACTTAGGGAATAAATTGTACATACCATAATACATCATACCGGCTCGTAGATATTTACCCATCAATAAATCTTATTTCAGCTGGATACATAGGAACAACATATTTTTTCTTTCCGAATATTTTTCACAGTAGATTAAAGAAGAAACATTGATTTATTAACACAATCCTTGTTAATAACCAAACATAAATGCACGTAGGGCATGCATTAGGGCCACAATAGATAGATTTGATTGTTTTCAAAGCACAGAACCTTACTCATAAAATTTCTGATTAACAGTACACCCAAGTTAGCAAAACGTTACAATAGAAGTTAGTTTTAAATACAACGACCCACGATGGCATATCTTAACGTCTCTTTTTTTTACCCGACATACATATTTTAGGGTGTCAAGAAAACCGGAGCAAAGGAGAAGCACTCATGATTTATTCATGAACCTTTACGGCAGTTAGAAAATTTCCAAAATATTGTTGCGCGCCAAAAATAATGCTTGATACATCGCCATGTATCGCCATTAGTTACCACTAGCGCCATCTTGTATCGGGTAGCAGAACTAGTACCTTGGCCTTGGTACTAGGACATTGACCCTTCCTGTAGGTACTAGTAGTTCCGAGAACTATCGACGTCGAGTCAGTCGGGACCGGTATGTACTCGAACGTTCTAGATGTTTATGTACTAGCTCTGCGGCACTATATAAGGCGGGCGCGAGCCGCGAGACACATAGTTTCGATTAAGCGATACGAGCGAGAACATCGAAAGCGATCTTCAAGTGCGACTTAACAGTAATCAGTAAGTGAAATTGTGTTTCTTAATTAGTGTGTTTGACTTGTAATTAGTGTGTTTGACTTGTAATTAGTGTTGTGATTAAAGTGTCATTTTTTTGGTTATTAAATCGGCAGTTTTTATTGTCACGAACCCCAAGCTCGTAACAATTGGTGTCAGAAGCGAGGTTTAAAATGCCGATTTTACCCAAAGAAGACATGGAGGGTATCCGTACCCGGAGTCAACGCCAGCAAGAGACGGACCAGAGGCGATTCGGTGGAGCAATGCCACAGGGGTCGGAAGGCCAGCTACCGACCACGGAGGCCGGCCCGTCCACAGCTGCTCCGGCATCATCAGCACCAGATTTTGCTGCTCTGATGATGATGCTGCAGGAGCAGGCTCGCCGTCAGGAGGAACAGGCTCGCCGACAGGAAGAACAGGCTCGTCGGTTGGAGGAACAGCTCCAGCGGGACAAGGAGGAACAGGCCCGCCGACAGGAGGAACAGGCACGCCGACAGGAAGAGCAGTTGCTCCTTATAAAGGATCTTCACGCTACCTTCGGGAAAGACATGAAGGAGGTGAAGGATAAGGTTGCTCAACATGACAACCGCCTGTCGGAAGCTGAAATCCGAATCGACCAAGTGAAAAACCAGGTTGACAACGTGATGGCTGACGTGAAGCAAACCGTGATGGCTGACGTAAAGAAAACGCTGGATTACCTTAAACTTGGTGATGGAATCGCAGCTCCCGTAGCTACAACACCTTCGCTACGTGGATTCAAAGTGCCACCGTTTGACGGAACTTCTTCCTGGTCGGCCTACAAAATCCAATTTGAGGCTGTCATGAAGGCGAACGGGTGGAATAAAAGTCAGGCCATGACTGCCCTCACCCTGGGCCTGCGCGACCAGGCCTTAAATGTTCTGGAAGCTCTCGGTAAGGAAGTGACTTACGAGCAGCTCCTTGAGGCATTGGAGGCTCGGTATGGCGACGCTCACCTGGAACATGTGTTCCGTGCACAGCTCAAGGATCGCGTGCAACGCAGCAACGAAAACCTGCAGCAGTGGGCCCTTGAAGTGGAGAAGCTGGTTCGCAAAGCTTACCAGTCCGTACCTGCGCTTATTGATGGGAACCTGGTGCAGGCATTCATCGACGGCATCCGCGACCATGAAGTTAGAGTTGCTGTGAGGCTCGGTCACCACGGGACGCTGAAGGACGCCTTGGCCCATGCACTGGAGGTGGAAGCTGTGCGGCAGGATCATCGTTCCCATCGCGTCAGGGAAGTTGCAGCGGCTACAGTTCGCGAGCGCAGTAAAGGATACAGCCCTAGGTGCTATGGCTGTGGGGAAAGGGGCCACCTTCGATCCAGTTGCCCTAAGCGAACTGCAGAAAGAGAAGACGGCCGATCTCCAGAGGGCGGTGCGGTTAACAGCACCGCCCAACACCAGCAGCAGGGAAACGAGTAATAGCCAGGACTGCGGGGCGGGTGCTGGCTGATGTTCAAGGAGCCCCAAGGATTTCGATCACACAAACCCATGATGGGAATAGCCTAATCATCAAGGGCGAGGTCAACGGAACGCCGTGTAAGCTGACCATAGATACTGGAGCCTCTCGTACGGTCGTCAGTTCCCAACTTATAAGTCGGTTCCTTGGGGACTCCGCACACAACCGAGAACACATTAATTTGGTAACAGCCACCGGTCAGCGCATATCCGTCCGTGGAGAGAAGAAGATGGAGTTGAAACTAGGCAACAGAATCTACCTGCATAATGTCATTGTGGCTGATATAATGGACGATTGCATCCTGGGCCTTGACTTTATGAGGATGAATTGTTGCGAGATTGACGTCAAGCAAGGTGTTTTTAAATGTGGACAAGAGGAAGTTTTCGTGGAAGGGGCGTTACCAGGAAATGTGTACAGCCTTAGGAAGATTGTTCTTCCGCCGAGATCGGAAACGATTGTGCCGGTTAGTCTTCCTCGGAATCCTGGGCGAACTCCTCGTTGTGTACTCGTGGAAAGGGTAGACAATGACCTACCATGGAAAGTGGCACGAACTTTGGTCAGAACCACCGACATTTCAGGGGTACGTGTGCTGAACCTTTGTGATCAGGAACAGATTATAGAAAAAGGCACACTACTTGGTACTTGTGAGGAAGTGGATTGGTTGCGTCGATGCCAATATCTATCGACTGGGACCCTCAGCAAGGATGCACAAACGAGAGTGACCAACCTTTTAGAAGACTGCCGTAGCGCTCTGTCCCAAAATGAAATGGTCAAAGCGAAGAAGATGTTACTCAGGTACGCCAATGTTTTCTCGTCAAACGATGCTGACATCGGGAGGACTGGCTTAGTTCAACACAAAATCAACACAGGAGAAGAATTGCCTATCCGTCAGCGGCCAAGGAGATTGCCGGTAGCACGTGAGAAGGAAGTGGAAACCATGATTGAGGGAATGGTGAAGGATGGTGTGATTGAACCTTCATCTAGTCCGTGGTGTTCACCTGTAGTGCTGGTAAGAAAGAAGGACGGCAGCATGCGGTTTTGTGTTGACTATCGTCGTCTGAACGACGTTACGAAAAAGGACAGCTATCCTTTGCCAAGAATCGATGACACGCTGGACATGCTTACTGGCGTAAAGTGGTTTAGCACACTGGACCTGAAAAGTGGCTACTGGCAAGTTGAAATTGATCCCAAGGACAAAGAGAAAACTGCATTCTCAACAGGAAAGGGTCTGTGGCAATTTAAGGTTATGCCGTTTGGATTGTGCAATGCTCCGGCAACGTTTGAAAGGTTGATGGAACTTGTACTTACCGGGCTAATTGGCGATGCCTGCCTGGTCTACTTGGATGACATCATCATCGTAGGCCGCACGTTTGAAGAACATCTTCATAACCTGGAACGCGTGCTCACGAAGATCCAGAGTGCCAACCTCAAGTTAAGTCCGAAGAAGTGTTCACTATTCAAACGACAAGTTAGCTTTTTGGGATATGTCGTGTCTGAAGAAGGTATCCGCACGGATCCAGAGAAAATTGCAGCTGTCAAGGATTGGCCAGTTCCAAAAGACAAGACGCAGGTCAGAGCATTTTTGGGTTTGTGCTCCTATTATCGCCGATTTGTCAAGAACTTTGCAGATATAGCCAAACCCCTGCATAAGCTCACCGAGGAGAAGCGACATTTCTGCTGGGATAATAGTTGCGACATCGCATTCCAGGAACTAAAGGACCGTCTGTGCAAAACACCTATTTTGGGTTACCCTGATGCGGGCAAGGAATTTATAGTTGACACAGACGCAAGTGACATAGGACTTGGCGGTGTGTTGTCCCAACGGAACGGTGATCAAGAGGTTGTGATAGCGTACTTCAGCAAGTCGTTGTCAAAACCGGAAAGGAACTATTGTGTTACGAGACGGGAACTGCTTGCGGTGGTAAAGTCATTGCAGTATTTTAGCAAATATCTTCTGGGTCGGAAATTCCACTTACGTACTGACCATGCTGCACTGAAATGGCTATTGCAGTTCAAAAATCCAGAAGGTCAAGTTGCGAGATGGATTGAACTACTGCAGGAATACGACTTCGTGGTCGAACATCGCAGCGGAAAATCTCATGGCAATGCAGATGCATTGTCAAGAAGACCTTGTCCTGAAGACTGCAAGCATTGTACTAGACAAGAGAGTAAGGAAGTGGTACCTGTGAGGATGCTCAAGACAGACCTCAACAACGAGTGGAAGGAAAGCCTACAACGTGCACAGCAGGAAGATTCGGACATTAAGCCGATTCTGGAGTGGATGAAGGCCAGAGCTCCTAAGCCCAGGTGGAGTGACGTCTCAGCGATGAGTTCGGTCACAAAAAGCTATTGGGCCCAATGGGACAGCTTGGTGGTTCAGGATGGAGTCCTGTGCCGTAAATGGGAAAATGCTCGGGGAGACAGCTGTCATTTGCAAATGGTTGTCCCTAAAGCTCAAGTACCGGATGTTCTACAGCTGTACCATAATGGTTGTTCAGGAGGTCATCTGGGAGTAAAACGGACTCTACTGAAGATACGAGAACGGTTTTATTGGGTCCACTGTCGGGACGATGTCGAGGATTGGTGTCGCAAATGTACAAGTTGTGCAGCTGTAAAGGGACCCCAGACTCGTAGTAGGGGTGCATTGAAATTGTACAATGTTGGTGCACCATGGGAGAGGATAGCCCTTGACGTTGCGGGGCCGTTTCCGGAAAGTGAAAGTGGTAACAAGTATTTCATGGTTGTGATGGATTATTTCACTAAGTGGCCGGAAGTCTTCGCCATTCCAAATCAAGAAGCTTCGACAGTTGCGGATAAATTAGTTCATGAAGTCTTCTGTCGTTTTGGAGTACCTTTGGAGATTCACAGTGATCAAGGAAGGAATTTTGAGTCACAAATATTCCAGGAAACTTGTCGAGTTATGGGTACTCATAAAACAAGAACGACTTCTTACCACCCACAATCGGATGGAATGGTGGAACGATTTAACCAGACACTGGAGAGGTATCTAGCAAAAGTTGTGGAAAATCGGCAACGAGATTGGGACAAGCACATACAACCGTTTTTGTTGTCATATCGAAGCGCTGTCCACGAAAGTACATCGGTGACGCCAGCTTTCGCAAACTTCGGAAGAGAACTACGGCTGCCTGCAGACCTGATCACCGGAATACCACCTGATGCCCCACGCAGTGTAACTGATTATGCAAATGATTTGCGGAACAAGATGAATGACATTTATGAGCACGTCCGACAATCGGGCCAGCAAATGTCTGAAAAGATGAAAACCCGTTATGATCGTAAAATGAACAATAAAGAGTTCGACGAAGGTTCACTAGTGTGGTTGCACAATCCAGTCCGCAGCAAAGGGAAATCTCCTAAGCTTCAAGCTAAATGGGACGGACCGTACCGGATTGTGACAAAGATCAATGATGTAACCTACCGGATACAGAAAGGTACAAGAGGTACTCCTAAGATCGTCCATGTGGATCGACTGGCGCGTTATTATGGAGCCAATAATGCTCGGGACGAGCATGTCTTAGGAGGGGGCAGTGTTGCGCGCCAAAAATAATGCTTGATACATCGCCATGTATCGCCATTAGTTACCACTAGCGCCATCTTGTATCGGGTAGCAGAACTAGTACCTTGGCCTTGGTACTAGGACATTGACCCTTCCTGTAGGTACTAGTAGTTCCGAGAACTATCGACGTCGAGTCAGTCGGGACCGGTATGTACTCGAACGTTCTAGATGTTTATGTACTAGCTCTGCGGCACTATATAAGGCGGGCGCGAGCCGCGAGACACATAGTTTCGATTAAGCGATACGAGCGAGAACATCGAAAGCGATCTTCAAGTGCGACTTAACAGTAATCAGTAAGTGAAATTGTGTTTCTTAATTAGTGTGTTTGACTTGTAATTAGTGTGTTTGACTTGTAATTAGTGTTGTGATTAAAGTGTCATTTTTTTGGTTATTAAATCGGCAGTTTTTATTGTCACGAACCCCAAGCTCGTAACAATATGCAAGTGGGATAATCTTGCCATACTGCATAACGAGAAGTAATGTGACATTGGTAGACATTCGTCAACGAGCGTTAGAGAGAAGCCATCGCGCTGGGTTATGAGGGGGTTAACATCAAACGCAACAGCACCCATACAAAATGCCCTGTGGTGATACATTTTCAACATTCATTGATAATCAGAACTACTGGATGAATTTATAGGTAGCGTCCAATGATTGTAGACAATGCTGAAATATATCTTTTACGGACATTCTGCACGTAGCCCATAACATATAATACGGACAATTCATTAACACAGTGTATATAGGCAAATGGTGGCGATATTAATCCTATAATATTCGACTAATTTGTAATAATTTGAAAAGTCTACCTAACACTCAATATTAAGAGGAAAAATTTTCTAGTTTTTGTTCTAATATATCTAAGGGATAAACATTAAGAAAGGCAATAGACAATTTTAAAGGCCTACCTATATAAATTATTTGTTAAATTTAATAAGATTTTACTATAAAACACTAGAAGATTGGTAGTTTTAAAATGTTATATTTGTTTTTTCTCTTTTTTGTTTAAAATATGGATTAGAATCAAACTGGTTATATTCAGGAAGCGGAAATTTTCTAACTTGTTATCCAGGTTATAACCTAATGTTCACATATTTGAGAAGCAATACCACAACGATACATAACAGTTAAATTCCCTAAACAAACACACAACACAATTAAATGGTATAATTTCTTCGTAAATATACGTGGACAGTGTCAGGACATCGACTGTTACTATAGATTCAGTAGGTACATGATTCTCAATCCCCGCGTTGAAAATTTTCGCCGATTAAAAAATAAAATTGCTATTCCATACATTTTGTCCGTGTTGGTATTGCAGTTTTATATAAAACAGCACCATCGAAAAATTTCTACGCTAGGGGTCTAGTCATGTGCTGAATTCTTGGTGACAGTTTGTGTGTCTACGTCTTGCCACGCTGTAAAACACGAACCACTATTAGTGTTCGGGTTCCTTAGTCAAATGATTAAGTAACTGCATTTTAACAACATAGCAGGCTTTCTATTACTCTACAAAATTAGCACATGCAATTATATTAGAGAGCATTCGTGACTAAAAATAAAATAGGTAATGGATTTGGAGCATAAGGCCATTCATTGATAGTCATATAAAGTACCGAGTATGTAGCTTTGTTTCTAATGTTCTTTATCTTTCCTCTGATATTCGGTCCATATTAAGCTCTGGTTAAACTGGAGCGAATCCTGCGCGGGATGCGAAACAAATCCACTCGCGCGGATTGTTCAACTAATTTATATGTGGGTGTCCAAACTGGCGAATAGTCGCTGGATTCGCCTCAGTGTTAACAGTCCTTTATACGTCGGCGTAAAACCTTATTTAGAGACATCCGTAAGGTTATACCTTATATAATTTATTCCAAACATGTTGCTTATACTAATCACAGCTCGTTCCTTACCTCGTGTATAGTATAGCTGCTCATATTCAACTAAAATATACTTCCATACCCATTGGAATTCACAATAGAAACGCTTCTATATATTCTATATTTCATATAGAAAAATAGAAAGCTTTCTTTTGAAGCAATTGCACTCTTTCAAATTAGATTGGTAATGTGAGGATACAGGCAGAAACTCAAAATATTGAAACCAACATAGATGGTCTAATTAGAGAGAGCGCTCAAGGTAAATAAATAGAAATAAATAAAATAAATTAAAAAAATTGATAATTTATTGTAATCACAGTTATGAGACCGACGTTCAATCGGTGTATCATTTTACTCTATCCACCTCAATTTACCATCAAATGCAACCAATGTTTCGCTACACAAGTACAAGCTTAAATGATTACAATATCCGTTCAAAACAATTATAATAATTGGAATATGTCACGTATGTAGAATAAATAAGACTTAACATGCACAAGAGCTATGTACAACGAAATGCAATTTGCTAATATGCTTAAATTAGAATGTGATGCGAGTTTGAGCTCGAGCGTTGGGGCGGATCGGTGGCGACCGTCCGCGTGACGTCACAGGCCGGGGTGCGCGGCGCGATCACGTCATGTTGACGCCGAGCGACCGGCTGGCGTACTCGTACACCACGTACGAGATGGACACGGCCGGGATCACCTTGATAAAGTTGGGCGTGATGCCCCGGTACAGGCCCCGCACTCCCTCGCGTTGAACGATCTCGCGGAACGCACCGCGCATTGTGCCCTCCGCGCCTTGTGCTGCTTTCTCTGGGAAAAACAAGAAAGTTCTGTTAAAGATTGTTCAGAACACAGACTGGAAGTGGCAACTAGCAATCAAGAAACCCTTTGAACTGGTTAAAGGCCAAAAGACACGTAAAAACGACTGATGTGGTTTCCAACGAACTTAGTCAAAACTGAACGACGAAGGTTAACTTTACATTGAGGTACTGCTCCCATTTATGTTGCATTTACACTAGTTATCCTCTACAAAAAAAAAAAACTGATCGATAGCTGCATAAAGTTATAGCACACTTATCAAACCGGAAAGGGATCGGAACCGTATTAACTCGAGCCGTTCAGTATTCTTTGTATGAAATTCCCTACTGTAACGCATACTAATCGGAATCATAACGTAATCGCCTCGCCTCGGGACAAGCTCACGAACCGCGGTGCGGTGCGTTACGGCTTGTCGTCCCCGCGCTTACGGCTCGTCGTTCCCGTGCTTACGTCTCTCCGTACACGAGCTTACGTCTCTTCGTGCACCCTTGCCCCTCTCACCCTTTCGGCCTGCCTGCTGCACCATCAACCAGCGGTCGGCGAGCCGAAAGCGCGGCGTCGCCTAGCCGTAGCCGAGTCGACGTATCGGAGCTTCTGATCCGTTTTGGTTACGTGCTTACGTTAGGTTGAAGCCTGTTTGACGGCGAGGCGAAAGACGATACAGTGCCGATCCCTTTCCGATTTGAGACGTGTGCGACCTTTAGTCTACTCTTTATCGCTTAACGGCTAAAGAGTTATCGGGTAATAAAAACCAGTTCCTAATTCCGGCATAGACGTCCCTAACTTTCCATATTTATGTATGTTTATATGGAAAGATTCTAATGATGTAATAAGTAAAGCGTAGTTACCGTTATCACACGTTGATAACATATATGAAACTGTTTTAATATAGTAAAAGTGCGCAGTGCTGCACACCCCTACCCTATTTCAAGTTAAACAAATATCAACTTTATTTAAATGATTATTAAGTTGAATTCAGAATTTCAGAGCGACTAGCACTATTGAAAAGTTATAAAAATTTGTAGTGTAAACTGAACTTTATTGTGTAGAAATTAAAGTTATTTTTCCATTAATTCATATTTGTTTACATTCTTGGCAAATAAATCACGGTAGGTATAGTCTGCGGACAAGGAAGTGCCAACTAAATGCGAATACAGACATGTGATAACGTTATCAGGTAGGGCGCTATAAGTGATTTTTGGACCATATAAAAAGGTATGTGATATTGATAATGATCTGTGCTGGAGCAGCGGTGGCCCAGTGGTAACGGCCGCGATTTACGAGTTGTAGGTCGTAGGTTCGAATGCCGAGGCGCTTTTCGTTGTGTAAATTATTACATCACCACTTATTTACTTATTTATTTAAAAAAAAGCACAGCCACATCACGTACATTAAAATTGTGCTAAGATAATCTTAATAACTAAAGGACAAGTACATGACAATTACGTCGTATAGAGCATTGATTATATATATTGGTGCCTTGAAAAGTATATTAAGCTAAACTAAAACAGACTAAAATAAGTAAGATGGATGGGTAATAAACATGAACAAAAAAGTTAGAATAAACACTGCTCTCAAAACGGTGAAGGAAAACATCGAGAGGAAGTCCTATAACCAAAAAACCATCAACCCGCACTGGGCCCGCGTGGAGCCCAGTCCCTCTTACAGAGAGGCGGCCTGTGTCCCAGCAGTGGAGACATTATACACACACAGTGGTACACTGAACTTGATATTATTATATTAGGCTATCTGCTATGCCCAAAGATAAAACATAGTTGCAGAATATACGAGTATTCGCAGAATAAGTGCACTGATGACTATTAACCGGTTGAATGACGTAATTAAAAAGTGTGTCTCGCGTGGATCCACGTTAATACGCAGGGTTAACAACCAACATTTACTCTATTCAGTCGTAAGACTTCAAGCAATAAGGTTATTATTAGATAATTCAGCAAATGGCTCAGTCCTAGTAAGTAATAAGAACATTGTAACATAAATAGACACAGACATTGTTTCAGACATCTGTTTACGTTATGTCCATTATCGACCACTGTGTACACAAAAGAAAGCCTTCGCACTCGACAAAGAAACCGATCACTTACTTCAAAGTGTTCGTGACAATACAAATCGAATCAGTGCTTGAACTTTGATTGGCTATGATTCGATCCAATGTGTCGGAGTCAAATATTGATTGAGGGCTACTTGATCCTTTGCGTGTGGCCTCCGCTGCATAAAGGATAATTTGATTGTTCTGTATTAACGATTCAGGATATTTAGTTCTAAATTTTTGGGTTTTGGCGATAGTTTGAAGTCTTTTCCGATTTTTTTTTTTTGGAGTTGGTTTACGTCAGTTAACTCTAGAATTTCGGTCCACTGAGATTAGACTCGTAAGATTTACAAGATTTGAATTGAAGATGTAGATAAAAGTATAGAATAAAAGACGTCGTAGAGTAATCTAGCATATACTCTGGATACGTGTGTTGCCCTAATGAATGATCTGTCGGAGTTAGCCTCATGCGCGAGGTGCTAGGTTTTTATAGGCAGCTTTCTGCGTAATCGATCATACTGCTAACAGAATAAAACATAAATTACCTTGAGCTTGCAACCGCGTCCGCACTAGCGCCAGAGGGTACGAGCAGACTTGTCCCAGCGTGCACGAGGTACTGCCACACGCCAGCAGAAGCAACATGCCTGGCTGTCCGTTGTGAGCCTGATACTTGGATATGTACTTCTTCTTCAGCGTCTCGTACACCGCGAGGTCTATCCCTGCATACGGCACTATCCCCAAAATATTTGGAATGTATCCTTTGTAGAAACACTTTAGCCCCTCCCTTAAATATATCTTTTTTGCAGCATCCAGTATCCCACTGTACTGGCCAGTCTTTCTTAAAGCTAATCTTGTTTTCAACACCTCCAATGGATAGATCACAGTCTGGGCCATCGCGCCGGCCGTGGCACCCGCCACGAAACGTTCGTGAATTTCTAATGGGTGATTGTCTCTCAGTTCGCCTTTTATTAGTCTTTTTACTTGTTCATAAGCTGCGAATTTTAATGCCGATTCTGGTGCTATTTTAATTACATTTATGCCGTTCCCCCGCCATAAACCGCGTATACCTCCTTCACTAATCATTTTTGCTAAACATCCTCTCATATTTTCTCTAACAGGATTGACCTGAAAGTAGATAAAATCCGATATTAGTTTATTATTACATATTTGATGAATTTTAAAACCATACTAAAAAAGGATGAAGGACACAACAGGTTTTACGTTTTGATAAAATCTTATGACAGAAGTAGGGAGTTACTAAGTTGTTTATATTATTTAGCAACATTATCATCATATCCATCTAAAGACGTCCACTGCTGGACACAGGCCTCCCCCAAGCATCGCTGCAAGGATTTGTAGGTACTGCGCTGCCTGAATGATAAAAAAATATCTTTAGCATTCATACTGGAAATAAAAATGTCTTTGAAACTCAAGAACACGCTCCTCTGCGTGGAAGCAGTGTTAATTAAACGATGATTAGAAAGAGCAATACAACCAAAACTTAAGTTCTGGGCGGTGTAGCGACCTCAACTCCACTCATCCAAAGCTAATTCTTTAAGCTGCGTATAAGGTCAACCTTTGTCTTTACAAGAAATAGTTGCACAGAGAATAGACAACATACCTGCAGAAATACTTTAAGTCTATCTAAAGGTGCTGTACAGGTCCGGCTGACTGCGCCAGCAATGCCTCCAGCCAATAGATGGCGCCACCACTTGCCCGTTTGTAACTCGCTTGGTGTGAAGTCATCGGGCACATTCATGTCCTCGCCAATATCCAGGTACTGGAAACAAAAATGAACACGTCAGTATTTTGAAGAATTAAGTAGTTAAATAGGAAACATTACCAAATAAGATTTACCAGAATTGAACCTGTAATCAAAGAGTCAATTTGCTAAAGGCATTTCTTTGTATCTGTATCTTCATTGCAGTGCCCATAGTTTTTAATCACATGTTGATTGAGTAAAATACAATTATTTATTTAAAATGGAAATCTAAAGAATGAATGGAATGTCTAAAGACATACTATAATTATATACTACTACAGACAAAAACGACTACTTTAGACAAAAACTTTGAACCTTTACTAACTTTTAAACTTTTTTTGAAACTTGAGACTAAAACTTAAATACTTTTTGTCTAAAGTTTTGAGTATAAAATGTCGACCAAAGAAAAAATGGATGGACAGTGTGAATGATGGTTAGAAACCCCGATGCATAAGACTAATAGACAAGTATGGAAGAAAAATACATGTTGCGCCGACCTCAAATAATTTGGGATAAGGGCAGGAGAAAGATGAGGAAGAGACTTTTTGCCCAAAATGCACTCAGCTTGCATTAATCGACTAATGTATTGGTGCTAATACTGTAATGTGACAAATTCATAATCCATTTTAAATTATTGCTACTCACCTAAAAACTAAGCATTATGAATCATCTAAGCTATAACATTTCTATGATGTCATGTAGTAGACCGGTATTACAGAACCTAACTCAATACAAGCATTACTTAAAACAACCAACCGACCAATCAAATGGCTTAAGGCAAAAGCACCAGTGTTGCCCGCGAGATCATTTTTTTTTTACGTTTTTTGTGATTTGCTGGTCAGTATTAAGTTCCAAGTTGATTAAAATATGATTCGCGACCGTAACAAATATACAGAATAATAATCATTAAAGTCATCAACACAACTCTCGAAGACCAAGTAATCCTACTGAATGACTATTTCATGAAATCTTGACATTTTACGATTATACTAACTTAACAAGTTGTCACAAAACATATTTTAATCATCGTACAACTTAATACTGACCAGCAAATTGCAAAAAGCAGAAAATTTTAATTTCGCGGGTTACCTTAGCGCTTTCTCCTTAACTAGTTTTAAGTATTGTGTAAGTAGGTAATACGGGCCTTTTTTCCTTTTTTTCTTGGCTCCGGTTCTTTCTCTTCAGGTTTCTTAAAGTTCCATACTTTAGTCTCATACTTAAGTTGTTCCGCCTGCCGTAATACTGATAGCATTAATTTATTTGTATGCATATTATATAAATTACATCTTATTGCTACGTTTGATTTATGTCGTACACTGAAAGTCAAGCTCCATCCCTGCAAATTTTACTTCATTTTACAGAAACCTATTGATCGGTTCAAGTTACAACGTTGCGTTTAAAAATAGAGAAAGCGCTAACAATGGATCATCCAATCAGTGTGCATTTGCAACATCTTTCCCTTACTGGACTATTCTACTTTCTTATAACCAACCACAAGCATCCCCAAATTACTTCTTTATCGTTGTGTGGCGCCACAGAGACGGAGATCCCTTATTTTACTTGTAAACAAAACCAAAAAGTCTATCACAGGACAAGACAGCCTCTTATGTAGGGCTAAGTTGTTTAATGAACAGCAGTTACCGCCGCATCTTTGTAGAGGCGCAGCTTCTTTAATTCCAAATCCAATGTGAGTGATAGAAGGGCAACGTATAGTCTCCAACGCATCTTTGATTTCTTGAGTAAGCCTGTATGAACGAAAAATTTCAGGATATACTGGGTCGTCCTGCACATTGTCGAGTTAATTTAGACTACCAGAGTCAGAAAACAATCATTTTATTTATTTTGAATTGTTTTATGGTCGATGATGAGTATTTGACAGATAAACTACGTAAAAAATGTCAAAATAATGTACTGTGGCGTTTATTTTTTTAATTAGCGTTATGAAGTTTTTGTTAACCATTATGAGCAAAGGAGGTAAAATGGATTTAATACAAAATTCTGGTAATATTGTCCTTAAATTAATGGTTGTGTAAGTTAAGACTTTACTGGCCTGTTTGTGGCTTTGTGACCACATAATTACATCAGCCATAATAAAAAAAATTACATTGCTAGCTGTCCTAGCTGATGTAGTGAAAGTATAAATCCAACCACAGTGCAATGAATCTTTTTCTACATTTTAATAATTATGAATAATTTTTAAGCAAGTAAAGAAATAAACAATATTAAATTTAGTTAAATAAATAATAAATGAATAGATAGACCTGCATCTATATAAATAAAATATTAATAGAACAAGTGAATGAATGGAAATATAAATACATAGGTAATCCATACTAATATTATAAATTCGAAAGTAATTCTGTCCGTCTGTCTGTATGTTACATTTTCACGCCTAAACCACTGAACGGAATTCAACAAAATTTGGCAGAGAGATAGAATGCGCATCCCGGGGAAGGACATAGGATAGTTTTTATCGACATACCTCGCGGTCGAAGCCGCGGGCGGAAGCTAGTCAGATATAAATATAAACTGTTAATATAAGTTGGTTATTAACAATAAATAAAAAAATGAAATAAAGGAAAGGAAAATTAATAAAACGCTCTCTCTACTTATTTAAAAATTTGCTGTGCCCGACAGGGTCCATAATGTTTATATTATTTTCTTATTTACCACCTGTAATTGTACATTAGCGATTGCAATAAACGATTTGAGATTTAGTTTTGAATTTAAATTTATTTGCATACAAATGTTATATTGATGGATGGATGGATGGATGGATGGATGGATTAATGGATGTTGGCTGAGAGGTTCGACTGTCACTACATTAACCATTGTTGTATGCTTAATGTAGTGACAATAGCAAGAAAATCTGTTTTATTACTAACATAGTTTGTAAGTATAATATTGTTACTAACACTATGAGTCTTGTTGCTCGAAATAAATGATTATTATTATTATTATTATATTAGTTTTCTTATGACAAGCACCTTAGCTTTAGGTGCTTGATTATTTAGCCAATGTAAGTTGCTAAAACAATTGCTATCTTCCATAACAAGACCTTTCTAAAGCATAGCTCGAGTCGAATTAAACTGTGCCAAGACCGCCTATATCCGGATCCGGTTTCTCAGATAAGTGTAGACTATAGGCTGACCGCTTAGGGGCTTACATGATCTAAAGGGGGGGCACTGTCGGACTGCATAGAAAAGAAAGAGAAGCGCGATGCACAACGCAGGTAATTTATTGCAAAATAATAAGCAATTATTTCATTACAAAAAATCTATTGTTTAGAAAAAAAAATTAAAACACATGCCTTTTAGTATGTTGCTTGTAGAATAATCTGACAAAAAATCAGAATGATTGCATGTACCTATATATTAGTATGGTTTTTATTGTAAAAAGAAAGTTTTTAGAGGTATCTTCATGATATTTTTCTATCGTATCAAATTAGTTGTATTATGATTTCAACACACTATCTACCTAGCGTATATCCTGAAGAACATGATACATTTTTCTGATTTTGTTTACTGTAGTCGATCCATATACTTTTATTGTTTCTAAAACTTGCGTTTTTTGCATTTAGGTCCTGTAAGCCCCTTAACTGAGACGTTGCCTGAGGTAACTGCACGGTGCGGGAGGGGTGATACTCGTAGTTATCAAAAGCTGACGAATCACCGAGCTCTCGCATCACGTCACCCCACCCCTCCCGTACCACGCTGCTACCTCAGGCAACGTGTCAGTTAAGCGGTCGGCCTATAGTAGCGAATTGATCTTTATTCGATTACGTATCGTCTGAGAGCTAATTAGAAAGTGAAATGCGGATTCATCCCACGTTACTTGTTTCTTCTGATTTTTTTATGGGAAGATTTAAACTTTAACATTTTTATTAATACTCACTACTATTATTATTACCTACCCTTAAGACACATCAAATTGCTTAGCCATAAAACTTTCACTCGCCAACAAATCTGAATAGTAAAACTAACAAGGATAACAATCACCCTAATATTATAAAGGCGAGAGTTTGTAAGTGTATGTCTGCGTTTTTATAAATGTTTGTTACTTCTTCACGCTCAAACGGCAGGATCAATTTTAATAAAATTTTGTATGGAGGTAGCTGACACCCTGGATTAACATATAGGCTACATTTTATCCCGATATTCCCACGAGATCGACATTTACGCGGGTGAAACCGCGGGGCGCAGCTAGTAACATATATTTTAGTATAGGTACATAATAACATATCCGCCAATACACTGCATATAATATCTACTATTTTACCATCACTGCATAATCCGCCAGGCAACATATCTAGACCTATAATTAAAACCTTCGGTCCTTATCGATAACATGTCAAGAGTAAATGGCATATATGGTTGGTTGTGTCGTCATCGTGCTAACGCGTCCCCTGACCTACAAAATAATCGGCTAGACGGTCTTGTGACGTCTTTATGAAAACCATTATCTTATCTATCATTGTAAAAGTAGTTCGCGGGTTTGTATTAGGATTGTGGGCAGACTGTCTCCGTGGTCACTCTTTTGTGTAGCTGTAGTGCACTGTGAATTTTATATCCCAAGCGTAGCATTACATTTAAGCAAGTCCATTAGCGAATTTGTTCGCTAAAAGGAAAACTTTGTTATTAAATATGTAGTAACATTACTTTTCGTGATAAAAAATATATTGATTTGAATTAATGTGGATATTGTTAGTAAAAGTTCCAATCACCAAAGAGATCAATCACAAACATTGTATGAACAAGTAACTGGCTGTATGATAAAGAAAAACGCGCGCGAGCCAAATTCAAATAAAAAAGTTTGTGAAAAAATAATAACGCGCGAAAAGCATTCTACCTTCGTTCGTAATTGTTTTCTCACATTGGGATTTTACTTAGAAAAAAATGAGTATGTCTTCCCGAAGTCACATACACATCTGCAGACATCTGCCTAGCCTTTTCCCAACTATGTTGGGGTCGGCTTCCAGTCTAACCGGATGCAGCTGTATTTACATACTAGTATTTTACATGGAGCGACTGCCTATCTGACCTCCATAACCCAGTTACTGGTATGTTAAGTTACTGTTATGTCTTCCTCAAGTAATTGTATAGTAATAATAATAAATAATCGTACTCTTATTCATAAGTTGCACTTACTTTATTTTTTCATAGAGGGATAAAAAGTAGTGTCCACCTCGGGAGCAACACTATTTTAAGTTCGAGTGACGTTCTTTGAGCTGCGCTAGAATCCTTCGCTCCGATCTGGATTCAAACAAACACTCTCGCCTTCAAAATAGTTGTTTGCTCCCTTGGCAAACAATAAATATTTTGATACATTCCACTAGTTAAAACAGTGGGTTCGGTAGACAAATGATGTCAAGGATAGCCGTCAGTGGGTTCGCATTCGGTTGAGACTCATTGCCTAACTCCGGTAAGATACAAGGTTAAAGATAAAATAAGTACCTTTTAAAATATTGCATTGAGTTATTCCTAACGATAGTGATGATCAATGAAACACTGAGCGGCATTGATCGAACGTCGCATTCTTGAAAAGTAGTTTTTCGAACACGACAAGAAGGAAATAATTTTTCCCATGACGTATTGCTGCCCATATATTTGTATAATTTTAATCACAATAGAATATGTAACATTTAATCAGCCTTATTAAGCTTGACCTTGCGATACAATTTTTTTACGTAATGCGGTCAAAGTCAAGCGATTGGTCAATCGATACAGGTAGGTACCTGCTGTCATAGAAAAGCAGTTAGGGTGCTTACATAAAGAAGCGTGTTTTCGGTCCCGACTGGTACAGGTCTCTGCAAGTTGATCTTCGGAAGGAAACGGTTTATCTGTTTCTTTATGTGTGAGGCCCATAAGCTAATGTGGGTCTATTTCACCCGCACCGATCGGTACCAACCCGCACAGACTCGCCTGCACCGGGAACCTGTTTTTTTATGTAATTTAAAAACTTCCTAATGTACTGATTATGGTGTAGTTTTTATTTTTATATTTACAAGTTTTACTAAGAGGCCTGATGGAAGCAGACCGAAAATGTCGAAAAAGGATAATAAAAAACTAGTGATGCAAACTTGTTCTATTGACCTTTGAAGGTTCCTGTTTAGGAACCTGGTGATCAAACGCTCTTAGCAGAAATATCTCTAGAAACCATTGAATTTTAATGTAACCGGTTTCTTTACTTCACAGGAATTGCCATTCTATACTAGAAAGATATATACAAAATAATGTCATCGGTCATAAAATAAAGGTAATTCTGTGTAGCCACTTCGAATATCAATTCCATATAGAATGTTAAACCATTTAATATTAATAGATTAACAAGTGGCATTTCAAATACAAATATATATTTTTATCATCATTAGTCATGAACTCGTGACATTTAGATAAAGCCATAAAAAAAAAACATTGGCAGTTCGTAGAAAATCTAAAACCCGAAGCCGGAGTTTACCTAATCTTTTCAGAAAACTCAAAGGACGCAAAACACGCGAAAATACTATATAATCAACTTGAATGGAGAAACGGTACTGCGGTGCTATTATGTAAAAAAATCACCGTGATAACTTAGGTGACAATGATTTCAAGTAGGTAATATACAAGTCAATGTTAGGAGAAGTGGGCTTAAAGCGACCTGTCATTCCACCTGATGCTAGAGATTGACACTATAACACATTTTCACTTCAAGCTTACTTCACCTAAGTTTCCACGGTGATATTCTTTACAGAATAGCTTTACTGTCTGTCGATTCTGTAAAAATCTCACCGTGAAAACTGAGGTGATTTGAGTTTGTTTTTGCTAGGAAATGACACTATTGACAGCTCACTCCACACTCACTTCACCTAAGTTTTCACGGTGAGATTTTTACAGAATAGCACCGCTGTTCAGCAATGTTATTTTGTAAAAATCTCACCGTGATAACTTAGGTAAAGTGTGCTGCCATTCCGCATGATGCTAGGGATTGACACTATTGACACCGTGGGCTGTTCTAAAGCGAAACACTCACGTCTATGTAGCATCGTAAATATGATCGTTATGTTACGAAACAGCCCACTGTTCAGTGTTCACTGTTACGTTAATGTGTTAATTTATAGCGTGTCACGGTGTGGTTCAGTGTCGCGGCCACGGCATTCACTCATGAGCTAAATTTTCAGTTTCCTTTAAGGTCAAAATATTTATAATCACGAAAAAGCAAAACTGTAGAATATTTTACTCTACATATTTGCAAGTTATCATCATTTAGAGAAAGACGCAATGGCGGGCAAAAGCCGAGACGTATTTATGAGTCGTATAATTAGCTATTGCAGTTTTTTTTTTCACGAATTGAGGCGCGCTTTACTTGTGCTAACCAAGTGTATAAACACGCTATGAATTTGAGGGTAAAGACGAGTAGCGGCAGCACATTACACACATTTCCGATTTACCATTTTTCCGAGGTACCGAGAGCACACGGAGAGCTCCTGCTTTTACACACACTTTCACAGCGTGACTGTACATAATTATAAATTGTTTGTCTGTCTGCGACTACCTTACGTCAGATTATAAATATTAGAGATTGCGACGAGTGATGTGCCCCAATTTCAAGCAAAATGTTTTAAAATAACCATCCGTGTGACCTTGCTTTTAAAGTTAGATCTAGAATATGTCTCGAGCACAGACTCATTAAAAACTGTCCTACGTAAGCACTGGCTGTTCGAATAAATTGATAAGTGCATAAAGTCATACAGGAAAGTATGAATCACTGCGATAAGGATATGTGTCCTACAATATATTATTAGGATTTCCCCGACGTGTTTAATGAATGTTGTTTGGCGCCATACTCGGGTGCGTGACGCAATAAGCGCGGATGACGCGTCATCATCGTCGCGAAGCATGCGCTGACGTTGCGTCGTATACGTTCAGGCTCGCTATGATCCTCTATCGACATACTATCGAATACAATCTTAAAATGTGCAATTCAGTTGAGGTTATAATTGACTTCAGGTTTTAGACATGTGCACGTAAAGCAAATAAAAAAGGGTTCTTCATAAAAATTTAATGTCTTTCTTCAATTACTTATCTTCAGTCATTACAGTTTCCGGTTCTTAGTTTAACGGGTAACATTCAGCAAAGATTACGTCAGAAGATATGGTAAAGGAAATGTGTATTCAGAAACTAAACTTTACTATGCAGCGTGTACAGTTCTCGCAAAACTTCAGGGCTGGTCTGAAGTTAGCGCTATCTTCGACCCCGCACCCCTGTTTTCACACCTTAGTTTCGCTCATTGCTAACTTAGCACGATACACGTCTAGTTAAGAGCGACCATAATGTTTGGAGTCGGAGAACTCTAGCAAGTAGCAACTAGTTGGATTGATAAGTAGCAAGAACGCCAACCTAGGCGGACGTGTACTATACTAAGTTGATCCAAATATACTTATTAGTTGACAAAATGTGTCACGTGTGCGCAATTTTCACTCACATGTATTGTATACGAAAATTAAAACGATGCCAGAATTGACTTTGGTAAGAAGTCATTAGTTAGTGATTAAATTTTGATATTAAAATATGAAATTAACATAGAAAAAAGAAACGTTATCCACGAAGCATATTTTAATTCTCCTCAAACAAATAATAACAGGAAAATTTAGCAATCAGAATGATGTAGGTAATTTAAAATAACGACGATATGAATAATAAACTTACAAAGTCAGTGATAGGATAGGAGTTAATGATAACAATTGTGTATATAGAGCTATATTTTATTAATTTTTATGCTCTGTAAATTGGACTTTCCAGACAGCAAGTTTATTCGCTTTTGTTCACATAAACACTGACTGACGTTCACTTTGTTATATTCAAATAATATAATAAATGATGCTACAATCTTTACAGCGCTACTATTTGCTTGTTTGCATTCCATTTAATATAACATTAACCTAATTTAAAGAAGTGATTCATATAATTTACAATTAATTGTGCTCGCCTCCAATTCATTTGATATTAGCGACCGACGTTACATCCTGGTGACGTTACACCGATAAGAGTTAGGTTTCTTTTTTAGCGTGTCTTGAATATATAAATCGATACATCGAGTAACAACTCTATATAGTACAAGCATATTTGAACTGTCGCGTGCACTGATTCAATCGTCATCGATTTGAATTTTAAGGTGGTCGGCATCGACTAAATAATCGTATGGTTGGTGTAGACCTTTTATCTATAAGCTTCTTGGTGTAGACTGACTTTATTTATTTAACAAATATCTAACCGCCTAGTTATCACTACGGCACCTGTTGCGATATGTAGGGCATGCGTTTTGGCGCTGATATAACTTGAAAGTTAACGGTCTATGTAATTCGCTAGCAGACTTAAATTATGACCTACAAAGCAACAATTTGCGCTTATTACCAGGTCAGACATTATTCTCACACTTTGAAGCTAACTTTTTGTCAATGATTGATCATTATGGTCGCCTACCCTCTAGTCTAGATAATTCAGCAACCATGGAATACAGACATAGTATCTGGAACCTTCCAAGGATCTGGCGATCATAATGGTAACCGGCGCATGGAATTATGAATCATCATCATGATCATACGTATTGATAATCAATTTGTTTTTAATTAAAAAAAAGAAAGATCAAAGCACAAAGAATTACGCAAATTAGGGAAAATCCATTGAAAATATTTTACACTGCACAACTGGTTTCTACGTTTTGTAGTAAGTACAAAGTCCATGAAATTTGCACAGCATATTTTAGCAGAGTGTGGGTGTGTGAATATTGTACGCTCAAGCAAGATTTTTAGGATAAGCAAGTACCTATTTGCTGCCTGAAATCGCAATATCATTCTGACATGTGTAAAGAATCAATCAACATGATAGCAAGCTGACTCTGACGATGTGCACAGACAGAGTATTAAGTAATGATCTGCAAGATTTTGATGATACTTTTAGAAATAGGATACCCCGATGTCCCAGATAGATAAGAAATATGATTTAATATAATTATTATTCTAATGATGACGAAGAATAAACTAAAAGCAAATTAAAATGATTCAAAACACAAACTTTTAACACAGAGAAGAGTGAAAGTACAGTATAGTAATCAAAGAAAGTTCAGCAAAATTCGCTAATTCGCATAGCAGCGCCCACGCCCAGCATGAAAAGTAGGCTATTTTAAATGTTAAAGAAATCATCCATCACTATGACATTTTTAACATTCATACATTACATTTGCAGCATTGATAAAACTTAAATATAAGTAATCATAGTGATTGTGTAAACTTAATTCAAACTCTTTAAAGTTGTTGCCTAGGCAACGCAAACACCACGCTTCCAAGGTTAAAGTTGAAATTAACATTTTGAGAGGTAACGGAATAATAATTATAATATGTTATTAGGTACAGGTACCGCATGACTCATATTTTATCAATCGACCAGAAGCTAAAAACCCCATTTTGTAACTTCATATAACCAAACTCTACGCTATGACACGTGTTTCCCGCTTATGCCGTTATTGGATATTCCCGAACGCGCATGACGGGTGTGAAAGAGATAACATGCTTTACAAACAGCGGGACATATGAATTTTTCTTACACCTAATACTAAATTTTATTCCTGAACTTTTGAAAACGTTCCAAATTGCAAGCACTTATGTAAAGTTTAAAGAATGGACAGGCTAGGTCATACCTTCAAAAACCATTCCCAAGCGTCGTCGTAAGACTCCATATCCATCAGTGTGAAAGTCAAAGTGGAAACTATGGACCCGTTCCCAACGCAACGTATTTAGTAACTGGCATCGTCTCGACCAGCTGTCCTAGCTAACCCGAATTTAGAATGCATTTACCTTTGCCAAACAGCGACGAAAGACGATCAAGAAATCCTCGAAGACATCGCCGGTGGTTACAGTTAACTCCTCCATTTCCAGAGACATTTTATCAAGTTTACAGTTTTGTAAATAAGACAAATATAATAAAACTATTTAAAACTAAGATCACAGACGATTTTCTTCTTTGGAACTATTTCAGATCGTATATTTAAAATTCGAGTGTGCGTACGGCTTCAGCAATACGACCACGCGTCTCACTCGGCCAACGGGCAGCCTCACACTGAGCACTCGGCGTGAACTGCACGACCAGCACGACGAACGATACGGTTTCGTCATTGTGATCGGGCAGAGAACCGCGTGCCACCGGTTTTGTGTGGTCGACGAATACCGAGCCCCGATACCAAGAATTGATTCGCACGCTTTCAAAGTCGCTGGTGGACCCGATCGTGCAGTGAAATCGGCGCGAATTCAGATACAGTGGTACGGGCAGAAAAACAGCTGATAATGAAGGCGCGTTCAGGTCGATATACAAGTTCACTGGGGGCTCGCCCCATACGTATTTTGATTTAGGATAGGACAAGGTATTGCGGTGCTGGTTAGCAACTGTGCTTCGCTTGGTATTTAAGCAATGTGAGCGAAGGTGAAAGTGTTCGCTTTACTTGAATTTATTAAGAAATTAGTCCAGAACAATGCTGAATTGCTGATTTAGGTGATTCGAACAAGGCAAACCTTTATACATAATATTGTTTAAACGTACTTAAGGTATTTCTTAACTGCGTAAGATGGAGATAAACCGGGCTGAACTCTTCAATAGCATAGTCATAGTCAAGTATTTTATCTCCTTTTTTGTTCTGAATGCTATTGCTTTGGATATTGCACAATGTACCTTCCATTTATGCATTGCCATGATATGTTCACTTTTTAATTTTTTCCTACTTCTATTTATACTACTTGGTGATCCATCAGTCGTGAGCGCTTCTTCAAATTACGGCTTCATAAACACTACGTTTGTTTATGGTGCCAAAGAGAAGGCTATGTGCCCAGCAGTGGGCGAAGACGAACTTGTTGGTGATGATGAGATGGTCCATTTGATTTGACTGATGTTTCACAAAAATCATGGGACTGCTAAGAGGTACCAAGTCATGGAGTAGTTTTGTTCCCCCAAATAGTGAAATATAATAGATTAACTGTAGAAACGAAACCGGTTCTGAGGAAATTAAACACACATGTTTAACGTCACACCTGTAATGTTATCAAATCTTTGGCACGTGTTGATAATAAAATGACGGAGTGCTGTGCTGGTGACGTAAAATTATTTGGTCCATAGTATTTATTTGCAGGCCATTTAGTATAGTGTTGTTAAATACAACCTCTTGATATTCTTATGTTATGATGAACTAGCAGCGCCCCGCGGTTTCACCCGCATAAGTGTCGATCTCGTGGGAATATCGGGATAAAACTACCCTAGGTCCTTTCCCGGGACTCAAACTATCTCTATACCAAATTTCATCTAAATCGGTTAAGCGGTTTAACCGTGAAGAGGTAACAGATGTCACACTTTCGCATTTATGGATGTTGAAAGCTTCGATGTGGAATTGCAGAAAGGGGAGAAGAATTTTCAATCACGCCGTTGTGCGAAAAAGGAAATGAATTTTCATATCCGGTTTCAACCATTGTCACTTTTGGTTATTTGAAAATATTCAAACAAGTCACTTTATACCAGACATTCTGTTGAATACAGGGCCTCAAAAATATCATTAATGGCATAGGTAATAACAAGGTGTTAGATTCTCTTTTAAGATTGTTGAAATTACCTGTAGCACAGTACCTGTAGCCAGTAGATAGTGTCATAATCATAATATTAATAAGAGCATAAGATTCAATAATGACGCATCCCGGCAGATATTGCTTGTATCCTCGGTCTCGGATCATAAGCTGTAATCACGGCGGCTGATGTTGCTCGTTGCTTCGTAAAATATTAAAAAGATCTTCGGGGTATTCGATAAATCAATGACATTTTTAAAGGTGCACAAGGCTTTATTACAACATCACACTGTCATATTTATAATCACTAAGCGGAAACGGTTAAAAAATAATTACGAAAACGAAAATAGACATTGATATAAAATACATTATCATGTATTTGTTTGCTCTGGTAGAAATTCGACAGAGGGCCAAAAACGTTCCTAGAGGGACACCTTCATTCCCATTCAGAAAAACCACGAAGCATGGGATTAGCAAAAAAAGGTAAGTACATCAACATCTAATTTAACAGTCAACAGTGTAGCATAATCAGAATATAATGTCTCTACTCCCTATTGTTGGGACACAGGCCTCTCTGCGAGAGGAAGTGGCCTGTGAGTCTGTGATGCACCACGCGGGCCCAGTGCGGGTTGGTAGGTGTCTTAGTACATGCCGGTTTCCTCACAATGTTTTCCTTCACTGTTTTGAAAGCAATGGTGATGTAATTATTTACACAAAGTAAAACGCCAGACTGGGTTACACCCGCGATCTATAACTTGTAAGTTGGGGAAGTTATCTCTGGGCTACCACTGTTCCGTAATTATGTAATATGCACGGATTTGTAGACAGATGGCAACTGTGATAAATAGATCAAAGTGAAGCTAGATCAAACCTTTTACAGTACAAGTGTCGATATTGCTCTTATGGTCTGACCACCGTCCATTAAATATTATGTAGGCTGCGGTTTAGTTTCACTAATTAATTTAAGCCCTATATACTCGTACATATATTGCCGAACTCAACTGGAAGAAATAGGCAAAAAATATTGTAGAACACGCCAAATTCGCTGGTAATTATCAGCTCTTTTGAATGAAAATTCGTCAGAGACCACTTTGCCTGGTCGTTGACCTTGGTTTCCAATCTTTTTGGCGTAAGTCTTTGCCCAACAGTTTTTTTCTTTCCGCATCATCAGCAAAACTTTTACGTCATTATTATTACAATTCAGATTGCACTACATACCTACGTCTTCATAACTGCTGCAGTGCATTAATTGAACAATTTAATGATTCTTTAAATAACACGCCAGAAATGTATGGTGGTTGTCAAACAAAATCAGCAACGAGGCGACACCCAAGGTAAAAATATCGGTAGTGTCTCACTCTCACCCCATTACAATTAATAATACATGTACAGAAATGGCAGGTACATGGCAAAGAAATTGTCATTTCTATTTCTTACGAAAAGGAGAGTGAATATAGACGTTTATCAAACGACGATTCTTATATTTTTACGAACAATGGCAAGCCAAGCATTGACGTTGCTATTTGTGGGCCATATATCGTCGCTCGCATGATTAAAAGTCCTGTCTCATGTTTCTCATTTTTTAGCTGATCTGAGTCAGGACAACTACACTCTTATATTCGTGATTCTTTACACTTTTCACTAATCATCGTACCTCTATGTTATTTGGATCTCAAAATATAACCATTTTGAAAGGCAAGAAAATTTAAGAATCACGAATGAAAAAATGTAGCCGTCCCAACCCAAATCAGCTAAAAAATTATATAGGACTATTAGTCATACGAGCGACGATATAATACCAAAAAATAACGCTCGTTACCACTTCTGCAAACAAGAATCGTCGTTGCTCAGGGTTTTAAATAAACAAAGAGTTGCCATGCTGGCTCAAAAGTCGCTGGAAAGAGTGGTTTAAACCGAAATGAGAGTCGAACGAACTAATTGCTAAATAAAAATGTTGAAGCACAGGCGCCAGCAGCGCTGGTCCAAGAACGAACCCTGGCAATAAACCAATTAGGTTGAAAGTCGGAACAGAGTTAAGATGAACGCCATCAATGGAACATGAATAGAATACCTATTTAATTATAATCATTATTATCATAATACACAAGACAGTAAAGACCAGTGACTAAGATTACAGAAAATACAAAACAAGGAAAAGAATGTTTGGCAGAATTACAACTTGTCACCAGCAAGGTTGATTCGCTGTTTTTTTTTGACGTAATGATTGTTTCTCACTGTAGTGAATGTGGGAAACGTGGAATATGTGCGTAATGTTTATATCTTGTCGGAACCGGAACCGAAAGTGGTTTTTTTATACGCTTTATCAGTTTTGCCTAAAAAGTAATAATGCATGGACACAACGAGATGCTCCCATGATCACCGCCCTCTAGTATTATGCTAATGGGATCTTGGGTGACCTCAGTAACGAAGATTGTTATTAAATATACGTTGACTTGATTGTCATCAAATTGTAAATAAAAGTCAAAAGTATGCTACCTATATGGAGCCATTATTTGCCATGTTATAGCAGCAAAATGTTGAGTTAGTTTAAATTTGCACAGCATAAACATAAATGAATTGATCCGCTAATGAGATTTCGCTGCAACTATCGAGGTACATATGTAGCTAACATCATTAGAAGATAATTTGTGGGCTTGATTATCAGGATATTAAAATTATCCATTTAGTCGCAAAATGATCCCTTTGTTATAAAACAAAAAGCCTAACAAATACTATATACATACATAAGTGAACCATCTTAGCAGAACTAAAGCAACATTACATAGTAGTAAGTTTTCAAAATATGGCACACCAAATTGTTTTGTAGAAACGTACGTAGGTGTTGATATTTCCTTACTCGGAACTGAACGAGCATTGTTTTCCAATGGTAGGCTATCTCTTCCGCTAATGCGTATACTCGTAGCATTGAGTTCATTCATGAGCACGTAGGTGTTTGATATTTCCTTACTCGGAACTGAACGAGCATTGTTTTCCAATGGTAGGCTATCTCTTCCGCTAATGCATATTATTGCATAGCATTGAGTTCACTCATGAGCACGTATGATAATAGGTTACCCAGTAAACAATCGGTCTTTCTTAGAATAAAATATTTCTTTATTTGCACAGAAAGTAGGTGTAAGTTACAGATGTTAAGTTTAAAATTATCCCATACTAACTACGTTGGTGGTGCCTCATGTGAAGTCATGTGTGTGTGCACCTTATTCGTGATATAAGTACTATTAGTTATTCTGTGGTATTATTATTAAACCAATGAACAAACAGTGATGTCTCTATTTGGTTCTCTAGCCGGCTTTGTGACTTAATATTGTGAGTGTGAGGACTGTGTGGGTCATTGCTTTTTTTTTATACTTTGTTTTAATCATGATCTGGCAGTTTGAGTAATTTATGCGGCCTACCCAAATGTCCATTCTCTGGTATTGTTCGTAGTCTTTGAACTCTTTAAGTTCAGGGTTGAGCTGCACGATTATTGACAAATGCGTGCACTGACTGGACAGGTCCACTCAATCTGTGTAGTTCTTTCCTTATGGTGCCACTACTCGATATTTTTTCCATACTTTCGGGAGAGTATTACTCCAGTTTGACATTGTGCATCCAAAGTTAAACAAGATATCGTTTTGTCTTATTATTAACTAGCTTCTGCCCGCGACTTTTCCTAATGAAAACTTTAATTTATTGAAAAAATTGTTTTCTTAGATCGATATAGTAAGACTTTTAGAGTAGAAATTGAAACAAAATTATCTTTAGCAGACTTTGTACTTACGCCGATTTGAAACTGCAACATTATTTTTATCCGATCAATATCAAAGAATATTTGATTGGTTACAGGTAATAAATCAAAATTGGTCAATTTTGAATGTCCAAATTAAAACGATGTTTCATTGAGTTTTCATCACATCACTAGTAGAGATAGTGTGGCATAATTTTTTAACGAAATGACGGTAAGAAGTGTCATTTTAATGGAGTAAATTAAAAGTCGGACTATAGACGTTGTGCGTGTAGCTAGCGTCTAACTGCTCATCACTGATACTATGTGTGTCTGACACGAAAGCCAGGTGAGACAGCGTGCCTTTTGGACTCACTCACTGGTGGTCATGAGAGCACCAGTGAGTTCGAGCTCGCGACTAGTTCCACCTTTTTTTTTCAGGATGGGAAATCATCAAATGACCCCTCCCGCTCTGGGTGGGGCGGAAGGGAGTGTCAGACTCTTACTGACTAAAACCCACCCGTATTCCTTCCTTAGCCTTTCATGTTCCGGGGCAGCGGTAACCCTTTCGGACAATCCCGCTGAACTAGTTCCACCTTAAAATACCATTTCAAACATCAATCTAAATGGTCTTCATATGATCTGACCAAGATTATATGTATGGACTTTAAGACCCCCCCCCCATTAAATCAATGTCGCCGATCGGAGAGATCTTCTGTCGTAGTAGTACTATTAGTCACTTAGCTAATGGACATACGCTATTTCCAGAATTACGGCTAATTGATTCTGCGGTTGCTGTTGTTACATGGTCTCGCATGCAGGTTTGCAGGTCAAGTTGAATTGAAAAGTTACTTTTATTGCAATAATAAGTAACCTTATTCATCACTACATATTATAAAACAATGTTCCCCCGCCGCGTCTGTCAGTCTGTTTGTCTGTCTGAACGCGATAAACTAGAAAACTACCGAACGGATTTCCATATGGTTTTCACCAATGGACGGAGTAATTAATGAGGAAGGTTTTAGGCGTATAACTCATAAAGGGTTAGTGTAAATTGGCTGAATTATGACGATGATTGATAAAGATGTCGAAAAAAATCATGCCGACTGGGGAGCTTTATTGGCGTGCGCCGCGTAAACCAGTAGGGTTATATGAAAAGTTGAAAACAATGTATTACGGACTTAATTCATTGTTTACTGAATTAAAACATAGGGTAGTTTTAATCCCGGTAGTACGTTCCTGTGGAATATGTTCCGACATCCACGCGGGCGCAGGCAAAAGGTAGTTGCAAATAAAATCAGCCAATACATCACTAGCCGTCTATATGAAGTGTGGTGGACGACTTCTTGTAAATGAGCCAATAAATCACTAGCTGTCTATTTGAAGTGTGGTGGATGACTTCTTATAAATCAGCCAATAAACCCTAGCTGTATATGAAGTATGGTGGATGACTTCTTGTAAATCAGCCAGTAAATTACTAGCTGTCTGCCTATATGAAGTGTGATGGATGACTTCTTGTAAATTCTAGCGTAGATTATGCAAATTGAATTACATTCCAAATAGATTTCAATAATAATTAATCAGAGGGCAGATGGAATTAAATGACTTGTGGTATGAGTGTATTTCGTGACCTAGTTGCAGCGGTTTTAACTAGACTGAAAATGCATTCTAACAGGATTATCCTGGGCTTTTAAGTTTATAAATGGCCCCTCTTTGTAGCATTCAAACAATACTCTTTGTGGGAGGGACTGTAACAAAATCAGAATAACCAAATTTCGGGCCACTTGCTAGTCGAGGAGTCTGTACTACAACTAGTATTCAATGACCTTTTAGCATAATCATGACGTTTTTCTTTCACCAAAGGTTTATAGACAGTGTTCAAGACGTCAATAGTGCATTCAATAGAGCACTCCCATGATAGCAATCTCTTAAAAATGCGAAGCTTGCTAGATACAGTAGAAAAGCTGTGGGTGTCCCGAGTGACCCTGAAGGATGCCAGAGAATAAATAAAATTTATTCCCTCCATGCCAGAGAATAAATAATATTTATTTAATAACTAAGAGTATTGATTGCACATTATTCCCATGGCAATCCATGAGGCACGGTATCTGGCTAGAAGTTCTCACAATTTCTTATGCTAAAAACGTTTCCTAGGTCGTAGTAATTAGTAGTACTTATAATTTTTATTAGACATCCTTCGGGCACTATGATGGATTTCTAATGAACTGTGGTATTAATGGGCTCAAAATAGTAAAGCGTTAGAATTTTCCAACTTCTGAATAATTAATTAGTCATGGACAGGACTATGCTAGAATGTGTGTGGGCTGGAGTGATATACAATGCACGATGTTGATACATGTGTTGAAACATTTTGAATATCCAGTAATTACACAAACTAATGAAACACGTGCTGTCAACACTCGAGATAAGCCATAAACCCTGTCAAACGCAAACGCTATTGCCTCAATAAACTTGTAACAACGTGATAATTGTAACTCTGCTTTTATGTACTCAGGTAAATGACAGTGAAATTATATCGAAACCAAACAAACATATAGAAATATTATACTTAATTATAATTATTTCGTTCGAGTATTTCGAGAAATTCCTGTTGAAGTTGCATTACTATGGTATGCATCAGATTTCACAGGAATTTGTAATTAGTACGTAGTTTAGTATTTTTAAGACACGAAATAATAAATTCTCGTTTTCAGAAGCAAAAACAAAGAACAGAAAAAAACCAACTGCATTTTTTGCTATTTTTGTTTTTTTTTATTCATTAATTAATTTATAACAAAGAGTTACCGCTTTTGGCAAACACTTTCAAATCTATCGACTCAGGGCCCTTCGCGTTAAGGCTCCTGCTACCAGGCGCGACGCGCGAAGCGAATCGCGCGCCATACAAAGGCGCGCCGCTCGTTGCGCGACTTGAGGTGCCTTTGTGTCGCGTGTCGTGTCGCGCCTGTTTGAAGGAGTCTTTATTAAATTTTTATCTGTTTATACTGGATAATACCTGCTGCGTGTAAATTATCTACCAAGATTGTATAATCTACGATATGAAGTAATCAACTGTTCGTCAATACACTTCAATGACAAACTTATGAACGTTCATTGGAAACAAAAGGTAATTCAGGCTTCCACGCCTGCAGAATCTAATAATTAATAGAAATTACGTCAGTAATTTGTTTTAATGAAGAAATTACTTCGTTTCAATTCAACCCTTTCAACAAACGTTGGTACTTTTCAGGCCCAAATCTAGGAGGGGGCCAGCGGGGGCCTGTGCCCCGGGCTCCAACTTCAAGCGTGACAGTGCACCACCCAGCGCACCGCAGCTTGGCGATAAATGAGACGCGCAGCATCTAAGTATTATCTTTCTCTGCGGGTGGCGCACTGAGATAATCACTATGTAATTAGCGTAAGCCTATAGGTAGTCAAAGGGTATGAGCGGGTTGCGCCCGCGTGGTGGATTATGACCCACTCCCTCTCACAGAGAGGAGGCCTGTGTCCCAGCAGTAGGAACATTATAGACTGATTGTGTTGTGTGTGTAGCGGGGCCGCCCTTTCTGACGCCTATACAGCCTGTCGATTCTGTGAAAATCTCACCGTGAAAACTTAGGTGAAGTGAGTTTGTTTTTGCTAGGAATTGACACTATTGACAGCTCACTCCACGCTCACTTCACCTAAGTTTTCGCGGTGCGATTTTTACAGAATAGCACCACAACCACAGGCTCCCATTAAAATAGATGGACAAATTTTAAGCCAGCGCTCAGTTCGTCTAACCAAAATATCCAAGCAAAAAAAAAAAACACTGATTAAAGTGATTTTATTTAGACCTAAAATAATAAATTCCCGCACATTAGTGTATTTTCGTTAGCTGATTATTTATCTTGTAAGTATCTATGCGTTTTTCTTTATATTTTTTTACCATCGTCCTTATTTTGGTGGTCTGAATGATTTCTAAAAGTTTGTCCATCTATTTTAATGGGACCTTATAATAATATATGAGTGCAAAGGCGACACGACTTCCTTTAATTTTTTACCATAGCGCTGGCGCTCCTTTTGATTGGCGCATTATACATCGATAAAATTTGACTAATATATTGCTGGCTAAATTTTCAAGCTCGCTTGTCGCTTCGCGCGTTCTTGCAGCAGTGACTCTTAGTTCTTAAAACTTTTCTCGATTAAGTACTTAAAAAATCTAACCTATCTGAGGCAGATTGCTAAAATTTACGCTTCGCTCGCTCGTGCATTCCAGATTGTCCTAATTGGTGTCAAGCTTTTCTGCATAAGTCAAGTCTCGCGATCTTAGCAATCGTAAATCGGAACATACATCAGATTAAGAATGACAAAGCCATTGGTTTTTTTCAGAACAAAGAGTAATATCGTAATTAATTTTAGCATGAATCTCACGATTTACTTCAAGCCCTACTTACCCTGTCATTTTCAAATTTGTAAATTGTCCGACATGTTCTGCATGTAGGTTATATATTTATATAAAAATGGGTTTTATAAAAAAAGACAAGTACCTAAAGCATTAGCGCGGCGGGGGGCGGCAGAATATGGCATCCTCGAAAACATTCTAGATCCGGGGCTGGTATTACAAAGATCTGGGGTACCCCGTTAATGTACATACGCCAGCACATCAAGCTATTAAATTTGTCAAAATTCTTTATTCGATTTTCAACTTTATCACTACAGCATCGAAAATTTTACAGTTTCGGGTAGCTTGATTTGCTAGCGTCTGTACTAAACCATAAACGGTTACAAAGATTCACAAATAGGTATCGTGAGTATTGAGATAATTATTTAGTGAGTTAGTAGTTATGTATTTCAGTGATTCGCGCCTCTTGACGGATACGTTTCTCTTCGCGCTCTAGCCACGCGCCAAACGTCGTTTCGCGTCGAGCCGCTACCATAATGTTAAAAGTGACGTCACTCGGCAACTTGCCAGCTAACTAGTTACAACTGGATCTTCGCGCATTAATTATATATTCAATCTTGTATTAATGGTTTTCGAAACAGTCTGAATGGCGCGCTTGTTACTAGGAAATGCTAAGTCCGGGTGTCACAGATTTATCTTTTGTATACTTTACTTACTCTCAGTCTCAATAGAAGTGGGTAGGTATAGATTTTCTTCTATGAGTAATACTGATGAGTAATACGCGCGCGACATAAAGGCACCGCAAGTCGCGCATCGAGCGGTGCCTTTGTGTCGCGCGCGATTATATCGCGTGTCGCGCCTATTTGTAGGAGCCTTTATACAATTTCAATGGTACATTTAAAAACGTGACGTCTTCTCGAAATATTTATGGTATGACCTACCATAAATATTTCGAGAAGACGTCACGTTTTTAAATGTGAAATTAATATTATGAATAATAAATAAATTAATATTATATAATATGTATAATTCAAATAATTTTGTTTTGGGGTGAATGCAGTTGCTAGAACCTTTAGGTTCCTGCAAACAGACGCGACGCGCGACGCGAATCGCACGCGACACAAAGGCACCGCTCCGCGCTCGTTGCGCGACTTGCGGTGCCTTTGAGTCGCGCGCGATTTTGTCGCGTGTCGCGTCTGTTTGGAGCCTTTTTTAAACATCGACAATATTTTAATAGGGAAACCCTGTCCACAAAACTGCACTGGGCCCGCGTGGTGGATTATGGCCACCTCCCTCTCAGAGAGGAGGTCTGCTGTGTCCCAGAAATGATAACGTTATAGGCTAATTATGCCATAACCCCGAGCATTAGAAAAAAAACTTAAAATAACATAACAAAACTAATTAAACAATCAAATTAAAGTTAACTAACTTATCCTTCATCCAACCTTACCGATTAAAATGTTATAGCCAGACGAAAAAACGGCAAATATCTAGAAAATACTCAACATAGATTAACCCGCGTTACTTCCTTGACTACTGAATACGTCATTAAATAAGGATCGACTATAGAAGGCCATGTACGATTTTTTTAAAGCTTTTGACGTCAGAAAATGCCGGTTTCACTGCCACGCCTTTGCTTGAGATAAAATTACAAGTCACTACATAGTATAAAACAAAGTCGCTTACCGCTCTCTGTCTGTCCCTATGTATGCTTAGATCTTTAAACTACGCAACGTATTTTGATGCGGTTTTTTTAGTGATTCAAGAGGAAGGTTTATATGTATAATACATGCATAATATAGTAGATAAACACTGATAATTTTAGAGGTTTCTAATGTGATGTCGTAAATAAACACATTTTTTTGCGATTACATTGCAAACGCTGACTGAACCCTACGAGATAGATCAAAATAATGTAAGTACTACAGTATTGTACACCTTAAAAAGGTCTACAAAAAGCTCGCGATGGTATATGTCTATCTCTTAGGGATAAAGGCTCCTGCAAACAGGCGCGACGTACGACGCGAATCGCGCGCAACACAAAGGCACCGCTCGTTGCGCGACTTGCGGTGCCTTTGTGTCGCGTGTCGCGTCGCGCCTGTGTGTACGAGCCTTAACCCACAATAACCATTTTTTATCCTTTACTTTTTACGAGAAATAATGGCTTATTTACGAAGCGATTAGCGATTGCAGCGGTACCGGCCGGGCGGCGCGTGCGTATAAATAGTAGTCACGACCTCTCAAGGTCAACTACGAGATGGCATAAAGGAGAAAAAAAAACGCGCTTCGACCTTATACTTATACTGCCGTGCTAAACGCAAAAGCGGTATCTCAGGAAAAGCTAGTTTCGAAAAAATTTAAGTTTTGTTTTTTATTCTCTCAGTGATTTGAGGTAAAGCTGAGATAGGGAACACTTTTCTAAGGACTTTTTTTATTAAGATACCGTTATTTGACTGAGCTCATTGGATGCATATTTCTTTAAGCTATCAGATGCCACAAAAATCAACTTTACATATTTTTTGAGATACCGCTTTTGAGCTTAGCACGGCAGTATAGCACTTTATGATTAGTAGCGATCGCACGCGTTTATCGGAGCTCTCTATCGAGGAAAATAACAATTATTATCCATACGAATATTATAAATTCGAAAGTAACTCTGTCTGTATGTTACCTTTTCACGCCTAAACCACTGAACGGAATTCGATAAAATTTGGCAGAGAGATAGATTGCATCCCGTGGAAGGACAGAGGCTACTTTTTGTCTCAAAAATAATACCTAATGGGGAGGAGAGGGACACATCATGAAAGTTTGTATGGGAAACCTGTTATTTCTTAAGTTAGGGATATGAAAATTCAAATTTATGCTTTTGGTAACAAATAGCGAATTACGTATTTCATCTGGATATATATTTTATTTTATATAAAATGCTCCCTCAGGAGGGTAAAATAGGGGATGATTTTAAAATTCACTTGTAATATTGACATTTTTGTGTAACTATTTTCAAATGTAGTTGGAATGTGAAGGCCAGACAAATATTTTCCTGCAATGATTTCTGCTACTTTTGAAATGGGAAAAGATATGTAGGGACCGCATTTAGTGGAGTGGAGCTGAGAACTTAGAGTATATTTATCGCTAAATATACTTATTGCTTAATTGCGGGAAAGTCTGTTGTGTGCCACCTCTTCGTCCCAGCTGCTGCCAGCAGCTTATAAATCACTAGGTGGAGTTTGCTATGACAAATGCGCTAATTAACTGAAACTTGCAAGCTTAAGAGTAAAGAAGTTCATAAAGCTCTAAGCGAAGATCACGCAACATGCACTCTCTTCCTAAGTCAGGAAGACGTTCGAGACTCTTAGACTATAAACACGATTGACGACAGAACCTTTGCAAAGTAAAAGTA
Organism: Luperina nickerlii; assembly: GCA_963855955.1. Taxonomy (NCBI): domain Eukaryota; kingdom Metazoa; phylum Arthropoda; class Insecta; order Lepidoptera; family Noctuidae; genus Luperina; species Luperina nickerlii. The sequence continues at coordinate 6,852,527 of OY979662.1, forward strand.
TAATCCTTGAGTTAGCAACTACAGCCATGTGGTATGTAATAAACAGCTGTTTAAATGTCACGTGACGTATGCGTGACGTGTGTCACCAGAGTGCAGCCATTTTAGAACGACCTCCCCCTCCTTTTTGCCACTAATGTCAGAAACTTTGAATGAAGTTGGCGGCGTATGGTCTAAACAAACAGGTCCTTTTAGTTTAAAACGTGCCTATTATTTATATTCAATGACTACAATTAATAGACTTTATGGGGTTTTTTTCCTTTTAAGTAATTCTTTGATTCACTTACTATTATTAGAATTGATTACATTTACTACGTACTGACGTAAATGGAAATAATGTATGATAATTTGCCGGTCAAATAGTTACCTGCAATAGTTTTAGTTATTTAACTAATTATGATAAAGACTAATATAAGTAAAACCGCAGTATATTTTCGCGTTATTAAAGTTAAATGTGAAGTGAGACTCATCATAAACAAATGAGTTTTTCGTCTTTTGGATTAAATGTTGTTAAAATCCGACAAGACATCAAATAAGTATTGGTTCCTAAGACCTGCAAGACGCAAGTAGAGCACGATGCTATTAACGTCGCGCGTCATTTCAAATAAACATTTTGTAAAGAGACCCTACGTATGAACTCTTTCCCTCAATACATTCGAGAAATTGTCGCATGTCTAGCGACACGGGATCAATTAACTAACACAATGGCAAGTCATGCGCTTACATCGCTGCAATACGCGACACTAGCAATTAGTCGCGCGATATGGTTCGGTTGTGTTCGAAGCGTTTCGGAGTGACCGTATCGAAGGAAACCCAGGCACACACAGTTTACACGTGGTAAAAAATCGCTGTTTGTGTTTTCGGACTATCGATTCAATAAAACGCGACTGCAGGGCCTACAGCAACAGGTAGTAAGGTATCGTGTGACCTTTAAATGCCTTAGCTTAAAGTCATTATGAGAATTTACAATCATAATGTCAATGACATCGCCCATCGCCAAGGCAAGGTTGACTTTGGCCTGATTGCGCCTAACGATTTTACTAGCGCCCTGTTGGATTGTTCGCTTTGGTAATTTTATTATTATGACTTACCCACTTTATCGACTTTATAAAAATATAACCCTCCTTCTGGCGCAGTTGGGTAAAAACACGAAAACCGAAAAATAGAGGAATGGAATGAGGGGAGAAAACGCAGTGGCAAAAATTGTTCTTTCGAAACTTGAATATAAAAATAAGTTTAAAATTGCTAACTTAGATCGGTCAGTGTGGTTAGTCAGCAAATGTTAGGGGCGAGTGATATTATAACTATTGAGGATCGGGAAAACCAAAAACTTAGTACAAAAACCCAGACCGCAAAAACGGTGCTCTGGAATTTGTTTCGCAGTACAGAAGGACAATTTCCGTAATTAAAAACGTTCAAAATCTAGTCACACTCTCATCTCAGCGACAAACGACCCCAACATAGTTGGGTAAAGGCTAGGCAGATGATGATGATATTGGAAATATTATGTATCATCTATACTAATATTATAAAGCTGAAGAGTTTGTTTGTTTGGTTGAACGCGCTAATCTCTGGGACTACCAGTCGGATTTGAAAAATTCTTTTTGCATTTGATAGCTCAATTCTTGAGGAAGGCTATAGGCTATTTAACATCACGCTATGACCTTTAGGAGCCGAGCAAAAAGAAAAAAGTCAGAAAGAACTCTAAGCAAAAACGACGACGACGCGACGGGGTGGGTCGGAGTAACAAGAAATTTCACGCGGACGAAGTCGCGGGCAGAAGCTAGTACGGTTATAAAGAGAGCACATCTGACATTACCCACGTTACCAAGATAATGAAGCCGATCTGTGCTCTTGCTAACGAGCTCGAGACCTTTCGACCTCGCAACCTTCTTTGACCATTTCCCTTCACTTCACGCGTCCGTCACTGGTCGCACAATTAGCTGTTACGTTCGATAACAACTTTTTATCTAATTATTTTTAGATCAGCCTTGTTAGGTACACGGGATCAGGTGGAGTGCAGTTTATTTGAGCCATTGTCTGGCCACAGATAACTTAAGCAAGCCCGGCCGGGTAGTTGCGTAACACAGTAACAGTAGGAAGCTTTCATTTTGCAACTTCAACAACGTTCATTGTTGAGAAGCAGATAATTTCTTCGAACTAATGAAGTAATGGATTAGCAATATCCTTCAAAATTATTCATGATAATGTGTTGCGCAATTAGGATTCGAGTCTTTACGTTTTGAAAGTGTTTAAAAGAGAAAAGAAAGGATGTGCCTCAATGGTGTAGTGGTCGTACGCGCTATTGCTGAGTTTTAGGGTTCAATTCCGTTCGAGTAATGTGGGTCGGTGAATGGTCTGTCGTGGAATACAGGCTTGATGTTATGTTAATGCTTTAGAAAAGAGGTGCGAATAAGAGAAACTGTGGAAATACTTAGTTTACACAGAACAAAAAAAAACCATTCCCAATGAACAAGTCATGAGTTTTCATTCAAAGAAAGCTCGCTCAGGGTAAAATATAGGATGGAAAAGTCTGTCTACAAATAAAATTGAACTCGTCTGTGAACAGAAATTTCCACAACAAACAATTACTGGCACTACGTTATCTACTAGCCAGTGAATAGGAAACTATGTCTATCTGTGTGTCTGTGCAAAGGTTAATCGGAATATCGATGATTAATAGAAACATTCATACTTTTGACGAACCTATTTTCCTATTTTCGAGGGGCGATCGAAAGTTAAGCTAAACTTGCCGCGGTCGGTAGATGGGTGACCATCCACTACATATCGGTACCCTTCCGTGCCCCGGAAAGCATGTTAAGGGGACTACATGATCTAAAGCGCAGTCACTGTCGGACTGAATAGAAAAGAAAGCAAAATATGAAGCAATTACCTATCTATTTACTTACAAAAAATCTATTGTTTGGACTAAAAAATTTGTATGTTGCTTGTAGAATAATCTGACAAAAAATCAGAATGATTCTATGTATGTATATTCGAATGGTTTTTATTGTAAAAAGAAAGTTTTTAGAGATATTTTCATGATTTTTACGGTTCCGTACCAAAATGGTAAAACGGAACCCTTATGGAGAGACTCAGTCTGTCTGTCTGTCTGTCACAGCTGGATATTTCAAGAACTGCTAATGCTATCAACTTGAAATTTGGAATAATTTTGGATGACGTTTGCCCAACTATTTTGCAAATAAGAAAGAAATAAAAATATGTCGTCGCAAGCGATTTCAAAACGGAAACACATTCAGATTATTATTTCCACGTAAACCTCAGAACAATAGTTACTGTCCTGAGACGTAAACCTACTCGTTGATTGCGAACGATAATGTTACTCGACTCTCATTGGTCGACAGTTCTGATGAGTTGACTGGTTTGTACTATGGACGCCGTGATTTGGCGCTTCAACTTCCCGCCAAAAACGTGGTCGTGGACTGAGTCGATACGGAATTCTAGCTAGACAGGCATGAGGCATTGAGCATTCCTATACCTGACACGAGGCTGACCAGACCTCACGATCGAACCTGTCACGTCCACCGTACAAGTCTGAGTTTCTGTATTACTACCTATTGTAAATATCATCTACTGTGTTACTGTGTAATAAAAGTATCTGACTGTAATTCGAGTTAAACCTAAGTTTCATTGGTTTGCCCGAGTACCCAACTTTATCATGGAACCCGTACCAAGAAACCATAACGATGATGATCCTGCTATCGTTACGCCCACGCTCCCGCCGTCAAATATATGTATATTTTTTGCAACAGGGACTGAATTCCTTTCAGTCTGAAAAATTCGAAGTGGGACTACTAGAGCATGGGGTATCATTTGAAAGAGCGCAGTTTACACATTTTCGACTTTTGATGAACAATAAAAAAAAATGTTTCCCCCCCTTATCTCCGAAGTTTGCAAAGAGAAAAATTTGAAATTATTCTGTGATAGAAGTTTATGTAAAGATTACAGGAATAATAAAACGAAGTCTCTAAATAGCACACTTTTTCAGAAATCATCAACAAAAGTTACATTAGTTCCACTATCGATCTGGAGATGTCGCTGACATAAAACTGCAATATTCTAAACCGCATTGCACAGTGTTAAAATTCTCTGACGAATATAGGCGTCGTCGATGAAAATTTAAAAACACGATGGTGCGGAACGCTCGGTGTGCGAGTGCGACTCACTCTTGCCCAGTTTTTTCTATCGTATCACATTTGTTATATTATGTTTTAAAAACACTATCTAACTAGCATATATTTTTCTGATATACTATCATATACTTTTAGGCATTCTAAAACTTGCGTTTTTTGCGTTTAGTTCCTGTAGTCCCCATAAGCTGTTTGTCCCGATGTCATTCATAGATATTTGGCAGTAGTTATGGGTAGTCAGAGAGAAGCCCAAAAAGTCTGATATCCTTTCTTACTAAGGTATGTCGTTTTACCTAGTAACTGGGTTGTGGAAGTCACATAGGCAGTCGCTCCATGTAAAATACTGGTAATCAAATGCAATCGGATAAACTTGAAGCCGACCCTAACAGAAAATTGTTGTGGTTGGGAAAAGAGTTGGCAGATTTTAGTACAGCTATTGTCGCAAAAAAAATCTGCAATGATAATTTGAAGAGATTATCACCATGAGAAAGGAACACTTTTTATTGTTCCTGGGTAGGATACAAATATGGGCTCCAGATTGTATCTAAGTGAATCCTGCCGTCCATAGGTATCTGAGATACCTAAGACGAGGCTGAAATCAATATCTGATTACTTATCTCATGCGGCTCTAATTTCTCCGACGCCGACGTCTATTGAAACCGGACCATTCAATCCGATACACAGCAACGTTGCATGGGCGAGGTTGCTTGCTTGCATAATAATATACGATAATCACGCCGTCTTGTCTTCGGACATGTTTTACGCTTCAATAATTAATCAACCAGCAGTTCTAAGAAACAGTCTTGAGAAGCGGCTATGGATGCTGGGGTTAGCGGTCACTCGGCAGAATTGATTGAAACTGTTTCCAGGAGATAATTATTATATCTACATACGGCTCAATGGACACTGGATACCAATAACTGCGCAGTCGCTACAATGTTAATGAAAATGTAGACCGTATTGGCATATAGTTGCTGACTAAGTGATCAAAGGGTTCATCAAGGGTGATAAAGGGGAATGTTATAGTGCTGAGAATACCAGCCTATTATTGTCTCTCTGCAGGACGAACGCCTCTTCTCACACAGGGAAGGCACGAGCATTGATCACCACGCTTGCTCCAGACGGGTTGACGATTTTAGGCTTATACGGGGTGGCAGGGACTTCGACGCGCTACCCGTTACCATGCATTTAGAACATGATTCTGATTTCTGAACCTCACCCTGTGTTAAAATATGGCGTCAGTTATAAAAAAAAAATAGCATGACACAGCTGTTTGTTTTTTAACCGACAAAAAATGTCTACGCCCATTGGTCTAGTTACGTGCTGTATTCACGGTTACAGCTTGCGTCTGTATATTAACTATCAAGTTCAGGTTTCCTCACGACGTATTTCTTCACCGATGTTAGTAATCTTCAAGAGATCAAGAACCTTGAATTTATTTCGAAAAGTGCACCACACGGTACATTTCTTTAAAGGTTAATGCCGTTTTCATAGTTAAATCAAATGCGTTTAAATCAACCCACATTGATAAATGATAAATGATTTTATTTTTGTAAGTAGGTTTGCACAAACACTTTTACACGTCAATCATATATTTTTTTTTAAACTAGATGAGATCGGCGTTTCCTACCTACTCTGAGAAGAAAGGCCGAAACAAACTCAGAGGTCCATAGTCTCTCTTAAAGTCCAGACATAATCTTGGTCAGGTTATATGAAGACCATGTAGGTCGATATCTGAGATGGTCTTTTGAGGATAGAACCACACAGATTGAGAGGACCTGTCTAGTCAGTGCACGAATTCGTCAGAAATCGTGCAGCTCAACTCATAAGACTTAAGGAGCTCAACGATTCGACGAACAATACCAAAGAAAGGACATTTGGGTAGGCCACATAAATAACTCAAACTGCCAGACTATGGAGAGAATTATAAAAAAATATATAATGAATAAAATAAATGACCGTAATTAAACCATGTGTTACACATGCAACTATGAACTTAATTTGATCCGGGTAAGTATACTAAATCATATAGCAACATGTATGTTTACATGGAACTTGCATCGTTTGTGATCATATAACGTTTTCTTTAGAAATAAACTGTGCATATTTATTTCTGGCATCACTATGTCAGTAAAGAAAATGTGCTAATTACATTAGTAATAAATTAGTACGACTAGGACGTGAATTCTGTGACGTAAATTAATTCTTTCATCGGACATTTATTAGTAAGGTAATTAATTAATGAGTTACTGTCAGTTTCCTTTTGCCAAGGAATGGGAGCGTCAATAAAATGTATGGGAATGCCACTTGTGGATCACTTGAGCGTTCGAAAGCTTATGCCAATACAGTTTTTGACGTTTACATTCCTTGGCGATTAAAGATTGGAGTCAAGCGAAAGATTCACATAATATAATGTTGCAATGGAAATTGGGCGATGTAGGTACTATAATTTTTAGCGCAGTGGTGGCCCAATAGTAACGGCGGCGATTTAGTCGTAGCCGTAGGTTCGAAGCCAGACAGGCGCTTTACTTTATGTAATTAATTTCATCAGCACTGCTCTAAAACGGTGAAGGAAAACATCGTGAGGAAACCGGCATGTCCTAGAACCAAAAATTCGAAGACATGTGACAACTACCAACCCGCACTGGGCACGCGTGGTGTATTACGGCCCAATCCCTCTCACCGAGAGGAGGCCTGTGTCCCAGCAGTGGGAAAATTATAGGCTGATTATGTTAGTCTACTAGTCTCTGCACTATTATCACATATATTTGCATAAAGTACAGACGCCAGCACATCAAGCTAACCGAAACTGTAAAATTTTCCCAATCAACTTTGAGCCTTATGCTTGAGCAATAAAGTGGAAAATCAATGAAAGAAGATTGATAAGATTGTAGTAGCTTGATGTGCTGGCGTCTGTACATAACTTTTGTAGAGAAAATAAACGTTTTACATTAAATTATACTAGCTTCTGCCCGCGCAAATTTTGATCCCCGACCCAGTACGTAGAATCGCATCGTCCGACCGCGCTATTACTTTGTTTTTGCTTAGCGTTCTTTCTGACTTTTTCTAGTTTTGTTCAGCTCCTAGGATCGTAGCGTGACAGAAAAAATGGGCACGTAAAAGGAACTTTTGAACGACAATTTTGTTTTTAAACATTGCCCCACACTAGGAATTTTTCCTGTAGTGTGGGTGCATTTACAAACATTTAAACTCACATACACAAACAGCCAGACCCGGAACAACTATTTGTATAATAGGTCATACAAATATTTGTCCCGTGCGGGAGTCGAATCCGCAATACAGCGCAGCAGTCAATCAACCTTGCCGTCGTGAATTGAATTGATTCTAAAAGGTAGTTTCGTTACTCATTCTAAATGTTTTACAATATTTTGTATAAGTATTTACATTAATTAGTGAAGATTATACACCTATAATAAAACTACTTTATCACAACAGGTAAAAATAATTAAAAGGGAAGCAATGACAGATAAATTTATTATGTGATAGTTGCATGGTGCTCACATATTTACAAACATTGTAAAAGTAGATTATTTAGATAGGTACCCAAATGTATTTTTTCATGGAAAATCTCAGTAAGTGGCAGCACGGAATGTGAATTTGTAACTTAGCCAAGTACAAAATATGACAAAAGGCTCGCTCCCTCCTCCCATCACATGGGACTTACAAGATATCTGGCTGAATATGGGTGTGTCTACTCTCCTTTGCCCTCCCCTTCGGAGAATACAGTCATTATATTGTTTACTTTAAATCCTATCATACTCTCGATATCACTGTAATCATCTTGTTTACAACGGTCTATCGCGGCTCAACAGTTTCGCTACGCATCTAAAACGGATCTGGGGGCACAGCGCCAACGTCTCCAGACGAGGTAAACAAAATAATGAGTGGCTACAATAGTACCTTTTCTTAAAGAGTTTCAGCTGTATAGGACCCTATAGTTCCTATAGATTAAGTAAGACAGTATACTGTATACCCTCTCAGACCCAGGTTTAAACCAGGGAACCATTTTTTAAATTTCGATCTTTATTCCGGCTAAGGTAAAGTTCGAAATTCGTTTCAGCTGTATAGGAACCTATAATTCCTATAGATTAGGTAAGACAGTATACTGTATACCGCCTTAGACCAAGTTTATCTTCAGACCCAGATTTAAGCCAGGGAGCCATTTTTTAAATTTCGAGCTTTATTCCGGCTAAGGTAAAGTTCGAAATTCAAAAACTAGCCCGTAGGTTTAAGCTCGGACTAAAGTTAGATTTCGTTTTGTAATAAAACGGATAAGGTCTTAAAAGCAGCTGAAGGCTTCCAAGTTCAGCGCAATAGTGACTGTATAACCAGACTATAATGTTTCCAACTTCCCACTGCTGGGACACAGGCCTCCAAGCGGGCCCAGAGCGGGTTGACAGATGTCACATATCTTCGAAATTTTCGTTCAAGGACATGACGGTTTTCTAACGATGTGTTCCTTCACCGTTTTGAGAGTAGTGATGATGAAATTATTTACACTATGTAAAGCGCCTGACTGGAATCCGCGACCTACAACTCGCAAGCCAGGGTCGTTACCGCTGGGCCTCCACTGCTCCTGACTGCTGAAGCTGGCACAATGACTGCGTTTTTAAGAAAAACAACGGCTTTCAGAGTACATATCACTATTTGCATCGACTCGATCTATGATTATTTTGTTTGTCTATAATGTAGGCTGTACTTAGGACCTAGTGGTACACAGCGGTAGGTCATGCGCGTGTAACCTATCTACAAACCGTGACTGATTCGCCAGCGCGTGCCTTCGGCGAAGGTTTCTTACAAGTAGCGTGTAATTTATAAACAGCTGGGAGAAAATGTCATGTGGACGGCGGGCAGTCAAGCGTCCTATTTAGTCTTCATTCTTTATATTATAGGTACTAGCTTCCGCCCGCAGCGTCACGTATGTTGTGCTTCCCCTGGGATTAAAGTATCCCCATACCAAATTTCATCAAAATCGGTCCAGCCGTTTCAGATAGCCGGAACAAACAAAAAATTTAAAATTGATTTCTTGTTATAAGTACCGAATACTACATATAATATACTAGCATATGCAATTAGTAAAAAACTTTAATTTTGACATTATATACAGCCACTTTAATTTTATTTATTTGTATTGTACAGATTCACTTGCAGGCGGTCTGTCTGTCTGTACCTACTTATAACGGATATCCCGGTAATAAAGAAAACACGTAACACTTAATTTTCACTATGCTACCCTAACCAAAATATGATGGTAACTTAAATATTAGGTACATACATACAATCGACCTACGCAACCGACACAGCTAAGCAATAATTAGTAATTAATTAATTATTAATAGTTAATCAAACGGAAAATTAATTATTGTGAGATTCTTGATGGAGGCGGGAGACCCCTTTCGCGTGACCTCACAATGTATATAAGTAATTCATTCGTTTCGAGATAACACCAGTCTACATAATGTGCATTGTAATGTGATTACTGTAATGAAATAAGCTTATAATATAACAGTCTGCATTTGCATATAATGTTACATGTTTCCCTCCCGCGTGCCGAACTACAGTTCGTTCACAGTTATTTTACCTCTGATTTCACATCACTGTCTAAATCAGAGTGATCTTTATTCTCATTCTGATAAGGTTGCTGTTGGTTTGCTGCCACTGATAAGTGTGTCAAAATCATTGTGATCTTTATTCTCGTTACAATAAGGTTGCTGCTGACAGTCAAAATGACTGTGAACATTCAGTGCCTGTGCACGCAACAAATAACAGATGTCACATCCTGGACAAAAAAAAAACATATCAAGAACACTGAAAGATTGACAAGCAGCTAACAATAACATTGGATTATTTAAAGTGGAACTATTCTACAGATGTCGATTTGGTATGTTAAATAAAGTATCTAAGTCAAGACGTCAATATTCCTAGTAACGGACCGACACCTTGTCAATACATCAGCAATGTTTTAATTTAAATAAATGTTTTTGTCTTTGACTTTTAGCCTCATAAACAATCTTTTGCTGATAGGATCGCGAGGTCAGGAGGCAATTACTTCGCATCCACTAGGTAAGTACAAAGTATTGGTATTGATTGGTCTGTAAAGGGACCTAAACAATAAAAAATACAAATTAAAAAACAAAGCATATGATCGGCTACAGTAAAAAAAAAAACAGAAAAATATACATATGATATTCTTCAGGATATATGTATGCTAGGTAGATAGTGTGTTGAAAACATAATACAACTAATTTGATAAGATAGAAAAAAATCATGGAGATACCTCTAAAAACTTTCTTTTTACAATAAAAACCTTACTAATTCATTAATATACATACGAGTACAATCATTCTGATTTTTAGTCAGATTATTCTACAAGCAACATACTAAAGCACTAGTGTTTTATTTTTTTAGTCCAAACAATAGTTTTTTTGTAAATAGATAATTGCTTCATATTTTGCAATAAATTACCAGCGTTGTGTCATCGCGCTTTTTTTTTCTTTTCTATGCAGTCCGACAAAGACCGAGCTTTAGGTCATGTAGTCGCCTGAATATGAAGACTATGGCTTAACCCAGCTTAACCGCAACAAATTTAATGAAAAATTGACGACGATTGTATGACGGAAAATGTTGAAAACTGGCTAATGGAGATGGTGCTTGCAAAAAATAAATACATAGTTTAGAAAAAGTCATGCTGAAGGCCTAACCGCAGGAAACGCTACGATTAAAATAAACAAGGAAAATGAAAAATGTATGTCACTGCCAAAAACTTGTTCCAGTACCTAAGCCCATTCATTACATGGATCGCGTCAAAGGTGGCGAAGGGATTAGGACATATATGATGGCCTGTGAGCAGACCTGGGATCCTTTTTAGGGTTTCGTACCTCAAAAAGGAAAAATTAACCCTTGTCCGTCTGTCTGTCCGTCAGTCAAGACCCTTTTTCTTAGGAACGCGTTGAGGTATCAAGTTGAAATTAATATCAAATTCTCAGGGCTGCAATCCCTTTATGAAGCAATGACAAAATCAAACTACTGAGTCAACGCAATCATAAGATACGGACGTTTATGTTCCGGAATCAAAACCTATCCTATAGGGTACTTCCCGTTGACCTAGAATGAAATTTGACAAGAAGCAGTGTGTCATGTAGCACAAGTAAGGAAAAAAGTCCGAAAACCGTAGTAGTTATTATATTACAAAAAAAAAGAAATTTCCTGTAATAAACTATTTACATACCTACGTACGGAACCCTCGGTGCGCGAGTCCGACTCGCACTTGACCGTTTTTTTTGTAAGGTTCTACTGACACGAACACATGCCCAACAAAGGACGCAAAATATTAATTCAATTCAGCTATTGTGTATAGCAGATGAAGCTGAGGTTGGGCCAATAAATTATAAACCTACTCTTAATAATACAGACGCCAGCACTTCAAGCTACCCGAAACTATCAAATTTTCCCAATCAACTTTGAACCTTATAATTTAGCTATAAGGTTGAAAATCTAATAAAGAAATTTGACAGATTGTAATAGCTTGATGTGCTGGCGTCTGTACTTATCACACAGTACATTTTGTTTATGACATAAAAACAAAAAAAATTCAGTGAGTTAACAGACGGATACACGAATCTCATCAGTTGACAATGTTGTTTTCTAACAATGGACTGACCTGACAGTGACTAACAATAACAAACCAATGGGGTGGTCTTTGATATGTTCGCGTCAAGAGTCAAGTTCAGGGCAACAATCAGTGTGTCACTCTAAAGGCTACAGGCGGAACAGCACGTGAGGCGATTATTAAAGATAAATAATAATGTGAGATAATATAATGGCATTTTTTATACCGTGTGCTCTAAGACTAAACTACAACGTGGAATGGAACAGCTTTTACGGAACATACGTTGCCCTCGTCTATCCGTGACCGCGAGAGTAAGCGCTTTAGGTCGGGAAATAGAAACTATCTCTAAAGGTAAAACATGTCGAGAAAGCTTACGGGACCTTTCTCGTCATGTTGTGTGTTCACTGATAATATTATACTTACTCCCTAGAACTAATGAAACAGTTGTGAGCGATGATAATTGGATGGACTTATTGTGAGTGGGTTCCGTACGGCGCGGCGTACCTCTTAGCAGAGGGACGTTGGGAAAACTCTGGTAAGATGAAAAAGTATTGAAAGGTGTGAAGAACAACTTCGGTCACGTTGTCTGAAATTTAATAAGTGTTGAAGAATAGAGTCCGACTAAGACACTCACAGCTAAATGAAAACTGAAGAAAATATAAATTGTTTATTCGTTTTTCCCAGAACCTGATATTCAATACAGAAGTGCACCCCTTTTGTTAATTAAATTAAATAATACCTAATAAACACCGCCGTATCTCTACGTTGACGTCGTGGTGGGGCTTTCGCGCTCCGAACTTTAGGCCTGTGCCGGAAGAGTTTACTTTGCCGGAACAGGCCTAAGGTGAGGAGCCAGACCAAGAAGGCGAGCTCGCACGGACTCTATCTCGCGGAGGAAGCCTTGATCCTCACCTCTGGCTTGCCTTTATTGGTCGGCTGGAGTGAACAATGACGAGGAACAGGGCTCAAACCTCATTCTTGCCTTTATTGGCCGGCTTGAGTGGAGATTCGCAAGAGCAAACGTGCTCGGAGGAAGGAAGCATTCCAGTAAGATACTGTTAGAGATCTTGAACGTACTTCCGGGATTATCCTGATAGCCGTGGAATACTTCTCCACTCCTCATAAGCTCCTCAGGACATGTTGCCCCCTTGTCGCTACGTCACTATGTGCTAGCCACCCTTTCCGGGGGCCCATTATTGAGTGTGCAAGTCACCCCCTGCTATTTTATCCGTTTATATATAAAACATTGTCCACTTTTGCCACCCAACCCTAAGTCCAACTGCACTTGCATAGTGCATACAGGGATAATCGTCGGTTGGTGCCATATTTTATTAAAATTTCATAAGGGGCCTCTACAAGTTGGCTTCGGCCCCTCGTACGCCTTGTACGAGGGGCCGAAGCCAAAAGACAGGAACCGCATGGTCCCGAGTTATGTAAAATAAAGTAAATAATAATAAAAGTTTATTTGGAACAACTATCAGGACACAGATTTACAAAAGAAAACGAAGATAGCTACAAAAGTTAAAACTGTGGCGCAGCTATCAACGCCCAGGTCAAAAATATGGTTAATTTGTTCCAGACTAGTAGGTAATTAAAAAAATGCAGCAGGACGACCCCGGGCAAATCATGCGAGAAAAAATGCACTTTATGCGTTTTTACTACACTGACTTCATTATGTCGGCTCTTGAAGCGTGATAGTTTAACTGAGCATTGTAAAAGTGGAGTCGGGTTATAGAGAGGGTTATGGAGATGATGGCTGATCTGATACAGATATGTAAAACAAAAATACAGCATCCGCATCGGCGCCCAATTAATTGAGCAGTACGTATGCAGAAAATGAATGACCATCTGCTGAATATTAATCTGAATGACCGCGGAATCTACTCTTAATCTAACGTTTTACCCACACTTTTTCACCTGCGGTGTTTTTCGGGTACCCATCTTAAACTGCCGTTAACCGGTGATTAGGTCGCCATAATGACCGATCATACAGTATGTTAACTAACAGAGGGCGTTCCCGTTAACCCGCAATAGTATAGCAATCAATTAGATTGCCGCACACGCGGCCCGTCATTCATAAATGAATTCCGACATTGCTGTCCTTCAAGTACGCGTGTACAGAGTGTTTCTTTAACGTATCAATTTACCATTTTTAGTGAATATTTTAAAATAAAAACATTTTATTTTCGAATGGTAATATTTTTTTTAGCATGTATGGATGCTATACTATTGCGGGTTAACGGGAACGCCCTCTGTTAGTTAACATACTGTATACACGCTGGGAAGACGACGTAAAGAAGAAAGCGGGACCACATTGGTTGCAAATTATAGAGGCAAATGGACATCTTTGGACGTTTGGGCTTCACCTAAACCTGAATTTAATTAAAAATAGTAAAAAATCAGCAAAATTTGCTGATTACGAATATGTATGTAACTTTTTAAAGCCCAAAATCCGAGTTATTGCATTTATTGTTAGTACGGCAGTATTAAAATAGCCTCCATTTGAGTGACTATACTTAAACCGTCTGGCATACAGGGCAGTCCCCGCTGCCACTTGACTAACTGGTTATTTAGATAAATTATTATATTTCTTTAAGTAGGCAAATAATCGTAGGTTTGTACAAACATCATGTTTTTAAAACTAGATGAGTTCGGCGTTTTCTGTTCTACTACTCGGAGAAGAAAGGCCGACACAAACTCAGAGGTCACAGCCTCTTTTGAGGTCCAGAGTTAATCTTGTTCAGATCATGTGAGGACCATGTAGATTAGTGTCTGAAATGATCATGATTCATATACCGGGTGTATCACGAAAGGTGTTACACGAAATCTGAGCGATGGAGGAGCTTAATACTCATCGATTAACCGTCACATTTAAGTATGTGTACAAATACTTTAAAAAATGTTCCATGAAAATGTATAGATACAAGAGAAGAACTCTCTCTGAAGTAAACAATGGCGATAAAATTTAAGTTTACGCGATAGTTACCAATAAACTTTGTGGTTTGCGCCTATCTTTCTGTTGCAGAGTTGCAGTCGTTTATATTTAAGACGAGATGCCCTCGAAACCGGGCTGTAATATAGAGGTAGAGCAAGACGAATGAAATCACGCGCTCATCTGCGTTGCGAATAATGAGATGAGGAAATTATGTTCGACTTATTTCGCATCGATTGCTTGCGTGTGGCCAACAATGCGCAAACCGCAGCATTGATATGCATATGAAGCTCGAACATGATTTAGACGTCATTCGGAGGCCCAAGCTAGTTAGGCCAGTCGGCCAACCCACACTGCTCAAATCATGTTTTGGTAACATTACCAACGGAATTGATATTTCTAAAACAATGACGGCGGGTTGGTTACATCTTACCGCAGTAGGTAACTAATAAATAATTTCAAAATTGAATCGTTTTTTGACAATAGAGTGGACGCAGAAAAACATGCTTACGAGTATCTTACTAACTACAAATAAAAAAAAAATCAAGTAAATACGAATAAGAAAAACAGAATCTTTAATTTCTAAATGAAAACCAACTCACACTAATTAAAAATAAATTACCTACACACATAAATAAAAATAAAATACCTACTGGCAACACTTCTAAAACAAATTTATCAGGCACGATCATTCTGCATTTACCTCTTCTTTACATTCCTCCATTTTCGCCTGCGATTTTCCCAATATCGTTCACCACCAGTAGGTATCGTTATACGAGTAGTCACATAGGGCATTAATTAGCAAGTAATATAAAGGATCAAGAACAAAAAAATAATTGGGGTATTACTCATATAAACAAAAAAATAAACACGGTGTTCGCTATGTCAATCATTGTCGTAATTTATATAGTTTATCCACATTTTTTAAATTTTCTAATAGCTGCTTTAATTGAATTTTGTAAAAGTTATTAACTATTCATAAAACTACCACTAAAAGTTTAAAGTTTCGGAAAATTAATGGAAAAACTTTTAAAATTTGGATTAAAATAATATGTATATTTCGTCAAGACGAGTAGTTTAAAATTTCCGATACCTGCGCCGGTCCCGAAAGCCGTCCCTTCCGCCGTAGGTCGTCGCTGTAACTAGGACTTAACCGGGCTGCATATGAGCCTGAAATGGCCCAGTGCATACCGCTTTCTCCGTCCAATTTTATTTATTGTTAGTTATGTCACTCACTGTTTGGCTTGAGATGTGATTTACGGAGATTGATTATTGTTTATAGGAGAGGTAATTATAAGTTATTTATTTATTATTGGTGCATCATTTTTTTATTAATAAAAATTGCTATTAAACAGAGGTACTTAAAATTAATAACATGTTATGAAAAGGTATGACGGAAAGGAAAAAACCGGCCAAGTGCGAGTCAGACTCGCGCACCGAGGATTCCGTACAAATTTGTAGGTATGTAACTACAAATTTACGGTTTTCATATTTTTTCCTTTACTTGTGCTACATGATGCTTCTTGCCAAATTTCATGATTCTAGGTCAGCGGGAAGTACCCTATAGGTTTTGATTTCCTTGCGATATGCGGCATAGACGCCCGTATCTTTTGATTGTATTGACTTAGGGACTAACCACACTTATTCAGCTCTGTTCAGCCTTTGTCCATAGGAAACAACGATTTTGTATGAGATGTGTACGTATCGGACTCCGTAACGGACTCCAACTCTTGACAGTAATTTTAGTACATTAAGACTGGAACTCTCAGTGATAGACAGGTATGGATGGCTAGAGCTATAGGATTAGGAACCTCTTTAAGAATATAGCACAAGACTTGTAATTGTTGGCACACAATACTTCAATGAATTGTAATCGCAAGAATAACAGTCTAATGTTTTAGAAACACTACGACTATTTACTCAACAATCAGCAAATATGGCTTCAACGAATGTCAAGGGCGCAGACAAAGAACAGTTATTAGAGACGGACAATGCTTGTCCTTTATAACCCCAGGTGAACACGGCGATTTATAACGCTCTGACTTAGCGCCGAGAGTTGAAAATCCAAGAGATTTTTTTACGCACTGGAATGCGCTCTGTTGGAAGAAAATCGGACATGTATCAAGAAAAGAAGGGTACGTGAAAGATCTATAATCGGCACTGTATAGAGTATGACATGCATAGTTTGTGGCATGCAACATTTTCTAGAAATAATAAAATAATGGCACAAAATTATGAGATGAACGCCAATACGTATTTTCAAAAGAGAAGAAAACACGGTAGAGGTCAGAGGGCCAATTCTCGTAATTTTAAAAATGTTTACAATCTGATCTCAGTCTCAGTCTGTCAAAAATACCTCTAAAATTTTGACAAGTGCTTGACACTAATAACGGGAATTGGCCTTCTAGCTGACAAGCGATGTGTTGATACAAAAAAATATAGAATGCACTT
Organism: Luperina nickerlii; assembly: GCA_963855955.1. Taxonomy (NCBI): domain Eukaryota; kingdom Metazoa; phylum Arthropoda; class Insecta; order Lepidoptera; family Noctuidae; genus Luperina; species Luperina nickerlii. The sequence goes on from OY979662.1 coordinate 6,869,688, forward strand.
AAATTAATTTAAAGATCCTAACAGTATAGCGATATGTTATAAACAGGCGTTTTATTTATCCTGGTACCGTTAGCATCCCTCCGATGCTAACAGTACCTATGTCTACAAAAGAATTGTGATACTGAATTCTTTTACCAATGGAGTTGGATAAGCCTTTCAGGTTCATAAGTTTATGAGCTATTGTGTGCAAGGTTTTCTGTTCAGTATTCATCACTATAAAGCGTACGTGAGAGAGTTGATTCAATGTTCTGTATTCTGTAAGAATTGTAACGGATAGCAGGAAAATAGAAATTGGGACTGGAAATTATTAATTGTTGACAGTTAAGCTCGTCTGCGTTTCGTTGGAATTTGCGGTTTTTGCTTTCTGGCTTTAATCCATAAAGCCTCGTATGTCACTGACCGAAAGGCGATTGTATTTTGTAGCCGTATCTACTTCTGAGACCAAATGTTTTTAAACAAAATAAATATTTATATTTTCATTAAGCACAATTAAATATCAGGCAATTCCTCACATTGTATAAGTAAGTATACGTTTTTCATACATAAGTTTTTACGTTTTTCATAAGAAGTTAGGTTATACTGGAAATGTACAGTTTGATATGTTATAGTTGTGCGTTGTGCCCTACATACCTGAAAACAAAGTTTCAAACTACATCTTCAAAAGAGAATTCAGTTATATTCATTCCGGTCTTGCTAACGTAAGTTTCGTTTCTCTCTACGCTTAATGATATTTTTTTCATAAGTGCAATAAAAGCAATAAGTGTGAGAACATTCGATACAAGTATCAGCAATGTTATTCCGTTCAATAAGGTCATGTAACTTCCAGCAGCATCGAACTATTAGGCTTCAAGTTGCACATAATAAAGGTGCAGAAAGACCACTTCCACCAACGGCTTATCGAAAGTTTTTACAGCATCAGGCAGCAGTATAAAATAAAACCATGGCATATGAGCGGCATTTCCATATTGCTGTGACATTTACACTACAAACAATACTTAGCTAAGTATATGTAACTAAGTATATTATGTAGTAAGTATATTATTATATTATTACTTTGAATGCCGTAAGGTTGATTTTTTGGATCTAGGACATGCCGATTATTTTTAAAAGAGTAACCATGGAGTTGCCGGCTCTTCTCCACAGGAAACGACCAATTGGAACCGTGCACCTAGCTTCTGACGTTTCATAAAAAGAATTATGAAAAATTAATAAATAAAAATAAAGAAATTAAAAAATAATATTTATTATGAATAATATAATATGACAAATGAATTATGAATTATTATTAGGTATATGTGAAATAAAATATTATTTTGATTTTGGAACAATTTTCGTCGATTATCAAAAAAAGAAATCGTAAAGTAAGGGGTTATGCGTCTATGTCCCTGCCAGCCTGTATAAAAGGCCCACTATTATATTTACGCTTGGTACATTAAGTTAAGAGCTTATTCCACGAGTATTTTTTAAGATGGAGGTATTTTTTATGCAAAATCCCATTGCACATTTTAGGGATAAAGTTTTCCGGAAACTATGATCGAATGGCCACAGGCCCCAAGCACTTGTAGTGTGTAGTGAAAAAGCATTGCACACACATTGCACAGTGCTAATCATGTTTAGGCATTTGTCAAGTATTGTGTTATTGCTGCCTGGGCCTCGCTTTGTCAGCCTGTCCGATACATAACATAGTTTTATTATCAGGAACCAGCGGGGTTATTACGTAACACACTATCAGTAGCAATGGTTATCATTTTGACAGTTCAACCACATTCATTGCGTTATTTACGTTGTTGAGCAGACAAATTTTTCGAACGTATGAAAGGAAACGTATAGTTTAGCCATATCCTTAAAAAATATTCAGATTGAGATTGATAGTGTGTTATTCATTTAGGATGCTGGAACCTGGTTAAGCAAATAAATAATCTAATTCTTATAAAGCCAAGCTTATCTTGACAAGTGGTGATCGCTTTCATAGCGTTTCGTGCAACGACTTTCAACAGGATTGAAATAGTTTTTCGGAAGTTTACGCCAATCCTTGTTAGATTTTGCCATCAAATATAATATTGCTGATATCTTAGCGCACTATGTCAGGCCGTCTGTACCTTCTGTAGTTATAAATTCAATTCGAATAGTGACGTATAGCTACGCAGTTCGCGGTCATAGTCCGACCACGCCTTCCATTTTTGATGGATGAGCCAATTACAGAATTATAGTTGTCATTTTTATATCTAGGGCTGTCCTGAATACCGAGTATTTAAATATTTTTCCACGAACAACGTAGTTTCGTGATTTTGAGTAATTCACCAGTAGTACTCGGTTGTGTCAATATACTATTCCGCTTCGATGCAGACTGTAGTCCAAATTTTTTGTTTGGGAATGGAGAAACGGATACGTTTTTCACAAAATTAATCAACGTTTCCCTCTGTTCATACTCCCTTAGTAGGCCTTTTTCCCTAAGTATTATAACTTCGACACAGATGAATCCGTGATACCTGTGTCAAGAAATTTTTCGGAACAGTACACGTACTTGTCTACTACAGGAGATAAACCACTATTAGCAGATTATTATGAAACTTTAATAATGTGCTAACGGCACTGAAACCATCATACATTTCCAATAAAACAATATTGATATTAAAAGGCTGTTTGAGCGAAACACATCACACACTGCGGTTTTTATAATTTTATAAAAGCTTTCAACAGCAACGTTGCCTGAGCTTTGTTGCCTAGTAATGACGTCATAATGACGTCCAAGAACCGAGTGAGTATTTAACAAGCTCTCTTTAATATGTAATTGTAATTTAAACCTTATGGTAATGTAGATAAAATTCACATGCTACATTCTCATTATTTGCAACGACTAAACTTTCTGTTATGCTGCCTGTTATCATCCTTCAGTGGCTCCAGGCGTAGCGCGAATTTTATAAGTATCAATCACTTGATTGCTTTTACGTAAACTTCAATTTGTACTGAAAGTGCTGAAACGGAAGTATTGCCGACTGGTGACAATAATGGAAAACACAAATTATTTCATACACATTGACGTATTTAAGTGAAAAAAAGGGAAAATTTTATATACTCGTTTCGCACATAACAATTAGGTACCTACTTAATTTTAAGACTTCATGACGCTAGCTGTAGTTCGGTATTTCAACTGAATGAAGTACTGGGCCCTTTGTACACACACGTTTTACTTGCCGTGAAAAACTACAGTTTAAGGCTCCTGAAAACAGGCGCGACACGCGATAAAATCGCGCGCGGCACAAAGGCACCGCTCGCTGCGCGACTTGCGGTACTTTTGTGTCGCGCGCGATTTTATCACGTGTCGCGCCTGTTTGAAGGAGCCTTTATTCGCCGTGTGACGGCCCGGTCGTCAGTGTTGTATGGATCACATAGAGGTATGAGGGTTAACTTATATTTGCATAAAAGCTAACCAAGAGAAGTTAGCTGAACTAAGTTAACTACTCATGTTCAGGTCAATGGATATAGACACCATACACAAGTTAATGGAGCACACAGGATTACAGGAATAACCACAAGTTAAGTTAAAAGTTATGGAATGTAAAAGTTAACAAGTAGAAATAGTATTGATTCTTTCTTTTGACAAGTGTTTAGTTTCACAGTAGTTGTCGTACTCAATATGTATTATTGAACAAATTCTAATTATGGTCAAACATTCGTGACGCGCGACGTCCAAGTGGATTCCTGCGTGTGGAAAGTGTATGTTCGGCGTACGGTTGATGAGACCGCACAAGTTGGCAACCCTACAAATATAGGTAGCGTAAGTTTATGAAAGCTTGTCAAGAGAAGAATCCCTATAATAAATAAGTATACAAATGATATATTAGTCAAAGTTGTAGGCGTTATTGTCTGCAGGCCGCGTAGAAAAAAAGTCAAAAAGAACGCTAAGCAAAAACGAAGTAATAGCGCGAGCAGGCGATGCGATGCGACGGGGTGGGTCGGAGTAACAAGAAATTTCACACGGACGAAGTCGCGGGCAGAAGCTAGTAATATATAAGTACTCATACAGCGGCACGCGTCAACGGCAGAGGCAACCGCAGCCGTCGACACGCGTCGACGACGTACCTACTCAAAAACACAACACTCACTTAGTAACTTAGCAGTTTAAATTGTATTTAAATTAATTATTAGCTATTAAAGAGCTTACATGACCTAAAGCTAAATATACTTTTATTGTTTGTAAAACTTGCGTTTCTTGTGTTTAGGTTATGTAAGCCCCTTAAGCTAGATTATAATGTATATAATATATAATAATATATAATAAAACTTTATTCCATAAAAGGTGTTGCAGTAAAAACATTAAAACAGTTGCACTACAATTGAACACTGGTATACAACAAAAATGGTTGGGGTACTGTCCTCTTAGATAGGCTACATAATAGCCTGTAGTAAAGAGAAACAGTGCCGTATCCCTCTAGAATGGAGAAATCAATTGCTTAGTGTTATTATATTATATATTATTAGTTTTAATAACATAAAACAAAACAAATGTCGAATATGCCTAAAAGTATTAAAGTCTATATCAGATATGGGTAAGTGTGCTGTGTGTGTGTGCGTGTGTGTGTGCGTGTGTATGTGTGCGTGTGTGTGTGTGTGTGTGTGTGTGTGTGTGTGTGGTGTTTTGAGAGTATGAGTGAAGCGTGTATACTTATGATAGTGTAAGTGAAAAAAAGATTCAGTGTGGAAGAAAAGATTCAGTTTCGTCATACGTTTTGTCTAGTAGGAAGGAGCGGACTGCTGATTTACATTCCTGAACGGATAAACAGTATACTGAAATATTTGCATTAATTTTGTTGTACAAGAAGGGACCAAGATAATAGAAAAATTTTTTCGTAAAGGAGTAGCGGGGCTGTGGAAGGGAACAAATTAAATCTTTACGTCGTTTTTTAAGTTTAACAAAGGGAGTAAGTTGATGTTGAAATAAAATTGCATGAAAAATAAACAACTGTCGTACATTAAGAACATTGCATTCTTTATATAACAGAGTGGTGGAAAATAAAATAGGACGAAAAGTTGCAATTTTTAATATTGCTCGGTGGGCAATTTCCAATGGAAGTAATGTTGTTTTAGAAGCGCCACCCCAGCAAGAAATGCAGTAAGATAATATTGACTGACAGAGCGCATAGTAGACATTGCGGATAATAAATTGGTTAGCTACAATTCTAAGTGTTTTGAAAATAAACATCAACTTACGTACTCTGCCCGTCAATACATCCACATGGGGCTTAAAGTTTAAGGTATTATCTAAAATTACGCCCAGGTATCTAATATTATTTACAGACTCTATTTGAGCGCAGTTACAATTTAGTGTAGTTTGTGTGAGACATGAGTGAGCTGTGAGTGTTAGACTATTTTTTGGCTGGGATTTTGAACTAATAGAAAAAGTGATGTATTTAGTTTTGCTTGTGTTGAGTGTTAGGGTGTGAGCCAAAAGCCAGTCAAGGGTGGAGTCGAGACCCCTTTGAGCTTTAATTTGAAGTTCTGACCAGGAGTCTGCGGAGAAAGTTATTGCGGTATCATCTGCGTAAGTTACAATACTAGAATTTGGAATACTTAGATTACAGAGGTCATTGATAAAAACGAGAAAGAGTGTAGGACCAAGAATACTCCCCTGTGGCACCCCGTACTCAATAGGAAGCTCGTTACTAACGGTGTTTCCTATTTTAACCACCTGCGTTCGACCTGTGAGGTAACTTTGGAAGAATTAAATGTGAATGAACTATCACCGACTGTGATACTTTATACTTATAAAAAAAAAAGAATACACGACCGGCACGTTGTCGACGGCTCGACGGCTGGCTGACCTCTCGTGTTTATGAGCACTAAGATAACAGACTTAAAATAAAAATAACTAATGTATCTATTTGTTTTTAATAAAGTAAACGTTTGGGCAGCCCTAACGAGTGGTGAACAACGTCGTCATAAGAAAATCGTCGACTCGTAATACATACGCACAGCTCACACCTCCGGACAGGGCTGAATTTAGACGAAAGTGTTTTTTTCCAATTTAGTTTTAATTAAGGATTTTTAAAACTGTGTCTTGTCTGGGATCATATTTTTTTATTATTATATGCGCGCTAAACAGAGGGGCCATTCTCGTAATTTTAAGAGTTTTTTTTTTCTTTCATTCTGTCTAAAATACCTCAAATATCCCTACATTTTTGTCAAGTTTTTGACATTGATTGTCGCTGAGATGAGGTTGCGACTAGACTTTTGAACCTTTTTAATTACGGGAATTGGCCATCAGATCCATAAACTGGACATGTGGACACACTTCTGACGGACACTAACGAAAACTCAATTACTAAGTAACTGTAATGCCTGAAATTATTCAAAAAACTAATTTAGGAAAAAGGGAGGAGCTGTTTATAAATATACAACTTCACTGTCCGATTTTTTTTGTATTACCTAGTCACTTTATTATTGTGCAATGATAGAAATATTGTCTGGAGTTGACAATATTTAAGCGGCCGCTCCAACCCGTCCCTGGGCGTTCAATATGAGTACTGTTGTACCCGTCACAAACAATCAGATCCACACCCCGTTTCCGTCGGACCACCGTGATCAAACGCAATGGCAGGACATTGCATAAATCGCTGTAAATGTTGCTCCATGCACGATGCAAATTGCAACTTGTGCATGAGAAGGTAGATCGGTATAGCTGTAGCTGCAGGTTGTGTGGTGAAGGGTGATTTCCGCAACTCGACGACAAAGCGGGTTTTTTTACGTGAGTGGGATTTATTCGCTTCAACGTTAAGTCTTTGAGAACCAGCAAGAACTTACAATAAAGATACTAGAATAGCCAAGCACATAGATTGTTTTTAATGAATTATGCGCTTTTTACGTCAATAATTTTTGAAAGAGCTTGAATCTTTCGGTTATTTTTTTCGAATTGAATAGACATGAATGGAAATGTATTTGGTTATAATGATCGTATAGACACCTTATAGAACATCGGTTGGCTATACATGAATGGTCCATTTGTAACCAATAACAATGCTTAAGGGGCTTACAGGACCTAAACACAAAAAATAAAACCGTTTAAAAATGCAAGATTTAGAAACAATAAAAGTATATGATCGACTACAGTAAACAAAATCAGAAAAATATATGATATTCTTCAGGATATATGCTAGGTAGATAGTGTGTTGAAAACATAATACAACTAATTTGATACGATAGAAAAAAATCATTAAGATACCTCTGAAAACTTTCATTTTTCAATAAAAACCATACTGATATACATACAATCATTCTGTTTTTTTTGCCAAATTATTCTAGAAGCAACATACTAAAATACTAGTGTTTTAATTTTTTAGTCCAAACAATAGATTTTTGCAATAAATTACCAGCGTTGTGTCATCGCGCTTCTCTTTCTTTCCTATGCAGTCCGACAGTGACCGCGCTTTAGGTCATGTAAGCCCCTTAACTTATATGTGGATTGAAAGTATATTCTTGAATAGTCTTTAGAGGTCGTGTTTGTCTTTAAGGTGAATGCGCAGTGTAAGACCGCGAAATTCAAATTTTCTTACGTTTTTTTGCAATTTGCAGGTCAGTGTCAGGTTGCATCTTGATCAAAATATAACTCGCAACTATAATAATTATAGGTAATGTATTTACAGAATTATAGTCATTAATATATCTCTGTAAGTTAGATTTGTTCCAGCACTTTTCCATAAGAGATAACCGACTAACTTAGAAAGATATTAAAGATTCTAACGATTATAATTCTGTAAATACCTACCTGTTAATAGTTGCGAATCGTATTTTCATCAAGATACAACCTGACACTCAGGTATCTGAAAGTTGCAAAAAACGTAAGAAAAATTTAACTTCGCGGACTACAACTGCGCATTCACCGTCTTACAGTAGAAGTTTCAAACATTAATTAGGCCATTACCTTTGTAGCACGAAAGGTCTAGCCCTCGCTCTATAGGTCTACTAGCCAGTGATACCGTAAATATGTACACGTACCAACTTGCATTTGCGTAAAAAGTGCGTATAACACGCAAGTCCATAACATATTATTGCGATTTCTAAAACCGTAATTCTTTATGGTAATTTCAGGCCCAATGGCCACCGCTGGACTTTGATATCTCACAGTAATTGCTTGGTCGTTTGGCATCCAGCAGATTCTTATGACCTTAAGCAGAACCCTAATTTCGTAACACACTATCAATAACAATCTGAATCATTTTAAAATCCATCGCTTCATATGTTTGAAAAATGGGTCTGCTGAACAACGTAAATAACGCAATGAATGGTGCTGCTACTGTTAGTGTGTTATGTAATTACACCGCAGGTCGTTGGTCCATATTGTAGGGGCGTCCCTACCAACACGCAGCATCTTCATAAACCGCGACCCTGTGTCCTAACCGAAAGCGTTTATATGAATATGACGTACTTGCGCGATCAATAAAATCGCGTAAAATACGTCATACATAAATGATCGCCTTCTCGCGATTTCGCGCGAAAGTCGCTTTTTTTTAGGAGGCGGCCTTGTCGTGCTAAAGTGACGTCATTACCTACAACAAAGTATTTTTATATACCTACGTAATTACACAAAAAAAATGCTGTAGATCGCGATAAGATAAGTCGGCTATTTCTGAATAAAAAACTACAATGACTTGGCAGATCAATTGTATTTTTTATACTATTTTTAGTAAACAATTGTATATGAGGCATGGTGATCATTTGTCTTTTGACGTTTAGTTCAAAGGTCTTCTTATTGCGCATGATTTTCGCGTTCGTAGCTTAGTTAGACTTCAACCTCAGTATTTTCCCTGTTTTCTTTTATCAACGGACTAAGGCTTAAGAATACCCGTTGCGAGATGGCGACCCATGCAAAGAAGTACTATCACAACAAACATGTAATTTAACTACCTACATTATATAACTGATATTTGGACCATCCTGGGCCTAAAATCCAGTACGCTGTCATGGGCCGCGCGTTATGCTGACATGTGAATCAAAATTATTATTATTATCTAATCTGTACAGTCCCACAGTTGGGCATGGGCGGGCGACCTTTGTCCAGCAGGCAAAATGCGAGCAAAATAATTTTGATACTTGAATTAAAATATAAAATATGTATATATTTAAACAGGGTGATTTTTTCAATTGGGCGTGGATGGCCAAATCCGAAACTATGAGGAATAGCGAAAGCACTCAAAGGAGTCTCGGGCTCGATTTTGATGAAAACTAAAACTGCATCATTGGTTTTTTCAAAAAACAATATTGCTAGATAGGAATCGAACCCGTTGATTTTGTAAAAAAAAACACTCTTACTACACCATTCGATAGTGTCGCTATTAATTATCGAATTCTAGGAAATAATGACATACGGCAAACTAAAGAAAAGACCTCATTTTTAACAAAGTACTTTTTTATTTTTCTTCTGTTACCTTTACCTAACTATTAAACCTTAACTGATTAATTGTTCAAAATGTTGACCGTTGTTTTTAATACATAGATGGATTCGACGTCTCAAGGATTGTATTCAGCATTACAATATTATTGATTCCATTTAGAATATTTTGCAAAGATCGTAATATAAAATTTAAATTTAGAACATAATGTTGTGAAGGTGACTGCGCTGCAGGTGTGTGTTAATAAAAATATTGAGTATTATTTCGAACAAGGTACAGGTAGTGTAGGTATGAATATTTTAAAATAAGTTTATTAAAATCCAACATTTTCCTTAAGTTTGCCATATGTCATTACTTCCCAGAATTCGATCTTTAGTAGCGACACTATCGAATGGTGTAAAAATACTGTTTTTTTTTTCAAAATCAACGGGTCCGATTCCTGGCTAGAAATATTGATTTTTCAAAATCCAATGATGTAGTTTTAGTTAGTTTAGTTTTTTAGTTTTCATCAAAATCGGGCCCGAGACTCATTTGAGTACTTTTCGCTATTCCTCATAGTTTCGGATTTAGCCATTTACGCCCACTTGAAAAATTTTCGAAAACGGAACCTCCTTTTATAAAGTCGGTTAAAAAAATTACTTGATGAAGTTATTTAGATTCACGAAAAAAAACATAATATGACAAACCTAAAATAGATCAGGTGAAAAGAAAATCCCCAACAAAAGTTCTATAATTTTCCTATTATAAATACAGAGTACATTTGCATGCATCATCCATACGCAGCAAATAAGTCCTCATAGGTAGGCACCTTATCTATGACCTCTACGAACTTTGACCGACCCCTTTTATTGCGAAGCGTGATGTCATATTTTCGTGCATAATCATAGTAATGACGTATTTATAGATTATTCATTATCATAATATAAGTATTTGTTTGCTTTATTATTGTAATTTATCAGATTCTGTAAAATGATGTTACTATTCTAAATAGAGGAGCGACTAGCGCCATCTATCGGTTTCCAGGTTAATTAAAAAATTAAATGCAAAATTGTTTTGGGGCGAAGTTCCATAACCCCTCGTTTATACTCTGCACGCATGGCGAATGAGAGTTAGACCTAAAAAAATGTAATATTTTGAACTTCATGACACTTTTGCTAAAGTATCTGTGTAAAGTTTACGAGCGTATGTCTTTGGTATGTTACTGTAATACTAGACGTGCGAGCGATTTTTTTTTTCTATTTGTTCCTGTCAAACGTTGTTAATTTTTTTCATTCATATGCTTGTTATTTAATACATAATTTACAGCAAAAGTGACAAAGCCGCTTTGGTTCAATTCTGATTTCTGATTCTTATCATAATGTCTAAAACTAATCTCAGGCTTCAAACACTGGTCGGACGATAATGTGAGTGTTTCTGTTTAGTGAGCGAGTTTACGAACTGTTCTGAGGTTCAGAACATTTTACATTATATTTTTTATATTTTGACTGCCAGTCCCACCAATGAATTTGAAACAACTAGTCCAGCATGATACCCAATCATCCTGTTTTCACGGATATCATTGTTACTTGGGCCATACTGATACCACGCCAAGTCACCTGTATCCATGCGACCCTTAGATTGCATATGTCTGCATCGGACCAAAAACGGCCTGATGGACTAACCGCACACATCCATGTAGTGTCACTACCGAGACAAAGCTTTAAAATGTTTTACCATATTGTACTGAAACCCTAACTGGGGGCACGAAAGAGTGCGGTTAGCCCTTTACTCTTAAAAGCTAGTACTCACAGTAGAGTGTCTCCAGAAATGTATGAGCGAGTGTATGTCTGTGTCCGGCGCCAGCAGCATGTAGTCCCGCCACTCGTCGTAGCTGATGGTGAGACTGCCATCCTGGTCCATCCTGGGGACAAACTGAATGAATGAGGGAGACAGACAGACGTTGAAAGCTCCTCCTGCTTCAAATTGTGAATGAAGAAGGGGTTACCTATTTCTATAGTAAATACAAAATTATTATCAAATGATTTTTTTAAAATACTTATAAAGGTAAGTAATTTATTTATAAAATATTATTAAAAAAAAAAAGAAATGTGTGGTGAAAAGGTAATTAAATATGGATTTCATTAACAAAATATTATTCTAATCTAATATGTTTTTAAAAATGATTCGAGATAGTTTTCAGTCAGCATAAGCTATTAGGAAGATATACAAGTTTTATTTAAAGAGTAGGTATGTAAGACTTGTTACTTCGAATCAGAAACAATCAGTTATTATTATGTCACATAAGTATAACACAATTTATTTTATACTAAATGTAAAAAATATTTTCAAGTGATTTGTGTTATTTCGTGCAGTAATTCATACAAGTGCACATGCATCGTGCTTTCTTCTTTATTTTTATAATCATTTGCAACATTCACATTCCATGTACGGCGGACTAAGAATTATATGACGTGAAGCTTCCATGTTTTATTTGTGGTTAACTTATAATTGGCGTTAATTTAAATAAAACGACACAAATATAAGTCGTTGGCATATTTATAAAGAAGAGTCCTGTCTGTCCGCTAGTGAGCTTAAAACTCGAGAAGACCATATTCCCTGACTGGGTAGCTTCATCATCATATCATCATGGACAGTCTTGTTCTTTGTCTTGTCGCACGGCTGAGTATAAGTCCCTTTTATGCCATGCTTCCCTGGTATGTGCGAGTCTCAACCAGGTCTTAAAAGTGCCCTCTCCATCTGGCTGATGGTCTGCCAAAACTCCTTCTATCGAGGCTTCATTATAAATGTTACTTTATTTTAAGTTAGTTTTACTAGTTTAATATAAATGCTCCCCTACCCCTAATAACTTGTTAATTGTTAAACCAATTTAGTCAAATGTGATCATGACACGTGTCATAAAGGCTCCTTCAAACAGGCGCGATACGACACTCGACACAAAGGCACCGCAAGTCGCGCAACGAGCGGTGTCTTTGTGTCGCGTCTGTTTGTAGGAGCCTTAATGATATTTTTATAATAACAATCGTTAAGAAAATAAGATAATATTTTAGTTAGAATAATGATTTCCCTAATTTATCAATTTGTTGGGAATCAGTGTCTGTATACAAATGATATTCTTATTGATGTGCAAGAACGTTCAAGGCGTGTGTGTAGATTTGAAACCATTTGTACAAAACTTTGCGTTCAATCGTTTTTGTGCTCAAGGCCCGAACTAATACAGGTGTAGGTACTGCGTAGTTTAGCAACACAAATAGCCAAATGACATGATGTTAGTCTAACTGTTTGTATGATTATATACAGTGCGTGCCACGTAAGAAGAGACTTGACACACCACGTGGTTTGACATGCGCAGTACACGATTTTAGGTATCTTTAGCGGTATGAGGTCTGAGTGCGGGACGGGACCGGACGTCATAGGGGCGGCGAAAAGAGCGGGGGAGGCGGGGTCAAGTCTCTTCTTACGTGGCATGCACTGTACATTAAGGTTCAAAATCTAAACGAAAAGTGAATATGTACTACTAGAGATCAGTGACGAAGGTTCACTTGATTCCCACCGGGTTCCCTTTGAAAAATGGCACAGTCTGTATTCTATAGACAAATAATATTATCATATTATAGATATCTACTCCGGCTTACCTCTTAGAAAAATTGACCCTTCGCTATTGCTAGAGATAATTAACCTACCTAAATACAAAAAATCAATGAGCCTAGCCTTTTTCCAACTATGTATGTTGGGGTCGGCTTCCAGTATAACCGGATACAGCTGAATACTATGGAGCGACTGCCTAACTCACCTCCACAACTCAGTAACTGGTAACACGATACCAACTAGGTAAGACAGGTTATCAGACTTTTGGGCTTCTGAATACTCGTAACGACAAAGATCTACGATTGATAGCCGGGTCCAAAAAGTGGACAACGTCGCAAACAGCTGTCAAATATTTCCCTGTTTTGATTAATATGTCAATATTACTCTATGAAAATAAGAAATATGGCTAACTAATGAACTAGAATATTAATAATGAATTGCAATTAAAACACTGAATTTGATGTTGTAACCGTTTTAGGTGTAAAAAAGGCATTTGTAAAGTTTCCAAATACTTTTTGAAGTGAAAACTTCTTTAGCGGCGCTGTGTACTTTTTTTGGAATGGGTAAAAACTTCTAAATTCGCGTCAGGTCACGTGACCCTGATCGAAAATTCGTAAGACGTAAAACGTCAGACGTAAAACGTAAGACGCGCGTTGTTGAAGACAGCGCCATCTATGCACATCGGGAAGAACTACGAGGGCCTCGCGTACTAACGTCAGACGTAAAACTTAAGACGCGCGTTGTTGAGGACAGCGCCATCTATGCACATCGGGAAGAACTACGAGGGCCTCGCGTACTAACTACGTAGTTCATCCAACAACGACGAGATGGCGTTGTAAATCTGAATAAATTCCTTTCACGAGAAGAATAAACCAGTCACTTTGGTCATCATACCTGATTTGCAAAAAACCCTATAAAATAAGGAACACACCTTAACACACGTGTTTTGTTTATAAGACGATTCACAAAATACACTCGTAATTGTTCAAGTTTTCACTTCTGTCGGCACTACCGGAGTGCCAGTGTTTTTTTTTACATCTAAAACTAAATTATTCGGTGTTACGATATTAATTATCGCATTTCATAATCAATATTCTAGTTCATTAGTTAGCCATATTTCTTATTTTCGTACAGTAATATTTACAAATTAATGTAAACAGCGAAATATTTGACAGCTATTTGCGACGTTGCCCACTTTCTGTATACACGCTCTTAACGTGCTTTCCAAGGCATGGGGGGTCTCGATATGTAATAGATGGTCACCTAACCACAAACAGACCGGGGCAAGCGTAGCTTAACCTTCGATGGACCCGAGCTGTTAGCATTTAACCAAGAGCGAGAAAAGTAATTTATTGTTTGAATTAATAATAAAGGAAAATGTTGATGACTTGCATTATCGTTATTTGAAGTACGAAGCCTTTCCTGAACTTACTCACCAATGTTTTGAAATCGATCAAGATGTTTATTTATTTACAAGACGATTAGGAGCCAGTATGAGCACTGGTGTAGCCGGTACATTTATACTAGAAATTGACGATAATGATTAAATGCTATTCAATTATTTAATACAAAAGGGAAGCTTAGCTTGTACGTGGGCCACACTTTTTGGTCTTAAAGCAATATAGTTACTTTCGTAGAAGTTAAAAGTTATACATACAAAGAGTAACAAAGAAAATTATAGTAAACTATGATAAAATTGCCTGTTTGTAACTACTTAAGCAATAATAAATACATAATATAATTGTAAGAACTCTAAAGAACGCTTCAGTCTTTCGCATTTACTTTTCTAAAGCTAGAAATCCCTATGACGACACAAATGACAAAGAGTCGAATCTATACACTACATAATCAAAAGATGGTGGGGTCTCATGTCGTGTGACGCAAGCAGTCGCCAATATAGCTTATAAAGCCTTTACTGCTTTGGAGTTACACAGCAGGGGCTATCAGGTCCAGCGGGATTGTCCGAAAGGGTTACCGTTGGCCCGGAACATAAAGGGCTAAGGAAGGAACACGGGTGGGTTTTAGTCAGTAAGAGTCTGACACTCCCTTCCGCTCCACCCAGAGCGGGAGGAGTCATTTGATGATTTCCCATCCTCAAAAAAAAAAAAAAGGGCTATCAGGCTGGCTTTTGTTTTGGTCGTTGTGCTGCTATCAAAAACAAGGAGGAAATTTTCAAAAATTAAAAACAAAAGCGTAACGACTGTGCAGCTCCACTCATGGAATTAGTATGTACTATACAGGGTGGTAGCGACATCACGCGCAAACTGTTCCCATGGATACAAGTACACGATTCTGAAAATTCTCGTCGGTTATTAAAAAAAATGTGCCGTTTCATAGAAAAATGCAATGCCTACGCGGTCAAGATGTATGAAATAGCTGTTTTTGACCAACTTAAAAAAAAAGGCGGTCATCAATTTTATTTCGACACTTATGTTTGTAATATTATTGGAACTGCATTATATTCTCACATATGACAATCTAATCAACCAAACTATACAAAATTTTATAGATGTATGTATGTTTGTCCACGCATTTCTCCGCAACTATTAATCGGATCGTGAACAATTTTTTTTTGGCTTACATTTCCTTCAACTTAGGGAACAGTGCAAGTTTCATCAAAATCAATTCAGTAATTTTCAAGATATGGACTAATGCGTGTAAGTGTTACGGCCTGGCTTATTGATACGAGCTACGGGTGTGGTGCCAAAGGGAAAACATCTCAAAACCTTGGCCAAATTCTAGTGCAATATTTACAACAAAACTATAACCTACTAATATACTTATTACAAACAAATATTCCACTTTTTACTTAAAACTAAAAATTACGAAATAAAAAAGTTAACTTTAAAAAATTAAATCCACTTCAAAAAGAAATTAACTCAAGATTATGAAATAAATTTAATTTCGGAAGTCGGTGGCAAAAAACTACAACTAAATAAAATACAGATCTTAAGATACCGACTTCCAAAATTAAAATTATTAGGTACATAATTTTGAGTTAACTTCTTTTTGAAGTCAATTTAATTTTATTAAATTACTTTTTTATTTTACTATACAATGAATAATTTCAACACAGGGGCTTCAGAATCATGAACTGAAACCATGGTAACAGGTTGCGCGTTGATGTCCCTGCCATCCTGAATTCTAGGCTGCACCGCACGGCACATACGTGGAACTTAGGAGATCCTTAGTGCCCAAGTGTCGCAATCATATAACTGTGAGAGAGAGACGCCATGCTAGACATAGAGGTAAGAGGCACCCTGCGCGACACGCGAGCTATTTTCAAAAATAACATCGGGCTTTGAACCCAAATAGAACTGTAAAATTCTTTTCCCCAGATACACATCGTTGTGTATATGGGTGGACGGATGGATGGAGGAATTTATGTTATGTAGCAAATAATATCTGTGTTACCTTACCATTTAAGTGGTTAGTAGTTTAACCAGCAAAACTATCGCATTAAGTACTAACACACGTGTTTGAAACATTACTGCGGAACGAGGCTAGCTCTAATTTTAGTGTTAAGCATCGCTTGAGCGACATTCTGCGCGAACGCAGTTAAACTATCAATCCATACGAGATAGCGAACACTATTTAGGTGATATAAAAAAGACGAAAATAAATAAACAGACAAGTTTTTATAAACACACGACAAACGACAAATAAAATAGAAATTGTGAAAAAAGCCGACCTACATTCGCGAGTTTGATTACGCCGCGTAATGTAAAGCAGTTGTGATTTTATGTTGTTGCTTGTGATTTCTGAATTGCTTCACAGTACAAACTGCTTGGATTAGGAGGATTAAGTAGATAAATAAATTGCATGGTCAAACGAAACACCCGACTACAAAGAATTTGTCCAAGCACCTTGTATTCACATTTAAGTAGAATTTAAAAAATAATATGGCATTGGCTGAAAAAGGATGAAAAATTCGTCACATTCGAAATTCAAATGACAACGATGTCAACGATTGTCATAAGTCTGTCGAAGGCTTCGATCGAAGGTCAGTTATTTATAAATCTTTAATGACGATGTTTTGAACTTAGCGTAAATGTTTAGCAAGTCTAAGCCATTGACTACTTGTGGTTTTTCGACTTACCACCAGAATAATGGCCAAACAGCTTTTCTGAAACATTTATTTTTTTACAGATTTTTTTTTACTTGTTTGGTTTCCTGGCCTTGTGCATTTAGTTCTTGTGTTTATAGTTAAAAAGATAAGTTAAAATATACATTTTAATAATAATTAAACTTGGGATATTTCTAAAACAAAAGATATTCATTCAAAATCGCTATTGCAAACCATAAAATCTAAAAATATATACTCAATAATATTGTAATCGCGGTGCTTTCAAATCGTGACAACATGTCGCCATCACATGCATGTGAAAGTATTTTTACCTTTTCAGCAAATTAGTAGCTTCGCTCTTGCCAACCACAATTCCCATATCGGCGAACGCGCATATAAGTTCCTCTAGATCCACTTTTCCTAGAAAAAAAGAGAGACAAAACATAATATTAGAAAATTTTATCCAGCAAAAGGACATATTTACGTAAGATTTGTAAATTGTGGATAACTGCGGAAGGAATCTATTTTAGAGACTAGCTGACCCCGCAACTTCGCGCCGCCTCAGAATATGAATTATGTATCTTAATTTTTTTTCGTGAATTTTTCCCATGTTTTAATAGTTATTCGGGTTGGATTTTAAAACGAGTCGCCTGAATTTGAGGGTATTGGTGGTGTAGGGGGCTTAAGGGAGTTAGTCTTAATCCCCCCAAAGTAATTTTGGCTGCCGGAGTTGTGTCTAAATATTTTTAAACAATTTCCAAAAATTCTTAAATACTATTGCAGTTATGCAAAACGGAACGTAATTTTTATGCTTTAGTACAGTTTTTCAAATGTAATATTTAGGTTTTATGTGAAAAACGTGAAACGAAACGCAACCCGCCATCTTGGATGGATGATATTGACAGCTAATGTCAAATTTGTGCGTCATTCCTTTGGTAATTAATAGCAATGTATTACTCCGAGTTGGCACAATCCGACTTCATTGGGTTAGGTTAGATGGCTAAGGCGGGAGCGTAGCGCAGCGAAGCTCCCGCCTTAGCCATCGTGGTTATTTTTTTTTAAACCACCCAGAAATAGGAGCCCCGCGTAGCGGGGCTCCGTCGACTCATAATTGAAGCCAAAAACATGTTTATAAAGTGGAATAAACAATTTTTGTACAAATTTCTGTTTTTTATTTTTTCTAAGGAAACCAAGTACTTACTTCCGGCGGGTGAAAATGGTGAGGGGGGGATCCGACCCCTCCCCTCCCCCTCCCCCAACCACTCACAACCCCCTAAAATGGCGACGTATTTCGAAATTTTTACCAGTTATTCTGCTATTCGAGGCGGAGACAAATCAAAGATCACAAAAATCGGTCCAGACGTTCTTGAGTTATAAATGGTGTAAACCCGACTTTGTTTTATTTATATTGTACTGTTCTATTGATTAGATTGTTACAACAATTTATTTTGTGGTATTTATTCTCTACTGGTGACCCGCTCCTGCTTCACACGGTTTTTGCGACTAGACAAAAGATCGTGGTTTCTGTATTATATGTAAGTTTAATATCACTGTATATATGTCACAGCCAGCTGGTTAAATTAGCCGTTCAGTTAACCGCCTGGCCCTTGGAAGTAGTGCTCGCCTCGCTTCGCTCTCTTTGCTCGCTCGCGGTTGGTCACAGTTCTAACCTTCTTTTTTTAGCGTGGAGAAATGCTCATGCTACTGCACTACCACGGGGAGATGTGCAGTTATGTGGGACTCTAACCCACTAAAACTTCACGGTGTCCTCCTCTGCCGCTTACGGCGGGAACACGGGCACGCGTAAGCACTCATCCGTGAACCCGCCGCGGCTGTCCGTTGCCGGAACCTCCTCTGGGGAGTACTCCCCATCACCGGCGCACCAGAACACATAGCACGCCGTGACCACCCCAGGCACAGTTCTAACCTAACCCATTTGGTCGGGGTATCCTGGCTTAGTTACTGCGACCAATTCGACTCTCGCGTGATTGGTTACAGTTCCAACCTAAACTATAATATTGAATATTATTCAAGCCGTTAGTTGAACGGCCGCCGTTTAGTTAAAAGGCTAAGCGGTTAACTAAACGGCTAATTAAACCTGTTGGCTGCGACATATACACATAAATCTTTTAGAATAAATTCTCTAAATGATGTTGAAAATCACAGTTAAGAAGAACAACGCGGTAAAACAGACAAACACGAAAAGCGATTTATTAATTGAATCTCTAATTCGTGGTCTTCTATATGTTTAGGTTGTACGTGTTGGAATATTGTGCTAGCCGACATACCAAATAATTGAATTTAATGTTGTGTTCCGATAAGTATTGTTACTTACTATTGTGTAGAATCAAATTCTTCCAAGTGAACAGACAGCTGTGCTGAGGAGTTTGTTGCCCCACTTTTTCCCATCTAAAGCACTAGGAAGTGGTGAAGGGCGGGCGTTTTGGCGGACTGTCTTATGTA
This sequence comes from Luperina nickerlii, assembly GCA_963855955.1. Lineage (NCBI taxonomy): Eukaryota > Metazoa > Arthropoda > Insecta > Lepidoptera > Noctuidae > Luperina > Luperina nickerlii. The sequence goes on from OY979662.1 coordinate 6,889,188, forward strand.
ATTTCAAAATGTGCTGTTTCTCAGTCTAGTTTAGATAAACAACCTTTGATTTGAAAACAATACTTTTGATTTGATACATTTTATAATATGATACATACAGAAGACCCTGAATTAGAGATTAGTAACAGTTTTCAACCATCCATTGTTACAAAGATATTGATTGAAACAACGGCAAACATATGTTTAGACTACGCAATCATCCGAGACCGTCGGCATAAACTAAGGCGTCGGTGTACCGCCGGGCGACATAGTCTGTTAACAGTGATGGCTGTACAATGTACATGCACGCATGCAATACCACACAATGCTTGCAAGCAGTCAGAATTATTAATTCAAGACTTCAGGAAACACTGTACATAGACTTAACCATCTGATACATAGCGTTGTGCGATAAATAAATATATTCTAGCTTATTCAAATGAGCCACGCGTGCATATTTCATTCTATGCATAATGCTCATTCTGCATGCAAAATAATTATGCAAAGTATTGTAATCCATTCTATTAATGGACCTACAAATGTCACGCATCCATTTTGTCTGGGAAGTTTACAAAATGGAAATCAAAACGGCTATGGAATCACTATTATTGCCATACCAACCGAAATGGGCACTCATCCAAATTAAAACGCGACTACATACTGCGTCACCGTTCTCGATTTCCACAAATTGCTGAAAGTTACAGAAACTATAGAGTCTGTACTGTACTGTCTGGGTGCCCGCTTGAACAGACAAATGACTATCATACAGTCTCCCCAAATTAGAAACATTTATTTCATGAACAAATAGCAGAAATAGTCGAACACTCATTAAACGTTAATGCCCGTTATTTGGGACTAGGCTCCGAACAGAAATAGCTGCAGCTGAATTTGAAAGAAATTTGACTTTCAGGCAGCTAATAAAACCAACTCTTGAAAGAAATTATCTCAGACAAAAGATCAATGTGAGTATGAATCCATACAGTTGTCAAGGGCCGAAGCCTTAGGGCGAGCTACGTCATCTATCTTTTACATAGAAGTAAAGGTTATATATGGACCTAACGATCGATCGTCTGTGCATTGCGTAAACTACTGACGTTGGCCGAGAAATGTCAATGTTAACGAGCGGAGATAACGACTCGATATCGTGGGCCTGGATCAACCTACCTTCCTTGTTAGCATAGCAACATATGCTGAAAAAGTGATAGCTTCCTAATAGATTTCTTCAATGTACAATCATGGCAAAAAAGGCAAAATTGGCACTTATGGTAAACGGAAGTGCTGATTGCAGCTTGGTTTAACAAAATCACCGCTAAATATATCGTGACTGTGTGATATTTACCATCTTGGTTCTTGTCGAGATGAGAGAACTGGAGCCTAAGGTTCTTTTCATGTTCGCGCACGTAGTGGATGAATTCCGATAGAGTGACGTCACCGCCATCTTTCCAGCCAGGCTTGGCCAGGAATTTCTGAAAAATAATAAATCAACTTTAGTATGGGCGTAACGAAATTACGTAATAAGCAATAAAAAAGTTTTCCATTTGAAGATAAGGAACGCGAGTTGACGAGACATAATAGTATTATGCCTAGTCTGTTGTAGACTTGATTGCCAAGAACGGCTCAAAAATCGACGCTGCTATTCATCTCATATAGAAACATGAGTATTTTCCCCATAGTAGGCAACTAACCTACGGGAAGTTATCTCGTTTATTCCAAGCTAACCGCAATGTTAAACATTATACTTAATACCTAAACAATTCCATCATTCATGGTGTTAAGGGCTTACATGACCTAAGCGCGGTCTCTGTCGGACTGCATAGAAAAGAAAGAGAAGCGTTATGACACAACGCTGGTATATTATTGCAAAATATGAAGCAATTATTTAATTACAAAAATCTATTGTTTGGACTAAAAAATTAAAATACTAGTTTTTTTAGTATGTTGCTTGTAGAATAATCTGACAAAAAATCAGAATGATTCTATGTATATTAGTATGGTTTTTATTGTAAAAAGAAAGTTTTTTAGAGCTATCTTCATGTTTTTTTTCTATCGTATCAAATTAGTTGTATTATGATTTCAACAGACTATAAACCTAGAATATCTCCTGAAGAATATCACATATTTTTCTGAATTTTGTTTACTGTAGTCGATCATTATACTATTATTGTTTTTTAAAACTTGCGTTTTTTGCATTTAGGTCCTGTAAGCCCCTTAAGGCGAAAGCGCCAGGGTAGCCCGCGAAATTCAATTTTTTTTAGGTTTTTTGGAATTTGCTGGTCAGTATTAAGTTGTACGTTGATTATTATATGAATCGCGGCCGTAAGAAATATGTGTTTACAGAATTATAATCATTAAAGTCATCAACACAACTCTCTAAGACCACGAAGTCCCAAGAATAACTGTTTCATGAAATCATCATTCTTTGGACTTACGTGGTCTGAGAGAGTTGTGTTGATGACTTTAATGATTATAATTCTGTAAACACATATTTCTTACGGCCGCGATTCATATATTAATCAACGTACAACTTAATGCTGACCAGCAAATTGCAAAAAACGTAAGAAAATTTGAATTTCGCGGGCTACCTTAGCGCTTCCCCCTAAGTAAGTTCTATCAAAAAAAAACATTGAATTTTATCAGGCCCATCAACACGGAAGACCGTCAATAAACATATTATTTTATGCTAATGCGACTGTAACCGTGAGCAAATAAGATATTATATCGATGATTGAAGGTCAGACGGAAAACACCGCATAACATAAAAAGCCAGTAGATGTCGGGAACAAAAAAGGGAATATTGAGGTAAAATAAGAAAAGAATAGAATTCTTGAACTGAAAATGACTTTAGCCATCCATTGCTTCGTTTGTTAGCAACACATTTACCACAAGGTTTGGTTATGCGCTCGATGCATGCCAAAAATCTGCTAGCTATCGTTTACGGGAGCTGACAGATGTTATAAACTAATAAAATTAGTGAGGTTACGAGACCAGGACAATGAGCTTCAAATGAATCACATCGTTACATCATATCGCACATTTGTATGGGGAAGCTGTTGGAAGCGAAATAGGACAACATTGTAGGTGGAACAATTAAAACTATACCTAAGTATGTGTTTTTTATGTAAATCGAATAGTAAGAGCGAGCGTGAACAGGAGTATCGAAGATTAAGATGATGTTAGAGACTCCTACTTAATATGTGTTCCGTACCCTAAAGATTCGGTTTCCTAGGAAGGCGGTTCCGTCGTATCATCACGGCCGCCGCCGTCTGCAAATCTGTATTTTTACCAGTATTTGACATTAAGGTGTCAAAAAACGCTCTGTATTTGTACAACCGTTATCGTGACCGCCCACCGATTTCTTAGCTCCGCTTTCTTTAATTTTCTTATGTCGAGTTATGCGAACATAAATGTATGGATCAGCTGATTTTTTATTCACAATGACTACAATGACCCCCTTTAAGGATTAAAACGATGAAAATATAAGGGTGTATACAAAAAGTGGAGGGTGCAATCTTAATGGTAATGGATGGTCATGGTTTTATACAAATGTTTACAAATTAAAACTACTTAATTATAAATTAATAACAATTTTGTTTATGTACTTATCTGTTGATACAGTTTGTTATAACAGGTTCAAAGTGTGAACTGGTACTACTAACATTATGTATTTGAAATGAAAATAACTAGATCAAAGTCATTGAAGCGGGAAGTTCAATTTAAAGATTAATTAGTGTTCGCTTTTGCAATGAAATTGTCACAAAACACTAATATTTAAATTGTTATGTATAACAATATAAATAACATTTACAGTTATAATATTTCGAAAGTGGAAATATGTATAAGTCTGATCAAAAAAATATTAACATGATCTTTTCATCATGTATAGCTACAGTGTTCAATTAAACTAAGTCTGAAAATGATTCAATAAAATGATTATAATAAGGCAAATGTTATAGGAAATTCGACCTGGGGCCACAACTCCACATCAACGCGCTTATTTTGCATAGGGGTGGGAAAATCGATTATTTGATCCACCCCAGCCCCACAAGTTAGGCCAGCAACGCCTGACAATCTCTTGGAGAAGGTAAATGTTCTTCATTGTGGTATTCTCTCACTGTTGATTATAGTACTTTATGTGGTTTAAGGGATAAATTAATCGAAGTGATTGTGTTGTGTGTTGAAAAGTAGGTCAGCAGTGGTTCTGAGTACTGTGTTTATAACTAGGTTAGTTTTTACTAATTTTTGTTTGACTCTGTGTTACAGTAGAGCAAAAGGCACCATCATCATCTTCCTGCCATTATCCCATGTTACTTTGGATTGATGCAACATGTTTTCTACTTCCATTCTCCCCTGTCAACTGTCACACTATCATTCACTCCCTTCTCTTTCATATCATTCCTCACACAATCCATCCACCTTTTCTTCGGCCTTCCTCTCCCTCTCCATCCATCAACATGTATATTCATCACTCTTTTAGTCACATGCGTTTTAGTCACAGTCGATCAAAAGACACAATAAGTGGAAAAAGGGAAGATGTGGAACCTCTTTTATTTTCTCTTACTTTAATTTGGCAAGCATAATCAATAGATGGGTTGAGCATGACACGTTAGAACTGCTTGAAATATTAGGAAACAAATTACATTGTACCAATATTACTTTGATTTATCAAAGGCAATTTTGTTCTTCATTTCAATAATTAATAGGGGTCAAAAGTATTCTCTTAGAAAATTAAAGGTTGCTGAGTGGGAGACAAGAATTGTGCCCTATGAGGTTGCATTACAATATACCCAGTCTCTAAATAAAACCATTATGGAAACTAAGTCTAACAAAAGTGTTATGAGATTGAATGGTTCTTAGAAAAATCACTTCCTTTCTTCTTTCTATTCATTGTTATTAAAATCATATAAGTACATTATTATAATGTAATTCATGAAATTCGTCTTTTTGACTGACTGGCAAGAATACTTCTTTCAGAAAACAGTGATGAGGAGAGATTATCTATTGTCAACGGGCTCATAACAATAAATCTTGACACAAGATAATTTTATCAGTGATTTATCGTTTTTTAACCATCACATCTTTCAAATTTAGAACATCTTTGCATACATTAGTAGGCCTTAAAATATGAATAAATATAAGCGTAAATATATGAAAACAAAATCATAACCAGAAATTAGAGGAGGGTGTTGCCTTTTTTACTTAACTTCTTACAAATTTGACCTATTTTTTTATAATCTACTGTTAACTTTCAAACAAAAGTTTAACAATAGGTTAAGCTGGTTAGCCATTCAACACGATAAGTTGTAAAACGAAAGTAGGTGTTCACTTGAAGTTTTATGTAATGAAAAAGAAAAAATCTTGTGCTAAGAAAAATGTAGGTACTCCTTAGAAAGTATTGGACATGGAATAGCAGATTTATTGCGGCTTACGTCTACAGGCAATCGAACACACCGTCAGGTGTAACCGTTAGAGCAAAAATTATAGAAAATGTCTACATTCTAACCTCTGCGTAAGTGCGGTTGATGTGCGGAGCCAGCTCCTTGAGGGCGGCGGACAGGTCGTGGATGTCGATCTTCCCATTTCCATCAGTATCTAATTTAGAAAATAATTTCTCTAGCCTTTCTTCGTCTTCTTTTGGTATTTCCTCTAGTTGCAACGGTGGATGACACTGAACCATGGTTCCTGGAGTTGGTGTAAGTACTGCTTGTTAAATAACAAGTTAATATAATTTCATACGGGTATGTAGAGGCAAACATAACTCTAGGCTAAACTATTAACGTAACAGAAATCATTTTTAAAGGAAAAAAGCGAGCTCGTTTTTCATCCAGTAGTTATTTGACAGCTACTTGCTGCCGCACTGCCGCACACAGACACACACTTACATGCACAAGAACGAATACTCCCAAAGCTTGCTCACTTGCTGTCTCCGTGTCCTCCTATTCGACAAAACAAATTTATTTTTCTCATGATTATTTAAATATCAACCTAAATACCCCGAAAATAAAATTTAACTAGAGTGCAGATATGTTTCCAGTTTCTGACTGTATTCATGAGTGCTCAGTCTATTTCATTGTGCCAAAAACTTTGAGCAGCGCCATCTGTGTTCTTTTTCAAAGATTTCACAAACAACAAAAAGATGATCAGCCTGAAAAACAAAAAAATAGCATATTATTATTATATTAATAGCATATATATATATTATGATCGCTATTTTTGGGAAACTTCTAAGCTGTGATGTAACTTCAGCAAATCCAAAGAAATTACTTCATATTAAAAAAAAATACGACGACCATGAATTAAATACATATTTTATCTTTTTTATCACCTTTAGATAAAGTGTAAAGTTATATGAACAACTTACCTGTCTTATTGATATTAATTTGGAAATGGAGAATTTAAGAGTAATTTCTTATTTCTAAACCAATGAATATGACAGAAAATGGCAACACTGACTGCGCACTTGAAGTTAGTAGGTCACCGAATAGGGTTTTTACGAACGTAACTTATTACGAAGTATCAAACACATGAGTAGACAGTTTGTCTACTCATGTGGTATCGAAACTTCTTTCAAATCTTTCAATATTCAAAACTAAAATAAATAAATCCGGGCTACTTACAAGGACATCGAAATAGGTCGTAGTTTGATTCCAAAGTAACAGATGTCACTAGCTCCACCACAAAACGCTGGTAAGAAAGATTCTGCACTATAGTTGTAGATGGCGCTATTACAACGCCTCTAATCGTTGATGATTATACATTCTAACAACTAGCTGGCCCAGCGAACTTCGTACCGCCTCAGAATCAATAGATGTTTTGTTAACATATTAGCTGAATTCAATTCAGTTTTTAGGGTACCGTACCTCAAAAGGTAAAACGGAACCCTTATAGATTACTTTGTTGTCCGTCTGTGGGTCAAGACCCTTTTCTCAGGAACGCGTGGAGTTATCAAGTTGAAATTAATATCAAATACTCAGGGCTGCGATCACTTGAAGCAGTGAAAAAATGAAACTTCTAAATCAACGCAATCAAAAGATACGGGCGTCTATGTTCCGTTTATGCCACATATTTTGATACTCGCAAAGGAATCAAAACCTATAGGGTAATTCCCGTTGAACTAGAATCTTGAAATTTGGCAAGAAGTAATGTCATGTAGCACAAGTAAACGAAAAATCCGAAAACCGGAAATCTCTACTTAGGTATCTATATGCATACTTACCTGCAAAGTACGGAACGAATTTGAACGGTGCTAGTCCGACTGGCACTTGACCGGTTTTTATTAAGGTAAAATGAATAGGTAGGTACTTAAAATGAATTAAGTTCAATAAATGTACAAAAATGAAATGTAAGTATTTCGAGACTTCATCAAAAAAGCCGTTTCATAGAACATGAATTATCTTCGTTTTTATTTTTCGTGAATTTTCCCATTTTTTAATACTTATTCTGCTATTCGGGGCGGAGACAAATCCAACAATTCAAAGATCATCTAAATCTGTCCAGCCGTTCTTGAGTTATAAATAGTATAACTAACCCGACTTTGTTTTATGTAGGTAGGTATAAAGATTATTTCATTATCGATTATTTATTAATATTCCTATACCTAATATTGTTTTCATCCTATTTGAGAGTCTTCCTATTTATGTCATGAAGCTTTACTAATAGCCCCGGTTGATTTACCATTTTTGTGAAAATTTTGCTACACATCAGCTGAAGAAGCTGAACTTTGAACTGCCTCCAACTCCGAGGATCAACCATAATCATCACTGTATGATTGTTCCCACTTCGGGTGGTGTGCAAGGAAGTTGAACTGGTCAAAGTTGGTATCAAATAAAACATTACCTTGGCTGATTTCTAAACATTGGTCCATCATAAATAGGTATACTTATCTGATTCCAGCGCCGAATTTGAATTGAGCAGCCGCTAAGTAATTGACTGATGGCTTCGATGAAAATACCTACTGGGTCAATGTAAAACAGCCTTTACGTTTCATTATCACTTTGACAGTGACAAGATTCTAACCTAAGTAATCTTATTATAATCTTAGTACCTACATAAAGCGACACCGGGAATATTGATGGGAGCCTCTCAAAAACTCATTGCAGCTAGCCCGGTTATCATCGATTAAGAGTACCTAAACTAGTCGCGAGCTCGAACTCACTGGTGATCATGACCAAAAAGCATGCTGTCTCAACTGGCTTCGTGTCCGACAGAGCTAGTATCAGTGATGAGCAGTTAGACTCTAGTCTACACGCACAACGTCTAGGTCTCACGCACAGAAACACCGTTCCGAACTGATAGGCGCGTAAAAAAATTCGAAAGTGCTTTGTAAAATCAAGTTTTATAAAAAAACTATTGCATAAATCTATTACAAACAAAGTTTATTAAACTCTTCGATAATTGAGCTTTGTCGGTACGGACTTGGTTTTGAAGATTTTACAGGTCTTTTATTATTTATTTGCACGTTAAAAATAGCAAGAAAAACGAATCTTTGTAGGCTCATAACTTTTTAATGGCTCTTATCAGGCCCCTCTTGTCCATTGGGCAGTTTGGGCAAGTGCCCAGGGCCCCGCGATCTTCGGGGGCCCCGGCCTGCTCTCCTAAAAAGCATTATTTGCAGCCACCGTTGCATTCTACGCATTATTAGTAGGTACCCGATTCAATGACAAAACAAGTTATTTGCAGTGCGATTAGCAATAAGTTTCTAGCCTCCCAGTTATGAAAAATATTAGTAAGTTTCTCTTATTGTCTCTTATCTACACAGGGGGCCCCGTAATCCTTATGTGCCCAGGGCCTCCAATAGGTTAAAGACGGCCCTGGCTCTTATTTAACTATTCTGTTTCCGTACAAACATAATTAATAATAAGTCAAAACGATATCATGTTTAACTTTGGATGCAAAATGTCAAACAATGGAGTAATACTCTACCGTAGTTTGTATAGAAAAAATATCAACTAGTGGCACCTTAAAGATTAGTAACACATATATTATAACGTAACTGAGCCTGTACACTGTTCAAACTTTAAGGCGGCTCTGAACTCAACTGAAATGCGCTATTCGCTGCCGGCTGCGCAGTAGGTACGTTACCTCACCCGTCACCCCTACTGACAGGTTAGTGCGCAGCGACTCGCCTCATGTTTCGAGCCGCCATAGAGTTTAAATCCGGCTGTAGTTCCCAAAGGAATAGGAAGAGTTTTGGCTCGTTGGTCTATTAACCTGCGAGCGCTGCTGCTTCGCGAGTTTCTGGGCCCCAGGTCAGACAGGTTGGGAAAAGTTATAGAAATTTACATGTAGCAGCCCGGACTGATTGATGTTGTTATGTTTACGACTTGGTCTCATAATTATGTGTTTTTTTTTAAGTAATAGTGATCTCACTGTTGTAATGTTTAATACTAACATTCAGAGATGCCACGCACTAGCAACTTTTAGTTGACCAATAGTTTGATTGCTATCATACGCCGATCGCAATATGCGTGCACTTCATTAAAGCTCCATACTGATTCCCTGAACGATCAAACTATCGGTAGAGCCAGTGCGCACTAGCGACTTTTTGTTGACCGATAGTTAAGACCGTTGTAAAATTGTAACTAACAATTATTATGGATGTACTAACACTAGTGTTTAAGTTGTATATTATTATGTATCTATACTAACAAATTGGATTTTATGATCTGAAGAATAAATTAATTGAATTGAATTGATGTGATGGCAAGGCTCACACCCCTTTAGATGGGACTTAAGATAATAAGGTGATGCTGAATGTATGGTGTAATTGGAAGGGCATCGTTTCCTTATGGGCTTTTACCGCCGGACAAAACCATCAATTGCAGTGCGATTCTGTTACCATCTCACCGTGAAAACTTAGGTGAAGTGAGCGTGGAGTGTGCTGTCAGTGTCATCCCACCAGATACTAGGAATTGACCAAGCATACATTTACAATCATAATCGAGATTTAAATAATATTATTTTATGCTAATCCTATTGAAATTTTTATATAATATTTATTTATTTATAGCTAGTATTTAGTGGCCAAAACATTAATATTTTGTGGGGTTTTACAATAAAATAGCAAAACAGAAACTCAGTCAGAATCTCAATGTTGTTTTTTTTTTCTTTTTCCCTAAGCCTGAGGCACGAGCGCGTCACGCACGAACTGTAAATAAAATAAAACATTCACGTTTAAGACAGCTAGACTGATGAAAATACGCATCGACATTGTTTGTTATTATACGCGATTGTAGGTCAAGTCTAGTAAAGACTGCGACGATGTTCAGTGTTGTTATTAACCCAAATCTATTCAATTAGAAGAGATAACCGAGTGTGTCAAGTCATCGAGTGCTGACGGTGTGCCTGGCTGACGGACCATAGAATTTAATCCCACGTAGTTTGTGTGGCGTGATCACTTCACCCGATTCACGACATTTAATGTCGGAAAAAAAAAATGTTGTTGATGTTGAAATGTTTAATGTTGTTTAATGTGGTATTGGATCATGTTACATGAAACATCAAGAAACAAAGAGCAGTGGTGACCCCGTATTAACGGCCCCAACTTCAGAGTGGTCGTCGTGATAGGCTCTTTACTTTGCGTAATTTATTTAATCACCACTGCTCTCAAAACGGTGAAGGAAAACATTTTGAGGAAACCGGCCTGTCCTAGAACCAAAAATCCGAAGACTTGTGCCAACCTAGCAACCCGCACTGGGCCCACATGGAGGATTACGGCCCACTCCCTCTCAATGACGGGCGGCCTGTGTACCAGCAGTGGGAACATTATAAGCTGATTTTATGCTTATCTTACACGAAACATATAGGTAGGTGGGTTATTAATAAGATCTAGGCACTAGTGCCATTTTATTTTTAAGAACCTCTTTGTAGGTTTCTACATGCGTTTTTGGACCATGGTAATACCTACATGCGGTCTAGTGTGCTAATAAACCGGTACTTATTATTAATTAAGTCTGCCATGAGAACATCTGCCTGAATAGCAACAGTCACACTCTTTCATTAAAATTCGGAAGTGAACGTTCCCAAAACGTTGATCAATAGAATTGCTATATTTACATAAGTAGGAAGGCCCCAATAGTTTAGTTGTTTAGTTCTGCATCAAGAGTAACCCAAAGCGTCAAAAAAGTGACTCGTAAAATTGGTTACAAGATATTTGGGGCGCATTAACCGACGACAATAAGTCACATTCAGCAATATTGTCACGTACCCTGACGGTGACACAGACATAAAGGACTGTCACCCTATTATACTTCATTAAATTCACTCAATAACAGCCATATTTCCATAAGTAGGTCTTTCATTTTGACATTATTCTGTCCCCATCCCCCTCTGAAACCGAAATGCCCCCTCGTGTGAAAGGGATGCAGAATGAAATTTGCCAAAAACCGTAGCAACTGTCATCGGGTTTCAACCAATAAATCCGTGAGGATGGGATAGCTATTATGTCTGATATGACAATACAGAGATTGACGCGACCGAAATCTATAAACTTTAAAAGTTAATGCGCGCATGCAGCACAGACTTGCCAATACAATGTGGGCTTAATCTTTTGGAACTGAAAGTTCAAAACTGCTGGTGTGCTGCTGTATTTGCATTTAATAGAAAACTAAACTCTAACTGGTGTTAGTTAAAGTTGTAATTTGCAAAGACGGGGGTTCTTTTGTTGATGAGATGAGCCCACAAAAAATCCTCAATAGGGAGTGAACAAAAGCTCATAAAAGTTTGAGATTAATCGGGGATTTGGGCACAATACACACACATGCCGCTGACGTCGTGTAGTTCGTCTGTTTGTCCGTCCAATTGTCATGGGGGCACGTCATTATTATTGATCTCAGTGGGTAGGTAGGTACTTATCTACCTACGTAGTGCGGGCTAAGTTAGGCATTTCATTAAGTACATTTAGTTTTTTAACCGACTTCTAAGAAAGATGAAAAAGATGTTCTATGTTCGTCTGTAGTATGTTCATCGATATAATCATACAATAAATTGTGAACCGTTTTTTCACTTGGTGGAGGAAGCTTGCGCGGTAGCTTCACATACATTTTATTAACTTCGCTTGAGTAAGTAGTTTTTAACTTAGCTTCGAAAATACGCAGGTATTTAATCCACTTGGTGAATGTTGATGATGTTATAAAACTTCCTGTCACTGTTGGTTACATAGCTAGTAGGGGTATACGAATTGGTGGAGTGTTGGAACCACAGTAAAAGTGTAACAAAAAAAACATTTTAATAAAAAAAGTATAGGAAAAATAACATAAATTTTGGAAATCAGTGTCGTTGGTTCTGTATTTTAATTTTTTGGATGTCCACAGCATCACGGTAACACAGGGAAGCAAAATGTTTTGAAGTACCTATATAATAGTACATTATGATATAAGTGCGGTAAGTTGAAAATTACAGCCGAGGCGATATTCTTGCCCGAGCCGTAGGCGAGGGCTAAAAGAAAGCAGAGGCTGTAATTTTCAAAGCGCACGTATGTCATACGACGTTTTATAACATATTTGCGAGGAAATAAATAAAACTCGGACTGAATTTGCATATTTGCTTGTTTTACATATGATGAAATTTTGATACGCTTGTAAGTATCTATCGGTCGATTTCTCAGGCAAGAGGCTTAGAGTAGCCTTTTTCGCTGCCTCTGAGACTTCTGGCGGTGTGGAATTAATAAATTCATCATTACTTGACGACATTTTCAAATAAAAACAGTACAGCGAAAAGAAAAACCGCGCGGAATAATTTTTACTTCTTAACAAATAAGTGATGCACGCGCGTTCGCGCTTTTTTTTCAGGCATAGGCACAGAACAGCCAGTATTATTAATAAAGTAAATAAATATTTTTATTTTTGTTACAGACATTAATGGTTGTAATTTATTTTCAAAATTAATTAAATTAAAGAATTAAATGTTTATTTATTATATTTTATCTCCCAAGTTAATTTTATTCATAAAATGTTGACTACTTTTCTGAAATAAAAACTCTTTGCTAAGATTTAAAAAGTACCGTTCGTTTTGACGGAGCATCTTGATAAACCGTGCGATTTACATTACATTACCGCACAAGTGCGTAATGAGATACATTACGATATTGAAATTGGTGAAATAAGAGACCCTTTACGAGCAAATATGTTATAAAGGCGTTATACCTAACCACAGAAAATAAATACTCTAACGGGTTACAACGTGCACGTACTTTCATGGACGTGGACATTCACCATAATCTAATTGTTAATGCCCGGTTTCTAAAGCTCAATAGCAAATGATTGAAGAAGGAGGACTTACTTAAAACATTATTTCGGCTTAAAATAATTAATACCACAATTTCTAATAGACATTTATTTTAAAGCTTGGGAAATAAGAAGTTAAGAACCTAAATAATAATAAATAAATAATATAATTAATTGAAACAAAAAATCTCAGTTTACAGAAGAAGTAAGTGATATTTTCAATAGTTTTTCATAGTAACACTTATAAATATATTTATGTAATAGATAAGTAGGTACATAAGTTATACTAAACATATTTATTTGATATTAATAATAACGCCTAAATTGTCTTATTTTTTTGGTATAAGTAAGTATAATTGTTAACATAATTTTGGTCGTAATTTTGCTAGTAGATAATCTACCTAACTAAAAATTAAAAGTTCAGAATAATAGTATTATATAACACAATAACTAATATTTTACAATATAAATAAACGTTTTGAGCAATGTAGGTATAATTCAAGAATTTTGGCATTTTTGACTAGACTTATGACAATTCCAAATTGATTTTCTTTTCTAATAATATACATAAAATTATAGACTACGAGTAATACATACCCGAAATATATAAGATCTGATGTACAGATTAGATGATAGTAGATGAGACAGATTTAGATTTCGAGTCGGTCACGTAGGAACATTGACAACTAGGTACCTATGTACTTATATTACGTTACATCGAGATTTGTCTTAAATAGCGAGTAGTTCTGAAAAGGAGCTTTTGTTTTTTTTTTCTTAAATATAATAATAATTATTGTACTGGTTGGATAAAGTGGACATGCAGCTACCTAAAAATTCTACTTAATAGATATTGAATTCGCTTAAGTAAACTAATATGAAACTACTTACACGAAAACGACATTGAGTTTTATTTTAAAAACCTATTTATTAAAAATAACACAACATCCATTGAGTTTTTAGATAAACTTATGTAGATTAAAGTTTCTGAATACAACAATACAACAACAAACCTACAACAATAATGGCTGCTTATAAGTTAAAATAAGAACTGATGTAGGTACACAGATAAGCAATAAATATATCTTTATCTGTAAGTAGACATAACATCAAGGCCACAATTGCATAGTAATTAATTACTATGCAATTTACCTAATATTTATGCAATTACCTAATTAAATTCCCGAAAATAAAAAATCAGCTCAAAGGGATACATTTTCGTCGCCGGAAGATGCGCTGTCAACGTTCGAGCAGGCTATAAACGAGGTGTCTGCGGCGGACTGGAAAAAGTGTTTCGAAAACTGGTTCAAACGCATGATACTTTGTATATAGGCTAGTGCAGAGTACTTTGAAAAAATTTATTAAAAAAATATTTACATAAAAACATTTTTTTTATATTTTCGTAAAACTTTCCGACCCACATACTTTCAGTGCATTTAGTAAATTTTTGTATTTCAATATTACCTACACAGATTCTACATTGCGATCCCTATCTAACATCGAAAACAACATCGATAAAATAAACTGTAGTGTGGTGTAACATAAGTAGGTACCTATAACAGTCAGTTTTAGAAGGTTTGTGTATGGCATGATTAATTTTCCTATAGGCCTACCTAGGAATGTGTTATCAATAATCCTGGTAATTCCCAAACTTTGTCCGCAAAGGAACAGATGAACGTTACATGTAAAAACAACAAACATACCTACATGAATACTCTGTATTATATATATACACAGATATAAATGTAGAAATTTTACATAGGGTGACATTGCAACTTACGGTACAGTAGTAGTTCACTGCTTACCGTTATTGACCTGCAAAATAAGATTGAATTACTTGTGACGTTTGAGAAGCGATGGAGGATACCAAGGTTACCGTTTCGGGATTTCTGCAATGGTTTTAATGCCGTCAGCCACGATATTCTCCTTTCTATCTTCTTCGGTTCGGTTTCATCCGGAGCTCTGGAATGGTTCTCTTTTCATCTTCCACAACCGCCCCCCCTCTTTCAACCTGGCTGGTGTTCCACAGGATGGTGTTCCTTCTCCATTGTTATTCTCCATCTTCATTCATTTTAAAGTCTTCGGTGTTAGTATCATCTTTATGCTGATGATCTTCAATTGTATACCTCTGAGCCGTTTAAAGGTTTATCGGATGCTATAGCAGATGTAAAAACCGAGACTATAAAACTATCAAGTGTCGTAAAAACTTGTGTACCTCCTTTATTTATAATTTATTATAATATATTTTTAATACTTTTTTATTATTTTTCCTTTCAAACATGGCACCTGCGATTTTATCATTTCACCATGCTTGGTTGACTGGTAGAGAATGCCTAGGGCATTAGTCCGCATTTAAATTTTGAATAAGTGCGAAATGTTTCAATAAACAAATTAATTCATTTCTATTAAAGACGACAAAAAACAGCTCCTTTTGTATTATTTGTCTTAAATTGAAATATTTCTATTTCACATTTAAATCCATCGGGTAAAAAAACTGTGCAGCTCCAAGCATGAAGAGATTTTTCCAGGATTCTTCTACAAGGATGTGTCGGTCTTCCAGGGAAAGGTTGGTGAGTGCCGCAATGTCTGTGGTCAACTTTACGTTCTTGAAGATAAGTCGGCTAACCGCTACGCAGATTAACGCGGGGTTAGAGAGAATCGGATCGGGCGAGAGGGGCGAAGGCTGAGGTGACACTGGAGGATCACAGAGCATGGGTTGATTGTAAGGGTTATACATTGGGATAAGCGGGGGTATTTGGTTGTGCTTCGGCAAAGTTAGGTTCACTGGTTGTGGGACAGCTCCTCCGACGACAGGGCGAGGCGGGGAGTCTCGTATAAACAACCCCATTTGACGCCGAATAGTTGAGTTTCGAGACCCACTTCTGTCTTGGATAGCTGTAAAGAAAATTATACTTTTAAATACATAGTACGAACGGTTACTTGCAACAGGCTTGCAATTTTACCTATGTATGAAAATGTAAGTATTGCCTTGTGTTATTAAAATTTTAACGGGAATAAATGTAAAGAAAGCAATTTATTATAAGAATATGAGCTGGGCATCGTTAGAAATACACGTTAGTGCCTATATCTTTACGAACACACCGGTGGCTCTCGATCTAAGCATTCATATACACTGTGGATACCTTCTACCTATCGTCGATATATACAGATATATACATATACATATATATATATACCGATCGTGTATATGAGCACTTAGCTTAATGATCATCCGTCATCAATTCAGCTGAAAGACGTTCAGAATGTTAGTTATAAAGCCATAGAAAACCAATAACGCTTATGACTTTATTTTCCCTCAATACGCAAGATCCTCACCGTCTGTTTTCATGCCAGATTGAAGACATTTCTTGAAGCGGCAGGCTCTGCACTGGTTTCGATGTAACTTGTCCACGAGGCATCCACCCGGGAAACGTGCGCAGCAGATGTACCGCTGGTTGCTTCGCACGGATCGTTTGAAGAAAAATGCGCAGCCATCGCACACGAAGGCGCCATAGTGCTTGCCAAATGAGTGATCTCCGCAGACGGCGCATGACAAGTTGAATGGGATGCGGCCTGGTGGAAGAAAGTCTAGATTTCACGTCGTATAGGATGCTTCGTGGTGGAAGGAAGTCTAGATTTATTAATGGAATTATTTGATTAATGGAAAAACGACAAGAAAGAAGAGAAGAAATACATTTGGACTATGATTCATTTATTTCCTTCGTTTTACAGTTTTATGAACCCTTTAATCTTTTTGCTTTCACAGGCGTAATTTAAATTCTTCGGCCTGCAAACGAAAACCCAAACATCATCCACAAAACAACAAACATGGATTGTATATAACCCAGTAGGTATTAGCTGTCGCGGAGTCGGGTGATATGTACTTTTACAAACCGAAATAGTGATCCAACAAAATGTATATGATGATATAATGAGTATCTTATGTGTTCCATTAGTTTCAAATCTATGTTACAATAAATGCCTACTAACCAAACCAAAACTAACCAAACCTACCAATAAATCGAAGTTAACTATCACCACACAGCGCGAGGCCTTCGATTCAGCTTTGTATGAGCACCGACTCGGTCTGAGGTCCATAATTTATTGACACCCGGCCTCTTACTGTCAAGTGACGAATCGTCAATGTGTGAGTTAATGCGTAAAACAATTAACACGCAATCAAGTTTTCCCCCGTTAGCTCGATGTTCACTTATTTCAATTCGATTTTTGACAAAGCGATTGTTTGTCGTAGAGTCGAAAAATTTTTTGTGTGTTTATCTTTGCTGTGCCTATAAGCCTGATCATTATTTAACCTTTGAATTTCTCAGTTGCAGCCTGCAGTCTCGATTTGTGCACGATGCACGAAAGGTTCTCCCCTACAACGTTGGACCTAACCCTTCGGAGACTACGTGTAATATTATGTTTTTGTCATCATTTGACCCAATGACTATTATTTCTTTTTATTTTTTCTGTGTGGCACAGATTATACAGTAGGAATTGCCAAACGGCGCCTGAGACAATATTAGCAGCCGCGATGCTAAGGTATTATACGAAGGACGAGATAGACTGCTACATTCGTAGACTTCGTAGCGCTACGACGCTACGCTTGCTTCGTCTACGCTACGACGCTACGCTTGCTTTGTCTACGCACTAAGCAATCGTAGTAATTATTTTCTAATGCTCGGTTCCTATAAACAAAAACGATGGTTTTGCTTACCAATAGTAGCATTTTCTTGTTGCCAAACTGGGAATATAAATAGATCCGTAAGCTAATTGTACCTGTGATAGCTGCTTCCATAGTTATGGGTCTACTATGCAAAGCTCTGAGGTCTTTGCTTCATTATTGGTAAAGATACGAGTAAAAGAGTTTTAATTTTAACCTTTAACAGTCCGTATGTTATAGGAATCGGCCATAAGTCTATAGGAATCGCGCAGAATGTTACCTACTAAGTCTTCTTAGAATCAAATAGCAAATGCTTCTCACGACTTGTACGACTTGACAAAACATCGAGATTTTTTATTATTTGTAAAAATATGCATTATACACATTCACCTTCCGGAATAAACTATCTAAACGATGGTACAGACAGCATCAAAATCCGTTGCGCAGCTTAGAAGAACAACACAGTTACACAGATAGACATGAACCCCCTTAGTACAAAACTAGGTTTTTCGTTAGATCAGGTATGATCCACCGTGCCAGTTATTGAATTAAGGCTTCTGCAAACAGGCGCGACACGCGGCATAATCACGCGCGACTAAAGGCACCGCTCGTTGCGCGACTTGCGGTGCGTTTGTGTCGCGCGCGATTTTATCGTGTGTCGTGTGTCGCGCCTGTTTGAACATAACTGTTATAGAAACGCAGATCTTTATACAAAAATGACAGCTTAGTTCGGTGTTAAGTTATAGTGTGTATTAAGAACTTTTCCTAGATCGAAATACAAATACTGACTCAAAGGTCTAGGCTAGAACTTTAGATTTCGATTAGTCATAAGAGGGGAAGAGACTAACCCGATTAGTGGTACCTGTATCGACAACATAATGCACAATATAAGAGGCAGCACTAGCGAGGTGATGGAATTGGCGATCTATGACCATACAGCTCAAATCATAAGTTTTAAAAAAACTTGTAACATTACACATAGGTATAAGTACTACTTTGAGTCGAGATTTTTGTCAAGAAAATAGGCTTATATGAAAGAATGCTCTTTAATAAAGCCTTGGATTCAGTAATGTTTACAAATTTTTTTTGAGTTAATCAATCCACTCATTAAAATCCTCCCCTTAAAAATACAATTACGCCTTTTTGCCCCGTCAGAGAACAATTTGTGAGAACTCCTTACTGTTTCTTACCCTTAACTTAACCCCATAATATTGTTTCCTTTCAAGTCATAAGTATTAATACCAAGTTTCGAGTTTAAATCTTCCACACAAACTTTAACACCCCCCTTTGAGGGGTATTTTGATAAACTAATAATAATAAATTTTATTACTTACCAATAATGGTATTCAGTTGCATCCGGTTAGACTGGAAGCCAACCCCAACCCCCAACATAGTTGGGAAAAGGCTAGGCAGATGATGATGATGATGACTTACCAATATTTACTTCTTTTTTATTCTTGCCAAGTTTCAAGTTTATTAACCAAATGAATAAAATTTTTCATATAAACTGTATCCCCCACTTTTCCACATTAATATGGCTATCTATGATTTATTCAATGAAATTATATCGAATATGGACAAAAAACTCCCAGTTACAGCAATAATCATGGACATGATGAAGGCGTTCGATTTTGTAGATCACAGAATCCTTCATATAAAATTAAGTAACCTTGGAATTAGGGGCAATGTCCTGGAGTTAACTCAGTCGTACCTAATTAGGAGAAAACAAATAACTAAATTTGTAATAGAACTAACACAGAACAAACCTACCTATTGAAACAAAAATGTGTAAATTACGGCGTACCTCAGGAGAGTGTTCTTGGTCCGTTGTACTCTTATGTTATACTAGCTTCTGCCCGCGACTTCGTCCGCGTGAAATTTCTTGTTACTCCGACCCACGCCGTCGCATCGATTCGCCTGCCCGCGCTATTACTTCGTTTTTGCTTAGCGTTCTTTCTGACTTTTTTTCTTTTTGCTCAACGCCTAAAGGTCATAACGTGATGTTAAATAGTCTATAGCCTTCCTCAAGAATTAGGCTATAAAATGCAAAAAGAATTTTTCAAATCCGTCTGGTAGTTTCAGAGATTAGCGCGTTCAACCAAATAAACTCTACAGCTTTATAATATTAGTAGTATAGATAAACGATATTCTCAGAACCATAAAACACCCCATGACCCTATTTGCCGATGATTGCCTACAATATATAAAGGAAAAAACTTAAAAAGATATGAAAATGAAACAAATAATATAGTATATGCTTAATTATTCAATGGCTCACTGATAACAACCAAAAAAAAATTTTTAAAAAACCCCCTTCATGAATTTTGAACCAACGGACCAACTCTATTATTACAAATATGAAGATAATAAGATTACTAAAGTAGACAACACAAAATTTCTAGGTCTTTGGTTAGATCAGCACATGACATGGAAAACACACATTGATCATAATAATAAAAAACTGATTCAATATTGCTGTGCTATACACAATTTGAGCAATATCGCCAACCGCAGCACCGTTCTTACCTTATATCACGCATACTTCTCCACCATACTGTGGTACGGCGTAATATTTTGGGATAATTCTACGGGTAGGGAATTGGTCTTTAAGGCCCAAAAACAAGTGTCAGAAACCCATCAAACCCTATTCTCAAAAACTTTCCTAGGAATGGCTCCAAAAATATTCAACAAATTACCTAATTTATCCATATAAGCTTCATAAGACTTACATACTTAAAAAAACACTCCATAGATTCCTGATACAGAAAGCATATTACACGATAAATGAATATTTAGCAGAAATATAAAAGCCGTAATACCATTTTCTCAGATTTATTAATTACCTAATTTCTTGTTTTTCTTATTTCCTTTTTCTTTCATAAGTTTAGTTTATAATATTTGTTACTTTAATTTTGTACGATTTTCTTTGTTTATGTTACTGCTAAAGATTTAAGACTGTTACTTAGCAGATTTTTTTTTATTTTAAAGACCTTCCCACCCATTACCTAACGTGTAAGCAATATTTGTACGCCTGGCAAGCCAGCATATAGTAACACAATATTTATTTTTATTTTATACCATCATGTACCACTAAATTACACCTATGTGTATGTACTAGACGCCAGCACCACAAGCTACCCGAAACTGTCAAATTTTCTCAATCAATCTTAAACCTTATGCTTCAGTGATAAAGTTGAAAATCTATTAAAGAAATTTGACAGATTGTAGTAGCTTGATGTGCTGGCGTCTGTACAAATAAATAATATGAATTTTGAATTTGACTTTATAATTAGAAAATATATAGGTACGTAAAACAAATATAATTTCACAATACGTAGAAATGCAGTACCTTTCTTCTCTCTCTATTGAAAAGATCAGACCAAAGAATACAAATCTACATGTCAAAATATTTTCTGAACACAGTTCGTTCTAAACGCATAATTTATGTGAATAGCCGTCGGTACTAAAGATTACCGTTGCCGCCATTCAAAGCACTTTTGTAAAAGTTATCACACTACCTACTTATAATGTGGGATTATTTTGTACAGACGCCAGCACATCAAGCTACCCGAAACTGTCAAATTTTCCCAATCAATCTTGCCCCTTATGGTTGAAATTAAAGTTGAAATTCTAAAGAAATGTGACAGATTGTAGTAGCTTGATGTGCTGGCGTCTGTACGTGGGTTCCGTCTAAAATCGAAGCCGTTTTGGAGTTAGATTTGGACAGAAAATGTAAGTCCTATTAGTTTTATGTGGAGCAATGTAATAAAAGTTTAGCATGGAACCGAATTAGATACTCAACCTATTAGTTCAGTACCTAGTTCGGTTCCCTGCTTGCAACAATAATTTGTTTTCGTTTTATTAAGTATCATAATATAATAAAACATATTTGGTCTTATAAATGCATTCATAAATTAAGTTGTTCCATATTTTGCTCTAAGACTGAAAAAACATGAGACTTCAGAAAAAATTAATAGTGAACGTCCAGTCAGCGTAATATCATCATTGTTCATCGTCGAAATTATAATAGCGCACAAACTCAGGAATATCTAATTCTTAATGCCCGGTTTATAAAGTTCATAATTAACTTACTCTCAGTGGCAATTGATTGAAGAAGAAGGAATTACCTACCTATGACATTATTATGGCCTCAAATAATTAACAACACAATGTATACCAAATAGACATTTATTAAAGCTTGGGACATAAGGAGTAATATTTACAATAGTTTTTCATAGTAACACTTATAAATATATTTATGTAATACATAATATAGGTACTAAACATAATTATTTAATATTTATATTAACGCCTAAATTGTCTTACACGCTAAGCGCTACGCGTAGCTCTCTCCAAAAACATAATATAGGTAAGTAATATCATAATTTTGGTCACAATTTTGCTAGTAATCCTAACTAATAATTAAAACGACAGAATACTAGTATTATATAACACAATAACTAATATTTTACAACATTAAAGAAAGTAAACGGAATGTTTTGAGGAATATTTAATTTAAGAAAATGGGCAATTTTGACTAGACTTTTCCTTACATATTTGACAATTCCAAATTTATTTTCTAATAATGTACGATTATAGACAAATTATTCGTACAAGAAATATAGAAGATTCGATGTCTATATAGTTACAGAATATTGACACCTAGTTAGGTACATCGAGATTTTTCTTAGAAAGCGAAGTATTTTTTTTTATTGATCCCAGTTCCGAAACTGTGAATTCATTTTATTTATTAATGGTTGGATGTTGTGGGCTACAGGGTTATTTTAAATTGGCTAGCTAAACTGCGCAGACGCGATTTTATTAAGAACAAGAGTAGGTATACTAACGTCTAGATATTTAATTCAGATGTACCTACTAATTTGAAACTACTTAAACGAAAACGATTATTATTCAAAAAATCTATTTGATAAGGATACAACAACATCCACCTGAGGTTTTAGAAAAACTTATGAAGATTAAATTTTCAGAATACTTAAATACACCTTTACGAGCAACAATATTGTAAAATGGATCGGTTGCTTATTCAACTATGTTAAAATAAGAACTGATGTACACCTACACAGATAAGCAATATATATGACGCCGCCATCTATCTAGCCTTTAAACGGCGCTGTTCAACTAGCGGCCTGAATAATATTCAGCCATTCAATCAAACAGCTAGGGAAATGACTGGGAATGACTTAATGAGCGATGAATAGCAGCTGAATAGCCAGCCCCTAGCTTGCCTGAATGCGTCTAATACAACAATATTATGAAAATGCATCTAATACAATGCGTCTAATACAACAATATTATGAAAATGTAAGGATTTTTTGTTATTTTTTGTAAAGTGCTGATTATGGACGTTGGAATGGGCAGTTAGGTAAATAGTTCAGCAGTTCATGGGTAGGTTGGAACTGTGGCAATCACGCGCGAGCCGAATTGGTCGCAGTAACTAAGCCAGGCCAACCCCTACCAAATGGGTAAGTTTAGGTGTTTAAGTTAATAAATTAAATATGTATAATTTATTGATTGGTTTACTTGATTTTCAGTACCAAAATATAATCTTTTCAAATGTGGCTAAACCTTTTACAGATATAAAGGTAGAGTTTTCACATAGGGTGACATTGGGACTTAAAGTGCAGTTGCAGTTCACTGCTTGTCATTATTGACCTACAGAATAAGAGTGTATGGTAAACCGTCAGAATACAACGGACCTATTTGTAGAGGTTTCGTTATTACTCCTTGCCGCTTGTGTACATGTCGGTCAGTATACGTTCTATGGGTGTATCTCCAACTGTGGCTCTGAAAAACAGCCCAACGATGGCAGAGCTGGGCACGCTTCTGATGATGGGCAGCAAATTCTGCAGTCTGCAGGCCCTGGTCAGCTGCAGCGGGTAAGTGCGGCGACAATACTGGAAATAAAAAATGTTAGATAGTTTTAGATTGAGATTGAAGAAGAGTAATGGTACTTCTTTAACTTTTAAGGGTTTAACGAAAACTTTGTATTTCTGCTATTTAAAACTGTGTTTAATCAATTCTTCTGTAGCGGCAACTGCAATGCTACATGCGAACGACGCATCAGATTGACGTCAAACCTGAATTCCTGAATCGCACAAGCTGAGTTTACAATGTCCTGAAAGTAATCGTCGGGCAGTAGCCCACCAGACTCAATACCCCTCTGGGCGGAGGATCCTCCGTTTTCTATGGAGGATGAGGGAACTTTAAACCCTGTTCCTTATACTTCTTTTGGAAGTTAAGTAACTTGAAGTATCAACTACTTCTAATTTAAGGTAAAACTCATTCAAACGGTTCTTACCTCTGTCAACATGTATATCGACTGGTCGTGCAGGACAGCGACGGCGGCAGGATCCTGTAGTTTTCTGTTCTCTGTGTCCATATTGTTAGGGCTGCGCCCCCCATCTTTATCCAAACATGTCTTGAACAGGAAGATCGCCCGGAGACACGCATATTCATTGGCATCCGGATTTACTTTACAAATCTCAATTAAAGCCGATTCAAAAATTTCAGCGTTTTTTTTATTACTATCTACAATTGAAATATTTCTATCTATTATTAACAAGTTTAAATTCATCGGGTATAGAAATTGTGCAGCTCCAAGAATGAAGAGTTTTTTCCAGGATTCTTCTATAAGGACGAGTCGGTCTTCCAGGGAGAGGTTGGCGAATGCTGGAATGTTTGAGGTCCACCTAACGTTCATGAAGAGCAGTCGGGCAGCCGCTTCGCAGATCGACGCGGGGTTCAAGAGAATCGGGCTCAGAACTGGTGAGGGGGGCAGAGTCTGGCGTGGAACCGGCGGATCAAAGAGCATGGGATAACTATAAGGATTATACATTTGTATTGGCGGTACTAGGTTGTGCTTTGGCAAAGTTAGGTTCAATGGTGGTGGGGCAGGTCCTCCCACGTCAGGGCGAGGCGGAGAGTCATGCATAAACAGCGCCATTTGACGACGAATAGTTGAGTTTCGGGGACCTCTTTCGTGTTGGACAGCTGTAAAAAAAAAACTTGTAAATAGTTCCAAAGTTACACCAGGCTTGCAATTTTATCTATGTAAATGTCAGTATTTTAGAGGCTATCTATGTAACCTAACCTTATATAGTGCAGGCTGGCTATAATTTAGCGCGGGTTCCATTCGAACATTCAAGCAAGTGTCAAATATTTGATTTGCGTATTTTTGTTTGGATAAGTCAATGTGGCTAGCACATTGACTTACTAGATTGGAATATGTAACGCTGTTCTAACAATATAAATTTAAAGAAGTCATCATCTGCCTAGCCTTTTCCCAACTATGTTAGGGTCGGCTTCCAGTCTAACCGGATGCAGCTGAATACCAGTATTTTTTAATAAATTTAAAGAAGTCCTATCGGTATTTAATTTACTATAAAGGGCTCTTCTAGTCCTAGTTGAGCAAAGTTGAGATAATGACGATGATAATGATGATGATAAGCGCAGCTGCCAAAGGTGCAATCTTGTCAATAATGAGAAGGGGCGAATGAACTGTTCGTGAGTGAATACGAAAAAGAAGTTTCAGAATCGGGTCAGTTCAATTCATTTATTATATCTACTAGCTATGTTTCAGAGCATCAAAAGGCATAACTACAAATAACTTAACATTCATAGTCATGATGAGGAAATAAATAAATACCACTTCTGGTCAAAAGTATACGGATGATTATAGTACAAAATTCACCGAAATAAAGTAGAATGTGTATGTCGCGGTTGAAATAAAAGTATTGACTTAGCATCAAGTGACAATGACGTTTATGAATTGAATGATAATTTAGAGTTAGGTGAAGGTGTGTTGACTTTTCTAGTAAAAACCTCGAAGATGATAAGAAAGCACAAAGTTCTTAATGCCATTTCACGCTTTGCACTGGAAAGTACTCATGGACCAAAAGGCCAAACGCATTAGAAAGAACTTCAGTCCCATTAGATTAGGTGTGAGTTACATTTGCAAACATCAACTGGCACTACTTCGACATTATATGCTCATTATTGCACAATTCCAACAAATAACTAATGTGTTTTTCCTAAAATTAAAATGGCAAATACAAGAAAACACCTTGGTGTTATAATAGATGACACACTTTCGTTTAAACAACATATAGAAGCTTTAAATTATAGAATTCGCAAGTTGATATTTGTTTTAAAAAAGTTACGCTGTATTGCTGACACAAAATTAGTTAGACAAGTTTACTTTGCTCTATGTCAATCGATTTTAACTTACTGCATTACCACTCGAAGATTACCACATGGGGTGGAGCGGGTGAAACAATTTTACTAAACATCGAGAGAGCTCAGAGGGTGATTCTTAAAGTATCTACTTTGCGCCCTTTCCTTTTTCCTACTAACCTTCTGTACAAATCTTGTAAAGTATTAACAGTTCGACAGCTATTTATTATAGGCATTGTATCAACACAAAGCTATAACCCTACAGCGCTAGATATACTAATAAAAGACGTAAAGATATAGTTTGCCCACTCAACAAAACTTGCTTTTATATCCAAATTTTACCTGTACCTCGGACCTCTCCTATGTAATAGACTAAACTCGAAAGCAAACATTTATTCTGTGAACTAACAAATTGTAAGAGAATCCTCAAGGATGCTCTCCAAAGTGTGTCTTATGAAGAAACAGAAAATTTACTAACTGTGTTAAAGTAAATATAGGTATACAAAATTCACCTACTTTAATATTTATCAAGTTTAGAAACTAAGAGTTAAGGTACTCAACATATAATTGTTTGTCTATTCTCAACTTTCGATTATTTATTAACTTTAAAAGACTATTTTAGCTCTTCTCGCCTGAAACACAGGACTATCCAGTTTAGGTACGTAAGTCTTAGCAATATCATTTTTATATAAGCAAAACTGTATTAATTTTCATGCCTTATAATTTTCGAATAAATATATTATTATTATCATATTATTTTTATTTTATTTTACATGTTTTTTACATATTTTATTATTATTACATATTCAGGCGATTAATTGATAATGGTTTAAATTTAGTAAGATTACATTAAATTCCATGTTTCCATTTCGGTGAAAAGACTTTTATTTCGAATAATATTCGGAAGTTAAGGGTTTTTTAAACATATTTTTATTGACATAAATGGATGAAAACTTTTTTTTTAGGAGAAGTGTAATTTTCATGGTCATAGTTTTTTTTTTACCTGGCTAATCTTCGTTGAGATAGACCATCGTGACCGCAATCGGTCGGGGGGATAATTTTTGTGAGATCAGCAGTTCATGAAGAATTAATCTCTTAGTTTTGTTTCATGTTTCCATTGCGAGCGGAGGAAGAGAAGATGTCGGCGATGTTAAGATGAACAGGCTCCAAGGTTTATTATTATTAAAAAAAGAAAAGGAAATAAAATAAATTCCATCTTATTGTAAAAGGTTTTTTTTTGAGAACTCTCCTAGGATCCTTCTCGAAGACGGGATAAAACTCGGGCAAGGCTCCGACCAGTTTTGCTAACGGGGCATAGCTTTCACAAAGTGTGTCTGGTTAACACAATTGGTTTCTGCTGATGATTGAGGACCCACATTTCAGTCAATATGGACTGTTAGCAGTATTTGGAGCCTTTCGAGTAAGTTCATGAGTTAGAGGTGATAATCTTACACGGTTCTGACGTGGTATCAGGTTACCGCAGGTCATGATTTACGCTTTCTCTTTTGAAAGACATACCTCACATTCTGCATTTTTTACAGGTGTTAGGTAATAGGTACGTTAATTTAATGTTTGTTTCATATAGATAAAATAGGACACTACGTTAGCCTTATTTTACCCAGTAGTAGGTAGATTAGGCGAAGACATGAAGAGGCTATTTTAACCTGACATGGTTGGAGCAAGTGACCTCCGCGAGTCTATTATTGATGGCATCAATACGAGACAAACATCACACTAATATTATAAAGGCGAATGTTTGCGAGTGTGTGTGTGTGTTTATATGTTTGTTACTTCTTCACGCTGAAACGGCTGGACCAATTTTTATAAAATTTTGTATGGAGGTAGCTGACATCCTGGATTAACATATAGGCTACTTTTTAGCCCGATATTTTCACGGCATTGACATTGACGCGGGTATAACCTCGCAGCTAATTGATTTATAAAAAGAATAGAAGAAAAACAGGAGCAGTCAGCTTTCAGCAGATCAGCCGGCTGACAAGCGTATGTCATAGTATAAAACACTAGTTTCGTCCGTGTGATATTTTTTGCTCCCCCGACCTACCGCGTCGCATCGCATCGCCTACCCGCGCTTTTACTTCGTTTTCGTGTGTCGTTCATTCTGATTTTTTCTTTTTGCTCGGCTGCTTAAGTTCGTAGAATGATGTTAAAGCTTATACAAGAATCAAGAATTGGGCTTTCAAACGCAAAAATAAATTTTCAAATCAGAGTTCCAGAAATTCAGACGCATTTAACAAACAAGAAAGCAACCTCCTCAGTTTTATTGTTAATATAATATATAGATATAAATGAATTTGAAGATCCAACTAATTATGCTATATTATATTGTAAGCAGGAAGCTGGCATTTTATTTACTTCGGTACCATCCCTTCGATGCTAAAACTACCTATATACTAACACACCGGTAATTCTCCGTTTTAAGCAGAATCATCATCATCATCATCATTTCAGCCGAAAGACGTCCAGAATGTTATTTAAAAAGTCATAGAAAAATTCATAGTCATATCTAAACTCACCATCTTTATTCATGCCAGATTGCAGACATTTCTCGAGACGACAGGCTCTGCACTGATTCCGATGTGCCTTGTCCACGAGGCATCCCCCCGAGACACGTGCTTTGCAGGTGTATCGCCGGTCGCGTCGTACGGATCGTTTGAAGAATCCTGCGCAGCCGTCGCAGGCGAAGACGCCATAGTGCTTGCCAGATGAGTGATCACGACAGACGGCGCACGGCACGTCGTATAGGATGCGGCCTGGTGGAAGAAAGTTTAGATTTATTGATGGTATTATTTGATTAATTTTCAAATAAGGTTTGCTCCCGACATTTGGTCTTTGATATCTATTCATTTATGGCGTTAGTTTTACAGTTTTACTTTGGCAAGCGTTATGTAGTTTCTTTCCAACGAAAATCAAACATGGATGTACAGACGCCAGCACATCAACCTACTACAATCTGTCAAATTTCCTTAATAGATTTTCAACTTTATGTCTAAAGCATAAGGCTCAAAGTTGATTGGGAAAATCTGAGAGTTTCGGGTAGCTTGATGTGCTGACGTCTGTACATAACCCTGTCTTAGCTGTTGCGCAGTCGGGTAATAAATATGTATTTTAACATACCGAAGTGATGATCTAACAAAAAGTAAACGACTAACCTATTCCATTCGTTCCAAATCTATGTTTTGTGTAACAAAAGTTGCCACCCACTAATAAATCAAAGTTAACAATCAGCACACAGTGCGAGTCCTCCGATCGAGCTATGATTGAGCACCCACTCGGTCCGAGGTCCCGCCCCCGGGGAGGCATAAATTATCGACACCCGGCCTTTTATTGTCGAGTGACGAATCGTCAAAGTGGGGGGGAGTTAGTGCGTAAAACAATTGACACACAATCTAATTTTCGCCCGCTTGCGCGATGTTCACTTGTTTGATTTAAATTTTTTTAAGCGTAAAATCGTGGTTCCACACTATACAGGCTTTTGGTCGTACAGATGTCTGTACAGACTTTGAAGTCTGAGTAAAAATTTTTATGCGGACATCTCCACAGGATGTTTGCGCAGACTTTTCATTAGTATCTACAGACTTGGATTTTCGAAAATCTGTAGTGTGACTGTGTGACTTTAGACTTTTCTGATACACTGACATTTGTCTGTCCTGCTTTGTTGCACAGACAAAATACTTTAGAAGTTGATGAAAGTCTGTATCGTGTGGGTACCTTTAGTTTGTAGCTCAGTCGAAATATTTTGTAGTGCAGTACCTACCTTTGCCGTGCCTATAAGCCTACTTTTGAATTTCTCGGTAGTCCGCATAGGCTCACCCCATATTTTTTACAAAACTGCCGAAATGTGGGTGTACTATTATGACGAGAAATATTTGACGAAAAAATTTTTTTCATTTCACAAATTCTGCTGTGCAACTTAGATGAACATCGCGGTTACACAGACAGTCACGAATAGCGACTTTAACTTGAATACGAGGATGTATATATACATCATCATCTGCCTAGCCTTTTCCCAACTATGTTGGGGTCGACTTTCAGTCTAAGCGGATGCACCTGAATACCAGTATTAATATCTATGTTTTATGTATAGATGCAATGTGGCAATGCAGCAAGCGTTTCGGGCACCTTTGCGCCGGGAACAGTTAAGGGCGGGTGGTTTATGTGACTAGGTTGGCGTGTAGTTCTTGTTGTGACTGTTATTATTTTTTGTAATTATACAGCTAAATAATTATTTTATTTGATAAATGAACTGTTTGTTTTATATTAATTAAATTAAATTGTATAGATACCTAAAATATATAATATTTCTCAATACCTACGTAAAAATGCAGTATTTTTCTTCTCGGTCTATTAAAACGATCAGTTTAAAGTAGGTACAGAAATCATCATGTCAAAATATTTTCTGAACACAATTCCTTCTAAAGGCATAATTAATGTGAATAGCCGTCGGTACCAAAGCATTTAATGCACTTTTGTAAAAAGTTAGCACGCTAGCTGCTTGCAATATAGGATTATTTTGTACGCGGGTTCCGTCTAAAATCGAGGAATTTTTGGAGTAAGGATTAGACAGAAAATGTAAGCCCAGTTGGTTTATTTAGTTTTATGTGAAGTGAAGAAATGTATTTAATAAAAATAATTAACTATTAGTAATAGGTTGAGTACTTACCTAGTTCGGTTCCGTGCTATAATTTTTTTTTGTTTTAATAAATTTCATTTTTATGTGCACGTGTTTCTGTGACAGTAAAACATTTTTCTTCCTTATAAAGTAGTGTTGAATTAAATTTTGCCATATTTTGCTCTAAGGACTGATAAAATAATACCCAGATTTTAAAAAAGCCTTGGAATTTCTCGAAGAATGAGAGCTGATTTTAAAATTGGAACTTATTTGCCTGAACAGCCCCGACGTCTCGTAACATAATAGTCTCTATGTAGGTAGGTTGCGAGACGTCTGGGATATTGAAAGAACAATGACTGATAAGTAGTTTGTTGTTCAAGCTAGTCATAAGTTGTTACTCAATACTGTTTCATTTTTAAATAGGACCAAAATAAATAAGTAAGCATTTATTCCCTATAGTGAGAATTTTTTATCTCAAAATTACTAGTCTAGACTGGACGACTAGACTAGAAGAACCAGGTAAGATTATTCGATATCGAACGATTACAAATCCTATTTCAACATATTATCCCTTCGCTACGGTACCCTAAACTCAACACAAAACACTGTCTGATCCCACGACCGCGAAGATAAGACGCCATTTCTGTTCGCCGCCCAAAAGCGACCAGTCGAAAAGGCATAAAGGCAAACTGAATAAGACATTCCATTATTCAATACGTGAATACACTTGCGATACAGGAAACGCGGTGTCGAGTGTTCAATAAAAACGGGCTTAACAATTCACAACCAGAGAGGGAACGAAACGGTCGAGATAGATAATTATAGGTTCTCATACAAAGACAACTACATAATAAAACCGTGGATTGAGGGACTCTGCTTTGTTTTTTTGTCGCTTTCAATTTATTTGTGTTTCTCAAGCACTTGATCGCTGTTGAAGAGGTTTGAAAATAGATTTTAAATAAACTACCATTATTGATTTCAACGGAAATCGATTAGTTTTCAACCTGTAAAAGAGTGCGCAACAATTTATTTCTAAAATTAAACTATGCTTCTTGTTTGAACCATTTAATGAGTAAATATGCACACTGTGCATGCATGTACCTATATTTTGTAAGAGTAATTACTATGAAAATTAAACCTTGAATTTAGTTATTACTATAAAAAACAACACCACACGTCCTTAGAAATGAATGTAAAGCCTATAAAAAAATTCTAAGGGAATGTGATCATCAAAACACTTAACCTAACCGACGCGGAATTCGCGCCAAATTCAATGAATTGTCAATTCAAACCGGCTTTTTTTTTCTTTTTTTTATACATGCCCGTTTTGACCAGCCACGTTATTAGGCCTATCGCTTCCGAATCATCCTTAACGATTTTTATCAACCGTGCGAACACCCACCTGTGTCATGGACCGATCCCATGACATGGCGTGACTCCGATGGCTTAGGGTCAAAACAAACGAACTTTTATTGATAAAGGATGCTACTTATTTGAACTACCTATCTAGCAATGGAATTCCCACATCAATTATGGTGTGACTTTTGAGAGTAATGCGAACCCTATTTTTGTGAATATGATATGTGATCATTGTTTGAAACGGAAGCTTTATGGTAACCATTGTATTATTTTGTTAGAAGGATGACTGTGGTGGTGAAGATGTTTACAGCCGTGTAACATAGCAACCGTGATTGTCATTTTTAATATTAAAATTGGATTTTCTCCGTTAATTCTGTTTACTACTGAGATGTTTGTGTGTCATTGTTTATTTAATCTCCAAAAAAAAAACATATTATAAATCCTGTAGACCAAAACCCAGCAAACTAACATCTATTTATAAATAATAAACACTGCGGTTAGGATATTTTTTCAGTTACAAAATTATTAAAAACCAGAAGTTAATAAACAATTCTCCTCTAAATATTACTCCAATTTCCAAACAAGCTAATAAACGGTATCATTAAGTAGTGGGTTAGTTCGCGGGGGGGAGTGAAAGCGGCAGATGCGCACACGCACCTCGTGGGAATACCGCGGATGGGACAAATTGGCCCGGACACGTCATCTCGTTCGCTGCTAATTAACGATGGATTGGGAACGAGTGATGGTAATAAAATGGTGTCCTAATGTCCAGGCTATTTGTTTAGTGAGAGGACTTTAGTAGACTCGTCACACGGTGGAAAGATAACATATTCCCGAAGGGTGTAGGTAAGCTGGTAGGTATATATGTATTTTACACCGAGCAGTTAACTTAAAAATATTGATTTTCACCAAAATTCTCAACAAAAGTTATGTGACCAATGTTGGGACATAATGGGTATACTAACCATATAATGAATGAAAAGGGGCTGAATAATAATAAAATAAATAAAAAAATAAATAAATAAACAAAATAACTTAAATAACAAATTAAAATAATACTTACTTGAGGAAGCCGTAACGGAGTGCATGGTAGGTACTGCTGCTATTTCGTCATTCTAGCTGAAAATAGATAAAGTAACTTTAAAAAATAATAATCTCGCAGCCATCAAAAACATTTTCACACAGGACCAGTCGCGCGAAGTAATTCTCAAGTGCAAATCTTTCGCTCGCGGTTTTCAAGAGCACTCCAAGCCCAATGCGAAGAAAAGAATCAATCAAGAATAGCAACAAATGTAAGAAAATAAAGTTCCATTGTATGTTGGCTTTGTAGCTGACATCTTTTGGCCACAAAGCTGAGAGCTACTTGTATTTTTGTTCATTATTCGCATTGTTTTTACGGCCACTTGTTTTAAACGGCCATTGGCATTGAAAGCCATCAAGTACCTACTACTGTTTGATTTGGTACACTTGCATTATTATACCACAAAGTATGTTCGTGTGAACTGAAATTGTATAATTGCATTTCGATTATTGTTTTTGGGACAGAAATTTGTTGCTTTCTTTATTGGGCTTGTGTATTAGAATAGCTAAAAGTTGCAGTTACTTAGTTTAGAATAGAGCTAGGCTATAAAATGGCATTGCAGATTTGCATACAACCTATCATAATGTAATGTTTTAAATAATTTAAGTTGCGTTAAGTATTAGACAGATAACAATAAAAAGGAAGTCCATAAAAAATATTTACAATCGATTTGCTTTAAATTGTACAGATTAGTACACAATAAAAAAACAGTAGTTACTCAAAGGAGACAAAACATTTTCTTCGAAATCCAACAATATTGTTTTTGCGTCACATTGTGTTTGCGTCAAGCACAGAGCTGCTGAGTCTCGGGTACCGAGCCACAGTAGCAGAACTTCTCGCTCTTTGTCTGTCGGTCACTTAGAACTTAGGATTGCATACTTTTTGCAAACGTAATTACGGACTCGCAAAACAGGTAATTACGTTCGGATAATCCCGGTAAGTGTCGGCACAAAGGCTCGGATGAGCCGGGACTATGGCCGGGTCCAAAAGGCCTGGTGTGCGGAGGGTTAATAACAAAAGCGAAACCAATAATAACATCGGAAAGTCGGTAGCTTCTTGCTTTTACAACTGAGATGGCGCAAAAAATCACTAATACTTTTTTTGAATGTTTGGGACTAAATAGCGAAGAGAATTTGCGGACCATTTTTTTATTAGTTTGACTTTAAGCAGCTGTTGTAATAACAAACATTACGGTATGGGTATATTAATCTGTAATATTTAGGATGTAATGTATTTAAATGTGATATACGTGAATGTAACCCGTATATGAACTAAATAACTAAGAATTTGTAGAGGCAGTGAAGAGACTCCAAGAAGGGTGTTAATTTATGATGATGAGTAAATACTTAAACACAATCGAAGTAAAAGAGTTTTACCCAAATATGTACATTATTTTTGGGATTCCGAACCCAAAGGTTGCCAGCGGGACCCTTTTACTAAGCCTCTGCTGTCCGTCCGTCCGTGTCTGTCTGTCTGTCAGCAGGCTGGATCTCATGAACCGTAATAGGTAGAAAATATAAATTTTGACAGGATGTGTATTTCTATTGCCGCTATAACAACAAATAATAAAAATAAAATAAAGTTAAAGATTAACATGGTTTTTTTAGTGTTTTGTTTTGTGGTACGGAACCCTTCGTGTGCGAGTTCGACTCGCAATTGGTTGCTCTAAAAAATGCTTTTAAATATTATAATGATAACTAACCTAAGTTAATAGAACGAGGTACAAGCAGTAGGTACCTAAACAAATGTTAGAGAAACTTAATTAATAAAACTATGCGTTATGAACTGATTACAGAAATGAGGAATGGAACGCTTTTTTTTTACGAAATTCAGTTTCTATGTTCACAGCTTTACCGTATTAAGCCTAATAATATACTGTAGACAAACAAGTAGCTAAACGACTAATGAAATATGAAATATTATAAAGAAATCGTTTTACAAATCTGACTTACGCTACCTACTTCACAAGATCTCCCGTGTAATGTAATGCCACAAAAGAAACGATAACAAGCGTGTTGACGTGTTAAAACAATTAAAAATTAAGCCAATAAGCGTGACCAGAGCACATTAATAGAAAACTTTAACAACTTGACAAATAAGCGAAAATTAATTTCAGTATTAACGGCTTGGTTATAGTTTTCTATCGGAAAATTCATTTAACGCCACCTCCGGTTAAAATTACATTTTTGTAATAGGAGATTAGCGAGTATAAGAGATTTGATTACGTATTATTATTATACAACTTACTATTTACACTAGGTACTAAATTTAATGACTAATTGCCGATTCCTATAATTTACGGACCGTCATCGGTTAAAATTAAGACTTGTATCTTACCAATAATGAAACAAAAACCTCTTAGCTTTGCATAGTAGCCGCTCTCTTTAGGAAGTAGCTATCACAGGTAAAATTAGTTTACGAATCTATTTATATGCCTGGTTTGGAAATAAAAAAGCAAAACGATTGGTTTTTGTTTACAGGAACCGGCCATATGTAACTAACTATTATGCAAATCAAATGAGAGTAGGTAAGTATGGCACTGATTACGTAATAATAGGTTCCCGATTTGATCCTGATGAAGGCTTCTACAAACAGGCGCGACACGCGATATAATCGCGCGCGACACAAAGGCACCGCTTGTTGCGCGACTTGCGGTGCCTTTGTGTCGCGTGTCGTGTCGCGCGTCGTGTCGCGCGTCGTGTCGCGCCTGTTTGAAGGAGCCTTAATGCAAAACGATTGTGACAGCGCGGCTTGCACTTAGGTAGTATTCATGCAGAATATACAGCTGTAGGTACCTATATAGGTACAGGGTGGCAGGGACATCGACGCACCATCTATATCCATGAATTCAGCACTTGATTCCAGACACCCTAGCGTACAAATTAACATTTTGTGAAGCATGGTACTAGGCGAGCAGATAATATATCAGGCGATACTTTTTATCATCCACATATTATACGCACATTTAACTCAAAATTATAAAATAACTTTAATTCCGGAAGACTTAATGCGTTGACAAACATACATACCTACATACACCTGAATACCAGTATTTTACTTGGAGCGACTGCCTATCTGACCTCCACAACCCAGTTACTGGGTAATACGATACCCCTGGTAAGACTGGTGGTCAGACTTTCGGACTTCTGACTACCCGTAACAAAAACCAAAGATCCACGAATGACAGCCCCCCTCCCCCTTTTGGGAGTACTTTAGAAAAACAAGAAATGACAAACTTCTTTACTTAGATAAGTATTCGTGCCAAGTTTCAAGTTTATTAACTAAAGGGATAAGATTTTTCATACAAACAAAATCTCTCCTTTTAAAGATTGAATTTCCAAAAACCCCTTCTTAGCTCCCCTACATTATAAAAGGAAGCCTTGTGCAAAATTTCTCATTCCTAGTCCCAGTAGTTTCGGCTGTGCATTGATATAGGCTCCTACAAACACGCGCGACACGTGATATAATCGCGCGCGACACAAAGGCACCGCTCGTTGCGCGACTTGCGGTGCTTTTGTGTCGCGTGTCGTGTCGCGCCTGTTTGAAGGAGCCTTATGTCAGTCAGTCAGTCAGCCAGTCAGTTTCTCCTTTTATATAGATAGATAGACTAGCAGCGCACCGCGATTACACCCGCATAAATTAAGTGTCGATCCCATGGAAATATCGGGATAAAAACTATCCTATGTACTTTCCCGGGACTCAAACTATCTCAATACCAAATTTCATCTAAATCGGTTTAGCGGTTTAAGCGTGAAGAGGTAACAGATAGACAGGCAAATATACTTTCGCATTTATAATACTAGCGACGCCGCGCGGTTTCACCCGCGTAAGATTCGATTTCGTGGGAATATCGGGATAAAAACTATCCATGTACTTTCCCGGGACTCAAACTATCTCTATACCAAATTTTTCATCTAAATCGGTTTAGCGGTTTAAGCGTGAAAAGTTAACATACAGACAGACAGAGTTACCTACGTATTTATAATATTAGTATGGATTATTAGGTACCGACTGTACCGAGCCTAGGGACAAAATAAATAGTTTATTGTTCCATCAGGGAAAGTTTGTCTAACTTATCAAGTCGACACACTACGTCAATTTGCAGTTGTGATTCGAGAATTCAGAATTTTTATATATTTTCGTTTGACATATTTTCAATAAGTATAGGTGGTGGGAGACAGGGATATGAAAATTAAAAAAAATAAATTCGCTGTCTTTCTTTCTTATTTTTTTTTTAAACATTGCCCCACACTAGGAATTTCTCCTGTATCGTGGGTGCGTTTACAAACATTTAAACTCACATACACAAACAGCCAGACCCGGAACAACTACTTGTAGGTCATACAAATATTTGTTCCGTGCGGGAATCGAACCCGCGACACGCAGCGCAGCAGTCGATCGCTCAGACACTGCGCCAATCGTGTCGTGTCGTCGTGTCTTTGGACTAATAATGAACTACACTCGAGTCGGACAATTTTCTGTACCCAATTCTCTTAAGGATCATAACATAAATGAACACAACCCCTCAACTCTCCCAGCAAGTCGAAAATATCAAGTTTCCTCAAAAGTAATACATCTTACCCCATTCAATGATACCCGCATGTAAGTACTTGATAGCCTATTTGACAGCAGAGGAACGACCTACCGCAGCTTTTAATAGGTGGTCCT
Source organism: Luperina nickerlii (assembly GCA_963855955.1). Taxonomy (NCBI): domain Eukaryota; kingdom Metazoa; phylum Arthropoda; class Insecta; order Lepidoptera; family Noctuidae; genus Luperina; species Luperina nickerlii. The sequence goes on from OY979662.1 coordinate 6,926,978, forward strand.
AATATCAACTAGTGGTAGATTTAATAAAGATTTTAAAATATTCGGCAACTTCGTTCGCGTGCATGTCGGGAAACAAATTCATCATGGGTTTTAGTTATTTGCGCGGAAGCCTAATTCTTGAAAAAAAAAAACAGCATGTGTGCAATTCACACGTGGTAGAAGTAAAACCTTCAAAAACACTGTATAATGAAAAAAAAAACACTATATAAAACACGTTAAATCTTATATGTCTCTTTTTTCTGTTGCTTTTTCGTTTCATAAAATTTCGATGCTAAAGAAGTTTTCACTTCAAACAGTAAGCCTAGCTTACTCCTCATAACATCAGCTATCTGCCAGTGAACGTCTAGAAGTATTTATTTTCATAAGCATTTAGTAAAAAGCTGTTATTTTGACATTACAAACAGTCACGTCAGTTTTATCTATTTGAATGTATAGATAGACAATTACTATGAATGAAATACAAATATGTAGAAAGAAAACCTACAGCAGCAAAATCTATACATCATATTCTTTTTTTTTTTTTAAAAGACGTTTCCCCGCACTAGGAATTACTCCTGTATCGTGGGTGCGTTTACAAACATTTAAAACTCACATACACAAACAGCCAGACCCGGAACAACTACCTGCCAAATATTTGTTCCGTGCGGGAATCGAACCCGCGACACGCAGCGCAGCAGTCGATCGCTCAGCCACTGCGCCAACCGTGTTGTCAAAATCTTCATCATCATCATCAGCCTATAGCAGTCCACTGCTGGACATTAAGGCCTCCCCTAATGAGCGCCATAGCGCTCTGTCTTCAGCTTGACGCATCCAGCATCTGCCTGCGATCTTTCGCATCTATACATAATGGACTTTCGTGTTTGTCTGTGTGACCGCGTTGTTCTTGTAAACTAGGATTTCGATGCCATTTTATACCATTATTTAAGTAGAGAACTTATTCCGGAAGCATTAAGTACCTATGTGTATTTTCGTAAAAATTTAACGAAGCAAGAAAGGGTCGCTAGTCCATACTAATATTATAAACTAGCTTCTGCCCGCGACTTCGTCCGCGTGAAATTTCTTGTTACTCCGACCCACCCCGTCGCATCGCATCGCCTGCCCGCGCTATTACTTCGTTTTTGCTTAGCGTTCTTTCTGACTTTTTTCTTTTTGCGCGGCTCTTAAAGGTCATAGCGTGATATTAAATAGCCCATAGCCTTCCTCAAGAATTGAACTATCAAATGCAAAAAGAATTTTTCAAATCCGACTGGTAGTTCCAGAGATTAGCGCGTTCAACCAAACAAACAAACAAACTCTTCAGCTTTGTAATATTAGTATAGACGCTCGCCATACAAATTCATCTTAAGTTACGAAAATTCGCTCGCCATACAAATTCATCTTAAGATACGAAAATATGAAATATTATTTATTATCTTCGTCGTGTGTGATAGTCCATTGAATTGTATGGCGAACGATATTGATATTATAGTATCTTAGCCGTGTGCAGCGCCCCTTAGTGAACTCCACTGCGGGTGACGTAACCTACGACAAACTTATTATTTGCGGTTGGTACAGTAATCGGGTCTAGGGATCGAACCACAAAATTAAGTTTGTTTTTTTGTTGTATATACTTTTCCGGGATAAAAAGTACCCAGTGTGGTGCCCAGGATATTAAAGAATAATTATACCAAGTTTCATCGTAATCTAACCGGTAGTTTTTGCGTGATGCCTGAACAAACAGACAGACAGACAGACAGACAGACAAAAATTTTTTTAATCACATTTTTGGGTTCGGTGTCGGTATAGTAACACCCTCTGCCATTTATTTTTTTGATATTTTCAATGTACAGAATTTTCACTTCTACAGATTTATTATAAGTATAGATACGAAAGTAACTCTGTCTGTCTGTCTGTATGTTACCTTTTCACGCCTAAACCAATGAACGGATTTCTATAAAATTTGGCAGAGAGATAGATTGCATCCCGGGAAAGGACATAGAATAGTTTTTATCCCGATATTCCCACGGGATCGACACTTATGCAGGTGTAACCGCGGGGCACAGCTAGTATTTTATAAAATCTAATCTATATTTTCGACGCCATATTTTAGTTTATTCAGGGCTGATTTTTCAAAAGTCAAATAACTTTTATACAGGGTGAAATAAAATTCATGGGCATCCTTTTAAGGGGTCATTGTAATCATCATTATGAACAACTTTTACTATGGGACCAAACCTGAAAACGCGAAAAAAAATCAGCTGTTCCCTACATTTTGACGACTCGTACGAACATAAATGTAGGGAACAGCTGATTTTTTTTCGTGTTTTCAGGTTTGGTCCCATAGTAAAAGTTGTTCATAATGATGAGTACAATGACCCCTTAAAAGGATGCCCATGAATTTAATTTCACCCTGTATATTTTCGTTTGACATATTTTCAATAAGTATAAAAACTATCAAACAGCAATATGTAGCTCTTCAGTTAAGATATATCTGACTATTGAAAAATCAGTCCTTAGTATTAGAAGTTTATCCAGTGTATATATTTTTAATCTACCAACCCGCACTGGGCCCGCGTGCTGGATTAAGGCCCACTCCCTCTCACAGGGAGGAGGCCCGCGTCCTAGCAGTGGGAACATTATAGGCTGATCACACATATGCTCTATATTTTTACCATAATTATTACCTGCCCAGCCTTTTCCCAACTATTTTGGGGTCGGTTTCCAGTCTAACCGGATGCAGCTGCAATACCAGTATTTTATATTAGATATAAATTATATATATATTTTTATTTTTATTTTATATTAGATATAAATTATATATATTTTTTATATTTATTTTATATTAGATATAAATTATAAATATTTTTTATTATTATCTTATATTTTTACCATCTAAGTTCTTTATAAAATAATAATTTCGCTAGCAGTTTATAAATACATGTAACTAATAACATAGAGACAAAATAGCAATGCAATAAAAGATTTTAATATTTTTGAAAACATTAGCTTGCAATGTGCGAATCTAAAAGTATGTATTTAAAAAGAGAGTGACGAGTTCCTTGAAAAGGGCACAAGAAAAGTTATATCGTAACCGTGACCTTGATATAGGTCAGGACCTTACATGTCAAGGTTACCTACATTACAAAAACCGTCCTCGTCTTGGGTTACAAAATATTTTACCCACCAAACAGAAAGGCCGTTGCCCAATAAGATCTTACCTTTTTCCCTTTATAGTACATAATTATATTTTAGAGTTAGGATGTCTGAATAAACAGTCTAAGTAACTGAAAGTTAGAAAATATTAAAAGGTTGATTTGAATGTCTATAGATACTACTTACAAAGGTAGTTCAAGACAGTTCAAGTTTTCATGTGATCAATTACACCTACAGAAACTATGCTATAACTTATCTATTTTTGCACTGGTATAATTATGGATAGATTGATTGAAGGATTATCAAATCAAAATCAAAAGTCATTTATAGCACTCTTTGAACGTCAAAATCACAAGGACGGCCGCCCTTCACCACTTTACTTAGCTGGAAAGAAGTGGCGCAACAAACCCCCCGGAGCATTATGTGATAATGAGGCAATCACACAACCACACACAGTTTTCAAAACAATAATCAGGGAACTTGGAACTTAAAATATAACCCAATGATGGTCGAATCTCCAAATGTCAAAGAAAATTGCTGAGCATTATTCGAAAGATTGTTTGGCTTATGTTATTAAGTAGGTATGTTTTATTGTGCATGTAAAAGTAAATATTTTTTTTAATAAAAAGAGTATTTAAAAGTACACGGCCATGATTTACTTACGTGTTACATCACCAGAACATTGAATAAGAAGTGACTCTTTTATTACGCACAGCATTAGTCATCAACTAATCAAGCTATTTTTGTTAACGTAAAACTTTATTTTAATTCGCACAGCTGTTATTTTTAACGCAGGATTGTTCAAAATTAGGAGGTTTATTTAAAAACGATGATTACAGTTAAGTGACGTTTAAACTTTAAAAATGTATGGTTCAACAGTCGCTAATGACTACCTACTTAACTTTTAGCAACGTTTATGATTAAAGGGGTAAATAGTAAAAATCACTCACGATATCTACAGCAATATGAGCAGCTACCGCACTACGATTTATCGATACTTACTTTAAATCACCTTACTAGTTTTTTTTTTTCAATTTGTATTGAGCTATTAGATTTATTTTTTTAGAAGAAAACTTAACACTACTTTTTGAATAAATATCCAATAACAATACTTTCTTCACTAATATAAGTTTCTAAAGTCACTATTCAATTCTAAAGTTCGCATTAAATAATTCGCACTTCACTATTATTAAAAATAATAAGGACAAAATATTGATCTATTTGGCTACGTCAGTGTTTACGTCAGAGGGCTGGTTGGTGATTAAGTGACGCTTGCGCAGGCCGCCGGGGTTGGCCGGGGCGGTGGCAGCGGCGGGGCGCGCGGCACGCCCCAAGGGTTGTCCATTTGTTGTAGTCATTCATATTTAGAACGATCGATTATTTATTATTTATGATTATTTACAAATAATAATAAGTAATATTATTATTTATTATTATTATTTATGAGCATCGTCATAAAGGTACATACTTACAATATGTACAAAAATTAAAATTAACCACTTGATGTGCTAATTCGAAACTAAAGTTATTCTCAGCATATATTCCGTTTTCGTATCTATATTAAATATTATACAAAATTAAAAATGAAAATAAATAATAATAATTATTAATTCATATTTTTTTTATTTGATTTTGAATTCAGTAAGTGGCCATTTTTAAAAACATTAATCCCAAAGATAAAACAAATGAAAATATGTACCTATTTTTTAAGACAAAGGCAGTAGATATTAAAATTAGAACTTCGGGGTAAGAGGTTTATGTCGCTAAAAACCTACGTACCTATAAAAATACCTATTGTGGCCATTGGTAAACGATATTTTATAATCACGTAAGTATCAATACATTAATGAAGAAGTATATTTTTATGAATTAGTAAGTATTTACTTTTGTTTCAGTAGGTCGTGGAGATTTTCTAACTATGTACACACATATATTGTTTAACGTCTGAAAGAGGATGTAATCAAAATACTAAAACATTAAAGTCAAATCCAATTTTCATAAATATTTAGTCACTTTACGTACTGTCAATTAAGTTCACAAAGATATAAAACCTTCCTGAATGTATAAGAAAAGACAGTTAGGTTCATTTTTCTCAAAGATAGCATATCCTACAAGACTAAAAATAATGTTTGATGCATTAAGTAATACTTAGTATTAGGTAAGTACCTAAGTCACAACTAAAAAAAATAACTAGAAATTGTCTGGGTTTTTTTGACTTGGTAGAGTTTACTTTTCACTATAATAGAAACCATAAACTTATAACTGGTTTCACTAGTAAATAAATATGGAATTCTGAAACAAAAGCTATGTATTATCAGCTACTTAACAACAGTCATTACATGGATATTCATAGAAAGTTTGAAGAATGAAATCCTGTAAACTAATCACTGACTACTAGTGATTATGTTCTGAAAGCTTTGATCAATTCACCTATCTTACTTATAGCCATTAACTGTTAGTCAGCAAAGATAAATTGTTCAAATTCAATCGTAACATAGTTTCAGAATCAAAATCATAAAACAACAAATACTAATTTACACGGTCTAAAGTTTTCAACTTACATCTTCACTCAGTGAGATTAGGTACACATGTTGAATCAGTGTTGATGTTATTTCAATACTAATCACTATAGGTAATAGATAATATGCGCTTATTTTACGTACCTAATCACTATATGTTTGAAAATTACTACATGATATTATTGAATATTGATTTTTGATGACACAAATGTAGATATTGTTGCGATGATAAAGATGGACTGCTGTGACGCATTGAGCCCAACGCAGGGGGTGGTGGGTGGTGCAGACAGAAAATCAATTAATCCCAACGTGATCATTGCGCGGACAACATACTGCCAATATTTAATATCCATTACTCCCATATCGGCTCATAACAAGTGGCTGTTCCTATCCTAACAGGGACACCTGTTTGGTTTTCCCGAGCTGAGGAACGAAATGCGAACAGAAAAATGAGAACAAAGGTGACGTCATTGTTTTGGCAATTACATAAAAAATAAGAAAAGGGTATACGCAAATTATATCTATAAATGATTGGACCCTAATTCGGTACATTTTGGAAGTATTTTTAAGGCTAATTGCTCTTTTATAAAACCGAAATCTAATTTGGTATAGGTACTTACCGGGCGGGCGCAACTCTCCGTAGGGCAGTACCCTTACCATGAGTTGGCATAACTTTACGTAACCGTACTCGCTAGCGAGGGCGTAAACAAGTTTCTATGGAGAATTGTACAGCGCCTCTGGCGGTCACTTATAAAACTGTAGAAACTAGTATGAGTCGAACGGTAAATCACCTATCGAAATCTATACGCTAGCGACTAACGTTTTCGATAGCAACTCATGGTAGAGGCACTGGTCATCGAATAATGAGATGTCCAATTCCTCGCTTTCGATAAAATATGCAATTCGATTTGTTTCCAGACGCGTGTGTGAACGAAAGGCACTATGTATCCGGTTTACTTACATCCTGTGAAAATGGTTACCTACATATCTTTTAATGTTTAATTGCTTTGTTGTAAGGGTTATTAATTTCAATTGTTTGTCTTATCATGAGTGTAATATTGTTTATTTCAATCATTAAAGTTATTATTTTATTTTATACTGTTTTATTCGCGCCACTTGCTAATGATAAGTGTTTTTGCTACAGATAAGAGTTTATTTGTCGCTGGTTTTTTGTAAACGTAATTAGGTCTGTTGATTGATTGAATTTTAAACAAGAAAACTGCAGCAAATGAGGTTCGGCGGTCGCGACTGCCGAAGAAAACCTATTTTCTTATTTGAGGCTATTGAACTATCATCACAGGTATTTTATTTAGAATTCTAAGTATACCTACTTACGTTAAGCCAACAACTAAAGTAAAATTATCGGTTTTACCTAATACACTTTACGAGACTCTCCCGCTATGATCCTCTACGGTTGTAGACTATGTATTAAGTGTTAATACTTAATAGGTTTTATATTGTATAAATCTGAAGGCCAATTCTCGTAATTTAAAACGTTCAAAATCTAGTCGCAGTCTCATCTCAGCGACAAAGAAATGTCAAAAACTTGTCAAAATGTAGGGAAATTTGAAGTATTTTTTGACAGATTGAGACTGAGATCAGACTGTGAACGTTGTTAAAATTAGTAGAATTGCCCCTCAGGTATAAGAAAGTGACTGTAAGGAGATGACAGCTGTACGATCTCACGATTGAAAAAAAACAGTGGCACTCCGGGAGTGCCGACAGAAGTGAAAACAAAACACGAACAGAATACTTTGCCATTACTCACGGACCCGAGGATAGCCGAACACATCCTAAACGGGTAATTTTTTTAATCGTCTTATAAGCAAAACACGCGCGGTGTCGCTTACGGTAACAGTGGCGCGTTCAATGGTTTTTCCCATCTCAAAAAATGCCCAACGTGCCTTAAGAAGTTTCACCTCAATAACTCCATGTCCCGGCTGGAAATTTTTGGAAAGATTTTCGGTTTGAAAAAAAATTTAGTAAGAAGTTAATTTCCATACTCATAAAAGCAAGTTCCTACCTAGCTTAAAATTTCTGACTAACTGACTCCTGAACAGTTAATTGATTTTGAGATAAGTCAGTGTTCAGTGTTTTGCACCTTATGTGACGAAAGAAAACACTGTAACGTTATTTACCTACATGCTATAGACCTGAAACCAGTTTATGATTATACGAACAGATAGTAGAGCATTCATAACATGCTATCACCTGGGGGGCTAAAATGGCCACTTTGGCAGAATCATAAAAGGATTACATTATGAATCGCAATGGGCAGTTAACTGTTAAGTTAATCGTATCAAATCCCATTGGTAAAGGATATTTCAGTAATTTTTTTGTCTGTTTTAAAATACCAATCAATCCAATCCTAATCCAATCCCAATCTCTTTGATTATACTCGTACCTACGTAGCGCAGCGAAAAAAAGAAAATGACGGCATGTCTTCGCCATATTATGATTCATAATGTTATCCTTTTATGATTCTGCCAAAGTGGCCTTTTTAGGTCCGCTGTTGTTTATGCCTGAAGCATGTATAGTCTGTTCCTAAAGTATCTTATGAACGTGTCAACAAACTCTGTTCAGTTTAAATTCTTACGCAATCACATAAGTACCTACTAAACTGAAAGTACTTTAACACTCGGCGTTGTTTAATAGTAGCAATTTTTTTTTGGGTGTTATAACCCCTTTTTAGTGTATTTTTAAAAACCCCAAAGTGAGCAAAATCTTAGGTGCCGAGAAAAAAATCGTCAAAGTTTCTTTAGGGATTGGTGGGACAGTGGAAGTATCGGTACGGGCGGGGAAGACGTGGTGGGTCTAAATTTCTTTTTAATAAGCGTAGTCGACGGAATTCCGCTTCGCGGGGTCCTATTTCTGTCTGCAGGGTATAAAAGAACCTAACATGAACCTAACCTGTCCGAGTCGGGGTGCCCCAAGTCCCGAGTTAGGGCTCAAACACATAAACACGTTACGACGACGCAACGTGCCACATCACGTTGCCGTGCTGACGAAATCGACGTCGAACAAAGTAAATAATCACGTTACGACAACGTAACGTGCCACGTTGCAAGGCACGTCGTTGTGACATACAATTTCACGGTGCACTCCTGCAGTACGCCGCATTTGTTATTCAAAGATGACGGACGACATTGAAGTCGATCACTTAATAACCCTAGTTCAGGTGCGTCCCGTAACTATGGTACAAAACATCTGAAGACTTCAAGAACAAAAATATGAAAACAACAGCATGGAAAGGGGTGTGCGAAATTTAATGCGTCGTTCAATCATGCTTCAGAATTTTATATTAATTGCAGAGAATTTCATAGAGTAATCCCTAGCAATGAAATTCTCGTAGTTATTAACGGTTGAAATTTTAAATGTTATTGCCGGACAGAAATGTTGAATTTACCATAGAGTGAAACAATGTTTTCACGTCAAGATTTATTCTGATAAAAACTGATTCTATTATTCTGATATCTTGATTTATTAAACAAAAATATATTAGAATTAACTTACCTACTGTGCTAACAGCTCACAAACCTTTAGTATTTTTTTCGGTTTGGTCTTCTATCTACCTTTGGTTTCCTTGCCACGCATATGAAAGACAATCATAATTTGTTATAATGTGTTAATCTTGAACTCTATGTTCAAGTCCTGAGAGTTCATATTAGCATCATAAGTTGACGACTGCTGGCTCCTTTTGGTTCTAAGTTTGTCTGTTCAGTTCTATTTATACATCGGTCTAAGTTGTCAACTTATAGTTTGAAATAGGTATCTATGTCAACATTTACAACATAAATCTGAGCATCTATCTTACTGAACAGTTTTAGAAGACTAATTCATAATACCTACATATATGTCTAAGTATATCTAAACTAATAATCAAGCTGAAGAGTTTGCTTATTTGTTTGAACGCGCTAATATATGGATCTACCAGTCGCATTTGAAAAAACCTTTTTGCATTTGATGCCCAATTCTTGAGGAAGGCTATACGCTAACTTTAAAATCGCACTAAGGAGCCGAGCAGAAAATAAAATGTCAGAAAGAACGCTAAGCGAAAACGAAGTGATAGCGCGGGCGGGCGATGCGATGCAGCGCCGACGGGGTGGGTCGGGGGAACAAAACATTTCACGCTGACGTAGTCGCGGGCAGAAGCTAGTTTGATTAGAAGATAAACTTTTTACAAAACTTTTAGTTTACCTACTTGGTACATTTCCGAAGTTAGTGAAGCGCTACAAAAAATCTTCAAAAGCGGAATCATGACATGACATAAAATAACGACATTACATCTTTTCATTCTGCTTAACCGGTTTTTCCCGAAAGGTTAAGCAGAATCATAAGTAATATACATAATATACGTACATTCGCATTATTTTAGCAAAACCATTACTTTGCAGATGCGTAATAGCCAGATTGTGCATCGGGGATCGAGTGCCGATAATAATACCCCACAATAAAATACTGCAGACAATGCATGGCCAGCCGCATCCACAGACAATAAGAATAGGGTGCCATCTTTAAAATATGTCACTGCGCTGTCAAAAGTGTGACGCCAAATCAAAGCAGTGCTCTGATTGGTCGATTTTTGACGCACGACATTGGGGGGGCCTTTTTATTTTAATTTAGGGCCACTTTGCCGAGATTACCCTTTGTATGCGTGACTCCGGGGTTGCCTTTGTGACTGGCTAGTCATTTTTTAATCGCAGCTCATTATATCTTTATTTGTCAATTCTGTGACGCTTTTAGAGGGAGCACAGAGTTCTTTTTGATAGACTGGTATAGCGTACCTATAGCGTCATTGTGTTGTGCTTTCGTGAAATGAAGTTTAGAATTCAACAGTTTTATGTTGGGTTTTGGTTGCATGATCATTTACGAACAATGAATCGCATTTTCTATCGTCAAGTTTGTTGGTGATTTTGCTGACCCAAATTAAAAAGTCAAGCTGTTCAATTTTCGTATCTTTGTATCTAAAAAAAATATAATAATTTAGAATGTCACTTCGGTACCAGAAAATTATAGTCACTTTTATAATAGTCCTTTAGTACAATTTAGTATTGTTAAAATTTTCCAAATTAGGTACTCTAATTTTATGGCTTTGTTGGTATGGAGAATCGCTGATTCCTAAGTCACAGGAACTGACACCTAGGAAACTAGGTGTGAAATGTAAATTATACATATAGGCACGATGCGACACGCGACGGTGCGACGCGGTTCTGGTAGAACAATTTCCATGGAGTTTTCAGTCGCGTGGCGTCTATCTGCGGGAGCCAGATGCGCTCAAAATGGTCTTAATGACTCCGCAAATCGCAGTAACGAGTGTTGTCGTACCTATATGAATGTCCTTAGAAATCAAAGCATATCATTTACTTTTATATTTCTGTGGATATTATTATTTACCGACTCATACAACTTAGAAGACAAGTCCCTGAACCTGTAATTTGTAAGTTAGATTATTTGACAACGCTGACTGTGAATACATTTACACGCCATGTTATGGCAGGATATGCTGAAACAAATTTATTGTAACACCTTATTCTAGCAAATAAATATTTTGATTTGATTTGATTTGAACTGGAAAATGGAGCAATGGTGGTCCAGTGGTACGGCCCGACTTATATATTCGAGTTGTAGGGTGGTGGGTTTGAAACCAGGCTGGCGCTTTACTTTGTGTAAATTATTTCATCACCACTCCTCTTAAAACGGTGAAGGCAAACTTCATGAAGCAACCGGCATGTCATGGAAACAAAAAAAAAAAAGTTCGAAGACATGTGACATCTACCAACCCGCACTGGGCCCGCGTAGCCCACACACACACAGCCCACAGCCCACAGCCCACTCCCTCTCAAAGAGAGGAGGCTTGCGCCCCAGCAGTGGGAACGTGGGCACCGCAAGTCGCGCAACGGGCGGTGCCTTTGTGTCGCGCGCGATTAAATCGCGTGTCGCGCCTGTTTGTAGGAGCCTTTACTAAGATCTTTCTAAAAGGGAGGATAATAAGGTAGCCATTGTAGCCAATTCGAGTGAAATGAAAATCAAAGATTTCACAACATTCTTTATTGTTACAAATAGTAATATTATTAAATAAACAACAACATTTTCGCTAACAAAATAAAATGCCACGGTATCTAAACATCACTCACTCGTGCATTACTTAACATAGAGTATGTAGACAGTTCATACAACGTAGAAGCAATAAGTCAAGAGATATGAAGAGGTCCATCCTATGCTCCGGTATGAAGTTATGCAGCGTAGGGTGCGCGCAAGATAAGTCTGCGCGCGACGGCTGACCTTCAATATTATAGTGCCAGCACTTTTAATCACTTTCGGCCTGCTGGTGGCGATTATTTACTTTGAAAAACACGGAACACAGCACAGTCTCTCGACACCTGATATAAACGTGAAGATCGCGGCCAACTATTATTTCCGATTTCGGCCGCGCGCAGATTTAATTTGCGCGCACTCTAGCCAGCTTATGACGTGTAAGACAAGATTGTATCTTTAAAAGATTTAAAATTTGGATCAGGTCAAGGTCGTCTTCATGGCCAGTCAAAAACCGGTTAAAGCAGTATTAAATGACCTTTATATGGTTTTTGATTTTATTTAAAAGGAGATGGTTTGGATGTTTCGAATTTCAGCTGGTTTTGGTGTTGAGTTTCATCTTGCTTTACGGCCGCCCTTTTATTTTGGTCGTCACGATTTGTATTGAACATTGAATAAAATAGAGCTTCTTCAATGTCTTTACTTTTGCTAAAACCGTGGCCAGAACGGTCTATCCAAGAATAAGAAATGAATTATAGCGCTAAAAGTGACAGAGAGCCTAATTACTGTATAACAAAAGTAGATCCTGTCATTGACGTTTTGCAATGGTTAATACATTGCCACGAATACATGATGGCCGGGCATGTCACTCTTCGCCGGACCAAATTAACGTGTACGGAAATTAACACGGCGAATGTTGCTTAGAATGGCGGTGAGCGACAGACGGATGTAGTGGCGAAATATACAAAGTGGAGATGACAAAACGACAATAAATTGAACAGCATATATCTAATGCCGATCTCAGTCTCCATACGAAAATTTTATCAAATATATCCAATAGTTTCGTGTCTTTAGCAATCGCTCCATGTAAAATACTGATATTCAGCTGCATCGGGATTGACTGGAAACCGACCCCAGCATAGTTGGGAATAGGCTAGGCAGATGATAATGATGAGCGTAGTCAAAGATTGGCAAAATCCATAGTCGGCTATACTATTTTCTAGCATGACGCAAGATTTAACTTAGTTCAGGCCAATTAGCAAGTGTGCTCTATTTTAAATTGTTAAGGCATTTATTGTAAATGTGTCCCTTTTTTTATTAATAACTTATTACTACCTATTTAGTTTGTTTCAATAAATCACTATTTAATTCCGGTACTAGGATTTATTTGATAGTTCCAATACACTCTTATGCATTAGTATTGCCAGTAAAAGTTTTCATTTATTGTCGTATTGTTGCTTTTACATTGTACCTATCACCTGAAAATAAGGAGAACCACATCTGGCCACAGCAGGTCTTATTTTAACTTAAACAACACAACCTAAGTAAGAAAACTAAATTCGCTTTTGTCTTTACCAAACAAATAACTAAACGTGAGATATTTTCATGTGTTTTTTTATCACACTATCAATAAATTAAGGACAGTGTAATGCCCTGACTTCAAACATGATTACGTATATAGACGAACCATTAAGTATTGTAATACTTAATAGTTCGTCTATATACGTAAACGTAAGACGGCAAAAGTTTTTAGTTTTCTAAAAACTAAAAACTTTTACCGTCTTATTCAAAACGAGTTCTAACTTTAGACCCAGCCTAAACTTTCGAGCCTGTTACTGTAGTTTGAACTTTATTCCGACAAACGTAAGACTCTATGCAAAATTGACAACTTAGACTCGGGTTTATGGTCAGTTTTTGTTTTTTTCGAAAATCAAAATTAAGTCCTAAATTTAAAAATGGCTCGAAGGTTTTAAGCCTGTGTCTAAAGATAAACCTTGTTTTGTAATGAGGCCGTAGAAGATTCGCAGATGAATGTACACTCGGCTTTATAATGGTGAGACCTACTTATATGTAATAGGTAAAAAATAGGTAAAACGGGCTGTTGTCTGCAACTCCACGTCAATGCGCGTATTTTGCGTACAAGACCTATATGTATCTACAAAAATTCAGTACACATTGTATTTTAGCTTTAATATGTAAGTACCTATACACAGGCACATTTTTTGCCATAGAATATTTAAGTTAAGCATTCCATCTACATAATTATTTTTTCTGTCAAATAACAATTCCATAACAATAACGAAGAGCTTTCTGAGCACTTTTGTTTAATATTTGATTTTCGTAGTTCTAAATTTAAAAAAGAGCTTAGTTTGAACACCGGTACCGGAACTGAATTGAGTCGTCCTCTACACTCAACTGAGCATTTGAGTCGATCTCTGATACTCGTTCTAACGAGGGGATCACTTCACCCCTGCACAAAATAGGGTGGCCGTTCAAGCATAATGTTTGCCTCTGACCGTGATATAGGTACTTTCACAATATATTTTCTACTCATCAATTTGATTTTTCATTAAAGATTTTTATTACATCACGTCATAATATTCCATTTGACGGTGCGTTCAGACAGTAATAAGCATATGCGTCGATCGCATGTGACACGTGCCTCAGATTAAGGCATCTGGCATATGAAAAATGCATCTGCGGCGCATGCCTCGAAATGTCTGGACACACCTCAAGGTATAAGGGAAAATACAGCCCTTTTACAGTCCTAGCTAATAAACCATTAAATGTGGAATATCATTTTTAGTGTAGCCTCATATTAAAGAGGTACAAAAGAAGCCCCGTGGTTCGGTGTCCTTGTTGCGTTCAGTTCTTCATGCATTGCATATTCCCTAACATTGTATTTTGTCCCGGAGACAGTTAAATGCAGTTAGTCTTTCGGTAACGCGCTATCGCTCTTCCCTCGTGAGTAAACTCTGTAGGCAGTTTTGGAGCCTAGCATTCTGTCGAGTAAACTGTGTTTGGCTCTCCGTCTATGTGTTAAGACTTCGCGGCAGAGCTCGTGGAAGACTTCGCTAACTTGGTTGACTTGCTCGGCGGCGGCGACTTCGGCGAAACTGCATTCGAAGTCCTTAGCGAGGATTTCACCTTCCTCTGGACTGACCTGTGAATATGATGAGATGATAATGATGAGTACCTATGATTGACTCATATTTCCTACCTGAGACTAGCGATCAGCCCATGAAGCATTTCGACAATATTGCTTTGTTTGAGCAGGTTTACTTCTGCGGTTGCAAGTAAACCATTTCAGATTGTTAACTGAACAGCGGAGTACCTAATTGCGGAACACGCTCACAACCTTATTTTCATTTTGACAGTTCAACAATATTCATTGCGTTATTTACGTTGTCGAGCAGACGAATTTTTCAAACATGAAAAGCAATGGATTCTGAATTTCCTTGAAAAAAAAAAAAAAAAAGCGTGTTACGCAATTGGGGTGCAGTTCCGATCCATCAACAAATAATATCTGTGACAGATTGCTGCACTTACAAAAAACAATAAAACAAACAATAACCTGTCTCAAATGCACCATATCCGCCTTGTTCCCGACGAGAGCGAGCGGTATTTCAGGCTGTAAGCTCTGCTTCGCGCGCCGCACATAGTTGAAGGACTCGCGGTCGGTGATCGAGTACACCAAGCACAGGCCGTCTGCCCACTGCGCTAACTCGTTACCCGGCAACTCTTCTATGCTCTGAAACAAATTGGTGTTCGTTAACGTTTGAGGACTCTTGTTAAGCCCGTTCGAGGATTTCGAAGGAGTTGCTACTTTTGTGGTACGTTACGCTGTTGTTTGTAACGTTTTGGATGTGGTTGTGGTAATATTTTTTTTTAATTTGGTAAACTATAGGTATTCATCTATAATGATTAGAAGTAATATTACATAGCAGACTGATAAAAGTAGGAAAAATAGGGAAGGGAGAACTTTGCCCTGCAGTGAGTCAATACAGGCCTATAATGCTTTCATAACGAGTGTGTCCTCGGCCAGAAAGTGCATGAGCCTTAGCTTTTTTAAGTAATATTTCGTTTTTTCAGGTTTTTATTACTGTACTGAATGTAAAATGTGAAAAACGTGAATTTAGTTTAAGCTTGAATGTTTACTGTATTTTTTTTTTCTCTTTTTGTGGCTCTATTGTGTTGTTCACACTCTTTCTTTGTAATCTGTTTTTAAAAGTGAGGACTTTTAATTGGCTGTCAGTTTCACATACTATTTTTTAATCTGTTAATCTTAGCTGTAAGTCTTCCAAAGTTAATTAATAAATAAATAATGACGGAACAGCGTGTTACGACTACTGTTACTTCCAAGTTAGTCGCAGTTATTTGGCTATATAGTATTAGCGCAAGGTACAGACGCCAGCCCATCAAGCTACTACAAACTGACAAATTTCTTTAATAGATTTTCAACTTATCGCTAAAGCATAAGGTTCAATGTTGATTGGGAAAATTTTAGTTTCGGGTAGCTTGATATGCTGGCGTCTGTACCATCCGTCGCATCGCATGCAAGTTTGATACAAGTTCACAAATTGTCGGATTGAAAAGTAATACGGTTTACAATTTATCGACAGTTCACAATCTCGCGAGATAGATTATTAACGGTATTCGCAATCGTACAGTGACATTATGCATACTAGAATAAACGGCCTGTATGTTTAAAACGTCAGTTTGAAAAAGCAAACATATGTCTTTGTATTTAAAGTGAAATCGTAAAAAAACACATTAGACATTGTTAAACAAGATTATAACAGTCACAAACTACCGGGATGCTGTGCCAAGCGTGTACTACGAAGCGTAACTAGATGGAATGCGTGCTTACGCCTCGTAACCACGACCACGTTATGCTGATCTCTCGCAGTACGGAAAGCCTAGACAATGTGAGGCCAGAATATACTGAACATGTACAGCTTGAAGTGACGCTGTGTGTACAACACGTTCCACTAAGTGAGACTATAAGAAATGCGTTTTGGCAAAGAACGTATTTTGTAACGATAAATCAATCATTTTTTTTAATGGCTTTCTATTTAATTTGACGGATATTACCATCGTCGTTATATTATACTCTGCTAGTTTTTTTTGTGGTTGATTAACATTGAACATAGAAAAGCTTTTCTGTTCTCGTAGTTTTTCTTAAATAGACTGCAATCCTTTATTAACATTTACACTTTTATTAATTTGTTATTTAAGTGTGTAGCAGTGGGCTGAATCCACTGCTGGGACACAGGCCTCCTCTAAGTCGGAGAGAGTGGGTCATAATCCACCACGTGGGCCCATTGCGGATTGGTAGATGCAGGATGTCACAAGTCTTAGAACTTTTTGGTTTAACAATATGCCGGTTTCCTCATGACATTTTGGTGGTGATGAACTTAATTAAGTACACAGTGCCTGCCTGCCTACGTAAGTTAGAACCGTTACCGGTGGGCCACCGCTACTCATAAATAGAATTTGTACAGTATGTTCTTTCAATCAAATAGATGTAAAAAGCTTTTTACCTTTGGACACGTATCCAGAATTTCAAAGAGTATCGGTTCACCATCCAGCAGCGCTTCGTGTTTGTATTTGCTATCTGTAAACAGAATAATGATAACATAAAGTATTGTGAAAGATAATTTCGATTATGGCAAATCATTTTTAAACAAACTTCGCTTTGAATAGTCCTTTGTTATTTACCTAGTTTTAATAAAAAGAAAAGAGTATAAAGAGTTACCTAACTAACAGATACAGTAGGTTTATGTGTTTATCTACCAGGTTAGGAAAATATCCGATCGGGTAAGTCACACAGTCATGACACACAGGCAATCTACCTTACAAAAATCTTAAATTCATACTTTAAATGACAGAACGCACCGCCAAAACCACTGGGTCTGGCAACATGAAAGAAAAAAGATGAATCGATCAAAAAAACTTGGTAAATCTATTTTGAATTGACACTTGTCCCAGATTAATAACAATTACCTTGTTGATGATCGTATTCTCCAATGTACCTCTTTGTCAAAAACCGGACTGTAAGAGCTGAAAAGAGAAAAACACCCGTTAATTACTCATTAGGAACCGCGATGTACCAGGAGTACAGACATTAACAGGTGATTGTATTGTATTTTATGGTGATTCGGCACACTGAAAGAGAATAAAAAGGAAACACAGGCGGTTCCTTAACGACCACTACTGAGCTGTGGATCGCCCATTGTACCTATCGTATAATTCACTCAGCACAATTCGACGGGCGCCCAGCAAAGTACAAAGAGCCAACTGTACTTTTTATGAAATTAAATTTTATACATAATTCGTCAACTCTGAATTCTTTGTTTTATCATAGGAGTTTTTATTCTGTATTATTCTCAATTTTAATTATATTGTGTCACGTATATAATGACAACTAAGTATATTAATTTTTTGCAAAGTGAAGTTGACAAGGACATATACCATTCAATCAATCGACTCAGCCTATTGCAGTCCACTGCTGGCCATAGGCCTCCCCTAGGCCACTTCAGTTTGCGCAATCCGCGGCGCGTTCACCCAGTTCTTAGTCCGTTGTAAGGTGTGAGTATTTCCATTAACTGGTAACAAACGATTGTTAACCACAACTGTCTCGACTACAAAGCGTTTGAACAGCCAACCTATTCGTGCGCTGAGTAGGCGGTTGAAAAGCTTCGTTTTAATTGACACCGTTTATAATTTCATTTGAATAGGCATTAATTAACCCTTTAGCGACTGTTTTCTTTTGCTATTTATTAAAAACATTTAGAAAACCGGCCAAGTTCGTGTCAGACCGCGCATAGGTAGTGAAGAGTTCCGTAGTTGGGAACTACGGAACTACGGAACTACGCATACACAGTTTGGAGCCATACGCAAATACAGCAATACCTTGGCATAACGCTTGACGCGAAACTGCTGAAAAGAGCACGTCAAACAAAAAGACAGGAACTAGACATGCGTTTTAAAAACACGGAGGTGTTGGTTGATGGACGGGATTCCTGCCTGTCGATGTGCCCTAGCCAACTGGTTTAATTTGCCTTTCAGTTAGCTGCCTAGCTTTCTAAACCTAAACGGCGCCATTCAACTAACGGCCTGAATGATATTCAGCCATTCAATCAAACAGCTAGGCAAATGACTTGGATCGTTAACGTTTAATTACTTGCCTGGCCTAGCCCAGAAATTTAAATTGGCGATTGATTGATTGATTGGTAATTGGCTTAAAGTGGCAGTTGTTTATTGTAGATTTGAAAAATATAAAAATTTAAAAATGCATGTTTATTAAGAAGTTTGGTAGTAAAAACTGAGAAGTACTAACTAAACTTAATAAAAATGAGTTAAATAAAAATGAGTTACAACAAATATTTTGCTAGGATAAGTTGGGGAAATCTAACTTTGAAGTAGCGCTCGCTTGGCTCGCGCGCGTTGGTCACAGTTCCAACTTAACCTATGCACTGCGAACTATTTACCTAACTGTCCATTCCAACATTTTACTGGCCATTCATTTATTACGCTAGGTACTAGAGTATTTTTATAAGTACTGGCATTCTAGGATTAAATAACCGACCAATTTTTTTTTTTTTTTTTTTTCTGTTCGCGTTTTAATTAAACAACCGCCAAAAAATGAAATGACCGTCCGTTATTTTTTCTCAACTGACTTTATTATTCTGCTCAATGTTTAAATAACAGTTATTAAAATGATTTCAATACTATTTCTTTACATTTTCATCCTATTATATAAAATAAAATAAAAAATAAACATCGTTTATTATCAGGCGTCGTCGGCCCATAGCGTGTTAGTATTACAAAAACTTAAAAACTATGTTAGTAGACTACTTAGGCACAGATGAGTACAATATCAAAAAGAAAAAGAAAAACACAGCCACCCTTTAGAGGAAGATTTATCACGTCCCATGTCGGACATGTAACTTGATAAACCTATCCATTGTTGGCCCTTCCAACCTATCTGAAAAAACCAGTTCATTAAATGTTATATTAGACGAATTGGCTGAATATCATTCAGGCCTCTAGTTGAGCGTCACTATATAATTGTACCTAATTAATTAGGTATTAAGAACTAGGTTCTTTTAAAAAAGGATAACATAAAATATAGGTATATTGGTTATCCTCTCAAAAACTATTGTCTATCCGTTTGTGGATGATTTATTAGGCTATATTTTATGTGCACGTCAAAATGCTCTTAAGTTACGTAGGAGATCTATTAAAATAAACAACAAGAAACATCCCAACACTTAAAATTGTTCGTAAAACAAAAACATTCGTACGACAGTTGTGATGTTACATCCGGATTCTATTTTCCTTCGACCTTGCGCTCGAGGTCATGGTCTGGCGAAAATACTACGCGTATGACGAATTTACTTTTGTAATAACACTTAAAAATGTATATTGTTGTCTTCCGTGATTTTATGTTACTTTGAGTTCAAGTGTCTCGCTGACGGTGGCACGTGATGGATCATTTCCCTTCAAAATTGTTGAGCTGAATGGTGCTGAACTGCTGACCCAAGCGTCATGTTCGTAAACGGGCGCCGTCTTGTCAGTTAGAACTGGCCATCTCTTAGCTACCACGGCTTATTTTAATTCCTTTTTTAATGTTTTTTTTTTGTTTTTACTTGTTGTACTCTATACACTTTCAAAGTGTGTCCATGGAGTTTCTTGCCCATTCTTCACTATAGGTATCTACTACGCTTTGGAATGTGCATCTAGCTTCATATTTCTAACTGACCGGCTTCTTGACAATTCGCAAAAAGTGCTCGTAAATGGTTTAATTAAAATAAATGCCTTGAGTTTGGGTTTGCGCTACCAAATCCACGCAGTCAAGTCGATTGCGACAGCTATATAAAATTTGGAGCTCAATGCATCATGCATTCAGAATATTTGTTTTTACTTTGATAAATCACTAAGACCACCAACATTGATAAAGCACTGACCTATCCTATTCCTGATGAACAAATTGATAACAAAGGCAATTAACTTTAATCCATGTAATGGTCACTAGGCAAACTTGGAACACTAGGAAAAGGTAGCAGGCAAAGATGAATGGCGAAGTACGAAGAAGAGGGACAGCTATGTTCAGCAGTGGAGGTTAATATAAGAAAAAGTGATCACCCGCAATCACAACTCGTTTTTGTGTAGGTATAAATCATGTCGTCACTGGAAAGGAGAAAATCCTAAAGCGCCATTTTCTTCATGCCTCGAAAAGCACTTTAAGCCGTTGGTCCCGGCTTTCATTTGTAGATTTTGACAGTCGTTACGGGTAGGCAGAAGCCCGAAAATCTGACAACCAGTCTTACTAAGGGGTATCGTGTTACCCAGTACCTAACTGGGTTGGAGAGGTCAGATGGGCAGTCGCTCCAAGTAAAATACTGTTTTTCAGCTGTATCCGTTAGACTAGAACCCGACCAAAAATGGTTTGGAAAAGGCTAGGCAGATTTATTGATTGATGTAGGTATGGTAAGCAGATCCGGTAGATTGATAAAAGTAAGTACTTTTAAAAAACAAAGT
The DNA here is from genome assembly GCA_963855955.1 of Luperina nickerlii. Classification (NCBI taxonomy): domain Eukaryota; kingdom Metazoa; phylum Arthropoda; class Insecta; order Lepidoptera; family Noctuidae; genus Luperina; species Luperina nickerlii. The sequence goes on from OY979662.1 coordinate 6,948,208, forward strand.
TAGTAACACACTCAACGAATGCCAAATAGGTTAATGTTGACTGACTGGTTTGGACATAAATTGAGTCAAAGAGATCGCCGATCACCTTGCCAAGTGCCAAGCGTGGTTATTATGGCGAAATAACAGAACCGTATTTTAGTACGTGAAACATCTACATATATACGGACTGCTGGTGACTGGATACACAACAATCTAGTCAGCCTATCGCAGTCCACACACATCCATAGGCTTCTCCCCGGCTGCACCCAGAGCCCAGAGTCTTAGCATTATGCTGAGCGATGGCCGTTTTGCGTAGATGTGACGCATACTTTCTCCCAAATTGATACTTTGTTTTTTTTTGTGTTTTTATTTATTATTTTTATGCGTCATATTTGCCGCAAATAGACGTAGTTTCTTTCTTTCTTTCTTCTGTCCTCCGTCTACCGCATCCAGTCTATCCCAGCCACTTTTTTAAGGTCGTCGGTCCATCTAGCTGGGGGGCGTCACACGCTACTCTTCTAAGTACGCGGTCTCAACTCCAAGACTTGTCTGCTCCACCGGCCAACAGCCCTTCGACAGACATGGCCAGCCCACAGCCACTTCAGTTTGCTTACTCTGCAAGCTATGTCGGTAACACCGGTTCTTTTCCGGATAATTTTATTTCTGATTTTATCCTTCAAAGAAATGAAATGGATACACATAATTTAAGCGTCGTCATCTTTTCAGCCGAAAACCGTCACATCAAAACCACCAACTTAAATTGCTCGAACCTATATTCAAATTATAACGGTCATTTTTTGACAGTAGTATGATATGGCAAATTGACGATGGCTGTCAATTTGCTTCTTAACCATTAATTTTCCATTAAACTAGGTATAATTTCAGTCATCAATTAAGTATCAATTTTTTTTTCAGTTGACGGGGTCAGATATGACAAATAACAAAGGAAGATGTCCGCGTAGCATTACATAATTAGCCTATAATGTTCCCTCCCACTGCTGGGACATGGGCCTCCTCACGGTGAAAGGGAGTGGACCGTAAGCCACCATGCGGGCCCAGTGCGGGTTGATAGATGTCACATGTCTTTGAATTTTTGGTTCTAGGACTTGCCGGTTTCCTCACGATGTTTTCCTTCAACGTTTTGAGAGCAGGAGTGACAAAATAATTTACACGAAGTAAAGCGCCGGTCTGGGCCGCGAAAGTTGTAGGTCATAGATTTAAACCTATGACCTACAACTCGTAAGTCGCGGCCGTTACCACACTTACCACTGGGCCACCACTGCTTGTGCCCCTGCTAGTGTATACATAGCCGGGTATATATACATATACACACATATGTCATTTATCATACACTATAGCTCGCGTATTTATTCCAACAGTTTCCTTCATCTTTATACGTTTTAACTAGCTTTTCTACGAAACATAATTAGCAACACTGCAATGTTGCAACAATGTTCCTTGTTTCCTAAACAATGTATAGAAGATTCGGTTTCATAGTGTTGCAGTAGATTTTAATAGAAAACGTGTTTACACAACATGAGGTTGTTATGCCTGTAACGTATTTGGACGTTGAGGTAACGTATGCCTTTCTCTGTATGATTTATTTATTGTAAGCTTTGGCAGTGATTGCAGTAGTGCTGGTTGTAATACGCGAAATGCTTGGTTTTATCATTCCCTAGCTTCTGCCCGTAACTTCGTCAGCGTGAAATTTGTTGTTCCCCGCATTGCATCGCCTGCCCGCGCTAATACCTACTGCGTTTTTGCTTAGCGTTCTGTCTGACTTTTTTCTTTTTGATCGGCTCTTTAGGGTCTTAGTCTGATAGTATAATTAGCATATAGCCTTCCTCGATAATTGGGCTATCAAAGATAATAATAGGTGTATATTTTGGTATGAATTTTGACCAGTTTCCATTTTATAAAATTAAAATCAAAAGTAATTTAATCAAATTAGGCCGAGAATCAGCACTTTTCAAACGTCAAAGTTATATATTGACAGTCCGCCAACATTTTTGTCTCCTCACATAAATTAATTATCTAGGTACTAGTATCTAATCCAAAATATTCAGATCGTCAGTTTTTTAAATCGGAAACATTATAATTAATCACAAGATGACCGTTACAATGTGTCAGAATTACATTTTCATTTGAGTATATTACTTTTTACAAAATTATCGTGACAGTGTGTTTTTTCACCATGTCCCTAATGTTACAAAATGTCTCAAGCAAAAATATCTAATAATTTCATTTCATTTAAAAGAAATGAAACTACTAAAAAGTCGTAATAAATGTATTGTTGATAGGCAGAAAGTCGTGACAAATCATGTAAAACTTGACCGTGTGTGTAAGCGCAGAGTTAAGTATATCGGGACTTCTTCCTAAGTACATATACCTAAAACCTAAACACTTTTGTTAAGGAGGCTTCTGTGGAAGCTTTCATTCATAGTACTCACTATTTAGCATCACAAAACACACCATCCGGATATGAGATACCCTGTATTGAAGTGGTGTCTTAGAAGATAATAGTAGCCATCAAAAACATAACTTGTAAAAAAACCAAGTATCGCAACTCAGTTCTTCTACCGTAAAAAGCTGTGAGATCCATGTAATAATAAAATAAATAAAAAATAAAAATAAAAATCGTTTATTGTCAGGCGTCATCGGCCCATAGCGTGTTAGTTTTACAAAAACTTAAAAAACTATGTTAGTAGACTACAACTAGAGTACAACAACAAAAAGAAAAAGAAGAAGTAATACCAAGTCGGTTAATTTATTCAGTCCCTACTTAAGGGACCTTCTGTCTTAAGTTATTACTTAATTAGCTAACCTAACAAGTAACAACATCTTATAGTGACCATATCAATATTAAAAATCTTTTATGTTTTAAATAAATAGATTGACTTGGCCATCGCATGAAAACACGATATATCTCACAAGTAATACCTACATATTATATTAAATTAGATTGTTTAGTGCGATTTCAAAGTCAATTTATTTATTTAAAACATAAAGGATTTTTAATATTGATAAGTATGGTCACTATAAGATGTCGTTAGGTTGGCTAATTACGTACCTAATAACTTAAGACAGAAGGTCCCTTAAGTAGGGACTGAATAAATTAACCGACTTGGTGTTACATGGATGAATGAAATTTCAAAATACCTATACCGTGTCAACATTATGTCACTTTTCATCAGATTTATTCTAAGCTCTTCGGAGCAACACTACGCACTCTAGCTCGCACTTTCAACACTACAACAAAGTACTTCCAAGACACTTCCTAAAATAAAACTAACTCGAGAGGTACTTTTGAGCATTAGAAAATATTCCTTTATGGTTTCTAGAGAGTTACGCGTGCCGAGGTCGTTCCGTGGATGGGTGACTATCCATTACATACCGAGACCCCTCCATGCCTCGGAAAGCACGTTAAGCCATTGGTCCCGGCTGTCATTCGAAGATGGCTTTGACAGTCGTAATGGGTAGTCAGAAGCCTTAAAGTCTGACGACCAGTCTTACCAAGAGGTATCGTGTTACCAAGTTACTGCGTTGTGGAGGATAGACCGGCAGTCGATCCATGTAAAGTTTTGGCATTAAGCTGCATCCGGTTAGACTGGAAGCCGACCATGACATAGTTGGGAAAAGGCTAGGCAGATGATGAGGATATTCTTTTATGGAGTCCAGAGCTCGCCCCTATATCATAGGACTTATGTATCACATGTTTGTCGAAGGACCGATGGCCGGTGGAGCAGACGAGTCCTTGAGTGGAGACCGTGTATCGGCAAGCGTAGTGTGGGACGCCCCCCAGCTAGATGGACGGACGACCTAAAGAAAGTGGCTGGGGCGGACTGGATGTGGACAGTCTGGGAGAGGTCTATGTCCAGCAGTGGACTGCGATAGGCTGGGGTGATTGATGTACCACAACTGGCTAAATGCAAGCATTCTACACGTCCCTTCTTTATTAAAATACAAGTCGACGGCGAAGTGCCAATAACTCCTAACTGACAAAGTCAAAAATTTACACATACTGGAAGAAAACGTTCAAAAATAGCCACGTTGTTATAGTTGGAAGGTACATATTTCCACATTTTAATTTAATGCTGTTGCAACTAAAAATACACTTAGGCGATTTCACTAAAACATGCGAATAACGCCTTTAAATTCAAAACGAAAAAAAAGTGAAACGTCTCAAAAAAAAATCAGTTAGGAGGTATTGGCACTTCGCCGTCGAAGTGTAATGTTACGTTAACCTAGAATTGGACAAAAATGTAATTATATATTCCTTGCTTCATTATTCATATATGAATTATTACACCGTAGTTTCCTTATTTACATGGTAACTCCGCACATTTTTTAAAGATTTTTTAAAACAACCATAAACAAATTTCCGGTCGGCCCATCCCCAGTGCGCCATCTTGTTGTTTGTTCATTCCTTTTTTGTGCGCGGTAACTATCGCACGCGCCTTCCGACATCATGCCGAAAAGAAGTGCGCAGTCTCGAATAGATCGATACGCAAAGAAAATTAGAAAGATCGAAGAAAGTGAACGACGACGTAGACAGAGGATAATTTCCCCGATTGATTCGTCGTCGGAGAATGAAGGTTAGTAAAGTGTTGAATACCTAAGTGTTAATTTCATGTTACCTATGACGTACCTAAATACCGTAAGCTTCTGACTGATAGCAATCAAAATAATCCATAAAAGTTTTGGAATGCGCTGGGATTAACTGCGAGTTAATAACTTTGACATTTCTCAAAACTGCAGTACTAACTATTGGTAACAATCTTATTGGCATTGGGGTTGACTGCGAGTCTCCAACGATGACCTAAGCAGAAAATACGTACAATCTGAAATAGATGTAACGTTCCTCTGCGAAACTTTATAAGAAAAAATTTCAACTACCCTCAAAATTTTTAATATTTTTTGCTTCCTCACAATCTAAATTACAAATTGTAATTTTAGATGACGAAGAAAACGGACATGCCTATGACGTAATCCCTGAGTCAACACCCGTCGAATCAGACATCACACAAAACGCGACACTGGGCTTTAATGATAATCCTGACCCCAATGGCGATTTGGCGGTGCCTAGCTTGCAGAATGAAGTTGCATCTGAGCTGGACCCGGAACTTTTGTCTGCTCTTGGAGAATCCACTTCCGATTCACCTGACTACGGTGAAAGTATACATGAAAATTTGACAAAATTGTGGCTACCTTTACTCAAGAAAGGTATGCCCAAAGACAGCAAGGATAAGCTGCTGAAAGACTATTTAATACCGGACAACTGTAAGCTCTTACAAGCGCCGAAGTTGAACGCAGAGATCTCGGCCGCGGTACCGGACATGGTTCGCAATCGCGACAAAACAGTAACAGCATCACAGCAACAACTTGGTGCGGGTATAACGGCCATTAATAGAGGTATGGATTTGCTGTTAAAGAATGACAACAAAGTCCAAGCGATGAAACATCTAAGCAATGGTTGCCGAATCTTATGTGATTCACATTTCTTAGCAACGCAAAGTCGAATGAAGCTCGTTACACCCAGTTTGGACAAATCATTTTTAAACATAATTAGCGAATCCGAGCGTGACGAATCGTTATTTGGATCGTCACTTTCAGAGAAGATAAAGGCTGCGAAGGCCATCGAGAAGCAAGGCCTCTCTATCAAAAAGCTAGCTAAGCCTCAAAAATCCACGGCTTCGACTTCCGGCAATCGGTCTTCCCACCAGGGAAACTGGAACGCGCCTCCTCGGTACCCGGCGAACAGGGGGGGGCGAGGAGGTTACCACAGGAGACCAGCAGCGACCTCAACAGCTCGCCGACCTTACACAACACCAGCGCAGCAGCCGCAGCGGAGTACGACTCAGGACAAATCACGTGCCCCGGCGCAGAGTCACCACTAGCTCAGGTACATGCGGGTAGACTTACCCACTTTTACGATTGTTGGTTACAAATAACAAACAATAATGTTGTTCTTGATTGGATAAAATATGGTTATTCCATACCATTTCGAACAGCTGTAAGTCAGTCAACAATACCGCAAAATAATTTTTCATGCACTGAAAACTTGGCTATGCTGAAGGCCATTAATAAATTGATAAACATAGGAGCCATTTCTGAATGCAGTTTCACAAATGATCAATTCATTTCCAAAATATTTCTCACTCCAAAACCTAATGGCGACAAACGTTTTATATTGAATTTAAAACCTTTGAACAAATTAATCCTTAATGAGCATTTTAAGATGGAGGATTACCGGACGGCTTGTAAATTAATACCGCGTGATGGATACTTGGCCACCATTGATCTTAAGGATGCATACTTTCTCTTGCCTATTCGACCGTCTGATCGCAGATATTTGAAATTTCAGTTTCGACCTAGTAATTCTATTAAAACATACACATATAATTTTAATGCATTACCTTTCGGTTTATCTGTGGCCCCACGGATATTTACTAAGCTTATGAGGGAAGTAATAGCTGATCTTAGATTTCGCGGATTTCAATCCGTGTGTTATTTAGACGATATTTTATGCATCGGCAATACTTATGCTCAATGCGTTGAGAACGTCAAAGAAACGTTGAGATTACTCCGTTGTCTAGGTTTTGTCATCAACTACGACAAAAGTAGTTTGATGCCACAACAATCCTGTAAGTTTTTAGGATTTGTTTACAACACGCGAAACCTAAGTATATGTCTACCTTCCGATAAACAAAGTAAAATTGCAAAATTGGTTACAAAGTTTACTAAGTTACCATCATGTTCTATTCGTGATTTCGCTCAACTTATTGGCATTTTGGTTGCCGCATGTCCGGCAGCTAAGTACGGATGGATGTACACCAAGGTCTTAGAAAGAGAAAAATATCTTGCTTTGCTTAAACATAATAACTATGAAGCCAATATTAACCTACCTAAGGTTATATTAGAGTATTTAATTTGGTGGTCGTCAAACATTTTTACTACATCCCATTTCATGCGGCAACCAAACTTTGAACTCGAAATTTATACCGATGCTTCTAGAACAGGATGGGGTGCTGTCTGTAAAAACCAGGAAGTAAACGGTAAATGGAAGGCCACAGAAAAAGCAAACCATATTAATTACTTAGAGCTAATGGCTGTTTTTCTAGGCTTGAAATCATTTGCCCATAATGTAACTAACTGTGCAATATTACTACGTATAGATAACACAACCGCGATAAGTTATGTGAATCGTATGGGAGGTATACAATACCCCCACCTTAACGACTTATCTCGATCACTTTGGACGTGGTGCGAGCAGCGCGGCCTTTGGATATTCGCGTCATATGTGAATACCAAGCAAAACCGCGCAGACGCCGCCTCCAGAATAACCAATCCGGACACTGAATGGTCACTCTCTAATGAGGCCTATTTAGAAATCACACGATACTTTGGTAAACCAGAAATAGATCTTTTTGCTTCACGCGATAACGCTAAGTGTACCCGATTTGTTTCATGGAAACAGGATCCGGACGCGGAAACCATAGACGCATTCACTATAAGTTGGCATACAGACTACTTTTACGCCTTTCCACCATTCTCGTTGGTACTAAAATGCCTCAGAAAGATTATTGAAGATGAGGCCCATGGTATACTGGTGTATCCTTACTGGCCCTCACAGCCATGGTTTCCGCTCCTTCAGAACATTTTAGTTTCGGACGTGTTTTATTTAAATCCCAAAAAAACCTTCTGCAATCTCATTTCAGAGATTACCACCCCTTACACAAGAATCTTACCCTGGCTGTCGCGAGGCTCTCCGGGCGTCGTTCTCGAGAAAGGGTGCCTGCACGGAATCATCAACTCTGATGTTATCCTCGCTCTCGGACAGTACTATTAAACAGTATAATACCTCACTCAAATTATGGTGGGAATATTGCATCACGAAAAACATCGATGTATATAATCCGTCGAAAACATCAATCCTTTCATTTCTAGCAACACAATTTAATAATGGTTGTGCTTATGGCAGTCTCAATTCCCACCGATCTGCTTTGTCAGTTTTCATTGGCAATAATATCGGTTCAGACGAATGCGTAAAGCGATTACTTAAGGGTGCATACAAAATGAAACCCGTAAAATCTAAATATTCTAGCACCTGGGATCCTCAATTAGTTTTAAATCTAATTTCCACATGGATTCCCAACACAGATCTCTCACTTGAAAAAATAACTAAGAAACTTGTAATCTCTTTAGCTATTTGCACTGCTCACAGGGTGCAGACGCTTTCTCTGATCAAGCTTGATAATATTTCATTCTCAGATAATGGTATTAAAATCCTCATAACCGATATTATAAAAACATCAGCACCCGGTAGAGACCAACCCGTTTTATTCCTGCCATACTTTAGGGAAAATACCAGTATCTGCCCAGCGACAGTTCTCTCAGACTATATTTCTAAGACTAGAAACATCAGACCTGAAGGAACAAAAAGGCTGATTCTGACGTACAAACGTCCTCACAAAGCAGCTACGACGCAGTCCATCAGCAGATGGATTAAACAAGTCCTGGCAGAGAGCGGGGTTAACATTAGTGTATTTGGTGCTCATAGTACGCGCCACGCGTCGACCTCCGCTGCGAGCTCTGCTGGCGTCAATATCGAAACCATTCGCAAAACAGCTGGCTGGACCAGCTCGTCTAACACTTTTGCCCGGTTTTACAACCGAAGTATATTAAATGAAGGCGAATTTGCCCAATCTGTTTATTTATCATCCCAAAATCAACAATTAATTGATCAATGATTAAAAAATGTTAATAACTTTAGAAATAAACTTACTTACCTAAGTAGGTACCTACCTAAGGAAGTAATAATAAAATTATTGTACTATTATTATGATTAAAACTATAATGAGTAATTATGACTTTAATTTCAAAAACTTTCTGCTCTTAACATCTACGGTGTAATAATTCATATATGAATAATGAAGCAAGGAATATATAATATATGATTAAACGAACTTCCAAGTGAAGTTCTATCATTATTATATGAGTTGCTTCATTAAGAATATATGAACACCCTCCCTCCCTAGTATTTTCCCATGTAATAGAAAGTTTTGTATGGGTTACATTACTCTAAAAATGAACAAACAACAAGATGGCGCACTGGGGATGGGCCGACCGGAAATTTGTTTATGGTTGTTTTAAAAAATCTTTAAAAAATGTGCGGAGTTACCATGTAAATAAGGAAACTACGGTGTAATAATTCATATATTCTAATGAAGCAACTCATATAATAATGATAGAACTTCACTTGGAAGTTCGTTTAATCATATATCATTATTATAAATTAATCATTAATTGTGTAAAACATCACGCCTGTTATCCTCGAAGGATTAGGTAGAGTTGTATATATATTACACCTACATTCGTAAGATATGTTTTAATCCTATGTAATAAGGGGATAGCTTATTGTCATTTACCGCGCACACATCCAGACTCAAGGCTAATACTGAGAAATTCCTGATGTAAAATCCCAAGAACACTTTCCAACAACCTGATCTGGGAATCGTACTCAGGATTTCATGCCCAGAGTAGCGCTCGCGACCACACAAGACCAACGAGGCTAAAAAAATTGATTGAAGAAATTGTGTAAATCACACACACATAACGTCATGCCTATAATCCCCGCAGAGTTAGGAAGACCAGACGGGCACATTTAGTAAACCTACATTACGCCAGTTATAATTTAAGTCCCATAATGTACTTACTACTAAAATGTTTCTATTATGACTTGTTTTTCTTGTCTTAACAGCTGATTTGGCTCTAGCACTGACCGTGCCCTACGAAAATAGTTTTTATTATTAATAATCTTACAAACAGTGTCTGTATCAAATAAATAATACGACTTCGATATTTATTGCTTGTGTAACATTTAATGTGAAAAAATTACAGATTTATCGGTCTAAGAATAACTTTAGTGTTGCGGTTTCCTTAATCGCTGAGGAATGATGATAGACAGTCGCTATGCGATATTCGCTGTTTCGTGGTTTTGGGATCTTGTTGTGATTGTGATGAGTTTAAGTCAGCCTTCAGCCTTCGAAGCCACAGGGCTTATACACAATACGTGAGGATCGCTGGGAAAGGGGACCCGGGAAGCATGCACAAAAGGGAAAACGCCTTTGTTCAGCAGTGGATGGAAAGCAAGATGGAAGGAATGATGATATGCACAATAAGGTTAGAAAGTGGTATACGCACAGAAGGTTCACTTTATCTCTAAATAATCTCCCGATTTTCCTCTTGTGGACACGGAAGCAAATTTTCTATGTCACCTCACGACCTAAACGATATACTCGTCTACCTAGTTGCAATTCAGAGAACTTTCAAATCTGATAATATGTGATTTGAAAACAGTAAATAGTTTGGTAAATTGTACTACTAATTTAGTTATAAAAAGGAATTCGGCAATATTCATTTATTTATCAAAAACATCTATTTTTTTCATTGTATTTAAGAATTATGGTGAATGTTTTCATCTATTAAAAATAGAAAGAGAATCTTTATATTTTTCATTCTATCATTTTTAATTACGTTTTTTTTTTTGTTTTTATTCTACACTTTAAATAGGACTATATTTTTCTATGAAGAATAAGAAGATTATTATTAAAAGTTCCAACGGAAATGAGAATCTATCATCCATATCACTAAATATATAGTGAACAAAGTTTCGCCCGTTTTGTTTGTCTCGTTTATTATGCCGTTCCACCTCGTTTGACTTGCTTTTAATACAAACTGACACTGCAGACAACTCATTAATTATTTAAAACAAATTACAACTGAATTTATTTGTGAAGATATATTATGTGAAAACAAAAACAGGCGCCAGAAATAAAGGTATGTTCCATTTTAGCAATAATGTCGCATTTTCAGGTGTCATTTTCTTGCCAGTGGCATAGAGTGAAATTGAAGTAACAAATGACTTCCATCTCAATTTCTAGGCTGTTCTAGTAGAGCTAACAACTAAAATGAGCTGGCGAGTAACGAGCAGCGAGTGCGCTGCGGCGACGAGCGATTACTCGCTGGTATGCCTATGTACAGACGCCATCACATCAAGCTACTAAAATCTGTCAAATTTCTTTAATAGATTTTCAACTTTGTCGCTAAAGCGTAAGGTTCAAAGTTGATTGGGAAAATTTGACAGTTTTGGGTAGCTTGATGTGCTGGCGTTTGTACCAAACATGAGTTTCTCAGCGAGTGTCCTGCCCGGCAAGCGAGCGTCGCTGAGCTCTTGTAGCTGCGACAAACGAGTACTCGCCGGGGGGGTGTGAATTCTTTTACTTACACGGGACAAGCTTCTTCTTTTGTAAGCCGCTTCCTCGTTGGCGGTGGACAGATGCCTTATAGTTGCTGCAACTTATGGTAGGTCACAGATAAATAAATAGCACCATGTAAATCAGACTTTATATCTGCTTTTCTAACGAGTGTTCAGAAGCCAGAGGAAGCTACGTAGGTACCTAATTTTGAGATACGTTTTATACCGACTCCCAGCTCAGAAAGACGCATAGCAAATTCAGTCTTATGTACTATGTAAAGTTTCCATAGTACATTGTAAACATAAAACATATGGAATCAATATTAGTTTGAATAAATGTAGCAATCTGATTCATAAATATAACGTTAATGTAATCATACTGAAACTTTTATGGCAACATTGTCGATTACAAGTATAAAACATGCGCCGAATCGAAAACTAGAACCTGTATTATTTTCAGAATGAGTCAGCGGGAATTTCTTAATCTAAAACCCGAACGCACGAATGTATTATGGAATTTTAGTTACCTACAGCTAAGTTAAAGGTCTATCCACACATATCAGGGCTCCCTGCACTGCACCCTAATTGTGTGACACACTTTGAATCACATTCTAAATTATTTTGAAGGGTATTGCTAATCCAGGGGCCCGTGGCTAAATAATAACAGTCGCACAGGTCGCTACGCTTGCCGCGGTTAGTCTGTGGATGGGTGACCATCTTTACATACCGAGACCCCTCCATTCCTCGGAAAGCACGTTAAGCCGTTGGTCCCGGCTCTCATTCGTGGATCTTTGACAGTCGTTACAGGTCGTCAGCAGCCCGAAAGTCTGACAACCGGTTAAGACCGGTTGTCAGACTTTCGGGCTAGGGGTATCGTTACCCAGTAACTGGGTGGTGGAGGTCAGATAAATTACTAATTTGCTACTAAATTTATCATGTTATGGCATCGACTGTAAATAATAAATGATAATGATATAATTATGGTTACAGAGTTCGGTGAATATTTTTTGAACGAAGTTCCTTATCGTCGCTTGCGGTAGGAGTTGACTGGTAGAAATCATCACGTAAGGAAAAAGCGTTATGCGACTTTCTCTCTTTCTCTTATATTCGAGTGAAAAATACCACCACAAAGTGAAAAATTACTTTCATTTCAGAAGTCGGTGTCGCAAAAAACGCATTACACAGAACCAAAGACTACGCAAAGGTTCCTACATACATACTATGTGTATGTATAACTTTTATTCAAATATATTTCACGACCACGTAATATTTTGGCAACAAACAATATATCTACTCCTCTGCAGTGCACTCAACTAACTAGCTGGCAAGTTACAAGAGAATTAATACCTTAGCATGCATACAAAATGTAAATGGATTGTGTACTCCCATCGCAGCGAGACCACACCTGGTCTGACGTTGATTGCGATTACATGCAAATGTTTTGATCATCAACACCCATAATATTTACCCAATCTGTCTGGTTCACCTTATATCGTGTCTGCTGGGTAAGATAATAATGTCTTAAAACGTTTGCGTACACAGACGTCGTGAATTTCCTCGCTTGTCAGAACGGGATCTATATTATTCAATAATTATGATGATGTAGGTACGTTGGTACATCATCATAAGGGTTAGGCAGATGATGATAACCTGTAAATCTAATGTCTGCATAACCTTTTCCTAATCTCCACAACTCAGTTACTGGGTAATACGACTGGTTGGCAGACTTTCGGGCTTCGGACTACCCATTCAATTCAATTCAAATACTTCGCCTTTATTAGCAATCTTACAAACTAGTTTAACAATAGTAACTCTGTCAAAAAAGTACTGGGAAAATATCAATAATACACAATAATTAGTTATTCAACCAAAATTTTATCACCTTCAAAGTATGCTCCTTCAGAAACGGTTCACTTACGCCAACGAATACTCCAATCATCGATATATTTTTTAAACGCTTATTCTGGAATTCAGTTTAGTTCTCGCCGCGTTTTTTTGTCTTCTACCGAATGAAAAAGGATGCCACGAAGTGGTAATTTGAGCATAGGAAAAAGAAAGAAGTCGGCTGGAATAAGGTGGCTGCTCGATGGGATCTGATCAATCACAATCAGATTTATTTTGAAGGATATGGCTAACCCTTTGCTTCATATGTTCGAAAAATTTGTCTGATCGGCAACGTAAATAACGCAATGTTAATTGAACTGTCAAAATGAAAGCCATTGGTACTGATAGCGTGTTACGCAATTATTCCCCAGGAATGATTAATGATTAATCATTCCTGGGGAATAATTGCGTAACACGCTAAGATTAATCATTAATCTACCAATCGTATCGAGTGAATAAGCAAATATTCTACAAGTACAAAAGCTACAATAAACATGTTTGCCTTCAACACACTATAAAGGCTACCGTAAATTAGGGTGCATCGCATCGTCGCATTGCAAAAATCCACCTTCATCACTTTCATAGATCTTCTATGAACCAACGCACACTATACAGACGGGCGGCGGGCCAAACCGCACTTTTTGACATGCAAATGCGTTGCGGTTGTTAGCTTTAGCATACTAATTAGTGGCGATTGAACGGAAATGTTGACGTATACCCGATAAACAGAGGGTTTTAAGTGCACGTAGATGAAAAACTAGTACCTACCCTAGAGGAACACCGAGAAAAGCATCTTACATATCGACGGGATTATAGGCAACTGTAAAAAGATGCATACAAAACAACACATAAAAAAACACACACACACACATAAAAAATGTACACACGCACATAAAAAATGTGCATACATAAATAATAAATATTACAATGACAAAAATAAATATTCCTGAGTTTTATGTAGGGAGTAATCTTCGGAACTACTGACCAGGCGGGGTGATTGCGTAACAAATTATCAGTAGCGACCAATACCCATCACGTGTGCGGAGTTTCGCTAGCTTTTGTTATTTGACCCTGTATTGACGTTAAGGCCGTGAGGAAGGAACACGGGTGGGTTTTAGTCAGTAAGAGTCTGACACTCCCTTCCGCTCCACCCAGAGCGGGAGGGGTCATTTGATGATTTCCCAACCTCAAAAAAAAAAAAAGCGCTAACGTTTCCGTGAAGTGACATAACATTATTATTTATTAAAAGGGAAACGGTTTTCTTCTGGTTAAGTTACAAAAATATGTTTTGCTTTCAGTGCCTACCTGTGTGTTTGAAAACCTCAAATACTATAGAAGTACTAAACCAAATAGAAGATGATGAACATACAGCTTGTATAGGTGTACAAATTGATGTTCCAGAGAAAAGTTTAACTTGAATTTCACTTAATTTCATATAATCCCATCCATATTTCATATATAATATTTCTTGATACTTCATGCAATAGTCATTCAATAGGATTAAAAAATTTAGAGGGTTGTATTGATGATTTTAATGATTAGTAAGTACTAGCTTCTGCCCGCGACTTCGTCCGCGTGAAATTTCACCCTCCCCCTATTCACCCTCTTAGGAGTAGAATTTCAAAAAATCCTTTCTTAGTGGATATCTGCTCTTCACAAAGAACACACCCTTCAAATTTCATGTCTCTAGGAGCAGCGGTTTAGGCTGTGCGTTGATATAACAGTCAGTCAGGACTTTAAATTTTATATTAATTATATAGATAGATTAGTAATAATGAACTTTGCGGGCTACCTTAGCGCATCACCCTTCAGTATAATATGTCAGACACCGCCTTTAGCTCCCGGTAGTAGCAATTATTGCCTCGGTAAGTTTTTCTTGGAAGTGGAAACTAAGATAAGCTTCTGCTGTTTGTCTAGCTCGACTTTGCACCAAAGGTCCAAAGTACTTAATTTTTAAGTGAAATGAAGTTAATTCTGTCTCTGGAAGATAAATTTGTACACCTCCAAGCTGTCACATGTTCCTCATCATCACAACATAAATGAGTATTATTTGGTTTGGATGATTATAATTCTGTAAAGTCACGGTCGCGAATCATATTTTAGTAAACACAGAAAAAAAAACAAGAAAATTTTAATTTCGTGGCCTATCTATTGGATGCCCCTTAGATAAAAGGTTTCATAAAATTACGTTAGAATCTCAATACAAGACGAATCCAAGAAGTAATAAAAAAAAATTGGAAAGAACGTACTAAAAATACCTGTCATTCTAGGTCATATTCCTATGTATTTTAACATATTTTCTGTAGCTTTAGAATTATCTTCTACGTAATACGATTTGACGATTTTTTTTGTCAGTAAATAATATAATAAATCAAATGACTTCTGCTCTGTATACCACCTACTTGTTTCCTTTAAATTGTATTGAGTTTATTTATAAAAAAACCGGCCAAGTGTGTGTCTGACCAGGCACAATGAAGGGTTCCGTAGTTACAATGAATTTATCCCAAAAATAAACATCACATTGTAGTTTGTGCTGTATTCTCCATCTTTGCAGTTAGAGATAGGTAATTGTAATCGCAAAAAAATGTGATAAACTGTGAGACCTTACTTCTTGCCTTTCATGATTCTTGGTCAACTAGAACCTACCCTATAGGTTTTGATTTATTTGCGAGTATCAAAATATATCGCATATATGGCCGTATTTTTATTGCGTCGACGTAGATGCTTGATTTTGTTACAGCCCAAGGGATCGTAGACCTACGTATTTGAAATTAGTTTCGACTTGATACCTTCACGCGTTCCTTAGAAAAAAGGGTCTTGCTTGACGGACGGAAAACGAAGTGATCCAATAAAGGACCCTATTTTACCCGACTACGGCAAAGGAAGGGTTATGACTTTTTTTCCTTTTGAGATACAGAACCCTAAAAAACGACTTTTAATAAAGTGTATCAAGAAAAATAAGCGTTTCAGCTAACTAGAGCGTCAAACATCATTAAGCCGTGTAGGTAACGCTTTTAAGTGGAGTGACACTTTCGATTGACATTCACAACACGCTACTCATAAAAATCAATAATTTATTTCAAAAATATAACATTCGCATCTAATAATGAATTCGCATTTTTTCATCACAAAATTGATACATTAACGCCTATCCGTTGTCGGCCGAAGCATAGAAAACAAGACTATTTTATTTGATAATAAAATTGTGACGACAACATGGCGTGGGCTTATACGTGGGCAACTTTAAACGAAGCAGATAAATTATGATGTGTAATATCACATTTGATCATACATCAACACCATCGTCATTCTTCGTAACTTTTTATGAGTAAACAAAGTGGATACTTCAAAGTTTAAAATTATCATTTATTAAATGGGCAAACTTCTAATAGGTACTAAATAATTTAACAAACTATAAAAATAATGAAGTCGGTAAATTATAATATCCTAGCCTAAATAAACCTATTAAAAAAAAATTATGGCGTCGAAATATTAAAAGTTTAATATTAATCATGGTCTCATTTATATCCATTTGTTTCTGGAACACCAGGGACCTTTCTAAAATTAAATATGTCGTCAAAATAATACAGCATTAAAATACGGAAAATAACGCCAAATGTAACAGGTTTTGGCTACGGTTCATACGTAATAAATTCAGCTGTAATTTTAACCGAAACAATTGGTGGAACAATAAAATATTTCGTTTTACACCGGCGCCCGCGCCGCATTATTACTACTCCGTTTACTATCGTTGGCGTTATGACATTTCCGACAAATAATTAATCAGGCATGCCGTGTATTTATTAACACAGCAGAGTAACAACTGACTTTAAGTCGAGAATTAATGGAGCTTCCGCTAATATCTACCTAATACTGTTATTTTTAATACTTCATCCGAACACGCGATCCATAAATGTCTTTCTCAGCATTCATTGACGATTCTATTTCTTGGCAATCGAACATATTCAATAATTATCATCTTGTCTAGCACCCAGTCAAATTCACTCCTAAACACCTTGCTTATAAATGATTTTTCTCACCGCCTGCTTGGTTACGTCAAATCTATACTAGGTAATAGGTAATACGGGCTGGTGTCTGCAACTCCACGTCAATGCGCATATTTTGCGTACAAAAATCTATACTAACAACAAAAATGAAGAGTTTGTCTGTTTGAACGCGCTAATCTCTGAATTATTTTTGCATTTGGTAGCCCAATTCTTGAGGAATGCTATATAGATTATCATAACATCACTCTAGGGTCCTTAGGAGTCATACAACTCATACAGATACAACAGCAAAAAAAAGTGAGAAAGAACGCCATAGCAGTTATTTTGTACTGAATTTCATTATAACCCGCTGGTTAATAATGTGGTAAAGGGGCCCGTGGCTATAAAATAACAGCCGCACAGGTCGATCGATCAGGTTAAGCTACGCTTGCCGCGGTTGTCTATGGACGGGTGACCTTCTTTACATACCAAGACCCCTCCGTATCTCGGAATGTCCCGGCTATCATTCGTGGATTTTTACAGTCGATACGGGTAGTCAGAAGTTCGAAAGTCTGACAACCAGTCTTACCAAGGGGTATTACTTACCCAGTAACTGAGTTGTGGAGGTCAGATAGGCAGTCGCTCCATGTAAAATACTGGTATTCAGCTTAGACTGGAAGCCGACCCCACCATGTTCCCAATATAGTTGAGAAAAGGCTAGGCAGATAGATGATGATGGTTAATGATGCGAATAGAATTTGGAACCTCAACTAAAAAAATTGTATGAAAACTCTTACCATCTCTTACCATAAAGAAAATTGCGCGTGCAGCACGGCACGTGAGGAAGTGAAAGTTCTTAAAAAATTAGACAAATTTAGTGTGAGAGACCGAGAGAGTTACATCTTTCTTTTCTCTCATGTAACCAAATGTGCTTAAACGTGACGCGTCCTTGAATTTTCTGCGGCATTTCATCGGAACAGCTAATCGGTTGCTGTGCCACGTATTCCCGCGTTCTAATGTTTAATTTGGGCGTCATACTTACGGTAGTATTTATTGTGTTTTTGATGAAATTGTTAATCCATACAATCCATACTAATATTATACGAGTAAATGCAATGAACCGATTTAGATGAAATTTGGTATAGAAATAGTTTGAGTCCCGGGAAAGGACATAGGATAGTTTTTTTTTTTTTTGCGATATTCCCACGAGATCGAAACTAACGCGGGTGATACCGCCGGGAGCTGCTAATAATAATCATAAGTTTAGATAAAATAGTGTGTGAAACTGCTCATAATTTGGCTGACTAAATATCGGCCATACGAACTCCGTTTACCCACTAAATCAGTGGTTCCGAAACTGGGGGTAATTACCCCCGCGGGGGTAAATCAGCTATTCTGTGGGGGTAACAAAGAACCTAATAATTAAGACCTAATCTAATAAAATACCTAGCTAAAAAGAACAAATGATAAATCACCGCGTAGTAAGAACTGCACGTGGCATCTCTTTCAAGCTGTCATCGGGGTCGCCTCGCCATATCTGTTTTATCCTATTAAAGCTAACAGAGCTTCAACAATGCTAATACCCTTTGCCATCACCTATAGATGTGAGAGTGGTTTTTCAACTTTGGTTATACTGAACAAAGGCCAGAAACCATCTCAATGTGGAACACGACTTAAGATGCGCTTTAAACGAAACTAAACCTAACATATAAAAAATTTGTGAATGCAATACAATACCACATCACAGGAACTATTTTTATAACATATTTGCTCGTAAAGGGTCTCTTATTTCACCAATTTCAATATCGTAATGTATCTCATTACGCACTTGTGCGGTAATGTAAAGTAAATCGCACGGTTTATCAAGATGCTCCGTCAAAACGAACGGTACTTTTTTAAATCTTAGCAAAGAGTTTTTATTTCAGAAAAGATGTCAACATTTTATGAATAAAATTAACTTTGGGAGATAAAATATAATAAATAAACATTTAATTCTTTAATTTAATTAATTTTGACAATAAATTACAACCATTAATATCTGTAACAAAAAAAATATTAATTTACTTTATTAATAATACCTACTGGCTGTTTTGTGCCTATGCCTGAAAAAAAAAAAGCGCGAACGCGCGCGCATCGCTTATCTGTTAAGAAGTAAAAATTATTCCGCGAGCTTTTTCTTTTCGCTGTACCTACTTTTTTATTTGAAAATGTCGTCAAGTAATGATGAATTTATTAAACACACCGCCAGAAGTCTCAGAGGCAGCGAAAAAGGCTACTATAAGCCTCGCCCGAAAAATCGACCGATAGATACTTACAAGCGTATCAAAATTTCATCATATGGAAAACAAGCAAATATGCAAGTTCAGTCCGATTTTTATTTATTTCCTCACAAATATGTTATAAAACGTCGTATGACATACGTGCGCTTTGAAAATTACAGCCTCTGCTTTCTTTTAGCCCTCGCCTACGGCTCGGGCAAGCAATATCGCCTCGGCTGTAATTTTCAACTTACCGCACTTATATCATAATGTACTATTATTTAATTAATTGTTTATTGGTAACATTTGAAGGTCGGGGTAAAATCAGTTTTCCTAATAGGTCCAGGGGTAACAATATTGAAAAGGTTAGGAACCACTGCACTAAATCATAAGTCCGTACTTGCCAAGGCATTGTGGCAAGACGGAAGGTGGCCTGTTCTCTGCGAAGACACGCCGCATCACGAATACAGAATACTCCTATTAACCTACAAACTAAGCCAGTGCATACATTTAATATTTGGTTCAGTGGAAAAGTTTAACTAGATATATTAAATAATCCACGACTTTGGTTCGCGCCTCAATGTTCACCAGTCGGCTGCCAAGACCATTTACAACGCTTTTCAATATTCTGGATAAATCATGTGATTGCGCGTCAATACCAACCATTATTGCACAAAGAAGTCGATTGAGAAGTTCCACTTTGAATCCTATTTAAAAAGAGACCAGCCGAGAACAGGATAATTAGAATAATAATATTCCCACTGCTGGGACATAGGCTTCCTCTCTTTGGGAGAGAGTGGGCTGTGGGCCACGCGGGTTGGTAGATGTCACATATTTTGATTTTTTGGTTCTAGGACATGACGGTTTCCTCACGATATTTTCCTTCACCGTTTTGAGAGCAGTGGTGATGAAATTATTTTCACACGAAAAGCGCCTGCCGGGTTCGAACCTACGACCTGCAGCTCGTAAGTCGGGGCCCGTTAACACTGGCTCACCACTGCTCACCACGATTTACGTATTGCAATGTTTTATAATAAATAGGATAAAAAAAACTAAATCCAGATAAGATCCAGATAAGATCCAGAATAAGGGACATGTCATAACGAAAATTTTGACTAGGTATGTGGGCAAGAAAAGAGGGAGACCAGATCGCGTTGGATGCATTCTGTGGAAGTTGAAATTTTTAGAAAGGGATTGATTACTGCGATGACGAGAGATATTTCTGTTCCCACAGACAAACCGTGGAAACGGTTTTGTGGGACATAGTTTTAAGTATAAGATTGATGTAAACTTATTACACACAAATCACGAAATTCCTGTGAAGTCATTAATGACGTCTCTGCAAGCTGACAACTCTGCAAGCTATGTCGGGACTTGAAGAGTAAGCAAGAACTTTGTAAAACCGACGAGTGCTGGACTGGAGACCGCGTATCGGCAAGCTTAGTGTGGGACGTCCCCAACTAGATGGACCGACTACCTTGAAAAGGTGGTTGCGATAGACGGGATGCGGAGGATGGAGGACAGTGTTGTGGTGCAGCCTGAGAGAGGCTTATGTCCGGCAATGGACTGCGCTAGGCTGAGTCGATTGAATTTATAGGGATTTATAGGGATGGCCCCTTATCGCAGTTTGCATGAAGCTGTTCCTCTGCCCCTATCTCCGTTGTGGTGGCATTATCGCAGTACATAGCCATTGACCCACATGTGCGAACGCGCGGTTACAATGTTAACGCCTAAAATTAGTTCAGTTATGAAACGTTCTATTTTAATGTCCACTTGAACTGTTACAAGCACTTTAAACGTTTAGGTGAACAGTAAAATCTTTTGTTTGTTTTATTTTTGAGAGATAGTTTAAGTCATAATAAGGCACCTGTCGCATCGCCGGTGAGAAACGAGAAGCTATTAGAGCTAGTAATTACTAGCTCTAATAGCTTCTCGTTTCTACTCGCTTACTATTGTAAACCATTTCGTTTTTAATTAAAAACGAAATGGTTTACAATAGTAAGCGAGTACGATCGATTACTCGCTGGTATGCGTATATACCAAGCCTGAGTCTTTCAGTGAGTGTCCTATCCGCTGTCCGTCTGTCTTTCATCTTTGATAGGTCTTGTCGCGGCGACAAACGAGTACTCGTCTCACGAAATCAAAAATCGTGTCTAAAAGTTTTCAGTGTTTTAAGTGGTGTCGTTTTTTTGGACTTGAAATGTATGTTATTCGTATGTCACATGAAGTAATTTGGCTTGAAAACTGAGGTCTTATAATTATGTCTTTACGAAAAAAATGTATGGATCTCTGGAACTGCAAATGTTTCCATTATATCCTTACTAATTATATTATTTATATTTTTTTGACATATGTACTTCATATTCCTGAAAATACTGCACTTTTAAAAACAAATAAGTTTCATCGAAAATAAAATATTTATTTTTCTTATCTTTAACAAGGGATAGTTTTATTATGAAAGTCAACAGAAATATATTTTTTATGAATACATTTTATGGTTACTGTGCATGGTTTTTTTTATCTTCGAAAATAAATAAAAATGTGGCTACAAAAATACTTAATTGATGAAAAATTATGTATTTATCTTTAAAAAATTAACTCCCTCGTATAAAGACGGATTTGCAAAATTTTTTTTGTGTATGCCTTAGAACTGTGAATAGAGGGTGCTCATTGTGAGCATTCCTCGAAGAATAGCACACCGCCTTGTGCTGTTTAAGTTTTCTTTTGTACATTCTTGCATAAATAGGAATTACTTTGTTGATTTACGCAGAAAATTTGGAGAATATAGGATGCAAGAGCGAGCGAAGCGCACTCGAACATTTTTGCACATCGCCTTGTGGAGGTGTTACGTATTCTTTTCACCATTTGTTTTGATTGCAGGGCCCACATGGCCGGAGATCGCACAAGATAGGGAGGTTTGGAAGGAAAAATTTGTGGCTTTTGCCCAGCAGAGAGACAAAAAATAGGCTAATCAAAAAAAACCTACAGAAACTCATCTATGCAATTCACCCATAGATATCATAGTACGTCAGGGCCTCACACTACAATTGTTTTAAATTCCATTGGTCATTTCCAATGAGCGGGCATTCGAAGCTAATTGGATAACGCTGGTCGCGACCTGTGCATATTAATTAGTAATATGTATTGTGATAGAGAAGTCCGGATTGATTGCTTCAGTCGATGTGGTTGTAGCGGTTCATTATTATTGCAAACGTTGTGGGATAGGTAGCGGTTTGTTGTTCGGTTCGTTTTGTTTTTCTTGTAGTTATGTAGTTAACACAGAACAAACCCACGTGGATATAGATAATGATCAATATAGCTGAATTTTGGCCGTAGAACTAAGTACAACTTGATACTTCCACGCGTCCCTGAGACAAAGGACAGACAGACAGACGGACGGACAACGAAGTGATACTATAAGGATTCAGTTTTTTCCTTTTTTGGTACGGAACCCTAAAACCACAATGATAACATTTTATTAGTTGTCAGTATCGAATGCGTAATCCCATTACTGAACCTCTGGTACACATGTTCTGGCACGTGCGTCATCATCATCTGCCTAACGTTTTCCCAACTATATAGGGGTCGGCTCCCAGTCTAACCGGGTGCAGCTGAATACCAGTATTTCCAGTATTTTACATGGAGCGACTGCCTACCCCACAACGCAGTTACTGGGTAATACGATACCCCTTGGTAAGACTGGTTGTCAGACTTTCGGGCTTCTGACTACCCGTAACGACTGTCAAAGATCCACGAATGACAGCCGGGACCAACGGCTTAACGTGCTTTCTGAGGCACGGAGGGGCCTCTGTATGTAAAGATTGTCACCCATCCACAGACCAGCCGCGGCAAGCGTAGCTTAACCTGATCGATCGACCTGTGCGGCTGTTATTATTTTGTTCTGGCACGTGCGTCCGATATCTAAATAAAACCAACCTTTACCTGAATCCATAATTTTGTTCCACATCGAAATTCACATGACATTTTTACGTAGGTAGAGAGAAACTGAAATTATAAGACGAAAATAAGCCGGTGTCAGCCGATTGATCGGAATAAGCTGCAGAAACTGACCAGACTGTCAATTGGGGCGAGTGGGTGCAGACAGGCACATTTTAAAGTGAACGTAATCTTATAAAACAGAATTTATCCTTGAAGGAAAAAAGTAATTTCAAGAATACCCTTCACAATCACGAGATCATAAAATCAAAGCAGAAGACAAACTACAACATAATCAGCGTGTAAAGTTTCCTCTGCTGGCACACAGGCCACCTTTCTGTGAGAGGAAGAGGGCTGCCACCACGCGGGCCCAGTGAGGGTTGGTAAATGTCACATGTCTTCGAATTTTTGGTTTAACTCGTCGCACGTCGAGTGTACACCATGTGTACCGATAACAATAAAATTTCTATTGTGTCTGCTAATTAGACGCGCGATGGGTTAAGGACATGCCGATGTTTTTTCACGATGTTTTCCTTCACCGTTTTGAGAGCAGTGGTGTTTAGATAATTTACCTTTTTTTTTTTTTTGTTTTCGGGGGGAAACCTTCAAAAGGCACCTGGACTTTGGGGAAAAAGACCAGGTAGTGTGGGATTCTTACCTCACTAAAACCACCCCGGTGATCACCATCAGCACATGGAGGGGGCCCGTTACCTCTTAATAGACCAATCCGGAACCCCCTCAGTGCAACGCGTGTTAGGGCACGTCTCTGGGGAGACTATAAAGGGGTCTCCCCTGATCCTCACTATGCACGGCAGCCGTAGTCCGATGATGACTTGTATGTAACAGTGGCAGGAAGTTATTATATCATCATCAACAAACACTACGAATTTTGAAGCTAACTCAAAAACTACCCAAGCAAAGAATATAATTTTTTTAAGAGAGAAATGAATGTATAGTTACTTTAATCGGCCCAGTAATCATGGAGAACTCGGTGTAAATACAAAAAAAAAAAACTCGCCGAATACATAACCTCCTGTATTCTTTTCTCTGGCAAAAAAAGGAAATATGTGAACAATCTGGGACATAGCCAACTGTTAACATTGTTTGCGAATCGTCTGTCGTCACACTCGTTGTCAACGCTCTTGTTATTTACACCGTGGCAAGTGCTCCTAATGGCGCCTGCGCAGACCGATCGATGTACCAGGTTAAGCTGCCAGTTAATGGATGGGTGAGCATGAGCAATGGTTTAACGCCTGAGAGGACAACGTGATGTCACTGAACGCCAGTAAACGAAAAAAAGAATTATTATCTATTTGTAAGAATGTAGCTGTGTTGTGTTTTTGTTTGTTTGTACATATTTGTGTGCAAGCATCTATTTTATCATGTATCGTAGTGAAATGATATCGTAATGCGTAGGTAAGTATAGAACCATACTTTATTATATTACTAGTTGTAACACATTGTTACATATTGGATTTCATGGATTTTTTTTGCACGGAAGCTATGCCTAAGTTTCTCCTTATAAAATAAAATCGAGGCATATATTCGTCAGAGAATTTTAACACTGTGCGTGTGCACTACGGTGTAGAATATTGCAGTTTTATGTCAGCGCTATCTCTTGACCGATAGTGGAACTAATGTAACTTTTGTTGATGATTTCTGAAAGTGTGCTATTTAGAGACTTCGTTTTATTTTTCCTGTAATCTTTACATAAACTTGTATCACAAAGTATAATTTTATTACAGTAATCTGTAATAAAATTATACTTTGTGATACAAGTGTTCTCTTTGCAAACTTTGGTGATAAGGGGGGAGACGGTATTTTTTTTACATATTTCATCCAAAGTCGAAAACTATGCGGCCAAAAAAAAGGAAAAATGTTTAAGAATGTACCTACAAACTGCGCTCTTTCATATGATACCCGACATGTCCTAGTAGGGCAAACGTCATCTAAAACTATTCCAAATTTCAAGTTGATAGCATTAGTAGTTCTTGAGATATCCAGCTGTGACAGACAGACTGAGTCTCAGCATAAGGGTTCCGTTTTACCATTTCGGTACGGAACCCTAATAAGGTTATTTATTATGCGATATACTTCAAAACCTATACGGCTCTTCCCGTTGACCTAGAATCATGAAATTTGCCAAGAAGCAAGGTCTCACCGCACACCTATATAAAGGAAAAAGTTCTAAAACCGTTAATTTGTTGCTTTATCACATTTTTTTTGCGATTACAAACTTAGGTACATTTGCAGTTGGAGAATTGACCGTGAAGTATTAAAATAGATGTACCTATAGGAGAATATGTTTTTCAACAAAAACAATAACTTTATTTCACATAAACCTACATGGGCACTTATGACGCGTCAGAAGCTAGGTGCCACTAGAATGTTAAGTTTATTTGGGATAAATTCATTCGAACTAAGGCACCCTTCATTGTGCGTGGTCCGACACGCACATGAACCGTCTATACGTCCGTGTTTGTATGTGCCAATACTAGGGGGCCTAAAAAAGCCACTTTGGCAGAATCATTATTATAAGCGACTTAGGGCTAACTTTACTGGAGAATAGTTTAAAGTTTAGCTTTTCACTTGTCTGCTCAACACGA
Source organism: Luperina nickerlii (assembly GCA_963855955.1). NCBI lineage: Eukaryota > Metazoa > Arthropoda > Insecta > Lepidoptera > Noctuidae > Luperina > Luperina nickerlii. The sequence goes on from OY979662.1 coordinate 6,974,114, forward strand.
AACACAGAAAAAGAAGCAGAAAGAAAATACGTATATTTGCGGTAAACATGACACAGAGAAAGAACACAATGAAAATAACGCAATGAATTTTTATGAACTATCAAAATGAAAGCTATTGATACTGTTATGCAACTACTCCGTGGACAGAGATCAGACCGAGCAGTTCAAACAACATGTACAATGCGTGCCACGTAAGAAGAGACTTGACCCCGCCTCCCCCGCCTCTTTCCGCCGCCCCTATGACGTCCGGTCCCGTCCCGCACTCAGACCTCATACCGCTAAAGATACCTAAAATCGTGTTCTGCGCATGTCAGACCACGTGGTGTGTCAAGTCTCTTCTTACGTGGCACGCACTGTACACGATTTTAGGTATCTTTAGCGGTATGAGGTCTGAGTGCGGGACGAAACCGGACGTCATAGGGGCGGCGGAAAGAGCGGGGGAGGCGGGGTCAAGTCTCTTCTTTCGTGGCACGCATTGTACGAAATAGTGATGTGCGGACGGGCCACACCACATTGCACACCACATTGCTCCATGTTTGCAAAGTGGTGCGGCCCGTCCATTATCCATAATATTATCCGTGTAAGCCTCTAAGTGAGTTTTGTTGTTGACTGCACCTAATTGTCTACCTGTATAAAGGGTATTTCAAACATTCGCTGTGCACAACAATCGCTGAGCATCGCATAGGTAGTAAGTCCATTTTAGAGCTATAGCATAAATAACACTATGGAGGGGCTTAGGGCTAAGTAACAGCCGCATCTGACTTACCGCGGTTGGTCCGTGGATGGGTGACCATCTTTACATACCAAGACCCCTCCGTGCCTCGGAAAGCACGTTAAGTCGTTGGTACCAGCTGTCATTCGTGGATCTTTGACAGTCGTAACGGGCTGTCAGAAGCCCGAAAGTCTGACAAACAGTCTTACCAAGGGCAATCGCATTACCCAGTAACTGGGTTGTGGAGGTCAGATAGGCAGTCGCTCTATGTAAAATACTGGTATTCAGCTGCATCCAGATAGACTGGAAGTTGACCCCAACATAGTTGGGAAAAGGCTAGGCAGATGATGAGCATTAATAACACTATGCTGCACACACACTAACATTACATTTGAATTTATAATAGTATTAAGTATCGATGTACTGTAAAAAACAAATTTTCATTGAAAAAATATTAGGTAAGATAGTTCCATGTAATTAAGGCTGCCATCACCTAAATTACGGACCCAGGATAAAAACTTCAAAAACCCCAGACATTTGGGTGAAATAAAGATATACCCTGGACTCCCTCGGAAAAAAAATACGTACAATAAAATAAAAACATCGTTAAGTAGGTACCTATCATATTATTTTGTCTTATTTATAGAAAATCAAATTAAACCAAATGAAACGCTTAATTTACTAATCAATTATACACTCTTCTGTATGTAAGAGGTATTGGTAGCAAAAATAATTAGGAACGCTCTTCATTTTGGCATGAAGGAAAATTAAAAAAAAAAATGTAAATCAAAAGCAAATTATGAATTGTCACGAGCGCACGATATTTGCCGCGCGGCGAATTTTTAACTATGATTTATGCTTTAATTGTGTAATTTAATTTATTGCAATTCTTTCAAAGTCAGATTTGCCTTAACACAGAAAGTGTTCGGGTTTTATCCGGACACTATTTAAAAACCCCGCCCGGACGCTCCCCGGACGCCCTTCAAACTAGGACAAATCCGGGAAATCCCGGACGGATAGCAGCCCTACATGTAATGTTACTTATTACGAAACGCAACGAACGCTTATTACGAATAACAGGAGTTAAAATTAGTACTGAGCACGGATATGGAGGGTTTAAAGTTCATAAAGTTTCATTTTCGTATAAAATTAGAGTAACTACAGGTTACTTAAATCATACGATCACATTGTGGCTCAGTTCTATGGTTTCACGGTTGCTAATATTGTCATTATCGTGGCTCGGATGGATAGAATAGAAGAAGAAAATGTTATCATAAAAAAGATTCTGGATTTGACATAGGTACCTAGTTTGAAAGATCAACGAATTAAGGCTCCTTCAAACAGGTGCGACACGCGATAAAATCGCGCGCGACCCAAAGGCACCGCAAGTCGCGCAACGAGCGGTGCCTTAGTGTCGCGCGCGATTCGCGTCGCGCGTCGCGCCTGTTTGCAGGAGCCTTTAGTCACCAGACAGGATGAGCTGGGCGATGATTATTTAACCATAGGTACCTACTAGTAATAAAGCTGAAGAGTTTGTTTGAACGTGCTAATCTCAAAAACTACAAGTAGACTTTTATGTAATGCTTTTTTTTGATAGCCCAATTCTTGAGGAAGGCAAGGCTTATAAATATCACGCTAAGACCCTAAGGAGGCAAGCAATAAGAAAAAAATATTTTAGATTTTTCTTCTTACACTATCGGGCAGACGATGCTATGCGACGAGGTGGGTCAAGAAAACGAGAAATTTCTCGCGGTCGACGTCGCGGGCAGACGTCGACTAGTATGCGTAAAAAATAGATATTATTCCGAATATTTTCGGATCCGATGTAAACGCACAGAAAATGTTAAAAAAAAACATTTCCACCTCATTCGTAATGTTTTATTACTGTAATAATCGTTTAGCAAATGTTTAATATTGTTTAGTGTTTGAACAGCGAGCTACGTATGTAACGTACGTAACGTCGATACAGTTAAAATGTTGCACATTCCGCAACGATGTACTAGTATATGGCTAATACCTAGCTAACGTACAATTTATTACAATACGTACAATTATAATGTTTAGCATTCCACTTGTATTCTCGGCGGGGTACGCAGATGCGTAATAAATAAGGTTCACCCATATATTGCCAGGTTTTATAATAAGCCCCCTAGAAAAGGTATCTTAACTAAATATTTTAACTTCTTATTAACTTTTATATCAAGCGACTTTATGTTCATGAAGCTCTAGCACTAATAAACCGGCTTCCGGAGCCAGCTTTTTATCCAGAAATAAGTACCATATAATTAGATTGTATATTAAGTAAGTATCAAGTAGTAGTAGTTAAGTACTAAGTAGCGTCTGTGCGAAATAAGAACCTAATTTAATTACAGGCAGTGATGGCCCAGTACTAACAGCTCCGACTTATGTTTTTTAATTATTACGACAGGTTGTGGGTTCGTACCCAGCGCTTTACTTTGTGTAATTTATTTCATCACCACATCTCTCAAAACGGTGAAGGAAAACATCGAAACCGGCATGTTCCAGAACCAAAAATTCAAAGACATGTAATCCACCGAGCCACACTAGGCCCTCGTAGTGGATTAAGGCCCATTCGCTCGCACATAGAGGAAGCCTGTGTTCCAGCAATGGGAAAGTTATGGCTTCAATGGGAAAGTTATGGCTTTTTATGAGATTCAACAGTACGCCGGGAATTAAACAACAAAATTCTTTTAACATCTTTAACTAATACCTATATACCTTCACAGATTCCGCTCAGCGTTTTGGTCACATTTGCAATGCGGAACTGTGGCGGCATGCGTCACTTCTGCCGTATAAACACGAGGAAATTCTTAAAAGCCCGTTAATGACTCTAAATATACGAACAATACTAATCTACGTCACCCACCGAATTAATATGCCATGAAAAGTGCGCTGGAATGAGGTTTGATTGAGTTTTCAGCTGAAATATTTGGAACTAATTATCTTAGGATTTTTTTGTGTTATATGCAACCCACGAGCCACCAGTAAAATGGTAAGTGCTCACAGCCGCCATGTAGATATCTGTAGTAGCGTATATTGCAGATGATTGATTTAAAAGAGTGTCCGTGGAGTTTCTAGCCCGTGCTACTTCATAAGAACCTACTAAGCTTTGAAATGGACAACTAGCTTCATACACAAGAAACTATATACAAAGACAATTGAGTTTATACAATGCAAAGATAGTCTTACAATCTTCAGCACTTCCAACAGTATTTTCAAGTGTTAATCAATTAGTTGTGGTTGTGGAGCGGAACAAGTATTTTTATCAGCGATGTAATTCCCTAACTTATATTATGCCTGCCTGTATAGTGACTAGTGAGCGTTTTAAACGAGTCTTGAATTTTGTCTCATTCAGTTGAAGAATGTGGGGAGGTATTTTATTATAAAATTTTAAACAGTACCCCATAAAAGATGAGTCCACTTTAGCCAGTCTGAAACCTGGTTGAACTAATAGGTCCCTATTTCTAGTACTATAATTATGACTTTCACCTCTTATACTAAAAAGATGTAAATTTTTCCAAACATACGACATGATGTTTTCATAGATATATTGACAAGGCACCGTCATGATGTTAATATCCTTAAACAGTTTTAGATAATCGCGCCTGCGGAGATTACCCGTATATATGGCTCTGATGACTCTTTTCTGCAGAATAAAAATAGAATCGATGTCTGCAGCCCGTTGCCAAAGTAAAACACCGTAAGACATTATACTATGAAAGTAACTAAAATAGACTAGTATCACGGTATCGACATCAGTAAATTAACGGATTTTAGCCATTTGAAGACCCCATTGTAGTCTTGAGTCGAGCGTGATCCCTAGCAAAACAGTTTTATCGACAAATACTTGTTTCTCTTGATTCTATATTATCACACAATCACTACTTTTGACATTTTGTAAAGAAAATCTTATGAACTTAGTTTTTTTTTTCTTTTAATACTGAATTATTTGCAGTGAACCAACTTTGGACCTGCAGCAGGGCGTTATTTATGTTTGTAGCAGATCTATTTACCTTAACGATTAATGAAGTATCATCAGCAAATAGCCCATTTGTGGTTGTTTTTTAAATAATTGGAGAGAGAGATCATTAATATACACTAAAAAGAGGAAAGGACCCAATATCGAGCCTTGTGGCAAAGACATTTTTACTTTTAAACTAAGTGAATTGACACCATTTACTTCAACTTGCTGTTGCCTATCATTTAAATAAAATCAGTTTCGTGATCGACGCAATCAAATGCCTTGGAGAGGTCACAAAAGATTCCTATGGGATCTTGGGCCTCTTCGCACGCGTTAAAAATGTGTTTTAATAAGGTTTCACCGGCGTCGGTCGTACAACGTCCTTTGGTAAAACCATACTGTTGATCGTGAAGGATTTTATTCGTTTTAAAATAATTGAGCATTTGATTAAGCATTATCTTTTCAAACACCTTGCTGAAAACCGGCAACACGGATAAGGGTCTATAATTATTGGTGTCTTTACTGTACCCGGATTTGTAAAGTGGTATTACTTTACTGTATTTAATTAAATCGGGGAAGACCCCTTGATCCACGAAGTGGTATTAGGTACCTTACTGTATTTCATTAAATCGGGGAAGTCTCCTTGATCCACACACGAATTAAATACTAAGGCGCAATAGCCTCAATAATGGAGGTACAGACTTTAATGGACATTCCCTAAAGATCTTCGGTCAATTTGATCTTAATTTACTTAAAACCTTTTAATACTGTTATGCGGTTAATAAGCTCAAAGTTAAATTCAATTGGGCATGCTGAAACGTTTGCCCTTACTAGAACAAAAGCGAGCGAGGGCGAGGAATTTAAGGTTTCAGTTGTTTTGAGAAGTATTAGAAAAGAAATTTACTAATTCTTGAGCAACTTCTTTGCTATTGCAAATGAGACCACTTGATGTCCAGTCCAGTGTGTAATCAGAATATGCTTTTTGTTCCTGTTCGTAACATTATTGATAATTTTCCAAACAGTCTTTATTTTATTGTCTGCTGATTAAACCTTGTTGCTAATGTTTAGCTGCCTTACAAGTGTTCTCAAAAGTTCTAGAGTAAGTAGCAACATACTTATTAAAAGTTTCCGTGTTATTATAAGGCTTAAGGCCAAACAGCTTGAAAAGTCTTTCCCTACTTTCCTAAGTCCTTTAGTTGCCCAGTCACAAAATAAAAACTTAGGGCTGATACTTTTAGAGTTCTTCTTAAAAGATTTATTGAACTTTGTTTGAACTACCGAAAAGAATTCTTTATACAAAATATTAAAATTGTTCACTGTAAGGTTCTGATTAAGTACTTAATTTACAAATTAAAGTGCTATTAAATTTATTTAAATTAACAGATGAGAATGGTCTGGATTGTATCTGCACTTTTTGTATTGGCATGTTGGACTCAAAAGTTACGGTTTGACCGCTGTGATCTGAAGGGAGATAATTAACATGGCTTTATCTAAATAGTCGCAGGAACAAAAAACATTATCAATACATGTACCAGTAGTCATAGTTGTTCGGGTTGGTACTACAAACACATTTGACAAATTTAACGATTTAAGCAAATTTAATAATCTACTGGTATTTGAATTATTTTCTAAAATATTAATATTAAAGTCACCACAGATAATTACAGACTTAATGCCAAAACATCTTCTATTACTGACTCAAATACATAATAGTTTTGATAATTTGTGAAATAACATGCTTATCTAGCTCAGCGCGAGCTAGTTCAATGCTATGTTCAATTCTTCAACCGATGGTTCAACTATGTCTTTAAATTTTAATTAGGATTACCTAGTGAACTACCACGCAGCATTGATTTTCGACTAAAACAACTGGCCACACTATGATTGTCATAATTTTACCACTACTTAGTGCTTTAGCTGGAAAGAAGAAGAATAGAATAGAATACTCTTTATTATGTACACCATATAAATTACAGACATAAATATAGAAACTGTACAAAAGGTGACACAATGGGCGGTCTTATCGCTAAGAGCGATCTTTTAAAGACAACCTTAGGAAGCCTAGCCTAGCCTTAGGGACCTTAGGAAGTAGCGCAATAATCTCCCCAGCAGCACATTGCTGTTGAGTTTGGTAGAGAGAGAGTTGATTTTAAGTTTGATAATTTGCCGTTCCGGAAATAGAACTAAAATATCGTCTCTTGTGTCTGCGATTACAGTACCTATCGTGGCTTACCAGCTCCAGTGGCAGAAACCGGGAGATTTGATTTTGGTAAGAAGTGCGGCTGTCGCCTGGTACATTAATGTCAGTGACCCTAAATCACAAGTGTTAATGAGTTCGAACCGATAGTTCACCGCTGGATCCTACCCACAGAACAGATAATCCTACCTATCTCATGATTGATGACCTCAAACTTCAGAAATTTAGTCTTTAGAACTGTTGTGACAAGATTGTAAAAGTACCTTAATATTGTTTCAACTATGCGAGCAGTTTCCTCAATTCTCACGAAGAATTTGGTCACTAATAGCCGATCCCTACAATTAACGGACAGTTATTGGTAAAAATTAAGACTCTTGTAACTTTACCAATAATGAAGAAAGGACCTTATAGCTTTGCATAGTCATCGTCATCCACAGCCCGACATCGGCCACTGCTGGGCACAGGTCTCTTCCAGGTTTTGCCCGCGATGGCAACAATGCCGTCTGTCCATCTTGCCGCCGGACGACCGACAACTCGTCTTCCAGTCCTTTGCATAGTAGACCCCCCATATGGAAGTAGCTATCACATCTAAAATTAGCTTACGATTCTATTCATATGCCCAGTTTGGCAATAAAAAATGCTACCATTGGTATGTAAAACGATTCGTTTTTGTTTATACGAGCATAAGTAACACCAAACTTTATGTGTAGCTACTGTAGGCAGGTTTGCGTCCTTCTGGAAAAGCTTGAACAAGATCATTAAGGTCATCAACTAGCCCTATTAAATATTTCCAGAATAATTGATATCTGATCAACACCAATAATTATCACATTTATCACGATTGCATAGCCACCTCTTCCGCAAGACATTTTAAAACAAAGACACATAAAATTAAGTAACACTTTCTGAATTAAAACTTGGCAAGTCGCAACAGCTAAAAAAAGTTTTATGTTTAGCATAACGTCTTGTGTATTATCAGGCAATGATAAATTCCGCTGTTTTATTACTCATCGATCCCTCACGTTTTATTGGTAATATTTATGATCTGAAAATATTTAGGGCCTTGAGACAAAAACACTTGTACTCCATCAACGTTATTTCAGCAAGGGTTTAGAAAGCAATGTCGTACCTACGCATTTACGAATATTTTTATATGAACTGAAATAATGAGTAGCCTGCGTCCGTATGTTGGTGAATTAACTAAACAAATTTACTAGACAACTTCGAAATTTTAAGAATTTTTTTACTTAACAAAATAAACCAGTTTTCAAGTGTCGCGAAAAAGACAACAATACACAAAAACAACACTGCATTAAATAATAAACAAACACTCCACTCCACGTACCGCTCTTGCCGACAGATGGCGCACCGATCACAGCTACTTTCACTTCCGAGAGCGACGATTTCTTCCGTCTGATCCCTCTCGCGGACATTTTACATCCGACGCGACGCGTCCGTACTTCGTCCGTATCCCGATTGCGCGCGAACTCGAAACAAAAAGCTTCAGCGCCCCAATCTATAAATACATGGAGCGACACTCACTGACATCCACTGCGTGGACTGCGTGTTAATAGGTCAAGATCTGGCCAAGATCAAGTCGTGCAAATAGCCCTGTTTACACCGGCTTCCTCACTGCGACTGAGTATGGCGGTAGGCCAACGGGCATCACTCCCACTGGGCCCAAATGTTCCAGCATATTAATCATGTGGAATTTATATGCATGTAATTTAGTCGTCAATGTTTTTTAACGTTCGGCTGCAGAACGTTTTGGCTGACTGACTGATGACGACATGTCGAAGGCCTCAATGTTAGACAGTTGTTGGTTGTCAGCGTTAACGACAGGTGATCAATATAAAGCTTGCAGATGAGCGAACGCGCCTGAATGACGCTGGATGTAATGCTTCTTGTTGCCAAAATAACAGTTTAGAACGGAATATGAATCTCTTATGCTCAGTTCCTAGAAACAAAAATGAATAATTTTGCTTACCAATGCTAGAATGTTTTATTGCCAAACTATAAATAGATTCGTAAGCTAATTTTACCTGTGATAACTTCCATATGGGAACCCTCTATTATGCAAAGCTATGAGGTATTCCGTATTTGCTTCATTAATGGTAAAGGTACAAGTCTTAATTTTAAACTATAACACTCCGTAAATTATATAGGAATAAATGTAGTAAGGTTGTTGGTTACTTTTTTACAATCCAGTTAGAAACTACCTACAGAAAATTTAAAGAGGTAGCGTACTGCTGTTCATTTGCTTGTTTTATAAACACATTTTTTATGCACAAAGTATTCAACGGTGCGTAGTACTCGCAACCGAGTGCGTGTATGACCAGATGTATGAACTTAAGTCCCATACAGTACGCACCCATTCGGTTACTTCAACCGTTATCGTAAGCCTGTCTCATTCCATAATTGGGCAAGGGCTCTCCCTGTAACTTCCAGTGTTTGCCATCCAGAGCTAATGTGGACCATACGTTCCTGTAAAATTAAATTCATAAAGATTGACTTTATGAGACGCGAGTTAGATCCTGACTGAAAAGAACTGAATTTCGGGAAAGAAAAAAGGAAAAACGGTTTAAAGGCTAATGAAACGTCTCTCTGTCTGTCCATTACTTTAATAGACACTTGTTGCTGGGGCAGCTGTTGAGTTTAATGCCCCACTTTTCCCAGCTAAACACTAGGAAGTGGTGAAGATCTGATGTATGGCTGACTGTCTTCACATTAGAAAATGCGCATGTTCAGCCTTATTTAAAAAATAAACGATTTTTGGTTTTGATTTTGAATGCGCTTTAAATTTAAAGATCATTGCAGCATCGTTTTCCTCGTTTTTCGTTTTTTTTATCGTTTTCCTCGTTTTTCGTTTTTTTTTCTTTGGCTTTATAATTATTATTTATTGATGTGATATTGACAGGCTTATTAGATATACAAGCAGTAGAGTTTCTTGCCCGTTCTACTTCATAGGTACCTACCTACCTACTATAAATTGGAATCGCCAACTAGCTTCATCTTTCTGAATGAACGACTCCTTTGAAAAATTAAACGTGCCTGTTGATGTTTTAATTGAAATAACTGCTTTGAGTATGAGTTTGGGTAGCCAGTATTCATAAATAATATATGGCTAAGTACCTGGACTAATGAGCAAGCAATGAGCAATTCTAATTTGGGCATTAAGTTCGCCTTTGTACAGTATTTTTTTACTTGTGCATAAAGTTTTAATATATTTGATTAGCCAGTCCGCAAGGTTACATTTTAGTAAAACCACTTGTGGAGGCTCCTTTTACCTCCGAACCCAGAACACATAATAAAATAATCCTTATACAAAACAGAGTCGAAAAAAATACTATTTTACTTCTTTTGGACAATTTTACTATTTTTTAAGGACAACTCACACTTGACCAAAAAATTTAAAAAGCGGTACAGTCAGCACAAAAGTCGATTAACATTTCAGTTTTTTTAATCTCGGTTATTGAGCAAAATATTAACACTTCAGATTTCTAATTTCAGTTAGGTATTGAGCAAAATATTTGTTCAAAATGTATTGTAATAATGTATTATATGTATTCAATTGTACTTCTGCTACAATTTTGAACAAAGTTTTGCTCAATAACTGAGATTAAAAAAACTGAAGAGTTAATCGACTTTTGTTGCTGAGCGTACCGTAAACGCGGGTTACTTTAGCTAATTTTTTCATCTTTTTTTAGAAACCCTTTGGTAGTAGGGATTATGGTGGATTTCTGAGCATTTTGCAAATGAATTATTATTATTATTATTATTATTTTAATGAATTTGTTTTACAGGTGAGAATAGTAGCTAATTAATAGTTAATAATGTTATTTTCCCCAAAATGTATGTGTAAATATATATTTTTTTTTACTTTTGAGACTATATTGTTCTTTAGAAAGGGTTAGTTTGACCTGCAGATTTTGTCAACCAAAAAAACAATATTTATGACAGCATTGAGCCAATCTAGCCCTATACAACAATAAAAAATAGAAAACCCTTTTTTGTATTGAGCCAAAGTTCCCCCCCAGAGCTAATGTTAACCTGCGTTTATCGGTAATGGTTCCTATGACAGTTTTCCCGTATTTCCTGTGGATTATGATTTCCCCATACGATTTAAGTACATCCTTTTTGTATATGTATGATGGCAAAACGTAGGTGTACAATATTTAGGTGTACAACACCACTGCCTAACTTTTCCGGGAATACCTACAGCCATGACGTCATGTTATGTTTTGAATACCAATTAAAACTCTTTCTAAATGCCCTGCCCGAAACTAAACCAAATACTGCGAAATTCAATGATGTCCAAATGTATCTGTATTATAGTTTTAATAGTGTGTTGTCAGAATGAAAAGTGAATTAATCACACTTGTAACACTGAAACCAGCCAGCGTCCTCAGTACAGATCCGTCCAAGGGTGCGTGAAATTAAGCGTCAGTTGCAATTTAAAGACAACGTATAAAGGCCTGTGTATTTCGGAATAATTGTTGTTTTTAAACAAGGTTCTTTACACTGCGCCCTCAGCTCCACTCGTTTCTACCTAAAGTAAAGATAACTATACAAGGTCCTGCGTATTTCTAATGATATTCTCAGGCCGTATATGAAAATTCATATGTCCAATAGGTTAGTTACTGAAGCTGTGGCGAGACAGTGCTTCCTTCCTCCATTTGCTCCACCCGCTAAAGATCTCCCACCTGGATAAGAGTTGCCTTGGGTAACCTGGAAGACTTACAGGTTAAACAGCAAGGAAAACCTGTTCAGATGGAGATTCAGAGGCGACTCTGTCTTGGAATTTAATAGCACAAACGATGGGATGCGTGTCCTGTCAGTTGCACGTTGCAAGAACTGATGGACGCTAGTGACGGCGCCAAACACGGAGTTGAATTCTGGACCGAGTCCATTTAGGCTGCCTTCGACACCTAAGACGAATACTATAACTAATCGGTGATTGGCAAAATTCATAAGTACTCGACCCATCTAGGTAAATCGGTTACATTTTAATGGTCCGTTTTAGTTTTAACTTTAATCGTAATCGTTACAACTGATGTTAAGATATTTACAATACACAACGTTTCGGGTAGGCATCACTGTGTTTACTTCATGTCGGTAATAAAGGGCGGTATTATATATGACGGTCGTTTCGCTAATCCCGGATACTATGGGAAGTTAGGCCATCTTCATAGAACTATCGAATAAAAGAAAACAGATATTCAGGTGGCCAAATTTCAGGTTGAGTTTTCATTGTACTTAAGTATTATACTAGCTGTTCTTTGTGACTGCCTTAGAGAGGCACGCACGTTTATTTTGAATTTCATGATTTTGAATACCTACGAATCTCCAGCGGGGTAAAAAAAAAAAAAGGGGTCTTTCATTTTGACAGTTACGCAATAAATGTTGTTGTCATTTATGGCGTTACTTACATTGCTGAGGCGACAAATTTTTCAAAATGATTCAGTTTGTGACGGATACTGCGTTACGCAATTAGGCTGTAAGATGAAAAATAGGTAGTCCTTCTCCAGTTGCCTATCTGTCAAATTTCAGCCAAAAAAATCGGTTCAGTGGTATAAAGCGTGAAAATATAACAGTCATTGACTTACATACCTACAAACAAACGAGTTACTGTCGCTTGAACCCTTACAATGTTTGTACTAATGTCACAGAATAACTAATGTGGCTGAGATTTGCTTAAAATCGTTCAGTTTATTTCACAGATTGTAATTTTTGAAGTGAAAACTTCTTTAGCGGCCCTGTGTACTTTTTTTGGAATGGGTAAAAACTTCTAAATTCGCGTCAGGTCACGTGACCCTGATCGAAAATTCGTAAGACGTGACGCGCGTTGTTGAGGACAGCGCCATCTATGCACATCGGGAAGAACTACGAGGGCCTCGCGTACTAACTACGTAGGCCTCGCGTACTAACTACGTAGTTCATCCAACAACGACGAGATGGCGCTGAACCACGATTTGTAAATCTGAATAAATTCCTTTCACGAGAAGAATAAACCAGTCACTTTGGTCATCATACCTGATTTGCAAAAAACCCTATAAAATAAGGAACACACCTTAACACGCGTGTTTTGTTTATAAGACGATTCACAAAATACACTCGTAATTGTTCAAGTTTTCACTTCTGTCGGCACTACCGGAGTGCCAGTGTTTTTTTTAATTTTTAGCACATCCACACCGCCACATAATTCGCTAGAATGACACCAAATTCGCCGGTTTCTATAGTCTCACTAGTCTATTTCAATAATTTCGTCTTTTTAACGTGTCGATGGCAAAAAAAACACATAATATTTATATATTTTTTTAATTTGTTTGTCCCAATATTCAGCGACGCAAATACCCTTTACTGACTCAGCCATTATGTCCTCACGTGTACAAGTCACTGGTAAGGACAGATGCGTCGTAAGATGGAAGGTGAGCCATTGTCTGTGGAGAGACGCCGCATACACATCGGAGATCTGAGCCGTCCATGAACCCCACTTGTGGAGATTGTCTTTGCTGCGGCCGACTTAGAAAGGCTATTTAAGGTTTTCCAAATCGGCCACGGTACGGCACCTTGGACTATCAGCGGCCCTGCCGGGACTCTCTCTGATAGTCCAATGAACGAATTATCAGGTTCAGTAGCTATTTCAGTTAGTTAGAGCACTGTGGCTGTGGTAGAAACCCGAAAGGTAAACCGAGAAAAATTCTGTGAACGCGGTCTTAGTGCAGCCGCAGTAGTAGGTATGCATCCACCAGTGCTTACTACTGGCGGTCTGCCAACGCTTAACTGCTGGTTACAATTTAAACGAATCCTCATTATTATACAGCTTTGTGGAAAAGAAAGCGTTGACCTTGGCTTTCATTATACGTGTACCTACTTATACATACTGTAAGCTGTCATTGTATGAGATCTAGTGGTCTAATAAAGTTGTATGGTCTAAGTGGCGACACTTATCAAGATCGAAGAAAATCCACTTATATCGTCTCATTCGAATGCAGACTTCGGGGAATATAGCAATAGCATTTAGCACCTAGGAATCGAACCTAGGACCACTCGCGCTTTCGACCAGTAGACCAACGAGGCAGAATCACACTAGTATTATAAAGGCGAAAGTTTGTGTTTGTGTGTTTATATGTTTGTTACTTCTTCACGTCCAAACTGCTGGACCAATTTTGATAAAATTTTTGTATGGAGGTAGCTGACACCCTGGATTAACATAGGTATAGGCTACTTTTTATCCCGATATTCCCACGGAATCGACATTTACGCGGGTGATACCGCGGGGCGCAGCTAGTAGTCTATAAAAAAAGATTTTATTATAAATTAATTTCAAGCGAAACATCACGTGTTATTTGCAATCTAACATTAAAATTAGAATGTTGTCTCAGCCGCTCCACATCCGCGTAGTAAAACATTATGCATATTTTATTAGATAAACGCCCGTGTTTACTTATTTATTTAATCGCTGTCGTAGATCACTGACAAAAAATACTTATTACGTTATTTTCGCCCACATTTGGTCGTCCAGTGTCCTCTCAGGCTCGGGAAATTATTGCATATATACTTACATATCGTATGCATTGCAGGGTCCGGGGAGTCGAGGCTCTGAGTGTATTAAAGCATATTCTGGCGCACATTACCAGTTTCCGGACGGTAAGTATATTATGTCCGCACGGGTCCTGTTAGGCCCTGACACTGACTTGTGTGAATGGACCTTTATAACAGATACTTACTTATTCTTGGTCTTCAAGTCAGAATCGAAGTCCATGTCTGTCTTGTAACGACAATATCTTTCACCATTGTTTAAGCCTTTGAAGAAACCCTGGTTGTTGACATTGAGTGAGAGACACCGCACGTTCTTTTAACCACCTAGGTACCAATTACTACCATGTACCTACATGTATGCGATTTGTGGAGTGGATAGGGTTCCAGGTGGGATCTCAAGAGGCGACTCCCTACTACGTCCGGCCGGTACAGTCACGTCAGTATGTATACACTTGGCTTTATTCAAAGACGATTTTCTCCTTTATTTTTGAATAAAATGTTATGTTATTACGAACAAAGTATATTTGAACCCATAGGTTTGTGTAGTGTCGTATTTCAACGTTGCATTCGTTATTTCACGAAAAAATAGCAATTGAGTTGCCAAGTATTGACATTTTAGTGGTCGTGTCTGTACATCCAACGCAAGACTCGTGTCTTCTTGACTTGTGTACCTAAACTAAATCTTGTGGTAACGAGTTGGTCACAGAAATATCAAGGGTTAGGGACATGAAGGAAGAGGTCTTCAATAAAACATAAAAATAATCATTATCATTTTATTTTGTACAATTTATGATACATATCGCAAATCCAACTTCTAAATCGGTTTGCTGTTCATCTACAAAATAAGTATAGACGTAATAAAGAGCCCTATCTTAGCAACAACAAAGTGCTTAAACTAATTATAAATAGTTATTGTAATTATTATTGCAATTCGGTATAGTAATAATTATCTAGCCCACGAATTCATCCGCGTGAAATTTCTTGTTCCCCCGACCCACCATGTCGCATCGCATCGCCCGCCCGCGCCTCTACTTCGTTTCGCTTAGCCTTCTTCCTGATTATTTTTTTTTTAACTCTGCTCCTAACGGTTATGTTAAGGTTATGTTGCCTATAACCCTCCTCAAGAATTGGGCTATCAAATGCTAAAATATTTTTTTTAATACGACTGGTAGTTCCAGAGATTAGGGCGTTCAAACAAAAAACAAAGAAACTCTTCAGATTTGTTAATAGTATAGATATAGCTTAGCTTATCACTAAATTTACTTCCACGATTCATTACTAAAGATTGACATGAAAATATCAAGAATAGGGCCAAAAAGTAGATTTGACTTGATGCCCTGAAGTTAAGATCCACACTGAAAACTCACATTTTCTTTCACTAAAAGGAATCGTGTTAT
This sequence comes from Luperina nickerlii, assembly GCA_963855955.1. Lineage (NCBI taxonomy): Eukaryota > Metazoa > Arthropoda > Insecta > Lepidoptera > Noctuidae > Luperina > Luperina nickerlii. The sequence goes on from OY979662.1 coordinate 6,989,944, forward strand.
TTCAATAACTTTCACTATAAAACATCGTTTTAACTTCTTGTGTGCTTCTTAACTTCGGGGAACGTTTTAAAAACTTTCACTTATACAACAAAGGTGCACGTAAGTCACACATCAACCGGGACACATTATAATATCTAAATGCAACTTCATAACTGCTCAGGGCAAATTTCGTCTATTTAGTAACTATACACAGTGGTAGTGATAGCACTTCGAACATGTTTATCACATTAAATTTTAAGTCTATATACAAGTCTACAACTTCAAATTATTATTAACTCTTTCAAGAAATCATGACATTTGAGGCCAATTCTCACTTAGAGAGTTGTATTGATGATTCTAATTATTATAATTCCGTAAATTTGATCAACATATAACCTGACACAAACCTGCAAATTGCAAAAAAACATACGAAAATTTGAACTTCGTGGGGGCAACCTCCAAAGGATAATGAGGTTTTGTAAAAAAAAATCGCAAGTTGGCTTCAATTTATCGAAAATTCATATTAAATTCAAAATGTGATGAATTATACGCTTCCCATGTTAAGTTAGTTAGTTAGTTCATTAGTTCACAACTAATTAAATCGTAATCTAGCGAATGTTACTTTGGTCCATAATTATAATGTGCTTGGACAATACAAACACTGATTATAGATAATCATCATCTTAATATGTAGTAAACGACAAGCGAATGACATGCGTGCATTGCGTGTTTAGAGCTGGGGGCTTACTCTCCAAACTAATTTTAATTCCAATGAAATACAATTGCAATGTTAATTTTACAGTCACGTGATTCGGTACTCTTGAAAACAATATTGTCAACATTGAAATGAAATTGACATTGCTCCGCGATTATTTTGTTACACGTGAAGTTGATGTTACGGGCTGCAATAGTGGTTCAACTCATTACGATAAATCGGTAATAGGGCTTTAAAATGCTTTATCCTTTAAATAACAAGGCTGATAAATAAATATGATATAAATAGTTGTTTAATTGATTAATTGTAAAGTATTAAATTCATTTGGGCGTAAGAAAATTTTTAAAATCATAAAATTATCTATGACTTTGGTTGCATGCGATAGGATCGTTGCCTACAATACAAAATAGTGAACATGAATAAGTTATATACCAGTGAAGTTATAAATAAGTTAGAATAAGTGTAAAAGTGATAGTGAGAATACTATCCGCGCTCCGGGCGCAAGTAACACTGTTTTTCCGAGTAAGATTTTGATTTTATAATTAGATTTTAAGTGTTTGTCTTGTCCTAATTAGCTTTCTAATTTGTTTATATTATTAGTTTTCGTATTAGAAACTGTTAGGAATATTTAACGTAGAATTTTTGAGAATTTTAAAGTATGAAGAAAAATTATAGAATGATTACGTAACTTGAAAACAAAGTTTTTTGGTTATAGGAATAATGCGAGATTACGAATGCGAATGCGAATTATGCAAATCGGTATAGGGGTTTTAGAGATATAAAGAATTTTGTATAAGAAAACATGCCGAAGTCCGATTTGAGTAAGTTAATGTTCTAGAAAGATTTTATTGTATAGAGATAGGATAAGCACATAGGCTACTTTTTGTTTCAAAAATAATCCTAAAGGGGGTTATATCCATACTCCATACTAATATTATACATTCGAAAGTAACTCTGTCTGTACGTTACCTTTTCTCGTCTAAACCACTGAACAGACTTCGATAGAATTTGGCAAGGAGACAGATGGCATCTTAAGGAAGGCCGAAGGTCTAGGGGAGACAGGCCCACCTACAAAAGGCGTGATGAATCCACTCAATCCTATTTGAATGTTGAAGTCACAATTTTCCTGAGTACCTACGTAACTAACTAATTTGGGTTACAAATTCCAAGAGAAAAAGGTGCAGTACGCAGGGCATGAAATATTTTTGGGAACCGGTATTTCGTCTTGGCGTGATACCGGTACCAAACAAATATTTGCGTAAGTAAGAGATATAGTAAGTAAAAAATATGTTACTTATTTTTCTAATAGGCATTAGAGAAATAACTTCAAGGTTGCTAACCGTATAAGGTTTCTCGTACAAATATGAGATTTGTGGTACTCGCCGGATACCTAATTTTTTACCAGTACCCGTCTGGAACCGGTACTCGTCTGGGTCCGGACTAGTCTGGGACCGGTACTCGTCTGGGACCGGTACTCATCTGGGACCGGCACTCGTCTGGACCCGGTACTCGTTTGGAACCGGTACCCAGGTAACGATATGGTAAGAACCGCTAAAGAACCTGTAATTTTGGTACCCTCTCTTTTATGATAATGACGAATTCAAGTTATTGATTGCCTTTATAAAACTTTAATACAAACTTATTATCTTCACCAGTTTAGCAGTTACTGACGCCGTTGTGTTCTTGGAACCTCTATTCTAGAAATACGTTCTGCCATGGGTTACAATAAAATTAATAATACCAAACATACGCATATCATTCGCCGCGTTGCATATTGATACTATATCATAGACACCCTCGATTACTTAAAATCTACAACGGAAAGCCGTGATATTTACTTTTAATTTTACCGTGATAGTTTTATTTACAACCAGTCACTAAAGACTTCGTGAAGAAATAAAGGATATTTTAAACCATTACGTTATAAAAAAATCACAACCTAAAATTCAAAAGAACAAAAATATCAGAGGAAAAACTGATAATGTTTTCTAAATAAAATTTTATTAATTAAATCTTATGTTCGATGCATACATACTTTCGAGTCGGCGAAATAAAAATAGGAACTGTCATCTTCATGCACATTCATCTGTAATGTAACAAGGTAGTTTTATTTTTGTACCATTGCAAAGGTTGGCATCGTCATGGCTATGTTCTATTTAAGTAATTTATTTCTCTACAGAGTATTCACACGAATTGAATCTTTCGACCAGCGTGTGAGTGTTGTCCCGAGTAAGGACTTGTCCCGAAATCTTCTGCCGGTCTATTCGCTAAAAATCTCACCGTGAAAACTTAGGTGAAGTGAGCTTCAAACAAAAGAGCTGTCACTCTACCTGATGCTTGGGATTGACAACATTGACAGTTCACTACGCCTAATTTTTGACGGTGAGATTTTTACAGAATATGGTGTATTCTGTAAAAATCTCACCGTCAAAAATTGCAGTACACGATGATCGGTGCAGTGAGGCGTGGTTGATGTGCTTTTGTTATTTCTTGTATTTTTTTCGACTTTTCGTAACCATACCTTCGATTTTGAATACATTTTACACATGATTGTGTAGTACGAAAAATGGATGACAGAGTAACCGGAAACATACGAACGAAGCAAGTTAATAAAAAGCTTGTGATTACAAAATAGGATCACGCCGACCACGTCGCGATCGTTGTGTTAACAGTCCATTCACTTATTTTACCTCTGATTTTGCATCACTGTCAAAATCACAGTGATCTTTATTGTCGTGGAAATAAGGTTGTACTGACAAGTCTGTAAAAATCACAATGATCTTTATTCTCGTTAATATAAGGTTGATGTTGGGTTGCTGACTTGCTGTTGTGAGAGGTAAAATAACTTGGAAAGGACTAGATCCTTATGCTGTCAAGAACATTTATCATAATATTCAATTTATCTTATTCAATACCTTATTCGAAGTGGCTTTCCACTGCCTATACCTATACAAAAATTATCAAGAGTAAGAAAATATTTGTAAGCTATAAAAAAAAAGGATTAACAATAAAAAAAATTCTTTTAAATAAATTTGTTAAGAACATACGTATACATAAACATACTATAAATAAAAAAATTAAACGGAACTAAAAGCTAAACAAAATTATACAAAAATGTATTCGGCGCTTGCCCTTAAATTAAGTTTGTTAAATGGAAAGTCTACTTTTTCTGCAGCTTGCACATATAATGTACAGAAATGCTATCAGAAAGGGACTAGCATTAACGTTGCTTTGGGGAAGGTACATCCATGGTCGGATTATCACAATAAGTAGATTTTAAGTATTATATCACAAATACATACATATCCAGGAGAACAGTGGTGGCCCGAGAGCAATGCTAACCCAGTGGCAACGGCCTCGACTTAGAGAGAGAACCCACGACCTGCAGTCAAACCATGTCGAAACCAAGCAGACACTATACAATGCGTGGCACGAAAGATGAGAGTTGACCCCGCCTCCCCCGCTCTTTCCGCTGCCCCTATGACGTCAGGTCCGTCCCGCACTCAGACCTCATACCGCTAAAGATACCTAAAATCGTGTTCTGCGCATGTCAAACCACGTGGTGTGTCAAGTCTCATCTTTCGTGGCACGCATTGTACTTTGTGTAAATTATTTCATCACCACTGCTCTCAAACCGGCAAAGGAAAACATCGTGAGGAAACCGGCATGTCCTAGAACTAAAAATTCGAGGAGATGTGACATCTACCAACACGCGTGGCCCACAGCGCACTCCCTTTCAAAGCGAGGAGGCCTATGTCCCCGCAGTATTCCCAAACATTAAAGGCTGATGATGCTTGTGTTTACATTCATAAATAAACACCCGCTGAAACCGCTGGTAAAGTTCGTTTCACGAAAGAATTCCCTTCGACGTAATGTTGGCACCATTGCTTTTCATTGAAGAATTGTTTTACCTTCAATGAAAAGCAATGGTGCCAACATTACGGCGAAGGGAATTCTTTCGTGAAACGCACTTTACAATATTATTGTACAGACGCCAGCATATCAAGCTACCCGAAACTGTCAAATTTTCCCAATCAACTTTAAACCTTACGCTTTCGCGATAAAGTTGTAAGTCTATTAAAAAAAATTGACAGATTAAAGTAGCTTGATGTGCTGGCGTCTGTACCAGCGGTTTAAAAAAAAACAAACCTATTCGAATTTTTTTATATAGCTTTAAATTGTTAACTTGCTTTTTACTTTCATTGCTTTATTTATTTTGATATAATTACGCCTTTAATAATAGATGCTTCAACACTTAAAATTATAATCTAGGGGCCTCTGCCAGTTGGCTTTGACCCCCCTCGTACGCCTTCCGAAGATCCGAGACCCCAGGGTCCCGAGATATGTCAATGAAAATTGAAACTATTAAATACAAAAATCATATCATCCGAAGGCCAATTCTGATACTTAAAAACGTTCAAATTCCACTCAGCGACAATCAATGTGAAAAATGTAGGTAAATTAGAGGATTTTTGACAGATTGATAGTAAACATGGAATACAAACCGTTCATAAAAATGCGTGAATGCCGTGAACTTAAAAATAAAAATAAGATTAATAAGGTATACCTACTAGAAATATTTTACTAACCCCCGGTTTCTGGAAGCCTATCCAAACATTACACTCAATGTTTAAGAGGAGTCAAGGTATATGTACATTTCGAGGAAACTACTTAGAATACAGCACCCAAATTACGTAAAACGGCAGTTTAACGATATCCACTAGGTTATTATTATTGCTGCGAGGACACATTTCTCAAACATATAATGCAATGGTTTGTCATTACGAGTATGTTAGGCAAACATATCAGAAACCGAGGGTTGTAAAATTTAAGGGTTGGTTAATAAAATCCATGGCTCGACCCTCCCCCAGCATTTACTTAACCTACATGTTAAATCTAAACTTACAGCTAGTCAGAATTATAGTTAGTCTCCTGCATGAGTGGTTGTAGGTCCTCCCGTTTCCTGTCGCCTCGGTTAGATATCCGGGTCACTCCTTCAAGCACTCCGATATCTGAGAGACTGCGGACAAACAATATATATTTTTCAGTTTATATTCTATGACTCTATGGTATGAAAGGTAGAGCTGTTATTGTATTCACAGATGTAGAGAAATAATAGAAAACGTAGTTCAATTTAGTTTTTTATTTTTTATAAGAACTATACCCTATTCAGTTTGGCTTGAGACAAAACGTACACAACATTTGACTACTCTTAATAAAAAGATATTCTGTTCAGTGTACGTTTTGTCTCAAGCCAAACTGAATAGAGTATAGTTCTTATAAAAAATAAAAAACTGACTCAACGAACCACGTACCGCCTCAGAATCAATAACTGTTGTGTTAATTTATTCATAGAAAAAACCCGTTCCATACTAAATGTATGAGAAAATGAATTATCTTAATTTTTTTGTGCATTTAATAGTTATTCTGCTATTCGGGGCGGAGACAAATCCAACAAATCAAAGATCATAAAAATCGGTCCAGCCGTTCTTGAGTTATAAATGGTGTAACTAACCCGACTTTGTTTTATTTATTTATTTATTAAACATTTTGTAGACTTAACAGGTCAACCCAAGGCGTCTACAAACAAGTTAAGTTTAGTAATATATCTATACAGTGTGTTGAGTTAAACGAGGGACATATTTTGAGGGAGTGTAGTACTCATGAAAATGAACAACTTTTAATAAGGAGCGGTCTCAAAAATATGAAAAAAAGAACAGCTTTTCCCTACATTTTGTGTTTTTGTTTCGTTATATCTGAATATACGAACATAAATGTATAGAGCGTCTGGTTTTATTTTCTCTATTTCAGTGTTGGTCTCTTAGTAAAAGTTGTTCATTTTCATGGGTACTACACTCCCCTATAGTATGTCCCTCGTTTAACCTAACACACTGTCTAGATGAATGGCATTGAGTTGTTGGATATCTTTCGAAAGACCAACATGGTAACAGATGAGATTTTGCGAATCAGCAACCGTACTTAGTCTCAATCTGTCAAAAATACCTGTAATTTCCTTAGCTTTTTGACAAGTTTTTGACATTGATTGTCGCTGAGATGAGATTGGGGCTGGATTTTGGAGACTTGGCCTTCTGGTCATAAGCCCACAACTGCTGAGCTTTGGGATTTCGGACTTGTGTTAATGGGATTTTCCATTTCCATTCTCTCTATTAGCTTAGAGTCCGAATTTGTACCAATTACATGACACTTAATATAAGTTTAAGTCCCATGTAATACAGGGCGAGCCTAGTGCCATCCATTGGACACTAATACAGACTCTGGGCTGCTACCGAGATATTCCTAATAGAAACACTTTACCTGACCTGGGAATGACGTCACCCTCAGCAGTAGTGACCACTAGACCAGCTAAAGTAAAAGTGCGCACTGCTGTACACCCCTACTCTATTTCAAAGTAATAGATAATACCAGGGCCGTCTTTACCCGGGAGTGCAAGGGGTACGTGGCACCCAGGCGCAAGGTCTTAGGGGGCGCAAGCCGATCAGGTCATCACTAATCACTCATTATAACCGCAACGGTCCAGCGCTGTAACCGCACGTCACGGCCTCGAAAAAACCCCTTGGAAAAAGTTGGTGGAAACCATCTTAAAAATGGAACACAAAAATTAAGTTTAATTTCTTTTTGTTAGCAAGGGGGGCGCAAGCTGATTTTCACACCCCGGCGCCCAATATGGTTAGGACGGCCCTGGATAATACAGGCTGGTGTCCGCAACTCCACGTCAGTGCGCGTATTTTGCGTATTTCAAGGTAAACAAATCTCAACTTTATTTAAATGATAATTAAGTTGATTTCAGAGTGACTAGCACTATTGACAAAGTTAGAAAATTTTTTGAAGTTATAGCGTAAACTGAACTTTATTGTGTACGAATTAAAGTTATTTTTGCGTTACATCATATTTGTTTAAATTTTCGGCAAATAAATCGCGAATGCACGGTAGGCAGGCAGTCTTATATTATGAAGTTATAATAATTATGCTCACACTTGAGGCTCCACGTCATCGATATGCGTGGGCGTGAAATACGGGTTGGCGGCCGCCGGACGGAACTTGTAGCCCGTCATCACGAAGAACACCAGCGTGGCCATCTCACGGAACATCTCGTCGATCCAGGCGTACTGGAACGGTACTGTGATCTGGGAACAAAGGAAACATATTTACCCGAACCCGAATGATAAGCCAAAGTATAACAAGATACCTCTCGCGTGCGGCCCTGGTTCAAGCCATGGTCCGGGGCGAGAGGGAGTGGGGGGCAGTCGCCTCCTTCTGCGAAGCAGTCATGCTAGCGAAGGAGGCGGCGGGACGGCTGAGGGAGAGAGCCTCCCGTCCCAGCCGCCGCGGGAGACGCTCCGGGCGTCGGGAGCCGCGCGACGACTCCCAGCCACCGTAGGCGCGGGCCTGCGGACGGAGAGTAATGGGTAGCTCACCGTCCGATCAGGACCAGGCCCGTGCCGGACGGCGCGTACGTGTTCCACGCGCGCCTCAAAGAGATGTCAGCATTAAAAGAAGGGGCCCGTAAGGGCCGAAGCCTGCCGAGTCAGCGGGATTGTCCGAAAGGGTTACCGCTGGCCCGGAACATAAAGGGCGAAGGAAGGAACACGGGTGGGTTTTAGTCAGTAAGAGTCTGACACTCCCTTCCGCTCCACCCAGAGCGGGAGGAGTCATTTGATGATTTCCCATCCACAAAAAAAAAAGTATAACAAGATTTAAAATACAATAAAAAAAATGGGCAAATACACATCCCATTGCTTACTTTCAGAATAAAATACTGTATTATTACTATTAGTTTTTGTCTGCCGTTTCACTACGTCGGTCTCTCAGCATCCTAATTCATTAAGGCGTTAAACCGTGAAAGATTAACAAATACCCAAACTCATAAACACCCAAACTCATAAACATACAAACTTACCAACATTTCAACTCACAAACATCCAAACTTACCAACCTTTCAACTCACAAACATCCAATCTTACCATTTGAACTCGAGTTTGGCTCTTTCTACCCAAACTTAAAAACATCCAATCTTTAATTTTAGTAGTATAAGTAAAAACAAAGAATAAACTTACGTTCAATATAGAGATGACGATTCTGGTGAAGTATATGTAGCAGACAACCATGACGTAGAAGTGTCGAAACAGCTTCAGCTTCCGAAGGTTGATGGCGGCCTTGCCGTCCGTGCTCGAGGCATCTTGCAGGTGACGTATTGACCTGGAACAAGATGGCACCTTTGTAGAATTGCAGACAAACCGAAACTGGCCGGTTAACAATTTTGTTGACTCAGTTTCAGGAACATCGCGTGGCAAAATGAGTTGGCAGTGTAGCAGGAAGTGGTTTACGCACTGCGCAGTGCACAGTGCCAATGCCGTGCACAATGCACTGTGTGAGCTACACACATTCTCATTCTATTTCTTAGTACAAAAAGTAAGCACTATTTTTTTTTGTAGGTATGCTAGCACCACTCCCAGCACCCTGTTTGCGTAACTATCAATCACGATCGGAATCATTTTGAAGGATATCGCTAATCCATCTATAATATATAAAATACAAAGTCCTAACTGATATATCAACGCACATCCTAAACCGCCGGGGTCCTAGAGACATGAAATTTGGAGGGTGTGTTCTTTGTAAAGAGTAGGTATCCACTAGGTAGGATTACACTAGTAGGTATTCCACCATCTTAGGGGTGGCATTTCGAAAAACCCTTTCGTTTTTCGAAATTTCACCCCTAAGATGGTATAATGGGGGGAGGGTAAAATTTCACGCGGACGAAGTCGCGGGCAGAAGCTAGTTGCTTCATATATTAAAAAAAAATGGTATTATCAACAACAATATACAGAAATGAATGTTGTTGCACTGTCAAAATGTTGTGTGTTTGGTAATTACCCCAGTGACACTGAGGGTTGATTCGTCGAAGAAGCCACATTTGATATCAAAGAGTACCATTTTTACAATGACAATGATAGCTGTAATCCTATCATTTGACTAAACAAGAGATTAGAGGAAGAACAACAAGAAGGTGTACTACAAAAAACAATCCTAAAGAAATTGTTTCCTACACCGATTGAATCGAATTAAAACTCCTAGAGACTGATAAAGTTAAAAACTTATTACAGAAACATCTGTAGAATAATCTAAATGACCAGTACGGTCAGCATCAAAAGTCGATTAACACTTCAGTTTTTTTTAATCTCAGTTATTGAGCAAAATATTTATTCAAAATTGCAGCAGAAGTACGGTGCAATTTTCAACAAATATTTTGCTCAATAACAGAGATTAAAAAAAAACTGAAGTGTTAATATTTTGCTCAATAACTAAGATTTAAAAAACTGAAGTGTTAATCGACTTTTGATGCTGACCGTACCAACAGTGAAAATACAATCACCATAATAATCGATTCCTTTAACTATTAATCATAATCTCTCCGCAGCACAGCAACTCGACCACCACGAAGATGTCCCGCTACGCGTTGTGTTCCACGGCTCCTTCTTCACTCTCCGCCAGTACTATCTGCCACTAGACTAGCGTCGTACTTACCACACGACCGGGAACATGATGGCTCCGCAGCACAACAACTCGACCAGCACGAAGATATCCCGCCACGCGTTGTGTTCTGCCGCTCCTTCTTCACTCTCCGCCAGTATTATCTCTGCTACATTTGCTAACACCTGCAAAACACCAAATCTAAGTTCAGGGTATAGGCAAAGTGTCCGTAAAAGGTGCCAAAATGTGACAGAGACCACCGTGTTTCCTGCGTAGCTTTTAGAAGCTACGCACAATAACGAAGCAGCAACTAAGACAGGACACCATCGCATATTTGAGAGATGCCAAGACTTGAGTCTCCTGTAAGAGATGCGTCTCCTGTAAATATCATCGGTTCCAAACACTGTCTAACCGTTTGCCGCGTCAAGATGATTGGTGTCAGAATGACTAATGTACATTCCACAATGTGAACTTAGGTGGTAGGTTTAACAAAGACAATCATGATTCTGTGGATTCTGTCGGGCACAGCACAGTAGGAGGGAGGAAGAGGAATTTAATCCGTCGATAGCGGTTAATAGTAGACCACAGTATAAAATAATCTTATTTATCTTCAGCGCTGTCCGTCAAAAATACGCATATTTATTGGTGTTTTCAAAAAGTGTCCTGAGTTTTTGAAAACGGATACGGATAAACTAGTCATTGAATAACATCTCAGTAGCAGCCCAGAGCCTGGATTTCTCCGGCTCTCCCGTATTACATAGGACTTAAACATAACCGGCTAAATCCTAACCCTTCTGGGATATTATAGATGTGATGTTTTGTTGTTGTGTAGTATTTTTATCTGACGAAGCGACACACGCTTTACTTTGTGTTTATCAAGTGTACAACACGCTGTGAATGTGTGTGTAAGCGCAGGTTCTCTCGGTATCGCCCGAGACAATGGCGAAGTCGGAAATGTTTTACGTGCTGACGCTACTCGTCTTTACGCACACATTAACAGCATGTTTGTATACTTGGTTACCACAAGTAAAGCGCGCTTTAGCTTCGCGAGATGAAAATACCTACTGTAGTAATATAAACACCCACCTGCAGCGGTATTACAATCATGAAGAGCTTCTTGTCTCTGTCAGACAGGATATGCTTGATGAAGTTCCAACCGGTACCCACCAGCACTATCGTCACGAATAACACAGCGCCTTTCAATCTGGAAACAGAGTCACAGTATTAGAACAGTGTATGTAGTATTTGTAGCTAGATGGACTGATCTTTAGAATAATTATGTACATAAACTATTTGGAGACCAGAAGGGCTTCTGGATTTTTTATCGTGGAAAGTGCTATAAATAGCAGAAATAACACGGTTAAGGGCGAATTTCACCAAACTTTTACCTAGAATAAATGTTATACTGAGAATAAATTTTAAATTTTCGACAGTTTACCCATACTAGAACTGTCAGATGTCAATTTTATTCCACAGGTAAAAGACATCAGACTTTGGTAAAATAAGCCCTAAGACTACCTTATTGTAGTAAAGCTCTGTAACCATGGGTAAGAGTTAGCTTCATATACTGACTGGATATTTTCACCACGTTGGTCATGTGTTTTTAACTTAGGGCGCACCAGACGTAATTAAGTGACTTATATCTTTTGAAGAAGGTTGTATTCGTCGTTCCTACCCACATAATCTTTTCGCAAATCTTCATTCTGTCAAAGCAATCCCTAAAAACAAAAAACCAAAACTAAACTCACAAATGCGTAATATAGAAAAGAATCGCCCAAGCAGTCACATGTTCCCCCTTCGTCTGTATGAAATGGTAGTTGATTCCGTGGAAGGCGAGCGACAACGCCTTCAAGTAGACCAACACACACATGATGATGTGTATCCTGTACACCGGCTGGCGGCTGGTGCGGAGTATGAACGTCCATATTGCAGCGCTCATTAGGAATATTAAGGACATCATGCTGTACAGCACAGGGAGGGGCATCTCGCCAGCTGACAGAAAGTTGCCGTCGTTGCTTTCGTAGATTTGTATCTGGAATCGAAAATAAACACTTATAACTTTTTTATCGAGCCCTTTCGTGCCGAAACTATTTCTGTTCATCTCTTTTATGATTACGGGGCGATAAGGTAGCCCGCGACATTAAAATTTACTGAAATAGTAGATTGTTTGCCAAGGGAGCAAACAACTATTTTGAAGGCGAGTGTTTTTTTTTAATCCAGAGCGGAGCGAAGGATTCTTGAGTAGAATGCCAAGCGCAGCGAGGAGCGAGAGATTCAAACTACGTCACTCGAGCAGTGTACAGACAACATTAATAATAAGACAAAACGATATCATGTTTAACTTTGGATGCACAATGTCAAATAGTGGAGTAATACTCTCCCGAAATATGTATGGAAAAAATATCGACTAGTGGCACCTTAAGGTAGAATTGGCCTCAAATGTCAAGATTTCATGAAATTGTCATTCAAAAGGACAATATGTACGTCTTTCATTGACTTGAATGTGCCCTGGCGGCTGAGAGTATGTCATAATCACTCAAATATCTCGCTGGTGGTGGCATGTGTGTTGGATCATTAAGGAAACTTGATGATCAAAATGGTTGAGCTATATGGCTTCTTTTAATTTATTTTCGTTTCTAAATTGTTTTTATCTTTTTTTAGTACGGACGCTTTTAATGTGCGCCTTTCTACATCGTTCTCAGATGTATAATTTCAACATGAATAATGTAACCAATATTATGATTTAAAAGAGTGTCCATGGAGTTTCTTGTCCGTTCTTCTCCATAGGTACCTATTACGCTTTGGAATGGGCAACTAGCTTCATCTTTCTGACTGACCGACTCCTTGACAATTCAAAAGTGCCTGTAATTTGTTTATTTGAAATAAATGCTTGAGTTTAAGTTTATGAACTTAGAGAGTTGTATTGATGATTTTTATGATTATAATTTGACTCGTAATGCGTCTAAAATTGCGCGTTTCTGTGATTTTTTTGATCCCGTGCTGCTTTGCGTTCGACAGCTGTATCACAAATGCCAGCTTTATGGCTTTAAGCTTCCAGAAAGCGACTAAATCGCTAATCACCGATGCTATTAGTACCATGCCTGCTAAGGCCCTTAACCAATTATAGTCTGGACATTCCAAACTAGCGCGTTTTAACTCCAGATAAAACTTGAAGTTGTAATAAAAAGAAACGCTTACTATCGTGTTGACTGCGGTCGCATCTGACTCGGCGTTCGGACAATTGTTCAAGTACAGATTGTAGAGACCCTCCTCTTTTTGCGACGCCACGTACAGAGCGAACTGAAACGATGAATACACTCTTATTAAACACCTCATTTTAGCTTACGGTGGTCCTTGGATAGGTGAGCATCTTTACATACCAACACCCCTCCGTGCTTCGGAAAGCACGTTAACCCATTGCTCACAGGTGTCATTCGTGGATTTTTGACAGTCGTTACTGGTCGTCAGAAGCCTGAAAATCTAACAACCAGTCTTGCCAAACCTAATAGCAGCAACAACAACTTAAAACCAGTCTTAGCAAAAATCTGCAAAGGACAGCCAGGAGCGACGGCTTAACGAGCTTTTCGAGGCACGGAGGGGTCTTGGTATGTGATGGATGGTTATCCATCTACGGACCGGCCTCGGCAAGCGCTGCTTAACCGTAAAGATCGATCCGTGATGCTGTTATTATTTCGCCACGAGCCGCTTTAGCTTACATATCACTATTACACACTATTATATACACATTACAATAATAACCGGTCAATAGCGAATCACACCCGTACACTATGGGTTCCGTAACTTCGGTTTAGACTTATTTATTTATTTAATACTTCAAGCCCATAAATGTACAGAGGCGGACTTAATGCCATAGGCATTTTCTACAAGTCAACCTTTGGGTGATGCAGAGACAAACAGTGGCAGTTTTATTCACAATGACAGCGGCTATGGTTACATGTATTCTCCGAGAATGTTAACTGCATGGCTAATAGCTTTTAAAGATACAGCCTTATGTCAGACAGACGGTGAAGGCTTAGTTTTAAGGTTCCGTTCACCGTTGGCCACCGTTAGATGCGGAACCTTAAAAGGATTTGTCTGATTATTATTGGGATAGTTCATGACTCATAGAACATCAGTATCTTTGGTATAATAAAGCACTGTCGATTGGCTAATCCTTTCACCACGATGGCAAATATAAGTTCTAATCGGCCCTTCTCAGAGCTAAACAGTCCACTGACAAAACCAGCCTTGCGTGTAATTTCGATATCTCAGGATAAAGCAGAAATTCTTTCTGAATTATCTCGCAAGTGATATCTTATGTGTTCAAGAGTACCATCGGGGTTCTACCCAAAACAGGCCGTACATTCCTGAGTGCTTACTCTTCAATTTAATTCCGATAGATCGACATTGGAATTGGTGACGTTTCGTACTCTTGAGTTCGATGCTAGCGCCAAATGATTTTTACATTGGGTGTCAATTTTGGAGAACTAAGTGGAATTGGCTTCGGGCTTGGCGTGGGGTAATTGTTGACAATATTGTTTTCAAGAGTACCGAATCACGTGACTGTAAAATTAACATTGGAATCATATTGGCATCTCATTGGAATTATAATTAGTTTGGAGAGTAAGCCCCCTGGACTGTCATTTATCGCCGAGATGTGACACCCAAAGCACAATAACGCAGTGATTGCTGCTTCCGGCATAAGCATCACCTCTACATAAAATGAAATTTGGACCAAAAATGTTTGAACTTATTGCCATAGATACACGTTAAGAAGATTATGAAACTTACGCTAGTATTGTAGTAGTCGAATCCATTTCTCGTGTCCTTCGTGATGGGTAGAACTGAATAATAGCACTTCTCCTCAGCAGGTACTTCTGTGGAAATATAACAAACTCTCGTAAAAAAATTATGAATACACAAGCAGCGCCCCGCGGTTTCACACGCATTAATTTCGATCCCGTGGGAATATTGGGATAAAAACTATCCTATGTCCTTCCCCGGGATGCAATCTATCTCTCTGCCAAATTTTATCGAAATCCGTTCAGTGGTTTAGGCGTGAAAAGGTAACATACATACAGACAGACAGACAGTTACTTTCGAATTTATAATATTAGTATGGATTATTCGCCAATTTACTAGGTATGGTCAAATCCAGATAACTGTTAAGCAACAGAGAATTAACTAAACTGGTCAAGTTCATTACAGTATTTTTATTTCACGAAGCGACGCGCGCTTTACTTGTGGTTACCAAGTGTACAAACAAACTGTCAAAATTTTCTTGAGGACGAATAGTGTCAGCATAATAAGACACACACACGCACAAACACACACTTCCGACTTCTCTCGGACCGTCGTACTACCAGTCGTAATACTACCGTACGACTTGGGACTGCACTTACAGACATATTCAGTGTGTTTGTACACTTGGTAGCCACCAATAAAGCGTTCGCCGCTTCGTGAGATAAAAATACTAAGTATATGAAGCTGACACTAGTCTGTTTCAAAAGTATCTGGTTAAAGTGTAAACAAACCCTGCCCCCTAATGTGTAAAGTGTAACACACTATTAATCACAATCTGAATCATTTTGAATGATATTGCTAAACCGTTGGTTCATATGTTCGTAAAATGTGTCTGCACAACAACGTAAATAACGCAATGAATGTTGTTGAACTGTCAAAATGAAAGCCATTGCTACTGTTAGTGTGTTACGCAATTACAATGCGTGCCACGTAAGAAGAGACTTGACACACCACGTGGTTTGACATGCGCAGTACAGTGCGTGCCACGTAAGAAGAGACTTGACACACCACGTGGTTTGACATGCGCAGAACACGATTTTAGCGGTATGAGGTCTGAGTGCGGGACGGGACCGGACGTCATAGGGGCGGCGGAAAGAGCGGGGGAGGCGGGGTCAAGTCTCTTCTTACGTGGCACGCATTGTACCCCGCTGTTCAGGTTAAATTCATTCACCTGTTTGCGTAAGAATTGAGCTGAAGTGAGTGACTCAAGGGAATTAAAAACATTCATACAAAGTAATCATAAATTTTGAAAACTTTGTCGGCTATGCCACGTTGATATCCTTTAGTTAATATCCAACAGTGATTTACTGCGTGATTAAAAAAGCCTGTTGACTTCTACCAGGTACTTGGCCGAACCGCTCGAGCTTCTAAAGTAGACACCCTCACTTTAATCCCCAGAGGGTTACGGCCACGCAACGGCCGAAATCACAGGCAATTAAACTCGGCGTTTTATAATATTGCCACTATAAAACCTTAAATATATTTTAAATGCGACAGTAACTGTCTGTTTGTTACCTTTTCACGCCTGAACGGATTTCGATGAAATTTTGCACACAGGTTGTCGATGACCTGGGTTAGAACATAGGATATTCATTTTTATCCCGGTAGTACGTTCCTGTCAGACAATTTCATCGATGCGGGTAAAGCGGCGGGCAAAGGTTAGTATCAAATAAATGACAATTAACTTACCATTTGGTATCGCAGTCTTATTCCGAAACAGATGCAAGACTTTAGCTTTGCATGTCACGTTTAAACTGCAACAGTTTACAAAAATTTTATGATGCCACTCAAAGCAGTTTTGTATAAGGTTTAAAGACTTTTCTTCTGGACCAACTGAGGTTGGAGTACTAGAAAAGCCGCAAAACGAAAACACCTACCATATAAAAGTTAAGGACAGCTTCCTAAGAACGATTTCCTTTAGCTATGACGGTTAAAGGTACATGCCCTTACTGCCCCGTCTCAAAAATCCACCCGGGATACAGTGAATTGTAATTTATCGCATATCTTCCCAGTTGTTGTTAGTGTGACCCCTTTGCAACAATTAAGCACCCCAAATGGCCTAGGCGAAAATGCATGGGATTCGATTAAGCAATAAAAAGTCTCAATCTGTGTGGTTCTTTTCTCTTCCTCAAAAGATCATTTCAGACACCAATCAACATGGTCTTCACATGATCTGAATAAAATTATGTCTGGACTTTAAAAGAAACTGTGAACTCTAAGTTTGTTGCGGTCTTTCTTCTCAGAGTAGTCAGATCGGAACCGCCGACGTCATCTAGTTTTTAAAATATGATTCACGTGAAAGTGTTTGTCAAACTTACTTACAGAAATAAAATCATTTATGATTATCATTTATAATTAAATTTGTAGTTTTAGGGGAACTGACCTGAGATTCTTGAAATCCATCTTTAAGAACACGATAGCTGGATGCTGCGGCGACAGTATGCTGTTGTCGCTATCCTTGAGGAAGCATGTTGCGGAGTTGGACTGCGCGAGGTACGGACTTATCGCTGCGTTTATCGTCCGGTCCAACGTGAAGCCATACTGTGAAAGAATAAAATAAACTATTATGATAAATCTCTAAAATAAATGGTAGGTACCTAAAAGGGCTTGTGTGTAATTGATTGTTTTTGATTGCATACCAACATATTTTGCCTTTGGCGTAAAACCAGTGTGAGCAGTTGTTGGTGAACCAATATTTTTTTTATTAAATCCGTTTGAAATACATACTATAACAAACAAATACTATAGAAACACTGGCTATATTCGTTTAAACACATACACCATACCTATAACCCAATCAGCCGACACACGCTTCCGTCACCTTCAATTACGCTTCCATCAAACTTCTGAATAGACTTGTCAATACTCTACAGCTACACAAAGGCAGGCTTACGGGCCTTTGTTCCCCCTTAACTAATGTAGTTTGTTTCAAAATGATCGGCAGCACAAACAATAGTAACCTCTTGTACATACGGCACATTACTGAGATCAATAAATATAATCAATTTGCTTAAGACAAGTCTATGTAAATGGCTAACGTACGTAGCAACAACCCTATGTACATGGAATCATCATATTAATAACTCGTGAGCAGTATACGAAACTCGGCGTCAGGTGTTTCGGCCTTTCTTCTCAGAGTAGTCAGATAGGAAACGCCGACCTCATCTAGTTTAAAAAAATGATTGACGTGTAAAAGTGTCTGTACAAAACTACAAACCTACTTACAAAAATAAAATCATTTATCATTCATTTAAAACGCATCCAGTATGCGCGTGGGACACCTTATTACGTCGACACAATAAGGTGCCCCGGCTAAGTATTTAAAAGTAAGCCAATGGGCATTGTTCATATTTTTTTAAATGTTGTAATTGAAAAACCATTTCGAGGAATAGCGTTACTGATCATTACGGACTAATTAATTTTGAAAAATATTCATATGTTATTGATATTTTTGATAAAATACGATTGACCTTCTTTGCCCTTCAAATTACGTACGACTGGCTGTACAGTTTTGTATCGTTGCCTCAGAAAATAAAAAGTAAGAGGCAAGTATTGTCTACAATCTGTCAAATGTCAAATTATTGTAAATATGTCAAAAATATAAACATTCTTGTTTATAAATCTCATTATTACATTACATACATTATTTCAACACTCGACAATATCTAATATACTGGAAGAGTTACGGAATACAGGAAGTGCTTTGTTCCAACTTGCAGCAATAATAGTAATAATGTCGCCGCGTGCGTTATTATTCTATTTCTAAGTCACCGCGTCGATTGTTCTAGTGACGATAGAGAGTAGTATATTCCTTGGAGGACACTTACACATAAAAAAAACCATTTGTAAATAAATGCGCTAAGCTAGGATTCGATTATTTAAGACGTCTATTCGGCCTATTGACACTTTGACAGATGTGACATTGTTGACGTTGTGTTGACAGATTAAAATTTTTAATAATGTACTAGTAAGGCAACGGCACTTAATCTTGATGCTACTGGATGACGTCACCTACCTTAAAAACTTAAAATAATTAAATAATTTTTATTAAAATAACTATTGAGCCAATCATCAAAATATTCAAATTAGTTTCTCAAAATGCTCTAAATTTACAAAAAATAAAATAAAATGTAATGGTTAGAAATTTTGGACAATCCCCATTCTCCAGTCTAATAAAATGTAACAAAGCGTAGGTATGTGACGAACTATAACTATATTAACTGATAGGTAAGCTCTAGACCGACTAGAATACTCTCGTCGATTATTCAAGTGTTCGAATTGATACAATGTCAATTAGACGAGCGCCCAGTGCATCACTGCAATATTGATAAGATTGACCGAACGAACAGTTGATGAATATTGATGCTCATGCCCAGTCATTGCGTGCGGCGGTCTCAAAATGTTTTATTTTTATGCATCGATTGAGGGGGCGACTGGATCGATACTTACAAAGCAAGCGTAGGACGTTTAGGAGTGTTTTGAATTATTGCATCGCTATTGGACTACTTAATATTTCAGAAATAGGTACCTCACAAATTGTACAAACTCCAAAGACGACGAAAAGATCTGGCTGTAAATAATCTCATTGAGGTCTACAAAAAGTTCGGCTAGAGATGTTTCGGTGTCAATAACAAAGGTATCACATTTTTTTTCTATTAAGCATGGCTCCAAGTTCAGCAATGCGATTACAGTTTACTGACGCAGCTATTAGGACCTCACGTGTGCAGGTGACAGGGCGGTGCAGATAGGTGAGCCATTGTCTGAGGAAAGACGCTGCGTGCGCATCGAAGGTCTCAGCCGACCATCTATCCCCTTGTAGATTTTCTTTGCTGCGACCGACTTGAGTACGAAGTCTATTTAAGGTTTTACAAGTCGGATACAGCAAATTGTGCCCGGACGAATGTCAAACGCTTGATCCTGGGTACTGTAGGGGTAATTACATGCCGAAGATGCCTCATTGCGATACCTCGCGGTCGCGGTTTAGCTCGCTACCACGATGTCACTTCCATGTAATATAGACACGCACGCACACACCGAATGATACCTGACTGCGATACATCGCGGGCTGCTTGGAGGTTTACCTCGATGTCTGGCATGTGCATGCGTCTCTATTAGTTTGCATTTGTTTTACATGGAGGCGAACTAAACTGTCAGTGTGGTGACGGACTTAAAAAATGGTACTACCCTACTTCCTGTGGGTGTCGTAAAAGGCGACTAAGGGACGTACCAGAGAATGGGCAGCAGCGTTCTCTATGCATTTTACCATCATACTGCGATCGCCAACCCGCCAAGCGCCATGCCAAGCGTGGCGATTATGGCAAACCCCCGCTAAGAATGACAAGCACAAATAATACTTGGCTCTAGTGCCCGGCGGCCCGCCTATCCTTGGCTACGGTATATTGGGGGAGGCCTATGTCCAGCAGTAGACGTCTTTCGGCTGAAATGATGATGATGATGAGTGAGGCATCTTTGGCATTTAATTATTACCCTTATAAACTGGGCGATGTGGAGAGAGATGACGTGTAAATAACTCCCTCGCTACTACGTGTACCTAAGGCAAAGGAGTGATGCGTCTATGGAAGCATCCTACATATTTGCAATAAAACATGTGTGAAGATCTTACCTCCCCATAAACAGGTCCCGAAGGCATCTTGAAGTTAACCATCTTGACATCGAGGACTCCGCCCTTGAAGAACCCGAAGGTCGTGAGGTCCACGTAGCGACGTTCATCGTCCTGTAACAGTGCATCAAACAGGGTCAGTATTATAGCAAAACATGATGGTGATTGCGAGATATTTACCGATAAAGGTTAACAAGATTTTACTTTAAAAAAAAAATTCATTCATTAAGTGACTTTTTCAATTCATATGTACTTTCTGAGTTTATCTCGGACATTACTGATATAGGTGAACGAATACAGCGTGAGGAAACCTGGACTTAAATAGTTAATATTAGTCTGAAATCGCCAACCCGTCGAGCGTGGTGGTCAATGCTAGTGCCTTCTCTGTATGAGGTGAGAGAGGCCTCTGCCTTGCATTGGGACAATAATAGGCTGGTAATAATAATAAATCACCCATTAATTCACTAACAGACAACGCACTGCCTAAACCGCTGGGTCCAGAACCATGAAATTTTGCATTACGAGTTCCTTATAACGAACTAACGAAATAAAGGAAGATTTTGGAAAGTTCTTCTCCTAAACGGGCTAGACAGGGAATGAAAGTGTGGTTATCGAAACTCGGCATTGTTGCCAATGGAAAATCCCATCGTACTGAAACCTATTCATCTGCCTAGCCTTTTCCCAACTATGTTGGGGTCGGCTTCCAGTCTAACCGGATGCAGCTGAATAATAATTGAACTGAAACCCAGTAGGTTATAATATTCTATGTAATATGTAGCTGTATGTTGTTAACAGTTACGTAACCTACATGGATCTATTTTATCTGACATTGATGAATGATAGGATCAAATAATCGATCCCGTCCCTTAATCGTTTGCTTATTGCTGAGCGTCGTGATGTGCCCGACTAAACTTTATGACGATCTCCCTCCATTTTTTGTCACATATGAAGGGAGATTGTCAAAAAGTTTATCTATGACTTGATGATGGAAGCGTATCGTAAGTTGGTGTCCCGGGTCAGCTCATCGTCGATCTCGATCGGAGATACCGACCCTTGGGCATTTAGTTAACGTTATCGTGGCTAGGTTTCAAGCTGAACTAAGAAGTTGAAAGTAATTTATCTCCTGTAACGTTACGACATATATGAGCATATGAAAGATGAACTATTCTCATATGCTGTGGTAAATATATGAGGCAGGCAGCAAGTTGGTGGCAAAGCTGACCAGGTGAGGTTTTAATATGCCATAATGATTCCAGTGCTAGAGAGAGACGCAGCAATCCATGACCGATAGCACCATCCCTTTTTCTGACTAGAATGTAATACTTCATAATACGGCCCCAGGATGCGTGCATTTACGCACACTTGAATATCACCACTCCTGTAGGATATTTTAATGCCGATCGTGATGAAATTTTACAAATAGTTAGCCAGAGAAGGCCATAGGCTACTTTTCATCCTGGGTCATCATAATCTGCCTAGCCTTTTCCCAATTACGTCGGATCGGATGCATAGTCTAATCGGATGCAGGTGAATACCACCTTCATCTTTAATAATAATAGATATAATATAAATATTTGTATTGAAAAATAAAGAAATACAAAATACACGCAGACGAAGTTGCGGGCAACAGCTAGTTTAACTAAAGAATCGAATGTATGAAATGGATTCGAGATAGGCGTAACCCGGAACCCAAATGATATATTGCATTGCATGTTGTATAATATTATAGTAATTGCTACATTTGCAGTGCATTTGTATCCGCAGAAGCGAGGCACGTCTAGTCGTATAATAGTAATCTCTTCGTTTGAACGAAACTTTGGCATGATACACATTCGTTTCAAAAAATTTCATAAAAAGATTTTCACAAAACATCAGTCTATGATTTTTCTACAGAATAATATAGAAAATAAGCTCTATTCCAGCATCCAATTAGCCTAATCAAAATAAGATCCAATAAAGACTTCCACTGTCTAAAGGCGAGCTTCATCTATTTTATCAGATAATACATTATTTTTCCAATAATACCTAATTGGTACCTTTTTCTTTGAAAATTTTTCTGGCAACAAATTGCTGTAAGTTAGTTTAATTAGGTAATTTAATATCTACGTTGTTACCATTCGCAAAACTCGATTACGGTGTGAATGAAGAATGTTTTAATTAACAACAATAATTTTATTTCAATTAAAACTGAATACAAAATAAGTGAAATTTTCTCTGATTTTAATTTAGCCATAGATACCCTGTTTATATAAATAGAGACCAAAAATACAAGTGTTCATAAAATATGCAAGTGCAAAGATACGACACAGAAACAATAGTAAATTAATAGGAAAATTCGCAGGGCAAGATGGACGAATGTAGCTCGGGACTGATAATTAATTAACACAGATGCAGAGCACAGCCAAGCAAGCACAGCGATACTCAGCAAGCAACAGGGATACATTACAAAAAATGCAAAGCTACTAAGACAATCTACTTAATAAAAATATTAATTTCATTCATCAATTCAATAGTCCTGAAATTTTGCAGAAGAGCCTGTATGTAACGAAAGTGAGCAAGCAATAAGGAAGGATTTTTGAAAATTAATCCCCTGAAGGGGTTCAATAGGGGATAAAAGTTTGTCATTTCTGCCGAAGGGAAACCTTCACCACTCGGCTTGTAACTAAATATATAACGTTCTATATAAAGCTGGGACACAGGCCTCCTCTGAGAGAGGGAGTGGGCTATAATCCACCAGGGTTGGTGAGTGTCACGTCTTCAAATTTTTTGTTCTTGGCCGGATTTGTCATCACGTTTACCTTCACCGCAATTAAAATTAAGTAGGTACTTACATGTACTTAATTACTATTTTATAGAGGCATACCTCAAAAACCAATCAATCATCAATAACCGCAGCAGTAGAACTTACATAACTATGACTCTATATAACGTAATTCTCGTAAAGGTATTGTAACGTAATTCTCGCTAGCTCCTCCCCTTTGTCAAGAAATGTTTGTCATATAATTCTCGTTAGCTATTCCTATTGTGAAGATGTTAGTTCCAAATACATAATATGTAAGTTTACATAACGTGTTACTATTTCGATACGTAGCAACGTGATAACGGAAACTAGAACTACAGATATAATTTTGCTTGAATGTTCCTTCTGTAGTACCTGCTACAATTCGGTAGAAATTCCATTAGTGTTTAAATAATCATGTGGTTCATTAATTTTCGAAACATTTTTCTATGATTTTATTTCTATGACTCGTGCCAAAGCGCGCTTTTCGATTTTCAACACTCGGCTCAGCACAGCACGCTTGTATTTAGGAATTAATTTAGGTGTTGCCTAACGTCAGTGAAAACGGCCAGCTGTCTCATAATTTATTCATACGCGTGCCCACATAAATGGTTGGGTTGTAATGTAATGTCAAACTTGTACTTTTTTCCTTTATAAGGCGATTCAATTACAATACATTGTGTATTTTCTTATCAGGCAAACCATTTGCCATTCTTACTTGCGCATAATAACAGGAAAAAGAACCAGTTACATTGTAAACACTTACTGAATAGATGTATAGTCGCAGAGGCATGAATTTTCATACAATTATGGTCAATCCTAACTTATCTAAACTATAATAATTATTATTATTATTATCCCCCACCGCCGTATCTCTACGTTGACGTCGTGGTGGGGCTTGCGCGCTCCGAACTCTAGGCCTGTGCCGAAAGAGTTTACTTTGCCGGAACAGCAGTGCGATTCTGTAACCATCTCAACGTGAAAACTTGGGTGAAGTGAGCTGTCAATTCCTAGCAAAAAGAAACTCACTTCACCTAAGTTTTCACGGTGAGATTTTTACAGAATCGACCGGCTGGTCTAAGGTGAGGAGCCAGACCAAAAGGGATACAGAAACCAGCAGGGCAGCATGTGGCGAGCTGTTGGACAGTAGCGACCCCACGGACCCTATCTCCCGGGAGAAGTCTTGTTCCTCACCTGTGGCTTGCCTTTATTGGCCGGCTGGAGTGAACAATGACGAGGAACAGAGCTCCCATCTCATTCTTGCCTTTATTGGCCGGCTTGAGTGGAGATTCGCAAGAGCAAACGTGCTCGGAGGAAGGAAGCATTCCAGTAAGATGCTGGTAAGGGATCTTGACCGTACTTCTGGGATTGTCCTGATAGCCGAGGAATACCTCTCCACTCCTCATAAGCACCTCAGGATATGTTGCCCCCTTGTCGCTTCGTCACTATGTGCTAGCGACCGTTTCCGGGGGCCCCATTATTGAGTACGCAAATCACCTCCTGCTATTTTATCCGTGTATATATAAAACATTGATCAGGCAGGGGTCATAGTTCTTGGTAACCAGTCCACTTTAGTCACCCAAACCCATAGTCCAACTTTTTATTTTTCCATATCCTGCAATAGTCCTAAACCAACCGGGGGTTATCCTTGGGTGCACTTGCATAGTGCATACAGGGATAATCGTCGGTTGGTGCCGCATTTCATTAAAATTTCGTAAGGACGAGTTGGCTTCGGCCCCTCGTACGCCTTCCAAAGCACCGGGACCGCATGGTCTCGAGTTATGTAAATAAAAAAAAAGATATTTGAAGACTGTGTGTTTTTTTTATACGCTTTCATGCTAAAACGGCTGAACGGATTTGGATGTAATTTGGCACATGGCTAGACCTTGACCGGGGTTAGGACATAGGATACTTTTTATCCCGATAGTCCCACGGGATTGAGACTTATGCGGGTGAAATCGCTGGCTGCAGCTAATATGGTAATAGAATAGAATTAAGAACACCGTTTGAGATGATAGGGTGATGAGTTCATAACATCAATTTCACCGCAAAGATCAACATGTGGTTTCTATCTAAATTCTAAGACATAGCTAAAGTAAGAAGTCAACGTCAAATCATTTATTTCAGGTAGGCCATTAAAAGGCAATCTAGAAAATAGAATTGATTCATGGAAAAGAATGAGAAACAAACTCCATACCTAGTAACTCTTTAAAATGTTGTACAATATTATCTATACATTACTTGATTATAATTATACAGGGTGGCAGGGACATCGATGCACAACCTGCATGATTCTGAACCCACAGCGGTGAAATTATTGGTGGGATATTTAAAAAAAATTGCTGTTCAGTACATTTTGCTCGCGTAGATATTGCGTTGCGTTGGTTTTTTTAATTAGTTTGACTAACATAGTTTTTAAGCTCCATAATACTAACCTCTAATGGGCATGCAAAAATAGTGTGAATTAAATGAACAATGAATGAATAATGATTTCTGGTTTAAGAACTTTATTATTTCTCATTAAGAATTAACAATAATTCGTTTACTGAGAAACTAAATTTACACAAAATGTTTACGAGCGTACAATAACATCGTTAAAAGTAGATTTACAATTATGAATAGGGAGGTAGTGATAAAAAAAATCAAACTAATCACCAACCGAATAAACACGGATCTAAAGCAAAATTGGATGTATTACTAGATGTGGCATTCATGGCAGCGTACTGACAAAATAAAGAACTTTTATTTTGTTTGTTTGTATGAACCCGTTAGCGTTAGCAATAACGCTAGTATTTTTTAATATTTTGATATTATTATTGACACATTATATACGATTTAAGTTGATTTTTAAAACAAGACATGCTTTCGCTTCTTTTATTTCTATGGGTATTTTATTGTACCACCTTCAAATTCAATATTTCGTTTCCCATAATTAACTGTTCTGGGAGGACGTGTTACTAAGTAATTGGAGTTTCGTAGTTTAATTTTTTGTACTTGATGTTTTTTTTTGTGAAATTTAGTGTTGTATGAATATCTTTATGTAATATTTTGCGTATTAGTACACATGTATAGTACTTATATGTTTGGGAAATGTTCATTATTTTGGTTTCCTTATATATTTTCTGAGTTGACGTTCTAAAATGGTAATTAAATAATATTTTGATTAATCTATTTAAACATTTTGTGTAAATTCAGTTTCTCAGTGAGTGAATTATTGTTAATTCTTAATTAGAAATAATAAAGTTCTTAAACCATATAATGATTTTATTCCACTTTTCTATGAAACAGCAGATTTTTTTTGATAACCGACGAAACAATTATGCTCTAGGGGGTCAATTCTGCTCTAAGTCAGTACTTAGAGCAGAATTGACCCCCTAGAGCAGTAACCATGGTTCAGTAACCTTGGTTACAGTTTGCGCGTCGATATCCTCCCCACCACCCGGTATGCGAAGACGATGTGTACATAAAAAAACGGGGTGAGCTAAATAAAACCGTTTAATAAAATTACTATACTCATTAGGTACAAAGTATTAAATATTATCAATGACGAATAAATGACAGATACGCTAGCAGTACCCGTACACATCCATGCAATCGATCAACGTTTGCTTAGACGACTACTAACTAAATTATGTACTTTATATTACATAGAACAATGGCCGACCGCTTAACTGAGACGTTGCCTGAGGTAGCTGCGCGGTGCGGGAGGGGTGATAGTTGTCACAAGTTGACGAATCACTGAGCTCTCGCATCATGTCACCCACAACCCTCCCGCACCGCGGTGCTACCTCAGACAACGTCTCAGTCAAGCGGTCGGCCTATAGTTAAGTAGTTACTCTAAATTCTCAGAATCGATGCTGATATGAATTCATGTTTAACTTTAAGCAAGCATGTTATCAGAAGACGTACCTACTTATTTGATGCGTGGGCGCAGTATGCAAAGGTTCTGATCATATTTACCTACTCCTAGTTACTGATCGTTTAAAGAATTATTATTCGTATTGCGCAAGTACTTCAAAATTGTGTCTGAATAAAATTGATTTATTCAAGTAAGAATTTATTGTTGGAACAATTTAAAAAATGCGAATCTAATTGACTAGCAAGAGAAACAAACTGACCTTGGACCACACCACACTACGTCCTAAGACGTTACCTCGTTTCTCTAAATACGAGGAGTTATAATAGGCACTAGGTTAAAAAGGCACTTTCTTTCAGGTACTATTTTTATATAGTACCTGAAAGAAAGTGATATGTTGGTTATATGTTGGAGAGTGATATGGAGGTTACATGTTGGACTTTATGTATGTACAGCTTCTGCCCGCGACTTCGTCCGCGTGAAATTTCTTGTTACTCCGACCCACCCCGTTGCATCGCATCGCCTGCCCGCGCTATTACTTCGTTTTTGCTTAGCGTTCTTTCTGACTTTTTTTCTTTTTGCTCGGCTCCTAAAGGTCATAGCATGATGTTAAATAGCCTATAGCCTTCCTCAAGAATTGGGCTATCAAATGCAAAATGAATTTTTCAAATCCGACTGGTAATTCCAGAGATTAGCGCGTTCAACCAACCAAACAAACAAACTCTTCAGCTTTATAATATTAGTATAGATTTTTTTTTATATATGTCCACCGATTTCTCCGTCAATTGAAGACCAATTTTGAATTGTGAAGTGGAGGTGATGCTGACTGAGAAGTCAGCTCGAGTTCTCCTGGTTCTTCCTTGGGGAACTCCTTAACAATTAACGTCCCTGGATCGGGAAAAGCAATATTTTGTAAAAGGTGATAAGTAGTTGACATTAGGCTATTGTAACTTAGATAAATTACAAACTGACCCGACACCGACTTCGACCGTAGTTTTTTTTTTTTGTAAGTTTTTTAAAGTCAAAAAATGTATGAATAACACAGAAGAGCTAGTTAACTTCGTATGTCGAGACATATTAAAAACGTAGACAAATTGAAATTGTCTGCCGGTACGGCTGCCCGCATAATAAATCAAGGACATAAAAATGTATGTAATCCACAAAATACAAGTACCGCGTAAGAGAAACACTACAAATGCAGCTATATTTGTCGCTTATTAAATACTGTCAAAGAAGCCAGGAGACCTTCATCTGCTTAGGACTGTTACGACATACAAGGTTTTAAGTTGTTATTAAGGACTTTATTGTAACTTTTGCTGATAAAATAAAATTTAACATTTTAATCATTTGCATTAGCTTGCTTTTTTTATTCCCTGGTAAACAAAAAATCAAATCTATTGATTTATTCTGAAATTGCCTTTCCAATAATACCTTATAGTCAAATGTCTACCATTGATTAATAGCGTTAAAATGACTTTGAAGAGAATTCTTAAATAGGTACGATTTTTGTGACGCCGAGTGTAGTTAGCGACTATACAAAAAGTGCCCGCTACTGCACCCGCGTGGATGTTATGTAAAACCGGGCCAAAAACATATTCATGCAAAAAAAAATTCGCGCGCAGCACCATACAAGTGATGGAAGTGAAACATCTTAAAAAATAACAAATAGGTACGAGAGATTTAGTGGGAGAAACAAAGAGAGTTATCTCTTTCTTCTCTCACATGTAACAAAATGTGCCTAAACGTGACGCGTCCTTGAAATTTCACTCAATTCTTGTCCAATATCGAATCGCCGCCTAAGAAGTTTCACTCCAATAACTTAACACACGTAAATTGGATAAGCGGCTGTCGCCTGCACGCGGAATTAGAAATAAAGGAATGACCTCGCGTTTGATAATAACAAAATGATGTAAGGAATCTACATTCAGGGCGAACGACCTTAAAAAGCTGCTGGGGCAGACATGCGGAAGGTGGAGGACAGGGTGTGGCGAAGCCTGGTAGAGGCCTATAATACAGCATATTATACACTTTTAAAAGGCTGAATTAATTGATTCTCGGAAAATGGTTTGTCCCTTGAAACAGCCCAATCATGTTATAATTGCAAAACAGTGAGTATTCAGAACTCTATGGCAAACAAGACTGTGGTTAATGAGGTGTGTCTGCGGTGATTCCAAGTTAAATACGGTCACCTAAGCGTTGAAGCGTAACTAGTACAATGGAAATTGCAGCAAATTTCGTAAACTGCTACCATTTGACATTGGTGTTTTTATTTTGTTTATTAATTATTCTCGTACATAGCTTGTAGTCGGTTGTTTAGATGGTTATCAATGGAGTGTTGGTGCAGCAGGCCGCACTAAGTGGTAACAAAACCAGTATAGGCTAACCTCGCATTCTATTGAAACTCCGTACTACGCTAGGCCCGCTTCAAGGTTACCACCGCGCGACGTGCGATCTGCCGAAAGTACCAGATCAGGCGATTAAGGTCAGCGCAGATGGAGCAGCAAGATGCTCGAGTAGTATTCATTGATTAATTGCTAATGAGCTTTCAGTATGAAAGTAGCATGCAAAAGACATTATTTTACAAAACTTATGAAAATGATTTTATTAGAGTTACTTTTATTTTGTGATCTATACTAATATTATAAAGCTGAAGAGTTTGTTTGGTTGAACGCGCTAATCTCTGGAACTACCAGTCGGATTTGAAAAATTATTTTTGCATTTTAGAAGTGGTGAATGTGACAACAGACTGAATGGAGAAAAACTGGAATTTGTTGATCAAACTGTTTTTCTGGGAATCACGCTAGACGACAAATTACAATGGAGACCTCACATAACATCTCTTGCGGGGAGGCTTAGCTCGGCCGCTTATGCTGTTAGAAAAATAAACAGTTAACTGATGTAGAAACCGCGCGTTTAGTCTATTTTAGCTACTTTCACAGCATTATGACGTACTGAATTTTACTATGGGGTCGAGCTCTTTATTTTACAAAAAAGAGCTGTCAGAGCCATTTATAATCTACGTCGCCGCGAATCTCTCAGGGAACTTTTTAAAAGGATTAATATTGTGACGGTACCTTGCCAATTCATTTATGAAAATATTATGTATGTTAGAAAAAATCTACATCTTTTTAATAAAATATGCAATAGACATAATTTTAATACTAGAAATAAAGATAAAATACACCAACCATTTTTCAGATTAGTCAAGGTACATACATCTTTTATGGGGTACTGTGTTAAACGTTACAATAAAATACCTTGTGATAATACCTTGCAATTAAATGAAAGAAAATTTAAAACTCACATTAAACATACACTTTGTAAACAAGCATACTATAAATTAGAAGTTTATATCCAAGATAAGAACGCTTGGAAACGTGCTGGTCCTGCTCCATAGGACAACCTAGAGTCTAGACAAAATCAAACTGGTTTCTATTTTAATTGTAAATTTATTCTTTTTTTTACATTCGGTAACTACTTTAACTCACACCCTGACTTATTACTTGTAATTTTTATATTTTATTCAAATGAAAATCGTTTACTTTTACCATAATTGTAAATATGTGAGCACCATGTATCTATCAGATAATTAATTTATATGTCATGGTTTCATTTTTAATTCTTTTACTTATTGTGGTATAGTAATTTTATTATAGGTGCATCGTCTTCACATATTATTATTATATAATTAATGTATGCAAGATATTGTAAAACATTTTAAAAGAGTAATGGTGGAGTTTCTTGCCCATTCTTCTCCATACGAAAACTACCTTTTGGAATGGGCGACTAGAATCAATTCTATTTTTTTTGTAATTTTTGACGTTCAAAAGTGCCTTTTATGTGCCTATTTTAAATAAATGCTTTGACTTGCTTTGACTTACTTTCTACTTTGAATTCAAGGACAGACCCAAGCAAGAGGAATTTAAGTTTAATTATGATGTTACTCAGCTGTGGTATCCCAGGTACCCTTCGTGAGATTGTCAGTAACACCAAGGCATTAGGTAATAGGTAATACGGGCTGGTGTCCGCAACTCCACGTCAATGCGCGTATTTTGCGTACAACACCAAGGCGTTGCTTGCCTTCATTGAGGAGCTGGGGAGGATTGAATAATCGATTTATCCACCCATACACAAAAAACTCAACACCCAAACGCATTGACGTGGGAGTGGCGGACACCAGCCTGTACATATTTCCTATTACTCAGTCGTGACTTGTAGGCCTGACTTATTATACAATATAATATGTTGTTACATAACAGGTTTTTATAATAGTCACCTAAATCTGTTGCAGAACTGACTAAGGCCAACTTTTAAACCCATATTAAATGTGACCATATCAAAAAGCTATTAAAAACTTAAGTCTAATTTGGCACTATAAACTCCTTCAGGTTTCTCCATCAGGACCTTATTAACAAAATGTCGAATATATGTCTACCATCAGTTATTAGCTGATCTCAATCTAAATACAATAAAATAGTAGGTTTAAAAAAGGTACACCTAGTACCTTTTTTTTTGCCATAGATTTTGTAAAGTATTTTCAAGAGAAACATTTTTGATTTTCTTTTTCCTATTTCATAAGTATTTTTGCATCTTCATTTCACTGAGAACTTTACAGACTTTTTAGACACCTAAGTTTTTTACACTTGCTGGTTCTACTTTAAACCATAGGACATAATTTCCCAAAGTATGGGTTGTAATCCACTACAGGGTCACCATAGTTTGGGGGCGCCATAGCATAGTTTAGGGAAATGCAAATATTGGGTGCAATATTTTCATCTCCCAAATGCAAATGTTGGGTGGGCCTTGAAAATTAGGACATTAACTGACCAGGCCAACAGCCAAGTGAATAATTCATTTATTTATCCGAAGACATTTCACCAAAAATTGTTTTGATCACAAGCAATTAACGTAATTCTGGCTCGTCATTGCTGACAACTATCCTTGCCTGTTTGAAGAAGCTATGAAAGTCCTCCTTTCTTTCGGTATTTCTTTCAGTACATTTGCAGCAACCACAATAGAAACCTATGTTCTTCACGCAAACGTCTTCTTCAATGTCCCAGTTGCCACACAGAATTCATTTACTCTTCCTTCTTCATTCAGTCTATCTCTTTGTGGAATGCGTTCCCTCAGGAAATCAGAATGGCAAACTACCGATTATCCTTTAAAGTTAAAGTTCACGAGCACATTTGCAAGAAGCTGGCAGTATCATCACAACCATAATGTTTTCTCACTGTTGCTTTGTTCCTAGTATATTCGTGTATTTATAATGAATAATATTTATTTGTGGTTATATTTGTATATAATTAGGTATATATATTATATTTATAGCTTTAATAGGTTTGCGTCCTAAAATATTTATTCCTCAATTTTGCACAATAGCACCTACCACTGTTTGTCTCTGCGTCAGCCAAAGGTTAACTGGTAGAAAGTGCCTATGGCAATAAGTACGCCTCTGTACATTTGTGTGCTTAAGTATTAAATATAATGATTAATATTAAGACTAATTGCCGCAATAAATTGGACATATCAAACTCATTGCAATCAAGAGTAACTAAAGTTGTAGTTGATGCCAAAGCTATAATGACAAAAATAGGGAACCAGTATATACTTCTCATTGAAATAGCACAATTTCATAAGAACACAGTATTTTTATCTATCAAAGCAATGCACACTTTACTTGTGGTTACCAAGCACAACAACACACAACACGCTGTGAATGTATGGTGAAATTGGAAGTGTGTGTGTGTTATGGGCTGGTACTACTCGTCTTCACCCACACATTCACAACATCGTTGTATACTTGTTTACCACAAATAAAGCGCGAAACGCTTTTTGAGATCGAAATTACAGGAAAGTTTTCAACAAATATTTTGTTGGTTATAAATCATTAACACTTTAATACATTTATTAAATAAATACCCTTCAAGATATTATTTAAGATAAGACAAAGAGTTTCAATGGCCAAATTTACTATTCGAGATAACTGTGATCCCCGAGTAATAAACACACAAGCTTATCAATAAAAATGAGCCAAATAAATAGAACAGTAATTTAATTTCATATGTGAATTAAAGTTACTTGAGATTTTTTTTTCTTTGTTAACTTCATAAATACCACTTAATCCTAAGCTCCAGCTGGATTATGTGTGAGAACAATATTCTTTTAATTCGATTATGAGGAACTACAAGACGAGTACACAAAACTGGTCCACATCAAACAATGTTTTACAATCGACAATGCAAGGCTTCGCATTTTTTAGTTATGTTATACTTATAGAACAATGACACCACGACAATAACCATAATTAATTACCATATGGTTTTTATGAATTGATTGCTCTGTAAGTATCATAAATTTTCCTACAGTTACAAGTCATAACTTTAACTTACCGAAAGTTGCAGTTTGTGTATTCTACACGACACAGTTGCAGCTACCACCAAGATGCACAAAACAGCCTTTTTCACAACACAAATCATGTTTCATGACGGCATTAATTTTGAAATATTAAATTATATTCCTTACTATCTAAAATATCAATTCTTCACAAAAACATTTCCTCAGTCAGTGACGGAGATAAACACGGCAGGTAAGTTTCATACAAGACAGATTGTCTATGACTTACTTTGTGACTATGCCATGGATCACGTAAGTAAAGTAAAGGTGCCCACACACATAAATATAATAGATAGTCTTATAAATAAAGTTATGATCTTATGGCGCCTGCGCGTGCGAGCGCTCTCGGTGAGTCATCGCGAGAGTACTCGCGGAAGAATCTCACTCGTCGAGGCACCGCGACTCCGCGAGGCATGACAAGTGCGAGAGTATACTGCCGGTCGATTCTGTAAAAATCTCACTGTGAAAACTTAGGTGATGTGAGTTTGTTTTTGCTGGGAATTGTCACTATTGACAGCTCACTCCACGCTCACTTCACCTAAGTTGAGATGGTTACAGAATCGCACTGCAGGGTCGCACTCGTCACTCGACACTCGCGCGAGCGCTCTCGGCGAGACATGGCGATAGCACTCGCAGAAGAGTGTACAGGCGCGCCATGGACTTGCGTACAAATATACATGTTAAATATAACAAAGGACCTTCACTATATGTACGGGGTTTTCTATTGTAATGGCGTTAGGAGGGACCTTATACGATCAGTCTTGTCATCATTGCAATCCGCTCATTGTTGTAAAACTGATTTCGAAGGATTTAGTCAAATGGAAATCTACGACTCTTAGCGCTTACCTAGCATTACACGGTCAATCTAATTTACCACCTAACTAAGATCACGGATTAAATTGATTGCAAGTTGTTGATCGTCCAAGGTCCCTCTTAGACTGACCACATAATCTTTACGGTCAGGGTCCCTCTAAACGCTAACGAAATATTCTATGATTCATATAAATGTATGTATGTACTACTCGAACTAAGGCAGATCTCACACTACAACGCGTAAACGGAGCGAAACGCCTCCGAATTACAAATTCAATAAACACGCGTTTCCGTGTAGAAATCACGCGGGGGGCGCGTCCCACACACCAGACGAGTAGTGTGAAATCAAGGCTTTTAAGGCGAAAGCGCCAGGGTAACCCGCGAAATTCATTTTTTTTTAGGATTTTTGCAATTTGCTGGTCAGTATTAAGTTGTACGTTGATTAATATATTATTCGCAGCTGTAACAAATATGTATTTACAGAATTATAATCATTAAAGTCTTCAACACAACTCTCTAAGACCACGTAACCCCAAAGAATAACTGTTTCATGAAATCGACATCAATTTGATTTTGTCTATATGTATAATAAAACAAAAGGTTCTTCTTTTTTTTAATATTAATAAAGAAATGGGAGTGCCATTTCTTTATTAATATTAAAAAAAAGAAAGACAAGTAGTATTTGCTCTTAATCTTCATTATGTTATCTTGTGTCAGCACTAATGCAGTTCATATGCCGAGGCAGTCAATCAGTAGGGGCGGGTGGCAGCAAGGTCGACCCCCCATCGGCAAGCAAACGCGCCAAACGCACATCCAAGTATGTACAGACGCCAGCACATCAACCTACCACAATCTGTCAGATTTTCCCAATCAACTTTGAACCTTATGCTTTAGCGATAAAGTTGAAAATCTATTAAAGAAATCTGACAGATTGTGGTAGGTTGATGTGCTGGCGTCCGTACCTTATAACTCACCTAGAGCGTTCGCCTGTAATGTAACTTTTCAGATTCGATTTTGAGCATTAACTTGATTCCACAATGTCAGACGAAGCGCTCATTGTGCTGAGCGCGGCAATATTAATTCGAGATTGTTATTTCAAAACCGACGAAATACAGGCAGTTTCCATATTCCACATAGAATCAACCATGTATCATCAAGTGGCGCACTCTAATGCTCGTCACCAATGTAATGCTCGAATCCGTAACATTACAGATTGCGCACTGTACAGTGCGTGCCACGTAAGAAGAGACTTGACACACCACGTGGTTTGACATGCGCAGTACACGATTTTAGGTATCTTTAGCGGTATGAGGTCTGAGTGCGGGACGGGACCGGACGTCATAGGGGCGGCGGAAAGAGGCGCGGGAGGCGGGGTCAAGTCTCTTCTTACGTGGCACGCACTGTAATGCTCGGTTCTCCTCCCTCACTGTTGTAATGCTCGACTCTGTAACGTTACATTACAGGCGAATGCTCCAAGTGCCTTTATAAACAAGTATAATCAGCCTATAATGATCAAAATAATTCGCGTATAATATTCCCACTACCGGGACTCAATCTTCCTCTCTGTGAGAAGGGGCGGGCCGTGGGCACATGTCTTAGAAGTTTTGGTTCCAGGACTTGGTCGTTTTCCTTCACGGTTTTGAGAAAAGAAGTGGTGAAATAAATTTACTAAGTGAACCGAGATCGATTCAGAACCCACTCGTAACTCGGGGCCGTTACCACTAAATTAATTTCTATTTTCTTTTTTACAAGAACATTAATATATTCACATGAAAGATTTTCTAGAATGCCCGTTTGACTAACAATAGGTAGATGACACCTTAATGAATGCCTAAATAAAAACACGCTGTTGGATTTTGAACTTTCGCCGAGCCGGAAGCAGATTTTCTCAAGTGGCCATGGCCATATTGCCCATGGGTTATTTTTAGTTCATTATGATGCTTTGTAGAAAAAAAATCAGAAAGAGTACCATACCATCTGTAATAACAGTAAATAAGCTATGCAAAGTTTCTAAATTCGATCCCTTTCGGAATTTGATAGAGTCATATTCTTGTGTTTGACATTGTCCAGTGTTTGTCAAAATATAATATGGATGAAGAAGACTTATTTTTACTAAAAAAAAAAATCTTTAAGTCCCGCGGCCAGACACACGGGCAACTAAAATTAACAAAAGGAGAGTTCCAAAGTAGTATAATATTCCGAAGATTTTTAAACGCTTATGTGATGTTTGTGTGACCTTATTAGAAAGCTTATTTATTAATCTGCATGATTATAGTTAAATAGTTTAGTCATAATTTCTCCCTTCCTCGGATCGCACATCTACCAAATGTGTTTGACCTGTTCCGACGCGACAAAGTAAATGCAAGCAAAATCGCTCGTATCTGAGTAAGTAAAAGTAGTGATTTGTTCATGAAAAGAGATTATTGATTTTCGATTTAGTCTTTGGTCATGTCATGTTGAGTGCACGGCCGATTTCTATTGCACCGATAAAATAATATTTTCACATTTTTGTCATGTAATTCGTATATAAAAGAAAAACCAAGTAACCTAACATACCGGTTAATGACCTGTTTACTAATTAGCGGCTATTCGTCAAGTTATTGAACGCCGGTCTGATTCGGTGCTAAAAAAGTTAGTTAATCGTGTGATTGTTAGGGTTTTTCTGCTATTAGATTTGAATTCGTATTAAAATTTACTTTTATCGTTTCACCGCCAACATGAAATTATTTTGGCAATGTTTGTTTTCTCCTCGTCTGTATAAGGTGTACAGGGACGGGCCGAAAGATGTAAGTTTTAATCGATATTTTATGCTAAGTACTTGAGTCGTAATTAATAAAATTATTGTTGTAATTAAAAGTAATTTATAAGTTTTTTAAAATCATATTTCTATAGCAAGTGTTTTAAGCATAACATTAAAAAATTACTGGTCAGTGGGGGGCACTATGAGAAGCAAAGAAATGTGAAAAAAAAACAACTTTTAAATGAATTTAACATTCTAAACAAGATTCAACTGAAAACTTGTTATAAAAATATGATTTTTGGCATTTTCAATCTTAATAGCAGTCGAGACTTTTGTTGTAGTAGTAAAAAATGGTCAAGAGGTCCTTTCCCATAGGAAAACAGTACTTTTATTTTTGGGTACAAGATGAATGATGTGTATTATAGTCGCGAATCATATTTTGATCAAGGTACAACCTGACACTGACCTGAAAATTGCAAAAAACGTGAGAAAAATTGATTTTCGCGGGCTACAACTGCGCATTCACCTTACCATACTTTGTCTCGCACTGATTTTTATCACCCTCAGACCAACTTCACCAACTGCTGGACACAGGCCTCTTTTTCTTCATACTTATCTCCAAGATCTTGTGATAGTCTCATCCAGGCTTAATGGCAACAAAGTGTTCCACCCTTCTCTCTTCCACACAACCATTCTTGATTCCAGTTCTTGGCAGCTACTCGGTCACTGCCTAATTTCATCTGTCATCTTCATAACTTGCCTGGTGTGCCAGCCAAATTTGTTTGGGTTTTATTACTTGTATATTAAAATTTTTCTGACCTTTTTCTGAATTAGGATCTTCCATTCTCCTCGGAACCACATCCTTGGAGCTAGTTCAATTTCAGCTTTATGCCAAACATGGTACACTCCATAGCTGTCTTTGCAACTCTTAACATGTACACAGCTTCCCATGGGTATCCGGCTCTCGACATTGTAAATCATAGTGGGCAGAGCACACTGGTTATAGAGGCGTATCTTCATGCATTCAATATAGGTAATACAGGCTGGTGTCCGCTACTCCAATGCGTATTTCACATATTAGTGGGAAAAACAATTATTTAATCCACCCCAGCTCCTTAAAAAAGGCCAGCAAGGCCTTGGTGTTACTGACCATCTCACCGTCTGACTTTCTTTTCAATATCTCTATAAAACTTTCAACATCATTGTGCAAGCCTTTTCTTCTTTTTGATATTTTACCTTTTGATGTTTTCTCTACCTTTTGGTTTTTAATTTTGATTGACATAATATGTATAATATATAGTTTGTTTTACTATCAGAACCAGCGCATTTATATTTCCGTAGTTAATAATCACATAAGAAGACACCAGACTCAAAAAAAAACCCCAGGATTCCTATCCTGGGTTTTTCTTTAAAAACCCAGGATAAGAACCCTTTGCCATGCTGTGCCACCAGTGGGCACCGGCCCCAATGTTTCAATTGTATAAATTGGAACAAGTTTTCTAAACTACTTGATTCTAGATTCTGCTTTCAGGAAAATGTTATCAATTGTGTTTTAGGCTGATTTATCCTTATGGCCTGTTACAATTTATGTCTAGGTCCGTGATTAAGTTTTCCGTATTGAAACGATGTTTCCTATATTTTTTAAGGTTCCGTACCTCAAAAGGAAAAAACATAACCCTTATAGGATCACTACGTCTTTGTCCGTCTATCAGTCTGTGAAGACCCTTTTTCTCAGGACCGCTTGGAGGTATCAAGTTGAAATTAATTACAAATACGTAAGTCTACGGTCCCTTGGAGCTCTAAAAAAAATCAAGCTTCTAAGTCAACGCAATAAAAAAAGGCCATTTATGCGATATACTTGATAATCGCAAATAAATGAAAACCTATAGGGTAGCTCCCGTTGACCTAGAATCATGAATTGGCAAGAAGCAAGGCAGCAGAAACAAAGGAAAAATAAATTCGTTAGTTTATATTTTAATCACAAAAAATATTTTTTTTGCGATTACAAACTTATATTTGCAGTTGTAGAATTGACCGTGGCGTATGGCAGAACATGTTTTTGAACTACAATGTTAACTTTATGTTTGGGATAAATTCATCCTAACTACGGAACCCTTCATATCCAATTCCGATCACCATGTATGGCAAGCCGATCCCTTGGGGGAAGCAAGCTAAATACTTAGGTGTGAACCTTGATCACCAACTTACCTTCAGGCAGCTCGTTCGCGCACCGCTTTCGCTCTCAGTAGGCTGCAATTTATATTGACTGCCCGCAGCAAATTGTCACCCAAGTGACGCATTACGCAAATACTCCGCGGTCATCCGTCCCACCATGATCTATGCTTGCGTCGTCTTCACACACGCTAAGCCACACCATCATCATAGGATGCAAATCTCCAGAGCCGAAGATCACGGGAGCCCCTTTCTATGTCCGCAATGAGAATCTACACTTAGATCTCAGAATGCCCATCGTACTAAAAGATTAAACTGACGACACTATAACTGCCACGTTTCTTTGGTACAACTGTAAGCCTATCAACTGAAACCGCTGAACAAACAGCTGAACGTGGCGAAACACACCAGCTACATTACGACAAAAGCCAGCATATCCCTGTGGCAATGCAAGCGAATGCTTGGCAAGAATTGGGGGATTAGCCCCAGGGTCACTCACTGGCTATACACCACAGTTATCCGACCAATTATTACATACGGCTCACTAGTCTGGTGGCCCAGAACAGACCCGAGCACAGCCCAAAAAGACCTTGAAAAGCTGTAGCGGTTCGCGTGTGCAGCAATCACTGGCTGCATGAGAATCACACCCACTGCTGCCCTACAGGCTATGCTTGGACTGCCGCCTCTACACCTCATAGTGCGGGAAGAGGCGGCCCTGGCTGCCTTTAGGCTTTTCAAATCAGAGACCCTGAGCAAAGACTCTAGGGTCAAACACATACGTTTAAAAGAAGATGCGATCAAACGGCAGCCAATGATGGCATCACCCTGCGACAAAGCCCCGAAAAAATACTGATTCCAAAAGCATTACAACATAGTGCTTGAAGAGGAGCAGTGCGACTACTCAGGCCCGAAGGAACTGAGAATTTACACTGATGGTTCAAAGACCGACTGCGGAACTGGAGTCGGAGTCTTCTCAGACGACCTCAACATAAAAATATCCAAACCGCTGGGAATGCTCAACACAACAAGTAGAGTGTGTGGGCATAATGCAAGCGGCTTATGCCATAGCGGCCAGGAGAGTTACGGACACCCATGCCAAGTTCGCATACTCTCCGACAGCGCCTCAGTCCTCCAATGCAAAAAATGCATCACATCGAACCTAATACTAGAATGTCACAATGCGCTTGAACGGGTAACTGTATCGAACCGCAATACTGTGACACTGTATTGCGGTTCGATATAATGTAGTGTAGTGTGTAACACTACACACTACAATGGATAAAAGGAGACAGTGGATCGCTAGGCAACGACGCAGCTGACGAGCTGGCCAGAAGTGTTTCCAGTAAGTGGTTTGTGGACCGGAGCCTATCATGCCCATCCCCTTAACCAACTATGCAGGTGGCTACAGGAGCACTCACACACAAGCAGAAAGCTGGTGGACGTCGTCACCAGGATGCAGGCAGTCCAAAGAAGCTATGCCGTTATTGGATAGCAGGCTAACCAGGCGCTTATTACGACTGGACAGGAAAGGCCTGCGCATGATGACGGGGAGGGGACCATCACGGGACACTGCTCGCTAAATAAACACTTTTACACATTAGGCATAACGGACAGTCCCCTGTGCAGGGCTTGCATGGAGGCTGATGAAACCATTGCGCATGTGCTCTTTGGGTGCACAGGCCAGGTCACCTAGATAAGGTCAGAAACCCTCGGGACACCCAGATCGTACACAGATGTTCTCAACAGACCAGGAGACTTAATCGGCTTCTGGAGGGAGGTGGGCTGGTTGGAATAACCACCGGCCGCCATGGCCCAAGCACAACTTATGGTCCATTGAAGGACTAAGTGCGGAAACCAAACCCATAACATAGAACATAGACAAAGAACATGCCCACCGTACAGCAGTTCATGAAACACCAAACCCCAATCCCCTGATTGCGGCGGCCGCCCGATACACTCACTCCCGCATAAATGTAGAATTCGCCGACCGAGGCATACCCTAACACTCCCCGACGACGCCACTACCATGCTCCAGGAGAGTAGTAGGCCACGCTCTTATATCCTCGTTGTCGAGGCCCGCCGCGACGCCCCAGTCTATGTCCGCCCCGACCCTAGCTCGAGCCAGCTCGCGTCGCTGAGCCTGTAGCTTTAAATTCATCCCTAAACAATTCTGATCCAGCCTATCCCTTGCTGCCCTCCCCCAGCGACGCCCTAACCCGAGGTCCGTACCCCGCAGGGGGTGCCCTTACCGTGTAGTCGTTTAGTTTTTGAGCCCTGCCTGGAGGCCTTAATTCATTGAGGCATCCACAGGTTAGTCCGGTTACGCAGACGACAACCACCTAGGTCGACCTGCGAGATGACATTAAAAAAAAGCTTCATTTTGTGTGGTCCGACACGCACTTGGCCGGTTTTCTGCATAATATAGCAACAAGACTTTAGGGCTAACTTATGAGACATACACACATGCCAGTTGTATTGGCAACAAACGCGAGTCGCCAATCCCTCAGCGAGCTTTACTGTTGTCTTCTTCGCTTTCCGGTTAAGCTTAGCATTACGGCCTAGTATAACGTCCCCACTGCTGGGACACAAGCATCCTCTCTATGATAAGGAGGTTAAGCTCGCTGTAGTATAATCACACGACGGGCGGATGAACCTAGCTCACGGCTCATCAGCAATGTTTGGTATTTTAACGGATGATCGACGAACAAGCCAAGTCCAACCTCTAGGATTTCATAACCACGGTTTTAGGCTCGCAACTACTCTTTTCTAATACACGAGCAAACTAAATAGTGGTTCCTCATAGCATATATGTGGCGCGCTGTGCTAAATTTCATACCTCTTGAAAGCCGTAAGCCCATCATACTATAGTCTGTTCCAAAAGTAACTGATGAAAGTGTAAATTAAACCCTGTTCAGGTTAAATTCATACACAATCACTCACTAAAGGAAATTAGTAACACATTCATCTGTATTTAGAAGGTTTCGTTTTGATATCTCACCACTTTTTACACCAATTATTGTTTGAATAACATTATTAAATTGTAATTAAATACCATCGAGGCCAAAAAGTCAATAACTGTCAAAAGAAAAACATCTTTCAGGTTATGTAAAATTAGAATTTGGGGTTTAAATATTTAAAGCACTCAATTGTAAGTGGTACAGTCAGCATCAAAATTCGATTATCACTTAAGTTTTTTTAATCTCGGTTATTGAGCAAAATATTAACCCTTCAGTTTTTTAAATCTCAGTTATTGAGCAAAATATTTGTTCAAAATCGCATTATACTTCTGCTGCAATTTCGAACAAATATTTTGCTCAATAACTGAGATTAAAAAAACTGAAGTGTTAATCGACTTTTGATGCTGACCGTACTATATATTGGCATCCACGGAAACGCTTTCAGATCTATTGGTTTACATTTTCATCAGATTATTTTGGAATAGACCATCAGTAGCGTGAGCTTGGCTCGTCAACCCGTGATACTGTGGTTTTGGGGTGATGCTCCACCGAGCTTGGCTTAGAACAACTG
This sequence comes from Luperina nickerlii, assembly GCA_963855955.1. Taxonomy (NCBI): domain Eukaryota; kingdom Metazoa; phylum Arthropoda; class Insecta; order Lepidoptera; family Noctuidae; genus Luperina; species Luperina nickerlii. The sequence goes on from OY979662.1 coordinate 7,032,831, forward strand.
TTGGCTTGCTGGTGTAACAAGAAAGACGAGCCACGAGCCTAAAACCAGCACCCTAATTGCGTGACACACATCAGTTACAATCTGAATCATTTATATTGCTAATCCATTGCTTTATACATATGTTCGAAAAATTTGTCTGCTCAACAACGTATAACGCAATGAATGTTGTTTTACTATCAAAATGAAGCGATTGCCACTGATAGTGTGTTTCGCAATTACCCCGCTGGGTGGTGGATCAACGCCTTGAGATGGAAATTACACCATGAATTTAGTCAGTTATTGTAAATGTAATTCATTCCTTTTGTTCTAGTCTCTGTACCAACCCCAAGGACTGGAGAAATATGGTGACATGGTTATTTCGACGGTAAGATTTAATTATACAGGTTGGTCCAAATTGAGACGTCAATAAAAAAAAATCCTCATAACTAGGGGTATCCGAAAATACCCCATATATGTTCCGCGATTTTTGATAGTTTGTGAGATGTGAATATTTTTGGGGAAATTCTTCGGTTAAATCTTTAAATATTTATAACTTTTTCGACAAGCTATTTTTATGTTTTTTTTTGCGATGGTACTATGATGAAATACTCTTTCATGTATAAAAAAATATCTTCCTAACATTAGTGCAAGATACAATTTTTTTATCGAAAGTGAGAAATTTACTTTCTTACGATTAAAAGTTGATTTTCATCGAAAATCTTTTATAATAAAACTGATTTTGCTCAATTGTGTGTTTTTTAATTCACCTAGCAAAAAGTTAAAACAACTAAGTAAGCATTAAAATTATATAACCTTTCTAAAGCACTTAAATTGACAGTTTTGATAATTACCAGTAATAATTTTACCTTTTAAAATCAATAATAATAATAGGTACTTAATTAAAAATTATTCCATTTGATAAAAATTGCGTTTTTTGAGTAAGAACATTTTATTTATTTATTTAATATTTTCTCACACTAAAAGGTATAAAGGCGGACTTAATGCCTTGGGCATTATCTACCAGTCCACGAAGGGTGGCGAAGAGATTAGATGGCAGGTGCTTTGGTTGAACCAAACAATGATAAAAAAAAAACTATTCAAATTATTGAATTATAAATAAAACACGTACACTAATACATAAATAGGTTAAAAACCTATAATACACATACATACTTACTATTTACTTTAATATATACTTATAATATAGTTCATATTATATACAAAATCATCCGAATCTATCTACCTACCAAAGGGGAATGCCTACTCTCCATAGTGTCCTAGGCCCAAGATGGACATCAGATATTATTATAAAAATGGAGTGTTTTAAAATCATAATAGTATTAGATATCTAAAAAATATATTCAAATTGACGCCACTATTTCAGAAAAAAAAAAAGTTTTGAGGTTATTTTCTATATGAAAAAGTGTGGGACTGTGAGATACTTCAAGAACTTTTCTTTTTTCAATGCTTGATTATGATAGGAGGGGTGTTCCTAATATATTTTTATCCAATTGTAGTTATTAGGGTATAAAAAAACACATTTGCTATTTTAAATATCTTATGGTTTGTATATTTACCTGCTGTGGCGGAACCCACTGCTATATCACGCTTATTTCTTCGGGTTCCAAGGTATGATTTTGAATATCGGTCAGGTTAAGACCACAATTCACACAATGTACTTCAGTCATTGTGTAAAACGTTATTGATCGGTATCCAAAATCGAATGCAGCCGTAATCCTTGATTCGAGAGCCAAAGTTGTCGTTGAAGGTGAGAACAAAATCCATAAAACAAAGCCGAAGTCGTTGGTAAAAATCCGAATCAAGTTCATATAACAAAGCCAGGTCGCAGTAAAAGAAATCGAAGAAAAATCAAAACAAATCCACATCGAGCGCAAGCAACAAGCGAAGTGTCAGACAGAACTGTCAGATTCAATTCAGTGTTGTCACCATCGCGAAAAAATAAATATATCGATTACTTTTTTAAGTAACCGATAATTGGATTTATTTTTCTTATTCTGTTTTTATACGAGTACCTACACATTAGTTTTTATTTTAATATGTTTTCTTGTAGTTGGTTTTTGATTAAAATACCAGTAAAGTCCCGTGGGTATGCCGTTGAGGTTATTGTATTTAATTATATATCGATTCGAATCGATTGATTAATGACAATCTGAAAATATGATTTTGATGCTGGCAATGTTTTGCCAGCGTCAAAATCATTCTCCATTGAAAAACTTCTTGTTTGTTCAATGGAGTTCCTTTTTTTAACGAATTATTGTAGATTGTAGTGGCGGTCATTTGGAAGAAAGTAAATACATATTTTTTTATGGAAAAATTAATGCATAAAGTATTTTTTCTCTAGTCTAATGTCCACTGAGGGCCTCAAATGGGCATTGTCCTTTCATCCAAATCCGTTCACTAGCCGTTGCGTTATCGAAACTTTTATCTATGTATGGGTAGGTAGGAATTCAAAGTGTGTATGTGTAAGATAAAAGTTGTAGAAAATTGTATTAGCTTTCATTACGTAGGAGATATTTTTTTTCTACGACGGCGACGCACCGTTTCAAGATATTAGCGAAAAACTCAAAAGTCGGAACTTTTATCCAACTCCGGCTCACCTAGACGCGGGGACTTTTAGTATGTTTACTCCCTAAGTACCCTGAACAACTTTCTGAAAAAATCGCTTAGGGCCTTGCTCACGCACTCTACAACTGCTTTGTTAAGTGGACTAAGATGTCCCCGAACAATTTCCACAAAATTTATAAAAAACATATTCATAAACTATCAAAAATCCTAAACTATCAAAAATCGCGGAACAGACATGGGGTATTTTGTCGGATACCCCTAGGTAGATAAAAAAAAATAAGATTCCTCAATCTTAATTATTTTTTTATCTACGTCACTATTTGGACCACACCGTACTTATTATCTAATTCGTTATTTTTCTAATCATGATTATTTTTTGCACTGGCATTATTTATAGACACCATGGTGAAAGACATCAAAATAAAATGAATTTATTTATTTTAGGCTCATACGCTGTTGAACATAAGTATGTACACGTCGCCCTTCATCATAATGTACCTTATGAAACGTGGCTTCTTCACTATAGACGAGATGAAGTCACTTGGACGTTTCTTTGGCGGGCTCACCTGTCTCTTGGCCGTCTCGTTCATTATACGAGCATATGGAAGAACATCCAGCCCCAAATATGTGCGCTTCATAACGGCACTGAGAACTCCGACGATTGATCGTGAAACCTATATGACGGAACTCAGAAAATATGATTTTGACATCAAATCCTGGCCGACTACTTTCAGCGTTGCTACCAGAGAAGGGTGAGTGGTGACGCAGTATATTTGGGTGTAGGAGGACTGTTTCACTGCTGTATACCAAACAAGGCTTTTCACTACTGTAAGATGAATTAAAATTAAATAGAAGTTAAAGCTCTTAAAAAATAAAATTTAGCTATTTTGTCAGCTTGTCTTGCGTGGTATAAAACAGTCGAAGCCTCCTAGTATGCCAAGCATGTAACCTTTTAACTGAACAAACTCCAACTTACCTCAGACCGTCATTTTTAATAAGATTTTGTTTGTTTGTTTGAACGCCTCTCAATTTGTTAAACTGCCAGTCGGATTTAAAAAGTGTTTGGACCTTTCTTGAGGAAGGTTATAAGAACCGAAGCAGAAACACATTTTAACATTACATTAGGAACCTTAGAAGCCGAAAAAAAGTCAGAAAGAACGCTAAGCGAAAACAAAGTAAAAACGCGGGTAGGCGATGCGATGCGACGCAAAACTTTACGCGGATGAAGTTGCAGGCAGAAGCTAGTTAACAATAAGACAATGCTGTAGCGTAGACGAATTACAGCTACCGTAGCAAACATGCAGCTCAACTAATTAGCTAACATTTGGGTAGGTAGCTTTGAATCTAAGTATGCATACGACACGAGCGGCAATGGCAGCGGCAACTGCAGGGCGACACGCGTCGACGGCTGCAGCTGCAGTTGCCTCTGCCGTTAACGCGTGCCGCTCGTGTGTATGCACACTAAGGCCGGTTTTAATGCTTGACCGACCGTCGGTGCGTACCATCGTTCCTGACAACAATATTATTGAAGTTTTGAACTAGTAGGTTTCATCCTTTTTACGACGATACGCGCATCCGTACGGTCGGTCCACCGATCGGTGTAGCACTGAACGCGTTAATATGTATCCATAGCGCGTCGGTCGACCGACGGCACGCATGCGGACGCGCTTGACCGACGGTCCTCGTACGCAGTGCGTAGCAATATACGCGTGCGTACTGTCGGTCGAGCACTGTCACGACTTGTAAATTTTCATACAAATGACAAGCGCGACCGACGTACGCACCCACGGTCGGTCAAGCACTAAAACCGGCCAGGCTGCCTTTCTACCAGGGATGAGCGAGGACGCGTAGCGAGGGATGTGTGTGAATCCAACCAATAACATCGCTTCATTTTTATAGCTTGAACAAAGTTAGCGTTGGTATTGGTTAGTTTTACACGCATACCTCGCTACGAATCCTCGCTCATCTCTGGTGGAAAGGCAGCCTAAGAGCAGTTTCGCACTACATCCGATCCGAATCCGAGCAATGCCAGTCCGAAGTCACCATAGTCCTATTTGTATGAAGGGTTTCGCACTAGATCTGAACTCTATCCGTCCGAATTTAGAACATTCCCAATTTGGATTGAAATCGGATCTTTAATTCGGATCGGATGTAGTGCGAAACCGCTCTAACATAGCTACTATGGCTTATCGTAGTTCTAGAGAACAAATTAGAAAATAGTGAGTTTTATATATTTCTTCTGTTGGATTGGCCCATTTGTTGAAACCATAAAGCAGCAAAACTCAACTGGTGAATGCGATTGTTATTTTGTACATACCTAAAATTATTAAGGGACTTACATGACCTAGAGCGCGGTCACTGTCGGACTCCATAGTAAAGAAAGAGAAGCACACAACGCTGGTAATTTATTGCAAAATATGACGCAATTATTTAATAACAAAATATCTATTGTTTGGACGAAAAAAATAAAACACTAGTATTTTAGTACGTGGTTGTAGAATAATCTGACAAAAAATCAGATGGATTGTATGTATACGTATATTAGTGTGGTTTTTATTGTAAAAATAAAGTTTTTAGAGGTATCTTCATGATTTTTTTCTATCGTATCAAACTAGTTGTCTTATGTTTTCAACACACTATCTACCTAGCATATATCCTGAAGAATATCATATATTTTCTGATTTTGTTTACTGTAGTCGATCATATATTTTTATTGATTCTAAAACTTGCGTTGTTTGTGTTTAGGTCTTGTAAGCCCCTTAAGAGTAATCTAGTCGTGAGCTCGAACTCATTGGTGGTCATGGCCAAAAAGCACGCTGTCTCACCTGGTTTCGTGTCTGACAGAGCTAGTATCAGTGATGAGCAGTTAGACGCTAGTTTACACGCATAACGTCTAGTTCTCACGCACAGAAATACCGTTCCAAACTGATAGGCGCGTAAAAAAATTAGAAAAGTGCTTTGGGAAATCGAGTTTTATGAAAAAACCACTGCATAAATCAATTACAAATAAAGTTTATTGAACTCTTCGATAACTGAGCTTTGTCGGTACGGATTTGGTTTTGAAGATTTTACAGTTATTCTATTACTTATTTACACCCAAAGTTACGTTAAAAATAGCAAGAAAAACGAATATTTGTTGGCTCATAACTTTTAAATGGCTTTTTATTTGACTATTCTATTTCCGTACAGACAAAATCAATAATAAATCAAAACGATATCATATTTAACTTTGGATACACAATGTAAAATAGTGGAGTAATACTCCCGTGTATGGAAAAAATATCGACTAGTGGCACTATAAGCATGAATACTACGATCCAACTGTTTACTGCATGCACTGGCCTGAACTGATGTTTATGTGACCCTATTTGCTTGGATGTTGTAGGATGGTATGGTATTTTTCATGCGCTAGCAGTAGTGGCTGTTGCACAAACATCAACTTTTGTATACAATGCAGTTTCTCTAAATCACACCTGCTTAACACTGTTTTTTGCAATGCATGACAGTTTTATTACTTGTTAACACTAAATTACTTAAGAAACAATTGATCAAATGTTGGTATTTAATTCTGGATGTCTTATTTCAGTAGTTCACAGGATCCTATCATAAAGATGGATCCAATTCATGTAGGGTAAGTACCCTAAGAGGAAATTATATATATCTGCTTGCCCCTCTCGAAACTACAAAGTCACTACCTGACAAAATCACTTTCGGAAATTCGAACTTAACCTTAAGGCGAAAGCGTCACCATAGCGCATCCACCTTAAGCCTATATTCGCACGGACGCGGACGTAAACATTTATCGCGGCGGGATTTTATCGCGCACTGGATTTTCAACTCTTGGTGTTGAGTTGAGCCGAGCATTGATAATCGTACAGAGCGCACCACAGCACAAAAATACACTGTTGGATTTTCAACTCTAAGCGCTGAAAATCGCCGCGGGATAACCACCCGTGGGAACTTGGGCTAAGGCAAGGAAATATTTAATGAAATGTAAGAATATTTTCTATTCAATTGCACCAAACTACGTTTTTTGTGCATAACGAACTCAGAAATTGACTTCGTCAAGGAAATATTTAATGAAATGTAAGAATATTTTCTATTCAATTGCACCAAACTACGTTTTTTGTGCATAACGAACTCAGAAATTGACTTCGTCTTTTCTAGCTGCACTTTATCAAGTGCAGCTCCAGTGTATGCATGTACAGTGGTTTTCAAACAGCTAGGCTAGGTATCTGCAATGTTAAGGCACAATCGGTCATAACATTAATACCTACATAATATTACAAAAATTAGAATGCTTATTTATAATTTTCCCTGTGCATGCAGTTATTCAGTTTGCTTATACTATACCTACGGAACATCACCTATAAATCTGGATGGAATTGAAAATATTTACTACACCAGGCTGTTTTGTGGTGTACATAGAAGACTAGACGTTAAATAACGAACACCGACGATAGTATTCAGTACAAAAATGTTCACCTTATGTGTATACTGGCAGGGTTGGGGGTTTGAATAAAACAACCAAAATGTATACTGTTCTATAGCTGGTAATATATTTGCTAAAATTCACAAGACCCCAACCAAATTGTTGTAACGAAACCATAGCGAGATCTAATTCGACGCCAACTCGTCTGGTTACGTCGAGTACAACTTTTGAAACAGTACAATTTATTTTGTTGACCTAGAGTTATTTAAATCCGTTAGGTTCGAGGTAATTTGTAGTTTGTACAGGATTAAAAAAATTAACTACTAGTCGTTAGATAAAGTAAAGCGCTACTAGATGTATTGATTAAAAAGCAAGCCTACATTTACATTCATCAATTGGGTACCCCTCACATGCAAAAACATAAGCAAAGGGAACTACATTGGGGTCGGCTTCCAGTCTAACCGGATGCAGCTGAATACAAGTATTTTACATGGTGCGATTGCCAATCCGACCTCCACAACCCTGATACTGGGTAAAGTATCGTATTTATATTAAACGTTTGTCCTACCCTTGGTAAGACTGGTTTTCAGACCTTCGGGCTTCTTACGTCCCGTAACGACTGCCAAAGATCCACGAATGGCAGCCGGACCGTCAGCTTAACGTGCTGTCCGAGTCGCGGAGGTATTTCGGTATGTTAAGATGGTGCCCATCCACGGATCGACCGCGGCAAGTCGATCGACTCGCGCGGCTGTAATTACTTAGCCACGAACTTTTGTAGACCGCTGGCTGTCTCTATCAGTCAACCCGCATCCCGCATGACAATCTCTTTATAAAACTCGCCAACCAATTACCAATTACGCGCGTCCGCGTGCCTATTTACTCAAGGGTTCTGTATAGTGTATAATATAGGCATAACATGTTCTACGTTGATGTATTTACGTTCACTATTTAGCTTAAGGCGGTACCCCGAGCAAATATCCTTGAGCATTCGTTCCCTCCTTGCCGCACCCCACCTCTACAATACTTCATAAAACACTACTAGCGCCATCTGGTGAACAACTCACGAATACAAGTAAAAGTCACAGACCTTAGAAGGCACAGACACGGCGTTCAATAAATAAAAAAATATTTCTTTAAAAGAAAGAAAGAAACGTTTATAGGTGCGCAAAAATAATTTTGGTCATGAATTCAGTAACCAACGTCCGTGAATACTTTCAACTTTAATTCTAATACAAGTTTTCATGGTACTATATAATAAACATTGTGCGGTGTTTACTTTTTAGGTTGAACGTAAGTTTTCCTGTTATTCAAATAGTGATAAAAGTAGGAAAATAAAATGTAAAAAGATACATTTTATTATCAAGTTTAAAATGTGTCTTTTAACAGTAACACAATCGTAGCTTCTTTTCGCGGTAAAAATTACGTGAGCGCACCGGTTGGTTAGTAGGTATTCATACGGTGAAACACGGAGGCCGAACAGAGAGCGACACGTCTTCCTCGTACGAAAGGATGCAGCGTAGCGTACTGCCGCCCGTATACTGCGCACGCCCCTGTATCATAGAACTCGCACAATTTTTGGAAATTCTCAAATTAATAGAACGTCAACTTCAGCAAAAGATGTACGCAATCAATCAATCAATCAATTTTAGTCACTTTTTTACAAGGAGATTTTAAATGTATTAGTAACTCAACAAAACAAATAATACAACGTGCAATGTGATGATAGGATATCGAACATTAATAATGTGCTTTTAGATGTAGTTTATTTCTCATAATTATTGAGTTAATAGCCTCTGAAAAACGAAGAAAAACGCAGTTTTGCTCGGGGTACCGCGTTAAGGGGACTAACATGACCTAAAGCGCGGTCATTGTCAGACTGTATGGAAAAGAAAGAGAAGCGCGATGACACAACGCTGATAATTTATTGCAAAATATGAAGCAATTATCTATTTACAAAAAAATTATTGTTTGGACTAAAAAATTAAAACACTAGTGCTTTAGTATGTTGCTTGTAGAATAATCTGACAAAAAATCAGAATTATTATGATTATATTAGTTTTTAGAGGTATCTTCATGATTTTTTTCTATCGTATCAAATTATTTGTATTATGTTTTCAACACACTATCTACCTAGCATATATCCTGAAGAATCCATACTAATTAATATTATAAATGCGAAAGTGTGTCTGTCTGTCTGTTACCTCTTCACGCTTAAACCGCTGAACCGATTTAGATGAAATTCGGTATAGAGATAGTTTTTATCCCGATATTCCGACGGGGATTATGCGGGTGAAACCGCGGCGCGCTGCTAGTATCATATATTTTACTGATTTTGTTTACTGTAAGGAGTCGATCATAATAATATACTTTTTTCTAAAACTTGCGTTTTTTGCATTTAGGTCCTGCAATCCCCTTAAACTGCATACACTAGCAATACTCATTTATTAGGCTACCATACAAGGAGCGATCAATATGAACAGACGAACATGCTCGCATCGGTCTGGTCTGAATGCGTGCACAGACGCGGAGCAAACTCAGTTTAAACGGTTCGCTGCAGGGTATCAAGGTATGATCACCCTGCGCGTAGACCTTGAAGCAGTAACAGCCACAAGGTACAGATTTTCATGAGGTTACACAAATCTGAAGGTAGAACCGACTGACCATGTAAGGTAGCCTTTATAGTCTGTTCCAAAGGTATCTAATGAAAATGTTAACAAATTGGTCAGTGGATGCCATTTTGTAGTGCCACTACCAAATTCGAGTGCTTGGTTGAACTATTTGTATAATTACTGAAACTTGAAATTCTATAATAAATGCGTTACGAATTCTCTTTAGTGAGTGATTGCGTAAGAATTTAACCTGAACACGGTTTACACTTTTACCAGATACTTTTGGAACAGACAATAGCACTCAAAGCCAGACAAAACTACTAAGACCAACTAATTTTAGTTTGCCATGGTTCCATCACCACCCGTTCAAGTTCTGCGCCAACCCCGAGCTACCGATGTACTTACGAGTGCCCGTCCAGTTCCTGGCCTACTGTGCTACCCATAGCTTCGGACTTCGACTCATCTACCCTGGATCTCTTGGTGTAGTTCATACTCTGCTTTGTAAGTACCAAACTTGGAGAAGGTTACGGTTCAAACCTTCAAGGGTTGTCAGGGTTATAAAAAAACAAATCGTGTTTTAGAGGTCACTAAAGAATTGAAACACGCAAAATCTACGTATTCTCTCGTATCCATTAAAGCCTTTCACTAAAGTGCAACCTCTTTCCGAGCCAGACAAATAATAAAAACTAGACAAGCTCAGGAAAAATTATGACCATAATACTAAATACTATGAAAAGACGTTAAAACTGAATAATTACTATCGAAGTCTTATGCAGACATCGTACATGGCATCGTTATTAAACTATGTTTTTTCAGGGGGTGCATTGTTCCAAGGCAGGACTACGCTCGTGGAAAATCATGACGGAAAACGTGCTAAGATAGGAACTGCTGATGGTAACAAAATTGACACGATCTTCGTTGACAATCGCTCGCGCTCCAGGAAAGGTCGTACCCTGGTCATCTGCTGCGAAGGGAACTCCGGGTTCTACGAGATCGGCATCATAAGCACTCCAATTAAGTCCGGCTACTCGGCTTTGGGTTGGAACCATCCTGGGTTCGGTGGAAGCACTGTAAGTATAATTTTTTGTCGTATTTTTGATACAGGTAATCTCGAAACTGCTATTCAACTCTATTTCAAGTGCTTGCTCGATTTTTGGTAATCGACACGTGTTATTAAAGAAAATTGAGTAAATGTGTTAGCAACAGACGATTGACAACGTGGATCGTTTTGGTGGATCAGGAAATCAACAATCGATGCTCGATTTTAACCTTGATATTCATCGAACGTTAATAGACGGCAGTAAAGATTGATAAACTCTAACACATCTATGAGAAGCTAACGGTTCTTAATGGTCGTCAAAACACAGGTTAAATATTGACAATAACATCGTCAAAGACCGAGCAAACCTGGAGGCGCCTTTTATAATGTTTCATTGTAAAAAGAAAAAAAATCCTTATGACAACAAACAAAAATATTTTCTAAGATTAATGTAATGTAGAAAGTTTATTTCTATAAAATCTTTAACCTACATACATAATAGAGAAAAAACTTACTAGCACAGATGTCTGTACCGATACGATACATTTGCAGCTGCATACATTATGCCTTTTGTATTTAAATAGTGATTGTTAATTGAACTCTGTGTGTACTTGTGAACTTTTTTCCTCACTTTATTTATTGGGCTAGACGATTCTTTTATAATTCTAAAACATTTACGTCATTTGTTGAGATTGCACCCATTCGGTGTTATTCTTATTGTAAATCTCATGTAACTGTTAGGTTTTGGTTTCCTGGCAAAAGCTGTTCCGCCCATTGACTTATATATTACTTGGTTCCGTCATAATAATATAACGACCGTCCTGAAAATCTGTCAGTTTCACCAGTATTTGACATTAAGGTGTCAAAAAATGCTCTGTATTTAGACGTGACCGTTCAGCGCTTTCTTAGGAAACCAAAGTTTTGTTGACCGAACGGTTACAGTATCCCTTTCACGTGTCATCTATAAATACTAGAAAAAAACAAGAATAAAATAACCCTCCTTTTGGGCTTCGCCCAGTCGGGTAATAAGGTCGGTTTTCGTGTCTGTCTGTGTAACCGCTTAGTTATACTAAACTACATAATTTTTATTCGGTTTTCACCATAATTTGGAGTTAGAAAAAAAAGAAAAATATTTTACTTGGGACACACAGGAAATACAAATTGTAAACAAAGAAGCACACTAACAAATAACAGCAACTTTAACGAATATTTGTTTTGTCGACTCGCTAAAAACATTGCGAAGCGGGGGCGGGTCGCTGGTTCTAATGCAGACAGTAATATATTCAGCGGGATATCTGCGGTATCTCCTACTCTTCAAATAAGTCTGATACTAATCGACATTGAATTTTGTCCTGCGCCACACGTAGGTACGTTTCTATAAGATGATACCGCGCGCAACAGCTGGTAAACTATTTAGTTTTTCTTTCTTTCAGGGTAAACCCTACCCGTCGCAAGAGCATAACGCCATCGACGCGGTCATGCAGTATGCTATCAACGAGTTGGGCTTTACACCTGATAAGATCGTCATGTTCGGTTGGAGTATCGGCGGGTACACAGCCACCTGGGCTGCCGTCAACTACCCCGTTGCCGCTTTGGTAAGTCATTTTACTACTAAAACTTTCAATCATTTATTTCAAATATACCATTTATAGCACATTTAAGTGCTTGGCCAGACCGGCAGCACGGGCGCGGTACGGGCGCGGCGCGGCGGCATACTCAAACATAAGAACTTAATTTGAGTGTCTATAGTTGGCACGCGGCGCGGGCGCAGTGAGCGTCGCGGGCTGCTCGGTCCAGGGAGCGCGCGGGCAACTTACGCCACAGCTCGTTCATACAAGTGGCTGCAGTGGGTGCGCGGGCGGCTCGCCCAAGGACCGGGGTTGTCAAACTAGTTCGAGCTTTTTTCTAGTAAAATAAGTCTTCTTCATCCATTTTATATTCTGACAAACACTGGACACGACAACACGCAGAACGCAGCCGCGCTCGCCTGCGGACAGGCAGATCGCGCGCGTTTCCGCACCCGCGCCTCTCCCCGCCCTGCGCTGCCAGTCTGATGAAGCACTTAATTGTCAAGGAGTTTGTCAGTCAGAAAGTCTGAAATCACCGAATAAGGGTTAGTTAGAGGTGACGTATCCTCATTTCGCCAGTCTCATGGGGCGAGCCTATTGCCATCAACCGGGCACAACATCATCATCATTCTCTTGCCCTTAAGAGGGAAGTGATAAGGTAGCCCGCGAAATTCAAATTTTCTTACGTTTTTTACAAATTGTTGGTCAGTATTAAGTTGTACGTCGATCAAAATATGATTTGCGGCCGTAACAAATATGTATTTACAGAATTAAATATTAATCAACGTACAACTTAATACTGAACAGCAAATGGCAAAACACCAAAACGAAATTGAATTTCGCGGGCTACCCTGGCGCTTTCGCCTTAACCCATTTTATTTGGGGTCGACACAACATGTCATTTTCTTCAATACTTTTCTAATAGCCATCTCAGTAATGGTTACCCCATTTTCTAACCATATCATGTTTTACACAGTCCATCCTTCGTTTTCTTTGGTCTTCTACTCTTATAGCCTTCCGTTTACATATCTTATGCATCACGTCTGCAGAGTTTCGCTAGGTAATTTAATTTGACCCTGTATGGTTAGAGTATTTTGTAAGAGACCCCTAATGAGACAGTTAATTATCTGATACAAGAGACATTCAGCTTTCTTCAGAATGGTAATTATGCATCTGTGATGCCATCAGATAGGCCTTCGGCTCGTTTGTCAAAAATATATGTTACCTAGACCAAAATTAACCTCACAGTGTTATAATATTAATTACATCCTAACTTTGCCTCAAACATCATATTTGTACCAGATCCTGGACGCTACCTTCGATGACCTGCTGTTCCTCGCACAGAACCAGATGCCAAAGTCTTGGTCGCTGTTGGTAAAGGAAGTGGTCCGCTCCTATGTCAACCTGAACATCGCGGAACTGATTGCCGGCTACCAAGGACCTGTTCAGCTGGTCAGGCGCACCGAGGACGAAATCATTAGCTTGCGGTCAGTAATAAGAATATTCATTTCTTGGCTTCTTTCACGGCTTGGGGACACATACGCCCTGTTTCTGAAAGTCTACCCACTCAAGTCTCCCTCGGAGTATCATGATAACTCAATCTTACAATACCTGTACATGAACATATTTACCACGTACTTCTTCCCGTGGGGAAGACAGAGGCAGAACGCTACATGCTACAATCCTCACATACTATTCCTGGTTTGTCCACATTCATACATCTGGTCGAACACGCGCTCAGCTTACGAGTATTTTCACACACCCGATCTTTTTGCAATACTGGAACGATAAATCCATCATTCACTCGTAATTTTGGTGTAGGTACAAAAGTATCATGTATCTATCCGTAATATTGGAATTAAAGATTGATGTTAACGCCACATTACAATGGCAGATCTTTCATTATCATTGCACTGATCTCATTCATGTTGTTTTGTCCAATTAATCAGTGAGATTTCTCAGCAGATTTACGTATATAAACTTAAACTTTCAGAAACTGGGGGTTTTATAAATCATATATCTGCGTGTACAGTACAGTAGTGTTTAAATGGCCTTGTCGGTTGACATGTAAAGCTAGTTTTTAATCGTAAATCTGTAATCATTGTATAAACTTCGCGAAAAAAACTAAGTAATCATGAATGTTGCTTTATATTATGGGAAAGTGTGATATTGGGATATATATTCGCAGCTCAGATCAGTCAGTGGATCAGCATTGTTATCATTCGATTGTGATGGAACAATAAAACTTTTGAAATTAGGCTTTAATATAAGGTTGACTGGTAACAGTATTGTATTACTTATTTGTAGTAAATGCCTCAGGCTTAAGTCCAATTATATAAATAAAAAATCTACGAATAAATATTTATGTTCCCAGAGATCGTTATCCCTACACCCGTTATCATATATTGTGATAAAAATGTTTTGTAGCATATTTATAGTGTTCTTGACAGGTTTTTGTGAAGATACCTAAAACCATACTGATGTGAATAATTAAAACTTTTAACAGTGTTATTTATACAATATATTTAATTATTTACCTATTATATATTAATATAATTAAATATTTATTGAACTGATAAAAAATGTTAATTAGTATTAAGACGAAGCTTTGCTGAATGATTATTGTAGTAAATAAAATATAAATTATGAATAAAGCCGTGAATGAAGAAGAGGAATAAAACAGGTTAACTAAAATATAGAACAGCTCGTTGCTTTCTTGAGACATTTCTATGCTAATCTCGATGGATTAATCTAAATAAATGTTGTTTACAAGTACATTACTTTTTTTGGTACAATAGATCCACTTCGCTTGATAACGTACCTAATTATCTCTTTGCTTTAAATACACACTCCATCTGTTTACACATGCTTTCTTATCACGAGGACTACGCATCTAACCCTTTGTTCAGGTTGAACAGCGACAGGTAAGTGCTTCAGCTTTTAGGGCGAGATTCACAGACTGCACATTGATTTTACTTTGCTTACGGCTGATTCTTCAATCGTTAGATAATTTTTAACTTGGTAGTAAAAATGGCGGTTTGATATATTTTCCATACAAAAGCTGTCAAGCCGCCATTCAGTCTTAACTAAAAATAAGCATTCCATACGAATATGAGCCTTATGCTATTGCGAATACTGTTCATTCGCGTGCTACGCTTACTTATCTAAGTAAAGTAAAAGTGTAGTCTATGAATTGCCCCTAGTGTCACCTATACTCATAAAAAATCTTTACACTCTGTTCACAGTTATTTTATTTCTGATTGTGCATCACTGTCCAAATCACAGTGATTTTTATTCTCATTCTGATAAGGTTTATGTTGAATTGCTGCCACTGACAAGTCTGTCAAAATCATTGTGATCTTTATTCACGTTACAATAAGGTTGCTGACTGCTGTCAGAAGTAAAATAACTGTGAACGGACTGTAGCTGTGCAAGAATCTTTTGGCGCGTTGCAAAATCGAAAGTAACGTCGGCCATCTTGTTTTTTCAATACATGTGACAAAACAATTTTATTGCACAAATGTTTACCAACAGCGCGCTGCGTCCCCTGACAACGTTATTCGAGCGCGAAAAGAACCTTGTGCCATTGTATATATATATATATATATATATATATATATATTTATGTTCAATTTAGATAATTCAATAGAAGCAGAAGAAATCTAATGCTACGGCTACATTGTCGCAATAAAGCGATCTACACTTCCTGCGCACTCACATGCACACCGCTTGACGTCTCGCTGTAGACAGAGCGCACGAAGTGTAGTTCGCGTTATCGCGACAATGTATCCGTAGGATTAGGATGTAGATATTGTATAAAAGATAGTAAAGTTATGCTAGACAATTTATATTCCGTTCACCAACACCTACCTAGACTAGATGAAACTCGTTCAGTTCAAATAAGGTACCATGTAACGAAGTGAATAGGGATGCAGGGAATTTTCACGCTGAAATAATATACTTTGTTGCCAACATCTAATCTAATACAGTGAACACATTAAGAGTCCTTTTTGTGCAATAAACTACATATATTATTTAAATTTTTGTCCCGATTCACCCCTGCATCCCTATTCATCTCGTTTTACGGTATCACTCGAATGGTCTTGCATATTAAGGCTCGTTCAAACAGGCGCGACACATAGGCACCGCAAGTCGCGCAACGAGCGGTGCCTTTGGTTTCGCGCGATTATATCGCGTGTCGCGCCTGTTTGTAGGAGCCTTTATGCATTTCGAAAACTGATTGCAGCTTGTTTGCTTTATTCTCTGTCCACTAGGTTAACCATTTTTTGACAGCTGCCTTAGAACGTAATTATTCCAGATTACGTAAAAGTTAACTTTAAAATGCGTAATAAAATAAATGTATAAACTGCCTCATCTTATTGAATTATTATCTTATTTATGATTTCTTACAGACATTATAATACCGTACGTATATCAGGTATGACAAAAAAAAATTGTTTTGCGTATTAAATTATATTCTATCGTACTAAGTGATGGGATTGAATGTATTCGTTCCAAATAAACACATATATATCGAAAATAATCATTTTATATTATAGTAAATCAGTAAGTATAGGAAAACCCTGCATCCACTCAAATATCAATTAAATACATATACAAATTAAAGTAAAATTGTTTACTTAATAAACAGGCATAGAAACCGCACCATTCCAAAAAATCGATAATTGATACTACATAATTAGGTACCTATGTAAGCAAACATTAAAGTGTAAATTATCGAAATGTGTGTTATGAGTATGACGTTGCTGCAATCACTAATTCCATCTGTCAAAAAACTGTTAACCTGGTGGACAGAGTGTCCTTCGTTTGTTCCTAGGGTCACATTATGAAGTATTAATGCCATCATCTTTCCAATGTGAGAGAGAGACGGAGCTATAGATGATCTATAAAGGGATTAAAAGATATCGACGCGCAAGCTTACCTTGAATTCAGTACATGATTCTAACCCACCAGTGTTGAAATTTTTCGTCGTTCCATACATTTTAACCGTCTAGGTATTGTACTTTTCCAAATGTCTATGGCGTGAGTTAGAATCATGTGCTAAAATCATAGCAACCATTAGCGCGTCGATGTCGCTTACAACGTGTATATATGGTCGTAAGACCATTTGAATTTTGCAGGTAACCAGGCCTGATACTGACCTAAAAATTGCAAGTTTTACGTCAGTAACAGGCTGTATGGTGATCTTAATATGATTCGCGACTGTAACAAATATTTATTTATAGAATTATAATCATAAAAATCATTAATACAACTCTCTATGTACATATTACCCTAATGAATGACTATTTCATGAAATCATGACTTTTGGGGCCAGTTCGAACTCAAGGAGTTGTATTGCTGATTCTAATTATTATAATTCTGTAAAGCCATATTTGTTACAGTCGCGAATCATATTTTAATCAACATACAACTTAATACTGACCTGCAATTGCAAAAAATCTTAAGTAAAGAAATTCGCGGGCTACCTTCCCCATCCCCCTTAATATAATATATTTACCTTTGCCATCGAAAAGAAGAAGAACCTTCATGATAGCATTAGTACTTCACAATACCCCTGTTCGTCGCGACCAGCGCTAGTGCGTTTCCGATCGCCTATCCAACTTGACTCATGTATTTCAGACAAGGCATCCTCTCCACAAACCGTGGCAACTACCTTCTGATGGAGCTGATTGAGCAAAGACACCCCGCTTTGGTCCAGAATCCGTTCGCAAAGGTGGCGCTTATGAAAATGCTTGCTTTGGCAGAAAATCAGCGCGGGGCTCTCAACGCGTCCGAGATCCAAGATTTTGAAAGACCACTGCTGCCCTTGGTAAATTATTCATGTTTAACTTAATTCTTCACGAACTTTAAGCCACTTAAAATTAAAACCCGGAGTAATGTTGTCAATCAATTCAGCCTCTCCCAAACTGCGCCACAACACCCGCGGGGTAATTGCGTAACGCGGGGTAATTGCGTAACATACTACCAGAAGTAATGACTTTCATTTTGACAGTTTCAATAACATTCATTGCGTTGTTTACATTGTCCAGCAGACAAATTTTTCGAACATTGTGAAGCAATGGATTAGCAATATCCTTATAAATAATTCAGATTGATATTGATGGTGTGTTACGCAATAAGGGTGCAGATCCTCCGCCTTGCTCAAAAGCCAAGTGAATTTTTGCCCAATTTAAACCTCTAAAAATGAATGGTTAAACACACTACAAATGGATACAAACAATGGATGGAGACAATGGATTAGCAATATCCTTAAAAATAATTCAGATTGATATTCATGGTTTGTTACGCAATAAGGGTGCAGGTCCTCCGCCTTGCTAAAAAGCCAAGTGAATTTTTACCCAATTTAAACCTCTAAAAATGAATGATTAAACTTAAGTAACTTTACTCCACGTTTATTAATAAGGTGGTGAGAGAATAGTGACGTGGTAAAAATATTACCCAGTTTGCAAGGTTACGTAAAGAAGCCTAACCTACATTTACAGTTCGTTCACAGTTATATTATACCTCTGACAGCAGCAACTTTATTGTAGCGAGAATAAAGATCGCAATGATTTTGACAGACTTGAGCAACCCAAGAGCAACCTTATTAGAATGAGAATAAAGATTCAATAGTTCAATCTCTTTATTGTGGATCATAGGTAGGTACATAATACAGGTGGCAGGTACATAATAAATTGTGAACAGCTATGTCCCGCCCGTAGGGCATACAATAGTCAGTACATATTATAATTATGGAAATGAAATTAACATATAAGTATACTTTTTTTTTTCTACAAATTATTAAGAATTTTACAAAAAAAAAATAATTAAGGTACATGTCAATAGGTCACTGAACGCATCACGACTGAGTGGGATTACTCGTGTATTGTAGCAGAGATTTATCTGATCATTGATCTGAAGATCATTGTGATTTGGCCACTAATGCAAAATCAGATGTGAAAGGCAGTCCTTTCACATCACTATACAGTTATAGTGAGACTGAAGGCTCAAGTTTATGGTTTTGGACCTCAAAAAAGCAGAAGTACCCTTAAGGTGGAACTAGTCGCGAGCTCGAATTCACTGGCGGTCATGGCCAAAAAGCACGCTGTCTCACCTGGCTTCGTGTCCGACAGAATTAGTATCAGTGATGAGCATTTAGACGCTAGTCTACACGCACAACGTCTAGTTTTCACGCACAGAAATACCGTTCCGAACTGACAAGTGCGTAAAAAAAATTCGGAGACTGTTTTGGAAAATTGAGTTTTATGAAAAAACCATTGCATAAATTAATGACAAATAAAGTTTATTGAACTCTTCGATAACTGAGCTTTGCCGGTACCGACTTTGTTTTGAAGATTTTACAGTTCTTTTGTTACTTATTTACACCCAAAGTTACGTTAAAAATAGCAAGAAAAACGAATCTTTGTTCATATCTTTTTATTTTACTATTCTGTTTCCGTACAGACAAAATTAATAATAATACAAAACGCTCTAACTATGGATACAAAATGTCAAACAGTGGAGTAATACTCTCGAGAAAGTATGGATAAAATATCGCTTAGTGACACCTTAAGATTGAGGAGTATGAGTATGTCACCCTGGTTATAAGGGACCATTTTGAACTGACTGTGTTATGTATGCGTGTTTAGGCACCTTATAGGTACAGGAAATTTAGAGGTAATACGTTTAAGTAAATCTGAAGCCCCATAAAAATTTATTAATAATAATAATAAAAAATCTCGCATATCTAAATAGTTGAATATTCTTGAATGGATTAAGATTTGTGCACTAATGCTTAGATAATTCTTAAAAATCTATTTCGTGTTGACTTGGCAGTTTGCAAAGCGTGACGTGTCGCGAATCGAGATTTTCCTTCAGTTTTGAGAGAATACGGGAGAGAAATCATAAAAAAGTTTTATGTTTTATATGTATAAAACAGGCTATTGTACATAAAACCCGGGAGTACCTCGTTTGTTCTTAAACACATAAGACATAACCATATGGTGGGTTCGTATTATGCAGGAAGTGCAGGAACACTACTAAAGAACACCCAGAGTAACGATGGAGAGATTAGAATTCAGTTATTTTTTTTTTCAATTATTATGATCATGAGTAGTGATGGCCCATTGGTAACGGCCACGACCTACGAGTTGTAGGTCGTAGGTTCGAACCCAGACAGGCGCTTTAATTTGTGTAAATTATCTCAGCACCATTCCTCTCACAACGGTGAAGGAAAATATCGTAAGGAAACCGCCATGTTCTAGTACCGAAAATTCGAAGACGTGACGTCTACCAAACCGCACTGTGCCCGCGTGGCGGATTACGGCCCACTTTTTCTCATTAAGAGGAGGCCTGAGACCCAGCATATAATGTTCCCAGCGGTGGGAACATTATAGGTCGATTATGTTTTACTATGTTCATACTTTAATGTATGTAATGCTTCACTTTACAGATCAACCGGTACATGCATGACTACAAATCATCGCACTGCACCCCGCTGCCAGAGAACAACTTCGCCTCCATAATGGACCGTCTTGAGGCCGAAAAGCAAGAATAATGCTTTCCCTTACGATTATGTATCATACCCATCCATGGCTTACATGCTATCGTATCAATGCACCGAAACAAACAAAACTAAGCCGTTTTGGTCGAAATATACTAGATTTAGAGCATGTGTAAAGAGCTCCAGTTTGATTATTTGGCGATGACTTAAGGAACTACTAGGCTAGTGTTATGTGGAGCTGATCGACTCCCTTCATCCAGCACCTCAGTCGATCGCCCGTGCAGCTGATCGAGTCCCTTCATCTAGCACCTTAGTCGATCGCCCGTGCCGCTGATCGACTCCTTCCATCCAGCACCTTAGTTGATCGCCCGTGCAGCTGATCGACTCCTTTCATGCAGCACCTCAGTCGATCGCCCGTGCAGCTGATCGACTCCCTTCATCCAGCACCTCAGTCGATCGCCCGTGCAGCTGATCGACTCCCTTCATCCAGCACCTCAGTCGATCGCCTGTGCAGCTGATCGACTCCTTTCATCCAGCACCTCAGTCGATCGCCCTTGCAGCTGATCGACTCCCTTCATCCAGCACTTCATTCGATCGCCCGTGCAGTTGATCCACTCCCTTCATCCACCACCGCAGTCGATCGCCCGTGCAGCTGATCGACTCCCTTCATCCACCACCACAGTCGATCGCCCGTGCAGCTGATCCACTCCCTTCATCCAGCACCGCAGTCGATCGCCCGTGCAGCTGATCCACTCCCTTCATCCAGCACCGCAGTCGATCGCCCGTGCAGCTGATCGACTCCCTTCATCCACCACCGCAGTCGATCGCCCGTGCAGAATCAAGAGCTTAAGTGGTGATAATATTTCAAAATTGATATCGTATGTCTTTATTTATTTATCGTATTCGGCAATCACAACTTGTAGTCTAGTATTTTGGAACACTGTACGCCGCCGTGCGTTCGTATTGTTCCGTAGAACAATGCCACGTATAAGGTATTACGTAAAGGTAAAGTTTGTTTGGAAGAGATGTCCTACGTAAATTGACTGAGTGACATATCCGGAAAGTTTCCTGCATTCAACAGAAGAATGGATACTTCTCTTTAAATTGTCTTTTGTGAGAGAAGAGAGACATGTTTCCATAATAGGTAAAGCATATGTATGACGGACTTTCACGTCGTTTCAGTATTGTGTAACTTTTACTGTAGTTTTCCCGACATAGTCGTTGTAAACTTGCGGCTATCTGTTTGGAAATCCATGATATTGTAGTTTCTGGTTTGTGACCTTTCGCGACCATTAGGGTCAGCAGATTTTAGTAGTGTGACATTAATAATTATGATTGTGAGGGCAGATTTTAGTAGTTTTATAATTTATGATTGTGAAGGCAGGTGCTGCCTGGATATTATGTAATTATTTTTTTAGACTAAGAACAGTCATTACTGTCTGATGTTACATTGAGGTGTGGCCTATATTTAATTGCATTGGAACTTTTATGACTATTTGTAGAATTGAGGGAAATCTGATGGAGTACTGAATAGTTTTCTGATAGTGCCGTTTTTGCACTTTAATTGATTAGGGAATTAACACATTGCTCAGACTGGCTAGACTTTTAGGAGTATACCGCGAGACGACGTATACAACGTTTTGTAATTTGGTATCACATAAGAATGTAATATGATCAGTCAGAGCCGTCCCCTGCAACAGAGTTTAAACCCTTAATACAATAAAATTAAACATTTACATTAGGATACTTACAATAAAATTGATAATTTATGATAATATTGGTAATGATGTATGAACATTAAGATAACTATTATTGATGTTTTTAACAGTACATGTAGGAAGCATTATCCGATTTTAACCTTTTTAAAATACATACTTTTCTTGCTGACGTAATTCAGCTTTCTAGAAATGTCTTTGTCTATGATATAACGGTGTTTTGTTAGTAGTCTTGTGGTTAGAACTAGCCTGGCTTAACGACTGCTCCTGCTCCGATAAGTAATTGGTTTTGGGGATGGTATTCAGATTGGGCAATGGTGATTGTAAGCATTTAAATGCCACGGTAAGGTAAAGGTAAAGAGAAGCATATTTATTTATGTGATCTATATAGTATGTAACATAGTAAATACTTTTTTAATATACTCTACATGGTTTGGGTTAAGTCTTGTGACAAACGTGGGCGTGCGAGTCTTGATAGTACTTTATACATTTATGTATTGTCGGAAATGTGTTTTTGAATGATTATTTTTATAAAAATTGCTGTGCGTTAGAAAAACTTTTTATTTTCAATATTTTTTGTTATAAGCCTTCTTCAAAACATTACAACACGTTAAAATACTGTAAAGCATCTAATATGTTTTAGAAACGGATATCTTAGTCAAAAATAGCGGCATACTGCCTTTGTATTTTACTCTCACAGGGGCCCGTGGCTAAATAATAACAGCCGTACAGATCGATCGATCTGGTTAAGCTTCGCTTGCCGTGGTTAGTCTGGATGGGTGACCATCTTTCATTCATGTCATCAAAAATATTTTATTTTTAATGGCATCTAACATGAAAAGTACTATTCCATAGTTTCTTCTGACATTTTATATTACATTACATATTACATATGATCAAATATTTTTTTTTTTAATTTTCTGGTAGTTAAAGTCCAAGTAATATAAGTCAAAGTTAATAGTAGATTGTTGCATCGAGCGCAAAGTGCAATTAATGCACGAGAGTTATGTTGACACTAAATTAACACGAGTGCATTAATTACTCACTTTAGCAAGGTGCGTAATCTACTTTTCTTTCAACTACCAATCTACCTACCATGATAAAATATACCTACTCAAAATAAAAACTCAAGTTAATGAAAACAAAATTTTTTCTAAGCTTTTAATATTCATCACGCGACTTTTGCGGCGAAAGGTTATTAACAATTTCATTTGCAGCTGTTTTTATACTTTCTGGAGTTGCATTCATATCGCTATCGCTATTTCCATTTTTTAATATTTTCTTGCTAAATATGAAGTACTTACTTATCAAAGTTTTACAATGGTACAAAATGTGCGCTATTTTTTTTCCCCCCACGTTGGGTCGGTTTTATTCAGCCGATTTTTATTTTCAGCCAGTATCTTTTTGATCGAATGCATACATTTTATATTAAACTTAATGGGAGACATTAAACCTCTGTGGTAAATTTATATCTAAATAAAAAATAAAAAACTGCATTAATGGTTTTGTAGTGATTAATGATAACATTACTACGTTGTTGAAAGAAAATACCTTTATTGGCACCTATATTTCTCTTAAAATCGTGCCAAATTGCTATGGGTAGAGGATGCAGATTTGAAGCTAACCCGCGTTTTATAATGCTATTTTCGTACCAAACTACTGACCTATGAACGACATAATGTTAGAACATTCAACAAAATCCACTGTTCTATTGGCTAAAAGCACAAACATGTTTTCTTCATAAATAAGCTTTAAGCTTTTACTCGTCTAGGCATCGCCCACGTGAAACACAATTTAAATATAGTTACAGACTTATAGTATACTAATCAATAGACTTATTGCATCGATACATAAAAAAGTGTGTTTTTAAAGTGAGAACATTAATAATTTCCGTGTATATTTTGTATATTAGTTTTTCTTTATTTGTTCTAAAAGACGTTTTGTTTAAAGAATAAAAATGTTTCGTTTTGTCTTTATTTTTTTTTTTCTTTAACCTGTTTTATATTTCGATACTTACTTATTTATTGTGAAATAGTATTAAGAATAAAAAATGATTTTGTTCAATGTTGTCTGTTTTTATTTTCCCTTGCTATGCGAAATATAAAACCTTAGTGCGATGAATTTTACGAAAGTCGTAGTCCCATTGTCAAAATAGACAACTTGCGGCAAAAAACTTGCTCATTAGAAAAATAACATTGACACAAATCAAGTGAGTGAATGTCAGTGTCAAATTTGATTGTCAGTGACTGCTGGGTTCCCAACATAAGGCTGTTCTCCCCAAATTTAGGGTGTAAGTTCTTAAAAAATAAAGCCTTTATTTTTATGAGGCTTTTACGTTTTTACTTTTTGTATTTGTTAGTATAATTAGAGAGCATCTTGTACAGAACCAGATTATCTCGTTATTATAATGCAAAAAAAGTGTGATGATGGTCCAATTCACATTGCAACGAAATGGTGGACCTTTCATAATATTTAACCCATCAACTAAAATGTTAAATTTATTTTTCGTCTAAGTGTATAATTTTAAAAGTCAGAACGATGGCGATGGCGTTCCGTAGTTTTGTGTCTGCCCATATAGGAAGAAGGCGTGACTTTAAGTTTATTCTAACAGAGCCCCGCAGTTTCACCCATATAATTAGTGTCGATCCCGTGGGAATAACCTATGTCGCTCCTCGGGATGCAATCTATCCCTCTGCCAAATTGTATCGAAATCCGTTCAGTGGTTTAGGCGTGAAAAGATAATATACAGACAGAGTTACTTTCGAATTTATAATATTAGTATGGATTTATAAATAAACAATCTTACAGAGCATGAAATGTACTTACGTTTTTAGGGGTTTTTCAAGTAATAGGATTAAAAACTGAACGTCCTTCGTAGGTGACAGTACTATTGTCATTGTTTTGTTTATATTTACTTTTTTGTCAATCACAAATTAAACTAAAACTAGATAAATATGTATGTGACTTAAAGCGCAGCACTATACAAAGACTAAGCTGAGCTGAGTTAAGGAAAAGAGAAGCGCCTACCACTGGTAAAAAGAAGTTTTAGTGGAAAAATGACATACACCTCTACAAATCCTACCTATAAAGGTTTTTGTAATTTATAGGTAGGATTTGTAGATGTGTATGTCCTTTCAACTTTAAGTTCAATTTTTGATTAAGAATAGGCGTACGACAGGTATAACTTGACCGGAGTTGAATACCTACTGGTCAATTACCTATCTTTCTGACACCCTGCCTAGGAAAACTTCATAAATGTTAATTCTACTACTTATCTGACATGAACACACACCCGTAATATAATTTACATACTAGTACACCACAAGTGCCTGTAGGTAGTGAAACCAGACTTAATGCTCTTGGGAGCATCTCCTGTATACGAATTTCTATCATAAAAGTCTTCAGGCTCAACAAAGATCGCACATAGTCTCGATGAAAAATCATATCACTCACATTTTTTCTTAGGAGAGCTTTCTCCCACAGTTTTAGACTTATAAAATGTTTGAGAAATTCATGGTTCCCCATATTTCCAGTTAACAGCTGCACAACGGGGCATTTTAATTGATCATGCGTAAAAGAAGTGGCTTATTTAGCTTTAGGGTAAATGTTTCGTGAGTTGGCAACACTGAAAGGCAGTGAGTGAGACTCTGCAACAAGCTGAGAGTGACATTTAGAAGTTGAATTGAATGTTTGTAAAATTTGTAGCGTAAATAAAATAAATTCGTAACCACACGAGAGTTTATTTTAAACAATGAATTGTCAGTAATACTAAATTTCAAAAACGGTATTTGTTCTTATATTGTGGTTGCAGTCAAATTACAGTAAGTAATTCAACAGTTTCAATAATACGGGGCGTACAGGCGTGCAGATATAAGCAGTGACATTTTTCAATAAAAAAATATATTATCGAAGAGAACTTACTTAAATTAATTGTGTAAATTATTAACAACTATGATGTAATTTCCCATGATATTTATGTTATGCAATATTTACTATAACCTTGAAAATTAAATTGCTGGCGCCTACGCTAATGCAACGTAAGAAAAATGAATCACAATTTTTTTGTGAGGCAAATGCAACATCTGCTAATACCCAAGTTCATAAAAAATCGTTAGTTTTATACAAAGTTTCAAAGTATGCATTTTTTATGCAGTACCTATTTAGCACAGTTTCTTAAGTTATTTAGCCAAATATTTTTTGTATAATATAATGGCTTTTAGAGTGACCAACAAAAAGAAAGTGATTTAATAACTGCATTCAGAACTGTCTTATCAAATATTTTTTCAAACATAACCTTTGTATACAATATTTTACCCTTAAAATGGGGTGACCACTTCCTTCCTACAGTGCAACAAGCCCTAACTAGTCTGTGCATCTGTGGGAGATAATATCTGCATGCAATGGCAATTAAATAATAGGGAAATGTCATTTACCTGCTCCCTCAGTCAGACAGTATTGATTTTTCTAGTAGTTTTGAAAGAGCTGCATTGGAAGTGCTCTTGCATAATTTTGCTCTGAAAAATTGCCAAATCTCATCCTTTTTTTGTCTTATTAGTAATACTGTATTGGAATCAATCAAGTTCAAGTGTAAATTAAGTTTTGTTATATTTAGTTTGAGGAAATACCAAATTAATAATTTCAATACATTCAGCCTACCTATAAATCAATAAACTTTCTATCATGGCCCCGCCTGAGGAGAAACCTGTTAAATTAGTTGAGATTTCTGTAATAATAGTTCAAATTCCCATTGCCATTCCTCCTCCACCAGTAGTCAATATCCAAAATATTGTGCAAATAGATGAAAAGCAGTGGGAGGATACTTCATATGTGGGTGAGTGTGACAAAGGATATTTCTACGGAACATTTACGGGACTTTTCTGATAATTCTGATTTCTAACTTCAAGATTTAAATGCGTTCAAAACAAATATCAAGTATTTGGAAGATTATTCTGTAAGTACAATGAAAAACTTGGAAATTCATTGTCTGCGGAAGAAATCATTCTTTATTGTGCAGGTGCACCAGCGGAATGTAAGTTTAAAGTTAAATCAAAAAATTTTTGAGCTCTGGCCAATTTCATTGTTAGTTACAGCAGAATGTAAATTAAAAAGTTAAACTCAAAATATCATGAGTCCCAACCAATTTCATTGTTAGTTTGGAATCTTAACCCTTTGTATGCCGGGAACATAGATCTACGTGAGACAATGGTTTTTAATTGTTTCTGTTTTTACGGCATTCAACCGGTTAATTAGGTATATACCAGATAATGTAGCCAAAGCAAATACTTAGATCAAGTGCTATGCTTCCTACAATGAGAATAAAATCCTTAATAAGGTGCATATAAGACATTATGTGGCCACTCTTAAATATGCAATAATATGAGTAATTATCAAAACAACTGCAAAAATAGGGTTTTGAACATTAAAATCCTTCTTATTAGTGGCTAGCAGCTAGGAAAATGGATTTAGAACTTTTCTCAGATTCTGAAATTGGTTTTACAGGCCACTAAACATGGATACACATTATTGGCTAGTTAATAGCTAACAATGCCAGCAGCCTGTAAATCTAAATTCAGAATCTTCGAGAGAGTTGCCGCGAATACTCGCTATTATTCGTTATTCGTCATTACTCGATATTTTGTTGTTATTCGTCGATTACCGAATAATAGCGAGTATTATTCGACATTCGGCGAATAGTCCTCTTAGATAATAAACTTTTAATGAAGAAAAAGATTTAAAAATAATCAAACCTATTTTTTTTTTAATAACAAAGCTCACTTAATTTTCAGTAAGTATAATATGAGTATGAGACTGATTCCTTTAACTTTTACATTATTGATTACAGTAGCAAATAAACGATTGGTAAGTTCAAGACTACTACAAATGTGATATTGTTGTTTGATGACAATGATGATTTATGATCTCATCTAGAAAATTCAACTTGCATAATATGAGCTGCATCTGGGGTCGGCGTTATTACGCATGCGCCAGCCGCGGCTCAAACCGGGCCACGGGTCGGCTGTAGCGCGCATGCGTGGATATCGATCGGCGCGACCGGATTCTCGGAACTAAGGCTCGCCGCACATTGGATACTTTTGCGTGGCTGATTTCGCTGCTTGCGACTGCTGAACCGACTAGTGCGACCACCTATACTGCCTACTAGCATTTGCTGTGTCGCGTATCGATTTTGAGTTGCTTAAGCGATCGTCAACTATAAATAAAACTGACATAGAGGTTGATAAAGAATAAATAAAGCAAATTACTGCTACCCACCCGACGTCTCGCTGTACAACAGAAGGCCAATTCCCGTAATTAAAAACGTTCAAAATCTAGTCGCAATCCCATCTCAGCGACAATCATGTCAAAAATGTAGGGAAATTAGAGATATTTTTGATAATTTGAGACTGAGATCAGACAACCACAGATAAAGATAGACCTACATAACGCTGGTATCACGATCTGTATGAAAACCAAGCCTACTATGACGTCACAAGCACTATTTAGTGATGGGAAAATCAAATCCATTCAAAAACGCCGCCGCGTGCGGCACCCGTCTCGCCCCACCCCCGGGGTCTAGCGCCAGCGCTTACGCTCACCCAGCCAACAGAACACAAAGACAGCGTGAAAGTGGCGGTTTACGATTTTTGTACGTAAGCTGATGCGATTTTTGGCACGCGAAGTAGTTGCTCTTGCATTATTTACGTGTATCTATATCTGTGCTGTGAACGTTCATAAAATTATGAGAATTGCCCCTATAAGGGCGCTCGGTTTACATGTTCACGGCAATGTACCTGTAGCATAAGAGTACTTTATTAATTTCGATGTTATACATAATATATTGCATACATAAAAAAAAACTTTTGAGACTTATTTATTATTTAAAAATGTTACTTTGTTTATGGGAGTAGGGGCTTCTTTTTAACTCAAAATGCGATCCTGTACTGTAATAACATTTTAATTGGAATAATTACATGGTCATCTAAAAAAAGTCTAAAATATTTCCACTATTCATAAAGATCTTGAGGCACCTGACCCACAGTCATGGCGGCGTTTTAGTTTTTTCAGTTAACGAGAAGCGAGTAGAACTAGCAACTAAAAACGTGCTAAGAACGAGCAGCGAGTGCGCGACGGTGACGAGTGATTACTGCCAGTTATTCGTATGACGCCAGCACATCAAGCTACCCGAAACTGTCAAATTTTCCCAATCAACTTTGAACCTTATGCTTTAGCGATAAAGTTGAAAATCTATTAAATAAATTTGACCAATTGTAGTAGCTTGATGTGCTGGCGTCTGTACATCTGTACCAAGCGTATCGTTGCAAACGTTCACACGGACGTAAAAATATATCGGTGGGATTTTATCGCGCACTGGATTTTCAACGCACTGCTTAGCGCCGAGAGCTGAAAATCTAGCAGCGTGGGTTTTCGCTGGGATGCGCTCTGTTGGATTGTTAATGCTTGGCTCAACACCGAAACTTGACAATCCAGTGCGTGAAAAAAATCCCGCTGCGATAGTTATCGTCCGTTCGAACGTCAGCTAGTCACTTAGCTAGTGTTCTTTCGTTGAGTGAGTACTCTCTTTGATAGCTCTTGTCGCTGCGACAAACGAGTATTGGGCGGTTAACTTACTTACATTAATATAGGTATCTATTTTACTTAATAAATAAATTACTAAATACAATCTTTTGACCTTTTTTTGAGCGAGTAAATCGTTGATAGCTACAGTCGCTTCTCCGTCGACTGTGGGACAGGTGCCTAGTGAATACGATATCTGTTCTTACAACCATATTAAACCCACTGCACTCATTTGCAAAACTTTGATTAACTTATTAAATATATTTATGTATACTTACCTATGTATGTAACCAAACTAACATTTACTTTCAGGTTATGTCTCACATTAATGATTTAATAAGCGTGTTAAGAGGTCTGCGGTTAGTGGTGGAAGCGGGAGTCAGAACACAGCAGGAAGTGTCAAGTCTTATTTGGAATAACTCTAGCGTGAAGCCTTTGCTTTTGAACTGCCCGACTAACCTATTCACCTACAATCCCAACCCTGCTTCTGCTAAAGAGTTGGTGGACCGAGCCCTAGTAGTCGCACACGGCTTTAAGCAGTTCGCGACTATGCATGTTCCTAACATGAGTAACAGGGCAGCAACTCCCGAGATGGACCAGCAGATGAAAGATGAGATCGACGAGCTCAATAAGGAGTTCAACAGAACCTTTAACACCTTGAAGAAGGTTCAGTTCATGGATGATCCACAACCCGCGGTCAAGCCAACGACTAAAGAGCCACCAGCCCTGGTTTCGCCAACTATACAAATCTTGGCGCCGATTGAAGATTTGCAAAAGAAAATGCAGAACGCAGAACTTCAGAGGGTAGAGGACTTACTCGAAGCCGTGTCGTCCTCTGAACCGGTGGAGCCGTCTGCCTGGGTTAGAGATGGGTCTTCGGGGCTGAAGCCTGTGGCTAAGAAGAAGACAAGAGTCTCTGTAAGTATCATTTAATTTTAATGAATGGGCAGTTTTTATTCTTCATAGAACATTTTACCTATATAGTCCACTCAATGAATGACCCAAAAGGAGGTGTAGAGTGCGTGAGCTGGGCTGTAAGCGATTTCTTCAGAAAGTTGTTCAGGGTGCTTAGGGAGTAAACGTACTAAAAGTCCCCGTGTCTAGGAGGTGAGCCGGAGTTTTTCGGTAATATCTTTAAAACAGTGCGTTGTAGAAAAAAAATATCTTCTACGTAATGAAAGCTAATACAATTTTCTACAACTTTCATCTTACACACTTTCTATAAAAACTTCGATAAAAACTACTTTTTTGAAAATAGTAGTTTAGTTAGTAAAACTACTTTTATCAAACACTAGCTGTTGCCTGCTACTTCGTTCGCGTTATTTCGGGATAAAAAGTAGCCTACGCAGTGCATGTTCATTGTTTACTTGTTTACTTTGCTTTTTTCCATGTGTACAACGAATAGGTACAAGTTGAAGATATGTTAATCCAGGTCCTAATCTATCTAGAGCGGGAGGCCGTCAGGCGGGAGGCGAGGGACGCCATCGTCGTCCATTGGACGGGGGAACTCGCCGCTGCAGCCTTCGGCCGCCGAACCCTCGACGCGATTGGGCCAGTCCTGCGTAGTGTTGCCCAAATGCAAGACCAAGACAAGACCTTAGCCAGTCTTGGTCTTGGTCTTGCGTCAATACACCTAGTCTTGGTCTTGGTCTTGGTATTGCGCTCTCAGTCTTGGTCTTGGTCTTGGTCTTGCAGCAAGAGTCTCGCAAGTCTTGCGAGACTCTACTACTTAGACTAGACTACATTCAAATACCTATTAGCCTATTGCTCAGGGTGGCAGGGACATCGACGCGCAACCGCTTACCATGGATTCAGTACATGATTCTGGACCCCCCTGCGTTGAAATTTTTCGTCAGCTTTTTCTTAATTTTTAGGTTTTTTTTTGCAATTGTTTTTACTGTAAACTGTATAAAATCATTATTTCTATCTGACCCAATAATATTTTTAATTAAAAAATAGTAAATTCACTTGTTTCACTTAAAACAGCAATGTAAATAAAACTCGAAAGGGCTACCTGATCAGCTGTATTCCTAATGTTCATTTGCGAGGTCAACACTGTCTTCGTACCTACGCTATTCGCTTTCAAATGCCGCGACAAAGGGACCGCAGCGCCAAGCGGTCTCCTCGTATTATTAACGCACTTGAAAATAAACTTTAAAATTATTACAATAAAGTGCATAAATGCTTGAACCTGACAAAAAATGCGGAAGATTGCGTTAAAGAAATATGGCAGATTGTAGTAACTTGATGTGCTGGCGTCTGTACCATAACATCTGCTTAAAAACTGCTACTAGTACTAGACCTACTCGACTCGCTGTTAGTTTTAAATTTTGCTGAATAGAAGAATAATATAAACTTTGAAACATAAATACCTACATAATTTTTACCAACCTACTAACGTTAGATCTGCACATTAGACTTATACAAGTATAATATAATACTCTAAGTAGATATACCTACAAGGTATGAAATGAACTTTGCTAGAAAGTTATGCTAGGTACATTTTTATCACATATGGGAGCAAATTTGTAAGTAACACGCTACCTACCTACTTAATAAATAGTCGAAACATATAATATCGTCATAACACTAAAAGGTATTGCCTTTTAGTGTTATGACGATACGGTTTTGATACTGGGGAACGTCTATCAAAATCGGGATTGAAACCAAATAAATACCTACTATAACGCCCAAATCTCAGTTTGACTTAACTGCGAGACGCAAGAGTCTTGCAGGCTTAGTCTTGTTCTTGCTCAAGTCTTGCAGGGGTCAGTCTTGGTCTTGGTCTTGCTACAATAAGTCGGTCTTGGTCTTGGTCTTGGTCTTGCAAAAATGCAAGAACAAGACCAAGACTGCAAGACCAAGACCGATTTTGGGCAACACTAGTCCTGCGTGACTGGCTCGAGCGGTCGTATGGATTCCTCTCCTTCCGCCTGGTGCAGGTGCTGTCCGGATACGGTTGTTTCGGATCGTACCTGCACCGAATCGGACGGGAGGAGACGCCGTCGTGCCACGACTGTGGCGCGGCCGAGGACGCGGCGCAGCACACCCTCGAGGTGTGCCCGTCGTGGTCCGAGCCGCGCCACAGTCTCATTGCGGTGATCGGACCGGACCTCTCACTCCCCAGTTTGGTTAACGCCATGCTGAGGGATGGGAGGTCCTGGGCGGCAGTCGCCTCCTTCTGCGAACACGTCATGTCCCAGAAGGAGGCGGCGGAGAGCGCGCGGGAGGATGATCCTCACGCGACGCTGCTCCGAAGGCGGAGGAGGGGACGAAGCAGACGTCAGTTTGACAGTCATCTCCGCCTTCTCCCAGGTGGAGGCCAGCAAGCAACGGGTGCGGGGGCACCCTTGCCTGTATTGCACAGGCCTCCACCAATGTCGGACGGGAATGGTCAGGTGTTCCCTGCCATTACCGTAGCCCCCCAGCCTGGGGGGCATGCGGGGCCCGCCAGCTAGGCGGGCATGCGCCGGGAGGGTGGGTTGTGGAAGTAAAGGCTGAGCCAATTTCCCATCACGGCGATGTGGGAACACCGCTGATTTTTAGTGGGTATACTGTCGGTGTCATTCTGACAGGAGTCCCACAACCCCGTCTCGTCCCCCGCGAGCGGGAATGCGTAATGATTTCTCAGCGACAAAAAAAAAGTCCTAATCTATCTAACTACCAAATTAAATCCAAATGCGTTTTCTAGCCGCTGAGTTACCGAAACTTTTATCTGTGTACTAGCAGCACCCCGCGGTTTCACCCGCATAAGTTTCCCGTGGGAATATCGGGATAAAAACTATCGTATGTCCTTACCCGGAAGTCAAACTATATCTATACCAAATTTCATCTAAATCGGTTCAGCAGTTTAAACGTGAAGAGTTAACAGACAGACAGACACCAGCGGATCTTTTCAGAGCGTGATGCTCGAAAACTGATTAGAATTTAGAGAAAGTGTAAAGGACAATGCTGTTTAGCTGCGTTCTCAGTTGGTGGGAGGGAGCTGAAAGCTCCCAATCCAATTTTCACTTTTCCGGAACGTGTAGTTCGAAAATGGCTAGGAATTCGAAAAAAGTGTCTAAGATGTAAGTTGTAGAAAATTGTATTTGCTTTCATTACGTAGAAGATATTTTTTTCTCTACGACGCACCGTTTCAAAGATATAAGCGATAAACTCAAAGTGGGAACTTTTATCCCAACTCCGGCTCACCTCCTAGACGCGGGGACTTTTAGTATGTTTACTCCCTAAGCACCCTAAACAACTTTCTGAAGAAATCGCTTAGGGCCCAGCTTACGCACTCTACAACTCCTTTGTTAAGTGAACTTATTATTTAAGTGAATATTATTTACGTCCCAGTAAAAGGAATTGTCATAATAATGTATGTTTTCAGCTAAGCGAGAACTCGAAAGAACGTGTGGTGCCGTCATCGCGCCTCGGTCGTATGTTTTCATTCGGTTCCTTGGCCGCTGGTTTGGGAGTGGGGACTGTGGCCCAATATGCTCGGAACACATTCCAGTCCGTGACGGGTCAGGTCGATGAGTCATCCAATGCGTTCCTGTCCCCGGCAAACGCAGAAAGGATCGTTGATACGCTGTGCAAAGTTCGAGGTACCTAACTAATTACTATAGCTCCAGGCCATCACCTTATCCATTTCCGAATGAAAATAAGACGTAAGTAAAAATAACACATCTGTGTATCTCAAAATCTTTACCTTTTAGGCGCGGCTCTGAAACTGGGTCAACTGCTGAGCCTCCAGGATGACTCGATGATCTCTCCCGAACTGCAGCGCATATTTCAACGTGTGCGCCAGTCTGCTGACTTCATGCCTTCCTGGCAAGTGGAGCAAGTCATGAGCTACCATCTGGGTCCTGATTGGAGGAGCAGAGTCGCCTTTTTTGAGGATAAGCCGTTCGCCGCTGCTTCTATTGGTAAGCGTTTATTCTTAGTATGTGTATCTTGTATAGTGAGACTAGGAACGCTGTCATAAGATTCCCGAACTGCTTCCCTGGTTGCAAAGAAAAATGTCTTCGTCTTCGTGTAATAAACAAAGATTTAATTTCTGCAAATTCATATGTACAACATCAATACAGCTGTATTCCCTGAGAGTGAAGGCGTGTCTAGTACAACCATATTTCGCCGGTAATGTAACAAGTCCCATGTAATATTTAGGCAAGCCTATTGACATTTACCTGTCATGAATCCAGACTACTACTGAGAAATACCTCTTACACATTGCCCGATCCGGACCCCACACTCAGTACTCTTGCGACCACTAAACCTGTGGCTCAGTCTTTATATCCGTATGTGTTTTATTCAGGTCAAGTACATCTGGCCGTGATGCATAACGGCAGGGAGGTGGCAGTCAAGGTGCAGTACCCAGGCGTCGCTAAGGGCATCAACAGCGACATTGACAATCTAGTAGGAGTGATGAAGGTATGACCTAATTACCTCTTACTACTATAGTTCGCTGCACGCTACCGTAGTGCCGTTAATATAATACATCGGGCTTGAGGAGTCTGTCACACATGACAAGAACGAGTGAAAACATCTAAGAAGCTGGTTTTTTTTTCAAAAACTCGATGGGTCTTATTATTTTGGAAATTATCTCAACATTGCCGGTCAAATTGCATGATGATTAATTTCCGAAACTTTGAACTTGATCTTTAAATTTTTTAATAGACCAGAATCCGATAGTCACTCCTAACAAATGCTATGTCGCCAGGTATGGAACATCTTCCCCAAGGGCATGTTTATAGACAACATAGTGGAGGTTGCTAAGAAGGAGTTATCGTGGGAGGTGGACTATTTGCGCGAGGCCGATTGCACCAGGAAGTTCAAGAGACTGCTCGCTCCGTATCCCGAGTACTTTGTACCTGAAGTCATCGGTAAGGGACATACTAGTTACAGTCAGTAGGTACGTAAACTAAGAGAATATCATGTTGCAGGCTATTAATGATCCTAATTCCCTATCACCAGATGAGCTGTGCGGCCAGGAGGTGATTACCACGGAACTGATTGATGGCGTGCCATTGGACAAGTTGTTCGATGCAGAATATGAGGTGCGCGTTGACGTCGCACACAAGATCATGCAGCTGTGCCTGCGCGAGATGTTCGTACTGCGGTGCATGCAGACCGACCCGAACTGGGCCAACTTCTTCTATAACCCAACTACCAAGCAGGTAATCAGTCTACTTAAAATCTTAAATTCACTTTCAGTTTCCCTGACAAGCAACGCACCGCCTAAACCGCTCGGTTTAAAAGCATGAAATTGAAATGACAAGAGTTCCTTTTATAACGACGGTAAGCACTAAGGAAGGATTTTTTCAAAATTCATCCTCCTAAAGGGGTTGAATAGGGGATGAAAGGTTGTCTGGAAGTTGCCGACGCGAAACCCCATTAGGCACACGGCTAGTACGGTAAGAAAGTTGTAAACAGAAGCGGTCAGAGACTAAACTCTTGTCTGTCCCGAACAGGTGATCCTGCTTGACTTTGGCGCCACACGCGAATACTCCCAGGAATTCATGGATCAGTACATCGAGATCATACACGCGGCCTCGCGGGGCGATCGGGATGCCATCTTGGGTATGTCAAGGGAAATGAAGTTCTTGACTGGATATGAATCCAAGGTTGGTATAGCTGTACAAAGATCTTCTGTTCGCCAATATCTGAACTAACGCTGCCGTCTTGGTGTTTGAATACAAAGCAACACATAACATCTTTTATTTAAATTTAAAACTTATCACTTACAGGTAATGGAAGAGACACACATCGACACTGTCATGATAATGGGTGAGGTGTTCACCAGCGACGGCTCGGGCGAGTTCGACTTCAGCACCCAACAGACTACACGTCGCATCCAGGCGCTGGTACCCACCATACTGACACATCGCCTCTGCCCGCCCCCCGAGGAAATATACTCACTTCACCGTAAGCTCTCCGGCGTGTTTCTGCTCTGCTCCAAACTCAAGGTCAAGATGAACTGCCGTAACATGTTCCAAGAGATCTACGAGCAGTACAAAACCAACAGCTTTAGCTAGACCTTAGCATCCGTGGCTCAGGTTTGGTCAAGTTTTAAATACACCATTTTTAACAACGAATTTATGTCCAATTTTGATGTTTTCCAGTAATTCGACATATATTATAATCAATGTTTTCCAATTATTTCGTTGTTGTGTGTAAAACCTACTATACATGGGGACGCCAAACTGAACTAGCGCATTAGCGTCAGTTTCGCCTGATTGGATGCGTGCTCAAGCACGAATGAACCGGTCTCTTGAGTTGAGACAAGTGGTATGCCTTGAGGCATAACAACCACATGGTACACATTTTGAAGACATGAGGCAAACTTGAAGGTTGTGATGATCATGTATGGTAGCGTTTATAGTCATAATCATGATTCGTCTATGTCAAATTTAGATGTTTTCCAGTAATATTGAATTCACTTATATTGATAATCAATGTTTTCCAATTATTGTTGTGTGTACACCACATGTTTTTGAAGACATGAGGCAAAGAATTATGGCTAGAAGATCCTTACATTGATTTGTACATAAAAAAGAGTTAATTTAGAGGGTTCGAAATATTTTCCAATGTTGAGAATATCCGATGTGGAGTAGATTGATATACTTACCATATTTTTAAAACCCCGCATAATTAAAATATTTCAAAATGAAAATACTTATCAGTTTTTTAGTCACAAGAAAAAGTGCCCATACTGAGAAGAGTGAGTTCACACATTATTAGATAGCGTTTCTATGACAATCAAGTGTAGTCACTGCGTCATCGTGTATCAGAGATGTCAAAACGAATCAGAAATGCGACTATGTTTTGACGCGGTAGGGCGAATCTAATGATTTAAATCTTTGCCACTAATGTTTACACTGACAGCCGCCCTTTCGTTCTGAAATAATGATCTCCTCATTAAACTATTTACTTTTAACATTATATTTTTATTGCGGGGTTATAAAAATATTGTAAATGCCTGAATATACTCTTTAGGCACCCAAGAGTATAAGACATAGAATTCTAACTTCTCTAAACATCTTTATTTTTTTGTACAAATCCTGCCATGATTCTTTGAAGGTTGTAATGCTCATGTATGGTAGAGTTAATAGTCATAATCATAAAAGTGTTGATTCAATTTTTGTCACAAATGAGTGTTTAAATTAAGGAATGTTTTGGATCATAGAAACGGTCAGTCTGCAATTCTAAAGTGCGCCATTTTGAAACATTATGCGTGTCAGTGAAAACCGAGATCATGTGTCAATTACGTGCCCATGGACTTACTTAAGGGCCTCATATACATCGGAACAGTGAACGAGTTTTCAGCATATGAAAGTGGCAAGTGACTTGTTATAAGTTAGCAAAGACAAGCTTCCGCGTTCCTATGACCTGAGATAAACAATGCATTTTATCTAGTAATTAATATTATATGATTGTTGTCGAATACTGTATTATTATGTAATAATATTATGATAAATTACTTTTTGTTGCTACTTTGCAATCATACAGGTGATATGATATGAAATATGAATTCATCTGCGGGCATTTTTTGTTGCAATTTTTTTACATCTAGAATTAGTTGTACTCTAATTTCCAATTACCTTAACGTATTGTAGCCTAATGTGTACAAAACAGGAATTAACATATCGCGTTTTCAAAGACTCGCGGGTTGTGATCGATATATTTCGACTTAAACGCGTGAAAATGTTACCTAACGAAAAAAAAACTGAATTATCTACAAAGTAGAGTTTTTATTAAACGAATTATATCTGACACTAAATATTAGGTCTATGAGATTTTTCCACTGACCAACTGAAACGAATATCGTCCATTTTGTATGTTGAATTTATTGAGCCCTTTAGGGGTTCAAATTTATTGAGCCCTGTAAGGGTAGGACTGACGACGGTATTTCGTTCCATTTTATACGGGACGATATTAACTTAAAACTTTGTATTGCCTTTTATTGAGAGTAGTTCTACAACCGTGCTATCGTTTAAGATTTTTTCTAAAGAAAAAGTATCTAAATTGCCCGACTTGTATGGTATGAGGGGAGTGTCTCAGTTGGTGGGAGGGAGCTGAAAGCTAATAAAATTTTCTACAACTTTTGTCTACACTTTTTTTAAATTAAAATCAGTCTTCGAGCATCACGCTCTGAAAAGCTCCGCTGGTGTCTGTCTGTCTGTTACCTCTTCACGATTTAGATGAAATTTGGTATAGATATAGTTTGAGTCTCGGGAAAGGACATAGGATAGTTTTTATCACGATATTCCCACCATAAAAGTTTCGATAACGGCTAGAAAATGTATTTGGATGAAATTTGGTAGGTAGATAGATTAGAACCTGGATTAACATACAGGCTACTTTTTATCCTGAAATAACGCTGAAGTAGCAGCCAACAACTAGTGTTTGATAAAAGTAGTTTTTTTTGAAAATGTTCACTTTCCCGGAACGTGTAGTTCGAAAATGGGTAGGAATTCGAAAAAAGTGAAGTTGTAGAAAATTGTATTAACTTTCATTACGTAGAAGATATTTTTTCTCTACGACACACCATTTTAAAGATACCTATTAGCGAAAAACTCAAAAGTGGGAATTTTTATCCCCTCCCCCCACTCTGGCTCACCTCCTAGACGCGGGGACTTTTAGTACGTTTACTCCCTAAGCACCCTGAACAACTTTCTGAAGAAATCGCTTAGAGCCCAACTCACGCACTCTACACCTCCTTTTGGGACATTCATTGAGTGGACTACTTACGAGATTAATTCTGTTAAGTTTGCTTTTTATACTTAAATTAGTAATATAGCGATTAAAAAATAGATATTAGACGGTTTCTGGCTTTATTAATGTATCTGTTAGTTAACATACATGTTGAATGTTGTGTCCATCCTTCCACTTGACCTACCCCACCTAAGCCACGGTTGCTACCTGTCGCAAACTACCTCTTCTCTTACATTAAGACTAGGCTGTTATTGTGATTGTATTTGAAATTTAGTATTAGCAATTTGATGTTGCGTAGTACACTGTTTGTAAAATGAATGTTACTTCTATGAATACACTTATAAATGTTATTAAATACCCGAGCGACACTTGTCGTTGTGACTTTTATTATCATTGCTTATTATAATTTATATACAGTTCGTTCACAGTTATTTTACCAAATCACAGTGATCTTTCACAGTGATCTTCATCATACTAAGTTTGCTGCCACTGACAAGGTTGTCAAAGTCATAGTGATCGCTAATCTCGTTACAATAAGATGTTAGGTGATTACAATTGAAAAGATTACTAATGATTTTGGAAGATTTTTATTGATTGAACCGTACAACGTTGCCGAGTATACTATTTTTACATTTTTACACTTGACATTGGCTAAATTGTGGTGGTTTTTCCGCAAAAGCCATTAAACGAAGAGAAGAAGAAGAAGGTGTTAGGTTTCTGCTGTCAGATGTAAAATAACTGAGAACGTACTGTACTGAATATTAACAATGGTTGTGAAACCATAAGTTGAAATAGTGGAAGTATGGGGCTATGAAACAAAGACTCTGACATCCTTCGACCGACCACCTTCCTGCTACATCACCAAATCCTTTTCACCGTCTGTGTAAAAATATCTACTCATTCAGACCAATCCAGTGGGTCCAATCTCGGTGCGTCTACAATTAGTGAAATCTGACCATGTTAGTCAGATTTCATCTGGTCTGACCACGGGGGTCTGATTATATGTTTGAGTGTGCTACGATGCCACAGACAGACAGGTGCACACACAAGGACATAATTATATAGGTAGCGGTCAAAATTAACCCCCATCCTAACTTCGGGGTTAATATTAAACAAAATCGTTTATCGTATCATCGTTGCGTGGCAATGTATAATTGCGTATACAAGATTGGCAAGACATCAGTCAAATCAATCGTCAATCGTGTTCAAAATCTCTCAGCCTATCAGGCCATGGACTTGTACCTTGATAAGTCCATGATCAAGGCTGAGAGATTTTGAACACGATTTCAGATGAAATGCATGGCTGGAATCATATTTTTTTATAATTCGTTTCGATATCAAACGACATTAACGACCTTTTTCTGAAACGAAAAACAACACGAAATATTTGTTCGTAGTACCCCAAGGGGGACTAGACTGGGGGACCACGGGCAAGTACCGGAATAAACCATTTGTAGGCTCTTCAATCGCATCACTAGACTTGCGTTTAATTTGACGCCTGGATGATTTACGTTTCAGAAACGGGCCCTAAGAGCCTTAGGATCACGGCTGTGTATGGGTCAGAAAAAATGGCGAAATATATTTTCGAAATATTT
Source organism: Luperina nickerlii (assembly GCA_963855955.1). NCBI lineage: Eukaryota > Metazoa > Arthropoda > Insecta > Lepidoptera > Noctuidae > Luperina > Luperina nickerlii. The sequence goes on from OY979662.1 coordinate 7,074,131, forward strand.
ATCCACCTCCAAACTTAGAGCATTTCTTCCAAATTAAATAAAGACGTAATTAGTTTTAATTATGGTAAAGTCAACTTCAACTCTTGATTAATGGCTTCTGTGGAACAAACACCACAATTTTGCCAATTTCACGTACTAAAATCCACTAAATGAAAAAATTAAATCTGACACGTGAGACAGCTCGCTACTGCGGCTGATGTGTCTCTATGGTAAAGTCACAGTATAAATAAAGACATACAGTACGTCGTCTTCATACAAACGGACGAAACGCGAGCTATACCTACGCGCCTCGACCACGGCATGCGCTCAGCATGATGACAGTCGCGACTGTGCTGCAGTGACGAACGGACGGTGTGTTGTTTTTTTTAACAATAACCGCGCGATTTTTTCACTAAAAATAAGTTCAAGTACATATTTAATATGACGAGTAGGCTATATTGTGCTGTTTTTGGTTGCATGAATTCGTCAATAACGCATCCAGAGATAACTTTTTTTAGATTACCTGGAAACTCTGAAAGGTAAGACTATAAAATAATTTTACTTACTTGTAGGTAGGTACATAATGTGTATTTGATTTTATCTCCCGAAAAAAAGATGTCTGGATTAATAAATGAAGTGAATAGAGTAAAGGAAAGTGATAAACACGAGTGAGGTAGGTAGTTATAGGCGGTTCATGAATCATTAAACGGTAGGTACGCTGGTGTTAAAACCTCGGGGCATGTGTGTTTTGTTAGTTTGTATAATTCCAAGTAAAGACGTGGTTTTTATTATTAATAATAGTTATTTATTGTACTGTGTGTATGAATAATACTAGAAAAAAGTTTTAGTCCGTTTGGGTTCGCTATTGAATTTCTTGAATCCTTGCAAGTTGCAATATAGTGCATTAGGCCAATAGGTAGGTAATTTTTCCGTGTTATAAACGCAAAGTACCAATGTCACATGCGCTGTGTAGGTAGTTTCAACAGCATACCTCTGCAGTTGAGTAGTTCCTTGATTAACCGTAGTACGTATACCTACCTAGTTATGTTAGAATGAATGACATTTATGTCCATAGAACTTATATTACAATTGGGTTTTATGAAAATAGCTTGTAGGTATTTTTTTCCAGGAGTTTCTATAACTTTAATAAAAACCAATCAATGTAGGTAGGTACCTAGCTGTACGTAGATACAGACACCAGCACATCAAGCTACCCGAAACTGTCAAATTTGAACCTTATACTTAAGAGATAAAGTTGAAAATCTATTAAAGAAATTTGACAGATTGTAGTAACTTGATGTGCTGGCCGTCTGTACATATCTAGTGAGGTACCTGTTCTGACCACTAGCAATACAAACTTGTCTTTCTCCGCTTCAGGCGCAACCATCCTCTAACTAATCAGCCTAGAATTTTTCCACTGCTGGGTCATTAACCTCCTCTTCTTCGAGATGGAATGTAATGTAATTTACCACATGGGCCCAGCCGCCCAGGGGTTGGTAGATGTTGCGCGACTTCGAATTTTTGTTTGTAGGACATGCCAGTTTGCTCACGAAGTTTTCCTTCAACGTTTTTATAGCAGTGATGATGAAATTATTTATACAAAGTAAAGTGCCTGTCTGGGTTCGAACTCACGACCTACAACTCGTAAGTCGGGACCGCAACCACTGGGCCACTACTGCTCTCATGTAAGAAAGGCAAATAAAGATAAAAACACGTTAAGCAATATTCTAAAACACTGCATCTCTGTAAAAGTCCATAATCAATCTTCAGGCTAAGAAAGTTAAGTGGGTAGGTTACCTCCTGGAACTTTCTTCTAACTGAAAACTTTAGAGTTTTCGGTAGGTACTTATCCGCTCCCTCTCGACGAGAGGAAGCCTGTGTCCCAGCAGTGGGAACATTATAGGCTGATTACTTAGGTACCTACTTAAGATTATCTAGGTAGACTTGCAAGTTATTACCTACTTCGATAAATGTAACTTAAATTAATTAAAAAGTCTTATACCTACTTATACGGCGTGTTGCAAACGAATATTATCTGTCTCTGTATAACAAAAGACTGAAATATTTGCTTTGTTTAAAGTGGCATATATTTCACCAGCCAGCACGCTGTATAAAATTGCCGATTGTATAATATGACTGTGTAGCTTATGAAAATCGATAAAATGCAGATGTGTCCGAGTGCCAGCAGTCTGCGATACTAACATACTCCACTTTCGGGTTATGTGTTACATTGTTTATCGTATGCAGGACATTATAAAGGCTGGTCATTGGCAGGTTTGTAACAGTATTTTATTTTGTAAAATAATTGGTAGGAGGAAGATCATAAAAGTGAGCATGATTCAAAACATAGAAAAAGGGTTAAAAAGTTCAATTAATTAATCGTATGTGTTTCCAGTTACTCTCTTCGTCATCCACTTTTCAAGCACTGCCTGGTATCCGATTAAGCTGAAACTTGGCATACCTATATAACTTCGGTGTGGTCTGACGATGAAGCCCGAACGTGGACGTTCGAACTCGTTGGATATGTATAGACAAGTGACCCATTATTTGGTGTCTTGTGTCTGATGATGGGCGATAGAAACTCCCCAACCAACTAGATAGCACCATCGTGTTTGGACACATTCCACCTTGTATATATATAGTACTAGCAGCGCTCCGCGGTTTCACTCGCGTAAGTTTAGATCCCGTAGTAATATCGGGATAAAAAGTATCCTATGTGTTAATCCAGGAAATGGTCTATCTCTATCTATGTGCCAACATCTAGCTTATTTTTATTTTATTTTATGACGTGTAAAAGTGATTCCGATTTCCTATTTACAGAACAATTTCATGTCATTTCATAATACGAAACCCTTGGTGATCAATGTTCGTGCCTTCTCTGTATGAGAAGAGGCTTCTGCCCTGCAATGGCACAGTGACATCGTCGTACTTACCTACGACATAGGTAAGTACGACTTTTGGGGAGGCCGTTCTCCAGCGCGGACATCTTTCGGCTGAAATTATGACTGTAGCTGCTAGGTAGTGGTTGGTGGTGAGAAAAGGAAACGAGAAAGGTTTTTCACGCGTGGAGTGTTCGCGTCGCGTGCGTGGTTTCTTGACACTACTCGTTCGATCTCTTTTCAATCGCGGCCGCAGCGGTAGGCGGGGTCAGGGCATCGCACATCAATCATCCTATGTGAGCGCCCGTGTGCAGTCTGTTCTTGTTGTTTTTCGTTTTATTTAAAAAATAAAAATACAGCTGTAATAAGAAACATACTTTTATGAAATACTTTTATTAAGACGGGCGGACCGCGACACCGTCGTCAACAATGATGATGTAAGTAAATAAAATTGGAAGTAATTTTATTTACAACCTTAGGAACAATTACTTAGCATTCTAAAAGTCTGCCTTCTAACTAACTAACAAGTCGCAAGGAATAAGCAAAAACAACACAGCAGTTTTTTTTTTAAATGGGTGGAATATTCAGTTATTACGTAATAATCGATGTCTGTAAGCATTAAAGAAAATATGCTTTTAGCAATAAGACCGCCCATTGTGTTACCTTATGTAAAATTTCTACAATTATCTGGTATGGTGCGACTTAATGAAGAGTATTTTATTAAGTATATAAAAAAAATGTAATTGCATTTCCTCGATGCGAAGCGAGTTAAAACATTAAATATCGTCAGGTAACGCTATCGAATTTTTCTTAAAATATGAACTTTTAAAAATTCAATTTATCCTAACTAATATTATAAACACGAAAGTAAGTTTGTTACCTTTTCAGGCCTAAACCATTGAACCACTCATAACGTTGTCAGGTGTACAGAAACGGAAATAGGGTATCTTTCATCCGGAAAAAAAGTGTTATTCTAGAGAAAAACAACAATAACGTTCTTATGATAATAGATGGCGCCTAGCTAGGCGCTTAGCAAGACGCGTATATGTTGCTTTATCTTACTTACCAATCGGGATTCTGATATAAAAGTAAATGTATTTTGATGTGCTAAAAGCTAGACGTAACAAAACTTAATTTACAACACCGTGAATACTCCGATTGTCATTTTAATAAGGTGTATTGTTGCAAGAGAAATCATAAAAAGTTCGTCTAAAATAGGGTAAGTTTTCTAATCTTCGTAGCAAGGTGTGAGCGCGTGTAGCGTGTAGCTCAGTGCATGTAGCTCGATGCGCAATAGATGGGCACGTAGGACGATGCGCGAAGCTCGACGCGAGGAAGTGGCGTTGCAAGTTGCGTAGCGGGGCGCCTTCAAGGTGACCCGCAAGAACGTAGTGATTGCTTGGGACTATAGATTCTGATATACTAATAAATGTAGGTAGGTATTTAGCTGAGCTTAAAGTTTAACAACAATTCATTTAAACCACCGTTAAGTCTCATGTTACGATTGCCACTTTAATGAAGTCTATTGCAGCAAGAGAAATCATTATAAGGTCGTCTAAAATATGGTGTCTCTCTAATCTTCGTTGCAAGGTGCGAGAGCGTAGCTCAGTGCGCGTAGCTCGATGCTTAGTAGCTTTGCGCGTAGTGCTCTGCGCGTAGCTCGACACGTAGCAAGTCGCGTAGCACGATGCGCGTAGCAAGACGCGTAGCTGAGCGCATAGCATGTTTTTACCAGGTTCTTACGTTTTCTTAATTTTTGTGTTTTAATTGTTTTGTTCATTATCATAACCTGCCTAACCTTCTCTCAACTATTTTGGGGTCGATTTCCAGTTTAACCGGATGCAACTAAATACCCGTATTTTTCTTTTTACTGACTACCACCTAAACCCAGCAAATACGATATCCCTTGATAAGAATGGTTGCCTTTTTCATAATATTAATAAATAACTCCTTCTTCCCTGTTTGTGCCCTCAGTCATTGAATGAACTATTAACTACTAATATGAACTACCAACATCGGTGGTTCCTATTTATTTGCAAGATTATTCTGGACCATGTATAATATGTACGATAATGTTGAACTGATTTGCCAAATTTTTATGTTGCATTTTATTATGTATCTGGTTTTGAACCCATTATCTTGAAGAATGTATTAAATATGAACAGATTACTGTGCTTAGAAAAAAGTATTTATCTGTTGTGTTTATTAATGTATTCTTATGATAAGAATTTGCTTGGGCTATATTGACCTAATTCAGTTTAAAAATAAACGATATGCACCTTACAGGAACTGATGGACGCTACTGAAGGTGTGAAACAGGTTATTCTTCATCCCCAAAAATCTTCTATAAGCCTATAGATTCCGTTTATCCAGCTGGGCTTGCGTGGATTCTCGGATATACGTTTCCGCGTATCCACCAGGAAGGATTTTTTGGTATGGATAAACGGAATAACTCGTAGCCAAATTCTGAGCATTTAGATTGCCATAGACACGTTGAGAAGGAGTAGGTAAAAGGTATAATGGTAGGGGGATTAATAAATAAACAACACCAAATCAATTTAAGAAAGTTTTTATTTGCAGGTTGAAAAGGCATTGGGGGAACATTAAAGCAACCATACATCGAACCTGCGACCTTACGGCGGCCGCTAATTATTATAAACCTTTACATTTCTTACTTACACACCGTACCGTATGCAATTCATTATACTGCACTACTTTTTAATTAAAAAAAAATGAAAAAGTTATGTGCTTAATTAAAACAGAAACTTAGGACTAAAAGTACCACGAGGAGTGAAATTATGGAGTTGAAAGGTTTGAGAAGCCTAATTCTGCGTGCCATTGTTGTATAAATAGATGTTGCAATATAAAAGACCGTATTACCCCCCGGTACTGCGACGTATTCCAAAAACGACGGCTGTCTGTCCTCTCCGCTTGCGGCACATGTCTCCACTGACGATTCCGTCAATAAGCACGTCCCACATTTTCACCTCACCTTGAAAGTTTGTATGAAATGCCGTTCGGCGTAAATGTACACAGCGGGCAAACAGTCAAAATAAAAATAGAATTTCAACTTAAAAGAGTCGCATAACTTTTTGCCAAAGTTGTTGCAAACCGTACTAGCAAATAATATTAAACTTAAGATACTACATTTTTAATTGGAAGATATATCCGCCTTTGACTATCTTTCTAACTAATTAACTATTATATCTACGTCAAAGGCGTTGTAGAGTGTCTCCGCACTGGGGGTCCAACGAACGCGTAGACGCGCGCGCGCGCGTAATCGCTGTCGTAACACCAAGAAGGACCAAAGTCAAAGTTGGTGAAGCGACCGCGACGTCTATATAGAAGCGGGCGCCGGAATCAACTTGCCTAATGCGAAGGCACTATTAGACACTATTACTAAATAACAATTGTTTTTCGGCAGTGTGGCGCTGGCTGCAACATTCTACATCAACAAGGCATAGGACATGTTAGAGGGAAAGTTCATTTCTGATATCATGCGAAACAACGGTACAGTTGAGTATGACATTCTCAAATAGTTGATACCTCCCCTCAAAAGAAGCACATATAATAAATAACAGCAATAAACAGTAAATAATTTAGTTAGACTTGTGGTACTTTCAGTAACAATTGGTAAATCATAATTTTTGGATGACAAAGCAGTCGACGGCCCACAAGATGGTAAGTGGTTACCGCCAGCTGTGGAGACCTGCAACACCAGAGCATCACAGACTCGTTGTCATCCTAGAGATAGCTGAAACGTCTCGTGTGCCTGTAACAACACCGGTAACCATACCATTCAAACTGGAATACAGCAGAAATAGGTATATGGCAGTAGTCCTTCCCCGGGCGAGCTCTTCCACACAGAACTCTACTACTTACATAAAACTATTCTGAGTAAGGTTTCTATATATATTTTAAAAGTTATATCCTTCAATGTAAAAAAATAAAGAAGTTTCAACATTTTAGTTTTTTTTAGAAACTTTTTATAAAGTACTGAAGGTACTTTAATATTTCCTCCCATAATTGCATACGGTACCTAATATCGTCTGCAATCTCGTATAATATTAGTTACAGTAGTCTTTTAAACAGTATAAATATTTGAATACTAATTGTTCTATTATTCTAGTTATTATATGTCCGATATGCTGAGATTATGTGAAATATTAACATTATAATATTTACTGTACAAGCCATTCGGATACTGTAATAAGATTACTTACAGTGTGACTGAGTTGAAGATTAAAGATCAATTATTGAGTTTTTCCATATGACGTGTAGTATGATGTTTAGAATTGTCATTTTCATGATAAGCGTAGTTGCGCAGGCGCAGACAGCTTTCAAGCTTTATCAGTTCTGTGCTAATGTAGTTATATATTTAAGTACTTTATATATTTAAGTACTTACTGTAATGCACACCGTGGCATAGGTCATCATGTGTTACCAGCCAATGAATATCTTCAAGACGCATTGTACTATCGTAATTATTATGTGTTCATAGGTAGGCTACCTTCCAATCAATATTTTGTAGCCTGGTAAGTGTTTGATGTTTACTTACATACGAGTACCTAAATATTTTATGTCATCATACGAGTGATTAGTTAAAAGAGAGCATATCAATTCTGTTAGGCCTACTGTACATAAGTTTTTATTTATTTTATCTTGCTGCCAAAATTGATATATACTGACTTCCGCGTAAGCATTGAGCATGTACCTACGTTTATATCATACCTAACAAATTAGATTTTAATTTAGTTTATTAAGCCCTTTTCCCACATTCGGGCGGCCGCGTTTACCCGGTCGTAAATGCATAGGTCGTAAACTGGGTGAAATCTGTATGTACATGTACGAGTCGACATACACACTCATAGGTCCGTTACATCCTGCGCCTCAGTAAACAAAAAGGGCGTAATATTTTAAATCTCGATTACATTATATTCTCATCTTACATTATACTTACATTATATATAGGTATATGTAAATTTTATATTCTCTACTCTTATTTTCCATAATATCAACAATATGGGTTACTCAGGTCCTCAAGTCAGTTTTGAATATGTTATGTATGATTATATATTGGAAATCATACGACAGGCTTAGGTCAAAAACACACGATTCACATCAAAGATACCTAAAAGAAACAGTAATAGCTGTGTAATGTGATTCATATAATCCCAGCAGACGAACGATTCTATCAATTCAGTTCACTAAAGAAAAAGCAACACTTAATATTGTATTCGATATAGTGTAGGTTTAGTAATAATTGTAGGTATCACAAACTACTATAAGTTTGTAGTAAAGTTACAGTCAACATTATATTCTGTGCATCATTTGATACAGTGACTATATTAATCTACACAGAGTGCTACGTAGTTCTCATTTTTTTGTAATTTTTTATACGTTTTTCTTTCATGAAACGTGGATCAACCCGTAAAAACACAATTCTTATATCGCAACGAACTAACTTCCTTCTTAAACGAGGCAGAAGAGGCGCAATCGAAAATGACATGATTTAGATAAACCTTCATTGTTTTTACGGGTTTTCAATAGAATGCATTACTAACAATAATATAGAATAGTGATAATATTTATTAAAATAACACAACACATGGATCACATCGTTAAACAGCTAACAACTACTCGGTAATATTTATCTACAAACGTCGATTAATCTTTTAAATTCAATAAGTGATACTATTGTTAACATAATTATGTTAAACATCTACGTGGTACATAGAAATGGTATTAACGTCTATAAATTGGTAATATTCATTCAAATTTCCTAGAGCCAAAATCTTTCGCGGTGTGTGAACAAGTAATTATATACTTTTAACCACTTCCATTAAATATCATCCCTAGAAAGGAACATGTAGTCGTCGAGTTTTAGTATGAAGCGGAAATTATTTGGCTTAAGGAAAATGCAAGGACCGTTAAGTGCTGTCAAATATAATACATAATAATACCAAAGGTGAAGGATTGACACGATGAGACAATTGCTATAATATGAAAACTTATAGAAATCCAACTAGTCAATATAAGCGAATGTTAGACTACTTGAAATTATATAATGTAACGTGATTTATCTATGTGATTATGTTGAAATAAATGCGAGGCCGCCTCGACTCCCCTAACTTTAAATGTTTGAACAAAATACTAGTGCCTTAGCTTTTTTACGTATCCATGCCAAGTAAAGTAGTGAGTTACCCAAAACGAAGGAGAAGGAGTATATTGTCTCATCACGACAGAATAGTGTGAGGATGGGTTGCGCTCCACACCCGCCGCTGCTGGAGGTCGCAGCGGCCGACCGATGTTGTGGCCCCGCGCCGGAGCCCAGGGTGTCGCAGGGGAGGTAAACGAAAGAGAAGCTAGTAACACCCTGTATCTTCCTAATCCTACCGTCCGCCGCTGAACACTCGCGCGCACGTGAAGTGCGCGCGAGTATCTGGCGACGGAGCTTAGTTGCAACGCTACACTAGCGTGTTGACCGCGCCGAGGGAGCCCGCACTGACACTCGCTCCGAGCCGCACAGTAAGTATGGTGCAATTGATAGCCTCTTATAAAACGTGCGCTCCGTTGTTATGGCTCCCTCCAGGCTGGTAACTCTCAGGTCGTGGCAGTCGTTCCACAAGTCAACACGGCGCGTCACTCTAACATACGCCTCTAACATACCTTCTATTCGCAGGTACTAGAACGTGCTCCTGAACTTATTTACTAGTAATAAGTATTATTACCTATGTACAGTACAATCTACATGTCCCGACCGTTCCTCTACGCATAACGGATCACCAACAATTATCGCAAATTTTAATTTCCCAATTTCCCTTTAATACATTCTTATAAACAATACAAAATGTTACATCCAGATAATTTTACAAACATCAATAAACGTTGGCTAATAAAACATCTAGTCAGATCGATAATTTACTAGGTAAATAATTTTAAACATTTAGATCTAATTTAATATTTTTTAATAAATCTGATTATTTGGGATCGCATACAGATAACATTCTGCGACATCATTTTGAAAACGAATATAGTGTGAATACACACATAAAAACACGAATAATTTGTAGATAGGATAATTTAAGTATAATACTGCATTAATATATTATGCTCGCTATTGCGAGTATAGATCGCTTAAAACTGACAGCAGAGAAACGGTCTAATGTAGACGATCGAGATCGATCGCTAGTCGGCTGGCATCGTAAAGTGCATGTCGGCCGGAGACGAGTTAGGCCTTAAGCGTTGGACTCTTTGAGGTCGGTGAGGCGCGCGAGCTGCGCGGGCTCGAGCTCGTCGGGGATGCTGGCGCGGCCACCGCGCGGGGCCGCTGGCGGGGACTGAGGCGCAGTGGGGGGGCCCGACGCCACGGACGCGCCGCCCGACTCGCCCTCCGACGCCGTCGAGCTCGACTGCGGGTGCGGCGCCGAGTCCGCCGGGCCGTCGTCCGAGTCCCGCAGGCACACGGCCGTCTGCTCCGACAGCGAGGACTCGTCGTCGTCATTCTCTTCGCGCTCGGGCTCAGGCAGCGTCTCCGAGTCGGGCTCGATGTCGCCGTTGGGTTCAGCGTCGACCTCTGTTTCTGGTGGAGGGAAGGGCTGTTCGGGCTCCTCCACCATAGGCGTGGCTGCGGTGATGACTATCTGAGCCACCCCCAGCCCGCAATCTTCTTCGGTCTGCTCAATCTGCACTGCCTGGACCGGCTCCGGGATCTCCTAGTGGGCGAAAATACTCTTCTTAGACACGCAAACTAGGTAACAATATATTCGAAAGGGGAAGGTTGAACGTTTCGGATTAAAAAGTACTTAACTTGAGATAAGTGGTGTGTGCATTCCGAAAGTGGACTCAAATCATGCATCGAAGCGGCATGCCATGATGACGTGAGCTACCGAAAGTAGTTCAATTCGAAAAGAGTAATAAATAAAAATATTTTCACTCATAATTCCTGGAAGAGAGAGTTATAAGTGAAGTCTAATACAAACAATAGCAACAAGCCACGAGTCGTGTGTTCAATCTCCGACAAGCAACATGTAGGAACACATAACAGAGAGAGGGATAGATTTGTATGATGGAGTCAAACCTCTTCCCAGCATTCACCGACCACTTCGTCGACTGAAGCATGAAAAAGAATTCACACTCAGTTAACACTAATACATAAAAACATAAATGTTACAAGTAAGTAAATACATTAACGTCCCTAAAACATAAATACTCGTATATTAAAGCTAAAGCTACAAGAATAGTAACATCCTGGAACTGTGTACTGCGGTGCTATTCTGTAAAAATCTCACCGTGTAAACATAAGTGAGTGAGCGTGGAGTGAGCTGTCAATAGTGTCAATTCTTAGCAAAAATATTCTTACTTCACCTAAGTTTTCACGGTGAGATTTTTACAGAATCAACCTGCTGTAATGAATCATTTTGTCTTCTTTGATTATAGTTGCAATATAAAGACAAAGCTATCTATGAGATATTGCATTTTATGACATTGTACCTCTGTAGGTATCTACCTCCTACTTGTAGGCTTATAGGCAAGTCTCATAGTTTGAGATATTTATTTTTTAACAGGTAACTTCCACAGATTCAGAAAATTTTATATAATTATAACACTAATCAGAAGATATATTTTATTACGTACACTCTTCCTAGAAACTAGAGCTGCGAAGGTTACTTTAATCGAAGGTTACCTTCGTGGAAACGCGTGACTCAATCGGTCGCTTTTTGTTCTAAACAGACTAGTTTTAAATATCTAAATTAGGATCTCGTGTGCATGATAGAGACTACGTAACTACCCAATCACATTGCTGCTCGGAATGTAATCTCATATAAACCTATAGAAAATGTATGGCGACCAGTAGTGACGCGGCAGCACTGCTGCAGCACCACTGCCGCGTGCAGCGTTGTTCGGAATCATACCTTAAGAAAACTTGCATGCTGCCGCTGCATGTTAAACATGCATGTTTTGCTGGCACAACGCGATTATTCGAGACTGCTGTGGCATACCGCATGACAATAAACATTCAAAAAACGTAAGCTACCGCACGGTAAACATATTAGTAATTGTGCTCTTCAAATTTTAATTATTTTTTATGTTTAAACGCAGTGTTTGACAAGTTTTTTGTGAAAGTAGATCAATTAACAGTTCTATCTATCATACTGTATAGTGGATGAGCGATTATGAAGTGTAAATAGTGATTGATTTGAGATATTAATCATAAATCAGATACCGTCAATAAGTGTTAGCGCTAAGTGTTTACTCGGAACTCGGAACGCGTAACCGACACGCAATACGGATCACTTACGACGTTATTCTCGCGAGCTCGCTTACGTACCAAGAGCGGCGCCGACGTTTTGGACTTTGGACTGCGAACCATACTAATTAACTTCACTACAAATAATTGTAGACAGCTGTTGCTTTGTTTACTTGCTTGTTACCAAATAATCAAGCAATTTGCATTAGTAAACATGACGACAACTGTATGGGGGTGCTGCACCAATGATAGCTCTAAAGAAAACTATCGATTTGTGAATTGCATTCGTTGTGCTAAGTCGTATCACTTTATTTGTTTATCTATTTCGGAAATACCTACTGAATCGGACGCTTATAGCGATTGGAAATGTTCGGTATGTATAAGTACGAGCCTGCCCCCAACGTCTTCTAAGCTAGACTGTACTCCGATGCGTAACATCTCAACTACAAGAGGAAATAAGAGACCGGCTTTGAATTCTCCTCCGGAAACTTTACCGGCGATCACTAGTGAGGAAGTGCGTTCTATCGTACAAGAAGTTATAAAAACAGAGTTCACTGTTATGCTTCAGCAGATAAATAGTACCATTGTAAACATCATTAATAGAGAGTTGGCCCCGATTCGCAAAGATTTTGAGGAACTTAGAGTGTCTTTGAACTTCCACACGAAAGAATTTGATAAGTTTCAGTCGGAACACGCAGAGTTTAAAAGTACTACGAAAGAACTTAAAGATGAAAATATTAAATTGCAAAACACAGTAACAGATCTTAGTCAACGACTTAATTATCTGGAGCAACAAGCGCGAGCCAACAACCTGGAGCTGCAGTGTCTACCAGAAAATAAACAGGAAAATCTGTATACCCTCGTTAAGCAGTTAGGTTCAGTGGTCGGTTGTGAGATTATGGATAGTGATATTTCACACTGCACTCGAATTGCGAAGCTTAATACCAGTAATTCTCGCCCTCGGTCTATCGTGGTCCAGCTTGCCTCGCCAAGAATCCGCGATCAGCTGCTGGCCAGTGTAATTAATTACAACAAAGATAAAACCCACGACAAACTCAATACCGCGGATTTTGGCATGGCAGGCAACAGGTCCCCTGTCTTTATTGCCGAGCATTTATCCCCAGCTTACAAAGCTCTTCACGCTGCAACAAGAATCAAGGCAAAAGAAAAGGGTTATAAATATGTCTGGGTGAGGAACGGGAGGATATTTGTCAGGAAGATGGACGGTGATGATCATATTTTTATTAAAAGTTTGGACATTTTAAACAACTTAAAGTAATGTGTTAATTAGAACAAAAAATAGTATTCCTTCTTGCTTTTGCGTGCACTTATAAACTAATTATATAAATTCAATAGTTTGCAAATATACTATCAGAACAGCAGAGGGTTAAGAACAAAGACACATACTGTATATCGTAACATTTTAGGTAATAATTACGACATAATAGTTCTATCTGAAACCTGGTTAAATGAATCTATATTGAGCAGCGAGCTATTCGACGATAGATACGTGGTATATAGGAGAGATAGAGAAAGTGCTCATTCACAGTGCACCAAAGAGGGGGGTGGTGTTTTAATAGCCGTTAAGAAACAAATTAAATCTAAACGTATTAAGTGTTGGGAAAGTGGTTGTGAAGACCTGTGGGTGAGTATTGATTTGTCAATATCATGTACTGCTCGTCGAATAGTTTTCTGCGCGGTATACCTGCCTCCTCCTACACGCCGTTCTTCCCTGGAGCACTATTTGGATCACTGTAATGCTGTTTTTGAACATTGTACTGATTCGGGAGTTTTTATTGTGGGCGACTTTAACTTGAGTAACATTAATTGGAATTTGGCAGGGGCATCGACTAATAGACTTGGCTCGTCTGGTACTAGCGAAATGTTTATTGATTTCACAAATATTAACAGGCTTAACCAACTAAATTGTGTTACAAATGTTACAGGTCGCATATTGGATCTGGTTTTGACAACACATTCATCATGTAGCGTCAGTGAAAGTATAAATCCAATTAGTAATGTCGACAAACATCATCCACCTCTTGATATTATTGTTTCCTTGAGTAAAGATGTAAAACTACCATACAATAATGTCATACAAAGACCCAATTTTCGTACCGCAAATTATGCACCAATTCGGATGTTTTTAAAACAATTTGATTGGGATGAATTATTTAAGGGGCATAATGATGTGAATGAGATGTTAGATGCTTTTTACGAGACACTTAATAATGTTATACATGAATTTATTCCCTCTCGGGCACCAAAGAAACACAAATTTCCGCCATGGTTTAACCGTAATTTAATCAAAATGTTAAACTCAAAGAACAGCATCAGGGTGAGATATCATAAATATAGAAACCCAAGGGACTTAATTGAATTAAAACTGCTTAGTAAGCGCTGCGATACCTTGGTCACTCAATGTTACAACAATTATATTAAAAATCTAGAATACAAGCTAAAAACCAACCCTAAGTTATTTTGGACCCATGTAAAAAATAAAAGAGGGGGGTCTAGTGCCTACCCCAAGACCATGACTAATGGGTCAGTGTTCACTTCTGATGGTAAGACAATATGTGAGATGTTTGCTACCAGCTTCTCGTCTGTTCATAGCCTCAACCAAGAATCGGGTAATGAGTTTTAATACCAAATTATTTTCACAGTCTCTTGGGAATACCAGTCTATGCTTAACAAGTCCAAATATAAGCAGTGAGTGCCTACTTAAGAAATTGAAATGTTTGGATATTAACAAGGGTCCTGGCCCAGATGGCATACCGCCAATATTTATTTCGGCTTGTGCGGAGGAGTTGGTGCATCCACTCGTGGTCATATACAGCAAATCTTTGATCTCTGGTGTTTTCCCTACGAAATGGAAAATGGCAAAGGTGGTCCCTGTACATAAATCGGATAGCAATGACAACATATCTAACTATAGGCCCATATCAATTCTCTCAACGTTTGCGAAAGTGTTTGAATCACTACTCTGCCCGCATTTCCAGAACCATCTCAAGCTATTCATAAGCGATCATCAGCATGGATTTGTTAGATCACGATCCACGAGTACTAATCTAGTTGCATTCACAGAGAATTTAATTGGGGCTGTTGATTCTGGTCACCAGGCGGACGTCATTTACACTGATTTTAGCAAAGCCTTTGATAAAGTTTCCCATAAAATCCTATCGCAAAACTTGCATGTATATGATATCACTGGCAGCTTGCTTAAATGGTCGGTCTCGTATCTGGCGGACAGATCTTCCTTTGTTGTGGTAAACGGTTACCAATCTAATGTATATAAAATCTCCTCTGGAGTCCCGCAAGGTTCGCATCTGGGGCCTATATTGTTTGTCTACTTCATTAATGACATTCCCCGCTGTTTGCGGCACTCCGAGATTTTTATGTATGCGGATGACCTAAAGTTTCTTAGAATAATTAAGTCTGATAGAGACTCCTCGCTTTTACAGATGGACCTTAATAGTCTCATCCAATGGTGCAAAAATAATGAAATGCATTTGAACTCAAATAAATGTTACCACGTTAAGTATACGAGAAAAAATAATATTATAGAAACAGTATATTATATTAATAATGACAAGGTTAATGAAGTAGACACTATACGCGACCTTGGAGTTTTGTTTGACCAAAAATTAACCTTTGTGCCACATTTAGATCATGTTGTTAAAAAAGCGTCAAAAATGTTGGGGTTTGTCATAAGACAATGTAAGGGTTTTCGACAAAGTAAAACAAAAATTTTACTTTACTATAGTTTGGTACGCAGCATATTAGAGTACTGTAGTGTGGTGTGGCGGCCGCACTATGCTACTCACAGTTTGCGTCTAGAGCGCGTCCAAAAACGCTTTGCTTGGCATTTGGCTTTTTCTGTCGGTATAGCTAAAAAAACGCCTTCTTACAAAGGCAGATTAAAAATCTTCAACATTCACACCTTAGAGGAGCGAAGGCGTTTAAACGATGCAATGTTTGCCAGTAAAATCTTGAAAGGTGATATTGACTCACCGCCGCTGCTCGCACTTATAAACTTTAGTGCCCCCTCAAGAATTCCACGTAAACCCATAACTCCACTTCGTCCTCCACTGAGAAGAACGGTGTTGGGATCTAACTCTCCGTGCGCTAGGTTCTGCAGGGTTTTGAATAGTTGTAGTCACTTAGTCGATTTCCACTTTGATTCTCTGACTAAGCAGAAATCTAAAATCTTGAGTTGTTTATCAGAGGTGTTGTAAAGCATTCATCATTTTGTTACCTACTTATATAACTTTAGCAGTCACATTCAAAACAAAGTCTTTATTTATTTATACATACTACATATTTTTTTTTTTTCTTTAGTTTTAAGTTGGCTTGTGAACTGTACATGTACCTAGGCTTACAAATTAACATAATTTTAGTTCATGTGGTGTTTACCTTTAAGTAATTGTTACACTGTTTAAAGTTTTTTTTAAGACGTTATTTGTACCAAGATGTTAGTGTAAACAATTGTTGGTGAACCAAATAAATAAATAAATAAATAAATAAGCCGTTACATCGTGTCATATACCGATATCGTCTCAATATCGTCGGCCGTTATGGTTGTCGTTCGAACTGACGATACATTGAGACGTCTCGGTGTCGTTTTCGTCGCAGTGTGAAAACGGCCAATGCATCAGTGAAGGAGGTAGATTAGTCTTCTGTTATTTAATAATAAAAGGATATTAACCCATTCTGGGATATATATTTTTGGTTGCTATCAATAATAATTACATATTTTTGAAATATAGATAGAACGCATAATTTTTTACTAAGTTGTCAATTTGGGTTCGGAGATATATTATATAAATTTGGAGGCGGATCGAAAGATCATTGCCGTTATACAAATAAATGTTTCTACTACATTTGAATGTAGGTAATTAAATTCTGACCAGACTTTTTATTTTTTATCCTAAGTCGCCGAACGAAAACCTTTGAATAAAATACGTGTAAATTATCAAAATATTTACAGAAAAATAATTCCCTAAGCGATGTTGCGTTCTCAGTCTATATAGTTAAGGACCTAATTTGATTGATCTTATCATTAACTTCGAAGTGTTTGACGAAATTGCAATTAGGGACTGCAAAAAGGCAGGCGAGTTTATTTAGAAAATTATTAGAATAACCTCGTGAGGCAATCGCTACTGGCTTTAATAGTGTTCGAAATACTCATTTTCATTGATAAAAATCTTCCACTTAAGACTGAAAAATCGGTGTAATTTAGTTTACATTTTTTGTATTAGAATTCATTTGAACTTTAAGCTAAATAACTTGAAAGATTGAGATATTCTTATTGTCAAGAACTAAATCACAACAGCAGTCCCTACTTGCAAGCCAAGGGCCTTTACGAACGTAGCAGTAGTCTCGCCTTTGTGAGTTGTTAACGAGAAAAGAGACCATGATCTCGAGTTTGTTTCGTCATTTCTTCTCAGGGATAAGCCAACTAGGAAATGCCGACGCCATTTAGTTTTTAAAATATTGACCAATAAATTATTGACGTGTAAAAGTGTCTTAAAAGTTCTACTAACAATATAAAGAAACATTTCATTACATAAACATTTCATTTCATGGCAAATCTGTCCAAAACTCACAAATGGTGAGACCATTGCAATGTTTGTAAATTATTTGAGTTGGCCTCCTGAATTTAGCACAAAAGTCCTGGCCGTCATTGTCGAACTTACCAACAATAGTAACAGAGGGGGCGGCGAACTGAGTGCCGTAATGCTCCTGCTGGTTCCTGCTAAGCTCAAGATTAAAGCTGAAGTCAGGCTGGCTATCCATGGAGTCGCCGAGGGCCGGGGGTGGGGGCGGCGGGGGCGCGTCGGGGGGCGCAGCACCTTTAGTATTGTTGTTGTCATTCAGGATCTCTGGCAGCGTCCGTAGAAATACACAGTTCAGCCACACAACAGGATCAGTGCAAATTTTGACATGCAACGCCACGAGTAGTGGGCTCATCAATATGGGGTTGGTCGGCTAGAAAGTTGTCTACCAGTTTGTGATTTAAATTCGTCATTAAACATTCAATTTCTCTGAAAATAAATTACTAAGGCTGTTTTTATCATGTATTGAAGTAACATCATGAGTTGCTTGTGTTAAAAGTTAGTCAAAAGTGAAATTTTCAATAAAATAGAATACTCTTTATTTTGTACACCATATCACTAATCAATAGCTATGATATGTTTGTCAATATTGATATACCACTTTCTCGGCCGTCCCTACATGTTGCCATTGATTCGTTAAATATGCAACAGTGAGTGTAATTAGTAACTTCAAATTTAACTTCCAATCGCTCGCAATTATTTTAATATTGGGAACGGGAATTAAATGCAATCAAGAAATGGCTTGCCTTGGGACAGCCCTGAGAAATTATTAGCTTTGTTTATAAAACTTACAACGTGTCTTGGAAAACGAATCGATGGTCAAACGGAGACATGCTGTACAAGTTTTGGGGTAACTACATACAAGCTCTATTTACAAATTTTAAGACGTTTATGATCATACCTAATTATATTCATAATGGGTATTAGAAACTGTTCAGTTGTTCAGTAAATTACAGGTACTCGAAATTGGAGTAGAGAGTCATCAGTATAACCGACGGTAGTAATAAAATTAACATTTAAGTGTTTGTTATTCATAGTTCAGGCTTGGAAGTAATCAGTGTTTAACAGCTTAGCAATTGCAGTATTGTATGCATCGATCACTAATAAAGAACTACATACACAATCAGCGGCAAAAAACGTTCTCACCGAATGTGCACCCAATTCAACATTTAGGTGCACTTTTAATCTAGTAGCATTCGAACGCTCCGATGGTAAACACGCCTCAGTGCTCGTTTAAAAACTGTAAAAATCACACATCCAGGTCGCTAAAAAAGGATGGAGTTTCATATTTTCGGTAAGTATTAATATTATCAATATATAATTGTTATCACTGTATTGTAAATCATCAACATCATCGTAAAAACATTTTTTAAATTAAGTCGTAATAAACAGCAGGAGTCAATAAGCATCTCAATTGTAAAAACTCTTACTAAACGTATTAAAGCCGCTGCATACGTGACGGGTTTTTTCACGGACGGGACGGAACGGGAAATTTTGGAAATATCGTTTCATACAAAATGTATATGGAAGCGCATATGTCACGGAGACTCGGACGGGACGGGAACGTATACATTTTGTATGAAACGATATTTCCAAAATTTCCCGTTCCGTCCCGTCCGTGAAAAAACCCGTCACGTATGCAGCGGCCTTTAATCATATTATCGCATGCCCACTTAAATTGTTCGGGCTATGTGCGTTGATTCTGTTCCATTTGTGGAGACGCTATTGTTTCTTAAGTTTTATTTATTATTAAAGTAAGATTGTTTTTTTCTAAAATTATACTTTTTTGCTGTTTCTATAAGTAAATATTATAGCAACATTTAATAGATATAATTTTGATTAAGTGCATGTAATAAAATTAAAGATGTGAGATTTTATTGGAGTTTACTAATTATGAATAGATTTTAATATAAGGCCCCCGGTATGGAAATTTTATGAAGAGGGAAATACAAGCGATATGGTTGATCCGCTGTCGTAGCCCGCGAAATTCTCCAAAATCATATTTACATTCAGACATCGATAACTAATAAAGAACTAGATAAACAATCTCATGCAAAAGTTCTCTGTCCCCAATTGTGCTTACGTAATTCGAATTCAAACGCACTCAAATGTTCAAGTGGGCGCTCATTCGGTAAGGACATTTTTGTCATGTCATGTCATGACATATATATCTTAACAAAATTAAAAAACAATACCATTCCAAAAAAAACCATACCATTATTACAAAAAAAAAATATTTAACAATTCAACTCCACTCATTCTTTGTCCTAGCGGCAAGCCTCGGTCGTAAAATTCATTGTTATTTTTTGGCACATTGTAATTATGACTTTAAAACGTTTTTTGTAAGGTTGAATTTGTTTTGATGTATGTCGACCAGCGAACACCGGTCGTAATAGCTTTGTGAATACAACTTCTAGCATTGCATTTAAGATTGAATTTACATTAACGTATATTTATTTCAACTAGAATTAGGTAAATACAATTGGCGACCGTTTTATGAGAACTTTTGCACGGCATTGTGTATCTAGTTCTTTAAATTAGTGATCAATGATTGTATGATATTTAAGTACTAGGACTGCACTGGCAATCAAGGCCCGCTTACACGACAAAAGAATAAATACATTTAACGCTATACGGATATGTACAGACGCCTGCACATCAACCTACCCGAAACTGTCAAATGTTCCCAATCAACTTTGAGCCTTATACTTTAGCGATAAAGTTGAAAATCTATTAAAGAAATTTGACAGATTGTAGTAGCTTGATGTGCTGGCGTCTGTACATCAGTGTTCTACTTTCGTCAATAGTTTGAAGATGACAGAGACTTAATGCTTTAAGGTGAAAGCGTCAAGATAGCCCACGAAAATAAAAATTTCTTACGTTTGTTCCAATTTGCAGGTTGTATGTTGATCTAAATAGGATTCACCGCCAACAAAATATTTATTTATAGAATTATAATCATAAAAAAACATCAATAGAACTCTCTAAGTTCATATTACCCTATTGAGTGACTATTTCATGAAATCATAACATTTGAGGCCAATTCTAACTCAAGGAGTTGTATTGCTGATCCTAATGATTATAATTCTGATTATAAGTCAGGAAACACATTTTAATCAACGTACAACCTGATACTGACCTGCAAATTGTAAAAAACGCAAGAAAATTTTAATTTTGCGGGCTTACCGAATCCCCGTTAAATATATTTAGTGATTTGAGGTGCGCGTGGACTTAACTGCATGTGTGTGCGCATACCAGTTTTCGCCTTTGAATAACATAACAATATGCCGTCGTAGTACAGAATCTGTAATACTTACAACAGCTATAACCGCAAAAAGGGCCAGTCTTCGGAATTTTATTGAAATACAACAAATAATATGAACTTTCAAATTTTCAAACCGACAACATAAATTTTTATTCTGTAGGAAGACATAACTAATCATAATAAAAGCAAATATCGAATGATCGAAGTTCTTCCTTTGTCCTGTAAATTATTTCAAGTATCTTTAACACCCACTTGTATTGAGTCCCTCTCATTATTTCCGCAAAATTTGTAAATTTATTAGGGATTTATTTGTGAATTTTGTTTTAAGTTGGTAATAATTAAACTTCTCTTAGCTTTAAGCAACGTTTATAAATAAGCCTCTTAGTGTATTAGATGGTCGCGATCGATTTACGTATAGTTGTAGTGGTATAGTTTTTCTTAACAAACGTGTCGTGAGATTTTTTTTTGGATTTCGGTTCCATGTCTTTGCTTTTTCACAAGTTCCTTTATATAACCCGGTTGTCAATTTAAAGTCAAGAGACAGGAGTGTTGTTCTTAAAAAAAAATCCTCGAAATTCAAATAGTTTTGAGTTTAGAATCTGGGATGATTTATGTCAAGCTTTAAAAACAAAAGACTTCACATTCGTGTGTCATCACTTGACTGAGTTCCGGAGTGAACTTTACTGTTCAAAAACTGCTGTAAAAATCTTTTTACGACCAACTTTTCAGTATGGACGGTAGTGATCGCGACCATCAAACTTACCTAATATTATACACTATTTACTTCGTGCAGCACATGCAGTATTGTGACGATGTGGTGTCTGTCCGAGCGGCTAGCCGTGCGTTAAAAACATGCCAATTGGGAACCAAACCACTGTACTTCTTATATTAACCCAATCAGCCAAAGCTACCGTTTATCTATGGTACGTGAATCATTCAATTAAAAATGCCGTTTGAAAGGGGACAACTTGAATTTACAAAAAAATATAGAAGTCGATATAGGTGTGACAAAAAGTTTGTGTTTTGTTATGCCAAAATGCTTATGCTTCAGACCCTCAAAATGCTTCTCCGGTCGCCATCTTAATGGATCCACTACTTATATTTTAAATCATTATCACAACACGAAATTAGGTCTGCTCAACACTTGATTCTAATGTTATTATTACCTATAAAAACTCAATGCTACAACCATGAAAAAAAGTCTTGCTACGAAGAACTACATTTTTCGTATAAAATCAAACAAACCTTTTTTAAAATGAAAATAAAATGTTGGTGTTCTAACAAAACTGACAGTGACTGGTGTCACTGTCAGTTGACAGTGCCTGTTTTAAGGAGCCTTAACTGTGGTCAGTTAAGGCTCCTTAAAACAGGCGCGACACGCGATAAAATCGCGCTTCGCGCCTGTTTGCAGGAGCCTTTATACAATTTATGTCGCAAATGGTACATAATTTAAACGACGCAATTGTTAGGTCAGTTTATGTTATGATAGGGTAGCGTGAATATTTGAGTAGCACACCGACTACTTCGATTTAAAAGGAAATTGCAAGCCGTGTCCTCGATGGGATTTCCCATCGACATAAAATACGGACTTCCATGTGTAAAATCGTCCACGGTGTCATAGTTACCATTAAGTGAGAATTCGTAAAGTATTCTCAATTCAAATCTGTTTTGTTGTTAACGTCCCATTATCACCACATCATAATCAGACTGTTCCCACTGACGAGCCTCCTCACTTCGATAGTGGGTAATGCTGACATGAAGTGAAAACGGAGGGCCTTGTCGGTGCGGGCGAATATGCTCGTACGCAAGTTTACACGCTGTTCGAGGGTGATGAAGATAACGCTCTTGCGCTACTGCACATCCCTCTGCACGAGCAACCTGTGGGCGAGGTAGACGCGTGCATCCGTGTACACGCGTCCAGTTCAACAACGCGCTCAGGGCTGTATTGGGGCTGCCTCGCTACTGCAACGCCTCATGTATGTTCGCTGAGGCGCGCACCGATTGTTTCTACACGACCATACGCAAGCGGAGCGCGTCTCTGGTGCGTAGGGTGTAAGGCAGCACAAATGCCGTCCTGGCGATGATCGCGGACCGCATGGACTGCCGATACATACGGCGCTGTTGTGATAGGCATGTTGCCGTTAGCAGGGCCGGTTAGAAATTAAGTCTGTTTCATTTTTATTACCCTTTTTATTATGTTTTCTGTATTTGTGTGTACCTACTCCACATAATATGAGTTATGGTTGCTCGAAATAGATGTATTTTTTTTTATTTGTTTTCTACCACGACGGTTGGTTGCGATTTTTAACCAACTTCAAAAAAGGAGAAGGTTCTCAATTCGGATATTTTCCACTAAAAGGTCTAAATTCAAATGAAAATAAAAAAGGAAGAAAGTTGTCCCCATTCAAGTGGCCATCAAACTACGTATGCAAGTGTGTCTTACGGTCCTCAGCAGCAGCGGCTTCAGGCGGGGTGTGTGGTGGTGACGCGAACACCGGTGGCGCCGCGCTCAGTGGCGGCCATTCTTCAGCACCACTCAACGGTTCTCCGTTCTATATTCGAAATCATGATTAAAACGAAGGACTCCCGATAGCCGATAGGTTATTAAAGAAGTAAAAAGTTAATAGAAAAATAAACTGAGCTGAATTCACTCGTCGTTATAGATGCTCTTCCATATTAATAAAGTCTTCCCATACTGTTTCGTAATGTGTACGTAAAGTTCGCATTCAGGATTTTTGTTGCAACATACCTTACGACGAAACCGTTTGGAGAGGTCGAAAAATTACTTGTGTAAACCAAACTTTTACTTCACTGGCTCTACGTCTTGCTACTTAGCTGCCACTACATCCACATGAGGAAAGCCTAACAAAAATAATTTTAAATAAGAATAAAACAAACTGAAACTTAAACAAGATGTTTTTTAATCAATAACTGTTCGAAGATTTTTCTATTTATTTATTCTAGTTGACATGATATACAGACATAAAAAAAAAATAACAAAATTAAATTCTAACTTAACTATACAGAAACAAAAAAATTGCGTCCAAAAATTCATCCGCATCGTTGTCGACTGGTAATGTACCCAAGAGACTGGCGGCATTACCACGTTGTATGGCGATGCTTAGCCTCTTGCCAAGGTAAAAGCCAGCCCTTGGGTCACGGGAAGTGTCAACGAGTCGTTTAGAAATTTCTTTAAAAAGACCATGAGCACTCGGACCCAACGGACCGAGAGTTTCAACCCCAAACGGCTCGAAAATATAATTTCCGATAAGATTATTATATTTTCGCCGCTTGAGGTTTTCCGCAGCCGCAGCAGCAGCGCCAGCACAGCATGCCAAGCCAGGAAGATGGGATGGTGCAAGAGTATCGACACACGTTGCGTCCCACACTAAAG
The DNA here is from genome assembly GCA_963855955.1 of Luperina nickerlii. Classification (NCBI taxonomy): domain Eukaryota; kingdom Metazoa; phylum Arthropoda; class Insecta; order Lepidoptera; family Noctuidae; genus Luperina; species Luperina nickerlii. Next base: position 7,098,513 of record OY979662.1, read on the forward strand.
GCTTACCCATCTTCCATGGGAATAAAGACATACCGTCCGGTCTCTTGCCATCGTCACGTGCCAAGCCATTGGGTTCTAATACAGCTGGAACGCCGACGGTAACAAGAGCTCGTCGGATGATGTCATTAATGTTGGCGTGCCGCGCTAAGCGACCCGCACTTCGGCTGCAAGACAGGCCGGGGTGTCCGAGATGTCAACAGACATCTTCGCCACAGTGACAGCGATGGGGAGAACAGCGAGGAGTGCCAAGTCATAGGGAAGCAGCGAGGCGAAAAGTAGTCGTCGAACAAAGTGCCTATGTTCGACGAAGGTAGTGCATGAAGCCAAAGACCCGACTCCCACCTACCCACAGCCAACAGGCGCGCACGTTCCGCAGTAGCTTAGCAGACGAGTCAAGTAAATTGTTCTGTACTACTCTGCAGAGCGGCTCATCCCACCGTCTCTGGGAAGATAGATTGTCGGGTGGATTTGTATTCAGGCAAGCGACTCTCCAGGCATCCATAGCCTCGGTGAAACACGGCACATCAGAATTAATCAGTGTGGAGGCTAGGATTTTCCTGTTTAATTTATCAGTGCCGTGGACCGAAGATATGAAAGCCGGTAAACTGATACTAGAAATTTTGCGGACGCCGAGACCTCCCATACGAATGGGAAGAGTAGCTTGTGCCCAAGCTCGGTTGTCCAGGGCCACATTTAAAATGGAAGTTAATGTATGCCTGATAATTTGGTCCATTTTGTCTAAAAGGTGAGTATGCTTCCAAAAATGGGAATCGCGAAGGAAATAAGTTAATTTAGGGCCGAAACAGCAGAAGCGGATTAAGGTTATGGCCGAATGCATATTAATTTGGAACAATCTTTCCGAAACGTCATTGAAATTTTTGGATTTTTTCCTCAATTTTTAGGAAAGGAATTGTCAAAAATTGGAGACCCAAAGAGGCGAAGAGAGCTTTTCTCAATAATTTTGATTTCTGGAGCTATTGCGTTAAAAGTGTCAGCCGGTCGATTCTGTAAAAATCTCACCGTGAAAACTTAGGTGGAGTGAGTTTGTTTTTGCTAGGAATTGACACTATTGACAGCTCACTCCACGCTCACTTCACCTAAGTTTTCACGGTGAGATGGTTACAGAATCGCACTGCAGATGTCTGTCAGTACTGTCCGCTAAACATAGTTCACATTTGGAAGATTGAGATCAAGGCCAATGGCCAAGTTCATTTAAAAAAAATTGAAGGTCATGTAATACAGTTTCTGCATCGCCTCCCAAGGTTCCATCATCGAGATACCAAATAGCTGTCTAATAATTGGGTGAATGGCTAAACTAAAAATCACTGGCCCGTGGGGGTCACCTTGTTGACAGCCAACAGCAGATTCCAAAAGATTGTCCCGATACAGTAATTTAGAAGAATCTCTGTAACATTGCCAAATGAAACTATAAATTTCGGGTATTTATTTTCTAGTTTCTGCCAGCAAATATTTATTTTCTAGTTTTGCCCTGTATATAATGTCAACTAGAATAGATAAATAAATATCTTTGATAAAGTTAATAGCTGTTCGTAACTAAAATTTTATAAGGTGTCGAGGAGTGTGAAAATAAACTTAGGATAGTTCCAAGGAAAAATGTAAAAAAAACGTGCAAAATAAAAGGTAACGTGTATTTTTATATTGTGTGCTATCGTCTGGGGTGGCCCACCTCATCACACTCCTCCACTATCAGCGAGGGGAAGTTGCCGACCACGCCGTTGGCTTCTCCGCGCCACCAGCCGTCATCCACGTCATGAGCGTTGCGGGACACGATGCGGATTATCTGGACAAAGTTTTTTGACATGAAGGAAAAATCTATTCAAGTGAGTACCGAAAAGCTTCGGCCAAGTGTCTAATGTGATCTCACCTGTCCCTCTTCCAGGTTCAGCTCATCAGGGCATTCAGCATCATAGTCATATAGAGCAAAGCAATGGCCGAGAGTCGGCAGATCAGATTTCGGCGTCACCACTTTCGAAGTCTCAGGTACAGCGCCCGCGACACCGGTAGTTGGCCACTCAGCCACGAAAGATTCGGCCTGAGGCGGCTCCTCGGCTTTCTGCTCTTCGGGTTTGGCGGCAGGAGCCGAGATCACTGAGATTTGGTCGGGAGACTGGACCACGTCAGCATCTTCTCCTTCCACGGTGTAGTCAACCGAAGAGAACGAGATTTGGGAGACCAGGCCCGGAGCGCCAGTGCTTGAGCAGGGCTACGCAGAAAAACAAAGGTAGTGTTACACAAAGAAAACAACGTTCAAACATCGTGGAAAATCAATGGTAAACACAGTCGAGTGATAGCTGCTGATTAATTACTCTCTATAAAAGAATATTACTCGAATCAATGCTGCACAGCGCATGAATACCGATGAATACGATTGCCGGAATCCCAAAACATTTTTTTAAAAAGACGGCTATTCGGTTTCAAATTTTGCGAATTACATAGGACGCTGCAGGAAAAATCTAACGTGAGATTTTACTCAACTGAGCATTCACATGGATGCAGTATCATATTATACGGTTCACGCTCACTTCAATTTAAATTTATGAATTGTAAACGATTTTGTGATTCGATTACCCGGTTCGGTTAGTTTGAAATTTCATTAAGTATAGGTGGAACGGTAGTTCTGTACATATTTCATGTAGTGCACGTCGTCAGTCTAGTACCTACATTATTATCGATTTTCTTCAGCAATCGATATAACTCGGAAAGGCAGGTTCTTAACTGGTACGCAGTTCGAGCATGTTCGAGTAAAAGTTACCGGTGACCGATAGACCTAGATAACGCAAGTATCACGACCTGTATGAAAACCAAGCGTGCCATGTTTTTACTAGGTACCTACTATGACGTCACAAGTACTATTTAGTGATGGGAAAATCAAATCAAAGACGCCGCCGGGTGTGGCACCCGTTTCGCCCCACCCCCGGGGCCTAGCGTCAGCGCTCACGCTGGCTTACAATTCTTTTTTGTACGTATGCTGGTGCGATTTTTGGCACGCGAAGTAGTTGCTCTTGCGTTATCTAGGGTTACCTATCTATATCTGTGCATAGACTCCATAGAAATCCCATACACTTTGATGGAAAGTCATAATTCGGGGAAATGAGATAATTGTTTTGAAGAAATACTGGTGAATGCAGCCTTTTTAGTCTTTTCTTCAGTACAGTGCCAAAACCTTGCGCAAAATCAGTATAGTATAGTTTGACTTTATCAGAGTGCCTTAAACCTTGTTGTTTTGTACATTTTCATCTTTGTGCCTTAGTAGGTACAGTATGAAAACCTTGCGCAAAAACAGTAAAAAATTGACCTTATCAGAACCCCAAACCTGTTTATTGTTTTGTACATTCTTTTATTTTAAACTTGTGCCTTTTTATTTGTTTGCTTTATTTCTTACGATGACCATAATTACCTGTTCCCTGTCCACATCCAGATAGTTATGGGGTACATAGCCTTCTTCCCCGCGGTAGTTCCTGGCACGGAGCCAGCCGTCGCCATCTCCTTCTCCCACGACCTCCAACTGTTCGCTCTCAATGATCGAGAGTTCATCAGGATTTTGAGCCTATTTGAAAATAGTTGTGTAAGAGCTGGTCGATTTCAAGCATATTCAGTCATTTATGTCTTTTGTTTGTTAGATCAAGACAAGTATGAATTGTGTTTAGCCGCTAAGCTAAGCCTCCCTCTACGCATTATCAATGTTGACGATCCTGTGGTGACCGACCGTCATACTTACTTGTGTTCTATGTTCACTACTATGCGTAGCCTTCTTAAATAATACTCTACGGTTGGTAACCAGCAAGCTTACGTCTGTGCTGTGTAAGTCAAAGTCAAATCATTTATTTCAAATAGGCACATTAAAGGCACTTTTGAACGTCAAAACTTACACTAAAATGTAACTGATTCTAGTCGCCCCTTCCAAAAGGTAGTGTTCGTATGGAGAAGAATGGAGAAGAAACTCCCCCGTGTGCACTACTGGACAGCACAGTAAGACAATACGTAGAGGACTTAACCAGCTAAATATATGGAAAATGTCTGAATCTACGTACTAAAGAAAACCACTTGTGAATTGAAACAAACATTATTTTTTTAATTATTTACGTAACCTTGTAACAGTAGTTTTTGTTTAGGCGATAATCTGTCTAATCTACATATCTAACAAGCCAGTATTGTCCCACTGCAGTGCAAAGACCTATGTAATAATATCATGTCAGAATGATTAGTAAAAATTGGTAACTTACAAATACCAGTTTAGCAGAAGAAATTAGTAGTTAGTTGTAAAGAATATATTTAGAGATTCAGTAAAGATGAAAAGTAGGAATTGTAGGGTTTTTCCCAGTGGTCAGATTGATGGTCAGACTAGTCTTTCGGACGAAAAAACCAGTTCGTAGCAAGTTCTACGCTGGGGTACGACGTTAATTCGGCCTGGATAATCCTGACCATCCAGTTCATAATTGTAGTAATATGATAATTTAGAACCAATAACCTAACTTGTAACGCAATGGTAATCAGAAGTAGGGTTTATTATTGTGACTTCCACTTCTTATGTTGTAGTTAATTAACCTATTTCCTTTTCAAGCCTTACACACTCGCATAGTGTCTGTAGGTCTGCAGTATAATTGGTGGCAAGTATACTTAAGTAGACAAAACCTAGGTAATTCCTGCCCGCTTAAATTCAAGTTTGCATAATTTAGCAGGTATAGGTTTTGGTACCAATAATGATGACTCATTCGAAATAGGATCTGCAATGCTGTCGTGATCGAATGGTTTGGCGGGCAGACTATAATCCTGCCTGCCTGTCTGCAGCGAGGCGAGGTTCGATCAACCAATGATACACGTGCAGCCTCATTAACTCGTCTGATGGATCTACTGTGCGTCGCATGCGATGCACGTGACTTGATGAATTAATGTCGATCGAATGCACTCGTTAGCCATTCTGGACATTGGCACCCTTTGCATGAAAGAAGAAGGGAAGGAAGAAGGGAAGAAGTTTCCTCAATTCGACGTATACGACTTGCCTTATTATGTTATTGGCTTATATATTTAGATTACTTACCTTTTTTTTAGGCGGTAAATGTAAAAAAAAGTAATAGGTGCTGCATAATCTTAGTATTTTAATATTTTACATCATTTCATGTAGTTCTTACAATGAATGCGACGTATACGACTTGCCTTATTATGTTATTGGCTTATATATTTAGATTACTTACCTTTTTTTTAGGCGGTAAATGTAAAAAAAAGTAATAGGTGCTGCATAATCTTAGTATTTTAATATTTTACATCATTTCATGTAGTTCTTACAATGAATGCTCTAGCCTAACATCAGTCCTGTAAGGACACACCAATCTATAATCAAGTAGTACTAAGATTATGTCTAAGTTAAATTTACAATGATATTTATATGTGGAAGTTGCCTGACAGAAATACAGCTTGTTATAAATAAACCTAATATAAAAATGAGAATAAAGTTGCTTTTTTAAACTTTTATTTTCTATCTTATAATTTACATAGGTAAGTGTCGAATTATAGATAAAAAGGTACTAAAACTAAATGAGGAACTACAGATTTAGCATCAAAAGCCTAGGGACAAGTCTGATTGAAAAAACGTGCTATTGGGGCTCTCTCTGGCTTTGTTCCGTTCACTCAAAAGCTAAAATCACAGTTTTAAAATTAAGTAAAAAAAACGCGCGAAAGGAACGCGCTTTGTTACGACGATTGGATTCGCGCGCGAAATCCCGCTGTTTTTCCGCGCAGATTTGTCCCTACCCTAAATCAGTGTACACTCTCAGAGGGGCAATTTCTAAAAACGTTTGCATTGTAATCACAGTCTGACAAAAAAAAGATCAAAAATTTCCTAAATTATTTACAATGATAGTCTCTGAGGAAAATTTAGCGTTTTTTTTTTTAAGTACGAGAACTGACCATCTGGAAAATATTATAATATAATTGAACTAAATTAACCGCTTGCCCGCTCCGTAGAGCAATAGTCTGAAATGCATATAATAAAATTTTCCTTAATTCCTGAACACGGCGTACATACCGTATATGAATAAAGCGCAGTGCATTTGTAAAGCGGAGCCGCGGGCACTACCACGGCCTCGGCGCCTGCAGCCTCACCCTCATCCCAGTTCACTTGAGTGGGGTCATCCCAACCCACAGTGAGCTGTTCGATGCGCATGCGATCTTCCTCCAGCAAAGCTAAGGAAATCCACGAAAAACGTTGAAATTTATTTGCAGCTGGGCTAAAAACCTGTGCCTAAGCTAAACCTTTCTTGTAGTATATGTCTAAACACATCCACGGTTCCACCTCGTTCATTTTGGGTGTTTTCTAAATATCGTCATTATTTCCTGCTGTATCTACAATTCTCATTATTTTCGATCTTTTCAGCTCTAAATACAAGTAGGTAAGTACCTACTTACTTGATCTGTTCCACCAAAGCGGTATACAACGAATAATTTTTACAGTCATCAAAAGAGATTAAAATCCAGGCATCTAATGCTAATAAATAATTTTATTTTGTGTCCATATTGGGCAATCAAGTGTCGCATCCGAGATATTAAGCACTTATTAACAATCTATTTAAAAATATATAATTTTTTGTTGCCTATAGCTTGAAATAAATCGTTTGTCGACTGTACCTACTCTAATCACTTTACGAAAACGTTGACGCTTTGGGACTTTGTCAATTTTAGAAGCTATCTTTATCAATTGCGTTTCACGTGTTTAGCGCGCAATTTTCGGTATGACAAGGTTCTAAGGTAAGGTTTTCCTCATCATCGTCATCCACAGCTCGACTTCATCTACTGCTGGACATAGGTCTCTTTACTCTTGTGCCAATCACCCCGCTCCTGTGTCAGCCTCATCCAGGTTTTGCGTGTGATGGCAATAATGTCATCTGCCCGACTTACCGCCCGCCCGTTTTCCGACGTTTTCCTAGGCCTTTGGAACTGATACTTACCATCGACATCTTCGTCATGTTCGTCTTCGTTCTGCGAGCCCGATGTGGTGCGCTGATGGCTGCTAGAGGCGACTGCAGCTGAAGCGGATGCAGAAGCAGAGGTGCCTTCGCCCTCGGTGTTGTCGCTGTCGTAGAATGAGTCCGAGCTAGGCTGGTCCTGGTCAGAGAACATGGTCTGTTGTTTTATTTTGCAGATGCCTGTGTTAATTAGTTATTTCTGTTTTTTTTTTATTATGGCGGTTTGCTTCAGACTACGAAACAAGAGTAATCTTTTATTCTATTGCCCGAGATGATTGACATTATTAATACTTTTAGTGAGAGAGTCTTGATTCAAATTATATTGTAATTTTTACGTTTACGTATTCTTACGGTTTACGATTTCGAAAATCTTTTTTAAGGCAAATTCGCGTATCCCCCTTGATGCAACCATCTTTTTGAAAAGACAACAAACCACTTAACAAGATACCAAATTAACGCAGTTACGCGTTGATAAGATTTCGTCGATAAGAGAAAGACATCTAAAAATATCGAATGAAAAAAAAAATACTACACCAAAACAATTAAAAATGTTAAACTTGAAGCTGTTTACCCATTAACACAATGTAAAAAGAGAACAAAAATGAATAATTATGCACAAAAACATACTGCCAGCTTAGAAGCAAAATAATAAAACTGCAAGAAATCCGAATATGTATAATAAATATGAAAAAAATACAAAACAAAATATGTAAAAAACATACTGCCAGCATGAGAAGCACAAATAATAATATTGCTAGAAATACAAGAACTCAGGACTTATGAAACTAAAATAAGCCTTGCATATAAAATAAAAACAATTTGCATGGCCGCTTCTGCGCGTCCCCGTCGCTGAAGTCGCTGATCAATCGTATTTATATTCTAGGAATAAAAATAACATGTCTAAAATGAATCCTGTGCCCCTTTTTAATTTCAGAAGCTAGAGTGCTTAAAATTTTTAAGTTACTTATCATCATAGGCCTCTCCGAAGTTGTTCCCTACAACAGACGGTTCTTTAAATTAACAGCACATAATTATTTTAAAATACGACTTTATTATTTCCTCCGTCGGCCCCTTGTTTATCACTTTTTTTTAATCACGTGCACAAAAAGAGGCGCCCTGCGGATAAAATAAAATGAAATCCTAAAACCAACAGAAAATAAGAAATGGTAGTAAATCAATAGAAAAATAAAAATCGCCATTGAATAGTTCGCTGTGTCAAGGCTCAGCGTATAAGACAATTTTATAATAAAAAGTTTACACCCCACTTCTTTGAATCACTAGCACTTTGCCGTCGGCGAACATCCCGTCGCGGTCACCTACATCCCAACGGCAAACACAACAATGTTAGAAATAATATTACAGCACAGCGTAAAAATAAATAAGCAATAGCTATAAAATACATCCATCCATCTAAAAAAATACACTCTGAAGAACAAATAAATAAAATGAGATCTTAACACAAGAATTTGTTTGAGTACTCACAGCTGCACCAGAAGCATCGGTGCGGACGCTGAGCAAGCTGCTGCTCCTAGCCAGGGGTTCTGCCACTGCCAGCAGGTCTACCTCCTTCAGCCATTCATCGACAGGAGCGCCGCTCACACGAAGACACTCCAACCGGGACTCGTACTTCGCCTTCGAGATCTCCGAGCGACGTATACTCGATCGCAGGTCATCCAAACGAACCTCAAGCTCGGGGCCATTAGGGTCGTTCGGATCCACCTAACGAGAAATACAACGATTTAAACCACAATATTATTGAACACTTGAGAAAATTCAAATTGTCACACGTTTTTATTTGAAAGCTCGAAATGAATAAAAGTACACTGTGAATTAATATTGAGGTGCGAACACATAGATGAGTTTAATTTAAAGTGAAAAAAAACAAAAACATGAAACTACAATTGAATTTTGATTTATCTGTGATCGACAAGACCGATCATGTATAATCTTTCGAACCGTGTTCTGAAATGGTGGTATTTGACAACGGTGATGTGGAAAAAGTTGAGGTAGGTACAGTTGAGTTCTTTAATATCTGAGCATGTTTATGAATCAAAAATATGTATATAGGCAATGGTAAGTTTCATTAAACTCTAAATTGTAAACAATCTGTGACATCATAAATATCTGACGACATTGTATAAATAATATTGCTACAGACAAAGACTTAAAAATTGTGCGCAATCCCTTGTTCATATTATTTTGCGCAAAGTTAGGTTCACAAATATCTGTGCAATTTTTCTATGAAGAATATATTGACAATTTGATATGTCTCGAATTGCTGTCTTAAATTCATTGAACAATCTCTTTACAGAAGTATATCCTATTGTAATATTTTTCTTTGAAACAAATTCAATTTGAAGTGGTCTGATATGACATTCTTCAACGGCAACATTGCATTATTACTCATACTTCTGCTCCGGCAAGCAAAAATAAATTTAATGGTAAAGGCCATTTAGTTGAATATTCAAAGCTGTAGGTATAGATATTTACGAATGGGAAATAATATTGCTTCCGAAAAACAAATTAACTTCCGGCGATCTGTGGTTGAATGTAATACTAACTAATGAATTAACGAAAAATTAACACAATATTAACCGAAAAAAAATGTTGAATTTAACTAACAAAAATGAGCTTATTCAAATTACATTTGTACGAAAAATAATCTGTACTTTCAAATAATAAACTAAATTTCCATACAAAAATACTAAACTTCCGAAAACAATACTAAGTTTCCGAAAACATATTTCTGAACGAGCGAAGGGCATCCCGAGGTTAGGTTTGGTTAGGTTACTTTAAACCCTTTGCACAGAAATAGGAGCCCCGCGAAGCGGGGCTACATCGACATTGGATGCAAGAGCGAGCGAAGAGCACCCCGAGGTTCGGTTTGGTTAGGTTACTATAAGCCCTTTACATAGAAATAGGAGCCCCGGCTCCGTCGACATGGAATGCAAGAGCGAGCGTATGAGTATACAAATACCTTTACCTAGGTATATATTGATTAGAGATTCATAGTTTTCAGTAGAACGTAATTTAAGCTGGTAGAAAAGTATTATAGCAATAAACAGTCATGTTTATTTTTCGAAGATTTCAGATTTTTTTTTTTTTTGAGGATTGGAAATCATCAAATGACTCCTCCCGCTCTGGGTGGAGCGGTAGGGAGTGTCAAACTCTTACTGACTAAAACCCACCCGTGTTCCTTCCTTAGCCCTTTATGTTCCGGGCCAGCGGTAACCCTTTCGGACAATCCCGCTGACCCGGCAGGTTTCGGCCCTTGCGGGCCCCTTCGTTTGATGCTGACATCTCTTTGAGGCGCGCGTGGAACACGTACGCGCCGTCCGGCACGGGCCTGGTCCTGATCGGACGGTGAGCTACCCATTACTCTCCGCCCATAGGCCTGCGCCTACGGTGGCCGGGAGTCGTCGCGCGGCTCCCGACGCCCGGAGCGTCTCCCGCGGCGGCTGGGACGGGAGGCTCTCTCCCTCAGCCGTCCGGACGCCTCCTTCACTAGCATGACTGCTTCGCAGAAGGAAGCGACTGCCCCCCACTCCCTCTCGCCCCGGACCATGGCTTGAACCAGGCCCGGACGCGAGAGGTCGCCGCCGCTGCCGATCGCCTCTACGAGGGCACGGCGGTGCTCCGCCCAAGCGGGGCAGACCTCCACCGTGTAGATTTCAGTATCTCATTCGGTCGTTTCGTCATTTTTATTCAGACAAAAGCAGTCGGAAAGTTAGTATTTTAGGCAGTAGATTTAATATTTTGAGTAAGGACAATTCTTATTTTTTTGTTGGAGCTTTTATTACTATCCTTTACCAATCCTAGGTTGCACCAATTGAAATCTAGAGTATTTAGATATTAATGTTCCGAAGAGTAGTCAGATATTTTTAACGGCACTACCGTAATATACTTATGAACAGGGGGCCTAAAAAGGCGACATTGGCAGAATCATAAAAGGATAAAATTATGAATCATAATGGACAGTTAACTTTTAAGTTAATCCTATCAAATCCCAATGGTGAGGGATTTTTCAGTTATTTGTTTTTGTCTGTGCTAATATACCAATCAATCCAATGCATTTCCAAACTCTTTAATTATACCTACGTAGTACAGCGAAGGAAAGAAAAACACGGATTGTATTCGCCATATTATGATTCATAATGTTATCCTTTTATGATTCTGCCAAAGTGGTCTGTTTAGGCCCCCAGTTTTTAAGATAACATTTTATTGATGTCGAAGTTTGTATAGAACTTTAAGATCATTTTAACGCTTACAATATTTTGAAACATTGTCAGTGGCTCACTGCCAATATATTAGTGAACTCGACTGTACAACACAAAATGATACACTCGCGACCAACATATACTGCAAATCTCACCACTCAATTCCTACAGTAATCCAATAGAGATGAAACGTTACCCATGATTACAGAAAAGAAAATACTTTTTATCAAAGTTGTATTGCTTATTAGACTGACAGAGAGGATAATATGCAGCACGTGTGCGTCAAAGGGCTCACCCCCTTGACGCATACGTGCTGCATAATTATTTTATCCTCGCGACTTACTTCTAGGGACCTAATAGGCATCATTAAAGATTCATGGTAGTTTACAGCGGTTCCATATTATCTCGTTAGCTCTGCACTTTATTTTCCATCGCTTTTAAAATATATTTATTTATAAGGATATACGTTGTTTTTGATAAAAGCGATCATGTTTTGTTTATGAGGTTGAAAGTTACTTTTTACACTTAGTTGTCAATTTTGAGCAAAGGGTTTTTTAATCGTAAAAAAGAGTTAGTTTCACAGTATGTTAATAGTCACAATTAGGGCTTGCAATTACCGTAGACTTTTTTACCGGCAAAATAAAAGGTAACAGATATTTTTTTACCGGTAAACCCTAAAACCGGTAATTTAGATGTGTCAGCGCGTCTAGAGAATTGGTTCGGCGTTGCCAACCTCTTTGATTAATATTGTTTTTTATGTCGACTGTCTATTTGACGTAACACCATGTACTGGCGGGTGGGGAGGCGGCCCGCCGCCGTATTAAAGAACAAAATGAAGTGAGTGGTACATTCACATGGGTTGATCGTGAAAGACAATATTGATTGGAGGAATTGTGCTATGATATCCAATTGTGAGTAACATGTGTGAAAAGTTAGTTTCGTAAACAATCGTACTTCGAGAATTTATTTTGCACTTCTGTTTAACCAATTTATTTTATTATCATATAGCACAATGCAAAATAGAAGCGAAGAAAAGTATAACGAAGTACATATAGCAACAACAAATACTGTGGAACGCTGCTGTTTTTCGGATCCTTCCTACTTTCGTGAGCGATTTTCTTACGCTCGCCCTAGCGACGCACCGTGTAGATCACACCTTTGATCCCAATTTAAATCTCATCCTCATAAAACAAACCGTCACTTAACGAAAAAGCGTTATGTGACTTAACATAACGCTTTTTCGTTAAGTGACGGTTTCTACCAGTCAATTCCTACCGCAAACCGCGCTAAAGAACTACGTTCATTTAACAAGAACTACGGACAAGAACCCCTCCCCCCCAACCCCCCCCCCTAAAAACCCCCTAACCCCCCTAACCCGAACCCGAACCCGAACCCTAAAACCGAACCCGAACCCGAACCCGAACCCGAAACCCGAACCCGAACCCGAACCCCCCGAACCCCCGAACCCCCCGAACCCTAAAAAATTTCAATAAAATGCTGTAAACAATAAGTAAACAACAAAGAAAGCTCACCTTTTGCCCCGCATCTCGCATAGCTTGATAGACGTGCATCTTGCGTGTGGCGTCTCGCACCAGCGACGTTTCTCGCAAGACGCGCGTGGCCCAGCGGCGGGCTTCTTGCCCCAGCGTCTGCGCAACTGACTCGTGCTCGATGGTCACCGTGTCAATTGGGTCGTTGTCGCACGGCTCAAACTCGTACTGCTTGAAAATATCGTGTCGCATTAGGTTCTTTAAAGCATCTGTTGAACTAAGCCTAAATATCTGGGTTTAAATCTGTAGCTATCAGCCGGAAAAATGGATAGTTACACAAGAGTTCGTACGTTCGTCTGTTGAAGGCAAACAACTTGAACATGCGTGAAAAACGATAATACGGTGACATTTAAGGTTCTAGGTTTGTTTTATTCATGCCGGTAGGTGTGCCACTACTTTTCAAGAGTATAAGAACAAATGTTTACAGAATAAAATTTTTGATAAATAATTGAATACATAATTCAACTATATATCAAAAATAGACATTTACCTCTTTTCTTGTCCTATTATTACCTACAAAGTAACACATGAAACGACTGCAATGCATTTCTAGTACTAGCTTCTGCCCACGACTTCGTTCGCGTGGATGTCGTGAGACACCACAATACATATGCTAAAATCGCAGCCACATTTTTTTGAAACTTCCCTATATACTAATCTTGGGCCAAAATATTAAGAGAATTAGAACATACGGTCAGACAAATAAGAAAAATTCTAAAAACTATATTTTCGGCATTAGAATCCTACCCAAACCTTGCAGTAATTACAATTTTTTCACTAAGCTTGGTTACAATTTTTTTTTAATTATTTTGTTTTTTTTATTACGTGTCTTTGATACAAACGCAAATTGTATCGAGATGTTTACAAAGGGGCAATTTTAGCATGAATTATTTAGTATTAGCAGTTACTTTCCATACATGAGTCTTAGGAATACCTGGTACAATTACGTAGTAAGCAGAAAATTATAAAATATAATGTCAGCAACTTTAAAAATGAACACCACAGGATCATCCTTCCCTATTGAGAGCAGTGTCAAGCAGGGAGACCCGCTGTCCTCTAAGCTGTTCACTGCCACCCTTGAAGAGGTTTTAAAAAGCCTAACCGACACCTGGGCAGATCAAGGCTTGGTCGTTGGCGAAAAAATTTCGACCGGCCTGCGTTATTTTGTTAACTTTTCATCGTACAATTTTGAAAACCTTCAAACCTTCGCTTTGATGACAAACTTTTTTCAACGAGCGTGCCTCAATATTTGTTTAGAACTGTAGTTCTAACATTGTTGTAACAATTAGGTATATTATCTTCAATTGTACCTGAATGTGTTGCTTCAGCACCGGGTAGTACAGGTACAGGCACTGCAGGTTGTACTCGCGAGTCAGCTGCTGCGCCTGGTCCCGGATCTTGCCGAAAGAGTGCTGTGTGGCCGAGCAAGTCAGCAGCTCGGTGCGGCCCATGAAGGTCAGGAACTCGGAGACCTTCTCGTAGACTGCCGCCTCCATGCTCAGCATGCAGTTCTGCAGCTCCACCAGGAAGTAGCGGTTCTAGGGGAGGAACACGGAGTTACGGTCTCTTTCACAGAGTATGTAATCGCCGCGCCGGCAGCGTCTAAAGTACTAATAGAATTCGTTTCACCGAAAGTGCATTGAGCGCATAACTTCTGTCACGGTCTACCTTCAAGCATTATTAGTGTAATTACATGCCGAAGATGCCTCACTGCTATTGCAGTAGGTCAGTAGGTATTCCTTCCGATCGCGGTTTAGCTCGCTACCTCGATGTTACCTCCATGGAAAACAAATGCATGCCAATAGACTCGCACGCACATGCCAGGCATCGAGGTAAGCCCCCCAAGCAGCCCGCGATGTATCGCAGTGAGGTATCCTTCGGCATGTGCGTGTCTATTAGCATGTATTGTTTTACATCGAGATATCGAGCTACACAACATTCTCCATATTTGTATGGAGAATGTTGAAAATGCCGCAGCGGCCGCCAAGAAGTCACCGTGCTCGGTGTTCTGTTTGCTCGTACGTGACGTGACGAATTGTGATTGAATTTTGGGTTATTCGTTATTTTTCGATTTGCGAGCCACACGTTCATGGTCGTAATAATTACAGGGCTACTAAACAAAATACGATTCATCCATGTGCGAATGTGCTGTTACAGTAAAAGAAACCACGACAAACTTTTTTTACTTATTGTTTGTAACATTAGGGGCAACCGACCTTATATTGAAGTGTACTGTACGTGACTGTCATCAGCATAGTTTCGGCTTCTAATGACTAACGTTTATGGAAAGTAAAGAATCAAGGCTACATGGTATTAAATTGCTCATTGGTTTAGGTTCTGACTACTGATAACTATCTATATCTACCTGGTGGGCATTAGCCGCGGCGATGCTGAGAAGATAATCGTTCCTGGCCCCTGTAGACTTCTCCTCGAGCTGGTCCCGGCGGGAGGACACCTTCGCACTGTTCTTCTGCAGCGACGTGATGGATTGGAAGAAGGATCCCTTCTTCTTCTTCAACCTTTGGGAAGAAAAAACATTATTAGTATACAGTAATGGCTTTGATCGCTTTGCTTCGTTTTTACTACAATTTTAATCACAGTTTTGACAGTTCATACATCTCACTTATTCCATAGACATCACTCAGCCTAGATGAACGCAACCGCTATGGTTATCTAAGGCTAAATACGCACTGACAGGTGGATGGCTTTAGAGCCCAGAGACTTAGCTTCGCTTGTCGCTAGGCGATAGGGACAAACTACTTATTTTGATGTGACATCGGGTGTACTTAATAGACAAATGTCCCACCTGATTCAGAAGACCGATTCCTATATAAGCCTATCCGTAACTTTTTTCAACTATGTTGTGGTTGGCATCCCTGAATTAATTTCAATTCAGTATTCATATTGTGGTATGCATATGTAAGGCCAATGTACACACACGTTTTTGTAGCCGTGAAAAATGACGGTATTTTCGCCGTGTGTAGGTCGTCAGTCGGTCGACAGTGTTGTATGGATCATTATGGACGCTTATTGTCGGACACGTTTTTTCTACGGCGCGGTTTATACGCCGTACGGTAAAGAGACCGTGACGTGTACAAAGATCCCTAATGTAACTACAGAGTTCGTACAAACGTATTGATGTTTGGGGACAGTTGTGTGCGTATTTTGGCAACTCCCCAATACACTGCCGCAGGAAGGTCAGTCATAGGAATCAATATAAGTTCCAACTTATGTATATTCCTAGTTTGTAACTGCTGGTATATAGTATAACCTTATTTATCTTCGTAGGAAACACAAACTAGTGTGGCCCAAAAAGACCGAGTGTACTTTTCCATAAATATTTTCTCTTGTTAGATTTCGTATTTTGTTACGTTAGGTAACAAGCGAGAATATCAACGTATTTTATATACAACGCTACTGAATTTTTACAAGGTTCCAATTTATTATTATTTTATGGACCACTAACACTGCTGCTTCTAAAATATAGTCTTATTGTAAAGACACCTTTTTCTATGGCCTTTTAATTTTTCTATGCAGCTGAAGTATATTTAACATGGAGCGACTGTCTATCTGACCTCCACAGCCCAGTTACTGGGTAATACGATATCCCTTGGTAAGACCGGTTGTCAGACTTTTGGGCTTCTGTCAAAGATCCAAGAATGACAGCTGGGACCAACGGCTTAATGTGCTTTCTGAGGCACGGGGTGTCTCGGTATGTAAAACTTGTCACCCCATCCAAAGAAGCGACCGCGGCAAGCTCAGATTAACCTGTACGACCGACGCGTGTGACTGTTAGTCTGTGCTAAATAAATGTATTTTCTTTCTTTTCTTTCTTTCTGTTATTACTTAGCCATAGACTGACTTCTGCATACCCCATAACAATTGGCACGGTTGGCGCAGTGGTTAAGCGATTGACTGCTGCGCTGCGTGTTGCGGGTTCGATTCCCGCACGGAACAAATATTTGTATGACCTACAAGTAATTGTTCCGGGTCTGGCTGGTTGTGTATGTGAGTCTAAATGTTTGTAAACGCACCCACAATACAGGAGAAATTCCTAGTGTGGGGCAACGTTTTTTAAAAAAAAGAAAAGAAAAAGAAAAGAAAAAGAAAAGAAAAAGAAAAGAAAAAGAAAAGAAAAAGAAAAGAAAAAGAAAAGAAAAAGAAAAGAAAAAGAAAAGAAAAAGAAAAGAAAAAGAAAAGAAAAAGAAAAGAAAAAGAAAAGAAAAAGAAAAGAAAAAGAAAAGAAAAAGAAAAGAAAAAGAAAAGAAAAAGAAAAGAATATTGTATCAAGGCTTACGTAAAATCATTTGTATGAATATAAAAAATAATTGTAGGTAATTAGTATTTTAAAGCTCTTTTCTTTGACAAATCAAGTTGAATGCATCATGGCGAGGTTGTTAGCAACATCAAATGGATGATAAACACTTTGTAAGTTGAAAATTAACTGATGTACAATTATGTCTCATTGTTAAAACCGGGCACTCTTCATAAAATATCGGAAAAGCTTCTAAAACAAAACAATAAGCCAAACAAGAGAACACAAAGCAAATATAAATATATTTGCTTTGTGTTCTCTTGTTTGGCACACAAAGCAAATATAAATATATTTGCTTTGTGTTCTCTTGTTTGGCTTATTGTTTTGTTTTAGAAGCTTTTCCGATATTTTATGAAGAGTGCCCGGTTTGAACAATGAGACATAATTGTACATCAGTTAATTTTCAACTTACAAAGTGTTTATCATCCATTTGATTGGCTTGTTTGGCTCTCTTGTTTAACGGGATTTCCCGTTAAATGAGGGACAATGCATAAAAGCTCTTCAATGTTATTGCATCGAGCTCGCCTGTTCTACGTCCAAGTGGAGAACGATTGTGTCTGTTCTGTCTGCTTATTCATATCAATGTTTATTATAAGTCTGGTAGTGTCTGTTTGTTTGTTCTTCTTGATACCCAAAAGATTACAACGTGGCGCCGTGGTTAAAACGATCCGCAGAAGAAATTAGGATATTTTTTTCGGGGTAGGTACATGAAGTTTTTTTTTTTTTTTTGTTCTAGAAAAAGGGCTTTGTCGCGCATGCGATGAAGTATTTAGGTAGTAAAAATTGCCTACAAACATTCAACATTTTTTTTTTTTTTTAACGTAGCCCCACACTTGGAATTACTCCTGTATCGTGGGTGCGTTAACAAACATTTAAATTCACATACACAAACAGCCAGGCCCGGAACAACTACCTGTAGGCAATACAAATATTTGTTCCGTGCGGGAATCGAACCCGCGACACGCAGCGCAGCAGTTGATCGCTCAGCCACTGCGCCAACCGTGTCGTCAAATTAAAAAATTCAAAATGGCTTCTCAATGCCTATTCCTATGAAAGTATCTCATTCAAAGAAAACTAATAATTCGCACCCTATCGATAATATTAAAGAACTAGGCGGTTTTTCAACCAGAACGGTCAGGGTCGGCTCCCAGTATAACCGCATGCAGCTGAATACCAGTATTTTACATGGAGCGACTGCGTATCTGACCTCCACAAACTAGTTAAAATTTTATTTGGTAACACGATCTCCCTTGGTAAGACTGGCTTTCAAACTTTTTTGGGCTTCTGACTACCCGTAACGACTGTCAAATTTCTACGAATGACAACCAAGACCACAGAGTACTTTTATATATAAAGACCAACTGCTTAGCGTGCTTTCCGAGGCACGGAGGGGTATTTTATGTAATGGATGGTCCCATCCACAATACGACTTCGGCAAGAGTAGCTTAACCTTCGATCGAACCGTGCGGTATTAAATTAAAATTATTATTTTAAAATTATAATTTTCAAATTTTTATTTTAAAATTATCCTTGAATTTACGGATAATTTTAAAATAAAATGATTTATAAAAATATTTTTATCGAAACAATCGTTTTAATCACAAGCGTCTCCTTGTTGTTGAATGGAAACTCGACGTTTGCGAATAAATCGCGCGTGTTTCTGTAATGCCTAAATATTATGGACGAGATATATTGCATTTTGATGGCAAAACTCACGGTAACTGATGCCTTTTCATGTAGGATCGAAATTTATATATTGGATACCAGTTAGAGGCAGTCGGTGTGACTCCAATTTCGATGTTTACCTCGAGTTAAATATCGGTTTGAATATAGTAAAAACAGCGAATATAGTAATAGTTTCTGTGTGTCTTTTTCATGCTGTCGGCGCGGGGATTCCCTCTGCGTCAAAACCAAATTTTTGATAAAACTTGATATGCCATATTAAGGGTCGGGTACTGTACCTACGAAGTGGCGATGCTTGGGGAGGCCTATGTCCAGCAGTGGACGTCTTTCAGCTGAAATCTTATTCTTCTACTAAGCTTATCATTGGCAAAAAGTTCAAACGTCTTTGGCCCAAAGTTCGGCTGCGCGAATTCCGCTCACTGACGCAGTCAAAAGATCATCAAGTGCACAGGTGATGATGCAAGTGATGATGATGATGACTGTACCTACGATAAGTTTGAAAGACTTACTTCTCCTCAATATCCTTGGCCTTGTCACGGACGTCGTGCGCGGTGTGTTCCTCATCGAAGTACAGCTTCTTGGTTTTATCTACGTCCAGGACTGTGGTTTGTAGCTCCTTGTGAGCCTGGGCCAGGGTATCTGTGCACTGGACAAAGAAAAGAGATGTGTTAGTAAAGGATAAGGTGATTATACCTATGGATCCTATGGTATGGTACCTATGGAAAAAGGTTTCCTTTGAAGGGTGTTTAAGGATCAGGTGCAGTAATTGGTAAGATTAATGTCATCGTGATTCCAGTCCAAAAAAGGAAGGAGGTGCTATCGGCCTCTCTCTCGCAGTAGAGTCATAAAATGTTACACGTACTTTTGAATTGTCAAAGGTCAGTCAGTCAGCAAGTTGAAAGTAGCTACTCATTCCAGGTCTCTATGGAAAAGAACGGGCAAGAAACTCCACGGACACTCTTTTAAATCAAAATATGGTTATAAAATATTGGTTACATCATTCATGTTGAAATTGACGTTTTTTTTTTCATTGAGATTACCTAGTAACTAACGGTCAATTTTTCGATCACCTTTTTTTCGTTTCGGACCTATGGAGAAACAAAATTGATGGCTGTAAGTAATAAAAAATGTTATACGGGAACAGTATTAATAACAGAATTATTTCACACAAGCACAATTGAAATAATTCGAGATGATTCAGGAACTAGGCTAATATTATTAGTATTATGGTTTATAATTAGTAAGTTAGTTTTAATTTAACAACGTCGGAAATAATCAGTCGGCGTAGACAATTTCAGGATAGTTGATTGCATTGATTTGACTTGTTATTTTTTTCGTAAAATATTCCAGTAATGAAGGTCTTCGTCTTTGTTCGATGAAATGGTACCGCGCGACCCCATTGATGCCAGCGCCATATCGTTAAAAAATGTGACAATGGGATCGTGGGGGACGCACAATCCCGGTACGGACGATGCGACACACTGTCCTTGGCAAACACATAATAATCTAAAGCGAAATTAATCTAAAAATACATTTAGAATTGTAAATTCATATGAGTTAATTGCGATAAGTAAAATATCCCGGTGACCCATCGCTCTTCATCGTCATCCAGTCTTCGATGAAGTGGTACCACGCGACCCCTTTGATGTCGTCGCCAAATCGTTAAAAAACCTGACAACGAGATCAAGGAGGGTGCACGATCCCGGTATGGATAATGCGACACTCTCTTCTTGGCGAACACATAATACGACCGTAGCAATTAACATTGTCGGATAAACATTTTTGCGATTTTCATTTTATTGCATTAAAAGCCTTAGAATAAGTTTATACGCATAAGCATAATACTACTACGTCAGGTAATTAGTATTTATACGTCACACCAAATTTGGTTAAGGTACATTGACATATATTTGATACATATTTTAAAGTTTAAACGGCCGTACCATAAAGTAGCTATTTTTCACATATGACTATGTTAATTGCTACGGTCGAATAATTTAACTAATAATACACATTTATAATTGCGAATTCATATGCGAAAATATAGGAACAGCCACATCTGCATTTTTAAATATCAATAAAATGAGCTATTTGTAATTGTTTTCCAGTGATCCAAACGATGTCTTCGATGTTTCCATCGATCCAAACGGTGTCTTCGGTGTTTCTAGCGATCCAAAAGGTATCTTTGATGTCTATGGCACGGCGCGGCCGCATTGACGCTGTAGTCATTTAGTGTGAAACAACTGCTTACGGCATCAAGGAGGCCACGCGATCCCATTCTGTGAGGTGCTTCTGATTGTTCCCAGCAAATACATATTTTATTTCAAAGATAAATTGATTTAAACCCTTTTTGGAAATTGCGAGAAAACAGTATATATAATTTATTTCTGTATATTTAATACTTTATTGTACACTAGATACATAATAAAAAATACGATTATCACTAAAAAACATACAATGGGCGGCCTTATCGCTTTCTGCGATCTCTTACGGGCTACCTTGGACGAATATACACTGTTACATTTTGATCGTTTAAATCCGTAAAAGGGGTCGTTGTACTCATCATTACGAACAAATACTACGGGACCAACCATCAAATCGTGAAAAAAAATCATTTGATCCATGTGTTAGCATAACTCGAAATAATGTATGGATCAACAGATTTTTTTTCACGGCTTCAGGATGGGTCCCATAGTAAAAGTTGTTCATAATGATGAGTACAATTACCCCTTTTAAGGAATAAAACGATCAAAATGTAAGGGTTGTGACTGTCTGTCACTTACACCTATTTAATAACATAATATTATATTTATTTTAAACTGACAGTTGGTGCCGTGACCAGAGGGGCAATTCTACTAATTTTAACAACGTTCACAGTGTGATCTCAGTCTCAATCTGTCAAAAAATACGTCTAATTTCCCTACATTTTGACAAGTTTTTGACATTTGCTTGTCGCCGAGATGAGACTGCGACTAGATTTTGAACGTTTTAAATTACGAGAATTGGCCTTCAGGATTCTCGTCATTAAATGTACTGATTCACTTCAGTGCAACGAGAATGAACAAAATATGAGTTACTACGAAAATAACACAACGTACACAAAATAACATGACGTAATTTTATGGTTCTATTCTTCGATCAATAATTGTTGATCAAAGTTTTATTAACTGTTAGGAACAGTCACAGGGTTGTGACATTTGCCCTTTAGGAGGGTGTCAGCAGATAGGTAGGTAGGGGTTAGAAATAATAAGCGAGGTATGTTTCACTTAATTATCATTTATTCTCCTAAACTTCCGTGGCCGTCTCACGTCTTAATTGCAGAGGTTAAAGGTGGTAGGGTACACTGGCCTGAACCGACTCCCAGGATGATGGTCGTCCTGTCTCTGGTGTCTGTCCGCAACCAACGGCTCCAATTCCAGGATCTGTCTCCGTCGTCAAACTCAGCGTAGGGTAGGTAGGTGTCACCCTGCAGCTGGAGATCTTCCGCCAAGCGTACTTGGGACCACAACGTGGCACAGGTTGATGGGTAGACTAAAAATCCTGGAAATCCAGACAGAAATGGAAGCGTAAGCAGAGCTGTGGGCATCACGGTTCAAGGTCCAAAGATCACAGTGTCCCAGGTAGGAAGATAGGAAGAAATACAGCAGAAACTAGGTTTAGGAAATTATAGAACACCTTACAGAAAGCCCTTCTAATAAAATACATGGAAACTTACCCTAGAGGGATTTCGCGAAGTATTTAGTAGAAATTATTTAGATAATTTCGGAGCGAAGGACACAGCCGTCACCCGCGGTGCTCTCGAAACGACTAGTCATCATCCGTACCGAACTCACGCGAATCGCGAGTCCCCGGCAATGCTCGGTAAATGATCGTTTTGAAGATGCGCGGGCACATAGATGTGTGGACCTTCACAGATTAATAGTCTCGTAGGTTCCGTACTATATTATTTTAATTTCAAAGGTTTATTTAAATGTAGGTTTGTTTTATAGAATTATAATAGATTAGTTTTAAAGTTTTGTGTAAATATAGTATAGTTGAGTGTACATAGATTTCTTAACATTAAGCAATTTAACCTAAACTCTTTTTTAATTCGTTACATGTAAGGTGCAACGTTACAGGGTGTATAAGGAACGTGATAGAAATAGTCACTTTTATGTTCTCTCTTCGGGTCTTCGGTATTTGTACACGTTTTAAATGAAAATTTCCTGCAATCTAAACGGTGTCTTCGATAAAGATGGTACCGCATGGCCCCATTGATGTAGTTGTCATAAAAGCTGGCAGCTACATCCGTGAGGCCGCACGAGCGTCACGTCAAACTTTTGCTGCAAAAAAGATTTACTCTAAAGGCAATTTTTGAGATAACGAATACATTTGTGACAGCTACATTCAGGCTTAGAGTTCCTAAATTGTTAAATTACAAATATATATACATTTTGAATATGCCAGTAGTAGATAACATTCGCATACGTGACTACCTATTTAATTTAGAATCTTTGCGTTGTTTATGAACATTTGAAGCAGTCACAGGATAAACAAAGCGATCAAGAACACCAAACATATAAATTAATAAAGAATAGCATGTCTTCGGCATTTAGAAATGTGAAGCGATCCAGATCCACATATTGTCTTCGATGGTATTGGGTACCGTACAACCCAATTAGCACAGATGTACTTTTACAATACAGCTGTGCTAAACTGGGTGCACGGTGCCAGCATTGACGACGATGATGATGCAGGCAAATTCTTCTCAGAAAACACATTACAATATTACAGTGAAACAAGTCATTTGGTGTATAGTCAGCTACCTTGCAACAACTTTTAAACAATGTAAGGTGATCCAGATCCACACGTTGTCTTCGATGGTGTAGATTGTAGTAGGTGGTAATTGGCGAAGTGAAACGAGACGGTATCTTGGATAACTTATATTTTGAAAGGACACGGATAAAATTACAAAGCTAGGTAAGTAAGACGGACAAGCGCACCCGCTTGCAGTGCTCGCGCGGACTGAACTGCCGGCGTGTTGGGTTGGGTCCAGCGTCCCATACATCTATGTATACTTACTTAGTTATACCTAATTACAATTATGTTATGACTAGATACGAATGTAAAATATGAGCGCGTCGCTAACATTCCCCCACCCAGTGCTGGCTCAGCACTCCTCAACAAGTGAAATACGCGCGACGCGAGCTGCAGGTCGCTTCCAGACACCAGTCTTAGTCTTCACCTCGACCAGTCTGATTCGTCCATCCTTTCCAGGGCATGTCTTCTGAATAACACCTTTTGGCCAGGTACTACGGGGACTGTTAGGATCAGCCACTAGCACTACGTCACCTACCTGCAAAGGTTTCACCTCCTCGTTCCATTTTCTTCGAGGCAGCAATTCAGGGAGAACCTCATTCACCCATCTACGCCAAAACATATCCGCTAACGCTTGTGACTTTCTCCATTGTTTGCGTAGAAACATGTCGGAGTCATCGAAAGTCCCAATGATAGGTGTGCTGGATGAACTACCTAAAAGAAAATGGTTAGGAGTTAAAGATTCTAAGCTTTCAGGGTCCACGGAGACGTGTGTCAACGGACGACTGTTTACAATATTCTCCACTTCTGCCATGAGGGTAAGCAGCACTTCTTCGCGGGGAGCGCGTTCGTTCATTACAACACGAAGTGATGTTTTAACGCTTCGAATCAGCCTCTCCCAGGCCCCACCCCAGTGAGGACTGGAGGGAGGTATAAAATGCCACTGCATGGCATTGTTCACGCCGAAGGCCCTGAGAGCATCTATATCAAGCGCCTGCTCTGATAGCTTCAGCTCCTTATCGCTTGCTCTTAGGTTGGTGCCATTATCAGAGTATAGATGACAGGGCCATCCTCGCCGTGCTGCCATGCGTCGCAGCGCCATAATCAAAGAGTCTGATGTGAGTGACGGAACAAGCTCGATATGAATCGCTCGTATAGTGAGGCAGGTGAACAAAACACCATACCTCTTCTGCCTTCCTCTGCCCACAGTCACTTCCATTGGACCAAACAAGTCCAGACCACAAAATGTGAATGGTCGTTGGTGATGTGCTACTCGAGCATGAGGTAAGTCACCCATTCTGGGTACTTGAGGCTTACATTTCCTTATGCGGCAAAGCATGCAAGTCGAAACCACCCTTTTAACTGTTGGCCTCATTCTAATAATCCAATATTTTTGTTTCAGGTTATTGACGACCATTTCCTGGTTCGCGTGTGCTGCCTTAATGTGAAAGTACCGGACAAGAAGACGCGTTATGTCATGTTTTCCATCTAATATAATTGGTCTCTTCATTTCTAGGTCCACGTCTGATGCAGCATCGATGCGGCCACCGAGTCGGAGTAAACCAGTTTCGTCTAGATACGGTGTCAAGGTAAGTAACTTACTATATCGTGATATGTGTTGTCCACTTTTGATTGCAGATATTTCGGCGGAGAACGATTCCACCTGCGCCTTCTTTAGCAACAGGATCTCAGCTCGAGCCATCGCATCGCAGTCAACTTCACCGGTAAGTCTCTTGCATCTGTCAATAAATTTCAGAATGACGGCCGTGGTTCGCAGCAAGTGAAGCCAGGAGGAAAACCGCTGCGGCTCAGGAACAGGTAAGTTACATGTAGGTTCATGCATCACAGCTACACACTCTAAACTCCCTTCGTCTCTGTCGATGTCGGAGTTCACGACGTCAGCAGGCCATAAGGACTCCTCTTTGTATAAAAAATCAGGCCCTGTGAACCACTCACTGTGAAACATTGCGTGGTTAAATTCATCACGAGTACCAAGATCTGCTACATTTAATTTGGTAGGTACATATCTCCATTCGGAAATACGCGTGAGTTCATCAATTTCTCCTAATCGGTTCGCTTCGAACGTTTTATACCTACGTGTGTTATTTCTAATCCACTGTAAAACGGTGGTGGAGTCACACCAAAAATATCGTCGCTCAGGCGCCAATCTATGTTCCTTAATAATGGTATCGGCCAATCGTGCAGCTAACATTGCCGCCTGTAGCTCGGCTCGGGGCACAGTCATGGGTTTAACAGGTACAACACGACATTTACTTGCTATAAATGCAACGTTAACATTCCCACTGACTATCCATCGCCAGTACGCCACACAACACATGGCTTGAACAGATGCGTCGCATAATAAATGCAGCTGTAAGCATGTATAATTATTACTTGCCGGCGTAGCACACGTAGCGGTTGTCGTAGGCGGTCTGCACGTCTCGTAGCAGCTTCTCGTAGCAGATAACTCCAGCGCAGGGGTCGCGGGTGCGGCGGCGGGAGGAGGTGGCCTTAACATCACAGGCTCGGCGACCGGTTTTCGTCCCGTCTTGCTCCCACCTTGTGACACAATAGTTTTATTATAACACCTAGGTATACGTATTTGCTTTATATCCTTTAATAACTCGATCCATTTGCACCATTTATTGTAGATACTATCGGGTACTACGTCATCCCAGCCTATGTTTAAGCGCCAAGTATCTTGCAACATAATTTTGCCCTGAATAGTGAATGGTGCTAAGAATCCTAAAACATCAAAAATGGACATAACTATTCGCAGCATGATTCTTTTAGTCGGTCTATCCTTGTTTGAAATAATATTTTCAGGTATTCTTTTCAGAGACACGTCGAAACCTAATTCATCTTCTCCAGGATACCAGATGAGTCCCAAGGTGCGCTCGCCATGGTACTCCTGTTCAAATTTGAACCTAAAGCTGGCGGTACCTAAGGTATCTTTTGGAATACTATCTAAAACTGCAATGCTATTACTTGTCCAGTTACGGATTTTGAAACCACCATTGCTATGAATCTTAGTTATATTTTTAACGATTTCTATCGCCGTCGTGTCATCCGGCAGGCTATCAATGTAGTCGTCCATATAGTGCGATTTATATATCGCATTAACAGCGGCTGGTAATGACGACTCGTAACGACGCGCGTTTACATTTTTAACAAACTGAGCTACAAAAGGAGAACAGTTAGCGCCGAAAATAAGTGACGTCATAATGTAAGTATCAACTGGCTCGTCAGGGCTGTTCCGCCAAAGGAACCTAAACGCGTGTTGATCTTCAGGGCGAATTTTGACTCTAAGAAACATGTCTTTAATGTCACCGGTTACTGCAATTGAATATTCCCTAAAGCGCAGCATTATTCCAAACAGAGATGACAACAAGTCCGGCCCTGTAAGTAAATGGTCATTGAGACATTTATCACCAACTGGAGCGGCAGAATCGAACACTAGCCTAAGTGACTTTTTGTTGGGGTTATCTACCCCAAAGTGGGGTAGATACCACGTCCTGGGTGCCGGCAGTAGCTTTTCCATCTTGTGAGCGTAATCATTTTGTAATAAATGATTTATTCGCTCGCGGTATCTGTTGGCGAAACCATCGTCACGTGCCATCTTCCTTTCTATTCCCTTTAACCTTTTCAGCGCGTTAGGATAGGTGTCGGGCATGATGCAGGCCTCATCCTTCCAAGGCAGACCTGCATGCCAGCGACCATTGATGAGTCTGACAGACTTCTCCAGCTGCGCGACGGCACGAGTATCATTAATATTTTGTCTCGGCTTACCTGACACTCCCAAGGCGTCCACAGCAAATGAGTGCCTCACCTCCTCGTGAAGCTCCCGTAGTATGCACTCGTCCCTGTCCGCGGTGGTGGTAGCTGCCGAGCTCAGCAGCAGAGTGGCGTGCGCCTCGACAGCGCCGGCGGCGACCCGCGCGTGCCGAGCGTGCGACCTTCGTAACATGCCGTGCATGCACCAACCTAGGGGAGTCAATGTAGCGGACGGCTCATATAATTTACCTACTATAACTTTGAGAGGCAACAATAAGTGACAGTTATCTTGACCTATTAGAATCTCAGGTTTTACATCATGTTTACATAACTTATCATTTATTCCATACAGTTTTTTGTAATTATTACAATCGACAACAGAAAGTTGTTGCGAAGGTAAGTTTAATTTATCTACACACCGAAGTTTTATATTATGCATCTTATTGTCCATACCAGATAATGTAACATTCGCGATGGTCGTTTCACATACCAGTTCATCGTCAGACCAGGCTCCGCGAATTCGCATCGTCTCTGAGCGGCCACGAAGCCCCGCACGCTTCGCTAGCCCCGCACTGATAAGCGAGACGGTCGATCCGTCATCAAGGAGGGCATTTGCACTGAACACACCGTTAGCACTATGTATACGTATAGGTACGACTTTAAGTAACACTTTGTTTTCACTTGCGTTTATATGCGTCACTGTTTGTGTACTACTGGCGGAGGACATCGGCTGCGACGTCTCCGTCGTCGTCGGCGTTTGCACAGACGTTGACTTCGGCTCCGGAACCTGGCTACTTCCAGCGTCATTTTTCGGCTTGTTTCCAACGTAGTGAAGTAGATTATGATGCCCCTCACCACAGCTATTCTTATCGCAAGGCGGTGCTGAGCATGTATCTCGTGCGTGGCGCGATAGTAGGCATTTATAACAAATCCCGTTACGTTTTACGAATTCCCATCTGGTTTTACGTAATGCCTTCTTGAATTGTTTACATTCCGTTAATTTATGTTTTGAGGTACGGCAGAATTTGCAGTTATCAGTATCATCATCTGTTTGCAATAATATAGTTTGAGATCGATTGCCGGAACTATCTTTGTTTTTATGATGATTGTTTTTATTTTGGTCGGTGCGAGGACTCGTAAAATAGATATTTGATGTAATTGATATCTTTACAGCCTCGTCGTGCAAGAAATCAGATAAGATGACCATACGGGATTTCTGTCCTTCAGTGATGAGCGGGAAACTATAATCAGACCATTTAGATAACAGTGTTGTAGGCAGCTTGGATAATATAATTGAAACAATGCTCATACCTTGTAAGTACTCTTCGCGTCCAACTGCTCGCACTGCTTGTATAAGGTTTTGTACTTTCACTGAAAATAGCACGATTTCATTATGATAATTTTGTGACATTGAGGGTAATTTCTTGATATCCTGCACTATTTTAGATATTATTAGATCAGCATTGCCAAAACGTAACTCCAATGTTGACATGATTTTGCACGGTGGACTCGCAGAAATAAGTAAAGCTGCGACAGCATCTTTGGCAGCTCCTCGGAGACACTTTCTCAACCTCCACAGGTTTTCTTCAGGAGAAAATTTACAAAGCTCGGTAGACTCTTTATAGGCTTGTTTGAACTGCAGAAATTCCAGTGGGTCTCCCGAAAAGTCTGGAAGATCCTTCGGCGTGCTTAATCGAGTTATAAGGTTGGTATTCGGTGCACTCGTAGAAGCCAGATCTTTCAATGCGCCAGCTAGCATCTGAATAGTCGCTTGCATACTGGTGGCCTCCGCCGTTGGTGGCGGTGCGGGTACAGTGTGTGAGTGCGACTCCATCGGCAGATGTGGCACTGAAGGTGGCGGCTTTTGAGGTGACGTAGCTAGCCCTGGTGCTGCTGCTGGTGCCGTAAAGATGACGGCATTAGCAGGCGCGGCTGGTTCTGTCTCAGGCGGATGCAACTTGCCCAAAGGGTTGCCATGATCGGGGGTTGATTGCATTAATTCGTGTTGACTCCGTTCCAGCCATTGCTCCACGTCGCGAGCGCGATCTTCGTGTGGACTGTATTTTTCTTCTTCCTCTAGTTCAGCTAAGTCCGCTTCTAGCTGTCTGTCTATGAGCTCCAGTCGTATCTGTGCCTTTTGCTTTGCAGCATCCAACAGCAACTGCGCTTTTCGAGCTTTTACCGATGATGTGTCGGAATGACCTTTCGATCTTGACAACGTGTTTTCTGTTTTGACGCTCGGTGATGCCGCAGGCGTTTTGATTACCATATTTTTGGCTGCTGCACTGGTTGAAAACTGACACTCTTCAGTATCTGTTTCTTGAGCTCCCTTTTGTTCTTCGAAAAGTTTACGTTGCTCGCGCTCGCGTCGCACCGTACTTCGCGTACCCACCATTTTTCTTTTCACTGGTGGCGTGACAAACATTAATTTTAGTTGATCCGGTTCGAATGACCACTTTGTAGATTGTAGTAGGTGGTAATTGGCGAAGTGAAACGAGACGGTATCTTGGATAACTTATATTTTGAAAGGACACGGATAAAATTACAAAGCTAGGTAAGTAAGACGGACAAGCGCACCCGCTTGCAGTGCTCGCGCGGACTGAACTGCCGGCGTGTTGGGTTGGGTCCAGCGTCCCATACATCTATGTATACTTACTTAGTTATACCTAATTACAATTATGTTATGACTAGATACGAATGTAAAATATGAGCGCGTCGCTAACAGATGGTATTGGGTACCGTACAACCCCATTAGCACAGATGTACTTATAATACAGCTGTGCAACACTGGGTGCACGGTGCCAGCACTGACGACAATAATGATACAGGCAAATTCTTTTCAGAAAACACATTACAATATTACAGTGAAACAAGTCATTTAGTGTACGAACGTTTTTGAAACGTGCGTACTAACTTGGGAGCACATGAACATGAGAGCTTGGGCTGCAAGTGTGAAAACACCAATTAGAGACGGTGATTTTTTAAACTTTTAAACAAAAAAAAAATTGTTTGTAAATAGTGACTACACAAAGCCTAAAAGCTTAAAAAATCCAAGTTCTAACCGTTTTTAAATTACTGCTAGACCTTTGTCTGATTCCGCCTTTGCGGCACTAACATAGAAGTGACGTCACGACTATGTAACTTCATACTAGCGCCATACATTGTCAGTACCGCGCGACAAGGACGGGAATAATCAACACCAAAAACTTTTAGCGTGTAGCTGCTCCTTTTCATCGATTTTACATATATTTTTCGATTATCTCGTTTTACTATACCTTCTGTGAAATTACGTTATTTGTTCGAACATTTCTAATACCTATTAGTCATCATCCCTATTGAGAGCAGCCTAATCTGAGCTGGCTTCGATAATGATGATTTCAACGAATCGGATTGTAACTGGGGTGTGCGGATAGGCCCTGTCCGCCTGATTACTTGCAATGTCCACTCAATGACGTAAAGCCTGTTTTCTGTTGCGAGAATCGTAATGTTGTCGTATTTAATTTGGCATGGAACGACATTAAACCTTGAAGTGAAATCCCAGTGTTCAATTGAATGCAAAACAACGCGCCTACCATGATTTTCAGGCTTACCTATTAGTCGATTCACATGAATTTACTCGCGGCGAGTAAATTCTTGCGAATCGACTAATAATGCTAATAAGCCGCTTTTTTGGCCAATATGTATGAAAAGTGCGTAGTAGATACCACAGAAATGTAAAAGAGAAGTGGCAAGGGGGCGTGTCTGTGTCCACGCGTCATGAACAAAATGAGCATGTACTATACTCCATTCGAAATAAGATTAGATTTATTTAAATAAACTTTTTTACAGTCCATTCAACTGATTTTGACTTCTATACCGTAGGCATAAGGATGGTATTAAAAGCAAAAAAAGTGGTTACAATTATACAATACCAACTGTTTACTGCAGAGCTGCCTTATGTCAGGCCACCAATGCAATAGAATTCAAAATCGGTTGAATGGACTGTAAAAAAAGTTTATTTAAATGTCTAATCTTAATCCAAATGGGTATAGGCAAATTGCCGTCTCCGCCAACTAGTGCGCTTTCGACCGTGATCGTGACAAAATATAAGAATGTCATGTTGTCCAGTGGTTTCTTGTAAAAACCGAAGTCAAAACTTTGTAAATCATGGAATCACTTACCATTTTAAAATATCAGTATTTTACTATATTTGTCTTTAAAAACATGAAAAAGAACAAATCACGCATAAATAAATGTCGCTAAGTGACTAGACAAGCAATGTAAAAATTATAAAACGATACTTTATTCATGCGTGCATCGCGTGGTATGGCCGCTGCCTCTTGCGGCGAGTTAGTTATGGCTGGCTGTGCAGATCCACTAACGTAGGCTATTGACAATAATGTTGATTACCCAGCGACTATATTGCTATTATAGTTAATTTTACAATTTGTCAACCGTTTTAACCCGGTTAGAAGACCTGAAAAGATGACGTTTAAATCTGGTTGGAAGATCCTTGAGAAGATGTAGAATATTTAAAAATGTTTGTTTAATTCAATTTTTTCTTAGCTTCATGTTGTTGATTTGTAATATAATATTTTCTGGACATATCGTTTTTTATTTATTTCATTTTGAGGACCCCAACATTATTTTTAGTACAATAATAAATGGGAGAATCGATAACTTTCCGATTTAGTCAAATGTAAAATAAATGGCACAACGATAGCGACAGATGTTTTTGTGTGAATAAGTTGTACGGTACTGTGTTTGATGAGTTAAGGTTTATAATTGATTGTGTAGTACGTTCTGATTCACGAATTGCGAGTGAGTGCGCGACTTCGTATCTATTGCTTTTACTGAACTGCATGTGTAGTAGTGGCGCGTGGTTGGGGGACACTAGCGACACAGGGTTCTGATACATATTCAACTACCGGGCATTATCTCTTTCTTTCTTATATATTGGTAGTAGATACAGTGTAGTCAGCTCGTAAGTCTGAGTAGGTCCCATGGCTAATTTTTATGTATCTTTCAGAGAATATTGTCAGAAATTAGTAATCAATACTTTCCCTCGCCGGTAACTTTTGCCAGACGCATTAAAGCTCCCTTGAAAAATTATCTATTTATACTCAAACTTGATTCTTATATATAAAATTCAAGAAAGCATTTCAATGATTTCAAAGCCAGACCAATCCTATAAGTAAGATTACATAATTTTCCCAGGGATAATTCAGAATTTTTCTTTAAAGCGTCTGGCGTGTGGTTTTCACAAACCTTTAGCACCTGGTACCTGTGAATGGGCTGTCGGCCCAAGGTAGCAGGTACGCCTACTCTCGAAGGACATACTAACACTACAATATCCCGTATATAGAAAAAAAAGGTAACGTCTGGCGGGCCTGGGATCTTGTACTATAGTCCAATGCGGCCGGCGAGAAAATGCGTTCTTGAGACCTGTCGGTTTCATACAAACGAATTCGTGTTTTGCAAAATTGATCTTTATTACCTACTAGAATTGTCGCACTGACAGGTGTCAGAAAAGCATTCTCTCGACGGCCTATTATTTAATTCTATTCGATGGTCTAGACTACTGGGAACCGATAAATTAGTTGATAACAGTCCAAAGATTCAGAAGAGATTTTGAATGAAAATTGTCTAACTATTACTTGTTTCTAATAAGACTATCTCTAAAGTAGAGTATCATATATCAAGAAGTATAAAAAGGTTCTACAATATTTAGTGATCAAAGGATATGGATCGCAATTAGGGCGCTGGCGATGCACGATGCGAAGACCTATCAGGCACATGGCTTGAATAAATAAACAAACATTATAATCTTGATGTCTTCGATACTCCTCGATGATCTTCGATGGTAATGATACCGAGCGACCAAGACACGGCTTATAACAGGTTGTTAATATAGTGCTCAACGTGTTATAGGCTTTGTGATGGCCGCCTGGTTCTGGGCTCCAGATCTCTCGATGTTAGTCGTATCTTCTTATCATGATTTGCTTCGGACTTGCCAATTGTAATACTAGTTTTAGTTTCGTAATTCTAGATTTAATTCGCATTTCTACTAGGTGACCGCCCGAACTTCGTACGGCCTTAGAATCAATAAATGAGAAAATCTTTATATTTTTTTTCATGAATTTTTCCCATGTTTTAATAGATATTCTGCTATTTGGAGCGGAGACAAATCCAAAAAATCAAAGATCATAAAAATCCTTCCAGCAGTTATAAATGGTGTAACTAACCCAACTTATATTTTTAATTTTTTATTTTACATAAACATAACAGCCACCTGTATTTCCCAAAGGGTTATATAGAGGTATACCTACCTACATAAAAGTGTGTAGGTTCTTACTCAATAGTAGCTATACGTGTCTTTTGCTGTCTGTGTGACTGCATTGTTCATCTAAACTACACAGAGTTTTGCGATTTTCACCATCATTTACAGAATTTATTTAGAAAGGCACAACAATAACGAAGGATTGAACTGGCACCACTGCAACTGTGCTGAGCAGGAGTCGGTTGTTAGTATTGTATACTAATAAACTTAAAACTAGTGAACACATTGCTTTTAACAATAAATCAATTTAAATCAGAATTGTACAGATTAATAGAGTTTACAAGAATAAATATAATTTATTTGCAGAAAATAAATACTTGGTTGTAAAAGTTGGTGGTTTAATGTACCTTTTTTTTGTTATCGCGGGGAAACCTTCAAAAGGCACCCGACCTCGGGGAGGGAGGTCGGGGAGTGTGGGATTTTCACCTTACTAAAACCACCCCGGTGATCACCATCAGCACAAAGGGGTTGTCCCGGTTCCTCTTAAAAGACCAATTCCGGAACCCCCCCGTGCAACGCTTGTAAGGCACATCCCTGGGGAGACTGTAAAGGGGCCTCCCCTGAGCCTCGCTATGCACGGCAGCACGTGAACACTGTATCACCGTCTTCCCTGGGGTCACTTGGTTTAATGTACCTACAGTCCATATTTTGCCTGAATACTACTAATATGTACTTATTTTAATAAGATATACAGAATAAAAGTATATTCCTTATGTTCTTATATAATTTTCAAATTATGAAACATTTTAAGTTTCAATAAAAATATACACACTTAATAAAACGTCAAACTTTAAAAAAACAGGTAGGTTTTGTCACCACCAGTCGTAATGCAATCTCGTCAATAATGAAGTATTTTATCAAAGTTTGTTTCGGCCTTTCTTCTCAGAGTAGTCAGATAGGAAATGCCGACCTCAACTAGTTAAAAAAATATATGAGTGACGTGTAAAAGTGTTTGTGCAAACCTACTTCAAAAATAAAATCATTTATCATTTAACAGAATAAGCGGAAGACCTCAAACACTCAGTTTGGAATATATTCCAAACTGAGTGTTTGAGGTCTTCCGCTTATACAACAATCGACGATGCAACAATCTACTATTATCAAGTTAACTATAGTTAACTTGATAATAGTAGATTGTTGCATCGAGAGCAAAGTGAGTTATTAATGTACGAA
This sequence comes from Luperina nickerlii, assembly GCA_963855955.1. NCBI lineage: Eukaryota > Metazoa > Arthropoda > Insecta > Lepidoptera > Noctuidae > Luperina > Luperina nickerlii. The sequence goes on from OY979662.1 coordinate 7,133,321, forward strand.
AGTTATGTTAGTGCCCGAGCGCACGCTAGGGCACTAACATAACTAATTAACACGAGTGCATTAATAACTCACTTTGCTCTCGATGCACTTTAGCAAGGTTCGTAATCTACTTATCTTTCAACTACCAATCTACCTACCGTGATAAAATACACACATCAAAAGTGTCTAGGGATCAAGCATTTTTATGCGGATTTCTTGAGATTGAGATGTGGCTTTGTAATAAATTTATGATTTTATAAATTTATATGGATTCTTTTTGGTGCATTTCATAATTTGAAACAGGAACTGTTAATCAAATTCGAGTAAAAGATGAAAATCAGCTGTCAATATTTTCCCTATAAAAACATACAACGCATTGAAGACATTATTAGTGCTACTGTTTCCCTACTACTGATTAAAACCAACGTTATTATGGAGCGGCGATGTCATTTAAGCAGGGAAGAAATGCTCAGAGCCGTGGGAATGATAGAAGCTGGTTCCCGGCAACGTACTGTGGCTTTAGCTCTGAATACAAGTCAGAGTGTTATCAGTCGACTTTGGACACGTTACCGAAGCACTGGTACCGTGGCTGAGCGCCATGGAAGACGGTATCGCTGCACCACACGGAGACAAGACCGATACATTCAAATCTTAACTCGAAGAGCTCCAACAATAACCGCCATGATGTTAGCCGTGAGGCTTCATCACTCTTCAGGGAACTTAATTAGCGACCAAACAGTCAGAAACCGCTTGCATGAAGTGAACCTTCATTCCCGAAGACCGCTACGGGTACCACCTATAGCAATGCACAATCGTAGGATTCGATATCAATGGGCTCTTGAACACAGAAATTGGGCAGAAGAACAATGGCGTTTCGTGTGCTTTTCTGATGAGTTTCGTTTTGGTATGAGACCGGATACAAGACGTATACAACACTGGAGAACCCCTGGACGCCAACAGCGATTAAAATCCTGCCAGGAAGTCCATCCTTATAGTGGTGGAACCATCATGGTATGGGCGGGTATTTGGATCGGCGGAAGAACTGAGTTGATTTGGATCAGAGGCAACCTCAACGCTCAAATTTATGCTGAGACGATTGTATCTGACGTCATCGTTCCTCTACAAGTGCAAATCGGTCCCTTATTTCAGTTAATGCATGATAATGCACGACCGCACACCGCAAGAGTTGTAAGACAGACTCTCGCCGCAGCTAACATCAATGTCCTGCTCTGGCCTGCTCAGTCGCCAGACTTGAACCCGATTGAGCATGCATAGGATATGCTACAGAGAAGAGCTCTGCCGAATATGGAGGGTATCCAGTCGCAAGAAGACCTTTTTTTGTTGTTGCAACGAACATGGGCGGCCATTCCACAGCGTGATTTGGATGAACTCATTTTGAGTATGCCAAACCGATGTTCTTGTGTTGTAGTGTTCGCGGAAGAAACACGGATTATTAATTGTTTAAGTTACCCAATAAAATTTTAAAGAAAACTGTTATTTCAGTCTTTTTTTCGAACTTTAATGTTAGTGGTTCAAATGTCAAAAATCCCTTTATTAGGAAAATGGCAAATTTCTTTATTAATGCAAAGGTGACTTGGTTTATCGTTACTGTGACAAACGAAAACACTTTATTTGATGAATCCTTAAAGAAAATTTTAATTAATATCAATCAGGAGAAAAGTTATTGCAAAAATATATGTTGATCCCTAGACACTTTTGATGTGTGTATATCAACTCAAAATAAAATCTCACGTTAATGAAAGCAAAGTTTTCCTAAGCTTTTAAATGTTTATCCGGCGACTTTTGCGGCAAAAGTTATTAACAATTTCATTTGCAGCTATTTTTATACTTTCTGGAGTTGCATTCGTATCGCTATCGCTATTTCCATTTTTTTTAATCTTTTCTTACTAAATATGAATTACCAAAGTTTTACAATGTTACAAAATGCGCGCCATTTGTTTTTTTTTCACCAAGTCGGTTTTATTCAGCCGTATATATTCTTTTTGATGTAATTCATACATTTTATATTAAACTTAATAGGAGACATTAAACCTCTGTGGTAAATTTATATCTAAATAAAAAATAAAAAACAGTGCATTAATAAAAAACTATGCAACCATGAAATTTCATACAACATTTCTACACTGTTTTGGTTCTAAGCAAAAAATACGTCCTTTGTGATCGGTTTTGTAGTGATTAATGATAACATTACTACGCAGTTGAAAGAATTTTTTTTAGTATTATTGATATAATAAAAAAAAAAAATCTGTCAACTCAGCAGCTATGTTGGACAGTGGACGTTCTTTTCAAGCCATTTGCCTGTTTACATACTTGTTTTTCCAATTAGTTGTGTTATAGCCACGTCAACTAACTGTTAACCAGTAATCATAATCAAGCTATAATGTCCCCACTGCTGGGACTTGGGACACAGGCCTCCTCTCTGTGAGAGGGAGTAGGGAGTGGGCCGTAATCCTCAACGCAGGCCCAGTGCGGGTTGGTAGACGTCACATGACTTCGATATTTTGGTTCTAGGACATGCCGGTTTCCTCACGATGTTTTCCTTCACCGTTTTGAGAGCAGTGGTGATGAAATAATATACACATAGTAAAGCGTCTGTCTGTCGTTACCACTGCTACCAATAATCTCTCTAAAGTAATTTCAATTGTGTTCCCGGAAAAAGAAATAACTGGACGAAAAAATCACGAATTCTGAGTTTTTCCTTTCAGGCCTTGCGCTTATTCTGTCACAATCAACTTAAAACAAAGTCCTACCTTCTTAGCCACGTTCAATTTGTGTTGGCGCAGGAACTTGGCTTCATCTGCGATCTGCTGCTGGAACACCTCGACGGCCGCCAGCCTGGCTCGAGCCAGCTTCTCGTTCTCCTCCAGAACAGTGCGCCAGACGTTCCACATATTCCTGGCAACAAAATATTGGGTTGGAATCGACAGAATTCAAAGATAAAAAGCACTCAGCAGCAAATATGTCACAACAAGTTTGAGAAATAGTTTGGCGTTTTTGTTACTTATTCTTAAATCAAGATCAAAGTCATTTATTCAAATTATGCTGTGAATCAGAACTTATAGAAGGTCAAAAGCCCCAAAGTGCTTTAAGAAGCTGGTAAAAAGAAGTGGTGGAACAAACTCCCAAGCAGCACGGCTGTCTGTTCTGGGGCCCAATTCTGTATGGTAATTATTATTCCCCGAGCAATCTTACCACGTGCAAACGACGTACTTACAGTTGTCAAGCGTGGTATTTTGACAGTTCAAGCCACGCCAACTTCCCGTTTTTTCGCGCGGTTTCGTTCATTGTGTCATAGAGAATACGTTATTAGCAGATGTCGTGATTAGCTAAGGGATTGGACGTGGTTGCGAAGTAAGGAATCATTAAGTGCTCATAGTGACTTAACTCTCAGTTACAAGAACTTGTACAATAATTTAGTGTGAAGGTTTTTAGTGTACGTTAAATATTTTCTCGCGGCAATGAAAATTCAATACCTAAACTTTATGCTTTTCTTTTTTTTTTTCAGGATGGGATATTATCAAATGACCCCTCCCGCTCTGGGTGGAGCGGAAGGGAGTGTCAGACTAAAACCCACCCGTGTTCCTTCCTTAGCCCTTTATGTTCCGGGCCAGCGGTAACCCTTTCGGACAATAACTTTTAAGGCTTAGGTCTGCTTTGAAATAAAATAGATTCGATAAAAGGTGGAAACTACACCTTAATTACACCAGCACCCTAATCGTGTAACAACTTATCAACGCAATGAATTTTGTTAAACTGTCTGCCCTGCAGTGGATAATTGGTACAAAAATATGATGCTTAGATAATATAAAAATGTACTATCTGAGAGGTGATGGTATGGTAACAGGCCAGCAGCCCCTTGCTTCATTGAGCGGTTTATTTATCTTCTCCTTAAAATTTGTATCGTTTCTTCATAGCACTCAGTTGCTGTCACCCAGGCGATATTTTTTTGTGACGCAACGGTCGACGTTGAAATATTTTTTCGACGGGATTAAGACCACGTTCGCATGGTCAAAATATCGTGGCGGGATTTTATCGCGAACTGGATCTTCAACCAACCAATAGGGGCGGAGCATCAATGAAAGATGTTGCAAAAACGGGAAAAATATTCCTTTTGAGAGCTTCCATTGTGTACGCTGCGTAAGCGGTTAAAGTTATGCAAAAATCACTTATGATGAAATTGTTCCCCTTTAAAAGTTCTAAAAAAAGTCCGCGATAGCATATGTCTTATCTTTTAAGGTTGACTCATTATAACCTTTTTTATGGTAATCAAATTTGAACTAAAATAAATGCATTATTTGCGAAGGTGTCTTTACAAACATGATATTAATCCGTATCCAAAGAAATATGTTAATCATCACAAGTTTTTTTTTTATTTTTAACAAAATTGCCCTTGATATTATTTGTTTTCAATGATTATCTTAGGAGATATAGTTTTAAATTAACTCCACACGGCCGCCGGTAGCTCTGCGAGATTTACAGATATAGTGGTAGTATATATTCTCTATGTTCCACTCTTACTGATCATAGCGTGATATACCTAAAACAGCTTCAAGTAATGTAATCTCCACACAATGTGTGCCTGAAGATGGACGGCGCCGCTGAGGCCGGTTCAATAATAGATGGCGAGATGACCTGGACGCGTACCGCGAGGGCTGGTTCGAGGTGGCGCGGGGAAAGAGTTCCTGGAAGGATTTGGGGGAGGTCTTTGCCCAACAGAGGGACACCATAGGCTAACAAAAAATGTACTAAGTAATAATGAATATGTTTTATTAAGTTTTACTCAACATAACGCGGGTGAAACCGCGTGGCACAGCTAGTTAAATATAAATGGCAAAATGTGGGTGTACTATAGATGCACCTCTGCCTAAACCTTCAAGAGTGATGTTATGTTAGGTGTACCTCAGACTCCTTGGTCTAGATTCCATGTTCCTGTATCAGGGAAGAAGCCTAGTCAACAAATATATGTATTGTCGGGATAAAAATATTCTGTATCCTAACATAGCAGATGGTTAAAGGCCTCCCCCCTGGATTACATATTACAAAAATAATAAAAAGGCGAAAGTTTGTGTGTGTTTATATGTTTGTTACTTCTTTACGCTCAAACGGCTAAACCAATTTTGATAAAATTTGTGTGGAGGAAGCTGACACCCTTAATTAACATATAGGCTACTTTTTATCCCGATATTCTCACGAGATCGACATTTATGCGGGTGCAACCGTGGGGCGCAGCTAGTAAAAAATAATAATAAAAAAATAAAAAAACCAGGGGGGAGGGGGGGGGGAATTTTGCCCAGCTGTGGGATGTGACAGGCTAACCGTCATTTGTAACACTTACTCTAAGTTAATTTTAATTACATAATTCAATGTTTTTATGAAAGATGTAATTAAACTATTTTATCCTTACTTCTACGTTATTACCTCTATATACTTTGTAATCTTGTATCCGATGTTTAGTTTAAACACCCCGTTAGAAAGATAATTAATAATACGTAGATGTTTTTAAAACATTCTGCACGTCAATGTCATCGTTATTTTTTTTTTGTTTTTTTTTGTTATTCTTTTGGAAATGATTAATTAAAATTAATTAAATTTATGATGTTTCCGTCTAGTATTTTCTAATGTGGACATACAGTTCTAGTTTTTGTGTTGATTGAATGTGTCATCTACCAACATCGACCCACTCCCTAGAACCAAAAATTAGAAGACATGACATACATTAGGAAAATAAAAATTAATTAATAATTTAATTTTTTTTCTAAATTTTTTTGGTAGATAGTTTTTTTGGACATTTTCCTCACGATTTCCTCACGATGTTTTCCTTCACCGTTTTAAGAGCAAGGGTGATGAAATAATTTACACAAAGTAATGAAACTGTCTGGGTTCGAATCTACAACGGTTACTTGTTCTAGTTTTAATATTTTTATATGCGGCTAAATATTCTTCTAATTTATTTTACCTTGTAACTTGCGATATGATTACCGACACTATATATTTCCTTCATATTGCCTAGACAGCAACGTACCAACCACGACGAGTCGACACCCGCGGCTGACAGGTTATTTAAAATACAAAGCAAGTTTTCGTATGTGTAGTGTTATAATAACTTGAAAGACTTGAGAACTAAATCTTAACTTTATATCTATAGAAATAAATAAAATGGAAAGTCAATAACCAGATTTTTACAAAATTCATATAAAAATATATACGGTATTTATAACAATAAAATATTTTTTTTTTAATTTTTGTCCGTCTGTTTGTTCCGGGTAGTTTCCAAAACGGCTGGACCGATTTTTATTGAAAGTTTGGGGATACTTTGAACCCTGGGGAAAGACATAGACTACTTTTTGTCGATATATCACGCGGGAGAAGGAGAGGGCGGAAGCTAGTATACACTTATATTGTAAAGAGGTAAATTTGGTTTAATCTCTGAAAGTATTAATCCGAGACCAGAAACACTTTCACTCTTAGAAAGCTACGCTATTGCCCAGTGTTATTAGGATACGATCAATGGTCTAGTTAGTCTACTTCAACGCAAACGAAGTCGCGGGCAGAAGCTTGTATTTTATAGTTTAGAGCCCAAACAAATTACGACTTTTAGTTACTTGGGCGCAGTGTAAGTCAGCTTGAACACCGCGAAAACCACGTTTTCGTAGCAATGGCTTTCAAAATGAAAGCCAGTTCAGCAACATTCATTACGTTTGGCTCATTGTTGAGCAGACAATTTTTCCGAACATACTAAGCAATGGATTAGCTGTGCCCTTCAAATTGATTCAGATTGTAATTGAGCTTATATCTAAGTTTTTTAATAAAAAAAAACACTATTCCGAAAGTGGGATTTTACCTACAATTTTCTTTTCTGCTATGAATAATTGATAAACAATTACTATTCCATTTGAAATGAAAACAAGGAAACAGTTTTAAAATAAAATATTTATTTCAGAAGCGGTCACTATGTTTACTTTCAAAGTAAATAAATAAATCCCATGCTGATTGAAAGCGTACTGCAGTTTATATTAGGTTCCTTTACAGTTGTTTACTGTGAATTAGTCTATTGTAAATTGTTCCATTAATTTACAGAAGAAAAATACCATTTTATTTCTAAAATTGTTATTTGAACATAATTATTTGAATTATAGCGGTAATTTTTTATTACTAAAACGTAAAGTAACGACTCAACAGATTTTCTCGAGTTTTTTGCAGAAACAGAATTTACTTAGATATACCTATGTACATTCGTAGATAGCAAGTAATAAGCACTTAATTAATCGGAAATTGTCTGAAAAACGTGAAAATTATACGACGATAAAAATTATGATAGATTGTACAGCGTCATTGTTACTTTATTGATGTGTCCTATATAGGTCATTATCTCCCTAACCTTTTCCCAACTACATTGAGGTCGGCTTCCAGTCTAACCGGATGCAGCTGAGTACCAGTATTTTACATAGAGTGACTGCCTATCTGACCTCCCCGCTACCCATTTACATTTATACAATTTTTTTTTTAATTTTCCTCTTGTTATGTTTTTTTTTTGAGTATCAAGGCGTTACGCTTATGAGTTATTCAATGGAGTTGACTTTAAAACATAAAAAGTAATCGTATCAAAGGTTGAATAAAGCTGTTTTTTTAATGTCAGGGTGCTGGTTTGGTACTGGCACTATTGCTTTATTATGTAGCTTGTAGAATAATCGGAAAAAGAAAATCAGAATGATTGTATGTATATTAGTATGGTTTTTATTGTAAAAAGCAAGTTTTTAGAGGTATCTTCATGATTTTTTTTTATCGTATCAAATTAGTTGTATTATGTTTTCAACACACTATCTAACTAGCATATATCCTGAAGACTATCACATGTTTTTCTGATTTAGTTTACTGTAGTCCATCATATACTTTTAGGCATTATAAAACTTGCGTTTTTTGCGTTTAGGTCCTGTAATCCCCTTAAACACGAGAACTTGTGTTTGTAAACAAATTATCTATCTATTTAAAGCGACAGTAACTTATATTATGAGTTTGCATAATTTATGAATAATTCACGTGATTTATAGCAGTTCTCGACCTTGAAAGGAAAACCGAACCTTTATATTATTAACCGACTTCAAAAAAGGAGGAGGTTCTCAATTCGACGGTATGTTTTTTTTTTGTGTGTTTGTTACGCGATTACTCCGCCAAGTGTGGACCGATTTTCAAAATTCTTTTTTTGTTCGAAAGGAGATACTTCTGAAGTGGTCTTCGTCTTCGTCGTTACTATTTAATGCGTTAATGCATTTGGACCAGCACCCTCAAGAATATTGCTAATCCATTGCTTTATACGTTCCGTAATTTTGTCTGCTCAACAACGTAAAAAACGCATTTTCAATTTTCAAGCATTGTAAAGGTCTCTCCATTGTTAGTTTGTGACAGAATGGCCATACAAAAACTGGCGGACAGATTTCAAGTGATGTCACGTCTTAGCAACGGGGGGCCACTTTGGCAGAATCATAAAAGGATAACATTATGAATTATAATGGATAGTTAACTGTTAAGTTATTCGTATCAAATCCCATTTTTTTTGTCTGTGCTAAAATACCAATCAACCTAATACCAATCTCTTTGATTATACCTACGTAGGGCAGCAAAAAAAAAAAGAAAAACGGACTGTCTTCGCTATATTATGATTCATAATGTTATCCTTTTTTTGATTCTGCCAATTGGCCTTTTTAGGCCCCCAAATATGTGCACATAGTAAATGCATTCAGAATATCGAAGTACGCACATTAAAATTCACCAAAGCGCGATTTATAATTGAACTGAAAAAGATGATGATTGTACAGACGCCAGCACATCAAGCTACTACAATCTGTCAAATTTCTTTAATAGATTTTCAACTTTATCGCTAAAGCATAAGGCTCAAAGTTGATTGTGAAAATTTGACAGTTTCGGGTAGCTTGATGTGCTGGCGTCTGTACAAAGGCCACTAATTGCTGCGGGCCGCAAGTTTTACAAGCCACGCGTCCCTGATGTCCTTTGTCCTATTATTGTTTGCCCCTGATAGCTGCTTCCATCGAATCCAAAACCGCTGGATTAAGCTGTCCACTGTCCAAAAGAACAGCAAACAGCTACAATATATAAAACATAGAACATAATTATAACAATATTAAGGCAACGCTGTTCACAACGCTGTTCACAAATTAACTATAGGGTACATATCAGTGAAAATAATCGCTAGTTTGTTTGGTGGTTTAGTAACGAAAGTCTTGTCCAGTACGGTATTTTAATAGAGTTTAGAAAAAAAATTACATCAAATTGTATGTCAATCATTTCTTTACACAAGAAAAACAAAGCCGACTAATTTAGGCTAGATCTCGGAACACTCCGCGGGTGCCCCCTTCATTAGGCACATCGATGCAAGCCGCCGGACACACCAAAAACACGAATAATAAAAAGCTGGCCACAGTAGCTACCATTGTGTATTGTGAAGGAACCATCGTATACCATCTTAAATTAAGCGCATAAGCGTGAACCGTTGCTTACCAATGTGGAATCTATGAATGTTTTAATGTCATGGCGTACGAAACGTTCTGGCCTTCCAGCAGCTAGTTACAATACCAACTAATGGGACAATTAAAATTCATTCAGGTATCCAACCTGAATGAATTTCAAGTAGATGATGCATCTCTAAAAAGTTCAACTTGTGTTCAATTCAATCGAAATCGCCGTGGAATTGGAATAAGAAGGCATATAAGTGGTAGGTAGGATGCCCTTTAAAAGTGACAGCTGAGTGAGTTAAAATAGACAGCGCATATTTTAAAAGTTCAAGCTATTTTTAAATTAATTGGAACGGCTATGAAGTGGAAATAAGGAGCCTTGTATGTGGTGTTAGAAAATAGAATGGAAATGCCTTTTAAAAGATGGGCAGCTAATTGGATTTTAAGCAGACGGGGCATCATTTAAAGTTTAAAATATTTTAAGTTATAATCAGAAAAGAAATGAAATGAGAAATCTGTAAGGAAAAGATAAGATTATTGACTGTTATATGTAATTTAAAAGATTAAAAAAAAAACTCAGCGAAAAAATCTTTTTGCATTTGATTAGTCCAATCCTTCAGGAAGGTTATAGGTTATTTAACATCATCCTAGGACTCTTCGGAGGAGAACAAAAAGAAAAAGGTAAGAAAAACGCTAAGCGAAAACTAAATAATAGCGCGGGCACGCGATGCGATGCGACGCGGTGGGTCGGAGGAACAAGAAATTACACGCGGACGAAGTCGCCGGTAGAAGCTAGTAATAATTTCGAATTTCGGCCACGGCGGCCAATCTCAACGGAGACTAGCCTTCGGCGCGGGAGATATTATAGTGCAAAAGTGTGCTCGCAGACACAGGTGCACCCTCTCATAGTCCGATAGGAAGGCAATCCGACACGACTGAAGAGATATGAGGCGCAGGACCAACGGCTTAACGTGCTTTCCGAGGCACCGGGGTATCACACCGCCAACTTCCAAACTCCGTACTGATACTAAGAAATTCCCAACGGAAAAACTCAATAACGCTACCCGATCCGGGAATCCAACCCAGGACGCTCAGCAGTCGCGCTTGCGACCACGAGATGAACGGGGCAGTTTACCCATCATTTATCGAGAGTTCATCGAGATGAATGTATAAGTCAAAGCTCGCCTCAGAATTTCTAACTTAGTCGTTGCTCTTGTTAGTTTAAACATGGTTTCTTGGTATATTTTGTAACAGCAGGTAACTAAGAAACCTCACCAGAATTTCTTTGAACCACGGATATATGCTTTGAATAAACTTGAAAGTTTTTAACATCAACCGGGACAGAGATAGATATTTTATGGAAGTTTGTTCAAAACGGAATGTAGGAAGAAATGTGTGAATAATGCAGATGCATTGTTTTTATTAAACATTGGGAAACAATCCAGGGTTTGTAGTTGGAATATGAGTGGAGGGTACATATCTCGAGACCATGGGGAACTGTAAAATAAAAAAAAAGATAATAATAATACAATATACGGATCATGATATTACGCTCAAAGAAACAAATCGCAGACGTCACCCAAAAAGCAACCAAGCTCAAATGGGAGTAAGCTGCCATGTTTGCCGCATGTCGGATGCATTGTGGGCATCGCGGAAGACCCAGGCGTACATAGCGGGATGAACTTGACGCCTATTAATATGAGGGATTGGTCCTTATAGGTTCAGGATTGAGTTGACTGGAAAAAGTAAAAGTTGGCCTATGTCGTGCAGTGGGTGATTTTTATTATTATTCCAGTCTACTAGAGTGGGGTTATAGTATACACTATCATTTTTTTTTACAAAAACATAATTTTATTAAGTTGTATGAAAGTATGCTCGATTATAATAATTAATTGGCAATCGCAAGTCACCCGTGACGTAATCTACAGAATGTTCGTTAAAAATACCAATCCTTTTGATGTCCTTACAAATCAAGTTCCCCCGGGAACCACTTTTTGAATATTGCACGGACGGAAATGTTTCCTTAAAGATCCAATTTCTTTGCATTCATTCACATTCATATATAAAAGACTTTCAGGTTTAGACCCACCATTTTATTATCAAAGTTTTAGACTCACACGGTTTGGTTTGGAGTTTGTTTTGGTTTGGTTATTATTGATTTTTTGTTTTTTCTTATTATGTATATAAAATATAATTTGATATCAAGTTTAAATAAAAAAGAATGTAGCATTTAATGGCACATTTTAATGTAGCACTTTGAAACCTAGTAGTTCTGGCAATAGGTCTCAGCATAAGCATAATTAGCCGATAACGTTCCCACTTTTGAAACCTAGTAGTTCTGGCAAAAGGTCTTAGCATAAGCATAATTAGCCAATAACGTTCTCACTTTTGAAACCTAGTAGTTCTGACAAAAGGTCTCAGCATAAGCATAATTAGCCGATAACGTTCCCACTTTTGAAACCTAGTAGTTCTGGTAAAAGGTCTCAGCATAAGCATAATTACCCGATAACGTTCCCACTTTTGAAACCTAGTAGTTCTGACAAAAGGTCTCAGCATAAGCATAATTAGCCGATAACGTTCCCACTTTTGAAACCTAGTAGTTCTGGCAAAAGGTCTCAGCATATGCATAATTAGCCGATAACGTTCCCACTTTTGAAACCTAGTAGTTCTGGCAAAAGGTCTCAGTATAAGCATAATTACCCGATAACGTTCCCACTTTTGAAACCTAGTAGTTCTGGCAAAAGGTCTCAGCATAAGCATAATTACCGGATAACGTTCCCACTTTTGAAACCTAGTAGTTCTGGCAAAAGGTCTCAGCATAAGCATAATTACCCGATAACTTTCCCACTTTTGAAACCTAGTAGTTCTGGCAAAAGGTCTCAGCATAAGCATAATTAGCCTATAACGTTCCCACTTTTGAAACCTAGTAGTTCTGGTAAAAGGTCTCAGCATAAGCATAATTACCCGATAACGTTCCCACTTTTGAAACCTAGTAGTTCTGGCAAAAGGTCTCAGCATAAGCATAATTAGTCGATAACGTTCCCTGTTGGGATTGGGCGAAAATAACTATAGATTGAATTGGTATACTGAGATTTATTATAATCTAGTAGGCACAGAAAAACAGTTGACACAAGAGTGAGTATTATACGACCGAACAGAATGACATGAAACCAGGCATAGACAGTAGCTCCAACTAGTGAGCTATCAAGATAACTATGACAATTTACATTGTTTGGTTTATACTAGTTCTAACATTCCCACTTTTGAAACCTAGTAGTTCTGGCAAAAGGTCTCAGCATAAGCATAATTAGCCGATAACGTTCCCACTGCTGGGACACAGGTCTCCTCTCTTTGAGAGGGAGTAGCCTGTAATCTACCACGCGCGCCCAGTGCGGGTTGGTAGATGTCACATGTCTTCGAATTGTCTTTGGCTCTAGGAAAAAGGTTTCATTTCATTATTAATAAAAACAAAGATTTCCAGATGAAAACAACGTGTGCCACTCTCAAAAATGTGAAATGAAATGAAATTATTTAATATGTAAATAGGTTATCGGAATCACTTTTACACATTATTATAATCATCAACTATGTTGGAGTCGGGTTGCAGTCTAACCGGATGCAGCTGAGCACCAGTATTTTAAATAGATCAGCTGCCTATCTGACCTACACAACCCAGTAACTTGATACCCATTGGTAAGACTGGTTGTCAGGCTTTAATCTCTTTTACACATCTTATTATAAAAATAAATAAGCTAGATGAGGTGTGCGTTTCCCATCTGACTACTCTGAGAAATGCCGAAATATACTCAGAGGCCACAATGAACAAAATAATAAATAATGATCATCTTTTTAAAACTCAGAGATGCAATAAATGGTTACGTACACGTCTAGTTTTCAATATGCTCGATATTATTATCACTCCAGACAAAACGACGAGTGATGAGAGCTCGTACAAACACGTTTTCAATTTTCTTCGTATTTTCCAGTTCAGTTGAAAGGGAGCCGTCAGTCACCATAAGTTCTCGTGTGAGAGAAGCGGATATTAAAAATTATGTCGAACACCTTTCGCTGTTTTCGTGCATCTTTTTGCAGCTAGATCCAACATTAACTGGATCCAACATGATGCCCATTTCCGAGTGAATTTCGTATGAAATGTCAAACGAAACTAATTTAATTTGTGTTTGGCGCTGAGTTGTTTTTGTCTTTAAAGGAAGTCAGTTTGGATTGAAGTGTGTATTGATAAAATAAGAAAAACATATTTTCGGTAGGATATTGTAATGCGAGTTGTAGGCCGTGAGTTCGAACGCAGGCAGGCACTTTACTTTGTGTATTTGATTTCATTAGCACGGCTCTCAAAACGATGAAGAAAAACATCTTGAGGAAACCGGAATGTCACAAAGCCAAAAAAAAATCGAACATGCATTGCAATAGTATTACTGTACTTTTTTTTTTTTAAATAGCACTGTAGGTTACGTAGAGATTTTTTTGAAGTAAAAACTTCTTTAGGCACGTTGGGCATTTTTTGAGGAAAAACCATTGAACTCGCGACACTGTTACCGTAACCGACACCTCTGTTTTAAGTTTTGGCCACTATAAAGACATCACCACGCAGTACTATTTTTTTGGGAAGAATGACCTTTAAATATATTTATAAAATTACTATGCTTTTTCAAGTTTTCACTTCTGTCGGCACTCCTGGAGTGCCACTGTTTTTTTTTGTACATTCCGTAGTCCGAACAAAGAGGTTTCCATCGGCTAAAATGACGACTTTCCGAAAAACTTTCATCCTCTATTTAACCTCTAGGGATAAATTTTCAAAAATCTTGCGCAAATTCCATGCTTCTAGGCACAGCGTAACACATACAATACAACACTTTATACATTTTTTTATTAAGTGGATTTATGTAATCTGTAGTGTGTGTTGTGGAGATGCTTGAGGGAGGCCTATGTCCAGCAGTGGACGTCTTGGGGCTGAAATGATGAGTATTATGTAATCTGTGTTTGACCACACAAATAATAGCTTAACTCTTCGCACGTCGAGTGTACACCATGTGTACCGATAACAATAAAATTTCTATTGTGTCTGCTAATTAGACGCGCGACGAGTTAATTAAACAGAAAGGACTTCGGTCAAATCAATGTACAGCCAGTCAACACTTGCAATGTATATATGAAACTGATATCTAAAATGGAAGTGTAGAATATTATATTTTTGTCAGCAGAAGGCCCTGAGCCGTGTGCGGGTCGGACGGTCACGGCCGGCCGGTGACCTCGAAAGCGTCGGACGGAAGCGTACAAGAGATCTCATCTCGTACGAAAGATCGCTTTTTTGAAGATTCCAGCATTTTCGAGATTTTGCCCGAAGTTCTGTTTTCCATAGATATTTTTTCAGTTTATAGTGTTGTTCAAGTCTTCACACATCTTAAAGCTTAAGTTTCAACCTATTTTATAGTTTTGTATGAATTTTAATATATTGCTTTCCCCAATGTAATACGGTTAAATACACGTATTTAAAATTTTGGCGATCAGCTTTGTATTGATCTTCTTTATATATATAGTATAGAGGTATGAGGAACAGGGTGTAAAGTTCACTCATACTCTATAGAAAAGGGAGGATCCTCCGACCAGACGGGTGTTGTGTCTGGCGGGCAACTGCCCGTTGATTCATGTCGGGCCGTTGTATCTATGCTAGTTGTGCGGTAAACTCTGCTTGCGCGATGCAGGATTTGCGTGACGTCAGTATGACGCGTTGTTTGTATGTGGCGTTGTAGATACCGCTACATCACTCCCCCCCGGAGACCGGAGGTCGATAGTAGGCTGAGTCTTGTATCTTGCGATGCTTGCCAGGCCAACTGAGGTTCCAGTGAGTCGGAACCGGTTGCTGCATAGTTCACGGTGAGTCGGAACTGTCTGCGAAGATGTTCCCAGTGAGTCGGGGTGGCGCTGCGTTATGCTCCAGTGCATCGGATGTAGTACAGCGCCGAGTTGAGGCTGGCTGCTGCGTCGACCAGGAGAGGAATTGAGCTCTTCTTGTTGACCGGCCGAAAGTGCAGTGTGCTGTGCCGAGGTTGCTGATGAGGCTGAGGGTGATGACCAGGTATGCGCGGTCGCTGCATGCTGGTGGTCAGGATACCTGTTGAAGCCGTGGGAGCTGGCTGGCTGGGTGACTCGCCGCTAAAGCTTGCGGGAGTGATGATGGTGACGTCACGCTGAAGTATTTGCACGAAGGCTGCGCTGACGTTCATGTTCGGGGTCACCAGTATAGAGGTATGAGGAACAGGGTGTAAAGTTCACTCATACTCTATAGAAAAGGGAGGATCCTCCGACCAGACGGGTGTTGTGTCTGGCGGGCAACTGCCCGTTGATTCATGTCGGGCCGTTGTATCTATGCTAGTTGTGCGGTAAACTCTGCTTGCGCGATGCAGGATTTGCGTGACGTCAGTATGACGCGTTGTTTGTATGTGGCGTTGTAGATACCGCTACAGTAGTATGCTCAATAAGTCAATATAAATTATTCTACATACCAACATAATAAGATATAAGCAAAAACATTAAAGTTAACTCTAAAAGTGTGCTACGAGATTTCGTAGCACATGCTACGAGATTTCGTAGCGCTTGCTACGACAATGGTACGAACGGTCATAATATCGCCATCTGGGTTAAAAGTGGCGGAAGTAACTTCACTGACGCAAACTTGCATCGCATCTTTTATCTATAACGTATTCTTCAAAGGCACTTTCACACTATAGTCTTTTCGCCCTATGATGAGTTCCCTGACAGTTCTTGTACTGTTGTTATTGTAGTGACATGACCTAACGAAATATAATCGATTTTTTTATAATATCGATTCAGTTGGCAAAGAAAATGGTATCGGATTATCGATTTTAGATTTTCAAAATATTTTTTTAATAAACTGGTTATCCTACTTCCTACTAAAAATATTATAAATGTGAAAGTTAGTATGTGTGTGTGTGTGGATGTTTCTTACTCTTTCACGCATAAAGTACTGTACGGATTGTAAAATTGTTCGCGATTACAAAATGGCCGCTCCGATTCATCTATTTTTTTGTCGATTAGTGTATTGAGTAGTGGCAATCTCTATTGGCCGACGTTCCGTTCAACGCATTAGACATTTTTAAGATTTATACTTTTTTATTTTATTTACTTAATTTATTAATAGTTAATTATAACTAAAATAATTTACTTAGTAATTTATGAAAGGCAATATTTTTTTTATCATTTCTTTTTTAATTTTTTGCCAGTTTATTTTTTATTCGTTTAAAGTAGTAAGCGTGCCACGGAAAAAAATGAACTGTCAGGGAACTCATCTTATGGCGAAAATAGTTTAGGTAGATGTTACCAGTGTGAAAAATGTGCGTTTTTAACCATAAACATTATTTGAAACCAATACTTTTGAGTTTGACTTATGAGGTACTTTGGTACAAAGGCATTGTGACCAAAATATTGAACTCTACGCTCTAGTGATTTTTAAAGAAAGACAGACAAAAAGTTGCAGTATTTTTTTATTTTGTTTTTTTTTTTTAATATTGATGTTTATATTTACTATTTTACAAATAAAGTGCGTCAAGCTTTGACATTGCAGCCAAGTCAGTTAGCTTTTTATCGCTTACTTGTTAAACGTGCGAAAAATGTGCCTTATGTGTAAGCGCCTTTATAAATGACACATTGTTAAACATTGTCAATGTTTATTAGAGGTCAGTGACGTCACGTCATTTATAAAGGCGCTTACACATAAGGCGTTCAAACAAGCTACAAGTGCAGTTGATTAGGGCTGTGATTGATACACTCTGTCCAGTAGGTTAACCGTCTTTTGGCAGCTGCCTTAGAACGTTATTCCAGATTATATTCCAGGTTATACATTCTATCGTACTAAGTGATGGGATCGAATGTAATCGCTTGAAAGGAATATATCGAAAATGATCATTTTATATCATAAGTATAGAAAATCCTTGCATCCACTCAATAAAATATGTAAATTATTTGCCAGGATACGGATTTGCCATAAACAAGATGTTAATGTTTTATTTAGATTTTAAACCTTTTATAAAATGTTATGGATAAAAAACGTTGTGATTTAATATGTAGTAAACCCTATATTTATGTGTATACACTACAACATAATTGATACGGCTAACCAGTGCATACTTTATTTTTTCGCTGATTTTCCCTATAAGACCAAAGTAAACAAAGCGGCTAATTTATATTGTTTTGTATTTAATAATAAACAATATAGGCATATAAACCGATGACGTTACCGCAATCACTAGTTCCATCTGCCAAAAAACGGTTGACCACTACCATACACAGTAAAGGAAAATATAATACTTAAGGCGAAAGCGCCAGGGTAGCCCGCGAAATTCAATTTTTTTTAGGTTTTTTGGAATATGCTGGTCAGTATTAAGTTATACGTTGATTAATATATGAATCGCGGCCGTAAGAAATATGTGTTTACAGAATTATAATCATTAAAGTCATTAACACAACTCTCTATCTTGAAATAGGTAAAGAATGCTACAAGGTTATTGAGGCGCGTGGCCAAAGTCGGAACTAACGTTGCCATCTTGTTTTGTCAATACAATTTCTGTGACACAATTTCACAAATGTTTAACCAACAACGCCCCCTGTCAACGTCATTCAGGTGCCAAAATATCCTTGTAGCACTGTAGTAAGTTATAGTCCTTTCACAGTAATTTTACTTCTGACAACAAACAGAAATTTTATTATAACGAGCATAAAGATCATTGTGATTTTGAAAGACTTGTCAGTAGCAGCAATCCAATAGCAACCTTATCACAATGTGAATAAAGATCACTGTAATTTTGACAGAACTGCAAAATCAGAGGTAAAATAACTGTGAATGGAATGTATTTGTTTAGTCGTCGCTTAAACAGACATTCGCATTTATGAGCAATGCATGTACGCACAGCACAGTCGCTCAGAGAATGTTTTTTTTTTGCGCTGTGGTTCGCGGGTTTGACATCCGCGTGAGACAAATATTTGAATGGCTGGCTCTGGGTGGTTGAGGTAACATAACATCACATTATACCTGTTTTTCCCAAAAGGTTAGGCGTGTACCTATAGTACAGACGCCAGCACATCAAGCTACTACAACCTGTCAAATTTCTTTAATAGATTTTCAACTTTATCGCTAAAGCATAAGGTTAAAAGTTGATTGGGAAAATTTGACAGTTTCGGGTAGCTTGATGTGCTGGCGTCTGTACATCCACATTTTATTTCACTTATATTTAAGTCCTATGTAATAGGGGGCGATCTTATTGCCTTCAGTCGGGCAGAATCAAAAATCCAAACACCAAAAAAAAAAAAGACTGCTACTGAGAAATAAATAATTGAAAAACAAAATAACCAAAAAAAAAAACACCTGATCCGCACCCTAATTGGGTACAATGCGTGCCACGAAAGATGAGACTTGACCCCGCCTCCCCCGCTCTTTCCGCCGCCCCTATGACGTCCGGTCCCGTCCCGCACTCAGACCTCATACCGCTAAAGATACCTAAAATTGTGTTCTGCGCAAGTCAAACCACGTGGTGTGTCAAGTCTCATCTTTCGTGGCACGCATTGTAACACACTATCAATCGAAATCTGAATCATTTTGAAACAAATCGCTAATCCATTGCTTCATAAATTCGAAAAATTTGTCTAATCAACACGTGAATAACGCAATGAATGTTATTGAATTGTCAAAATGAAACCGATTCGGGCTTAGCTGAAGCGGTTGCAACCATTAGACTAACGAGGCAGTGGTTTAGGTAAGTGTTTGTAAATATGACCATAATTAAACAAATTTCTCGCATGGGGAATTGTTTTGAGAGCTCTATTTAATTATCTTCTTCTTTTCGAGTCGATGGCAAAGCTATAAAATATTGTATTTTGTTGGGTAAATTGGACCCAGTAGGTGGGCCAAGCCAATTGCAGCACCATTCGCGTTAAAAAAAACTACATAAATTAACTAAAAAATAATGAAATTTTGTTTAGGTAGCTAACACGCAAGCTTCAATTCCTTTAAGTATCTACATACGTCTTATTTATGTACGAACGAAATAAGCAAATTCGTCACTTGCTAAGTATAATACTGTTACATCACAAATATTAATTTTAAAAGCATCTCGACTAAGTTATAATATGTGTAATAAAATCAACTTTAATAAATTCAGCATAAGATAATCATTTAAGTAGCAGCGAAAACTGGAATTATTTTTGAGTATTTTAATTACCGTGTTCTAAGTTTCACTATTTAAGCTTTTAAACAATCCAATGTAAATATTAGTACAGGCGTATATAAATAAAACGTATGTTCAATTAGGATAGTGGGTATCCGGACACTGAAACAGGGACATTATATACTAGATACTCACCATTTTTCCTCGGCTCCATCCACCTTTATGTCAGGAATATTCGGGATCTTTTTGTTGAGGTAAGCCGAAGATATTTTCAGCAGTGCCTGGTGACAATTATACATAATTGATGTTAGTAGGGTAGAACAAAAGATTGATCAAAACTGCTGGCTTGAAGCGACAATTAAATACATGCACACCCTGCGGTGGCTGAGAGCAAACTGAATCTAGCCGGAGATCCCTATTTCTAATTTTATAATAAACCCACTGTTCCCGCAAGCGCCTACAGAAATTCACATACCAACGTCTTATGTTGAGGCTACGTAGATTATAGCTAATCGTTTTTTTTTATTTTTTAACGTTTTCGACCGGCTACGTGCATCTGTGATATTTATCAGAATAAAATTGCACGTTCACATCAAGCAACGCATTTTTGCTTTATTCCCGTAATTATACCTGGATCAACCCCGCACACCCACCCCAATTAAATTTTCTTGTAACTGTGCATACACACGAGCGGCGTGTTTCCACACATGTGGCTCGGGTGGATATAAACGTCTCGGGGTAACATGGCTTTTTTATTATGCACTGGTTGTACAATCTACTATTATTAACTATTATTTTTATTAACTATTATTTGCCCCTTGACTAAGACCTCTGGACGTAAAGCAGTCTAAAATCACCGGTGGATGTCACATGTCTTTGAATTTATGGTTCTAAGACATGCCGTTTCCTCTCGATGTGTTCCTTCACCGTTGTGAGACCAATAGTGATGAAATTAAATACACCAAATAAAGTTTCTAGCTGGGTTCGAACTCACGATCTACAACTAGTAAGTCGGGGCCAATAACACTTGGCCACCACGCCGACTACACACCACTGCTAATGTGGGTACTAACCTAATGTGTGTACTAACCTGTGTGGGTACTAACCTAACTCGTCGAAAATTACTGCAGTCGTAATTCAGTAAAGCGTTTATTCCTAACTAGCAAGGCCTGCGGTTTTACCCGCATAAGTGTTGATCCCGTTGTAATATCGGGATAAAAACTATCCTGTGTCCTTTCCAGAGACTCAAACTATATCTATACCAAATTTCATCTAAATTGGTTCAGCGTTTTAAGCGTGAAGAGGTAACAGAGACACACTTTCGAATTTATAATATTAGTATGGGTTAAGCCTTCTTAGCGCTTCTATAGTCCGTATTAGTTAAACACTTTGTAAAACTTGGGACTTAATTCTTAAGTGAAGTAGGTAAGGTATATATTAATATCGCAGCATCATACTTTTGCTGCCTTTTTGGCCTCGGACAAGTCTTTTTTTCTTGTTACTTTTTTTGGTAGTTTTTAATGTAGTTTTGTTAGTTTTAAATGTTCTTTTTTACATTTTTTTTGCTGTGCGTATCCCAAAAATAATATCTTTCTTTCTTTATTTTATGTTATCTAAGCAAGCGCGCAACATTGTCCACATAATAGGCGAAAGTTCCTCTCAAATGTAATAAATTTATACGGGTCGAATACAGAACCTCCTTTTTTGAAGTCGATTAAAAATGTCAATTTTCTAGAAATCTTTCAAGTGTATCTATAATGACGGATATCGGCTATTCAATAGCCCGTTCTCGTCTCGGCTCACCTGCGACGATTTACCATAGAATATGTCAAAAATATGTTCAGTTATTGTGGAAATATCGAAGTCTGAAGATAGTTCTCTATGTGTTATTTCACTAATGCTTGATATTCCGTTCACATTTTAAAGAGCATCTATCTTTAAAATATAAACGGCATGTGCGATAGTTCCTTGCAGGTATCTGTATTGCAATTCTCTAAAGTAAACTAACTTCTTGTAAGTGATCAGTTAGGTTATTTGTAAGTACAGGAACGGTATCTTTACGGTACGGTATATAAACCGCGCCGTAGAAAAATCGTGTCCGTGTACAAGCTTCCATAGTGATCCATTCAACACTGATGACCGTGCCTTCACACGGCGAATGAATCATAGGTTTCACGGTAAGAAAAACGTGTGTGACAAAGTGCCTTACTAAAGCGAATTTGTTTTTAAAGTCCTCGACAGCGTTCCAAAAAGCGGATCAACAGAAGACGAACAGAACAAGCAGGGGATCAAGGAGGGGGGGGGGGTTCAGGGGACAGCTATAACACATAATTTTTATTGAGTACCTACTAGCTAGAAGTAAACTGTGATGGCACAGGTTTTTTTTTTTTAAGTTTATATTATTTATGTATGAGCCGCCCATTCTGGATTGGTAGATTGTTTTCAAATTTTTGGTTCTAGGACATGCTGGATTCCTCACGATGTTTTCCTTCCCCGTTTCAAGAGCAGTTGTGATGAAATGAATTACACAAAGTAAAGCGTACGCCCGGGTTCGAAACCACGACCTTACACCTCGTAAGTCGGGCCACCACTGCTCACTATTCCGAATGCATCTCAATATTCCGTAAAGAGAGCACAGTTCCCAAGTCCGTGCCAACCGGAGACATAAGTATGTCAGATACGCTAAACTTGATACAAACGCAAGTTTTGAAGCGATTCGATTCGGTTCTTCGAAGCACCGTACCACTTGCGGAACTTATGTATTGCAACTAACAAGAACTCAGTATACGTATAAGTTCTACATCAGCACATAGACCCCTATCGAAGAAATTTTTAGTCGGTTATCAAATAAAAAATTCAGCTATTTCATAGACAAGTCCAATACCTACGTGGTCAAATATATGGAACAGCAAATTTTTTACATTACATACTCCTTAAAATGGCACGCATTCTGAGGAGGTTCCTGTCTCTGGAGCCCTTACAATCGGTAGCTTGGACCCTGCTCCCGTTACCGGCGGATCACTATTTTTTATATTTTTAAATGTTTAAAAAAATATTATTTAATAAGTAAGTAAATAAATAAACGGAATAATAATATTCTATCATTACAATATTGTCTATGTCACATCATGTTCGTAAATAGTTTGAATTCCGAACACACTAAACTGTAGAATTTAGGAATGTATTTCAATGATTGATCAGAATTTCAATGGATGAGTAAAATAATTGATAAATGGGCGATTAACCATCAAATTCCATATATAAACAAAAAAATAATTCCACCAAAAACCCACAAAAAATAATACATAACACACATCCATAATCAGCCTATAATGTTCCCAATGCTGGGACACGGGCCTCGTTTCTGTGAGAGGGAGTGGGCCGTAATCCACCACGCGGGCCCAGTGCGGGTTGGTAGATGTGACATGTCTTCGAACAAAAAATTAAAAACCCATCCATAACACTGCGCTTTATATAATCAGACTCAAATAGTGAAATAGTAGAAAAGTTTGTAAAACGAAAAGCGAGATACTTTGAATTCAAACGAGTCTAGTTTATGACGTTAACCAGGCCTTCTGACTTTCTGTGTAATAAAATTTTCTAGGAAGGTTGCGATGTTGTACAGACGCTAGCACATCAAGCAGTAGCTTGATGTGCGAAATAGTGTGTGAAAATCTATTAAAGAAATTTGACAGATTGTAGTAACAATCTGTCAAATTTCTTTAATAGATTTTCAACTTTATCGCTAAAGCTTAAGGTTCAATGTTGATTGGAAATATTTGACAGTTTCGGGTAACTTGATGTGCTGGCGTCTGTACTTAGTGGATTCAATCATTTTAGTTTGTACAACGTTTCCTGTGGCTTGTTGAATACACATAATTATTAGTTAGATCTTATACAGTGTGGCGGTTATTACGTATAGTATTATATTTTAAACATACACCATTATAATAATTGACATTCTAGCCGACAACAGTAGTAACTCAGTGATGTCGGGCCCGACTTACGAGTTGTAGGCTGTGAGTTCGGACCCAGGCATGCGCTTTACTTTATGTAAATAATTTCACCACCAGTGCTCTCAAAACGGTGAAGGAAAATCTCGTAAGGAAACCGGCATGTCTTAGAACCAAAAATTCGGAGTCATGTGACATCTTTACATCTACCAACCCAGACTGGGAAGGGTGGTAGATTACAGCCCTGTCCCAGCATTTGGAACATTATAGGCTGATTATCCATTATTTATTTATTTTTATTTATTTGAATTAGTATGCAACATTCTAGCCGTGCGGCCTTTTTTCGTTTGAGTATTTAAGGGGCTTACATGACCTAAAGCGCGGTCACTGTCGGACTGCATGGAAAATAAAGATAAGCGCGATGACACAACGCTGGTAATTTTTTGCAAAATATGAAGCAATTAATTAATTACAAAAAATCTATTGTTTGGACTAAAAAATTTAAACACTTGTATTTTAGTATGTTGCTTGTAGAATAATCTGTCAAAAAATCAGAATGATTGTATGTATATTAGTATGGTTTTTATTGTAAAAATAAAGTTTTTAGAGGTATCTTCATGGTTTCTTTTATCGTATCAAATTAGTTGTATTATGTTTTTAACACACTATCTACCTAGCATATATCCTGAAGAATATTATATATTTTTCTGATTTTGTTTACTGTAGTCGATCATATACCTAAAACTTAAACCAAAACCTTGCCTCCAAAAACCAAAACCTTATATCTAAAGCTTGCGGTTTAGGTCCTGTAAGCCCCTTAACAACATTAAACTTAATTTGTGATTACTGATTTTTGGCAACAATACCATAAAGTGTGTTGAATTGTTGATGCCATAGCCCTGCGCGTGTCTAGTGTATTATTATCAAGGGAGGTTTATGGCGTGCCAATTTTTAAGCAATTTATTTATTTTTTTAAATTTAGTTTTTAATTTTAAAATTAGTTTAAGCATTATTATTTTAACAGACTGAAAACAACTTGTAATAACAACTGTACATTAAATGTACATTATATTAACTGTACATTTCCATTAGAAACATGTGAATTTACAACTGTACTGTTTAATGTGATAACCTAATGGTCACTGGGTATACCATGTTGAAAGACACGTCTTGTTTTCATTTTAAGAGTTCAGTGTTATTATTGCAATTTCATTCTGAATGTGTGTGAACTACTGCAGAGCGATATTTCATAATTTAATTTGGTGATATTGATACAATAATCATAACAGCGAAACATTTGACAGCTATTTACGACGTTGTTACTAAGTGCTTGCCCAGACTGGCAGCGTGGGGCGAGGAGCGGCGCGGATGCGGGAACGCGCGCGATCTGCCAGTCCGCAGTCGAGTGCGGCTTCGTTCTGAGTGTTGTCGTGTCTAGTATTTGTCAATATAATATGGATGAAGAAGACTTATTTTTGAGTTTGAGAACCCCGGTCCACCCGCGGGCCACCCGCGCTCTTATTGCGGCCACTTGTATGAACGACCTATGGCGTGAGTTGCCCGCGCGCTCCCCGCGCCACTCACCGCGCCCGCGTGCCTACTATAGACGCTCAAATGAAGTTCTTATATTTGAGTACGTCGCGCCGCGCCCGCCCCGCGCCCGCCTTTGCAATCTGGCCAAGCACTAAATGCATTCCCTTAAAAGGTTATGAATTTAAGGTTACATTGGTGAATTTAATTTTGAGTAAGGCGGGTCACATACTACAACGCGCCACGCGACGGGGCGCGGAAAAAAAGCCAAATTCCCCGCGCGGAAGCGCATTAATATTGAATTTGTACTTGACTCTTACCATAGGGACTGGCCGGCACTTGCAAAAGACAGAATTGTGTAGAAAAGGGCGAAGGGGGCCTTTGCCCTGCAGTAGGACAGCAGTGCGATTCTGTAACCATCTCACCGTGAAAACTTAGGTGAAGTGACCGCGGAGTGAGCTGTCAATAGTGTCAATTCCTAGCAAAAACAAAACTCACTTCACCTAAGTTGTCACGGTGAGATTTTTACAGAATCGACCGGCTGTACAGGCTAGTTAGATTAGATTTTGTGTAGAGCATCACGCGCGGGGGCACGTTTTCTGCGCCCGCTCGCGTGGCGCGTTGTAATATGTGATCCGTCTAAGGTGAAATTCGTCTCATGTATTATATTATTTTCTCTTTGTTATCGTCTTACGTGGAAGTGTTTACGTCTGATTTTTTTTGTGTTATGTTTTTCTATTAATTTTCTAAGGATTTTTCCTTCAATGGAAAATAACAATGAACTAACATCGTGTTTAAGCGGCTTTTCTTGAAAGCTGATTCAAATATTGCTGTTATTATAATAGCCGGTTATAAATAGCACAAAGCGGATTTAGATGGTAGACATTTTATTAAATTGCAAAAAACAATATTCCTTTCCCGCTTAAGTAGATTCTACGTTGTATCTATAGTGTCTATTATCTAT
Source organism: Luperina nickerlii (assembly GCA_963855955.1). Taxonomy (NCBI): domain Eukaryota; kingdom Metazoa; phylum Arthropoda; class Insecta; order Lepidoptera; family Noctuidae; genus Luperina; species Luperina nickerlii. Next base: position 7,159,434 of record OY979662.1, read on the forward strand.
GGGGCTAAATGATAACAGCCGCACAGGTCGATCGATCTGGTTAAGCTTACGCGTACCAAGGTTGGTCCGTGAATGGGTCACCATCTTTACATATCAAGACTCCTCCGTGCCTTGGAAAGCACCTTAAGCTGTTGGTCCCGGCTCTCATTACTGGAACTTTGACAGTCGTTACGAGTAGTTAGAAGCCCGGAAGTCTGATAACCAGTCTTACCAAGGGGTATCGTATTACCCAATAACTGGGTTGTGGAGGTCAGATAGGCAGCCGCTCCATATAAAATACTGGTATTCAGTTGTATCCGGTTAGACGGGAAGCCGACCCCAACATAGTTGGGAAAAGACTAGGCAGATTATCCATCCAAAGGTTGTCTTTAAAAGATCGCTCGTAGCGATAAGACCGCCCATTGTGTCATCCTTTGAACAGCAGTGCGATTCTGTAACCATCTCACCGTGAAAACTTAGGTGAAGTGAGCGTGGAGTGAGCTGTCAATAGTGTTAATTACTAGCAAAAATAAACTCACATCACCTAAGTTTTCACGGTGAGATTTTTACAGAATCGACCGGCAGTTTCTATATTTATGTCTGTAATTTATATGGTGTACATAATAAAGAGTATTCTATTCTTTCTATGATCAATAGTGTCTATTTATATTATTATATCTATACAAAGCGAAAAGCGAAAGAAAGCGAAAGAGATTTTTTGTTTGTTTGAACTCGCTAATAGATATTAGCGACCGGTAGACCACAAGGTCTACCGGTTGGATTTGAGAAAATAGATGCTGTTTGTATTTAATAGCCCAATTCGTGAGAAAGGCGATAGACCATTTACCATCACGCTAGGACCCTTAGGAGCCGAGCAAAAAGAAAAAAAGTAAGAAAGAACGCTCAGCGAGCAGGCAATGCGATGCTACCGGGAGGTTTGGGGGGTACAAGAAATTTCACGCGGACTAAGTCGCGGACAGAAGCTAGTAATCATACTAATATTATAAAGGCGAAAGTTTGTGAGTGAGTGTTGTGTGCGTGTGTGTGTTTATATGTTTGTTACTTCTTCACGCTCAAACAGCTGGACCAATTTTGATAAAATTTTGTACGGAGGTAGCTGACGCCCTGGATTAACATATAGGCTACTTTTTATCCCGATATTCCTATGGGATCGACATTTACGCGGGTGAAACCGCGGGGCGCAACTAGTATTATTATAAATGCAAAAGTAACTCTGTCTGTCTGTTACCTTTTCATGCCGTAACGGCTGATCAGATTTGGATGAAATTTGGCACAGAGATGACCATGTCCTACGTTAGGATATAGAATATTTTTATCCCAACAATACATATATTTGTCGACTAGGCTTCTTCCCTGATACAGGAACATGGGATCTAGACCAACGAGTCTGAGGTACACTTTTTTTTTTTAACGTGGAGAAATCCTCATGCATACTGCACTACCACGGGGAAATAGTGCAGTTATGTGGGACTCTAACCCAATAAAACTCCACGGTGTCTTCCTCTGCCACTTACGGCGGGAACACGGGCACGCGTTAGCACTCATCCGTGAACCCGCCGCGGCTGTCCGTTACCAAACCCTCCTCTGGGGAGTACTCCCCATCACCGGCGCACCAGAACACATAGCACGCCGCGACCACCCCAGGGACCAAACCAGCACATGGGCGCCAGACGACCCCGTGTCTGGGCACCCTTGGTCCCCCTGCGACGGGTCAGGTGTCTAAGGTACACCTAACATAACATCACGCTTGTATACCTAGAAGGGTTAGGCAGAGATGTATCTATGGTACACCCAAATTTTTCCATTTATGTTTAATTTAAATCCCATGTTAAAGTTACGAGCCCTCAGCGGGATTGTCCGAAAGGGTTACCGTTGGCCCGGAACATAAAGGGCTAAGGAAGGAACACGGGTGGGTTTTAGTCAGTAAGAGTCTGACACTCCCTTCCGCTCCACCCAGAGCGGGAGGAGTCATTTGATGATTTCCCATTCCGAAAAAAAAAAAAAAAAAAAGTTACGAGCCTAACGCCATCAATCGGGCACATATCCAGACTCCAGGCTGCTACTAAGAATTCTTAGGAGTATCTGTATAGGTGCATAAGAAAGGAATTTCCAAAATGACCCCTACCGCGGGGTAATTGCGTAACACACAGTAGGAATGACTTTCATTTCAACAGCATTCATTATCAACGTTGTTGAGCTGACAAAATGGCACAGATGCGACGCACAGCTTTATTATTGTCCTTATTAATGTTGTTTGGTACAAAAGTAGTTATTTTTCTACTCTGTAATTGGCATTTTTGTTTTTCTTTGATTGTTGTTGTTTACATTCACGTTTTGTTGTCGTATTTAAGCAGCGTCGCGGGCGCATCACGGATTGATATGTATGTATTGTCAATGTCAAATAATAATGTGTGTTGTCTTTGGTGCCTGGCCCTGACATCAAGCAATGGACAAAATTGTCAATATTTTCTAAGCTTGAATACGAGGCTTTTGACTACGTTGTGTGTGTGTAATTTATGTCTTTTTTTTTGTTAATAATTTTTAATTTTTATTTGCAGTGTGCGTTTTTGTTTGTGCAGAATAAACAAATTTTCTTTCTTTTTTCTTTTCTTTAAATTCGAACATGAAAGTCAAAGTCAAAGCATTTATTTCAAATAGGCACATTAAAGGCACTTTTGAACGTCAGAAATTACAGCAAATAGAATTGATTCTAGTCGCATGAAGCAATGGTTTAGCAATATGTTTCAAAATTATTCAAATTGTCAATGTTAATGTGTTACACAATCGGGGTGCTGGTCAGCAGAGGTCTGAAGTTTGTAACTGAACAATGTTGCGGGTATTCGTTAATTAGATATGAAAACAGAAGCATGTATTGTACCTCTGTACATGCTTAATTCGAATTAATGACTCCGTGTAAACATGTAAACGGTGCCTGAACGAACGTTATTAATTTGTGCCAATAGTTTAAACCGACCTAATAAGGCCGCGTTTGAATAAATTCACGTCCATTTTGCAAGTGAGGAACAAAAATAACAATGTACGCATGAGCAAAATGCCGCTAGCGTGTATTCAAGGAATGTTTTTGAAATGTACAATATTGTTTTAGTTTTAAAACGAATACCAATATTAAATTCTGAACCAATTTACTGAAAAGGTTGATACCATTGTTGTTATTTTTGGACTTTTTTAATTAATATCGGAATTGTTTGAGATTTATGTGAATGCTTTTTTTAATTTTTAACTATCTCGGTAAGCGTTGTGGGCGAGGCCTATGCCTCTGCTCAATGGAGTGCAATTGTAGAGGGCAGCAGTGTTTAAAGATGACGATAAAATAAATTTCACAGTAAAGCGAAGAAACAAGGAAGATAACTTTTAAACTTTTATCATTGATCACCTCACTTGTGACTTTGCCTTGACTATTGCCTGTTTTCTCATCTCTTTTTCAATCCATTGTCAACAAGTAAGAACTTTTTGTAAGTTTTACATAGGTACTTCTTTATATTAATAATGCATGTTCTCTAAGAATGTGTAACTTAATGATAATTTACTGGGCAATATATTGATCCTTATAAAGTGACACACACACAGTTGGACTCAACCTCGAATAAAACAGTCAAGCCAATTCTTTTCTAACTCGATAAAGTTGTGACGATAACGCCTGCCACCATGATACTTACCGCGAAATGGTGCTCGATGTAATGAGCTACGCCACATTGCTACGGCGTAGGCGCACTACGGCGTAGGCATGCTACGAATACGACGATATTTATTTTTATTTATTAAATAAATCACAGCCACATCACATACATTAAAGTTATGCTAGAATAATCTTAATAACTATCTAAAATGCGTTATAAAATAAATATATAAACTTATTATCTTCAACTTCAACTCTTGATTAATGGCTTCTGTGGAACAAACACCACAATTTAGCAATTTCACGTACTAAAATCCACTAAATGAAAAAATTAAATCTCTCTGACACGTGAGACAGCTCGCTACTGCGGCTGATGTGTCTCCAAAAAATATGATGATGTGATGATGATGTGATTATGTGATGATGTCCCAATTCAACTTATTATCTTTATTTATGACTTCTTACAGACATTAATAATACCGTACATGTATCAGTTTTGAATAAAATATATTTTTATGCGTATTAAATTACATTATATCGTACGGCATCGATTCTATCTAGACTCTCTCAACAGCACTTAGACTTAACTGACAAAAAAAGTGTGCGCTATAGGGACACCTCTGCCTTACCCTTTGAGGAAGACCGGCGTGATGTTACGTTATATACTATTACAAAATCTTGCTTTGAAAACACTATTGAATGTCAAAGTCAAAGTCAAAGCATTTATTTCAAATACGCACATAAAAGGCACTTTTGAACGTCAGAAATTACAACAAATGAATGAATGATGAATGAACAATAGAAATTCCACATTTAAATATAAAACTATTTCTATACAACACGAAAATATGTCTACATTATGCGTTAGCACACGGAGCGCAGTCCGAACTGAGCCACGAACAATGCCCAAGTTCCCAGTTCCCATATTTTCCTCCTCTCTAGTCATAGAGGTGTACTTGTTCTGTTGAAGGTTGCTTTCATTACCATAAAAGACCAGAGGCCACAGCGCGAACGCGCGACGTAAACCGAACGTAAATTTGAACGATATTTAATAAAAAACCACTATCCAAAAGCATTTTGGTTTAAATTTATGCGGCATGAACTCATCTTAATACTTTGTCCATATTATTGCTGGAAGGTTTAGCCCAGCAAGTCACGCTTCCGGTTTCCTCGAAAAGCGCTGGCCGCCACAACAACCGCTGTGACAGCTGTCGTGGCACTGATGGCTGTGGGGTTTGACTTTACTTTGTCAAAAAACGCTTTCTAACAAAACACCAACTCACTGCCTTCAATAACGTTAGTAACGTCTTTCACTGGTAAATTGCAGACGCTATATAGTGGCCACCGCTCTTCTAGAAGACCGTAGATTTACGGGCTGATAGTAAAAACAACAAATGTTGCACGTCTTTTGTTAATTACGAGTAGGAAAAAGCATCAATGCGTAGCTTTGTTGGGCATTTGTTGCCGCGGTCTCATAGAAACTGCTCATTGTTCCGTTCTGTATGTAAAGTCGGCGCCCTCTTCACTTCCTATTGTTCACGACTAGTTCGCAAACTAGAGGTGGGTTGCGCTTTAAAAACTGTAATGCTGGAGATTTTAAAACTAAAGCATCTCTATTTAAGTTAATGTTGGTTGAGTGGGTCAGGTCAATCGCGGTCTCAGTTTCGAGACGCCACTGATACCGCGATTGGCGTGACCTAGGTCCAACTCATTAAGAAAAAGAAGCAAAAGTTTCTCTATCCATTTACCTATCAGTCGCACATTTAAGCACGCTGCTTATTCTAAAATATAGAAACCGGGCGATACTATAGACACAAAAAAAAATCTATCAGATTATAGAAATTAACAATTTGAATGAAAACGTGGGCTCGTTTCGGATTTTTTCTATAAATAAAGTAAAGAATTCCTATACAGACGCAAAAATTAAATAAACTTAGTCCAACATGTCGAAACTGACTATGAAAGGTAAAACTCGTATGCAAACAAACTATTACGAAACTGACGTTCCATCGCATGCTGAATGAATATATGCGCTCGTCGGTATTTTGATTGAAAGTTGCAGGAAGAGATACAGTTAGTTTCTTTTACACACGTCCCGGCAACCGGGTAGCCGGTGCCGACTATCCGGTAACACTGGCCAGGCAAACTACGAGTACGAGTACGAGTGAAAAGTGCCTTATGAAAAAATTATAATTTTAAGATCTCATTTTTGTCGTACCCGTTTGAAAAACCGGTAGTGAAAATTGGTAACGTAATTGCAGAAAGAAACTGGTAGTTCTTTTTTTATCGAACACGTTTTTTACAATTTGACAGGAATGCTTGGAGTCATAAATTGGTACTTATTATGGTGCAAGTACAGTATGCCAGAGATGTCAGCATCAAGTGAAGGGGCCCGTCAGGGCCGAAGCCTGCCAGGTCAGTGGGATTCTCTGAAAGGGTTACCGCTGGCCCGGAACATAAAGGGCTAAGGAAGGAACACAGGTGAGTTTTAGTCAGTAACAGTCTGACACTCGATTCCGCTCCACCCAAAGCGGGACCCCTCCCGCTCTGGGTGGAGCGGTTTTGATGATTTCCAATCCTGAAAAAAAAGTACAGTATGCCGCTCGTCAGTGGAAACAAACCCAGTAGAAGCTGACCTCTAATTCGTTGAAACTCCGTGCTACCCTAGGCTGGTCAAAGTGTCACCAACGAGCCTCTAGTAAGAAATTTTGCTAAATTAGCGTACGTAGTCTATGGGACCATTAGGCCCTTTGTAAATGTCAAAGTTTTTTTATGGTAAGACTTATAAAACGCGCCGTGGAAAAACCGTGTCTGTCAAGAAGGTGCCATAGTGATCCATACAACACTGACAACCGTACCTACACACGGTGCCGTACAAGAATCGTATACGTCAACAAGCTTCCATTAAGGGGCTTACATGACCTAAAGCGCGGTCATTGTCGGACTGCATAAAAAAGAAAAGACACAACGCTGGTATTTAATTACAAAAAATCTATTGTTTGGACTAAACAATTAAAACACGTTTTAGTATGTTGCTTGTAGAATATACTGACGAAAAAAACAAAATAATTGTATGTATATTAGTACGGTTTTTATTGTAAAAAGAAAGTTTTTAGAGCTATCTTCATGATTTTTTTCTATCGTATCAAATTAGCTGTATTATGTTTTCAACACACCATCTACCTAGCATATATCCTGAAGTTTATCATATATTTTTCTAATTTTATTTACTGTAGTCGATGATATATTTTTATTTCTAAAACATGTTTTTTTGCGTTTAAGTCCTGTAATCCCCTTAAGTAATCCGTACAATACTGACGACCGTGCGTACATACAGCGAATAAACCGTAGACTTTCACGGCAAGAAAAACGTGTGTGTATAAAGGACCACAATAATTTGGTTACAGTAATTCTAAGCTGTCAGCTCCAACCATCTTGATGACTGTTGCCATAGATAGAATTTGCTGATCACTATAGTTGATAAAAAGAACATGCTGAAGGCACGGCTAAATGAAAATAATTATCTGTAGAGTCCATAAAGCTTTCCTAAGAACTGTTTCCGTCACACAATAACGGCTGTTATAATACTGGGTGTATTTTGACACCTTAATGTCAAATACTGCAGTGCGATTCTGTAACCATTTCACCGTGAAAACTTAGGTGAAGTGAGCGTGGAGTAAGCTGTCAATAGTGTCAATTCCTAGCAAAAACAAACTGACTTCACCTAAGTTTTCACGGTGAGATTTTTACAGAATCGACCGGCTGGTGAAAATTATAGTTCTGCGTGAATTCCTAATTCTTCATCAACATCTGCCTAGCCTTTTCCCAACTATATTGCGGTTGTGACTGTCAAAGATCCACAAATGACAGCCGGGACCAACTGCCTAACGTGCTTACCGAGGCACGGAGGGGTCTGGGTATGTAAAGACGGTCACCCATACATGGGCTAACTGCGGCAAGCGTAGCTTAACCTGATCGATCGACTCGTGTGCCTGTTATTAGGTACTTATCAACAGGCCCCTCATGAGTTCCTACTTGTAACATCGATTTCAAGTGATTGCTCCAGATTGCTGGAGATTACTCAAGCTACTGCGTCGGTAATCACCGCTTTCCCATAGATTGCTCTGAAATTGCAATAACACCACCTACGTATACATAAGACCTATATACATTGCAAGCAATCCCGACTAGCTAAATGTCCGCTTTTGAAACGAGTATGGCTGTTTTTTTTTATTTTGTGCACGCTTTAGCAGCCGCCATGTCGGCGAAACATCACAGGGACAGAATTAATTTCATTCGTCTGAAAAAGTCCGCTGTTGAGCAGATAACAGTGTTGTTTGTTGTGAAAACTTTATTATCAGCTAGCAAAACTAACAAACATTGTGTTATGATCAGACTGTGCTCCAAGTTTGAGAAACATCCACAAGTGAATTTTGTTTTCAGTTTTTGAAGCCTGAAAAAAGCTAATTAAGCACCTAACTATTTCTTTACGTGTTTATGATTTACTAGCAGTGCCCCGCGGTTCCACCCGCATAGGTGGCGATTCCTTAGGAATACCGGGATTAATACTATCCTATATCCTTTCCCGGGACTCAAACTATATCTATACGAAATTTATCAAAAAATATTTATTTATTTATTAGTTTTTTTTTTATTTATTTATTATTTATTTATTAGTCAAAAAATACTTCTAATTTCCCTACATTTTGACAAGTTTTCGACATTTGCTTGTTGCCGTGATGAGACTGCGACTAGATTTTGAACGTTTTAAATTACGAGAATTGGCCTTCTGAACGATCGCCCAGTGCGGTTGTTATTACTTAACCACTAGCCCTTATACCGTTAGTAATACCGTAATTCCGCTCACAGACGCGCGCGATTCGCGTTGCGCGTCGCGCCTGTTTGCAGGAGCCCATAATCTCTGGAACTACCTGTCGGTTTTGTAAAATTATTTTAGCATGTGATAGACTAATTCTTAAGGAAGGCTATAAGCTGTTTAACATCACAATAGGGCCCTTGGGAGTTGAGCAAAACGAAACAAGTCAGAAAGATCGCTAAGCGAAAATAAAGTACGTGTTAAGGCTCCTGCAAACAGGCGCGACGCGCGACGCGATTCGCGCGCGACACAAAGGCACCGCTCGTTGCGCGACTTGCGGTGCCTTTGTGTCGCGTGTCGTGTCGCGCCTGTTTGAAGGAGCCTTTATCAAGGGCAGGTCCTATCCGATGCGACAGGTGGGCCGGGAGAGCAAGAAAAGAATACGCAGACGAAGTCGCGGGCAAAAGCTATGGTATAAATGGAGAAGCGAAACAAACCATTCGTTACCAGTAGCGCTTGTCTGGTACAAATATAGCATGGCAAACACACTTTATTATTTTTGTCACTGACCGTCGGACTCGTAACGAGACCGTATTGTTATACACTCTTTACACAATATGGAAGTTGGTAAGCCAGGACAGAACGTCCGTCAATCATAATGAGTCTTCATTCCTAGAGGACAAAAGGTTTTTCGGTAAGGAGGATGCGTTAAGGCTCCTACAAACAGGCGCGACGCGCGACGCGAATCGCGCGCGACACAAAGGCACCGCTCGTAGCGCGACTTGCGGTGCCTTTGTGTCGCGTGTCGTGTCGCGCCTGTTTGTAGGAGCCTTTAGGCAGCCCGCAAATATCTAATTTTCTTACGTTTCTTGCAAATTGCAGGTTCCTGTCAGGCAATTCGCGCCTGTAACTAATAGGTACGTATTTACAGAATTATACCTATTCATTAAATCATCAATACAACCCGCTAAGTTCATATAACCCTATTGATTGATACCTAGTTCATGAAATAGTTATTCCACCTTATTACTCACGCATATATATCTCAAGTCTAGAGCGAACTAAGTTGGACATACAACGTCAACCGTCAACAATGTGCGAGTAATACTATTGTATCCGTTATCTTATGATCCAAAGAGAAGCTAGATTGAAAACTTTCAAAGTTTAGAGTGTAGATTATACAAAACATTACATTAAAATATCTGTGAGCATAAATAACTGTAAATAACTGGGTCGTGGAGGTCAGATAGGCAGTCGCTCCATGTAAAATACTGGTATTCAGCTGCATCCGGTTAGACTGGAAGGCAACCCCAACATAGTTGGGAAAAGGCTATGCAGATTCTCTGTGAGCATAAATTCGAACGAAGACGAGGTGTGAATCCATGAAGAGTTAGAGTAATTACATGCCGAAAATGCCTCACTGCGATATCTCGCAATTGCAGTTTAGCTCGCTACCTCGATGTCATCTCCATGTATAAGAGATGAATGCTAATAGACACGCACACACATACATGCTGAAGGATACCTCACTGCGACACAGGATTTACCTCGAAGCCTACGTGAAAACATAATATTTCCTTTCTACATCGTGTTCGACGGCAGGCATCGATGTGATCTAGCTCATCTGTCAGCTTATCGTATCTGCTTCACTCGCATGCCGCTTCCATTCGACTATTTACTGACATATTATGTGAATTGAATTTTGTATAATAAGGTGCTAATTGATTTGATTTTTAATATTCCTGTTTTGTGGGATAAACGAGAGAAAAACCAATACAACAGATATCTTTTAGCCAAAGAATGAAAGAAAGTTTCTCTTTCAGGTAGGTACCAAGTAATCTTTGCAGAACTATTCCAAAAAGTTAATTCCTTGGTTAGTAAATAACGTACCGAAATCAAGCATTCCTGAATGCTTGTTTACTTTGTCCATTATTTGAAACGTTGAAATGTTGCTTGAGGTTATTGTGCTCCGTATTCCAGAATTAAATCTCAGTTTATTATATCCTTTGTACAGTTACCTACACAACAAGTCTATTTCGAGAACTGGAGAACGGAATGAGAAAGTAGAAAATACTCCTTCTGTACGTAATGTTGGAAATATAACGAAACAGTATTTTATTTTATTACTGTCAGTATGTATAAGTTTGTGTTAATATTTATTTTATTCTGCATTTTCAGAACAAATAAAGGTACACGTTATATTTACCGAAACGTGGATCAAATTATATTGATACAATCTCGTGTTTATTTCACTGCGGTATTAATTCGTTTATTGAGATTTATTGAGATATTTATATTTTATTATTTGAGAAAGTTATGAGCAACATGTTGCAGTTGAAATAATTATCTGCTCAATATTTTGATAGTTCAATTTACTAAAGTTAGTAAGAGAAATGATTCGTATGTTTCAGGTGGGTGTTATTGAAGGTAAAATTACTAACAATGTTTTGTTTAGACCGTGAGTATAGAAAAACAAGATTTATCCACTTACCTACCTACGTTTGTTCAAAACAACTAATCAGGGCTAAAATTGATTGTTTTAAACAAGCGTAGGTGATTATTTAACCCATCGCGCGTCTAATTAGCAGACACAATAGAAATTTTATTGTTATCGGTACACATGGTGTACACTCGACATGCGAAGAGTTAATCATGCACTTATTACCCGACTGCGCCAGAAGGAGGGTTATGTTTATTCTTCTTTAGAAATTCGATGCCGGTTGTTTAAGATAGAATTAGATTACTGTTATGTTTTTGACTTTGTTCAATTGTTATTAGACTTTTTTAGACAAGTTTTTACTACGATTTTGCAAAACAGTCTAAAAAAACATGTTTTTTTTTGTGTATTTATTAGACTCAAATGAAGGACACATAGCGACTTTTTTGGTGGTGTTCTTCAGAAAGGTGAGTACTCACAGCCGGCGTGCGTGTATGACTACGAGCGATTGCCTTTTTGACCTTGAAATATAAATCTGCTGTTTCATACAAAAGTACAATATCAACACCGTTAAAATGTATGGAACAGTGTACCTATTTAATTACGTCTTAAAACGTCGAAGTTACAATATGTTTTGTGTCATCACGGTATGCGAACTTGTGCGGGGCAGGGAGTATCAACGTTTACTTAATGAATACTAAAACTAGGTATTAATTCACTAATTATTACTGCAGGGGCGTTAATTACTTCTCTACGAGTCATCATCTCTGTATTCACCCCCTTTCTAACCATATCATCATTCACACAGTCCTTCTATTGTTTCTTCGGGCTTTCACTACTCATATAGGCATCCACATTCATACTCAAACCTTTCTTCATGACATTTTCCTCATTCCTCTGCATCACATGCCCATACCATGACCACCGATTTCAACACAACATTTCAGTCACCGGTGCGGTGACACTCTCAGACTACCTCTCGTGTAGGTACTTATTTCTGACTAGCTTTTGCCCGCGACTTCGTCCGCATGAAATTTCTTGTTACTCTGACCCACCCCGTCGCATCGCATCGCCTGCCCGCGGTATTACTTCGTTTTTGCATAGCGTTCTTTCTATTTTTCTTTTTACTCGGCTCCTAAAGGTCATAGCGTGATATTAAATAGCCTATAGCCTTCCTTAAGAATTGGGCTATCAAATGCAAAAAGAATTTTTCAAATCTGACTGGTAGTTCCAGAGATTAGCGCGTTCAACCAAACAAACTCTTCAGCTTTATAATATTAGTATAGATATATTCTATTCATTTGCGTAACACCACACTCAAACCAGTTTAAGAAACTCTCAATATGTGTGCCAAAAGTGTACGAGTATTGTGTTTAAATCACTGTGTTCCTGTTGACCCTTTCCCCCATTCTTCGACTCCTTTACCTTGACCTTTTCCTTACCCTTGACCGCTTTGATATTTTTTTATACTACTACTTTAACCCCATAATATCAGTAATAATATTGCAAAACTAAATAGCGAAATACATTACAAAAAGCATGAATAAGTAAATACCCTCTTTGCGTATAAAATCACAATCCCGATATAAAGTTGCATCATTAAAAATGTATTTTTAAAAAATAGCCCTTTAACCTTCCCTTTTGAAGTGGACACACAATAGCTGACCAGAGGCAGCAGCTGTATCAGATATCATGTTATTTGGTATAAAGGGTCATTATCCTGGAGTTGAAAACGTAATTATAGGTTCACTAATCCCGTATAATGAAGTGGTTGAGTTGCTCGTGACATGTGACATCTATAGACATGTAGCAACGATGCAGCACACGTTGGGCTGCAGATGACCTGAATTCGGAGGGTGATTTGTGCCTCGGATTACCAATTAATCGCTTGATCCTCGCTAATGAGACACAATTGATTTTCTATTGTAATAGGCCGCCAGAGGACCGCGCTGGGATGGAGCGAATGGTTCCTGTGAAAGCGTACAATTTAAACTTGATACTTTTTGGGACAAGCAAATTAAGTGAGTTTTTGTTGCTAATAGGGTAGCCAACTCGTAAGTACACCTACAGCTTTAAATTATTTTTATTACCCACAAACAAAAATTACTACATATTTTACCTTATTATGTAAAAATATCTGTTAATTTTCATTTTTTATTATACAGACTCGGCAATTTCATTCATTTAGCTCCTCCAACTTCTTCATAATTAAACATGCAATCGCTTTTCATCGTGTTTTTCTGCAAATTTTTGCATACTTCATTAAGTATCCCACTAGAAAAATCATAAATATCCTGCTTTTCGTCTTTAAAATGTCGCAAAATCCTCAGTGATCTAAATGATATTCGGTACTCGTAATATTGTTTTAGAAAATTTGGGTCGTTTTTAAACCCATTTAGAACTTCAGGATAAAATAAATGTAGAGATTGCGGTGGTCCGCATAGACTATACAGTACATAGCAAATTTACCGCATTTTAACAAAATAATGGATATAAAACAACTGCAAAGTTTGACGCCAAATCAGAATGGTGGTAAAAAAGTTGTATACATCCGAGCTTATCACTCTATGTACGTAGTAAGTAACCGACAGTTGTTTTGCCGAGACATCCACAATGAAATATTAATGTGTTATACATTTACTTTGGTTTTTTTTTTAAATATGAAATGGGTTTGCTATTGACTAGCCTAGGTCAGAGGTGACAGAGACAAGGTCCACGATGGAGTGAGCATACCCAGAAGAAGCCTGTTCACTCTTACTTTGAAGACATTCGGGTTGTATGCGCTCGGAAACACAGACGCAGGTAGAGAGTTCCACTCTTTTGCTGTTCGCATTATAAAGGACATGGTTTTACAATGTGTGATTTTTAATTGTAGTTAATTTTTTTAAAGATGTTTGATGTACGGTGTCGTTATTAAAAAGAAAAGGATTTATTTTTGAGGGCGTGTAGGGATATAGCATAAAAAAATAATAATTGAATGTCTGTCTCGTTCTAACTCGTAAATATTATCTTTTTACTACCCGAGCCCGCCGTTACCACTTGAGTGAAATCCTTGCTTTCTCATAGTGACTACTATTCCTTTAGCCTTGTGTGGGATCACACGTTTCACTTATTATTAGTAAAACACGCCTTCCAATATATAAATAAAGGGATAATAAATGTATTATTGAAATTCTTAGAAGGGTGTTTTCATTGGTGTTCCCTTTAAACCTGTGTACTTTAAAATTTTCATATTTACAAATACCAATCAATCATTAATATTTACCAACTAGGCAAAACGCAAAATCTTTCGAATCGAAGCTGTTGTTGATATATGCAGTAGGTTAATCCATATTACCATTCAAAAGAAAAGTATTTTACAAACAAAAGCTTTTTTCCCTTTATGAAGCCAATGAATCCAGAATCCTAATGGGTACTCAGGCAAGTCAATTCCTTTCTCTGGTGACGTTTGCCTCGAACCAAGTACTTAGGTACCGAGTTCCTTTACAAAACGTCATCATCTGCTTAGCCTTTTCCCAACTATGTTGGGGTCGGCTTCCAGTCTAACCGGATGCAGCTGAATACCAGTTTTTTTACATGGATCGACTACCTATCTGACCTCCACAACCCGGTTACTGGGTAATACGATACCCCTTGGTAAGACTGGTTGTCAGACTTTTGGGCTTCTGACTACCCGTAACGACTATCAAAGATCCACGAATTACAGCCGAGACCAACGGCTTTACGTGCTTACCGAGGCACGGAGGAGTCACAGACCAACCGCGGCAAGCGTAGCTTAACCTGATCGATCCACCTGTGCAGCTGTTATTATTTAACCACGGGTATTACAAAACGTATAAAAATCTTGTTATCTACCTCCACTAGTTGACTACTCCCTGCCTCTGTAAATAATGCAAGTTATTAACTGTAAATTCTATTAAAACCTACTTTGCATGTATCCTTCAAGGACCACAATTCAATTTGTATATTGTGAAGCAGAGTAGTAGGAAATTATATTTAATTTTATCTACGTCGGCCCCAGCCCGGGAAGTTAGATTATTACATAGTATATAACTAAAAGTAGAATTTAATTAAACAACAAACAATTCTTGTTGAAAAAGAAAACAAAAGTTGAAATTTTTGACCACATACCTACCTTTTCCTACGTGACTTCTGAGCATGAGGTCCTGGGTTCGGTTACCAGGTCTTGCTTTGTGTTATTGGGATTATCCATTAGAAAAAAATATTTTTCACTTTGTAGGGTTTTTTTTTGGAAGTCGTTGTTTCTATGAAATTCCATAATGCAACGGACACTTATAAGCTTTGATTCGGTGCAATGCTTATATATATGTGTGAAAATTAATTCATTCATTCTGAATCCTCAAAACATCTGTGTAAATATCGCAAACGGCGTAGAGTTACAACCACCGAACTCAAACTCAAAGCATTTATTTCAATAAAACCTTGTACAGGCATTTTTGAATTGTCAAATTAAATATTCTATAAGTTAGTCAGAAAGCTTCAACTTTCTGACTAACTTACAGAATATCTAGGTGCCGAAACCAAACTGCAACACAATTGCAAACTAAAAAATAAATACGAACTTTCAAAACTAATAACTTTTGGTCGAAGCAGCTCGAGCAGCCTCCGGTGGAAAACGAAAAAAAAAATACCTTTTTTGAAATATTAAATGCTACTTTGAAAATAGGATTTCAGTACAGACCTTCTTTCCTAGTTGCGGGAAAAAGAGCATCGAGTGATGTAAATTCGATTGAGTGCTGCTCGATCATGTTATTGTAAATTTCGTCGTTTTCCGAACTGAAATACTCTGAAATACTGGCGCAGGTTACTTTGTTCAGGAAGTTCAATTCAAGGTGCGTTTGTTTCTGAATAGTAACTGAATAAAAACAAAAATAGACATTTTCAGGGCCCTTCTTCGAATTGCTGATCAAACTTTTTAGACAGTGAATGTTGTCTAACGAATGAAATCGGCACGTCCCATGAAACATATCACACTAATATTATAAAGGCGAAAGTTTGTGAGTGTGTATGTGTGGGTGTGTTTATATGTTTGTTACTTCTTCACGCTCAAACGGCTGGACCAATTTTGATAAAATTTTGTATGGTGGCAGCTGACACCCTGGATTAACATATAGGGTGCAACAAAAATTAAATTGGAAATAACAAATTGATTTAACAAAAAAAAACAGACTTCAAAAAACCCAATTAGCACTAAAAAGTTATAAATAATACTAAATCTTATAAATAAAATGACGACTAATTAACTTATATAACATAACCTAACCTATCTTTAACCTACAATAAAAATTAACAGTTTTTGAAAAAAAAAAATATCCTTCAATCGCAAACACAACTTAAATATTAACAAAGTAAGTGTTTTCTATTTTAGTAAACATAGAAAATTGTTTAAACTTATTATAATATATATTTTACAACATCAATACTAATAGTTATTTTTCGAGTCGGTGCCAGTACTAATGTACACAAAATACCTAAATACAACAATTATTAAAGGGCTGCAGGACTTTACCGCGGGGTTTCCTTTCCTTATAAGAAAATGAAATTAGATTAAATTGAAATGCTTTTCTACGGTATTTGCAGTTTCCTGGCGCTGCGTAGGTATTTACCTGATTGAGAGATTATATGTATATAAGTATTTATTATTTTATTTTATTCTTCAAAATTTTCTGTTCTGTTGCACCTACTGTTTTGTCTCTGCATCACCCTAAGGTAGACTGGCAGAAAATGCCCAAGGCATTAAGTCCGCCTTTGTACAGACGCCAGCACATCAAGCTACCCGAAACTGTCAAATTTTCCCAATCAAATTTGAACCTAATGCTTTAGCGATAAAGTTGAAAATCTATTTAAAAAAATTGACAGATTGTAGTAGCTTGGTGTGCTGGCGTCTGTACATTATGTGCATAGTTTTAATAAATAAAATATTTAACGGGCATACTCGTAACATATTACGAGTACATTCGAAATTCGAATAAAAACATCTACCAGCCGGTCGATTCTGTAAAAATCTCACCGTGAAAACTTAGGTGAAGTGAGTTTGTTTTTTCTAGGAATTGACACTATTGACAGCTCACTCCACGCTCACTTCACCTAAGTACTCACGGTGAGATGGTTACAGAATCGCACTGCAGCATGGCTGTTCACAATCGGTTACCTGCAGGGTAAATTAAAAGTAGGAATGGGTTTCATTTTGACAGTTCAACAACATTCGTTGCGTTATTTACGTTGTAGAGCAGAATTTTTTTTCAAACATATGAGGAAATGTATTAGCAATATCTTTCAAAATTCAGGTTGTGATTGATATTGTATTACGCAATCGCGGTGCTGATTTGCCTGGTCCCCAACAGCCGGTCGATTCTGTAAAAATCTCACCGTGAAAACTTAGGTGAAGTGAGTTTGTTTTTGCTAGGAATTGACACTATTGACAGCTCACTCCACGCTCACTTCGCCTAAGTGTTCACGGTGAGATTTTTTGCAGAATAGCACCGCTGATTAGGTAATTTATAAAAAAGCAACTTTTTTATGTCGCTCTACAAAAAATAATCCGTCATAATCATCGCCCTTGGGTCTTAAGCTACGGGTGCCTAGGAATGCGATTCCGTCATATTATAATGGCCGTCATAAAATCTGTTAGTTTCATCAGTATTTCACACTGAGATGTCAAAAAAGGCTCTGTATTTGGACAGACGTCATTGTGCGACCATTCACCGCTTTCTAAGGAAACCAATGATTTCTAAGTAATTAATCTATTTAAATATATTGACGTGAAACTGGAACACAAATTAAATATTCAATACATAATTCCTGATTCCTGCAAGTTTCTACCCTTCACCAACGTTCCTACTATACGGAACTAAAATGTCAGTGTATGAATTTTACAATTCGAATCGTTTACATTATTAAACTAACGTTAACTTGATAAATGGCTGTCTGTTGGATAGGTTACGCGTGGCGTTAATACTTATCTAACAACAAGAATAAATTGCTGTTCTAATATTATCACTTTGTAGCCCGGAGTTTCGACGCGTGAAACGACGATGATGATATGTTAGTTTTAAAAACAAGTGCGTTTGCTCTAGAATTGTGTGCGATCACTTGAGTGAGGTTTAAAGTTACTTGCAGGTACTGTAAAGGTTGTCTGCAAATGTTGACCTTATGTAGTAAAGTACCTCTGGTTGCATTCGTAAAGTCAAGTGAATTTAGAATGAGCTTTCAAATTTTTGTTTTAAGGTTCGTTTGCTTGAAATCAACGCAGTAAATATAACGTTTTATCGCCCACACACATTATTCCAAGCAATACACTTTACATAGTTTTATTTTAACATGTTGGCATTTGGCATTGGAAATCGATATGAAACTTCAACCGGCAAGACATCGGAACAAGGCTGATGTGCAGACGCCAGCACATCAAGCTACCCGAAACTGTCAAATTTTCCCAGTCAAATTTGAACCTAATGCTTTAGCGATAAAGTTGAAGATCTATTAAAGAAATTTGACAGGTTGTAGTAGCTTGATGTGCTGGCGTCTGTACAACGGCACCTTTACATTTGTGGAGAATATATTCGATATTCCATATATGCCTACTCAACTGAGTGAGCACACTAACGTTGTAAGTAGTCAAACTGTCGGTCGGAAAAACATCTACGAAGAGACATTTTTAAAAAGCTTTTAACACGTCGGAGAAAATCATGATCCACCAAGGCTCAATAATATTTAAGCACTTTGAACATTAAATTCCGAAAACGAAAATAAAATGTATCAACATAACGTTCGTTTATTTCCGGATCGATGTGGAAAGGTCCATTAGTAATCGTAAATCGATATAAACGTCGACTTTTGTCATATTTTATTCGCGTCACGTCGTGGGCACAAAATGCGGATGGACTTCCATCGCTTGAACTCCTGTCATCGACTTTGAAATGCAAATTGGCCTACTACCTACAATTTTTTTTAGAAAAGGAGTGCATTTTGGGGGACTGTCTTATACAGGGTGTAACAAAACCCTTCACAAAGTCATCTACGCATTCCGTACATCAAACGAAGTAACTTAATGCAAAAATAAAGGCCTCCTCTTTGTGAATGGAAATGGTCTGTAATCCACGACGTGGACCCAGGCCGGCTTGGCAGATGTCACACGTCCTCCATTTATTGGTTCTAGGACATGCTGGTTTCCTCACGATATTTTCTTTCATCGTTTTGTGAGCAGTGGTGATGAAATAATGTACACAAAGTAAAGCGTCTGCCTGGGTTCGAACCCACGACCTACGACTCGCAAGTCGGGG
This sequence comes from Luperina nickerlii, assembly GCA_963855955.1. Lineage (NCBI taxonomy): Eukaryota > Metazoa > Arthropoda > Insecta > Lepidoptera > Noctuidae > Luperina > Luperina nickerlii. The sequence continues at coordinate 7,178,624 of OY979662.1, forward strand.
CCGTTACCACTGGGCCACCACTACTCTAATAATAATAATATTTAGCTCAATAATTAAGGTTTAAAAAACTGAAGTGTTACTCGATGTTTATCGCGGAGTGTTTGAAATGAAAAACGAATGAAATCAGTATGAGATAATAAACTGTCAATAATCTACCAGTGCAATAATATTTTCGATAATTAACGAATTTATTTCGGGGACACCACGTTGCCTATTTTTAGACAAGTGAAGCATCAACACGTCGTGCCAGTTTAAATTGAATTCCATTGTGAAATGTGATTTCAATTACCGGTTGAAAATTAAATAGGAATACATTGAAATATTGAATTTTACAAAATAGCGTTGAAATTCACGATGGACCGATGATTATTATTATTTGTCGGAATTGCGAAGGGAGGCAAGTAAATCTAACAGACTGATTCTGCGCTTCCTGCATCCGCCTACCGACGCTGCGCTTTCAATATGTTGTGTATATTTATATATAATTAAATGAATTAGCTAGAGAAACTCCTGAGACTTGATAGGATCATTATCTAAACATGATCAAATAAAAAAATAAAAATAATATTGGGGGTAAACGAAATATCAGTTTAGAAAATCAGTTTTCTTTGTGTAAAACTTCTCAGATTAGATAGGTATCGACGGCACGGTAAAAAAAAAATAAGAAAATTTCTCATTTCATACTTCAAGTATATTTTTTATTTATCATCACGCTATTTCGGAATAAACTTCTTTCGCACAATAAAATAATTTTGCAAATCGTTCTATAGATGACGGAGTTATGCCCGAACATATTATACATTAAATATATATATTGTATAAACATCCGAATTGAGAACCTCCTCTTTATTAGAAGTCGGTTAAAAAGTAAAACAGCACGCGAAAACGAATTATTCGCGCGGGCAGGCGATGCACAATAAATTTTACACGGATGAAGTCGCGGGCAGAAGCGAGTACAATATATGAATATATGAATGAAGTGTCTTTTGTTTGAAGCCATTATCGTCACGAGGTATAAAGCCGAGTCCACATCGTCGCGTAACACGCCTTCGTTTACTGACCACTGTATTGTAAGTCAAAGGCAATCTTTTTTATAAGTTACTTGTTCAGTGAAACGTTTGTCGTGAACAATGTTTGTCAATGGTAGTTGCAATAACCTAACCTAACCTAACCATATCATCTTTAACACAGTCCATTCATCGTTTCGTTGATCTTCTCCTACTCTATAGACATCCGTGTACAATAACAGATCGTCCCAAGGAAAATAAAATTATCAGTCATTGGTTATTCGCGAGGTTGTTTGACTAAAGCCGGGTCTTTTTTGAAACATTACACAAAAAACATCAAAACAAAGAGGCGTGGCCATACACATTTGTCTATGAAAACACATTGTTTTTGTTTTCCCAGCTGCATGGTAAACATTCCCCGCGCTGGTGAAGCGGGGAAGGGTTTGTTTCATTTTCAACCGCCACGTGCACCGCGCACGTTAGCATTTAGCATTTTGAAAGCTTAATTCCTACTGACACAGGTTTTGAGGTTATATTGTCTTGTGAATAGTTTACACTAATCTAAAAATATTTTAATACGCATTAGACTGCTTGTGTAAAAGAAATGTTTATGTGTAATGTTTCGAAAAAAAACACGCAGGCGACGGCTTAAGTTGCACAATCAGGGAAATTACGGACCCTTTACATCAATTTGTCGTTACACAGCGTACTTTGTCCATTTTTTAAATTATGGTAAAAAAACACTATCTCTCTCCTTAAACGTCATTTATTATGTTCTTTGCACTTTGTATATATTTATTTATATAGATAAAAATTATGGTTTGTGTTTATATGTATTTATTGTATATATGTATATGGTAACCACACAGACTCCTGCAGTATTGTCTCTCCTTTCTTTCTAAATCCATCCAAAGTTTGTCTTTAAAAGATCGCTTTTAGCGATAAGACCGCCCATTGTGTCACGCCTTATAAAATATCTACATTTATATTGTTTAATATGTATGGTGTACATAATAAAGATTATTCTATTCTATTGCCATATTGCCATTTCTTACAACTGTCAAAGAATATTAGTACAGGGTGGGCAACTTGGAGGTATACAACTTTTACTGCCGCCATTTTGTTTTGGCGGCAAAGATGACAGATATGTTTCATGAAAATTATTATGTGTAGATACGGCAAATTTGTTACGAAGCATTTTACGACTGAACAACGTGTTTCAATTATTATAACATTCTACTCATATCAACCCAATCATGTATTCTGTTTGGTGTGGAATTTGGTCAGGAGGAGTAATTGGGCTTCATTTCTTTGAAGATGCTATAGGCGATGCTTTTACAGTGAGATCGGTACCGCGAGATGATAAACAATTTTTTCTTACATCAAGTGAATCAGTTGGACTTAGAAAACATGTGGTTCCAACAAGACGGCGCCACGTGTCATACGGCACGAGCCACAATCGAGACATTGTAAAGAACGTTTCCGGGTCGATTAATTTCGAGAAACGGTGACATTGATAGGCCCCAAAATTCCCGGATTTAACAGCTCCTGACTTTTTTCTGTAGGGCTATCAAAAGGGACGTGTCTATGCTAACAGGCCAATGAACCTTCAACAATTAAAACAAAATATCCAAGACACAGTCACAGAGATAACGCAGGAAATGTGTGAAAATGTCATGAAAAACGCAATGAAAAGGGTTCACATCTGCCATGCTGCTAGAGGTGGAAATTTGTCTGAAATTATTTTCCATACTTTATTGCCGGCCCTAAATATTTAAAAAAAAACTTATTTTTTTTATATTTCATAGAATAACATTTTCAATATAAAGGGTATATCTGTTATTTGCCCACCCTGTAGTTGCGGTTAGATTATACGGACAACAATTTGCTTATTAATTAATTACCCTGAATTTTACCTATTGAAGTGTCATCGCTCTAAAAACTATTTTAATGCATTCAAAAAGTTAGTGATTATTATTTCATATAAAATCTTCATGAGTTTTTTACATCTTCCAATCTTCCGTATTAGCTATAGCTAGGTACTGTAGAGGTCTTTAAGGGGGATGCGGTGATGAGGCAGCCTAATTCAAATTTCCTTACGTGTTTTTGCAATTTAATAATAATAATAATAATTAGTAATTAATTTATCTAAAAGATATGTTTTATTGAAGTAGGTACCTCTCCCACTGTAGGTATCTACCAAAGTAAATAAGTAATAACACCTACTTTACCATTTTAATATTACTCCTGGATCAGTGTAAAAGCGTTCGGAATTCAATAAATGTCCAATAAAAACCCTTTTCGCTCTAAAAGCCTCTAAGACTGTAGTCACGGGAGAGAATGTTATATGTATTAAGTTTTATATTTTTTAAATTGGCCACTCTACAAGTTAGAAATGGCGGGGAATTCAGCTTTTTACACGGATGATGATATTACAGAATATAACACACTAGCTTCTGCCCGCGACTTCGTCCGCGTGAAATTTCTTGTTACTCCGACCCACCCCGTCGCATCGCATCGCCTGCCCGCGCTATTACTTCGTTTTTGCTTAGCGTTCTTTCTGACTTTTTTCTTTTTGCTCGGCTCCTAAAGGTCATAGCGTGATGTTAAATAGCCTATAGCCTTCATCAAGAATTGGGCTATCAAATTTAAAAAAAAAATTTAAATCCGACTGGTAGTTCCAGAGATTAGCGCGTTCAACCAAACAAACAAACAAACTCTTCAGCTTTATAATATTAGTATAGATTCATCACGCCTGTATTCCCCGAAGGGTTAGGCATTTCGCCAGTCAACAGTCATGTTTAATAGGTGGCGAGCTTATTCCATCAACCACAAATCCAGACTCCAGGCTGCCACTGAGACATTCTTGATAGAAAAACAGAATAGCATTTCGCCCGACGCGGAAATCGAACTCGAATACTTAGCAGGAACACTTGCGTCCACTAAACCAACGACGCAGAACTGTGAACTGCATTGCTGTCCTAGTATTCGCAATCGCGTCCTGCTGAGTTTCGGATGCGGATTCGATCCGGGGTCAAGCGAAATGTTATTGGGATTTGCCATTAGGGAAAATAATGTTTCAACAAAAATAGTGTTTCTCGTTTTTTATTTGTATTTATCGTCGTTGCGCATGCAAAAGCCGCTATGTGTTCTTTAGTTATTTTCGGTTCTTTATGCAGTTTTAATCGTTATTTCAAAACACACATACTGTATAAACAGCTATGTGATAAGTGCAATATTTAAAGAGTTAAGGAATGGTAGCTATGTGATATTCATACATCGAAAGTTCCGTATAAACACGCTAAATGTTATAATTCATATAGCTCAAATAAATTCACTAAAAACACATAGCGACTTTTGCATGCGCAACGACGTTATGTGTTTCACGTTCTTTCTGTGTCTAAATAAACGATATTCTTTCTTTCTGAACTTGTTGATTACCTAAGGAACTGTGTACCAAAATCCATATCGCTGATGTAGGCCACACAGCTGCCAAGCTTAAATGGAACTGGGCTAGTTACATCTGCCGCATGCCTTTGGCTGTATGCACAAACTACCGCACAGTGGATCCGACTTTCCGAAACAGCTGCAAATGCAGCAGTGTAGGCCTTGCAAACGCGAGACGAACTAGACTGTTTTCTATAAAACTAGCCATGTGGAGATTTCCTATCGACACATATTCGTAAATGATGTATATATAACCCCATATTTATTAGCCCCTTACCCAAATTTATAAAAAAAAAAATATTTTTTAAATCCTTCCAGTTTATTTAGTGTTCATTTTCGTTATCAAAGGAACTCTTGTGCAAAATTTCATGCTTCTACACCCAGCCGTTTAGGCAGTGCGTAGTTTGTCAGTGAATTAATGAATTTAAGATTTTTATATAGTGGATTTTCTGGCACGTAGATTTTGTTATCGATTTTTTTTTACTGAAACGCGCCCCGCGTGTGTCGATCCCGTGGTAATATCGGGATAAAAACCTATGTGCTTTCCCGGGACTCAAACTATCTCTATACCAAATTTCATCTAAATCGGTTCAGCAGTTTAAGCGTGAAGGGCAAAAACAGACACACTTTCGCTTTTACGAGTATAATATTGGTACGGACTATGGATAACTTTCATCTGAAGAAAAAACACAGTTTGACATATTTTCTATACAAAAACTGCCAACATTCAAGAAAATACGAAACGAGACTATCAAACTGCAGTGATTAAAAAACGTGTTCTTTTACAAGTTAATAAATAGATAATGCATATAAAACGAGGGCTTACGCCTTTGTCCTGCAGGCTAATAGAACATTTCATAATCAAATTGATTGGCAATTTTAATCCTTATAAAATCTAATATCAAAGACTTTCAAGCAGTCTTTGATATTTTTTTCTTGCAACAGAATGTTATTTAATCAGATTGAAAGCCGTATGAGGGGTAGGTTCATAGCTAGACTAGTAATGTACAGAGTTATTGGTAAAACATAAACAACCTCTTAAGAGGTCATTGTACTCATCATTGTGAATAACTTTTACTATAGGACCAAACCTGAAATCGCGAAAAAAAAATCAGCTTACATTTTGACGAGTTATTCGAACGTTTGGTCCCATATTAAAAGTTGTTCATAATGATGAGTACAGACGCCAGCACATCAACCTACTACAATTTGTCAAATTTCTTTAAAAGATTTTCAGCTTTATCGCTAAAGCATAAGGTTTCAAGTTGATTGGAAAAGTTTGACAGTTTCGGGTAGCTTGATGTGCTGGCGTCTGTACAATGACCTCTTAAGAAGTTGTTAATGTTTTACCAATAACTCTATATAAGTCAACGTCAGACGTCGAGGTCAATCTTGAACATTAATAGCAGAAGATTTGTGTCTCTGTTAGTGGGGTCCATAATAAAATACCTAATTGAAGAAAAACGCTATGAAAAGCGATAAAAGGATCATTTGGCAGCAGTTACTTTCCATACAAAACTGCCAAGCCTGAATAAATATAACTATGGAACAAAATCTGGTAATATGCTTAATTTAAAGTTCTATACCCCCGAGTTGGCTATCCTGTATGTTTAGATATTGAGTTACAAACCGTCTGTGTTTATAAGTCCGGTACCTACGTCATTCGGACGGTTATTTCACACAATGACAATAATTAAGTAATTACAACTGGCCTTTATTACTTTGCTCTAGTCAACGATATACAAATTTTGAATCGCATATGACACGTAGTTACAGTCACACAGAGCTACAGTCATCGCCGAGGCGTCATGTTTTCGTTGCATGCGGTTTTAGTAAGTGACCCCATTCTTACCGAACTGAAAGACGTTTCACGTCAAAAGCTGTATTTATAAAGATTGTTATAAAGTATTTTTGTATTACCGATCGATTTTGTGAACATAGCTCATTTTTCTTCTATTTTATTTTATAACCTATATGTCGTTCAACTATCGATATCTTGTACAATGCGTGCCACGAAAGATGAGACTTGACCCCGCCTCCCCCGCTCTTTTCGCCGCCCCTATGACGTCCGGTCTCGTCCCGCACTCAGACCTCATACCGCTAAAGATACCTAAAATCGTGTTCTGCGCAAGTCAAACCACGTGGTGTGTCAAGTCTCATCTTTCGTGGCACGCATTGTACGCACTATTCCATTCTCAGCTAGTGCTGTGCACTTCTTCTGTAAGTGACGAATTCACAATTCCTTAAACTGAATGTGATTTTTGTTTGTGTATGTCTTAGTGAATAAGATGTTGAAATGCCAAGTCCTAAGTCACTTCATGATGCTATCCCTCCCTGCACTTACCTGCTTACTTACCACATAGCCCGTTCACACTCCAACTAAGTACCTCAATACGTACCTCGGAGTAGGATTTCTCTATTGCTGACCGCTTGATGGTGTAAGTGCGCAAGTCTTCGAGCAAGTCGCATTCATGCTGATTCTTTGCATGGAGTTTCGCAATCTGCTCAGTGTGCAGGTTTTTGAGAAATTTCGTATAGTTGCTCTGTAACAAAGAGAGGGATTATGTTAGAAGGTTTAAACTTGTGATAAGCATACAATTAAACAAATAGTTTGTTGACAATAAAGTGGTGGAAACACCTGGATAAGGCACGCAAGGAACCGGGAAGTTTGGGTAGAAAAAAGGGGAGGTCTATACCCAGTTGTGGGTGATTCCAGGCTGAAACGATGACAATGATGAATGTGTTGGAAGGTTAGTTATAAGTCCGCTGGCAAGTTTCTGGTGTGAACAGCTCAAAGTTGGGCTACACGAGATTGACTGTTGGACACAAGCATCTTGTATCCATTTTGCCCGGTGAGGTATCCAACACTATTTATCATAGGTTTGGTCGGATATGATGAACTGAGGGTCAGGAGGCAACTCACACTTACACTTATAACTTTAAGATAATTAGAGTGAAGATACACAATGCGAATATATTGCGAAGGGCGGAGCTAGTCGTGCCAGATGGGTATGCGCACGGAACAGATAATAAGGTTGGAAAGGCCCTCGCTGCAATTTTGTACTAGGACCAGTGTCGCCGCTTGACTCCCACTATTTTAATTTCTACACATACGCAATACTATGTTTACAAATATTTCGCACACAACCAAATCACACACACATAAATCTCAGGGCAGATATTCGTTCGCCCACTAGCAATAAGCTCTCGTAGGCATAGACACTCAAACACGCATAAATGCAATAAAAATTTTCATACACGCTAGTGCTTGACAAAGCCGATATTCTTTGTCGATAAATTATCTGATGAATTTATGGGGAAAAATGAAACATTAAATAAATATTAAGAAATAATTTTATTTTACTTTGATTAATTACAAATAATCACTGTCCTTGGAATAAAATATATTTATTAAGTAATTGGCGCTTGCTATTAATTGCGAACGAATTTTTCAAAACAAAGTGTAACTTCAAGTTAATATATTTTTCAATAATTGCTTTGGTGAGGTCTGTGACGTGGTTTGCTGTAGGGTACTGGCCAATTTGATGATAAATTATGTTTTTGAAAATTTCACTCCCAACAAAGTGACGCATAATTTTTGTCACCAACATTTTTTTATTTATATTATGAAGAGTTTCTGTATAAATTTTGATAACAGATTCTGATATTTTACAGATCTGTATCAAATCTCTTGACGGATATAACAGACCACCCTTATCTTTAGCAACTATAAATGTATGTTCTTCATTTATGCTATTGGACAATAGCGCTCCAATGCATTATCGCAATCTATTTTTTAATTAAAATATGAGCTATGTATCCTGCAATATGGCTAATGATTTGAATGCTAAAATCTGAGATGGTATTGACAAATGCGTTAATATCTTCTTCGTTATTATCATCATCATCATCATCTTCAACGGCAATCCTTCGTATGGATCTATTAATTCGTGCTACAGGAGATGATGCACAATCAAGAATTGAAATATTAATGTAATCAATAAATAAATATGGAACTTAATTCCAACAAGCTAGCATTTTTACAAAACTTACCAAAGAATTTGAACAAATCTGAACGATTTGTTCTCTCGGGATCGCCTCTGGTTTTAAGTACCTATAACCTGATTTTTTAATGATAAAATCATTTTCACTAAAATGCTTAGAACAAATAGTACTCGTCTTTGTCGGCATCCAGTTTCCTCTACCTGTCGCGTCAATCCATTGTTCCCTGGCGTTAGGTTTTTTAGGAAACCTAAAATTTATAATTTATTGCATCATTTCAAATTCCTCAATTTTATTTTACTAAATGGTGTAAATAAAACTTTTAAGAATATAAACGTAAATATTTAAATATAAAAATATTAATACACATAATGCATAATTAAACTTAAATAAAAAATCAGAGATTAGTATACTAGTAGATGACAGTTCTATGTCCCTTTATAACATTCGGTAGGATTCATTCAATGATTAATATAATATTTAATGTATGTACCTACTCAAAATACGTCTAAATAAAAATATACTATCATTAATTATTAATTAAATATAAAATAATCTAAAAATTATCTTGGCAAACGTAAATATAGTCGAGAATTCTATCGATGATTTTATTTAACCACATGGTTACCTCACTAAACAATAATTGTAATAAACAAAGTTATTTTAAGTAAGATATTATTACTGATAATAATCATTTGTATCAAACACTCATACTGAATATCGACATTGTTTACAACTTGGTACAACACTATCGAAACGCATGAATTTCGTCGAATTTCAGCTTGGCTCGGCGCACGCGACTTTCGCAGTGAACGCAATACATTGCGCGATCACTCATCTAGTACAAGATGGTACCCATGAATTGCAAGCAATGTATAATTTTGCATCTGTTTGCGATTGTATCGTTTTTGTTTACAAACTACATAATACTATTGTAATAATTACAAATATCACTTGTATTTTAAGGTTTTTGGATTTACCGTTGAAAAGAAATCGCTTCCCGGGCTACACTACACACCTGGCTTCTTTTCCGACACGTTATAATAGCGCAAGACGGCATGATTCTTTTTTTTTCGCGGAGTTTTGCACGTTGTCCCAACATGAGCGCGACTGTTGACCGGTGAACCAAATTTCGGTTGACTTATGAACGTTTGCTCACAAGTGCGGCGCGCCTGCCCCGCCCACAAGGCCCTTCTAACCTCTTTTATCTGTTCTGTGGGTATGCGGGTCGTCGTCGTCAGCCGCGGTTGCTGGCGGTACCGCGCGCGCGAACTTAATTGCTGTGTGAGGCGCCGTTGAAGTTCGCGCTCCGCAGTCTCAACCTCATTGCTGATGATGTAGACATATTCTGTTGCTTTTTGGGTGAATTTGAAAGAAGTAAAGTAAAAGTTTGGAAATGACCTTACCCACGCCACTATTCGATTTGATCCATACTTCCAGGGACACCCTGTATAGTCCTCCAGGCCGTATTTCGGCCATGCGGCCAATCTCAACATTTACTTTTGCGGGAGATAATACACAGGAAAACATTTTAACCAGTGGGCAAATAATTGTAAACGTGAATTCAGCATAATATATGATTCTAGACCCACCTAGCGTAGAATTTTTTCGGCTAGTAAAAAAAAATTGTTGTTCCATACATTTTAACCGTGTAGGTACTGTACTTTTCTATGAAACAGCAGATTTGTTTTTCGATAACCGACGAAAAATTACCTCAATTATATGCTGAATCCTGTAGAACACAAGTGTGGGCACACTCAGGCGCAGTCTGTATTCCCTCGCTCTCAAAGTCCGATGGCACTATCACACCGCCAACTTCCAACTCCGGGCTTTTATTCGCTTTTTCCATTAGATACATAGTTCTATTTAGGTAAAGACCTATTTAATTGACAAGAAAAGATCAGAGAAAAGAAATAAGCTCTCTAAGTGATTTGTTTTGAAAGCAACGGGTGTATTGCGTAAATAGACAACGTGACCATCTTCTAGAGAAAAAAAAACAAAATTGTTTATGGAAAATTACAAAGAGAAAAACGCTTCAAGCATTCGTGAGATACGATATAAAAAAGATATTATTATTACTTATTTTATGTTTTTATTACTTATTTTTTTTTAGACCCACTTCATAGGATCATTTCTACAGTAAGCTCTTCTCGAGACTCACTACTTATTTTATTTCTACCTAGAAATAAGTAATCCTTAAGTACCAGCGGTACTATTCTGTAAAAATCTCACCATGAAAACTTAGGTGAAGTGAACGTGGAGTGAGCTGTCAATAGTGTCAATTTCTAGTAAAAACAAACTCACTTCACCTAAGTTTTCACGGTGAGATTTTTACAGAATCGACCGGCAGGTACTAAATTACCTACGCGGGAGTGAATTTGACACACCGAGATTTAGAACTCATGTAACTCTCACAAGTTGTAATTGTAATTTGTTATGATGAGACACTAGAGACGACGATCTAAAAACATCGAACTTTTAAACACAATGTGCACTGGGATATGTTGACTAAGTTTATCCATTAACCGTGTACCGTGTTTGACTTTAAAATGTTCTCCTATCTTGAGCAGGTTTGTATAAGTATTTTTTTGCCGAATAATAATGTACAGTATTTTTATCTCACGAAGCGACGCGCTTTTCATGTGATAACTAAGGTGTACAAACACGCTGTGAATGTGTGCGTGAAGACGAGTAGCGTCAGCACATAACACACACATGCACACACACACACACACACATTTTCGACTTCGCCATTGTCTCGGACGGTACCGAGAGCTCCTGCGCTTACACACACACGTAGGTACAGTGTGTTTTTACACTTGGTAACCACAAGTAAACAGCGCGTCGCTTTGTGAAATAAAAATACTACACCTAACTATGCTCGGTTAAGGGCTATTTTCAAACAAACTTTCCCACAAAACGGGCGCATGTCACCTTTTCGAACTGTCATTTTCATTCAAATGTTGACAATGACGTACCTAGTAAAAAACTAATAAGGCGCAATTAATAATCAACCTTAAGTCTGTATATTTTTAGATTCTAAGCTTAAGAACCTAAATTCTAGGAACCTCTTTAATTAATTAACTATGATCACACCCCGCGAGTGCTCACGGAGCTAAAAACCGCGACAGATGCATGCACAATGGTCAACTATGATCTACATCACGCTACACTGGATCATAAAACACTAAAGTAATCAGCGTTATGGAAGCAGGTTTTACCCGGGTATAACGCCAAACCATGTATATCGCGAATAACTTTGAAAACCAGTCGCCGATCCGATAGCCAAAAACAATAGACGAATTTCACGGATAATAGACTCACATAATGGCTAGTGATAAGCTGCAATTTCTTGTGCGCGCAGGTAAAATGAGTGCGTACATAAGTAGGTACTAATTTAATGCTTCAATTTATACTACAATACGTACGATAATCGATAAAATCATACATAAAGGAAGTTTTATTCAGATATTATCAATTTCATAAAAAATATAACACCAAATAAATAGACTATATTGATTAGAGCAAGTACATTCCTAGCAATGTGCGTACAGTGATGAAATGAAACAACAATGCGAATACCCGAAAACCGTAATCCTCAAATGCCGCAAGCGGAGTTTGTAAGGACTACCCGTGAATAATGCCTATACCAATACCAATAACCGTAATCCTAAAACCGAGAACCGAAGGGCAGGCATGATTGATGCATCGCGGTTAATTGTTCAATCATCTAATTGAGCTTATCTTAAAAGAGCTAAAAGAATCAATTATGATTGTATCCTTTGATCAGCCGGTCGATTCTGTAAAAATCTCACCGTGAAAACTTAGGTGAAGTGAGTTTGTTTTTGCTAGACATTGACACTATTGACAGCTCACTCCACGCTCACTTCACCTAAGTTTTCACGGTGAGATGGTTACAGAATCGCACTGCTGATATCCTTCGATCAGAGGCGGATTGCGAACGGATTTTTTAAATTCTGTACAAATATTGTTCAGTTTTACAGTGGCTTCTTGGACGCATAATTTATTTAGTATCGGATTTTAGTATGGTACTTCATTTAGTGATTATCATGTCCTAGTTAAATGGAATTGAATGAAACTTTATAACAATCTGATAGAATGATGGAGATATAGAACCACATTGAGTATGACGATCTTGGATATAATATTACTTGGATCTTATAAATAAAATTAATCTATCATTATAATCAGCCTATAATGTTCCCACTGGTGGGACACAGGACACACACACACACACAATGACGTCTGTAGAAAATAACTGTCAAATGCAGTGATTACGCACTTGACAAGTGTCGACTACTGCAGTGCGATTCTGTAACCATCTCACCGTGAAAACTTAGGTGAAGTGAGCGTGGAGTGAACTGTCAGTGTCATCTTACCAGATACTAGGGATTGACCAAGCATACATTTACAATCATAATCGAGATTTTAATAATATTTTTTTAGCCTAATCCTATTGATATTTTTATATAATTCAAAGCTAGTATTTTAGTGGTCAAAACATTAATATTTTGTGGGGTTTTACTTACAATAAAATAGCAAAACAGAAGCGCAGTCAGAATCTCAATCCTGTTTTTTTTTATTTTTTCCCTAGTCTACTAAGTCCTTATATAGACTGAGGCGCGAGCGCGTCACGCACGAACAGTAAATAAAATTAAAACTTTCACGTTTATGACAGCTAGACTGATGAAAATACGCATCGACATTGTTTGGTTATTATGAGCAATTGTAGATCGAGTCTAGTAAAGACTGCGACGATGTTCAGCGTTGTTATTAACCCAAATCTATTGAATTAGAAGAGATAACCGAGTGTGTCAAGTCATCGAGTGCTAACGGATGCCTAGCTGACGGACCATAGAATGTAATCCCACGTAGTTTGTGTGGCGTGATCACTTCACCCGATTCACGACACTAAATGTCGTAAATCGGGTGAAGTGAAGGTGAAGTGATAAGATCACGCCGCGCTTGCGCGTTAATCACTGTCATTATCACATTGCAGCGGTGCTATTCTGTAAAAAAACTCACCGTGAAAACTTAGGTGAAGTGAGCGTGGAGTGAGCTGTCAATGGTGACAATTCCTAGCAAAAACAAACTCACTTCACCTAAGTTTTCACGGTGAGAATTTTACAGAATCGACCGGCAGATTGCGTGATCACTTCACCTTCACTTCACCCGATTCACGACATTTAATGTCGTGAATCGGGTGGAGTGAAGGTGAAGTGATAAGATCACGCCGCGCTTGCGCGTTAGTCACTCATTATCACATTAGAGATTTGTTTTTACATATTTAACTTGTAAGGCGTCATGTATAAGAACATTAGGAAAATGCAATACCAACGTCAAATAAGTGCAAATATTTTATCGCTCATCGCGCGCCCGTGTTTGCACTGCACCTCTAGTAACCCTTAAATGAAGAAGTGGTTGGTGTCAACCCTGAAGTGTATGTATGGTCCCTAATAGTGCATAACGTAGTAAGTACTCCTTTAGAATATAAGTAAGCAGTTTACATCAATGCGCATTGTAACATAAATTCACTAGATATTCATTAAAGCACATTCTATCAAGCTGGTTGTCTAATTCTAACGACCCTTGAACCCCCAACATTTCATGGCGACCCTGCCTTAGAGTCTGCCAAGGGGCAGATTAAGCAAAGTTTTCGTTGAGCGATTTTCAAAATGTGTAACTAAAGTAGAAAAAGACGAGGTATTCGCCAATCAAAACGCGGCTGGTGGAGGTGTTGACGCCGAGGTGGTGTTGCCATGGTTACGAGATTCGAGTGGAGTGATATATGGTACATTCCGAATTACACTGTAATCGACTACAGCGCGCTTGCACCTTGACCCCAATTCTGCTGTATGGTATTTATCTATTATTCCCCGCATAATCTTACCACGCCGTACGGTTGTCAAGCGTGGTATTTTGACAGTTCAAACCGGTTTCGGTCATTGTGTCATAGAGAATACGTTAATAGCAGATGTAGTGATTAGGTTATTAAGGAATTGACGTGGTTTCGAAGTAATGAATCATTAAGTGGTCATAGTGAATTAGGGCCCTTTTCTGAATTAACGTGAACGCGATAACGATGTCCCGTGAATCGACATATATGAAGTCATGGCATGTGTCATCTTGCGATAACGCCGACTACCGACCATGCCCTAAATTAATAATTATCACCGATCTTTAAACTAACGTGGCATTTTCGAAATTGTGCTTCTGGCTACAGTCGCCACCTTACCAAAGAAGAGGAAATTCGTGGTGTATACACAAATAAATACTATAATCCAACCATGAGTAACTATTCAAGTGAATAGGTATATTACTGACTCTCAGCTGCCATAGTGGTCATTTATCTAAATCGGAAAGCAAATTATTCATGTGAGCGATGATGACTTAATTCGGAATGAGCCATATTTCACGCCGCGCAAGCGCGTTAGGCGCTGGCGAATGTTTTGACCACTAAAATACTAGCTTTGAATTATATAAAAATATCAATAGGATTAGCATTAAAAAATATTATTAAAATCTCTTTTATGATTGTAAATGTTTGCATTTGCATGGTCAATCCCTAGCATCAGTGGGATGACACTGACAGCTCACTCCACGCAAGTATTCACGGTGAGATTTTTACAGAATCGACAGGCTGAAGGCCAATAGAGGCCTATTCAATCAAATGTAAGCAATATCGCTGTCGCGAGGCAGTGATACTGGTCCAAAGTAACTAACCAGACGGTGACGGTGGACCTGCTCCACCCAGAGCGGGAGGGGTCATTTGATGATTTCCCAACCTGAAAAAAAAGAAGGTGGACCTACCGACTATCGGAAAATATCGCTTATTTATGTCTGATTACTCTCGTGCTTAAAAATGCTTATATTCATGTCGCAAATTTCACGACAATTAATATGAATGTATTTTTGACAGATTGAAAGTGAAATAAGAATGTGAGCCGTCTTAAACATAGTGGAATTGCCCTTCCGCTCAAAGGATTAAACCACAGGCAACTGAGGTAGGTATCACGCTATCAAAAGTGGTGCTTACACCTTCCATTTGAGTCCATAGTCAGGGTTGGGTACTCTCTAAAGGCTTACCGATAGCCAGTTTAAGGTCACTTGAGAACACGTCAAACTTTACTTTGATATTAGGTACGTAAACGTCCACGAGAGGAGACTGGGCCTGATTGTAATAAGTTGAGGTGTGGTCTTACAAAAGGGTTTTATTTTTCTATTTCAAGTTGTGAAAAATCAACCCAATTTATAATGTGGAAAATGAGAAATTTAAAAATTAAGATGAGGTAAAAATGGAATATCGATTTAATTATAATCGATTAACGTGACAGAGTAATACTATTTAAAAAATGCTTTTACCAGATGATTAATTAAATTATAATAATTAAATTTATTACAATTTATTTATTTAATAATGGCACTCCAACGACTTATTCACTAATACATTTTTTGGGGTACTGTAACAATTACACTTAATATCTGAGTGAGTTTGTCACTTACAGGTGTGCACAGCACATAACGTACAACTAACGAATAAACGTTAAATTTTACGTTTTTAAGTTACTACGGTAGAATTAACGTACTAACTAGTAAAAAAATATATATCTACATAATAAAGATAAATCTTACGAAATCGATTCACGTCTCCTTTCTTTGTTTAGAAAAAAAAAGGTGTAAACTTAGAATTTCGCATGCTGCATTTTTAAGAAATCACCATTGTAAACTAGAGTTCGATAAGTACTCAACTTTAAGGGGGAAGCGCTAAGGTAGCCCGCGAAATTCAAAATGTCTTACGTTTTTTGCAATTTGCTGATCAGTATTAAGTTGTATGTTGATTAATATATGAATCACGGCCGTAAGAAATATGTGTTTACAGAATTATAATCATTAAAGTCATCAACACAACTCTCTAAGACCACGTAAGTCCAAAGAATAACTGTTTCATGAAATCATCATTCCAAAAAACCTCAAAAAAAATTGAATTTCGCGGGCTACCCTGGCGCTTTCGCCTTAAGTTCTAAAATTATAAACCGCATCAGCGTATTATGTTCCAACAGATCGGACACAGGCCTTGTCTCTATGAGAGGGAGTGGGCCGGTAAACCGCCAAGCGGGTCCACTGCGGGTTGGTAGATGTCACATGTCTTTGAATTTTTGGTTCTAGGACATGGCGGTTTACCGGCGGTCCGACAAAGCCAATGAAGGCGATCTATGTACCTAATAGTAAGCTCTCGAATGTTTGTTACTGCATTTAAATCAGGTGGAAGCGTTGCGAATCACGAACGCCGCCCCCGAGTTGACAAAGGGTTTTAATTACATGTTTCAGGCGCGCCCATGAAACGCAACTACCTAATTGCTGCATGGACGGACGACACATCGCCCAAGTATTTCGCGAACAATTAGCCAATTAATTATTCGGTTGGAGTTTTAAAACGGAACGTGTAATTTGTGTATTGCTGTTTGATTTGTAACTGAATACTAATTATTAGTCTGCATACACAGGAGCGGCACGCTTCATAGGCTGCAGTTGCGTGCACAGCTACATGGACCTCCACAATGAGGGTTTTCGTGAAAATTTACGACACCAGTTGGCACCATTGTGACAAGAGGTCTTTCAATATAAAATATATGATGACGTTCATCATTCGATTCGATTCATTCATTCGTTCATCATTCAGTCATGACTAAAGAAAATATAGGCTCTTTGACAGATGCCTGGACCTGACGTGTGACCTAGCGAACGTCATTTCAGAAAACCCTCATTCCACATCACAGTAAACTAGGTAATACTACTACATTGCGCCTGTTAAGACTGGTTTCTGACATTCGGGCTTCTGACTATCGTATACTTGCATCAATAATCACAAACGAAACAGAAACAAAGAATAGAAAAAATATTTTTATTTCTTGCTCCGATGGAAAATATTTGCTCTGTCTATTTGAAAGCTTATGGGCTATGGGGTGACCAATATGCGACTTAAAGTTAGCTAAGTATTTCTATAAGAGCCTAAGGCATAAAAGATCTATTTGAAGTCAATATTACTTAGATGCCTTAAAGTTTATCATCATATCGCTTGTCCTTATCCCAATTAATTTGGGGTCGGCACAACATGTCTTTTTTCCATGTTTTTTTTTTCTCTTTTAGTCGTTATCTCGGTCACCTTAAAGTCATGCCTTAAAGTTTACAGATATTATTTTCTTATAAATTCACTAATAGTGAATTTATAAGAAAATAATATCTGTATTCCACATATCACACAGTAGAAATACTTTTATGAATGGGAAGATATTTTTAATTGAATTTTTCTTTGGCGTCCGCTCGATGAACGGCGGTTAGGGCATGGAAATTAAAAAGGCATGAACGTTTGTATTATTTAATGTTGACTTGAACAAAGGGTTTAGGGTATAGGTGCAGGCAAAAGCATTCGGTGCAAACTGTTAATATAAGTTGGTTATCGATAAATAAATAAATAAAATTCCTCTTTCCACTGCACTGCCAATATTATTCAAAGTCAAAGCATTTTTTTGAAGTGAAAACTTCTTTAGCGGCGCTGTGTACTTTTTTTGGAATGGGTAAAAACTTCTAAACTGGCGTCAGGTCACGTGACCCTGATCGAAAATTCGTAAGACGTAAAACGTAAGACAGCGCCATCTATGCACATCGGGAAGAACTACGAGGGCCTCGCGTACTAACTACGTAGTTCATCCAACAACGACGAGATGGCGCTGAACCACGGATATATAACATTTTGTTTATAAGACGATTCACAAAATACACTCGTAATTGTTCAAGTTTTCACTTCTGTTGGCACTACCGGAGTGCCAGTGTTTTTTTCGAATAGGCACATAAAAGGCACTATTTGACGTCAGAATTTACAATAAAAAAGCGTGTTAAAAAATAGAATTGTTTCTAGTCGCTCCTTCAAAAAGGTAGTTTTTATGAAGAAGAATGAGCAAGAAACTCCACCGTTACTCTTTTATTATTAAGAAAAAAATCGACCTTTTCATCGAATTCAATCATGTGCTAAATTCATGGTAAAGTTTACACATTGGCCCTGCCACCCTGTATTCGATTCTAATGTACAGAGAAAACAAGCTTTCCCCTGTCATTAAAATTCACTCGAATACAATTTATGTAATCCCTACAACACACGGAAAGAACCTATTCTAGTTTCCACATGCCGCTGAAAGTCTAGATCAAAGCTTACAGTTATTTATAACCGAGCCAAGGGCACAGCCACCGCGCCGGGCGGCTTACACCGGCCAGACCACCTCAAGTCACGGATAAACTTAGCTCCGGATAAAGAACCTTTCGACATGGAAATTATTCTATAGAAATATCAGTACCTTGCTAGTAAGTAAACACGGCCACACACCGTATAATAAAGTAAGGTTTATTTGGGTACTTATGAAACGTCAGAAGCTAGTTGCACGGTTCCAATTGGTCATTTCCTATGGAGAAGAGCCGGCAAGAAACTCCACGGTTACTCTTTTAAAAATTATTGACTATTACAATGTTTTCAAATTACATTAGGTATGGAAGGACACCGTAGGCCTGTCCTGTCAATAAGTTCCAAGTACTTGATAAAATAAAAAATGGCCTACAGATCTAAAGTCTACCAGGCGTACAAAGTCCTCACATTTACAAAATATAAAATAATCTATATATCAAAAGGATAAATAAAATATAAAAACCTATTACAAAATTGACAACCAAATGAATTGCCATTACAATCACTAATAACGAGTTGAAATTAGAATTGTCTGTATATAATGTCAAATAATAAAAAGATTGTCAAAGAAGTATGTAAAAAATAAATAAAAAATCAACATCGTAATTTGAGAGCAGCTAAAGACTTTTACGTAGTTATGCCGTTTCGTACGTAGTTTTGCCGTTTATTCCAGGTGGAAGAACCCAATATGTATTACTTTGCCCGACCCGGGAATCCAAACCAGGACCTCATGCTCAACAGTATATATAGCGCTTGATCAACACTAGACCAACGTCTTTAAGTAATACAGTTGCTTAAATATTAGCAAGACTACTAAAATCTCTCAAAATCAAACAAGAATGTCATACTAGCATAACGTAATTATCGAATATATTACTCAGTTTCTGCCACTGACGTCACCCGTCAAAAATGATGTCCAAAATGATAGTGTCCACCGTCCAGCGACGTTAGTGGAAAATCACCCTTTCGGCAACAACGTCACTCAAACAAAAAAGCACATATTTTACACACCAAAAATAAAAATAGCACGTTGATGCCCGTGATGACGTCACTTCAAAGCCTTTGACGAGCTACCTGCAATCTCTGACGGATTCCATTATCGAGCAATTTTCAAAGTGTTCCATTGGCCCGCTCGTGCTGTTGAGTAACTTTCATAAAATTGCCTGGAGTGAAATTGATGCACGTTACAAGTTAACAGTTAGTTTACATACTAACTCTCGACATGAGAGCACTCCTCATAACTTTGTTGCAATTTAGTTAACAGCGACAAAGTCACTCCGTACTAACATTGTAACTTTTAAAATTGAACCTGCATTGCATTATGAGTAGGTACTGCGAACCGGTACAAAGGGATACTTTTAAAATTTAATTCATATTTCCGAGAGCTTACCAAAAAGTCCTTTGTCTGTTATTATTTGTATTCCAGTTACAAAACGAACGAATTCTAGGAACAATGAAACAATTCGTGGAAAGCATAGACATTCGGGATTCTGATATTTACCTACATGGTCGCAGGTATTCGTTGATTAACTAGAGAGCAGAATTTTACTGACTCGTGGTTCAGATACGCAGTCGATCCATGTAAAATACTGGTATTCAGGTACATTCGGGTAGACTAGAAACCGACCCCAACACAGTTAATAAAAGTCTAGGCAGATTGTATTAACTATAATACCGGTCAATCAAAACCATCCTTACTAAACTAAAATTTATAATAAAGTAATTATTATAAATTCTCGGTTGAACGGAACAAATAGAGATATACAACAAAAATAAAAGCCAACTACTTGCCAGAATCGATTCAATGTTTTGTTTATTTAAAATTGACCGAATGTTTATTTTTAAATCGAACTACGCTCATTATTTTCTATTTAAAAAAAAAAGTGCGAGCTGAGTATTAAACAAAACACACAACACAACATTGCTATTATATTATTGTTTTTTTATTTCGTTGTTTTGTACCAATACGTGGTGTATCCGTTATAATTTGATTTTACTAATATAACGCAGTATATTTGTATTTACGTGAGCCATTATTGGACAAGTTTTGATTAAATTTAGTCAACCTCCGGTTCACGGCTTAGTAGATAAAAAAGTAAGCGATAGTAGTAAGGCTTAGTAGTAAAGGCTTAGTAGTAAGGCTTAGTAGATAAAAAAGTAAACCTTTGACAGCACATATTACGTACAATGTTTTAAGGTTTTTTCACCGTTATTGAAGCTAGCATTCGTAAAGACAGTGGTATACATCATTGCTATACTATATCATTGAATGATATAAAAAATAGCCTAAAAATAGCCTAAAATGATATAAAAAATAGCCTAGATTAAGTGGCTTATGAACAAGAGAATCGGTTTCACTGTGTGAATGGTGCAACTACAGTTATACGTTTTAATATCTATACTAATATTATAAAGCTGAAGAGTTTGTTTGTTTGTTTGGTTGAACGCGCTAATCTCTGGAACTACCAGTCGGATTTGAAAAATTCTTTATGCATTTGATAGCCCAATTCTTGAGAAAGGCTATAGGCTATTTAACATCACGCTATGACCTTGAGGAGCCGAGCAAAACGAAAAAAGTCAGAAAGAACGCTAAGCAAAAACGAAGGCAGGCGATGCGATGTGACGGGGTGGGTCGGAGTAACAAGAAATTTCACGCGGACGAAGTCGCGGGCAAAAGCTAGTTAGTTTAATAAAATCCTCTTTACATGTATCTGACAGGACTAGATTAAGCTTCATGTATGAACATGGAAGCCTCGTTTGAGTACACACGATACTGGGTATGTATTGGATTGGTTCCATCCCGTTATCTCATGAACCGTGATAGCTAGACAGTTGAAATTTTCACAGATGATGTATTTCTATTGCCGCTATAACAACAAATACAGAATGAAATAAATATTTAAGGGGGCTCCCATACAACAAACGTGTTTTTTTCGGCGTTTTTGCCTTGTGGTACGGAACCCTTCGTGTGCGACTTCGAGTCGCACTTGGCCAGTTTTTTAATCTTCCGGGATAAAAAACGCCCGATGTACTTTTTCGGTTTGATACAACCCAAACGTTCTGTCAGAATCGGGGAATTGGGTAATTTAGTTACAAAGATTTTTATATAATTTGCACAACATTGCGTGGGGAAAAAGGAACAAAAACATGGACTCATTACAAAATAAATAACTACTCTTTTGTAGTAACAAAATTTAATAACAGCATCAAAAAACTCTATACATACAGAATGTACCGAATTTCGTTAATTTTCAATAAAATGCCATCAAAAACATAACTTGTAAAAAAAAACCGGGCAAGACCGAGTCGGACTCACGCACCGAGGGTTCCGTAACATCATATGTTTTTAAATTTTCATCGGCGAGGCCTATAATCGTCAGAGAATTTTAACACTGCACTGCAATGTAGAATATTGCAGTTTTATGTTAGCGCCATTTCTTAACCGATAGTGGAACTAATGTAACTTTTGTTGCTGATTTCGGAAAATGTGTGCTATTTAATGACTTCGTTTTATATTTCCTGAAATCTTTACATAAACTTCTATCACATAGAATAATTTCAGATTTTTCACTTTGCAAACTTGCAAGAACGGTATTTTTTTACATTTTTCATCAAAAGTCGAAAACTGTGCGGCATAAGAAAAAAGAAAAAGTGTTTAAGAATGTGCAAACTGTGCTCTTTCATATGATACCCCACATGCCCTAGTGCCCCACTTCGAATTTTTCAGACCCCCTTTCAGTCCCTGTTGCAAAAAATATACATATATTTTTCATCTAAAACTATTCCAAATTTCAAGTTGATAGCATTAGTAGTTCTTGAGATATCCAGCTGTGACAGACAGACAGACTGATTCTCACCACGAGGGTTCCAATTTATCATTTTGGTATGGAACTTTAAAAACCAAGTTTCGCAAGTCATTCTTGAATGCAACACAATGCATCTCACAAGTAGGTAATACATATTATATTAAATTAGATTGTTTAGTGCGATTGCCAAGTCAATCTATTTATTTAAAACATAAAAGATTTTAATATTGATATGGTCACTATAAGATGTTGTTAGGTTAGCTAATTACGTAATAACTTAAGACGAAGAAGGTCCCTTATGTAGGGACTGAATAAATTAACCAACTTGGTATTACATGGATTTTACAACTTTTTACGGTAGAAGAACTGACTTGCGAGACTTGTTTTTTTTTACAAGTTATGTTTTTGATGGCATCTCACTTCTTTTTATACATAGTCCTACTTTTTTTCCTTTCCGGTACCTTTTTACTTTTTTTTAACATATTCCGTTGACCATTTTACAAGTTACCTTAGAACATAATTATACCTATTATTCCATTATATTATACGTACACAAGTACACTGATTCATTCACTGCAAATGTAACTTTGTAATCCTATATATTTATATTGGATTACAAGTTATTTATACAGTTGGTGTATCTAGAAAAGTGGACCAAATTGCAAATTATTTTAGTTTTTCCTTGATTTATACACTAAACACTAATTGTATTCTAAATTTGAAGCCTCTTAGAATTGTGATGATTGGTCAGTCAGTCAGTGAGTGAGTGAGTGAGTGAGTGAGTGAGTGAGTGAGTGACAAAATTAAGAAACTAACTAGTACCTAATAATTCTTAATTTTTGAACATGAAAAAAAATTGAACTATTAATACATATACTTAGTTCAAATTAAATTAAATTTGAAATATACTGTGTTTATACAATGCCTGCTTGGTTACTGAAAATTCAGGCTTCTAGTTTTATCCACAACGAAGTTATAGCGGGGTTGACCTGAACTGTTTCGAGAAAAGGATGGTACGGCCGTGCCGCTTTTTGCTCAACTTGGCGGGGCACTGCCGTACCCCCAGATAGTACTAAATAGTTCTGAAAAAAGAGGTCTTTCCAGTTTTCAGCCCATAACGTTACGAAACAATTTAAATAGAAAGCATAACTCTGAAGAATATTTAGCACCGAATGAAGGGCCCCGGCGTAAATATTGGCAATAAAACCCGAGAGAACGCCGGTTGCCGACATAAGTTATCACATAAGTTAGGCGAGATACCTATATTTAGGACATGTGTGATTGATTTTGCCATTATTGGTGGTATGAGGGGCGCGTGGCTTAAACAGACACACCGGTCGATAGAAGAAGAAAGTTAAGCTATGCTTGCTGACGGGTGACGATCTATATCGAGACCCCTCCCTGCATCGGATAACACGTTAAGCCGTTGGTCCCGGCTGTCATTCGTATATCTTTGACAGTCGTTACGGGTACAAAAGGAGGATGTTCTTAATAGTCGACGCGCAAACGTTCTTGCAAAGACTAATAACAAAGAGAATAGTCTTTGACTAATAATAATTAGTCCGTGAGTGTAACATATTAAAAGTTTAATGGTACATTTTATGACAATCCTTGTACAGTCTTCAATAGGCAGGCTTCAAAGTAAGGGTACCCCCTTGGTAATGACATCGAACCTATTTAAGGTTTTGTAATGCAACGTACATAGCGTGTAGGCACTGCGGCTTAGCAATGCGATGGTCTCGAGTTCAAATCCGCGGATGAGAATATTTTTTTAATTTTATTTATTTCCCTTTATTTATTTATTTTTTAGATTATTTTCGTTAATTATTATTAAGAAATCAAATGGAGGTTTGTAATAAAAGCTAGGCATTTTGAAAAAACAATATTCATTTATTTTTCTAATTACATTTCTAGGACTTCATGGGATTTCGGTGGCACAGTGATCACGTGCTGCCGTGCATAGCGAGGCTCAGGGGAGGCCCCTTTACAGTCTCCCCAGGGATGTGCCTTACAGGCGTTGCACGGGAGGGTTCCGGAATTGGTCTTTTAAGAGGAACCGGGACCACCCCTATGTGCTGATGGTGATCACCGGGGTGGTTTTAGTGAGGTAAAAATCCCACACTCCCCGACTTCCCTCCCCGGAGGTCGGGTGCCTTTTAAAGGTTTCCCGCCTACAACAAAAAAAAAAAAAGGACTTCATGGGATTTACTTCCTGGTTGAATATACAGATTTCTATCTGTGTTAAATTGGGGTTATTTACTTAGAATATTAACTAAACACAAAATAGATACCCTAGTTTGATTTAGAACGTTTATCATTAGATAACGGTTCGTAATACAGGTTATCGAGCAATCCAGCTAAGGAATGCAATGAACTTCGATTCATAGAACCATTTAGTACTGATTACAGACAACTGTAGAATCAGAAGACCACTGCTAGATCACTGCTGCAATTACATCAGTAGTTACAGACAGACGCCAGCACACCAAACTATACAATCTGTCAAATTTCTTTAATAGATTTTCAACTTTATCGCTAAATCAATAAAAAGATTCAAAGTTGTTTGGGAAAATTTTCCAGTTTCGTGTAGCTTGATGTGCTGGCGTCTGTACAACGGGCGAATAAAATGGAATATTAGGTACCTACTAAGTAAACAATTTCCTCGATAAACTTTACCGAATCTATCTAACGTGTAAAAAGACACTTAACCGAGAGTCACTTGTCCTCCCCGTCATTGTAATATTTATTTGTACTGGACCATACCTGAGGCTTTAGTGTGAGTTTTTTCACTCACGTTCGATTGCGAGCGCGTTAGTATTTTATATGGGAAAAAGTTATTGCGCCACCTGGTGGTCACTAGGAGAAACTTAATTTCCCATACAAAATTCTTACGCGCTCGCAATCGAACGTAACTCGAAAAAACTCACACTGGTTACGGAGATATTGCAGGTCAAAATTCCAACTTTTACTGTCGTTTTTATACCAAAACCAACCCGGCGCTGTACCGCATCCGACGCACTGGAGCATAACGCAGCGCCACCCCGACTCACTGAAGCATCCTCGTTCCCTTTTCTATAGAGTATGAGTGAACTTTACACCCAGTTCCTCATACCTCTACAATATTGCATTTAACTGCAATCAAGAATTTTTTAATAAAGTTGTCATAATCGCGATTGCTGTGTGTGGTCTTGGGTTATAGCCTAGGGATTTTTGGTTAAGCAGTCTAAATTTTGGAACGAAAATATTTAATAACTATCCTGCATTTTGGTGAATTTACATTATGTGCCTCTTTACTGGGATTAAGCTCTCGCTAACATGGAACTCAGAGTTAACTCAAACGTTAATGTCCTTCACAGGTCTGCTTAGCTGTTTGTGTGGAATCAATAACACACGTATTAACGTGTGTTATTGACGCGAACAATCGGCAAAGCCACTAAAACTAGGTTCATTGAGGTTTATCCTGTATAAAACTTGTGTAACAGAGCTCATACGCATGTGTGTACCAAGTAAACACACAGACTACCAAATGATCTCTTAGAACGAAAATAACCCTTTATGTGGGGACTTAAGGAGATAACAGTGAAGGTACTTTTAATGTCAGGTTGCGTCTATCGCAGAACCTACGTAGGTTAGTAACCCTCTCCAACCGCCTGCTTTTATGTATTTCGGGGATGATAACAAGCTGGTACATAAGTATGTATATGCTATACGCGTTCACTATTTTAGGTGTCTAGTTAGTGCGGTCGGGTGCTCTGTACGGTCAGCATGAAAAGTCGATTAACACTTCAGTTTTTTTAATCTTAGTTATTAAGCAAAATATTTACACTTCAGTTTTTTTTCAGTTATTGAGCAAAATATTTGTTGAAAATTGCATCGTACTTCTGCTGGAATTTTGAATAAATATTTTGCTCAATAACTGAGATTAAAAAAACTGAAGTGTTAATCGACTTTTGATGCTGACCGTACCACCTTGAAACAAAGCTTGGCATAAGAGCATCAACAGCTGAATGTATTTGGGTGACATATAGCTCACCATAGAGGGGCTTGTGGGTAAGTAATAACAGCGGCACACGTCGATCGATCAGGTTAAGCTTACGCGTACCACGGTTGGTCCGTGAATGGGTCACCATCTTTACATATCAAGACCCCTCCGTGCCTCGGAAAGCACGTTAAGCCGTAGGTCCCGGCTGTCATTCGTGGATCTTGCGCAGTCGTTATGGGTCGTCAGAAGCCCGAAAGTCTGACAACCAGTCTTACCAAGGTGTATCGTATTACCAAGTAACTGGGTTGTGGAGTTCCAATAGGCAGTCGCTTGATGTAAAATACTGCCTTTAGTCCAACATAATTGGGAAGAGGTTAGGCAGATGATGAGGCCTTGTTCTGGGTCAAAACCAATAATTCTTTTTTTACAGTATCTGGTATGTGAGTGAAAGTCATATAACCTAGTATTTTGATTTAATAAATCTAAAACTATGACCCCTTGCCTAGTGGCAATGGGCCGGCAATATTAGCCGTAGAACCGATGACCGTTGGGGTAGTCGTGATCTAGAATGGAGACCGTGTATCGGCAAACATAAGGAAGGACTTCCCCAGGCTAGGTGGAGCAACGATCTCAAGATCAAGAATAAAATTTCGTATTTCATCTGTAGACATTCCGATTTCGTCCATAATTCAGGTTTATGGTCCATAACTGGTTTACTGTAAATAATTTGGTATTAAATGAGAAATAAACTAAATGCATTAGATTCGCTTCACCGAATGTTAGAAGTAGTGAATGTCACGTTGTTTTGAATGAGGAGATACTTGAATTCGTCGAAAATACGGTTTTCCTGGGGCTCACGCTTGACTCAAAGCTACAGTGGGGTCCGCACTTAACATCACTTGCAGGACCGCGAAGTTCAGCCGCTTACACTGTTTGGAAAATTCGCCAATCTACAGACGTGGATACCGCGAGACTATTTTAGTTACTTTCATAGCATCATGTATTACGGTATTTTGTTGTGGGGACGGGCTGCAGATATTGATTCTATCTTCATTCTGCAAAAGAGGGCTGTCAGAGCCATCTACAAGCTCAGCAATCGAGAATCTCTACGGGAACTGTTATAAAAATTAACATCATGACGGTTACTTGTCAATATATGTATACGAGTGTATGAAAACATTATGTACGTTCGAAAAAATCTACATCTTTTTAGTAAGATAAGCGACAGGCATAATTTTAACACTAGAAATAGGGACAAATTAGATCAACCGCGTTTCAGATTTTCTAAAGTAAAAACTTCTTTTATGGGTTACTGTGTAAAATGTTATAATAAAATACCACTCGATATTCTTCAACTAAATGAGAAGAAATTTAAAACATGCATTAAACGCACACTATGTAGACAAGTTATAAGTTGGATGATTATATCGTAGATAAAAATGCTTGGCTTAATGCTGGTCCTGCTCCAGAGGCACTTGGGCTCACTAGATAAAATTTCAATATTTGGAAGAGGTGCTTCCCTTTTTCTTTTTAGTATTTCTGACATTACGAACTTAATTTTATTCAATCAAGTTTTAAGTGTTGAATACTACAATATAAATAAATACCTCTTCCTGTTTGGAAGTAAAAATGTATTCATCTCATTCATAAGTTGCAAACTATAGTTTAGTTTTGTATAATTTAGAAGCAGTTTTTAAATTTTGTAAATGTAAGAACCATGGATCCTTTTATTATGATTTTTTGATGTCGACTTAAAAGAACATGGCAGTTGAGAATGTGTCATGTTCACTTAAATGTCTCACTAATGGTAAATGATAAATGATTTTATTTTTGTAAGTAGGTTTGTACAAACACTTTTACACGTCAATCATATTTTTTAAACTAGATGAGGTCGGCGTTTCCTATCTGACTACTCTGAGAAGAAAGGCCGAAACAAACTCAGAGGTCATAGTCTCTTTTAAAGTCCAGACATAATCTTGGTCAAGTTATATGAAGACCATGTAGGTCGATGTCTGAGATGGTCTTTTGAGGAAAGAACCACACAGATTGAGAGGACCTGTCCAGTCAGTGCACGCATTTGTCAGAAATCGTGCAGCTCAACTCAAGACTTAAGGAGCTCAATGATCATGGTAGCGCTTGTGTTGGATCATTCGGTTCCCTACAAAATGGTTGAGCTGGATGGTGTTGATACACGCGTCATGTGAACGAACGGGCGCCGTAGGTTGAGACTGGTCATCTCTTAACTCCCACGGTTTATTTTTAATCTTATATTTTGAATTGTTTCTTAATTTGTGTTTTTTTTTACATTGTTCTCACATATAGTTCAGAAACAACAAGAATAATCTACCCAGGATTTTTTTAATATCTCGATTTAAAAGAGTGTCTATGGATTTTCTTGCCCGTTCTTCTCCATAGCGATCTAGTTTTGGAGAGTGTACTATGCCAAATCGAATACTAAATAATCGAATCAATTGATCGACCGAATGGGCAACTAAATTCAACTGTCTGACAAATACTAAAAATACTTTAATACTCCAATCTTTTTGGAACTTATATGTTTGAACCGTTTGGGATTAAAACTCTAGGGCCATGGGGCTGAGTGCCCACTTAGTATTTCGAGACATCGCCAAGCGGATGGTCGACTCTTCACGTGACCAGAGAGCTGGCCTATTTTTTGGCCAAAGAATCAGCATTGCCATACAACGTGGCAATGCTGTCTTTTGGGCACGTTTCCTGTTGACAGAGATGCGGATGAATTTTTTAATTCCCTTTGATTATTTCCCCTCCTTTTATACTTATACATATTATTATTATTTTTTATACTTGTACATATTATTATTATTTTAATACTTTTAGTTTTTAAAATTTATGTTTCCACGAATAAAAATAATGAACTGTCTAAGTGACCGACTATTTAATTTTGACACAAGGTTTAATTGAAATAAATGCTTCGAGTTTGAGTTTAACCTGAAGTTACACGTTATTGGTAATTAACCTCAATTATCGTGCGCGTTACCTGAAGCGTATTATTTGCAAAATCATCGCTGCAATTTTTTTATAGACTCCCGCAAAACTTGCATGTCAGTTTATTTAATTAATATTATTTCATTTAGGGCTGATTTTACAAACGCCAGATAATTTTATCCGAGGAATAGTTTTTAAAAATCTGAGAGTTTGTATGGAAGAACTGTCAAAATTTCTTAATTATTCCTGCGATAAAGTTATCTGGCGTTGGAAAAATCAGCCCTTAATTCTATAAAAATTAAGCCTCGGAAACATCGAATTCTGTTCAAATCACTTCAAAAATTTTATTAAAACACTTTTTTAGTAGATATATCGGTAAATAAACACAAAGCAAATAACAGAAACAGGTATTTACACAGTTATAATTTTATGAATAAGGGGTAAATTTTCCGGGGTTTGGTAATGACGGGCTCGTCCCATCTCACTAGGGACCAAATATCGACCTGCCAAATTAGTTCATCAGTACACTTTATACCTCCACTACCTACCCAAATAATAAAGCAGGGTTAGTAGTTGTTATTCTCTAAACATCACTCCGAAATTTGAAGGTGAATCCGCGATTATTTATTTATAAAACATTTGAGTTCGCTCTCGAATAGTTTTCTTTTTTCGTATCGATGGTACTCTTCCTCGTTGTTTTTTTTATACAACGTGCTTTTTGTTTTATATCCCATAACTCTAGGGGGTCATTGTACTCATTATTATGATCAACTTTTACTATGGGACCAAACCTGAAATCGCAAAATCAGCTTCCTTACATTTATGTTCGCATAACTCGTCAAAATGTAGGGAACAGCTGATTATTATTTCGCGATTTTAGGTTTAATTATAATTAATTAATATTTTATAACAATTTCTATTTGTAAATAGAAACAAACTTTATACGTTAGACATAAAGTTTCCTTTGCATTACCATAGATGTTGACGCATGACGCAATGAATGTTGTTGAACTGTCAAAATGAATGCCATTACTACTGTTAGTGTGTTACGCAATTGCACTGCAGATTCACACAATTGCACAATTGCACTATATGACCACAGGACCGCTATTGGTAAAGCAATTTCAGTTTAGATACAATAAACCACTATCAATTTCAATTTATTTATTTATTTCTGTAACTGCCCGTGACATCACAGCGGGCCCTACCAGAATACCAGCGCTGCGACATTTATTTTTTGAAGTGAAAACTTCTTTAGCGGCGCTGTGTACTTTTTTTGGAATGGGTAAAAACTTCTAAACTGGCGTCAGGTCACGTGACCCTGATCGAAAATTCGTAAGACGTAAAACGTAAGACAGCGCCATCTATGCACATCGGGAAGAACTACGAGGGCCTCGCGTACTAACTACGTAGTTCATCCAACAACGACGAGATGGCGCTGAACCACGGATATATAACATTTTGTTTATAAGACGATTCACAAAATACACTCGTAATTGTTCAAGTTTTCACTTCTGTCGGCACTACCGGAGTGCCAGTGTTTTTTTTTTTAATGTCGCAGCGTCATGCTGAGATAGGAGCCTTTTCGCCTCGTATAAGACTTATTGTTTAATTTTCCTTTTGTTACTTTTTTTATATAACTCGGAATTTTATTTTACTGTGTTTAGTTTAGTATGTGATCTTCCTGTACGAGTCGCAATAAATACTTTTTCTTTCTTTCTTTAATTTGTAAGCTATGGTCAGGATCGATTGTCATAATTTGTCAATGCATTTGCATTGTTTACTTTATTTGCACGCTAGCAGCCACCGCAATAATTAATGAAGTTATCTATTAGTATATCCATTTTCAACAATAGTGTAAATTTAGCACTTTCAGTTCTAACAAATTAGCTTAATTATTCTCACATTACGTACGTTATTTTCGTTTGCAAAATAATATTAATTGAATTTTGTGTTCTTAATTAATTCAAATTGTATTTATAATGTAGGAAATTGTAATTAAATCAATATTCAATGGATAAATGGATATTTTCAATGGTACAGTCATACCCATTACCCCTACTGTGAAAGATCTCGGTTTGTATCTTGACTCTACGCTTAGCTGGCAACGCCAGGTCTCAAGTGTTAGCCAAAGGGTCAACGATACTCTGCGATCCCTGTATCGTCTGAGAAACTTTTTGCCCGCCAAGGCGATAACCATGCTTGTGCAGACTTGCTTGTGAACCTAGTTTTAATAGATTTTTTTTTTATCATTGTTCCTCTCAATCAAAGCACCTGCCATCCAATCTCTTCACCACCCTTGGTTGACTGGTAGAGAATGCCTAAGGCATTAAGTCCGCCTTTGTACCTTTTTGTGCGAGAAGTTTAAATAAATTAATTAATAAGGGGATTGAAGATTTTTAAATAAAGCCTGGCTGGCATACCTACCGGCCGTCATATTTTTTTATTGGCGCATGGAATCAATGGCTGGCATCAATGCAAACAGAAAATATTAGAGGACCAATCCCCTTAAAGTGTCACGTTTCCGAGATATTAAAGTTCAAAGTTGATCAAACAACATCTATATTTTTTGGACTTGCGTACATCATAATGCATAGATTATTGAAATAATCACTCTGAATGTTGTCCAAAACGAACTGCCTACGTTATGTCAAAATCTGACTGTCTACAATAAAAAGAGGAAAAAGAAACGACCGCTCTTCAACGTCCGTGCTAGTCAGAAGTTGAATGTTTGAATATCGAATCATATTTGCTCTTGGCATTGTCGTATTTCGGGCGACCCTCGTGAAAGTTTGCCTGCTTTCGGATCTAAATCAGCCCTTCAACCTGTCTGCAATGACCGGACTATCAGCATACGTTAAAATTAAACACAGGCCGAAAGTTCAAGCTTAAGGTTATAAGCTGGGACACAAGCCTCCTCTCAGTGAAAGCGAGACGATAGCACACAAAAAGGGAACTCTGACATTTTGTTTGATGAAAAGTTGTATACTTAGAAAGTGACAAATTACAGAAAACAGGTAATTTATTTATTAACAACAGTCAAATTCATAGTGAAAACTTTTTATGATTCGAGTGAAAACAAATTCGAATTCAAAATAATGCGAGTAACAGTTTGTGAAGTAATAATGACTTAGACTGTTGAATGAAGTCATTATTGACTTCATTCAAAAGTATAAATTGCGTTATTAGCACAATGGATCATTGTGGATATCAAAATAAATATTTAATAAGAGCCATCAAGCAGACTAGGTCACTATGATGGGTGTATACCTATAATTTTATATCGATCGGTTAAGGAGAAAGGTAATTTATACTTTTTCTTTAATTGCCTACCCATACTAATATTATAAATTAGAAAGTAACTGTGTGTCTGTCTGTTTGTCTGTCTGTCTGTATGTTACCTTTTCACGCCTAAACCACTCAACGGATTTCTATAAAATTTGGCAGAGAGATAGATTGTATTCCGGGGAAGGACATGGGATAGTTTTTATCTCGATATTCCCACGGCATCGACACTTATGCGGGTGAAACCGCGGGGCGCTACTAGTTATAAAATAAAAATGTGTGCCTCTAAACCCTGGTTACACAAACAATACAAAGAATTTCAGCAGTAAACATATCTTTACTTAGAGAGATGCGGTAAGATACCTCGAGAAATTCAAATTGTGTGTTAGCAATTTTCAAATCAACATCAGATTGTATGGTAAAAATAACAAATTCAGATGCGGCCCATAACCCCATAATACTGTAATTTGAAAACATTGTAAAAGCCAATTATTTTTAAAAGAGTAACCGTGGAGTTTCTTGCCGACTCTTCTCCAAAGGAAACGACCAATTGGAACCGTGCACCTGGCTTCTGACGTTTCGTAAGTGCCCATGTGGGTTTACTTATGTGAAATAAAATATTTTGATAACAAATATGTATGTAACGGACGATTTCCTTTCAACTTTTCTGACACTGGCGCCATTTTGAAACTTCCTACTTTATCAATTTTCGTCACTCCACAAAAGACTTACATTATTTTAACAAGCACTTATGTTACAATTCCATAACCTCATGGTTCATTTTACGAGATCAATATGAGGTTTATTTAAGTGCCGAACACTTTTAAAGGTCAGTTTGTGCGATGATAACTTTATGTTCAAGCTTGTTGAATCTGTTTCCGAAACAAATTACCTAGTCCCGCAAAAGTTTCTATTGCATGCACAGATTACATGTACCCTCATACCCTGTACTTGCAAATCTCGTTCACTCTGTTATACAGGGTGGCAGGAACATTGACGCTAAAACTGTAACTATCAATTCAGGACATGTTTCTAAACCCTAGGGTTGAATTTACGTTGTTTTTTTTTTAATGGCCGTTATATACAGTTTTCTATGAAACAGCAGATTTTTTTCTAGACACATTTCTTGAACCCATGGTTTCAGTTTGCGCGTCGATGACCCAACCATCGTGTATACTAACTAAAATCTACATACATATATGGTCAGCCGGTCTATTCTGTAAAATCTCACCGTGAATACTTAAGTTAAGTGAGCTTGAAGTGACCTGTCAATTCCGAGCATCAAGTGGAATGACAGGTCACTCAACTAAGTTTCCGCGGTGAGGTTTTCATAGAATAGATCAGATGTTCTCCTTTCAAATCGACGACAGGAGCGTATAAAATGGATGAGAATGTTTCGTGTATGTGAACGCATCCGGCAAACCGAACTAATGTCAGTTTTCGACTGTTCAGTAGCTCTACCATGAGTTTGCACAGCCAAAACTCGCTAGCGTCTCCGTAAACAATATGTATGAAATATTGTACAGCGCCCCTAGCGGTCACAGAAAGAATTAAAATTCGTACCATGAGCAGTTGAGCACTATAGATTTCGATAGGTAAGAAACCTAACGTAATCTATTCGATAGTCACTAACGTTTTTCGGGACTGATCTCTACATGTAAGTAAAGTAGGCTTCATTTAGATACTACAAATAGTACCTGCCAATAGACAATAGTGAACTAGATATTTTTGTGGGAATTTTATTAAAGTAGCATGTTGTCTGAATGCAGCTTTATCTGTTATTATAATCAGCCGGTCGATTCTGTAAAAATCTCACCGTGAAAATTTAGGTGAAGTGAATTTGTTTTTGCTAGGAATTGACACTATTGACAGCTCACTCCACGCTCACTTCACCTAAGTTTTCACGGTGAGATGGTTACAGAATCGCATTGCTGTATGGTCTGTCTAAAAAAACACAAAACAGTAGTGAGCTCGTCTGAAAGGAGATGACAGAAATAAAACGAGCAAAATTAAGTCACGAGCTAAGAAGCGTATTTTTTATTTATATTTTAATTAAAAAAGTGAAACGTATTTTCAAGTTTAATATCGGTCTGCATCGTAAATTCATTAATTCTCTCACTGACAGGCAACGCACAGACTAAACCGCTGGGTCTAGAAGCATACAAATTTTGCATGAAGTTCCTTACGAGGGTGTGAACTAATGATTCTTGATAATTTATTCCATAGAGGATATGAGAGTTTACATGTAATCGTCATTGTTACTGATGGGAAATCCGATCGGGCACACGGCTTGTACCGTATTCATCACCTGCCTAACCTTTTCCCAATTATTTTGGGGGTTGGCTTCCAGTTAACCGGAGGCAGCTGAATACCAGTATTTAACATGGAGCGATTGCCTATTCGACCTCCACAAACCAGTTACTGGGTAACACGATTACCCTTAATCTACTTATATGTAGTTTACATGGAGCGACTTCCTGTAGGGCGCGCCCGGTATTAAAAATCATTGCTCTATATCTATATAAACGCAAAGACGGTAGTTTCTAAAATGTTTGTTTTGAAGAAAAAAATTCCGACATCACGGAGCATTGTCTACGATTGCATCAGAAGCTTCCTCAATGGTCCTCAAGTCTAACGTAATACGATTAAAGAAATATTTACGCAAATAGCTCCATACTTGTGCCTCATACTAGAAACGATGTCAGGTCGACGGGAGCAATTAAATATTTTATCAGAAGAATGTAAGCTGCTCTTTCTTTCCCGTTTGTTCTTTTCATTATTTATGCGATCGTCGGCAATTTACCGGCGAATGACGTCACTGAAACGTTGTTTATGTAAGTGAGTGCGTTTTTTGACATCGTAAAGTCAAAGTCCCCCCATCATTTTCATGACACCCGTCACTGCGGCAGTTGTGTGTGTTGTGTTCCTACTACTTGGACACAAGCCTCCTCTCTGTGAGAGGGAGTGGGCCATAATCCACCACGCGGGCCCCGTGCGGGTTGCTAAATGTCACGTCTTCGAAATTTTGGTTCTAGGACATGCCGGTTTCCAATGTTTCACAATGTTTTTCGTCACTATTTCGAGAGCAGTGGTCATGAAATAATTTACACAAAGTAAAGCGCCTATCTGGGTTCAAACATACGACCTACAACTCGTAAGTCTCGGTCGTTACCACTGCTCTACTCGGAAAAACAGGCGTCATGTTATTTCTTTTAATCTGAAAGTTCTACAAGACTCACTCGTAAAACTCGATGAAAATGCAAACTAGTGTTTGTCATCGTGGTGGAAGTAGTGGGTGTAGTAAAATAACCTTCGAGCTCACATCCAGTCTGTAACACTGTCAACATTTAAGCTACGGTTTCTTAGAAGGGCGATGGCCACCACATGCGTCCGTAATGCGTAATGCCCCTAATACATAGCATTGACACCTTAATGTCAAAAACTGGTGAAAATGACAGATTTCCATGACGTTCGAAATATAACCGGTGCCAAAAGACAACGAAGCCGAGAATTTAAATTTCATTGTAATTTTTTTTTGACTGGACTATACTTGGATTCTTCTGGGTATGGAGATATTGAAGGTCAAAATTGCAACTTTTACTGATGTTTATTTAGGAAAAAAAGTTTTTAATGTTGTAACACAACTTTAAAAAAGGACCCCCGCGACCCCTGTACCGTTGCAACATCCATAAGAACAATGTTTTGCGTGTGTTACATTGCGCACTACCGCAAACATATTTTCATATTTTCACACCAAAAATAAATGTCGTTTATTCCCAGCAATTATTATTTTGGCGCAATGTTACTAGTTTGATGTAGATTGCGCAGTTGACGACTGTGTGATGGGTCTTTGTACAGGCTGTATATGACGGTAACTACTGACCTCTATCATACTGTATAATACAGATCAGTGACAGTAACGCTCTTCTCACACATACAATCTCTGATTATTTTTACAGTTACCAAAACCTTCCTTCTTAGGGTGCGTCTAGATTACGTTATATAACACATAAACTTATGTTATATAACACGTCCAAATTATTTAACATTGCTAACTTCTCTATATTTACGAATTAATTTTAATTTTTGACAGTTCTTCCATACAAAAACTGTCAGACGTCAATTTTTTTCCACGAATAGATATTATCTGTAGATTGAAAAATCAGCTCTTACCGTTCTATCGTTTTAAAATATAGAGATTATTATAACTTTGACAATGGTAGAGATATTTTCAGCATACTCAAATATAATTTTAGCTCTTCAAGTTTACAATTTAGGTAATGCTTTATTATGCATTCTCGGGATTTTTTAACTTAAATATGAATGGCGTAGAAACTTATTCGACAGACTATACTTAACTAATTTAATTATATTATTATAATAGCTTTTAAAACTTAGGTAAACCGGTATCAAAGTTGCGAATAACAAAGAAAAAAGTAAACACAATTTGGAGGATAGGCAAAAACGGAAGATGTTCCATAATTCAGAAGGCCGAGATTCTGTTAAGTTTTAAGAGTATCTCAATATTCCGAAGTTTTTAATCAATTCATGATATTATTTAACTGATAAAAAGTTGAAATATACTCGTAAAAGAGACAACAGTGATAAA
This sequence comes from Luperina nickerlii, assembly GCA_963855955.1. NCBI lineage: Eukaryota > Metazoa > Arthropoda > Insecta > Lepidoptera > Noctuidae > Luperina > Luperina nickerlii. The sequence goes on from OY979662.1 coordinate 7,215,981, forward strand.
AAAGAAAAGATTTTAGTAACTAAAGGAGCAGACGACAGCTCTCCTGCAACAAGGCAACACAACAACGAAAGTAATGGGTTCAGTCTAATAGAAACTGTACCTACAAATCCTTGGACATGCAATGCAACCATTTGCAACGACTAGGTATTAATTAATGCTTTTTGTCTAAAAAGTAAAATGCAGTATCGCATTTCCTCTTTGCTGAGATAGGCACTGTAAATTTGTATGGCGTTGCCAACCAACCTTCACAAATGTACAATAAGTTAATAAAAAGCAGAAGTTTTAATAAACTATCTAGTGAACTTGATTTGGATATATTCATTAACAGTGTTTCTCGACTTAAGCATTTGTTGGTGAAAGCTTCTTTACATAAAAGTAATTCTTTGCCTCTAAATGATTTTTGATTTGTAATAATCGATCGTGTACTATGTACTACGAAACTTGTAAATGACCTTCAATTTCATGTTGCTTATAATCATAGCACACGTATCAAACCGGAAAGGGATCGACACCGTATCAACTCGAGCCGCTCAGTATTCTTTGTATGAAATTCCCCATTACAACGCACACTAATCGGATTCGTAACGTAATCGTCTCGCCTCGGGATAAGCTCACGAACCGCGGTGCGTTGCGTTACAGCTCGTCGTCCCCGCGCTTACGTCTCGTCGTCCCCGCGCTTACGTCTCGTCGTCCCCGTGCTTACGTCTCTCCGTACCCGAGCTTTCGTCTCTTCGTCCACCCTTGCCCCTCTGCCTGCTGCATCATCAACAGCGGCGAGCCGGAAACGTGGCATCACCTAGCCGTAGCCGAGACGACGTATCGGAGCTTCTGATCCGCTTTGGTTACATGCTTACGTTAGGTTAACGCATGTTTCACGGCAAGGCGAAAGGCAATACGGTTCCGATCCCTTTCCGATTTTATACGTCTGCTACGATCTTTATGAACACTGTATAAATTAGCTGTAAGTTTCCCGAAAAGAAGCGAAAAGAATAAATAAAATAAATACAATTTTATATTTAGAATAGAAAAAAAGTGTCAATCAACTCCATTGGCAGGCGCTGGGTGTGCATAGGTACTAAAGAGTGCTTTCTTCTAATCAGATAATTATTTAATTGCAAGTCTATATGCTTTTCGTTTCATCAAATGAGAGCCCCAAACCTGACAATAACTCAAAATCAAATCAAAAAATTTTATTTCACATAAACATACATGGGCACTTATGAAACGACAGAAGATGGAGAAGAGCCGGCAAGAAACTCCACGATTACTCTTGCTACTAAATGACCTATCTTTATTTTATCACATTATTCAGAAAAGCTTATCAGTGAATCTAACCTCATTTGTGTGTGTGCTAGATATTCGCCAAAGGTGGTCGCAATTCTATCATAGTTCAATCATTTTAATAAGGTTAATACCTCGTATGAGGCCAAGAATAGTTCCGTGAGGCACTCCATATGACTATCAGAAATGCATTAGCTTTAACCAAGACTGACTACCGGGAACTGCTTTGTTCCCTAAATGGCGACTGATTTGTGCTTGACAAATTTTAGAAGACAAGGTTTAAACTGCGACCTCGTGCTTTTGGGTCTTAGTTGTGCTATGATTGTTCATTGTGTGTATCTTGAGTATTTCTAGACAGAGGATTATCATAAAACTATCTGATACACCAAGGAACGGCATAAAGAGCGGACAAAGTGCGAGTCAGGCTCGCACACGAAGGGTACCCCGTTTCGTACCACCGTACAATATTTTTTTACACTTATTGTTTTATTTTTTTCCTTCTAATTTAATTATATGTACTTTGTATTCATCATTCATAATTTATTTTCTCAATTTTTATCGTGTTTACATCCAGTTATTTGTGCATGCTGTGGTCTCCTGTAATTGAAGGAGCACACGTAAATTAACCTCTTTTATTCGTAAATTTATCACACTAATATTTATAAAGGCGAAAGTTTGTGAGTGTGTGTGGGTTTATATGTTTGTTACTTCTTCACGCTTAAACGGCTGGACCAATTTTGATAAAATTTGGTATGGAGGTAGCTGACACCCTGGATTAACATATAAGCTACTTTTTATCTCGATATTCCTACGGAATCGAAACTTATGCGGGTGAAACCGCGGGGCGCAGCTAGTATTGTATAAATGTATCCTTTGTTGGAGATCCTCAATAAATAAATAAACACTACATATTAAAAAACAGGTTTCTTTATTTCCCTTTGGTTTCGTAAATTCTCTCCCCAAACTCGAGGGGTTTACTAGTAACCACTGAAGAGTTCCACTATCCACCTCCTGGCTCCATCATCAGATCAGCTTCAAGATACTTAAATATAGTTTTGTCACCCAAACTAAATATACATACAAAGTTTCATTTCGATACGACAATTAGAAGTAAGTTAAAATCGATTTCTAAGGTTTTATTAGATTGTAAGTTAGATACAAGTGAAGCTACTGACATGCGTTGAGATTATAAAATTTCAACCCGCTTAATAGAGATTAATGTGTTACTAATAACCTTTAATGAGTGATTACACCAGAATGGAATTTGAAGGGTTCGTTTTTTCATAGAAGCATGCTTAAGCATGTTTAATTTGTTCAACAAGGATTTATTTATGTTTTGTTTTTGATTAATAAATAATAAAAAAAAAGAAAGCATGGTAATTTCGAAATGCTTCCTAGTACAATAACACCAGGTGTATACGAAAGAAGTATCAGAATTCTACACCGAGAGAGTGTAATCTGTAATTATGCATGCTTTTTTAGACATGTGTATTGCAATCTTCAACTTCTATGTTCCAAGGTAATGATTGATTAACAATATATTTTAAGATACATTGATGTAATAATTATTGAATGACAAAGGACAGATCTTAAGGCGGATAACATACAAGCAGTGAAGGACGGCTGTAATCCGGCCACAGAACATCTGCGCTCACTTTACAATGTGGGCAGCACGACACGGCACGACGACGGAGACCATGCACAATTGATTGGGCCGTGCGGCTGCCCGCACTGGGTGTCATTTGCCTACGTTATATGATAGCTGTTTGCATTTAATCCCATCAGGCAGCACAGGGTTAGCGTTTAGTGATAGTTAATGATAGTACTTAAAACATTGGTGCCTAAGTGCGGTGCACCCTGGATAGTCACCTACCACCTATATTTTATCGACATGATCTATTCTTACAAGTACGCTACACACATGTTCGAGTAGCATGGTTCGGCACAGGCCGGGTGGCAAAATTGAATGTAGATTTTGCCACCCGGCTTTGTCGAATCCTGCCGACAAGAACAGGTGTGGTGCTACTTATCTGTTCTGTGGGTGCTACACACTTATCCTTGTCGGGACGTGCTCGTCTTAGACCTTCATGCCGAAGGAAAAGACAAAACAAATAAAATAAAACGTAAACCAAAAAGAAACAACTAATATAGAATGTCTCCCACTAATTAACTAAATATTTACACATACGACCTCTTCCAATGGCAGAAACTACAGACTGCTACCTTCTACGAACCTCACATACTCCTTTAGATTACTTTCGTAAACATTTCTATTTCTGCTAAAATAAATATCATCGGACTGTTTGTTTTCGAACGGAGGATCCTGCTGGTACGATGCAATTCTAAGAAAGGATTGAAAGTGGGTGAAGCAATCAACTAATACCTTTCCGAAGGTTTATGTTCTAAATTTGATTGGATAACAATCGACCAATATCTCATCTGATGGAGTGATGTCAGCTGCAACGGTCCTCGCTCGACTAGAATGAATTAGCCGATATACGTGACTTCAAGACTACAGACCTGCCGGTCGATTCTATAAAAATCTCACCGTGAAAACTTAGGTGAAGTGAATTTGTTTTTGCTAGGAATTGACACTATTGACAGCTCACTCCGCGCTCACTTCGCCTAAGTTTTCACGGTGAGATGGTTACAGAATCGCACTGCAGCACCGCAATTCTGTAACAGACTTTCAATCACAATCCGAAGGATTTAGAAGAAAACTGCTTCATGTATGTTTGGAAAATTCGTCTGCCTGACAACGTAAATAACGCAATGAATGTCGTTGAACTGTCCAAATGAAAGGTATTGCAATTGTAAGTGTGCAACGCAATTACCCCGCTTTCACTTCCACTTCTTGGTTGTATCCACAAAGATCGTGATTCGAAAACGTATAATGTAATGTTCACCCTATCAGTGGCGCATTGCCGTATAGCGTCGTCCGATTGTGTTTAGAGGTTTTTAAAATAAAAATAAGAAAAAGCATTCATAGGTAAAACAAATATCACCCGGTTTTATAATTGAAAATTTTAAGTTGAACTTCTCAAACTCGGCGATTCCTTCAATTTCGACCACGATAATCAACATTTCTATAGATATTTAAAAAAAGAAATATTTGAGGACTTTAAGGCGGGTATCTCAGCCGCGAAACCATAGTAGCGAAACCGCAGTAATTCATGACTTGTCCGTTGTATTACAACACAGAAGCGAAACTGCCTGTCCTAGTGCACAGATTTGATAATGATTCTATCACGTGGAATAGAATTCACGTGATTTCGCTCGGAAGCCAGAACCACCTCCGCGCTCATCCCACTATTTTGTTTCGATGCCGCGTTTGTTTCGCACGTATCTGTGGCAGACGAGCAGTTTATAAAGCGATTTTTTTTTTACAATGGATATTGTTTTTCTTTCTTTCTTCTTTCTTTCTTTCTTTTTTCTTTCTTTCTTTTTAAAAAACTAATCTAAGAGTTCCGATGTAGACTTATACTGTTACTAAGTCGAAAGCAACGGCATTTTGCTCCGATCACTATACAACTCAGCGGATTCACATGATGTTCCACTACTCCAATCGCGACATAATGTAGTACAGTAATGTTTCTTAGCGGAAAGTGGATTCCCATCATTATATTAGCGGTGAAGGTGTGCTAAGGCCCTAAGTAATCGTAAAATAGAGTTTGTCAAGTTCTCAATTCAGAAACCGACTGTTCACTACTAAGTATATCCAAGCCGCCATACCTCGACGGAACTTCTATTGTGTTCTAGCGAAAGCAGAAACGTAATATGAAAAATTCTTTGCAAAATTGTTACTACTTAAAGCTCTATTTCTAGTCTTAAGAATCCTTGGCTTGCTGTTGAGGATCTTGAGATTATAAGAAAAACACTTACTTATATCTTTTACGTACTTACGCTACGACTCTATGAGACAACTTTTCGATCATGATGTTTGAAAATTTTAACGAAAATCTCTTGGATGCATGACGCGTGCAAATACTGTATAATTAGCCTATAACGTTCCCACTGCTGAGACGCAGCCCTCCACTCGGTGCGAGGAGACCTGTGCCCGATGTGTGTGTGCCGTAATCCACCACGCGGGTCCAGTGCAGGTTGGTAGATGTCACATTTCTACGAATTTTTGGTTATAGGAAATTCCGGATTCCTCACGATGTTTTTCTTCACCGTTTTGAGGGCAGTGGTGAAGAAATAATTTACACAAAGTAAAGTGCCTGACTGGATTCGAACCTACTACCTACAACCCGTAAGTCGCGACCGTTACCACTGGATTTCAATGCAAAACTGTGGTAAAATCACGTCTATCATGTCCATCACGTCTATCTTTGAGTCAAGTTATGAAAACATCCCAAACGTTTTTTTCACCCCTATGGGGATAAAAACTGTGGGGATGAAAAGGTCGAGTTACAGTTAATATTAAAAAATCTTATTCCTTTGGTTACTACTTAAAATTTGGCAATTTGCCTCAGTAATAATAAAGATTGTCACTTTAAGTTTTCAAAAAACCCCTCACAGAGGATTTAGAAAAAAAATTAAACCGCTATCGGATTAACTCGAAACCGTATTATTGCTTAAAAAAAATGTGTTTCAGGGTTTTTCAAAAATCGACTCCTACCGGGGTGGAAAAAAGTAATAAAGTTTAAGGGTTCAATGAAATCTCCAAACGGATGGTTGACACTTCCCTCCCATGACCCAAGGGCTGGCTTTTACCTTGGCTAGAGGCTAAGTATTGCCATACAACGTGGCAATGCCGCCAGTCTCTTGGGTACTAATTAGGTTAGTGTATTATATTTAAATTTTAATAATATTAGTTAAGTATAAGTTTATTCGTTTTTTTTTTGTTAGTATCAAAATTAGCGGGGATGGGGCAAAAGAGTGAGTAAAAATCCAGACGAGAGATCTAGATAAGTGAGTTTCTGAAATTGCTCGGCTCCATCTAAAAGCCGGATAATTAAGAAGAGTAATGATCAAGGGAGCGATAGTGAAATGAAAGGTCATACGCGCCGCGCCCTCACTGACCACGCTGACAATCTTTGAAACGATTCAATCCGCTTACATATTTCACAAAACAGAGCTTACAACATCGGATGTAAACTGATACATTACTAATATGTCAGTCTAAAATTGATCCGCAATTTTAATACATAAATTAATATGGTTGGAATAAATTCGTATTTTTTTTTTGCATGGACGAAAGTACTCAAACTCTTTAAAAGCATTTACTAGTTGTTCATTTTTAAATTGAAATTCTATGAGTTAAACCATAATATGATAGCTTAACTATCTCCAGTAGGCTAGGCTCCAGTCATGTATTGTTACCCTGCCGTAGATAAAGTTCATAGGTCGTTACTCGCCACGCCTGCGGTCGTCGCTCCGCTGGGGCAACCGTCCGTCGCCGCCGCATAATCAGATCGGCACGTATTACCCAAAAGCTCACAAATCTACACACAGACTGATATGCTTTTCAATCCTATGGTTTTGTTCTTATTTGGAGTATGGAGCAGGGGTGGCCTATGGTAAAGGCCGCTTACGAGTAGAGTAGTTCTCTACTTTGTGTAAATTATTTCATCACCACTGCTCTTAAATCCGTGAAGGAAAACCTCGTGAGAAAACCGGCATGTCTCAGAACCAAAAATTCGTAGACTTGTGACAGCTACCAACCTGTACCGGGGGCCGCGTGGTGGATTACAGCTCGTTTCCTCGTATAGGCTGAATATAATTCTTTGGTATTATTCGTCGAATCGTTGAGCTCCTCAAGTCTTTAGTTGAGCTGCACGTTCTAACAAATGCGTGCACTGACTGGCAAGGTCCTCTCAATCTGTGTGGTTCTTTCCTCAAAAGACCATATCAGACATCGATCTACATGGTCTTCATATAACCTGACCAAGATTATGTCTGGACTTTAAAAGAGACTGTGACCTCTCAGTTTGTTTCGGCCTTTCTTCTCAGAATAGTCAGATACTCGTAGGAAACGCCGACCTCATCTAGTTTTAAAAAACATGATTGTCGTATAAAAGTGTTTGTACAAACCTACTAACAAAATAAAATCATTTATCAATTAGCTAAGCGTTTATGGAAACCCGGTTTCCGAATTGAGAATTTAAGTTGAGGAGCTCGCGTAGTTAAAAATCTACCGTAAAGATTATTTTTCCTAAGAAAGCGACGCAGTCATTAACGGCTACAAAATGCCGGCCGTCCAATTGGGATTTTTGTTTTCTGACACCGTAAAGTCAAAGACGGCCGACCGACCGATGGGATCTCCATGACGGCCGTTATAAACTGCACATTACGACAGGAGCATGCATTATCTCACGGCGACTGACGCTGTTTGATGATTTGTCACGTCAGATCCAGTCGGATTCCTGCCTGAATTAGCCATTTCGGAATTTGATTATGTCCTACCGGAATTGTGGCTTATAGAGTAGCCTAAAAATTTGAAGTTCTTTTCTTATTTATGACTATTGTTATATGCATTAAAACATGGCACCTACGGTATTATAAATCAAAAACCGTATATTTCATATTCTTGTGTTGCAATGATTCTAAAAAGAGTTTTTTAATAAAAAATTTGAAACATTTGTACTGTGTAACAGAAACCCCCTCAAGATCTTTTCCAATGACAGAGAGCTTTTTCAAAGGTTGCCATTATTCTCGATCTTTAGCTTTAAGTGGCCGTTTTGGTCCAGCTATATTTTTGGTGCCATCATCTCATCGTGCGTTAGGTTTTTCCTTTGCAGCGTTTTTTTTCGCCAGGGTAGGCCCTGACATTCAAATCTTATGTTTTTTTTTTTCAATTTGCGGGTCAGTCTCCGGTTGTATGTTGAACATACTAAGTTCTAAGTTTTTTTGTTTGTGACAGTGGCCCTATTGCCATCACTCGAGCACAAATCCAGACTCCGGGCTGCTACTGAGAAATTCCTAATAGAAAAACCTAATAACACTTTGCTCGACCTGGGAATTAAACCCAGGACCTCACGCTCAGCAGTATCATTATGCTAACACTAGACCAACGAGGCAGTCTGGTTGACTGAACAGTCGAATAAAATACAAGATGTCAATGAAGTGAAATGTTATTTATCACTTTTGCTAAAATAGAAGCCAATTTATTTGAGTTATATTTATTTGTACAGAGGGGCAATTCTACTAATTTTAACAACGTTCACAGTCTGATCTCAGTCTCAATCTGTCAAAAAATACTTCAAATTTCCCTACATTTTGACATGTTTTTGACATTTCTTTGTCGCTGAGATGAGAGTGCGACTAGATCTTGAACGTTTTAAATTACGAGAATTGGCCTTCTGGTCAATTGACTTCTATTTTAACAGAACTGATTAAATTTCGGCCAGTAATTGTGACTCGATTACCGACAGGCCTCTGCAGTTTCCTAGAATCCGATCTCGACTGGCCAGCGCATTCGGGTGCACGCTCGCACGGTTTCCCGCCGCTATCTGTGATGGAAACTATTCGTCTACGCATCGCTGAGAGTTGCAGTTAATTAAATAACAGCTGGGTTTCGCCTGGCCACTACTGATAGAGGGTCAGGTGCAGAGTGTATTAACTGATGTTATCGATACCGATAGGTGAAGTACATACGTACATACGTATGTCGAAAGTTAAACACGTTTGATCTAATTAAGGGTGCGCTCGAAAATGATTCCGGTTTTCGTAAAATTTTGATGGGTAAAAAAAAGGTTTTAAACGTTTATGTTGTAAATTTTGTAAACCAGTAGTAACTGTATGCACTGCTTTCAAACTGGTAATTATCTATAAGTATGTCAAATTAGATATCAGCAAAATTTAATTTGCAATATTCCCCAGATTCACGACTATCAAAAATAAATAAACAATAAAGTTCTTTTAATTTGGTTCTGCTTTTACTTAATTGCAATTTCGTACTTTTATTATATAATATATTGATTCTAACCATTTTATAGATTAACATGTTCTATCTAGGAGAGCCGGGTGATCTGTAACTCAGAACCCTTTTTTTTTAGGATGGGAAATCATCGAATGACTCCTCCCGCTCTGGATGGAGCGGAGGGGAGTGTCAGACTCTTACTGACTAAAACCCACCCGTGTTCCTTCCTTAGCCCTTTATGTTCCGGGCCAGCGGTAAGCCTTTCGAACAATCCCGCTGAAACTCAGGACCCTACCTCAGACACCTTTCTCTATTTATGATTGTGCATTTTATAAATCTGCGATCGCGTTGATCACTCAATTCCTTCTATGAAATTGAATCACGCTGGTATTCATGTCTCTCTACAAAACTCTCAAACCACCTAATCGTTCTCAAATAGTTGCCTTGGCGGGTTATGGGTAGGGTAGGTAGTACCGTTTTCCCCTGGTTTTGGTGTTCCACAGGGCTCTAAGTTGGGCCCATTGCTTTTTTTTGTATTGTTGAATGATCTTTTAGATTGAATAAATTGTTTAGCCTACGCTGACGATTTAAAGATATACTGTACTTAGGTAGCATATCGGACCTAAGTGATTGTATGAAGCTTCAAAAGGATCTTGATGTCCTTCAAAAATGGTGTTTGAACAACAGAATGACGCTCAATGTTAAAAAATGCCACACAATTACATTCACAAATAAAATGAATTACATTAAATGTGATGATCATATTGATGAAGTGTCAATCATCCGTGACCTAGGGATACTCTTCAATACGTCACTATCTTTCTGCTATCATATAGATGGTAAAGTGACTAAGGCTAAAAGAATGCTTGGCTTTCTAATCTGTACGTCAAAACCGTTTCGTAATTATAGTAACATTATTTTACTTTACAACGCACTAGTAACCTTGGAAAATTGTTCCACTATTTGGTCTCCCTATTATTCAACTTATTCTAATAAATAGTGTTGAATCTGTTCAGGCCCGTTTTGTTGGGTATTTATGTGTGAAGAATGGGATCCGTAAAGCTACCTGGACCTGTCATTGTAATCAGTTACAATGACAGATTAAGGCACTTTATCTTAAAAGAAAAACGTAGCCATTCTGACTTACTTATACCTACTCCATGAAATTATAAATGGTTCTATCAATACGCAATTGGTAAACTATTTTTTAACTTTACCTTAGGTCTAGCCAAAGTAGTAAGCGTTTTCATCGTATTTTTGAATTGACTACATCCACCTTAAATACCATAACACGTATGGCATGGAAATAATATAATGAAAGGTCCAACTTGACAGATTTTCCTATTGATATTTTCCCCATGAGTTTTGCTTCACAGACGTTCCCTATTTAGACAGTGTAAAGAGTGCACGTATATGTAGCTGAAATTGGTTTGTTTTGTAAAGTTTTAGATTACGATCTGCTAGACACACTTTTTATTGTCCTTCTTGTCTCTAATATGTCATGCATACCTGTTATTTGCATGGTTACTGAAATGCCAATTTTAGATGATATTTCATTTGAATTGTAAGTGACTGTGCTTGTTGGTATGCTTATTAAAAATAAATAAATAATCCCAGCTTGTGTCAGCAGACTCAAAAGACGCAACATCCTACAATTAGATAACTTGTTGAGAGCTGCATTACTAATAAGAGAAGAAGATAAAGAAGATGATGCTCCTGATGAAGAATAACTCTTCCCTGCCAGATCTCCCTACAATTAATCTGCGCATAGTTTTTAAAAACTGTTTGCAAGATAAGCAAACACAATAAAAAAATCTTTGATGTAGAATGTAAATATTTGTTAGGCGACAAAACTGCAATAGTTCCGCAACATCCGACCATATTTCTTACAATTTTTTAACCGACGAAAAAAAAGTTGTTTCATTTGTTGTTCTGCTATCGCCACTTCACCATGACTAAATGCAAGAGTATTTTCATTTGAAGCGATAATTCATAAACTATTAATTTAATTAATCCGTTAATTTTCTTCAGGTCATTAATTTAGTGTTGCTACTGCTGTGTAACTATTCTGCCACGGCAATTTTTTTTAATGTGTCTTTAATAACCATAATTGGCTTCCATCAATTATTTATAAATCCAATAAATTTATAATTGATCGTCAAGGTTAAATTGTGTAGTTTAGGATAATTATCATTTCCCATAATTTTGTCGTGGAAAATACCGTGAAAATTGCTATTCTAACCGCTGATATTCGCTTCATATGAAAACGCTCCTGCGTGCTAACAATACACAAATACAAAATAGATTTATAAGAAGAAAGTTCAGGGACACACGACCTTTACAATATTTGGTAGAAGGAAAAGAAACGACGCGACGGTGTTATATTTTTATAACGTCACAAAAACGTCTGAGATTGAAATGAGTACAAAATCAAAAATAAATAATATTTCATCTAAACGAACCATGATAGAAAAATACGTCTTCGTTGAGTTATTTATATTTTTATTTATTTTATAGGTTTGTGTTTTATGATATTAATGAATTTCTTGATTTTAATTAATTTGAATGTAAATGTTTTAATGAATTTAAAGATAATTGCGATTTAATTTATTTTAAAACATGATGTTGTGTATGTTCTTCAGTTATTTAATTTAGTTATAATAATAGTATTATTGTGGAATGTATTATTTAATCTTTGGCTACTAGCATAATTTTTAAGTATACTATAAAAATATGGATGTCTGATTTAAATAGATAAATTTAATTTAATTACATAATCTATCCTTATTTTATAGAGTGTTAAGTTTCGCGTTCCGTTAAACACACACATCTATGTGCTGTGCGTCATATTTTCGCCAAATCAAATAGGTACTGTACGTCGCTCCTAAAGCGCATCGTACTGCAATTTACTTATTACTGATAGGTCGATCAATGATCGCAGTTCGTCGTTCCCTCGTTCATTGGATTTACTAATTCAATAGTCTAACGGACTAACAGTATGACGCAAACTGTCGGTTACCAATGAATTATGTCGCGGTTTGTTAGTAAATAAAATAATGTTGATGATGGCCATGCGCTCGTACTTTTGGGGTCTACTCAATTATGATATTCATTATCAGCGATGACTACTTGTAAAGAGTATCGTAGGTAATTTTTGAAGGCATCCCATTTTTAGCCAGAAGAAAATACATTCTTTCATGTAAAAATACTTCGTATGTAAACTTCATTATTCTTCATGATTTGATGTTATTTAATAGCAATAATTAGTTTACTAGAATTGTGCAATTTGTAAATTATTGTCTTTTAGAAATTCAGCAAAATTCTACCTACTAAAAATAGATTTGATCTAAAACGTACTTAAAAGGTTAACCTGAATCTCAACACCGGTCATGTTTATTCATAGCTCTTAGGGAGAACAGTTAATGATACTTATTAATCGAAAGTTTTCCCAGATTAACCAGGGTCGTACATAGTTAATACTGAGAGGCCGGTTATGAGTAACTTCTAATTAGGTACTAGCCGTGAGCCGAAACAGAAACATACATAACGTAATCTATTTCTTTTCTCATTTATAAATAAGGCTCGCATGAAAAGAGAAAATCTTTTTCTGAAAAGTCAGGTTATGTATGAAAATTTAACCCAGTGACTAAGATGTCACTAGACGCATCCAATTGTTCACTGCCCCAAAAATAAACACAAATTTCAATTCCTGTTTCGATGGAATGAAGTGGGAAATTGACACGAATTTTAACAAATGAAAACAGATTTATGACAATCTGTCGTAACGGTTTATAATAAAAGCATGAATATTTCGGAGAACAAAACGTATAGCAGAAATCCCTTGCATATTCCAAAATATGAGATCCACGTCCTATTTTCACTATAAATATCACGCGTTTTTGGTGGAAACGTCAGAGCATTGCGGTCAGATTGCTCTTTAATTTTCTGAATACAGTACAGATTTTTCTCTTTACCGAATTTTGAACACTGCTAATTCTTATATCACTTTCTTTTATAAAAATTTTCCGTAACCGTGTTTACCATCGCTACGGCCTGTTTATATGAGATTAGGGGTTTATTGATTATATCCTCACAGCCTACGCTTGGTATTTAATCAGAACAACGTTGCATTACGAGTTTTACTACACACGCTCTAAGATATCGTTAATTTAAAATGTATGATAAATAAATCCGGTCCCAAAAATTGTAGCAAGCGATGTCCCCAGTGATTAAAATATAAACATAACAGTAAAGTTATATAATTTCATAGAAACACGCGACACGAAATTTGACGCGTTGAGGAAAGTACTTCATTCACAGTTCTGCGGCACTTTTGGAAAGTTTTTGTGAGGTTTGGAAGGACTTGTATGAGGTCGTGTGGCCGTGGGGTTGTTGGACTTACCTTCCGCGGTGGCGGCTGCATGTTGACGCGCGTCGCCGGACCGTCGGCGACGGAGTTTCGGAGCACGAGGAAGTAAGGATCGATGTCGCGCGACGGACGCGTCTCCACCCTCTGCCGAGCGGTCGCGTCTGCTTGCCCTAAGGGACTGAGCCGCGCATGCCCTCTACCGCGCGCACACAGCCAGAATCTACGCTCGCGTTTTGTTTCAACATAACATTTTCTCATGAAATAATGGCGATTATTAAGAAGAGGCGAAATTATTTTTCCAAAATGTTTTCTAGACAAAGGATACTACGTTAAAATGTTCAAATCCTGTAGGAGGGAGAAAGTGTGTTATGCTAGATGTGCCATCGATTCTGCACCCTCTTGTACGAGTTCGTAGCACGTTTCGTGACACGAACGTAGGCAGCATGAATATTCTCATAACCATGCCTCCCTAAAAGGCCGGGGGCTAACAAAAGCCGCTTCTAATACATTCCGGGAATCTCAATACTGGAACACGCTTCTTAATATTTCCGATTTTTGATAATTACACAGTCTGGCCATAAATACTGTTACAATAAAAAATAAGAAAGATATTACATTTTAATTTGGAATCTGTCATTTTTACACGATTGATCATTGAGTTTTCTAATTTTGGCGCAAATACATTGTACAATATTTTGCGATATTAAAATAGAGTGGGGTGATAAAGAGAACCGAATCGCTGTGATTGCATTACACAAAGTTGATGTGGAACCAAATGCAATTTTTAAAACTCTCCATACGCTTAAGTCAAATGTTTGCGTACCGGGCTATTAATAGGTACAATGAGACCTCCTCTGTTTGTGACAGAAAAAGATCTAGCCGTCCACGTAGTGTTCGTACGAAAAAGGTGGTCAAAGCAGTAAGGGAAAGAATTCGAAGAAATCCTGTCCGAAAGCAAAAGATTTTATCTCGGGAGATGAAGATAGCACCCAGAACCATGTCGCGTATTTTAAAAGATGACTTAGGACTTGCAGCCTATAAGAGACGCACTGGTCATTTTTTAACTGATAAATTAAAAAGAATAGGGTGGTAAAATCGAAACAACTACTGAAGCGGTGCGCAAAGGGAAGTCACAGAAAAATTTTGTTTACGGATGAGAAAATCTTTACAATCGAGCAACATTTTAACAAACAAAATGCCCGTATTTATGCTCAAAGCTCTAAGGAAGCTTCCCAATTAGTCGACAGAGTTCAACGTGGGTATTTTCCGACTTCAATGACGGTTTGGTGGGTTGTTAGCTATGAAGGAGTGACTGAGCCATATTTTTATGAAAAATGTATCAAAACATCGGCACAAGTGTGTCAAAATACCATTCTTGAGAAGGTAGTTAATCCCCTTAACAACACCATGTTCAATAACCAAGTATGGTCCTTCCAACAAGACTCGGCGCCGGGTCATAAAGCTCGGTCCACGCAGTCTTGGTTGGAAGTGAACGTTTCGGACTTCATCAGAGCTGTGGCAGTGAAGAATTTGCCCATGGAAAGAATGCGTGCTTATATTGATAACTGGCCTCAACGTTTAAAGGACTGTATTGCAGCCAATGGAGACCACTTCGAATTTAAGCTTTTTATATTTTAAATTGTTTTATATTTATGTATTAAACTAACACACTGTAAAAGTAATAAAAAAAATGTTTTTTCTTCGTGACAACGTTTATGGCAAGACTAGGTATTCATATAACTGTGAAAAGATCCTTAACATAGTATATACTTAGTACAAATATTGTCAAACGTATAGTACAAATATAAATATTAGTATAAATATTTATTTTAATTTTAGACTTGAAGTATCGTGGCACTCATAAATACTAGATCGTACACAATACCAGCACTAATTAAGTGTGAGCACACAACCTGTCACTTGACACGCGCCCTCTATAATTCGTAGTCTACCTATTTGCCTAGTTTATAAAGGCTCCTACAAACAGGCGCGACACGCGATATAATCGCGCGCGACACAAAGGCACCGATCGTTGCGCGACTTGCGATGCCTTTGTGTCGCGCGCGATTTTATCGCGTGTCGCGCCTATTTGAAGGAGCCTTAATTCAAAAGGGCTCGCCATTTCTATTCGCTATAAGTAGGAAATTGACTGCTGCAAGGCTACCGACGATTTAAATAAGGATCACAAAGTGTCACTTGTTTTGACTTCTGACCGAACTTTATCGATTTTTCATTAGTGACCTACTGGCCAACATTTACCTGTCAAACGACAGACTAACTCGCATATATACAGAGCAACGAGTATCATCATAATACAATTTTGTACATAATTATCTTCTAGGAGGCTTTAAAAGTGATTTAATTGTTAACAAACTTTAGTAGGCAAAGTTGTAAAAAAAAAACTATTACATTTGTGCGTGTTTTCCACATTTTTTGAGAAATCTTGTATCATGTAAAATGTTTATTGTGCTGCCTGGATAATCATAATAATAAAGCAGGAATATAAAGGCTCTAATAGAATCCAATATGATATCTAGTAAGAAACCCTATAAAAAGGGAAAAGTCGATCAAACCAAAGAAAATGCCACTATGACATGAATATCGACTTATGCAAAAAACAGTTAACATAGTGTTCATTGCAGAAAACCGGCTCGATAATGGTATTGTAATAGTACATTACGATATTAGTGCGTAAAGATGGTTATAACATGCGAGGCGGAATTTCAGCCCGAGCCGAAGGCGAGGGCGTAATTGAGCCGAGCATGTTATAACCATACGCACGTATATCGTACGACGTTTTTTAACACATTTGCGAGGAAACAGAAAAAAAAAACATTTTATATTTTGTTCATTTTTAATTATTGAAACAGTGAAATTACAATTGTTAAAATGATACGTAGTTGTAGTTGGTTTTTTAATTATGTTTTTATTATTATTATTACTATTCATAATGTCATTGTTTTGTGTTAGGGTAAATGTTGGAGACGACGAAACTTCTTGAAAGGCGGCAGAAGAGCATTGTAATTCGTCATTAGTTGTAAATAAAAAAGTATCATCAGTAGAAGAGGGGCGCGGCTCAGGGCAAAACTTCTTCGTTTGTGGCTCCAAATTTATTGTCTGAGTTATTTTGGCACTTATATTTGCTTTGTTTTGGATGGAATCTTTAAATTACAGAATAAACTGTTTTTTTAATTTTAAATAAACTCAATCTGTGAATGCACACTGTTGCTTTCCCGCCATTTTAACAGCGCGCTAGCGCTGCCTACTGACTGGCGCCGCGCGGCGATTACCTAGTTCGAAATTTGAATAGCAACAGCGCGCTGCTCACTAGCTGGAGTCGTGCGGCGGCGCGGGCGATCAGTTCCAAATTTGAAATGGCAAATAATGCTGTTATGGAATTTGTATGGACTATAACTTAACTATTTGCTTTGGTAACACACGCGTTTTTTATGACCCTCTTTACATATTTAAAACCGGTGGAATTACATCAGCTTTACGAGCAAGGGTGTTAAAAAAACCTTTTTGAGTGATGATTTAATTTTAACATCAGTCTTTTATGTCAGCATAAGCATAATTAGGCTATACCTCCTAGCCTAGGCCTCCTCTCTGTGAGAGGGAGTGGGTCATAATCCACCTCGCGGGCCAAGTGCGGGTTTGTGGATGTCACAAGATGTTCGTGCTATTTATAAATACTGGGTATATAGATTAAAATGCGAAAATCTGCCATTATAACTAACTGCTCGTCTTACTGTTATTCCCAGTGTCCAGCAGAATACAAACACTCTTCACTTTTGACAACGACTACATTATTCATTTAAACCTAATGATATAAAAGATCCTCCTATATTTATATACATAGGTCAGATAAGCAGTCGCTCCAAGTAAAGTACTGGTATTCAGCTGCATCCAGTTAGACTGGAAGCCGACCCCAACATAGTTGGGCAAATGCTAGGCAGATGATGATTTAATTTATGAAATTCGACATGTTGTAATAGACCAGCAGTGAACTGCTGTAGGGTGAAGGCGATGGTGTTCTTTCTAGATGTGACTATAGCAATGACGATAATAGAAAACTAGTATTGAGAACAAGGTGGTGGCAGATGATGATGATAAAAGATCCTCCTATTCCTAATCCAGTACATCATTACTGAATTCTAAACGCTCAAAAAAATAAGAATCTGAATATTGTTAAAAGATATTTATTACCTTAAGATGTTCCCAAAACAGTGCATAAAGCGTCCCAGGATAGTTAGTAGTTTTCAAAACGCACGTAAATGATTTGTGTTGCAATTCCAGATAAATTTAAAATAGATTTTTATTTTCAAATAGCCTCGTTGAGCACACTTACAAGCCGATCGATGACCAACACCAATTTATCAATAATTAATTCTATAAGGACACGTTATAGATGAAAGGGTGAACGTTTTCACAGGGGGAACCGGTTGAAATGTTGGAATTTTGACTTTCAATATCTCCGTAACCAGTAGGTTCCGAGGTATAGTAAAGTACAAAAAAAATTATAACAATGACGGACACGTGACTCTCAGCTTCGATAAGTGTCTTTATACACCTGTTATATAAATACTTTAGGAGAAAATCGCTTTGGAAGTGTAAGGTACTTATACTGACGGTACTGCCGATCGCACGTTACGTAGTAACACCGGATAGAGATAAATTTGTTGTTAGACCCGTGCGGCTCAAAATATCTAATCAAATATGAATAAAAAACAGCGCCAGCGCTGGAGCTGTCTCGCATAGGGTCTTAGCATTATGCTGAGCTGAGATGGCCGTTTTGCGTGGATGTTTTTGTGTATGTATTTTTTTCTGCGTCATGTTTACCGTTTAAATTGTTTTAATAAAAGAATTTTCTTTCTTTCTTAAATAACAAATATTTTATTGGACCAAAAAACAGGTTCACAGTGACTAATGTTATTTCAACGTTCGTCAACACCTACATTAGTTTAAAAAACTGCTGCAGCCATTAGCGCCCACCTCCGAGAGGGGAGACGTCAGCGTTGCAACATTTATAATACCTACTAGAGCTATAAAAAAAAGTAGTTATAATAGAACCTAAAGTAAAAGTAGGTTTATAAACTATTTAATTAAAATATTATTAATTATGAAAACATTTAAAATTATTTAGGTTAAGATGTTCCAGTTCTCTAATATACGGTGTGCGTGTATGTGTGTGTTCAGTGTGTATCTGTGCTTGATTGTAATGTATTGTATTGACTGTTATTATTTAGCCACGAGCCCCCTCCTTTGACTTTGATTTTTTATACAGACGTAACACAACTTTTATTAATATGAAAAAAAGACCACAAGTCCACAAGATGGTTTTTTATTCATATTTGCTCACAAAATAATAAAGAAACTAATTTAGAACATGAACAATTAAATGTTTGTTCAACAATTTGCTGTACCTCTACTGAACCACCCAGAACCAGCCGTTGCGATTAATGGCACCTTAATAATAGGCCTTGCACCAGTTCCAGCCAAATTGTTATTTAAAGAATTGAAATAATTACTACTGCTGCAGTTTCAGTGAAAGCATGAAACAGACTGTAGAGAAGTTCAAGTAAGCAACTAAATTAGTTTATTTCGCTGATGATCAGCTGCAAATATTTAAGTTACTGGGAAAACTGGTTATAGAATGCAAGACACAGGGTAGAATAGCACGGTATGGAAGAGGCTTATACCCACAAAAGGGAGTCCATAGGAAGTAATTGCAAATAAAATACCACAAAAATTAAATTTGACCATTTAACTAACACTGTTAATTCCTGGAAGGATTTGGAGGAGGCCTTTAGTGGGAAAATATATAGCCGCAGAATAGGCTAGCAATAACAATATAGCCGCAGAATAGGCTAACAATAACAATATTGCCGCAGAATAGGCTAACAAAAAAAGTACTAGGTACTAAGAAAATATTACTAACACTACATTTGATTAATAAACTTAAAATTTGGAATAAAGAAACTTCATTAGATTCATTATAAGCAATTAAATGATCGTGTACGAATAAATTTTAAGATTGAGCTTAAAAACAAAATTTTAGCAAATTCAGGCAAATATTTGCCTGACTTTCTTTGACTATTCAAGCAACCTAATATTTGGCTAATTTTAAAACGAAGCCGTGATTTTGGTGAACCACTAATTAAAACAAAACACGTAGAGAAAACACTTCTATTTTGTTTTTGTGCATATTTATACACTCGTTTTAATTTACTTTAAGTTTGTACAACATTTTAAACTCAATCAGCAAAATATTCTAACATTTCAATTACTCGGAATTTTGTATAATAACTAGATTTCCTAGTTCGGGTAACTCCGTCTTGAGTCCGGGCTTCTATCGAGCTTTAAACTGTTGCCATACATAATGCTTTTACAAGTGATAGCCGCCATAAACAATAAATACATTTCATTCTGTCTATTGTATTTTGATTCGCATGTCATAATATAATGTTACACATCGATGTGGCGAGAAGAACTCTTGGGTAAATAATAACAACCGCATGGTTGATCGAAGTAATGCTACACTTTCCGCGGTGGGTTCGTGGGTGGGTGACCCCTCCGTGCCTCGGAAAGCACGTTAAGCCGTCGGTCCCGCTGTCATTCATATCTTTGTCAGTCGTTATGGGTAGTCACAAGCTCAAAAGTCTGGCAACCACTCATACCGAGGGGTATCATTTTACTTAATAACCGGGCTGTGGAGGTCACATAGGTAGTCACTCCATAAAAAATGCTAGTATTCAGCCGCATCCGGTTAGACTGCAACCCGACCCCAACCATAGTTGGGAAAAGACTAGGAAGATTGACATCAATGTGGCGACTCTGGGGGGAGGCCAATGACTAGCAGTGCTGGCGTATGGCCCTTCTTTCGACTCAAATAAAGAGGTTGTAACCAGTGGCGGTACCTTCATAGTAGCCGAAAAGCCCGGCTTGCCCTAATAAAATCATAATTCACAACAACAAACGTACTTAAACCTATCAATAAAAAATATATTTTAAAAAATACCAGTCAAACATTCGCAACACACACGTACACAACTACACAATACAGTTGGCCGTTTTTTTATACGTTGAAAATCTGTGGGCTTTCCCTAATTTTGACCCCTAGGCACGCCACTGGTTGTAACAACAATCTACCCTTTCTTACATCGAGTAGGATGTGGATCTTACTTAAATTGTATACATTCTTTAAAAAAATCAAATTATCGAAAATAATTACGAACTTTAAACAGACTCCAGCTAGGAAATCTGCTCAGGCGGATATTCAAAGATCCTGGAGCTTAAATGTGAGGCTACCTTGACGGTACAGCAGCAGGCCCAAACTATGTCTCACCTACTATCCTGCTGTTTGTGCCACAAAAATCAGCCGTAGCGACCTCTGCGCTGCCACCGACGACGCCGTGGAAGTGCCGAAGTTTTGGGGCAACCTAAATGTGCGATTGACACAATGTAGAAGAAGAAAAATGTGGTGCTGCTCTACAAACATGGACCACCTAATATCATATCCTCTGTGTCCTGATTTCCGCACATTGCAGCTGATGGACACTGCTGAATGCACCAACCAAACTCGTAGCTAAATTCTGAGCCAACTCAATTCAGATTGCCTTCACAAAGTGATCTTAGTGCTGATACACACGGACAACATGCCGCTCGTGTATTTGAGCACCGTACGCAAATACACGAGCGGCACGTTGTGGACGGTAGCAGCCGACGCGTCGACAGCAGGCGTCAATCATCAACAGCTGCAGTTGCCTCTGCCATTGTGTGTCCCTGGTTTGTATAAACACTCACCAACTTTAGAATTTATGTTACATCCAGTATGTTATAATTAATTGAGTACCTTTTACCACTGTCTGAGTGTACAAAGGACAAAGCTAGTTTTATTTAAAACTTAAACTTAACTTGTTGCAATTGTGGACGAGCTAATAAATCTCATAATAATTTACCTTCTTTTTAATGAAACGAGTGATAATTAGTAGGTATTTGTACATGCCATGTTAACTAGTTTCCAAGGGCCTTGTTTACACATAGATAGTCAGCACATAGACTAATCAGTCGCGTGCCTGAAAAAAATTTATGAGGTTTCAGCCATTAGACTCTAAAATACATACAACGTGTTAAAAGGCTCTTCCCCTGTTAATAGGACTTAAAGATATCTGGCGAAATAGGGGTGTCCTAAAATATAACGGTTTTATTACAAAACTAGCTGTGTCCGCTACTTCGTTCGAGTGGATGTCGGAAAATAATAATGTGTCGCTTGGGAAAGGTGTAATGACCACTCCTTCATTGAAAAGGAAGAATCTTCCGATTTTGCCTGATGGGAAGCGCTACCTGGGGTTCTCTACCACAGCAATTTCGACCGCAGTCACTGCGTCTTCAGGGTTCATAATGTCAATGCGAGGAAGAGTCACTTTGATTATTGAGAATAATTAAGAATGAAAGCGCCTGGTTGAGGCTCATTATCTGTTCAAACAGATGTCTATAAAATATTTTAACTTTGATTTGGCCAAGATAAACATTGCTAAAGAGTGTTTTTATATAAATTCAAGTCGTCGTAGAATTGAAATGAATTTTTCAAATACGGTCTTCAGTGCTGCTTAAGTTTAGTTTTTTAAATATCAAAATCCATTTAGCATGGACTAAATCTTAAGAATGCTACTAAAGCATATCCTTTCTGAACCAAGAATTTATAAAGAAATACACTCGAGAGCAATGAATTAGGGTCACATAAACCTGAAACGATCACATTTTCAAATTTCAGAATCCATTTAGCATAAACTAAATCACAAGTAAGTCCATGATAAATGCTACTAAATCATATACTTTATTAACAAAGAATTTATAAAGAAATACACTCGAGAGCAATGAATTAGGGTCACATAAATCTGAAAGTCTCGGATACTAAGAATACTAGCTTAGATAAATAAATTGTGTTTTATAGACAATTCAATATTCCTTAAATGCAAGTAATTTAACTTCTTAGTTACTGTAAAGTCATGCTATGAAAAATGACAAAATAAAAAAAATTGACTTTTATCGACCAAGGATTGTCACAGCGTGAAGTTGCTGTGGTGCTTAATGTACCAGATTCCTCTATGCAGTATGCCCATGGACTGATACCAGGAGACAGGCCACTACTCCTGCAGGCCAAGCAGCGGAGATGTCAGATGCACATCGGCCCGGGAAGACCATTATATTAGATACATTACATGTCGGGGTGCAGACCATAACGAAACTTACTCTTCTACCCCGACATGTAATGTATGTAACATTACATACCGGGGTGCAGACCATAACGAAACTTGAAAATAACTTTACATAACATAATAAGCCTATAATTTTCCTACTGCTGGGACAAAGACCTCCTCTATGAGATAGAGTGGGCCGTAATCTACCACGCGGGCCCAGTGCGGGTTGGTAGATGTCACATGTCTTCGAATTTTTGGTTTTGGACATGACGGTTTTCTCACGATATTTTCCTTCACCGTTTTGAGAACACCGGTGCTGAAATTATTTACACAAAGTCAAGCGCCTGCCTGGATTCGAACCAACGACCTACAACTCGTAACTCGGAGCCGTTACCACTGGGCCACCACTGCTCTGCAATTAACTTTAACTTCGTTTCATTAAATTATAAATTTAAAAAAAATACAGTCCTTAGTTCATACTCCATCTTTTCCATCTTATTCCTTGTCAAACCCTTTCAAACGAGATCACTTCTGCTTTATGTATTTTTAAATACAGTTCATACAAATATTAACCACATATGTATAAAGCTGAATTCAAAATCAAGAGTCATTTATTCAAACTAGGCTGAGAATCAGCACTTTTGAACTTCAAAATTACACGAGACAGTCGCATAAAACGCCCGCTTTTCACCACCTCCCAGTGATTTAGCTGGTAAAAAAAAGTGGCGCAACAAACTCCCCAGCAGCTCAGCTGTCTGTATAGTTAAAAGAACTTAATTCTATACAATAGTACAAAATAACATGCTACTTTATTATAAACTCCCACAGATATATTTCTACAGTGAAGCCAAGAGAATACTCTTAACTAGCACGGAGGCATCCAAACGCGGCCGGCACAAGTTAAAACCCTAATCACTACGTGAGTATAAAAACAGAGAGCGATCTCGTATCATATATGTCATAACAACGTAGGTAGAAACTTGATGAAATCGTCTGGATTTATCACAAAGGAACAAACTATATAATTAATGTATGCAAAATATTGTAAAACATTTTAAAAGAGTAACGGTGGAGTTTCTTGCCCATTCTTCTCCATACGAAAACTACCTTTAAGGCGATAAGACCCCTCTTTGAGGAGTGACTAGAGAGGCGTTACAGTGCCCTCACCTACCGCCTGACGCAGGTCCTCAACGGACACGGATGTCACCATTGCGAGGATCGCCCAGAGGACACGGTGGAGCATACGGTGGAGGTCTGCCCCGCTCCGCCGTGTCCTTGTAGAGGCAATCGGCAGCGGCGGCGACCTCTCGCGTCCGGCCCTGATTCAAGCAATGGTACGGAGCGAGAGGGAGTGGGAGGTAGTCACCTCCTTCTGCGAAGCAGTCATGCTAGTGAAGGAGGTGGTGGGATGATTGAGGGGCAGAGCCTCACGTCCCAGCCGCCGCATGACGACTCTCGGCCACCGTAGGCGCGGGCCTGTGACGGAGAGTAATGGGTAGCTCACCGTCCGATCAGGACCAGGCCCGTGCCGGACGGCGCGTACGTGTTCCACGCGCGCCCAAAGAGATGTCAGCAACAGTGAAGACGGGATTGTCCGAAATGATTACCGCTACCCCGGGACATAAAGGGCTAAGGAAGGAACACGGGTGGGTTTTAATCAGTAAGAGTCTGACACTCTTAATAATAGTAAAATAATCATTCAATTTACTTTTTATTGTGATAAGTATAAGATAGGCATTGTAAATTAAAATGAAAACAATTTTATATTATGAATTAAAATGTATAATTATGATTGCATGCGGTATTTATATTTTTAATTTAAACAGCAAGAAATTAAAGGGTATTTTATTTTATTTATTTATTTACTACGTGAAAATAATGTAAAAGTTCGGAGATATTCAGACTTGTTTACAGGTCGTTTTTCCTTTATTTATAAGGCATATATAAAAAAAATGTATTCTATACCTAATTATAAAAGTATATGATATATTTTGTGATATGAGAAAAATTGTTTTGATGGATTATATTCAACAGATTCTGCAAATTCGAGCTCTCAAATCAGCTTCCCATGAGTTTTTGCCTAAACCTGCATGAGGACAACGATTATTGCTAAATAAACTGATAAATAATAATAAAATCGCTTTATTATTATTGTAGAAGAGAAAGCGAGTTATCTTTACCAATAAATTGTTATTTATATATACCAACCAACGAATAGTATTCAATTTCAATTTGCCTCTACTACCCAAGGTAAAATCAACGTGAAAGCGTTAGAGAACGTACAGCTTTCATTCGCGAAGTAAGTGACTTACGTCGGCGCCGACTTTCGACTTACGTTACTTACGTTTTAACAAGTGTCGAGATCGCGACGTAAGTCGGTGGTCGACGAAAGGTTTCTTAGGTTAATGTAACGTGACTTTAGTTTTTTATATGCCACTCGCTTGAAAGCAGTCTTAGGTTCATTTGGAAGTGAGTTATAAGTTTTTACTAAGTATTATTCTTGTGCCGAAAATATGTAGATTTTGTTAGTATTTTTATACTTATTTTTGTTAAGGAAAACTATCGAGCTTTGTTAGAATTGGTAACTCGTGTTGGCGACGATCGTGTTTTTCACGTGATAGGCTACATTTAAGTGTTTGAAATACGAAATACTGCCGTTTATCAATGTTCTCTCAGTTTTGAGGCCAAGCGATTTCATTTGTTATGAAAATTCATGTAAATAGAAATGATTGGCTGTTCTTTATTTTATCAACCAATAACAACGGCTTATATGAGGTTTGAAATTGGATTTACTAATGAAAGAGTTGATCGGATCGGGATAATATTGTGGAATGTACTTGAGAGAGATCGCGTAGAGCCTACGACGTAGCCGGCGCCGTAG
This sequence comes from Luperina nickerlii, assembly GCA_963855955.1. Classification (NCBI taxonomy): domain Eukaryota; kingdom Metazoa; phylum Arthropoda; class Insecta; order Lepidoptera; family Noctuidae; genus Luperina; species Luperina nickerlii. The sequence continues at coordinate 7,241,576 of OY979662.1, forward strand.
GCATAGGCGTAGCAAGAGGTGCTACGGTGCTATAGCTACAACTTTTGAAAGTAACGTAGCGATGTTTTTGATGTAGAAATGGAGCCAAGTTTTGCTACTGGTCGCGCGCTACCTGAATTAATATTATGTTAAGTTTTTGTGTTTTCTTTTTCTGTTAAAGAATTTTCTCTAAGAAGTATATCATAAAATTCCAAATATGAATATGTATGGAGAAGTATTTGGTTGGTTTCTGGGTTGTATGTTATCTATACAATTCCTTTTCTGAATTCAGAATATTAATTCCAGTACATGAATGAATAGAGAAATTCCGGTTGTAGAATGCCCTGGGATCGAATTTTGTTACACTTCCCGATTTTTGATTGAGTTGTTCTTTTGCACACGTATTAATTATTCTCACGACAATGCAATCTGTATGATTAGCAAATGCAATGGTGGCATTATTATAGATAACTAATAATCAATTAACTACTTGATTTACTAACTGTCTCGATGTTCTAGTGGCTGTAGACGAGACTAACTGGTAACTAGGGTTCCGGATCCAATTTATGGGTCGGTAAAAGTGCTATTGGTTTTTTGCATTCGGATTTTTTTTACCGGCTTCAAAAAAGGTTCATATTTTTTTTTATATAAAGAAAAGAAAGAAAGAAAATACGTTTATTTGCGACAAACATGACGCATAAAAATAAAAGACACTAACAACAGAAAAAACAAAAATAACAATTTGGGAGAAAGTATGCGTCACATCTACGCAAAACGGCCAACGCTCAGCATAATGCTAAGACCCTATACGAGACAGAGCCCCAGCGCTGGCTTATATATATTATGTTCATCGATATTTTCATTAATTGAGGACCGATTTTGAAAATTCTTATTACATTTTGTAGGAGAAGCTTTGGTGGTCCCATAAAAATATACATTTTATTAACTCTGCTTGGATAGTTTTTGAGTTAGCTTCAATAATATATACTCAATCCACTCGGTGTATGTTAATGATATTATATTGTCAGCTTATATTGGAAATGTTATGCCGTCGTGCGTACCACAACTAAAAATTGAAAAATAAAGTCGGTGGCAAAAAACGAAAATACACCGACTTTCCGAAATTAAAGTTATTTTTCACTTTGTAGAGTTTTTGTTTTGTGTAAAAAAGTGTTATAAAACAAATAGATATTATTGTTTGGTAGCAAAAACGGAATAGATTTAAAATATAATCCAAATAGTCTGGCTAGAAGAACATAACATAGAGCTCAATTTTATTAAATCTTGCAACTTAGACCGTACCTACGTAGATCAGGCTCGCACCTGATCTACTGATGTTCAACTGTAGACAACAAAGTTCATGAACCACGGTGAAGGCCCTGTCTATATACACACATCGAAAAAGTCTAAGCAACATGTACGGTTTTGAACTTTTGAACGATTTTTACTATTGTATACAAGGTGCAGTTTGACCAGAAGGAGGCAAAGATAACCAGCCAACTCCTAACTGCAAACCGTGTAAAAAAATTCGTTACAATAAAACACTTATCAATTTTACAGACATTATGAGTGACATACCTAACGCTCCAATGGAGCGTAGGTAATTATTACAACAAATAGGCCTATTTTCCATACTATTTATATTTATACTGTGGTATTACCATGCGTAATATAAGGACAAAACAAAATCAACCATTAAGTCAGCATCAACTTAAATTCAGAGAAAAAAAATCGGTTTTCAATCAACAATGTACTATTTCCTTACCAGCACTTTCGGCTTTCTGCGAGCAGATCCGTATTTGCTTTCGTAATAACTCATCGCACACACTATCACAATTACACTGCAAATATCTACTTCTTCTTCATGTTGCTGGCACGACTGTATTTTAAATCGTTTTTTCCCGAAACTTTGGCACTTCCACGGCGTTGTCGGTGGCAGCGCAGATGTCACTTTGACTGCATGTTTTGGGACACAGAGGGCACACTGTAAACTAAATTAACTGAACAAATATCTGTTTACACATAGTGACACAAAAACCTACCACAATTGTTTACACTCGGTAATGTTATAAACATGTAATGTCACAGAAACAAATAGTGTAATAAAACAATGTGTCATATAATATGTACAATTAGAAAACCTTTCTTAAAAAGTCGATAATTCAGTTATTGAATAGTTATTTGTTAGTAAACTGCGTGTTATCGACAGCCGTCTTAGTCATGTTACGATGATAAAGGTAACCATCAAACTGATTACCTGTTGATTTCTGTTAAACAGCTGATAAGGCGCAAGGACTTCCACTGTTAATCTGTTATTGTTGTGTTTGATATACAATCGCTCTCTGTTTGACAGTTTAGCGATTGTCAATAATATTGCGATACTTAAGGACGGCACGTTTTTACTGTTTAATGAAAAACAATATTAACTTGACCGGTGCGATCGGTTTTACCGAATCTGTTAATAGATACAATTAATGTTCGATCTCCTTGCTAAATAGAACAAAGAAAGCAAGCAAGCTCACGCGTATCTAACGGCGATTTTCACTACTTGCAAAGGAAAAATAAACAAAATTCCATAAACTTAATATTCATTTTGTAACGAATATTTGTGACAGATGTCATAATATGGGCTGGGGGATACTCGTATTTTTCGTGCCGTATTCGAAGCCACCGAACAGCCTTAGGTACATACGATACACTCCTTTGATCGCCGATTAGGCAGTCGCTCCATCTGATTAGACTGGAAACCGATCCCGACATAGGTATAGTTGGAAAAAGGCTAGGCAGATGATTATAGACAATATAGACCTTGTGGAATAAAATTTATTCCACAAGGTTCTTCTATTTCTCTCTAATTCTCTTTGTTATTTTATTTCTCTCTATTTCTCTTTGTTGTGTATAGCTTAGAAAAACAACACGGTCACACAGACACGACAAGCGACTTTAATTTGTAATCATACAGGGTGGATACCACGGATACAGTACGATCCTGAACCCCAATAACATGCTCATACCATGGCAACTTTTCAGTCTGTCGTCATTACTGAATTCTCCTCTTCGAATAGAAATGGGTATAAGAACTCCCTCGAAAATCCTGTAGCACAGCTGTTTACAACATTTGGTTAAAATCAATCGGACACTAATTGCGGACCACGTCAATCTGAATGATTTTAATAGTTCGGTCCGGACCCTATAGCGTGTACTCTTAATCCTTTGCACCTCGCATGCATGGCTCCTGACCCCTCCTGATCCCTTTAGGTTGTCGTGGTCGTCGTCGGATGCTCCTAATCAGATTAATCAAATCAGTGAGGGCTGTCAGAGCAAACACATGAGACCTAAAAGCACATGCATGTTGCTCAATTACACTGTGTAATGCAGAGGCTATATATGTAGCCTCACCTTTTATAATGCGGGTTGGTTATAATTGATGGCCTGTTCCATTCGAACGTTCAAGCAGGTGTCAAATATTCTCATTGTTTGTTTAGTAGAGTCAGTGCTAGATATAACATGATATTGTAAAGTCTTCCTATAAATATAATAAATTCGAGTCAAAGCTTATCGCGTTTAATTTTATTGTGAAGCTCTCAAGAGTTTCACAGTACCAAGATAGTTAAGTAAGCACCTTAAAAGGTGCTTTTTTTATTTTTCTTTTAGGATGGGAAATCATCAAATGACCCCTCCCGCTCTGGGTGGAGCGGAAGGGAGTGTCAGAATCTTACTGACTAAAACCCACCCGTGTTCCTTCCTTAGCCCTTTATGTTCCGAGCCAGCGGTAACCCTTTCGGACAATCCCGCTGACACCTTACCTTAATAGGTGCTTACTTAGTTATCTAATTACTTACTTATCTAAATTTTAAATTTAAATATTTTAACGCTGGAGGGCTTAGAATCATGTACTGAATCCATGGTGATAGGTGGTGCGTCGATGTCCCTACCACCCTGTCTGTATATGTGTACATAGAATAGAAACAAAAAAGAATAGAAATATGTTTCAGAAGTGCAAGATTCCGTTCCGTGATCGCCCACCTAACATAAGTAAAGTAAAGGATGATTTCCACCAAAGGGCTCGCATCGCATCGGATCGGAACGGATTTTACAATCTTTAAACGATATTAAATCGTGTACACATATTAAAGTCTATATTACCACGCCCCGCACAGCAGCTTGACCGCGGACGTCTTCCGCGACACGCGATTGTAGCCGAAAGAAAGTATGCTGCGACGCGCTATCGGCTCCGTTCGCCTGTCGTCATATCCGATCGAATCGGCTGTCATCGCGTGTAGAACACGTCAACAAAGTAGGAATGAAACTATTTAACTAGGCGCAGAAACGGATACGTTCGCAACCGAAGGTACGGAGTCGATCGTATGCGTCGACATCCTGCCGGATGCGTTCGGCTGTCGCCGCATCCGTTCGTATCATTTCCGATCCGATGCGATGCGAGCCGTTTGGTGGAAATCATACTTTAAGCATTACTTTTCTGATTCAAAGTCGACAGTTTCTTTGCCAGATTACGATTTTAAAAGTGGGTAGATATTATTTATTAAGTCCATACATTTTTATTTATACTCAAGTTACTGTCGGCGCCACTTTACAAAGAAGTAGGAGTAATCAGCCGATTTTAACCGCTGTCAACAGAGGCCTAGTGTACAAATTTGACTACTAATAATGAAAACAGAAAAGATAGGGAAACACTGAAATAGTATAATATCCTTCTTATTCGTTTATGAAATATCTATTAAATTGGTCCAACATTGGAGGAGGAAATAGGTGAGAGCCAAAACTCGAATTACGACTTTTTACTTAAGTTTTTTCAAAAGTCTCTCCGACCGCATTTCCTCTTAAACACATGATTGTACTCATCATAACAAACAACTTTCCCAAGGAAACGATTTTTTTAAATTTACCAAACGCATGACCTCAATAGAATCGCGCGCGCGGTCTCTACGGTTGTCAAATGAATGAAAAATAATAATGCATGGTAAGTGAATTAGTTTTGTTTGTAAACAAGGCATTAGTAAACTAAATTAAATTACAACTGATGGTGTATTATTATTTTAACTCAATATAATACATTGTAGACAATAAAATTAATTCTTGGCGATTCAGGCTGTTCTTTTTCAGGCTGTAAAGTAGGTTTTCAAAAGTCTCTGTAAAGAGTTTCGTGTCGTCTCGCTTCAATGTTTTAAAACCGCGCCTACCACGTACAGAGGCGTGAAGTAAGTACCTATAGCTATGCGAGATTGTAAGTAAGGTCGCAGGCGGGCCACTATTGGCTGCGACATTGTGCCACCTCCAATCGTGCGAAGGCTACAGCAGTTGAAAAAATACTCAGCTAAGGAAGTATTTTGTACATTCCTCAGATAAACCGGCCGGCGTCTGTGAGTTCTGCGTCATCTGCGTGTGCTGCCGCGGTGAAATACTTATTAGGTACGTACTCTTCTTTATTGTGATATTGTTTCACCCCTTTGTAATGTTTACAAATTAAATGTAACTTGAATTAATGTCATTTGTTTATATATATATAGGGTGACTGGTAATTAGATGAATGTACTCATCATATTAAACAACATTCCCACAGAAACGATTTTTTTAAATTTACCAAGCGCATGTAATCACCCTAATTACCCAATAGAATATTGAGTTAAAAATAATGATACACAATCAGCTGTAATTTAATTTAGTTACTAATCCCTTATTTTACAAACAAAACTATTTCACTTTTACCATGCATTATTATTTTTCATTCGTTTGGTAAATTTTAAAAAATCAAAAAATAAGTTTCCTTGGGAAAGTTGTTTGTTGTGATGAGTACAATCATGTGTTTAAGAGGGAATGCGGTCGGAGAGACTTTTGAAAAAACTTAAGTAAAAAGTCGTAATTCGAATTTTGGCTCTCACCTATTTCCTCCTCCAATGTTGGACCAATTTAATAGATATTTCATAAACTGAATAAGAAGGATATATACTGTTTCCTTATCTTTTTCTTTTTTGATTAATAGTTGTCAAATTTGTACACCAGGCCTCTGTTGACAGCGGTTTAAATGGGCATTTTTGAGGGTTCTAGTGATTATAAAATAGTGTATCATCAAAAATTTAAACATAAGGACATACTTACAAGTAGTTAATATTTATTATTCTGTAAAAAATCATTGCTTTATGGTCATTAATCAGAAAGAAAACAGGCGAGAGCGTTTCTATGGAGAAACGACCACCCGCTTTTCACTAATACAGTCGATCGCTCGTCAGTAGTAGCAATGTAACCTCCAGAGGGCCTAGCACATTACGAAGTCTTCCAAGACTACGAGGCCACTTTATACTGGTTTGTTACAACTGCAGTCGACTATACAAAGTAACCAATAAGAAATTGCAAAACTAAAGTGGCAGTCGGCGGAGGCACATTGCTTGCAGAATGAATGGCAGACATGCCCGGTACTAGAATGGCGCAGATAGCTAGTAGACTGACGCCCTGATATAGGTGGAAGTCCACTAGATGCGAGAAATACTGGACCGGACGTACCTACTGACGTTGCTTGAGGGACGCCTATGCCTAGCAATTGATGTTTAACTGCTGAATAATCATCATCATCATTATTTATAGTCGTAACTTTGTTTTTCTGAAGTAATACGGCACTACCAATTGCCGAAGAATAATGCCTTTCAACAACATTCTGCAACAGTCGTCCATCTATCTTTGACGAGCCTTAAACCGTGCACACCACTTATATTATGCTTGATAATCTTCAATAGAGCCATTTTTAAAAGCTTGTTCATTTATTTATCGTGAATGTCATATTGCGTACCTAATAACAGTCTGCAAAACAAAGCCTTTGTTCCTACAACATAATAAAACTATGTATAAAATACAGCCGATGCCGACCATACCCGAACTCATCTAGTTTATAAAAATATGATGGATGTCTAAAAGGGTTTGTACAAACCACTTACAGAAAATAAATCATTTATCAACAGGTGCTCCATTTTATTTTTAAACATGCTTTTTATAAATTTAATGAATAAAATAATTTTTAAACGCTGTTTTTTAGAACGAGATATTTGTCGCAGCAGGGCTACATCAGTCTCGTAGCTGTGCCGTAGTCGCGTAGAGGCGTTACGAGGCGTAGCGCCAAAACGTATGCCGTAGCAGTGATGTAGAACAGCTACAGAATGTGCTACATAAGTGCTTCGCAATACAAAACAGTGTGTTAATTCTGTCTTTGTAAAGTGTAAGAAGGTCGTTTAAAATAGAATGTGATAAAACTATGTAAATGACTTACAGGTTCTCACGAGTGGTCCTAGTCAGCTGAAGAAACTTAATAAAAAAATTATTCTAAGCCCTCCTGCGTTGAAAAATTTCCCCCTCATTGGTACCTAATACTAGGTGCTTATACTGTGTACTGTAGGGTGTAGCTATGGGCGCTACGCAATATAATTGAAAAAACTCGGACTTGAAAAAAAATATATTCACGACTTTACATCATAACGCTAGTTCTAGCACTCTTCAACTAAACAAGAAAACCATAATAAAAATATTTGACAATTTCTTGAACGTTTGAATGGAACACAGCGGCAATTATAACCAGCCTGCATTTACTTCAGATGGTAGAGCTACACAGTCTCTACAGTACTACTTGGTACTGTGAAACTCTAGATGTGGCCAAATGGAACCTTTTTGATATTGTTTGTGTTTTTATATTTTACTTTTATATTTTTGTCTATTTTTGATAGGTTTTTGTTAGTTTTTTCCTTGTCAAAAGAAATAAAAAATATTACTACGGAGAAGTTGATTTTTCATTGAAATCGTTAAAAATCATCTTTATTATAATCCATTCAGTAATAAAGTGGTCCTTCGACGAGTTTAACTAGTGTACTGTGAAAACTAGTCCACAGCAGCTCTTTTTCAGCATTTTTTTTTTCAGCGCTTTTTTCTCAGAGGGCAAAATGGTTGTGACGAGATCACAGACGAAACTGCCCCAAGATAAGCCTTATGTACCCTCCCAGTCGGGTAGTGAGGCAGTTCAAGTACCTACTTCTACACAGACAACCAGTGGGGAAACTCAGGTACATTCATCTCAGTTAAAGCCTACCTCGAGCGCACATTCTGTCGCCACTCGCACTAGCCGCACTAGTCGCTCTTCCGTGTTGGTCGCGGTGAGAAAATCCGCAGCGGAAGCGCAACATGTTCGTCGCGTAGCTCAATTAGAAATTGCCCAAATGGAAGCAGAGATGCGTGCACAACTAGAGTCTAAGCAGGCAGAATTACGAGCACAAGTAGAGGCTAGGCAGGTTGAATTAGAGCGCAAAGCTGCTGAAGCTGAATATCAAGCTGAGCTCGCAAAAATTGAGGCAGAGGGTAGTAACCACGGTTCTCACAGTGGGTGGAGCCGTGCCAGCGTCGAACATTGGGTGGATACTACTGCCCTCCCTGCCAGTTTACCAACACGTCAGGATAGGGAGCCATCCGTAAAAGGGTGTCAATCTAACGATAGATGTGAGGTAGGGGCTAATAATACTAACGTTATCTTGTGTTCTCAGCTTCCTCTACGTGACGTCCGTAACGTCGTTTCTCATGATATCGCAGCACAGAGTCTTGAACATTTTCCTCAGCATAATCTCCGCGGGGGGGACAAGACCGCTGCCACTGATATTCACGGAGACGGCGGCGACTCAATTGGCGTTACACAGCTAGTGGGGGCCCTAAAGGCACTTGCGAAGAGTAACGTCCCCAATACCAATAAAAATTTTATAAAACTCCCGTGTTTTGATGGAAGCTCTCCCCTTGACTGGCTTATGTTCAAGCGGGCTTTTCAGGATACAGTAAGTGGATTTACAGACGCAGAAAACCTTGCGCGCCTGAACCAAGCCCTAAAAGGCACGGCACGGGAGGCCGTGAGCATGCTGTTAGTGTTGGCACCTCACGCCAATGACGTCATCGATGCCCTGGATCGTCGCTTTGGTAGACCTGAGCAAATTGTGCTACAAGAGCTGAGCGCAATCAAGGCTCTGCCCAAGCTTGGGTCGGAGGTAAGAGACCTACATGTTTTCACCACTCGCGTGCGCAATTGTGTCGAGGTTGCTAAGTTGCTGCAGCATAGTGATTATTTACGTTCTCCTGAACTGTTTGGTGTGCTGCTTAGCAAATTTTCTCCACTATTGCGCGCGCGGTGGTTAGACTTTGCAGCGAATCATGAGGACCTAGGCCAGGCTAGGGTGGAATTATTGTCGCGTTTCCTAAATCGTGAGGTCGATTTGGCAATGAAGTTTGGCGCTGTGTTTGAGGTAACACCATCTTCATCAACGAACCCTTCACAGAAACAGCGTGCGCATGCCGTATCAGAGTCGGTAGCGCGGGCTTCAACTAAGTCTAATTCCAAAACGAAACCTGCGGAAACATCCCTTCAGGAAAATGTTTGTTTATTTTGCAAAGGGGGACATCAGTTATCAAATTGTCCGACATTCACGTCTTTGACAGTCGATGACAGATGGCGTTTCGTTAAAGACAACAAAGTTTGTTATCGTTGCCTTCAAAAGGTTCCGCACAATTTTAAGTATTGTAACAAAAATAAGGTTAGTTGTACAACAACTGATTGTAAGCGTAGACATCACACTATTTTGCATAATGATAAGTTCGCTACATCCGCTCTTGTTAAGGAGGAGGTCAAACCTGAACCTACGACAACAACGGATGTTGAAAAACCGGAGCAGGTTCTCGTAGCTGTCAACAACACGCAGGTTGAATCCACACTTCGTCCACTATTGAAAGTAGTACCCGTCACAGTCTCTGGACCAGCTGGGAGTGTAGATACCTTTGCCCTTTTAGACGATGGCTCGACGGCTACTTTTGTAGATGCCGACATCGCCTCCAAAATTGGAGCCGAGGGTCCGGTAGGCAGTCTGCGTTTGGATTGTGTGGGGGGATTGTCTAGAGATAGTTGCGTGCAGTTTGTTGACTTCCAGTTAAAGGGCCGATCAGCCTCACAGACGTTTTTGATTCAGCGAGCTAGGGCAATTAAGAACTTAGGGCTGCAAAGTCAGTCAGTCAAACGCGCGTCTTTACGGTCCTTTCCATACCTCTCGGACGTGATGGAGGAGCTGTGTTATGCCGAAGCTAAGCCCACCATTCTGTTAGGGATTGACAACTGGCCTCTCATCATAGCATCTGAGGTGAGAAAAGGAACGAAGTCCCAGCCTGTCGCCATCCGAACACCACTGGGATGGGTGTTGTTCGGATGTGCCAGTAGTCGGACATGTCTAGTAGAAACTTCTTGTCACTTGCGTGAGCGTCCAGCGCATGACCTGGAAGTGCTCATCAGGGATCAGTATAGGTTAGATGCGATTGGCATAACTAAACAGGAGCCGCGCAGCGCGGATGACCAGCGGGCTCTACGCATCCTTGAACAAACTGCCCAGCGCCGACCAGATGGGCACTTCCAAGTCGGTTTACTGTGGAAGGCGGATAACCGTCCTGTTCCGGAAAGTTATCATTTGGCGTTGTCTCGTTTCAAAAGCCTAGAACTAAAAATGACAAAGGATTTTGATTTTTCCCAACGATATAGGGCCAATATCAACGACGCGCGGGCTAAGGGGTATGCGGAAGAGTGTACAGGTCAGCCGTCCACATCGGTTTGTTGGTACTTGCCGCATTTCGGAGTGGTAAATCCCAACAAACCGGGGAAACTTCGAGTTGTCCACGATGCAGCTGCTAAAGTACAGGGTGTGTCGCTAAATTCTATGCTTCTGTCGGGTCCTGATTTTTTACAACCTCTATTAGGAATTTTGATGCGTTTTAGAGAGGGGAAAATTGCCTTAACAGCTGATATAAAGGAGATGTTCCCGCAGGTTAAAATACAGGAATGCGACCGCGACGCGCAGCGATTTCTCTGGCGCGATGATCCTACGGGCCCAATAAAGACCTTTCGTATGTCGTCTATGATTTTTGGGGCATGCTCTAGCCCATCTACGGCAATTTACATCCTTAACCGAAACGCATCGGAATTTATGGCCGAATTTCCGCAGGCTGTGGAGGCTATCACTTCGGATACCTATATGGATGACTTCATCGGAAGTGTAGATGTCCCTACGGAGGACGCCGCTCGATTGGCAGCAGATATCGTACAGATTCATAAGCGCGGAGGTTTCGAAATGCGTGGTTGGGTGTCGAATGAGCCCGGCGCACTCAATCAGTTGCCAAGCGAGCTGTGGTCTGACGTCTCACTAGTCAAACGTCGTAGTGTAGAGTTGGGTAGTTTACCACCCTCAGTCACCACCACACGTACTCTAGGTCTGATATGGAAACCAGCTCAAGACATCATTAGTTTCAACTCCGGCCTCAACGAAATTTCAGGTCATTTCACAAAACGCGTAGTGTTAGCCCACGTCATGCGCATCTACGATCCACTAGGTATTTTAGCCCCCATCGTAGTGAGAGGCCGGATTTTATTCCAAAACTTGTGGCGTAAGAACCTTGACTGGGACGAGAGGCTATCACAGGCTGACCAGGAAACTTGGCTCGAATGGTTCGAGTGCCTTAAATCAATTTCAGTATTAAGAGTTCCAAGGTGCTATAATTCGTGTGAGTTCTCGGAGCTGGAGTTACACGTGTTTTGTGACGCTAGCGAGCAGGCACATGCCGCCGTTGCCTACTGGAGATTTGTGCTTCCCAACGGTGACGTGAAACTTGCGCTGATAGCTAGCAAGGCGCGTGTGTCTCCCTTGAAACCTGTTTCAATCCCGCGCCTGGAACTCCAAGGCGCCTTGATAGCCGCTCGACTTGCTGCTAGGATTTGTGAAGCCCACCGCTTTAAGCCGAATCGACGGATATTTTGGTGCGATTCGATGACCGTCTTAGGGTGGTTACGCAGTGATGCGAGGAAATACAAACCTTTTGTTGCGCATCGTGTAGGAGAGATTTTGGAGATCACTAGTTTAGCGGAATGGCATTGGGTTCCAACCGATCTGAACGTGGCTGACGATGTGACAAGGGGGAAGGCCAACATTGAACCACGTTGGATATGTGGCCCGAACTTTCTCCTGGCTCCCACTACTGAGTGGCCTTCTGAGCCCAAAGTCATAGCGCCAGTAACTTTTGGAGTGGAAGAGCTCAAGCCATCTCTTCATCCGTCAAAATCATCTACGCATCAATCACATGTCGCAGAATTCATTAATGTCATTAATTCCCATCAGTTACCCTTACCAGTTGTAGCCAACATTACCCATTTTAGCTCGTGGATTAGGCTTGTAAGGGCAACAGCTAGGACACATCAATTCATTGCTGCCATCTTTAGAAATCGGGTTCATGAATTTCATAATTTTTGGTTTCGGGGTATTTGTGTCGGTAGAAATATACCTGACCGCGTTTCGCGGCCGGATGCCACGCCTTCCACCGCTCTGGTACCATTGGTCGCCGAGGACATCGTTCGTGCGGAACTTCACATTTTGGGGAAAAGCCAGATTAGCGCCTTCGGGGAGGAACTCCTTTGTCTGACACGTGGGCAACCCATAAACAAGAAGAGCCGTTTGGCCAGGTTGTCACCAGTACTCCGTGATGGAGTGATCCGCCTAGCCGGGAGAACGTCTGCTGTTTCTGACACTCAACCCATTATTTTGAATGGAAAGGAGCCAGCTGTTCGACTTTTGATTTCCCATTACCACAACAAGTTCGCTCACGCCAACACAGAGACCGTAATTAATGAGCTGCGGCAAGAGTACTGGATTCTCGGACTGAGGAACGCCGTGCGGTCAGTGGTACATAGATGTCAGTTGTGCAAGTTATTGAAGAGTTCAACCCTACAACCACTCATGGGAGACCTACCAGAGGCGAGACTAGCTCATCATCGACGTGCCTTCACATATATCGGCGTGGACTATTTTGGGCCTGTATCTATTTGTATTGGACGTCGGCGTGAGAAGCGGTGGGTTGCCTTATTTACGTGCCTGGTAACCAGAGCTGTCCACCTCGAGGTCGTAGCCAGCTTATCCGCGGATTCTGCTATTATGTGCCTACGACGCTTCATCGCCCGACGTGGAACACCCACAGAAATATTTTCGGACAACGGGACGTCCTTTGTGGGAGCGAATAGGCAACTAAGAGCCTTATATGATGCCGCGGTACCAGAGTTTGCAGCGCGTGAGAAGATAAAATGGCGTTTTATTCCCCCATCGGCCCCCTTCATGGGAGGAGCTTGGGAGCGGTTAATTCGGTCGGTAAAGTCCGCCCTGAGAGTAACCCTGAGAGAGCACGCGCCGAAAGAGGAGGTCTTAGCGACTTTAATAGCCGAAGCCGAGGCAATAGTGAACTCGCGTCCACTAACGCAAATCTCCCCTGACGGGGACTACCCGGAGGCGCTCACCCCTAATCACTTTTTACTAGGGGATTCATCGGGTCGTCCATTTCCGGCCGAGGAATTGACGGATGCAGCATTAATTGGCCGGAGCGGTTGGAGGAAGGCACTCCGACTGAGCGATCACTTTTGGCGTCGTTGGGTATCCGAGTATCTGCCCACTTTGGCGCCCCGTCGCGTGCCAGGAGTAGATGTCGCCGTCAAAGTTGGGGACCCGGTTCTCATCGGTGACGGGAACTTGCCGAGGGGAACCTGGCCACGCGGCGTGATCGCGGCTCTGCACCCGGGCCGTGATGGGGTAGTACGGGTGGTGGATATTCGGACACAAGCAGGCATTTTGAGGCGGCCACTAAAGAAAGTTGTGCTTCTCTAAAAAAGGGGAGCATGTGGCCAAATGGAACCTTTTTGATATTGTTTGTGTTTTTATATTTTACTTTTATATTTTTGTCTATTTTTGATAGGTTTTTGTTAGTTTTTTCCTTGTCAAAAGAAATAAAAAATATTACTACGGAGAAGTTGATTTTTCATTGAAATCGTTAAAAATCATCTTTATTATAATCCATTCAGTAATACTAGATGAGAGCTTCACAATATAATTAAACGCGATAAGCTTTGACTCGAATTTATTATATTGATAGGAAGACTTTACAATATCAAGTTATATGTAGCACTGACTCTACTAAACAAAAGTACTCAATGAGAATATTTGACACCTAGCCTCTGCAGTACACAGTGTAATTGAGCAACATGCATGTGCTTTTAGGTCTCATGTGTTTGCTCTGACAGCCCTCACTAATTTGATTAATCTGATTAGGAGCATCCGACGACAACCACGTCAACCTAAAGGGATCAGGAGGGGTCAGGAGCCCTGCATGCGAGGTGTAAAGGTTTAAGAGTACACGCTATAGAGGCCGGACCGAACTTTTAAAATCATTCAGATTGACGTTTTCCACAATTAGTGTCCGATTGATTTTAACCAAATATTGTAAACAGCTGTGCTACAGGATTTTCGAGGGAGTAGTAATACCTATTTCTATTCGAAGAGGAAAATTCAATAATGACGACAGACTGAAAAGTTGCCATGGTATGAGCATGTTATTGGGGTTCAGGATCGTACTGAATCCGTGGTAATAAGACTACGCGTATGATTACGCCACCCTGTATGATTACAAACTAAAGTTACTTGTCATGTCTGTGTGACTGTGTTGTTTTTCTGAACTATACTCAACAAAGAAAATTAGAGAGGAATAAAATAACAAAGAGAATTAGAGAGAAACAGGAGAACCTTGTGGAATAAATTTTATTCCACAAGGTCTATAATCATCTGTCTAGCCTTTTCCCAATTACCTATGTTGGGGTCGGCTTCCAGTCTAACCAGATGATGCACCTGAATACCAGTATTTTACATGGAGCGACTGCCTAATAAGTTGACCTGTACCCTTGTACTTACATATTAATTTCCATGAAACTATCAAAAATGATGAAACTGTCTCGTAGGTTAAGTAGTCGCCACTGAGCTCCGGTCCCTGAGTCTGGAATAGTTTTATTAGGTTTTTATAATAAATAAAAGCTTGTAATATAAGTGTTAAAGAATGGGTTTGAACGAAAAGATCGGTGCATTTACCGCTTTATGAAAGCACTGAGGCATTCATTGCACTTTGCACGCCCTGCCTGCACGCTGGCAGAGGCGCACTCTTTCCTGTAACTGCTCTGCTCTAGTACTCACCCACGTTTGCTACAAGCTGCGGGGAAACGTGGAACTAAATTTGAAAATCCTTATTACCTACCAAATAATAAAGGAAATAAAAGGAACTCAACAATACGCGTAAGGTCGTAAAAACGGTTTTATGAGATATCGGTTTAAATAAAAATAAGATGGTGACAAGTTTTAGTTCTGTTTCTCACCACTCGCATCAACTATCAGCACTTTCTTAGCATTCAATCCTATACTGTGTCTAGTTCAACGGGTCCACCATAGATGGCGTTGTTATTACTCCTCCGCGGTGTCTGCAGTGCGGCATAAAAGAAGATTGTCCTAAATAATGAAGTCGACTTTTATGAAATGAATGAAACCTACGAGAAAAGAGTGTATGGTGACCTATTCTTCGCCGGATTCCACAAAGCTGATAAGTGCACATTAAACACAAGAGTCCTTAGGTTGTTGTGACAACAAATTAGTTCCCGTGCGTCACCCGGCTTCCAGAAGTCTTACGCCGGATTCGATCAGTGTCTCATCTATATTCAAGTTTAGCTACTTATATGTCAGCTTAAAGGTATAACTTTTGTAGGTACTTACCTTCCAATACATACTCACCTAGACCGCTTCTGTTTACAGACAGTCGTCAAAAAACCAATCAAGGAAAGGGTATTGAGGGAAACAATGTGGCTTACTTTTATTAAAAATTACATTTATTGGTTTACATGGAAATAAGTTGTAAGTATATTACAATGGGCCAAGGCAGACCACGTCTACCAGAACATTTATTTAAATTAACTAGATTCTGTCGTGTGGTTTCCGAAAGATAGGCCACCGACCCTTTCTTTTTAAAGCATCATCGTCAAGGATCAACTCACACTGCTACCAGGCACCACCTGCTTTATTTTGTCGGTCGTAGGTATCCAAGATTACCGTTAGCGATTGCCCAATACCAACCTAATTATTTATTGGATTATAGGCTTTAGGTACTTATCTCAGGGTTCCGTTTCTCACGTACCTAGGTTGTTTTGTGTACGAAAAGTGAGACTCAGATTCTAACCTACTTAAATAGAATTTCGGAAAAATTGTGTAGGTATTATTTATAGGTACCTACCCATTATTCTAGGCTACAGAAAAATATATCAGATGGTAGGTACAGATGGGGCCACAATTGTACAAATACTTACTCGAAACTTTCAATAATTATGTATCCTCAAGTACCGGGTAAAACGGGGTGAATAGGGATGCAGGGGTGAATCGGAACGAAACTTTAAAATGGATTTTAACGTTGTTGTATTATAGTTTGTTGCCAAGACAGACACATAATCGTTAATTATAATACAGTAAACACATTACAGTCCTTTTTGGCAAAATCCTATATTATTTCAATGTTAAAATTCATTTTAAAGTTTCATCTCGATTCACCCCTGCATCCCTATTCACCCCGTTTTACGGTACCTAGTTAGTCTCCTTCCAGAAACAGCAAGCCATTTCTCCATTGTTTCCACGATCATGCTGCATTGCCAAGAAGTTGTAGGAACATACTTAGGCCTATTCCATTACTTTGCTACATTCTCTGAACTACCTAAGCTTTCCCTACCATCACCATCAAGTCAAAATGCCACTTTTAGGGAAGGAATTAGGATCTTTGGAATCATCGATATCATTCATTTTTTTTCATGCAATAGTGACAAATTCGTACGGTGGTTTGTAATTGAATAATTTTGGGCATGCTATGGTCAATGGCCCGTGAAACTATCAAGACTAGAGCATAGGTTTGTGTTTTGCAATACCTAGCTATATTGTGCAGGTTGTGAAATTCGTGGTAACAGTTGCAGTGCAAGTGATGGGGCCATATCGTACGAAAACCGCATGGTATACACAATTTTCCATTATCTAACCATTATACAATGCCGAGTATAGACATCCAGATTTAAACATAAGTTTTATGGAAATATACTAAACTTACTTATTTAACACCTTCAAGAATTGATGCATCGTGCCCCAACAGCCCTGCTCATGCGCAACGGTTTATGTTATTTTAAGGAAAAAATCCTTAATGATCTTAAGACACAACTATCAAGTTGCAAGTAAATAAAGGTAAAAGAGTTTGATGCTCACTTAGTATAAATCCCCATTTCACGTAATCAATCCCGAGCCTAGTCTAGTCATAAGTTCTTCGAGCAGTCTGTTTTAACGTTTACTTACTTGAAACAACGTCATAAAATCGTTAGAAGTCCAAAGCGGCACATGAGTCCGCTAGACCAGACTTGGCAGAACTTTGTGGGAATAATAATTGTTCTTGATCGCCTTATCTAACAGATTGGAACGCACAGCAACAGTCGCAGTTTTATCCCAGGCTAAGGAAAGGTATAACCGCTTGTTTGGTGAGTTTAACTCTGATAACTGAGTGGTAATCTCGAACATTGTCGGCTTCTATTTTGCCGATCATAGATTTTATTTAAGTTTAGGTATAGAACCACAAAAAATTTAAATGATCATGCGCACTATTGTGTTCACTTCCACTACAGTGGTCTTTTAGACTATGCGGATAGAACAAAGATGCAGTTATAACCGAGCTTAAAAATTATCTGATTTGAAAATTATGTAAGTATTCCAATTTAATGTAATTTAAAATAGGTTTAAAGCATGATTCCTAACATTATTTAAGTTACCTTTACCTAGCATGGAATATTTGATGATGGTAAAGTAAACGGCATACTAAATAAAAATCTATGACAAGAACAAAAAACCGACTTCAAAAAGTATTTTCATTTTGATGACGTATCTACGTATGATTACTTAGTTCCTGTTATGCAAAAAAACATTATTTTCCTTCTCGAGATCGGTTTAAACTTGGGAAATATGAAGATAGATAGTGGACAGAAAAAAATAAACATGATGAATGAACATTTTGTGAAAGTTGATGCCCGTGTGCAGGTTCCATGTTGCATACACTTCCAACAAATATTGATCTGTTAGGATCATAAACTATGTGCAACATGGACTTCGCACACTTCACAGGAACTCACAGAACAGTATAAAATGGGTTTTAGAGTTTTAGTTAAGAAGATTCGGGAATTAGAACTCAGTGTGATACTAGCGACTTGATAAATAATTGATACTATGATTTAGGCGACTATTGAAACGTAATGTGGGCAACTCTTTGTGGTGCAGTGACAAGGGATACAGACTGCTATGAAACTTAGAAACAATTTATGACGCAATACAGATGAAGTCCGCAATGATGTTGTTTATGTGTGGTAAAAACAAAATGATTATAAGTACCTACATATCTCATTTACTACATTCCGCATTGAGTGCGAGAAGTGAGTGCTGAAGACATTTTTCCATTCGTTCTGACACATCTAGATAACACAGCAAGTTGTATTTCCCGTAGAGAAAAAAAGTTGAGTAGAAAACCAAAACGGACAGACAGAAGGCAAAAAAATCAAAAGGAAAGATTAATTGATCTAAAAAATTTATTAATGAATGAGGCGACTATGTGCACATTGAAAACACTTGTTATATTACAATATACTTGTACACTATTTACAAAACCCACGATACATCTGTCCTCTCTCGGCTAGGCGCAGGCGCCATTTTAGCATCATCTTAATTTACACACTGTACATAAGTAGTTTGTACAAGTTTATTCTTAAACGTTACATTTCATTTAAACTAACAACACTAATTTTAAAACAATGGAAATATTGTTGATCATAATACTTATACGGATAATGGTATAAGAATTTTACTTTAATCTCTTAAAAGCTAATACCTAAAACTGATTATAGAGTCTACAATATAAATAATATAATTAATATATGTATTGAATTTTCTCTATATGCTAATGACTGGTGCGACGCTCACCATGGCTAACACTGAATACTCCCTGCGAGCGGCGCCATCACGTCCGGACGCGTGCGTGTGTGCGTGCGTGCGAGCGTGCGAGCGTGCCCGCGCGGCGTGCCTACTACAGACACCGGAACCAACATGCTCGACTACTTACTGCTACTGACGTTATCGTCTCAATAGTTAATGTAAAGTAACACGACTCTATCAGGGCGTTAGTGTCCCCGCACTATGTATGATAACTAGATCGCGCGATATAACATACAAGTAATTAATACATAAACACACATACTTAGCATATTACATTACATTGTAAATTACAATTCCATACAACACTTGATTATTAAATCGGTAAACTAAAAATACTCATTAGAAAATGCGCTTACAGCGTAGCAATATATTTCTAAATTAAAAAAAAAATACAAACATTATTATTATCTCTATATCGACAAAATATTTTAAAAAATTACTTGCACTTATACCAAATAAAATATTTTATCAACAGAGGACATTTTTAAACATATGTACATTTTTAAATGTTTTTTTTTAATTCCCTGCAGTCGGAATCTCAAAATACAAAAATTATATCTAAAGTTTATTTGATTTATTATATAAATTAAAACAAATCACAGTAACAAGGTAATGATCGACACAAAAGTATTGTAATGTGATGCTGATACTCGGGTCATTCAATTCGTATATTTGTGCGTACGAGTTTGTTCGAGCCACAGTAAAAAGACGAACAACAGTGCAAATGTAAGCACGTATATATAAGACCCAATATAATCAATGCCCAACCCCATAGCCTAATTGATTTGCAATTTTGTTTCGCCGTTTTACTTTTGCTATTGCACTTATTCGTTACATTTGAAGAACGACACAAGAAAAGCGCTCAGCGCTCTTTACTAAAAAAAAAAACGAACTTTCGATAGGAAGACTAATCAAAACGTGATTATAGAATGGTTCGGGTGTTGTTTTAGAGGGTCCTAGGCATTATAGAGAAAATTATTGTATTTCTTTCACACTGAAACCAGCACAGTTGTTGAACGAAGCTATTATGAGAAGCCCTAGGGTTGTGAGCGTTCTTAAAATTATAATTTCACTATTAGGAAAGAGAAGTTTTGAGTACATGCATGATGTTTTGTTTCGAAAATAATAGTTGTTCGCGAACTCATACGTCTGGATAAATTAGATTATTAATTAAAACTTAACCATTTATTTTAAAATATTATTATTTTTAGGAGAATGGTGCCAAAGTGAGCCCGTGATTTTATCATAATCTACACAGTAGTTTGAGTGTCATATGATATCTTTATTTTATATTCATTTTTTTCGTTAAACGCGTGACACCGCATTCATTGCCCATAGTTTAAAACACTAAAAATCCGTCGAAATTACTAAAATGGGTTTATTAAGCTCTACACGGGGTTTTAGACCGATTGTTTTAAATGTAGACAACGTGGCTACACGATCGCAATGCGCTAGTGGTTCAATAAAATGGGCAAAATCCGATAGTCATAGCAATATTAATATTGCCTGGTCAGCGATACTAAATATTAGATAATGTTACGTCTGGCCTGGCAATGTCGACACTGCAGCTACATCAGAATGTTTATGATTTGTAGGTGTGGGCAAACTGTGTCATACTAACATTATTTTCTAGTCTACCAATAAATACGATTCCAAAGTTTATTCTTAACATACAACGTACCTAAAACTACATTTTTATTAAATATTGAGACTTAAAAATCGCCTTAACATAACGTGAGCTCCACCCTGATTAATCCGGAGTTTGCCCGTACAGTCAACTGAAGCTATGAAACGAGACACACCATGGACTCCGCGATACTATTACTGCAATAAAACGACTCGGTAAGGTCCGATTGATTTGAAGCTAATTCGTCTTATTTTGGAGTCTAATTTATCTCAAAACGCGACATGTTTATTTATTATTTTAACACACATCAACAGAAACGATTTAATACATTAGGTAAATAGCCCTTTTATGAGTAAATTGATTGGTGTAGTAGTTATCAAGCTATGCTAAAGGACTATGGCTCTATGAAGAGTAATAAATATGAAAGTAGTTTGCTACCGTAATGGTGAAAACTGATTTACACAAGTAAAAGCAGCAGGAACCTCTAACGGCAAACCGCAGACTGGTTGCTAGGGAAAAAAGTTACTGTTAGGTTTAAGGCGAATGCGCAGTTTTTATTATGTTTGTTTGCAGTTTTCAGGCCAGTGTCAGGTTGTATCTCGATCAAAATATGATTCGCTACTACAACAGGTACGTATTACAGAATTATAATCATTAGAATCATTAATATAACTTTCTAGGTCTATTCTCTATGGAAAAGTGCAGGAACAAATCTAACCTAAGGGGCCCGCGGAGCATGCGTAGTTCATACAAACGTAATACCAAAATAATTTGTAAATAAAACATTTTCTTAAGATAGTGTGTATTTATTGAGATTGGATTACAGAATATCTAGGTTCCCAAATATATATATTTTGTAAGGAGACCAATAGGTATACGTAAACAAGACATATGAGGAATTTCAAATTTCTATAGAAAACTTATTTTTCTCATAACTCGTCTTTAAATCAGTGTCCATTCAAAATATATATTTATGAAACGAGATATTCTGTTAGAATCAGTAATACAACTTTTTAAGTTAGGATTCTAAAATGTCAAGATTTCATTAAATAGTAATTCAGTAGGATTACTTGGTCTTAGAGAGTTGTGTTGATGACTGTCATGATTATAATTCTTTAAATACACATCGTTTAAAGTCGCGAATCATATTTTGATCAAGATACAGCCTGATACAAACCTGCAAATTGCAAAAAAAAAGTAAGATAATTAGAATTTCGCGGTCTACCACTGCGCATTCACCTTAAGGCTAGTAATTAAAGACATCTTAAATTCATCTTATATTACTGTGACTGCCTACGATCAAGGTGACAGCTATGTAAAGTATATACATAATTCAATAATAGAAGACCGTCTTTTCATAGGACCCTCATAAGATTGTAAGAAAAAATATCAGTATATCAAAATAAATTTTATATCGTTCCGTTATTTAGCTTTAAGATGTCAGGAATAATTAACGACCATGAAGATAGTTGCAACCAGATTATTTACAAATATAAATAATTTATAAGTATGGTAACTTTGTTTTATATTTATGGATAAAGTTATTGATTATATAGACACGAACAACTAAGTTTTTTTTTTAATATTCGCTTATTACTGATATTTAAAATTTCCGTTTTGGAACGTACGTAAGCTACTATAAAGGTAATTAATTATATTTACATTTTTTGTTAACAATTACACAATATTAAATTAAATCTCGTGTCCATTGTGGAGCTTGGAGAATTGTCCATTTAACTTACTCTTTATGACGATTTTGTGTAATATTTGTTATTCGATTACTTATACAGTCTGCATAATATTTACACCCAAGTAAGCTGAGACATTTAATTGTGATTATTTAAATCCTTAGTTTGAAATGTGTATCACTCGAACAGGACTACAGAGTGACATATACTGAAAAATTTTTCAAGTTTTTTACTGGATAATAAATAATTGTATAACTCAGTTACAATGCAATGTAATCTCATTTGTCTGGTTAGTTTGTTTATTCATCATACGATATACGGGCACCATTCATTTTATATTTTTATTTAAATGCAATCACTGATAGTGTTAGTAGATTTCTTCGAAATATGGGTTATGTCTGCTAAAGTAATAAATAAAGATATTAGTTCATATTAAAAAATATAAAAGTATAAAAAAAATCAGTAAGCTTCTCGATTATTAGAACTTTTGCACACAATTTTGATAGGATTTTTAAATTTTTTGGAGTATTTTCCATGGATGTTTTAAAAATAATAAAGCGAAACTAAGCACAGCCTACAACCTAATTCGGTTTTGTGATAGCACAACATGATTTACTTCTATTTCCCAAACAAGAAAATTAATTTCCCATTGCACTAGACATTAGTATGTCAAGAACAAAACTTATTTACACACAGTTGTCATTAATATTTTTACAGTTACCATGTACATTGAATTCGAAATTACTAATTTCAGATTGGTACTAAGCTTACATAATTTAATATTATGAAAAATGTGATTTTTAAACATTTAGTTTTATACTAAGCTCATTGATAGGCCGCTAACTATCGCTTTACAGACACGCCGCCGCGGTACTGTGGCGGTGCGGCCCTTTCTAACACCATTTAGTTATCTCCTGCTAAGGCACTGTCCAGATGTAATACTATACGTAAGATAATCAATTTAGAGCAAAACCGCAATTTTTTAATTAATTTTTCCAAATTAATCGTATCACACACTTAATAGTAAAATAAACTGAGAATCAAACCAAATAAACAATCCATAACATAAAAACTAACTGAATCGTAAAAATCTTTTCTATTCATATTCAACACATCCTCCTCGCGAAAACTGAACAAAGCGAACTTTATACATAATTTTGTATCGGTCGATTTTCAATCGCAAATCTGGACAAGGCCTTAGATCACTATTAATTATTTTATTTACAAGGGGAACGAAAATGAGATACTTATGAATAACGGACATGCACTTAAAACTAACACACCATGCCTACGGTCAATCAATCCTTGACTATGCGATGAGTATTGCCGAATATTGCACAAACATAATCATATTGTGGTGACATCACTAATATATTATTACATACATATGCTACGTAACGAGCCTGCGACAGCATCATAGGATTTTGTGTAGGAGAGGCTGGGGTTCAAAGTGCGCCGAACTTTAGTTGTTTGGGCACGAATAACTTCGTTAAGAGATAGCAATAAATGCAGGCAGCCGTTTGACTGTAGCTCGGGATCAAAACTGTAATTTTTCTGAAACAGTAACACTATATTCTTTTTTTCAATAAATGAGAAATAAATATTTAACATTAGATATTTATACTTTAATGTTTTTTGGACAAGATGTTATTACCAACTTAATAAATTTAATCATTTAGTTTAAAACTAGAATACATTCAGCCTCAACATATCCAAAAGACTTTGGAGATCAGACCTGTTTTAACGGTTTTTTACGTGTTGTTTGAATACAGACACTTTGAACCCCGGCCTCCCCTAAGTATTATTATCAACCTTGTTTCCGACCAGAATAAACTTAATGATTTCAGTTTCAGTTTAAAAATATTGTATTTTCTAATATAGAAATGATGTGACCATTAGGTGTAACCAACATTGTGTAGTATTTATGGTAAATATATTGTTTTTAATCAAATAAATATTCCAATCAGTTCGTTGAAGTCTAATTTAAATCAACCTTAATAATAATTATTGATAGTTGACAAAACAATATGAAGAATAGGCAATAATTAATCAGTTATATTACAAGGTCATTCGCAATAGACGACCACGCAGTCATGAAACCTCAAAAATATTTACAAAATTTTATGTTCTATTAGGAAAACAGAATACCAATTATTAATACAGAGGTATTTTCCACTGCGCTGTTCCCATAGCATTGCAGATGTGCAACAACTGCAGTTGCATGGAAAAAGCTCAGTGGAAAGCAGGACTGATAGCATTTGTCTACATGCTATGTGCTCATAGACTTCTAATTATTTCCATACTTGGTTTACCTAAGTTATATGAATAGTACACCTATATACCGTACGCACTAACACAAAATTCTATTCTGTAACGTATAGTACCTTAAGTCTAGATGCGTGGTCATCGATCACGGACAGCCTCCGCTAAATTATTACATTACATTCAACTGTAAAGGCTTATCTCAATTTAGGTATTTCATACACAATAATTTGCCATGTATCTGTTTAGACAGCATCTAACGACAGGCAACAACGCTGTTATATAGTAATCGTTATGTAATGGCACACAGCTCTCATTTAGTTATCTCAACTTCTGCTTATTTTACTGTCAGGTTATTTTATCTCACATTATAACTTGTACTTGAATATGCCCTAAGTTAGTGACAAGCTCTTCGTAAAATGAGCAGAACAGAGATATCAGTGTATGCTCTATGTATCAGAAGTGTGTGTCGGTGTGTTCCGTAAGGTGTTGCAGGACACACGTCAAATGTCAATTATATATCAGTATTAATGCCCATTTGTATGCAGTAACTGTGTTTTGTAATCAATCTTTGGTTAAAAGCAAACCGTGATCTGATTAGTATATGTATAGTTTCGTGTTATTGATTGGCCACCAGTGCTGCCTTAGCACTGTATTTCATATTATGCTTTGCTATTGGTGACAACATTAAGTCAATGGGCCCAGAGCCTCTCTACGGAGTAGTGGTGAGGCTACAAAACGGATAATCATTTTAAAGATTATTTTAATGTCTTCGACGTTCTTTTGAAGTTGTATGGAAGAAAAAACGATCGAAATACGCTCACGACTTCATAAATGTGAGTGAGCGGAACAAAGCCTCGCCGCCACTGCGCCGAGAGCGACCCTCGCACAGACAAGTGAATGTGCGCGGTGAGATGCACCGCGCACTCAAGGACAAGTGTGGATCTGAATCTACTGCTGTGTTGTGTTGTACAAATAATAAGCTAACGAAAGTATGTGATGATTTTCATGATTGTGAAGCGTACAGAAATAAACATACGTAACTTATTTTCAAAAATTACATAATTTATTCGTGAAAATTAATGAGATTCCATATGAGGCACAAAGTAAAACAGTAACTTTAACAAAAATATATATGCTATACTATAATAAGATTTACTTGTGCACAGCATAATGCACAATTTTATATACCTTAGAATAACTTTAAGTTAATCGTTGAGCTTTCCATTTATACAAATAAATAATTATGTAGAACTACATCATAAAGATAAAATATTGTTTTAAAAATATACAGACACAATATCAGTATTTAGTTTAACTAGACAGGAGATTATAGACTTGTTCTATTGTAACATAGTTCATTTAGTCATTGTCCTTACTTCTTTTTAGCTTTTTTAGCCTTATTTGCAGCTTTCTTATTTTTAGGCTTATTATCTATTTTTTTCTTACGCGGTAAGTTCTTATTGTTGTCCTTGGTACACTTGACGCTGTCGGCACCGCGCGGCTTATATCACCTCACTTCACAGTGTTTATTGTTGTTGACGGGCACCGCGGGTCGCGCGTCGCCCTCAGCAGAGTCTTTCATGACGTAGCCCGAGCCCTCGGAGCTGCGCGCTAGTTTTAATCGTATGGGCGTGACCTTGTCGGTGCGCACACGGCGCATGGCGGCCGACGCCTCGGAGTAGGAGGGCGGGTCAATAGCGAGCGGGTCGGGTGCCGCCGGGTCGTACTCGAAGGGGTCAATGGCCGGTTCTACCGCAGACGGACCGGCCCCCGCGCTCCCGCCCTGCTCCTCCTCCTTGGTGCGCTTTATTTTGATTATCAATTTTGTAGCACTATCACTTTCACTATTCACCACTTGTAGTTTTTCCGCTTTTTTGTCCTTTTTCTTCTTACGTTTCTCACTCTTTTCACTCTTAGGCTTCTTGATAGTCGTTTTCTCATCTTCTTCGAAGTCAGCCATCACCATTTTACGGTACTTCATACTTTCGCGACGCAAGTCTTCCAGACTTGGTTTGTTCGCAATGATCCTCTTTTTAGGAGGGCGGTAGATGGTTGGGCCGGCCGTCTCCTCAACGGCAGCCGGGGTTGGCGCCGGTACCTGCTGCACTGTGTTTGTTCCGAGCTTGATCTTCAGTTTAGGAGCAACAGGTGACGTAGCGTTCGCCCTGTTTGGCTTAGTGTTTGTACGGCCGCGTCGCTTGTGTGCTTGTTGACTCGACGTGCCAGCTATCGACGACAATTTCACGTCGTCTGCCGGATCAACGTCATCATTCATGCTAACTTCCAAATGCCTCAGCTCCCTCGATAGCCCACTAGTAGTTTTGCGCTTGGTTTTCTTTTCTATCGGGCTGTCGGTGATCTTATAATCCTCTCGCGTGGGTATGCTCGTCATGGAAGCGACGGCTTTAGGGATGGTGATGACGGCGCGGGTAAGAGGAGAGGGCTGGGCCGGCGGCGGCACCGCACCTATGTTAGCGTTGTGGTTGGGGTCGTCCATGTTCATGTCCTGCGTCCAGTACTGGCGCAGCAGCTCCTTCTTGCGCATGCGCCTCAGGTTGGTGGAGCCTGACATGGCGGAAGCGCCGGCGGCGTTGGCCGGGTTCATCGCGCTGGTGCTGGCCTCGTTCACGGGCGCCGGCGGCGGCGGCACCACCTCGGTCACCGCGCGAGATGAGCTCGCCGAGTAGTTGGCGTCCAAGAATGGTCCCTTGATTTTAACTTTCAGTTGGTTTCTGGAATCGGATAATGACACTTTTGGTAGTTGGGGAACAAATACCTCTTTAGGGGGAGGTGCTGGTTCGGCAGGTTGTTGGGTCGGCGAACCTGTCTGTGGATTACTAGCCATTAAAGCCGAGTGCAATTGCTTCTCGACTTCTTCGTCGATTTCGGGCAAGTGCTGGTCAGCTGTGCCACTAGCAAATTCTAGCAAATGGTAAGCGTTTTCAGTAGCGGGCGCAGGATTTTCAAAAGGTTGATATGTGCGCATATCAACAGGGCCAGGTAGGACTGGCGCGACTTGGGAGAAGCCTGCACCGCGCTCCGAGCACGTGGGAGACGAGTTTGCGTCAGTAGGCTCAGGAGATAGAGGAGGTTTAATATCTTTAGCGTCTGACGTCGTAGGTCTTTTTGTCGGAGGAGGAGTGAGTACGCGAGGTGATTGAGAAGAATCCTTGTATGAGTGCTCAGATTTCCTATCATCACGGACATCGATGGATTTTCGTTTGTCACGAAGGGCTTTCAAATCGACACCATCGTTTGCGATTTCTTCATCGAAGTCGTATACTGTGCCGACCAGCTTGCTCTGGATGGAGTTGCCGGTGTAGTCGACGGGGAACCCTTGTCCGCGGCTCTTGGACCGGCCGCGCCCTCTTTGGCTTCTGTTGCTGCGGTTGCTGGGACGCTTGGTTCCCTTCGGCGCATCACTCTGCTTAGGCGAAATCCCGGGACTCTTGCCCGGCGACTTGACAGGAAACTTAGTACTGGCTTTGCTCAGTTTTGGAGGAGATTTCGATTCCTGTGGATGAAGGCTCATCACAGTATCGTTGCTGTCGTTCGACATCTTAGTTGGAGCTTTGTTGCTGTTCGTGTCATAGGAATCTACGCTTATACTGGGACTAGATACAACGTGTATTGTCTTGTCGGTTCCAGACACGTCGTAATCGCCTGAATCCCGTGGCGAATCTAAGGGTTTCGGCGTGGGCGGAGCAATCATTGCTGTAGTGAGTGCAATATTCTGTGAGGAAGATGTGAAGGCTGCACTATAGAAGGCGGGTTTGAGCGGCAGCGGCGTGGCGGCGGAGTAGGGTACGCCGTAGAGCGGGCCCGGCGACGGCAGTGCGCCCGCGAATAGCGGCAGCGAGCTCAGGAACGGCGACGCCTCGGCCGGGTACGTGGCGTATTGGTTCAGCGGCATGGACGGCTCTACGGGCCGCGAGTATGCGGGGATCGGCGGGTACGTGTCGATGTCCGGCATCACGTTACTCTGCCGAAGGTGGTCACTTGCAGTCATACGAGATTTCATTGCATGCTTGTGAGAGCGCACGGAGACGTCAGAGTTAGAACTTGAAGCGGACGATCGTCTTGTTGCTATCTTGCTCTCGCGCCATTTCTCTTGGCTTACATACTGTGGTGACGATATTGTGGCACAATCTGAGTGTATCATTTCATTATTGTCATAGTTTTGGTTATCATGGACCAATTCCACGTCATTACTGTGCACGGAATGGTCGACTACAGACAAAGACTGTGAATCATCGCTTTGTTTCGATATTGAGATAGTCTCAGCTACTTCTGACACAGACTGGACTGACTGCACATTGATAGGCTCTTTCACGTCTTCCGTGTATGAGTTGGAATGATCATATTTCTGATCGTTGGCAGACTGGCTCTGCGTGTCTAATTGTGACTCCGACACCGGTACGTTAACCCATTTCTCATTGCTTGCCATAGCAACAGGTTGGAATTCTTTAGCATCCATTGCTGTGTCTCCCGATGGCAAGTCTCTGTCAATAGAGGCTGCCCGTCTTGGGACATGGTTGAGGGAATGTCGTGACTCTTTCGGGGGCGAGCACTCGGTTGGCCTATCAGGAGTGTGTTTCTTGGTAAGCAGACTGTTTTCTTCAGCCTTCACCAAGTTACATGGGGCGCTGACATCGTTCTCTATGGGATCATTGTCATCAGTCACTACGATCGGTTCGTCTTGATCGGGGTTCTCGGGCGGCACCTTCTTGGTGCTAAGTCTAAATCTTAGTCGGTCCACTAAGTTCAGGGTCTCTTGCACACCCTGCTTAGTATCCTCTTTGAAAAAGAATTCTGGATATGTCGCAAACGGTTTGATGATATCGTCGTGGTTGAACCCGTCATCGACGGCCATCATTTCAAAGTCTAGGAACTCATTGTCTTTGGACTGCGGCGAGAACATGGATCTGTTTGGATACGGGTTTACTGCTGAAGGTATCTTAGCACTCTTGGATATTTCGACTCCTTGTACATGGCTGGCGTCTTGCGTTATAAACTTCTTTTCCGCTGATCGCTTCCTCATGTTTCTCGCCACGTTCTCAGCCTCCATGTGTTCAATAGTGATTGTTCGCGCATCCATAGGCGTCTTCGGTGACTTAATCATAGTATTTTCATTGAGATTAGCTTGTATTTTAGCTATCATTTTGACGCTGCTCTTATCGGCGTAATCAGAGTCCATTGATTTGTCGTCAATGTATTTCTCGTTGCCGCCTGGCTTTTCTACTGGCGGCGGAATGGCATTCGGGCTCGGAGCCTTTGGTAGCCAATGTTTGTCATTGTCATGATAGTCTGTATTGATACGGAGCGGACTCTTCTTGTCAATCACCTCTATTGGCGATACTTCTACTTCAATCCTTGCTTGGCTTGACTTCTTTTTAGGCGACGTCGTGGTCCGATCGGAGCCAGCGACGCTGTGGGCCACACTAAGTCGGCGGTCTTTCTTGGCTGGTTCCTGAGTCTCATTAGTCGTGGAGCGTTCTTTGGGTGTCTTCTCCTTTACGCTCATCCGCCTGTTCGCCAATGATTTATGTTTGGGCTCACTACTTTTCTTAGGACTCACTTTCGGTACTGAGGGAACTTCAATTTCAATTGTCTTCTTGACCTTCTCTTTATCGTCGTGGGACTCGCTTCGCCTTTTCAGCTTGTTAGTTTTTGCTTTAGCATTGTTCTTGGGTATCTCGATCGCGATCTCGACCTTACTTTCTTCTTTAACTTCTTCCTTTTCCTTCACCACTTTATCCACTTTTATCTCCTCGTCCTCTTTCCGTTCCGCAGTTGGAAGTTCACTGGACTGGCCGCCCTCTTTGGGAGTCTTATTGGGTCCAGCGATATGGGCTTCGTCTTTAGATAATTTTCTGGGTCGGGCATCAGACTTATTAGGCATATTTCCGCCTGAAGTAGTGCTTCTGGTCCGAGCACGTGTGGCAGCGCGCGTGTCACTGGGTCGGCTAGGTTCCTCTCCTTTAGGAGTCGGTGATGGTACCCTACACTCGGACCGCCGTTCGGAAGTTTTAAGCTTCTTATCTGGCGGCGCTTTGCGTGGGGACGCATCAGTGGAGACACTCTTGCCTTTTCGCCTTCGCCTTGGTCGCTTGGGATATGGGCTTCCGGATCTGGATCCGTCGGACACTTTAGAGCTGTCAGAATCACTCGAGGCACTAGTTGAAGACAGTGGTCTTGACACCCTGTCGAGAAAGGGCAAGTCCACAGTAGGTCTAGAGCCGGGAGGTGAGAACATTGACGGCTGGCGTGTGGTCGCGGCCGGTTTGATCTCGCGCGCCTTAGCGGTGGGCTTGATGCTGGGCTTCTCGGGCTCTTCCTCAGAGCTGGACGATGACGAGTAGCTGCTGCTACTAGAATTGGAAGAAGAGCTCGAGCTTTCTTTCTGAGCGGACTTGGAGCTTTTAGCCTCGTCCTTGTCTTTCTTCGGAGACGACTTAGCTTGGCTGGTCTCGGGCTTCTCATCTTTCTTTTTGTCGGTTTCGTTCTCGACAGCTGGTGCCTTGCTGCCCAATCCACTCTTGATGTGAGCAGCTGCTTTCTTGGCAGCCTGTCTTTGCGGTACATATGAAATTGGCTCTTTCTCAGCCTCCTTAGATTTCTTCCTGCTGACTTTCGAGGAATGTGTATCTTTCATTTCTTTGCCCTTTGTCTTCTGCGGTTTCACAACTGGTTTGGATTTGGTATCATCACCGCTTGCTTGTTTTTGTTCTCGTTGTTCAGGGACCGGTTCATCTTTCTTAGCCACTGTGTTGGAACGCATGTTTTCAGATGCTTTCTTAGCCGCTTGCCTTTGGGGGACAATGAGATCCGATGGGTGGTCTTTTTGTTTGGAGACTTTGATATTTTCTTTATTTTTAGCTTCATCGTCAGATTCCGGCTTAACAGGTGGCACCTTTTTATCTTTGTTAGAGGGTTTTCTGCCGCGCTTCTTTGGACCAGGTTTAACTTCTTCTGGGGCGGTAACTTTCTTCTCAGGTTGGGTTGGAATAAATTCTTTCATAGCTGCCTTTGTTCTCGGCAGAGATTGTTGCGAGTCATTACCGCTGGGTGACTTTTCGGCTTTGACTTTATCTTTTTCGACCTTCACCTTTTCTGCTTTAACTTTTTCAGACTTTACCTCGGGCTTGTTGTCTTCGCTGCTGTCCGAGTAGATGTCTATCGGGAATTTGCTATTCCTCATTGTCGGTCTTATCGGCATTAGGTCATCGCTGTCTGTACCAGATTGACCCATCTTTCCAGCCGTCATTTCTTTTTCCATTTGCTGCAGCGTCTTGCTGCGAGATCGATCCTTATTAACTCTAGAACTTAAAGATTGATCATCACTGCTGCTTTCGATGAGTGCCTTAGACTGGGGCACCTTTTTCTTCTTTCGCTCAGGCTTCTTAGGAGATCTCTTCCCCGTCCCTTTACCTTTCGGAGATACCTTTTTCTTTGGTGAGGTTCCAGCTCTTCTGCCCTCATCATCTGTGCTGGAGCCGATGGCTTTGCGGAACCTACTAGTACGCGGCATCTCCGGCGCGCTCTCCTCGCTGGACAGTCCGCTGTATATGCTGCCGCTGCGTCGCGATCCGTTTACGTAGTGTTTCTTGTACGGATTCGCTGACTTCGAACCCTTTACTAAGCCGTTGCGATCCTTTTTCTTCTCGTCACCAGATTCCGGTGGCGCAATGCGAGCTAGCAGCTCTTCGAAATCATTTTTATGATCTGGGGCATTATCGTGAGAATAAAGTCTATCGTATATTGAAGGTCCGTGATTAGCCTCAATGATGGCAGCCAACTCCTGCGGCGGGATATCGCTGCCGGCCGCTGACAGCACAGCCACTTGTTTGTGAAACGTTTGCTCTCGCATACGAAAGAATGAGCGTGACAGCTTCTCCCTCCTGCTCACCATGTAGCACAAATTTCGAACTCTTTCCAGGTCCTGGCGGAGCTGCACGAACATCTTTAGCTTGTCGATGTCGGCCTGCTCCTGTCGGTGCGTCAACACCTCGGTGTCGTCCGACTTGGGCGGCAGCAGGGGTTGGTTCCTCCCTGACCGCCTCTTCAGTTTCCAGTAGTTGAAGATGTAATTGATGGAGTCTTGATCAACGTCAAGGAGATGAGTACTAATGTCCTTGACGCTCACGTGTTTGTCGAACTCTCTCTCAATTTCATGCAAGCGAGCGGCTCGAGCTTGCGTCTTCTCCTCCGATGTCATATCCTTCCTACGCTTTCGTTTTACCTCTTCCTCCTCCTCCCCCTCCCCTGAGCCGGGTACCTTTTCTTTTTTAGAATTAACACTATGCTTTTGGCAATAAGAACGTAATTTTACACCGTCGTCAGCGTTTTCGTCCTCAATAATAGCGCGCATTTCTAAACCATGTTTGAATGCGCACGTAACATGGTATGCAGTTTTACAAGTCTTTACTGAACACTGTATGCAAGCGCCTTTGCGATTACGGCATAATACACAGGTGAGTGCCCATCGAGATCCAGGGATGGAAGATATCTTAGTAATAGGTTCCATGATCTCCGCGCAACCGATGGACACCTCGGGTATCCAGAGCACACAGCTGACGTGCGCCCACTTGTGCCCAGACGGCGTGCACTTCATGGCGCCGCCACTGTTGGGACACAGCACGCATTCCGGTTGGGCACCGTCTCCGCACGGCCGACATAGCCATTGTCCTGAAATCAGAAGGGTTAATATTAGCTCAATAACTATACACCAGAGCGGACAGACATATAATTTTTTTTAAACTAGGTATAACAAAGAAGGCGAAGCTGTGTTGTAACACTTACCTTCGGGAATCACTGTAATGCCATAGCAGGCCTGGTGCACGCAAATGTTGCACATATCGCAAAATACCATCTCATTGCCATCCTCCGAATCAGGAGAACGACAAACGTCACAGATGACGTTTTCATCGTATTCGATGCCAAGGCCTTCTTCTGATTTCACGATAGCCTGGATTTTATCCCAGCTACGAATCTATAAAGACATTGCACGTTTTAATATAAACTACAAATGTTTGTACCGCGCCAGTTGAAATTATTATGAGTGATTTGTTTATTTAAAAGAAAACTTGATCATCGCGAGTTTAAGGATGTGGGTTACGCTGTTCTTATTTATCGATGACGATTTACCTTCTCGTACCGGTAGTAGATATGGGCGCTGCGCCGGCGCGGCGCCGCCGCCGCCGACATTCACCGCGCGGCGTGAGTGGCGTAAAGACGTGTATTTGTTTTCGTGATTGACTCATCCAAAATGATTGAATTATCAAAAACTACAGTGAATAATCTTTTCCATAGACGTTTTTTTGTCATTCCTTTCCTCGTACATCAGGGAAATTATAAATATTAATAACGAGCCAGAAGCTTTAGCCGAAAACGCAGGCAGTACAAGCACCAGATGTAATTGACACATCATTATTGCACAAACTGTCAAGGAAACAGTATGAGTTCATGCCAAGGCATTCAAGGTGATCCAATAGAGCAAGAATGTTGGCGTTACATTGCTGGTGCTGTTCCTACAGAGCCAAAAGATGGTGATTTATTATCCTATTGGAATAATATTAGGTATTAGGTCCTTTTTTTTTTTCAGGATGGGAAATCATCAAATGACTCCTCCCGCTCTGGGTGGAGCGGAAGGGAGTGTCAGACTCTTACTGACTAAAACCCACCCGTGTTCCTTCCTTCGCCCTTTATGTTCCGGGCCAGCGGTAACCCTTTCGGACAATCCCGCTGACCAGGTATTAGGTCCTTACATATGAAATTAGCGTTTTGTCGTACTGACCACTTTGATCTGAAATATCTCCTCTTTGGTTAAGAATTCCCAAATTTATACATTCATTTAGCTGGTACATTTGAGTTTTGAAAACAGTCATTCATTTGTTTTTTCCTCATTATTTTTTTCTTTGGCGTCGCTTATTACCGCACAATGGAAATCATGAAATATTGGTATATTTACGAGTACGAGTTCTACCGTGGCACCAGTGCTGCAGAAACAGCTCGAAGGATTAATGATGTGTACGGCGCTGGTGTCGCAAAAGAAAGCACGGTACGTTTTTGGTTTCAACGTTTTCGTAATCGGAAGCGCTCGTCGCAATGGCTGAACCCTGGAGAACCAGCCAAATCCTGCCCTAAACGAAAATTGACTCAGAAAAAGTTACTTGTGAGTGTTTGGTGGACTAGCGCCGGTGTCGTTCACTACAGCTTTCTAAAATCTGGCCAAACGATTACGGCAGATATCTATTGTCTGCAACTGCAAACCATGAAAGAAGAACTAGCTGCTAAACAACCGAGATTGGTCAATCGCTCTAGGCTACTGCTGCTTCACGACAACGCAAGACCACTACACTGCACAACAAACAACCACTAAGTTAGATGAGCTACAATTGGAACTTCTGCGAGATCCACCGTACTCCCCGGACCTTGCTCCAACAGATTACCATTTTTCCGGAATTTGGACAACTTCTTACAAGGAAAAAAATTCAACTCCGATGCGGCAGTCCAAACCGCCTTCAAAGAGTTCATTGATTCTCGCCCCCATGGTTTTCTTAGTAAAGGGATCAATGAACTACCTATGAGAAGGCAAAAGTGCATAGATAACAACGGTGCATACTTTGATTAATTAAATATATTTTACAAAAAAAAATTGACTTTATATTCCTCCCGTACAAAACGCCAATTTCATATGTAAGGACCTAATAAAAAAGAACCTTTTCTTGCTGCTCTTGCTAGAGCTTTACTCTGTATACCTGCCACTAACACTCCGAGTGAGAGGGTATTCTCGGTAGCTGGGCTAACAGTTATGGCCAAAAGATCTCGCTTGAGCTCGATTCGGGTTAATAAAATCGTATTTATTCATGATAATTATAAAATATGTAAGATTGATAATAATGACACACTTTAATTAGTATTTATGCTTTGATTATCTGTGTCTATGTTGAAAAAATTTTTACGAGGCTATTAAAGTGTCCCTTTGGATAAAAGTTTTATTTTGTACCTGATTACCTGGTCTGGAATTCTGGACAAGGTATTTACTGTACTGTATAGGACTGACATTTTCCTGTCGTCCGCCTGAAACGATATTAAGGAGCCGGCCGGCTTAAAGAAGATAGGGAATAGATTGCGAGTTTTAGTTGTAGGTAGTAGAAAACTACGCCGCCGGCGCCACGCCGCCGCCGATTGAAATTGGTCAGCGCGCCGCCGCCGACAATTTTTAAGGCGGCGCCCATGTCTAACCGGTAGCCGTAATATGGGTGTATTTTTGTCCAACCCGTCGTAAAAAAAGGGGTGATTTCATTCTCATGTGTCGCCGTATGTGGATTATAAATGTTATAGGTATTTTATTGCTATTTCAAGCGAATACGTAATCGTTTTTAACCAACTTCAAAAAACGAGGAAGTTCTCAATTCGGATGTTTATATTTTTCTGTCACTTTTCACGCAATTGTCTCGTTAGGTTAGCAACGTGACAATTCCTCGAAAAGTGACAAGTACAACGAAATACAGATTAAAGAACCTGTGTAGCATGGGTTTAAGTTATTGCGCCACCATTAGGTACTATTTTATTTTCATGCTTTAGCCCATTAATGATAAATAAGTTACTATTCCTTTTTGACGTGAATAAATCTTTAAAATTGCTTCCATAGTGTGCAAGTCAAAAAATCCAATGATAACAAAATCGGGGGATACACTTTGGTGTTGCAGTTTCATATCTATTATCTCCATCCTAATTTCAATTACACCATTGGATAGCTAAAGGATCAAAGAATTCATTACGCCAAGTGAGGACTGTGACGCATCGCGCGTGGTGGAGGGGGAAGTTCCGCCATTTTGAGGTCATTTTGCTGCATATCGAGATTTCCACTTTGGATAACTTTCGACTCGGAAAAGCTATAACGTGCGTTTAAGTTTCAATCGTCAGCTCTCGTCAAAATGTATCGATTGTACACAAAATATTAGTGTAAAATAGTGACAGTGAATATAATGTGTTAAAATAAAAAGAAAAATAATATCAAAAATATATAATGTCGGCCTATACGCGTCATAAAGCCAAATCCAAATACAGAGATTGTATACGGTCGGATAGGGCTTCTCAAGAGCAATCGAATGGTACCGATAAAACCCCATATGACAGAGTCAAACAGTGCCGGGAACGTAAAAGAATGAATGCGGCCGAGCGGATCAACCCCGTTACGTAAATCATCACATCCCATTTTTTTTTAATAGTTCTGTCGCCTTGCAACACATTAGATTAAACTTCATCATCACCATCTGCCTAACCTTTTCCCAACTATGTTGGGGTCGGCTTCCAGTCTAACCGGATGCAGCTTAAAACCAGTATTTTACAAGGAACAACTGCCTATCTAACCTCCACAACCCAATTACTAGGTAATACGATACCCCTTGGTAAGACTGGTTGTCAGACTTTCAGGCTTCTGACGACCCCACGAATGACAGCCGGGACCAACGGCTTAACGTACTTTCCGAGGCACGGAGAGGTCTTGATATGATATGTAAAGGTCGTCACCCATCCACGGACCAACCGCGGCAAGCGTAGCTTAACCTGACCAATCGACCTGTGCGGCTGTGCACGACAGACTAAAAAAGGTGTCGTTGATTTTGTATTTTCGTTTTTTGCCATCGAGTATGTATTTTTTTTTTCGTAAAAATAATAATTCTTTTTTGTTGTGGTACCTACACCATACAAATTCGATATCCACTACTTGCTATGTATATCAGTGACAGGAACCTAAGCTATTATAACATCATGAACATACACTAAGTAGAAAAATGCGTATTATTGAAGCTTACTCAAAAACCACCCAAGCAAAGTTAATAAAAATTTATACGAGAAAACCGCGCAAGCTTGTCCAACCAAATGAAAACGAATTTTCTAAATGGGTTCACAATTGACAAAAATATCGATGAACTTGAATAATAAAAATATATATACAGAGAGATAGAGTATTCTATTCTATTCTATTACACAAAGAGGAGGCCTGTGGACTGCTGGGAAGCAGTGGGAACATTACAAGCTAATTATGCTTATGCTATTATATATAAGGACGAATTGGGAACGTCGTCCTTTTTTAAGAAGACGGTTAAAAATACAAGTTGCGCCGACGCCAAATAAATTGGGAATAGGCAGAATGATGATAATAATTATATTCTTTGGCTAGGAGCTGTTAGATTTAGTAACAAAGAAATAGACAATGAGCGGAGCCGCGAGCACAGCTAGGCTAGGCTAGGCTATAATGATTCTATGGCTGTTTAGCAGACGCACAGCCTGCAAAATGAAAATACAAGCATGACATTAGTATCAAAAGATTCATTCGTTTATGAGCTATCAGAAAAGTATCAGTTTAGTATGCAGAGCGGACAAGATTTGTTATAGCGGTGTATGGTCGAGAGGTGGAGAATTTCCAAAAAACTATTAAAAAATACGATTACTCTAAAACAACCCAATTTGGACCCTAAGATACAGGGTCGATATTGTTACAAAATTTGCTCTAATATAACCTATGTCAAGAAATGCATCCAATTCCAATCACCGATTCAATCAATCATACAATATACAGGTTGATTGGAATTGAACGCATTGCATTGCATTTAATACCAATCAGTCTAATTAGTCAATTTTATTTGTATATCTTCGAATGACAAAGCCCAAAACCGTTACCGTTTACCGTTTGCCTGCTATATACGAATCCGAATATCAGTACGAAGTAGCCATAGTACTGTCCCCAATTAAGATGGAACTCGGA
Organism: Luperina nickerlii; assembly: GCA_963855955.1. Lineage (NCBI taxonomy): Eukaryota > Metazoa > Arthropoda > Insecta > Lepidoptera > Noctuidae > Luperina > Luperina nickerlii. The sequence continues at coordinate 7,279,829 of OY979662.1, forward strand.
TTTCGATTTCGGACCCGATGTTCTAATTTGAAAAAAATCGCGAGCATTAGCTAGGTAAAATTTTATATTATTAATAAAATAACGTAGTCTCTTTTTTCATGTGGCGAAATAATATCATCCAAATAAGCCACTATTTAGTCACTAACATAATTTTAAAGATGCACTCACAATTCACTTATTAAGTATAGTTCACAGAAATGCTTAAAAAAATGTCAACAATCAACGCACAACTAACTACGCCCCGCACTGCGAATAGCTTTCGAACAAAAGCTTCGAGCTTGAACATCGAGCAGCTTTCGTACTAGCAGCCGTGAGTTCGTCCGTCACTAACCACGTAGGCATGCCGCGACTTCGATACTGCAACTACATCAGAACAGCGCAAACACGTTATTTGTGAACCAAAAGTGGGGAGGTCCTGTTTAACGATGAATACTAGGATAATAATACCCACCCCTTCTGAACATAAGCAAAAAAAAAGTGAAAATCTGTCTGAATTAATTTTACTCTTATTTCATCGTTAATAAGTCTCAAAATTAAAGTGAAACTTCAAAAACATAACATTCTTTAAATTCAACAAAGAACTTCATATTAAATAATTACCCCTTTGTTTGCATTACATAGGAACACATGGAATTGGGGATCGTGGAGCACAAAGGTGCCCCCCGTTAGAATAATCTGCTCTAGGGGAATGCTTTAAATTTTAAATATGTAGTTTGTTAGAAGGTCAATTAGGTATGATAGGTTTTTAGATATAAATTACACGATCAAAATCACATTAAACCGATTTGGATGACATAGGGCAAATTTTTCAATCGACAGATAATTTTTGTTCGTGGAATAAAATTTACGTCTGACAGATTTTGTATGGAAAAACCGTCAAAAATTCAAAATATTTCTCGAATAAAAAACTTTCTGGCGTTGGAAAAATCAGCCCTTAGAAAAATAATTTTAATTTTTAGCAGAAATGGTCAATTTATTATTTGGTGTTTCAAAGCCAGATTAATTCCTTATCTACTTTTGTTAAAATACATGAAGTAGTTCATTATTTCAAGTGTTCATAAAGGATGGTCAAAACCGTTGGTGCATTATTATGGAAAACATTTCTCATAAGATTCCAACAAGAAATGTTATCACACGATTTTTTTTAGCGACTTCGGCACCCTGTTTCATATGCATTAACATAATTTCCGTGGTCACAGGGGTTGAGAAAACCGCTGCAGGACATGCAAGCTGCATCAACCATTGCAAAACGAACTCGAACAGGGGATCCAATTTAAAAGAGATTAAAAGAATCCATAGTTCTAGTGGTCCAACATTAAAGCATCACAGGAGATGATAATACGAGTTGTGAGATCAAATCATTGAACCGAAATTCTTTGAAACCGGTACATGCGCGAATAAAGCCGGTATAACGGACTGAACACAATAATTATTTATTGCACTTTTGCTTTTCACAATCCACATGTCTTTCATTTCATTCATTTAGGCGTGTGACAAGCGAAGTGAATAGTTTTGGCAGCGACTGTACAGATTTATTTAAATAAATGCGGACAAAATAGCCGCAATCATCCAAAACTTGCTTGACCGCCCTTAGTATTAATGCTAAAGATTGGCCTCCTTACAGGGAAACCTATTGCGATAGTGTATATTTATCTAAACTCTTATCCTAACTTATTACTGACTCCTTATTAAGTATAATTAAATTTTTTAACTTATTACAAACAATGCATTCTTTGTGAACTCACTCAGAGAACAACAGAATAGGTCTGTGTCACTAGCTATGAGGTTGAGAGTGCGGAGTGCGCGCGTCAGTAGCGCCTGAGCGCGCGGCTACGCCAACAGCCGTGGCTGTCGTCGTCGCCACACGTACCTGTCCAGAACACACAAACCTGTGTGTGTACCTGTGTGTGTGTGTGTATATGTCCGCATTATGTACCTTCCCTCTAAGTATCCCAATAAGTATATATAAAGCAAGAGAGTAGAGGTGCCCCAGGTGGAACGGCCACAATATACGAGTTTTATAAGTCGTAGGTTCGAACCCAGGCAGGGATTTTACTTTATGTAAATTATTTCATCAACACTGTTCTCAAAACGGGTAAGGAAAACATCATGAGGAAAGACGTGACATGTATCAAACCGCACTGGGCCCGCGTGGTAGATTACGGCACGTTCCCCCTCACCGAGAGGAGTCCTATGTCCCAGCAGTGGGAACATTATAGGCTGATTATGTATTATGATAAATGATTTTATTTTTGTAAGTAGGTTTGCACAAACACTTTTACACGTCAATTATATTTTTTTAACTAGATGAGGTCGGCGTTTCCTATCTGACTACTCTGAGACGAAAGGCCGAAACAAACTCAGAGGTAATGTATTTCCAAGCATGACAATACAATGATATAATTTGCTAACAAAAACGAACAACTACAATTTTGTAACTTTTCAAAAACCTCACGATTCATGTATAACCAACCGATCAGGGACGGTTTACCACCAATGGTAGTTTTAGGTTCATGCCATTGTTGCAGTTTATGCTTTTCTGAAGAATTGGACGCGATAGTCCTACATACCTACTTCATAATATCTTTTAAGTCCCTCAAAATGATAGAAGTATTCTCACTCGGCCTAGGAAACAGCCAGCTGCCGCTAGTTATAGACTGACGCTTTCCAATCGATCTACAAAATGAACACCTTGAAGTTTCAATTTTCATTCTAATCTCATAGCATCGCTGCGTTTTACGTTACATCTCTCTCAAAAGTTTCTATAAATGACCCCGTTAATGAGGCTGCAGTATCAACAAGCATCTGAGAGCTGCTTCAAAAGCACTGACTTGACTGTATGAAACAAGTAACAGCTTCAATGGAGTATTTTTTTAAATCAAGGTTTTGCGATTTTTTTTTAAATTATTCCATTATAAAAATACCGGCACTGATAGACCCCTTTGGTAAGTTGTATTGCGATCAACAGGTGGCGGCTAATAACAACGTTCGCGTTCGGTGTCCGGTGGTTGGTGGAAAGCGCGCGGCTGGCAACACGCGGGTCACATATACATTACAATAGTGAAAGAGCCTTCACCTTCGACTCGGGTGCTGGGTTTACACTAATGTGCACGAGCGAATGTGCACACTTGCAAGCGCTCACTCAGCTGGATACTCGCCTCGGGCGATGTTGGAACTAAACTGATGCTTCTGGCGTACCTAATTGATATTTGCCCCAACGCATACTAAGCTAATCAATGTTGCAATTTGCAAGTACGGATGAAATAGATATTAATTATTTTAATAGTATTCCCGATAAAGCCGCAGCCTGCAAGGCGGGCGTACGAAAGCGTCCCGCGAGGTTAGTACCTTATCTTGACGGCGGCTCTCGAAATAATCCCTACTTCCTGTTACGCTTAATTAAGTCTGTAACTTAGGTCGCTTTTTCACAGTCGCCGGCCGACTATAAGTTTGGTATGAAAGGGGTCGTAAACACAACACGAGTCGATTTTCTGTAGCGAGCATTAAAATTAATCCAGATGACAAAAATAGAAAATTGACGACCAAATCCATTTAGGTGAACGAAACTACGCTTTTGTTTTAACCTTAAAAATACGTGCCCTTTCATAGATATAGATGCACTTAACTTCAAAAACTATTCTAGAAATCCATTAGAACGCTGTCATTCGTAATAACAGTAGTTCTTGATGAAAAGTTATTTTCTCTCTAACAATTAGTAGGTATAGGACAAGCTTCCAAAGCAAACCGGGAAATGCGAATGACACAAAATGATCTATAATCCATTTATTAAGCGCAAGATTCCGGAAATTTGTCAGTGGACTTCGTTATACGTTGCCTATCAAATGTCTAAAAGATATAATAATAAAATAATAATATCAACTTATTATTGACCCACTACAGGACAAAGACGTTGTAACAACAGCCTATTATTTTGAAGAGTAACCATAGAGTTTCTTGCCGGCTCTTCTTCTTACATACGTTTCATAAGTGGCCGTGTAGAAACAATATACAGGGTGGCAGCACATCGACACGCAAACTCTAACAAATTATTCAGCACAACTCAATATCCTTTTTAGTTAATTTTAACTTAAGGCGAAAGCGCCAGGGTAGCCCGCCAAATTAATTTTTTTTAGGTTTTTTGGAATTTGCTGGTCAGTATTAAGTTGTACGTTGATTAATATATGAATTGCGGCCGTAAGAAATATGTGTTTACAGAATTATAATCATTAAAGTTATCAACACTACTCTCTAAGACCACGTAACTCCAAAGAATAACTGTTTCATGAAATCATCATTCTTTGGAGTTACGTGGTCTTAGAGAGTTGTGTTGATGACTTTAATGATTATAATTCTTTAAATACATATTTGTTATGGTCGCGAATCATATTTTGATCGACGTACAATTTAATACTGACCAGCAAATTGCAAAAAACGTAAGAAAATTTGAATTTCGCGGGCTACCTTTGCGCTTCCCCCTTAATGCACATACATACATAAACTCACACCTCCTTCCCATGGGGGTAGAGGGATGAAACTAAAGCACGCGGAAACTTCATAACTAATGACATTCTAAGTGTATAAGGTAAAATCTGAACTAATATTATAAAGAGAAAAGATATGATTCGTTGCATGCTTGTTTGTTACACTTTCGAATTTGGATGAATATTACAAAAACCAAAACGCAGTAATTACGTGTGTATACGCATTCCATTGTATTCAATAGTTTTCCTGGGTTGATTTTACCATTTATTAGAAGGCATTATAAATATTTGCACGAAAAGTCGGGTTAATTAGTTGACATTTTTTGTTTGTTTAAGTGTCCCCTACCCATTTATGTACATGTCGCAGCCAACTGGTTAAAATAGCCGTATAGTTAACCGCCTGGCCTTTGGAAGTAGTGCTCGCCTCACTTCGCTCTCTCGCACGCGGTTGATCACAGTTCTAACCTAACCCATTCGGTCGGGCTCGCGCGTGATTGGTCACAGACTTCCAACCAAAACTATAATTGAATATCATTCAGGCCGTTAGTTGAACGGCCGCCGTTTAGTTAAAAGGCTAGGCGGTTAACTAAACGGCTAATTAAACCAGTTGACTGCAACATATATACATGACTTGAAAAAAAATCAACGGTGGGTGGATAGCTTCCATAAAAAAAATGTTCGAATCCATTTGGCACTGGGTGACCATGACCTGGATTAGGAAATAGCGATACTTTTTATACCAATATTCCCACGGGATCGATACTTATGCGGGTGAAACCACGGGGCGCAATTATTTAATATTCAACATGCCACATGCAACTAGATTTTGCCATAACTATACTCCATTTGCAATAAGATTAGACATTTAAATAAACCTTTTTTACAGTCCGTTAGACCGATTTTGAATTCTATTGCGTTGGTGGCATGACATATGGCAGTTGCAGTAAACAGAACTTGGTATTGTAACCACTTTTTTGCTTTCAATACCATCCTTATGCCTACGGTATAGAAGTGAAAATCTGTTGAACGGACTGTAAAAAAGGATTATTTCAATGTCTAATCTTATTTCAAATGGAGTATAGGCCGCCAGTACCAAATCTTTTTGGCTTACTGTTTGATACTGTAAAACAATAAAATATGATTATATTATAATATGATTGCACTGACAAACAACAAATACCAAACAGAGGGTACACTTTAAATCAAACACGGGAAAATAATCCCTCTATCAGACTCTACAATATCCATATCATCATATTGAATGATGATGGGATTTGTGCTTCTTAACGCTAGCGAATAAGTTTTCGATAACAACTCATGGTAGGGGCACAGATGAAATGTATTTCAGTTCTGCGTACTGGCGAACTGAATAAAAACAAAACACGTTACATACGTGCACAAACCTCTAACATACAAGTACGCTGGACTAACGATAATCTACGAAAAGACAGTTGTTTTTTGTGCTCGAAGCCCCCAGGAAATAAAATTGACACGTTCTTTCAAATGGACGTTGAGTTGTTGGGTTCGTCTGTGATGATTTAGGTCTTAATCGTGGAAAACTACTTATTTTGTGTATTTTGTGTTTACTACGTGATATTTAGAACATTTTTATTATGAAAGCATGCGCATTTTGTACAACTCGCTATCAAAAAGGCTTTCATGACTATAAATGTTTTGATTGCTTGTGTGGGCATTTTTAATACTATTTTATATTTCGAATAAATGTTTTCATTAATATCTCACCATATTTAAGTGTAATTAGGGCTCGTTTTCACATTTAGTGAATAAATAATTTGAATAGGGTTGTAAATGTTCCGATAGTGTAATAATAATAATGTCGATAATATTTCGATAATTTTCTTCACAGTTAATAATTTTAAATTTACGTCTTTCATATAGAAATTTACTGTCGCCTGAAATTTCTGCAATTTGATTAGCTAAAACAATTAGCAAATACTATTTTCAGATTTCAAAAGATAAATCCATACTAATATTATAAATTCGAAAGTAACTCTGTCTGTCTGTATGTTACCTTTTCAGGCCTAAACCACTGAACGGGTTTCGATAAAATTTGGCAGAGAGATAGATTGCATCCCGGGGAAGGACATAGGATAGTTTTTATCGACATAACTCGCGGGCAAAGCCGCGGGCGGAAGCTAGTATTATATGTAATATGTACTTGTTTCCGAAGTAAAGCCCTCGAAATAAAACTTGCCATCTACAATGTACTGTATACTATAGTCATTTTTACTTTAATTAAATACTTAATTTCAGATTTCCTACCAACTCAACTAAGCAGGGCTGAAAAACATGAAAATGGTAAATTGGAGTCCTAAATCTAATTATCATCTTTGTAGTAAACATTTCATTGCGGACTGTTTCGTTAAACACTCTACGTACTCACGTACGCTCTTTTCCATACGAACACTACCTTTTGGAAGACTAGAATCAATTCTATCTATTGTATTTTTTGACGTTCAAAAGTGCCTTTAATGTACCTATTTGAAATAAATTATTTGACTTTGACTTTGTCATTTTTTGTTTTTTTTTTCATTAGTATGCACGCTATCCAGGTACCCAACAATGAAAATGGAATAACTCTCCTTTCCGCTAGTAATCACTACATAGTAAGGTAAATGTTACACGGTTCACTTTTGGCATTCAATTTGAGTGAATTCGATTGAATTTGTATGGACGCTGTTTGTTGAATGGGTAACTTTTTTGTTTACATGGTTCAATTCTTCTAAATTGAACACCAAAAGTGACTATTATTTAAGTAATAGCTATTACATAAATGTAGTGCAATATAGCTCACGAAGAATACAACTGCAATTTCATTTACTAGGTTAGAGCGAAATGGCAACATAATAGCTCAATAGTTTTTAGGATCGATAAAGTTCATAAAAGTATTTTTTTCTCGAAGTATATAATATCCCATCTCTAATATTAGTTCCACGGTACCTTCACGTTGCTATCAGTGCCAAAATGGCGAAAATCAAATGTCTGCATTCTGTCATCGATAGTATGCAGTCCAGCGTACTTGTATTAATACAGGTGAGTGCATACGTGGGATATTGAGTGATGGGATTTGTGTTTTTGACAGATCGAACTAGTGATTGCAGCGACGCTATACTTTAACACACCTTTCGATAATTTCACTTTAATTTGTATGTAGTATCAATTATCGGTATCGGTAATGGTGCGGTTTGTATGCCTGTGTGTTATGTGCAGTGATCGGAGTAGGTAGAGCTGTTTGGGGTGAATGACCGCAAACATTGATGTTAACATGGATATGCCTCTAAAATCCCGGGATTTTGAAAGTGTCGATTGATTAGTGAGTTAATATGGGTAAGTGGGCAGTTATGAGCAGGTCGTAAGTGAGCACCCAAACAGTATATACTTACTTATATACACACACAGGGATCATGGAATGTTGTTAGAGGTAGCTTCGTGAAATATGTATAATACTAAATATACTTTACTGCACAAGGAAATATTAAATAGTTGTTTTTTTAATTTCGAGAATTCCCGGGATTTTCGGAAATACTTGGCATATCTATGTTATGTCCGGCTGTAGCAATTATTGATATTTGAGTGGATGCAAGGTTTTTCTATACTGATTTACCTATAATATAAAATGATTATTTTCGATTTATCAATTTGAAGCGAATACATTCGATCCCATCACTTAGTACGATAGAATCTAATCTAATACTTACGCATAACAATTTTTTTTTTCAATACTGATATACTACACGTACGGTATTGTAATGTCTTTAAGAAGTCATAAATAAAATAAGGCAGTTTATATATTTATTTTAATACGCGTTTTAACGTAAACTTTCACGTAAATTGGAATAGTTACGTTAAAAGGCAGCTGTCAAAAAACGGTTAACCTAGTGGGCAGTTTACGAGCTCGTTTCGGCAGATTTTTCGAACACATTCGTGCTGACTGGCTTTCAAATAATTGAAATAGAATGTCAAAGGACAGCCACGTTATGTCCTAGTCCGGAGAATGTTCAGTATCTGTCAGTATATCACGGTCAGTAACGAAAGTTAATTAAGGGCCGAACCCTAACCTATTTTCAGTTAAAGGCAGATCGCTACTGATGGTAACCAGTATAATCATAACCATAACATTAACAGTATAAGATAATCATACAGATCACTACCGATATAGATTATTGGGACTCGAGACGTTAAAACCACAGATAGATAGGTTTTTCTATCTTCAGTATGCCAAACTGGTGATAGATAGGTAATTGGGTTCGGTTCGGAAGGTACATTCGAAATTCCAGTCACAACGGCAAATCGTCCAGGTCGCCCTTATAAATCGTTTGGGGAATCTAGCGAAAGGACCAAAAAGAAGAAAAACGGAAGGGATCCGATCTAATGTAGAAGATGGTGTAATACTTCACGCAGCTCAAATTGAATTAAGTAAATCGGGAAAACGTGATGCTTCCCACGTGCTCAAAGATATTATGAGCTCTCCGACCCGTGCAACGAAATACAAAAAAGCTTATGATTCGTCTAAATGTGAAAAATCATCGCGTCTAACCCCCATGGAAGCATTAAAAATGTTTATAGATGCAGACTTAACAAGAGGACAGTATGAAATTATAAGAAACACGAACAAAAAGTTCTTTCCATGTTATAGCTTAATTCAAGAAGCAAAAACACGAGTGTTATCCTCCTCCAGAAACGTGCACGGTAACGCGCCGAAATCCAACTGCAACCATTAATTGATACTCGTATTACCATTTAGGCGCTTAACGGTATTCTTAGAAGAGGTCTTATGAACAATAAAAGAGCAAGAGCGGAAAACTTTGAAATTGATATGTAAATGGGGCTGCGATGGATCCCAGCAAGCACAATATAAACAAAAGCTTGAAAATGAGGCTGACTATGATGCAAATATTTTTCAAAGGTGCTTTGTACCTGTGCGATTAGTTTACGGCAAAGACAACGAAAAGGTGTTATGCGAAAATACAACCCCTTCATCTCCTCGATTTTGTCGTCTAACACGATTTCGCTTCGTTAAAGAGACAACTGATATAACCAACGAGGAGATCAGTTATGTTAAAAATTCTGTTGATAATCTGGTTGCGACTGAGGTGGATATTGACGGAACAAAGTTTTTGATTCATTCCCAATTTTTAATGACAATGGTTGACAGAAAAGTTAGCAATGCAGCTACTGGAACAACATCCACGAGTCGCTGCTATATTTGTGGAAAAACTTCTAAAGAGTTTAATAATTTGGAGGACAAAAGGAAACCCTATTCTCTATTTTACATGCGAGAATAAGATTTTTTGAAAGCATTCTGCATTTAGCGTACAAATTGCCCGTGAAAAAGTATCGGGAGAGAAAGACAGACGAGGTAAAATTGAAAAGAATAGGAAAATTGAGATACAGACCAGGTTTCGCAATGAAACTGGCTTATTAGTAGATATGCCGAAAACAAACTTCGGAAATACGAATGATGGGAACACCAGCAGGAGATTCTTTGAAGATCCGAAACTAGCTTCAGACATTACAGGGATAGATTATGAGTTAATATATAGATTAAAAGTTATTTTAGAAACGATTTCGAGCGGATATACTATAGATGTAGAAAAATATGAAAAATATGCGGAAGAAACTGCTTGTTTATACATAAAACTCTACCCATAGCACCCAATGAAACCCACACTGCACAAAATACTTGTACATGGATCAGATATAATGAAAAATGCATTGTTACCTATAGGACAACTGTCTGAGGAAGCAGCAGAAGCACGCAACAAACATTTTAGGACGTACAGACAGGATTACTCAAGGAAATTCTCTAGAGAATCCTGTAATAGAGAAATTTTAAACAGGCTTCTTTTAAGCTCAGATCCATTTCTTAGTGCCTCAAGGGTAATAAAAAAAAAGAAGATGTCTTCGTTTCTGCCTGAAACATTAAACATTCTTCTGTCTGCTACACCAAACCCAACAGAATCAGAAAGTGAGAACGAGGAGGTGAATTGATTTGAAAAAGTATGTATTGTTATTGGTAAATTAATTAAGTAAAGTATGAATATGTAAATATATAGTGTGTGTATATAAGTGTAGGTTTTTATTTCCGTCATTTTCAACCAAAAAACCCGCACTAATATTTTTGGCCAGCTAGATTAATGAAATACCCCCATGTGCGTCGTATTATATCAGGGGAACATGCTTTCCATTCTAGCCCTTTTGAATAGATGTAGGCCCCGCCCCTCGAACGGACCTCCCCATTGCTATGGCTCCCCTTTACAGGTTCAGAAGGACCCCTCCCCTACCCCGTGCACCCGACGGCCGTAACACCCGGACCGGCCACCGAATTCAGTTGTCAACACTCAAGCCACGCTTTGCGCCTGAGCAGAGGGGCTTTTCTCGTAATTTTAAGAACGTTCACAGTCTGATCTCAGTCTCAATCTATCAAAAATACCTTTAATTTCCCTACATTTTGACATTCGCTTGTCGCCGAGATGAGACTGCGACTAGATTTTGAACGTTTTAAATTACGAGAATTGGCCCTCTGTTAACTTTAAAGATTTACTTAGAATCTCCGACTAATTTGCAAGCTCAAACACTAATACAGGACCTGAACTAAAGCTTTTAACATTTACATAACACGATATTAGATATTTTTTGGCAATACTGTTGGAAAACCCATGTCGCGCCGACCCCAAATAAATTGCGGTAAGGGCAGGAGTGATGATGCTGGCTGTTGGAAAAACCAGGGAAATCGCCTTTCATAAAAGCGTGCTTTATTAAGTTCATATGTTGAAAAAAATGAAGTTCTTCTATATCGTGTAAGGGTTTACACAGACGGACTGCATTTCAGCTGTAACGTCGCAGTTGACTTCACTGCTTCGAAACCTAAATATGACAACTGCAGCCAAACTGCGAAGTTGCAGTTGACCCTAACTTCTATTTATGTGGAATAGGGGTTTAACATTTTGGTATAATATGTTTTTTGATTCTTTGGTCTAGTATCATGTAAAAGGAATACACGATTCTATGAATTTTTCTCGATACAAAAAGATTGCAAAGTTATATCTATTTTTTTACTTTTTTCAACATAACGGCTTAACGCTTAAGAGTTTATTCAATGGAATTTACTTTAAAACAGAATTATCATATCAAATTTTACTCAAAGTATTTTTAAATTTAATTCATTTATTTTGTTAAAAAGGAGTAAATTCGTTTTGACACATACTCGTACGTCGCTTTATTCCGAGCTCACGCACACTCACATCACTCTTCTTTTGCGTTTTAAAAGTAATTGCATCACTTTCGCTCGCATAGTAGGTTTTTAAGGAATTTAGATTTTCGAGGTAGCCCCATAAACGCAGGAGCCGTCTATAACGAAACGATAATCGACAAAGTAGAACTTCAAACACAAAATTAGTGTTGTTTTTTTGTTTATCTTAGTGTTTGATTTCCTGCCGCGTTGCGGAAATAAGAACGGCTGACAACGGTTCCCAATAAAAAAAAATTCTATAAAACTATGCATTTCCTGTGTTCACATATTGTGAAAAAATGGTACTTATTTAATTCTGAATTCTTATGCAACGGTTTCCTATAAAACTATTTTCTATAAATCTAAGTTCCCTGTGTTTATTTATTGTGCAAAATTGTATTTAATCCTGACTAGGTAATTGCATTATACTTAAAACAGACGTGAAAGATCTTACTCCCCCGGTTATTGAAAAACGGGCACTTCTTTTCAAAACAAATACATTTGGTACACACTTGCCTAACCGTAAAAAAAAGTACTGGCAGTACCAAACTACCTAAATGTTTATATAAGGTCCCATTAGAATAGATGGACATATTTTAGAAATCATTCAGACCACCAAAATAAGGACGATGGTAAAAAATATATATAAGAAAAACGCATAGATACTTACAAGAAAAATAATCAGCTAACGAAAATACACTAATGTGCCGGCAGTTTATTATATTATTTTAGGTCAAAATAAAATCACTTTAATCAGTGTTATTTTTTTTTTTTTGCTTGGATATCTTTGGTTAAACGAACTGAGCGCTGTGTTAAAATTTGTCCATCTATTTTAATCGGAAGGGTCCCATTAAAATAGAGGGACATGGTTGATAATATACAGGGATATATTATCAACTACCTACGTAGATGCCTAAAAAATAGGTGGTTAGCTGGTAATGCAATGATCTCGTTGTGGTTTTGCTTATAGCTTAAACTAATTGGTAAACTGATTTGTGCAGGCAAATATTATATATTGGAATTTCCAGTTAGCTTTTCACGTGATGTCGTTGTTACTCTCAAACAAAATTATCAAAGCACCAGCAATTACGTCCGGTTTGAACTACATATTTACGAATACAGTGAACGCACTGGTCAGGGTTCGTAGACGCAGACACACCCTGTCTGCATCTACGTTCTAGGAAAGCGGAACAACGATATCGTGTACCGCTCATTAATCTCTACCTGGTAGGCAACCGACGGCCTATGCAACGACTAACGTATCAATTAACTATCTTACGGACCGGCGCTTTGATGCGACTGTCCGTACACAAAATATGCGCATTAACGTGGAATTGCTGACACCATTTAGCCAGCCCGTATTACTTATCATTATTACCTTTGATGCGGCTGCACAAAGCGCAATTGAAATATACTAGGAAATATGCTTTGATCACATCATTAGTGAAAATACAAAATGAATAACATGAATATATGAAACCTCAACAAAGGCATACATACGCAAACACTCGCAGAACATCAACAAAGCAATTGAACCGCTTTTATTAGAATATCGCATAAATGGGTACATTGCGATGAAGCTGTAGCGATGTTACATACAACCCCACGAAACACACCCACATGAAACCCCACGCTAAATACCAAACAGCAATACGTGGGACGTCCCGTCATTTGCATTATTCGCCATTTTTATTCATTATTTCCTCTATTTTCGTCGAACTGAATTTGTGTCGACCTGAATTCATTGCAACTTAACGCAAATAAACCAAAATGTTCAAGGAATTTTTTTTTTTTTTTTACTGAACTGCACGACTGAGCGATCAAAGGTAGGTAGGTAAACACGGCGACACATTAAGCTATAAATTTTCAGTTTTAGCCGGCCTCGCATTGCATAGGTTTTTGTTAAGCTACGCTTGCCGCGGTTGGTCTTCGGATGGGTGACCATCTTTACATACCGAGACCCTTCCGTGCCTTGGAAAGCACGTTAAGCCGTTGGTCCCAACTGTCATTTGTGAATCTTTGACAGTCGTTACGGGTAGTTAGAAGCCCGAAAGTCTGACAACCAGTCTTACCAATGGGTATCGTATTATCCAGTACCTGGGTTATGGAGGTCAGATAGGTAGTCGCTCCATGTAAAATACTGGTATTCAGCTGCATCCGGTTAGACTGGAAGCCGACCCCAACATTTGGGAACACGGGAAAAAGCTAGGCAGATGATGCACTGCATAGGATTTTCGTACAATCAGATTTCCGGTTATACTGGTTATTTCGCACAAAATGTTTAACGATCTTCGCAGAAATTTTATTTCCCTTGAACTCAAGGCGAAAAAACTCCTTGTATAAAATACTCAAGGTGGAAAAAGTGTCGTTTTTTTCGCGTGACCGTACCTGAGCGGATATCAACTGCCATGGCAGTTAAGCATGGGATGAGAGCGGCTGACCCAATCACCCATGCAATACTAGTCGACGAATCAAAGTAGCTAAGACGTACTTACAGAAATAAACAGCAATTCATCAGTGAAATACCAAAACCTCTCATTTGTATAGTAATCCTTTGTATTCTTTGTATGACCAACTCTTCCATAATTAACCTCTAATGTTCCTACTTCTCGGACACAGGCCTCCTCTCGGTGGGAGGGAGTGGGCCGCCCGTAATCCACCACGCGGGCCCAGCGCGGATTGGTAGATGTCACGTCTTCGATTTTTTGGTTCCAGGACAAGTCGGTTTCCTCAGAATGTTTTCCTCCACCATTTTGAGAGCAGTGGTGATGAAATATTTTACACAAAGTAAAGCGCCTGTCTGGGTTCGAACCTAACACCTTCAACAAGACTCGCGGCCGTTCCCACTTGGCCACCACTGCTCCTACTCTTTCTCACCAATCCTTTCTTTCACTCTAATTTATACAAAGTAAAGGCACAATTCGGCACAAAACACAATAATTTAATTTACAGTTTTTCGACAAACGTCTGGAATTGGAAAATAAGACACGTGGCCGGTAAAATTATATAGTGCATCACGATTTTGTGGATAAGTTTTGTACAAACGCCAGCACATCAAGCTACTACAATTTTTGTTTTCGATTGGGTTCGACCGTAAGGGGATACCCCTTACGGGTGTTACCAAATAATTGGGTTGTGGAGGTAAGACAGGGAACCGGCTAGACTGGAAGCCGACCCCAACATAGTTGAGAGAAGGCTAGACAGATTTATTTAAGTATTGCGATATCTACGTACTTCGTTTAACATCCTACAATAGTTCACTAAATGTATTTTCTTTACCAAAATTGAATGTACCTTCTTAGTTAAACTTTTCTCTTTCTAAGACAAAGCGCACCACTTGTTAATGCGCGTATAGTTGAACTTGCTTTACCACCCTTAGGTTAAATATCACTTGCACGTCCTAAACCGACAAAGTATATTTGTCTATGCTATGTCTTCAGTCTCGTCAGTCACACTCTGCTAACTTCAAGCTTACTGAAGTTTCAATTTAATGGGAAAAATTGTTGTCAAAAGTGATAAGGCAATTACGAGTTAGACTATATCTATTCTAGCGAAGCTACGCTACTGGCTAGCGTCAGCCGTGCAAGAAAAGCGTAACAATACTATATAATCTATATAAATAAAAAATTAATGCTATTCATTGGTAAGTGAATCACTTGTGAACGACTGGACCGGCTTAGCTATTTTTTTTTAATATTCGTCGTTATTGTCCAAATTAGTTTTTTTATGGAAAGAAAAATTGGAAAAAATTCCCGGAAAATGTTCAGATTCGGGAAGAACAACTTCCTTTTTTACCCGCCTTCAAAAATGGAGGAGTTTCTCAATTTGGTTTAGAGGCTTACTTGACCTAAAGCGCGGTCGCTGTCAATGTAATTTATTGCAAAATATGAAGCAATTATTTAATTACAATAAATAATATATATTGTTTGAACTAAAAAAATAAAACCCTGTTTTAGTATGTTGCTTGTAGAATAATCTGACAAAGAATCAGAATGATTGTATGTATATTAGTATGGTTTTTATTGTAAAAAGAACGTTTTTAGAGGTATCTTCATTGTATGCGCTTATGAATGGGTCGCACACATCTTGGATGTTAGTTTGAATGATAAGTCACGGATAGCCAAAGATGATGGTTTATTGAGTATATTTAACTACCACGTAACTAATGCTATATGAATGAGTACAGCTGATTATGAACGCTGATCGTGTACTGTCGCTATAATTTGTGCAAGGCGACGGAAAAGTGCTGATCTCTGGAATGCGCGCGTGGCATGTACGATACCTGACTCGTACATTCATGATTTTTTTCTATCGTATCAAATTAGTTGTATCATGTTTTCAACACACTATCTACCTAGAATCTGAAAACTAAACACTATCCTGAAACTGAAAACTTGCTTTTTTTGCATTTAGGTCCTGTAAGCCCCTTAAATATAAGTATATAATAATTTTGATATTTCATGAAATAGTCATTAAATATTGTTATATGAATTTAGAGGATCCTTCTTTCTATTGATGATTTTAATTATTAAAAATTCTGTTAAAAATTTAATTATTCAATTCTATCAATTGTGCTGGCCAGTCAGCAAATTGCAAAAATCGTAAGAAAATGTGAATTTCGCGAGTATCCTGGCGCTTCTCCTTAATATAATAATTCGTACGGCTGGTAATAAAAAGGAATAGGGTAAGATTGCCACTACGATTAAAATTCATTAATGCATGTCACAAATTATATTTAAAAATGTCTTCTAACCCCGAAAGGGAATAAGCGTTAGGATAAACTAGTTAAAAGCTTTTCCATTATATAAAACTTTGCTTTTCATCTGTCTAAAAAACCGGTGCATAAGATGAAGGAAAAGATAAAAAATTAACAATATTATGCCAATCCAATTTTTTTCATATATTTTGAGCTTGGAAATCAATCCCTAAAACGATATCTATGGAATCTCGTACGAAGGTACTAACAAGTTCACTACAGTAAAATCTAAAATAAAATGCGGCAAGTCGTTCAATTAAAACGTAATAAAACAATAGATATTAGAGCACCTTATACAGATTGTTGATCAAACAATGATATCTTGATAAATTATTATAAACCTAAGCCAGTTTTCCCTTTCGGGGTAAGCAGTTTAAAAATACTACATTGTGTTTGTACTTATAAATAAGTTCTTAAAAGTTACAATACGCTGCCATTCCCGCGCCGCGTGCCTCATCCGAACGCAGACTACTGGTAACAGGCACTTAGCTGAATGTTTAGTCCTTCAGGCCGTATTTCGGTCATGGTGGCCAGTCTTAATGGAGACTAGCCTTCGGCTGGGGAGATATTATAGTGCACAGTGTGTATGCGTAGACACATGTACACTCTCTCTTCCCTCACTCTCATAGTCCGATGGGACGGCATTTCGACACGATCCAAGAGATCAGGCGCAACCAAGTGAGGCACGGGGTTATCATTTCGCCAACTTCCTAACTCCGGATTGTTGCTAAGAAATTCCTAATGGAAAAACCCAATAACACTTTGCCCGAAATGGGAATAGAACTCAGGACCAGCAGTCGCGCTTGCGACCACGTGAACAACAGGACAGCTGAATGTACCCAGCCGACCACAACCCCCTAAAGCATCCGAACCAGCACCGTATAAAAATATAAGTAACTACTATTATAATTATAAAAAATATAATTATTATACTCACTAGGTTGACGGGCGGTCTATGGTGGACATAAGGTGGATCTCTTATCGTTCCGTCTGGTCCGTGAGCCCAAATTCTCATCTTTCTAACACGTTTTATTGCGATGAGGCATTGAAAACGCTCGAATAAAAAGAACTTACGGTAAGTCCAAAATATGTAAAAGAACAGCAATGATAGTTAGAACATAAATAACAATCACAATAAGCAAATACACATGAAAGTTACAACCAAAACAGTGAGCAGATTGATCAGGATCATATGGAACAAACATAACGAAAAGAATAAATATTAAAATCGGAAACAACTAACGAAACTTTTAAAATTGAGATAGCAAACACTTTCGATTGCCGGGAGTGCAGCACGCGCGCCCTCGTAGAGAGGCTGACAGCGAGAGCGGGAAAGTCGGGTCAGCCCGCCGACCCGGCTAAATTCAGGTGCGCTAGCCCGACTTGCGATGCGCGCGCCACCCATCACAGATCACAAACTGCATATCGCTTTATTTCATAAATGCGAAGAGTTTGTACTGCTATACCCAATTATTTGGCAATCAAATTGACTAAATTCATGTACAGGAGAAGTTTTAAGGCCCTTCCCGACGGTTTCACACTTTTTATTCACTTTCAAAGTATTAACTCACTTGATAAATGGTGTTATTACTTATTACAATCGACCATTAAATATCGAAAAAAGGTTTTGATTGAAAGAAAAATTGCATCTTAGTGGCACTGAAATGTAATCAAATTGAAAAATTATAAGTTTTTAACTTGGTATTTGGTATGCTTTCAAACTTTGACCGTAATTGATTCGATTTTTAAGTTTTGACCGGCGTTCACTATAGTTTTGTTAGAGCTGTTTTCACTGTAGCACTTGTTTAAGAGTTCACATCAACTTAATTGAAGTTGTGCGCCTTACGAACTGTCAATCAGCGGCAATGTGTTTGGTTGGGACAAATTTATGATTGCTTCAATTGATTGCATTCAACAGGCAGCGAATAGCTCGTGTCTATCACTTACAAATTACTATACAATTACATGTGATATGTAAATAATAAGCAAACATCTTCATTTTCTCAAAGTAAAACGTCCACATCGTCTGTTTATTATGTAGGTGCTGACTGCTGAGCATAGACACACGTGTTTGACCCCATTATTTACGGCGTAATGTTAAACAAGAAATTTAGCATAAATAAACCGAAGGTCAAAGAAAAGTTTCAAAATGGAATCAAAAGAGTGCTCAAGCTTACCTTAGGCTGAGTTGGTAACGAGCGCTACGCTATCGAGTTCACTGTTCGAATTCTATTTTTATAAGCTTCTTATATGTTTGTATTTTCAGATTTATTTTTCTTCCTTTCTTTCTGTGTCTTTGTAAGTATTCGAATGTTTATGAAAATGTTTCAAAAGTAGGGAGATTAGGTAAGATATTATTGTGCATACATAGACTGAAGCTTCCTCATGATTTTTAGCGCTTTGTGACCGTGTCTTATACTACAACCGGGCTTCCAGCGAGGCGGCAAAAGACCCGCCATATCGCATCTAATCTGCGTTCGCCATTTAGTTTCCAAACATGTAAACAAATATGAGTTATTAAAAAAAATTACTTTAATACCTACACAATAAAGTTCAGTTTACGCTACAACTTCAATTTTTTTTTAACTTTTTGAATAGTTTAGTCACTCTGAAATCAACTTCATTTTCACTTTAATAAAGTTAATATTTATTTAACTTGAAATAACATTAATTAGAAACATGAATTTGAATATGCCTTATACATGTTATTGTTTGTTGTTTTTATTATGATGTTAACCACACAATGCTTAAATTTGTCATATTACATGATTAAAATAAAAATATGATATCCTAATCTAACTAAAACGCCCGCCCTTCGGGAAAGCATGTGGCCCAACAAACTCCCAAGGTGGCGGAACCAAGTCTCTATTTTTTTGTATTAGGTTAAGCGCGCACCACGAAATATAATCATTGTGGAAAATAATCGTCAATCTGGGAACAATACCAAAATACTAGAGTCCGCACACTGCGGTAAATAATCGCTTGAAAATTTATATTAGTGTTCGCGAATTATTTTCGCAGGAACAAGCGATTAAAAACCTCGCATCGCAGTGCGCGCTTAGCCTATGTTCTTTATTGTTGTTAGGGCGGCCGCCCCAAGGACACGGGTGGAGTTTCGATGAATTCCCTCTTTGGGTATGTCTCGGAGCGATTATAAAGAGGCAGTGCGAAATGTTGGTAAAGAAAGTAGCATGACCAATGACCCGATTTACGCCTGCGGCAGGCGCTGTTTGAGACCTTACTACACCTCCACACGCTCTTTGAAACATGTAAAACAGTCCTGTAAAAGCTGTAATTACCTACTGATCTACCTCTCCACCCAAACTAGGCGGTAAACATCTTTTATTTGTCTCTAAGGACGAATTTCACGAAAATTTTAATTTATACCTGGAAATTTTTAATTTTGGACAGTTTTTCCATACTAGAACAGTCAATTCTATTCGAAACTCCGCTGAAGAAATATCTGAGCGGAAAACCACTACGAAACTTCATGCATCCGCAGCTTCGTAGCAAATTAAGGCTCGTACACACAGGCGCGACGCGACACGCGACACAAAGGCACCGCTCGTTGCGCGACTTGCGGTGCCTTTGTGTCGCGTGTCGCGTCGCGCCTGTGTTTACGAGCCTTTATCTGTGCTAAAAA
Organism: Luperina nickerlii; assembly: GCA_963855955.1. Classification (NCBI taxonomy): domain Eukaryota; kingdom Metazoa; phylum Arthropoda; class Insecta; order Lepidoptera; family Noctuidae; genus Luperina; species Luperina nickerlii. Next base: position 7,299,961 of record OY979662.1, read on the forward strand.
AGCGTCTGCGATGTTGCTACGATCAGGGTAAACGCGCGCGGGAAAATGAGCCGCGTTTTCTGCTCAGAACTTAGACAAAGAAAAGTATAGACGGTGGGTAGCTCCATTTCATTCCCACAAGAAAGGGATATAGTATTAAGTTATTATAAGTAACAGAAAACGACAAAGCTATACTATTTCCGTCTCTCAGCGCGTGTCAGTTTTTTCAAGGCCATCGATTATGTAGCTCCACAAACTTTGACAGTTATTTCGCCTTATGAAACTGTGAAGTTTATTTTGACACTTTTCTACATCATTTATTAATATATGTATTTGCTTGTATAGATTGCTCTAAAGCCGAGATAAACCTATAAACACAATGCGGTGTAGTGTACTTAACTTGAAAAGCGATGGTGAGCTGAAATATATACATTATGATTATGTTAGTATTTTGTCTCATGTGTGGCCACGCTACCCGATGCTCTATAGCTTGCTTACTCTAAGACTCAGATTAACCCACTTAGTATTTCGGTGGGTAAATGGTTGATAGCGGATCAGTTTTTTTTATTTAAGCACAGAGAGAGTGAGACACATACCTGTACTTACTACTCGCAAGTAAAATAGTCATGAAGCATGCAATCAATTGATTTATAGGCGCGGTGTTCTATTACAATTATAGAATGTCCATGAGAAAGCGAATAGATACTAAGTTGAATGGGCGGTAATCAATAATGAGCCTCGGGTCTTTTGGGTTATAAATATATTGTAAGGAGATAAAATCTAACGCGTAGGTGTTCTGAAGAAAAATAAGTCGCATCATTATATTATTAAAAAATAGCGAGAATTCTGGTTGATTACTTGCGCGGGCATTCATGGGAGGAGCTTAGCGTCTCGGCGGAAAAGTAGCACGAGCCTTACAAGTACGGCTTAGAGGCTTCTTTTTTTTTTAGGGCAAAATCTTCTGAGTATTTAGGGGAAGTTGTATTGACCAGATATATTAACGTAAACGAAGCAAAAAGAGTATGTAAGGATCGTAGGAGGTAGCGGTCTGTAGTTTCTGCCTACCCCCATGGAAAAAAAAAACATTTCCTATTAGTACTTATTCTATATTTTACTACGGGCATTTTCATTCTACGGGTAATCACGCTCCCTTTGACGGAAGTATGTCTTCAGTGTCGTCGTCAAAGAAACTAGAAACCGCATAAAGGCTCGTACAAACAGGCGCGACGCGGGTCGCGACACAAAGGCACCGCAAGTCGCGCAACGAGCGGTGCCTTTGTGTCGCGTGTCGCGTCGCGCCTGTGTGTACAAGCCTTAATACTCACATAGTCTTTTTTTAGTTTTGACGGTGCTGTTTCATGGAACTGGTTAATTAACTTTCTGAAAGTGCGCACAACATAGGTTCGTCTGGAACTGCAGTGAATAGCGCGGGGTCACTGTCAGTCCTGCCTCGCGCTATTCACTGCAGGTCCAGACTTCACGTCAAACGGCCAACTTCTCAAAGGCTTCAAAGCATCGGCTATTCTCGTAATCAACCCTAATCAAAGTACCAGTCTGAATGACAAGTGGGTGCAAAGTCCACGAAACTGTGGGTGCATTGAACTCCTAACTCATGACGCAAATAAATATTGATACACATCAATGGAAAGCATACAATACATAACGATCTTATCTGAACTGCTTATTCCTGAGACGAGGAAGTGATCGCTTTCATGTAAAAAAAAAACTATTTCAATATTAGAAGCAGAGCTAAAGTAGGAATCTGCAAAAGGTATTGATTGCTATTGAGAGATATTATGATATAGAGATACGATGAGATCCGTGGTTCGGTTCCTGGGTGCTTACTCTTCAATTTAATTCCGATAGATCGACATCGGAATTGTGAATTTTCGTACTCTTGAGTTCGATGCTACCGCCAAATGAATTTTAGATTGGGTGTCCATTTTGGAGAACTAAGTGGAATTCGGTTCGGGCTTGGCGTGGGGTAATTGTTGACAATATTGTTTTCGAGAGTACCGAATCACGTGACTGTAAAATTAACATTGGAATCATATTGGCATCTCATTGGAATTAAAATTAGTTGGAGAGTAACAATGTGTTATTGGATTTTCCATCTGGAATTTCTCAGTAGCAGCCCGGAGTCTGTATTTGTGGCCGGTTAACATGGGACTTAAACATTACTGGCAAAATCTGAATGCAATATAGCTGCACCACGGTGTGATGTTGTGTGTGAGACATTTCTGTGTGCACGTCCTCTGTAACATTTCCAGACGAGAGAAGTGGCGCGGGTCACCTACAATATTGTATGGAGCGATTAGATGTTTGAAGCACAGGTCTCTATACATGTGGTAAGCAATGTCGCTCGTGAACGCTATGGTCAGACCTCACGGCGTTCGAAACCATTCTATAGATATACCGGGTGGCACATCGACGCGCAAACCATAACCGTGAATTCAATATAAATATGATTCTATCCTAGGGGAGACATTTCTCGTCGGTTATAAAAAAAATCCGTGAAAAAAATGCAATACCTACTCGGTCAAAATGTATGGAAAATCTATTTTTTTTTAATAATTTCCGTATAATATCTAAGCTCGACACGGCAGCTAGAGGATTATGAATGATGGCAAAGAGACTGTGACCTCTTTGAGTTTTTTTCGGCCTTTCTTCTCAGAGTAGTCAGATAGGAAATGCCAACCTCATCTAGTTTTTAAAAATATGGTTGATGTGTAAAAGTGTTGGTACAAACCTACTTATTTAACATTTATTTAAATTGCAAAATTTGCAACGGATCAGTAGGAATGCTACATAAACATAATTATTATTAATTTCGTTAAATCAGTTTTTCACGAAAATCAGCAGTTTCAGGAACATTGAATTTTCATTTTGCACTGTATTAAAGCTTTAAATCTTATATGCTAGGACACGTGTAAATTTTCCATCAATAATATATTTCGACGAACCAACCATACATCCACATTTCCTTTGAGGATCTGCAGCCTACGCACTATAATCCGCGCGGAACAACATACAATGTGGGGCAGGACGATTGGCATTCCTTTAAACTACGTAAAGAGTGGCATGCACTTTACCCGTATACAAAAAATCAATCAAATCCAATGAATACTTTAGCCACAGGAAATTATTTTTCATTTTCTTATTTTTCAACATGATGTAGAACTGAGTCCGTAATAATAGGTAAACATTGTAAGGTCAAGAACCTGTGCAAAACCGTACGATTCTATTCTCTACTTCGCAATAGATAGATGCTTGAAAGACAGAGAAAAGTGTCATACGATCCCTATCTGACACGCCCCGCCCACTCCCGCAAAATACTACAATTAGAAAGAAAAAGAAATATTACTTACGCAAATAATGCATTAGTGGTGCATAGGAAATTGCGAGTGTGTGTGTGAGCGGAATTTTTCGGCAAAAAGTCCTTGACTCGGTAACTATGTCAGTCAGTGCATAGCGGCGCCCTTTGAGGGTAGCACACGCCTACTTTTTTATCACAAGACGAGCCGCGCGCGCATTGTCATTATTTTATGAAAAGTTTTAGTTGTTATTGTGATTAAAGACGATTTATGATAGTTGGATTAGTGCATAGTGTGTGTAGTTTAGTGTGACTTATTGTTAAGTGATAGTGTAATATTAGTACTTAAGTTATTTAGGCATTTATTAGGTAGCTAGTTTTGTGATTTAGGTTAGGTTTGTAAGCTTTTTAGTTTAATTATGCCTCAAATAAGCTACCGAGTACACCGACATGGTATTTACGTACGGAGAATGACACCAAAATGCGGCTTTAGCATTGCGTACATATCGGGAGAGATATGGTAACACAAAAACGTGCCCTACCAATAGCCGTGTTTTTACCCTGGCCTTTAAAAGGTACGAGAGCATCAGCCTTTGGTTCCTCAAGGAGAGGGCGTGCCTTCAAATTCAAGTATCGAGGACCGGATATTACAACATTTTGAAAACAACCCGACTTGTAGCCTTCGGAAAGCAGCGCTGCGGTTTCAAGTGAGTCACAGAACTGTTCATAGAATTTTGAAACGGCATGCACGGCGACCTTACAAGTTCAGAAAAGTTCAACAACTTTTATCCAGAGATATGCCATGGACGATTTAAAAATTAAAATAATTAATGCCTTCGACAAACTTAAAAGAATGGCAGATGGGGGCTTGTTAAGACGAGTCCGTGAAAATTTAATAAGACGATGTCGCTTGTGCATAATGAACAACGGGGGACACTTTGAAAATTTGACTATTGATGATTTAAAGATTGTGATGTGATATTATGTGATTAATTATTCAATCAGTGATCTTTTATTAATTAACAACTCGCAACTTAGTGAATTTATGCCGCTGATTTGTTGAAAGTACCTCCGCCCAACACCGCGGCAGCGCCGCCCGCGCCGCCCGCTGCACCCCGCACCACGCCGCGCAATAGGTCAGTGACTTTTCGTAGATAAAGCGTGTTTACTTTTTATGCAGTTGATTCTGCCATTTATTTTGTTTGAAAATTGAAATTTTTAATTTTTCCATATCCTACTAACCTTCATGTTTTAAAATGTTTTGATAGACTAGTACTGTGCTCGTTTTAATTTAATTTCGTAATTCCTGATCCACATTGTATATTCGGACTTTTAATTAGCTGCAGTAAAATGACAGCTTATGTAATACTGAAATTGGCGTCTTTTTGTTTTTTCGCGGCCATCAACCAAATCTTGTTTTTCTAGTACAGAATAGTGTAACAAATGAAACTTATTTGACATGCATATCTCTAAACTCAGTCTGAAATGAGTTACATATTAAGAAGTGTCATTTTACTGCAGCTAATTAAAAGTCGGACTATAGTTGGCCGCACCTTGGATGGGGACGGGGGTGAGGGCGGCGGGGCTGCGTATTGTTCGCAACGCGCGTACTGAGTCATGACAAAGCGCCCCCGCCCCTCCGTCCCACCGCTCACACTAAAGGCGCGGCCAACTCGTTCCGCGCGGACTATCATAAGAAACATTGAAGTTTCCTACTGTTGGACGATAATACTATCAAACATCTCGAACTGTCTTCCCTACATATTCTTCACGACTTTAGTATTTATACAATCCAAGCCTTCTTATAATGGAGAATCTCTTTCTGAACAATACGGTATCCACGGGTCCAACACAAAGCAGAAACAAAAATAAGAGGACATTCCGCGAATAAGGTGAATCGAACAAAAAAATTAAAAAAAAATTATCGCCATAAAACAAGTTGTACAAACACATGATAGCATTCTCTGAGTCCTGCGCGAATTATAACTATGTTGCAGAAGCCAGCACAATATATGACGTAGCTCATCTCAAGACTGCATGCGAACATTTAGAATGTAATTTAAAAGTTATTAAAATAACAAAATCTCGACTAACAGGTCATCAGGCCAACCTGAACAATTTCCTCATGACAATGAAATTATTTTAAAATAATCTCAGTCGCGATCTATAACCTTTGTTGAACAGTAATAAATTATTCCCGTGTCAACTGAAACCGCCACCATGCATGGGTACATCACTTCAATTCATGTTTTTTGCCAAAGGGAAATACATCATTTTCGAAATGTATTTTTTATTCGGCATTTGACAGTTAAATAGCTGCAATTAATTAGGCTCTGTTTAAAATAATACTGTTGCCACATTCATTTAATAAAATTAAACCGTGTTATTTTTTTTTCTATTTAATTGTTTGTTGCAAGGGAGAATGCTGCAGGCGCCAACCGCTTCGTGGAACTTAATATTGATTTGCCTGCTTTTGTCATGTTGCATGATGTGTTTTGTAATGTTGAACATTGAAGCCGCGGGCGCAATATTGATATAAATGCCGCAAGAACCGTTGTTGAAAACAATAGGAAGAAGTAAATGCCAGTTAACTAATCGATTATTTAATAATTTACTTTAGTACGCCATCCATTGGCATGAACGGATCACCTGGTCATGAACGTATTTATAAATTAAAATGTCAAAGTAAGTGGTACCTAATCTATATACATAAAACAAAGTCGGGTTAGTTACACCATTTGTAACTCAAGAACGCTGAACCGATTTTTATGACCTTAAATTTGATGGATTTGTCTCCGCCCCGAATAGCAAGATAACTATTAAAACATGAGTAAAATACACAAAAAAAAACATGATCCATTTCCTAATAAATTTTTTGTTGGATGGGACGGCTTTTTTGATGATATCCCGAGAACGAATTAACTGATTTCGATAATGATACTTAGGCAGTTCGAAGTTCGCCGGGTCAGCTATAAAGTAATTTAATAACCGCCTGACTGTTGTACTACCCTCATTTCCCAAAAGCGTGTTACGCTTGCTTACCAATCCAAGGATAATTGAGTTTTATTTTGCTTTTAAAGCCGAAAATTACAGCACTCTTGTATCTAGAAATATTTCTACGAGTATTTCTTCTTATATCCGTCGACTAGAAATCATGTAAAGGAAGCACCTCACCTTGATGCGCTGAGTGAAGGCGCACTTTTATTTATAACAGAACCAGCGGAGGTGTCTATCTGCCCGTTTTATTTCTTATTTCCACTTGAAGTCGAAGTCCACTATGATTTAATTTCCAGGTTATTTTGGTGACTTCATGAATATCATTTGGCAATTTAATCAGAAACCGTGGGACACAATAACAAAAAATGAAAACGAATTTTTATTTTATGTTTTTGTGTTTGAAATAAAACTGTTTTAACAGAGCGTTCAAAAGGAAGGTCAACTCCTTTAACACAGCGTTTGCAAGGGAGGTATATATCGACGCCGCATCAGGTAATATGTAAGGGGTGCATTGATTAGTTAGTAAATTATCCATATCTCCATGCTGAGGAATGAAGCCTTGTGACGTAATAGCTAGATGCAAGCCAGACGGTTTATTAATAGCTAACCAGGGGTCTGCAAGAGACTTTAAAAATTCAGAGGGTTTGGGAAAGGTCGGTTCTTTTAATTCAGCAGAGCCATTTTTAGGCTAGAAGTAAGCCAATCTGGACCCTAAATCACTATGACCACTTAACGATTCCTTACTTCGAAACCACGTCAATTCCTTAGATAATCACGACATCTGCTATTTAAGTATTCTCTATGACACAATGGCGTGGTTTGAACTGTCAAAATACATGTTGTACGTAACCAAAGCGGATCAGAAGCTCCGATACGTCGACTCGGCTATTGTTAGGCGAAGCCGCGCTTACTGCTCGCCGATCGCTGTTTGATAGTGCTGCAGGCAGGCCGCGGGAGGGGTTGGAGGGGCAAGGGTAGACAAAGAGACGTAAGCTCGGGTACGGAGAGACGTAAGCGCGGGGACGACGAGCCGTAAGCGCGGGAACTGCAAGTTGACCACGCACCGCACCGCGATTCGTCAGCTTGACCCGAGGCGAGGCGATTACGTTACGATTCCGATTATGCAGTAGGGGGTTTCATACAAAGAATACTGTATGGCTCGAGTTGATACGGTGACGAACCCTTTCCGAGTTGATACGACGTGTGCCTTAAGTCGGATCTCGAACGAATCTGCAGTTTAGACCGCGTGAGTAACAGCTGGTGTAGGTCAAACTTCTCAATTATTAATTTTTATTGATTAAGTATCTACTTTTACTCAGGATAAACACGGTTTAGTGCATTCTGATGTTACCAACACTTAGGTGTCCGCTCGCGACGAAAGACAGTTAATTACGGGTGCAGCAATCACGGGTAACCTTTCAGCTTGTAAATTAATAAAGGGATTTCAAGTACAGAAGGGCCATGTACTAATTGATTGAATGTTACACGCATTGTTAGGTGGATATAATTGAGTGACAATAACGTGCCTCAGTGCACCGAGAGCGGAAAGAGACGCGGGTCGGGACACGGGAGCCGGCAACGGGTAGGTTACAATAACATAATTATTTATTTGTACATATTTCGGGGCTAGCAGACTGAATTCGACATGGGGTCATTGTGATGCTCGCACCCCGGTTTTTACATTTGTATTCGACTAGCTTCTGCCCGCGACTTTGTCCGCGTGAAATTTCTTGTTACTCCGACCCACCCCGTCGCATCGCATCGCCTGCCCGCGCTATTACTGCGTTTTCGCTGAGCGTTCTTTCTGACTTTTGCTCGCCTCCTATTAGGTCCTGGCGATGTTAAATAATCTATAGCCTTCCTGGAAATTTGGGCTATCAAACAGAAAACTCATGTAATTCCAAAAAAAAAGATTTTTGTCTATATATTTTTTTTCAGAACAAATCATTTGACTAAATGTTTATTGTCTAAAGATTGTTTGCTGTAATAAATCATTTGATTAAAGACCAAATGCCTTAATGACATTATCCTCAACTTGGTAATATTCTGCCGAGTAAAAGTTTGACCAAATAAAAATGTGCGTACTAAAATTATTCCAAATATGTATTGCATTAGTATAAAAAAGGGTCCTAACATTTGTTTGAATAATTAAATTTTGTCAAAATATTTTAGGCAAAACAGCAGGATCTCGTATTAAGGGGACTGCATGACCTAAAGCGCGGTCACTGTCGGACTGCATAGAAAATAAAAAGAAGCACGGTGACACAACGCTGGTAATTTGTTGCAAAATATGAAGCAATTAATTATTTATATACAAAAAATCTATTGTTTGGAATAAAAAATTAAAACACTATTGCTTTAGTAAGTTGCTAATCTGACAAAAAATCATAATGATTGTATGTATAATAGAGTATATAATATATTTTTAGAGGTATCTTCATGATTTTTTCTATCGTATCAAATTAGTTGTATTATGTTTTCAGCACACTATCTAACTAGCATATATCCTAAAGAATATCATATATTTTTCTGATTTTTTTTACTGATAGTCGATCATAAACTTTTAGGCATTATAAAACTTGCGGTTTTTGCGTTTAGGTCCTACCGATCAATTCTGTAAAAATCTCACCGTGAAAACGCGGGGGAAGTGAACTGTCATTCTACTTGATGTATGCATGTGCATATTAGATGCTATAGGGATTGACACAATTGACAGCTCACTTCACCTAAGTTCTCACGGTGAGATTTTTACAGAATCGCTCGACTGTAAGTGTCTGTAGTCCCCTTAATTGTTATCGTAGTAACAAAAGTGTTTGATATGCAGTGGTATATCAAAGGTGGGTGGGGTAGTGTCTGGACCACCCACCACCCGCACTGTTAAATCGATGTGATTGGTCCTGAGTGCAGTTCTAAAAATAATAACGCGTGTAAGGGTCATTAATTTGATTTTGAATGATGCCGGCGACGCCGCATTGTTTGTTGTTAAGCGGTTCAAATGCGTTATCGTATAGTCGACCTCGCAATTCCTTTACCACTTTTTTATTTTATTTTTTTGTTCGTTGACAAGGCACTTCAACGACTTCTTCACTAAGCCATACACGAACAAAAATCATATACAGTTATAGGAATTGTGAATTCGTCACTTACAGAAGTGCATAGCACTAGCTGAGAAAGGAATAGTGCGTACAAGATATCGATAGTTGAACGACATTACGATCGGCAATACAAAATACTTAAAAAACACACCTAAAAAAAACAAAAACTTTTACAACAATTCCCAGTGAGTTGAATATTCACTAAGGTTCACGCGGACGAAATCGCGCTCAGATGCTAGTCCATACTAATATTATAAATTCGAAAGTAACTCTGTCTGTCTGTATGTTACCTTTTCACGCCTAAACCACTGAACGGATTTCGATAAAATTTGGCAGAGATAGATTGCATCCCGGGGAAGGACATAGGATAGTTTTCATCCCGATATTCCCACGGGATCAACACTTACGCGGGTGAAACCGCGTGCCGCAGCTAGTATCCTATAAAGCTTACATAACTCGTGTATGGTTTTATGGCAATGAAATTTTATCAGAGAAAACTATGATCATGACCGGATCTAAATTAACTTTGACTTAGCGATCCTTTGCGCAGTAGTTTTTGCTTTGTTTTCGGTTTTATTTAGGTACTAACACCGAAAAAATCAGTGTGCGAAACACCTGAGGTGAGTAAGCATAGATCTAAGATTTAATATAACGGATTACTTTTCATAATGGAATGAGAGAAAAAAAACTACTCGAGTTGTTTTAGCTCTTTAAGACATTCTGTATTTAAATTTGATCACAATTATTATGTTACACTGAAATCCTAAAGTTGTAATATTTTCGTCTCTTTAGACACGTCCGGGTTGTTTAGAAAACAACAATGCACTTCTAAAGTAGATACTAAAAAGAAGCAGGTTAGAACTTAGAAGTTTGTTGAGAGTGTTTTAGGTTTAAAGAATCTTTATTTCTCATAAGAACATGATACAGTTCACTTAGGTATATGAGATTTAACTTTTAGCATAAATAATCGTCGTCTAATGACGAAGCATGCAGATTGTAGAATAAGTAAAACTATTAAGAACAACGTATGAGATAAACAACAAACAAAGCATAAATGTAGGTAGTTACATATAAAACAAGGTAGTACAGCTGACCAATTTTACACCAAGGTACCCTCATATACTGATTATTCACTTTGTGAGGAACACAAACAACGATTAAGAAGCGAACTACTGTGTGAATGTTTGTGTCTGCTAGCTTAGAGTGTGCACGCGTTTGTTTGCTTGTGTGAGTCAAGTATAGTCTCGGAGACCGCTAATCATTTTTAATTTATATTTTATAATTTTGATTATTTCGTGTGAGTTCTAGGTTTATGTGTTCTTATTTTGTATTACTTACATCTGTTTTTGAGTAAGGTTAGTGATATAATGTTGAAATTGTGTAATGTTAACAGAAATTTAACATTTACTTGGCTATTCAATCAATTGTAAACGCGTAGGTCCGACTTCAGGAAAACGTTTCGATCTCTATTATTCGGCGGTGGGAAAAGGGAAGCCTTCTTCCCCACTATCGCATTCAGGATCGCTACAAACGGTTGCTCTCCGAAGGCACCGGTATCCATGAATGTAAAGTGAGCTTGCTTACCACAATTACTATTATTGCCTGTCTATAAAGTTTTACCTGAACCTTTTCTAAAAAATATAACGAGAAAAAAAATCCGTGCGCTCTTGCGGAAAAATTTTTAGACGCTATGAATGACACTTGACAGTGACCATAGTTCAGCGCGAGTTCTGCCATAGTGAAAGATCAGAAGTAACGAAGAAGAAATAGAGGTATGTACCTTGTAATCTTACTATATAAGGCAAAATCTAAGATTGCGTCTTTAACCAATGCTATGCGTTTTTCATACCATAAAAACTGATTTATTTTAATGCAAAACAGATCTACTATAAATATGTGCATGTTAAAACCCTACACCTGTAGTGTAAGCTAAGCTTCTAATACCCCACGTGCCGTGCAAACCTATTCAATCGAATGGGCTCATATATACCCGTCGCTATATAATAAAGACTTGTGATAAAAATATTACAAGTACGTAAATACGAGGGGCGTTCAATGTATTCTCGGTATCGGCATGAAAAAAGACGTAAATTCAATTAAAATAATTTTTATTTTTCAATGTAATCCTTGGGGGTTTAAATTGAAAAATAAAAATTTAATAACAACACGGTACTCGATTTTATTCAACATTGTCACGTTAGCCATTCCAGTTGTCGTTAACTAAGGATAACTAGCAGACTAATGATCACAACTATATGAAATTTTACCTTTATACCCTTAGATAATTTCATTAATTAATTTATTAGTCAAATTACCACCCACATTATTACTAAATCACCCTGATACCGAGAATACATTGAACGCCCCTCGTAGCTCCCGCAGACAAAATTTCTAGAATCTTTTCATTAGGAATGTTCTATGTTATTGAGATTGGTTGTACGACCATTGGGAAATAAGTCTAACTATTTTGAATAAAAAGATTCGTCATAATCTAGTGCCATCAAACGTATTGTTTTAAGAGGTATCTAAAAACACCATAACCTCGTAGTCAAAAATCGGTGCGGATCACAAAATCAGTTCTCTTCAAATTGAACGAAATTAAAAAAAGAACACAAAAAATAAAAAACTAATCATGTTCAGTTTTAATATACTGTTTTGCATTCAATTTTGCAGCGTGGGCCTAATTAAATCACTGGTGGTTGTAAATGCTCCTGTGCGAGTAAGTGGTAGGTAGGATTTCATAAAGAGTTTATTAATGAAGAGCGCCGCCGCGGCATGTGTAATAATTAGTGTAGGTCGCGTGGCATGCGCGGACTTCCCCCGTGCATAGACTTAGCTCAAATTACGCGCGGCCTGCGAAATTTAGACAAACCAGGAATGTACCCCCCGTTCAAACTTGGATGAGTCGCTTACTTAATACAGGGTGTAACAAGCCATATCACATCACAGCCGTTATCTACGCATTCTGTACATCAAACTAAGTAACATTTAGCAAAGTTATTGCTGGAAAACGCCTTTTATTTTTGGTATGAAATCACTAGTTACTGCAGCGGGTAATGTAACGCCCGGAAAATATTGTGTTTAAGGGTACATATAAAATTACACCATTTAAATCTTGTTTACGTGAAAAAAAACGTAGCGAGCTTTGACCTTAAATATCTCCGTAACTATGCGACTACAGTCCAGAACTAAGAAATAACACAAATACAAGTACCTCTCGGCTTCGTTAAGCGTCTTTTACAACCGCTATAAAAATCATAAATCAACACCAATAATATACTGGTACCTAAACATGGTACAAATTATTCTTATGGTGAGAATTCTTAAATTCTTAAACAATGTCTCGCCGGTAATCTGCGAAGGCGAAAGCAGAGTTTCGTCTTAGGTCCAACGTGTTAAAACACAATAATAAAGTTTTGCTTTTTATTTTAAATATTAGAGTGAGAAATATTGAGATTCTTTGCGGTGCCGCGGGCGGAAGCGTCCGGCGGGCGCTACTTTCAAGTTGGTCGCGGTTATTTTAGTATTTTTAGGACTGACTTTCATAAAACTCTGATAACTTTACGTTAATATTGTCATTAAAATCACTGTTTTCACTTGAGTTAAAGTCTAGAATGGATTTTTATTAATTATTTGTTGTCCTATTGGGAGAATATTATTAATATGGCAAGAAAGGTGACTGATAAGACGGTTATAAGAGAATGTAGGAAAGAAGAAGACATGCTGCCTTGAACCTAAATAAATAGGATAAGGGCAGCAGGATAATGAAGTTTGATATTTTATAACATTTTCAAATCCCGCAATTTTTCACCCCGCTCTTTCTTACAGGTTATCCAAATCCAGTTTCATGTTTGAATGTATGATATCTTTTTTTGTTCAGGTAACACTGATAAACCTAATTGATGATGTATTATTGAACACTGACATTATTGTGTTCCTTTAACTCTTCAGTGGACAAACAATAAAGGGTTTTGTACACGTAACCATTTGCCACGACTACACATAGATAAGGGGTCAAATGCTTATCAACTAGTTGTTTCGACGTAAGCTATATAATAGGCGACCTCGTAATTCCTTTATCACCCTAAGGTTTGTATGTCACAATAAATACAATTTACGGGGAATTTTGTCAAAATGGCAAGCAATTACAAGGTCGGTAATCCTCGTTTGGTGTCCCTTTTAACCCTAACATTATCTAAATGAATTTGTTACCGACAATTAGTTAATACTGTAATGAAAAGAATCCTCATCCGTTACTATATTCAATTCAATCGCGTCGCAATCTCATAAACAAATTAAAGGGCGATGTGAGGCGCATTAATAACAATTCAGTGGAGAACCTATAGTTTTTCTCCTTTGAGGGGGGGTTTTTTCCAAGCCAAAACAGAATAACAGGATACAGATAAACGATTTATCGTGCCCCATCGAATAATTATAATACTGGTGCAGGGCTCGGTCAACACCATTATGCTTTAAGATTAAAATAAAGGTAACCCTTTTTGGTCACTGGAACTTGGAAGGTAACATTCCATATTTTTATGCAGTTACATGAATACTTTAAGTTGTTACTTTTGAAATGTATTTAAGATTTGTACCTATGTAACACTTTATCACTACTATCAAATACACGTTAAGAATGTTAGATGGCAACAAATTCAATCATGCGAAATTAGAAAGCATGTAAACATGCTCACTTAATGCTTCTTGATAAATGATATTTATTCCGGTAATTTGTTCTTTAGCAAATACTTTTACCCGTCAAAAAGAAAACTAGATGATGTCGAAGTTTCCTATTACACTACTCTGTGAAGAACCGAAACAAACTCAGAGGTAAGTCCAAACATCAACTTGGTCAGATCATATGAGGGCCATGCAGATCAAGTGTTTGTCATGGTCTTTTGAGGAAATAACCACACAGCTATGAGTGAAACAGTCCAATCAGTGCACGCATTTGTCGTGTAGTTCATCTCAGAACTTAAAAGCTCGCCTTTTTGTTTTGTCAAGTAATTTGATTTGTAAAAACTTTTATAGACATTCCATCAACATCATAAATCAGGACCAAGCTACAAATCTAAATCTACAAGAAAAATCTTAGAAAGATTTTAATCAAATTTAGATGTGGCGAAAACTATATAAAATTACATTATTCTCCATCTTGCAAATAAATAATTATTGAAATAATATTGGTTTTGTAATTCCGAAGCTGTATTGGGTAAGTTTAAATAAAATCGAAACATATTGTTTCCATTTACGAATGCATCAATACAGGAGACTTTTAGTATATAGTACGCAAATCAGACTGCCGTTAGGAACCAGAGCTTTTACCTGCAGGTATTCTAGTTGCTTCTCCCAACGTAACGGGTAATTTAATATATGGTCGCAAATCAGCTGCCATCGAAAACTTACATTTCTCCCCCGTGTTCGATGTCGAACAAAGAATCTTTCGCCTATGACCCATTTTATTATGTTTCATTGTGGTAATCTGTAAATTATTCTGATGGTATCAGTACCAACGTCGCTGGGTTCACTTATGCCATTTAAAAATGCACCTGTGAAATTACCGACAAAAATGGACCAGTATTCGACGATATTTATAGTATCCGAATGAATGTTGGATTTATGTATAGGTTTCGACCTTAAATTTTGTTTTCGGTTTCGGCAACGAACCGGTCGAAACTACGACCGCCTATGGTGCTGCTTTCGGCAGTGATGTACAAAGCGGAGTCGGTATTCTTTAGTTTCGCTCTCACAGATGCGTCTTTGATGTTATTTTTTAAGTTACGTTATTAAAACATAATCAGCCTATAATGTTCCCACTGCTGGGGCACAGGCCTCTGTGAGAGGGAGTGGGCCGTAACCACGTGGGCACAGTGCGGGTTGGTGGATGTCACATACCTTCGAAATTTTAGTTCTAGGCCATGCCGGTTTCCTGACGATGTTTTACATCACCATTTTGAGAGCAGTGGTGATGAAATAATTTACACAAAGTAAAGCGCCTGTCAGGGTTCGAGACTATGAACTACAACTAGTAAGTCGCGGCCGTTACCACTGCCATCCCTGCTCTCTCTGGTGGTCTGTACTAATTCAGAAAAAAGAAAAGATGGCTGTTTACCTTGTGAAGCAGTTGTAATGTAATATGCTTGAAAGCTAGATACGATTTCTACTAAAAGAAAAAGAAAGAAAGAAAAGGTATTACTAGGAAAATTAATTAATTTAATTACTTAATTAATTTTTCCTAGTAGTACTAGGAAAATTAATTAATCAACTAACTGAATAATTATGTTACTGGCTGTTAAGAATTCATATTTCTAAGAATTCATCTTTCTTGAATAGACGATAGTTAGTATGGTTTCCGGCGATCCGAACGTTTAAGTTTCTATTTCGTTTATAAAAACTAGTATTGTTCGGGCACAAAGTTTTTATAAATACAGGCATAATTATCTCCAAGCGTATTTCATTTGAAAGTCAGTTACGTACCTTCCCCTGACGGGCTAATTTTGTGATACGTAAACATAAGCAAGCGTTAAGCATATCTAGTTATTGAGATGGCATAATTATCACCAGCAAAAATTTACGATTTTTTTTTTTATTCGTTATTGGTTAGCTGCATTAAATAAAATTTTTTTTTTTGTACATTAAAGTTACAAAAGGCACCCTCAATACGCCTACATTCAGCCCTTCCTAAAACGCTTTTCAGAGGGTGAACAGTTATGAACCTTACGAAGCTTCACATACGTCACAAATCTTCGGCTTAACTAACTAACGTATGTCATAACCCACGTCCTTAAAGTCACAAATCATCGGCTTAACTAACGTATGTCGTAACCCACGTCCTTAAAGTCGACAATCCGGTGCGCAATTGAAAATAGTATAAAACTTTAAGAACGACTTAAAGATACTGAGAATATTGTTAAAAGAATTGTCTAGCACTGACCTCAAGCTCTTCGATGACTTTTTCCAGTTGGTCTTCGGTAACTGGTGGAGCACCAGCTCTTGCGCGCTCTGCGTTTAACAATTTTAGCCACGCAGTATCGGTGGCGTCCAAATCATAGCTACAAGCAGCTTCGGCACGCGCCGGCGTCTGACTCAGTATGTGTTTATCCGACTGGTAGTGAACATCGCGACTGAGGTGCAGATATTTGTCCTTAGGCCTGCCAAATAAAAAAAGAACAATTTTAGTAATCGTTTTAAATGCGAATTTCTGCTAGGTGAGTGTTGATTTGGATTGCGTTTTTCCTTGCGGATATTTAAGGTGAGTCGTGCGGATATATAAATAAATAAAAATGAATGATGAAATGTTGTGCTGTGGTATGTGAGTTGGCTATTTTTTGTTCTAAAATATCTGTAATAGACCGAATAAGGTTTTTAGGGGGAAAATATGGAAAAATTGCACGGTTTTTTTTTTTAAATCGGGTCTTCTGAAATGAATTTAGACTTAGATAGGGAAGCGTCTGTCGGGTCAGCTAATTATTTATAAAAAAGTGTTGAAATTTTTTGCAATAAAAAATGCTGCGTTGTCAGGAGTGGGCGGGTTTCAGGTATTTCTAAAATGAGTTTTGAGAGTGCCCATCTTTCCTTTTTATCGGTCTTTTCTCCCAATTGGATGGAGCTTCCAATTAAGTTCCCATACATTACTTCAGTGGTAAAAATAAAAAAGTTTTGTGGTCGAAGTGCTGTGCGTTGGTGTGTGATTTGGCTATTTTGTTCTAAAATATTCGTAATAGACCGATGTAAAGTTTTTAGGGGGAATGGAAAAGTTGCCCGGAAAATTTAGAAAAACCGGGAAATCTGAAAGTGTTTTTTTCTATGGGAATTGAAATTAAGACAGGGAAACGTCTGTCGGGTCAGCTAATTATTTATAAAAAGGGTGTTGAATTTTTTGGCAATAAACAAATGCTGCGTTGACCGGAGTGGGCGGGTTTCAGGTATTTTTAAATGAGTTTTGAGAGTGTCCATCTTTCCCTTTTTATCGGTATTTTCTCCCAATTGGATGCAGCTTTCAATTAAGTTCCCATACATCACTTTAGTCGTAAAAATAAAATAAGTTTTGCGGTTGAAAGGGTGGATAAAAGTTGACTTACAATTTGAATTCCTGAAAGTTGGGTGGCGGTGGATTGTCAATGATCTTGACTTTAGGCGCGGGGAGAGAGTCAGGGTTTACTGGCACCTGTACTCCTCTCTCCCAGTCCTGTTTCCACGTGTCGGTGATTATCCAGTATGAAGACTGTGTGAGTGGCTCACTGTCCGGCAGTTTCATGGCGCTGATAAGGTCCTTTCTGAAATTCATAGATGTAAGCCCGGTTAGCGACAGTTTAATGAGTTCGATTCAGTTAGTAGAAATCAATACCCATGCCAATTTTTACAGACAACACAATGAACAGATACCTGATTTAGATTATGAATATAAAAATCAGGATACATTACCAATTTCATTTAAATGTCGACATGTTAATTATGGTTTTGGTGGTAGTCGCGACGTCTGTAAAATAATTTAACCTTGGACACATATTAATCTTTTCAGTGAAATACCTAATTAAAAAGTGGGCGCCCTGCCCTTCCCCTCACCCTCACTAGACTTAGGGTCCAGTGAGGGTGGTTTGATGTTCGGCATCTGTTTGTGAATACCTGTGCCAATCTACTTCTATTTATCAAATAGGGGTGATTCTGTCTATCGATACATTCCTGTCTTTTATTATTGCTGTCGCATTGCGAATTGCAGCTTTCTATATTTGATTTACAGTTTAAACAGCTGAGCACTGTACTGAACTATTAATTCATTCATTCTTATAAAGTTTGATTGTAATCATTGTTTTGAATTCCATCAACAGGAATTTTAATGTAGATATTATAGTAGATTAATGTAGATAATTTAACAGAAAAGATTACTATGTAGGTATCTATGATTAAAGCTTGCGATGTTGATGATGTTACAAAGATACATGAGGTGAGTGAATTATTATGTGCATCCTAAGTAAAATGAATTTAGTAAGTTAACAATCATTGTAAGATCCCATAAATCGGTTAATTAGTAAGATGACACTAACTTTTCGGTTATAGAGTTATGACTTATGACAGAAGATTATATAATATACTTAATTAACTTTTGAATAAAGTAAAGGCGTTTAGTTAGTTGAATAGCAATTGCAATTCAAAAATTTTGTGGCAAATTTAATATAATCACTAATCGTGCTATTTTAAGTATAGTCAGACTTCACATATTCAAGTTAGGATTCATCAATTACCCATCGATTTATGACAACTTTGAACATAGTTAAACATAAGGTTCAAATTCGCTTAAAATATAGATATCTATTTGTACAGTCATTTTTTCGGCACCAGCACAAACTCGCTTTGAACAACAGTTATAGCATGGGAAGATGTGCCTAATCAGAATGTAAATTACAAGAATGCAACTTATAATCGTACTGATGTTTTATAAAAAAAAAACTTTAAATTCCAAATATTTATTCAGCTGCACAAATATTAAAAAAAAATCTTGGTTCAGCACATTAGGAGAGATTAGAGCGAATTTGAAATTTATGTTATGGTTCAAATTCGCTTAAAAATATATTTGTACAGTGATCTTTTTTGCGCCAGCGCAAGCTCGCTTTTAACAATAGTGATAGGATGGATGGGTAGATGTCCTGTCCTGCCTATTGATAAAGTAAATTAACAATAATGCAACATATAATGGTACTCATGGTTTTGTAGGAACCTTTTAATCACAAATATTTTCCCCGCTGCACAAATATAGTACAGAATTCTTGGATCAGCACATCAGGAGTGGCTGGCAGCCCAGTGGGCCCAGCGAGTCCAGCTTCAGAGTGTGAAAGTAATGGCTAGCCTGCTAGCTCTCCGGTAGCCCCCATAAATGTTGATTTATGGAGTACCCTATATAAAAAATAGTAAAAAATAATATTCCCTCCATATTTAACTTAGATGTGTAAGAATGTCTTTACTTATTAAGATGAGACATAAGAAGTTTGTATAAGTATTTGAGGAAAATATTTATTACAATTTTTATTTTGCTTATAATTTGTCTACAACCATTTAACATAATGTTAATCGCAGAAGGATAGGCGGCTCGTTTGGCCAGTATATATAAAATGAGTAACTTTGTTAAAAACCAGTTACAAAACATTATGGGTATAATAAAAAAGGGTTCACTAAGGAAGGTTTAACATTCAAATCCTTACAGAGGATGAATGGTACGCACAGCAACACCAGAGGAAAGTACTCGCAAGCTCATTATAATTTCAATAGCTAAATTCAGGGTTGCCTAATTTATTATAGTATTTAAATTGTGAATTTTATGTCGATAGTACCTTTTTATATAAAAATATTGTCTTATATTCTATGTCCAGCATTGGACTGCCGGTTGACTTGATTGATTGTCGGATGAATCAAAACCTAAATTAACCCAGTGTGCACTCCCCAATAGTTCCAATATTATTAATTGCAAATGAAATTATGATTGAAAAGGTTGTGTTTTATATTTCAGCACCAACAGAGGAAATAACAGGCAGTTTCCAGTGGTTCTTCTGAAGCTTTGCGAACTGCAAAATATCAAGGTAAAAAAAACTTTTTTAAAATAAATGTGATCATGAATTATTGAGATTATCGCAAAAAAAAGCCTACCTACACCCCTCTTATTTCTCCTGGCTATCATCCCAATATATTTGGGGGTCAGCCCTCCTAGCTCCTTGCCCTATCAAAACAAGCTACACCTAAAGTCCATTCTGTGTAGAAAAGCAGTAGAAGTCAAAAGAAATAATCTTTACTATTTCCAAACCAACAGAATCATGGACATGGAGTTCCTTCATGAATACGAAGAAGCCACTGTGTATACAGGCATATACATATTCTTATGGTTCTGCACCTGTTTGTTGGACAACACTTCAGTGAGGGTCATATTTATGCTCTTTTCTGTCATAGCAATCATAGTTTTCTATCACCGCTTCGCTAACACATTCTAATGCGGTAATGCCCATGCAACATTCCAAGTAGGTTTTAGTTCTTTTAAATACAGCCATAAACAAAAATATGTATAATTGTATCCGCTATGGTCGAACCAAGTTCATTTAAAAGTAAATTAATGTAATGATCAAAAATATGACAATGGGATTCGTTTTTTACCCGACTACGACAAAACCAAATTTTGACAAGATGTGCAGCATGTGTGTTCCTTTTACAAAATTATAATTTATTTAATTGTTAGTGTCTAATGAACAATGGTGAAACGGAGTGAGTCAAGAGCAACCAAAGTCGATTAACACTTCTCTCTCTCTCTCTCTCTTCTCTTTCTTTTGTTTTGCTCAATAACTGAGATTAAAAAAACTGAAGTGTTAATCGACTTTTGTTGCAGACTGTACCAAAATAGGGCAATGAAAGTCCTTTCATTTCAAAATAGTGTAGAATGCAACAGGATGTCATAAAATATGTATCTTCACATTTTTTTTATTGTTGATACAATACAATTAATTATAATGCTGCACACCTATTTCGCTCGAATAATTTAATTTTATGGTTTTCACTAATTGTAATAAGTATATAAATAAAGTAATAAAATAGTAAATAAATACAACATACACAAGTGGCATGTTGTTCTGGGAGTTAATTTTAAAAACGCATAAATCAGTTTCTTCTAAATTGTTAGGTTTACCTGATCACAGGTGTGAAAGATATTAGTAGCAACTCCATTTAAAATTCACTTTAATTTTCACTGCACTTTAAGCTAATAGATAATATATTTGTTCATGATTGTACATCAAAAAATTTGATTGCATGTCTATTTATTGTTTGTAAATAAAATTAATGTACTACTTAAATTGTGGGATTATCTGGTTATTGTTATTTAATAACTAAATTTCACAAAGTTTAATGATGGTAATGTCGAAATCAATCTTTGATCAAAGAAATTATTACACACTTAAAACTATAAGTTCCAGACTATCAATATATATAATAAATAGAAAAATCTGATATTTATCCTATCATATAAGTTAGATGCTGTTCCATGGGCAATTTTTGAGTTGTTTATGCTAGTTGTTTATCCACAACCACTGATCATAGACGGGCACACAGATAAGCAATAATATTGCTCCTGTTCAACTACTGATGGCCAGCAATTTCAAATATCCTTGTATAAGCAGCTTTACCAACTTTTACAGCAAAAACGAAGTTAGGACCTATGAAGTTTGCAATAGTATTTGATTCAGTTTGAAGCTTATAGTCTATGTTAAGTGTTTTACAGATACATTTCCTTAAATATATATTACTGTAAGCCCTTTGGAATCCTTATCTAATTGATAATAAACACACTTATATTACAAGGCACAGGCACATCTTCCCATTTCCAGTCTTAAAATAAAGTAGTGTTAGTACATTAAAATATTCAATTATTTTGCAAATGACAGAGTTAGTAATATTTTAGTCAACAGTCGCAATCACTTCTAAAGGATAAAAGAAAACTTTTATTCTTATATTCTATTACCTTTTTATAAATTCGAATTACTTAAAAACTGTAACTTTTTGCATTAGCATTAACTTGTAACTTTTTACTTTACACTAAAAAAATATATTAAACTTTAATCAAACATTTTAAGAGGATTGGTTATGAATTGTGCTATGTATTGCTAAATAATATTATTTAAATGTGTATCATAAAAATATGTTAAGAATTAGTTTACAAAAGATAACAGATAATGCAGCGCACAGCATCATTGTAAAATATCAGTTACTTTTATCAAAATCTGTATGAAAGAATATTTGGAAAAATTCATTCTTTGAGCAAAATTGTCATGTTTAAATTACTCTGAATAACACAAATTACTGTTATATTCTAAAGCATTGTAAACTAACCTCAATCATAGACATAGAGCCAAGCGCTGCTTACCAATATTTTAATTTGAATCGCAATGCAGATGTGCTTATAGTCCTGTTAAATTATGTTACAGGAAGAAAACTTTGAAAACTTTTATTAATTAGTATATTCATCTGTCATCAGGACCTTGGAGCTTCAGCAAATATTGTTTTTATTTCTTAGTTATGCTGAATTTTTATGAATTGTAATCTGAATAAATTTTTTAGCACAGCTTGCATGTACTTCCACAAATCACACCCTATTTTTGTTGTCATTCATATAAATGTTGTAATCGCGAATGCTTGGAAACATAAGAAGTGGCAAATAGCAGCAAATATTACAAAAATAACTAGAGTATCAAGGTACAATGTTAACACTGATAACAATAATAGAATACAATATACTATTCAAATGATTTTAATAAACCCCTGGGTATTGGAAGTCTGATCTGAAGTTTTAGATCAGTCACTTTTCATGTCAATTCATATTAGCTGTAGTGAGAAGTTCAATGTTATAAAAATATAAAAATGTTAAATCAACTTTCAGAAACCAGAGGTTTGTGTGATGCTTAACATGTAATACAGTAATGTTATACTCTAAGCAACCACTATGATCTGTACTCTATTGAACTTAACTTAATACTATAAACATATTTCAATAATTACACCCAATCCAAACATGTCACACAAACCTGAATAGTTCAGCGGGTGCCTCTGAGGCACTCCTGTTATATATTGATGACATCTTGAGGTCACTGACAGGGCGGAGCTGCCAGAGAGCATCCTCGGGCTCCGTCCTGCGGCGTTTGGATGCGCCGGCTTCATCACCGCGCATCCCAGACGCCCGCTTTGTGCCTCTCAACGACATCTTGCTTAGTTGTCCACAACCTACATGTTCACGATCCTTCTACTGCTTTACACTTAGAACGCGGTAACAACATTGTGTAGAATGTCACATCATTCACTACATGGCACTTCAGTTTGCGTTCTGTAAACCTGGAAACAAGAAAATGTATCTTTAATATGCACTTTTCTACTGAGTAAAGTGTTAAGAACTGTTGATGCTCTTTGATGAGCGTAACTATAAGCCTATTTTATCATCCTAATTGGTCACTCCATAATCTGTAAATTTTGACAGATCAAAATTAAAGAGCATAGTGAACCAAACAACAAAACAATGAGCTATACACAATATTAACACCAACTGAAAGTAATCTAGCATTGGTAAACAGTATTAGAGCCTTGTATTTAGAATTATTCAGTACAAAAGCATTTTGACATATAGAACAAAAATGTCAATTTGAGGATTCAACAATTTACAATGATGAAACAGTGTGATCGTGTTTTACCTCGACATAATACATCGTACGATCAATATACACCGAATTGGACTGTATTTTAGTGCATATGTATGAAAATGAATAACAATCCCGTTTGACGTTTCACTTTAATGCACGAGTAAAATGTATGGCGGGCCAGTGGTCGGGCCGAGACTGTAAATAGCGGTGAGCCACATCGAACAGCCGCCCGTTGACAATCTCACTTGCAGCCTTCAATAATATACAAAATGCACTCACTAGACACCACCAATTATTCCAATAACTTCATTCTTTATCAATTATCCGTAAATATTTATCTCACGAATAGTCTCCATTGTAGGCTACATAACAAAGTTGACAACATAGATAGCAGCACTGTTTTGTTGCCAGATTGACGTGAGTCCTACGCATCATTTTCTCCATCGTTTCGCTATGAATGTATAACATGTATACAACAAGTCGATTGTATATCAATTTGCAATAATGTACTATGTTAAAATACCTCATAATTCACATACATTTTCTGTAACAGACATTTGGCGCCATTGATCCAAAAACTACTTTGGTCACGTGACTATGTACGAATCACCAACGCAAGCCAAGTAAAATGGCCAAAACGCACATCGAGTTCATCTAATGTCATTGGTTTTGAAAGTAACTTGCCGCATAACATATACATGGAGACAAGATTATTAATTCTTCAAAGCCGAGAATAAACCAAACACGAGCACATAGTTAATAAACATTAGATTTGTCAGCAAGTAGCACAAATTACTAGAATAAATTACAACATGAACATAGAGCCAGAGATATCAATATGAAGTTACAGAAATTAGTCACCAGTTGGCGCTCTCGTCACATAAAGTTGCTATAATTAAAAAATATTTAAGAGTATAGAATAATATAATCAAGATAAATATACAACTTTACCTTAACCAAATCGAAAAATAACAAAATTAAATCCTAACTTAACTAAAACTATACAGAAACTAAAAAATAGCGTCGAAAAATTCATCTGCATCGCTGTCGACTGGTAATGTATCCAAGAGACTGGCGGCATTACCACGTTGTATGGCAATGCTTAGCCTTAGCCTCTGGCCAAGGTAAAAGCCAGCCCTTGGGTCACGGGAAGTGTCAACTAGCCGTTTCGAAATTTCTATAGAAGATAAGATTAGAGAACGATAATAAAACTTTTTGACCTACTTTTAAATTAAATAGATTTGAAACGATGCAAAAACGCTAACCAACCAAGTCAATTCAAGAAATGTTTTTTTTTTCCTACTTTTAATGAACTGTTGCTGATCAAATACATATGATTTTCTAAACATATGAGTACACTACTAACTGCCCAATTTCTTACTATTCAGTGAAAAACCTTCGAGTCGATTATTACCTAAAAGTAATCAGCAGTACTATTCTGTAACCATCTCACCGTGAAAACTTAGATGAAGTGAGCGTGGAGTGAGCTGTCAATAGTGTCAATTCCTAGCAAAAACAAACTCACTTCATCTAAGTTTTCACGGTGAGATTTTTACAGAATCGACCGGCAGCACTGAGCAAGCGAGGTGACTAATGCTAAAAGTACACAGCTTAGGAGTAGAAATAAATAAAAATGTAGAGAATATAATACAATATTATTTATATTTCCTGCAGGTGGTCAACTAATAAAGTTGGTCAAAATTAAAACAGTTTCTCTACCACGTACCCGTAGAACGTAACAAAAGCAATAAAAAAATAAAAATAAATAACAGTGTAATAAAATTACTACTGGTTCTCTTCCTACTGTATTATTTTACAATAGATGGCGGTCTATTCCGCCCACTAAACACCGGAGACTTCGGCTTGTTTTAAATAATAATACAAAGCACCGCGTGTATTTGTATAACAACTAAGAAATTATTTAAAAAAACCAGCTAACAACTAAAAAGGATTGACACAGTCTGTCAACTACACTTATTATGACAATAATATAAATTTAATTTCAATATCAAATCTACAACGGCGTAAATTGTATCGAGCGAACATTGACTTATATATTACTAGCGCGAGCGAATAATTACGAGTTTTTATCACGGGTATCATTATCATGATTGCTAGTAATGAAAACTAGTCAATTCTGCAATACAAAATGGCTGCATTCACTTCACGGTTCTTCGAGGGCAAAACAAAGACGACTTTCTTGAAAACTTTAACGTTTATTTTTCACGAAAAAAAACTCTAGTACTCTCGTTAGAGAGTAGTATATTCCTTGCTCTAGTAGCACCAGCCTTACAAATAATAAGGCGAATGCGCTAAAATAGCCCGCGAAATTCAAATTTTCTGCAGCCGTAAAATATGTA
Organism: Luperina nickerlii; assembly: GCA_963855955.1. NCBI lineage: Eukaryota > Metazoa > Arthropoda > Insecta > Lepidoptera > Noctuidae > Luperina > Luperina nickerlii. The sequence continues at coordinate 7,325,864 of OY979662.1, forward strand.
TTTAAAGTACCATAAATTATTTTAATCATCAATTGCCCTATTGACTTTAATTCCGACTTTGGCGCGCCATAAACCTTGTAGCGTTGTAACAGCAAGCCCAAAACATGACATTAATTCTGAAATTATTATTTTGAGATTATAAATAGTCCTGGCATAAAAAAGGCCATTATTTGGGGCTAGTATAATAATGCAGTGAGTATTAAAAATACCTACATGACTTCATGATATTTTATGCTATTTGAAATCTCGCGTGATATAGTATGTGTACAATAATAAATAACACTACATGTGTACTGGGAACGTCCCGTAACCGTAACTATACTCGGACTTTTAATTAGCTGCAGTAAAATGACAGCTTATGTTACATAATTATGTGACTGAAATTGGCGTCTTTTTGTTTTTCGCAGCCATCAACCAAATCTTGTTTTTCTAGTAGAAAATAGTGTAACAAACGAAACTTGTTGATATGCATGTCTCTAAACAGTCCGAAATGAGTTGCTAAGAAGTGTCATTTTACTGCAGCTAATTAAGTCGGACTATAGAACCTTCAACGCACGGCAGCAGACAACAATTTCGGCAATGTGTTTGTTACACAGCAACACTAAGATATATAATCCCACTACAACAAACCTAATTGCTTACGTTACTCTTCGTTCCTTAGATCATTACCGACTAAACTTCGTTCCAATGACCGTGTTATCAGGGCTATTAATATCTTCAAATTTTTTGAAATACCTGTCGACAACTTGATTACCCATGTTATTCCCCATCTATCAGAATACAAGTCGAGGTAAAACTGAAAGCGGAAAAATTAAATACGTACTTATTTCAGACATTTGAAAACAGGTAATTTTTTAGCTCCTATACTAATAGCACTCATGGACGTTTATTTCCTCATAAATCTATGATTTACAAGAGACCATAAGCCATAAAACTTCTGTCTGCACAACGCATTACTAGAGGCAAGGGCCATAAGGCTAATCTGCAACAAATGATCTGGAAAAAAAATACAAATATGTAGGTATAGTTCGGTCAAATCGAGATACATACCAGCATACCACCTCGGTTTCTTAAAGGTCATCATATAACATAATGATGTCTAAAACTTGCATAATTAATTTTTCAGAAATACGTACTGTTAAAATATTTCCAAACTTACACTGGAGAAAGTAGTGGAGCGCTGTAAAACTACGTGATATTCCGCATGTCGCGTGTCGGGCTGTTACTTAACCAACGCAACAATCAATCACTCTACTAACCCATTCGCAGTTCGTACTGCACTTGTAACGATGCGAGGGATTGTAAACATTTTTCCTCGAACCCGTCAGGCGAAAAAATCACGATTTGCTCACCAAAAATAATAGGAATTGATACTAATAAATGTTTATTCAAGTTATTACACAGTTTTATTTTGTTAACAGTTTATATATTAAGATTTAAACAATTAACTCTAATAAAAACACAAAACTACCTCAAAATTAAATACTTAAATGATAGTTTTACATGATTATCTTCTTTCCGGCGTACTAATAAAAAATGTAGAAGTATCGAGGTTAACAAAATTATGTTGTAATACTAAGGATCATATTTAATTTATCGAGTTTGTAGGTATAAACTTTGAATATTAGAAATGTGCAAGTACCTCTAAATAATTATGTTTTGTCATTTCATGTGCATTTCATACAGTTTTTATTAGCAAGTCTGTAGCTTTTATAAAGCCGCAGATCCAACGAAATATAATTACTTTCTGTTACAAACATTTTCCAGTACATCTTTATTATCTAAATCTTTTATATTACCCTTTCCGGTTATAGAATATTAATTTACAAAATGATTATTAAGTGCTTAATAAACTTCGTTGTTTAATAAGAAAGATCATTTTCTCATGGAATGATGACTAACTTTTAATTAAAATAAAATAAATACACCGAAACGCAGTAATTTTAAGAATTATTAATACTTAACCCAAATTAGGTTATTGTTCATTCGTATATGTATGGCGATATCGTAATAGTAACTACCGTGGGCTGGCTACGATGTTATAATGACGTACAGTTACTTTCATTTTTTTAAATTGTGCACGACAAACCGGTTCGCTGCGAGTCTGACTCACACGCCGACACACTGCTTGCCATTTGTAAATTAAACATAACGCCATCTATCGGCACCTTACGCAAACTAGGTTCATGTTACATGACTATTGTATTATAGAAGTTATTCTTCACTTTATCAACATTAGTAATTGATATCATATTTTATAATACATACTAACAAGGGTTTATACATATGTAAAGGCTCCTACACACTATGCCGGCGGCACAGCCGGCGAGTTTTTGCCGCGCGGGTATGCCGTCGGCATAATCAGGCGGTCGTAGAGCATCATTTCAGTTGTGCAGCTCGTTTGTGCGGCAAGCCCGGCTCAAATACCCGCCGGGAATGCCGCCGGGCTTGTTGGCCCAGCATAGTGTGTAGGAGCCTTATCAGTAGTTTATAAATTTAATAGGCTAGTACAAAAACATGTTTTTTTTTTTGTGACGTTGATACTTGATAGTTTGGTACTTCGTAGCAAATGGCACGGTTCCTTAGATTTTGGTTGCTTTGCGTAAAATAAACGTCAACCACGAATAGAATCGTATAGGTATATGGTTCATAGTTTAACCCCTTACTAATAAACGTTGTATAGTGTCTGTATATTTACACAACGCTTTGTCTGCTTCTTTCGAAAGTCAAATTACTGACGACTGATTTTGACTGATTTTATATAAAACGTTTATTAGTAATGGGGTTAGTCTTGGAAGTATCAGGCAAAAATATCACAGATAATTTGCAACAACACCGAAGTCGAAGAAATAAATCAAGAGTTTGAAATAACTGATACAAAATAGTCAGTTGCAGACAATTTTGTCATGCAAGTTTTGCAGCAGAGTGATAAATTGCCGCGCTAACTGGGTTGATAGAAAGATTATGCCCCAGTCGGAGCTCGGAGCGTTATTATATAATAATCCTTGCAGTACCAAACACGTTTACATACATCAACACTATACACAACCTATACGAAAACGAAAGATGTTTTATTTTACGCAAGAAAACAAAATAAAATATTTCATTAAACGGGAGATTATGACACTGCTATTGCGCAGGACTATCATGAAAACGGGTAAATACGCTTCGTTCATGTTTCGACCTCATATTTTACATACAAGATAAGACCAGTTTGATTGATCAGGACATAAACTCCAGTATTTAACCAAAACTAAGATAAATAAGAAAAGTATTTAAAAATATAATGTACTTACGAAAAGAGATTTACAAAAAAAGCAGGTTGCGCATATAATCTTCTAGGAAACTATCCATAATACTATTTTTATTATTGTATTTAACAGATCAAAAAGTAGGGGAAATCTTCCCACATAGCACACATGTACTGGCCTCAAATAAACACATTACTTCCCGGTTAAATATAAAAAAATGAGGCCCTAACATCTAATACAGTAAATTGTTAGTTATTATGAACTAATAAAGATGTGTGCTTAAAACTACATAACCGCTACTCTTTGTTATTTTTGGTATACAATCTTAATAATACAACTATTTTTTTTTTAATATTAATACGTTCATACGTTATTCCATATGATAATATTGTAAGCCTCAGTAAAAAACGGTCGCGTTTATAATGTGTAAGTATGTCTATTCCGTCACAAACTACAAAATTACATTTAGATTTCTGTCTGCTCTTCATGCTAAGTATTGAACGATCGCTTTGGGCGAATTAACATAATCTTTCGCGTTTTTCAGATGGTAAGTCTTTAAGAGCTTTTATAGTAACTACTCGAGGAGAAACTCGCACCAAGGCGTTCATTGGATTCCTCAACTGCCCGCTTGCATCTACAGTAGATTAGTCGGGCCGAAACTGTGACGGGTAATCTTTGTTTAACAAAATGGTTTGGTATAGTAATACAGTGAGAAAAGAGAAATCCAGCAGCAAGATAACTTCATCGATTGGTCCGTTTAATGGCAGCTACACAAAATGATCCAGTGTGCTAGATTGAACATACAAGAAGGCTCGGAGTTGTTAACACACACCGACTGAAGTTTAGCTAAATTAATTTGATTGTTTACTTTTACTATTACTGTATTTGTATACAGTAATAGTAAAAGTAAACAATCAAATAACAACGGATTAATTCGGTTTATCTTAGACAAAAGCTTCCATATCTAAATCCGATTATAATACCAGCCTGTCACATGCAGGGTAGAGGCCTCTTCCCATACAGAGAAAGCACGAGCATTGATCACCACACTCGCTCGAGACAGATTGGCGATTTCAAACTTATAATAACTATAAGTCCTAACAATATTTTCCTTCACCAATGGTAGTGATGCCCAAGACAAACTTACAAATAACTTATGATACATCTACCTGTAGTAAACTTAGTCTACATCCATCGAAGGGACCTAACATTAATTTGCCCCCCTAGACCCCAATACATTATGATATTCTGTTAATATTCATATTAAATTACATACTACAAAATAATTAATTATTGTACTATACTACAAGATGAAAATACAAAGAAGAAACATTATCAAAACTTGTAAAAACCTTTATCTACACCCATGCTACAAACCTTCTTTAAAAGTTTCTGAAACAGCTTATTGCCAACATTAAAAGAACCAGTGTCATAATAACTATAATATGATCGAAACGAGTGTTATAATGTTGTACAAAATTTCATTATGCAACTCCTTTGCTTTTTCGATTCCTTTCTTACACATCAAACAGCCACTTTCTCCCTAATCAATTCGTGGCATCTTTATGAATTTCAAAAAAAGAACATTTTCATCCCCCCATCTCGGAAAGAGTATTTTTGCTCTTCGATATCTGAGTGCAAAAGCTGTTTTTATCCGCTAGAGGATAAAGTAAATTGAATTTAGAACATCGTGTGCACTAAGTTTGTGAATTCAAAACATCATTAAACCTATTTACTTCTACCTCCATGGTGCCGAATTTATCATACAACTTTTTTTTAATTTTTTAAAAACTCAGACTCTGAACCTTTTTGGTGTAGGTACTTTTTTTTAATTTGCTTTGCGCGCGCAATTTTCTTTTCACGTCATATTGTTAAAACCTTAGGTTAAAAATAAAAACAAGAAACTTGTAAACAAGTGAAAAATCTAAAATGAGTGAATCTAGCGACGACGAAGTTTATTTGACGCCAACAGAATTGACTGAAACTGTAAAAAATGCGCAAATGAGCTTTCTCCCTCAACAATCACGCGAGAAGTATTTGAAACAGTACGATATGTTTAACACGTGGCGACTAGCTAAAGGAGCCAAAACTTTATCAGAAAACGTTTTGCTGGCATATTTTATTGAATTATCCGAGAACAAGAAATCAAGCACTCTATGGAGTACGTATTCAATGCTAAAAGCAACAATAAGATGAAAAAAAAACATAAGACACCTATCCTAAACTAGTGGCATTTTTAAAAAGATCCTCATCTGGTCATCAACCAAAAAAATCGAAGGTTTTTCTTAATTATATTTACTCGTAGGTATTATTTGTTGTAATTTAAAGATTATTCTGTAATACTTACCTATCATAATGTAGTAGTTAATACCTAACTGAAATAAAAGTATCTTGTGATTGTAAATGTTTTTTTTTTGCATTTACTAATTTCCTCGCTGAGGTGGGATGAAAAGTTACGTGTTGCACTCGAGTGCAAAGATTTTTCACCTCGTGCTCTTTTGATTCCCTCGCTAACGCTCAGGATTCTAATTTTTGAATCACTCGCTGCGCTCGTGATTCAATTTTAGAATCCTTCGCTTGCTCGGTCATCAAAATTGAGCACGCGGTTAAAAAGCAACTTTGCACTCTTGTATAACAAATAACTATTTCATGCACGCACCTTTCACTACCAAAGCGTTGTAATAAAAAAACTTATAGATTATTAGAATTCACGTCGTATACCGCCATTTTTGTTCGATGTTAGTTTGTTGAGATTGTTTACAAAAATGAGTGATCAAGCTCTGATACTCAGTAATTACACTTTCCATGAATTTACATAGAGTTTTTACAACACTGTTCAACACCCTATGGTTTCAGAACCTTCTATAGAGGATTTATATCATGGATGTAGATAAAGTCTTGTATACAACTGTACATAATTAGGTATTAAAACACTCATTTGATACTATTATCACACTCGGCTTCGCCTCTTGTGATAAACCTACATTCGTGTTTGATATCACTTATTATACAACAGTTGCATAAATAACTATTACAATATTTGTAGAATGTTTGATATAGATCTCTCACAGACTACACTAATTAAAGGAACCACATTTTTGTATAGTAAATAGTGGTAAAGATGAGAACCATTTGTGTAGTCATTTTAAATAGTTCAGCTTTAAAAAAATGTAGTCCATATGAAATTTGCTCTACGTCTATACACAGATCAACACACAATCCTGTATCATCAGATCCATTAATTTATATCAGTCCATTACAATTTGCGTACAGTGTAGTACCAACCTTTACTGATTTCCACTGTAAAGTCAATTACAGAATCCACAAATTAACTAAGAGAAATTCAGGTAATGTTACTAAAAACAGGTACTTTACATCACTCTTTATGAATTTAATTAAAACATTGGAATAGTGGTTTTAAAAGCATACACTCGTACATAAATGCCTCGAATTAAGTGCCGGAAAATTACGCGTTAACAATAGCTCATAAAAAGGAATGATTATTTGAATACAATGTATATATAAATTTCATAACGTGTGTAATGTTTTAGTGTGATAAAAATAGAATGTATAATTTTGACGAATGACTACTTGACAAGTGGGTACCTACTCAAAGGACATAAGATACAATTTCCTGTAACATACGCCAGTTATCGCAAATGACTTATATATATGACATTATTCACGTACTACACTATGGAAATTGGAGCCACGGAATAATTTTGGTAGTCCAATCTGTTACAGCATTATAATATAATATTCTATAAACATATTCCACATCTTACTTGCAATTTTATCCAATTATAATAAATTTAATAAAACATAATTTGTACATCTCAATCACTAATAAGAAACCGCATTTTAAACTTGTGCGAATTCCATTAAAAGTAGTTCATATGGTTTCAAGAATAATTTACAGTATCCGTCACGAGAAGCTATAATTTTTGTAAATAAAGAACTTCTACTAAGTTACGTAGCAACAATTCAATCAACGACAAATGATCCCAAATTTAATCAACTCAAAGTAACATACGTGTAATACGAAACTAACGAGCAATTTTACTTGATCGGGTTATATTTTAGCGATATACAGCGCTGTTGTCTAATGTTTTGTGGAATGGAACGTAAACATTTGGGTCGCAATTTTAAAGTAAGTTCATGCTGCCGCTGTCAATGCTGCAGAATGCAGATGCAGAATACTCGGAATCGTCTGACGACAGTAATTAGATGTGTGTGTTAACATGATTATATCCCTATAATAATAAAAATCATTACTCAATAGTTTTTTTTTATTTGATCCAAAGGTTGCGAACCCCTGAATGTGTGTTAACAAAATTTATAGCTTCTCGTTACGGATACTTTAGATCCAACTGATGTATTTTTGTTCGTTAATTGTCTGGTTACACCCGATTTTTAAAAGGGGTGTCCACACATTGGTTAGCTTAGAGACTGCAGAACTCATATAAACCTCTCGTGATTGACTGAAATAATTAACAACAGCCAATGATATCATTTGAATCTGTTAGCTAGTTTTTTTTAGATCATTAACCTTTTTATTAAGGTACCGTTAAGCCTCGTATTAGAGATTGCAAAAGGAACAGGGGAAGACAATATAAATATATACAGGAAGATTTTTTTATCACCATCCAAATTTTTACAGGGTGTTCTACCCATGAATATGAACAACTTTCACTATCGGAGCAACGGAGAAGATGAATGAAAAGCTCACAGCGGGTCCAAATTGGAGAAGAGTTGCGAGAGATAGGACTCCGTGGAAGTTGTTAGAGGTGGCCTTTGCCAAAAGGGTCACTGAACTAAGAGACATTCTGTAAACTACTGAAAAACATATAGCAATGCAAAGATGTTCAAAATAAAAAGGGCTTGTTATTATAAGCCTCGTATTCATGTTACACAAAAGTTTCGCGACATTATCGCAATAAAATTTTATGTTGCGGAAACACGTGTCCCACAGAAAATGTTATTGCGAAAAATTAACCTGCAGCGTTCCCTTCCACATTTAACGCGTCTGCCTTAAAACCAAGAGTGAAAAGGCATCTTCTGGGCACGCTCGTTCCATGATATACCTCATCCATCAGGCGTTATCGATGTCAAAAGCAGGCCCATTCAACAACAAAAAAATTAAAAGAAAACTCAAAACATGCTACTGAAACAATGTTGTGCAACTTTAGTTTACCATGAATACGGGGCCTAACAATTTAACTGCAGGAGTAAAATAAGCATTTAGTAGTAAGGGTGCATGGTTTGGAAGTTGACGAATTGCCCCCCTAAAGGTCGACGGCTGGTGAACGTAAATAGGTATAATCGATTACACGAGTTCAGAGGGGGATATCGATTTCGCATTAGAACATCAATAGCCCACAACGATTATTAGGCAGGCTCAGATAGTCAGATGAGCCTGTATACAGGCGTATGTAGTTAGATTCAAGGTCGTATGGAAACATTGTGTGTGGACCGAATTGCCTACGATATTCCATGTGGATAACATGGAATGTCGTTGAACTTTCAATCTTAGTGTACACATTGGTTTAAATTTCCAACTAAGTATTGCCAACAAAGGGATGAAGTACGCAAACTTACGTTCTTCGTCAATAACTTATTTATGGCCAGTAACCCACCGATTTTTCTATGGACTTAAATTTGTATATATAGAGTGGTATTTCTTTAGTTGATTGAATTCATTTTATTATCATTACATAAAATATGAGTCTAGGCTCAAAAAATTTGAGAATTTATACGACGAAAAATATTTTTGACTGTTTTATCAGGATACTATTTTATTTTTAGGATTTTTTTGTGCCTTATTCACAAAAAAAAAATCTTAGAACATTTGACAATACGCTCAATTTTTATCTGGCTTGTAATATATCAATACGCCTAACTGTGCGACAAAAAACTGAGCGTTTTACGGTGTCCTACGTTTGGGCATCGTCTTAAGTTTTAAAAGGATGTTCTAGCATGATGGACGAAACTTGTCTGTTACGGATGGAATTTAAAATTGGATCGGATAGGATCTGATGCCTACTTTTGTCCCTAATTACGTAAAACACTATTAATCTCAATCTGAATCATTTTGAAAGATATTGCTAATCCATTGCTTCATATGGTCAAAAAAAACCAGCTCTACAACGTAAATAACGCAATTAATGTTGTTGTACAAACGCCAGCTCATCAAGTTACTACAATTCCTGTCAATTTCTTTAATAGATTTTCAACTTTATCGCTACAGCATAAGGTTCAATGTTGATTGGGAAAATTTGACAGTTTCGGATAGCTTGATGTGCTGGCGTCTGTACTGTCAAAATGAAAGACATTGCTACTGTTACTGGGTTACGCAATTAGCCCACTGTTTCTTGTTTTTAAATGTTTACAGTATTATGTTTCAGCGGTTTATTTATATGATTAGTTTTTTTAAAGTTCACCCTCTGATACTAACTAAGACTTCCCTATATAAATATTATTATGATGAGGGGTGAAAAGCAGTTGGCACATGCATCATTAATAAGCATTATTTTTAAATCTCATATAATATTATTAAATTGCAACAATAAATACATCTACTATCATAATAACTTGAAACACATAATGTACTATAAGTGTATTAATCATAAAATTAATCCTTTAAGAAAATATAAAAAGGTAATAATGACAATATAAATAGAGATTCTGATGAAAACAACAATCATTTTAAATCCGTTTACCGCCTATTTTCAAACGCAACTGATAAAATTGTCGTATTTAGACAAGACGTTTTTAAAAAAGGAATGAAAACATTCTGAAAATAGAGCTCCTACCAAACGCCGTCTAACAAAAATTTGGCATGTACTAAGTCAAGATTCTTTAACTATACTTACTACATTTATATTTTGCCGGGATATATATTTCGGCTACGATTTGATCAGTTTTTACAACAAATTAGATGATAAAGATAGATTCCTGGTGCGCTAGGAGGAAGTCTGTAAAGTTGTTGATTGGTGCGATCGACAGCAGCGACATCTGTCCGTTTGGCGGCCAAGCGAGGTTGGGCCCGAACACCACGGCGAGGTTGTTCGTAGTCATCTTGTTGAGGCAGCTCCTGTCTTGTACCTGTGGGAGAACCGTTATTTAGTAAGGAAGAATAGACGTTGTGTAACGCGTTTTAGAACTGATAATTATATAATGAGCTTGGCTCCGCTACTCTATAATGTTCTCACTGCTGTAACTCGGCCTGAGTTCTTTTTTCGAGAGGGAGTGGGGTGTAACCTACCACGCGGGGCCATCATCTAGATTTCGGAGTTCGATTTAATATTTTACGACCAATCTTGGGCGCAATTTTCGTTTAAAAAAAGACTATTTGCATAGTTCTTTACTGGCGATTTATGAGAGGTCTTTTCGAACCAATAGTGAGTAAGCACAAACCTTCCACAGAAACTGGAATACATATTTCAGCAACTTGTAGTTGTCCAGTGGTAAGCGCTCAAGAATCAGGATCTTAACCTTGCGCGGCTTGTCTCGAGCAGACCAGTCTATAAAAATAAAAAAGGTAAATATTTAAGGCCAGTTTCTTCACCTCTGGCTAAGTTCCGACTAACTTTAAGTATCTAAAAATCCTGTTTTGTTGGAAAACGATAATGCAAACTTGAAACTTCAATTCTACAAGACAATATAAAACTCATTGTATTGACATCATACTAACAACTTGAAAAAATGCTATTGCCATATCTCGTAGAAAAAAACTTACTCGGGAAATCCATAATCTCGTCGTACAGATCGAAGGTCAGAAGCGGCTCCTCCAGATCCCTGAAGAAGGTCTTCAGCAGAACGGCTGCGTTGTGGGGATCGTGCCGGAACCGAAGTGGCTCGCCGCGGTTGCAGGCCCGCTGGAGCTCCTTTATCACAGACATGTTGGCCGAGCGACGGAATATACCCTCGGTCTCCAGGGCTAAAAATATACGGCTAATTTTAAAAGACGTTCCCTCGAGGTGAGCAAATAAAAGATAAATCTCTATAAACTATCGAATATATTTTGCTTTTGCGTCATCAAGTTTCTGATCAATGTATATGCAGGCGAGCTTCAAATTGCTGTTACAATTTGCTAAAAACATTCGCGTTAGCTGATATAACATTTGATAAAAATGAGTAATCACTGTTTGAAATACCCACAACCCAACCCAGCACGGCTGTGGTTGTGACATGGTGTCCTAATGTACCCCTAAAGAAAAACCGTAGGAACCTATCCACTTACCATCAGGCTGTGACAGAAATTCAACGCACTGCCTCACGACTGGCGGAATAGCGCCAACCATATTAGCATTATTTTCCTTTATGAACGCCAGAGAAACGCCAAACTGTTGAGTTGGCGGCGGGGACAGACTACACTTTGGCTTCTTTTGGAACTTGGCGACCGGCGACGTCTCGGTCGGGGCCACATTCTGACGAGCCGACTCGGCAGCTCGCGGGTTCTTCGACAATAACAGCCTGTCGTACCTAAAACAAATATTATGTTGTAAAAATGTACTCGTGTCTATGGCAAAGTTGAAGATAGAATGGGAACTAAGATGTCATGCTTGATTGTTACAGACTACAAACCATCGTTTTTCAACAATACGAGTACATGCAGGTCGACCTTTTAAGTTCTTAATGACTTTATAAACCCTGGAGAGCCACGATGATTCATGTGTGTCTACATCCACGGGGGTCGCCTCAATGATAGTGGGTAGAGGAGACGCTTCACCGAGCTTAATTCTACCCATCTCCTGAGCACCATTGGGCAAAGACGCCGCTTGATCTTGTTGATGAGTTAACAGCTCTAGGGGTCCTGTTGGCACAGCTAGATCAAGCTGCATGCAATGCACGATTCACTGGGAATCGTGAACGGTAAAGTGGGAAACTGCTGCTGGCGCCTGTTTCATGTCCAACACCTCCTTGCCAGCAGCCTGATTTACCCTCGGCCTCGCTGCCTCTGATTCTGGTTTGGACGCAGTAACTTATACCATGTTTTCGGCGACACAGCTGCCGTGTGTTGGTTATTATTCTCCATTCTTCAGAAGTATCAACGTTATTGTGAACCACTGAACTATTGGCAAGATATGGCACGAAAGGTGCTCCGAAGGAGAAGGTACGTGTTACCTAAGTTTTATGCAAAAGGGAATTGATTCCAGTCGTAGTCGTTAGATTTCATCCATGCGTCATGTTCGTGAACGGTCGCCGTCAGTGGAGACTGGTCATCTCTTTGCTGCCATGGCTAATTTTAATTTAATATTTAAATTGTTTTTCGTTTTCATATTTTCATTACGGACGCTTTTAACGTTCTGCATCGTTCTCACATGCATAATTTTTAACATGAATGATGTAACCAAATCTTTGTAACTATATTATTTTGATTTAAAAGAGTGTCCATGGAATTTCTTGCCCGTTCTTCTCCATAGGTACCTACGCTTTGAAATGGGCAACTAGCTTTATTTTTCTGACTGACCGACCCCTTGACAATTCAAAAGTGCCTGTAATTGGTTTAATTGAAATAAATGCTTTGAGTTTGAGTCGTTTAATAACGGTCAATACATCGAGTATTTATATGAATAATTCGACAGCTCTTCGTTGAAGCTTCAACTGCAACAAACCCAGAAACCAACTTTGAGTTCGGCTTTCTGAAGGAGGAAGTCGAAGGTAGACTCGATGATACACCAATATTTCATGCACAGTTGGTCTACCTAGGATTTCATCAAGTAAAGAAAAAGAAGAATATACCCATGTTTCGAATGACGTACCTAAGAAAGAAAATCTATGCAAAGAATGAAACAGGCCAGTCAAGTCATTATGTAGCCATTTCTTGTAAACTATTAATCATTGTGCGCCGTTCAGACCAACACTATCTGTAGCTATAACAAAGGGCTTTGAAGGTCCGTGGCATACCTAACTGGCCGCCATTTTTTATTTCAAAATGGCGGTCAGCATTAGTAGTTCTTGATATATCTAGCTGTGACAGACAGACAGACTGAGTCTCACCATAAGGGTTCCGAATATTCGAATTCTATTTTCTTATGGGTAGTATTTAAACGAGTGACTATACATTAAAGTTTTAAATAACAAAATATATTTAATTTAGTATTACTAAGTGAGCGACTGACTGCGAGTGACGAGAAATCAACAGAAAAGCAACTTACAAACATTAATTAGAGTTACTTAAAATACAAAATGAGAAGTTTCATAATATTTGAGCGATCTAATATTTGTTTGAGTGTCAACGTTACGTCCTGCATTTTTTTCAATATTTGGCAATTGATTTATTTATACTGAGCGGCATTTTATGTTAAATATCATTTTATAATACATTTTCTAAACCAGTCACAAAGTCATCATGACGGTATTTTCGCTCTTGCATCCTATGTCTGAACTTTTCGTTGTTGTTGTTGTATGTATGAACTTGTCTCGGAAACGCAACGCGAAAGCACTTGTCTTGGAAAAAGTTCGGGAGAAACGACCTCGCAGTAGTATATTAAGTAGTAGTATCCTCCTTCACCATGACAACGCCTCGTCGCACACCGCCAAGCAAACAATCGACTACTTGGCGACGTCAGACGTGGAAATACTGGGTCACCCGCCCTATCCCCCCGACTGCCCCGACCTCGTACTATGCGATTTTTATTTATTTCCGAAATTAAAAGAAAAACTTCGAGGAAAACGTTTTATGGACGCCGAGGAAGCAGTGGCTGCGTTTCAAAATGCCGTTGAAGAGACCCCTAAGGACGAGTGGGCAAAGTGCTTTTCTCAGTGGTTCCATCGGATGCAGCGATGTATTGATGTAAATGGACACTATTTTGAAAAGATATAATAAAACTAATAATTTGCTAGTTTGTTCAGTTTTGTTTCTAAGAACTTTCAGTGTCTCCCTCGTAATGAAAAGCTCTCATAGCATTTTCTCCTGAAATAATTTAGTAAAGCGGTCTCCAAACATCGCAAAAGTTCCGACTAAGTATATACGTAATTAAAAATTTGAGATATTTTTCAAGTAATGGAAGAACAAACTAAGTTAACAAAGTTCAAATTCCATTGCAACGAAAATAATATTGGGACCTTTTTGTTACAAATGGCCACTCAAAAATCAACTTAGAATACATTCGACTAAAGTAAATAATTGTTTATGTGGCGATGGCATGTAAATGTTACCGAGATTATGAACATGCGGACCAAAATCAATAAAAAATCATGATTAGTAGATACACTAGGTGGTCTGATAATATGTAGGGTAGTTAAATACTCACTCAAGGACCGAGTCAGGTATGCACAGCTTATCCAGATTCAAATACTGCTGCAGCTCATGTAGGTAGTTAACGTACATCATTTTCCTGCCAAACTTGACGCTTATGGCTGGCTTTAGCATCTGCCATACTATACGTATGAAGTTCGTCGGGTGTACGAGATACAAGGCTTTCAAGTTTTTCTTGTATTTCCTATCGAATGCCTTGTAAGCCCTCCAGAGCCAGGAAAGAGGGGGTTTGTTCTTGCTAGTCAGACCACAGTGGAAGTACACGACGCTGTAGTCCTGTTCGACGTATTTATCCAGTGTGAACATCAGGTACCTGAAATGATAACAATTATCAAGATAAAGTACTGCTGGACTAAAATTGAACTTTGGGGATGAAAATATCTAAAGGCCAAAACTCGTACTTAAAAAACGTTCCAATTCATGTCACAATCTCATCTCAGCGACATCAATTTCAAAAACATGTCAAAAAATGTATGAAAATTTATTGCATTTTTGACAGATATTTTCATACATTTTTGACAGGTTGAGACTAAGATTAGAATGTGAACGTTCTTAAAAATACGGGAATTGCCCTCCTTGGAATCGCTACTCCCACCGGAGTCCGGCGTCAAGCAGCCTGCTATGTTTCGTCAATGCGTGGGAGTTCCAGTGCCTTGGGCATCTTCTGGGCATGCTCGTTCCATAATAGACCTCATCCATCGCTTTCCATCAGGCGTGATCGAGGTCAAGAGCGGGCCCATTCCGCAATAGTAAAAAAATAAGATCGTATAAGAAAAGTTTGAACAGTTGCAGAATTTAAAACTTTTCAGAAACGGAAGCAAGCTATGAAAACAGAATGTGTTTTGATAAATCTAGCTCAACCTGTAAATAGTCAAGGAATCATCGTTTAATAGTGCATCAAACTTTTACAGGGTCAAGATTGAATAAAGCTTAGTCCATCGGCCGCCTTGAAGCGCCACATTGGAAAGCATTTTGTGGGGTATAAGGGTATTCTCCAAATTCATAAATTCTTTTAGGAGCAGAATGTTTAATAATGAAAAACGTGCTAAAAGAAAAGGATCGGTCGTGGGATCGCCCGCACTTGGGGATGGGGCCCGCTAGGCATGGCGGGCTGATATCAATCGTGGGTGCGGCGAATGTCCAAGTATCTCTCGGGGCTCTCGGGCCCCCGACTTATGTTAGTAGAAGGAACAGTGGGGTTTTAGTCGGTAGGAGTCAGACATAACCCTCCATTCATCCCAGACGGAGGGTTTGCATGAGGATTTTCCAACGAAAAAAAAATAAGGTTAGGAGCCAGGCCTCCCCTGGAAAGAAGCCCTAGATACACCAATGCTAATAAGGATCAAATTTTGGGAAGTAATGACATACGGCAAGCTTAAGAAAAATGTTGGATTTTAATAAACTGCTTCTTATTTTAAAATATTCATACCGACATTACCTGTACCTTGTTCGAAATGATGCTCAATACACTAATCAGTTAAGGTTTAATAGGTAGGTAAATTAGGAAAAAAAAATGTTAAAAATGAGCTTTTCTTATATTTAGTTTCCCGTATGTCATTACTTCCCAGAATTCGATCCTTATCAGCGACACTATCGAATGGTGTAATAATACAGTGGTTTTTTTTTCAAAATCAACAGTTCGATTCCTGGCTAGATATTGATTTATCAAAAATCCAATGTTGCAGTTTTAGTTTTCATCAAAATCGAGCCCGAGACTCGTTTGAGTACTTTTCACTATTCCTCATAGTTTCGGATTTGGCCATCCATGCCCACTTGGAAAATTCACCCTGTATATACATACACTTTATCAAACTATTAATTTTTAATAACCACAAACTTAACCAGAAATCATATTACGTATTGCATTTAAATAAAATAAAATTTCCTCATTTAAAAAAAAACCTGCAAGGTTTACAAAGTTCGTTCATTACGACAATCGTGTCATAACTATGGTATTTTTATTGCAAAATGAAATTCATAACATTACAATGGGGAAAGATGGAGGAGCATAAATTTAAGACAAAGATCTCTTTGCTCTCTGTGCTGTAAGCTATTGCTTCTTACCAAATTTCGAGATTCTATGTCAACGGGAAGTGGTCTTTAGGTTTTAATTCCCTTGCGTGTAGTTGCGAGTTTCAAAATATGCGGTATCAATGGTTGTACTTTTGCGTTTTGCGTTTTTGCGTTGACTTAGATTTTTTTTTTTTCACGGGTTAAAGGCAATTAGATCTAAGTATTTGATATGAATTTCAACTTGATAGCTCTACGCGTTCATGAGGAAAAAAGTAATAAGTTTATATTTATTAAAAAATAAATATATATTTTGTAATGTAACTAAAAATTTAAGGTTTTCGGAATTTTTCCTTTATGTGTGCTATAAAACGTTGCTTCAAGCCAAATTTCAAGATTCTAGGTCGACTGGAAGTACCCTTTAGGTTTTGATTCCCTTGCGAGTACTTGCGAGTTTCAAAATATGCAGCTTAAATTGCTGTTTCTTTTGATTGCGTTGGCTTAGAAGTTTGATTTTTTCACAGCTTCAAGGGACAGTAGACCTGAGTAATTGATATAAATTTCAGCTTCATACCTCCACGCGTTCCTGAGAAAAAGGGTCTTGACAGACGGACGGACGGACGGACAGACGGACAACAAAGTGATCCTATAAGGGTTCCGTTTTTTCCTTTTGAGGTACGGAACCCTAAAAACACGTATACGTAATTTATAAATTCTGCAATATGTTCAGAAAATGACTAACACTAAAATTGACGTAAGTGACAACATTTCATATTTTTAAACTGCATGTATTATTATATGTTGTACGTTATATAAAAGTAAATCCAAAATCTAGGGCACCCGTAATTTTTCGTTTTTCGAAATTATGTACTTTTGAAATTAGGTGTATTCTAAAAAGACCTTTGCTTTACCGTGAACCGTCAAAAAATCTGTTAGATGTCACTGTCATACATCACTTGTTTCAGTCGTTGTCACCTTGTCAGCTTGCATTTTGTCAAACTCGTTGGCGCCTAAATTTGTTTTTGTTCGTTACCAATTAAACTCTCAAAAATTTCTTATTTTCAAGTGTTATTACCCACATTCTGTTTTTTTATTAAGTCAACATGAAAGTTTCGTAAGTATTTGTAGTTGCCGATAGCAGAAACTTGCCGAAAGTAGATATTTGCACGAAAATTAATGCTACAATGTTACGGAGTCAGGTAGCGCCAAACCATTACTAGCATCACGGGAAGCATAATAATCCAGAATCTGTCGAGAAGATTATCACAGTACAATGCAAATTTAATTGTTTATTTTCTAGTTACACTTCTTAAGTGACATTGAGTTGACATGTTTTGTTTGATGGAAATTTTGAAGTGTAAGTGATGTTATTGTTGTGCAGTTAGAAGTTGTCATAATTTTTTACTTATAACATGTTGATTCCGTTCACCTCCAATTTCACTTTGCTTAAATTAGTGTACTTTGAAAAAAATATTTCCGTCCATTCTTATGGAACAATAAAACCTTGTCTTGTCTTATAAACTGGTAAAGACCAGCAATGTTCTACTCATCCAAAAGTTTGGGAATGTGTTTAAATAATTTGCATTACTTAAATCATTGTATTGGCCACAAGTAGTTTTTTATTTGCTAACATACTTATAGCCCATGCCAATTTTGTAAGAAACATAATAGTCGAAACTAGCTGGCGCATTCACTAATGACCCAAGCGATATGGAACAATAGACGCCCGCATTCCAAATTTCCAACGCTTAGTTTATTTAATGAAATATTTGAATTTATTTTATTGGTTTTATTCAATTACCTTTTCATTTTTTGCTTGAGTAATTTTATTTGACACAAAATTGATGTTATATAAGACAAAAAATAACCTGTAATAAAATATTCCTGTGCCGGGGTTTGAACTTACGACACGAAGTCGTTATCTATGCCAGGTGCTTTCACCAACCGGCTATGGGATCCATATTTATAATGTTAAAATATTGGAACTCATTCAATTATGATTACAAAACATTGGTATATTAGTTAGTGGTATATGTGGGTATACCATACGCACACAGACAGTTTAGCGTTTGTTATTCGTACCCGACCGACAGACTCATTAATTTACGCACACAGTGACAATAACCCGTGTGTGAAATGTAAACCGAATAGATTTGCTGTGTGTACATTTGCAATCGTTTTTAAGTTTCTTTACTTACAACAGACGTATTAGCGAAAAACGTATGGTATGCCAATGTCTACTAAGTATCTTGGGCCAGTTTCTATCATGTTTCTATAAATGACTACACAATCGTGGGAAGAAATTGGAAGAAAAGTTATAATTATACGAATTTTGGATGAATACGCGTTTTCGAGTAACCATCCTTTTTTTTTTGATGATGGGAAATCATCAAATTACCCCTCCCGCTCTGTATGGAGCGGAAGGGAGTGTCAGACTCTTATTGACTAAAACCCACCCGTGTTCCTTCCTTAGCCCTTTATGTTCCGGGTCAGTGGTAACCCTTTCAGACAATCCCGCTGTCCCGGCAGGCTTTGATCCTAATGGGCCCCTTCGTTCACGCTGACATCTCTTTGAGGCGCGCGTGGAACATGTACGCGCCGTCCGGCACGGGTCTGGTCCTGATCGGACGGTGAGCTACCCATTACTCTCCGTCCGCAGGCCCGCGCCTACGGTGGCCGAGAGTCGTCACGCGGCTCCCGACGCCCGGAGCGTCTCCCGCGGCGGTTGGGACGGGTGGCTCTTTCCGTCAGCCATCCCGCCACCTCCTTCGCTAGCATGAGTGCTTCGCAGGAGGTGACTGCCTGCCACTCCCTCTCCCTCCGGACCATGGTTTGAACCATGGCCAGACGCGGGAGATCGCCGCCGCTGCCGTTCACCTCTACGAGGACACGGCGGTGCTTCTTTTTTTTGGTTCTAGGACATGCCGATTTCCTCACGATGTTTTCCTTTACCGATTTGAGAGCAGTGGTAATAAAATAATTTACACAGAGTAAAGTGCTTGCTTGGGTTCGAACCCCCAACCTAGTCGCGGCTGTTACCACTAGGCTACCACTGCTCTTCACATGCAAGTTTACAATTTTAAAAAGTACTTGTAAGTCGAAAAATTGTCATACCTGAGTAGTTTGTCGGGATGCAAGTCCTTGCTGGGAGGTAGTCTGCAGGCTGACACCACGATGATGCGGCGGCCGACCTCGTCGTCACCAACCACCTCCACCAGACCGGTCCCGTTGAGTTCCGCGAACGAATCGTCCAGTGACGACGAAATCTAAACGCAAGTGTAACAGCATCTTAAGAACTTCGTTTCTCGCAACCATTTTTAAAACTGGTGTTTGTTTCATCTATATCTATACAATTAAATAAAAATTGAAGTGTCTGTTTGTAGTTTCAATATAATAGCTTTTTACTAAATGTACTTATATAAATATATAACAAAAAAAAACAATTTAAAAAATTGTTGTCTGCCTGTGTGTTTCTTCTGGATAATCTCCGAAACGGCTGGACCGATTTCGACGGGACTTTCACTGGTAGATAGCTGATGTTATAAGGAATCCTAACTAATATTATAAATGCGAAAGTAAGTTTGTTTGTTTGCTTGTTACCTTTTCACCTAACCTAAACCACTGAACCGATCATCCTGAAATTTTGCATTTACGTTGTCAGGTGTACAGAAACAGACATCTTTCATCCCGAAAAAAAGTGCTGTTCCCGAGGAATACAACAATAACTTTATTATGATAATAGATGGCGCCACGTGTCTTTCGAGTCAGCTAGTGGGGTATAAACGTAAAAGACACAAAAGAAGTAGGTAAGGATCGTAGCAAGTAGCGTTCTGTAGGTGCTGCCTACCCCATGGGAAGAAAGCTTGAGTTTATGTATGTAACTTGTTCCTAACCACATATAAGTTTATGTACGTAGCTTGTTCGTAACCATGTATGGGTTTTTGTTCCATACACAATGGACCTTCCATCACCGTGGAATTGCTTATTCCAAGTTCGATCAAAACACTTGCTTTTTGCTGTTTGTTTGTAACAATTCAATGTCAATGTTATTTTTCTTTAGGATTAAAAGAAAATATTATGCTTTGTAGAATAAATTGGCTATCGACCGCAAAAATTTTCAGTTTAAAGAGAAAATTTGAATTTGCTACGTTTTCGTAACGTAACCGTAGGTATTGCTACGTCCGAGCGGAGATGTTGCTACGCAAGTGCGTCTCGCATCTCGTTGCGTGCGTCTGTCGCTACGCAATTGCTACGAAACTGTGTAGGTACGCAGTTTCGTAGCAATTGCGTAGCGCGTCTCGTTGTTCTTCTTGCATGCTCTCCATGGAAGCTGTGTTTATACACTTGACGTTGTAAGTGTATTTTTGGTTAGTTGTGTGTATCGAAATTATTGACAAGCATCTGCTCAGATATTAATGAAGTATTGGATGTTCAGACATTAACTTGTAGTGTATGGAACTTATTGACATTTATAAATTTTCAGAAGTATTTGGATCACCTAAGTTTTTACGGTGAGATTTTTACAGAATCGACCGGTAGGTAAATGCGCACTCGCCGTGAGCATTACGTCGAACGCAGCGTCGAGCATTCGCAGAAAGTCAGAAACGTTACATTACATGGAAATGCTCGAGAAAATACTCTAGTGTATACTCACCTTTATAGTTATAACATTGGAATATACACCTTATTTTTTGTGACTAAGGACGAATTTCACCAGACTTTTATAGCTAGAATCAGTCTAATAAAGTAAAATCTATTTTAAAATTTTGATAGTATTTCCATACTAGAACTTTCCGACGTCAATTTTATTCAACGGATAAAAGATATTAATAAGAGTATTGTACATGCGCCAGCACATCATGCTACCCGAAACTGTCAAATTTTCCCAATTAACTTTGAACTTTATGCTTTAGCGATAAAGTTGAAAATCTATTAAAGAATTTTGACAGATTTTAGTAGCTTGATGTGCTGGTGTCTGTACAATGTCAACTGAAAGTAGGTACTCAGTAATATATAACCCAATGAGGTACTCTGATTTTGCGTGCCTCTGTGGCGGCGTGGTGCCTTTGTTTTGTGCAATACTGGGAAAATTACAGATCTGTATGCATATCGCATTTATCGACGGATGGATGGCTTCCAATTATAGCGTTGAAAGGAACATTATAAAACATTGTGAACTTTATACTAGCTGTCCCCGCGACTTCGTGGGCGTGCATCGGAAAACAAATTGGACTTCCATGGGTCCAGCCATTTCGGAGATTAACCGGAATAAACAAAGACAGACAGACAGATATACAAACAAACAAAAATTTTTTTGTTCTAAGTACCGTATAAACTTTCATAATATGCATTTAGCAAAAAACTGATATTTTGACATTACAAACAGACACTTCAATTCTATTTATTTGTATAGATAATATCTATAAAGTTGAATACCTATTATGTATATCTTTATTATAGATATAGATGTATAATTTTATGGCCCTGGTTGAGAGTAGCTGTCATTGGGCTTTAAGACAAACAGGCGCGACGCGACATAAAGGCATCACTCGTTGCGCGACTTGCGGTGCCTTTGTGGAGCGCGATTTTATCGCGTGTCGCGCTTGTTTGAAGGAGCCTTTATTTTTCGCCTTTTGTATATTGGGCTGTATACTTTAATACCAAACAAAGTTTGCGACATGTCGCCTAAAATTAGGTAGATCTAGGGCTGATTTTTCAATAGTCAGATATCTCTTGGCTGACGAGTAAATATGGCCGTTTGACAGCTTTTACGCATACATACATGGAAAAGTTTTAAAGAAGTAGAGATTTTTGCAGGCATTTTCAAAACTCCATGCAGCCGAAGCCACGCACAGAAGCTAGTTCAATACAGGGTGGCAGGGAGATCGAAACGCAACCTGTTACAATGGATTCAGTACATGATTCTCTTTTTTTTCAGGATGGGAAATCATCAAATGACCCCTCCCGCTCTGGGTGAAGCGGAAGGGCGTGTCAGACTCTTACTGACTAAAACCCACCCGTGTTCCTTCCTTAGCCCTTTATGTTCAGGGCCAGCGGTAACCCTTTCGGACAATCCCGCTGACCCGGCAGATCGCTAAGATTCATCATCTTCATTCATTCATTCAACGGCGCGTTTGAAAACGTGGTGAGCACAGGCCCTTAGTGTGCGCAATGCATTCTTCTATACTACATAGCAGAATATATTGCGCATACAATAATTTTTACTTACACTAGCAGCGCCCCGCGATTTCACCTGCGTAAGTTTCAATCCCTTGGTAATATCGGGATAAAACATATCCTATGTCCTTTCCCAGGATGCAATCTATCTCTCTGCCAAATTTTATCGAAATTCGTTCAGTGGTTTAGGCGTGAAATGGTAACATACAGACAGACAGACAAGAGTTACTTTCGAATTTATAATATTAGTATGGATTTTGAGGCAGAAGTATATTTTCCGTCATTTACCAACATTTCTACAGCCTACGCGTGTCGAGGACCGCGGCGAGCTCGGTTCTTTCTACGAGTTCTTAGCCTTGGTCTGCCTAACTCTTTTTTTGGCTAATGGCCGCGTCAGCGAATGGTACCCGCGTTGCTGAATTTTGGGCCAAACAAATAAAAAAAAAACTGTTTATTTTTTCTATTTTTGCCATCAACACGCTAAGAAGATTTGTTGGCTGTACATACCTCTGCATAGACTTCAGGTGCGGTTGCAAGCTCCTCCTCGAAGTTCTCTTCTATAGTACCGTCGCTGGCTGAACGTTCCAGAAGGTTATCAGGTATGTCCAAAAGTTCAGGTGGCAGCGGCGCTGTGAATAAAACTGAAGTTTAGAACGCATGATTATTTTCTGTCGAAGCTGAGTCCACGTTACTTTTCAATGTTAGTGTATATTTTAAGTCTATTTCCAATCAACACACGATTTCGTTCATACTAAGACACGTACTCGTACAAACTTAACAATTTCCGAAATAAAATGACAGGAATACCGTATCGGATTAATTGTTTAGCAAACTCGAGCTGTGAAACGACTGTTCACAGTAGGAATCAGCTGTCAAACAAAAACTGCAACATCCAAAGTGGATAGTTTTATAGAAGCGGTACTGCGACATCCTGCTATTTGTATAAATGTCACGACAGTCGGGACATGTGATAGCCATTTGTGCCAGTAACTATTACGATGCTAAAGAGTGACAACGACAAATCACGAATATGGTCCCGTGATCTACAGAACGAAGATAAGTCTACGGTGTACAAGTTCAATCATACATTTTAATTATGCAAAAAACAGCCTTTAGTGGCAACATATTTAAAAAAATACTTAGGGGCCGCCTCCACGAGCGAGTGAAACACGGCTATAGTCTCGCCGTGTAATCAAATTTTCGCGGCGATGATATCGCCGTGTGGAGACACGTTCTAAGAGAGTGAAAAGAAATACGTGGCACGACGATAATATTGCCGCGATTCTCTCGCTCGTGGAGGCGGCCCCTTAGTCATAGATTCAATTCATGTTTAGCAAGTTAGCCTCCAAACTGTGCTCCAAACACAGCGAAGCTCAAGAATACCAAGAAATTAAATCTCACATCGATACGCGAGTCTGCATGACTCCGCTGCATCATTAGCCTATAATGTTCCCACTGCTGGGACACAAGCCTCCTCTTTGTGAGAGCGACTGGGACGTAATCCACCACGCGGGCCCAGTGCGGCTTGGTAGATGTCACAGGTTTTCGAATTTTTGGTTCTAGAACATGCCGGTTTCCTCACAATGTTTTCCTTCACCGTTTTGAGACTCCGCTGGACGTGTTCCAATTCACGTGGTCCAGTTGAAAACCAGCGTCAGGCACTAGTTGTCTGGCATTTTTGCTGAACTGGGCCTTTTTGATGCAGGCGTGAGGCATGCATTCCTGCTAATTTCTTACATCGGACTTTACACTTTCTATTTGATTTTAATTTGTTGCTATCTGATGTATGTTTCTGGTTTCTCTTTTAGTCTATGCTAAATATATAATATATTTTTTTAAATAATAGTAGTTCTTGTTTTTGTTAAATAAATAAATAAATTTCGACGAATACATACTAATATTATAAATTCGAAAGTAACTCTGGGCCCCATTAAGACTAGCTACGCCACTGAGCTTACTGAAAACATCCTACATGAGAACATAATGAATGATTTTTCTCATATCGATCTAAAATTAAGTTAGCCAACCCACAAAATGAAGTATGCCATGTATCAAACCATTTTATAAGGAACTCAAGTTTTAAATCTTAAACTTGGAGTATTTTGGGATTTTGCAAGCAAACTGTAAACCAAGCCGGCAACATTCTCAAGTGCTGGAATATAAAAATTGCAATTGAAAGTGTTCCCTGCATATTGAAAGCCATCGAGATAATCTGCACCAATCAGCAAATGCAAGGACGGCTCTCCCAATCAGTGCGCTAGCCGCCTAACATCACACCAGTTAGCGCTATGAATGCATAATCCTTTGAGTAAGTGCAATTTTCCAATCATTGGATGTAATGACTCCTTTTGTATACTGGTGGCATAAATTGCACCACTACGAACACGAATGCTAGGCGGAAGTGAGTTTCACAATCTTACAGCATGGACAGAGAAGGAATAAGAATAGTAGCTTGTTTATGGGATGAGATTTAAGGAGGGATCTTAGGTGTGATCTACATGGTCTGTCGCTAGGGCGAGCGTAAGAAAAACGCTCACGCAAGTAGGAAGGAGAAGACGGGTTGTGTAAGATGTTGAAGAGGAGACATAAAATCCGAGTATTCCTGCGAATGCGGATTGGGAGCCGCGGGATTGTTTTGCGAAGGTGAGAAACATGGTCATACTTTCGAAGACCGAAAACAAAGCGAATGTACAGGTTTTACAAGCGCTCAAGCTTGTTTAATAGCTCCTCAGTAGCATCCAGGTAGCAGGCGTCGGCATAATCTATAATCAGCTGAATAAGTGTTTGTGCCAAAGAAATTTTAGTCTTCAAGGGCAGAAGAATTTGACGGCCTTTCAACGAATTGATCTGAGCACGCCACGAAAGGTTGGAGTCAATAACTAGACCCAGATCTTTAGCGGTTTCAGTATGGTCAAAGCGAACACTATCAACATTATAAAGGCATCACAGATGTAACATCAGCCGCACTGCGAACGAATCTGCTGCCTATGATCATGGCCTGGGATTTAGTTGAGTTAATTTTCAAACCCAATGACTTAGTCCAAACGCTGATGCGAGCTAGCTTTCATATGACCTGTCGTATGTAAATTAAAAATTGAACGAACTTTTTACTTCGACACTATGGCAACTAAGAAAGTAACTGAACAAAGAATTTATTTATATTTCGTTTTGGCTTGCAAATAGAGCAATGAGAGCAAAATGTATAAAGTAAAAAAAGAAAGGTTTCAAATACGGGAAAGTAGCAATGTGACTTTTTCAATTCATACGTAGTTTCTGAGTTTATCATTGTTCCTCTCAACCAAAGCACCTGCCACCCAATCTCTTCACCACCCTTGGTTGACTGGTAAAGAATGCCTAAGGCATTAAGTCCGCCTTTGTACCATTATGAGCGAAAAGTTTAAATAAATAAATAATATTAGTCACACTAATATTATAAAGGCGAAAGTTTGTGTGTGTGTGTGTTTGTGTGTTTGTATGTTTGTTACTTCTTCACGCTCAAACGGCTGGACCAATTTTGATAAAATTTGGTATGGAGGTAGCAGACCCCCTGGATTAAAATATAGGCTATTTTTTATCGAAACTTATGCGGGTGAAACCGCGGGGCGCAGCTAGTTACGATATAAGTCAAAAATCGCCAACCCGTCTTGAGCAAGCATGGTGGTTTATGCTCGAGCCTTTTCTATATGAGTGGGCTTTGCCATGCCACAGGACAATAACAGGCTGGTATTATGGAGCATGTTCGTATGGGTTTTGATGAATTTGCCTTTCAAAATCCAAGATTAAAATTATAGTAGGTAGACTCATAAAAACAATAAGTTATGAGTATGACTACAACAGTGTCGACGAAGATAAACATGAATTGGTGACACATTCATTGTTAAAAGTATGAAAGTCACTACACCATACTCAGATTTTACACATTAATCTACTCCTATAATTTTATCAGTAATTACTCATCATTTATAAATTACTCATCTATACTAATATACTAATAATATTATAAATTCGAAAATAACTCTTGTCTGTCTGTCTATAATATAATGTTACCTTGTGACGCCTAAACAACTGAACGGATTTCGATAAAATTTGGCAGAGACACAGATTGCATCCCGGGGAAGGAAAGGATAGTTTTACGGTTAAAGATATTTATTTTCTCAAAAGCATTACAATTCACTTATAGAGAAAACATAGATAGGTTTAGCACAATGTTATCTGCCAGTAAGCGTAGATAAAAACAAAAATGTATCTTAAAACTAACATTACAATAAAACTTCCAACACAACATACATCGTTTTAGCATAATAAGTACAAAAATAAATAAATCACAAGTGGGTAGGTTACATACAAGAAACAACGATTTTGAGCGATGAGGGTAGGGTGCAATTTAACAGTCGTTGCGTATTTACTAAGGCCTACGACACGGTGCAGACCATAAGCGATTTATTAAATTGTTTTATATTTGGGTTAATATTGGTACATAATGATTTTATATATTTATGCAGACTATCATTGTTTATTTATTTTTGATTAATCGGAAGGCAAGAAAAGATCTTTTAATATATATATTTTTAAAGTTTTCTTGTAAATGTATGACAATTTGATTTCTTTTATGTCTTTAGGTTGTTTGTTATAGAAATTGGCCCCTTCATACATAATATTCCTTTTTCCATATTTAGTCCTAGGCTGGGTTAAGCAGATGTCATTAGCTTGTCTTGTTAAAATTTTATAAGTTTGTGCCCTTTTTGTAAATGTTATCTGAGAATGTATATCTTTTGTTAGAATTTTCCTTACGAGTATGCATGTGTTGTACTTATATTATTTGATGGAGATTCATAAGTTGTGTTTCTTTGTAGACTTTTTCAGTAGGAGTTAAATAGTTATACCTGAATAGTGTTTTTATTATTCTATTTTGGGTAATTTTGAGTATTTTTAGGTTTGATTTGGTAGCAGATCCCCAGATCTCAATCAAGTAGTCTTAAGTGCGATTTAACCATGGAGTTATATATAGTATAACGCATATGTCCAGGAAGACATCGCACTATACCACGGAGCGCACCTGTTAGTGATGTGAGCTTGTTTTTGACACTCTCTATATGTGGTTTCCACGTTAATTGATCATCGAGTATAAGACCAAGATATTTCTCTTGATGAACTTTCTTTAGTACCTATTTAAGTTACTGTGCTGACCAATTTTTTTGTTTTTTGCTGCAAATATAATATAATTGGTTTTAGATATATTTATTGTCAGTAAGTTTGATTTAAGCCAAGTATGTAAGAGGTTTAGATCATGTTGAGCTTGTTCTATGATTGAGCATACTGAGGTACCTGAGTAAAATAAACTCGTGTCGATTTCATGGATGCTATTTATGTAGATCAGAAATAATAATGGCCCGAGGATTGAGCCCTGGGGAACTCCGTAGGTGATTTGTCGAGGTCCACTTTGGTTTTTATCCCGATATTCCCACGAGATCGACATTTACGCGGGTGAAACCGCGTGGCGCAGCTAGTAGGCAAATAATGCTAAATATATATTCACTGCTGCGCTGCGTGTCGCGGGTTCGATTCCCGCACGGAACAAATATTTATATTGCATACAGGTAGTTGTTCCGGGTCTGGCTGTTTGTGTATGTGAATTTAAATGTTTGTAAACGCACCTATAATACAGGAGTTATTCCTAGGGTGGGGCAAAATTAAAAAAATCACCTGTGTACCTATTTTGTTCTTTTTTTTTACTGTCTTTTTATATACATATGTGTGTACAGACGCCAGCACATCAACCTACCCGAAACTGTAAAATTTTGCCAATCAACTTTGAACCTTATGCTCTAGCGGTAAAGTACAAAATCTATAAAATAAATTTGGCAGATTGTAGTAGCTTGATGTGCTGGCGTCTGTACATAAAGGTTAAATAAATAAACATTGAATTGAATTGTACGAAAGTCATTTTTTGACCAATAAACAAAATAAAACCTACATTTTAAAGGTACCATAATATATAGTTCTGTCGCATGTCATTGATGTGCATCAATTACCAGCCTTTTAAGGTACCTATTACACCATAGCCGTCCAATAAAATTGAATGCACTATTGTCTGCACTCCGTTAGTATTAGGGTAAGGAAAAGGTCCTACAGCAACGCAAGCATTGTTCTAAGTTAGTCATGGTATAAAAAGTTTGTTCAAACTGAAATTCTAAGGATATTCCATTATTATTTATAATAGAATATTGTATACTTAGTATGTTATTACTTACTCGCAACCAGCAAGCATGTATCACTAGATGTATGAACATAAAAGAGGCAAATGGAGTATGTGAGGATTATAGCAGGGTGTTCGGTAGTTTCTACCTACCCTCAAGAGGAAAAGGTGTGAGTTTATGTATGTATATTATTCAATTATTTGTTTTGTTTTTAGATATAACGAAATATCATTGAATCAAAATCATATTGGATGGCCATTGTTCATTTACAGCAGATTCACATGTATTTATACTTGTATGTAAATGTGGGGCCCGTCGCTAAATAATAAGTCGCACAGGTCATTCGATCCGGTTAAGCTACGCTTGCCGCGGTTGGTCTGTGTATGGGTGACCATCTTTACATACAGAGACCACTCCATGCCTCAGAATGTACATTGAGTCGTTGATCCCGGTTGTCATTCATGGATCTTCAACAGTTGTTACAGGTAGTCATGGCCGAAAGTCTGATAACTGATAACCAGTCTTATCAAGGGGTATTGTATTCCCCAGTAACTGGGTTGTGGAGGTCAGATAGGCAGTCCCTCCATGTAAAATACTGGTATTCAGCTGCATCCGGTTTGACTGGAAGCGACCCTAACATAGTTGGGAAAAGGCTAGGCAGATGATGACGTAAATAAAGAGATTATTTGATTTAAAACACTGTCAATAGTAAAATATTATTTTAAACTTGCAAGATCTTTATTACCCTCACATTCCTTACTATGCTTCTGTATGTTTAATGTTTAAGATTAAGTACTTAGTCATAAGTATTACTAACTCATATTATTGCAGCAGACTTTACATTAAGTATATTTGTAACTACTTATTATTCTAATGGGTAGAAGAGAAAGGTACACTATACTATATAGTATGCCTACGTTTCTAACCAGTCTTTAATTAATTAAAATAATTGAATGAGCGAAGGTAATTAGAACAAGTACCAAGTCAAACAAAGAACTTCAACATGCAACAAGAAATTGCGTAAACAAATTGCCTAAATTAAGTGTTACAATAATCTCCTATGTATTGATGAAGTTAAATAAAAATTTATCTCATGTTTTGTCTCTTACCTAAGCCTGAAGTCTGGATAAGTTCCGAATCATCGAACTCCAAGCTCGGCTCGTAGTCGTGGTACTCCGAGAGGCTGGTGTATGTCTCTTCAGGGTCAGGGTTGCAGCCATGAAGCACTGAGAAGTTAAACAATAACATCATTCTCGCTAATATTTACATACTTATGTCACCCGATTGCGGATAAGTTTTTCCGTACCTTGAAAAGCCCTCACAGGACTCAACTTTGGCTGATGCTCGGATTCCATCGTAAAAACACCCACACCCCTTAGCTTTCGTTATCACCAACTTTATGTACGTAAACCAAACTGTGCGAAATGTCACTTCCTCCGACCGAATTTATGTTACAACAGCCTAAGAAAACCCTGTTGGCACATTAACAACGTTTTTCTTACGTCACGGCATACTAAACGAAATAAAATACAACGCCAAAGGTAAACAAATAATACTAATATTCGAATAGAAAAAGAGAACAGTTTTCATAAATCTGTTATTTTTAGGGTGGGTGACAGACAGTCCACAGACTAAGTAGAGAACTAGAGAGAGATAGTCACATAAAACCAAAGTGAAGAATATCTCTAGAGTAGAACTATTCCGGAGTCACCAAATGGCGGACCGTATCCTCTTTGTATTTCTCAGTAAGATGATTGAAGCCGTTATGCAGTTATGTACCGTAATATACTTAATTATATCCAAGCGATTCATAACTGTTTTACTAGGAATATAACTATGATACGAGCACAATATAGTAATATTTTACTATCTAACTAGACTAATCTAGTGCATTAATTTTATATATTCTTTGATTTTCACAACAGGTCATACTCATTCTAAACTAACTGCGCGGCCCTCAGTTTCACCCGCATACGGCATAAGTTCCGATCCCGTGGGAACATCGGGATAAAATGTATCCTATGTGTTAATCCTGGTTATAAACTATCTGTGTACCAAATTTCATCCAAATCTGTTAAGTAGTTCGTGCGTGAAGTTTGTGAGTGTGTTTGTATGTTTGTTACTTACAAACACACTTACAAACTTTCGCCTATAAAATAATAGCAGCGCCCCGCGGTTTCACCCGCATAAGTATCGATCCCGTAGGGATAAGAAGTATCCTGTGTTATTCTGATGTATAAGCTATATTACTGTAAAGTTTCAACAAAATCCGTTCCGTAGCTTTTGCGTGAAAGAGTAACAAAAATCCATCCATCCATCCTCACAAACTTTTTCGTTTATAATATTACTAGCAGCGCCCCGCGGTTTCACCTGCGTAAGTTTCGATCCCGAGGGAATATCGGGATAAAAAGTATCCTATGTGTTATCCAGGAAATGGTCTGTCTATGTGCCAATCTGTTCAACGGTTTACGCGTGATTGAGTAACAAACATCCAAATATTTTCACAAACTTTCACATTTATAATAATATAGGATTAGTAGGATAGGGTGATAAAACGAACCAATGAAATAACTTTTTTTTATTACTCAATCGTCACAACCAAAACAAAGAATAACAACCTATTTTAGGCATAGAATCAACAACAGTAAGTATTTTATAGAAAAAAAGTCATTAACTAATCTAAAAGCTAAAGAAAGCAATGAAGATAACACATCCAAAACAAATAATATTCTAGGTCGGTCATTAAAATAAAGCAGCAGGTACCGTCCACTCAGGTCCCCTATTCTATCGAAGTACTTTTTAACAAAATCTTAAATAATATGGTTAAAATAATAATGTTCAGTAAATGAATGAAAGGCAGTTTGCCGTTGGAGGCTCCATGCGTATGCTAAATATATCGTCGCTCTATGGAGTATGCTGTGCCCTGACAGGGTCTACAACGGCTCTTAGCCTTTTGTTAACATCTTGTTAAAACTTGTGGAACGCAAATAAATGAATAATACGAGTACGCAGTCCGTAATCGTATTACGGACTTATAATAATGTGATATCCGGATTTCATTCAGATCTGGCAACACTGCGCACAGACGTAACAAGAGGACATGTATCCATGGTCATGATAAATTAAAAAAAAAAAACGTAACCAGACCTCAGGCAGACGCTTGTCATCTGAATTGAAACGGTACTTGCTTACATTTTTATTGTTTGAAATTAATAAATATCTCTGAAATAAACTGAAACTTACTATCTACTTATCTGTTAGAGTACGCTTGATTAATGACATTAATGGTGATTTACAATTGATTCCAACCGTGTAAAATTGTGATTCTATTTTGTACACACCACGCCCAACATTCTAAAGGACCGTTAAACATTAGGCTCGCGAGTCGATTAAATACATTAAACACTGCTCTATATTAGTTCCTCACTGGGATTTTTTCTTCAACAGGTTGGCACCAGTTTGTAAAGAATGTCGGCATCTGAAATTAACACTTACTTTACAGGGAATGGGACGTACAAGGCTATAAACCCCATTATATCAAAAGTTGGTGATTTCACGCCGTTTTACATAGCCATTGCAATCTGCTCGGTGATTTTCGGCTTTCTACTCATACTCAACATCGTATGCTGCTGCTCAAGATACTCTGATTACTGGCTAGACAGACATACAGGTGAGCATTCAGAAAACTATAAAGAATATGTGTTATTATGATCACTAAGAATAAATTATTGTATCAACTAAATAAATAAAGTAATCATTCTGGGGAACAAAGTTGCTACAATGCCTCATTATCATTCTTATTATTGCTAACAAAACTTGTTTTCTCACAGGTAACCGCTGGATTGTTTCAATCTGGTCAGCTACTCCGCACAAGCAGCCACCTCTGGACTTCACTGAGCTAGAAAGCAACTTACAACACATTCATTACGTGCATCCTTACGGTGACGACAGTGAAGAGTACCGTGACATCCGCAAGCACAGCGCCCCTCCATCTGTCTCACAGCAACCGCTAACTTCTTCACAAGAGTACTTGGAACTGCACAAGCGAGAAAGTGATATATAAACATGGCCTTCTTAATGTTGTATCCTGCTGTAGCAGTTCTCTCTTTGTTTGTACTGATGGTTATTATTTTGATCTTAAGATTTGGAGCTCGCTGGTGTAACCTTCGCCATACTACAATATCTGATCAGGACTATTGGAATGAGGATGATGCATACGAACAAAAAGTGTCCTATGCATAGTAAAGATCTGATAAGGTTGTGTTTGTATCATTTAAAATGTGTTTTTAGATTATCACTAACTTGCATTCCCATTGATGATGTTGATTCACTAACATTAAAACTAGGCATCTTGGTTTGTTACTTTTTTGCTGTATGTTATTTAAAGCAATGGATGTTTTATTCTTTCTTTTTGTGTACTTTGTATCTTCTATTTCATTATGTTGTATATATATATCAATTATCATATCAATTCATTATGTTTATTATTATGCTTTGTACTGATTCCATCCCATGTAAACCTTATATTATTTTTTATTAGTAGTAGGTTTTTCGTATTTACTTAATTATGTAAATTGAATCCAATACACTTAACATAAGCATACATTTATTTTTTTATAAAATCATGCTTGTTAATTTACATGACTGTGTTTTATTATAATATTACTAAAGTACTGATACTACTATGTAGAATGTATTAACTTTTAGTATTTATGTATACTTCAGTAGATATACATACACAATAAATATGTAATAATTATTAAGCTTTAAACTTTATATAAAATGAACTGGTGTTTTTCTAGTAATGTAGAGCCTAACACGTCTTGAATATGGCATATAAATGTAACATGTAATCCGTCCAATAAATTAGGTATTATAATGCTTTCACTTGTTTTATTTGTCAATACCTTAGCTCCTTTCTTCACGTTATGTACTATTATTTCCAAATAAAAATAATTTTTACTTATTTTTTTGTTGAAAGGCAGCTAAGTAAAATTACGTTACAATCGCAGTAAATTCCAGTTTTTGATTTTTAAAAAGTCACGTTCCGTGTCGGTGTAGTCCGCATTTATAGCCGTCGACTACCAAGTTATATATTCATGCCTTCTTATCATGTCCGTGACTACCGCAGGACCACCAACGCTAATCGCTTCCATATTTGGTAAATAATTAGTGCTCAATTGGTACTAATTAGTACTCGAACAACAAAATTGGTACCTTAGTAGTTTTCGAGAAAATCGACTTTGAAGGTGGTCCTGCGGTAGTCACGCTCCCTTCAGCAGGACCACCATGAGCGCCGAAAAAGGGCCCACGCTACAGCTATTCTAAGTATACAAATAATAAGTACCCATAAATGTGATTTATTTCGTAAAAAAAAACAGAACTGTAATATTTGTATTTACCGAGAAATCAACGATGATAACTTTCTCGAAATTGTTCAGCAGGACCACGATTTTGAATGTTGATTCCAAGCTAGAGAAGCTTGTCGCTTTCCTCAAACCTACATAGAAAATTAGTACCCTGCAAGATAAAATTAGTACCCAAAATTCAAAGTTAATACTTCAGTAGTTTACGAGATATACCATGCCAATGGTGGGGTGGCGGTAGTCACGGTGCCAAATTTTCATTTCAAGATTTCTCTATTAAAAACTCTATGATTTCTTCCCAAATTTATACAAAAATTAGTACTCCTAATGAAGTTAAAGCGACTAGAAATCCAGATTCCTAAGTGTTGTATTTTAAGAGAAATTAGCTTTCATTACTTTTCCATACTAAATCTCCGCGTATAACGCGACCAAATTAAGTAGTCAACGGTGCCAATTCCTTTGTTCACAAACTAAACTAAATTTGAGTTCAGTGCATCTTATCTTTTGTTTCATTATGAAAAGGACAGACAATAAATTTTAGTTTTGTCCTGTCAAAGTAATCAGAGCCTGACACTACTCAATACAAGTTTAGACGTGATTAAAAACATGCCTACTAATGTTACGTCAATTTACGTCAGACGCTGATTAATTTGATAGGACTAAACTAAAACTTATCTTTTGTCCTTTTCTTAATGAAATAGATAGAAAAAGATGCACTGAACTCAAATTTAGTTTAGTTTGTGAACAAGGGAATAGGCACCAATGGTGGTATTGAACTGTTTAAGAGATGTACACTCGTGCACATAAATTTATGGATGTCGGAATAGTATCAACAGTTCAATATCTAAATTTTTATACAAACTGTGTATCTAGGTACATATTAAGAAAAAAAATAACCTATCGCTACCCATGGCTTGTGATACCTTTGTTATTGACGTGGCTTGTCGAACATAATAGGTACATAATTAGTACACAGTGATATGAAAACACTAACAATATGCGTGTGCCCTTTGCAATGCATATTATTCAAATATTTGCTGTGCCCGACAGGGTCCATAATTGTGTCTAGTATTTTTTATTTACCACCTGTAATTACATTATGGATTGCAATAAACGATTTGAGATTTGATATAAAAGGTACCTATTACTTACTTTTAGGTTTGTAATCCTTTTATCCTTACGTTATTAGCAACATAGTATATTAGTTTTTAATACTAAGAGCTTGTCCAGAAAGGGCGAATTCGCCGCGATTCTCTCGTGCGTATTACGCGCGACCTTTGCGTTCAGAAGGGGCGTACCAACGCGCGAGCATTTGGGTTCGAATTTCATTTGTCAGTAGAAAACATGGAGTAGAACGCTCTGAAGTTCGCGCGTCAACTGGACGCAACAAGGAGTCTCCAGTATCTCGACTGGCGAAGTGAACGCGATTTACGCGCGGATTTTGAAATCGCGCGATGCTTGTGGACGCGATGTATTGGCGCCTAGTATCTCGTTAACGCGCGAATGAATTCTCGCGAAACGTTTCGCGGCGAATTTGCTCCTTCTGGACAAGGTCTTAGGTAGGTATTACTGCTTGCAGCAACGGTAAATTAGTAGAAAAGAAATAAATAAAAAATACCTATCGCTTTTAATATTCAATTGAGGGAATCGATCGAAGAGAAATACCTAGGGCTAATATTGGACAGTGGATTAACATGGAAGTCGCATATAAACAAAATAAGATCTACGTTATCGTCATTATTAGGACGTCTTTACGGTGTTGTTCGATGTTTGCCACGACAGGTTAGACTGAATATTTATCACTCCCTCGTCAGATCGCATCTAGATTATTTAATAGAAATATGGGGTAGCGCAGCAAAAACTAACCTAAACTGCATCCAAAGAATACAAAATAAACTAATAAAAATCTTATTTCATTATGACTTTCTCACACCAACAGATACAATTTACTCCGAAACTAAATTAATGAATATAAAACAAATTTATTACTATAATACATGCATCTTAATAAAAAAAATTAGAGATAAAAAGCTACACTCTGAACTCATTTTTAAAACTAACACCGAAGGGTTAAGACTTCTCCGTAGCGCAAACGATATTTGTCTTGCGAGAACACGTACAAATTACGGAAAGAAAAGTATTACATACGAAGGGGCACAGATGTACAACTAACTACCACGAGAAATAAAAACCACTACAAGTTTACAAATATTTAAAACTCTGTTAAAATCTTTTATTATTGACAAAATTTAAATCCGGCCCTGGTTCATGTTTGTAATTTACCCACAAAATTATGATTTTTGTTTCGCATGAATCTTTTGCTGCTACCTTCGATGGCTTGTTATGAACGTTAATTATTGTTGTCTTCTCTTAATATTTGTGCATGTCTATACTAGCTCTGCTCATGAATGTCACCATTATTTATCGTTAAAATATTTCTCATTAAGTGAAATTTGTAGTAAATTTCTTTTGAGTAAATAAAGATTCTTTAACCACATATTCATTCACAACAACACAGAAGGTAGGTACCTACTTACAATACCTACAGAAAAATAATTATTCGAGTACTTACCTACCTGCCCACGTCAATAACAAAGGTACCACAGGCGATGGGTAGCGATAAGTTATTTTTTTTTCTTATTAAGTATAAAAGTTCAGTTTGTATAAAAATTTAGATATTGAATGTTAATACTATTTCGACATCCATAAATTTATGTGCACGAGTGTACATCTCTTAAACAGCTTAATACCATTGACAACTTAATTTGGTCGCGTTATACGCGGAGATTTAGTATGGAAAAGTAATGAAAGCTAATTTCTCTTAAAATACAACACTTAGGAATCTGGATTTCTAGTCGCTTTAACTTCTTTAGGAGTACTAATTTTTGTATAAATTTGGTAAGAAATCATAGAGTTTTTAATAGAGAAATCTTGAAATGAAAATTTGGCACCGTGACTACCGCCACCCCACCATTGGCATGGTATATCTCGTAAACTACTGAAGTATTAACTTTGAATTTTGGGTACTAATTTTATCTTGCAGGGTACTAATTTTTTATGTAGGTTTGAGGAAAGCGACAAGCTTCTCTAGCTTGGAATCAACATTCAAAATCGTGGTCCTGCTGAACAATTTTGAGAAAGTTATCATCGTTGATTTCTCGGTAAATACAAATATTACAGTTCTGTTTTTTTTACGAAATAAATCACATTTATGGGTACTAATTATTTGTATACTTAGAATAGCTGTAGCGTGGGCCCTTTTTCGGCGCTCATGGTGGTCCTGCTGAAGGGAGCGTGACTACCGCAGGACCACCTTCAAAGTCGATTTTCTCGAAAACTACTAAGGTACCAATTTTGTTGTTCGAGTACTAATTAGTACCAATTGAGCACTAATTATTTACCAAATATGGAAGCGATTGGCGTTGGTGGTCCTGCGGTAGTCACGGACATCTTCTTATCATACCTACAACGTTAGTGCTCACTAACAGCTAGTAGGTATAGGGAGTAGTCGGGAGATCTAATTGTCATTTTCCGCACTTTAGCCTCACTTTAACAGTTATTCTCCTACTGCGTCGCTTAATTATACTAGGTGCCTGTTATAAGACGAGAATCCAACACGGTAGCTACGATCCAGTCATTCAGATATGTTATTCAAATTTCCACTCTCTGTTAACTTTTTTGTATATCCGTATTAACTAACCGTACCTAAATGAAAGGCGACTCTGCCCAGCTAGGGAAGCAACACAAAGGGTTCTTATTGATGCA
The DNA here is from genome assembly GCA_963855955.1 of Luperina nickerlii. Classification (NCBI taxonomy): domain Eukaryota; kingdom Metazoa; phylum Arthropoda; class Insecta; order Lepidoptera; family Noctuidae; genus Luperina; species Luperina nickerlii. The sequence continues at coordinate 7,363,893 of OY979662.1, forward strand.
GATTTCATTTGAAACCCTTAATTGATTTGACTCCTAACATGATAGGTGCCTATCGATTCTTTGTGCAAACACTATAAACAGAAGCATGCCCAAATCCAAGTGTGGTGTGATAATAATTTGTGTTTTTGTGGTTTATACTTGAACTTGCTGTGTTGACTGTACAATTTAATCCAAAATAGGCTTGGTAGTGTCGTTAATTGTAAACGACACTACTGGTAGTGTCCTTGCCAAAAACATGAATAAAACGCGACATGTGTTTCATTTCGCTGTTTCGCATAATATATAGCCCTTAGCTAAGTTATCATATTAATGAAGATTTAGAAACTCTTTGCCGATTACAAATTCTTTGTTACCCCCTGTTAAGAGACATTCATCTTAGTCAGGTATATAGCCACCTCATGACGATTCCTCCAACCAGCATCGAAGCTGAAAGAGGTTTTCCTCCACTTTATAACCGTTTGTGTCCCACTGCTGGGCCAATGCCTCCCTCTCTCTTTCCACCTTTCACTGTCCAGAGCTGCCAAGGACCAATCCACTTATATAGTAATAAATTATCTGCCCCGTTGGTCTCGTGGTCGCAAGCGCGACTGCAGAGCGTGGGGTCCAGGGTTCGATTCCCGGGTCTGGCGGTGTTATGGAGTTTTTCCATTAGGAATTTCTTAGTAACAGTCTGGAGTTTTGGAAGTTGGCGGTGTGATACCGCCGTGCCTCGGAAAGTGGCAGGACCACTTTCCGAGATCTCTCCGGTCACGCCTGATCTCCGGTCGGGTCCGATAATCGGATTGCCGTCCCATCGGACTATGAGAGTGAGGGAAGAGGTATAGTGCAACCTGTGTCCCCTGTGTGTCTACGCGCACACTTGTGCACACTATACTTAATATCTTCCGAGCCGAAGGCTAGTTTCCGTTGAGATTGGCCGTCATGGAGAAATACGGTCTTGAGGACTTATTAATTTTATTTAATAATAGAGAACAATCGATGCAATATTGGATTGCTTCAGTTTCCTTGGGTCTCATTACCAAATAATAGAAAAAGGTCATTATCTGCTTTTTCCAACTAAGTTGAGGTCGGCTTCCAGTAACGGAATGCAGCTGAATACCAGTATATTACATGGAGTGACTGCCTATCTGGCCTTCACAACCCAGTTACTGGGTAACACGATGCCCCTAATTGGTGAGACTAGCTGTTAGACTTTCGAGGTCCTGGCGACCAGTAACGACAGTCAAAGATCCACAAATGACAACCGAGACCAGCGGCTAAAGTGCGTGCATTCTTTTCACGGAGGGTGTAAAGGTGCTGTTATTACTGATTTACATTTGCTTTTCCGTTAATCAATAACCAATAAAAATAAAATAAGCTATTAAAAATGTTTATTTTAGATGAGGATCTCTTAAAATAGATAAGTTATTTAAATGATAACACTGTAGTTGTTTAACTATGTATTTAAATTAAACAGCGATTTTCACATTTAGATAATTTGATTTTATTTAAGTCCTTCTATTCAACAACAACTGATTAATATAGTGCGTATTTTACATAATCGCAGAGTACGGAGATGCCTGTGCGGCCACCGACGACGGTGCTCTCTCGTTAAAGCATATTCATACATAATACATAGAGGACCTGCCTCTAATTAATAACATCTTTTAAACTTATCTACTTAAAATTATAATTTTAACGAGTCTTCACGCATTTCTAATTTACACGTCGACAGTGCAAGTAGCTTCATTTTGTTACAATACAACTAATTTCACCTACAAGCACTGTCCAATCCTCAATGAAAAATGCGTGATGATACGTTAAAGTCCTAAGCTATAGTCCGCGCGGAACTACTAGTTGGCCGCGCCTTAAGTATGTGAGCGGTGGGACGGAGGGGCGGGGGCGCTTTGTCATGACTCAGTACGCGCGTTGCGAACAATAGGCAACCCCGCCGCCCTCACCCCCGTCCCCACCCAAGGCGCGGCCAACTAGTTCCGCGCGGACTATAATACTGACTAGTGGTAATACACAGTACCTGCACATAGATAAAAATAGAAGTGGGTAGGGTGGGATTGCCTAGATAACTTCTTAGAAAACGGATAAGTATGAGTAGGTAATTAAACTCGGAATTGCTTTACTTCACTCAAATTTTTTCGTTATTGCATTCTGCAACTAAATGGCTCTTTTAAATAAATACGGTTTGACATAGCTACTACGGCCACAACAATTATAGGTAGGTACCTCTGACAACATTTAACATCTAAAATCACATTGAACTACTAAAATACGGAAGTACGAAGTCTCATCCATCATCGAACGTGGGTTAACTTAACTATGCACGGTTGTCGTGCGACAATCAGACAACCAAATTGAAAGAAAAGAAACGTTTCAAATGTTCCTAATATGATATTTATTTTATGATATTTTGGTTGTGTCTATTATGACTTTGGGAAGAAGCGCTATTCATAATTGTACGGTTTGCAGTACCAGCTAGTGCAGGACAGGTCTATCTAAGGTACAACATTTAGACATAGTAGGAGTGCTGGCTAAACGAGCTCGCGTCGGGCTGAAGCAGCGGTCCGTGGCCTACCAGCACCCTGCACATCGGATGCGGAGATGACGAGTACTGCTGGAAACAACAACAGTCACAAATCACTCACAGAATCTTACAAAGATTACTATAGCATTTTTCAAAAGTCAAATCATTGTTTTAGACTAGACCATTGAAATAATAGTCAAAACCTATACTGTAGGTTTTAATTAGCAAAACGTAACATATTGATGAAAATGACAATACATTCTTAAGACAATCGGATTATGAGAAATTAGAAGTATCTATGGTCACAGAAGAATAAATGTGGTAAAAAGGTTCACCACATTCACCCCGGCCAGATGTAATCAAGTAAAAACTTCGGCGGGTTCCGTGCTCTGGCCGACCTCCGGAGTGGCTCCGAAACTGGGAGCTCGATCCCGTCCGAGCTCATTTTTTCCGGTTCCAATGCCCCTTGCAAATCCTCTGATGATGGCGGTGACGAGGGAGTAGCTGGCTGGTACTGGTGTTGAGTATGTTGTCGGTGAAGAAGGCGAAGTTGTTGGTGGTGAGCAAGATGGTGATGGTGACTGCGATCTTTGGGGTTCGGCGTCCACAAATTCGTTAATTGTGGGGATATCTTCTCGGTTGCCTCCCAAAGGTGCTAGATGGCGGTTGGATACAGTAGTCTCTCGACCATCCATCGTTCGAACGTACGAATAAGTGGGGTTAGTGTCCAGTACCTCCACCTCCTCGGCTAGTGGTTGATATTTTGTTCTCTGGTCAAAGCGTCGCATAAGAACTCTGTTTGAGCCAGATAACCATGTGGGAATAGAATCTCCATTCGTCGATCTCCGAGAGTGGCGGAACATCCTTTTATGCGGCGTACAATTTGTACTAGTACAAAGAAGCGAGCGTATGGAGTGTAATGCTTGCGATAGGACATCCTCCCAGCTCTCTATTGGCAGATTCTTAGTTTTCAATGCTAACTGTACACTTGTACAGTTTTCCAGAGCGTAGAATTGAGCCTTTCAACTTGGCCATTGCCTTGAGGGTTGTATGGCGTTGTACGACTCGTCGCTATTTGCCTGGAGTGGAGAAAATCTTTTACATCAGCAGATAAAAATGATGTCCCTCGATCCGAGTGCACGTAGGCCGGCATGCCAAACATGTTAAAAATGCTGTCTAAATGCTTGATTACAGTTTTTGCGCTTATATCAGAGCACGGAAAGGCGAACGGGAAAGCGGGAGTACTCATCGATTACTGTTAAAATGAATCTGTTACTCGATTTTGATGGTACTGGTCCTTTAAAATCCATGCTCAGTCGTTCAAATGGCGCTATCGCTTTAATAAGTTTATTTTGCGGATCAGCTTTAATGAATCTAGGCTTAACCTCAGAACAGATGCGACAGTCTTTAGTCATACTCTTTATCTCTTCAATTGAATAGGCTAAGTTTTTGGAACGCACCCAATGTGCCATTCTGGTTACACCTGGGTGACAAAGGGCTTCGTGAAGTGATCGTAACTTTGCAGGTGTTTCAACGATGGCGCAAACACGGGAGAGGGCGTCCGCTACATGGTTCTGCGTGCCAGGCCTGTATACGATGTCGTATTTGTATGGAGATAGTTCCAATCGCCAGCGCTGTATCTTCTCGTTTTTTATTTTACTGATGTGCTTAGCATTAAACATGAAAGAGACGGATCGTTGGTCAGTGACGAGCAGAAATGATTTCCCTATAAGAAAATGCCGCCACTTCTTCAAGGACTCTACGATTGCATAGGCTTCTTTTTCAATAGCTGAATGATTTTGTTCACTTCGATTAAGTGTTCTCGAATAGAACGCTACAGGCCTGCCCGCCTGCGAAAGGGTTGCCGCAATTGAGTGCTCCGAAGCATCAGTTTCTACAGTAAATGGCATATTATTGTCAATGGCGTGAACACAAGACTTGATTTAGCGTTCTTAAGTTCTTGGAAATCTTTAATCATATTGTCACTCAGCGGAAATGTCTTGGTCTTTGATAATTCTGTTGGAACTCGTTGTTGTGTCTTCAGTTAATTAAACACAGCGCAGAATAATTAAACCTTTATTTGGTGTTAAACAAATATATATGTGAGAAAAGATAAAAGATATAGAAAGCGAACTTTGATGGACATACACACGTTGACAACAATAATCAAAGCAAATTTTCTTATTGTTCCAAACAACAGTTGTCAATTTTAAAAACAATCTCATTTTAAAATTCACAACCAGCCTGTCTACAAATTAATGTGACAGACATGAGGTTACATATGTTTGCTCCAACACTCCTCCTTAATCTCGTGTCCATTCACACACCATACATGTTTATCAAACACACACACCCATACCTCTCACACACCACTGAAACTTCTCTCTTGGAAGTGGTTTCGTTAAACCATCTGCGACCATGCATGTGGTCTCCTTATACTTCAGTATCACCTCATTATTTACAATTGCCTCACGCACAAAATGATACCTCACATCTACATGCTTAGTACGTTGGTGATGTACTGGTTTTTTGGCAATAGCGATGGCAGACTGACTATCACTGAAAATGGTCACGGCTTCATCCAATTTGTAGCCCTGTCCATCAGTTACTTCGGCTATAAACCTTCTCAGGAATATTGCTTCTCTTGCAGCTTCTGATAGCGATACATATTCTGCCTCTGCTGTACTAAGAGCTATTGTTCTTTGTTTCTTGCTCTCCCAGCTGATTGCGCCACCTTGCATTATGAAGACCAAACCAGAGTATGATCTCCTATCAAAGTCTCCAGCATGATCTGCATCTGCATATCCTTCTAGAGGTCCATTCTGTCCTTTTAAATATTTTAGACCATGACTCTTAGTGCCCTTGAGATAACGAAGTACTCGTTTTGCTGCGATCCAATGACTCTCGTCAAATGAATTATTAAACTGACTCAAACTGTTCACTGAATGAGCAATATCTGGACGTGTGCACACAGCAAGATACATAAGAGAACCTATCAATGCTCTATATGGTAGGTCATCTCTTGACTTGTGTTCTGATGGAGGCTTCTCTAGCCTTTGTCCAGTTACTTCCGGCGTTGAAACTGTCTTTGCATCTTCCATGCCAAATTCTCTAAGCAACTTTTCGATATATTTTTCTTGATTGAGGTTTATGCTATTCAAATTTTGTTTAATTTGAATACCAAGCATCAACTCTGCCTTGCCAAGATCTTTCATATCGAATTTCGACATAAGCTCTTTCTTCACTACCTTCATTTCTGTTAAATTGTTCCAAAATAGCAGAATGTCATCTACATAGACAGCCAGGATTATTATGTTCTTTCCTCTAGTCCTAGTGTAGACGCAGGGTTCATTTAAGGATCGCTTAAAGTTTAGCTTCCTCAGTTCCTCATCTAATTTTATGTTCCAACTTCTTGGAGCCTGCTTCAGTCCGTATAATGACTTCTTCAGAAGACACACATAGTCCTCTTTTCCTTTTTGTTCAAAACCATGTGGTTGTTTCATGTAAACAACTTCATTTAAGTTTCCATTTAGGAATGCAGTCTTAACATCCATCTGATCAATTTGAAGATCCAATTTAGCTGCGAGAGCTATTAAAGTTCTGAGTGAGCTGTGTCTCACAACTGGTGCGAAGGTCTCATGGTAATCAATGCCTCTCCTTTGACTATATCCCCTTGCTACCAGGCGTGCCTTATACCTATATCCGCCCACCTCTTCTTTGATTCGAAATATCCATTTAGAATCAACGATGTTGTAAGGGTACGCTGGTGGTTTGACCAGTGTCCAGGTATTGTTTTTTCGTAGAGCATCTAACTCCTCCTCAATTGCTTTTCTCCAATTTTCTTTATCCATGCGTGATAAAGCTTCATCCACTGTCAGTGGAAAAACACTTTCAATAGCTTGATATGTGATGTGATCCGGAAATTGTTTAGGTTTCCTCTCTCTTAATGGATATCTTCTCTCACTAGGAAGTACCGGCTCTGGTTGTAGTACCTCTTCGTCTCTTTCATCAAGGGATTCCCATTCATCACAGCTTTCTGTTTCATTGCCATTAGATTCTTCATTTTGATCTAAATCATTTGTATTTATTTCTCTTACAGTCTCATTCTGTTCTTGAAGTTCTTCTTCACTTTCTATCACAGTGTTTGTTGGTACAACTGGTGGATTTTCGTGTTCAAAAACTATAGATATCTCATCTTTCTTTGTTTCTGAACTTCTCTCTATGGGTTGAAATTGATTTTCGAAGAAAACAACATCTCTTGCTTTATGTACCATCTTGGTTTCTGGATCAAACAAACGATATGCTTTCGCATCTTCACAGTATCCAATATGAAGCAACTCTTTGCTCTTCGGATCCCACTTGGTGCGTTTTTGTTTAGGTATGTGCATAAACGCTTTGCATCCGAAAACTCTGATATATGTCAGATTTTGTTTCTTTCCAGTCCAAGCTTCTTCAGGCGTTTTATTCCTAACAGCTTTCGTTGGTGATCGGTTTTTCAGAAAAACAGCTGTCTTCACAGCTTCTGCCCAAAACTTATTGCTTAATCCAGCTTCTTGGATCATGCTCCTAGATTTTTCAACGATTGTTCTGTTTGCCCTTTCTGCTACACCATTCTGTTCAGGTGTATATTCCACCGTTAATTGATGTTTGATTCCGTACTTCTTCATGAAATCATTCATCCGAGTATTTACATATTCTTTGCCATTATCTGACCGTAAAGTTTTTAACTTGTTTCCAGTCTGTAATTCCGCAAAAGTTTTGAATTCTTCAAGTTTATTAAATACTTCACTTTTACATTTAAGAAAATATACGAAGGTTTTACGCGTATAATCGTCTATAAACGTTACAAAATATTTGAATCCGCTAAATGACTCTTCAGCCATTGGTCCGCAGACGTCAGTATGTACTAGCTCAAGTACACTGTCTGCTCTATTTGCTGGACTGCTTTTCTTGAATGGTTGTCTGGTTTGTTTTCCTTTCAGACAAGCTACGCACTCTAGTGTAGTAGAACTGTTAGAAAAACTCACCCCTGTCGCCATGATATTGCGTAATAGTTTAAGGTTACGTACTCCAAGGTGACCCATTCTTCTATGCCATAAGTCCATCTCATCTCCACTGATAGTAGTCGCCAGCGCTGTGTGCTTTAAGCTTTGCTTTAATTTATACACACCATTTTCCTCTACACCTATAAGTAAAGGTTCGCCTGTTATTTCACAATTACTACTCTTTACTACGTTAAAACCTCCCTTGTAGAATACTACCTTAAGGTCTTTCTTATTGACAGCACTAACGCTAAGTAAGTTTGCAGCTAATCTCGGGACATACATAGCATTAATTGTAACATTCGGTTTCGTACATACCACTGTGCCACTTCCAATACCTTGCAACCTTTCTCCGTTTGCACACACTACAGTCACTCCCCTTTCATACTTCTTCAAATCATGTAACCATTCACGCCTTGAAGTCATATGATTAGAAGCTCCCGAGTCAACAATCCAAAAATCTTCTGAAGTTGAAGTCGACATCGCCAAAGCTGTAGATGCTTCATTTCTCTTCTTGCTTGGATTGTCTGGACAATCTTTCGCTTTATGTGGTCCATTGCAAATGAAACATTTAAACTTTTTCTGTTGTTTTTGTTTAAAAGTATTTTTCTTTGTCAAAAGAGCATGATTGTTTGCACTCGTAGTCGCTGTATGTGTATCCTCCATTTGGTAAAGTTTAGTTTTCACATAATCCGTAGTAAGCTCAATATTTGAATTTTCAATTGCTAATCTCATAGCTTGAAAATTATCTGTTAAACCTTGAAGCATTAGGGCAGCCAATAATTCGTCATCTATTTCCTTTCCTAGATCACACAGTTTTTGTGCAGTCGTCATCAATGCCGAAATATAATCTCTTATAGTCGTGAACTGCTCCAGTTTAAGACTAACTAGTTTTGACAGCAATCTGCAGCGATTATTTAGCCCTTTATCTTCGTATGCTTTCTCTAAAGCTTTCCAAGCCTCCTTGGCAGTCTTTGCTTGACGCACATGAATTAGGCACTCTGGTTTTATCATCAAGCATATTTTACTTCTTGCTTTTTGATCTCTCTTTTTGTCTATCTCATCAACTGGCGTAGTATGTGTATACTCCCATAGATCATCGTGTATTAAATATAATTCCATCACAAATTTCCATGAACTATAGTTAATGGCACCATCTAGTTTCTCAATTGACGCCATGCTCAAAGAATCATTCTTACTTACAGTTTCTGCTGAATGATTTTCGCCGTTTTCAATCATTTCTCGGTTTATTTGGTTTCTGGGCCCATAACCTTTGTTGGAACTCGTTGTTGTGTCTTCAGTTAATTAAACACAGCGCAGAATAATTAAACCTTTATTTGGTGTTAAACAAATATATATGTGAGAAAAGATAAAAGATATAGAAAGCGAACTTTGATGGACATACACACGTTGACAACAATAATCAAAGCAAATTTTCTTATTGTTCCAAACAACAGTTGTCAATTTTAAAAACAATCTCATTTTAAAATTCACAACCAGCCTGTCTACAAATTAATGTGACAGACATGAGGTTACATATGTTTGCTCCAACAAATTCATGTACCTTTTCGGAGAAGTTTCGTATCCACTTAGAGTAATGAGCGAACATACCCAGGGCTCTTCGCAAGCTGGGCAAGTCTTGAGGTGGAGGTAAGTTTAGAAGAGGTTCTAATCTATCATTGTCAGGTTTGATAATATTATTGGCGATTGTATAACCAAGTATGTTGATAGAAGTTTGTTTAAATATGGATTTTGCTTCATTCAGGGTTAGACCGTACTTCTTAGTTGCTGCAAGAAAATTTTGCAGATTATAGTCGTGCTCTTCTGGTGTTTTGCCGCAAATTGTGATATCATCAAGATATGCGAATGTGCCTTTCAATTTTTCCGTTCGAATAAGTCAATCTATAGTTCTCTGGAAGCTGGAAACTCCATTGGTTACTCCAAAAGGTATACGTCGGAACTGGTATAGATTTCCAGCTGCTTCAAACGCTGTGTATAGTCTCTCCTCTGGCAAAATAGGGACTTGGTGATACGCACTTTTTAAATCTATGGCGCTAAATACAGAGTATTTTGCCACTTTTGATATCAGTTCCTCAATACTGGGAAGTGGATAGGCGTCCAGTTCTGTAAAGCGATTTATAGTTCTGGAGTAGTCGATTACAAGACGTTTCCGGTGGTTCGCATTCTTAGTGATCAGTACCTGTGCTCGCCATGGGGACCGGCTCTCTTCAATGACACCTTCTTTTAAAAGATTCTTCACTTCCTCTTCAATAAAACGTCGGTCGTCATCACTGTATCTTCGAGACTTAATAGCAATCGGTTTGCATTCGGGAGATAGGTTGGCGAATAAAGGCACAGCAGGGACAGATGCTTCGGCCACGTTGCATACGACGAGAGGCTCTTTCGGTCCACCAAATGCGAATTCTAGTGAGGAATGCTTCTCTAATACGTCGTGTCCTATAATCATATCTGAACATAAATTGTCGATCACAAGCAGTTGAACGTTCTCATATGTGTGTTTACCCAAGGTAAGTGTCAGGCAAGTTTCTCCTTTGACTGATGATGTATGATTAAGAGAGGCCATAGATATTGTCTGCTGGCTTGGTTTTATTTTCAGAGAAACCAGTTTAGAAAATTCGAAATTAATAAAACTTTTAGAACTGCCTGTATCTAATAGTGCTTCAGCTCTAATGCCTTTGATATATGCAGGGACAATGGCTTTGTGTAAGGACGACGGTGATGCAGCAATGATGCAGGCGGTGACATTTTCCTGGTCAGACGTGGCAGCACTAGTTAGGTTTTTACTGCGACAGACTTTTGCGAGATGCCCTTTCTTGTTACAAAGTTGACAAGTCACATTGAAGGCGGGGCATGTCTTGCGCGGATGCACCCGTCCTCCACAGAAAAAACATTTGCGATTTGAGCCATTCTGGAAGGCCGGCGTGGCTGCAGAGGCACTTGCATTTCGACTGTTATCAGAGATGTTTTCTGTAGCCGCGTTCATAGATATGTTGTTATAATGCAGCGTATTAACTTCAGCCATCTCCAAGGAACGCGCCTGGTTATGTGCTTCGTCCAAAGTTAAGCAAAGGTTTTCGAGGAGTCTCTCTCTTATTTTTGTCGAGGAGATGCCAGCTATGAAAGCGTCGCGAATGTTGTCATCCCGGTTGGTCTTACTATCGACAGCCGTGAAGTTACAATCTTTGGACAGTTGCTTCAAGGCTTGGATGTATGTGTCGATAGTCTCGTGGCTACTTTGTCTCCGGGTGGCGAGAGCGTGACGTGCATACAGGATGTTATTTGGTTTAACATAAAGTTTGTTTAAGAGATTCAATGCCTGTTCGAATGTTTCACTCTCGCTTATGTGGGTATACACGTTCGGAGACACGTGATTAATTAGTATGGTAAGCTTGACCTTATCAGTAGTAGTTTCCGGGTCCTGCACCGCAAGTAAGTTAACGAAAGTTTTCTTCCAGTGTGCCCATTCCGCGGCCGCCGTGCTTAGAGACGGGTCCCCATCGAACCGCTCCGGTCGTAGATATTTGTCCATGGGATCTTAGTCGTTTCGTATGCTAATTAAATTGAAATAATAGTCAAAACCTATACTGTAGGTTTTAATTAGCAAAACGTAACATATTGATGAAAATGACAATACATTCTTAAGACAATCGGATTATGAGAAATTAGAAGTATCTATGGTCACAGAAGAATAAATGTGGTAAAAAGGTTCACCACAACCATTTATTTGTGGGTATACCACACAAAGTGCACAAGTAAATAAAATATAAAAGATTTATAAAATTGGTCAGCTAATTGCTAAGGACACTGAATCTTTTTGAGCAAGTATATGCAGGGCGAAAAGTTGATAGCGGAGTAGATGCCGCATGCGATATATATTTGAAAAGATTCAAATACGAGCCCCGGGATCAGGGATCCACTTTCACATTTCCAATGCACATAAAATTACGTGATCTTCAGAGCCTGTGGTTTTCGTATGATCGTGGCGAAATCTGATCAGGCCAACAAAATATAAAATGAATCACTGATCTCACACAGGAGTACTTACCACCAGTTAATACCTGGGGCCTTATTCTCTATGAACAATGAACGAAACCGCGCGAAATGAAAGCGAGATTAGCTGCTCTAAGGGTTTCGAAGTAAGGAATCATTGAGTGGGTCCTAGTGAGTCCTTGTGTTCACTCACAGAAAAATTCTGTCTGTCAACTACTGAACGGATTTCGATAAAATTTAGCTAGGAGACAAATGGCATCCTGGGGAAGGACATTACATTCACATAACTCAGAAATAAAACAACTTACATGCTACTCAGAAATAAAATGTTAGGCATTCAAAAGCAAGGTGTGGGACTGTGGGTGTGTTAGTGTGTGCGCGTGTGGGTGTGTTGGTGCGCGCGCCTGTGGGTGTATGTATAGCGTGTGCGCGTGTGGTGTGTAGGTAACACATACAAACCATAAATTTTGAGTTCAAACATTTCATTTGAGTATTTTCAGCTTGCGTACATACTTGAAGTCAATTAGGTATTATCGATCTGAGGCTCAATGGGCTGCAAATAGTAGACATATACCAATATGTAATTCTGTACTCACGTTCTGACAGGGTGCTAACTGGTTTACGGTAATGTTAGTGCTACCAACATGTCGCTCGTCTCTAACGAAGTCAGGCTCCCGGTGGTAACATCCTTGAAACCAAAGATAAGCTTTAGAATGAACACGAGCGGGCCTGGGGTGTGGCGCAAACGCACAATTAGATGTCACATCAACATTCAAGAGTTAAGGTGATGGCTTCAGTGCCCCTTCGAATTTTAGTATTCGCAACTATTATTCTTAGTATTGAATACTGATTTGCTTGGATAGATACCTAGTAAAGTTGGTCTACTTCAATTCCCGTGCAGGCATCGTACAGGACTCTATGCGGAACAAACAATCTTCATAGCAGTTGTATGACGCGCAGACGCTAGACGCTCCCCGCGCAGATTCGCCTCAGTGTGAGCCACGGAACAGATAATTTTTATTATCTGTTCCGTGGTGTGAGCCCAGTTTAATTTGATGCTTTGTTTACTATTCATCTACCAACGAAGCCAACCGACTTAACCTTAGATAAAGTGAAAGTGCGAGCTTGCAGGCCGTAAATGCTGCAGACCGCCGGGCAGATTGATGCACAGAAAATGTTTGTTTGGCACATGTCATACATAAGTCCAAACAATATTAAAAATAAAAAAAAATGTGTGCCTCAAGGCTGCGCCAAATAGGCATCGTTAGTTTTCCGTACTAATACTTCTGGGCAGTTCTGGGCACTGATTTAAAGAGGCAGTTGTAAATAGCGGTTTTGGTAAGTTAAAAATTATAAATGGCACGTTTAATAACTAGTTCAGCAGTTAAAACTAAGCAGTAAAATAAACAAAAATGAGTAATAAAACATAATGAAATGGATCAGTGAATATACATATAATTGAGCAGGAAAATAATTAAATGGGCGGTAAAAATTATTGAACGAGCGGTTACGTGTGGGCAGTAATAAATCGGAATTTGTCGGTAAGAAATCTCATTCTAAGCAATTCTATAAACAATGAGGTGGTAAACATGACTGTTTATTGCTATATATACTTTTCTACCAGCTTAAATTACGTTCTACTGAAAACTATGAGTCTCTAGTCAATCACTCTAATTCTCATACGCTCGCTCTTGCATTCTATATGATCTATCCTATTCTTGGTACGGTAGGTATGTGCCTAACACCTACCGTACCATATTATTATTCAGTCAAGGTAATACCCATTTTTACTCACGACGGTACGTGAAAACTTAGGTGAAGTGAGTTTGTTTTTGCTTGACAAGCTCACTTCACCTAAGTTTTCACGGTGAGATTTTTACAAAGTAGCATTACAGCCGGTCGATTCTGTAAAAATCTCACCGTGAAAACTTAGGTAAAGTGAGTTTGTTTTTGCTAGTAATTGACACTATTGACAGCTCACTCCACGCTCAATTCACCTAAGTTTTCACGGTGAGATGGTTACAGAATCGCACTGCTGGCCCTTAAACTGTGAAATATAAGGGTGCGCTTCTCCAGAGAAACGGTTACGAGCGGAGCGGAGTGGAGATGTGCAGGAATCGACCAATTGCAATGGTGGATTACAAACAAATTGGCCGATGCCTGCACTTCTACGCACCGCTCCGTTCGCCTCCACTTCAAAAACGCTCCCTAATACTTAAACAGGTTAAACTGATACTTATAATTAGCAGATGCAAATTAAATAGTAATAGGAAAAGGTAGCACAAAACACAAAGAAACGTACCATCGGGAAGAGATACGATGTCGAGACTGAACTCATCGCTGTCACGTCGAGCTAGCAGCATCTTGGCGCCAAGTGTGATGATTGTCAGGACAATGGCCAAGGCCACCACGCCGGTAAAAGCTTCGATGTATGGCATCCAATCACTTTGGATGTAGTTACTGTCCGCTGATGGAGGGAGAAAATTCAAATAATTACACGATTTTATGGCAGTCGTGAAAGGATTTTAATCTTTTATTTTGCTTACATGTTTTAAAATAAAACGCTGCCTGTTCACTGCGGAAGACCAACGAAGCACTTAAGACTTTTACGAGAGAAATGCAAGGGAACCCGTGAAATTGAAATTTTCTTACGATTTTCGTATTTTCAGGTGTGCCAGGTGGTATGGTTATGTATTTCATGAAATATGTCATTCAATAGGGTTATACGAACTAAGAGGGTTGTATTGATGATTTTAGTGATTATAAAATTTGTAAAAACATCCTTGTTACGGTCGCAAATCATATTTTGTTCAACATACAACCTGACACTGACCTACAAATTGCAATAAAATGTAAGAAAATTTTAATTTCGCGGGTTACCCTGGCGCTTCCTTCTTAAGGACAATTTTAATAACACTATGAGACCTCAAAAAGGCTACTGTGGTGAAGACAGGCATCTTTGTTAATGAGATCACGCCACGTATAGTGTGAAATATAGGTGTACTGTTAGCGGTCAGCCCCATCACTACCTTGCTGGCTGGCTAAAAATATTACCACGAGTTTACTATAAGCAGGGGCGGATCTACTTAAAGGCTTTTTGGGCTGCAGCCCAGGGCCCCGTGGATACAGAGGGCCCCCAACCGAACTGAAAACAATAGACGATATTGTCAATAATAAAAATTATCTAGAATTAAAAAAAATACTATCATAATAAAATGGCAATTGGTTGAGTAGGTAATTAGGTAGGGCCCCTAAGCAGTATTAGCCCAGGGCCCCACAAATTCAAGATCCGCCCCTGACTATAAGCCTATACGCACGGACGCGTTTTTCCCGCGACGATTGTCTTTTAGCGCACTGAAGAGAGAGTTGAAATCTAACAGTGAGTTTTTTCGATGCGATGCGATGTTGGATTCTCAATGCTCCGCTCGATACCGACAGAAAATTCAGTGAGTGATAAAATCTCGCCGCGATATTTTTACATCCGTACGAACGTGGGCTAAAGTTATAGTGTCGGAAAGAAGAAAATTTGATTAGATCCGGTTATCCAGCTGCCGAGGTCGGTTATCAACAAGATATGCTCATCATACCTTCTGAGATCGCAGGCAAAGTGTGCAGGTAGATGACCCTCTCCTCACTTCTGCCGCGAGCGTTGCTTGCGTACAACACTGCCGTCATGTTGGCCTGGCCCACAATATTGGGCAGGTAGAAGTAGCCGGATTTGTCGGAAACGTTCTTGATACGTGTGCCGTCTTCGTCCACTATATCCAGGTGAACCGTCTGGGGGCGGCCGCCGTCCCATTCTGTGAACAGTCGGCATGGTACGTTAGCACAAATATATCCTACAGTAGCATCCTAATTACGTATCACGCTTTCAGTCACAATCTGAATCATTTTGTACCATTGCTTCATATGTTCGGAAAATTTGTCTGCTCAACAACGTAAGTAACGCAATAGAATAGAATAGAATAGAATACTCTTTATTATGTACACCATATAAATGAATGAATGAATGAATGTTGTAGAAGTGTCAAAATGAGAGCCATTGCTACTGCAGTGCGATTCTGTAACCATCTCACCGTGAAAACTTGGGTGAAGTGAGCGTGGAGTGAGCTGTCAATAGTGTCAATTCCTAGCAAAAACAAACTCACATCACCTAAGTTTTCACGGTGAGATTTTTACAGAATCGACCGGCTGTTACTGTGTTACGCAATTACCCGCTGGTTGATGTTGGCCTAAATAGGTAGCTACTATGAAGTAAGAAGTTTAATTTCAATTATGTACCTAAACGTGTTCTGTAAAGCCTTGTTTTTATGGTAAACAAAGTTGCGCAACAATAGCAGGTTTTTTGTTACTGAAAACATGATTCAGACAACAATGTCAAAAAATATGATTCAGACAACAATGTCAAAAAATAAATGTGTCCAACAACAACAAAAAAAAAACATTTTGCAGTCAGTGTTACAGAACTCGGTACCATGATAGAAGCAACTTACTTCACCAAATTCTATAATATGTGTAAATTAAATTCATGGTTAGCAATAATATCTCACTTTTCACACACTGCGCCCTCAGAGAGTTCGGGTAAATCCTGCGCACATTGCACTCAGGCAGTTCAGGGGGTCCTCCAACAGATATGTTGTAAGTGCATGGTTTCTTCTGCTCTCCGAAAGCGTTGGTGGCTCGGCAAAGGAGTACGCCGATGTCTGCATCTCGCGACAGCCAGGTCAGGGTTGAAGCGTAGCGATTAGGGTAACCTTCGACTTTCTGTAATGTTAGGGCTTAGTATCAGAATTCTTTTTGTAGAAATTTTAAGATGACTAAGTATCTCACAAAAACATACTGTTCGAGCAGATGGCCTAGTATTCCCGGCCCCTGATATACGGATATAGCGAGAAAACGTCCTAGATCCAAAAAATATAAGAATGCGATAACGTGATAACCAATTTCCACTGAGAATGGTTTTTTTTTTTATTTGAAATGGGTTTGCTCTTGACTCTAGTCTAGGTCAGAGATGACAGAGACAAAGTCTACGATGGAGTGAGCTCACCCAGAAGAAGCCTGTTCACTCTTACTTTGAAGAGATTCGGGTTGTATGCACTCGGAAACACAAACGCAGGTAGAGAGCTCCACTCTTTTGCTGTGCGCATTATAAAGGACATCGCACAAGGGGTTTCTTTAGTATCAGCAGCGAAGTATTACAGGCCGATCATGCTAACAGTACATACAGTCATACTCACAGTAAAGCTGGTGTATAAGGTCTTTGAGTCAGCAAAGGTCCAACTGAACTGAACCGGTTCAGGAGATGCGTCAACAATGCACCTCACCGTCTCTGCCTCCCGGGCCACAACACCTATCTTCTCTTCGTGACCAACCTGGCAGGTTGGGCGGTCTGTGGAAATATGGTCATTGTGGTACATGTATTTTTTTTTTGCAATTGAGTCAATGCCGACTAATCTGCCAGTGTCACCTATAGACGGCAGCGCACTGGCGGGCCGTCGACTTTGCACTTTGTGGTCTATAGGTTCTGTTACATGTAAATAGAGGGTATATTTCTTAACGAGTATGGTTACTGGATTACTAATTATTATAGAGTAATGTCTGCCTATCGCGGAGAAGACCTGGAGGCCTGTAACTCAAAAGTGATGATGATTAATGTCTGTCGTTCTAATGGCAGCATTACGATAATATGCGTAGATTGCCTTTTCCCAATTATGTTAGGGTCGGCTTCCAGTCTAACCGGATGCAGCTGAATACCAGCCGGTCGATTCTGTAAAAATCTTACCGTAAAACTTAGGTGAAGTGAGTTTGTTTTTGCTAGGAATTGACACTATTGACAGCTCACTCCACGCTCACTTCACCTCAGTTTTCACGGTGAGATGGTTACAGAATCGCACTGCTGTATTTTACATGGAGCGACTAGGTATTTATTATTTATTTTATTAATAGATTTGAAAATAAAGATCATGAAAATATAACTTGCGTATTTTATTTTTAAGGGGCTTGTATGTAGAATTTCTTATGTTTTTCTGGATGACTCGCTTTTACCCCGCCCCCCTTATTTAAAAGCAGCTACGTCCGTGAATAGTATAATGTGGAGAAAAAAAGGCACCTTCCTGAAAAAAACATCCTGTCGAGTGCGAGGCCCATGGTGTAGATACAGTACTAGTGCAAAATGTTACTAGAAATACCAGTCAGTTCATTGGCGGACTAAGCCCGCCGGGAGCCCGGGGCGGCAAGACAAAAATTAAATAAAGCCCCCAGATGTTCTCAGTTACATACTGTACAGACGCCAGCACATCAACCTACTACAATCTGTCAAATTTCTTTAATATATTTTCAACTTTATCGCTAAAGCATAAGGTTCAAAGGGGATTGGGAAAATTTGGCAGTTTCGGGTAGGTTGATGTGCTGGCGTCTGTACATTCGAAACGCCATCTACAATTCTACATATCTTATCGAGAACTAAGGAAAAAAGATAAAAACAAGATTTAGCAAAAAGTACTCATTCACGACTAGATTCGAACTTTACACACTTAGAACTGCAGTCATTGACCTCTAATAAACAAGATACAGGTCAGTGTCTGCAGTCCACCTCTTTCCGTACGAGACTACTTGAAGGTTACTGGACTATGTGAAATAAATAATGTTTTTATAGAGCCGCGTCTCATTATTAAACTATAGATGGCAGCTCTTTCTTTACCGAAGTGGTGCTTGTTTTGTTCTAACTGTTTCCACCTGGATCTTCGTTCCGACTGTTTTAGTCAGAGAGTCATATTTAGGTTCAGACCTTCCAGAGGCCAATATTTAAATTTCTTTGCTTCCGGCACAACTAATGTAGTCTGTGACAGCAATCATTGAACATTTTGACTGATTTTGACATTGATATGACAGTTCGCAGTCCTGACACATTGCCATAAGCCTGACATCCTCTGATTTTGGATTTCCCCTAGCTCCTTACAAAAATAAAATCCCTCATAAGTATATGAAATAAAATACAAACAAAAATACGTTACTAAGTATAAAACAGTAACTTATGTCTAGAGATCGGATATGCGGATGCATATTTACCTAATGTGAATTTTTAGCCATGAAAGTATGGAATCGGCTGCTTAAAAGATTTTTTCCAATGATATTATAATAAATAAGTGTAACTTATGATATTATAAGTGTAACTTAAAAAGTCAATGATGTTATAAGTGTAACTTATAATATCATTGATTTTTTCTGTGAAGTCCAGGATGCCAGGAACACCGGAAATGCATAACTAGTCAGGTGTATAGTAAGGAAGCAACAATTAAATTTTTTTTTATAAAATAAAACCCTGGGTAAGAATCCTGGGATTTTTTTTATGTTGTTGTTCTGCAATCCACAATCTAAGGGGATTGCGTATCTTTTTAGATGTATATTTATTTAAAATTAATGTTTAATTTTAAACATTTTTTCAATAGGTACCTACTATAAATAAAATTATTCTAAATATATGTAGTCCGTTATCTTATGTTGACGTTGTTTGCTATTGCAGTTTTGTTATCTACCCACCAACTTTATAATATGTAGTATTGTAGGTAGATATGTATCCGATTCTATAGTCAGAAAAAAACACAAAATTACGGAATCGCGAGATTTTCTACGATCGATACAAAAGTGCATTCCCATTTGAAAGTAGGTAAATATACATCCGATTCTATAATCAGAAACCTACATTTCTCGATCCTGGAACCGCAACCATCCAGATTTGTGACCAGTGAAGGGAAAGAATGTGACCAGCTTGTGGGCTGGTCACATTCTTTTCCAGAGATCAGAGAGCTAAGGGTGAGTGGCATGGCAAGCCAACAGAGGTCGATCCGGTCCGCGTTGATTATGAAATCTAAACTCACTTGTTTTCCTACTGACAATATTTGGATAGGTCTGTGGCTAGGTCTGCAATCGTGTGAAAAGTCTGGTAAAAACCGTAAAAACCTCTTTAGAAACTAGTAGCCAAAGGCCACAGTTTTTCCTCAGTATAATTTCATTAAAATATCCCACCGTACCTACATACAAGTGGGTAGGTACTTACATCCAACATTTACGGTAACTTTGTCCTGGAACACCTTGTTTGGGAAGTAGGCGTTGTAGGCCCTGCAGACCAGCTCATTGCGATGGTCGCGGAGAGATAGCACCAGCGACAGCGATGAGACCGTGTAGTTACCGTCGTGAAGTTCCTGCAATTGAAACATGGATAGGTTTTGGAAGATTCCAGTTTATATAATAAGCCTCGTGTTCTAGGGAATCAAAAATTGCACAAACCTACTTCATAAATCCATAGTTCCTTCTTACCGAATACCATTTCTTTTTCAGAAATACTTATAGGTCTTTCTTAATTTTAAAATTGACGAATTTTTTAACACGTTTTCAGTAAATTCCTTACTTTTTAAACGTTGCATAGGGAGATATTTAAACATATTTGGCCCGAAAACTCGAATACGAATACACGAATACTGCGACCAACTTAGATGCAGCGCTCGCCGGTCGCTCTCGCGGCACCGCTCGCTTCGCTTCCCTGTCACCACTCGCTACGCTCCCGCGGCAACGCTCGCTTCGCTCCCATGGCACCGGCTCGCTTTGCTCCTGTGGCACCGCTCGCGTCGCATGCTTGTCTCTTGCGCGTTTGATCACAGTCCTAAGTTCTAACCTAACCCATTTGGTCGGCGTACACTAACTTACTTACTACGAACAAATGTGAGCAAAGACCGGAAGGTTAAAAAGAGGCTCATTTACTAAAAAAAGTGTGCATAAATAGAAGCCCAGAACCTGTAATTTATCAAAGCGTACATCATTAGAAGGTCTATAAGTTTACAGGATTCATTATATTTAAACTGTGACAATTTCACAAACCTGCTGAAGGCCACATAGCCACTAGCCATGAACGAATCAGAAAGGCACACGACGACGGTGCAGAAAAAACACTTTCCTGTACCATACCATCCACAAAAACAAAAGAAACTAGGTACCGTCGTCAACTTAATGTGATGCGAGGGCGTGGCGACGATGAGCTTGCTTGAATAAGATGCGGGCTGTGAGTGGGTGGCGGGCTGTCGAGCCTACCGCACAGACCGCGACGTACTCGTTTGAACAGCTCCTTGTTGGGAGGGGCAGCATTATTGGCAAGATGGCCGATGTGCGGATGACAGAAGTGTCATTAAACTTTTCACGCTGCTGGTGGGAACTGTGGCTGAGGATTTACGCTCTCTTATGTTTGACCCCCGACACAAACAGAGGGGTGTTATAAGATTTATCTGTGCGTGTGTATCTGTGCGTCAGTCTGTGGCATTGTAGCTACCAAACGACTGCACCGATTTAGTTTTTTTTTGTTTGTAAGGTTACTTGTTCTTAGCTATGATTCAATGAAATCTGTTCTTACTTAGCTCTTTTCTAGCTGATGAATGGATGTGAGCATTTTCCACAGGTCTGATTGAGTCGAAATTTGGTATTCTGTTACTTCAATTATATAATAAGAACATGCTGAACTGATACCTGAAATTTACAGGGTAGGTACCCAACTCCCTCACAAACACACAGCAGAGGTATCGCGTAAATTTCAGGCTTATTGGAATTGTCTCAATAAATAGATGGCGACCAGGGTCTGATTATGGAGTAGGAAAGAAAAATGAGGATAAATTTGTGAAGGATTCTAAGTTAATTTCACGCGTTTAATCGATATAAATTTTCGTACACGTTGTAGTACCTTTTGTGGCGAATTAGTGTATGGATGAAAGAATGAATAACACGATTTGATAAGGTATGGCGCGACGCTGAATGTAATAAGGCATGGAGGGGTACGGTGCGGAGTACATAGCAATACGGACATGGGAGGTTATGGGGGACCAAATGAATGTAGGTATCATTACGATTTGGTTTTTATTTTATTTATTTATAGTTAATGAAAACGGTACAGTCGCCGTCATATATTGTAGCAGGCAAGGTGACCAAATACTTCTGAACAATTGAAGAGCTCCATTCCAATAAGTTCTAAGTCAGAAATGTCAAAAAGAAGATAAACGAGAAAATATGAATAACTATTTAGTTAGTGTATAGATACTGACAATAAACAATCAGCTGTTAAAAAATTGAAATAAGAATGTAATGTAATTATTAGGTACTCTGCACTTAATACATATTTTTTCAAAAAATGCTATTTGTAATCACTGATTGTTTCCAAAATGAGTTAAGTCTTTCCACAAACTGTACTAAGTCTTAACTTAGCACATTTTGGAATAAAATCACCTAGTACTTTTTGAATAAAACAATAGAACATTAGAAAGGAAACTACTTTTTATTATGCAAAATAAGCTAGGTAATCAAGTTAAGAGGAGTGTGACCCTGTAAGCCTCCATACAAAAGGCGTTGACGTTTCCCACCCCCTAAACCTTATCCTATTGTCATAGGTTTTCAATATGTTGAGGAAATACTGAAGAACTAGGTTTGTACATTTTGATTTTCATGATATTTTGCATAAATCAAAAAATGTACTAAAATGACTAAGCACGCTTTGGAGTAAAATAGACTGGAACTTAGCACGTTTTGAGAATGAAACCTCAAATTCAAATTGATATTGTAGCTGACTTAGTAGGATTTGGAAAAAAAAATGTTTTTCTGATAAGCCGTTTCTAGCCATAGACGAAAATCAAACAATTATCTCGATAAAGTTAAAAAAATGACTTAGTACATATTGGAATGGAGCTCTTCAATTATAAATGTCAATAAGTTCCATACACTACAAGTTACCATACCATTAATATCTGAGCAGATGCTTGTCAATAATTTCTATACGTGTGTATAGATATTATTGACAAGCACAAACCTATTTGAGGCTGTCAGTTCGTCACGTCGCGACGTGACGAACTGACAGCCTCAAATAGGTAGGTACAATGCGTGCCACGAAAGATGAGACTTGACCCCGCCTCCCCCGCCTCTTTCCGCCGCCCCTATGACGTCCGGTTTCGTCCCGCACTCAGACCTCATACCGCTAAAGATACCTAAAATCGTGTACTGCGCATGTCAAACCACGTGGTGTGTCAAGTCTCATCTTTCGTGGCACGCATTGTAACTATTCAGACGCTATACAACGTTTATTAGTAAGGGGGTTAGTGTGCAAACACACGAGTGACACGGGTAATAAAAAAACCGTTCCCAACGACGAGCGTGAGCGTCAGGGGTTGTTTTTAACCGACTTCAAAAAAGGAGGAGGTTTTCAATTCGACTGTATATTTTTTTTCGTATGTTTGTTACGCCACATCTCCGGCAATTGTAAATCGATTTCAGAAATATTTTTTTTTATGGATACGGCTCAGGGGTGGTCCCATATATGTAAATGTTATTAACTTTAGTAGGGTAGTTTTTGAGTTAGCTTCAATAATACGTATTTTTGCCACTTAGTTTATATTGATGATGTTATAATAACTTCCTGTCACTGATATTTACATAGAAAGTAGTTTTATACGAGTTTGTGTGGGGAAAGTAAAACTTAAAAGTGAAAAATAAAAACTTTTTACAAAAAAAAAACGACTTCCAAATAAGTCACTACAAAGTGAAAAATAACTTTAATTTCGGAAGTTGGTGGCAAAAAACGAAAATGCGAACCCTACGAGAGCGACTTCCGTAATTAAAGTTATTTTTCAGTTTGTAGTGTCTTGTTCGGAAGTCGATTGTTTTGTTTTTGTAATTTTTTTTATTTTACTTTTTTTTGGTCTTTCTTTACAAGTTAGGTACTACTGGCTGATTTTAATTTTATCGGAAGTCGGAAAGACTGGTGAAAGGCTGACCAACGCCAAAATTAAGGTCAGCGCCTCAGCGGGATTGTTTGGTCAGCGGGATTGGCCTGGTCAGCGGGATTGTCCGAAAGGGTTACCTACCGCTGGCTCGTAACATAAAGGGCTAAGGAAGGAACACGGGTGGGTTTTAGTCAGTAAGAGTCTGACACTCCCTTCCGCTCTACCCAGAGCGGGAGGGGTCATTTGATGATTTCCCATCCTCAAAAAAAAAGCCAATATTAAATAAGTAAGTACCTACTTATAGTACCTGAATATCTCAATCGTTTGTATACCGTAAAGTTACTCATTCAATAAATAAATGCATATGTAGTAGATATACTGACCTATATACAGGGTGTAAGTTTAATCACCGTTATCCTCTTAATGGGTCATTGTACTCATCATTATGAACAACTTTTACTATGGAGCCACCACTAAAATCGTGAAAAAAAAATCAGCTGTTCCCTACATTTATGTTCGCTTAACTCGTCAAAATGTAGGGAACAGCTGATTTTTTTTTCGCGATTCCAGGTTAGGTCCCATAGTATAAGTTGTTCATAATGATGAGTACAATGACCCCTTAAGAGGATAACGGTGATTAAACTTACACCCTGTATAGTACGGTATCAATAGTGGAATAGGCAACCCGCAAAAGGCTTATATCCTTCAGTGGGACGATATAGGCCGCGAACAAAGGCATTCAAATTCCTTTATAATATACTAGCAAGTAGCAACCCACTCGCTCCTGGGCTCTATTCTCTAAGTCCGTCAACGTAGATACGGACCCGTCCGAAAGTAGTTAATCTGTCAAAATAAGTTACAAATAAAAAAATTCGTACTTACGACGAAAACACATCGGGATAAGGGACAATTGCCAAAATGTGTGTTGTCATTCATTCTTAGTTCGGGGGCCCGAACTAGTCATAAGACCGTCAGTAATACGGAGTAGGACACGCTTGTCATTTTCAGCCGAAACTATGGATTTTTATGACGGATTTTATGACTTGAAAAATCGTCGAGATTTGTTTATTACATTAAATATGCAAGTTTTATGTATTATTAGGGTTCCGTACCAAAATGGTAAAAAGGGAACCGTTATGGTGAGACTCAGTCTGTCTGTCTGTCTGTCTGTCCGCTTGTCACAGCTGGATATCTCAAGAACTTCTAATGCTATCAGATCGATTTGAAATTTAGAATATTCTAAGATGACGTTTGCTGACACTGATATAAAGACGAGATATGAGGAATTTCAAATTTCTATAGAAAACTTATTTTTCTCATAAGTAACTCGTCTTTAAATCAGTATCCATTCAAAACATATATTTGGCAACCTAGATATTCTGTAATCCAATCGGAATAAATACACACTAGGTACATGAAGAACATGTTTGATTTACAAGTTATTTTGGTATCAAGTATGAACTACGCATGCTTCGCCGGCCCCTTTTCTTGTTACAATTGAATTAGGCATCTGTAGCCAAACTAGGCGAAAGGCTATCAGGATTCTCAATTCTCTACATGATGGTAAATTTATTTATTTATTCTAAAACAAAACACCAAATTACATTAGTTTAATACACATTACAGACGCCAGCACATCAAGCTATCCGAAACTGTCAGATTTTCCCAATCAACCTTTAACCTAATACTTTAGCGATAAAGTCGAAAATCTATAATAAGAAATTTGACAGATTGTAGTAGCTTGACGTGCTGTCTGTTCAATAACGAAAAGTATCAACTTTCATTCATTCGCGCTGACATCACTGTCAGCAGGGCCCGATCTAGGGGGGGGGGGGGGTTCAGCCCATAGGGGCAAAATTGAGGGCACCGGGCAGTTGCACGGGGTCCTTAAAAATCTTACAAAAATTAACATGCTTATCAAACCGACAAAAAGCATTTTTAATGGTTTTTCTTTTAAAAAAATGCTATTTTTGCGGCTGTAAATTTTTAGACGGACGGAAAATATGTTATTTTAAAGTGCTATCCATACTACCCATACTTTATAAATTCGAAAGTAACTTTGTCTGTCTGTCTGTATGTTACCTTTTTACGCCTAAACCACTGAACGGATTTCGATAAAATTTTGATGCCTCGTACCTATTGATATCCGAAAATACCCCATGTATGTTCCGCGATTTTTGATAGTTTAAAAGATATGAATTTATTCTTCGGGGACATCTTTAAAAATTTATAGCTTTTATTCTTTTTGCTCGAAAACGTTAACTCGATAGTAAATGAAATCGATGAATTAAGAGCGCGACAGTTCACTACCTCGATGCATCAAAATCTCGAATAACTATAAGCTCGAATCATCGGCAGCGCGAAGGCCCATTATCTTGAAACATCATTTCCCGAAATACCATCTAATCAATTTCTGTTTTTTGCCATTTGGCTACAGAACCCTACAAAACCATATCTAGGTAGACGTGCTGTTCGGATGACAATACATTTAGTTTTAAGACTTGATGCTGCAAAAAAAGGCAACCACAATCGTATTTTTTTTATTAACCTTTTCTTCATACTCGTAATTTATTTTTCATAACCCTACACTTTAAAATATTTGGAATTTGGATAGAAATACTTATCTAATCATTGGTACCTAAAAGTTTATGGTTTGTGTTATCTGTAGATGCAGATTCTACCCACCTTATGCACAGAGGGTCGGACCATTGTGGTTCCGATATGCCAGGTGATGGCCGGTGGTGGGGTACACCCCACCACGACACAGTCCACCACGCGCGGCTGACCTGCCTCGAACTCATAGTTGTTGTTCATGCGGATCTCCACGCTCATAGGGGGTACTAGAATGAAGTCGTAATTCGTAAAATTATAAGCAGAAGGCACATATCTATGGACAGACTAGAAACTGAGCCTAATGTAAGTTGTGTAAAGGCTTGTACACACAGGCGCGACCCGACACGCGTCACAAAGGCACCGCAAGTCGCAGCAACGAGCGGTGCCTTTGTGTAGCGCGCGATTCGCGTCGCGCGTCGCGCCTGTTTGCAATCGCTTTATCATAATCGAAATTTCATGCCTATTCGATTCGATGATAATAATCCGGTTCATGAACTATATATAGAACAGTCGAAGCAGTCAAAGAAATTTCGAACAACAATATGACTATTTCACCACGCGAAGTTAAAAAGGAAACATATAGGTAAATTGTGTTCACATTCTGAATACAACTCTGATACACAACACGCCTACAGGGTGTAACGTTGCCAAACATCAAGTGTCCCTTTGGTACTTACGGTACATTCTGATGTATACACCGGCCACCAACGGCTCGGAGACATCAGAATTCTGCGCCAAGCACTCGTAATGTGCCTTGAGATCTCCCCTTGAGAGGTTGTGGAGATGGATATCACCGCGCAGTATGCGACCAGGACGAGAGGTAAACGCTCGCTCTACTAACACGCCGTTGCGATGCCAAGCCACCTCCGTCCTCAGGTTGTCTGTAACTTAAATATTATGGTCTTTCAGAGGGGGAAATTGATCTATTTAACACATAATATTACTTACTTTCATGAGTGTAGTGCTCACCGCGTCCTACTAGGTATCAAAGTAGGTAACGTTCAAGTTTCGTCAGAAATGGTCTGAATATTCTTGATGTTATAAAACAATTACAAATTGTTTAAATCATATTGTTTCAAAACCTTTTCCGAATACACGACAGACGTAGAATACTTCATATTAGTTAGGTTAATAACTACCTAGCTACAGCCTCTTTTTTTTAATTTATTGTTTTATTTATCTTTATATTATAACGAGCTTTATATAGTATAATATTTTCACATTTTTTTTATTTAATACTTACCAGCGTCTACTTGGCAGACCAAGGAGAGGTCGGAGCCAAGACTGAGCGGTCCCACGAAGCCTTTGTTGAGCAGTTCTCCATCGCCTGTGTAAATCTTGGGCATTCCGGTTGGTTCTAGAAAATTAAGTCATGTTTCTGTTGAAAATTTACTTATTTTACGCCCGTAGATGAGTATTCTAGTTAAGATCCCAGTTTCAGATTTTATAAATTAACCTTGAATTAAATGCAGATGAAATTATCTGTCGGATATCAATTTTTTTTTACTGACGTAACAACGCTTGGTACCCGAATCCATGGTATCAGGACGCGCGTCGATGTCCCTACCTCGCTGTACCTATAATTTCTAGAAGCTTGAAATTGAAATACACATTGCTCTAGGACAAGGGTCTTTGTCATCAGAACGCTAAAGACGAGCATAATACCGAATCCCTGCCCAAAAACCCAAGCCCACCCAAAAGAAGCCCAGGCAAAAACCCAGCCCAGAGCAGTCTACAGTCATGAGCACGTGGTGTATGATCTGTGCTTGAATGTAACAAATGACTATCCTATCACAAGAAGCATCCGGGTCCTGTCCCAATACAATGAATTACTATTCCTGATATAAAAACGTTTAACATACATACATAAACTCACGACTTTTTCCCATGGAGGTCCGGGGTAGACACTGGGCAGAAACTACAGAACGCCACCTGCTGCGATCCTGCCATACTTCTTTTCTATCGTTCATATATTTTGGCCTTACACGCACGCCGGCTGCTTTCTGAAGAACATCATCAAGTACTCCCAAAAAGTATGTTGAACTTACCAACTAGCTTTAAATTAATGACGTAGTCCACTGATGGCGAGGCTTGGTAATGGACTCTGCAGCGGTAGAGTCCTTCATCGCGGTCGGTCATCTTCTTGATGACCAGCGAGGTGTTGTCACACAATCCGGACTCGCAGGTGAAACTGAAGATGTGGTCACGGGTTGCAAGCCTGCAAGAGACAGGTATGAGTGCCAATTATTCTTCGGCCGAAAAATTTCAACGACATTTTGTTACTAAGAATCATGATTGTACTGCGATTGTTAAGCCCCAGGCTCATTGCTGATGGATTCGATTACCAAATCGGGCAGTGTCATTGGGTTTTAAAATCAGCAATTCTCAGCTGCAGCCCAGAGTCTAAAGACCCATGAGGGACTAACTTTCTAGCGAACATCCACTTGTATACAGTATACACCCCTGACAACCTCCCTTATGGGATGTTGGCGTTATGTTATTTTTTTCAAAGTGTATTGTATATTAGCCTAGGTTAAACGGAACGTGAGTCAAACAACAAGTTCCATTTCTATAACACCATCAACATTATCATTGTATTATACCCACAGCATATCGTCACTCTCTAGCAGAGTGAATTCAGAGCTAATACAAGGAACTCCAATAAAGCTAAAATATAGAAATCGACCTTTGGTAACTAGAACAATGGGGAATAATCCACGTGCGTGTTTTTTTTTAAACTGACGTTTAACAGTGGAGATCAGTCCTTTTCATGAAATTACAACGCCACTTTTATTTTTAAGCGACTTCAAAAAAAGGAGGAGGTTATCAATTCGGTTGAATTTTTTTTTTATGATTGTTACCTCAGAACTTCTTTATTCATTACCAGATTTGGAAAATCCTTTTGTTGTTTGTAAAAATATACTTACGGATAGGTCCAGTAAAAAAAAAAAGAAATTTCATCAAAGTCGGATCAGTACTTTGATTTTTAAACCCAAATTATTGGTAAAACCGGCCAAGAGCGTGTCGGGCCACGCTCAGTGTAGGGTTCCGTAGTTTCCCGTCCGTCACAATAAGTGTTCCCACTTATAAGTTTAAATGTGGGTATCCATTATGTTCGCGCTCCAGCAGCGCTCCGCGCTCCTTCAACTGCTCCCGGTAGTGGGTACGTGCGCGAACACGGAGCGTGCATCATTGCACGCTCCGCGGCAGGCGCTCCGACTCGTGACGGTTTTTAGCGCGAACACAAAGGGATACGTTCAGGATAATAAAATATGTAAACGAAGTTAAAAAAATGCTTGCATATACTACTACAAACTTAGTCCAGAAATTATTTTGTACAACTTTTTGTCTTTTTTGTACAAAAATGTTGTTTCCATCAAGTTCAAAATAATTTTCCTAGAAAGTCCTTATAAAGTTCTACTTTGCAGATTTTTTTCATATTTTTTTAACTTATGGTTCAAAAGTTAGAGGGGGACACACACATTGTTTTTTACTTTTGGAGCGATTATTTCCGAAATTATTGACATTATCAAAAAATGATTTTAGTAAACCCCTATTCATTTTTAAATAACTTTCCAACAATATATCACACGTTAGGGTTGAAATTAAAAAAAAAATCACTTCCCACTTTACATATAGGGGGGCTACCCTAATAAAACATTCTTTTCCAATTTTTATTTTACCTCTTTGTCGGCGTGATTGATATACATATTGGTACCAAATTTCAGCTTTCTAGTGCTAACGGTCACAGAGATTAAGCGAGGACGGACAGACGGACAGACAGACATGGCGAAACTATAAGGGTTCCTAGTTGACTACGGAACCCTAAAAATTCAAGTTAACGAAATTGCATAATTTGCTTTCCTATGAATATTCAGTGTTAGCTTAGTGGAATTGTCATGGGATGCATTGTGGCTATAAGTGCAACTTCAAAAAGGAGGAGGTTCTCAATTCGGCTGTATTTTTTTGTATGTATATGTATGTTATGCGATATCTCCGGCAATTGTAAATCGATTAAAGAAATAGTTTTTTTAATGTATATGCCTCAGGTGGTCCCATATAAATTTTATTAACTTTACTGGGGTATTTTTGCCACTTAGTTTATATTGATGATGTTATAATAACTTCCTGTCACTGATATTTATATAGCAAGTAGTGTTATACGAATTTGTGTGGGGTAACTAGGTACAACTTAAAAGTGAAAAATAAAAACTTTTTTACTAAAAACAAAAAACAACAGACTTCCAAAAAATATTACAAAGTGAAAAAATAACTTAAATTTCCGAAGTCGGTGGCAGATAACGAAAATGGGAACCCAACGACACCGGCCTCCGAAATTGAAGTTATTTTCACTTTGTAGTGTCTTTTTTGGAAGTCGATTGTTTTCTTTAAGTCGTCAACATCCAAATGCAACTTCGGAACGCACCTTCATTTGAAGCTAAACTAGCTTTATTTAAGCTAGAATCACTGACCTCTATTAAACATATAATACAGGTCAGTGGCCAGAATAGTTGAGGATTACCGAAAGTTATTAGCCGGTCGATTCTGTAAAAATCTCACCGTGAAAATTTAGGTGAAGTGAGTTTGTTTTTGCTAGGAATTGACACTATTAACAGCTCACTCCACGCTCACTTCACCTAAGTTTTCACGGTGAGATTATTACAGAATAGCAGCGCAGTTAAACGTCTGTGCGTGTTAAAGGTAGGGAAAATAGAACTTTAAAGTTCACATTCAAAACTGTGTAAACTGAAGCAATATTTGGCTATATATTCCTTATATATGCTGCACTATTACCTACACGTTTCCTACCCATCAATGTCAAGATGTCTACCATTAAGTACCTACATAATAATATCTAGGGCAGGATTTTAAAGTTCAACTCTGGCAAGCTGACACGATAAACTCGACTATTCAATATTTGGATTTCATAATGCCCGTCAAGATTGATGATTGATTGATGACTTTAATGATTATAATTCTGTAAATACATATTTGTTACGGCCGCGATTCATATATTAATCAACGGACAACTTAATACTGACCAGCAAATTCCAAAAAACCTAAAAAAAAATGAATTTCGCTGGCTACCCTGGCGCTTTCGCCTTAAGGCTCGTACACACTGGCGCGACGCGACACGCGACACAAAGGCACCGCAAGTCGCGCGACGAGCGGTGCCTTTGTGTCGCGCGCGATTCGCGTCGCGCGTCGCGCCTTTGTGTAGGAGCCGTTAAGGTTCGTACACAAAGCGCGACGCGACACGCGACACAAAGGCACCGCAAGTCGCACAACGAGCGGTGCCTTTGCGTCGCGCCTGTGTGTACGAGCCTTTAACCTTTTTTCGACACGTTTAGATATTGCATTGTCATGATAATCAATATTTTTTGTTTCAATTTCATGGATCTGCAGCTAAAATTATAATAAAATCTCAAAGCAGGTATTTGATTGAATCGGAAACTTTGAGCACATTTAAAATAATGATATTGCACAGAAATGAATAAATAAAGGCTAATTGCGTTTTGTTTTTACTGAAACATTTTTCACGTTTTTTACTAAAAACAGGCACCTATAAAAATCATATTTAACTATAATCGAGTAGCTTAATAAAATAATAAGCTTTTATAATAAGGTACCTACATCACATTAGCGTTTAAAAGATCTTCGGAATATTATACCACTTGTGACCTCTCCTTTTCTTAGGTCTGTACTTTACTTTATTTGGCTGGTTAGTGCACTGTGTCAGTTAAAATATGATTCGCAACCGTAACAAAAATGAATGGGGGTTTTCGTGAAAATTTTCGACACCATTTGGCACCACTTTGGCAAGAGGTCTTCCATTTCGACAATGAATATAAAATACCTATATGATGACGTTCATCATTCGATTCATTCATTCGTTCATCATTCAGTTATGACTATACTTCTTCTTCTTCTTCTCTTCATCTTCGTAAAAGATAGCTTGATCTCTGCGACTGCTGTCAGTAAAATCACGCTTATGAAGTTCTGAATTTCATAGTAGTACAGACAGTACCTGTAAATGTCATACTTTATGGGCATGCCGACCTACTTAGTGATGGGCGATGAATCAACGTGACCACAGACTATAAACTATCGATATTTTAAATAAAACTTAATTTAAAATTAATAATTTTTTTAATTTTATTGTATATTTTATTTTAATATCATTACATTATTTACATTTGTATATACTTAATCTAAAATAATAGTGAGTAAATAAAATCCAATTTCTCACTTACTCATGTAACATTCCATCCGTCAACGTCCTATCCTTAGGTTTCGGGAGAAGACACGCCGCGTTGGGCTCAAAGGCCGAGTTACCAGGCCAGTTCGCCAGTTCTAGCGATTCAGAAACTGATTCACATATGGATTTGGGGTGTACTCCGTTACGAGAATAAATTTATTTTATACTTAAATATTCGTTTAATTTAGTAAAGTTTGTAATTAAATTAAACCCAATTAAATGTTACATTAGCATCGATAATAGTAAGAAACGTCGATAATTTCTATCGACAATTTTTTATATCATGACAAATCTAGGAATGTCAGTTTGACTTATGTCGCAGAGATCAAGCTATCTTTTACGTAGTATAAAGAAAATATAGGCTCTTTGACAGATGCCTGGACCTGACGTGCCAGTGCTGCCACCTAGCGAACGATATTTCAGAAACCCTCAACAGAAATGAAACTCCTCAAGTTAGAATTGGTCTCAAATGTCATGAAATAGTCATAAAATAGGGTAAAATAAACTTGAGACGGAAGTAGATATTGATGATTTTTATGATTATAAATAAAACGACTATGTATTTGTTACGGCCGCGAATTTTATTTAGATCGACATACAACCTGACACTCACCCGCAAATTGCAAAAACGATAGAAAATTTGAATTTCGCGGGTTACCCTGACGCATTCGCCATAAAGACGACATGTGTAATGTGCGTCTATTAACCAAAAAGATCGTCATCATTATCACCTGCTCAGCCTTTTCCCAACTATGTTGGGGTCGGCTTCCAGTCTAACCAAAGACTCGTATATAACCACCCATCGCAAAACCATTTTACATTTGCTATAGGTACTTATTTCATCAAGCTAAAATTCGGCGAACAAAACATCTATATTCGACCACACCACAGATATTTCGCAGGTAGAAAGGCTACACAATATTCCGGAACTATGGCTGAATTGTGTAAAATAATTATTTAAGTAAGTAGACTACTGCTACCACCGAGAGACGTGCTCCCGGGATGAAACGCGAGTAACATATACGAGATACTTATTTGCAAAATGAAATGATCTTTAGGATAACTTGCATTATTATTCCTTTGAGTGCTAATTTTACAATAGTCAGATAACGTTTATCTGAGGAATAAATATTGCGGTTTGACAGTTTTGGTACAGAAGGTATGCCAAACTGTCATAATTATTCTTCAGATATACCTAAGTTATCTGATTATTGAAAAATTTGCCTTAAACAATAAAAAAAACTATAACATTAAGCTCAGCTGACTCCTATTGTGCATAATATGAGTTAGCGTTTGTCTCATAATACCATCAACTCATAAAGGTTGCATGATAAAAAAACATGCAGGCTAAAAGCTCTTACAGCGCCTAAGTACTTATAGGTAAAAAGGGGTGATTACTGTGATGTGGTACTGGGGGCCTAAAAAGGCCACTTTCGCAGAATTATAAAAGGATGACATTTAGAATCATAAGATAATAAGATATAAGAGGAAGACATTCTGCGCCGACTCAAAGCAAATTAGGATATTATAACGAAATGAAATCAAAATCGTTGATTTGCATAAAATGTGCTAAGTACAAAATATGTTGCATAAAATATCAGTGCAAAGACACATTAAGTTATGAAATGATGGCATGCAAATATTTTAAATAGATAGGGTAGGTATGTAGTAACTTTATTGTCTATTAAGACAAATAACAATTTTTGGGTTTTA
The DNA here is from genome assembly GCA_963855955.1 of Luperina nickerlii. Classification (NCBI taxonomy): domain Eukaryota; kingdom Metazoa; phylum Arthropoda; class Insecta; order Lepidoptera; family Noctuidae; genus Luperina; species Luperina nickerlii. Next base: position 7,397,799 of record OY979662.1, read on the forward strand.
GGTTAGACGTCTAAGAACGAAGAGAACAATTTATTAAATTCATTACTTATTTATATGTTACACACACATTACATAAATATTAAGATACCTACAATGAAAATGACGATCGTGAGATTCCGGAAATCAATCGGGTTAGCAACAGCATAACAAACGTAGAATAGGCTGCACATGCAGTGGTAACAAAAACAGCCTGTATTCCATTGAAACTTCGTCAAGCCAACTAAAGGTCAAAGAATTACCACTGCAGGGCGGTCGACTGTACCAACAATGTCAAAAATAATATATTATTGGAAACTGTGCACATAAAAATCGCATTATTGCTTAACATCGGTCAAAATTACGGTAAAGCGCAGCATTATAAACATAATTGTTCCTTACCGTTTCTCAGCGTCTGGGTCAGGAAAGCGGTAGCGGAATTCTCGATCATTCTTCAGCCAGAGGACGTAGGATTCCGGGCCGTCAAGGAAGACCTTCGATTGACCGCAAGGTAGCTGCGCCTCACGTCCCCGCACCGCACGAAGTAGCACAACTTCTTTAACCAGACCTGTATTTTAAGGCTCCTTCAAACAGGTGCGACACGCGATAAAATCGCGCGCTACACAAAGGCACCGCAAGTCGCGCAACGAGCGGTGCCTTTGAGTCGCGCGCGATTCGCATCGTGCGTCGCGCCTGTTTGCAGGAGCCTTTAATTGTGTAGAAAAACATCGGAAAGTTCGTCAGATTTTTCAAGGATCCTTAAAAAAAGTTGGGTTAGATTCGTTATCACAAATCATCTTGTTCGGGATTCGTCAACATCATAATCATGGTCCATGCCCTAAGGACACTCATGATGCCTGCCGTCACAGAGCCACCTCAACTGTATGTGTGCAGCTTCGGCGAACGTTAGCACTGTAATGCTGTCTTGTACCGTCCATTTGTCAGTTACCTACACGAAGGTTCGAAGCCAACAGAACTGAATTTAGTTCAAAAGTTCACTGCCTAATCGACATTTGAATGGCTAATCCTCTTTGTTCACCTGAATGACGTCTATTGAAATATGTAGGTAGGTAGTGGCTGAACACATTCAATTTTCATCCTTCATGCACACAATTTATCTTTGAAGAAATTTAATCATTTCTGTCTTTTATGAATGCCGTCGCTGGTTCATTGATGGATGTCGAACGAGCCCTTGGGCAGGGTCTTTATGAGAACACGTGTCAAACTTTCTTTTGACGTCAATACGTGTATAGGTACTCTAAAATGGTTTTAAATTGAGTGCCCTGTGTTTGTATGTAACGTTCTAAAACTATCGATGGAAAACTAACTCCGTTTTTCATGCATAGTGCATAGGAATAACGAGCTAAAAAGGGCTTGTAAAATAGGGTATTTGACTATTTTATGTGTTAATGTTGTGATGTAGTAGTTGTAAGCAGTGGCGTGCCTAGGGGTCAAAATTAGGGAAAGCCCACAGATTTTCAACGTATAAAAAAACGGCCAACTGAGGGATTGGCTGATTTTCTTATTGTGTACGTGTGTGTTGCGAATGTTTGACTGGTATTTTTTAAAATATATTTTTTATTGATAGGTTTAAGTACGTTTGTTGTGAATTATGATTTTATTAGGGCAAGCCGGGCTTTTTGGCTTCTATGAAGGTACCGCCACTGGTTGTAAGGTATATAATAAGGTATCTTTATTCTAATATAGTCAGTGTATTCTCGAACTTCATTCGTTTCATTTGTCTCCTAAACACCCGACCTTACATGGCGACCCTGCCTGTAACAGTAGTCGGCACGGGCCCGCGCGCGTGTGTGCCATAAAAGGACAAAATATTATAAATAATCAGTGCAGTTAATGTGGACTTTAAAATGAAGCAAAAATACACTGGGCTCCCTAAGCACAAAAGGAAAAACAAGGAAAAAAAAAAACAAAAAGAAAAACAAATGTTCCACGTGTAAAGCCACGGGTGCGCTAAAGTTCACCTAAATTTTCAACTCCGATAATTGGAAATCCGAAAATGTTCTTCCTAACATTTTTCATCCTAACAATCACAATTCCTAACTACTGTCTCTAATGTTTATAATTCCGAAGCACTCAACTTCATAATGTCAGTAGCAATAAACATCTATTATACTTTTATTTCTTTTCCTATATTTTCTCAACATAACCATCTTTTACACTATTATTAAGTCATATCTTTTTTGTTTAGATTTCTTTTTATTCATAATAATCAGTATTAGGTATATCTAAGGCCAAAAGTGTCTTGGTGTTCTTGTCTCTGACTAACCGTTTGTCGTAAAAGCGATGTGGAAGGGATCTATAGGTTAGGTTAGAACTGTGATCAACTACGCTACCTCGAAATTGGTCGCGAAATTTTTCTAAGTATTTTTTTCATAGTGCCCCCAAGACGACACTCTGACCTGAATTTCATTAATTTAAGACAAAAATCACTTGATAAATGTTTCTTTCTGAGTATGAGTGAAAATATTATGGTAATTATGTTTAGGGATAAAAGCGTTATGATAAAAAACAGTAGGAGTTTAAATATATTTACAGTAATGATATTATTAATTGCAATTTTCGGAAACATGAGTGTTATGAACATCGCCGGTAGCACTACAAATAGTATGAAATTATGAATGTAAACTTTAGGATGAAAAATTTTAGGAAGAGTGATCATTCGGATTACAAACCATTAGGAAGAACAATTTCGGGTAAAGAACTTTAGGTGAGCTAATATGGACCCGTAAAGCCACACGTGGAACATTTTAACACTGCATGTGTATAAGGTTTCTTTAAAAATAAATACTTAGTTGATAACAACATTTTTATCAGGAATTATTTTATAGGCGATGCCAGAAGCACCCTGGATTGTCAGTCTCGCTACCACCTGCTGCCTGGCTAATATTCTTATCACGGCATGAGCTATTCATAATCAACTCTTTTCGATACGACGGAAGAAGTCCTTCGATTAAGGGGGATGCGGTGAGGTAGCCCGCGTAATTTGACTTTACTTACGTTTTTTGTAATTTGTCGGTCAGTGTCAGGTTGTATGTTGATTAAAATACAATTCGCGACCGTAATAAATACGGTTTTACAGATTTACAATAATTAGAATCAGCAATACAACTCCTCAAATGTCATGATTTCATGAAGTCATTCAATAGGGTAATTTGAACTTAGAGAGATGTATTGATGATGTTTATATATGATTATAATTCTATAAGTACCTGAATAAATATTTAGTTCACATCACCTGCTCGCTAACGTCATAAACCTGACCTAGAGCAAGTCATTTAAGCCCTAGGGTCTAGCCGGGCATTAATATTGTACTGAATTTCATAGTGACCCGCTGGTCATAATGTGATTTGAATTTGGAACGTCAACTGATAAAATCGAATGGAAATATTAACAAAAAAAAAAAAACACAGGTCGACCAAAAAGTTCTCACTTCATAGGTTTTAGTCACCGCGCGCCGTCGACGAACAAAATGACCGGTTGCTGTGGCGCTTATACCCCCCGCAAGGAATGTTGGATTTGGGCTGACACTCCATTGACGCTATTATACATATTGAGTTTAAAAATAGGCAGTAGGTATGTTAATAGTTAAAATAAATAAATTTTTACTAAATTTTTTAAGACCTTACTTGTGTTCGTCTAAAATTCGCCATTTTGATTTTATATAAGCAAAACCTACCCTATAACCTTCGCACGACCCAAACGATTCGATAGACACCTTATTTATGAAAATCCATTCGACCGTTAGGATGCTTTGAGGTTATAAGGAATTCCACATACAATAGCAGATTATTCAATTAGGGATTTATCCCTGATTCTAGTTCTAGGGCTCCCGAACGCAGGCGAGGGAGTTAAGATTATAATCCTGAGTGCAGTGAGGGATTCAAGCTCGCCCAAGACGAATACACTTTTATCCCCGAGGACTCTACTTTTCGCTCCTAGTGGGAGGTAATGGAAACCAATTCGATTATGGAATTAGTAGTTTATGAAATTGCTATAATAACCGGGGAATGCTTATTTGCAGTGTCATATACTCGATATCCGTTCATACACTATATACCCAACAGGACAGGGTTATGCTTTTATGCGTTGATGTATCTTTATGTCCGCGAATCATATTTAGATCGGCATTCAACCTGACATTGGTGCCGATTCCCTTGTTCACTTCAAATTAATCAGCGCCTGACACTACTCCATACAAGTTTAGACGTGATTAAAAACTTGCTTAAGTCAATTTACGTCAGGCGCTAATTAATTTGACAGGAGTAAACTAAAATTTATTGTCTGTCCTTTTCTTAGTGAAATAGAAAGAAAAAGAAGCACTGAACTTAAATTAAGTTTAGTTTGTGAACAACAGAATCGGCACCATTGAGCTGCAAATTGCAAAAAACGTAAAAAAAAAAATGAATTTCTCGGGTTACCCTGGCGCTTTCGCACTATAAGAAGATTTTATCATCGACACTAAGTTTTGCGATTAGACACATGGATAACAGAGATGAAGAATCGCAGAGCGTCAAATAAAACAACTCGTTTGTGTTTTTAAAACAAAACAAAACTTTTCGAAAGTAAAAGTATCTACCAAGGTGGAAAAACGATTATCAGGTGCCTTTAACTACCTATTGCTTTTTAAAAACCACCTGAATATCGAATCGACAACATTGCCAAGGCATAATTCAATGTTTATTTTGTGGCATCAATCAAAAGACTCAATGATAAGGATATCGAGGAACCAAATGTCTTTAAGAAACATTGTGTATTTTATCTATTCTGTAAGTAGATATAGTGCTAATAACAGAACAGTAGGTACATACCTTTCTCAGATCCGGAAACGTAAACCGCCAGGCAGACTATAATAATATTCGATACCAAAGTCTGAAACAAAGAGGAAACAATATTAATTAGTATTTGAATTCTAGTCTAGCCTTCTTTGTACCTACGCTTTGATAGATTGTTAAGAGGAAATACGAGTGGTCGTTTCTCCATAGAAACGCTCTCGCCTGTTTTCTTTCTAGTTAATGACCATAAAGCAATGATTTTTTTGACAGAGGCCTTGACAACTATTACCTAATGAAAAATGAAAAACATAGGGATACAGTATAATATCATTCTTATTCAGTTTATGAAATATCTTTTAAATTGGTCCAATATTGGAGGAGGAAACAGGCGAGAGCCAAACCTCGAATCATGACTTTTTAGTTAAGTTTTTCAAAAGTCTCTCCGACCGCATTTCCTCTTAACTAAGCGGAAATTAAATGTCCAGTTACATGAGAACCAAAATGCAAGCGAAATAATTAATACTTAGTTCTACTGACAAAATATGGACGTTTATTATAGATAGTCTGAATTACTTAAACGAATTGTATTTAATTTGCTTAGTTCTCTTAGTTTTTAACCGACTTCAAAAAAGGAGGATATTTCAATTCGGATGTTTATATTTTTTTCTTTGCAAAGAGCATTCTACTTTATTTTCCACTTAGGGTTGATTTTACCAAAGTCAGATATCTCTCATCCGTGGAATACAATTGATGTCTGACAGTTCTAGTATGGAAAAACTGACGAAAAGAAAATTTATTCTCAATACAAGACTTATTCTAGGCATAAACGTTAAGCTCGGTGGAATTCGCCCTCATTCATATTTTGTAAACAAACATGGTGTGCAAGATCTTGAGATTATTTTCAAAATCAGATAGTACGAGGTAGTGTTTGATGTTTTTAATTACCATTTTTGTGATTAGACCATACCCACCAATTTTAAATAAGTTATGTGACTGATGTGAATCCTTGTGATATTCGGGCCGGGTTGGTCCTCCAAATAAAGACTCCTTCAAACAGGCGCGACACGACACGCGACACAAAGGCAACGCAAGTCGCGCAACCAGCGGAGCCTTTGTGTCGCGCGCGATTATATCGCGTGTCGCGCCTGTTTGTAGGAGCTTTCAGACACAATACTGCCAAATTAAATAAGAGGATTCATTTGCAATCGCAGTGCATAGCAGGTATTTCAAGGTAAAGCAAAATCAACGTTTACTGGGTATTGATAAATGCTTAAGTTGCTAATTGGAAGTCCCGATAATTGCCTGACAAGCTTTTAGGCTTAAACTAGCGGCATATAGTAACGGCCTTGATCCCGGATTTATCGTTATAATAAGGGCATCGCATTTCGGCGTCCATGGTAATGTCTGATGTACCTATTTAAAGGTGAGCCTACTCCCAATTAACCGGACATAAATCCTAACTGAGTAATTCCTACAGTCCGGCCGTCAGAGAATGCGTTCTTGACAACTGCCAATTCAAGTGGTTAATAAAGATTAAATTTGCAAAACACGTATTCGTTTGTATGGAACTGACAGGTATCACGAACGCATTCTCTCGTCGGACGCACTTATAATCTTTATACTGTGCTATAATGGAGAAAGCAACACTTTAAACTGGGGATTGAACCCAGCACCCGCGCTCAGCAGTTCGCAACGATGACGAATTTCTTTAGTGGTTACTTGATTAGGTTAGGCACCTAATCAAGTAACATAAAATAACACAAGTTAAATAACTGAGATGGGTATATGGGATATGGATAAATCTGAAAGGGATTTGTTAAGGAATCTCGTAATTTTAGTTAAAAATATTTGCACTACTTAATATTTTTTACTAATATTTTCCGAAAATATCATGAAACGTGATACAGAAATCTAACCTACTAAATTTATTTTTTTAAATTGCATGGTTTTTAAGGGGCTTACAGGACCTAAACGCAAAAAACGCAAGTTTTAGAAACAATAAAAGTATATGATCGACTACAGTAAACAAAATCAGAAAAATATATGAAATTCTTCAGGATATAAGCTAGGTTGATAGTGTATTGAAAACATAATGGTAGATATTTGTTCATGTAAGCCCCTTAACGCCTACTGACCCATATTTCGCCATTCGCCAGGTATGACCGTGCTACAGACAAAAGATGGCGCTCGCACATCATGACATGTCTAGTCGACGAGAAGTCCATTACCTAGTAGTATCTAGTCGAAAAATTGCCATGCTACAATAAGTGAATTCGCGAAGCTAATGAGATTATTTTCAAGAAAATAATCCATAAAAACACACAGCACGATAAACACAAAATATATGAGTAATTCATTCACCGAACACACCACACCATGAATTTTTCAATCATGACTCATACAAATAAACAAAAAAAATTTAACGCAACGCGCAGCCCTATCTGCATATTGAACCTATTGTAAGTTGAGCTGGCGACACCAAAGACTTGTTAACCCAACAGTTTAACAGTTGAAGGGGTCGAGAGGTCAAGCTACGATGGCGGGGTAGTAGCAGTCGTACACGCAACTACCCTGGGGGTGACTCACGTCGCATTGTGTCGTACAACGATCGTAATAAACTAGAAAGCTCCGATTTGTTAATGAACACGTATTAGTACAGTCAGAACGAAAGTTTTGTTGATTTTAGGGTGCCATATTTTTTAATTGACATATATAACTTAGGAATATACTGTAGGTATAATAAGTTAAAACGAATATTCCCGATCAGTAAGACCTGGTCGTCAACACTGTTAACTTTCCGCTAAAAAAAGTTTCATTCGTTCACAGTGTTGACAAACGGGACTATTTTGCTTTTTACAAGCTTTTATTTAGCTTGCACTGTTCGTATGTAAGTATGTATGTAAGTCGCCCGTTCAAAATTTGCAAACCTTTTTTCGACCATTTATTGGTATCCGATTGAACTGAAATGTTGCATATACCTTTAGTTCTAGTAACAATACAATGTGCAATAATCAATATTGTAATAATTTCAATATGGCCGCCGCTCCAATAGGGCGGATTATATTTTCTTACAATCCCCTTGTTATGGGTATCAAATGAAAGAGATTGAAGAGTAGAAAACGATAAATTTAGTAACAACACTCTAAATTCAATATGGCCACCGCTCCAAGATGGCGGATTACATATTTTTTTTCAACCCCCTTAATATGGGTATCAAATGAAAGGACTTGAAGAGTAGAAAACGATACGTGAACAATCAAAACGATTAATTCAATTAAAATGTAAAACAAACAGGTGGTAATATTTAAAGGAACTAAATAACATCAGTGGTATAAATAAAGCAAATGGTGTAAATAATGTTAATAGGGTAAATAATGTCAATGGTGTAAATCAATAATATAATGTAAATAAATAAATAAGAAATGATAAAAACAGATGTTAATAATAAATCTTTAAGACTAAAAATTAAAAAATAAACGTAGCCTAAATAAGAAAGATAACGCGAACTAAAAAAAAAATATTTGAAATTTCAAAATATGCATATATGTATTATAAAATTTTAAAAGCTTGAGGCACTGATGTACGGTATCAGTTATACAGGTGTACCTACTACACAATATCAGTGCCTCACGCGATTAAAATTTATGTACCTATGTTTATTTTGAAATGTCACTTAAATTTTTTTTTCTTTTTTCGCGTTAAGGCTCCTTCAAACAGGCGCGACACGACACGCGACACAAAGGCACCGCAAGTCGCGCAACGAGCGGTGCCTTTGTGTCGCGCGCGATCCGTGTCGCGCGTCGCGCGCCTATTTGCAGGAGCTTTTATTCTTTCTTTTTTAGGTTAAGTTTTTATTTAAATAAAAGCTTGTATTTAAAAACATTTTCTATTATATTTTTTTTTTCGATTATCTCTGATAAGTAATAAAAACCCAGTCGTGTGACAAACAGGACTTTTTTTCCCCGATCGTACATTATGATGACTTAGTTCAAGAGTCAAGGTGTCAAACTCAAACTCAAAGCATTTATTTCAAATAAACCAATTACAGGCACTTTTGAATTGTCAAGTGGTCGGTCAGTCAGAAAGACGACACGGTTGGCGCAGTGGTTAAGCGATTGACTGCTGCGCTGCGTGTCGCGGGTTTGATTCCTGCACGGAACAAATATTTGTATGACCTACAAGTAGTTGTTCCGGGTCTGGCTGTTTGTGTATGTGAGTTTAAATGTTTGTAAACGCACCCACAATACAGGAGAAATTCCTAGTGTGGGGCAATGTTTTATAAAAAAAATAAAATAAAAAAGATGAAGCAATAAATTGCCCATTCCCAAGCGTAGTAGGTACCTATGGAGAAGAACGGGCAAGAAACTCCACGTAAGTACACTCATTTAAATCAAAAATCTCTTTTAGAAAAGTGTAGTTCAATAATTAAAGATGCCACGGATACTTAACTCCCTCTTCCCCTAGTTGTGATAGTTGTGACAAAGTAATACGCTCTCAGCACTTACTACCTATGACTTTATTCCGAGAAAAGTTTACCTATTTTTATTATCTGCCCTTGAATAGATTTTTTGCTTGTGTAAGTTTTCTGCTTGACTGTACATCAACCTCGTTTTCTCTTTTAAATGACTTATTTTATATTTTCATAACGAGAATGGGGATGGTGAACTTGGAATGAAATGACACGTTAGGAATGTTTCACGTGTCTTTGGATTTTCTTTTACTTTCTTTATAGTTGTTTGTTTAGAGGTGAAAACACCTGGCAGCTTTACAGAACGAAATTTAACGTAAAGGAGACTGAAGTTTATGATATTTCTGTAGGGGTACTTCATCAATAGCCTCGAGAAAAAGGGCATCAACGTTTAAAAAAATACACTTTGAATAAACCTACAGGGTAGATATTTGGACGGGTAGTTAGAGCTGGTTCTTTTTAACCGTTATAGCTACAGGAAAACCGGAAAACGTTATTTGGAGACTGTCCTTCAAACTTTTTAATCGATACGTACTGCATTCAGAAATTATGAACAAAATGTTTGTGTACGACGTACACCAAGATGGGTAATAAACACAAAAAGTTTATTGGTGCCAATAGATTCTGTTTCTCACATGGATTAAATAACTATTGATTATAAATCTATACTTAATATTATAAAGCTGAAGAGTTTGTTTGTTTGTTTGGTTGGTTGAACGCGCTAATCTCTGGAACTACCAGTCGGATTTGAAAAATTCTTTTTGCATTTGATAGCCCAATTCTTGAGGAAGGCTATAGGCTATATTTATATTTACAATTTTTATCAAAGCATTTATTTCAAAAAGTCACTTTCGAATGTCGGAACGGATTATACCCCTGCGGGGCAATGAGGGTTTTCTGAAATGACGTTCGCCAGGTGGCAGCACTGACACGTAAGGTCCAGGCATCTGTCAAAGAGCCTATATTTTCTTTAGTCATGACTGAATGATGAACGAATGAATGAATCGAATGATGAACGTCATCATATATTTTATACTAGCGACCCGCCCCGGCTTCGCACGGAAACATTATTATTATTATACATATAAACCTTCCTCTTGAATCACTCTATCTATTAAAAAAAACCGCATCAAAATCCGTTGCGTAGTTTCAAAGATTTAAGCATACAAAGGGACAAAGGGACATAGGGACAGAGAAAGCGACTTTGTTTTATACTATGTAGTGATTGGAAGACCTCTTGTCACAGTGGTGCCAACTGCGGTCGTAAATTTTCACGAAAACCCTCATTGAGTAACACGTTATCAATCGGAATCAGTTTCATTTTGACAGTTCAACAACATTCATTACGTTATTTACGTTTTGAGCAGACAAATTTTTCGTACATATGAAGCAATCAATTGATTACCAATTTGCTTCAAAATGATTCAGATTTCGATTGATAGTGTGGTACACAATTACGGTGCTGTTCGATCTCGATAGGCCTTTAAAAATATATAATTTTATCGTTATTGTGTCGGGTTTCATTTGTGTGTTTAGCTCGTCTTAAAGAGCGATCCAGCCAAAGAACTGCCGGTCGATTCTGTAAAAATCTCACCGTGAAAACTTGGTGATGTGAGTTTGTTTTTGCTAGGAATTGACACTATAGACAGCTCACTCCACGCTCACTTCACCTAAGTTTTCACGGTGAGATGGTTACAGAATCGCACTGCTGATACTTACTTCATATACCTGTAAGATTGAATTAGCACAATCGGCCGTTCATTGTTCCTACTGCTGGGGGCTCAGGCCTCCTCTCTGTGAGAGGGAGTAGGATAAGACTATCTTTAATTAAATTATAAAATTTTAATTGGACCATTTGATTATTTGTAAGTAGTAATTTCCTTTAAAAAAATGCATGTAGTCCGGTCAAAATAGACATTCAAGGTTACATTTCAATTCGCATTAAGCTGAATCTTGTTGATTGTTTATTTCATCAGTATATAAGAAAATGTCAAAAGGCCCCATCGTTCGCAAAAATGGGTTGTTTTGCATTTTTCAGACAATGTAATTTTTAATGTTTTACTTTTTGTCGACGAAATTCCTAAACTTCCTAAAGGAGTTTTGCTAGTAAATTCAGTGCCCTGTAGAGAATAATAACTAGCTTGAGTTAAAAGCTCGTTACACGATGATTGAAAGTGGACAGGGGTGAAAAGAAAAATTGGCTAGTTTGAGAGATATAGCTAGTTTTATGTTGAAGTCCGGAAGTTATGTTATAGTTAAGTACTGCTAAAATATAAAAAAAGCAATCACATCGATCACAATAAGTACCAATTCATATAAACTCTTTGTCTGTACCTATACCCTGAAGGGGTAGGCAGATCTACTACACACATTTCACATGGTGGACGATTTTGCTGAAACTGTAGAAATAATCTGTATACACATTTTAACAACTGAAGGCAAATTCTCGTAATTTACAACGTTCAAAACCTAGTCGCAGTCACATCTCGGCGACAAACAAATGTCAAAATGTAGGGAAATTAGAGGTATTTTTGACAGATTGAGACTGAGTTTAGACCACGGAGTAAATACAAAGTTACTCCGTGGTTTAGACTGAACGTTCTTAAATTTACGAGAATTGCCCCTCTGCACTGGTGACATGTGAATACCGTGCCGACATGTATACCTATTTAACTTTTTGACCGCCACACGTAAAAAAATCAAAGACATGTCGGCGTCAGTCTGTCATGTAGACGAATCGGCGTGCTGGGCACATTTTGGTTTGTCATCTATATATCGCAGCCGGTAATTTGTATGATCGTCGTCGTGTTTTCAAATATGCCGATAACCCCGAGGTTAGGTTACTATCCCCCCGGTAGGTTCCCGCATTGTAGAGGCGGGGGGCCCAGTAGCCGTGGCTTGGTCACGCACGGTGAAGCGAAGAGGAATTAGTGTTGCCCAAAATCGGTCTTGGTCTTGCAGTCTTGGTCTTGTTCTTGCATTTTTGCAAGACCAAGACCAAGACCAAGACCGACTTATTGTAGCAAGACCAAGACTGAACCCTGCAAGACTTGAGCAAGAACAAGACTAAGCCTGCAAGACTCTTGCGTCTCGCAGTTAAGTCAAACTGAGATTTGGGCGTTATAGTAGGTATTTGGTTTCAATCCCGATTTTGATAGACGTTCCCCAGTATCGTCATAACACTAAAAGGTATTGATTATTATAATATGTTTCGACTATTTATTAAGTAGGTAGGTAGCGTGTTACTTACAAATTTGTACCCATATGTGATAAAAATGTACCTAGCATAACTATCTAGCAAAATTCATTTCATACCTTGTAGGTATATCTACTTAGAGTATTATATTATACTTGTAATGTCTAATGTGCAGATCTAACTTTAGTAGGTTGATTAAAGGTAAGGTATTTATGTTTCAAAGTTTATATTATTGTTCTATTCAGCAAAATTTAAAACTAACAGCGAGTCGAGTAGTCTAGTACTAGTAGCAGTTTTTAAGCCAGCCGATGGTATGGTACAGACGCCAGCACACCAATCTACTACAATCTGCCATATTTCTTTAACAGATTTTCAGACAAAGACGCCGCCGCCGCGCGGGGATTTCCGCAATCTTCCGCATTTTATGTCAGGTTCAAGCATTTATGCACTTTATTGTAATAATTTAAAGTTTATTTTTAAGTGCATTAATAATACGAGGAGACCGCTTGGTGCTGCGATCCCTTTGTCGCGGCATTTGAAAGCGAATAGCGTAGGTACGAACTACGAAGATAGTGTTGACCCCGTAAATGAACTTTAGCAATACAGCTGATCAGGTAGCCCTTTCGAGTTTTATTTACATTGCTGTTTTAAGTGAAAAAAGTGAAATTATTATTTTTTAATTGAAAATCTCATTAAGTCAGATAGAAATAATGATTTTATACAGTTTACAGTAAAAGAAAATTGCAGAAAAAAACGTAAAAATTAAGAAAAAGCCGACGAAAAATTTCAACGCATGGGGGTCCAGAATCATGTACTGAATCCATGGTAAGCGCGTCGATGTCCCTGCCACCCAGCAATAGGCTAATAGGTATTTGAATGTAGTCTAGTCTAAGTAGTAGAGTCTCGCAAGACTTGCGAGACTCTTGCTGCAAGACCAAGACCAAGACCAAGACTGAGAGCGCAATACCAAGACCAAGACCAAGACCAGGTGTATTGACGCAAGACCAAGACCAAGACTGGCTGAGGTCTTGTCTTGGTCTTGCATTTGGGCAACACTAAGAGGAATCCGAGGAGGGGCCGCTCGCCAGGGCTTTTGCCGATAAGCCGACGACGACGTAGCGGCCAACAAGTAGGTTGCGGTGCCGCTTGGGCGACATCGCAACTGAGGCGGGCCGCGATGTCGTATGGGAGGCATCGCGGCTGAGGGTTGGAGGCCGCGGGCGGGAGAGGAGTGCCGGGTATTGCGGTGCGCCACTCTTCCTATCTTCCGCGGCCGAAAATTGCCAATGACCTGACCCGTCGCAGGGGGACCAAGGGTGCCTAGACACGGGATCGTCTGGCACCCATGTGCTGGTTTGGTCCCTGGGGTGGTCACGGCGTACTATGTGTTCTGGTGCGCCGATGATGGGGAGTACTCCCCCGAGGAGGGTCCGGTGACGGACAGCCGCGGCAGGTTCACGGATGAGTGCTAACGCGTGCCCGTGTTCCCGCCATAAGCGGTCGAGGAGGACACCGTGGAGTTTTAGTGGGTCAGAGTCCCACATAACTGCACTATCTCCCCGTGGTAGTGCAGAATGCATGAGCATTTCGTCAAGTTAAAAAAAAATGTTTAGGTTACTATGCCGAACCCCGAGGTTAGTTTTGTTTAGGTTACTTTAAACCCTTTACACAGGAATAGGAGCCCCACGAAGGATGCAAGAGCGAGCGAAGGGCACCCGAGGTTCGGTTTGGTAAGGTAAAGCAGCGAGCGTTTGTAAATGGACGATGCCGTTTGTAAAACGCAGAAACATACAAATTGCCTGCGACATATACATGAGTGTAGTGGTCAAAAGGTTAAGGGTGTCGATGCACTAGGCGTCTACCAGCTCAGAGATTGGGGGGGGGGGGCGGATTCTCGAAATGCTTCTCCAGGCTTGTAAGCTTATTTTTTTCCTGGAAGCCGACCCCAACTTAGTTGGGAAAATGCTATGCAGATGATGATATACAGGATGAATTGAATAATTGTCATCTCCCAAATCTAAATGAATCACCTATTCAATTTCATTCTGTTTATTTCGCAGTCAACACTGATCCGTCTTTATTTTTGATTATTATTGATAGGTAACATCATCTAATTACAGTGTAAACTCTTTATAACGTCATCCTTTATAACAATAAACTCCCTGTAACGTTGAAGTGAGCCCAACTTGGTTGGTTTGCGTTAAAACCCACATATTAAAACACTCTTTATAGCGATACGCCATTCTCTATTACGAAGAAATGTGTTCATATTTTTAGACAGTAAATATTTATTATTATTGTTTATGTTATGTTATCAGGTAACAAAAGACTTTGAAGCTCCGAAACATCCGAGATCTAGCTTTTGTTATCCTTAATTGCCTTGAACACGTGCAGTATGACGCATTGTTTTCTCGGAAGTGATGGTCTTCGACCAAGCATACTGGGTACCTATCGTATTATCAGTCGTAAACCTACTTTGAAACTGTTAACATGACCAGAAAACGGAAAGCGATTAGTGTTGACGAAAAAGTTTGTATGATACTTGTTAATTTGGATGTTTTTTTGTTCACTCCATATAACGATAACTCTCTATAACGACAAAAAATGCTCAGTCCCTTGAGTTTCGTTATAAAGAGTTTACACTGTATTACTAAATGGAATCGTCAAGTAGTCAGCCGTCAAGCCAGTGTTACACTTTCTATATCAATAGGAAGTGTAACACTGGCTTGACGGCTGACTTGTCAGTTGATATTTTTGTGGTTTGTGAACGTTAATATTATACGTTAGAGCTCACAGAGCTGACTTTTGGTGTCGAGACACGCTTGCGAAAGGGTTGTCTTGCCATCCTATATCGAATTCACCGCGTTTCCATATTGTAATCTGTATGCATCTGCCTAATCAAGTGATATACATATCTATACTTATAAAAAATCTGTAGAAGTGAAAATTCTGTACATTGAAAATATCAAAAAAATAAATGGCAGTGTTAGGTACTATACCGACACCTAACCCAAAAATGTGATTAAAAAAAATTTTGTCTGTCTGTCTGTTTGGCATCACGCAAAAACTACCGGTTAGATTACGATGAAACTTGGTATAATTATTCTTTAATATCCTGGGCACCACACTGGGTACTTTTTATCCCGGAAAAGTACATAGGTACAACAAAAAAACAAACTTAATTTTGCGGTTCGATCCCTATGACCCGATTACTGTACCAACCGCAAATTGCTGAAAGGATGCTACGTAGCATAAATTAATTCCCTACACATTTCTCTAGCTACACATCCGAGTACCGAGAAACAGCTGAACGTTTGCAGGGTTTGAAATCTTGGAATAGGTCTAAGTGAGAACCGGTACCAGAGTAGTATCTGTACCATTGGTACCGGTACCAGAGTAGTATATTCTGTACTATTGGTACCGGTAACAGTCGTATTACAAGAGAAATCTATTTAAGTATCGCTTTGATCCAGAGTGTCATGGAATAACCAACACTTATAGAACTACAATTGATCTCACTTTCAAGCTGTTTTTAATTTTCGTCTTAAGTGTAGTGAGAATGACTGAAAGTCTGAGCTGAATGGATTCTAGAAGCTTAAACTTTCTATAAACTACCAAAATCTAAAGCTTACAAACAATCATAATCATCATCACCATTCTCTTGGTTATATCCTTGTTATATCCTAATTTATTTAGGGCGATGTGCGGTCCCTCCATACTTCTCTTATGCTCGGTTCCTATCCTATAAACAAAAACGAATCGTTTTGCTTACTAAACTGGGCATATACCTACCTAAATAGATTCGTAAGCTAATTTTACCTGTGATAGCAACTCCCATTTTTTTTTCAAGGATGGGAAATACATGACTCCTCCCGCTCTGGGTGGAGCGGAAGGCAGTGTCAGACTCTTACTGACTAAAACCCACCCGTGTTCCTTCTTTCGCCCTTTATGTTCCGGGCCAGCGGTAACCCTTTCGGACAATCCCGCTGACCCGGCAGGCTTCGGCCCTTACGGGCCCCTTCGTTTAATGCTGACATCTCTTTGAGGCGCGCGTGGAACACGTACGCGCCGTCCGGCACGGGCCTGGTCCTGATCGGACCGAGTTTCCCCCCGGCGTAGTGCCTCCGCGCGCCACTCATACAGGCGCGCGAGGACTATCGTCTCCAGATCCCATGGCGACAGTCCGGCAAGGAGGCTTGCCGCCTCGCCCGAGATCGTGCGGTACCCCTGGATCAGCCTAACGGCTTCCACCTTCTGGGGCGCGTTCAAATAATGGGCGGCTCGCCGCCGCAGTGAACGCGCCCACACCGGGGCCCCGTATAGGGCCATGGACCGCACGACCCCCGCGTAAAGCCTCCGGCAGGAGGCGTTTGGCCCCCTCAGGTTGGGCAATAAGGGAGCTACTAAATCTTCTTTACATAGTATAAAACAAAGTCGGTCCCTATTCCTGTTAGCTTATCTTTTAAACTACGCAACAGATTTTAATTCAGGTTTCAGCTATAGATAGAGTAATTCAAGAGGAAAGTTTATGTATAACACATGCATATTATAGTAGAGAAATGCCGAGAAATTCAAAGATTTGTAATGTAATGTCGTAACAAATATATTTTTGTGCGGTTATTTATCAAGCTATTTTAAACAATACAATATTATTCCTTATCCAATTAAATACATTAGACACGTGCATTTCATGTAGATCAAAATTGCTTATCATTAACATAAATATCTTAGAAGATATCAGAGATTTAAAAAGCGGGGGCAGAGCGGGTGGCGGGGCGGTACGAAGTTCGCCGGGTCAGCTAGTAAAGGCTCCTTCAAACAGACGCGACACGCGATGTAATCGCGCGTGACACAAAGGCACCGCTCGTTGCGCGACTTACGGTGCCTTTGTCTCGCGTGTCGTGTCGCGCCTGTTTGTAGGAGCCTTAATGTATAAATGGTAATTTTAATCAATAACGGCTATAAATTAAAGGAAAAGGCCATTAGTCTTCATCTCTGTAGTCAACCATAGTAGTTTTCACACAATAAGAAGTGTTATTATACCAATATAATGATATCACAAATGATATTGAAAAGGATGCGAAGGACGGTGTGATGGCACTAAATGAAGTTGAGTAAGACGAGGTTTAAAGAGAGTGGACACCGAGTCGAGAACTGTTGACACAAAAGGAAAAATCCATTAATCTCTGCGAGGTCTATTATCAATATCTAAGCACTATCAAAAATTTATTTAATAAATTTAAATCGTGACGCTAAACCGCTGACGAGTGAAAGAAAAAAAAGCAATAACTAGAACTTTCTCAAAGTGAAAGTTTTGAACTTTAAAATTGTAGTACTTTTTAGACTTGGAGAACGTGATTCGTCCATTGCTGGCTAACGACATTATAAAGATACTCAATTTTGACTAAAGTTTCAAAAATATTATAAGTTTCTGTTATCTAACGTACACGTCGTTAAACGTCCTAGGTGAACGACGCATTTCGTCGCACACTGATTTAGGGTCAGCGCAGACAGAGAGGAATAATCCCCGCGCGGTCTCGGGCATTTACTTTACGGATGGCGTATGCTCGAGCTTGGGATTCCCGCATATCTTCGTGGACGCGCGAGCATTTTTTGTGAGGTTCAAGCATTTATGCACTTTATTGTAATAATTTTAAAGTTTATTTTCAAGTGCGTTAATAAAATCCTCTCCGCTGCGCTCCGTTCTGTCTGCGCTGACCCTAAGGCGACAACATAGGCCACAAGTACATACAACGACTTTTTGATATTTTCACATCGCGTCGCATTACCGCGTTTGTCGTTCACCTAGGACAACGGGTTAAGGCTCCTACAAATAGGCGCGACATGCGATATAATCGCCCGCGACACAAAGGCACCGCTCGTTACGCGACAGGCAGTGCTTTATGTCGCGCGCGATTTTATCGCGTGTCGCGCCTGTTTGAAGGAGCCTTTACGCAATTATCCCGCAGGATTAAAATCTGTAAAATACCTTTAGTTGAGGTCAAAACAAATAACTGGAAACTAGCATTCATGAATTTATAGGTACCTACCTACTTAATTTCATGGTTAGAAAGGGGGTGACTAATGACCCCAAATACATTGGGATAAGGGCAGGAGAATGATGATGAAGTACCGACGACAGCACATCAAGCTACTACAATCTGTCATAGTTTTATAGATTTTTAACTTTACCGCTAAAGCATAAGGTTCAAGGTTGATTGGGAAAATTTAACACTTTTCGGTAGCTTGATGAGCTAGCGACTGTACCTCACGTTGAAGGAAGTATGTACTTAGGTTTCGGGCATAGTTTTTATCATTGGTTTCGGGAACATAAATGTATAAAGTTTAAAGTAATGGTAAACCAGACGGTACGATCTTAGGTTTCGACGATAGTTGCACAACATACATGCATAATACGTCTTATTCTTTGTTCTTTTTAACCGACTTCAAAAAAGGGGGGGAGTCTCAATACGGCTGAATAAACAGGATGAATTTTACAAGTGGGCGTGGATGGCCAAATCCGAAACTATGAGGAATAGCGAAAAGTACTCAAATGAGTCCCGGGCTCGATTTTGATGAAAATTAAAACTGCATCATTGGATTTTTGAAAAATCAATATTTCTAGCCAGGAATCGAAACCGTTGATTTTGAAAAAAACAAGCCCGCTGACCCGGCAGGCTGCGGCCCTGACGGGCCCTTTCAATTGATGCTAACATCTCTTTGAGGCGCGCGTAGAACACGTACGCGCCGTCCGGCACGGGCCTGGT
This sequence comes from Luperina nickerlii, assembly GCA_963855955.1. Lineage (NCBI taxonomy): Eukaryota > Metazoa > Arthropoda > Insecta > Lepidoptera > Noctuidae > Luperina > Luperina nickerlii. The sequence continues at coordinate 7,416,999 of OY979662.1, forward strand.
CCTGATCGGACGGTGATCAAACACTTACACACACTACTTAATAATTTTATTAAAGCAGGAAGGTATGATCTTAGGGCCGGCAAAAGTATGCATCACCCGTTTATTAGATAACCAGGTAAAATATACTTATTTTTTGGAATGAGGTACGAACACTAAACATTAGGTAGGTATATACCTACTTCCATAGATCTCGAAAAGACAGCTTGAAAGGTTTATAGAGGTATGAGGATCAGGGTGTAAAGTTCACTCAACCTCCATAGAAAAGGGAAGATCCTCCGACCAGACGGGTGTTGTGTCTGGCGGGCAACTGCCCAATGATTCATGTCGGGCCATTGTACCTATGCTAGTTGCGCGGTAAACTCTGCTTGCAAGACGCGGGATTTTGCGTGACGTCAGTATGATGCGTTGTTCGCATGTGGCGTTGTAGATACCGCTACAGGTCTAACAAAAATGAGAGTACCATAGTATAAACATAATAATACCAGCCTTATAATGTCACACTTCAGGACAATAATTGCCTTTTCTTATAAAGAGAAGGCACGAGCATTGATCGTCACGCTTACTTAAGACGAGTTCGCGATTTCAGACTTAAATTCCAGGGCCTAAGACTCCTAAGTCCAGGTTTTCTCACGATGTTTTCCTTCACCGACGAATCACCGATGTCAGTAATGTCCAAGATAAACTCAGAAAGTACAGACGCCAGCACATCAAGCTACCCGAAACTGTCAAATTTTCCTAATTAACTTTGAACCCTAGACTTTAGCGATACAGTTGAAAATCTATTAAATCTGAATGTAGTATCTTGATGTACTGACGTCTCTACATATGAATTGAAAGAGTCACATTGGTACTTGCCCGGATTTAAACCCACCACCTCGTATGCATGAGAGGCGAGGTTTATTAACCACTGGCCCAACACGACTGCATTAGACGTGTTCAATGTTCATATTCTAAGTGTTTTGTATTGTTTATTAGAATCTATGCCAGGTTTTATATCCACGCGTAATATTGTTATATTCGTATGCCGCTTTTAGCGGCGAATGTGTCCTAAACTCATCTATTTAAAACCGGATCCCCGAACCTGATTTATTTGTCGGATATGGTAGGTCTAGACCTACCATATCCGACAAATAAATGTCTGTCTTTGACGAGTAAAATAGTGATGAGGGTAAAATATTATCAGAAAAAAAAAACGGAATGCCGACAGAAGCGAAAAAAAAACTATAAAATAATGTTTCACAATACGTCACCCTTATAACTACAGATATACTGCTATTACAAAAGCATGTCGGCGCCGTGAACCCGGTTGTTGCCTAGGTACCTACCTACCAAAAATCGCTGTGTGCCTACAAAAGTTTTCACGTCAAAAATCCTACCACGAGTGAACTATTCAATTGTAGGTATTTTACGGAATCAAACAAAATGTCAATCAATCAATTTCAGTGAAATAAATTTATACAAAACAAAGTTAAGGCGCGGGCCCACCGCGGCGCATGCTGTGCACGGGCACGCGGCGCATTTTAGCTGCGTGTATTAATTTGCTTGACAACGTGGGTCTACGTTTCCACTGGAGTACAGTGCGTGCCACGTAAGAAGAGACTTGACCCCGCCTCCCCCGCTCTTTCCGCCGCCCCTATGACGTCCGGTCCCGTCCCGCACTCAGACCTCATACCGCTAAAGATACCTAAAATCATGTTCTGCGCATGTCAGACCACGTGGTATGTCAAGTCTCTTCTTACGTGGCACGCACTGTACACGAATATGACCCACGACTATGTATAGCGTGGCACGGCGCACGGAGAGGCTACGCACGTGCCACTGCAATCCACGGACACGGGCTTCACTGCGGGAGGTGTGGGGAGGTGAGACGGGCGGGAAAGCAAGCGACGCCTGCGCCATTTTGTAATTTTTTTTAGCTGTACATAGTTGTGGGTCATATTATGTACTCTAGTGGAAACGTAGACTCACGTTGCCAGCGTTGAGCTATGTAACCGCCTATTCGAGCAATCCACGCGTGTATCAATGACGTCAATTCATGCGTAGCCTCTCCGTGGGTTGCAGTGGATACAACCACATACATTTTCTTCCAAAGCGAAGCTTAATACACGTGCGTAGCCTCTTCGTGCACCGCGGTTCGCCCGCGCCTTTATGATCGTACCCATTATACACATGTACGAGTAGTTTTAGGGCTCACCTGAGGAGGCGACGCGCAGCGCATTCGTCACTGCCAAACATTTTATATCTTTCATGATTTGAAATAGTGAGTCTAAACGGAAAGAGGCACGCCTTTCGGGTTATTTATTCTCAACGTTATTTTTTAGGTAGGCAACGTCTATAATTGTTTGGCAGTGACAACCGCGCCGCGCTGCGCTTCGCCAGCTGTACGCCGCCGGCCCTAAGAGGCTATGACTGTAGGTGTAGGTACGATCATAACTTTGTTTTGCATAAATTTCTTTCACTGAAATTGTGTGATTGATATTTTCAATTAAATTGAATGTTTGATTCCGTAAAATACAATTGAATTCGGCCCTTAGTCTCAGGACACTGAATTTTTTAAGACTCCTATCGATATCAAACGTCAATGTCGATGTCAATGTTCTAACTGACTTAACCTACCTACTCGTAAGTACAGACGCCAGCACATTAAGGTACTCGAAACTGTCAAATTTTCCCAATGAACTTTGAACCTTATGCTTTTAGCGATAAAGTACAGACGCCAGCACATAAAGCTACCCGAAACTGTCAAATTTTCCCAATGAACTTTGAACCTTATGCTTTTAGCGATAAAGTACAGACGCCAGCACATAAAGCTACCCGAAACTGTCAAATTTTCCCAATGAACTTTGCGATAAAGATGAAATTGCGATAAAAATAAATTTGATCGATTGTAGTAGCTTGATGTGCTGGCGTCTGTACCTAACTAAATTTAAATAAAATATTCAATATAATCTGTATACGAAACAGCATCGATTAGCAACATAAAAAAATAAAAAGTGAAAAATAATATTTTTCTAGCCGTCTTACCAAATCTGTGAATGCAAGCGCTACAAAAGTTAAGGACAGTCTCTCCTGAGAACGTTTTCTCTCCTTAGACTCTCCGGGAATCGAACCTGCGACGCGACGCTGCTAGTTAGGTACCCTAAAGATGAGACAAGACAGGCAATATTTGTTTGTTGTAACACCATCATCACGCCTGTTTTCCTCTAAGGATCAGGGAGAGGCGTATAGTACAGTCAAGCATAGCATAAGGGGTGTAAAAATAGCCAAGAGTCGCGTGTTCATTCCGTTATTATGACCATTTCTTGTTGTGGACTAGACCTGGGAGGGAACCATCTGGCTATTACGGAGATATTAAAGGCTAAAGTTCCTACATTATTAAATGTTTATTGACGAAAGTAAACTTTATACTCCCACGTTCCCTGTACTACCTACTGTTGCATGCACCAATAAACACAATAGTTTGCGTGCTGTACGTTGCTTACTGTTAACAGCTAATTTTCACACCAAAAATAAAAGTTGTTGCACAGCATTTATTTTTGCACAAAGTTACTTGGTTTGATGTAAGTGCAGAATGCGTATTGTCGTCTTCGTGAAGGGTCTTGTTACACTCTGTATTCTATATTCTATGGATAGCATAGCTCGGTCGGCAATAATATCTGACTTCACGATTCATCCGTTAACATCTGTCGACAAAATGACGGTAAACAAATGTGATCATTTGTGGAAGGCACATACAAGAAAAAATATGAGGAAATCCGCAGGAGAACCAAGGTAACCGACATAGCCCGAAGAATTGCCAAACTTACGTGGCAGTGGGCAGGGCACATTGCTCGCAGTACAGATGGCCGATGGGGCCGAAAGGTTCTGGAGTGGCGACCGCGTAGCGGAAGACATAGCGTTGGAAGGCCCCCACAAGGTGGTCCGACGACCTTGTGAAGGCCGCAAGAACACGTTGGATGTGAGAAGCACAGATCCGGCCGAAGTGGAGGTGCTTGGGCGAGGCCTATGTCCAGCAGTGGACGTCTTTCGGCTGAAATGATGATGATGATGATAATACAAGTGGCAACACAAATACGTGAGTGACATCGAAAGAACACGAACTATCTGACGAGACAAGCGACGCCATAATATAGAATGTTGCATCGGCATCGAAACTTTGAGCCACCTACTAGAATTCAATAATATCGGACAAGTCGTGAAAACGGCCGCGACTTATGAGTTGTAGATAAGCTTAAACCCACACAGGCGCTTTACTTTGTGTGATTTATTTCATCGCCACTACTACCAAATCGGTGAAGGAAAACATCGTGGGGAAAGCGGCATATTCTAGAACCAGAACTTCGAAGACTTGTGACGTTTACAAACCCGAACTGGGCCCGCGTGGTGGTTTACGGCCCTCTCCACTCCCAGTCACGGAGAGGAGGCCTGTGACCCAGCAGTTCATTGGGAACATTATAGGCTGACTATGATGGACATGCCGTGCCGGTGCGTTAGAAATATCTGCCTACAATGTGATAATCAAGCCTACCGATCGACCCGATCACCCGACACAAATTCAATCAAAATATATTCTTATTTGTGTCAAAAAGTGCGTCTAAGAAAATGTATAAAAATTAAAAATTTAAAAAATCCCCGTTACAAAATAATAATAAAAAAATGTATGAACGTAAAAACTATGAAAAAGTAGCCGCAAATAGAACAAAAAGGTAAAAATTTAAAAAATTTTAAGAAACCGAGATGGTTAAATGTAATTGGAAAAGGATAAAATAATTTAAAAGCCCCCGACTTAAAGAATTTATGTAACGAGATTAAAACAGATAAACTCATTGGCAGTCGGGGGACCTCTTAGAAAATAGGTGTTCCACAGAACAGTCTTTTTACGTTCATAATTTTTTAAATTATTATTTTGTGTCGGGGTTTTTAAAATTTTTAATTTAATTTCATTATTTCTTGGTGTTTGTAGGGACTCCTTAATTTTTTTTAATTTGTTTTATTTTCTTTCTTTTTCTTGCCTGTCAAATAAAAGCCTGTATATTATACATATATACAGGGATATTGGTTTGTTTTCTTGTTTGTTTGGTTAAACGCGCTAATCTCAGGAACTACTGGTTTGAATTGAAAAATTGTTTTTGGTGTTGGATAGTCCATTTATTGAGAAAGGCTATAGGCTAAACATCACGCTACGACCAATAGGAGCGGAGCATCGATGAAAAATATTGCAAAAACGGGAAAAATTAATCCCTTTGACAGGTTCCGTTGCGTACGCTGCATAAACGGTTAAAGTAACGCAAAAATTATGTATGACGGAATTGTTCCCCTTTAAAAGTTCTAACAAAAAGTTCGCGACAGCATTTAGGTACGTCTATCTTTTAAGGTTGACTCACTATAACCTTTTATATTATATGGTAATCAAAGTTCTAAACAAATGCATAAATTGCGAAGGTGTTTTTATAAACATAAAATACCAAATAAATACGTTATTCATCACAAGTATTTAATTTTGAACAAAATTGCCCTTGACATCATTTGATTTCAATGAATATCTTAGGAGATATCACAGTGTTATACTAACTCCGCAAGGCGGCCGGACATGAGGGTAAGGCTGCCTTTCCACCAGAAAAGAGCGAGGATGCGTAGCGAGGGATGTGTGTGAAACTAACCAATACCAAGCAACGCTAACTTAGTTCAACCAATAAAATGAAGCTATGTTATTGGTCCGTTTCACACACATCCCTCGCTACGCAATACGCATCCTCGCTCATCTCTGGTGGAAAGGCAGCCTATAAGTGGTATAAGTAATAATAATCATATGGGGCTTATATAACCTAAAGCTCGATCACTGTCGGACTGCATAAAAAAGAAAGAGAAGCGATATGACACAACGCTGGTTATTTATTGCAAAATATAAAACAATTACCTATCTATTTACAAAAAATCTTTTATTTGGACTAAGAAATTAAAACACTGCTTTAGTATGTTGCTTGTAGAATAATCTGATGATTATAATGGTTATAATTATATAAATTAGTATGGTTTTTACTTTTTATTGTAAAAATAATGTTTTTAGAGGTATCTTCATATTTTTTTTCTATCGTATCAAATCAGTTTATTATGTTTTCAACACACTATCTAACTAGCATATATCCTGAAGAATATCATATATATTTCTGATTTTGTGTACTGTAAGTAGTTTATCATATATGTACTTTTAGGCATTAAAAAACTTGCGTTTTTTGCGTTTAGGTCCTGTAGTCCCCGTAAGTAATGGAATATAATTATATTAGTAGGTTTTCCTCAAATTAACGCGGGTGACACCGCGAGGCACGGCTAGTTAATAATGAAACTACTCTACTACTACAACTGGTCTGCTGAAGTGGAAGGAGAATTCTAAAGCTTTGTACTTTACTTTCCCACAAAGTATCTCACTATCAATATCAATTCATTGCATTAACTAATTATGTTTTTAATATATTACTTTTAAATAATTTAAACTCAACGTAAAATTGCTCAAAAGTGTTAACAAAGGGAACAAACGGGGACTAAATTATGATTAAATTAGGTATCTAACTAATTTTATTAAAATTATTTCAATATTATTTCCTTTAAAGTTGCACTTCACTATTTTCTTACGTCAATTTAAAAAAAAATCCCTAAGGCACTGTAAAGTTCCTTCCAATGAAAACATTGGAAGGAACTTTAAAATATACACGAAATGAAAAAGACATGGACAGAACTACTACTACTGCTACTTACTACTACTTTACTATACGGTTAAAAATGTTACAATTACAACTATTTAATGTTTTTCAGGAACGCAATCAAATAACTTAGTCTTGTTTTCACATTTCACTAACAAAAACTTTTGAATTCCTGACTTTCCGTTACATTCAAAACCGCAGAACAAATACTTCAACTTTGAAATAAATAAAAGTTCGATAAAAAAAAGTAAAAAAGAACAAAGAAAACTTAAAACCATAAGGACAGAAAAAAAAAACGAATAAAATAAATTAAATATTCAAATAAACTCACCACGAGATGCATCGTCACCACTTATATTACTGATTTGAAATAAAATCGGATATTTTTTTATGGAAAAGTGCACACGTCCTGTCGCATCAAACACTATGTTGGAGTAAAGTTTGCAACGGCGCGTACCTACCGGTTCCGACAAATGCAGGCAGGGCCACGCGCGAGAATAGGGTGGGTCGCCCCCTCGCTCTACTATTGTTTCACTTCGTGGTCCTGTATGTCAATAACTGATACGCTATCACACTAATATTATAAAGGTGAAAGTTTGTGAGTGTGTTTGTATGTTTGTTAGTTCTTCACGCAAAAACTACTGAACGGATTTGAATGCACACAGGTAGTTTAATAACCAGGATTAACACATGGGATACTTTTTATCCCGATATTCCCCAGGGATCGACATTTATGCCTTTGAAACGGCGGGGCGCAGCTAGTTGTTTATAAATATGAATTCAGTGATTTTATTATGAAATAATTTAGCCAGTCTTTTCTAATGTAACTTTATTTTCTATACAAATACAAATAAAAACAATTAAAGTGTCTATTTGTAATGTCAAAATAAAACGACAGCTTTTTACTAAACGCATATGAAAATAAATACATAGAAAAATATATAATATATAATTATATTTTACACATAGGCCTCGAAATACTCGTCTGTATCGCTGTCGTCCGGAAACGTGCCCAGAAGACTGCCAGTATTGCCACGTTGAATAGCAATGCTAATTCTATGAAACTATATAGTGTAGGTACTTATAACAATTTTATTTTGTCTGTCTGGCTAATCTCCGAAACGGTTGGACCGATTTTGATGGGACTTTCATTGGTAGACAGCTAATGTTATAAGGAGCAATTTAGTCTACCTTAATTTTATAAAATAATTAGGGATCCGCGCAAATAAAAATAAAACCCATGAAATTCAATTTGTTATCCGACATGCACACGAACAAATCGAGGGCAAAGCTAGAGTCTGAGCTAGTCTAACAAATTAACTGGGCCAAGAAAGGATTTGCCCACTCATTTTTTATTTTTCTCGAAGGTTTATCACTATGTTTCATGTAATCGGTTTTCATACTTAAATAAAGTTATTACTAACAACGTTTGAATGATCTGGGTTAATTAAAATTTTAATGTATATTATATAAACTATAATGGTAATGCGAAAAAGCTTGAGTTCATTCATCATAAAGTTTGAATAAATCAGCTGGCCTGTGGCAGGCAGATAGGAAGATCTTGTTGTCGCTTTCGGGATACGCAACCCAGCAACATAATTATAACCAAGAATATCGCAAATGGGCTGCCGAGGACTTTATGGGTTATATTTAAAAATATAATCACTTTTATATTATAAAGGCGAAAGTTTGTGAGTGTGTGTGTGTATTTATATGTTTGTTACTTCTTCACGCTCAAACGGCTGGACCAATTTTGATAAAATTTTGTACGGAGGTAGCTAATAGCCTGGATTAACATACAGGCTACTTTTTATCTCGATATCCCCACGGGATCGACATTTACGCGGATGAAACCGCGGGGCGCAGCTAGTTTATATAAATAATGAAATAAAGGAAATATTTAGTATTGAAACAATATTATGATAAATTGCTTGGAGCTTTCATATGCAACCTATTTGTGGTTCTTGGTAACTTCACGGTACCGAGAAACGGGAAATATTAATATCGTTTTAAGGCTCGTGCAAACAGGCGCGACGCGCGACACGAATCGCGTGCGACACAAAGGCACCGCTCGTTGCGCGACTTGCGGTGCATTTGTGTCGCGTGTCGCGTCGCGCCTGTGTGTACGAGCCTTTATACCCTAACTACGGATAAATTAAATATATTGTACCACTAATTTAAGATGTTATTTTTTATATATTTTGTGTGGTCTAAGAAGAGCGTTTGAGTCGATAAATTGCTTACTGATTGCAAAAAAGGTGCAAATTGCATAGGACAGCTATTTATTATTAATTTATTAGGTACAGAGATTTGACACAATATTTTTTTTTATTAAAGAATTTTAATATTTACATAACATAAGCTTATAGACTTAAAATAATACTAATAATATGTACCTACATGTATATCGAGAAAGGGAAAAGAATTATAGGGCATCAAAAACTTCGTCCGCATCGCGATGTTGTTTCTTTGGACAAAAATAGGCTAGGTCTCTGGTTACGTGAAGATTCGACCAGCCGCCTGGCTATGTCTCGAAAAACCAAGTGGGCACTCGGACCACATGGCCCTAGCATTTCAACCCCAAACGGCTCGAACATATAACTCCCAATAAGATTGGAATATATTTGCCGTTTGAGGTTTTCCGCACCTGCAGCAGCCGCCCCAGCACAGTCCGTCGTACTAGGAAGATAGGATGGCGCAAGGGTGTAGACACATGTTGCGACTTGCGTCCCACACCAAAGGGCTGCCTAACTTTCAGGGCATTATGGTAATTCTGTCTGGTCTCTTCCCAGCGTAGCGTGCCATGCCGTTGGGTTCTTTAACAGCTGGATACAATATGGATCTAAGTAATTATTATTTAGATATTTTTTAGTCCGAACAAAACGGGCCTCAATAATTTAAACCATTAGATGAACTTATCCATATTAAGGCAACCTCGCGTATGCAGTCTAGGGTAGGTTATATTAAATTACATAAAGATCGAGTAGGAACTCGATAGGCGACAAAACCAAGTTTCCTTGAAACTATTTAGGAATTTACATCCTCTTTTGATCTGCAAACGTGTGATATGAGCCACCAGTATTTAAAGATCTTTCTTCAAGGACAAAATTAGTATAAACGGAGATCTTGTAATACTAGGGTGCAGCCAGGGGTGGTCCTCTCCCGACATCTCCCAAGTTCATTAAAACCCTTTTGATTAAATGTGCATAATACGTGCAATTAAAATTAGCAAGGCATGCAAGAGTTATAAGGGATTACTACCGAAGGGAGAGAAGATTTATATAAAAAAAAATTGTCGTGCAAAACAGATTTGTTGTAAAGTTGGGTTTGATTGTTGTAGGGAGGTTTATTTTATCGAGCGTATGTATGTACTTACCTAGGTACCTACCTACGATAGACAGCCGCGTCGCGCGAATTGCAATAGAAAGCATTTTTTTGTGTCTCGGCTTATCCATTAACATGAATAAAAATAACACACCGAATCTGTTACTGCCAAAGGCATTGATTGTAATGCCGAGACACCGAGTGGCATAATAATTTGCCTGTGTTTTACTCCATGTTAGTTTCTCTGGACTAAGCCGATTTTAACGGCACTAGCTGTACACAAACAAGGCGTCCTCTAAGCGCCAGTGTAAACTGTGCGTCTTGTCGCTGCGACTAGACGCAGAGCTGTTGTGTGCATTTGCGTCTTGTCTCTGCGACTAGACGCAGAGCTGTCGTGTGCATAAAATTTGCGTCTTGTCTCTGCTTCTAGACGCAGAGCTGTCGTGTGCATTTACATTTTGTCGTTGCGAGTAGACGCAGAGCGATCATTTTCTTTGAGTAAGTATTCCAGAGAGAGCATAATGTTCATCGTGCGAGTGTAGGTATATGGAGCCTCTAGTTACACTTGCCTTGGTGCTTATCATGCGAAGACAGACGCTGACCCGTCGCTTGTGACTGTTTCCTACATATATAAATTGGGAAGACCTCGGGGGGAAGGTTGTGTTTTGTTTCCAGCCCAGAGCCCTCGACGGGCTTACCTACCCCGCCGCTGAGTCGTACGTCACATAGTGTGCGCCATGTCTATTTGTCTAAATGTAGTATAATAATATTGGAATCATCGCACTAAACTCTGTGTTTATAATGGAAGTCTGATTGAGTCTGGCAACATTTTCTGAATTGGAATTCCCTCAAATTCTCAAAAGTGTTCCGATACACTATTTAGACGTTTCTATTTATAGTTTTAAAAGTGACAGCTTGAGACATAAAGGCTCCTTCAAACAGGCGCGACACGCGATATAATCGCGCACGACACAATGGCACCGTAAGTCGCGCAACGAGCGGTGCCTTTGCGTCGCGCGCGATTATATCGCGTGTCGCGCCTGTTTGTGGGAGCCTTAACGGTAACCTTAAATTAAACTGCATCCGTTCAACATTTCTTAGGAGTGAAAAGTTATGAAATCTTGTGAAGTAGGTAGGGGGTATGACCTTTATGATTTCAAAGAATGTTTTAAGTTTTCCAAAAATACTCTTGTCCTTGATGATCAAGTTTTTCAAGAATTAAATTCAATTCCGACCCGAAATTCTGGTTAGAATTTTCCTACATATTATTATGTTAGCCGCACACACAATAATATTGTCACAAAATACACATTTTCATTAAGGACGCTATCACATTTTTCCACGAATAACAGTGCTTTTCAGGTACCATTTTAGCGAACTGGAGTCACAAATGCGAGGTTATCTTTGTTTCAAATTAAAGATAATATATTCATCTTCAAAATGGCCCCAAAACAATTAAATAACGCTACCTATACAAAATTTTCACAACAAATACGTTTTGACCATCACAATAATTGCAAATAATGAAATAAAAAGGGGTCTGAATAGGACCCAATATAGCTTAATCCACTGCATATTTTAACTTAAAAATACGAAGATATTGTTGCCTATATAATCCTCTATAAACAAGCTAAATATCTTGTAGATAAATAAATAACTTTTTCATTTATGAGAAAAATAAGAAACGCTCTCTTCTCCATACATTTTCTACCCGCGGACACTCGCGGTTGGTCATTCCGCGCTCAGACGCGCTCGGAAGCACGGCTGTATCGTTTTCTCGCAAAAAAAAAATAATTACGTTAAAAAGTGAGTTAGTTCCGTTTTGTGTACTCCACAGTACGAAGTTGATACTTTTTCGAATCGAAATAAAATAAAGTACCTACCTACGATTTTTGGAATATGTTTTAAAAATAAATATGTACTTTGTTGTAATTTTTTGATTAATGGTTGTAGATGACGGATAAAGATTGTATAAATATTTATGTTAATAAATTATAATCAAATTAAAACGACGGAAAGAATTTTTTTTTAGATATTCGATTCTATAGTCAATTTTGGAGTGGTAATTACAAATATGACATCTATTTTTTTATTTAAGATGGCGGATTTTTATTTTGTGATACCTAAATCGTTTTATGGCATTGACTTATATATTACTAGCGTTTTATGGCCAATTTCTTCATCAATAGTAACAGCCAAAGTAACGTCACAAAGTCAAAGTAAGTAACAGTTAAAGGATCATGACCGTTGATGTATGGAAATCCGTAAACACAATAAATCTTTATTTATTATAGACTACGGTTTATATACTATTAAATAAAAGTGTTTATTTTCACACAAGTACCTATACGAGTTTTAAAGTAATTAAACAAATTCGGAGATAACCTAATATAGATAAACTTATGTCTAAACTACTCGTAACTTATAAAATGACCACAGATCACTCATGTAGGTACAAAACAACAAAGATAGTTAAAAACAAAATAAGAGAACAGCTGCTAATTGAAAAAAAATGTGAATAATCGTGCTTTTTATGGCCTCGCAGCGTTGATGTGACACTAGCGAAATAAAACAACTTCAGTCAGATAGAGACTTTATTTTATTAACTTCAATTTATCCCAGATCTATACACAAATGAATAAGTTACCTACCTAATGTATACAAAGGTATAAAACACATAATATGAACAGACTTTTCATGTAGGTAGTCATTAGGTGTATTTAGTGTTACAACAAGTATAGGTACCTATGATGTTCTACGTATTTGACATGTAAAATCAGCAGAAATAACCAATGTTAAGTACCAATTGCCTTTATTATTCCTCATACTCATCAAAATACTTATCTAAATACGAAGCTGGAGCAGTTATATCGTTATAACGAACGTCCCCAGCTCAAGAACCAAACTATAGTCATTATATGAGCGCAACAGCCCACAGTTCTCTTTCCAACCAGGCAATTGCATAAGTAGCAGACTATTGCATCTAATGTATTAGCTACAGCATCATCTTTGCTAATTAATAAATACGTAAAATAGGTGCGACTATTAACGTGCCTCAATTTAATTCTGCCTCTCAAGAGGTAGTTATTGTACCCTAAAATCAGAGGTATGTCATCCTCAACCTCATTATTCGCTTCCACATAATATGTACCAGTTCGACGGACATGTTCCCCATAGTACGATCTAGCTTGTTTAAGCTGGTAGGTGCCAAGGGCAAATCGCTTCGAATCATTTAAGATTAATCATTTAAGTGGAGAGATTAATCGCGGTGACTATTCTCAATCGACACATACTTAAACAATAATAAACAGTAATGGCTACTTCCGGTGCTTAGGGATGGCGATCGATTTTTTAATCGATTTTAGAAACTTGAAAACGAGTTCCAATGTTTTTCCTGCGGATTGCAACTTTTAAGTTTTGGTACGCAGTTTCTTTGTTCTGTTTTTTTGTAACCAACAATATTATTTAATTTATTTTGTATTCGATTATTCATTACATTTTACTAATTATGCTGGTAAAGCTGTCGATGTAGAATAATAGCGGGAACAGATCTATCAGAACTCAATTTATTGCTGAATCGATTCTTTCCTGCGATTCGGATAGATTTAAAAATCTTGTTCAGGAATAATCGTCATCCCTACCGGTACGTCTGTCATCTGCCTTGACAGTTGCATCTGCGTGAGACGAAACACAAAAATAAATATTTTCACAACGGAACTATGAAATACATATACAGTACCTACGTTATAATAATGATATTATTAATTATTTAGCTATTTATGAGTTTAATATCAAGGCTCATACTTGCGTAACTCGTACAAATGAAGAGAACGAAACGTCCATCATCACTATACGGAAATGTACCTAGCAATCGTTAATTTACTGTTTATCCTAAAATCATAATTCCGGATACGAAAACAAAATTCCTGAAGTGAAAAGCTTGTAAAAAAGCTTGTAAAAAATAATAAAAATATTTGGTTTTCATACGTGCAATTTTCCTAGACTGGTTTTGAACAATCTCCTTTGTTTCTTCACTATTTTAACTGTTGCTTGTTGAGTACGTATAGATTTTATTGTACTTATTTGTTGTATTGGCGTGGCTAGCTGACATTTGGCAAATCATTTAATTTAATGGTCTGTGTCTTGTAATGTTAACAACTTTGCATACCTTGCATTGTATACAATCAAGTATTTTCTAAATGAACAGACAGCTGTACTGCTGGGGAGTTTGTTGCGCCACTTCTTCCCAGCGAAAGCACTAGGAAGTGGTGAAGGGCGGGCATTTTGGGGGACTGTCTTTTGTAATTTTGACTTTCGAAAAGTGCTTATTCTCAGTCTAATTTGAATAAATGACTTTTGATTTTTAACCGACTTCAAAAAAGGAGGAGGTTCTGTCGGAATGTTTTTTAAAAATTATGTATTTTCCCCGATTACTCGAAGACGGCTGGACCGAATTCAAAAATTCTTCTTTGTTTGAAAGGACATACTTTTCAGGTGGTCCCATCGTCATAAGGTCAGAGGGGCAATTCTACTAATTTTAACAACGTTCACAGTCTGATCTCAGTCTCAATCTGTCAAAAAATACTTCAAATTTCCCTACATTTTGACAAGTTTTTGACATTTCTTTGTCGCTGAGATGAGACTGCGACTAGATTTTGAACGTTTTAAATTACGAGAATTGGCCTTCAGGATTTGATGATGGGCATGAATATTGAATAATACTAAAAACAGGATTATCACACATAATAAGCATAATAACAGTTACCTACCAAATTCGATTGCGAACTTACAACTAACTTTACTCAATAAATACCAGTAAAATTAAAAAAAAATACCTTCAAGTACCATGATTAGTTAAGTTACGTATAAAATCGAGCGGACAATGGGTTCAACGTGTGCGTGCGCGTAATGTTGCTATGTTGCGATTCAGATACCTGAGCGAATTCAAAATGTGATAGCGTCGGTATTTGAGGATTTCCAGAAATTCTGATTTGTCACGGCAATATCCCGATATTGCCGTAGTACCCCCGGGTAGGCAGGAGTATTGCCAATAATATTGTCGTATGGTGGCGCGAGGCAATATATTATTTCAGTTGAGATAAACAATTCTGTATTTACAAAAGTTTGGTTAGGTTAGGTTAATGCATTATTGATTGCTAGCTAATTTTGGGCAACTTCCTTTCATACGTTTTTCGTTCAAATGTAAATTCATTATCTAATAGGGATAAGTAATCGACAATATAGGTCATCGGCTCATCGCACACATCAGTACGAAATAAACTCCAAAATCATGGTCATTAGGTGTAAATTCGAAGGGGGAATTTTAAAATGAGTGTATCAATAGGGTTGCATTGTTATCACAGGGGTTAACGTGTGAGTCACCTCGCTCACCTGGGTGAATCATGCTCATTAACTTGAACGACTTTAGCTTCCAGAAACTTTCTACACAATATTTTGAAAATCGGCTTGTTAGAGTTTTAAACTCACACTCCATTTATTTCAATTAAACCATTCAACTAGTATTAACATCAAATATCTATTATTGGACGGTCAAAGAATCGGTCAGAAAGTTGAAGCTCGTTGCCAAAACGTAGATCTCTATAGAGAAGAACGAGCAAAAAAGACGAAGATCAAGGTATCTATTACAAACTTCTGGACGTACATTATTTTTATTGAGAACAATGTAAAAAAAAGAAGTACATAACCCTCCTTCTGGCGCAGTCGGGTAAAAAATCGGATCAGTAGGATAAGAGGAAGTGATTTTAATTCAGCTTGCAAGATTTGACCAATACCAGGCCAGGCGCACTTCGCAATAAAGGCATGAAACTACAAGTACACGGCGGGCGGGCCCGTCTGGACGGATGCCACGCGCCGGCCGGGGTCGCACGTTGGTGCGATACTCACGCGTCACGTCGCATCGTCCGTTCGTCGAACATTGCATCGTATTCGGCTGCTTCAATAATAACAAGGATCCGAACCTCACGTTTTTCTCACTTCCAAAGGACTTCGAAAGGTAAATAAATGCACGTCTATAATGTAGGTAGGTACCTAATTAGTAATTAGGTAGGTAAGTAACTACCTACCAAATGTTTACATTTGTTATTCTTATTTATGTAACCCGTACGGTATTTTATTTACTTACGTAGTTAGAATATTATTTATTATTATTATAGTATAGTTAGGTACCTGCTTACTTAGTTCTTAAGTTTAGCTTTGATAATATACTTACTTATCTGGTAGGTAAGTACCTATTTAAATTTGATCTTAGAAAGTAATTTTGTTTTGGTGGGTAGGTAACCTACCATAGACTAGCTATAAATAAATATTTTGAGTATGTAGACAACAGGGACTTACTTTTTAAGGCTTTTTAAAACAGGCGCGACACGCGATAAAATCGCGCGCGACACCGCAAGTCGTGCAACGAGTGATGCCTTTGTTTCGCGCGCGTCCAAAGTCTGCTTAGTATAAAAGGTAAAATGGTTAAATGAAACGATAAGTAGCAAATGAAAAATATTTATTGTCCTTGAAATAAAACATATTCATTAAATATAAAACAAAACGACAATTATTAAAAAAAAATTCGTTGTATTATTATTTCAAAACACTATCTACCTAGCATATATATATATATCATATATTTTTCTGATTTTGTTTACTGTAGACGATCATATACTTCAATTGTTTCTAAAACTTGCGTTTTTTGTGTTTAGGTTCTGTAAGCCCCTTAAAATGGCACCTGAGTGAATGTGCCGCTGTGTGTCAGAAGTATTCATTCAGGTGCAATTTAAGCGGGTGCCCAATGTTGAATACGTCAAGCGGCGAAGGTATGCTGCGAACGAGAAAGGACATAGTAATAACAAGTCTCAAGCGCGGCGATTTAGATTGCGCTTTGGCGGAAAGTGATTTTGTAGACTATTATAAAAGCGGCTTTCTTTAAGATCAAAGAAGTCGGCCTTCTGTACTAAGTACTATTAGTTATTCTGTGCCAATACTTACTAATAAGGCAAGTTCAATAACAGCTTGTAAAAAAAGAAAAAAAAACTGGCCAAGTGCGAGTCGGACTCGCACACGAAGGGCTCCGTACCACAAGGCAAAAACGCCGAAAAAAACACACGTATGGGAGCCCCCTTAAATATTTATTTTAGTTTGTTTTTAGTATTTGTTGTTATAGCGGCAACAGAACTATCATCTGTGTTGTCTAGCTATCACGGCTCATGAGATACAGCCTGGTGACAGACAGACAGACAGACGGACAGTGGAGTCTTAGTAATAGGGTACCGTTTTTACCCTTTTGGTACGGAACCCTAAAAATCATAAAAAAATTCAAAATAATTATGTGATTAAAGATAAGCCCTTTGTTGACGTTGTTAGTGCCGGTGTCTGTTCAAATTGCAATTTACATAACTGCTAATTATATTGATTGTGTAGGTACATTGTACCGTCGAATACATTGTGGCATCTGTCTCCCTAAATTATCCGAGTAAATGATTTGATTAAATCAGTACCTACCTAATTGTATATATTTTCTTATAGTTTTAAGGTGAATTTATTTTGCTGTAATGCCAATAAACGCATTTTTCTTTCGTTCAAACAAACAAATGGACGGAGAATCTAGTAATACATAATCATATCTTCTTTCGTTTGGAAGATATATATGAGCAGCTGGGGTGACGTCACTCCAGCTTACACATGTTTATTTTGTTAATAACTCATAGAGTGTTTTGACCAGAGATTTGAAAATTTTGCTGCCAATGGCAGCTATTATGCCTTAATTTTTGAGCTATAATACATAATCATATCTTCTTTCGTTTGGAAGATATGACATGAGCAGCTAGGGTGACGTCACTCCAGCTAACACACACTAAACGGCTCATATTAACGAAGTTTTTGTGGCAGCTAAAATAAGACTGGGAACTTTGATTGCAGCTATTATGCCTTAAATTTTGGCATAGGTAGAATTGTTCTATCACATATGAGGAAGCTGGAGTTATGTACATCAGTCGCCCCCAGTCTATAATAAAGCCGTGGCCGCTGGTCGCTATTGGCACTAGCCAAGCGATCTGGCGCGCGAGTGATTCAAATGTACAAAAATTTGATTCATTCGTGCGCCAGATCCCTCATTACCTGAACGCCCAGGTTCGCACGGGCGCGTTTTTCCGCGGCGATTGTTTTTCGCGCAGTGAATTGTCAACGCACTGCTTAGCGCCGAGGGATGACAATCCAACAGTGTTTTTTTGACGCGCTGGGATGCGCTCTGATGGATTCTCCATGCTTGGCTCAACACCAAGAGTTTAAAATCCAGTGTGCCGCGAAATTTTTGCGTCCGTGCGCACGTAGGCTTAGGCGCTCCGCAGACGGCGGTCATTTTGTCTGCGGACGACCGCGAGAGACATCATCCGACAAACATCGGCGGTGCGGTTTTTTTGCCCTCTATGTCCGTTGGTAGTATATAAGGATTCCCTTTGCACTATCATTCGCGGTCAAATTGACCGGCCCGGCCCGCCCCGCCGTGTCTTACCGTCGTGCGAGTACAATACGTGCCACGTAAGAAGAGACTTGACCCCGCCGCCCCCGCCTCTTTCCGCCGCCCCTATGACGTCCAGTCCCGTCCCGCACTCAGACCTCATACCGCTAAAGATACCTAAAATCGTGTACTGCGTGCGCATGTCAAACCACGTGGTGTGTCAAGTCTCTTCTTACGTGGCACGCATTGTAATACGCGCCAAACCGTGACCCGCGTGTCGCGGTGACTCGTAGCATGTTCTACACAAATGAGGGTTTTCTGAAATGACGTTCGCTAGGTGGCAGCACTGGCATGTCAGGTCCAGGCATCTGTCAAAGAGCCTATATTTTTTTTAGTCATGACGGAATGATGAACGAATGAATGAATCGAATGATGAACGTCATCATATATTTTATATTGGAAGACCTCTTGTCACAGTGGTGCAAACTGGTGTCGTAAATTTTCACGAAAACCCTCAATCCCCCGCAGTCGCTGTCACAGGACACAAGTCACTTGAGCGTGTAAGTCGTGGCCAAGAGATTAGATCTGACCTAATTCGAAGTCGGTTAGATATGACCAAGATAGTCACTGGCTCAGCACAGTCGTTCGGATCGTTCGCTGATCAAGTACAATCACTCCTGGGCAAGGTTTCCCCCATTTCTTCTTTCAGCTCCTTTGGATGTTGTACCTACCTACTTCATTTCGTCAATAATTCTCTTGAGGTAGCCATCTAAGGCTTCTTCTTGTACGTGACAGAGGTCAAATAGGTTAGGTTCAACTGTTACAGAACCCATTAACTAGTGCGTTTTATTTTTAACCGGATGCGCGTAGTCTTCCTCTTGCATGCAAAGGCGTAGACTTTGACCTCAAGGTCCATGTGGCATTGCCTAGACCTCAAGGTTATTGACCTTGAACTCGATGATTTTTGTAGATCATACTTATTGTAGCCGCTACGCAATACGCAAAACAATGTCAACTGCAGATACTAACGCGTTCAAAAGTTTTTTTTGCGTAGATTTTATCGTAATAGATAACAAAGAGCCAATAAAAGGTAAGGAAAGGGTATAAAATAAAATACAAATGTTACCACAAAACTGTTTATTTCACAAATTATATGATATAAATAATTCTGACATGCGTATCTTCCACGCTGAGTTCCGTCGCCTTCTTACATTACGGTTCTTATCTGCGGAACCCTACAAAGCTTTTACAAGGCAACCAAATTGCAATGCCTAGGATATAAAATTACAGGCAATTTATTGCCTATACCTACACATAAACTATAAGCTCGACTTGATTGGAGTCACTAGGAAACTATCATTGTTGTTATCGACGGACGATTTTAAAACTTTCCAACGTGAATCAAATGAATGATTATGAATGAACATGAAGCTAAGGAGCACACAACATGATATTCATTATTAATCATTAGCACATCTACCAATGAACGTAAAACTCCTGTAAAAAACCACTCAACCTTATTACGAAACAAGGTTTATCTTTAGACCCAGGTTACCATAGCCATTTTTAAATTTAGAATTACAATCCGACAAAGTAATAGTTCTTTTTACTAAAAACTGATGTTAACCAGAGTCTAAGTTGCCAATTTTGCATTAAGAACTTAACGTTTGTCGGAATAAAGTCCAAAATACCTACAATAATTATTGGCTCGAAGGTTTAGGCTAGATACCTAAAAACTCATTTTGTAATAAGACGGTCTATGTTAAACCACCGGTGGATCGCCACAAGGCAACGCCATCTACAGACTTCGCTGTATTTATGCAAAATTCCTGAAAATTAAGAGGAAATGTGGTCGGAGAGACTTTTGAAAAAGCCTAAGTAAAAAGTCATAATTGGAGGTTTGACTCTCGCCTATACCCTCCTCCTATATTTGACCAATTTAAAAGATATTTCATAAACTGAATAAGAAGGATATATATTGCGTCCCTATGTTTTTCTTTTTTCATTAATAGTTGACAAATTTGTTCACTAGGCCTCTGTTGACAAACGTTTAAATCGGCAATTTTGAGCATATTTTGAGGATTCTAGTGCGGTTATAAAAATAATGTATCATCAAAAAGGAAAACATACGGACATACAAGTAGTTAATATTAATTATTCTGTGAAAACTCATTTATAGTCGTTAATCAGAAACAAAACAGGCGAGAGCGTTTCTATGGAGAAACGACCACGCCGCATTTCCTCTTAAAAACAGTGCTAAAAGGAACTTTTGAAGTTTGAATGACATTGAAAGGTGGCGCAGTTGGAAAACATTTGTGAAATGTATTGCAAAAGCATAGGTAATGGCGGCTTTAGTTCCGATTTCGCCCCGCGTCAGAAGATCCTTCTACCGTTGTAGTAAATGTCACAATCAAGACACATCAAGAATGCTGTCGCATGTGTTTCAAGAAACGAACACAATCTAACTAGTTAAGCGATACTTGGGTAGATGATGACGTAGGTAAGACTTACGTCAAGAAACAACAGCTGCCGTCTAAACGTGACACTGGCAGAATAGTGGATATCGGCTCAACGCCAAAAGGAAAAAAATTATACCCATTTGGTTCGTTGGAAAGTGCAATAAAAATATAATTTAGTCTCCTAGAAACACCAATAGTCGTCGATCTTCTAAATACCCACATATTTACAACGGACCTCTCTGTATGTATGTATGTATGTCACATGTTCTACACAGGTTAGGTGCGATTTCTGTATAAATTCAGTCTTCTCAGACTTCAACTGCTCACCTAATTATATTATAGATATCCTTAGGTTAAGGACTATGGTTTGAATTGTTCGGGATCTTAAAGACATTGTTGGAAGCTATTCTTATTTTTATCGTAGTAATTTGTAAAATTAATTCAATATAAGCTATGATATAGAAACTATCAAGTTTGTGTTGAAACGGTTGCATTTAATGTGTAGGCACTGTTTGAATAAGGATTGTTTGACTGCCTATTCTGCGATTTCTATATCCAATATAATACCTATTGCAGTTACATTTTGCTAACATGCGAGGTTCTGTCGGGGAAACCCTTTGAGTACTGCACTACGGAGGTTGGATAATAGAGCTATCACAAAATACTACTCGGCTGAATAAACTAGGCACTTTATTATATTTAATAACTATCAACGAGGGTATTTGCTAACGGGCCTTTTCCTGACTGTAGGAGCTGCTTTTTTGGAAGACCAATATGAAGACAACGGTTAAAGTATACTGTATAATTTATATTTAAGAGGAAGGTATTTCTGTTATCCATACGGAGTAATAAAAACTTATATAATAAATCAATTTGAAAAAACCCGTTGGCACCTCACTGTAGCTATTTTTGTTAGCATGTATAAAAATGTGACACACAAACACAGTCCAAATACAATGTACAAAACATCCCAACGATTAAGACAAAGGATTACATAATTTTTTGAAAAAATTCAATTACTTTACTGATTTCATTAAAATCTCGTCACAAATTTACTAAATACTAGGTATTACACTCCCAAGCTGTAGTCGATTAGTTGGCTAAACTCCTCGTTCGCACTAAGAAGGAGAATCGATTACCGAATCAAATTCGACTAGTGCAGAGTTAAGTGAACAAATAGTTGTTTATCACAGATATCATACATGCAAAGATACACCAATGATGTGATGTAACGACACAACTGACTGAAGCAGCGGTATCGATACTAAATTATCGTATTTTGTACATTTCTCCAATTTAGGGAACTGTCAAGTTTAGTCAACTCCACGAGCTGTCTTCACGATGCACGATGTCGACACGACTAGGTACTGGAAACAAACACTTCATAAGCGATAATTCCCACGGATGGCAGCAGAGCTGTTTTGTAAAGACACCCCACACATTGAACTGACTTTAAATTATGATCTATAAAAATACTATACTATATTAAGTTAGAAATCTTATAATATTCGTGCAAAATGAAGACATTACATACCTATTATGTTTAGGCATTATATATATTATTTTATAGATAAGTTACAAACTATCGTTTGTCAACGAGTTTTTAAGATATTTGTATGAAGATGAATATTTATGCATTCTTAAACAAATGCAGCCATGCATTCATTAACGGGGCATAGGGCCTCGATAATATAGAGAGGGAATTTTAGTTTTAACCGCCACCTCTAACGAACTTAATATGTAAATATATTTTAATTGTTGTAGCACCGACATGAGTCCTACAATATATCCAGGGTCAAATTAAATTAGCTAACGAAGCTCCGCAGACGTAAGGAGTGTCGATATATTAACACATTACAGCAAAAAAAATATTGATGAACATTTTTAAGGTGAATGGGTAGTAGTAGACCGCGAAATTCAAATTTTCTTACGTTTTTTGCAATTTTTAGGTCAGTGTCAGATTGTATCTTGATCAAAATATGATTCGCGACAATAACAGGTACATATTTAAGGAATTATAATCATTAGAATCATTAATATATCTTTCTAAGTTAGATTTCTACCACCAACCACCAATCTCTTATGGAAAAGTGTTAGTGGTAGAAATCTAACTTACAAAGATGTATTATTGATTCTAATGATTATACTTCTCTAAATATGTACCTGCTATTGTCGCGAATCATATTTTGATCAAGATACAACCTGACACTGACCTGCAAATTGCAAAAAACATAAGAAAATTTGAATTTCGCGGTCTCAACTACCCATTCACCTTAATGGGATCAACGACCGCTGGTAATATATTTACTTGACGTATGTAAAAAAACTGTTTTTGTTTTAACGTGTTTATATCTATCACATCTGTGAAGTTTACACAAAAAACAGTTTTTTTTTTAACTGAGATTAATTCAAGTAAGTATAGTAGTTGACCCAAGTCATCAAATATTTTTTCACTTCTCATGCTCTGATAGTGCTTCTTTGTGCAGGGTATAGGCTGCACAAAATCGAATTTTGTGCACAAGGGCATTAACGTATCTACTCATAAATGTATTATATTAAGGCAAAGAAAATGAGCCATACAGCCAAATGCAATAAGAAGTTCATAGATAGAATTTGTTATTATATAATATTTACTTTAATTTATTTGCCTTATGTGTTTTTTAAGATATAATAGATATTAAAATTTTAATTCAAGTACGGTAGGTTAGTTGATTTAAGAAAATTATTATTACAAAATTAATTTAATAGTAGGCTGTATAGGTCTGCAGCCTAATATCAATGTCGTAAGATTTAAAAAAAAATAACTTCCTTCAGTATTCAAAACTGTTCTAATTTTACTTTGAATTTTAATTAAATAAATGTTATGTTATACTACTGTTTTATTTCCTCGCAATCGAAGTGAAAAGCAGAGTTTATAACTCGTCCACAAAACCATTTCTATCCTCGACATTACTATCAGCCCTCGCCTTCGGCTCGGGCTGCTAAAAGTCTCGGATATAAATGGTTTGTTTTGTGCACTTGTTGTAAAATCTACTATTTCTTAGTTGTCATGTTTAGAGATATAACACCCATTACGTCTGCGGAGTTTCGTTTGACCCTGTATAGAATTAGTTGTATTTTACACACTGTCAGCTACGCTTATAACCTACAAACAAACAAAGTAATCTAATACTATTATTTAACAAATTGGTACATCTGTACATTATGTAAGTAATGTCATGGGGGTTGAACATAAAATTCCCTCACTATCCTATAAAATTACGACTGAAAGACTCAACCCCGCGCTGATCCAGGATTTATACGCGACCCTTGTGATCGCAGCGATTAACATCCCTAGGTACCTCAAATCAAATCTTTTGGTCGTGGCGACTAAAATAATATCAAAGCTGAGATATAAGATGGCCGCGCCTAATGTCAAATCTTCAAAAACAAAATAATAACATGTGTGTATTGTGCTGATGTGATGGCCTGACAGTCAAAGGATGTATTCAGAAGTGTGTAAAAAACAGACCAGCGGACTCTGCATCAATATAAATAAGTAGGTATGCATTCTCTAATTGCGGCAACATAGAACCGATCTCTCATAAAAAATGTGAATAGATAATTCCTATTGCTGCCATTACATTTTTCAGTTGAGACGTTGCTACATTAAAATATAATTAAAAAATCGTTGTGGTAAGTTGTACTTTATCAAGGCATTATCTAATTCTATTGAAAATTGACTGTACTAACTTGCTTATAAAAAAATACTAGGTATAATCTGTCTACAGTGCAGAGATGTTAATTAGAACTAGCATGACGACAAAGCTCTGCAATGAGTGATATGTTTTTACGACTATTCAGATTGTTCTTCATTGTACTAGCGGACGGATTGTGGCGCTCGCACACGCTGATACTGCACAAGGGAGACAGCACAGAGAGGATTTACTAAAAACATTA
Organism: Luperina nickerlii; assembly: GCA_963855955.1. Classification (NCBI taxonomy): domain Eukaryota; kingdom Metazoa; phylum Arthropoda; class Insecta; order Lepidoptera; family Noctuidae; genus Luperina; species Luperina nickerlii. Next base: position 7,441,883 of record OY979662.1, read on the forward strand.
ATCATAAGGCTGACACAAATAAAAACAGCGGGGTCGCATCGGAAAAAATCGGACATTTTTATTATAATTAAAAAAAAATCTTAAAAAACTGCGCGAATGACGTCGCCGATTTCTGCGATGCGCCGTCACATCTTTTTATTATGTAGGTATGTCAGGCCTCAATAAAAGTTGGGTTGAGTCGACTAGTGTCCGTGTGTACCTCAGATGTGACCCAACCCTGGTGCGGATCAGCAGTGTAGAAGCGCACTTATTGTCGGTTGTGACAGGAGGAGTAGTGTCGTGGGATGTCTGTAGTGTGGTGTGATAGGCACATGAAGGGGTGTCGTGTAAAAAAATGAAATAAAAAAAAACTCAACAAAAAGGTTAGTATTTATTTATTTAACTAGGCAAAAAGGTGATCTTTTTATACAAAAAAATATATTCGCTAATCGCACTGTGTGCGCAAATCCTATTACAAGTCTTTAAACAGACCATTTTATTTATAAATAATGACTTTTCCTAGGAAAAAAAATACACCAAAATATGGTATTCACCTTTATACAAACATTAGTTACAAGCGAACCGTACTTTTTAATGTTCATAAATCATATAAAGTAAATGCAAAGAGATCGTGTAATTGTTATCGATAGATCTCCTTTGCAGCATTTGTGTTGCGGATCGACTACCTATATCACATCATCGCGCAATGTCTTGGTAGTTATCTAGGATGGTAAACCTGGGTTGCAGCAGTTAGGGCATTTGACCTGACATTGCATTATTAACTAAATAACAAATTGAGAAAACACATTTTTTTTAAATATTGACTACATATTAAGGGGCTTACAGGATCTAAACACGAAAAGCGCAAGTTTAAGAAACAACAAAAGTATATGACGGACTACAGCAAAAAAAAAATCAGAAAAATATATGATATTCTTCAGGATATATGCTAGGTTGATAGTGTGTTGAAAACATAATACAACTAATTTGATACGATAGAAAAAATCATGAAGATACCTCTAAAAACTTTCTTTTTACAATAAAAACCATACTAATATTAGGGGAAGGCAGGGTAATTACGAACGCTGGGTAATCGCGAACGCAGCTATTACACTATGTTAGAAAGAGATAACATTATTTTACTCATCGCCATCTTAAAAATCACGCCATTACTAGTGCCAAGCGATCAGCGGAACGTGACTGATGCACATAACATTCAAGGTAAAATTAATTCAAATATTTACTTAATTTCGTTACAATTTTTATATAAATGAATCACGGTGTAACTCATCAAGTAATAATAGTTCTAACATGACATTTATATGCATAAATAATTGGTAATTGAAGATTCTATTACGACTAATTACACGCGGCCAGGCAAATATAACCTAAAATTATAAAATATTTTTTTGTTTTATTACCTTAGAGGGCATTGGCGAACGAATTGAGCGGGTCAATTACGAACCAATAAAAGAGCTGTGAAAATTTTTAAAAACCTTTTAGACTTTAGATTTAACAGTGATGATGAGAAGAAAGGAAAGACCAAAAAGAGAACGAACGAAAATAAAGACTATTATTGCATTTTTTGAAATGAAAAATACGACGATAGCCCACCTGGTGAGAAATGGATCCAATGCTAAGTTTGTGAAAATTGGGCCCATGATAAGTGTACAGACGGGCAATCATCTTCGCTCGGATACTGTTGTGATCTTTGCCGGCCAATAAGATCTCAAACTTAAGTTTAATCGTAACTAATCTGTCGTACGTGATCTCATTCTTAGGCTAGTCTGGGTCAATTACGAACGATCGTAATTGCCCCACTAGGTGTCCGTGATTGCCCGACCAGTGTCGGGTAAACACGAACACTGAGGGTTTTGTTTTTCTTATAAAAGTTGATTATATAAACACAAATTAATATTGTTGTTTGTATTAGTCTAAAGTATTATAATTTATCTTTCAGAAAAAGCTATTAAAGTTAACCTAAATATAATATCTTTCGATTTATTTCAAAACTCCTTTAGGTGTTCGTAATTACCCTGCCTTCCCCTAGTATGGTTTTCAATCAATCCTTCTGATTTTTTGTCAGATACAAGCAACATACTAAAATACTAGTGTTTTAATATTTTCGTCGAAACAATAGATTTTTTGTAATTAAATAATTGCTTCATATTTTGCAATAAATTACCAGCGTTGTCACCGCGCTTCTCTTTCTTTTCTAAGCAGTCCGACAAAGTCCGCGCTTTAGGTCATGTAAGCCCCTTAACGTAATAATAATTAATATCATTTTAAATTGCGAATTTTGTCTTCACGAGACTGAAAAGAAATACGTAGAAGATTTTCTGAAATCGAATTAAAATAAATAAATTCATATATTAGGAACTGTCTCATAAGAATGTTTCTGGCAGTCCTTACCGATCTCAAATTACCAACCTGTATTTTATTTTTAATTCATTGTTGTATCATTTAACCTATTGTATGGGCGACTATGCTTCAGAGATGTATTCAAAAAATCGAGGGAGCCTAGTCGAGCCGCATCACAAACACTTATTGCACGCAATTTCATAATTGCACTAAGTTTAATTGTAACTAATTAGCGAACCACAAAGGAATCACTAGGACATAATAGTCTTAATATTCAGAAACAGTTGTATACAGGAAAACTATGAATAATCTCGGGCGAGTCCATAGTTTTCCATCTACAGCTAAAACTGTCAATGTTTTATAAATTACAAAAGAAAAAAAAAACAAAAAAAAAACACTATGATAGGGCGTTGAGTTGTTTCTCTCAGCTATATCTATATTACAGCCTTACATATTTTGTTTTAACTTTTTTCTTCTAAAGTATAAATAGATGTATCACCAGCCTTAGATATCAAAAAGGTATTGTTTATTTAAAACTAGAATAATTAGTTATATGAAGCGAGCTTTGCTAGTTGGTTACAATTTCATGGCAAGCGCAGCGCCCTGATTGGATAACATCCTCGTCATTATGGAAGCCTGCCTTGTCAATAAATGTTAGCAATATCCATCGCTTGGATGTATTGTATCAGGTAAGTGTAGTCAACATGCGGAGCAATGTATAGTGTTGTGTGCTCAGGAGTGATTGCGATGATCAGGAGTTGCGCAAGGAAGGCGCTGCGCTTGCCAGCATACGAGCCGTGTTCGGACTTGACGTGTGCCATGTGGCGGCAGGGCTAATGCGATGACGTCGAGGACTGTCTATAACTAAAGGAACATACTATATTACACGTAGCTGACCTTCCGTGACGGACCGACGGTCTACGATCTCATTCAGGGCCTCACGAGTCAGTCAGACTCACGTCTGTGTCTATCTGAGTAGGCAGAAGGATATAGGGACCTAGCATCAATATTATTTATATCCTAATTTGTTTTATTTATAGCTAATACATATCACGTTTTCTGATTATAATTATGGGATATATTTAATAATTGCTATTAAAATTTCAATTTGTCACAATACGCGACATAATAATCGGTGTTGTGTTCTTCTGGACTATTTTAATGATTATTATCTATGTTTACATTAATTGGATTTTCTGTATCACTTAACTATCAACGGCATTAACTTATTACGATTTAATTTCTCATATTATAACGAATCGAAAAAGTTTGCGGATCGTAACGGACTAGCAAAGCAGATAAAAATAATCGTAGAAAAAAAATAACATTTTTAACGCTAACTCATCTAAACTAATAACCACGCTATATATTTATTTATGAAAATATTGAGGTTTGGGACGTGGACACGCAATTAACCATAGCATACTAGAGGAAGAAGTTGGGAAGACGGTTGGGAAGAAAGTCCTAATAATATTGTAATAGGTATTAATCGGCACTTTAGCGATCTACGCGTATCTACTTTATAGTTGAATAATATTATAATCGAAACAATTTGTACGAGTTTCATTGTCAGACTGTCTATGTAACGTATCGGCCGGATAGCTGGCGGCATATTGGAGGACGAGGCGGGAGTTAAATGTCAATTCGAATTCAGTTCCTTGTCATATTTTACGCGTTATGGAAACAGCAGTTACTGTTGTGTTAGGTATGGCTCTTGGTATTAAAAAAAATCTGGCTGAACTTTTCGAGTACCACTTGTAAATTTACATACAAAATCGCATTACAGTTATAATTTCATCAAGTACAGTTATAATGTCGTCCAAGCCGGTATCATCTCCAAAGTGACCGCCAGCTTTTGGGCTATGTGTCCACGTCATAATTATGGATTCCATCCAATTGACTCCTTGAAGTCACAACTAGTTGCGTCAGAATGACAGCACAGCATCAACGTGTGACTGCGTCATTTTGACGTCACGACGTCACACGACGTCACCACCTCAATAAAGGCTCAATGCGCATCCTGTCGGTGATCGCCGAAATTCAAAAAAGAATCTGAGCTTACAAAAACAGATTCGAGATTTCCATGCGATATTCAAAGCTATCAACGTTAGGCTGCGTATCTACGACGCGCTATAATATCATATACACATAATAACGAATGATAATAACTATATAGAGCAGTATTCTCTGAAGATTTATAAATAATCAGTGGTACTCGCGCGTTACCGGAATTTTAAACAAGGGCCAAAATGTCGTTCTTTTTCACTCAGCGGTTTCACACGAGTTCTAACGAATCAACATGCAGGATATATCAACATCAGATTATCTTAATAAATACTTCTAATTTTCCTCTCAACTAATCCTTATATTAATATATTTAATTAGCTTTTTCATCATAAGGAAACGTTTTCAGTGTTATTTTCCCCTCAAAAAGATACGGCCTTTTTCTATTGCACATTGAAAACATTGCGATGCTGCGAATGGAAATATATTCCTATCGGATATGTCTATGTTTTTTTTGTCAAATGGTTAAAAATACATGGTAAAAAAACCACTTGATATAAAATTGACACCAGAGAATTTGAGGTAATAGTTCCTTAAGATTGAATCTAGAGCATCATTCAAATATGCAATTAAAAAAGAACCACTTTTTCAGGGTACACTGTGTTTTGGTACATTCGGCTTATGGAAACCATGACCTAACTTAGAATTTTGTCATATACGATTCTATAAAAAAAATATATAGGTACTTTTCTTCTTACTGTTTTGTATTTGGGGAAATTCCCAACAATTGCAAAGCATTTCGCTAGCCACATTTCATTGCGTGTGAGGTCACATAGACGCAAACAAGTATCCAAAAGAGATTCAAACTTTACTGGTTGCATTTTGGTGAATTTCATTACACTCAAATGGGAGTGATTTTTATTCAAAATATCATTGTCTTTTTTTAATGTTAATGTGTTGGATGAATATTTCTCCTTTTAACATTATAAAAAAGTGCAAAATAATTTCTCAAAATTAGTCACATTAACGTATTAATAATTAATATGTCATTGAGAAAGTTCATAAGTGATCAACGTTTTCATAAGGCGATGGTACCCGTAGAATTGTCATTTATTAAAATATGCAAAAATACTATCGGAGTTGCTAGCGGTTTTAATGAAATCTACGAAAATGGTTTTTGTATAAAATCATTTAACTTTATATTGTCAGTCAGTCAGTTGTTAGTTATACATTTAATAGAGGAACAGGACATAGAGATAGAAGAGAGGAAGCTAGATGGGACAAGATCTTGTCGGAAATGTGACAGAGGACAAGGTGATAGACATGAAAGCCGTTCTGCAGCTCGATGGTTGACGACAACAAACGTGTTGTCACTAACAGTTGCCACGACTAACAGAACAGGATGGGTCGGACGCTAAAGAAAGGCCTATGCGCATGCGCAGCAATGGGATGGTGGGGATTATCAAATATTAATTTAATCCATAATCAACTTAATTTAGCCTTTCATTTACGAAAGAAACAAGGACACAATAGAGATTTTAAATCTCTCCTGAAAAACACCCAATTGTAAAGAAGAAATACAAACAATGATGTAAAAAGTAGAAAAAAAATAGTACATAACTTATGTACAAGACGCCAGAACATCAAGCTACCCGAAACTGTCAAATTTTCCCAATCAACTTTGAACTTTATGCTTTAGCGATAAAGTTGAAAATCTGTTAAAGAAATTTGACAGATTGCAGTAGGTTGATGTGCTGGTGTCTGTACTTGTAAACCAAACAAATCTGTATTTGACTGATGCAAAGGAAAAAAATACAGACAGTATGAAAATACAAAACTCCTCCACCGTAAAATAAATAAGTAATTTAAGTGGCTCAATAGTCAAACAACAGACGTACAAATATCAGCCAGTCTCACCACTAACCAGAAACGTCGATGATAACAGTATAAATCTATTCATTAATCAATTACAATAATTATATAACACCTCATGCTTGCTTTCATTGGCAGTAAACGTATAATAGTCATATAACCATAGGCACATTAATTAACATTACAACTTCAACTTATTCTTAGTGGTGAAACTGACTTCATAGTAGGTGGCGGTATTCTATGACCATAAACAAAAAAACAGGTCGAAGTAAAACGTCGTCGTAAAATTATGTTGCTATGCGCATATGTAGTGGTAGGTACAGTAAACAACAATCAATGGATCATAGAATACGTCGTGCCATCAGCGCCACCTATTATATTGCAGCGGTGTTTCAATCGTGAACTGCGGTTATTGTCACTAAACTGAATTAGGGCGAATTTCAGCGATGAAACTGAACGCGACCAGCACATCTAAGGCACGTTCAAGCGCTGTCAATTTCATTATTCTGTTACAATAATGGCACTGAGCACTCTTAAACGCGGTTTAGATGTGCCGATCGGGTTCAGTTTTATTGGTGAAATTCGCCCTTAGAAACGGTCAAGCCGCCTGGCCCTGACAAGCAAAGTAGCCTTATAGTCCAGCGCAAAAAAGCCTCTGAATACAATTAGTGCTGATTTCACCAATAAAACTGAGCGCGATCAGCACATCTACACCGCGTTCAAGAGCTGTCAGTGTCATCATTGCGGTGGAATACTGACACAAAAAAAAAATATATATTTATGAATATTTGCTCTTGAACGCAGTTTATATTTGCTAATCGCGTTCTGTTTCATTGGTGAAATTGGCACATACTCTATCTATTATATACGAGTATCATGTCTTTTAAACAAACATCTAGAAAACACGATCTAATATTTTTTACTCAAATACATTCAGACTCATTTGATTCCTAGGTTTTTATGACTGGACTACTAATAACGCTAACATATATATGTATATATACAACACTATATAATTTTTATATTAATTTGAATAGCCGTCTTGTTCTAACAGCACACACGGTGAGTTTTGAATTGGGACTGACTGATTTTGTAGCTCACTAACCCTTAGGTAAAGATGGGTTAATGTTCAGTGATGTGAATCCACCTAGTTTTTGAAACGAATTAAAACTACATTTAGTAGCTAATTCATAGAACAAATGATATTTGCCATTAGTTAAGTATAAAAAAGAAAATGTTAGTATATCAAATCCTAAATTTAGTTTTATTTCGTTTGAAGAACTGATAATGATGGATGAAATGGATTTCTAACAACATTATTAATCTCTTTCTGGCACTCTACTTGGTGATATCAACAATCAAAACATTTGCTTTTTTTTCTGTTAAAAAAACTAATTTTGTATGAGCAAAAATATTTTCATAAATACCAAATGTAGTGCCAGCTCCAAACGTCTATACACAAGCTCGCGTTGTAGGAAGGATGTTGACACAGGTATTCGTTTAAATTAACATTCACGACGATAGTAACAAGCTAGTAGTAATGGATAACGCGTTTGAACTCTATCAAATATTACAGAAACAATTAGCCGAGAATACTTTTGACTGGTGTGCATTGAGTCACGATAAACTGGCAAAGTAGATAAAGTAAGCATAATATAATGAATACTTAATCAGCGTTTTTAAATTCAGTGTCGATACGACGTTCAAGCGCTTGCAGACCCTCTTCGAGTTCTTGCTGTAACAAAAAATACAAAAAATATGTAGATGGATAAAAATATAAATAAAACAAAATACACACATCAACACAATCTAGGGATACTCCAGTTATTCATGTATTGAAAAGAAACTACCTATTTAGAAAATCTTATAACATACTTATATCAAAATGCGCAATATTATAAACTGTAGGTAATAGGAAATTAAATAAATATCTAACTTTTAAAACAATGGCTTTTATAGTAGAAATAAAAAAGTTAACAATGTTCAAAAAACGTACTGCTGTTTTTGGCGATAAAACAAAGAAATCAAACTAAATTAAACATTATAGAATCTGGATCCATTTGCAACCGATAGGATATATACCTACCACTTATCAACAAATGGATCGCAAGGAAAATTTTGTAACAGGCCCACTGTTTCTTTTTCTTGTCATTAATTTTGTATTTTTGTTTCCAAAAACACGTGTTGGGGATGTACAGAACGCGTAGTATGACCAGCATGGAAACTGGTTTTTCAACACATTTGCTCGAAAAATGCATTTTTAATACAGTTGCTCAAAAAGTGGCGTATTGCAGGGACGTATAGCGTTCGGGATGTGGGCTATTACATACTCGTGCTTTTTTTTACCTTTCCCGAACCACGAGTTCGGGAAAGGTAAAAAAAAGCACGAGTAAAAAAAGCAGTAGACATTTGTCGGAACTCTGCAATGACAACCTTTCCGAACTTGTAATGAAATATACTATTACAAAGCCTGTATACATTGTTCGAAAGTTAAAAATTACGCACCATACAACGGAACGTGCGGTAAAATAGGTACTCTCAACTAAGTACCTATTTTACGGCATATCCAGTTGTATAGCACCGTGCGTTTTCTTTACGGTTTTTTTTTAATTTCCATAAAAAAATATAAGAATTCCTCCAAAGAGTTTTACATTATGAGAATAAACAACCTGACTGATCGAACCTCCTTGGAAGCGCTTTTGCTCAATACGTTGTCTCACTTTAATACTAAAGAGTAAATGAGACGAAAGATGTAGTTCTAATTTTCACCACGTGCATGTGCGCCATTTGCAAATTCACGTCATTTTCATATTAGAAACTTCAAAAATTGTTGCGACTTTCCCACTGTTAAATAAAGTTTGTTTAATTACTGTACTGTTTTCTCGCAAATGTGTTGAAAAACATTGTATGACACACGTGCAGAAATTGGTATTTACAAACTCGTGACTATGGTAAGCCCTCGACTTCGTCTCGGGTTTTACAGTCGTCTACACTCGTTTGTAAAAACCAACTTACCGCACTAGTATCATAAATAACTATTGTCGATGGAAGAACAGACAAAAGGATTTGATTGTAGACATATTTCTAAAGAAATTTCATGAAAAAATTTCATGTAAATTGTTGGCAAGTCGAGACCACATAATTATGGCTCGCACTGTCAAAAAGTTATCAGATCTCATGTAGAGCTAAGCTTCTAACTCGTACAAGCCCTAACTTCACAAACTCTACACCTTAGTAAAAATATAAGGCTTGCCCGTTTCGTTACTACAAGAACTATGTATTGTATAACAGAAAAGTAATGATCAGTGAATACATTTTTCACCTTACGCCCATGTGATGGTAGCGAAACGCCATGAGTTATTTTTGATGATTCAAAAATAACTAATGGCATATATTAGCACTAAACAATCACTTACGGTGTGATTGTTGCATTGTTTCATACACACTATTGCATGTTACCTTTAACATAAACCAGAGATACAATACAATAAAAATAAATAAATGACCGTGGTGACCCCAGGGCATAAGTCATATTTTTGGAATCGTCTATTCGAGCCTTTATTTCGACGTATGTACTAAAAACTTTTTTCACGACTATTGTTTTTTCCTTTCATTAAGTCAGCCATGTTGATTTTTGTAAAACCTCACCTATTGAATTAGGAATTTCCTTCAAAATCCTTCGGATTGCGAATGAAAGTGATGTGCGTTACGCTGGGCGGTCACGGGTCACCAAAATCCGACATGTAAATCATTACCATGCATCCAGGCAGACATCTGGATGCTATGAGAGAATAAAGAATCCTACATACATAGAGCGTAACTATGTACCATACAAAGAAATGCGCTAAAAATATAACCCTTCTTGTCAACCGGGTTGGATGCTTTCTATTTTATTTATAACTTTGTGGTGCCGCGTGTGACAGCTCATGAATGTTTTGTTGTGATGTCTTATGATTTGTTCAAAAAAGAATGGAAAGTAAATTGTCCATCTGGTATTATGTACCTAATGATGTGTTCGACACTCATGCTCGCTTGCTTCGAAGAACCTATTCAATATGATTAGAAGCAATTATGGAATTTTCAGGGCAGCCGGTCGCCGAAGATCATAGCTTTCGTTGCAACTCATCTTTTGAAGCAAGAAGTGTACTCACATCATCGAAACCGGCTGCTTCGTACGCATTCGCGGCGGCTGCGAGCCGCTCTGTGACCGACGGCCTCTCTCTGGCCAGCCGGTCAGCGCCCACTGCCAGTCTGCTTGGAAAGGCCACAGTAGGCGGGCCGTTGGCGCTCACCGTGGGGATCTCAGGGGCCCCGGGGCCCGACACGGGGCCGCCCACCGCGCGGGCCCCCACGCTCTCCATGGGAGAGGAACAGTTGCAGCGGATTAAGGGGATCCTCACCGGGCGACCTGCAGGTGGGAATACCTGTCGAAAAGTGGAGCGTCAGAATATCATGCTAGCTACGACCCGCTTTAGATAAACGTGGCAGAGAGGCCACGATGAGATCGAAATATTATGAAGAAGAATGGAAGAAGTGCGTCCATTATGTCATCGGAGATGGAGTTCCCTTTGATGTAGATATTTTTCTCAACAAAAAAAGCCTTGCAAAATGAGCGTGTACGTCGCCATAATTTGGAAGATCAGAAATTTTGATACGGGTGAAGATGTGGGTCAAGAGCTACAAACTCGGTTACACTTACAACTTTAAACTAACTGCTAGCTTAGATGTGGGAGTTAAACTTTCGTTAGTAGATGGCGATCGGCAGCCGCGCATTTGTACGATCAAATATATTTAATATTATCAATAATGATTTTTCTTCTACAAACCAGAAAGTATCACACTTTAATGTTATTGTCAAGTATTCAGCTTGGTCCTAAACCTGGGCTATGTGCTGACGGAAAACTGCTTTACAATTTGTTCGTTTATGGATGTCAGAATGATGCTATAAGAAAGAAAATGATTTAATTTCAAACTCGCAAAGGAAAAAATTGGTAGTTACAGTATTGGGATTATATTGCTATGACTTTAAAATCAAAAGTAAAGTACATACAATGTGAAAACTCAATCGGTTACACTGAAAAAACAAGAAAGAACCTTCAAAGCAGTCGACCATTGAACATTACATACATACAACTCACGCCTTCTTGCCATGGGGGTTGGCAGAAACTACAGAACGCCACGTGCTATAGTACATACATATTCCTCTTGCCTCGTTTATGTCCATACATCTGGCCATGCACGCCCGCCAGTCGAGAGTGCTACGCACCTGATCTCTCTAAAGAACATTACAAAATAAGGTCACTACTTAGTCGGGTCATAATTTCGGGCTATAAAAATTTAATGTTTTAATAAATTGAGTGACTTATGATACTCATTTGTTTTATTATGATATATTAGGCTTTGGTCTTCTATAAAAACCATAATTGGTCTCATCAGTCTCAAAAATAAGGAGTGAGGTGTCAAACAGAATCCTGTCGCAGTAATAGCGCTATAAAAGTGTAAAAAACCCCAGTCGAAATTTTCAGCCTCTTAAAGTCGCTCGGTATAACAAGCAAATTCATCTATCCTATTATCAAAAGATTCACCGAGATGTCTTCTGTCGATGAAAGACCTAGGAGCGGCCGTCCACGTGATTCAAGGACGCCAGCACCGATCAAAGCCGAAATCCTCTCCGCAAACAGAAAATCATGGCCAGAGAAATGAAAATTCCAGCTAGGAACATGTCTCGCATTATTAAACAAGACCTAAAGCTTGGCGTTTATCGACAAAGTACTGGATATCGCTTGACAGCTGCTTTACTGCCACAACTTCTTCGCTCTGGTGACTCATATCAGCATATGAGTCACCAGAGCGAAGAAGTTGTGGCAGCAGCACGCAAAAAACTGATATAGACAAATCCTTTTTACGGATGAGAAAATCTTCACCGTAGAGGAAAAATTCAACCGCCAAAATGACAGGATCTATGCATACACCTCTAACTCTAAAGAAGCTTCTGAAAAGGTTGCCAAGGTGGAAAGAGGCCATCAATCGGCCGCAGTCGTGGTTTGGTGGGGCGTGTCGTACGAAGGAGTTACTAAGCTTTATTTTTGTCAACAAGGAGTAAAAACCACGTAGCATTCGCTAAAGAACAATTGCAATTGTAATTGCCTTTGAAGATTGGCACTCTGGAAGTCCCGACCTCAACCCATTGGATAATTACTGTAGGAAGTATTAGAGGAGAAAGTGTGCTCGCAGCCTCACCGTAATATTGAGGCATTGAAGCGTGATTTGTGGCAGCAGCTCGATAACTCTAGAAACAGTGCGTGCGGCGATAGACGAGTAGCCGGATAGATTGAAGACGTGTGTCAAAGCAAAGGGAGGGCACTTTGAATGATTTTAACTTTTATTTTATAAAATAGGCAATAAAGAATGTATTAATGTATTTTCATAAATTATTTTATTTTAAAAAAATTGTTAGATCTCATTTTACGAGGGACAGAATTTATAGCTCAACTAGGTATACGAGTATGCTCTCCCAGGGCGTTCCACTCACATCTGCCTTGTAATTTACCTTTTGTTAGTTGCCTTTCACTCATCCTTTCTATATGATCAAACCACCTAAGCATTTTTTTTTCAATTTTTGTCTTTGATCAATATTTTAAAAGAAGATTTTAAAATATTGAGAAGTAATAACGGTTTAATCATCCAATTGTTAGAATCCAATTATCCATGAAGTGATGTTCTCATCGGACTTTTTATTATTACAATCTGAAGTCAGGTGAGAATTTCCCAAAAATTAAAAAGAAACGTTTAGCTCCTAACTATAAATATTTGCTGAAAATACATGCGGCGTTTCGGGAAGCCTAGAGGTGTTTTTTGTATGTCATTTTTTGGCCTCGGCATCCTGTCTAAAAGTACAATTTCATAGAGAAGTCAATGACAGTGATACAGGTTTTCACTACCTACCTCTGACACTATTGCCAATAAATTATTTCTATACAATAATGTTATATTTACCTCGGCAGCCAAAGGCGGAGGCGGAGGAGGAGGAGGCAGTGTGCTGAGCATGTCTCCAAAAGTAAAGATCTGAGGACAATATAATTTACCGTTTAACCTTAGGATGGCAGCAATCTTGCGCAGCCCTGGCGCTGTGAAACGTACACAGATATTTTTCTTGTCGTGAAAAACCACGGTTTATCCGCCGTGTGTAGACACGGTCGTCAGATTTGTATGGATCACTATGGAAGCTTGTACACGGACACGTTTTTTCTACGGCACTGTTTATACGCCACACCGTAATGAAACCGTACCTTACCGCTCGCGTTCGTGCTAGGCCGACCCACTTTAAAATCGATTTGAAAAAGCTACACCATGCATGCTAACCCAAGCAGTGCAGACACGCTGATGTAGCTTCGTGTTTTCGTGCGCACGAAAGAAACAAAGAAAGAAATTCTGGTCTCCTAGATCCTTAAACATTCTGTTTATGATGACATGATATGACTAAAATGCGGTTGACCGTAGTACCTTTAACACGCTTTTATTAGCTTCACTTGTAACTAAAAAAAAAGTAATAAAATCTTAGTAGTCAATTTTAATCTACCTATAATTATTGTATCGAAATGAAACTTTGTATGTATATGTAGTTCGGATGACAAAACTATAATTTCGTATCTTGAAGGTGATCCGATGATAAAGCTAGGAGCTAGGTGGATTGTGGAGCTTTTCAGTGGCTACTAGTAAATCGCTCAAGTTTAGAGTTTGTTTGATTAGTTTTTAAGCGTGTTTTTTAGTTTATTTCAAACTAAGTATTATTTTTCTTCGAGTAGGACCAACCACATAAAACCTATTAATGAACGCTTACTAGTAAATGGTCGATCAAGTCTGATGATTATATAATTACACTCTTTATGACTCTTTTCTTCTAGTACTGTTACCAGTTTATAATGTGTATGGTTGGTTCCAGCTTTTTGGACCCAATAGGTGGCGCTATTGTCGTGATTTAAAACCATGTGAAACAGGGGCGGGTAGCTAGTATTCAATAAAAATATTATTTACAGAGCTATGACCAGAATAACCGCATTGAAATAAGTCGGGCCGCTTTCCAATATTATGATAGTAGATAGTATTCGGAAATGCGACCTGAATTTACTAATTATTATCGGAACAAAAGACACCAATATTGCCAGTCGAGATGTACAGACGCCAGCCAGCACATCAAGCTACCCGAAACGGTCAAATTTTCTCAATCAACTTTGAACCGTATGCTTTAGCGATAAAGTTGAAAATCTATTAAAGAAATTTGACAGATTGTAGTTGATGTGCTGGCGTCTGTACAACCGCCCACACCGAAATTCTACGACTCCATAGTAATATGTTATTATTTTATCAAACTAACTGGGCATTGTTAATTTTTCCTACGAAATTCCAATATTATGCTTTAGTTAGAAATGCAACTTTTATTTCCGATATACATACGTATAGGTATCGAATGTCGGCAGTAAACGACATCAATTTTGAAAAAAAAAATGTCTGTTCCCTACATTTTGATCGCGTATTGCACTCTTCTATGAAACAGCTGATTTTTTTTTGTGATTACTGACGAAAACTTTCTGCGCCAGGGGTCTAAAATAATGAGCTGAATTCATGGTTGCAGTTTGCGCGTGTAAAATCCACCGCCGTATGTGTGTACATAGTTAAATAAATAAAGTTTTAGGACTTACCTCGCCGGGGTTAGGCGCCCAAACGGCATCGGGGCGCGGACCGTAAGTGTTGGCGTTGACGCGGTAGTCCGGGTGGATCTCCGATGGCAGCGCTACAATATCACACATGTTTTAGTTCTTACTGCATTATTGTTAAGGTTGATTTTTGCCTAACGAGCAGTCTCCCTTCACTTATTTTTTTCAGGGATTGAGCGTCTTATCTCCTATCCATACTAAAATGACAATAATATCAAGACAATGATGCTTTGTTATGTTTGTTAGGTCTAAACCCAACTTTGGACACAATATCTACAGAGTAGGTACGATGACTGAGAAGAAAAGGAGTCAGATATGGTAGCGATTATTATATAAGAACGGTCTTATTCATAAAATCAGCTTATAGAAGGTTTAAGATATTCACTAGTTACAATGCTCAATAAAACCTTCGTTAACATTTCGTATTCACAAACGCTCCATAAACTATCTATAACGAAAATGTCCTTTAACTTCATATAAATCTAAATGTTGCCATTATAATGTAGTCATCCAACAAATTGGCTAACATATTACGTCATGCTCCCCAGACACCCCATCATCTATTTTGCTGTTTATAAATTCATATAACAATTGTACGCAATATGTACTGAATTAGTACATACTTAAAAAAAAGAAGTACCTTAACAGTTTAATAGGTACAGGCAACTGAATTATGGATTGCTGTAGAGCATCTCCCCAGCAACCTCAAGTAAATTTTATGTAGACACTTACTTATTAGTCAAACAAGTGTTTGATATTGTAGTTACAATATCAAATTCATTGTTGTCCAAGATTTCGCACGCCTGACAACGGTCTGGAGCGCGAAAACGTTTGAATTAATATTTGTATTTAAAAGAAATGGAATAAAGACCGGAGACTAGTTCCAATACCAACCTCCGTTTCAACCCTCCTCCAACCAATATTCACTTCTTTGCAAGGGTAAATAAGCGAATATTGGTTGCAGGAGGATAAAGTATGTACTGTTACAGATAAAATGTGTTCAACGCGCGGGCCTATTCAGCAATAAAAAAAAAGTTTTGTTTTATAAACATTCTCAATTTCTTATAACTACTTAGTCTGCTTTTGCTTCTATTCCTTAAATTTTTTTGAAGAAATTGGTCAGAGTGAACGGTCTCCATAATAGAAAATAAAAACACTGGCACAAACACCAGCGCGACAAAGGGGCGGCCTGGCATGATTTACGAATTGGGTGCCTATCCAATTTACTTATTTATTATGTATGTTACGAATTTCCTGAGTAAGCATGTCAAGAATTTCGTTTGCCTGTACAAAACTCATTGTAACAAAAAATCCACCGCCATAAGAATAACTAATAATGACTCGTAATATGTATTAGTTATTCTTATGCCGCTACTGATTTATTTTAGTATAAATAAGATAATGAAGAGAAAGAATTATAACATTAATTTTGTATTTCAGGCCAGTAGGACTAGTAAGGATGGGGCTTCACTACAAATAGAAAAAACTGAAACGGCCTACAGAAGAGAATTACATGTCGCAAAGATGCCAATGAAAATCGAAAAAAAAAAAATTCTCGAAGCCAAATTAGAGTTTAGAGTATTATAAAAATAAATTAAACTGAAATTTGTCTAAAAGCTTTTTATTAATGAACCATTCGCTAAAATGTCTCCTCTTGTTCTTCGTGTCGCGGGCACAACTGTGTTTTAAATCTTGTTGGTCCAAAACTTTGCCACTTCAACGGCGTCGTTGGTGGCAGCGCTGAGGTCACATTAACTGCATGTGTCCCAGACACATAGGGCAGGATAGGAGGTGGAGCAAGGTTTGCGACATAGCTTCACAACCACACCTACTGGAGCATCTCCCAGCAGGGTGTAACCTTCCGTGGTCCACACGGAAGTCCCTGAACCGTCTCCGGACACAAGTGGGAAGATGTAACTCCAACCTGGTAAAGTGGGGCAACCTCGGCGGAATGTTGCCTTACAAGTTTGTAAAATAGCATTTGCATTTCCCCTTGCAACTTCATGGGGTGACTTTGTATGATATTCATTGATATTTCTACCCTCTAACTGCATGTCTCCATGGTCAACTGAAATATTGTGAAGTACTGCTAGATGCTGTGGTAGTTTTCACATTTCCTAGTTTGCAGGTCAAAGCATGTAAAAGTCATTAAAAAGCGTTGCTTCCACATTCCAAAGCAGCAGCGTGCCACAGTATTTCTTATTGCTATATGTACTTCGTTATATTTTTCCTCGCTTCCATTTTGTATTGTAGGTATATAATAATAAACTAAGTTAGTTAAACAAAAGTGCAAAATAAATTAAATACAACTGTAGCTCCTCGAAGTACGATTGTTTACGAAACTGACTTTACACACATGTTACATTTGTACGTCAATTGTAATTTTCTTATTAATCAGCTGATGTAGAGTCGGCCATTTTTTTCTTATAGTACTGTTACAGTAGGGTTCTGGGTTTCATAACTTTATAGAACGTTTAAAGAACGTTTTAGTGCTAAAATTGTTATTTAGAAGCCTTTAGAAGTTCGATAACTTTTTATGAATAAGTGCGTTAGTCCTTAAGAAGACGCAATCGCGCCATTCATCGTTTATTTAAAATTTGGCACGCGTTTTCATGATTAACTTATGAACTAAAGTCTATCCACAAGCGTAGACTGTTTTTAATCAAAGTAATAATGCCGTATTTCAATATTTTAATACTGAATGATACAAAAAAAAACGTATTTTATTATTTTCACCAAAGATCTTCTTCATTCAAGATGGTGAATGAAAATTATTCCTGTATACGAACCCATGCAGGGGGGACGCAGGGTTCGTGTGTGTCTGTGTGGTTAGTCTGCGTTGGCTAGCTAATACTTACGTGTAAAGAGATCTTCCCTCGGTGCGGGTGCCTCCTGGCAGTAGATCGGCACGTTGCTCTGCGGCACGAAGGTGCGATACTGCACCGGCCCGTGGTTCTCCTCCGGCCGGCGAGCGTTATAGCGCGTGTAATACCGGTTGCCACTACTCGAGATAAAGATCTCCTGGTTTATGATGATAGGATGTGGAGGGTAGCTACTGTAATGAACATAATTGTAGTTAGTGTTAAAAGAGATGAAACAATTACGGTCCGGCCGTCGAGTCGAGAGAATGTGTTCTTGACACCTGTCAGGGCGTCAATTCTAGTAAGTAATAAAGATCAAATTCGCAAAACAAGTATTCGTTTGTATGAAACTAACAGGTGTGAAGAACGCATTTTCTCGTCGGACGCACTGTCATCATCATCATCATCTGCCTAGCCTTTTCCCAACTATGTTGTGGTCGGCTTCTAGCTGAATAATGCGGCTGAATATCAGTATTTTCCATGGAGCGACTGCCTATCTGACCTCCACAACCCAGTTACTGGGTAATACGATACGGTAAGACTGGTTGTCAGACTTTCGGGCTTCTGACTACCCGTAACGACGGTCAAAGATCCACGAATGACAGTCGGGACCAACGGCTTAACGTGCTTTCCGAGGCACGGAGGCGTCTCGGTACGTAAAGAGGGTCACCCATTCACAGACCAACCGCGGCAAGCGCAGCTTAACCTGATCGATCGACCTTGCGGCTGTAATTATTTAGCCACGGGCCTCTCTAAAAAACTAAAACACTAATTAGTTAGATAGACGAACAGTCTAACAACATTCATTAACAAAAGTTCAAATACTTGCGGCGTCTAGTCTACCGCACTAGGTCTGCTACCATTCATAGAATGGAGCCAGGGCTCCCTCTTGTGGAACCTAGCATACGACGCGGTCCTGCGTGTCGATCTCCCCGTCGGCGTTAATATCGTTTGCTACGCAGACGATACTCTTGTGTTGGCCGGCGGGGACACCTTCGGGGAGACCATCCAGCTTGCCGAGCTCGGGGTGGCAAAAGTCGTGGCGGCAATCCACGGGCTGGGTCTTGAGATAGCGCCTCAGAAAACTGAGGCGTTATGGTTCCATAAACTGCCGAGGAGCAGAGAGCCACCCAGCTCGTTGGTCTATGTCGGAGATGCGCAAGTCCAGGTGGGGCGATACATAAAGTATCTTGGCCTCACCCTGGACGGTCGGTGGGGCTTCGAAGAGCACTTCGAACGCCTAGTTCCCCGGATCGAGAAGGCAGTGGGTGCTTTGCATAGACTGCTGCCCAATCTCGGGGGACCTCGGGAGGAAGTTCGCCGCCTCTATGCGGGTGTCGTGCGATCGATGGTCCTTTACGGGGCGCCTGTTTGGTCAGGTAGACTGTCAGGCGTCCGACGCTGCAGGACTAAAGTTAATAGACTGCAGCGGAAAATGGCCATTCGTA
The DNA here is from genome assembly GCA_963855955.1 of Luperina nickerlii. Classification (NCBI taxonomy): domain Eukaryota; kingdom Metazoa; phylum Arthropoda; class Insecta; order Lepidoptera; family Noctuidae; genus Luperina; species Luperina nickerlii. The sequence continues at coordinate 7,461,122 of OY979662.1, forward strand.
TCGCACGAGGATACCGAACGATATCCTTTGAGGCGGCAACTCTCCTGGCGCGCTTTCCGCCGCTGGACATCCTGGCGGATATGGACGCGAAGGTCTACGACCAGATTCTCGATATCCGCCAAAGCGGGAATAGTGTGCCAGGAAGCGTATTCGTAAGGCTGAGGCGGCGGGAACGGCGACACGTGCTCGAGCGGTGGCGCGAGCGGCTACAGCAGCCGCAATATTCGCGTAAGCGCGTTGTCGAAGCCGTTCTGCCGCACTTCGAAGCCTGGCTGAAAAGAGGGGAGCGCATCTCCTTCAGGCTCACCCAGGTGCTCACCGGACATGGTTGCTTCGGTGAGTACCTGAACAGAATTGGGCGAGAGGCCACGGCAAATTGCCACCACTGCGGAGGCAGCCTGGATTCCGCACAACACACGCTCGAGGAGTGCCCTGCGTGGGCCTCCGAGCGGCGGGTCCTGGTTGCCAGGATCGGGCGAGACCTGTCTCTGCCGGCAGTAGTGAGTGCTATGCTGGCAGAGACAGAGAATTGGACGGTAGTAGCCTCCTTCTGTGAGACCGTGATGGTCAAGAAGGAGGCTGCCGAGCGGGATCGGGAGAGGGCTGATCCTGCTCGGAGAAGGAGGCGTCGGGGTGGCAACCGCCTCGGCGCCTAATACGCCGAACCCGCTTACCAATAAGGTAGGTGGACCTTTGGGGTCGCGGGCGCACAGAGTGGGGACTCCGTCCGCCCACCAAGTGACCCCAGGGAAGACGGTGGCACAGTGATCACGTGCTGCCGTGCATAGCGAGGCTCAGGGGAGGCCCCTTTACAGTCTCCCCAGGGATGTGCCTTACAGGCGTTGCACGGGGGGGTTCCGGAATTGGTCTTTTAAGAGGAACCGGGACCACCCCTATGTGCTGAAGGTGATCACCGGGGCGGTTTTAGTGAGGTAAAAATCCCACACTCCCCGACCTCCCTCCCCGGAGGTCGGGTGCCTTTTGAAGGTTTCCCCCCGACAACAAAAAAAAAAAAAAAAAGGGGGGATAGTATCATATTTTTACTGCTGAGACTCCTGAGTCTCAGCAGTAAAAATATGATACTATAATAATGTATGGGTATGATAATCATAAAGGATGCTGTGAAGTTAAGCTTCACTTCCTGTCGTTTCCTTATAGAAGGGTGCCGTTTAATTACGGCCGCACAACAAGAGAATTTTATTTGAAAAGACATGCACAACATTACAGCTGATATAAATCCGAGTTAAACTTCTATAAAAAAAACATATTTACAACGAGGAAGGCATAACATGTAAATAATATTGGCAAAAAAACTAAGGCTAGGCGCAAACGAACCGCCGGCTACAGCCACCTGTAGTCCAGCGACAAGCAGTTCACATGATTTTTTATACGTTTTGTATGGATTCGTCGCACACGTGTGGCCTTTGGCGACCACCAGATACAGCAGTACTCAACACCGCAGCAAGGGGCGACAGCCACTAATGGCTCGTGTGCGCTTACCCTTTCTCTTCCGTCCATCATCTCACAGAATCTCAAACATTCAAACTCCCCGTCACTTGTCCCTAAAGGTTCATAAGAAAACCAGCGTCAGACAGTACCTGTCTGGCATCAATGCTGAAATCTGAAATGCGAAAGCACGAGGCAGTGTTGAAGGGAACTGTCTTTTGTAATTTTGTCGTTCGAAAAGTGCTGATTCTCAGCCCAGTTTGAATAAATGACTTTTGATTTTGAATGAACCTTCTTGGCCCTGCCGTGATGCACACACACTATTGTTGTTAAAACGTTACTTTTACTTTTTGTTATTTGTATTTTGTGTATTTTTTGACATACGGCTATCCACATTCATGATTGTGTATTTCAGACTGCACCAAATAATTTTTGTGTAAACAGAGATAGAGCATTCTTTTGTTTGTCTTTACATACTAAAATGACATAAATACTCTTGTCCTAGTCGATAAAGCTTATACGCCATTATTATAACATTAGACAAATAAAGGTTATAAACGCTTTCGTTATTACAGTATTAGCTCCGTGATTACACGATGTTTCATCGTGTAATCAAAAGCAGTGTAATCTATTTACTATTTATAGAAAAGTAAAGTGCAGTAATTTCAATAATATTACACAATAAGTGTCGTTATTTTGCCGTTATTTTTATAAATAGGTAAGTAATAGTTAGATACAAATTAACTTACAGCGAATGGTGCCCGTTGTTTACGTGCTCTCCTCTCTCGGGGATGTTCATCGGAGCCATGGCTGTAAACCAACAATATTTGAGTTGATATTTTTTATAGTTGAATTCAGAAGTATATTTTAGGGGAGTTTAAGGGGAGCACACAACAACCGGACTCCCAAAATGTCAACCTAACCTGGCGACCGACCGATGGCGGTATAACCATCCAACAAGCCAACCTAAATTCTAGCAGCGTCTTAGTGGCAAAAGGCTCTGCGGTCACCAACCCGCTTGCCCAGAGTGGTGATTATGGGCATAAATCTCTCATGAATAAAGTGCCGAAACAACGGCCCCCAGTTCCCGGTGGTCCCGCTATGCCTGGTCACGAGGGTTAAAAGTGTTCGCTCAGCAATTAGGGCGATCCCATTTAACAAAACTAGGAACTGCGGATGACAGAATCGTGACTTCGAAATCTGAGATACCCGAGAAAGTCCAGGATTTTCCGAGCACTGGCTGTCAAAGTAAACACTAACACAAATAATTATATGTCCGCAAATATTGGTGTCTCACAAACTGTCAATTAGTCCAGGGGTTCCCAATTTTTTTTATACTGCGACTTCCTTTACATGTTGTAATTTTTTTGCGACTCCCTTGTAAAAGAAGATACCTGCGTGTAGCTCTAGAATCTATTCTAGTTGCTGCCAACCCTGCTCACATAACTAGCGGCCATTGACCACACACTAACACTACCTGGCAGCCTGTTACTACCGAGGTATTCGCTGAGAATTGAAGGCCAATGTCAAACGACACTCAACTAGGATATAATAGACGCAGCCGTTCAGAGCTCAGCCGATGCACTATTGTGCAGTTATTATATAATTCATGTGGCAACCTATGGTCGGACTGTTAATTAGCCGCAATAAAATGACAGCTTATGTGTTACCACTTTTTAACGAAATTTAAATAGTGATGTGACAAAATAATCGATTCATTCAAGTAACATTCATTTCAAAATCGATCCATGTTAAATTGATTTTATAAAAGAGGATTATATTATTAGAGGATTTATGTATAATGAAATTTAGGATAATATAAGTTTACAACAAAAACATTGAGCAATGCCTAATACTGTTTTGACATAACATCAGTGATCGGATTGGATTTATAAAAAGCATTAATTCTAATCACAAGCATATCTTTAATATATTCCTGTTTTTGAGGTTTTGAAAATAATCCTGTATAGTAAACGTCATTCCTAATGAATACCTTAAATTTATTTAAAAAAATCATTTCCTTTTGATATAGTAGGAGTTTTGTAAAAATATAAACAAAATTATCTTTAGTAGACTATGTATTTACGCTGATTTGAAACTACAATATATATTTTTATCCGATATTTGATTGTTAGAGTTAAATCAAAATTGGTAAATTTCGAATACCTAAATAAAAACGATGTTTCATTGCGTTTTAATCACATCACTAGTACAGATAGTGTGGCAACAATTTTTAACGAAATGACAGTAAGAAGTATCATTTTACTGCAGCTAATTAAAAGTGAGACTATAGTGCATTTGCATAACATACCTATTGTGACGTATGTTGTTTACAATAAAACATCCGGTAAAAAATACGGGTATACATTACACTAGCTTCTCTGCCCGGGGATTCGACTAGGGAGCTGTCGGAAATCCCACAGGAACGTGTTACCGGAACAAAAAGTAGCATATGTCCTTCCCCAGGATGCCATCTATCTCTCTGCCAAATTTTATCGAAATCCGTTCAGTGGTTTAGGCGTGAAAAGGTATTATAGTAGATATATTGGATTTCAATATTTTTTCGCGGAACGCAATTTTTTTTTGTAAAATAATATATCCAAATTTACTCCTACTAACATTATCTATCTGCTAGTTCCGTCAAATGGGAACAAACGGATAAACAGACAGAAAAAAAAAATATTTTTGTTATAAGTAAGTACATATAATTACTTTCATAGCCTGAAACACAGGTTTTCCTAGTTCAGGCTCAAAATTATGTGTGAATTTAACATAGATTTAAGAAAACTGTATCTAACACCATACCTTATGTTTTTTTTTTAATAAAAATTTATTATTATTATATGCATAAAGTAAAAAGCTGTTATTTTGACAATTCAAACAGACACTTAAATTTTTCTTATTAGTATGTATAATTTGTACAGATTATAGATTTTGTAATAAGTCCCATGTTATACCGCGTAAGCGACACCTAAGTGAATGCACGGTTGGTTTTTAAGTTTCGTAACTGAGCCGAGCGTTGAAAATCCGACAGTGTGTTGTTCTCTAGGCATTAATTTAGGTCGCGCTTAGTGTTAAAACGGGATTTAGTGTATAAAAAGTTAAACGAATATCTTACGCGGTACGTTGTAATTAAGACCGTCGATGTTATGTTGCTGTTGTGGCATTGGGGGATATGCTGGATATGGAACACCAGGTACTCCAGGTACGCCAGGTACTCCAGGAACACCAGGTACTCCAGGAGCTGGGAACGGCGCGCCCGGTTCCGGCTGCGGGATCGGCTGGTTCGGATTCACAACGTGTCCGTAATGGTACGACCCGTTCATTCTAAACCTGAAACAGTGGGGTTTGCGTTAGTGACGTGTGAGAGACATTCGTGTAAAGGCTCTCGCTTTACCCATGGGCGCTGCTGCGGATTTAGGTTTTTAGTGAAGGCGGTGGGTAAATAATTTCTCAGGCAGTGATAGCCCTTTTAAAATAAAACCTTTGCCATTGTCCGTAAATTAAATAATGTGCCCCCCTTTTTCAAGGATGACGATGACTTATCTATATATTATAAGTACACAAAGTAAAAATACAGGTTATAAAACTATGTTTATTTTTATTTTATACTTATTATATGTCATATAACATAATAATAGACACCATATTTGATAGATCTTATAGGAACATACATATTTTAACGATTAGCGATATTCACTAGCCACTATTTATGTTTACATAAGATCTATAATAACTTATGATATTATGATTCAACATTGAAACAATCGCAATCGTAGTACCTAAGTACATAAACATATACATGTGTGTATTATGTTCGTTCTACGGTTACCGTAATAAATTGCAAGGCAAAAATTCATTTGATGAAATAACAATATCTTGCAAAATGATATGACCAAATACCATTTTTTTTTTCAATCATCTTTAACCACCCAATGCTCAAAAGACACTTTAATGCTACGGCTACATTGTCGCGATAACGCGAACTACTCTTCGCGCGCTCTCTTGCACTCTGTTCGACGTCTCGCTGTATTACAGAGAGCGCGCGAAGTGTGAAGGGGCAAAGCATGATAATTAAAACTGCGCACATAGGAGTATTTGACATAAAAAACCGGACAAAATTATTTTATATTTTATTTTACTATTTTATGAACTAAAAGTCAATAATTCATCATAATTAGGCATTTATTTAAAAAGAAAAACAATTAAAAAAAAGTTACAAATCTAAGAGAGATTTACTCTTAAAACAGGATTTGTTTTCAAGAGGATAATCATGAAGGGACCGAATCAATCAGAATCACTGTCTCCGAGTTCACAGGTGATTTGATCCTCACTATCTTCGTCGTCGGAACTGTCACAATTCAGTGTTTTCGTGAGAAGCTTACTTAATACTTTTCGGAACTTTTTAGCTCTGGTAGGCGTTGACGTTATTTCTTTCATAATCTTAGACGCATCAACATTTCCCGAAGTACCTTGACTCACGCTTGCAGCGTACGTCAATTCCTCAACAGGTACCCGGTCCAGTAAATCTTTTGTTCTTCGACGCTTGCTTCGATCACACAATTCTCCGAATTATTTTGTTGGTCGGCCTGCTTTGTGGGTCCAAGTAGGTAGTTCCAGTGATACATTAAGCCATTCCATATTGTTTTCTACGAATCTCTTATCAGTATTACGGGCTGCCGACCATCTTTCTTTGAAACTGGTCTTGAAATATTTCAAAGAACGGGTAAGAACACTTCTTGTTTCTGCGGGTGGACATGAAGTTAGTTGCGCAAGTCTTTCTTCTAACAACGAAAATTTTTCTTCAATCTACTTCCCTTTGAACTCTTTTGTAATAGTATAAAGCTCCATTCTGGTGATTTTTTTCACTTTTTCCGAAGGATCTATGACAAAAGAAAGCAAAAAAATTAGTTTTGTCAATATAATTATAATCTTCCCCATATAGTTTGAACTACTATAAAAAAATATGGGGTACGTTGGGGGGACTTTTTATTCGTGTTTCTACTTCCTTAGAGTCTAGATTTTATGCCCACATAAAAATTTTGAGGCGACAAGGCGCGACACATAAACAAAAACACTAATGTATTTCAAATTTCTTTAAAAAACAAGTCAAAAAAGTGCTGCTTTTTATTGATGACTATACAAATATAAAATTTGGAAGAAACGTAATAAAATATACTTCAGTATATAGTACTAACCTTCTATATCCATATCCGAATAGTTAATCTCCTGTTGTTTGCTACACGAAGCCATTTTAGCACAGAAAACTGATAAACACAAACGAGAGCGCCGAGAACAAAGACACGCGTACAGTATGATGACAGAGTTCCGACTGAGACGTTGTGGCACATGCACGGGAGTTGAGGGTTAGGGGTCTGCCTTTTGATAAACCGGTTATCGTAGCTAAAGAAACATGTATTTTGGGTGCGGTTGGATTAACATCAGTATTTTCAATTTTGACCGATTTTTTAAGTGAAATACTCCTACGTGCTGCGGTGCGTTTGAGTAGCATAACCATTCTATAACGTTGTAATTCGTGTTAAGACACGTGAGCACGTGAGTATGTTTTCTTAACATCGGCGAAAAAAAAAAAATATATACCCAATAATATATTTTCAGTCTACCGTAGTAACTATGTGTAAGCAACAATTTATAAAACAACTACCAAGCGATAGAGAGAAAATTTCGTGGATGTGTTGATATTTAATTTCAAAGTTAATATCAAAGGACATGTTAGGTTTTTGTATGGAGGCTGGGCTTTTATTCGAAGCTACTGTGAACAGGGAAGAGATCATATTTTTATGAAAGTACATAAATTAAGGAGACTTTGTATATTTTTTAATTTTTTTTTGAAAGCACCCTTGCTTTAATTATTATACATTTTAATAATCATTATTTAAAAAATAAATTGCAACCCACAGTAATTATTGATTTTGGCAACACTTTTCGGTTAGATGTCATTATTGTCATTAACGTCAATCAAGTGTCAAATTCAATTCAATTTTGACCTGTGTACTGACAGCTGACAACTATGACAACCTTACTGGCACAGGTAATATTTTCATAGATTCCATTAGAAAGCAAAGGAATTAATGCCATACATACAAATCATGGAGTTGGTTTTATTTTAAGCCATCTAATATTATTTTAGAATATTTAAAATAACAATAAGGTGTATAATTTGCTTTAAAAAATGATATTTAACCATTTTTTCTTTGTTTCAATATGCACAAATAATATTATGACACCAAAAATATTTGGATTTAAAATATGTATTTATTCAATAACGGTGCTTTTAATATTTTTTCTGTTTTTGTCAGGCCATTCTGAATAAGTTTCCCTATCAGAAAAACCATACATGAAAGCTGTTCAAAAAAATTATTATTTTAAGCCCATTTCATAACATGTCCTTATTCACTTCACGCCACGTAAATAACTACCCACTACAATATTAAGAAAAGAAATACAATTCAAAATCATAAATTAAAATAATATCTACGTAATTATTAACGAAGGTAAACCTTACGAAGCCCCAGTACCTACACAACACCGCACAGCGAAGCAATTAATTTGTAAAGTATCCATAAAAAAAAAGAAATATCGCTAGCATCTATAAAAACAAAAAGCACGGAAGCTTTCAGCTTATTCGCGAATCGCAACACATATCCCACTCATGTATACCATAACACAAATAAAAATTAACTATTACCAAATACATATGCGTACTTTTAGGAACAGCCTGTATCAATTCAAAAACTCTCCACTCTCTCTCTCTCTTCTATAAGGATGGACGGCCGGATTGGTCACCGATGTGCACTGGTTAGTTTTTAGCTAATATTTCGCTGATACCCGTTGTAATTTTATTTTTTTGTTGTTACTTTTTGTCTAAGTACCTACTTGAATGGTTATAATCTCTAAATTATGTAGTCGATGATTTTGGTGCACGGTAAAACTCTAATGAGTTTATGTTGGCACCAACTTAAATGTATAAAATGTATGTGTACTACTGAATAAATAAATAAATAAAATAAATAAATGCACCACCCCACTATCAAGAACTGGCAACAATACAAAAACATAATAATATATAATTGATTTAAGTGTGTTTTATAATTGTTGCGAAATCGTAAAATGCATAATAATTATTAGAATATAAAAATTACCCTATCACTATATGTTATAAGAACACTTACCGGGCTACCGAGGTCTCAGCACTCCTGCGAGACGAGCGGTCAGTAGCTCGTTGCTAAACAAACTGGTGTGTGCAGCTAATATCTTTTTTAAGTGTTAAATTGGTAGCGTATTGCATTGGAATAAACAATAAAGTTGATCGCACACTGCATCGGTTTTTATTTCTTACGAGGTTTATTAGTCTTATTACTTACATATATTTTTCGTTCCCTTTTTATTGTCTACTTTGTTTTGGTAAAGGGTATTGAAGATTTTTATATTAAGCCTGGCATACTTACTGTCGCGCCATTTGACTTTTTTCAAAATGGCGGCAACATGATGTAAGCAAGATAAAAAATATATCACGTGATTTTTGAACGTTAATATCTCGGAAACGTGACACTTTACGGGACTTTGTCTTATTATGTTTTCTATTTGCATTGATGTCAGCTATCTATCTATCTATATTTATATAGGTTTCATGCGTGGCAGCCATTAAAAAAAAAACAAAATGTCGGACGGGTACTTACGGTAGTCCGACATTATTTTATGATTTTATTTTACATTATTTTATCCTTTTATGATTCTGCCAAAGAGCCCTTTTTAGGCCCCCTGTTAATTGTGAAAATGAAATTGCTTATTCTGTGAACAGGGGGCCTCCCCTGTTCACAGAATAAGCAATTTGATTTCATATCGCTTTTTCGATACAAGGAGTGGCGTCCTCCTCATTCCTTATTGAGCCTACGGTAGAAAATTGCTGCAGTAATAATAGCCATATAAGCCAATGAATGTTTTGCTAACGAGATATCAATAATGTCACCTGTCACCCGCTAGGTGTTTAGTGCCGCTCTAGGAGCAGCCATGCTCGGTTACCCTCGCGTGCATTAATAAGCTATCAAACGTTAGTGTCTCGATTATTAATGGTATAATGTCATACTGCAGCATTGGCTTGGCAGTATGGTAGGGAAAATAATAAGCAGGCACAATATTTGTCTCATTCTTTTTTGTTTGTTGTGTATGACCAATAGAAAAGAATAAAATGAGTAACAGTGAAAAAGTAATATAATTACTCACTCAAAGGCAGTTTTATTTGAGGAAAACCCGGCAATCCTTAAAAACTGTATTAATAATAATACTTACTGTTTTAAGGAGAATATTGCAAGTCTTGTTTTTTTTTTTATAAAGGATATTAACAAAACATAAAACAATCTAAATGGTAGTTTATTATCTTACTATCCTACTAATATTATAAACGCGAAATCTTGTAAGGATGGATGAACGGATGTTTGTTACTCTTTCACGCAAAAACTACTGAACGGATTTTGATGAAACTTTACAGTAATATAGCTTATACATCAGAATAACACATAGGGTACTTTTTATCCTGATATTCCCACGGGATCGACACTAATGCGGCTGCAACCGCGGGGCGCTGCTAGTATTTATATAATAAGATTATATTCATGTCAAAATGCATTCACACAAAATACAACATGAAAAAAAAAAAACAGACGAAAGTAAAAATATTTTTAATCTTTACGCGACATGCCGTGTGCATTTACCTTTAGAAATGAATGCGAATACAACTAATAGATCGATAGGTACGGAGTATGTACGAACTTCCCACTAGTGTAGGAATAAAGTAATGTAAATTGAGGGTACAAAGAAATATGTAGATGAATAAATTGTTTGATAGAACTTTCCCAAATTTGTAGTTGTTAGTGTTCGTACTTAGCTAACTTTCTTGTTATTTCGCTTTGTTTATTTTGGGGTAAGTCGACTAATATGGAATTATGGACGAATAAATTGGGATGAGAAGATTATATTTTGAGTAAGTTACGTTCTTTGACTTTGTTCTTTGATAGATAATGTAATTTGTAATTTGACCAATCGATATTAAGGCGAAAGCGCCAGGGTAGCCCGCGAAATTCATTTTTTTTTTGGTTTTTCATTCATTTCATTCATCAACACAACTCTCTAAGACCACGTAAGTCCCAAGAATAACTGTTTCATGAAATCATCATTCTTTGGACTTACGTGGTCTTAGAGAGTTGTGTTGATGACTTTAATGATTATAATTCTGTAAACACATATTTCTTACGGCCGTGATTCATATATTAATCAACGTACAACTTAATGCTGACCAGCAAATTGCAAAAAACGTAAGAAAATTTTAATTTCGCGGGCTACCTTAGCGCTTCCCCCTTAACTTAAAACTATTACGAGTGATGTCGCTTTTTTAAATAATTAGGTGCGGATGTGCCCCTTTTGTTACTGGCGCTGACGTGCGTAATACACTTGTTCAAAGATCTTTTGGCTCTCTCTTTTGACCTTTTGCTGCATAAAACTTGCTTAATTGTAACCTAAATAGAAGAAGTCACTAGCTCGTGAAATACAGTTACACTGTAACCTGCGGTGCTATTCTGTAAAAATCTCACCGTGAAAACTTAGGTAAAGTGAGCGTGGAGTGGGCTGTCAATATTGTCAATTCCTAGCAAAAACACTTCACTTCACCTAAGTTTTCACGGTGAGATTTTAACAGAATCGACAGGCTGTTTTTATGGCAATAAAGAAATTTATTATTATTATTTATTTTGTCTAGTGGCCTAAATCAGAACTAACACCGTCATCATGTTTTTTTTTTCAAATACATTTCACAAAACAGTACTAGCAGAAAATACACGTAGGTACGCCAAAGCATGTATGTATGTACTAAAAAATGTTGACGGCAGCAATGAAAAAAAAAAGGTTTTTTCATGACCTGCGCAAAAGCATCCAGAATATAGAAAGTTTCATGAAAAAATGATATGCTTCACAATTCACAATAAATAAATATTGCGAAAAATAACATTTCGCTTTGCTTGCGAAGTTCGCAAATGCCAATTACTTTCTTTATTATGATTAAACAAGTTCTAACATGCTGATCCCGGACAGAATCGCAATCAATTGCGAAATATTTCTATGAAAATTGGCATAAGAATAATAAAATAAAACGTGTTTTAATAACTAAATATTTTCTAATCATGATATGATATGATATTGAATGTAAGTTTCATTCTTAATTGTGTATACAAATATTAGGTCATATAATTTCCAACAAACGTTTGATCGCGACTGTACGGACAACCAACAGCTTAGGTTTGATACGACCAATAAAGAAGGTCATCGATATGTACAGACGCCAGCACATCAAGCTACCCGAAACCGTCAAAATTTCCCAATCAACTGTGAACCTTACGCTTTGGCGATAAAGTTGAAAATCTATTTGACAGATTGTAGTAACTTGATGTGCTGGCGTCTGTACATAAATAAGCTAAAGATATAGTACCTAAAATAGGAAACCAAGTTCAATTCTTTTACGAAGTAAAGCTTGTTCACTTTCTTAGACGTATTGAGCCCCTAGAAAAAAATATCATGGCATGGTGGTTTTAATATTATTTTGTGGAGAACAACAAAATTATTTTTTTATTTATTCACCATGGTTAATTGAATAAATATTTTTTTTTCATAAGATGAAATTGAGGTTATAAGAATATTATGGATAATTATTTACATATAATTTAAAAAGCTAACAGTCTTAATATAATAATGACAATATTGCCCCCTTGTCGCTACGTCACTATGTACTAGCGACATCGAAAGTTTCCGGAAGGCCATTATTGAGTGTGCAAGTCAACCCCTGCCATTTAATCTGTATATTTTATATAAAACATTGGTCAGGCAGGGGCTATAGTGCAAGAATTATTGAAAGTGATGATTAGTGAAAGTCAACAGGTTATCTAGATAACCAGATCAATTTAGCCACCCAAATCCATAATGCAATGCATTTGTTTCCATATTTTGCAATACTCCTACACCAACCGGTGGTTGTCCTTAGATGCACTTGCATAGTTCAGTACAGGGATAATCGTCCGTTGGTGCACCTGGTCTGGTGAGTTGGCTTCGGCCTCTCGTACACCTTCCAAAGGTCCGGGACCCGAAGGTTCCGAGATATGTGAAAGACATTTAAACCATAATGATATTATACAAGTATATAAAAAGTAGGGATATAATCAAAGGTCATAAGAATGAGTTCTGTCTGTCAAATCTATTTGATTGTGTCAATGTGTATTTACGGTTAATTTGAGGATACAGGTTCATAAAAATGGACCTCACTAGAGATTAGTGTGATGTGCGCTCTACACCAGCGAGTGTCATTAAAAACGAAAGGAGGCTTCGGCAGCAGCATCTGTGGAGCTCTATAGCAACATAGTACGCTTACCAGTCCGCTTCCAAGTAGGTCGATTACGCCCATCTATAATTGTAGCGGAAATCGGAAGCAGGTTATACAGGAAAAAAAAATTAAAAGTGCGCAAAATATAACCATGAATTTAGCATAATAATATGATTCTAACCCTCCAGCGTAGAAATTTTTCGTCGATTATAAAAACAAATATGTAGTTCCATAAATTTTGACCACGTCGGTAATGCACTTTTGTATGAAACAGCTGATATATATATTTTTGGATAACCGGCGAAAAGTTTCTGCGCTAGAGGGTCTAGATTTCTATAATCATATACTAAATTCACGGTTACAGTTCGCACTTGTTATTTTTTTTTTACTTTATTTAGAGACGCCATTTTAATTTACCCTAACAATTTGCAAAACGGATCTTAAGAAAATAAAACAACACTAAATAGTAAAAAACCATTTTATTCTTCATAGAACATAAATGGCCTATGGCCTAGAAATTGAGCTGGAGCGCTTGCGTCATTGAAGTTTAAATAGTCATGATACGAGCTCAACGTACCTCTCAACTTATTCATAAACATGTACACTACGTCCTCTTGCTCACAATTTTTGTTTTGATTAACCTATGTAATCGTCGAAACTGACCTAAATGGCTTCGAAAAAAGGATGGTACAGCTGTGCCTTTGTTTGTTTTTGCTCGATTTGGCGGGGGCACTATAGAATGTCATCAGAGCATCATACCTGAAAAGGTAATAAATACCAGTGTATAAATTGGCCTTTGTAATAAACTCATATGAGCTTAGAGACATTTACAGCTCCGACCCCTGACCGAACATAGACTTCCCAATAGACTGTCTAAAATCAGAATATAAATAAATGTATAATTAATTTAAAGAACATAAACATACCCGTGTAGGCGTTATCCAGGGTCGTAGAAGGATAAGCATTGGTTCGTACAATTCTTCAATTTAAATCAACAACATTAAATCGTAACTTAAAGTAAATATGGAGGTACATATAAGTCCAAATTGCTATTGATGTGACAGAAATCTTTTTGACAGTTTGTCAATGTAACCCGATTTAATTATTTTGTTAGTCGATTTGTGAACCGATTGGGTGATGTATTTAAAAAATAACATAACACTACCTCGAAAATTTTTGAGATTTTGTGCGTATTTCAGTATAATATAAAATTTTCCTTGTCATTATAATTCAATTTCCAGTGTTCCACCGTTTCAGTTTTGTCAACCATAAGTACAGTATTTAGGTATTTGAAACATACAGTAGGATTAATAGATGAATCGACAAGTCCAATCGATAACAATAATTTGACATCTGGCAACATTCAGGTAAGGTATGCACTTGATCATGTTTATGAAAATACGACGTAGCAAAATCAACCTAAGATAATGTTCCCACTGCTTCGAGAGGGAGATGGCTGTAATCTTATACGCGGGCCCAGTGCGGGCTGGTAGATGTCTTCGTTTTTTTGGTTCTAGGACACGCCCGTTTCGACAAAAACCGGCGAAAATACGAAATAATTTTTGAGAAGTATAGTGTTTGATCCGGGCACCACTCTGTTGGCCTGCTGTTGGTCATTGTTCTTTTGTTCTATGCTAATGAAGATTCAGTTTAGGGAAAACTGCCTTTTCCTTTCAGTGGGACAACAAGGGCTAAATCTATATCTATAAATAGCGCAACACAAAGTCGCCCTTCGCGTCTGTGTGCGTTTGTTCTTCTAAACTACTCAATGGATTTTAATGCAGTTTTCACATTTAATTATATTTTTTTTTCCGGAAGGTTTATGTGTATAATAAGTCAATCCATCTGTCTACCCTTTTCCTAACTATGTGGGCTTCCAGTCTAGTCGGATGCAAGTGAACATCAGTATTTTACATGAAGCGACTGCCCATCTGACCTCCACAACCAAGTTACTGGTTGTCAGATTTCGGGCTTCTAAAGATCCGTAACATCTGTCAAAGGTCCATGAATGATAGCCGGGACCAACGACTTAACCAGGGCCTGATTTACCCACAGGCTAACTAGGCTCAAGCCTAGTGCGCAAGGACCGAGGGGGCACTGAGCTCGCTCTTGCAAGCACCACTTATTTACAGAATAAAATTTGGTACTTAATTTAAAATATGCGCCTAATTAGTAGTAGAAGAGCCGCGGTTTGTAAATCTAGTAAAACATAAAAAAATATTTAGTATATTCATGGGCTAGCCAGGACAGGCCCGGGGGAGGGGGGCGCATATTTATAGTTAGCCTAGGGCTGTCAGAACTCTAAATCAGGCACTGGACTTAACGTGCTTCCGAGGCACGGAGACCCTCTTGGTATGTAAAGATGGTCACCAATCCACGGACCAACCGCGGCAAGCGTAGCTTAACCTGATCGATTGACCCGTGCGGCAGTTATTACTTAGCCACAAGACCTAAAATAATAAGTACATTCATATTTAACTTCGATATATCACAGAAATCTCGATATTTTGTAATATCACCATATGTGATACCGCCCGTGCGAAGCAGGGAGAGGTCGCTAGTATAACAAATAATTTCCATCACAATTTCTAGGATTGCAAAATTGCCAATCGAGGTACAGCAAGCTGCATCTAGGGATGCGTGTGATTGTGCCTTTGTGTCGTGACCGCGTCTCAGTGGCAGTCTATTATAGTGAGACCGCTTGTTACGCCCGACTGATATTTGTATGCAATCGTTTATGTTATTGTAGACATCGCTTGCTGCACCACTTGTGATAATGGCTGTATAATTGACCGTGGCAAGGGAAAAGCTATTTTCCATTCTTCCTAGTTGTCCTGAGATATCTCGCTGCACTCATTTTCTTTTTTATAATTTTTGCTTTCTTTTCTTAATAAAAGAAGAGAAACCTATACCTAGACTCTCTGCTACCTCTTCCGATGTGTCGCATCTGCCGGGCCTGCCGGGCGTCACGTGTTTTCTTTAACCCTGACACACAAAGGGCCTATTTGATAAAAACCAAAAGGCGATAATCCGACAATTCTTCGAGTTTATTTTTTCGTCGTTTTAGTGCTTTATTAAGAGCGGGGAGTAACCAAAATAGCCTAACTTCAATATGATTTTTCATAAAATTGATAAGACTTAGGTATAAAATAAAAATATGACTAGTAACTAAATCATATTTTTACACTTATTGTACAACAGGAACACAAATTATTAAAATTTTCTCGACGAATAAACATCACGAAGTTACCTCCAATTTTCACGTTTATCACATTTGTACTGCTGTACTTTGTACGTCTTCTTGCTCATAATTAATAGGATAAAAATTGGATAATTATTTTTATTAATATATGACGACAAAAATTGAGCAAGCCTTTTTAGGGTTCCGTACCTCAAAAGGAAAAAACGGAACCCTTATAGGATCACTTTGTTGTCCGTCTGTCCGTCCGTCCGTCTGTCAAGACCCTTTTTCTCAGGAACGCGTGGAGGTATGAAGCTGAAATTTATATCAATTACTCAGGTCTACTGTCCCTTGAAGCTGTGAAAAAATCAAACTTCTAAGCCAACGCAATCAAAAGATACAGCCGTTTATGCCGCAAATTTTCGACACTTGCAAGGGAATCAAAACCTACAGGGTGCTTCCCGTGAACTCAGAATCTTGAAATTTGGTACGAAGCAACGTCTTATAGCATAGATAAAGGAAAAATTACGAAAACCATAAATTTTTAGTTACATCACATAATATATATTTTTTTAATAATTTTAAACTTACTACCCATTTCCTCATAAACGCGTAGAGGTATTAAATTGAAATTCATACCAAATACTCAGGTCTATAATACCTTTAAGCTGTAACAAAATCAAACTTCTATGTCAACGCAATCAAAAGAAACAGCAATTTAAGCTGCATATTTTGAAACTCGCAAGTACTCGCAAGGGAATCAAAACCTAAAGGGTACTTCCAGTCGACCTAGAATCTTGAAATTTGGCATGAAGCAACGTTTTATAGCACACATAAAGGAAAAATTCCGAAAACCTTAAATTTTTAGTTACATTACAAAATATATATTTATTTTTTAATAAATATAAACTTATTACTTTTTTCCTCATGAACGCGTAGAGCTATCAAGTTGAAATTCATATCAAATACTTAGATCTAATTGCCTTTAACCCGTGAAAAAAAAAAATTCTAAGTCAACGCAAAAACGCAAAACGCAAAAGTACAACCATTGATACCGCATATTTTGAAACTCGCAACTACACGCAAGGGAATTAAAACCTAAAGACCACTTCCCGTTGACATAGAATCTCGAAATTTGGTAAGAAGCAATAGCTTACAGCACAGGTAACAGAAAAATTCAGAAAAGCTTAAAACCTTGCAGGTTTGTACGGAACCCTCGGTGCGCGAGTCCGACTCGCACTTGGCCGGTTTTTTTTAATTCTTTTTATTTTTGGTTTTATTATGACGACAAACTTTCTTAGTTCGTGGAAGAAGTCATCTTCCGTCGCACGTTGCGGGTACTTCAAGCATATTTTTGTTTTACAAATCAGTCGCCGTTGCTCTGTTGAGACGAGGACTGCGCTGGAATATTCGAACGCGCTGGGATATAATTTACTCGCGTAAATAATATTTTCGTGATTTATCAAGTTGTAGGAAAGAAACTGTGATATAGAAAACATGGAAAAATAAAACTAAAACCACTACTGAAACCATTATTAAAAAAACGTTAAGAATTTATAAACTAAATAAATACCCAGGCTAAACTATAAAATAAAAATTTTTAAATAATTATATGTTGATATTTGAAAACTCAAGATGACATACATTTTATTTGACAGTTTTTTTACTGGTATAGTATGTACAACAAGCGCCATTGCTCTGCATTTCGGTAAATTTTCTTGCGGAGAACAACATAGCCAACTAGCCCATTTCACGTTCATCTGAACGGTCGAGACCTTACTGCGATTAACTCAGAATCCAATTCGTCTACTCTACTGACCTCTATTAAACAAGTGCGCTGGACTAAATATACTATACGAAATGACAGTTTTTTGTGCCCATTCAAAACGAACCGCTCGAGGTTCTCGGGAACTAAAATTCAAATAAATAAAGTTGTGAATGTTCCATGTCGATAATTTTCTTCACAGTGAGTAATTTTAAATTTACGTCTTTCAAGTAGAAAATTAATTTCGTCAACTGCAATTTGACTAGCTAAAATAAATTAGCAAATACTAGTTTTGTAATTTCAAAAGGTAAATTAATTAATATTATGTGTAATGTTCACTTGTTTCCGAAGTATACACCTAACAACTAAATAAAACTTGCCATTAACAATGTACTGTATATCCTTTAGCATTTTTGCTATATCCCACAACCTGAGCATTTTGTGGTACGCTTTACGGAAAAACTATTACGCCTATTGATTTGTGCTTTAACATAATATAGGTAATAATTACGACATAATAGTTCTATCTGAAACCTGGTTAAATGAATCTATATTGAGCAGCGAGCTATTCGACGATAGATACGTGGTATATAGGAGAGATAGAGAAAGTGCTCATTCACAGTGCACCAAAGAGGGGGGTGGTGTTTTAATAGCCGTTAAGAAACAAATTAAATCTAAACGTATTAAGTGTTGGGAAAGTGGTTGTGAAGACCTGTGGGTGAGTATTGATTTGTCAATATCATGTACTGCTCGTCGAATAGTTTTCTGCGCGGTATACCTGCCTCCTCCTACACGCCGTTCTTCCCTGGAGCACTATTTGGATCACTGTAATGCTGTTTTTGAACATTGTACTGATTCGGGAGTTTTTATTGTGGGCGACTTTAACTTGAGTAACATTAATTGGAATTTGGCAGGGGCATCGACTAATAGACTTGGCTCGTCTGGTACTAGCGAAATGTTTATTGATTTCACAAATATTAACAGGCTTAACCAACTAAATTGTGTTACAAATGTTACAGGTCGCATATTGGATCTGGTTTTGACAACACATTCATCATGTAGCGTCAGTGAAAGTATAAATCCAATTAGTAATGTCGACAAACATCATCCACCTCTTGATATTATTGTTTCCTTGAGTAAGGATGTAAAACTACCATACAATAATGTCATACAAAGACCCAATTTTCGTACCGCAAATTATGCACCAATTCGGATGTTTTTAAAACAATTTGATTGGGATGAATTATTTAAGGGGCATAATGATGTGAATGAGATGTTAGATGCTTTTTACGAGACACTTAATAATGTTATACATGAATTTATTCCCTCTCGGGCACCAAAGAAACACAAATTTCCGCCATGGTTTAACCGTAATTTAATCAAAATGTTAAACTCAAAGAACAGCATCAGGGTGAGATATCATAAATATAGAAACCCAAGGGACTTAATTGAATTAAAACTGCTTAGTAAGCGCTGCGATACCTTGGTCACTCAATGTTACAACAATTATATTAAAAATCTAGAATACAAGCTAAAAACCAACCCTAAGTTATTTTGGACCCATGTAAAAAATAAAAGAGGGGGGTCTAGTGCCTACCCCAAGACCATGACTAATGGGTCAGTGTTCACTTCTGATGGTAAGACAATATGTGAGATGTTTGCTACCAGCTTCTCGTCTGTTCATAGCCTCAACCAAGAATCGGGTAATGAGTTTAATACCAAATTATTTTCACAGTCTCTTGGGAATACCAGTCTATGCTTAACAAGTCCAAATATAAGCAGTGAGTGCCTACTTAAGAAATTGAAATGTTTGGATATTAACAAGGGTCCTGGCCCAGATGGCATACCGCCAATATTTATTTCGGCTTGTGCGGAGGAGTTGGTGCATCCACTCGTGGTCATATACAGCAAATCTTTGATCTCTGGTGTTTTCCCTACGAAATGGAAAATGGCAAAGGTGGTCCCTGTACATAAATCGGATAGCAATGACAACATATCTAACTATAGGCCCATATCAATTCTCTCAACGTTTGCGAAAGTGTTTGAATCACTACTCTGCCCGCATTTCCAGAACCATCTCAAGCTATTCATAAGCGATCATCAGCATGGATTTGCTAGATCACGATCCACGAGCACTAATCTAGTTGCATTCACAGAGAATTTAATTGGGGCTGTTGATTCTGGTCACCAGGCGGACGTCATTTACACTGATTTTAGCAAAGCCTTTGATAAAGTTTCCCATAAAATCCTATCGCAAAAGTTGCATGTATATGGTATCACTGGCAGCTTGCTTAAATGGTCGGTCTCGTATTTGGCGGACAGATCTTCCTTTGTTGTGGTAAACGGTTACCAATCTAATGTATATAAAATCTCCTCTGGAGTCCCGCAAGGTTCGCATCTGGGGCCTATATTGTTTGTCTACTTCATTAATGACATTCCCCGCTGTTTGCGGCACTCCGAGATTTTTATGTATGCGGATGACCTAAAGTTTCTTAGAATAATTAAGTCTGATAGAGACTCCTCGCTTTTACAGATGGACCTTAATAGTCTCATCCAATGGTGCAAAAATAATGAAATGCATTTGAACTCAAATAAATGTTACCACGTTAAGTATACGAGAAAAAATAATATTATAGAAACAGTATATTATATTAATAATGACAAGGTTAATGAAGTAGACACTATACGCGACCTTGGAGTTTTGTTTGACCAAAAATTAACCTTTGTGCCACATTTAGATCATGTTGTTAAAAAAGCGTCAAAAATGTTGGGGTTTGTCATAAGACAATGTAAGGGTTTTCGACAAAGTAAAACAAAAATTTTACTTTACTATAGTTTGGTACGCAGCATATTAGAGTACTGTAGTGTGGTGTGGCGGCCGCACTATGCTACTCACAGTTTGCGTCTAGAGCGCGTCCAAAAACGCTTTGCTTGGCATTTGGCTTTTTCTGTCGGTATAGCTAAAAAAACGCCTTCTTACAAAGGCAGATTAAAAATCTTCAACATTCACACCTTAGAGGAGCGAAGGCGTTTAAACGATGCAATGTTTGCCAGTAAAATCTTGAAAGGTGATATTGACTCACCGCCGCTGCTCGCACTTATAAACTTTAGTGCCCCCTCAAGAATTCCACGTAAACCCATAACTCCACTTCGTCCTCCACTGAGAAGAACGGTGTTGGGATCTAACTCTCCGTGCGCTAGGTTCTGCAGGGTTTTGAATAGTTGTAGTCACTTAATCGATTTCCACTTTGATTCTCTGACTAAGCAGAAATCTAAAATCTTGAGTTGTTTATCAGAGGTGTTGTAAAGCATTCATCATTTTGTTACCTACTTATATAACTTTAGCAGTCACATTCAAAACAAAGTCTTTATTTATTTATACATACTATATATTTTTTTTTTCTTTAGTTTTAAGTTGGCTTGTGAACTGTACATGTACCTAGGCTTACAAATTAACATAATTTTAGTTCATGTGGTGTTTACCTTTAAGTAATTGTTACACTGTTTAAAGTTTTTTTTTTTTTAAGACGTTATTTGTACCAAGATGTTAGTGTAAACAATTGTTGGTGAACCAAATAAATAAATAAAAAAATAAATAAAATAATAATTTCTATTTATATGTAAATGACGTGTTATCAGTAAAAAAAATAATAATTTAAATTATATAAAAATATTAAGAAAAACTGCCTTAAAGATTATTACCACGCAGAAAAGCGACGCGAGCCCTCACAAAGCTCTGCTTTTAGCTAGTTAAATACTTAATTTCAGATTTCCCACCGACTCAACTAAGCAGTTGGCTCAACCATAGTACCTAGTTTTGAGGCTAAATTTGAAGCCTATCCTCATATTTAAAGCTCACTGATCTGACCGTCATGCGCAATACCTAACTTTACTAGGATACTAGTTTTATAGTTTGCGATCTGACCTCGCCCTAATGAATTTTTAGTTAACCTTTGCAACAATTATTCTATTACGTAAAAATAAAGCATAAAAATAACTGGGAATGATTCGATTTTTTCTCTTACGAGTATGTAATAAATTACTCTCAGTGGATATAACGATCGATAAAGTTCATAAAAGTATTTTTTTTCGAAGGATATGTCCCATCTCTAATATTAGTTTCACGGACCCTCACGTTGCTTGCTACCAGCGCCAAAATGGCGAAAATGAAATTTCTTCATTTTGTCATCGATAGTATGCAGTCCAGCGTACTTGTATAACACAGGTCAGTGGTCTACTCCCACCTTTTTTGACGAACTCCGTGTCCCTCAAAAGATCCATTTCGAACGACTTTTGAGCATTCTCTAAATCAAGTTGAAACTCGAAATTTATCAGAAAAGTAAATGCGGATTTTAAGCAGGTATTTTGTACATTCAACCTCGTAATTGCTTTACTACCCTAAGGTTGAAAGTCACTTGGACGTCATAAAATGTCGTAAATTTTTTCTTTATGACCAATCCGACAGATATATTTTTTCTTTAAGACCAATGCTACAATTAATGAGTTTTAACTGTCGATTGGTTATAAGGTACGGTATAATCTTTATACCTTTATCAAGTTTTTTATCAAAAGTGGTAAAAACATAAATGATTTGAGTTTTATATAGGTATAAATAGTGGTACATACTTACATAGTATATATATGTATATATATATATATAGTTATATAGGTATAAATAGGTACAAGGCCTCTGTTTCCGCAAATTAGTCAGCAACAAAAAGTGTCATACCTTTCGAGTTCCTCTTCAGAATGCGCGAAGGTACAGGAGTTGCCTCTCGGACAGAAGGAGCGAGTGGCCGCGTCTCTGCACATCGAAACTTTGTACTTGGTGTGGGTGGGCGTCGATGCTGCCGTCTGCGGTGATCCCTGGCCTGTGGGCAAATGGTACGGTTTAGACGAGTGACGAACACGTGGAATGAAATATATCGTCTTTTCATACAGGGTGGTAGGGACATGGACACGCAACTTGTTATAATGGATTCAGTACATGATTCTGAACACCCCTATGTAGAAATTCTTCGAGTTAGTAAAAAATTGACTGTTCCATACATTTTGACCGCGTAGGCACTTTTCTATGAAATAGGAAAGTTTTTTCTGATAACCGACGAAAAACGTCTACGCTTGGGGGTCTAGAATCATGTGCTAAATTTATGGTTCCAGTTTGCACGTCGATGCCCCTGCCAACCTGTATAAAACATATCATAAATATTTTGACGTTGTTTTAAACATGTCTTTTTAAGTATTCTATTCACCTATTAGACATTTTTGAATAGTATTCTACAACTTTTGTATACAACTATACTTCACAACTTGTCTTAGGTGTAAACGATGTATAAAAAAGGTGTAGAAAACATGTTGTATACCTTTATGTAAAGACGGAGTTAGAAAACATGCAACAAGTAACAAACACTCACTGGTATTGTTATCCATACATCGGTCGGGCATGGTATGCATCTGGTTGTGGTTGGAGTCCCGGCCCGTCGCCTGTTGTTGTAGGTAGTGTATCAGGCCCGCCACCACCTCCTTGAGTGACGTCATCACCTCAGCTAGCTGCTGCCATGATGGATTCTTGGCGTCTGAAATAGTTGGATAATTTAACATTACAGACGAATGACTAGAGTATCGAGAATTAGAAATTAATATATAAGAGGAGGTTTGCAAGTGGCGCCAATGACAGAAAATTTGAAAGGAAATCGTTTGGCTTGGTATCGGCATGGTATGAGGAGGTGACTAAAACAGTGTAAAATATAAATGGCATGGAGATGGAGAGAAAGGCCATAGAGGGGATTGTGTGAGGTATTATGTATATGAAAGAAAAGAAAATGAATGATAGCCTGACGATCGACTGGGGAATGGAAGAAAAAAAAACGTGTTGCACCGATCGTAGGTAACATGAGACAAGGGTGTGAGCGTCAAGATGTCGGGATCAAGTCCCCAATTTAAAATGTATCACATTAAAGTGTTTATACTACATATGTAACATTTGTACCCTAAACAAGACATTTGTACCTCTGAAGGTAAAGGAAGTATGACAAGACGTCCCTGGTGTCGCCACTTTGTCGTTAAAGTGGCGGGACCTTCTGGAAGCGCTACTCGGAGGCAGGTAATTCACACCCGAAGACTTAGTACTACATATGTACAGGTATATACTCAATTTTCAATAAAAGTCGCGTTTTGGACCACCACACAAACAAGACAGCAAAATAATAATAATACCAGCCTATTATAATTCCACTGCAGGGCAAAAGTCTCTTCTCATACAGAGAACGCACGAGCATTGATCATCACGCTTGCTCTTGAGCAAGCGGTTTCTGACATAAAGGACTGCTACTAAGTCAACACTTGTCATTGTCAACACAATGTCAACACTTGGCAACATTCAATTGCGATTTTTTCGTGAAATAACGAATGCAACGTTGAAATACGACACTTTACACCACAGAACAGAAAAAAACAGTAGAAGTCGCAAGTAGGCGGGACCTGCGTACCCCGAGTTTTGCGGAGGTCCGCATATGTCTGCTCCCGCGCATACACCACGCACATCAGTTTAGTTACAACCGTCACGGTAAAAACAACTTGAAAAAAAATACAAGAATGCCTTATTGTGCTGTTTTAGAATGTAAACACGATAGCAGAACCAAAAATTTATCAAATGGAGGTATATCATATCATCGGTAAGTCTTTATTGATTTTATTTCGATTAAAATTTGAAAAACAATATTCTATTAAACAAGACAAGTAAAAGTTGACTTAATGTTGTTCAATTTAAGGTCTACTTTCTTTTGAACTCAAACATATTGTTCGCGAAGATTCCAGCTATGCACAAGGCACAGTCAGCTACTCAATTAGAGATTACCGTTATCGATAATGAGTTATCGATATTTTAAACTTTATGTTCTCTGTGTTTTATGATATACCGGGAAAAATAATTTAACCGTTTGCTGTTTTTGTTTTGGTGTATTAGTTATCGAACACATTTCCATGAATTGTTTAATCCTTTTTTTTCTAATTCTGCCTTATCCAAACTTGAAATAAGCAAATCATGAATATAGGAAATCTGTTCGTAATATTCTAATCGAGAAAAGGTAATCAAATAAGAGTAATTCACAAAGTAAACCTATAAAAAGTGGGTTTCGTGGTATTTTGTGATTTTAGATTTCCTAAGGACCCAGACAGGAAAGAAAAATGGATTGAAGCGACTGGAAGGCAAAGTTGGTTTCCTGCAAAAACTAGTACAATTTGCTCAGATCACTTCGTAGAAGTAGATTTTTTAATTAAAAGCAGAAAAAAATACCTAGCCGACACAGCTGTGCCAAAACAAAGAATTATACATTTTCAAGTAGGTACATAGTCCCCACATCAAACCATCTAACTGACTTGATAAAAGCCATTACAGAACGCTACATTAATGTGCGGATACACCATCTACTTAAAATTAATATAAAACTAACAAAAAGGCAACTTCTTAACAAGTATGTATTATTTCAAGGCCAATAAAATCTGTGTATTTTTGGTCTGTAGCTGTTTTTACTTGTGTAATTAATCAAACCATTTTTTTATTTTTATTTGTATTACTTAATTCTCACTTTTATAATTTATAAGCTTTGATCGTTTTTAAATAATAATATTTATCGACTAGCTGTTGACTGTATTTTGTTTGAAAATAAAACGAAATATCGATAAATAAGTCAATGACAGTGGTACATCCCTAGTGGAGGACGAATTGTAATGACCTCGTTACGTAAATATCAATCTTTATACTAACGAAATACAGCTTTAAATTGAATGCATTTAGTATAGTGACATCTAGCGGCGGGTAGCGTAACTTGCTCATTAAACTATTTCGTGTGCGGTTTAAACGAAAAAGGTAATAAATACATAGAACAGTAGACAATAAACAACTCTATTGTCATTTAAATGTGGTTTATTTTCAAATAAGCGTAGTCTGACGTACTTCGTACTTTCATTAAATATTAAACTACCAATCACACCAAGGATTTCTTAGTGTTCCGAAATACAATTAACCCGTATTTGTGTGAGTTTGGGTACGCTGGTTCTGATACTGATGAAGCGCTATGCGGCTTCTACTGTTTTTTCTGTTCTGTGCTTTACACAAACCTATTGGTTCGAAAACATTTTTTTCGTAATAACAAAAAAATTCATTCAAAACTAAAGGATAAAATCGTCTTTGAATAAAGCCAAATGTATACATACTTTGCTCGTGACTGTACTTGGCCCGATTTGAAAAATTTGTATTATTACAGGTTACTCCATCATGGTCACATGTACCATTGCTTGATATACAATCGCAGAACGAAAAGGTTGAGCTATATCGAAAAACATTTCTTTCTGGCTTAGCATCTAACATGTCATGTCATGTCGCCAGCAGTCGCTGAAAACCAGCTCAGGAGCTCTGTCTCGCATAGGGTCGCAGCGTTATGCAACTTGTTCATTTTGTGTTTGTGTTCTTTCTTTGCGTCATATTTAACGCAAATAAACGTATTTTCTGTAATTTTTATTTTATAATGGTAATAATAACAGCCGTACGGGTCGATCGAAGGTTAAGCTACGTTTGCCTCGGCCAGTTCGCGGATGGGTGACTATTAATTACACACCGAGACCCCTTCGTGCCTCAGAAAGCACGTTCAGCTCTTGGTCCCGGCTGTCATTAATAGATCTAATTGACCTTGCCGTTAGCAACAGTTTTTGTTAAAAGTAGTACAGCAGTTACGAGGTCGACTCATCACACCACATAATACAGACGTACCAGGACTGGCGTCGATGTTAGCCAGTCTGTCCAGATGCAGGCTCATGACGATCAGTTGCGCCGGGTCCCCGGTCCTTTGTAGCGCGATAAACAACTCCTGGACTGACTGCGCGAACGATTGAGGTGTCTGCAATTTATCTGGAAAGAAATGAACTAGTTAACTTAGTCACCATATCAGCAGATTAATGCCCACTGCTGGACATACGCCTTTAACAAGCATCACCCCGCAACGACAGGACATGTGCTTTCCTCATCCAGCAGATTCCCTCAACCTTCACCAGAGACCTAAGTCCTAAGATTTGCCCCCTGCACACTTAGCATGACTACTGTAGAAACAGAAGAAACGAAAGACTAAAGGAGTAGGAGAACAGAAAGAGATAAAATATGACTATTTTTCGTAGAGTGGAGAGAGCAGGTCGCCGGGCTTACCCACGCTGCGTCTGTCAGTACTTCGGCGCTCGCCATCCCATTGTTAGTAACGATGGATGCCATTCTGAGATCAGAGTTAAGATCTCGACTGTTTGCGCGAGATTTGTTACAAAGAGGCATCACAAATCATTCTGGCTCACTGCCAATTTAAGACTAGCGTTCGCCAACTCCCGCGCTTGCCAAGCTTCTCTGCTCACCTATAATGCTTTGCATGTGACTCTTGTGGGCGGTGTCTCCGTACAGCAAGGCGCTCCATTGGTCGGGCGCTATCCTAAGCCCCGCCTCCGTTGCTATCTGAACTATCTGCGCGTCGTGCTCTCGCCGCAGTGACTCGTACGTTCGAAACTCTTCCTTTAGTTGCATTAGAGATGAGTCACATTCGCGTTTTGATACCTAGATAGATAAAAAAAGATTATTTGGTAAAAATTTGCTATTTTGTGAAATATTAATGAAATCTCTGATCTGATCGTAACCAAGTAGTTAACAGTATTTTGAAAAGCTAATTAATGTGATCAGTAATCAAGTAGTGTAATCCATTGTAACGGGCCGATTTAATTTAGACTGCGATACATACGCTTTAGTCTGCGCGGAACTAGTTGGCCGCGCCTTGGGTGGGGACGGGGGTGAGGGCGGCGGGGTTGCCTATTGTTCGCAACGCGCGTACTGAGTCATGACAAAGCGCCCCCGCCCCTCCGTCTCACCGCTCACATGTCTAAGGCGCGGCCAACTATAGTCCGACTTTTAATTAGCTGCAGTAAAATGACACTTCTTAATAACTCATTTCGGACTGAGTTTAGAGATATGCATGTCAAATAAGTTTCGTTTATTACACTATTCTGTACTAGAAAATCCCAGATTTGGTTGATGGCCGCGAAAAAACAAAAAGACGCCAATTTCAGTCATTTAAGTAACACATAAGCTGTCATTTTACAGTAGCTAATTTAAAGTCCAAATATAGTTCTGCGCGGACTATAAGAAGAAGCATCCATTTGATTGCAACGCAGTGTGCAAACCAAAGAGAACAGAATGACCGCGCCGGCAGCGTCCCAAGACGGCAGTGCTAACAAAATTCGTGACGCCCAAAGTACGTTGAGCGCAAAACTTCTGTCATCTCTGCCATTCAAAGCGGTCAGTTTCCAATACGTCATTTGTGTCTAGTGTGAGTAAGCGGTGACGCGCTTGGTTTGTATTGAAAGTGTTGACACCCGTAACGGTCTTCAGAGTAATAAGCTACTAACATGCGGTTGATGGTACATTCAAAAATTTTAAATATAGGAACTAATTAAATTAACCCGGTGAAACTTCACTTACAATGTAAAATTTCTCAAGCTAATTTAATCACGACATTATCCAACAAGGATAAAACAAAATTATATAGATTTTCTAAACTCATGAATTTGAGTAGGTACCTACAGCTGATCACGGGGTCAACGGCCGCTGGTAATATACTATACTAATATAATTATGCATTTTTATGTAACAAAGCGAAGCGAGCGAGAGGTAAACGCGAGCGAGCTTCGTGAGATAAAATGCACTGCATGCAAACTTGAAATTATAAGTTAAGACAATCTTTTTCTTTTTTTTTTCGTTATTAGATATTCAGTCCATTCTTCTTTGGAATGCACTTCCTCTTGATATCAGGACGGTCACCAGTGGGTATGCGTTTAAGCGGAAATTGCAGAGTTATTTATAAAACAAATAGCGTAGAATCATCTCAACACCTCTCTCCCTTGATATAGTAAATAAGTAGTATGTATGTATAGTAGTAGTAGTATGTATGTGTATATAACCTATTTATGTATTTGTATACCTAGTTTTAATAGTTTTTTTTAAATCATTGTTCCTCTCAATCAAAGCACCTGCCATCCAATCTCTTCACCACCCTTGGTTGACTGGTAGAGAATGCCTAAGGCATTAAGTGCGCCTTTGTACCTTTTTGTGCGAGAAGTTTAAATAAATATCGCGTTACCCATCACGTCTGCTAAGTTACGACCCTGAACCCCACTGAGGGTTTTCGTGAAAATTTACGACACCAGTTGGCACCACTGTGACAAGAGGTCTTCCAATATAAAATATATAATGACGTTCATCATTCGATTCATTCATTCGTTCATCATTCAGAATATAATATTCAGAAAATAATTTCATGACCAAATAAAATATAGGCTCTTTGACAGATGTCTGGACCTGACGTGTCAGTGCTGCCACCTGGCGAACGTCATTTCAGAAAACCCTCATTGCATATAAACAATCTCAATGAGGGTTTTCTGAAATGACGTTCGCCAGGTGGCAGCACTAACACGTCAGGTCCAGACATCTGTCAAAGAGCCTATATTTTCTTTAGTCATGACTGAATGATGAACGAATGAATGAATCGAATGATGAACGTCATCATATATTTTATATTGTAAGACCTCTTGTCACAGTGGTGCCAACTGGTGTCGTAAATTTTCACGAAAACCCTCATTTGAATCATTTTGAATGTGCTTAATGGATGTTGCTAACCCATTGCTTCATAATGTTCGAAAAAATTGTCTGCGCAACAACGTAATTAACGCAATGAGTATTTTTGCTTCGGTATCTTCTGGGCACGCCCGTTCCATCACAGACCTCATCCAACGCTTTCCTACAGGCGTGATCGAGGTCAGGAGCGGGCCCATTCAGCAGTAAAAAAAAATAACTCTCAAAATGAAAGCCATTGCTACTGTTACAATGCGTGCCACGATAGATGAGACTTGACCCCACCTCCCCCGCCTCTTTCCGCCGCCCCTATGACGTCCGGTCCCGTCCCGCACTCAGACCTCATACCGCTAAAGATACCTAAAATCGTGTTCTGCGCATGTCAAACCACGTGGTGTGTCAAGTCTCATCTTTCGTGGCACGCATTGTACTGTGTTACGCAATTAGGATTCTCGCCTTACCTTAAAACAAGAAGCTCTGTATAGGAGCTGGACGACATGGCCTATACTAGTTTTCGAAGCCTGTGGAAAATGAGGC
Organism: Luperina nickerlii; assembly: GCA_963855955.1. Classification (NCBI taxonomy): domain Eukaryota; kingdom Metazoa; phylum Arthropoda; class Insecta; order Lepidoptera; family Noctuidae; genus Luperina; species Luperina nickerlii. Next base: position 7,491,090 of record OY979662.1, read on the forward strand.
TCCAGTCTTTGGACTACAAACATCACTAACACCTGCAACAGAAACCAATACAAAAATCGTTAGTAAATTTATGAACTTAACTCAACTCGAGAATAATTTAACGTTAATTAAGTTACTTAGCATGCACTAAGAAAATAAGAGAAATAGAATTATTTGTAAAAAGATAATTAACTCGAGTAGGTAAACAGAAAAATAAAACAAAATACACCTACATTTATAATCAAAACAGAAATAGTCGGCAGATGCAAGTCATGACTGTGACAAGAAGGCTTCCACTCAGCATGATGCTGTGATATGATATGCTATGGACCCACAGTACAGCGAAATTTTTTTTTTCACTGAAAGTTGCCCTCTACTAGGCTCAAACATTTATTTGCAGATATTTAACCTCCCTAAGGGATGATTTTTCAAAAATCCTTCCTTAATGCTCAATTTCGTTCATGAGGAACTCTTGTGCAAAAGCATGGGTGTCTGTCAGTGCACAAATTGTAGATTTTTATTAAGTAGATTATTGGCTGGTACTATTATTAAATGTGTGGGTATCACCTTTCTAGAGAGTGCGGAGCCATCTTCTAGCGCGAGCAGCACCAGTTTGAGGACCTCTTCCTGCATCGCCGGGCCCAGGAACTGACAGCCGCGCGCGCGCACCGCCGCCCACAAGTTCGCGCTGAGCTGCTGCGGGTTCTACAAGCAAGAAACGAACATTATAGTGTAAGCTATAAAAAATGTAGTACAATGTTATCAGAATACTTAGCGATAATCAATTACACAGACACAGAAAAACTTTTAGAAATTTTGTCATGATCTTAATTTGATTCCCTTGTAAGTATTTACTTTTGTATGTTTACATAGACTTAGTATTAGGTATTAATGTACCGATGTGCTTTTTCTCAGAATTGTTAATTAATTATTTTTATATCAGTTTTATTTAAAAATTAACGCTCCAATTTAATTTAAATGTAAAGGGATGGCCTGAAACACAGGTTTGAATAAACCTAGTTCGGGCAGGTCGCTACTAAACACTCTAATTCCGAACCATCGCTACTTGCACCTGTAAGAAAAATATATTAGTTTTAGTGTATTTTTAGGCAGTTTAATAGGGATGTTGCCTGGGTAAAAATAAATCGATTCGATTTAGTCCCTCAGTAAGATTATTAAAAAATATTGAACACGTATTTTTGTTTTATCAATTAGATAAAAAATTACAAAGATATATCACATCAAAGTTCAGGAGTGGGGGGCTTTGACGTAATAACGTGCTAAAATTTGTAGCACGGCGTGACGTCATACGAAATTTCCAAGCGCTGTATCTTCGTAATTTTTTGTTTGCCAGACAAAAGAAAAAATACGTATACAATATTTTTTAGTAATCTAACTGATGGACTAAATATATTTTCTTAGTCAACTACCCTATTGTACTTATGGAAAGTTTTTCTACTTTTTGGCTAAATTTACACCTTTTGTAAACGCTTTTATTAAATAAATTATTATTATTATTATTTATTTACCACAACCATTAAAGAGAAAAAAATATATAAACCGTCTTATCAACTAGTTTGGTCCAATATTCAGCAACGCGGATACCGTTTGCTGACGCAGCCATTAGGCACTCACGTCATCACGTGGACATGGGCATGCGGTGCAAGATGGGAGGTGAGTTCGTATTATTCGATGCAAACGGCTTAATATCTTATAGTGAGTGAGAGGCAAAATATCTAATAGTGACCATATCAAAATAAAAAAAAAAACTTTTTTGTTTTAAATAGATTGACGTGGCAATCGCATTTAATAATGTAATTTAATATAATATGTATTACTTGTGAGATACATTGTGTTTTCCTTTGAAAAATTATTCAAAAGACTCGATGTTAGTTTTTTAAGTAGGTACACACATTCACGACATGGTTTAAAAAGGGCTGTAATTAGTTGCCTGTATAATTACATCCCCCTCGCTCTCAAAAGACAGGAGGCCTGTGTCCCAGCAGTGGGAACATTATAGGCTAATTATGTACTTATAGTGATTAAACATAATTAGCCTATAATGCTCTATTTTGCAGACTGAACACAATCAACATACGACCTGCGATATATTATAACATTGTAAAGTTCCGGTTATGTATAATTATCGGAAGTACTTTCGGTCAGATATTGGAAATAGTTAATTTAACTACACAGTTTGTAGCGGCACTAGCCACACACGTATCCTTTTCAGACTTTTGTAGGTTTCCGGAGGTACCTTATCAAAACGTAACCCTCATAACCGACTGGTTATTTCGGTGTGCATAATTTGACAACTGATATAAAAGTGGTTGAAGTAGGGGCCAAGGTAGGCAACCTACTTTCAAATGCAGAATATTATTACAACAATTATTACAAAGGCATATTCACAATAGCCGTATCACAGTTAGCGGGATTCATTTGAATTTTCGTGTCCTCGCGTGCTTGAACAAAAGAATAAAACTTATCTAATACCAAACGATGCGCTCTAAACTTGATTAAATGCGAATCCAGACAGCAAGAAGATTATGACCCGAGTGATTACTATACACATGTCTAAATCTGTAACGAATCTTTTAGGGGTGCTCAGTTACGTACTGAAGTGATCATCTTCTTGCCGTCATCTCAATTTACTTGGGGAAATACCATCAATTGTAAACAAGGACTTGAATAGACTTTAATTATGAGTTCAAGTCAGAAGCGTTGGTTTACCTGATGCTGCAGTATAAGCTCGGTGACGGTCCGTTCGCCGAGGGAGCGCGCCGCGCGTGCCGCCCTCCCCCGGCCCTCCTCGTCAGTGATCGCACACTGCAGTAGCATCACCAGCTTTCTTTGCATGGGCCGCGACAGCCGGCTACCGGCCATACTGTTGTTGACTGGAACAAATAAATAAAAGCTCAAATATCTCAAGCTTTGACGTCATACATTGATAGATAGGCCTACACAGTCCGCCCATAACTATTAACACTGTAATCTGAAAACATTGTAAAAGATAAATATTTTTAAAAGAGTAACCGTGGAGTTTCTTGCTTGCCGGCTCTTCTCCATAGGAAACGACCAATTGGAACCGTGCACCAGTGCACCTAGATGACGTTTTATAAGTGCGCATGTTTATGTGAAATAAAATATTTTGAATGAGATCAATACTCTTCGGAAAAAAAAACATCAAACCCGCGGCTCGTGTTGTGATGCGTCATCAGATGTTTGTATGTAGGTATACGTACCTATGAGTGCTCGACGTCAGCGTGTGTGGAATTTCGGTTCAATAAGTAGAAATAATATAATATAAAAATAAGACTAATTTCGAACTCTACCATAGACTTTTTATTAGGGTTCTGTGCCCAAAGGGTGTTAACGGAATCCTATTAGGTACATAACCTCTGCTGTCCGTCCGTCCATCTAACTGTCAGCGGGCTGTATCTGAACTGTAATAGGTACAGTTAAAATTTTCCTAGAGTATTTTATTTTGTATTTTTATTGCCGCTATAACAAAACATAAAATAAAATAAGGTAAAAAAGGGGGTTTCTATGAAGAACCCCCTTTTTTAACCTTATTTAAACAAAAAACGCCGAAGAAACGTTCTTGTTTCATACAAGAAGTTTTTTCGGCGTTTTTTTTTGCCTTGTGGTGCGGAACCCTTCTTATGCAAGTCCGACTCGCACTTGGCCGGTTTCAATTTACTAGCGACCCACCCCTACTTTACACAGGTGCAAACTACTAATGTGGCTACAACAACAAGTGTTAAAACAGGGAGATTTTTGTGCCATTTACTTATAAGTTGAATATTAATGTATTTTGCACAATAGCCTTACGGAATAAATTCTCAGACACGAAAAGCGACATTGTTTTATACTATGTATACATAAACAAATACGAATCGTTCGCATAGATAATGTTGTAGGAAAACATGAAAAGATTGTCGATGACGTCATTAAGAACCAACATGACGTAACTGGAAATGCCGAAAATTTTATTTGACACATAGTTACATTACATGCAGGAAATCATGAATTATTTTATAGGGAAAAAGAGAGTATTAACTGTTGTAACATTCTAGGTATTAAGTGTAGATATCTAAAATACAGTACCAATCTAACCGTAAACAATGTTCAATTTAATTAGCCGACTGAAATTTCAGTGATGAGAATCGACGTCATCATCTGCCTAGCCTTTTCCCAACTACGTCGGGGTCGGCTTCCAGTCTAACCGGATGCAGCTGAATACCAGTATTTTACATGGAGCGACTGCCTAATGAGAATCGACATCTATTGAAGATTTTCTAATTACATAATTTGAAGTATCTAACTACAGCTTATTACGTAGTTTGTATAGCAGTGATGGTCCATTACTAACGGCCCCGACTCACGAGTTGTAGTTCGTGGGTGTGAACTAGGGTTCCCAACCCTCCCGGATTGCCGAGGACACTCCGGTATTAATGGTTAACCCCCCGACCTCCCGGAGTGCAATAATTTCTCCGATTTTTTCTAAAATTATATGCATCCGTCACTCGCATTTCGCTACGCGTCGCGTCTGTTCTTTCCATTCCTGTCTCTAATGCTTCTTGCGAGCGCGTATTCAGCATGGAACAAGTATGGAGCAACGAAAGAAACCGAATGAATTTATCATTATAAAAGCAGAGTTACAAATACTAGCAAACTTCGATTTTTCATGTAATAACTTTTATGATTTTGTGGTAAAAAGCCGTCAATTATTTAATGCTGCTCGAAAGCAAAGTCATCATTCTCTTGCCCTTATCCCAATTTATTTGGGGTCGGCGTAACATGTCTTTTTCTTCCATACTTTTCTAATAGTCGTCATGGTAGTCACTCCCTTTCTAACCAATTCACACAAATCCATCGTTTCTATGGTCTTCCCCTACTCTTATAGCCATCGACATCCATACTCAAAACTCTCCTCACAACATTTACCTCATTTTTCCCTAACACGCCTATACCATGACAGTCGATTTCCACACAACTTTTCAGTTACCGGTGCCACTTTCAAACTTCCTCTTATGTACTCATTTCTTATTCTATCAATTCGTGTAACACCACACATCCCTCTTAGCATTCTAATCTCAGCTGCATGCAATTGCTTTTCATTCATCCCTTTTGTGGCCCAACATTCCGATGCATGCAAGACAGCAGGTCTAATCATGGTCTTATATATCTTCCCCTTAAGTTTAAAGGGAACGCGGAAGTCGCAATTTGTTCCCGTGGCCTGAGGCCATTTCATCCATCCAGTGTTAATTCTGTGCTTAACCGTCAAATCTACTTCGCTATCGCTTTGCACCAGTGAACAGAGATACCGAAAGTCGGAGCAGACTGAGAGAAGTGCGCCATCAAGCGCTATGGCTCCAGAACTGGAGAGACCGCCGAAATCGCAGAATATATTCAGTTTTTGTTCTGCTGATTTTGAAACCAACATTCTCCAGCTTCTGTTGCCAGAAAACATGCACCAGGGTGCCTCCTCCAGTTACTCCGACCCACCCCGTCGCATCGCGTCGCCTGCCCGCGCTATTACTTCGTTTTTACTTAGCGTTCTTTCTTACCTTTTTCCTTTTGATCGGCTCCTAAAGGTCATAGCGTGATGTTAAATAGCCTATAGCCTTCCTCAAGAATTGGGCTATCAAATGCAAAAAGAATTTTTCAATCCGGTAGTTCCAGAGATTAGCGCGTTCAACCAAACAAACAAACTCTTCAGCTTTATAATATTGGTATAGATAGTAAAGATTACGTGGTCTACGGGCTGACAGGGACTAGCGGCCGTTACTTGAAATTATGAGTTAAGAAATATATTTTTTTTGTTATCACCCTGTGCAGGTGTTAGTGACGCAATCATTCCTAAAATTTACCCTAGCTTAAACAAAAGTAATTTGTTTGGTTTCGAAAAGTATTTGTATGTATTTTTTTTTTTGTTAAATGTTTCTCTGACATCTGAAACTGCCCCACCATAACAGTTAAAGAACAAAAAAAAACTCGCAGGTTTTTTTCTAAGGTTTGGTTACGAAAGGCATTCTTAGGGTTCCGTACCAAATGGTAAAACGGAACCCTTATGGTGAGACTCAGTCTGTCTGTCTGTCACAGCTGGATATCTCAAAAACTACTAATAACTTGAAATTTGGAATAGTTTTAGATGACGTTAGCCCAACTATTTTGCAAATAAGAAAGAAATAAAATTATATGTATATTTTTTGCAACAGAGACTGAAAGGGGGTCTGAAAAATTCGAAGTGGGGCTACTAGGGCATGTGGGGTATCATATGAAAGAGCGCAGATTGCACATTCTTTCTTTTTTTTTAGTCCGCATAGTTTTCGACTTTTGATGAAAAATGTAAAAAAAATACCATTCCCCCCTTATCTCCGAAGTTTGCAAAGAGAAAAATCTGAAAGTATTCTATGTGATACAAGGTTATGTAAAGTTTATAGGAAAAATAAAACGAAGCCTCTAAATAGCACACTTTTTCAGAAATCATCAACAAAAGTTACATTAGTTTCACTATCGGTCAAGAGATGGCGCTGACATAAAACTGCAATATTCTACACCGCAGTCCAGTGTTAAAATTCTCTGACGAATATAGGCCTCGCCGATGAAAATTTCAAAACAAATGATGGTACGGAACCCTCGGTGGGCGAATCCGACTAGCTCTTACCCGGTTTTTATTATTGAAAATGTTTCTCCTTCTGAAAAATTCTATAAACTTCATTGTTCAATTGTTGGAAACTTTTCCCCACCATAAATAAGCCTTAAAGAAACAAAAGCACCTCGAAAGTTTTATTCTTAGCTGCCCCATGAAGCCCATGAAACTCTGAAATTGATTGTGTTTTATGAAAATAGCAAAACGTGCCGTATACAAATAATAAAGAGGAAAATGCTAGTCTTTTTAACTCCAGGTACGTATGCCATTGATTTAGGAAAGTACACAATAGTATATTTCATTACAAGTGCGGAAAGGTTGTCATTGCAAAGAGTTCCGACAAATGTCTACCCGAGCCGAGGCGCAGCCGAAGGCGAGGGTTGACAGTCGGAACAAGTTGCAATGACGGTTTCGCACGTGTACTGAACGACTATTTTTAATACAGTTGCGAAAAAATGAAGCAATTTAATAAAATAATAAAAACACAATAAACTCAACTAACTTATGGCGCCAACCGTAAAATATAAGCAGAGATTTTTTTTTTCTTCACCCATTCTGGTAGGCAAAGGGAAGTATGCCCATACAGCCAAGTCTTAAGTAGAATTTTTTTATTGATATGAAATGTAAATTCTTTTCAATCAAATCATTAAATCTGATATTGAAACAAATTAGTAGCTTCTTTTTAGAAATATACGTATTTGCATGAATCATAAAAACTTCTATGATTTTTTTTTAGTAAAAACTTCATGGTTGGTTTTTCTTTTTAATAGACATTATTTTGACAGTTGGGAAAGAGAACGCACGAGTTCGGGAAAGGTAAAAAAAAAGCACGAGTATGTAATAGCCCACATCCCGAACGCTATACGTCCCTGCAATACACCACTTTTTGAGCAACTGTATTAAAAAAGTGATTATAATTTTGCATTTATCTCTAAATCCGAATCGAATAGCTTTTATTGCTATTTGAATTTCAGCCCTTTCTAATCATTACTTTGAAGTGTTTGATATTTTAAAATTTCTGGATACCAACAAATCTTAAATTCTCTCATCATGCCGCACCTACTCAGCTATCAACATGTCGCCCTGCACACGCCTCGCATTGTATTCGATCCATACGTTTAGGAGCTCCGATGCCGTACGCAGATACACAGACAAAGACTACAACAGCTACAAGCTTTACCCACAGAACCTCTCCTTGCGTCGCGTCGCGGGTTCACCAAGGCGGGAAATTACGAGGATGGCGGCTTATTACTGTAGCCATTCACTCGTTAACGTATTTAACAATTTTATTGGTACGAGGGGATAGAATGGATACGGCACCCGAATTGAGTAACACACTGTCAATCGGAATCTGAATCATTTTGAAGCAAATTGATAATCCATTGCTTCATAAGTTTGAAAAATTTGTCTGCTCAACACGTAAATAACGCAATGAATGTTGTTGAACTGTCAAAATGAAACCGATTCAGATTGATAAAGTGTTACGCAATTGCCCCGCGGATTATTAGAGGGTGCAGCCTTGTGTAAAAAGATGTACAGGTACAGTTAGTAAAACTCAATAACGGTTTTTTCTAAAGTATTGTACGCACTGGGATTCACAGCTTAGTACGGCCGTTATTCTAAATGCGTACAGTGTGGCAAATTTTGAAACTATTGAGCCTGGTACGGTCAGCATCAAAAGTCGATTAACACTTCAGTTTTATTAATCTCAGTTATTGAGCAAAATATTTATTCAAAATTGCAGCAGAAGTACGATGCAATTTTCAACAAATATTTTGCTCAACAACTAAGATTTAAAAAAACTGAAGTGTTAATTTCCTGGGTATTGGTCAGCATGTATGATTATGCATGCATGCTGACCGTGACGACATGCGTGCACGGACAAATAGGTAAGATTAGCGAAAAGTACTTATAGTGAGGGACATCAAATTGATCAGATTACAGATAGTTTCTCCGAATTAAGTCATCGAACTCATCAATGACAATAAATTAGAAACGCCCTTTTTAATAAATTAATATAAAGGTTGTTAAAAAAGTCGTGGATCAAACGAAATAGGGAGATAAAAGAGTTCATTTCCAACAATAAATCTTTCTACAGCATGGCCATAATTCAAATTTCCCTAAAATTTATGAATATTTTTGTATACCGAGTTCTTTTACAATTACGACTAATTTAAAAAAAAAGTGATGTATAATATTGTATACGGCGTACTTTTACAATTAGGGTAATTTAAAAAAAAAGTGATATGAAACAAACGGTGTTGTATTATTACTAGATAAAGTATCAGCAATAGACTATAAAAAAAATTTTTTTGAAAAAAATTAATTGCTCTTGAAATTTGGTACCCAGAGCCGCAATAGAACTTTGGTAGTGCTGATACATTATCTAGTTGTCTTATTACTAGATAATGTATCAGCACTACAGTCGCTCCATGTAAAATACTGGTATTCAGCAGCATCCGGTTAGACTGGAAGCCGACCCCAACATGGTTAGGAAAAGGTTAGTCAGAAGAATATATCAGCACTACAAAAGTTCTATTGCGGCTCTGGGTACTAAATTTCAAGAGCACTATATTTTTTCCCAAAAATTATTTCTCACTTTAAAAGCGAGATGACCTTCTTTATCAGCTTATTTCGTTTGATCCACGACTTTTTGACCATCCTGTATGTACTATTAATTTGTTAAAAAGGGGTGCTTCTTTTGAATGTAGACAAGTATATAAATGTGGTTTTTTTTTTAGTATGGGAAATCATCAAATGGCCCCTCCCGTTCTGGGTGGAGCGGAAAGGAGTGTCAGACTCTTACTGACTAAAAGCCACCCGTGTTCCTTCCTTAGCCCTTTATGTTCCGGGCCAGCGGTAACCCTTTCGGACAATCCCGGTGCCGGTGCTTCGGCTCTGACGGGCCCCTTCGGTTGATCCTGACATCTCTTTGAGTCGCGCGTGGAACACGTACGCGCGGTTCGGCACGGGCCAGGTCCTGACCGGACGGTGAGCTACCCATTACTCTCCGCCCGCAGGCCCGCGCCTACGGTGGCCGGGAGTCGTCGCGCGTCTCCCGACGCCCGGAGCGTCTCCCGCGGCGGCTGGGACGGGAGGCTCTCTCCCTCAGCCGTCCCGCCGCCTCCTTCGCTAGCATGACTGCTTCGCAGAAGGAGGCGGCTGCCCCCCACTCCGTCTCGCCCCGGACCATGGCTTGACCAGGGCCGGACGCGAGAGGTCGCCGCCGCTGCCGATTGCCTCAACGAGGACACGGCGGTGCTCCGCCCAAGCGGGGCAGACCTCCACCGTATGCTCCACCGTGTCCTCTGGGCGATCCTGGCAATGGTGACACCCGGGCGTTTCCTCCCGCCTGATGATGTGCTAGAACTTCCCGAAACTTCCGTGTCCGGTGAGGACCTGCGTCAGGCGGTAGGTGAGGGCGCCATAACGCCTCTCTAGCCACTCCTCAAAGAGGGGTCTTATCGCCGCTATCGTGGCGTGCCCTGCGCTGGGTTGCGACAGTCACTCGCCGTCATGAGATCGCGTCAGAGGTCCGTCCGCTTCGCCGCGATTTGCTGGGAAGCGGAGTTTCTCCCCGGCGGCGTAGTGCCTCCGCGCGCCACTCATACAGGCGCGCGAGGACTATCGCCTCCAGATATATAAATGTGATGAGGTAACATTAACCGTAAAATTAAAAGGAAAATGCACAATATTAGCAACTTCATAAGACTAACATTTCATTCGTCATAGCTACTTATGATTTTCAAGAAGATTGATCTTGAGAAATACCTCATAGTAAAGTTACTGTTACTCTTGGCCTGCATCATCGCACTGCTAGGCAAAGGATTTCCAGCTATTTCAAGCCAGGACTAAAGTGGACCACTAGTCGTTTGTTTTCTCCAGGTCGTCCCGCCATCGTTTACGTGGTTTGCCGCGACCATATACGTATAATACCATATACAGGCACTTTTGGATTGCCGAGGAGTCGGTCAGCCAGAAAGAAGAAGTTAGTTGCCAATTCCAAAGCGTAATAGGTTCATAGGAACCTATTACGCTTTGGAATTGGCAACTAACTTCTTCTTTCTCCATAGGGAGAAGAACGAGCAAGAAACTCCATACTCCATGGACACTCATTTAAAAATATACAAAATATTTGTCACATCATCCATGTTTAAATTATAGATAAGTACTACATATTGTGAGAACAATGTTGAAAGACGTGCACGTTAAAAGCGCCCTGAGCAAAAAGTAAACAAAGAAAACATTTAAAAAACAAAGTAAGTCCATGATGACCAATCCCAACTGACGCGGACGGCGCCCGTCCACGCATATGACGCATGGATCAGCACCAGTCATCTCAACCATTTGACTTTATGAAAGAGTTTTTTACTCACTATTGCCACAATACTTGAGGTAGGCTGCTAGATGTTCCATGCACTTGACGATGCAGTCGTACGCCTGTTTGTCATGATCTGGGAGCGCCTGGATGGAAGGTGGATGGTAGGGCTGCGTCGGTGGTGTGTACCCTGCGAGCTGGAGGAGCGCAGTGTTCACCACCAGCTCCTCGGGGTCCATTTGGATGACTGCCTGCAGGAGCGGGAGAATACATTTATTAATACGATGTTGACAAGATGAAGAGGGACTCGTGGTTAAATGATAACAGCTCCACGGGTCGATCTTCAAGGTAAAGCAATGCTCAAGTTAAAGCAATACTTGCCGAGGTATATCCATGGTTGTGTGACCAATGTGACCATCCATTTCATATCGAGACCCGTCTGTATCTCGGACAGCAAGTTAAGCAGTTGCTGCCGGTTGTCATATGTAGATTTTTGATAGTAGTTATGGGTAGTCAGAAGCCCAAAAGTCTGACAAGTGGTATCGTGTTACCCAGTAACTGGGTTGTGGAGATAGGAAGTTGCTCCATGTAAAGTACTGGTATTCAGTTGCATCCGGTGTGGAAGCCGACCCCTACGTAGTTAGGCAAGGCTAGCCAGATTGATTTTGATGTTGACAAGATGACCGGGTTTTGGTATCATACTATACAGACGTTTCATCTTGTCAACATCAAAATCAATCTGCCTGTCCTTTTCCCTACTATGTTGGGGTCGACTTCGAGTCTAGCCGGATGTTGTAAATGTTTCCGCTCGTGTCCGTAGTAGTAGCGGTCGTCAGAGAAAGTTGATAATAAATGAAGTAGGCGCTAGTAACTCAAAAGCTCATACAGGCAACCTAGCTCCCAGCGCAGAACACACGTGAGATTTTCCCACGTTTAACTCCCTTTCCTACATTACAGTTACCTTCCTTCAATAGGAGCTGAGTGTGCAATTAAATAAATAGCTGTCCTACGGTGGGTTCTTTCTTACACAAAAAAAACTGGCGTGTCTGACCAAGCGAAATGAAGGGTCCCATAGTTGAGATAAACTTATCCCAAACTAAACTTCGTAGTTGAAAAAATGTTCTCCCATACATCGATATACGTCACGGTCAACTCTCCAACTGTGTAAATGGTAATCGCAAAAAAACTAACTGAACTTTTTCCTTTACTTGTGCTGTGAGACTTTGCTTCTTACCAAATTTCATGATTCTAGGTCAACGGTAAGTTAACCCTACAGGTTTTCATTTATTTGCCAAAAATTTTTTTTTCAAAAAAAAATGAACACTAGTTACTAAGTAAAAAATAACGTTGATTTCGGAAGTCGGTGTCGTTGGTTCCGCATTTTCGTTTATTGACCGACTTCCGAAATTAAAGTTATTTTTCACTTTGTGGTTGTTTTTTTTGTAAAAGTTTTTATTTTTCACTTTTTAGTCGTACCTACTCCACACAAATTCATGTAACACTTTTTATAAATTGCTTAGCAACCATATTAAAGTAATCGAATCGCAAACCGTGAATTATTTATCATTTAGTAGTTCCGATGGCCATCTGTGGTCTTCATCTTCAGCTCCACTTCACCAATTGATGATTTCCGAGAGAAAATGCTCAAGTTACTTTAAAAAATACCCAAATCGCTATAGGTTTGCCTATAAAATTTGAGGGTTTCCCTTGATTTCCATGGGATCCTCTCATCAGATTCCAACTTAATGACAATGCAGCAATGGGACCACCTCGTGAGTATATCCATTTAAACAACAAAAAAAAAATTTAAAGTCCACCGATTTCTTGTGGACCTATCCACAATTGACGGAGAAATCGGCGAACATACATAAAGTTAAAATTATAAGCTCCTTCTTTTTGGAAGTCGATTAAATATGTGGCATAAATGGTTGTATTTTTTTTTTGGCCGAAAGAAGGAAAACCTGTTCAGCTCACCACGTTACAAAAGGTGGGTCTCTGCCGATCACAATCGTCTTTACAAACTTTGAAGTAAGTACACAAAAAATATCAAGCTGAACCCTTTCAATCTTTTAAAAAACAAATTAAACATCGTGATTGAGATTAGAATAATGATTTCACGGGCTTGGCCTTAATAACATAAATGTAATGTAGGTACTCTCATAATTGTGTTAGTTAAGAACTAGTGGGTAGGTTCAAGCTTCTGTACTCCAAATATATCGGTGGTTCTAGATGTGCGTGTTTTCTTCACTGACCCTAGACATTACAGTGGCGACGAGGATTGTTAAAGACAGAACTAGTTGCGTGGTATACCAGTGTAACGCGGTTATTATCGAAGTTTACGAACCTAAACAACAATGTCAATTGGCAAAATAAAGGAACACATGGCATGGCGTGGCATGACATCCACTGTGTGTCTGTCCGAACCCTACAAAATTCTCCCCCTTAGTGACCAATACATAACTAATAAAAGAAATTCCCCACCGCTGTCTACCTAGTTACCGAACGGGTTTATATCAATGGACGGAGTGATTCATGAGGAATGTTTAAGTGTTTATAATTCACTAGCTGACCCAGCAAACTTTGTTTTGCCATATAGATTATTTCAAGGATTTTTTTTTAGTTCGATAAAAGAAAATAGATAGTAGTCGATTCTCAGACCTACCCGATATGCACACAAAATTTCATAAGAATCGGTCAAGCTGTTTCGGAGGAGTATGGTATATAACATTGTGACACAAGAATTTTACATATAAGATTAAGGTTTTGTGTAAATTGGCCAAAATATGATAATAAGTGTTGAAGATATAGTAAAAAAATCATGCCAAATAGGAGCTTTATTGGCGTGCGCTGCGTAAACCAATTATAATATGACAACAATGTATCTCTAGGGCACGACCCGATTAATTTTGATTTTGTGCGGCCCACGAGTTAACATTTCCATTAAAACGGCACAGGTGCATCGACCGAAATAGACAAAACATTGATTAACACGACATTTCATTTAAAAAAGTTGTTCGACTTCAGCTACTTCATAGATAACCTCACAATCAGCCTATAATGTTCCCACTGCTGAGACACAGGGCTCCTGTCGGTAAGAGAGGGTGGGCTGTAAGCTACCACGCAGGTACAATGCGTGTTGGTAGATTTCACATGTGCTCGAATTTTTTTGGTTCTTCGACATGCCGGTTTCCTTACGATGATTCCCTTCACCGGTTTGACAGCGGTGCTAATGAAACAAAGAAAAGCGCCTGCCTGGTTTCGACAAGCGACAAGGAAAGCGTTATCACTTGGCCACCAATATAAAGGCTCCTACAACAGGCATGAAACGCGATATAATCGCGCGCGACACAAAGGCACCGCTTGTTGCGGTGCCTTTGTGTCGCGTGTCGTGTCGCGCTTGTTGTTTGTGCTTAGCCACAACTGCTCTACATTAGTGTTTGTGCAGCACAAACCCTACTTAATGCACAATGACATTGTAGGAAAATGTATTTTGACTTGACCCTTTTATGGGCTACTTGTCGTAAAAACATCGAAATTCTTTATTATATACGTTTAATATTGGTAATTTTCAATAACGAATTACCGTCATCAGCTGTTGAACTTAAGTGTTTGTGTACAACGCGTAAGCGACGCCGTATGCGGAGGACTTACGACATTCTTCTCTCGAGCATACGTTCGCACACTCCAGCGGCAGCATAAGGTTGGATTGAATATTATTATAACACTTGAATGCGCAGTAAACTGACTGCAGACTTAAGATAATATTGCTCTTCGAACTTGTGAATTTATTTATAATCATGGCAACCTTATCATCATGGGGATGCTGCACCGGTGTGAACAGGAAAGATAGCGACCAGTTTATTAAGTGCATAATATGTAACTTGAATTATCACTTTGATTGTATATCTGTGCCGAATATTCCTGCCGCCTCCGATGAATACTGTAAATGGACTTGCTCGAGTTGTACCAATCTGATCCCTAACCCTTCAAATAAGGATTGCACGCCCGCTCGCAATGTATCCACCACTAGGGGTAATAAAAGACCTGCCCTGAATTCCCCTCCCGAGAATAAATCAGTGACCAGCTGTGACGTTCGAGAAATTGTGCAAGACGTTATCAAAAGAGAGCTTGCTGTTATGTTGCAACAATTAAATAACTCTATTGTAAGTATTATCAATAAGGAGTTGGAACCAATAGGGAAAGAGGTGAGAGAATTGAGCGTATCGCTTAATTTTCATACTAAGCAGTTCGAGGAGTTCCAATCTGAACATGTTGCCTTAAAGAATACAGTGAAGGATTTAAAGGAGGAGAATACCCAATTGAAAAGCTCTTACTTAGAATTGGGTCAGCGTCTTAATTATTTGGAGCAGCAAGCGCGGTCCAACAACCTTGAGATACAATGTTTTCCTGAACATAAACAGGAAAACTTATACACCGTTGTTAAACAGCTGGGTTCTGTAGTCAATTGTGAGTTGAAGGATAGCGACATTCTGCACTGCACCCGCACTGCTAAGCTCCAAGCTGATAGTTCTCGACCTCGTTCTGTTGTGGTTCAGCTCGCCTCACCGCGAATTCGAGATCAGCTATTGGCCGCCGTCATAAATTACAACAAAAGTAATAGAACCAACAAGCTTAATAGTGCAGACTTTGGACTTGCTGGTAAAAAATCACCGATTTATATTGTGGAACATTTATCTTCTTCTAATAAGTCTCTTCATGCTGCTGCAAGGCTCAAGGCAAAGGAAAAGGGGTATAAGTACGTTTGGGTGAGAAATGGCAGGATTTTTGTGAGAAAAGCTGATGGCGAGGGACATATTTTGATCAAGAATTTGGACACTATAAATAAGATTATGTAACATTGTAAGCTTTTTTCTCATTATATGTTTTTTTTTTTTTTTTTGCTTGCTATATGGAACTACTTAAAAACTAAATTCAATTCCTTAAAATTATATTACCAAAATAGCCGTGGCCTACGAACAAAGTCCCATGTTTTCTATCGGAATTTATGTTGTAACGACTTTGATGTAATAATATTGTCAGAGACTTGGCTTAATAGTTCTGTTCTGAGCAGTGAGCTGTTTGACGACAGGTACGTTGTCTATAGAAGGGACAGGGAAAATACAAATTTAATGGGAGGAAAAAAAGAAGGAGGAGGGGTTCTGATAGCTATTAAGAAAAGCATGAAGTCTAAACGAGTAAAAGACTGGGAAAGTAATTGTGAAGATCTCTGGGTTACAATAGAAATACCATGGGCACGAAACGTCAGTCGAATAGCTCTCTGCGCAGTATACTTACCTCCGCCAGTACGTCGCTGTACTTTGGAACAATTTTTGAATTCTTGTAGTGCGGCCTTTGAACAAATAACTGATTGCGACGTTTGTCTAGTGGGTGATTTTAATTTGGGTAGCATCGATTGGAAAGGCGTCGATGGCACCGGGAATAGTGTTGGATTATGCGGTGTCAACGAACTTTTGCTGGATTTTACTTGTGTAAACATGTTGAAACAGTGTAACTTTATTAGGAATACTGCTGGTCATATATTGGATCTTGTGCTGTCAACAATACTGCTATGTTGTGTAGATGAAAGTGTGTATCCTCTAAGTAATGTGGATCAACATCACCCCCCTCTTGACATTGTTATTTCGTTTGACAGGGAAGCAAGGCTCCCCTACAATCTAGCAAAGGCGACTCCTGACTTCCATAGGGCGGATTATCATCCTATTCGTAACTTCTTAAAAGAATTAGACTGGAATTCATTATTCGGTGAACAAAGTGATGTTAATGGGATGCTAGAAGTCTTCTACAATGTTCTTGGTACCGCGATACAACAATTTTTGCCATTACGTGAACCTAAAAACCGAAAATTCCCGACATGGTTTAGTCGTACATTGATAAAAATGCTTAACGAAAAGAATAAGATTAGGAAGCGCTTCAAGAAATATAAGAACCCATTAGATGCAATAGAGTTAAAATTAATTAGTAAACGTTGTGAAAATCTCGCTTCTACTTGTTATAAGGATTACACGAAACATCTAGAAGACGAATTAGCTTCTAACCCCAAGTTACTTTGGACTTATCTAAAGGCAAAGCGAGGAGGTTCAAGTGCTTACCCTTTGACCATGACCGACGGAACTACCACTACGTCTGACGGAACAAAAGTGTGCGACTTATTTGCAGACTATTTTTCGTCCGTTTATAGCCCTGATAATGGGGGTGTTGAATACAAGTGTGAATTCTTACAATTTCTGGAAAATAATAGTTTGTGTCTAACTACCCCAGTTATTTCTTGCGAATCCCTCCACCAGAAATTAAAGAGCCTTGATCCAAAAAAAGGGGCTGGGCCGGATGGAATACCTCCAGTATTTATTGTGGCATGTTTGTCTGAGCTGGTTTACCCACTTATGTTGATTTATAACAAATCATTGACGACCGGTATATTTCCTTCAAGGTGGAAAATCGCAAAAGTTGTTCCGGTTCACAAATCAGATGACAATGACGTTGTAACCAATTATAGGCCTATTTCAATTTTATCTTCGTTCGCCAAAATTTTTGAGTCTCTGATATGCCCATATATTCAGGACCATTTAAAGATGTATTTAAGCGAACATCAACACGGATTTGTTAGGACCCGTTCTACTGGTACAAATTTGGTACCTTTTACAGAGCTTCTTGCAAAGGCTATCGATGCAGGCTATCAAGCTGACGTTATTTATACGGACTTCAGCAAAGCGTTTGACAAGGTATCCCACAAAATCTTAATTACTAAGTTGCGCGCCTATGGCATCTCTGGGTCTTTGTTGGAGTGGTTAAGTTCGTATTTAACGGATAGATTGTTCTTTGTTGTCGTTAATGGTTATCAATCAACCCTACAATGCATTTCTTCCGGTGTTCCCCAGGGTTCACACTTGGGACCTGTTTTGTTTGTTTATTTTATAAATGATATTCCAGGGTGCTTTCTACACTCCGACGTTTTTATGTATGCTGACGATTTAAAGTTTTTGCGAATTATTAAGGCTGAGGAAGACTCATTACTGCTGCAAAGTGACCTCAATCGTCTTGTTCTATGGTGTATCAGTAACGGAATGGAACTGAATCCCAAAAAATGTTACCATGTTAAATTTACAAGAAGGAACATCCCAATTGGAAGTAATTATCATATATCCGGTGAAAAAATTAAGGAAGTGGAAACAATAAGGGATCTTGGCGTATTGTTTGACAAGAAATTAACTTTCACGCCACATCTCGATAATATTATAAAAAGAGCATCGAAAATGTTAGGGTTCGTCCTAAGAAATTGCAAGACCTTTCGTCACAATAGAACAAAAATACTACTTTATAACAGTCTCATTCGTAGCATCCTGGAATATAATAGTGTAGTTTGGCGCCCTCACTACGCAACGCATTCATTGCGACTTGAGCGTGTCCAGAAACGGTTCGCTTGGCACCTCGCATTTTCCAATGGTGTCGCCAAAAAAATACGTTCTTATAATAAAAGACTTAAGCATTTTAACATGATTTCTTTGGAGAGACGTAGACACTTAAGTGATGTAATTTTTGCCTATAAAATCATTAAACATAAAATAGACAGCCCCAGCCTGCTTGCTCTTTTCAGTTTTCGTGCACCCTCTAGAATTCCGCGTAGTGCCATCACGCCCCTTTGTCCACCTTTTAGAAGAACAGTTTTGGGCGCCAATTCGCCCTTTGCAAGAATGTGTAAGGCAGTGAATGGCTACAGTGATGTTATTGATCTCCACTTTGACTCTCTTGCTAAACAGAAAGCCATCCTGTATCGTTTACCGAGCAACCCTTAATCCTAGTCAATTATTATGAATGTGTAAATTTTACCACTGTTAAAAGTTTATCAATTTTATATTTTATTTTTACCAATGTTATCAATTTCTATCAATCAATTTTAATTTTTTGTCGTTAATTTTAATCCTAGTTTCATTTATGTTTATTTCATATCTATGCATGGCCGATGTTAATTCATTTTTAATTTATGAATGCTTTTATATTTATTATTTTTACTTAATTTCTTATCAATTTTATTCATGATACAATGTCTACCTCTACCAATTTTATAATTTTTAATCAGAATTTCCAATTTGAATTTTTAAATGTAAATTTTTACCGAAGTTGCAATTTATAAATATTAGCGCTTATTACTAAGTAAGTTAGCTTATTTCTATGATTCATTGTTTTAAGCATGTTGTGTTTACCTATAAGTAATTGATGCACTGTTATTTTTTATTTTAAAAATGTATTATGTGGTTGTATTAGTGTAATTAATTGTTGGTGAACCTAATAAAATAAAAAAAAAATAAAAAAAAAAAATAAAAAAAAAAAAAATATGAATAGTAAATTATTAAACCTTACGTAAAAAAAAACAAAATGATGTTGAAAACCGCATCAAAATCCGTTGCGAAGTTTAGAAGAATAACGTGGTCACACACACACACACAGACACGAAAAGTGAATTTATTTATAGTATGTATATTGTATGTGTATAGATTTTATCAACGGTGTTAATGCAATAACTTAAGGACGTCGGCAACGTCATCCAATGATTAAATATAAATTTCAACTTATAGTCACATCGTGGTGGCCCAGTGGTAACGGTCGCGACTTACGGTTCGTAGGTCGAAGGTTCGATCCCAGACAGGCGCTTTACTTTGTGAAAAATTATTTCATCACCACTGTTCTTAAAACAGTGAATGAAAATATCGTGAGGAAACCACTATGGCATAGAATCAAAAAATTGAAGACATATGACATCTACCAACTCGCACTAGGCCCGCGTGGTGGATGGTGACCCACTCCCTCTGACAGTCGACTGATAGGAGGCCTATGGCCCAGCGGTAAGAACATAATAGGCTGATTAGGCTATAGTCACATCGAGCAGTCTCAAGTGTTGATATTCTGGTTTATTTTTGTTTTATAATAATAACATTTACCTATTTTATCCCAAAATTAAATTGATCTCATATTTCACGTTGGCACAGCTGCATTTTGCTAGCAAAGCTCCAGCCCGGTAACAATACAAAGGGACTAGGTGAACACCACATGCAAAAAAAAACTAGAGACCTTTTCGTCTGCTTACACACTAAGTAAAGAGAATAAGTGATGCATGCAGTAGATATAACAACAGACAGATCTCCAGTTCACAATAACCACAAACGACCCTACAAAAATAAAGTGTGCTTTTCTTACAAAAACTATAAGAGTAGCAGCATAGAACAATTAAATAAATAACCATTAATGTCAACCTCATCAAAGAAAACCAAATTAAATTCGAAATGAATCGTTTAGAACTTTTGAAATGACTAAGGACTGATTTTACCAAAGTCAGATTATCTTTTATCCGTGGAATAAAATTGACGTCTGACAATTTTAGTAGGTATGGAAAAACTGTCAAAAATTAAAAAATTGTGCTCAGGATAAGACGTATTCTAGGTATAAAAGTTTGGTGAAATTCGCCCTAAGAGCCAATTTTACCAAAGACAGATAATATCTTTTATCCGTGAAATAAAATTGACGTCTGACAGTTCTAGTATGGAACAACAGTCAAAAATTTAAAAAATATGCTCAGGATAAGATTTCTTATTCTAGGTACGTTTGACGAAATTCGCCCTAAGGCGTATACGAGTTACCCCCTTTACCGAATGCATGGATGAATGTTAGTGCGTATGATTTCAAGCAAATCATCGACCAATGCAGTTCACTTACATAGGTCGATGATTTAGGCTGATTACTAATACGGCAGGAGGTGATGATGTAACAAAGTGTGACTCGATTGTGATGGTTGGACGGAACCCAAGATATTACCGCGCACGAATTCATGCGATACAACCGCGACTCATATTAATACCGCTGGTTCCACTTCTTTTAGAATCGATGATATAATATTGGTCTAGTTATCGAGATTACTTTGCACCGGTAGGTGGCCACGTTGTTAACAACTTTTATTTTATTATTATTTTTTGTTAAGACACATTAGCGGCTAATTAGCTGATGCGTGTTTATCTTCTAGCTTGGGAGATATTTAATCTGTCCAGTTGATTATTGAAGCAGCTCAGTGAGCCTTCACTACATTTTCCGAGAGCCTATTCCATGCTGTTACAACTCGGTTAGACAAGAATTGCTTGGAACAGAAGTAGTGTCACTTTGGACCACTGGTTAAGTTCAAAGGAATGAGGAACATGGCGTGAAGAAGTTAAAGGCTCCTGCAAACAGGCACGACGCGCGACGCGAATCGCGTGCGTTGGAAAGGCACCGCTCGTTGCGCGACTTGCGGTGCCTTTGCGTCGCGCGCGATTTTATCGCGTGTCGCGCCTGTTTGAAGTAGCCTTATGCTGCGTTATCCATACTAATAATAAAGCTGAATCTGAGCTGAGCTACTGTTTGAATGCGCGAATCTCCAGAACTAACAATCGGAATGAAAAAAATATTATTTCCTAATTTTTGGGGAAGGCTATTAGCTAATTAATATCACGCTGGGACTCTTAGGAGCCGAGTAAAAAACGAGCGAGCGAAATAAAGTAAAAAAGAACGCTAAGCGGAAACCAAGTGGCAGGCAGGCGATGCAATGCGACGGGGTGGGTCGCGGGTACAAGTTTCATGCGGAGGAAGTCGTGGGCAGAAGTTAGTTTAAAAATAAGTGTCGCAGCGCTGGATGGCTCTTAGTAGAAGTCCAAACAATAGATGAATTAACACTCACTATCCAGTGTCCATACATATACACTCATTGTGTCTGCTTTGACAGATCGGTGTTAAGTGAGGAATGGCATGCCTATAAAGGGGTGAATACTGATTTGGCGGCTGCTAGAAATATGTAAAATTATACGCTGCAGAGACTTCAAATACGATAGCAAGACACGGCGATGAAAAATTTAGTTTCAAACGGAGATTTTCAACACACTATCTCCCTAGCATACGAGTATATCCTGAAGAATCTATACTAATATTATAAAGCTGAAGAGTTTGTTTGTTTGGTTGAACGCGCTAATCTCTGGAACTACCAGTCGGATTTGAAAAATTATTTTTGCATTTGATAGCCCAATTCTTGAGGAAGGCTATAGGCTATTTAACATCACGCTATGACCTTTGGGAGCCGAGCAAAAAGAAAAAAGTCAGAAAGAAGGCTAAGCAAAAACGAAGTAAGAGCGCGGGCAGGCGATGCGATGCGACGGAGTGGGTCGGAGTAACAAGAAATTTCACGCGGACGAAGTCGCGGGCAGAAGCTAGTATCATATATTTTTCTGATTTTGTTTACTGTAGTCGATCATATTCTTTTATTGTTTCTAAAACTTGCGTTTTTGTGTTATAGTGCTAGTTAACTTTTAAGTTTCGTAAACAATTGATTCAACCCGCTTGATAAAGAAAATACTTAAATTAATTGATCACCTACAACATTGGAGGTAAGCAGACTTCTCCTTATATTCTTCTGATTTTAAGAGATTAATTTAAATATCTGTCTGTGCTAAGTATATCGCCGTCTTCTTAAACGAGTTTGGTAGCAGAACCCGATATAACTTTGTATCTTGCTCTACAAACGCTGCTACATAGCGAAGTCCACTATGGGAGATGTCCTCGACTTCTTCCGCGTGAAATTCCCCCCACCATTCCATTTTCGGCGCGGTGGGTCGGGGGCCCATTTCGGCCCCCGACCCACCGCGCCGCATCCGATCGCCCCCGCGCCGCATCCGATCCCCCCCGCGCCGCATCCGATCGCCCCCGCGCCGCATCCGATCGCCCCCGCGCCGCATCCGATCGCCCCCGTGTCGCATCCGATCCCCCCCGCGTCGCATCCGATCGCTCCCGCGCTATCACTTCGTTTCCGCTTAGCGTTCATTCTGACTCCTTTTCTTTTGCTCGGCCCCAAAGAGTCGTAGCATGATATTAAATAGCCTTCCTCAAGAATTAGGCTATCAAATGCAAATATTTTTTCTAATCCCTCTGGTAGTTCCAGAGCTACGCGCGTTGAAACAAACAATCAAACAAAAAAATATACAAACTCTTCAGCATTATTACTATTTAATTATGTTATCTTTTATATCTATCTATCACTATCCTTTCAAAAAAACACTCGCAACCCCTTACGTTTCCTTTGCAAAAATAGGAAAAATGGTCATAACGGTAACTGAATTTCAACCATCGAGTGAGTTCCATCAGTCAGCCTTTTTATTGAAATTTGTTAGACAAGCAAACAACCACAAAGTTAAAAAACAAAAACAACAAAGTTAATTAGGGTTCCGTACCCAAAGGGTAAAAACGGGCACCATTAATAAGCCTCAACTATCCGTCTGTCTGTCTGTCACCAGGCTGTATCTCATGAACCGTGATAGCTAGACAGTTGAAATTTTCACATATGTTGTATTTCTGTTGCCGCTATAACAACAAATACTAAAAACAGAATAAAATAAATATTACAGGGGGGCTCCCATACAACAAACGTGTTTTACTCGGCGTTTTTGCCTTGTGGTACGGAACCCTTCGTGTGCGAGTCCGACTCGCACTTGGCCAGTTTTTTTTTCATTACCTTTCTTATTGCCAATTTCCCGAAATATTACGACTGTTAATTCCTGGGAATGAAGTGCCGGAAATTTACAGGAAGTCGGAAAAAACGGATCGGAAAATAAACGAAGTAAGATTTGAAATGTCGAAGACATTCTATTTTGGTTTGTTAATGCAATATTAGATACAGTGCTTTTTTGAATTGAATGTTTTATTTATAAGCTGTAGAAGCGTGCAGCTGAAACAGTACAAATACTGTTTGATTTTGCTTCTCGTTAATAGCCATCAATGAAATTGTTTTCCCTAATAAGTCTAGAGGACTATAGAGTTAAGCACAAACTTAACGACACGTTTTCACTCATTTCTCATATACTGAGGTTACCCTAATAGTTGACACCTATATAATGACACGGCTCAGACGAAAACCACTTGACATGACGAACGTAGATAGTTACTGTTCGGATCGCTTGTAGGCTTTCGCTCCGCATAGCAACACGTGTTTGGCGAAAAACAATCGCTTATTAAGCTATTAATTGACATAAAATTCGCGGGCTAAAAGGATTACACACTGGCTACATTCAGGCTGCAGGTAAGCTGGAGGTGAAGGCTTCGTTCCGCGATGACAAAAAAGATACGGCAAGCCACCCACCACCACATAAAGTATACCGGATCCGAATACACAAACAAGATTAAGTATTATACTAATAAGTACGTACTTCAAGACAGAGAAGCACGCCTAGCATGTCTTTGCGCCAGATATAGTGACGGCCGGTGATAGGGTGGTCTCTTCACGCTTAGCACCATAGACAAACTAAGCCACCAGAACACATGCGAGCACGCTTGCCAACACATATGCTTGTTAGGTGATCAAAGGCTTCGGGCCAAGAGCCCAGGGAGCCACCCTCGGATAACAGCCACAAAGGATAAACTTATCAAAATTTGTCGCCAGCAACGGACGTGTTAAATGACTAAACTGCACAAAACGCTGACGGACGCGTTACTGAGTGTAGAGCCGCTGCGCTGCGCTGACCCAATTCTTCGCTGGTCACAATAGATCCTCCGCTCCGGTGCCAATTATGGAACATCGTCATATAAAAATGGAAAAACTCAGAATGTTTTACAGCAGAAAGGATTTTTCTATAATTAGGTTTTTGCTGCCACTCTTTATATAAAATCTCTTCAAAGAAATTTTTATGTAATAAGCCTCGGCAGCCATGGCAGCTGATAGAAATAGAATTTGATTAAAAGCTGCTGGAAGTTTTCAACATTGAATTAATACTTGAGGACGTAAATATTTGTATGTTGTTCTATAACAGCCTGTCATTTGAATAATCCTACCTTACTAATTAGTTATTGGATTTGGTCTGTTGCAGCGAGGTCATACAGCACTGTTCGGGGGAAGTTTTAGGTTTTAGCGTGGGTAATAGACGCGTGGGAAGCCGTTATTGGTTCCTTAGTTACTCAATACGTTCCATACGTAGATACTACGTAATGTGCCTCATGTGTATTTTAGGCAAAATCATTATAACCTGAGGTTAAAATTAGACTCACTTCAAAATTATTTTACTTACCGTAAATTTTAGGGTGGTATATGTTAACAAACTATTTAATGGTGTAGTACTTAGAAGTTTTCATGTAAATACAACAGGGTAATGAGTTATGTGAGTTGTTGTTTATAAGCCAAAATCGGTTATATTTCTGTGAATTCCCGATCTGGTATCAAGACGAATAAAAATGTGCAGCTTTAGATTGAAGATGTGGAATAATAATAATAATCAGGTTATATCTCACCTCCTTTACATGGATGATTTG
This sequence comes from Luperina nickerlii, assembly GCA_963855955.1. Classification (NCBI taxonomy): domain Eukaryota; kingdom Metazoa; phylum Arthropoda; class Insecta; order Lepidoptera; family Noctuidae; genus Luperina; species Luperina nickerlii. The sequence goes on from OY979662.1 coordinate 7,516,367, forward strand.
AAACTCTTTGCCCCCAACAAATTGCGTCTGATGGAGCTACTGAAGGTAACTGAAACTTTCAGTAGCGCCATCAGGATGGAATTTGGTGTGGACAAATGTGCAGTCATGCATGTAAAGCGAGGGGAGATTATGGAATCCGAGGGAATTCAACTCTCGGATTCCATAAACCTCAGATCCCTATCCTCATCCGAAAACTATAAGTATTTGGGTATGTCGGAAGCGTTAGGCATCAATGATGCTGACATGAAGCAATCATTGAAGGAGCGCTTCTTTTGTCGCCTGAAGAAGGTATTAAATAGTCTTCTTTCGGGCGGAAATAAGGTGCGCGCCTTCAACGGTTGGGTCATGCCGGTTTTGATGTACTCTTTCGGCATACTCAAATGGACTCAGACCGAACTCGACGCCCTGGATAGAAGAGTCCGTACACTACTGACCGCAAACCGGATGCATCACCCACGATCATCGGTGATGAGACTGTATATCCCGCGGAAGTGTGGGGGTCGAGGCTTTTTAAATGCGAAGACCCTCCACAACCGCGAGGTGTGCAGTCTCAGGGAATATTTTTTAAAAGCCGAAGTGGGTATGCATCGTGATGTGGTCGCAGTGGACAAAGGGCTCACCCCGCTCTCCATGGCTAAAGAGAACTGGCGCAAACCTGTAGTACTTTCTACTGATGACCGCAAGAAGATATGGCAAAGCAAGGAGCTTCACGGACGCTTCTATCGGGCTCTTCATGAGCCCGGTGTAGATTTCTTAGCGTCCGTATCCTGGCTACGTTTTGGTGACCTTTTCGGGGAAACTGAAGGTTTCGTCTGTGCAATTATGGATGAAGTTATCTTAACGAATAACTACCGGAGACATATTATGAAGGACGGGACGGTTGACGTGTGTCGGGCATGCCACCGTCCGGGTGAGTCTATCAGACATATTGTCTCTGGTTGTTCTCGTCTGGCTAACGGTGAGTACTTGCACAGGCATAACTAAGTGGCCAGGATTATTCACCAGCAACTTGCTTTGAAATATAAGCTTGTGGATTCTGAGGTACCGTATTACAAGTATGTGCCCGACCCAGTTCTTGAAAATGCCCATGTCACGTTGTACTGGGATCGATCTATCATTACTGACAGGACTATTGTTGCCAATAAGCCTGATATAGTGGTGATAGATCGATTAGCGCGCCGCACAATGATTGTCGATATTACCATTCCACATGACGATAACCTCGTGAAAGCTGAGAAAGAGAAACAAATTAAATATCTCGACTTAGCACACGAGGTTGTTGACATGTGGAGTGTGAGCTCGGCTATCATTGTGCCGATTGTCGTGTCGGCCAATGGTCTTATAGCCGAAAGCCTCGATCAACATCTATCGAGGCTCTCGTTAGGCGGTTGGATCAAGGGCCTGATTCAGAAGGCAGTACTCCTCGATACGGCTCGCATTGTGAGGAGGTTCCTGTCTCTGGAGCCCTAACCACCGGTAGCTTGGACCCTGGTCCCGACACCGGCGGACATCTATTTTTTTATATTTTTAAATGTTTTTTTTTTACTTATTTTTATATTTTAAGAAATATTTAAAAATGTAATAAAATAAGAAAAGTAAATAAATAAATGAATAATAATAATAATAATAATATATTTCATAAAAAAGGAGATTGTAGTACATGAGGCATACATAAGGTTATACATATAAGTTTGTACCATGTCAAACACAATCTGGTGGGTGAAGTTCTGCTTTCCTAGCTAGGTTATAGAATAACCTGTGTTAAGGAATAACAGTCCCTGTCCCTTACAATAAGTTACAATAAACTAGTACAATTATGTATATACATTTTTTTTTTATTGATACTACAACAAAGTTTTAATTGAATACATGTACGCGTGTGTGTGAGTGAGTGTATATGTGTAGGTGTGTGTGTGTGTGTGTGTGTGTGTGTGGGGGTGTGTGTGTGTGTGAGAGAGAGAGAGTGAAAAAGAGTGTGTGTTTGTTTTGACTAAAGTCGAGTGAGTATAATATTTAATCATTCACTGACATTGTCACTTACTGAGATAATTTTCTGTTTCATCATAGCTTTTATTTTGAAGAAATGAACGTAGAATCTTTTTACACTTAAAGTTAGATAATCCGTAAATCAAGCAGCTTTTATTAAATTTATTGTACAGAGTCGGGCCTAAGTAGTTACAAAATCTACTCGCAAATGATGTGCGTACTTGTGGAATAGTGCAAACTAAGTCTTTCCTACGCCTTGTTACTACTTTATAGGGGGTTTTACGGTGCTGTAGAAGAACTGTTTGCAGAATGAAGTGTTGTCGAACGTTAAGAACATTACAACTACTATACAATAAATCAGAAGGGAACATAATAGGTCTCGAAGTAGCCACTTTCAGTATCGCTCTGTGTGCGATCTCGAGTGGTTTTAGTATAGTTTTCCCGACACCACCCCAGCATGTGATACAATATGTAACAATAGATAAGCACAAGGAAAAGTAAACTACACGTATAATATTTGGACGTGTAGTTTAGAATAAAGACGGCTTTGTACTCGTATCGCATCGAAGGTTATCTTCAAACCTCTGAAATTACTCGCGGATAGAAAACAGCTGCTTCTGTAATTATTATTTCTACAGAAAAGCTTTAAGTTCATTTAGTTAGAAATATATACTTACATGTATTATTTCGTTTATAATACCTATGCCTGTACAAACTAAGGAGCCAAGTTTCAATATAGGCCCAAATAAACAGAAAATTTGACAGTGGATCATAGTTTAAATCCATCGCTAAGCAGTGCGTGACAAAGGACGACTTAAAAATCGATTTCTTTTTAAACTGGCCTTGCGTTTGAGTTACAATACGTAGGTACATCGATTCCACTTTATAATCGTTAGACACGGATTAAAAAAGACGACTGAAAAATTACAAAGTCTGTAAACTGTAACTTCACAACTGCATGTTACAGGTATGAAATTTAAAAGAATACTGATTTTTTTATAAGGAAAGCAGCCTACTTAGTGGGCTGTTCCCGAGCCGGACTTAGCAACCGTTTGCTCTCTATGGTGGATGTTGACGGTGCTTGCTGTACCACGGGTACCCCGCTACCCCTGCTCAGCCTTTCTACAGATAGTTTAGTACACGTGCTTTTCTCGATCTTTAACGGCCAATCCTATAAAATAAAAATGCTATAACAAAGTTCTTTAAACATTGAAGACTAGTTAGCATTGCCTTTAGCAGACTACTATTTCTATCTTATTCCGACTGTATTCAGTTTGTGGTGTATTTTGAGCTTTTTATCCTATCTTAAAGCGTTGGATGAAACTAGCAACAGTTGTCTGTTCGAGGTCACCCTCGGGGCATCTTCACAAACTTAATGAACTTATCCAACAGTGACGCCAAGATAAGCTCTTGGAGAATGGAAAGCCAAAGGCCTATGTACAGACTAGTCCAGAGGTGCGTTAGAGTCTTTAGAAATTATGAAATCATTGTACACACGGCGACACGTCAAGCTGTACAGTGTAAATTCCCAGCTTTAGCTGACCTCCCATTGTATAGATGTTTCACACAATGACAGGTCAGTTTATACTGGAAATGTGTGGCTTGATGTTTCGCCGTGCGTAGAACTAGAACACATTGAAATGCATTGCTATCATTGTTTAGAACAGAGATGCATCATTTATTTAAAAATTCTGAATCGACGAGTAAATGAAGAAATACACAGTGCAAGGTCAATAAACACGATGAGTTGATAATGGAGTCAAAAATCTGTCTGTTAGCCTTTTACTTAATTTTGCCGAACTGATTTTAAAAAATACCTACCAAGTAAAGAAGGTTGGGAGAAAGTTGTTTCTAGAAAAATATTTTACATTAGTAGGTAAGGTCTATTCAAATTTACATTTCCAATTGATGTTATTTCAAGTTAAACAAATATCAACTTTATTTTAGTAATAATTAAGTTGATTTCAGAGTGACTAGCACTATTGAAAAAGTTATAAAAACGTTTGAAGTCGTAGCGTAAACTGAACTTTATAGTGTAGTGATTAAAGTTGTTTTTCCAAAAACTCATATTTATTTACATGTTTGGCAACTTAATCGCGAACGCAGTTTACATGTGACACGACCATAATTTTACGTAAGGTTGTGTATTCGAATGTACAGATTTTTACTCATCGTATGCCTAGCCTTTTGCCAGTTATGGTAGTCGGCTTTCAGTCTAAGCGGATGCAGCTGAATACCAAGATTTTACATGGAGCGAATGGATCTGACCTCCACCACCTAGTTACTAGGTAACACGATATCCCTTGTTGTGGAGACTGGTTGTCAGACTTTTGGGCTTCTGACTACCCGCAACGACGGACAAATATCTACAAATACCAGCCGGAATCAACGGCTTAACGTGCCTTCCGAGGCAAGGAGGGGTCTCCATATGTAGTGGATGGTCACCCATCCACCGGCCGACCTCGACAAGCACAAATTTTATAGATAGTATAGATTTTACAAATTTCCAGTTAACTACTTCTGGATAAGACTAACTTTAGTACTGCAAAGCCTCGTATTCATACAAACCAAAAGTCGCGCGAGATTGATGAAGCAACAAGTTTTGCAATAATTCGCCGTGTTGTTGGCAATACGGCGAATTGTAGTACTGCTGGTATTTGAAAAGTTGATGCAAACATTGTTTTCAGCACAGAGCACGGAGACGCCTCGGAGCCCACTGCTAGAGGTGGCAATGTCAACAATTTCCGTACAAACCAAGGGAGTTACCGTTTACTTGCACTACGACACCTTAAGCTCACATTCGCACGGACGTAAAAATATCTCGGCGGGATTTTATTGCGCACTAGATTTTCAACTCTCTGTGTTGAGCTGAGCATTGAGATGGATTCTCATTGCTCGGCTCAAAACCGTAGAGCACATCTCAGCGCATCAAAAAAAATAATGGGGTGTGGCTGTGTCATGGACACGGCCGTGTGTTGTACGTGAATACGTTTACGTAACGCGGTTGATCCGCTCGGCCGCATTCATTCTTATACGTTCCCGGCACTGCTTGTCATAATAATGTTTTATTGGTACCATTCGATTGCTCTTGAGAAGCCCTTTCCAACCGTATACGATCTCTGTATTTGGATTTGGCTTTTTGACGCGTATAGCGGTGGCATTATTTATTTTTGATATTATTTTTATTTTAACATATTATATTAACTGTCACTTGTATTACACTAATGTTTTCTATACAATCGATAGATTTTGACTAAGTGGAAATCTCGATAGGCTGCAAAATGACCTCAAAATGGCGGCGCTTCTCCCTCCACCGCACGAGATGCGTCACAGTCCTCACTTGGCGTCATGAGTTCGTTGATTCTTTAGCTATCCAATGGTGTAATTGAATTTAGGGTGTAGATAATAGATATGAAGCTGCAACACCAAACTGTATACCCCGATTTTGTTATCATTGGTTTTATTGACTTGCCTCCCACTATGGAAGCAATTTTAAAGACGTATTCACGTCAAAAACACACTGTTGGATTTTCCATTCTCGGCGCTAAGGAGTGTTTAAATCAAGTGCGCGTAAAAAAAACGGCGCGGGAAAACGCAGCCGTGCAAACCTGGGCTTAGAACCTTTAAGCTAGACGAATTTTATTAGTACTGCTGTCTCTAGACGCTATCGGCACGGATTCCGTGTTCTGTGATCTCTAGCAACATTTGATGTCACTGAAAACAACTTTTCGCAATTGTTGCTTAGCTTTTCTTTACCATGAATACGAGGCTTTCGTACATAAGTAGGAACTTACCTGGTCGAACGGACATTGTTTTCTGTGTAAGTGTTTGAGGCAGTGTCTACATAGTGTATGGCCGCATCCGAGGCTAATGGGGCTGCGCGGTGGCGCGCCGAATTCGCGGCAGCACACTGGACAGTTCAAATAATCCGTCCATTGAGGCGCCTGTATTGGCATTCTGAAACAAATGGTTTAATAATTAATACGGATAATACAACGCCGAAAAGACAACAATAGGGTAGGTATTACCCTGCACTGTAGTACACAGGTCAATTAAGCTGTACCTATAGCACCCTAATTACGATCACATTACGATATCGTTAATCTATTGCTTCATCATCATCAACTGCCTAGCCTTTTCCCAACTATGTTGGGGTCGGCTTCCAGTCTAACCGGATGCAGCTGAATACCAGTATTTTACATGGAGCGACTGCCTATCTGACCTCCACAGCCCAGTTATTGGGTAATACGATACCCCTTGGTAAGACTGGTTGTCAGACTTTCGGGCGAAAAATTTGCCTGCCCAACAACGTAAATAACGCAATGAATGTTGTGGAACTGTCAAAATGAAAGCCATTGCTACTGTTTGTGTGTTACACAATTACCCCGAAGGTCAAGGCTTACGCTGTTGACGTGGCCTAACTCGCGTAGAAGCATAATATATTAAATATAGAAATGGAATCATCGATATGAAGAAGAAGAAGCTATACCTACATTTCCAAACTGGTCTCGTATTGATACTCCCAATGCGAGTCCAGCTCCTCCTGGAAAACTCCTGGAAAATGTGAAGTTTGATATGTCGCCATGTACAGTAGCCGGGTGTTAATCATCAAGCTCTAGGCCCGGTTCCCAACAAAGCGGCGAAGACCCGAGAGGAAAGTGTTTTGTAAACCAAAAATAAGATACCCTTATCGTACAGAGACAGTAGGAGTGTTGGCAGGCCAACAGTTAGATGAGAGGATGACATTCAGAAAATCGCGGGTAACACCTGGTCGAGACTAGCAGAGACCAGGAAAGCAGGGCACAAAACGGAGGAGGTCTAGAACTCTAGACTCAGCAGTGAGTGGAAGTGAAGCCCAATTCTCGTAATTAAAAACGTTCAAAATCTAGTCGCAATCTCATCTCAATGATAGTCAATGTCAAAAACTTGTCAAAAATATATGTAAGAGGTATTTTTGATAGATTGAGACAGATTAGATTGCGAACGTTCATCAAAATACGGGAATTGCCCCTCAGGGCTGCCAATGATGATGATGATACATAATAATAACATCGCGTTACCTAATTAAACATTGACGTACAAACAAACATTTAAATCTTACGCGATAGGTAGTTGTATTGTAGACATTCTATTAAAGGGCATTCGCTTTGCGTGACACCTTCATAATATCGCCTTTAAATTTTGATGAAATATTATTATCACATCTGTATTCAAGGGTAGGTAGGGAGCAGAGCAGGATGACAGAAACCCATTTTTGCACAATTGAGAAAATACCAATAAGTTCACGTGATCTCCTATCCCACAAGATCCCAGTAGTTTATCTACTATCTATCTATGTTGCTATCTATCTACCCGCCGGCTGCCGGTCAGCATATTAAAATAAAGGTAAAGGATTCTAGGTTTTTCCCTCTGGAATTTCTCAGTAGCAGCTCGAAAGCTGGATTTGTAAGACGGCAATAAGGCTCTCTAAGCCCGTTAACGAAGGTACGGGCCCGGAATACTTCGGAATGAACCCTACTCCCGTTTAATTTTTTTTAATTGTCATGTTTTGTTCGCGAGGTATAGCTTTACTCAAAATTAATTCTTCAGTCCTTTTGGGGTGCTTCTTCATGCATCCCAAAAATTTAACTTTTTCGGCCGGGCAAAAACACATCGGGAGTAAGGACAACTGTCAAACCTGTGTTGTTGTTCATTCTTAGTTCGGGCCCCAAACCAATCTTAGGTCCGTACGTAGGTGATGTGTTGAGAAAACGTATTTCGTGCTTAGGGGGTAGACCCCCAGAGGTGTAACCACATTTTTCCAGTAATGATATAAGTCCCATTAGTGAAGGGTCAGCTAAGTTTAGACCCCCAGGCTCTCCCCCTGTTACTCTTTAACGTAACTGGCGAAATATGGGTGTACTTTTGGTACACCTCTATTGAACCATTTGGACAAAACAGACGCGATGTTATGATATGTCGTAAATGTAATGTAATGTTAATGTAAACAACGGATTGAAAGGTATTTTTCAGATTTTGATATCAATTGAATAAGCAATCAGTCAATATTCATGTCTCAGTTTATTTTATTTATATTTCCTGTCACAAATTGCAGGCTGAGCTTTTATTTTTTATCTTATCGCTTTACTTTTTCTCTACACGGGTGTACTTTTGAAAATCGTTGACGTGCCATTGGGGTGCCCAGCAGTGGGATCTAACACTCTGAAATATAATAAAATACGTTTATTTTTATTTTTGCTGTGTTTAGTATAGTTTGTGATCTTCGTGTACAAGTCGCAATAAATACTTTTTCTTTCTTTCTTTTATTTCTTTGTTTTTGGTCCGATCGAGAAGTTCTACTAGTAGGACCAAGAGTATTTTTCTTTTCTGTAGTTCTATCAATCTATACTTACTAATAATAAAGCTGCAGTTTGTTAGTTTGAACGCGCTACTCTCTAGTATTACCAGTCGGATTTGAAAAATTATTTTTGCCTTGTATAGCCCAATTCCAGTAACGACTGTCAAAGATCCACTTATTGTGTGAAACATGATAAGGCTAGAAATAAAGTAAATACTGAAATCAAGGCTAATAGTGAAAATGCCCAACAGACATAATAAAACGTAACAGATGTCCTAATTACGTAGGTACCACACTTTCAATTACAATCCGAGGATATTGAAGGAAAATTCTAATCCATTGCTTTATAGTACTGAAAAATTCGTCTGCTCAACAACGTAAATAACGAAATGAACGCTGAACGTGTCAAAATGAAAGGCATTGCTATCGATTGCCATTGTATGTGTATTACGCAATACCAACTGATATTTCCTTCCTCAAAGAAATAGAAACACTTCGGAAGTATGGGCCGCACCCGGGGCATAAAACACAAACAGAAATATTTCATGGCCCATCACAGAGCCTTGAAATATATTATTTATTTTACCCTTTCCGATAAAATTCGTTGTATGAATATTCCAAAACGAGCTTTGAGTTGATTAGAAAAAGAATCTCAAGATGTCATCTATTCATGATTGCTATCAAACTTGCATAAAATCTTCTCCTACTCTGTCCTTCTCATACTTCTGACTTTGTTCATTCTTCCTTTCATATTCAGTCCATTCTTCTTTGGAATGCACTTCCTCTTGATATCAGGACGGCCACCAGTCGGTATGCATTTAAGCGGAAATTGCAGAGTTATTTACAAAACAAATAGAGTAAAGTCATCTCAACACCTCTCTCCCTTGAATTTGTATATTATATATATATATATATTATAAGTATATATTATAGTAAATAGTATGTATGTGTATATAACTTATTTATGTATTTGTGTACCTAGTTTTAATAGATTTTTTATTATTGTTCCTCTCATTCAAAGCACCTGCCATCCAATCTCTTCACCACCCTTGGTTGACTGGTAGAGGATGCCTAAGGCATTAAGTCCGCCTTTGTACCTTTTTGTGCGAGAAGTTTAAATAAATAAAATAAATAAATAAATAAATAAAAAACGTTAAATTAATTTTACTTTAATGATTGTAACGATAGATGGCCTGTGTGAATAATGATGATATGGTTAGAAAGGCGGTGACTACCGGGATGACGACTAAAAGAGAAGTATGGAAGAAAAAGAGATGCTGCACCGACCCCAACTAAATTGGAATAAGGTGTAGGTGTAGGAATAGATGTACTTAGTAAAGCAACATTGTAGCCCTAAGTAGTCGACACGACAATAAACGCTTGTCTTGACCAGACGTGTTTCCTTTCACAACACAATACCTCACATACTTCAAAGGGCAAGAGAATGATGATGATGATTGTAACGTCTACTTTGTTCGACACAGAAACTATTTTATGTAATCCCTCATGAAAAACTATGGGCTTGCATATCTTCCCACGATAATATAATATAACATTACAGGTGCATAATTAGCCTATAACGTTCCCACTGTTAGGACGCAGGCCTCTTCGGGGTTGGTTGGTAGACGTCACATGTCTTGTTGGTAGACGTCACAAATGTCGTCGAAATTTTAGTTCAAGGACAATTTTGATTTTCTCAAGATGTGTCTTTTACCGTTTTGAGAGCAGTGGTGATGAAATAAATTACACAAAATAAAGCGCTTGCTCGAGTTAACTTCAAATCCAACGACTTACAACTTGCATGTCAGGGTCGGGGCGGATACCAGTAGGCCACCACTGCACCAGAATACTGATGTAATGCTAAAATTTTTTGTCACGAGATCGGCTTTAATACCCGTTTTCCGATTTAAGAATCTGTACTTGAGACTTTCTTAAACTCTAGCATTTCTTAAGGTGAAAGCCAGCGAAATCCAAACTTTTTCGTTATAAAAATGTCAGAATTTTGAATTTCGCGGGTTACCTTGAAGGAATCACCATAAGTAGATAATACTAGAGTTTGACAAGTTCTCAACTTCAAATTCTTAATCCAGAAACCGGGTAATTATACATATACACACATCAAAAGTGTCTAGGGATCAAGCATTTTTATGCGGATTTCTTGAGATTAAGATGTGGCTTTGTAATAAATTTATGATTTTATAAATTTATATGGATCCTTTTTGGTGCATTTCATAATTTGAAACAGGAACTGTTAATCAAATTCGAGTAAAAGATGAAAATCAGCTGTCAATATTTTCCCTATAAAAACATACAACGCATTGAAGACATTATTAGTGCTACTGTTTCCCTACTACTGATTAAAACCAACGTTATTATGGAGCGGCGACGTCATTTAAGCAGGGAAGAAATGCTCAGAGCCGTGGGAATGATAGAAGCTGGTTCCCGGCAACGTACTGTGGCTTTAGCTCTGAATACAAGTCAGAGTGTTATCAGTCGACTTTGGACACGTTACCGAAGCACTGGTACCGTGGCTGAGCGCCATGGAGGACGGTATCGCTACACCACACGGAGACAAGACCGATACATTCAAATCTTAACTCGAAGAGCTCCAACAATAACCGCCATGATGTTAGCCGTGAGGCTTCATCACTCTTCAGGGAACTTAATTAGCGACCAAACAGTCAGAAACCGCTTGCATGAAGTGAACCTTCATTCCCGAAGACCGCTACGGGTACCACCTATAGCAATGCACAATCGTAGGATTCGATATCAATGGTCTCTTGAACACAGAAATTGGGCAGAAGAACAATGGCGTTTCGTGTGCTTTTCTGATGAGTCTCGTTTTGGTATGAGACCGGATACAAGACGTATACGACACTGGAGAAGCCCTGGACGCCAACAGCGATTAAAATCCTGCCAGGAAGTCCATCCTTATAGTGGTGGAACCATCATGGTATGGGCGGGTATTTGGATCGGCGGAAGAACTGAGTTGATTTGGATCAGAGGCAACCTCAACGCTCAAATTTATGCTGAGACGATTGTATCTGACGTCATCGTTCCTCTACAAGTGCAAATCGGTCCCTTATTTCAGTTAATGCATGATAATGCACGACCGCACACCGCAAGAGTTGTAAGACAGACTCTCGCCGCAGCTAACATCAATGTCCTGCTCTGGCCTACTCAGTCGCCAGACTTGAACCCGATTGAGCATGCATGGGATATGCTACAGAGAAGAGCTCTGCCGAATATGGAGGGTATCCAGTCGCAAGAAGACCTTTTTTTGTTGTTGCAACGAACATGGGCGGCCATTCCACAGCGTGATTTGGATGAACTCATTTTGAGTATGCCAAACCGATGTTCTTGTGTTGTTAGTGTTCGCGGTAGAAACACGGATTATTAATTGTTTAAGTTACCCAATAAAATTTTAAAGAAAACTGTTATTTCAGTCTTTTTTTCGAACTTTAATGTTAGTGGTTCAAATGTCAAAAATCCCTTTATTAGGAAAATGGCAAATTTCTTTATTAATGCAAAGGTGACTTGGTTTATCGTTACTGTGACAAACGAAAACACTTTATTTGATGAATCCTTAAAGAAAATTTTAATTAATATCAATCAGGAGAAAAGTTATTGCAAAAATATATGTTGATCCCTAGACACTTTTGATGTGTGTACTTGAACCAGGAATACGACAATTATCAAGGGCTGACTATAATGACATCGACTTTGGTTCTAATCCTCATAGTATCGGATTTTATCCTGAATCCATCTTGTTCAAGTGACGGAGTTTCATATCCAAATATCCTCCAGTGTGAAACAAGATTTGAAATAAAACCGCTCATTGCTCCGACGCACGGTGGGCTGGAAATCGGCTTTCATAGACTTAGGGATTTCAATTTGCAAGTGCTTGTTTTTATGCCGGATATCGCTTCTATTAGTCATTACTATGTACAAAAATGACACCCGAGTTAATTCTGCCCATAAACGAAGGAAATATAATTTATACAATAATCGACCGTCGCGACGGTCGATTATTGAAGCGCAAGGAGCACAGTACATAGTTGATACTTGTCACCTTGCCAAAAGTCACACTGAATAGGTATTCAGCAAGATCCTTTTTTTCTACTAATCGTATTTGGTTGATTAGGATTGCAAAAATATTGTTGAATGGATTAAACAACACATAAAAATACTGTATTCTACGAAAGGAACTATGTCCTTTGGTATTAAGACGAGACCACTCGACCCAAGACAATGAGGGTTTTCTGAAATGACGTTCGCCAGGTGGCAGCACTGACACGTCAGGTCCAGACATCTGTCAAAGAGCCTATATTTTCTTTAGTCATGACTGAATGATGAACGTCATCATATATTTTATATTGGAAGACCTCTTGTCACAGTGGTGCCAACTGGTGTCGTAAATTTTCACGAAAACCCTCATTCAACCACAAGACAACTCAACCCGGAAAACTCGACAACGTGACAACTCAACCATAGACTACAAGGCTGCTACTGAGAAAATCTTGATAGAAAAACCCAACTACACTAAGAACCTACCTAGGAAAGGACCGCAAGACCCCATGCTCTACAGTGGCACGACCACAAGACCATCGTGGTCAATCGATATCGCCTCAAATATTAAAAAGAAAAACTACAATACCTTAATCGTCTTAAAGATAGTTATAGGATAATAAAAATAAGCTATCAGATAAATGAAAAAGAGATTTAATTTGTTCGCATCGTATAAATCAATACAACATTTTACATACATAAACTCACGAATTTTTCTCATTGGGGTAGGCGGAAACTAAAAAACGCCACCAGCAACGATCCTAACATACTCTTTTTGTTTCGTTTACGTTCATACATCTGAACATACACACACGCCGGTTGCGAGTAGTACGCACCTGACATTTCTGAAGAACGTCACCAATAAGTTCAGTATACGTCCTTCTAGGGTGTCTTCCCGGCGTTTTCATTCATTGCCCTTGTAAATACCTTTTGTTATTCGCCTTTCATTCATCCTCTCAACATGAACCAACCAACATCGAAGCATACTACTCTTTTCATTTATGTCACTACAACTTTTAAACTGCAAAGTTGTCTTATCACATAATCACGGTGACGCTACACAGTCCTGCCAATGCAGAACGAGTCCGTTTTATGCCCTATTTATCTTAACACAAGCAATGGAATCCTTGTGTAGAGATTGCAGTGCCCGCACCAAGCGCCATAGATCACTTTCTTCCCACCACACACTGTCCGAGTAAAACAGGTGATAAAAAATGCCCTACAAATAGCTCGGACAAGATACATCAATTCTAACATAACACAAAGCATCACGCCTGTATTCCCCGAAGTTTTAGACAGAGGTGTACCTATTGTACACCCACAAACCACACCACACACCCATAAAACCACCACCAATTAATTCACCCACACGACCCACATCAATTATGAAGTCGCGTAAGAGCGCAAACTTCTATCTACTAAATCCTTTTTAATTTATGTAACACTAGCTTCTGCCCGCGACTTCGTCCGCGTGAAATTTCTTGTTACTCCGACCCACCCCGTCGCATCGCATCGCCTGCCCGCGCTATTACTTCGTTTTTGCTTAGCGTTCTTTCTGCCTTTTTTTCTTTTTGCTCGGCTCCTGAAGGTCATAGCGTGATGTTAAATAGCCTATAGCCTTCCTCAGGAATTGGGCTATGAAATGCAAAAAGAATTTTTCAAATCTGACTGGTAGTTCCAGAGATTAGGGCGTTCAACCAAACAAACAAACTCTTCAGCTTTATAATATTAGTATAGATTATCTTACGAATATTTAACTTTACCAATGGAACACATGGAAATTGATAATTCAAGTTTTTACAATTCGCATTTTATAAATAAACATGCAATCTTTACATTTCTTTGACATGGCATTGTTTGTATGTTTATCTAGTTCAAGGCCCTTATATAGTAAATATTTATGTAAAATCGATTATTTCTCACAGCCCATTCTCTCACTAAATCCTGCCTGCACAATTGCACATCCCATATTTTTTAATCTGACACTTTTATTAATTACTCTACTAATTTGAACCTTCGCAAGTTCGCATAGAATCGAACAACCGACAACACTCAAAAACTACTAAAGCCGCGGTCATTTTTACACTCCTGCTGAGAGCCTTTTCCCTTATACCAGGTCATATTAAATTAGCTCGTGAGACTCTGCAGACGTGATTGGTACCGAAATATAAACCGTCCATCTTCAGGCACAAACGACAAAGACCTTTTGATTGATGAAAGATTCATATGTTCATTTAATTACATTTTTCGATCATCTGCAGCGCGAGTGAAAAATTCCGAATGCCGCAATCTAACATCATTAGATCGAAAGAACATCATTCAAGTGTTGAAAGTTTTATACTTACCCAAAAATTAAAGTTGGTAAGTTGGGTACGAAATGAATGATGTCCTTTAATCAATTCAATCTTCAATCGAATTAATGGTTCACTCAAGTGAATGTTAATTTTTGATTCCTTCAACGTTCACATCAAAATTACATAGAAATATGAACGATCTGCTCATTTAATTTCATTTTTCGATCATTCGAAAGTTAGTAGTCATTTAAAGGTCATAATAATTTGCAATAATCTTACCGTATTTGAGTACCTACTAAATTCCTCAATCAATTTATCACAAATCCTTATGATGTTGACATTACACACTAAAATGCTAAATTAGTATGTGGTAAATCAATCAAATCATAATACTGAATTTATACCCAGTTTCTGAATATATAATTTTAAGCTTAAAACTTGTCAAAATCTTACTAAGGGCGAATTTCACCAAACTTTGATACCTAGGATGTCTTATCTTGAAAAAATATTTTGAATCTTTGACAGTATTTCCATACCTACTATAACTATCAGTGGTCAATTTTATACCACTGATAAAAGTTTTTTTTTTTTTTGTAAAATCAGCCATTTTAAGGTGATTCCTTTAATGTAGCGCGCAAAATTGAAGGAGCCATCATAAGTTATGCTAAAGTACCTAGTGTTTGAAAAGATCTTAACTTCAAATTCTCGGTTTTCGGGTAGTTTAATAATTTATGTTTAGCAGTAGATTCGTAATTTTGTGAATAAATGCAATGGCGGTTGACAGTAAAAAGTAAAATAAATAAAACAGTCGCGCTCTAGCCGCCCGGACGTAACAAATAATATGCAATTGATCAAAGTGAAATTCTGATCACACGGCTAAGGGCTACCACCTGGGTATTACGAACGGAAACGAAGTGAAACAGATTTCTTTTCAGAAAGTTGTCATTCTTTTGGAAGCACAGTAAGCAATATAAGTATAGAAAGCAAGATAAATGTGATGAGCAGCATAGGTATGAAGATAGTGGCAACAAACAGCAGCTTGGTGAGGTCGTTGACCTGCAGGTCGAGGCGCCTTTGTCACAGAAACACATGCATACAAAAAGACAAATAACTCAAAAAAAAGGAAAAAACAAAATAGATCTCTAATCACAAGCACAAAACAGAAATACTCAACAACTGCACCCAACACCCTACATTTCAATTTCTCCGACTACATGAATAATAATTATTCTGATTATTGCTAGACAATTAGGTAAGGCGTAGACTGGTAATTAGAAAATAGTACAAAATATCTGATTGAACCTATTCTTAGCGGCAATTTGCTTAGTTCAGTCATCATCTGCCTTTAGCAGGTCACTGCTACCTACAAATCGGACTCTCCAATCAGTTCAGTTTGTAACAAGTATTGTAACGTCATATTGTTTAGGACATCCTTTCCTTCCCTTATCCTTTTAACAGGCAATAGATTTTAATAGAAATGAAGAGCTTATAGCTGTTTTGTTTTATTGAAATCAGTGAAAAATTATGTTTTCCAGTGCCCTGACAGGTTTCATATAAAAAAAAAAAAACTGACAGTAATTTATTGTACAATTAGTGAAGTGCATGAAAGCAAATAAATAGATAAAAATACACTAAAGTTAAATGTAGATGTCTGTTAAATACTCTTAATATCGAGTTTTATGGACTATAGAACCAACCAATAAAAAAATAAAAATTGGTACCGTATAAATAAAATCCTAGAATATGGAATGCATGTCTGCAGGAATATGTAACATTATACTTCAGTATAAAGCAAAGCATTGTTGACATGATATCTTGGTCCGATGACAGTGGTAAAAGGTATGTCATACTAGCAACATGAAAGAAAACCATAAATATTATTAACTATACTATTTTGTCTGTAATGAAGTGATTTTGAGTCATAGTTGGGTAAAAAGGTTAGGCAGATGATCTTGTGCCAAATAATGTGTTATTCACACAGACATGCTGGTGAACAGTTTGGTAGTGATAATTGTACTATCTGACATTATGTCAGGTTTTTAGAATAACGGGTGCAGTGACAACAACAGCAACTGTATCTGAGATTCATCATTCTCTTACCCCAATTTACTTGGGGTCGAAGCAACATGTCTTTTTCTTCCATACTTCGCTATTAGTAGTATCTTGATACTCACCCCTTTTCTAGCCCTATCATCTTCCACGCAGTCAATCCATCGTTACTCAGGGTCTTCCCCTATTCTTAAAGCCACCCACATTGATACTCATAACTTTCCTCAACATTTTCCTCATTCCTCCGCATCATATAACAGGTTTATTTCAAAGAAATTAAATAAAGAAAATTGGCATTCAGGCAGTAGGCGATAAGGCAATAGATTAGTCATAATAATTATGATGTGCATAATAATAACAATTGGTATAAGTAAAAAAATTCGCAAATGCATAATCATAAATATAGATATTTTAAATTAGATCATGAATAATCATAATGGATATTATGACGACATCCGGTTTCATGGCTCTGTTTAAATCGCCCTTCATTGAGTTTTGTGCTTTGAAAATGTTTCATAATTGCTAAGGAGAGTTAGTTAGCAGAGCTAGTTTTAACTTAGAAATTAAAACCATATTACCAAACAAGACATTCACTGCTGGACATAACATGCATCACTACAACAAACCTGTTTTTGATTTTTGTTTATTTTATGTTTTAAATTCTGAAGCCATTGACATATTTGGTTTCTGAAAGCTTATATTATCAGTCAATTTAAAATGTTGTCAAGTGATTTTATTGACTTCACATCACACACATTCACTAAAGATCTTCAGTCTCCAATAAAGATTACCTCTAAAAGTTATTAATAGGCCTAATGTATGACTGGTTTTTACCCAGTTATTTTTACAATACATAGGTAAATACTTTAAAAATAATGAGGTGGCAGAATGGGGATTCTGCCATCTCATTATTTTCATCTGTTAGGCAAGCTTATTAAGTTTGGTAACTATAGAAATTGTGTCTCATTAGTGACAGTTGAGCTTGTAAGCTCAAACAGCTCAGCTAACTCCTTATAACACTGATTTTAGATTGATACTGATTTAGATTGTACTTAACCTATAAATCCACTTCGTGAAGTATTTACAAAACAGTTTTGATAGACATAAAGATGCTTGTTGATACCCAAAAAATTAGAGGGAATTCAACTATAACTACCAGTATTAAACAACTTTGAAATGATTTTTGTTTCACCTAATTATTAATTGAAAAAATAATTCCAGCATTCCAGTAATATACACCCAATTTCGGAATGCCTGACCTTGTCATTGATAAGCAAATCTGCTGTGACATCTCATGTTAATTAAAGTGATAATATTTGTTGACCAAAACAACATATTATTGTATAAATTGACAAATATATGGTATGTAGATTTGCAGAAACCAGGAGTAAATATACCAAAATTACTATCATTTGGATGAGAGTTATTACCAATACAAACCTATGAGTAGCTATAGCTATTAGCTCAGATTTTAATCTTGACATAAAAAAAATACATAAATAAAATGGTACAAAAATATTAACTAAAAGACTAAAGACATTAAGAAGAATGATTCAAGTGAAACTACATACATTGCAAAAGCAATGTATTTAGTTTAATAATACACTGAACAATGCATGTTTTTTTATGAAAAGTATTCTGGTCTGAGCCAGCCCTGCATGGTTATAATAATTATTTATACTTAATGAATGTTAAATGATATCACAAGCAAGAGGAGAGGTCTTAAATTACATTTTCAAAGCCAATAACACCTCAGACCAAGTAAAAAGATAACACCATGAATATGGTAAAATATTCACCATGATATTGAAAAATTAAACATTTGAGGATCATGACGATTTCCTATAAATTGATATTTTAAGCGTCTAGATATGCTGCCTTTACATACATACGACAACATTATTGTCACTTCATTTTTTTAAATAAACCCCAATATTAGGCATAATACGTAAAAAGTAGACACTCTACAAAAATTATGACATCTGAAAATTGCCACCTAGGCAGTCGTCTGGTGGTCTGAACACGCCATGATTCTCAGTTTATTATTTGTGGATATTATATGAGGGTACAATGATGTTGTGAAAACAATATTTTTTTGTAATTACCTTACAAATAACTCGTACAGTCATCACAAAAGTAACACATTTATCTTCTACCCACTTCAAAACATGATCGGTCAGCAGCCGTGAAACATAGACTAGATAGAATTTTGCAATTTATTTATGAAGTGGAAAAATTGCCTGACAGCTCCTTAATGGTAATACACACGCTCAAAATTTTAAGTGTTTTGCACACTAGTTTTCATGTTCGTTTGATTCGTTATTTATTAAAAACAAAAAAAAAGTATTGTATTACATGTTACATGCAGTATTTCTCATTTTATCTAGGAGCCTTCTACTTATTAATAACAATGTCTCTCGTCTCTCCACACAAGAGGACGCGATGATTAATGAGCAACCTAGCGTATAATTTCAGTTTTTATGTGGTGTAAATTGTAAATGCAAATGTAATGATTAGAAGGCAGAATTCTTTAAGTTTTGTTTTCACTCTGCACCTTAGTCAAAATATGGGGCTTGGCCGTTTCGTTATTTATTATTACCGTCAGTGACGAAATTGGGGTTTTTTAGTTATGAATAATATTGTATAAAGTAGATCTATAGAATTGAAACTATATTATGTTTAATAAGTCCGTGCACTCATCATCGCCTAGAACTATGTTGGGGTCGGCTTCCAGTCTAACTGGATGCAGCGGAACACCAGTATTTTTCTTGGAGCGACTGCCTATCTGACCTCCACAACCTAGTTACTGGGTAATAGGATACCCTTGGTAAGACTGGTTGTCAGACTTTCAGGTTTCTGACTACCCGTAACGACTGTCAAAGATCTACGAATGACAGCCGGGAGGACCAACGGCTTAAAGTGCTTTTCGAGGCACGGAGGGGTCTTGGTATGTAAAGATGGTCACTCATCTACGGACCAACCGCGGCAAGCGTAGCTTACCCTGATCGATCGACCTGTGCGGCTGTCATTATTTAGCCACGGACCCTTTATTTAATAAGTCTACTATCGACATCATGTCCCGAGAATTTTGTTTATCTGGTATAAGTACTCCAAATATAAACTATGAGGGTACAAAAAAACGACGAAGCGCGAGAAAAGGTAGGTAGTAGGCTTCGCTTGACTCGTCTTGGCGGGGGAGGTACTAGCGTCACCCAGATAAACGTCGAATGGAAAAAAGAAAAGTTTCAACTTTCATTGCCAGGCTGCGGGTTGGGCCTCCGCTAGGAGTATTAGTGTTCTGTGGGTTGGGCTGTCAATCTGTCATAATTAAAAAGCTGTCCTGTCAAATATGTAGGCTGTTCGTCGTGTGATGATGTGATGTGATCGTAGATAGAGAATGCTATAGATGTGACCCATGCTAGCGATTATTAGTTTAAAAAGGTATAAAATACAATGATAATAACGTTTATCACGATCCAATATATAGATCGTGACATTGTCTTCCTAAAAATAAGATTAAACATGACTGGATAGACACTCAAAGGGAATAGTAATACCTAGTTCAATGTGTAGACGTGGGTGTGGGTGAATACTGTGAATAGTAAACAGATGTTAGATGATCTGCAGGGTTGTTTTTTGATCGTATCTCATAAAAATCGTCACGTTCTTTAGCAAACTGTAAAACCGTATTAGCATACTGATCTGTCTCGAAGGATAGGAAAGATAATTGTGTGAATAGAAATCAAAGATAGGATAGGTTTAGATAACGTTTATTCAAATTAGAGTTAAAAAATTATGAAATTTATTGATGCATGGGTCAAAGGTGTAGGCAAAAGTGTATTATTAGAGGAACACTCACATTCTGTTGAAGACTGCATTTAGATCTACGCACTAGGGTGAGCCAATTGCTGTTCTATCAAACAATAAACTTGCTAACTCATGGACCTTATGTTTAACACATACTGATAGCTTGATCTATTGGTTTACTCACAAAACATAACATATTTACTACCTATTTGTATTTTAGAATGATTTGCAAGCATGAATCTTGATTTGATTCTGTCTCTCATATAGTTAAATTAGAAAGGAAATATAATAAAATAATAGAAAATTAACAAGCTATGTAGTCAATAATTTTATCTCCATTTGTACTCTAAACCTCGTTTCAAAATCGAGATTCAGCTTGAGCATTATTCCGTAATACATATTTGCACTACAAGAGGCCAAAATAGGTTACTTCTTTGGAGCTTTAATAACAAACAAGCTCACATATTGCTACAGCTTAGTATTATCAGCTTATAATGTTCCCACTGCTGGGATATAGGCCTCCTCTCGGTGAGAGAGACTAGGCCGTAATCCACTATAACAGTTCAGAGGGGCAATTCTCGTTATTATTACTAACTTCAAAAAAAGGAGGAGGTTTTCAATTCAGTTGAATAGTTTGTTACCGCAGAACTCCGTTATATATAAGCTGATTTGTACAATTATTATTTTTTTATTTAAAAGGATTTACATACTTTCAGATAGGTCCCATAGAAATTTCATCAAAATCGGTTCAGTAGTTTGGTTTTTAAAACAAAATTACTGGTAAAAATTCAAGTAAACAAAATTGTTTTTGTATGTAGGTATGTTACGCGATATGTCCGGCAATTTTACACCAATTTCAATGATTCTTTTTTTAATGGATAGGGTATGCGTCAGGGGTGGTCCTATATAAATTTTATTAAATTTGCTTGCGTAATTTTTGAGTTAGCTTCAATAATTCGTAATTCAAACTCAAAAACTCAAACTCAAAGCATTTATTTCAATTAAGTAAACCATTTACAGGCACTTTTGAATTGTCAAGAAATCAGTCAGTCAGAAAATATGAAGCTAGTTGCCCATTCCAAAGCAAAGGCACCTATGGAGAAGAACGGGCAAGAAACTTCAGGGACACACTTTTAAATTATATTTTTACAAAGATATTAGTTACATCATTAATGTGAGAACAATGTAAAAAAGACGCGTTACGTTACGCGTTAAAAGCGTCCAGAGTACAGCAAATAGTAAGAAAACAACAATTCAAAATTAAAATAATTAAAAATAAGCCGCTAAGTGATGACCAGCCCTAACTGACGGCGCCCGTTCATGAACATGACGCATAGATCAGCACCATTCAGCTCAACCATTTTGAAGGGAGCTAAATGATCCAACACACACGCCACCATCAGGGAGACATTTGTGTGAGCATGTCATACTATCAGCCGCCAGGGCACATTCAAGTCAATGAAAGACACATTACCCGGTAAATGGTACATAGGGTATAGTATATACATAGAACTCACATCTGTGCTATGTAATTATACAATACAAAGGAAATTGAGTTTATACAATGCAAAGATAGTCTTACAATCTTCAGCCACTCCAACAGAATTTTCAAGTGTTAATCAATTAGTTGTGGTTGTGGAGCAGGACCAACATTGAGCCAGGCATTTTTATCAGTGATGTAATCCCCTAACTTATAATATGCCTGACTGCATAGTGTGCGTTTTATACAAGACAGAAATAGAAAAGATGAGTCTACTTTATTGAACTAATAGGTCCCTATTCCTAGTACTATAATTATGTCTTTCACCTCTTTTACTCAAAAGAAGTAAGTTTTTTCTTACATACATGATGTTTTCGTAGATATATTGACAAGGCACCGTCATGATGTTAATTTCCTTTAAACAGTATTTTTGCCACTTAGTTTATTTTGATGATGTTAGAATAACTTCCTATCACTGATATTTACATACATAACAACTAGTGTAAAAATTTTTTTTTTACAAAAAAGAAATCAACTGACTTAAAAAAAGACAATACAAAGTGAAAAATAACTTTAATTTCGAAACTTGGTCGTATGTTACCCCAGCAGGAAAGTAGCTCCTAGAGTGATATGAGTGGAACGTATAAATTGCCAACAAACGTTTGAACGCGACAGTACGGATACGGACAACCAACAGCTTAGGTTTAATACAACCAATAAAGAAGGTCATCTATATGTACGAATCCGTCGCTTTTTTGTAGTGATTCGTATTTGGATAACCAGCCGTTGTTTACATGTTAGAATAGAATAGAATAGAATACTCTCTTTACTCTTTTTTTTCTTTTTTTTTACTCTTTTTTTCTCTCATGTTATGTGTTTTGCTTATATATAATTAATGCGAAACATTCCAAGCTGAATATTTTCACTATAATATAGTGAGTTATATTCTTGACTAAAAGCACTAAAACTTGGTTTACACCTACACATCTTGGGTTGAGCCGATTTCTTGTATTTCCGTCAAAGTTACGACCCCGTCGTCGTTTTGACTTCAGGCAATATTATTAAATAACGCATGCATGTACCCTTTTGAAACTTTTTATGGTTATTAAAAGCGTCACGAAGGACCGAATACAGTTTTAAGCGAGCTTATACGTTTTCTCATTTAGGCGCAGCGATATTTTTTAGGGTTTTCAAAAAAGCACGATTACTTACTTGAAAATTGTATTTTCTTGAATCTAATTCTGTCACAACACAAATACGCACAAATTAAGGACTCGTGTACGTTTATTCTACAGGCGCACATACAATAATTTTAGAGATACACGATTCTGCAAAACGTCACTCTAGCAGGAAATGCAATATCTCGAAAACCTAAAGACGCACAATAGTTATTTGTTATACAAGAGTGCAAAGTTGCTTTTTAACCGCGTGCTCAATTTTGATGACCGAGCAAGCGAAGGATTCTAAAATTGAATCACGAGCGCAGCGAGTAATTCAAAAATTAGAATCCTGAGCGTTAGCGAGGGAATCAAAAGAGCACGAGGTGTAAAATCTTTGCACTCGAGTGCAACACGTAACTTTTCATCCCACCTCAGCGAGGAAATGAGTAAATGCAAAAAAAAAAAACATTTACAATCACAAGATACTTTTATTTCAGTTGAGGTATTAACTACTACATTATGATAGGTAAGTATTACATAATAATCTTTAAATTACAACAAATAATACTTAAGTATAATTAAGAAAAATTGAAAGTAACGTTGCTACAGTTACTTATGTTGAGTGTAATATTTTTGTTAGGTACTGTAATGTTGGTGTTAGTGACTTGTGTACTGTTTTTCGGTAAACTATCTGTCATACTTAATAGTTGTACCGATTCTTCGGATTCCCTTGGCGTAAATGTTGGCGAGATAGGGCGATTGATATTGATAGGTTTTTCGTAACTGCTCATTTTTGATGTAGAAGGGCCAGTTCAAGGATCTGACTGAGGCTCTTTCTGTAATGGCTCCTACGATGTTTTTACATATTTTAGACTTATTTTGGATGGAATCCTCTATGTATTCCTCTACGACCGCATTGGACTTCCAGCCTCCATGGCGCTTAAGGGACAGGAGATCAGCTCCTGAATCGGCTAAAAGTGTGGCTGCCCAAGTAGCACAAAATCGATATAATGGAAAAAGTGATGACCAGAAAATTTCTTCTAGCTTCGTTATAGAATTTGAAGGGTTTTAGCAATGTCTTGCTTCTGTATAACAGCATTTTATTAACTTTGTAGTTCCTAAAGCTATATAATCCTCTTTTTCAATCTTTTGTGCAGCTAAAGGTTTTGTTTTAGATATAATTTATGTCTCTATACAGCTTCTAATACAGCTGTAAGCATTATACAAAAGTGTAGGCCGTATGAAAGCATTAATTACGGCTTAGGCTATTAAAAAGCATTTTAAAATTCTTTAAAACTGCTCTTTGTTTTATAACGACCTTTCACATGGGTCACAACTGTTTAACGGTGTACATTGGTGCTTTTTTAATGCCAGCTTTTTAAAAGCATTTCATCATAATATTATATAGCCTTTATCTATACAAACGTATAATGACAAGAATTTAAACAAGCAATAAGTCGTATACCGGCATCCGCATGCCTAAAGTTTTTAATTATGCTTACGCCATTTCGCTTTTTGTCTCGATAATATTTAAAATTTAATTTTATGGTAAATAGTCCTTTAGAAAGGACTTCAACCTATGGTATTGACCGGCCGGTACAATACAGGTATCATAATGACTAAAACTAAAGATTTCTTCGTAAGAGCATATTTTTTTTTACAATTCCACATATTTTTATAATATTTTTGTAATAAATAGCTCTTTAATTTGAAGGCGCATGAAATATTTGATTCAAATATATACATACTTTCACAGTAAACTGATACTCGCAACCTTAATTCACTCATAGAGAACAAAAACAAGAGTTTAATTACTTACCTTGTAGCACTTATATTTTTTTGTTGAAAGTATCCATATGCTTTTTACACAAGATTTATTAATAATAACAGAAATTAAAAATAATATTTGAAAATGTTTTTATTTTGCCTTTGTAATGGTACAAGCTGTATAAGAGCCACATTTAACATATGCGCACTGCTTTAACCTGTTTTCACAGCCCATTATAATGCGTTTATCATTCCGGTAGACAACCAATATAATGCTGCTAAAATGCCATTCTTACATTTAAGTCTGTATAATTTGGGGCCCAAATTAGCATTACAAGAGCTGTATAGTGGTTTATAATGCCTATATGTAGACTTCTTATAAAGCTATAATAATATGCTAATTCTGTTATCCATCGATTATAAAGCTATTTTGTGCTACTTGGGTGAAGTTCGTCGGAAACAATGACCCGTGTACAACAGGGGTTCTGGAAGTTCAAGAAATGTTGCTATTTCTCATGGGATACTGCCAATTTTATTAGCACCCATAGGCTGTCTAACACACTTTCCGTTGCGATATTGTAGAAAAAATCGATTGATTGGAGTGTTAGGCGGGCGTAAGGCTTCATATTTCTCAACAATTGTTACGTATTCCTTGCGAATGACGAAGTTGCGGTCTCTTTTTGTCTTTGTATTGGGTAAATTAATTATTAGTAAGTCATCTGAATGTTTCTCAATGTTTTTGACATTAAGTTGTGTTAGTTCATTAGTTCGACAAGCTCCGTTTATACCAATAATAAGAACAACCTGTAACGTAAAGAGTATTGTAGTAGATAAATTAATAAAATTGATATTATGCATGCATAATTATGCCTATCAACATTAACTAAGTACGTATTGGATTATGTTAAGTACCTAGTTAATTAATAGTAGATATTGAATGTGCAACTGACTTACTTTTGCCGCCAAATATACGGAATCAGGTGCTTCGTTAAGAAACTTTTCAATTTCAGATGCTGTGAAAACCTTCGATTTTTTTGGTTGATGACCAGATGAGGCTCTTTTTAAAAATGCCACTAATTTAGGATAGGTGTCTATATGTATGTTTTTTTTTCATCTTTATTGTTGCTTTTAGCATTGGATACGTAAGTACTCCATAGAGTGCTTGATTTCTTGGTCTCGGATAATTCAATAAAATAATTATGTCAGCAAAACGTTTTCTGATAAAGTTTTGGCTCCTTTAGCTAGTCGCCACGTGTTAAACATATCGTACTGTTTCAAATACTTCTCGCGTGATTGTTGAGGGAGAAAGCTCATTTGCGCATTTTTTACAGTTTCAGTCAATTCTGTTGGCGTCAAATAAACTTCGTCGTTGCTAGATTCACTCATTTTAGATTTTTCACTTGTTTACAAGTTTCTTGTTTTTATTTTTAACCTAAGGTTTTAACAATATGACGTGAAAAGAAAATTGCGCAAGAAGGTTCCGAGTCTGAGTTTTTATGAAAATAAAAAAAAAAGTTGTATGATAAATTCGGCACCATGGAGGTAGAAGTAAATAGGTTTAATGATGTTTTGAATTCACAAACTTAGTGCACACGATGTTCTAAATTCAATTTACTTTATCCTCTAGCGGATAAAAACAGCTTTTGCACTCAGATATCGAAGAGCAAAAATACTCTTTCCGAGATGGGGGGATGAAAATTATATTTTTAGCGCACATTTTTGCACAAAATGTAAGCTTTCTGCTCATGCACAATGTTTCTCTCTCCGATCATTCGTTTAGAATTTTCCAGCTGGAAAAACGTTACCCCAGCAGGAATCGTTTTTTCCGTTTTTTGAAGTGAAAACTTCTTTAGCGGCGCTGTGTACTTTTTTTGGAATGGGTAAAAACTTCTAAATTCGCGTCAGGTCACGTGACCCTGATCGAAAATTCGTAAGACGTAAAACGTCAGACGTAAAACGTAAGACGCGCGTTGTTGAGGACAGCGCCATCTATGCACATCGGGAAGAACTACGAGGGCCTCGCGTACTAACGTCAGACGTAAAACTTAAGACGCGCGTTGTTGAGGACAGCGCCATCTATGCACATCGGGAAGAACTACGAGGGCCTCGCGTACTAACTACGTAGTTCATCCAACAACGACGAGATGGCGTTGTAAATCTGAATAAATTCCTTTCACGAGAAGAATAAACCAGTCACTTTGGTCATCATACCTGATTTGCAAAAAACCCTATAAAATAAGGAACACACCTTAACACGCGTGTTTTGTTTATAAGACGATTCACAAAATACACTCGTAATTGTTCAAGTTTTCACTTCTGTCGGCACTACCGGAGTGCCAGTGTTTTTTTTTTCCAAAACGACAAAGCGCACAATTTTTTTTATTTAGCGCACATTTACAGCAGATTACGCACTAATCACACGTTCCACTCATATTATTATCACTCTAGGAGCTTCTTTCTTGCTGGGGTAACGTTCACGGAAGTCGGTGGCAAACAACGAAAATGCGACCCCAGCGACACCGACTTCCGAAATTAAAGTTATTTTTCACTTTGTTATTGCCTGTTTTGGGCCGCATTCCGAATTAGCTATAATCACTCACAGCATCCTCACACATGCGTTCCGATTTAGATATTACGATTATGACAGCTGAGAGCTGTCAACAATTCGGAACGCTCGTGAACGCGCTCACAGTGCTTACTCAATGTCAAAACGATATTATTACAGTATTTCTTTGTATAAACACCACATTTCTTCTTCTTTGGTTAGGTGGCGACTGTAAGCATGAAGTACAATTTTGAAAATGCTACGTTAGTTTAATTTTAAGATATGATGCAACTCAAAACAAAACACACACTGACATCCACACACACACAATGTCATTTTTGACAGTGCTCACGGTGATATTATTAAAAGGCATGGTCGGCGTTATCGGAAGATGGCGCATGTCATGACGTCATCTATGACGATTAACGGTATCAACTCGAACCGCTCAGTGTTCTTTAAATTCATTTAATTATTAAAATAGTCAATTAAAAAAAAAATCTTTGAAACTACTGGCAATTCTGAAATAATACTTTAGGGTTTGCAATAGTTTGCATACTCTTATGGGAAGCTATTATCACACGGAGTCCCGTCCCAAAGTGAATTTCCCACACCGTGCCCTCCCCTTGTTAGACAAAAATATCGGATCACTCCCAGTTATTTTTATGCTTCATTTTTAAGTTAGTAAAGTTATAGCGCATGACGGTCAGATCAGTGAGCTTCAAATATGAGGATAAGCTTAAAACTTAGCCTAAAAACTACTATGGTTGAGCTAATATCTCCTGGCTCAACTACACTAATTTTACGAGCTGAGCTGGAGTCACATTTAGTTCGCAATGTGAACTAAAAACTATTGAGCTATTATTATGTTGCCATTTCGCTCTAACCTAGTAAATCAAATTGCAGTTTTATTCTTCGTGGTAGTCACTTTTGGTGTTCAATTTGGAAGAATTGTATTGAATTTGTAAACAAAAAATCAACAAACAGCGTCCATAAAAATTCAATCAAATTCACTCAAATTGAATGCCAAAAGTGAACCGTGTAACATTACCTTACCATGTAGTAATTACTAGCGGAAAGGAGAGTGATTCCATTTTCATTATTAGGTATTTGGATAGCGTGCATACTAATGGAAAAAAAAAAACACAAAAATAACAAAGTCAAAGTCACATAATTTATTTCAAATAGGTACATTAAAGGCACTTTTGAACGTCAAAAAATACAATAAAATAGAATTGATTCTAGTCTTCCGAAAGGTAGTGTTCGTAAGGAGAATAGCGTACGTGTAGTGTCTGTCGAAACTGTCCGCAGTGAAACGTTTACTACATAGATGATAATTAGATTTACGACTCCAATTTTCCATTTTCATGTCTTTCAGCCCTGCTTAATTGAGTTGTTGGGAAATCTGAAATTAAGTATTTAATTAAAGTAAAAATGACTAAAGTATACAGTACATTGTAGATGGCAAGTTTTATTTCGATGTTAGGTCGGAAACAAGTACACATTACATATACCTAATACTAGCATCCGCCCGCGGCTTCGCCCGCGAGGTATGTCGATAAAAACTATCCTATGTCCTTCTCCGGAATGCAATCTATCTCCCTGCCAAATTTTATCGAAATCCGTTCAGTGGTTTAGGCGTAAAAAGGTACAGACCGACAGACAGAGTTACTTTCGAATTTATAATATTAGTATGGATTTATCTTTTGTAATTAGAAACTAGTATTTGCTAATTTGTTTTAGCTAATCAAGTTGCAGAACTTTCTGGCGATAGTAAATTTCTATTTGCAGGAAAGACGTAAATTTAAAATTATTAACTGAAGAAAATTATCGACACATTATCGACATGGAACATTTACAGCTCTATTTAAATTATTGTATTCATTTTTCATGTGAAAACTGAGCCCTAATTACACTTAAGTATGATGAGATATTGATCAAAACATTTATTCTAAATATAAAATAATATTTAAAATGCTCACACAAACAATAGAAACATTTATAGTCATGAAATTCACTTATTTGTGGAAGGTTGTTTCGCTGCCTTTTTGATAGCGAGTTTTACAAAATGCGCATGCTTTCACAATAAAAATGTTCTAAGTAGGTATCACGTAGTAAACACAAAATACACAAAAGAAAGTAGTTTTCCACGATTTAGACCTAAATCATCAGAGACAAACCAAACAACTCAACGTCCATTTGAAAGAACGTGTCGATTTTAATTCCTGAATCGGCGCAAATACAACTGTCATTTCGTAGAGTACTATCGTTAGTCCAGCGTACTTGTATGATAGACTTGTATGATAGAGATGGGCCTAAACGTTAAAAAATAATAACACTATTAAATGCTAATGCTAAAACTAATTAACAATTAAAATTAGCAGTTATATTTAGCAACTGTTAATTTAATCACAGACTAACAAAAACGTAAATATACTTCGTAACGAAGATCAGTCTTCAGTTAATTAAATCAACTAAATAACAATCTGTCTGACTTAACAATGAACACAAAATAAACAGTTCACAGTTGCTAAATTGCTAAATGCTAAGTTGAAAACATTTCAATAGAGACGGAACAACATTTTGTATCCTTTCCTTTCTTTTGTACAAAGCCGTCTGCCTGCGGCCTGCAGTAGTCTCGCTCTAATTCATAAACTAACTAAACTTATCTTACTAAAGATATACACAGTGATTATTACTAATTTATGTACTAAATTAACTTCGTAATAACTTAACTAACTAAAGATATACACAATGATTATTACTAAATCTTATAACTAGGAATCTTAAGTCTACATTGCCTAACGGCGCATTGTGGGGTCGACGGCAGCTGGGGCAAAACAACCTGACCTTTCGTGGAAACCTGAGCGTCCACCGTTTGCTCGATAATGGGTGGAGCCGGCGGCGGCTCTGCCTTGTGACTTGGTGACCCCTCCGTCTGAGCCCCTTCACCTCGATCTTCACCCGCCTTATGTGTCGTCTGAATCTGTTGCTGATCGCTCCCTAATACTAGGACCACTAGATACTAAAGATAACCTCCCTCCTGTTCTCCTACGCAATTGGTCAATATGTCTGTGAAGTGTTTCTCCTGTTTGCCCCCTGACTGTGTAATTACTGGGACCTAGACAATCTAATATTCTACCGGGAACCCATTTTTCCCCCTTTAGGTATTGTCGATACCATACATCATCCCCCTTTTCCGCGACGCACCTACTCGCCCCTTCCATACATTCTACCTGTCTTTGTTGGACTCGCTGTATCTTGGCTTCCCTATCTGGTTTGATAGTGTCCAACCGAGTACGTAAACGCCTGCCTAACAAGATCATCGCCGGACTATCTCCAGTTGTGCGAAAAGGCGCTGTCAATGTCAGATTGTTACCACTCATGTGCGGTTGACTGCACATAGGTACCCCGACGTGCTTCTTTCCAATTGAGTTAACTTGCAAAGTGTTTAAGGCACCCACAGATTCGACCATTTCAGGGGTACCTATTCACGGCGCTAACTTGTTCATTATCTTGACTATATGTATAATAGGTACCTCTACCTATCATGTGTGCAGTCCCATTCCAAAATTCTTAATCTTTTCCTCGACGAAAAAGTTCCACGATTCGTAGATACAATCTAAGTTCAGATTACAATTAAAATCTCTTGAGTAACTCGATTCCAAGCAGACAAATTGCATCTGCAAAAGCAAGTCCCTACCAAAGTCCACCTCAGGCAAAATGCCATTGATCGAGCGGCTAGGACGGTCAATCAAGAAGGGACACATCAAATATAATGTGGCGATTGGCATGCCCCTCTAACCCAAAATTAAATTCGCGTTAAGAGTTATCAGAACCCTAGTTGCGATAGTATAACCCACTTTCAATCACAATCGATTAATTTTGAAGATAAGCTACATGTCATGAATAATATTCTATTTATGTGGGATAAAATTGTAATTCCAGAGTCCATGAGAGACTATGTAATTAATTAAGCACATGAAGGTCATCATGGAATAAATAGTTCCATAGGACTTGCAAAAAATACATATTGCTTCATTGGTTTGAAAAATTCGTCTGTTTAAGTAGGTAAATAACGCAATGAATGTTGTTGAACTGTCAAAATGAAAAAGGCCCGCAGGCACTCAGGATCCAGACCCTTGAAATACTTCAAAGCTCATATGCCTCCTACTGAAATAAAATGTTTTCCTTATTACAGATTTTGTATGGCAAAAGTCAAAAACTTATAATGGAGAGACCATTGCAACCTTTGTTTAGTAGACTTGGTCCCACTTTTTTTTTTGTTCTGGGGTGGAATATCCTCATGGATGTCCGCCGCCCGCCCCAGGGCGGCGGACATTCTGTCAGACTCTTACTGACTAAAAACCACCCCGGTGTTCCCTTCCCACACTTGGACCGGGGATCATGGGAACTTGCACGCTTTCCATGATCCCCGGCTGGAGCAGGCCCGTTTTTGCGAGCCACTTCAAGTCCACGGGGAGAGTGAGGTGTAAAACTCTCCCCGCGACATCGTATAGGGGCGCGCGTGGAACACTACGCGCCGCCGCCCGCCTCGTGTCCTGCTAGATGGGGGGGCGGCGGAGGTATCCAAGTCCGCCGTTGAGTGGTCTCGACCTCCTTCAACCTATCCGTAGCCTACTTCTGTGAAATGACGGTTTCACAGAAGGAGATCACCGCGTCTCACGACTCGGCGCCCCCGACCATCGAACGAGTGACGGCTGGCAGCGACAAGTCGGCTCCGACTTCGGATACGAGGGCACGGCGCGGCTCCTCCCATGCGGCACACTCTGCCACCGTATGAGACTTGGCTCCCTGGACTGAACCCTCTCCAACCGCACGTCATTTTACTTGTCTTTTGGCTAATGTCATTCAACTGCCAATCACTCAGCGAAAATTGCGAATCTAGCCCAAGGGCTTCCCACCGTGCTTAGGACTACCCTACGATTGCCGATTCGCAGTCTACACCCTAATTGCGTGACACACGATCAATTCCAATCTGAATAATTTTGGATATTGGCTATTGCTAATCCATTGCTTTATATGTTCGAAAAAGTTATCTGCTCAAGAACGTAAATACCACAATGAATGTTGTTGAACTATCAAAATAACAGCCATTGCTACTGATAGTGTATTACGCAATTACCCCGCAGTTGGTGTACGTTACCCCAGCAAGAAAGTGTCTCCTAGAGTTATAGGAGTAGAACGTATAATATGTGCCCTATCTGCTGTAAATGTGCCCCCAAATAAAAATGTGTGCCCCCTGTCGTTTTGGAAAAAAACGTAAAAAACGATTCCTGCTGGGGTAACGTTTTTCTAGCAGGAAAATTCTAAACGAATGATCGGAGAGAGAAAAATTGTGCATGGCCAGAGAGCTTATATGTGTGCCAAAATGTGCCCCCAAAAAAAAATCTGTGCCCCTTCAGGTTTTCGAGATATTGCATTTCCTGCTGGAGTAACGTTTTGATGAATCGTATATCTCTACAACCATTGCATGTGCCCCTGTAGAGTAAACATACACGAGTAGCTCTTAATGCGTGCCCCTTAGTGCCCCAATTAGTTTTAAGAAAATATTTGTAGTTTTCAAGTTATAGCGGTTTTATGAAAACCCGAAAAAACATCGCAGCGCCTAAATTAGACAAGAAACAAGTTCGCTGAAAACTGTATTCGGTCCTTCTTGACGCTAATAATAACCATACAAAGTTTCAAAACTATTCATGCATGCGTTTTTGCTAAAAGTCAAAACGATGGTGTCCTAACTTTGACGGCAAAATACAAGGAACCGGCTCAATCCGAGATGTGTAGGTGTAAACCAAAATCATGTGCCTTTAGTCAAACATATATGGTGAAAATATTCAGCTTGGAATGTTTCGCATTAAGTAAATATTAACAAAAAACCAAAATATGTAAGCAACGGCTGGTTATCCGACCAAATTTGAATGACTACTAAAAAGCGACGGATTCATACATATCGATGACCTTCTTTACTTTACTCACTAACCGGTTCACACGTGTTGTGCCTGAGTACACTGACTTACAAAAGTAATAAGTAATTAAATAAAGTTGTTATTGGATTATATTCTACTAGCTGTTTCTATGACGTTACACATGATTAAGTACATTATAAATAGTAGCCTAAGTGCTATTCCAAGGTAAGCTATCTTCTCGATTCTAAATTTCATTAAAATACATCCAGTAATTTATGTGTGAACGAAAGAAATACATCGAGATATTTGCCAGGTCTTTGACTTGGTCCCGATGTTTAAAAAAAAATATAGTTCATGAAATGTGTGATGAATACCTACTACTAAAAAGAGGTAGCTCTTTTTTGTATATAAATAAAAAGCCCGTATTTGTCTTTTTATATTAGGTACATATATATTTATTGATAAGCCGTAGGTTAGATAAATTAACAGTACAATGCGTGCCACGAAAGATGAGACTTGACCCGCCTCTCCCGCTCTTTCCGCCGCCCCTATGACGTCCAGTCCCGTCCCGCACTCAGACCTCATACCGCTAAAGATACCTAAAATCGTGTACTGCGCATGTCAAACCACGTGGTGTGTCAAGTCTCATCTTTCGTGGCACGCATTGTAAGTTTTTCATCATTAAGGGGAATGCTCCAACTAGCCCGCGAAATTCAAAATTTCTTGCGTTTTTTGCAATTTGCAGGCCAGTGCTAGGTTGTATGTTGATTAAAATATTATTCGCGGTTGTAAGACGTATATAGTTACAGAATTATAATCATCAAAATCACCAATACAACCCTCCAAGTTCATAAAGGCGTAGGAACAAAAAAAAAAACAGAAAAAAATTGAATTTTGCGGGCTGGTTGGAGCATTCACTTTACTTAATAGAAGATTCCCTTTTTCGCCTCCCCACACCGCTGCATATATCTCTGGCCCCGCGGCATCCGCTGACGTCGTGTCGCAAGGAGTCGCTTTGTCTAGCTTGGAGAAAGTGAGACAGCTAGTACGCGTACGGTGTTAGTGTGACAGAGACAGGTTACGTGTAACGTCGCTCTATTATGAATAATAGGTACGAAGTGTTTATTGAGGAAGTGCGTTTGGATTATTACTTGGTATTGGTAAACAGTTGCAGTTATGTTATGACGCCAAGGACACTGTTACGTTGAGTCACGCAGTTGCACTGATACTGTTTGTTTACTTTTTTTTGAGTTGGTTGAAAGTGGCGTATTAAGCATTTTATAACAATTATGTGGTTGTAGGGGTGTTGAATTTTATGGCACGATCTGCGGTGGTAAGTATTTAATGGCATTGTTTTGACTTACCTATTTAAAAATACTTGTCTTATCAAGTACTTGGATTTTTGACGTGACAACGTCTAATAAATCGATGAAGCTGGCTGCACTCACGAAAAAACATGACTCATGTAGCGTTACCTCGCGGCCTCGCTCTGTAGCGTTCCATGGCGGCTTGAAGTGCAAGCGAATATTAACAAATGCAATGCAACTATTCCATCAGTATTTTCTTATGACGTTGTCACGTTCAACTATCGTCAGTAAACCGACTTTACAGACAACCGATTTTTTTCATTACTTTATATACTAATTTCTAATATTTATAGGTAGGAACTTTGATCTGTGATTTGATGCAATAATTACTTTAAGAATTAAAATTAAGGGAATAAAAATAATAATTTCCACATCAACAAGCTGTTTCATATGAAACAGCTTGTTTGTTTGTTGTTTGTTTGCAGCTTATTTTTATTCCCTTAATTTTAATTCTTAAAGTAATTACTATAGTCACAAGGTGCATTTAATATATTTTTTAATTAGCCCCCAAAACTTTTGAACGCGACTGTACGGACAACAGCTTAGGTATAATACGTTCAATAAAGAAGGTCATCGATATGTATGAATCCGTCGCTTTTTAGTAGTCATTCAAATTTAGTCGGATAACCAGCCGTTGCTTACATATTTTGGTTTTTTGTTAATATTTACTTAATGCGAAACATTCCAAGCTGAATATTTTCACCATATATTTTTGACTAAAGGCACATGATTTTGGTTTACACCTACACATCTCGGATTGAGCCGGTTCCTTGTATTTTGCCGTCAAAGTTAGGACACCATCGTTTTGACTTTTAGCAAAAACGCATGCATGAATAGTTTTGAAACTTTGTATGGTTATTATTAGCGTCAAGAAGGACCGAATACAGTTTTTAGCGAACTTGTTTCTTGTCTAATTTAGGCGCTGCGGTGTTTTTTCGGGTTTTCATAAAACCGCTATAACTTGAAAACTATAAATATTTTCTTAAAACTAATTGGGGCACTAAGGGGCACACATTAAGAGCTACTCGTGTATGTTTACTCTACAGGGGCACATGCAATGGTTGTAGAGATATACGATTCATCAAAACGTTACTCCAGCAGGAAATGCAATATCTCGAAAACCTGAAGGGGCACAGATTTTTTTTTTTGGGGGCACATTTTGGCACACATATAAGCTCTCTGGCCATGCACAATTTTTCTCTCTCCGATCATTCGTTTAGAATTTTCCTGCTAGAAAAACGTTACCCCAGCAGGAATCGTTTTTTCCGTTTTTTTCCAAAACGACAGGGGGCACACATTTTTTATTTGGGGGCACATTTACAGCAGATAGGGCACATATTATACGTCCTACTCCTATAACTCTAGGAGACACTTTCTTGCTGGGGTAACGTACACCCGCAGTTGTATTTCGTATTTTTGATAGGTAGGTACAGACGCCAGCACATCAAGCTACCCGAAACTGTAAAATTTTCCCAATCAACTTTGAACCTTATGCTTTAGGGATAAAGTTGAAAATCTATTAAGAAATTTGACAGATTGTAGTAGCTTGATGTGCTGGCGTCTGTACCTATTTTCTTTGTCAACTAAATATCGACTTATATCTAGGTACAATCGATTTTATCACTAACAGTTTTTTGTTGTTTTACGAAGTTCTCGATAGTATTATCGACAATCCAAAAGGAAATGAACGTTACGATGCATAAGGAAAATAACAGATTTTTTACTAACACGTCTCATATTTACGTTCGGATACAGGTAAATTATACAGGGTGGACTATATAAAAAAAATAGATATCATTTTGCTCTGGCAAGTTATTGAGCCAGGTACCCTTAGTTAGAGTAAGAAAGCGTATAGAGCATCGGATAGCGTGGCCACACATGAGATAAAATACTTGCATAACCATAATGTATAATAATATATTTCAGCTCACCATCGCTTTTAAAGTTAAGTAAACTACACCGCATTGTATTATAGGTTTATCGCGGCTTTAAAGCAATCTATACAAGCAAATATATTAATAATTAATGATGTAGAAAAGTGCCAAAATAAACTTCACAAAGTCATATAACTGTCAAAGTTTGTTGAGCTACATATGTCGCAGGCCTTGAAAAAAACTGACACACGCTGAGACGGAAATAGTAAAGCTTTGTCCTTTTCTGTTACTTATAATAACTCAATACTATATCCCTTTCTTGTGGGAATGAAATGGAGCTACCCACCGTCTATACTTCTCTTTGTCTAAGCAGGTACAAGTTACTTGCTTGCTCCCTTGCTCATACAGTTTCATAAGTTATTAAAACATGAACTCTAGGGTGTAAGCAATAAAGTTGCCCAAATCTCATAACTCACCTCAGTGATTTGTTCCTTTCAGATCGTGTTTGACAATATTTTGACAGACACAGCCTGCAGTTGCAATATTTATTTACGTCGGGTATCCGGTGAAGTGAAAACGATGGGTCTCATTATCGTTGTAACACTGTTATCTTTAGGATGTGTTAAGGTGAGTTATTTATTTAAGAGCAGGTAAATATTCAAATCGAAGGTCCTGTAATATAAAAGTTGCGTGAATGTTGTTCAATGTTATTGATCGAGTAGTGTCGCTGCAAGGCCCGCCCTAGCCCGCCCATCCGAGCGTTTTCAAGAGCGGTAAGATTATTATTTTCATTATTTTGCACTCTTATTTCAGTGTTAATAGTCCAAATAATTAATTGAAAAAGTGTTTTAAAGTCAAAGTCAAATCATTTAATTAGGCACATTAAAGGCACTTTTGAACGTCAAAACTTACAGTAAAATTGAATTGATTCTAGTCGCCCCTTCTAAAAGGTAGTGTTCGCATGGAGAAGAATGGGCAAGAAACTCCACCGTTACTATTGTAAAATGTTTTACAAGGATTTGTATACATAATATAATTATATGTGAAGACGATGCACCTAGAATAAAATTAGTCTACCACAAAAAAGTAAAAATAATTAAAATGAAGCAATTACAGGTAAATCAATATGTAATAGATACATGGTGCTCACACATTTACAAATATTGTAAAAGTAGATATTTTTTCTAGAATTTTAACAAGTGCGTGAGTTACTGTAGTCACAGATTGTAAAAATCAATGTCATAAAAAGTTTAAAAATATAAATTAAATTAGGAACCAGTCTGATTTTGTCTAGACTCTATATTGTCCCATGGAGCAGGACCAGCATGTTTCCAAGCATTCTTATCTTGGATATAATCCTCTAATTTGTAATATCCTTGTTTAGGTACATAGTAGTGATGTAACGGATATTCGCATTCGCATTCGCATTCGCATTCGCAAAAATTATGCGAATATTTAGCGAATGTTTTTAATAATCAAAAAGGAAATTATTATATGCATGCATGTGAAATAATAATACAATAGATAACACTTAGATATTTTTATTAAATCATACTTCTACATTCTAAATTAAAGTCTCATTTATGAAGGGCACGCCACGATAGCGGCGGTAAGACCCCTCTTTGAGGAGTGGTTAGAGAGGCGTCATGGCGCCCTCACCTACCACCTGACGCAGGTCCTCACTGGACACGGAAGTTTCGGGAGGTTCCTGCACATAATCAGGCGGGAGGAAACGCCCGGGTGTCACCATTGCCAGGATCGCCCAGAGGACACGGTGGAGCACACGGTGGAGGTCTGCCCCGCTTGGGCGGAGCACCGCCATGTCCTCGTAGAGGCGATCGGCAGCAGCGGCGACCTCTCGCGTCCGGGCCTGGTTTTAGCCATGGTCCGGGGCGAGAAGGAGTGGGGGGCAGTCGCCTCCTTCTGCGAAGCAGTCATGCTAGCGAAGGAGGCGGCGGGACGGCTGAGGGAGAGAGCCTCCCGTCCCAGCCGCCGCGGGAGACGCTCCGGGCGTCGGGAGCCGCGCGACGACTCCCGGCCACCGTAGGCGCGGGCCTGCGGGCGGAGAGTAATGGGTAACTCACCGTCCGATCAGGACCAGGCCCGTGCCGGACGGCGCGTACACGCGCGTTCCACGCGCGCCTCAAAGAGATGTCAGCATTAAACGAAGGGGCCCTTAAGGGCCGAAGCCTGCCGGATCAGCGGGATTGTCCGAAAGGGTTACCGCTGGCCCGGAACATAAAGGGCGAAGGAAGGAACACGGGTGGGTTTTTTAGTCAGTGAGAGTCTGACACTCCCTTCCGCTCCACCCAGAGCGGGAGGAGTGATTTGATGATTTCCCATCCTCAAAAAAAAAGTCTCATTTATGAAAAAAGAACTTCAGAGATCTGATCAAATCTAACATTAATCAGCCTTGTTACAACTATGTAAGGTTTGCATTTATTTAGTAGTATATTATTACTTTACTACCATTTTTAAATAAAGTTTACAGTTTCTATTTACGAAAAAACTAAACAATTACTTGAAACAAAATTATTAAACTTTAAGTATCTTAATACATTAGATATTTAAAGTTTAATAATTTTGTTTATAACCTTTGGCTTTAAATGTATATTTTTTCATTCCACTTTATACATCTGAGGAATTAAATATATTTATAATGAATTAGTGATGTAACAGATATTCGCATTCGCATTCGCGAATGTTGAAGATAAATATTCGCATTCGCATTCGCGAATGTGAAAAATCCAACATTCGTTACATCACTAGTACATAGTGTACTTTTAATATGAGTTTTAAATTTTCTTTCATTTAATTGCAATATGTCACAAGGTATTTTGTTGTAGCATTTAACACAGTAGGTAGGTAGGTACCTCATAAAAGATGTATGTACTTTAGATAATCTGAAAAAAGATTGATCTAATTTATCTTTATTTCTAGTATTAAAATAAAGACTTCTGTTGTAAAAATTCCGAGAAATATCACTTTTGTTTTAAAAAGCTGTTCTTAACAGCGGCGCAACGGAGAATATTCATTAATTATGCGTAAAAGAAGTCGCGAAAATATGGATAGTGATAGCTAGCTGTCAAATTCTTAGACGCTGGGTAGTAGCGACATCTGAAGTGAGCAAGTGGCAGTTTTTATCCCCATTTGTTTAAGTAGGTATTACAAAATACCTACTTAAACAAATGGGGATAAAAACTATAGATTTTCACAGACATACTAGAACAAATGACAACAATTATTTTGAAAAAGTGTGCTTCTATCTTGTGACAGCCGGGTTTAAGAAGCGTTATTTATAGTTGCGTTTTTATTTTTATATTGCAATGTATTGAGAAGTGTCATTATTTGTAAAAATTGAAAAATTATATTTTTGCTAAGAAACAGAACAACACGATAGGAGAGCGTTGTCGGTTAGAGCAAACATGCTGGCACGCAGGTTTGCACGATGCTCACTTCTTGTTAAAATCACGCTCTTTCGAGCCTATTGTACCTACTGCTTTTTACACGTGCAGGCTAGATATACGCGATGATCGTACAGCGCTCTTCGCGTTCAATAAAACAATACGTTTAGGATACTGGTGCCCTGCCACGTTTCGGTAGTGCGTCAGGGATGTTCACAGATGCGCATGTAGATTGCTTTTACGCAACAATGCGTAAAAGGTGCGCTTCCCTGGTGCGCAGGGTATAGGCGGCTCCAACAGTGTCATAAACATGGTTGCGAGTTGCGCCTTGACTGTGTTTACGTGGGTCACTGTGGGATGTCGCAACGGTCACCAACCGTTATTTCTTGTGTTTTTGTTTAGTGTCTGTGCTTACTAACATAGTCGTAAGTTTTATTAACAATCTGGTTTGAGTCTTGGTTATTTTAATAAAGAAAATTCTATTCTATAACAACTAAACAAAGGCACGGTTAGTGACAGGTTATTTTTTTAAGCAAGTTTTTAGCTGTGAGCTTAGGTATCTTTCTATACCTACTCTAGTATACATAGGTCATCTACAAATGTAGGCGGTCTAAAGTTGAATGGGTTAGCACCCAATTGAAAATCCAAAAACTTCAATTTGCCTATTTTATACTTTTCGGGAGAGGCTCCTACACTTCATGCAACTGAAATCCTTGTCGGGAAACCTTTGTGCCCTAGACTGTCAGTAAAATTTGGCAAAAATCGTATCGTTTGACACCATCAAATTTATTTAAGTTTTTAAATAGCACGCGTTTCTTGTTATTTACCGTTATAAGAGACTTCCCCCACCGTTCTGCAACTGGTTTTTTTTTTGTACTTATAACCAAAACTTGATGCCAGATTTTTTTTTCAAAAGTACTCGAGTAGTGGTTTTACTTATAATAAGTAAGACCGTTTTAAGAAGCGACTCAGTCAGACTTGCCTTTTATTTCATTTGTTCACAAGGCCAGGGGGCCAGGGTCCCTACAATACGATACTGGACCGAGAAGAAGTTACTGGTCAATCTACATCTGGTTATTGAATGATACCGTCAGTCTGGCAATATTAGCCCCTTGTTAAAAGGCAAAATATCTTAATACCTTCATTGTCTACCAAGCAGACACAGAAGCTAAAAGATCGCAGTGAACCCTACGTTATTCATTGAGCTGGGAAAGGCCTATTATTTGTGTATGATTGCTTCTCAAGATACACCACATAAAAGTAAGTCGAGATTACAAGACAGTCAAACTAAGAGCAAAAAATAAATGAAATGCCGAAAACCACGTTGTACGAATGTGCGACAATAATTAAAACTAAGCCCATGTTAAAAAAAAGCAACCAATACAAATCATAGGAAATAACTTTATAACAACTTGGACTGAAAGCTATTTGAAATGAAAACCTGCAAAGGTCGATAAATCACGCGCGGGGGTGGCGATGGGGTTAGGGTGCATTATATATTACATAAGTGAAGCACAGCGCCCCTTCCAGATTTCGGCACATACATATAAGGGGGCGGTTGCCAAGGAAGCGGGGTGTGAAGCTTGGCAGGGTAGGTGGAGAAGAGCGCGGGGAGGGCGCGGCGCTGACAGACGCCAAACTTCCAAAGGCGCGAAGGGAGCGGGGAGGACGCGGTTGGGGTAGTTGCGGGGAACTACTGTCCCGTCGTGCACCCAAACGACCGGGTGCACGACCGGCCGTTTCCGGCATAGGTATCTCCTGGTAAACTCTTTCTTCATTTAAATTTCCATTCTATCCGCGCAGTAGTTATCGTAAAAAATCGGGGATTAAATTTGTTTGGATTTTATTATTTTCCTTGTGCACGGGCGCGGCAGACGTGGCAATCAATAACGCATAATTACTTACTTATCGGTAGTCCGTGCGTGCAGCGCAAGAAGGATGCGCGTGCAAAACTTTGTTCGCGAAACTATGGCGCTCCAATAAAGTTTTGATTAGCTTTTTATATTGCCAGTGCATTAAATTCTAAAGATTGCCAGAATTATTTATAAATCATGTTTTAGTTGAAAAAACATCGCGCGATGAATTCAGTGGGCGTCGCGCGTCTCTCGTCCCTTTGTTCTTTCCTGTCAATTTTTAAACGGAAAATCAATAGTGCGGATAATTGGCGTAAATAACTAGTGTTGTTTTCGTAGGGCCAGTTCTTTGAGGACCGACGTTGCAGGTGCGTCTGTCCCAGCCCTGCTGTAGTGCTGAACACCACCAACACCAGGCAGATCTACACCGGCAACGTTCCACCAAATCAGTGGTATGTACATTATTATATATTTTCTTTATTTAAATCCTTGACAGCTGTGGTGACAGTTCGGGATGCACGAGATCGCGTGATTCAAAAGCAAAAAAGCACGAGAACTAAAATTATTTTTGTTGTTGAAATATTTTAGCGTTGCAAGGATGAGTAGCGTAGCTAATATTCAAGCAAATCCAGGACCTGAAGTTTCAACCAGGTTTAAACAGACTTTTGTTTCTCTAATCAGCAGCGCATCGGCTATTCCTTTGTGGTGGCGTATCTACCTACCTCCCAGTATCGGACACGATATTCGACGATTCCAGCCGTCTGCTTTTTTGCCAATCAACCAAGAAAATACATGTCATTTTAGTTCAACCTATCTATACTAACAATAAAGCTGAAGAGTTTGTGTGTTTGTTTGAACGCGCTAATCTCTGAAACTAGGTACAGTCAGCAACAAAAGTCGATTAACACTTCAGTTTTTTTAAATCTCAGTTATTGAGCAAAATATTTATTCAAAATTGCATTGTACTTCTGCTACAATTTTGAACAAATATTTTGCTCAATAACTGAGATTTAAAAAACTGAAGTGTAATCGACTTTTGTTGCTGACCGTACCAGTCGGATTTGAAAATTTATTTTTGCATTTGGTAGCCAAATTCTTGAGGACCATTTGATGATTTTCCATCCCGAAGAAAAAAAAAGGCTATAGGCTATTTAACATCAAGCTAGAATCCTTAAAAGCCCAACAAAAACAGAAAGAACGCTAAGTGAAAACGAAGTAATAGCGCGGACGGGCGAGGCGATACGACGGGGTGGGGCGGACGAACAATAAATTGCATGCGGGCGAAGTGGCGGGCAGAAGCTGGAATACATTTATAGGTTCTCGTTTAAGAATCGCTAAAAAATAAGGGCTATACTCTGTTCATTTAATGATGGTTTGACATGTCCAAAAATAACTTACCTATCTAAGAATTAAGTGCACTGACTTAAATCAAATTCAAAGAATATTAGGTGATAATATTTTTGAAAATAATGAATTAAGTACCAACAACCAAAATTAATTTCTTGTCTCTTCTAAAATAAAATTTGCCGTGTGGTCTTTTAACCAATCCTTTCCAGAACAGAGAGTAGTCTTGATCCCAATCAAATCCAGCCAAGCTTCATGCTTGAGCATCCTTCTACAACACGGGCCTGAGTGCGAATGATCTAAGATTCTTAGTATTCTAACATCACTTCTTTTTCTTACTCGTTTTGGTCGAAGACAGGATCGCGGGGTGACGTAAGCAACAGACATGGTATGTGGATTGAAGCCTAGCTATGAAGTGCCTCATTCTAGTTTCTAGCCTAGTTGACAATGCACGCATATATTATTACGTCATATAGGTACATATACCATATTGCCTATAAGTACGAGTAATATAATACTAATATACTCGTATGTATAGGTATGTCACCCTATAGTTATGAACATCGTTAGATTATATTCTACCTCGCGAGATTATAAACTGCCTATCGAAAAATAGTGAACTGCATCAAACCATTTAAAATTTACCGCATTATTTTTCGATAGTTTATAAAATCTGTCCACGGCATGAAGCGACAATTTATTATATAAACTGGTATCAAACTTGCATGCGACCGATGGCACCCTGCGCTAATACTAATTAGCCAAGTAACTGGTAACTGCTATAAACTTGGTAGTAGCTTCGTGGTTGGTCGCAGTTCTAAAAAAAAGCCTAACTCATTTGGCCAGGGAGCCCTGGCTTACTGCGACCAATTCGGCTACCGCCAAGACCGACAAATCAGGGACGGTTCACAATTAACGGGTGATAAAAACGAACAGATTGTGAAACCTATGGGTAGTGCAAGTTCGTTCACAATTTGACGGTTTGAAATGGATAGATTATAATCAATCGAAAATTATTGTTATATTGTAAGCAGTATGATACAGTACACACTTTATCGACAGCGTATAGTATGGATCAACTAACGGTGTTCACAATCATACGGTGACATACACCAATTAGTGAATACATTAACAGTTTAACGCACTAGGAAGCAGAGTCCGACCGAAATACGTTTTGGTTTTCGGCAATTTTCGGCCGAAGTATCGATTTTGGCCGCATAAACTATATCGGCGTTGAGTGAAACAAAAACGCCGGCAAATCAATACTTTCAATTCTTATATTAAGAGAATATCCACAAGTAGCCACAATAACAAAAATCACAATGACTGAGAAAATGGTGAACAAATTGCTTTTTCTCGTATTATAACATCAAATTGTTTGATAGTTAAGGCGAAAGCGCCAGAGTTCCCGCGAAATTCAATTTTTTAAAAGTTTTTTGCAATTTGCTGGTCAGTATTAAGTTATACGTTGATTAAATTATGATTCGCGACTGTAACAAACATGTATTTACAGAATTATAATCATTAAAGCCATCAATACAACTCTCTAAGACCAAGTA
Source organism: Luperina nickerlii (assembly GCA_963855955.1). Taxonomy (NCBI): domain Eukaryota; kingdom Metazoa; phylum Arthropoda; class Insecta; order Lepidoptera; family Noctuidae; genus Luperina; species Luperina nickerlii. The sequence goes on from OY979662.1 coordinate 7,561,185, forward strand.
ATCCTACTGAATTACTATTTCATAAAATCGTGACATTTTAGGATTGTACTCACTTAACAAGTTGTATTACTGATTCTAATGATTATAATTCTGTAAATACATATTTGTTACGGTCGCGAATCATATTTTAATCAACGTACACCTTAGCGCTTCCCCCTTAATAATTATGGTTTTTAGAAAAGTACCTACAGTTTCTTGTGATTGAAGTTAACATACCTCAATAAAAAAAATATTGGTCTACACTAGCTCAAGACAGAGAGGAGTGGAAAGAAGAAAGGGAGGCCTTTGTACTGCACTGGGAAAACATAGGCTAAAAATATATAATAATAATAATAAAAAATGACACTGCATTTCTTTTACTTTTACCAAAGAATAATATAATAAAAATAAACATTTGTTTCGTTTTCGGTATTCGGCCGAAAATGCAAATCAGGCCGAATTATGTTTTCGGATTCAGCAAAAATAGTTTCCGGTTGGAGTCTACCGGGAAGTCGGCCTGGTGTAGCTTTTCGGAAGTCTACAACAGCCTTCTTTAGAGCCGAATTCTGTACCTACTTCTTGCCTAGTGCGTTTAAGAGGGTTGATCCGTTAGAGCCACGCTGGAGTCAAAATTGATGATTTCCGACGGACAATAAAACCATAATCTGTTTAATTTATAGATAAGATATTGACGTCATATTAATAGGAATTTCATAATCTAGTGCATGGCTGAAAAACATTTTCATTTATTCGTACAGTTTTCTCATTAGAACAGTTTTTATGCAAGCCTTTTTTTAAACTAGCGATCGACGGTCTACGCAAATGCAAGGTATTAGTAAAACCATATACGACAAACTTATAACAACGTTGCTTTATAAATAATAATAGCATTTATTAGTGCATGGCTGAAAAAAAAAAACGATTACTGTAAGTTTTCATTCAAGAAAAGTATATTCAAAAGTGTCAATTTTAGCCACTTTTCGATATTTTAAACGCGTTAGTTTAGGATGAAATCTGAAATATTTATATGTTATTTTAGGCCTAGTAAACGAAGACATTTACGTTCTAAAACATGGTACAAATATTTTTTTAATAACTTATTTTTTTATTTTACTATGAATTATTTAGTGCAGCTATATAATCGGCGCGGAATCACGCCAGCGCTCAGTGCCGGCTGAGGCCTTTCAGAGGTAGGACGTGTGTCGCTCCCGTAGCCGCGAGTCGCGTAAAATATTATCGTACTTTCGCGAGTTTTTAGCGCGACTAGGACATGTTGATACGTTTTATTATAATATATTTTTATTATATTACAAAACTTTGGTGAGTACATATTTTAATGTAATGGTGTTCTATTAACTTAAGAAAGATTAAATTAGACTTCTTTATGTATGTTTTCATTTTACTTTTTTTTCAGATATGGCTAACAAAAGGCGCTATATGGGAACAAAAAAAAACGAAAATTTGGCCAAGGCTAATGAAGCTAAAAGGTATGTTACCGAGGTTCTCTACTTATAAAAAATATATTTTTATTAGGTGTAATTAAGAAACAATATACTTACTACTTTTTGAAGTAATTTTTTTTTATTACTTTTTGTTTGGATATTTTTATGAAACACAGTAGTAATAAGATAAAGTTAATATCCAATTCGTTGTTATAGGCAGAAAAGAGAAGTTCAAATACTTCAAAACCAGGACTTAAATAAAAATGCTGTTGTAAGTTTTATTTTTTTACTTTATATTTTACTAGCTGCGGCAGACACGTGTTTCCTTGGTTTTGATTGAGCAGTTGTTAAACCAAAACTAAATAAGACCTTTCTTCATTATTTATTTATCTCAAGCCGACAATCGATCGCCTGTCATGGTGCTTACTTTTTGTGTCACTATATTATACCCTACATATTATTTTCAGAATCAAGAAAATGAAAAAGACAGTGAAAAAACACTGGAAATTCTGGAAAACTTGCAGGCATTAGAAACGGCTCCAATTCAAGATCCTGACGCAGGGAATCTTGTAAGAATTACTTGGTCATTTGTATACATATTTTAGCACAAAAAAAAACATTGTTAGTTATGTGCTATCTTAAGCCGACAATCGATCGCCTGTCATGGTGCATACGGTTTGTGTCACTATATTATACTCTACATATTATTTTCAGACTCAAGAAAATGAAAAAGACAGTGATAAAACACTGGAAATTCAGGAAAACTTGCAGGCATTAGAAACGGCTTCAATTCAAGATCCTGACGCAGGGAATCTTGTAAGAATGACTTGGTCTTTATAAACATATTTTAGGACAAATAAAACAAGAACCTTCAAGAACAAGTGCGTATTTACAGTATACTTTCATAAGTTCAGATACATGTTGTACATTGTTTCTGATAATATTAGACTTAAAAATATATTTCCAAATTTTATGTTATAGGTAAATAGTAGACAAGAAGTTGAAAGGGATACTGTACTTCAGACAGAGAGTGCACTTTGGCTAGAGCTACGACGTTGTTTATTGACAGCCTCTTCATTCTGTAAAGTGTGCAAACGGCGATCGACTATTAGCCCAGCCCCTTTGGTTAAACAATTTCTTTACTCATATTCCTTGGACCATATCCCTAGTATTCAACATGGGAAAGTAAACGAAAAAGTGGCCATAGAACAGTTGCAGGTACAAGTTTAGATTTTTCTAACAAACAATTTATTTTTATATTCTTAAATTCTATTAAAAAGAAGTAATTAGAGTATTGAGTTTCAAATTATTATGATTACAGGTGCTTCGCCGGATGGACTAATCGACGATGATGGCATCACCGAAATTAAATGTCCTAGTTCGGCATTTGGATTAGAGGCAGATTTTGCTATTAGCCAAAAAAATATTAAATTCTGGAAAATAGATGGATCTGTGAATCGACGCCATGACTGGTTTTATCAGATACAGGGGCAGCTGCATATAACTAACAGAAATTACTGTCTGTTTGCTGTGTGGACAGGCAAAGATTTTAAATTGAAGACTGAAAACATAATCAGCACTGCGATTCTGTAACCATCTCACCGTGAAAACTTAGGTGAAGTGAGCGTGGAGTGAACTGTTAGTGTCATCTTACCAGATACTAGGGATTGACCAAGCATACATTTACAATCATAATTGAGATTTTAATAATATTTTTTTAGCCTAATCCTATTGATATTTTTATATAATTCAAAGCTAGTATTTTAGTGGTCAAAACATTAATATTTTGTGGGGTTTTACTTACAATAAAATAGCAAAACAGAAGCGCAGTCAGAATCTAAATCCTGTTTTTTTTTTCTTTTTTCCCTAGTCTAGTAAGTCCTTATTATAGACTGAGGCGCGAGCGCGTCACGCACGAACAGTAAATAAAATTAAAACATTCACGTTTATTGTCATAAACGTGAATGTTTTAATTTTATAAGTCTAGCTGTCGCTAGACTGATGAAAATACACATCGACATTGTTTGGTTATTATGAGCAATTGTAGATCGAGTCTAGTAAAGACTGCGACGATGTTCAGCGTTGTTATTAACCCAAATCTATTGAATTAGAAGAGATAACCGAGTGTGTCAAGTCATCGAGTGCTAACGTATGCCTAGCTGACGGACCATAGAATGTAATCCCACGTAGTTTGTGTGGCGTGATCACTTCACCCGATTCACGACACTAAATGTCGTAAATCGGGTGAAGTGAAGGTGAAGTGATAAGACCACGCCGCGCTTGCGCGTTAATCACTGTCATTATCACATTGCAGATTGCGTGATCACTTCACCTTCACTTCACCCGATTCACGACATTTAATGTCGTGAATCGGGGGGAGTGAAGGTGAAGTGATAAGATCACGCCGCGCTTGCGCGTTAGTCACTCATTATCACATTAGAGATATTCATTAAAGTACATTCTATCAAGCTGGTTGTCTAATTCTAACGACCCTTGAACCCCCAACATTTCATGGCGACCCTGCCTTAGAGTCTGCCAAGGGGCAGATTAAGCAAAGTTTTCGTTGAGCGATTTTCAAAATGTGTAACTCTAAAGTAGAAAAAGACGAGGTATTCGCCAATCAAAACGCGGCTGGTGGAGGTGTTGACGCCGAGGTGATGTTGCCATGGTTACGAGATTCGAGTGGAGTGATATATGGTACATTCCGAATTGCACTGTAATCGACTACAGCGTGCTTACACCTTGACCCCAATTCTGCTGTATGGTATTTATCTATTATTCCCCGCATAATCTTACCACGCCGTACGGTTGTCATGCGTGGTATTTTGACAGTTCAAACCGGTTTCGGTCATTGTGTCATAGAGAATACGTTAATAGCAGATGTAGTGATTAGGTTATTAAGGAATTGACGTGGTTTCTAAGTAATGAATCATTAAGTGGTCATAGTGAATTAGGGCCCTTTTCTGAATTAACGTGAACGCGATAACGATGTCCCGTGAATCGACATATATGAAGTCATGGCATGTGCCATCTTGCGATAACGCCGACTACCGACCATGCCCTAAATTAATAATTATCACCGATTTTTAAACTAACGTGGCATTTTCGAAATTGTGCTTCTGGCTACAGTCGCCACCTTACCAAAGAAGAAGAAATTCGTGGTGTATACACAAATAAATACTATAATCCAACCATGAGTAACTATTCAAGTGAATAGGTATATTACTGCCGGTCGATTCTGTAAAAATCTCACCGTGAAAACTTAGGTGAAGTGAGTTTGTTTTTGCTAGGAATTGACACTATTGACAGCTCACTCCACGCTCACTTCACCTAAGTTTTCACGGTGAGATGGTTACAGAATCGCACTGCAGACTCTCAGCTGCCATAGTGGTGATTTATCTAAATCGGAAAGCAAATTATTCATGTGAGCGATGATGACTTAATTCGGAATGAGCCATATTTCACGCCGCGCAAGCGCGTTAGGCGCTGGCGAATGTTTTGACCACTAAAATACTAGCTTTGAATTATATAAAAATATCAATAGGATTAGCATTAAAATATTATTAAAATCTCTTTTATGATTGTAAATGTTTGCTTGGTCAATCCCTAGCATCAGTGGGATGACACTGACAGCTCACTCCACGCAAGTATTCACGGTGAGATTTTTACAGAATCGACATGCTGGGACGATAAATTTTGGAGCGAAAATATGGAACATCGGCTAGTCAGCTTTTACATTAAATGCCTGTTACCCGAAATTGTTGATCCCCGAAAAGCTAGGTCCATGAAACTTAGAGACAACAAATATTAAGATTTTATTTTACACGAAATTGTTTTTATTTACTTTAACCTAACTAATAATAATTTAATTGCTCATTTATTACAATAAACAAAAAACTGAATCCCCGCTTACGGAAAACGAAAACATTCCCTACTAACTAAAAACTGGCTAAGTATCAAGATGATTCTAAGCGGTGTATGATACGCGCTCCAACACAGACGGCTGTGTGTGCGTTTAACTGTATAGCTGTGTGAGTAAATTTACCTAAACACGAGGCGCGCCGCTCTGGAGTAACGCTCTTAATGCCTTTATTATAAAAATTTAGCTTTTTTAGATTTTGGGGTTTATTTATAAACGATGATTAAAGTTAAGTAACGTTTAAACGTCAGAAATGAATGGTTAAACATTCGCTAATTACTACATAACTTTTAGCAACGTTTATGAATAAAGAGGCATCAAGAATATTTTACAGAAGGTAATGCTGATGAATTTCCCCACGTACGGATACCCGCAGCTTTAAAAAATATGTTATGAATTTCCCCGGATTATTGCAACCCGCCTAGCTTTAAAAAAACATACCTATGTTAATACATTTCCATCTTATTCAAAAGACTAGTCTATTTCCATAGAGAAGCCATAGCATAGTGTCCCCAGAGTACAAATTCATTGTAGATTAAATTAAGAGCTTTGATGCCAAGATAACATTGCTACCTGTGCTGTTATTTTTCTATTTGTATTTTCTCTAAAATAACATTACCTAAACCATAACACTTTAAAAAAATAATTAAATCAAAGATTTATAACTCGATAACAATATTTTACTAAACACACATTTTTTCCAAGATTTATTAAAATTATAATGTCGTTATAATAGGTATAACGAGATTATAGTCTAGTTAAATCATTTTATTAAGTTATTTAACAAAAAAATAATGTGTTACCTTGCAGATTACTTATAGCCTATGTAAGTACTTATATAAACATAACAGCTAAACTAAAACCAATACAATAAAAACTAGTGTTATAGTAATATCATGTAGCATGTATAACGTGACCATTCGTCCCGCTTTCAGGCTGTCTGTCCCGTTGTCCTACAAAACTAGACCCGACATTTTGAAACTAATTTGCTCCACCGACAAATACAAAACAAATGCGTCTTCAACCGCAACGTAATGTTAAAATTACATATACTTAGCTAATATATTATTTTTCATGTCCTTTTCTCTTTTTAATAAATACCTAGTAAAATAAGTTTTTTTTTTAATTCCGCAAGCGTCTGACATAAAAAAAAGCATGTCGCAAAATGATTACCACTTTTATCCTAGCCTTATTGCCAAAAATTCCATTCAATCTTTATTGCATCCTTAATGTAGGTACCTACACATACAGGTGGTAGGTATAAATAAATGTAATCAATTATGGACCCTGTCGGGCACAGCAAAATTTTAAATAAGTAGGAGAGAGCAAGAGCGCTTTTTATGATTTTCCTTATTATTAAATATTTATTATAATATTATGTCCCTTCTATCTGTTTTTAGCAATAGTATTTATTTTTATATATTATAACTCATTTATTTATTCTATAAATATAATTTGTGTAGGGAAGTCAATCTATTTATTATTATTATGTTTACGTCGACGCGAAGTTAACTTCGCGAGTTTCTAGTGGTAAAGCGCCAACGTTGCGCAGCGCGACATTAACGTCGCGAGTTTCTTGCAAATCGCAGCATGTGTGCGACGTTAACGTTGCGTTCAGCGGATGTAACGCTTGCCACTAGAAACTCGCGAAGTTAACGTTACGTCTGCGCAACGTTGACGCTGCGCAGACGTTGGCGAAGCGCCAACGCTCGTAAAACGCCAGTGGGATAGTGGTCTTAACCCGAAAGAGACTACGCTCGGATGACGTATGCGCGCGGTAGGTACTGAAGCGTCGACGGCGAGAGCGGTGACGCGGACGGCGCGAGGGTCGGGAGGTGCCGCTCGGGTCTCTTGCGGGTTGTACTGCCGAACTTGTAAATAAACCTGCATTTTGTAACTTTTAATTTATAACATTTTTAGGTACTGTAATAATTATAGTAAATCGTTTTATTATAAGTATTATTGTTGTCCCACAGCAACTGCGAGGGCGTCGTTTTTCCTCTGCTGAGAAAGGAGCTTGAGGGAAAGCTACATATATTTTGCCCCAGATGTGAGTGCGTCTACCAAACTCGAAACACCACCCTTATTATGGTAAGTGACATTTTTAGTACTTACCTGTAGTCCGCTGAGCTACGCTGAAGTTGAGCTCTTTTGGCAAGCATTTGTTTTCACTCTTTTTACCCGCCTGCCTGTGCGACCCAATTGCTACTCCCAACCCAACTAGCTTCAACTTTCTAACTAACTGACAGACTATTTAAATTTTGACTGACAATTCAAAAGTGCCTGTACAAGGTTTAATTGAAATAAATGCTTTGAGTTGAGTTGAGTTATTGAGAGTGATGTGTTTGTCAGCCTATACAGGATGAATTTTTCAAGTGGGCGTGGATGGCCATATCCGAAACTATGAGGAATAGCGAAAAGTACTCAAAGGAGTCCCGGGCTCGATTTTGATGAAAACTAAAACTGCATCATTGGATTTTTGAAAAATCAATATTTCTAGCCAGGAATCGAACACGTTGATTTTGAAAAAAAAAAACACTATTATTACACCATTCTATAGTGTCGCTAATAAGGATCGAATTCTGGAAAGTAATAACATACGCCAAACTTAAAGAAAATGTTGGATATAAACTGCATTTTATTTTAAAGTATTCATACTTACATTACTTGTACCTTGTTCGAAATGATGCTCAATATTTTTATTAACACACTCCCGCAGCGCAGTCACCTTTACAACATTATGTTCTAAATTCAAATTTTTATTATGATCTTTGGAAAATTTATTCTAAATGGAATCAATAATATTGTAATGCTGAATGCAGTACATTTCTTGAGACGTCGAATCCATTCAGTTTTAGTTTTCATCAAAATCGAGCCCGAGACTCCTTTGAATATTTTTCGCTATTCCTCATAGTTTCGAAATTGGCCATCCGAGCCCACCTGAAAAATTCAGATTGATTTTTTTTTGTCTCGATTTTTTTATAGGGTGTTCTACCCGTGAACACGAACAACTTTCACTATGGGACCAACTCTGAAATCACGAAAAAAACAATCTGCTGTTTAATGCAAAAGTTCAATACCTACTTGACCAAAATGTATGAGTAGGTACCTACATGTTTGTTCCTTCGTGGCGTTCTAGAGACCAAACATTTGGGCCTGGATTTTGATGATTCAAGTCAGATTACGTCAATCGATTTGTCTTAATCTTGTGAGTGTCAATAAAGACATAACAGTAATCAAAATTTAATATGGCGTCAACCAGACGCCGAATGATGGTGTTTTATAAAAATCACCTTTAGTGCCTTTTCACTCAGCAACCGGATAGTCGGGTACGTGTGAAAGCTAATGTACAATGTACATGGCTATACACTTCGCCATCGGGTACCCGGCATCGGCTACCCTGTTGCCTGGACGTGTGAAAAGCGCCTTACTATGTATTTGCAGACAGGCTTATAATGAAAACAGCCATAGAAAAAATTCAAAATAATAGCAATAAGTAGACGGATTAGTAATCTCAGTGTGAGTCTGTTGCCCAGTGTTTGTAAAGCTTTGGTTTCCTAAGAAAGCGGTTCCGTCATAGTATGACATATTATAACGGCATGCAAATCTGTCATTTACACCAGTATTTGACATTACCTATGTACCTATTTAATAATGTGTTCTATTTGCAATGCTTACCGAATGACAACAGGATCTTTACAGAAGGATACCTTTACCGCGGTGCTATAATGGGGTGGTAGAAAGGCTGGTTAGGTTTATAAGGAAGTTAGTGAATGTAATACCTTTCCCACGAGTTAAGGTGAGAAGCTTCGCTTGATTAGTATTTTTATTACAACGTGAGACAGAATAAATTCAAGAACTCAGACGGCCCAATATAATATGTATTTAGATATAAATGAGCACTATATTTATGTATACGAAACTAATGTTTTTTGAAGTGAAAACTTTAGGCGCGTTGGGCATTTTTGAGATGGGGAAAAAGCCATTTGAACTCGTGTCACTGTTACCGTAAGCGACATCGCGCGTATTTTGTTTATAAGATGATTAAAAAAATACCCGCTTCGGATGTGTTCGGCTGTCCTCGGGATGTACTCGGTTTTAATGTATATCCGATATGTCATCGCAAAGTATTCTGTTTTTGTTTTGTTTTCACTTTTGTCGGCACTCCCGGAGTGCCAATGTTTTTTTTTTGGTTGAATCAATTTGTCACTGATCGAACTGCATACTAGGGGATAACCCACTTTTAATTAAATCCTATTGCTTAGTTTTTAGACTGTTTTTAAAATAAACTCTTTGATATTCTAGCAAAAGCAGAGAAAATCTATAAAATGCACCATTATAGGCAGGTCGCCACGTAGTTCGGTACCTATACTAAATATTTTACAAAGTGTCAGAAACAGAAAAGTTAATTAATAATTCGACTATTACTCTTACTGTAGAGAGATAAGAAGTCTAAAATCGATTGGCAAGTGGATTCTGAATAAATTACTTCCAGATCTTGCATTTATTCTGTTACACGTTTTATGCCAATTTGATTAAAAAAAATGTGTTTGGGGTTTACAATTCTATATTTATATACTCAGCTAATAAACAAAAACACTTTTTTTTATCAAATCTTGCTTCACCTTTTTTATCCAATAGTAGGCACATGAGAAGACAGATATTGGTATCTACTTGCTATGAAGTTAAAATCGGTCTAATAAGAGGGATTTTTATTGCATACGTAACCTACTTTGACGCAAGGCGATTTATAGATTATTTTCTTTCGATTTATTAAAGCGCTTATCTTGATCAAAGTAGGTAGCTATTTTCTTTTCGTCTTGACAACATTTTAAATATATGGTCTGGTCTTCATACATATCTTCATTCATATCTTCTGGTGTACCTACCTGTTTGCTTATAATTAACGGGTGTTAAACGACCCATCACCTAGTCTAGAAGTACTTAGGTATTTAGTTCTGTTCTTTCATCACTTATTTCTGCCACACGTAGCTAGATGTCGTCGTGACGTAGTCATAATGCGTAGAATTCAAATTTGATGGCGGCTCTGAAGTACGCTACTCGCTGCGTACTACCTCACCCCTCACCCCCGTTGACGTGAATTTGTTACTGCGCAGCGATTCGTCATGTTACACGTTTAATCATTAACACTCATGATTTTCTACAGGCAATTGTATTCATGATCCTGATGGGCCTAAGCATGTCAGTTCTCTACATCGTATCTTTTACCTGGCTAAACATGTTAGTCGGAAGATACAAACGAAACCGTCAGGCTCCCAATCTAGCGGAAGCGAACTTCGTCGATCGCGACTTCGTTCGCGAACATCGCGGCGAGTTCGAAAGCAAGCGCCAACGCGAACGACAATTACAACGCAAACTAGAATTAGAACGCAAACGAGAAATGGATTACAACCGCGAACAAAACCGTCGGGTTGGTGATGAGAACCCTGGAAGCGAGGAGGTAAGCAATATTAAGTTTTAATGTTTACGGTATTATTCTCGTGTTTATTTATCTCACTTCGCATCGCACAATTCAACGTCCATCTCTCTATAGAGAGATGAGCTCTTAAGAAAGAGTTCCATTCGTGTTCGTTAACATTTATGTAAGTATGATCTTATGATCTATGTCACGAATTTACGATATTAATATTTTCAGTTCATTTTCGTATTATTTCTTCAAGACATTAATAAAATAACTGTTCAGAGTAGTACATAAATCATGTTTCTTTTTTTTGGGAAATAAGGTTAGTAGGTACCAGACTTTCACTTCCTATTATTCGCTTTGCTATCAGAATAAAATTCATAATGTAGGCAGTGAAATACAATGCCTAACGAACTCGCAACTTATGGCTCATTTTCATTAGTCGATAACTCTGTCGATATACAGCATGCGGGGACTCCCCGCAGGCGGGGTGCCTAAGTAAACTCATAAGTCGATAACGCGGTCGGTACACCGTCTGCGGGGAATCCCCGTAGCGGGCGTATCGACGAATTAAATGCATCGGTCAGTAACATAGAAATGTAAAAAGCAGTTCTTATATCTATGGTCAGTAAGATGTCTGCGGAGACTCACGACCAATGAAAATAACCAATAAAAAGTAATCTTCAAAGCAACTGCAATACGTGTTACCTTTCGGCTAATGAAAACGGTTTCCCTAATACGGGCCCTATAGCATACTTTACAGAAATCTCCTGCAGCCCACATGCGGGCCCTATCGAAAAATGAATACGGTTCCTTGCATGCGGGCCCTATTCCTATGGCATACTTTACAGATATCACCCGCACCCAGCATACGGGCCCTGTCCACCAATGAAAATGAGCCTTCTTCCTAAAGAAGATTTGATCGAAAAAAATCCACGCTTTTCATTCCGCTCTGCCTCTGCGAAACTTCAAAAGTGAGATTTTTAGAGCGCAAAGCTGTGGGACCACACTCTGAGTCTGGACCATCTATCTTGTGAGGAGACCTCACTTATTGTTGTGGGAAGTCATGAAAACATACGCACAAACTCACGCTTAATTCCCATACATGCAGTACACCAAGCTAACTAACGACCCTTGGCTGCCTTTCCACCAGGGATGTGCGAGATGCGTTTGTTAAGAACCAATAGAATCACTTCATTTACCTAGCCTCGCTCGGCGCAGTTCTAATGGAAACAGCTCTGCGGAGCGAGGTTTTTGTTTGTTCAAAACAAGGGAAGGATGTGTGCGAGGGATGGATGTGTTGAGAGGGAAGTGTGGCGCGCGCTCTCCGCTCCCACCACACCTCATCTGTGTAGCGGACTCTTTTCAGATGCGAGCGGAATTTTTTTTTTAATCCCGCTCGCATACCCATTCTCGCACCACCCAGCTACCTCGCACATTCTGGTGGAAAGGCAGCCTAACATACAAAATACCTATTAATTTCGTGACATTTCGCTATACTGACAGGTAGACATAATACTTAGTATTTTTTTAAATGATTTATAATCCATATTTTTTTAAGTTGGCCTACACTGTTCCACTGCTGAGCAAAGGCCTCCCCCCAAATCATTCCAGCTATTCACAACCACTCGATGCGCTTCCGTACCGTAACGAACATCAATCAATGATCGTCCTCTAAACGTTCACAAGTCCAAAACCCGAAAATTTTGTCAGTTTAAATCAAATAGAAGACAGCTGTTCTTCCGACAACTGTTTGCTGTCGGGGGCAAAGCAAATCAGGTTCTCGAAATGTGTCATTTTCGGTACGAGAGTCTGTCGGATGGTTGTGAATAGCTATGCTAGCATCTTTTTCTATAGCCACCTCGATCCAACCCTTGCGATACGCATCTAGGTCGTATCGCCACCTCGTCTTTTATTTATATAAACATTAAAAGTGTTTTGATGTTTCTTAACAATATATGAACTTGCAGGAAGGATTATTGGAGTGGGACGCTGACAAGTAAAAAAACAAACAACTGACGCAGACACGAAGAGAAGATCACACGATATCACAGTGTGTTACATATTAAGTTACTTAAAATTCACAAAAATGACATAAATACGTAAAATTCAGAGATATGTCATACAAAAAAAGTTGTCGCACACTTTTAGTCAAACGACAGCGACGCTATGAAATTGACGATTTGATATATGTTTCGACTTATGTAATAAGAGTAATTTAAATAGAATTGTACGTAAATGTGTAGCTTCTGGTCTCCGAATAATAATAGTCAAGAAATAACTCAAGCTCAAAAATGGCACCACGCAAACTGTACCGCGGTGGGCGTTGCCGAAAACTGTACCGCGCACCGCTGACAGTTCACAGGTATCATTGCGTTGTTTACATACTGCAAATATGGCATCATGTGCTGTTAATGGTGTAGAAGCCATATGGATATGAAGAATTCGGGAATCACTTTTCTTAAGTGAGTAATTAAACATTTTGAAATCCTATACTTGCAACTCTGGAAAGTGTTATGCAACATGAAAGCTTATTTTTATTTTACACGTTTTTACACTTGAACTAAAAAGGTTTTTGTTTTTAGTTAAAAGTAAAGATGTTGTTATTTTTCTTTGTTTCTGTATTGTTCGAAACTTCAAACAGTCCCTAAAATCCATTCGTAACAAAACATTTAGGCATTAAGTATTAACAAGTAGGTACCTATTAAAAAAGGTTGTGATTTTTATTGTAATTCGTTTTTTTAAACCAAAGCTTTAAGTAATTATCTAAAGCAAAATAAAACTAGTGCGAGTGATATTATATGATCCAACATTATTAATTCATTCAAAATTAGATATAAATTTGGAAAAAAAGTAAATATTTTATTTATCGGTTCGTTTAAAATGCACTTGAGAACAATAAAATCGCACACATTCGACTTTTTGCAGTTCAGGCTGGTTGTTCTTCATGAATATTAATTAACATGTTTAATTGTACCTTTCTAGTGATATAAAAAGAACGATACAAAATATCCATAACCAAACCAATTTTGGGCACCAAACCCAACACACGTATGGTACATGTTTACGTAAAATTACCAAACGCTTTGAATAATTTTACAAAGACTGGGTAGGTAATATGATACCTCTTGGTAAGACTGGTTGTCAGAGATTCTGGCTTCAGAGGACACGTAACGTCTGTCAAAGATCCACGAATGACAGCCGGGATCAACGGTTTAACGTGCTTTTCGAGGCACAGAGGTGGTCTCGGTATGTAAAGATGGTGTAAACTGTAGAGATGATCCATGCTGTTCAATGGCAAGTTGACTGGACTGAGGTCAGGACTACGAGCTGGCCACTCCATCGCGGTGATTCCAACATTTCCATGTAGTAGCAAACTGTTCTGGCGAAATGAGGTCTGGCGTTGTCGTTCTTAATGAAACAGTGTTGTCCCATAAGCCACGCAAGCGGCCTCACATGTCCTTCGAGCACTTCTTCGACGTGTTGTACAGCTGTCAGACTCTCAATCTCGGGCTAGTATTTGCCCCAGTAACGAGTACAATGTCCGTTTTAGTGTCCAGCATTATTCCACCCCAAAACATACACGATTTACCTCCTAAAGCAAGATGTTCGCTTATGAAGCAATGCACAAATCGCTCTCATGACCTTCTGTAGACTCTCTAGAGCGTCCACCATGATAGAGAGCACCTGTACACTTCAGAAAATATAACAGCCCGCCACTGTTCATACGTCCAATTTAAATGTTCGCTGGCAAATTGTAGTCGGGCTTGTCGGTGAGCTGAGGTCAATTCTGGCCCATTTGCTGGTCGATGTGCAGTCAATCCTTCAGCCAATCTTCTTCTAATTATTTACCAATTTACACTGACATTGCGAACTTCTTGAAGCTGGTGTCCCAGTTCAACCGCGTTCAGCTGTCGATTTGTCAAAAAACTTGTCACAAGAAAGTGGTCATCACGCTCTTATGTTGTGCGCCGGAAGCCGTCGATTGGCCGTCGAATGTCTTCCGCACCGGTCTTTTGGAATCCCTCGTAGACTCAAACGGAGTAGCAACTCAAGGACATCAAGTGTCGAACATTTTATACCCAAAAATTAAAGTGCCAGTAAAAAAAGTACTATTTTCTTATGGGAAATAATCTAAATAAAAAAAAATCCGACCTTTCTATACCTGCGGGTAAGGTTGCAAATACTAGGTACCCGCGGAAACGTATAAATTGGGGGAAATTTGTGTACATGGTTGTTTTTGTATGCTACTTGAAGGTCAATGATATTTGTTTTGTGACATTAGAAAGCCAAGCTTGCCAAATGATATTTACTCAATGTCTTTAGATTTAGAAAAATCTCAGTAATTAACCAAACAAGGGGTGTGTGATTTTATTGCTCTCAAGTGTATTTGAAATTAAAATTGTACGAATCAACAAAAAAAAAAACTCGATTATTATGCCCTTATACACTATTGACCCACCAACCTATTGCAAAAAATTAATTAAATAAAAATATTTAAACTTAACCCGTTTCTACTATTATTAATATTAGTTACATTCTTTTTATTTTTAAAATAATTTTATTCAGTCTGAGGTAGGGTAGGTACAGTTCGCGGCTTTACGTGTGGGTGTTGAGAACAGGTCTGATCTAGAGGCACACAAATGCGTATTTATACCGATATTATTAAATAATATCGGAAAAACAAGATTTATATCTCAGTGAAGACTGAAACACTCGCTCACCGACTGAATTTGCATTTTATTAATTTTGTTAAATTTTTTGTAAGATTTTTATTTAAATAAAAAACTTAGTGTATTTGGAGGAGAATTTAATGCCCTTCCTATATTGTTATTTTTACATGGATTCCCGCAATTCGTATTTATTTGCCATTTACCTACTTTTACTACTGCCTTCCTTTCTCTTGTAATCTTTTTTATTTTTTACTCACCTTTCCTATTTTTTTATCTCGTCGTCTTGATGCTCACTAATAGGTATTTTAAGGTTACGTTTGAGAAAATTACGAATGAACGATGAATTATTATTATTAGGCATCGCTAAGGATTATCACACAAAGTCTACGTTATGGAATAGCACCTTAATTAAGGATTTTATTTCAATTATACCTACATATTTAAATGTAGTTCAGATGAAACTAATATTGAAAGTAACGTCATCCGAGACGGCGCAACAGGACAAATGTATTACATTTGTCACAATAAAAACGATTTCTTTTTTATGAGTCCTCTTTAGTTGCTTTCAAGCAATTAAAGAAAAGATAATTATTATTTTGGGAAACATTTCAATGTATCACAAAATAATAATTTAAGACGACGCAACGCGTGACCCAAAGATTTTTCGACACACATTAAAATATACCTAATATTATAGTAAATAGCAAAGGAGTAGGAACAAATTATCTTCTTCATTTAAATGCTTGTTGGCAGGTACAGTCAGCTTCATAGAAAGGGTTAAATAGGTTCGAACCTATTTAAGTTTTTTGTAATGTAACGTAAATGGCGTGTTGGTCTAGTGGATAACACTGCGGCTTAGCAATGCGATGGTCTCCAGTTCAAATCCGGGGATGAGATTTTTTTTTAAATTTTATATTTACCTTTATTTAGTTTTTAGTAAGTGATTTTCGTTAAATTATTATTAAGAAATCAAATGGAGGTTTGTAATAAAAGCTAGGCATTTTGCATAACAATATTCATTTATTTTTCTAATTACATTTCTAGGACTCCATGGAATCCACATCCTGGTTGAATATACAGATTTCTGTGTGTGTTAAGTTGGGATTATTTACTTAGAATATTAACTAAACACAAAATAGATACCCTAGTTAGATTTAGAACGTTTAACATTACATAACGGTTCGTTTGTAGATATTTCTAGAAACATAACTACTTACAGTAATATTTATTTATTTATTTAGTTATGAAAACATAATTTTTTTATAATCTGCACGATCTTAACGGAAAAAATCTGGTTAAAAAATGAAATGTTGTCATTTGTGCCTGTGAATTACAGAGGAAGAACCAACATGCTAAACTATAACAGTATAGCAATATACATCTTTCTCTTTTATCACGTTTTCTGATAACCCTTATTTAACATAATATTAGAAAAATATGTGAGGTCAAATGGTGCATCGTTAACACATTACTAGACTACTTGTAAACAAGAGTAACTGGATTGATAATAATAACGGTTGTTTATTTTTGATTAACTACGAGATAATGATCCCACACATATTGAGAAATTATTAACACTTGCTCATATATGTTCCAATGCAATTTTATCAAATAAGTTACACAGTCAATCTGCCGAGTTGCCTATTCATAACGGATAGGATGGTTGTCACTGTCTATCACTTCTTGAAGTCAGCACTTGAACGCGTAGTTTTGAAGGGTGGCCACTGAGTGACCTTTCACAATATTACGTTATCGCTCCGATTCATTAGTGTATGCAATTGGGAGAGGGCCTTGGCGATTACATTTCACATCACCCGTCGCTTGATACCGTTGTATCCATCTACGAACTGTTTTTCTCTGTAATGAAAATAATAATATTAGAAATACATAAAACAATCCAACTTGTAAGTAATAATGCAACATGATTGCAACAATAAATAGGTATATGTGTAAGAATAACGTAAATCTTACCGTTATGCCCATATCTCGTGCTATTTTCTTTGTTTTGTTCATTTTCCCACAGAACAAAAATTTTAGCCTTCAATAAAGTTGTTAATCGAACCATACCATCGGTTAATAGAATCAACTGGTCAAAAACTTAATAAATTGGATAATATTACGATGAAGACACACAAGCGGATCGGCACGAAAACGAAACCATTTGACAAGTATAAATACCCTCAATCACAGTTTAGTAAATAAGGCGAAGAAGTATACTAAATTTAACCTTAACTCGCAGTTCATACAGCAGTTAAGTTTCTGAAGTAAAATTAGGGTAGTGCAACAATCTGAATCAACACATTCTATTCAACCAAACAAGAAATCTATGCTAATTTCAACCTTATCTTTTAGTTAATTGAGGAGTTGCGTATTGCATTTTGTAAAACAAGACGGTAAGGTGCAAGTATTAAATATAACACGGAAGTTGAAATTTAAACCTTAATATCTAGAAGATTAGAACGTTAATAACCTTGTTCGATAGAAGGAGTAATGCTATTCCATTTTTCGTTGAGGTTGATAACTGAGCCAATAGCCTAGTGGTATAAGGCATGGTCTAGATGATCGGCTGGCGCCTGGTGATGCGGGTTCATATCTTAATCGTACGCAAAGTGTCTTTTTGTAAGTTATTCTTGGTATCTATACGGTTCGGCCAGAAGGAAGCCGATAAAATACCATATACAATTATTAAAAACTTGCAAATAATATTTGAGGCGGATCGGTGGATGCACTCGGGCAGAGATGGGTGTGGCGGCGCGCGGCGGGGGAGGGAGTTGCTTAAGGCTCACGTGACACACGCGAGCCCGAGCGTGCTCGGGCGATAATCTTTAAGTCTTGTGGGGGTACCATTTCTCTGAAGCTGACTGTACCTATATTTTTTACGTAGTAGCAAAATTCGGAAATGAAGTGCAATGGCAGTGACTTGAGAAATATGTACAAAAGTAAATAAAAATAATTTTATTATTAATATCCGAAATTCGGGAATCTTTTTCATAATAAAAACGTAAATGTAATTTAAAAAATTGGAGTAATTTTATGTACATTTGGTTGTGCTCTACGGTCCCGTGGCATTCTCCTTTAAATTAACCACAGTATTTTTGCAAAACTAAGTGTAAGATATGTTATAATTTCCGTTGGACTGGATGACCAACTTACTATAATAACAGTTTTTTTTTAATATTAAAATTGTCATACTACTACTATGTTACTCGTTTTAATTTTTTTATTGTAAAAGAATAACTTTTATATCTTTCTAAGGGCTTATTTTTCAATCATCTGATACCTAACTTTATTCGAGGAATAATATTGAAACATTGACAGTTATTTCATACAAAAACTGTCAAGCGTCAATTTTATTCCTCGAATAGAAATTATCTGGCGATGGAAAAATCAGCCCTAAATGTACAAAAATATGACGCTTTCTTTTAAATATCATTCTGTATACCTACCTAATGTATATTGATTTTTTGGCAATTTTGTAGTGCATGTCCATCTTATTAGTTGCTTATTATAATGTATTTAAAATTGTTAGGAATAAAATAATAATAATATTATAGCAGTGAAATTAAAAATTTCATGTCTACTTTAGGCTGAAGCAGTCATGAGACTGATCAAAATTTGAATGTTATAGAGATTACTATTAAATAAAAAATATTAGTGATAATTGAGTTTTATTCGTTAACTAGCTTTTGCCCGCGGCTTTGCCTGCGTGAATGCCAGAAAATATCCCACGGGAACGTAATAGGTAACGGGATAAAAAGCCTTTGCCAACTGTAGTGTGTGGCAGTAAACTCGACTAAGTTCAGTTTTAAATATTGGAATTGAAAAAATTGTCAACAGCATGACGAAAACGTATGTTCAAGAATTCACCCTAAGCCTAGTTGGATAAACAGAATTTACAGGCTTAGGTTTCCGCGTATTCACGTAAAGATGCATTTTTTCGGGTGGATAAAGTGAATAATCGAGCAGCTCGAGTCTGGATTGTTGCCCAGTTAGTTGCAATAAGAAAGTCACCTATTCCTGGGGGGGACCCTGTGCGAAATATGATGTGCTTAGCTGAGTCATACAGAACGGACTTTGAAACTAGGCACAGACGCCAGCACATCAAGCTACCCGAAACTGTAAAATTTTCCCAATCAACTTTGAACCTAATGCTTTAGCGATAAAGTTGAAAATCTATTAAAGAAATTTGACAGATTGTAGTAGCTTGATGTGCTAGCGTCTGTTAAAAAAAAAAAATATTCAGAAACTTAGGGCTACTTGCACCACAAATGACTAAACGCATTTCGCTATTTAAAACAAAACTCGAATATTCAAACGATATTTTCATTTAACGCTGAACATATTTAGTGATTTGTGGTGCAAGTGGCTTTTAAACGTCCATCATTATTGGTGTCCGAGATCAATGATACCAAAATATTTTATAGCTGCCCACAAGTGGGAAGATGGTGATGTGATAATTTATTATGATCTTCTCAGCGTGTCGATGGCGATCTAAATGGACTTGGCCCAGAATTCGGCTACTTTTTGGCGCCATCACTAGCGTCTATCAGTTCCTGTAATGTGCAACTGACAGGACACGAAGGGTATGATTTTAAGCGTTCCATCGTTTATGGAACACCACCGCATTTGCACTCCAAGGCGGAGTCGTGTATGAATCGACAACAGGTTTTCCTTGTTTCGGTTAATTATATTGATGGACCTATAAACATTTTGACTTCAGACTAAGCAAAAGAATCGACTATAATTCTAATGTGTAGACTTGTAGAGTAATTCATGATATATAAATTATAATGCATTGGGACAGTCAATAGATCAAACATAATTTTGAAATCACATTTATTTAAATAAGTAACTATGAGATGAAAACACACTGAACATTGAAATATTTACATGACGCTTCTAAAGTAACCCACAGACAACTGCAGGGCCAAAATACATTTATTACTATTGAATGCTGCACAGTTCCTCTGATATATTTTATAGCTATGTTTATCATAATATCTGTAACATACGCAATGTTCACACGAATTTAGACCATTTTGACGGAACATCGACCGCTTGCATTTTATATTCGTATTTGCAGGCGCATTATCTAACGGCAAATTAGTCTCGAGCGATCATCGCTTTTGTAGATTTCCGTAAAATATAACATCTTACCTTCAGGTCGGCACCTGAAGGTAGGATGTTATATTTTACATATTAATTAGGATGGTAGGATGGATAATACGGCTATTATGACGGTAAATGCCATCATGATTCCAGTGTAAGAGAGAGACAGAGCATTGCACCATATCTTTTTCGCAATGGAATCATGATGACATTAATATGTACTTCGTAAAACGATCCCTGCTCTAGTAAAAAAAACAACACCAAATACATCTTATAATAACGTGTTTTGCATATAATATAGACATCAGGGGAGCGTCTACGCCCTAAGCACAAAGTCCGTATTTTCCCCAAAGTTACGGGCGTTCCCTAATCCGTATCACTTAAATACAACATGATTTGATCATCTGCTTTTTGACGGCCCCGTATCTTTGTTGACAGACTAAGAGTGTAGACCCCCTGTATCGTCATACTTAAATCTGATACAATAAACACTTTCACATAAATTGTTCGACCTGTATGGTTATATTATACTGCCAGTTATAATCTGTACTGGCTACCATCAGTAACGATCTGTCAATAGGTTTCAGCCGTTAGTGTATTTAGCTGTAAAACAACGAGCCATAATCCGTCAAATTGGTCCAGATTCAATATAGAAATTATTAGTTAAGGCTTGAATACAAGTTCTACATCTAAGGCCTGTCGGTGATGCTGATCAACTTAAGCTAAACGCTAAAAAACTATATACTTATAAACCAATTTACACTTGGCGGTACACATCTTGTAAGACTTTATACCATGACTATATTAGTTACTATTTATTGTTGATTTACCCATGTTCCATTACGGACCTCACCCGTTCTGTGGAATAGTATATGTATGCGATAAACACAATTGTCTTATATGGAAGAGCTGCCAGATTATTATCCTCTTGATATATTGGATTAGAAATACATTTTTGATACAAGATTGTCAAGAAATTAGATAGTGATAATGTTTATTTTAAGAACCGCAATATAATAATACGAAAACAGTTGAAGATAGTATATATAATCAAATGTTATAATGCACATAGCGGTTTGGATTAAATACAATGAAACGCACATTTAAAATGGAATGGCCGATGCCGAATAATTTTAAGAATAACCTCTATACGCGCTTTTACAATTATTTTTAATAATAAAACTATACAGGACGAGATTGTTGACGAGGATCAGACAGCTACGCTAACCTTTACAGATGGGAAGAGTTGATATTTTTGAACATACCTATCTAGATGGACTTCTTGTCTTAGGTATATTTTCTTATAAACTCCAACGCTGGCGTAATGCTAGTGATCTCCGTTTTAAAACTCAAATTGTATAGAAATATATAAAGGGTCAAATAAACTTAGCAAGCAAAACTCCACAGACGTGACGGGATATGGATATCGAAACACGATAAATTATTTAAAAAAAGTTATCGACTGCTAGTACTTGAAGTTATGAGTTGAGATAAACAAGTTTTTTTTTGTTACCCATCACGTATGTGAAGTTTACACATATAAAACAACGGATATTTCAAGTAACTATACTACCAGCGGTCATTGACCCCAAAATATATTTTATTAATTCCTTTTTTGTTTCATCATGTTAAGATTAAAATTTAATTCGACGATGTATAGTGAAAGACTAATCGATATTTTAAACATAAATAAGAAAACATTGAAACATGTGACTTAAACATCTATACACACAGGAAATAGTTTAAGAAGTGGTGACTATAAATCTATGAATATGGTGCAATATGGTGCTTTGTATAATATTAATATATTAAAGTGCATGTTATAATAATGATCTTAATTAATATATTTATGACTATCTTACTATCTCCCTGCACTACTGTTACTTTAAAAACATTAAATTTTGAATTATAAATGTGCTTAAAATATGTCTTAAACTATAATATTTCAGTTATCGCATCTTCCGTCGTGTATTTTACGAGTATAATCTTAATGTTGCTTTTTCTATACAAACTACAATATCTACTTACACAATTTATATTGAAACAATATTTTAATAACATATTTATACAAAGTGAAAGAAGCTACGTCCTCAAGCAATTTTCAGCAGGTGGTGATGGCAATTTTGGACCGGAGTAGATGGAGGCAGATTATCCGCTTAAAAGGGTCCAGTGACCACGATCCTCAGTAATGAGGGACCGATTGAAGAAGAAGATTTATACAAAATTTAATATAGATAATAATGAATATATGCCCAAGCTGTGAAAGCCAAGAACTACAAATTAATACACCTTTTTAGCAAACTCAAAACAATGATAGTGAAGGTCTGACTGTGGACCAATCAGTGATCAGGAAAGCACTACGACAATAGATGAAATCGTTGAAGAAACCCGCTTCCTAAGGACGAGGAGAGAGACAACACTTTATGTTTAATAAGTAAGTATACCTCGTAAGTATTGAAAACCATTAGCCATGACGCTAGACGCGGAGATGGCCGATGGAGTAAGACTTTAACCGAATGGTGGCCAAGGTTAGTCCAAATCCAAACCAGGGTCGTCCCAAAGCGCGTTGGGTTATCGATATCGTCAACACCTGAATGAGGGACGCACGGAACAGTGAAGTATGGCAGATGGTGTGGGGGTGGAGGGTGGGGGGGGGGGGGGGGGCATGCCCAGCAGTGGGTGATTCTTGGCTGAAATAATTATGGTGATGATTATCTATGAGAAAATAATTACAGTGATGATTATCTATGAGAAAATAATTATGGTGATGATTATCTATGGGAAAATGATTATGGTGATGATTATCTATGAGAAAATAATTATGGTGATGATTATGTATGAGCAAATAATTATAGTGATTATTATCTATGAGAAAATGTTATTAATTCAGCGTGGTTACTAAGTCAAACGTTAAATACTATGCGGAATGAGAGAAAGGGGTGAAGTGCGGGTGCAGCGGGGATGTTTATTCGCTTTTTTCAGACAACGATGTGATGCCGTATCTCATTATTTTAGTACTGAGTGATACTAAAAGAAAAACACGTATTTTATTATTTCCACCAAAATACTCTTTTAGATCACAGTGACATACCTTGCTATGAAGAGCGCGAAAAGACTAGCTCTCGTAATACTGCGCAAGCTATTCTGCCCAAAGAACCGAATATGTTTCATTTGAAGTAGGGAAACGACTGATAAAGAGATAATTTAACACATTAACTTGGTACTTACTGCCTAACTTTGATATATGTATCTACAATTTTTTTTTTATTTTTGGTAAATATTTTTTATCTAAAATCGCTGCACTGAGGCTTACATTATGTTACAGGCCAAATCCGATTTTAGGATGAACTAGTTTCGCCTAGGCCAAACCAGTTCTCCCTTCACGGGTCGGTCGGTCGATAGGCGACGTAGGATGCAAGAGCGAGCGAAGGGCACCCCGAGGTTAGGTTTGGTTAGGTTAATTTAAACCCTTAAAACACAGAAAACAGAGAGAGAGCATCCTATGTCATTGTGTGTGACATAGGATGCAAGAGTGAGCGAATGAGAATAAGGGCCTAAGCAAAACTAGTACATCCTAAAATCGGGTTTGGCCGGTAACACATACAAGGAATACAAAAATGTTGTCTTTTGCTATACCCCTATACGTTTACTTTGCGAGCCTAAACAGTTAAATCTTTTTTCTTTGCAATCTTTAAAAGGTCTCACTATTTCCCTTGTCTTTAATGCTTATAATTCCAATAATACTTATATATCATTAAACTTTTTGTATTCACTTCAAATGCGATAATAATGAATAATTCTAGGTGCAAGAGCATAGTATAAATATTGAAATAACCCTTTTTTGTAACATTAGTTCAATCAATTATCCTTATTTTAATACGCAATATGCCGTAGACTATGAAACTTTTCTACATTAAGCATGAAAATGTTATTATAATTGCTTTTTTAGAATATCTGTTACCTGAAATACCTGAAAAAAGCTGCCTTATAGGCTCAATAATTAATTAAACCTAGTTCTGTATAATTCCAAATACGATTATACAGAGGTGTTAAAATGTTGCCTCAAACAGAACATTACTTTTTAAATGAATACAGTTTTAAATTGTGTCTGTCTCTAAAGATTATAATCGCAGTTTCTTATATTTTGAATCGTGTCAAAGACTTGATTGTGTCGGAGTGACAGTGATCTATTTAGGCTCTATTTAAATCACACGACTCTGTCGATATCCCTGGAATATAGGAAGCCCTGATGCCATATTATGACGGTTTAATGCCATCATGATTCCAGTGTAAAAGAGAGACGGAGCTATACAAGACCGAGAGTACCATCCCGTCTTTGGCATCATGATGGCATTGATACTTCGTAATAAGATCCCTGCAGCCCCATATGTATGTCTGATTTCAGTTCACTCAGCAATTTTCTTCTGCGTGGTTGGCAAGACATTCCAGGGCGCCATCAATCTACCGCGTGAATCTCAGACTCATGACAACAAGCAACATTTTCTTTTATGATATTGATGATAGATGATATTATAAAACATTGAAATATGTACTTAATCTAAATATACAGCTACTTATACTTAGCTTCGAGGACAAATTGGCTATTCATATGTGTAATAACAAGAAGCTGCATTACCTACTGTGGTAGTTTGCAAATCGAGTTGTCATTTAAGAATCTATACGTGCCTGAAGACATAATAAATATTATTTTCACTTCTACTGCTCTAAAAGTTCGTCTTTATATAGCGCGTAGGCGACATAAAGTCGCTTTTTATGCTCTAGTGCTTAAAGTATTTTTTTATTCTAAGACTAAGATATCAGGGCCAACAGCCACACGCACAATAAAACGTCGCAGATTAGTCGTTATTTTATTTCATTTGCTTTAATTTATATTTTACTTGCCCAACACAAAAACTAACCAGGAAAGAACATTCATCGTCAAAGGCGAATATCTAAATATTGTTAAAAAATATCAAGCTTTACGTCCAGATAACGTATCAACCACCAGATTTTGCTTAAATTATCAGAACGGTAAATGCATACGACAAGTAATAGGGCGAAATAAGTTCGCAGCCATGCCTAAAGAAATTGCAGTTTTTCTCAAATTAGACAATCCAGAAAATTATACATGCCATTGCTTTAGGCGAACTTCAGCCACTCTCTTAGCCGAGTCGGGGGCAAACATCACAACGATAAAACGTAATAGCGGCTGTAAATCCGGCCAAGTGGCTGAAGGCTTTAAAGAAGAATCTGTGGAGAACAAAGCGAAAATATCAGACTGTATTACCGAAGCAATTAATTTAATTCCTAATGAGCCGCAGCCGAGTACATCAGGTGTTGTTCATGATATGTTTCAGCTACAGCCAACCAATGACAATCCCGTAACATCAGGAACGTTACAAATAAACACTGTAAATATGCCAGGGAAAACAATACATTTTTAGATTACGAATTATACAAATTTCACTTTAAATTTTACTTAAATACTGTTAAATATACTTTATGTCTGTATCATTTTACAAGTACGTGAACTGTTTGTCGAGAACAATTCTGCAGAAGACTTTTTCGTGGCATTTCTTCTCTATAACTTTATTGAATAACATTATCAGGTCGTATCATACTATTAGAGGCAGTCAGTCCTAAGATCTTAGATTCATACATAATAACACTTTTAATATAATTAATTAGTACGATATAACTTTCACTAAGTAGAGTTCTTGTCTTTCATTTGTTAGTCTATTTACCGCACGTAACCTAACCAAAGCTGGTTTAATTAAGCCAAATGCTAGCAAACCTTATGTCTATATCTTACCTACTGTTAATAAAAACGAAGAGACTTGAACTTTAGCGAACTTTTGACCGACACTTTCTGACGTATCGCAGTGTCGTTTTGATCAAAACGTGAAGGTACAGAAGACAAAATTTACTTTCACATTTAGACAAAAAAAATGTATGAAACTGGATGATGTCCTTTGAGAGCTGACTCACTTCCGTCTCGTTCTCTTTGTATTAGAGAGAAAAAGATAGAAATGCCCTAAATAAAGTTTGGTAGGTTAGAGGTATAACCGAATCTGCACCACTGTCAGAATTAGTTAACGAGTCACGAAAATTACGAAATTGGTGAGAATAACTAGTATAATAAACGAAGAAGGCCTTTCTGGCAAGCCAAACGGGACTATGGCTACGGAATAATACCAACAAGAATATAAAATCTCTTTAAAGCCGACAGCGTCTCTACCAGGAAACCGGGCCCACGCCCGTTGCTAACTTCGGCAGGATACTCTTCCCCCTCCCACTTACTATCTACCACCAAAAGAGCATCTCCCTGTACTTCTTCATTGGTCCCCTTGGAAATCCTGGAACCGTCTCCGGACACAAGTGGGAAGATGTAACTCCAACCTGTAAAGTGGGGCTACCTCGACGGAACGGCAGTACAATCACACCGATTGTGGAGCTATGTCGCAAACTATGCTCCACTTTCTATCCTGCCATCTGTGTCCACACGCAGACAAAGGACCTCTGCGCTACCACCGACGACGCCATGGAAAAAGACGAAGTTTGAAAGAAAGAAAATACGTTTATTTGCGGCAAACACGACGCATAAAAATAAAAAAACACAAAAAAGTAAACATTTTTTTTTGGGCCAACAATATTTGATAAAGTCGTGGTGCCAGTGACACGAAGACAAGAATATTACAGTTCATAGTCAAAGTAGTTCTATGAAACATATGCAATAAGAAAATATCTATCCTATATACATAACTATCGAGTTAAAGGACTTTTTTAATATATTACACTACTGAACACTAAATATTTAGCAACAAGTATAAAAAACTTGACTGTATATGATTTTATAAAAGTCTTATTTTAATAATATTGTAGACGATTTCTAAATGTATACGGGATAATAAGTTTCATAATAGGTACTTACATGCATTTTTTTAGTTTTGGTTTTTCAGTTTAGTATAATTTGTTGCGACTCTGTTAAGCTTAATTCTGATCCTTGTTTTTTATATGATTTATCTAATTAACATCTATTTAGCTGTCCTCGAAGCTCCGAATTTATAAATACATTTTTCTCTACCTTCATCGAAACGCGACGTAGCAATAAAGGGCCCGGGTTTATATAATTTGAATTGGAGTAAGCGTGACTTTAGCACTTATGTAAAATGCCTTCGAACAACATTAGCTTTCTTTCATTAACAAAAACAACAACAACTACGAGACAATTATTAATCCATTATAAATGCGAAAATAACTATCTGTCTGTTATATTTTCACGCTTAAATTACAGAACCGATCGTTATGAAAGGACATGTTAGGAAATGGGCTTAAAATAATCATTTTTTGAACAGCTGTCTTTATGGTTTTTCTGATAGGGAAACTTATTCAGGATGGCCTGACAAAAACAGAAAAAATAGATAAAAGCACCATTATTGAATAAATACATATTTTAAATCCAGATATTTTTGGTGTCATAATATTATTTTTGCACATTGAAACAAAGAAAAATGGTTAAAAATCATTTTTTAAAGCAAATTATACACCTTATTGTTATTTAAAATATTCTAAAATAATATTAGATGGCTTAAAATAAAACCAACTCCATGATTTGTATGTATGGCATTAATTCCTTTGCCTCCTAATGGAATCTATGAAAATATTACCTCTGCCAGCAAGGTTGTCATACTTGTCAGCTGTCAGTACACAGGTCTTCTTCTCTTCGTTTAATGGCTTTTGCGGAAAAACCACCACAATTTAGCCAATCAGTACACAGGTCAACTTCAACTTCAACTCTTGATTAATGGCTCAGTACACAGGTCAAAATTGAATTGAATTTGACACTTGATTGACGTTCACAATTCACAATGACAATAATGACATCCAACCGAAAAGTGTTGCCAAAATCAATAATTACTGTGGGTTGCAATTTATTTTTTAAATGATGATTATTAAAATGTATAATAATTAAGGACAGGGTGCTTTCAAAAAAAATTTAAAAATTATACAAAGTCTCCTTAATTTATGTACTTTCATAAAAATATGATCTCTTCCCTGTTCACAGTAGCTTCGAATAAAAGCCCAGCCTCCATACAAAAACTTAACATGTCCTTTGACAGATATGTAACCTCAGACCCAAAAATGATGAAGAATGTCGCGGATAACATCAAGTTTGACAAATTTAAAAAAATATTTACTTAACACATTTATATTCACTCTTATGATGGAGTACAAAAGTTTGTATGACAGTCATTGGTTTATTACATTTTCATTATATTATAAAGTATTGCTTTGGCTAAGTAATAACATCCGCACGGGTTGATCGATTAGGTTAAGCTATGCTCGCCGCGTTGGGTCCGTGGATGTGTCACCATCTTTACATACCAAGACCCCTCGTGCCTCGGAAAACACGTTAAGCCCTTGGTCCCGGCTGTCATTCGTAGATCTTTGACAGTCGTTACGGGTCCTCAGAAGCCCGAAAATCTGACAACTAGTCTTACCAAAGGGTATTGTGGGTAGTGATCCTTATCCAGTAACTGGGTTGTGGAGATCAGGTAGGCATTCGCTCCATGTGAAATAATGGTATTCAGCTGTATCCGGTTAGACTAGAAGCCGACCCCAACATAGTTGGGAGAAGGCTAGGCAGACGGTGATATAAAGTATTGCTTTATGTTTGGTTTGCACAGAACAAGAGGAACTTTAGTGAGCATGGTCTTGTAACTTTTAAGTTATTCAAAGTGATTATCACGAATGTTTTACGCCCATCCTTATTTATATGAATGGAAGAGATTGGATTTTTTTTCTTTACACTATAAGTACTTCTGCCAAAAAATACTTGATCTGGCATTTTATTTGACATAAAAGCGATACTGCAAACGCTATTGCTGGCGAAAAGTTGATTGTTTTACTCTAAAATTCCGTCTATAACATCGAGAAATTAATTTGAAAGAATAGTAAAACTGCTAACACTATTCTCAATAATTTCATACGTCAAAATGTCGCTACATTACGTACATCTATCTACATAAAAACCGGGCCCCGGTAAACGTTTACCTTAGTCTAGTCTAGCTACGCCACGGATGAGGTATGAAGCGGGTCCTAGTTCAGCATTGTGTGCCTATCGTATATGTTGCGGCGCTGCTCCCGGACCTGGCGCTTCCACTTGTCCTGTTGGTGTGTCACTCTGTTGAGCACGTTGCCACGCGCTCCCATTTGCTGTGATGGCCCACCGAGGGTGCTCTCGTCCTGAAAACCAAACAAGTTCATGTTTAATGTGTGTTCCAAAAGTATCTGATAAAAGGGTAAACAAACCCTGTTCAGATTAAACTCTTACGTAATCATTAAAGGGAATTAGTTCTAGAAGGATTCAATTCCCCAAGGACCAAGGACCAAGGAAGGAAGGTTCAAGGACCTGTGTCTATGTATATTTTTGGATCAATAAACTTATTATTATTATTATTTTTTTTATAGAGGGTGTCACAACACGAGCCGCGCTTTTAAATTTGCCGCCAGTTTGTTAATGCGAGTTGATACAGTGATTTTTTCTTGACAGTTGTCACGTACAGACAACGCGATTTAAGTAGCGCGTAGCGCGTTTGAAGTATTCAAACCAACAACGTTTAATTATTGTAAAAATACATTACAAAAGTCCATCGCTCGTTTTACCCCACAGTACCCATTCCATAAATTTACACTGAGCTACCCCGTGAGCGTCCGTCCCGAATATGCTTATTCCATCCGATCACCGATTGTTTTCTTCTCGGTTTAACAATAGTATGACTCTCAGAGGCTGCTTTACACAATGCATTAACAATCTTATGATACATACTGTCAATTAATTATTCGCCTGTGATCTCGGTTGTCACAACGTTTACCGCTACAGTTAACAAGTAATAAAATAATCATATCGAAGCATTCAATTTGTAAGTGGCACTAAAAATTGGCATTCACAGGTACGTTTTCTGATCCATTTGTTTACATTTTATATCTCAATTATCTATTTTCAGATATTCTAGGAACAAACCCAAAAACACTGATTTTCAAGGAGAGATTGACACAAGAGAAAAATACGAGTTATAATACACGCTGGAAAACCCTTTTTGAAATTTTGCAATTTTTGTAAAGCGTTGTATCTGCAGTCACACATGTATGAGTTTTTTTTTGAAGCTCACCTTATACCCACGCAGAATTCAATACTTTATGAGAAAAACTGAATTTTGCCCAGTTGTAACCAAATTGAATCTTGCCTAACAGTCAGGTATTTATTTTTACTCGTGATTGTACACAACATACGAGGGGCGTTCAATGTATTCTCGGTGTGGATATGTTAGAAAAACTGAAAAACCTTGAAAAAAAAATTATTTTTCAATATAGTCTCCCATGATTTCAATACATTTGTTTGATCGCGGAAATAAGTTTATCTATTCCCTTAAAAAAATAATGTTCTTCTTGGCCCGAAAAATGCTCATTTACAGCGGACTTGAGCTCATTATCGTCAGCAAATCGCTTTCCCCTGAGGTCTTTTTTTAAATTTGGGAATAAAAAGTAGTCACTGGGGGCCAGGTCCGGGCTGTAGGGTGGGTGGTTAATTTCCTCGAACCTGCACTCTCGTACAGCAGCCTTGGAGAGCCGCGCAGTATGAACCGGTGCGTTGTCGTGAAGAAGCAACACATTCTTTGCCAGCTTTCCTCTTGTTTTTTCTTTTATTGCTTCTCTCAAAAGGCGTAAAGTGGTTGAGTATTTTTCTGCGTTGATAGTTTCACCTTTTTTTGTGTACTCGATCAATAGTATTCCTTTAGAATCCCAGAAAACTGTGGCCATGATTTTGCCAGCGGATGGAGTGACTTTGAACTTCTTCGGAGGGTCTGATCCCTTTTTGTGCCACTGCATAGACTCCTGTTTACTCTCCGGGTCATAGTGATGAACCCACGTTTCATCACCTGTAACTATCCTTTCGAAAACACTTGCTGGATCGTCGCCACACAGCTCTAAAAAATCCTTACAAGTGTCAACCCGCGCCTGCTTTTGAAGCGCAGTGAGCATGCGCGGCACCCATCTTGCACTAACTTTTGTAAGGTTGTGATAATCATGTAGTATAGTATGTATAGTACCAACGGATAGCTTAGTTATTTCTGCCAACATCGTGATTTTTACACGTGCATCTTCTAATACAAGTTTTTCGATAATTTTCACATTTTCTTCGGTAGCTGCCGTGATTGGCCCACCTGGGCGGGGATCATCCTCGATACTTTCCCTGCCTCTTTTGAATTCACTTGACCACTTCTGTACGGTCGATAATGAAGGAGCAGAGTCTTGATAAACGGCTACCATTTCTTTATGGATAGTTTTTTGAGATTTTCCTTGTTTAGTGAGGAATTTAATCACCGCACGATGCTCAATTTTCTTCAACAAACTAGCAAACAAATTAATGAAGTTATCAACATGAAATTTTATATAAATACCCTCAGATAATGTTGTTAGCTAATGATATATTTTAATTACCCACAATAATATCAAATCACCCCGATACTGAGAATACATTGAACGCCCCTCGTACCTCCGCGTATGTTGTGTACAATCACGAGTGTTCTGTTGTAATGATAAAATGTAAGGGCCCTTTTATGGAGTTGCGGTGAATAACGCGGGGCGTAAACTGGGTAAATCTGGACTGGGCATCAGGCATGGCAATGTACTTGAGCGCTTGTCGGGAAACTTTTTGTTGAATCGATTCTTTTGCGTATATCTATAATTCAATACTAATAATAAAGAAGAGTTTGTTTGTTTGCACACGGTAAAATCTGGAACTACCAATCGCATTTGATAGCTCAATTCTTGAGGAGGGCTATTAACGTTACGCTACGCCACGACGCTTAGAAGCCGAAGAAAGACAAAATAAATCGAAAAGAACGCTACGCGAAAACGAAGTAAAAGGGCGAGCGGGCGATGCTATGCGATGGGATTAGTCGGAGGAACAAGAAATTTCTCGCGGGCGAAGTCGCGGGCAGAAGCTAGAGTAGGATAATATGCAGCGGAGCACACGGCTGAGTGGCTGAATCTGCTACTGTCGATGTCGGTTCACTTTTTCTAACAACCGTTCGCATTTTAAATAAGTATGGTGTGCTACACACTTGTTCAAGACGGTATGATTCCGCACAGCCGGGGGCAAAATATATAGATTTTGCCGCCCGGCTGTGCCGAATCATCTCGACCTAAACAAGTGTGTAAAACCCGTATTTTCTAATCCTCCCTCTCGAAGAGAGGAGGTTTGAGTCCCAGCAGTGGGCACACAAGATTATGCCCCATAATTATTACCCGACAGACTCAGCTGTGGTTCCGGCTGCGCGCTCCGTAGCGGAGCACGCAAGAGACCACGCCCGCTCCGCGACGGACGCGGCACAGGCGGAGCGTCCGCGCCGCGATCCGCTCAACGCTCCGCTTCACGCGCCGCGCTAAGCTCCGGGGCTCCATAAACGAGGCCTAAGATAGGAAACGGCCTCATTTACATTCAAAAACATTTCGACACGACCTACGTATTTTAATATTTTGTTGAGCGCATAATAGTTTTTAGTTACAGAATACTTGAGTTATAGCATTCGTAAATTTCAGATTAATAATTTTGTGTAAGTTTAAATTCGACTCACCTACGTGACTATTTCATTAAGATTTTGATATATTTTTTGTGAGTAGGTTTGTGATATCATTGGCTGACGAATTATACGTAGGCAGTGTCGATTTGGCGCGAGTAAAATATATTACACAACTTTTTTTATAATATTATAACGTGTCTTTGTTACATTCTAATATTATAACTATACTTAGTAAGCAGTTTTAACATCTATACAAGAATTTTAAAATGCCGCAATACTAGTTTTTATAAATGCAGGCTCGACATGTCATCATCATCATCATTTCAGCCGAAAGACGTCCACTGCTGGTAATAGGCCTCCCCCAAGCACCTCCACTTCGGACCGGTTCTGTGTGTTCTCCATCCAACGGGTTCCTGCGGCCTTCACAAGGTCGTTGGACCACCTTATGAGGAGGCCTTCCAACGTTACGTCTTCCGGTACGCGGTCGCCACTCCAGAACCTTTCGGCCCCATCGGCCATCTGTTCTGCGAGCAATGTGCCCTGCCCACTGCCACTTAAGTTTGGCAATTGTTCGGGCTATGTCGGTTACCTTGGTTCTTCTGCGGATCTTCTCATTCCTGATTCGTTCACGCAGGGAAACTCCAAGCATAGCCCTCTCCATTGCCAACATGTAGCTTGACACGTAAGTATACCGAAACCACTAGCGGGCAGTTTGCTGTTGGTGCGCACATGGCACAAAATGGCATGAAACTTTAATTTTCGATTGATAATTACCTGCTATAAAATTTTAAGCCCGCTAAGTCAAAGACATAGTCAACATGTGTTTGCAACATCGTTTTATCATGGCAATAAAGGCAAAAAGGATAAAAGTCGACATCTATCGTGAATAACAATAGGTACATATTTTATTTTCCGGGTTCCTAGACTTCTTCTACAGAGCACGGAATCGCTGCGCCGATGTCTAAAGTATCCGTCACGAGAAGCTATACATTTTGTTAATACAGAACTTCTACTAAGTTACGTAGCGACAATTCAATAAACAAATGATCCCAAATTCAATCAACACAAAGTAACACGTGTAATACGAAACTAACGAGCAATTTTACTTGGTCGTGTTATATTTTAGCAATATAAAGCGCTGTCGTCTAATGTTTTGTGGTACCTACTGGAACGCGTCTGACCCATGGGAACGTAAACATTTGGGCCGCCATTTTGAAGTAAGTTCACGCTGACGCTGTCAATGCTGCAGATTGCAGATGCAGAATACTCGGAATCGTCTGACGACGTATCTTAACTCCCTATATAAAAATAAAATCACTACAAACTTTTTTTATTTGATTCAAAGGTTTGCGAACCCCTGAATGTGTGTTTACAAAATTTATAGCTTCTCGTGACGGATACTTTAGAGACGGCAGTACTTATAAAATTCGTGATGCTGAAAGTGCTTTGACCGCAAAACTGTGAACTCCGCCATTCAGGCAGCTATCACATCTCTGCCGCGAAACCATAGCAGCGAAACCGTAGTATTTAAGTCATGACTTGACCGTTGTACGATAAGCGAAACAGAAGCGAAACTGCCTATTCTAATGAACAGATTTCCCGCGTCATTTCGCTGATCTGTTCGGGAGCCAGTTACAACGTGTTTGTTTCGCAAATATCGGTGGCAGTCGACAAGTTTATAAAGCGAAACTTAATTTTTTTTTGGAAAATGGATGTTGATTTTACGGAAATACTAATCTAAGAGGTCCGAAGTAGACCTATATTGTTATCAGAAGCGACGAAATTTTGCTCAATCAACTACAATACAATCCAACTGACTCTCTTGATGTTTTTATTTTCGCGGCGGAGATGTGCTAAGGCCCTAAAAGCTGTCAGAATCAATATGTCATTTATGTCGTATTACGAGTAAACGGCGACTGTTCTGTGTTTTCTGTACTATAAAGAGATATTAGGGAAAGGCCATTGACCGCTATAGCCATGTTTAAACTCAAATAGATCTAGGTAAACTTACGTCTTCATTCGTGTGCTCCTGGTACGAGGCCTTAGCGCGCTTGTTGATGAGCGGGTCCAGACAGATGAGGAAGCCCATGTACACCACCAGCAACATGATGACCCAGATGACGATAATCACTACGACCTGGAAATTATGGGTCACAGCACTTTTAGTATTCTTCCTTCTGCCCACGACTTCGTCCGCGTGAAATTTCACCCTCCCCATAGGGGTAGAATTTCGAAAACCCCTTTCTTAGGGGATGCCTATTCTTCACAATGAACACACCTTGTCAATTTCATGTATCTAGGACCAGCGGTTTAGGCAGTGTGTTTATATATCGTCGCTCGCATGACTAAAAGTCCTATCTCATTTTTCTCATATTTTTGGCTGATTTGGGTTGGGACAGCTACATTTTTCTATTCGTGATAGTCACAAGCACGAAATTCCGTCAAACAAGTCTTACAAAAAGGTCTCGTGTTATAAATTAAATGATTTGTGGAGGTCAAATAGGCAGTCTCTCCATGTAAAATACTGGCATGCGGCTGCATACGGTTACACTGGAAGCCGACCCCAACATAATTGGGAAAAGGCTAGCCAGAGGCTGATATATTTCTTATTATAAGGTAGCACATCGTCGTTGCGCGTGCAAAAGCCGCTATGTGTTATTTAGTTATTTTCGGTTCTTTATGCAGTTTTAAATCGTTATTTCAATACACACATACTGTAAAAACAGCTATGTGATAAGTGCAATATTTAAACTAAAGAGTTAAGGAATGTAGCTATGTGATATTCATACATCGAAAGTTCCGCATAAACACGCTAAATGTTATAATTCATATAGCTCAAATAAGTTCACTAAAAACACATAGTGACTTTTGCACGCGTACCGACGACAACTAAATAACACATAGCGGCTTTTGCACGCGCAATGACGACATGGCAGATTTGACTGGAAACGTCGGAAGGGGACGCCCTAGGTATGTAAAGTAGCACATTCACCCCTAACAACATCATTTCACCCCACAGAGGCCTTCGGCTGGACAAAGGACATATCCACAACTACACTCTGTCCACTATGTAAACCGTTTGTTTGACAGCTACCTTAGAACGTAACTATTCCAAAATTGTTAGTAATACCTGCAAGATAGCCAAAGCCCTGTAAATTAACAAAATCAAATCAGCAGAAAACAAAATAAAAACATTTTGGTTAAATTATAAATAATGAAACGTTTCGTTAGACGTTTGTGTTACGAAACAGCAGTGCGATTCTGTAACTATCTCACAGTGAAAACTTAGGTGAATTGAGCTGTCAATAGTGTCAATTCCTAGCAAAAACAAACTCACTTTAACTAAGTTTTCACGGTGAGATGGTTACAGAATCGCACTGCTGAAGTCTAAATAGCGTTCAACGGCAGAGGTAACTGCAGCTGTCGACAAGTGTGCCGCTCGTGTATTTGAGTACGGTGTTCAAATACGCGAGCAGCATGTTGTCGACGACGGCTGCAGTGGCATCCGCCGTTGAAGAGTGCCGCTCGTGTGTATGCACACCTATTGTCCTCAAGTGACTAAACAACGACTAGACGATTCAAATATCCGTTGTTATATAACAACAAACTGTCA
Source organism: Luperina nickerlii (assembly GCA_963855955.1). Taxonomy (NCBI): domain Eukaryota; kingdom Metazoa; phylum Arthropoda; class Insecta; order Lepidoptera; family Noctuidae; genus Luperina; species Luperina nickerlii. Next base: position 7,597,929 of record OY979662.1, read on the forward strand.
GATGCATCGCCAGTTACGTTCAATTGAATGCAGGATGCCAACGTACCTTAATAATGGTTGTGTTCCTGTTCTCGTACTTGCACTCGCAGCGGGGACAGAACTCCTGCTCCCGACCCTTGATCTGGTCAGCCACGCGCGGTAGGATCACTGATTCACAGTTGCTGTCCGAAAAACAGATAAAGAATACGAATCAATTTGTGTTTTAGCAGGCGCAAGCAATATGAACGCAGAAATAATGACATAACACACCCATACATTTCAAAGCAAAAAAAAAAATAAAGAAACAAAGACATGCAAGCTAAAATCTCTGGTCACATCATGAGCGTTTTGCTATAAATCTCACCAGCGGGGTAATTGCGTAACACAAAATCAGTAGCAATTGTTATTTTTGTTTTTGTGTCTTTTATTTTTATGCGTCATGTTTGCCGCAAATAAACGTTTTCTTTCTTTCTTTCAATGTCTTTCTTTTTGACAGTTCATCATCAATCATTGCGTTATTTACGTCGTTGAGCAGACAAAATGATTTTGATGGTGTGTTACGGAATTAGGGTGCTGGTCGCTTTTATAATAACAGTCGCTGTTCATAAGAATAATGATACAAAGCCTTTGTATAATATGTATTGTTAGGTTTTTCGCCGACAAGCAAATAGGTTGTAGACACAGGAAATATACTATGTTATTTATGTCACAATACTGTGAACGCAAAGTAGCCGGGGGTCATGTGACATACGCATTTCAGAGATGCATAATCATGAATAGAAACTAAATCGCATAAGTAAATTTTGTTTAGATTTTCAATTGCGAGTACTATTGGCGATAATTTGCATAGGCGATATTGTCAGGCGATTTATAGCACATATGTTATGCACTTATTAATGCTTATTATTGCTTTTACAATAATGATACTGAGGTTGGTATGAAGTTTTTGGAATTGTTTTTGTCATACCTATTAGTGTGAAAGTAAATTAATCCATTTTGAGCTAATGTAATTCCCATAATCTTTTTAACCGTAACAATTATATGTATACAAGTGGACATAGGTATTGCTAAAAATTCCTTTTTTAATTGCTTCTATATAAATGAAAACAAAAAGGTGTTCGTTGGAAAGCGCGATATTTTCAGAACTGAACGACCTGTTTACTTTGGGATTTTTGTATGAACTATTGAAATTTGGACAGGACATCTGTCGGGTCAGCATGCATGATCAGCCTCTAATATTCCCACTGCTGGGACACAGGCCTCCTCTCAGTGAGAGGAAGTGGGCCGTAATCCACCACGCGGGCGAGTCTGGTCAGTTAGTAATATTTTTTGTTTTTTGAACGTTGCCCCACACTAGGAATTACTCCTGTATCGTGGGTGCGTTTACAAACATTTAAATCACATACACAAACAGCCAGACGCGGAACAACTACCTGTAGGCAATACAAATATTTGTTCCGTGCGGGAATTAAACCCGCGACACGCAGCGCAGCAGTCGATTGCTCAGCGACTGCGCCAACCGTCTCGTATTAAATATAAGGTAATATATTTTACTGTCTGTCAATCGCTGTTAAAAGGGCAAAGAAATTGCTCAAACGCAAGCGGAGCAGAAACATAATCGCATTGCTAAGCAAATATCCACATAGAACAGTTGCACATTTGAAGCGCCCTAGCAGTTAAAATTACACGAGTATTGTGAAATGGGTGAATTAGCTCGGATACATGCTATAGCTGCGGACATCCGGCTTCATGCTGCAGTCAACTCGAAACTGAACGACTAAAGTTCCACTATGCTGGAATATTTATGTATGTTGATCTAAATTACATTCCGCCGCGTTTGCAGCGATCAAATTATAAATATTTGCATCTAGTTTAATAGAAAGTCATCATCTGCCTGAGCAGTCCACTGGACATGGGCCCCTCTAAACACATGCCAAAAAGGCAGACTCGATCCTCGATTATTCTCATCCAGCTGCTACCAGCCGCCACAAACCAGGACATCCACCAAATAGCCAAGATAGTGATTTTATTCGCTCGGCTAATAAGTATCAATCAGAGTAGCCCAGTGGTTGAACATAACCTAGCCAAGCCTTCGACAAGTCGTTATTGATATTGGTTGGTTTGGTTTCTTAATGGTTAAATCGGACGGCTGTTTTTCAAAGATCTATAAATTTCTTGCACAATGTGTGACTAAAGCAAGCAAGGATATGAAGTCTGTTGTTACACCCAAGGATTCTACTGTTGCTTTATTACCTTATACGACATTGACAGAGACCAGGATGCTAATTTATTCTTCTAGAATACGTCACTTATTAATCAAATACGCTTAGCAAATTATAGCTTAATGCAACACAAAGTAGGCCGAGATCTATAAACGTTACTTAGCACGCTCTTTGGTTAAGCGTTACTCAAATTCAAAACACGAGCTATGCAACGTTTATAGACCTCAGACTTCCTGTACGTCTTTCCAGAGCCGCACTAACGTGCGGTCAAATAAAATATATTCTATAACATTAGCAGAAAGCAATGCAATAGTCTACTGACATATCAAACAACGAAGCAGCAAAATGCAACAAATGAGAACACAATTGCAAAATGCATCTACATTCAGACAAATTGAACAAATAGTGTGACTACAATGGCATAGGCAGTGCATTGCTGATTGAGAGATCTTCTGAGCCATTAAACTATTGAGGTGGCTCAATTGCAGCAGAGAGCATTGACATAGGCATAATGCAGTTGTCTCATTTTATCATAAATTAGCTTTTGCCCGCGGTTTCGCCCGCGTGGATATCGGGAAGTATCCCACGGGTAATACAATTGTTTTCATATAACTCTATTGTTTTACGTATGTACTGTATTGACTTAAATAGCCAGTCACAATTTTGGGTTCCATAATCCCCCCCCCCCCGCCACCCACATGCTTGATCCCTCATTTATTTTTATGGGGAGTGCCATCCCTTAACATTTTTCATTGATATAGTGCAAAGGTCTAAAAGTAAAATGGCTGCATGGCCTCTGGAAGACAATGACGAAAATATAAGTGTTCCATTTCTGCCACTTAGCAATGGTACCCTAAAAAATGCCATTTGGGTTAGAATAATAAAACGTTATTTAAAAAAAATATAAAAAGCTTTACTTGTTATCTGAGAGCAGATTTTTCCATCTTCAGATATCACCAATAAATAAAATTGATGTTACAACAGCTTTTGTATAGAATATATTTTCAAACTAAGTTTTGAGGATTGAAAAATCAGCTCTTGATAATAAAATTATTTTCTTACCATTTGTTTGGTGGTACATTGGCAGATTTCATGAAAGGGCTTCGGTCAGCACCCGCTGTGTTGTTCAGCACAGCAGCTGGGCTCGGGCAGACACATTTGCAACGGTTATCTTCATAGGAATGCCCCTGTAATGCGGTAATTGAGATAATATTAGGTTTAATTTGATAAGTTGTTGTGCCTAATTAAAAGCAATAGGACTTGTTCACTATATATATAAATAAAACAAAGTCAGGGTTGGTTACAACATTTAATAATAAGAATGGACCGATTTTTATGATATTTAATTTGTTGGATTTGTCTCTGACCCAAATAGCAGAATCACTATTAAAACATCAAAACATTCAGGGAAAAGGTAATTCACTTTCTCATACATTTTTTATGGAATGGTTTTTAATGATATCTCGAGAATGGGATGACTAATTTCGATTCTGGGGCTGTACGAAGTTCGCTGGGTCAACTAGTAACATATAATTGTAATAACAACCTGGCTTGTTGGTTCCAAGGTTGGTCGTGGTTTCCAAGATTTCTAGGTTGGGCAGTGTTATAGGGTTATTCCATCAGGAATTTCTAAGCAGCATCCCGGAGTCTGGATTTGTGCCTAATTGACGGCAACAGGCTTGTCTATCACATGGAACTTATAAATAACTGGCATAATGTGGGTGTACACTTCTGATAGGCAGAAGTGTTTCCTTAAGGGATTTCAGGCATTATGTTATAATAAAAAAAAAGATACAAAATTAGGGTGAAACATGAATTGCTATGTCTTCCGAACAATGCCATATTAGCACAACAAAGGAAAACTGTATTTTGGCTTTTGTTATCAGAAATCTTTACTGATAGTACATTATAGGTGCTAGCTAGGCTGCAAGTTTGAAACTGGGCAAGTACAAATCAATCAATCTGCCTAGCCTTCTCACAACTATGTTGGGGTCAGCTTCCAGTCTAACCCGATGCAGCTGGATACCAGTATTTTACATGGAGCAACTGCCTATCTGTCCTCCACAATCCAATAACTAACCAAGAGGTATTGTGTTACTCAGTGGGTAAGACTGGTTGTCAGATTTTTGGGCTTCTGACGACCTGTAACAACTGTCAAAGACCCAAGAATGACAGCCAGGACCAACAGATTAACATGCTATCCGAGGCACAGAGGGGTCTCAGTATGCAAAATATGGTCACCCATCTACAGATGGATGCGGCAAGTGTATCTTAATGTGATGAATTGCCCAAAAAAAGTACAAATGTGACAATAATAGCCTAAACTGGTACTTTTATTGTTCTGGCTCACACAATTGAAACTAAATGACAATGGCTATCAGTACCTAGTATACTGTTTAGATTTCAAAATGCAGTGTGATTGAGATTTCCTGTTGGAAAACAGTCTCATGATCTAGATTTATCCCAATTAAAGGAACTATGAAGGAACAGTTTTAGATTTCAACTCTCCATTAACCCTTTATATAATATATGAAATATGGATCCATGCAGGACACAGTGGCTTTTTAATTGTTTCTGTTATCACAGCACTCAACTGGTTAAGGGCTCTTGTATAGGAGACCACAATTTTGGCATTTGCCTAATATCACACACATAATATGACAGATCATCAAAATCTGAAGAATGATCAGTGATGTTTATTTTTAACAGTGAAGAGATTTTTGTTCTCAAGTTAATAACATGAATCTGATTGCTACCATCCTTTGATAAGCATACATTCCCTATTTTCGTAAAGTTCAACAAGATCATAACAAAATGTAATAATATGGTGGAACCAAAAATATAGGCGTCGCCTTCCTTCTAAAAGTAGTCTAAAAATAGTTCAACAATTTCTAATGCAAACTAGCAAGAATGCAAATAATTAAATATGTAAATGCAACTGAAGTGGTAAGATTTAACCGTCTGATAAATGAAGGAAGGACATATCAGCGGTCGTTAACAAAATGCAATAAAACAAAGATTGTGAGATTCATTGAGGTAAAAGGAGGAAACCTATTGAAAGTTGCGCAGAAAAACGACACTTCGCTCACAAGGAAAATATCAACACCAAATGCAGCTTAGAGAATTTTAATATCATACGCCCGTCACTAGAACGAATGATTCAAATATTGATATAAATTATATACAATATCACAAAAAAACAGACAAAACGGCACACGTCTGAAAAAAATATTTTTCATACTTACAGACACAAAAACGGCACAAGTCGCAGCGAAAACAAGCACGATTAACTTGCAATACATTTTGAATAACTAGGCAAACTATATCTGTGCCCAAAACTATAAGTAATAAGTATGACGATTTTGTAACAAATAATAAATCAATTTGTTACCACAACAGTACTAACAGCAGCCATTGACATTTTGATTTTATGTGCAATTATTGATGATAAATGATAATTCTATTATGTGAAGTTACCAGCTACGAAAAAAAGTCTATGGTTTTGAGGAGTTTAGATTTTGGAATGTTGGAATGTTTAAAAACCCGAATTTTGTATTATCTAAAGGAGGAAATAATTTCTTGCCCTTGTTTATGTATTTAATCCCATCTTTATTTATTTAGTTATCTCATAATATTGCCGCGGGGCTTCTCTCGTGAGACGGACTCTACGTATAATAAACAGAGATAGCGCTTCAAGTTTCATGTCGGTATGCAACTGACTTGCATTTGCTATTTTGTCCATAGATGTCGCGGGCCCTGCCACCCCTGAATTTTAAGAAGTTGCACCATGAGATGGCGCTACTGGTCTTGGTTTTTAGCCTGCTGTAGAACTTTTGCAATAAAATTGCGTGTAAATTATCATTTACCAAGGAATCAGGCAGTTTGAGTAAGAAAGTGAAGCTATTTGTCTATTTTAAAGCGTATAGGTTGGTTTGTATATTATATATAACCTATATATTATAGTAAATAGTAATGGCGGCTGTAATTTTTTTTAATTTTTCATCGTGGGTGTCGTTTTTAAGGTTTTCAAGGAGGTCAAAATGAAAATCCAAGACTGCGGCCGTATTTTTTTTTTCATTTTTTATTATGGGTGTCGTTTTCATGGTTTTAAAGGGCGCTAAAGCCGATAGTGAGGTCAAAATTAAAATACAATATGGCGGCTGTTAAACTTTTTTTTGTTAATAGATATTTTTTTTTTTGTATCTGATTAGTGACCACGTCTGCCTAAACTAGACCCGGCCTAGTGCCTGCTTACCAATTCTGAAAACCAATGCACGCCACTGATTCCCCTTCGATTGTCAAAAATATGTTGAACTGTCATGTGACATTTTAAAAGCTTGAGGCACTGTTATTGTGCGTAGGTACACCTGTATAACGGGTACCGTACATCAGTGCCTCAAGTTTTTAAAAATTATATACTATGTATATTTTGAAATGTCACTTAAATTTATTTTTTTCTTTTTAGTTCGCGTTATTCTTTCTTTTTTAGGTTACGTTTTTATTTAAACAAAAGCTTGTTATTAAAAACTTTTATGATTTTAATTTTATTTTTTTATTTTATTTTTAAAGATTTATTATTATAATTTTTTTGACCATTTTTTATTTATTTATTTACATTATTTTATTGATTTATACCATTGACACTATTTACACTAAGAACATTACTTACATTATTGACATTATTTACACCATTTACTTTATTTATACCACTGATGTTATTTAGTTCCTATAAATATTACCACCTGTTTGTTTTATATTTTAATTGAACGAATCGTTTTGATTGTTCACGTATCGTTTTCTACTCTTCAAGTCCTTTCATTTGATACCCATTTTAAGGGGGTTGAAAAAAATTTAATCCGCTATCTTGTAGCGGTGGCCATATTTAATTTAGAGTGTTGTTACTAAATTTATCGTTTTCTACTTTTCAAGCTCTTTCATTTCATACCCATACTAAGGGAATTGTAAAAAAATGTAATCCGCCATCTTGGAGCGGTGGCCATATTGAACTTAGTGTAATGTTACTAACTTTATCGTTTTCTACTCTTCAACAGTGCCGTAACTAGCCTTTTATGCGCCCGGTGCGAGCTTTCAAAACTGCGCCCTTGAAAAATGCTCTAACCAGGCTCTGACAATAAAGTGGACAAATGTGCATAAAAATAAATCTATCTATTTTTTGTTTACGAAGGTATAGGTACTTAGTAGATTTCTTTAAGATAAAAATTGTTTATTCAAAAATATTTGCTCAAATACAGAAATGACACAAAGTACTCGATAGTAAAGACCCAAGGCTAAGGTAAACCGTAATCACAAGAAAAGGACAGCTACCTACTCAAAGATTTACTTTCCGCGCTTTTCTCAATGCGAAGTCCTTGATTACATTGTCATACGACAGGAGCCGTGCTATGTCGCGTTCAATCGACAAAATCGCTAGGCCAGACAATCTTTCTTGGCCCATCGTCGAGCGCAGGTACGTCTTTATTAATTTGAGCTTACTGAATGATCTCTCGCAGGAAGCTACAGTCACTGGCATCGTTAAAAATATCTTTATAGCGACTACTACATTGGGAAACATTTCCTTTAAATCCAGTTCCACTATAGCTTTGAGAAGACCCATACTTGACTGACATTCACATTTATCAAATAATGTAGTCGCTTCAACTTGACTCTTCAAAGTTTCTATTTCGGCCCAAAATTCTGTGGCATTTATATCTGCAGAATATTTGATACTCAAATCAGCTGCATGTTTTTTTAGTTCTTCAACCGAATATGTAGTTATGTGTTTTACGGTCAAAAAACCGAAAGAGTGGTGCATGTCGCGTAGTTTTTCGAATCGCCATTTTAATTCAGAAATTATTGTATCTATTGCTTCATTTATCTGAATTTTGAAACTTTGTTGCTGAGTAATGTAGTAGCCGGCGTCTGAACTTTCACTTAAATCGTGTCTTTTTACTCGCTTTCGTCGCTTTTCAGGAAAATTGTCTTCAATGTCACATTGTTCACAAATTCTTTTTGCCTTTTCGAAAACAATGTCCACAGTGTCGCGAATATTCTGAATCTGGCTTGTTAATCCCTTGATTAATTCAGAGGCTTTGTCGATAGTAATGGTTTTAGACTGTAGAGCTACATTCACTCTGTCAACAGATTCCAAAATTTGATCCCAAATTTGCAGAGTACATATGAATTTATAATTAATTAGGTCCATTATACTTTTAGCTGTAGCGATTGTTTCCGCATTATAATCATTGGTAGTTAGAATCTTTAGCACACACCTGATTTGGGGTATTTGCGTGTTCAAAGCTTTGACGGGCCTAGCTTTAGAGGCCCATCTAGTGTCGGCGTGTTTTTTCAATGAAATATTTAAGTGTTTCATTAAAGTTTCCCATCTGACCGTTGAACTCGAAAAAAACACAAATATTTTCTGGATTAATCCAAAAAATGTGATCATGTCAGGTGTCACACTAGCAGCGTGTACGCCAGATAAATTCAAAGAATGCGCTGCGCACGGCACGTAATCAGCATTTTCATTAATTTGTTTTATTTTGGCTTGGACTCCGTTATATTTACCGGCCATATTACTACCATTGTCGTAGCCTTGGCCACGAAGATCTTGAATATTCAATCCATCAACTTCTAATTTCTCTAAAATCTCTTTCGACAATCCCTCGCCCGATTTTTCATGAGACTGGATGAAATCTATGAAACCGATACCGTTCTGACGCGTCACGTCACGACACATCAGACAAATATGTGGGGAATTCGAGACCGCGTAGGCGAGTAGTAATACACTGAAGTGAGTTGTAAATAGGTAACGATTAATTTATTACGATATCAAGTAACTAAAGCTAGCAGTTACACTTGACACGAAAAAGTAAAATTAAATAAGGTTACATGAATGGTAAAACTACTAGAAACACGAAGCTCGCCGTAAACTATTACGGCGAGCTTCGGCGAGTAAAATATGATCGGGGGTCAGAGAGGACCTCGCACGATCGTAGTTCAGCACAGACTGAAGCTCAGAACCAAAACTCTCCCAAATCTGCCGTTCACTAAACAAAGGACGCGGCAAATCCACATCTGCAGTTCCTAAACAAAGGAAGCGGCAAAACGATTGCCTTTTAAAAGTACAATAAAACACGAGAAATACAAATGGGTACAATACAAGACAACTAAAAATAACAGAACAATGAACCTTAACTATAAATAGCAAATGGGTACAATACAAGATAACTAAACATAATAGGACAATGAAGAACCTTAACTAAAAGTAAAGAATCATGAAAAACAATAGTACCTATAACTTAAATCGCTTGCAGATGTTCAACGTGGGAAAAACACAAAAATGAAACTTTCTAAAAATTATTACAATAAGTTCCTCTATAAAAATATTACATTCTTAAAACTATGCAAGGGATGGGTACGTAAGACAGTCCCTACAGTACCCCCTACCAGTGATAAAGATCACGAAACACCTGCCTGATAGTAATCAGGAAATTTAACTCGCCTACCAGAACGGCGAGGAATATGCTTGCCAGGCCAACTTAGGTTCCAGTGAGTCGGAACCGGTTGCCGCATAGTTCACGGTGAGTCGGAACTGTCTGCGAAGATGTCCCCAGTGAGTCGGGGTGGCGCGGGCGCTGCGTTATGGTTCCAGTGAGTCGGAACCGGTTGCCGCATAGTTCACGGTGAGTCGGAACTGTCTGCGAAGATGTCCCCAGTGAGTCGGGGTGGCGCGGGCGCTGCGTTATGGTTCCAGTGAGTCGGAACCGGTTGCCGCATAGTTCACGGTGAGTCGGAACTGTCTGCGAAGATGTCCCCAGTGAGTCGGGGTGGCGCGGGCGCTGCGTTATGCTCCAGTGCGTCGGATGTGGTACAGCGCCGGGTTGAGGCTGGCTGCTGCGTCGACCAGGAGAGGAATTGAGCTCTTCTTGTTGACCGGCCGAAAGTGCAGTGTGCTGTGCCGAGGTTGCTGATGAGGCTGAGGGTGATGACCAGGTATGCGCGGTCGCTGCATGCTGGTGGTCAGGATACCCGTTGAAGCCGTGGGAGCTGGCTGGCTGGGAATGCGCGTCATCCGCCGCTAGTGACTCCCGCTGGATCGCTCGCCATTTTAACACGTACTTTGATTTAGCACTCGCGAAACTCTTTACGCACTGTCACGAACTCACGCTATATGATAGCTTTTATCACGTCGGGGTCACCACTGTGCGGAATTCGTGACCGTGGTGGGCGAGTAATACACTGAAGTGAGTTGTAAATAAGTAACGATTAATTTATTACGATATCAAGTAACTAAAGCTAGCAGTTACACTTGACACGAAAAAGTAAAATTAAATAAGGTTACATGAATGGTAAAACTACTAGAAACACGAAGCTCGCCGTAAACTATTACGGCGAGCTTCGGCGAGTAAAATATGATCGGGGGTCAGAGAGGACCTCGCACGATCGTAGTTCAGCACAGACTGAAGCTCAGAACCAAAACTCTCCCAAATCTGCCGTTCACTAAACAAAGGACGCGGCAAATCCACATCTGCAGTTCCTAAACAAAGGAAGCGGCAAAACGATTGCCTTTTAAAAGTACAATAAAACACGAGAAATACAAATGGGTACAATACAAGACAACTAAAAATAACAGAACAATGAACCTTAACTATAAATAGCAAATGGGTACAATACAAGATAACTAAACATAATAGGACAATGAAGAACCTTAACTAAAAGTAAAGAATCATGAAAAACAATAGTACCTATAACTTAAATCGCTTGCAGATGTTCAACGTGGGAAAAACACAAAAATGAAACTTTCTAAAAATTATTACAATAAGTTCCTCTATAAAAATATTACATTCTTAAAACTATGCAAGGGATGGGTACGTAAGACACAGTCCCTACAAATATAAAACCACCTTTACAAGTGTTGTTGTTTCAAGATCGCTTGAAAAATGCCATATAGATATAGATAGTACAGAGGGCGCGTCTACACCATATTCGCAATAAAACAAAATGTACCTACTAACTACCATGCATGAAACAAAACTAGATACTGGTCTGGTCATTTCTGCGCCCCTCCAGGGTCTGCGCCCTGTGCCTGGGCACCGCTGGCACCGCCCTAGTTACGGCACTGCTCTTCAAGCCCTTTCATTTGATATCCCTAATAGGGGGTTGAGATAAAATATATAATCCGCCATCTTGGAGCGGAGACCATATTGAAATTATTACAATATTGAGTATTGCACATTGTATTGTTACCAGAACTAAAGGTGTATGCCAGCTCAATTGGATACCAACAAATGGTCGAAAAATGGTTTGCAAATTTTGAACGGACAGCTTACATACAATATTTACATACTAACAGTGCAAAATAAATAAAAGCTGTTAAATTACTTAAATTACCATCGATTCTGAAAGAAGAAGATCGCCGTACTACACAATAATCCCTAAAAAATATTTGCCGATCCAAAATGTAAACTAATCATGGCGCGGAGCTGGCTGAACCCTATAATCCTGACCGCGGTGTCCCGAGGTATTTGCGACCTAAAAATAACACACAGCGTTTGCACAAGCCAATAGAGCAAGCTATAAAAAATTAATTACATTTTTAATCTGCAAAAACGTGAGCAGAAGATGGATTAGAGGGATATAAAGTTACTGGAAGCGTCAAGAGGATCCTTTGTAAGGTGCGATCCGAATTGTTAGAGATCATAGGACTTGGGTGTGAGTAATAATTTAGGCTGAATAGAGGCATTTTCATTTCTTCGGTTGTTTAAAAAAATGATGAGTGTTAAGAAAAGATATTAAGTTACTTACCACAAACTTAGAAATGAAGTTATCCGGAAACTAACCGGAGTTACCGACATAGCTTGCAGAGTAAGCAAGCTGAAGTGGCAGTGGGCTGGCCATGTTTGTCGAAGGACTGATGGCAGGTGGAGCAGACGAGTCCTGGAGCAATGTACGACCTCAAAAAGGTGGCTGGAACAGACTGGATGCGGAAGATGGCGGAGGACAGGGTGTTGTAGCGCAGCATGGAGAGGCTTATGTCCAGCAGTGGACTGCAATAGGCTGCGTTGATTGATTGATTGATCTACTTACCTATTTTAAACTATTATTAGTTATCTTATAATAATAAGCAGAAATTATTTCGTTCAACTGAAAGTCGTTTTACAACTTAACTAACGACCCTTTTCTCGCCTCCTGCTTCGCACGGTTTTTACCGACTTCAAAAAAAAGGAGGTTATCAATTCGACAATCGACACGTATGTATGTAATATTATTGTAATTGCATTATTCACATAGGACAATCTATTAGGGTTTCCAAACAAATATACAAATATAGAGGTAGGTATGTATGTATGTATGTTTGTCCACGCATTTCTCCGCTATATTAATCGGATCGTGACTATATTTTTATTGGCTTACATTTACTTCAACTTAGGGAACAGTGCACGTTTCGTCAATATCGATTCAGAAATTTACAAGATATGGACTAATACGTGTAAGTGTGACGGCCTGGCTTATTGACATGAGCTATGGGTGTAGTGTCAAAAGGAAAACATCTCAAAACCTTGGTCAAAACTAAGTCATCTCAAAACTAAAAATTACAAAATAAAATGTATGTACTTAATTAAAAAAATTAAATCGACTTCAGAAAGAAATTAACTGAAAATTATGAAATAACTTTAATTTCGGAAGTCGATGGCAATAAACTAAACCTAAATAAAATACAGATCCCAAGACCTCGACTTCCGAAATTTAAGTTATTTCATAATTTTGAATTAATTTCTTTTGAAGTCGATTTACTTTTATAAATTACTTTTTTACGACTTGATATGTAAGTTTAACTTCCGTAATAAATTCTCTAAATGATGGTGAAAACTGCATCAATATCTGTTGCGTAGTTTAGAATAACGCGGTCACACAGACAGGCAAGAAAAGCGACTCCAATTTATAGTATTATGTACACCTCAATATACCATTTTTAAGTAGTTATATTAGTTTATCAGTTAAAGTATAGTACTTAAGTAGTTTAACCTACCTACAGCAAACCGCCAGAACCACGAACAAAACTCATCGATCTAACGTCTCATCCAGCGCAATTTATTGCTGCGCCGGCCCTCAGTAGCCCCGAGGCGAACACATCGGACCTAATGTGATTTTATGGAGACCATAGGATGCCGATTAGATGGTACTTGCTGGGGTCGCAGTCGGACTCACTAATTTAATTTTTATAATTCAATGTAATGTATCTTCTGTTACAAATCGGTTTCTAGCTAATATTCGACAGTGCTCAATTTGATTGGAGTTTGGTTAAATTAACTTTCGATAATTGGATGGGAATTTTAAGTGGTAGGTACTTAATTTGAAATCATTCACAATTACTTGCTTGTGTTATTGTATCTATAGGTTCTTTGTCTTCGGTAGGTACCTACAGACGCCAGCACATCAAGCTACCCGAAACTGTTAAAATTCCCCAATCAACTTTGAATCTTTTTATTGGTTTAGCGATAAAGTTGAAAATCTATTAAAGAAATTTGACAGATTGTAGTTGCTTGTTGTGCTGGCCTCTGTACCTACTGTGTTTGAGGTGAAGGAGCAGTGGTGGCCCAGTGGTAAAGGCAGCGACTTACGAGTTGTAGGCCGTATATAGGTTCGAACTCAGACAGGTCTTTACTTTGTGTAAATTATTTCATTACTACTCCTACCACTCCACCTCAAAACCGTGAAAGAAAACATTGCGAGGAAACCGGCATGTCCTAGAACCAAAAATTTGAAGGCATGTGACATCTACTCTACCAAGCCGCATTTGACCCGTGAGGTAGATTATGGTCCATTCCCTCTCGCAGACAGGAGGCATGTGTCCCAGCAGTGAGAACATTATAGGGTAATTATGTGTCTGAAAAGTCAAGTCAGTCATAATGACTCCATAGTAAACGAAACTAACGTAAGTACTGAGGAAGGAGGAATATTATTATAATTATTACCAAGTAGGGACTATAGAGGCTAAAAGAGACCCTTAATGTAGGTAATTAAACAGCAATAGGATTTCTTCAGATTATACGAGTATTGATTGATTGATTTTGATTTTTCATGGTCTTTATTACTTCAAAGGTTGTTACAAACAGTGTTTACAAATGATCTTATTCTATTTGTACACAGATAGTGATTAATTTTTGTTAAATAGGCTATATTTCGCCTTTACAAACATTAAAACATATTTTTAATGACATATTTTGAATTGACATGAATTGACTTATATTGCATCGTTTAACTACTAGGTATGTGCAAGTCTTAGTATGGACCCACATAATATTTAATGTTTAAGTTACGAAATGTACGGTTTATTATAATGTTATATAGTAGTATTGATTGATAGGTACTAACATTTCCACGTTAAAACTAGCACTGACTCCACTAAACAAAACTACCTACCTAATAAAAATATTTGACACTTGCTTGAACGTTCGAATGGAAGACCCACTCAATTATAACCAGCCTGAATTTAAAAAGGTAAGGCTACATATCTATGTAGCCTTACCTTTTTTAATGCAGCCTCTACAGTACCTACAGTCCGGACGTAGAATATGCGTATGAGGCCGTTTACACATAATATGTAAAGGGCCTGACACCTGTCAGTGCGACAATTGTAGTACAGACACCAGCATATCAAGCTACTACAATCTGACAATTTTCTTTATAAGATTTTCAACTTTATCGCTAAAACATTAGGTTCAAAGTTGATTGGGAAAATTTGACCGTTTCGGGTGTCTTGATGTGCTGGTGTCTGTACATAAAGACCAAATTCGCAAAACTCGTTTTCGCTTTTATGAAACTGATAGGTGTCAAGAACGCATTATCTCTTCAGCCGAAGTGAGTCAAATGAAGTCGTCGAAAGGCGTATCTGCAGTGGGACATTAATAGGCTGGTATTATTATTATAAATTACTTAGTTTTTTGGCCGAACGGAGGCAGAGACAATACTT
Organism: Luperina nickerlii; assembly: GCA_963855955.1. Lineage (NCBI taxonomy): Eukaryota > Metazoa > Arthropoda > Insecta > Lepidoptera > Noctuidae > Luperina > Luperina nickerlii. Next base: position 7,613,103 of record OY979662.1, read on the forward strand.
AACACTTCCATCTCACCTGTGCCGTCCAAGAAAGTTAGCTAACGGCTCCCGAGGCGGCCTTCCCAATGTAACTCTGAGCAAGTTACCACCTCACGGTACGTGGTAGCCATTGTAATATTAATGCACGTTTGAGGGTAACTGTCACGAGCGGCTGCTGTACGTACTTGTGCCCTTAATCACAATAACAATAACATGCGGGTACAGGGTGCTGCCGAGGAGCGTCCTGTTTGCCCTTTGATCGGGATTTTTTTGAAATGTCGTGCACTAATGAAATAACCTGCTCAATTTTGTTCAGAACCCTAATAGCGTAACACTCTGTAGCAATGGCTTTAATTTTGTTAGCTCAAAATTACTCACATTCATTATGTTATTCACGTCGTTGAGCAGACAAATTCTTCGAACATATGAAACAATGGATTAGCTTATTACCTTTAAAATGGTTCAGTTTGTGATTGATACTTTAATACAAAACAAACAACTTAGTACTGGGCTAAGTTGTCAGTTTTGTATAAAGAACTGTATGTCGATCATTGATATTATGTTCTTATTACAAAAAATGGCTCGATAGTTTTAACCATGTCAAAAGAAAAACCTTGTTCTGTAATAAGACCGCTAGAGTTTCCCCAGCCCACAGATTTGAAACATCCTATAGGCCTGCCTCCGCAACCCTATCCCAAAGGCAATTATGAAGGCGAGTGAACTGCAATCAAAAACGTAACAAAACCAAGTTTAGCCGAGAAACACTCGTTAATATTTCATAAGCTATCGAATTAGGTGGCATGTTAATCACCAGATATTCAACCCCTTATAATTACGGCAAAAACAACGGCTCCTAAACGAAAAAGCTTAATCTAATTTTAATTTTAATAATATCAAACCGCCAGGGATGCTGCTTTTCCTCTCGCTTTGTTGTCATGATGAAGATTTCCACTGCCACCCGATTTATTCTGTAAAAATCTCAGCGTGAAAACTTAAGTGAAGGGAGCTGTCAGTCCACCTGTTATGTAGTGCTATTCTATACAAATCTCACCGTGATAACTTGGGTGAAATGAGCTTAAAGTGAGCTGTCATTAGTGTCAATCCCTAGCATCAGATGGAGTGACAGCTCACTTCACCTAACTTCTCACGGTGAGATTCTAACAGAATCGACCAGCTGTATCTAGATAAACTTGCTAGTGAAAATAAGTGCTAACCTACATCTACAATTCTATATACACATTTTCCATGCAGCCCATCTATTTTCAGCGCAGCGCAGTGTCTGTGACTGAACGTGATTTTTCATTTAATAGGAAATTGGCCACTTATACTTTTTCATCATGGCGAAATATTTAAGGATTTAGAATCGGCCGAATTAACCGAAACTATTTCCAGCGTTGAATGCTTCGAATTATTTTAATTTATTTAGAGTGGGTATTTAAATCAGACACAAGTCGGCTCCAATAATGTTGAGTTGATTACAGAAAAGTGTGGAGCTATAAAAACTTTTCCATGGTCACAAAAACAGCATAAACACTCCTCAGCACTCTTGAAACAAAAGAAAACACCTCTCCCACTCAATTTGTGTGAAGTCATTCAATTACCTCTCACTTAGCGCCGTCCACCATCCATCTCAACTCCAACTTTAAATGAACATAATATTTTAAGAGGAAACAGATCAGTATAACAATTTATCTCTTTTCTCAGCTGCCTAACACACTCTATTGTTGTGGCAATTTGTAAAAGTTAACTCACTGAGTGCCAAACTTAGGGAAAACCGACCACTTTAGTCTGACACTTCAAATACTAAGGTTCTACTTCTAAAGGTAGGAATAATTGCTGCGGAGAGGGAAGGGTGGAGGGTCTAGACAGACTGGTCAGAAAGAAATGATGATTAGAACCATTTATCATTTTAATACGAATCCCGCCCTTGTTAATAGGGTGTTTGGGGGATTAATAGATGTAACATTATTTTCATTGTTAATTTTGCGGGTTTGTTATATGTAATTACGCTGTGTCGGTCATTCGCAATGAATTTATTATGAACCTATCTCGTGTAGAAAGGGTTAATTTTAATGTTGCCGTGTTTCTGTTGTAGAGGCCAGTTTGTTAACGACATCATGTATAATGTCGGTACCTACTTAAAATGTGTACGACTCTTTAGCAATTATGTATATCCTGCTACATTAATTCATCTTACGTGACGTAGTGTAAAAAGCTATACTAAATCAGAATCACGCGATGTACTCGTATAAACATGGGAATGATCAAAATCAAATCATTTTTATTTCAGAAATACATCTATGTTTGAATTTACACCAGATTACAAATTATTTATTATTTATAATTACATTATTACATAACATTCAATATTACAATATCTACTTTACAACTAAGCAATAGGTAAGTATTATTTTAGCTGGAATATTAATTCCCTTATACGAGAAATAGTTATTTCGTATTATATATATATGGCCCTCAATATCCCATTGTCCGATTTATATATTGGGCTCATAAAGGAGGCCTGCGACTTTCTCATGACTGCGTAAAAGTCATTGACCCTGCTTTTTTCTACCCTTATCTTATTATGCTAAGGTATTTAAATAATGACTGCTAAGGTGGAGAAAACTATAGATATCGAATACAGGAGACCCTCTATCAAGTCTAAAAGATTTGTCCATCCAACTACATAGAAAGATGCTTATTATTTTGGCTTGGGTACTTATTTAGCAGTCTGTGCCCTTTCTGGGTCGAGCTGGTACAAGTTTGTAGGTACCGCTTGTGGTACACATGTGTAACTGCTCTTCCTAATGAAGTTAAAAAACACGGGTGATAATAGGAAAGCCGAATCCATTAGCCACAGCTGCGGTCTGCTACGAGAGCCATGGAGTATTCCATGCTTGGCATCAGGCTAATATATTGAGTTCCAGACGTTGAGAAACGAAGACGTATGAAGGTCTTTGATATCAGAAAGCGTATTATGGAACTCAATGGAGTTAGGCAGGACACCTGGCAAGGGGCAGTGATACAGGTGGAGTAATGCTGTGACAGAGAGGCGTCCAAGGACTGGAAGACGAGATGTCGGTCGTCCGGCGACGAGATGGGCGGACGAAACTGTTGCCATCGCGGGTAAAACCTGGATAAGGCTGGCACAGGAGCGTGGGGCCAAGAAAAGAGAGGTCTATACCCAGTAGTGGGTGATGTCAGTCTGTGGACGGTGGTATATTCTGCTAATAGAAAATCCTCCGGAAAAGTGTTAAAAAGAACTTAAAATCCATCCAATAACTCGAACTCCCAACACCTTCCCGTAACCCATAAAGTACAGTTTCCAATCCTCTTACAAATAACTTCCGAGAATAGGCACTCTTTACTCGTAGTGTCAAAAAAGCGACAATACGAAATTCTAAAGGCAAAACCGTAGAAACACTAAACACATATTTCTGATGGTTTATGAAACATGCAAAACGTATCCGTGCCTTGTATTTTATACGACATTTTGTCATCTGCCCACCCTTGCAAGACGTGGTTTGGGTGCGTAAAACGCAGAACATCTAGTAACTTATGTATTTGTGTTAAACTTTTGTTTTTTGTACATTGCGTCTGTTTTTTAGGTGAAGCTGAAAAGGAAAATGAAGGATAAAAACAATGTTTTAGAGAGGACGCTTAAAACGTCTTAGGCTACTGTCTGCTTACTCATAACTTGGACGAATAATCAGTGTGTCTAGGAATAATACGATAAATACCACCAAGTATCTAAATACCAAGAAAAAACCTGCGAAATGCGAGTCAGACTCACACACGATGGGCACCACCGTACAATATTTAATACTACATATTAAAAAAACATGTTTCTTGTCTGGGTCCCCATACAAGAAACGTAACCCTTTAATTTATCTTACTAGCTTCCGCCCGCGGCTTCGCACGCGAGGTGTGTCGATAAAAACTATTCTATGTACTTCTCCGGGATGCAATCTATCTCTCTGCCAAATTTTATCGAAGTCCGTTAAGTGGTTTAGGCGTAAAAAGGTAACATACAGCAGACAGACAGACATACAGACAGACAGAGTTACTTTCGAATGTATAATTAGTATGGATTATTTATTGTTATACCGGGCATAGTAGCTGTATTAGTTACCCGTGGATTTGTATGAACCCGTACATATGGCGCCGCGGCTGGCGGCGGCGGCGAGTTTTGATAAGTCTTGATACCGCGGCGGCGGAAAACGCTGCCGTTGCGGCGCTATGTTTAAAAGCTCTTAGTAATAGGGTCCCGTTGGCACCCATTAGATACGGAACCCTAAAAAGACATCATCTTATATTTACTAGCTTAGTACTTATCATTCTAAGTAAGGTCTAGATCTGCATCAAAACTACGTCAAACGTTTTCAAAATCAACGGGTACGATTCCCGGCTAGAAATATTGATTTTACAAAAATCCAATGATGCAGTTGTAGTTTTCATCAAAATCGAGCCCGAGACTCCTTTGAATACTTTTCGCTATTCCTCATAGTTCCGGAATTGGCCATCCAAGCCCACTTGAAAAATTCACCCTGTATACTTTCATATTCAACAACAAGCCGACTCTAACATAGTTGGGAAAAGGCTAGGCGGATGATGATCATACTTTCATATGCGTTTAGTAAAAAGCTGTTATTTTGTTTGACATTACAAACAGACACTTCAATGGGGATTGTCCAAAATTTCTAACCATTAGATTTTATTTTATTTTTTGAAAATTTAGAGTATTTTGAGAAACTAATTTGAATATTTTGATGATTGGCTCGATAGTTATTTAATAAAAAAATATTGAATTATTTTAAGTTTTTAAGGTAGGTGACGTCATCAGTGGCATAAAGATGAAGTGCCGTTGCCTGACTAGTACATAATTAAAAATTTTAATCTGTCAACACAACGTCATCACCCAAAGAGTACTGTCACATCTGTCAAAGTGTCAATAGGCCGAATAGACGTCTTAAATAATCGAATCCTATCTTAGAGTATTTATTTACAAATGGTTTTTATATGTGTAAGTGTCCTCCAAGGAATATACTACCCTCTATCGTCACTAGAACAATCTACGCGGCGACTTAGAAATAGAATAATAACGCACGCGGCGACATTATTACTATTATTGCTGCAAGTTGGAACAAAGCACTTCCTGTATTCCATAACTCTTCCAGTATATTAAATATTGTCGAGTGTTGAAATAATGTATGTAATGTAATATAAACAAGAATGTTTATATTTTTGACATATTTATAATAGTTTGACATTTGACAGATTGTAGACAATCTTACTTTTTTTTTCTGAGGTAACGATACAAAACTATACGGCCAAAGCCGACGTAATTTGAAGGGCAAAGAAGGTCAATCGTATTTTATCAAAAATATCAATAAAATATGACTATTTTTCATAATTAATTAGTCCGTAATGATCAGTAACGCTATTCCTCGAAATGGTTTTTCAATTACAACATTTAAAAAAATATGAACAATGCCCATTGTATTTGTATGTAAAGACGTGTGTTGTGAGCAGCGATGTACGACATAACTCAAGAGTTTAACAAAACTGGAGTAGCCAATGAGACATGACCAATAAGATATTCCAAAGCTGTTCTGTTTACCATACGACATATTGGAGATCGTGTGGTGACTGAGATATCAACGCTACTTATTTATAGCAATATAAATATGTAATATCTGGGTGTAATAAACAAGATAACATCGTATAACATAGCGGAGAATTTGTGAATGGTTGGTTTGTATTAAAAATGGCGTCAGTGTTTGAAAGTATCAACACTAATATGAGCCTCGAAAAAACTTGATAATCATCTCTGCTGAAGGCGACTACATGACCTAAAGCGCGGTCTTTGTCGGACTGCATAGAACAGAAAGAGAAGCGCGATGACATGACGCTGGTAATTTATTGCAAATTATGAAGCACTTATCTATTTACAAAAAATCTATTGTTAGGACTAAAAAATTAAAACACTAGTGCTTTAGTGTGTTGCTTGTAGAATAATCTGACAAAAAATCAGAATGATTGTATGTAGGTATATTAGTATGGTTTTTATTGTAAAAATTAAGTTTTTAGAGGTATTTTTATGATTTTTTTCTATCTTATCAGATTAGTTGTATTATATTTTCAACACACTATCAACCTAGAATATATCCTGAAGAATATCATACAAGCTTTTATTTAACGTGCACTGTTCGTATTCTGATTTTGTTAAAACTAAATTAACTAAAACTTGCGTTTTTTGGTTTAGGTCCTGTAAGCCCCTTAAAGAGAAAGGATTATGTGCCCACGCTACTGATTGACTTCACTAATTTAATTCGTCACCCAATTCTGGCAATTGGGAAAACTAAAAATAATTATGTTCAAAGGCCCTCGAAATTCTATGACATGCACATATTCGCGAATCGTGATGATGAGGATATCGTCAAAAAACATGATTTTTTGTCACAAATCGACATGACGGATTTTTGCGTGAAAGAAGACATCGGGAAATTGATCTGCAGTTCTCTTCAGGAGAATACTTTATTTAGTTCGTACTTAGTTCTGCTAAGGAAATATCAGCGGCGCGCGGCGATGAAAAAAATGCTCATGAAACTTGAAATCCTCAGGGGTACCTACTTGCAATTTATTCATCTCACAATACAAGCATCTTTTTGACCCCAATATTTGACGAGCTAGTTTGATCTTTATCCCATATCATTAACATTTCACCATACTTTACAAATGAGCTTGTTTAAATAAAAAAAATGCGATACCAAACAGGTCCGTTCTTTAGCAACTAAAATATCGTCCACACTTTGTCCGTAAGTGTAATAAAACTTTCCTATAAGCTTGTTTACAAGCACACGTATTTACTATTTATGTACTGTAAACGGGAGTACAAAGGAAGTAGCCACATAGGAGTGAACCGCTGCTATTCAAACTTGGGTTCGTGCTCCGAACTATGACAATGCTTCAGTGTAGGCCAATGTGAATACACCTTTAGGTACGGATGTCGGGGTGTTAAAATGGCGCCCGCGTTTTTGTTTTGTTTTTGGCTGCTGCATAGATTAGTTTTGTCTTGAGTGCTTAAGTAGCTAAGTTCTCGAGTTAATTAGAGTGAGCGAGGAAAGTTAGGATTTACGGTAAAGTAGAAAGGTTCCACGATTAGTAGTTATGGTCTGAGAGCTGGTTTTAGCATCGAATAAGTTTGTGGGAAATGTTTTGTGTCAAGCAATTACACAAAAGCTTGCACCCTTATTTTGTAACAGACTTTCAATGACAATCTGAATCATTTTGAAGGATATTGTTAATCCATTGCTTCATAATAAATGTTAGAATTTGTCTGCCCAACAACATAAATAACGCAACAAAAGTTGTTGAACTGTCAAAATGAAAGCTATTGCCACTGTTACCCCCTTACTAATAAACGTATTATATCAGATGAATAGTAACACACAATAATAAATAACACACCGATTTCTCTTTTTCTGTCGTCAGTAATTTGACTTTCGAAAGAAGAAGACAAAGCGTTGTGTAAGTGTATAGACGCTATATAATGTTTATTAGGTTAGTGCGTTACGCAATTACCCTGCAGATTGTAACTCATATAATTGTAAAATGAACTATTTCCAAACAGTGAACATTTTGATTCTGATGGATAATTATACCTACATAAACAAGGAACTAATCGCAAATTACTTCGATCGAATAATAATAAGACTGTTCGTCAGCTCACGGTGATTAGCTCTCGCAGTGAGTGTGACCACAGTGGTCAGGAGGTTCTGCGTACCAGAATTGGCTTGATCCCATTGAGATGACCACGCATTATGGTTATTTAACCAATTATGATGCTTGGTAATCCGTATGAATACTACAAAATATTATCTAAAGTGGCTTGATTAATGGTATCATCGAAAACTCGAAGACAAAGTAAGAGTGAACAGGCTTCTTCTGGGTAAGCTCACTCCATCGTAGACTTTGTCTCTGTCATCTCTGACCTAGATTAGAGTCAAGAGCAAACCCATTTCAAATAAAAATAAAAAAAGACATATGACATATACTAACCCTCACTGGGCCCACGTGATGTTTTACGGCCCACTCCCTCTCTCAAAGAGGAGGCTTGTGTCCCAGCAGTGCGAACGTTATAGCCTGATTATGCTATGAATCTAAAGTGGAAGGAAACACAGAAGCCACAAGACGCTGGCAAGATCAGAACCACACCTCATTTTCTATAATACCATCTTGAACAGCGTCGGTGTCCTGGACAAGTGGCAATCGTTTTCAAAGCGTATTTCTCTTCGTCGTATGCTATCTATAACGACTTTCAATCACCGTAATCACGTAAGACACTATCTATCTCAATCTGAATGATTTTGAAAGATATTGCTAATACAAATGCTTCATATGTTCGAAAAATGTGACACATTTTTTTCATTTCTTTTTTTTCTTTTTCACATTTATTTAATTTTTTCATTTTTTTTTACATTGTAAATAACGCAATGAATGTTGTTGAAATGTCAAAATGAAAGCCATTGCTACTGATAGTCTGTTACGCAATTACCCCGCAAATGGTGGAAAGCAAACTGGAAAAAAGGGGATCACCTCCCTAACATTGAGAAAGATGACTTGAAGAGATGGATCAGTACCTATTTTCAGAGAATACAAAAGTACACAGAAGCAATGATATTATAATAAAATTAAAAAGAAGTAGTTCAGTTATACGCACTTCGCAAGTGGCACGTTAAATTTGGCTAGTTGGCAAACCTGAACTCAGTCCCGCACCAGCGTCAACGAAAGCGTACTGCGCACCGTGTGTTTATTGACGTTGTGTTGACAGATTAAAATTTTTAATTATGTACTAGCAAGGCAACGGCACTTAATCTTTATGCCACTGGATGACGTCACCTACTTTAAAAACTTAAAATAATTAAATAATTTTTATTAAAGTAACTATTGAGCCAATCATCAAAATATTGAAATTAGTTTCTCAAAATGCTCTAAATTTACAAAAAATAAAATAATATATAATGGTTAGAAATTTTGGACAATCCCCATTCTTTGTAAAATGTATTGAAAAAACAAGATGGCGGCATTGATTTTGATTTTGGCCATACGCCAAAAGATCCTTGTACACAAGCCGACATATCAAGCTATGCATTTCCAGATTTAACTGACCTCTCATTGTATATGTTTTTTGTACAGTAAGAAGTCAGCTTATACTGGGAATGTATAGCTTGATAATATATGTGCTTGTGTGTACACACCTCATTTTACTTGTAATATACTCGTACTTGCACAGAAGAAAGTTTTTAAGCACAAAGTAAGCACAAAGTACATTTAGTTAGGTCAGAGCCACAGCGCGATCTTATCGCCACCGCCAACCGTTATTGTTCCCAGCGGGGCGGCGCGCGAAATTCAGCGCACTACGCCGACACACCTACACTTCGCAAACTTTATTGCTCACAAATTGTATGCATTATTTATTTAATTTGAAAGCGAAGAAACCCAAGCGCGATCATACGCCTCTGCGCGGAATGAGGGCGAGAGAATGCAAAAATATAAATAAGCTCGCCGTAGCACAGGTAACGCCATATTGCTTTGTTTGTAGTGATTTTTTAAGTGTAGGTAATGTTATGCTATTTAAAATCTTAACTGTCAAATGTTTTTTTTGGTTAGACATTGTTGTAGCTTATCCTACTTACAACCGTTCGTAGTTGTGTATATTTCGTTGTTCTCCTACTTCACTGGCTAAAAGGAATTTCTGGGAAACACACCTATTTACATGTTTACTCAGCAGTGTGTATGTAAAGTCAGGAAAATTACTTTAAAATTTACTGCCAACTCAATTTGTCCGACTATTGAAATCATAACTGTCGTTCTCTACCACCTGTATTAAATGGCTATAATACGGCAAATTGGCGTAGTGAGACAATTTGAAAAACAATCAATTTCCTTGACTGTACTCTCGTGTGTAAGTACCATTTTGGATGCAAGCTAACAAAAACTATGGTCTGACTTTTAATTAGCTGCAGTTAAAATTAACTTCTTACTGTCATTACGTTAAAAAATGTTGCCACACTCTATCTCTACAAGTTATGTGATTAAAACGTTGAAACATCATTTTAATTTAGATATTCGAAATTAACCAATGTTGATTTTTAACCGTAAACAATCAAATATTATTTGTATTGATCGGATCAAAATATATCTAGTAGTTTCAAATCAGCGTAATATACAAGTCTACTAAAGATAATTTTGTCTCAATTTTTCCTTAAAACTCCTAGTATATCGATATTATTATAAGAAATATAAAAAAAAGTTTTAATTAGGAATATCGTTTACCATAGGTACAGGGGTTATTTGGGAAACACCAAAAACCTCAAAAATAAGAATATTTAAAATAAATTTAATGTTTGTGATTAGAATTACTTAATGCTTTTTAGAAATTCAACCCGTTCACTGAGGTGATGACAAAACAATAATTAGGTATTGTTCAATGTTTTTTTTTTTGTAAACTTATAATATCCTGATCTCATTATAAATATCATCCTCTCTCATTATATAATAAATTTAATTGATTTTATATAATAAATGTTTAACTTGAATGAATCGATTCTTTTGTCGCATAACTATTTAATCGTTAAAAAGTCGTAACAAATAAGCTGTAATTTTACTGCAGCTAACTAAAAGTCCGACTTCATATTTGTTGCCTATTAAAAACGTTTAAATATTATTTTCTTCGTAATTCTTCAAAAACTCTTATAATTAACACAATAATTATGATTAATTATGGTAATTATGATAAAAGCTTTTCTGAACCAGGCTTTGATTTAGAAAAAAGAATACACTGTGTTATTGTATCATTTATAATACTGTCGCTAATAGGTAATGATATTTGAAGTAAAAAGGCGAAGATAGCTGGTTACCTACCCAACGTTGGATCTTCAAAAACGGCACAATGTAATTCTATTAAATGACAGGTGGAAGTAGTACGGTATGTCGTAATTATCTTTAGCGAAAAAGAGACAAGAAGATACGTAACTAAGCTAATTAGCCAAGTTTTGACGTGCCACTTAGGCTGCCTTTCCACCAGAGATGGAAATGAATTGCGTGGATTCGTAGCGAGGGACGTGTGTGAAACCAACCAATAATATAGCTTCATTTTTACCGACTTCAAAAAAATGGAGGTTATCAATTCGACATATATTTATCTATATCTATACTATAATAATAATTAATAATATAATAATAATAATATTCTAAAGCTGAAGAGTTTGTTTGGTTGAACGCACTAATCTCTGGAAATACCAGTCGGATTTGAAAAATTCTTTTTGCATTTGATAGCCCAATTCTTGAGGAAGGCTATAGGCTATTTAACATCACGCTATGACCTTTAGGAGCCGAGCAAAAAGAAAAAAAGTCAGAAAGAACGCTAAGCAAAAACGAATTAAAAGCGCGGGCAGGCGATGCGATGTGACGGGGTGGGTCGGAGTAACAAGAAATTTCACGCGGACGAAGTCGCGGGCAGAAGCTAGTGTAATGTAATATGATTGTAGCTTGAACTAAGTTAGCGCTGGTATTGGCCTAGTTTTACACACATCCCTCGCTACGCCTCCTCGCTCATCTTTGGTGGAAAGGCAGCCTTATGGAGCATCTACCTCTTTTTAACCGACTTCACAAAAGGAGGAGGTTCTCAATTCGAATGTTTATATATATATTTTATCTATGTTCGTGCATAACTCCGTCATATTTAGACGGGTTTGCAAAATTCTTTTTTGTTCGAAAGAGGTTTAATCCGAAATGGTCCCATTTAAATGTAAAGATCTGATGATGAGTTTCGGAGACATAAAACGGAACTCTTCAATAAATGACAGCAGATCAACCGCGTTAAAAAATTTTTTACCAAAAAAAAAAACAACTCACTTCCAAAAAAAAACTCTACAAAGTGAAAAATAACTTTAATTTCGGAAGTCGGTTGTCTTTTTTTTTGTAAAAAAGTTTTTATATTTAACTTTTTAGTTGTACCTACCTACCCCACGCAAATTCACACAACATAACATCACGCCTGTACCCTCTAAAGGGGTACGCAGATGTGTTCAATAGCTTCCAGTCACTGATATTCACATATACAAGTACTTAGTGTTATATGAATTTGTGTGGGGTAGGTAGGTACAATTAAAAAGTGAAAAATAAAAACTTTTTTACAAAAAAAAAGACAACCGAAATTAAAGTTATTTTTCGCTTTGTAGAGTTTTTTTTGGAAGTCGGTTGTTTTTTTTTTGTAAAAAGTTTTTTACTTATAACATTATTGTTAATCGAGATCAAATGCGGTAAGATATAAGTACATACGGCAAACTATCTGGCTGTTTTTGCAGACGTAGGTAGGTACCTACGATAAAAATATTATATTATTATTATATCGTAATTACCTATGCCTAAATGCACCACATTATTAAAGTTTTAGTCACAAAAACATGAAATTAAGTCATAGTCCTTAAAACGATTTCATCCGATAAAAAATGTAAAAACTTTTCCAGTAAAAATTCCTTCCTGCCCAAACGTTTGTTGTGCTTCCTACTTGAGTTTTGTTCCCCGACGCAGTCTATATTAAGTGAAATTGCGTCGTTACCAACAATAATGAGTTAGTTAACCGCACGATTGTTTTAATACAAGCTGGAGTCGGTGTAATGAACGCTATTTGTCTCGGTCGCACTGCTGCGGTAGCCATCTTGGAGGGAAAACCTTGATGGATGTCAAACGTGTTTGCGCGCGCTCTTTTGGCGGGCTGCGTTTGCTTTTAAGGTTATGTTAATAAAATTGGACTAAGGAAATGGTATAATATCCTAAATAGTCATATTTAAAAGGATTAGTTATTTTTTTGACAAAAGTTTAAGTATCGTTTTAGGACTTAAGCTTCATTAAATAACTTAACCAGGACTTATTACTAATTTACTAGGACTTTGCCATTAGAAATTTCTCAGTAGCAGCTCGGAGTCTTTGTGCCCGGTTGCTGGAAATAGTCTCCCGCCCTGTAAAATGGTACAGACGCCAGCACATCAAGCTACCCGAAACTGTCAAATTTTCCCAATGAACCTTGAACCTTATGCTTTAACGATAAAGTTGAAATCTATTAAGAGCATTTACGCCGTTCGGCATTTCATACAAACTTTCAAGCCCTTGATTTTCGAAATAAATGACAATGAAACTTCATACTGAAACTTCAAAATAAATATAATAGATTCAGTCAGTATATCAGAGTGATTTGTCTTTTAAAAATTCATTGATAGTATACTAGGCTTTTTCTGTCAGTATGTTTTTAAATGTTTTCTTAAACTGGTCTGTATTTAGTTTTTTTACACAGATAGGGATATTGTTATAAATTTTCGGTGCTCTGTATACAACGCTTTTATACAGTAGTGCTGTCTTAGTTGACTGAACACGAAGTTTACTATTACCCCGGTGATTTCGTATTACAAGGTCCGATATTGGAGGAAACAAATGGGGGTTGTTTCTTACCAATAAGGTGATTTCTCAAATATAAAGTGACGGCAATGTGAGGATTTTATGCTTTGTAAAAAGTGGCTTACAGCTCACAGTACTTTGGACACCGAACATAGCATGTATGCATCGCTTTTGCGTTTTAAATGCCATATCTTTATTTGATGAGTTGCCCCAGAAGATAATGCCATATCTTAAGACAGATTCAACAAGCGGCTTAGCGGACAGATTCATCGGCTTATTATGGAATAAGCCGATAGTAACAAATTAGTGTTGATACGAGTAGATGGAGAAAGTTGGTACAAAGCATATGCTTGACTACTGATTTTTTTACATAGTGCGTCAATGTGTTCTTTCCAGTTTAGTTTGCTGTCTATAATTAAGTAGACGAAACGGACATTCGATACTTCATTTGTAGTGTAATTATCATGAATCAAATTTACATTTAATGGATTATGCAATCTTTGTCCAAAGTGCATTATATTTGTTTTATATAAATTTGATTGAAATAAAACCTTGAGATTGTACACCCTTTCACGATCATCAACCTTGCCAATTTGAATGCAAATCAAATAAAGCATTCACTTTACACTCTCTGGGACTCTGCTTGTTAAACAAACACTTCCACACAATAGGCATAACGGACAGTCATCTATGCTATTTATTTTCAAATTATTATTATCAAACCAAGAAATTATAGATGTCAGTGGATTATTTATGTCAGATTTGTAATTATTAATGTCCTTACATGCAATTGAAACTGTACTGTCATCAGCAAATAATGTCATAGGTGAGTTGTTGCCTTTGGCAAGTCGTTGATATAGATAATAAACAACGGCGGCCCTAGAACACTGCCTTGAGGAACACCGTATGTAACATTTCTTCTCACGGAGCTGAATGTTTCCTCTTTTTTTTAGAATTCACTTTAGTTAGGTACTACTGTTATCTATTGTCGGTTCGTTAAATAAGATCTAATTAAATCTAAAATATAGCATTTTATGCCGTATACTTCAAGTTTACTGATTAATATATTATGATCTACATAATAAAAAGCCTGTGATATATCGCAATAAATTGCACAAGCTCGAACTGTTTTGTCAACGTGACATTTTCGATGAATTCATAAATGGCCATATTCGTGGTTTTACAGATATTTTGTCGAAAGCCCTTTTGTTTATTGCACAAAATTTCATCACGTGTGTTCTTTAACGTAGCTGCTTAAATGTGGGTGTACTATAGGTAACCGCCTAACCTTTTGGGTAATAGATATAATATGATGTTATGTTACCTCAGCCACCCATATCCAGCCATTATTCAAATATTTGTTTCACGCGGAAGTCATACCCGCGACCCGTAGCGCAGAAGCAATAATATCTGCCGTAATGTCATAGTATAAAGAGCCCCTCTTTATACTATGGTAATGTGGGTGTACTAAAAGTACACATCTTTCTAGCCCCATTGGGAAAGCAGGCGTGCAGCAAGACTTTATGTACTATCCTAACTATATATTTTAATATTAATTATTTTAATGTTATAAATGCGAAAGTAAGTTTGTTTGCTACCTTTTCACGACTAAACCACTGAACCAATCATCCTGAAATTTTGTATACTTAGGGCATACTGAAAGTTTCTAGATTCTGATAAATAAGACTAGATTATAAAACTTACGATACATTTATTGTTTTTCAAAGTATATTCCTTCGCAATTAATGCATTTTTCATTCGCATATACGTTGTCAGATTTACAGAAACCGACACAGGGTACCTAACTTTCATCCCGAAAAAAGAGGAAAACCATAATAATATAGATGGCGTCACGTGTCTTTCGAACGGGATCGACACTTATGCAGGTGAAACCGCGGGGCGTTGCTAGTGTTATATAATATTAATTGTGTTTAAAAAACAAAAAGAAAAAAAAAGAAAAGAAAAGAAATATTATTTAACTATTACTGCAAAAAACAACATTTGCGCAAAATACCATATTCGCGATCCGTTCTTACGTTACCAAATGGGAAGTAGGAAGAAAGGGGCCTCTTAGCAGGGAAACACACCAATCTGCGAATACAAACATAATATTAGATTGTTATGACGTCGGTGAAGTAAATCTTCGTCGCCCTCACCTATTCGCATTAAATTAAATGGCGCTAGTAAATCCTTGAAATAATAAAAGAATATTACTTGAAATTGTTGCACCGAGGCAAGGAATGCCGAGTTCTTGTTCCGTGAATCTTTGGTCTCATAGAAATTCCCTACTTATAGACATACAATCATAACTGATGTTTTAATGATTTAGCTTAATTTAAACGGCGGCACCCTAGTTACATGCATGCACACCTTCAATCGAAATCTGAATCATTTGAAGGCTTCAAATGGTCGAAAACATTGTCTGCTCAACAACGTAAATAACGGAATGAATGTTGTTGAACTGGGAAAATGAGGTTTTTCGTGAAAATTTACGACACCAGTTGGCACCACTGTGACAAGAGGTCTTCCAATATTAAATATATGATGACGTTCATCATTCGATTCATTCATTCGTTCATCGTTCAGTCATGACTAAAGAAAATATAGGCTCTTTGACAGATATCTGGACCTGACGTGTCAGTGCTGCCACCTGGCGAACGTCATTTCAGAAAACCCTCATTAAAACCATTGCTACTGTTAGTGCGTTATACGCAAAAAAACCCCGTTGATGCCGGAATTGACAGCTCACTTTAAGCTCACTTCAGCTAAGTTTAAACGGTTTGTTTTTAACAGAACAGATCGGCTGCTGTCACTAATGATGGGTGGTTGACAGAACGAACGTTTAAAAGACATAAGCAGCTTGCCAAAAAACTTTTCAGATATAGTTCTTTCACAGTTTATTCTTACTCTGATTTTGCGCATCACTGTCAACGTCACAGTAAGAAGAAATGTTTTTAAAACAGTAAAAGACAAAACTTTGATGATTGAACATACTATTTACTTAAAAAAAAAACAAAAAAAAAGGAAAACCACCATTACTGTAATATAAGTAAATTTTAATGGTTTGAACGATATCACCAAATGAATAAAACAGTTAATTTTGTGCCCTTTTAGCTACTTATGACGTTAAAGTTTACTGACATGACGGTAACATTTTGCCTCAAGCTTTAACTGTTTTTGGATCAGTAAAAAATTGTGTTTTGAACGTTAGGCTCATAAGGAACGGTGTTGTTCTGATTAATTTTTTTATTTACTGCTTATTTCTTTCAGTGAAGGTTGCTGTCAAAATCACTGTGATCTTTATTATAGTTACAATAAGATCGCTGTTACGTTGCTACCGTCAGAGGTAAAATAACTGTGAACGGACTGTATAAAAGTATTTTAACAAAAGTGTCAATCCCTCACAAACACACAAATAGCAGAGAATGCCCAAATGGCCAACTACATAGAAACAAGTTTTTAACATGACAAACAGAAACATTCGATGTCAAAAAATCAGAGCAAGTGATGCACAAAGCCATGCAAATCAACGATGCACATCATAAATATCACACTGTATCATAACAATAAGTTCGTACTTAAATGAATAAATAACCCTCGCGTATCAAATACTTCGAACAAAAAATAATACTCATAATAATCCATCGAAATATGATGGGGAATGCGAACCCACATAAAATTATGCCGAAAAAACAATCGCCGAGCAATTTCAAACTTTATTACAAACATAAAAAGATGTTGATCCAGTTTCTGGAGTGTTGAAAGAAGTTGGTAAAGCTTGGTGTGCATTTCTGAACATATGGATCCATTAAGCAGGTTTTGGATCGTTCGCAAATTAATGTAAACAATACTATAGTTGGCCAGATTTGACTGAAAAGGATATTTAATATTGTATTTTTGATGTTTCGAACATATTTAGTGATTCGCGTGTATTGTCTGGGGAAAGGGTAGTCACAAATTGTCACAAATTTAAGCAGAGTTTTGCATAGTTGACGGCTTTGTCAAAAATTAATGCGGGATATGGTTAATTTTGACTGCATCCTTAATAGAACGTTGATGTTGAAGCGAGGTGTCGAAGCTAGTGTACCTAAATTCTTCCGTCTCTTTCGTGTTTTCCCAGAGGGTAATTGCGTAACAGAATAACAGTAGCAATGAATTTCATTTTGACAGTTCTACAACATTCATTGCGTTATGTACGTTGTTGAGCAGACATATTTTTCGAACATATGAAGCAATGGATTAGCAATATTCTTCAAATCAAAATACAGTACAATGCGTGCCACGAAAGATGACACTTGACACACCACGTGGTTTGACATGCGCAGTACACGATTTTAGGTATCTTTAGCGGTATGAGGTCTGAGTGCGGGACGGGAGCGGACGTCATAGGGGCGGCGGAAAGAGCGGGGGAGGCGGGTTCAAGTCTCATCTTTCATGGCACACATTGTATATGTGTGTGTCAAAATACAAAATGTGTTACACCCTAATGAGGGTTTTCGTGAAAATTTACGACACCAGTTGGCACCACTGTGACAAGAGGTCTTTCAATATAAAATATATGATGACGTTCATCATTCGATTCATTCATTCGTTCATCATTCAGTCATGACTAAAGAAAATATAGGCTCTTTGACAGATGTCTGGACCTGACGTGTCAGTGCTGCCACCTGGCGAACGTCATTTCAGAAAACCCTCATTGCGGGTGCTGGTTTAGAAAGCGCAACGAAACTTTTTGCTTCTGGAAACTATATAAACTAAAGTTTATTATAATCCAAATCATTACGGATCGGCTGCTGTCACTAATACGAATTCGTATTGAAATGTGCAGCAACAGCTTTATACTTCATTCTTGCAGTGCGATTCTGTAACCATCTCACCGTGGAAACTTAGGTGAAGTGAGCGTGGAGTGAGCTGTCAATAGTGTCAATTCCTAGCAAAAACAAACTCGCTTCACCTCAGTTTTCTCGGTTTTCACGGTTACAGAATAGCATTACTGATCCCAGAATCATCCAGAGAAGATTGTTGAGTTTTTAGTTATTATTAACTAAAATTTGAAAAATTTGTTCCTTGTAATAGGTAAGTAGTTTTAATTTTTTATTTATTCATTTGCTTTAAGCGATACTACCGCTCATTGTGTCACCCTATGTAAACTTTTCTATATTCATCATCTACCTAACTAATGCCCGGTGTGTGTTGTAATGCCTTTTTAACAATTTTAGGGTTCCGTGCCTAAAAAGGAAAAAACGGAACCCTTATGGGATCACTTTGCTGTCCGTCCGTCTGTAGATCTGTCAAGCAAGACCCTTTATGTCGGAAACGCGTGGAAGTTTCGAGTTGAGATTAAAACCATATACTCAGGCCTAAATTATATGATAAATGATAAAGAACACGGATAAAGAACATAGATTTGTATGGTGTACTAGTAATAAAGAGTAGGTATTCTTTTACAATCTATTTTATATTTCTACATTGACCCTGAATCACACACACAGTTCAATCAATTTCCCCGTTCAATTGTACCGTGACTAAAAAAATCTCGGAATACTTTGCGTTCATTCATAAATTATACATGGTGTTTCTGAATCTAATGCTTTTCCCGTGTTTTTAGTTGCGCTTCGAACCGTTGAGCTGTTGGGCTCCACTTAGGTAAGGAGACGCGCCTGTGTTGACGCGAAAGCCTTTTTAACTGAGCAATATTGTTATAATTGAGGAAAAGTATTTATATTGCAGCTGTAAGTGGAAATGGTGGGTGTGGGAAGCCCTAGGAGGACATATAGTGACTTTTCTGAAAGGTCAGGTACGTAGTACTCGCAACCAGCACGTGTATGATTCGATGTATGAACGTAAACGTGGCAAACGGAGTATGTAAGGAGCGTCCTGTAGTTTCAGCTGCCCCCATAGGACTCGTTGAGGAAGGCACGAGTTTATGCATGTATGCATGTATGAGGAGAAACAGAATTGATCCGTTAGTAAATGTAAGATTAAGTACGTTGGGGTAACTTTGAATGCAAATAATATTAATTATTAATATTCTTTGACAATACGAAAGTAGTGGCAAGTTTTGGGCTGACACAATTTAGATTACCTTTAGCACGCCACGTAGAAGAATGTATACATACCGTGATCGAAGTTATTGTACCTTTTTTTCTAGGAAAGTAACCACTTTGTCACTCGTAATTATATTTTTATGCTTACTACAAGTTTTTTCGTTTTATGTCCAGCAAGAATTTTCATCATGCTTGTTAATAGATCTTTTATATTGCAATCATATTGTCACGTAGATATTTTTTTAGATAAACTGGAAGTGCAGGGATATTGATCACCTTCGCGAAGCACAGAGCGTAGCAATCGTACTACGCCGTAGACTCGTAGAAAACTCGTAGCGCAAACTCGTAGTCTCATTCCATGTAGCAGACGCCATGCTACGCCGTAGCACAAGGATGTCGTAGTGCTTGAAAAATAAGGGTCCCATAAGCACACCATTTTTCAATCGGTTTAAACAAATCCGCCGCTCATCCGCCTAAAGGCAAAAGCGAAACGTCACACGTCCGCACACAGGGTAATCAGATCAGGGGCACAAGTGAAATTGAATCGGCACCGACTTGACCCATTGCGACCCAACGGTTAGGTCAAAAATTGTCCTTAATTCTTTTTCTGTAGAGTGTAAAATCCGATGAAAAATTATTTAATCATCGGCCAAGATAAATTTTACCTTACCACTATACATTAAGGTTGATATTTCTGTGGCAGAAAGGAGATGAGTTTTTAAATAGGGGTGACCGGTAGATCAATGCTTATTTGTGTCTAATAGGAAAAAAACAACAGATGTAGGCATTTCACGGGTATAATAATGTACTTAGTTGGATTTTTATGGTGCCTTTGATCTGGTGCGGTCTCAGTTGGGTTCTGCGCGAGTAGTCCCTGTCCCTAGCCACCAGTCCCCAATGGTCGTATTGTTTGGACAAGGATTGTATGGGCTTTGAGATTGTCGTGTTTTTTGGAGGCTCCCATTTTTTTGGACATTTGTTGTCTACATGGTACGTATGGTGTATTGTGTGTGTTCTTTGATGATCTATGTAGTCGTCACAAGATCTTAATGAAAATGAAAATTGGATAAGAAATATTTAGGAAGGATCTAGATTTATATCTACATTATCCTAATAACTAGGTTTTTCTTAAAAACCTTCCTGAATAATCACTTTAATGCCATCAAAACAATTTTAATTCACATTAGAAAAATAAAGAGAACCACCCCAAACATTGTTACTCAATAAAAATAAAGCAAAAACAAATTCCAATTGAATTCTAGACGATCATATCGTTCCCTCTGACAGCCACGAATCCTTTTTCAATCTGGTAACTTTATTAAAGATGGTGGCTTGCGATCATTTTGACATAACGTTATGTGACGTAAGAGTGTTTATAAGGATCACTGAGGGGTCCTATGATCCTATTTTACACTCTGTACTTACAACTTTGCTATAAAAACTTTTTGGTTTGATTAAATTGATCTTTGAAAGCGATCTTAAGATTGTGTTTTAATAAAACTGTGTTTTGTGCTTTTATTTAATTATTTATATATAATAATTGCTGGCTGCACTTACAAAAAAGAAAATTATAATAATAGAAAAAAATAAGAAAATGTAAAGAAAAAGTTAAGGAAGATAAAAAAGTTATGGGCGACACCAAGTTGCTTACTTAGAATATCAACAATTTGTCAAGCAGTGGGCTTTGGTTGATTTAAAATAGGTACTTGAATGTTGCCAAGTTTTTCGAAACTGCCGGTCGATTCTGTAAAAATCTCACCGTGAAAACTTAGGTGAAGTGAGTTTGTTTTTGCTAGGAATTGACACTATTGACAGCTCACTCCACGCTCACTTCGTCTAAGTTTTCACGGTGAGATGGTTTCAGAATCGCACTGCAGCGGTGCTATTCTGTAAAAATCACACCGTGAAAACTTAGACGAAGTGAGCGTGAAGTGAGCTGTCAATAGTGTCAATTCCTAGCAAAAACAAACTCACTTCACCTAAGTTTTCACGGTGAGATTTTTACAGAATCGACCGGCTGATTTGAAAGTGGTAGTATGGCTTCCTATATGTTTAGGCTTATTTAGTTTTTATAGGTACCTGAAATGTTTAAGAGGTTATTTTGGGTAATTAATTTTGTCCTTATTGTACAGACGAAACTGTAAAATTTTTCCACTCAACCTTGAACCTTATGCTGCAGCGATAAAGTTGAAAATCTATTAAAGAAATTTGACAGATTGTAGTAACTTGATGTGCTGGCGTTTGTACATACGAGTATATGTATAAATAAAACAAAGTCGGGTTTGTTACACCATTTATAAAATTCAGGAACGGCTGGACGGATTTTTGTGATCTTTGATTTGTTGGATTTGTCTCCGCTCCGAATAGCAGAATAACTATTAAAACATGGGAAATTTCACGAAAAAAAATGAATACACAATACATACATTTTGTATGGAATGGCTAATTGATCTAAGGGAATAGGAAGTTCGCTGGGTCAGCTAGTTGAATATAGCTTTTCAACCGATTAGTTTAATTGGGAAGGGTATTTAAAAATAAAACTATTTAAAAAACCCTTCACAACAATTATGATAATTTTAATCACACAAAGCTCCACTACTAATAGTTAAAAAGAACTCGATCAGATATAGTTAAGAGCATAAAATTAACACGATCAAAAACAAATAATCGCGACCTTTCTGCTCACCCCTCATCTCATAACGAGATATAATAAAACATAATCGATTATACACCCTAAAATTTATTTCTATGCTAACCCTACCAAATGGTAGGTATTGTTACTTCAGAAATTGTAGACTCTAATTTTAACGCAATAGAGTTCAATTTAGATCGGACATTTGTGTTTGGCAGATTTGATGTGTGACGTGAGAATAGTTGTACGGACTGCATGGCCATTTGTTGATACCTTGGATTATACAGTTATGGATATGAATGTTTAGCTAGTGATTAAGTTAAGAGCAGAATGTGAGGATTCACAATTTCTAACGTGACGATATTATCGTGGATTTCAACGTCCACGTCCGTATAGGCGGGCAGACATACATACATACCTACATAGAAAAGCATCGATTGGCTGATTTGGCATCGAAATACATGGTAACATGTGAATCAAATTTAGCAGACTCGGTATAATAAATACGGATTTAGTAATAGGTCAGCATTTATTACCTACCTACCCGAGCCAGTCGTAGCAGAACGAAGTTGACGATACAAAATAATAAGTATAAAATAAATTTAATATATACATTATTAAAAAAACTAAACGTAAACGTAACGTAACGTAAACTTTTATTTGAAACCCAGATCTGAAAATGTTTTCAAAAAATAAAGAAAAACTCGTAGTCATTGTGTCCATCTCCTGAGCTGCACGCTTCCACCGGATCATTACACAATCAAAAGCTATTAAACTATTCTATTCCTGCTCTTCGCATCCAAGTGGACCACACAAAACGGCAGGGCGGTGCGCGTCTAATTTCATTGTTATTAGTATTACACATACATTTGCGAGGGGTGAATTTTTTGCTAATCATCATTCGTTGACACACATTGTGTGCGGACTCCGACGATTGCGTTCAATTGACACCGACTGACATTTTCGGAAGAGAACAGTGAAATATTATCATTGTTTGTTTCTGTTGCATGTTTTACTTTACCGTATCAGTGAAGTGACGGGTCATGTTCAGGGTTTACGATTACTGCAGCATCCAAAAATACAACGTGGCACAGCTGCCAGCCTTTTGGCCACTTTTCCTATTGATAACGAGGCAGACGAACTTTTTGATGCCTTACGATTCTGTCCTTTTTTATATACCAGCAGTGCGATTCTGTAACCATCTCACCGTGAAAACTTAAGTGAAGTGAGCGTGGAGTGATCTGTCAATAGTATCAATTCCTAGCAAAAACAAACTCACATCACCTACAAGTTTTCACGGTGAGATTTTTACAGAATCGACCGGCAAAATAATAATATGTATATTATTATTTTACGACTGTTATAGGTTTTATATTATAAAGATGGCTCTAGAAAAAAATTCCTGGAAGGATTTGGGGGAGGCCTTTGCTCAGCACTGGGCCAGTGCAGGCTAATTAAAAAAAATATATAAAGAAGTGTCATTAGAAAAAAAAAAAATGTTTTGTTTTTTAACGCTCTATCGTTTTTCTCTTTGTATGTTACAGAGTTAGCTTTGTGGGATATGACTGTTCCCACTAGGACAATAAAAGGCAAGAATGTTTCCTCTTGTGGGTTAAATCGACAATAACTACATTTTCACACACTTTACATGCTACAAAAAGCCAGCATTCTCAACATCTGTCGCATTGCCCCCTGGCTTCTTCTACATTATTATCCACCATCTCAATCTAAATCCCCCGTGTGTAAGGTCGTAAAGGACATTGCTCGTCGTCCATACATAGTTGGCCTAAGATCCAACAGGGAAGTGTATTTACTTTTTGGGTTTTAGATAATGTATATATTCGATTGAACTTAAATTAAAACAACGGACACTTTTGAGAATTCGGAAAAAAACAAAACACTTTCGGATTTTGAGGTTATAATTACGTCAATAAAAACATTCGGTATGTAGCAATAACAGAAGGCGCGCGCCAAGTGACATTACTACCAAATGTCAAATGTCATCTGTCAATTCATCAATTGGCTGTGTCCATATTATTGCTAGTTTGACGTTTCAAACAGCGTTCAATGGAGTTTTTTGATAAGCCGTATTATGGTTCCGCGACATCATAGCGGACGTGTGTAACTAAAAACCATTATCGTATATCAAGCGTTGAGAATACTGACGCTTGTCTGTGTCAAACTCTTATTAAGAGTGCTGTTACAAAGACTTGGCTGTATGAGCTATAATACCTTTGCCTATTAAAAACCTCAAATTGAACCAAAAAATCATAACACCGATGATTATGACGGAAGTGAATACTTTTTAAAATGTTTTCGCAATTAAGAAGTGTCCGTTCTATTGAAATATTTGTAATGTATATTATTAAAAGAACTACTTAATAATTATAGTAAATGTTTCATGCGTGTTGATTCATAGGCCATTTTTTACAATGTCCTTTCTCAAAATCATCATCACCAGTTACCTAACCTTTTCCCAACTATGTTGGGGCCGGTTTCCAGTCTAACCGGATCCAGCTAAGTAGGTACCAGTATTTTACATGAAGCGACTGCCTGTCTGATCTCCAAAACCCAGTTACTGGGTAATACGATACTCCTTGGTAAGACTGGTTGTCAGACTCAAAAGAACTCATAATATTTGTTTCAGACCACAGACAATCGATACGGTGTTGTATTTCATTATTTCTATAATATACTTCGACGCCACGATTCACCAAAAATGCGCATTCATCTAGACATAATTTCTGGAAAAAACGTTATACATTAAATCCACTATTATTATCCATTTAATCTCGTATTACAGAATTCGGAGCGATAAGTAAACGACCTCCGACTGCGTGCAACAAACAGTGCACCGACCTGCAACTTATGATCCGCAATATGAATACATACACCGCGTGGAGCTAAAAATAGTATCACCACCCACCACCCGGCTACCACTACCACCCTTCCGTCATATTCTCCAAGAATGGTATACGGTGGTGCACCCACTATCGAGCATGATAACTGCTCAATTACTTCTACAACAACGTTGTTTCATATGCAGTAAAGTTGTTCCTGGTAATTATCTACTCGAGTGGTAATTGGACAGTGTATCTAGACAAGTTTATAATAAGTTTATTCATCAAAAAGTAAAAATACAATGTGACGGATTCGGTGAGCCACAAACTAAGCACCGCTTGTATCTTGTGGCTCTAAAGTGGTATTCTATCAGCGATGGCGAAAATTTTAAAATGTATGAGATTGACATAAGTTATTTTTTATTTTGAAAGTCGTTGTAAGAATACCAAAGACATTTAATTATGTATATTTGCTTTTCAATGTAGAAACGAAACGACGACAATAAATGAAAACACGGGTACATTTTGTACAAAGGAGTATTTTAGAACAATTACTTAGATAAATTCTAACAGAAATAAAAAAAAGTGATTTTTTCAAACGAACTATATAGTAGTGATAGGCCGACTATGAGCTTTTGCAATCTTTGAATAGCTATAGTGACCAAGCTATTGGATATATTTGGTTGAATTTTTGTATGCAGACTGCTTTAAGCCATTAAGTATACGAAGTTTAATTTATTACCGTACTGCCGTCTCCACCTTGTAGACGGGACAAAATTTACTTGGTATTACCTACAAGTTGCACCTCCTCGCTGGCATTTAAATATACTTACGATATACGGGACAAAGCATCAAAATCTTCTTTCCTCGCTCAGTTTAGTTTTAGGTCTCTTGTCATACGCCCAGCATGACAAGTCGCATTGCACGAGTACATTGTACAGACGCCAGCACATCAAGCTACCCGAAACTGTAAAATTTTCCCAATCAATCTTGAACCATATGCTTTAGTGATAAAGTTGTAAATCTATTAAAGAAATTTGACAGACTGTAGTAGCTTGATGTGCTGGCGTCTGTACATTGTGCTGTAGATACTTAATTGTAAATTTTGTAGCAAACATCGTACAATAAATTTACATGGGTCTACTCCGAAGTGTTTAGTCTGAAGTATCGGCCGAATGGACTAAAGTACGGTTTTCTTTTCTTAGTATTTTGTAATTTATCGAGTTTTTTTTTATGTAACAGTCTTAAAATAATAATAATAATATGTACAAGTATATATAAAGGAGGGGAAATAATCAAAGGGCATCAAAAAATTCGTCCGTATCGCTGTCAACAGGAAACGTGCCCAAAAGACTGGCACTATTGCCACGTTGTATGGCAATGCTAATTCTTTGGCCAAAAAATAGGCCAGAGAAAAATATTAATAGGATAAAATACTTTTTTTCTTAGATATTTCAACCTTTCTGTCGGTTGGGAAACAAGCTTTTTTTTATGGAGTGTGGTTACCCAGAAGAAGCCTGTTCACTCTTACTTTGAAGAAATTCGGGTTGTATGCACTTGGAAACACAAACGCAGGTAGAGAGATCCACTCTTTTGCTGTGCGCATTATAAAGGACATTTGAAAACGCTTAGTGCGAATTGGTGGAATAGCAACTAGGCAGGGATGGTAGCTTGCAGTGCGTCTGGATGTCCGAAGATAGAAGGGGGCCGGTGGAATGAGGTCGTGGAGTTCTTGGGCACACTCACCGAAGTACAAGTTGTATCGGTAAAAGTGTATCGTGTCAAACTTGACTGTTAGATATGTAATTTTGCTATGTTATGCTAGATGACGTCATTGACATGGGGCTACAGTTTTTCTATGATATTTCTTCTGAGTATCGCTAGTTAATTTAATTTGACTCTGTATAGGTACTATAGGCCCACCGCTTAACTGAGACGCTGCCTGAGGTAGCAGCACGGTGCGGGAGGGGGTGTGGTGACGTGATGCGAGAGCTCAGTGATTCGTCAACTTGTGACAACTATCACCCTTCCTGTAATGCTATTCTGTAAAGATCTCACCGTGAAAACTTAGGTGAAGTGATCTGACAGTAGGTTGTCAATAGTGTCAATCCTAACATCAGGTGGAATGACAACTCACTTTAAGCTCACTTCACCTAAGTTATAACGGTGATCTTTTTACAGAATAGCATCGCTGTGCCGCTCAGCTACCTCAGGCAACGTCGCCTATAGTAGTGTAAGTATACTAAATCTCTATAGTTTCTCAAAATTCTATACGAAATACGAAGCACTTTAAATGCGATTGCTCGACCGTTGCAATATTTCGCAAAAAATATAACGTTATTAAGATTTAAAGTGCTTAGGCGAATCCCGCACCTCCGGCCATAGGTACAGGTGGAACACCGCGATGGTTTTAGCCGGTAAGAGTCCGGCATGCCTCTCTGTCACTCCCACGATGGAGGAAGTCCATGAGGATTTACACCGAGGATCAAAAAATAAAAACAAAGGCCCTCTGGTCCTCTGTTTTATAAGACTCTTGCGTCCAAATTCAGGGCAGAGAGCTTCTCTACGCCATTTCATTTTTCTCGCAATATCAGGGTTATTACTGCATCTCCTTCTGGGCTTTCCACGTTGTGGTATCCCGTTGTTGAGGGACCACTCTGTGCAATCTTCACGACCGCGGCCGCGAACCCGAACTCAGCGTGGGTAGGCCGCTGACCTGAGGGGCATTTCTCGAGGAAATGCGATTGGAGAGACTTTTGAAAAATCCTAAGTAAACAGTCGTAATTCGAGGTTTGGCTCTCGCCTATTTTCTCCTCCAATATTGGACCAATTTAAAAGATGTTTTATAAACTGAATAAAAAGGATATATTGTGTCCCTATGTTTTTCTTTTTTCATTAATATGTAGTTGTCAAATTTGTACACTAGGCCTCTGTTGACAGCGGTTTAAATCGGCATTTTTGAGGGTTCTAGTGCTTATAAAAGTAATTTATCGTCAAAAAGGAAAACATAGGGGCATACAAGTAGTTAATATTAATTATTCTGTAAAAAATCATTGCTTTATGGACCATAACCAGAAAGACAACAGGCGAAAGCGTTTCTATGGAGAAACGACCACCCGCATTTCCTCTTGAGGACGTTCACAGTCTGATTTCAGTCTCAAACTGTCAAAAATGCCGCTGGTTTACCTACAATTTTGACATGTTTTTGACACTGATTGTCGCTGTAATGAGATTGCGACTTGATTTTGAACGTTTTTAATTACGGAAATTAGTGTTCAGATGTATGAACGTGAATGAGAGAACAGTAGTATATATGTAAGAATCGTAGCAGGTGGCGTACTGTAGGATCCACCTCACGGGAACCTACCCTCATGATGTGGGTCATTCATTTTATTCATTTTTTTTTATTATTCTCTCCATGGTCTGGCAGTTTGAGTAATTTATGTGGCTTACCCAAATGTCCTTTCTTTGGTATTGTTCGTCGAATCGTTGAGCTCCTTAAGTCTTGAGTTGAGCTGCACGATTTCTGACAAATGCGTGCACTGACTGGACAGGTCCTCTCAATCTGTGTGGTTCTTTCCTCAAAAGACCATCTCAGACATCGACCTACATGGTCTTCATAAAACCTGACCAAGATTATGTCTGGACTTTAAAAGAGACTATGACCTCTGAGTTTGTTTCGGCCTTTCTTCTCAGAGTAGTCAGACGGAAACGCTGACCT
The DNA here is from genome assembly GCA_963855955.1 of Luperina nickerlii. NCBI lineage: Eukaryota > Metazoa > Arthropoda > Insecta > Lepidoptera > Noctuidae > Luperina > Luperina nickerlii. The sequence continues at coordinate 7,641,780 of OY979662.1, forward strand.
CATCTAGTTTAAAAAATATGATTGACGTGCAAAAGTGTTTGTGCAAACCTACTTACAAAAATAAAATCATTTATCATTTATCATGGGAAGAACGCGTGAGTTTATGTATGCATGTATGTATGTACCTAATAATATTATTTCCAGCTCCACTACAAATATACTGGTGGTTAGGTGACTCCAAGATTGGCAACTCAGCCTGTCGTGTCGCCTACCGTCCTGCCAGTCTAGAGTCCTATAACCGTACGCAAAATACGCGCATTGACGTGGAGTTGCGGACACCAGCCCGTATTAACTATGACTTAAGAGTCGCCACGTACAGGGCAAAGTACTTCGGTAACCCAGGTACCCTACGTGAGACGGTCAGTAACATCAAGGCGTTGCTGGCCTTCCTTGAGGAGCTGGGGTGGATCGAATAACCAATTTTCCCACCCGTACGCAAAATACGCGCAATGACGTGGATTTGCGGACACCAGCCCGTATTACCTATTACTTAAGAGTCCTGTAACACGGCACCGGGACAACTAAGCAGCTGTAATCTAAAGCTATAGTCTCTTCGTAATATTGAAAATCAAAGCGAATTTTGATCACGTAAGAGGGATTTACTTAGTTGTATGTCTTTTTATGAGCTGAAGTAAGTGCATTGGCTTTACGGTACAAGATAGAAGGTGGAGAGGTTCAGTATTATTTTTATTAACGTTTAATTCTCGATTACATCGTTGGTCTAGTTTTGACCAGAGCGACTGACTACTAAGCGGGTACTGGGTTCAATCTTCCTTGAGGAATTATTATTTTTTAGCAGTTTGATTGGACTTTTCTGTAGGACTAGGGGTGGCCCATCGTAACGACCGTAACTAATGAGTTGTAGGTCGTAGGTTCGTCGGTACCCTGACAGGCGCTTTACTTTGTGTAAATTATTATATCACCACTGCTCTCAAAAATGGGGAAGGAAAAACACCAGGAGGTAAACGGCAAGTCCAAAAATTAAAAATTCGACGACATGAGACATCTATCTACCCGCACTGGGCCCGCGTTCCGACGTCGAAACGTCACCTCGGATATCTATGGTCACCGCTCAGTTGTTTATGCGTCACAAGGAAGGGCATGCGGTCCATTTTTATTAACAGACTATCCAAAGCTGCTTTGGCGCCGGCGGCGTCACTGCGACATAACAACGTTTCGCTGCCGCACCGCTCGCGTGCCCGCCGATACAGCGAAACCTTTGTGGTGCGGCGCACTGTCGATCACACGGGCAGTGCGCCGACGCAACGTTCTTACGGCGCGCGGCGTCGTGGCGCTGCAGCGGCGTAGAAAAGAGTGTTGGCTTGCCCATCTCTACGACAGTCTGTACAAAATTAACAAGCGTGCGCCCTGTCGTTAGAGAGTAGTATATTCCTTGCATGCGCCCTTCCCTCTGCCGCACAAACAACTGAGCCGTCCCGCTTCGGCCCAGCACTGTTTACACCCCTCCCCGCCTCGTCTCAAGTCCGAAGTGCGCCGCCGCGCCGGTGCGCACCATACATTTGTATATGGACGAAATTGCAGCGGCACATCTCAGGCGCCGCGTCGCAGCCGCACAGCACCGTGTGGAAGTAGGCCCTTGACCCAGCAGAGGCAGCACTAGAGGCTGAAACGAAGCATAGGCCATGTATTATGTCATGTATGTTCCTTTTTACCGCTTATGACTTGCCCCACATATTCTTATAACGCGGCGCGACCGGCCACGTGCTACGGTTATTTGTCACGGCTACCAGACGGCAATATCTCACATAAAACATAGCTCCAGGTTAAAATTTAAATAACAACACTTGTATGCAGCCGTAAGTGGATTAGGTTAAAGTGCAATAGGAGTAAGACGCTCATGCATGTATGTATGTTGGTAAGTATGTACTTGTACCGGTACATTTTTGTACTTAACTGGAAACCTTATACATTTATTCGTAAAATAAATAAGTAGGACTGCAATGTGTAGTGGTTTTTGGTGAAATTAACTTTATTGGTTGGCAACTTTGTTGGTACTTACCTACATTTTAGAAATAGTAGATACTTCTTTTCCTTCGTTTCAGGCCGAAGACCAATGCTAATTTAGAATCTAACCATAATGACAATAAAATCCGGGGAACTTAAAAGGTAAACTTCAGAAGACATTCTCAAACTCAAACACAAAGCATTTATTTCAATTAAAACATTTACAGGTACTTACACTCTTTTAAATCAAGATTTTACAAAAATCCGGTTACATTATTCTTGTTGCTTCTATATGTGAGACAGCGTAAAAAATGAAGAAACAAATAAAAATATAGGATTAAGGTGGATAGCACACGTATCAAATCGGAAAGGGACCGTGTCGCATTTCGCCTTGCCGTCAAACAGGCGTCAACCTAACATAAGCACGTAACCAAAGCGGATCAGAAGCTCCGATATGTTGACTCGGCTACGGCTAGGCGACAACGCCGACCGCTGGTTGATGGTGCAGGCAGGCCGCGGGAGGGATGAGAGGGGCAAGGGTGGACGAAGAGACGTAAGCTCGGGTACGGAGAGACGTAAGCGCGGGAACGAAAAGCCGTAACGCACCGCACCGCGGTTCGTGAGCTTGTTGCGAGGCGAGGCGATTACATTACGATTCCGATTAGTGTGCGTTGCAGTAGGAAGTTTCATACAACTGAACGCCTCGAGTTGATACGGTAACGATCCCTTTCCGATCCGATACGTGTGCTTATGGCTTTAAGACTTCAGGTATGTCATTAGTGACAAACAACGTTCTAATGTTAACACTGACGGACACTAAACAACCCCAGTCGTAATAGCAATAAAACTTTTATTGTGTCACGTTCAGTGGGTATCCTATTTTCCCTCAATGGGTTAATTTACCTAATTGGTAATTTATTATTAGAAAACAACCATGACCACGAGTCAATCGTCTTTTTAGCGATTGCAAATTATCAAAAAACGAGCAAAAACCGCAAAATAATTCATATAACAAAACCTAAAACTCGACCATCCAATAAAACTGCGCTACACATAATTTTACAATACTTAATGCTTGATTTAGCTACTAGTCGAGAAAGTAGCTAAAACAACTAAACTCCCAAATTACCCACATAATACATATTACACAAGTTAACCAAATTCCCTCCCCAGCGTCCCTACCTACCGAACTCTCGCATATCATTGCAATTTATAAGGAAAACTTTGCTTTATAATTTGTTAGAAAAAAAGAAGCTAAGAATGCGTCAACGGTCTGCTCCTGCCAGTTCGGAATGGGATCATAAACTGGCATAATGGGGGGAACCGTCTAACGACCTACAGAAAGAGTCTTAATCTCCTAAATAAAATATCAAGATGAAATCACAGGGCACGGGTGCGAGGAAGCGCAAGTTTATAGCGGAGAGATTGGACACACATTACATCCAACTTTCCAGTTGCTTTTGTTTCGCGTTTGCAAGTTTTTCGGCTGCAAAATTTTTCGGACGCTCGTCCGTACTTTATTGTAGCGTTCGCGAAAATTTGGACTCCTATGTGCTTTTATTTTGTATTCCATTTTGTTAGATAACTAACAGTGTTTTGTGGAATAGTGAATATAGAATTAGACGTTGTGCTGTCGTTGTGAGTTTTCTGAAGATTAAAGCAACATAGACTTCGTTGTTTATGCAATGCAGTTATTTATTTATAATGACTAAATAATGATTTACTTATGATGGGAATTATGTAAGAAGTATAGCCTAATAATTCGGAGCATATATAAAATATATTATATTTCCGATTTTTTATTTATAAAATGTTTATTTTGCTACTGCCATGCAGGCAGTATGTAGGTACTGCGCAAGCAATGCAGTGTTTACCTATACATTGCGTGCGTAGTAGCGTGTTGCATTTATTATCTATTATTAATAATAATAATATTATTTTAAGTCTGTTATATATTATATAAATGTTATAGTATTTAAAATGAAAATAAACCTTATAGTATTCGGTAAACTATTCATTTCTGTGTAGTATTTGACGCAAAGGCTCAGAGATAGCACTCAACATTGATAACATTTTATTCTAATTAGGTTCTAGTTCATCTAAAATGATAACTATAAAATACATCACACACAATTAACGGTACTAATAGTTTACAGATGGTCGATGGAATTCAATACAGAGCTGTATTACTATTTTTTTTCTGGTTTTGATCATAAGGATTCTGAATATTACCCATAAAATGTTATCTCCCGATGATTCTAACATAATATGATATTCATGTTCACTATAGAATAATTCGAAAAGCTTCCTTTATCCAGCTAACAAAAACACGTATCAATAGTTTTTAATATTCAAGAGCGGAATGAACTCGACCCTTAGCCGTAATAGCAAGTTTACCAACTTCTATACTTATTCAGTTAGCCAGCCTTCCAGTCTTAACCTCGCCTTTCAGGACCTCCCCAAGGAGTATGAAATATTCCTTTTTTTTCAACCACAAAGACATAATTAAACCCCAAGGATAACAAGTCGGTGCCTCGTACCGTATTCTCCTTTGTGCGCGGAATTTGAATTTTAATGCGCGCGAGTTTCGATCCCACGGCCGGTGATCGTGCTGGAAAAATAACTACTTATTCAGTATCCAATTAGAATAGATCATTTTCATGTAATTTCTTGATTAATAATGAATCCCTGAATTTTGTAATGGGTTTTCTACACGATTTGATCACTTTCTTCCTGTAAAAGCCCGAGGATATAAAATTATCGTCGAACTAATGACTTAACAAGGCAGGAGACATGGACTGGCTCCTTGTTAAAAATCAGGGTTACGGTTCTATTTTTTCGTCGGCAATTCTTCTACAAATTGTTCCTTGAATGCGGATAATGGGAATATTTTTAATAAATAAGTACTTAATAACCTAATACAGGCATGCACTTTGGATAGTATTAAACTTTATGCAAAAATATTACCTTTCTCCATACCAAAAGACCTCAAAATAGAGAGGAAACGCTCCTTTCTTAATAAAATATCAAGAAAAACATTAGCTTTAAATTTATTAATACAATGAACATTGAAACAATACATCAAAGCTGACAAAATGGTAATCCATCAAATATAGACTCCAAATCTATAATTTGAACAACCCTTTAATTTTGAGGGCAACATTGTAGAACCAATAAAAATGTTATACTGATCGTAGCATAGCACATTTTAAAATTATTTCACGTCGAATATATAGCAACTTAATGTACTATTAATAGAAAAAAGTATAGTTAAATTCACCCATTTCCTGAAACAATTTGTAGGCGCAATATGTTTTAACGCGCCCATCAAGTTGGCTATCAACGAAAATTTGTTCAACGCCAAAATGTATGTAGTCTCAAGCACTCAACTGCCCCCGAAAATTACAACAATAAAGAAATAACAGATAAGTGCTCTTACATTAAAGTTCGAGTACAAAGTACCAGTATAACTTGATCAACGGAGTCCCATAATCTTCCATTTTTAAAACCAGGTTGTACTGTGGGAGGGAAGCGGGGGAGCTCTAGAGAACTTGGCTGAGTTGAGTAGGGTAAAAGCCCCAAAATTTGGGCGCGTGGCTTACGCGTGCCTCAGAGTTTCCCCCACCACTGCCGAAGTTTACATCACAATTAATGTCACCTCACTAATTGGTGATAGCGGTTTGACAGTTAGGCACAACACTAGACCCGTGGCAAACTTTGTTCGCTTCACTTTACTGAAATTGTTTAATTTTGGACATTAACGTAAATCTTATCGAATAATTGTTATTGTAAGATTGAGATGTATATCGAAGTTATATAAATGGATATTGGTTTCTAAATCCAGAGCCGACCGCGGTGACGAAACACTTTTACCGCCAGGGAAACAAATCAAAATAGACTTATTGTAGCGATATTTATGATACGCGAAGGATATAAAATAGGCACATCATCGAGGTCCTTAATTTTAAAAGCCACAATAAAGGTTATTAAATGTGTGTTTCATTTCTACGTGACAGGCACAATAGTAGATAGGTACCATTCCCTTACAGTTTGCCAATTTTGTGTATTTTGTGATAAATATAATATAATCATATCATTGACGACCTCAACGTCTCACTGCTGATGAAATTAATTTTATGCTCTATAAGGTAAAATTGTATTTTAGTCATTGTGAATATCTTAAGAAAGAAAGAAATATTTATTTTTTTCTTTCTTTCTTTCTTTCTTTTCTTTCGGTCAATATTAATAACACCTACCTGCGATTCGATAGCTGATTTACTAACGAGAGTCTAAAAGTAGAGAACGGTCTGGTGACAGTAAAAAAGATATCCAAAAAAAAAACGATTATCTCCTCTCACCATCTTTCAAAACAAAAAAAAAATACAAACGCAATCATTCACGTCCCATCGAAGGGTGAAAAATACTAAAACTTGAATGTAGGGTTAAATAAAAAGGCCGTATATAGAATACCGATATCGTCTGTCCGTTCAAAATGCATAATCTAATCTATTTGCTATCGGATCGACGCGTGACTCATGACACTCGGTCTCAAGGGACAGCACAGACACTTTCGCGTTTTATTTCATGAGCTATGCGAGAACCGAAGTTTGGTGTTTTCACCTCGAAGCCCTTGGAATTTAGAATGCTATTTATATAATTAACATATCTACGTTATGTTTTATGTTTCTATGACGGGATAGATATACGCCTAAGTAAATTTTTTACGTGACCAAAATTCGCTTTGATTTTCAATTTTACGAAAAGTTTACAGCTGCTTAGTTGTCCCAGTGCCGTCTTGTACCAGCCGGCTAAGTTGCCTTTCTTGAAGTCACATAACCAGTACATTTGTAGTAGGTACCTATAGGTAAAAAACAAACCAACATGTACACAAACGCAAGTGTCTTAACGCAGTTCTTCTACCGCTAAAAGTTGATCTAATGGTAAACCAAGTCGGTTTATTTATTCATTACCTATCTATGGGAGCATCTATCCAACTACTTTGTCATACATTGTCACCTAATATGATAACTACTCGTAACAACATTTTATAGTGACCGTAAGTAGACATGGGGCTTACAGGACCTAAACGCAAAAAAACGCAAGTTTTAGAAACAATAAAAGTATATGATCAACTAAAGTAAACAAAATCAGAAAAATATATGATATTATTCAGGATTTAAGCTAGGTTAGTTAGTGTGATAAGATAGAAAATAATCATGATGATACCTCTAAAAACTTTTATTTCCATTAAATATCTACAATCATTATGATTTTTTGTCAGATTATTTTACAAACAACATACTAAAACACTAGTGTTTTAATTTTTTAGTCCATACAATAGATTTTTTGTAAATAGATAATTGCTTCATATTTTGCAATAAATTAAGTACCAGCGTTGTGTCATCGCGCTTCTCTTTCTTTTCTATGCAGTCCGACAAAGACCGCACTTTAGGTTAAATATAATAACTTGGCAATCGCACACGGCAATAGAATCTACATACTACCAAATATATCAAATAATAGCGCTTATTCCATTGGCCAATTTACAAGTAATCGTCAAAGAAACTGATTGACTGATTTTATTATTCTATGTTTCAATTGATAAGTACCTACACTAGGTACCTAATACATAATAGGTAGCGTAGATGATGAATCATTTTACAAACTGTTTGTTTATTATGAAATTCAAATACCTAATTCAATTTAGCCTGCTTTAAGGATGCTAAGATTTCAATCTCATCGTTTGCCTTCGACACGCTGCGCTGACCAACATCAGTATAGCATAGGTATATTAAATTAGACATTGTCTGTGACTTTCTGTACCTACGCTGTCCTCCCATACCTACGGTAATTTGAAAACATTGTAACAACCAATTATTTTTTTAAAGAGTAACCGTGGAGTTTCGCTGGCTCTTCTCCATAGGACCAATTGGAATCGTGCACCTGGCTTCTGACGTTACATAAGTGTCCATGTAGGTTTGTGAAATAAAATATTTTTATTTTACCTATATCCACTATTTACCTACGTAGTTTAAGTGGCGAAAAATTGTATGACTGCAAAATTAACCTTGTAATCGTATCTATTGATATAGGATTACAAAGTTACTTATGCAGTTGGTATATCTAGAAAACGAGACTGAAATTGCGGTGTTCTAGTTTTTCCTTGCTTTGTAGGCTAAACACTAATAGTGTTCAAAATTTGAAGTTTAAGTGTTTGCTAGAAGTAAGTTAGAATGTTGATGATCAGTGAGTGACAAAATTGAGGAATTAGAGAGTGACAAAGTTGAGGTAATTTATCTTACAATCGATCTTAAACAACAGGTTCAAATCGAATGTAATTTGGGAATATACCTAGTTATATTATGCACACTTGGTCACTGAAAATTCATTCACAACGAAGTTACAGGGAAGTCGAAAATGTCCTGAATGGAATCTTACATAGGTATGATCGCTCTAGCTAGCATAAACTAAGCTATAATGTCTATGCGGTGACAGAACTAACCATTTGCCGTAACGTATACCCAACTATGTTTAAGAATCTGAAGAATCTTAGATCTTTATTTAATTTACATCGAAATCCAGCGAAATTCAATCCCGGCAAGCCGAGTTTCACTCACCCTGCCTCGTATCCCAAAACATAAATTACGCGTCAAATTGGCGTATAATCCTATGAGCGTAAGTCTGTATGTCCCGCCCGTGCAGTAAAGACCCCTAAACTTACTTTCTTGGCCACGTGACCAGCAATCAGACAAATAGAGACATGCCCGTTTGAACTTAAAAAATAATAATCAAATGTGAATTTGGACACCCCTGTTGAGGGTGTCCCGAATTATAATTATTTGTTAAGTGTTGGTTTTTTGATGTGAGGGTGAGAATTTTAAGCGGTATTGATGCTACTGTCACTCCATTTAGCGATGTTGTTGGGAAGTTAGATAGATAGATAATTTTAATAAACTTTGATAAAGCTGTGTTCTTGATCAGTCAAACTGTATTGATACGCTATTTATTTTTAACTAGCTTCAAAAGGGAGGAGATTCTCAATTCGACCATACTTTGTATTATTTTTTTTGTATGTAGGTATTTTACGCGATATCTCCGGGAATTGTGGATAGATTTAAATTTTTTTTTTTTTGAATAGAGTATGCCTCAGGGATCATTAACTTTGCTTGGGTAGTTTTTGGAGTTAGCTTCAATATTAAGTATTTTTTACATTTAGTTTATATTGATAATGTTACCTATAATAATTTCCTGTCACTGATATTTACATAGCTAGTAGTGTTATACGAATTTGTGTGGGGTAGGTACAACTAAAAAGAGAAAAAATAATTTTTTTCCAAAAAAAAAACAAGCGAATTCGGTTGTTTAAAAAAAGTTTTATTACAGTAATTATTTAATATCACATACATTAATTTAACATTTGGTGGCTCAAAGACGAATAGTGAAACTAGAAAATACTGCTAGTGATATTCACTTATTTTAGTGATATTTACTTATTTGTTATTGTAGCATTCATTTTTTTTTCACATCGAGAATTCTCAATAGATTCATTTTACTTATTTTTTAATATAAATAGATCTAATGAGAAAACAATTGTCACTAGATCCATCATTGGTTTGGCCAATGGATCTTCTGATATTGAACGAAAAGAACAGAAGACCAATTCCCGTAATAAAAATGTTCAAAATCTTTCTGCAATCTCATCTTTTTCTCTCTCATCTCATCAACTTGTTAAAAATGTAGGGAGGTTAGAGGTATTTTTGACAGATTGAGCCTGAGATTAGACTGTGAATTGCCGCTCTGTTTATGTCTGAGTATATGACTCACATGACTTCAAATGCGAACCCGAAAAACATAAAAAATCTGTTTCTCCTAGACCTAGTCTTTTATGATGGAATTAATTTCATCTGTATGTCAGGCAAAACATTGTTTATACTGCACATGTAAAAAGTAAGACATAGATTTTTAAAGTTATATAGGTACTAAAAAAGAGAAGAAATAAAACATTTTTACTCTGCACAAACAAGACGCATATTACAAAAAAAAAATTGACAAAATACACACACTAATACAAAGCAACACTACAACTGTACCTGGTTGAGTTGATTTCGGCTAGCCCGAAACAAGCATTTATTAGCATTTATATTCCTAGTGTTAGAAATCTACGGGACACCTAATAAGTCTGTTCCGCAAATAATAATAATAATTAATAGCCACAGAAAGCTTTCAGGTAAAACAAATTCGTGAAAATGCAAGCGCCTGAGAGGACGCCATTAATAAATGTGTGAATTATATAAAATGTGTCATTACGGTAAAATTGTTGGATCAATTAGCGTAAGACTAAAAGTAGCCTTTTCTTAAGCCTTCATTATTCAAACACAATCAATAAAAATAAAAACATGGCTTCTTCGTATCGAAAGTAGATCCACGCGAGACACAATGGCTTTGTAATTCTTTCAATAATTACGGCATTCAACCAGTTAATAAATACATAGCACGTACAAATAGTTCTTTAAAAAATACGGTTTCTATGAAACAGAAACTCGTAACCGAAAAGTCACCCCTTAAAACTTAATACAATCATTTAAAACAATTTTCTACCACAATTGCGGTGTCGGCATGTCGTTACGGCCACGTGCCGGATCCGAATCGCATCCGGGATCGTTCCGGTTTGTGACTCTAACGGCTGACATTAGATAGAAGTGTTCCATTTATTGTTACCCCTCGATGTATTTAGAATTGAAGAAAGTAACAAAAAACATTTGAATGGAAATAGCAAAGGGGAATGTGTTCAGTATTTTCCTTGGGAGAAATATCTGTTGCGATCAAATAGAATTTATTATTGGTAGGTAGGGTATAGAGGTATAGACGGTGTAGTTATAGTGATATCGTTGGAAAAAACTAAAATGTTAGGTCTGATTTGCGATTACGGACAAGCGTCTACTTGTGCACTAAAGATCGTCAGTACGTCACATTGGAATCAATCTGCTTACAAACTGATAATTATGCACAGACGCCAGCACATCAAGCTACTACAGTCTGTCAAATTTCTTTAATATATTTTCAAGTTTATTGCCAAAGGATAAGGTTCAAAGTTGATTGGGAAAATTTGACTGTTTCGGGTAGGTTGATGTGCTTGGCGTCTGTACGTTTCAGTAAATTTAGATAGCAGTCAATCATCATCGTCTTCATTCTCCTACCCTCATCCCAATTTATTTGTGGTCGGCGCAACTTGTCTTTATCTAACTTACTTCTTTTAGTCCTCATTTCAATATAATTTGCAATTTTCCCCAGTTTTAGGAGAACCAAAAATTTTTTTTATTAAAAAACAATCTTAAAGTTGTAGTTTCTGCTAATATTAGATTGCAATTTAGAACTTTTACTATAAAATGTCTTGACTCTGAGCGTTTTGTAAATTAACTATTGTGTTACGAGTATCTGAGAGTGCCGGGTGATCTGTAACTCAGGACCCTACCTCACACACCGTTTTCTCCATTCATTAAGATTGTGCATTACCAGTGCCTATAATATTTATTTATTTATTTATTTCTCAACTTATATCTATCCTTACAGGGAAACCTATTGCGATAGTGTACATTTATCTAAACTCTTATCCTAACTTGTTACTAACTCCTTATTATAATTAAAACGTAAACGTTTCTCCTTATATGATGTTGAGATAAAAAAAGATTTATGATTATGATTGTAATCAGAGGAGCGATCGAAGGCAATCAATAAATGATAGAATGTATTAGATTACCTTAAAAAAATATGTAAATCTAGAAACTGGACCTGCCTTTATTTTGCTTTGATGGATAAACATGATGAGCAGTGGTGGCCCAGTAGTAACGGCGACTTACGAGTTGTAGGTCGGAGGTTCGAATCCAAACAGGCGCTTTACTTTGTGTGATTATTTCATCGCCACTGCTGTCAAAACAGTGAAGGAAAACATCGCGAGGGAACCGGCCTGTCCTGGAACCAAAAATTCGAAGACATGTAACATCTACCAACCGAACTGGGATTGCGTGGTGGATTACAGCCCACTCTCCTCGGAGAGAGGAGACCTGCGTCCCAGCAGTGGGAACATTAAAGGCTGTTTATATGATAAACATGATGACAATTTATATTGGGTGTACCGGAAAGTTCTGTCGGTTTTAGTAAATAAAACTCGTGGTTATTATAGTTCTAAAAGCTATTATTTATATTTTAATCAATTACATATTGTCCCTGATTTTCTACTACCTTCTTCCATCTGTCTACTAGCTTAAAGATCCCGTTGTGGTAGAACGTTTTGTCTTTGACGTCAAAAACTCTTCAACTGCCGCTAGTACCTCTCGATCATTTTCAAATACTTTTCCTTTTAAAAAAGAGCTTAGCGACCTGAGCAGATAAAATTCTGTTGGAGCAATATCTAGAGAGTAAGGATGGTGCGCGAGACCTAGCATTGTCGTGATGTATGATTACTCTTTTTCTGTTGGCCAAATAAGGTCGCTGTTTTTGAATTTCTTCGTTTAATTTATTTAACTGGATGCAATATTTTTCGGTGGACAAATTTCTACAGGCTGTAGCAGCGTTATTTCCCTTCTGGAACTCATAAAGTATACAATACCTCAAATGAACTTTATCGTTGGCACTCATTTTGACACTGCGGCTACTCAGAATTGAATGACAAATTATTGCGCAATACGTGTATTTATAGTCCGTAACCCAGAAATTATGACGCAATATTATTATTGGTATAGAGAAAAATTCGAAAAATTTCTATGTACTACCAAAACCGACAGAACTTTCCGGTACACCCAATAGAATATGGTTGATCTTGTACAGTCCTTTTTGAGTTATTTACCTCTGATTTTGCATGTCTCTCAGAATCACAGTGATCTTTATTATCTTTACACTAAGATTGCTGCTCTCAGAAGTAAAATCACTCCACATGTAGGAACAGTAACGCTTAATTTCTTACATCTCATGTTCTTACAAACATGAGTTTGTCAATAATTATGTCAGCAAATTATTCAGACTAGTCTACAGAAGCTGAGTGTTAGTCAGTACCTAGTATGTTTACTATTTACGTATAGTTAGCCAAATGTTCCATCGCACAGCGTACCTAATATTGTTACGCAGGTAAAACCCGCCAGCTCTGTAATTGGGATTAGCGCTTGCTTTAATACGGAGTTAATTATGATTTTAATTGGGATACGCGAATAACATATTTTCCCCAGTCTGTGCGAGCGAGCATGGGTTCGGTGCCGTTGGCAGACAAAGTCTTGTGTTTAGGACATTTGAATTTTTTTTATGTTTTTCTGTTTGTCGTTAAACTGATATAGGTACCTATTGGTGTGGGTACCAAGGGCACGTGAAATATTCTTCGGTGTTTTGACAAGGGGACGTAATTAAAAGACCAGATTTGGTTATCTATGTATATAACAGTCAAAGTCCTGACTGACTGATATATCAACGCACAGTCTAAACTGCTGGTCCTAGAGATATGAAATTTGGAGGGTGTGTTCTTTCCAATAGGAAAGGGTTTCTCGAAATTCTACCCCTTAGAGGGTGAATGGGGGGAGGGTGAAATTTCACGTGGATGAAGTCGCGGGCAGAAGCTAGTATAATTTTGATACTCAGAATTTTTCCTGGATCTATGAACTTGTTATGTTAAATAATAAATTTAATCATGGTTATATCTATTAGGAAACAAACACATCTCATTTTATTTTATGTGTTAATTTCTTCATTATGGTCATCGTAAAGTCTCAATTTATTAGTTAGTTATTTGTTTTATAACACGACTGAATGTTGGTCTGGAAAAATAAACCAAAATATAGCCAAATTCAGCTTTTTTCAAGTGATGCGATTACCCATAAACAGCATTTCATTTACGAAGGTTTGGAGATTTTTAGTTTTTCATGGTTTTGTGACGTTATTTCTTAATAAAAGAGAAGAGCACCTGGAAGGACTTGAAGAAGGCTTTTGCCCACAGCTGGGCAATATGAAAACCAATGAAGGCGATTGAAATGATATAAAGGATTTATTTGTAACTTCTTAGCTGTTTAAACACCTTAGTCACAATTGTTCTAAATACTCATAACCAAAAAACAAAACCTGTTTCTGCGGACGCTACCACCTTTTGCGTTTGTCGGAAGGGCTCGGTCGCTTCCGGCGGGAGTGGGGTGACCCACCACATCCTGCGGAAGCTGCAATCCTCCCCGCCCTCCCCCGCGGCCTCCCTGTCTTGCTCGTCTCGTTCAAACCTTTCCTGCTTTAACTTTTTTACGTTATGTTAATACCTACCTAGTAATACTTATTATTGGTATGTATAGTCTTTCGTCGGAAAATAGTTAAAAGGCGGTCTGTTGAGTGTCATTTTCTGAGAAACTGTACTTTCAGGAGTAGTTAGGGACTTATTCATTTTTTGTATTAGTTATTTTTTTTAAATAATGGTTTATGAATATTGAATTGTTTTTAATGGACACAATGCAACGAATTTCATAAAAAAAAAAACAGTGAAGATACCTAACAATTTTAACAATAAAATTTTTTATTTTCTATTTAATATGTAGGATTGTTATTTACGCGGTAGGTACACGGGCAGCGGGTTTAAATTCTGCTTTGTTTCACCCAACAATCTAAAACTTACCTTCATTTGTTTTACAATCGATCCTTCCAAGTTAGTTAGCCACACCGCGTAAATTTTCCACCTTTTTTCTTTTTCGTTTTGAAACAACAACTTACATATCTTCAGAACATACAACAAAATCGTCGGAAATGCCGCCGTACAAGTATAAAATTAGGGTATTTTGAGTATCCCAAGGGAAGTCATTCTACTCACCCTTTTTACTGACCTGGACATGTCCAAACATGTGTGTGGTGTTTTTCCAACATAGTACGTTATGTACTGGGGCTAGTGGCTAAATAATAACGCAGTCGCACGGGTCGATCGAAGGTTAAGCTACGCTTGCTGCGGTCAATCGTGGATAAGTGACCATCTATTACATATAGAAACCCCTCAGTGCCTCGGAAAGCATGCTACTTAAGCCGTTGGTCCCGGCAGTCAGAACCCTAAAAGTCTGATAACCAGTCTCACCAAGGGGTATCGTATTACCCAGTAACTGGGCTGTGGAGGTCAGATAGGCAGTCACTGCTATATAGAGGATTTGGTATAATAAAAAAATAATAATATTCTATATTTTATAGTAGGTATTTATCAAATTAATAATTTTAAAATTGAATGTAAAATACTAGTATTCAGCTGCATTCGTTTAGACTGGAAGCCGACCCCAAAATATTTGGGGAAAGGATAGGCAGATTGATTGAGTATCTTAAGTATGTACAGACGCCAGCACATCAAGCTACCCGAAACTGACAAATTTTCCCAATCAACTTTGAACCTTATACTTCAGCGATAAAGTTGAAAATCTATTAAAGAAATTTGACAGATTGTAGTAGCTTGATGTGCTGGCGTCTGTACACAACTTTTCTTGCATGAGAGTATCAAACAATGCTTTGATATAACCGCGGCATGTCCTAGAACCAAAACTTCGAAGACATGTGACATCTACCAACCCGCACTGGGCCCGTGTGGTGGATTACGGCCCACTCCCTCTCACCGAGAGAAGGCCTGTGTCCTAGCAGTGGGGTGCATGTATAAGGCTGATTATATACAAACAAACAAACAAGCAAACAGACCTCAAGAGCTTAGTCCAAAACTTAAAAAAAAGCAAATATTCATCAATTATGCCAAACTTTTCATCCAAAAAAAATACAGACCAAAAGAAACCACCAAAATCTATTTCCAATATTCCCCAGCCTGAGTTTCAGCGAGCACTGAACGCATTTAAAAACAAAAATAGCGGCTCTATACGGAAAATCGGAACATTTGACCGAGCCGGTGATAAAGAAAGCGCTTAATTACTGGTCTAATTCGCGATAGAATTGTTAATGGACAGCTAAGTATGGCACAGAACAGGCCGGGCGTACTTCCGTGCCTAGCTGTGGTACCCTAAAAAGGGTACGTGGTGGATGTATGGTCCTTAACATAAGAGTTAATAAACACATCGCTGTGTTTTTATATTGGCAATCAGTAAAAATGACTAATTATTTCTTTATTTGCATAAGAAGGACTAGCATGCGGCCATCTCACTTATTTATTTATCAGTAAGTATTTTTTTTGTTTGTTTTACGGAATGTTACTCAATATCACACTATTTATACATACCTATTCGTTACTGTTTTTATGTGACACAAATTTATTTATTTAATTATGCATACACACATCACGTTGCAGTATATAACTGATTTACATCCGTCACCTCACAGGTCCAGTTGAAAACCAGCGTCAAGCACTAGTTGTCTGGCATTTTTGCTGAACTGGGCCTTTTTGGCGCAGCCGTGAGGCACACTTTTCAGGTAATTTCTTACATCGGACTTTGCACTTTTTTTTATTCTTTATTTTTGTTTTTATCTGATGTACGACTATGTATATGACTATCTGGTGTATTGTGTGTCTTTTAGTCTGTGCTAAATAAATGTATTTTCTTTCTAATTGCCATACAACCTTTATCCCCTGTTTAACCCGCAAGAGTTAACACGAGACTTCGCTTGGATGACGTTATTGCGAGGTACTGAGACGTCGATGGCGAGAGCGATAACAGTGCGGGGGTCGGGAGAGGTCGCTGGGGTCTCAAGTTAGCTCTTGTGGGTTGTATAATTCTTAATGTTTATGATTATGTCTATGGAACCAAAATTATTATGAAAAATTTCATGCTTCTAAGCCAAGTATTGGCTATGCGGCCTATGGTTGAATGAATTTCAGATTTTAGTATTAAATTTAGTCTCCCGCGGCCTGACTGCAGCACCATCAACCAGCGGTCGGCGAGCCGAGTCGACGTATCGGAGCTGCTGATCCGCTTTGGTTACTTGCTTACGTTAGGTTGACGCCTGTTTGACGCCGAGGCGAAAGGCGATACAGTGACGATCCCTTTCCAAGTGGATATACAGTGTGCTATGACCTTTGGTGTGCTCAATCATCAACTACGTAATACGATACCCCCCCCCCCCCTAAATGTGCACAATATCCGTAAAAAATATCCACACTTCCATACTACAGATAAATGCGAAAGTAACTCTGTCTGTATAAATCTAACGGGTATACTATACAGATAGACCAGGACCTGGGTTAGGACATGAGATACGTTTTATCCTAGTAGTACGTACCCGTGGGATCATTTCCGAACTCCATGTAATCCGTTGGCGAAGCAGCGGACAAAATCTAATGTAGTTATAATTTACATCATTGACGTAAATGTCGCGAACCGCTGTCGCTCGTCCCTCGGCCCCGAGTCCATGAATCCCCGAAGGAGCCGCGGTGGCGATAAAAGCCTCATGCATTATACAGGCTGGTCCGAAATCGAAAAATTAAAACTCCCGCCATCTGCCGGGTGAGAGCGTAATTACTGGGGCGTTTGATGCACCGGCACTAATTATCAGCATTGTGATAAAATGGGATGAGTAGAAAAAGTACATGGTTGTATCGTGGAGGTATGTAAAAGTATGTTTTGAATAAAAGGGTGCATTGATGATGTTTACAGTTTGTAGTCAGTGGTAAAGGATCGAGTATAGTAAAATGTTTCGAGAGTGCGATTTACGAATGAGATTTTGTAATTAGGTCTTATTTTGAAACGTTATATTATGAAGCATAGGACTTCTTTTTGTTTGAAAAAATGGGCTTATTCATTTGAAACGTTAACGGATATTTAAAAATTGTGTAAAATACTAAAGAAAAACTTATAGACTAGAGTCCAATTTAAAACCTTGGATGTTGCGAACTGTATCTACTCATCAGTCATTAACGGTGCCAGTAGCTATTAATGATTTTGATAAAGGATGATATTCAGAAGCTTAGTGTAATAATTTTATTGTACCCAATCTTAGGGGGTGATAAAATAGTAGGTCATACAAAAAATGCTCGCTATTAGTTTTTCTAATCGCAACCAACAAGTTACCAGCTGGCCCTTGAACACTATTAAAGTGACGACTTCCTTAAAATAGAACTTGTCTTGACCGGTTTTCTTACTAACAGATTCGGAGTCAGTTTGAATTTGAAACTTCACAACGAGGTTGAACCAGAAACTTTCGATGTTCGTGCCTTGAACTATAAAAAGGACACTAGGCCTTCTGCCATAGTTTAACAACTATTTGGGAAGCTCGCTATCTAGGACCATCCATATTTCCTGCCACCAAGCAACATTGCTGGGTTCCGGTTTGAAAAGCAAGCACGAGCACATTTTCGGATTTTTTTAGAATGGCAACACACCTGTGATGCCTATTGGAGTTGCCACAAGTGAGGGTGACGACTTATCATCAGGTGTGCTGAGATCCAGACTCCGGACTGTTACTGAGAAATTCTTGATGGAAAAACCCCATTACACTTTGTCTGACATGGGATTTGAACCAGGAACCATGCTCAGTAGGTGCGCTCGTGACCACTAAGCCAACGAGGCAGTCATGAATGACTAGTGCTAAAAATGGGCATCCAGCGAAGATTTGTTTCTCTATTAAAATACATATTTAAGGTATGTTTTTTTTGTTTGTTTACATGAGCAATTCTCCAACATAAAAAAGGTATGTTCCTTCATAAACTATGTACGGAACAATCAATCTGCCTATAGCCTTTCCCCAACTATTTGGAGGTCACCTTCCAGTTTAACCCTATACACCTTAATTTAATGGAGCCGGTCGATTCTGTAAAAATCTCATCGTGAAAACTTAGGTGAAGTGAGTTTGTTTTTGCTAGGAATTGACACTATTGACAGTTCACTCCACGCTCACTTCACCTAAGTTTTCACGGTGAGATGGTTACAGAATCGCACTGCTGCTCAGCTGAAATCCTCAACTCAGTTACTGGGTAACACGATACTCATTGGTAAGGTATTGGTTGTCAATAAAGTATATATAAATAAATAAGGCTGGTTGTCAGATTTCCGGACTTCTGACTACTCGTAAAGACATAACGTGACATAGATCAGTGAGAACAAATTACAGCCGGACTTAAGCACGAGCACAAACATTAAGAAACCGGTCAAGTGCGAGTCGGACTCGCGCACCGCGGGTTCCGTACTTTGTAGGTATGTAAATAGTTTATCACGGGTTTTTTTTAATGTACAGACGCCAGCACGTCAAGTTACTAGAATCTGTCAAATTTCTTTAATAGATTTTGAACTTTATCGCTAAAGCTTAAAGTTCAAAGTTGATTGCGATAATTTGACAGTTTCGGGTAGGTTGATGTGCTGGCGTCTGTACCTACAAATTTACGGTTTTCGGATTATTTCCTTTACTTGTGCTACATGATCTTGCTTCTTGCCAAATTTCATGATTCTAGGTCAACGGGAAGTACCCTATAAATTTCGATTCCCTTGAGAGTGTCGAAGTATACGTTTTTTGCGGCATAAACGGCCGTATCATTTTTAACGTTAACCTAGGTGTTTGATTTTTTCACAACTTCAAGGGACTGTAGAACTGAATATATGGTTTTAATTTCAACTCAACACCTTTACGTGTTTCCGAGATAAAGAGTCTTGACAGACAGACGGACGGACGGACGGACGGACAACAAAGTGATCCTATAAGGGTTCCGTTTTTCCTTTTGAGGTACGGAACCATAAAAACAACCGAATTGAGAACCTCCTCCTTTTATTGAAGTCGGTTAAAAAGAGTCGGTCAAAAAAAGGAGGAGGTTCTCAATTCGGTTGTTTTTTATGTTTGTTACCTCAGAACTCCGTTGTTGATAAGCTGATTTGCAAAATTCTTTTTAGAATAGATAAGATATTTTTTGGAAGTCGGTTGTTTTTTTTTTGTAAAAAAGATTTTTTACCTTCCTTCTATTCTTTAGTCAAATAATTAACTTCATTATAATAAGAACTGATTGATTACAAACTGAGAACATTTTCAGTAAGTTATCCACGCACAAGGTTCAAAAACTAACTTCAAGAATTACACTTTCAGCTGTATTTAGCATCTAAACACTCGACATTTTATAAAATACGGGAAGGAGTATCTTTACTGCATTTTATAAAATGTCTTTTCTATTTCCACGTATCCAGTCAAAATGCATTGCTATTGCTTGCTTGCTAAATTGCTTTTCCTTTTTTATACACATGTACATAGATATTATTAATATTAATTAAAGTTTGTTAGCTTATATGTATATATCGCAGGCAATTTGTATGATTCCGCGTTTTGCAAACGGCGTCGTCCGTTTAAAAACGCTCGCTGTTTTAAAAATGTCGCACCCCGATGTTAGGTCTGGTTAGGTTACTATTGCCGGGAAGACATGGCGTGGCATACGCTGGCAGAGTGTGCCGCTCGTGAGGAGCCGCGCCGTGCCCTCATCTCAGAAGTAGGCAGTGACCTCTCGCTGCCGGCCGTGGTCGAGTCAATGGTCGGCAGTGAAGAGTCCTGGGACGCGGTGGTTTCCTTCTGCGAAACGGTCGTCTCGCAGATGGAGGCTGCGGAAAGGGAGAGGGAAATCTCGTCCACTCACCCGGCCCGCAGAAGGCGCACTGGGCGTTGGCGGATCTTCCAGCCCCCCTAAATGGGTCCAGTGGCGACAGACTCGGGGACGTCCGTCGCCCCCCACACATCAGGACCCGAGGTGGCGGCGCGTAGTATTCCACGCGTGTCCCTCTTAGATGTCGCGGGGGAAGTCAAACACCTCACTCCCCCCCTGACCAGACGAGCACCACAGTGGCGGGCCGGCACCAGTCGGGGGTTGAGGAAGGATCGTACGTTCCCGCCGGCCTCGGTACCATCGAGGCGGTCCGGCCGGTACTCGAGCGCTGGCTCGGGAGGAGGCACGGCTCCCTGTCGTTTCGGGTGACGCAGGTGCTCTCGGGGCATGGTTGCTTCGGGAAGTACCTGTGTCGCATTAACAGGGAGCCGGACGCCCGGTGTCACCACTGCGTCGACTGCCGGGAGGACACGGCGTGGCATACGCTGGCAGAGTGTGCCGCTTGGGAGGAGCCGCGCCGTGCCCTCATTTCAGAAGTAGGCAGTGACCTCTCGCTGCCGGCCGTGGTCGAGTCCATGGTCGACAGCGAGGAGTCCTGGGACGCGGTGGTTTCCTTCTGCGAAACGGTCGTCTCGCAGAAGGAGGCTGCGGAAAGGGAGAGGGAGATCTCGTCCACTCACCCTGCCCGCAGCAGGCGCACCGGGCGTCGGCGGAGGGCGGACAACGCTCTCTTCCAGCCCCCCTAAACGGGTCCAGGGGCGACGGACTCGGGGACGTCCGTCGCCCCCCACACATCAGGACCCGAGGTGGCGGCGCGATGTGTTCCACGCGCGCCCCTCTTAGACGTCGCGGGGGGAGTCAAACACCTCACTCCCCCCCCCGACCAGACGGGGCCCGCTGAGGCGGGCCGGCACCAGCCGGGGGTTGCGGAAGGATCGTACGTTCCCGCGACCCCCGGCGTAGGTGTGAGATGGAACACCCGGGGTGGTTTTTAGTCAGTAAGAGTCTGACAGACCCCGCCGCCCGCCCCAGGGCGGCGGACATCCATAAGGATTTTCCACCCCGGATCAAAAAAAAAAAAAAAAAAAGGATCGTACGTTCCCGCGACCCCCGGCGTAGGTGTGAGATGGAACACCGGGGTGGTTTTTGGTCAGTAAGAGTCTGACAGACCCCGCCAAAAATAATTTTTTTTTTGGTTAGGTTACTATGCCTTTTAAACCCTTTACACAGGAATAGGAGCCCCACAAAGTGGGGCTACGTCGACAAGAGCATCGAGAGCGTCGTATGCAAGAGCGAACGAAGGGCACCCCGAGGTTCGGTTTGGTAAGGTAAAACAGCGAGCGTTTGTAAACGGACGACGCCGTTTGTAAAACGCGGAATCAAAAAAATTAAAAAGTCTTTAATAAAGTAAAATATTACTAACCATAAAAAAAATTAGCACTATCCATTAAGTTGTAGAAAAACTGCATAGGTAGATTTTTGATTCGAGTTTCTGGTTTCAGAACAATGCTAGTTTCCTCACGATGTTTTCCTATATTAAGAGGTAATGATGTCAATATTTTGTTAGTTACGGTACACCTTGAAATAAAACCAATTACTGATGCGATTGGATAATACGTGATCTTGACGACCTTTTTCCTTTCATCATTCAATATGCAGCAAAAAATCCCTCAAAAATTAGAAAGCACAGACAACAAACAATTTGCGTCACTCTACTGCAGTGCTCGTGTAAATATAGACCTGGATACATGAGCAAGCTGCTAGCCTAACCAGTTTGTGAAGCAATAATAGCTTCAGTCAGAGGCGGACTGGGCCCGGCCTATGTCAGCCAGATGTAGGTAAAGGGCCAAGCTAGATAGCCGAGATATATGACGTGGAACCGACGGTCAGCAAGCGCGAGTCCAAATAAATCGGTACGTGACCGATGTCAGCGCTGCCCATCGATCGAGCACTATCTAAGTCTTTAATTTCTTTTCTCGGTCAATTTTCGCCGTGCGGCTGATCGCTTACCAAATCACCTTACAAGCCGAATCGCCACTAAAATTTTGTCATTTGCCATTTAAATAGTCGATTTTCGCCGTCCTGCGAAAATCGTGAGGTTATCACCTGTGTAAAGCCCGCATAAGACACGTGGCGCTTGAGCATGTAGCTCGTGGCCATGAGGCTCCATTTTTATGCTGTAGAATCAGCAAAAGAGGTCGGGCGGCTGAACGGCCGAAAGCACTGCCAGTCCGTCCCTGGTTTCGATACTGTAGCCTTAACTCACAGAACACGCATTATGCGTAAGTCAACAAGCTTACACCTTGATGTCGGGAAAGCCCACGTAAGACACGGTTCTAGCAAGAGGGACCGTATGAGAGCAATCTAGTCAAGGTATTGTATATCCAAAACTACGAACAAATAGACGTGTATTTTTTAAGTTTGGTGTGGTATTGGTAAAATTCTTGAAAAGTTTACTTTATTAACGCAATGCATGCTATGTCGTTACTGACAAAATTGAGAAAACACGCATTCATCTTCATCCATTTGTTTGTGGACTTAAAGAAAGTCCTAAGACAATACGACCTTACCCCATGTTCGGTTTTAGACTCTTAAATCAAGAACCATTTTGATTTCGATACTTAAAAATTTCGAGGGCAGAGGGTCAACAAGGAAATGATAAAAAACCTTTGCTTAAATATTGTGAGCACCGGTGTGCTAACAGTACCTACCTACCGGGATGAAATGAAACGTATAAAATAACTTGGATAATTATTATTCTTGTATTTTAGTCTACAATATTTTACATTTATACATACTAATATTATAAATTCGAAAGTAACTCTGTCTGTCTGTCTGTATGTTAACTTTTCACGCCTAAACCACTGAACGGATTTCGATATTTGGCATTTGGCGGTTCAGCGGTTTAAGTGTGAAGAGGTAACAGACACACTTTCGCATGTATAAACTGTGTAGTTATTACATAAAAAAGTCATTACTAACTAAAATATACCTATATAGTCATTACTAACTAACATATTTATAGTTACTTAGCAGTTTAAGTTATATTTAAATTACTTATTAGCTAATAGGCTCGATTGTAATGGTAATAAAGTATCACCAATCGTGCTACTTTATAAAGGGAAAAAAAACTAAAATGGGATTGTATCTATTGTAGGTTACTGCATGCATTGCGAGGTTGGCATGTCCTTCACCGCATAAGTAAAGGCTCCTAAAACAGGTGCGACACGCGACGCGAATAGCGCGCGACACAAAGGCACCGCTCGTTGCGCGACTTGCGGTGCCTTTGTGTCGTGTGTCGTGTCGCGCCTGTTTGAGGAGCCTTAAGGTGGTTGCTCTGACATGGTGGCACATCGACGACACTGACATGACCTGCCATTCTCACTATTAATGCATCACTTATTGTCGCCTGTGACTTCTTTAGGCCCTTTGAACACGGCACGGTTTCTTTACGGTACGACATATAGGCCGCACCGTAGAAAAACGTATCTGTCATCAAGCTTCTATAGTGATCCATGCAACACTGACGACCGTGCCTACTCAGGGCGTTTAAACCGTAATTTTTCACGACAAGAAAAATGTGTGTATACGTGTGGCTTTAATTCTCTTTTCATTTCTTCTTTCCTACTCTCTTTCCATTTCTCTATTTATTTTTCATTTTTAGTGTGTTTTATAGCATTTATTATGCAATTTATTTTTCAAGACAACCTGCAATAGTCTACACTCCTTATTAGAGGCTGTTTTAAAAACACTAAAACACATGTTTTTTTATTACTTGTTTTGTAAAACATTAACCGCACAGTACTGATTTTCCTTACAGTCGTCTACGCTACTCTCACTGTTATTTTAGACCTGTGATAGCAACATACTATGAACCTTCTTTATTTATTTAGGGAAAATAAACAATGACAATAAAAATCATTGTAAAAACTTCCAAACGCGCGACACGCGATAAAATCGCGCGCGGTACAAAGGCATCGCAAGTCGCGCAACGGGCGGTGCCTTTGTGTCGCGCGCGATTATATCGCGTGTGGCGCCTGTTTGTAGGAGCCTTAATACAAAATCAGACACAAAACAACCGTATGTTTACACCTCTTATTACCTACACCTTTTTAGGAATCATAATAGGTATAGAGAAACTCGAATATTTGGATCACCAAATATTCGAAATAGAAGATAATATTATTCGACAGAGGTAGTGTACTCGTAGTATTGGGTATACTACATTACTACATTTCACCAGATATGTTTAAGTTCCATAATTATAATAGGAGGCGAGCCTTTTGCCATCAACCGGGTACAAATCCAAACTTCAGGCTGTTACTATGAAATTCATGAAGGAAAACGTAATAAAGGCTCCTTCAAACAGGCGCGACACGCGATAAAATCGCGCGCGACTCAAAGGCACCGCAAGTCGCGCAACGAGCGGTGCCTTTGTGTCGTGCGCGATTCGCGTCGCGCCTGTTTGCAGGAACCTTAACACTTTTTTTATTTTTATAATAATAACACTTAGCTCGACCTGGGAGTCGAACCCAGGACCTCGTGCTCAGCAGTAGCGCTAGCGACTACCTACTCGACCAACGATTCCGTCAACATTATATTTTTATGCTATTATTATTACAGCAGACTACTTATCCTGTCATTCAATCACGAAACTATTTTATTTGTAAACTAGCTTCTGCCCGCGACTTCGTCCGCGTGAAATTTCTTGTTACTCCGACCCACCCCGTCGCATCGCATCGCCTGCCCGCGCTATTACTTCGTTTTTGCTTAGCGTTCTTTCTGACTTTTTTTCTTTATACTCGGCTCCTAAATATCATAGCGTGATGTTAAATAGCCTATACCCTTTCTCAAGAGTTGGGCTATCAAATGCAAAAAGAATTTTTCAAATCTGACTAGTAGTTCCAGAGATTAGCGCGTTCAACCAAACAAACAAACTCTTCAGCTTTATAATATTAGTAAAAGTATAGATAATGGATAAAACTAATTTCTACTATTAATTTCGACCGTGGGAATCGTTCTAAGCAGAGACTTGATACGTTACTCAAAATAACGTTACGCGTAGTTCCAGTACCGATAATTTGTACCGTTCCACCAGGATCGTGACAAAATTAATTCCTTAGCTATAACGATACTGACAAACAGAACGAAATCTTAAACTGTGCAATAACAATATGATCAATATATCGTTATTAGTATAAAGATATAATAACGTTATTCATTTCGATATTCAACTTTGCCACCTTTATGACATAAATAATGACGAAAAGAAAAAGTATGAAGAATAACGTTACAAATGAATCGGTAACGTTTAACATGTAACGCTATTACAAGCAGATAAGCTTAATGTTACTGATATTCTATAACGTTCTTTTTTTTGTAACGTTATTGCTATTTTTGGGTTTTACTATCGTTACAAATTTTGGAACGTTATAGGTACGATAACATTAGTGGTAACGGAACGAAATTCATTTCGTTTTCAAGTCCCTAGCTAAGTGGTGTAAGCTTGCAAGATACTAACTAGAAGAGCATTCCACGTTCCTCCGTAGCACGGCACAACGCTTCAACGAGCCCGAACTTTTTAAAAACAATGTACAGATGCCAGCACATCAAGCTACCCGAAACTGTCAAATATTCCCAATCAACTTTGAACCTTATGCTTTAGTGATAAAGTTGAAAATATTTTTTATACACTTTCTACGGTGAAAAAAGAATAACGTCTATCGAGGAGCGTCTGCGGTCGGTGCATTAATGCCGTGTGACCTTGCCACTGCGCTGACCCTACGCTCGTCTGACGATATTTATATTTAGCTAGTATTTAAATAGACTAGTCTTCCTGGGTTGACTTTAAAAGTATTTTGTTAAAAAAAATGTTTGACCTGTGACCATACCAAAATGATTTAACTAATTAACTCGGCGGTTAACTTCCTTGAAGGGAACAAATCTAATTAAGCCTCTAACGAAAATATCATTAAAGAATTGTCTTTGAAACTAGACTAGGAGCTGAATCAAGATACGAAAACAAAATGTCACAGAATAAAATCCTAATGACGGAATTGACGCCCAACTCTTACGGTAAACGGCTAATATCGTTACCCACTAGACCTAGAGGCGGCCAGGTAGCACCTGTACAACACAATAATGATAGTCTGTCGGCCGCCACGAGTCGGCTCCCTCGAGTATCGATTGTCGCGCAATTAGCCCGCGTCGATCGTCGCAGGCCATCCGTCAACCTTTTTAGAGAAGCGTGAAAAGGTAACAAGCAGGAGAAGTGAATGGACCAATTAAATAATTCAGTAATTCGTGAACCCGCCGCCGGCGACGTAAACATGCGTGAGACGGTGAGGGGGGCGGTAGGCGGGGGCGAGTGGAGGGGCGAGGGCGTGGCCCGTGACGTCACTGCGTTCCTGCTTTAGTCGGTCACTACCCGGCGAAGCGGACGGTCGCGGAACCGCCGCCATTTATATACCCGAAAGTACGATAAAAATCGCCAAAATTTTCGACCGGCAGTATCACTCACCTTCCAAGGTGTTGAAATTGGAGGACGACCCGTGGGGGTCATGTGCGATGTACTCGCCGGATAAGATGAAATCCGGCGGGGGGCTCATGGCGCCTCCGGGGTGCTTCCCGGGCCGGTACAGCCCGACGTACCGGAGCGCCGACCCGCGCCGGTGCGTCCCCAACCCGTCCGTGAGTACTCTGCTTTTTACTACAGCTTTACTACTAGAACTGTAGGTCTTACGGCCGCCAGCTGAAGGTCTCCATTGTTGACATCGTACACATGGGCGCGTGGAACCAACAACAAAACCTTTTTTTAATCGTTACGCGGATAAAAATTTAAAAAATTACCTGTAGGTTTAAAAAATGTTAAATACTCATAAAATATTTTTTCAGGACGTTTTAACTTGTTTTTTTTCAGCGTATTATGTCTATGTATATATATTTTGCCAAGCGATGTGTGTGTGATCCCGCTCGCGCGTGCCTTGGCGATTTCATGGAGCTCCATGGGGGGATTGTTAGTCAGCGAAATTGTCCATGTGTTCACTCTTGTACAGTTTTCAGTGACATTATTTTTTTAAATAAAATGAGTGATATGACAATACAGTTTTATACCAAGTAAATACTAGAGGCTTATTGAAATGTCAATGTGTTTATTAGTGTGAAAAATAGTTTAATATTTCAATTTTAGTTGATTTAGTAATAATACTAAACTGTTAACCGTAGCTCGGAATAAGTAGGTAGTTGGTAGGTAGGTTTTTCTAATAGAAAATTTTGTGAAATTACATTTAATTACTACATTTATGTCAAAATTATATAACAACGTTAAATAACAGTAGGTAGCGATAAAACTTTCTATTGCCGTATAATTAAAAATAAAACTGCAAAATATATTTTATCACCTAATTAAAAGATAATCCCATAAAAATCTGTTAAGTACCAGGTGGCGTTTGGTAGTTTTTGCCTACCACATTGGACGAAGGCGCGGGTTTGTGTATAATGTATCAATTAAGTATCCAAGTATTCATGAAAAAATCCCAAGTATTCATGAAAAAGTCCCAATAAAAAGTATAGAAACAATGAATTACTGTAGGTGATTACCGGTTCGATGTTCTTAACTAAGTTTCACCGCGACCCGGTCTTCACAGGGGGCCATTCAACGTGCCGCGGGCAGCGCCCTCTCATTACACTTTAAATTGTTATACAGTTTATTTCAATCGTCTTGTTATTTTTACACAATCGTAGGGCGCTTTAAAACAACTTGTTTGAAAATGTGAAGCAGCTTTTCCAACGGCGGCTGCTCGTTTACAAATCTGTGTTAATAGTTGGTGTGTTGGCTCAAAATTACCAAAGTTCTGATACATTTCCGCAAACAAGAGGTCTTACTTTCGAACAATTTCTTACAATTACCTACTTAAAGAAAGTCGAGGCTCTAAAACGATCGCTTCAGTTACCTTCATCGATTTGCATCGGCTGGCTACAATTTCAATAATGAGCTACAATTTCCTTCACAAATTACTGTAATGCGCGCAAGTTATGTAAGCGGCCGTCGGCTACGCCGTAGCCCGTGGCGACGGCCGTAGCGCCGTAGCGCCGTAGAATACCTACGGTCGACCGACGCCATTGTGAAGGCGGGGCGTAAAACAGTGTTTCATCATATAATATATGATTCTTCAACAGTTTCACTTAAATGTTTTTTCTTAACTCAGGTTGTTAAAGTAATTTTATTTCAAAACACCTTTAAAACTTTTTGGACTTACAAAATGGTAAAACCTTAATCCTCGTTAAATAATTGAATTCGTTTTGGAATAAAACGGTAAAAACATATTTAAGGCTTCAATTGGGATGTCATTTGTTTTATTCAGTTACATTGTCATGTCATTTAAATGAATTATTGGCTGAAAACTATGCAAGTGAACACTTATAATTATGATTGGCGTGAATTATAATGAAATTTTTCAGGTTCCAGCCGGCGGGTGGCGGGCTTTTAAAAGTTGACACGACGCTAATTGCTACCTACGGAAATAGCCTTCAGATACATTTTAATTCTCATCATTTGATTTAAAAAGTGTTTTTCATTTGTTTTTTTTTGCGGTTGAGTGAGAAATAATATACTTAAGAATAAAATATGTTAAAACGGATAAATCGGTTAATAAAATATACTATAGTAAAAAACAGGATAACTCAACACAAATAAATAAGAATAACGCTGCCATTTAATTACTACTTAGCTTTCCCACTGCTGGGACACGGAACTCTTCGAGAGGCAGTGGGCTGTAATCTACCATGTGGGACTAGTGCGGGTTCGTGAACATGTCTTCGAATTTTTGGTTCTAGGACATGCCGGTTTCCTAACGACGTTTTCCTTCACCGTTTTGAGAGAAGTGGTATCGAAATTATGTACACAAAGTAGCTGTGCTGCCGATACCACTGCTACTATTTTACTATTTATTTATAGAATATTAAAACAAAAAGATTATTTAAACAATATTCCGATTAAGCTGTTAATAAAATCGAACGAGAATTAATTCAATTAAATGCAATCTTTATTGCATCATAATGTACACAGACAGGTGGTAAGTATAAATCAATAGAATCAATTATGGACCCTGTCGGGCATGGCAAAATTTTGAATAAGTCTTGTAGGAGAGAAAAAGAGCGCTTTTATGGTTTTCCTTATTATTAAATATTTATCATATGTCCTTTTTATCTGTTTTCAACAATAGTATTTGTTTTTATATAGGTATAATTTATTACTCATTTATTTATTCTATGAATATAATTTGTGTAAGACAATCTATTTACTATTATTTTTTGTATTAAATTATATTAATATCGTTTATTTACTTATTCGCTTAAATATTTAGTATTGCACTTAGTGTATTTAATAAAGTTATATATTTAAAATATACCTAATTTTATTTTTATAAGTATATTATAACTCCTTTATTTTTATTATTTTGCTTATTTGGTATAACAGTTATATGTTAGATATTCGTATATTATGTAGTAACTTTTATTAATTAAGAATTGTTTCAATTTATTTAAAAATATATTGGTTATATTGGTTTTTTAGTTGGATTAAAATTTGTTTTCATTAATTTACTTCTCTAGAATATAATGTTTGGAACCGATAAAATTCTTTCAACGTCAACGTTGTTGTTTAAATATAAGCTTAAAAACGATACTCGCTTAATTTTTAACAGCTTACGGACATTTTTTCTTTTATGATAGATAGTTATCTTTTTAAGCAAAGATAAAATGGAAAATGGGGATGTTTTAGAACTGGGTTTAATGGAATAAAGAACAACAGTTTCTTTTTATTCTTCGTGTGTTTTTATGTTGAGAATTCTATTGCATCATTTTATTACTTTTAATTTTTCGCGTCTTCCGTCAGGTTTTTTTTCTCTCGCAGATATGCGTAATGTTTGTTCGGTATATCGCTGGTTTTGTATTACCTACTTGAGTAATAAGTTAACTATTATATACGCAGGTAACTTTGAAGTAAATAAGCTTTCAAATCGCTTTATAAGACATTGAACTAACAATCATAAAAAGTATCTTTATATACGTATAATATAATAATAGTAACGAAGTCAAAACTGTTCATTGAATACTTTTGTAGAAAAGTAATTGTTAAGGTCTATAAACGAATTTTATGTCAAAAATATTTTAGAATTTTTGGCCGTTGGGCGAACTACTACAGAGCCTGTTAACTATTCATATTATAAATTAAATTGGCTTTTCGTGCCTGTCTATGACCGCGTTGTTCTTCTGAACTGTGCAACAAATTTAGATGCAGTTTTCACCATATTTTTCATTCAAGTATTTCTAGAAGGTATATCTAGGGGCGGCAGACTAAAATCAAGTCAATACATATAATAAAGTACATACAATAAAATATATACACACCCAACTAGCACACTAGTGGAAATAGCAGCCTATTTTGCAACTTTTAGCTGTACAGTAGTGCTTTAGGGGTTCAGAAAGTGGTTTTAAGTTCTACTATTGCTTCCGTAACTGCTCATAGCTGTAAATATCACTAGGGGTAGCAGAAACTGAACCAAATGCCACTCTAAGTTTTATAAGAGTTCATTTTACAACCCATTTGCCGTCTATAGCTTTAAAAGAGAGTTAAAACATGTATGTTAAAGCTTAAAGCTGCAAAAAAGCTTCTATTGCCGCTGCTGTACGCTTCGGAACTGCATAAAGACATTAATTGCAGACTTTTTAACGGAACTGTATAAAATATATATTTATCACTGTTCTGCCACTGATAGTTTCATAGCAGAAGTGATTTGTACTTTTGTGCAGACTTAAGTAAGATTTGATCGACTGTTTTACTAATAGCGACATTAAGGCTTCACAATAGAAGCAGGAGAGTAATGGACATTGCCTACTCATTTGGATACATTCTGTTATTTTTACTGGAGAAATTACATTTTATAAAAAATTTGAGCCAGTTTAAAAGAAATATGGATCTGAAAGCATGGAAGTTCAAACAAAGAACTGGTGGATATCGCAAGAAAATACGGAGAGTTTATAAGAATATGCAGAAATTAAAAAAGGTAACTGTGTGTGAGAATTCTGTAATTGAAATACCTATTAAATAACACGTAAGTTTTTTTTCACTCAGTTACGTGAGAGTAATTTAGCTTTTATTTATAAAACTCTATTCATTTAATTTATTCTTTAAGGGATTCATTAGAAACAAACAAAAATAATGCGTCAAGTTCGAGTTCAACAAACACAAGCGAGGGTCCCGTAGATTTTGTTTTCTCAATTGCTGATAACGGACCAGTTACAGAGGCAAAGTAAATTATAGCTTGGTGTGGCATATTATAAGTTTACTACACACATTATAACGAGTACAACAATCGAAGCGCCTTTTATATAATTGTATTGGTAAATTGAAATAAAAAATATTTGAGATAAATCAACTTGTTTTATTGGTAAATTGGCCCATAATTGACATTATTAAAATAATTAAACTAGGTAAATTCTAAAATAACAACAGTATAAACAATATTTGCACAACATTGTGTCTTTTCATGTGTCTGACATAGTGGATCGAAATAGACCAAATATTTGAATCAAAATGTTTCTTTCGCAAATTGGCCCTTACTTACATAATAGACATAGTCAACACGTTTATTAATAATAAAAATAAATATTCGGGACATTTTACACACACAGACGCAACTACGCCAACAGGCCAGTCAAACTAGGATAAGTCTAAAGTAGCAATATAAATAAATCTACGTATGGCAATAAATTTCAGTCTTATTAGTTGTAGCACCTCAATACAATCAGTGTGTAAGTCTGCATGTAGTCTCATTCAACTATTCTACAGTAAATTATGCTTTCTAAATTTAACATTCTAAGTTACATTTCTGTCAACTGCATGTGAGCAATTTCGTATGACATAATATTTTTCCTCTTAACAATGCAGTTTATTTTAGTCCAGTTTGGTTGTGGAGTTCAATCTTCTATTTTACATAATTTTTTACTTTTTTGTTCGGCCAGTGTAACTCTCCATGTTTTTCCCACTTAGATGGACAGATGCAAAGTTCTTGTTTATTTTGTTCTTCATTATAAGTTTGAATTATTTTGAAAGGCATTCTGAAAACATGGTAAGACATAGTAAGTGTTAAACAAATGAAAGAGCGAAAAATATAGAAGCAGCTACAAACGATCATCGTATTTTAGGGTTTTCAACGAGTTCTACGGATCTCTAAACAAATAACCATTAGTGTGGTTCGATATCTGCAGTAAGTACGAAATAAAAGTGATTGTAAAGACTTGAACTGCATTAGTGGTACAGGTATTACTTGGACCTTCAGAAGAGTGAAACTTAACGCTTTGACGCGCAGAGAGGAAGTATTAAGGTTGAAGTTGCATGTTAAAGCTGCTTCTCATAGACGCCATGTTTACAAGACAATTATTTATCATTACTTGAGAAATGTACAGGTTTTAATCACAATTTGTAGTAAAATATAACTAAATATAGAACCAGCAATATACTAAATACAAATGTAGTCAAGTATGTAATTTCAATATCGTGTAGGTATGTGATATAATAATATTTATATAATAATATTTTACATATTTTACGATATTCTGAGATAATTATTGAGGCGCGTTAAAAATACTCCAATAATATCAACTAGGTATATGCACGATAAACTGATCTGCGTTTTTAGCCACTTGCATATAACACAAAATATAGCTCAAAAACACTTACCTTCACTTCACTTATTATTTATTTGTATTCAGTAATGTCTGACTCAGGAAAAATAGATGTATTTAATAAATGAGAGACAAGATGAATGATCAGTGATCCTTTATTCGTTCAGTTAAACCTGTCATTCATTCAATAAGCGCCACAAGAGCTTTAGTGTGGTGTTAATTATTAGTTGTAGCTCCTGTAGCGCTTTTATGCCACTATTATGAAGTTCTAATGGAACTGTAGATTGCAAAAAGTTGTGCCCCTTTGGCTGCAAAGCGGCTGCATAAGGTCTCCTGTGCACGCTCTGGCGCTTGAGCTTGGCACCTTTGGGAATAATCGGATTAGCTCCAAAGCTCTTAAGCAACAGTTTGTGCTAGTTGGGCAGTAAGTACATATAATAAAGTATATATAAATAAATAAATAAATAAATCTTAATGTTTTGTCAAGTTTCAATAAATCTGGATTGGAAAAATTCTTGATGCAATCATTATATGGCAGGATAATAGCATAATGGTGTACTTTATAAAATACTAGCGACCCGCCCCGGCTTCGCACGGAAACATTATTATTATTATACATATAAACCTTCCTCTTGAATCACTCTATCTATTAAAAAAAACCGCATCAAAATCCGTTGCGTAGTTTCAAAGATTTAAGCATACAAAGGGACATAGGGACATAGGGACAGAGAAAGCGACTTTGTTTTATACTATGTAGTGATGCTGCCTTACGATATGGCTTAAGGGGACTATTAGACCTAAAGCGCGGTTACGGTCGGACTGCATAGAAAATAAAAAGAAGCGCGATGACACAACGCTGGTAATTTATTGCAAAATATGAAGCAATTATCTATTTACAAAAAATCTATTGTTTGGGCTAATAAATTAAAGCACTAGTGCTTTAGTATGTTGCTTGTAGAATAATCTGACAAAAAATCACAAATGATTGTATCTATATTAGTATCTTTTTTATTATAAAAATAAAGTTTTTAGAGGTATCTTCATGTTTTTTTTCTATCATATCAAATTAGTTATATTATGTTTTCAACACACTATTTACCTAGCATATATCCTGAAGTATATTATATTTTTTTCTGATTTTGTTTACTGTAGTCGATCATATACTTTTAGTCATTATAAAATTTGCGTTTTTTCGTTTAGGTCCTTGCAGTCCCTTTAAGCCTTTCTACGTATTATATATCCAATGTGGGCCAGTCCTCAGGTGGTGTGGCAAGGCACCTCAGGGTTCTCCGGAAACAGATAGTTATATATAAATAATACAACACGCGTTGTTTTTTAATAATATTATTTCTTTTTATGTTGTTATCCACCAAATATACTAGTAGGTACTCCGTCAATATGAGGGTACTTAGTAAAAAAATAGTTGCGGTTGGATAAATACCAATATAATGGCCAATACCATGGTTGCGGTTGAATGAATCCAACTACTAACAGTTAATTACGAATTAATTTACGATACAAATACTTGACTTCTATCATATTAATTACAAATACTCCGAATACAAAATGATCTAGACAAAACCTATGTGTTATCCAATCTCTTAACCTCCTAGCCAGACCTAACTGTGCCGTTCCTGAGGGCGACGGGGCCTCCGCTCAGTTCATGCTTCAGACAACAGGGGTGACAGAGCTATCGTCCCTGTCTAGGTAGCGAGTGGTCGTTCGTTTTTTTTTTTATAAGTGGCATCTCGCGTGTCAACCTAGAAGGTTGTCTTAACCGGGCTTGCCTGTGGGTGCCTTAATAAATGAAGGCCTCCAGCCAGGGCTTAAAAAACTAAGCAACGACACGCTAAGGGCATTTCCTGTGGGGTACGTCGGCTTAGGGCGT
This sequence comes from Luperina nickerlii, assembly GCA_963855955.1. NCBI lineage: Eukaryota > Metazoa > Arthropoda > Insecta > Lepidoptera > Noctuidae > Luperina > Luperina nickerlii. The sequence continues at coordinate 7,676,822 of OY979662.1, forward strand.
CGCTGGGGGAGGGCAGCAAAGTTTCCATGGTTTACCGTTTATAAAGGCAGCCGGCTTTAGGACGAGCTTTCTTTATGTATATATTTTCATATGTATTGCGATCTTCGATGTCCTCACTGACACTTCACATAGCGTATGCTAGATGTCGCTAGTTGTCAGTACTATTACTTGCATTGATGTTTAATCATGATTGTGTTTGCAGTTTTGAATTTTGAATCGAAGTTTTAATTTTATTAAGGTTTATTTCTTATCTAATCTTGTTTCACTCATATTTACATAGAAATTTTAACATAATAATAATACTTGTCACAAAAAAGTGTAAGTTTATAGAATTTGCAGCGGATTGACCACAAAACTGATCAATTAATTACTCATCACTGAGTTTCAAAAATTCATCAATCATCATTAATTTATTCGCTAGCTTTGGCCCGCGGTTTCGTTCACGTGGTTATAGTTGTAAATTACTCTACGGGATCGTACTACCGGGATAAAAATATTCTATGACCTATCCCAGGTCGCACTCTATCCGTGTGCCAAATGTCATTAAAATCCATTCAGTCGTCAAGGCGTAACAAGGTAACAGACAGACGGACTTTTGCATTTCTAATATTATAAGTATAGATAACATTCACAACTTTAGTGGAAATGCGGGTGATCTTTTCTGCATAGAAACGCTCTCGCCTGTTTTCTTTTTGGTTAATGACCATAAACCAATGATTTTTTACAGAATAATAAATATATATGTAGTTATAGGTACTTTTATGTCCCTGTATTTTCCTTTTTGATAATACATTATTTTTAGAAGCACTAGTTCTTTTACTTAGGTTTTTTTAAAAGTCTGTCCGACCGCATTTCCTCTTAAATATCTACAGTCTAGTAGGTAGCGAAAAATTTTGTCTTGATTTTTGGTAGTGGAAAATCATTAGGGTTCGGGTCATCGACATGCTAAAACCAGACTAATGTATTACTATTACTTAAGTTTTAATTTTCAATTTATAATATTTTTGTTGATAATACAATTAAGTTAAAAACCGGCCAAATGCGAGTCGGACTCGCACACAAAGGGTTCCGTACCACAAGGCAAATACGCTGAAAAAAGTACGTTTCTTATATGGAGACCACCTTTAATGCTTAACTTTATATATTTTTATATACATGTTGTTACAGCGGCAATAGAAATACACACTCTGTGAAAATTTCAAGTGTCTACCTATTACGGTTCATGAGATACAGCCCGGTGACAGACAGACGGACCGATGGACAGCGTAATAGGGTTCCGTTGGCACCCTTCGAGTACGAAATGATAAAAATAAAAAAAAACAGTGTCATATCATCGTTCTAAGTTTTCACTCCTGTTTGTTTCTCTGTATTTTTTATTTTAAGTAACTTTCAAGTAACCTGTAGTAGTAGGTTATAACTACAGTACATAATAGCTACACGTTTTAGAAAATAATGCAGGCTGTAATATGATGCTTTCTAGCTCATTTATTACCGCTTTAAGGAGCTTACATGACCTATTAGCGCGATCACTGTCGGACTGCTGTAAGAGAAGCGCGATGCCGCAGCGCTGGTAATTTGTTGCAAAATATGAAGCAATTATTGAATTACAAAAAATCTATTGTTTGGACAAAAAAATTAAGGCACTAGTATTTTAGTATGTTGCTTGTAGAATAATCTGACAAAAAAACAGAATGATTGTATGTATATTAGTATGGTTTTTATTGTAAAAAGAAAGTTTTTGTTGGTATCTGGGTTGTATTATATTTTCAACACACTATCTACCTAGCATATATCCTGAAGAATATCATATATTTTTCTGATTTTGTTTACTGTAGTCGATCATATACTTTTATTGTTTCTAAAACTTGCGTTTTTTTGTGTTTAGGTCCTGTAAGCCCCTTAAAGGCTCCTTCAAACAGGCGCGACACGCGACAAAATCGCGCGCGACACAAAGGCACCGCAAGTCGCGCAACGAGCGGTGCCTTTGTGTCGCGCGCGATTATATCGCGTGTCGCACCTGTTTGTAGGAGCCTTAAAATTACAACAGCAGTCTAAGTGGCGAAAATAAGTCTGAAAATATTCCACGATTCACTTGATAAAATTCATACGCGATTCAGGGAGGCGTGTGGAACGATTTAGTGAATTACAGTGAGGTGAAGCGAATATCATATCTATTTAAACGGAATTTTAAAAAGCCTTTGATTATACGGTAGCATAATAATTGTCGCAATTTCTTCATCTTATTATGCATTCATATTCGCCAGATATTAATTTCATTTTGTGTTCGAATACTGCTCGTAACTGTGGTTGTAATGACCGGTCGCAGTATCGTATTGTTAGAAACGAAGCAGGCAATTATAGCTCATGTGTCGGCGCAGGTCATTCGCGTTCAACTAAGTAAATTTTATAAGTCATAACGGTCTTTGTGTTAGACTTTGTATAGGGATTATAAGGTTATAATTCTGTTCTTGAATTTGATTGTGTATTTGATACGGTACCTATATAAGTACACTAACTTTTTCCACGTGATATTTCTTGTTCGCCGTCCCACCCCGTTGCATTGCATCGGCTACCCGCGCTATTACTTCGTTCTTTCTAACTTTTTGTTTTTGTTCGGCTCCTATGGGTCCTAGCGTGATGTTAAGTAGCCTATACAATAAGAGATTCTTGTAAATCCGTCTTGTAGTTTCAGAGATTAGCGCGTTCAAACAAAGAAAAACCATGAATCATTTTTCCACATACAGTGAAAACTACGAAAATCGGGTAAACAGTTAAGTTAAAATCGATTCAAGCATTAATGTGACAGCGCTCAGTAGCGTGACTGCCACTGACGCAAAATTGATTCACTATTACCTAATAGGGAATCAATTTTAACAGGTCGCGACGCGCCGCCTGTACGACGTACGTACCTACGTACAGGCGGCGCGTCGCGTCCTGTTATTGTTCGATTACCGAATACCTGCTGTCTGCCGTGATTGTATTCAATACTGTACACCTGTGCCGTGGCCAGGGAGCTTTTTCTTTTAACAGGAAAAAAGTATTCGGCTAAAAAACAGTACCTACCTGACAGTATTCCGTTTAAAGTATTTGAAAAGTAAGTATTCGGCATAGGTACTACGAGTATAAAGTGGTCATTAGAAATTAGAACATCACCCTTCTAAAAAGGAACTTTGAATTTTTGAATAGATTTATCGATGGTTTTTTGTTTTATATGTATGACGTCATAATTAGGAATTTAGATTTATAATTCGATCGTCTTTTTTAAAATGTTTTGAAGAAGTGAATGCTAATGTCATCATGGTAACCCTACATTATTTAGGAAGATTATTGAACAGTTAAAAGGGACCCAAAAAATTTTCAGGATAGGTGTTTGACCTCTACAAAGCCAAGTCCAACAGTGGACGATTCATTTTGAACAACTGAAACTTTCATGAAAGGCTGTGCAGGCTATTTGCTTTCAGTGACGTATTGCCATAGAGTGGGCTTTCGTAGACGAGTTATAGAGCCCAGACAACTAGATTAATACCTACTGCCTAGATTTTTCTGAGGCAGAAAATTAAGAATTTTTTGCATTTTTATTTACTTCTTTTATTAAATACTAGCAACGCCCCGCGGTTTCAACCGCATAAGTTTCGATCCCGTAGGAATCTCGGGACTAAAACTATCTCTAGGTATACCAAATTTCAACTACATCGGTTAAGCGGTTTAAGAGTGAAGAGGTAACAGACAGACAGACAAACAGACTGACACACTTTCGCAATTATAATATTAGTATGGACTTAAAGAGTTTTCTTTCACTTACACGCACTTGAAATTGCTCCTAAATTAAAGTCAAAATCATGCCTAATACTTTCGAGGCCTGAAGCCCTGAACCATATACTAGGTAGGTACCTTCGTCTTCTTCGTAGCACTCTTTTGAGAGTGGTGGTGGTCTTCGTGCAGTTTCTTGTCCTGGGGCTGATGTGATTTGCCTCACGATTTCTCACCATCTACTCCGATTTTTGGTAATTTTACCTACTTAGTTACAAGAAAATATGAAAAAGCACGGCGTATAATTTTATTTTGGTTGAGCAATTTCAAAAAACGAATGAAAATTGTTTACCTACTTGATGACGCTGGGTTGTTTCTTTTTACCATCATGGCGTCAGAGCCTGCAGAAAACCTTACAAGACCTAAGGCGCGGTCACTGTCGGACTGCATAGAAAAGAAAGAGAAGCGCGATGACACAACGCTGGTAATTTATTGCAAAATATGAAGCAATTATTTAATTACAAAAAATCTATTATTTGTGTTGTTGTCATTTATCATTTATTGTAAAAAGAAAGTTTTTAGTGGTATCTTCTTCATTTTTTTCTATCGTAGGTATCAAATTAGTTGTATTGTGATTTCAACACACTATCTAACTAACATATATCCTGAAGAATATCATATATTTTTCTGATTTTGTTTACTGTAGTCGATCATACACTTTTAGGCATTAAAAAACCTGCATATTTTGCGTTTAGGTCCTGTAGTCCCCTTAAATACAGCCGTTAAAATGTAAGTACCATATGAAAATTCACTACCCGCTATTCGATTATAAACATAATAAATCATTTAAAATCCGCAAATATAATTCGTAATAGATTTATACCACCAACATCCAAATAAACAACATAATTGTTTCAAATTAAATGGAAGTTAACACTTCCAAACGGTTTCTCTTTAGGCAAATAAAACAACCACGCGTGAGAGAACCATACCGCTGTATAGGCACAAATCTCCCATGTAGGCATCTCTGTTTTATTGCATTTCTACCCTCACCTACTGTCCTTCTCGCACTTGTTCGAAAACCCCATAAAAGAGCGAGACAGATAGCGGCCGTCAGTGTTACTTAAGTCAAGTTTGCGCCGACGTAACGTGAGACAGGCATAGCCGTTTTAGAATGGGAGAGAAAAGGACGGGTGACTTATCTGACGGCCGTCTCTGAACAAACGCGGGCGAGGGAACGCTACCGATTGTTATTCTTATGTATGTACGTCTACGGTCGTAAAGGAGGCTTGCTCATAATAAAAAAAAATATGCACTTATTGAATCGTAACCATTGAAGATATGTAAACAAGTTATTGTATTTGTATGTTCGGATACTGTAAGGCAATATTATGGGGAGGGATATATGTTTTTATTGTTATGTAGTTATGCTGCGTTCATCTACCGAGGATAAGGAGGGAGGGTTCCTTGACCCGATACATGCCCGATACGGGGCCACTAAATTTGGACCCAGTCATGCCAAAATGCCACATTCGTCTGTTTTAAAGAATGACAGTTGTCACTTGAATAAATACGGACAATTTATGTTGATAGTCAATTTGCTTAGCAGTCATTTTCCCTGACTTAACTAAATTACAGACTGTCTGTACTACCCACTCTCTTACTAAGTAGCATTGTGCCTGAAGCAAGCCCAAATTAGAACATAAACCCTCGGGTCAGCCAGATCTTTTACAGATGTTCTGAATGGACTGGGAGACCTAGTCTACTTCTGGAGGGAGGTAGACTGGTTGGAATGACCAGCACTTGAAGGACTTTCGTAAGGTAGGTAACCAATAACCATAGAACATTGTCTGAAGAAGTTATTTTATCAAATTTGGCTGAGGATCAGCACTTTTTGAAAGTCAAAATTACATAAGACAGTTCTCCAAAACGCCCGCCCTTCACCACTTCCTAGTGCTTTCGCTGGGGAGAAGAAGTGGCGCAACAAACTCCCCAGCAGCATAGCTGTCTGTTCACTTAGAAAAACTTGCTTGTATACAATATGAGTATAGATCATCATCTGCCTAGCATTTTCCTAACTATGTTGGGGTCGGCTTCCAGTCTAACCGGATGCAGCTGAATTCCAATATTTTACATGGAGCGACTGCCTATCGGAACTCCACAACCCAGTTACTGGGTGACAGGATACCCCTTGGTAAGACTGGGTGTCAGACTTTTGGGCTTCTGACTACCCGTAGCGACTGGCAAACATCACAATTGACAATATGAGATACGGAGCATTAAATAAAATTATTTGCCGTATGTCAGCTAGCCACGCCAAAATACCATTAAATAGAATGAAAACTATATTCAAGCAAAAAAAGCCTCCAGGCATAAAGGGCGTGACAGCTTACATATTTGATCTGAAACTGAAATTCTTAGAAAACTTTATTAGCTACACTACTATACTTATACCTAAGCACCGCCAGAGATAATTTTCTAAGTAGGTAGATACTTGAACAATAGCCAAATCGATTAATAACCGACTAATTCACTCGAGTATAGTTCTCGTAATCGATTCTACCATCGTGTTGAGGTTTGAAAGTCAACTTCAGGCTATATTGACCGACGAAATTGGCTTAAGTAGTTAATTTCAGGTTCGTTCAGTGTTTTAAAAGGGCGATGGCAAACTTACCTTTTGAAGGGATTTTCGGGTATCCATTTTGGAAGGATTTTTAAAAGTAGGGTGGTTAGAATTGTAGGTTATGTTAATTGCTAATGTAGTCATCGGCTTTTCTGGAAATTTGTAAATATTTTTTTTTATTTTCTCTCTGTTAGTTTTGTCATAATCTGGCTGGCTAGTTTAAGTTATTTATACGGCCTACCCAATTGTCCTTTCTTTGGTATTGTTCGTCGAATCATTGAGCTCCTTAAGTTTTGAGTTGGGCTGCACGATTAGGTACCTACTGACAGATGCGTGCACTGACTATACAGGTCCACTCAATCTGTGCGGTTCTTTCATGAAAAGACCATTTCAGACATCAATCTACATGGTTTTTAAATGATCTGACCAAGATTATGTCTTGACTTTAAAAAAAGAGACTGTGACCTCTGAGTTTGTTTCGACCTTTCTTCTCAGAGCAGTCAGATAGGAAACGACGACCTCATCAAGTTTTTAAAATATTTATGACTGACGTGTAAAACTGTTTGTGCAAACCTACTTACAGAAAGAAATACCTAAAATAATTGATCAATTAAGTGGAATACAGATTTTTCAGGAGTTTTTAATTTTTGGGGTTCATCTGATCTATCAAAATCCATTATATTTATGAATCTAAAGAATAGTGTCCAGTGGCACGTAGGTACCTACAACCAAAATGGTTTTTCTGTTTAAATATGAAAATAATTATTTGCTGTATAGCCCACTTCCATACATTCAGATGAATATTTACTTAATTCAGTTTGAAAGGGTCAAGAGAGTCTTTTAGCTAAATAATAACAGCCGCACAGGCCCATCGAAGGTTAAGCTACGCTTACCGCGGTCAGTTCGTCGATGGGTGACCATCCATTACTCTCCCTCTTTGCTTCGGAAAGCACGTTAAACTGATGGTCCCGGCTGTCATTCGTAGATGTTTGCCAGTCGCTACGGGTAGTCAGAAGCCCAAAAGTCTGACACCCAGTCTTACCAAGGGGTATCCTGTCACCCAGTAACTGGGTTGTGGAGGTTAGATAGGCAGTCGCTCCATGTAAAATACTGGTATTCAGCTGCATCAGGTTAGACTGGAGAACCCCGACATAGTTGAGAAAAGGCTACGCAAATTTTATGTACCTACGGACGGCAGGACATCAACCTACCACAATCTGTCAGATTTCTTTAATAGATTTTCAACTTTATCGCTAAAGCATAAGGTTCAAAGTTGATTGGGAAAATCTGACAGATTGTGGTAGGTTGATGTGGTAGCGTCTGTACTTAATTCAGTTTGCTTAAGTAAAACCGTTTAGCCAATATAAACAACTGACCCGACGAACTTTTTACCGCTTCAGAATCTCTAAGAATGAATGTATGAGAAAATTTATTATAAAAAAAAATCGTGAATGTTTCCATGTTCTAATAATTATTCTGCTATTCGGGGCGGAGACAAATCCAACAAATCAAGGAGCATAAAAATCAGTCCAGCCGTTCTAGAGTTATAAATGGTGTAACTAACCCGACTTTGTTTTATTTACATAGATTAATAATAGTAAAATTAGTGTATTATCAACAAGTCTACTATTAATATTTCCTTCAAATTTGTTTACGTAGGTACTTACCTACTTTCAAAGGTACGGTATTTAATTACTGAGACATTAAAGGTAATATACACATATACATAATATATTACCCATATACATAATATATTACAAATATACATAATATATTACACATATACATACCTACATATTGAAAACTAGCTGTTGCCCGTGACGTCATTTGCGTTTATTTTTTATCATTTTAGGATTCCGTACCCAAAGGGTGCCAACAGGTCCATATTACTAAGGATTCACTGTCCGTCCGTCCGTCTGTAAGCAGGCTTTATCTCATGAGCCATAATAGGTAGACACTTAAAATTTTCAGAGAGTGTGAAACCACAAATAACAAAAATACTGTTTTTTTTAATATATGTTAATACTGTACGGTGGTACGTACGGTAACGGAACCCTTTGTGTGCGAGGCCGACTCGTACTTGGCCGGTTTTTTATACAAATATCCAAAATCAAAAGTAACTAGTAGCAGTGCTATTCTGTAAAAATCTCACCGTGAAAACTTAGGTGAGAGTGGAGTGAGCTGTCATTAGTGTCAATTCCTAGCTAAAACACTCACTTCACCTAAGTTTTCACGGTGAGATTTTTACAGAATCGACCGGCTGTGTCCTTGTCCAGCGGGGTAACTGCGTAATACACTATCAGTAGCAATGGGTTTCATTTTGACAGTTCAACAACATTCATTGCGTTATTTACATTGTTGAGCAGACACATTTTTCGAACATTTGAAGCAATGGATTAACAGTACCTATCCTTCAAAGTGATTCAGATTGAGATGGATAGTGTGTTACCCTAATGAGGGTTTTCTGAAATGACGTTCGCCAGGTGGCAGCACTGGCACGTCAGGTCCAGGCATCTGTCAAAGAGCCTATATTTTCTTTAGTCATGACGGAATGATGAACGAATGAATGAATCGAATGATGAACGTCGTCATATACATATTTAATATTGGAAGACCTCTTGTCACAGTGGTGCCAACTGGTGTCGTAAATTTTCACGAAAACCCTCATTGGGTGCTGGTCCAGGTTACCTGTCTTTCATAACGATCGGTTCGCTGATTTTGACGTGAAAAGGTAGGTAATAAACAGACAAAGTTACTTTGGCATTTTTAACCGATTTCTTTGAATAGGGGTTGCAGTTAAACCAATGTAGTATGGACGTCCAATAATAAGTGGCGAAAGTTTCTAGGAGAATAGGTATACTTCCTGTTATGCTAAAACTTAGGGCGGATTTTTCCAACGCCTGATAACTTTATCGGAGTAATAATTTTGAATTTTTGACAGTTATTCCATACAAAAACTGTTAGACGTCATTTTTATTTCACGAATAAAAATTATCAGTCGATTGAAAAATCAGTCTTTAATATTTCATTCAGAAATAATTCATATCCTCGAAAACATAAGTCTCTATATTTTGTTTTTACAAAAGGTTTAAAATACAAATATTTTTATCGCAAACTAAAACCAACTTTGTGTGATTGTATTAGAGTCTATTATTGTCCTATAATCTGACCACACAAGTCTTTTATATCGTGTACTGGCTATGGTTTTGGTTTATAAGGTCGACATTCCTCTCTACTATAAGCCTCACTTTCCATTCTTTTAGGCGAGTTAGAAGGAAACACGCCCTATGAAATTGAACTTTATAGGTTTTATTAAATGAGGAAGTATTTTTGAAGCCGTTTATAAATTATAGATGAGAGTTTATTTGATGGGTTAAAAAAGCCTTTTGTAAGTCGTTTCGAAGTTTTACTTGTTTGTCGGTTAGAGGTACTGTTTAGGGTTGGACGACAATACTGCAGTGCGAATGACCGGTTCCCTTTGTATTAGTTAGCTGATTTATAGTACTCTAAGGCGTTGTCTTTATAAAAATCGAGTGGCGTGTAGGGGCTCATGGCTAAAATAATAATAACAGCGTACGGGTCGATTGAAGGTCAAGCTATGCTTGCCGCGGTCTGTTCCTGGATGGGTGACCATCTATTACATATCCCCCTCCGTGCTTCGGATAGCACGTTGAAACCCGTTGGTCCCTGCTGTCATTCGTAGATCTATGACTGTTTTCAGAAGCCCGGGTCATCGTAATAATTATCAGCTGTATCATAGTACAGTACCCGGCGATAAATATTGCACATCGACCTTTACCTTTTTTTTCATTTTATACAAAGAATAAAAATAATTATCAAAAGAAGCAAATCATAATTGTTTTAACAACTCCTAATACATAGATACCGGACTGTTTGTATTTCGTGCGACAGAGATAACGCTCTACGAAGCAGAAATTAGCCGATTGTCTCTTTTCAAAGGTCGATCTGCAATATTTATCGCCGGGTACTGTATTATACAATCACCAGAGAAGCACGGATCAGCCAAACTTCAGCTCAATCGGATTATTGAGAGTGGATGAAAAACAATTATAATATTTGAACCAAACTTAGAAACTGAATTAAAACTATGAAACGAAAATAAAATAAATTCGCTTGCTTCTTAAAACTATAATTAAAATAAAATTCTCTAATACTGTGCTTCGTGAAAATCAAGGCATGATCGGCTGCTAAGATTCTTTCTATTTAATCGCTATCCAATCTGAGATTTACTCCCCACCTTCCCCTGAGGCATCCCCCAGTATACATGCACCTGATACACCTTGTTTTTCTCTAATCCCCAGGTCAACATGGAAGCGAACATACACACTTATGTAAGTATATATACACTCTTCTTTTAATAGTTTCCAAGTCTGTAAATAAGCAATGGTCCGTTTGGGAGATTTTTTCTGATAAATACTGTGTAGTAGCATTGTTTACATGATCGGAAAACGTAAAAAGAAGATATATTACACAAAATTTCGCTTTCATTGTAATTAAAAATAATAATTTAATAAATTAACTAAATAATAAAAGATAAATAAAAATAATCGAGTATAAATATTTATAAACAAATATTGTTAATAAACTGATCGATGATTTGTGTTTCCTTTTAGATAAGCAGCTGTGAATATCAAATTAAATTAATTATAACGTAAACATTTTCTCAAAAACGTACAACAAGTCTAATAATAGTAATTAATACTAGCTTCTGCCCGTGGATTTACCCACGTGGGTGTCGGAAATTATTCCACAGGAACGTGCTACCGGGACAAAAAGTAGCCTAAGTATTTCCCCAGGATGCCATTTATCTCCTTGCCAAGTTTTATCGAAATCCTTTCAGAGGTTTAGGTGCGGAAATCTAATTATTTTTCTAAAATAAAGAAGCATAAGTTGCTCCTTATAACATCAGCGACCTGCCAGTGAAAGTCCCGTCAAAGTCGTTCCAGCCGTTTCGGAGATTAGCCGGAACAAACAGTCAGACAGACAGACATATAAAAATTGTTTTTTGTTATGTACCGTATTATTATTTACTTTCTAAGGCATTTAGTAAAGCTGTTATTTTTACATCACAAAGTGACACTGTTATTTATTATTACATATTATTATTTATTTCCTTTATTAAACTACATATAAATTATATTTTTGAATATTAGAATACAAAAACATTTAAAAAACTAAAAAATAGTAGCCCACCGGTATCGGCGGTCAGGGCTCCAGAGAGAAGAACCTCCTAACAATGCGGGCCATGTTCAGAAGTACCGCTTTCTGGACACGCCATTTTGTAGTGAAATAAAATGAAACAATGCTCTTCGCCACTATGGAAAATTTATAATTTTCCTTTTTAAATAAATATGTCCGAATATAAAAAATAACAAAAATAGTAGAAACTTGACTGACGGGTTGGTAACGAATTAAAAAAAAGGAATCAATACTTGAGGTTTTTGTACTATAAATTTATTATTATTTATTTATTTTATTATTTCACTATTTACTTGTATAGAGATATATACCATTCGACCACGAAACATAATCACATACCAAAATAACCACATACATGTGAAACCCATAATTTTGTGATACGGAAAACAGAGTTCGGGATTTAGGTAAAATGGTAGATTATCATCAACCTCGAATAATAATACTATCCTAACTAATATTATAAATGCGAAAGTAAGTTTGTTTGTTACCTTTTCACGCCTAAACCACTAGTATTTCGAACTTGTATAGGGAACTCACATCAAACACACACGTTAACATAATTTCTCTGACAGCTAATTTGTCAAACCCTTGTAATCGCCAAACTGCAGTACAAATGAATACATAGATACAACACATAAGCATCAATAAAAATAAATCCATCCTAAGGTTGTCTTTAAAAGATCGCTCTTAGCGATAAGACCGCCCATTGTGCCACCCTTTGTACAGTTTCTATATTTATGTCTGTAATTTATATGGTGTAGGTACATAATAAAGAGTATTCTATTCTATTCTATTCAATATCATGTCACGATCATAATCCTTAAAGCTTAGTCTACACCGTCTACCTATAACTAGACACAGGTAGTCCTGATAATATTAGGTCTTAATCTAAATATGAATGGGGGAATTATAGCTTCATGAATCAATCACGACTGGTATATTTTTGTTACCTTCATTTTTGGTTGTGGATCTGTGAGTCTGAAATTGGAGAGGAATCGTCAAGAAGTCTTTTGTCTTACTGTGTCTAGAAAAATCCATCTCCCTATTTTGTATTTATTTACATTTACATAACGTAATAAAAATATAATGTTCCCACTACTGGGACATAGGCCTGGGGGTCTAAAAAGGCCACATTGGCAGAATCATAAAAGGATAACATTATGAATCATAATGGACGGTTAACTGTTAAGTTAATCGTATCAAATCCCATTGGTGAAGGATTTTTCAGTAATTTTATTTTGTCTGTGCTAAAATACCAATCAATCCAATCCAAATCCAATCCCAATCAATCTCTTTGAATATACCTACGTAGAGCAGCGAAAAAAAGAAAAACATGGACTGTCTTCGCCATATTATGATTCATTGTTATCCTTTTATGATTCTGTTAAAGTGGCCTTTTTAGGCCCCCAGGTCTCTTCGAGAGGGATTGGGCTGTAATCTACCACGCGGGCCCATTGCGGGTTGGTAGATGTCACTCACGTCTTCGAATTTTTACTCTAGGACATGCCGGTTTCCTCACGATGTTTTCCTTCACCGTTTTCAAGAGCAGTGGTGATCAAATATGTAGATTAGAAAAAAAAAATGAAATATGTAGATTGTTGGGGTCATCCTGTCAATATAGTGTGTGTAAGTTTAATAAATAAATAAATAATAAATGAGATTACACAAAGTAAAGCGCCTGACTCGGTTCGAAACCACAACTTGCATCTCGTAAGTCGGGGCCTACCATTGGCCTATTTCTTTTATTGTGTTCAATAATAGTGACATCTTTATAGAAAAGAAAGAGGCTTGGGAGAGAGGCTTGTGGCTTAGTAAGAACAGCCGCACGGGTCGATTGATCAGGTTAAGCTACGCTTGCCGCGGTTGGTCCGTGGATGGGTGACCATATTTACATATCAAGACCGCTCTGTGCTTCGGAAAGCACGTTAAGCCGTTCGTCCCGGCTGTCATTCGTGGATCTTTGACAGTCGTTACGGGTAGTCGGAAGACCGAAAGTCTGACAACCAGTCTTACCAAGGGGTATCGTATTATAATACCTCGTAATTCGGTTGTGGAGATCAGATAGGTAGTCGTTCCATGTAAAATACTGGTAATCAGCTGCATCCGGTTAGACTGGAAGCCGACCCCAACATAGTTGGGAAAAGGCTAGGCAGATGATGAACTTTATAGAAAAGAAAAAAAAAGCCCTTTAATCAAATAAAGATTTTAAAAAATCCTTTTGGCCCAAGAAATAAGTTGTTGAAACTCTGGTATTCTACATTTTCTTCAATTATATTAGTTTCCAAACAAACACATATAAAATCTCACACGCAGACGAAATCTTTACAAACACTCCATTTACATTCTTTACAGGTCAAAAAGCCACGTTTGGTATCTAGTTAGTACGTTCAATTATGTGCTAACAGTAACTGTAGCCAATCACAGGTTAACTGGCACAGTCGCTAACTGCACTTTTAATATTTAACGAGCGTTGTGTTGTGTGAGATCTCCACACGTGGCCACTATTTGCAGAACAAGTGCTGCCCACGATTACAAGGAGTAATTAATTATTTTTATTTGGTATGGTGATCTACATACCGAAAGATACTTCACTGCGATACATCGCGGGCTATTGGAGGTTTACCTTGATGCCTGGCATGTGCTTGCGTGTCTAATAGCATGCAATAAAGTCTTACGAAGTGTGTTTTTTTTATCAAATTGTGTCATCATAGACTGCCTATAATTTTTCTAATGCTGGGACACAGGCAGTTTCTTAGAGAAAGAGTGGGCTGTAATCTACCACGCGGATCTAGTGCGGGTTGGTGGATGTTCCATGTTTTCGAATTTTAGGTTCTAGGATATGCTGGTTTCCTTTCAATGTTTTCCTTCGCCGTTTTGCCGTTTTGACACTGGGCCACCACAGCTCCAAGGCCAGAAATAACTCAAAAAAAATTGTATGCGGTCTCAAAATTAAAGAAGAATTACTTCACCTATGTGAAGTAATTCTTCTTTAATTTTGAGACCGCATACAATTTTTTTTAAAGAAGAATTACTTCATATAGGTGAAGTAATTCTTCTTTAATTTTGAGACCGCATACAATTTTTTTTAAAGAAGAATTACTTCACATAGGTGAAGTAATTCTTCTTTAATTTTGAGACCGCATACAATTTTTTTAAAAGAAGAATTACTTCACATAGGTAAAGTAATTCTTCTTTAATTTTGAGACCGCATACAAATTTTTTTGAGTTATTTCTGGCTGTTATTTGTGAAAATAGTTTCATCCCAAAATCGCGTGAATAATTTAAGTACAACATTAGTCATTACCCCATTTATATAATGACTATGGCGAATACATCTAACTTCAAAGCTTGCTGACCGAATACACATGTATTAACAGCTTATCATTAATGACGACAAACAGGCACATTAGCTGACTATATATTCAACAATTCGCCGCATATACGCGTCAGGGTTTGGCCTTACTCTCGTTAAATAAACCAACATTAGGTGACGAGATATTTAATCGTTTCTATATTAGGCTGTCTAGACCCGATGAGCTACGGCCATCACTCAGGGTGGTTTGATAGCAAAGCCAGGTGTCAGGCCGACTTACATGCATTGATGGTTTGGGTAACAACTGTTAGCGGGACTAGTGATAGGCGTTAGCGGGATTGTACACGCTATCGATATTTTTACACTGTTGTGAAGTAGACTGGAGATTGATATGTTTAGTGAGAGGTTTTAGAGGTTTGTAAGCATTGGAAATTAAAAATGTTTAAATGATAAATGTTTTTTTTTCTGTAAGTAGTATTATGCAAACACTTTTACACGTTAATCATGTTTTAAACACTAGATCAGATCGGGTTTCCTTTCTGACTACTCTGAGAAAAAAGGCCGAAACAAAATCCACGGGTCACAATCTCTTTTAAAGTCCAGACATAATCTTGGTCAGATCATGCGAAGACCATGTAGATTCGTGTCTGAAATGGTTTTATGAGGAAAGAAACACACATGTTACTTAATCTGTGTGGTTGGTGACAGCGGTGCTATTCTGTAAAAAGATCACCGTGATAACTTAGGTGAAGTGAGCATAAAGTGAGTTGTCATTCCACCTGATGCTAGGGATTGACACTATTGACAGCTCACTTTAAGCTCACTTCACCTAAGTTTTAACGGTGAGATTTTTACAGAATAGCATTACTGGTCCAGTTGGACCTGTCAAGATTTGATTTGGTTGATTGAAGTCTCAGCTATACATGGTCAGATATTGGAATGAAACATCTTCATATTTTAGTTGTAACTTGTGAACACATTAAACAAAATCTCACTCAACCTGTTTTCGCAGTTGCAGATCATGTCGTCAGCTCATCTGACTTTTAGTCTATAAACACATTTAATTAGCTTACCTTCTACAGTTTCTATTAACGTTCTACAGTAAAGCTACGTTCTCTGAAACGGTTTTACTCAATCGAGCAAACGCTTCGAGTAAAAATCATGGCTCGGGATTTCGCCCACACATTCAGCATTTTAAATACATCGAGTGACTCGCGATGTTCAGTATTCACCGAACCGTTCGAGCCAAAAGATGTCTGTCGAACAAAGGAGACAGTGGCTGCATTTAGTAAGTCTCCCAATTCTTACTTATAAAACAAAAGAAAATAATAGAAACAAACATAAAAGAAGGTAGGTACTGGGTAAAATATTGGTTGGTTAAAGTGTTGTGTCCCGTAGATTATAACGATTATTTAAGGATGACTGAAGGACTGTATAAATAATTACTTTCTATGGTTATACCTTTAATAAAAAAGACACTCGACTCAGAAAGACGCGTACCTCTACAATATTGAGTCAAGCTCGGCGGGTCGGTTTGAGTAAGAGCGAAGAAAATTACGTGTATTTAATTCAATCGAGCCCTCGAGTTGCTAGTTTTGCGGTCCACACGTTGATTTTTATTTGTTTTCGAGTAATATCGAATGTGAGTACGGAGCTTTAGAGTGCTGAGGTGTACCCCAGCTTTACCAGTGTGTGCTTCAGCTCAAAAATATTTCTTCAAATCTTGATTTGCCAAGCCCTTGAGGCTTACAAGAGCTTGACTCTTACAAAACAATATTTCTCGTAAAAAAAATTCTGCATAAACATTAAAATTAAACCTTAACAAAATATCATAAACACAGCAAAGATAACGTAATTACATAGAAGTACCCACATAAGTTTATTTCAAGGTTAATTCAAAGGTCTTTGACATTTCGTTCCTCCGCTTTCATCCCTGAAGACTTGTGGTGTTTCCAAATTTTAATAAAACATTTTATACAAGGTTACTCGTGTAAGGACATTAGCATTTTATTCTCAGTTTTCCCCGTCTGTTTGTTCGTGTTAAATTCAGTGTGTATAATTTTCTTTTACATTATAAACTTTGCTGAATCAACGTGTATTTGAAGTCGTCTTAGCTATGAAATAAAATTATAAGAAGAAAGATAATTATTAACTACAATTATTAACTATTTCGGTTTTTGCAATAGGACAACATCATCATGACCTTTAGTACATGGATGAATAAAGTATTTTAGTAAATAAATTATTTTAGTTGCCAAAACATTACCATTTTGTGGGGCTGTAAAATAGCAAAACAGAAACTTAGAACCTCAATGTTGTTTTTTTCTTTTTTTTTCCTATACTACTGCTTATATAGACTGAGGCGCGATCGCGTCACGCACGACCAATACATAATAAAATCAATAGAATTAGAATAAAAAATATTACTAATATCTCGATTATGATTGTTAATGGTTGCTTGGTCAATCCCTAGCATCAGTGGGATGACATTGACAGCCCACTCCACGCAAGTTTTCACGGTCAGCAGTGCGATTCTGTAACCATCTCACCGTCAAAACTTAGGTGAAGTGAGCGTGGAGTGAGCTGTCAATAGTGTCAATTCCTAGCAAAAACAAACTCACTTCACCTAAGTTTTCACGGTGAGATTTTTATAGAATCGACCGGCAGATTTTTACAGAATCGACATGTAATATGTATTTTTTAGGATGCAAAATGTGCTTTTGACTGCTTTATACTTAACGTGAAAATAAAAACTGGGAAGACGCAAAAGCTTTTCTCATAAAGACGCCTGCAAATATACAAAATCGAAATTAATATTATAAAGATATGATTTTTTGTATGTTGGTTTTTACGCTTTCCCGCTAAAACGGCTTAATGGATTTGGGTGAAATTGTGCACATGGGTAGACCATGATCTGACTAAGGACATACTTTTGATCCCGATACTCTTACGGGATTGAGACTATGTAAAAACCGCGGGGCGCAGCTAGTATTTTATTAAAACCGTATCTTAAACTCCATTTTCTAAATGCCCTGTGATTATTTTCCTTGTTTTTAATAAACATGCACATATTATTAATATTATTTTAAGTATGTTATATTATGTAAATATTATCTAAAACCAAATCGATATTACACGCACCCGAACCTGTTCCTAAAATCGGCTTTGGCAAGCATTCCCGCTGTCAATGGGATCGCACCCTCATTAGCGATTCCCAGTGATGTGATGTCAGCGTTGCGACGTGCCGCCTACGACCGGTTTAGCCTTGGAATTAGACTAGCAGGCCTTATTATTGCGTATAAATTGCCAGGTTATGTGCGGTAGGTAGAGCAAGTAATTATTATGTACTAATGTAACACGTAGATTGGTGATAGTAATATAAAAGGTGGATATTCTTAGTTATTTCTGTGGAAAATTCCTCGATTTCATCGAAGAGAAGTAAAGAATTCTCAGTAGGCCCAGTGATTTTTCACAGTTTTAATTTCCTTACTCAAGTCAAGGATTTATTCGTAGAATATATGTAGGTACTGAGTTGTATACCTACTATTTTGGTTTATGAGGACAAAATAATCTCTTCAATTTGTACTGATTGTACATTATTACAATCTGTGCTAGTATTCTACCATAGCGTAGCGTCGCGTAGCGCTACGCGGCTACGCCGTAGGCGTCGTAGTGGGTGGATAATAAAACGATTTCTATGATTAAGTACACTTATATTTTGGTCAGGGTTATAAAATTTAGTGGTATTCGTTACATAAAACCGACAAACAGATAGAAAGTAGCAGACAGACAGTGTAAAGTTTCAGGAATGGGTAAAATTACGTTTATATCTAATGTGGGTTACTTAGATTAGCAGTTGATTTATCTACACAACCACAAAAGTTGTACAAAAAACAACTAGAATTGTTTTAATATTGAAAGAAATAAAACAAACTTTATTCAGATACCGCGAAGCAAATATTAAATTCCAAGAACATTGCGACATACGTAATCCTATTAGTGACGTACATTTTTAATACAATATATATATATAATATTTCATTGGGTTTACATACTAAAACGTGTATATTTTTAAAGCGCACCTACTTAATGTTAATAAAATATGAACGAAGCGTGGGTGTTAACGTGTTTTTTTAAGTTTTATTAATTCATAAAAATATTAACTCCCAATAACGTATATTTTTATGCTTCACTCAAATGGGTTGGCTGAACTTTTTCGGAAGAACTAATTTCTACGTTTTATTTTTATTGAAAGTAGTTATTTTTGTTCAACGATTTTCGCGGAAGCGTGGCCGGTTACGATACGGCGTGTTATCTGGACCTTGTATAAGACACGGTTCTATTGTATACGTCGCAGTGCCGTGCCGTATTGCCGCCGTGTCGTTAATAAGCTTCCATAGTGATCTATATAGCACTAACAACATAGTTTTTCATGGCAAGCAAAACGTGTGTACAAAGGGCCTCTGTTTCTCTAACCAACTAAACTAATTAAGCCCCGTGATTAGACTCATGATTACGGAACATTTGCCAACAAACTGTTTGGCAGTTTGGCAAGTATTGATTACTGTTGTATTGCTAGCTGTGTCCGGCGACTACGTTCGCGTGTGTGCCGGAAAACATATTGGATTTCATGGGTTTTATTTCTTTTGGTTAAAACACTGTAATTTTTCTAAAAAAAGAAAATTTTGCCGCCTGTGTTACAACCTTATAACATTAGCTATCTGTCAGTGAAAATCGTCCCAGCTGTTTTGGAGATTAGCCGTAACAAACAGACAAAAATTAAATAAATAAGGTTTTTGTTTTAAGTACCGTATATACTTTCATAATTATGCATTTGTATGTAAAAAGCTGTGTGTGTGTGTTTTGACATTACAAATAGACACTTTAATTTTATTTATTTTTACTTATGTATAACTTTTTTTGGGAACCAATAAATAATAAACGAACATAATTAAGTCAGCTAAAACGTATTGTTAAGCAATTTCAATATCAACTGTAATTGTCTGGATCCAAAACACAACTCTCATTCTTTGTATGGTAGGTATAACATGGCTAGATGACGTAGACACAGACTGTCTATTACCGTGATTTTCGCAATCAAAATCAAGTTTATCCTTCCACCTTCTCCACCACATCCACCTTTAACCACCGACTCCAAATCGGTGGTACTATTTAGGTAGAGGTATACACATAATCTAGGAAGGTGTCAACTAGAGGGGCAATTCTCGTAAATTTAAGTACGTTCTCGTCTCAATCTGTCAAAAATACCTCTAATTTCCCTTCATTTTTGACAAGTTTATGACATTGATTGTCGCTGAGGTGAGAGTGCCAGTAGATTTTGAACGTTTTTGATTACGGGAATTAGACTCCTGCTGTCTTTTTGCAGTTATTTTACCTCTGACTGCAGCAACCCAACTTCCACCTTAATGTAGCGATTATAAAGATCACTGTGATTTTGACAGTGATACAAGGTGACATAACTGTGAAAGGACCAGACATTCAACCTAAGAAGGTTCTAATCTGTAAAACTTCAATAGAAATTACCCGTATTCAGGCGGTCATCACCCGCCATCAAAAACCAACAGCGCTCGGCGACCCACAAGGCTACAATGGCGCCACTGAAACCCAAGTTCCGTTGCAACTTCAAGAACTACCGTCTACTGCCTCCAACAATGGCTCCACAGTACACCGTACCGTATTCATAGCTTTCATACAAGTCCCAGGGGCGCAAAGTTAATTTCAAGTTGGGAGAATGGCTGTGACGTTCTCTCATTTATTAAAATACTAACATCTTGAACTTAATAGGTTTTGGTAACTGTGAAAGTTGATGCAAAGATAGACTATTGTGTGGCTGGGTATTATGTTGGGGTTTGCATCAGTCTTATTATTCTAGAATTTATTTGAAAAAGTATAGTGCAATTCACTTGACTTAGAGCTGATTTTTCAATAGTCAGATATCTGTTACTGAAGGGTAAATATTACCACTTGACAGACAACATAAACAACTAATACAAACTCTATACAACAAACTGTCATATCTATTCTTCAGATAAAAGTTATCTGACTATTGAAAAATAAGCCCTTAGGATCACACGATCTCAACGAAGTCGATATATTTATGTAAAAATCTAAACGATATCGACAGTACCTACTTCGGAGGAAATTTGACTTTAACTGAAAATTGCTTGATATCCACTTGACGGCAGATTAAACTATAATAACAACCTTAGATTGGAAGCAAAAACAGTTTTACAAACAAAACACAAAGCTAAGATGCCAAAAGCAATTGGGGTATAAATCAAATAATTACCTTATTTGGTTTATTAGACAGCTTGTAGTGAGAAATAAAATCAGTTATTGGACAGCAGATTTTCACCATTTTCCGCGAAATAAATGATACAAAGCCACGAAATAGGTTAAGAATCTCGTTAAGGCGAAACTAAAATGAACAAAATATTTAGAATTATTCATATCGAAATCACGCTTCGACCGAACCACATATTAACGTAGCTATATATACGTATTTTTTATGACTGTTTTTACGAGTTATCATTTTTACGAGTTTCGCTCCTCGCTTTCAAGGGTGTGAAGGGGTTTTGACCGATTTCTTTATGTAATTCTATGGGGTTTTATGTTTTGAATATGATTTTGCTTCCTGCGTTATTTATTCGTGTGTTCTTTTTTAACTTAAGTAATGTAGTTTTGTTTTTGTTTTTTTCGGTGCTTGGGGGAGGTCTATGTCCAGCAGTGGACGTCTTTCGGCTGAATTGAAGATGATGATGGAGTTTTATAATTAAAGACGTTAACGCATGCTCGTTTCATCATAGACGTCATCCATCGCTCTCCATCAGGCGTGATCGGGGTCAAGAGTAGGTCCATTCAGCAATAAATTAATAATATATAAACAATAACTAAATAATATATATAATATATAAATAATAATAAATACCGGTTAGCCTTGTTACTGTGGTGGCTCCAGGTTTTCACGTCCGGTTATAGATCTAAAGCTAACGTAAGTTAGTAATAAAAGGTTTAATTCATCAAAATTTTCAAAAAAATTGGCCTGCGTCAATCATCATCAAGTTAAAGAAACACACAAATCACCAATAACGTCCCATGTCAAACACAGAAATAAGAAGTGAACCGATTCTCGAACTTGTTGCACGAACCCTGAACCAATTTAAACCGAAATGCATAAGAAAATGGCCGAAGTAGTCCATGACTAGCAGCGCTGACATCGGACAGAAATAACTTCTTACATACTAACCTACTTCAAATTCTATTCTACCTTCTGTCCGCGACCTCGGCGCATGCTTGTTTTAAGGGGCTTATAGGACCTAAACGCAAAAAACGCAAGTTTTAGAAACAACAAAAGTATATGATCGACTACAGTAAAAAATTAGAAAAATATATGATATTCTTCAGGATATTTTTTTAAGTTTCTGCCCATTTCTTTCCATAATTATGAACACTATCTTTTGGAAGGGGCGACTAGAATCAATTCTATTATATATAATTGTAATTTTTGACGTTCAAAAGTGCCTTTTATGTGCCTATTTGAAATAAATGACTTGTCTTTCTTTGACTCTGACAGTACTTCCAGGGAGGATATGAACAAACAATTAGACCACTTTATAAGTAAACGACTTCTCATTGTCGCTTGCAATGTTCGAAGGACTTCAGCATTCTTAATGGAAAGCAAGTAGGGGTGAAGGTTTTGTTGCAAGATTTTATCATCGTAAATGCTTCAGCTTTTAGTAAATAATAGCAAACATGCATATCGGTTGTAAATAAAATTAAGAAAGAAAGAATAAGAAAGAAAGAAAATTGCATTTAATAGCAATGCAGCAAAAAAAATACACGGTTAAACCGTGTCTTGATCTTGGATTGGTGACGAAGCGGGGCCTAGGGACCCCTCTAGTCTATAAGAATAATTTATTTATAAAATATTTATTACATACAGAGATCTTAAAAATTGGTAGCGTGCTATGCTTTGCCAATATTGACATACAAATGATTAATGTGATTAAAAACAATTAAATGAGTGGGCACTATTAAATTACAATGACAAATGTATTACAATATAATATTTTAAGTATTTCAGTACCTAATTGTAATAAACTCATGCATGCAAATCAAATTTCATTACAATTACAGTTCATAGTCAATTTCATTTAATATCAATTCGATTCAAAAGAAATAATAATTAGAATTATATACTTAAAATTGGAACACACACACATTAGATTATTTAATTAGAATTATTAATGTAAATAAAAGTATTAAAATTTATGTCAGCGCAAAGTGTTATTATATTCTTGATTAAATTTTTATGACAAATCTCATGATAATAGATTCGTCATAAAAATTTAATCAAGAATATAATAACAATTTTCAAGCAGTAACCCGTTAAGTGTTTTTTTTTTAACTATGGGTCGTTAGATAGTCTTGGTAGCCGTAATACCAAGTCAGAAGTACTAAAACTTTGTTAATCTTACTTTACCTGCTGAAGTGTCATCATCATCGTCATAATTTCACTCGAAAAACATCCACTGCTAGACATTGGCCTCCCCCGATTGCTAAGCACCGCCACTTCCACTAGTTATGTGCTTCTCGCATCCAGTGGATTCCTACGGCCTTCACCAGGTCATCGGTCTACCTTTTAGGAGACCTTCCAACGCTACGTCTGAAGTGTGGTGGATGATATTTTTAGTGACATAAGCACCGTTTTAAGTTTTAATAACAAAAATGAGTTCTAAGAAAAGAAAGGACATCACAAGACCCTTTTGTCATCTCCTTTGTATCTACTGTACTGCTCTACTTCTTCGTCTGTTGTTGGGAGTCAACGACAGAATATTGTATTAGGTCTTCTTTGAAAACGTTTTGCTCTGAATAGTGCAACGTAAACATTTGAACCTACGCGTGATTTGACTATCATACAGAGCATCATAATTTCAGACCTTCTGAAAAATCCAAAGGATAATAATTATGGCCGACTGGCCGCAAATTCAAATTCAAATTCATTTGTTTGTCCGAACATGGTAAATTACATGGTCTTATAAATTAATAAATGGTCTCATCACATTCTGCCACATGGGGCGCGCAAATATCAGGTAGGCCACTTGTACTATTTCGACAAGACTAACTGCTCACCTCGTTCTCGGAGGGCCGGTGGGGGCAGACAACGGTAGCTCACCCAAGGCGTGACCCCGCCATTGTTCCTTTACCTCCGTGATCGATCGGCATGTGTCGTTGCCTCTAGCCACGATGCATTAACCTTTTCTCATTGCTATATTAGCTCATATAAGTTCGTTGAGGGGGCTACATGACCTCCAGAAAGTCTTTGGTGGGATACTGCCATAATATTAACTGACGGTGACAAACAAAATTCCTGCCATCTTTTAAGGGAAACGGGAAGAGTGGTATTCATTTTCTGAATCATATTACCCACACGAAAACGGCATGACCAAAAATTGGGCGTAGCATGTCATATCGATTGCACATACCATGTCTAGTGGCAAATTATCGGGCATACAGTTGTGATTATAATAGTTGGCTTAGTGGTGGCATATGTTGGATCCCACGGTTTGGTCACGCACACCCAGCAATTAGAACTGTTTGCCGAGTTCTGGAGAAGGGTTCAGTTTTCGTGGATTATTATAATTTTATAATTAATTTACGGTTGCTTTTGTGTTAAATGGGCCGTGCAATGCTTACTGGGTCTAGTTTTGCTTTCGATATTATGAGAGTCAGTCGATGCATCTGTACCTGAATCCACTTACACACTTTTCAGTGGCCAAGAAAGAGCGACTTTATAAATGCGATTTGCTCTTGTTGACCTTCCTACATTGCTAATTTTTTTTCGCCATTTTGAATAATCATCATTTTTTCCTCATCATCCTATTCAATCATTAGCATATCAGGTACAAATAGAAAATACATGAAAATTTCAGATATCTTCATGATGTTAAGAGTATTCTATTCTATTCTATGTTTTTTCTATGGAGAAAAATTTAATGTTTTCTGTTTCTGTTCCACTAAGTTGAATAATCATATTGAAGAAAGGTTATTTTGCCTGATTAACCGCAAGTAAGCAACCGCGTAGTGGTAGCTAAGACGGCTTCCAGAGAGGAAGCCTTGAAAAGTTCTATTCGACTTATCCTCTGATAGACATATTTTTATAATTTTCCCCTATGTCGCGCCTTCTGACTTGAAGCTCCAAAATGTAGTATTTAAGTACAGTATTCTACCTCTAATAAGGCAGAAAATATCAGTCGGCCCAACTTCATTCGCCCAAAAACTCACAAGTGTCCAACTGTCTTTAATCGTCCAGTAGAAGTGTCGTCCACTACTGAGGTCTGCTACACGTAACGACTGCTGACTCCCAATGTTATTTGCTGTTAGCCGTCTACTTGATTGGACAAACTTTTATTGGTCTATTACTTCTTTGAAAGTTCCCTTGGCGTGCCTGCCAGCCACTGTTGTTTACTCTGAAATATAGACTCTGTTATTATTTGAAATAGCGTGGATTTTACAATGTTTGAAATTTTTGTTTTTATTGCCTGGGTGAGTGTGAGAGTTAATACACTTAGGTTTTGTGCTTTTAGGATTATTGTGGAGTAGACTGGCGGGTTTGTGTTTGTTGTGATTACTGCTTATGTGCAGTGTACTCAAGCTGGATAAAGTATTTTATTTGTTGGAAATAATCACTCTGACATCTTCGTTTGCAGTTCCATTGCTTGTAGTATAATCAGCTTACAATGACACAGGGGACACAGGCCTCCTCTCTGTGAGAGGGAGTAGGCCATAGTTCACCACGCGGACCCAGTGCAGGTTGGTAGATATCACATGTCTTTGAACTTTTTGCATTACTTGTATTCATTTTAAATTAATTAATGAGTCTTCAGAACGAAATTGTATATAATATACATATCGGAGTATGTATATGGTTTTTACCCCATCCAGATTAATTTACGATTCAGATTAAGCCTTGTTATTTTCATATTATTTATCTACACAATTGACTTACTATGATATAAATCCTATAATGCAAAGCTGTGTAGTGAAAGCCTAATTAGGGTAATTCGTTGGTAAGGTCGTCGCAGCATGCAGTGGTACAAATATTGAGGACTGGTTGTGAGAGATTAGACCAAATTAGAAGGCGTACTATCACTTATGCACGCAATCTCCAAGAGCTCGATATTTCTGGTCACATATTACTCACGAAGGGCCTCTGCTATTATTTCATTTAGCATAGGAGCATTCAGGATAAATCCTCCGTACATCATACAAGTTATATCTAAAAATCATATTATGGCCGGCAGTGGCGTAACTATACCGTTTGGGGCCCGTGGCAAATTCAAGGGATGGGGCCCTCCCTCAATGTCAATCTCAAGAAGCTCAACCAACGTTATAGTTTTTTTCTTTACTAGCACTTTTGCGCGACTTCTTCGGCGTAGATTTCATATTTTCCCCTACAACATTTAATACTTGACTGCTTCATTGGTCTACGCTACTGCTGAGCGTGAGGTCCTGTCCAAAAAATTAGACAAACATTGGGAAAAGGGTACAGAATGTTCGAAACCTGAATGATATCCTTTGTTGCACATTTTCAAAAAAAAAGCTTGCGTTTATAAACTTATGTTAGGATAACATTATGAATCATAATATTATGGCGAAGACAGTCCGTGTTTTTCTTTTTTCACTGCGCTAAGTAGGTATAATCAAAGAGATTGGGATTGGATCTGGATTGGATTGATTGGTATTTTAGCACAGCTAAAAAAAAATAACTGAAAAATCCTTCACCAATGGGATTTGATATGATTAACTTATAGTTAGTCCATTATGATTCAGCCGAAGTGACCTTTTTAGGCCCCCAGACTGAACGTTCTTAAACTAACGAGAATCGGCCCTTTGGTTTAGGACATTGAATACTTCTTATCTTATACGTGGTACCGCTAGATAATGGATCTGTGATAAAGACGCGAGTCTGTATTCCTCGCTACCTCTAGAACACGTACATATAGCATAAAATCGCTGTTATGTCCAGTCTATCCTCACATAGCTCCTAACGCAAGTAGTGAAGACTAGCTTCTGTCCACAGCTTCGCCCGCTTGTTCCGTTCCCAAAGGGTAAAAAAGGGACCCTATTACTAAGAATTCACTGTCCGTTTGTCCGTCCGTCACCAGCTGTATCTCATGAACCGTGATAGCTAGACAGTTGAAATTTTCAGAGATGATGTATTTCTGTTGCCGCTATAACAACAAATACTAAAAATGGAATAATATAAATATTTAAGGGGGGCTCCCATACAACAAACGTGTTTTTTTCGGCATTTTTGCCTTGTTGTACTTGTACGGAACCTTCGTGTGTGAGTCCAACCTGCACTTGGTCAGTTCAAATATTTTGCTCATTAACTGAGATTAAAAAACTGAAGTGTAAATCAACTTTTCTTGCTGACCGTACAACCATTGTGTCTATGGTCTTCTTAAAAACTTCATCCCATCACAGCATCATTCACACAATTCATCCATTGTTTCTGGTCGGTTCACACACGCTGTATTTATTACAGCACCCTAACAAGCTTAGTTTTATTTGCCATACGTATATGTATAAAATATTCTGATTTAGTAAACACTGGCAGCCACAGGTTAATTTTCAGCAATGTTTACGTTTACATATTGAATAGGTAAGTTCTTTGCCCGTTTCCACGTGTTCAGGAGTTTTACCTAATTTCTACCTAATTTTTACCTAATTTAGTATTTACCTAACTTCAGAGATTAACAAAAATAAGTCAGTAATCAGCTTATAATTTTCCCACTGCTGGGACACAGGCCTTCTCCCTTCGAGGGGGAGTGGGCTGTAACCTTGCGAGTTGGAAGATGGTCACATATCTTCAAATTTTTGGTTCTAGGACATGCCCGTTTCCTCGCGATGTTTTCCTTCACCATTTTAAGAGCAGTGGTGATGAAATAATTTACACAAAGTAAAGCGTCTGTCTGAGTTCGAACCCAGTTATGTTACCTAATAGGGTTTTATCTTAATGCCGTAGTGGGTGAATCGAAACTAAACCGAATGCAGAGCGATCTATAAGACAAAGTGACATTCTATTTGCGATAACGAAGACGGAAAAGAGTGAGAAAAAAGGTCTTGACCGACGGACCGACATACGAACAACGAAGGGGTCTTATAAGAGTTCCGTTTTTCCTTTTAAGGTACGGAACCCGAAAAATACCATAATTAAGTAAATATGGAGACTATAGCAGTGTTCATAATCTCAGATAATTTACATTCCACCAGTTATCTACTTTCGATATAAGTACTCTCGGTTGATTTTTGAGCGACCATTTGTAACAAAAAGTTCCTAATAAGTTTTTGGTCGCAATGGAATTTGAACTTAATTGAACATTCAGTTTGTTTTTTTATAATTTTCATTTAAAATTCCATAGTTTCTTGAACCATATCAATACCTACGAAGCTTTAATTGTAGGTAAGAACGTCGAATGATTGTGCTTTTTTTTTAAATAACCTTTTTTATATCGGAATCGGTGCTCAGTATCGGCACTGCAGTGTAAGCCAAGCCTTATTTGCGGGTAGCAACTATCTCCAGGGCGCTATTGATTTTAGGTCGATCAACTTTACTCAAGGTTAAAAATGTATAGCCCTTCAGTAAATAAACAAACAATTCCAATGTACTGTTGAGTTAAAGAACAGACACATTACGAAACAATTTAACAGAATAAAGTGCTAAAGTTAAGGATGGATTTGGAGTTAGACGTTAAATACAGGAATCCCAAGAAAAGTTTGAGCTTCGGAAATACGAACGTAAGATAATGAGATATAATATAGAGCTGTTACAACCATAGAGGTACTTGCCCAATGTGTACAAAATTATAGATTAACAATTCTATGTAATTACATATAATTAGCCTATATTGTTCCCAATTCTGGGACTCCGGCCTACAGTCTTAGAACGTGAGTACGTCGCTTCTTTTTCGTCGTATCGATGATTCCATTTGTTTGTTTTAAATATGTAAGCTTGGACCAGAATTCTGCCACTTCGACAGCGTTATAGTTGACCGCGAAAAGGTCTTCATATTGGAGGTGTTAGTGCACGACAAGAGTGTGGCATAGTTTGCGATGTGGCGCCACTGTCGCACTGCGGCTCAGGCCCAAGTTTTTGCCCGCAGCGGCTCACCTGGCTTCTTAGCCAGGTTTACCATGGCAGTTGGTGGCCCGCTGGAACCCTTTCTGCAGGTTCAATATAGTCAGCCGAGGAGATGTTTAAGAAGCCAGAGCTTTAATCGTGCCGAACTACATGAGTTTGCATCACTGACATAATCACAGTGATCTTTATTGCCGTTGATATAAGGTTGCTATTGGGTTACAGCTGTCAGAGGCAAAACAGCTATGAACGGACGGTAGAGCTACCATCATGTAGATGAGGGCTCGGTTTTAATGGGAGGATGTCACATGTCATTTCTTTGAGTTTTTGAGTTTAGACCATACCGGATACTACATAAAGTTTTCCTACACTGCCTCTGAGCGCGAAGTAAAGGATACGGGTTAAGAACCGGGGTACAAACATAGACAACTACAGTCCTCTCAAAGTTATTTTTTGACAGCTGGCCATCAGCAACCTTATAGCAATGAGAATAAAGATCACTGTGATGCAAAATCAGTGGTTGAGGATTTTCTGAAATGACGTTCGCCAGGTGGCAGCACTGACACGTCAGGTCCAGACATCTGTCAAAGAGCCTATATTTTCTTTAGTCATGACTGAATGATGAACGAATGAATGAATCGAATGATGAACGTCATCATATATTTTATATTGGAAGACCTCTTGTCACAGTGGTGCCAACTGGTGTCGTAAATTTTCACGAAAACCCTCATTGTGAATGATTAAAATCCGTACGCTTAGTATTATGTCAAATAGAAAGATGAAAAGCGAAACTGACAGTGCCGATTTTGAAATTGTATAATGGCTATCTCTTCTTCTCACATCAAATAAGATAGAGACAGAAGTAAAACCTCCCCCCATGCAACTTACAAGTCTAGACGTACCTAATTTTAGATCATGCCATACCACCGAAGTTTACATAAAATTGTAGTCTTTTATAACAGCAAATTTTGACAGCTTTGAACTGTCATTGATTTTTTCTCTCGTTGTCTGTTAGAAAGAGACAGCTATATTCTATTTTTAGTTTGGTTGTTGCATTCAACTTCACTAAAGAACCATGGATAGTGTTGATAAGTAACGAACACGCACTTGACCCCTTTGCGAGAAATCCGTAGTTCAGGCTGAAGTTACGGACGTTTCGACGACCTTCGGACATAATAGGTAATACGGGCTAGTGTCCACAACTCCACATCAATGCGCGTATTTTGCGTACGGGACCATCGGACATAAGATTAGTTCGACGCCCGAACTAAGAATGCATGATAACAAGATTTCACAGTTGTCCTTACTCTAGGTGTGCTTTTGGTCGTCCAACATCGTTGGATCAGTTCCCTAATTAATTCATTTTACACTTTTGATTCGATTTTTTTCGGCGTTTTCCTTCGATTGAAAGATGCCGAATGAAAGACATAAATGAACACAAACTGAAGCTGATACCGCATCAGCTTGAGACGATGGTACTCGCTACATAATCAGCCTATGATATTTCCACTGCTGGGGCCGTGGTTCGTAATCCACCACGATGGCCCATTGCGGGCTGGTATTGGGTTGATACTCGCTTACTTAGAAGTAACTTCTTCACTCGAGACTAGAAGAATCTCAAGTAACATCGGGAACCACAGACTTCAGCAAAGAGTTTCCACCACATATTAAACGAATGAACGATTCAAGTCGGGGCCAAACAAAATCATCTAAATAAAGATTATGTTACTACAATATTGCGCCCCTGACACCCGCGTCATTTGAAGTGCCCTTCAGTCGATAGGGTCGTTCGCCGACGCGACAATTAGTCGCACGTGTGTCATGTGCTTGATTTGTGGATGTACCTTCCGGTGTCACGCACGCGATCGCACGCATCACACACGGATTTCTAACTGTTTTTTTGTTTTAATATCGAAAAGGAGGGTAAGGTCTGGAGCGATAGGTACTTTTTTTTAAGTTTTGTTAGAATTTTTTTACAGGTGTTTTGCTAAGGTATTGTACTACTCATTTGCAATTAAAAAAGTAGGTCACATTGCTTTTTGAACGGCATCATCTCCTTCTCCGATTCCAAGTTTAGTTTCAAAAGTCTGCTTTCGATTACGTACTCAACTAGGTCGCTCCAAATAGAATCTGACGACATGGGAGATTAGTGACCCATTCATCCCCAAGTGCACCCGCACTTGCTGCGGTGCTTCTGATTAGTGTCCCACTCACTTG
Organism: Luperina nickerlii; assembly: GCA_963855955.1. NCBI lineage: Eukaryota > Metazoa > Arthropoda > Insecta > Lepidoptera > Noctuidae > Luperina > Luperina nickerlii. Next base: position 7,708,109 of record OY979662.1, read on the forward strand.
CACCTTTGACGAATTTAAGAATGCCACTGCAATCAACGTGGTCACCTTTAGGGCTCAAACAATATATATAGTATATAGAGGTATGAGGAACAGGGTGTAAAGTTCACTCATACTCTATAGAAAAGGGAGGATCCTCCGACCAGACGGGTGTTGTGTCTGGCGGGCAACGGCCCGATGATTCATGTCGGGCCGTTGTATCTATGCTAGTTGCGCGGTAAACTCTGCTTGCGCGATGCAGGATTTCCGTGACGTCAGTATAACGCGTTGTTTGTATGTGGCGTTGTAGATACCGCTACATCACTTCCCCCGGAGACCGGAGGTCGAAAGTGAGCTGAGTCTTGTATCTTGCGATGCTTGCCAGGCCAACTGAGGTTCCAGTGAGTCGGAACCGGTTGCCGCATAGTTCACGGTGAGTCGGAACTGTCTGCGAAGATGTCCCCAGTGGGTCGGGGTGGCGCTGCGTTATGCTCCAGTGCGTCGGATGTCGTACAGTGCCGGGTTGAGGCTGGCTGCTGCGTCGACCAGGAGAAGAATTGAGCTCTTCTTGTTTGACCGGCCGAAAGTGCAGTGTGCTGTGCCAAGGTTGCTGATGAGGCTGAGGGTGATGACCAGGTATGCGCGGTCGCTGCATGCTGGTGTTCAGGATACCCGTTGAAGCCGTGGGAGCTGGCTGGCTGGGTGACTCGCCGCTAAAGCTTGCGGGAGTGATGATGATGACGTCACGCTGAAGTATTTGCATGAAGGCTGCGCTGACGTTCATGTTCGGGGTCACCAGTATAGAGGTATGAGGAACAGGGTGTAAAGTTCACTCATACTCTATAGAAAAGGGAGGATCCTCCGACCAGACGGGTGTTGTGTCTGGCGGGCAACTGCCCGATGATTCATGTCGGGCCGTTGTATCTATGCTAGTTGCACGGTAAACTCTGCTTGCGCGATGCAGAATTTGCGTGACGTCAGTATGACGCGTTGTTGGTATGTGGCGTTGTAGATACCGCTACAAGTATAATAATAAATTAAAGTACCGTCGGCACGAAAATGAGAAGAAGACGAGTACTCTAGTAGTCGGTCTTATCACCAAATATGAGTTAAACGGTAAAATGATTCTCCACCCAAAATAACCACTCTTAATAGTGTCAGCTCAAAGTTCATACGCGTTCTGAATTGCCAGTAACGTCCTTGTGTTTCTCTAACGGCATTTAATCCCATGCATAAGGGGCTTACAGGACCTAAACATAGAAAAACGCAAGTTTTAGAAACAATAAAACTATATGATCGACTACAGTAAACAAAATCAGAAAAATATATGATATTCTTCAGGATATGCTAGGTAGATAGTGTGTCGAAAACATAATACAACTAATTTGGTATGATAGAAAAGAATCATGAAGGTACTTCTAAAAACTTTTTTACAATAATATAAAAACTTTTTTACCATACTAATATACATACAATCATTCTGTTTTTTTTTTGTGAGATTATTCTATAAGCGACATACTAAAATACTAGTGTTTTAGTTTTTTAGACCAAACAATAGATTTATTGTAATTAATTAATTGCTTCATATTTTGCAATAAATTACCAGGGTTGTGTCATCGTGCTTCTCTTTCTTTTCTATGCAGTCCGACAGTGACCGCGCTTTAGGTCATGTAAGCCGCCCCATAAGGATCATAAGCCTATATAACATGCCCACTTCTGGGACACAGCACAGACCTCCTCTCTGTGGAGTGGGCGGAAATCCACCACGCGGGCATAGTGCGGGTTGGTGGATGTCACATGTCTTCGAACTTTTTGGTGAGGTGACATTCCGATTTTTCAACGATATATTCGTTTTGAAGGCAGTTTTTATTCCATAGCAAGCTTTTCACTAATACAAATGGGTTGTATTAGTGAAAAGCTTGATATGGAATAAAAACTGCGTTCTACTTTGGTATAATTATGTCGTAGGAGTTTCGTATTACCCAGTAACTGTGTTGTGGATGTAAAATACTGGTACACAGCTGCATCCGGTTAGACTGGAAGCCGACCCCAACTTAGTTGGAAAAAGGCTAGGCAGATGATGACTTTGATATTATTTCGCAACCGCTGCGTAATAAATGACTACCCAACAGTGTTTACTCTTAAAACTAAACACTCTTATGTAATGACAATGACAGTTTAAGGTCATAGCACATATGTCAATTCGGAAAGGGATCGTCACCGTATCAACTCAAGCGATTCAGTATTCTTTGTATGAAACTCCCTACTGCAACGCACATTAATCGGAATCGTAACTTAATCGCCTCGCCTCGGGACAAGCTCACGAACCGCGGCGATACGGTTACGTTCCCTTTCTGAGTTGATATGTTTACTATAACCTTTAGAGATCAACGTCAGGTTACTGGCCAGAGGCTAAGCATCGCCATACAACGTGGTAATGCCGCCAGTCTCTTGGGTACATTACCAGTCGACAGCGATGCGGGTGAATTTTTCGACGCAATGTTTTAGTTTCTGTATAGTTTTAGTTAAGTTAGAATTTAATTTTGTTTGTTTTACGTCATGTTTAAGTTTCGACTGGCAGAAACTAGAGACGCCTTCACCAATAATATTTGTGTCTGAATTTGACGCAACTGAGCGCAAAATAGCTGCCACAGGGCATTGTTAGAATTGTCACGGGCAGTGTCTATGAGTGAACGGTGACGTCATTGACACGCTTGGTTTGTATATTTTTTTTTAACAGTATCGTCTCTAGTAGCGACTGCCGAGGCGCACCTGCCCGCGTTCTGTGGGTCTTCAGCATGTTTTCGCCTAATTTTGGATGGAATTCTTTTTTCTTTCGTGACTTTTAAGCCTCGAATAGTTCATAGTTTGAAATTTAGTCGTTGCACCGCAAAATCGATGCCTTTGTTTTGCCTCTACAATGCAATACCACACGTTAAATATGTGATGTCTGCCTCCCATGACGTATGTATGATGTCCTGACCACGGATATGGTTCCTACTAGATTATAACCAGCGAGCGGTCACCGACGCTACCGTTGCCCACGTCCGGTTGTGCGCACGCGATACCGGACACTGTATTAATAAGTCTAGTCAATCGTGGTCGAAGTGGTTGCATTCATTTCTGCAAGTACTATTTGTTATCCTGTATATGTTGTTTAAGTTGATTTTTTATTAATTTGCTGGAGCGTTTTTGACGTGTTTGAATTGAAAGTTAATTAACGTTAAAAATAGTGAATCTACTTTCAGTGGAGTGTTGGTGATTCTGATTTGTTTTGACAAAATGTTTAATGTGGGTTATGTAGTGGTATGATGCAGTTGTCGCCGTCAATATCACAGCTCAATCGTCAATATCTAGTTTTTAGCAGTCCATTGCTGGTAGGTAATACCGCTGAGTTCAAAATGCAAATTATGAATAGATGTGACCTAGTGCGAAGAGATTTCGAGAAGGATAGACAAGCTGTTTCTATTCTACAGTAGAGTAGAATCGGAAAGCGTCATGCTAAGCCTGCTTGGATCGGAAACTCGGTTGTCACACTCTCTTGAGGTTTGGGCGTAGTAAGTTTAAGTCGTGGTTTGTTCTTTGTTTTTATTATTGGATATTCTACTTAATTGTTAACATATGTCTCCAACTTCTGATTTCCCAAAAAGGCAAAAATACTTATGTATCATCTAAATTAAAAGCTCTATACAGAACCTATACATATAATATTGATTTAGAAATGTAAAAGGATCTTATCACATCACTCAAGATCCTCTAACGGACTTACCTTGAGTCGACAGGTTGTCAATATAACCAATAAACTTGTCCAAACTTTTATAACTAGCTGCTGAACGTAATATATCGATTTAAGGCATTTGCCACCCCATACATCACTTAGGGCTGATATTGATAGTCGGTGACAAGACGGGCTTGACACCCCCTGCTACACGATCACACGCTTACGTCAACTTCTGAAGATCCCGACACAAGGGACTTTCTACCTTATCTAAACCACAGAATGTTTAGTTTAATTTAGTTGAGTGCAAACGTAGGGATGTCACAAAACTTGTGCGGTATCTAAGAAAATATTTTTCTTTGAAAACGTACCGAGGTTTTCCGGGAGGAGGCTTACGGGCTTTTATTTTTTCTTCTCTCAAATGCCGCCTTTTCATAACTGTCGGGGTCGGGATCGATTCGGTCAGGACTTCAGAAGATTTGGTTTCCTAATCCGGTCTCATCCGTTACTGCAGTCGTCCGTCTCTGTTATGGTTTAAACCGGTTTAGATCTTTGTAAACTTTTGGTTCTAAGTTTATTTTCTTGTTGCTTTATGGTTTTATAGGGTGCCGGGATTTTAGAGTGGTAGATGGGATTTGAAGTTACGGGGAGATGCTGAGTGGACTTACAGCTATTTGGACTGATTTCTTTTGAGTAGTTTGTGTCTTTTGATGTTAGTATTTTGGTCTATTTTATTTAGGTTTTTCTGGAATAATTAAATTTCAAATTTGAAGATGATATTAATTTCTGGCCTTCCTCGGAAACCACGTTAAGCTGTTGGTCCCAACTGTTATTCGTAGATCTTTGACAGTCGATGCGGGTATTCAGAAGCCCAAAAGTCTGACAACTATTCTTACTGAAGGATATACCATGGGTTATAGTATATCCTTCAGTATCTTACATAAAGCCACTGTCTATCTGAACTCCACACCCACTGGGTTGTGGAAGTCAGATAGGCGGTAGCTCTGTCTTCTCGATCATCGATATTAGGTGACATGCATTGGTAGAGAAAATATACTGCCAGTGTCTGTTAAATCTTAAAAATACCGCGAACGATAGTTAAAAAACTATTACTTGCTGCGAAAACCTAAAAACAATAAACACTGTCTACTATAAAGAAAACAAGAAAGCAGAGAATCAATAGAGCGGCTGTCCAAATGTTTGCAAACAGTGCGCCCGCACCGGAAGTACGTTGTTAAACAAGATGGCCGCCGGCCGGTCACGTGACCGCTACCCGGATTCACCCCGACTTCCGGTGCTCGAAACATTATGTCAAGTGTATTGCAGGTAGTTATGGTTTGATAATTATCTATGCCATTATAAGCACCCCTTAGCTTGGATGGCTCGCATATGTTATGATTTTTTGGTGGCCGAGTGGTCTGTTATCAATGTTATCGTATGGTCAAGTAATTAATTAGTTTTTTAGAATGCTGTTTAATTTTATTAAAACGGAATTAGGTGTCTTAATGAGAATTTGAACATGACTTTTTCCAAAGGTGTGTTTTGAGTTGTTGGTTATGAGTTTTTAAAAGTTTGAGTTCGATAGAAAGGTGTAGAAACTGTTTCTTGCTAAGTAGTTTTACCTCATTCCGAATAATCTTGAATTGATAGTAGTTCGTCTTTTTTGAAGTTTGAAACGCGAAAGTTGGTACTTAGACTTTTGTTATAGTAAAACTTAGGGCTGATTTTCCCAAAGTCAGAAGGCCAATTCCCGTAATTAAAAACGCGCGATAGTCGCGCGATAGTCGTAGATCTCACCTCAGCGACAATCTATGTCAAAAACTCTTGAAAAATGTTGGGAAATTACAGGTATTTTTGGTAGATTGAGACTGAGATAACACTGTGAACATTCTTAAAATTACGAGAATTTGCCCCTCTAATATCTTTTAATCGTGGAATAAAATTGACGTCTGACAGTTCTAGTATGGAAAAACTGTCAAAAGTTCAAAATTTATTCACAGGATAAGACTTATTCTTGGTATAAAAGTTTGGTGGAATGCGCCCTTAGTTGTATTGTGGAAACCCTTTCTCCCGGGCTTCTGGGAAGTGGTCAATGGAATCCCATCAGGCACACACCTTGTCACCTAATAAGTTTAACATATCTGAAGTAACTACTACTAAAACGAGAACACGACCCTCTGAGTGTGTTTCGGCATTTCTTCTCAGGAATCAGTAAGCTGGAAAAAACTTTCTAGTTTTTTAAATATTGTCCAAAAAATTAACTTGTAGAAGTTACTTACGGCCAGTTTCTTCATCAACAACTAAAGTAATCTGTCAAAGTATTGACTTTTACTTGACCTTTATTGATACTTCGGCAAAATTGTGTTTCTTCATTCAAGTAAAAGCTACAATAGTGAAGAAGCAAATTTAACCGTTACTTTGACTATTGTGACAATACTTTAAAGAAACAAATTTAATCGTTACTTTGACTCTTGTGACATTACTTTAAAGAAACAAATTTAATCGTTACTTTGACTCATGTGACGTTACTTTAAAGAAACAAATTTAACCGTTACTTTGACTTTTGTGACATTACTTTGGCTTTTTAGTAAAAGCCAAAGTAACGTCATCGTCAACGTCATAAAATCTTCTCACGGCAAGTTTCTTCATCAATAGTTTGATGAAGAAACTTGCCGTGAGAAGATTTATTTACAGAAATAAACCTGACATAAATACATAATTAGCCCATAATGTTCCCACTGCTGGGAAACAGGCCTTCTCTCGGTGAGAGGAGTGGGCCGTAATCCACCACGCGGGTCCAGAGCGGGTTGGTGGATGTCTCACGTCTTCGAATTTTTGATTCTAGGATATGCCGGTTTCTCACGATATTTTCCTTCATCGTTTTCAGAGCACTTGATGAAATAATTCACAAAAAGTAAATCGCCTGTCTGGTTTCGAAACTACGACCGACTCGTAAGTCACGGCCATTACCACTGGGCCACGTCCACTTCTCCTCATATAAACATAATTTTATTAAATTAGGTAGGATAAAAATTAGATAGGTTAAACGACAAAAGTCCCGGACAAAAGTCAGGGGTATAATAGGTACTTACTTTGATGAATGTGTTAGGAAATTATCGACAACCTGCCTTGAAATGTCGGATGTATCAATAGCCTGGAAGGACTGACGTGGACGGTTCTGATTTAAAGGTCAGATATAAACTGTCAGGGGAGCTCGCATAGTACGAGGTACGTCCAAGTAAATTATCGTAACTCATGCATCGCGCACTTGGCCGCAACGTCCAAAGGGTCCGACCAGTTGCGGCCAAACTTTGTGATCTTTATACTAATAATAAAGCACAAGACTTTGTTTTAACGCGCTAATCCCTAGGACTACCAGTCGGATATTTAATAAAAAAAAAATCATTTAACAGTCCAATTTTTAAGGAAGGCTATATAGGCTATTCATCACCACACTAGGAACCTTAAGAGCCAAGCAAAAAGAAAAAAGTCAGAAAGAACGCTTAGCAAATAACGAAGTGATAGCGCGGACAGACGATGCGATGCGACGGAGTGGGGCGGGAACAAGATATTTTACGCGGACGAAGTCGCGGGCTACTAGTTTAGTATAAAAAAACGCTAAGCACCTCATCATCTTATAATATGGCACGGTTCTAAGTAGTATCGTCAAGCTTTTCAAGAGCCAACTGTACAATAACATTCACTTATCCCATGGATACTTAAAATGGTCATCGATCTCGCAGTCTCGCCTCACTCTACTTTCTACCACATCAAAAAAATTCACGCATGCGTGATTATTAGATTACTATGAATGACTGCTACCATTTTCTTCTACTTACCGACAAGTGAACGATCAGAGTTTCATTCATCAGAGTTTCATTCATTCTGTTGGCCATAGGCCTCTCCCTGCTGCGGCACAACGCCCTGTCCTCCGCCGTCCGCATCGAGCCTGTTCCAGCCACATTCTATAGGTCGTTGGTCCATCTAGCGGGGGATATCCCACACTAAGCTTGCCGATACGTGGTGTCCACTCCAGAACTTGTCTGCTCACAGGCCATCGGTCTTTCGTTAAACGTGGCCAGCCCACTGCCACTTCAGTTCGTTTACTATGCAAGCTATGTCGGTAAGTCCGGATCTTTCTCTTTCTTTTCACAAACAAGACCGTCGTAAAATAACTTAATTTTTAAGTCACTATAATATAAGATATCTACCAACCTGCACGAACCTGCATGGTGGATTATATAATTTTTAAGTAATTGCAGCTATTGATAGTTTACGATATTCCGTGCGATGCGGACATCACATATTACGAATGCAAGTGGAAAATCGGTAGTAGTAGTGAAATTTATATATATTCTGCTTCTTTTTTTGTGCGGATTCGAAATCATCAAATGACCCATTCGCTCTGAGTGGAGCGGAAGGGAGTGTCAGACTCTTACTGACTAAAACTCACCCGCATGTGTAATGGGTGGTGTCCTTCTAATAGCCGTCTTCTAATAGCCGTAATCAAACGGCTATCATTCGCCTGCCGTCTTAATAGACGGCACTAATTACTAGTAGCTACACTTGCATTTTTAATAAGGAAGAGGCGTCGGAACCTTATTGTACAGTCGGGAAAATGAATTGTTTATCAAATTGAGACACTATGAAAATTTGCTCTGTTATACAACTGTCAAAAGTGACGGTTGTTATTTGTATATGCGGATAATATAAGTTGGTGGACATTTAAATATGTAAACCATTCATTTATTAAAGGAGTCCAGCTCATCCTGCCATCGCCGTGTGGTCATTGTTGTAGTTATTACAAATAGATTAAATTTTACTAGTAACATAAACAAATAACAAAATTAAATTCTAACTTAACTAAAACTATACAGACTATTAAAAAATAGCGTCGAAAAATTCATCCGCATCGCTGTCGACTGGTAATGTACCCAAGAGACTGGCGGCATTACCATGTTGTATCGCGATGCTTAGCCTCTGGCCAAGGTAAACGCCAGCCCTTGGGTCACGGGAAGTGTCAACCAGTCGCTTAGATATTTCTTTAAAAAGACCATGAGCACTCGGACCCCACGGCCCGAGAGTTTCAAGTTTTGTAGATATTGAATTATATAATCTAATATATTTTTGGGATACATGAAGAAGCCTCCTCGTGTACCGCAGTTTGTTTCGCCAGTTCCTCAACTGAACCGAGCGCTCGGCGCATCCTGGACAGTCACACCCAACACCTTATTTGACTGGCCAATTCTTCCCTTGCGGTCGTAGGGCTAACGCCCGCCTGATTTGCGACCACCCTCCCACCGGAGACCAGCGTAAAGCAGCCTGCAGTGTTTCGTCGATGCGAGGGAGTTCCAGTGCCTTAGGCATCTTCTGGGCACGCTCGTTCCATTATAGACCTCATACTTTGCTTACCATCAGGCGTGATCGAGGTTAAGAGCGGGCTCATTCAGCAATAAAAAACAAAAAATATCTTATATATAAAATTCTCGTGTCACAATGTTAGTTACCATACTCCTCCGAAACAGCTTGACCGATTCTTATGAAATTTTGTGTGCATATCGGGTAGGTCTGAGAATCGGCTACTATCTAATTTTTTAAAGAACTAAAAAAAATCCTAGAAATAATCTATATAGCAAAACAACGTTTGCTGGGTCAGCTAGTATTTATATAAAAACAATAATCCAATATCTTGCGTTAGTGATTTTTTTGGACTTTTTGTATATATGCCAATAATTGTTGTAGGTGAAGGTTATCAGTTCAGCTGAAATTCATATGTTGTCCCACTTATTATCGCTCTATCCCGTTCAAACTGTCAAAAACGTCAAAATATTTATTAAATATTTTCCATTTATTTTATGGTTTAGAGGTAACTTTGAGATTTCTTTGTATCGAGAAAATTGTATGAAATCGTGTATTCGCAACAGACAACACTTAGCAGTTATAGTCCTCATCTTTACAGAGTGATTACTGCAGTACTGTTGATACTACAGCCTTTCATGCTAGTTTTCGCAATCTGACGTAATTCAAACGACTTCAGATTGCGGATTTAGGTAGGTACAGGCACTAAGTATAAGTTACTTGACTCTGATAATGTGATAAACTGATAAGGCTCTTGGTATGTACGGTCAAGCTTTTCATAGGTCATTTGTGCAATATTTTTACATTGTTCTCACATATACTTGTAGAAGCAACAAGAAATAATGTACCCAGGATTTTGTAATATCTTGATTTAAAAGAGTGTCCATAGAGTTTCTTGCAGTCCGTTCTTCTCCATAGAGATCTACGTTTTGGAATGGGCAACTAGCTTCAACTTTATGACTAACTGACAGACTATTTAATTTTGACAATTCAAAGGTGCCTGTACAAGGTGTAATTGAAATAAATGCTTTGAATAATATAATTATACTGAATATACTGTATTAAAAACGTCTGCTCATGGGCAGTTAGTTAGCGTTTAAAGTCATACATAAATAGTACGTGGCGTTCTCTAGGAATAAAAAGAGTTTATGAGTGATAGTCATTCAGGTTGATAGGCAAATTGACTACTAGCTTAAATTGTTCGTATATTCAAATAACTGTAAATTTTTCAGTTTTTTGAAATCGCTATAACATCTCGAATTGACGTAGGGTAATATTGTGGTTAACAATTTATTTCCCTAATTGTACTTAGTTATGCAAAGGTCAATGCTCTCTTACAAGTTAATTTATTATAATGGTGGGGTTTATACTACATTTAGTACGATAGTTAATTGAAATAATATTGTTAGGATTTTACATGTATTATTAAGGGTTAAGGGGACTACATGACCTAAAGCGCGGTCACTGTCGGACTGCATAGAAAAGAAAGAGAAGCGCGATGACACAACACTGGTAATTTATTGCAAAATATGAAGCAATAATATCTATTTACAAAAAATCTATTGTTTGGACTAAAAAATTAAAACACTAGTATTTTAGTATGTTGTCTGTAGAATAATCTGACAAAAAATCAGAATAATTATATGGTATGGTTTTTATCGTAAAAAGAAAGTATTTAGAGGTATCTCCATGTATTTTTTTTCTATCGTATCAAATTAGTTCTATTATGTTTTCAACACACTATGTAACTAGCATATTATATCCTGAAGAATACTGTAGTCGATCATATATTTTTTGGCATTATAAAACTTGCGTGTTTTGCGTTTAGGTCCTGTAGTCCCCTGAGTTAAATATTAATCCTTTTATTTAAAGAAAAGAAAACCAAGACCTCTCCATGCCTCGGAAAGCACGTTAAGCCGTTGGTCCCGGCTGTCATACGTGGATCTTTGACAGTCGTTATGGGTCGTCAGAAGCCCAAAAGTATGACAACCAGTTAAGACTGGTAAGCCAAGAGGTATCGTATTACCTAGTAATTGGGTTGTGCAGGTCAGATAGGCAGTCGCTCCATGCAAAATATATTGGTATTCAGCTGCATCCGGTTAGACTGGAAGCCGACCCCAACGTAGTTGGGAAAAGGCTAAGCAGATGATAATAAAGAAAAGAAAATCATCCCTTTTTTGATAAACATGCCTTAGTTTAGAAATTAATTTAAAACATACACTCTCTGAACAATTTAATATAAAATTCCAAAATAACAAATTCGCGCTTATTAAAACCATTACAAAACATCAGTCAATTCTGACAACAAACAAAAATTTTACGAACAAACAAAACACTCCTGTCTAGGTACTAACCCTAAAAAGTCTGCGTGGAAATTAAATCCAGTGGTTCTGCAATAAAAAGCCGAACGCAGCGTCTGCCCGTCAGTTCGTTTGTGTCAATCAATTATAGCTGGGAGCGCAGATGAGGCACGCAGCGTCCTAGGCCACGCCTTCTATCGATCGAGCCCGCCCAAACGCGCTGAATTGCTTCGTGCGCCGAACTTACTCCTGTTTCTGTTGGTTATGCTTTGAGGACGTGATTTTTTCGGAGCTTTCATGTTATTTTTAGTGGTATTTTTCGGGGATCAACTATCAAAAATAGTGTTTCTCGATTTAAAGAATTATTTACACACGGGGATCAACTATCAAAAATAGTGTTCCTCGATTTAAAGAATTATTCACACAAATAACAAGCTTAACTTATAAGATAAATCATGCAGTTATAAGGTAATTATGTGAGTCGGTAAAAGAAAAACAAAAATATTTAATAGTAGGCTTCTGAAGATTTTAAATTAAACCAAAAGCTTATTTATTAGCCAGACTTTTTTTTTTTAATTTGCGTTTTTTGGATTATCAATATTATCTGTAGTTAATAGAAAATACGAGCAATAAGTAACTGTACAAGTTTTTATTTAAATATTTTTGATATCAACCGTTATTAAAGTGGCTTAAAATTATTTCCCTAAGCAGAGCTTTACCGCTCGCAACGTATATCAGCGTATTACGTTTTAGGATCCGAGCAGTGTTTATATAGTGAGTGTGTGCTAACCCTTCCGCCACCACTGTGCATTAAAGTCACACTTTTAAAGTTACAAGTTATTTATTAACCTTGTCTATAAAGAAAACAGCGGGGTAATTGCGTAGCACAGTAGGTATCAGTAGCAATGGGTATCATTCTGACAGTTCAACAACATTCATTGCGTTGTATAGTGCCACAAACTTATCTGGCCCGGTGGCAAAAAGAGAAACTAACGACGCCATTTTGAAATGTCAATCTGCCTGCCATCCGTTGACATATCCGCCATTGGTTGTTTGCTCTGTGTGTTTATTTTTCGTTTAGTGGTTATAGCTAGTGAAAAATGCCGAAAGCTTTAAAAAGTGACGCGAGGAACATTATATTACAAGTCTTAGATTTTATGAAGGAAGAAAAGCGCCTTCAGGCACCGATAATACCGTTCGAAAAATTGTATGAACGCGTAGCTGCCGCCACAGGTTAGTGTTGTCAGCTTTTGAAAATAAATTCCACGAAAACACCATTTCGAACGTGCTAGTAGAATAGATGTATGATTTTCAAAAAATTTCGTTACTTTTGTTGTAGGTGTTGGGGAGCGATTTGTTAGAAAACTTGTCAAGGAAAAAGAACAGGCAGATGAAACTGGAACAAAAGTTTCCACGCCAGGAAAAAAAAGAAAAAGGGCGAAAGGTAAAATTGAAGTGGATGATATCGATCTTGGTGTCATAAGAAGAAAAATTCATGAATTTTACACTATGCGTAAAGAAATTCCCACAATACCAAACTTATTAAATGTGCTCCAAGAAGACATTGATTTTAAAGGGAGTCGAGAAACTCTTCGGAAAATACTCCATAAAATTGGATTTCGTTACAAGAAGACAAAATCGAACAGAAAAATTCTAATAGAACGAAATGATATTTCAGCATGGAGAGCCAATTATCTTCAAAAAATTAAAGACAATGAACGAGGTGAACAAAAACCAGTCATATTTTTGGACGAGACCTATATTCACGCATCTCATACAGCTGGGCGCTGCTGGCAGAGTGATGAAATTGACGGTGTGCTAAACCCAGTCTCCAAAGGAAATCGATCGATAATTGTTCATGCGGGAGGACAAGCAGGGTTTGTGGAGAATGCTTTATTAGTGTTCCAATCGAACACAAAAAGTGGCGATTATCACGACGAAATGAACAGTAAGAATTTTAAAAAATGGGTGACCGATAAACTTCTGCCCAATTTACATCAGCCAACACTGATTATATTGGATAACGCCCCATATCATAGTATTTGCATAAACAGAACTCCTAATGGAAGTCATAAAAAGGCTGAGATGCAAAAGTGGCTGACGGAAAACAATGTAGAATTTAACGAACAGTTTACAAAACCGCAACTCTACGAACTCATTAAGAGACATAAACCAAAACCTATATACGAAATAGACGAACTGTTGAAAAACAGTGGACATAGCGTGTTAAGATTACCGCCATACCATTGCGACCTAAATGCAATCGAAATGATTTGGAGCTCTATGAAACGAAACGTAGCTAATCAGAACATTAATAAATCAAATTCTGAAATGCCTACTTTGATTGCAGAAGCCTTCAATAAGATAACAGTGCACGAACGGCAAAAGCACTGCAATCATGTAAAAAAAATTGAAAACGAGTATAGAAGTAGGGATGCATACTTAGACGAGCCTTTCATCATTAATTTGGCCAGTGACAGTGAAAGTGAAAGTAGTGACTCTGATGATGAAGTGACTGATGAATCAGGTGGCTCGGGAATACCTGGAGTATTCCCGTTAGAGAACACTCGCCAGACATTTTATGTAGATGATCATAATTATTGTGTTAAAATATAGATATTTTCGAGGAATATGCTTGTTTTTGTTTTTTAGGTACCTAATTAACATATTACCTACATTCTTTCAAATCGCCAGGTGTTACGTAGGTAGTATGTGCATAATTACATAGTTTTAACTTTTAACCATCTTCAAAAAAGGAGGTTATCAATTTGACACGTATATGTACCTACTTATGTAATATTATTGGAATTGCAATATATTTACATAATTATAATAGTCTATTACGACTTCCAAACAAATATGCATATTTTTATAGGTATGTATGTATGTGTATGTTAGTCCACGTATTTCTCCGAAACTATTAATCGGATTGAAAAATCAGTTCAGTAGTTTTCAAGATTTGGACCAAAATGTTTTTGTTACATCGACTTGCTTTCCCACTTTATTGTAAAATTTATTTTTCCTGGCGACACCAAATGCGATATCAGCGACTCCCTCACCGGGCCAGATAAGTTTGTGAGACTATATGTACGTTGTTGAGCAGACACATGTTTAGAACATATGAAGCAATGGATTATCTAATAATATCCTTCAAAATGATTCAGATTGATATTGATAATGTGTTGCGCAATGAGGGTTTTCGTGAAAATTTACGACACCAGTTGGCACCACTGTGACAAGAGGTCTTTCAATATAAAATATATGATGCCGTTCATCATTCGATTCATTCATTCGTTCATCATTCAGTCATGGCTAAAGAAAATATAGGCTCTTTGACAGATGCCTGGACCTGACGTGTCAGTGCTGCTACCTGGCGAACGTCATTTCAGAAAACCCTCATTAAGGTGCAGTTTTAAATTGATAGTGTGCTACGTGATTAGAGTGCAGGTTATTGTCGATTTTTAATATATTTTCTAAATTATAAACAGATTATATCATCTTGTTAGTCATTGCGTTTGATAGACAGCTTCATATCATGCATAACAGGTTATACGTGAACCTAATAACACTAAGGGTCGTCAAAATATTAATTACACGTTGTAAGTGTTACCTGCTGTGATAATGACATCATTATGTGTCTTCATTCACTACGTAAATTATATGCCTTGAATACTTATTGATATACTTGCTATTTAGTTGTGTAAAAAGCATGTATCTGCAATATACCCTCGTGGCTAGTTAAACAAAGTGTATATTTTATAGCTAGGTTTTCTTCGCGTATTTTGGCCAATTTATACAATATCTTTGCCTATGCGTTATTATGATATATTATGTATATCCTACTAGCAGCGCCTCGCGGTTTCACCTGCATAAGTGTCGATCCCGTGGTAATAGCGGGATAGAAACTATCCTATGTCGTTTCCCGGGACTCAAACTATCTCTATACCAAATTTCATCTAAATCGGTTCAGCAGTTTAAGCGTGAAGAGGTAACAGACAGACACACTTTCGCATTTATAATATTATTATGGATATGCTACTGTGAAGTTTCATCAAAATCCGTTCAGTAGTTTTTGCGTGGAAGAGTAACAAACATCCATCTATCCATCCATCCTCATAAACTTTCGCGTTTATAATACAAATATAATATAGATACTAACTGATATAGTGTATACTGCCTATTTCTGTTCAGTATTCCCCTTGTGGATAAATGGCATATCCCTACTAATATTATAAATTCAAAAGTAACTCTGTCTGTCTGTCTATATGTTACCTTTTCACGCCTAAACCACTGAACAGATATCGATAAAATTTAGCAGAGAGATAGATTGCATCCCGGGGAAGGAAATAGGATAGTTTTTGTCCCGATATTCTTAAGGAATCGACACTTATGCAGGTAAAACCGCGGGGAGCTGCTAGAGGCCTTGTTGAATAGAGTATGATTAAATCTTTGGCTTTTAAATTATGATTTTTCTATGTTTGTTGTTTTTTCCAACAGTAGGTATAGTTGTACAATAATTTAAGAGAAGGTTCCTATTAATGTGAACTGTTATGGTTGAGGAAAAAATCGTTTTAAGGCTCCTTCAAACAAGCGCGACCCACGATAAAATCGCGGGCGACACAAAGGTACCGCAAGTCGCGCAACAAGCAGTGCCTTTGTGTCCCGCGCGATTATATCGCGTGTCGCGCTTGTTTGTAGGAGCCTTTAATTGGGCTGGCAGCAACAGTAGTAACTTTTACAATCGATATTAAAAGCTACCTACGCAAACGATAATAAAATCTGTTTGTCTTTAACGACTTCAAAAAAGGAGGTTATCAATTCGATACATATGTATGTAATATTATTGGAACTGCATTATAACAATGACAATAACAATACAACAATGACAATGACAATTTATTAGGACTTCCAAACAAACAAAATTTTATAGATGCACATGTTTGTCCACGCATTTCTCCGCAACTATTAATCGGATCGTGATGATTTTTTCAACTTAGGGAACAGTGCAAGTTTCATCCAAATCTATTCAGTAATTTTCAAGATATGGACTTAGGTATACGTGTAAGTGTGACGGCCTGGCTTATTGATACGAGCTACGGGTGTAGTGTCAAAGGGAAAACATCTCAAAACCTTGGTGAAATTCTAGTGCAATATTTACAAAAAAACTATTACCTACTTATTACAAAAAAATAATCAAGTGTTTACTTAAAACTAAAAAGTCGGTGTCTTGGGATCCGTATTTTAGTTTTAGTTTTTGCCACCGACTTCCGGCATTTAATAATATGAAGTTAAAAACCTCATATTATGTTCTATGTAACTATAATTATTCCGTCACCTGTTCCTAATTATAAAGACACAACACATTATTAAAAGCAAACATTTATGTATGCAAGTGATATTTAAGCACGAAACTTAATAAACTTAATTTTTATATTGCAGCAATTATAGCCGCAGTAAATGAAGGGTTGATTCAAATACAGAACGAACGTAATTCAATGGGTTATTGTGTCAATGAAGAATTCTAAATTATTAATGTATTATTATTTTGTATTTTTCTATGGTTCTAAATGTTTTTATTTTAATTAAGTACCAGTTTTTTATTAGGGATATTTTTAATTTAGGTTGGTGTTTTGTTTCATTTGTATTCTTTAGTGCTGACATGTAGGTATTATCTAAAATGGTTAGTATTATGAAAATCCGTGCAAATAATTAAAATGTACCTAACTACTAATGACTTTACATTTTGATGAAAGAACAACATTAGGACACGTCAAATTAAACAATTATCATGTAAAATTCCGATCGTTTCTGGCCCGATGGTCATTGGACACTGAAGTCATCAAAATACCGATTAAAAAAGATTTTCTGGATTAATGTAATATTCAACTTATTAAAAAAAATCATTCATTCATTCACTCACTCACTGGCAGGTAACGCACACGGAGTTTTGCACGTGAACCCTTTTTTATAACGAAAGTACAGACGCCAGCACATCAACCTACCCGAAAATGTCAAATTTTCACAATCGACTGTGAACCTTATCTATGCTTTAGCGATAAAGTTGAAAATCTATTAAATAAATTTGGACAGATTGTAGTAGCTTGATGTGCTGTCGCCTGTACGAATTAGGGAAGGATTTTTTAAAGTCATCCATTATTCAGGTTAAATAGGGTATGCAATTTTGTATGGAATTTCGTCATTTTTGCCGATGGGAAAGCCTACTAGGCCCACGGCTTGTTGATATAACAACATCTTTAGTATACATTATTATATAATATAAATTACTACTTTGCTGCCCGTGGCTAAATAATAACAGCCGCACAGGTCGATCGATCAGGCTACACTTGCCGCGGTTGGTATGTGGATGGGTGACCATTTTTACATCCCGTGACCCCTCCGTGCCTCGGAAAGCACGTTAAGCCGTTGGCCCCGGCTGTCATTCGTGGATCTTTGACAGTCATTACGGGTAGTCAGAAGCCCGAAAGTCTGACGACCAGTCTTACCAAGGGGTATCTTATTAACCAGTAACTAGGTTGTGGAGGTCAGATAGGCAGTCGGTCCATGTAAAATACTGGTATTCAACTGCATCCGGTTAGACTGGAAGCCGACCCCAACATAGTTGGGAAAAGGCTAGGCAGATGATGAACTTGCTGCATAAAACTTGTTTTGTAACCCTACTGGAAGAAATCACTGACTCCTGAAAGGTTTCACACATTCTCTATAACCTGTGTTTATGCCAATAAAATAATTTATATATATTAGAATATTCTTGATGCCAGTTGCGTACTAGCATTTGCTAATTTAGTCTTACAAAGTCCATACTAACGAAGGGTCCATACAGTAGGTAGTTACACTATACTGACCATAATTATATAGGTACTTACAAAATACATAGAAGAAAAGTGTAAAAGTACCAGGATAACACTATAAGTGCCGGAGTGCCAAACACGGCACCAGTAACGGCATCGGCAATAACAATTACTGTAGCATTAACCGTTACAGTTAACCGCTAATGTAACGTTATCGCGTATCGTAAGGCGGGACACTCACAGCCCGATTGACGATTATGCGACTAAGTCGGGAGCAAGAAACCCGTAATTGTTAGTGTTTTTGGGGGACTGCTTTAGTTTGTACTTAAATCGAGGTACCGTTTCGGGTATGGGGTATTTTTTGGTAAAATATAACCAATCCTCTAGTAGTAGTGTGGGACGCCCCCAGCGAGATGGACAGATGACCTCAAAAAGAGGGCTGGGACAGTCTGTATGCGGAAGGCGGAGGACAGGGTGATGTGGCGCAGCCTGGGAGATGCCCGTGTCCAGCAGTGGACTGCGATCACAGCCTGAGTTGTTGATTGACGACTAAACCTCTTACTCTCACGGGTGTTTCTGTAGGTAGAAAAGTTAATTTACTTAAAATCTTCTTCTCCTTAGCGTGTCGATGGCAAATATTGTTGGAAAGAATTTCAGTTACTTAACATTAAATACGGTTACAAGTATTTCAATATTTTCCTCAGAAAGCACATTATACCGTTGGTCTCTGCTGTGATTCGTAGGTGTTCAACAGTAGTTACGGGTAGTAGAAGCCAAAAAAGTCTGTCCACCAGTCTCACCAAGGGATATCGTGCTACCCGGCAATATGGGTTGTGAAGGTCAGATAGGCAGGAAGCCGACCCCATCATCACTGGGAAACATGTTTCATTGACGTTTAAAAGTCTTTTGCAAGTCCTTGTGGACTTGCAAAAGACTTTATAATACCTAGTGCAATTTTTGTATTTGACGAGCGATATGCGTTGAATAATAGATCACGGCTACGTTAGTTTAAGTTCAAGGTGTGCAATTATTATATTTCTGCAGCTATTTTCATTGTCGATTGCGGATTTGAATCGATAAGTCAGTGCTTGGCCAGACTGCAAAAGCGGGCGCGCGGCGAGCGCGGCACGGCGTATGCAAATTGCAAACATAAGAACTTCATTTGAGCGTCCATAGTGGGCACGCGGGCGTGGTGAGCGGCGCGGGCTGCTTGGCGCGGGGAGCGCGCGGGCATATCACGCCTTATAGCTCGTTCATACAAGTGGCCGCAGGTGCGCGGGCGGCCCGCGTGGGGATCGGGGTTCTCAAACTAGTTCGAGCTGTTTTCTAGTAAAAATAAGTCTTCTTCATCCATATTACCTATATTTTGACAAACATTGACAACAATCAGAACGAAGCCGCGCTCAACTGCGGACCAGTCTGGCCAAGCACTGTTTGTGGCAAATAATAAAAGCTCCGACAAAAAAGTAAGAATTGTCTTTACTTAAAATATTAAATCTACTGCCTAAAATACTAACTTTCCGACTACTTTTGTCCGAATAAAAATGACGAAACGACCGAATGAGATACTAAAATCTTAGAAAAATAAACATGACTGTTTATTGCTATAATACTTTTCTACCAGCTTAAATTACGTTCTACTGAAAACTATGAGTCTCTTTTAGTTTGCGCGTCGATGGGACCTTGTATTAACTCTAATCGTAATAAGAGAGGAGAGAGAGAGAGAGGAGGCTAAGTATCGCCATACAACGTGGTAATGCCGCCAGTCTCTTGGGTACATTACCAGTCGACAGCGATGCGGATGAATTATTCGACGCAATTTTTTAGTTTCTGTATAGTTTTAGTTAAGTTAGGATTTAATTCTGTTATTTTTAGATTTAGTTAAAGTAAAGTTGTATTTATGTTAATTAATCGTAATATCGAATAAAAATAATAAAAAATAGAATGAAAATAATACTTACCTCATCCTCCAGTCTTGAGCTAATTATTAAATCAAGCTTTAAGAAGCGTTGCAAATACGGCTTTAATTGAGCTTACCTGAACTTGTGATTAGACAGTAAGTTACAAATCAAATGCGTCTCGCAACTCATAGACGAGTGCGAATACATTAAATATTCAATGAGCACATTGGATCCCTCTGTAAGCTAGGATTTCTATCGTTATTGATATTCTCCGCCATAATAATATTATAATGCTTCCAAACTTTGATAGTTTTTGATACAAAGATTTCCAGTAATTGATTCAATTAGTGAACTCGCGTATTTCGGTTCTAAGAGGTTAAGAGGTTATTGATTGTAGATTTCGGTTTTGACTGACTTCCGAAGGTTTTGCCCCTCACTGCAACGACATAACGGCGCTGTCAATTGTAAGTTTGTTAATACTTATGTGTGACTTTGACTGTACCTACATGTCAATATTTTATAGCGTGTTAGTTTAGTAACACCAAGTTCTAACTGTTTTTGTCGCTAACGTGTAGTAATTATATGAAAAGTCAAATGATCGGCAAAACAAATACAAAACACTCTCAGTGCACGACTAAGGGCTGATTTTTAAGTCGTTAGATAATGTTTATCTGTAGAATACAGTTTGACACAACCTGTATACAGAAGCTGTTAAGCCGCTACATTTATTCCTTAGATAAATGTTATCTGACGATTGAAAAATCGACCCAAAGGTTGAAAAAACCCGGCTCCATACTCAAAATCAAAATATTTAATTTAGCTTATGAAACCAATTGGTCGTTTCCTATGCAGAAGAGACGGCAAGAAACTCCACTGTTGCTCTCTTTTAAAAATAACTGGCTTTTACAACGTTTTCAAATTACAGTGTTAATAGGTAAGGGAGGACAGTTTAGGCCTGTCAACAAGTACCAGGTACTTAAGAAAATGATCTACAAATATACAGTGTACAAGGCCTAAACTCAAAATAAAGTAGTCAATATAAAGATATTTAGCCGTGCCGAGTGTGGCGAGCTTTATCCGCAGAAACCACGACTGTATCGCGGAGTGAATGGCGCGTCTCTAATGAAAGTCATTAACCGTTATTGTTATAGCTTCCCTGCTGATTACCCGTTCGCATTAACCGGGGAGGATATAACAGATATGTACACTGTACATCGCTGTATGCGTTTGATTTCGGTAAATGCTTGCTCTAGTATACAGGGAAACGGAGTGGACTGTGTAGTGTGTAGATATACATAGGTAGGTATAGGCAGTACTTTAGGTTGATGTGAAAAAAGACTAATAGGTACATATGTACAGACGCCAGCACATCAAGCTACCCGAAACTGTAAATTTTTCCCAATCAACCTTGAACCTTATGCTTTAGCAATAACGTTGAAAATCTATTGAAGACTTTTGACACATTGTAGTAGCTTAATGTGCTGGCGTCTGTACGAACAGTTTTTTAATTTATGTACAATACATAATCAACATCTTAATGAACCAAGATATTTAGTGGAAAGTATAGGTTTTCCAACCCGAATTCAAATCTTATTATCAAAACATTTGATTAGTTTTAGAGACAAAATGAGAATAACCTTGTATTTGAAATTGACACAGAAGCTGTACTCAAATGAACTTACATCATCATCTGTCTGCCTTCCCATCTATGTTGGGGTCGGCTTCCAGTCTAACCGGATGCAACTGAATACCAGTATTTTACACGGAGCGTCTGCCTATCTGACTCTCTCTCTCTGTAATACGATACCCCTTGGTAAGACTCAAGTGAACTAAAGTGAGTATTTTAGAAGTACTCAAAGCACTACGAGTTATAAAACAAAATAAACATCCCTCTATGTAAAACATAAGCCAACAGCCTGTACTAAGCACGACGAATTCCCGTATACACGGAATTCGAAAAATAACCCTTCGCTGCCGACTAAAAGCCTAACTAAGTTCTCACTCGACACGCGAATAGGAAAATCCCTAAAAACCGAAGCGACAGAGTGCACCCCAATTATCAATTCAAATCCCTCTTATACCCCTCCCGAAAACTCCGCTCCTAACATTAAATACATATCTTTAAATTGGTCGTAAGTACCACCACCCTCATCGGGCATTTTTATCATTATCATAATCTTATAGTCGTCTCCTTCGCTCGTATTGGATTTCACCAGCTTAAGTATTCCTATCTCTGTCGGTGTTAAAGTCCGTCGAATTTAAGGCTCATTCTGTCGTGTCAGATTGAATTCTCGGAGACTATTATGTTTCTGTAATTGTAGAATGAGTTTCGTGAGATACTTTTTTATTGTTTCGTGTGAAAAATCGCAGATGTCGCTCAGGTAATTCTTTCTGACTGCTTTAACGACGGAATTATTTTATTTTACTCATCTTCTTTTATATTTTATTGTAAATTTAATGTTAAGTGACATTTTCTTTTATTATGGGATCAAATCAATGTACCTAGCCTTTTCCCAACTGTGCTGGGGTATTTCGGGGTTTCTTTCGTTATAGGATGACAGGATACATTTTAATACAGATCATAGAAATTACATCAAGCTGCTTGCTTTTTGTCCGTTTATAAAGCATACCTATACTTCTATTTTAGAAACAATCTTACTAAATTTGCCTAGAAAAACAATTAAAAGATGTGCGATCACTATAAGTGAAACTTTTTTTTCAAACCTCCTAGCATAACCAAAGCTAGTCGTTAAAAAATAAAACATTGGAGTCCATTTTTGTGAATTATCAGTTATTTCATTACCAGGCGTAGATGGCGGGAAAACTTGACACCTATGTGAGGGATTGGTCTTTATTTGCTCAAGATCGAGTTGAGTAGTAAAAGGAAAGGCCGTGAAGTGGGACAACTATGTACCCACTGCTGGGACACAGGCCTCCTCTTTGTAAGGTAGTGTAAACCACCACGTGGGCCCAGTGCGGGTTGGTAGATGTCACACGTCTTCGAATTTTTGGTTCTAGGACATGCCGGTTTCCTTACGATGTTTTCCTACATCGTTTTGAGAGCAGTGGTGATGAAATTAAATACACAAAGTACCACGACCTACAACTCGTAAGTTAAGGGCCAATACCACTGAGCTACCACCCCTCCAATACAGGCTGATTATTATTATATTTTGTCTTTAATATATCTAGGGACTCTGGGGTCCCGGATCTTTGGAAGGCATACCACGGGGCAAAGTCAACTCGCAGAGGCCCTTAGACAATGTTAAATGATGAGGAGGTACCAACCGACGATTATCATGATTATCCCTTTATGCACTATGCAAGTGCACCCAAGGAGAACCCCCAGTTGATTCAGGAGTATTGCAGTACATGGACACAAAATATCTTGGGCTATGGGTTTGGGTTGCTATAGTGGATCAGTTACATTGAACTATGTAAGGACTATGTTCTCTGCCTGACCAATTATAATAAAATATTCACAAACAAAATGGCAGGGGGTGATTTGCACACTCAATAGTGGGCCCGCGGAAACCGTCCCTAGCACATAGTTACGTAGCTACAAAGGGGCTACATGTCCTGATGTGATTGAGGAGTGGAGAGGTAGTCCACGGCTTTCAGATCAATCCCAGAGATTGATCAAGATCCCTAAGAGCACTTACTGGAATACTTCCTTCCCCCGAGCGCTTTTCGTCTCCAGACGGCCAATAAAGGCAAGTCCGAGGTGAGGAACAAGACGACTTCCGGGAGATAAGGTACGTGGGGTCGCTACTGCCTAACAGCTCGCCACATGCTGCCCTGCGGGTTTCTGTATCTCTCTTGGTCTGGCTCCTCATCCTCTAGCCTGTGCCGGTAGAGTTTACCTTAACACGTAGCTGTTAAGGTAAACTCTACCGGCACAGGCCCAAATTTCAGAGCGCGCAAGCCCCACCACGACGTCAACGTAGAGATACGGCGGTGGGGTTATTATTAATATTATTAGGTATAAGTTTTTTAAACACAACACATATCTCACTAATCACTAAACTTGCCATTTTCACAATCATTTTTATCTCAACTATTTTAGTCACAAAAACGGCCATAAAGCCAAAAATATTAACATAAAACGGAACCCATCTATCGATGGTCTTTGACCTGCACTCAAAATTGCCCTAAAACAAACGTTCAGTATTAAAAGTTTTCAGTGAGGGGAGAGAGGGGAGGGTCGGCCTCCCTTATTTAGTCACGCCATTAGACAGCCGAGGCAAAGGGCTGGGTATTAATTATTTAAGGGCCTTGTTACAACAGGAAGATGTCACTCAAAGTGTTAGATGGTCATATTTCGCGATACAGCCTACGTTGATACTTTCAGTTGATTGAGACTGAAGCCTCTGTATTGGTTGTAGCTGTAAATGAAGACATTGATGATTATAATTATATTTTTAATATAATTATAACTCCTTTACTAAACCAAATACATATAAATTAGATATTTAAATATTAGTATAAAAAAATATAAAACATTTAAAAATAAAAAAATAGTAGCCCACCGGTATCAGGATCAGGGTCCAAGCTACCGGCGGTCAGGGCTCCAGAGAGAGGAACCTCCTAACAATGCGGGCCGTGTCCAGAAGTACCGCTTTCAAGATCAAGCCCTTGATCCAGCTGCCCAACAAGAGCCTCCTCAGGTGTTGGTCGAGGCTCTTAGCTATTAATCCATTGGCTGTCACGACTATCGGCACAATGATCGCTGAGTCCACATCGCACATGTCGACAACCTCGCGAGCCAAGTCAAGATACTTGATTTGTTTAACTTTCTCGGCTTTCACGAGGTTGTCATCATGCGGGACGGTTATGTCAACAATCATTGCGCGCCGCTCTGATCGATCCACCACCACTATATCAGGCTTATTGGCAACAATAGTCCTGTCAGTGACGATGGATCGATCCCAATACAATGTGATATTACCATTTTAGAGAACTGGGACGGGCACATATGTACCTGTAGTACGGCACCTCCGATTCCACAAGGCTGTATTTCAGAACAAGTTGCTGATGGATTATCCTGGCTACAAGGTTGTGTCTATGCAAGTACTCTCCGTTAGCTAGACGAGAACACCCGGAGATAATATGCCTGATTGATTCTTCCGGCCGGTGGTATGCCCGACAGATGTCAACCGTGCCGTCTTTCACTAATATAATAATTATAACTTATTATTACTTACTTTAAATATTGAACATTAAAATGTGGTCATTTTGCAGGTCTTGACTACTTTTTCAACTTCGATAGAAGAAATAACATATTTTGAAAAAACCTATTTTTTTAATAGTACCTACTATCTTTTTTTTGTTAGCCTATTTTGTGTTCCACATCTGGTCAAAGGCCTCTCTTTTTTCTTCCAAGCCTGTCTTGTGCAATCTCTGGCCATGTTGGCCCTGCAAATGATATTTATCTATCGCATTTAAAAAAGTATGTTTTTTTCTATTAAACTCTTGTAATCTGGTTCAAGTAAGTGAACAAATTAGTTTTAAATAAATTGTCACTTTATTTTTCTTTTGAAGATTTCGGTATTTTATTATAAAGGCTCTTACAAACAGGCGCGACACGCGATATAATCGCGCGCGACACAAAGGCACCGCTGGTTGCGCGACTTGCGGTGTCTTTGTGTCGCGCGCGATTTTATCGCGTGTCGCGCGTGTTTGAAGGAGCCTTAAATCTTGATACCAAATATACGGGAGTGAATGGAAAATGGTTAGTTTGGAAACCGGTAATGCTTAGAACGATTTAGTGTTTCGTGGGTGAGTGTAATGTCTTTATAAAATAAGGGGAAAAGTGATATATTTTTCCTTACAAAACAAACATATTTTCAAAGATGAAGAGATGTGGTCTGTAGCTGTCCATACCTGTATATGTCCATAACTGGAACCTACAATCCAGCACATGATTCTAGACCCCAAGCGTAGAAATTTTTCGGAAGTCGGTGGCACAAAACTAAAATAAATCTCCAAACACACCAAAAATCGAAGTTATTTTTGACTTTGTAGTATTTTATTTTGGAATCAGTTGTTTTTTTTTTTAATTCTTACGTTTTCGTTATGGCACGTACCCCGCACCAATTCGCATACCATTACTTCCAAGAACACACAAATCGCTATTATCTATATATAGGTGTGCGTATAATATTTTAAGAGTTTGTTCGATTTCTCCGGATTCCATCATCAGGTCCCGACCTAATGACAGTGGGACCACCTGGGAAAGTACACCCTTTTATGATAATAATACCACACATCACCACACTCTTATTACACTATCATCACATTACACCACATCATCTAAGTATATAAACTAGCCAGCTTTGTGCTTCTGCATAAAGCTAAGGTATCCATTAAAAGTTGTCAAAAACGTGACTGTCGCCGCATTGTATGCAGTTATGAATTTTCAGAAATTACCATAAACCTGAATAAATATCATTATTTTAATAAAATATATTACTTGAATTTAGTTGTGTAATAAAAAGCAAACACGATTCATGCTATATCAAACGTAAAAATAACTCAAATATTATGTCCATTTTGAACTTTCTTCAAGGCTTACGTTCGTTCGTGACAGCTCAGTCATCAATTCTTAAGTTTAACCTCCTAAGTACATAATATCGATGGCAATTTGTCTTTGGCTAGTTAAACTAGCAAATATAAGTTCTCAAACGTGTTAGGGTAAATGCTTTGTTTGTCCTTGTTAACTTGAAAGAGTGCAATCAATCATGTTGCTGTATTAGGTCATATTTGTCACGAACATTGTTCATGCGCCGTTTTTTATTTGAGCGTTGCACCATGGTGGAAATGGCATAAGGAATATTTTCCCATATTTTAAAACTGGCTCTTACGAATCCAGTAAGTCAATCAGTTATTTAAGAACCATGTGTTTCTTAGGGGCTTTAGGCTAACTGCACGTGGGCTTAGTCAATGTGTGGTCAAATGATCATTAGAATAATCGGTTCTTCGTGCAATGACTCCGAACTAAATTGTATTGAGATTATTCAAACACGCTGCACTAATAATGCATGAAATAATGAGCTAAACGACTGGACTGAGTAAAGGTACTCTAATGGCCTCACAATGTTTAAACATGGATCCTTTAATGCATTTTATGTGTGATTAGTTCTATTCTAGACCTGACTCTAGTCAACACCTTAGTGTTGACTAGAGTCAGGTCACATTAGTATCGTTCGTTACCTCGTTACTACAAAGTCAAACAAACATGCCGATGACTAACAATGTATAAAAGTAAACTCGTTGATTATTTAAGAGAATAAACGAAAACATTAGTCCAACAAATAAACGTTAACCACGGACAGTCATTACTCACGTATCGAATGCAACCAGACACGCCTGTTAACCAAATGAAACTTTAAGCAGCGCTAAGTTGGTCATTTACTTAGTTGTCTAATTTTTTTTATTTTGGGTGCGGCCGCGCTTTATCGATGCGGTCTTTGCTGATTAAAATATTCAAGAGTGGAACAGTTACATTGTAATGGACTCTGTTGGATTGTGGTGTTAGAAAGTAGATACAACAACTTGAATTATTAAGGACATCTCAATGGACATGCTATTTCTAGTCATAGGCAGGAGTAGGTTAGGTTAGTTACGAAACACTCCGCTGTCCGTCCATCCGTCCGTCCGTCTGTCTGTCAGCGGATTTTATCTCATGAACTGTAAATAGGTAGACAGTTGAAATTTTCACAGAGTGTTTATTTCTTTTGCCGTTATAACAACAAATAATAAAAATAAATAAAGTTCAAATAAAGGGGGGGTAATTTTGAAATCAATTGCAAGTGTTGTGTCATCGCGCATGTCTTTTTCTATGCAGTTTGACAGTGACCGTGCTTTAGGTATTGTCAGCGTCTTTAAGGGGCTTACATGACCTAAAGCGCGGTCACTGTCGGACTGCATAGAAAAGAAAGAGAAGCGCGATGACACAACGCTGGTAATTTATTGCAAAATATGAAGCAATTATTTAATTACAAAAAATCTATTGTTTGGACTAAAAAATTAAAACACTAGTATTTTAGTATGTTGTTTGTAGTAGAATAATCTGACAAAAACTCAGAATGATTGTATGTTTATTAGTATGGTTTTTATTGTAAAAAGAAAGTTTTTAGAGGTACCTTCATGATTTTTTTCTATCGTATCAAATTAGTTGTATTATGTTTTCAGTGCACTATCTACCTAGCATATATCCTGAAGAATATTATATATTTTTCTGATTTTGTTTACTGTAGTCGAACATATTCTTTTATTGTTTCTAAGAGTTGGGTTTTCTGTGTTTAGGTCCTGTAAGCCCCTTAAATGTTGCAGTATCATGCTGAGATAGGAGCCTCGTACCTATACTCGTAGAACTTTCTATTTAACTTTTTCTTTGGTTAGGTACTGTTTATAAGTCAAGTATATTATTAATACTTACCTACCTACCCTACCCATCTTATCTAACTTATCATCTTATATATACGTATCTTATCTATTTGTCTAATATTATAAATTCGTTTTTAACTTGTTCAAATGAGATTCTTGTCTGTTTAGAGTATTGGAGGTCCTGTGGTAATAGACACGACTTACCAGTCATGGTATCCCAACCCTTGCAGGCACTTATACTTAATGTACGAGTAAATTAATACATGTCCACTGCATTCAAAACGGTGAAGGAAAACATCATGAGGAAACATGTCCTAGAACCAAACATTCGAAGACATGTGACATCCGCCAATTCGCACTGGGCCTGCGTGGTGATTATAGCCCACTCCCTCTCACAGAGAGGAGGCCTGTGTCCCAGCAGTGGGAACATTATAGACTGAATAAGTCGAGTGAAATTGAAGACATGCGACAAACCGAAACGGGAGATTGTATTCATCATTATGAATAACTTTTACTAAATGATGAATGAATGACTTTTACTTTTTTTACTACCTGCGTTTGTGTTTCCGAGTGCATACAACCCGAATCTCTTCAAAGTAAGAGTGAACAGGCTTCTTCTGGGTGAGCTCACTCCATCGTAGACTTTGTCTCTGTCATCTCTGACCTAGACTAGAGTCAAGAGCAAGACAATTTCAAATAAAAAAATAAAAAAAGATGAAATCCCGAAAACAGAATCAGCTGTTCCCCACAAAAATGTAGGGAACAGCTGTTTTTTTTTTACGCGATTGCAGCTTTCTTCCCTTAGTAAAAGTTGTTCATAATGATGAGTACAATCTCCCGTTTCGGTTTGTCGCATGTTTTCAATTTCAACCTGTATCGTCTTTATTTCCGGCACTGTGCTAAATAAATGTTTTTCTTTATTTCTTTTAGAAGCGGTCCTTTTGACGTTTAAGGCTCCTAAAAACAGGCGCGACACGCGAAAAAATGCAAAGGCACCACAGCCTTTGTGTTGCGCGCGATTTTATCGCGTGTCGCGCCTGTTTGTAGGAGCCTTTATTCTAGAAACACTTGGTTGTAGACGTTGTAGTTAGATACCAATAGTAGTGTCTCTTAGTAGTCTTGTTCAAACAGATTAACAGAAGGTGTTGTTTGTTTATTAGGTCCCGCGTTTAATCTCGTGTAGAGTGAGTCTAATCCCGGGCGACGGCAATAAATTTTCTTTTAGTAGTTGTCTTATATTTTCTGTGTCGGACACGGGACACTACGGTAATCGGGTTTTGTACATCTAAGTGTGGGTGTATACTTAGGTTCGTGGCTAATATACAATGTAGCGACAATAAATGGAAACAATGGCAATATTAATACTTAATAGTATCTTTATAAATCCTAGGATCGAAGTTAAAGAAGTAGTTTTTTTAAACAAATAAAGGCATCAAACTGGAAAGTGGTCGTCACCGTATCAACTCGAGCCGTTCAGTATTCTTTGTACGAAACTTCCTACTGCAACGCACACTCATCGGAGTCGTAACGTAATCGCCTCGCCTCGGAACAAGCTCACGAACCGCGGTGCGTTGCGTCGTCTCCGCGCTTACGTCTCTCCGTAGCCGAGCTTACGTCTTTGCGTCCACTCTTGCCCGTCTCACCCCTCCGGCCTGCCTGCTGCACCATCATCCAGCGGTCGGCGAGCCGTAAGCGCGGCGTCGTCTAGCCGTAGTCGAGTCGACGTATCGAAACTTCTGATCCACTTTGGTTACGTGTGTGTGACCTTTAATAGTAGTGAAAGGCGCCGCGGCTATGGGTTTTGCCAATCTTTAACTAGCTATAGTGACTAAACTTTTTTTGAATTTTCGTATGCAGACCGGGAATGGCATAAACGCAGTGTAATTTATGGTCGTATCGTCATCTCCATCTTGCATAATGCGTATGTATCTATTCTATGTGCTTACAATGAATGAAACTTTTAAAAACATCCTAATAAGTATTAGGATGTAAATCCTTTACTTTTAAAAACATCCTAATAAGTGTTAGAATGTTTTTAAAAGTAAAGGATTTGCGTAGCTAAATGTTTGCCATCGAAATAAAAATCAGGTTCTCCAAAGGGTTATCCTATTTGCAATAACAAAATGACGAATGAATAACAAAATCTCTTTTCATTCATTGTAAGCTTACACAATTACTAATAAAACTGTAAGCATATATACATAGTAAACCTTATAAAATTATTGAAAAAATGAATGATTATCAACATTCAAAATTTGATATTACAAATAAACAAAGATGTCAAAGACTTAAAAAAACACTAATTGGTAAAACATGACAATGACATAAGAAACTAACCTAACGAAAAATAATACTTTCCGTTTAAAATGTTTTTTTTTTTCAAATCAAAATGCATGATAATCTGAATTGATGATAACTGAATAATTGGTGTTGTCTACAAATAAAAGGTGCATGCAAGAAACAAGTGTTTGTTAAGAACGAAGATTTTTCTTTCCAGAGTCGGATATTGGAAGATGCATCGTTGATGTGCAACTCATGGTCACCGAGGCACAACGTAAGTTGCAAATCCCCGCTAAAAAACTCCGAATATTTCCTTTTTGTCAAATTTCTAGGTTGCATTGTGGCGTGCCTAGCGAATACGCTTGCGTTCATCTTTGGCCAAAGATGTTTCAACTTCTTTTGATTTTTTCTTATTCTGCCAAGCGATTATATTTTTTTGCAGAAATTGTAATATTGTATCCACTTTGATATTTTCTTTCCTCTGTAGATTTGAACCTGCAATTTAAAACCTGTTTTCGTAGAACTAGTCTGACTTAAACCTATATTTTGTTTTATAGATCATAGTTGATTAGACTTTGGCGTGAAATTGTCACGTGTATGACGTCATTACTGACGTAATTACACGTCACTCGTACTAAAGTAGGTAAGTTTCTTTAAAACCGGTTCCATGAATCAGTAATATTGATTTCAGTTCAATTAGTGTGGATTACGTGACTAACTCTTTGTGCGTTGTTGGGTTTTTAAAGAAACATTTATATCTACTACTCTATTTTCAACATTTCGTATGAAAATATCGAACAAAATAGAATAAGACCGAAATATTTTTTTTTTATGATTAACTTTATAAACTTGGCATTTAAACGCTAATGATAAAACCCCGACGTTCGAAAAAAAACGTTAATTTTGCAGTTTATTCGTGACATGTACGGTACGTACAGTACTCGGCGATAAATATTGCACATCGACCTTTGGAAAGAGACAATCGGCTAATTTCGGCTTCGTAGAGCGTTATCTCTGTCGCACGAAATACAAACAGTCCGGTATCTATTAGGAGCTGTTAAAACAATTATGATTTGCTTCTTTTGATAATTATTTAAATTCTTTGTATAAAATCGATAGGATCGAATAGGTCGATGTGCAATATTTATCGCCGGGTACTGTAGAGTTATAAGTTTGTAATCATTTATTATTTTAAAATACCTAAATAATGCGATTCTACGTACTTTTGGACTACGCCTACGTTTTTGATTATGAGTACCTAGCTATTTTGGCAAACCCGAAACATGCATTTAAATAAACCAAACGCATATATTCACAGGCCGACAAAATTTGACGAACATTCTTTCCCAGAAACCAGACTATACTTTTCCGAAGGATTTTGACGCGCTGAATTCAAATCTGGCCTCAAAATTGCTCTATCACGTCAGGGTTTCGACAGCCTATAAAATGTTCCCACTGCTGGGACACAGGCCTCCTCGCTGTGAGAGCGAGAGGACCGTAATACCACGCGGGGCAAATCGGTTTGGTAGATGTCACATGTCTTCGAAGCTTTGGTTCTAGCACATGCCGGTTTCCTCACGATGTTTTCCTTCATCTTTTTGAGAGTAGTGACGATGAAATTATTTACACAAATCAAAGCGCCTGGCTGGGTAAATAAACCATCCGAATTATTTAAAAATAGGTAGGTTTCATAAGCGGGTAGCTACAAATACTGCAATTAATTTCATCTAATTTATAACAGTAAGAACATCGCAATGAAAACGGCCACTACTTAATGAAATATCTCGGATTTATAAATTGAATGAACGGCCGTTCTGAAATTGCAACCAGTAAAATAATATATATATATATTACTTTAGTTTCGTATTTAGGTCAAATGGGAATTTTAAACGAATTAAGCCCTTTGACACACGTTTTTCTTGCTGTGAAAAACTACAGTTTATTCACCGGGCACTGTCTTCAGTGTTGGTTGGATCACTATGGAAGCTTGTTGACGGACACTTTTTGAAGTGAAATCTTCTTTAGGCGCGTTAGGTATATTTTGAGATGGGGAAAAAACCATTGAACTCGCGCCACTGTTACTGTAAGCGACACCGCGCGTTTTTTGTTTATAAGACGATTAAAAAATACCCGCTTCGGAAGTGTTCGGCTGTCCTCGGGATGTACCTACTCGGTTTTAATATATATCCGATATGTCAGTGAGTGATGGCAAAGTATTCTGTTTGTGTTTTGTTTTCACTTCTGTCGGCACTCCCGGAGTGCCACTGTTTTTTTTTATACAGTTTTACACGACGCGACGTACCGTAAAGAAACCGTGCCGTATACAAAGGGACTAATGATTGTTAATAAAGATCTACAAATTCTTAAGTTAGGCTTTTAAGGCGAAAGCGCCAGGGTAGCCCGCGAAATTCAATTTTTTTTAGGTTTTTTGGAATTTGCTGGTCAGTATTAAGTTGTACGTTGATTAATATATGAATCGCGGCCGTAAGAAATATGTATTTACAGAATTATAATCATTAAAATCATCAACACAACTCTCTAAGACCACGTAACTCCAAAGAATAACTGTTCATGAAATCATCATTCTTTGGAGTAACGTGGTCTTAGAGAGTTGTGTTGATGACTTTAATGATTATAATTCTGTAAATAGGTACAAATTTGCTATGGCCGCGAATCATATTTTGATCGACGTACAACTTAATACTGACCAGCAAATTGCAAAAATTTAAAATTGTAAGAAAAGTTGATTTTCGCGGGCTATCTTAGCGCTTCCCCCTTAATGAGATATTATTAAATGCCTATGATGTCCCACTGCAGGGCAAAAGCCTCTTTCCACTTCACTCTGTTTAAAGCTATTAAGGACCAATTCTGGTTGAAGGAGTCCAGCTCACCCCGCCATCTCCCTCATCTGTATGTGATAGCATAAGCAAAATCAGCCTTTAATGTTCCCACTGCTGGGACACAGGCCTCTCGGTGAAAGGGAGTGGGCCGTAATCCACCACGCGGGCCCAGTGCGGGTTGGTACAAGATGACACATGTGTTCGAATTTTTAGTTCTAAGACATACCTCGTGTAACTCGCAAGTCGCAGCCCTTACCACTGGGATACCACTGCTGCTGCAGTGTCAATTTGCTTAACAACTAATTCCACTGTCATTACCCATCACCCAGAGTAGATTATTTTTGGAGTAATTCTTTTTCTAAACTGAATATATATAACTACCTCATCATCAACATCATCTGCCTACTCTTTTCCCAACTATGTTGGGGTCGGCTTCTAGTCTAACCAGATGCAGCTGAGTACGAGTATTTTACATGGAGCGACTGCCTGCCTGACCTCCACAACCCAGTTACTGGGTAATACGAAACCCCCTGGTAAGACTGGTTGTCAGACGTTCGGGCTCCTGACGACCCTTAACGACTGTCAAATATCCATGAATGACAGCCGGGACCAACGATAACACCTACCTACATAATATAGAATTATTGCTAATGCATCTATAAATTGCATGTCAATTTAATCCAGTAATTACCCTTTTCAATTTTATTTGAACCTCAGACAGTCGGTCAGGTGTAACCCAAAAACTAATTTATGAAGCAAATCATGAGATTTCATGGAAGTAGTTGAAAATAAATTGACCCTAGTACATGTCGTGATATGCCAAGTCGGAGGACACACCCGAATTACGGGTAATAAGACGTTTCGTTATTATTCCACGAATTGTCTGTAAAAACTAACGTTTGATTAGCGACATTATTTACTTTAACTTGTAACTTTGCTGCGTATAAATAAATATGGCTAGGTTATTATATTATTTTTATTATAATAGTTTGTTACTTAATTTAGGGGTGATTTTTTAATAGTTAGATAACTTTTATACAACAGCCAGTCGATTCTGTAAAAATCTCACCGTAAAAACTTAAGTGAAATTGAGTTTGTTTTTGCTAGGAATTGACACTATTGACAGCTCACTCCACACTCACTTCACCTACGGTTTCACGGTGAGATTTTTACAGAATAGGCACCGCTGAAGAATACCTAAATATGACAGTTTGACATAATTCTTTTCTATACAAAAGTTGTCAAACCGCAATACTTATTCGTCAGATAAAAACATATCTGACTATTTATCCTCTTTAATAAATAACCCCACTTATAAATTTATTAGGTGCAAATATTTTTAAGATTTCGTTGTTATTAAATTTGGTCATTTGTAGAGCTTTGACAGTCGTTACAGGTAGCTAGCAGCATGAAAGTCTGAGAACCAGTCTTACCAAGGGATATAGCTACCCAATAACTGGGTTGTGGAGGTCAGTTAGGCAGTCGCTCCATGTAAAATACTCGTATTCAGCTGCATCCGGTTAGACTGGAAACCGACCGTAACATAGCTGTGAAATGGCTACGTACTTGATGTACTGTCAAATTACATTCATGTATAGAAAGAAATAGGGGATCAGACCGGAATGAGAAAGTTTATAGTGGATAAGACAGAGATTACAACAGAAGAAGAACTATGTATATTAGCAGGGGATCGTGGGGAGGGGGAGGGGGGTTCAGGGGACCAGACCGGAATAACTCGTATCGGTTACCTAAGACAGTTACATAAAATAGTGAGCAGTGGTGCCCCTGTAGTAAAGGTCGCGACTTACGTGTTGTAGATCGCAGATTCGAATCCAGACAGGCGCTTTACTTTGCGTAAATTATTTCATCACGACTGCTCTAAAAACAGTGAAGGAAAACATTGTGAGGAAACCAGCATGTCCTAGAACCAAAAAATGAAGGACATGTGACGTCTACCAACACGCATTGGGCCAGCGTGGTGGATGACGGCCCACTCATGGGAACATTATAAGCTAATTATGTTTATGCTACCTATGATTCGTGCCTCTCATGATGTGGTAAAAAATATGAGCCAGTCAGCAAGGTAGTAGCAGGGTTTATTGCCCTGGAGGCATATCGGCTGGGGTTACGGAAGTTTCCTGCTCGGTCTCTTAACGACATAAGATTAGTTCAGGGTCCGAACTAAGAATTACTGACAACACGTTTGGCAGTTGTCCCTACTCTCGATGTGGTTCTGTCTGTCGGAAAACTTATATTTAACACTTGTTTTGACGGATAAACGACTTTCGACGTGGCCCGTATCTACGTTAACGGACTTAGACAGACACGTGAACCCTGTGGGTCCATTTTCATTAAGGTATCGCCAAATATTAAGTCTGTATTAAGGCTTCTTCAAACAGGCGCGACACGCGATAAAATCGCGCGCGACACAAAGGCACCGCAAGTCGCGCAACGAGCGGTGCTTTTGTGTCGCGCGCGATTATATCGCGTGTCGCGCCTGTTTGTATGAGCCTTTACCGTCTGAACCCCATTCAAATGATACCTACATTTTTCAATCGCACACCGTTATTTTTGCACATAACAAGTATCGGGTTCTGTAGCTGTACTTCGGCTAATTCCAAAATGCAGATCGCACACAACAAATACATGAATAATTCGTAATAATTATCAAAATAATTTGTATATTTTACGTCGGGACCGGAGTTAGCCTACCCTTCGTGTTCCCCCAGTGATTGAAGTTGGTACTAAGTGCACAACGCGTAATCCCAGACGCAACGACTCATGTACACTCACCGAGTAAAGTGCTTCCGACGAAAATTGACGGATTTTGGCGATATGCAGCAAAAAATAGTGTTTTTAGTAAAGTTAAATGATTGTCCTGTGTTTTAATCTAGTGGTCTACTGCTAAAATGTTTAATAGAATTCTTAGAAATTAATTTAAGTAAAGCACGATTTATTTATTTTAGCAAAGGCCAATTTGATAGTTTAAAAAAAAGTTGTGTCTAACATAACTATATATTTTAATGTGCTGTGGTAGGCTATTAATAAATCTTACAAAAATATTAGAAACAAAGTAAGAAAATACGTTTACTTATTTGTGTTACACATGACGCAGAGGTAGAACAAGTTTGGGGAAAATATGCGTGAAATCTGCGCAAAACGGCCATCGCTCAGCATAATATAAGCTACGACTCAATGCGAGACAGAGCCCCAGACCCCAGTCCTGTTTTCCAAACATCACAACAGATCAAAACACGAATAACTCCAAAATATAATTGAAAAATAGTGTTGCTTCATTTTCATCATAAAGCCAAATAATAAAACCTAATATAAATCAGCACTTGCAAGTTAGCTTACAGAAAAGCTTCCAGAAAAAATGTATTTTCCTTTTGACAAAACCTTTTAATATCTATAACTGCAGGCCTACCTCTCGTAATAAAAAATCTTCAAAATCTAGTCGCAATCTCATCTTTTTAAAAATTTTGGGATATTAAATTTTTGACAGATTGAGATTATAATGAAAAAAACGTTCTTAAGAATTGAATGATGAAAGAAAGAAAATACCTTTATTTCGCACAGACTAAAAGACACACAGCAAAATATAGGTATATCAGTTAAAAACATATAAAAAGAGTAAAAAGTCCGATGTAAGAAATAAGCAGGAAAGTGTGCCTCATGGCTGCGCCAAAAAGGCCCAGTTAAATTCGAGAATTACACTGCTATGTCAAATGAGCGATCCGCAACCGTTGTGTCGCCGACGGTACTCGGGTGGTGTAATCGACCGGTTGCGATATCTCTGTGACATTTGATACAGTCAGCCGGGATCACGCCGCCTCTTAACCCTAAAACGCGCTGCTGATGAGTAATAATAGCGAGGATTAGACCGGGACTAATGCGTTCAGCTTTTAGTGATCAGTTGGTCGGTCGCATCTGAGGGTTGAAAGAGGGATCGATTAATTTGTAATTATAGTTTCATGTAGAATTTAATGTCTGTAATTTTTTGGATACATGTACATTATAATTAGAAATATTATAAAAGGAGAAACTGACTGAAATATCTATTATACGCACAGCCAAAACTACTGGGACTAGGAATGTGAAACTTTGCACACGGCTTCCTTATAAACTGTAGGGAAGTACTAAGAAGGGGTTTTTGGAAATTCAACCTTTAAGGGGGTGAAAAGGGGGATTTTGTTTGTATGAAAAATCTTATTCCTTGAGTTAATAAACTTGAAACTAGCTACGAATATTTATTTAAGCAAGCTAAGAAGTTTGTCATTTTATGTTTGTCTAAACTACCCTAAAGAGAGATTGTGGGTGTCAAAGTTTGTATGGAAGAATTTTAACGCGCGGTCCAATAAACTCGAAACTCAGTATCCTTAAGACCAAAATAAATAATAAAGAGTAACAGGGTTTTTCGAAAATCTGAAGAGAAAAAAGTGAAGAGGGGTTGTCGATTTCACAGAGGAGTATTTTATTGCGTGGCTTGATTAATTGGAAAATTGGTGCAAATAATCTTTGAGTCAAGTTATTGAAACATACCAATCGTTTTTACAAAATTTCACACCTATGGGGACAAAAACTATAGGGGTGAAAAGGTGGGATACATTTAATTTGAAAAATCTTATTCCTTTGGTTAAGAAACTTGAAACTTGTCAACATTTGCCTCAGTAAATAATAAAGATTGTCACTTTTACTTTCATAAAACCCCTCTTATAGTATTTAGGTGGTAACATTGTTAATTGGTAAGAACAATAATTAACCCGTTGTCGGATTATCTCGAAACTCGGTACTAATACTTAAAATAAAAAAGTATATGTTTTAGGGTTTTTCAAAAATCGACTCCTACCGGGGTGGAAAAGGGTAATAAAGTTTAAGGGGTATATTTTACTGCTTGCTTCCATTAACACGAAAATGGGTATAAATAATCTTTAAGTCATAAAAATGGAATCGTACCAAACGCTTTTTCTGAAACAAGCCCTGTCGTGATGAAATGAGAGGACAGTTTGTTAGAAAAATCTTAGTTTAACTTAAAAATTGGCCCGAATACTTATTCTAAATAAATTATAAAGATCGTAAACACTAATTTTAGAAAAATGCCTTTCAAGGGGATGTGGAGTGTTCATTTTTTATTTTTAGAAAACATACCCACGCGGACGAAGTCACGGGCAAAGTGCTAGTTTAATATATATTAAAAAATCTTTTATTTCACGTGAACAACACCCATTGCCAAACATAAATTAATATAAATCATAATAATAATAATAGGTTAATAGGTTTAATAGGTTTATGCGTATCTTTATATTTAAAATATTTATTCCTCTGGTCATGATTGCGCCTACCACTGTTTGTCTCTGAATCACCCAAAGGTTGACTGGTAGAAAATGCCTTTGGCATTAAGTCCGCCTCTGTACATTTATGTGCTTGAAGTATTAAATAAATAAATCAATAATATACAATTAAAACAAATCAAAATCCTCTTTGACAAAATAAAATTTCTTGTTTTATTAAACTTTAAATAAGCTCACACATTAAAAATGATACCGCATGAATATGTATGAAATTAGCTGCTGGTCAACATAAATTTATTTAATGGTGGTAAAATATCAAAACAAGTTACCTACATTAAAACAGATTTAAACTATGATACGATATGTAGACAGCCGCTAGCACATCAACCCGAACTGTAAAATTTTTCCAACCAACTTTGAACCTAATGCTTTAGCGATAAAGTTGAAAATCTATTAAAGTAATTTGACAGATTGTAGTAGCTTGATGTGCTGGCGTCTGTACAAGCTAACAAGCGAATACACGGTGTAAGAAACATCGACGCGCCAACTGTTATCATGAATTCAGCAAAAACTGTTCTATACGAGGGTATAGAATAGTTTTTGAAGGATTTTTTATTCTAGAACACCTGAGCGTGTTCTAGAAAAAGAATCCTTCGCAGCAAGCATTTAAGTATTTAGGTATTGAATTCATGGTAAGACATGGTTACTGGCTCCCTTACATCTTGTTTAAGCGACTAGGTGCGCCCCGCCTTTTCGCCGCATAAGTCTCGATTCCGAAGAAATATCGGGATATAAAGTATTCCATGTCCTAACTCAGGTCATGGTCGACCCATGTGCCAAAATATATACAAATCCGTTTAGCCGTTTTAGAGTAAGAGCGTAACAAACAAACATACAAAAAATCAAATATTTTTTCTTTATTTATAACTAGCCTCCGCCCTCGACTTCGCCTTCTATCTCTTTTTTATTTTGAAAAAATGCCTATGTCCTTTCCCAATGTTTAAAGAATTCCCAAATCAAATTTCATCAAAATCGGTTCAGCCGATTAGCCGTGAAAGCGTAAGAAACAAACAAACTTACATTCGCATTTACATATAATATTAGAGATAACAAGTAACATTTTTTGATTAAGGTGAATGTGCAGTCGTAGACCGCGAAATTCAAATTTTCTTACGTTTTTCGCAATGTGCAGGTCAGTGTCAGATTGTATCTTGATTAAAATATGATTCGCGACTATATAGATAATGTATTTACAGAATTATAGTCATTAGAATCATTAACATATCTCTCCAAGTTAGATTTGTTCCATAAGCACTTTTCCATAAGAGTATTGTACCTAGGGAACATATCTATAACTTAGAAAGATGTATTAATGATTCTTATGATTATAATTATGTAAATACTTATCTGTTATAGTCGCGAATCATATTTTGATCAAGATACAACCTGACATTGACCTGAAAATTGCAAAAAACGTAGATAAGAAACGTTGAAGTATTTTAAATCAAGCATTTTCCTTTCTGTAAACTCAAACAAAATATTCATGAATCCTGCTGCTATTCCGAAGTTTGAACTTATTTTAAAGTGCAATTAGATTGTTAGGTATTATATTGCAACTCAGTATGGTACTTATTAAATAATGACAGCTAAGTGGCTTGGCTTCACCCATCAGTGGTATGGGGTCAAATCAATTCATACTAATAGTTTATGTGTATGTAATATATAATACCTATTATAAATGCGAAAGTTACTTTGTCTGCCTGTTACCCGAACCGATAGTTATGAAATTTGATAGGTCATTAGCCTGGGCCTGTTTGTCTTAAAAAACCGGTCAAATGCGAGTAGGACTCGCACACGAAGGGTTCCGTACCACAAATGCAAAAATCGCTAAAAAAATAAGAAGGCTTCTTGTATGGAGACACCCTTTAATTAAATTTATTTTTATTATTTCTTGTTATAGCAGGGATAAAAATACAAACTCTGTGAAAATTTCAACTGTCTACATATTACGGTTGATGAGATACAGCCCGCTAACACACAGACGGACGGACGGTCAGACGGACGGACGGACGAACGGACAGCGGAGGCTTAGTAACACGGTTCCGTTGGCACTCCTTGGGTACGGAACCCTAGAAAAACCGGTCAAGTGCGAGTCGAGGAGTCACGCATAGAGGTTTCCGTACAAATTTGCAGGTATATAAATAATTCATCACGGGATTTTTTTTATGTAACTATGAAACGGTTTTTGGATTTTTTTATTTTCTTGTGCTAGGATTCCACGTCAACGGGAAGTTCTTATAAGGATTCCGTTTTCCTTTTGGGGTATGGAACCCTACAAATAATGAAATACAAAATACATTGCTGACAAAGTCGCGGGAAACAGATAGATATTCTATTTCTTTGTTCAATGTCGTTCAATAACCTGTATTCTTCAGTTCAGCCTTGTCAACTAATTTTAACTCTAAGGAGAATAATAAAAATCTACCTATGTTTAAAAAGTTTTAGCAAGTTTTTTTTTTATATTTCTAAGTCGTTTAGGGTTAAGTTGCGGGTAGGTGAGCTAGTGGGTTAGGGTTTGATTTACTTCTGTTGCAATATTAACCGTGAACCTATTAGCAAAAGTATGATTTGCTCTTTGTCCAAGATTCTGAGATACCTACGGCTTGAAATGAATAAGTACTAGAAAGCATGTCATTACTATTCGTGAAAAAATAAATAGTAATAATATTTTCGAAATGGACAGGTCATAAATTGAAGTTTTTGAGTGCATTTAATGACATCAAAACTGATAACTTTGATGTAATTCACTTTAATCACTTGATTATGTGAGAAGGTTTAAAGGCTCCTTCAAACAGGCGCGACAAGCGATAAAATCGCGCGCGACACAAAGGTATCGCAAGTCGCGCAACGAGCGGTGCCTTTGTGTCGCGCGCGATTATATCGCGTGGCGGGTGACGTTTCTCCATAGAAACGCTCTCGCCTGTTTTCTTTCTGGTTGATGACCATAAAGCAATCACTTTTTACAGAATAATAAATAATAACTACTTGTATATCAATATGTTTTCCTTTTTGACGATACATTATTTTTATAAGCAATAGAACGCTCAAAAAATGCCGATTTAAACCGCCGCGCTGTCAACAGAGGCCTAGTGTACAAATTTGACAACTATTAATGAAAAACATAGGGACACAGTATATATTCTTCTTATTCAGTTTATGAAATATCTTTTAAATTGGTCCGATAATGGAGAAGGAAATAGGCGAGAGCCAAACCTCCCAAACTAAGCTGTCATTTTTGAGACCTGCATTTCTATAACAATTAGGTTCTTAATTCAATAACTGGCACGGTGTGGTTCAAATGATCTAACGAAAAACCTTGTTTTGTAATATTTAATGTCTGCCACAGACTATAAATTAATGTAACGAATTATATTCATGGTAAGGCGGGAAATCATACTTCCTACTTTATTAAATTATTACACTAATATTATAAACGCAAAAGTTTGTGATGATGGATAGATGGATACGCAAAAACTACTAAACAGATTTGGTTGAAATTTGGCACACAGAGAGTTAATATTCAGGATTAACACATAGGATACCTTTTATCTCGAAATTCTTACAGGATCATAATTTAAGTGGGTGAAACTGCGGGGCGCTGCTAGTTTAAAATATATCGAACAAAAACAAATCCACATCATTCCCATATCCTCTTATATCAGAGTAATAAAAGATCAAATTCCTATTTAACATAAGCTCGCAAGTTCCCTCTCATTAAATCTACTATGACAATTACGATGGATACTGCGACAGTAATAATAATTGTTGTTTGACAAGGGCTCCTACTGTACAATTGAATTAGGCTTGGACCCCTGCTTGCTCCCCTTTGAACGTTGTGTCTAATTGATTAACTTATGTTAGTTCATCAGTTTATTTTATGATACGAATGAGTATTGAATGACTGAGCGAATGAGTGAACTATTGTCGATTGAATGATGATAAAATTAGGATGTGTTTTTGTAGGATTTAATTAGGAACGTGTTAGTTAATTGATTCTTAACAAGATGATTTCTAAAGAGAGTAAAAACAACTCTATAAAAAACATGTTTTCTTTTTACTTGGTC
This sequence comes from Luperina nickerlii, assembly GCA_963855955.1. NCBI lineage: Eukaryota > Metazoa > Arthropoda > Insecta > Lepidoptera > Noctuidae > Luperina > Luperina nickerlii. The sequence continues at coordinate 7,751,094 of OY979662.1, forward strand.
AGTAATTTATTTACGGATATTTATATTATTTATGTAATTAATTATACCTTATTTTTAAATAGGAATAAGAAGGGCCCGTGGCTAAATATTAACTGCCACTCAGGTCGCTCGATCAGGTTAAGCTACGCTTGCCACAGTTGGTCTGTGGATGGGTCTTTAAATACCGAGCTCCCTCCGTGCCTCGGAAAGCATGTTAAACCGTTGGTCCCGGCTGTCCTGCGGCTGTCATTCGTGGATCTTTGACAGTCGTTACGGGTCGTCAAAAGCCCGAAAGTCTGACAATCCTTAGTCTTATCGTATTACTCAGTTACTGGGTTGTGGAGGTCAGAGAGGCAGTCGCTCCATGTAAAATACTGGTATACTGCATCCGGTTAGACTGAAACTCGACCCCATCATAGTTGGAAAAAGGCTAGGCAGATGATGTTACATAGGAATATCTTGTCAATATCATACAATACAGAGATAGAATCTTAACTTTCTACACATAAATATATTTTTATATGTTTGTAATTCACAATAAAACTCAGTTTTTGAAGGGTTCAAAAAATTCAATATTGCGCTATATAAAGGTTAGAAGAGAAAAATCCTACGAGAATACAAAAAAAAAAAACCTTTTTTTACATTTATCTAATGCTTTGTTTGAAGCCGGCCGATGCTTCGAACAATGAATAGAACGTCACTATGAATTCATTGTTAATTTCCGCGCGTAGATATAAGTGGATTTTTATATTATTTGTTGATTTTTTTTAGTTTTATTTTGAAAAGTTTAATTCAAATAACTTTTGACAGGTTTATTTTATTTTAGTATTTTGAAAAAAAACCAGTAGCACTCCGGGAGTGCCGACAGAAGTGAAAACTTTTTTAATCGTCTTATAAACAAGTTCATTGGTTTTTCCCATCTCCGTTCACCTTTTATACTCTGTTTTTGTCCAGACGGTATAAAAAAGTCACTCGGTATACACAGATTACATTAGATACATATTCCAAAAGTCTTTTTCTCAAATTTCTCATAAAATTAGAAACGTCATTCATAATTTGTTCAGTTGTTCATAATACCGATAACTTTAAAATACCGATCATAGCCTGTAGACAGAGAGTCTACAGGCTATGATCGTATTTCTGACATTCCAAATGGAAATACAAAATATTCGTGATACGATTAGCATTTTGTTTTGTCTGGTTCGACGGCACATAGGTATCTAGCGTGCCTTTAATATCGCTTCTGCTTTATTTAGAATTGTTTCGTTTAATATTTAGATCGAATTTGAAATTCGAACAGTAGTTCGTTCAAAGTGGAATGGATTTTTCTCTGTGTTTTAGCAGTCTTTAAGTGGTTTTTGGTGAGCAAAAAAATATTTGGTAACTTGAATGGCAATGATTACGATCTTCCATTCTAACATGGAGTAATCAACAGTATCTTATGTATCTTTAAAAAAAACCCTAATCTCAGTAGATTTATTAGCATTAAAACAAAAAAAAACTATTTAAGTTAAAAGCGTCTACTATTTATTGGTTTAAACAGAAAGTAATAAAGTAATCAGATATAGGTAGCATACAGGGCATTGTTTCCAAATATTATAGAATACGCAACATTGAACTCATGAAATTTTTATAAAGAACTCGAAAAACAAATATGCATTCTAATAAAATAAAACATAATTTTTGACACCTAACCCTTCTCCGGTTGGTACCCGGCGACAAGTTATCCGACGCTTCGTGTATCAAATGGGCACTTGTTAGCAATTACAATGAGGGGTTATGCGAAGTAATGGCTTCAGTGAGGGCATGCGAACAACCTTCTATTCCCACGCTCAATTGCTCCGGATTATATTTTCGATGTCGAATTTCGGACGCTTCGCAGTTGAGGGGTTGATTAGGTTTTTTTGTGAGTAAAAAAGTAAAGCAGTCTCTTTGTTAACTTCATAATTAAGTAAGTTAAGTGGAAATACCTGTGATTTATTGATAAGAACTCCCAGTTTCATGCTCCATAGTAAATTAAGCAAATCGAGAATAGTATTTTGAAGTAAATTGTTCGAAGTAGACGAATGACATAGAATTTATTACTTACTTCAATTTAAGCTTAAAATCCTTCGATACTTTCCACGTTTGAAAGAAATAAGGTACAAAATACATCATATTAAACTTCAAGTAAAAAAAGAAATATAAAAAGATAACCAGTAGTTTATATCATGGCAAAAAACCAAATCTCATTCAAGAAATTTTAAACGCTTTTCTATATGTTTAAAATTTGTTGAATAAAATTTGCTTTTTTGCCATGATATAATCTACTGGTTATCTAAGGCTTCTGAATATAAGAAACGACCCATCCATCTTAATTTAAACTATCCACGAGAAGCCAACATACCTACAACTCCCATCAACCTTTTATTTTTTTCTCAAAAAGGCACCACCCTACGAACCTACCGCTTCCATTATCGCATCAAAACACGGAGAGCCAACAGAAAACCGAATCGATTTAAGCCCACAAAATTCCAATGCAAACAAAATCACCGGGGGCCTGCCAAATAAAACTAGCAGACGTGCTTGCGACTGCCAAACGTGCTGGCATTGGCAAAGCGGAGAACTAGCGGCGGTTTAAGAGGTCTGGCGCCATAAAACTGCCTGTTTGGAAGTCCGGCCGCGCAGCGCGCATCTATCGGGACTCCAGCCTCAAGCTACGTACATGTACACTTGACTTATGGAACGGACTCGGGACTTTTTAATGTTAAATGGTTTTAAGGAAAATTGTCTGAGTGCAAGTTAATTTTGAGGATAGGTTTTTAGGATGGTCACTTTTATTTTGTTAGTATAAATAGCTACTTTAATTGGTTACATATAGCTGTATGAAAATGTAACGTCTTAACTTACATACTGAAATTTTAAAACTTTTTATACTTTTAGTTCTTGTTTCCAAATATATAATAAGTTATTATTGAACTGAACTGCGTGCGTGCGTTGGAACTGCGTGGCGGTCAAAGTATTTCAACACACATTTATTCGTATTATGAAAGCACAGTTGGTTCCGAATCACGCTCCACAGAAAACAGCGAATAATGATTAAAAACGATACCTCTTTATTTAAATACGCATATTTGCAATCAGCAATCCATTTAATCCTACAAAATAGCACCCGAATTCAACAAATATCAATTACGCTGACCAATTGAATTTCGAGTCCGTAGTCCGGGATCCGGGGTCCGGGGTCTGGGCGAGTGTAAACGCGGCGCAAAATAACAACTCTCGGAGTAACTCATGGGTCAGAATTTCTCATAAATTATTTAAAATAATCCGGGAAAAACCCCTGTCCGCGGCCGCCTTACGTAGTTGTATTTTATTTATTTATGTACCACATATTGCGTTCCAAATTAGTGCCGGTGAAGGTCTCTCTACATTTTGAGTGTAAATTTTTGTCGTCTCGTGACGAAATTAATTTTCTGTGTAATGTAATTACGGAGGGTCTGCTTCTTTTTTAGTGTGTACTACTACAAAATTTGGTAAATTAATTTATATTATGCATGAGGAATATACTTAATTTGGCGGAATGTTAGGGTTGGCATAGTAAATGTTAATAATCTATGCGAACGATTCGGTTGCAGTAAAGGGTTAGATTATTGAATGGCCAAAAGAAAATTCGCTATTTTGAAAATTGAATTAACTACCTGCTAAAGGTACCAAATACTTTCGAAAGCTGTAGAAAGTGTAAAATGCACTTAATTACCGGCAAATATTTTTTTTAGATCCTGTTAAAGGAAATCGTATTGTATTATACTATATCATACAGCGCTAAACGGGGTACGTTTGAGCACCTACTAATAAGCGTATAGTTGAGGCTAAAATTTAAATTTATTTTATTTCATTAAAAAGGTGAATAAATGAAGGTAAAATAATTCTCGCAGGATGCGCGACGCTTTACCGACGACTCTATTAACCTTGTACAGGAAAACGCATGAATTATAAACTAAATTACTTACATACAATATCTACGTAGTATGCATGTCAGACACATATTAGCTAAACTATATAAACGGGTACACTTGATAAACGCGGCCGAATTTCTACTAACATTCGAATAAAATACTCGTACACACTAATAGAACCGTCTGTAGTTTTGTTTTTTTTTTTTTAATTTTTAGTATTGCGAAATTTTTCTTCTTTTTGTTTTATATAAAACTTCATGCAAAAATGTTTTACAATTTATTTGATTAATTAATTATTCATTCTAATTACATATTTTTGCCAATTGCATATGCCTGCAGTACCTAGATTAAACAGGTAAATTGCTCAATTGAGTGTGAATGGAAAATCCTCAATGGCATTTTATTATGGACCCAATTTTGAAAAATTCACCGCTTCTCTTAATAATATTAATACTAAGTTCTAGTTTGCTTGCTTTATACTTCTTCAATATTATATAGATTATTTAAGACTAGCTTTTCCGTGTTAGCTATGTATGCAGTCCAAATGAAACTTAGTTATAATATTTTCGTATTAGAAGTGAGACCTTACTGCCCATACATTACTCTAGAACGATGCCAAGCATGAATCTTGATCTCAGTGGAAGTTTAAATAAACATCTGTAATTTTCAAGGTAGTAAAGTTTATTTAACGGTTAAAAGAGCAGTACACATCCTGTAGAAATAGCCAGCGAGGAGCCATGTTGAAAACAAGAGACGAATTAAGGCTCCTACAAACAGGCGCGACACGCGATATAATCGCACGCGACACAAAGGCACCGCTCGTTGCGCGACTTGCGGTGCCATTGTGTAGGGCGATTTTATCGCGTGTCGCGCCTGTTTGCAGGAGCCTTTATGTACATGCTTATGGCACCTGCCTCACGGCCGACAGTAAGCGAAAAGGGAGTAAGTGGAGTTAGCAACTAGAGGTGGTCGTTTCTTCTTCTTTAATAGCTCTTGTCGCTGCGACAAACTGGTGGAGAGATAGTTCTTGATGGTAGTGTAAATAGTCAGCCATCAGCTCGCTCATTTACTGACACGTGACCTACATCTGTCGTACGTTTCTTGAGCGAGAAAATAGTCGATAGCTAGTCGCTTTCTCGTCGGCGGTGGTACAGTTGCCTAAGTATCGTTTTAGAATACAACCCCTAAAAGCATCCTTACCAGCCAGTCTCAATGTCCAACCTTCTTTGTCCAGGGTGACCTATTTGGGGGCCTCAACGATGGTCTCCTGAGCAGGGCCGAAGCGCTGGCTGCGGTGGACATCAGCAAGCACCAATCAGGGCCGCAGCCGGGGCCCCCACTGCCGCAGCTGAAGCATGACATGGTGTACCATCATGGGGTTGGGGGCCCTTCACCACACAATGCCAGACCACATCAGGTGGGTTATATCTAATTGATTCTTAATATGAATGGACTGCTCTCAAAGCGGTGAAGGTAAACATCGTGAGGAGACGGTAAACATCGGCATGTCCCAAAATCAAAAAATCATAGACATTTGACATCCAGCAACCCGCACTAAGCCCACGTGGTGGATTATGATCCTAGCCCACTGATGTAAAGTACCCAAGTAGCACACAAGGCTGCTTATCAGCCGAATAACGGATTCCCATCATGCTTAAAGCTGAATTAAAAAAGCTGAATAAGGGTTGTATAGGGCCTTATACAGCTCTTATAACTCTTAAATGGGCACAAATTATTCAGCCTTAAGTTCACGTAACTGCTTAGGAGCTGTGTAGCAGCAATTTAACAGTGTTATAAAGGGTAACGACAGTACTATGCGCTGAATATCGACTGACTAAGAGATCACAAGTTACTCTTTATTCAGTAAATATGTCACATCTACGCTCTTAATAGATGTTTTAAACCGGGAAAGGCTGCTTGCGGCCAGTATAAAAGTGAACATATTTGATGTAGCAAACATATAGAAGCAAATACCCAATAGCTGCCAATTGAACACTTATTTCGTGGAGTGAATTGTACGTGGATAATATTCATTATATTATTAAAGTTACTATGTTTTACATATTAATAAAAGAAAAATGATTGGGAATGTAATTTCACTGACATTATACATATATATTGTCTAAGAAAATTTTAGTGCGCCTCGAAAATATTCTGTTTTTAATTAGTTTTATGATATAAATAAGCCGTGATGAAAACTTGAATAAACAATTTTTAGTGCTTTGAAAAGAATTATAAGATAAAAAGTTATTTTATGTTATCAGGAAATAAAAACTAATGCAATAAATTCCTAATTCATACACAAAACATCATAAAAGTTGAAAAAATGTAACGTTGATGGCGAATATATTCGCCATCAACGTTACAAGTTACACTGACTGATTACAGTACCACATGTTACTTTTATTTAGATAAAGTCTGATTAAAGGTACTTATGTGTACCACTATAAAGTTAAAGCCGTTAATTCGATACACTAGTGAGTCTCTAAGCAGCTGCGACGGATCTAGTGAATGTTTAAACAGCCGCTATGCAGACACTATCAATGGCAGTATAAAGGCTGATTAGCCTTAGACATATTCAGCAATAAGCTGTAATCATCCCACAAATCATCCATTATACAGCTATTAACGTCATAATAGTTCACACGTGCCCCTTTAGTAAGTCAGTGTAATAGGAGTTCACAAATACCTTCTTATACAGCATTTGGCGTAATTTCATCCACTAAACAGCCCTTACTACTGCTAAGGCATTAGAAAAGGTTAAAAGCTGAATAGCGTCGTTGAAAATATACCTTTATAGCACTCTAAGCGTATTAATGGTAGTTTTGTCGGTCTTAATCAGCCATAATGCAGCTCTTAATCAGCCTAAGCTGTTTAAATATCACTGACAGCTATTATGCAGCTATAGGATCACCAGTGTACTATTAAAAGAGTCTTAATACGCATAGAGTTTCAAATAGGTCTAAAAGTGAGTAGTTATACAGCTATCTGTGCTACTTGGGTAGGCTTGTGTCACAGCAGTGGGAACGTATAAAGGCTGATTGTTCTGTGAATGGACATCTTTTTTTGGCTAACAAGGATTGTTTGGAACTTCCATGTTCCGAACTTCGGCATTCATGTTAGATCTGAGATGTTATAATTATTATTTTGTTCTTTAATACCAAAAAGAAACAACGTATTCATTATTTTTTACTAAGGCTTTACTATGAAAGTCTTGAATAGCTGAAAGGCCACATTTGGGAAAACCGGAATGACGTGTCAGTTTCTCTTTTTGAAAAAAAAAACAAATGAACGTTCAAAACTGTAATACTTATTTTTATTTTATTTATTTTATTTGGAACAACAAACAATTACATAATAAAATATAGAGACATAAAACTTAAAATTAACAGTTATGTAATCAGCAGCGTTATTCACAGAATACCTACAAGTAAAATATTAATAACACGCTTCAAAGAGAAGTTAAAGGTAACAAACATATAAATGAAAATAAAACAGTTATTATAAACTTTTGAATAATTAAAAGTAAGTGCACTGATTATGACACATATTTACCTACAATAATCTAAGAATTAAAGGACAAGATGTCTAATTGTTTGATTGCCTCGTGAGTCAAGTTTCGGAATTTTACACGTGTTGCACAGAATAAATCGATGCCAAGAAAGTGTTTATTATAATTGTCAACAAGACGTCGCAACGGAGCTCGAACACCAGCATTTGTTCGACACGCTCTCACTGCAAACAACGGTTGCTTACGCACTGCACGTAAATGTATTCTTCTGGGAACTAGGTAACAAATTCTGTTGCAAATATCAGAACAGTTGTATGTGTTTCTGCAGAGGTCGTACAGGAGCACAGTCTCCAGAAACAACCGCCGGCCAGTAAGGCTTAAAAGATTATATTTCCCCAGTAAATCGACATAAGACGCAGAAGAGTGAAAGCACCTGTAAGTCATAGTTCTTAAAAATTTCTTTTGTACCATTTCTAGGCAGTTAGAATATTTAACATATAGGGGATTCCACACCGCAACTGCATACTCTATTACTATACCTACTTATTCCCAGTACACAGTATACTATCTACTTATTACCAGTTCAACCAACCGAGTCACATAAGTTACGCCTTGACGTCTTAAACGAACGCCCTCTCGATAAAATCCATACATATCATACAAAATCGAGTTTAACATCAATAAAACTAAGGTGGTATCATAAAGTCGTTCATATTCTTCGCAAATTCGGCCGCTCCTCGCCTGCCTACCCTTCATAAAACACCCTAGCTTCCAACCTTCATGGTGATTTCGGCAATATGCATCATATTTTAGGATTCGTTATATCAATGAATAGATGCAAAGATACGGTTTTAATGTTTCTTTTAGGAAACCTGTTAAATCACTTTAGTTCTAAGCAATAACAATCATAAGCGTCGATTGATCAGGTTAAGCTACGCTTGTCCGTGGATGGGTGAGCATCTTTACTTACCGAGACCCCTCGTTTGACAGTCGTGACTGCCCAGTCAGAAGCCCGAAAGTCTGACAATCAATCAAGGGTCTTATTGTAATACACAGTAACTGGGTTGTGGAGGTCAGATAGACAGTCCCTCCATGTAAAATACTGGTATTCAGCTGCATCCGTTTAGACTGGAAGCCGACCTCAACATAGTTGGGAAACGACTAGGCAGATGATGACTTCAGTTTACCAAGTTTGGTGCTAAGAGATACATATTTAGATTTCTTTAGGCACTTTGCAAGTGGCTTTTTATATTGCTCGTCAGTGTATTCTAAAATATATACCATGTATACATTCTTTTATTTGTAATTTGGGTTTTGTTTGTGCGGAATAAACAATATTTCTTTCTTTCTATACCATCCCAAGATCTATTCACCAAAAAAAAAAATAAGGCAACAACATAAATAATAATAACAGATGCATTTCTCTATGCGTGTAGGAAATCTTCGAACCAATAGGGCTCTCTCCTTGGGGACTCAAGGGGCTGAGGACGCAAGAAATATGTGCCTTGTGCTATAAAAATGAACTAATATTATGCACTATTCGCTGTAATGGCGTATGGAATTGCTTGTTTTGAGGGTAGGAGTAATATCAATAGGATTTGGATTATTGTGATTAAGAAATGTAAGGACAAGGGTGGACCCTTGAGCTTTAGGCTGAAATTTATAAACGTTACTTAGCACGCGCTGTGACTGAGACATGTTCTTGTATCTGTGTTGTTGTGTGTCAGTCACAGAATTAAAGCTTAGCAAAAGTGCTAAGTAACGTTTAGGCCACGAACACGAAGTCAGCGATTGCGGGGCGGCGGCGGAGGTTGCGCGGGAAGCGGCCCGGTGACGCAGACCCGGTCTCGACGCCAGCGGGCAAATCGCACGGCGCTAGAGCGTCGTAGTTTTGTATTATGAGAAATTAGTGTCTTGTTTCGCGAACGAAATGTCTAAACAGCGACGACAACATCTTTTTGATACAACATTTTGAAACGTTGTCGGTCGTCAAAAAACAAAAAATAAAATGCACAACACTACGTCAATGCAGACGCACGGGCACCGCTAGACTGGTGCGCAGCGCTCGTATGCCGCTGCCCGCGCCGCGCCGCGCCGCTGCCTTCAGGTTAATATAAATCTATGCATTGAAACGCGCCGCTCCCCGCGACGCCGCCGCCGCGCCGCTGGCTTCGTGTCCGCAGCCTTATAGATCTCGGTCTTAGCGTCGTTTCACATTGTTGGTACCGTGACGACAGAATATCGTCTTGTCCAAACTGTCGTGGCGTATTATGAATAATAATAAAATAAGCGATTCAGATAGCTAAAATATCATCCATCGACCGCAGTGTTTTTTTACACTTTTGTCTACAGGCAAAACTAGTAATCACAGTCTGTCTTTTCAAAATCACGCCTGATCCTGTTTGATGTTAAATTGAATTAACAATATTTGAATAAAGAATTTCAGATAATTTTCAAGTTATAGAACAACAAACTGAATATCATACATAACAAAGTTCAAATTCCATTGCAACCAAAAACTTATTAGGACATTTTTATTACAAATGGCCATTAAAAAATCAACTTTGAATACATTTCACTAAAGTAGTTAACTGATTAAGTGGCGATGGAATGTAAATTATCTGAGATTATGAACACTGCTAGATATAGTAACTGTTCGCTAGTTTTATGCCACAGCTGCATAGGCCTTTCCCTATCATAATTTGATGTTTAAATGTTCGGAGTTTTTGGAGACGCTTGGGGCTCTTATTTTTCTTGATCCCTGCTGTTGCTTTCACATTTAAGTAATTCCCCTTTCAGCACTAACTTAATCTTTTGTTCAAGAAAAAAAGGTTTTTAAATATTTAAAGGAAAGGAAACGTTTGTAAGTAAAATAAAATATTAGTAGGTATACTTAGTCCTATAGAAGATGTCGACTGTCGACCTAATAAATTATTTATTGTCATTTTCTGCTCAATGAAAAATTGTTGCGCCACGGCAGATAAAAATCCTTCCATCCTTAGGAATCATCTGCCTAGCCTTTTCCCAGCTATGTTGTGGTCGGCTTCCAGTCTAACCGGATGCAGCTGAATACCAGTATTTTACATGGAGTGACTGACTATCTGAACTCCACAACCCAGTAACTGGGCAATACAATAAAACTAAGTAAGACTACCAGACTTTCGGGCTTCTGACGACCAGTAACGACTTTCAAAGATCCACGAATGACAGCCAGGACCAACGGCTTAACGCGCGAGAGACACGGAGGGATCACGGTATTCAAAGATGGTCACCCATCCACAGACCAACTGCGGCTAGCGTAGCTTAACCTGATCGATCGACCTGTGCGCTGTTATTATTTAGCCAAGGCCCCTTAGGAAACGGGTCCTTAGGAATTCAGTATTGGTAATATTTGTTTTAAAAACTGTCTTGAGACTTTTTCCTAATAAATTGTTTCGTCAGATATTTCAGTCAGCCTGAAAATCATTGTACAGATTTCTTTAATGAGTTATTCCAGCCCCCCCCCCCCCCCTCCTCGATCCCCTGTTTGTTCGTCTTCTGTTTAAATCTCTGTCTTATCCACTATAAATTTTCTCATTCCGATTTGACCCGCTTTTTCTTTTTAATGAAGGTTGGTATAATGAGTTTTGGGCCAAAATAACTACCATGTGGAGCCCTGACACAGCCAGAAGGCGTCGCGGTAGACCTCTTAGAAGTTAGCGGGATGAGCTGTGGAAAACCAACTACCGTGTCCCACGTTAGCCCCGGATCGAAAGAGCTAGAAGTCATGAGGAGAGGTTTTTGCCCAGCAGTGGAATAATGCAGGCTGTAACAGTAACAGTAAAAGTAACCCAAGTATTATTTTAATTATTAATTTATCACATGTATGTGAAAAACCCGTGGTGGTGACAGATAATAGAAGATTAAAGTTCGAAACCATACGCCTCAGATAGTCATTTGTGACTCAAAAGTAGATTTGTGATTTTGAACATCTAACGTGGTCGGACCTCGGTCGAGAGTCCGATAGCTGTCACACGTGTCAGAGAGATTTAATTTTTTCATTTAGTGGATTTTAGTACGTGAAATTGGCAAAATTGTGGTGTTTATTCCACAAAAGCCATTAATCAAGAGTTGAAGTTGAAGTATACTCCATTTGAAATAAGATTAGACATTTAAATAAATGTTTTTGGTAGTCCGTTCAACCGATTTTGACTTCTATACCGTAGGCATAAGGATGGTATTAAAAGCAAAAAAGTGGTTATAATACCAACTGTTTACTGCAGCTGCCATATGTCATGCCACCAACGCAATAAAATTCAAAATCGTTTGAACGGACTGTAAAAAAGGTTTTTTAAATATCTAATCTTATTTCAAATGGAGTATACTCGTAGTTGACTCAAAAGTATTCAAAAGTATTTGGAATGGCATAGAGTTTTTAGTCTATACTTTTGTAATACAAAGTAGGCGAGTACTACCACGGTTGTAACAGCTCTATATTAGATCTCATCATCGCTCGTGTAAAACCACAAAAAGCCAGTAGACTGACCAACAGACTCAGCTCAGCTATAAGTGGAATTAATACAATTAAACACATCCCCTACACATCAAAACACACTAATATACAAAAAGAAAATTTATAAATAATAGAGTTAACATGATAAACTAACACACTACGAATGTATTTGCAATTTTTCTCGTTCCCCTCCCAAGGAGGGTTGTATGCCACGTAATGCGTTCTTTATTGCCCACGGAACCCAAACGGTAGCCGTTTGGGGTTCCCTGCATGTCTGTAATCTGTAAATGTAGTTGTTTAGGGTAGTTGGGACCTTGTAAAGTGGTACCCAGTAGTTCCGATGATGTATTTTATGGATATTTGTTTAAAATCGGGGTGAGATTTTTTTATATAATTTGAAAGGACTTGCAGGTCCTAATTATATGAATGGCTTATTTATTCAAATCTTCACAGAGTTATTACATTTTTCTACTTCAGCTGTGATGTCACATTATGATTTAAAATAAAAACATTATCAGGTACCTAAGGGATTACTTGATTATTTTTTATGATAAACTAGCTTCTGCCCGCGTCTTCGTCCGCGTGAAATTTCTTGTTACTCCGACCTACCCCGTCGCATCGCATCGCCTGCCCGCGCTATTACTTCGTTTTTGCTTAGCGTTCTTTCTGCCTTTTTTTCTCTTTGCTCGGCTCCTAAAGGTCATAGCGTGATGTTAATTAATAGCCTAGCCTTCTTCAAGAATTAGGCTATCAAATGCAAAAAGAATTTTTCAAATCCGACTGGTAGTTCCAGAGATTAGCGCGTTCAACCAAACAAACAAACAAACTCTTCAGCTTTAAATATTAGTATAGATGAAAGGTAGTTGAATTAGTCAATAACAAAGTTAAAGCAGTTCAAACATTTGGATCACTAGAATTTTGAATCAGAATGTAGTGTGTCACAGCTGAAGTGGAAAAATGTTAACTTACTTTGAAAGGCCACTTCAGGTAGTCTGTTTCACTCGTATTGGCATGATCAATTATAGTCCGCGCGGAACTAGTTGGACGCGCCTTAGGTATGTGAGCGGTGGGACGGAGGGGCGGGGGTGCTTTGTCATTACTCAGTACGTGCGTTGCGAACAATAGGCAACCCCGCCGCCCTCACACCTGCCCCACACAAGGCGCGGACAACTAGTTCCGTGCGGACTATAATGAAATACGTTCATTCTGTGATAAGATTTTTGTCAGTTACAAGATGGCAGGGCTGCACAAATCGGTAAATAATAGTAGATTATTCACTAAGGGGATAAAGCAGTGTCTTGTTGTGGTTCAACATTCAAATGGCATTATGTACCAGCGGGTCATAATGAAATAGGACTTTAATTGTTTAGTGTGATATATCGGTTATTACAGGTGACTCAAGGTTGTGCCACCACCATAACAACTTGGAGGCGGCATGAATATATTCATTCTTAAAACCTTAATTTGTACACCATTATTGAATTGAGTGCATACCAGCAGTACTTCATAGTCTACATATAAAAATTATATTTTGAACTTCGGAAGCCGTTCTTGGAAACTGAACCTAATGCAGGGTGCATTTAGGAGTAATTTTCCAGTGGGTGTGAGAGTCATTATTTGCTCTGAATATATCGACAATGTAAGGTTTTAGAAACAGTAGGTGTGGCTGAATGACGGTGGCAGTTACCTTCAGTTTGTCGGCAGAACGTCATGTCTTGGCTACATTATCCTACGGGTCATTTCTGCGATTGGCGGCGCATTCTGTTTTCTATACATTTGAATCGGTTCAAAGATCTTAGTTGGGCGGTGAGTTGCATTTTGATTATTTATCGACTGTGGGAAAATTCATTACGGGGAAGGTTGCTAATACGCCTTCCGATGAGAGCATGCGTTATATTACATCTGACAGCAGCCATATGACCAACGACAATATCGATCACTGTGATATAAAATTACTTTGAGAGGACTGCAAACACTGAAAGCCCACCAAGCACACTGTGATTGTTAAAATTTCACCTAGGTTAAAAACTTTTTTTACAAATAATTACTGTTTTTAATGATTTTTTCAAACTAGTTCGTTTTTTTAACATGACAGTACCTAAGTCATATTTGATTAGGAAAATTTTCTTTGATTTAGTTGCTTCATTGTTGACCTGGTTTGAGCTGATATATTTTGAAGATTCCTGGTAATCTGTTCCCAAATTGCTGATATTATTCAACCATGCACTGATTCCTGCCAACGTGCAATGTTTACAGTCTTGTCGAGCTCCGCATCATAAGCTGACCACCCTTAGGCATCATAAGCTGACCCCACCAAAGGTGATACCTATGTTGTAACGTTTTCTCGAAGGGCGATTTGCTCTTTTTTCCGGATACCGGATCGTCTACTGCTTTGCGAGTCACAAGTTATTGCATACTACCTAGCTACAGACTGTTCCTGCACTTCGAGTCCCGCGCGGCGTTGGCTGCTGAACTTCGTGACCGCCTTCGCCTGTGCCCAGGAAACTACGATCGAATACCATTTTTTCTTGTTAATACTTAAGCTCCTTATCTTTTTTATCTCAGGTCAACTTCGCTAATGTCACTGACCTCTGTCATACAACTTAATTTATTTTATATTATAATTGTCATAGACTAAATACGTGGCGTTTGGTTACGTTTGTTGATTACATTTATGTCATTCAATAAAATTCTGCTATCACGAAATATTATGCTTTAATTCCACTGACCTGTATAATACAAGAGGTCAGTGTTTAATTAATATTTAATATCTGGCGACGATGCCGTTCGATATAAAGAAGGCAAAATGTTCGCGAGCCATCCTACGCGGCTTGTTAACAAACACTAATAACGTATTTCAAGAAGAACAAAATGTATATACACAAGAAGAAATAAAAACATGACAAGGACTGCAAACTATACAATTACAGATAGATGAGGAGACCGAAGAATAATACATCGAAGCTGAAACCCATTACAGGTACGAGGTTGACGAAATTTCTACAAATTTACGTACAAAAATGACTCGACTGATGAACACGACTTTCAAACCTCCTGAGCCGTTACCCAGCGTACTATCCACACACCATGCATGTGAAATCACGAACGCCCATCCTGAAGTAACTACATCCAAGACTCAATTTCCAACCGTTTCAAGCAAAAGAAACGTTTAAAAATTTTATAAAATAACTGTTTAAGGATCCCACAACGAAGGTCTATACCCTGCTGTCCACGTTACCACCTGACATTCATGAAAGAATTTATGATCAGTGTTCACCCGACGACCCAATCAAGAAGACCTATGAAGAACTTAGCATATGGGCCTCACAGCACACCTTCATATCAAGCCAATGAATCGATTGCTGTTTACGCGTCAGAACTAAAAAGACTGTCGTCAAAATGTGAATTTAAGTGCTCACATTGTCTGAAACCCACTCTCGATTCATTTTTATCGTTACAATTTATACGAGGATTAAAAGATGGAAAAATTCGCTCAAAAATTCTTCAAACAAAACCAACAGCATCCTTTTCAGAATTAGTATACACGGCCACGACTATGGAAATGGAAAAAATGAAAATTCGACCATATCTACATTCATCATTTACATAAAAATCAGGACAAGATAAAAGCAATTTTAAATGCACAACGCCCAACTAATGTAAATGAACTAAGAACGTTTCTAGGCTTAGCAAATTATTACAATAAATTTGATCCCCAATCTAGCATCCATCACTGTCCCCTTAAATGAACTCTTGAAGAAAGGAGCAAAATTTACTTGGTCTACAAAATGTGAAGAAAGCCTGTAGAAAATAAAAAAAGAAATATTAAGCGAAAGAATCCTAATACACTTTGATCAGAATAACCCACTTATTCTAGCCACAGAAGCTTCACCCACAGGACTTGGTGCAGTTCTAAGTCACAAACTACCAGATGGCTCAGAAAGACTAATAGCATTTGCTTCTACATCCCTGACCAGCAGCGAAAAGAATTATAGTCAAATTGATAAAGAGGCGACAGCTATTTTCTGGGGTTTAGAGAAATTCTATCATTATTGTTACGGCCGGAAATTCACACTAATCACAGTCCATAAATCTCTTACATCAATCTTTCACCCACACATAACCTTACCAGCCTTGAGTACTATGAGGCTATTCCACTACGCTCACTATCTATCAGGATTTGACTATGATATCGAATATAGAAGTTCCTCAAAGCACTCCAACGCCGAATACCTCTTACGTTTTCCCGTTGAGAAGATTAATGAGAATAAACATGACCAGCATTACATATTTCAGCTGAATCAGATAAACACATTTAACGTTTTACCGAAAATAATAGGTAGCAAAAGAAACAAGAGTAGACCCAGAATTACAGAAATTACTCGAAACAAAATTAGGACTTCACTTAGGGAATCTGGATATAAAGATAATGAACTAACTCTTCAGAATGACTGCATCCTAAAAGGCACGAGAGTTATTTCCAAATAGCCGACGACAAACGCATAGATGAACTTCACGCGGGATATATCGGAATCTTGAAAATAAAACTTCTTGCGCGGAGTTTTGTATATTGGAAGAACATTGATAAAGATATCGACAACAAAGTAAAATCGTGCAGAACCTGTCGATTAAACCAGAATGATCCACCAAAAGTCCCTCTGCATCACTGGGAAGATCCAACTGGCCCGTGGCAAAGAATACACATCGATTTTGCAGGCCCGATATCGGGCTACCAACTTCTAATTGTCGTGGATGCATTTTCCAAGTGGGTAGAAATAATCCCTACAAAAACAACGACGAGCGCATTCTGTATTCAGAAACTAAATGACTTATTCGATACCTTTGGATTACCGTACACTCTGGTTTCGGACAATAGAAGACAATTTGTCTCTCAAAAATTCCAGACGTTCTTAACTAGCAATGGCATTGTACACAAAACGATCGCACCGTACCACCCCGCAACTAATGGACAAGCTGAACGATTTGTCCAGACGATTAAGAAATCACTGCACAAATTGGAGGGGAGAGTGGTGGGATACTGCACAAAGTCCGTACGGTTAGACTTAGAAGCCACCTCCGGGCTACGCCAGTAAATTCAGGTGACTCGCCCTATATGCTCATGTTCGGAAGACAGGTAGGAACGAGATTGGCAGCCAAGATTAGATCTCCACCAAAGGCACTACATAGGGACAGAAGAGAAGGGTGAGAGAGTTTGCAGTCGGTAGCAGATTGCAAGCTTGCAACTACTCTGTATCAGGAAGGAAGTGGAAGCTTGGTACAGTGACCCGTCGACTGGGAAACCTCCGCTATGAAATAGAGATCGACAGTGGATGCACATGGATGCGCCACCTCGACCAGCTACTCCCGGCGCCTCTGATTCCTGGTAATTTCGGCGGAGGTGTGTC
Source organism: Luperina nickerlii (assembly GCA_963855955.1). NCBI lineage: Eukaryota > Metazoa > Arthropoda > Insecta > Lepidoptera > Noctuidae > Luperina > Luperina nickerlii. Next base: position 7,768,419 of record OY979662.1, read on the forward strand.
ATAGACTAAATACGTGTCGCTTGGTTACGGTTGTTGATTACTTTTATGTCATTCAATAAAATACTCCTATCACGAAATATTATGCTTTAATTCATCCTACTAATATTATAAATACGAAAATTTGTCAGGATGGATGGATGTTTGTTACTCTTTCACGCAAAAATTACTAAATGGATTTGGATAAAATTTGGCACACATATAGTTTATAACCAGTATTAACACATAGAATACTTTTTATCCCGATATTCCCACAAGATCGAAACTTATACGAGTAAAACCGCAGGGCACTGCTAGTATTTAATAATAATGTTTTTGTTTAAATCTGTTCTAATTATCCTAAAACCGATGGCAATCAGGTAAAAATTCGCGATATTCGTTTTTTAAATTTTGTTCTAAAAATATATCCTGAATTTGATAAACTCTCCTAATTCCTCATTTTTGTAATATTTTTTTACCAACAATTGTAAATAATAACTAAAACATTAATATACTATATAATAACTGCTTCAGGATGTAATATGCAACTGTTGGGACTGCCGCGCTATTGAAGTGCGTCCGGTATGTTCGCATTGCGCATACCGATGACTTTTACGCATTATGCGCAAAAATACAAATTCCATCTTGTCAAGAGCTCTAGTTCTAACGGCATCCTAAGTCTGTTGATACAGAAGACGCACCCTAGTTGCCGGACGCTGTGGAGGTGGCGGTCAGAACACCACAGCTGGTCTATTTTTTTTTTTTGTTTTTGTGTTTATTTACTAACAATAAGTTTTTAAGAACAATGTTACTAAAAATTGGGCCTAGTTGCCATTAATAAACAAATATTGAATATTAGTATAGAATATTGAATTGTTAAATATCAAACATCCGTTTTAATAAAATTTAGATTTCTTTTATATATTCACATAAGAAATTGATTTACTAAATTATACGTGTAAACGTGCGCGTACTACGTGTGTACGTGTGTACGTGTACGTGTGTGTACGTGTAATTATACGTGTTCAATATGGGGATTTTTTTTATTTTCGCTACAGTGGGTACAGACGCCAGCACATCAAGCTAACCGAAAATGTCAAATTTTCCCAAACAAATTTGAACCTTATGCTTTAGCGATAAAGTTGAAAATCTATTAAAGAAATTTGACAGATTGTAGTAACTTGATGTGCTGGCGTCTGTACGTTAACATCACCGAGACAAAGCTGCCCTGCTAAAATATTCATTGAATCCGACGAATCTCTCCGATAATGGTTTCCACAGCCTATAGACAAAAGGCAATCTTAGACACAAAGCCAATGTGCCATATAAGACAATAACCTATAGCTGGGTACCATTGTCAATCAATCGCTAAATAATCCGTCACTAGAAAAGTTAACTTCGTTAAGCGTTAATTTCGGAAGGTTTAACGGAAGTTAACTTTAATCGTTAACTCGTAATAGAAATTGCATTTTATAGGTATGTTGTTGCTTTAGTGATTTATTTATAAAAAAAATGTTGGTATGGTCTATGGAAGTTTAGGCAGGACTTGAGAAATTAACAAAAGAAGGGTGTTTTTTTAGGGTTTAAAATAATAATTATTTTTACAAATTGTCAGAAGGATTGTTTCGCGTGTGCTTTTGCCAAATAGTAGGTACTTAATGAACGATTAACGGACTTATGTAAAGTTAACAGAAGTTAATGAGTACGTTAACTTAAAAGTTAATCCGTTTCTCGACATGTTAACTTCATTAATTAACGGTCTTATGCCAGTTTTGCTATTACCAATATAAGGTTTTAAGTCGGGAGACAGTAGGTAAATAAAATAAAATTTGACAGATTATAGTAGCTTGATGTGCTGGCTTCTGTACAAAAGAATGCGTGATTTACGAATTTAAACTTTATCCCCATTACCTACTTATCACATTTCCATTCCTATTACAAAACAAGGTTTTTCTTTAGACCCAGGTCATCAAGCTATTTTTGAATTCACAACTCTGTACTAACTACGCTAAAGTTCTAATTACAAATACAAAAACTGTCGTCAAACCCGTGTTTGAGTTGTCAATTCTGTATTCAGAACTTTACCATGCTCTGAATAATTACTGCCTTGAAAGTTTAGCTACAACTAAAGTTAGATTTCGTTTTGTAATAAGACGGAATAGGTCCTAATCGTGTCAAACTGTCAAGGTGTCAGAAACGCATTCAGTCCTTCATTAGAAGCGTTCATAAGCGATTTTCTCGTAGATTATCGTAGTAAATATTTTATGACTATGCCTATGCACAACACCTCTTAATTTCATCAATACTTTTGAAGAAAATCGTTGTTCAATTATTCAATTAGTTGAAAAACGTGCAAAATGATAAGTAGGTAAGTTTGAATATTTTAAAGATGCGTTGTCTTCAAACTCGCTGAACAAACGATTGAAGGGGCGGTTTAAAAAAAAAACAAATTACAAAGTAGGTACACAGAAAAAATAATATTTATAGTGTGTGCGTTCGTGTATCAGCTGTGCAGTGTAGGTGACAGCATATGTCTGTGATGATTTGTGTAGTATGTACACATACGTATGACTGAACTGTAGTGGTCGGTCGTTGTCGAATTTTTGACGGATGAAACGCAACCGTTCTCCCGACGACGTTGGTTTGTAAACGAAAACGAACGCGGAACGAGATACGATGCGACGACGACACGACGGACAAGTGTAAAATAATATATATTTTATTTGAGTTGAACCGTTGCATTGTCGACTGTATTTTCATAGGCGTCAAATATAAAACCGCACCAAGTAATAGACTGGTTTGTGCAACGAAGACTGTTTGAACCCAGGACGTAAAATGGTTGCATCGTTGCAGAATTCAAAACGGTCTTTGTAAACGGCCCTACTTAAATCAAATTTGCATCACATTTCATTGCATTTGCATTGGTTTGCAAACATAGATGTTTTATTATAAGAGTCCTCCATGCTCTACCGTTACATGGGCATGCAAAACATATTATTATTTAATTTACACAAAGGACCCATTTTGTTCGGCGACCTGGGATATAAAATAAAAAGTCGGCGGCGAGGAATGAATTAGGTACATTTTATTTGAATGGTCGCAGTAGTAGAAAATGTATGGCGACAACGCTGTAATGAATTTGAGAACAAAGATATACAACGATCTTATCTTTCGATCTGCCTCCAAATACCTACATAATATAATAGGTATATCTCCGAACCCAAATTGTTCTCGACTTTGATGCCTGAGTAAAAAATGATGAGTTATACCTGTGTACTTTGAAAATATGTAATTACTATTGACGGCCGCCAAAAAAAAATATCCCAGAATGGGTGATGTCCTATAAAGATATTATATTTTAAATAACAATTGAGAGAATAAAAAACTTAATATAAAATACAAATTAATGTCATATCGTTTGAATTACACTAAAAATGTCACAATAATACAATAATGGCAATTGTCAAGTAAGGCCGTTTGCGGCATTGGCGGCACGGCATGGTATGGTATTTTAGGCGACGAATAAAAATATAACCTAATAGTATGGAAATAAAGTTGAAATTTAAATGTTAACGGTCGTAAGTACAAAAACAATACCATGGTATGCTTAGGCATGCCGTGTCCGGTAGCCTTCGGAACGCTTCGGCATCCCTCGACACGCTTTGGCAATCTTCGGGGTACCGCGACAAGACAGCGCCCGCCCGAACCGCACGGCCCCGCACGTAGCTTCATTAGCTTAGCGTCGTTCATGCCAAAACGTGCCCTTGTATAAACCGCGCGTTAAGACCGCTCTGAAGAAGAGATACGAATAATGTGAAAAATGATAGGCGTGAGCACGGTGTCTAAGGACGCCTCGGCATGCCTAAAGACGCTTCGATATGCTTAAGGACGTCGCGGCATTCTTAAGGATGCCACGGCATAGTTACCGCCAGTGTGCGCTTACATGTAGGGATGCCGAAGGATCCCCTGCCGTGCCGTGCCGCCAATGTGCGCCGGGCCTAAGGTTACAGTTATGTTTTTTATTTTATTTATATGTCATCAAGGTTACAAATTACGATAAAAATAAAAAATAAATGTCAAATTATGTAATAGCTTAACAATCAGTCAGTGATTCATCGTTAAGGAAGTCGTCAATGGGCATTGTTCATATTTTTTTAAATGTTGTAATTGAAAAACCATTTCGAGGAATAGCGTTATTGATCATTACGGACTAATTAATTATGAAAAATAGTCATATTTTATTGATATCTTTGATAAAATAAGATTGACCTTCTTTGCCCTTCAAATTACGTCGGCTTTGGCCGTACAGTTTTGTATCGTTACCTCAGAAAAAAAAAGTAAGATTGTCTACAAGCTGTCAAATGTCAAATTATTATAAATATGTCAAAAATATAAACATTCTTGTTTATATTACAATCAACACTCGACAATATTTAATATACTGGAAGAGTTATGGAATACAGGAAGTGCTTTGTTCCAACTTGCAGCAATAATAGTAATAATGTCGCCGCGTGCGTTATTATTCTATTTCTAAGTCGCCGCGTCGATTGTTCTAGTGACGATAGAGAGTAGTATATTCTTTGGAAGACACTTACATATAAAAAAAAACCATTTGTAAATAAATACGCTAAGATAGGATTCGATTATTTAAGACGTCTATACGGCCTATTGACACTTTGACAGATGTGACAGTACTCTTTGGATTGATGACGTTGTGTTGACAGATTAAAATTTTTAATTATGTAATAGTCAGGCAACGGCAATAAATCTTTATGCCACTGATGACGTCACCTACCTTAAAAACTTAAAATAATTCAATATTTTTTTTAAATAACTATTGAGCCAATCATCAAAATATTCAAATTAGTTTCTCAAAATACAAAATTTTCAAAAAAAAAAAACTAATGGTTAGAAATTTTGGACAATCCCCATTGTGTAATAACTTTTATCAATTCATATTTCGTCTAGTGCCCTTTTATTAAATTTGAATACAGTCATAATTTTAATAATAATAGGTACTTTGTTATAAATGCGTGGCCAATGCCGAAAAAACTTTTTTGCACTTAGTAAGCAGAGTGTCCGGCGTTTGATGGAGGATTTGGATAATGTCTTTTTAAGTATGTTCCATGTTGTATGAAAGGGGTCCAATGATGGGAATTTATCATCATATAAAGGAAATAGTCATTTTTGTTCCAATATTAGACCCACCAAAAGCTGTGGCGTCTATTAATGAAACACTTATTGATTTGTTCCTTCTAATCTCTAGATTATAGTGGTAGTAATAATCAGCGTTGTCTAACGGGAATTCTGAGAAATACGATCATGACCAAAAAAAGACTTCTTCTTAGCGTGTATATTAATTTAAAACATTAGTTTATCTGAAACCCGTAAAATGAAGTATTCACCCAACTGTTTGACCAACCTTACTATCTACGGCGTTAAAGAAAGTTTTAGAATGTACTCCATTTCACGATTCACTTTCATTACAAGCCCGTTGTGACACGACTCTAACACAGCCCACCCTCTAAGATACGAGAGTGAAGATAACCCTATTCGTGCTGCAAACGTTGGAACTTAAACAACTTGTCCAAAGGGTAAACAACACAAGGGTAAGTTCAGCATTTTAGTGCGCAATTGTCGCTGTGGTCACAAGGGACCTCCATGACAGTTTTTTTTGTACTTTTGTTTAAAAATCGACCGTGTAATGTGGAGGGTTTATTGCTTGGGGTTAAGCAGGAGTGCGCTTTGGTGTAAGTTTTTTTTGTGTAAAATCTATTGAGTTTGATGAACGTTCTTGCTACTTTTTACTCTACATCAAAGCGGAGTTTTCTTAGTTTACTCTACATCAAAGAGGAAAACTTCGCTTTGTGTGTGGGATTCTATATACCCTTGAAGCATCGTAACGACTGGATGGATGAGATGTCTATCGACTGGTCTAAGTTGTGATCTGTTTATAATCAGCCTAAAGGCTAGGTTTTGTTTTTATATAATGCCTCAGGGCATTATTGTGATCATGGGTACCTACAAACCAGTCTTTTAGGTACCCAATGACTGGATTGTGGTGGTCAGATGGGCAGTCGCTTCATGTAAAACACTGGTATTCAACTATCGAAGATCTAAGCTCAATCTATGATGGGTACTCGGAAACGTCCAAAGCCTAACCACCAGTCTTAGCAAGAAGTTGTGTTCATCTATAATTCAACAGCAGTTGGAAGCCGACTTCAACATATTTATAATAAGAAGAAGGCCAGACAGAAAACGAGTTTCATAAAAAAAAAATACTACTCCCGAAGTCGGTGGTAAAAAACAAAAATACAAAAACATAGACACCGACTTCCGAAATCAAAGTTATTTTCTAGTAGTCTTTTTTTTTGAAGTAGGTTGTCTTTTTTTGTAGAATTTGTTGATATTTTTCAAATTTTTAGCTTTTGTAACTACCGCACACAAATTCGTTTACCACTAATTTCTATATAAACAACGGTGACTGGAAGTTAGTAGTAAACATAGCAATAACATATTATATGTGGCGAAATGTTGGTATTTGTACACTTCTGTCTACCTTTTCGAAGCGTACAGGCGTGATGTTATGTTATGAAATTGTGTCAACAATACGTAGACATGCAATAGCATGCGCGGGAGATTGCTATCGTTTATTAAAGAGTTCTATCGCCTATCTCCAAAGATCTTCATCAAGTATCTTCATCAAATTTGATGAAGCCTATGCCTTGGTAGAATATTCTTCCCAAAAAAACAAGAATAATCGAAATCTGTCCAAAATTGGCAAATAAGTAAGCTGAAAATACAAAAAAAAAATCTCACTCGATTTGATAACCACCTCCTTGGTCAAAAAGTGAGAGCACTATGCAGCATGCTTTCAGCACTGTTGCAATTTCAATTTTAATGCAGACAAAATATAGCTCTTAAGAGCGTTTACGCCGTACGGCATTTCATACAAACTTTCAAGCCCTCGTTTTTCGAAATGAATGAACCGATTTTAATGAAACTTCATACGCCTAAGCAGGATACAAAGCTCTAAAAAGTTACTTAAGTACATTTTCCATTTACGAAGAATAATGTGCGGCACGTACATTTGATTCGAAATATCATAAACTAGCTTCTGCCCACGACTTCGTCCGCGTGAAATGTTCCCCCGCGCTATTACTTTGTTTTCGCTTAGCGTTTTTTCCAACTCCTTTTACCTCTTGCTCGACTCCTAAGGGTCATAGCGAGATGTTAAATAGCCTATAGCCTTCCTTAAAAATTAGGCTATCAAAAATGCATAAAGTATTTTAAAAGCCGGCATCGTAGTCCTGTAACGCAACTAAATGGCTTTGGCGTCGAATTAGATCTCGCAATGGTTTCGTTACTGCGCCTTCTATAAACAGGGCCTTCGCCTTGGTTCATGAACTTTGTCTTCTAATAGTGAACATTTTTCGGGTACAGCAGATTGGGTGTGAGCCTGATCTACATCATTATTCTTATATATCTGATATTGCTAATCAACTTCTAATGGAAGCGAATCTGAACTCTAGAAGAATAATTTTTCAAGATTTCTGATTTGTGTCCACGTATCTATTTTCTACCTCTAGAGATGATTTAATAGTCAGAATGTTCTGTTTGTTTCTACATTGCAATACTTCTGTAATTTAAAAGGGTTTCTATTTCTACATAAGTACGGTCTAAATTAAAGGATTGAGTAAAAATAAGCTTTAAGTTATGTTTCCTAGCTAGGCTATCCAGATTATATTTTAAATCTATTCTGTTTTCGCTATCCAGCAATAATATAATTTTGTTTTTATAAAAGTTACAAATATTTATCGCTTGTGTCTCCTCTTCCCGCGTATTTCGTGACCCCCCTCGGACAAATTTGGCCACTTGTTCCAATCATAATGTAGCGACATAAATCACTATTAAAGGAATATAATTTATTTAATATCCACTTGCAATCGAATTGCATAGGGAGGGGCAATCTATCGATAAAATAAAATAGTTTAATTATTATTTGTCATTTAACTTACTAAGTACCTTTTATAATTGTTAAAGAAATTAACTTTGTCGATGGATTTCGAAAAAACTGTATAGTCTGACATAAATGTAATAAATATCGAGTAGAGTTAATGCGTTACATGAAATGAGAAAGAAAAAAAATACAACGTTCTGTAAAGTTTAAAAAAACGGAATTAAAATAGGTAAAGATTTCATATTCCAAACTTTTTTTTGCTTCCACAGAATATATAAAATAAAAGTAGCTGAGAATTCACTATTACGATCAAATTTTATGGAGAGAAAATGCAGGCTAAGGCTATGTAGTCATATTCTATAGATCTGTACTGACATGAGGCAGCACCGTGCAATGTAATGTCCAGGTCAAGAAATCGATAAAAATGTAAGGAAACGTTAGGTATTTAAAAAAAATACATATCTTGACTCTTTTATTTTGAGGCGTTCGGCCGTACTATGAATAATGCTGTATTTTATAGGAGAAAAGGAAGCCTACAGAATCTAGCTTGTTCTAATAACTACTTGCCTATCATTTTTCAATCAATCTAGGATTAACGAAGGATTAGTATCCTTCGCTATTTTCCTGGAATAGCTGGCAAATTGGATAGGTTTACTAGTGTAAACCTATCCAATTTACCGGCTATCCCAGGAACGACCTGACTAAAACATATGGTCTTAAAGCGATTTTTTAAGATTGAAATGCAAGTGTCAGTTATGATACCGGCTAAGTAGGATAGTCACTTTTATGTGGAATAAAAGGGAACTGCCCTGAGATGCCATTTTAATGGCTGTGTAGGTGTCCAAATGGGTATTCGTAGTTTTTGGTACTTTTTTACCTCGTTCATAAAAATTGTGTATTATCTATAGAGATACTCATACATTATTATCTTCACACAATTTGTCAAATGAAATTTGTTGTCATATCTATATATGACAAAAAACTTTATTTTAAACGATTGAAGCGTTTTCATGCGAATGTTCTTAGTATCAGCAAAAAAAAAAAAGATTCTTCATAACAGATACCGGTACTATGCCACAAAAATCGGGCATCAGACCAAACATTAATGATTAAAAGTAATGCGATCGAAATAGAAACAATAGCACGATATGAAACAAACCAGTCCCATGCCGCATGTTTTATACGCCCTCGGTGTTTCTTTCACATTCATGGATTTTTTGATACGTGCTCGCCCGGTCACGCCGACGACCTTTCGGAGTCATCATAACCTGACCTACTTGAAAAACTATAAGTTTTTGATGTGATTCGTCAAAATAGTACCAACCTTTATTGCTTCAATTGGTCAGTCTAAAAATTTCATGGTTTACGACTAGCACATGCGCAGGTTATTGTTATGGTAGGTCAGACTCAATGACTTTTTATTGCAGAAGGTTGAAGACTTTTCACTTCATTCGACTACAAGCAAGGCGGAATAAAGGACTCAGACAAGAATGTCAATTCATTTTCGCAATAACGATCAGAAAGATACTAGACAAAACATGGGTAAAATCTGTTGTTTTTTAAGTATCGGACCCTGATACTTAGAAATATCTATTATAAAGTCACACTTAGTCCTATGCTAACATCCCACCCCAACATAATGGACAATGTTATCGATATATAAAAAAGCGTGTGTATCCCATCACTACACAATGACATACGTGTGTAGTGTTACACGCGTGTATCAAATATTAGGGGAGCAACGTTCGAATTATAGTCATATTTTGCTCCTGTGAATCTAATGTGGTTAGGATTTAATTAACATTCAGGAATTATTAATTTAAATTAACGAAAAGAGGAACCGTGAAAATAGTTTGTTTTAGTAATAATGTCAGTTTCTAAACTTCACTTCGAAGTTAGAATTGGTGTCAAAACATGAATTATCGATAATTTACTAAAAACAAAGGCTAGGCTCGTGGCTACATAATAACAGACGCACGGGTCGATTGAAGGTTAAGCTACGCTTGTCGCGGATGGCTTGTGGATGGGTGACCAACCATTACATATCGTCCCCTCCGTGCCTAGGAAGGCACGTCAAGCCGTTGGCCCTGGCTATGATTCGTAGATCTTTGAAAGTCGTTACGGATAGTCAGAAGTTCAAAAGTCTGACAACCAGTTTTACCAAGGGGTATCGTGTTACCCAGTAACTGGGTTGTGGAGTACACAGATAGGCAAGCTTCAAGTAAGATACTGGTATTTCGTTGCATCCGGTTAGACTTGAAGCCGACCGGCTAGGCAGGTTTGATTAAAAACAAGTGAGCTTTCGAATAGCGTTCGATCACTTAAGTGAACTTCTCTGAATAGAACTTTATTGCTTTTCACTGGTAGACACACGACAATAACACATACACACAAACACATGACATGACATGGCATGATGATGCTGGTGGTGGAAGTAGACACATGACTATAATCTATATAAATAAAACAAAGTCTGATTAGTTACACCATTTATTCTGAACCGACTTTTATGATCTTTGATTTGTGGGATTTGTCTTCGCCTCGAATAGTAGAATAATGTTTTAATTGTTTAACAGTTATTCTGCATGGGGAAAATTCACGAAAAAATTAAAATGGAGATAATTCATTTTCACATACATTCATTCTGATGCGGTACAAAGTTCGCCAGATCAGCTAGTTGATATGGGTGGCCCTCTTCAGATTTTTTGGAATCGAAATTTACGCGGGTGAAACCACGGGGCGCTAGTTTTTTTTATAAATAAATCACTAACGCAACGACATACAAAATGCAATTTCTAACACGAGTTAATGATTAACGTTAACTTCCGTTAAATCTTCAAAAATTAACGCTTAACGAAGTTAACTTTTCTAGTGACGGATTATTTAGCGATTGATTAACGGTGCTCAGCTATAGTTTATTGTCTTATAGAGCACATTGGCTTTGTTTCTAAGATTACCTTTTGTCTATAGGCTGTGGAAACCACTATCGGAGAGATTCGTCGGATTCAATGAATATTTTAGCATGGCAGTTTTGTCTCGGTGATGTTAACGTACAGACGCCAGCACATCAAGCTACTACAATCAGTCAAATTTCTTTAATAGATTTTCAATTTTATCGCTAAGGCATGAGGTTCAATGTTGATTGGGAAAATGTAGCTTGATGTGCTGGCGTCTATACCTACCTGTGATGACTCTGTAATTGCAGATGTTCATCTGCGCTGGTAAACACTTACCATCAGGTTAAAGAACTGCCAATCTATTCTGTAAAAATCTCACCTTGTAAAATTAGGTGAACTGAGCTATCAATTGTCTAGCGTCAAATACCTTGTAGGTAAACTTAGGTGAAGTGAGCTGTTAATAGTGTCAATCCCTAGCATCGGGTGGGATGACATTTTGACTAGAAGCTCACTTCACCTAAGTATTCACCGCGGTTTCCCAACCAAGTAAATAAAAAAAAACGAAGTTCAGGACCTTTTTATGTACAGTCACCAAAAGAGATAAGTAACCAGTATCGTCGGATATAATTGAAGTTTACTAAGAAACCAATAAACGTTTTTGAATTAAATTAAATTTGATAAATCAACTGTTTGTTTTCTAATAATTAAACTTTATTTTATTCAAAATTATCCATTGGTTTCTTACTAAACTTCAACTATAACCAACGAGTGACGACCCTGGTTATTTATCTCTCCTTTGGTGACCGTACCTGCTTTTCTGTCATTTAAAGCCGCTATTCTACGTATAGGACACAAAATGTCAGTGCACCTGAAAATCAAGACACTAAATAAATTATACCTACTGAACCCAAAGCCGAAGACTGTAAAAAATATATATTTCGTGCAGCAACATTGCAATAACGTGAGGATTCCTAATTGTGAGTTAGTGCGCCCTCGGGATTCAGGCAGACATGAACCCCGGACCGTGTGTGATAGATAGTGCACTTTGTTTTTTTTCCCGTCGGTCTAAGCGACCTTCGAGAAGCTGGGCTATTGATTGTGCGGACGATATTTAGGTAATTTTCACAATTCCACTTAAAGTTGCCGCGTTAGTCACTATTTCGTTTCAATAAAGCAAAGATTTTTTTTTCAAGTCCTTAAAAACATTGGGTAAATAAATATTAAGGTAGGTAACGTGTTTTATAGAATGTAAGGATCTTATCTGTGGGAGAACAATTTCGGAGACATTATTTCGTCAATGTCAATCGTCTAGCATATTTTTATTTTTGTATGTTAAATCTTTATTTTTTTAAAAGGTGCGTTTGTTAGGACAAATAAAGTTGAATCATATCGTTTTTTTTGTTGCTTATCCCACATTATAATGGCTAGGATTCAACACATTCGACAATCATAGACAAACTACTTCACCAGAACTCTTAAGAAGGAGACAACTCTAAATTTATCAGCAATACTTACATTTTAATACCCAGTTCACCATTATTAATAAATCCTTAGCGTTGATTTTCCGTGGAATACAATAATAATTGATTAGCTGAATAACAAACGAAGATTCATCATAAAAAATCAAAGCGTTTGACCCAACAGGGGATGCATCGCAATATTTATAGCGAGCGCATATGCGACGACTACACGACAAACATTCATTTCGGCAACAATGCCGGTCAACAACTTGAGCATATTGGCTGAACACTCACTCCTAATCAACGTCACAACACTCGCCCCCGTCTATAAAAAAAAAACAAGTGTTTGCTCTCATAAAGAATGAGTGCAAATCTGCACAATGATTGTTTATGTTTCCATATCGTCCCGAGCGCCATTGTTACGCCGAGCACCCTCCTTTTATTTACAATAAAACGTACGATTTAACATGAATGCAGAAGTTAATACGGCGGACGAGTATAATGGCGACGGCGCCCCTCATAATCCTCTTAATCATTAAAATATTGACAGGGAACTAACGAGTGTTTCTGTCCGCAGATGGGCCACCACGGAATGGAAGGGCTGGACATGCTCGATCCACTGACTTCGTCATCGATGACCACCCTAGCGCCGATGGGAGAGGCGGCACCACCTCACCACCAGCTGCACGGCTACGGAGCCATGAACCACGTCATGAACCACCACCACCACGCTGGCGGGCTCTCCCACGCACCGCCTGCACACCTCGGGCACCCGGCCGCAGCACTCCACCCCGACACCGATACAGACCCCCGCGAGCTCGAGGCCTTTGCTGAAAGATTCAAACAGCGAAGAATCAAACTAGGCGTCACACAGGCAGACGTTGGCAAAGCACTTGCAAACCTTAAACTTCCTGGAGTAGGAGCCCTCTCCCAGAGCACCATCTGCCGCTTCGAGAGCCTCACACTAAGTCACAATAATATGATAGCGCTGAAGCCAATACTGCAAGCGTGGCTCGAGGAGGCAGAGGCGCAGGCGAAGAACAAAAGACGGGACCCTGACGCGCCGAGCGTGCTTCCAGCTGGAGAAAAGAAACGCAAGAGAACTTCCATCGCAGCGCCGGAGAAGAGAAGTCTGGAAGCATACTTCGCAGTGCAACCGCGGCCGTCCGGGGAGAAGATAACGGCCATCGCGGAGAAGTTGGACCTAAAGAAAAACGTGGTGAGAGTGTGGTTCTGTAACCAGCGACAGAAACAGAAACGGATGAAATTTGCGGCGCAGCACTGACCGGCGGGCGGCGGCGCGGCTCTGCTGTACCCGGGTCCCGGGTACGGCTACTGAGCACCGCCGCTCCGGCGCGCCACGCCCCGGCACGCCCTCACAACCCCTCACACAGCAATAAGGATCTCATTCCGATCTCATTCTTAAACTCCCTTCGAGTCAAGCAACTAGTCTTTAGTGTAGATATTATACCGTTCTTAAGTTTGTCTATACACGTTCCACGGATTCTTATATATTTTTCGAGACACAGGGTATATAATAATCGATTATATACATATCATTACAGTGAGTAGATGTCGCTTCAATCGTTCAGTTCGTGCGCGCCGTCTTTTCAATGTTTTCGGAGTATCGAATATGTACATGAATAAAAAATTGAAATTCAGGATTTTTAAGAGAATGTGCCTTGCAAATAATCAATATTCTGTGTTTTAATGTTAGTAACTTCATTGCTGCGAGTCGCAGGAGTCGCCCCAGACAACCGGATGTCCGGTGTCGGGTCGTGCACACAGTAGTATGAGATGTGCGCCGACCGGACGGGTAACATGCGAGACTGAGGCATCCTTTTAAATGTAGTATTATGTATTAATTTTCCTGACTTTGCTCATTATTTAGAAGTGAACAAGGTTTTCGCATGTGTTACCTCCCGGTGGTCTGTGCGCAGTCTAATATTTAAATATTTAATGATAAATTTGTTAGGGGTTTTGTTCTCATTATATTGATACTGTACAAAATAATTGTAAGAAATTATAGTTTCAAGCCTAAGTTGTAGATAATATTCGGTAGGATTTTGTACTTATTACGTATGTTTGTTTTATTTCCTGTTCATTTTGTATGGTTTATTAACATTTTCACGAAATGGCACAATTTCTAGTTTAAGAGGTTATTAGTGACATTTAGCCAAAATAGTATTAACGATTCATTTGTAAATAACTCACCTTTCAATTAACAAGTAGGCGTTAGTTTAAATACACATAGTTACTAAAACGAAAGGAATTAGTACAACGCGGTTGGATTCATGCACAACTTATAGAACGTTATGTTTGTCTGTCACTTTTGTAATGATCTAGATAATTAGGAAAGGCGATGTTACAAAATCACTCGATGCCAAAATCTTAATTTGAAGCGTCAATAAATTCTAAATTGAAATGCGGCCAAAGTATTGACGATAATGAAATTAAATGAAAACTAATCTAGTGACTAATTTCGGTTGTTCTCTGCATGAATCCAAAATGGTGTTATGCACCAAAGCTTAAGTAATAGAAAACCCGAAAAAAAACATAAAAATTTTGCGAATTATAAATAATATTTTTAAAAGATATTTTGTAAATATAGATTTAAAAAACAGACTTAAGTAATGAAACGTGCAATTTAGACTTCGGTAATTATAAAAATAACTGCTAGGAATTTATGGGATCTACCACAAACAGTGAACACACAAGTTATTCTTTATAAACGATCTAGTCATAGCTTTATTTATATTTAAATCTTTATTGTGTTGTTTTTTGACAGACTTTATAATTTGTATAATTTATTGATGTTAAATAATTCTTTAATCCAATGTACAATTTTACCAAAATTTAAGTATAATTATTAAGAAATTATGATGGAAGAAGTACCTTTTTTGTTAAGATTTTAATACTTGTTGCTTTTCTGAAGAAATGTACGATACCTTACGTCACCACTCAACCTAATATGAACTAAGATTCGTGATATTACAGCGTTAAAATTAGAAATAATTACGCATTTCTTTTGTTAAATTATTTTTTACTGTAGAATAGGAAAAGTGGAATTGTGAACTCTAAAATTGGTTTAGGAGGAAAAATGTTCTCTTATTAACGAATAGAGTAACATCTTACTTGTAAATAAATGATTGAATGAAGATTCATAATAAAACAAAACTTACTAAATTGTGACGTAAGCTATGTACAAAACTAATTGATTAATTATTTTAATTTGTAAATAAAATGAGAATAATTAATAATAGACCGAGCGTAACGATTATTACTATTAGTTCTGGTAACTAAGTCAGTAATAATTTTAAGTAGACATTAGAAAAAGTTTCTCTTGCAATTATTAATTCTTAATTAATTATTATTATTAATAATAAAAAGAAGACAATCTTATTTCGAAAACCAATAAACAATAAATTGAAAATAGAAATATTAGTAACATTTGTTGTTTCATTACACCATTCGACCATCCCTCTTTGTGTGACCACTACCATAAAAGATGATTCGACCATCATCTAACCATCACCCATTTATAATAGTCTTGTAATACCAGCCACAATCAGCACCCTAATTACGTAACATACTTTCTATCGCTATCTGAATAAATTTGAACAATATTGCTAATTCATTGCTTCATACGCTCTAAAAATGTATCTGCTCAACAACGTAAAAAACGCAATGAATGTTGTTGAAATGTCAAAATTAAAGCCGATTCTACTGTAAGTGCGGTACGCAATTACCCCGCTGGGTTCAATTCCCAGGGGAAAAAATGAAGTTGGAAATATTATTAGACTATTCAAGTACAGTGCGTGCCACGAAAGATGAGACAATGACACACCACGTGGTTTGACATGCGCAGAACACGATTTTAGGTATCTTTAGCGGTATGAGGTCTGAGTGCGGGACGGGATCGGACGTCATAGGGGCAGCGGAAAGAGCGGGGGAGGCGGGGTCAAGTCTCATCTTTCGTGGCACGCATTGTAACACTCGAAGAATTTATTGATCAAAATACTGATAATTTGTTACATGGTTAGGTAAGTTTGGATGAAAAAGACCTGTTGCGTCTACCCTAAATAAATAAGGGAAGGAAAATTATGATGAAGTTTTTAAGAAATTTGCAGCGCATTTGCCCGCGGTTTCACCCGCATAGGTGTCGGTCCCGTGGGAAAATCGGGATAAAAACCGCATTGTCACCTGCCAGCTTTATTCAATGGAAATAACATCGAATATCGAAAATAGGCATAGGCATTACAATATTAACAAGTCAACCTTAGAAACTTAATCCTAACTTAAACAAAAGCTTACATAAAAAGTCCGCTACATTTATGTGATGTTACAGAAGTAATATAAATGTAGTTATGTAACACTCAATAGAGTGTTACAGTACCCGGCGATAAATATTGCACATCGACCTTTGGAAAGAGACAACCGGCTAATTTCGGCTGTATCTATTAGGAGCTGTTAAAACAATTATGATTTGCTTCTTTTGATAATTAATTTTATTCTTTGTATAAAAAAGTTCGATCACGCAACCAGTAGGTAACATTAACTGTTAAATATATTTGTGAAAAATGTTTTATAGAATCATGGTCATTACAGTCAGACCTGTTCTGTATATTTACAGAACAGATTGACTGTGTCTGTGTGTGTCTGTGTAGTTACCTAGGTATATTATATAAAATTCAAAGTCTGATATATCAACGCACAGCCTAAACCGCTGGTCCTAGTGACATGAAATTTGGAGGGTGTGTTCTTTGTGAAAAGTAGGTATCCGCTAAGAAAGGATTTTGCGGAATTCCACCCCTAAGAAGGTAAATGGGGTGAGGGCGAAATTTCACACGGACGAAATCGCGGCAGTAGTTTAATATAAGTCTGTAATCGCCGACTCGTCTTGAGCAAGCGTGGTGATTTACCCAGTAGTGGGACAATAGTAAGCTTGTATTATAATTATTTTTACAATTACAGTTACAGGTATTATAGTTTTATTATAATCCTTAAAACGGAAAACAGTGGCCACTATTTTCCGGTTTAAGAGCGTTTACGACGTACGGAATTTCATACAAACTTTCAAGCCCTTGTT
Source organism: Luperina nickerlii (assembly GCA_963855955.1). Classification (NCBI taxonomy): domain Eukaryota; kingdom Metazoa; phylum Arthropoda; class Insecta; order Lepidoptera; family Noctuidae; genus Luperina; species Luperina nickerlii. The sequence continues at coordinate 7,785,801 of OY979662.1, forward strand.
TTTCGAATTGAATGAACCGATTTTAATAAAACTTCATACGCATAAGCAGGATACAAAGGTCTAAAAAGTTACTTAAGAATATTTTCGAAAAATAGTGTTACAGCCAAATTAGACCGATTTTAAATTTTCCATAAATAGTTTTAAGTTTTTTGGCAGATTGTGTTTGAGATTAATGTATGCGCTGCTGAATAGGTCAGAAAAGCTTAAATAGACTTCGTACCCAAAAACCCTCTACAAGTGAGAGATCATGGAAGGCTCAGACCTCCGGTGTGTATGAGGCGTCTCTCCACAGACAATGGCTTCCATCTTTCACCGCATGCCCCGTCACCTGCACACGTGATGGCTACGTCAGTGAATGGTATCCGCGCTGCTGAATTTAGGCCAAAACAAAAAAAAATAAGTATATATTTTTCTTTACCATCGATACGCAATGAGAAAGATGAGTCGCACACCCTTTGGATGTCAGCTTGAAACGATAAGTCACAGATAGCCAAAAATGAGGTTTATTGAATCGTTTTAACTGCCACTGGACTAATGTTATATGGATTCGTTTGAAAAAGTATAACTGACTATGAACGCTGACGTGTTCTGTCACGTTACACTATAATTTGTGCAAGGCGACGGTAATTGTTGATCTTTGCCATGTGCGCGTGCCATGTATTGCACATACATGACTCGTATAATTAGTATACGAACGTTCTTAAAAGTACAGGAGTATTTAAGATTTCACTAGTAAAGATGCTGCTGCCAATTTACCTGATTTCTGTTATTTATTTCTAATACTCTTATCAGTTATTACGTCATGATATCACCAAAACATAATTATTTCGCTTATTTAATAAAAATTGTTTTGGGATAATAATTAGCAATTATCCTCTTGCTCAAAAAATTACTAAATTTTTTTAGAAGGTACCGGAATTCTTATTGTATTATTAAAATAATTAGTTCGGTGTTGGACATTTAGGTGTTTCAAAAAATAATTACAGTCGCCTTTTACGAACAAAGGAAATATTATTATGTTGTGATGTAAAACATTTTGAACGTCGTAGAGCTACGAAGCTACGCCGTAGAGTGTGCTACGGAATGCGTAGCTGGTTCTACGGTTTTGTTCCTAATCTTTTCTTTTTAGATTTTTCATCACCTATAATTAATTTTTTTGTGAGAGAGTCATTTACACGGTAATCAGAAATTAAAGAATTAAAAAAAAATTAAAAAAAAAATTGAAGTCGTCGATTTATCAGTCGAGAATGAAGCTGATTCTCAAGTGATTAAGATTCAAAACAATTTCTTGCCACGTATTTGTCACTAATGCTTGCAAATGTTATTGAAACAAAACACACATTGCATAAAGCGCATTTCACAAAAATCCTGGGAAACCTATAAATTATTATTAAACTTTCTCTATCCATTTTCTTTCCTACCTCCACGTCGCATCTAATTTCGCCGGCCAGGTCGTAAAGACACGGGTAATCGCTCGCAGACAGTTGATTAGCTCAAAGCGCTCAGAGAACTCCGCTTACTCCAAGCGCTCTTTCCCGTGGGTACCCACTTCGTAGGTATCAAGGCTGCTGATACTCAATGTTGCTGGGTTCGGATGATCATTTCAAAGGAGAACATTCACCGTCCATACATTTTAGGGCTAAATGTCAAAGAATATTCTAGAATCTCTTAATTTTTTACTAAGGAACCTGTAAGGCCATTCTCCTTCAAGTTACACTAGTTCGAAAAATCACTTTATCATACATATTTGATACGTGTTTTTACGCACCGGCTTAAAACAACAGCTTGGAGCTCTGTTTTTTTATCTTTGTTGTATTTTTCTATATTACATGATGTAAAAAGAGCCACCACATATCCATTTTTTACGATATCCAGGTGTAAATCAGACAATATCATACAAGACAAATATTGTGTGCGGTCACTTGAATAAGATTCAAATTTAATTATAGTTAAAGTCAAAGCATTTATTTCAAATAGGCACATAAAAGGCAACTTTGAACGTCATAAATTGCAACAAAATAGAATTGATTCTAGTCGCCTAAGCCCCAAGATGAGTCTGTGGTTGGTACCGTCGTGTACGGACTGACATCGCCAGTGATATACTAGTACAGTGACGTTCTGGTATTTGAGTAGCGTCGTGGTTGATCGGCTTTATAGAATAGGATTACTAAAATTTTACCTAAACATCTTGCATTTTAAATTGAACTAGCTTCTGCCCGCGACTTCGTCTGCGTGAAATTTCTTTTTACTCTGACCCACCCCGTCGCATCGCATCGCCTGCCCGCGCTATAACTTCGTTTTTGCTTAGCGTTCTTTCTGACTTTTTTTCTTTTTGCTCGGCTTTTAAAGGTCATGCGTGATGTTAAATAGCCTATAACCTTCCTCGAGAATTGGGCTATCAAATGCAAAAAGAATTTTTCAAATCCGACTGGTAGTTCCAGAGATTAGCGCGTTCAACCAAACAAACAAACTCTTCAGCTTTATAATATTAGTATAGATGTAAAAAAGGTACGATTGAATTTTAGATAATTTTGGTTTAAAAACCAAACTATTGAACTGATTTTGATGAAATTTCTATGGGACCAATCTGCAAGTATATACTTGCAGATTGGTCCCATAGAAATTTAAAAGATTTTTAAAAAATTAGAAAAAAAAATCTAAATCTAGTCTAGAATCTAAATATAATCTAATCTAGTCTTTTAATTTTTTTTAGAAATATAAAAGATTTTTTTAAAGGATATCCTTTAAAATAAAAAAAGGATTTAAAAGTTCAGAGGTAACAAACAAAAAAAATACTCAATCGAATTGAGAACATCCTCCTTTTTTGAAGTCGATTAAAAAGTAACTGGCTAGACAAAATCATTCGACAGGTGAAGATAATTCGATGTTAGTGTGTGGACTTATAAGTATTTGTTTAATAAAATCTGAAATCTATACGGACAAAGAAAGAAACGTTGTGTTTTTAAAATTCATGAAAGGCTATACTATCCATACCTACTATGTGTAAATGTAAAAGTAACTGTCTGTCTATTTTTTACCTTTTCACGCTTTAATAGCTAAACGGATTTCAATTAAATTTAACACACAGATAGACCGTTAGGAAACAGGATACTTTTTATCCCGGTAGTACGTTTCTGTGGAATGAACTCCGATCTCCACGCAAGCCATGCCGCCGGCATAAAGCTACTGTTTAGATAAGAATCGGCTAAACACACCTGAAATATTGCAATTCTATAATTTTCTCGGAGGAAAATCTCTACCTTTCGTTCACCAGACGTATGACAGACAGACGGACATTTCTGACAGAAAACGACAACCGTTTTTCTACATTAAGTATTGTTTCATGTCAGGACTTCGCGTACATTCATTCGTCTTTACTACTGTAAGTGAGCCGTCACGCGCGCATAAACAATAATGGTTGTATACTCGACCTCGTAATTGTTTTAACACTTTTGGCAAAAATAACAAAAAAAAGAAAGAAAGAAAAGTTTATATGCGGTAAACATGACGCATAGAACACAAATACAAAAAAGAAGTTGGGGAAAATATGCGTCACCTTCATGGAAATGGTAATCGTTCAGCATAATGCTACGACCCTATATATAAGCGCTGGAGCGCTTCGTTTTCAGCGACAGTCGGCGAACAACCCTGTAACCCAGTAAATTGATACTTCAGCGGAAACTATCTACCTGTCAAGGTGGGCAGATAACCTTGTGCAGGTTGCAGGAATCCGCAGTATGCGAGGAGCATAGAACCCGTCGAAACGGCGATGCTTGGAGGAGGCCTATGTCCAACCATTGTCGTCTTTCGGCTGCAATTATGAAGATGATGTTGAAGTCGACCGAGTCGCTTTTAGGTTGTTGTTGTTTTGTTCAATAACTTTGAAATGATTCCGTCTTCTTAGCGTGTTGAAAGCAAAAATAACAAGAAAAAATAAATATAGTTATTAAAATTTGTTTGGCCCAAAATTTAGCAACACGAATACAGTTCGCCGACGACGCAGCCATTAGGCCCTCATGTGTGCAGGTCACTGCGCATGCAGTGCAAGCTGGGAGGTGAGCCATTGTCCGTGAAGAGACGCCGTATACACACCGGAGGTCTGAGCCGTGTATGAACACCCGTGGCCTACTAGGGTAAGAAGTATTTAAGGTTTTCCAACTAGGCGACGGTAACTTATGCCCGGATGGGAGGCTCTCTGATGGATCAATAAAGAAATCAGGAGATTTAAGGTTAAAACTATCTAACTGTCATATAGACAAATAGATCTTGTCGTTTTATGACGAGCAAGTAACATTCAGCCTTAGGGCGATAAAACAATTTCGAGGTCGACCAGACATGGTTTATGTAACCATAGGCACAATAGAGCTATTGTGCCTATGGTTGCCTATACTATGGCCATATCATGGCACAAACAGTTTTAGAAAAAGTTCGGCTTTGTAGAGCGTTGTGTCTAGAGTGCGTGCAAAATAGTCTGCACGCGGCCGAAATCGGAACTAATTGTTTGCCGCCATCCTTGACGTTTATGTCAGGTGGTCATCAGGTATTTCATCTACAAAGAAAATAATCGCCATCGTTATGCCGAAAGTGATTAAAAGTGCCGGCAGGTATGTTATCTTAAAGGTCAAACGTGCTTGTGAAGAAGAACGAGATAAAACGTGCCTACGGTATCGTTTTCCAAAGTTAGAAGTCGCGATGCTTATTTGACAGCTAATTTTTAGGGCTTCCATAACAAAATTCCCCTATAGGTATATATAAAAAAATATTCGTACTAGCGGAGCCTAACGGTATTGGTTTTTGACTCAACTCAAAATGGATGAAAAATATTTCACAAATACTGCACGCGTAGCATGACCGCCGTGAAACGGGTTTTGTCGACGGAAGATAAACAAAATGACAGATTGTAGAAATATTTGCACGCATTCTACGCGTCTAAACATGATAATGTGTCATTTTGTCTATTCTTCCGTCGACAAAACATCGTCATGCTACGCGTGCAGGATATGGAATTGGACAAAATAATTAATGTGATTGGAATATATAGTTGAAAGATATCCTTCATTGGACGGAAGTGCTAATGCTGAGCGAGAGCGGAGGTCGAATCACAGGTCGGAAAAAGTTTAATTAGGTTTTTCTGTCAGCAATTTCTGATTAGCAGACCGTACCCTTATTTTGGGCCCTCCGGCCGAGCTATGCAGCTCTGCCCACCCTTTCGGGAATTACAGGTGGTGTTACTTATACACATACATAAACTCACGACTTCTTCTCACGGGGGTAGGCAGAAACTACTGAACGCCATCTGATAAGATCCTTACATACTTTTTTCCCTCGTTGTGATGTTCTATCAAAATATTGAATTTATTGCAGCTATTTTCTTGCAAGCACACTTCTCACTGTTCCTTAGTACTCTACAGTAGGCTGTACAAATAACGTGCAGTTAATTCCATGTACCGCTAAGCTGGGTATAGTGGGCAACACTGGGCAATAGTGGGCATACTGTTGTAAGCACGTGACTGAGTTAGGGCCGCCCCGCGCCATACGTCACCCGCCTCCAGGGAATAGCGCATAGCACGTAACCCAACGTGCTTCACTAGACTGTGGAAGACGTGAGCTTGCGAATTTCAGAATTTGGAGTTCAGTAGCTGGTTTTTTTTAAACGCTACTTTATATTTTCAAGTGGTTAGGTAAAATTGCAGCCATGACTTGTCAAGTTGTGTAAGCTTTAACAGCGCTTTATTGGCTGATGAGCCACCCAAAATTGTTGTAAGTGCATGTCAAATGATATATTTCCAAAACAAAAATATCGAGGGCTGACGGTATTACATGCATGATCAGCCCAGAATGTTCCCACTGCTGGGACACAGGCCTGCTCTCTGTGTGAGGGAGTGGGCTGTTATCTGCCACGCGAGCCCAGTGCGGGTCACATGTCCTCGATTATTTGGTTGTAGGGCATGCCGGTTTCATCACGATGTTTCATCTTCACCATTTTGAGATCAGTGGTGATGAAATTATTTGCACAAAGTGAAGGGTCTGCCCATGACCTACCTATTCGTAGGTCGGGGCCGTTACCGCAGGGCCCAGGGCCACCATTACTCTCGATTTCATATGACATCGTACAAAACAGTAGATATGATTCAGGTAGGTACTTCATCACAACGGGAAAAATAACGAACTTCCACACAAACTTTCATCCCCTATGAAGAGTCCTTTTAGACCCTAAGAAAGTTTTTTTTTAATATATCCCCTAAAGTTTTTCAAAATCCTTTCTTAATTCCCAGTTTTGTTATGTAAGGAACTCTCGTTCATGCTAGACCCATTGTCTGTTAGTGAGTGAATGAATTCAAGATCTTTATAAAGTGTGATGTTCACAGCTTAGCATTCTTCATCCCATTTACTCATTACACAAACATCTTTCCTCTTTATCTCAACCTCTCGTGTAATTTTGTGCCTCATCTCCACCGCACTAGTTTACGTCGTACAAGCATCGTCCGAGTATTTTGGGCGATATATTTTATTGTCGGACGGCACCGAATTATATAATATAACTATGTGTAGTCAGCTACAGCGGTCGCGTTGAACATGGCTTGTTTGTAACCTGAAGTATCCCTATGTACTTGGTATAAAATACCTGTCTGTTATGTTACTGTTTATTTATTTTTCTTTGGAAGACTTACAGCTAAACAAAACAGACTAAGAAATTGAAAATGTGACTGACAGCCAATTACAAGTCTTCACATATAATTATCAGAATAATAATAATATATATATACAGTCAATGGGTTAATAGCTATGCTCCTCGACCAACACCTAAGGAGGCTCTCGTTGGGCAGCTGGATCAGACTCAAGTCCTTGATCCAGCTGCAATGCGAGCAAGGCAAGGCTATTTAACACAACGCTAAGACACTTAAGAGCTAAGCAAAAATAAAAAAGTAAGAAAAAGGGGAAAGCGAAGTAATAGCGCGGGCAGGCGATGCGATGCGCCGGATTTGATCGAGGAAACAAGACATTTTAAGCGGACGAAGTCATGGGTAGAAGCCAGTAGCTTTATAACATTATTGATATATAATGAATATATACCAGGAACGACGATATTACTACCTTAGTCAAGGACGCAGTGGTGCGGTCATCACGAATATTGCGTGAATGCCTGCTCGGTTTCTAATTAACAGATTGGCCTTAATAATGTACTTACCTAATAAGACCTTGAAACTTAAGGAGTAGGTAGAAATTAACAGCCACAAGAGGGCCTAGACACGTGGTAATCGCTTTCAAAGCTTTTCGTATTTGGAACCGTTTTTAAATAATAAACGACTTTTAAATGGATGGACGTTGAGCTTCTCAAGGTCTGAGTTGAGCTTCACGATTACTGACAAATGCTTGCACTGACTGGACTGGTCCACTCAAATCAGTGTGGTCAGTTCCTCGAAAGACCATTTCAGACATAAATCTACATGGTCTACACGTAATTTAACCAAGATTACTTATGTCTGGACTTTAAAAGGGACCTGCGAGTTTTTTTCGGCGTTCTCAGAGTAGTCAGATAGGAAACGCCGACCTCATCTAGCTTATTTTTAATAATATTATGACGTGTAAAAGTGATTCTGATAAAGTCAAAGTCAAAGTCAAGTCAAAGTCAAAGCATTTATTTCAAATAGGCACATTAAAGGCACTTTTGAACGTCAAAAATTAAAACAAATAGAATTGATTCTAGTCGCCCATTCCAAAAGGTAGTTTTCGTATGGAGAAGAATGGGCAAGAAACTCCACCGTTACTCTTTTAAAATGTTTTACAATATTTTGTATACATTAATTATATAGATAGATAGATATCCTATTTACAGAATAAACAACTAATGATGCAACCAACCGATTATCCTTTAAAGTTAAGGTCCGCGAGCACATTCGCGAGAAGCTGGCAGTACCATCACAACGGTAATATTATCTCTTTGTTTGTCTTATTTCTTTTCAGTATGTTAATGTATTTATGTAAGTAGTCAAGTTTATTTTGGACATCCACACACCCCCCGTGTGTGGATGACCAAAATAAACTTGACTTCTTGATAACTTCTTCAAATATATATTTTGAATATCTTCTTACAAAAACGACAAACGTCTTAACCCTTTAGCTCGCTCGCCATCTTCCCATACATACTCTCTCATTCACTCATCGCTGCGTTCATATTCAATTTGTTTTAACATCCTACAACTCGGCTATTCTGCTCTCAGTCACTGACTGAGAGCAGAATGGCTTATGAATTGTGCTTATATTTATATGTACTTAGGTGTATATTATATTTATAGTTATAATAGGCTTAGCTTTATAGTTAAAATATTTATTCCTCAATTTTCATGATTGCACTTACCACTGTTTGTCTCTGATCCCCAAAGGTTGACTGTACAGTTATGTGGTTGAAGTATAAAATAAATAAACAATTTCATTTCATAAGCTTTTCGGTAGCTCATGTCAATGCAACACATTTTTGTCTTTTCCTACATCGTTATCTCTGATAGAATGTCATTTTGTGTAAAAATACCCGCTTCGGATGTGTTCGGCTGTCCTTAAAGGAGGGCCTCCTTTAAGGACAGCCGAATGCGAATGGTCGGATCCGAAGCGGGTATTTTTTTATCGCCTTATAAACAAAACACGCGCGGTGTCGCTTACGATAACAGTGGCGCGAGTTCAATGGTTTTTTACCATCTCAAAAAATGCCCAACACGCCTAAAGTAGTTTTCAAAAACGTGTCCGTCAACAAGTTTCCATAGTGATCCATAACACGGACGACCTTGCCTTCACACGGCAAATAAACCGTAGTTTTTCACGGCAAGAAAAACGTGTGTGTTCAAACGGCCTGACACTTGAACAGCGAAAATCTCAACTGCAACGTTTTCGTGGCGTTTTTAAAGTGAAATTGTTACTGCCAGAGATTCTTTGTTGGAAATGATTTTCGAAACTTTAATAGCACATTAACTGTGTCCATAGTCACATCATCATCATCTGCCCATCCTTTTACCAACTATGTTGGGGTACACTTCTAGTTTAACCGGGTGCAGCTGAATACCACTTATTTGAGCTCCACAACCCAGTTACTGGGTAACACGAATACCCTTGGAAAGATTTTTTATCAGAATTTCGGACTTATGATACATTTTTTTTATCATATGGTAATCCTTATGGATGTTCACCACTCTGGGAAGGGTGGAGGGGTCTGTCAGAGTCTTACTGAATAAAACCACACGGTGTTCTGCTGCTACATTTAGCCGGGGTGCTGGAGTGCTTGCGCATTTTGTCACGCTCCCCCGGCCAGGTGTTGGCCCGCATGAATCCATGCGGACCCCGTCACTCAGCGGCCGCATACGGCCGCCATTCCCCTAGAGAGAGGCACGCGCGGAACACGCGCGCCACTCGAGCCTTGTGCTGTTCAGGCAACAAACTCCCCAAGTCCGTTGCCTGCAGGCTTCACCCCAAAGCGGCCGGAAATCGATCCGCGTCGTCCGGCGCTCGATGCATCTGCTACGGATTTTAAGGGAGGTAGTATCCTCCCTCTCCCTTTCCGCCGCCTCCTTCGCGACCATCACTTCCTCGTAGAAAGAAACGGCGGCGTCCCACGTGCTCTCACTTCCGTCCATGGACTGGACCACGTCCGGAAGCGAGAGAGTATCCGTAGCACTAACTGCCACGACGAGGTCACGGCGCTGCACTGCCCAAGCAGGGCATTCCTCAAGGGTGTGCTGCGTCGTGTCGTCGAGGCAGATGCAATGGTGGCAACCAGGTGCAGGTTCCCGGCCTATGCGGCACTGGTACTTTCCGAAGCATCCATGTCCGGACAAACCTGTGTCAGCCGAAAAGTAAGGGCGCCATGCCGTCTCTCCAGCCACTGCTTCACAACGGGTCTTACCGCCGCTATAGTGGCGTGCCCTGGGCTTATGATACCTGGAATTACTGTTAAAGATCTTCGAATAACGGCCCGGATCTACGGCTCAACGTGCGTTCTGAGGCACGGAAGGGCCTCGATATGTATTGGATGGGCACCCATCCACAGACTCTCCTCGGTAAGCGTTCCTTTACCTGGAAGGTCGACACGTGCGGCTGTTATTAACTGTGCCTTCTAACTGAGATCCCGAGCTAAAAAAATTAGCAGATCAAAATGGTTACTTCTCAAATTCATATTTCATGGTTACCATTAAAAAGACAATAATATCTACTATTTTTATATTCTGCGCGGAATAATAAATGTGGAGGTTATGGTCAAATGTCATAAGAGCGCTATTGCCATGGATACACAAATTGCCAGTTTACAACCTGGCAGCATTATTAATGAGCATATTGGTAAGTTCATAGGAGTCTCGATCGTCATCGCTTCCACAGCCATGGACAGTTAATGGTAATAGGCTTTGTTGTAAGTCAACTTGGTACGTAGTTGTAAGCGTACAAAGGAGGTCTTATTGCTTGCATGCAGTCTTAGTTGGTTCTTGTATGTTTATAGGAAATTGAATATTAGTGCACACTATAGGTTCTCAGCCTTATTTTGCCCACCGTCCACGTTGAGATGTTTTTTTTTTAGATTCTCCTTTTTTTTACTTACCATCTGTCGCGAATCTGAAACAGCTATTGCTAATCCTAGTAATATTATAAATGTGAAAGTTTGTGAAGATGTTCGGATGTTTGTTACTCAATCACGCGTAAGCCGTTGAACAGATGTAGATGACATTTGGTATAGAGATAGTTTGATTCCCGGGAAAGGACATAGGTAGTTTTTATCCCGATATACCCACGGGTTTGAAACTTACGCGGCTGAAACCGCGGAGCGCTGCTAGTATCATATAGTCGTAAAATAAGATATATAATTTTCTCTGGGTCTTCTACAGGCCCTTGAAAGTCTCAAACGCCCGCGAGGGTTAGTTATTGCCTAAGTTGAGAACCTATGCTGTACACATAAATTCAGGCTTTTTATAAGTGTCCTCGCAAGTTCTTTATGAAATCACGTTTTATTTAATAAAAATATGTTTGTTGTATTATACCCACTACGATTGAGAGCCCCGGCGACACTAACCTTTTTTTTTTTTTTTGTTCAGGATGGAAATCATGAAATGACTCCTCCCGCTCTGGGTGGAGCGGAAGGGAGTGTCAGACTCTTACTGACTAAAACCCACCCGTGTTCCTTCCTTCGCCCTTTATGTTCCGGGCCAGCGGTAACCCTTTCGGACAATCCCGCTGACCCGGCAGGCTTCGGCCCTTACGGGCCCCTTCTTTTAATGCTGACATCTCTTTGAGGCGCGCGTGGAACACGTACGCGCCGTCCGGCACGGGCCTGGTCCTGATCGGACGGTGAGCTACCCATTACTCTCCGCCCGCAGGCCCGCGCCTACGGTGGCCGGGAGTCGTTGCGCGGCTCCCGACGCCCGGAGCGTCTCCCGCGGCGGCTGGGACGGGAGGCTCTCTCCCTCAGCCGTCCCGCCGCCTCCTTCGCTAGCATGACTGCTTCGCAGAAGGAGGCGACTGCCCCCCACTCCCTCTCGCCCCGGATCATGGCTTGAACCAGGCCCGGACGCGAGAGGTCGCCGCCGCTGCCGATCGCCTCTACGAGGACACGGCGGTGCTCCGCCCAAGCGGGGCAGACCTCCACCGTGTGCTCCACCGTGTCCTCTGGGCGATCCTGGCAATGGTGACACCCGGGCGTTTCCTCCCGCCTGATTATGTGCAGGAACCTCCCGAAACTTCCGTGTCCGGTGAGGACCTGCGTCAGGCGGTAGGTGAGGGCGCCATGACGCCTCTCTAGCCACTCCTCAAAGAGGGGTCTTACCGCCGCTATCGTGGCGTGCCCTGCGCTGGGTTGCGACAGTCGCTCTTTCCATGCCGCCATGAGATCGCGCCGGAGGTCCGTCCGCTGCCACGTAAGAAGAGACTTGACCCCGCCTCCCCCGCCTCTTTCCGCCGCCCCTATGACGTCCGGTCCCGTCCCGCACTCAGACCTCATACCGCTAAAGATACCTAAAATCGTGTACTGCGCATGTCAAACCACGTGGTGTGTCAAGTCTCTTCTCACGTGGCACGCATTGTACAACATGCTAATTTCGTAAAGCACTATCAATCACAATCTGAATCATTTTGAAGGATATTGCTAATCCATTGCTTTATATGTCCGGAAAATGTTTCTGCTCGACAATGTCATTAAAGCAAAGAATGTTGTTGAACTGTCAAAATTAAAGCCATCCTACTGATAGTGTCTTAGGTAACTACCCCGCAGTTCCAAAAGGAGTTCGTATACGAACGAAATCACGGGAAACAGCTAGTACTTAGGAATCTATCTAAAAAATACGGAACTAAATAAACAATAATTTCAACAAAACACAAATGAAAAACAAACATCAAATCAATTGGCACGTAAGCTAATAAAATTGTATACTTATAATACAAAACTGTTCAGTTCCCCGTTTGCATTAAAATTGTACATTAAAAGTGCCTCGAGCATTTAGCTAGTGAAACATGTTTGCTCCTCTTAATTCCGTGCTCAACTAGTTTAAATAACGCTGAGCATTTGTTTGTATTCATTATTAGCTGCGTTGAGTTACTCGATGCGGTTTTTGTAATTTTGATCCGGTTTCGATACTTAGTTTTAAACCTAGGAAATTAACTAGTTTAACATGTTTAATCATCTTTGTGTTTCTGTTGTTTGTAATTGACACGGCAGAATGTTTTTAAATTTTTAACGGTAATTCATATCGGGCTCGAAGGACCATGTGGTGGTTTGCTGTGAGGTTTAATTTAGTTAGGATATTTCATTGTTTATTTTTATATATGGACTGTGTAATATGGTTAGAAAGGTGGTGATTTCCGGGATGACGACTAATAGAGAAGTATGGAAGAAAAGACCAAGAAAAGACCATAAATAAACTGGGATAAAGGCAGGAGAATGATGATTTTGTTTATTTTTATTTAATGAGTTTATGTATTTAATTAATTAATTAGAAAAAAGAACGGAAATTCTAAGTAATATTCAGTGATTTATGAACCTTAGCAGTTTGTAAAAGACTAGTGTCTGCGACTCGACTCGCAAACAACAACCACACAAAACATACAAACATCAACCACCCGTTAGAATATATCAAAGTTTTCAGATTTCTGAGAAAGCACTTCATATTGCACACATCTACTAAGCCAGTCACCGTAGACCCGAAAATCGCGTTACATCGCAAATGATTGCAGTGTAATTTTTGATGTGGTTAGGATAGATACCAGTAGTATAAAACCAAGTATGCAGCTTCGAAAGACCCGTGCTAACTGCGTGGTGCTCGGAAAAGTACGAAATTTTTCGGGCTTCTTTCAGTTTTTGACGTATAACTTCTAAAAGGTGCATTCTACGTACAAGTCTCCGGGTACATTTTTCAGGTATACAAAATTTGATACCTACCTATTAATCTCCCCTGGTGCATTTTTCAAGTATACAAAATTTAATACCTACCTATTAATCTTATGTTCGGAGTCAGTTTGTTCATAATATGAACTAAAACTAACAATTTATAAAGTAACTACTAATGTTTTTGTACTTATTTCTATAGTAGTTAGTCATTTCATTCAGTACCTGGTGTAAATAGTTAGTTAAATATTATTAAAGTTATATAAATCCATACTAATATTATAAATGCGAAAGTGTGTCTGTCTGTTACCTCTACACGCTTAAACCGCTGAACCGATTTAGATGAAATTTGGTATAGAAATATGTAGTTTCTGATATTCCCATGAGATCGACGCCTATGCGGGTAGTACTTAAATATAATTAACACTACTAATAGTAAAAACAACTTTTATTAGGTATTAATGGTTATCCATTTTCAATAGTACAGTACTGCACAATTGCTTAATTAAACCTTATAGCATGAATTCCGTGTCATATTGGTTCTTTTAATTTGAAAATATCTGACTTCGTATAAACAGATACCACGATCAGTACTTGTGATCGAAGTCAAGCATCGACTTTTAAACCAATCACCAACGTCGAAATTCCGTGTCATATTGGTTCTTTTAATTTAAAAATATCTAACTTCGTATAAACAGATACCACGACCAGCCGGTCGATTCTGTAAAAATCTCACCATGTAAACTTAGGTGCAGTGAGTTTGTTTTTGCTAGGAATTGACACTACTGACAGCTCACTCCACGCTCACTTCACCTAAGTTTTCACGGTGAGATGGTTACAGAATCGCACTGCAGTACTTGTGATCGAAGTCGAGCATCGACTTAAACATCGAACAAAATCTTAAACCCAACTTTTAAATCCCCACATTCAATTACAATATTAACTACACATTTCTTCAATCAACAGTATTACCCTTAATGATTAGCCTTAGGCATTCAATCCCCACAACAGAGCTTGCAAACAGCGGTTCATCCAATTAGACGGCAGAGTAAACATCTGCAGATTAACCAAATAATGTTTGTGTAACAATGGATCACGAATACATTCGATATTAGGGGCTGATCATGATCAAACACACTGCATCTATTGTTGCTACGCGTCCTATGGAGACCAGGCCCTTGTGGGTTTTACCTACGTACAGAGGCAGGCTGTATACGTAGGTAGGTATCGCTCAAATAACGCTTTTGTTGCTACCGAGCGATGCACGATAGATCAACTGTATGCTAATCAATGAGGTTTGTATTGAAGCTGGCCATTGAATATTTGTCTTTGATTATTCTATGTTAGGTACGTGTGAGAATGATACTCAACGCGTGTGTGTATATTGGTTGTAGAAGGTGCTCTCTGTTCTTTTAAGGTTAAAATAAAACTTATCTTTATCTTTTTAAACTACCTGTGCCAGCGGCTTCGTTCGCGTGCATATTGGGTTTCATTTTTTTGCGCGGACCCCTAATCCTTTTTCTAAAATGAAAGTAACCTAAGTTACTGCCCGTGAAAGTCGGTCCAGTCTTCAAAATCGGTTCAGCCGTTTCGTAGATGAGCCGGAACAAACAGACTTACAGACAAAAAATGTTTTTTTTTTTATAAGTAGGTACCGTATTTATGCTTTCATATGCATTTAGTTTAAAACTGTTGTTTTGACATTACAAACAGTCACTTGTTGTATAGATGTTAAGAAGAGTGGAGAAATAGATGTTGATGACAACGCAGATACTTAGGAATATTGCAGTATCGTGCGAGGTGTACCTATAGTATATATTTCCCACGTATACCTAGGATATTACACTTGCATACTGATACATCATGTGACCGTTATGACTGTGGCATATAACTCTGAAACATGAACGGCTGTGGCCAAAAAATGCGATGTTTTCGCAACTCTTTGGACGGTTCTTCTCGTAATTTTCACATAGATTTTTATACCATTGGATCCTCTACCAAACTATTACCTAATCGTAGGCACTCGACAGTCAAAAATATATTGGATTGGCAAAAGCTACTGAAAAACTTATGGCAATCCTGTTGAAAGTCGGTGAAGAAATGAAACGCTTTGAAACCGAGGTTCTCTCAAGTAAAGCATAGTTCTAACCAGCCACACATTCCATTGTTCTACAACCAGTCTTATCTAGCACAAACTTGCTCATCCCACCCAATCATATGTCATCTATCCGTACCTAATAATAATTCACACAATGGCTTCCACTGTTTGCTTCCACACAAACAGGGTAATTCGCCGGTGTATCTACCACTTTATTGCTCTATGAATATTTGAGGGGTGGCCAGAAGTCGACGTGGTTTGATTTAGTGTAAAGTCAAAGTCAAATAATTTATTTCTTAATTGCGTCCCTGTGATAGTATTTTTGTTGATTTCACTGTTTATTGGACGATCGAAATAGACATACTTATTTGCTTATAATGTTAATTATCACGGGTTGACATTATGGATATACACACTAAAAAAAGCAGTAGGTAGACTGTTTTGGACTGGGTAGAAATTATCATATTTAATTATAATGTATAAATAATTAATAATTATAATTATTATTATTGATGAAGAGTGTCCATGGAGTTTCTTGTCCTTTCTTCTCCATAGAGATCTACGTTTTGGAATGGGCAACATCTTCAACTTTCTAACTAACTGACAGACTACTTATTTAATATTGACAATTCAAAAGTCCCTGTACATGGTTTAATTGAAATAAATGCTTTGAGTTTGAGTTTGATGCTTCCCTACCAATAGATCCTTATTACGATTCCTTACGTATAAGATTATGGTTATGCTTGGTAGTCAAATTGACGTAGCAACGCATATGTTTTGCTGAAGAAGTCTTCAGCATAACAAACGGTTTTAAAAATATCACATAACAGACGGTGTTTTTATCAGAGACTGTCTGTTTACACTGACACTAGGTAAAATCTAAATCTTTCGTCTACTATAATATTATTTAATTAGAACATTGGTCATGCCTTTGATTTCTAAAGCCACCGTTCGGGCACAACGTTGCTTACCCATACCACATTATTCGTAAGCGAGCAAAACCTGTGATGAGTGCCTTGCAAATAAATGGGCAGATTCGAATTGACCAATAAAGGCTTCTTTACAATTGTCTTCTTATTTTCAAAGACGATTAAGGAACTAACAGACCGCACTTTGAATTTTAAGCGTCCCATACGAATGTAAACATTATTTGTATAGCATTAATGTTCATTATGATCATCAGCTTATTGCAGGCGACTGCTAGACATAAAAAATCTTACTGAGTAAAAAATTACTTCACAGTAAAATAGTGTTTTTATATATATACACCAACACGCAACGATATAAGCGTAATTCCTAATGTGCATGATTTTGTTTCATACTTAAAATAATTTGATAAACCTTGCAAGCCAATTTCTTCCCCAAAACACAATATCACTATCTTGAAAATTGGCTAAAACAACGGCACCCTATCAATTCAATTTAGAAAGCTAAGTAGTGTACCAGGTAAGGAACCCGTACTCACTACGCTATAAATAAATCAATTCAAAACCGCTTGGGGTGTCCACCTCGCCTGGGGAACTCTAAATTCTTAGAGGGTGTCACTAAATCACCCGTTATTGTTGAATGTACGTACTGTTGCAAATGGTCAGAGGAATTTCGCTGTAATATTATCTAGTTTAGAACGGGGAGAGGATTTGGAGTTAGTTGCTTAGCGATCAAGGCCCTTTTTAATGTAACTGACATTCAAAATAAGAGTACTTGTAAACCATGCTGGTCCTGCTCCATAGGGCAATCTAGAGTCTAGACAAAATAAATATGGTTGCTAATTTAATTGTATAATTTTTATGACATTGATTTTACATTCTGTGATTATTTTAACTCACACACTTAATTGTTAAATTTTTTGGAAAATCGTGTACTTTTACAATATTTGTAAATATGTGAGCACCACGTATCTATGACATAGTTAATTTACCTGTCATTGCTTTATTTTATTTATTGTGGTAGGTATAGTAATTTTAATCTAGGTAAATAGTCGTCACGTAAAAATACAGGTAGTATCAAAATTATTGTAAAATGGAGTTTCTTGCCCACTCTTCTCCATACGAAAATACCTTTTGGATGGAGCAACTAGAAGTCATTCAATTATTTTGTAATTTTTTACGTTCAAAAGTGCCTTTTATGTGCCTATTTGAAATAAAGAATTTGACTTTGACATATTTGTCAAAATACGACAAAATTATCACCTTTTCACGATAGGTTAATAAAGCAGAAATTTATGAAAAAAAAAACTAATAAAATTGTCTGATGGTCGTCTGTCGGTTTTTAACCGACTTCAAAAAAAGGTGGAGATTCTCAATTGGGTTGAATATTTTTTTTATAAGTGCAGGGGCATTTGATAAAAAAAAAACACTTCGCTTCTTTTAACCAGGGGGTAAAAAGTGTTACTTAATTGATTTTGTTCTCCAAATTCATAAGTCACTGGTTTAACAACCACGAAGAGAAGATGGTGGGTACCAATGAAGTGTAGTGTGGTGTGGTGTAGTGTGGTGTGATGTGATGGGCAGGCTGAGAACACATTTATCTCAAAATAATTAGGGAGCTTTCAGTGCTATCGTAACCAAGTTAATGTCTACCTGGAAATCCTTGCAGACATTAAACCTAGCTATATTTGCATGCTGCAGCTGGGTAGATATGAAAACAAATAAAAGCGACTAATACCGTAGCAGTATAAACAAGGCAGCCGATTCGCAAGACAATGTGCCGGGAGCACAGTCCTCGTACAATGCAAGGGCAGCTGAACGAAGAGGTTACTGCCAAATATCAGCGTGACTTCGACAAAAAAAGAATAATTGTGTAACAAAATTACTGGGAATAATATGGGTTAGACCTTTGCCCAGCAGTGGGACAAAATATGTTAATTTTAAAAAAAACTTACTCTAAATAGACATAGACAAATGAAAATCACTTTCGTTTCCTGTTTCTGCACGACTTTAAACAGGATTGACATTAGGCTTTTTGGTAGTGTAATAACTTTTCCATCATCGTTGTCGCTGATAGAATATTAGTTTGTCTTTGGTTTTACTATCCAGGATATCTACCATTTTAACTAGATTTGTATTTCTTTTTATGGTATTTAATGGAGACCTAACATTTGAGATAATCAAACACAGTATAGTGCGCGTGACCGGAAGACGGATCGTATACCTACTCGTATTAAAGAAACTCTAGATGATGATTATGATATCAATCTAAAAGCATTCTACACTCACTACAAATGCACTGTATTTGGCGTAGCATTCCACGGAGAGTGTAATACAATATAAGTCCTGCCAGTCGATTCTGTAAAATTCTCCCCGTGAAAACTTAGGTGAAGTGAGTTTGTTTTTGCTAGGGATTGACACTATTGACAGCTCACTCCACGCTCACTTCACCTATGTTTTCACGGTGAGATGGTTACAGAATCGCACTGCTGATGTGTGTATTAAGGTAAGCCTGTGATGATAGTTGTATGTGTTTTAAAATAAATAAATAAATGTACGCCTTTAGTTACTGCTGCGGTGCTATTCTGTAAAAAGATCACCGTGATAACTTAGGTGAAGTGAGCTTAAAGTGAGCTGTCATTCCACCTGATGCTAGGGATTGACACTATTGACAGCTCACTTTAAGCTCACATCACCTTAGTTTTCACTGTGAGATTTTTACAGAATAGCATTACAGTAGCTATAAAACAGCTGCACGAAGTGTGCACACCGACGAGTGTGGACGGCAGTTGAATCTGTCGTAAACGGTGCCGCTCGTGTGTATGCACACTAAGGTATGTATTATATTATTATCTTCATAACTTATTAAAGCTAAAAGAAATAAATCTCATGCTGAAATTGGTTGAATATTTTTATACTACTAAGTAACTTTTTACTCAGTAACAGACCAGAGTCTGTATTTGTGCCCGGTTGATGGTTACCAAAAGGCTCACCCCCCATAACATGGGACATAAACAAACCTGACTGAATGTGGGTGTACTATAGGTAGGTACACCACTATCTAACCCTTCAGGTATGACAGGTATGATGTTATACCATGTGAACTTTTTACTACAAACTACTCTTTAAATCAAAATAAAAATGTGTAAAATTATTTGCGATGCTAAACCAATTTTTGGAATTGGAAGCAATATGCAGCAGTGCAGTAACGCCTCTATTCACGAGCGCTCAAACCGACTTGCACGGAGGTGCACTCGGTTTCAAGCTTCGTCGACGTGGCTAGGGCGGGTAAATGTCGATATATTGCATCGGTCTATCGATAGTAAATAATTAATACTGTTCAAAAGTATCGCGTCGTTCTAATATTTGTTTTTCGGAGTTAATATAGGTGAAGCTCATTTTGAACAAAAGTTTTCGATATTTATGCTTTGACATACTTTTATACGGCAATATTATTCTTTGAATCTTTGAATATTAATTCTTACTATAAAAAAAATAGAATTAGATTTTTTTGTAGAATTTAAGCTTAACAATCTAGGAATGTGAAACTATATTTACTTATACCAACTTACTGCATTTCAAAGAAATCCCTAAATAGTATGTAGGTGTATGTATAATAACCATAAATAAACCTATAAATAAACAAAGTCGAGTTAGTTACAACATTTATAACTCAAGAATGGCTGGAACGATTTTAATGATCTTTGGGTTGTTGGATTTGTCTTCGCCCCGAATAGCACAATAACTATTACAACATGAGAAAACACACGAAAAAAAATATTAAGACAATTCATTTTCTCACACATTTTGTATTTATTGATTCTGAGGCGGTAGGTACAGACGCCAGCACATCAAGCTACTACAATCTGTCAAATTTCTTTAATAGATTTGCAATTTTATCGCTAAAGCGTAAGGTTCAAAGTTGATTGGGAAAATTTGACAGTTTCGGGTAGGTTGATGTGCTGGCGTCTGTACACTGTTCACCGGGGCAGCAAGTATTGTATAATATTACTATCGATATAATTAAGCAACAATTAACCACATCCTTATCCGCATAAAAGTTTGATCAGGCCCCCTCATTACGTTTTTTTCATGTGAATACTTCAGTAGGCTGGCCCGTGATTTTACCAAAGCTTGTGGTGGATGGCAGAATACAAACCTAAGTTTTACCGTCCACTTGACCTTTATGTATGTATTTCGGAGATTCAGGCAAGCTAGACTAACTATCACAAGCTAGATAGTCCGATCGAATCTGTCTCACAATCAAACAATATTTTTTTTTAAACATATATCGTTTGTTTTGAACAGTTGTTTTTCTGCCAAAATTGGATGGAATTGTGAAATAGTTTTATCCTTTTCCATAATTAGGTGCCTAGACTTGACTGAACTGATGGCCCTTAACAGTGTAGCCACCTTTTAGACCTGCAGCGGGGTAGCAATGGAACAAATTGGTAACAATGGCTTAAATTTTGAGAGTTCTATAGCATTCATTGCGTTACGTTGTTGAGCAGACAATTTTTTAGAACGTATGAAGCAATGAAATAGCAATATCCTTCAAAATTATTCAGATTATGATTGAAAGTGTGGTATGCAATTAAAGCGCAGGAACTAGTTATAGCACTAGTGATGAAATTATTGGGCACGCAAGAATAATACTCTTACGAGCTTGGGGTTTGTGACAATAAAAACTGCCGATTTATTAACCAAAAAATGACACTTTAATCAACAACACTAATAACAACTCAAACACACTAATTATGAAACACAATTGCACTTCTGATCGCTCTAAGTCGCACTTGAAGATCGCTTTCGATGTGTTCGCTTATAGCGCTGTGTATCCAACCTGTCCGGCTCGCGGCCCACGGCCTTATATAGTGCCTGAGAGAGTTCTAGAACCTTCTACTGTAGGAACATCTAGAATGTTCGAGTACATACCGGTCCCGACTGACCAGATGTCGATTGTTCTCGAAAGTTTTAGCGTCGACATTTCTAGAAGGATCTTGACTCTACTAATTCTGCTACCCGATACTAGATGGCGCTAGTGGTAACTAATGTCACCATGTACCAGGCATTAATTGTGGCGCGCAACATTACTATTTCTTACTCATCATACCACCTGCCTAGCCTTTGCCTAAAAAGCCCCTTTGGCAGAATCATAAAAGGATAACATTATGAATCATAATGGACAGTTAACTGTTAAGTTAATCGTATGAAATCCCATTGGTGAAGGATTTTTCAGTATTTTTTTTTTGTCTGTGCTAAAACACCAATCAATCCAATCCCAATCTCTTTGATTATACCTTCGTAGTGCAGCGAAAAAAAGAAAAACACGGGCTGTCTTCGCCATATTATGATTCATAATGTTATCCTTTTATGATTCTGCCAAAGTGGCCTTTTTAGGCCCCCTGGTCAGAAGCTTAAGTTTGAACTTCTGAAACTACTAAAGTGTAGTTGAGGTCACTAGTTAAGTGACATTTTCCTTTACAAGTGCATTCAGTGATTACAGTTCCCTCAATATATCACTTTGGAAAGGAAAATGGCAGGGAAATGTTTGCTTTGGGAAGGGAAATTGCCTTACAGGTAATGCATGCCTGAAGGAATATCTAATGTGACGTACTTTGTTATGACAACGTATAATTTTTGTATAATGAATAAGCAATAGAAAGATTGCTAAGCGTGTCTGTTCGATTTAATGTCGTTATAACACTGCCTATTGTTTTACAGCACTTACTAACTTGAACTCCGCGTTTACACCAAGATATACAAATAGAATTCTACAAGTTGAGTACCATGGTGCGTTTATATCGTTTACACCTAAAATAAGTTCTGAAGACTAATTGTAAGTAGGTAGGTACCTAAACATAAATTGTCAATAAAGATGAACAAACAAAATACTAAAATAGGAAACAATAATATATGTCTTAAACAACGTCAATTCATTTGTACGATACAAGTTTTATACAAGGTGTAACGTTAAACGCGCAAAACCTCTTAAGAGGTCATTGTACTTATCATTATGAACAACTTTTACTATGGGACCCAAGCTGAAATCGCGAAAAAAAATCAGTTGTTCCCTACATTTATGCTCGCATAACTCGTCAAAATCTACTAAATAGCTGATTTTTTTTTGCGATTTCTGGTTTAGTCGATTTGTACGATAAATAAAATGGCCTCTTAAGAGGTTTTGCTCATTTAACATTACACGTTGTATACGAAATAATTATGTTTTTGAACAGTTTTGTGGAAAACAAGTAGGTATACAATGAGCACTGAAAGAAATAAGTAGTAAATAAAAATGAAAAACATTAATCTGAACTGCTTTAAGGCTCCTTCAAATAGGCGCGACACAACACACGGTGAGCGGTGCCTTTGTGTCGCGCGCGATTATATCGCGTGCCGCGCCTGTTTGTAGAGCCTTTAAACAGTTCCTTATGAGCCTAACGTTCAAAATAGTATTTTTTACTGAAGTGAGCGTGGAGTGAGCTGTCAATTGTCATTTCTTAGCAAAAAACAAACTCACACCACCTATGTTTTCACGGTGAGATTTTTACAGAATCGACCGGCTGATCCGAAAACAGGTAAAGCTTGAGGCAAAATGTTACCGTCATGACAGTAAACTTAAACGTTTCAAGTAGCTAAAAGGTCACAAAATTAACTGTTTTATTCATTTGGATATATCGTTCAAACCATTGACATTTACTTACATTACAGTAATGGTGGTTATCCTTTTTTTTTGTTTTTTTTTTTAGTAATGTTTAAACATTAACAGACATTAACAGACAGACATTAACAGTAAAAGACAAAAAAGTAACTTTAATGATTGATCATTAAAGTTACTTTTTTGTCTTTTACTGTTTTACAAACATTTCTTCTTGCTCTATAAAGTCAGTAAGTCTTAATGAAATCGGTTTAATGTAGTTATTTTTTTCAGTACGGTCAAAATATATTGAACCGCAATATTTTTTATTACCGTCGTCTAATTTCAACTCATGGGGCTTCAGAATCATGTTCTCCATCTATGGTAACGGGCTGCGCGTCGAAGGGATGCCACCCTGTATTAAAATAACTTATTACATGTAGTACTTTAAAGTAAAACCAGAGAAGCTGTATAAGTTTCTACAAACCCTCGATTCTCGATTCGAAGTCGCACTTGACCATTTTTTTCATTTATCTTTTTCATTACCTACGCACAAAATAAACAAAATAGTTTTTAATATGGAATGGGACACAAACACTCCCTGAAGCCATAGCGTGCCTCGCCAATAAACAAATTGTTACCTCTGTTTATTAAAAAAAAGTTACAACCACAGATTAAAAAGTTCCCCGCGTCTGTAAACTCCAATTAAACGCAAGTGAAAATAAGTCCACATGGGGACAACGAATTTTTATTTCTGAAGTTGCCGAAGAAAAAATTCTAATTTCTTTTTACGACATTAAGTTACTTACAAGTCGGAGGGACTGGGCGCGAAGGACTAATTAATTTTTTTTGGAAACCTCCCGAATAACGACCGCCGAAGTTGGTTCCCGCCATAATTGGAATATTTACGCGCCGTTTCATTACTCCGGGCTGTTTTTTAATTACCATTTTTTTTGCAATTAATTTTTGGCAATTTTTTCGAATCGAGTTTTGAACGAGTTTTTATTTTATTCGGTGGCACGTTTTTTAAAAGCTAAGCCCATTAAATATTTAGTGATTGAATTGAGGCATTCTGTTTGCTATTTGTAAAATAACAGCGTTTGCCATAGTGGTTTCAGTTGTTTTTAGGTTTTGTGAATCGAGGTGGACATTTCCGAAGCTAATTATTAGTTCATGCTTGATACTTTATAATGCCTATACAATTACATAAATATGGTCGTCATCACCGTATCCGGTGACAGCGACCCAGACTAAGTATCTTTCCTTTCGTGACCTCTAATAATTATAATGTTATCAGCATTTCTATATAATAGACCACACATACCTACCTGTGTTATTTCCTCACAGTTTTTATTCCCCAAAGTTTCATCTTCATGTAGTTTTTAGAAAACGTTCCTCTTTGTGCAGTTTTTAAACAAAAAGTTGCGGCGCGTTCCCTGCCGCCGGGACCTACATTCATAATCTGATCCAGGATTTCACCCAAATTCAGCTCGCACTTAATTCGTTCAGGGAATTAGTTTCGTACGAACGTAATTAAGGAAAGTTTTCGGATTAACCACCTTGTTTTTCCACTTGTAACGTCCATTGTAACTTGGTCTCCTGACCCCCCTTCGTTTGTACAAAGAGCGGGGTTTTGAGGGCGTTTGTTTGTGGGACGGGAGGTCCGTGCAAAACGGTG
The DNA here is from genome assembly GCA_963855955.1 of Luperina nickerlii. Taxonomy (NCBI): domain Eukaryota; kingdom Metazoa; phylum Arthropoda; class Insecta; order Lepidoptera; family Noctuidae; genus Luperina; species Luperina nickerlii. Next base: position 7,810,491 of record OY979662.1, read on the forward strand.
GTTGTCACAACATTTTTCGGCCACTTATTTAGTTTTAGTTTAGTTACGGTGTTTCGGAAACTCGGCGCCCCCTAGACAGTGAGATATTCGCTAATTTCGTTGTTGCAAATTTGTTTTGTTGTCGGCTGTTTTCCTCGCGGCTTGCGGTGACAACGGCTGTTAGCAGCTCGTATTTTTAACTCTAAAAAATTGCGGTCGTAATTTACTTGCAACAGCGCTTTGATGTGCTCTTAGTTTTTTAAAGCTGAAATAAGGTTTAGCGTGTAATAATTTGCATGATTATTCTCCTACACAACTGGGGCGCACTGTGTGACCAAGAGACTGAAAGTTCTTTTTCAGGGTCCATTATCTTTCGGCCCTAAAAGTAACGGTAGAGAGTTGAGAGGGACCATTTCAGGTGTTGGAGAGCAACGGGGAGCAAGGTTATGCGCAAAACTCTTCAACGAATAAGATCAAGAAATTATATTTATAGAACCTTCAGTCATACGTACATAAAAAAAAACCTTCTCTTAAAAATCTAAAGTCTGTATGTACCTACAGTTCCGTCTGTACCCAAACGTGAATATTATTTCAATCATTTCTACATAACTGGCACCCTAGAGGCTACAACCAAGGAGAAGCGTTACTTTTGAAAAAAAAAACAAAAGAAAATTCAAGGGAATGCCCGACATAAATTGTACTGCTCGTGGGAGCTAGCGTTTGCATACCCGCCGAGTAGGGGGTGTATCTTTTTAGGTGAACTAAGGACTTCGTTTGTTTTCTGCATTCTCACTTTCATTTATTCTGCCTTTTTGTTTTTGTTTATCGTAAGTATACACTTAAAACAAGTTATAAAGAAGATATACAAAAGTTGTCATAAATTTCAAAAATTAGAATAAAATAGTCGAAAGAGCGTCAATGACATGTATTATACATGGTTTACACACGACATGTTTTTGACAAGACTTCTGCAAAACATGTTTAAAAACAATGTTTTGTATGAACTTTGAATGCATCATCAGTACCTACGAGCTTATAAATATGTATTCATTCGTAAACAAGAATCAGTTGTCTAAATGCTGAAAAATACTTAGCTTTTATACCGAACAACGCTGCTTTTCTTGTCTGAATTACTAAAGTAAGATGGCATGAGATTTCGATTTAGACAAAATTAATGTGATAGGTGATTAATTTTATGTAATTCTTACCATAGGTACGTGTGTGTATAAAAATAGTAACATTCGCACCTAACATCTAGGTAGTGATTGATGCAAAAAACGAAAGTAAAAAACGAAAAACACTTGTATTATTGCTTAGACTGTATAGCTATATATGTAGCTTTTTATCTAGATAGATAATCTCTGATTTGACCTGCATACCAATTGCGTAACACATTTTAAATCACATCACAATCCGATGGATTTTGAGATCCGTCGAATTGTCAATATTGTTTGTTACGCAGTTTTTCCGCAGATCTAACCCCGGATTCTACCTAACGGAAAAAGAAACGGATACCCACACGTAGTTCCACTTACCTATCTATCAACATCTATGCTGTTCTGGTAACATCCTCTTTTTTCCACCAAACAATCCTACAAAAAATTATGTTCCCAAATCACAGCCATCCTACCCTACGCACACACTCACACGGCCCTCATACGTCACACATACGTGTTCCGTTTAGGGCCGCGCGCACTATGTGCTCCCAGCCGGTGGAACATGATTTCCCGCGTGGTGCAACCCTGGATGAGGCCGATGCTTTAAAAGCTTTTATCTTGTGTAGGTACCTACGTCTTTTTGATACTGCTTAGATAGAAGGTTCGGTTGTGTTTTGTTTGTGAGATGGGAGTTTAATATTAGTACTGCTGCACAACAGAGCACGCAGTCGCCAGCACCCTAATTACGTAACACACTTTGAATTACAATCTAAATCATTTTGAAGGATATTGCTTCATAATTATGTTCGTTTGTCAGCTCGACAACGTAAATAGCGCAATGAAAGTCGGAACTGTCAAGCCATTGCTACTGTTTTTGTGTTACGCAATTACCCCGCTAGTCGGCCGCGTGAGACGGCATTGTCAACACTTTCCATACAAACCAAGCGTGTCAGTGGGCACCCGTTTACACAAAAATCAATTCTGTCAATGCCTGTGACAGCTGAATTTGCGCTCAGTACATAATGCGCCGACACAATATTCTTTTTTTTAAGTTTTTTTTTTTAACCTAACCCTACCTACCTTTATTTATTATTAGTAATGGCGACTCTAGTCACTGCCGACGCGGTGAATCCGTACTCTGTGTGCTCCAACGATAAAACTAATATCTCAACTTTCAGTCGTGAAAAATTGTCGATTTACTATAGTTATCTAGTTATAATGGTAGAGTACCATCTAATAATAATTATCTACAGAGCCAAATTCTTGTTATGCTTAATTGTTAAGTTATCATGGTTACTAAGATGTGCATGAATGTAGGTCCCTACCGCGAAAATCGCGATGACCGCCGCATAGCAACGTCCGCCATTTACCGGTAAAATAAGTTGGTGTGTTTTCCTAGAGACTTTCTTAGCACCGTAAAGTCAAACCCCGATGCCATCATTTCCACGACGGCCGGCACTGCGGCCGTTATGTGGTGGCCAACTCTCTTCTAGAATGTTGCAGCTTTAGGGCGAATTGCACCAATTAAACTGAACGCGATCAGTAAATCTAAACTGTGTTCAAAAGCTGTCAGTGTTATTTTGTTGTGGAATATGATTGGTGAAATATGGAAGGTAGAAGGTAGGTAAAGAGAAGCGTCTCATATGGGGGGAAAGTTGAAAAAGTGTCCAGTTACAAGCAGTAAATAACAGTTCAAAAACCCTCTAAGATGGCGCTAGCGTAAGCAAAGGGTACGGTATGAATGTAGCAGTTGTTGACGGATTAAAGTATGAAGAGTTAGAAAATTTAATATTTTTAGAGACTAGAGTAGTTAGTGACAGCCCAGTATTTACGTAGTCCAAAATAATTTTGTAAACATAACCTAAAATTACTGATGTGAGTTTACCCTGGTGCTACTTTGGTGCCATCCTAATTTATCGCAGTTTGACGGACACTTCACAACAGAGACAGTTCTCCTTACCTGTACTCTCCATAAATGGTGAAATTCGCCCTTAGGTTGGTACGGTATTCATCAAATTACATTCATCCAACACTATAATATAATACGACTATAATATCTACCGCGCTGATGGCTAGTCTCTCTCCGCTGAGATTTGTCGCCATGGCCGAAATTCGGGATTATATTTGGGTGTATATACCCATATGCAGAGTAGGTTTATTTACACTCTCGAGCATATTTAATATCCTAAGAAATACGAGTGCTCGTGGTATCGAGCAGTGGTTGTCTCAGGGGAAACAATGAATAAAATAAAATGAATTGGCAGTATTTTGTCCGTTTTATTACAAATAAATACTATAAATGCTACAATACAAATTATATTACTCACAAAATTATTCTTCAGTAATGAAACATATAAAATTATAGTAATAAAATCTAAATAAACACACATATCGTCAATTCTTTGGCGAACTTTAAAAAGGAATATTTTTATAAAAACCGAATTCAAAAAGACTTAAGGGACTTACGAAAACAGTACTTATGTTAATGTTATATTTACAAAGGTACCAAAAAATCATGGCACAATATTTTTTAAACATAGGAAAGCCTCATAACCTATTTTAATTTATTTCAAGCTATTTAAATACTTCTAAGTACGAAAATGCAGATAGTAAATGCAATCTGTAAGTACAAACGAATAAAAAAAATGTTTTGATTTACAGACTTAGGAATACGAAATGGGGACACGGTGCGTGAGTTTTCCCATAGAATACACCCTTTTCTTCAGTGGGAACCATGAAAATGTTAGACTGTTATTTTTTTGAAAAGCAACGTATTCATTGGGGAATCTTAATATTTTACAGGTAGTCATTATTTAAAGTTAAAACTATAGTAACTTAAGACACTTTTAGGTTTCAAGAAATATTTAAGGCAAGGTTCTGTTTATTTTTATAATTTTTCTGGGTTCCATTATATAATCTGATAATTCGCAGAAATATTCATGAAAACCACTTTTTTTATAAATATTTGACAAAGTAGGTATAGTTTATCAAAATAGTGAAATACCTATAGGTACTTACTTCATTAGAAAATTAAAAAAAATTAAATACATTAACAGTTTTGTTTAATCAATTCGTGTTGCACAGCACCTGTTTTTCAATACACGTTTCAATATGACACCAAACCACACCTTTTAACACCAAATCTATTTTCTTATCATCTCCAGCTGTTGGTGGTACTCGGTCCTGTTATCGCGACATCTACCTAAAGCTGGCAGGTCTACTGGGGCCCTCAGTGGGCTCTAGGACAATCCTCTTGAAGCAACCCTCGGGCAGCTGGTTGAGGATTTCTTTTATGTTATCAACCTCCAAACTAAGGTGGACGTGCTCATCCTCGTACTGTTTCATCCACCTGTTTCAGAATATTATTTTTATTAATAAAATAGAAGGAACTCACAGCTACACATCAAGCTATAAATTTCTAGAATAAGCTGACTTCTGATTGTATGAAAAACCTATACAATGCGAGCTCAGCTAAAACTGGAAATGTATATCTTGATGTATCGCCGTGTGTACGTATGTAAAATATTTGACACAACTATTGATCATAATATGTAACAAGGACGGGGGGTTTCCAAAAATCATGAAATAATTGTGTATGGAAATGTTTAAAGGCGACTAATAAACTAACAAGGCGAAAGATGTGAGTGGAAACGCCGGGAGGGGACACCCAAGGAGAACATACAGTGACCTTATGGTGATGTTCTTTAGAAAGTTCAGGTGCGTAGTAATCGCAACCGGCATGCGTGTATGACCAAGATGTATGAACGTTAACGAGGCTAAATGACTATGTAAGGGTCGTAGCAGATAGCGTTCTGTAGTTTCTGACTACCCCATGGAAATAAGGCGTGAGTTTATGTATTTAATATGTATGTATGAAATTCGTGTGACGTCATCTATGGATGGCACTAACTAAGTACTATTAGTTATTCTATGGGATGGCCAACTACACTGGTTCGCGGAACGTAAAGGTTAAGTAATTATACTTTTATTTTCTAATTAATTTTTCCCACATTGCAAACACTATGGTTGCCGCCAGATAACAAACAGCCGTTGATATCCGTCTACCAATGTTTTCCAATATTTCAAACCATACGAAAATGTTAAGGTAGTGTCGCTAACACTATCAACACAAACGTATCGCGACAAGGAGCGTCCTTGACGCTATTAAAATAAAATAGAAGAACCTTGAAACTCGACCGAAGCAGTATTGGCGACAGTTTTTATATGACGAATGATCTAAGTATATCGAATAAGTTTGGACTTTTTGATGCAAGTCGGATCAATGACTTTTATTTTTTTGTTATCGGGTAGAAACCATAGTCACCTTTTCGAACTCTCATTTTAGTCGGAACCATGGCATTAGGTAATTATTCGTAGAAAGTTTTTTCCCCGTGGAAGTGAAATTTAACCGATCGTGTTGGTCGCGAACACGGAACAGGCGAAGGTGCGATCCACACAATACAGGGTGGCATGGCATGGTTTAAGTTTGCGCGTCGATGAGACATCGAATTTTTTTGTTATCGGGTAGAAACCATAGTCACCTTTTCGAACTCTCATTTTAGTCGGAACCATGGCATTAGGTAATTATTCGTACAAAGTTTTTTCCCCGTGGAAGTAAAATTTAACCGATCGTGTTGGTCGCGAACACGGAACAGGCGAAGGTGCGATCCACACAATACAGGGTGGCATGGCATGGTTTCAGTTTGCGCGTCGATGGGACATCGAATATGATTCTAGACCCCATGATTAGATGATTAGAGAAAAAGAGAGAGAAATTTTTCGTCGCCGTTATAAATAAAAAAAATACAGCAATTTTTTTGTTTGATAACCAATGAAATATTTGAACGCGGGTTCAGATCAGTTCAATCATCTACTGAATCCATGGTAACAAGTTGCGCGTTGATGTCCCTGTCACTCTGTTTATGTACAGTCTCATCCTAGTGTGAACTTCATCTGTTTTGGGGAGTTCCGGAGCATGTTTTGGTGCACACTAAAAGCTCCTACAAATAGGCGCGACACGCGATATAATTGGGCGCGACACAAAGGCACCGCTCGTTGCGCGACTTGCTGTGCCTTTGTGTAGCGCGCGTTTTTATCGCGTGTCGCGCCTGTTTGAAGGAGCCTTAAGACTGACCTATACGGGGTGGTTACGGAACACACATAAAATGGCAATCGATGGTAATGCCTTAGATTTTGAGAGTTCAGCTACGTTCATTGTGACATTTACGTTGTAGAGGAGATGATTTTTTTCAAACCTATGAAGCACTGGTTTAGGTATTTCCTTAAAAACGTTCGGTGTGTTCGGAAAGTGTATTACTGCACAAGCTGCAATTTGGGTGCTGCCCCCAGCACGCAAATTGCAGCTTATGTTGCAATTTGCTTGCTGAGTGCCTAGATAAGTGGCAATCGCATTCGAAGCGTTCCGTATGTCTACAACGACTTTCAACAGGATTGCCAAACGCCAATCCAACCAGCAATCCATCAATATTTTTTTTAGTTTTTCATTATCGATATCGCTGACAAAATGTCACTTTGTCTAGCCCTCTTACGTAGCTGTCTGTGGCTGTATGTCCGAAACTTTTGGTTACGTACCTCTGATGATTATTCTTGGCCTCAGTCAAGCTCTTGATCTTGCCGTCCAAGTCGACTGCTATGAGGTCGCTCTCAGCCTTATCCAAACTCTCCTCTAAAATGATATAATTCGAATTCATGAGTGATATGTCAGTAGTTCGTTATACTCGCACATGGCATGGATACAGCATAATTAGTCTTTAATGTTTGCACTGCTGGGACACAAGCCTTCTATTGATGGGAGGGGTTATCTAACACCCGCACCCGCATAAGCCTTGTGCGGGTTGATAGATGTCACATATCTTCGAATTTTTGTTATAGGAAGGACATCACCTCAGCTCACGATGTTTTCCTTCATTATTTTGAAAGCAATGGTAATTAAATAATTTACACCATGCAAAGGCCTGTAGGGGTTCGAACTCGCGAACTACAACTCGATAAGTCGCGGCCGTATCTACTGAGCTAACCACTGCAGTGCGATTCTGTAACCATCTCACCGTGAAAACTTAGGTGAAGTGAGCGTGGAGTGAACTGTCAATAGTGTCAATTCCTAGCAAAAACAAACTCACTTCACCTAAGTATTCCCGGTGAGATTTTTACAGAATCGACCGGCTGCTCTACACACAGCACACACAAGATTTGAGAGGATACAGCATGATGCGATAACCGAGAGGTCTGTCATTGTACTCAGCGTTCTATTATTTTCAGAACGCGCCAAAGAAATGAAATTGTCCTGAATGAAAAGACAATACTATATGGGTATGAGGACCAGGGTGGAAAGTTTCTCATTCTCCAAAGAAAAGGGAGGATTCTCCGAGCAGACGGGTGTTGTGTCTGGTGGGCTGGTGCCCGACGGCTGATGTCAGGATATTGTACATAATATTATTATAATATGCAAGTCACGGAAAACTCTGTCACCGCGATGCAGGATTTATGTGACGTCGGATTTTTGATGCGTATTTTACACGTGGCTTTGTAGATTTCGCCACAATACTTTAGAACTACTCACGTAATCGGTCGAGGGCCTGATCATCCAGTGTGGGCAGGTTTTGCAGCTCATCCATGATGACCTTCAAGTCGTCCAGACCTTTAGATACCTGCTTCTCAGCCTCCCGAGCGTCAGTGTTCGCTTGACCAACCTAATGAAGTTAGATAAACGTCAAAATAGTACCCTTACCTACATGGTTTTATCGAGTTATTCCGGTCTGATCCCCTGAACGGACGGCATTACAATCCAGTCGCCGAGAAAATGCGTGCCTGACTCCTGTTTTTGCGACAATATTAAAATTCTAGTAGCTAATAAAGATCCAATTAGTACTTCTTCTTCTTCTCTTCGTTTAATGGCTTTTGCGGAAAAACCACCACAATTTAGCCAATGTCAAGTGTAAAAATGTAAAAATAGTATACTCGGCAACGTTGTACGGTTCAATCAATAAAAATCTTCCAAAATCATTCGTAATCTTTGGCAGCCATCGTAATGGCTCATCCAATTAGTAAAACACGTATTTGTTTGTGTGACAGTGACAGGTGTCAAGAACGCATACGCTCTTCGGTCGCATTGTGAATTTTATTCATTGACTTATATAATTACTAGCGATTTTATTTTATTTTCCTAGTCATACACGTCACGAACGCAGTCATTAAGAGGAAATGCGGTCGGAGACACTCTTGAAAAAGCCTAATTAAATAGTCATAATCCGAGGTTTGGCTTTCGCCTATTTCCTCCTCCAATATTGGACCAATAAATAGAGATATTTTATAAACTGAATAAGGATATATATTGCATCCCTTTGATTTTTTTTTCATTAATAGTTGTCGAATTTGTACACTAGGCAGGCTAGGCAGGCTATTCGTTACTGTTTTGATGTGACACAAATTTATTTTTATTTATTTCTTAATTATGCATACACATTACACACATCACGATGCAGTATAAAACTGATTTACATCCGTCACCTCACACATCAGGTCCAAACGAAAACCAGCGTCAGGCACTAGTTGTCTGGCATTTTTGCTAAACTGGGCCTTTTTGGCGCAGCCGTGAGGCACATTTTCCAGCTAATTTCTTACATCGGGCTTGGATTTTTTATTTTTATCTGATGTTCGACTATTATCTAACTATCTGGTGTATTGTGTGTCTTTTAATCTGTGCTAAATATATTTTCTTTCTTTCTAATTTTTTTTAAATGACAACCTTTCTTCCTCTATTTGACCTCTATAAGGGATGATTTTATTAAAATCCTTCATTATTCCAACTTCGTTATCAAAGAAACTCTCGTGCAATATTTCATGCTTTTATTTAGACTCCAGTGGTTTAGGCTGTGCATTTCTGTTTTTTTAGGGTTCCGTAGTCAACTAGGAACCCTTATAGTTTCGCCATGTCTGTCTGTCCGTCTGTCCGTCCTCGCTTAATCTCTGTGACCGTTAGCACTAGAAAGCTGAAATTTGGTACCAATATGTATATCAATCACGCCGACAAAGTGGTAAAATAAAAATTGGAAAAAAATGTTTTATTAGGGTAGCCCCCCTATATGTAAAGTGGGAAGTGATTTTTTTTTTAATTTCAACCCTAACGTGTGATATATTGTTGGAAAGGTATTTAAAAATGAATAGGGGTTTACTAAAATCATTTTTTGATAATGTCAATAATTTCGGAAATAATCGCTCCAAAAGTAAAAAACAATGTGTCCCCCCCCCCTCTAACTTTTGAACCATAAGTTTAAAAAATATGAAAAAAATCTGCAAAGTAGAACTTTATAAGGACTTTCTAGGAAAATTATTTTGAACTTGATGGAAACAACAGTTTTTGTACAAAAAAGACAAAAAATTGTACAAAATAATTTCTGGACTGTTTGTAGTATAATCGTATATGCAAGCATTTTTTTAACTTCGTTTACATATTTTATTATCCTGAACGTATCCCTTTGTGTTCGCGCTAAAAACCGTCACGAGTTGGAGTGCCTGCCGCGGAGCGTGCAATGATGCACGCTCCGTGTTCGCGCACGTACCCACTACCGGGAGCAGTTGCAGGAGCGCGGAGCGCTGCTGGAGCGCGAACATAATGGATACCCACTTTTAAACTTATAAGTGGGAACACTTATTGTGACGGACGGGAAACTACGGAACCCTACACTGAGCGTGGCCCGACACGCTCTTGGCCGGTTTTTTTTTTAACAGGATATGGTTACGTACCTTCATTTTAGCATCTCGGGTGAGTTGCATGTTGTCTGCTGCCTCCTTCTCTAGGCTTCCGATCTGCATGGCTGTTTCTTGGACGCGAGCTGTTGAAATAGGTTTACTATATGTATTATAAACGTAATCAACTACAGTTGCGATATTTGTAAATATGTGAGCACTTTTTATTATATATCTCGACCAAACGATGAAATGGTGAGCGCGAGCCAGCGTTGGATTTACATGGGCTGGTAACAAATAGACGTCGAGTGCGTACCTCACGTACAAGAACTGTTCGAGGAACCAGGTAAAGGCTCCTACAAACAGGCGAGACACGCGATATAATCACGTGCGACACAAAGGCACCGCAAGTCGCACAACGAACCCCTCGTTGCGCGACTTGCGGTGCCTTTATGTCGCGCGCGTTTTGATCGCGATTAACGCAAATAACCAGAGGGGCAATTCTACTAATTTTAACAACGTTCACAGTCTGATCTCAGTCTCAATCTGTCAAAAAATACTTCAAATTTCCCTACATTTTGACAATTTTTTGACATTTCTTTGTCGCCGAGATGAGACTGCGACTAGATTTTGAACGTTTTAAATTAGTAGAATTGGCCTACAGGTATACATTGTCTTCATATATAATAGCATATTCAGTCTATAATGCTCCCACTACACTACTGGGACATAGGCCTCCTTTCTGTGAGAGGGTGTGGGCTATAATTCACCACGCGAGCCCAGTGCGGGTTGGTGGATGTCACATGTCTTCGAATTATTGGTTCTAGGATATGCCGGTGATCACGATGTTTTCCTTCACAGCTGGAGAGCAGTGGTGATGAAATGAAAAAGAAAGTGGCAAAGTTGGGTTGTACTGGGGTTCGAACTTACCACCTACAACTCGTAAGTCGGGGCAGATACCTCTGAGCCATCACTGCTCATATATAATTTATAATTGCCCATTCTTCTCTGCATGAAACTGCGTTTTGGAAGGGCCATCTAGAATATTCTACGATTTTTCCAAATGTTATAGAGGTACGAGGAACAGGGTGTAAAGTTCACTCATCCTCCATAGAAAAGGGAGGATCCTCCGACCAGATGGGTGTTGTGTCTGGCGCGCAACTGCCCGATGATTCATGTCGGGTCGTTGTATCTATGCTAGTTGCGCGGTAAACTCTGCTTGCGCGATGCAGGATTTTGCGTGACGTCAGTATGACGCGTTGTTCGAATGTGGTGTAATAGATTAATGATTTAAATTTGAATTAAAACATCATCTGCCTAGCCTTTTCCCAACTATTTTGGGATCGGCCTTCACTACAGAATAAAAAATTTCTGAATTCGAATTAAATACATTATTATAATTAATCTATGCAAAGCTGACGTAGTACGAGTACATTACAAAGCAAGCAACGTCTATCAACATCGGTCAGCGGTTTTCCTTTCAAACGTAATCGTCTGGAAGTTATTATTATTAAATTATTTAACGCTTGGTGTGCGTCATTGCAAGGCACACCAACCTCTACCCAAATCTACTCTATTTCCACTTCTCTCTAAGTATTTAAAGCTTCTAAGGACCAGCACTCTAATTTTGTAACACATCCCACTTTCAATCAAAATCTGAATCATTTTGAAGGAAATTGCTTAATCCATTGCTTCATATGTTCAATGAGATTGTCTGCTCAACAACGTAAATAACGCAATGAATGTTGTTGAACTGTCAAAATGAAAGCCGTTGCCGCTGTTAGTGTGTTACGCAATGAGGGTTTTCTGAAATGACGTTCGCCAGGTGGCAGCACTGACACGTCAGGTCCAGACATCTGTCAAAGAGCCTATATTTTCTTTAGTCATGACTGAATGATGAACGAATGAATGAATCGAATGATGAACGTCATCATATATTTTAAATTGGAAGACCGCTTGTCACAGTAGTGCCAACTGATGTCGTAAATTTTCACGAAAACCCTCATTACCCAGCTGGTTTTGTTGAAGCAGTCCAGCCCATCCCGCCATTTCAATTTGGGCCTGCCGTGATTTCGCTTGCCAGAGGGACTAGAAGTATTTGGATACAATTTACCAATTTAGAGAGTTTGTTTAATGAATACTAACTGGACAGTTTTTCAGCTTCGAAGCGCAACTTGGAAGCGTCAGCTCTGGATGTCGACGACTTCTTCCTGACTTCAAACGCCGCCTGAAAAATAATTACAAATTACTTAGCCATAGGTTATTTTTCAGTAATTCTATATTGATACAAGTTAAGCCGCGTACCTACTGCCATAGAAAATTCAAAAGGGATATTCTTTCTCTTTTAAGTAACTGTTTTTTTTTTTTTTGTTTTGTTGTATTGCTTTTTATTTTAGTTCGGCAGTTATTTTAGTTCAATAGATTTGATGCCACCAACTGCATCAGAACGCTTGAAGCATGAGCTTGTTTTGAACTTTTTAGTTGCAGTCGCGTTTTTTATTTTTCCAATACTTTAATTTACAAAAAAAAATCAGATTTTTTAACGATTTTTTATAAACAAAAATTGAGAATCGACGAGCCGATAGACACCTCATGTATTAAAAACCATCCAGCCGTTAGGATGCTTCGAGGGTTACCTATAAATAATCTCAATAGTACAAAGATACGCGTGAAAAACGCAACATTCGGATTACAATAAGTAAGATTGTTTACCTCTGAAGCCTTATCAGCGTACTCCTTCTGCGCTTGCTGTGCCAAGTCTCTGGCCTCCTTTGCCTTATCACTGGCGGTGTACAGCTGCTCCGTGATGCTGTTGATGCTGTCTTCAGCTGCGGCGATCTTCTGCTGCACTGACGGCACGTCTAGAGCTGCCTGCTCGGCCAACTGACGGGATTCTGTCACTTGATCGCTGAACTCTGTGGGATAAAGAGATGGTAGCTGTACGAGGATGATTTGGCACGTGGCTACATTCAGAACTAACGCCGCCATCTTGTTTTTTCAAAACAATTTGACACATGTTTACCTGCAGCGCATCCTTCAGTCCGTTCACAGTTATTTTACCTCTGACAGCGGCAACCTTATTGTAACATCAATAAAGATCACTGTAATTTTGACAGTGATGCAAAATCAGAAGTAAAAGAACTGTGAATAGGCTGTAATGTAAAAGTCATTCGAGCGCTAACAGAGGGGCGATTATACTAATTTTAACAACGTTCACAGTCTGATCTCAGTCTCAATCTGTCAAAAAATACTTCAAATTTCCCTACATTTTGACAAGTTTTTGACATTTCTTTGTCGCTGAGATGAGACTGCGACTAGATTTTGAACGTTTTAAATTACGAGAATTGGCCTTCTGATCATCGTACACTGTACTTAAGATTTTACCTTTTTGGTATTTTGGAGTTTTGGGGTTTTTTTGGAATTTCTTCTCGTATAGAAGAAATCTAATGCAGTGAAACGGTCTGAAGCAAGCTGATTAAAAAAAAAACAGGCACCTTTACTACGTATTAAAACTATGAATACTAGCTCCCGCCCGCGGCTTCGCCCACGAGCTATGTCGATAAAAACTATTCTATGTCCTTCTCCGGGATGCAATCTATCTCTCTGTCAAATTTTATCGAAATCCGTTCAGTGGTTTCGGCGTGAAAAGGTAACATACAGACAGACAGAGTTACTTTCAAATTTATTATGGATTTCTCCTAACAACTACTATTTTTTTTGTTTTTCAGAATGCATGGAATGAAATTAAAGCAAGATCGCAATAAAGAATTTGAATTTGAAATAAGTTACAAAAATGCTTTGGGTGGATAATAATCGCTGCGCACAGATTAGAAAGTGCTCGATTTTTTCGCAAAGTAGGTTAGTTATTTTTAAACGACGAGCTCGTGGCTATGGTTTGATCGAAGGTCAAGCTAAGCGTGCCGCGGTAAGTTCGTGGACGGGTAATCTATGCGTAATATATCGAAACTCCTGCGTGTCTCGGAAAGCACGTTAAGCCGTTGGTCTCGGCTGTTATATGGACATCTTTGACAGTCGTCACGGGTAGTCAGAAGCCCGAAAGTCTGACAAACAGTCATAGCAAGGAGTACCGTATTATACAGTAACTAGGTTAGGGTCACATAGGCAGTCGATCCATGTAAAATATTGGTATTCAGCTGCGGCCGGTTAGACTAGAAGCCGATTGGGGTCGCAGTTGGGAAAACGCTGGACAGATTGGTAATATTTTTTATACGAGGGTTTTCTGAAATGACGTTCGCCAGGTGGCAGCACTGACACGTCAGGTCCAGACATCTGTCAAAGAGCCTATATTTTCTTTAGTCATGACTGAATGATGAACGAATGAATGAATCGAATGATGAACGTCATCATATTTTTTATATTGGAAGACCTCTTGTCACAGTGGTGCCAACTGGTGTCGTAAATTTTCACGAAAACCCTCATTACTTGGTGGTATGAGCTAATCAACATTGTCGACGTACAGTGTCTTTTGTTTCATGTAAAACGTACTGTACAAGTACACGTAATGCCACGTCAACAGACACAACCAACCCATTCCAATCTTACCTTTTAGAGTTTTATATATCTCGTTAGCATCCTTCAGTGTCTGATTGGTGAGATCTACATCGTTTCTAGCCTGTTCCTGAAGTTCGTCCAGCCTTGCAAGGAGGTCATTCAACTCATCCTGTCTGTCGTGACCCTGGTCCAGGAGACCACGTCCCTGCTTGATAGCGTTCTCTAGCTGGTCTAAAGTATTCTCGTTGTCAGTCATTAGAAGTTCCAGCTCAAAGGATTTCTCGTCAATCTGGAATGTAAGATAAATAAATGTCTCCGGTAAATAAATGGTCTCAATTCAAATCATCCTCATAACCAGCGGGTTGGTAGATGTTACAATGTCTTCGTATTTTTGGTTCAAGCTGGTTTCCTCATGGTGTTTTCCTTTACCGCTTTGAGAGCTGTGGTGATGAAATAATTTACACAAAGTAAAGCGCCTGTCAGGACTCGATCCTACTACCTACAACTCTTCAGTCGCTTCCGTTTTCACTAGGCCACCACTGCTTTTAGGAATCTTACAAGAAATAAATCAAATTTCGTCAGTTTCGGAAACAGAGCACGGATTCGCTGCGCTGGCAACGCCGACGATGATAGAGACGGCTGTACTAATAACAACTTCTGTCACGGACCGTTTCCAAAGCCGTCAGTTTCTATACGTCATTACGGTGTCGTATTGCGAGTAAACAGTGACGCGCTTGGTTTGCATAGTATTTGTTGTCAATGCTGCCTCTAGCAGCGGCCGCCGAAGCGTCTTGGAGCTCTGTGGATTCGAAATCAAGACAATGTCGTCTCATAAAACACATGACGTCACCATCTTACCGTCTTATTCATTTCCCTCGCAGTTTCCTTGAGTTTGTTCAGTTTGATATCCGGCAGCAACGTGGTGTTGACTTCAGCGTACAGTCCGAGAGCTTCGTCGTACACCTCCTTGGCTCTCTTGAGCGCCTGGTCAGCCAGTTCTGTCATGCTGTTCAATTTTCCTGATGCTGCGTTCAGCTCGTTGGTCAGGATTTGTACCTCGTTGCTGAAAAGATGAGTGTTTATTAATGGAACTATTAAAACTTAATCAAATTTACCTGTTCAGGTAAATCACAAAAGTCGAACGGTTGAAAACAGCAGAATTTTTAAGCATTCTAACATTTCTTAATTGACCTTTTGACCGCCACAGTCATGTATAGATGACAAACCAAAATGTGCCCACCACGCCACGGTTACATGCTCTGTGCACGCCACGGTTCGACTACATGACAGACTTTGACGCCAAGGCCACGTTTTTCATTTTTTGACGTGTGGCGGTCAAAAGGTTAAAATAGGTCAGTCATCGAGAATGCTCAAACGACAATCAAACGTATGTTACCTAATGTTAGCCTGTTTAGTAATTCCATCCTTAGCAATATTGTTAGCTGTAATCGAAGTATTGAACGCCTTATCGGCTATTTCTCGAATGTTCTTTGCTTCGTTTTCCAGTTTTTCTGCCAACAGCCTGGATTCCTTTGCTAAAGCTGACATGTCGACGGATTGCTTGCCGAATTGGTCCGATCTGTTGCGAGCCTTGGACAAAGCTGCTGCTCCTTCGCCGTCCATGTATTCCAAGGCACTCTGGGAAAGGTAAGATGGAAATTATTATAATTAGCGTAAAAGGAAGATACGGGCGATGTGTGCTATGTTGTTGGAAATGAATGGCTGGGGGTCTGGATTGACTTCATTGACGTGCAACTGTAAAAGTATATTTTGAATTAAATACTGTGTTAACACCAATTTAATCTATTTAAAGAGCCTCGTAAACCTATATTGATTTAATAACCAATAAACCTCGTAAAGAACAGATAATTTTAAAAATCCATTGATATAATGCAGTGTCAATAAAATACAACCTTATCACTCAAGATAAAACTACGATCCTTGTGAATTTATGATGGTCTTACATTGATTTCCTTCTGTGCGGCTTCAACGGTATCCTCTGCTTTGGACACATTGCCCTTACTCTTCTCAACTGCTTCGTTTCCATCGTAACTCTCGTCTTCAATCTTGAACAGCATGTTTCTGTAGATAAAGCGAATTCTATCATTTGTTTGTCCATGTAGGATATTGTTTAGATACAATGTGATTTTTAACTTAAAGAATCTTCACTAGTAACGATTATTTTATATACAACGTGGATGCAGCCTAACGTCTTCGTCTTACTAACTATCGTCCGCTTACATCTAAGGCCCCGTTTCCACTATGTCGTGATGACAGATTATCGTGTCGTTTAAAGCGTCGTGGCTTGTGTATTTAAATGGAGGTGTTCACATATAGGACAGTAGGACTACACGATTAACTGTCGTCCACGACTTTTTTTTGCAGTGACGATAGATTGTCGAGTCAATGGGAACGGCTAGTACGACAGTCGTAAAACGATAAAAAACGTCACGACTTATGGTGACAACAAAATTATGTGTCGTTATTGCGACTATCTATCGAAGTACGTATCACACAAACGACAAGGCGACTGCCGTGCACAATAAAAATGTCGTCACGAGCCAATGGGAACAGCTAGATACGACAGTCGTCCAAAGATAAACTAATTGTCACGAAATAGTGTGTACGCACCCTAAGTACACTGTAACACTCCATTTACCAAGTCATGAGCTATTTTCGTACATGTTGACACGTTAGAGCAACTACGTACTGTGGTTCCGAGTAAGTTTGGGCTACACGATTACTGACAAATGCGTACACTGACTGGACAGATCCACTCAAATCTGTGTGGTTCTTTCCTCAAAAGAACATTTCAATCACTAGTATACATACATGGTCCTCACATGATCTGATAAAGATATCTGGACTTTAAAAGAGACTGTGACCTCTGAGTTTGTTTCGGTGTTTTTCTCAGAGTAGTCGCATATGAATACATATCTTCATCTAGTTTTTAAAATATTATTGACATTTAAAAGTGTTTGTATACACCGACTTCATTATCATTTCAGCCGAAAGACGTCCCGTGCTGGATAGGCCTCACCAAGCACCTCTACTTCGACCAGTTCTGTGCTTCTCACATTGAAACTTAAAGAAAAACCGACTTGCAGAAATTAATATAATTTTTCATTATTTATAATACCTGACGTCGGCGAGTCTATCAGCCAGTTCGGCCAGGTTGTCCGTCAGGCTGGCACCAGGTCCATTGCCCAACTCGGCCTGAGCATCCTGCGCCAGGCGCTCGATCTCACCTCTTACTTGTCGCAGCTCATTGTCGAAGTCTGCGTTCTCGACCACCGTTGGAGACTTCGAGATCTTTGCTAGAATCTGCACATAGAAAATCAAAGGTTTTGTGTGAAACGTTAATTTAAAGTCAACTGTATGTTCAGGGCACTTAATATACATATTTAGGAAGACATTCTCACAAAAATATCTTATCAATTTCCAAGATCTCCCTTGGTGGTCACCACTTAGAAACTTTTATGGGAGATTGGCCAGAGACAGTAATGCACAGGCAAGACTGAAAAGTTGTGGGCGAGACCTGTGCCCAGCTGTGGGACCATACAGGTTCAATTATCTTAAAAATACTAATTAATACAATTAGTATGTTTAAGATAATTCAACCTGTATTTTATTCTTCTAGTGAAGGGTTCATATCCGTATAAGATGGGTCTGTGGCATACTCAGCAGGCCCTATCAGAATACCAACACTATTTTATTCCTTTTTTAAAAATTGCAGCATGATCCTAAGATATGAGCCTTTTTGGCCTCCCACGGATGCTTTCCCCACTATTTTTTTACTTTGTATTTTGTTTCCTTTTTTTATTAGATATTAGCTGTTGCACGCGATTTTGTCTGAGATGTAGGAAAAGTAAGCAAATGTCTTTCCCCATGTCATGGTCTACCCATGTGCCAAATTTCATCGAAATCCGTTCAGCCGTTTCAGCGTGAAAACTTAACAAACAAACTTACTTTCGCATTTATAATGCTAGTTAGGATTTGCTGTGCGTGTCCCAGATAAAATATTTTTCTTTATAGACAGTTCGTGCGGATACGTAGGAAGGACTGATTGTACTCACGTCATCAAGTTCCCTTAGCTCCCTCCTGTGCTGATTGACGGCGTCCAGCACAAGGTTGTAGCAAGGAGGACAGTCCTCACAACCCTGGCCGTCCGCACGACGCTTCTTGTTTTCCATACACCTTGAATTTGAATGGACTATTGAGTATGTTGTGAGTATGTCATTGAGAATGTGGTCAAGGGTCAGGGACCTTAGTTTTTCCAATCGTACACTGTGGCATCGAAACTTATATTTAGAGATTTATGACCAACGATTCGATAGCAAAGAAGATTTTCTAAAACAAACGGAATTTATTTCAATTTACTCATGATCTCTCGGATAAGTATATGGCCACTTTTTTGCCAAATGGTCACTTAAATCTTTATAGGAAAACAAATTTAGTCTTCAGAGGAAACAACGTTATCCTTGCAAGCATAATTTAGTATTGCAAGATGTTCTTCTGTTCACGTTTTAGGATTTATAATGTGACAATATTATCGTGGACGTCCATGTCCTCTCGATAACAGAGGAAAGTAAAATCTATGAAAATATACTATGAAGACGCATTTAAAGGAGATTGGGCTAATAGAATAGAATATAATACTCTTTATTATGTACACCATATAAAAATCCAAAACCAATCCAAATCCAAAAAAAATTCAAATCCAATCCAATCCTAATCTGCCCTAATGCCCAATAGCGTTAGGATATACGCCAATAGAAAGATCCCTCCAAGGTTCAATTCATGTTCTGACAAAATATGATGTTTGGTTGTGGTGTTTGGCTCTGTTTCTACAGAGCACTAAATGTAAAAAAGTCATTATGTATCATTTAAAATCTGGAATTTCGTCAATTAATTAACTTTCATGAATACTATGCCATTTAAACATTATCTTTAGGCCTGTCAATGTCCACTTTAAAACATGCTTGAACCTGAACGTCCACTGATCCACATCGGCCTCAACGCATACAACGGATTTTGGTTTGATCTGTTTGAATTCATATTATTATAGCGCTGTGTTTATTATGTATCTTCCATACTTCTCTATTAGTCATCATCTTCTTTCTGGCCATATCATCTGTCACGCAGTCCACGCATCCATCGTTTCTTTGGTAGTATTAGTAATTAAAAGAGTTTTTATAAACAAATTAATCATTTAGTCCGGTTAAACAATCTAAAATTCACACTAAGTACTTTTACCGCGAAAACGTCAATGTCCAAACTAAAAAATTAGTGATGTGACACATAGCGTCTTCACGTAATGCTGTGCTGTATCGATTCAGTAGGTTTTCGGTTTTCTTCCGTCTAACAGTAGGTATAAACGGGTTTTTAAATGTCGACTTTAAACTAGTTTAAACCTGACCTGTCACAGCGCCTTCCTTCGACGTTCTCCTGGCACGAGCACTGTCCGGACATGTCGCACTGGTAGTTAGTGGAACCCCATTCGTCGCAGTCACAGTCTCTGCAGCCGTCGACGGAGAACCCGTAGTGGTAGGCGCGGCAGCGGTCGCAGTGATTACTGAAAGACAAAGAAATACACTTACTCTGATTGCCATGTTAACCTTTCTGATGAAAGAAAATTAGCACCGTATGTTGTAAATCCAAGAGCGCGCTTTAATTGAGGTATTCCATAAGGTGTTGCTGTTTAACCCATGTTAAGAACAGACTGTGGTGGTGGCCCAGTGGTAACGGCCGCGACTTACGAGTAGTGACGTCGAAGGTTCGAGCCCAGACAGGCGCTTTACTTTTTAACCCCCGACAAAAACAGAGGGTGTTATAAGTTTGACGTGTGTATTTGTGTGTCTGTCTGTGCCATCGTAGCACGCAAACGGCTGAATCAATTTTTTTTTTTCGTTTGAATTGTGACTTGATCGAGAGTGTTCTTAGCTATGATTCAAGAAAATCAGTTCAGCTGTTTGAAGATTATCAGCTCTTTTCTAGTTGATCAATTGTTGAAAATCATTTCATCACTACTGACTACTCTGAAAACAGTGAAGGAAAACATCATGAGGAAACCAGGCATGTTCTCGAGCCAAAAAATCGAAGACATGTGACATCTATCAACTCGCACTGGACCCGTGCGGTGGAGTACCGCCCACTCCCTCACAACGAGAGGAGGCTTGTGTCCCAGCAGTGGGAACATTATAGACTGGTTATGTAAGAACTAGCTTCTGCCCGCGACTTTGTCCGCGTGAAATTTCTTGTTACTCCGACCCACCCCGTCGCATCGCATCGCCTGCCCGCGCTATTACTTCGTTTTTGCTTAGCGTTCTTTCTTTTTTCTTTTTGCTCGGCTCCTAAAGGTCATAGCGTGATGTTAAATAGACTATAGCCTTCCTCAAGAATTGGGCTATCAAATGCAAAAAGAATTTTTCAAATGCGACTGGTAGTTCCAGAGATTAGCGCGTTCAACCAAACAAACAAACAAACTCTTCAGCTTTATAATATTAGTATAGATAGAATAGTCCATGCAATGTAGTGAGGACAAAATATTCACACCAAAGAAAAAAAACACGGAATGGCAGTGTTTCTCTCTAGGAAGGACCCAGAGCGAAGTGATATGGATCAGCTGAAATGGTAATGGGCTGGCGACATTCTGAAGGGGAGACCGCAAATTGTAAATGTTGTCAATGGAGCTCAGTATAGCTTGAGTTTAGCTTTCAGTATTTCTGTTGGTATATGCTAGCTGTATGTGCTAGCTGAGACGGCAAATAATTTAATTTAGTGTTTTGTGTTTCTTTGTTTTGTAATCTTTACAAAATATTGTATAGAATCAAGTTCTTCTTCACACTGACTTCACAGACTGATGTGATGCTGGGGAGTTTATTTGCGGCATTTCTTCTTCCCAGCAAAAACACTAGGAAGTGAGAAGTGCGGGCGTTTGGGGGGACTGTCTTATATATTACTATCACGTTCCCAAAGTGATGATACTCTTATTAAAAGCAAAAAAGAAAACAAATAAAAACGACTTCTTATTTTGATAGGTATTGTTATTTTCTAAACATTACTTATAAATTCCAAGAATCGAAATCGAAATGACTGGTTTGAAGAAAACTTTACAAAAGAGCTATGATGATGATGAAAATCAGTAATATAGCTTACCCGTCGATACCAGGCTTGCAGTAACACTGTCCGTTGAATGGGTCGCAGGTATTGTTGTAGGATCCCTCCAGGTTGCAGTCACAGGTCTCACAGCCTGCGCCGGAGTTGATGTTAAAGTAACCGTCCTGGGTCATACAAAATTGTTATAAGATTAAAGGTTCTCGAAGTCCATTCTGTCAAACACATTTTAACTGTCGTCGTGATCATATAATGACTTCGATAACTATGAAGATGCTTGAAAGTTCCTGTTTCCAGGAGAATGTCTTTCGGTTGGAATTGGAAGCTGTCTGTAGCTTAGTTTATCAGTGAGTCGCCCTTTTAGCAGTCATACATTGATTAGGTGTAAAATTGTTTCGTGTTTTGACGAAATAATTTATACAGGATGGCAGAGGACATCGACATGTCATGATACCATGGATTCAGAACATGATTCTGAACTAATTAAAAAAATCTGTTCTATACGTTTTGACCGTGTAGGTCTTGCACTTTCCTATGAAATAGCAGATTTTTTTTTGTAACCTTCGAAATATTTCTAAGCAAGTCTGGAATCATGTGCTGTATTCGTAGTTATAGTTTGTGCGTTGATGTTGCTGTATTTTTCGACTGTGTTTACCTCAATGGTAGACTAAAACCAACGGACAGTCAGTGAGTAAGTTGTACTTGCGACCGATTTCTACATTTTGCGTCGTTTTGTTTTAGGGATGCTACCACACATGTTATGCGGCAGTATTTGTTGAACAATAGCCAACCCGAAGCAATTACTCTACATATTCAGCTCGTGCCGATCGTCAAAACTCGTTTTATCGTGTTTGGGTCAGCTCAAAAATAAATCAAGCTAAGCTCTACATTATTTAACATACACACATATGTACTGGAAATGCTTTATTTCCAGTACCTAACATATACAAAAACAATGAGATTCCGGGCGAAGATAAAGTTTCGTAAAATCGTTTAAAGGAGAATCACTTTTCGGTGCGCAGTCCAGTTGACAGACGTCACACGGCTAATGTCAAAAAAGGTGCGCGGCGTCTGTTTCTCACACGGTTTCTAGAACATTCCAGAAGCTGCGCCCTTATTGGCCAAGCGGATTATGTTCGACATAGGTTCGCGTTGTAATAATAATAGTATTATATTCGATTTTGCCGCCGGTATGTGTCCAATCATGCGGACCCGAACATGTGTGCATGACCATAGTTTTGTGACTTTACAGAACTACGGTCCCTCTTTTACTGTCTAGTAGACGGCTTCATGTCCAACTCACTTCGCACTTATCACAGTTCCTGCCGATGACATGCGGATGACAGCTACAGAACCCAGTAAGACCGT
This sequence comes from Luperina nickerlii, assembly GCA_963855955.1. Taxonomy (NCBI): domain Eukaryota; kingdom Metazoa; phylum Arthropoda; class Insecta; order Lepidoptera; family Noctuidae; genus Luperina; species Luperina nickerlii. The sequence continues at coordinate 7,833,329 of OY979662.1, forward strand.
CGCAGTGTGGGGGTCCCTCGGCACTCTCCACTGTACCCGCTTCGTGGCACTGACAGGGCTTGCAGTCACCCTTCTTCTTGGGGTCGAGCGCATCGCCGAAGTAACCTGGATATGGAAAAGTTTTGATTACAATTCTGATAAGAATAATTTAATGTATTTTCACGAAGATTCTCGCTTCATTTTCTGAGTGTTGTCACAGAATGGAAATGGGCGAGCTTATTGCAATTACACAAGAATAAGTCTATATTAAGCGTTATAGATAAACGTATGCGCAATGTGTTATGTATAAACGTTACTTAAAGGTATCTACACACCTAAGCCGTTAGCTCGGCGGCCCTACCCGCCGCGGCTTAGGGTCAACTAATAATAAGTACATTTAAATAAAAAAATAAGCAAAATAATCATAGGGCATCTAATATTATTTAGATATGTGTTGAGTGCAAGTTATATATATATATGGTTGGATGATGGGTGAGACTCTCTGATCTTGGGGTGGTGGATACAACTGCACGCAGTCAAGGAGATATTTCCCAAAATAGGCGTACCTCACCCAGCTTCGAGAAATTGTTACTAACACTAGTTTATAAGTTTTCATTGTTACTAACAAAACAATCTAAGTTAAAAATGTTCATGACTAGCTGATGCCCACGGCTTCGCCCACGTACATTCAGCATCAAAAGTCGATTAACACTTAAGTTTTTTTAATCTCTGTTATTGAGCAAAATATTAACCCTTCAGTTTTTTAAATCTCAGTTATTGAGCAAAATATTTGTTCAAAATTGCATTATACTTCTGCTGCAATTTCGAACAAATATTTTGCTCAATAACTGAGATTAAAAAAACTGAGGTGTTAATCGACTTTTGATGCTGACCGTACAAGAGTGATGATTATACTAACAATACTAACTTAGTACCTAAGCACCATCAAACAACAAAACAATACTAACAAAAATATGTAGTCGGAAATATACTTTATTTTATCTTATTAGTGTAGTGTATGAGTGTCTAGAGACTCACCGACCCCACAGTCAAACCTTTACAACGGTTTTGTGGAGCTTAGTTTATAAGTCGACTTACCATCTTTGGTTAGTAAATAAATAAAAAACCTAGCGTGATGTTAACCTATAAACCTTTTTCGAGATGTGGGCTAACAGATGCTAAAATAATTTTCTAAATCCGACTTGTTGTTCTAGAGATTGGCGCATTCAAACAAACTCTTTAAGTTTATTATTAGAATAGGTATAGATTTTCTACGCCCGACTTACCGCTCAAACACTTGTCACAATGTTCTCCAGCAGTATTGTAGATACACTTGAGACACTCCCCGGTGGTTCTGTTGCAGTTGCCGACAGCATTCGGGTCCACGTTTCCATTGCACTGGCAGAGCTCGCACTGTTTCGGGGCCCCGAACTGACCGGTCGGATCTCCGAAATATCCATCGGCACAGACCTCGCATTTTGGTCCTGTAAATAAAGGATGGTGTGAGAAAATAAGTGTGGATTGGTCCTATTGGACGGGTGAGGCCTCTGTGAGGCTAGGGTGACTTGCAAATGTCAGACGCTACGGACAGCGTGCGGTGACGTCACGACGGACGACAGACACGCCGCCGGTTGCCAAAACATTCGTTGCCGCTGTCGCAACAGTCCGTGCAAGCGAGACCGCGCCCGTGTGTCTACGAACATAGCATTCGGCCGTCGTCGGACCGCTACACGTTGTCGGTCGTGGTCGGCGTGTAGTCAGTTAGACCGCAGCCTAAGAACTTATGCGTGAGCTTCATGCCTCAATATTTACTCTACGACGGTTTTTACTACATTTTTTACATGACAACTAATCTATTTTACATTAACAAAGTAAAGCTCTTTATTTGAAAACATTAATTATATTAGCTGACAACATTATAAACAGTTATAATGTGAAACATGATGCCGATGACGCAAGACGATCATCATCATCATCTTCCTAGTATTTTCCTAACAATGCTGGGGTCGGCTTCCAATCTAACCGGATGCAGCTGAATACCAGTATTTTACATGGATCGTCTACCTATGTGACCCCAACTCAGTTACTGTGTAATACGGTACCCCTTGCTATGACTGTGTCTGGTATGACGGTCTTTTTTGTATTCAGATGACGCAAGACGATGTTTTTGCAATAACTTTTGTTTACCATATGACTTTTTCCATTGAACTCAAATTAATATTTCGTTGATCGGTCTTTGGTTTCATATAAATAATATAAGGCAGCCTAAAGTTTGATGTTAGGTTTAGTGTTAGGATATTTTATTGTTTGTATTGTACTTAATTAAAATTATGTACTTAGAAGTTTTAATTTGACATACCTATCAATAGCGCATTGCAGGAGAATCTAAATCTATCTCTTTTTGTAATTACCCTTTTATCAGATTAACATGTTCTTACCAGCATAGCCTTCGGGACAGTCGGTACACACGATGTTGCCATCCATAAGCTGGATACAGCCACTGTCCTTGGGACACGGGCAGGGTTTGCAGTCATCAGGGGAGCCCGCAATCGCATTGCCATAGAATCCCTTGGCACAGAGCTCGCAGTTACTGCCCGTAGTGTTGTGTTTGCAGATACAGAAACCTGGAAAATGTAATGTAACAATGAATTCGGGTGTTCAAACAGAATGAATAAGTTTTCAAAGATTTTAGGTTTAAAATGAAAGGGTGAGTGAGCTGCCGCTATTCGGCACACTGCCGAGAAAGATTTCAAAATTGATCAACCATTAATTGGTGGTCGTTGTTGGAGAAAACATATGGCCTTCAAAGTACTGCTAGAGATGTGATTATGAAACCCACCGGTAGCAGTATCACAGATGTGTGCGTGTCCATTGCAGTCACAAGGTATGCATGTCGAGTAAGGTCCTCCGTTCGCGGGCTCATGCTTGAACCCTGGCGCGCACTCCTCACAGTAGTCTCCGACGTAGGCTTTTGGACAGGAACACTTCTCCACCCAGTTTGCTGGGGCAGAACCTTTCTCTCGCCCAATCTTCGCAGTTTCCAGTTTGAAGTTCATCATGTAACCTTCACCAGGCTTGTTGTAGGTGCCCCTGATTTTGATGGCAGTCAGGTTTTGGAGAAGGGACATAAATTCGAAGTTTGATAAGGTTGGAGACCAGCCATAGCGAGAGTCCTCATGAAGTCTGAAGGTGTATTCTTGTGCCTGCAATAATTTTTGAGATGAGAGGTTGGCGAAAGTGATCTAATTCGCAAAGAAATAAATTTAATACTAGACTATATTGAAAGAGAGACTAGATTGATCGTGATCAATGAACGCCGAGCATATTCACGAATACCATGGGACCTGCAACCACCGCTAGTTTCTACTAGCGGTGGTTGCAGGTCAGGATTTTTGATCTATTACAAAATATTGATTATCATATTCTTATGATAATCAATATTTTGTAATAGATCAAAAATCATAGAAATTTTAATGTCTAAATTGGGTATCAGTACTACGGAAAATTTAAAATTGCACAATCATCTTCTGCCTGCAAAATGATCTCCAAAACCAAATCAATCGCAATAATTTTATCTTTTAAACATAGTGCAGCAAAGTCCAGCTCAAACAGACCATTGAAGACACAATTCGCATAGGCATGTTCAGGGCTAAATTAATTCAGTGGCAAAAGAAAAATCGCACACAGCAACAAATAGAATCTTGAAACAAACAAACATACCTGGTTGGTAGGTTCCGGATTATTCTGAGCGTAGATGTTGATAGATACAGAGGCCCGAGGTCCTTCGAGGATTATATCTTGGGCCGAAGGGTAGCCCCGAATTTCTCCGAGTCGCAGCGAGAATTTCAAGTCGTGGTTATACGAAGGTCGTTGGTCGCCGAGGAACTGGCTTGAAGCGATGAAGTATAATGTTTCGGCGCCTTGGGATGCGACGGCTGGAAAAAAGATTAATGGTCAGTTAGAGACGGGACAAGGAACAAAAAGGAAAAAAAATTGCGGTTGTTTTGTGGAAGACAGCCTACTAGATGGTATGTAAGTGGTCACAGCCTATAATGGATATCTGCAATACCGAAGCATCGTAGATGAGTTCTCCTTGTAAGGGCTCACCCGGTGAATAACTTCCACTACACCGATCTTTGCTGCCAAGCAGTGCTGCTGTGTTCCGGTATGGTACAGTACAGGTTATGGGTGCCCAGCGTAATTACAGGCAACAAGCAACCTTTCAACTTTATTTTCTAGATGAGAAGTACCACTTCAGATCAGTCACCAATTTGTTGCCACCCAGTGTCATTTGAATCGGTATCCCTAAATCCTCACCTATATTCTGCGTATTCGCATTAAACTGCAGTTTCGCCGTTCTTTCCTGTTCGTCTTCCGCAGCCCATCTCTCAGCATCCCTGATGAAGTGAGCGCTGGTCTCGTGAGCTTGGTACTTGGGAGCTGAGCTGCACTGTGAGGAGTGGCCGAAGCAGAAGCAAGGCGTGCAGCCGAACTCGTTTATGATGTCAAGGTTGAAGAAACCTGGCTTGCATCTGGAATATGAAGTGGTGTTAGAAGGTGTTAAAGGGAATGTTGGGGGCGTTCATAATTATAGTTTCATAACCATCTTAAATATTTAGTTCTTTAATAGAATAATCTGTCGTCTCAGTAGTTGTTTGGCCCATTTGTTTTTGGGCAACTTGGCTATGTAACTACAGTTTCTTTATACATATACTTATATAATATCGACTCTAGAGTACAAAAGGGTCATGTTAAACTGAACCCCAGACATATCCCACTAAGTATTGGAACTGTGAACATCGTTTCATGTAAAATATTCAGTAGCATTTGTCTAAGCTAGAAGACAGACAAGCGGATCACTTTATTATGATGATGAAAGTAATGAATATGAATACTAACTCTCTACAACGTCTTCCTTCCACGTTCTGCTTGCACAAACACACGCCAGTCTGCGGGTCGCACTGTGGCGTATTGACGTAGGAACCTGACTCGTTACAGCCACAAGGCTTGCAGCCCTGAGTTGTGAACTCGTAGTGGTTCGGTGCGCAGATGTCACACTTGTCGCCTGTCACTCCAGGCTTGCACTGACACTTGCCTTCAGAGTTACATTGCAAGCTGCGGGATCCTGGACAAAGAAATAATCGTTGACACAAAATAATACTCGTATTTCTGCGTGTTTCTCCTAAATACAGATTACTCAGTGATCTAGTTATGAGATTAGTACAACCAACAATTCGTGTGTAAACCATGTAATTAGACAATGGATATTATGTAAGTTCTGCATGTACATGTACAACAAGACCTTTATGTGCCTTTATAAATTAATTTCAGTTTTTTTTTTCAATGAACAACGGAATCATCTCCTATATCATTGTTTAAAACAAAGTTGGGATTTTCATACTCACCATATCTGAATTTAGAACGCGTGGACCATATAATACATTGGTAAATTATATACAGCCATTTACTTTTGTATCCCAAGGTGGGTAACTGGGCGTATGAGCGAACCTAAACTATCTATAGTGCGAATCCAAACGCTTATATTTAAAGAATTCGTTCGTTTTTAGGACAGAGAGCCAGTAGCTCAGTGTTAACGGAATTACATGATTGTGGATTCAAAACCAAGCAGGCACCGTGATCACCTCGACCAAGAGCAGTCCCATTCAGCAATTAAAAAAATATTGTCGTCTCAAAAAACCCTGTAACTTGTATATGGCGAAGACAGTCCGTGTTTTTCTTTTTTTCGCTGAACTACGTAGGTATAATCAAAGATATTGGAATTTGAGCACAGAAAAAAAAATAACTGAAAAATCCTTCACCAATGGGATTTGATACGATTAACTTAACAGTTAACTGTCCATTATGATTAATAATGTTACCCTTTTATGATTCTGTCAAAGTGGCCTTTTTAGGTCCCCAGAACATTGGTAATCTTCCACTTACCAGTAGGATTACAGTTGCAAGGCAAGCAGATGTCTCCAGAGCCCTGGAAGAAGTTCTCCTTGCACCGCTCACAGTTGGCTCCGGCCCGATTCTCTGCACAATCCTTGCAGCGACCTCCGTGGCCAGTTCGCTCGTACAGGTCCTTGTCAAACTCGCATTTGTTCGAGAATCCGTTGCAGTTGCAAGCTGTAAGCGGAGATTAATCAGAACCCTAATTGCGTGACACGCTTTCGATCAAAATCCGAAAGATTTTGAAGGAATTTGCTAACCTCAGCTCAGCAACGTTGACAACACCCTGAATATTGTTGAACTGTCAAAATTAAAGGTATTGCTTGTGTATAAGAGTGTCGCACAAGCACCCCGCAGGGCGTGGTGATATCTGTGGTGGTGGTATTGTTATGGCACGGTAGAAGAAGAAGCTTCCCAGTAAGCCATTAATAAGTACTTTTAGCCAAGCAACCATGTATTTCGCCATTATTGTCGCTGTTATAAAAATACACCAATCCGCTTGCCATGTTGTAACCGCCAAGATATTAGATGGATTTCCAAGAAAATATAGAATCCAAACTTGGGCAAAAAAAAATATATTAATATACGTGCTATTTAACATTTAATCAAGATTTTTAAGCTAAATATTCAAGAAAGAAAGATAGAAAAATATTTTATTTGGGACACGCACAGGAAATAGAAACAGTAAATAAATGTGTATTTAAAACTAACAAAATTACATTAAAAATAACCAAAAAGAAAACCAAAAAAATATCTGTGCTAGGCCAAAAAGGTTTTCAGCATAATGTTCGTGACAATGCAATGTCTATAAAACGGATACACCAACGGCTTCACACAAAATGTACTTACAACATTGCTAAAATAATGTTAGGCATGTTTGGTTGAGTTTTGGCTATTTCAGGGGCAAAAAAAAATACATTTTTTTATTTGCTTATAAAACGAGAATAAATAAATCTAAAAACATTTCTTTCATTTCTTTCTTTTTTTTTCTTTCTTTTTTTTTCTAAAAAATCACAAAAATTATGTACCTAGATATTTTATGTCGGATGTTATGTCCCTATCGCACATTTGTCCTCGTTTCCTTTCATACGTATGTAACTAACATAATGTTTAATACCAAATTTATCACACTGTTCAATACGCAAGGCATATTTTGACATTTTGTACGCGTAGGTATTGCAGTTTTCTATGAAACAGCAGATTTCTTTTGATAACTGATGAAAAATTTTTACGCTACCCCGATCTAGAATCATGTGCTGAATATATTGTAACAGTTTGCGCATCGATGTCCCAGCCTCCCTGTATAGGGATTTTTAATTCTCGAGAAGTATTTGGAATATTATGACAATACTTTATTTCAGTCATAAACTTTATTCAGAACGAAGATTCAAAATAATTGTTACTCGTAAAACTAAAAGTAATTTTCAATAACGTAATTTTATCTCCTACCAAGATTGCAAAAGCTGAGTGGCGATTAAGTACTACCTACTCGAAGTCAAAATAACTATCAAACATAATATAAGGTGGAGGATCTTGACGAAACGCATACATCATGGGGTTTATTTATACACGATAATTAAAGTTAAGTGACGATCAAACGTCAAGAATGTATGATTAAACAGTTGCTAATCATTACTTAACTTTAAGCAATATTCATGAATAAACGGGAATATGTACGAGTAGGTAATAGGAATTTTTCTACAATTTAATGGAAAACAATCATATGAAATTTCTATGATAATTATATCTCTAACGAATAAATATTGGTTATTTTCAACAATCTATCCACAACCGGTGGTGATAAATTGGTGGTCTATAAACCTTCGCATTGAAAAACAAATTCGCACTGCACATAGCAAGCAATGTATGTGACACTAACCTTTGCACTCGTGCACATTGGTTGGCGAAGCTCTGCCCCACGGAGCGTCGTTGTAGAAGTCGAGACACCTCTCGCAATCACGACCAGCTGTGTTGTGTTCGCATCTGAAAAGATTTGGGCATTTCAGTTTGTTTTATTAGTATATTGATGTTCTTCAGATAGATCAGGTACGTAGTACTCCCCAACTGACGTGGTAATATGAAAAATGTTTTTAACGTAAACTAAGCAAAATGAGTCTGTGAGAATAAAATCAATACTGTTCATGTGTAAATATTCATTCCAACTTCGGAATCCTACACTATGCGAAGTCCGACAAGCACTTGGCTGATTTTTCAGTATTTTTATCTCACGAAGCGACGCGCAATTTACTTGAGGTTACCAAATACAAACACGCTGTGAATGTGTATGTATAAGCGCAGGTGCTCTCGGTACCGTCCGAGACAATGGTGAACTTGGAAGTGTGTGTGCTATGTGCTGACGCTACTCGTCTTTATGCACACTTGGTTACCACATGTAAAGCACGCGTCCCTTATTAGATAAAACATACTGTACGCAGATTTATTCCAGCACATTACAAATTTCCGTAGTCTCACGTTTCCAGTACTTACTTAAATTTTCGACGTGAAATCGTGGTTTCTTTGAATCTATATTTTTGATCGGGAAAATGTTGTAAGATTCCTATTGCCAGCCCCGTTGGTCTAGTGATAGCAAGCGAGGCTAATTCTGACCATGAGGTCCTTGGTTCATTTCCAGGTCGAGCAAAGTGTTATTAGGTTTTTCAATTAGGAATTTCTTAATAGTACCGCGTCTGGATTTGTGCCCATATCAGATGGGCACAAATCCAGACGCGCTGCTACTTAACTTTTGTCTGTTGTCTGTACCTGCAAGCTCGGGTCCTGGTGCCATCAGGGAGTTCCTGCGTTTCACAGACTGAAGCGTGACCGTTACACTTGCACCTAGCTCCCACAGCCACATCGGCAATGGCATACCAGTAGGACTGCAGCACCTGGACGTCGCCGAAGATCTCGTCTCCGAAAGTGTTCAGACGATCCAGGGAGATCCGGAGGTCGGTGGCGGTTACCCATTCCTGGTTACAAAGGTAAGCTAGTGTTAGGAAGGATTTGATGAAGGTCTGTAGCCTGTAGTAGTTGTAGAAGAATATTGTATGGAACGCAATTTCGACAGCACTGAGCCCACACATACAATGCGTGCCACGAAAGATGAGACCTGACTCCGCCTCCCCCGCTCTTTTCGCCGCCCCTATGACGTCCGGTCCCGTCCCGCACTCAGACCTCATACCGCTAAAGATACCTAAAATCGTGTTCTGCGCATGTCAAACCACGTGGTGTGTCAAGTCTCATCTTTCGTGGCACGCATTGTACCTGCGAGGTAATCGTAACACACTAACAGTAGCAATGCCTTCCATTTTGACAGTTGAACAACATTCATTGTATTATTTACGTTGTTGAGCAGACCAATTATTCGAACATATTAAGCAATGAATTAGCAATATACGTCAAAATGATTCAAGATTGTGATTGTAACTGTGTTACCCAATTAGGGTGCAGTATTGGCTCTGCACGTACGTAATTCTTAGTTACTTTTACGTTTCCCTTAAAAAAAACTGTTATTTAAGTACAGACGCCAGCACATCAACCTACTACAATCTGTCAAATTTCTTTAATAAATTTTCAAGTTTATAGCTAAAGCATAAGGTTCAAAATTTATTGGGAGAACTTGACAGTTTCGGGTAGGTGGATGTGCTGGCGTCTGTACATAAAATGTTTTAGACTATCGTTGATAGTCTAAAACATTTTACGCAATTAGGGCGCTGCTTTTTTTATTGTTTTGATTGCACAATAAGTTGTGTGACTTTTAGTTTGTGCTAAAAGGATATTTAGAGTATTTTATCGTATCGGTCGGTGTAAAATGGTTTGTCAAACTCAAAGCATTTAGGTACAGGCACATTTGAATTTTCATGGGATCGATCAATCAGAAAGATGAAACTAGTTGCCTATTCCAAAGCGTAGAGTACCTATGGAGAAGAACGGGTAAGAAACTCCACGAACGCTCTATTAAAACAAAAAATTGTTACAAAATTATTGGTAACATCATTCATGTTGAAATTATAGATGTGAGAACTATGTTAAAATACGTAAATAAAAAAAACAATTCTGTAATAATAATAGTATTGGCGTATTTTTACGTGGTTGTTTGTGTAGACATATTTTTCAGAAATCAATTTTAGTCGTGGCAATCAAGAGATGACCAGACCCCACTGACCCCAGTGACCTATAGCACCCGCTTTACCAGTTGAAAATACTCTACCTGCAACTCTGGGCTGTTGTCAAATGTGAAAGCCGAAGGTCGTCCTTCTAGAGTGGAGAACAGGACGTTTCCACCAGACAGTGGCGAAATGTCGGAGTACTCGCTGGTACAGAGGGCGCGGGTTTCGGCACCAAGCTCAGCTGCCCTCTGCTCTTGGACGCCATAGGTGTCGCGACAGGAGGCACTAGGGAGATAAAAATACGCATATTAGTCTCGCATTTATGCAGTATGAGTTGGTTTTCATAAAAGTGGCGAGGTAAGGAGATATCTCGAAAACAGCTGATACATAGCAGTCTTAAATTTTTCCTTTGCTGGGATACGGGCCTCCGCTGTGTGACAGCGATTGGGCTGTAAAACACCACGCGGGCGTAGTGGGAGTTGGTGAGCATGTCTTCGAATTCTTTGTTCTAGACTAGGACATGCCGGTTTCCTCACGATGTTTTCCTTCACCGTTTTGAGACCAGTGGTAATTGATAAATTTACGCAAAGTAAAGTGCCTACCTGGGTTCGAATCTATGACCCACATCGTATGTCGTAGGCGTTTCCACTGGGCCACGACTCCTTTAGTCAAATGCCTTTAAAAACGGGCATAGTAACTGTTGACTTCATGACTTTAGTGATGGTTCCACAAGCGGTATCGCGTACTCAGTCGACTGGGACCGATGTCAAACTGCGACTGTGATCCCAGTTGCTACCAGAATAATCGGCGTCGCTTTAATGGTAATCATCTTTACGGTACCTACATATTTTGAACGTATTTTTTTCAAGTTTTTTGCCCTTATTACCTGTCATCTGATTATAATGATTATTATGGTTTTAGACCGTAAGTAAGATAGACATTAAATTTTCATAAAATGAATTACCTGAAGTACTGGAAAGGCTCCCAAACCCTTTCTTCATCAGTCTTCTTATAGACGGCGAAACTCTGAGGTCTGGGCGAGTAGAACACGATCCTAACGTACGTGATGTCGTATGCCTTGCCTGTAAAAGTCAATATTTAGATAAGCATGATATTACTAATTTGTTGTACAGACGCCAGCACATCAAGATACCCGAAACTGTCAAATTTTCCCAATCAACTTTGAACCTTATGCTTTAGCGATAAAGTTGAAAATCTATTAAAGAAATTTGACAGATTGTAGTAGCTTGATCTGCTGGTGTCTGTACCTACATTGTGCGTAAAACTTCGACCAAAGATGCTAATACTGGTCGGAATTTTGTCTGCTATCATCGCCGTTCAAAATATCTTCACTAACAGAGAAGTTACAATTTCAGCATGGTATTTTCTAACAGCGTAACACTTCCCTGGCCAAGTCATCCTATTTATGAACTACATACGTTAAATACCTGAGCCTAGCATGTTACAGCATAGTTGTAGTCTGGCTACAGCTAAAGGATTTTATTTCTGTAAGTATATTTAGGTTTGTACAAACACTTTTTAACGTCAATCATATTTGAAAAACTAGATGAGCTCGGTGTTTTCTGTCTGACTTCTCTGTGAAGAAAGACAGAAATAAACAAACTCATTGATCACAGTCTCTTTTAAAGTCCAGACATAATCTTCATCAGATCATAAGACCTTGAATTTGAAGAAATTGGTGTCTTAAATGTTTTTTGAGGAACAACACAGATTGAGTGGACCTGTTCAGTCAGTGTACGAATTTGTCAGTAATCGTGCAGCTCAACTCATAACTTAAAAAGCTCAACGATTTAACGAACAATACCAAAGAAAGGAAATTTCGCTAGGCCACACCAATTACTGAAACTGGCAGACCATGACTAAAATTGCCTGAGCTAAGCTGTAAATGTGTTTGTTTTGGTGGAACAGGTAGGTATCCAATAAAACTAAAAGATGAAAATATGTCTTGCAAACCTATTGGTTTGCAAGACATATTTTCATCTTTTCAATTCAACTCTATTGAGTTTAATTATATTCACTTGGTTCTGCTTCGCTTCAAGCCGCTGATGATTGTTTATGCAACGCTTCCCCAGCTTCTCTTCCTTGGGTTGTGTTTCATCAAAATAAGCTTACCCAAGTGCAGCGTCAGGTTGACCTGGTTAGGGTACTGGATCCCCTCCTTCATGGTCTCCGACTGCCACCAGGTCTGGTTGTCCTGCTCGTAGTGGAGATCTGTTAGGTAGTAGCTAGAGAACTGGCCCGCTTGGCAGCTGTCGCATGATCTGTAAAAAGGAAAGATGTTTAAACTTGAGTTGTTTGTCAGAGGCGGGCCGCGATGTCGTATGGGAAGCATCGCGGCTGAGGGTTGGAGGCCGCGGCGGGAGAGGACTGCCGGTATTGCGGTGCGCCGCTCTCCCTATCCTCTGCGACCGAAAATGCCAATAACCTGACCCGTCGCAGGGGGACCAAGGGTGCCCAGACACGGGGTCGTCTGGCGCCCATGTGCTGGTTTAGTCCCTGGGGTGGTCACGGCGTGCTATGTGTTCTGGTGCGCCGGTTATGTGGAGTACTCCCCAGAGGAGGGTCCGGTGACGGACAGCGTTGGCGGGTTCACGGATGAGTGCTAACGCGTGCCCGTGTTCCCGCCGTAAGCGGCAGAGGAGGACACCGTGGAGTTTTAGTGGGTTAGAGTCCCACATAACTGCACTATCTCCCGGTGGTAGTGCGGAATGCATGAGCATTTCTTCAAGGGTGGAACCGCCCATCGGTGTATTTCTTCTCTTTGATATCGGCACGAGCCATATGAGAACAGCCCATGCGTGTTAAAAACAAAAGCCGAGTCCACGGTGCGGGAGAAATTATTTAAAGTATTCTTTGCTAAAAGTTTTGTGACTAAGTCTAACGTCCAGCACCAGTCTGTGTCGTGTTACCCAATAAATATGCCGTGGAGGTCAGATAGGCCGTCGTTCCATGTAAAATACTGGAATTCATCTGCGATGATACCATAGTTGGGAAAAGTCTACGCAAATGACGACGATGAACTGCTGCAATAAAACTTCACTGCTTTAAAGAAGATGCTATCGCTACAATACTTTAAACGAACCTAGTAGATGTGCCAGCTGAAGTCTGGATGCAGTAGACCTTGTTGCCGTTGTCTCCGCAGGTATTGGTCGCTTCCATCTGCACCATAAACGCTGCGTTCTCGAATTCCGGAATACATCTCTGCGGATAAGGAAAGAAAGAGAGAATCAGTAAGATAGCTTAGGGAATTGATAACGTTAGGGTATTTGACGATAGAGATGATAGAAGTGGTGACCCAGTATAGAGTCACGTTGGCCCAGTTTTACATAAACAACCCAACTAACGAGTTATATTTTTTTGGCTCGAAACATAATAGTCCGTTCACAGTTATTTTACCACTGGTTAAGGATCAGGATCAAGGAAGGAAAAATCACAGTGATCTTTATTTTCGTGGCAATAACGTTACTAATGGGTTGCTGCTGCGGCTGCTGCCAGAGGTAAAATAATTGTGAACGGACTGTAGATAACCTCCTATAATGGCTGAAGAAATGGCTGGTGGAAACCCCGTGTCAGTTCCCCCAACTGACACGGGGTTTCCACCAACCATTTCTGGACCTGCGTGTTGGATTCGTGGTGGGTCTATTCTCTGTCACGGAGATCAGGCCTAAGTCTCAGTCTCACAGCAGTGTGAACATAATATATTGATTATGTTATGTTGGAGGATCATTTAACTGGGTAATATTTCAGTGGCTTTATGAACCATTAAATGTTTACTACGAGTATACTAAAATAAACCATTCTATCATAACAGGTACATAATTAAGATAAAATTTGCCCGTTACAGTATGTATGCCATTTAAACGAATACATAAGTCGTTTAGAAGGCAATATCAGCCGTTGTAGGGAAATAAAGGTATGGACACGTGTAAGATGTTACTAGGGCGTAATCCAAGATAATAAAGACAAATGCCTGCTGATACTGACTGATAATCTAGACATAGTAACTACAATGCGTGCCACGAAAGATGAGACTGGACACACCACGTGGTTTGACATGCGCAGTACACGATTTTAGGTATATTTAGCGGTATGAGGTCTGAGTGCGGGACGAGACCGGACGTCATAGGGGCGGCGGAAAGAGCGGGGGAGGCGGGGTCAAGTCTCATCTTTCGTGGCACGCACTGTACACTGTCTAAGCACATCCATAGCGGAAAAAAGAAGTGCAACAAAAAAAACTACACTAATAGTCACAGAACATACATAATCAACTTATTATTTTCTCACTGCTGGGACACAGGCCTCCTCTCTTCGAGTGGGAGTGAGGACTATGAGGATTAGTGTCTGAGATCATGGTATTTTGTGGAAAAACCCCCACTGAGACTTATGCTCGTCGGTCCATCAAGCTGGGCTGGGTCCCACACTACGTTGCGGTCTCCTATCCAAGGCTCATCTGGTCCACCTGCCATCGGTCCTTCGACAAACATGGCCAGCCCACCACCACTTCAGTTTGCTTACTCTGCAAGCTATGTCGGTAACTCCGGTTCTTTTCCGGATAATTTCAATCCTAATTTTATCCTTCAAAGAGACTCCGAGCATAGCTCGTTAGCGCGCTGATTATGTTCCGTGCTAGTAGCGAAAATAAGTACGTACAAGCTTCCTGATCGAATATTACACGAACGCATGTAAGTTATTTAATTGATCATATTCTCACATATATCTCGTCACGCCACGAGAGATAAAGTTCAAAATAGGTACTCTTTCATTCAACAATGTCTTTCTTTATCTTTATACCAACCATCATCAATACTCGCAGCCCGAGACCCCGAGCGTCATTATATTATAACTACAGCGTGAATAATATGCTTCAACTGGCGAATTCTTAGAATGTCCTATTTACCAGTCTTGTTGCAACGGGAATATTGTGTGGTCATGAGTAATGTGATCCGGAATTATCTGTTGCTGAGATATTTAAAATATATAAATAGAGTTGGTACCTACATACCTGAGTGCAATATTATTATTTATGGTGAAATTAAACCAACATATTTATGGTTGATACTGGTTTAAAGTAATTTAAGGTGAAAGCGTCAGGGTAGCCCGTGATTTTTTTACGTTTTTTGCAAATTGCAGTCAGTATCAGGCTGATCTAAATCTAAATATGATTCGCAGCGTAACAAATATTTTGTTTATGGAATTATATAAAAACCATCAATACATCACTAAGTTCTTATTACCCTATTAAATGACTATTTCACGAAATCATGACATTTGAGATTATTCTGAGTTAAGCAGTTGTATTGCTGATTCCAATGATTATTATTCTGTAATGTAATATTTGTTACGGTTGCGAATCACATACCTACAACCTGATACTAGACTTGCTAATTGCAAAAATTGTAAATTTTGAATTTCGCGGGCTATTTTTGCGCATGGGGGGACGCGCAAAAATAGCCCGCGAAATTCAAAATTTTGGCTGATACACAAAAACTATTTATATATTTTTAGGGATATTCTATGTTATGAGTTTACTTATTTGATGAAGATTGACATCGATATTTCAACGCACCTACACGTAGGTACACCCCAGGTATTCACAACGTGTTTGCACTATTTCCGCGACCTACTCAAGTCAAAACGTAAACTAGCACGTTTACGTAAAAACATTTACTCATAAGTTTACGTTTAGGTTGCCCTGATGTAATAGTGAACGCGAAATCCTTACGTAGTGCACGAAAGGTGTATGGGTGAATGCCCTATGAGTCGTTGCTATATTTATAGCTGCACTATTTTGGCTGCTACCATGTGTCGCGATATGAAGCGAGTTTCCTTGTCTCTCTTATTTTTTCCTTTGCTTTTTGAAGGGTACTTTGTATTTTGTTTGTATGTATGTGAAAAGAGATGTTTGAAGTAAGTAAGTTCAGAGTTTTATAGTTTTAGCAGTCTATAGTGCTGTTAAGTTTACTATGGAGATAACTCAAGACCGCACGTAATTTGAAGAGAAACTCATTTATACGAAAATAGTCGCGGATTATGACCTCGTCACGTCATCCATAGATTTAGTGATGTTTACATAATTAGGATGACAGTCTTATCAAATCTAGATTCATTCAAAAGTTTTGTCTGAACCCTTTGAACTAGATAAGCTTTTTGTACTTATTTTTAACTAAATTAGGCCCACGACTTCGTCCGTGTGAAATATATTGTTCCCCCGACCTTCCCATCGCATCGCATCGCCTGCCCTATTACTTCGCTATCACTTAGCGTTCTTTCTGACTTTCATCTTTTTGCTCGGCTCCTCGGGGTCCTAGCGTTATGTATTCTAGCCTATGGTTTTCCTCAAGAATTGGGCTAAGTATTAAATGAAAAAATATTTTTTTAGAATCCGACCGGCATTTCAAGAGATTGCCGCGTTCAAACAAACAAACAAACTCTTTAGCTTCATTATGAGTATAGATATTTAAGACAACTCAACCGAAATCAATATAATGACGAAAGTCGACAGTATAAGTGAGTAGTTCACACGTGATTCTTAAAATAAAGAAACAAACACATTGAGTAGCTTCTATTATTTATCTAGGAATATGACGAACATAATGACGTTTTATATAAAAAAAAAATAAAAAAAATTAATTCAGATCCTTATTTTCGGCACTTAAAAAAGAGGGAGGACAGTTTTAACAGTAGGTAGATATTCTTGGATCGATACATGTATACGAGGCCCGATGCAAAATAGTTCGTCTAGTGTGAAATTTTCTCTGTGAGATTTTTTCTAACTTCATTATTTTTGTATATCTACATATATAAAATATTAAGCTGTTCTACTATCACATGTCGTGTTACTTATGCCTTTTTTTTAGTTATAACGATGGCTTGCTTTGCTAAATGCAATGTGGTAAAAGACGTGGAATATGGTCATGTCGTAGCCCAATGGTCGCCAAAAGCTCCTATCCTCCCTGGACACTTGAAAGTAACTTACACGCCTAGTAACATAACATCATACTTTTCACATAAAGACTGCCCTCTTCACCTAATGACTTCGTAATTTCAACTACTTACATAAATACAGAGATGGAGCTATGCAGGACGTATAGGTACCTCTATATCTTTCCCACACTGATATAAGATTAAAATAATAATATTATTATTTGTGGATGCATGAAGAAAGTCTCCTCGTGTAGCGCATTTGGTTGCCACAGTTACTCAACTGAACCGAGCGCTCGGCGCATCCTGGACAGTCACACCCAAAACCTTATTTGACTGGCCAATTCTTCCCTTGCGGTGGTAGGGCTAACGCCCGCCTGGTTTGCGACCACCCACCCTCCCACCGAAGTCCGGCGTCAAGCAGCTTGCTGTGTTTCATCAATGCGTTCCCAGTTCCAGTGCCTTAGGCATCTTCTGGGCACGCTCGTTCCATCATAGACCTCATCTATCGCTTCCATCAGGCGTGATCGAGGTCAACAGCAACTTTTTTATTGCTATAAGATGTGTTAGTTGGCCCCTGTGTATATCTTCATAGAAGTGTCGTCATTTAATATCCACATTAGCTATTCGTTTCCAATCCAAACTAATGCTCTCTTTTACCGGGGAATGGCATCTGGAATCCTTAGAAATTTCTGGTTATCGCCAGTAACAGATACCCGGGTTGCCAGTATTAGTACGGCAATAGTGTCAGCTGAACAAGCTTCTCAGGACACAGCGGAATCTAGATTTGTGAATAACATAGTCAGGAGCTGAGCCGAGGGGCATATAGGTACCTCAGTAGAAATCATGCTGATTAGATGATAATGACATTTCAGTAGGTACTTGATTGCTGATGCATCTGTAAGTTCGCATTACCGGTGCTTCAATTTCCATGGCAGAGAGTAATGAGGCGTATAATCGCTTGATTGCTCGTTTCATTACAGTACATTTCTATAATAGAGAGTGACACGCTGTGATCTCGAAAGTACTCAGAGGGTTCACCGTTTGTGAACCCTCTCGCTGGACCTAGCAACTATAATGAGTCCTTTCGGGATCACGGGCGTGACATAATTACTTTCTATTAGAAATCATTTTTATCATCCAAGGCCATTTGAATGCCGTGACTAAGTAACTGACGAGCTTCTCCAAATGTCACTGCACAGAGATTATTCTATAGACTTATCTCTTTAATGTTTCCTAGAGTATCGGTCATTAAGTTTCAACCACCTTAACTGAGTAAAATGCTTTTATTTAATTTTAACAGTTAAGTTTTACTGAAATAAATGCTTTTGCAACTCAGTGAAGTTTCACAAGATAATAAAAAGCTTTTTCAATTCAGTCAGACAAGAATCACCTTAAAAAACAAAGGGGAGCTTAGTTACACGAGTGCAATAATTGCGCCTGAGGTATTCCTAGACACGCAAGAATCTATATGATGCAAAACAGATTTCCTTTGTTTTTGTACCAACAATAGATGGATGGATGGACTGAAAGCGGCAGTTTGTTCAAGAATATAATAACCGTTTGTTCGAGGTTATCTTGGCGCTTTGCGAAGTTGGCGGAATTCGCTGTAGGTCTGCTTGGTCTATATTATAGGTGCATAATCAGCTTATAATGTTCTCACTGTTGTGATGTAGTCCTCTCTGTGAGAAGGAGTGGTCCGTAATCCACCACACCAGCACATGTCTTTAAATGTTTGTTTTTAGGACACGACGATTGCCTCACGATGTTATCCTTCACCATTTTGATAACTTATAGGTTCGTCACTTAAAATTACTTTAACTTTAATATGTTCGTCATCATCACTAAGCCATTCATTGAATACGGCAGATTGCATGATGATGTTACAATTACAAGCAATATGTGTTGACTGTTTGCTAAAGAAGCTTTTGGGCAAACGACATATCTTTTGTTCTTACGTTGTGTTCTGCTTGAGGTCAATTTTCGGCTTCTGCCAGGTTCCGCATCTTTTGACTCAACTATAAGCTTTACAAGAACTTACTTATCTCCAAATCGGACATGTGAGTTTGTGACAAACTTTGGACATTTTCTTTTGCGATTTCATGATTTTCTGTCTGTATTAATCTCCGTCAGTTCTTAGCACTGGTTCCGTCATAATTTTCATTAGCAAAGATACGTTTCTGAACAGCGTGGTGATTATTCAATTAGAAATGCAACATTCATCTGTCTATTTACCAAAGTTTTCCAACTGAATTTTTACTATAGATCCCATACTTACATCCTAAAAAGGGCAGCGTTCGCGTTAAGCTACAATAATAATGACACAATTTACATGTAGACAATAAAATAAGCATGACGGATGCGATAAGTATGTTCCGTTTGCACTGATAACAGTACATTAGGCGGAGAGCTAACGAACTCATTACAGAGCCCCCGACTCCGCCTGATAACCTACGATCCCCTAAATCTAACTAGCAACTGAGAAGGTTATATGTTTTATCAGTTTCTGTGATAGTTCATTCATGTTTGTTTCAATGGGATTATTACGCTTGTGTTCGGAGAAATAGCCTGTAAAGTAGGGGCCAGTTTTTTTGGCCACACTGTTAAGTCTCTGCATATGGATATACATATAGGTACCTACTCCAAAAGTTACTTCAACTAAAAAATGCTATGGTACCTCATTACTGGCTTTGTTTTCATGGCACGGCATGACTTTTTCTCTTTTTCTCATATTGACCATGGGTTACGTGAGAAGGAGATAGATGATACCTGGTTTCTTAAAATAATCCCATAAGACATGGTGTCAAACTAAGACCATATACAGGCAACTAGTAAAGTTCCAACGCTGACGAAATTAGGCCAGCTCTATGGAGCCCAATGGCGACACTTCATCTTAAAACTTTATCTCTTAAGAGTAATGGCTTCGTTATCTCCTCTGGTGTCGTAATAAGGCTAAGGGCTTATTATCAGCAAATAGACCACAGCATCCAATAGTAGATTGATAACAGACTGCTGTGTTGTTGTTGGGGCATCGCTATCTACTTCAGCAGACACAGCTTAATAAATTGAGAACCCATGCTCCAGTAAAGATGTAAGGGTACTTAGTTATGTATGTGCTCTTGTATTGGTATAACATCTGGTTGCCATAAAGGATAAATTAATGTTCACAATCCAAAATAGTTGTGTGAATATGACTTTACCAACTAAGCAGTGTCCAAATTGAAACATTTGTAACTATCATAGCCAGATGGTAGAAGTCCCTAGAGCACTGCCTACGCTGTAAAAGACAAAGCGTTATTAGTAGGCATTGTGTGGCGATGGACATCGGTAAATAATTCGTCCTAATGTGACTGTAGGACCAAACATTCAACATTCCGTTTTATAAGGAAACTAAACGTTGACGAGCTTTTTGAACTTAAAATAAACTACTATTCCATTCATTTATAAGTATTTATTGATGTAAAGTTTGAAATAAACTACTTGAACTACTAACAACATTAAAAGTTTCTATAGTGGGGTCTCTCTCTTAGCGGTCATAACTAAGTTTAGACGGATTGAACTAAAAGCTCTCATAAACAAAAGCTGACTACGTGACTGTAGGTACTCAAAACACTTCACAATATAGTTTAAGATATATCAACATGTCTTGACATAAACTTTTCAGAATCACAACTTTTGAACAACGCAACAAACTAAAAAGCTACAACGAAACATACAGTTACGCTCGAAAGCTGAACAAATAAGACAAAAAATGAGTGTAATCTAAAAGCTCGACTTACTTGAGGGACTCCTTCACTATTGTAACACGAAGCCAGTTGTTTCGAGCCAATCCGGGGCGTGTGGTAGTAATCCCGTGCGGTTACAGACAGTATTATAGATATAAATGTGATAAATAGTGTGGGGACGTCCGCCATTTTGCGCGACGCGACGTAAGCCCGCGCGCTTCGAGCCAGCACTGAGTGACGCGCGCCGGTTTCACAACACTCGACCAAAGATTAAGTGGCTGTGGGACCTGAGATGGGTTTGCCTCTGAGAGGAAAGAGGCTGGGTCAGGCCCAGCCTCTTTCCTCTCAGAGGCAAACCCTTCTAATATTTTGTGAGTGTTTCAATGTTTGTGAGTTGTGACTGTGACTTTGGATGTTGTAGACTTGTAGGATGTTTGTAACTTTGGATCTTAGTGAGTGACCTTTGGACTTTGGTTGTTTGTGACTTTGTGTCTGAATATTTGAACTTTGTGATTGAAACTTTGTGACTTGTGATGTTTAAACATTTGTTACTTTGGAAGGTGTGAATTTGGATGTTCGTAAGTATATGAGTCTGTCTGTAACTTTGTAAGTTTGAATGATTGAGACTTTATAACTTGGGATGTTTGAAAACACACACACAGTGAACACAGTGAAGTGTGTGTGTGTTACACAGTGAGATCTCCCTGTGAGTCTTTTTTCAAATTCACATTTTAGACTATGGGCTATGGCCCGACTATGGCATGTCATATCAATGACGTATTATATATAGACACGTTATCAACCAACATCTCGGCGCTTAAAAACGGCGAAAATACTAGATAACTACTTATACGCGTAAAGAAAGGGAAAGAAAATATATCACCGTACGGCGGGATGTCTGTTGCTAGAGGGAGATAAATAAACATCTTCAGTTACGTCACAGGATAAGTAATAGTCAAATTACATGCTCATTGGTCGAGCGCATGAGTGACGTAGCTATCAGAGTCACTTCATGCGCCGGCCGCCATTAGACGCAGCGTCGTACAAAATAAAATAAAATAATCTAGTTTTGTAAACTTACGCGTGAAATGACACATTTTTGTCTTTAACTTTTGGGGTATAATTTTTACATCCTCTGAAAACACACGACGGCATATTTTCTTTATGTTTTGCACAGGTTTTCACATACGATATAAATTAAAAACAAACATACGTCGCGTCGCGTCGCGCGACAGGTTGGTGCGTGACTGAGCGCAAATGTGGCAATTGGCTTCATTTCATGTTGCCATTTTAGAGTGCGGACAACGTATCTATAGTTTTATACATCATTGTGTCATATCATATTTCCTATCTTGGGCATGGTAGGTATGTTTTAGCACTATCGGGTCCAAATTACATGATTAAGTACAAAGGCCATGTTAGCGCACAAAATTTAAACAAACCAAGTACCACGTCTATGCGCTCCCTAATCTTTGCGGCCAAAGCATTGGCAGGTACATAACGTGGCCCCATACCCGATGGTTTTTTGTGGACAAACCTGAAAAGGTTCGCCTTTTGTTTTCTGTTAGAATGCCAACATGTGCGGTCAGCGGGAAGGAATCGGCGAGCCGTGCAAAGGTCTCCATGATGTTCCCAATTTTAGAGATAAGTACCTATAGGTACTAAGTAGTGAGGATGTTTTGGGCACTAACATTTTCTAGTTTGTTTAAGTTGTTGATTAGTCTTCCATGTGTTCATTAATTAAATTGTAGGTGACTTATGGTCCTCTCACAAAGAGGAGGCCCGTGTCTCAGTAGTGGGAAGATCATAGGCTGATTATATTTATGCTAATGGTAACTTATATTTAACGTAATGTTAAACAATTTTTCGTTCTTTCTCACAATCTCTCACAATCTAGGATCCTTTTGTCATCACCCATCTTCTGGTTCGTGGTAAAAAAAATTAAAAACCTTAGGTTCCAATTTTTCGCTAAACGGTTATTTTTTACATCCCAATATAAAAAAACGGGCAAGTGCGAGTCGGACTCGCGCACCGAGGGTTCTGTACCATCATGTTTTTAAATTTTCATCGGCGAGGCCTATATTCGTCAGAGAATTTTAACACTGCACGCTGCGGTGTAGAATATTGCAGTTTTAGGTCACCGCCATCTCTTGACTGATAGTGGAACTAATGTAACTTTTGTTGATGATTTCTGAAAACGTGTGCTATTTAGAGACTTCGTTTTATTTTTTCTGTCATCTTTACATAAACTTCTATCACAGAATAATTTCGGATTTTTTCTCTTTACGGTACGGAATCCTAAAAAGGGACTAAAGGAAATACCAATAATGCCCTATTTCTGAGTGTAGAGACTGCACTCCATAAAACTACATGAAGTGCATTAAACGGAAACAGATTACCATAAGCATGCCATAGAAGGGCACATGATAGATTATGTGCCATTCGGTCGGGTTTGAAGTCTGCTAAAGGGGTGCATAAGTCTAGACATAGCATTGCATCTGTATCTACAGGTAGCCTAGCCCCTCTTAAGTAGGTACAGTCGAACCAACTAATTAGTTTACATTTTACATGTGTGGGTGAAGTCATAGTTATGCACACAAATACTAAATAATACGAGCGAGCTCTGTTTTTATTAGTGTGCGTATGGCATACCAATTACCATATACCAATACTAGCAGCGCCCCGCGGATTCACCCGCATAAGTTTCGATCCCGAGGGAATATCGGGATAAAAAGTAGCCTGTGTGTCAGCTACCTCCATACCAAATTTATTCAAAATTGGTCCAGCCGTTTGTTTGTGAAAAAGTAACAAATATACAAACACACTCACAAACTTTCGCCTTTTCGCCTGTATAATATTATGCTCGCGACTTCGTCCGCGTGAAATTTCTTGTTCCCCCGACCCACCCCGTCGCATCGCCTGCCTGCGCTTTTAATTCGTTTACCTTTTTTCTGACTTTTTGGTTTTTGCTCGGCTCCTAAGGGTCCTAGCGTTATGATAAGTAACCTACAGACTTCCTCGAGAATTGGGCTATTAAATGCAAAAAGAATTTTTCAAATCCGACTGGTAGTTCCAGAGATTAGCGCGTTCAACCAAACAAACAAACTCTTCAGCTTTATAATATTAGTATAGATGTGAAAAAAGGGGTCTGTGGCTAAATAATAATAACAGCCGCACAGGTCGATCGATCAGGTTAAGCTATAAGAATAATAATAATAATTTTTATTTTCAGAAAATAAACACATTTAGGGTTCACAAAAACAATTTTTCAACTAAAAATTAACATTACAGAAAAAGTGTATCGTTGGTGCCTGTACTAATGAATGAAACACACACCAGCGCCTTCCAAGATAGGTTACATAATAATTTAAAAATTCGAACGTGTTATATAGTGAACTCGTAAAAAATATGTGGAAATAAAATAAACAGTGAAAGTAAATTAAAAATAATAAAATTAATTAATATTATAAACTAAAATTAAATTAAAATTAAAATCAAGCTACTTATTTACTAAGTTAATATTTATACGTGTACGAGCAAGAGGGTGCGTATACGTGTACAGGTGAGTGATTCTGCATATATGTATGAGTGTATGTGTGAGTGTATGTGAGAGTGGATGTGTGAGTGTGTGAGTGAGTGTATGTATGCGTCTGTTATTGAGATTCATCTATTGGATTGGTTTGAGAAGATCTTCAGTCTCCCGGTAATTTAACTTTAGTAAGAGGATTTGTAATTCTTTTTTGCACTTGTTTCTTGGTAAGTTATGTACGTATGCTATTTTGTTAATACGGTTGTAGAGACGAGAACCATTTACATAAAAATTTCTACTGGCGAGAGCAGTTCTATGCGGTTGAATTTCGCACACTATGTCCTTCCTGCGCTTGTTGTTCGGATTATATGGGATTGTAGCATGCTTACGTAGGACGGTCTGAAGCACATAGAGCTGCCTTACTGTGAGTACAGAGCATTGTTGGTACAAAGTTACAGTCGGATACCTAATAGGCTTCTTTAAAAGCACTTTTAGGACCGCCCTTTGAGCTCTCTCCACTCGCAGCATAGCAGTAGCAAACGTGCCTCCCCACGCCGGTATACAGTACATTAGTATCGATTGTGCTAAGGAAAAAAGCTAGCTACGCTTGCCGCGGTTGGTCTCTGGATTGGTGACATCTGGATCGGTTACATACCGAGAACCCTCCGTGCCTCGGAAAGCACAATAAGCCGTTGGTTCCGGCTGTCATTCGTGGATCTTTGACAGTCGTTATGGGTAGTCAGAAGCCCGAAAGTCTGACAACCAGTCTTACCAAGGGGTATCGTATTACCCAGTAACTGGGTTGTGGAGATCAGATAGGCAGTCGCTCCATGTAAAGTACTGGTATTCAGCTGCATGGAAGCCGACCCCAAAATAGTTAGGAAAAGCTTAGGCAGACGATGACTTATTTAGGAATGTTTATCTTGATCTTTCTGTAACTTTATTACTTACACATAATTAGATAGACTGTTTGATTTAATGAGACGCTCCTTCTCCGATCGATTTGTTTACGTAATAATGTTGTAAAACTATAAATAACTGCAGACGACGCACCAGGATTAGGTACTGCTGCTAATGTTCTGGTTTTCAGTTTATTGTCGAACATTATCATGTCCTTTTAATAACCTTTATTACTTTAGTTATTTTCAGCTAAAACATGTTTGTTGTTCACTGTCATAAAAATATTAAAAATAAATTATGATAACCTACATGCTTCTGAAACTGGGGAGAATGTTTTTACTTGTAAAAGTTACTTCTACTCGATATATCAAGTTATAAATTTCCAGAATAAGCTGACTTCTAATTGTACGAAAAACCTATACAATGTGATGTCAGCTAAAACGTGAAATCAAGCTAGGTTAGTGTAAGCTTGATCCGCGCCGTGTGTATGTACATCATAGAATTATAACGATGTACATTTAAAATTGTTAAGCTACTTCTCAGACCTACTCCTAAGAGTTCATTATAAATGTTCCTGTTGGAAACCCGAAGACTTCGGTTTTCCATGGCTCGCTGGTTAATGACCTCAAAACAGAATCAAAGTCAAAACATTTTTGTTCCAATTAGGTACTTACCTACGTTACCCAAAATGTAACATCCTTTGGAAAATAATGAGCTACAAACTCCACACATAGGTAAGTACTCTATCGGTAGTAGCCAAAAAAGCTGACCATTTGACCAGTGTCACATCCGCCACAAATAATTTAGTCTATGTCGTTTCCCTAGTCTGTCTATTTCATTTCAAACACATGAATAGTCTTCGCCGGTTTAGCGTACCAGTGCATTAGGTCATTCATGGCACTTTCTCTTTCTATCAAATAGCCTCGTCTCACTCGCACAAAGGCTTAATGTTTAGTTGGAGCCAAATGTTAAGCGTACGCAAAAAAATATGTTGAGTTTTTATTAATGATGATAATGGGTGTTAGAATAGTTAGTTAGATTATAAATGTAATAACTACATTACATGTTATTTTAATTAATCTATATTGATGATTATAGTGCCTATTTTTCTCAGACAGGTCTTGGAGAAATAATAAATAAACAAGATATCCACCACAACTTTTGAAGGTCATAACATATCGCACCTTATTACTAAAGGGTGAACATGAAGCTCCGAACATAATAATATGAAGGGAAAAGAACGCCTGCATATATTGGTAACCGCTTTTCCAAGATAATTCTAATGCTTATGGGTGGTACCTACTGTACCTAGAGACTAGAAGAGAGACCCTCAATGTAATTAAACACTGATAGGATTTTTTCACGTTATATTCATAGAAAGACACATTTACATTACCACCACAGACTACTTAGAGCACATTAAAGCTAGCACTGACCACAGAGTACTTTTATGGCACTGACTCTAAACAATAATATTTAATAAAAATATTTGACTCTTGCTTGAACGTTCGAATTTTCGAATGGAACACACGCTCAATTATAACCAGCCAGCACTATAAAAGGTAAGGATACATAGACAGACTTTTTTTTTCAGGATGGGAAATCCTCAATTGACCCCTCCCGCTCTGGGTGGAGCGGAAGGGAGTGTCAGACTCTTACTGACTAAAACCCACCCGTGTACCTTCCTTAGCCCTTTATGTTCCGGGCCAGCGGTAACCCTTTCGGACAATCCCGCTGACCCGGCAGGTATTTGACACTTGCTTGAACGTTCGAATGGAACACACGCTCAATAAAAAAACCAGCCAGCACTATAAAAGGTAAGGTTACATAGATAGCCTCTAGTGGCAGCAGGTGTATGTTGCTACCTGCCTAGTGCCTGGTTCAGATCTACAACACACCTTCATCCCCCTAAGGGTTGAGCAGAGGTGAACACTACACCCACATTTCGCCAGTCACGAGGTCTCATGTAATAGCAGCAGAGCCTATTGCCATCCGGCACAAATCCAGTTTCCGAGTTGCTACTAAGAATTTCCAGATAGAAACACTCCGGGAGTGCCGACAGAAGTGAAAACTTGACCAATTACGTGTGTATTTTTTTAATCGTCGTCAAAACCCAATAGACAACACTTTGTCCGACCCGGGAATCAAACCTAAAACTTCATGGTCAGCGGTAGCGCTTGCGACCACGAAACCAAACAGGCCAAATTATTGTCATCATCATCATCATCAGCCTATAATGTTCCCACTGCTGGGACACAGGCCTCCTCTCAGTGAGAGGGAGTGGGCCGTAATCCACCACGCGGGCCCAGTGCGGGTTGGTAGATGTCACATATCTTCGAATTTTTGGTTCTAGGACATGCCGGTTTCCTCACGATGTTTTCCTGCACCGTTTTGTGAGCAGTGGTGATGAAATAATTTACACAAAGTAAAGCGCCTGTCTGGGTTCGAACCTACGACCTACAACTCGTAAGTCGCGGCCGTTACCACGTTAAATTATTGTATTATTTAATTATTATGTAGATAACTGTATTTTTATGGTGTAGGTCATAGCACACATATCAACTCTGAAAGGGATCGTCACCTTATCAACTCGAGCTATTATTAGTTTTTACGGTGAGATGGTTACAGAATCGCACTGCTGAAAAGGTAAACTATTTTTTTTTAATTATCAACGCGATGCTAATGCTAAAGCTAGTTTTTATTCAGCGATCAGTCCTTTGATACTGAAGCACTTTTGAAGGCAAAACAAAGCTTACGAAAAGGATTATTTATTTTATAGGTTGTTTTGAAGCTGGATACAAAGCTTTAAGGGGTGATAGTTTACACCATTTAGAGCGTCTTGAGCTATACAATTATACATGTCTTAAACGAAGTATGTTTTTTTTTCGCAGTTAAAGTTGGTGTTATATTTTGACTAAATGTTTGCAGTGAAAAACAGATAAGTACTTCGTCTAAGACATGTATGGCTCAAAATGCTGTAATTGGTTTCAACTATCACTCCCTTAAAGCTTTACACTCAGCTTCCAAACACCCTGAATAAGGGGAAGAATACAGTCTTACTCAATTTAATCAAATTGTAGCAGTATAAAAAAAAAGAATGAAAGAACGTTATCTTTCTACTTCGTCATAATTGCAAATGTACCTACTTATTATTTTAATTACCTACATTAGATATAATTATTAAAATTCTAGTGATATTTATTTTAGAAGTATTACGTATGTGCAGTGACCTCCAAACGTTAGTTGACATTTTTCCACTTCAGCTGATGCTGATGCCACATAACGATTTAAAACAGGTACTCCTAGTTGATCACTAGTTGATCAAAGTTGAATTAGTCAATAAAAACGTTATATCAATGGGCCTAAAAAGACCACTTTTGCAGAATCATAAAAGGATAACATTATGAAACGTAATGGACAGTTAACTGTTACGTTAATCGTATCAAATCCCATTGGTGAAGGAATTTACCGTTATTTTTTTTTGTCTGTGCTAAAAAACCAATCAATCCAATCCAAATCCAATCCCAATCTCTTTGATATACCACGTAGTGCAGCGAAAAAAATAAAAACACGGACTGTCTTCGCCATATTATAATTCATGATGTTATCCTTTTATGATTCTGCCAAAGTGGTCTTTTTAGGCCCATTGATATAACGAGAATAAAGAGAATAAAGAGAGATAATAAAGAGAAAAATAATAAAGAGAAAAGAGAATAAAGAGAGAAAGAAAGATAAATAATAATAAAGAGAGAAAATAAATAGAAATAGAGAGAGAGAAATAAAGAGAATAAAAGAAAAGAGAAAAATAAAGAGAAAGAGAGAGAGAGAAAAAAATAAAGAGAAAGAAAAAAATAATAAAGAGATAATAATAAAGAGTATTCTATTCTATTCTATTCCATTCTTAAATTTTTAGGCCCCCAGTTCAAACATTTGCTTCACTAGAATTTTAAATTATTTAGTATGTGGCGTGTCATAGCTGAAGTGGAAAAATGTCAACTAACTTTTGGAGGCCCCTATAGTATGTAAATCCCACTTCTGATAACAGAAGGGGTCTAAAGTAAATAAAACGGAACGTCTTTACATTACGTAGTATTTAATTGGCTTACAGGACTTAAACGCAAAAAACGCAAGTTTTAGAAACAATAAAAGTATATGATCGACTACAGTAAACAAAATCAGAAAAATATATGATATTCTTCAGGATATATAATGCTAGGTAGATCTGGGACTGTGTTGAAAACATAATACCTACAACTAATTTGATACGATAAAAAAATCATGAAAATACCTCAAAAAACTTTCTTCTATTATCTTCTTCTATATATATATATTTATATATATTCTTAGAGACCAGAAGCGGAATATATTGAAAAACAAATTACTAAATGACCTACAAAGTTACATGTCTTACAAGTCATTTTAACTAGACAAGCACATAGGTAAATAACAGGTGCATAAGAATTATAGAACACGACCCTATCAACAAAATACCTAACCTGCCGAGAATACGCCCGAAGTAAGAATTGTTTTTGAGTGTTTGCATTTTATTTTATTTTTTACCTACCCTTACACACGCTGTCTACATCTCTATAATTAGTTTCCTATCGCAGGCATACTGAAAGAAATTTCTTTAGAAATAAGCATCACCTTTGTACACCTGTTTTTCTGTTATTTTCTTCTTTTCTGTTTATATGTGTGTGTTTGTAAATGGTCAAATAATTAAGTCTATCTTTTACTTAATAGTCACGTAACATTCAGCCGGTCAATTCTGTAAAAATCTCACCGTGAAAACTTAGGTGATGTGAGTTTGTTTTTGTTAAGAATTTACACTATTGACAGCTCACTCCACGCTCACTTCACCTAAGTTTTCACGGTGAGATTTTTACAGAATTGCTATTCTGTTTCAAGAATCAACTGAACATACCTATTGAAATATCTCCAAGCTATTTGATACAAACGCATCAGCATTTAGCTGCTAGTGTATCTAACCAAATAATAATATGTTGAGCACAACTCATAAGTATCTAAATTCATTCAGCACACAAACTTACCCAGAAACAGAATAATGAAAACAGTAGTTAATTGTAATCATACAAAAGCTTTAAAAAGAATATCACACCATTTTTGTGCATTTTATCTTTTTCTAAGCGGATAGCTGACCCGCAGTGACCTGTAGGCTCATTTACTATAGAAGTACATGATTAAATGATGACGTCATCAATAGACCATACCACATTGTGCCTATTCATAACTTTATTAATAAGTAGTTACTAACGATTTGTCGAAGTAATAAAATCTATGTAGGTATGAAATAAGACAGACATGAGTATTTTATAAGCTACTTTTAAAATATTTAAGACTAGGTACTATCTATTTACACTGGTAATGACTAACTAACATTAGTATGTTACAAATAAGTACAAAAACAAAAGGACACCTAGGCGTCGAGTTACTCGTCTGCATCGCTGTCATATGGAAACGTGCTCAGAAGACTGGCAGCTTTGCATGTTGTAAGGCAATTCTAATTATTTAGCCAAAGAACAACCATGGGCCTCTGGTCACATGAAGTGTAGACCAGTCGACGAGAAAGTTCGTTAAAGAGAAGACGCGTTGTCGGTCCCCATGACCCGAGCGTTCCGACCCCAAACAACACAAAACTGTAGTTACCCATAACGTATTTGTGCGCTTGAGAGTCTCAACAGCCGCAGCAGCGCCGCCAGCACAGCCCGCCGTGCTCGGAACATGAGATGGCGCAAGAATATCCATACAGATTGCGTCCCGCACCAGAGGCCTACTCACCTTCCAAGGCAAGGTCTGGTCCCCATCACGTTCCAAGCCGTTTGGTTCTAAGTACGTAATAGTAGTATCTAAAGTTCCTACAACTTTTACTAAATGAAATAGTTGACCCCTCTGGTTAGTTGGAGCGATGGTCTTCACACGCGGCTGGTTTATAGAGGTATGAGGAACAGGGTGTAAAGTTCACTCAACCTCCATAGCAAAGGGAGGATCCTCCGACCAGATGGGTATTGTGTCTGGCGGGCAACAGCCCGATGATTCATGTCGAGCCGTTGTATCTATGCTAGTTGCGCGGTAAACTCTGCTTGTGAGATGCAGGATTTTACGTAACGTCAGTATGACACGTTGTTCGCATGTGGCGTTGTAGATACCGCTACATGTTCGTTGAGAGTTATCCATCGAATTAAACGATGTAGGCCTCCTCCTCCTCCTGATGATGATTATGAACTTAATATAAATTATAGAGCTTTTGAAATCGGCTCATGCACCTAAACTAATATTACGAGTATATAGAGAAACGATTTGATTCTTTGTTTGTTTGTTACGCTTTCACGCTGAAACGGCTGACCGTATTTGGATGAAATTTGACACATGGGTAAACCATGACCTTTATTAGGACATCAAGTACTTTTAAACCAGATATTCCACCGGGACTTATGCAGGTGAAACCGCGGGGCTCAACTAGTTATAAATAAGTATACATTCAAAATGACCTCCCGAAGCATTATACGTGTAGACTGTAGATATAAGACATTACGCGAAATATTATGGAGTTGCGTCTAGCAGATGTCTGCCATCTGACTAAGTTGTTACATTAGATAAATTACTTACATATTACGAAGCACATATGGACGATTTATTTATGCTTAAAAATTCCAGTTTATGTAAGATTTTTAAATAGCTTATCTGCCCTAGTACCTAACAACTTTTAAAGGCAATGTTGTCTTTGGGATGATCATTAGGGTAATTACATGCCGAAGATGCCTCACTGCGATACTATAGTGATCGCAGTTTAGCTCACTACGATGTCGATGTCACCTCCATGTATACCAATTGCATGCTTATAGTCACGTACGCACATGCTGCGATACGATACATCGCGTGCTACCGTGAAAACAAAATATTTTGTCTTTACATCGCGGTCGACGGCAACCATCATTCACGACTGAGCGACTGAGCTTTCTGATGCGACTGAACCGAAGTGTTCGCACCGCTATCCATGTAGAAATAGCAAGTGTTGGCATCGAGGTAATGTATCATGCATGTAATTACCCTTACGATCACCCTCTACAGATCGTCGTAGCATATCTCTCATTTCCGCATCATTCTTAGAGGTTACATTGGCACTTCATTTAACATTTATTCGAAAAAAAACGATCTTATATTTAGCTTCATACAAAGTCAACAGAGATAGTCACGTCACAAAAGAATTTCATTGAGCTGTAGCCCGCATCTGTCTTATCACGTGAGATAAATCCTGATCGCCTAATTTTAGACTAACGGAAGCTTTTAAACCGTCACTGATAAGAGGTCACAGAACTCTCACTGACATTATTACAGTTTAATCTCTTTAAGATATATGAGCAGTGGTGGCCAAGTGGTAACGGCCGCGACTTACGAGTTGTAGGTCGTAGGTTCGAACCCAGACAGGCGCTTTACTTTGTGTAAATTATTTCATCACCACTGCTCACAAAACGGTGAAGGAAAACATCGTGAGGAAACCGGCATGTCCTAGAACCAAAAAATTCGAAGACATTTGACATCTACCAACCCGCACTGGGCCCGCGTGGTGGATTACGGCCCACTCCCTCTCACTGAGAGGAGGCCTGTGTCCCAGCAGTGGGAACATTATAGGCTGATGATGATGATGATGAAGATATAATATGTGGCTATGTGGTAAGCAGGAAAGGACCTTGTGGCTAAGAAATAACGCCGCCAGCCGCACGGGTCGATCGATCAGGTTAAGCTACGCTTGCCACGGTTGGTCCGTGGATGGGTGACCATCTTTACATACCAAGACCCTTCCGTGCCTCAGAAAGCACGTTAAGCCGTTGGTCCCGGCTGTCATTCGTGGATCTTTGACAGTCGTTACGGGTCGTCAGAAGCCCGAAAGTCTGACAACGTCTTACCAAGGGGTTTCGTAATACCCGGTAACTGGGTTGTGGAGGGGTCAGATTGGCAGTCGCTCCATGTAAAATACTAGTACGGTCAGCATCAAAAGTCGATTAACACTTCAGTTTTTTTAATCTCAGTTATTGACCGACTTTTTGACAATTCAAAGTGCCTGTAAATGGTTTAATTGAAATAAATGCTTTGAGTTTAGTGTTGCCCAAATGCAAGACCAAGACAAGACCTTAGCCAGTCTTGGTCTTGGTCTTGCGTCAATACACCTGGTCTTGGTCTTGGTCTTGGTATTGCGCTCTCAGTCTTGGTCTTGGTCTTGGTCTTGCAGCAAGAGTCTCGCAAGTCTTGCGAGACTCTACTACTTAGACTAGACTACATTCAAATACCTATTAGCCTATTGCTCAGGGTGGCAGGGACATCGACGCGCAACCGCTTACCATGGATTCAGTAGGTACAGACGCCAGCACATCAACCTACTACAATCTGTTAAATTTCTTTAATAGATTTTCAACTTTATCGCTAAAGCATAAGGTTCAAAATTGATTGGGGAAAATTTGACAGTTTCGGGTAGCTTGATGTGCTGGCGTCTGTACATGATTCTGGACCCCCTGTGTTCAAATTTTTCGTTGGCTTTTTCTTAATTTTTACGTTTTTTCTGCAATTTTTTTACTGTAAACTGTATACAATCATTATTTCTATCTGACCCAATGCGATTTTTAATTAAAAAATAGTAAATTCACTTGTTTCACTTAAAACAGCAATGTAAATAAAACTCCAAAGGGCTACCTGATCAGCTGTATCGCTAAAGTTCATTTGCGAGGTCAACACTGTCTTCGTACCTACGCTATTCGCTTTCAAATGCCGCCACAAAGGGACCGCAGCGCCAAGCGGTCTCCTCGTATTATTAATGCACTTGAAAATAAACTTTAAATTATTACAATAAAGTGCATAAATGCTTGAACCTGACAAAAAATGCGGTAGATTGCGGGAATCCCCGCGCGGCGTCGAGTCGGCCATGAATCCCAATGAATCTAACAGACGCGTCACATGAGGCATTTTAATCATCTACATAACTGAATGACCCATTTACTACTTTTATTTTAGATTCGTTATGAGGGGATAATTATTTTTCTAAAGCTTCATCGATTTAAGGGTGAAGCGCTAAGGTAGCCCGCGAAATTAAATTTTTCTTACGTTTTTTGCAATTTGCTGGTCAGTGAATTTCGCGGGCTACCTAAAACCGCTTTCGCCTTAAGTAAAGAAGATTAAAAAAAAACGTGCAGAAGTGTATTGATAGTCACGTAATTTTTCGATATTTTTTTATTATCAACAATAATTTTAGTTTTCAATGCAATTCAACAATGTAATTTACTGTTTCATAAAAAAAATACATCCATTTTCGCATAATCGGGATTGAAACCAAATACCTACTATAACGCCCAAATCTCAGTTTGACTTAACTGCGAGACGCAAGAGTCTTGCAGGCTTAGTCTTGTTCTTGCTCAAGTCTTGCAGGGTTCAGTCTTGGTCTTGGTCTTGCTAAAATAAGTCGGTCTTGGTCTTGGTCTTGGTCTTGCAAAAATGCAAGAACAAGACCAAGACTGCAAGACCAAGACCGATTTTGGGCAACACTATTTGAGTTTGACTAGCCGGTTTCCTCACGATGTTTTCTTTCACTGGTTTGAGAGCAGTGCAGCGGTAATGAAATGGGGACATAGACTATTGTTTATTTATTGGATTTATCAGTTGTCATGTTTTATTTAAAAATAGTTTGGCTCCATCATCAGACCTGTGGGCTATTTCGAACAAAATCATACTAAGTCTTGGCAGAAACTAAGCTTGTAAAAGGAAAATAGTAAGCGCCATCTCACAGTTTACTTGAAAACTATTAACACCCCTTGAACCAGCTTGCCCACCCCTAATGCTATCCTCACTAAAACTCCCAGGTCACACCCCATTACAAGGCAACCCTTAGTTTTATGCGATAGATTCTAAACAGATGGCGCTATTTTGGATTAGATTTAAAAAAAAATTACTAGCTTCTGCCCGCGACTTCATCTGCGTGAAATTTCCTATTCCCCCGACCAACCCTGTCGCATCGCATCTTCTGCCCGCGCCCGCTTACCGTTCTTTCGACTTTTTTTTTTGTTTTTGTTTATCTCCTTAGGGTCCTAGCGTGATGTTAAGTAGCATTATAGCCTTCCTCAAGAATTGAGCTATAATTTTTTTTCAAAACCAACTAGTAGGTATTTCTTGAGATTAGCGCGTTCAAACAAACTGTTCAGCTTTAGTATGGCCCACTTCAACTTCGCATGGGTGCATTTTTATTTTCGAGTTTCTGAAATTTTCTTTCATACAAACTTTGTTCTGGCAAAACTGAACACAACAAAAAAAGAATTATCCAATTTGGTACAGGCATTCGGAAGTTAGTTTTGGCAACCTATGTAAGCCAAAATATCCATACTCATAATTATTATTTTTTTCTTAATAACTCATAATTATAGTTTTTATTAATTATTCATTTTTAAATCCAAGAATAAAATGGTTATTGCAGATGTGCCTAAGTAGTGTTTTATCTCCAAGTTAGGGATTGTTAAAAATACTTTTAATTTCTTTCTGATTCTTTATCATCAACCTAATCTAAAACTGTGGCTAAATCGCTTACAATTCGAAGTTTGCAAAGTGGTGACCCAGAGCCGAAGCACGTGTCCTGTCTTAAATACAAGGTGGTAGAGACATAGACGGATACACGTGCAACCTGTCACCACGGATTCAGTAAGTACATGATTCTGAATACCCCTGTGTTAAAATTTTATGACAGTTATATAAAAAAAAATTTGCAGTTCCAAACATTTTGACCTCGTAGGTATTGTACTTTTCTATGAAACAGCAGATTTGTTTTTTGATAACCGATGATTTATACGCTAGGGAGTCTCATGTACCTACTGAAAGCATTGTTAGAGTTTGCGCGTCGATGTCGCTGCCAATGCTGCCATCCTGCTTATGTATAGTAAAAAAGGTGCAAATTACGAATTAACACACTGACCCTTTCTGCCTGCTTACCCATTTTAAAAGCAGGGGGTTAATTGGGGGTGACCGACTCAAAGAACAACATGTCAAAAGCCATGTCTTTACGAGTACCGTGATAGCGACGACAAATGATATGACAGGGTCTAGTCCTCCATCTGTTAGGACTTTGTACTTCATTGTTTTATTATTTAGGTAATTAGAAAAGTGAAAGAAAGAAGAAATGTACCCACGACTTCATCTGAGTGTATTTTGTGTTTCATAATCCATATTTCATATTATAATGCGAAAATGTGTCTGTCTGTTACCTCTTTACGCTTAAACCGCTGAACCAATTTATATGAAATTTGCTATAGAGATAGTTTGATTCCCGGGAAAGGACATAGAATATATTTTTATCCCGATATTCCGACGCGATCGAAACTTACGCGAGTATAACCGCGGGACGCTGCTAGTTTTTTATAAATGTTTCCATGATGATGACCTATGACCTTCTCCATGTCCCAGGCTAAATATCTAACTAATTTCGTAACGTCCGGTTCAGTGGTTTCATTTTAGGCGTGAAAACGTAACAGAGAGACATTATATAGTTACTTTCGCATTTATAGTATTATACAGGGTTACTTGTAATTCGACGTATATCCGTCAGGAGCTGATAGGGGGCCAAAATCCAACAAATACAACCTAGCTAGAAATAAGCGTAGAAATATTTATAAGATGAAATGTCTGCATTAAGTTATGTGGATAATTCCGATATAGGAAATACGTGCTAGAATCATCAATTTTAATTCAATGGTTGAAAATAATATAGGACCTAAACTATGAATTTCTTAAATGGACCTCATGACAAAAATGTAGAATTAAACATTAAAACTGAAATAAAAAACTACAATAAATATTGTAAAAAAGCAATCAGTTAGGCAACTGGCTCTAAAAGGGGGTTTATTTATAAAAGTGTAATGACGTTTAAACGTCAAAAATGTGGGGTAAATAGTTGTAAGCAAAGTGTATTAATTAAGGGGTAAGTGTGGATTGTCCGAAAGGGTTACCGCTGGCCCGGAACATAAAGGGCGAAGGAAGGAACACGGGTGGGTTTTAGTCAGTAAGAGTGTGACACTCCCTTCCGCTCCACCCAGAGCGGGAGGAGTCATTTGATGATTTCCCATCCTCAAAAAAAAAAAAAGTGTTCAAAAGGAAGTTTTATTTAATATCAGTGGATGTGCGATGTGTAGCAGCCCGCTCGTCTCACCCCTTTTAACAACCCACCTTTGCGCAGTTTTCCACTAATTACTGAAACCGCTGCCTGTAAAAAGACATAACCCTAATTTTAAATGTTTTTTTTTTCTAACTGATTATTTCTGAGTATTTGGGTACGTGATATCTATTTCATATTGAAGTAGTTTTTGCTCATAAATAATGGCTAGTTTCAAGAAAAAATAAACGATAACTTATACAACACTTTTTTAAATAAAATACCACTTCCAAATATTTTTAATGTTTTCATTATTCGGATTTAAGCCGTAACTAGTGCTAACTTTTAAATATAGCCTCTGTAAGCCTCAAAATAATGGGAAGACAAATCAGTATCATAAATGCGTAACGCACTACCAATCACAATGAAACATTTTGAAGCATATTGCTAATTCATTGCTTCATATGTACGAAAAAAATTCTGATCGGCAAAGTAAATAACGCAATCAATGTTATTGAACTATCAAAATGAAATCCATTGCTACTGTTAGTGCGTTCCCCAATTACTCCGCAGAATTCCTCTAGTAGGCTACTAACCTATCAGATTCAGATTCAGATTCTTTATTTGTTAACATAGGTGGTTACAAACAGGTGTTACATTTTCATATCTGCCGTGGCATAACTAAAATGCCGTTATCCGACATGGCATCTGGTCGATTTTTAACTTTTAATGCTATTATAAAGAGAAAAAAAAAATCTATCGATCTGTGTTTCCGAATTTTCAATACCTTGAATAAATAATTATTTCCAAAACTATTCAAGGTATTGAAAATTCGGAAATACAGATCGATAGTTTTTTTTTCTTTATAATAGCATTAAAAGTTAAAAATCGACCAGATGTCGGATAACGGCATTTTAGTTATGCCACGGCAGATATGCGCTCTATGTTTTGCCATTTGGCGTACAAATGTGATGATCAATTTTACATTTAATTATTAATTATCTACATGCAACAAATACTATTATCAATTAAAATTATAAAAAAACAAGAATGCTAAATTGTAAGCGATGCATAAATATTTTCAAATTGTCAACAATAAAATTTAAGAAATAACAAAAATAAATCTAAATAGAAAATATTTAATCAATAAACTATACCTTCAATGTCAACAATTAAATCTAAGGTAGCACATAGATGTTGAATTAGGATTGCAATGTCGATTAGTAAAAATAAATAGGTACAGTAATGTCAAAATAGATGACCTAATACTTATTATCTATAGGAGGCGTTATAGACCTGTCGACCAAATAGTCCCTCAGCGAGTAGTAACATTTATCAATTAATATTTTCATAAGGTCTTTTTTTAATTTGTCAAGGTTTAACGATTTTAATGTCTCAGGTAGCTTGTTAAATATTTTTGTGGCCATACAGAAAGTGCTTTTATTCATTAAGGCTGTTCTACCATGTGTGATTTCAAGCCTAGTGAACATAAAAGTCTCGCCGACAATTTCGTTCCCCATCCTGACGCATAGAAGTAATATGACATTGACACACATACTCACACTCACATACATACTCGACATTAATCACTTTAACAACTGACATGGCATCATAACAGTGTTTACGTTGAGACTTTCAACACGTGTGCTGCGAACTTGCTGAAAAGGTGTTGCTTAGTAGAAAAAAATATATTTGCAGTTCACCAACCAAACAGAATACATTGGCGAGTCATTCATAACATAAACCATGATTTTGTGACTGACTTAGGGATTGACTGACAGATACTGAGTCCAAAACACTGCGAATAGAGAGTGATAAAAATAACAATCTGGCCGTCCGCGTCCGCCGAGAGAATGCGTTCCCGACACCTGCAGTGCGATTCTGTAACCACCTCACCGTGAAAACTTAGGTGAAGTGAGCGTGGAGTGAGCTGTCAATAGTGTCAATTCCTAGCAAAAACAAAATCACTTCACCTAAGTTTTCACGGTGAGATTTTTACAGAATCGACCGGCTGTTAGTGCAACAATTCTAGTAGATGGTAATAAAGATCTGCCTAGCCTTTTCCCAACTATGTTGGGGTCGGCTTCCAGTCTAACCGGATGCAGCTGAATACCAGTATTTTACACGGAGCGAATGCCTATCTGACAGTTACTGGGTAATACGATACCCCTTGGTAAGTGGTTGTCAGACTTTCGGGCTTCTGACTACCTATAACGACTGTCAAAGAATCTTTGACTGTCGTTGGTCCCGGCTGTTATTTGTGGATCTTTGACAAAGATCTACAAATGACAGCCGGGACCAACGGCTTAACGTGCTTTCCAAGGCACGGGGTGGGGAGGGGGGAGTAGTCACGGTATATAAAGATGGTCACCCATCCACAGCCCAACCGCGGCAAGCGTAGCTTTCCGATCGATGGACCTGTGCGGCTGATATTATCAAGCTACGGGCCCATTTAGATAATAAAGATCAAATTTGCAAAATACGTATTCATTTGTATGAAACTGGCAGGTGTCAAGAACGCTTTCTCTCGTCGGCCGCATTGTAGAAGATAATAGACATTAAAGGATGTAGAAGTGCACTGAGAAAGGATTTTTCTAAACGACATCCCTAAGCGGGCCAAACAAGGTGAAGTTAAATGCGACCAAAATCTCGAGCAAAAACTTATCAGAGAACTGTGTTTTTCCCGATGGGATTTAGTTAGTTATAAAAAGAAAACCATCGGCAAAAAGAACAAACTCCATATAATATTTAATGAAAGCTGTAAGCTTTCTTCTGTATCAGTATTTTTATGATATACGATTAATTTATTGGTCCTCAAATATAATTCTACGATTATTTTCGTATACAGGGTACCATGGATTCAGTACATGATTGAAATGTTACGGCGGTTATTTAAAAAAAAATTGCGTTTTAATTCATTACGACCGCGTAGGTATATGGTAGTTAGGTGCTTTTTTCCATGAAACAGTAGATTATTTTTTATATCCGACAAAAAATTCTACGCTAGAAAAGTTCTAGTCTAGAATCATGCGCTGAATTCATGGTTGCAGTTTGCGCATCGATGTCTCTACCACCCTATATTATAGCAGTGGAAGAAAATTTGAAAACTCGACGTATACCCCTTTTCGCAGGCAGCCTCTTCAACTCGCGCCAG
Source organism: Luperina nickerlii (assembly GCA_963855955.1). NCBI lineage: Eukaryota > Metazoa > Arthropoda > Insecta > Lepidoptera > Noctuidae > Luperina > Luperina nickerlii. The sequence continues at coordinate 7,873,755 of OY979662.1, forward strand.
AAGCCGTCACAGCAGTAGCCGCCACCGCTGTCTACATCGCGGCACACGATGGACGCAAAGGTACTAACAACACTTATTTAATTTAATAGATTTGATGGGGAAACTTTTTCGTATTCCTCTGTTGTTATCGAAGAGTAAACTATTTCGCTGTGTGTACTATTTGTGTACTTGCGTGCGACTTTTTTGTATTTTGGAGTTGTTTGTTGAAGTTGACAAAGTTGTGTTGCCAGCTTTTCTGCTTAGGACACCCGAATATTTTCCTTTTTCATGTGATTTAGTTATGGTGTCGTGCAATTTTGAAGGTACATTGAACATACATCCAGTGCCCTCCAAAAGTTAGTAGACATATATTTCCACTTCAGCTGTGATGCCACATTATGAAAAAAAATTCCAGTTTCAAATATTTGAACTATAACCGATTAATGTTATCGAGTGAAATTTTATTTGATAAATGAACTGTTTGTTTTATATCAATTAAATTGAATTTTATTTGAAAATATCCATCAGTTTCTTACTAAACTTCAACTATATCTGATGACCCTAGTTACTTATCTCCTTTGGTGACCGTACATAAGCTCACGCTTTCTTCCCGTGGAGGTAGGCAGAACGCCCTGCTACGATCCTTACAAACTTCTTCCGCTTAGATTACACTGGTCATACGCAAGCCGGATAATTTAAGTTGGTAGTCAATTTACTTAACAATTAATTTCACTGACTTTACAAACCGCTATAGAGAAAATTACGTGACATGTTATATACCTTTTCAACAAGAGCCGACCGATACGAAAAAAATAGACGATGCCAAAAATTGTCTCCTATCGATCTATATCTCTATCAGAACAGAGAAAAAAATATAATGACCCACATAGTCTTCACATTCACAATAATTAAAATAATATAATACTTTACAAAGTAAGCAAATTTCCTAAAATTCATTAATGTATCTACATATATAAAAAAAAAACATAGAGAAAAACATTCAATATTTAAAAATTGGAAGCAGCTCAATCCCAAGCCTTTTTGTCCCCAAGACTGAAAGTTTATATCGCTAGTCTTCTAAATAAACAAACTCATCTTCAGGACTCGTGATTAATATTTTTGTCAAATAATTGATCGTCACTTATTTTATCAGCTCTAAACAATTCCTTATCTTTGAACAGGGTAGAGAACGTGTGAGTGGAATCTTAAAACTGGAGCCTCGTCCGAGAGTGGTCATCGACACCACAAAATCGGAGCTAACTCCCCAGGTATGTATTGGACTTGGTTCTGTAAAGATCTGATGGCCAATTCATTGCAGCGACAAACAATCGCAAAACTTTTTAAAAATGTTGGGGGAAATAGAGGTAGGTATTTTTAACAGATTGAGACTAAGAGCGGAATGTGAACGTTCCTCATTCGTAGATCTTTTGCAGTCGTTGGGGATAGTCAGATGCCTAAAAGTCTGACAACCAGTCTTACCAATGGGTATCGTGTTACCCAGTTACTGGGTTGTGGAGGTCAGACAGGCAGTCACTCCATGAAAAATACCTACTGATATTCAGCTGCACGACCCTAGCGTAGTTGGGAAATGGCTAGGCAGACTGTTTGATTTTTGCCTGTGTCTGGTGTTCATACAACTCTTCTCGCAGTACATTGGGATTAATGGTCATTTTTGTTTCATCTTACGTTCACACACGAAATTACGTATTTAGAAATGAACGTTTATTTGCTCTCATTTGTGCGGGAGTAAAAGATGCCGAAATCCAACATAATGGTATTCAGTAATTAATTCATTTTACACTTTTCATCCATTTTGTGTTTAACTTTGAGTTGGCGAAGCCAAATGAAAGACATTATTAAAAAAAAGTGAAGCGGCTGGTAATATAAATAGATAAGCTTTGAAATGAAATGGTTTATTCTGTAAATAGGATATCAGCATCAATTTTTCAAGTCGTAATAACAATAAAAATAAGCTAAATAATAAAATAAAACAAGTTAGTAAGATGGAGTCTACATTTCTTATTTGACTACCCCTGAGAAGAAATGGCGGAATAAACTCAGGGGTCAAAGTCTCTTTTTAAAGTCCAGACACAATCTTGGTCGCATCATGGGAGGACCATGTAGATTAGTGTCAGAAGTGGTCTTTTGAATAAAGAAGCACACATATTTTAGAGGACTTTAGACAAGTAAACCACATGATTTCTTACTGCAACTCCTGAAAGCCAGAAACAACAGAAAGAAAGAAGAAAAGAAAGAAAAATTGTTTATTCTGCACAAACAAAAACGCACTTTGCAAATTAAAAAAAATTAAAAAGCGAAAATATACACACAACGTAGTACTCGTAACTGGGGCGATCATCATAAAGTCCCAATACAATGAAGCTCAACGAGTGGCGATGGAGATGCTGGAAAGCTTTCCTCGTCGAGTCCATTACATAGCTACATTTATCCTTAGGTCTGTTTCATTCACCTTGTGTTTGAAACTACATGCCTCTGTTCATATTTTCATGTGGTACAGACCACATCACACACAGCAGAGTTATGTGTAACAGCTCACAGCAGCGTGTTATGGTATACACAGCTGATGGTATTGAAAAACGTTGCTTTTGACGATGATGAAAAGGAATGTTGTTGTTGAATAGTAGAAGATTGGTAGGAAAAGGAATCTACGATAGGTTTAGAGACCCTCGAGCACTACCTGGCCACGACCTCGACTTGGGGCACGGCTGGCAGCAATCTCGCAGAAGCTGCAAAGAAGATACAAACATTCATCTTCTTTGGAGATTCACGACCGGTCGTCCGACCAGTGACCGCCGAAATTTTATTTTAAGATTACAGGCGGTCGTGGTCGGGCCGCAAAGTGCGCGAGATCCCTTAAAGATTAAGTTCGTCTAGTGCGTCTAAAATCAAAACACTTTCGCCGATAAGGAGGGATAGGGTCAACCTTGACTTGCCATGCACATACGTGCCCATGCAACTGTCCTGCAAAAGAGTACGGTGTGCTGATTATACAGGCCGTGAACTTTTCACTTCCACAGTATCATTAAAAATAATTACAATTTTCATGACGATGCACAAATTCGTTCGTTCTAAGTCCCACAAACAAGGCACCTTCAAACACCCAAAATTGTGAATTCATTTAGCACCGCCGCCATTACTGGGAAAGGTACACAAAGTGTAATTACAGACAATCAGGGCACTCCCCGGCCTCTAAACGGAGCCAATTAACGAAATGTAATACCCTGCGCAGTCGGTAAAGGTAGTGCTGTGATTTGGTATTTGTGTTTTAACTATACGTAACTATGTACTGTATTCAACAAATTGTTTCGCAGGAGGGTAGATGACTATGGTTGCACTTTATACTCACATTTATCGTAAGCTTAGTGAAAATCACTAGGAGAGCTCATTGTGAATGAGCTCATCCAGGGTAGTACAGTACAATTTGAGAATGCAGACTGCGCCTTATATCGTAGCAGTAAGACCGATTTTTGCTGCAATAAGTTATTATCATATCTCATCATAACCGTTGCCGACTGTTCTTGCCAAAACTCAAAGCTTAGACAGTCATGTTCCGTTTGGAATATATGGGATCGTGTCTCGTTATAATGTCTCACTGAGAGAAGGACTGTCAGCCTGTGTGCCAGTAGTGGAAACGTTTTAAGGCTCCTACAAACAGGCGCGACACGCGATATAATCGCGAGCGACACAAAGGCACCGTTCGTTGCGTGACTTGCGGTGCCTTTGTGTCGCGTGTCGTGTCGCGCCTGTTTGTAGGAGCCTTTAGGCTAAACATGCTTACGCAACTAGATATAAGTTTGTATTAGGTCTTTAATTATTCTTGAAACTAGCTTATAAACTTATCAATTAAGCTAAGGTTGTCATCCATAAAAGATTACGATGGCTCAGCACTGGTTCATTAGGTTTACTCGTAGACATTCTTAATTAGCGTAAAGTACCTACGTGTAACTGCGCTCGTTTATCTACCAAACATGAAAACAAATATGTTTTTTTATCCGACTACGGCGAAGCAAAAAGGAGGCTTATGATTTTGACCGGTATTTATGTATGTATATGCATCTTTTCCCTCACAACTTCTAAACTACCTACTTATCATAATTTGACAAATGTGGTAACGTTAGAAGCGCCTTGATCTTCCACTGGTCACTGGTATTGAATGTGGGGCGCAACAGAGGGCGCTCTAGAGGATATGAAGTCAAGAACTAAAAAAAAACCTAAAATATAATAGACGATACATAATGAATAGTTTATTATAACAATATCTGATGAAAATATTTTCTTCTTTCATATTTTTTAGAGACGGGTTTTTTAATAGTCGAGTTATAGTTTTTTTTGGAAACAATCAACAATTCACACATAAAGTTTAGTTTGCAATTTTAAACACCTTTAATGACGTTTTCAATGGTACTAGTCATTCTGAATTCAACTTATTGTTCACAACAGTAAAGTTGAAATTCATTTATGTGGAAATAACATCAATTGGAGATAGGTATTTGGATAGACAACAGTAATTGTATTTCATTCTTTTGAAAAAAAAAACGGATTCACGTATAATTCATTGGTATGAAATGAGATTTGTTATCATTGTTTGCTTCAGATGACACTTTGTCAAACAAAACTGCATAGTTCGTTTCATACCAAAGCTTAGCTTGATTTCCTCGTTGGTCTGTTGGTGAAGCGCAACTGTATTCGATTCGCGGGTCAGCAAAAGGGGTTATTGGGTTTTACAATCAGAACGGTCTGAATTGCAGTCTTGATTTGTGCCCGGTAAGTTACAAATCGTGAACCGTTTGCGACCGTACACAGCTCTGCCTAACCCTATAAAGAATACAGGCTTGATGTTGTTATGATATATGCTATCTGCACTGGTGATAATTTTCTTGTCCCACCCTTCTCTCGAAGTGCTATTATTCTAATCAATACTTCCATCCGTACGGATGATGAAATAAAGAAGCTACAAATTCCTATACATACTAAATATATATATACATATATATAAATAAAACAAAGTCGGGTTAGTTACATCATTTATATATGAAGAACGGCTGGACCGATTTTATGATCTTTGATTTGTTGGATTTGTGCCCACCCCAAATAGCAAAATAACTATTGAAACATGATTTTTTTATTTATTTTTTGCACCTACTACTGCTTGTCTCTGCATCACCCAAAGGTTGACTGGTAGAAAATGCATAGGTATGACATTAAGTCCGCCTCTGTACATTTATGTGCTTGAAGTAATAAATAAATGATAAAACCTCTTCGTGTCTCGGAAAGCAAGTTAAGCCTTTGGTCCCGGTTGTCATTCGTTGATCTTTGACAGTTGTTACGGGTCATCAGAAGCTCTAAAGTCTGACAACCAGTCTTACCAAGGGGTATTGTATTACCCAGTAACTCCCAGTAACTAGGTTGTGGAGGTCAGATAGGCAGTCGCTCCATGTAAAATACTAGTATTCTGCTGCCTCCGGTTAGACTGGAAGCCGATCCCAATATAGTTGGGAAAAGGCTAGGCATGATGACATGGTTAGGAAATCTAGAGCTATAACGTATTAAAATATGACAGTAACGCGTGAGCGTGCCACATGAATTGATACGATTACATAAATTATCATAATAGCTCTAATCGTATCAAAAAAGCTTCCACGAATTGGTAGAATATCGATCGCTCGCTATCTTTGGTGAAAAATCACTTCTTAATTATTATTCGGAGTGATATAAACGGTAGGGAGGGCGCAAGATAATGGAATGAACCTTCAGGGGTGCCACACATACTGGTTGCTGTTTAGAGAATAATAGACGAATTTTAGAATCACAACTATCATCCTTTGACATTTGTAAGAAAATATGGCCTTATCATGACAAATTGACGTAGGTAGTATTAATTGTGTAAAATCACACGATTAATCACAATCTGAATCATTTTGAAGGATATTGCTAATCCATTGCTTCATATGTTCGAAATATTTGTCTGCTCAGCAACGTAAATAACGCAATGAATTTTGTTGAACTGTCAAAATGAAACCCATTGGTACTGATAGTACGTTACGCAATCGCCCCGCTGGCTTTACATTCCCTCGTCAACGAGATACTTATGTCATCTTGACCAGGGAAAGTACGGTGTTGAGCTCTCAAGTGCTAATAATATGTGCAAATGTGCTGTGCTGTGCTGCCCGTGCTCCCCGAATGGGTAGGCAAATGTATACTATAGTGCACCCTTTTTTTTGAGTGGGATGTTATCAAATTACTTCTGCTTTACTTCAAATTGCTTCCGCTCTGGGCGGAGCGAGAGATATCCGATATGTCAGTGAGTGATGGCAAAGTATTCTGTTTGTGTTTTGTTTTCACTTCTGTCGGCACTCCCGGAGTGCCACTGTTTTTATTTTGGTTGGGAAATATGCATGTCAGACTTTTACTGACTAAAACCCAGCCGTGTTCCTTCAGTTGCCTGTGCCAGGGGCCACAGTACCTATCTCTTTCGAACAGCCCGCGACCCTGGCAGGCATCGGCCCCAGCGGACGTCAGTTCGTGCTGACATCTCTTTGAGGCGCGCGTGGAACACAATTCCTTCCAACCCGGGCCTGGTCCTTACCGGAGAGCGAGCCACCCAATGCTCGCCGTCCGCAAGCCCGCGCGGAATCGGCTCTCGACTCCACCGATAGTGCACCCTCTAATCACCAATTATGTTTAAGCTTTATGTAATAGAGTTCCTATGGCCATCATTCAGGTTATAGGCTGCTACAAACAAATTCCTAACGAAATAATCCACTAGATATTTGTACGACCTGAGCGTCAATCTCAAGACCTCAGCAGTCGCCTTTTCAACCGCTAGACCAGAGAGGCAATTCTCGTAATTTTAAGAACGTTCACAGTCTGGGGGCCTGAAGGGGCCACTTTGGCAGAATCATAAAACGAAAACATTATGAATGGCGAAGACAGTCCGTGTTTTTCTTTGCCTGTTTTGTTCTTTGCCTGCTGTGCCGACTGTGGATTCTGGTGGAATTTGCCAAACTTTGACTAGCTATAGTGACTGTATTGGATTGTTTTGATTGAATTTTCGTATGCAGATAGGGAACAGCATTAGAAAGACGCAGTTTAATTTATTGTCGTATTGTCGTCTCCACCTTGTATAATAAAAATTAAATACTTTTTATTTGATAATAAAAATCAAATATTTTTTATTTGATAGTCTGTCATATCACAGTCGGTCAGTGTCACATAATCAAGGAACAACATTAATTCCGTGGTATCACATTCACATTCTACGCTCTTACGTGTAGAAGATGGCTGACTGTTATTCTGAGACGTTGGCAGACGTTGACGCAATATTTGATACTGAGTTGGTAACGATGTAAAGGAGGCTCTATCGTGCACTGAGCAAAAAGAACAGACCTTTGGCAGAATAGTCGATATCGGCTCAGTTGCCAAGAAGGAAAAAAAAATAGAATGGGTCTTAGGGTAACGTACCAAAGGCCAAAGGGTTTTTTCTGTACACCCACGCTTTTGCCGAAATATTGATGTTATTTTCAAGTTAAAACTGAGTTTTTTTGTACAAAAAAGAAATGTCCTCTTGAAACAGCCCTGTGTAGTTAATCAGTGCGGGACCGGCACTCATTGGCACTACAAGATAGACTGCTGCGTGTCACGTCATTGACCAGTCGTGGCCACTGTGTCCTGTAGGCGTGGCCCATGCTTTACATTTTATTTTGAACAAGCGAAGTTTTTGGGAAACTTCGCTTGTGACACTTCGAAATGTGGTAAAATTATAGCATACTAGCTGACCAGGCGAACTTCATACCGCCTCAGAATCAATAAGAACGAATGTATGAGAAAATAAATGAACTTCATTAAATTTTATCGTGAATTTTCCCGTTTTCATTTTTTTATTTTGCTGTTCGGGGCGGAAAAAATCCAAAAAATCAAAAATCATTAAAAAAATGATCTGCCGTTCTAGAGTTAAAATGGTGTAACTAACCCGACTTTTTTATAATTACATATTTAGATAAATTGATATCTTCTTCGAAACCGTCGTAGTGATCAACTAAAAGATTCATGTTCAAGCTTATTTTCTTAAGTTTTTAACCGACTTCAAAAAGGAGGAGGTTCTCTTTCAACTGTATGTTTTTTTTTCGTATGTTTGTTACGCGATATCTCCGGTAATTTTATATCCGTTTCAAATTTTTTTTGATGGATAGGGTATGCCTCAGGGTGGTCCCATATAAATTTTATTAACTTTTCTTGGGTAGTTTTTGAGTTAGCTTCAATAATACGTATTTTTGCCATTTAGTTTATATTGATGATGTTATAATGACTTCCTGTCACTGATATTTACATAAGTACAACTGAAAAGTGGAAAATAAAAACTTAAAAAAAAAACAACCGACTTCCAAAAAAGACACTACAAAGTGAAAAATAAATTTTCTTTCGAAAGTTGGTGGCAAACAACGAAAATGCGAACCCAACGACACCGACTTCTGAAATTAAAGTTATTTTCTGGCAGCCTGTTCCAAATCTAGACAGTTAGACAAATGCACAGTCCTCCGTTCTGCATCGCAGCGTGTCTCACTTCCTTTCCTGCCCTCTGTTCTCCAAAACGGGCAGTCAAAGTGACCTCTGCACGGCCGCCGCCGATTCCGTAGAGTTGGCGAAGTATTAGATCAATAAAATTGGGTACCTAATAATTTTTACTAAAAATAACGGGCAGTAATTTAATTTTTTGGCGGTTGATAAATTAGTGTGACAGTAAAACATGAACAGTAATACAAAGAAAATTGGTCAGTTGTTTCATCCAATAATGTCAGTACAAAAAATATTCATGTAGTGTAATAAATGAATGGGCAGTAAAAATGTTGGAATGGGCTGTTAGATAAATAGTTCGGCAGTCCATATGTTAAGTTAGAAACTTGGAACTGTAACCAACCGCGCGCGAGCCGAGCGAGCGAAGCGAGCGGTACCGCGTTACCGGCCGGCGAACTTTACTTCCAAGTTAGATTAGAGTCTTATCAACTAATTCAGATTTTTTTACCTGCCCACAAGTAGCTGCCAGTTCAGTAATTTCACTGCTCAATATTATTTATTTAATTACCCATTTAAATATTTGATATTACTCGTTTTTATTAGTTTACTCAGTGTTTACTGCCGAACTTGTTAATAAACCTGCATTTTGTAATTTTTTGTTCACCAAAACTACAAGAAACAACTGCCGCTTTAAATCAGTGCCAATAAAATTTAACAGTACTATAGACATGAAGAAGAAGACAGTCCTTCGTATGCAAATTGTAAAACGATCATAACGCTTTAATAACTCATTACAATGAGTAAGGGCTATCGTGTTGAAGTATAAGAAGTCATGCCAGTAGGATAGGGAAGGCTCCTGCCTTAATTTATTGAGGCATCCACAGGCAAGCTCGGTTAAACAGACGACATCCTCATAAGTTCAACTGCGAGATGGCATTCCGAAAAAAAAAAAGATTGGGAAGGAATTGTGAGCCGTACCGGATATGCATCCTAGAGTAGGCAATGGACTAGTGGAGAGATGGGTGATATTGGGGCTCTCATCTCTCTTTGGAAGTACCTATATATATGTATTTTGGACAAGCGAAGTTTTGTTTAAAATGAAGCCATCAGTGATATCTCCATGGACCCATCAGCCCCAGGTTACAAAAAATCACCATAATCAATAATTATAGTGTTTTTAAATCATTATAGTGTTTTTAAATCATTATAGTGCTTTTAAATTCGCAATGCTGGTTCATTCCGCGACGGAACGTGACTTGTGCGTGATGGCCACAACTTTATCATCGAGGGCAGTCGCCGACAGCGTTGTTACAAATATTATGCGACATGACATTTTAATTAAATTACCCACGGACCACAGTTCAATGTCGCGGGTGTTTGTTTGTTTAGTAATCAAGGTAACTTGCATTGACGTGTAATAAACGTTAGTCCCTACTGAATATAAGCAAAATAAACCTAACTACGCATAATAACTTAAATAGTTTAATGGCCTCAAACTAGAAATTTTAAAGTTTTGTTTTCATTATAAGAAGAAAACAGAATCATTTATTTGCATAAATAAGGTACGGAAGGTTCTAAAGATAATTACGTTAATCTCTAATTGTGCCTTTAATGTCGACGTGCACAAATTTCATTATTATTTTAAGAAATTTCATCATTTGTTAACTTGAATAATGCATGCGATTAGTAAATTATAAAGTTCAAATAAGTTCGGTCACAATTAATTCATAAATTAACTACATACATATAATGACATACTTTATACTACAATTCACAACAATTAATATAAGAACTCATGCACACTATAAAATCATTTATCAATAAGATTTTTTGTTAAAAAATTACGCTTGAATTTTAAAAATGGTTGAGTGTAGTATAGTATGAGTTTATCTACTACGATTTTATATGTTTTTCGAAGTAATAAGTGATATTTTCATAGATGGATATCAGTTTTGTCCGCGAATATACATAAGTAGCTCTGTAGCTTCACCACACCTTACAATAACGGGCCACAGTCTATATTAATTTAGTATCGAGCGGCTCCTCGCACACTGGGATGAAAATTATATATTTATTCATAAGCATTTATACGTTTTTAAGTTCTAGAAAGTATGACGGTAACAATTCTCTTTTATATATATATATAACACGCTAGCAGTAGCGATGGCTTTCATTTTGACAGTTCAACAACAGTCACTTGCGTTATTTACGTTGATGAGCAGATTTATTTTCAAACATATGACAATGACAATGAGAATATTCTTTTAAAATTGTATAAATTACTGATTACTCCACTGGCACCCAAGCTAAGATTAAACTTGTGTTATGGGTGCCAGGACTCTCTGTTAATACATTTTTCAATTTATACAAAACTAGTACGGAGTTACAATGGGTAAGTAGCTATCAAATTGAGTACAAAAAGAAAACAAAGTTATAAAACAAACGAAAGAAAATATTAAATATAAATGATAAATAATAAATAAAAATCTATAGCCTCTCTCTAGTGTGAAATTAGGTGAGGTTTGTGGTGTAAAGTGTAAGTGTATGACTGTATGTGTCATGTGTATGTGTCGTGTGTATGTTTTACGTATATGTGTCGTGTGTGTGATATATGCGCTTGTAATATGTTAGAGTTGTTTGAAAAAGCAGAAACCTTTTAGAAAAGCTTTCCAAGTAACTTTTCAGTCTCCTCGTAGGTAAGAGTTGTGAGCCATTGATTCACTTTCTTTTTACATTCGAATTTATTTAAGCCATAAATATCGCATTGTTTGTTTACTGTATTATAAATTCGACTACCTAATACTCGAAAGTGTCTTTCGGCTAATTTAGTTTTGTAACGTTCTATAGGACAGACATATTTTGATCTCATATTTGCCAGACGACCAGTACTGCATTTCAGAGAACCGTGCCTACGCAAGATGGTATTGAGCACAAAGAGCTGTCTAACAGTCATAACTATATAGCAATGGATTAGCAATATCCATCAAAATGTTTCAGATTGTGATTGATACTGTCTTACACAATTAGGGATAGGGGAAAAATTTGTTAGTAAGCAGCTTTGGCCAGTAACCTTTATGCTAATGGAGAAATCCAATAATACTAAGCCTGTCCCGGGGACCGGACTCACAATCCGCGCTCAGCACTCGCGCTCAGCACTCGCGCTCACTTATCACCGCTCACCAGACCACTGAAGCAGTCACCAACTACTCTAGAATATAGGGTGGGACACCGACGCGAAACTTGTTACCATTCAGTGCATAATCCTGAACGTTGTTCTGTGTTGAAATTTTTCGTAAATAAAATGTACTGTTCCATACATTTTAACCCTTTCTATAAAACAGCTGATTTTTGTTTTGATAACCGATAAAAAGTTTCTAGGCTAGGGGCTTGCCTAGAATCATGTGCTGCCGGTCGATTCTGTAAAAAACTCACCGTGAAAACTTAGGTGAAGTGAGTTTGTTTTTGCTAAGAATTGACACTATTGACAGCTCACTCCACGCTCACTTCACCTAAGTTTTCACGGTGAGATGGTTACAGAATCGCACTGCTGATCTCATGGTTTCAGTTTGCGCGTCGATGTCCCTGCCACCCTGTATAATTATATTATAAAGTATGTAAGTTGGTTTGATAAAATATACTCGTAGTTCAATTACCTACGCGTCTGGTCAACTCCAAGACAATACGTAGTTAGGTATGGTAGATACATGATAATGCGTGTACAATCGCCATTCAGATGGAGTGCCACTCTACCCACACACACAAGAAAAACTTCTGAAGTAGTTAACATAAACAGCAGGACTTCATGCCTTTTGTGTGCGGCCTGCCTTGCGTCAGTCGCTTCCCGATAATCCGCCGCAGTACCTTTCTCCGATTGGTCTAAATAATACATCTGTCTCTTCGAGCTTAGAATATTATTATTCGAATTTTTGTGAACGGTAATTTAGCATTTTTTTCCATGAGTGTAAATTATGGAATAGATTTGAACAGTTTTGTTAATGATGCGTCGTTTGGTTGTTTCTGATTTGTTTCAAATTAAGATGTTAAACAGACTGAAAAAGTTTTATTTCGAATATATCGATTTTTTTAAATAAAAGTAATAGTTAGCTTTTTTATACTTAAGTATATCAAAGATATAATTTCGTTGCTGTGTTTTAATTACTTTGTCGCAATCCAAAAAACCATTACAACAACTATAAAACAAAAGAGTGTAAAATTAAAAACTAGGTATAATTAAAATCTGACACAAACTTAAGTGATAATAATTGTCGTCGTTTTGCTAAGTAATGAAAACTAAATTAAAATAACAACATCACATGAATTAGTTTTGTTTTTGTAATTTACTAATGGCTACTAAGTGGTCAGTTTTACCAAGGTTTTAGCACTTTCCTTTTATTAATAAAATATTTTTCTAACTCAATGTCGGCATCATTCTCATTGGCTCATAGGTATTAGGTATCTAGGAGTGTAAAATGACAATTGAAAGAAAGAAAGAAAAATATTTTATTTGGGATACGTACAAAAAGTAAATAAAAAAGGAGCATTTAAAGCTAACAAAATTAACATATTTTTCGAATAAACAAAACAAAAAAATAATAAAGACTTGTGCGAGGCCAAAACGGCAATTAATCGCAATGGGCTTCATTTTAACAGTTCACCCACGACTTTGCGTTATTTACGTTGTTGAACGGACGAGATTTTCAAACCTATGAAGCAATAAGCGAATGCGGTCGGAGAGACTTTTGAAAAATCCTAAGTAAAAAGTGGTAATTCGAGGTTTGGCTCTCGCCTATTTCCTCCTCCAATATTGGACCAATTTAAAAGGTATTTCATAAACTAAATTAGAAGGATATATACTGTGTCCTTATGTTTTTCTTTTTTCATTAATTGTTCTCAAATTTGTACACTAGGCCTCTGTTGACAGCGGCAATTTGAGCATGTTTTGGTTCTAGTGCTTATAAAAATAATGTATCATCAAAAAGGAAAACATAGGGACATACAAGTAGTTAATGTTTATTATTCTGTAAAAAAAAATCATTGATTTATGGTCATTAACCAGAAAGAAAACAGGCGAGAGCGTTTCTATGGAGAAACGACCACCCGCATTTCCTCTTAAACGCAATTAGGGTGTTGAACAGTGAAATCAATTTGTTTCTGTCTTCTAGTTTCAACGGTTTAGGTGCCAGTGTAATTACAGACACATAATAAAACTTCACTTTTCTATAAAATAGCTTTATTTTTTTGTTTTGAAAATCTCCGTAATATTTATACGCTAAGGGACTAGAATCGTGTGCTAAATTCGTGGTTACAGGTTTCGTGTCCATGCCACCATTGATATTTCAATTGCAAATGAAGTTCCATATCTGTATTTCCCTGATTCCTTGAAAATAATACCTACTAAAAGACCCCTTGCTTTTCTTTTTTGTAGGGCTCCTGTGACCCACCCCCGTCGTCCCCGCAGCCGTCGGTAGACCGGCTGTCGGTTACCTGGGCAGACCCTGGCAGCATGTCCTCATCAGGGGTCAACCTGTTCCACCTGCCTTCGGAGACTCCTGTCAGCAACGAGGTGAAATTCTCGCCTTCCGCAGGAGGTGAGATACGTAATATCATTTTTACATTTTATTATAGTTATCATTGGTTTGCGTAAAAAAAATATGAATTAATAGCAGCGAAATAGTATCTTTTAATGCTTTGCGAATTCTAAATAAGTGTATGTCTGCAGTAAGCTACATAAGTCGGGTAACATCAGCTGTTCAATATTTCAGAGCCGTTTCAAAATTCCGAAATAATCAGCGACTGGTCGTTTACTGTACCTCTGTACGTACCTATTTGGAGACCTACATAATTTCCTTAATTTTTTTTCTATAGTCTGATGTTTAACAATCTCCGATGTGTAATCTTATTATTAAACGTCTTTATGACTGTACATTAAGGACATATTTTTATTTACTGATGATGATTCTGCTATGTAATTTTGCACCGCGAAATTTAAAACGTTCATTGATTACTGCTTGATGGAATAAATAATGGGCATAATTATAACCATTTTAACGGATGTAAATAGACGCTTAACGAAGCTGAGAGTAACTTGATACTCCACGACATTGTTTTGTACCTTCTCGATACGAAGAAAGTGGAGATTAAAGTTTCAACTTGTTTCTACTTATTTTCACGAAAACAAGGAAATATGTTGTAACTGAGCTTTAAATACCACCACAACTTCTGTACCGTTGCATGCACCTATACACATAACGTTTTGCGTACTTTGCGCGATGCCCTAAACAGCGATTTTTCATACCAAAAATAAAAGTCGTTTCCCAGAAATAATGTTTAAGTACTTATATTATTATTTCATTATAATATCTATTAGCTTCCGCCCGCGACTTCGACAGCGAGGTATGTCGATAAAAACTATCCTTATGTCCTTCCCCGGGATGTAATCTATCTCTCCGCCAAATTTTATCGAAAACCGTTCAGTGGTTTAGGCGTGAAAAGGTAACATACAGACAGACAGACAGAGTTACTTTCGAATTTATAAAATATAAATTCAAATTAAAAATCCATACTAATATTCTCAGACCAATAAAAAAGTATGATCTGAGCTAATATTATAAATTATAATAATAGTATGGACTTACATATCAAAGAATAACGGTGCAAGTCCGCCGTTATTTTCGTAGCGGTCTTTTTACTTTTTGCTGGTATCCAGATTCAAAAAAGGCATTTTGTTGATCAAAATTATAAATGCTGAGATTTAGTGGAGAGAACTGGTTGGAATTCAACCGGTTTAGGGGAATATCAGTCTTATACCTTTTTCGTGAACCATACGGTTTGTGCATTCTTCGACAGATTGCTGCATCCATTATTAGGTATGTTCCTGTAATATATTGAACAGACGATAGGTACTAAAAAAAAATCGTATCGTACAAAAACAAACCAGCCAAGTGCGTGTCGGACCAGTGAATCGACCTACGTCACACCGTCAATTCTCCAACTGCAATTAATGTAAGTTCGTTTTCGCAATCTTTTTACCTGCAAAAGGAACTAGACAGAATGACAGACGGACGGACGGACAAATAAGGGATCCTATAAGGGTTCCATTTTTTCCTTTTGAAGTACGGAACTCTAAAATCGCTCTTATTAATCACTGATTTGTTTGTAAGTCCGATACTTAACAGAGGCGTCGTTGCAGTCAAGGAGATAAGAAACGAATTGAACTGACAGGGCCACTGGGTAACCAGAGAGTGGTCAAAACTCTGTGGGGTGAGAGTGCGACTAAGCTAATAGTGGCTGTTTTGAAAGCTGTCATTTCTATTGACTTGACAAGATATGACATAACCACAACTTGTAAACAAATACCTTTTATTTCATTTACATTTGTTTAAACATTGGTTTAAACGCATGTAAACGTTTTAATTCGACGCAGACATAAATGCGGTAACAATAAAATATCTGTTCTAGTCTGTGAGTATTGGATAAAGCTTCAGTTTTAATTTAGCTGTTTATTGTTAGCTTGTCATAGTTTTGTATTATATATATCGCAGCCAACTGGTTTAATTAGCCGTTTAGTTAACCGCCTAGCCTTTTATCTAAACGGCAGCCGTTCAACTAATGGCCTCAATGATATTCAATTATAGTTTAGGTTGGAACTGTAACCAATCACGCGCGAGCCGAATTGGTCGCAGTAAATAAGCTAGGGCACCCCGACAGGTTAGAACTGTGACTAACTGTGATCAACCGTGTGCGAGCCGAGAGAGCGAAGCGAGGCGAGCAATACTTCCAAAGGCCAGGCGGTTAAATAAACGGCTAATTTAACCAGTTGGCTGCGACATATACATGGCTAGGTCCCAGCTGCTTCTGTGAACGTAAACTCACTTGGAGCCAAATCCATGTGTTGCAATATTTAGTTTTCCATTCATGACCAAAGGATGATTACGAAATACTTAACCGGAGGCTTACTCTGGAAATCAATCCCAATCTCGATTGTATTCTAATCCGAACCAATTTCAATTCCAATCTTTAGAAAATTGGCACTCTTGAACGAAATCGTGTATATATACCGCGTGATATAAATTCAATTTTGCCTCATCTCTTAGAAAAACCTTTACCGTCTATAATGTAAGTAAATATCTCTTTGATGTAATATAATTATAACATCCCATAACAAATAAAACACTCTGTGTCAGAGTGTTCTCTAGGAAGATGGATGTAAAATACATGTTGCGATGTAAAAGACGTGTTGATAAATTGGGATGTTGATGCATTGACGCATATAATATTTATTCCTCATTTATCTGATACTGAACTGGCAAATGTAGGCTGTAAATTGTAGAAAATGTAAGAATTTCCTAGGTTATACATATATACCGTTAATGAGAACGCTTAAGTTAAGGAGAACGTCTGACTTTTTTATTACCATACAACTTGAGGAGAAATTGCAAAAAAAGTAAATTTGTATTTCTCAGGCTACCCTAGCGCATTCGCTTTAAGAAAATGAATTGTTTTTCGCAGATGGCTCAGAAGACGAAGATTACTCGGCGAGCTTGAGCGCGGTATTGCGTCAGCGCAGGGCGAGCGTCAGAAGATCTCGTAAGGGAAGAGCCAGGCGCCCGTCATCACCGTTTCTCGCTGACGAGAACAGGCCGAGACGACGGTCATCAGTCTTTACTACAAGCTCTGGGGAGTAAGTATTTAATTCGAGGGTCAGAATATTGATTCACCTGTAGCGGTATCTACAACGCCACATGCGAACAACGCGTCATACTGACGTCACGCCAAATCCTGCATCTCGCAAGCAGAGTTTACCGCACAACTAGCATAAATACAACGGCCCGACATGAATCATCGGACAGTTGCCCACAAGACACAACACCCATCTGGTCGGAGGATCCTCCATTTTCTATGGAGGTTGAGTGAACTTTACATCCTGTTCCTCATACCATTATACACCTATGTACCCCGTGGCTACGAGCTACACGCTCTAGCGCAGAAAACAAATGAAAGAAGTTGTTCTGTGCCACGGGTCACCGCGACGCGGCTTGCAGGGCAACGGACGGGAACAGAACACGCGTCTCTTAAATGCTGGCCTGCATTATTACTTTGGTTTCCTTATCCTATAACCTTCCTCAAGAATTGGGCAAATTTTTGCTCGTTCAATAAAACCAACTGTTCAGCTTTATTATTAACTAGCTGCGCTCCGCGGTTTCACCCGCATAAGATTCGATCCCGTGGGAATATCGGGATAAAAAGTAGCTTATATGTTAATCTAGGATGTCAGCTACCTCCATATCAAATTTTATCAAAATTGGTCTAGCCGTTTGAGCGTGAAGAAGTAAAAAACATAAACACACACGCACACTAACAAACTTTCGCCTTTATAATATTAGTGTGACTAGTAGCCCGCGCTAGATTCATCATCATCATCATTTCAGCCGAAAGATGTCCACTTCTGGACATAGGCCTCGACCAAGGCGCGCTAGATTCGCACGGGCGCAATGTCTTTTTTCGAATTTTCTAAATTTTCTTTTATACAAACCATATCCTGGCAAAACCGGACACAACAAAAAAGGAATTATCTAATTTGGTGCAGTTATTCGGAAGTTATGCGCGTACAGACATATCGGCGACTTTGTTTTATACTATGAGGATATAGATTAATATTAGTATAGATAACAAGATAAAACGAATGATTGTGTTGTGCAAGTCACAATATATCTTAACTTTGTTGAACAGCACCGCAATATCAATGGAGGACGCTCAGCTGGCGGCGGTGGTGACGCAGGAGCAGATCTTTGAAAACATTCATCTGCACAAGGAGGTCCTAGGCTCTGTGAAGCAGCAGCCCCTTGGAATGAGGAGGAAATTGAAGATCGTGCATCAGGTAAAAAAATAATATTAATTTAAAAAAAAATTAAATGTAAATGTTTTTTTTTTATATTTAAAAATGGACCCTATTTGTTTCACTTATAAGGTTATTTTATCATGATTAAAACTTTCATAAGTGGGAATGAGGAAAGCAAGTATGTTGATGGTTATTGGAGTAGCGAAAGACCAAATAAACGATGTAAACACTATGCTAGAAAGTGGATGACGCTTATACCGAGATGACTCCGAATAGAGATGTATGTAAGATATCCATGCCATATACTTCCGGGCGAATTTAAATCCGTGGTAAATAGTCAGTACAACCTAATAGCCATCTCAAGTGGGAAACGGCTTAGGCCATGAAATATTGACATGGAACATGACCAAAGAAACGATGGATGGACTGTGTGTCTCTGTGAATGATGATATGGTTAGACAGGGGGTGACTATCAAGATGAAGACTAATAGAGAAATATGGAAGAAAAAAATATGTCGCGCCGACCCCAAATAAATGAGGGTTTTCTGAAATGACGTTCGCTAGGTGGCAGCACTGAGACGTCAGGTCCAGGCATCTGTCAAAGACCCTATATTTTCTTTAGTCATGACTGAATGATGAACGAATGAATGAATCGAATGATGAACGTCATCATATATTTTATATTGGAAGACCTCTTGTCACAGTGGTGCCAACTGGTGTCGTAAATTTTCACGAAAACCCTCATTAAATTGGGACAAGGGCAGGAGAACGGTGATGATATTGACATAGTAAATTTCACAATTTTTCACACTGGAGTTATTGACAGGCTAAAGCGTACATCAAACGACACGAGGGCCAGCTTCAGGAACGACTGGCGCAGTCCAAGAGCACTAGAGACATCTACGCTAGATTCAACATCTTGTTAAATACTGTAAGTAATCTAGTTTTTCAATCCTTTGACATATCTCGGGACCCCAGAGCCCCAGACCTTCAGTAGGCGTAAGAGGGGCCGAAGCCAACTCGCAGAGGCCCCATAGACAATTTTAAAAGTAATGAGGTTCCAAACCCTGATTATCCCTGTATGCACTTTGCAAGTGCACCTAAGGCCTCGGTCTCGAAGTCAGCGATTTCGGGGCGGGGGCGGTGGCGGCGCGGGGAGCGGCGCTGCAAGGCAGACCAGCCGGTCGATTCTGTAAAAATCCCACCTAAGTTTTCACGGTAAAATTTTTACAGAATATCACCGCTGGTCTCGAAGCCAGCGAGCAGATCGCGCGGCGCTAGGGCGGCGTAGTGTTGTGTTATACGAGAATTGAGTGCCTTTGTTCGCAAACGAAATTTCTAAACAGTGACGACATCTTTTTGATACAACATTTTGAAACATTGATCATTAAAAAGCAAAAAATAAAATTAATAACACTACGTCAATGCAGACGCGCGGGCACCGCTAGACTGGTGCGCATCGCTCGTACGCCGTTTCCCGCCCCGCTGCCTTCGCGGCGAGTTCCATATAAAGGCTCCTACAAACAGGCGCGACACGCGATATAAACGCGCGAGACAAAAAGGCACCGCTCGTTGCATGACTTGCGGTGCCTTCGTGTCACGCGTGATTTTATCGCCTTTCGCGCCTGTTTGAAGGAGCCTTAAATCTAGGCATTGACACGCGCCGCTGCCTGTGCCGCCGCCACCGCCGCCACCGCCGCCCCGCACCCGCTTAGTTTGTGTCCGTAGCCTAAGACAACCCTCGATTGGTGGAGGACTATTGCAGAACGTGGAAAAAAATATTGCCCCATGGGTTTGGGAGGCTATAGTGGATTGGTTGCATAGAGCTGTGGTAAAAGGTTCCCCAAAAGACACGGCCAATCGAGTTCAGAAGAAGTTTGACTGGGTAGAGCGTCTTCTCTGTCACCCATACCTTCTTCTCAGTCAGTTTCTTCTCAGGCAGTCTCTTTCTAAAACCAGACTTTACCACACACTATTATCACTATTTTGCACTCACGAAGCGAGGCACACTTTATTTGTGGTAACCAAGCGTACAAACACGCTGAGAATGTGTGCGTGAAGACGAGTAGCGCCAGCACAGCACATAACACACACACACACAATTCCAACTTCGCCATTGTCTCGGACGGTTCCGAGAGCTCCTGCGCTTACACACACATTCGCAGCGTGTTTGTAACTTAGTAGCCACACGTAAAGTGCGCGTCGCTTCGTGAGATAAAAATACTATACTAGACCTTAATTGTAAAAGATGGAACATGAAATACATACTTAGATCATACTTATCATTGTTTGTGCTGAAATCACGTAGTTACGAAATAATAAAAATTTTCTTTAGCCATTTACTTGCATTACCTACATGGCACTTATACATATCCAGTGACATGTAGGTGTAGTATAGACCTCTTCCTTACTCTACGGGTACAGCCCAATTCAATGGCTTTATGGCGGCTCGGAACATGAGGCAAGTCGCTGCGCAGTAACAAAATCATGGGTCAGCGGGGGTGAGGGGTGAGATACTGCGCAGCGAGTAGCGCGCTTCAGAGCCGCCATAAATTTTGATGCGAACTATAATACAGATGTGTTCTAGCCTCTTCTGATTACTTTTCTTTCTCTCCAGTACTGGCATGATGTTATTTGCTCTAGCCTCTTCAGATTTCTTTCCTCTTCCTCTAGTACTGGCAGCAAATAAAGCGTGAGGCAGCCAACACCTCCAACCTGTTGATCCCGTGGGAGCTTCGTATCAAGGAGATAGAATCTCACTTCGGCTCCGTGGTCGCTTCCTACTTCACCTTCCTTCGCTGGCTGTTCTGGGTGAACCTCGTCATTGGATTCATACTCCTCGTTTTTGTTATTGTACCTGAGGTTTGTAACTAGTAATTATTTAATCACAATGTTATTCAATATTTATTTAATTTTGATCAGATATTCTTTTCTAATACAAGTTTAATAAAAATATTACGCATTTATTTATACTCGTTTTGAGCAAAGACTTTGAAAATCTCTCGAACCAGCCGGTCGATTCTGTAAAAATCTCACCGTGAAAACTTAGGTGATGTGAGTTTGCTTTTGCTAGGAATTGACACTATTGACAGCTCACTCCACGCTCACTTCACCTAAGTTTTCACGGTGAGATGGTTACAGAATCGCACTGCTGTGTAGCGTAAAACACTAACAGTAACAATGGCTTTAAATTTTGACAGTTCAACAACATTCATTGTGTTTTTTACATTGAGCAGACAAATTTTTCGAACATATTATGAAGCATCACATTATCTTTCAAAATGATTAAGACGTCGACTAGTACATTAAAAGTGTGTTACGCAATTATGGGTGCTGTATTATATTCATCGGACTTATTTTGTACTCATTTTCTTTAACCATTTCAGTATCTGACAGCTAACCCACAGCAAGACGGTGAAAGAAAGATCATCATGGACGAAGAAAAGCGTAATGCCTCGAATCTTCTGACTCTCTGGGAATTCGAGGGGATTCTGAAATGCTCCCCCATCTTCTACGGGTACTACAGTAACGTAGAAAGAGCTCAGTACCGAATGCCACTGGCATACTTCCTCACAGGACTCGCTGTCTACATTTATAGCTTCGTCGCCATTCTGAGAAAGTTAGTTATTTTTGATGTATGTACACTTACGTATAGTTTGCGTGAACGTCATATTCAACCTTAGAATGGCCTAAGGCTGAATGTCACTTTCAAGACATCACGTCATGGCGATTTTCGCTTTCATTAATACCAATGTGACAGTATTCTGTTCAGGGGCTTATATGGCTAAGTAATAACAGCCACATGGGTCGATCGATCAGGTTAAGCTACACTTGCCACGGTTGGTCCGTGGATGGGTGACCAGCATTACACACCAAGACCCCTCCGTACCTCGGAATGCACATTAAGCCGTTGTTCCCGGCTGTCATTCGCAGATCTTTGACAGTCGTTATGGGTAGTCAGGAGCCCGAAAGTCGGACAAAGTCTTACCTAGGGGTATCTTATAACCACTAATTGGGTTTTGGAGGTCAGGTAGTCAGTCGCTCCATGTTAAATACTGGTATTCAGCTACATCCGTTTATACTGGATGTCGACCCCAACATAGTTGGGAACGGGCCAGGCAGATCGATATTGTCACAGTATTATGTTAATTTGAACCTAAAAACTAGTAAATTGAAACTTCACTCCAAAATTTTCACGGACTTTTTTTAAAGGAATTCCTATTCTACAGAATGGCAGAGAACTCCAGAATGTCTAAGTTGTCCGAAAAAGAAGACGAATGTATATTTTCATGGAAACTGTTCACCGGCTGGGACTTCATGATTGGCAATACAGAAACGGCACACAATCGGATAGCCTCGGTTATTTTAGGATTCAAAGAAGCACTGCTAGAGGAGGCTGAGAAGAAAAAGGATTTAAGGAAGTGAGTTCTTCTAGTTTTTAAATATTTTCTTACCACATGGGACAGCAACTATTTCTTTCATAATTAAAAAAAAAAATACATGGTTTCTCGAAAGGAGTCCGGGAGTGTATTTCGAAAATTTACCATATTGCCATCCTGCCTTATTCTTCTTCCTTTCAGTTGGCGTATTATATCCCTACGTGCACTTGTCAACATCTGTGTGCTCATACTACTGGCAGTGTCAGCATACGCCGTGGTAACAGTGGTGTCTCGCTCTGACGATCACTTGAAAGTGAGGAGTTGGTGGCGCGAGAACGAGACGACTATAGTCGTCACGGTTATCTCCATCACATTTCCTGTATTTTTTGAGTTGCTTGGATTTCTGGAACATTATCATCCGAGAAAGCAGCTAAGGCTACAATTAGCAAGGTATTTCAACATCGACTAGCCCTGCATTTTATTTTGATATTTTAGTAATAAGTATAATCTTTTTTTTTATTGTTGTAGAATCATGTTATTGAATCTGCTCAATCTATACTCTCTCATCTTCGCTTTATTCAGCAAAATTGAGGGCATGAGCAAAGAACTGGATTCATTAAAACCAACCCTGAGTTTGAATGCAACAATAATACCGAATGAAACTCTAGATCTAAGTGAATCTTTTACTACAT
The DNA here is from genome assembly GCA_963855955.1 of Luperina nickerlii. NCBI lineage: Eukaryota > Metazoa > Arthropoda > Insecta > Lepidoptera > Noctuidae > Luperina > Luperina nickerlii. Next base: position 7,897,175 of record OY979662.1, read on the forward strand.
TTTTACCTGACTTTTGCGTCGAGAAGAAAATTTCCTGTGGACCTTGTAACACACAAGTAACTCTACCACAGAGTCTAGCAGACGGTATAATTTTGAAAACAGGGTCAGTGCCATTTCCGAAAATCAGTCCTAAAATAAGACGTCCACGTGAAGACACATTTGTAACATCAAATAAAATTGATAAGGACAGTTTCGAAAAAAAAGAAACTACCACTTTGAACAGTATTTTGTTGGGGATAAAAGAACTACAAAGGTTAAGAAATATAAGTATTCAACAACCAGTAAATAGAACAAATGAAAATGATACCACATCAGATTCAGACGATTACGAATACACATTTTATGATACTGTTGAATCTACTACTGGAGCAAAGACGGATACCACATTCGATTATACAAATGTTGACTACTCGAGCACAGAGACTGATTACAGCTCATCAGATTTCCTGACTACTGACAATAGTGTTGGCATTGAGGCATCAACAGTCACAGATAGTTCAGAAACGCCTTTTACTATTGATCATTTCAGCAGTAACACAGATACAACTACAGACAGTAAAACGACACTCACTGATATTGGATCATTCGGTGAATTTGGATCAACGTATTTTAACATTTTTGAAACAACAACTGATATTTTAGACCTAGCATCTGAAGAAATAACAGATGCATCAGGAAATGAAATGACAGACACTACTACTTATACAATAGATACGAGTACCAGTTTAGATGTAACTGATAGTACTTTAAAATATTCCACTGACTATGATGTAATTGAGACTTCTAGTGCATATAAAACACCACAATATGAAACTACAGCTAATAGTAACGCTAAGAAATACGACATTGCTAAGGAAATATCAACAGAATCAACTGTGGCTGGTGTAACTACTTTGGATTCCAAAACGATTGCAAATATCGATATTTGTCCTGACTTTACGTTCAATTGTACAGTAAATTGTAATGGGAAGAAAGTAAAACAAGTATTCTTTATGTCAAACTGTACCATAGTGAAAAGAGTCTGCTATGCAAAGATTTGTCCTGCAAATATGAGTGCAGTCGTTGATTCCAAGAATGGCACTAATATCACTACAATAGACTTGGTGTATGTAGATGAAAATAAGAGAAAGATGTATAATTTGTCTGTGCCTACCAAGAAGAAATTACTGAAATTATGCTGGGAAACCATGTTTGGGCAGGAACTGGTCAAATTGACTATGATGGATTTGGTAAGATATTTTTGCACTTAAACTTTTTGAAGTAGCTATAAAGTAAGTCTGAAGTTCTGAACTTGTGATAAAAAATATGCATTGCTAAACATACAAGTGTTATATAATTACAGAAGTTTGCCTATTATTTATTTATTCTTTACGTTATTTTTAAATTAAAAATAACGTAAACAAAAAATAAACCTTAAACGTGGAATATGGATACAGTTTTATTTAGCTAAATACTTTTATATCAAACTAGCTGACCCGACAGACGTTGTCCTGTTTTTGATTCAAAAGACACGTGGCGCCACTTATTATCATAATAACGTTATTGTTGTTTTCTTCAGGAACAGCACTTTTTTTGGGATGAAAGGTACCCTATGTCCGTTTTTGTACACCTGACAACTTATATGCAAAATTTCAGGATGATCTGTTCAGTGGTATAGGCGTGAACAGGTAACAAACAAACAAACAAACTTGCTTTCGCATTTATAATATTAGTTAGGACTACTTAGGATTAGGATAATGAGATAGCAAAAACATCTACAAATTTAAGGGTGGCCTACCTCATTTATTTAGATAGAGATTTGATCTTTCGAATGGTGTCCTAAAAATGTAGGATGTTCTTTTTGTGCAGTTGTGTCAGTTCGATTCCCGGCACAAACAAATGACTTTCCGTAAATTATTGAATGCAATTCTAATTACTTTTTCCTTGGTCTAAAAATTTGTAGCATGAATATTTTGGGCTTTTCCCATCCAGGGCTTTGGGTTTCCACCCTGTATAATCTAAAATGTTTAGAAGTCAGTTTTATCACAACAAACAAATAGTTTACATAATATAATACCACACCTGTATTCCCGGAAGGGTTTGGCAGGGGTGTACCGATTCAGGACCAAATTAAATAAGCTGGCGGGACTCCACATACGTGATGGGTATCGCTATATGAACATGGTAAAACAAAAAACGATAATCACTAAATGTACCCCAAAAAGTTTTCTAGTTTCTAGTTTTAAAAAAAAAGAAAAAAGAAAAGTTACATTCTTAACTTTGTAAAACTTCATTTCTTTGTTTTTTTTTTACCCGACTGCGCCAGAAGGAGGGTTATGTTTTCGAGAGTATGTACATAATGTAGGTATGTATACCTATTTCTTTGGCACGCTCTGTAGCCAAAACGGCTTGATCGATTTCAGCTTGAGAGGTGCCGTTAGATTCGTCTTAATTGTGATAGTGACACTGGGTAACATAATTGAAAAAAAAATGGCCGATTTTTGGCGCCATAATAATATTGTCTTAAAAATTTTTTTTTTCCTAAAACCTTTCGATTGGGTTTTAAAATAAAGGGTTTAAAAAGGTGATTACAAAAATATATACAACTTATATGGTTAAAAGTAGTTCGAAGTGACAAATCGTAAAAAACACGTACCAAGAACTAAATCGTCTGAGAAATCTTTCACATTTGTAAACTAAAAAGCTGGAAATAAAAAAAAGTTATTATAAAAATCAAAAGCCGACTGCGGTAAAAAAAATTAAGTTAAATAAAAAAAATTGAAAAGCTGAAAACAAGCCCTTTTTAAATTAAATAAAAGTTGGAAGCAGGCGGGTCCCACTTTTATTTGATTTAAAATGGGCTGGTTTTTAGCTTTCAGTTTTTTTATTTAACTTAATTTTTTTACCGCAGTCGGGTTTTTATATGTACCTCATTTCGGGTGTTATTCTTAACTCTGTAAAACTTCATTTTGTTTGTTCTTTTTCCCGACTGCGCCAGAAGGAGGGTTATGATTTTTTTGTAACTCATTTCAGGTGTTCGTCCTCCTCGGAACATTGTTCATGGACTTCTTCCGCGCACTGTTCGTACGATACATGAATCGGTGCTGGTGCTGGGACCTGGAGAAAAAGTTCCCAGAGTACGGAGACTTTAAGATCGCAGAAAACATTCTGCATCTCATCAATAACCAGGGTATGGTCTGGATGGGAATGTTCTTCTCGCCAGGCCTCGTTGTGTTAAACGTCGTCAAGTTAATGATCATGATGTACTTACGTTCATGGGCTGTCATGACCTGCAACGTCCCTCATGAAGTCGTCTTCAGGGTCTCAAAAAGCAATAACTTCTATCTAGCCCTATTGCTAACAATGCTCTTCCTGTGCGTACTACCAGTCGGGTACACCATAGTTTGGGTTAAACCATCATGGCATTGTGGACCTTTCTCTGAATACGATAAGATCTACTATATATTGACAATCAATATCTACAAAATATTGCCGAATAGCTTGAATTTTGCGTTGGAATATATAGCGTCACCTGCTATCGTTATACCCTTATTGGTTCTGCTGATACTCATTATTTACTATTTGACGTCACTGACAAACTCCTTACGGGAAGCGAATAATGACTTAAAGGTAAGTCCTTGTTGTAAGCCGCAAAAATTATTCGTTTAAATCTACCTGTTAACAAGAGACAACATGACTTTTTTTTTAATAATTGATTAGCAAGCTTTGAAAAAATTATGGTAGGTACTTGCACCGCGATTATCTCATGTAATATGGATCCTGCCAAAAACACAAGAAAGTATGTTCTTACATGATCCAAATCTGACTAATTTTAGTCCAGACTTACCAAATCCCTTTAATTCTTCAAGAACTTTCGAATCACACTTGACTATTAAGTATTACTTGCTTACTGATCCCTACATTTTAGATTCAATTGCGCCGTGAAAGAACTGAAGAACGGAGAAAGATGTTCCAACTAGCGGACACCAGGAGAAGAGCTGGGTCCACAGCTATGGACAACACGCCTTTTGCAAGATGGAAGAAGGCACTACCATCATTGCCGATGAGCAAATCTATCGATTCCGATGACCGCAAAACTTTGACAGAGGAGATGAATGAACCGATAAAGATGGCAAAGAAAAAAGGTATGACTTTCGATGTATTTCTTTTAATCAAGTTTTAGGGTGCTCGCACATCTGACGGAAGATGCGTTGCGTACCGGCGGCGGTCGCGTAACGCCATAACGGACAAGTAGATAATACAACATTCAATCTTACACACTAAACCGATGATGCGTTAGTGCGTCGACCGTACTAACGAAGTTACGTCAGACGCATCTTCCATCAGATTCGCGACCACATTTAATGATAACCTAAAAGGTTCATCATAATTTTAATGATCTAATCTAAAATCGTGGCCGTGAAGTGCGCATATGTTTATCTGACGACGTGTTTTTTATTTTAATTAGTGTTCAGTGAGTATACCTAAATCCATAATAATTGAGTTGTTTTCAGGTGGTATTTTTGCCAAAATAGTAGGGATGGCGCTCGATAAAAAATGTGACGTAGAAGCCGTTTCAGAAGTAGATGGTCCATCGCCTTCACCGAATAACGTAGATGAGGAAACTGATACAGACTTTCACGAAACTCTTCCAAGGGAAGTTCTCAAAATAAAAGATATCTTTATACTCAAACCGGATAAAAAAGTAAGAAATAGTGTTGAATTCAAAGCAGATGGAGGGAAAAAGCTTAAAATGAATGAAATATTTAATAAAGGTTTAAAAGTTAAGCTCGAGAAAGTTGACGATCGGACTGAAAAGAAAGCTGTGATTGAAAAACAAATACAGGATGCAAAAGAATCAACAAAACCCAAAATTGTGAAGGAGCTGTCTAAAGAAAAAAATAATGATAAAAAAATTCATGAAAAGCAAACTTCACAATCTAGTACTCAGTCAAAACAGTCTGACTCGATTGGTTCTGTTATACCTGTTATAACTATAAGCACCACAGAAAGTGACGAAGAAGTGTTATCTCACAAAGACAGTAACGATAAAAATGGACAGAAAGTAAAGAGCGAAGGAAAACCAAGGAAAACTCCAGATCTAAAGTCTTTACGACGACAGAGCAGTGTGGAAAGCATAAGTGACAATAAACCTTCCCAAGAGAAGAGCCAAGAGGAAGGTCACAAGTATCAATACTCATTGTAAACATTCTTACATCGTTACATCACGTAGTAATAGTTCAAATAAATTTTCAACTTAGTAGTTTTATTGACTTTTCATTCATGGTAACCCAGACAGACTACAAGGTAAACAAGAAGTATGGCCGATGCGTTGAAAATTTCTGGACTGGCGACCAGATAGAGAAAGATACAGCGTGGAAGCACAGGCTCTTGGAGGAAGGCATATGTCCAGTCAGTGGACATTTTACGACTTCAACGATGATGACTTGGGTACGCAGTCGATTGAGTCATTTCCATATACGCCACTGCTAGTCTTTTGAGTGGGAGATGTTCCTGGGGTCAGTGGGACAAAGTCTGGTGATGTTATTCACACTTGCCTGCATCTCAGTGTTCACTTCAGCTGGTAGGTGTTGAACGGCCTTTGTATAGCGATAACTCTTCCATATTCGTAAAGGGTACGTCGGTAATCTGAAAAGAAATCGGTTAGAAAAGAGAGAGTAGATAATATAAACATTTGAGTCCACGCTTCTGCCCGTACGCACGGGTACAAGCGTGACTATAAATTATTAATAAAAATAAGCAGCTTAATGATTCGCTTCGACAGGTTGACACAAATGTACTCTGTGATGTTGACTTCGCTTTCGCGTGTAACCTTGTCGTTAGTCGACTTAGTTCATTTATCCGAAGTCGACCGCGTCGACAAAACGGTCCGGGCAATCAAAACAGCGCTTCGACTGCCAGCTTCTAATCTGGTAAGCCCTGTTGTAAGCGAGCTATCAAATAGTAAAATAACCAGCCAAATGCAAGTCGAACACAACTATTACATTATTTGCTTACTGGTGTATGATAACTTTAAGTATGCATGAAAACGAACTAACTTACATCTGTCTATAAACCGAACTTATTTTTAAGATTAAATTAATAAATATTTATTACTTAAGTATTATAAATAGATACAAAATATTACAAAATAAAATAGGTGTTCCTGATTTCATTGATGAATTATTGCATAGTTTAGAATTACAAACACAAACATGGAACCTAGTGTACAGCGATACAGCCCTGCTGAACGGCACGAGAGAAGCGGCCGGACTAGTGGTGCATCCATCTTTGACTGTATGAAGTACTAATTCGAGATTTGCGAATCTTTTAGAGGCAAAGCTGAGTCCAACTATCGGCGGAATGTGCCTACATCCTCTCTCGTTGTAAATTTGACCAACATCCAGGAATCTTTTATAACAGCCACCTATATATGAATCACCAAAGCATTCGATTATATAGGGCTTTTGCCTGAATTTGCCTGACCTAGTCGGGTTATCAAAAGCCTGATAACATTCGTTTGTACTTAATTCCGTCATATCATGTTCACTTATTCCACATTGATAGCATGAGTTATTGCTTATACGTTTTTTTTTTCGTTGAAAGTGTTGCCCTGGAAATAAATTTTGTTTATATTTTTTAGCTCTTTTTGTCGTATATTGTCCTTCGTAATCAGAAATTTTTATCACTTTATTCGGATCCGTAAGTTTCCCGAAATCATACATTTCAAAAAAATAGGGGTTCTCATGATGAGTATTTTCCGTAGGATAAATTCTATGATATATAGCAGATTCATTATATGCTTTTTCTATGAAATAACGTCTTCTTAACTCATCCATTTCTATAGAAAAAGGTTCCATAAGAAGTATATTTTCTGTAGGAATAGTTCTCTCATAATCTAATATTTCTGTCGCAGATTCCAGGTTTGCATGTTCTGTAAAATTATAACTTTTAAACTCGTCCATTTCTATAGAATAAGGTTTCTTATAATATGCTGTATACGTTGGATTTTTTTTGGGATAAGTTTCCTCATAAAGTGGCAATTCTGTCACAGGTTCCTTGCTTCCATTTTTTTTAACATAAAATCTGTTGATGTGTTCCATTTCTACAGAATTCGATTTTTTGTAAGATGTATTTTCTACAGGATTAGTTCTTCCAAAACCTATCATTTTCTTAAGATAAAGCATTTCCTTATCAGATAATTTAGGTAATATATCCGTTTCCATAAAATTTGGTTTTACTGAAAAATTCAGTTTTCTGTTGTCTTGCATTTCTAGGGAATAATTTTTCTTAGTTAATGCCTTATTTGTAGAATAAGTTTTCTCATGGTTTAACATTTCTGAAGCAGGTTCCCTTTTGTAGTATGCTTTTTCTGTAGAATGAATTTTTCCGAACTTTTCCATTACTAGAGAGTAAGATTTCTTATTAGGTAGCTTCGATGTTGGGTATGTTCTCGCATTATGTAATGTTTTTGCAGCGGGTTCTTTATGATATACTTTTTCCGTAGAATCAAGTCTAGTAAACTCATCCATTTTAGCAAAATGAGGATTGTTATAATATGCCTTTCCTGTGTTAAGAGACACCTCCTCATCTGCAATTGCTATAGTATAATTGTTCTTATAACGAGGTTTTTGTGAAGTGCGTTTCTCAAAGTCTTGCACGTCAGAATTGTAAGGACTTGCTAGACCTGTAAGATACGTGGGTACATGTGGTACCCATGTGGTGTTCTGGGTTTCAGAATTTTTTACGGCTTCGCCTTCTACATTTATTTTCGGTGCCCTATTCAAAAAGTATAATATTATACTATAGGTTTCCACTTTTTGCGTATAATTTGCGATTTCACCATATTCGTTTATTTTTAGTGTCCTAGTTGGAAAGTATATTATTTTATGTCCATATTCGATTCTTGGCCTTGTTGGAAAATAACTTTTCCATGTCTTCATACTGCTGGAACTGGAGGGATAATCTAGGTTAAGCGTCGTGTATTCTGTGCTGCTGCTATTTAGTTCATACGGAACTACTAACGGCCACTGTTCATTCTCATATTCTTCTGTGAACATTGTTACCCTACGGGAATCGTATCGCTCCTCTGTACTTGTGGTTCTTTCATTTTCTATCTCACTTATAATCTTTTCAAAATAACTTACACCAGGTAAGGTATCTGTTTCTGTATCATAATTATAGTCGCCTCCGGGCATACTGTCTGTAGTTGATATTGGTTGCATAAAATCTGTTTCATAATCCTCGGGAAGTATAATTACATCAGTGGTTGCCAAGTAAATGTAAGGATTCTTCGAACGAAGATTGAAGGCTGGTAAGAGTCTCACGAAACATATCAAAATGATAAAACCATTTAAAGCATTTGCCATCATAAATAAATTACTATATCAAAAATAAATAAAATAATTATAAACAGGTAGCCACTGTTGGCAATGTTGGCTCCTTATAATCCACAAACTAAGAAGAGAAGTTACGTAATAATAATAAGTTGTTATTTGTTATAATCTTATAATCTGTGGTCGTAGCTTAGCTTGGTCGCCTCTGGTCGTCCCTGTAGTGATTTTCAGAATGCAGAGCCGTCCCATATAGGTTGATATTATAAATGATGGCAGTCTATGGTACTTATAACCAGGCTGTTTAAGGGCTGTTAGCACACCGTGGCAAACACAAATGCGGAACCAAATCGTTTCGATCGTAGTCGTTCTATCTATTAATATTCTTTCTTATATAGACTATGTTTGGGACGCAACGTGTCAACTTGAGCCATCTCATGTTCCTAGCACGGCGGGCTGTGCTAGCACCGCTGCTGCAGCTGCTGAGACCCTCCAAACGGCGCTTTAAGGAAATTTCTCGCCGGCTGATCGGCGTAGTTCCATTCTATACAAGGCTAGAACGCAAGGGTGTGAAACTAATCGCGTATGGATTGGAAATCACTTATTTACTGAGGTCTTCCAATCTATACAAGAGTAGTATGCAAATACTCGCGTATACTTCGTAGTGACCTATCTTACATAATATACAGTGCCAGTACACATACGGACTAATCGTGTACCTATAGGTATATACGCGAGCAGTTGCATGCTCGTCGTTTTGATTTGTTGACCTCCGTACCTAGACAGTAGACACGCGGCAGCGTGTCAAGCCAAGTTCAAGCAAAGGAACTGGCTAGCCAGCGCCGAGTGTAATATTACACGAACCACTTGGTGCCACTTTTGACCCTCTCAACTCGACTCTCTAAGACTACGTAACCCCAAAGAATGACGATTTCATGAAACAGTTATTATTTGGGGTTACGTGGTCTTAGAGAGTTGTGTTGATGACTTTAATGACTATAATTCTGTAAATACATATTTGTTACGGCCGCGAATCATATATTAATCAACGTACAACTTAATACTGGCCAGCAAATTGCTTAAAACCTAAAAAAATTGAATTTCGCGGGATACCCTCTGGCGCTTTCGCCTTAAGAGAAAAATATCGAATCATTCCCAGATATTTATATGCTTCATTTTTAAGTAATATAATAATTGCTCTGCAAAGGTTAACTGAAAATTCATTAGGGCGCGGTCAGATCGCAAGCTATAAACTAGTGGATAGTGTCCTAGTAAAGTTATAGCGCATGACGGTCAGATCAGTGAGCTTTAAATGTTTGAGGATAGGCTTAAAACTTAGCCTAAAAACTATTATGGTTGAGCTAATATCTCCTGGCTCAAGTACACTAGTTTTACAAGCTGAGCTGACGTCACATTAGTTCGCAATGTGAACTAATAGTACATTATGATATAAGTGCGGCAAGTTTGAAAATTACAGCCTCTGCTTTCTTTTAGCCCTCGCCTACGGCTCGGGCAAGCAATATCGCCTCGGCTGTAATTTTCAAAGCGCACATACCTATGTCATACGACGTTTTATAACATATTTGCGAGGAAATAAATAAAACTCGGACTGAACTTGCATATTTGCTTGTTTTAAATATGATGAAATTTTGATACGCTTGTAAGTATCTATCGGTCGATTTTTCGGGCGAGGCTTAGAGTAGCCTTTTTCGCTGCCTCTGACTGAGACTTCTGGCGGTGTGGAATTAATAAATTCATCATTACTTGACATTTTCAAATAAAAAAAAGTACAGCGAAAAGAAAAAGCGCGCGGAATAATTTTTACTTCTTAAGAGGGTTGATCCGTTAGAGCCACGCTGGAGTCAAAATTGATGATTTCCGACGGACAATAAAACCATAATCTGTTTAATTTATAGATAAGATATTGACGTCATATTAATGGAAATTTCATAATCTAGTGCATGGCTGAAAAACATTTTCATTTATTCGTACAGTTTTCTCATTAGAACAGTTTTTATGCAAGCCTTTTTTTAAACTAGCGATCGATGGTCTACGCAAATGCAAGATATTAGTAAAACCATATACGACAAACTTATAGCAACGTTGCTTTATAAATAATAATAGCATTTATTAGTGCATGGCTGAAAAAAAAAAACGATTACTGTAAGTTTTCATTCAAGAAAAGTATATTCAAAAGTGTCAATTTTAGCCATTTTTCGATATTTTAAACGCGTTAGTTTAGGATGAAATCTGAAATATTTATATGTTATTTTAGGCCTAGTAAACGAAGACATTTACGTTCTAAAACATGGTACAAATGTTTTTTTAATAACTTATTATTTTATTTTACTATGAATTATTTAGTGCTGCTATATAATCGGCGCGGAATCACGCCAGCGCTCAGTGCCGGCTGAGGCCTTTCAGAGGTAGGACGTGTGTCGCTCCCGTAGCCGCGAGTCGCGTAAAATATTATCGTACTTTCGCGAGTTTTTAGCGCGTCTAGGACATGTTGATACTTTTTATTATAATATATTTTTATTACATTACAAAACTTTGGTGAGTACATATTTTAATGTAATGGTGTTCTATTAACTTAAGAAAAATTAAATTAGACTTCTTTATGTATGTTTTCATTTTACTTTTTTTTTTTCAGATATGGCTAACAAAAGGCGCTATATGGGAACAAAAAAAAAAACGAAAATTTGGCCAAGGCTAATGAAGCTAAAAGGTATGTTACCGAGGTTCTCTACTTATAAAAAATATATTTTTATTAGGTGTAATAAGAAACAATATACTTACTACTTTTTGACGTAATTTTTTTTATTACTTTTTGTTTGGATATTTTTATGAAACACAGTAGTAATAAGATAAAGTTAATATCCTATTCGTTGTTATAGGCAGAAAAGAGAAGTTCAAATACTTCAAAACCAGGACTTAAATAAAAATGCTGTTGTAAGTTTTATTTTTTTACTTTATATTTTACTAGCTGCGTCAGACACGTGTTTCCTTGGTTTTGATTGAGCAGTTGTTAAACCAAAACTAAATAAGACCTTTCTTCATTATTTATTTATCTCAAGCCGACAATCGATCGCCTGTCATGGTGCTTACTTTTTGTGTCACTATATTATACCCTACATATTATTTTCAGAATCAAGAAAATGAAAAAGACAGTGAAAAAACACTGGAAATTCTGGAAAACTTGCAGGCATTAGAAACGGCTCCAATTCAAGATCCTGACGCAGGGAATCTTGTAAGAATTATATTTTAGCACAAAAAAAAACATTGTTAGTTATGTGCTATCTTAACACGTTCCCTGTCCCAGAACAAAAATTAAAAAAATATTCGTACGTCCATCGATCATACGTACGTCCATTTTCTTATAAGTTGACAATAATTTTTAAGGGTTTACATCTATACTAATATCAGTTAAAAAATTGTATATTTTTCAGACCAAAACTGAAAAATAAATTTATGACTCCACAAGGAGTCAAGGACGTGTGAACTAAAAATTGTGTGACTCCTTATGGAGTCATGGACGTACGAGTTTGGCACAAACGTGACTCTTTTGGAGTCATTGGACAGGGAACGTGTTAAGCCGACAATCGATCGCCTGTCATGGTGCATACGGTTTGTGTCACTATATTATACTCTACATATTATTTTCAGACTCAAGAAAATGAAAAAGACAGTGATAAAACACTGGAAATTCAGGAAAACTTGCAGGCATTAGAAACGGCTTCAATTCAAGATCCTGACGCAGGGAATCTTGTAAGAATGACTTGGTCTTTATAAACATATTTTAGGACAAATAAAACAAGAACCTTCAAGAACAAGTGCGTATTTACAGTATACTTTCATAAGTTCAGATACATGTTGTACATTGTTTCTGATAATATTAGACTTAAAAATATATATTTCCAAATTTTATGTTATAGGTAAATAATAGACAAGAAGTTGAAAGGGATACTGTACCTCAGGCAGAGAGTGCACTTTGGCTAGAGCTACGATGTTGTTTATTGACAGCCTCTTCATTCTGTAAAGTGTGCAAACGGCGATCGACTATTAGCCCAGCCCCTTTGGTTAAACAATTTCTTTACTCATATTCCTTGGACCATATCCCTAGTATTCAACATGGGAAAGTAAACGAAAAAGTGACCATAGAACAGTTGCAGGTACAAGTTTAGATTTTTCTAACAAACAATTTATTTTTGTATTCTTAAATTCTATTAAAAAGAAGTAATTAGAGTATTGAGTTTCAAATTATTATGATTACAGGTGCTTCGCCGGATGGACTAATCGACGATGATGGCATCACCGAAATTAAATGTCCTAGTTCGGCATTTGGATTAGAGGCAGATTTTGCTATTAGCCAAAAAAAAAAATTCTGGAAAATAGATGGATCTGTGAATCGACGCCATGACTGGTTTTATCAGATACAGGGGCAGCTGCATATAACTAACAGAAATTACTGTCTGTTTGCTGTGTGGACAGGCAAAGATTTTAAATTGAAGACTGAAAACATAATCAGGGACGATAAATTTTGGAGCGAAAATATGGAACATCGGCTAGTCAGCTTTTACAATAAATGCCTGTTACCCGAAATTGTTGATCCCCGAAAAGCTAGGTCCATGAAACTTAGAGACAACAAATATTAAGATTTTGTTTTACACGAAATTGTTTTTATTTACTTTAACCTAACTAATAATAATTTAATTGCTCATTTATTACAATAAACAAAAAACTGAATCCCCGCTTACGGAAAACGAAAACATTCCCTACTAACTAAAAACTGGCTAAGTATCAAGATGATTCTAAGCGGTGTATGATACGCGCTCCAACACAGACGGCTGTGTGTGCGTTTAACTGTATAGCTGTGTGAGTAAATTTACCTAAACGCGAGGCGCGCCGCTCTGGAGTAACGCTCTTAACAGATAAGCGATGCGCGCGCGTTCGCGCTTTTTTTTTTCAGGCATAGGCACAAAACAGCCAGTATTATTAATAAAGTAAATTAAATTTTTGTTTTTGTTACAGATATTAATGGTTGTAATTTACTGTCAAAATTAATTAAATTAAAGAATTAAATGTTTATTTATTATATTTTGTCTCCCAAAGTTAATTTTATTCATAAAATGTTGACATCTTTTCTGAAATAAAAACTCTTTGTTAGGATTTAAAAAAGTACCGTTCGTTTTGACGGAGCATCTTGATAAACCGTGCGATTTACTTTACATTACCGCACAAGTGCGTAATGAGATACATTACGATATTGAAATTGGTGAAATAAGAGAGAGACCCTTTACGAGCAAATATGTTATAAATTAATATTTTTGTTTTTGTTACAGATATTAATGGTTGTAATTTATTGTCAAATTTAATTAAATTAAAGAATTAAATGTTTATTTATTATATTTTATCTCCCAAAGTTAATTTTATTCATAAAATGTTGACATCTTTTCTGAAATAAAAACTCTTTGCTGAGATTTAAAAAAGTATCGTTCGTTTTGACGGAGCATCTTGATAAACCGTGCGATTTACTTTACATTACCGCACAAGTGCGTAATGAGATACATTACGATATTGAAATTGATGAAATAAGAGACCTTTTACGAGCAAATATGTTATAAAAACTATTGAGCTATTATGTTGCCATTTCGCTCTAACCTAGTAAATCAAATGGCAGTTGTATTCTTCATAAGCTATATTGCATTACATTTATGTAATAACCATTACTTAAATAATAGTCACCCTTGGTGTCCATTTTGGAAGAATTGAATCATTTAAAAAAAAAATTTAACCATTCAACAAACAGCGTCCATATCAATTAAATCGAATTAATTCAAATTGAATGCCAAAAGTGAACCGTGTAACATTACCTTACCTAGTCATTACTAACGGAAAGGAGAGGGATTCCATTTTCATTATTGGGTATTGGCATACTAAAGGAAAAAAAAACACAAAAATAACAAAGTCTAAGTCAAATCATTTATTTCAAATGAGCACATTAAAGGTACTTCTGAACGTAATTTTTCCATTTTCATGTTTTCCTGCCATATCTGCTTAGTTGAGTTGGTGGGAAATCTGAAATTAAGTATTTAATTAAAGTAAAAATTACTAAAGTATACCTATAGTACATTGTAGATGGCAAGTTTTATTTCGATGTTAGGTCTTTACTTCGGAAACATAATATACACATTAGGTACATATAATATTTATCTTTTGAAACTAGAAACTAGTATTTGCTAATTTATTTTAGCTAATCAAATTGCAGAAATTTCTAGCGACAGTAAATTTCTATTCGAAAGACGTAAAGTTAAAATGATTCACTGTCTGAAGAAAATTATCGACATGGAACACTTACAACCCTATTAAAATTATTGTCTTCATTATAATTATAGGTACTCAAAATAATTTCACTTAATTATGATGAGATAGTAATAAAAACATTTATTCTAAATATAAAATAGTATTAAAAATGCTCACAAAAGCAATCGAAATATTTTTTAAACACGCATGCTGCATAATAAAAATGTTCTAAATATCACATAGGAAACACAAAATAAACAAAAAAGTAGTATTCTACGATTGAGATCTAAATCATCAGAGACAAACCAAACAACTCAACGTCCATTGGAAAGAACGTGCCAATTTTAGTTCCTGAGAACCTCGAGCCGCGCTTTGAATCGGCACAAAAAGCAACTGTCATTTCGTATAGTATGTTTAGTCCAGCGTACTTGTATGATAGAGGTCAGTGGTGTGCTATGACCTTACACACAGAACATAAATACTCTGGGGAGATAATACAGGTCAGTGGCTATGAAGCTTTGTCGTGATTTTTGGGTTCTTTGTGTGCTTCTATTTAAATTATTCTACTCTGTGGTGTGTTTTTTACTATTGTATTTCTTTTCTAGCATGTTTAGGAATATTTTATATCATATTTATTTTATATTTTTTTATTCACTTTATGAATTTAAATATATTAATTGCTCATTGTTGTCGCGTATCAAAAACCCAGTGGAACATATTCTACCCACCACAACAGCGGCGTCAGCGTCGTACATGCGGCCAGATAATATTTACAAGTATGAACCATATAGAGGTAAGTCCTGATACTTCCTATAAAATATGAATAGTAAATTCATATTTTTGATCGTTGCGTATTATTTTGGGCGACTACTAACTACCTCATTTATCTACCATACTTATTAGGATTTCTTTTCCATCAGATTTGACTGAGCATCCATATGACATCCACCACATACATTCAATGAAATCCTATTCAAAAACTAAAATATAGCGTCGAAAAATTCATACGCATCTCTGTCGACCGGTGATGTACCCAAGAGACTAGTGGAATTACCACGTTGTATGGCAATGCTTAGCCTCTGGCCAAGGTAAAAGCCAGCCCTTGGGTCACACGCGGGAAGTGCCAACCAGCAGTTTTGGAATTTCCTTTAAGAGACCATGAGCACTCAGACACCACATTATCCATTCAACAGACGATCTAGGTCCTTATAGAGACAGGAATAATAATCTATATAAATACAAATGAAATACTCTTCGTTGTTAAGCGCATCACTTGAGAAAGCCTGGACGGCTTCGGCTATTTGTGTTTTAGAAAAGTTCGTAATAGGAATAGGTAATGTTCCTTATAATCTGAATTACTTACTTGTTATTATTATCTAATAAGTACAAATATCTAATCACACTAATATTATAAAGGTGAAAGTTTGTGAGTGTCTGTGTGTGTATGTTTATATGTTTGTTACTTCATCACACTCAAACGGCTGGACCATTTTTTTTTTTAATTAAATGGAGTTAGATGATACCCTGGATTAACATATAGACTACTTTTTGTCCTGATATTCCCACGGGATCAAAACTTATGCGGGTGAAAATGTGGGACGCAGCTAGTACTAACAATACTACAAATTATTAAAATACAAATGGGTGAATTTCAACAAGAGATTTTTATTTGTCATTTCGGTGGGATTTTTTTATTTCAATGCTATCTTTTTTAGTGACAAATAAAACTTTAGCCTATTTTATAACATTGTGCGTGAGTGGACATCAAATTTCATCAAAACTTACATAAATATTTTAGGATGAATTTTTAAGAGTCCACTGAAATGAAAAGTGTCTACCGAAATGATAAAAATTACCACCGAAATGATAAGCTGTGACAGCTAAGAACAACCGTGCCAGGCAGCCAGGGTTCCGTACTTTGCTAGGTTTGATTTCCACAAATTTTAGATAAACACTGAGACAGGACAGTACACAGTTATTTTAATATCATCATTAATATACAGATATTACAGAATATTACATATATCATTCTTTGAGGTTACAATAACCTCAAAGAATGATATTAATGTAATGTTTATTAATGTATTAATATCTTAAACATGCACAAATATTACACAACAAATACACCCGAATAATCTAATCTACACTCTAGGTAAAAGTACATTACAAAACTATGATTTTTGTATTTGACACAAGGATCTTTAAAACTTTATGATTTAACAGCCACCGAAATGAAACTATTTTTGTCCCCATATCACTGAAATGATATACTTACTTTTTTGGCGGGAAACCGCAAGACGTTGGGACCGATGCGTTCGCGCCGAGAGCTTGAGCCGGACTGATCCGAAGTGAGGAAAGGTGAGAGGGACGTAACAACGCAATGTTGACATGGCTATTCTACTAAAACTTACTGAAAACTAAACTAAACTTACTGTCCTCTGAAATTATAACTTTTTTCCAGACAAAAGTTGACTGCCTGTCAAATCCATGAGAAAGAAGATAAACAAACAAAAATAGTTTTATTTGATCGAATATATTATAATTTAATGATAACAAAATCGATTTCAATCCATATTACGAATGTTTTTGCAGGGGAAGGTATTTTATGAGCGGAATTGGGTTCAGGACAGGCCACCGTGATGATAAAATAACACTTCGTATTTTTTTTTGGTATATTAGGGGGTAGAATTCAATGATTTTTTTGCCAAGGTAGAGAAGTACTTACGTTGTTGAGAAAAAATATATAAAATTAAAAATCAGCACATTGAACTACCGTTCTCAGGTTTGCCGTGTATTTTTATAATATCCTAACCTAATTAAAACTATTAAAAAACTAAAATATTACGTCGAACTATTCCTCCGCATCGCTGTCGGCATTGTAGCGTTGTATTTGTATAGCAATACTTACGGCCTGGCAACGACCTTGCAGCTATCAGCGGCAGCTTAGCGCGGGGCGGCGAATGGTAAAAACAAATTGCCGCGCCGCTTCTCGCTAAGCCAAAAGCTGTTAGCCTCGTCTGGCCAAGGTAAAAGACGGCCCTTGGGTCACGGGAAGTGTTAACCAGCCGTTTAGAGATTTCATTAGATTTTTATGGAAAGCAAAGTCTGAAAGTTTCCCGAAGAAAAAACAAAATCTGAAAAAACTATACTTACGTCCTTTTTTGTATGGGATTATTGCAATTTGGACAGGACAACGTTTGTCGGGTCAGCTAGTTTCTTATCAAATCCACGAACAGGAACTTTTATTACAGGACACAGGACATTATGGAGAGCAACGCCAACAAAAACAAAACCAAAAAGTGCTTCATCAAATCAAGCATTGAGTACCAAATCCAGGGTTATTTTTCAGCAGTACAATCCTCAAACAGAAGGCCAGCACTTGACGGATACAACGAAAAAATCATATTGGCATCATTTCTATGACGAAGAAGATGCTTGGCCGAAAGTCGTACTAGTTTTGTCAACCACGGAGAGAACAACAACAACGAGAAAAATAAGAAGAACTTTTGCTAGCTACTTTCCGCACTTAAGATACAGATACTCGTCTACAGAATATGCAGGTTCTGATGATCCAGAGGATACCAGGAACGATTATTCCGTTTTGGAGTCTTCTAAAAACACCGATTTTGGTATGCGTAGAATTCCGCTCAATTTTGAGACTTTCAGCAATAATCCTGTTCACAATACATATTTGTTTACAGAAAATGCTGAAGATTCTGATGATCAAAACGATACCGGGGAGGAAGATGCCGTTGCAGAGACTCCTAAAGACATTGAATTTGGTATGAATTGGATTCCGCTAAATTATGAGATGTTCGGTGAAAACGCTGTTCGTCAGAACGATCCAAATAACGTAACAACAAAGGCGCCAACAACAAAACAGGAGGCAACAACAACAAAAAAGTGGCCAACAACAACAACACAGGAGCCTTCAACAACAACGCAGGTGCCAACAACAACAACGCAGGCGCCAACAACAACAAAGCAATCGCCAACAACAACAACGCAGGCGCCAACAACAACAAAGCAGTCGCCAACAACAACAACGCAGGCGCCAACAACAACAAAAACACATGCGCCGTCAACAACAAAAACGCATGCGCCAACAACAACAACAATACACGACACGCAGGAAACAAGAACAACACAGGCACAAACAGAACAACCCCCAGGAAAAAAATCGTCAGCTTACAAGGACATCGTCACCAAGTGCTACCAGTGTGGCTTGCACAATGTCGCAGAGATCCCCCACGAACCGACGTGTTCCCAAATATTCTCAGGCAGTGAAAGCAACAAGTATGTGAACATGAGAAAAAAAATGAAAGTAAGGTGTAAAGATAAAACCCTGTACAAAGGTAACATTTTGCAACTACAAGAACCCATATGACACTTATCGTTTACTATAAACAACTGTCTAAAGTGACCCCCCGCTTCGAACGCATTCACGCATTCAAATACAGTCCACACTTGTGCAATTATGAGGCATATCATTTTTAAGAGAAAATCTATATCTTCTTAACAATCTTTTAATCATAAGACCTTGAATTGCCACAGTATTTCGCGTAATAGCATCACTGCATCATCAACCTATAATGTTCCCACTGTTGAGAAACAGGCGTCATCTGTGGGAGGGAGTGGGCCATAATTCACCACGTGAGCCCAGTGCGGATTGTTAGGTGTCGAATGTCTTGGAATCTTTTGGTTCTAGGACATGCCGGTTTCGTCACGATGTTTTCCTTCACCATTTTGAGAGGAGTGGTGATGAAATAAATTACACAAAGTAAAGCGCCTGTCTGTATTCGAACCCACGACATACAACTCGTAAGTCGGGGTCGCTACCACTGGGCCACCACTGCCCATGGTACTTATTTCTCTGTTTGAAGAGTTAAGTTTTTCTTCCAGGTGGATGCTTCACACGGTTTCTTGACATTGGCATGGTTTACGACGAGAGGGGTTGCCGGACGATGCCTCCGAAGAGCGGCAAAAGCTTCGCGTCCAGTAGATTGACGGTTCTCGAAAAATCCATGCATAGCCTGACAGAAGGTTGCATTTCCAGCCCATTCGCCTCCTTGACCCCCTTCAATAGAGCTATTTCCTTGTACGCTAGATACCACGTCTGTATATGTGTCGGTAACTACTGCAACCACGGGAAAGCCTTGCGTGCTAATCCTATATCCTTCATGTTGTTAAGTGTTTTTTCATGTACCTATTTTATATGCGAACCCTATTGGCTGTCGTAATGCGATACTGGTCTGGTAAATGGTCAGTGGCGTTTTTAATACTGCACTTAGAGATGACATTTACAAATAATCAATGATTACGTAACGCAGCGCAGTATTCATAGTCATACCCAAAAAGACAGAAGTTTACTCTATTGACATTTGGTACTTACGTCGGCTGAAAATACGGGCCCAATTAAAAGGATTAAGTATAGGATTTATGAGAGTAAGGAGTGCTACGCACATGTACGGGCGGCAAGGTCGGATATAAAGGTAGATATTCAGGAAAAAACCGCTCGGCTTAGCTAGAATTAACTGAACTAGCCGAGCCGCTAGAATTAGCCGAGCCGACCCGAACATGTTTCCGAGGGACCATTATAAGCAGTTTGCCGATCGACACGAGCCGAATAAAAGCCGAATGTGTACAGTTTTACAAAATAAGTACTTACTATTTCTACAAACGTGTGGGTGAGCACTGCTCTCCTAGCTAGGTTATGGAAATGAATTTAATATACATATTATACATGTATGTATTCGTTTTATTGATATAGTAATAAATCATTGAAAAAAAACCTTGTCCATGTTACTTGTGCCACAACTTTTCTTTTCACGATGCGGGTATTATCCATGTATTCAGATTCCAGACTCAGTAGCCCAAAATTCAAGTAGCCAGGGATATTAATTGTTAACCGAATGAGTAGGTACCACGTGGTACCAACCTAAATTGCTTGCATTTTCAAATCACAACTGTCTGAAGTCTGACAGGGGCTCGTGGCTAAATGATAACAGTCGCTTTTGGTCGATCGAAGGTTAAGCTACACTTGATGCGATCGTATCGTGGATGGGTGACCGATCGATTACATATCAAAACTCCTCCGTGCCTCGGAAAGCACGTTAAGCCGTTGGTCCCGGCTGTCGTCTGGGACCTTTGACAGTCGTTAAGGGTCTTCAAATGCCCGAAAGTCAGACACCAGTCTTACCAAGAGGAATCGTGCTACCCAGTAAGTGGGTTGTGGAGGTCAGATAGGCTACGACATATCTGATCTAAAAAATATAAGTAGGTAATTTAAATTATAATTTTTGTTTGTAAAATGCTGGTAGGTATTCAGCTGCATCTGGTTCGACTTGAAGCCGACCCCAACATATTGTGAAAAGGCTAGGCAGTTTGAATAAACTGTCTGAATTCTTTGAGTTACTTATATGAAATGGTTACAACACGGCAAACATGGAGACGTAGTAATAACAATTTATTTCCCTAATTTTACATCTGCAAGTAGGTACCTATTGTCGTGAAGTTAACAGATTATGGGCCGGTTGTTTCAAGCTACAACTACAACAACGATAACGTAATCGTTAATATGGCCATAATTTTGTAATTTGAAACAACGCTTTTTTTGATTTGACGATAGAACTTAGTAAACTAGTTAAGTGGCGTGAAACAACCCGCCCTAAGTAGTTTTCAAATAGATATATAAGTCACCTTTTCAAACGGATGATGGTGGACGGTAATAAGTACCCATTTATTTTCCGCAAATATCAATTTATTGACACCCCAGTGAGTTCACAGGATCTGTGTGTGACAGGCAAACCGTGGAATGAAGTGACCTAATTTGGTAGGTACCTACAGAAATGCGAAAGTTATACTGGCAGATCGTGAAATCAAGAAATTGCTTGAGTTTGATAAGACTTTTATATTTTACTAGCGGCCCGCCTCAGCTTCGCACCGGTAAAATTATTTTTTAGAATTTCCGATAAATTTTTTTCATACAAACCTTGTACTGGCAATACTGAACACAACAAAAAAGAATTAAGTATCCAATTTGGTGCAGTCATTCGGAAGTTACAGACGAATTGGTTTTAAACTATGCATGTAAGGATTATAATACTGTAAGGATAAACTTGAATTTATTAGGTGTTTCTGAAATGGAATAATTTTTTTTTTGCGGACTGAGACTTCTTATCGAAAACATGACCTCTAATAGGTAGGTAGGGTAGAGATACCTAATAGAAAACAGGCCGGAGCTGGAGTCTGAAGGTGAGCCAAGTGATTTTAAGCAAGACGGGATTTTATTGTAACAAAAGAATATCCTAGAGAACTAAACTACAAAAAATATCATAGATTTGCAGGTACTAGTACATCGTTAACTTAGTTATGCATGACGAAGCAGGAGAGAAGATGAGACAAATGCTGGCCGGACGAAAAATATAGTCATCGACATGACAGGAAGAAGAAAATAGGTATTAATTTTAATACTCCTTTGTTGCCTTCTTTTTATGACCCGGTGAAGGACGCAAGAATCCGTTGGATGCGAGAAGCACAGAACCGGTCGCAGAGGCGGTGCTTGGGGAGGCCTATGTTCTACAGTGGATGTCTTTCGGCTAAAATGACGATGAAACTGTTATTATTCAATCCTTATCTTATAATTTCCAAATCCCATCCCATATCAGCCGGCTACGAAAACGGACAACATAAATCCGTAGCTAAGGATTAGTCCAGCACAACCTCCTGCACTAACAGTAGCAATTAAGCTTTCATTTTAACAGTTCTACAACATTCATTGCGTTATTTACGATGCTGAGCAGAGAATTTTTTTTATATGATGAAGCAATGGATTAGCAATATCTATTGCTAATGCATTGCTTCATCTTATTGGAACTATGTTATCAACACACGAAGATGTAAGTAACATGCCCGCCCCTCACCACTCCCTAGCGAAAGCACTTGGAAGTGGTGAAGGGAGGGCGTTTTGGGGGACTGTCTTTTGTAATTTTGACGTTCGAAAAATGCCAAATCCCTATTTGGGATGGGTTTTTGATTACAACAAGAAAGATTTAAAAGTATTATGGTTACCCTTTACCATAATAATTTATAATCTTTCTTGTTTTCAGTATAAATTTTACTTTAATAAAACCTGTAAGTCGAAAGTTCGGACGGGGGACCAAAAAGCCGAACATGTCGGAACGAATCCGGTCCCTAATTCCATATCAGCCAGCCACCAAACGGACAGACAAAACAAATCCCTAGCTAATTGATCCACAAAAAAAACCACGCTACCCTTGCGCGCGCAGCCGGCATTCGCCGACGGGCCGCCGTCCGCGCAACATGGCGCGCGCAGGCGTATTTATAACGTTCCTGATACTAGTATACACGGCGCTAGTTCACACAGAAGTATTGACACCGAGGTATTTTAACTTAGCGTCGAAAAAGAAGATTACGGCGACAGCTACCTGCGGCGACGAGGGACCAGAGCTTTACTGTAAATTGGTCGGCGCCAACGCAGATCATGATGAGCATGTGATTCAAGGACAGGTGAGATTGTTTATATTTTTGTGTGTGAATGAATTTTGTGTGGTTTCGGTTGTGTTTTAGTTTCTTGGTCCTTCAGTTAATACCTAAGTACTTATTTTGTGCGGTGAGGAAGTTAGGGATATTTGTATTTTTCGGTTTTGTTTTTCGGTCTTTTGTACAATCGACTGCACCTTTGTGGTAACACGGAGTCTTGAACTGGCCTAGCGTAGAACGGAGTGTCAATAGAATAAGAGGTTAATTTGTACTGGTTTTGATACCATTGACCTGCGGTGTTGTGTACAAAATACTTCATACTCGTATTATGAATGAAGCATGGCTGAAGAGAACTTTTAATTCGTTAAGTTCAAAGTTTTGTTAATCACTTGACATTTTGATATCGGTTCTGTGGTTCCAAAACACCTACTTAAATGATCAGTGACGATGATTAATTTGGCGTGCTAGCTTTGCCGCTCACTTTGTGAGCAACAGTGTTTTAGTGATGATCAGTATAAAATTGGATGCTATCATTTGTCTGCTATAAAGCAACCGTTATAATATATAACCTAACCGTCCCTTCCGGCGCCCACACGCGGAGATACCGTGCTTGACTCTTCACTGACTGAATGACCATGACCAGTTGGTCAGCGATTTTACGTCAGAATTTTTACAGGGTGTTCTACCCATGTATATGAACAACTTTCACTAGTTATGGGACGAAAATTAATCAGCTGTTTCATAAAATGTAACAATTAAATTGTGATAGGTAGGTACACACTTCAGAAGTAGGTAGCTGTACCTCACGGGGACGCTATGGCGGCGAGAACAATTTACTATCAATTCACAGAACAGTCATTATGGGTCATGGCATATAAAGGCCATAAGGGTATGACGCTTAAAGGCCATTTAAAATCACTCAGTACCAATCAGTCCAAATTAAGTTCAAAGTTTTTTCTGACAACAGGACAAGATTACTCAAAAAAAGAAAACTTTTGATTAAACGCTTGAGTTTGTAGTACCTGTGTGTAGGGCGTGAGTACACTTTGCTCAAGAATAAACTCAAAATCATTGGAACATAAATTACATAAATACTTTGAAATGATACGGAGCTTTAAGCTAATCTAAGTCCCATGTGGGCATAACTTAAAGCAAGACGCTACGAGCCTGCATAAACAATTTAATAGTGAAGTACGTAAGCTTATAATAAACTGAATACAGTGTAGAACAATCAGCTACCGGCTGATAAGCGAGTGATAAGCTATCTCCGTTCCGCTGCCCCAGCGTCCGCCTGATAACGGGTTCGATGCTCCGGTGGCGCTGAAAGCTCTTAAACTTTTGTAATCTAGGTTAAAGTTGTGAAACGGTTCACTTGTTCATTCAATTTTACATGACACTCATGAAAAATGGCGTACAATTGCAAAATGGAATCGGACTCTATGTGATATCGTGACGTTTGTCATAAGCTTTGTGTTTCTGGAAACATGGGCCACACATCGTCTAAATGTGGGGTCCTCATAGCATAGCATCGTATAAGAGGGGAGGACGTAGTAATATGCACTTTGATATAATATGATGAGATCACGTCATTGTACATAAGTAGATTGAGTGGAAAGGAAATTGCTAAAGATATCAATGATGATAACTACATACCTAGCCGCTACATTCATTTCGATCATATAAATAAGTAATTCAACAAAGACTCAAATATGGCATGTCACAAAGTATAACTTTTATAGAATAAAGATATGTAACGTTTGAAGCAGTTAAATATCTACGTTATCTGTAAACTTTGAACCGTCTATCTGTTAATTTTTGAGTGGGTTATTTTGTGCTGTTTCATTTACTCATTTGAATTCTAATGTTTACTAAGAATATTTTCGTAACTCAGAATTTATGACGTCATCATCTTTATTTTAAATAGATTTTCAAACTGCGGGATCAATGAACTATAAGACTAGGGTAAGACCTAAGAAACGACAGATGGATTGTTTGAAAGGCGATATAGCTGGAAAATTATGAAAGAGGTGTAGGGAGAAAGAAGAAATGCTGCACCAGCGAGCACCAAAACCTAAATAAATTGGGACGAGTAGGAAGAATAAGATTGATATCACAAAAATATTGGTCAGATTTTTTTTCCGCCATGATTAAGATGGTGTTTTCTGACCTCATATGAATAAGACCCTTATGTCTAATTTTGGTACTCATAAACTTGTGTACACTGTCCAACTGTTTGTTGATACTTCACGACCTATTACAAACATCTGGGTTGCATTGTAACACAATACTAACAGGCTATCATTTCTTACAATGATCCCAGTCCTGAGCGAGTTCGGCGAATTTCGCCAAACATCAGTAACCCTCGTGGCGTTTTTGCGGACATAATATGGCGGCCAAATGCTCTCGCGCATCCTATTCAACTTAGCTCCTTTGTTTTTACAGACACAATGGTTCCAATCGCTGCGAGTTTTGGTTAGAAGTTTCTGGAATTAGATATTTTGTGAATGGTGTTGAATACAAATTAGGGGAAGTGTAGAGTTGATTCTATTGATTATGTCCTCACAAGATTGATAAGACATGAAATGATTTGAGATGGATCTAACATGGTATCTATTTGTTGAAATTGTAAAATATGAGTTTTAAATACATATTAAATACAAATGGCAAGGTATTATGTAGCAGATTGACTACGGAGTGGGCCGGACGCCATTATGCTGTGCTGTGAAAGTTATTCATTTGCACAGTGTCAATAAAAGCCTAGTTTTTGTAAAGGGCTCGCTACTGTTACTATTAGTAATACTTCATCGTCTTTGTCTCCCACTGCTTGGACGCTGCAAATTAGCTCGAACCTGCATGCTCTACAGCGGCTGTACTGGCCCCCAGGCGCGAGCCATCCGGCAGTTGGAATTTACTGGGCTATACAGCTGTCCAACTCTTTCAATCAATACATCACAAATGCACCATGCCTCCTTGTTTCATTCCTGGATATTATTTCTATTTTTTTCGTTCCGACGCAATTAAAGATCATAGCACACATATCATCTCGGAAAGTGATCGTCACCACGGGGTGACGATCACTTTACACTGTATAGCTCGAGTTGATACGGACCAACTCGAGCCATTCAGTATTCTTTGTATGAAATTCCCTATTGCAACGCACACTAATCGGAATCGTAACGTAATCGCCTAGCCTCGGGACAAGCTCACGGACCGCGGTGCTGCGCGTGGTCAACTTGTAGTTCCCGCGCTTACGTCTCTCCGTACCCGAGTTTACATCTCTTCGTCCACCCTTGCCCTATCAGCCCTCACGTGGCCTGCCTGCAGCTCCTTCAACCGGCGGTCCGCGAGTCGTAATCGCGGCGTCGCCTAGCCGTAGCCGAGTCGACGTATCGGAGCTGCTGATCCGCTTTGGTTACGTGCTTACGTTAGGTTGACGCCTGTTTGACGGCGAGGCGAAAGGCGATATGGTGACGATCCCTTTCCGAGTTGATATGTGTGCTATAACCTTTATATTTCAACAAGTCGTTTGATTTCCCATTGCAAAAAATTACGAACTTCCATACACAAAATTTCAGCCCAATTTGATCTATTTAGGTGATGAATTTTCAAAAAATCTCGATTCTAATGCAAAATTTATTGCTTCTAGAGCCAAGGTTTAGGCTTTGCATTGCCTGTCAGTGAATGAATGGATGTTTTAAGATTTTTACTAAGTAGATTTATTAATTTGTTGTATTATGCTATCCCCAGGTGTGTGATATCTGCGATGCCACGAACGAGGCCAAGAAGCATCCTCCGGAGTACGCGGTGGACAGCTCGGAGACATGGTGGCAGAGTCCGCCGCTGTCCAGAGGGATGAAGTACAATGAAGTCAACCTCACCATCGACCTTGGACAGGTAAGAGAGAAAGAAATTGGTATAATGTAGTGTATAATATGATGTAGAAGTAGGTATAATTATATCGGACTCAAGATCGAGCCACCCTGCTGTTTTTTGTATAGAAGTCTAGTACATATATATTTTTAAATATGCGTAAATTGTAATTCGGAACAATGATGACACCCAAATGATGGCCAATATAATCGGCATCAGAACTGCATAAAAACTTCTTCTTTGAGTCATAATTATTTTGATGTTTTAGGCAGTGGCGGACTAAGCCCGTCAGAGGCCCGGGGCGGTAGCAAAGCTGAATGAGGCCCCCCGGCTTAAAAAAAAATGTAGTTTTACAAGCTTTTTATTCAGTTCACATTTGTATGTATAAGTGTTTATGTTTATTTCGTTAATTTCGTCGGCAACGCCACTTTTCTTCTTTATTACTTTTTTTTATTAATTATTACACTTTTTAATTAAATTACTTTGAACGGATAAGATCGCGTTTATTAATTTACAATTTGAAAAAAGGCTTATCTGTTCGCGAAAATATCAGTACACATTAAAAAACTATTAAATATCAATGTAATGAAATTCAATACCTATTTGTTAAATGAGGCCTATGTTTATTTTTCGACGTAAATAGAACGTAGTGAATGTAAATGTAGGCGTACAAGAGTGAATTATTATTTGCACTTAATTCATTCAGGGATTTCTGGGGAAGTACCCGCTACAAAGACGGGCATTCTCCCAGCATATTGGACGCGTTCAGCAAAGTTAAAAGAATAGTACCACGTAAAAAGTCTAGATGGCTGTAGTGTTTTGATCTTGATGAAATGTACAATTGTAGGTACTAAGCACATTTTTAAAGGAACGCGGAGGCATTTGGGGGCCCCCCAAGACCGGAGGCCCTGGGCGGGCCGCCCCTTCCGCCCCCCTGTTAGTCCGCCACTGGTTTTAGGCCTTTATACCTTACATGAAAATGGATGGTGGTTTGATTTAGGAGTCTATAATATCTCTATAGTATAGTATTTTTAATTTTCTTCTAGAAGTGACGCAAGCTGTAGTAACTTAACTCACAGTCCTTTCACAGACCTTTATCTTCCTACAAATCCTGTCAAAGTTATTTTACCTTTGACAGCAGTAACCCTTTAAAATGAGAATAAATTCAAATTCAAAATTATTTATTTTGGGACAACTAGATCCACCGGTTAGTATATAAAAACTTAGAAACTATTGTTAGTATCTACTTAAATACAATAACATAGGGCAACACTCATTATAAACATGACATATCGCAAATGCACCTGTGCCCCGCCCCGTCAAGATAACCAACAGAAAGAAAGAACAACAACAACAACACACAGGGAGGTACCTCCCTAAAAGATCACCAGACGAACGAAATGCCTCAACGCAGGCGCACGCACATTTTCAGCTATAGTTTCCAAAATAAAGATCGCTGTGATTTTGACAGATGCAAAATCAGAGGTAAAAAATAGTAGAAAGAACACTGTGTGTATTAATTAGTAAGAGTATGACAGATAGCTTCTTAAATTATGCCCCAGGGCGGAGGATATCCATGATGATCTCTAAAGGAAAACAAAAACCTAGATGTCGTCATTCGTATCTATAGCATGCTTCGGGTCGGCACATTATATTAGACAGTATTTCTTGTACAATTACTACGTAATACTCGATTTTGCCGTCCGTCTGTGCCGATTAATACCGGTCGATACGAAAAAGCATGTAGCACGCCTAAAAACAAACATAACATCGCGCCTGTATTCTCCGTAAACGTCGGCAGACGTTTAAGTATATCTGTATTTTGCATAAAATGTTCAAGCCACTTGTACACAAGCCACAAGGCAAGCCTAGAGGTAAATCCCCGGCTGCTAGACATAACTCTAGATGGCCAAAGGCAATTTTTTTTTTTTTTGAGTATGGCAAAATTGAGAAATCATCAATTGACCCCTCCCGCTCTGGGTGGAGCGGAAGGGAGTGTCAGACTCTTACTGACTAAAACCCACCCGTGTTCCTTCCTTAGCCCTTTATGTTCCGGGCCAGCGGTAACCCTTTCGGACAATCCCGCTGACTCCAAAGGCAATATCACTTTGTCCGACCAGGGAATCGAACTCAGCCCAATCGAACCAACCCAGCCCCACGCTCGGCAATCGCGATTACTCGACCAACAAGGCAGTTGATATTCTGGTCGTCAGTAACATTGTCCAGATTCCAAGAAGAACCTCTCCTAAAGGGCTTATTACACTATCCTGAATTTAGGGTGCTGAATGCAGCGCTTTAAAGCGCTGAATTTAGAATCGCAGGATAATGTGTAATAAGCGCTTTAAAGCGCTGCATTTAGCATCCTAAATTCAGGATAGTGTAATAAGCCCATTAGTCATGACTCCACAAAGACAATGGCTAAACAGTTACGCTACAAGGTCCCAATGTCATCGCTTTCATAGATTAGAAAGAAAGATGCAAGATGCATGCAGCATTGTTATTGCATTGATAAGGATCTTGGGAGGTCCTGAAAGGCACGTACACACTGTGAAGAACGATTTTCGAAGACTGTATTAGCCCACGTTAACACGGACGTAAAAATATCGCGGCAGGATTTTATCGCGCACTGGATTTTCAACTCTCGGTGTTGAGCCGAGCATTTTAAATCCAACAGTGCATCCCAGGGCGTCAAAAAATACACTGTATGATTTTCTACTTTAGGCGATAAGCAGCGCGTTGAAAATCCAGTACGCGATAAAATATCGCCGCGCGGCGGGAAGAACGCTCCCATGCATACCTGGTCTTATTGCAGTGCAATGATATAGCAAATGCACTAGACTTTGAACCTACCGCAGTCAGTAAAAAAGCTGTCTTTAGTAATTAGCAAATGTAAGCCGAATTCTCCGTACGAATGGTCAAAAATAAGGGACACTTTTGCATAGCCATTGCATATACAGCATTTAGTCGAACTTTCATTTTGTCTTTCAGTGTCAGTAATTCCATAACTCAATCTATTTTTGACGTAGGACGTATATATATTCCACTAGCTTCTGCCCGCGACTTCATCCACGTCCACGTGAAATTATGCCCGTGCATCTTCGTGTTTTTTCAAATGCGAAAAGAATTTTTCAAATTCGACTGGTAGTTCCAGAGATTAGAGTATTCAAACAAACAAACTAGCTTTGCTATATTATTATTAAGTATAGTTAAAGAATGGATTCCTTAATATGTATTTCTTAAAGGGAATCAGAGGAATTAAGGGCTGGGTTTTCATCAGTCAACTTTTTTTTTCTTCTGTCTGAAGAATAAATATGTGTAAGTAGATATACCTCCTTACTAATAAACGTATAAATATCAGAAGAATAGTTACCGATTTCTCTCTTTCAGTCGTCAGTAATTTGACTTTCGAAAGAAGAAGACAAAGCGTTGTGTAGCTGTACAGGCGCTATTCAATGTTTATTAGTAAAGGCGTTATAATATAAGTTTGACATAATTTCTATAAAAAAGCTGTCAAACCGCAATACCTACTTATTCCTCAGTTATAAATTACCTGACTATTGAAAAATCAGGCTTTTGTTATTTCTTTTGTTAATTTGTTATTTCTAGCCCTTAGCTACGTATTTCTCTAAAATACGTAGCTAAGGGCTAGAAATAACAAATTTTCTACGAAAAACTACGAAATTAATATTTTTATTGAAACGTTAATGATCTAAATACGAATATCGTCACCTTTTCTGATTCGGTCATAATATCATTGCTGCGCAACCGCAGAACTATTGAACATGTGGTACCGTTTTATTCATATTAAAGCAACATACGATCCAGAATTTGCAATGTTTGTTCCCACAGATATATTCCAGACAAGTCCGATGATATCATCCTTGTGGCAATGTAATGTTCTTTATTAAAAGTATCATCCATTGAGTTATTCCTTGGAATTAATTGTATTAAATAACATAACGTTAAGCCTGAATTCCCTGGAGGGTTAGGTAGACGTGTAGGTGTACGTACCTACCTAAAGTCTATTCAAACTTAATTATGTTTCAAATTAATATTATTTCAAGTTAAACAAATATCAACTTTATTTTAATGGGAACTAAGTTGATCTTAGAGTGACTAGCATTATTGAAAAATTCATAAAAAGTTTGAAGTTATAGCATAAACTGAACATTATTGAATTTAAATTTATTTTTCCATAAACCAATATTTGTTTACGTTTTTGGCAAATAAATCGCGAACGCAGATTAGATACTCGTATACAGGGTGGAAGGGACATGACATAGACTCGCAAATTGAAACCATGAATTCAGTACATGATTCTTAGTAATTTTTCGTCGGTTATCAAAAATGAACATGCTGTTCCATTGCATTTTGACCGCATAGGTATTCCACTTTTCTAGGAAACAGTTGTTTTTTTTTCTTGAAAAATTTCATCGATTGATGTATTCGGATTTAGAATTTATTATTTTATTAATAACTTATATTAACAATTTGCACCACACATACAAGTTATTAGTCAACATTAGTAACTACACATGTCATACAATCATAAAATTAGATTAAATAGAAAAGAAAAGAAAAAAGTTAATTAGGACACAGTTCGTGAAACACATAATTATCAAAATAAAAAAATAATGTTTCAAACAACAATAGTGTGTGCCTAACGGCTGCGCCAAAAAGGTCCATTTGAGCATTAATGCCAGATAGGTGCTGTCTGACGCTGATTTTCTAATGAGCCTTTAGGGAAAATCTAAATCACATAATAAAACTGGACAAAATTTGAATAGAACCTTCGGTGCTATTCTGTAAAAATCTCACCGTGAAAACTTAGGTGAAGTGAGCGTGGAGTGAGCTGTCAATAGTGTCAATTCCTAGCAAAACAAACTCACTTCACCTAAGTTTTCACGGTGAAATTTTTACGGAATCGCGGTGCTTGTGCTGAATCCAAGGGAACATCTTACACTATAGTATATCGACATGTAGCCAGTTATGAAAGTTTCATGTAATAGGGGCAAGCGTATTGCCATCAATCGGGCACAAAACCAGACTCCGGATAATCCGGGCAGCTACTAAGAACTCCCAATGGAAAATATAGGTCCACTCAAATCTCTGTGGTTCTTTCCTGAAAAGTCAATTTCAGACACTAATCTACAATCTACATGGCATGAGAGTTTCGGTGTCTCAGAGAAGTCGGATGGGACACACCGGCCTCATCGGTTAACCACTGAAAATCAGCGCTGTGCTGTGCGTCCCTATGCACAGCGTCATGCTGAGTGGAAGCCTTCGTTTGTCACAGTCATGAGCATGACGTGCAGCCGTCGACTATTTCTGCTTTGTGTTCATGATGTGTTTTTATTTTTACTTAATATTACAATCCTTAATTATCTTTTTACCGACTTCAAAAAAAACAGGAGGTTATTAATTCGACACGTATGTATGTAATATTATTAGAACTGCATTATATTCACATACGACAATCTATTAGGGCTTCCAAACAAATATACATACGAAATTTTATAGATGTATGTATGTTTGTCCACGCATTTCTCCGCAACTATTAATCGGATCGTGACCATTTTTTTTATTGGCTTACATTTACTTCAACTTAGGGAACTACAAGTTTCATCAAATCGATTCAGTAATTTTCAAGATATGGACTAATACGTGTAAGTGTGACGGCCTGGCTTATTGATACGAGCTACGGTGTAGTGTCAACGGGAAAACATCTCAAAGCCTTGGTCAAATTCTAATGCTATAATTACAAAAAAACCTACTTATTACAAACAAATATTCTAGTATTTACTTAAAGCTAAAAATTAAGAAATAAAAAGTAATTAAATAAAATTAAATCGACTACAAAAAGAAATTAACTCAAAATTATGAAATAACTTTAATTTCGGAAGTCGGTGGCAAAAATCTAAAACTAAAATACAGATCCTAAGACACCGAAGAGCAGTGATGGCCCAGGGCCGCGACTTATGAGTTGTAGGTCGTAAGTTCGAACCCAGACAGGCGCTTTACAATGCGTGCCACGAAAGATGAGACTTGACACACCACGTGGTTTGACATGCGCAGTACCTACACGATTTTAGGTATCTTTAGCGGTATGAGGTCTGAGTGCGGGACGGGACCGGACGTCATAGGGGCGGCGGAAAGAGCGGGGGATGCGGGGTCAAGTCTCATCTTTCGTGGCACGCATTGTACTTTGTGTAAATACTTTCATCACCACTGCTCTCAAGACGGTCAAGGAAAACATCGTGAGGGAACCGGCATGTCATAACTAAAAACTTGTAATTGTTACAACCGTCAACCCGAACTGGGCCCACTCTTTCTCACAGACCTGTGTCCCAGCAGTGGGAAAATTATTATCTCCTTTATTTAACTAGTTACACATAAATTATATTTTTAAATATTAGTATAAAAAAAATATAAAAACATTTAAAAATATAAAAAATAGTAGCCCACCGGTATCGGGAACAGGGTCCAAGCTACCGGCGGTCAGGGCTCCAGAGAGAGGAACCTCCTAACAATGCGGGCCGTGTCCAAAAGTACCGCTTTCTGAATCAAGCCCTTGATCCAGCTGCCCAACGAGAGCCTCCTTAGGTGTTGGTCGAGGCTCTTGGCTATTAAGCCATTGGCTGTCACGACTATCGGCACAATGATCGCTGAGTCCACATCCCACATGTCGACAACCTCGCGAGCCAAGTCAAGATACTTGATTTGCTTATCTTTCTCGGCTTTCACGAGGTTCTCGTCATGCGGGACGGTTATGTCAACAATCATTGCGCGCCGCTCTGATCGATCCACCACCACTATATCAGGCTTATTAGCAATAATAGTCCTGTCAGTGATGATGGATTGATCCCAGTACAGTGTGATATGGCCATTTTCGAGAACTGGGTCGGGCGCATACCTGTAGTACGGCACCTCCGATTCCACAAGGTTGTACTGCAGAGCAAGTTGCTGATGGATAATCCTGGCTACAAGGTTGTGTCTATGCAAATATTCTCCGTTAGCAAGACGAGAACACCCGGAAATAATGTGACGGATTGATTCGCCCGGACGGTGGCATGCCCGACATATGTCAACCGTACCATCCTTCACAATAAATCTCCGGTAGTTATTCGTCATCATAACTTCGTCCATAATTGCACAGACAAACCCTTCGGTTTCTCCGAAGAGTTCCCCGGAACGTAGCCAGGCTACGGACGCTAGGAAGTCTACATCGGGCCCATGTAGGGCCCGGAAAAAGCGTCCGTGAAGCTCCTTACTCTGCCATACCTCCATGCGGTCGTTAGTGTCAAGCACTACAGGTTTGCACCAGTTCTCTTTAGCCAAGGAGAGCGCGGTAAGGCCCTTGTCCACTGTCACAACATCTCGATGCATCCCCACGTCGGCTTCTAGGAAATATTCCCTGAGACTGCATATCTCACGATTGTGAAGAGTCTTAGCATTTAAGAAGCCTCGACCTCCACACTTCCGTGGGATATACAGTCTCATAACCGAAGAACGTGGGTGATGCATTCGATATGCTGTCAACAATGTACGGACCCGCCTATCCAGGGCGTCTAGCTCTGTTTGAGTCCATTTAAGTATGCCGAAAGAGTACATCAAAACCGGCATGACCCAACCGTTGAAGGCACGCACTTTATTTCCGCCTGATAAAAGACTATTAAATACTTTTCTCAGGCGGCCAAAGAAGCGCTCCTTCAACGATTGTTTCATGTCGATAACATTGATGCCCAGTGCTTCCGACATACCCAAATACTTGTAGGTTTCGGTTGCTGAGAGGGATCTAAGATTTATGGAATCTGTGAGCTGGGTTCCCACAGATTCCACAATCCTCCCTCGTTTTACATGCATGACCGCACATTTGTCCACACCGAATTCCATCCTGATGGCGCTACTGAAAGTTTCAGTGACCTTCAATAGCTCCATCAGTTGCAAATCGTTGGGGGCAAAGAGTTTCAGGTCATCCATGTAAAGGAGGTGAGATATAACCTGACCACCTCTCTTCAACCGATAGCCTAGACCTGAATCCTCCAGCAGCGTGCTAAGAGGATTCAAGGCTAAGCAGAACCAAAGTGGACTCAAACTGTCGCCCTGAAATATACCCCGCTCTATCCTTATCGGCTCACTATTCCTCTGGATTTGCCGACATCCTGGATAGCGAAGGACTGTCCTCCATTGCCCCATACACGACATCAGGAAGGTGCGCAGGGTTGCATCAATTTTATACAACTCTAGCACCCTCATGAGCCATGTATGTGGCACCGAGTCATAGGCCTTCTTATAGTCTATCCAACATGTCGACAGATCCTTTCGGGAACGGCGAACCTGTTGGCTAATGGCCATATCAATGAGGAGTAGCTCCTTAGTACCACGGGACCCGTTCCTACATCCATTTTGAGAAGCACACATAACAGAATTCTCGTTAATATGTTTATTTATTTTAGCTCTCAAAATGGAGGTAAGAACTTTATAGACCGTTGGAAGACACGTAATTGGTCTATAATTTTTGGGTTCCGCAGTACTACCCGATTTATGGAGCAGGTGAGTTATTCCAGTCGTCAGGAACTCTGGTAGCGACCCTGACTCTAAGGCTGACTGGAATAGGTCTGCCAAGCAAGCATGCGATCTTGTGAGCCATTTAATCCAGAAGTTGTGCAGTCCGTCCGGCCCTGGTGATTTCCAATTTGGCAACGGACGAACTGCGCAACTTACATCTTGGGGGCTGATCGTTATTGCCCCCATTTCTGTTATTGCATCGCATGCTTGCTCGACGTCCCGAGTCCACTCACCCTCGGTATGACTGACAGGTACCGACCAGATGTTACGCCAAAATGAACACATGGCGTTATCATCCGGCAGGCACATGTCAGTCACACCTTGGTCCGGTCGCTCCCATGCTCTGTAGACCCACCTTTCATCGCTTTGGAAGGTGCGATTTAGAGTGTACCGTTCCACCCGACGCCTATACCTACGAATACGGTTTGCCCATGCATACACTTTCTGCTTCCAGAAGTCGATGCGCTCTGTGACACGGGACATGTAGTCTTGAGGACTGATATCAGTCCCCGCAAAC
Source organism: Luperina nickerlii (assembly GCA_963855955.1). Taxonomy (NCBI): domain Eukaryota; kingdom Metazoa; phylum Arthropoda; class Insecta; order Lepidoptera; family Noctuidae; genus Luperina; species Luperina nickerlii. The sequence continues at coordinate 7,933,247 of OY979662.1, forward strand.
GCCCGCCTCACAAAGCGCATCACTCGAGGGCGATTGTTGCCCTCCCGGAAGCAGATTAGTTTGCCGATGAACGCTCTGGCCCCAGCAATGCGTCGTTCAATCCTATACTGCCATGCCGGTACGGCAGGTTTCGGTCGTGTAGCTCTGTCATTCGGAAATTTGACATGAGCTACACGACATGCCGTTACAGCCGCGCAATACAGGATTGAATGAGCATCGGTGAGGTTTTCGCAGTTATCAAAATAGCTTGACAACTGCGAATCCAGAACAGCCACCAACGCCCTATTTCTGTTATGCATGGGCAAACGAGGTAAGCGTGGTCTGAGTTCGGGAAAAAAAATATTAAAATTAAAATTAAAATAAAAAAATAAAATTATTATTATTATTAAAATTAAAATTAAAATTATTATTATTATTATTATTAAAATTATTATTATTATTAGATTACTATATAAGAACTATCAATAGGATCGTCTAACGTTAACCAACATTCCGTAACTTTGTTGTTCCATCTGCAAGTAATTAGGTACCTACTTATTTATGTATTGATACTAAATTTTTTTAAGTTTTGATACCTTGTGCATATTACTGCACCGTTAAGTATTTCCAAGTAAATTTCGTTTTGTTTCTAATTCCGTAGAATCTTTCGCGCCATATGTCCAATGGGGACTATTCAGGACACTCCAGGAATAACGTAACGTTTGTGAGGGCATCGACCCCGGGTGCATGCGATGGTGGAACATTAAATAATTATAGAACATAATATTTACGACTCTAGTCGTATGTTTTCGCTGGAACGAATCCCTTTGAATTTTGACTAGACTAGGATTTATTTGGTGTTGGTTTCCCTTCCGCATCACTGAGTATTCTTAGAACGTAGGATTTAAATTCTATGCCCTCATTAAAAAAAATACAGGGTGGCAGGGGCAGCGACGCACAAATTGTAACCAAGAATTTAACACATTATTCTCGCGTAGAAATTATTCGTCGGATATCAAAAAATAATCTACTGTTTCATAGACAAGTGCCATATTACCTACGCGGTGAAAATGTATAGAAAGCTATTTTTTTTTTAATAACCTTCGATAAATTTCAACGAATCATGTACTGAAGCCGTGGTGGCCATGACTGCGCGTAGATCACACATCATACACACACATCACACCCCCACAGGTCGATCGATCAGGTTAAGCTACGCTTGCCCCGGTTGGTCTGTGGATGGGTGACCATCTTTACATACCGAGACCCTTCGGCCCGGCTGTCATTCGTGGATCTTTGAAAGTTGTTACGGGTAGCCCGAAAGTCTGACAACCAGTCTTACCAATATTGTATTACCCAGTAACTGGGCTGTGGAGGTCAGATAGGCAGTCGCTCCATGTATAATAGTGGTATCCAGGAACATCCAGTAAGACTGGAAGCCGACCCCAACATAGTTGGGAAAATGCTAGGCAGATGATGAAATTTTGACCGCGTATATAAGGTCCCATTAAAATAGATGGACAAACTTTTAGAAATCATTCAGACCACCAAAATAAGGACGATGGTAAAAAATTAAATAAGAAAAACGCATACATACTTACAAGAAAAATAATCAGCTAACGAAAATACACTAATGTGCCGGCAATTTATTATTTTAAGTCAAAATAAAATCACTATAATCATTGTTTTTTTTTTGCTTTGATATCTTTTGTTAGACGTACTGAGCGCTGTGTTAAAATTTGTCCATCTATTTTAATGGGACGCTGTATAGTACTATATAGGTATTGCACTTTTGTAGGAAACGGCTGATGAGCAACGAAAAATTTTAACGCAGAGTGGTCCAGAATTATGTGCTAAAATGCCATGGTAACAGCTTGTGCTTCGATGTACCTACCTACCATTCTGTATTGTTATTAAGGCGCCTATTTTATGCATAGTCTGTAATTAACTATACTTACTATTATATCATTGTTTGTTTTAGCTCGCATTACACTCTGCGAATATTGACTCTGCGAAATCTGACTATCTTACGATGCGACACTCGTGTCTATTGCCAAGCGAATATTATCATATGAGCTACTGCTGAATGCTGATGTCCTATATGTAATGTCTAGTAGCTAATTTTGTAATTTGAGTAGATATGCAATGCGAATTTCTGTCATATTGTTTTGAAAGCGTAGTGGCGGTTCATTTGCTCGAATGATTGTTGGGTTTATTGTGAGGTTCACCTTCACCAAAGTTCATAATTTCATTAAAATAACTATGCATTTTCTTTCTTCTATTGTTAATTCTCTTAAGTCTCATAAAAGCACCCAATGTAAAGCTTGTACACATGATGTTAATGATGTATCGTGGGGCCCTGGTAACTTGTACCACAGGGGTTGCTTGCAATACCTATTTCCACCACCACCACCACCAGTCTCTCACAAATGTAAACTTATCCCTAGTTTTAAGCACTTCTACTGTACATTTTGTGAACAGAAAATAAATTATAGGTACTTATTATTATTGGTACTTGTAGATATCTTTCGATTTCGAGTTGTCCACGAATTCGTATTGGCTTTAGTACTAACTTAGTCAGTTCCCCGGGATAAGAGAGAATTGCGATATTCTTTACTGGAACTCTCAATCGGACCTGTAACTAAATCCTCTAAGAAACATGTCTTCCAAGTATTCCTTTCTACACTGGATTCGGCTTTGCGTTATCATTCTATCATTCGGACAGTGAGTCAGGAACTGCTCCCTAATTGCGTAACACTATCAATCTCAAACTGAATCATTCTGAAGGATATTGCCAATCCATTGCTTCATAATTATATTCGAAAATGTTGTCTCTTCAACAACGTAATTAGCGCAATGAATGTTGTTGAACTGTTAAATAAAACAAAAGCCACTGCTACTGATTGTATGTTACGAAATTACCCCGCTGCGTCTTGAGGATTAATAAATGTAATCAAAATTCGTCTCATTTTCTTTGCTCGTATCGCCACAAACTGAAGAATAACTATTGCAATGCCAAAAATATCGGGCAGCGAGAGAATAGTTAGGCTAAACGCCCACTAACTTGTAATAATCATCTAAATAGAGACAAAATATAATGTTTGGTATTTTTATTAGCACTCAGCAGAACACCCATAGTGTCTTGCTGATTGCTAATAAAAAAAATACCGTGTGATCAGATCACCAATTGCTGTAGGTACCTAATATGTAGTATAAATTCGAAAGCAACTCTGTCTGTATGTTACCTTTCACGCGTAAACCACTGAACGGACTTTGATAAAATTTGGCAAGGAGGTGGCTTCCTGGGGAATTACATAGGCTACTTTTTCCCGGTAGCACGTGACCTAGTGCCAAATAAAGCGATTGTTAACACGTTTTTGCAGACATTGTTCAGGGGAAAATCTATTTGAGTTTCCTCTGCTAATTCTGATACAAGAGAAGAATTTGCTTTTTGTTGCTTGCTTGCGTTAGATGTATTCTATTCCAAACTTTTAGATCTTTCTATTCTATGGAGTGGCTGTCGTAGAGGTTCCTGCTAAGACCCATTCGACTATCGGCATTGTCTTCAATTCACCTACTCAAGCGAAACTTTATCCTACTTTAGTTGAAATATATATATATTTTTAATACTACACTGATTGTATTTAAAAAAAAACTAGCTTTTGCAACGGCTTCGTCCATGTGGATGTCTTTTTAAGAGGAATACTCCCATAATACAGTATTTTCATATAACTCTATTGGTTTACGCAGTGCACGCCAGTAAAGCTTCCCAGTCGGTATGATTTTTTCCGACATCTTCAACTTTTACAAAACATGAATGAATATCTTAACCTTCTTCATGAATCACTGATGTATGAAAATCCGTTTGGTAGTTTTTGAGTTTATCGCGTTCAGAGAGACGGACGGACAGACGCCGAAGAGGACTTTGTTTCATACATAATATGTAGTGATGATGTTTGCATCATCACTACATATTATGAGACAAAGTGGGGATAATCCCCATGGATACTCTCCATCTGAGGATTGGGGAGATAGGTGGAATATGTGGGACACCACTTAAAAAAACTGCAAGGTATCTAATACTTCGCTTTAAAAATGTCGTCTAACTAATAGGCATTAGGATCATAATTATTATCACTCGGTGTCCGCGTGACCCGAAGAGGATGTGTGTCTGCGTGGGTAACGATAGTGACAAGATAAAAACTTTATGTGCCCAAAGGGCGAGGTTATTAGTTCATAACACGATTATGTGCCCATGTCACAAATAGATCAACTCGTAAAATGTTTTTTATGATAAACTATAATTTAGTTTATTAGATACACGTGTCTATTATTGGTACGTTGGGCGATGAAAACGTGGTGCTGTTGTCAAGGGTAATGGCGTTGTTATCATGTTATCCGTTATAGATGTAGATACATATTGCCTAAAGAACCTAGGAAACAAAAACAACACAACTACAATATCAAACTGCCTAGATTTTTCCCAACTATGTTATGGTCAGCTTCCAGTTTAACCAGATGTAGCTGAATAATTGTATTTCACATGAAGCGACTGCCTATCTGACCTCCACGACCCAGTTACTGGATAATACGATAGGTAGGTACCCCTTAGTACGACTGGTTGTCAGACTTTCCGGCTTCTGACGTCCCGTAACGACTCAAAAGTTTTACGAATGACAGCCGCGACCAACAGCTTAACGTGCTTCCCGAGGCACGGAGAGGTCTTGGTATGTGAAGATGGTTACCCATCCATGGACCAACCGCGGCAAGCGTAGCTTAACCTGATCGATCGACTTGCGGCTGTTATTACTTGGTCACAAGCCCCTCCAAAAATAACACAACTACAAACACAAACAATATACATAAAACATACTTTACATATTATAATTATGACGTAGGTAGTACCCACTATCTAACCCCGTAGGGTTCACGGAACATCAAATCACGCCTGTATTTCCCGTAGGAAATACAGGCGTGATTTTATGTTCCGTGTAAAGGCTCCTTCAAACAGGCGCGACACGCGATAAAATCGCGCGCGACACAAGGGGACCACAACACAAGCAAGTCGTGCAACGAGAGCGGTGCCTTTGTGTCGCTCGCGATTCGCGTCGCGCGTCGCGCCTATTTCTAGGAGCCTTAAAGTCTATTTAAACTTGTTTCAAATTCAATTATTTCAAGTTAAACAAATATCAACTTTATTTTAATGGTAATTAAGTTGATTTCAGAATGGCTAGCACTATTGAAAAAGTTATAAATATTTTTGAAGTTGTAGCATAAACTGAACTTTATTGTGAAGGAATTAAAGTTATTTTTCCATAAACTCATATTTGTTTTTTTGGCAAATAAATCGCGAATGCAGATTAGGTACCTATAATGATTACATGTTGCAAAACTGCTGTTGAAATAAACAGTTAGCAATTCGCCTCTTGATTAGTCTAGCACTTGATATAAGTTGTGCCTATCTGTATCGTGTATGCAGAAGTTACATACATAAGTAATATGATCTAATTGTACATAAATATCTTCCGGGAAATCCCCTCGTTATAATTTTCCCGTCGCCATCAAAACATACGGGCCAGTTTAAGTTATTTTTATCTCAGAAACCCGAACTGTCGAGAAATGTTCATAGATAACCGATGCCTATATTGTTTGCTTCAGGAATTCCACGTGGCGTACGTGTTCGTGAAGATGGGTAACTCGCCCAGGCCTGGTCTCTGGATGCTGGAGAAGTCTACAGATTACGGGAAGACCTTCAAGCCTTGGCAGTATTTCTCCGATTCCCCTCAGTGAGTATTTAATGGATCTGGATCCTTAATCCATCCAAAGGTTGTCTTTAAAAGATCGCTTTTAGCGATAAGACCGCCCATTGTGTCACCTTTTGTAAAATTTCGACATTTATATCTGTAATAATATTTATGGTGTAGGACTTACCTACATAACAAATAATATTCGACTATTGTATTCTGGGACCTGGGTCCTTGGACAGAGTCATCTACACTTTGGCATCAGTCATCACCACTTTGTCATCAGTCTGATAACTGATGACAAAGTGGTGATGACTGATGTTAGAGACTGTGATCAGTCTCTTAAAGCCAATATCAACAAGGATCTGTCAAACACATTGGTACATTCCCAAAGGCTACGTAAAAGATTTTAAGTGATTTCAATGAAACCTGCATTCCCCGAGCAATGCAAAGTTTTAACGACCGCGACTTACAAATTCTATATACACAGTGAGAGTGCAACACCGTGACGAAACCGGCATGAGCTAAAACTAAAAAAAAATCGAAGATATGTGACATCTACTCACCCGCACTGGGCCCGCGTGGTGGATTACGGCCCACTCCCTCTCACGGAGAGGAGGCCTGTGTCCCAGCAGTGGGAACATTATAGGCTTATTAAGCTGCATTCCCCGAAGGGGTGGCAGAGGTGTATAGGATACCAGTTTCGCTTGTTGAATTATAAATAAGTTCCCATAAGCTCCTAATTCATAATAGGAGGCGAGCCTATGCCACAAACCCAATAATATGCTTCTGAAAATGTTCTAATAGTAAATATCTAAAACCTACCTATTGATTCTGCCTTTCACAAATTACCTGCCTTCTACCAAACTTAGACCGGTCCAATGTTAGGATTTCGAACATCGGTTCATCGGTAACGGCGGACTGGGTTACAGGTTTGAACTCAGGCAGGTGTGCACTTAACTTTGTGCAATACATGGGCCTCTGTGGCGTTTGGACCACTTCATATCACACACAGAGTAAAAGAGTGTTCAGAAAGTAGAACACGGAGAATAACTAAACAATATAGGGATAGACCGATGGGTCTCACCCATGTTGCAGCTGGCTCCAAATGATCCCAACTGGTTACCACTACTGTAACTAACGATCGAATTCTAATGCTTACTTTTTCCACAGGGATTGTGAGCGTTATTTCGGCAAGGAGAGTCTGCAGCCCATCACCAAAGATGACTCGGTCATCTGCAGTACCGAATACTCCAAAATTGTGCCGCTAGAGGGCGGTGAGGTTAGTCTAATTTATTGATTTAGCATGTCGCAGATATTGGTGACGGCAAAAGCTTGTACAAAGATAGATAAACTGCTTGGGTGCATAGTCTTCCTCATCTCAGTAAGCAGGTGATCTATCCTATAAAAGTATCACCGTGATAACTTAGGTGCTAACAGATGGCCGATGGGGCCGAAAGGTTTTGGAGTGGCGACCGCGTACCGGAAGACGTAGCGTTGGAAGGCCTCCCACAAGGTGGTCCGTCGACCTTGTGCAGCCCGCAGGAACTCGTTTGATGCGAGAAGCTCAAAACCGGTCGAAGTGGAGGTGCTTGGGGAGGCCTATGTCCAGCAGTGGACCTCTTTCGGCTGAAATGTTGATGATGATGACGGACTTAGGTGAGCTTGAAGTTAGCTGTCAATATGTCAATCCCTCGCATCAGGTGGAAAGATCAGTACAAGCTTATCTGAGAATTTTACAGTGTAGACAGGCAGGTTTACGTAATAGGTAGTAACAATTGAATAAATTACGTAAACCTGCACCCTTATTACGTAACACACTATCAATCACAATCTGAATGATTTTGATGGAAATTGCTAATCTATTGCTTCATATGTTCAAAAATTTGTCTGCTCAACAACGTAAATATAACGCAATGAATGTTGTTGAACTATCAAAATGAAAGCAATTGCCACTGATAGATTTACAATTCGCTCTGCTTACTGCTACGGAATACAGCATTCAAAGTCAAACTGTTACCGATGTGCTGTTGAATATTCTCTTCCTTCTAAAAGTTCTTGTAAACATTTTCTACTATGTTGTCTTTTGAACTCCCAAATCATTTTATCAAGCCTTGGGAACACAAACTGTATTCCTATTATGACAAAGTTCAAATTCCATAGCAACCAATTTTTTCAAGGACCTTCTTTTTAAAAACACTGTCGATCTAAAATTAACTTAGACTAGATACCTAACGCTAAAGAAGATAGTTGGTCAAGTCGCGATATATGTAAATTATTGAGATTATTCATGTCGCTTCTACCCGCAACTTCGTCCGCGTGATATTTCCAGTTCCGCCGACCTACCCCGTCGCATCGCATCGCCCGCCCTCGCTATTACTTCGTTTTCGTTTAGCGTTCTTCCTGACTATTTTTCTTTTTGTTCAGCTCCCAAGGGTCCTAAGGGTTTGATGTTAAATAGCTTATAACCTTCCTCATAAATTGGTCTATCAAATGCAAAAAGATTTTTTTGAATCCGACTATTAGATTACGCAGAGCATTGAAACGAACTCTTCAGTTTTATTATTAATAATGATAATAAGTTATCCAATTCGTTATCTTCATCTGCCTAGCCTTTTCCCATGTTGGGGTCGGCTTCCAGTCTAACCGGATGCAGCTGAATACCAGTATTTTACATGGAGCGACTGCCTATCTGACCTGAATAGTGAATAGTGAATACCAGTATTTTACATGGAGCGATAGACCTCCACTCTACAACCCAGTTACTGGGTAATACGATTCAATTATAGGTGATAATTACTTATTTGCTTCCAGATCCCGATATCCCTGCTGAACTACCGTCCGTCTGCGAACACGTACTTCAACTCCTCAGTACTCCAGGAGTGGACCAGGGCTACTAACGTGCGACTCCGCCTTCTGAGGACCAAGAACTTACTGGGACATCTCATGTCCGTGGCCAGGCAGGATCCTACTGTTACCAGACGTGTGAGTTCAATTTGCATTTTGTACAAAACGGTGTCCTGACAAGAAGTCCACATCCCTGCGATGCGTTTTCGAGCCGCAAAAGTCTTCGATAATTATATGAAAGTTTGTTTCTGTTGTTCAATCACGTTTGTAGGTACGACTAGCAGCGCCTCGCGGGTTCACCCCCATAAGTGTTGATCCCGTGGGAATATCGGGATAAAAACTATCCTATGTCCTTTCCCGGCATGCAATCTATCTCTCCGCCAAATTTTATCGAAATCCGTTCAGTGGTTTAGGCGTGAAAAGGTAACATACAGACAGACAGAGTTACTTTCGAGTTTATAATATTAGTATGGACTCGGGACAACCGGTTTAAAATGACACCTAAGTGCATGCTTATCCAAGGTCATTGCCATGCACATCCAGTTATTTGAAAAAGTGTCGAATAATTAAATTATGCATATAAAATCGCGGGCTAAAGCAGCAGCTAGTACTCTAGTACTTAATAATATAATGACATACCTACCTAGAGGACAGCAAACCTTTCATTATTTTAAAGTAATTAAGTTCACATTTTAGTATAAACAGTTTGTTTTGTTCGTAAGCTCATACTTGCATGCATACTCGTACCCAGTTCGAGGGCTGGAGGTGCTGAAACACAGGCTATAAACCTAGTTCGGCAGCAGATGTAATTAGGTAGACACAATTGGAACTGATTTACATTTAAGCATAATTAAAAGTAGCTAAGACATTTTATGTAATATGTTTATTTTTTTTGGTCTTCTAAATATTACCTATATACTAGCAACGCCCCGCGGTTTCACATGCGTAAGTTTCGATTCTATGGGAATATCGGAATAAAAAGTATCCTAAGTGTTAATCCAGGAAATGGCTATGTGCCAATTTTCATCCAAATCTGATCAACGGCTGTACGAGCCTACTTCTCTCTGCATAATCTGTGCTCCATTAGTGGCAACACTATAGATTTACTTTTTTTTTTTTGTCTATCGAAAACTGTCATGTCGGGACCGGCGTCTTCCCGCCTTTGTAATTAATCCGAAGATTAAATTGCTGTTAAAATCGAAAGAATGTTTCAATAAGTGTGCCCAAACACATTGCAATTATGTGCGTAAACATAAAATTGGCGACCGTGACAGGACATATGTAACAAATACGGCACGCGAGTTCATTCATACTCGGCGGCCACGAAACACGAAAATTCTTGGAAAAACGAAACTTGGAGGCTACGACAAAACTACGAGCCAGCCTGGTCTTCCGTGCCAACGCATCAGCTAAAGATCGTACCGGAAATCCATGGAATCACCAATTTCAGCAAGTTAAGTGCCTTCCCTTGTTCCGTTCCACCACGCCAAATTACAACCAATTTCCAAATTCCACTCATAAATCCCTTCTAAAATACCTCCACACTAATAATTAGCCTCTATTAGTGCTATAATCTTAATTTTTCATAATTTTTATCGTACCAAATACTTAAATAGGTACCTACCTACACAAGTAAAAATAATTAACCTCTTTGTTCATTAGAATATTTACACGTTCTAAACAATAGTAGTCCTAACTTTTCACACTCCTACCGTTATTTCCGGTATTTTTCCTTACATATTCGCGTATTAAAGTCGATTTGCCGACATTTGCAGGCATTATCGTGAACTCCCGACTGAGTCTGCAGCCATCATTGCCGGTGGCTGAGTGAGGCACTGCAGCCAGCTGATTCGAGCCTTCCGGAGAGTTCCACCGAGGAGAGGAGTGTGAGAGTATCATTTTTATTCCTTTTCCTAGTTAACTAAAACATTGTCGATACATTCAACCCCATCGGGTTAAGGTCTAGTATTAAAACAAGTTAATACAATTTAAATCAAAATGGATCATGAGGGTGGTGATAAATCCTCTGCAAATGCTGCTTTAAGAGAACTATTTGTAAAACGCAGCTCAATTAAAGGTCAGATAACAAAATTTAAAAATTATTTAGATAAAATCAGAAAAATTCCTGACTTAACCAATATAGAGCTTGCCGAATTAACTTTAAGATTAAACAAGTTTCAAGGGCTATCGACAAGGTTTGAAGATTTGCAAACTGAGATAGAAGTATTAAATTCTTCTAATATTCAATCAGAACTTGATGAGCGAGAACGCATTGAACAAGACATAGTTCAAAATATAGCTATAGCCAAGACGGAGCTACAACATTACAGTATTGATGATGATGGTAAGCGCCGTCAGTCATTGGTCAATGCGGACTCAGATCATCAAAATGTGGGTTTTCGTTTACCTCAAATACAAATTTCTAAGTTCGATGGTTCACACTTCCGCTGGCTTGAGTTCCGGGATACATTTCTTAATTTGATTCATAATAATGAGCGCATTCAAGATATTCATAAGTTTCATTACCTTGTATCTTATCTGACTGGAGATGCTGCATGTGTTATTTCAAACCTGGAAGTTTCTTCGGCCAATTACCAAGAGGCTTGGAAACAGATCTGTGAGCGATATGACAACAAAAGGATTCTTATGAATTATCATTTAGATTCTCTCATAAACATTCAACCAATAACGCGTGAGTCAGATAAATCACTTCGGTGCTTAGTTGATAACATTACAAAAAATCTTAGAGCTTTAAAGACATTAGGTTTACCCACAGATCAATGGGATATGCTTCTAATATTTATTATATTGCTCAAATTAGACAGTCGTACCATACTAAAATGGGAAGAGTATCGCAACACCATAGATTGCGTGAATGATGTGCCTACTTTGGAGCAATTTAACAAATTTTTAATTGACCGCGCTAATGTACTAGAATCATTTAATCAAAATAAATCCATGAACAACAATAACAACAATTCCAAATCTCAACAAAACCCACGTCCTTTTAATAACCAATTTCAGTCAAATCCCAATAAATCTAACAAATCAAGCAAACCAAATAATAATAACCAAAATACCAATGTGTTTACATCCACTTCACGTAATAATTCCTCAAATGTTTATTTATGTGTAGTCTGCGATGGTAACCATAGGATTTATGACTGTCCAACTTTTAAATCAAAATCCATTCCGGAGAAAATGTCATGCATCTCCCAATACAAATTATGTTCGAATTGCCTGCGCCAAGGTCATCCTGCGGCTGAGTGCGGCATGGGTTCGTGTCGGCATTGCAATCAAAGACACAATAGCCTTCTTCACGACCCTAGTGTATCAGTTAACTGTAACATAAACGATAATGAAGATGTTAAGGGGGAGACCATAGTGGCTTTCTCTCAACAAAATAATAGTCATGTATTTCTATCTACAGCTATTATAGAAGTGCACAATCCTCAAAATGCCAAAACCGAAAGAGTCCGTGCTCTCTTGGACAGTGGCAGTCAATCCACTTTTATTTCTAAATCTCTGCAACAAAAATTAGATTTAAAATGTAATCCTCTAAATGCATTAAATGTTATAGGTATAGGAAATAATCAATGTGACACAGTATCAGAAAGTTGTGTTACTCAACTAAAGGCAATCCATGGCACTTACCAAGTTAAATTGTCTTGCCTTGTCCTCAACCAACTTACCGGAGACATTCCAAAGGTTACAGTTGATATACATCACCTGAAAATACCAAAGGGTACCATATTAGCTGATCCAAAATTCAACGAACCTGCGTCCATTGATATACTCATTGGCGCAGACCTCTTCTGGGACATACTAGTCAGCGGCCAACGCTCACTAGGCCCAAATAATCCTAAATTACAAAATTCCAAATTAGGTTGGCTTATAGCCGGCCCTATCAATTCACAAAATTACAATCAAAATATTCAATGCAATCATGCAATTGTTTCAAACAACAATTTGGATGAAATGCTCACTAAATTCTGGGAACTTGAGAATGTTCCTCAAATACGGCTTCTCAGTCCCACCGAAATAGCATGTGAAAAACAATTTCACGAAACCACTACTCGTTTGAGTAATGGCAGATTTATGGTGAAACTACCACTAAAGGGGTCACCAGACTGCCTCGGCGATTCCTATAATCAAGCTAAAAAACGTTTCAAAAATCTCGAAAAAAGATTTAGGAAAAATCCGACACTAAAGTCTCAGTACGTAGAATTCATACGTGAATATTCAAACTTAGGACATCTTTCAGAGTCATCTATTTCAATACCAAATCCTTCATATTTCTTATGTCACCATGCTGTATTCAAAGAGGACAGCGAGTCCACTAAAATTCGTGTAGTCTTTGACGGCTCAACTCCTACAACATCTGGCTACTCTCTAAATGACATCCTAATGGTTGGGCCTAATTTGCAGAATTCTCTTTTCTCCATTCTAATAAGAGCACGTCAGTATAAATACATTTTGACTGGCGACATAGCTAAAATGTATAGGCAAATTGCTGTGGATCCAAGGGATTGTGATCTTCAATTAATATTATGGAGAGAAGATGAGTCGCATCCCATCCAAACGTTGCGTTTGGATACTGTCACTTACGGTACTGCTAGTGCCAGCTATCTTAGCACTAAATGTCTTTGGCAGGTGGGAGAAGAGTGTGGTGACGAATTAATTAAAACTATAATACAAAATGATTTTTATGTGGATGACATCATCACAGGCTCTGATGATGATGATCAACTAATATACATACAAAAGGCACTCTCTACTGCACTAAATGCAGCTTGTTTTCCACTACGAAAATACAAAAGTAATTTACCTAAATTATGTCTTAACATAGAAACCAATTCAAAGGAAAGGCTTACCTTAAGTGAATCCTCCAGTACCTTGGGTCTTGGGTGGGATCCAATTGATGATATGTTCCGTTTTCCTGTAAAAATTAACAATACAAATAACATAATTACAAAAAGATTTATAATGTCACAATCACTTCGTGTTTTTGATCCACTTGGGTTACTAAGCCCATGCATAATTCAATCTAAAATATTAATACAAAAATTGTGGATAAAGGGAATTGATTGGGATCAGCCCGTACCTAACGATATACAAGAAAGTTGGAATGAAATTTCAAAAAACTTACCTTTACTTGCAGATCTTCATATCCCACGTAAAGTAATTGGAGACTCACCTGGATCCATAGAACTGCATTCGTTCAGCGATGCCTCACAAGTTGCCTACGGAGCTTGTATCTATATGAGAACGGTGAACGAAAACAATGAGGTGACAGTGAGATTATTATGCTCAAAATCAAAGGTAGCTCCTATAAAGCCCACCACTATACCTCGCCTCGAACTTTGCGCGGCGTTATTGTCAGCTAATCTATGTCGATCTGTTATAGAGTCCTTAAGACTCACTCCTGCTAAAATTACTCATTGGTGCGATTCTAATATCGTATTATGCTGGATAAATGGTGACCCAAGTAAATTAAAAACATTTGTGGCTAATAGAATAGCTGAAATTTTGGAACTTACTAATCGCAAGGATTGGCGTCATGTTCCCACTGACGTTAACCCTGCTGACCTTATTTCGAGAGGTGTAAACGCTCATGATCTTCGCGACAATTTGATGTGGTGGCAAGGCCCCTCATTTTTATACAATAATGAATCAAAATGGCCAAGGCTGCATCAAGTTCAAAATATTGAGCTACCTGAAGTAAAGGTTCACTATATTAACTTACCCGAGTCTACATTTGATTTTAAGGTATTTTCAAAATTCTCTAAACTACAAAGAACATTTGCATACGTTTTACGCTTTCTGCACAACTCCAAACGAACAAATTCACTTAATCAGTTTTCTGGCCCCTTAATGGTGCATGAATTAAATAATTCCTTTCTTTTAATTTGTAAAATTGCGCAAAAACAATCATTTCCTCTTGAATATAAAAGAATGCAATCAAAATTGTCATTATTACCTAAATCTAAACTATTAAGTCTATCTCCTTTCCTTGAGCCCACAACAAATCTAATAAGAGTAGGGGGGAGATTACATAATTCCAATTACTCATTTGATAAAAAACATCCAATACTGTTAGATTCTTCTCATCATGTAACTAAGCTTTATTTTATACACGAACACTTACGGAATTTACATGCTGGTCCACAGCTATTGTTGGCAACGGTCAGAGAATCTGTGTGGCCTATAAACGGAAGAAGGCTAGCAAGAAGCGTTGTAAAACAATGTGTCACTTGCGTGCGTGTTCGTGGGCAAACTTTATCCCCAAAAATGGGTAATCTACCAACAAACCGTGTCTCCGTTGATTTTCCGTTCAAATCTGTTGGAATCGACTATGCCGGTCCGTTTCTTATATTAAATCGCAAGGGACGTGGGGCCAGGTTAGTAAAATGCTACTTATGTCTATTCATTTGTTTACGTCTTAAATGCGTTCATCTAGAACCAGTAAGTGATTTGACAAAGGAAGCGTTCATTATGACTATGCGTCGATTTGTTGCCCGCCGCGGCAAGCCAGCGGAGGTTTGTTCTGACAACGGAAGAAATTTTGTAGCCGCTTCTAAAGAATTAAGTAGTTTTTTAAATTTAAATAGCGAAGCTCTCTCTCAGTTTGCAGCGGGAGAAGGAATAAAATTTTCATTTATACCTGCTTACAGTCCTCACTTCGGTGGAATTTGGGAGGCTGGAATCAAAGCTGCTAAATATCATATTAAAAGGGTCATGGGAAATTCCCATCTTTCCTTCGAAGAGATAGGTACTTTATTCGCACAAATAGAGGCCGTTCTGAATAGTCGCCCTTTGTGCCCAATGTCTTCATCCCCTGACGACTTCCTATCCTTATCCCCAGGGCATTTCCTGATTGGCAGACCACTCAACGCATTGCCAACCCCAGTGCAAGATGATTGCGGAACCACTCATCGAAACCGGTACGCTCGCCTAGAGCAAATAAGGCAAGACTTCTGGAAGCGCTGGCAAAAGGAATATATCTCCGAACTTCACCAACGCACCAAATGGAAGACTGACGATAAGAAGCTAAATATTGGAGATCTTGTCATTATACAAGAAGACAACACCCCACCACTCAACTGGCGCCTCGGACGTGTCGTCAGACTTTACCCTGGACCAGACGGCGTATCCCGAGTCGCAGATGTCAACACTTCACGAGGCTGCGTGCGTCGATCTCTAGTACGGCTGTGCCCCCTTCCTACTGGTGAAGATATTCAAGGTTGAAGCTCTCCGTCCTTCAACGGGGGGAGTCTATGTACGAGCCTACTTCTCTCTGCATAATCTGTGCTCCATTAGTGGCAACACTATAGATTTACTTTTTTTTTTTTGTCTATCGAAAACTGTCATGTCGGGACCGGCGTCTTCCCGCCTTTGTAATTAATCCGAAGATTAAATTGCTGTTAAAATCGAAAGAATGTTTCAATAAGTGTGCCCAAACACATTGCAATTATGTGCGTAAACAACGGCCTTACGCGTGATTGAATAACAAACATCCAAACATCTTCACAAACTTTCACATTTATAATATTAGTAGGAAGGATTAGGTATATTAAAAAATAATTTTAACTGGAGGTAAAATCTCATCCAGTTGGTTACGTCAGGGTCTTTTCCTATGAAAAGGCTGTAGGACCAACAATCACCTGCTATTTGAAACATGCAAATGAATGCAGGTAGCCGGTATTGTATTTCTACAGCTCAAGCTTAAAATCAGGGAGCGTGTAACCTACCTGTTATTTATAGCAAAACAAACAGGGCCTTAACTGACGATACGTGCGTCTGGTTCAGGGTTATAAGGTCCATTTAGCATCGATATCAACCTTTTGATGTGCTGTATGTACCTTTAAACCTATGCCTACTTGCGTGTATTTGTCCCAAATGCATACCACCGGAGAACTCAGTAAATGTGTTTACACACGAGCGTCGAACACGTCGTTCGTACTTAGTCTGCATACCTACAAACGAGTGACATTCGTCAACGGCAGAACCAAATGAAAAGTCGAAACGCATCGACGGCATCTGGACATCAAAATGGACAGCTAACTGTTAAGTCAATCGTATCAAATCCTATTGGTGAAGGATGTTTCAGTTTTTTTTTTGTCTGTGCTAAAATACCAATCAATCCAAATCCAATCCTAATCTCTTTGATTATACCTACGTAGTGTATCGAAAAAAAGAAAAACACGGACTATCTTCGCCTTATTACAATTCATAATGTTATCCTTTTATGATTCTGCTAAACTGGCCTTTTCAGGCCCCCTGTGCTCAAATACACGAGGGGCATGTTGTCGACGGCTGCAGTTGCAGACTAAGTACGAACGACATGTTCGACGGCGGATTCCTAGAAGAACGGTGAGGGTGCCCGCCACATGGTGCCGTAATGTCCAAATACAGAACGTTTTTTGACACCATAATGACAAATACATACTGGTAAAAATAAACAGATTTCCATGGCGTCTTTGGCATAGTACATCCAATAAAAACATGACGGAAACGCTCAAAAGCTTTATAGCTCAATGCTTTAGGAACGTTTCGTAATTTCAATACCAGCACAATAGCTGCTACCCCGAGTGCATTGTAACAACAGTAGGTCGGTACTTAGCCGCCATATTGATCGTCTATGCACTAGCGATGTATGGTAATTATGTTTTTCAATAGATGTTTTAGGACACTAAATTAATACACCATTTTTTCCCACCAGTACTTCTACAGTATAAAAGACATCAGTATCGGTGGTCGCTGCATGTGCAACGGTCACGCGGACACGTGTGAGCCAGCAGACCCCGCCACCAACACCAACATACTGGAGTGTGTGTGCCAACACAACACATGCGGGCCTCAGTGCGCGGAATGCTGCCCAGGATTTGAGCAGAAGAAGTGGAGGATCTCGCAGCATTGGGACAGGTTTATTTGTGAACGTGAGTTGACTTGAACTATCTTGAAATATACATAATATGCGTATATTACGTCATTGTACGTATCTAACAAGATCCTTAGCGTCGTTGGAGGCATCCAAATGCATTTAGATGTATCAAGGAACACCAAAGACATTCAGTTATCCATTGAACCGCGTGAATGAGCTTAGGCTGATTAAAATTTTCACGACATAGCGCATCCCTAAATTAATCATCTCCCCTAGCATATTAGAAACTAGTTTCTCTCGAAGAACTTACTATTCCAAAATATTTTATGAGTATATACCTACGTAGCACATCAACTGTTCCCCACAAAACTAACTCTTTCTACCCTCTTGCAGCTTGTAACTGTCACAGCCATTCAACGGAATGCGATTACGACCCCGAAATAGACAGGCAGAGGCTTTCCATTGACATCTACGGCAGGTACGAAGGTGGTGGCGTATGCAAGAACTGCCAGCACAACACTCGGGGCATCAACTGCAACAAATGCGTGCCGACCTTCTTTAGGCCTTATGGAAAGAGCTGGAATGAAACTGACGTGTGCCAGCGTGAGTATAAATATTACGTTACTAGCTGATGCCTGCGGAACCGCTACATATAGTTTTTGAAGTGAAAACTTCTTTAGCGGCGTTGTACACATTTTTTGTAATGGGTAAAAAATGTTAAACTCGCGTCAGGACACGTGACCTGATCGAAAATTCGTAAGACGGATGGCCGTAGCCGGTACCGCGCGTGTTTTGTTTATAAGACGATTCACAAAATACACACGTAATTGTTCAAGTTTTCACTTCTGTCGGCACTCCCGGAGTGCCACTGTTTTTTTTAAAAGCACTGTGAATATTATTACTTCTAAAATATACGAAAAGAACGCAATACCTTATTTGTGAATGCATCACTTATTTATTGGCGGCATTCATAAGTATACTATACAATGTGGAACAGGAATTACGACATTAAATTAAAACGAGCACAGTACTAGTCCATCAAAACATTTTAAAACATGAAGATTAGTAGGATATGGAAAATTTAAAAAATTCACTTTTCAAACAAAATAAATGGCAGAATCAACTGCATAAAAAGTAAACACGCTTTATCTACGAAAAGTCACTGACCTATTGCGCGGCGTGGTGCGGGGTGCAGCGGGCGGCGCGGGCGGCGCTGCCGCGGTGTTGGGCGGAGGTACTTTCAACAAATCAGCGGCATAAATTCACTAAGTTGCGAGTTGTTAATTAATAAAAGATCACTGATTGAATAATTAATCACATAATATCACATCACAATCTTTAAATCATCAATAGTCAAATTTTCAAAGTGTCCCCCGTTGTTCATTATGCACAAGCGACATCGTCTTATTAAATTTTCACGGACTCGTCTTAACAAGTCCCCATCTGCCATTCTTTTAAGTTTGTCGAAGGCATTAATTATTTTAATTTTTAAATCGTCCATGGCATATCTCTGGATAAAAGTTGTTGAACTTTTCTGAACTTGTAAGGTCGCCGTGCATGCCGGCCGTTTCAAAATTCTATGAACAGTTCTGTGACTCACTTGAAACCGCAGCGCTGCGTTCCGAAGGCTACAAATCGGGTTGTTTTCAAAATGTTGTAATATCCGGTCCTCGATACTTGAATTTGAAGACACGCCGTCTCCTTGAGGAACCAAAGGCTGATGCTCTCGTAACCTCTGAACGGCCAGGGTAAAAACACGGCTATTGGTAGGGCACGTTTTTTTGTTACCATATCTCTCCCGATATGTACGCAATGCTGAAGCCGCATTTTGGTGACATTCTCCGTACGTAAGTACCATGTCGGTGTACTCGGCAGCTTATTTGAGGCATAATTAAACTAAGAAACTTACAAACCTAACCTAAATCACAAAACTAACTACCTAATAAATGCCTAAATAACTTAAGTACTAATATTACACTATCACTTAACAATCAAGTCACACTAAACTACACACACCGTGCACTAATCCAACTATCATAAATCGTCTTTAATCACAATAACAACTAAAACTTTTCATAAAATAACGACAATGCGCGCGCGGCTCGTCTTGTGATAAAAAAGTCGGCGTGTGCTACCCTCAAAGGGCGCCGCTATGCACTGACTGACATAGTTACCGAGTCAAGGACTTTTTGCCGAAAAATTCCGCTCTCACACACACACTCGCAATTTTCTATGCACCACTAATGCATTATTTGCGTAAGTAATATTTCTTTTTCTTTCTAATTGTAGTATTTTGCGGGAGTGGGCGGGGCGTGTCAGATAGGGATCGTATGACACTTTTCTCTGTCTTTCAAGCATCTATCTATTGCGAAGTAGAGAATAGAATCGTACGGTTTTGCACAGGTTCTTGACCTTACAATGTTTACCTATTATTACGGACTCAGTTCTACATCATGTTGAAAAATAAGAAAATGAAAAATAATTTCCTGTGGCTAAAGTATTCATTGGATTTGATTGATTTTTTGTATACGGGTAAAGTGGATGCCACTCTTTACGTGGTTTAAAGGAATGTCAATCGTCCTGCCCCACATTGTATACTAGTATAGGTCTAAGTCAATTTTATTGTTTCAACAATAAAATCGACTCTCACTCGACGACTTAGTTCCAGATAAAATTAATGTCATAAAATCATTAAACACAATTCATTTGAAATCTCTTAGAAGCAATAATATCTTGAAAAAAAGATATAACTCGAATTATTAATTCACTGGAATTAACCTGACAGGTGCAATCTCACTTTGAATAATGAAATAAACATTTGTTCGATTAGAAAGAGTAAAATTCGTAAAGGTGTAAAATTGTAAAATACAATTAATAAGACCATAATCCAGCAACTCCTAGTCTAGCTCCTGATAATATAGACTATTCTTACAGTTCATCATTGCAGCACATATTGTTCATCATTACAGTTCATGAACCATTTGTTAAACCCACCTTTTTAATTATTTTTGTTTTACAAAATAAACTCGTCTGTAAATCGATCGATACCGATTGTGCGTTACGTTAGCAATTAGCATACATCCCTATTTGTGACACATGTCAATAATGCAATTGTCATAATATTGTTTGAAATAAATAAACAAACGATTTCTTTACCAAAATACATTTATAATATTTTACTGAAATTCTTGTATTTAAAACCAAAACACTGTTAACGATTTTTACCTTCCTCCTAGAACTCTTGGCCCTTATGATGATTTCCATTCTAACTTGCTTTAACTGCGACCTTTAAGTCAATTCAAAATCGCTTTCGGATTTTTAGCGTGCAACTGCGACCTGCACTATTCGACCGGCAACTGCGAAGAAGAGTCAGGCCGCTGCGAGTGCCGGGTAGAGTTCAACCCTCCCAACTGCGATTCCTGCGCATACGGGTATTTCGACTACCCTAACTGCAAGCCTTGTACCTGTAACCTGAACGGAACTGATGGAGAGCAGTGCACGCCTGTTGATGGCCTGGTAAGTATCAGTTTGGCTACAACTGGTGAAGTTCGTAGAGAATAGAGATGCATCATAAATTGGACTATGTACATGTTTGTTACTAACAATGTCTTTGAATTATTTAATGTTCATTAGAGTGCTTGTAAGCAATCATCCAGGCCTATGTCCATTGCTGGACATAGGGCACCCCCAAGCACACTTTGTCCAGTTCTGTGCTTGTTGCCACCCCAGAACCTTTCAGCCCAATCGGCCATTTCTTCTGCAAGCAATGTTCCCTGCCCACTGCCACTTAAGTTTGGTAATTCTTCAGGCTATGTCAGTGACCTTGGTTCTACTCCAGATCGCTTTATTTCTGATTCAATCATGTAGGAAAACTCTTAAGCGAAGTCCTTTTTGGGGATGTTTAGTCTTGGCTTGTAAGCAAAAAAAAAAAACAATAATCAAAGTGAAAAACCCGTTTGAAGTGATGTCAAATTCATCTCCAATCCCTGTCCACATGCTAATGGTCAATAACCAAATGTAAACAAAAGTATAGAAAAAACTGATATGTAAACCAATATTTCCTGTTTTTGGTCTAGAATTATGAATCAGGTCTTGGTTCCCTATTATTCAATTCAATCTTTAACTATCACTGATCCAACAAATATTTTTGAGAATCTAGAAACAACCTATGTTACATACATAAACTAATGCAAATTCTTCTCGGCTACAATTCTTACATACTCGTATTGCTTCGTGTTGCGAGTACTTCACACCTGGCTTTTCTGAAGGTAACATAAGGTCACAATATGCCCTCCTAGGGCGTCTTCTTGAGGCATTTCCACTCACATCTGCCTTGTATAATACCATTTGTTAGTCGCTTTTCATTCATCCCGACAACCTTACCAAACCATCTAAGCATACTCTTTTTCAATCTTTGTCACATCTAGAGATTAATAATATCAATATTTGATGTCAACAGTGTCCCTGCAAGTACAACTATGCTGGAAAATCCTGTGAGATTTGTGCAGCAGGATATTATTCACCAGAATGTAAAAGTAAGTACTCGTGGATGGGGTTGTAATATAGCTAGTCTTCAGAAACAGATGTCAAATCTTGTTATTAATTAAAAAACAGTAGAAAAAGAATGTTGACCAGAAAATTATTGTCTGAAGTTGTGGATTTGTAGAGATTAGCTGTAACTGGTGTGGTGGTGTTTCAGTACAGGTTGTTAATAGTTAATTAATGCATGATAAACTATAACTAGAGACAGAGAGAGCAATGGTGGCCCAGTGGTAATAGCCCCAACTTACGAGTTAGGCTGCCTTTCCACCAGAGATGAGCGAGGATGAGACCTAGGGATGTGTGTAAAACTAACCAATACCAACGCCAACTTAGTTCAAGCTATAAAAATGATGCGATGTTATTGGTTTGTTTCACACACATCCCTCGTTACGAATCCTAGCTCATCTCTGGTGGAAAGGCAGCCTTATAGGTTCTGGGTTCGAACCCAGCCAGGCGCTTTTCTTTGTGTAAATTATTTTATCAACACTGCTCTCAAAAAGGTGAAGGATAATAATATAACATCATCGTGAAGAAACCAGCATGTCCTAGAACCACAAATTCGAAGACATGTGACATCTACCAACACGCACTGGGTCCGCATGGTAGTTTACAGCCCACTCCCTCTCGATGAGAGGAAGCCTGTGTCCCAGCAGTGGGAAAATTATTATAACTTCATCCATCATCATTAAGTGGAAAGATATCCACTGATTTACAAAAACCCTCCAGACTGGTCCTATGCCTCCTGAATCAGTGGAAAAATCCAACACATAACTTGACTATCCTTAATGAATACTATCTCTTTCCTACAGATTGCGAGTGCAACTCCGTGGGTTCAGTATCGCCGGTGTGCGACAAGAACAGCGGCAACTGCACATGTAAGAGCAAATATAGCGGACGGACATGCAACCAGTGCGAAGCTGGGTACTTCAATTATCCAACATGCAAACGTGAGTATTTTTTAAACTACCTTTCTTCACACAGGTTAGCACCGTTGGTTGTTAATCTTTTGAATGATAATTCGAGGAATTCCTGTGGCTACATTCCGGATCTCTCATCAGACGCTGACGACTACACCATTGGCTATAGTTTTTGTCAAGACTAAATTAACGAGCCCAAACACATCAGGGCTATCTTGTTTAGTTGAGGCGTTCCTGTGGCCACCTAATGGCTCCACCATCATATTCTAAACTATACCTTGGGCTATAGTTTTTCTCAAGATAAAACAAACAACACAACAGACAGTGGATACATTAAGGCGCAGCGCAGACGGCAGACTATCCGTGACGGACTTTTTAGTCTGTGAAAATAGAACCTATGCAATTATATACAGTAACGCACACGACGCGCAAAAAGTCCGGCGCACAAAAAATCCGTGTAATTCGGGCAGACCGCACCGCGCCGGGCCGCGCCGCTCCGCACAAAAAGTCTGTGAAAAATAATAGAACGTTTGCTTCAACGCGCGCTAACGCAGTCAGCGTACACTTTAGTCGGCAATCTGCATTTGCTAGGGGTGGACGTAACGCACGCGATCTATTATCATGGCGCCAGAGGTCGATGTAACGATGTTAATTCAAGAAGAGAAGACCAATACACCTCCTCATTGTCGTTTCTGAATGAGTCAAAGCAGGTCTTAAAATAAATAGCAACTCATCAAATGTAGTAACAGACATTTTATACTTAATATTTGAAAAAAATTTCCGGATGTTGTTTCAGAATTGAATGTTTAGTATGGAACTGTCCCTTCAGTAATCTTTCCGAAAGTATAGGATGTACCCAAAATTGTCTATTTCTTCTTCTTTTTCTGTACTTCATGTACAAAATAATACTTCGCGATCTCTGCACGATTCCCATAGCGTCTACGTCCCTACAGCTCTGCCGACAGAATGATCGAAGATGTGCGTCGTGTGCGTTGAGTCTGTGAAAAATCCGCGACAGACTTTTTGCGCGCCGTGCAGACTTTTTGTGCGCCGCAGACTCGATCGCACAAAAAGTCTGCCGTCTGCGCTGCACCTAAAACTGCCCGTTTTTTTACAAATGAGTGTATTATATAACTGCGTAACACACTAGCAATTGCAATGCCTTTCATTTTGACAATTCGGTGTCAGTTCGAAAAATTCGTCTACTCGACGAGACGTATTTTTCAAAAAATCAAGCAAAATGGACTTCAAAATCCTTCGGATTGTGAAATAGTGTTACGCTGCTCTTACGTATTGTCAGATTGATCTCTTCATTTGTCCTGAATAGAACTAAATTACTGTTTCTCAGACTGCAACTGCGACGTGAGTGGGACAGAGCCCAGCATTTGTGATGACGTCTCTGGCTCGTGTATCTGCAAGACTGGCTTCGGAGGAGCTCGATGCGACCAATGCTTGAATGGGTAAGAGGATCATACAATATCTCGTATATTCTATATCTTCCTCATCTGCCTAGCCTTTTCCCAACTATGTTGGGGTCGGCTTCCAGTCTTACCGAATGCAGCTGAATACCTGTATTTTACATGGAGCGACTGCCTATCTGAACTCCACAACCCAGTTACTGGGTAATACTATACCCCTTCGTAAGACTGGTTGTCAGACTTTCGGGCTTTTGACTACCCGTAACGACTGTCAAAGATCCGCGAATGACAGGCGGGACCAACGGCTTAACGTGCTTTCTGGGGCACGGAGGGGTCTCGGGTATGTAAAGTTGTATGTATTTTATATCTATATTCAATATATTATATAAAATTCAAAGTCCTGACTGACTGAAATATCAACACACACAGCCATAGCACAGCCTAAACCGCTGGTCCTAGAGACATGAAATTCGGAGGGTGTGTTCTTTGTGAAGAGTAGATATCCACTAAGAAATGGTTTTCGAAAATCCACCCCTAAGACGGTGAATGGGGGAGGGTAAAATTTCGCGTGGACGAAGTCGCGGGCAGAAGCTAGTATTTTATAAATGATAAAATATTTGATGCGGTTTATGTTAAACTTACTCTCTGCCTACGTTAGAGTATTGGCCACCAAACAGTTACAAATAGGTAGTTACTACCCACAATATCTCTTCGAATCCTGTTGAATCTACCGCTCTTTTGACATCATATTCCAGAGTCTTAAGACTTTTGAGTCTTAATTCATACTAGAAAAATAACGTAACTCTTAGCAAGCACTTCTGCTGAGCACAAGGCCCTGGGTTCGATTCCAAGGCAGGTACAGTGGCATTGGGTTTTCCCATTAGCAATTTCCCAGTAGCAGCCTGGAGTCTGGATTTGTGCCCAGTTGATAGATAGCAATCGGGTCGCTCCCTATTACGTATGGAGTTAAACTTAACTGGTGAAATGTGGCGGCAGGGCCGTCTTAACCATATTGGGCGCCGGGGTGCGAAAATCAGCCCGCGCCCCAATTTTTGTATTTTATTTTTTTATTTAATAGTTACTCTACAATAAAATTAGGTATATTTTCAAACATCAAATTTAATTTTTTCGGCTTTAAAATCGACAATCTTTTTTATGATATCGTCTGTTTTGTAATCAACTTTCAATTCGATAGGTATAGTCATAGTTAATCGTAAGTAGTTTTTTATTCATTTCAATTTCGAGAAGGTTTACGCATGGTACGTGTAAGTTTAAGGATTGGCTTGCGCCCCCTAAGACCCTGCGCCCGGGTGCCACACACCTCTTTCACCCCCTGAAGTAAAGACGGCCCTGTGTGGCGGTGAACTGTGGGTACAGCTCTACCTAACCCTTCGATGTTACGTTAGTTATGTATAGAGATCGGATATTCGGATGCATATTCACCTAAATTTGAGATGTTGGCTTATATCGAATGCGCTTTTTGTATCAAAAAAATCTCGCGGCTCCGGGATCAACAAATTTAGGCTTCTGGTTATAGAATCGGATGTATTATTTACTTACTTTCAAATGTTGGCTTTTAAGGAATGCACTAATGTATCGATCGTAATAATCCCGCAATTCCGGAATTGTGTGTTTTTTTCTGACTAGAATCGGATGTATATCTACCTACCTAATATTGTAAAGTAGGTAGGTAGATTCCAAACTGCAATAGCGAACAACGTCAAGATAAAATAACGGACTACATATATTATTTAGAATAATTTTATTTATGTAATTCCTCCCTTCCATACTATACACCAGACTACCTAGTTATGCATTACCGGTGTTCCTGGCATTCCGGGATTTTTTTACAGAAAAAATATTTGAAGAAGCCGCTTTCACACATTTCTAACTAAAAATTCACTTTAGGTAAATATGCATCCGAATACCCGATGCCTAGTTATGTAATAACTTAGATCACAGCAGACTATTCTATTCGTATTTTCCCTAAACTTTCCGTTCCATATTTGGCGGTCAGAAAAATCCTTCATCACTTATAGAAAAAAAAAATAAAAAAAAAAGAACGAGAATAAGTAGGCTATGGAATCGCCCCGCCGATGCTAAAGAGCGTGTGCGCTTACAAGCAGTTTTTTTCGCTCTAGTAAAACAAGTCTGAGCGTCAAAAAGAGACATCGATAAATTACTCATCTTCTACAGGTTCTATATGGAAGTCCGTGGTCGGGAGCGTCTCTGCGTGCCCTGCAACTGCGACTCCACCGGGTCCACATCGACCAGTTGCTCCGCCGACGGCAAGTGCAACTGCCTCGCGAACTTTGGTGGCAAACAGTGTGACCAGTGTTCACCAGGGTATTACAAGTACCCAGAGTGTTTGTGTAAGTGGCCTTTCATCATCATCATCATTATGACTTTACCTGTGGGGCCTCTCTCTACTATTGCTAATTTCCAAGATCATAATATGTCAGTCACATTCAGGTTCTCGCCAAATATTATCGTCTGAAGCAAGATTCTAACGTAGACTAAAAGTAGTTTATCACGTCACAGCTTTAAATACATTCAACATTTAGGAAATATTGTCTATCATCATTTCATCATACTCAATCAATCTGCCTAGCTTTTTCCTAACTATCCTGGGGTCGGCTTCCAGTCTAAATGGATGCAGCTGAATACCAGTATTTTATAGAGCGACTGTCTATTTGACATCTAAAACCCAGTTACCGGGTAACACGAAACCCTTGGTTAGACTGATTGTGAGACTTTTTGAGCTTATACCCGTAACGACTGTCAAAAGATCTACGAATAACAGCCGGGAACAACGGTTTATAGTGTTTTCACGAAGGTGTCTCGATATATGATGTATAAATAATCTCCTCCTCATTTCACCATAAGGACTATTTTGCCATGTATCTTAACATTTCTAACACGTTTATCCAACACCAACAGCATGCAATTGCGACGTATCCGGCTCCATCGGCTCGACGTGTGACGACAGCGGCCAGTGTCACTGTCAGCCCAACTTCGATGGCACAAAATGTGACAAGTGCAAAGAACAGTACTACAACTATCCAGCTTGCGAGGAGTGCAACTGTGACCCGAGAGGTGTCATCGCTAGTTTTGCTGGTAAGTTACCTTATAATGAAAAAACTGAACTTTAATAGTTCACCGTTTTAAGGCACTGCCCAAACGTAGGCCACCGTAAAACGCTCAGTTTTTTGTCGCACAATTAGGCGTATTGTTCGTTGTTGTTAGGAATGTTAGGTGTATAACTTGTTCCTTTAAATAAGTTGGGGTCACGATGAAACCTTCCTTTTTCGTATAGGTTGCGGTTCGGTTCCGGCTGGTGAACTCTGTCAGTGCAAGGACCGAGTGCAAGGTCGCATCTGTAACGACTGCAAGCCTCTATTCTGGAACCTGCAGGAGTACAATCCATATGGATGTGAAGGTAAATATATTGTTCGTAATAACTGATTTTTTATTCAAGGTTTTTGGCTTAGGCCCTTTGTTCAAACTTTTTTTACGACGCGGTGTATATATATCGTAAAGAAACCGTGCCGTGTAAAAATGGCCTTACACCGCTTGTATTTCCCTGAAAGAGTGGCCTTTGAGAAAATACAAGCGTAACGTTATAGAAAACAAAACAAAATGAATGTGGTTTAAGTTGTTTCTAAAGATTAAACTGACTAATCGCACTATATTTTCTCAGTATAGTCTTTTCTGAATAAAATTATCTTTCCTGACTATCTTTCTCATACTGTGTCTTTCGAACAGACTGCAAGTGCCACCTAGCGGGAACTCTGGGAGGTCTCGGAGCCTGCAACACTCGCTCCGGACAATGTACCTGTAAGATGAACGTAGGAGACCGACAGTGTAACCAATGTCAAGATGGGTTCTATAAGCTGGATACTAACAATGTGTTTGGATGTACTGGTAAGTACCTAATATGTCAATCTTTTTTGTTTTTGGATGGTAAAGAAGGAGGTGGTCTATCTGATGTAGGAGGTGACCTCTGTATTTGGGCATTAGTAATATCGGAATTGAAGTTACTGGATTTGCGAGATAAATAATAAAGGGTGACAACCTGATACCATGGATACATGATTGCTACATCTCATGAGAGATGGTACAGACGCCAGCACATCAAACTAACCGAAACTGTAAAATTTTCTCAATCAGCTTTGAACCTTATGCTTTAGCGATAAAGTTGAAAATCTATTAAAGAAATTTGACAGATTGTAGTAACTTGATGTGCTGGCGTCTGTACATCATTCTGAACCCCCTGTGTTGAAATTTGCATTGGTTATTATAAATAAAATAGGATAAAAAATAACGATTTTGAAATATCGTCACCGAATTTGTATGATTGTATGAAAGTTCATCGTTTTTGAAGGTATAAATGTAGAAGTTGGTACTTGGGCTTCTGTTTATAAGTAAAAGTTAGCCGTATCATCGTTATTTGTACGTAACTTATAATTTATTTCTATTTCTAACTCAAAAATAGGAAGACAGAAATTATAACATACAAAATGCCAATTACTTTACCTCCCCTTCCAGAATGCGACTGTGACATCGGCGGCTCTATAGACAACAACTGTGACAAGGGGACTGGACAGTGCCGCTGTCACTCGCGCGTCGAAGGCCGGCGCTGCGACCGTCCCATACGCGCGCACTACTTCCCGACACTCCATCAGTTCCAATACGAGATTGAGGAAGGCTACACCCAGTCCGGGCCTGTGAGGTACAGGAACTCCGATGAAGTGTTCCCCGGATTCTCTTGGAAGGGATATGTCGTGTTCTCTATGCTGCAGGTGCGTGTTCAATTGATTTTTGTAAATCTTTTTTTTTCCTTCATTTTTCGGTTGAAATAAAAAGATGGAGCTTAAACTTGATGTGTAGGGCCATCCCTTTTTCGCAACGGAATAATGACGACTTTAGAACTTCATAAACCAGCATTTCAAACTACTTACGCTAATGTTGACTGAAATGTTGCACTTACCGAAAATTGTCGTAAAAACAAAAGAAACCGAATTAATCCGAAAATCGATGTTTACAAAAGAAACTATAAATTTGTTAAAATTATGTCTAATTGAAGATGTGCTTGAAGATAAAAAGTCACTAGGTTTATATTCCTCATCGAGGTATAGCAACTCACACTTTTATTCAAATAGCTTTTGCCAGGAGCTTCGCCTCGATGCAAATCGGAAGTTATACAACGAGAACTTACCACCGATTTAAAAAGTCTCATAGGTCCTAACCCAGGCCATGGTCTGTCCTTGTGCCAAATTTCATCCGAATCCGTAAAAATATAACAGAGAGAGAGTTATTTAGCATTTCTAATATTATACAGGGTTATTGGTAAAACATTAACAACTTTGCAGCTTTTTTGCAACTTTTTTTTGTTATATGACTTTTTACAAAACATACACTTACCAAAACCAAACCTTGATTTCGTTGTTCTATCTAAACTCCCCCACCTTTGGGGGAGGCCTATGTCCATCAGTGGATGTCTTTCGGCTGAAATGATGATGATCCAACCCCCCACTCCCTCCACTGAATTTTGTACTAGACGCGGCAGTTTATTTACCTAACTAGCGCTGTCTTTTGCTTCGCGTAGAGTTCGTAACAGAAAATCGTATATTTCAAGTGGTTGATTTGAAATTCATTCATTTATTCAATTTTTGTATGAAAGTCAATCTGAACCAAACTAATCCATCCATACTAATATATAAATTCTAAAGTGTTTCTGTCTGTCTATTACCTCTTCACGCTTAAACCGCTGAACCGATTTAGATGAATTTTGGTATAGAGATAGTTTGAGTCCCGGGAAAGGACATAGGATTATTTTTATCCCGATATTCGCACGGGAAACTTATGTGGAAGAAACCGCGGGGCGCTGCGAGTAAATAAAAGTCATAGACAAGAGTTGTTGTTTATGACGTTAGTAATATAGTCCTGAGAGGTTGTTAATGTTTAACCAATAACCCTGTATAAAATATGAAATAAGTATGGATTGTTTTCTCATCTAGAACGAAGTCACAAACAGAGTGATGATACCCAAGTCGTCGCTTTACCGCATGGTGCTGAAGTATGCGAACCCTCTGCAAGACCCCGTCATCGCCAGCATCGTGATCACTCCGGACAGCGTCGTCGATATACAGCAGAAGTAAGTATTCGGTATTCCGTAGTAGCATCATCATTCTCCTGGCCCATGTCCTAATTTATTTATGGTCGGCGCAACATGTCTTTTTTTTTCCATACTTCTGTACTAGCAGCGCTCCGCGGCTTCACCCGCATAAGTGTCAATCCCGTGGGGATATCGGTATTAAAACTATTCTATGTCCTTCCTGATGGAGATGGATGCAGCCTATTTCTCTGCCATATTTTATCGAAATCCGTTCGGTGATTTAGGCGTGGACAGGTAACATACAGACAGACCATATGTCAGCCATATGTCAGCTAGCCACGCCAATATACCAACAAATACAATAAAATCTATACGTACTCAAGCAAAGAAGAAATCAAAATCGAAATTGAAACAAAAAATCTTACTACCTAAATACAAGCCTCCAGGTGGTATAAAAGGCGTGACAGCTTACATATTTATGTAATGCTGGGTTCTGTTCGAATAGCTGTCACTTCTAAGGCGCCAGACTCAAGGTGGTGAACTTCCATGAACAATGGTGATTCTTTTACCGAGTTTGGCCATCCTTTCAAAGACAAAGTGTCTGAATTCACACCGTCTGTCCGAACATTAGGTGGCTGTGGTGTGGGATGTGGGACTTGCACTAATCTTTTTTTACATTTACTCCCGAACGATGAACAGAAATGCAAAGTTCCAAAAAGCTAAGCTTCTAATGTTCCAGGTTCAACGTAGCCCTCCGGCCGACGAGTAGACCCCAGCTGGTGACAGTCGCCGGAGACAAGGGCGTGGCGCCGTCTCCCTTCGTTATGAACCCTGGAAACTGGATGATCACCATCAAAACCAATAAGGAAGTCATGATTGTGAGTGGTTTTAACTGTACTCTATGGACAGTAAAAAAATAAATATCCGGGAGGCTATAAGAATCGTACTAAAAGTATATTCAGTAAATATGCATGTGGTCCACAACTGATTTTTTTTTTTTAAATGGGATGTTTTACCTGGCAATAGATGAGTTTGTTATGTGAGATGAAAGTATGTTCTAAAGCAACTCTATAAATAAGCCCTTACAGGAGCGGTTGGTTACTCCCCTAGCAAGTCTAAACCAAAATGGTATTTTATCACATCTATTCAAAAAGAGCTAGTCTGTTCTTCGTAAACAGGGACTAAAATAACTCTATAATCCCTAGGGACTAAAAGTGATTTGAATTTGGAACGTGGATATTGTTAGTACAACTTCCAATCACAAAAGAGATCACTCACGAACATTGTTTGAACAAGGCTGTATGATAAAAAAACGCGCGCGTGCCAAATTAAAAAAATAAAGTTTGTGGAAAAATAAAAACGCGCGAAAAGCATTCTGCTTTCGTTCGTAATTGTTTACTCAAATTACGTAACGTACTATTATTATTCATAAGTTGCACTTACTTAATTTTTCATAGAGGGTGATAAAAAGTAGTGTCCACCTCAGGTGCAACACTATTTTAAGCTCGAGTGACGTACTTTGAATCCCTCGCTGCTCTCTGAATTCAAAGAAACCACTCTCGCCTTTAAAACAGTTGTTTGCTCCCTTGGCAAACAATCTACTATTGTTTTATACTTACATGCCTATTTTTCATCCAGGACTACTTCGTACTCATCCCCGAAGCGTACTACGAGGCCACTGTTCTAACAAAGCTGGTCGACAAGCCGTGTGTCATCGGGGACAGGAAGCTCTGCCGACACTTTGCGTACCCTAGCCTGTTCGGCAGGCCGACTGCCGACGTCAGCGGTCTTAGCACTTCAGTCAGCGGGTATATTGATGACGTAGAGGTGAGTCACACATTTCACCATATCTCAGCCTGTTTTCTGCGATAGGATTCTATTCTATACTATTTATTTTATTATAGCAAGTAAAGCCGATGTCGACTATTCTGCCAATGTCAAAAGTGAATTGAAAAAGCAAGTGTTATCCATACTAATATTATAAATTCGAAAGTAACTCTGTCTGTCTTAAGTTGCCTTTTCACGCCTAAACTAATGAAAGGATTTCGATAAAATTTGGCAGAGAGATAGATTGCATCCCGGGGACTTCCCCGGGATGCAATCTATCTCTCTATCCTATGTACTTACATAGGATAGTCTTTATCGACATACCTCGCGGGCGGAAGCTAGTTATAAATAAATTAAATTTAAAACGATAAAAATCTACGATGCTGCAGTTGACCTTAATGTAGAACTTGTCTCAGTTGAGCGGTTGGTCGATAGTCCGAGGAAATTACGTTTGAAGCGTGCATGAAATCTTAACAGCGATGTTTTTCTTCTACATACCTAATACATCGTATAAAGATCTTGCTCTATGAGTAGATTGTATCTAACTGAAGCTAATAATTTAAGCTGAGGTAAGATCGTATTAAAAATCCGTTCTCGGTCTCGGACCGTACCGTGTCGTAAGGAAAAATGATTGCATGAATATCGAAACTACCTTTTATTACCACACTAGCAACCCGCCCCTTCTTTGCACGGTTCAAACAACTTGACACAACATTGAGCTAGATTTCCTTAATACATAAAAGATTTCTTTAATAGGATGTATTATACACGTAAGTCTTGCGGAATAAACTCTCTATATTATGGTGAACACCGCAACAAAATACATTGCGTAGCTTAGAATAACAAAGGGGTCACACAGACAGACACGAAATCGACTTCATTTTATACTATCTATAGATGAAACAGTACTAGCTAACCTTAACTTACTCTTTCACAGCAACTAAACGAGCTTCAAGCATCAGCTGATTCCATCCCGATCTTGTCATATGACGAGATTCAGTACAACATGAAGATAGACCCTCCCGGAGCTTACATCCTCATCATAGAGTATGTCACGCCCATCAATAGAACTGTCGACAGTTCCAATGAAATTCAAACCTACAACTCTAGCTACTCGTTCGTCAAAAGACGACCGGTTACCGTCCGGTTTCAGTCCGGCGAGCAACCGGAAACGTACGCTATTGTGAACCTGAATGACTGTCCGTATACGGCGGCGTGCCGGCAAGCGGTGGTCGATGATCTGTCGAAGATACAAGTGTTCAATGTACATGATGCGAATAATATAATTTATTTGACGGTAAGTTTCTGTTTTATTTTAATTTTAATTGCAACACAGGGATATCGCTTCGATTTATGTGGCTTGTGCGAGTCTAGGTGTAAAGAATAGATTCATTTGGGGTGCTACAAACTTGTTCGGGTCGGCCAAGATGCGGTACAGCCGGGCGGAAAAATCAGATAGTACCTATTTTGATATAAATGTTCGGTAAAAAGTCGCTCGGTTTATGTCGAGCCGAACTGATCATGATTCAGAGAGAGTAGATGTCGAACGGAGTTTGCCGATCGGTACGTGCCGAATGTAAGCCGAATATGTGTAGTAATTGCTTCGGGTCGACTTTATTGTTGTATGTGGACGGCATGTTCGTTTCAATGTATTTTTCATTTCATGTCGCGTTCACATCCGCCATTAAAAATAAGATCATACTATTGATAATCTAATCTATTCTTTCTGTCACAGGGTGACCGCGACACTTTAGTGGGCATCAAGTCGATTATAGCGGTCCCGGAGTCAGACTGGCACCTGGACTACATCACCCCTCGTCCGTACTGCTTGAGACGCAACGGAAAGTGCGCGCCGGCAGTCTTCACAGCTGCTGTTGATTCTAAGAAGGTAAATTACATTTAACAGACATTTTACGTGTTATGCAGACGTGTACAACCCGCAAGAGTTTGAGACTCCACTCGGATGACGTATGCGCGCGATACTGAGGCGTTGATGGCGAGAGCGGGGGCGGCGCGGGGGGCGGGACGGGCCGGGAGGGCTCAATTCACACTTGCGGGTTGTACCAACGAAGCTACGTTTTGCCAGTCATGGGGTCACATGGGGTCAACCTATTACCATAGTAACACACTTTCTATAGGATGGTCAGAACTCAATCTCCTCTTGCTAAACATTGAATCCATTTACTTGGCAGGTAGAAGCAGAATCCGGTACCGGTGGTGACCGTGACATTCGACTTCCAACTCTTGACAATTCTACCGTGGTGGTATACTTGACTGCTGACGTAGAACCTCTAAAGATCGAGTCCAAGATGCCAGCTCCTGGAGACTATATGTTCATGGTGCATTATTATCAGCCCGTTCACCCAGGTAGGATAAAACAGTACCAAGGCTATATAAGATAATAGCTTATACCCACGAAATTATCTCACAGGAACCTAAAAATTATTCATGTCCTAACCCAGGTCATGGTCTACTTGGTTACTATATTTCATCGAAATCCGGTCAGACACACTTCTTTAAATAAATTATAACGAACCAATAATATACTTTTACCACACAGAAAGCAACCTCGACGCAGTAATAAAGACAGACGCACAACAGTTCGACACTAGCATGCGAGTGCAGCACTGTCCCTCCAGCACTGGCTGCCGGTCGCTGCTCAAGCTAGCTGATGGCACTAACCACTTCCCAGTTGCTGACAACTTTACTATCACATTCTTGGTAAGAATTACTCGTAACAGTTCGATACCACCATGCCAGTACAGCGCTATTCCTCATGCACTGGCTACAAGTCAACTAATATCACCAGCCACTTCCCCGTCCATGCTGACAACATTATTGTTGCTGTGTCACTTTCTTGATGAGTAAAGAAGGACTCGTAGAGTCCGTCCCACGAAAGAAGTCCCGCAAACGCGGCGCTACAGACATCCGACAGAGAGTCTGTCTTAAGCAGAAGGAACTGCTTAAGACAGACTCGTGCGCTATTCCGTGGTTTTATCCCTTTTTACACTGACATAAGGGTTATGTTTATCGCGCGTATTTTGTATGTATGTAGGATTTTTTTAAACGTGTTCTATGTAACCCAGGGCAACAACAGCAAGGGTATGTGGATAGACTACGTGCTGGTCATCGCAGCGCCTGACTTTGTAGACGCGGCGCTAACCGAGGCGAACGTCATCGACTACACCCGTGAATTTATTGAGAAGTGTGCCAACAACCACTTCCACATACAGTCTAATGAGACAGGTCAGTTTTATGTATTTCGTTTAGCCCCTCAGTTAGTTTACCCATATATTATATTGCTGAGACGTTTCCAGTAGATTTTATCCGGTTTTCCCAAATGAAGTAAAATCTGCTGGAAACGTAATTGACCTAGGTTCGATCCTCAAGTCAGGCTAAGTGCTGTTGCAATGTCTTTTATTCATTATCGTGAAATCTACTTTTTCTGTCAATGTTGACCCGCGTTTACAGTGTCATGCAGCTTCTTGAAATGAAACTTGTTTGACGTTTTAAATATCACTTGACATGTTTACCCAACAAATCTGGAAATCTGTCTAAAGAATCACTCGGGTTCATGTAGGTCATCCAAAAAAATTGTTGGATTTGTTTGATGTGACAAGTTTCTGAACGTTCTTGTGTTCAGTGTTTTCTGGTGCGAACGCATAGGTAGGAATTTCCCATAACAGCTAAGAATCTGTATTTGTGCCTGATTGATGGCAATAGACTCCTATTACATGGAATTGGAACAAAACTACCAAAATATGGTTGTTCTATGGTTGTTTGTATGGGGATTTTTCTTTTATTTTTTCAAAATAATACTTCACCTACATAAATGAAAATGTTTGCCTTATTTGGGAAGAGGCTCGACCCTAGGACACAAGAAATCCTAGTGTGGAGTCCAGAGCATTTGTAAAAAATCTAAAGTAATCTGTCACCAGTTTTTTTTAATATTGTATTGTGTTTTTTCTGAACTGAATAATGTATTTAGTATACGGGCATCATTATAATGTCTAATAAAAGTAAACTTTTTTATTTATCATCCTCATAAATAAAACTAATAAATTAGTGTCATGTAGTTCCTCCATAGAGATCTTCGCTTTGGAATGGGCAACTATAGGCCAACCAAACTGAGACGTTGCCTGAGGTAGCAGCGCGGTGTGGGGGTGATAGTTGTAACAAGTTGACGAATCACTGAGCTCTCGCATCATGTCACCACACCCCTCCCGCACCGCGCTGCTGCCTCAGGCAACGTCTCAGACAAGCGGTCGGCCGATAGCTTCATCATACTGACTGACTCCTTGACAATGGGGATTGTCCAAAATTTCTAACCATTATATTTTATTTTATTTTTTGTAAATTTAGAGCATTTTGAGAAACTAATTTGAATATTTTGATGATTGGCTCAATAGTCATTTTAATAAAAATTATTTAATTATTTTAAGTTTTTAAGGTAGGTGACGTCATCCAGTAGCATAAAGATTAAGTGCCGTTGCCTTACTAGTACATTATTAAAAAATTTAATCTGTCAACACAACGTCAACAATGTCACATCTGTCAAAGTGTCAATAGGCCGAATAGACGTCTTAAATAATCGAATCCTAGCTTAGCGTATTTATTTACAAATGGTTTTTTTATGTGTAAGTGTCCTCCAAGGAATATACTACTCTCTATCGTCACTAGAACAATCGACGCGGCGACTTAGAAATAGAATAATAACGCACGCGGCGACGTTATTACTATTATTGCTGCAAGTTGGAACAAAGCACTTCCTGTATTCCATAACTCTTCCAGTATATTAAATATTGTCGAGTGTTGAAATAATGTAATGTAATAATGAGATTTATAAACAAGAATGTTTATACTTTTGACATACGAGTATTTACAATAATTTGACATTTGACAGATTGTAGAAAATACTTGCCTCTTACTTTTTATTTTCTGAGGCAACGATACAAAACTGTACAGCCAGTCGTACGTAATTTGAAGGGCAAAGAAGGTCAATCGTATTTTATCAAAAATATCAATAACATATGAATATTTTTTAAAATTAATTAGTCCGTAATGATCAGTAACGCTGTTCCTCGAAATGGTTTTTCAATTATAACATTTAAAAAAATATGAACAATGCCCATTCAGAAGTGCCTGTAAATGCTATGATTGAAATAAATTCTTTAACCTTTTGACCGCCACAGTCATGTATAGATGACAAACCAAAATGCGCTCACCACGCCACGGTTCGACTACATGACAGACTTTGACGCCGAGGGCACGTTTTTTATTTTTTGACGTGTGGCGGTCAAAACGTTAAAAAACGAAAGGAAGAAAAACATTTATTTGACTACAGTATATCAAACACGCACGGTACACTAACATAAAAATTGTTCTCCCTGCAGGTTTCTGCCGCGACGCCATGTTCTCGATCACCGCTGAATACAACAGCGGCGCTTTGGCCTGCGTGTGCGACTTCATGGGTTCAACGGAGCTAGAGTGCAACACCTTCGGAGGGCAATGCCCTTGCAAGCCCAACGTGATAGGACGCTCATGTAGCGCCTGTCGCACTGGGTACTACGGCTTCCCTAACTGCAGGCCTTGTCACTGTCCGTCGACTGCTATTTGTGATGATAATGGTGAGTGGATTTGATATTCTTACACGTGGTTTCTGGAACTCGCAACTTTCACGCATGTCTAGGAATCCAATTGGCTAATGATAATTTTGTCAACTAATCTGTTGTCCGAAGTTTACGGGCGCTTGACTATTTAGTAGGAGAGCCCAGAGGGTTTTTGAGCAAGCATATGCAGAGCGAAAAGTTGGTAGCTGAGTGGGTGCGGTATGAGGAGAGAACACCGAAAATATATTTGAAAAGTTTCACATAGGAGCCCCGTAGCCAGGAGTCCACATCAGATTTCCAAAATTGGACAAAAAATCACGTGATCTTCAGAGCCGTTGATTTAGTATGATTTTGATAAAGGTTTAAATTTGCAAATTTGATGAAGAAATTGTGGGCCTTTTCCTAGATGTCGATGTTATTCAGGCTCCAAGTGATCCTTGCAGCACTGACCATAACAACTGACAGTGTGAACCATAGTCGCTTCATTCCGTCCTTCAGGTGACATGTAATGTAACAATATTTGTTTCTTCTAGGTATGTGCATCTGTCCGAAGAACGTAGAAGGAGAGAACTGTGATCGCTGTAAGCCTTACACTTTCAACTTTGACGTGCAACGCGGCTGTGACGACTGCAACTGCAACCCGCTCGGAGTCGTCGACAACCGGTTACAGTGCGAGGCTGACAGCGGAAACTGCGCGTGAGTGTCTACAGAAAGTTATACAGAAACAGCTTACCATAAACCCAAAAAAGAAAATCAAAATCGGTTCAGCCGTTTGCGAGCTACGATAGCACAGACAGACACACAGATACACACTTTAAACTTATATCACCCCTCTGTTTCTGTCGGGGGTAAAAATTTAAAAAGGGGTAATTATACTCATCAATAGCTCTTTCCCGCGGCTGCGCCCGCGACTATGTCGGAAAATATTCCACGGGAACGTACTACCGGGATTTAAGTAGCCTATGTGTTAAATCCAGGTTATAAACTA
Organism: Luperina nickerlii; assembly: GCA_963855955.1. Taxonomy (NCBI): domain Eukaryota; kingdom Metazoa; phylum Arthropoda; class Insecta; order Lepidoptera; family Noctuidae; genus Luperina; species Luperina nickerlii. The sequence goes on from OY979662.1 coordinate 7,972,120, forward strand.
TCTGTGGTCAGCGTTTTTGCGCCAATCCTGAACATACATCCAGACAAACGGTAAAAAATTATAAAAACCATATTTTCGTCATTAGACTCATTCCCTTACCTCGTAGCTAATACTATTATTACAAAAATATTCAATGTACAGTTTTGACTTCGTTACTATTTTCTATTTATTATGAGCAACTTCTACTATGGACCCAGGATCTGAAATGCGCAAGAAATCAGCTGTTTCATACATTCGTGTTCACATAAATCATATCGTAATGTATGGAACCGGTGATTTTGTTTTCGGGATTGTGATGTTTAGCTGTTGTGACTGGTGGTCCATTAAACAACCGATCATAATACATATTATAAGAAGTCTATACCTGCAGCGCTACGGTGTGTATGCAATATCACTTTGCATTGAATTTCTTGAAGGACAGAACAAACATACCTCTAGCACTTGTTGAAGCCTCTAGCCTCTAGCCTTTATGAATTTTATTATTACAAATAGGCATTCGAATGGTACAAGATAAAATTAAAAGTTGAAGATAAAATATATATAGGAACCCAACCCACGCACAATGGTCCACTTGAAGGACTAATTGCGGAAACCGAACCCATAACATAGAACATAGATGTGTAGAAAAGCGCATGAGTGTGGACATGGGTAGATAAGTTTTAAAGAGATTTTGTAAACAGCTGAACCCACAAATATAGATAGACCTTACATAACTCAAGTATTACGATTTGTATGAAAACCAAGCGTGCCATTTTTTGACTACCTACTAGGTATGACGTCACAAGCACTATTTAGTGATGGGAAAATCAAATCGATTCAAAGCCGCCGCCGCGGTCGGCACCCGTCTCGCTCACGCTCCCCCAACCAGCAGTACACAGGACTGAGCTCGAAAGTGGCAGCTTACGATTTTTGTACGTAAGCTGGCTCGATTTTTGGCACGCGAAGTAGTTGTTCTTGCGTTATCTAATCTAGGTTTATCTATATCTGTGGCTGAACCCATAACATAATCATTTGCAGTTTAGGTAAAGTTGATAGCAATAGTTCCACTGCACATGGTTCTAATGCGCCTGCCACACACTCGACGAGTGGCATGGGAAGTAACGAGGAAAGGAGGCAGAGACATAGTGTGGCAACATTACTCGTCCTACCCACTGCTCCCTATTTTGTCGGTTTTTGCGCGCGAGTCAAAGGACCGGCAATGGCGGCAATACGAGTGCGAGTGGCCGGCCACATAATCGCGCGGTCGCAGTCTGCATGGAGCGCTCGCGCAAGACGCACGCGTATGCAAAATTGGAAATTATGTCGTCGCCAAGCGTGGAATGGTCAAATGAAAAGGTGTTAATGTTTATTCATTTGTAGTACGGTAGGTATAATAAGTCACTATGTCAAGAATTAGTCTAACAAGAAAAGTTGTATTTATTAGTTATCTAAAAATGCATAGCGCGCACGCTGCCACCGTTTCAACGTCCATTGTCTCACCAAGGCAAATGACAAGTGAGGAGCGTCGCGATTAATTGCGCGAGTAGAGCAGTGTGTGGGCAGAGAGGGCAACATCGCGGCAAATCACGGCAGCGCGAGGAGCATAGCGATGAGCAGCGCAAGGAGCATAGTCTGGCAGGCGCATAAGGGCTGTATTTTAGCGATTTAGGCCCCTATTACAGAACCTCATTCAAAACTCGAGCATTACTTAAAACTCGTTTAAAGCCATTTTAATTGCTTGAAACTAGATTTAAGTAATGCTTGAGTTTTGAGGAACCGCTTGAAAATGCACCACGTGATGTCACTGACTGAATCATTTCCTTCCTAGATGTCGCGAGAACGTTATAGGCCGTACCTGCGACCATTGCGTGCCCGGACACTACGCGTTCCCCGAGTGCGTGCCCTGCACGTGCGAGCGAGACGGCACTACTGATGACGTGTGCGACCAGGGCACTGCGCAGTGCTACTGCAAGAGATATGTTACTGGACAGGTTAGTACTGGCAAGGAGTATTTAATCGTAGCACATGCGACAAGGCTCCCTACTTTCAAAAGCACTACAACATAATACTCACAGGAGACAAGTGTGACTATCAGATCTGAAACAGCTGTGAGTATACACCGACAAACCGTCAAAACAAGAGTTTTCTCATCACATCAATATATCCAGTTTGCTGAGTCACCGTCTACCAGGCGGAGTGTGTGGGGATTATCCAAGCGGTCTGCGCCATAGAAGCCAGGAGAGTTATGGACATCCATATACGTATATTCTCCAATAGCGCCTCATCCTTTTCTAATGTTTAGAGAAAAAAAAATGTTACCTCGAGACTATAAACTCGAACTGGAATTAAAACCGTCTACCAACTACCATTAAAATCTAAAATAATTCTACTTATGGATATCCTTCTCGCTCACCGCTCCGCTTCCTCGCATGGCTCTGCCGCGAAGCCAATTGTATGACTTGATTGTATAATTGTGAAATTGAAATAATTCGATTCAAATTAGTAAACTGTCTCAATACTCTTGCATTTTAGGTTTCCGTACCCAAAGGGTGCAAACGGGGCTCTATTACTAAGCATCCGTTGTTCGTCCATCCGCCCATCCGTCCGTCTGTCTGTAAGCGGGCGATATCTCATGAACCGTAATAGGTAGACAGTTGAATTTTTCACCGAGTGGGTATTGCTATTGCCGTTATAACAACAAATAATAAAATAAAGTAAAAAATAATAAAATAAAAATAAACGTTTTTTTTCGGCGTTCTTTGCCTTGTGGTACGGATCCCACGTGTGTGAGTCTGCGACTCGCACTTTGCCGCTCTTTTTTTACAACGGTATATACTTTTTTATATTTACTTTGCAGGATATGTTGTGTGCCTTTAAGTCTGTGCTAAATAAATGTATTTTCCGTCTTTAAAACTGTCAATAATATTTAGTGACATTTCGTGTTTATTTCTATTCAGGCTTGTGACACCTGCGTGGAGGAGTATTTCAACCTGCAGTCTTCGAACCCTGAGGGTTGTACCAAGTGCTACTGCTTCGGGAAGACCACCAGATGTGTCAGCTCCTACTTATCTTGGGCAGGCGTAAGTACTGACCTATCTTTATATATTTTTGCCTAGTTTTAGTTTACTTTTTTTATGTCCCTCTGTTCGCGACGATAGGTCAGTGGTGGAGCAAAATGAAATAGTAGCGGACTGTATAAAAAGTATAATGATTAAAAGAAACAAAATAACAACGGTCGGTTCAATATGAATAAGAAAATGATTAAGACGCGTGAGCGCAACCGTGCACGAAGGAGAGCAACAGCTGACTGTCGTGGCGTTGTGGCGCGGGGGCCCGCGCTCGGCCGTCGGCCGGCTGACTCCCCGCTGTCCCCGCAACCCTCGTTCACTGCCGCCAGCGCGCGGCGATGTTGAGAGGAGCGCGAGCGGTCTCAACACCCTCCGTAACCTAAATTGGAAAGAAACTATTGGCAAACTGTCCGGCCGTCGAGAGAATGCGTTTGTGACACCTGTCAATGCGATTATTCTGGAACCTAATAAAGATCAAAGTCGCAAAACAAAAATATAAACATCCAAATTGAGAACCTCCTCCTTTTATGAAGTCTGTTAAAAAATCAGATACTTACCTACTTTTCGAACAGACTATACATAGATCAACCTGATCAACCCAAACATTCATTAATTAATCACAATTTTTCACCAGATCGACGGTATGAGCGACTGGTACCTCGTGAACGTGGACGCGAATAGAACTCTGAACATCTTCCCGCGCACGATCGCGCCCGTGATGGTAAACGACTCGGTGATCACCGCGGACTTAGTCGGTGATGACAGCGGACAGAAGGTGGTGTACTTCGGAGCGCCTGATTATTACCTTGGTAAGTCTTGGTTACTTGACTTAGGATTGCATCACCATTGACCTGACCCGTCGCAGGGGGACCAAGGGTGCCCAGACACGGGGACGTCTGGCGCCCATGTGCTGGTTTGGTCCCTGGGGAGGTCACGGCGTGCTACGTGTTCTGGTGCGCCGGTGATGGGGAGTACTCCCCAGAGGAGGGTCCGGGAACGGACAGCCGCGGCGGGTTCACGGATGAGTGCTAACGCGTGCCCGTGTTCCCGGCGTAAGCGGCAGAGGAGGACACCGTGGAGTTTTAGTGGGTTAGAGTCCCACATAACTGCACTGTCTCCCCGTGGTAGTGCAAAATGCAGGAGCATTTCTCCATAAAAAAAAAGGTTTGCATCACCATGATCGGTCTATCCTGAGACCTTAGCACGAACGCGAGATGTAAGCGTAATCATCAGCCTTTAATTTTCCGTCTGCTAGGACACAAGCCTCCTCTCGGTGAGAGGAAGTGGGTCGTAATCTACCACGCGGGTCCAGTGTAGGTTGGTAGATGTCACATGTCTTCGAATTGTTCATTCTGGGCCATGCCGGTTTCCTCACGATATTATTCTTCATCGTTTTGAGAGCATCGCCGATGAAATTGAAAATACAGCTGTCCTATACCATTTTGTGTTATTTTTATGCGAGAAGCACAATTTAGCGTCACCCATAGAATATGAACAAGGTCTTAAAACTAAGTAAATATTATATGCGAAGAGCATTTTCAGTTTTAACCCATCAAGTACCATGTAGTACGATATAATAGAAAATTTGTGTCTCATTAGCGGAACTTAGAGGTCATAATTGTTCGTATTTACAATGCGTGCCACGAAAGAGACTTGACTCCGCCTCCCCCGCTCTTTCCGCCGCCCCTATGACGTCCGGTCCCGTCCCGCACTCAGACCTCATACCGCTAAAGATACCTAAAATCGTGTACTGCGCATCTCAAACCACGTGGTGTGTCAAGTCTCTTCTTTCGTGGCACGCATTGTACATTACTTTTACTCCGCGAGTTCGTGCTAGGCTCCTGATAACTTCCAGAGCAAGTGGTTTATGTTAATTAATACTAGATATTCTCTCCTGATTCCCACGGATTTTACGAACAACAGAGACCAGGGTGCGATACCCTATTTGGACAAACTTGATATTGTGCTTTCTTATCGGAAATTTGTCAGTAGGGCGCGGAGTTTAAATGTGTCCGGTTGATTACAAAAGACCCGCCTCCTATTACATGGGACTTCAGAAAAACGAGTGTACTGTATACTTCTGCGTACCCCCTCAGAAAGTACAAGAATACCTAATGATTTTCTTGAAACATTAATCAGGCAAACGTCTGACGTCGTACGGCGGTTACCTGACGTACTCGATATACTACGAGACCGGCCCCAATGGACGAGCCATCGCAGCTGCTGACGTCATCATTGGAGGCTCCGATGGGTATGTAGCCATTAATCATTAAGCCTTATGGGGAACAAAGTTGAGAAACAGTAGCGCAACATTGAGCGTGCAACAACAAATGTTTCCCAGGAAACAATGCTAATTGGTTTACATTTCTCAATGCAAGTATGGTCCTTGCGACACAAAAACAATAGTATATTTCATTACAAGTGCGGAAAGGTTGTCATTGCAAAGAGTTCCGACAAATGTCTACCCGAGCCGAGGCGCAGCCGAAGGCGAGGGTTGACAGTCGGAACAAGTTGCAATGACGGTTTCGCACGTGTACTGAACGACTATTTTTAATACAGTTGCGAAAAAATGAAGTAATTTAATAAAGAAACTTTCTGAAAAATGGCGCCAACCGTAGAATATAAGCAGCGATTTTTTTTTCTTCACCCATTCTGGTAGGAAAAGGGAACTATGCCCATACAGCCAAGTCTTCAGTAGATTTTTTTTATTAATATGAAATGAAAATGAAATTTAATGAGACGAAATGAAATGAAACCTAACTCATTCAATCAAATCATTAAATCTGATATTGAAACAAATTAGTAGCTTCTTTTTAGAAAATATATACGTATTTGCATGAATCATAAAAACTTCTATGAATTTTTTTAGTAAAAACTTCATGGTTGGTTTTTCTTTTTAATAGACATTATTTTGACAGTTGGGAAAGAGAACGCACGAGTTCGGGAAAGGTAAAAAAAAAGCACGAGTATGTAATAGCCCACATCCCGAACGCTATACGTCCCTGCAATACGCCTCTTTTTGAGCAACTGTATTAAAAATGAAGTTGCGGTTTCGTAGGAGAACGTTTCCGTCATGTTTATAACGGACTTCATGAAAATCTTTATATCTATCTATATTTTTTTGCAGCGAATACCGCTTAGGTTTGAATAGGCCTTACCCTTTGGACCGCCACACGTCTAGAAATCAAAAACGTGTCCTCGGCGTCAAAGTCTGTCATGTAATCGAACCGTGGCGTGCTGGGCACATTTTCGTTTGTCATATAAACATGACTGGCGGTGAAAAGGTTCAAGCTTCTTCCTGGCTGTATCAACGGGAACATGTCTAAACATGATTACCATTCATTGCCCGAGCACCTCTCTTCCCAACCCCTGCTACCTCTCACTCGCACATTTAACATCACTATAGGTACTTCAATCCTCTTCCCTCAGGTACTTAGTCCACAACAGCGTCGAACAGCCACCATCTCTGACGTCATGGGTGCATGCCGTCAGACTTTCTGAAGACGAGTTCAGCAACACAGACGGAACACCAGCGAGTAGAGAACAGTTCATGAACACTCTGGTCAATGTCACCAGCATATATATTAGAGCGACGTATTGGGACCACTCGATTGAAACTAGGTAAGCGTTGATGGTTTGAACTTACAACAGACAAATAGTTTAGGAAGGGAATCTGCTAGATGCATTATTTTTATCTTCTAAGTTACACTTAGGGCTGATTTTTCCGTCGCCTGATAACTTTTATTCGAGGAATAACATTAACGTTTGACAGTTTTTGTATGAAATAACTGTCAAAATTACAAAATTATTCCTCGAATAAGGTTATCAGATGATTGAAAAATCAGCCCTTAAACATATTTTTTTTTATATTTAATTTAAAAATATAAAAAAATAGAAGCCAGCCGGTATCTGGAACAAGGTCAAAGCTAACGGCTGTCAGGGCTTCAGAAAGAAGAAGTAACTTCCTAAAAATACGCACCGTCTTCAGAAGTACCGCTTTCTGAATCAAGCCACTGATCCATTTGCCTAACGAGCGCCTCCTCATACGTTGGTCGAGGCTTTTGGCTCATATTTCTATCACCATACAACTGGACGTAACGAAACCTAGAAAAAAATAATGTCGCGGGCTATTGGCCGACCGCTTAACTGAGACGCTGCCTGAGGCAGCAGCGCGGTGCGGGAGGGGTGTGGTGACGTGATGCGAGAGCTCAGTGATTCGTCAATTTGTTACAATTATCACCCTATTAGCACGTGTTTGGAAGTTTTGTAATGCAAGTGAGCCTTAATATCATCTATACCCTAATATCACATAAAGATTATTTATCTCTGCCACAGCCTAATAGCCGTAACCCTAGACATTGGCGTAGAAGAATATGACGAGTACTCCAAACGCGCATCATCTATCGAAGACTGCCAATGTCCTAAGGCGTACCGCGGGTTGTCGTGCGAGCAATGTGCGGAAGGGTACTACAGGCGGAGCTCTGGGTTCTGCGTGCCGTGCCAGTGCAACGGACATTCTAGGGAGTGCGATGTTAATACGGGAATTTGTTTGGTAAGTTTTTACATTACAGCAACATTTTTTCCGCGTCCCAAGACATCTATTCTTTTTTTTTTCTAATTCACGCGATCCAACGCTTTTTCTTCTCAATTTTTCAGGATATTCGAATCTTGTCTTGCTATCTCTTTTCTGAATCCCACATTGCTGTCTCCGAGCATCATTTTTGTGCTATGCACAATTTCACATTTTATAAAACAACATTTCCTCTGCTCTAATGGCTCTTGAACACGATGCATGTAACATTGGCGATTTCAAGGATCTGTGTAAGTAGGCTATTATTGTGCATTTTGTAGAAAATTCTGTCGTTTCTTTGACTTATGAGCTGGATATATAACCCAATTGAGTAGTCGGTATCGTGTACCGACTACTCAATTGGGCAAAATACCGTGGCGCGCCGACAAAAAATGTTCTGGGACATTCTAGACGACGCCACGCGGAGAGCGGGACATATCAGTGGATAACAACATTTTCTTAATATCTTTAGGAGTGCACGGACAACACGATGGGTGACCACTGTGAGCAGTGCATCCCCGGTTACCATGGCGACGCGTCAGTCGGCACAATGCGCGACTGCCTCATCTGCGCCTGTCCTATGCCTTACGTGTCCAACAAGTAAGTCCCGTACATTCTAGTAAAAGTAGAAAGCACAAAATTAAATTTTCACATCACCTGCTTGGAAATGTCAAACTATATGTCATGCAAACATAAATCAAGTCACGCTCTAGCCGGGCAATAATGTTATACTGAATTTCAATATGGTTTGAATTTGGAACCCTGCAGGTTCCAAATTCAAACCATATTGAAATTTAATTAATTAATTGCGTAACACTAACAGTGAGAATGGCTTTAATTTTGACATTTCAACAACATTCATTGCGTTATTTACGTTGTTGAGCAGACAAAATTTTCGAAAATATGAAGCAATGGATTTGGAATATCCTTCAAAATAATTCAGATTGAGTTTGATATTTTGTTATACAATTAGAATGCTGAACTAAAAAATATCCGGGTAATAACTACCCTATTACGTTGTGAACGAATAAAAATAATAATATAATCAGCCTGTATCGTCCCACAGCAGGGTAAAGATCTTTCCTTCCTTTTTCCACTCAAGTGAACGAATACTTAAATATAAACTCTTTGCAGCTTTGCTATCGGATGTGACCTCAGCGAGAACGGTTCCCTCATCTCGTGTCAGTGCAAGCCCGGGTACGGCGGCGCGAGATGCGAGTTCTGTGCGGCTGGGTACTATGGCGTGCCGGAACAAATCGGTGAGTTTCTTATGACAAGACCTAGTCGCGTCTCATCTCGGTGACACGCAAATGTCAAAAACTTGTCAAAATGTAGGGAAATTAGAGGTATTCGAAGGGTATATTTGACAGATTGAGACCGAGATCAGAATGTGAACGTTCTTGAAATTGCGACAATTGCCCCTCTTATGTGAGACTACATAAAGCTCTCTACACAAGAAGTGCTGTTTCAGGTTTCAACCCGTAAGAATTCCAAAGCTTTCGACATACTATTGTCATGTCCAAGCTTGGAAAAGAAGTAAAACGTTTACATCAAAATGACAGGTCACGAAAAAGGATTAGGTAAAGGGGGTTCGCATCAAAACATTCTTCGAGCCAATATCGATGAGAAAACCTGCTATTAGAAGATGGGGTTTCTATTTATGTTCGGATAGGCACTTCCTTCCAGATAAATAAAAAAAAAGAATTTGATCATCTGCCCAATAATAGCGACGTATCCGAACGTCTTGGAACAGGCCGCAAGTTCAGTTATGGTTGATGTCTCTTATCGTAAATTATGTTTGAGTCACAGTCACCTGTATCATAATCACGGTTCATGAAATCCCAGTGACATGTGCCCCTGTTTCACAAATATTAGAAAAGCTGATTTTACTCTTTCATTAAGGGGCCGGCGTAGCATGCGTAGTTCATACAAACGTTATACCAAAATAATTTGTAAATCAAACAAATTCATAAGGTAGTGTGTATTTATTCCGATTGGATTATAGAATATATAGGTTCCCAAATATATATTTTGAAAGGACACTGATATAAAGACGAGATATGTGGAATTTCAAATTTCTATAGAAAACTTATTTTTCTCATAACTCGTCTTTAAGTCCATTCAAGTGTCCATTCAAAATATATATTTGGGAACCTAGATATTCTGAAATCCAATCGGAATAAATACACACTACATTAAGAATATATTTGATTTACAAATTATTTTGGTATTACGTTTGTATGAACTACGCATGCTCCGCCGGCCGCTTAACTCTAAGGCCGAGATTTATAAACGCAACTAAGCAATTAGTGCTTTGGCTTGGACATGTTCCCGTCTCTATCCTGTACTTGTAGTTTGACAGTTGTGCTATAGTGAAAGGAATAACGCGTAGCCTTATTATGTGCTATGTAACGTTTATAGATCTGGGTCTAACGGTGTCAAAGTCAAAGCATTTATTTCAAATAGGCACATTAAAGGCACTTTTGAACGTCAGAAGTCAGTCGTCAGGACGTCAGGTGAGATTTAGAGGCCGCGCTTTGACTTTACTTTGCTGATTATAGATAGCGTTTCATACGAATATGAACCTTATTTTTGATCAAATAAGGTTCACATTCGTACGAAACGCCTACTATACTAAGTGCGATCAGTAAATCTTGCCCTCTACCTCTTTTAACTCTACAGTTTCCAAAACTAATGTAGGTACTTATTATTCCCAGGTGACTACTGCAAGCCCTGCAACTGCTCCGGCAACATCAACCCCAACGACCCTGGCTCCTGTGACAGCATAACCGGCGACTGTCTGAAGTGCGTCAACAACACCGCCGGTGCCGCCTGCAACCTGTGCGCGCCCGGTTTCTACGGAGACGCCATCTTGTCCAAGAACTGCACCGGTAACCGTTCCTTATCTTTTTTATTCAGCCGTAAGACGTCCACTGCTGGACTTAATAATACCAGCCTAGTACTGTCCCAATGCAGGCCAAAGTCCTCAACTTATGCAAAGAAGGCACGAGTACTGATCACCACGCATGCTCAATACGGATTGGCGTTTTAAGACTTACGTTAATTATACTTCCAGTCCTAGTTCTTCTCACGATGTTTCACTACACCGATTTCAGTATTGTCCAAGTTAAACTCTAGAAAGGACATTATGAACTGAAAGTCACATTAATAATTGCCCGGATTTGTACCTTCTACTTCGTGCATGAGAGGCGAGGACTCACTAGACCATCACGACACATATGTCCATATTATTTTTGGTTGCACACGAGAATCATTAGGCCCCCTTATGCCATCTTTTCTGCAAGCAAAGTACCCTTTTTTTCATCTTGTGGAAATCCTCATGGATGCCCACCACCATGGGGTGGGTGGAGGGGTCTTTCAGACTCTTACTGGCTAAAATGCGGTCTCGGGCCTTTCGCTGTTCAGGCAGCAAACTCCCCAAGTCTGTTGCCTGCAGGCCTCACCCTAAGCCGGCCAGAGACGGTTCCGCGTCCTCCGGCGCCCGGTGCGTCCGCTACGGATTGGAAGGGAGGTTGTATCGTCCCTCTCCCTTTCCGTCGCTTCCTTCGCGACCATCACTTACTAGCAGAAGGAGGCGACGGCGTCCCACGCGCTCTCACTTCCGACCATGGACTGGACCACGTCTGGAAGCGAGAGAGGTACAAAGTACCCCTGCCTCTTAAATTAGGCAGTTGCCGAACTAGCCTTATGAGAACCAATGTAACCAACATACCCCAAAGAACCCTACAAGTATCTAGGTGACTAAACTGCTTCAGTTTCTCCTTTCGAAGCAAATTCTAATTTGAACATAGAGTAGCATACATAATACTAGCTTCTGCTCGCGACTTCGTCCGCGTGAAATTTCTTGTTCCCCCGACCCACCCCGTCGCATCGCCTGCCTGCGCTTTTAATTCGTTTACCTTTTTTCTGACTTTTTGGTTTTTGCTCGGCTCCTAAGGGTCCTAGCGTGATGTTAAGTAGCCTATAGCCTTCCTCGAGAATTGGGGAATTTTTCATATCCGACTGGTAGTTCCAGAGATTAACGCGTTCAACCAAACAAACAAACAAACTCAGCATTATAATATTAGTATAGATTACAAACATTTGATTATGCAGAGACTGAATAAGTTTCAATTATTTTAAAATAAATTTATATATTTACATAATCTCATAAACCGCGCTTTCACCTTTAACCAAAATTGCACCTTTTTGAGAATTAAATTTTTTAATTATTATTTCGTTTATTTGTTTAGTTATCTTATTTCATTACATTTTCACATAGTTCTTAAAATATAAAAAAATAATTTGTAAAATCTTTAAAAAAATATATAAAAAACAGTGATCCGCCGGTGTCGGGACTCCCAACACCGGCGCATCACTGCTTTCGGCCATCAAGCCATTGGCCAATACGACAATCAGCACAATGACAGTCGAGCTCACATTCCACATATCAACTACCTAGTGTGCTAAGTCAAGTCTTATTTGATATTTTTTTATTATTATTATTATTTTATACTACTAATCCACCACTACCTCTCTCCAGCATGCAGCTGCGACGAATTCGGAATGGAGCGTTGTGACCCAGCCACGGGTACTTGCGTGTGTCGCCCCGGCGTGATCGGCAACCGATGTGACCAGTGCGCGCCCAACCACTACGGCCTCAACAGCGGCCGGGGATGCACGCCTTGCGACTGCGGCATCGCTTCGGCGTCCGCTCAGTGTGATCATAACACTGGACAGTGCAAGTTAGTATTATTATTTATTTATTTATATTCGTGGAATGAAAAGCGAAATGAGGGGCCCGTGACTAAATAATAACAGCCGCAGGTCGATAGATCAGGTTAAGCAACGCTTGCCGCTGTTGGTCTATGGATGGGTGACCATCTTACATACCGTGACCCTTTCGTGCCTCGAAAGCACGTTAAGCCGTTGGTCCCGGCTGTCATTCGTGGATCTTTGATAGTCGTTACAGGTAGTCAGAAGCCCGAAAGTCTGACAAACAGTCCTTTGAAGGGATATCGTATCACCCAGTAATTGGGTTGTGGAGGTCAGATAGGCAGTCGCTCCATGTAAAATACTGGTATTCAGCTGCATCCAGTTAGACTGGAAGCTGACTCCAACATAGTTGGGAAAAGGCTAGGCAGATGATGACATTCGTGGAATGAAAAGGATAAAGAACTTTGGTTAAATTTTCATTGTAAAGATATTATTGCATGTCAGTTCGAAACAGTGACGTGAACATAAGAGTAAACAAGAGATGGAATGTTAAATTGAAAAATGCCTAAACTTTTCGTTTTTTGAGTGTATAATTGCATATCATCAGTTGCAAGAAACACACCTTGGTATTTCTTTCAACTAACGAACGATAATACAGAACTCCACAAGCTCATCATATTGGAGAATAAAGGTAGTGGCATGACGGATATGGACGCCATCGTGTGCACCAACATTAAAACTATTTTGTTCGACGTGAAACCGTATCATACCGCCTGCGATTACGCGCGTAACACACCAGCACTACGACGTCGGTGAGAGGTGCGGTGTAAGACGACATCCGCGCCCGCGATGAAGGTCCGCGCCGCGTGCCGCTATTACCACACATCGTGTCTCGAAAACAACGACTACAAAAAAGTCACCCACGCGCATAAACATACGCGTCCTAATAAGTTTGTAAATGCAAGCCATTAAAAACCTTTGATTCAAGCCATTGATGTCCCACTGCAGGGGGCCGACTCCCGATTAATTACAATTTTCGGCCGGACAAAACAACATCGGGAAAAAGGGCAACTGTCAAATCGTGTTGTCATTCATTCTTAATAATTCGGGCCCCAAACAAATTCTAGGAAACGCCCGTAACATAATTAGGCCGACACTACAGATACAGTACCCGGCGATAAATATTTTGCACATCGACCTTTTTACACAAAACCATTTTATACAAAGAATAAAAATAATTATCAAAAGAAGCAAATCATAATTGTTTTAACAGCTCCTAATAGCTACCGGACTGTTTGTATTTCGTGCGACAGAGATAACGCTCTACGAAGCCGAAATTAGCCGATTGTCTCTTTCCAAAGGTCGATGTGTAATATTTATCGCCGGATACTGTACGTGCTTAGTTAGAGAGTAGACGCCCGCTAGGCAAAGACCTCCCTACTCTCTTTCTGAATTTATTAAATATTTTATCTTTTTCTAGTTGTTCCAAAGGCGTGACTGGTAAACATTGCGATATGTGCGCGGCCGGATACTGGAACTACACCAAGGAGGGATGCGATCGTAAGTGTTCTATTGCTTGAAATTGTTTCATATTACCATTTACCGCCACAAATGCTGTGGGAGTATCATTGTATAATATATATGACATTAGTATACTTACCTAGTATTACACTATTTGCGCTGTAGCATGGTGCGGGTGACAGTTGCCCGTATGACGTTGACATTTGTCAGTACCACGTAGGGATGTGAGGTTATGCAATTCATTTTTATCGCTAACGATACTCGCAGCGTGAATCTAGTTCTCTTTAATATTGTTATGAAAATTAGTGTATTATTCAGTTGTGCAGTGTAACTACGTGTGTGCTACGTGTATAAACTTGTCAATATAAATGTTTTATGGCTACATAATTATCTTTGTACTTATATAAAATAATCAAAATCGGGTTTATGTTTTTTTTTTCGTGACAACATTTTTGCTCTATGGTGCATCGGCGCGGCGGCCATGTTGTTTACCCGTGCGATGCTGTGAGTGCGAGTACGAGTGCAAGCGCGTTATATTGTGACTTAATGTGACACGTATTACGATTTCATTGTTTGTTTTCATTTTTGTTAAATTGTTATTTGTTATAAGTTTGTTGAGTTTGTTGTTATTACCATGCCTAAGCATACAAAAAAAACTGTTTTGGGTAGTCAGGCCAGGGAGCTTGTTGTTCGCCTCCGAGACTACTTTGAAAGAGAACAACAAAATAATGGACCGTTGTTACCATTGAATCATATTGTAGAACGAGTAGCCGAAGCTCTTGATATTGGCCGCAATACTGTTACGCGTATAACACGTGAGAAAATTGGCCAAGATGGGATGTTTGAAAATAAATTATCGACACCCAACAAAAAGCGGACCAAGGTGAAGCCAATCACAGATTTGGATGATTTTGCTAAGGTTGCTATTAGAAATCATATTTATGATTATTATAGAAGAATGGAGCTACCCACATTGCTCAAGCTTCTAAAATCATTAAAAGAAGCTGACTTGTTCAAAGGAGGTATTACTTCGCTACGGCAAGTTATAAAAGATATTGGCTTTGTTTACAAAAAAGTTAACAAAAGAAAGATTATTATGGATAGGACTGACATTGCCCTAGCAAGATGTAGATTTTTAAGGAAGGCCAAAAACATAAGTGATTGGAGCAAAGTTGTCTTTTTGGATGAAACGTGGCTAAACGCCAACCACACAGTGGGTAAAAGTTGGACCGACGATACGGCACAATCGTGTACCAAAGTGCCGGAAGGCAAAGGCGAACGCCTTATTATTTGTCACGCAGGTACAGCAAGTGGATTCGTCCCTGATTGTTTGCTGGCTTTTAAGTCAAAAAAAACTACGGAGTATCATGAGGAGATGAATTACGAAAAATTTAAAGATTGGTTCATAGGTCTATTAAACAATTTAAAAGAGCCTATGACCATAATAATGGACAACGCACCCTACCATTCGGTGCAAGTTAATAAACCCCCAAACCAATCCAACCGCAAAAGCGAGTTGGTGAAGTGGCTGAGTGAAAACGGAGTTACAGCAGATATAAAAATGTTAAAGACGGAGCTTATTGCCTTAGTCCGACGCCATAAGCCACCAACTCCTACCTATGCTCTGGACGAGATGGCAAAAGAAAAAGGCCACCAGGTCCTTCGACTACCACCCTACCATTGCCAGTATAACGCTATTGAGCTGATTTGGGCCCAAATAAAAGGTATGCTTTTAATTTCAATTCCCATTTTGAAGCTTTATAAAAAAATCAGCTTTCCGATCGTAGCATGTACCTAGTTTAAAAACATTACCAGATACTAGATTAGGCTGATTGATGATTATTTGAATACTTTTTTTTATAAGTTCGTTTATTTTTAGGTTACGCCGCAAGAAATAATACTTCGCCGCCATTTACGGCAAATAAGATGTTGGCCCTATTACAAGAGGCCATCAACAATGTTCAACCTGAAGACTGGTCGAAGGTCGTGAATAAAACAAAAAGGGACATTATGTCTGATTGGGATCGTGACATACATATTGACAACATAATTGAGTCATCGTTAATAATATCCGTCACAGATTCAGATGATGAATTGAGTGACAATTCAGATGTTCCTGACTCTGATATGAGTTTAGACGAATAACATGTATTTTTTTTTAGCAACCTTTTAAGCAACCTTACCCTATAAATGTTCTGTTGTATAATTAGACCTTTTAAAAATAAAAATTGACCTACGCACAATATACGTTTTTTATTATAAAAAATATCGACTATCCATCGTAGCAGTACATCCCATCACTAAATACGTCTATGGCGTTACGTTATACGCATAACACTTTGCTTAATTTTTCATTCAATTTGATTTTATTTCTTGATTAGAACATTCTGGTTGGGTTTAATTTAATTTACTACAGTTATTAATTATTTAATATATTACGAATGTGGTACAACTGAAATATTAAGTCATAAATTGTAAATCGCGGCAACTTTCAAGAGTGAAACGAAATGTTACTGAAACTGTCACCCGCACCATGCTACAGCGCAAATAGTGTAGGTACTTTTAATATGTAATCCTTGTTGCTATTCTAGTGAGAAATAAACTTCTTTTTTTAATTTATTTTTATTACGAGCGCAAGCCAATTATTCCAATCTAAACGTTAAATCAATGTTGAATTTGTTAATCTTATAACATAATCTGCAAATTACTTGTATGGCTACTAATGCCATCTATGGTAAAACTTACTTTCACTAAGTCTTAGCAAGGCACAAGAAATTGTTGTGTAAACCGTAATCATGTGCTGAATTCATGATTATAGTTTGCGCGTAGATGTCCTAGTCATCCTGTATAGATGTGTCCACTAGTTTCGCTATTCGTTAAAAAGTTGTAAAGACTACTTGTATACATCACCTTGTAAGCAGAATGTCAAAAAGGTAAACGAAATAGTTCACAATACTTGTCTGAAACAACGTCAATATATGTATAATATTTACGTGTTGTATGCACGATATGATTTCACGAGATTTGTCGAATATAACGGACATACAGATGTTCTTAACAGACCAGAGATGTAACTAACTTACTGTTAACTTCTGCGGGGAGGTGGGCTGGTAGGAATAACCACCGACGGCCGACACGGCCCACGTACAATGGTCCACCTGAAGGGCTAGGTGCGAAAACCAAACCCTTTAACATAGAACATAGAAGACTTGTCGAGAACAAGTAGCACAAAGGCTTAAAACCCTTTATATCCTCCTCTTTATCCCGGTCATTTAAATCCTGTCTAACATACGTCTATTTCCAACAGACTGTAACTGCAACACTGGCTACTCGCTCGGGTTCACGTGCAACGCGACCGGCCAGTGCGAGTGTCTGCCCGGCGTCGTCGGAGAGAAGTGCGACAGGTGCCCGGAAAGGTAATACATATTACGTATTTATAATACCAATCTATTATGCTGGCTTCTCACGGCGTGAGATATCACAAGTCGCGCCGCGCTCGCCGATTTGTACGAGCATGCGCCAACAGGCGAGCCTGCGCTACCCGTTTTCAAGGGCGCGGCGAGCGTTGGTCCCGCCGGCCACTTAAATACGCCAGAGTACTTCACATTTGCGCGGGTCGAGACGAAATCACCGTTATGCACCCGCAGCAACCCGCGCCACCCCTCGCGCGTGCAAGTCGCCACGAGTGCGCTCGCGTCGCGCCTTTGAAGTACCGACTTCGAGCGGAGCGGACCGGCTTCTACGCACTAGCCCGCGTCGCCTCGAGCCATTACCTTCACACGGCGCGGAGCGACTTGTGATATCGCGCGCCGTGAGAAGCCAGCTTTACTGTCCCACTGCAGGACAAAAGCCTCTTCTCATACAGAGAAGGCGAGCATTGATCACCATCTTATATACATTTTTTTGCAGTGGGATAGGCAGAAACAAATAAGTTTTCATACTACGGCACCACAAAGGAATAAATTAAATACTAAAAGTTAAAATAGTGTTGCAATCAAATTTATATATAATATCACTCCCTTACAGCTTTGCACTCAGTTTCCAAACACTTTGTATAATACTCTTGAAAAACTCGAGAGATACATTTCTAAGATCAAATCTTATTATCTGTTTCTTTGGTTATATTATTAATATCAACCACAAGGATCTTGTTTAAACCCTGTATGTTCTCAGGTGGGTTCTGATTCCAAGCGAGGGTTGCCTGGAGTGCGACTCCTGCACAGATGCACTGCTTATCACCATTGAAGACATGAGTGCACTGCTTGCCAACGAAACTAAAGACTTCAAGGTGAGGATTTCATTATTATTTTTTGGCTAATAAATAATAACATTTTGCACTGCGTGGACAGTATCAACCTGCTACTAGTTTTGCCAAAAAAACTGTCATCATGACAATTTTAGAAAGTTAAGTGGTCAGAAAACTTAGCCGTAAGTAATGAATAATGGTCTACAGGAGAGGCTTCTCCAAAATTGGAACAGCTCCCTAATTGCGTAACACTCAAACTCAATCTGAATCATTTTGAAGGATATTACTAATCCATTGCGTACAATGCGTGCCACGTAAGAAGAGACTTGGCCCCCCCCTCCCCCGCCTCTTTCCGCCGCCCCTATGACGTCCGGTCCCGTCCCGCACTCAGACCTCATACCGCTAAAGATACCTAAAATCGTGTTCTGCGCATGTCAGACCACGTGATGTGTCAAGTCTCTTCTTACGTGGCACGCTTTGTACTATGTTGAATTTTTTTCTGTTCAGCAACGTAAATAACGCAATGAATGTTGTTGAACTGTCAAAATGAAAGCCATTGCTACTGTTTTTGACCCATTGACCACAGATCCAATATATTTTACCTTTTAGCTTATCCGATATAACAATTTATTGCTGCTATACCTAAGCATAAATCACTGTATAATTCACATCGCACAATGCTCTCTCTCCTTACCTACAGGACAAAGCCGACTCATTCTTCACAACACAGCGCCTGAACTACATCGCTAATCAGACGCAGCTGCTTCAGCCGAGGGTCGCTGAGCTTAAGAACGTGGATGTAGTTGATGTTACCGCCGCCGTCAAGACCTTGGAGAACAGTGCCAAGAACCTGCTTAGATCTGTAAGTTTATTTACACTTTCAGTGTGCGTCAAGACACTATCGTTATGTTTTAAGGGGGATGAGGTAGCCCGCGAAATTCAAATTTACTTACGTTTTTTTTGCAATTTTCAGGTCAGTGTCCGGTTGTATGTTGACTATCATATTATATGATTCACGAACGTAACCGTTCGGTATGTAAGGTTGGCCGACCGTAGACGTTCGGCAAACGTAGTGTCAAAGTGACGTACTATCCGTACAATCACATTTACGCGACGCTAACGCAGCGTCTATGCGATATTCATGCCCACGCTGGACATAGTACGCTCAGTTTTTTTAAATAATAGAATATTATGTAGATATATTAATAATTAATTAATTTTATTTTTTTTTTTTTTGTTTAGATGTGTGTTAATTGTTTTTTCTAATTGTTTGTTATTTTTTTTTTTGTTGTGTATCTTGGTAGTAACATCGCATTGGCGTCATAGCTGGTGGTTAAGGTGTTATTTACGTAATTTTAAATATTTTTTTTTTTAGCCTATGCTGTCCCACTGCTGGGCAAAGGCCTCCCCCAAAAGTAGGGTTTGGGGGAGGCCTTTAAATAAATAAATAAAAATAAATATTTTCGGGTACAAGCGACCCGAACATAACTAAGCGACAGTAGATGCCAAACGAAGTTTGCCGATGGGCTCGTGTTTAATGAAAGCCGAATATGTCTAGTAATTACTTCGAGTCAGCTTTGTTATTCAATAAATACTGCCGAATCGAATTTGTCAACCCGAACATGTGTGTAGCATAGCACCCCAACTTCCTTCTAAACACCACCCTTTTTCCTCACAGGCGGAATTCGCAGCCACGGACTCCGACAAACAAATCACCAGGGCAGCAGACATAGCCGCCGACGCCGACAAGACTCTAGCTGCAGTTCGCGACAGCAGCGAGAAGGCCAAGGCTATAGTGACGCATGTGGCCGATCTAGCCACGGGCTTGGAACTAAGCCAACAACCGAAGGTTGATAGCGCGCTGGCTGAGGCTAGGCAGATTAGGGGGGATATTGCTGGTAAGTTAAATCACGGCTTCTTATCTCATTCGATTAGAAAGAAAGAAAGAAAAACATTTATGATGATGATGAAGGTGTAATAGAAACTTATAGCGGCCGCCACATAGCGGCTGCAATTTAATGTCGAATGACGTCATGACAACGAGTTTAATTAGAAAATGTAGTTTACTTACTTGTTACACACGTATTAGCCTACGTTAGCACGGTCGTGAAAATGTCGCGACGGGATTTTATCGCGAACTGATTTTCAACCCTCGACCCTCGCCGTTTGAAAATCTAACAGAGTGCAACCCGGCGCGTCGAAAAACACACTGTTGAATTTTCAACTGTCGGCGTTAAGCAGAGCGTTGATTATCCAGTGTGCGAAAAAATATTGCCGCGGGAAAAAATCGCCCATGTCAACCTGGGATTATACGAAAGAAAATCTTCTCTATCGCTAAGTTCCTTACATAGAGTGACCAAATTCATGGTAATTGTGTCCCACAGCCAAGAACCTAGCACCAAAGAAGCAACAAGCAGACAATGCATTCTCGAACGCGACCAAACAGATCGAGCGCATGAATGTTTTCGTGCAACCAGTCAATGAACAGACTCAGGTAAACAATAATTTTATTCAACAAATCAAGCGTTCACAATTTAGGCACGCTTGCACCATAGATCCCTTTATAATTAGATATATTTATTTAGTATACTTATAAGGTTTCTAGGCGTAGGTATCTTTATATTTAAAAATATTAATTCCAAAATGTCCATGCACCTACCACTGTTTGTCTCTGCATCACCCAAACATTGACCGCTAGAAATGCCTATGGCATTAGTCCGCCTCTGTACATTTGTGTGCTTGTAGTATTAAATAAATAAATGCATTTAAGCACTTAACATAACTATCTCTGTCATCTTCGAATGATTGACAGAAACACATGAGCGTTAATTTAAATTCGTTTAGCGCTAAACGTAATTAGAAGGTTGTGGCGTAAGTGGGTCTAAGTTTCCAAACATATAAACAACATGTGGTTTTGGAAAACATACTTTAATACCTATTACATTCAGTTTTGAATTACAACTTCAAAGATTTATGTATCATGACTTTAAACTTTTTGATAACACCAGTCTGATTTCAACTTAATATAACTATCGCAAAGTTGATATTTATTTAATTAGTATTAACAACATTAATTGGAAACAAGGATTTGAGTATGGAATAGAATTGACACCAGAAGTCCTAAATTTAATTCAGATTCCTTTACTGTTATATCGAAACACGAAAATCATAAATGATTTAACCTTAACATTATTGCTGCAGTAGAGCAGTGATGGCCATAGGTTCGGACCAAGACAGGCGCTTCACTTTGTGTAAATTATTTCATCGATAATAATGTTAAAAAAAAACATCACTACTGCTCTCAACACGGTGAAGGAAAATATCGAAGAAAATATATAAAATATAGAAGAAACCGGCATATCGTAAAACCAAAAATTCGAAGACAACTCACATCTCCAACCAACTCGCACTCGGCCCGCGTGGTTCATTACGGCCCACTTCCTGTCACCGAGAGCAGACCTGTGTCCCAGCAGTGTGAAACATTGAAGGCTGATTATACTACATATATCGCTATGGCTTGTTACTCCTACAAACTGTTCTGAAAGGCCAATCGTGCTGTGATTGGCTATTATTTCTCTGAAATAATAACGTCCAATCAAATCACTGCACATAAAATGCTTTTATTAGACAATTTTAGTATTCACTTTTTTTTTCCCTATAAACCGGATGAAAAGCCCACCTGTGCCAACGCTAATCTCAAAATGACTACCACATTTAAGTTTGTGGAGCAGTTATTTGTTTGCATTGGGCAATAAGCCGATCAACATCCACTTCTTTTTCCTAAGAAAACACTATACTGTTCTTCGTTTTCTTGCAGAAATTCCACATCCTGGTGAACGACACGCGCGACCTGAAGACCAAGTTGGACGAGATGTTACAGTACACAGACTTGGCGCAGCATACCGCGCACAGTGCCGAGAAACTTAACGCTAAGAACAGGTACGGAAAGAGTTAGACGTTATAAAGCTTGTTCAAACTTTTAATTTTTTTAGTTGTAGAATTCGATTTCAAATTGTTTGTTCTTTTCCAAACACCATTGGCCGCCCAATAAAAAGCCTCTCGTCAGTAATAAGACAAATATCAGTATATTATTCACCGAGGGGAGAAAGTGACCGATTAATTACCAACGTGGGTGTAGTTTGAGGCCCGAGGCTCAGCACTTAGCCTTAATACACACGAGTTGGGAATCACACTTTCTTCAGAGTAATACCATAGTGCTTTATTATATTATACCTACAAGAATAAAAGACATTTTTTAAACTGAAGTTTATAGTTATTAAAATTGTTACAGTTAATTAAAACTTAATGTTGATTTTGTAATGTTTTTGTCGGCGAGATTAATATTGGTTTGAATGATCAACAAAAATATGTGGCCATTTTAATTTTAAGATTGGTCATAAAAACTTTTTTCTTTTGCCATTATACTATATTTAATTTGGTGAGCTACTGAATTGCCCTAAATTAAAAAAAAAACAGCAATGTGAAAAGTAATAATGTACTTTCCGAGCAGGTATAGTATTAAGTAAATTCTTCCAGACAATCGAAATTCGGCAACAAAGTGACTTCAGTTACCAAACTAAACACGGCTGCAATGACGGACCTCATAGACGCCGGATACGACATCGGTAACGGAACATTCTTCAACCTAGTCGCGGCTACTGTGGTGGACAACTCTACCAAGGCGCTGGATAGCATACGGACAGCTAACCAGGACATGGTGGATAGACTAGCTGATCTAGAAGAGAAGATGCCTGAACTCAGGAATCTGACTGATGTTGCTAATCATCATACCTCTATGTTGAGGAATAGGGTGAGTAACCAAGCTTTTTTTTTTGTTCCGGGGTGGAGAATCCTTAAGGTTTTGCCTAGTGTAAGTGAAAATGGGCATTAAGGTCTTTGCAAACGAGCGGGCGTCATGTGGATTTTGTGAATATTAGGTTTGAACGACTAGCAGCATCTTTACTCGGATAATTATTTGTATCTACATAAGAACGAAAAATTAAATTGTATTATGTCTCCGGATAAAATAAATGACCTAAGCGATTCCTTAAGCAGCTTGTTCAGGGTGCTTAGGAAGTGAACATACTAAAAGTCCTGACGTCTAGGAGGTGAGCCGGAGTTCACGAAGCTCTCATTTTTCGCTTAAATTTCAAAAACGGTGCGTCATAGGTAAACAATATTTTATGCCAGATGAAAGCTCATAAAAATTTCTACAAGTCACAGGTATTATATGCTTTTTTAGGGCACCAGTCTCTAAAAAACGATAAGCGTGTTCATTAGATTAAACACTTCTTGTCTACAGCCACAATTTTGAGGAAAATAAAAATATTTTATTAACTATTCTATTCAATCCAGGCGGACAACTTACGCAATTTAGCGGAGAGAGAGAACAACAACTCACGCACTCAACACGCGTACACCGCAGCTTCTGCCTACTCTTCAATAGTGCAGGAGATTGGCGACGCCAAGAAGGCGGCTGATGATGCGGAGGAAGGCATCAGGAACATCACTAAACAAGTAAGTAGCAACAATCATTGTCAACATTACAACCCGCAAGAGTTTGAGACTCCACTCGGATGACGTATGCGCGCGATACTGTGGCGTTGATGGCGAGAGCGGGGGCGGCGCGGGGGGCGGAACGGGCCGGGAGGGCTCAAGTTCACGCTTGCGGGTTTTATATTAGCAGGCGCTAAATAAGGCTAATAGAGTTTTCGAAGCTTGAATTTTCCACACGACTAAGGGACTGTAGACTTTAGTATTTGATATTAATTTCTACTTGATACCTCTACCACCCGTTCCTGAGAAAAATAATCTAGACAGTCGGGCAATAAAGTGATCCTATAGGGGTTCTGTTTCTTCCTTTTGATAGAAAACTACACAAATCATTTATTTGGTGCACACAATAGAAATACCAAAACACAAAAGCACAATTAAATGATAACTAAGTACACACAACGACACATCAAGCTATACATTTCCAGTTTTAGCTGACCTCGCGTTGTATAAGGTTTTTCGTAGAATGAATAGCTTGAGATGTCGCCGTGCGTACATAAAGAATATAACAGATGCCAAAAATTGCATCCCGCAACCTTCAATAGGCCACCATTTTATAATGGACAGACAGACATACAGATATGTGCGAGGTAGCTAAGAGGTGAAGCTAAGCTGCGAAGCGATGTGCCTATTAATATTTCTACCAAGGGTGAAACGGAGTGCTTATGATGAGCAACAAAGATGGGCTTTTCGCGTATTCAAAAACTTAGTTTTATTAAACCGATTTCCAAGATAGCTGTGAAAATCATACAAACCTATTGGTTGGTTTAATACACATAATCATAGATACGCTGCTTGAACTGATATCAGAGGGGCAATTCTCGTAATTTTAAGAACGTTCCCAGTCTGCTCTCAGCTCAATCTGTCGAAAATTCCCCTACATTTTGACAAGTTTTTGAAATTTGTTTGTCGCCGAGAAGAGACTGCGACTAGATTTTTAACGTTTTAAATTACGAGAATGAGGGTTTTCGTGAAATTTTACGACACCAATTGGCACCACTGTGACAAGAGGTCTTCCAATATAAAATATATTATGATGACGTTCATCATTCGATTCATTCATTCAGTCATGACTAAAGAAAATATAGGCTCTTTGACAGATGCCTGGACCTGACGTGTCAGTGCTGCCACTTAGCGAACGTTATTTCAGAAAACTCTCATTGGCCTTCTGATGTTTCACTCGAGTGAATGTAATTTTTTTGTCTTATTCTACATTCACACGACATGGACAACTTAGGAATGAACGTTCATCGGCT
The DNA here is from genome assembly GCA_963855955.1 of Luperina nickerlii. Lineage (NCBI taxonomy): Eukaryota > Metazoa > Arthropoda > Insecta > Lepidoptera > Noctuidae > Luperina > Luperina nickerlii. Next base: position 7,997,029 of record OY979662.1, read on the forward strand.
CATTTCGTTTAATTGTTCGATCATTCGGTAGGCTAGCAAAAGAGGCTGGGTGCCGAATTGCAACATCATTAGATCTTGTCAATTTTGATTTTTTCGCGCACTGGTTTTTCAGCGCACTGCTCAGCGCCGAGAGCTGAAAATCCAACAGTGTGTCATTTTGACGCGCTGAGATCCGCTCTGTTGGATTTTCAATGCTCGGCTCGTCACCGAGAGTTGCATATCCAATGCGCGGCAAAACGTCCGTTCGAACGTCGACTTATGGCCGATTCCTATAACATACGGACTGTTAAAGGTTAAAATTAAGACTCTTTTATCTTTACCAATAATGAAGCAAAGACCTCAGAGCTTTGCATAGTAGACCCATAACTATGGAAGCAGCTATCACAGGTACAATTAGCTTACGGATCTATTTATATTCCCAGTTTGGCAACAAGAAAATGCTACTATTGGTAAGCAAAATCATAGTTTTTGTTTATAGGAACCGAGCATAAGTGTACAAACGTTTCACTTGGAGTGAAAGACGCCGAAAGAAAGTAAAAAAAATAACAAAAAGTGTAGCGCCTGATATCTGCTTTAGCACATCTTTGTTGGAAATTATATTCACCCACACAATGATTCATCTTGACACTAGGGCAGTTTAGACAAGTATTTCCTCTTACAGACAAACGAACTCAACAACCGAGTGGGGCCAGCTCGCGACAGATCCTGGAGTCTTTCGCAAGGCGCTAAGAGGGCGCAGAATATCGTCGAACAAGCTCTGAGTCCTAACTTGACGAGGGCGGAACAGAAGCTGGCGCATGCGGTTAAGACCATGGGCTCCGCTGATGATGACAATAATGCTATACAGTTGTAAGTTTTATTTGTTAGTAACTGCACCTCGCGGATTCACCCGCATAAGTTTCGATCCCGTGGGAATATCGGGATAAAAAGTAGCCTATGTGTTAATCCAGAGTGTTTTGGATTCTGTTGGTTCCCAGGGAAATAAAGCGACTCTTCCGGGTATAAAGTTATAATGTCTTTATAATATTGTGCTAATTACAAGTTACAAAAAATTGTTAAGAAAACCGTTATACTTTAAAATACACAGAGTGTTGGCTACTTCCATAACAAATTTTATCAAAATTGGTCCAGCCGTTTGTGCGTGAAGAAGTAACAAACATATAAACACACACACACTCACAAACTTTTGCCTTTCTACTATTAGTATGATATCCGACCTAGCGTTTACACCCATATACAAGTTGGGATACTTGTTTTAAATTCGTCTTGTGAAAGACTGTCGCGACGCATCATCATCTGCCAAGCAATTTTCCCGAATATGTTGGGGTCGGCTTCCAGTCTAACCGGATGCAGCTAAGACACGAAGACTGTCATGACACGCCGTGTATAAAACATACCTTGTTCATTATTTTGTTCACCTTTTTGACAAGGTTTGGATACAACTTGTTTTAGGCGTAAGCGAGAATCAAAAACAGTAGAGACAAAACGCAGAACACATGCTTTTTACCTTGGTGTAAACGCGGGGTAAGAAAGTGGAACATACATACTTGTGTAATGTAGATTAAGTTGATTTCAGAATGAAAATGTCATAAAAGTATTGACATTATAGCGCAACTAAACTTTGTAATGGAAGTTTTATGTAATTATTGTGAACGCAACTGACCTAAACATTATTTGTCTTTAACAGAACGATCTTCCGACGCTTCTCGCAAGGATGTGATCAATATTAACATATTATCTTCTTCCAGTTCCCTTCGAAAGCCGCCACCGTTCTCCTTAGCTGACGAGGTGGTTCAAGCCGACAAGGTGAACAGCACTGTCAAGTCTACCTTGGACATCATGTCGCAACTGGGAGCCGATCTGGCTGCCAGCAAGGAGTGGGCGCAGACGCTGCCCAAACTAGCTGACGAGGCGCAGAAGATGACGTCTACTTTTGATAACTTAGGTTTGTATATAACCATGAAGCCTAATTTCTACGATGCAAGTTGCCTGTGAGAGCAGTGGTGGCTCAGTAGTAACGAGGTCGTGGGTTCGAACTCAGCCAGACGGGCGATTTACATTGTATAAATAATTTTATCACTGTTGTCAAAAACGGTGAAGGAAAACACCGTGAGCACACCAGCATGTCCTGGAACCAAAAATTTAAAGACATTTGACATCTACTAACCCGTAATGGGCCCGCGTGGTAGATTACAGCCCACTTCCTTTCAAAGAGAGAAGGCCTGTGCCCCAGCAGTGAGAACATCTTCTAAAAAAAACTAAGCGTGTCGATAGCAAAATAAATGCACTCAGCCCAGAATTCGGCTATAGTTTGGCTACTTTATTATTTGTTTAGTGAGAATATTATGGCTGAACTGCCTCGCTGGTCTCGTGGTCGCAAGCGCAACTGCTGAGCGTGGGGCCCTGGATTCGATTTCCGGCTCGGACAAAGTGTTATTCGGTTTTTTTTCCATTAGGAATGTCTCGGTAACAGCCCGAAGTTTGGAAGTTGGCGGTGTGATACCCCCGTGCCTCGGATAGCACGTAAAGCCGTTGGTCCTGCGCCTGATCTCTCCCCGGTCGTGTCGGATTGCCGTCCCATCGGACTATGAGAGTTAAGGAATAGAGAATGCACATGTGTTTACGCACACACTTGCGCATTATAATATCTCTTGCGTACCCGGCTAATCTCCGTTGAGATTGGCCAACGTGACCGAAATCGGTCAGGAGCATATATATAATAATGGACTGATTATGCAAGCTGCCTGGGGCAGACAAATGACCGAAAAAGTCCAAACACCATTTAGACGGGGCAACCTTTATGGTTACTTGAACTTATGGTGTGCCGCAAGCAATGAGGGTTATCTGAAATGACGTTCGCCAGGTGGCAGCATTGGCACGTCAGGTCCAGGCATCTGTCAAAGAGCCTATATTTTCTTTAGTCATGACTGAATGATGAACGAATGAATGAATCGAATGATGAACGTCATCATATATTTTATATTGGAAGACCTCTTGTCACAGTGGTGCCAACTGGTATCGTAAATTTTCACGAAAACCCTCATTCAATGGGAGTTATCGTTAAAATTTACGACAGCAGTTGGCACCACTTTCACAAGAAGTCTTCCATTTCGACAATGAATACGAGTATAAAATATGTGATGACGGTCATCATTCGATTCATTCATTCGTTCATCATTCAGTCATGACTAAATAAAATATAGGCTCTTTGACAGATGCCTGGACCTAACGTGTCAGTGCTGCCACCTAGCGAACGTTATTTCAGAAAACCCTCAGGACTACATCGCCAGAATTCTCACTTACGAGCGTTTGCGCACTCTTTTCGGTCTGATTTCGAGATCCGAGTTACATCCGAATTGAAAATCAAACTGGATCGATAAGAGCGGTTGATGCATCCGATGAACCACGATCTAGTTGCGCCTTAGGAGTTCTGCACACTTAGCCGACCCGAAAATGATTCAGCGAGGGTAGATGCTAAACGGATTTTGACAATGTGTTTGTTTGTTTGCTTTGTTGTTCAAAAAATACTACTGAATAGAATGTGCCGTCGATTTATTCGAAAGACCACAATTTATTTGCACCTTAAAGTTTCTTCAATCAACCACATCAATCTTGTTCTAATTAGAATTTGTTACGGTACACAGTATTCTTTATATCTGATAAGACATTTTCCCCTTCAGTGAAGGACATCGAGCAACTAAACCCGACCATCACCCAGAAGTACCGCACCGTGAAGATCAGACAGGACGACCTCGAGCACAAACGCAAGGAGGCCGACGAGAAGCTGCTCAAACTGAAGGAGCTCATCGAACAGGTAGAGTGCCACTGTATTTTATATAGTCATGCATTCGGAATAGGGTTCACATTTCACCAGCCAAGATGACTGCACTTGTACTTTTGTGTGTTGTGCTGTCTTTTTGTGTGCGCCAAATAAATGGTTTATCTATCTTAACTACATGCGCAAGGAGACCGGCCTGAAGCTCAAATATAGTTGTACAAAGATCTTTTGGCGCGTGGGAAAATCTAACTAACGCCGCCATTTGGTTTTCTCTATACAATTGTTACCAACAGCGCCCTCCTAACAATACCGTTCAAGCGCCAAAAAACGCACTGTCCTGTAATTTGTATGCTGTTGTATTTTCGTTTTTAATACAAAGCTTTTCATACTTATGTTTATTCCGTTCAGGCCCGCACAGTAGCGAACCGCATCCAAGTAGGAGTCACATTCGGCCGGCTCACCACGCTGCAACCACGCTTACCGGACACCGTGGACGAGATGTCCACGTCCACGCACGTGTCCGTGTACTTCAAGACGAAGGAGAAGAATGGCCTCATACTGTACCTCGGAAACCCGAAAGACACAATGCTCAGGAGGACTAAATCGGTAAGGATGCTTTGTAATGGCGTGCTAATCTGCATTCACGACTTATTTTCCAAAAATGTAAACAAATATGAGTTTATGGAAAAGTAACTTTAATTCCTACACATTAAAGTGCAGTTTACGCTACAAATTCAAACATTTTTATAACTTTTTCTATATTGTTAGTCACTCTAAAATCAACTTAATTACTATTAAAACGAATTTTATATTTGTTTAACTTTGAAATGACATAAATTTATAACAAATTTGAATAGAATTTGCACACTTTTTCCGGTTAGCAAAATGTACATTAAATTTTGCCGCCCAGTCTGTACCAAATCATGCAGAACCGAACATGTTTGTTTAGAACCCCTTACTTTAGAAAACAAGTTACTTAGGTGAAATCCTCGTGGAATCCTTTCTTGAAGGGACAATGAAAGATTGTGTCGGACTTCTACCTATAACCTTATTGCGTTCCTGCTGACACTATAAGTCGGTTGCGCGGGATTCGATTGCGCCCCGAATGAAGAAAATAGCTTTAATTCAGAAAAATGTATAAAACATCCTGGATACACGCAAAATAAGAGGATATTATCCGTCGTTCTTCATTTTTTTCGTAAAGTCTAATCGACGGATAATGTTCTCTTATTTTGCGTGTATCCAGGATGTTTTATACATTTTTCTGAATTGAAGCAAAAAGTTTTAGTGTAGGGTCAATGCAACTTTTCTTAAACATAACCTGGTTTATTTATAAACGTTGCTTTAAGTTAAGAGACGTTTAAACGTCAAAAATGTATGGTTTAACAGTCGCTAATCATTACTTAACTTTAAGCACCGTATGTACATAAAGGGATAGGTATAATGCTCCAGTCTACTATTGTAATTTCTAAAACAAGATTATGATAATGATATTCCTTTCTCCTTAGTTGTAAAGGAAAATCTACAATTAGACAGTTAAAGTCTCTGATTATTATCTACTAGCAATGACTGCTGACTGTTTAAATTGAACCAAACAACAAAATAACTGTGACAAACTCAAAACCTTAGCGAAATACACAGCGTTCAAATTACACTTGTTTACCTAACTCTTCTTCCAGGATGACTTCATGGTAGTCGGCGTAGAGAACGGCTATCCGTACCTGAAGATGGACATTGGAGACAGCGCGGAGTCAGGTCGGGACCCCGCCAGAATCGGCAGCGACAAGTTCGTAGCCGACAACCGCTGGTACCAGGTCATCGTGGACAGGTATGAAAATCTTTGTCTGTAATAACAAGGACCACATTTATCGAAGCTGAATCCGCTTGAGTCACTCAGAAAAAGCCTTATTTTTATAGTGAAAGAGAAGTAATTCGCCTCGTTTCGATCCGGACGACGAAATTCAACTCCAATTAGAAATTGCATCGTGGCGAAATTACATCGTCGTGAATTTTCGATCGCCGAAGTGTCTGAAATGTGGTGGTACGTGATCAGCTGAAACTGATTCCTCGTCGACAAGTGTGGTCACTCCCTTCCAATTCTCACATAGCGGGCGCATGCCACGTTTTCGAAGTCCTTTTCATTTAAAATGTTTGCAATACATGTTTGGAAATAAAAAAGTTACAGGTACTGGTGCTTAAAATTTTCATTCCTTGATTCTACATGGGCCTTAAAACATAAAAGACGATACCTCGCTAGATAAAATACTACTTTTCTGCCCTACCCTTTCGAGGAATACCGGCGTGAAGTTAATTATATTTTACAATTCTATTCATCCAAACAAAAACAAATTATTTCATTTCAACAGAGTCGGACGCAACGTCAAACTATCAATCCGGGAGCCTCTAGACAATGGATCCGCAGACTATGTGCACTCCAAAGAAGCTGTTCTACCAGGACAGCATACGATCTTCAACTTGGACCGGCAGAAGTCCAAGTTGTACGTGGGAGGCACCCCGTCAAAAGCTAAGCTGCAGTCCATCATTTTCCCTGCCTTTGAGGGCCAGATTGAAGAGCTGATGATCGGAGACACGCCAGTGGGCTTGTGGAACTTCGCCAGCGCTGAAAATTTGAAGGGGGCTAGGCAAAGGTAAGATTTTATTAATCATTTTGAGACTACTAAAGATGTTTGCTTGTTAAATTAAGATTTTATGGTTTGGCAATTGAGAAAGATAGCGGTAGACCAATGAAACATTTTTTATTCGATTACCTAGGATGGACTTACAAAATTGGATATTGAAAATAATGCTTAACGTATAGCTAAAAAAATGATGCACTACTAGGGGTCGTCTTAGGAGTAAGATGAATTGGAAACATCATTATTTCAATGCGAGATAGAGATAAAGCTATACAGGATCAATAACAGCACAATCCATTGCACGCAACAAAACAATGATAAGTCCCCCTAAAGGGCAATTCCCGTATTATAAAAACGTTCACATTCTAAGTCTCAATCTGTCAAAAATACTTCTGATTTCCCTACATTTTTGACGAGTTTTGACATTAATCATCGCTGAGATAAGCGACTAGATTTTGAACGTATTTAGTTTCGGGAATTGGCCTTCTTCCTTCTTCTTCCTGAAACAAAACAAAATAATTAATTCCTTTCTACCCAACCAGAGACAAGCTCCTACCTCCACACACGGGTCCCCAAGAGTACCGTTTCAACGGCCGCTCACACGTCACTATGCCGGGCCGCGGTTATCTGACGCCGCAGAAGAACCAGGTGCTACTGTTCTTCAGGACTTACGCGCCCGATGGACTGATATACCTGGTGGGAGAAGGCGCATATTTCTTCTCCATTCAGATGCAAGATGGAAGGGTGTTCTTGCAGGTAAGGAGTTTTTAATTTTTGTGTTAATAGAGATGCAGTTTAATCTTAAAGAACTGGTGAAAAGACTACTCCACCAAGAAAAATGTTTTTGGAGGGAATAAAGTGTTGTTACACAGAAAATCACAAAACAGTTCTCCAAGGAAAAGCGTGGGCTTCGGCAAGCATCGTCTACCTTCAGAAACGCACGATGCCGAGATCTATTATAGAACTGGTACAACTGCCATAGGGAACATACCCATTTGGTCTTACCACGGTTACAAAATTAGACATTAACAACTCTATGCACATCCAAAAACCTTCCAATACTTTGAGTGACAAATGGCAACCCAACAGAGAGAAAGCTCAACAAAAACTCACGGTGGTAGATTAAAGTGCCTAAGAAGTTTAAGGCTGCCTTTTCACCAAAGATGAGCAAGGATGCGTAGCGAATTCCTCTCTAAACCAACCAATAACATCGCTTCATTTTTATAGCTTGAACTAAGTTAGCGTTGGTATTGGTTAATTTTACACACATCCCTCGGTACGCATCCTCGCTCATCTCTGGTGGAAAGGCAGCCTAAGGCACGTTTTTCTTCCCGTGTAAAACTACGTCTTATTTACCGTCTGTAGGCACTGTCGTCAGTGTTGTACGGATCACTAGAAGCTCGTTGATAGACACGTGTTTCTACACCGCGATTTATTCGCCGTACCGTAAAGAAACCGTGCGGTGTAAAGCGTCTACCGGTTATCGTGTTAGGACAAAACTCCCTTTTTAATCTTTGTAAAAGGCCAAATAGTCATTAATTAAGGCGATAGAGCTACAATAGCCCGCGAAATTGCATTGTATTGCTGTTTCTAATGATTATAATCCTGTAAATACATGTCTGTTAAAGTCCCGAATCATATTTTAATCGACGTACAACCTGACACTGAATGCAAATTGCAAAAAAACGTAAGGAAAATTGATTATCGCGGGCTACTGTACCTTATCCCTCAAAATATAGACCATTCCGTCTTAACCACATACATTTGTCGGCAGGTTTCGCTCGGCAACACAGAAGACCTGCTTATCATCGGCACCGCGAACTCGTACAACGACGGCAAGTGGCATAGACTTGATGCCGCTCGAATACTCACCAAATGTTCTCTCAAAGTGGACCGTGAGATATTGAAGATGGATTCCGTTGCCAGAGAAGACTCAATAGGTAATTTTTATTTATGACTGTTGAAGTTGTTATGTGGTTCTAGTAAGGAGAATAAATAAAAAGCACAAGTCCGTAAACCCAGTCTATTCAACATTCACACATACACTATTTACAGTGTGCTATACAAGTTACTTGATTTACCACTAGAAAACTGATTCTCGAGTTCCGGTCCGTTACGCACAAACGATGGTTCTGTGTTGCGGCCCCGCTGTCTCCCACCGAACAGGACAGCACCGACTTAAGTTTTCCGACGATGAGCCTTCTTTCCAATTGCACGGTTTCGTGCACCTCCTGGCCTGCTTCCCATACATATAGTGTTTAGAGAGTGCTATACAAGTCACTGTTTCGGCGCGGCGCAAACGACTGCCCGCTAAACCATATGCGCGGGGGCACATTACATTTTGCAGCGCTATCACTATTGCTGCCTGTAGTCCCTACAATTACTGAGGGCCAATTTACCCGAACTTTTGTACCTAGAATAAGTTTATCCTGAGAATAAATTTTGAATTTTTGACAGTTTTACCATACTAGAACTGTCAGACGTCAATTTTATTCCACTGATAAAAGATCTGGTCCTTTGGTCAAATCAGCGAGTAATATTTACTCGCTGATTGACTTGACTCAAATGTGTTACACATTCTCCGACCGTTCTTATTATGTGATATCTACACCCTAAGTTATTCACGATGTCAGTCACAATCCAAGGTTTTTAAGGGAAAGTCCTAATTCATTGCTTCATAGTTGAAAAATTCGTCAACGTAAATATCGCAATGAACATTGCTGAACTGTGAAAATTAAAGGCATTGTATTGGAACAGTGGTGGCCCAGCCGAGTGGTAGTGGCCTCGACTTACGAGTTGTAGGTCGGGAGTTCGAACCCAGACAGGCACTTTACTGTATGTATTTAATTCCATCACCACTGCCCTCAAAACGGCGAAGGAAAACATAGTGGGAAAACCGGTATGTCCTAGAACCAAAAATTCGAAGACGTGACATCCACCAACTCGCACTGTGCCCGTGTGGTTGATAATGGCCCAGTCGCTCTCACAGAGAGGAGGCCTGTGTCCCAGCAGAAGCAACATTTTAGGCTGATTATTAAAAACAATCACAATCGATCGATTGTCATTTTTTTCGCAATACCAATAATTAAATAACGTATACAGGTGCCCTGGACACAATGAACTTCGGTGGCAACAACAAGGGTATCGTCGAAGTCACGAGCGCCGGCTTCGACGGCTGCATCCGACAGATCAGCATGGATGGCGTCAACATCGACCTCAGTGAGAACCTGGAGTCCATCGGCATTGCTTATGGCTGTCAGGTGAGATTTCATAAAGTTGTACTAATTTGCCAAAGCCAACGAGAAATATTAATGGAATGCATTACAATAAAGGTGGAACAAATGAAAATTGGCTAAACCATAATAGGGAGTGTGCAAGGAAGTCGAAACTTTTATTTATTTAAATGTACAGACGCCAGCACATCAAGCTACCCGAAAATGTCAAATTTTCTCAATCAACTTTGAACCTTATGCTTTAGCGATAAAGTTGAAAATCTATTAAAGAAATTTGACAGATTGTAGTAACTTGATATGCTGGCGTCTGTACATTGTATTGGAGTTAAAAAAAGTCGCTATTTTTGTCCATTTTGAAAGCATTACTTATTTTAAGATTATGTTTTGGTGAAACGGAACACAATCTCGAAACTTGTCAACCTCAAAGTGAAAATAATACTTGCATATTCCCGAGTCTGAAATAATGATCTTTTTCGTGAAAATTTACGATACCTGTTGGCACCACTTTGACAAGAGGTCTTCCATTTTGACAATGAATATAAAATATATGTGGTTTTTTTTTTTTTTTTTGTTTAATTTTGCCTGTATATAGTTGTGATTGTTAGGAAATAAAAATTATTTTTACGTTTATCCTCCTGTGTTTGGTGGCTAACCCGAGTACACTTGACATTGGCTAAATTGTGGTGGTTTTTCCGCAAAAGCCATTAAACGAAGAGAAGAAGAAGTAAAATATATGATGACGTTCATCATTCGATTCATTCATTCGTTCATCATTCAGTCATGACTATAGAGAAAATAGGCTCTTTGACAGGTACCTGGACCTGACGTGTCAGTGCTGCCACCTAGCGAACGTCATTTCAGAATACCCACATTGTAACAAATGCAAATTATATTTGAAAAATTCATACGTTTTTAAATTCCAACGTTTTAATTGGCTTCTATTCCACGAGAAGGAGGTTCAATTTCCACACATAAATAATAAGGTTTTCTCCGTTCTCGGTGTGCACTTGTACAATTTTTTTTTTTGAGAGCTTGCTCCTCTTAGGATACCTCGTTGAATAACAATTTATTTTGTTCCACAAGTTCGCGTCCCTGGTATCTCTGTCGGGCAAGGACAGCTACTTACGCTTCGTGTATACCACGACAGAGAACCTGCAGCTGACGCTCAAGTTCAAGACATCGAGCCCTGACGGGCTGCTGTTCGTCTACGTCAGCCGCATGCAGACCGCCGCCATGGCCGACAGCATATCACTGTCGCTCATCAGAGGTACGTGTGTACCTACATGCAGACACAGAATATATAATAATACTAGACGTACAGAAGTTGCACTCCTTTGATCTCGAAGAAAGCCGCCATATTAATAGCTTACAAAATTTTCAACACACCTGGTGTATTCGAAATCGCACCTTACTACTACGCTCACAAGAGCGCAATTCCTTGGTGTTCAGAATTCACCTACACCACAGCTCAAGCGCCAGGGTTGGACAAGCAAAGTAAAATAAATACCAACATAATTTTAAGAAGCATTTTATTGTATTTACAATTGTTTAGCTTTAATGTAGTGTTGTATTGTATTTCTTACCATCTATATAGTACCTATTATTAAACTTCAGTGTTGCGAAAATTCGAAATCGCACAAACAATTTTAAAAGGTATAGTGTCGATTAACATGATCATGGTGCAGTAAAGTTAATGTTTTTTAGCAGAGAAAGTAATCTATTTGCTGGTGTTTTTGTCGATAAGTCCTCCAAAATTATTCAAAAATGTGGTTTCCAGTTCCTTGCTGTAATTCGTGTAATTTTCTGGCGGTACTTTAAGGGCTCCGTCCACGCAGCAATTATTAGTATTACGATTCTCCATTATAAAGAAGAATACATTGCTGTTGGAGCAACAAACCTTGCTTTGCGGCGATGATCGACTGACCGTCATCGTACGCGTACGCGTGTCCTCACAAGTGCGGGGCGGCCCCGACTGATTTAGCTTGCAACTTCAAGTTGTCGCGCGCTGCAGGTGCACCTCGCGCAGGGTATGGAGAGTGACGGAGGCCTGATACAAATGACTATGAATTTAATACTCGTCCACTTTAAGAGAAGGGAGTAGTGGTGGCCCAGTGGGGACGGCCGCGACTTTCGAGTTGTAGGTCATAGGTTCGAATCCAGACAGGCGCTTTTTTTTGTTATTTTGTTATCCTATTTTGTGCTCCACTGCTGGGCAAAGACCTCCCCTTTTTTCTTCCAAACCTCCCTGTCTTGTGCGATCTCTGGCCATGTTGGCCTTGCAAATGATATTAGATCGTCACACCACCTTAGCCGTGGTCCACCAAGACAAACATCATATCATTTGTAGATAGGAAAAATCCAGTCCTATTTATACTGACATGACCAAGGCCTTTGACTATGTGGACCATAAAATTCTGCTACACAAGCTACATAGTTACGGTGTAAGAGGGAACATCCTTTAGTTACTAAAATCGTACTTAAGTAATATAGAGTGCAATCCATCGAAATTTCTAGGATTTATCCAAAAAGTAAAATAGAAACTATATATACATCAAAAGCAAGACAAGTAAAATATGGCGTTCCACAGGGTAGCGTACTGGGACCGCCACTTTTTTAATATATATTAACGATCTCCCGAAAGTAACATCTCTGCACTGATTGACCAAAAGGTTCCTATTCTGACATTTTTTATTCTAATTGACATTTTGACATACTTTATTATTTTTAACATTTGTAATTCAATTCTGTAATTCTTTTTGTAATTCTAATCATCTAACATGTATAATTATTTATTCGGTATCAATAGAATTTCTGTTTAATTTTAGAATCTAATATTATATGCATGCCCATGAGATGGTAGAATATGGAGGACTATATCTTACCAATTACCCATGTTTGCAAAAAAAAAATGATTTGATTTGACAGGCGCTTCACTTTGTGTAAATTATTCCATCACCACTGCTCTCAAAACGGTGAAGGAAAACATCATGATGAAACCGGCATGTCCTAGAACCAAAAATTCGAAGACATGTGACATATACCAGCCCGCACTGGGCCCGCGTGGTAGCCCACTGCCTCTTATAATGATGTCATTTGATGCTTATTATATTATTTGTATTTGCAGGTAAACTGGTGCTGATGAGTCAGCGAGAACAGCTGGACACAGGTCTGAACACGTACAACGACTCGCAGTGGCACGTGGTCACCGTCACACACAACAATAACGCGCTCCGGCTGGTGATCGATGACTTCGACTACTTCAGGTACGTACCATCATCGTTTGCTCAAGACAACTGTCAACTCAAGTAGATAGTAATTATAAAATCGCGTACGGTTCAAAATCGCTCGGCATGTAAAATATTCACCCATAATCAGCCTATAATGTTTCCACTGCTGGGACGCAGGCCTCCTCTCTGTGGGAGGGAGTGGGCCGTAATCCACTACGCGGGCCTAGTGCGGGTTGGTCTCGGTAGATGAAAATTCACCCGTTTTCTGTCAAATATTGAGTAAAAGGCAACACAAAAATTCGCTAAAGGCGAAGTCACTCAGGAATGCAAAAAAGATAACCAGAAACACAGCCATTTATATTTTTGAACAAATCACAAGAAATTATTACAAAACATTCAGAATGCTGTCACACGTGGCACCACAGAGTTATAAAAAAAAATAGAAAGCACCAAACCCGGCTGACAGGAAGGGTTATGTTTTTAGCGCGTCTTATGCTCTATGTATCTAGGATTCTTTATTCTTTCATAGCATCCAGATGTCTTTCTGGATGCATTGTATTGATTTACATGTCGTTAGGATTGTGGTGACCGCCTAGCGTAACGCACGTCACTTTCAATCGCAATCCGTAGGATTTGAAGGAAATTCCTAATTTAATAGGTGAGGTTTCACAAAAATCAACATGGCGGACTTTATAAACTCAATAGTAATGTAAAAAGTGTATAGTACCTACGTCAAAATAAAGGGCTCGAGGAGACGATTCCAAAAATATGACTTATGACTTCAGGGTCATAAGTCATATTTTTATTGTGTCACTAACAATATTGCTTACACTGGTTTATGCTAAAGGTAACATGCAAAAGTGTATATGAGACAGTGCAACAATCACTTACGGTCATAAGTCATATTATTGGAATCGTCAAAAATAACTAATGGCATATATATGCAATAAAGGATACTCTTTCTAACACACAGGATGTTTCGTATAGCAAAAAAGAAAATAAAATATTGCGTAGCATTGTTTATCTTTTAATGCCTCCTCTATATTAGTTTTAACTCTGTGTAAAACATAAATGACATAATATGACAAATACATGACAATGACGGGTAGTGACAATTATTATAAACGATAAAGAAGGTGCTGCCATTAGGCATTACATACTTTAAAGACTGGACTTTTCTATTTAACATGAAATTGATTTATTAATAATTTATTAAATATCATGTTCATAATAGTGTAGTTATTATTCAATATGCTTTAAATATAGTTTTGATATTCTACATTCTAAAAATACTCGTGAAATCATAACAATTCTTACAATAAGCATGTCCCAATTACCATCTTATTTCCAAAACTGGCAACATTATGACCTCCCCGAATACTTGAATCAGAATAATAATCTTTTAAATTGAAATATTTTCTGCAAACCTTTGCCAAGTAACGAAAACTGTGGTGGGATTTTATATATTATCAGTTACTTTTTAAATATTCTTCAATTTTTGTCCGTACTAGGCCACAAAAAATCCATGTCCTTTATGTTATTTCAAGTTAAACAAGTATCAACTTCATTTTAATGGCAATTAAGTTGATTTCAGAGTGCTTTCACTTTTTGAAAAAGTTTTAATTTTTTTTGAAGTTGTAGCGTAAACTGCACTTTATTGTGTAGGAATTGAAGTTATTTTTCCATAAACACATATTTGTTTACATTTTTGGCAAAGTCGCGAATGCCGATTAGACACACAACACACAACTACACACACCCATACAACATACACAAACATACTCAACACACATTACATAACTTTTCCGATACTCCGAGACCTTTGATCCTACTAACTTAACATTCCAGTACGGACACAGCGCCCGCGCCGCTGCACATCCTAGACGGCGTGTTATTCGTGGGCGGCGTGCAGCCAGGCTACGTGGTGGGCGGCAAGGTGGGCTCCAAGACGCCCTTCATCGGCTGCATTGCCGACGCCACCATCAATGGCCGCGTGCTCAACCTGCTGGAGCCTTTCAGCAATAGTAGCACCACCTTCGGCAGGTGTGGCAGTACCACCACGACGGGGGGAATCAGTCCAGGTAAGTTGTCTAAATCATCAAATCTGTCTGTGCGACCGCGTTGTTCTTCTAAACTACGTAACAAATTTTGACTTCAAAATCTAGTCGCAATACCATCTCAATCAATGTCAACAATGTAGGGAAATTAGGGGTATTTTTGACAGATTGACACTAAAATGAAACTGTGAACGTTCTTAAAATTTCGAGCTTACCCTACTTTCTTGATCAGATGATCAAGAAAAATGGGCCGGAGACTTATTTTAGTTCACAGCTATTTATTTTGTTGTTTTTATTGTGTTAATCATATTCCTTTACGTCGCAAATTGATATTCATTGGGTTTGCTATTGTTTGTCTGTTTCTAAAGGAATTTCCACTTCAAAAATAACGAAATAACATACCCATACAGTTATTTTACCAACCGTTACAAAAATAAAGGTTTGTTATGATTCTTTACGTGTAGATCAAGCACAGTGGGCCGCGACTCCGCGCACAGACGTGCTGCCGACGCCCGGACTGCCGGGCGCTAGCGAAGAGCCGCCTACCAGAGGTACGTATGACTCCAGCCATCAAACACGCGGTATAAAGCTGACGATCTAATGTGTGCTTTTATAATGCCACACGGCACGTTGATTGCGGATGTCGTCTTATCGTCCACGAAAAAAAATGTTTTACATATCGTGGTCATTTGATGCCACTTTTGCAGAATATCTGCAAGTTTGGTGTGCTACGATACCGCCACGTAATAACGAACGTGCACGCTACAACGGTACCGTGGACAGAGATTTAAAAACATGTTATACAAAGTGATTGAAAGATAGGTGCAAAGCTTTAAGGCAAAGATAGTACAGACAATTTAGAACTATTTAAGTCATGGTTGTCTTAGACGAAGTCTTACCAATTTTTTTTAACCTAATTTTTATGTTTTTTAATTCTAATGACACAGAAGCCTAAAACATGTTTTGCTAGATTGCTGACACATTACTTTAATTAAATAAAATAAAGATTAATTTATTCAACATCCAATTTGGCCATAATAAGCAGTTTTCTTAAAATTTTGGAAATTTGTAAGGTAAGACTACTAATAAAAAATTGGTAAGACTCCGTCTAAGACAACCATGGCTTAAATGGTTCTAAACTGTCTGTGTAAAAGCTTTGCACCCGTCTTCCAATCACCGTTTATACTTTCATACATATTTTACTTGGCCGTGTTATCGTGATGCCGTGGACGTCACGTTAGAAATTATAAAAGAGCAAATTCTTCAAAAACTTAGTGCGGTGAGCTTCAAGTCTCAGTAGTGTCAATCCAGGTGGAATGACGGCTCATTTCAAGCTCTCTTCGCCTAGGTTTTCACGGAGATATTTTTACAGAAAGGTCCAGCTGATATCATCCGACTCACTCGACAAAATGGTTCACTATAACACACGATACACGTTATAGAGTGATTTCATTTTTGTTTCATTCAACTATGACACGTCACGTGATATAGGTGGGAATATAAATCGATTTCTATTGATCGATAATTTTGAGTTATTCCGGTCTGATTCGAGCCCCTGCTAGTTCTTCTTCTGTTTTAATCTCTGTCTTATACACTTTATCTAGGTTACTCTTTTTGACAGGTAAGTACCTACAGTCTATAGACCGGAATAAATCATAATTTTGTACGGTCAATTTTTTTTGTTTACGGACGCCAGCACATCAACCTACCACAATCTGTCAGATTTATTTAATAGATTTTCAACTTTATCGCTAAAGCATAAGGTTCAAAGTTGATTGGGAAAATCTGACAGATTGTGGTAGGTTGATGTGCTGGCGTCTGTACGTTGTCAAACGTTTACCTATCTTTTTACGCTCTCATTACCATTCCTATTTGGGAGGAATATACCGCCCTACCCGCCCTGGGCCCTCATTCACCACTTAACCACTTAACGATTCCTTCCCTCGGGACCACGTCAATTCCTTAGTTAATCACGACATCTGTTAATAACGTATTCTCTATGACACAATGGCGTGGTTTGAACTGTCAAAAGACATATTTTCCGTACGGTTGACATTTCGAGTCCTTGCCATTAACAAGACTCGATATTGAGGTATTGGCTTGCACGTGGTAAAATTTGGCGGGGAATGATACCAAATTGGGGACCTGATGTTTAACATACAGTCAGGGACATTCATTGTTAAGCAAATCGACGTCTCCTAGACATTTCATACAACTGTCAGAGAATGATAGTTGTGATTTGAATATTCGGACAATTTGTAGTTAATTTGTTTAACAGTATATTTCCCTGGCTTTACATAATTTCATACTTTTCAAAACACGCTTGGTTATATACTTATAATGTAAAGTAAGTAAGCATCGTAACCGGTGATGTCATGCAGTTTCAGCCCTCCTCATGAAGAAGGCGTTTACATATTGTGTACTAATGCATCTGGCGCGCTCGCACTCGACACACACGTCGTCTGAACTACACAATGAACAATTACATTATTTAGGTACAGGGGACGCCGTATTACACCATGCGGTACTGCCCGTGCCGGGAGCTGAGGACACGACATTCGCGCCGCAGACGAGCACGAGCACAAGCACGAGCACGACTTCTCGTCCCGCCACCACGACCACGCGTCGCCCGCCACCCAAACCGGAGCCCGGCTGTGCGCTAGCGTATGACCCCTTCTACTCTATTGGGGACCCCAATGTGGGATATAGATTCGGTAAGTCACAGCTATTTAATTTTGATAAATATAAAACATTTACCTATTATCCAAACTGAACTGTGAACTAATAAGCATGTCGGTCTATAATGAATGAATGAAAGAAAGAAACAAATTTTATTTGCTCGGACATGTGTATACAGTCGCGCGCTCGGTGCGATACCAATAAGACGTAAACCGCTTAACTAATTACCTGCGCGTCCGATAACCTTAACTTTGTTTACGACGCCTATGCACCGACCTATTCATCAACATGGTGAAATGTGCTAAGTGCGGGAAATTGGTGACGAAAAAAAGTCCGGGTATACAGTGTTCCAAGTGCAGTAAATGGATTCATGCATCATGTGCTTCAATATCAGCAGACCAATTAAACGTATTATACTCAACGGACGCCGTTGATTGGAGATGTCGTTCATGTGTGGGTAATGCCAAACCCAAACGTCTATCCTGTATCTTGCCCGACGTTGATGACGAAGACATCATCGATACGGAGAACCTTATGGATACCAACATAACCCAACGCATTCTCAGCGATATACGGCGAGAGGTACGCGACATAATAAAAGAAGAGTTGCAAAGTACCCTACAGTTCTATTCAGACAAAATTGATGAGTATGAACAAAAGATAAATGGGTATGAAAATAAACTAAAACTAGTCGAAAACCAGAATATTGAGCTGAAAAACAAATATAAAAACCTCGAACTAAAAAATGATGTAGTGGAACAAAAACTTAACGCAATTGAACAAAGCCAATTAGCCAACAACATTGAAATTTGTGGGGTAGCCGAAACGGAAGACGTAGATAGTGTCATGGAAAACCTATGTACTAAATTAAAACTAAAATCCGATGACGTCATCAACACGTATAGAAAAAAAAGTAACCGACCTGAAGCTAAAACAGGAAAAGTCCCCCCCGTAATTATGGTGACCCTTAAGGAGGGCTGTCGGGATACATGGCTACAAGTCTCTAAGACTCAAAATGTTATTGGAAAAGACCTAGGTTGTGAAGGGGATACCAAAATATACCTCAGAGAAAGTTTATCACCCACAACGGCCTACCTACTCTGGGCAACGAAGTCTGCTCTGAAAGGAACAAATATATGTAAATTCGTATGGTGTAAGAACGGACAAATATTAGTTAAAAGGTACGAAAAGGGAAAAACCTACAATATTCGATCCGAGAAGGACATACAGAAGCTCGTCTCTGAATTTAAAAATAATCAGGATATATGAAGCGCCCTCACATTAACATAAATTAGTTTCTCCCTTACCAATCTAATAAATACCAAAAATGGATGACACATATGATAACATATTTGAAAATACATACAATCATTGGAATGAATACACAGATGAATTACCAGATGTATACAACTCAATAACAATGCTTCACGTAAATATCAGATCAATGCTGAAGAATTTCTCTCAACTCGAATACATCATCATGAACTGCCCTCAAACTATTCACCTGGTCATCATCACCGAGGCAAACATATCTGACAGGACTAAATCATTGTTCGAGCTTGTGGATTACGACATGAATACTCAGTTACGTGATTCTAAGAAGGGAGGCGGAGTTATCGTATATGTGCACAAGAGCATTTGCTTCACCAGACTACCTTCGCGTACACATAACTTCGAGTGTATAACCGGCGAGCTAAAAACGGACTATGGTTCAACGATTGGTTTGTGTGCCGTGTATAGACCACCCGATACAAATAAGACCATGTTTATCGAGGAGCTGCGTAGTCAAATTAATAAAATTTCACCAATAAATAATGTCGTTCTGATAGGCGACATGAATATCGATTTGAAACAAAAAACTTCGCTAACTAAACTTTATTTAAACAGCCTCTGTGAAATGGGCCTTGATTCCGGAATAAACCAGTTTACTCGAATAGATAAGCGAGGTGAGTGCATAACAAAATCATGTATAGATCATATATTTATACGTAGTGTCGACTGCCGCGCCGTACAAACAGCTGTTATAAAGAATGCGTTAGCCGATCACTTCATAACCGGTTGCGCGCTAATCGACAATACATATGTAAACAAAGCTAGTCAATATAAAATCATAAGTAAATTTGATAAGGGTAAATTGCAAAGTGAATTGAGTAATATTAACTGGAGTTTGGCCTTAGATTACGATAACCCTGAAGATATTTTATGTTTTATATTGAATAAATTTTCATATGTATACGAAAACTGTAAATACAATGTCAAAATTAAACTGGGTAAAAGACAAATGTGTAAATGGAAAAGTAGCAGAATAGAAAAATTGTGTGTAAAAAGAGATCAACTATTAGATATCTGGCTTAAAGATCAAAGCAATCTGGCTAATAGGTTATTATACAATAAATACAGAAATAAAACAAACAAGCACATTAATAATGTAAAGAATAATTATTTTTTTAAGGAGGTCAAATCCAACTTTCATAATACTAAAAAAGTCTGGGAAATCATTAACAACTTATGTGGGAAAATCAATAAATCTGTAGATGACATAATTATAAAACATTTTAAACTATTGCCAAACATTGTGTCTAATAAGTTTGCTTCTGATTTCAGAGATAATGTAAACAATACATGTAAATACCAGTGTAACACACCTATTTTAGATGTTAAGTCCTATATCAATAATTGTAACTTATCTATGAGATTACAGAAGGCCAATGAGGATACTGTATCCTCTATAATAAAACACTTAAATGAGAAGAAATGCCCGGGTTTCGACGGTATCAGAGTCAAAGACTTAAAATACATATATAAGGATATTACTCCCGTTATAACGCATTTAATTAACACATGCATTACCACGTCCTTGTACCCAGATCAGCTTAAGGTTGGAATAGTACGACCTATCCATAAAAATGGCTCGTACACAGATGTTAACAACTATAGGCCTATAACTATTTTATCTTGTATTGATAAGATAATTGAGAGGTATCTCGGACTCGAAATTAACAATTATTTGAAATCAAATGATATTATTAATGAGAAACAGTACGGTTTTCAAAAAAACAAAAATACCTCACAACTATTATCAAAGTTTAGTAATGAGGTCAACGGGTACCTGAACAATCGTGAACACGTACTTGTTGTCCTCATTGACTTTAGCAAAGCTTTTGATTGTTTAGAATATAAGACACTTTTTATTAAATTACAGCAAAATGGTATACGGGGGCCATTCTTAGAATGGTTTAAAAACTACCACAGAAACCGCTTCACGTCGGTAAATATCTCAGGTTCACTAAGTAGCATGATTCCAACCGATAAAGGCACGGCTCAAGGTTCGATTCTTGGGCCGACCGAATACTTACTGTACGTGAACGACATGTGTAACATTTTCACGGAAGGCTCCGTGTACCAATTTGCTGACGACACATGTTTGGTTGCTGCACACAAAGACATACGTGAGGCACAGAGAGTGATGCAGAGTAACTTCGATCTGTTATGTAAGTGGGCTCACGACGTTGGTCTTGTGATTAATGCAAAAAAAACCAAACTACTGCATATACACTCGCCTTGCCTGACGGCGTCTTGTGTGCCTTTTGTCGTTGCTCATGAGCACCAGTGTCTTCACCGACCGGTCACAGCGTGTAGTTGCCAGATGTTAGAGTTGGTGACTCAACATATGTATCTTGGTGTGATAATAGATAGTAATTTCCACTGGCGGCCGCACATTGATCATGTATGTAATAAGCTTAGGTCTATATTAGCAAAGTTATCGATACTTAAGTATAAACTACCTTATAGAACACTTAGAACATTGTATTTGGCACTGGCCGACTCCGTTATTGATTACGGCCTAAGTAGCTACGGGCGTACATACAAGACTTACGTCAAGGACATTTACAAGTTACAGTTACGCATTTTAAAAACGATTGTACCCACAAGAATAAAACATGAATTCCAAGATAATGACACGGGTTTATTTAAGCACTGCCAAATTGTAAATGTCTTTGACAAGGTACGTTTACGTGTTATAAGTGAGAATTACCATAATTTAAGTAATATTCGTAAATACGAAAGACTAAAGTCTTTGCGTTGTTTGACCTACTTACCCACATTTATCGAACCTAAATCTAATAATGTTTATGGAGCGCGGACGTGGGAATGCATGCTGCCGTCTTACATGAATGATTTACCTATGGAAATCTGTAAAGTAATAAATGCGAAGAACTGTTCAAAAGTATTAAAAAGATACTTTCTAGATTGCAGTACGATCTAGAAAAAAAAAAAATATCTATGTACCTAATTGCATCGAGTTGCCGAGTCTGGCCATACCGCTGTTAAACCCGCGATGGTTTGTGTGGTATGTTTAACTGTTCAACAAGGATTTATTTATGTTTTGTTTTTGATTAATAAATAATAAAAAAAAAAAAAAACATACAGAATTAAAATAATACATGCATGCAAGATCTTAAAATAAGAGTGGCTCACGACATGTCTGCCATTTTTCATGGCGCGCAAATATCTTAGGTACAATTATTATTACTGAATAAATGATTTTTTTACTTTTACACTTATACATTAAATATCAAGTCACACAGTTAAACAATTTTCTTATATTCAATTCAATTATTTACATTATCCAATTATTTATTTTCACTGTCCAATATTGCAGAATACCATGAATGAATGTGTTCTTTAGGTACTCGGAACGACAGTCGCATCGAGTACTCGAAGCTGCCGCAGCGTCATCAGCAGGGCTTCGACCTCACCATCTCGTTCAGCACATTCGACCAGCATGGCGGGCTGGTGTTCTACGCGGCCGCCGACAAGAGCCCCTCGCAGTTCCTCGCGTTCTACATGAAGGATGCTAAGGTATGACCTTTGATTTTACACACAACATCCCTTTACCGCGTAGCCACGAGCTACACGCTCAAAAGATATACGTCTTGCGACAGCGACTGCGGAATAAACAAATGAAGGAAGTGGTTCAGAGTATGCCACGAGACACCACGACGCGACTTGCGAAGCAACTGACGGAAACAGGTGACGTGCGCGCGTATCTCTTGACGCAAGTCGCATCGCTCGATGTCGTGAACGGGGCCTTACAGGTTTTGACCCTTATCTCCAATGCCGTTGGGTAAAATAATACGATCGGAAACCTAAAAGCAGCATCCTGTGTTTGGTCAGCCATAGGGTCGCTGTCAAGGATCAAGTAATATTTTTTATTTCTTTTCCAGCTGCACTTCACCTTCAACTGCGGCGGTGAGACCGCTCTGATCTCATCAACACAGACGTACAACGATACAGCATGGCACGTGGTCACGCTCACTCGCTCGGCTGGTCACGGCAAGCTGGCGGTGGACTCTGAACTGGTTGGCGAAACCAGCGCCATCTGTAAAGCGCCCGCGTTACTAGCCGCGCCGTATTACTATGGCGGGCTCAGAGATCTCAACCAGCATATTATTAATAATCTCAAGGTAAGGTCATTCATAATAATTGTTCAATCATATTATTATTCTCTTGTCCTCATCCTAATTTAAGAAGGATCGGCGCTGTTAGGTGGTACAACACTACCATTCATTATTGTAGTGTAGCAACACTATCGTCACTACTGCTGACGCAATGCCCAACACACTAGCCTATAATAACGTATCTCAATAAAAGTATACTATAACTTAACTACTGGTGGACTTCATTCACCTGAGGGGCAATTCTCGTAATCAAGAACGACATGTTCACAGTCTGATCTCAGTCTCAATCTGTCAAAAATATATCTAGATTCCCTAAATTTTTGACAAGTTCTTGATATTTGTTTGTCGGCAAGATGAGACTGCGACTAGATTTTGAACGTTTTAAATTACGAGAATCAGCAGTGCGATTCTGTAACCATCTCACCGTGAAAACTTAGGTGAAGTCAGCGTGGAGTGAGCTGTCAATAGTGTCAATTCCTAGTAAAAACAAACTCATATCACCTAAGTTTTCACGGTGAGATTTTTACAGAATCGACCGGCTGCCTTCTAATCTCACCGAAGACGTCCTATCTACAATCGCTTCACGTAGTATTCAACCTGCACACGACCACGTTACAGTAGTGAAGGTTTCATACAACTCGATTCCTACCGGCTACCCTTTGGAAAATGGCACAGTCAGTATTCTATAGACAAATAATATATTCATACTAGCTGACCCAGCAAACGTTGTTTTGCCATATAGATTATTTCTAGGAATTTTTTGTTAGTTCGATTAAAAAAATAGTAGCCGATTCTCAGACCTACCCGATATGTACACAAAATTTCATAAGAATCGGTCAAGCCGTTTCGGAGGAGTATGGTAACTAACATTATGACACGAGAATTTTATATGTAAGATTAAAGATATCTACTCCGGCTTACCTCTTAGGGGGCGTCCATAAATTACGTGAGATGTTTAAGGGGGGGAGGGGGTCGAGTCAAATCTCATCTAATCTTACGTTGGAGAGAGGAGGAGTCTCGGCAAATATCACGCTATTTTTTTTCTGATTGAAACAAAAAAAAAATATACTATTTTGGTCCATTTAATCCAGATTGTACAAGCTTAAGATTTAATCTTAAGCGTATATCGTAATACGATTAAGATCATTCACTAATTCGTTCGAAAGAAAATAATTTCATTTATACTTCGACGTTATACATCTACTGATTGTCAAACCACCATATTTGTTTTATACCAAATAACAATCCAACGCGTTTACGTAAGAAACCCACATTTTGAAAAATCTCACGTGAGATTGGGGTATGGGGGAGGGGGTTGAACAAAATCTCACGACATCTCACTATACAGAAAATGTAAAAAAACACCTCACGTAATTTATGGACGCCCCGTTACAAATATTGACCCTTAGCTACTGCCACGTTACAGATGCAACGTGGCTTTTTCTTTCATACTTACCCACTTCTCTATCAGTCGTCATCTCGGTAGACACCGTCACCCCTTTCTAGCCATATCATCTTTCACACTGTCCTTTCCTCGTTGCTTTGGGCTTCATCTACTGTTATAACGGTAATTAGTTCATTCATAATGATGGTATTTTTTAGTTCTCAAGGCGTGTCCAGCCGAATTGAATACCAACCATATAGGTCACCACAGCTATTATGTCGTTTACTTCTCAATTCAGAAAATGTGGGTAAACGGCTTAGAGAGGAAATTGAGTTTTGTTATGATTCTCTGTATTTTTCCAAAGTTGTTGAAAGGTACAAATGAATTTCATTTAACATAAATTTTTCAATTACGAAAATGACTTGAAGTCATTTTCGTAATTGAAAAATTTATGTACGTATAATACGCGATGTTTTTCTTTACTATTTTGAGAGCAATGATTATTAAAAGAGGAAGATGGGTTATACTCGCTCCGCAAGCGGTACGTTAAAACTGGGCAAGGTAACACACCTGAACTCCGTATCGCGCCGGTGTCAACGGAAGCAACAAAATATGCCTGTCTCTTTCGCTCTCGATAATTACGATATCCCGTCCTACTTACTACTGCGATAGATAGTGTGCCGGTTTTGAAGATCTAATGTCGTTAGGTAACCTATCTACCTCTTTTTATTTATAATATAATTGACAATGCTGATGAAATAATTTACACAAACGATCCAGCATACTGTCGCTGCACCTTCCGGTAGACACACGACGACATATCGAACTATAATTTCCAGTTTTAGCTGACCTCACATTTTATAGGCTTTTCGTACAATGAGAAGTCAGCGTATACTGGAAATGTATAGCACGTATGCACGTATAGCATGTATGTGTACGTACTGATACTTACATTGAAACGTACTTATATTACAAACGTACGCAAAATACGCGCTTGCACGAGGAGTTGCGGACACCAGCCCACTATGCTATACTAATTACATTGAAATATCCTTGTCCAGGGCTTCTACCAGCCGTTCAAGGGGTGCCTGAAGGGGCTGATGATGAACGGACAGCACGTGACCGACGTGTCGTACCGCGTCAACTCGCTGCGCTGCGCCGACAACGTCGAGGAAGGAGTCTACTTCGGAGCCTCTAACAACTTGCATAGCAACTACTTGAAGGTAATACTTAAGCAGTTTCCAATGTATATAATTTTAGAAAAAATACTTTATTCGCTACAAGGTCATCACCATCTGCCTAGCCTTTTCTTAACTATGTTAGGGTCGGCTTCCAGTCTAACCGGATGCAGATCAATACCAGTATTTTACATGTCCATCTGACCTTCACAACCCAGTTACTGGGACACGATACCCCATGCCAAGACTGGTTGTCGGACTGTCGGGGTTCTGACTAATCGTCAAAGATCTACGAATGACACATGATACGATTACAACGTTTTATGCAATCTTTATTAGCACCAGTCATTCTGAAATTACCGTTACACTGACGTAAAGTTCATACTAGAATTTGAATAGATTTTACAGGTAAGTTTTGTGACATTTACTGTGTATATAGAGCAATGTTTGTAGTAAAACACGCATGTCAATGGGATTGTTTCCTGGAAGCTTCGCCGCGAGAGACCGTTGAGTGTTGTTGTGTTGTCACTGGTGAAAGTTATCTTGAATGAAAAGCGACAATACAAAACACTAATAGCCATCACGCAGCAAAGCTATTAACAAGAAACTCAATTGGCAGCTAATGGAAAATCATCTACGCGGAACTAATGTCTGTTTTCTTCCCCATTAAAGCTCCTCGAAAACTTCAAAGTTGGCGACGAGGTATCGATTTCCATGGAGATTCGTCCTCGCAACAGCACGGGACTGCTGCTTAGCGTCCACGGCAAGAAGGACTATCTGGTCCTCGAACTGCTGGAGAACGAGGTCGTTGCCAACGTTGAGAATGGAAACGGGCCCTTCCGTGCGAGTTACTCGCTCGGCAACAAGTTCGCGCTTTGCGATGGCAACTGGCATAAGATACACGGTAAGCTAATTGTGGGGTAATTCTCTTAATGAGGGTTTTCTGAAATGACGTTCGCTAGGTGGCAGCACTGGCACGTCAGGTCCAGTCATCTGTCAAAGAGCCTATATTTTCTTTAGTCATGACTGAATGATGAACGTCATCATATATTTTATATTGGAAGACCTCTTGTCACAGTGGTGCCAACTGGTGTCGTAAATTTTCACGAAAACCCTCATTAAACGAACGTTCGTATTCTAATCTCGGTGAAAAACCTCTAGTTTTCCTACATTTTTATTAACAACATTTTGATATTGGTTGTGGCTGAAATAAGATTCGACTAGATTTTGAAGGTTTTTATTACGGGAATTGGAATTCTGGTTATTCATAACCGATACTAAGAGTGCTACAAAGATCTTTTGGCGCCTGAACGACAACAGTTGGCGGCTTTAGTTTCCATTTTGCCACGCGTAAACTGCATTTCTCTTCTTTGTTAAAACTTTAATCTCAACTCGTATCCAAAGCTTTAAAACTCGTTAGTACTTATATGTTAACCATATTATTTAAAAAAGACAGCACCTGTCACTGGAAGCTTCTGCGCTTTTGGGCGGAGCTAGGCTGGCTCTGTTAGCCAGAATCCCCACGCACAACGGACCGAATGGGAGTCTAAGTGCGGAAAAGGGAATCCCCTAATCATCATCAGCACCTGTCATTACAGTGAATAACAATTCGGGTAGAATGCTACTAGGATCTTTTGCCGCCTGAATGACATTGACAGGGTAAACTTTGTATATTTTGGCTAGGCGCATCTATAGGTATCAGGTAGAAAGAAATAAAACTCAAGAAATATTGATAAAAAATAACATTTATTGTCTAAATGGAAGTTAATAACGTAAATAGTAACTATTTACTAAGTAATTAAAATATAATTTCAAAATAAAAATTAAGTACCTACTTAATATTCTTAAAGTGTAATTAATTAACATTTTTAGTAAAATGTAGGTACATTTGAAGTATTACTTTTATAATATTTTATTACTTCATAAATATACTAAAAATGTTTATAATAACTATTCTTAAATGTTAGTACTCATGACATCTGTTTTCATAAAACTGAAAACACTCGAGAAATGTAATTTTTATTACAATAGGCAATATTATTGATCGATATATCATCGTCATATGATATCGATTTGAATTAAAATACAGTTCAGAAACACAAAATTTTATAGACTTCAATTTATACAATTTAAGAAATACAGAATCAAACATCTTGTCGGAATACAATTATGTGTTACTAGCTGCGCCCCGCGGTTTCACCTGCGTAAATGTCGATCCCGTGAGAATATCGGGATAAAAAGCCTATATGTTAATCCAGGGTATCAGCTACCTCCATATAAAATTTTATCAAAATTGGTCCAGCCGTTTGAGCGTGAAGAAGTAACAAATACATAAACATACACACACACTCACAAACTTTCGCCTTTTTAATCTTAGTGTGATATTTACCTCACAAATAAAATTTACTTAGTCATTATTCTTCATTGAATAAGATTAATTTATGAATGCTTACATTTCTGTCGAGAGTACTCTCCGCTAATAGTAGCAGAGAGTAATCTCGACAGAAATAGGTTCCGGTTCATCCGGTTAATTACATAACTGTCGAGAGAATAGACTCTCGACAGTTATGTAATTAACCGAATAGACGACATTTATATTGTAAATAGGGTTAAAATTCTGAATTTAGACATTAAAAAAATGTGTAATTTTGAATGTTTCCAGTGGTGAAGTCGCTGTACGTGGTATCGGTGGGTGTGGACGGGCATTTCTCAAAGCCTGGGCTTGGCGCGTACTCTTCCACGGACACTCGCTCTGCGCTGTACATCGGCGGGCACGAGCGACCTCTGCACAAGGTGCGCGGCGTTCGCTCCCGCCGCGGCTTCACCGGCTGCATCAAAAACATCATCATTGGAGAATCACCCGTCAAAATACCACTAACAGCCGCCGGCAGAAACACACACATCGGTGTTTGTCCCGTCGACTAGCGGAATTTCAACTAAAATCATCGAATACTACAATTATCCAAAGAAGAATTAGCAAATCTTAATTTTATGTAATTTTGTATGTAAATCCATAAAACATCGATTAAGTGCCATCCATATCGTCACGCGGCTCCTCCCCCCGTCCTTGTCACAGGTGGTCATTTGTGCGAACCTAGTGTGACGAGTGACGACATATTCTGCAATTACATAAACCGTATAAGTAATACACTGATAGAGTTGGTAATATTTTAAAGTTTTTCGTTTGAGATGAAGTTGAGTTAGATTTATACGTGTGCCGTCATGAAACTGATGACTCGTCCCAACGTTGTCACACTTGGTTATCCTTCCCTCCCCCTTAACGTGTGACGTAATTTATGGATGGCGCCTTATAATAATATATATCGGAGCTTTCACTTCTATGGATATGCTCGTAGTAGTTTATTTTATTATGTGTATGAATTCATATATTTATATCCAAGTACACTATTTTAAATAATGTCAATATATAAAATCATGTTTGTAATGTTTTTGTAAGAAATTTTGCTGTGAATTAATTCAATTGCATTTAAAATGGAGGACTGAACTTGCAAAAGAAGAAAGTGTAAGCGTTCCGACAAACATATTAAGACTTTATAACTGTTATTATGACATTTAAAATTGGTCTATGTAAACGAAAATTATGAAAAATATCTTTACCATTCAGATGGATTTCTTATTTTCTTGTCATTCTTTTTAGTAAGGGATTTCTAGGTCAATAAAATTGCGCCTCCGCTCCGCTCTGTCTCCCGCGCCCCGTTGTAGTGTAAGTTCTGCTTTAGTGTCCTCCAACGTCTGCACATAAATCCTTCTGGAACTGCACCATTACATCTCAACATAGGACCTTCTGGAATTACGCCACAAAATCTAACCAGGGGCCTAAAAAGGCCACTTTGGCAGAATCATAAAAGGATAACATTATGAATCAATATGGCGAAGACAGTCAGTGTTTTTCTTTTTTTCGCTGCACTACGTAGGTATAATCAAAGAGAATGGATTTGGATTGGATTGATTGGTATTTTAGCACAGACAAAAAAAATAACTGAAAAATTGTTCACCAATGGGATCGATTAACTTAACAGTTAACTGTCCATTATGATTCATAATGTTATCCTGTTATGATTCCGCCAAAGTGGCCTTTTTAGGGCCCCCGGTCATTGGAGCTGCGTTATTACATGTCAACATAGGTGTTTCAGGCATGTCCGTGACTACCGCCGGACCACCAACGCTAATCTAAAATCGCTTCCATATTTGGTAAATAATTAGTACTCAATTAGTACTAATTAGTACTCGAACAACATAACTGGTACCTTAGTAGTTTTCAAGAAAATCGACTTTGAAGGTAGTCCTGCGGTAGTCACGCTCCCTTCAGCAGGACCACCATAAGCGCCAAAAAAGGGGGCACGCTACAGCTATTCTAAGTATACAAATAATTAGTACCCTTATATGTGATGTATTTCGTAAAAAAAACAAAAACTGTAACATTCATATTTACCGAGAAATCAACGATGATAACTTTCTCGCAATTGTTCAGCAGGACCACGACTTTGAATGTTGATTCCAAGTTAGAGAAGCTTGTCGCTTTCCTCAAACCTACATAGAAAATTAGTACCCTGCAAGATAAAATTAGTACCAAAAATTCAAAATTAGTACTCCAGTAGTTTTCGAGATATACCATGCCATTGGTGGGGTGGCGGTAGTCACGGTGGCAAATTTTCATTTCAAGATTTCCCTATTAAAAACTCTGTGATATCTTCCCAAATTTATACAATAGTATTACTAAAGAAGTTATAGCGACCAAAAATTCAGATTCCTAAGTTGTATTTTAAGAGAAATTAGCTTTCATTACTTTTCCAGACCTACTAAATCTCCGCGTATAACCCGACCAAATTAAGTCCGATCTTTGTAATAAAGATATTTTGTACAAAAAAACTTATCATCGCTGCCTGTACTAAGATTTTCTTCGCATCCTGCTACTTCAGCATCATCATCAAAATCGTAGTGGGAATCTGAAATCAAAAGACACAGTTCCAGATCTGTTATATATTTTTGCTCGTTAATATCTAGCTTAAGTAATAACAGCCGCACGAGTCGATTGATCAGGTTAAGCTTACGCTTGCCGTGGTTGGTCCGTAAATGGGCGACCATCTTCACATATCAAGACCTCGCCGTGCCTCGGAAAGAACGTTAAGCCGTTGGTCTCGGCTGTCTTTCGTGGATCCTTGACAGTCGTTACGGCTTGTCAGAAGCCCGAAAGTCTGACAAACAGTCTTACCAAGGGGTATCGTATTTCTTAGTAACTGGGTTGTGGAGGTCAGATGAGTAGTCGCTCCATGTAAAATACTGGTATTCAGCTGCATCCGGTTAGACTGGAAGCTGACCCCAACATAGTTGGGAAAAGGCTAGGCAGGTGATGAGTATCTAGTGCTTGCTAGTGTTAGTAAAAATTTGTGTTTGGAATTATAACACCAATTTTTAGCCGATCCAAACTAATCGGACTTTTGATATTACGTACAATATCAAAATTAAAATAAAAAAACATGGCAAAAAAGCGTTATTTATATATAGAATCATCGAAATCATTAAAAAGATTCCTACTCTGCCCCTGATGTTATTGGTAATTACAGTAAGTCACATATTACAGTAAGACGACTTACTGCAATTATAACATCGGATGCTATTCATGCTATGTACAATAATACTTCATTAAAAAATACCAATAACCATATCGCAATACATTACATTCATTAATATAACAATAAAATAATTTATCATTAGGTAATTCATCAATGGAATACATAGCTAAACGTGTATCCAATAAAACATCTCTAAATTTCTCTTTAAATAAGTTGTCTTATATAAAAGTTCCTCTTGCTAACATCAAAACAAATCTTTTTTAACAAATAATAATGATATTTTTTTATAAAATAATGTAAATAACCTGACAGTTTGAAAACAGATGGGTATTTATTATCAGTTTTTGTGGTACAAATACCCAAAGTACAAATTGCTGTATACCTAAACAGATAGATAGATATCCTGTGCACTGAAAAGACGAACAACAGGGCACAACATACATAGACACCAGTAGGTACCATTAGCGATAATCTGCAGAAGAATATTTGCCGCAGCAAACGTGATACTTACTCTCTCATATTGCTTACACCGAGAACATCGCTCGAAGGCCGCGCTGTGTTGAGAAGCACGACAGACAACAGACGGTATCAGTCTTTGGTATCAGCCGTCGTCTCATCTCTTGTAACTATCTCAAAATAAAATTATATCCTCGCTTGTGAAGCATAAAACAAAACTTGGATTTAATGACAATGATCTAGTCAAGCTTACTAGAACAATAAGCCGTAATATCTCGATGTAAGGGCTGACACCATGGTCCCACTGTGACACGAATCCAGCCACATCCCTTATGTCTGTGCATTCCTCAGCGAAGTGGATTGGTGGGCTGTTTATACACCTGTAAATGAAGTAATTGATTAGTATGGGTCATAACGGATTTAAATCAATAGAAATTATCCTTACCTGGAGTACGTGTAGTGTAAGTGCCAAAGGGAGACATGGATGTAAGCAGTAAAAAGCAAGATAAGATAAAATATTGTGTACAAAAATAAAGCCCTTGAGCATTTTAATTCCTATCAAAAAGAACCTTCCTTAGATCCAGTTTCTATTTAAGGTTCCGATTCATGGTCTTTCGCATTTTCATGATTTCTATCGTTGCTCATCGATTTAGTTTCGGTTTCATTTCTATCCCTTTTCATTTTATGTTTCAGAATATGTTAAATTTTATTTGCCCCCGAGGTTTACGGTTTCTGCAAACAAAATATCCTAGGCTTAGGAGCCTAGGATTATAGTAGCTTTTTCACGATTCACGGAAGATGGCGCGCCGAAAAAAATGTTCTGGGACGTTCCAGGCGATGTCATTACGGAGACGCGTGAGTGGTGAAGCCAGCGAACTGTCTTACTTGTGTAACACTAGCAGGGACTGGAGACTTTACAAGAGCATCTACCTTTCTTGGATTAGGTCTTACGTTACCATCTGTTATAACTTATAATATTACCCAAATTATCAACTGACTGTTTAAACAAAAGACATTTGCCATCTATTGGCCAGGTTGTGAAATCAAATTCTCAGAGTATTGCTGAAAGAATTTGACTAATTTCGACTTTTCTTTTAATTTAGTATCTAAAGTACTCTGTATACTTACTTAAATATTAATCCATCAGCTGTGAAGAAGATGCGTGGTACATTTAGGTGTAGGTACCTATGTACTGATTTCCGCATCAAGACCTCGAACAAGTCTGCCCATGAGTGACGAGTGATGTTGGTGTCCTTCGATATTAGCATTATTTTTTGCTTTGCGTAGAAACTACACCTAATACATAGTAAGCCCAAGCTCGTACGGGCGATTTTTCCCCCCAACGATATATTTTCGCGCACTTACACACAACAGTATGTATTTATTGACGCGTTTGGATGCGCTCTGAGGCATAAGTGTGAGTTTTTTCACTCACGTTCGATTAGGAGCGCGTTAGAATTTTTTAAGGGAAAAGTTATAGCGCCACCTGGTGGTCACTAGGAGAAACCTTATTTCCCATACAAAATTCTAACGCGCTCGCAATCGAACATGTGTCGAAAAACTCACACTAAGGCCTCTGTTGGAATCTCAATGCTCGGCACGGTAAGATATACGGCTAGAGAGATAGATTGCATTCCGGGGCCTTCCTCGGAATACAATCTATCTCTCTGCCAAATTTTATCCGTTCAGTGGTTTAGGCGTGAAAATGTAACATACAGACAGACAAACGAGAGTTACTTTCGAATTTATAATCCATTGTAAGTATATCTAAGTTTTTCACTTATTGAGAAAATATTTTGGGGTACCTATCGAGAAAGGAGGGTCAAAAATGGTTCGTATGTAGAGTGATAAATTAAGATAGGTAGGTACAGTCCGCAACAAAAGTCGATTAAAACTTCAGTTTTTTTAATCTTAGTTATTGAGCAAAATATTTGTTCAAAATTGCAGCAGACATACAATTTTTAGAATAAGTACAAACTCTTTGTTACACATAATAATGTGAAAGCTAAAAAGCAGTTAGTTTATTGAAAAAAATGTAGTCAATATAATAACATTTAAAAATGACAGTGTTGGAGTTTTCTTGCCGACCGTACGTCAATTTGAGTGTAGTTTTTAACTTTGTAATTAACGCCGTGGTTCTTATAGGAACCAATTGCTCTACCTCTATTATTAGGGAGATTTTTGATACTGACCAAACTCATTGAATGGCCCTGTATAAACAAATAGAGTAGGTCTGACAGAGTTGCTGAATGCAAATTACCGGTTAAGGGGGAAGCGCTAAGGTAGCCCGCGAAATTGACATTTTCTTACGTTTTTTGCAATTTGCTGGTCGGTATTGAGTTGTACGTCGATCAAAATACGATTCGCGGCAGTAACAAAAATGTATTTACAGAATCATAATCATTAGAATCAGTATACAACTTGTTAGATTAGTATAATCCCAAAATGTCAAGATTTCATGAAATAGTCATTCTGTGGGATTACTTGGTCTTAGAGAGTTGTGTTGATGACTTTAATGATTATAATTCTGTAAATACATATGTATTTGTTACGGCTGCGAATCATAAATTAATCAACGTACAACTTAATACTGACCATCAAATTGTAAAAAACCTAAAAAAATTGATTTCGCGGGCTACCCTGATGCTTTCGCCTTAATAAAAAAACATGAATATTTTTTTTTAATTTTATTATGCAGTAATTAAGTCGTGCTGATTATTGATTCAGAGAAATGTTAGTGCAAACGTACAAGTATGTACATTTTAGCCCTTAGCTAGATTTTTTACAAAACAATTTGACATCTTAAAATGCTTGTAACGTTCCAAATATCTCATTGTTCAACGTTACGCCGGTCTGACATTCACTTACCTTCTCGCAATTATGATGTTTCGTCACTCGTCAAAAGATGTTATTAGTAGTACCTACATTCAGCGAAATACAAAACTGTCTATTTCAAAAGTATCGATTCAAATAATGATACAATAGGTAGCCTGTGCTGGAGTTATGAACACATACATATGTCAACATTTCAACCGATACGAAGCATACAATTATTCTCCTATTTCGCATAATTTAGAAATGTCCAATATGTAATGGAAATAATTTTGTAGCCACGAGAGTCAGCGTGTTCACCGCTAGGAGTAGGATACAGCATCACATAGGAAAAACTTAGGCAGAGGGTACACATTGACAACAGAACTAACGAAATGCTCAAAGTATTAAGTGAAACATTCCTCTCACGCGGTTTTGAGTCTCCATTTTGGAAGACACAACCTTCGGTTTTGTGTTAGGAAGGTAAGAAGATAAGGAGAACGAATGGTAGTAAGACAAAGGGAGGGACATGACAATAGGGAAGGTGAAGAATGGTGGGAAGGTGAAAAGGTGAAGGGGGCAAAAGAGGGAGGGGAAAGAGCGAAGAAATAGTGGAAACGAGAGAAGAAAAGGGACGAACAAAAAATTATTTTGGCCGTGCATGAACCATATATAGTCAATTCTCATAAGTGACTTACAGGGTGAACATTGACACCAAGAGAGGTGAAGAGGTGTACCTACACTTAGACAGAAAACATGGTAATGAAGAAGATAGACGAAGAAAAGTGGCACCTCTTTTACAAGCAGACTAGATGGTTAGAAGGTATTCTAGGTATGCTGAAGCGCCCTGAATATTGAGACAAAGGTGAGGAAGTTCTTAGGTTCTTATTTGGCTCAGGATAACAAGAAGTGAATTACAAGAATAGAGGAGACGCGGTCAAAGAAGTGTAGACGAAACAGGTAGCCGATTCTTGCTCAGGGTTTAGTGGCTTGGACAGAAGAGGTGGTGCACACGATCTTATATATGCCATGAAGAGAGGTTGGCGTAAGTTGATTGTAGGTACCCAGATATAAGACTTATTCTCAGAGCGCAGAATTTACCTAATAGACTAAAACTAAAGAGTTAGAGAGAAGACTGGAAACAGTTGACTGATGACTTGAGGAAGAAGAAAAACAGAACTTTTTTTTGTAATAAATTTTAATTCATGTCTGAAAGGGGTGACATTGTGAAGAATATTTCAAAAGGAGCGGTGCTGAAACGTACATACTTATACTGTTGGATGTTATACCAGAACATAGATATGGTACAACAGCTCAGCGAACAGATAACGAGACATCGCGTTTATTTATATTCGTCTGTCGTTCTTTGTTGTTTCGAACCACACCACTCCAATACACGATTTTCAGGAAAAAAGATTCTGCTCTTATCTATCTCCCGTGTTATAAATGTCCTTAAAATTAAGAAAAACGTAAATTATACATCACTTGTAAATTATACCACGTACACCACAATCAACAAAGTAACAACACAACATTTTATCAATTTACATAAAGAAATACATTTACAAATAGTATTTATACGCAAAACTAAACCTAAATGATACAATAATATTTGGTAACACGGAAAAAACACTTTTCACTTGTAATTGGTAACCATATAACTAATACAAATAAATAACATTCAAACGTTTCATCGAAATAGAACCAAATTCTACATTCAAATTTATCAAAAGACACAAGCAATTATACGGGAAATTATTTATAATTTAGTTTATTTAAGGCAATAAGTGGTTATTTTTGGAGAGTAAATTAAATAGAAATCGTATTTTTATAAAATCAACACTGAACGTGACGCATCGACGTGCTTGAGAAACTCGGAATAAAACAAACAGAGCTGTCTCTAAATTTTACTCGCAGTGGATCAGGCGTGAAAATAGTGAAGAGAAATAATTTGTGACAGACTAGGTATGATGAAAATACAACAGAAAGGAATTTAACGGAAAGCGCTTTACTGTTTACCAAGCGCTCTCCATTATTTTAAAAATTTTGAAGGTAGAATTTTGAATCCGTCTTGGAAAACACCATCCATCACGATGGATAGTGAAGATGACCTATATGAACTGGATGTCCCCAAACCGTGAAAAATATGCTTGAATTTGTAGCAGTATAATTTCCGATGATGTTCCGTTTATTAAGATGATTCACAAACTGCTTTCAGGTTCATTACATTCCCTGTGTCGCTGACCGTGCTGTGCTATCGTCAGAAATCACCTGTCGCAAGTATGATGAAATAAGTAACCCTAACACCGGGCCTACTAAATTGAGAATTTGAATTAGGAGACTGCAAATTCTCAATTCAGAAACCGGGTATAAGCAGAGGCCGAAGCGTCAACATTTAGTTATTAATGCCAATTTGTTTTTAACTGGTAGGGGCTTAGGAGAAACCAAAAGGTCCATCGACACTGCATGGAAGCAAGGTCCCCGCGCCTTCCCGTGTGCTACATGCAGTCTTACACCTATGAATACGTCCGCTGCGTGCGCGTGTATCGCACATCAGAAGGTTAATCCCCGTAGTAAAAAGTTCAAAATGTAGTCGCAATCTTATGTCAGCCACAATTCAACAAATGTTATGTGGTATATTTGACACATTGCCACTGAAATGAGAATGAGAACGTTCTTAAAAATACGGGAAGCCTCCGTTTTAGAAAAGACTCTTTCGGTAGAGTGTAGTCTCTGTCACAGAACTCGCGATGATAGTGAATATAATGTAGGAGGCGAAGTATGTAAGCCCACGCTCTACAAGGCAGTTTTCTTAAAATCAATGTGCCATATCAACAAACGCATACTTTATAAGTTACTACTACTTTATAAATACTTTTTCATAAGTTGGCATTTCGAGAGCGTTACTAGCGCACGAGCGGAATGCTCACAGATGCGAACACTCTTAAAAAATAAAAACACCAATCACTGCCTTTTTAGTAACAGAAGAATTTATACTAAGGAATGAAACAAAATTAAACAAACTTAAGGCTTAGACGTCCATATCTATTTAGGTTCTTGATTTGGTTTTAATTACTATATTTTAAGTCATATAGCATTGATTATAGACTAGTCGATTAATATAAATATGCGTTATGCAATACATAACCGAAGATGACACCAAAATTGTGCCAGTACAGAGCAAAGGCTAACTTTAGACTTCGATACTAATATCTATCAAGACGTTGCTAATAGACAAATGCAATGTTTTGATAGATACAGCTTTTTTTACAAAAATACACGCCCTGGCGCTGTCCCTGGGCCGCTCTAGCCTCACGGTCGCGGAATGAGGCAGAGCGACTACGAAAATCAAACTTAAAATAGTGACAGTACATAAATGACATGAAAAAAATACATCCAAATCTTAACGCTAGACTTACAACTAAATAAGATTGCAACTTGTAAAAAAACACGATTAACGAAACAACACAAATGTAATAGAATGTTACCCCTCAAGACAGGAAACCGAACAAGGCTATGGGTCAATAAAACAAACGAGTGTCAACCAAAAGTAGTAATGCTTGTGCCGAGTTACTAATATTAGCCCAATAACTCTCCCCTGTCCGAGACGCGGAACGCTGTGGCGTCTCAGGCTAAAGGCAGGTCATTTATTCTTGTTGAGATTTGTTAGTTAGGAGGGAGTAAAAATCCGAGCTGTGCTGCCCCTCAACTGATGTGCGGCAGTCCTGGGGGACTTCAAAACATGAAGATATAATGTGGTTTAGATATAAAACTTTTACTCAACAACATTGGCAATCAGTTTTATCAACTTAACGAGCGTTCAAAATCATTGACTGAGTAGATCCTTCCTAAAGAAGAAGTGACATGAAATACGTGCTTCATTACCCAATAGCAACCCAGTTTGTGGTTGGCAACCATAAGAAAGTATCAGTCACGCATCCCATGTAAGATTACAGCATGGATCAAAGTTGGTGGTGATGTTAATCTTTAGATGACATACTACTCTGTAGCGGTATCTACAAGCCACATGCAAACAACGCGTCATACTGACGTCACGCAAAATCCTGCATCTCGCAAGCAGAGTTTACCGCGCAACTAGCATAGATACAACGACCCGTCATGAATCATTGGGCAGTTGCCCGCCAGACACAACACCTGTCTGCTCGGAGGATCCTCCTTTTTCTATAGAGTATGATTGAACTTTACACCCTGTTCCTCATACCTCTGTAACTCCTTTTGCAAGCCCCTGGTCAAAGATGCTGAACGCCAAAATAAAACAGTTGCAACGCCTATCGTATAGATATTAATAGACATCGATAAATTACACAAAATATTCACAATGATATAAGAAATATATGTGAGTAATATACCAAAGACCGTTGATGATCCACTACTTTCTTATTGCTTATATTATACCTTGAAGACAAAACAAACACCAACAGGGACTGATTATGGTCCGAGTACGACGACCAGTTGCTGTTGGTGACCGATTTTCTGTCAAGCTTCAGCCCATTTTACGCGACTAAAGCGACTGCGAAGAGGAAGCGTCAGTCGCGCAACTGACGCAACATAGACGTCGCGCTTGTGTTTAAATGTAGCCACGGCGGCCAATCTTAACGGGAGACAAGCCTTCGGCGCGGGAGATATTATAGTGCACAAGTATGTGCGCAGACACAGGTGCTCTCCCTCTTCCCTCACTCTCATAGCCCGGGACGGCAATCCGACACGACCGGAGAGAGATCAGGCGCAGGATCATCGGCTTAACGTGCGGCGTACGCGAAACTGGAGCTACGCGTCTTATGAACCACAGATAAAAGATGAATGCATCGTTGTCGCTTTCCAAACGTAAGAGATGTAAAGGTTCGCGTTGTATGTTGTTGTTGTGTGTTCGCCGCTTCCCACGCCGTTGTCAATTCAGTTTGGCCAGAGCTTTAGTCCGTGAGACTCGGCCACCAAGCAGCCGTCTCATGTGTGTCGTTCGTGTTCCGAATATGTGCTCAGTCCTTATCAATGTCATACCAGCGATAACAACGTGATCGAGTCAGCGAGAGTCTGTCGTTTTTGAGACTGTTAATTTATTTTGTTCTATGCTCTGTTCTCGCTGACTTCCGAACCAATTATTATCGATCATAAAAGTTAGCTTTATGTTAAATCTAAAAGAGACTGACAGAGGCTGTAGCTGCCAATTCAGACAGAACTGATAACTACAGCGAACTAGAACACTGAATAGATCGGAAGTCACGAGTACAAGGATCTGTCCATCCTGTCGTCGCCTGGGTCTAGACTATTGTGACTTAGGGGCTATACTCAAAGTAATACACATAACTGGAAGAATTAGCCTAACACCGATTAAAATATAAACTACATATATTTACAATACGTTACACCTAAATAAATTATACAAAACAAAATATTGCAACAAGAGGTATTGAGAATGTCTTCTGCGTATAGACGACGGCCAAGGCTTGATGTTAGAAGGTCACAGATGTTATATTCCTGAAACAAAAAGAATAACACTCGATCATAAGCACTTGCTTTTCGTATGAAAATGGCTTATGTAGTTCATAAGCAATGTAAGTTTATAACCACTCGCTTTTGTGTCGGCAACGTAGAAAATAACTGGTTTCCGACTGGGTATAAAAAGTAACCAATAAATGACAATTCTCTGTAGTTGTGTATAAAATCATACCACAGTTTACCAGCGGTTTTCTCTTGCTCGCTCAGTACATTGGTATATTTTGTTCTCATTCTAACAAAATTTACTATAAGTCGTTTTTAAAGATTAATGCATTGGGGTTGGCTCCGCCCATGAAATAGATTTCAAAATGGAGTAAGTATAAGGAAACTTATCGTTACAATATTGTTGTTTTTTTAATAAAGAACGACATTTCGTTTTTCGTTAAAATTAGTAGTTCTCTTACTTTTTTTAAATAAAGTATAATATTAGTAGATCATAGCCATCCCAAAGATGAGATTAAAACATATCATCAGTTTGGTTTGACGTTAAAAACATATTTGACTTACACCAACAAACATTATTTCATTATATGACTGACCTCTATCTTCAAGAAACTTTTAGAATATTTCAAAGAGCTCCGAGGATCGTTAACGTCCTCACGCACTCGGTCATTAGACTACGTAAACACTCAGCAAACTAGAGGTCGCGGGGAGCGACGCCTTCCCCTTTTTTTTACTTTTTATACTCAACCACACGCGAGCGGATATAAATTGCAAATGCTGTATTAAAACAAGAACACATTGTCTGTGACAAGACAATAAATAGCTTGGCATTATGTCGCAAGTGTCACTAAGAAAACGTAGCAAGCAAGTCGCTTAAATACTTGAAGATACTGACCCAGCTACTGATGTTGGCTCTCGACGATCAGCATGATGGATTGATGTTGTTGAGGGTCAGCGTGAATGGTGGGCACTGAGCGCAAGCACTCGATCTGATGAGCCGCCCAGTCTTTCTTCTGGCAGTACGTCGAGCAGTAAGGTGTACGCCGGCAAAGAGAGCACTCGGCAGATGCCTCGCGGTTGCAATTTGCACACTACATGGACAAACTCTTTTATTATGAGGGGTAAGTACTTTTGAGAATACTACTCATTTCCCACTTTATGACCTATAGAATGATGAATTTCATTTTTATTTTCATAATTAAATACATATAAGGTTTAAGAAAAATTGTGTAAAATATTTTAAGAGACAACTCGTTAGGCTAAATAAAAATAATACACTTGCGACAGCTTCACAAATATGAAAAATAAAATTAAAGTGTCATAACCAGCTGAATTTTGGTACATTTATTCTGTATATTATAGTATTGAATCATTACCTAGAACTCCCCAACCCTCCCCCGCTTGCAGCCTGAGATATACCTACAGGGTGTAAGGGTGGATTTTGATCAAAATTTATATATATATTTTTTTTATATTTTTTAAATATATATAGGTATTTCAACTACTATTTTCTTTTTAAACTTGTTCTTTTTAACCTTTAATGACAATGGTGGAAAAACGACTTGCAGACGATCAAATAATAAGGGGTAACACCATGAAGGACCTCAGTATAATACTAGGTGACGTCAGTAGGGCTTCCAAATGAGTGGGCCTTAAAATGAAGATTGACAAAACAAAGGTCGTGTTAAATGCAACACCCACTAAGAAGATTGGAGTTAACACGCGAAGTTGATGACGCTCATGTTGACCTAAGACAAACTGGTCAGTAGTTCTTACTTCGAGAAAGAGAATCGTCAAATCGGACTCTGCTGAAAAGCGTCAAGGAAGAATATCTTTTCGTGACAGTTACCGCAGTGTCTCATGACGAAAGTCTGACCAGTGTGTGTTGCCAGGGATGACTTATCACTGAAACGTGGTCGCTCATAATGGGGCCCCAATAGAAGGCTGAAAGTCACCCAAAGGGCACTGGAGGGGGCTATGCTTGGAATTTCCCCGCGTAATCGAATCAGAAATGAAGAGAACCGCTGGAGAACCAAGGTAACCGACAAAGCCCGGAGAATTGCCAAAATTAAGTTTGCAGAGGGCAGGGCCCATTGCTCTGGAGTGGCGACCGCGTACCGGAAGGCCACCTTGTGGAAATAAGGTGGATTGATAACCTTGTGAATGCCGCAGCAATACGCTGGATGCGAGAAGCACTGGACTGGTCGATATTGCGACATTCATTATTTATTCTGGTCATAGGCCCCCCCAGGCCTATGACCAGAATAAATAATGAATGTCCTATGGAGATCTTTCGGCTGGAATGATGATCATGACTTTACCACTATGAATCTAAATATTAAACCATAAACATTCATCATCTACTCAAGACATCGCAACGCAAGCAAGCATATAAAAAACCCGTATACACTGTCGTTGGTATTTGCAATTAACGGTCACGGAGAGAGGTGGGAGCATTGTATACGGCCACACGTCATTACCAAAACATAGCAACGGCCAACTGAATGAACTTTCGCGCTCCTAAACAAGAGGTTGGAGGCGTGGGAGGGCGGAGGGCGGGGACACCCACTACAACGCAAGCGACGGAGGCTCGGGGAGTGGGTATTAGCAAACCAATCGAGAATTATTTTCTAAATACTTATACAAATCAGCTGGTTATGGAGAATTTTGTGTCTAAGCCCTTCAAAATTCTGAGCTAAATTACTTGATAGGTAAATTGTTTTATTCATAATATCTCTTATAATATTTTATTATTTTTATAAAATCTTATAAACATGTGGAAGTTTTACCATCCGCGTGCCTTTATTAAAAATTTACTTTTTTTTGCTATCTGTAATTCCATTTACTTATTTCTTATTTAATAGAATCCAAAATACATAACTTTACTCTAAATTAAGTCTTTGAAATTCATTTTCTTTCATCTGATTTTATTTCTAAAACACTTTCCACCCTATATATAGGTATGGAGCATAAATATATTACTATGGACAGCTCAGCAATAATATCAGATTTCATGATTCATCCATTAATATATGACGTCAAATATAGGTATGTGAATCTTTTGTGGAAGTGGCAGCACAAATATTACGTGACATCGAAGGAACACCAAAAGACTGTTACATTTTTTATGATGCAGCATCCTGCGACACCAAAATAAAGGATGCTGCATCGTCTTCAAAAAATGTTGTGTCAATGC
The DNA here is from genome assembly GCA_963855955.1 of Luperina nickerlii. Classification (NCBI taxonomy): domain Eukaryota; kingdom Metazoa; phylum Arthropoda; class Insecta; order Lepidoptera; family Noctuidae; genus Luperina; species Luperina nickerlii. The sequence continues at coordinate 8,040,180 of OY979662.1, forward strand.
ACGTCTTGCGTCATACAAGCGTATTCGAACTTTATGGCGGCTCGGAACATGAGGCGATTCGCTGCGCAGTAACAAAATCATAAGTCAGCGGGGGTGATGGGTGAGATACTGCGCAGCGAGTAGCGCACTTCAGAGCCACCATAAAGTTTGACGCGAATTTCTGCCTTCTCCGTTATATTCAGAAAGAATCTGATCTTCTTTCTATTAAAACTCAACGTGACCAGTTTGTTTGTCACATTTAATTAAGATGGGCCCGCGCGCTGGTAACACTCCGTTGGACTATGATCATAAAAATTTTGTGAAGGTGAAGATATAAAAATTATTCTTAAAAATGTTAGTGCATAGGGCCTAGAAAAGTGACAATCGCTTTCAAAGCATTTGTTTTTCTACAACGACTTTCGGAATCTTACCACCAATTTCTGCCACTAGAGGGCAACATTAAACTATATCAAGAAGGTTGAAGTTCCTTTTTTAATATTTATGTACACTAAAGAGACCCTAGAGTACCTAGACACAGTCTGTGACCTACATTACCTGAACCCCCTAGAGTAAGAATTTGAACCTTATAGCGATTTCGGAATACTCCTTCATGTATTTCAATCAATGTTAAGCGATTTAAATCATTATATTTTTGTCGTTAAGGTTGAAAGGGTAACGAGTAGGTATGATTAAGCACCACGACTACTACCTATAATTTATCAAGGAGACGGTATATTGATAAATAAATACGTGATGGCTATAGTGTGCGTGCGCTCGGAATTTTTAAACTATTTTGAGTAAACTTTCATATGATAATTCTCTATGTTGTAAAGAAAATTCCATTGAATAACTCTTAAGCGTTATGCCTTGATGTCGAAAAAAGTAAAAAAAAATAAATATCTCTGCAATTTTTTTGTATCGAGAAAAATTAATTGAATCGTGTACTTATTCCTTTTACATGATAGGTACTAGACCAAAGAGCCAAAAATATATACCAAAATGTTAAATCCCTATTCCACATACTTAACAAGTTACACGAAATAGAAAAACCACATTTTTTTTCAATAAAATAAATGTGGTTTTTCTATTTCCTTAAAGTTAACACTAAAGTCACCTAAAGTTAAATGTGTACGGTGACAACGCACTTGTATACATTTTAATCACGAAAGTAACTTTTAAATTTTGTTGTTACCAAAACAGTTGTTTATACAAAATAGAAAACAATCTTTCTATATGAAAAATATTGGAATCAAAGTGATTGGTGTGAATGTTTTTGTTAAGACTTAAAAGGCGGCAATTTTTTTTTTAATTATATACATTAAATGTGACTAAATAATAACTGTATAATATTAATTAAAATTATTTATTTATTCATAAACAATGTCATTAACATTAATAAAACAGCTGCTTAATATATTGCGGTTTATTTTTACAACGTAGTTATCGTGCAATTAGCCACTTTTAATCATAACTAATTTTATAAAAATGTTAATAAAATTTTAAGTATTTTTTTCGTTTTAGAGTATCTAATACTGTCAGATTAGGGATAAGAAACGACAGGAAATATCCAGCTCAAGTAAGTGTACAAGCTATTGACCGGCCACCAAAAGGCCTCGACTTCAATCCTATAGAAAACATAGGTATGGGATCATGACGGGCTGAGATCGTGTCATCAACATGAGAAGATAATGAGACGAAACAATGAATGTTGAAACATGGTGGTGTGTGTATCAAGCTACAGATTACTGTTTTTGCATAAAGTTTTTATTACTGCGGTATGCGAACTCGGTTTTTATCCAATAAAGTTTGTTATCGCACAATCAGAATTAGCTAGTGTGTTTTATTGTTGTTGTTGTGTATTGTATTGTGTTTTATTGTTGTTGTATTGTGTTTGTTGTAAGTCTTGCGTTGGTGTTCTTGTTGTGTGTTTTGTGTTTTTGTTGTTGTATGTTTTGTGTTTTTGTTGTTGTATTGTGTATTTGTTATTGTCGTGTGTAGATATGTATCACGGGACTGGTCTGTCGAACCCGCGCGGCGGCGGCCGGCTTAATCAAGGGGGTTCAGCTAATCAACAAAACTATCTGTAGGTACTAGCGCATTAGAAAATGAAACCTATAAGTAATTTTTGTTAAAGGATATAAATAAATGAATTAACAGAACAACATGAAGTTTAGTTAATAAATATCTATCTATGGTTAGGTGACCCGTGACTGTTACTGAGAAATATCGTACTATTCCTACAACCTATGGTCATATTATTTTAGTGATAGCCGTTCGTCAGGGATAATTTTTTAACTGATTCATGTTTTTGAACACTTGGTTACGTTAAAAGGTTTGTTACAGTATTAACTACCAAATAAAATAGCTTTTATGGTCATTAAACTTGAGAGTTTAGAGAAATATAATTTTTTTATGTCGAAATGGAAAATTTCAGATACGCATAATAGTCTTGGACTTTATGGACTCCCGTGGATTTTCGCCTAAGCTAAACGTATGTGGTGCTTAAATGTTGCAAAGGGGTCACACTATCACGTCTCACGGAAGTAATACGTAAAATTACAAGTCCTGTATTAACAAGGATGAAATTAAGCCGAATCCTATTTGTTGCCGCGCGCAATTGACAGTTTACTCTGTGAAGAGGAAATGTTCGAGTGGTTTTTTCTCCATAGAAATGCTCTCGCCTGTTTTCTTTCTGGTTAATGACCATAAAGCATTGATTTTTACAGAGTAATAAATATTAACTACTTGTAGGTATGTCTCTATGTATTCCTTTTTGATGATACATTATTTTTATAAGCACTAGAACCCTCAAAAAATGCCAATTATAACCGCTGTGAACAGAGGCCTAATACAAATTTGATACCTACCTAAATATCAAAGAAAAAAGAAAAACATAGGGACACAGTATAATTGTATTTACCATCTTATTCGGTTTATGAAATATCTTTTAAATTTGTCCAATATTGGAGGAGGAAATAGGCGAGAGCCAAACCTCGAATAAAATCTTTTTACTTCAGGCGCTTTCGAAAGTCTGTCGACAGCATTTCCTCTTAATATGGTGCCTAGGTGGCACCATTTCAGTACATTTTTGTCTTTTCTATAATCGTTGTCTGATAGAATGTCACTTTCTCTAGGTCTTATGTCTGATAGAATGTCACTTTCTCTAGGTCCTTAGGTTGGTAAATTGTGCAGGTGCAGGTACAGTTGTGAAAGATTTTAAAGAATGTCGGAAATCGCGGGTCTTAGGTTAGCAGGTTAACTTTGATATCTAGGAATTGTCCAAGTGTTTTGTTAAGCGATTGATTGACCTAGTCTACAGACCCATGCATACCTATGATACAGATACAGTCAGTGTTAGTTTAAAAAAAAATCTTCGCATCCAAAATACCGCAAGCAATATTAGATCGAGTCCGATGAGCACCAGACCTGAAGATATTGTCAACGCAGGTTACCTTAATGTAATGTTTTTTTTTGTCGACTCGTCGCATACAAAATGGCGGATGTCGTGACTTGACATAAAAATGGCGTCGCGCACGTGCTGTTTGGCGACGCCTCATATACAAAATGGCGGATAGCGTGACTTGTCATAAAAATTGCGTCGCAAACGTGCTGTTTGGCGACGCCTCAGATACAAAATGGCGGATGGCGTTGATTGACAAAAAAATTATGTCTTACAATTTCACTACACCTAGGATGATAGCACAAAACATTGAGAAATTCCGTTGATACCCGATATTAGTACCTAAGCAAAATGGCCTATGAAGACTTAATATAACACTGACCTTTTTAGATTCAGTGTCGTCCACGTTGTGAAGAGACACTTGCTCGGAGTCCACGTGCGCGTCCACACTCGCGGCAAGCAACGCAGATGCTCGCTCTTGCTCGAGGCGCTCTAGCTGCCGAGCATTGACAACACGAACATCTTCGACGCACTGTTTTAATTCCGACGCTAACCTTACGAGGGTTTGACCGATGTCGTCCAGTCTTTTGACAACTCCGCTCATGTCGGGAAGCCCTAAAACAATTTTTTTTAAATCAATAACATAATTTGAATTTAATTGGAAAATTTCGAAATAAATCGCTATATAATTAGGGATACTTAATCAACCGTTATCTGCGCGCGGAAGACTACATGGCCATCTACGGCCAGCTAGGGCCGCAGATGGCCTTAGCAAAACACGACTAAACGCCGCGACGTCTGACTTGGAAATGAGTCAGCGCATTCCGCCATCCGCCGGATCGAGGGGCCTAACCGGTGCAGCGGGCGGTGGGGCGGTGGGACGGCGGGTGAGGGGCGGTGGTTGGGGGTCGGTTGGCTGTGGGTGGTGCCGTAGGGCGGTGGGTGGTCTGGAAGTACAAGTGCATAGGGTGGTAATTAGGAGGCGGTGGGATGACTGATGAAGGATAATGATTTCGGGTGTTTATACGTACATAGGCGGTTTAAACGAAACTTTAAGTGCATCTTCAGGAGACAAAATTTTTAAACGAACTAATTGTGCGCGAACGTAACAAAGAGTTCTATGATATTTAACGTTTTCAAGGTACTGTTTGTATGAAACGTGACCCATCGAAACTAATTATAAATTTAAAAAAATTGGAAAAATATAAAACGCGACACTCCCGACTCTAAACACTGTAATGACGTGAATTAGAAAACTAAACACTGATTTGAAACACAGGCTGGGGAGAAGCGTGGCCAATAAATTTAAAAATGCAGACACGACCTAACTCAACAACTGAACGAACCGAAGTGCCGTGACGCTGCGGGAGCTCCGGAAGGCTTGAGGCCGGGGCTCAAACAAAGCTCACACATGCGCATTGCCTATTTACGGTTTAGATCTCGAATCAGGCAAAAAGGGACCCTAGCAATGCTAGATTCGGTTGTATACCTATATCCTGTATTTTCCATTTAGGTCCTGTGGAAAGGGAAATCAATACAGCTCAAATAAACCTGCCCGGACCGCGTCGCTACGCAGTTCCGAAACAAAGACCTCGAAGTTTTATGACGGCTGAGCACCCAAAGACCCTTGCGTTTACAAATATACCTACCTAATCGTGTGGAGTAGGTCATGGTAGACAAAATTTTAGGTAGAATATATTGGCGCAAATTTTGGCACAAGATATATTTTTAAACATACCTACATATATTTAACACCTCGTTGGTCTAGTGGTCGTAACTGAGGCTGTTCTTCGTGTTCGTAGAAATCCCAGCCAGATCAAACAATACTTAGGTACCAACGGGGAGTTTTGGACTTAGTCCGGTATGGTATTAGGTTCACCCTTAATTACATGCCTACCTACTCCATAGCTATCAAAACGTGTGTGGGTGATATATAATACTTTTCTACCAACTCCTCCGAGATAAAAAGCGTGATGCTGATATTATAGTATTCTCAAAAGCTGTCTTTTGACCATAGGTAATATGTATACCTACCTATAAATTACCAACAATTCTGTCATCATACCTCACGGGCCATCGACCTTCGACTTTGTTTTCCTAAATTCAGTCAACCTTTCCGCGACCTTGACGTCTTGTGGAACGTGGGGTAGGTCCGCGGTCAACCGTCGCGCGTCGCCGCGACGTAAGAGAGATTTCGTAGTAAATTGAAATTATGTGGAGGTTCCGAGTTTCTTTTTAACAATACGCTCATTCATATTTTAACAATAGCTAATGAGGTTGCCGCGGTGACGATTTCCCGAGGGGACTGAAACGTAATGTGACGTAACGTTCTCGATTATTGCGTTCTAGTAATGTTACTCTCTCTCGTTTATGCGCCGCGCAAATCGCCGGCTGCCTTTGTCGTCATGGCAACACTATGCCGCGTTGCGTTTACTTTGACCACAAAGTAGATATGAGCGCCGCGCCGGCGCGCCGCCGTCGCCGTGAGTTTATGTCGACGCGTCGTCGCCGAGTGAAGCACGCGGCGCGCCGTCGCGACGAGTCGCAACTTGCTCTCCCGCTCGCACGCGCGGCCCGGCCGTATTAGTTCGCCTAGTCGCCTCGCGACGCTACGCTCGCTCGTCGCTCACACTCAGTCGAGTCGAATATTTCACCGAGTGAACGTGTATTAACTTAAAATGGCTCAGTTTCTCATAAAAGAAAATAAGTATTGAAATGATTATTATTCAGTAAGTAAACGTGATCTCCAATTTTATTTAAAAGACTGTAAAATTATATTAACAATTATTAAAAAATATCATCATCATCAGCCTATAGCAGTCCACTGCTGGACATAGGCCTCCCCTAAGGAGCGCCTTAGCGCCCTGTCTTCAGCTTGACGCATCCAGCATCTGCCTGCAGTCTTTCGCAGATCGTCATCCCACCTGGCCGGAGGGCGTCCTACACTACGAGTCGCGGTCTCCACTCAAGAACTCGTTTACCCCATCGGTTCTTCGCGAGATATGACCGGCCCACTGCCACTTCAGCTTGCTAATTCTTTGAGCTATGTCGATAACTTTCGTTCTCTGTCGGATGCATTCGTTACGGACCCTATCCTTCAGAGAGATTCCGAGCATAGCTCTTTCCATAGCTCGCTGAGCGACTTTCAACTGGTGGACCAGCCCTATCGTGAGTGTCCACGTTTCAGCCCCGTAAGTCATGACGGGTAGGACGCACTGATTGAAAACTTTAGTTTTCAAGCACTGCGGTATAGATGACGAGAAGACTCGACGTAGTTTTCCAAACGCTGCCCTGCCTAGCTGGATCCTTCTCTTGGCCTCCCTCTCAAAATTGTTTTTACCTAACTGCAGAATTTGCCCGAGGTAAGTGTATTCGGAAACAATTTCGAGAGGGTGGCCGTGCTCGACGACCGGTCCCGGGTCAATGAGGCCATTGATCATGACTTTGGTTTTATCCAAATTCATGCCGAGACCGATGTGTCGCGAGGCTGAAGCTAGGCTGTCCAGCATCTGGGTTAGCTCCTCCAGCGACTCCGCCATCAAGACTATGTCATCAGCGAATCGCAGGTGTGAGATGTAATCGCCGTTTATGTTAATGCGCTTACCTTTCCAGTCCAGCGTCTTAAACATATCTTCCAATGCGCTCGTGAACAGTTTCGGGGATATGACATCCCCCTGTCTCAATCCTCTGCGCAGTTGGATGGGTTTGGACTGCTGGTCCTGTACTTGGACACACATGGTGGCGGCGTCGTAGAGACATCTCAGCACCTCGATATAACGACAGTAATATAGCTTTACCTATAAAAAATATAGGTAAAGCTTTTTAATAGGTATGGTTTTCTTTAAGTTTTTTTTTAAGAAATCTTTCCCTGATAAAACAAATTCTAAGGCCCACGGCCGGCCACGTCGCGCCGCCGCGACGCCGCCGCCGCCGTGGAAATTTTAAGGCCACGCCGCCGCCGTGGCATTGGCCATCGGCGCTCATATCTACCACAAAGTCGGTGAAGGTTGCTGACAATTTTTTTTAGACTAGTCTTTTAGGTTGCTTTTCGCTAATAGACTGAAAGGTAACGTTCTCGATGATTGCGTCCTAGTAATGTTTCTCCACTCGCTTGTGCGCCGCGCAATTTGTCCGCTGACATGGTTGTCACAGCAACGCTACGCCGTGTTTGCTTTGACAGCAAAATCGGTGAATCTTGCATACAACTTTTTTCAGATCAATCTTGCTTTTGTTGTATTTCTTATATTAAGATTTGAAAAGTCATAAAAATATTTTTATTTGTTGACGCAACGCTGTTTTATTTCCTTGTCAGGATTGCGTTGCATTCCGCGAGACGCGGCCTGGAGGGTGGATCGATGGCTTAATGCTAGCCCAGACACAGCCCTAGATACACTAGCAACGCCTTCAACAACGGCAGACAGAAGTTGGACATATTTTATATGTTATGGTGTTTTTGGGATAGGAGTTTTTTGGAAGCAGCTGAACCAGATAAGCCAAGAGTTGAAGAGTCCTATGTCAAGTAGTGGTCTGCTATATCGGCTGATGGTAATTATGATGAGCTTGTGGTCGTGTTTAGTTACCCACAAACTAAGAATGAACACTTGCGTAATAACTTGCATAATCTATCATTCTCTATCCCATAACCCAAATTATTAATTATTTATATTATATTTTTTAATAAAACAAGGTATTATACTTTATGACAGAGAACTACTAAGTGTAATGATTTTTTTAATACTGGTGCTCAAAAAGTGGCGTATTGCAGGGACGTATAGCGTTCGGGATGTGGGCTATTACATACTCGTGCTTTTTTTTTACCTTTCCCGAACTCGTGCGTTCTCTTTCCCAACTGTCAAAATAATGTCTATTAAAAAGAAAAACCAACCATGAAGTTTTTACTAAAAAAATTCATAGAAGTTTTTGTGATTCATGCAAATACGTATATTTCTAAAAAGAAGCTACTAATTTGTTTCAATATCAGATTTAATGATTTGATTGAAAAGAATTTTCATTTCATATCAATAAAAAAATTCTACTGAAGACTTGGCTGTATGGGCATAGTTCCCTTTGCCTACCAGAATGGGTGAAGGAAAAAAATCTCTGCTTATATTTTACGGTTGGCGCCATTAGTTAGTTGAGTTTATTGTGTTTTTATTAAATTGCTTCATTTTTTCGCAACTGTATTAAAAATAGTCGTTCAGTACACGTGCGAAACCGTCATTGCAACTTGTTCCGACTGTCAACCCTCGCCTTCGGCTGCGCCTCGGCTCGGGTAGACATTTGTCGGAACTCTTTGCAATGACAACCTTTCCGCACTTGTAATGAAATATACTATTTTTGTTTGCTCTCTTGACAACTAAGTGAGTTGTGTCACTTGAGTTTTGAGAGCCTTCGGTTATAATTATGCTTTAATAAATACCTAAGTGTCTTATAGTTTAGATATCTAGGTATAGGTAGTTAGTTAACCTAACGGTATTTACGTGCTTCATTAAAAGTTCTCTGGGTTCAATTTCAATGAGAGACATAAGTCAAAAGTTCTTAATTTTTTTTTTGGAACAGTGTCGAATATTGGGGTAACTTTACAAACAATTATTTTTTATTTATTGTGTAGGGTAGTGACAGGGAAGTATGTTAAAATGTACACCGCGAAAAGTTTAACACGCGTGTACGTTTTTTTAAGAAACACATTAATGCATATCGTAATGTTTTAAAAATTACAATTTGTTCTTATTTATTTTAATTTTCTTGTAGGTGAGTCAGATATAGCCTATAAATAAAAATTAAATTAAATAATTATACTGAAACACTTTTGCTTGAGCTGCTGTTGTAATAATAGTACATTATGATATAATGTGTGCTATGTTGATCATTGCACCCGAGGCGGTATTATTCGATTCGATAAAGGAACCCGAGTGTGTACCTAATGATCAATACACACGCGTTTCTTACGACGTTTTTCAGCACACTTATGAGGAAAAAAATTGTTTGTATTGTAATTAACTTTTATTGAAAATGGCACGCTGGTTTTGTATTTCCGCGCGCCGCGCTAGCGATGCGCGCGCAAGTGTAAATAAAGGCACTGACAAAACCGCTAAACAGCCTATATAAAAATATAATAAACAAAATAATGTTTAGACTGATCGTAGTGTTGTAGTATGTCAAATTGTAATTTAGTTAGTATGGAATTAGAAAGTACTATTGGCATAGAGAAATATAGTTCAATGAGAATCCGCAATAACAGAACGCCATTCAGGGTCTTTTCCGTTTGGTTCCGGGGTTATTGTCCGTGGTCCCTACCACGGACAATAATATTTACCTTCAATTTACCTTCAATTATTGAAGGTAAATAAATTTTAGTTCATTTAAAAAAAAAGTGAAATATGACCCTCGGATTCCTTTTGGCATGAAGTCTCTTTGATGAGATTAAAATGCGCACATCTCCGACTAGTAAATAGTTACCTGTAGCGTTACCGCACTAGTTCGATAACATAAAGTAAAAAGCACGCGTGTTTAATACACTGCATTATGGACCTAAAAGCGGTTCATTAAGAGTACTTTCATTAAGAGTACACTTTACGAGCAACAGACTTGCTCGTAAATGTCTTGCGTTAGCACAATATGTTTAATTATGTTCGATAGCGTATTAAAATATTTAATGTAAAAAAACCGCTGTTAATATTTTGCTTGAAGTAGGTACAGACGCCAGCACATCAAGCTACTACAATCTGTCAAATTTCTTTAATAGATTTTCAACTTAATTGCTAATCTAGGTATAAGGTTCAAAGTTGATTGGGAAAATTTTACAGTATCGGGTAGCTTGATGTGCTGGCGTCTGTATAATTAAAAAAAAACCATTGAGGTATTAACATTTTAAATTAATTCAGTTGGAGAGCACAATGTTGATTATAGAGTCTCAGCCATTGTTAGGTAATCGATATAAACATAAATTAATAATTTGAGTTTTCAGTCAGTCTCAAGGTGCATCCACACCGAAGTTTATACTTTTGTAGAACAACATTTTGCGAAACAGGTTTACCTCAAGGATCAGAGGGGTAATTCTACTAATTTTAACAACGTTCACAGTCTGAAGGCCAATTCTCGTAATTTAAAACGTTCAAAATCTAGTCGCAGTCTCATCTCAGCGACAAAGAAATGTCAAAAACTTGTCAAAATGTAGGGAAATTTGAAGTATTTTTTGACATATTGAGACTGAGACCAGACTGTGAACGTTGTTAAAATTAGTAGAATTGCCCCTCTGATCTCAGTCTCAATCTGTCAAAAAATACTTCAAATTTCCCTACATTTTGACAAGTTTTTGACATTTCTTTGTCGCTGAGATGAGACTGCGACTAGATTTTGAACGTTTTAAATTACGAGAATTGGCCTTCTGTTCTTAGTCCCCCATTGTCTAATATACCGGCTGACTTTGTAACATCTGGACAAAAACAGGGTATACCTAGCCGAGATAAACCCGAAAATAATATGACTATGTGCAAAAATAACTGGTGTGTTTAAGTTATGGAAAATTTGTACCTTTCTATAACTTGTAGGTAGTATGTTTACTAAATAACTTTTTATTTCGGTTATTACCCGCTAACACTTGCAAACGTTGCTCCACAAGAAGTCACTTCGAAGTTAGTCTTACTCATTTAATTCGAAACTCACGGACAATTGCGCTTTTTAGCTTTACATTATGATTACTAGCAGCGCCCCGCGGTTTCACCCGCATAAGTGTCGATCCCGTGGGAATATCGGGATAAAAACTATCCCATGTCCTTTCCCGGGACTCAAAATATCTCTATACCAAATTTCATCTAAATCGGTTCAGCGGTTTAACCGTGAAGAGGTGGTAACACACAGACAGACACACTTTCGCATTTATAGTACTAGCTCACCCGCGGCTTCGCCCGCGAGGTATGTCGTTAAAAAGTATCCTATGTCCTTCTCCGGGATGCAATCTATCTCTCTGCCAAATTTTATAAAAATCCGTTCAATTGTGTAGGCGTGAAAAGGTAACATACAGACAGTTACTTCGAATTTATAATATTAGTATGGATTATTATGAATTTAATGCATAAGTACGTGCTTCTAATGATTTTATTCGGCGCTGGCTGGGAGCCAGCGGCCGTAAACTATCTGGCTAGGCATATTGTCTCATAGAAAAAAAACCTTATTATATTCCACTTATACTGTCGTAACTTGCATTCATCATTCTACCCTACATCACGTGGATTTGTTTTCATTGTGAAACAAACTCCATCCCCGATCTCGCGTAGAACATTGGCGCGGTGCCAACTGATGCCAAGTTCTCGGGCACGCGGAGTTGTGGGTGCGCTTTGCATATCCCTACTCATGACCACCTGGCTTCCCTACCTGTGTTCAAAGAACACAGAACCTTGAACTTACGTTGCAATCGGTTCGACCATTCTATTCCATTATATTCTGTAAAATACGGATATTCACCGCTCTGAAGTCTCCCCGACTTCAGAGCGGTGAATATCCGTATTTTAGAAAACGTTCGCATTTTTCTCGGGCTCATTCAGCCGACATAAATTGTAAAGCGCCAAACAACACAGAACCTTGGAACTTTGTAGCAACCGGTTCCAGTGAGCACTCTTAGGGTGCAACCAAAGGGGTGATGCCCGTATTTTAATTAAAAACGTTTGCATTCTAATCTCAGTCCCAATGGGAAATAGTAAAGGTACATTTTTCAGATTTGATTTTGACCAGATTTTGATCGTTCTGTTACGTTCCCGTAATAAAACGTTCTATTTTCTATGTTATGGGTTTGGTTTCCGCACTTAGTCCTTCAAATGGACCATTGTGCGTGGGCCATGGAGGCCGTCGGTGGTTATTCCAACCAGCCCACCTCCCTCCAGAAGCTGATTAAGTCACCTCTGTTGAGAATCACAGCAGTTCAGTCGTCGCCGTAGAAGGCCGTCCCTCATGCAGATCATCGATGAGATTAGTGCGACCAGGTTTAAACTCATTAAAACAGTTGTAAACAGTGTCTATCATAACTTTCTTGTTGACTTAAATGACATCGAAAGTCTTAAAAAATCATTGTACGAAAATTTTTTCGCGTTTTTCATGCTGACGTGACACAGACAATTTTCAATTTGCCGCCAAATCGTTAACAAATGACAAATGAATAAAATACATACACAATAATGTTGGCAAAGAGTTCCATTTCAAAATTAGAACTTATTTTTTTTATTATATCGTTTACAAGTGGCCAGTTATAATAACTTCAGTGTCGCCCTCGTATACATTAAAACCGAGTACATCCCGAGGACAGCCGAACACATCCGAATGTAGCGCAGTGTCGGTTACGATAACCCATATAATAGGAGCCTATTGCTATCAATCGAAACACCTAAAACACTAAAATCCTTATAACACTTTGACCGACCCGGGAATCGACCCTCATCTTCAGCATTAGCGCTTGCAACCACTAGACCAAAACGAGGCAGATTGAGTTAACATTTGTAAAAATATCAAAATTTTCTCTATTTTGTTTTTTTTTAGGCTCGCGTTTGGACACTATCCTTACCTGGTGATGGTTTGCGGTGACGCGGTTGAGAATGCACAGTAGTAACAGCAGCCAGAACTAATTAAATTCACTCGAGACTTTAAGATTCACGGGTTATAGAAATTCAGAGAGTTCGAGTCCTAACCAAGGCAAACGTTGACATCAGTCTGAGCTCAACTAATAAAAACGAAAAGTTTAATTTATATATGTCTTCTCTACATCGCCAAGCGTTACATTACCCACCAACTTGTAATTGGCTTTCCTCTACATATTACTTCTGACTACTCGAATGTATAAGCTGTAAGTTTTCTTAAAAATAAATAAACGTTGTTTTTCAACTTATTTATAACTAGCAGCGCCCCGCGGTTTCACCCGCATAAATGTCGATCCCGTGGGAATATCGGGATAAAAACTATCCTATGTCCCTCCCCGGGATGCAATCTATCTCTCTGCCAAATTTTATCGAAATCCGTTCAGTGGTTTAGGCGTGAAAAGCTAACATACAGACAGACAAAGTTACTTTTGAATTTATAATATTAGTATGGATAACAGAAGTTTTTGATTTCTTTAGTTGTGCATGATTTCTTTCTAAGTCGTAGCCTTTCTTACATTCTATGACTTCTTTCAAACTCGAAGCCTTTGAGTCGAAAGTACAAATAACTCTTGTACACATAAATTATTCATGGGAAAAACCCAACCAAACCAAATTATGTCGATTCTAAAGACGTGGTCGTGAACAACTAATAATAATTGAAAGTCGAAGACGTCGTATTCAAATGGATGGATGGAAACGCATGTGTCGCAGCCAACTGGTTAAATTAGCCGTTCAGATAACCGCCTGGCCTTTGGAAGTAGTGCTCGCCTCGCTTCGCTCTCTCGGCTCGCTCTCGGTTGATCACAATTCTAACCTAACCCAGTCCATTTCAGCGGGATTGTCCGAAAGGGTTACCGCTGGCCCGGAACATAAAGGGCGAAGGAAGGAACACGGGTGGGTTTTAGTCAGTAAGAGTCTGACACTCCCTTCCGCTCCACCCAGAGCGGGAGGAGTCATTTGATGATTTCCCATCCTGAAAAAAAAAAAAAAAACCCAGTCCATTTGGACGGGGTACCCAGGCATAGTTACTGCGAACAATTCGGCTAGCGCGAAAATGAGTACCCGCTTTACTATGTAATTATAATACAACAGATGTACTGTACCCGATTATCTTATATAATATAAAATTCTCGTGTCACAATGTTAGATACCATACTCCTCCGAAACGGCTTGACCGATTCTTATGAAATTATGTGTGCATATCGGGTAGGTCTGAGAATCGGCTACTACCTATTTTTTTATGGAACTAAAAAAAAATGCCTAGAAATAGGTAATTATATGGCAAAACAACGTTTGCTGGGTCAGCTAGTTACATCTATAAAGATTTTGCAACAAAAGAGGACACCTAATTTGCTTTCGGATTCGAATAACGTGATCAAACCTTTTGACATGCATACAATATTAAATCCCTGTCATGTTTGAGTTATTAATTCCAAAATAATGACATGAGAGGCAAGGGTAAAAACGATGGTTTATTGTTTTGCTTACACGTGGCAATTTTAACCGCCCCTGTCTGCGAGGGGTCGACGTAAATAATGTAAGTACCTGGTGCAGACACATGAGGGGAGCTCATAGCACATGGCGATCCGGAATCAAAGCAGACAGTTATTAATTTCTCCCCAGCCTCCCCAAAATCTCGGTAGTCTTCCTAGGGGAAGACTATAATAAATACACCCACGATAAATTCGGGGGTGTATTATAGGTAATGCACCCCCGAATTTATCGTGGGTGTACTTATTATAGGCGGAAGAATAATTGATCCAAGAGAGACGGCAGTGTTTATGTTACATTAATTACTTTTAAAAAAAGTGTTGAAGAGTTTGCGATGGTCATACATTTATAAGAAACGTTCAGGACCTTTATTGAAGAACTACAAACGAAAAAAAAAATGTATTGAGTATACATTTTTAGTAAGTACATGCCTAAAGGCTAGAGCTAGTTGGAAACAATAACATAACATCGCGCTTGTATTCCACAAAGAGTTAGGCGGAGGTGTATCTATTGTACACCCACATTGTACACCCACATTGTACACCCACCTTGTACACCCACATTGTACACCCACATTGTACACCCACATTGTACACCCACATTGTACACCCACATTGTACACCAACATTGTACACCTACATTGTACACCCACATTGCGCCAATTATGTTAAGTCCCATATAATAGGGGGCGACTCCCTGCTACACTGAAATAAATAAGCAGAAAATGAAACATATCTGAACTGCTTTAAACAGTTCCATATGAGCCTAACGTTCAAAACAGTATTTTTTACTGATCCGAACACAGTTAGGTACAAGCTTGAGGCAAAATGTTAACGTGGTGATTCATACGTCGTTTCGGAAGATAATAGTTTGAAAAGCCCTTACGTATAATCGATTTACGTATAATATCGAAACATTTGTACAGAGGGTTAACAATAACAGTAAACATAAACGTCATTATTGAAGAATGTATTATAAGCGTGAGGAAACCGGGATGAACCAAAAATTCGAAGAAAACATGTGACATCGGCCAATCCGGACTGGGCCCGCGTGATGGTGGATTATGGCCCACTCCCTCTCACAGAGAGGAGGCCTGTGTCCCAGCAGTGCGTACAATATAGTTATAATTATAAGCGCGTGTGCTCGGTTGATTTTGGTCGTCGCGGCTCGGTTGGTAAACGGACGTAATCTCGACTAAACACTGAAATAATTATATGGTTCCCTAATTAGCTTGACAATTCTCGAGTGACACGATAGTTAATACCAGGGTTGCGTGTTAACCCCATCAATAAATTAATTGTTGAGTATGCAAGACGAATCGTTAAAATACGACTGAATACTTTGTGTGGATGTGACGCATATTTTCCCCCAACTTGTGATTTTTTTGCGTTCTTTCTCAGCGCCATGTGTTTTTCTTTCTTTCAAATGGGACAGGAATGAGGAAAGATAGGGAATAATAAGTCCTGCAGCACTAAAATCCTAGGCATTGCGTTCATTGCGACGTTAATGTCTGTCAAATCTAGATAAATTGTTATTCTCAAAGGACATACCATACGTAATTAAAATCCATGCAATCAAAAGACCAATTTCCGTAATAAAAAACGTTACACAATTATCACACATATTCACGTAATAACAATTATCTCAGCGACAATCCATGTCAAACCTTGTTTTAAATGTCGGTAAATTAAACGTATTTTTGAACGAATGAGACAGAGAGTAGAACGCGATCGTTTTTAAAACCACGGGAATTCTCCGTCTCGATTATTAACAACTTATTATAAAAAACAGTAAACGATTAACTGATTACTTAAAATAATGCGACAAATTCATAAAAGGGTCCATAATTCATTATACAAAAAAAAAAACAAACTTTGCAAATAAATAGCACAAGCGTATATAGTGCTGAAAGTAACGAAAGTCGACTTTCCTTACTTATTTGTAATCTGCCAAGGCAATATATTAGTCGCAATCGCAAGTGGAGTCGCGATCGTTCTTATACCTACGGGAATTGGCGTTTCGATTACCATTTATTATAAAAAGAGTAAACGATTAACGGATTACTTAAAATAATGCGACAAATTCATAAAAGGGTTCATAATTCATAATACAAAAAAAAAACAAGCTTAGCGGCGCAAATAAATAGCACAAGCGTATATAGTGCTGAAGGTAACGAAAGTCGAGTTTCCTTACTTATTTGTAATCTGGCAAGGCAATATATTAGTCGCAAACGCAAGTGGAGTCGCGGGCACAGCTAGTCCAAAGTTAAGACAATATTTAGCCGATTTTTGGCATGTCAGACCAAGAAGTCATATTAATTATGTAGCTTGAGATCTATGTCGTTACTAAGATGTTAAGGTAAAAGTACTACCACTACAGCACAATTAGATACTATTAAGTTCGCTGATGGCTGAAGCTTCAATTAAGTGGAAAATTATATCAATTTAATTGGGATTGCATCACAGCAGCAGCACTCGTCGCCGAATTTCGCTTATTATTTCGTGTCGGCTATAATAAATACATTCAGATCTTCGCGTTCGATTACTTGGCATTAATAAAATTATTACAATATTTGACTCAACTCTATAAGCACAAATATTATTTTCTTTTTTTTTATTGATCTCTGTAAACGTCAAAACTTGAGATCATTATTTCTAAGGACAGCACCAAAGTTACATACCTGCTTCTAAAGGTTATTTTTTAAATTTAATATATACTCGAAAACATTTTCGCTCCGCATACTTATAAGTCTTAACACATTATTGTCTACATTTCAAACAAACTCAAAAATTTCTTAATAAATAAGCATTACCTTTGTACTCAATGTTAATATGTAGGTAGCATTTTTATCTATTTTTTATTGTGTGTACTTTAAAATAAATAGGTAAGTAAGTACCTAACTAAACATTTTCATTAGCAAAAGCAAAAGTTATAACATATATTTGTATTACACAAAAAATCTTTCGAGAAGTTAGTAGGTATATTATATGGACCAATAGTGATGTGGTCATGTACAGACACCAGCCACATCAACCTACCCGAAACTGTCAGATTTTCCCAATCAATTTTGAACCTTATGTTTTAGTGATACAGTTGTAAATCTTTTAAAGAAATTTGACAGATTGTAGTAACTTGATGTGCTGGCGTCTGTACAATCAGCAACAAAAGTCGATTAACATTCAATTAATGACATTATTAGACGCAACAGCTCTTTAATTCTCGGTTAGTGCGCTTTCAACTAGAGATAAATATATCTATGAGCTCTGCAACTATGTTGAGGTCGGCTTTCAATTTCATCGGATCAGACCTCGAAAACCCAGTTACAGGGTAATACGATACCCCTTGGTAAGACTTTTTGCTGACAAACTTCAGTCAGTCGTAACGGGTATCAGATACCCATAAGCCTGAACCTAATAGGGTTCTGATATCCGTAACGACTGTTAAAGCTCTACGAATAACAGCAGAGACCAACGGATTAACCTGCTTTCAGAGACACGGGGGGTCTCATATGGAACTGATGGTTACCCATCCACGAACCGACCGCGGCCAGCGTAGCTTAACCTTCGTTCGACCCGTGCGGCTGTTATTACCGATTTAGCCACGAGCCCTCCTGCTCTGCTCCCCCTGCTGTTCTGGCCAGCATTGAGTACATTATTTGTTACGTTAAAATAACGCTCAGTTAGATTAAAAAAATACATAATATAAACTACATTTCTATTAGTCAATAGACAAAATATGCCCAGTCTCCCTCAACCCATATGTTAATAAGGACCCCTGAAAATATAACAAAGAGCAATAGAACTACATTGCATTTTCAATAGCCCAGCCCTATTTAGATATTTGGCTGCATAGTCTATTATTTATTTATTATCTCTATTATTAAATACTTTTTAGACTAAACAGTATATAGACGAACATATGGGATGAAAGAAATTATAATAACCCTACATGATGGACGCTTTTATTTAATTTTATCCTCAATTAATACAGACCTTACACAAAGGAGAGTATTAATTTGGAAAGTGCATTCAGTGAAAGTATAGTCAGCAAAACTTATTGTTCTCAAGTTTTTAATTAATTATACATTTTATAATATGTATTAGTAAAATCATAAAAAACAAATTGTATGTGTAGGTATCTGTTTATTTTTTTAGTAAGTACCGAAAAACGGGGTGGTTTGACATGAATTTAAACTTTGAAAAGGTTTCAACATTGAATTAATTTAGTTTAGTTTATCATTAGCTGCTGCCCGCGACTTCGTCAGCTTGACATTAATACCTTTTGGGATTCTTTCCCTAAGTAACTGCTTATAACATTAGCTATCTGCCAGTAAAAGCTCCGTCAAAATCGGTTCAGTCGTTTCAGATATAAGCCGGAACAGACAGCTAAAAATGTTACTATTGTTTTTAAAAGCTTGAGGAACTGATGTATGGTATCCGTTACACAGGTGTACCTACTACACAATAACAGTGCCTCAAGCGTTTAAAATTGATATTGGTATGTACATTTTGAAATGTCACTTAAATTTATTTTTTTCTTTTTAGTTCGCGTTATTCTTTAATATTATAATACATCTTTCTAAGTTAGATTTCTACCACTAACACTTTTCCATAAGAGATTGGTGGTTGGTGGTAAAAATCTAACTTAGAAAGATATATTAATGATTGTAATCATTATAATTCTCTAAATATGTACCTGTTATTGTCGCGAATCATATTTTGATCAAGATACAATCTGACACTGACCTGCAAAATGCAAAAAAAGTAAGAAAATTTTAATTTCGCGGTCTGCCACTATTCATTCACCTTAATATCGCTTTTCGTGAAGAAGTATAATCAACAGCTGCCTTTAAGTCACAAGAAATCACAGAGGGGCAATTCTAGTAATTTTAAGACAACAATCACCGTCTGATCTGTCTCAATCTGTCAAAAGTATCTTCAATTTCCCTACTTATTTGACATTGATTGTCTTGTCTAGATCTCATCCCTTGTCTGTGTGATGAGATTGAAACTAGATTTTGAACGCTTTTAATTACGGGAATTGGCCTTGGGGCCTATAATCCTATAGCTCTTTAAATTTTCCTATCATTTCCATCTATGATTAAAGCTTACCTGAAATGGAATCAGCATTGGTGTCCGGATTCTCTAATAAATGGTAGTCAGCGTTGGTGTCCAAGCCTTCAGCAATCGTTTGCCAGGCCTCCTTAGAATTGTTGCTATTATTGCTGCTCTGGTGTATATTATCAACATCTCCATCTCCAATGCTGGACTCTCTCTTGAGTTTTGGTTTCTTCACTTCTCTCTCATCTTGGGTGTGGCGTCTCCTTCTTTTATAGGGTGTGAACAACCGCACAGGACCCATGGCTGGAAAGTGAAAATTCAGATTGCTATTCAATTGGGGTTTATAGCTCTATATTAGCTGTATGTAAAAGTAATTTGAATTAGATGAACTGTTTTCATGGCAAAGGCGCAATATAAACCAAATTAATGTGAATCGGGAGTGCCAATTTAACAGGTGGTAATGTGTCTGTTAAGCCGCTATCTGGTACCTTTGGTATAGTAAAGTAATCTTAGCTAAACAAATTGAATATTGAGCGAGTCCTTTGATTGAACTTCTATGGTAGCATTTGTTTTGTTAATTTTATCAACATTGTAATCTAATTTTGACCACTATATTAATTAAGGCTTTTGCTAGAATATTGAGTAGTAAACAATTTTGATAAGACCTTAAAGTAACCAGAGTAGGTACCTACCAATTTTCATATTTATAATTTGATAATGGGCAATCTTATGTAAACAAAGGCATGCCAAATAGTCTGTTTCTAAATAAGCACAACATTCTGATAACCTGCCTTCATATGTAAGCAAGGGCTCACAATATTGTTTGTTTCTATGTAAGCTTATTTGACTAATTTAAACAAATAAAATATTTCCAATTATTTGTTGTTTATATTGACTTTCATGTTATGCAGCCTGCTTTGTAGAATGTTTGATCTGTTATATCCTATTTATCGTGAAAAATAATTCTCTTTACTTTCATCTTTCAGCACCAAGAAACCTTAGGAAGATAATCCCTTTCACATTTGACTCAGTGGAATTTCATGGAAATTGCTTTCGTGAGAGCTTTACAAATATAAAAACATTGCCAGTTCCAGTGAAAAATAAATACAGATTTTTTTCTAGAGAAACATGTTTAGAGAATTATGCTTTACAAATTCTTGAATTTTAGTAATGGGGTCCGCTGAATTATCATGCTTTTTGATTCCTTGGTGACAAGTCTTCATGATTTTGTTTTATATTAATTATTTCTGAGTTGTAATCACATGCCCAGCAGTGGGAAGAATCAGGCTGGCAGTAACAGCAATATTTTACGTTGTAGGTATAAACTTGTCATGAAATTCCCTTTAATCTGTTTTTTTCTACTAAATATTCAGCTAGGTTATTGTATTATTTATAGTGATTGCTTGGAAGATTGTATTTTGTAATTAATTTTATAATTATTTAAATACTCATTCATGTAATAATTTGTTTATATGTTGTGATAATATAATAGGTATTTGTTAAAACCACAACCCCAGCTAACACATTACCATGTTTCAAACTATATTTTACCATAAAAGGGCTCAACGTCTACATATGTATTCTTGCATTAGTCTGTTCTACAATGACTTCTTAAAGCTTCTTAAGTTTATAATTTTCTATAGTCTTTCTCCAATATCTCTACTATAGCCCCTTTGTTTCACTAACATTGCTTAGTGTAAGGAATACAAGTAATATTAGATATAACCCACATACTCTTTTCATTTTTATGATTATAAGTTTTGATAACTAAGTGGTCTGTTTTGATATTAACTCGTCGCGCGTCTAATTAGCAGACACAATAGAAATTTTATTGTTATTGGTACACATGGTGTACACTCGACGTGCGAAGAGTTAATAGCAACACAAGAATGTGATCAGTAGACTGTTTGTTGTCATAATGTTTGCTTGTCTTTTGCCTACTATAGTAAGTGATGTACTTTTTGGTATGTTTATGCCTGGCTAATCACTGACTTACTGTATCATAATAAAGTACTGTCACAGTCCCCACCTGACTGATCATCACAGCATGCCCCACAAGTACAGCTTGTTGCATGAGGGGTCAGTATCCCCTCATCTATCAGGGCCTGGATACTTCGCCCACCAAACCTAATAGATCTCTTCCAGTCTTTACTTGAAGCCCTTCCACATAAGGCCTCAAATTCACTTGGTGTGTACCATTCCAGTCCATATTTTATACATCTGCCCCTGCCCCCAGAGCCGAATCTTTGTTTATGAAGCTCAGCTGGCGTATTCTTGCATCTAATGGGCAATATGGGCATGTTAGCAGTCTCTGCCCACGATCGAGCACTCGTGTGCCGCGCACTGGGTGCACTTGAGCTGCTCTCCTCCTGCCGATTCACAGGCGACGGAGGGTTCTGTATCACGATATGAGTGGGCTTTATGTCGTCTGTCACCGGCCCACCTGATATAAACCCATTGTCAACACATATCATAGGCTTGAAATGCGGCAGGTGATCTGAAGTTATCACGTTAAATGTCGTGCCAGTAATAAGTGTGCCGACCGGCAGAGAAACTGGCACCGTGACCACGCCATTAGAATCACTAGACAATCTTGTATTTTTGATTGCAGTCGACAAAACAGCTCCGCCATCAGATCGGTCGGCATCGTGATCGGCCCCCGACGACAGGGGATCGGCTTCGGAAACTTCGGTAATGTCCGGCATAACGACGTTGTCCGAACCTCTGTTCTCCGCCATATCTTGTTTCCGCCCACCCAGGCATACACCTTTACGGTGCGGATGAATTTTAACTACCACATGAACATTAAAGAACTTGTTTGCACTCACACTAAATGATTATGAACATCTTTCACCCACCAACTGGGGTCCGCCATAATTAAATCGAAAAGTGAAAAAAACATTTCACGTACGCTACTTAGGTTATGGCGGGAATTTTGAATCTCCAATCTGAAATAATAAAATGTCCCTTATTATAAATATATACCGTTTTAAAGTATTACATTGCTGTTCCGGTATTATTAAGTTGTTCTAAAGTTTATAAATACAATGTAGTATTTTTTATTTGTGGTAAATAATAGCACGATATGTCTTAGAATGTTTTTTTTTTTATCAAAGAAGAGTTTTTATCCTTGTTTTCGTCCAAGTTTTGACAGTGTTCATTAGTGTTGCCAAACTTCCAATTTTATCACAGAATGCAGATTTCTGATTATAATTATATTCCCGTATTATTATTATACTCTTTGAATTATATTATTCTATCATAGACGTTCTATACGTCTATATATTCTGTCTAATATTTCTGGAACAATTTTATCGAATCCTATTTTAGGTAAATTACAAACTATTTTCTCTCCTTGCACGTCTTTATCATTGTAATATCCATGTAAATTCAATCATATTACTACTTAGCGTCTTAGTTTGATAAATATTCGTTGAATTAAAAATACCTAATTCGTCGTTCAAGTTACGAACAAGAGTAAAGTGTGTAATTTATTAATTTTGCATGAATTATTTTAGAACAGGCAACTCTGCTTTGGTTTTTGAGAAACAGGCGGGATTTTTTTAAACTGTTATTTCAGTGAGAGTATTTCTGATTCCAGCTAAAATAAATAATCATATGTATGTACAATATTGAAATGAACAAATTAAATAATAAAAATTGATATTTTGTGAGTGCTTTAGTGCATTATCTTTCTTTTACACTTCTAAGTTGATATTTCTAGCTGAGGCCGATTATGTTTAATAGAATTCCATTTTTGTTGGCTCAAAACTTCGCCAATTCTATGGCGTCTCTGGTAACAGGGCAGACAGAGGACAGAGATCACTTAGGCTGCATTTTTTGGGGCACCGAGGGTAGGACACAGAGCACTGGGGTAGGATGGAAAATGGGTGAGGTGGACTGGATGAGTTGGAGAATACTTAGCGACACAGCTCCACATCCACAGTGTGCGAGTAAAAGAAGAAGAAGAAGTAATAATATGTGGGTATGTAGAGTGGTCAAAGGCGAACATTCGCCATTCCCGTTAAAATTGAATTCGTTTAAATATTCTGCATATAAATGAGAATGCTCATTTAATTTTACAATAACTTCACCATTTGTGGCCTAATTATGAAACTCATCAAAAACAAAAAAACGACCTGCCGGTCGATTCTGTAACAATCTCACCGTGAAAACTTAGGTGAAGTACGAGTTTGTTTTTGCTAAAGTCTGTTTTTTAATCTCGTAGACTAAACTGACATTACGAGTGTTGTCAGTTTATTGCAATTCTTAAATAGTGATGTGGCACAACCGAAACTTAGCGTTAATAAAATCAAGTATCGTTTTTTTACAATAAGTTATCCTGAAATAATGTGTAGGTACTTATTTAAAACGTAATAATACAAAATTAATAATGTAAAACATATATTTTTAATTACATAACTTAATTACAGGTATTCGCGTTAATCTGATTCAGATAATGACTCCATAATTATCTGAGGAATATTCTGAATCATCAGAATCGCCACCTACTTCTATGATAAACCTATCATTAATGTCGTCGGTTATATGGCCCAGATGACACATTTGATCTTCAATTTTAATTACATGGACTACACAGTCTTTCCACCGCTGCGGGGTCACTTGACGAAGCCCTTCTTCAAAAAGGCTCATCATTCAAGGTTCTTCATTCATTTTGAATGTTTTATTATTTTTAGCGACATGCCCCTTTACTTGAGCCCAGACTAACTCAATCGGGTTTAGCTCGCACTGGTAAGGCGGCAGTCGCAAAATAGTGACACCCCGTTCAGCAGCCATCTCGTCGACGACATACCTTTCATGGGCTTTTTTGTGCTTTCGGGCAATTTCATTTAATTCGGGCTTTAACATTGTCTCGTCATATGAATTTTTTTTGATTTTAGCCAATCTTGGATTTGCCCTTTTCGCTAACTAGAAGTAGGTAACGAATCCAGTTTCCTGGTGTGATATGGAGCATTATCTATTACAAGTACTGCGTTTTCTTTTAATTTCGGAAAAATATTTTTTAACCCGTTTTCGTATATATCAGAAGTCATCTCCTTGTGGTAATCATCTAGCCCCTTTTTCGCTTCGAATATTAATAGACCATCATCCACGAAACCCTCTTCGCTTCCAACATGGGACACTACAAGTCGTCTCCCCTTGCCTGAAGGCCCTTTTGACCAAGTGGTTAAAAGTTGGCAGTTTGTAGCACGTCGTGCAGCCGTGTGTACGTACGTGAATTTTAAATATAAAACTTTGAATGAAAATTAAATTCGTCTATTATAGATAAAAAGTTACGATTCAACAAACCGGTATCGTAGGTACAACACTGCACAAAAGAGCTGGCAACATTATTTGTAAATTTGACATTTGCATGTGTCAATTTAGTCTACGAGATTAAAAAACAGACTATAGGAATTGTCACTAATGACAGCTCACGCCACGCTCACTTCACCCATGTTTTCACGGTGAGATTTTTACAGAATAGCACCGCAGTACCAAATAAATTAATACCGACGTGCGATAGTAGGTACGGAGAATTTCATAGGACAATAAAATGATTGTGTCAAGTGTTTTTGACCTCAAAAGTAAGAGGTTTTTTTTATTAAATGAAAAGGCATTACATGCTATTATTAGACCTAAATATTGTATCCAAGTTTTTATCAATAAATACATAAATAAACCAAATAAACTTGTATTTTGCATGTAATAATATAAGCCTACCTTTATACTACCTACTAATAAAAATTAGGGTATCCAATGCAATTTTTTTTTAACATTAATTTGACTGTTAGTTCCAGAGATTAGTGTTAAAACAAAAAAAAACAAACTCTTCAGCTTTATTATTAGTATAGTATATAATATAGATAGATAGCATTAATATCCGCTTAAAAAATCCTCACACTTTCGGGCTTCTGACGACCCGTAACGACTGTCAAAGAAGTACTAAGAGAGTATTCTCTAGCCAGCCGGTCGATTCTGTAAAATACTCACCGTGAAAATTTAGGTGAAGTGAGCGTGGAGTGATCTGTCAATAGTGTGAATTCCTAGTAAAAACCAACTCGCTTCACCTATGTTTTCACGGTGAGATTTTTACAGAATCGACCGGCAGTATACTATTGTAGTCTTTGAGTACTACTATATTATAGATGGTGGTCTAAAATTCCACAAATGACAGCCGGCGGGGTAATTGCGTAACACACTATCAGTAACGACAGCAGCAATGGCTTTCATTTTGACAGCTTAACCATATTCATTGCGTTAATTACGTTGTTGAGCAAACAGATTTTTCGAACATAATTGAAGCAAGGGAGAAGCGCTAAGGTAGCCCGCGAAAATCAAATTTTCTTACGTTTTTTGCACTTTGCTGGTCAGTATTAAGTTATACGTCGATCAAAATATGATTCGCGGCCATAACAAATATGTATTTACAGAATTATAATCATTAAAGTCATCAACACAACTCTCTAAGACCACGTAACTCCAAAGAATGATGATTTCATGAAACAGTTATTCTTTGGAGTTACGTGGTCTTAGAGAGTTTTGTTGATGACTTTGTATTATGTAGTAAAAAGAAACAAAATATAGATTAAGTACATCATCTCAGTGCCCAAGACGAACTTGAAAATAAACTGAATTTCGCGGGACAATCGAAAGCTGTGAATGCGCGAGACTACGGAAATCTGCGTAAAATTATTGATTATCCGAACGCCATTTCTACGCAATATAAAATGACCGAGTTAAAAAGCTCGTTGTAGCAGTTGCAATTTTCATCATTTGTCTTCGTTGATGTAGATACAAGTGCGCACTCTTAGTTTTAGCAGTATTATCAATGGCGGCTTTCCGATTTTACGACGAAAACAAAGAGGAGGGAAATATTTAAAAAATATGTCTATTATTATTGACCGATATTGAAATATTTTTAATGTCAATAACTTTTTCATTTTGAGGCAAAATGTGAATTAGTTTAGTTGTTTCCCTTGACGAACAATTAGTTAAGTGAGAGTTACTTGTGTGTATACATTGTATATTTTACGATTTTATCAAATGGAGGAGTTGAGATCTAAACACAAATCGCTGCAGAATGCAGCTCACCACATTGCCCTGGAATGCATTCATCATCAGGTACCTATGTTCACAAATACCACCTTTTACATATTTAATAAAGTTTAGTTTAGGGCTCACTGGCAAACAATCTAATGCAACTTAGCTGTAGGTAATATTTTAACCTACTCATGTCATCTCAACTTGCTATTAAACTGTTAACCTGCTTATTGTATTACCTGGACAATAAATATATCCGCCCCTAAGACGACCCACTGACCAATATTTTTTATTTCTATTTTCTACCTTGTATCTCGATTATCTAGGCATATAAGCTGTATGGCGAACAGTAGTTGTTCACTGCAGTACCGTTTCTTTAAATTGAGTAGATCTTTCGACAAGTCGGGGTATCTTATCTCAAGCAATTGACTTATGATGAAATAGTCGCAACCTACAATTAACATGGGGGTGTCAAACATCCGACAGTAATTATAATAATAACTCGCAAATTCAACCAGGTACTTTCACGAAATATAATAAAAATTGCTGCTGAAACTGTAACTTACAGAAAATAGTTTTAATTCAATCAATTTTCATAATGAAACTGGAACTGGGATAGGTCAGCAAAACATCTGACAAACAGCATGATTTGATACAAAAGATTACATGATTATATTTCCTATGGTTAGGGGTTCACTGTCTGCTGATGGATAGATTGTGTGAATGCTGATAAATGGTTATGAAAGGGTGTTACTACCGAGATGATGACTACTAGAGAAGCATGGAAGAAAAGGACATAAGTGACGACCCTAAATAAATTGGGATAAAGGCAGAACAATGATCATGAGGGGTCTACTGTAAAAAACATCATGAAATCTGTAAATAATTCAGTTTGAATCTAGATTCAAACTAATTCGTAGGCTCACAGATAGCTTATTTTTTAATTAATAATTATGTACTTTTAATCAATTTTCAGATCTGATATAGCATTGGTTTAAGTCAGTTTTAGCAACCATGAAGAGCCGGATTCACTGGGGCCTCAGCTATGGTGGCTATCAGGCTGACTACTGCAAAGTACTACAATTCAATAAACTGCACTTTTGCGTGCCCAATGTACAATAATAGAAATTAATACTTTTTACACCGCTGATGCAAAAGCAAAATTAATTCAGAGGAGCAAGAGGCAACCAACGCTATTGTGTTATTGAGTAATATTTTATTTGTGTCCCATAAAGGAATGGTGTCAAAAGTAGGTATTACACTGCTGGTTTCTTAGCATATTGTTTCTTGCTTCTCTGATTGAGCTACAGATATTGATGCCACAAAAGTCAAAATTAAAGACCAACATTTTACATGGTATAATTTTTCTGTGATTCTTTTTCAATGCAATGACAGAATACAGGAACTCTTATGATTCCTTTGGAGCCATACTGTTCAGATTACATGATTAATTAATTAAACAATGTAAGAAATTGTTGAAAGTGTCCCAAATTCTTAAGTGTTAATAGGTTTGACTTTTGAATCGTCAAAAATGTATATAAAAATTGTTTGTTTGATATTCACAGTGTGGAAGCACAAGTTGGCATAGCTAGTCTTGTATGTAATGGGATCATGAAGCGCACCAACATAACATTATAATATAACTCCTATGTCCCTCGAAGGTTTAGGATGAGGTGTATCATTCACATACATTTCAAAACCATTTTCGTTTTATGGGTCGTTCAGTACATCTAGCTATAAATGTGATGCTACTGCAATGCAATGGAGGTCCAAGACTTCCAGTGGAACCCACCGTTACCTCTCCTATGTCACTCCTAAATAGCTTGTCATGGAGAGATTATAAAAGCTAAGCTATGCTATCTCTGCATGGTTGTTCACAGTGGTATTTGTCCACCCATGTCTGTGCATTGGAACTAGCAGTCGGCACACGGGTCACCGTATCACGTGCACCCGTACCCCTCCCCAGTTCGGCTCCAGCATGCGTTCCAAAACGTACAGCACAGCCCCAAGATGTTTCATCCGAAGGGGCTCAAACCGCACTTCGTAAGTACACGCTTAGCTATCGTACATGTTCATTTGTTAGATAGAGGTGAGACCAACAATTTGGCCTGATGGACAACAATTTTTAAGGTTTCCTTTTCAATTTGTAGCAAACTAGTGGAATCAAAAAGAAAAAATACTGAACTTTTTTATAATTATCGAATTATCTCTCTTTCAGCAAGAAGAGAAGAGCTCGCGTCTATTAACAATCCATTTATCCATTTGTTTTTTTCAATCAGTTAATTGTTACTTTCTCAGGTCAAGTTGTAATGGTGTAACCTCCATCCTACTCCGAAAAGACTTTTATATTCTGCATTATAGGAAGCAATTTTTCCAGAATATTCTATTTCATCTTAATGTGGTTTGTCAACTCTTGAGGTATGTAAAACCCTTGGGATAAACAGATTTTAAGCACAAAGCACTGACAGTGTGTCGACACCGCTATGATATTGCTGGCTAGAATAAAACGCTTATGTGTTTATATGAAGTAAATTCACAATGTTTCTGACACTTGCTTTCTTGCACAGACTACAATATAAGGCCTTGTAAATATATGAAATTTGAGCTCTTAAATAAGGCGCACTGAAGTCACACGTTAAATCAATAACTGTATTAAAATTATGGCAATGGGCACTTATAGACTATACAGAAAACCAAATAATTGGGCACTATTATAAAATTTCATAAGTATTACGGAAAAATAAGATATGTATTAGTCTCAACAGTTTCTACCAGTCTTTCACCTGTTGCCCAATTCTTCAGGATCCCCGGGCTTATGGAACGCCGAACGACAGCCCTATTCTGGGTCGGGCACTATGCCTGACTCCTCGAGGCAGCCCGGTCCCTGGCAGGGTCTCCCACCTGAACGAGAAGTTCCAAGACTCCTTAACATTGACATCGGATACTGATGCTCTGGTAGCCAAGATAAGCGCAATGTTCCCGACTGTAAGCGAAACACATATCAAGATATTGTTGAAAAAGTAAGTTGGCTGATTGAACTTGTATTACAAGATGAACAAAACTGACGAACTTCCACACAAACTTTCATCCCCTATTTCTATCTGGGTAACATTCCCTTTAGCGGATGTATTTCAAATATACTTATTTTTGCTCACCTTCAGTACATAATGAAACTCTTCTGCAAAATTTCATGCTTCTAGACCTATCAGTTTCTGCTGTGCGTTGTCTGTCATTGAATGAATTTAAGATTTTTATTTATGGTGCAATTACATTGCTTTTGATCGACGTACACCAGTCATTAAAAGCCTCTAAAAATTTTACCCTACGGCATCTGAAAAATCTAGTTGCACACTTTCTTTTTAATCATGGTGACAAATGCGACTTCACACAACCTACCATAAATCTATGTGGCGAGTTTGAGTAGCTAAATTATTCTTGCTGTAGCGAAAGACGCACTCCATACAGTTTTACCCACAAACTGTTCCCAGGTACTACAATAGAGAGGCAGTGGTCATATCAGCGCTGCAGGTAGAGAAACATCCTATCACGACACCAGGTCCCCTTACCATGTCCCCGTCGGCTGTCCGGCTGCAGAAGGGCGCCCCAGGGCTCCACTCGGCCTTCCAGCTCGCTAAAGGCATGTCTGGATCTATACCGGGGTCCAGTCACTATACACCGATAACGGGCACTCCACATGGTGAGAAACAACTACATATATTTGAAAGAATATTTAAAAAAGTAACCAGATCGAAAATAAATTTGGAAACTTATTGCATGACACACTTAAAATGGCAATATAATACCTTTCATTTTGATCATTCATTATTATTAATACATTATTTACTTTGTGTAAAACGTTTGAAGCAATGTATTATGAATTTCCATCAAATTCCTTCCAATCTTTTCCATCTTTCCTGTTAGGTACGCAATTAGTTTTACATGTAAGGCAGGATTAATTCGGGACAGAATATATGTTTTAAAATGATGATTTAACTGGATTGGCCCGTTACATCATCATTTTATTAAAACATATTCTAGAGAAAAAATATGCCAAAAGCGATGATCTTGGCATTAGCTTCTTTTGTTACCGACGTGTTTCATTATAAAGCTTATATTAATCATTATAATTGCAAAAATTGTTTACAGGATCTCCATCATTACTTCGACCAGCCTCTGGCGCATCCAGCTACTATGGCGTGAGATCTATGGACGGCCAGCCGCCTAGACACCAGTCTCCTAAGATGAAGCTGAAGTAAGTTGACATTTTATCTACTACGTCGTTTAGGTTCTTATCATAAAGAATTAAAAAAAAAGTCTGTGACATTCACATAACTCATTATTATTTTGTTCCTGGTCCGTGCAGCATGCTTTCTGCTTCCATACACTTCCACTTACCCATCTTCTCAGATAAACGTGGTCACCTACTAGGCCCAAACATTACAGTATGGGAGGTACTGCTCAATTTCTGTGAAGAATTTTATACTGAATAAATTTATTTCTAGTACTTAGTTGTTATTTAATAATCATCAAAATAAGAGTCAATGACCTTAACCAAGGGGGTATCCAATGTTACAGCATGTCAAAGCTGTAAAATAAACTTATGAAATTAAAATCTTGCCGCTTGGTTTGCCGTAGTTGGGTAAAAAGTAATTTCTTGTTATGGGATGATTTTTGAGATCATCTTCAACCCAGAAAACTTAGTCAGCTGTATGAAAGTGTCGATAATAATTATCAGTCATCTAAATTTATTATCCCAGTAGTTCATTCTCATGGGATTTACTATAATTTTCGATGTCCAAGCGGGCGAAGCCTAGCAAAGGTTAGATTAAAATAATAAACACGAGGTAATTTCCCACGAGTGCTTTTGTAATCATTGTCTTTGAGTCATCACGAGACGTTATCAATATAATCTCAAATGTTATTGACGTTATCACCAAAATATGTACATTGTTCAGATTCTTTAACTATCTCGGACAGTTATTTAAATTTGGTGGTAACAGTATTGATATTTAAATTGTGTTTATAATATAATATTGTATCAAGTATGTTGGAATTGATAGGAAGAAAACTATCCTTTAGGCGCTTTTTGAGAAGCCATAGTGGACCCGAAGTGTTGAAAATAATGCCATCTTGTGTTAGTGGAACCGTAAAAAGTGAACCTTCTGAGGCATACATGAAAAGTGAGCCTTCTGATGAAGCATACACGAGAAATGAACCTCCTGATAAAGCATACACGAGAAGTGAACCTTCCGATGAAGCATACTCGAAAATTGATATCACTGGTTTTCTAAAAAGGTTAGCTTGAGCTGAAATGTTATAGTTCATCTCGTCGCTTTACCATTTCTAACAACAATTCCCAGTATATTGAAACTTTACTAAGGTTGAAACTATCTAACTGTCTCATAGACAAATAACCTTTGTCGTTTTATGATAAAGCAATTACGAGCTTGATTATACACATGGTCTTAATTATGGTAGTAAAACAAGCTGATTTGAATACACGTCCAGAGCACCAATAGATAGTCATCCACATTGCAGACTGGCTAATATTTTTGCCATGGCAAGAGCTGTTAGAACCCAGACAGGCGCTTTACTTTATGTAAATTATTTCATCACCACTGCTCTCGAAACGGTAAAGGAAAACATCGTGATCGTTTTGGTTCCAAGACATGCCGGTTCCCGGCATGTCTTGGAACCAAAACTTTGAAGACATGTGTCATCTACCAAACCGCACTGAGCCAGCGTGGTGGATTACGGTCCACTCCACAGAGGAGACTTGTGCCCCAGCAGTGAGAACATTATATAGGCTGGTTATGTTATGAGCTAGTGACATATTTTTGTTGTAGTGGCCCACAGGCAACTGTCCCACATATGACATATTTATGTCCATAGTTAAGGGGCTT
Source organism: Luperina nickerlii (assembly GCA_963855955.1). NCBI lineage: Eukaryota > Metazoa > Arthropoda > Insecta > Lepidoptera > Noctuidae > Luperina > Luperina nickerlii. The sequence goes on from OY979662.1 coordinate 8,072,683, forward strand.
ATAGGACCTAAACACAAAAAACGCAAGTTTTAGAAAAAATAAAAGTATATGATCGACTACAGTAAACAAAATCAAAAAAATATATGATATTCTTCAGGATATATGCCAGGTAGACAGTGTGTTGAAAACATAATACAACTCATTTGATACAATAGGAAAAAATCATGAAGATACCTCTAAAAACTTTCTTTTTACAATAAAAACCATACTAATATATCATTATGATTTTTTTGTCAGATTATTCTACAAGCAACATACTAAAGCACTAGTGTTTTAATTTTTTAGTCCAAACAATAGATTTTTTGTAAATAGTTTTGCTTAATATTTTGCAATAAATTACCAGTGTTGTGTCATCGCGCTTCTCTTTCTTTTCTATGCAGTCCGACAAAGACCGCGCTTTAGGTCATGTAGTCGCCTTAAAGAAATCCCTTTAAAATTACAGATACCTCAAAAGCATATTCCCAAAAGCGGAAGAAACGTTGATCCTAGACGTGTTAGCGAACAAAGACAATAACGTACAGAAGGCCAGTGAAGAGCTCATAGTCATGGGGTTCACCAAGAAGGAGACTGTCGTCGCACAGAAGAAGGAACCCACGCCTTTACCGCAGAAGAAAGTCGTCACTATTATGAAGACTACGGCGGAGAAGAATGAGTGTAAGTACTGACATAGTTTTCGTGGTGAGGGTCCCCGGGTTGGCATCGTGGGTACGGTCGTTCTGGCGATGTCATCGTGGGTCCGGTCGTTCTGGCGATGCTTAGAAGAAGACTTTTCAGCAGAAGACGTCTTTAGGCTGTCACGTTAATGGCTTGGGGAATTTGGGCGTGTCTTGTTAAATCAGCCTCATTTATGTTAATTTCAATGATGTCAGTCTTAATGTAAGGGAAAACAAACGTTAGTATATCACTACATAGTATAAAACAAAGTCGCTTCCCGCTGTCTGTCTGTCCCTATGTATGCTTAGATCTTTAAAACTACGCAACGGATTTTGATGCGTTTTTTTAATAGATAGAGTGATTTAAGAGGAAGGTTTATATGTATAATACATGCATAGTATAGTAGAGAAAAGCCGAGAAATTCAAAGATTTGTAATGTGATGTCGTAACAAACATATTTTTGTGCGTTTACATTGCAAACGCTGGCTAAACCTTACTAGATAGATCAAATTAATGTACTACGGAATTGTATATCTTAAAAATATAAATAAAAAAGTCCGCGATGGTATATATCTCCTAAGGATAACCCACAGTAACCATTTTTATCTTTTACATATTACAAAAAAAAAATGGGTTATTTACCCAACTATTTTAAACAACACAGTATTATTCCTTATATAATTAAATACATTAAATACGTTGTGCATTTTATGTAGATCAAAATTGCCCTTTACAGCATATCATTAAAATGAATATCTTGAAGATATCAGAGATTTAAAAAGCGGGGGCAGAGCGGCTGGCGGGGCTGTACGTAGTTCGCCGGATCAGCTAGTTAAAAATAAACAGAAGTTACTTAACAAATATACTAAGTACCTACATTTTCCACAGATTACAACTTACATAGAAACTGATAGCAAACGTTATTGTAATTAGGGGAAAATTAATTATATGAACAAAAGAAACTAAAAACAACAAAACAATACGGGTCCTATAAAGATAATAATAATTTGCTAAAGCATATGGAATCTACTGCAGCGGTGATATTCTGTAAAAATCTCACCATGAAAAAATAAGTGAGCATGGAGTGAGCTGTCAATAGTGTCAATTCCTAGCAAAAACAAACTCACTTCACCTAAGTTTTCACGGTGAGATTTTTACAGAATCGACCGGCTGATCCTTCAGAATTTTAGCTAATTACTCTTAAAAGTATTTCGGTTAAGAAACAGTATGTTGATTTCAATCAATTACTATTATCTTCTATCTATTATTTGTTAAAACCATCCCAAAAAGTAACAAAACAACCAACAATTTCAGTAAAAGAGAAACTCCAGAAGAAATACAGCAGCATAGCAGAGCGGGTCATATCCCTCGCTTTAGAAAGCGTTGGCTTCAATGAGGACCGAGCGGAACAGATGCTGACTGCTGTAGTGCAGGAGGAGGCGGCTCCGAAGGTCGTGAAGGTCGAGGTTAAGGAGACGGTGAGGCCCAGTACTATGGAACCGAAGAAGGGGTAAGATGCATGGCTGTTTGATGTTAGGAAGTATCTGGGGTATGGAGAAACGAGGTGGGATAGTAAGATTCGCGTTTAAAGCGGACTTGTTAGCCAAAACATTAAGCATATAATGAACTTTTTTATTCTAATTATAGATTTACGAAATGATACTAGCATACAATCAAATTATTCTACTCAAAAAAAAACTTAGACAACATCTATCGCAGTCTACTTTCGTATCTAAATGACCCATAACTTAACATCACGATTGTATTCTTCGGAGTATTTCGCTAGTTGCGTTGTCTAAGGCCCTCTCTACACGGCACGGTTTCTTTACGGTACGGCGTATAAACCGCGCTGTAGATAAAAATGTCCGTCAGCAAACTTCCATAGTGATCCATACATACAGCACTGACGACCGTGCCTACACGAACCCTAGTTATCCATGGCAAGAAAAACGTGTGTAGAAAGGGCCCAATGAGTCTGTGTTGCAAGAATTTCATGGTTCTATACTTAGAACAAGACATTCAAGCAGTAAACTAGGAACTTGTTTGCTACTTGTCTTACTATCCTAACTTGTCGACTAATATCTTTAACTCCAGGTTTAAGCGGTGATTATTTGTATTGACACAGCTCAGAGGGGCAATTCTTGTAAATTTAAGCGCGTTCACAGTCTGATCTCGGTCTCAATCTGTCAAAAATACCTCTAATTTCCCTACATTTTGACAAGTTTTTGACGTTTGTGGGTCGACGAGATGAGACTGTGACTAGATTTTGAGCGTTTTTAATTACGGGAATTGGTTTTGAAATATCTTCAATTAAGACACTTATCTATACTAATATTATAAAGCTGAAGAGTTTGTTTGTTTGTTTGTTTGTTTGGTTGAACGCGCTAATCTCTGGAACTACCAGTCGGATTTGAAAAATTCTTTTTGCATTTGATAGCCCAATTCTTGAGGAAGGCTATAGGCTATTTAACATCACGCTATGACCTTTAGGAGCCGAGCAAAATGAAAAAAAGTCAGAAAGAACGCTAAGCAAAAACGAAGTAATAGCGCGGGCAGGCGATGCGACGCGACGGGGTGGGTCAGGGGAACAAGAAATTTCACGCGGACGAAGTCGCGGGCAGAAGCTAGTGTCATATAAAATAATCACTGTTTTGACACGAGATTTGAGCAAAATCTAGAACGATTCAACAGTCGTTTTTGTTTCAATAAATTGTACAGTGAGGGGAACTTAATAAGGACATACAGGGACATCGACGCGCAACCTGTTACAATGTACCTGTGACAGGTTCTTTCTAATACTCGAAGTGTCATTTTAACACCCAGTACTGTCCCATCTAGATTTTCTCAAATTTCCCTCACATACTTATCTATTATACAGTCCGTTCACAGTTAAAACCTCTGACAGCAGCAACCTAACAGCAACCTTATTGTTACGAAAATAAAGATCGTAATGATTTTGACAAACTTTTCAATGCCAGCAACTCAATAGCAACCTTATCAGAATGTGAATAAAGGTCACTGTGCTTTGGACGGTGATGCAAAATCAGAGGTAAAATAACTGTGAAAGGACTGTATATATGTTTTCTTCAACTACTGACAATTGACAAGATCGTTTCCAACGTAACAGTAGTTATTCCGTGCCCTCAGCACTAACACTATTAACACAGGTACCTAACATACTTGACTGCCTATCTTGTACACAGAGCAAAACAAAGACAACTGTTAAGGGGAATACGCTGAGGTAGTTACGTCCGCAAATCATATTTATATTAACATACAACCTGATACTGACCTGCAAATTGCAAAACACGTAAGAAAATTTGAATTTCGCGGACTACCCTGACGCTTTCGCCTTAACATGAGTTGTCAACGAATGTAGGGAGTCGAGTATCTGTCTGTCGTGCTAAGAAAAAAGGACCCATAGTACATTTCATCATTTCATACGAACGATATTACTCCACTTTTACATCTGGACAGTGTCTATGGTTAAGTTGCAACTATCGGAGGCCTCACCCCAATTCATCTATAGTCCGCTACTGATTCACAAGAGTGGTACTACATGTTCGGAAACAGCTTTAAGTACCGCACTAGCGCATATATTTTGTTCTGCAGTAAAGCGACTACTGCGTAAAGCATAAATATATACAGTAAAAAAGCCTAAACGGCTGGGCAATTGTGTAACACACTAACAGTAGCAATTAAGCTTTCATTTTGACAGTTCAAAAACATTCATTGCGTTATTTACGTTGCTGAGCAGACAAATTTTTCGAACATATGAAGCAAATCAATAGCAATATCCTTAAAAATGATTCAGATTGTGATTTATAGTGTGTTACGCAATTAGGGTGATCTATTTCTCTTCATTTCAGTTCGATATCCATAACTTTTTTCTTTTCATGACAGATGTGTAGTATGAAATCTGTGGCCACTTTCTGAATCCAACCTTAAGAGGAAATGGGGGTGGTCGTTTCTCCATAGAAACGCTCTCGCCTGTTTTCTTTCTGGTTAAAGACCATAAAGCAATGATTTTTTACAGAATAATAAATATTAACTACTTGTATGTCCCTATGTTTTCCTATTTGATGATACATTATTTTTTTAATCACTAGAATCCTCAAAAAATGCCGATTTAAACCGCTGTGAGCAGAGAACTAGTGTACAAATTTGACAACTATTAATGAATAAAGAAAAACATAGGGACACAGTATATATCCTTCTTATTCAGTTTATTAAATATCTTTTAAATTGGTCCAATATTGGAGGAGGAAATAGGCGAGAGCCAAACCTCGAGTTATGACTTCTTACTTAGGCTTTTTTTCAAAAGTCTCTCCAACAGCATTTCCTCTTAATCCTAATGCTTCTTAGCTTCTCACACTACGGTGTTGCTTAAATATCTAAATATCCCTTGATTAATATACAAAATAATATATGATTATGTAACTATATTGCGCTAAAAATATAATTTAATTTAACTGCAGTCCAAGTTTCATTAGGTAAGTGGGATCAAAGTAATTAACACCGAACTATAAATATATTTTAAAAAAGTACTAATTCACTATTATATTAATTAATTTCTCATTATTACAAACAAATACATCACATGATGTTCAAACAGCACTATCCAATGTATTGATCAATTTTCATTAATAATAAAATTACATTACATTTTTCATTTGATGATATTTTTGCAACACTTTAACATACATGAGAAAATTATTTTAATTCGGCGGAGCTGATGAGTATATTACATTGAATAATATTGTTTTACACATTTTACAAGTAATAATTAGTTGCTCATCCCTTTGAACCTCGATTTTCCCGTTCCTTTTTTATATTAAAAAACCAGCCGGGTTGCTCTCGGAATACTCTTGATATGTGGCATGTTGTCTTGATTGGGCATTCAGTAACCTGAGGGGCAATTCCCGTATTTCCAACGTTCACAGTCTGATCTGTCTCGATCTGTCAAAAATACGCCTAATTTCCCTACATTTTTGACAAGTTTTTCACATTGATTGTTGCTGAGAAGAGATTGCGAATACATTTTGAAAGTACGGGAATTGGCCTTCTGGTCTAAGACATATATTGCAATGCCAAGTTTTACAAATCGCAGAAGATCGAACAAGTTGACCACGGTTCCATCCACTGCCCTTTACATTCCCAATGAATAACAGATGAAAAGAGACGCTAAACTAATCCGAGCCACTAGTACTTGTGATATTCAGTCATTGTGATATTTCTTTTTGTGCTGAACCAAACCTTGGAACCTTATGGTTACGGCGAAATTGAAGGCCAAAGTTCCAATTGTTTTTACTTTTCACCTCGGAAACAAGTTTTAAGTGTTACAACTTAACTTTAAATTCCCCTATATCTCCTGTACCGTCGCGTGCACCCAAAAGTACATGTTTTGTGTACGTTACATTGTGTGCTGCCGTAAACAGCAATTTTTCACGCCAAAAATAAATGTCGTTTCCCAGCAATCATATTTGCTCTATGTTACTAACTTAAGTAGATAATGCCTATAGGTCTTTTTACACCCCATATACCCACCGATCCCTACCGTTAATCTAATACCAAAATTGACTATAATAAAGCAAACATGCTCAATGCTCATCGCCTCCGCCCCTCACCACTCATTCTCCCGCGCGTACGCCAGTGTTGACGCGGAGGCGCGCACGCCGAGCCCGGCCCCCGCGCCCCCCGCTTCGCGCCGCATCAAGACGTGGACCGAGCACTTGAAGTATGTTACGAACGCTTATACGAATGCTGGGTCCTGTTTGTTTGGCCCCTTTTTATACGCCATGGTTAGGCTGACTTTCCAAGAGAGCTGTGCGAGGAAACGAAGGGAAAAACCCCACTAATGGAAGTGATCCAATTTGAATGGCATAAATTAAATCGGGATGGGAATTATTTGGTGTTCCAAATAATTCCCCATCGTAGTATAATTCACACTAATATAATAAATGTGCCTCTTTTTGTGAGCCTCAAATAATTTCCATTTTGTTGTTCTAAATTACTAAAAAGCCAATTAATAATTTTATTATTTAGTACAAAAAAAAAACATATACTACAACGTAGTGTCTTAAGATTAAGTTGTACAACATTGACTCAGATTAAATTCGAACGTTTGACTTCTAAACAAGGCAAGAAGCCTGTGTCTTAGAAACCAATGTTTCCCGAAATTGTAGTGACATACATCTACGTAAAAGTTATGCAAGTACTTTTAATTTACCAAATACAGATAAAAAACTGCTCTCAAAACGGTGAAGAAAAACACCGTGAGGAAACCGGCATGTCCTAGAAATAAAAATTTGAAGACATGTGACATCTAACAACCTGCACTGGGCCCCTTTCTCCCCGAAACAAGGCTTAGTGTCGCAACAGTGGGAACACTGTAGGCTGATTATACTAAATGAAAAAAAAACAAATAGTACAACGTAGTATCTTAAGATTAAGTTTATACATTGTATACTCTATGTATATATTTTCTAATGGAGTTTACTTTAATTAGACTTATAAATAACTGCAAACAGCTTTTGAGTTTTTAGAGGATCAATTAGCATTTTGAATATGAAGCAATTTCGTTGTTGGTTTCTGCTCCGTTACCTCCCACGGATCTGGTGGAAAGCTAGCCTGAAGCCTGCCGGTATTGTCACGAGCATAAATATATTACTACTGATAGCTCGGCAATAACATCTGATTTCATGATCCATAAATAACTGTTGTCAAGGTGACGGAAAATATATGTGATCATTTGTGGTTTTGAAGCCGATGCAGTATCCTATACTTTAGCTGGTCTAATAATTTTGGTATTTCTTCGATATCACATAATGGTGCTGCCGTTTGACGCCTTCCACAAATGATCCCATATATTTGCCGTCATCTTGACGACAGATATGAATAGATGAACCATGAAATCAGATATGACTGTCGAGCTGTGCGTAGTAATATATTTATATTCGTGACTACATCGTACATGTGAAAGCTTTCATAATTGCTATCAACATTGTCACTTGAGGTTCTGGCGCTAGCTAACCAGCAACATGAGCGTATGAAAAGGGACTTGTACGATTTAAAAATCTTTTGTGAACAGGTTTATGCATAGAATCAATTGATTTATAACATGAATTTGATATAAATGTATTGTGATGATCTCCAATGATATTACTTTTCAGCTTCTCAAAGCTATTAGCTATTATAAATATATACAAACAGATAACATCTACTTTTGTGTATACTGTTTTAGTTCCGTGTGTGACTCATATAATTGTGTCCAAACATTTAATATACCAAAAGTGAAAAAAGAACCTAATCAGGTAATTCACTTGAAGATAACGAATACAAGTGATAATTAGATAAAACAGTACATAACATGTGTCATTTCATATTAATAGTTGAAATCCAACGCTTAAACAATACTGCATTGTTTAGTGGTAGCCTTTAAATAACTGCACATTTATACAAAATGTTTAACTAATTTACTGTAGGTCCACAAAATTGTGAAATTTATTAAATTAATATTTAGTTATTGGAGATTTCAATATAAAAAACAAAATAGTACTCAGCATCGACCCTTGCGGAGCAACAAATTGTGATGGTACAACTTAAAATGTGTGTGTTGATTAATAAAACTAAATGTATCGCGAATGCTTCGTGAATGTCTTTTGTGACTGTCAAGTTTAGTTAGATGTGTGAAATGTATGTTTTTAAAAGAGTTTTTACTAAGCATGGTGTGTGTATGTTAGTCGAAGGCTTATGTTGAGTTTTCTTGTATAAAGGCTTATTTTGTATCAATGAAGCAAGTTTTTGCAGCAAAAATAACGGTGTTTTTATATTCCGTGAACGGTTATTAATAAGAAAACAAAGGTACAGGTAGTTTCACTTTTAAAAATAATAGGCATGCTGTCACTGAAATGTATTTAATTGTGTTTGATTATATACCTAATAAAATGTTACAAAATAGTAGATTTGGGCTCGAAGTGAATCGCTTTTCAAGTACTAATTGCAAAGTAATTTAATTATTTACTCAAACGGTCAAACAGTTTTTTTTAAAATAATAAATACTTTTCATAGGTCAAAGTAAAACTAGATTTTGTTCATTGTATATTGATAGGTTTTTTTTAGAAATATGTGTAAATTGTCTAGTGATCTGTATTGTTATTATTGTTTGTGTTTTAAATGTTCCTTAGAATAAAATAAATCCTTATCGGTTCAAAAGTATAGACTGATATCATCACTGTATATTTTTCGACATCAAGGAATTCGTAGTTTGAGTTCATAGAATAGATTTATTATGGAAATATAATAAACTTAGTTTTATAGCCTTCACGTTTTCGTTTAGAAATGCAAAATGATCACAATAAAGAAGATATTAATGTGACTGATAAATAAAAATGTTGCGATTAGATTTAGATCATCATACTAGATCTCGCTAGTAAGTAGCCATCACGTTCATGATCATTTTATTATTATTTAGCTTCCTCAGAGTCACTCTTTATCACCGACTACTTCAGAAGCACAATAGTTTCAAGATTTCCTTAGAATAATAATTAAAAATAGTCTTTAGGAGTATTGCATGCCGTCTTCTGTCTTAGGTTGGTTTGTTTGTTACAAATATTGGTTCAAACGTTTGTGGACTGCGAATGTTGCAGGCCGATATTGAAGACCAGTAGCAGTGTGGAGTCCAAGTTCAAGTCACAGTATAGTTCGCCAACGAATGGCCCAAATACTTCGCTGCGACAAGGACCAAAGGACAGTTTGTTACTGTATGTATTTCGATGAGATTAAGCGTTATAATTTAGAGTCAATCATTATTTATCCAAAAACTCTTAAATTATTTAATGTAAAGGAATTCAACAGGATCCGAAGAGTATGGATTTTTTCAACATTTTAATGCGACGACATAATTTTGTCGCGCTGCTGTCAACAAACTGCTAATGCTAGGAGAAGACAAGTATTCTCTATTTGGCGCTTTTGACGGATGCACCTAAACTACTTACACCTCTTCATACAGCTTTATAAAAACGCACTTGTGCAGTGTCTTCACCAGCAAGTTGCATTGTATCTAAACAAAGCTTTAAAAAAATGCAAAACATTAATAATATAATGTTCCCTATTTCTTATTTTCCTGTGCATTGACGTCACCACAGTATACACGTTTGGCAAAGGCTTTTAACTTTGACGTTGACGGGACTTTAACGACTGGCTTGTTTTTATGGGTTTGTATAGCACTTTACATTTCCAGATTGGATTACATGCCTTGGACAGGGCCGGACCCAGTACTTCGTAGTGGCCAATCCGTCAAAACTGAAGGGCCAGAGCCTCGCGACAGGCCTCGCCCGCTATCTCGAGGCCCGTCTGGCCTGGCGAAAGGTCCTTCCGGAATCGCCAATGGCTCTTTATATCAGAAGTTGAGCAAGAAGTCTGCTAAAATGTAAGTTTTTTCTTCCCAAATTTTGTTGCTAGCTAAGGGCGAATATCACCGCGTTCAACACATTATTATTATGAGCCTGTGTTGTCCCACTGCAAGGCAAAGACCTCCCTTCCCTCTTATTAAGTACATACAAACAATTGAATGAGTACTTTCAAATGTGCAATTAGATTGTGATTCATTGACGTACATACATGGTTGACATTGACCGTTCAGATCAAACCAGTCCAGTCCTTTCACAGTTATTTTACTTCTGACAGCTCCAACCCAACAGTAATCTTATTACAACAACAATAAAGATCACTGTATTTTTTACAGACTTGACAGGTGCACCAACCTAACAGGAACCTTATTGACACTAGATTAAAGATCACTGTGATATTGACAGCGATGCAAAATCAGAGGTAAAATAATTGTGAACGGACTATACGGCAGCCGAATTAGCAATCGACTGGTCGATGTTTGTCGACCAGTCGATGGCCGCAGTTTAATTGCTCCTTTATATACCAGGCCATTAATTATCTGTGTGTGTGTTATTATTATAGTAAGTATCTCCTTTGACAATGTGACATCCCTTATTGCGTAACATACGATCAATCACAATCTGAAAATCTGAATCGGTTTTTGTAATCCATTGCTTCATATGTTTGAAAAATGTGTCTGCTCAACTACGTAAATACGGCAATGAATGTTGTTGAATTGTCAAAACGAAAGCCAATCCTACTGATGGTATGTTACGCAATTACCCCATGGGTCAATTACTGATGGTATGTTACGCAATTACCCCCTGGGTCAATGTTATTTACAGACATATTTTTTATGTTTCAGCATCGGTTAAATGGTGCGACGAGCTTACGACATGGACCGCCTGTGCCGTATATTCTTCATGATTATGTAAATGATAGTATTGTAATTATGAAGTAGACGGTTACATTTTAGTAGCAGGATGAATATGGTAAAGTATAGATCATTACAATTTAAACCTTATGTCAATGACTCAAATGATGTTTTTGCAATGACTATACCAACTGCTCGATCATTGTATCAACCTACTTTGTTCAAACCTGCTGCCAAATGAAACCCAACCTAAGTATTCAAGTTATAAAAAATGATCTCATTATTTTTAAAACATTCCTGATAAAACAACTTTTGCTCAAAACAAAAATATATCGATAATAAATAGTCGCTCTATATTAAATAAAATTAAATCTTGCCTAATCTAGGAATTCTTAAAAAATATCATTTTATACCGTACCAACTACCAAACCCGTTCTTGTACATCGTTGTTATTTCATGTATGTATTTGAATATCGTAAATTTAAATAACAGGTGAAGTTTTATCGAAGGCATAGAAGTATCATGTAAAATTAAAGAGCCTGTTTCTTCGTGTCCGGATAAGCATTATCTACCAGATAAATTAACGGACACGGAACTTTTAGTAAAACAATCATTAATATGTATGAGTACACATACAATTCGAAATGATAGATTATCAAGTTCATAATACTGGTTGGCGATTTAGTCATCTGCAACCGTCAAAATCCATATCCGCTTCGTAAAAAATAGAAACACCCCTGTATCTACGATTTACGAAGTGGATATGGATTTCGTAGGAAACCCCCCTTGACGAATCATCACCTGCTTATCCTTTTCCCAACTTTATTGGGGTCGGATTCCAAACTAACCGGATGCAGCTGAAGCGACTGCATATCTGACCTCCACAACACAACCCAGTTATTGGGTAACACGATACGCCTTGGTAAGACTGGTTGACAGACTTTCGGACTTCTGTCTACCCGTAACAACTGTCAAAGATCTATGAATGACAGTCGGGACCAACGGCTTAAAGTGCTTTCCGAGGCACGGGCGGGGGGTCTCGATATGTAACCCAACATCGCACGGACGTAAAAATATCGCGGTGGCAATTTATCGCGCTCTGGATTACAACTCTTGGTGTTGAACCAAGCATTAAGAACCGTCAACAGAGTGCATTCCAGCGTCGAAAAAAATACTGTTGGATTTTCAGCTCTCTGCGCTGAGCAGTGCGTTGAAAATCCAGTGCGTGAAAAAAGATCGTCGCGGGCAAAACGTGCCCGTGTCTACCTGGGCTAATGGATGGTCACCCATAATCTAACCGACTGTAGCAAACGTAGCTTAAACATCAATCGACCCGTGCGGCTGTTATTAGCCACGAGCCCCTTGACGAATGCAGGTGACTATATAGCCCCCTATATGAATCGATATACTGAATGACTGAATTTTACCTTCTTTCTAACCCTCGGTAAAACTTGTATACTTCTTTCTAACTCAGATATTAGTACAACTTAGGATAGAAATTGATCATTGCCAAAAATGTTATCTTGTTGTGGTTTATTAATTTTATTTGTGCTTAGGGCCTGCGGGGTAGTTGCGTAACACACTAACGGTGGCAATGAAAGTCATTTTCAAAAAAAAAAATGTTTTGTCCTTTTTTAGCATGGGGATGCATGGATGCCACCGCTACAAACACTGATCAATAGTTGTGTAAAAGTTTACGATCATTATCTTCTCATACCGTGACATTGGCAAAATCATCGAACGTAACCTATAGAGCCAGAACCTCAAAAAAATAGAATAGAATAGAAAGTCAATTTGACAGTTCAACAACATTTATTGCGTTATTTATGTTGTTGAGCAGACACATTTTTCAAACATTATGAAGCAATGGATTAGCAATACATATCCTTCAAAATGGATCAGATTGAGATTCGAAGTGTGTTACGCAATCAGGGTGCTGTTTCGTTTGTCCATCGACACGTAATTTAATGGGAAGTTATTCGGAGGTGGTGAAATATGACCTTAATAAACTTAAACTTAAATGTAATAAGTTTGCAAATCGTCTTTTGATATCGGCTGCCGAGAAAAGGAGGCTCTTCTGATGATAAATAATATTTTACTGATTTTGCATTTACGAATTTATTAACATCCACTAAGAGGTTTAATTTAAAGGGTGTTTTATTAATCTCTTATCAGTATTATTACTTAAATTATTAACTATTTTCATTTAATTTTCAATTCAAAGCTGTGCCTTACTGCCTCTTAAGAGGCGGTACGAAGTAAATTAATTAATTTTAAATAAAATTAATAAACCAAAAACAATACTCGATAGACTTGCGTTGTGTCCAGTTCTTCCGACCTCTTGCATTATTTTAAGAAAAATAATTAGTAATTATAATTACTATATCAGGGACTCTGTATCCGGCCAAAGATGTGTGTGAAAAATAAAATTGTAAAAAGAGTGTGAGGATTTATAAATATTTTGTGAAACATTGAACGAGAATTTGAATTTTTGTGTAGTGTTGTCAGGGAAATTCGATCCTAAATAATCGTTCTTGGTCAGAAAATCACTATTTGCATGGGAGAAATAGGTTACGCTATAAATGTCAAAAATGGATAAGTTTTAAACCGACATTATGCCGTCGAAAATACAGCACATACACTTTGAGAAGAAGTTCTACCAGGGCCCGATTTAATAATAGCTGCGTCCCGCGGTGTCCTCGCACAAGTCTTGATCTCTCGGGAATACCGGGATAAAAGTATCCTATATCTTAATCGAGGTAATGGTCTACCCATGTGCCAAATTTCATCCAAATCCGTTGATCCGTTAAGCGTGAAACCGAAACAATTTTTTTTTTTTTAATAATAGTTTATACTCTATTTGAAATAAGATTAGACGTTTAAATAAACCTTTTTTACAGTCCGTGCAAACGATTTACACCTCTATACCGTAGGCATAAGGATGGTATTAAAAGCAAAAAAGTGGTTACAATACTAAATGTTTACTGCAGCTGCCATATGTCATGCCAACCAACGTAATAGGATTCAAAATTGGTTGAACGGACTGTAAAAAAAGTTTATTATAAAGTCTTATTTCAAATGGAATAAGTATAGATAACTGACAATGCGACATACTTGTCAGTAATTGTCAAGATTGACACATTTTCAGGACAGGTTAATCCTCACAAATAATATAAATTGTGAAAGTGAGTTCATTTTTTTGTTAGTTAAGATTTCACGCTAAAACGTCTGAACGGATTTGGATGCACTTTAGCACACTGATAGACCATGACCTGGGTAAGGAAATAGGCTACTTTTCATCCTGGATCATAGACGATGTCGCGGGCAAAAGCTTGTTAGTAATAATGCAGAAAATGGATAACTTATAAAATGTCGCCTATCGGTTTTTATTAATAGGCCCGTGGTAGGGCGTCGTCTTCTGTCACTCATACCCGTAAGAACGTCACTGCAATGCTGTCATATCCCGCCCAGGGGTCGTAGGTACTATAAGTACAAGTACAGTATAAGTACTAATGCCATTATGATTCCAGTCCTTAAAAGGGATGGTGCTATCGGTCATGTATAGCACCATCTCTCTTAGAATCATGGTGGCATTAAAACGTCAAACTTCCTGGTATTGTAAAACTCAATAATATGTACAGACGTCTGCAGGGGTAGGTAACATCGTACACAAATACCGTAGTAACCGATCAGGTTAACTAGGCGACTGTCAGTCGTGACGATATGAATGTCGCAGCCAACTGGTTTAATTAGCCGTTTAGTTAACCGCCTAGCCTTGTAACTAAACGGGCGGCGGCCGTTCAACTAACGGCCTGAATGGTATTCAATTATAGTTTAGGCTGGAAATCCACCAAGCATGCGCGCGCGCGCGTTCTGTAACCAATCATGCTCGAGCCGAATTGGTCGCAGTAACGACGCCAGGGCACCCCGACCAAATAGGTTAGGTTAGAAATGATCAACCGCGTGAGAGCCGAAAGAGCGAAGCGAGGCGAGCGCTACTTCCAAAGGCCAGGCGCTTAACTAAACGGCTAATTTAACCAGTTGGCTGCGACATAAACATCGGCCGCAAATATTTAGGGCAAATATACGATACTATAATAGATATACGCCAAAGTTCGTGGCAACAGGCGGTCATAAATCGCGAGAGCGGGGCGATACGAGACTTTTTTATTTTATAAATCTCGTTCTAAATATTCACCGTCCTACTTGCACGTTTCATGACCGCGACAGCGACAAGTCTTGGCGTTATATGACAAACCTTAGACGTTTATTGGGCGGTCAGATCGCATTCATCCCAGTTGTCTTATAGTCTTGGTAGGATTATACGTCCGTACTCGTTTTTTTTTTTGGATTATTAACGTTCCATATGTAGCCGATGTAACGGTCTTTTATTGAAAATTGTATCTGTAGAATATCACTGCCTCAACAGTTTACAGCACAATGTTTGTACGCGTGATTACCTATATATATGATAATCATGCTTTATAAGTACTTATACATTCTCTTTATGCATCTGTCCTGAATGAGAGAAACAAACCAACCTCAGATTTATCTCTATTATAAACGGTACTTTAAACAATACTATATAATAAAATAATGTATAAATGTGCTTACACACACATTCACAGCGTGTTTGTACGGTCACCAAATGCGATAAGTAACCAGGGACGTCGGATATAGTTGAAGTTTAGTAAGAAACCGATGGATGTTTTCGAATAAAATTTGATTAATAGAAAACAAACAGTTCATTTATCACGTTAAATTTCATTCGAAAATATCTATCGGTTTCGTACTAAACTTCAACTTTAGCCGACGATCGTTACTTATTTCTTTTGGTGACTGTACACTTGGTTAGCACAAGTTAAGCGGGCGTCGCTTTACGGGATAAAAATACAGTAAACATCCGGGTGGTGTACGGTCACTAGTTGCATCGTTTAATAGGACTGCGTCGTCGGTCTAGTGGTCGCAAGCGCTACTGCTGAACATGAGATTCTGGAGTTCGATACCCGGGTTAGGCGGTGTTTATCGAGTTTTTTCATCTGGAATTTCTCAGTGGCAGCCTGGAGTCTGGCTTTGTGCTCGGTTGATGGCAAAAGGCTGGCCTCCTATAACATGTGAGTTGAACATAACTGGCGACACGTGAGTCTACAATAGGTACACTTCTGCCCATCCCCGCGAGAAATACAGGCGTGATGTGATGTGCTAATATGACTAAGTTCTAAGTATGGTTAATATCGTCGTAAGTCGACCGAACTTTATTTCTAAAGATCGGCTCTCGCCATCGAGTTATAATAAGCGCCACGTAAGTTGAAACTGGACGAGTTGACGTGCTCAGTAGCGGTGAGCTTGCGCAGTAAGTCGTGTACGAAATAGTTTCAGGGATTCACCGATGACATTTAGATTAAAATTCTTATCAATATTATAATATTTATGACGAAATAATAAAGTTTAAGATAAAAGTCAAGTCTCATCTTTCGTGGCGCGTATTGTACTAAGATTCGTGGCGCTAATTAGTATAATAAATTATTTTTGTATATAAACGCGTTAATTAAGTGTGATTAGGTAATGAAATGTCTGTGCAATATCATTTGCTTATGAACATAAAGTAGTACCGTTAGTTGGTGTAGATGTCGTGCAAAAAAGGTGGAACTTGATTTAACAAAATTAGACTTTATTTCTACTGTCTTAAGAAACAGTATTTATGGCTGTATGGACGTAGTAGTCTAAACGGTTGCAACGCGGACGTTGATATGGCACGTTGAGTTTTAAAAAGGGTTTGTAGAGCGTCATCCCTGTCACTCATATGTTTATCTCTTTCTAAAATCCATCATCATCACTCTACTGCCCTTATCCCAATTTATTTATGGTCGGCGCAACATGTCATCCATACTTCTCTATTAGTCGTCATCTCGGTAGTCACCACATTTCTATACTCTGTAAAAGATAGCTTGATCTCTGCGACATAACTCAAACTGACATTCCTAGGGTTGTCATGATATAAAAAATTGTCGATAGAAATTATCGACGTTTGTTACTATTATCGATGTTAATGTAACATTTAATTGGGTTTAATTTAATTTCAAACGTTACTAAATTAAACGAATATTTGAATATAAAATACATTTATTCTCGTAACGGAGTACACCCCAAATCCATATCTGAATCAGTTTCTGAATCGCTAGAACAATCTTGTAAATTTATTATAAACTCTTGTTATGATATTAAAATAAAATATACAATAAACTTAAAAAATTAATTAATTTTAAATTAAGTTTTATTTAAAATATCGATGGTTTATAGTCTGTGGTCATGTTGATTCATCGCCCATCACTAAGTAGGTCGGCATGCCCATAAAGTATGATATTTACAGGTACTGTCTGTACTACTATGAAATTCAGAACTTCATAGGCGTGATTTTACTGACAGCTGTCGCAGAGATCAAGCTATCTTTTACAGAGTATAGCTATCCATATCATCTTTCACATAGTCCATCCATCGTTTCTTTGGTCTTCCCCTACTCTAATAGCCATCGACATTCATACTCAAAACTTTATTTCTAAAACTCAATCGGCTAATTAACGCCCGGGTTCTGACGGTCTACTGTTTAAGTCCGTCAACGAAGACACGGGCGCGTCCGTAACTAATTGGTCAGTCTAACTAAAGAAGTCGAACACATCGGGTGTAGGGACTGCTATTAAAATGTGTTATCATCATTATTAGTTAGTGTTACGGATTAGGAAATGCCCGTAACGTTGAACAAAACTACGGATTTCATGCTTAGAGAGTAGACCGGCCGACAGTGGCGAGTAGTTAAGGTGTAAAGATGGCTCACTGACCTTGTGCATGTGGGCGGAGCTAAGCGTCCTACTCCCGATGCTTGCGGTGGCGCGATACACTAAAACGATGATCAAAGAATATGCAGAGGCGCAGACATGCCGCACGTAGGTCGCCATTTTTGCCTACGATTCCAGAAGGGAATGGCGAATGCAAGACTGATATATTTTGTACTAGCTGTTACCCGCGACTTCGTCCGCGTGGAATTTAAGAAAAAAGTTATTGTTGAGTTCGCAGAGTTTACGATAACTTATTAATTCTGTATTCCGCGTAAAGAAATACCTATGCTAATTTTAATGAAATTCTTCTAATATTTCTCCATTTAGTTCTTTTTGATCGTTTTTGCATTTTTAGTTTAATTATTATTTATTTTTAGTTTTTCGTATTAGCCTTTTTATATACAATATTTGGTGTACGATTTTCTTAAACAAAAACACTAAGTATATTATTATATTATTTATTCAATCAATTTCTATGGAGATTAAGGAATCTTCACGTATAGGATCCACTTATAAACATAACTATACTCCGTTTCTTTATTATGATTTGATTACATTTGAAAGTACCTAATTAAACGGAGTATAATACAACCTCCCTATTTGAATCGGATATTATTCAATATTTCATTTCATTGATTTTAATTTTTTTTCGTAGGAACCTATTTTGTTTTTTTTTCTAAAATAAATGTACCTAGTCTAAGTAACTCTTTATTCACCTATCTGCTAGTGAAAGTCCCGTCTTAATCGGTCTAGCCGTTTCAGAGATTAGCGGGAACAAACAGACGACAGACGGACAGACAGACAAAAATTGTAAAAAAAAATATTTTGGTATATGTGCAATTTAACAGTCAGAAGTCGACTGCAATCTCACAAAACTATGGCATAGCAATATTAGTACTTATGACCTTCTTCTATAAGAACGTTTGACAACAATACAAATTGGCAACATGATTGTTATTACAAATTTCAAAAAATTTCGTAAGCGTTACGGTGGCCAAAGTGGCTAGCACTGTGCCTCGCATGGCGAACGTTCGGGTTCGAGTCTCACATCGAACATGAAAAATATTTTTTAAGTATCACATGTGCAATTAGAATGCCGAGTTGCTAACCAATAATTATGTTAAATATTCCACAACTAAACGAAGATTCTTTTGTTTTACAATTATTTTCAATCTTAGCGTCGTTTTTAAAACATGAGGGTAGATTTCAAACAAAGTGTTAAGTTCACTCTGTTTCAAATCTATCCTAATTTTTTAACTACTTTACTAGTTCACATAAATTATTCCACTATTCGCGGCAAAAATATCTGTGCAAATATTGTAGCGTCTATGCGTCGACGTCTCATTAGCTGTATCGAGGCTAACGGAGGTCACACGAAATATTAAAAATCCTAAACAGGTAGGGTAATTTTGTGTCAGGGGACATAGTGGTCGTAACTTACCAAATTAGTATTTATATTATTGTAATATTGAGGTTAAGTTTCAATCCTCTTTTCATTGAGAAAATGAATAATTAAGCTGTAACCTCTTAAATGATATCAGAATTTTCATAATATCCATAATATATAACCTAAAACCTTATAGTTCAGGCATAAGTATTCCGGCCTCAATTGATAAAGCTGCCTTATTTCGATTCGTCGTGAAATAGTGATCAACATATTCGCCACGGGATACAAGTAACCAGTTGGTCTCGGGGCATAGTGCCTGGTTAAGATTTCTCGCCGTGGGTTCGATCCCAGTCGGAGGATCTTCTTTGCGTCAATCAAGACATTTGGTTTTATTTTTATTTCGTTTTTTTTGGTATACTTTGTTCTATTTTTAATTGTTTTTTGTTATATACTTTGCTTTATGTTTATGTTGTTTACTTTTACTTGTTTCCGTTATTTAGTAATTAAGGTGTGTTTTTTAACATTCAATACTATAATAATAACATAAGTAAGTGTAAAGGATTTCTTATGTATAAAAAATATTACAATGTTACCATATCAAAATTTATTTCATTTGTTATCATATTATAATAATAAATTACCTTTATTGTAATATCTATTTGTTCAAAGTAATTTACAAAAATAAATTACTAACACATAATAATAATTATATAAAACATCAAAAAAAACTGGCCCAACTCGGATTTGAACTCACATCTATCCCGATCACATTAGCGAGTGCAGCCTCGTTACCGATCTAGCTAATGTTTACTTATGTTATATTATCGAAATTTTGCAGTACTATGAAAAAAATAATCAGACGGCGATAAAAAAAACAAGTTACTGATATTGTCATCCTTGTCTAGCATTGACCACATCTTTAACTACTCGTAGCGATGCTACACGGCATGTTAATTTATAGCGTTGGAGCATCACTCACACGGATAAATATGCGCATGTGTGTATAGACGCCGCAGCCCGTATAGCGCAGGCGATAATGGTCATTGCGGTGTAAGTGGACGTCTAGAGGTTGACTGTACCGTGTATACATTCATATGCATTTAGTAAGAAGCGGTTGTTTTAATATTACAAACAGACACTCCAATTTTATTTATTCGTATAGATAGATAGATAGATACTTATTAGTCCACTCAACGAATAACTATTAAGAGATAGAGATAAGAGGTGTAGAGTGCGTGAGCTGGGCCCTGAGCGATTTCTTCAGAGTGCTTAGGGAGTGAACATAGGTACTAAAAGTCCCCGCGTCTAGGAGGTGAGCCGGAGTGGGGGGTATAAAAATTCCCACATTTGAGTTTTTCGCTAATATCTATAAAACGGTGCGTCGTCGTAGAGAAAAAGTATTTTTCTTGACTTGCTTTGCTTTGGCATTTTTATTTATTTACAAATTATCTTATATTTACAAAATAAACAATATAAACAAAAACAGTATTTAGAAATGGCACCACTAATAAAGAGTCCACGCGGACAATAGAAATGGGCCCTCTGCAGCGAGCTAGTCTATAAACGCATACTGATACAATTCGTTCATAAATATTTGCACTAACACAGCCAAACGCGCGTAGTCGATCGATAGCCGGGCGGAGCAGCGAGCGACACAGCCACCCCGTCTCAGTGCTAACGCACGACTGCCGCCCGCGCCCGCGCAGAGCACCTCTGAAGCTCTATCTCAAAATGGGGCATTGTCTTTGCAACTGTTGATTGATTTAAAAACGCTCTTTCAAATATGTAGTACTTCGAACCATCAATTTTTCAGTGTAAAAATATTTCCAAACATCAAAGCCGTTTAGAAGTTATAAGGAAATATTAGCCAAAATAGCGTTTTGGTAAATATTTTTTTAAGGCAAAAGTATTAGCTTTATGAAAAAACCCTGTTTCAAAAATGCTGTACATGAATCTATAGCAAACATATATTTTTTACAGACCTTCTAACCAAACCGTTAATAAGTTATAAGCTTCATAAAGTGACCGTGTTACGGTACTAAACGAGAGTAAGGCCCTTAAGAGTTTGTTTCCCCTTTTTATCTATAAACTAGCTCAAACGACAAAATAACTTTATGAGAACACTAGCTGCGCCCCGCTGTTTCACCCGCGTAAATGTCGATCCCGTGAGATAAAAAGTAGCCTATATGTTAGTCCAGGGTGTCAGCTACCTCCATACAAAATGTTATCAAAATTGGTCCAGCCGTTTGAGCGTGACGAAGTAACAAACATATAAATACACACACACGCACACTCACAAACTTTCGCCTGTATAATATTAGTGTGATTGCATCATTAGAAAGATTTGCATTATCCTAAGGTCTATTTTCAAAATTTTGTAGCTACGCCTCTATCCGTCTTACAGAACATTAATATTATAACCAATAGCCAATTTTTACGTATTATCTTATTATAAGTCCTTATGATTGTTTTAAAATATTACTGAAATTATTTGTGCCAATTTTACCGTTCGTACGTCTAGATGTTGTGTATTTTAGTATAATAAGGTACAGACATAGACATGCACATCAAGCTACCCGAAACTGTCAAGCTTTCCCAATCAACTTTGAACCTTATGCTGTAGCGATAAAGTTGAAAATCTATTAAAGAAATGTGACAGATTGTAGTAGCTTGATGTGCTGGCGTCTGTATCTGCAAATGAAATAGCCACCGAATCACTTCTTCCATTTGTACACATATTCAAGTAAGGTAGATCAAATTACAGTAGGTATACCTGACCATGATTTTCTGAATTATAAACTTCGAAGCTGTGAAGGCGTGGGTCCTTACAGTTGTCTATACTTTAGTGAAATGTATTCTAAGTTGATTTTTGAGTGAGCATTTGTAACAAAAAGTCCCTAATAAGTTTTTGATGGCAATGGAATTTGATCTTTGTTAAGTATTAGATACATTCGGTTCCTTTGTTGTTCCAAAACTTGAAAATTATCTCAAATCCCTGGCTCTAAGTGTGCGTTTTCGTTCAAAAAATTTTTGAAGGTTCAAATAATCTTGTCGTTCTTTAGAGCCAGTTAACAAAAATTTGCTAAATTATTGCAATACAAAAGGTACCTAGTCGTCCAAATACCTAAGAAGTAAAGAACACGTCTTCAAATAGTTTTATCCTTACGACAAATGTAGTATTAAGTGTTAAATCCAATTTAGACTTTGGCCATAATTACATATCTTTTGAGGCTCAGTCTCTCCCTAGTCTAGTTCAGAATCTAGTCAATTAGGATAATATATTGTAGCGATCACACTTTATTTTTGTGAATATTGTCTGATTAAAATTGTTGGTTTTGCCCAAAAAGTGTTTTATTTAACGAAATTCCTTATATCGGCTGCACGTCAATCGCCCTCCTATAGCAATCGCAATATAGCTCATCATACGAGATTTCTGTAATTAACATTCCGGCCTCTGCCACAAACCTAATGCTGGTAATCTACGTGTATCAATGGACTGTTAAGGCAGGAAAACATCTACAAAGAAGCCTCACTAAATTATGAGTGAGGTTTCTTTGTAGATGTTTTGGTGTTGTTTTACAAATTAATTATCCTAGCAAAACAGGCGCGGGTTGTTTCACGTCACAAGAATTTATGTCAAAAATGGCGCTTTTATATATTATCGTCAAACCACAAAAAAATGTAGTTTAAAAAAAACAAAAACACTAACAATGAAAGTCGCAAATTCGTAGATCCAATATTCAGCTTGGCCGCGCGGTCGGAACGTGGAGAACCGCGCGGCTACGTAGTTCTCTTAAACGGAGCTTAGTAGAGGTCCCATTCTTTTTGCTAATCACTGATAAGAAGAAAATGTAGACAGTATGAATAAAGCCCTAATGTTTGGACTGCACGACCTACAGAACTTAAATGCTATGGCCGCGCGGTCGAAACATGGAGAACCGCGCCGCCACGCAGTTCTCTTAAACGGAGCTTAGTAGAGGTCCATCATGCCGATGCCGCTGAACTAACATTCTTATAAGCTATGGTAGCATGCGACCACGCCGCTGTTGTTATACCTAGGGAACTAAGACTTATTTTATCAAGAAAAGTTGTAGAGCAGCTAAGTATTCTGTTATGAAAACAAGCAGGGTTCTTCTTTTATGGAAACTAGAAAAGTTACTATTCTGACAAGGGAACTTCAGAAAAAAATATAAGGCTATTCTCTGTAAATCTTAGAAAAGATCAGGGATTGAAAAGGTTCCTAAAATACCGGTAAAGTACCGGTATTTAGTGGTTCCGGTTGCTAGAACCCGAACCGGAACCGGAACCTAAATTAGAACCTTTATTGTACCGGTTCTTTAGCGGTACGAGTACGAGACCGAACGAGTTCATACGATGCCGCTCAGCGCAGGACAATAGCGGCAAGATAGGAGATTTTGTAAGAGGAGAGAGGGGTACATTGCATTTGTAGATCATTCGCATCATTCGTTGCATGAACAACGCGTGCGCCCTATATTTGTTTCATCGTTTGATTTATATTATACATTCGTGTACTTGTCTGTTGTACAATGACCTCTTAAGAGGTTGTTGGTGTTTTTCCATTAACCCTGTATATTCAATAAATAAAGGAGATGATAATATCTAAGTGAATACAATACGATTAAACTTACCTTTGTCCATTTTATATTAATTTATTAACAGTAACTGTAGATTATATAAACAACTAATAATAATTACTGTCAATATTTGCTCACCAATAATTCGAAGGCTAACTGAAAGAAAAGATACGCTAGCCACGCGTCAAACATTATCCCTTCTTTCTTAGAGAACCTTTAAATCGGATGATACGGAACCGGTATATTGGAACCTTTATTTGGAACCGGTACTATGGAACCAGAACCGAACCGGAACCTGAACCGGAACCGTACCGAAAAGAAGAACCTTTTTAAGAACCGAAATGAAGAACCGGAACCCATATTCGTACCGGTTTTCAATCCCTGGAAAAGATGCAGGCAGGTTTATTCTTTCATGGAAACTTCATAAAGTTGTGTGACTATTCTCTTACAGGAACTTCGCTATAAGTTGGTTAACAAAATCAAAGACAAACATTCTTTCAAACATATTTTATTAAAAAATTAAATTAGAAACGTATTAATTTTGCACGTAAACACACAGTGTTCAATAGGTTCGTGCTCTAAACGTGATATTAGATAGCATAGGTACTGAATAACAAAAGACAACCAAAATACTATCTAAATTGAGAGCGAGTTCGACATCTGTATAATTTCGGGAAAATTTTAAATAATAGGTAAGTACTATGTAGCATTTATGTATGGCCGAACGGTGTTATCAGAACGTTTGGCCAACCTGAATCTCCATAAGTGAAAACCTACTAACCTTCGAACTGTTCTGTCACAAATTATTTTGCTGGCATCTTTAAGCGTCAAAATTCACTAAAAACGGAGTAGCAGCCAGCTCCCTACCTCAATTGGCCGAACGTTCTGATGTAGATAACTAATATAACCACGCTCGATTTCAGGCACTAAGGAGCACCTTGTTGCGTCCAGTAAACGCCTTACCTTACCTGGCATCCTCAAATGCTACTTTAATAGAAAAATGGGTATGAAAACCCATCCCGACACAATCTACCTACCGGATAAAAGTAGGTAGGTACCTAAGTAGGTAATTACCTTCACAAAATGCCTGTCTAAATCTAAATATCGAGACCCAACGAAATTGATATAAATATGCAACAAAGCAGGGCCTCTTAATATTAAGAGGCCTTTTGCGATTGTATAGTCGTGGGTACAGCCACAGGTCGTAGGTAGCTCTCGTTAGAAAGGACAGCTAGCTGATTATTTCGAATTGAGTAGACATACTCAATAATAAAAATATAATAATTATCATGATCTTTCATGTGCATAACTCGAGCTTCCTCAGATGTGATAGAATAATTCTACCTATGCGAATATTTAAGGCATAATAGCTGCAATCAAAGTTTCCAGTCTTAATTTAGCTGCCACAATTTTGGAATATAGTCAGAAAAATAAGGCTATATAGATTATATTCCAAAACCCTAACCTCACTGGTTTGCCTGTATTGAATGAGGAAGCTGGGGTGACGTCACTCCAGCTAAAACACACACAGTTTAGTGTGTGTTAGCAGAGTGACGTCACCCCAGCTCATATTATCGAAGTTTTTATGGCAGCTAAATTAAGACTGGGAACTTTGATTGAAGCTATAATAGAATTATTCTATCACATATGAAGAAGCAGGGAGTTATGCACATATTATTTCTAGGTATACCGATAAAATTATCTAAATCAACAATAATTATAAAGGTTGCCTGGAAGATCACAGAAAGCGATAAGGTCAACCAATACATATTTTGTAGTGTTCGATTAATTTTTTTGTAATTAAGTATATTAATTTGTGGTGTACCTACAATACAGAATAGGTGTCGCCGCCAACTGGTTTAATTAGCCATTCAGTTAACTGCGACTAGCCTTTAGAACGCCGCCGTTTAGCTATAAGGCAGTCAACTGAAAGGCTGATTAAGATAGCTAGCTGTGACATAGGTATATAAATAAATAAATATTTAATGAAACTGCTATGTTACTAGTTTAAATAGGTAGGTACTTTCCATGAATTCATGGGGAAAGTATAATTGTTACTTTCCTTTCGGAGTAGAAACAGCATAGCTTTAAACTGTCTTAAGGTCCTCGAAAGACTTAATCGTAAATGTAAATATAAGGATTGCTTTCAACTAAAGCTATATCTTTTTCCAACTGTCTTAGTTCGGCCTCCATTTTAGTCTTGCGAAGTATTTTGGGTATTGTATCGGTAAGCATCGGTAGTTGAAGAAAAGCCTTCTGCATCAGGGACCAGTTGTGCTTCAGATCCTGTGAAAGAGATTTATTAGAAGATTTGAAATGGATTCTAGGTACCTACTTACGTCGACACACTAGTCTGAGTGAGCGAGGCGGAGGGTTAGATATGTCGGACTTCTACAGACTATAACTACACGGCCGTCCTCGGGGAATCTGAGGACGGCCGAGGAAACGGAACGCAGATGCCACTCCAGTGCTATGCTGAAAGCTCAATCCCAAAAAAAAACCCGCGGTAGCAAATGACTAAGACGTTGTTACCGTCCTCCCCAGGGAAGTTTCAGTCAGTCTCTCAGTCGAGTCTTTCGCTTGTCAGGGTACTTTTTGAGCGTGCTGACGAGGTACGCACATGCAATGCACGTGTTTTTAAAACGTTAGTAGAAAAGAAAAGAGAATCTCGTTGCTAAAATCTGTTATTTTCTAGATACGCACGCGAGCTTTATCGTCCTTCGCAACATGATAATGCGAAGCACGATGAAGGTGATGGCTTAATACGAGTATCAGGGCTCAGATGATCGTTCAAACGGCTGCCTATGGAATGTATGAAATAGTACTCGTAAAAACAACTTACATCTAGGAGTTTCATGCGAGCATCTTTGCTGATTAGCTTGCACAGGCTTTCCCTGTGGTCCTCCTCGTATTGCATTTTTTCCATGGCCTTCTGGATCCTTCTGTTTCTCTTTACCAGGTACGCTGGCATCTGACCGAAGTCAGGCCTGAGGCAGTATTCTGGGACCTCTCCAGAACCTTTTATCTTCTTTATGTGGCCATCTCTCGTGTCCACCAGCCTATAAAGGGAAAATTATGTACCTAGGTGTTCTTTTTTACCTAAAAACATATTTTTGCTGTGTCGGTACTGGTGGTAAGTTCAATATTTGTGACCAAACTAAGATTTTTTGACACCGACCACGAATTGTTTAGGAAACTCCTCTCTTACTAGGTTAGATCAGTGCCCTGCTTATCAAAACTAAGTCTACACGTACACAAGTTACACTTTACAAGGAAGTTTTAACAAGTTCGTTTATATTACGTTTATCAAAAAAAACTACAAGGTTTGTAGAATTGAACGCTTTTAAATTAATGATACATGATTTTATTTTTGTAGATTCCACTTGTAAGTTCTATCTAAAATGATAGGTATGGTAGGTAGCCCGTAATGTCGCCATACCCTTTTCCCGCCATTTTTTTTTTGTATGGGTTTTAATTGAAACGCTTGGCTGAATGTATAGGCGTGGTATAGGTACCTATTGTTCGTGCCTATGGAATTAATACTAGGTATTTGTACCTAATATTAATTTGGTTGACAGGGCGTTGTTTTGTTTCTGTTTGAATTTCTTGCATAAGTTCTCGGTTCCGTTATTCTAATATTTTCTTCATCGCTTGAATCACTAGACCATATTTTAAATAGGAAAATATAATTTAAAATTGATTGCGGTATACTAAGCACGACCCCTCGTAAACTTGTAAGACGGAATGGAGACCGCCGGACAGTCAGGATTTGCCATGCTTTTCTACAAAATGTAACTTACAAAGAATTTTTTGATGAACAAAATCACGAATACAAAGTGTAAAAATATTGTGAAATAAATAAAGACACCCGTCATTTATACGTGTAGTTTAAATAAATACATAAGTATTTCTAATAATGAAAAATACAGGAAAAAATGTTTGTCTACATCCTTGTAATAGGTACAAGGCTTATACCTAACTTTTTAAGTTTTGATAAACAGGGCACAGGTTGCAGCTGTGTGGCCAAACGAAAACACTAACAATATTTTTTAAAGTACGGTCTATTCTTAGAAAAAAGAACTTTAAGACTGATGACCGAGACTTTGAACCAACTGACGCCAGCACATCAAGTTACCCGAAACTGTCAAATTTTTACAATGAACTTTGAACCTTATGCTTTTGCGATAAACTTGAAAATCTATCAAAGAAATTTGACAGATTGTAGTCGGTTGATGTGCTGGCGTCTGTACCTAGTTAGGTACTTATTCAGCCTATAAAGTTCCCACTACTGGGGCACTAGGCCTCCTCTCTTTGAGGAGTGGGCCGTATTCCACCATGCGGGCCCAGTGCGTGTTGGTAGATATCTCATAAGACATGATGATGATGATGATGACGATGTTGATGTTAGTTGACGGAGTCGACGTCAACGCGGGAAAAGCAGTACCATCGCATAATTTTACCTTGGCTCCACAGGCTTCCCTTTTATCTTTATAGCTTTCTTTATGTTAACAACTCTGAAGTTAACTGTTGGCTTATCTGGTTTCTTGCCCGGCGGGGGGCGTTTTGGTACTGGTGGAAGATTACCGGTTACAAAGCATTTATGATCACTCTTCTTGATAGGTTGACCTATTCCTTCACCCTTTTTTAAGAAGCTGGTAGGAGGTTGGACTGGTGTCTCAGGGTAACCAAATGTGCGTCGTAGTTGCGGTCTTTTAGCTAATCTCAATTCCTTTTCTAGTTTGGATTCGTATCTGTAATAAATAATAATAATAAGTTTATTTTATTTTCTCTCACAATGTTTTGTAGCACTTTACAGTTTTGAACTATATACATTCACATTGTGAGAGCTGGTGCCTGAAGTAGGTAATAGGTACCTGTTATTACCTACTGAAACCAAACAGAGATTGAAATACTTCAGTAGGTCAACAGGGTGATAGGGGCATCGATGCGTAAACTAATATCAAGGATTCAGTACATGACTCTGAACACTCCTGCATTGAATTTTGATAACCAACGTTTTTTTTTACTAGTGGTCTAGGATCGCGTGCTGAATTCATGGTTCCAGTTTGAGCGTCAATGTCCCTGCCACCGCCTGTAGGCATACCTAGGTATCATCATCTGCTTAGTCTTTAACTATGCTAGGGTCGGCTTTCTGTCTAACCGGATGGAGCTGAATACCAGTATTTTACATGGAGTGACGGCCTGTCTGACCTCCACATCCTAGTTATTGGGTACCTTATACGACATTCCCCTTGGGTAGACTGGTGGTCAGACTTTCGGGCTCCTGACGACCCGTAACGACTGTCAAAGATCCTCGAATGACATCCGGGACCAACGGCTTAAGAGAAAACAGGGCGTGCGATTCTCCATACAAATGTATTCCTCTTTTTTCTTCCTGAATAATGCCTCTAGAGCAAATTTTTATTTCATAAAACCAGTCTGCTGTAGGTAAACACGTCCCTGTCATTTTTTTTTTCAGAAACTAATTAAGTAGTAAAGAATATATGACCCTCTAAAAATTACAAAAATGCCATATTTTTACCGCCGTGATCAGAGGACTACCAGACAAATTAGAAAAGTTTTTAAATAAAAAGAAAATGATAGGAAACTAAACATAAGCACTCTTTCTCAAAATGTTTAAAAAAAAATGAATCGTCTCAGTTTTCGAGGAGAAAAAGGGGGAATACGAAACGTCGATCTCGTCAAAATTTTTGTGAGATATTTTCGATCTGAGCTGCAGTTGTCCCTATCACACACTACGGGGACAGACTTGAGGTAAGGCGACGGCAATAGTTTCTTCAAATACCTATTTTTCAAATTCCTCGCAGGCAGTGTGACCGTTTTTAGCATATTTGATGCTAAGTTAGCATTTTTTAACCTCTTTGGCATATTTTTAGCATTATAACTAAATTTGACATATTTTGGCATTATTCCCGTAAATAAGTTAGGAATTCAGTATTATGGTATAAACCTTATGACTTATGTGGCAATACTAGGCATAGCTATCTAGACTGCCTTTCAAAACAGCAAAGGGCAAAGTTGTTTAAATTACACTGACAAGAAACTATCTCTTTCACACTTTTTAAAATTTCTATTAGTTGTTACAATGTATGTCTAACTCCTTCGAAAGTGTTTCGGAACGCAGCCTATTGATTTACTGCGTATGTCGTTCGGGGAATTCCCTGAGATGCGATTTTGAATTTAGTGTAAACAAACATTGTAATCAATCAGTTAGTCATTGTTCTTAGCTTTACGTGGCATGTTACTGTGTTACATTTAATAATGTCTAAACGTAAATACGAACAAAGATACCGAAGTGAGTGGGAACAAAATACTGAGTTCTCGTCGTGGCTTTGTAAAGACAAAAATTCGGAAAATGCATTTTGCAAAGCATGTGGTACAACATTAGTTAGTAAAGTTGCTACTATCAAAGCTCATGCGGAATCTGATAAACACCGGAAAAAAATGATACATTACAGTGGACAGTCGCAGGTAATTATTTTAATAGCTACTTTGTACGTACGAGTATAGTTTCGATATTGTTATATTGTAATTATTTAACTAACTAAAAATTATTGAACTAATAATGAGTATGTAATAGATGATGAAGACTCAGAATAAAAAGTATTAATCATTTATTAGTGTTTCATTTCGTAGCATATTTTTGGCAGAAATATGGATATATTTTAGCATATTTTAGCACAGACAACCCTAAATTTTGGCAGATGTCTTGATTTGAAAACGGTCACACTGCTCGCAGGCCCCGTCCGTTAGGAGTAATTACTATGGGACGAAAAATGAAATCGCGAAAAAATAATCCGCTGTTCTCTACATTTTGACGAGTTATACGACATGGGAAAAGGTAGGGAACAGCTGATCTTTTTTCGCGATTTCAGGTGTGGTCCCATAGTAACAGTAAAGTTGTTCATAATGATGAGTACAATGACCTCTTAAGAGGTTGTTAATGTTTTACCAATAACCCTGTTGTATACGTAAATTTAAATGAACTGGTGGCTTTAGATAACGTTTTTGATACCATGAGCTTGGCGATGTAAAACGAAAGGAGAGAATGAGATTTGATTAAGTACCTTGGAGTTTTGGGTGGCTCTGGAGGTGGTTTGTCCAAAATCGTATAGATGACTTCATCGTGTTGAATTATTTCAACCAACGACATATTTGTAACTACAGCAAAGATGGACAAAAATTAGAACTTAAAAAATTATAAAAAATGGAGCTGTCGGGTTACCCCTGCCGGTCGCTATAGAAACGATGTTTGTTGATTTGTTTCGAAAACTATGGAAATATTACAATATTATTATTTTTGTAGGAGTACCTAATATTTCCATAGGTTTCGAAACAAATCATCCTCCACCTTTTTTATGGTTTCAATCGTTTTGTCGATTGAAACCATAAAAAAGGTTTTGTATTTCTAAGGCTACGTCGCACTCTCCGCTAGGAGTAATAGTGTTCTGTGTACGCACTAAAGTTACGAGTAGCGAAGAAAAACAAACTAAATGACATTTATTTTATTTTGAAGCCTTTTTGTTATATTTCTTTGTTTTTAGAACAGTGGGCGATGAAATTATTTAAACAAAGTAGAGCGTATGCCTGGGTTGCAACCCGCAACCCGTACTCCACAAATATTAAGTCGGGGCCGTTACCACTGGGCCACCACTGCGCTACAATCGAATATTGGCGCCACGCTGAATATTTAGACAGAGTAAAACTTAGAACTTGGGAGAATAGATGTCAGAAATTCGCCACTTTGTCTGTAATATATTATTCAGCCATTAGTCGGTTGATACGTAGTATCTCTAAGTAGTCTGTGGTCCGTTAAGGCGAAAGCGCCAGAGTAGCCCGCGAAATTCATTTTTTTTTACGTTTTTTGCAATTTTGTTGGTCAGTATTAGTTGTACGTTGATTAATATATGATTCGCGGCCGTAATAAATATATATTTACGGAATTATAATCATTAGAATCAGTAATACAGCTTGTTAGGTTAGTATAATCCCAAATTTTCGATTATGTTACGATTCCCATTGATGTGCGTTGTAGTAGCGAGTTTCATACAAAGAATACTCAACAGCTCGAGTTGATTTGATACGGTGCCGATCCCTTTCCGGTATGATACGTGTGCTATGACCTTTATTCGACATGCTGGAAGTTACAAAAGCGGGAGCGGGTTTTAGTTCCAGGCATAACTCATTCATATCCACAGATTACTAATATGTATAATTTTGCTTTTTTGTTATAATTATACATAAAGTCTATTGTTTTATTTGCACCGACAACACTGAAGAGCCTTACTGTCAGGCAGGACTCAGGAGTGTCAGTCTTAGCTTATGTCAAAACTGTCACTCAGTTGGCCACAGCCACAGACAGATGGTCGTTGATTATTTTTAGATACTTGTTACAATTTTTCTTTGTAGATGTAATGTAATATTTATACATTTTTTTATTTTTTTTTCGTTTTACTTATGCGTAAATAATAGATAAAATGTTAATAAAAGGTTTCCGGGGGGTGAAAAGGTATAATGCACATAAATGTATAGGTATAGCATGTAGGGAGTTTTCGAGTCGATTAGACGCGTTAGACCATGAAGAGAAGTTGGAGGGGTGTTTGTCGGCGTTACCCCCGAAAGCCAAGGTGGTGATATGTGGCGGGGGAATGATGGGAGCAGCCGTGGCGTACCATCTAGCGCGCCGCGGCTGGGGCGACAAGACAATCGTCATAGAGAAAGAGAAGTAAGTATGCTCATATAATACCTAAGGTTTGTTTCAGACCGACTATTCAGCAGCGCGCTGTGGCGGCCATAATTTGGGTGTTTCTCAGTTCCAGGCTCAGAAATGACTGGTTATTGTTCACATTAAGTGTTAGCTTCTTTTTTACTGATTCATGTATACACTACTACCACTGTTTCAGGTAAAGCTTTTGTCTATATACAGCCCTCTTAATGCCTATATGAAAATTAGTTGTGTAAAACTAAGTGTTGTTTTGCCAGAATGATAGTTACTGGAAAACATGAGCCTAAAGAATATTAAACATTAAGTTTGTTAGCTTAGTAAAATCTCCTGTCTCTTATATTCTACCTAGGTCAAAAGAATATATTTTTACTTAAAAAATATGCACTTTTTGAATGGTAATGGTACAAGCCCTGAATAAAGGGCCCCCTTATTATTATTTTTATAAACCTACTAGCTGACCCAGCAAACGTTCTTTTGCCATATAGATTATTTCTAGGAATTTTTTTTAGTTCGATAAAAAAAATAGGTAGTAGCCGATTCTCAGACCTACCCGATATGCACACAAAATTTCATAAGAATCGGTCAAGCCGTTTCGGAGGAGTATGGTAACTAACATTGTGACACGAGAATTTTATATATAAGATGTCGTCCTACTGCAGGGCATAGGCCTCCCTTCCCTCTTTCCATTTTTTCCTGTTACTGTGATTGTGGGCCAATCCTGTAAGAAGGAGTCCAGCTCATCCCGCCATCTCTTTCTGGGCTGCATAGTCGTTTCCTGCTATGTTCACCCTTATCCACGTCATGTGTGATTCAGCTGCAGAATAAAGGGCCCAATACAATACCCAGCTACGTATCTGTTTAGAACTTTACTTTCTATACAATTGTAATTCAATAAATTATTGATTTTTGCTGCTGTCTGCTAGGGCACAGCAACATTTGAACAAAAAATTTATTAACCGTAACTCAACCATAAAATGCAGACATATACTTACTTACTAACATAGCAATAACAGAATAATAACTCGACCCAGTTCTATACCTAACCAAGTTATCGACCAGACTCAGTTTTCGAAAATGGAAATATCACATTGTACTGGGATCTATCCATAATCACTGACAAGACTATTGTTGCCAATAATAAACCATATACAATATATACATATACTATAGCTAGTGGTGGTGGATCAAGTAAAGTGGCGCGCAATGATGGTTGGCATGATGGAAACCTGGTGAAGAAAGCCGAGAAAGATAAATAAATCAATTATCTTGACTTGGCTTGCAAAGTTGTACCCATGTGGGATGTGGACTCAGCAATCATTGTGCCGATAGTCGTAACAGCCAATAGCTTGAATAGCCTAGAGCCTCAACCAACACCTGAAGATGGGTGCGGCTCTCTTTAGACAGCTGGATTAAGGCGCAGAAAATACGCGCATTGACGTGGAGTTGCGGACACCAGACCGTATTACCTATTAAGGGCTTGTTTCAGAAAGCGGTACTTCTGGATACGGCTCACATTGTTAGGAGGTTCCTTTCTCTGAAGCCCTGGCCCTGGTAGCTTGGACTAAGTTCCCGATACCAGTACGCTACTATTTTTTATAATTATGTGTAAATGTTTTATATTTTTTTATATTCCAATATTTAAAAATATAATTTATATGTATGTGATGAAATAATAAAAATCTTAAACTCATGGATGATAACGATAACACACGGCATGAAAAGCATGAAATTTGACATAAGAGTTCCTTATATTATGAAGGTGAGTACTATAGGTTTTTGAAAATTTATCCTGGGGTTAACCCCTTACAAGGCAAGAAATACAAGTTTTCATCCCTTATTTAAATAAGGGATGAAAGTTTGTAATACTTGCCGCTGAGAAATTCCATTGGGCACATGACTTTTATCGCACTAAATGAAAAACAGCCTTAAGCCACTATTGTAGCTATTGGAGCTGGAGCTTAACTTCTTGCCTACCTACCTATCAGTACATTTTCACACACATCTAAGAAGATGTGAGGGTTCCCGCATGAGGATTTTTTCAACGACAAAAAAAAAGGTTAGGGGCCAGGCAATCCTTCCACCCCCTGGATAAAATCTGGAATACGCCAATGATAATCAGCCTATAATGTTCCCACTACTGGGACACAGGCCTCCTCTCTTCGAAAGGGAGTGGGCTATAATCTACCACGCGGGCCCAATGCGGGTTGGTAGATGTCACATGTCTTCGAATTTTTGGTATTATGACATGCCGATTTCCTCACGGTGTTTTCCTTCACCGTTTTGAGAGTAGTAGTGATGATATTACAGTGCAACCTTAATATAACGTACCTCAATATAACGACTTCCTCGATTTAACAAATTCTTCGTAATCCCCTTGAATTGCCCATAAGAGTCAATATAAAATATACCTTTACATTGCGAATATTTTTTGCGAACAACCTCGTTATAACGAATTTTCAACTATCCAGAAAAAGTATAAATACCTCTAATTAACGAATTTTGTCAACCCAAAACCTTCATATAAAGTTCCCACCAATTTATGACTCTTAATCTCATAAAAATTATGTGATTCAAGTCGCTAAATGTTTCGATACGCTTTTGTTCGTACACATAAAGGAACATAAAGGGCTAAGGAAGGAACACGGGTGGGTTTTAGTCAGTAAGAGTGTGACACTCCCTTCCGCTCCACCCAAAGCGGGAGGGGTCATTTGATGATTTCGCATCCTGAAAAAAAAGGCTCCTTCAAACAGGCGCGACACGACACGCGACACAATGTAAGAAAGAATTTTTGTTACCTACCTAATTGTTTTTAAATAGAAAATACATACAATAATTTGATAAAAATGTGTTATCATTTTTTACCTCTTTATAACGAATTCTAGACCAACTTAACCTCAACATAACAAACCTCAGTTCAACGAATTACTTGATATAACGAATATTTTCTTGTTCCACTCCGATTTGTTATATCGAGGTTGCACTGTATTTACACAAAGTAAAGCGCCCGCCTGGGTTCGAGCCCACGACCTATTAACTCGTAATTCGGGGTCGTTGCGACTGGGCCACTACTGCTAGAGCCAGTGGTGTGCATTGCATAAAGGCATATAAGCAGTGCCTACCTCATAAATCACCATAAGCCTGTCAATTACATTTTAGTGTGTGCCCCACATTTAAGAAACTCACAAAATTATTATACTTGACAAAAAACAAAATTTACATACAATCACGCGCGGCAGTAGGCAGTCGCCAGACGGCCTACTCGGCTCCCGTATTATTCGCACATTGTCATTAGTCTTTACTCGTTCAAGTTAATACGACGAAATTAAAAATACGTATGTCTCACGCGTAATACCATGACGTTCGACCTTCGCAATTTATCACCCTAAAATAGGCATGCCTACTACTCAAATAACCAACCACACACGTTCGTGACAACCTGTACACTAATTACATAACAGGCAGACGTGCAAGACAATTGTTGAGCCCCATGAGTGGATGAATGAAGTTTACACCCTGTTCTTCATCCCTCTATAATATATGCTAATAGACACACCACACAGGCACTTGCCGAAGACTACCTCACTGCGATACGTCGCGGGCTGCTTGGGGGTTTACCCCGATGCCTGGTATGTGCAGGCGTGTCTATTGCCATCCATTTGTTTTAAACGGAGGTGGTATCGAGCTGGCGAGCTAAACAGAGGCATCATCGCCATGTAATTACCCTTAAGCTCAATATAGATTAAAAGCAAATTATAATAAAAATAATCACGGAAGCCAGACGGTGCATATGTAGTCGCTGTTAGCCCGTATGCAAATTGCAATTGAATTTAAGCCAAGACCAAAAATACCTGAGGCACAAAAACGTTATAGATCGAATGTCATCATCCCAATATATTTGCGTTCAGCGCAGCATGTTTTCTTCTTCCATATATACTATTGTCCGCGCGGAACTAGTTGGCCGCGCCTTATGTATGTGAGCGGTGGGGCGGAGGGGCCGGCGCTTGCTGTCATTAATCTTATATGCGTTGCGAACACTAGGCAACCCGCCGCCTCACCCCCGTCCGCGCCAGCAGCCAACTAGTTCCCGCGGACTATAGTATGAATGTGGATGGTAAGGTATAAGAAAACACCAAAGAGATGATGGATGGATTGTGTGAAAAATGATATGCCTAGTATAAAGAACTCTTAAATTTCTTCTACAGAGTCGGTATTGGCAGCCGCTGGCATTCGTCAGGACTCGTCGGCGCTTTTAAGCCTACCCTAGCACAAGTTCGCTTGACCCAGTCCTCGATTAGGCTCCTGCAAGACCTGGAAGCTAAAGGAAGAGCGACTGGCTGGAAACAATGTGGATCGTTACTGCTGGCGAGGAACCGGGACCGGATGACGGTGTACAGGAGAATGAAGAGCCAATCTGTGTACGTATTATTTTCTTCATTGTCTCGATAATTTAGTTCGCGTCAAGTTTTATGGCGGCTTTGAAGTGAGCTACTCTATTACAAAAAAAACATGTATCCTGTTATTATTGATTTTTAAAATGAATTAATTTGGTATAATTATGTTTTACGAATTAAAGTTTTAGGGTCCTGATTAATCCTTGTAAAAAATTATAAATAAGCGTCTACATATTTTTGAATTATCTGTGGCTTTGTAATAATTGGGTGTAAAATCACCCGACCGCACTGGGACCGATCGGTCCCAGCACAGAGTATGTGGGTCCCCGCGGTGCCTGACGACATAAAAATTATCCTGGACCGATCGGTTCCGGTCGGGGAGAGAGAGAACAAAAAATCCCGGAACATACATTAAAAAAAACCGACGAACTGTGAACCTCCTCCTTTTTTTGAAGTCGGTTAAAAGTAGATAGGTATTTTGTTACAGTAAGTGAATTGAATAAAAATTTTATTAATTTTATTATTTTCGATATCAACTTTCAGCTTAGTATTAAAGGTAAAACCACAATTTTTTACGATAAACTTACATCTTTACGATAAATATACGGTTATAGGGAAAGAAAGCGATAGAAGCATTAGAATTGGTAATTTTTCTCTCTTTTAGTCACTCAATGTCGTCAGTCAGTGTATTCAGATTCCTTTATGTGAAACACCCGGGCCAAAACCCAGACATACTTTGCTGCAACGCACAAAAGGGGAACTCAAATTTAATTAAAACTATGCATATTGCCTTATTGCTCTTGGGGTGTGTCTGAAAGATTGTACTATGAATACAGAGTGGTTGTATAGGCTAAAAAATCAATAACATGTCCGTGTAACGCAGGGTGTCTGGTCCACCGAAGGGTTTGGAGGCGGCTTATAGAACACTAGCTTCTGCCCGCGACTTCGTCCGCGTGAAATTTCTTGTTACTCCGACCCACCCCGTCGCATCGCATCGCCTGCCCGCGCTATTACTTCGTTTTTGCTTAGCGTTCTTTCTGACTTTTTTCTTTTTGCTCGGCTCCTAAATGTCATAGCGTGATGTTAAATAGCCTATAGCCTTCCTCAAGAATTGGGCTATCAAATGCAAAAAGAATTTTTCAAATCCGACTGGTAGTTCCAGAGATTAGCGCGTTCAACCAAACAAACAAACAAACTCTTCAGCTTTATAATATTAGTATAGATTCCCTGTGTGGTGTGAGACCAAACATAACATTTGTTTTCATAAGGTAGCGAGTCTAGTCACAAACTGGGCATAATCTAGACTCAGGGCTGCTTGCTGATAAATTCCTAATAGACGAATTCACTTTGGCCCAATAGGGAATATGCATGATTTTTTTTATTTAAAAAATTTATCCTCATTCATGTAATAAACAGTTTAGTAAAACTGTTTTTCGGATATAGATAGTTCAATCCACGAAGACGCGCCCCTCCAATTTTTGGTTGAGGGGATCGCGGGGTGCGGGGAGTTTGAGCGGAGCGTCAGTCGCGAACCGTCAGCGGTTCGATGCGCACAAGTAGTACAGCCTATGTCGCGAAAATCCAGACTCGGCACGAAAGTTGCTCTACTTTATATTTTTTAAAATGTCGAGAAAATCTCAGCGTGTTGTACTTAAAAGCCAGGTACATATGTAAATGATATTTACATTGTTTAGAAGTTTGTAGTTACTAAAGTTGTCAAAAAATAAGAGGCCCGTTTTGACATTTGTCAAAAAAAAAAACAAAAATTCATTCATTCACTCAATCACAAAAAAATTAAGAAAAGCGAAAGTGATTGAACCTTCATTCAATCATTTTCTTCGGGTGATGAGCCAAAATCGTCAGTTGAGCTTTCGTAATTTAATTTTGAAAATAGCAAATTTACTAAAAGAAGACCTCATTTCATCTTTAAAAATAAGTAAAACTATTTAAATGTTTTGTTTTTTTTTTAATTTTAGGCAAGAGAAATTATTTCAAAAATTTATGATTTTATGAAAAAAGAAGCAAGTAATAATTACGCAGAAAAACTCACTGATGCGCGATGGAGAACCGCGCAGGCTGTTGGAGTATCTGAAAGCACAGTGACTAGAATTCTACGTGAAAGAACGGAATATACGAAAACAATGAAGCAAACTACAGTACCAGCTATGGAATCGAATATAACTATGGAGACGGATGCAATAGTTCCTATAGTCCCAAGTGCGGAACGTACAACAGAGCCAACTATGGACGCGGATATTGAGTCTGAAAATGAAGCGAGTACGTCGCATTCGAATTTAGTAGGCAGAACTGCTTGTATTTTTACGTCACCTATGAAGAAGAGAAGGGTAAGACCACGAAAAATTAATTTAGACGAATTTGATATTGGTGTAGTCCGAAGAACTATCCAAAACTTTCATATAGAACATCGTCAATTTCCAACATTATCACGACTTAATATTATTTTGAAAGACCGTACACAATTTGATGGATGTAAAACAACCCTAAGAACATTGTTACGTAAACTTGGTTATAAATGGAGAAGAACTGAGAATAACAGGAAGGTGCTAACCGAAAAACATGACATTCAAATGTTAAGACTGAAATATTTAAAACAAGTAAAGTCTTTTCGTAATGCAGGTAGACCTATAGTGTACACAGATGAATCATATATTCATACCAACCACGTGCAAAAAAATTGTTGGGCCGAAAAAAGTTCTAAAACAGCAATAAAACAAAATTTAACAAAAGGAATGCGCATAATTATAGTACATGGCGGAAGTGCAGAGGGTTTTGTACCAAATGCGTTGTTGACATACAGAGCAGAGATCAAATCCGGAGACTACCACGACAACATGAACTCAGAAAATTACATAAAGTGGCTAAAGGAGAAACTGATACCAAATCTCCCAAATGATGCCGTGGTAGTCTTGGATAATGCAGCCTATCACAACACTAGTTCGGAAAAAATACCGACATCCAACTCCAACAAATTAGACATGCAGAATTGGCTGAATGCAAAAAATATCCATTTCGAATCAAGCTTCAAAAAACCTGAACTTTATGACCTAATACTAAAAAACAAAGAAAACTTCCGCAAGTACAAAGTTGACGAATTATTGAATGAACATGGATTCACAGTGCTTCGGCTGCCTCCTTATCATCCAGATTTAAACCCAATCGAAAATATTTGGGGTATTGTAAAAAACGACGTTGCTAGCCGCAACATCAATCAAAATTACACTTCAATTATGCCTATTTTAAATGAAGCATTTGATCGAATAAATAAAGATGTCTGGTTCAATACTTGTCAGCACGTGGAAAAAATAGAAGACGAATACATGAGACACTGTGATCTTGATTTCAGTTTTATTATAAATGTCGGTGATACATCAGACTCTGAATCAAATATTTCTGAAACGAGTGATTAACGATTTGAGTTCCTTAGAAACATTATGTGAAATAAAATATTTTGATTTCTCAATAAAGTTCAATAAAACTTTTTCACGTACTTCATTTATGTCTATAATTACCCCCTATTATAAAAATGTAATATTAACTAATAATCACATAAAATATCCACACGCAAAAATAAAAAAATTAAGTAGAGCATCTTTCCCTTTGACTGTGACGCTCTCTCCTGATTCGTCTATTCATTGTAGTGTGCGTGTGCACTCATAGGTAATTAGTGTGTACCGATAACACTCAAACATTGACGGAAGCTTCCACACATATACTATAAACGGTTGGGAGGAATAGTGGGGCGCGTCTTCGTGGATTGAACTATCTGTAACTATGAAATTAAAAACCGGCCAAGAGCGTGTCGGGCCACGCTCAGTGTAGGGTTCCGTAGTTTACCGTCCGTCACAATAAGTGTTCCCACTTATGAGTTTAAAAGTGGGTATCCATTATGTTCGCGTAATAATCGTAGTCGATCATAGATCTTAAAATATTGGGATTCGATTTTAATACCTAATTCGTTTTTTGTTTTTGTTTGAAAAAGATATGTTCAGGATAATAAAATATGTAAACGAAGTTAAAAAAATGCTTGCATATATACGATTATACTACAAACTTAGTCCAGAAATCATTTTGTACAACTTTTTGTCTTTTTTGTACAAAAACTGTTGTATCCATCAAGTTCAAAATAATTTTCCTAGAAAGTCCTTATAAAGTTCTACTTTTCAGATTTTTTTCATATTTTTTAAACTTATGGTTCAAAAGTTAGAGGGGGGGGGACACATTGTTTTTTACTTTTGGAGCGATTATTTCCGAAATTATTGACATTATCAAAAAATGATTTTAGTAAACCCCTATTCATTTTTAAATACCTTTCCAACAATATATCACACGGCAGGGTTGAAATTAAAAAAAAAAAATCACTTCCCACTTTACATATAGGGAAGCTACCCTAATAAAACATTTTTTTCCAATTTTTATTTTACCACTTTGTCGGCGTGATTGATATACATATTGGTACCAAATTTCAGCTTTCTAGTGCTAACGGTCACAGAGATTAAGCGAGGACGGACAGACGGACAGACAGATATGGCGAAACTATAAGGGTTCCTAGTTGACTACGGAACCCTAAAAAAGATATGAGCCATCGAAGATTTGTTTCTAACTCTTTCTCGCAAAACGAAATTTAACACGGAGTTTATATGGCCGTAGTGACATCTGACGTCACAGTCTATGTCAGATCTCTCTGTCTAATTGGTGTGTAATCAATAGTTTTAAATGCTCATATCGGCTTTGTTTCTTGGCCGATTTTAATTTTAATTTCACTTTTTGTCATCTCTACTGCGGTATTTTCATATTTTGTTAATAAATGCCATGAAAAAAATTCATGCATATACCCTATTGGGCATCGGATGTAAGTGTCTAAAGTTTAGACACTTACATCCTACTTCGGCATAGTGTGTTTAGACTCTAAACACACTATGCCGAAGTTCGGCATGATTACGCCTGCAATGCTATTAACGCAACGTTATTTCGGCATAACGTGTCGTCAGTAATTCAAATAGCATTGCAGGCGTAATCATGCCGAATTTCGGTCGCGTACCTTCGGCATAGTGTGTTTAGACAATAAGCCTCTACAACCTTAGTTTCAACAAAAATTATAGGTGAAAACAACAACAGCTTAAAAAACTTAAAAACCAAGCGAGTACACGCTAAGGGCACCAAGGGACAGGCTGGATCGAAATTAGGAATGAAATGAGTCGCTTAGATCTATACATAGTGGTGGTGGTGGAAAGGGGGAGAGGGGAGGACTGTCCTTTGAAGTGGGACAATACTTTACTATATGCGCGGGATAGATTAGAATCAACTTCGCGACTCACAGTAAATATTTATCAATATTATGGAATAAATGTTTCTATAAGTTATCTTTTCAATATTTAGAACATTCCACTTTTAACTCTCAAAGTTATTATGAATTAGACCATGTTCGCACGGACGTAAAAATATCGCGGCGGGATTTTGTATACTACTGCATTTTAGCAAATAAATAATTTGATTTGATTTTTCCAACAGTTCATGGGGCATACCTTGCGAGCTGGTCACCCCGAAGAAATGCCAAGAGCTGTGGCCGCTGCTGAACGTGGATGACGTATTAGGAGGCCTATGGATCCCTGGCGATGGCGTTGGAGACCCTTACTTGCTTGTGTATGTCTCTCATGAGAGAATGCGTGGAGAACGGTACGTGATTACTTCTGATTTTGTTATGTTGCAGCTTTGTTTGATTTCACAATTGTAGTTGCCGCGTAACTGGGGAAATGAGGTGCACTATGTACCTCAGTCCCTCGGGAAATTCAGCCGTGCTGGTGTAAATAGCAGCCGGGAGTCTGGATTGAGTTCTGTTAGCGGCAATAGGTTTTATTATCTATACTTACTAATATTATAAAGCTGAAGAGTTTGTTTGGTTGAACGCGCTAATCTCTGGAATTACCAGTCGGATTTGAAAAATTATTTTTGCATTTTGATAGCCCTGTTCTTGAGGAAGGCTATATATAGGCTATTTAACATCACGCTATGACCTTTAGGAGCCGAGCAAAAAGAAAAAAAGTCAGAAAGAACGCTAAGCAAAAACGAAGTGATAGCACGGGCAGGCGATGCGATGCGACGGGGTGGATCGGAGTAACAAGAAATTTCACGCGGACGAAGTCGCGGGCAGAAGCTATTATTTATGTTTCTTTATTTATAAGAAGCCGTTTAGGCTACAGAGCGTGCCAAAGAAATATACATACATACACTTGAAAAGCATAACTCTCCTTCTGGCGCAGTCGGGTAAAAATAACACAGCACTCTTGGAAGTAGGTACTTGAAAGTTGAAACAATGCCCCACAAAACTGATTTAACAGTTAATCAGCCGGGCCATCTATCTCTATAATCTATGATCTGTGTTGTAATAGTTTAAATATGTTCAGGATGTTATAATTTATTCAATTAAAAGTTGGTATTTTTGCAATGTTATGCTTAAAATTTGTTGTTACAAGTATATGATGTCTGGCATTTTCAATCTCAAATAGCAGCCGGGGGTTAAGTGAAGACTTTCGTTGTAATAGTAAAAAATGCTCAAGATGTTTACCCATAAGAAAACGTATTTTTATTTCTTGTTATAATGTTCGACACTTGAAGCATGTCCTTTAAATGTCGCATATTTCTTTGCCTAATTAAAAGCCATTGTTCTTCCACAATCTTAATCCACCGATCAAATTGACTGGCAGACGCAGCAAGTTGT
The DNA here is from genome assembly GCA_963855955.1 of Luperina nickerlii. Lineage (NCBI taxonomy): Eukaryota > Metazoa > Arthropoda > Insecta > Lepidoptera > Noctuidae > Luperina > Luperina nickerlii. Next base: position 8,116,289 of record OY979662.1, read on the forward strand.
AATAATAATACTTTTTAAACTCCAATTCCGGTCCTGTCTAATTTCCCCTGTGCAAATCTGATGCCGAGTTGCGTATGCATAGAGCCGACACTATGTACAAGTACATAGCTATTATATATACGTGGGTTTGGTCTCCCCTCGGCTAGATGGCTAGTAGGACGGCCTAAGGACGCACGTGTCCCATCTTAGCAGTACTGATCAGTCTGAGGTTTTAAAGTAATCGCATGCATCTTTTTTAATACGCCGTTTGTATCCGGAGGAATATGTTTTCTGGTTATAAATTGATGGTAGAGTGAGTATAATTTATTTTTGCCTCTGAAATATAAGTAGACTTGTATTTTTTTATTAAAACATTTGTTTTTTTCTTAGGCGTAGGCGTGATGGAAGATTGCTCTGTGACCGCTGTGCTTTCGAAGAACGATCGAGTGTGCGGAGTGGAGACGAACCACGGAGCCATCGAGTGCGAATACTTCGTCAACTGCGCTGGCTTTTGGGCAAGGCAGGCAAGTTACATATTCATTATTATTATTTTGTTTTAATCGAAGAAAGATAGGAGTACTTATGTCCTCAAGTCGACGAAATTTTCCCAATCAACTTTGAACCTTATGCTTACAATCTGTCAAATTTCTTTTATAGATTATAGTAGCTTGATGTGCTGGCGTCTGTACCTATGCGTAACTTTTTATAGACCGATTTTGTCAAGTTTCTAGTATTTCTATTTTCGTCGGTTTATTTTTTGTTAAAAAGTTTTTTTATCTGTAAGGTCGTGGTGGTTGTGGCGTTGATGAAGGAAATCTATTAGTAGGATCTCCTCTTTCATCTTATTATTTGTAATATGTCTGAACATTTTCTTTAAAGAGTATATTTTTTTATGCGACATTATGCTATCTGCACTAACTATGCTTAGTTAAATTAAAACATTTGACTGGTTGTTGTTGCAACTTTCAGTCATTTAAAAATAAACAAAAGAAGATAGATATGTATTAAAATAAATCGAGTAAAGTGACAAGGTCATTATAATTTAAGAAATTGTTCAGCGTTTTCCTGACGGATAACATTTTTATTATCTAACTTTATTTTCTATCTGCCAATGTAATATAATAGCACTTCGCCCTTCCAATGTACGACGTCAACCTCTTTTATTTATTCAGACACGTATTCTTACCAAGTTTAACGTGTATAACTATAAACCCTAGTAAATATGATTTTTCGTATAAACGAATTCCCGCCTTTTCACCCCTTTGAGGATTGATTTCCGCAAAGTCGTTTCTCCGTGCAAATCTTCATTTGTAACTACTGTTCACAATTCAAGTTTCTATCGTTAGCGTTTTGGGCTGTGCGAGAGTTTACAAACATACCCTGGGGCCGTATTATGAAGTTTTATTGCTATAATGTTTCAGTCTGAAAAAGGGATGTTGCTTTCGGACATGTATACCTTCGTCTCTCTCTCACACTGGGAGCACGATGGCATTAAAACTTCATAATACGGCAACTGTTCTTTTAAACACCTATAATCCTATATATAGATAATTAATAAACTTAACGACTTTAAAACAAGCTGCCTGCAATGTTTCATGTCGCTCGTTAGTTATTTTTAAGTAAACAGTTTTGAACCTTTATCAATAGTATGTTTACTTTGCTGATGTAAATATAGGTAGATATTTTACATAGGGTGACACAATGGGCGGTCTTATCGCTAAAGATCTCAGATCTTTATCCAAAACATTTCTTGAATATACTTGTAAATGCGACCTGCTTGCGATAAAGGACTGGTCTAATTGAAGCGAATCCCGCGCGAGACGTGACTACACGCGTCGATTGTTTTAATGAGAAGGAATTCTCGCGACTATTCATGCCAGCTTGAACACTTCCAAACAAGTTTAGTAGAGAGAATTTCGTCTCACATACCGCGCGGTTTTCGCTGCAGTTTGACCAGAGCTTAAAACCGTCTGTACTAATTATGATAGTATATGTTATGTAATAGTGAAAAAGCTATTAAAATCTGAGAGTGTGTGCTCGCGCGCATTCGCGCTTAATACTTTAGCGATGCGAAATACTTAGCAAAAACTCGAATTTGTCTTGAAAGTTTATCAGTATAATACATTAACATTTAACTTAGTTATAGCAAGAAAAAGAAATATTAATGTTTTGACTTGTTGCCATTGCACTCTTGCGAAATATCTTATTTAATAAAAAAAAGATAACTGGAAATCTCTGTTTCTATGGTAAATTTAAAATCGGTCTAATTTGGCTGTAACACTAATTTTCGAAAATGTTCTTAAGTAACTTTTTAGACCTTTGTATCCTGCTTATGCGTATGTAGTTTCATTAAAATCGGTTCATTCATTTCGAAAGGCAAGGCGTGAAAGTTTGTATGAATTGTCGTAAACACTCTTAAATACACAGAGTAAAATGCCTGCCTGGGTTCGATATCACGACACAACGAGACCACTCGGCCACCACTGCTCTCTTGCTATGTAAACAAAAAGATATTATTCCTAGGTCTAAGCCAATTCCTATGCCAGGGGCCAAGTGAGATGTTCTGCACAATGCACCTATGTGTGTGTGCCTTTTATAACGCAGAATTGCGCGGCAATGCCACTCAAGCTGCTGCAATTTTCCTATTCATGTCCACTTGATGTGCATCGCGGATGTTATGACCAATTAATGTTGACGCTTAAAATATCGCCTGAACAATTTATTATTTATAGACCACGTAGGGGGAGCTCTTGCGATGACGTCTTCGCAGTGAAGGAGACCAATGCATACACGGCTGTGCAATTTCGAAACCTAGCAACTGACATTTCTCAAAAAATCGATGTTTTTGCATATCGACGGCGAAGTGCCAATACCTCCTAACTGATTTCTTTTTGAGAAATTCTTTTTTTTTTCTTTTTGAATTTAAAGGCGTTATTCGCATGTTTTAGTGAAATATGCCTAAGTGTATTTTTAGTTGCAACATCATTAAATTAAAATGTGGAAATATGTACCTCCCAACTAAAACAACGTGTCTATTTTTGAACGTTTTTTTTTCAGTATGTGTAAATTTTTGACTATGTCAGTTAGGAGTTATTGGCACTTCGCCGTCGATATTTGACTTGCTAGGTATCTAGCAAGGCAAATATGCAAAAGCACAGATTTTATTTTTTAATGTCAGTTGCTAGGTGTTGAAATTGCACAGCCGTACAATTCGCCCTGTATGCTCAGCGATTATAATGAACTTAGGGCTCTTCTGGTATAAAGTGTGACGCAATAGCTATTGTTATTTAATTCTACTTGCATGTTTGTAGAAATTTCGAAGGGCATTAGAAGAAAGCGGTCACGATAAAGGCCCCATTAGTTCTAAGTCAGCTTCGATCTTTGAAGCATCAATATCGGACGTCACTCTTGATTGTCATTTGTTTTTTAATTTTAAACTTGTTCTGCGAATTTCTCAAGCTTTGTGTGCCTTGCAGCCTTGCTTCATCAGTCAATTGTGCCTATTGCCTTCCACTGCCGGACATAGGTTTTATCCAATATTTTTGCGATAAGCCAAACCCCCCTTGTGCGATTTCTTAATTTTGCAAAGACTGTGAATACTAACAGCCATTATTAGGTTATATTGTTTCATAACCTAATAATGGCAGTCAGGCATATTATAAGTTAGGGGATTACATTGCTGATAAAAATGCCTGGCTCAATGCTGGTCCTGCTCCACAACCACAACTAATTGATTAACACATGAAAATACTGTTGGAGCTGCTGAAGATTGTAAGACTATCTTTGCATTGTATAAAATCAATTTCCTTTGTTTTGTATAATTGCATAGCACAGATGTGAGTTCTATGTACCCTATAGCTACCATTTACCGGGTAATAATATGTCTTTCATTGACTCGAATGTGCCCTGGCAGCTGATGGTGTGTCATGCTCACTCAAATGTCTCGCTGACGGTGGCGTGTGTGTTGGATCATTTAGCTCCCTTCAAAATGGTTGAGCTGAATGGTGCTGATTTATGCGTCATGTTCGTGAACGGGCGCCGTCAGTTGGGGCTGGTCATCACTTAGCTGCCTCGGCTTATTTTTAATTATTTTAATTTTGGATTGTTGTTAGTTAATTACTATTTCTTGTACTCTGGACGCTTTTAACGCGTACGTCTTTTTTAATTTTTTACATCGTTCTCACATTATATAATTTTAATATCAAAAGTAATGATGTAACTAATATTTTTGTAAAATATGATTTAAAAAGAGTGTCCATGGAGTTTCTTGCCCGTTCTTCTCCATAGGTACCTACGCTTTGGAATGGGCAACTAGCTTCATATTTTCTGACTGACCGACTTCTTGACAATTCAAAAGTGCCTGTAAATGGTTTAATTGAAATAAATGCTTTGAGTTTGAGTTTGAGTTTTCATGTTTTTTATTTTGACTGTTCAATTTTGCTTCCTGATCTTTTTTCTTGAGTTGTTTCGGCTTTTGCGTGTTTTATTTAACGATGTTTAATAATGGTGGGTATCACTTCCATCTAAGCTGAAAAAGATTTTCGCAAAAAAAATTCGAAACTTCGTAAAAATCTTCGATTATTACTAAAAACTCTTTTTGGTTTTCACTCCTCTCCCACGAAGAACAAAGTTAGTTACTCCCAAATATGATTCCATGTTTAGTGGCTATCTGTTGTGTGATGGTTAGTTAATCACGGCACTATTTGCTGCTCGTATTTAGCAAATAGTCCAACTACTAGAGACAAATGTGACCAACAATGTCTACAGGTCAGTTTGCCTCAACCGACAGGCTATTGTCTTTTGAACAGTTTTACTGAAGTGAATTATTTGTTCCAGGTTGGCCAACTCGCTCGGCCTCAAGTTAAAGTACCCCTACTACCCTGCGAGCACTACTACCTACACACCAAACCTATCGAAAACTTAGACCCTATGACCCCTGGTATGTATTATAATATTATACGTAATTCCTTTTCGAAGTGAAAACTTCTTTTTGGGCGCGTTGGGCATTTTTAAGATGGGTAAAAACCATAGAACTTCCCACACTGTTACCGTAACCGACACTGCGCGTGTTTTGTTTATATGTCGATTAAAAAAATACACACGTAATTGTTCAAGTTTTCACTTCTGTCGGCACTCCCGGAGTGCCACTGTTTTTTTTTATTGTGGAATTTCTCAGTAGCAGCCCGGAGTCTGGATTTGTGCCCGGTTGATGGCAATAGGCGCGAGCCTTTCATTCAGTCATTTCGTTTTCAAGTCCCTGGTATATTCTGTTGATACGACTCTATGGTCTTCTCCAAAAGTATCTGATAGAAATGTAATCAAATGGATCGGAACGCGTACCCAATGCCAATATAAAGTGCCACTTACAAATCGACTTCCTTAATTTGAATTTATTTGAATTGCGGGATTAAGATCCCGCAATTCAAATTTCAAATCACCTTAGATGTTTTTAGGGTTCCCTACCTCAAAAGGAAAACCTTTATAAGATCACTTCGTTGTCCGTCTGTCTTGTCAAGAGCCTTTTTCTCAGGAATGCATGGAGTTATCAAGTTGAAATACTCAGTGCTGCAATCCCTTGAAGTAGTGAAAAAATCATACTTCTAAGTCATCGCAACCAAAAGATATGTTTATGTTAAAAAACCAAAACCTATACTTCCCGTTGACCTAGAATCATGAAATTTGGCAAGAAGCAATGTCATGTAGCACAAGTAAAGGAAAAAAATCAGAAAATCGTAAATTTGTAAATTTTTTTAAATCTTTATTTATTTACAGGGTTTTTTCTATAAAGAATATGTCACCCCGATTATTGGTATAGAATAAATATAACAAACTAACCTACCCGCAACCTTGTACCCATAATAATAATATGATATAGTGTTCTGGCCTCATCTGACAATGGTGAGGCCAGGACGCTATTATAGTAGCCTACATTAAAATTATTGTCAAAAGCTTGACGTCTTACGACTCCAATACGACTACATTCCGTCAAGATGTGATGCACATCTTCTATGACTCCACAGACAGCGCAATTGAGTGAATCAACTTTGCGCATCATAAAACCAAAAATATTGAGAGGAACATGGCCGGATCGGAGTCTCAAAGCAAAAGAATTTTTTTTGATTGTACTTTGTAATGTAACAACAAAACGGTTTTCGGATTTTTCCTTTAAGTTTAAAATATTGGAGACTCGATTCCCGTGATAAACTATTTAACAAATTTGTACGGAACCCTCTGTGCGCGAGCCCAACTCGCACTTACCGGTTTTTTTATTGACAATTGACGTTTATTTTATTTTATAACCTCAATTTTCGTCTATGATTTTTAAAATACGATTTTATCATATTAAACTATTTGGAAAAATGGTGGGATATGAATTTGAAACCTTCTTAATGCGTATATACGAAAGAAGTACATATTAATTTCCTTAAGTGAGCTTAAGAATTTAACTTGAACAGAATTTGTTTACACTTTCATCAGATACGTTTGGAACAGACTTTACATGGTTTGCATGCACATTCTATACATTTAAGCGGTTATTGATCATGATTATTCCAGTTATCCGAGATCCCGACGGCTACATATACCTGCGAGAGAGAGACGGCTGCATCTTAGCTGGTGGTTTCGAACCGGTCGCGAAACCGGTGTTAGAAGATGAAAGTAAGTTCCAAGACACTGGATAGTAACGAGCTTGCTAGTGACGTAGAATATTGTGGTACTCTTTGTCTCTGCATCACCCAAAGGTTGACTGGTACAAAATGCCTATGGCATTAAGTCCGCCTCTGTACATTTATGTTCTTGAAGTATTAAATAAATAAATATTGACGTGGTGTGATGCACCTGCGATTCTTTTGGTAATTATTTATTTACAAATTAACACAAGCAAACATAAAAGCCAAGTGCACAATATTAAGCGATATATACAGCATGTAAAAACAATCCATACTAATATTATAAATTCAAAAGTAACTCTTGTCTGTCTGTCTGTGTGTTACCTTTTCACGCCTAAACCACTGAACGAATTCGATAAAATTTGACAGAGAGATAGATTGCATTCCGGGGATGGACATAGGATAGTTTTTATCCCAATATTCTCACGGGATCGAAACTTATGCGGGTAAAACCGCGGGGCGCCGCTAGTAATAAATAAAAAAAAAACTTACCGTAGGTATAAGTACAGAAGTTGACGATTTGACGCATAATTTTTACACAACACTTAGGGCGTTTGTGCACTACAAGAAATTTTACTGCCCGGCAGTCCGATTTTTTACGGTCGGCCATATTGCACGCCATAAATGTATATACTAGTTTGTGCACTTAGTTAAAACATCGGACTGCCGGACAGTAAAATTCCTTGTAGTGCACTAACGCCCTTAGGCGATTGTAGGTTTACCACCCGTCTTGATTTGTCCGGCTCTGGCATTTGTCCGGAATATTCGACATAAAGTGATTTGTTTTAACTAAAAGAGGGTTATTGAGTATTGAAAAAAAAAACAAAGATTAACAAGTAATAAAAACAAAGATAAAAAATCTACTTTGAACATCAATATCTCGGAAACGTGACACTTTACGGGGTTTGGTCTTATAATATTATCTGTTCCCGTTGATGTCACCTATCGATTTATATAGGATTCATGCGTAGACGCCATTTGAAAAAAAAAAAAAAAACAAAATGGCGGACTGGTGGATGCCACGGACCTTCAAAGCTCTTTAGAAGTTGTAACGCTAGGCGACGGTGTCCTACAATCTTTCTCTCTCTTACTCCACAGTCACGTCCATGGCTCAACGCTGCGTTCCCGAAGACTGGGACCACTTCCACGTTCTTCTACAGCAACTCCTTAAACGTGTGCCAAGTCTCAGCCAAGCAGTTCTGCACAAACTCTGTAACGGACTGGAAGCCTTCTCCCCTGACTGCAAGTGGATCGTCGGGGAGGCCCCCGAGGTAGGTTGGTTTGGAGGGAAATCTAACTTGAATTTGTAATATATGTATCTATTTTGTTTTCTTTAGTTATTCAGGATCTTAAATCTGGATAACATAATCAGCGAATAAAGTTTCCACTGCTGGGAAACAGGCCTCCCCTCTTCGAGAGGGAGTGGGCTAATAATCTAGTACGCGGGCCCAGTGCGGGTTGGTAGATGTGACATGTCTTAAATATTTTAGTTCTAGGACATGACGGTTTCCTCACGATATTTTCCTTCACCGTTTTGAGAGCAGTGATGATGATATTTTCACAAAGTAAAGCGCACGAACAGGAAGAGGGTTCGAACACACGACCTTTAACTCGTTACTCGGGACCACCACTGCCCTCATCTGGATAATTAATTGTAACATTATGATGTAATGTTTTAGGTCGATTTTCTACCAATAGTATACCAGAGGGTCTAAACAAGTGGTAGTCGCTTTCTTAAAGCGTTTCGTATTTCTACTATGGCTTTCAACAGGATTTATAAGCTATTATGTAGTTGTCACTGTGTCACTTTGTCTAGGTCCTCGGGTTTCAAATATTACAATGTTATAATTTTCTGTCTGCTAATTATGTTTAGGTTTATGAACGGTATCGCAATCTAGAAAATATATGTTTAGCTTACAATACTCACAAATATGGAGTATTTATTCGACAATGATTGTGAAGGCAATGGTGCTTGTTGTGGGGCGGTGAATGGAAATCAATAATAAAAATAAAATTAAATGTATTTAATTCAGACTATTTAATTGTCCATATTTTGTTAGTATTACATTATCATAAAACTATGTTAGTCATGAGGAGATCAAATAATGTATTGAAGTAGTTAATATAAAAATCGAAACAAATGATTGAATAAAAACAAAAAATATACTTATCTAAATAAATAATTGAAAATAAATTAAAGTTAATAGGTAAATTAAATGAAACTTGAAATAAATAATTTAAAATAAATTAAAATTAATAATAATAGTTCCCCAATTAGGTATACATTAATTTTAATTTAACATAATGTTATTCATAGAAAATTAATTCATAGTTAAATAAAAAAGGTTTATTATTTTTTGCTTTTCAGTTTTTTCGGCGGTTTAATTTTTTGTTAAAAGTTTTTTAATAAAATATTTTGTTCAAATGTAGATGATTTTTATCATTAAAAATATATTATAATTATTAGCTCAACTGTCAATAAGGTGCAGCGCAGACGGCACACTTTTTGTGCGATCGAGTCTGCGGCGCACAAAAAGTCTGCAAGGCGCGCAAAATGTCTGCAAGGCGCGCAAAAAGTCTGTCGCGGATTTTTCACAGACTCAACGCACACGACGCACATAAACACACACACACATTCATTCACATACATTCTTTTTAAATGTCTATCATGATATTCTGCCTTAGAAGTATCATAAATTGCTGGTCTGTTTTGTATTTCTTGGATTAGCATCGTTACATCGACCTCTGAAGCCATGACAATAGATCGCGAGCGTTACGTCCACCCCTAGCAAATGCAGATTGCCGACTAAAGTGTGCGCCGTCTGCGTTAGCGCGCGTTGAAGCAAACGTTCAATTTTTTTCACACACTTTTTGTGCGGAGCGGCGCGGCCCGGCGCGGTGCGGTCTGCCCGAATTACACGGATTTTTTGTGCGCCGGATTTTTTGCGCGTCTTGTGCGTTACTGCATATAATTGCATAGGTTCTATTTTCACAGACTAAAAAGTGCGTCACGGATAGTCTGTCGTCTGCGCTGCACCTTATGACTACTAATGAGACACAATTACGTTTTTCTATTGTTACCGATCTCTAGGAGGTTTCTTGACAGTTGAAGGGATATATTTTGTGAACTAAACAAAACGAAGGAAGTATGTAGTGGTCGGAGGATAAGGACATATTACAGTCGTAGGCACGCGCGGGTTGATAGACTTAGATTTTGAAAGACAATGGCTTATGTCAACTCGATTTTGTAATGCCAACCCCAGAAGAACGAAGAAACCCTTCTCTTCGGAGCATTCAATTTCACGAATTATAGCAAGAATGAAACAGCTAAATTCGTGACATCGAATGTTTTGACGGGATTGGGCAAACGTCGTGGAAGACAGAAGAGAGAAGAATTATGAAAGGAAAACTGTTTGTTTAAAAAGGACTATGCTCAAATAAATATCAATTAATAATCTAAACAACAGTGTTAATAAATAAATTACAATATTTCATTTATTATGTAAATATAACCTAAAACCAAGTATTATTTTTCGTCTTCACATTTGGTAGTGGACCTTCCTAAATGTTCATGGACTTATTAAAAATGCTTATTTTTTTTTTGATTGGTCTAATATATTGAATAAATGAATAAGTAGGTATTCGTAGCATATACGTTTAGCTAAATATATGGAAACTAATGAAGTGATGTGTTTGTGTATAAGTTTTTCTATTCGTGTACCTTTTTGTAGAATTTGGCAATAGTATAAAAAATATAAAAGAGCCTAAGTTAAGTTCCTTGTCCATGCTTCTCCTTAAATTAATTCCATTTAAATGTAACGTTTTACCGATGTTACTGTAGCGGTATCTATAACGCCACATGAAAACAACGCGTCATACTGACATCATTGCAAAATCCTGCATCTCGCAAGCAGAGTTTACCGCGCAACTAGCATAGATACAACGGCCCGACATGAATCATCGGGCAGTTGTCCGCCAGTCACAACACCCGTCTGGTCGGAGGATCCTCCCTTTCCTATAGAGTATGAATGAAGTTTACACCCTGCTACTCTATATTACCAATTATTTAATATTAGCGCTTATTAGTTAGCTTATTTCTCTGCTTAATTTTTTATGGGTGTGGTGGTTAGCTGTAAGTAACTGATGAAACTGTAATTTGACTTTAAAAATGTATTATGTGTTTGTATCAGTGTAATCAATTTTCGGTGAACCTTATAAAATAAATTAAACGGAAAGCACATTAAACCATTGGTCCCGGCTGTCATTCGTGGATCTTTGACAGTCGTTACGGGTAGTCAGACGCCCGAAAGTCTGACAACCAGTCTTACCAAGGGGTATCGTATTACCCAGTAACTGGATGGTGGAGCTCAGATAGGCAGTCGCTCCATGTAAAATACTGGTATTCGGCTGCATCCGGTTAGACTGGAAGCCGACCCCAACATAGTTGGGAAAAGGCTAGGCAGATGGGGACTGACTTTTGTGAAGAGCGACTAGAATCAATTCTATTTTTTTCTTGTAACTTTGAGGTTTAACAGTGCATTTTTCCCAACTATGTTGGGGTCGGCTTCCAGTCTAACCGGATTCACCTGAATGCCAGCCTTTTGATGTCCTAAAGTCTGTTTTTTAATCTCGTAGACTAAATTGACACATGCAAATGTCAAATTTACAAATAATGTTGCCAGCTCTTTTGTGCAGTGTTGTACCTACGATACCGGTTTGATGAATCGTAACTTTTTATCTATAATAGACGAATTTAATTTTCATTCAAAGTGTTATATTTAAAATTCACGTACGTACACACGGCTGCACGACGTGCTACAAACTGCCAGGGAAATCTGACCACGCAACGCCATGCGTAATCCGACCATGTTTCGATGTCTTTAAATTAAACAAAAAAGAATTATAGACGCCATCAGTGTTGTTCCCGTACGCGTTAAAACGGCAATCTTAACCCTTTTGGCAAACGGCAATCTTAACCCTTTTCTCTTTCTTCCATATGGAAGAAAGAGAAAAGGGTTAAGATTGCCGTTTGCCGAGTTTGCCGTGATAAACCTATCAGTGTCTGATAGGTTTATCATAGAAGTAGGTGGCGATTCTGATGATTCAGAATATTCCTCAGACATGGAGTCATTATCTGAATCAGATTAACGCGAATACCTGTAATTAAGTTATGTAATTAAAAATATATGTTATACATTATTAATTTTGTATTATTACGTTTTAAATAAGTACCTATACAATATACATTATTTCAGGATAAACACATTATTTTAGGATAACTTATTGTAAAAAAACGATACTTGATTTTACTAACGCTAAGTTTCGGTTGTGCCACATCACTATTTAAGAATTGCAATAAACTGACAACACTCGTAATGTCAGTTTAGTCTACGAGATTAAAAAACAGACTTTACTTACCTGAAATAAATTATTTGACTTCGACTTTGTAGCGGTGGCGGGGTTGACTGCCCAGAGTGCGTCACAATTAAATTTAACCCTTCGTATCGTGGATAATATTGAACGTGGATCCACGCGAGACACAATGGCTTTGTAATTGTTTCTGTAATTACGGCATTCAAACGGTTAGGCATCGCCACTCGTAGGAGCTATTTTAAAGCAATTTCAATTCTATACAAGCGCATTAATCCTCTGCCTTCTCTTCCATTCTTCAACCATGAAAATCATGAGATATCCTTGTATTTCAGATGTTCAACTACCACGTGGCTGCTGGCATGAAGACTGTGGGCATATCGGCCGCTGGTGGCGTTGCTCAAGCTACAGCAGACGAAATAGTCGAGGGTTACTCCAAATATGACATGTACGAACTGGGCCTCAACAGGTTTCTGGGTCTGCATAACAATAAGAGGTTTCTCAGGGATCGGGTCAAGGAAGTGCCTGGTGAGTATACGGTTCCTATTTTTTCTTAACTGTTCCAGTGCTGGGCATAGTCCTCAACCCTAATCCTTCCAGGAACCCTTTTCCCACACCTCGAACCAGCTCTCGCGGTAAGCGTCCAGGTCATCTCGCCATCTCTTTCTGGGCCGGCCTCGGCGACACCGTCCATTTTCAGGCACCCATTGTATGGAGCCTTTCGCGACAAAGGCTCAAATGGTATCGGGCGGGTCACATCAGCCGCATGCACGATGACCGTTGGAAAAAAATCGCCACACAATGGGTTCCTATGGCTATAAAATAATTGCAATACTTGGATGTTAATGTTTTACAAATAGAGCTTTAGAAGACTCGAGAGTCGAGAAAGACTGTCCTACAGTGAGGCAATCCCTGTTATTTTAAGAACGTTCGCATTCTAGTCTCGGTCTGTCAAAAAGATGACCTGTGCATCTCATCTTCCTCCAAGGAACGGTTCCAAAAAACATTGCGTCAGTCGCTTCATCATCATTTCAGCCCGGTATCACCCACTGATGGCTATAGGCCTCCCCTTTTTCTGCCATTCTTCCTAGTTCCGTTCATCTCCCATCCAAGTGTTTCCCACGAATTTGACGATATCATCAACCCAACGCGGTTTTGGACGGCCCTGGTCGCTTTAATAATAATCATTTATTTATCCAGATCACAGAATCCAAATTGTTAGTAATTACATACACATCTTAAACACTAGTGTTAGTACTTTCATTTGGAAAATTTTGGTAATAATGGCTGGCTGCTTGGCTTTGGCCTAACCTTGATCACCATTCAGTTACAGCTTTACTCCATGGTCCATCTCCGCCTCTAACTAGATGTCCAGCCCAACTCCACTTGAGACACATCGCCTTGTCCCCGACGTCGTAGATATTCGACGACGAATTTCGGTGTTACGGAGTCGGTCCAGTTGGGTTAATTATGTCAAGCATGGCTCGCTCCATGGACCTTGGTGCTACTCGTATGCGATGGACAATCTCCTTTGTGTCAGTCGCTTGAGAGCGTGTAATCTGTCCGCTACGTCGCAATTAGCTGTTAAATGTTTCCCTGTTTTGATTAATTTATCAACCTAACTAAATGAAATTATGAAATATCACTCTATAGTGCACTGGGGCTAAATAATAACAGCCGCACAGGTCGATCGATCTGGTTAAGCTACGCTTGCTGGTCTGTGGACGTGTGACCATCTTTACATATTTTGACCCCTCCGTGCCTCGGAAAGCACGTTAAGCCGTTGGTCCCGGCTGTTATTCGTGGATCTTTGACAGTCGTTACGGGTAGTCGGAAGCCCGAAAGTCTTACATCAGTCTTACCAAGGGGTATCGTATTGCCCAGTAACTGGGATGTGGAGGTCAGATAGGCAGTCGCTCCATGTAAAATACTGGTATTCAGCTGCATACGGTTAGACTGGAAGCCGACCCCAACATAGTTGGGAAAAGGCTAGGCAGATGATGATTGCTCTATAGTGCACAAAAAGATTGATTATAATTTGCAATAATAACTGAACCCGATTCGTAAATATTTGCAGAACAAAAGAAATCAAGCCATTGCTAATTTCCAGGTGTACATTACGGGCTTCCCTACCCGTTCCATGAGTTTGAGACTGGTCGGAACCTGAGACTGTCTCCTATCTACCCGACGCTGCGCGATAATGGTGCCGTGTTCGGACAGGTCATGGGCTACGAAAGACCAACGTGGTTCGAAACAGTTGGTAAGTAAGACGAGAGACAAATAAGACAAAACTTGTAACGTGAGGCGCACTAGGAATTAGGAATCCGTCATCGCCCCAACTATGCTCATACCTCGACGGCCGAGTTCGGCCGATCGAACCATTTGTTTTACGCGAGGCGTTAAGTACCAGGTACTAAATTACCTACGCGGGAGTGAATATGACACACTGAGGTTCAGAACTCATGTAACTCTCACAAGTTGTAATTGTCATTTGTTATGATGTGACACTAAAGACGACGATCTAAAAAAAACGAACTTTTAAACACAATGTGCCATATTTACGACGGCCAACTGTACCTCTTTTGGAAAATACTCGTAAAAAATCTTAATAACTCTTCTAATTCTGTTTATAACACCCCTGTCTTCTTTTTATAAAAAAGTCAAAACCTCCAACCTAAAAAATATATTTATCAGATCCCAAAGAAGCTGGCGACAAGCCCCGTCCGTTCAAAGTCGCATACACGAAGACTTTCAACAAGCCTCATTGGTTCGAGACCGTGCAGCGAGAATATTGGGCGTGCCGTGAAAGAGTGGGCCTGGCCGACTACTCGTCATTCACCAAGATCGATATACAGGTGATTACGACCTTAACATTATAGTTATAGAGTATACACATACATAAACCCACGCCTTCTTCCCATGAGGCATTTTAACACTAGAAATTGGAACATATATCAAGATCAACCAAGTTTCAGATTGTCTTAAGTAAAACTTCTTTTATGCGTTACTGTGTAAAATCCATACGAATATTATAAATGCAAAAGTGTGTTTGTCTGTCTGTTACCTCGTCACGCTTAAACCGCTGAACCGATTTAGTTGACATTTGGTATAGAGATAGTTTCGAGTCCCGGGAAAGGACGTAGGATAGTTAATTCCTATATTCCCACAGGATGGACACTTATGCGGGTAAAACCGCGGGCTGTGTTATAATAAAATACCACTCGATATTCTTCAACTAAATGAGAAGAAATTTAAAACATGCATGAAACGCAAACTATGTAGACAATTATATAATATGTTGGATAATTATATCGTAGATAAAATGCTTGGCTTAATGCTAGTCTTGCTCCACAAGCACTTGGGCTCACTAGTTAACATTTTAATATTTGGAAGAAATGCTTCCCTTTTCATTTTTCTGATATTACGAACTTACCCCCTTGCTAATAAACGTATTATATCAGATGAATAGTTACACACCGATTTCTTTCTGTCGTCAGTAATTTGACTTTCGAAAGAAGAAGACTAAGCGTTGTGTAACTATGCAGAAGCTATACAACGTTTATTAGTAAGGGAATACAGTACCCGGCGATAAATATTGCACATCGACCTTTGGAAAGAGACAATCGGCTAATTTCGGCTTCGTAGAGCGTTATCTCTGTCGCACGAAATACAAACAGTCCGGTATCTATTAGGAGCTGTTAAAACAATAATGAATTACTTCTTTTGATAATTATTTTATTCTTTGTATAAAATACACCAATTTCCAAATGTCGATGTGCAATATTTGTCGCCGGGTACTGTAATGTTTATCTTGTTCAATCAAGTTTTAATTGTTGAATACTTCAACAGTACACATCTCTTCCTGTTTTGTTATAAAAAATTATTCATCTCTCAAATAAAATGCAATCTATCGTTTTGCATAATTTAGAAGCATATTTTTAATTTTTTTAAATGTACCATGAGTTCGTATATTGTGATAATGACTTGAAAGAGTATGGCAGTTGAGAATATCTCAAGCTCACTTAAATGTCTCACTGATGGTGGCGCGAGTGTTGGATTATTCGGTTCCCTACAAAATGGTTGAGCTGGATGATGTTGATCCGCGCGTCATGTTCGTGAACGGGCGCCGTCGGTTGAGACTGGTCATCTCTTAACTCTTGTTTCGTAATTTGTTCTTAATTACATTGTTCTCACATAATTATGGAAGCAACAAGACTAATGTACCCAAGATTTTGTAATATCTTGATTTAAAAGTGTGTCCTTGGAGTTTCTTGCTCGTTCTTCTCCATAGAGATCTACGTTTTGGAATGGGCAACTAACTTTAACTTTCTGACTAACCAACCGAATATTTGACAATTTAAAAGTGCAGGGTAAAAGGGTAGGCAGAAACTACAGAACGCCACCTCCTACGAACCTTACATACTCCTTTTGTCTCGTGTACGTTCATACATCTGGTTATACACGCACGCCGGTTGCGAGTACTACGCACTTAGGTCAGATTCTGATGCACGTCATCAATAATACTATATATCTTTTATGGTCATTAATCCGGAGTCTTTGCTTGTTCGTAAACGTATGTCATTACAAAACATTAAAATGCACATATAAGTTGCATATAGGTGTGCCGCTATATTGCATTATTAAAATAAAATCCAATAGAGGAAAATACTCTTAAAAACCCATTTTAACTGGCTACCCATTCAGTCCCAAGGTCGCGAGGTGGTGGATCTGCTGCAGTACCTGTGCTCAAACGATGTGGACGTGCCAGTGGGCAGCATTATACACACGGGCATGCAGAATGAGCGCGGGGGCTACGAGAACGACTGCAGTCTCGCCAGGATATCTGACAACCTGTAAGTGCCGTTCATTACGTGAATTTATTTATGGTATGTTCCAAAACTATCTGATAAAAGTGTAATCAAGGGTTTGTTTACACTTTTATGTTAAATTCTTATGCAATCACTCAATAAGCCCACGTTCGCACGGACGTAAAAAATATCGCGGCGGGATTTTCAACTCTCGGTGTCGAGCCGAGCGTTGAGAATCTAACAGAGCAAACCAGCGCGTCAAAAAAACGCTCTGTTGGATTTTTAACTCCCGGTGTTAGGCAGTATGCATAAAAAAATCGCCGCAGGAAAAACGCGCCCGTGCGTACCTGGGCTTATGAAACTAGGAACGATTCATCTGTATTAAGAAGGTTTCAACTGTATATCGCACCACTTTTTCCAAATGGTTGGAATAACATGATTAAATTGGAATTGAAAAATCTTCGACGAAAAACTTTTGGAACATACCACAAAATAAATACTTACTACCTAAATTATCCAACAATTAACCTGTAATACATCAATCCCTTCTCTTCCAGCTACATGATGATAGCGCCAACAATCCAACAGACCCGCTGCAAATCGTGGCTGAAGCGTCACCTCCCCGCCAACGGGTCCGTCACCCTCTCAGACGTCACTTCTATGTATACGGCCATTTGTATCATGGGACCCTTCACCAGAAACCTGCTCTCCGAACTAACGGATACTGACTTGGCTCCGTCGAATTTCCCGTTCTTCACGTTCAAAGAAATCGACGTTGGACTCGCCAATGGGATTAGAGCGATGAATTTGACGCATACTGGGGAGCTGGGCTATGTACTGTATATACCCAATGAGGTCAGTTTTATAGAATCGCCCCCTATCGTACCCAAAGGGAAAAACGGGGCCCTATTACTAAGACTACACTGTCCGTCTGTCACCAGGCTGTATCTCATGAACCGTGATAGCTAGACAGTTGAAATTTTCACAGATGATGTATTTCTGTTGCCGTTATAACAACAAATACTATAAACAGAATAACATAAATATTTAAGTGGCGGGGCTCCCATACAACAAACGTATTTTTTTGGCGTTCTTGCCATGTGGTACGGAACCCTTCGTGTGCGAGTCCGACTCGCAACTGGCCAGTTTTTTAAAATAACAGAATTGCCGTTTCCGTATTTTTACGAACATTTACATTCCAGTCTGTTATAACTACGTCTAATTTTCATACATTTTTGTCTTGTTATTGATTGTTGCTGAGATGAGATAGTATTGGAATTTTAATGTTTGGAATTACGGGAATTGGCCTCCTGACGAAATGTAGGTGTACTTACTATTTTATTTTTCTATAGGTCAACCAATTGTTTACACTGTTACAATTTAAAAATATTTTAAAAAATTTAAATCCGAGGTTAATGTAACAATTTCTTATATATTTTAGGACCGCATGCCCCAAAAACGTAAGCATTGTGCCACAAGCACTATACTATAAAATTAATAACTAAGTTTAAAGTAAATAAATATTTGTTACGGTCGCAAATCATATTTTAACCAATATACAACCTGACACTGGCCAGAAAATTGCAAAAAAAACGTCGGGTAAAATTGAATTTTGCGGGTTACTTTTGCGTATTTCCCTCAATTAGCGCCTTTTTATTTCTATGTAAATCATTCCAGTTCGCCCTCCACGTGTACAACCGTCTGATGACGATCGGTGAGAAGTACGGCATATCCCACGTGGGTTACTACGCGTCTCGGGCTCTTCGCGTGGAGAAGTTCTTCGCGTTCTGGGGCCAGGACCTGGACACCATAACCACGCCGCTCGAGTGCGGAAGGACCTGGCGTGTCAAGTTTGATGTAAGTATATCATTCTGGAAAGATAAAGAAAGAAAGAAAAATAGGAATATTCGTCACAGAAACACGTGAATACAAAAAACCGGCCAAGTTTGTTTTATCATTTTTAGACATCGATTTCTATCACGTCTTCCAAGTTTCGCTAGGTAATTTAATTTGAACCTGTATATTATAATATGTAACCATATGCGTAATTATAAGTTGCCTTCAAAATTACCGTTACAGAAAGACATAAAATTCATCGGACGCGACGCCCTTCTCCGCCAACGTGACCAAGGTATCTGCCGGCAGTACGTACAGCTGCTGCTGACTGACCACGACCATGAGTTGGACATGTGGTCGTGGGGTGGCGAGCCTATATTCAGGGATGGGAACTACTGCGGGCAGACAACTACTACCAGCTATGGGTTCACGTTTAAGAAACAGGTAAATGAGAAAACCACAGAGCACACAGACGCCTCGGCTGCCGCTGCTAGATGCGGCATTGTTAACATTTTCCAGACAAACACAAGCGTGTCGCCGTTTACTCGCATACGACAGAAATAACGCATAGAAACTGACGGCTTTGAATAGCGGCCCGGACAAAGGTTCTGCGTTTGACGCAATTTCGGCGCCAAGAAATTAATTAGGACTGCCGTCTCCAGACGCTGCTGGATCTACGAATCCGTGCTCAGTCGAAATAAAAAAAAAATAAAAAAGTTTACTATAGTCCGCGCGGAACTAGTTGGCCGCGCCTTAGGTATGTGAGCGGTGGGGCGGAGGGGCGGGGGCGCTTTGTCATGACTCAGTACGCGCGTTGCGAACAATAGGCAACCCCGCCGCCCTCACCCCCGTCCCCACCCAAGGCGCGGCCAACTAGTTCCGCGCGGACTATACCTCGTCGGTCTTGGGATCAAAAGAACAACAATGGATTCAATTCCCGTGTCCGACCTCCGGTAAAATGTGATAGGACTGCGTCGTTGGTCTAGACTTCTGGAGGTTAACTTCCGAGTAACTGCAAATACGTATATAACTGGGTTTTCTCATTCGAATTTTCTCAATAGCAACGCGGTGTATGAAGTTTGTGCCCGGTTGATGGTACTAGTAATATGGGACTTAAGCTTATCTGACAAAAGTCTGCTACAGACCTCTGCCCATCTTTGAATTCAGCAGTACACCGGGTGGCCGGGACATCGGTGCGCAATCTGGTACCATGGATTCATTACATAATTCTGGACCGCAATGCGGTGAATTTTTGAAGCGAAAACTTCTTTAGCCGCGTTGGGCATTAAACTCACGACTCTGTTACCGTAACCGACACCGCGCGTGTTTTGTTTATAAGACGATTAAAAAGTACACACGTCAACTTTTGTCGGCACTCCCGGAGTGCCACTGTTTTTTTTATTTATTTATTGAATCGCCAACAGAGGCTACACAGTTACATGCATATTAACATGAACAGAGACAAATACAAGTGTGCGCTTCCAATTACAGGCGACCACATCATTCACTTAACATCTAGGTAGGTACAAGTTTGACAAGGACGAACACATTAAAATAAATCACAATACAGTACAGTACACGAAAATCATAGAAAGGAAAAAATCATATCAAAGAATAACCATAAAAGTCAACAGAAAATTAAAATTATCACTTGGATACTTAGGTCTTTTTTAAACTTTGATAGTTTGCATGTAATATCCAATTCGTTATGCTTCGATACTTCGCTATACTACCTACAGAGCCTTGGCAAAACGGCGAAGTGTCCGAGGTTTGTTTTGGATTCCGGCACATAGAAAAGGTTATAGTTACATTTCCGCGGCAATGGAGATTATTTTTAAAAGGTTATTAAAAGAAAAATTGCTGTTCCATACATGTTTAGACCGCGTAGGTATTGCACTTTTCTATAAAAAAGGAGGTATTCGATAACCTGCGAAAAATTTCTACACTAGAACGCCTAGAATCATGTGCTGACTTTGTGGTAACAGTTAGTCGACGTCCCGGTCAATCCGTATATCGACGGCGAAGTGCCAATAACTCCTAACTGACAAAGTCAAAAATTTACACATACTGGATAAAAACGTTCAAAAATAGACACGTTGTTTTAGTTGGGAGGTATTTATTTAATACTTCAAGCACATAAATGTACAGAGGCGGACTTAATGCCATAGGCATTTTCTACCAGTCAACCTTTGGGTGATGCAGAGACAAACAGTGGTAGGTGCAATCAGACCATTGTGGAATAAATATTTTAAATATAAAGATAGGCATAAACCTATTAAAACTGAATATAATATATACCTAATTACATATAAATATATTACAAATAAATATACATAAATACATAAATGAACTTAATAAAAAGAAATAAGACATACAATGAGAAAATATTACCGTTGTGATGATACTGCCAGCTTCTTGCGAATGTGCTCGCGAACCTTAACCTTAAAGGATAATCGATTGGTTGCCATCCTGATTTCCTGGGGGAGCGTATTCCACAGAGAGATAGCCTGAACGAAGAAAGAAGAGTGAATGAAGTCTGTGCGGTGAGTGGGACATTGGAGAAGACGATTGTGTGATGAACGTAGATTTCTATTGTGGTTGGCGCAAATGTACTGAAAGTGTGGGGCTAGGTAACCAGGCGAAACCGGAGAATCAAGAAATGAGAACAAGGTGGTCAGCGCCCTTAGCTCTCTGCGCTGGCGTATGGGCAACCACTTTAAAAGCGACCGATGCGCAGAGACATGATCATATTTACGCAGATTGAAAACGAATCGAATGCAATTATTGAGAAGACGGTCAAGTTTGTTGAGGAGATCTGCATTCAGGTCATAGTAGCACACATCACCATAATCGATGATAGGGAAAATGAGGGACTGTACAAGCATTGTCTTCGTACTTGATGGTAATAAATTTTTCAAACGGTACAGAGCCCGCAGCATTCCAGTAACCTTCTGGCTCACCCTAGCGACTTGAGTCCGCCAGTTCAGGGTATTATCAATATGCAAGCCTAGGTCCTTCACGTCAGTACCAAAAGGAACGATCGTACCATTGAACAGAACTGGCGGCAAGGTTGTACCATCTACCTTGCTAATACTACGTGTACTGCCAATGATGATCGCCTGACACTTCGTAGGGTTTACAGCTAAGCCAAATTTATCAGACCAGGTTTTTATGGCTATCAAGTCCTTATTTAATTTGTCGATAGTGTCAGGTAATTCATCAACCTTCCCTTGACAGTACAACTGCAAGTCATCTGCATACAGATGATACGCACACTGAAGTTCGGAAGTTATAAGATTAATAAAAATGGAAAACAGAAGAGGAGAAAGTATACCGCCTTGAGGAACGCCAGTTTCCAAATCACACCAGCTAGAAGAAGAATCCCCAACATGAACGGACTGCTGACGTTCCTGAAGATAAGAGGAGAACCATTCCAGTGCTTCGGGAGAGACCATAATATAGGACAGAATGGCTAACAGGATATCATGACTGACGGTATTGAAGGCATTCGAGAAATCAACCAACACTAGAACAGTAACTTTGGTGTCTTCCAGTCCTGCCCTTATATCGCCAGTCACTTTAAGGAGTGCGGAAACAGTGCTGTGCCCAGGCCTAAACCCAGATTGGAGAGGACTAATAATTGAGTTACAATGAACAAAGTTAGAGAATTGTTTGTGGACACAGGCCTCGAGCACTTTGGATAGGAAGGGAAGGATAGAAATTGGACGGAAGTCGGTAGGAAGAGAGGGATTGGAAACCTTAGGTAGCGCTAACCTTAGGTAGCGTAGGTAATATGTATTTCCACATTTTAATTTAATGTTGTTGTAATAAAAATACACTTTGCGATTTCACTAAAACATGCGATTAACGCCTTTAAATTCAAAACGAAAAAAAAGTTAATTTCTCAAAAAAAAATCAGTTAGGAGGTATTGGCACTTCGCCGTCGATATGTTCTGTAAGTAGTAGCAATATGTTTTATTATTATTATTTGGTTAGACACACTCGCAGCCAATTAGCTGATGCGTGTGTATCGATTAGTCGATTCTTGAAGCAGTTCATTGTGGGAGCCGTCACATTTTCCGGAAGCCCATTCCATGTTGTCTATTTTATAAAATAATGTTACTTTATTGTACAGGTTTGCCTCGGTTTTGTAGAGAAACTGGACGAGCACGGAGTGCCTCAGCCGATCAGCACCGAGTATGTGCTCAGCGGACATTACGAGATTGATATCGGTGGTATAAGGTGAGATCGACTGTGGAAACTTATTACTAAAAAGAAAGAATAATAATGTCCTTTATAATGCGCACAGCAAAAGAGTGGAACTCTCTACCTGCGTTTGTGTTTCCGAGTGCATACAACCCGAATCTCTTCAAAGTAAGAGTGAACAGGCTTCTTCTGGGTGAGCTCACTCCATCGTAGACTTTGTCTCTGTCATCTCTGACCTAGACTAGAGTCAAGAGCAAACCCATTTCAAATAAAAAAAAAAAAAGAAAGGAAATGTTGTGACTCGCACAGGAAGATAATTTCTCAAACAGAAAATAAAACCTCACACATAAAAAACCCCATTCCAAAAGTCCTTTCCTTTTCCATAATCGAATAAAATGGGCCCGAAAAGTGACTTGCATAGCTATTCACAACCATTCGTCAGGTTGTTGGATCGAAAATTACACATTTTCAATGAGGGTTTTCGTGAAAATTTACGACACCACTTGGCACCACTGTGACAAGAGGTCTTCCAATATAAAATATATGATGACGTATGACGTTCATCATTCGATTCATTCATTCGTTCATCATTCCGTCATGATTAAAGAAAATATCGGCTCTTTGACAGATGCCTGGACCTGACGTGTCAGTGCTGCCACCTGGCGAACGTCATTTCAGAAAACCCTCATTACTAATTCGCCTTGCCCGTCGCACGGTGGATCGAAAATCGGCTGTAGAAGACATAGGATCTCGATGTCTTAAATGTTATTTTTTTTGCTGGAAATGACTTCTGCCGATCATTACTGTTCTATAAAATGTCATATGAAGTAATTGTGTGCACAAATGGAAGAGTTATAATTTTTATAAGAAAAAAATGTATGGAGCTGACATGAAAAATGAGGATATCTCTGGAATCGCAAGGTTGGCCGTTATATCCTTGCACACTGTTATAGTACTATTTATTTGTGAATTTTTGACATAATTATAATCGCGGCATCACTTGCGATTTTTTTTTTTTAAATCTTCAAAATTTAAAAAAAAAAGAAAAGTATATGATACATTTTAATGCTTAAATATGGCTATACCAAGTGTAATTTACAATATCTTTTATGCTTAGACCAAAACATTCTAAGAAATCACAAAGTCGTATTACCTACTTTGTGATTTTCATTTGAAATGACATGGTAATTATGAATTACGTAATACGTAATCTTGTCTAATGCTTCAAGTCCACATTAGCTAATGATTAATAAAACTTAATACCTATATACCGTACCAAAATAATTTGGGGTACTCGCTAATTTAGCAATTAGTGCAGGATTAACTTAATGAAAGTAATTAGATAAATGTGATACCATCATTAGTCAATAACAATAAATAGTCAAACATTGGATTCACAACTTCAGTTCATTTAGAGCATTTCTAATACTAACATCTATCCTACCGTGTCTTTTTACTCAGTGATCGTGAATAATGGAAAGCATTATTACAAATTTGGATTTGTTTGTTATTCTGAGCAATCAGGATGCTTCGTCTTTCAATCACGAAATATTGTTCAACACACTTGTTATTCGACTGGGCTCTAGCCTTTCAGATGAAGACAGTGTTACCGTTAAAGAATTTTGTCGAAGATTTACACGGGCAGTTCAAAAGAGATGGTTACGATCCCACAGGAAAAGTGAAGTTTTTAGACGTGATTACAGTAATTGGCTTGAGGCAAATATTGACTGGCCAAACTGCGTGCAAACCAATTTGCTCATTCAAGAATCAACAAGTGAAAATATTTCTACTGAACCTGTACCTGAACCTGTACCATCAACTTCAACAATGAAATCAACTTTAACGATGACAAAAAGATCTCGAAAGCCGTTTGAAGATTTAAGTAACAAGCAGAAGAAGAGACGATCTGATGAATATATAGGCTATGACCCTAATGAAGTAGCTTATTCAGCTGCAGCACTTTTGAAAGGAGATGGTCGTGAGGATATTGCATCTGTTATTGAACATATGCTCCAAAATCCAGAAGCATCAGCAAAAATCAAGGAAATGTTGAACAAACCAGCTCCTTCAACAATATTTTCACCAGAAAAAGCACTGGGTTTGCTACTTTCATTAAAACTATCGAAATGGCAATATATCACATTAAGGGAAACGACTATTCGAGAAGGTTCAAAGGAGATATATCCGTCTTACTATAAAGTGCAAAAAGCTAAGCTACAGTGCTACCCTCCGAAGACATTTGTGACTGTAACGGATTCATCTGCTAAGATTGCACTACAAGCGTTACTAGATTTAACAGTGAACAGAATTTTTGAAACTATTCGTAGTCCTGATGCGATACAAGATAAACAATTGATATTAATATCAAAGTGGGGATTTGACGGTGCATCTAACCAAAGTAGATATAAGCAAAACATAGAGAGTGGTCAAGATGATTCCAGTATATTTATGACCTCTTTGGTTCCATTAAAATTGACAGCTGACGGTGATACCGTATGGGTGAATCCAAAACCCTGCTCACCTATGTATTGCCGTCCAGTCCAGTTTAGTTTTGTGAAAGAAACCAAAGACGTTGTCATAAATGAAAAAACTGCAATGGATAACGAAATTGAAACTCTCGTTCCCTCAAAATGTCAAGGACATGAAATTAGTCACAAATTAATGATGACGATGATTGACGGCAAAATTTGTACATATCTGTCTGAAGCTAAGTCAAATGCGGCCTGCTACCTGTGTTTGGCTAAGCCTACAGAAATGAATAAGTTAGATGTCATTGCGTCAAAAACCATTTCTTCTGGTGCGTATGAGTTCGGATTATCATCACTTCATGCCCGCATTAATGTGATGGAATGTCTTCTACACATAGCGTATCGTCTCGACTTCAAAAAGTGGTCTGCAAGAGGAGAAGGTCATCAAGAGTTACTGCATTCACGAAAAAAACTCATTCAAGATCGATTCAAAGATGATCTCAACCTTTTGATTGACATCGTTAAGCAAGGATCAGGCACAACTAACGACGGGAACACAGCAAGGCGGTTTTTTGAATTTCCTGATAAAACTGCAGCGATCACTGGATTAGATGAAGACCTAATACGCAGATTTGCTGTGATTCTGCAAGCTATCACATCTGGAGAGATTGTAGACGTGCCGAAATTTAAAGAATACGCTAGAACAACCGCTGAAAAATACGTGGAACTGTATGATTGGTACTACATGTCATCAACCGTCCACAAATTGTTGATTCACGGAGGGGACATAATTGCAGAAAATGCTATTGTACCAATTGGAAGTCTTTCGGAAGAAGCTTCAGAGGCCCGAAACAAAGACTTTAGGAGGTTCAGAGAACACCATTCGAGGAAAAAGAGTAGACAAGCATCAAACGAGGATATCCTCAATATGCTTATCGTCTCTTCTGATCCTCTAATTTCTTCCACAAGACCAAAATTAGATGCCCACAAGAGGCAGACATACTTTAAGGAAACAGTAGAACTACTGAAACTTCAGGATCAGGAAGCTCCGACAGAGTTCTTAGAAGTTATATCTATTGTAGAGCCTGATTCTGAAGTGGATTCTGATGGTGACGAAGTATAAAATAAGTTAACTTTTCTTGTTTATCTTAGGAGGTTAGGTTAAGTTAATATTTTTTTTAATAATTTGCTTTTATTTTTAATCATACAATAGTTTACCATTTATTGTTATTGACTAATGATCACGTTTATCTAATTACCCTCATTATGGTACGTATCCTTTTAACAGGTATATAGGTATTAAGTTTTATTAATCATTAGCTAATGTGGACTTGAGGCATTAGACAAGATTACATTATTATGTAATTCATAATTACCATGTCATTTCAAATAAGTAGGTAATACGACTTTGTGATTTCTTAGAATGTTTTGGTCTAAGCATAAAAAATATTGTAAGTTACACTTGGTATAGCCATATTTAAGCTTTAAAATGTACATATCATAAACATTTTTTATTTTTTAACTTTGATGATTTTTAAAAAAAAAATCGCAAGTAATGCCGCAATATTATGTATGTCAAAAATTCACAAATAAATAGTACTATAACAGTGTGCAAGGATATAACGGCCAACCTTGCGATTCCAGAGATATCCTCATTTTTCATGTCAGCTCCATACATTTTTTTCTTATAAAAATTATAACTCTTCCATTTGTGCACACAATTACTTCATATGACATTTTATAGAACAGTAATGATCGGTAGAAGTCATTTCCAGCAAAAAAAAAACATTTAAGACATCGAGATCCTATGTCTTCTACAGCCGATTTTCGATCCACCGTGCGTCGGGGGCAGGTAGCTGTCGGGAGAATAGTAGTCGTCTATCTGATTGAATCTGGCAATATTTTCAGGTTTTGTATTTGTGAACAGCAGCCTTAAGAAGACTTTATTCATTACATTGATTTTCGATTCGACCCGGTAGCGTACCAAACGGTTGTGCTGGAACGTACTAGGGGGTCGCGAAACAGGTTTTTATTTACTATGTCATGCCCGCGTGGAAGTCAACTATACCATAAAACATTAATCATATGGCACTCTGCAATAGTGTAGCTATCAGTGAAATAATTTTTGTAATCAGATAAATTACTTCCACATTTCCAGATTACCTCTTAATAATATTACTTTAGTTTTGACCACCTTACTATGTTTTATAATCGCATTGAAAGAAGTGAAAGAAACAAACATGATTTATACCCCTCCGGAGCAACTGGACAGATTGGCAGCTGGACAGATTAGCAACTGGTCAGATTAGCAACTGGTCAGAGTATTGTTCGTGAAAAAATAAGTTTATAAACTATGGAACATAGGTATTAAATTTTAAAAGTGTTTATTCAAGGAAAGTCTATATAACACAAAGGCACGACATAGAATAAGACCTGTCTTACAATCTGTTCCGCACAAACAAAACGCACATTACAAAAAAGAAAAAAAAATAATGATATACATTGCGTTAATGATACGACACTGGCAAATGACAATCAAAACAAAAACAAGATTTTATTTATTTATTTATTTATTTATACAAAAAGATGCCGAATGCAGAGTGAAAAAATAACTACTTTTGGAACAAATGGCAATAATCAGAACAATTAAGCCTTGCCAGCAAAATGCTGTGACTACGGACGAACCTATCGTCAACAGCGCTAATTTTCAGCAACTACCTCTCTCTCCATTGTGCATTGATATTTGGACTATTAGTTTAGGAGCTACGATGGCAAACGCATACAACCACCTGTGCTCTGTACGAAAAGTGACCAGATTAAAAGATGTAATCCAATATTCAGGATTTATTATGCTTCTCGATTGCTTTCCCATTCTGTTTCAGAACAGAAAGATTCAAAGGTTTTTAGACTTATAACACCCCTCTTTTTACATTGAGTGGTCTTAAATGCAAATAATATATGTTGCCTAGGGTTTATCTCGTGCGGCACAGAATGTGTCCTTGCAATACTTATAAACGATAAGATAAAGTGTTGGATTTAAGAAAGCGAAATAAACATACACTTTTAGGCTTGATAGTGATATTTATTTACATTCCACCACACATTCAACGGGCGGTACGTTTAATATCCATACTAATATTATAAAATCGAAAGTTTCCGTGGGATAATATCCGACATCTCAGAAGTTAGCCATCAATAAATACATATACTTATCGAATTTTAATACAGCAGGGATTTATTTTCAACAATAAAAACGATAAAAATTAATATTGTTGCATTAAAAAGATAGAAATCTTTCTAAATTACCAAGCATTATTGCTCGCTCACAATGTTAAACATAAGACCAACTGTAAGCCTTTACTTCCATAACTAAACCACAACTTTATCTTTCGTCAGATACGCAGCCAAACTGAACCTGCACTCGCCTAACCTGCCAACCAAATACCCGGACAAGGAGCGCGACGTGTACCAGGCGACCAGGAAACCTAGCGAGCAGAAGGAATTCCTAGGACGTCACTACCAACCATAAATACATTTGCGCACACTCAACTTTCAGTATAATTATAGTCTCAATCGTATTCCGCGACAGGGACCCAAACTAATTTTCTTAGCTCCTTTTATGAGCTCTCAGTTGACTAGCTAAGCCTAAACTGAATGCTTTGAAACAAATCCTTTGAAGACCTACACAAGAAGCGCGCTGATACGCAAAAGTCGCCCAGAGCCTTTATACATATAATTATGCTGATCAGCTGTTCACTGTGACCGAGTTTTCAAGACCAAGTTACAGTATCAGGATTTTGAACGTGCACCATCTGCCTAGCTTTATAACACCTATATTGGGGCCGGGTCCAGTCTAGCCGGTTGCAGCTGAATAACAGTATCTTACATGAAGCGATTTGCATGCAATAACTATTTCCTTTACAAATGTTCAATAATTGAGGGATAAATATGGTTGTATAGCAAAGCAGTACGAGTTTTTTTTTTTGCGATAATTGAATAAAAACCAGTATAATGTGACACTGACGACGATACGCTGAGACGCTGTGTGCAAGAGTTATATGGTACGGATTTTGTTTGTTTTCCATTCGTGAGATAGTGGACATAGATTGCAATATTATACTACAATTAGATGTATTTATAGGAATAAACACAAAAACCAGTAGCGATTTTTTCAAAGGTTTACAGAACATATCCGCCAATAAGCACCGATCTAGATTTCAAAACTTTTCTTTGTAACTGAATAACATAGACATGGTTTTAACTATCGCACTTCAAATTATTACGATATTAATGATAATAATCCATGTATTAATGATCTTCTCACACTCGCAAAAGTTGAAAAAGACAGACTATTTATGTTTTTACCAAAATTGGTTACATCTGCATGTCTGCTGTTTTTTCATTATAGTTATGTAAGGATCAGTTTGCAATATTATTCTATTTATTATAGCTCTTAGAAACAGCTCAAATATCTGTAAATAAGGAACCTGCCTGCAAAAAACTTTATAATGAGGTGAAAATAGTGAGTATTGGAGCGGTATTAACAATAATTACTGTAAACTTTAATGTTTAATTCATATCGGTTTCATAATTCATTTTAGGATACGTCCCGCAGTGCCTAGTTTTAAATTTTGTAAGCGTTACGGCTAATATTAGACAGAGTATTGTAATTTATTATTACATCACACTATAAGGCTTTAAGATATAATTCAATTTAAGTAATTGGCTCATTAGGAAGCAACGTAAATACAAATCTACCTCGAAACAAGTAGAGGGCAGAAACATAGTATTAATTTTAATTTGTGAGATTTTTTCGATTTCTTTCTCTTATATTGGGCAGTGCGCAGTATTTGTACTTTTGGATTAGAAGACTGAAAACTGCGGAATCTCGATTGAAGATTAAACGCATCGTAGGCACATCCCTAGTGTGGTGCAATTGCCAATAATGTGGGTCAAAGGTTGGCTTTAATAATATAAAAAATTAATAATAATGGCCAGTAATTCAATTAAAGGCCGACTTTTGAACTAGTGTTGTGAAAAACCAAACGGTTGTACCAAAATTAAATTTTGTTAGAGATTATTATTTTACAAAAATGATCCACATATATTTTATCAAAGATATTAAAAATGTTAAAAGAAATGTTTATAATTAGCTATACCCTGAATAAACTTCGCTGTAGTATATAATTATATAATAAGTGCAATATTTACATTTAATGTTCCTGTTTCATATTTTTAAATGTTTTAACCATTAGTGCAGTTTTAAATTATTTCTTGTTTTTTTTTAATTGTTTTAATAACATTGTATGAACACATTGTTTTAACTTTTCTATTTATTGTTGAAAGATATTCATGATATTATTTATGTAAAGAATTTTGCCAATGCTGTAGATACTAAAATCTCAATATTAGTGCTTGATTAGGATATAGGAAACCACAAATTTTGTATTTGATATCAAATAGGAGTACCTGCTGCTTTATCATAAAAACTAGCTCTTCCTTAATTAACCTTTTTAGTAATCTGAAGCAATATTAGAGTCCAACTAAAACACTGTGGACAACCATTTTGACAACTAGTTTATATCTACGATGTGTGAAATGTAAAAATATTTGTAAAACTTTCGTTTTTAAGCAGGCTTTATTAAGTTCTTCGTATTCATTCGTATTACGTCTTGTCAAATTACTTAAGCCCAGTAGATGCCACGCGCAGAGGAATTCATTGAAACGACGCGGGTGCCTATACTTATAGCATAATCCTAATGTTCCCACTGCTGGGACACAGGCCTCCTCTCTGTGAGAGGACATCCCGGTTTCCTCACTATGTCTTCCTTCACGGTTTTGAGAGCAGTGGCGTTGAAATTATTTACACAAAGCCACAAAGTAAAGCGCCTGCCTGGGTTCATACCCACCACCAACTTGATAGTCGGGGCCTTTACTACTGAGCCACCACTGCTCTATACTGTTGCCTTTATTATAATATGAAGAAAATATGTAAGTATAACTATATCATCTCCTTTAAAATTTTCCGTTCCTATAAGAACTAGTTGGGCAAGATGGAAACATAGACTGTGACCCCCTTACTAATAAATGTTGTATAGCATTTCTATAGTTACACAATACATTGTCTTCTTCTTTCGAAAGTCAAATTACTGATGACTGAAAGAGAGAAATCAGTGTGTAACTATTCACCTGATATAATACGTTTATTAGTAAGGGGGGTAAGTAAATAATTAGGTATTTAGAATAACATTTAAATTAGGTCTTAAAAGTAAGTGGATTATTAGTTCAACACTCAGTTCTTATGACAAAATTTAGCAAGTTTGTGTAAGTCACAGATTACGTTTCGATTGTTCATGAATGGGAAATATAACCTCGCCATAGCTTATACAAGCCGCGTGCTGCAATAGCCTAGTCTAATTATAAACACATACATAGATATAATTAAAGCAGGGTTGTATAGTTTCGGTTATGCCTTTAGATACACAATTACACAAGTCCCTATTGTGCGCCCACTAAATAGACAACATTTTCCGATCGATGGAATTTACATAAGTATGAAACAATTTACTAACATAAGTAACAGTTTCGAAGTGAATTGGCCTTATTAGGTGTATAATTGGGAATCTATAGGCTTTCCTACAGATAGTTGATGTTGTAGTGCTAACACACTAATGTTTATTAGCTCATTGTCATTTATTCTATTTGCTCGGCGTCTAACATTATTATACCCAGTGACGGATTAAGACTACTTGATGCCCTAAGCAATCCATGCCTGTGGGCCCCCCTATCCGTATGTCAACTAGAATCGGTCTTTAAGCCTTTACCGCCTAAAAACATTAGTTTTTTGTAAAATAAGATGATGAGAAGGAGGAGGAGGAGTGGAGTAGGTGCGACAACAATAAAAACCAAAGCATAATTTATTTATTTATTGAAATGCGCCTTGCGGCTTTTCCGAGCATGGAATTCACGCAAGATAGTGTTAACGTCTAACGTTTTTAACATATCGGACTCTATGTACAATATCGATAAATTAGCGAGCCTTTCTTGTATCATCTCATGTCCTTTTTCATTTTTTAATATTTTTAATTCTGAAAAAGAACGTTCCGCTGAGCAATTTGTAATCATAAGCGATAAAATTATACGCAGGGCTGTTTCCACATTAGGGAAAGCTGATTCAATCTTATCATCATGTATTATTTTATACAATTGTGCGTGAGTTTGATGTAAACTTGTGCGAGCCGAATCACTGGGTCTGGAACTTATTTTGTACCTATATCTTTTCTCTTTTTCGCATCTCTGCATTTAATTTATCACGCATCTCTGCATTTAATTTATCAATGATGCTATAATAATATGTACGTTATTTTGAATTGTTCTCTTGGGCTGAAACTTACTTCATGAGCTGAACTATCATTGGGCATTTTCTTTCTTCGTCTTTGACGGGTGTCTTTGTATTCCACATCAGCTTTTCTTTTGCGCGGGCTTCTAAAGAATCAAAGTCACACCTCAATTTTTCTAAAAAAAATTCACGAGTGATTTGTAGAGATTAGCGCCAGTCTTTAGAGTAATTTCTGGGTCTTGAATAGAAGCCGGCCGGTACAATTACTCAAAAAACAAAACATTTGATTGAAACAGATTTGCGGAGGCGCCAGGTTTGGGGCCCGCGGGGAAGGAGTGGTTTGTGATTGGCTGATCGCAATTCCGGGGCATTCGAATTATCGAATGCACAAGCGGGCAGCGAGTGGGGTTATGACTCCAGGTCGGACTCGATGTCAATTTAAAACGCGCGAATTTTCAAATTACCTACTCCTAGAAACTTTTTTGGTGTGTTTTTTGTTGACGTGAGAGTGAGATGTTATGCCCTAAGGACGGATTTTTTGTGCTTCTTCTGGTGCCCCCTCATACGTGATGCCCTAGGCAATTGCTTAATTTGATTAAGGGTTAATCCGTCACTGATTATACCTACCGACTAGCAAGTTTGAAATGTAATTATGGTAATACCGACTTCGTAAATATAAGTCTTCCTCTGTAAAGCAGTGAAAGCTTCCATTTGCCTAAGCTGTATATATATTCGTAGGCAGAGCTGTACATACGTTGTGTCGAGCACAGTTTGAACATAAATCTTCATGTTTACACACTCATTTGTAATATTTTAAATATAATGATTTTTAGCTTTAGGGGGATTTTTCCTTTATTTAGTGGTTTCCATAATCGAATGTTTAATTTTATTAGTAGGTAGTAGTTTAAAAAATTTTTGCCATACGCATTTTGAGCAATTTTTGTAGATAGTAAGCGATTTATGAAGAAATAAAAATCTATGTTATGAATTAGTGTTTTATTTACAAATATCCCAATAAGTTACATTGTTTTCTTTTGTAAAGTAACATGTCGGTGGTATTTCACACAGGAATGGTCTGGGTGGCTAAAAGACACAAATCCCAACTACTGACAAACACTATTGTGTTTTAACATTTAGAAAACAGTTGCTAATGCAACTGCAGAGTGAAGGTATAGCCACACTATTAAAATATTATTTTTTATCCAAAATCGTCATTTATCATTAATTTATACAAAAATAATTTTGTTCATCATGTAGTAGTCATATCATTTTCCACATATTCGTTTTGCCTTTTACGCAATTTATTTCAATTATGAATTTCTAAAGACTGCACTACTTATATTATTATGATGCAATTAAAATTTTGATTATATATATCATATTAATACTAATAATACTAATCATTATGATTATAGTCACTTAACATTATTATTACAAAATTGAAAATTAATATACTCGAGATAGTGTCATTCTTATTCTACACAAATAATTTTAGACATACGTATAAGAATATACTGTAAAACTAATGTAAGACTAAGCACTTGTCTCTGGGACGAGCTGGCACAAATTTGTACAGTTTGTGGTACACATGTGTACCAGCTCACCCTAATGAAGTTAATCTCACGTATTTGGCCACTGTCTACTTGACTACACAGGTGTAATACACAGGTAACAGTTACTGCGGTGGAGGTTCTTGCCCAGTCTTCTCCATACTAAAACTACCTTTTGGAATGGGCGACTAGAATCAATTCTATTTTGTTGTAATTTTTGACATTCTAAAGTGCCTTTAATGTGCCTATTTGAAATAAATGATTTGACTTTAACTTTGCGGAGTGGCTAAGATGTTTTGATAGATTATTATGTTACATACACATATTATTAGATAATAATAGATTTACTTACTTAGGAAGAAACATCCTGAATTATTAGCATTTTTTCTAGCTATACAAAATATTATTTAGGAGCCAAATTGGCAAAACACTACATATAAGTTCTAATACTCGAGTCTATTTAAATAATAGTGACAAAGTGAGATACAATAAATTGATCAGCTTACTATATACTGCGGAACATCTTTATATGTGGAGAATGCATAAAAGTGCATTGTATGACAATACTATTACAGATATGTGATAAAAGTCAAGTAATAAAGAAAATATATAAATAATAAATTATTTTTCATCAAAGCGAATACTACACCACACACAATGCGTGACAGTCTACGGAACAAATATTCCATCAGCCTATATGCTGACTGACTGATTACTTTCATCATTAAAATACTTCGTAACAAAAGACAAGAATATAACTTACTCCCGGAACCCTTAATCTGATAAACTACATCTAGATGGATTATCCGATTGAATGCCATAATTATAGAAATAGTAAAAAAGCCATTGTGTTTCTTGTAGATCCACATTCCGGCATACAAATCGTTAATGATTCAATGAGAAGTGCTATAGATTGAAGTAGCCCTAATCAATAGTAAACATTTAATTTTGCTTGGTTTAACGTTACTATTGATCAGAATCACTGTCATCAATAGCAACACCCATTAATCAGAAAAAGTCATGGTATGTGTTACTTGAAGTGTGCACGGGCTTCCTCTTCAACTTCTCTTTAATCAAGTCACATGGAGATTTTGTGCTGAAGTCAAATCGGACAATGTTTGAAGGGACCTTTTCACGCAAATACGGTGCAGCCACTGGTCTCAATCGAGCAGTTAACACCTTCCCAAAGGCTGAGCACTTTCCCATCTTGATTTTCTCTTCCAGTATGTACGACATGTCTGTTTTAAGAGGTAGTAATGGCTCAGGCTCTGGTGGTGGTATTGATTCTAGTGATCTTGCCCGGTTTGGAGAATTACTTACAAACTCTTTGTACTCCAAAACCAGTGAATCAAAGGAACTACTCGGGCTGATGACTTCTTGTGTATACTGTGGTTCAGGTTGCCCAGGTTTCTGCACTGCTTTCATCAGATCAATCACACAGTTTTGCTCCTCGATTGCCATCTTTCGCATCTCCTCTTGTAGTTTCTCTTGTTCAATCTCTTGTTGCTTTTTGAGCTCTTTGGCTTTGAGCATGTTGGACAACTGCTCTGAGAGGACATTAGTGATGGGGCTCTCACTCAAACTGAATGACGGGATAGGTAATCTTTGTGGTGGAGATGTCAGCCTAGTGTCTGACAGTCCTCGAGGGAGATTTAACATCGGCATTGGCAACGATCCGACCCGCCCATCTTCGCTGGGACTGTTGTTCAAATTACACTTCGATAAATGACTGTCCACCAAAGCAAATAGAGACGTAAACGAACTTGAATCAGTCATCTTGATAATCAATCACCTTTGTTCTCAAAACATAACAAAAAATTTTGACATGATTTAAAGCAAAACACTGCAATAATACATTACGCGATAAATTTACAGGATTTATCAAAATAATACGTCATTTCAAGTATGGTACCTACCTAATTAATGTTTTTGTGATAACTTTTAAATCAATTTATTTGAAACAGATTCAATCAACAAAACGGGAGTAGGTATGTTGAAGAAATCGATCGATGAAACCATCCATAGACAATAACATTTTTCACAAATATTTTTTGCACTGACAACTGATAAGACGCGTACCAGTATTATAAGGCCGGCCTCATACGTCCGGTTTCCTGAATCGTCTCTAAGCGCATACGTTCTTATTTTCTCCGGACGGAAATATTTAAGAACATATGCGCTTAGAGATGATTTTATATGAATTTTTGATCAGGAAACCGAATCAGGAAACCGGACGTATGCGGCCAGCCTGAAAGTCCTCTGTGCTGACAATTATTATCAGAGTCTCTCTATGGTTACAATAAAATCCTAAAAATATTTCGCGTTTCAGGAAATGTAACCGTGTTTCCAATTTGAAACATTGTTAAAAGTTTGATAATTAAGCAAATTCAAAAAAATAAGCACAAAGATGACACTTTATTTTCATCACCAGCAACATTGTTACCAATGTAAATTCGTAAACGTCATAGCATAGTATTTGTAGATGTCTATCAAAAACATTGATAGGAAAAAGTGCTCTGTGATAGTTATTAGTTAGTCTGTGGTACAACGTAAGAAGGAGTGCATCGCGAACGAAACTGGAAACGGGAAACTTTATAGGAAGTCGTGTTTTAAAGTTGTTAAAATTCTTCCGAACGAATATCTCTGCTGATATGCGCAATAGTGAGTTTCTGGAAGCGGTTTCGTCGTCCTGCGCTAACCATGCCAGGCGCAAAATATGAACAGCTGCCTTTGAAGTCAGATGGTGATGAGGACGTGTTTACAACCAAGCCGAAGCCGAAATGGTCTGATGTGTGCGTCCAGAAGAGCGTTCTGTCTTTGGGTCTGATTCTCCTGTACTTCTCGCTGTCCATCGGCCTCACATTCTACCAGAGATGGCTCCTGACGGTAAGGCTTCTGTTATCAGTTACATACTGTTCGCTTCATATTTTACCCGTTTTCTTTTTTTGTTGCGACGTGTTTATATTTCTCGCTGTGCTCGAACTTAAGTTTGCCGCTGTGCGTACTTTGGCGTACTCTTCAGAAAGATGAATATTTATGATGAACTTTTTAGTTATAATATTATTTGCTGATTGTACCTAGTCTTGTATAGCTTGCATGGCAGTATCTTTCCAGGTTTCCCCTTGTTTTAGTTACGTCACCGAATGTTTTGTTTATGACAAATATAATAATTATAGCTAAACTAATAGTTAAAACCATACAAACCCGAAAACATATTCTTATTTGATGAACTGTTTGATTATGTTTGGTATGCTGCACATTTTTGCTGTGGTATTACTCTTACTGGTTTTCTAATAAGATTAACTTTCTTTTATAGTCATCATCTGCCTAGCCTTTTCCCAACTATGTTGGTGTCGGCTTCCAGTCTAACCGGATGCGGCTGACTAACTTTATTTTATAGTCTACAGTATAATTCCCATACAAACATTTCTTAAAGAAAAGAGAAAAAAACCAAATGCATTAAGTTAGGCAGGTGAAAACTAATGTGTTGATAAAGGGTGAGGAATTGAATTGAATTGACAACAGTGTATTCTTGAGCATGACTTTGGATGCTAAGCTTCAGTGGGGTCCACATATAGATAAATTGACAAAAAAAGCACACAGCATACACTGTTAGAAAAATTCGTAATTTAACTGATATAGAGACTGCCCATTTAGTGTACTTTAGCTATTTTCATAGTGTAATTTAGTGCGGTATTCTATTGTGGGGAAATGCTGCCGATATTCAGACTATCATTGTTTTGCAGAAGCGAGCTGTTCGAACAATTAATAAATTAAGTCTGAGACAGACTCTCTCAGAGACAAATTTAAAAAGATTATTGTAATGACTGTGCCTTCTCAGTATATTTATGAGAATCTTTCATATGCCCATAAAAATATAACATTGTTTAAAAAATACAGTGATATCCATAATATAAATATGTACTAGAAACAAACACAAATTTGTTGTACCTACAACAAGGGTCAAGAAAATAGGTGGCTCATTCAGATGTCAATGTATACGCTTTTATAATAAACTACCAAGCCACATTCAAGATCTAAGCCTTAATAAATTCAAATCATTCATTAAACATAAGTTGTGCCAGAAAGCCTTTTATACCGTTAAATATTATATTGAGCATAATTTGTTGCACAGAATATACTAACTACATATTAAACAACAAATACAGAATAATAAAGTTATCAATTGAAATAATTTTAGATTCTGTAAAATTTGGTTATCTCTGTAAACTTCAGCACAAAGATATTTATTTACTTTCCAATGTTGTGGATAGTGCTGGTTTTATCTGAATACAGTAGATACTATTATTTTTTCAGTAAACCCAATTTATTGTTACTAAAAATAATACAATAATTATTATGATCAATATTTATTCGTAAATTGTCTTAATAATGTTATTAATATTGATTTATGAATAGAATAGTTATTAATAACAATATATGTAAAGTATCAACCATGTTGGCACATGACAGCTGTCAAAAGTTAGCCAGTTAGTTATTTAACTAGGAGTAGGTACCTATAATTTTATATAGGTACCCACTCAATGGTTGAAAAATCAAAATTTGATTTATAACAATTGAAATTCACTTGTGTCTCATTAGCCACAGTTGAGCTAATACTCATAAAAAAGGAATAATAAGTGTTTTTATAATTAGGTATATTACTTATTTAAGGTTAAAGTTATTATTTTAGGTTAATATTTAAGAGATTGCACAAGACAGAGAGGTTTGGGAGAAATAAGGGGAGTCCTTTGCTCAGCAGTAGGATACAGGCTAACAAAAAAAGAAATCTTAAGAAAATATGTAAACACATTTTCGCCCCAGGACCCGACGGCTTACCAGGTAAAGCCTGGGTCCAGGCCTCGAGGGCTCTCGGGCCTCGACTGGAGGCGCTCTTAAGCGCATGTATGGAGAGAGGCCAGTTTCCACTCCGTTGGAAGACGGGGAAGCTGGTCCTCATTCAGAAGCCAGGGCGCCCTGCGGACTCTCCGTCCGCATACCGGCCCATCGTGCTGCTCGACGAGGTTGGCAAGCTCTTTGAGAGAGTAATTGCGGGCCGCCTCGTCGGGCACCTGGTGAGGACGGGGCCGGATCTTGCGGATAGCCAGTTTGGCTTCCGCAAGGGGCGCTCGACGGTGGATGCCATCATGCGCGTGAGAGCCCTCACGACGGGGGACGCGGTGTCCCGGGGTGGGGTCGTCGTGGCGGTGTCACTCGACATCGCCAACGCGTTTAACACCCTGCCCTGGGGCTGCATTGGGGAGGCACTCTGGTATCACCGGGTGCCGACCTACCTCCGTCGAGTAGTCGGGGCGTATCTGACGGACAGAGCCGTCATCTACCCCGGTCGCGATGGGGAGTGGAACCGGCGAGAGATGTCGTGCGGTGTCCCACAGGGATCGGTTCTGGGGCCGCTCTTGTGGGACATCGGTTACGACTGGGTGCTGCGGGCCGACCTCCCTGATGGCGTCAGCGTGGTTTGCTACGCTGACGACACGCTAGTCCTGGCGCAGGGGAGGTCGCATCAGGCGGCAGCCGACGCGATGACACGCGGGGTTGCGATAGTTGTGGAGAGGATCCGGCAGTTGGGTCTCGAGGTGGCATTGCACAAGTCCGAGGCCATGTCGTTTCATGGGCCCCGGAACGCGCCACCATCGGGATCCCAACTAACGGTAGGAGGGGTTCACATCGGCGTCGAGACGACGATGAAATACCTGGGTCTCGTCCTCGACAGCCGGTGGAACTTCGTCGAGCATTTCCGACGTTTGGCTCCCAAACTGGAACGGGCCGGGGCCGCCTTCAAGCGGCTCCTGCCCAACCTGAGGGGGCCAAACGCCTCCTGCCGGAGGCTTTACGCGGGGGTCGTGCGGTCCATGGCCCTATACGGGGCCCCGGTGTGGGCGCGTTCACTGCGGCGGCGAGCCGCCCATTATTTGAACGCGCCCCAGAAGGTGGTAGCTGTTAGGCTGATCCGGGGGTACCGCACGATCTCGGGCGAGGCGGCAAGCCTCCTTGCCGGACTGCCGCCATGGGATCTGGAGGCGATAGTCCTCGCGCGCCTGTATGAGTGGCGCGCGGAGGCACTACGCCGGGGGGAAACTCCGCTTCCGCAGCAAATCGCGGCGGAGCGGACGGACCTCCGGCGCGATCTCATGGCGGCATGGAAAGAGCGACTGTCGCAACCCAGCGCAGGGCACGCCACGATAGCGGCGGTAAGACCCCTCTTTGAGGAGTGGCTAGAGAGGCGTCATGGCGCCCTCACCTACCGCCTGACGCAGGTCCTCACCGGACACAGAAGTTTCGGGAGGTTCCTGCACATAATCAGGCGGGAGGAAACGCCCGGGTGTCATCATTGCCAGGATCGCCCAGAGGACACGGTGGAGGTCTGCCCCGCTTGGGCGGAGCACCGCCGTGTCCTCGTAGAGGCGATCGGCAGCGGCGGCGACCTCTCGCGTCCGGGCCTGGTTCAAGCCATGGTCCGGGGCGAGAGGGAGTGGGGGGCAGTCGCCTCCTTCTGCGAAGCAGTCATGCTAGCGAAGGAGGCCGCGGGACGGCTGAGGGAGAGAGCCTCCCGTCCCAGCCGCCGCGGGAGACGCTCCGGGCGTCGGGAGCCGCGCGACGACTCCCGGCCACCGTAGGCGCGGGCCTGCGGGCGGAGAGTAATGGGTAGCTCACTGTCCGATCAGGACCAGGCCCGTGCCGGACGGCGCGTACGTGTTCCACGCGTGCCTCAAAGAGATGTCAGCATCAAGTGAAGGGGCCCGTCAGGGCCGAAGCCTGCCGGGTCAGCGGGATTGTCCGAAAGGGTTACCGCTGGCCCGGAACATAAAGGGCGAAGGAAGGAACACGGGTGGGTCTTAGTCAGTAAGAGTCTGACACTCCCTTCCGCTCCACCCAGAGCGGGAGGAGTCATTTGATGATTTCCCATCCTGAAAAAAAAACCCATTTTAATTATGATAATTTTAAGATGATTCTAAGGTATTTTAAAGATCACAAAAAGTGTTTCAAAACAAACTGAGCTCAGGACTCCTAGCTTTTTAATGTAGGTACTTATCTAAAATAAAATAACTTATTGTCTCTTATTTGTGTGTACTTATAATAATAAAAAAGGTTACCAAACCAGAAAACTGAACTCGTCAACAGTAAATATTTTATTATTATTTTACCAGACATACTCACAGACAGAAATGGTGAATAATTCATTATTTGTTTGTAAAGACAAAGTAATTCTGTTCTACACATGTAAATTCGAAATCAGCATAAATATAAGAATAACGTACAAGCCATCCATTGAAAAAAAACATGTTTTATGTATTATTGCATAAAAATGGAAAATTTTCTTGAAATCACCTTTTGTTTTGTAAATTCCCTTTAAATGGTTGCTATGTAATACCAACCATTGCTGTTTGCTATTGCTTTTTTGTTGTTGTACCTAATGGTACATTGAACTAGAGGTTACAATAATATTTCTATGTGAACAATGTAAGTAACTATTTGTTCTATTACATCCAATAAAAGATTGGATTGTATATTACAGTGTATTCTACCTTACATACCTTTTGATAGGTTCGACTGGTTTCGTAAAAACATCGTCAACAGTTAGTTGTCTCTCGAGCGGTCGTAAGAAGATTCCAACTATAGAGTAGTTTTAGGTAGCAGCTTAGCACGTTAAGAAAACTCCTTTCGTAGACGTTACAATGCACGAAGTCGAACGCACGACCTTATAGTGGGGTGTAAAGGACATCGACGCGAAAACTGTTACTATAAACATGCGGTTGATTCTACCGGGTTACGGGTACAATCTTTGGTCGAGGCCGAGCTTTGCTTCTGTTCCAAATCATCAATCATCAATTCAATCATCAGAGCCGTGCGAAAATAAAACTACGCCCGGGGCAAAGCCTCATTCTAGCGCCCCTACTCAAGATAATTTTTTAGACACAGTCTATTTTTATTTAAACTTTACTACTGATACTAGGATACTGATACTACACTAGGTTTAGCTGTCATTGTGATTGTATTAAGGCGCTACCTCGAAAATCTAAAATCCTCGAAAACCTACTAAGCGAGCAAAAGTGATGCAATTACTTTTGAAACGCAAAAGGAGAATGATGGCTATAGTGTGCGTAAGCTCGGACGTATGTGCCAAAACGAATTTACTCCTTTTTTAACAAAATACTTAAATGAATTTAATTTAAAACTACTTTGAGTAAACTTTGATATGATAATAGGGTAGTTGACTAAGAAAATATATTTAGTCCATCAGTTAGATTACTAAAAAATATTGTATACGTATTTTTTCTTTTGTCTGGCAAACAAAAAATTACGAAGATACAGCGCTTGGAAATTTCGTATGACGTCACGCCGTGCTACAAATTTTAGCACGTTATTACGTCAAAGCCCCCCACTCCTGAACTTTGATGTGATATATCTTTGTAATTTTTTATCTAATTGATAAAACAAAAAATACGTGTTCAATATTTTTTAATAATCTTACTGAGGGACTAAATCGAATCGATTTATTTTTACCCAGGCAACATCCCTATTCTCTATGTTTTAAAGTAAATTCCATTGAATAACTCTTAAGCGTTACGCCGTGATGTCGAAAAAAGTAAAAAAATTGATATAACTTTGCAATGTTTTTGTATCGAGAAAAAAATCATTGAAGCGTGTATTCCTTTTACATGATACTAGACCAAAGAGTCAAAAAACATACACGAAAATGTTACATCCCTATTCCACATACTTAATAAGTTACACGAAATAGAAAAACCACATTTTTTCAATATATCACCTTAAGAACGTGCAAGACCGCCCATGCGAATCTGGGCTAAGGCGCCCTGCGCGGTCGACCCTTCGCCCCCTCCTCCCCTTAATACTCAGACAGCCTAACAGCCAGACTTAGACAAATTAAACTGTCACTTAATTCAAATGCCACAACTGTATGAACTGAACACGGTGACTGTAATGCAATTTATTAACGTCCCCCAGTGGTTTATAAATGTATTGTATGACTGCATCAGGAGTAGGGAGGGACCAGTATACCTAAAGTTTAACAACGCAAAGATTGTTCGTCTCTATTTCATAATGCTACACTTACATTCAGCCTAAGTGAGCAGGAAGTGGACAGGACGAGTGTGTAAACACGATATTTCTTATGCCACTGCTGAAGTCAAAAGACAAGCAGCGCCAGCGGCAGTGCGTGCTTACATTCTGCTCCGTCGCTCAGTTCTCGCCGAGCGCCTCGATGTCTGCCATTGCTGAAACTCGAGCGAAATGAGTGGTAGGGCAGTATATAAACACACACTTCTCTCGATCCTGCTGCAGCAGTATTTAGGGAATTATTGCCGGCAGCGCGGGGGGCAGCGGCAGGTGCTGAATGTAAATGTAGTATGACACGGCTTTGCCCGTCGCGCTAAAGTGCTACTCGTGGAAATACTTTTTGAGATTGCATAGATTTTCAATTCTTGTTCCTGTACCCAAAGATTGGACCATGTATTGAATAAGCGCCGTGCTGATTGTGGCGGGAGCGGTTAGCTGAAATATGCTAGAAGGTGCGTTACGAAATATGATCGCGTAAAAGGGCTTTGGTGCTCTGCTACTGCTCCTAATGCTAGGCTATACAAAGCTGCAGATCTATACATGATTGAATTTAATAAAAAAATGCACAAGATGGCTTAATATAACGACGTACCCTAAGGCTGACTTTCCAGTGGAACTCAGCGAAAAGTGCAGCGGTAACGGAAGAAAACAAGATACTTACAATATCCAAACATGACATCACGCCTGTAACCTGTAACCCCCAGAGGGATTGGGGTGTACCCATAGATATAAGAAAGTATTTCTATGGTATATAATACCCACATTTCGTCACTAATAGGGGGCGAATCTATTGCCACCAAAGGGCATAAATACAGGCTGCGGGAGGGCTGGTGTTGAGATTTTTATATGGACAATCCTAATAAAACGCTGCCCAACTTGGGAATCGATTCCAGGAAGATTAAAACAGAAGACGGAACTAGTAGGGGATCGAGGGGGCTAGGGGGGGCTAGTGGGGGGTGGTGGAAGTGGGGTTCAGGGGATCAGACTGGAATAAATCATGCTCAGCGGTAGCACTAGTAGACTAGACCAACCAAGTAATACCTATCAAAAATGGAGCAATACAATGGTGGATTTTTCCTCACTCGCCATTTCGCTTCGTTCCACGCTCTGGTGGAAAGTAAGCCAGAAACAGCAAATGAAACCGGTAGCTTATTCTAATACGTCATCAGTCGTTTAGTCACTTTGAGAATGCAAAATATTTGACGTGCGCGTGTT
Organism: Luperina nickerlii; assembly: GCA_963855955.1. Classification (NCBI taxonomy): domain Eukaryota; kingdom Metazoa; phylum Arthropoda; class Insecta; order Lepidoptera; family Noctuidae; genus Luperina; species Luperina nickerlii. The sequence goes on from OY979662.1 coordinate 8,160,827, forward strand.
CAAGGCACTCGGGTCTCAATTAGTATTGGAACGGCAGTTACGATGACAATGTTTCACTTTTATTAATTTTGCTTTTCCAAGCGATTATCATTTGGAGTAGGTAATTTTTAGACCATCGAAGTATCATGTGTCATAGGTATTATTTTACCGAACTATATTTCGCCGATTTCCAAAATAACTTTTTGCTGTTGGCTGAAGCCTTTTTTGAACTTTTTCATTTGCCAAATGATTTATTTGGCATATTTTCACCACACCGAAACAACATTTTACGGAATATTATTTGGTAACAAATATATAGCCGGTTACTTGGTAGCATTTTCAATAGGTATTAAATTAAAATAATGTCATAAAATGTCAATATGTTGTGCTACAAAATTTAGTGACAGAAACGAATCACTGCAAAACCGACTTCACGCAGTTTTGTCTGCCCTACCCCTAGAATGTAATTTAAGATCGCGTAGGCGCGGAGGGGTGGGTCGGCCCGCGAGCTGAGGAGCAGTTGCGAGGATAACCCCGCGTGGGGCCGCCCAAACCCCGTAGCGCCGGAGCCGTGACAGAAACATTGCTTGCTGCATGTTGCATGCTTGCTTGCATTTTGCATGCTTGTTTGCTCGCTGCATGCTTGCTTGCATGCTGCATGCTTGTTTACACGCTGCATGCTTGTTTGCATGCTGCCATATGCCTGCTTGCACGCTGCATGCGTGCTTGCATGCTGCATGCTTGGAGCAAGCATCCTTGTTTGCATGATTCTTACTGGGACCACTTAAAACCACTTTTGTTCATAATAAATTATTTATAGATGACATAGTGTGCACAAACTTTCTAGGCGTTGAAATGAAAATAGCTAATTAAAACTGGTATATTGAATGTTCGGAAACATAATATGTACTTCGAACAAATGTTATTTCGGCTAAGTGTAACTTCAGTTTCGGTAAAAAGGTTTTCGACCCAATGAAACGTCGCAGTAACGAAAAAAATCGAATTGATAATAGGACAGCTGATAGAGTGGCAGACGTGACTTCGACGAAGTAAAAAAAAAACCAAACGATAATAGATGAAAAATTTTATGTGAAATGAAATTCGGTCAAATATTTTTCGAACTTATGATAGGTAACCGTTAATAATACCTACCTCTTGATAATGGGCATTTCTTATAATTATGCTATATTTATGCATTATAATTAATTAATACATGTCGAAGATGGATTGTAGAATCCCATGTTTTACAAAACCGCTAGTTTTTTTACAAAACAGCTCGGTTATGTAAAACAACTGAACAACGTTCAGCTGGATTGTCTTTGCTCTACGTTTTACAAAACTGCACTAAAAAAATATATACATAACAAACACTGTGACACAAGATTTTTAAGATAAGATTATAAGTACTTATTAGATTTTGCCTCGGTTTCTTCCGCGTGAATGTCGGAAGCATAGAGATATGTAACTTATATCTATGGTCGGAAGTGATCCTATGGGAACGTAGTACAACTGGAATAAAAATATACTAACCCAGGTCATGGCCTATCCGTTTGCCTTTCTTTCAATTCCGTTCAGCCGTTTAAAGGAAAGAAAGAAAAAAATATTTATTGTGTTTTTCTTTTTTTTGTGTGTATTTTGTGAAGAAGGCAAGAAAAGTAACAGACAGCCTATAGTTTTCCAATTCCTTAAATTGCTTAAAAAGAGATTTACAAAACGAATTACTAAATACATGTGAATTTCAAAATTTGTAAATAAATAAATGAAATTTAAAATTGTACCCTCTTGGGGGGTGATTTTACAAAAACGATGAAACACGTAATTCTTTATTTGTTACCATTATAATTTCGCATTTTAATGCTTAATTATTAAGAATGATTATAGGCTAATTAACATCGCTACGACACTTTTTTTTTTCAGGATGGGAAATCTTCAAATGAACCCTCCCGCTCTGGGTGGAGCGGAAGGGAGTGTCAGACTCTTACTGACTAAAACCCACCCGTGTTCCTTCCTTAGCCCTTTATGCTCCGGGCCAGCGGTAACCCTTTCGGACAATACCGCTGACACTTAGGAGACGTGCAAAATAAAAAGTCAGAAAGAACGCTAAGTGAAGACGAAGTAAAATGCGGGCGGGCGATGCGATGCGGTGGGTCGCTGGCCGAAATTTCACGAGGACAGAAGTTAGGAATCAATATTGCCAAGTGCTATGCAACTAACCCACCTTCTCATTTCCAGGACTTCAAATTCCCACTCACAGTGGTGATGTACCACCTCATAGTGAAGTGGATCCTGTCAGTCGTCGTGAGGCTGGTCCTCCACATCATCACGGGCACTCCTCAGTTGCTGCTGCCTTTCATGACTTGCCTCAAGTCAGTCGGGCCGACCGGATTGGCCAGCGGGATTGACGTCGGCTTCTCAAACTGGGGGCTGGAGCTGGTCACAATATCCTTGTATACCATGACCAAGTCTACCACCATTATCTTCATTCTCGGCTTTGCGATTCTGCTGGGACTTGAGAAAAAGGTATGTTCTATTATAATAATTTATTTGAAAGCGTAATTCTGTTTCCTTTCTATACTTTGTATGCGATTTAGTTTCGAATCAAGTAAACAATGTAAACAAATACGTATTTTTGAAAAACCGTCTTTAAAGCCCCCACACAAAGTTCAGTTTATAACGTTACAACTTCAAACATTGTGTATGACTATTTCCGTGATATAGCCATTTTGAAATCCTCTTACACTATACAGCAGGTATAAAAAAAAAACAAAAGTCAAAAGTAATTTATTCAAATTAGGTTGACAATCAACACTTTTATATTCGTTTCAGTGGATATCAATCAGTTGGAAAGCGGGTTTTTAATAGAAGTCTATTCCAATCATGTTGACGTATCTATATGTGTGTACTGTGCTGCCGGTCGATTCTGTAAAAATCTCACCGTGAGAACTTAGGTGAAGTGAGTTTGTTTTTGCTAGTAATTGACACTATTGACAGCTCACTTCACGCACACTTCACCTAAGTTTTCACGGTGAGATTTATACAGAATAGCATCGCTGTTCCGAGTTTCCTAGATTTCATATCAAATTCGTGCTAGAACTCTTGTATTCTGTATGAACGCCATGGCGTGTGTGCCAGTACAGACTTAACCCACTTTCGCATGGACATAAAAATATCGTAGCGTGAATTTATCGCGTACTGGATTGACCTAAAGCGCGGTCACTGTCGGACTGCATAGAAAAGAAAGAGAAGCGCGATGACACAACCCTGATAATTTATTGCAAAATATGAAGCAATTATCTATTTACGAAAATCTATTGTTTGGACTAAATAATTAAAACACTAGTGCTTTAGTATGTTGCTTGTAGAATAAACTGACAAAAAATCAGAATGATTGTATGTCATATTAATATGGTTTTTATTGTAAAATTAAAGTTTTTAGAGGTATCTTCATGATTCTTTTCTATCGTATCAAATTAGTTGTATTATGTTTTCAACACACTATCTACCTAGCATGTATCCTGGATAATATCATGATTTTGTTAACTGTAGTCGATCATATACTTTTATTGCTTCTAAAACTTGCTTTTTTGCGTATAGGTCACGTAATCCCCTTAGATCATATTGTGGCATCACAGCGGAAGTGGAAAAATGTCAACAAATTTTTGGAGGTCACTGTTTGTATTAAAATAGTAGATTGTTTGCCAAGGGAGCAAACAACTATTTAGAGTGTTTCTTTCCAGCAGGCTTATTCAGCAGGCTTAGCATGAAGCTTTCTATTTCTACGAAGAATAGACACGGCTCTTTCTATACAAAGTGACATTTCGTTCCTCCATTTTTGACATCGCACCGTACAAATCCTTCTACAATCTGTCATTTTGTCTTTCTTTTCTAACGATCTTTGTCTAGGTCCTTTTTTATGTGACATTTTTTGACTATTTCAGAAGAAAGTTTTCTATCCCAATCTGTCAAAATCACACTGACAACTGACAGTTAAGGTAGTTAAGAGATTTTGTCATCGCTAAAGACAGTAGAAAACTTTCTACTCGACGGTATCTACAAAATCCGGTACCGACGGCCTAAGATCCACGAATGACAGCCGCGACCAATAGCTTAACGTGCTTTCCGAGGCACGGAAGGGTCTCGGTATGTGAAGGTGGTCACCCATCCACGGACCAACCGCGGCAAGCGTAGCTTAACCTGATCGATCGACCTGTGCGGCTGTTATTATTTAGCCACAGGCCCCTCCTTATATACGTGACTTAATATCAGTAAAAATTGAGAAACAAAAAGAAAAAAAATCCTATGACAAAACAAAGAATTCTGAGTCGAATTATGTAAAAAAGTGAATTTCGTGAAAAGCGCAGTTGACTCTTTCTACTTTGCTGCCGTCGTACTGTCTGTCTACACGGAACGTCATCTTTGTCTACTCTTCCGTCGACAATTCAGTGCTCGTGCTAAGCCTGCTGAGCGGAGCGAGGGATTCAAAGTTCGTCACTCGAGCTTAAAATAGTGTTACTCCCGAGGAGGACATTCTACTTTTTATCACCCCCTATGAAAAAATAAGTAAGCGCAACTTATTAATAAGAATAGTACCTACGTTTATTTATTTACATACAATAGGGATGACGAATGATTTTAAAATCCTCTTCCGTAATGTACGAGTACATACAAATTTACTATTTACGAAAAAACCTATATTTCGGTTATAAACTAAAGTTGAACGAAGTTTAAAGACATTTTTCTAATATTTTTTCAATAGCGCGCGAAAACAGCTCGCAGTGTCATGGCGTCGGGTCTGATGTCACGCCTAGGTAAACACTAAACGTCAAATGTGTCAAGCTGACACATTTGACGTTTAGTGTTTACCTTTCCTCTGACTGCGTGTGTTGACAAAACAAACATTGCATATTTCATCTGATAAAAATGAATTCCAAAGTGTATAAGTGGTGTGCAGTGCCTCAGTGTAAAAACACATCAATAACCACTCCCAACAAGGTGTTTATATATGTCCCAAACAAGCAAATAATAAGAGTTCGATGGTTAAAGCTCGCAAGGCGAAACTATGCTGTTATAGATTCGTGTTGTAGAGTCAAGTGGAGTGGATAAATTACACTTAAATTAATAAAAAATCGATCCAACTGCGTATTCGGTAGTAGTCAACAAAACGCAAGTGATGTTTACATAGGCGTGACGTCATGCGCTGTGATTGGCGTTTCAGTCAAAATGGCCGAATGCCGTATTTTCATCTTTTATTTTAGTGAAAATCCGATTAATCTCAAGTTTTTAAATAAAACTAAATCAGTGTTTTAAATCCTTTTAATATGTACTTTCCCCTAAAATCATTAAATCTTTGATTATTTGATACTGTCGCCACGCCTATTTTGAGTAAACAGTTACGAACGAATGTAGAGGGAATGAAATGAAATAAATTATTTTTTTTATTTTTTCACATATTTTTTTTTAGTTTGACTCGCGCGCTTTTTTCTTTATCGTATAGCCTGTAACTTGTTCATACAATGTCCGTGATTTATCTCTTTGGTTATTGTAACTTATACTAACAATATCCACATTACAAATTCAAATCACTTTTAGTCCCTAGGGATTAGAGCTATTTTAATCCCTGTTTACGAAGAATACACTAGCTCTTTTTGAATAGATGTGATAAAAACATAATTTGTACACCATAAAAATCAAAAAGAACAAACATATTTAAAATTTGTGTATTATACAAAGCGCGGTCATATCACACAAGGCGATCTCTTACCGACATCCTTTGGAGGGACTGAAAGAAACGACAAGCCTCTTTACTAATGATTTTTCTAAAATAAAAGTTGCCCAAGTTACTCCTTTATAATATCAGCTATCTGCCAGTGAAAGTCCCGTCAATAATCCAGCAGTTTCGGAGATTAGCTAGAACAAACACTCAGACAGACAAAATATTTAAATATTGTTTTTTTTTTGTTATAAATACCGTATTATACGTTCATATGCATTTAGTAAAAAAACTGTTATTTTAACATTACAAACAGACAGTTCAATTTAAGTTATTTGTATAGATAAATAATAAAACTTTATTGTTCAGAGAGCAGTACAAATTAAAATAGCACTAGACTACATACTAGGACTCCTTGTGTCGTGGTGTTTATGTTCGATGTTATGATTCTCCTCATCTCCTGTCCTTATTCAAATTAGTTTAGGGACGACGCAGCGTGTCTTCTTTCATACATCTCTAGCAGCTAGTCCCAGTAGCCGTCATCATCATTTTATGCTCAAGATTTCTGCATTAAGTTTGCTATTGTCTTCCTTCGATCTTGTGCTGAGTTCGACGAAATCACTTACCCCTTATTTTACGAATCATCTTCAAATCAGTCGCCTTTTATTACCATAATTAGTCACCTACCTCGGCTGGATGTCATAAATTCATAAAACGGATTATCTACGACAATTTCGATTACGGCCCGATTAGTTCAGCATACAATGAAATTAAAGTACTTAATGCCGTTGAAACGTAATGAACGTTTCCCGCGTCGCACATGCAACGTGTTTTGTTCAACGTGATTTTCGTGTCGTAGTTTGTGGTTAGTTTATGGTGTATGTCAGTACATTGAAAATATCTATCCGGCCTCAATTCGTCAATGCGCTGAAGCTTTGGGACGTTTCATAATAATATGACGCGGTTCGAACAGCGAATTTTAAATATGTAAAGTCAGGGAAATTGATTTTTGAACAAATTAATAGTTATATAACTAAGCCCTGGAGAAAAATCAAAGAATAATACTTAGTTAAATATTTCTCTCAAATAAGTATAATTTTTGGTTCATAAGATACAGCACAGAAGTACCATAGACATAAAAAAGAAGTTGTCTTACTGGTTTTTTATGTTTCTATGAATAGTACTAACGTAGTTACAGCAAAATGCTAACCTTTGTGGTTGAGGGAGTTCTGGTTCGAATTGACGAATTACCGTACGTATGATGACCAGTATTACATCTGAATGATGAGTAGGAGTCTGTATAATTGACTACTAAACTAAAATTATCCAGATACTTATTCAAATCCCACCTGTCATTCTTTGAGAGTTCTATGAAATGGTTATGACAAGGCACATTAAGTTGTCAATTTGCTTAGCAAATAGTTTTCCTGAATGCATGACGAAATTTATTAAATGCTTCACTAACATTTGCTGTCGAAGTGAAACCAGTGTCATAAATACAATACAAATTCGTTTTTCTTTTTAATTCCTGATTACAGGAGAAGCAAAAGTAGGTAGAAAATCTGTCCTTTTTGCACAAAATAAACAAGAGCTAATTAGGTATTGTATTGCTAATGGTGTCAATTGTTTTTAACCGACTTCAAAAAACGAGGAGGTCCTCAATTCGGATGTTTATATTTTTTATGTATGTTCGGGCGTAACCTCATAATTATATAGACGGATTTGCAAAATTCTTTTCAGTGTTACGTCTAGACTAGTAAACAATAGCTAGTCCAGCGGTGCTATTCTGTAAAAATCTCACCGTGAAAACTTAGGTGAAGTGAGCGTGGAGTGAGCTGTCAATAGTGTCAATTCGCAGCAAAAACAAACTCACTTTACCTAAGTTTTCACGGTGAGATTTTTACAGAATCGACTGGCAGCTGTCTGATTATAATAAAAAGTAGTCATGATTATACATAAATCTTGAGTAAAAATTGAGCCTTAGCCGATTTAAATTTTTTTGTTCTTCGCGTGCTCATGAAGTCTATAGGATGCGTTTGCATATGAAGAAATCAGTAAGTATTTAGAATGCGTTTGCGAATGAAACCGCGGGTTTCAGCTAGTCAGTCCACACATTAATAAATTTTTTACTACACATGCGATTACCGAATTCGTTTACTTATCTATCTTAAACCTTTATCATGTCATAAATATTATGTCGAACCGGCATTAGCTTCCGATCAAAAACAATGACTTTTGTAAAGTCAGGGAATTAATGGCTAAGCAAATTGACTCATCATTTGGCTAGCCTTTACCCAACTATGTTGGGGTTGGCCTCCTGTCTAACCGGATGCAGCTGAATATTAAGCAAATTGACTAACAATATATGTATAACACGGTAAATTGACGTAGGGTGTCAATTTGCTAAGCAATTCATTTCCCGGACTGCACAACGCTTCACTTCTACTGATTATCATGTTGAATATTGAGCGATTATCTAACGCGATTATTCCAGTACTATGTTACGAAAATACTGAACTTATTAATATGTAAATGTTTCTAATCGCTTGCTACTGAACTGCGGTGCAGCATCCGCTCGCAATGCTTCATCAAATTGCGTTCCGGAGTTTTCGGACTATTGTAGAGACATAGGGGTGCTAAAATAGCATACAGAGAAAAATTAAATTACCTAACGAAACTCTGCAGAAGTGATGGGGAGTCTAGAAGTGGCACCTGTGACGGATCAGCTATTATCCTATAGAAGTATGAGGAATAGCGTGTAAAGCTCACTCATACTCTATAGAAAAGGGAGGACCATCCGACCAGACGAGCCGGATCTTGTGTCTGGCGGGCAACTGCCCGATGATTCATGTCGGGCCGTTGCATGTATCTATCCTAGTTACGCGGTAAATTCTGCTTGCGAGATGCAGGATTTAGCGTGACGTCAGTATGACGCGTTGTTCGCATGTGGCGGAGGTCGACAGTGGGCTCAGTCTTGTATCATGCGATGCTTGCCAGGCCAGTTGAGGTTCCAGTGAGTCGGAACCGGTTGCCGCATAGTTCTCGGTGAGTCGGAACTGTCTGCGAAGATGCCCCAGTGAGTCGGGGTGGCGCTGCGTTATGCTCCAGTGCGTCGGATGTGGTACAGGGCCGTGTTGAGGCTGCCTGCTGGCGTCGACCAGGAGGGGTGTAAGAGCTCTTCTTGTTGACCGGCCCAAAGTGCAGTGTGCTGTGCCAAGGTTGCTACTTGCTAATGAGGCTGAGGGTGATGATGACCAGGTATGCCCGGTTGCTGCATACTGGTGGTCAGGATACCCGTTGAAGCCGTGGGTGCTGGCTGGCTGGGTGACTCGCCGCTCTAAAGCTTGCGGGAGTGATGGTAATGGCATTAATTTAAGACAAGTTTTTGACTTTTTTCACCGAGATGAGACTGCGACTAGATTTTGAACGTTTTAAATTACGAGAATTGGCCTTCAAGTTAGAATCACTAACAAACGGCTTAACAGGCAAAAGGAAAAAGGCTTAACAGTTTTTGAATAGCTTTTCAAAGAATAGGCGATGAGTATAGCTGCCAGCTGGTTAATATGGCCCTCATATGCGACAAACGATCTACTATTGCAATATTCCCATTTTAACTCTGCAACGTTGTGAGAAGATGTAAGCAGGATGTTTGCATGCAAATATTTGAAGATTTATACCCAGTGGAGTCCTCTGAATATTATTATGATGATGATTCTCACTAACGCCTTCTTCTCATGGGGTTGGGCAGAAACTGCAGGACGCCACCTGCTACGATACCTACTCTCCTTGTCTCCGTTTACGATCATACATCTGGTCATACATGCACACCGGTTGCGAGTACCATGCACCTGACCCTTATGAAGAACGTCACACTATGTCCTTCTGTGGCGCCCCTCCCGGCGGTTCCACTCACATCTGCCTTGTAAATAAGTACTTGGTTTTTCTTTTGTGTCAGGATGAAATACAGTGAGTGTTACTTTTTGAACAGAAGGCCAATTCCCGTAATTAAAAACGTTAAAAATGTAGTCGCAATCTCAGCGACAATCAATGACAAAACTTGTCAGAAATGTAGGGAAAATAAAGGTGTTTTGATTGGTTGAGACTCGGATCATACTGTGGACGTTCTTAAAATTACGAGAATATCCCCTCTGGTGTCACTGAAGGAAGATTTGAAAGGAGGAATCCTTCTAGAGTTTGAAATCGTATCTATTATAAGTACATTTAGGATTCATGAACTCAAATTGTAAGTCCAAATTGAGAATAACACCGAGCCTATGTACTCTTGTTTATTTATTTTAGGATCTCCAATAAAATATATATTATTTATTTATTAAATACTTCAAGCACATAAATTTACAGAGGCGGACTTATGCCATAGGCATTTTCTACCACTCAACTTTTGGGTGATGCAGAGACAAACAGTGGTAGTTGCACTCATGAAAATTGAGGAATAAATATTTTAATTACAAGGATACGCATATAATATACACTAAACATTAAGGGGCTTACAGGACCTAAACGCAAGTTTTAGAAACAATAAAAGTATATTATGATCTACTACAGTAAACAAAATCAGAAAAATATATGATATTTTTCAGGATATATGCTAGGATAGTGTGTTGAAAACATAATACAACTAATTGAATACGATAGAAAAAAATCATGAAGATACCTCTAAAAACTTTCTTTTTACAATAAAAACCATATTAATATGACATACAATCATTCTGATTTTTTGTCAGATCATTCTACAAGCAACATACTAAAACTCTAGTGTTTTAATTTTTTAGTCCAAATAATAGATTTTGTAAATAGATAATAACTTCATATTTTGCAATAAATTACTAGCGCTGTGTCATCGCGCTTCTCTTTCTTTTCTATGCAGTCGGAGAAAGGCCGCCCTTTAGGTCATGTAGTCGCGTTAATATAGTTAATAGACGACAAAGAAAGAGTACACCTACCAAATACCGTAGTATTTGGTAGGTGTACTCTTTCTATTACAGAAGACTACAGTATGCACAATAAAATGAATAACTAAGGTGAAAAACGAAATAATTTTACTCTTAGAACAACAGTCTCTTAAATTTTATTTGACATAACAACAAAGTATTACCCATATTTTTGTTTCTTATGTTTGATCAGTAAGTCGGCTTTCTTCAACATAACCTTGATTCTAGCTCACCTTGCGAGTTCAAATAGCGTGAATATAATCAATGACGGCATCTCTTTTAGCCTTCAGTTTACGCTTCAGAAGTCTGCGGTTGCTATAAAAAGAATAACATCCATTTTTTGTTCCCTGAACATCAATTGATTGTCAATAAAAAGTTTAATTGCTTCCGAGGCTGCAAAAGCCTTACTATGGTACAAGCTAGAGTGAAAAAAAAATGCCTCTTGGTTTTGTAATAAAATAGCTTTTGGCTGCAGTTTCCCTCGCATCCTAGGGGAACTACTTTATGTAGGTACAGAAAACCGCAGGTCAGTTGTCAGGTTAGATAGGCAGTCGCTCCATGTAAAATACAGCTGCATTCGGTTAGACTGGAAGCCGACCCGAATACAACTTGAGAAAAAAAATCATAAAAATTGATCGAGTTGTAAATGGTGTAACTAACCCGTCTTCAATTTATATAGATTTTATGAAGGCTAACCCTAATCCCAAAACATTTGTTCCACAGTCGTGGTCGCTGGTCTTCATAGTCTTCATGATTGCGGCCGGCCTCATCATGTTCACGTACAAAGCGACGCAGTTCAACCTCCTGGGCTTCAACTTCCTCCTCATCGCGTCCTTCGCAGCCGGGTTGCGGTGGACCTTCGCACAGATGCTCATGCAGAAGTCCAAGCTGGGGCTCCACAACCCGGTGGACATGGTGTTCCACGTGCAGCCCTGGATGTTCATCTCGCTGCTGCCGTTCACCATCATGTTCGAAGGTAAGGTGTCTTTATGTACGAATAGGATAATTGACAGTAAGAATATACCGATTATTAGGGTAGAACATAATTGACTGAATGGAAATAATGACGTCACTCGAGCCGCCATGACAGTATGCACCGTTTCGACGATAAGGTAGCTCGCGAAATTCAAATTTTCTGTCTGGGTGTACTTTGATTAAAATATGATTCGCGACTGTGACTTTTTCGTTTTTTTTTTTATCTAGGTTATGTATTGACCAACTGAAAATGGACCGACAGCGAAATTTTTTTTTGTTGACAATGGGTTTATTTCGTAAAAGTATTAATTATATCAGTTCTAGGGATTTTTGTTTGTTGAAAAACCCTGTAGGTATTGTAGTTTAAGTAATCTTTTTGTCATAAAAGCTAACAAACAACTACGTTCCGTAAGCTACTAGTTTCAAGTAAAAGCATTTTGCGCTGTTGCAATGTGATTGATGTGAAGTAACAGAAATACAGTATCCAATCGTTTATCCATTAAACTTGGATTTTCCCTGAATAAAGGATTTGTAAGTGATGAATATTATTATTTTTCGGCTGAAAACGAAAATTGCTGACATTAGGCGCGATTAGTTCGTGTAATTTGAGTTTAAACGGTTCCTACGGTTCTTAACTACCTCAAATAGCTTAGCATGATCCGCCATTATGTCGAAAGTATTGCAGCATTCATGTTGAAATAAATTTATGGTAAAGTTGAGGATTAATGTTAAATACTATGTTTGGCGAAAACACGATTCCATAAAATTTTCTCGATAGAAAAAATTACTATGTTACCCCCAAACCAAACAAAAAATCGCTATTATTAAAAAAACCGGCCAAGTGCGAGTTGGACTCGCACACGAAGGGTTCCGTACCACAAGGCATAAAACGCCGAAAAAGGTAAATTGCGGTTTACGATTTATGACGTATTAACAAAACTACTTACTAGATCTCGTTCAAACCAATTTTCGGTGGAAGTTTGCATGGTAATGTACGTACATCATATATTTTTTTTTAGTTTTATCATTCTCTTATTTTAGAAGTTACAGGGGGACACACACATTTTACCACTTTGGAAGTGTCTCTCGCGCAAACTATTCAGTTAAGAAAAAAATGATATTAGAAACCTCAATATCATTTTTGAAGAGCTATCCATAGATACCCCACACGTATGGGTTTGATGAAAACAATTTTTTGAGTTTCAGTTCTAAGTATGGGGAACCCCCAAAATTTATTGTTTTTTTTTCTATTTTTGTGTAATAATCTTAATGCGGTTCACAGAATACATCTTCTTACCAAGTTTCAACAGTATAGTTCTTATAGTTTCGGAAAAAGTGGCTGTGACATACGGACGGACAGACATAACGAATCCATAAGGGTTCCGTTTTTTGCCATTTGGCTACGGAACCCTAAAAATACTCCAAATTAGATCATTAAATTTTGCATAACAACTGAACTAAATATAAAGCAGATAAGTAATATGCTTCTTATTTTTTTGAAATTACCATTATTTTCACTGTAAAAAGCATATATCTAAACTATTGGCGCTGCCTGCTGCCCAGCACCGCACTCTGTCTCGCTCTCACTCACGCACTCTGTCCGCAACCAATATCGTGCGTGCGAGATAAAGAGTGAATTTTAGCTGAGGTTAGAGGTAGTATTGGCTCTTCATGGTTAAAGGAATTATAAATTGTTTTTATTTTATTATACCTTTAACCATATTCGGCTTGCGATCGGAAAACAATCAGGCCAATCAGGTTTATGTGTGTTATTTTTTACCTTACAAATAAAGAAATATCTGTGTTTGGCTATGCCGTAAAAACCGTACGAAGTAGGTAATAAAACGAAATCAATGTTTTAGTGTTTGACCAGACTGGTAGCGCAGGCGCGGCGCATCGCATCGAACTCAAACATATGAACTTCCTTTAAGTGTCCATAGTGGGTATGCGGGCGCCGTGAGCGGCGCGAGCTGCTCGGCGCGGAGAACGCGAGGGCTACTCACACCATAGCACGTTCATACAAGTGCCCGCGCGGCGCGGGCGCTGGCGGCCCGGGCGGGGGTACCTGGGTTCTCAAACTAGTTCGAGCTTTTTTCTAGTAAAAATAAGTCTTCTTCATCCATATTATATTTTGACAAACACTGGACATGATAACACGCAGGAAGCAGCCGTGCTCCACTGCGGACAGGCATACCGCGCGCGTTGCCGCACCCGTACCCGCCCCGCGCCCGCGCTCCAGTCTGGCCAAACACTTATAGGTACTTGCAAATCCAATCTCATACTCGTTTTAACTACCGCTAGGAAAAATCTACATGAACGCCCCGAATATCATTGCAGTGTTGGAGTTGTAGAATCAGCAATAGGACTCCGCGGGTTAAAATTGGCCTCAAATGTCATGATATCATGAAATAGTCATTCAATATGGTAATACGAACTTAGATACAGTTGTATTAATGATTTTTATGATTATAATTCTATAAATAAGTATGCATTACGGCCTCGAATCATATTTAGATCGACATAATTATACCTGAGAGCAATTCTCGCGGAGAGGCATCGAATGCCTCACCATCATCGTCATCCTCCATACTTCGGCTGTCCTGCGCTACCTTGCCCTATACCAACCTAAACCTAACAGAAATCTACCCTAATATCTAACTTAATTATATAAAAAGTAAACCAGAAATTAACCTAACACAATTAAACCTAACAAATCTATCCTAATATCTAACTTAACTATATAAAAGTAAACCAGAAACTATCCTAACACAATTAGAAAACCTAACAAAATTAATTAAATAAATTTATTCAAACCTTAAAAATGAAAAATTTCTACCAAGATCCCTAATAAAAATCTACCATACAGTGGCAACACCACTGCACTGTCACATGCCAACCCCAACTGACACCGGCAGATGACAGATGACAGCCGACAACTGACACTGACAGACGCTATGGGCTTCAGTCGGGCCACCAACCTGTACTCGTCGTCTTATCGGAAATGCCGTTCCGATAAGACGACGAGTACAGGTTGGTGGTCCGACTGTAACTCGTCGTCTATCACTTGCTGCGTGATCTGGCGGTGTAGCCCTCGGTGGACTACGATGTCCAGCACGTCCGGCATGTATTGCCTGGCGTCCGGGTGGTGGGTAGGCGCCTCCGGGCCGGACACCTTCCGCGTCCGCGAAGAGTCGTCTCCCCTCGGTATTCGTGTTGCACGAGTTCTACGCCGGGTGCTTGCAGTTCAAGTCACCGGCGAGGATGGTGGTGTTGTGACAATGGCGTGGGCGGCCAGCCATTATATGAATCCCTCGCATCTGATTAAGGGATGTAGCAGTACAGAATGTCGCTTAACGATTCTATCTAATAACAGATTTCGTAAAAAACCAATAAGTATTTATAGTAAATATCAAAATATCCGATATTTGATATATATCGAAATCAGGGATCTAGCAACATAACTTCAACATCTCGCTTATCGATACTTTGTAGTATGATATTAATTTGTAATAAATAAAACACATTTTAGATTAGCTTTTAATCATTTTACGGTATTTTTTGCACTTTTAGGTTAGGATATCTCGAAACCCTGACGTGATAGAGAAATTTTGAGGCCAGTTTCTGGGTAAAAATTTTGTCGGCCTGATCGGTGTTGCGCTAGGGATGCGCGAGATGAGATTAGCGATTATCGAAATTTGACTTGACTAGATTTTGTTTTTGATTCTATAGCTGCTATAGTGTGGTTTTATAAGACTGAATCTTATAATTGGTTTATCCAGATACCAATTGATGCAAAAATAATATTATCACATTAAGTTAAAGTTTTACATTATCTTAGTAAGGATTTATCGATATTATCAATCATACGTCACGTCACTAGCGGTCACATATCGACGGCGAAATGCCAATACCTCCTGATTTTTTTTTGAGAAATTCACTTTTTTTTTCATTTTGAATTTAAAGGCGTTATTCGCATGTTTTAGTGAAATCGTCTAAGTGTATTTTTAGTTGCAACAGCATTAAATTAAAATGTGGAAATATGTACCTCCCAACTAAAACAACGAGTCTATTTTTGAACGTTTTTTTTCCAGTATGTGTAAATTTTTGACTTTGTCGGTTAGGAGTTATTGGCACTTCGCCGTCGATATAGAAAGAAAGAAAGAAAATACATTTATTTAGCACAGACTAAGAGACACACAATACACCAGGTAGTTAGATATTAGTTGTACATCAGATAAAAAATAAGATAAAAAATAAAAAGTGCAAAGTCCGATGTAAGAAATTAGCAGGAAAGTGTGCCTCACGGCTGCGCCAAAAAGGCCCAGTTCAGCAAAAATGCCAGACAACTGGTGCCTGACGCTGGTTTTCAACTGGACCTGGAGATGACTATAGAAGACTTTGGCGTGTGAGAACACTCCTTTTTAAGCGTTTAATTTCTCCTTTTAATCATCAAATTTCTCAATATCCATGGTGTAATTTAATTTGTATTAAGCAATCAAATATGGACAAGAGGTTAAATATTTAAGGTATATATAAAAACAACAAAAGTAATTAAGTAATTGTTTATTTCGAGATGAAGTGCACCGCATTTTTTGTGACATATTAGGCGTGAAAAAGTGACAGACCGACAGAGCTACCTCGAATGTATGGAAGTATGGATTGTGCAGAGTGACTAATGTTGCTTACGGTACCTCTGAAAGGCTCTCATTATCCGTTTAGTAACGTCCTCATGTTTTCAGCTTTTTCACCTCACTGTCGTCCTTCAGAACACACTTGGCGAACTTACGACAGCAATTTACATAATCTTTATAATGTATACAGCCCAGCGTGTCAACTGTGTAGTCACATGTTTTATTTAGTACTTTTCGTTATTTATCATCGTTTATGGAAGCGAAATTTTCGCAATTTTCAGGTCAGTGTCAGTTTGTATGTTGATCAAAATATGATTCGCGGCCGTAACTAATATGTGTTTACGTCATTATAATCATCGACACAACGCTACATGTTAGGTAATAAGAATTGACCTCAAACGTCATGATTTAATGAAATAGTCATTTAATAGGGCAACTTGAGCTTAGAGAGTTGTATTGGTGACTTTAATGATTATAAAACATATTTGCTACGTTAGTGAATCACATTTTGATCAACATACAATAAAGCCGGATACGGGCCGTTCAAGTATTACGTAAGCAGATTTTTTTGCAATTATTAACCCTCCCATTCGTCAGCAAAAGTAAGCAAAGCTCTTATCCTCCCCCCCAGCATGCAGCAGCAGCAGCTGGGTTAGCATGGAAGGGGGGGGCCTTCCATGCTTACGTAAACATTGGTAGGTTATACATGCATCTTTTCACAATTAAATCTAAAGATTAAAATATTCTTTTCTTTTTATAATAATTACGCACTTCGTTAACTTCTGTACATTTCGTAATTGTATAAGATTTTTTGAAACTTTCGAACAATTTTTAGTATAAGGCCTGGCGCGCACCACGATTTTTATCGTGCGATAATTTTGTCGCAGGAATGCAACGTATGAGTTAGTACGGCAGTGCGCGCACATTCACAATCGCAGCAATTTTAAAATTGTGATTTGTCACAATTATTGCATTTGCTCGCGACGCGATTATCGCGAAAGTAAACTGCAGCGTATGGAATTGTATGGTTCCGCGCGCACTGCGACAGAAAAATCGCGCAACCCAGGCGGCTGGCGCCCATTCGTATTCCGTTATTTCGAGAATAAACATGTTCACTGGAGTCTCAATACGAAACGAGGCTAGTCGTGGAACATTCTCAGTAATCTGTCAAATGTTTGAATTTTCATTCTATATAGCCTAATAATTTTTTGAATTATGGTGAAGTGAAGTATTTTTGAATTCGAGGTATGGTGTCTCCACAGGTGAAACGAGTTGGTCTGCCGGCTCTCAGTGATTGTATTTCAGAGCAATCAATGTGTATGCAAGACGCTTATTTGTGGAGAAAGCCTAAAAAATACATCTAAAAACGGGACTGAACAACACGGATGGAAAGAAGAACATGGCAAATATTATGTTCCTGTTCCTTTCTGGTATACTCTTAATGAATTTATTAAATTACTACTTACATACAAGAGTTGTTTTTCTTATGTTTTTAACCTATATAATAATTTTTCACATCATTATTAATTTGATTTTAATGTGATTATGAAAAAAAAAATACTCAAAAATATGTAAAGAAATAGCAATATTCTATAAAATTATTAATCTGCGATTTTACCCAAAGATGATTAGATTATGTAAGTTGTATTAATAATAATTAGATTTTGATTACCGTAAGTTGAATTTTTCTATAACTAAGCGCCTTGCGTATAAAAAAGCTCTGAAATACAACCACTGAGAGCCGGTAGACCAACTCGTTTCATCTGTGGAGACGCTATACTTTGAATATGTACTAAAACTGACCATTTCTCTGAACTTTTTTTTTTCTAACAATGATGCCTCTTGCAAGCGCTATAACTCGAAGTTGCCACTGAGAGCAGTCAGACCGACATCATTCACATTAGGGGACTACTCTGCAAACCATAAAAGTAAATCTAACCGTATCCATGATCGTTATGAAAAATCCTGTCACCTCTCAGTCTATAACAGCTTACGAGTTTGTTTCGGTCTTTCTTCTCAAAGATAAATAGAAAACGTCGCCCTCATATAGTTTTCAAAATATGATTGACGTGTAAAAGTGTTTGTGGAATCCTACTTACAGAAATAAAAAGTTATTTATCATTTAACGGCTAAGTGTCAAGTCATTGGTTACTCAATAACTGCAATACACATACAAGATCATTAGTGGATATAACATCACTAGGTTGTTTCTTAAAAAAAATGATTTTGACTGCTTCAACCTTATTAAAAAAAAAACATAATACATGAATCATCCTTGTCAATTTTAGGTTTTTCGTGCTACGAACACCTGCAGAGGATGTCAGCAGAGAAGCTGGTGCCCACAATCCTGAAGGTTTCCGTCGGCGCCACCATAGCTTTCGCGATGGAGATCAGCGAGTTCCTGGTTGTCACCTACACTTCTAGTCTTACTCTGTCCATCTCTGGTATATTTAAGGTATGAGAGCTGCTTATCGTCACGCCTGTCTTTCCGCGAGGTGGTAGACAGTAGACCTCTATTTACACACCAGTACACCAACATTGTACAGTCGGCAACAAAAGTCGATTAACACTTCAGTTTTTTTAATCTCAGTTATTGAGCAAAATATTAGTTCAGAATTGCTTTGTACTTCTGCTGCAATTTTGAACAAATATTTTGCTCAATAACTGAGATTAAAAAAACTGAAGTATTAACTGACTTTTGTTGCTGATCGTACCAGTAATCTTAAGGCGTGTATTCTGAAATTTCGCAACGTAGCAAATACCTAGCTGTCAAATGTTTTAAAAAGTATTTGAATCAATGATATTCTAATAATCAATTATATTATATTTAATATAATATAATTGATTTGAATATTTTATTACATTTAGTACAATATTAGTTTGAAGAATTTCTTTCATACCGGCGCAAAAACATAACAATAATAGTCTTCCCTTTTTATAATTATAAGAGATCTGAGCGTCAGCTGCTATTGGAGTAGCTGACGCTCAGATCCACAGTAAAAACAAGGTAGTTTCATACCAAAGCACCAAAACCTTTGGGATTTTTGGCGATCTTTGGGTGAACCCAAAGCTGACTTTTTTTGGGTTGAAAATGAATCTTAAACCCAAAAAAAGTCAGCTGCATGGAGGTGAGAGGGATATAAGTAAGTATGTAACAACTATGATGAAAATAAAACTGCATTACTTGTTTTTGAAAAAGCTTGTTCCTCAGCCAGGAATCGAGCCCGCCGATCCCGTTTGTCACTACACCAAGACAGTTACTAAAACAGTGCTTGGTCGACTCTTCACGTGACCTTTGGCCAAATCAGCATCGCCATACAACGTGGCAATGCTGTCAGCCTTTAGGGCACTTTTCACGTTGACAGTGAACAGCGATGCGGACGAATTCTTTTCCCTCTTTTTTATATACGTGTACATGTTATGAATATTATTTTAAGCCTCTTAACTTATATTTATTTTACATATTAATTATCTAATTTAAACATTTTCAGGAAATGTGCATCCTAGTCCTGGCTGTAGAAGTAAGCGGCGACGTTCTCTCACCGATCAACGTGGTCGGCCTGGGCGTCTGTCTCCTCGGCATCATCGGCCACATCATCCACAAGGTCCTGTTCATCCAGTCTGTGGCCGGCACGGTCCACGCCATCGACCAAGACTTCGACGCCATCAAAGACTTCGAGTCCATCCGACGGACTTCGAAGGTGAAGGGGGAGCATGGTCAGCCGCTGCTCGAAGATCAGGCGTGGCCGGCGAGCGAGGAAAGTGACTTTGACAGCAATGTGGTGCTATTTGAAGTGCTGCAGCGTAGAGACGGTAGGTAGATTCGAGGTCGCGAGAGTTCCGATTGGTTCTAGCTTGATTTGACGGGAGTTTGTACAATTTTCATTACTTATGAGCTTATTTTTTTTATTTGTGTCGTTTGTAACAATGGAAATGTTATACGCATATGTGTATAGCCGGTTACAATAAGACAAATACTGTAAGTACATAGACAAATAATAGACTGATGTAAGCCTTTTAAAACTGATACACCAACCATATTAAATAAGGAAGTTATAGTAGGTACTGAAGTTTGTGGCCTATTAAATAATTTTACAAAGACAATAATCGGCTGTATGGTTGAACACACACTCAAAGAATCAGACTTAGGGCTGATTTTTCAATCGACAGATAATTTTTATTCGCGGAATACAATTGACGTCTGACAGTTTTTGTATGGAAGAACTGTTAAAAATTCAAAATGTTTCCTCCCATAAAATTATGTAGCGTTGGAAAAATCAGCCCTAAATACGAGAAATATGACTTAAAGCGTATTCCACCAAATTTTAATACATAGAATAATAATAATAATAAATAATAATAATAAAATATTTATTCAATAATTATAAGGCATGAAAATTATTACAGTTTTGCTTATATATAACAATTATATTGCTAAGACTTACGTGCCTGAACTAGGTAGTCCTGTGTTTCAGGCGAGAATAGCTAAAATAGTATTTTAAAATTAATAAATAATCGAAAGATGACAGTAGACAAATAATTATATGTTGAGTAGCTTAACACTTAGTTTCTAAACTTGATAAATACATGTGTAATGCAGGTGAATTTTGTATAACTATATTTACTTTAACACAGTTAGTAAATTTTCTGTTTCTTCATAAGACATACTTTGGAGAGCATCCTTGAGGATTCTCTTACAATTTGTATAGTTCACAGAATAAATGTTTGCTTTCGAGTTTAGTCTATTATATAGGAGAGGTCCGAGGTATAGGTAAAATTTGGATATAAAAGCATGTTTTGTTAAGATTTGTGGACAAACTATATCTTTACGTCTTTTATTAGTATTACTAGCGCTGTAGGGTAGAGCTTTGTGTTGTTTTAATACAATGCCCATAATAAATAGCTGTCGAACTGTTAATACTTTACAAGCTTTGTACAGGAGGTTAGTAGGAAAAAGGAAAGGGCGGAAAGTAGACACTTTGAGAATCGCCCTCTGAGCTCTCTCGATGGTTAGTAGCATTGTTTTACCTGCTCCACCCCATGAGGTAATACAATAAGTTAAAATCGATTGACATAGAGCAAAGTAAACTTGTCTTACTAATTTTGTGTCAGCAATACAGCGTAACTTTTTAAAAACAAATATCAACTTGCGAATCCTATTATTTAAAGCTTCTATATGTTGTTTAAACGAAAGTGTGTCATCTATTATAACACCAAGGTATTTTGTTGTATTTGCCATTTTAATTTTAGGACAAACACATTGGTCATTTGTTGGAATTTTGCAGTAATGAGCATATAATGACGAGGTAGTACCAGTTGATGTTTGCTTGCGCATCGAAAACTTAATATAATTTGTCTTGTCTGCATTTAGTGTTAGTGAATTAAGTTGAAGCCATTTATTAACAATATTAAATCCGTGTTGCGCAAATTTGTAGACATTTTTTTCTGAGTCAGCCGAAAATAAGTCTTATCCTGAGAATAAATTTCGAATCTTTTACAGTTTTTCCTTACTAGAACTTTCAGTCGTCAATTTAATTCCACGGATATAAGATAAATGTATTTGGTAAAATCAGCCCTTAAGAGAATTAAAACTAAGTTACGATTTCTTAATCGTAACTTAGTTTTTCTTAATCGTAAAAACTAACTTTTTTGGCGTTTCCATCTCATTGAGTAGAAATCTCAAGCCCGTTTTCAATAACACTAAACAACAACTAATTAAACGCCTAAATAAAAGCGCGCTGTTGGATTTTCAACAGTCGGTTCAGCGCCGGTATTAGAAAATCCAACAGCGCGACTCGCCAAAAAAAAATTCAGCTGTTCCCTACATTTTGACAAGTTATACGAACATAAATCTAGGGAACAGCTGATTTTTTTGTCGCGATTTCAGGGTTAGTCCCATAGTAAAAGTTGTTCATAATGATGAGTACAATGACCTCTTAAAAGGGTTGTTAATGTTTTACCAATAACCCTGTATTTAGGCGTTTGTTTTAGATGTCGTTTAGCAAATGAAGCCATTCAAACTACAGCCAGTTCGCGCTAAGTTTGCCGTTGACCGTCAAGAAAACAAAAAGGGGTGAGAAAACTGAAGAATATTAAGGTTCCGAATAAGTATTAATAGCACTAGCGATGACGTTGCTTACGTACGCAGAGGGCAACTCAGCGGTGCGGTAGGTGGTTGGGGGAGGGGACGTAGATTCCACGGACTGGCAAACTAGCGTGAATGGCTGTTTGTGTGTTTAACCATACAGTCCTCTAAACAGAAGAAATTAACAGAGACAGTGTATTAAATGTTTAAACAAAGTGAGATTAATAATAATGTTGTTTGATTTTCTCAATCGATGCGATAATGCGTGCGTTTTATACAGAATTTAAAATTAAATGATTGTCTATGCTGTAAAATATAATATAAACCATGGCATCGATACAGCACTGCAATCACTTGTTCTACAGGATTGCAGGGCCCTGATACTATGGGTTCAGTATATGAGTCTGAACCCCCAGTACATCAGTCTGCGTTGAAATTTTTCTTCGGTTATTAAAAAAAACTTTCCTGCTCCAAACATTATTTTTTTATAACATATTTCCACGTTAGGAGTGTATATATTTTTCTAATCATGTGTTGAATTCATAGTTCGTCGATGTCAACCTGTATATGAAAATAATGACTAATATTGTAGTGACTAGTGATGTGACCGTAGCGAAAAGTCAAATTATATCGAATATTCTGTTTAGAGACCCAAGACTTGCGACGAGCGCTTGGTCGCTACAATCTCTGAAACACATGTTTTTACCATTGACGTAGTCTTTTTACCATAGGCATAGCAACTGATCGGTACTCTTATGATGAATCAAAACGTTATATGGAAATTGTATTTTTAATATATTGATATTTTTATACTTACTAAGACAACACTACTATATTAGGTATAAGTTTTACAAAAACATGTAATTTTTTTATTGTTGATTTTTTTTCTTTGTTATTGACACATGACGTGAGATAGTGATGTACCTACCTAATATAATATGAAATTATTTTTCTTACACGAAAAGAAATTGATTATGAAAATGCGATTCTAGTTTTATACTCCAAAAATTCTCTTGAAATTATACATTACGAGTGTTTAAGAAAGTTTAATGTAAGTAATTGAATTTTATAAAATTTTATAAAAATAACGTTTTCAATTTGTGTAGCTTCGTAACAGAGTATTATGTGGAATTGCCTTTACTTACAAAAAAGTTAATAAATCAAATATGAAATTGATTGATTTTGTAAGTAAATGCAATTAGTCGATTCTGTCGTTTGTGGTTGTAATCTACATTCCAATTTCCCTCAAAATTATTTAGGTATAGTACAAATATAATATAATTATAGTAACATATTTGAAATTGCTTTATGTACATGTTAATTTTATTGTAATTCTTATTTTGTGTTTTAATTAATTTTTATAATATTTGACATGAAAATCCCGTTCCTAACAAAACTATATTGCTAACGAAAGGGGATTGAAGATTTTTATATGTAGCCTTGCATACCTACCTGTCCGCCATTTTGAAAAACAAAAACAAAATGGTGGACAGATAGTAATGTCACGAATCATCAAATCCCTATTCTGAGTAAAGATTGTTTAACCTATAGCTGTGCGAGGATCTTTTGGCGCGTGGCGGAAGCCGGAACTAACGACGCCATGTTTTTTTTATCGAAGTATATCAAAACAATTGCACAAATGTTTACCAACAGCGCCCCCCTTTAACGTGATTCAAGCGTCAAAGGATCCTTGTAGCCCTCTATGTATGACTGCCCCAAAATCACTAACAAGTATCATATGAGTTTGAAATGACGGGAACACCGATCACAACCGAGCTGCGGCTGGATTCACCATTAACCATTAGCCATATTAGTTATATTAGCCATTTTACAATTCCTTCTGTCATTCACAAACTTCGGATGATGTCATCGAAGAAGCACGTTTATTTTGTATTCTAAAAAGTCCATAGGATACTTGTCAGTGGTTTAAATACACCGAAGGATAAGTTCATGGCATTACATTCCTAACTGTTGCTTAGTATAATTGTGTGAAATGTAGATACCTGCAGTCGCAGTCGAGATAATGCGTTTCTGACACGGCCTGCCAGTGCGACAATTCTAGTATTCTATTCTATTTTTCTCTCAATGGTGCCGATGTCGACAATAGGGTAGTTGACTAAGAAAATATATTTAGTCCATCAGTTAGATTACTAAAAAATATTGTATACGTATTTTTTCTTTTGTCTGGCAAACAAAAAATTACGAAGATACAGCGCTTGGAAATTTCGTATGACGTCACGCCGTGCTACAAATTTTAGCACGTTATTACGTCAAAGCCCCCCACTCCTGAACTTTGATGTGATATATCTTTGTAATTTTTTATCTAATTGATAAAACAAAAAATACGTGTTCAATATTTTTTAATAATCTTACTGAGGGACTAAATCGAATCGATTTATTTTTACCCAGGCAACATCCCTATTCTGCCAATGTCGGATATGATGTAAGAAAACCTGCGGAGAGAAGAAAAATAAACTGACAACTCTATTAGCTAATAAAGATCAAATTTACAAAAACACGTATTCGTTTGCATGAAACTGACAGGTGTCACTGTCAAGTACGCGTTCTCTCGTCGACCGCAAGTCGTTGTTCAGTAAGTACCGACTTAAATTTTGTAGTTAATAGAACATGATTTAAAAACTAACCAAAAGATTGCCATCACCCGGTTTCTGAACACTTACTAACAGACTGTCAAACTCATGTCATCTGTGTTGATTAGCCGGGGGTTTGTCGCCATCCTACTAGCTTTGTGATTAGACTAACACCTGCCGGTCGATTCTGTAAAAATCTCACCGTGAAAACTTAGGTGAAGTGAGTTTGTTTTTGCTAGGAATTGACACTATTGACAGCTCACTCCACGCTCACTTCACCTAATTTTTCACGGTGAGATGGTTACAGAATCGCACTGGAGTTTCAGAATTAAGACTTTAAAGTTGAGCACTTGGCAAACTTTAATTGAGCACTTAAGGCGAAAGCGTCAGGGTAGCCCGATTCATATTTTAATCAACATACAACCTGACACTGACCTACAAATTGCAAAAAACGTGAGGAAATTTGAATTTTACGGGCTACCTTAGGAACTCCGGGCTTAAGGTATTTCCTTAAACGTAGCCCACGCTATTCAACATTTATAAATTTTTGGTCAAGAAATTTTGATGTTTGACACCTTCTCTTCACTTCAAATTCTCAGCTCAAAAACCGAGTGTACGTGCAGGCAATATTGCTATATTATTCACATCGAACTAGATGCATTAAATTAATTAAACAGCACAAGTTTTTAACCTGAGTTCGGCTTTCAATTTAGCTGTCAGAAGCATTTATGAAATCCCTTTAGAAAAAATACATATAATAGAAATTCAGTTTGAAACTTAAAATAACATACATCTTATAGTATTTGGAGGTGCCTTTGATTTATAAAATACTGTCTAAAATGTCCATTGCATACTGCCAATAATGCTAAGATATAGTATGTGGTTTACCAAACATTGTATATTTACAGAATTTTAATAATAAGATTATCGAGGAAAGGACGAATTTCAAATGAAATCGTCTTTAATTACAAGTAAAGATAAAAATCGAGCCTTTTAATATTTTAATAACTATATATAAATAAAAAATTGAATTGACAGCCTTTCTGTAACTGAGAGAGGGCAATGGAGAGGGCTATACTTGGAGTTTCCCTGCGTGATCGAATTAGTAATGAGGAGATCCGCAGGAGAACCAATTTAACCGACATCGCCCGAAGAATTGCCAAACTTAAGTGGCAGTGGGCAGGGCACATTGCTCGCAGAACAGATGGCCGATGGGGCAGAAAGGTTCTGGAGTGGCGACTGCGTACCGGAAGACGTAGCGTAGGAAGGCCTCCCACAAGGTGGTCCGACGACCTTGTGAAGGCCGCAGGAACCCGTTGGATGCGAGAAGCACAGAACCGGTCGAAGTGGAGGTGCTTGGGGGAGGCCAATGTCCAGCAGTGGACGTCTTTCGGCTGATGATGATCCCCGGTTTATAGAACGTTAGATCGCCGTTGGAAACCAGGCAAAATCAGAGTAGTCCGAGATGCGACTTATAGGTATTGTTATTGTAGCCGAGGTAAACTGCAATGCGAAGATTCATAATCCAAGAAAGGCGAAGTCGTTTAGAATGCAAAAAAGATAATCAGAATCAGCCAATAATATTGTTGAACAAATAACAAGAAATCATAACAAAACATTCATGATGCTGTCACACGCACCACAGAGTTATAAATAAAATAGAAATCGTCAAAGACAGACCCGACTGAATAAAAGGGTTATGTTTTTGGCACATGTCGTTGTATGGGTACAGACGCCAGCACATCAAGCTACCCGAAACTGTAAAATTTTCCCAATCGACTTTGAACCTTATGCTTTAGCGATAAAGTTGAAAATCTATTAAAGAAATTTCACAGATTGTAGGAGCTTGATGTGCTGGCATCTGTACATACCTACATAGTTTTGTAATCATTAAAGTCATCAACACAACTATCTAAAACCACGTAACCCCAAAGAATGACTATTTCATGAAATCTTGACATTTTGGGATTATACTAACCTAACAAGTTGTATTACTGATTCTAATGATTATGATTTTGTAAATACATATTTGTTACGGCCGCGAATCATATATTAATCAACGTAAAACTTAATACTAACCAGCATTTTGCAAAAAACCTAAAAAAAAAATGAATTTCGCGGGCTACCCTGGCGCTTTCGCCTTAAGATTCATTGAACTTGCATTAGGGTGCTTACATAAAGAAACAGGTTTCCGGTGCAGGCGAGTCTGTGCGGGTCGGTACCGATCGGTGCGGGTGAAATAGTCCCACATTAACTTGTGCCCTCACACATAAAGAAACAGGTAAAACATATGCAACCGTTACCTTCCGAAGATCAACCTGTAGAGACCTGTACCGGGAGCCGGGACTGAAAACCCGCTTCTTTATGCGAGCACCCTTACTTTTGGACCATACTTTAGTCTAAGACGTGAGAGGTGTCCTACTGAACGCAGGTATCATAACACTAGCATTTGTAGTCATTAGATGAGATTGACATTACATGCCAACGGCTACTGTAAAGGCTCGGTTTCCTATGAGAGGGTTTCCATGATATTTATAACGGACGTCATGAAAATGTGTCATTCTCACCAGCATTTGACATTTAATGTTTCCTAGAAGAGATGAACGATGAGAAGAGCGATGACTGCCACATGCGGCCGTAATGTCCAAATACAGATATTTGGATATTACGGTCGCATGTGGCGGTCATCGCTCTTCTGGGAAACTAGCGGTGCTGCACTCGTCTTGGGACGGAGTACTGCATGGGAAAAATAAAGTATTTTACAGACCACAACGTCTTTGCTATCGCTGATCTCAATGAGCCTCCAAAAACGTTTTCAATGTCGACAGCAAAAGCTTTTTAGTGTGGAAAATGTAGTCACTTTATTTAAATTATGAGGGTAGTTTGCAATCGCCATTTTTGTCGTTCATCTTGAAAGGCAGACAGGAAAATTTTTGTGAGTTTATCGTAATAAAAACAACAGTTGAAATCGCAACCATTTTTTTTGTTAACTCTACTTAACATTTTAATCTAGTTCTTTTGTCTGGAGGTTGCAAAACTACCCTCGATGTGTGCTCACCACAATAGGTTCGAGCTACTACATAATAAGAATATGTAGTTGTTCGTACCAGTTGAATGAGATCACTTATGTACAGTCAGTATATGAAAACTCTGACCATAGCCCGTCTTATTAAGATGCAAATGGCGAAGTTAAAAATACTAAACTCTGATTTTTAATTTGCTGGACTAATTAAATGACAGCTCCGATCGAACTCTTTTTTTGTCAACATGAATTTGTTTAGTTTACATATGTGGTCATATTTGTCTAGCAAATTAAAAATCAAAGTTTAGTCCAATTATACTCAATGGCAAACATTGAAGGCTCCTTCAAACAGGCGCAACACGCGATAAAATCGCGCGCGACACAAAGGCTCCGCAAGTCGCGCAACGGGCGGTACCTGTGTCGCGCGCGATGATATCGCGTGTCGCGCCTGTTTGTAGGAGCCTTTAAAGTGATCAACGTTTTCGTAAGCTGATTGTACAACTATTGTACCAGTGTAAGACGGTTGGCGTTTGATATTGTCATACTACCTATTCTATAAAAAATATATCATTTAAGTACCCCTATTGTTTTATTTTTGTTCTCTCAACTGTGTTGCAGTTCATTAGTCGGGTAGGCGACCTCGTTAGGAATCTTCAGAATAAGGTGCGGCAGACAAGAGATGCGAACTGTGGGAGAACACGCCTCCACACTGGAGGTGGGCAAAGTGTATCATTTTTGCGATTGG
The DNA here is from genome assembly GCA_963855955.1 of Luperina nickerlii. Classification (NCBI taxonomy): domain Eukaryota; kingdom Metazoa; phylum Arthropoda; class Insecta; order Lepidoptera; family Noctuidae; genus Luperina; species Luperina nickerlii. The sequence goes on from OY979662.1 coordinate 8,189,514, forward strand.
AACATTTGCATCTCGATCACTGAAATTATCCGAAACACATACGTTTCATTTGGCTCATTTGGATTATCGGTTCAAAGGATATAAAATACAGAATCAAAATCTGTGAGAGTACCTATTACTGATACACATCTCTTTTGGTATCACTTTCTGAATTGTATAGATTGTAATTATGTCTCCCGCTCACTCGCGACTCGCGAGTCTACAGTTAAGAAACTCAGTGTGTCTGTCTCCCTCTCTCGCTCGCACACTGCTCAGTCACCTCACGAGTGACACGTCGCGCGGAATGAGCACAGCAATCTTTCAGATCCAAATGATGCATTTGAAACGTTGTTACTGAACCAATCTTTTGAATCACTGATCCGGATCAGTGAGTCGGTTCCGTAAAGAGTTACACACGCCTACTCCACACTTCATCACTCCGGCAGAATATCTACTGCTATCGCCAGTCAATACTCTAAACCGATTACAGATTCAGGGTAGCCGTTATAAAATTTGCTAAAGAAACAGTCCGGCCAAATGGCGTATCATCGACTCGACGTATCCCAAACTGGGCGTGGATCCTCTTTATACTTTTACATAACCTCTTTTTAAAATGCCATGTTGGATCTGCTTTCATTTTTTTAGCCTGAATTTCATTCATAGGATATGGCTTCACCTTCTCACAGGATATGCCTCACCTCCTTTCCTGCCCATAACCACCTGCATCTTTCAAGATTTGATCGAGGAAAATGACAGCTGCTGTCCATATATAGGTACCTAGTCAGTCGCCAACATGTTTGTTTTCTCAGCTGTTTGGCGTAGAATAAGACTATGAGCATTGACAATAATAATTCAAAAGTATGTATATTATTAGATAGCCCTATGTAAGACCTTGTCCAGAAGAGGCAATTCGCCGAGAAACGTTTCGCGCGAATTCATTCGCGCGTCAACGAGATACTAGGCGCCAATACATCGCGTCCACAAGCATCGCGCGTTTTAAACATCCGCGCGTAAATCGCGTGCAGTTCGCCAGACTCTCGACTCGCGCGTATTGCGCGCGAGTCGAGATACTAGAGACTCCTTGTTGCGTCCAGTTGACGCGCGAACTCCAGAGCGTTCAACTCCATGTTTTCTACTGACAAATGAAATTCGAACCCAAATGCTCGCGCGTTGGTACGCTCCTTCTGTACGCAACGGTCGCGCGTAGTACGCACGAGAGAATCGCGGTGAATTCTTCCTTTCTGGACAAGCTCTAAGAGCTTCAGCTTGCAGCCTAGTTTCACAATTAACGCATTAAGGGGAAAGCGAATGTTTTAACTAAGAATAGTTTCAATTTGCACTTTTACTCAATTCTGGTGAATTGAGAATTTGGTAAACTGCTCATGAGTTATTGGTAAGGTAATAATATCCGACCAAGCGCTTCTGGCAATTCCGGTCAAGCTCTTTGTGCGACAAAGATCTTAAACTAAAACAATAAAACAAATAACGTACAAAATATATTAATTTTATTATTTCATACACAATAATTTAAATGTTCATTTTGTAAAGTCGTTTCCTCCCCCATATAAATATTTCTTTGTCTCCAATATTTGCAGTCATATTTATACGGGACCGACAGTGAGTTTGATTTCAAACTCAGTTTTTGAGGATTCCACCGAAACTTAGCTGCGAAGGGGTCCGAGCAACCAGCTGCCCGCTGAGCCGGAACAGCTTGCCGTTGATCGAAGTCGCTGCTTCCATTTTCCTCAAAAACATATTTTTACTGGAAGTGTTCAGAGTTTTCTCCGTCAAAGTCTTGTTGGATTCTGAACCCAAAGAATTAATGATCGAGTCTGCATCCGTGTCCAGATTTAATATATTGGTATGAGACTCCTCGCGCCACAGCTTTTGCAAGTTAAGCGCCATCAACTCCAACTGGACCTGAGAAAGCTCCCTGATCACGTCGATCTGCACCGACATCACGTTGTCACACGTCTTTAGCAAGGAGTTTAGCGTCTCCAGCACGTTAGCACGTCTCTTCTGAATACTGTACTGATTGTCTATATTTCGTTCGAAGAAGGCCAAGTGCTCGTATAGCTCTGCCAGCTGCAGTGAGCAGGATATATACTGGGCCGAATGGTGCTCGAAGTCGTAGTAGTGTTTCGCCCTCATCAGCCATTTATATGTGAATGCGAACAGCTTCCTTGCTTCCTCAACGCTGCAAACGCTTTCTAAAGGTACTTTGATCTCCATCTCTTTCAAATCCAGAGACGGAAAAGTGAACAATTTCTCTGGGGTGCCGCAATCTCCATTTCCAGACTTTTCCGCACCCAAGTCTTTCAAGTTTTCATCTTCCAAGTTCTCCGAGCTGTCCAGCCTGTCTTCCAACAAGTCCACGGTCTTCCACAGATCTGCTCCCGACGACGGCTGCGTGAAGTATTTGTTCAGAATCTTCTTTTTGGACATTTTAAAAAGCGTCAATCCGAATTTAACCCAGTGATGGCTCAACTCTAAGAAGTGGATTTCGAAATCTGCTTTCTGTAATACAAATTCTTCAGGCATGAGTTTGCAGTTGTCGTGGCAGGTCCTCAACACGTGGTAGGCAGCGCACAGGTGATGGCGCGCATTGCCAATCTGGTTAAGATACGTAAAATAGTTTCCCAGTCGCGCTGTCCTCAAAGCCCAGTCTTGTGGTGTGCCTTCCTTCATTTCCAATTGCCTCCGAAGAGCTGTATGGTTATATAAAGTGTATTTCTGAGGCAAGTTCATTTTATTGTACAAGAAAGCCTGCATCTGAACGTTGTTAGTGATGACTTTGTCTACTTTTTCAGGATTCACACGCTTGATATTGCTCACCGGCTCTGCCGTGAACAAGTCCTCGGCGTCCAGGAACTTGTCAGGCTCAGATTTGCTGATCTGGTCATACAAGTCTTCCATGCTCTCGAGGATTTCGCGGGCTTCAGTGGTCTGGTCTAGTTGGATCATGTAATAGCATAAAAGATTCTGTATTCTTAATAATATAAAGAGACATTCGTCTCTCAGGGCAAACTGTTTTAATTTTTCAAATGAAACTTGGAGCATGTTTCTTTTCTCGATTACGGACAAAGGCATAGTTTTAGCGGAAAGAAGGGCCAGGTAACCCTCCATCGCTAAGGACCTTATATATTGATCGTGGTTCTCCTTACCCAAGACTATCAATTCATTAGAAAGGATTTGAATATCTTTCTTTAAGTTTTGAAGGCGCTCAGAAGAGTTTTTCTTTAAGTTGGTTCTCACATTTTCAAATGTGGTCGTGATCCGATTTATTGTTTCCATCTTGTTTTACCTACATTTGTTTTTACTTATAATTTTTCAGTTGTTAAGATTTATCAAAGGAGTAAAATTTTACATGAATTCTTGATACTGTCAGATTTAATTCGATTCTGTTTTGTGACACAATTTGTGCGCATACTTTAAGCTTTTTCAGCCAGTATGGAAGACAGTTGAAGCAAGGAGACTTAAGTGCGTCTCACAAAAGAAGTTTTTTAGACGCGGCGCCACTGTCGCGCGACGTAATCTATACTAATTTTATAAAGCAGAAGAGTTTATTTTTTTGGTTGAACGCGCTAACCTCAGGAACTACTGGTTCGAACTGAAAAACTATTTTTGTGTTGGATAGTCCATTTATTGAGGAAGGCTATTGGCTATATAACATCACGCTACGACCAATTGGAGCGGAGCATCAATGAAAAATGTTGCAATAACTGGAAAAAATATTCCTTTTGAGAGTTTCCGTTGCGTACGCTGCGTAAACGGTTAAAGTTACGCACAAATCATGTATAACGGAATGTTGCTGGTTGGATCAGGTATGTGGCAGGTTTTCACAGGCAAAATTCCAGGCAGGCAAAATTTTTTGGCGTGGTTTCAAGCTTATAATGGCCATACTCACCTGCCGCGTGTGCTCTCCATGTTTTTTAATTTATGTAGGTATATGTCACGGTTACTTGCCTGAAGAGCTGACGAAAACAATAATGTAGTACCGAATGTCTAGGAGGTAATAGGAATGGTGACATGTCAGATAAAGAAAACTATCGGCCCATCTCACTGGCCACAATAATGGCCAAGGTGCTTGACAGCTTGCTTAACAACATTCTCTTGCAGCACATAAAGCTGAATGATGCCCAATTTGGTTCAGGAGTGGGTTGTTAACGGAAAGCGCAATCTTGTGTCTTAAGCAAGCTGTCGGGTACTACACGGAGAGGAGGACGCCGGTGTATGCATGCTTCCTGGACCTGTCCAAGGCCTTTGATAGGGTGTTATATAATAAGCTGTGGGCCAAATTGGAAGGCGCGGGTGTGCTGGCGGAAGTCATCTCCGTGATGCGCTATTGGTACAATGGCTAAATACCTAGTTCGTTGTCATCTTGCACAACATGATCTTATCAATGATAAAACTTGAGAAACTTGGAAAATCTGGGATAACCCATAACCTAAAGTAAACACGTCTGTTGTACAGTCCAGACTGTTTTATTATTTATCCACCCTCACATGTAGTACATACATCTTTACGACACAATACTTCACATTCACACATTCCTTTACACAGATGACGCTAGTAGGTACATTTTGATACAAATCACAACACACGTGTCAGAGGAACCAGGTGAGATGTGTGGCGTGCGGCAGGGGGGGATAACCTCTCCTCTGTTATTCAATCAAGTTGTTTCCACGAGTATCGAAGCATATCTGTCGACCCTCTCAGAGGTTCGGTTAGAAGGGTAAAAGTTAAAATATGTCCATGGTCCGCCCCGGTGCCCTGAGGTGGTAGGTACGTTCACTACATGGTGTTTGGTACCCTCACTCACGACTCACCTTCACCTGGGTGTCTGGAGGTATGCGGCACGTGTTTCAGCTTGAAGCTCACTTGTGCCTAACGAAACTTAGTTCCGGATTCGATTTTGGAGCTTTCATTCTACTAGACAGATTGCCAGCCAATGGTAATGATGTTCATCTCACCAAATTACAGAAGTTATAGCATGAAGCCAACCAAGGCGAACTATCCGTTATGCCAGTACAGTCTGAACCAGTGATGTCTGTACTGTTGACTGTTGAGGAGTTCTCTCGTCAAGAGCCAATCCTGGGTGCAGCAGCCAGATATGATGCCAGATGAGATGCCATGATATAACTACCTATGCGCATATAACATTTCTTGTCTGTACTGTTGACAATTCAGGATTATCCATGACTGGAGCCAATCCTGGGTCACCAAATCATGGTGGGCTAAGAACCGACTGTCACAATTACATGTGTATATTCTATTTTGTATCTGTACCGTTGATCGTTAAGGAGTTCCTTCGTCTGGAGCCAATTCTGGATGTAAAATCAGGTCCTGCATCATAAAAATGCATTGTCTTTGAAACTGAATCAACATGTAAAATTTCAACTTCGTAGGATAAGAGAGGAAGTGGTTTTAATTCAGCTTGCAAGATTTGACCTAAACAATCTAACATTACATACGTATCTATACTAATATTATAAATTCGAAAGTAACTCTGTCTGTCTGTATGTTACCTTTTTACGCCTAAACCACTGAAAGGCCAAATGTAACCAGGGGTGTGAATTTTTAGGATGCAACAGGTGGTTGGACATATATTCTCCGTCCCCTTAACCTTTCCCCCGTTTTCGGTTCCAATAGAATACGTCTTGGGCCGAGCTCAGCCGAGAGAACACGAGCGAGGCAAAGCCGCGGATAAAGTGAAAACTGGGCGGGGCCGTTGGTCCTGGCTGTCATTCGTGGATCTTTGAAAGTCGTTACGGGGTAGTCAGAAGCCCGAAAGTCTGACAACCCACCAACCAGTCAACGATACTGAATACAACTTATTTAAACGCTTTAGAAGAAGTTTGCATGACATATAATTTGACATTAGCGAGCAGGTGGCGTGATCATTGAAGTGAAAACTTCTTTAGCCGTTTTGGGCATTTTTTTGAGATGGAAACCTGTTACCGTAACCGACACCGCGCGTGTATTGTTTATAAGACGATTAAAAAAACAACACACGTAATTGTTCAAGTTTTCACTTCTGTCGGCACTCCCGGAGTGCCACTTTTTTTTTAATTATTGTAGGTATATAACTAATTAGTCAAATTAAAGCCCTCTTTCTCTCACCCTACCTATCACCTACGTTCATATTGTGGAATGGAGTATTGGAATGTCGGCAAAATGGTAGTAAACAAAGCAATTCTTTGTTTTAGTTACTTATATTGATCTTAGTAATTATTAATAAGTATGTGTTATAATAATAATAATGTAATCATCTAATTTGATAAATATTCTACTAGTCTCTCATCTGGACACAAGTTACCGTGGCCACCTTGGAAATCCTTAAATAGACCTCGTAAATTGTGTCCACAGCAAGGACAACCTCCACAAGCGGGGGTTTATGGAAGGCCCGTGGCTAAATAATAACAGCCCCACAGGTCGATCGATTAGGTTAATCTACGCTTGCCGCGGTTGGTCTGTGGATGGGTGACCATCTTACATACCGAGACCCCTCCGTGACTCCGGCTGTCATTCGTGGATCTTTGAAAGTCGTTACGGGGTAGTCAGAAGCCCGAAAGTCTGACAACCCACCAACCTGTCAACGATACGCTTTGGTAATCGTATTACCCAGTAACTGGGTGTGGAGGTCAGATAGGCAGTCGCTGCATGTAAAATAATGGTAATCAGCTGCATCCGGTTAGACTGGAAGCCGACCCCAACATAGACGGGAAAAGGCTAGGCAGATGATTGTGACATTGTATAAGGTTATTTTTGACATAGGTATACTGAAATCGGTGAAGGAAAATCGCCGTGTAGAAACCTAGACTGAGCAAGCGTGATTATCAATGCTCATGCCTTCTCAGTGCCAAAAGATGAGAAGAAACCTTGCGACAACTGTAGGCTGGTATTATTATTGAGTATGTTAGTAAAGGAGGATTATTAGTAAAAATAATCATACAACTTGATAACTCGTGATAAAATTTATTTGAAATCCCAATACCCCGAGGCTTTGGAAGTTTGGACTATCTAACTTAGACAACGCTGAATAAATCTTTACACATAATACTTTATAATTTATCTAAGAACTATGGTCGGATAGATCGATTTACATGTCGATAAAATTTTCACTCAAGACTAGGTCGCTCCGTATTTCGCTCTCTTTCTAACGCATAGCTGTCATAATGTCGTTTCACTTTAACATCCTGAACCCATTTTAGAGCCCAAACAAAAACAAAAAAAATGCTTAATGTATAGGTAATGTAAAACCCTTACTCAAGTATTTTGGTAATTACACAGTTTAAATTTGTAAGTATTTATATTTTTGGTAAAATTAAGCAAAATTAAGATAAGCATTTAAAGCATAATAAAAACGTTATTATTTAACTCATTTTTTTAGTAGATACTTACGTACGTACCTACCAAATATATACTGTAGGTACCATAATTTGGTAAAATAATGTTGTAGTGCAGACTACTTTTATTTATAATAAATACGTGAATTAAAAAACATGAAAAATACTAGTGAATTATTTATAATAATCGTGCATATTTTGTTCTTAAACATATTTTTTTTAACTACTTCCCTATGAAAACTTTTATAATAATATGCAATTAAAAAAGCAAACCTTAGAAATAAGTATATTATAATCTAGTTTACCTACTAAAGTTTTATTTAGATGTGACATGTAAACCGACCTTATAAAATACCTAACAGAAAAAAAAAACAAAAAACTTAACATTTCTTACTTCGCCGTTAAAAACAAAAGTTACGTCATACGAGTAAAAAAGTAATAAATAAAATGCACAGAAAATAAATTACAATTGAAAAAAAAAAACAAATTAAATTAATTATTGTTATTATCTTCACGCGCGATGTTTCCTTTCCTGAAATAAATATTATTTTTTGAGAAAATAATATTGCGATACTAATGACACTCGCAATGCTGAAAATCGCAAAGTTTACATAGAAAAATGGGTACCCACACTCGCGTTGCTCTTACTACCCGAAAAGCTGATTGATTTTGAAAACTTAACCGAAAAATACAGAGAGAATCAATCAACATCTCAAGCACAACAATCCATGAGAAAACTTACGTAATCATACAGATCCAGATGATCAGTCTTGTTTAGGAACCGAGGGGTACCTCCGGTAGGTCAGCGATTTCCTAGGAGAGGGGCTGTATGCTCTCACTCCTGCGTAAAACTTGCCCTTCTGAGTGATCACCTCCAACCGAGCTGAAGCTTCAGCCCTCCCGAACTCATTCTCGACAGTTATCCTGTAGATACCGACGTCTTCGATTGTAACCTGGAAACGAAAACAATCTTAATATCGCACCTATGTTGCCCCAAAGGATTCGCCAGAGGTGTATACATATGTGTTCCTGCATTTCCTAGTTACTTTTAAGCCTCATGTAGTAGTGGGCGAGCCTTTTGCCATAACTATAATTAGCCTATAATAATGTTACCACTGCAGGGACACAGGTCTCCAAAGAGGAGACCTGTGTCCCTGCAGTGGTAACAATCTCTCTAACAAAGAGTTAGAGAGATTGTGCTGTAATCCACCAAGCGGGCCCAGTGCGGGTTGGTAGATGTCAAATGCCTTCGATTTTTTGGTTCTAGGAAGTGCCGGTTTCCTCACGATGTTTTCCTTTAACGTTTTGAGAGCAGTGGTGATTAAATAATTTACACAAAGTAAAGCGCCTATTTGGGTTCGAACCTACGACCTATATATTGTAGGGCGCGGCCGTTGCCACTGGGCCAGCGCTGCTCTCAAATCGGTGCTTTTGTATTGCCATAAACGGACATAAATCGAATCAGAATGTACAATGGCACCTAACTAAAAGCCAGCAAAACCAGCGATACCAAGCGATTCAACCGTCTTGGTACTCGTAACCACAGTCGTAACCATATCGTAACGAAATGAATCCGAAATGAACAGGAGGATTAGAACATGTTTTACACACAAGTGTATTCGTGATGACAAAAACAAGGACACCAAGTTTACCCGATGCTAAAAACATGTTACAGGCAACTTAGCGCATGTAGAATGTGTGTAAGACATATTACAGGCAACTTAGCGCATGTAGAATATGTGTAAGACATGTTACAGGCAACTTAGCGCATGTAGAATATGTGTAAGACATGTTACAGACAACTTAGCGCATGTAGAATATGTGTAAGACAATATGTTAAAGACAACTTAGCGCATGTAGAATGTGTGTAAGACATGTTACAGGCAACTTAGCGCATGTTGAATGTGTGTAAGACATGTTACCGGCAACTTAGCGCATGTAGAATGTGTGTAAGACATGTTACCGGCAACTCAAACCATATTTCTAGTACAATACGGTGTTAAGTTCACCAACCTCGTCAATTTCGAGTATGCGAAGGAGCTCATCCTTCTCCCTGATGGTGAATCTGGCAGAAGGTGTGATGATGATGCCGTCCTTGTCCCACGTAGCCCAGGGGGCGGGCTGGCCTTTGACGGCACATTTGAAGGTCACGTGGTCTCCTTCTTCTACTACCTTGTTGAATGGATACGTGTAGAAGGAAGGTGCCATCTGTCGAGATGGACTGCAGAGGCGGAGGGTGTCTGGGCCTGTAATAATTGGAGGCAAAATGTTACTAAAAAAATGAAGCATTTACATTATCTGCACTCTTGAAAATAAATGCGGTCTGTTTTCTTTGCCTAGGCACGTGCTGGTGTATCAAAAGCCCTACTTCAGACTGAACCGGCCGTTATAAAAGTAAACTGAACCGAGTAAAGAAGGTTTTAGGTACCTATCTGTGAGCTTGTAACAGCAGGATTATCTGGTGTGTGAAAAGGCCTGCAGCCTAACTGAGTTCGCGTTAGAGGCTTGACTTGTTTTAAGAAACCACAAAGCCAACATCATCTACTTAGTTTGAAACGTATTAAGGAAAGCACTACTGCTTTCATTATCTATGTATGATCATTAATTAAATAATTTGTATTATCCATCATACATAAAACTTACGCCATCTATGCATCGTAGCAGGCATAAATTGCAGCAAACTTAAGCACAAACCATTTATTTCAATTAAACCATTTACAGACACTTTTGAATTGTCAACTAGGTTTAGTTAGAAAGTTAAAGCAAGTCGCCCATTCCAAAACGTAGTCTATCTCTATGGAGAAGAACCGGCAAGAAACTCCAAAGACACTCTTTTAAATCAAGATACTTATTGCATTAGTCTTGTTGCATCTTTATGAGAACTGTGTGCAAGAACAATTTAAAAAATAATTTAGGATAAGCCCTGGCAGTTAAGAGATGGCCAGTCTAAACTGACGGCGTCCGTTCAGGAACATGACGCGAGAATACATGAACAATACAAGTCAGTCGAAACAATCAGCGCGAGCGAATTTCGTCTCAAATCACGCGCGGAATTCGCTTCCAGTCTTGAATAGCACGCAAATCTTACCTGGTGTTCTGGAGACGGATCTGGCGGGCGTACTGCGTGGTGTGGAGCGTGGCGTGGATGCGGCTGACAGCAACGCGGGCGGACGGCGCAGGCGCTGGCTCAGGGTGTTGGGCTCGCCAGGTGCTGGAGAGTAGCATAAAAATAATTAATAACAATAATCACGAAAGAAAGAAGAAGTAGAAGAAGAAGAGAAGAAAAGAAAAAAGCGAAGAGTATTCTATTCTGTTCTCATGAGCCTTAAAGTAATAAACCTGAAAGACTCAATTTACACAATTTATAAAAAGTGGGGATTTAAAATACCCGTAGAGTGAGAATGTTCACGCAAATCGGGGAAAATAAAACAAATTCTAAACGATAGAAATTCACCACACACGCTACATTGACTAGCCCGGTAACGTACCAGAAACTAGCCGAAAAGCTAAGAAACAAGATTTTTTTCCAAAAATAATAAACATTTATTGCAAGCTTCGCAATTAGCCTAGAAAGCATTCCCTCCGCTGGGACACAGGCCTCCTCTCTGTGAGAGGGAGTGGCTCATAAGTTTCCGCAGCTTATAAACCTATCCAGAGTAGGTAATATCAAGTGCCCAGGATCGTGCAAAGTCGATGCATCATGTCATGTTTTGAACCACGAAGTTGTTTTTGTGTACCGAAAAAATTACTAGCAATCCGTTAAAATTCGAAGACTTGCGACATCCATCAACCGTACTGGGCCCGCGTGGTGGATTATGGCCCACTCCGGGAGGAGGCCTGTGTGCAGTGGGAATCTGTGGGAACTGTATAGGCTGATTATGCTGCTGCGTTTGCAAGTAAATTTGTAGTGTCCCCGCTAAAATAGTCTCATAACAAGAGTTGAAGTAACATACAATATTCATATGACAGTAAGTACTTACGGTAGACCACAAGGCAAGCGCTAGACTTTGCCTTGCCGAGGTTGTTGGAGGCCTCGCACGAGTATGTGCCCTCATCCTCAGCCGTCACTTGTTTGATCTTCAGTCGCGCGGCGCCGTCATCGAACGAGGACTCGAAGTCCGGGCAGTCGTGTATTAACTGGAACATTATAATGATACATATTATAGAGGGTGCTGACAGACCCATCACAAAGCGTTATCTAGGCATTCTTTACATCAATCTGAAACATTGTCAAATAATAATTGTTGGCTAACAACTTTAATTTTAGGTGTGAAAAATCGATGTTACCTAATGGAAGAGTGAAATGAAACGCACGAAAAAATATTCTGCTTATGGGGTACTTGCAACGGTACTGGGCGTAAAATCTTTTTTCTTCGCTTATCATACCTCATTGTAATGGAACCACCGGATGTCAGGCTCGGGGTGGCCGGTGACGTGGCACTCGAACTCGACTGCGTCGCCGTCGTACGACAGCAAATCTGTCAAATCCCGGTCGAAGCGAGGAATCACTTCCACTTGTCTAGAAGGAGAAAAAGACTTTATAAGTAATACTGTTAGAGTAGAAAGTGTCCGGACGAAGAAATAATAGATAGATTGTCTCACAGAGCAGCAAAATTGCTGCACCAGCAGCGTCTAGAATCGACAGCACCTACTAATAAAATTCGTGTCGCCGAAAGTGCGTTGAGGGCACAACTTCTGTCATCTACGCCGTTCAAAGCGACGGCTTTACCATAAATGTTTACACACTACTATCTACTACTACTACACGACGTACGTGGTACGTACGTACCACGTACCCACGCACGCACGTACCTACGTACTATAGAAATTGACGAGTTTCTAGACGTCATTTTCTGGGCCAATTTTACCAGTGAAACAGAACGTGATCAGCAGATATAAAGTGGATTAACTAGGTACTAACGTATTATTGAAGCTAACTCAAAAACTACCAAACAAACAATGTGACCAACCAAATTAAAAAATAATTTTCAACATCGATCCACGATTAATGAAAATATCGACGAACATAAAAAATACATATACAAGAATATAGAACATTCTTCTTAATAATAAGTATGGTTACGAATGAAGTGAACACTGAGATGACGGCTCACAGCGGCTGCTATAAGGATTGGGACGTACTTACCTGTGTTTCATTACAAAGTATCAAAAAGTTTACTGCTTACCCATATCTTACGGTGTGTGAATCGTCCGTTGATGATAGATCTGAAATAATCAAGGGTAAAATATTATTATATTAACTAACCAGCACGCTAATTGCGTTTTTTTTTGTTTTTTTTTTATTTTGTTTTTTTGTTTTTTTTTTGGATATTTTTCCTTTGCTCCATATATTCGAAAAAATTGTCTGCTCAACAACGTAAATAACGCAATGAATATTGTTGTACTGTCAAAATGAAACCCGTTGTTACTGATAGTGTAGTGTTACGCAATTAGGTTGCGGATCCGTGTTGGAATATCAGGATTCTAGTAAGAACCGCCGCCGCCTACCGCCTGAGAGTTTAGCCTCCCATTTCCAGTAGGAAATGGGAGGCTAAACTCTCAGGCGGTAGGTTTGTTCAGTGGCTCTTAGCACTAACCCTACCTTACACGAATTTATTATTATTTCCTTTATTAAACTAAATACATATAAATTATATTTTTAAATATTAGTATAAAAAAAAAACATTTAAAATATAAAAAATAGTAGCCCACCGGTTTCGGGAACAGGATCCAAGCTACCGGGGCGGTCAGGGCTCCAGAGAGAGGAATCTCCTAAGAATGCGGGCCGTGTCCAGAAGTACCACTTTCTGGATCAAGCCCTTGATCCAGCTGCCCAACGAGAGCCTCCTTAGGTGTTGGTCGAGGCTCTTAGCTATTAATCCATTGGCTGTCACGACTATCGGCACAATGATCGCTGAGTCCACATCCCACATGTCGACAACCTCGCGAGCCAAGTCAAGATACTTGATTTTATATTTTACACGAATAATTATTATCAACAATAAAAAATTCAATTTCGCAGGCTACGCTAGCGCGGTTGCCTTGATAGGGTAGCACCTCATTACACTAGGTACCTACTACACTTTAATGACTACTTCATGACTTCGAAATGCTACAATTAGGTACCTAACATTGAAGGAACCAATAGTACAAAAGCGCAAATAATAAATCCCACCATCGTTAACCAACTCAAAAAACGGTTTCCAATACCAAAGAAATCTTAGCGTTTCGACCCTTAATAAAAAATCGTTAATCTAAGCCCGCCCCCTCATGGTTCATCCAATACAAAGCAGAATGAAGGACCCAAAAAAATCGTTCTCGTGAAAACGTGAAGTTTAGGCATGATATATTGGGGTACTTATTCAGTAAAGTGGCTAAGTGGGCGTGCCATGCAGTATATTTTCGGGGGGCGTGAGAAGCTTGTGTGGGTAGGCCATATGTTTTGAGGGGTGGAGACTAACTGACTCTGAACGACGGCCTGACACGGATTTGAACATACAGTCCTATCACAGATATTATATACCTTTGGAGCAAACCAATAGCAACCTTACGGCAATAACGATAAAGATCACTGTGCTTTCATTAGACTTGTCAGTGGCAGCAACCTAACAACAACCATATCGTAATGAGAATAAGGATCACTGTGAGTTTGAAGTCCAGATTTTCTTCATATTTTGGGTGGTGAGACCAAAACTACAAACGTAGTACACTGGAAAAATTTATCAAAACGTGGTTGTTACCTATTTCAGTAAATTGTGGTGTCTTTCAACTTCCACGCGAACGAAGTCGCGGGGAGAAACTAGTAACTAATAATAAAATGCCAATTTGCAGTTTAACACAATGCTGCAGTACGTTCTTAGGGGTCTGATAATTGATAAAACACTTTGTTCGTGTTAACGCCACGACGCCGACGTATGGGTGATTACAGAAGATTGGAAGATTCCAGAAGTCTGCGCAACCGAGGCGCGCAGACAACAAAAGCTTTTCATAAAAGCTTAGAATATGACAAGAATACCACTTTATTATTTTTTGCGAATTACTATGTTTTAATTATTTTTTATAATATATTCTTTTTATTGGGTAACATTATTATTATTTATTCCCCACTATTGCCTCCACAGTTCAGTCATGTATTCAGGGGCGGATCTTGCATTTGTGGGGCCCTGGGATAATACTGCTTAGGGGCCCTACCTAATTACTCAACCATTTGCCATTTTATTATGATCGGATTTTTTTTAATTCTAGATAATTTTTATTATTGACAATATCGTCTATTGTTTTCAGTTCGTTTGGGGGCCCTCTGTATCCACGGGGCCCTGGGCTGCAGCCCAAAAAGCCTTTAAGTAGATCCGCCCCTGCATGTATTGCATGTATAACACAGCATTTGAGCATTGATACTATGACATATTACTAATTACATATTCTTTTTTCAAAATATTTAGATACTCGTTCTATGTGCCATGTCATTAAACAGATTAACTAACCAAACTGAAGCTGAAAAAGCCGATGTCATCATCATTGTTATTTCAGCAGAAAGTGTCCACTGTTTAGACATAAGCCTCCCCCAAGCCTCGTCACATCGATCGGTCCAGTGCTTCCCGCATCGAGCGGATTACCACAACCTCCACCCGAGAACCTAGACAAGTGGCAAACGATTTTAAAGCTTCTTAATTTCTTTAACTATTTTCAACAGGATTATCATAAGCTTTTCGTTAAGCCACCACCCAGTAACTGGGTAACATGATACCCCTTGGTAAGACTGGTTGTCAAACTTTTGAGCTTCTGACTACCCGTAACGACTGACAAAGTTCTATCGAACGACAGCCGGGACCAACGTCTTATCACGTTTTCCGAGGCGACGGGTCTCGATATGTAATGGATGGTCACCCACCCACGAATAAACGGCGGCAAGCATAGCTTAACCTTCGATCTAGCCTCATATGTCAGACACTATTTTGAATTTTCCATCATCGTTGTCGCTGCCAAGATAGAAAGACAATTTGTCTAGGTCCTCAGCCCAAAAAGTAAAGTCAAAATCTCACCTTTAGCCTTAATTTGCAATGATATAATCGCCTTAGCTTCTCCGTGCACGTTCCTCGCGACGACGGAGTAGGCACCGGTGTAGTCTAGCTTGGCGTGCGGTATCTCAAACCGGTATTCTGGGCCGTCACCGACACGTTTGAAGTGGCTTGCGTCCCGATAGTAGTCCGGCTGGGGGTGAGGATATTAGTTTCATATTATTTACTGGCTGCGCCCCGCGGTTTTACCCGCGTAAGTTTCGATTCCAAAAAAAAACTGGAGAGGGCCACCCTTATCACCTATTAGTGAAAAAAAAAACATAGGGACACACACAGTATAATTATATCCTTCTTATTCAGTCGAAATATCTTTTAAATTAGTCCAATATGGAGGAAATAGGCGAGAGCCAAACCATGAATTATGACCTTTTACTTAGGCTTTTTTAAAACTTTCTCCGACCGCATTTCCTCTTAAGGCTGAGGTCTTTTCCTTCTATCGCGCTCAGGCGTTCCTATGTGTACTATGTTTTTCCTTACTTTGGAGAGTAAAATTTATTATTTTCTTACCTTTAGGAAGTCTCTGAGCCAGTACACATCAGGTTTGGGGTCTCCAATGACCTCGCAGGCGATGATGACGGTGTCGCCCTCCCTGGCCTCGCTCGAGCGCGGCTTTCGTACGAACATCGGCTCCTTTGAGTACCTGTAATGGTCAAATTTTGGCTTGAATATCTTCAGGAACCTCTTGGCCTACGTTTGCGCGGACGTAAAAATATCGCGGCGGGATTTTATCGCGCGCTGGATTTTCAAATCTCGGTGTTGAGCCGAGCATTGATAATCCAACAGAGCGCATTCCAGCGCGTCAAAAAACTCACTGTTGAATTTCCAACTCTCGGCGCTAAGCAATGCGTTGAAAATCCAGAAAAGGGAAGGAGCGGGTACGACTTATAGTTCCTCGAGACCTTAGGAGGTTGTAGTGGAGTTCTTTGAGAAGGAGTTAGTACGGTGAAGTACTACCACTGTAGCATTTTCTGCCGCCAAGCTGCGTTGCGCTGGATTTGAAGGGGTACCGGTGTAATTACAGGCTCTTAAGACATTTCAACGTTATTTTTGTAGTTATCTTGTCGATCGTATCTACGCTGCCTGTAGGATAGCACATGTGCAAATAATATTCAGTGGTTCTTCTACCGTCCACTAACACTAAAATACATGCCATGTGGCATGTATTGCACTGCTACGCATTTCACGAATATCAGTGCTTACAAAGTTAACCTTGGGCAATTAGCCATACTACCTAACCTACATGAAAACTACACAACATCGTTACGACTGAAACCACCCCGGTGTTCCATCTCACACCTACGCCGGGGGTCGCGGGAACGTACGATCCTTCCGCAACCTTCGGCTGGTGCCGGCCCGCCTCTGCGGGCCCCGTCTAGTCAGGGGGGGGGAGTGAGGTTTTTGACTCCCCCCGCGACGTATAAGAGGGGCGCGCGTGGAACACATCGCGCCGCCACCTCGGGTCCTGATGTGTGGGGGGCGACGGTCGTCCCCGAGTCCGTCGCCCCTGGACCCATTTCGCACTTAAGAACACCTATCCCAACAGTCATCGGTTCTACGGTTGGCCGGCCCATTGCCACTTCAGCTCGCTTATTCTGTGGGCTATGTCGACCACTTAGGTTCTCTGTGGGATCACCTCATGGCGGATTCGATCCTTCAGAGAGATTCCAAGCATAGCCTATTATTCTATAGCTCGTTGAATTTATGGACCAGCCGTACTGTAAGTGTCCACGTTTCAGCTCCGTAAGTCAAAACTTGCAGAACGCACTGATTGAAGATCTTAGTCTTTAGGCTCTGGAATACGCGACGAGAAGACTCGACGGTGCTTCCGAAACGCTGCCCAGCCCAGCTGAATTCTTCTGTTAGCCTCCCTCTCAAAGAACCGAATGAGAACGAGATTTTATACTGAACACAAAAACTTACGGTTCATCAGGTGCATTGATCACAATAGGCGGCGTCCTCTTTTCTCTCGGCTGTGTCCCTTCCACCACAATCAATTTTCCTGACGTTGACGCTCTACCGACTTCATTGGAAGCCGTGCAAGTGTAGACTCCAGCATCTCGATACGTCACAAACGCTAGTGCCAGTTCTATCTGACCATCTCGATCGAGCGTCATGATGGCGCGCCGACTCGGCCGGAGTCGGACGCCGTCGCGGTACCATGTAACTCCTACTGATGGGTATGCTTCTACGACGGCTGATATTCGGAGCTCTTCACCTGGAAAATTGGTTGAAGATTGTGAATGGGTTGTAGGTGTTTATGAAGTGACGGAGTAAACCATCATCATCATGTACTATGGTAGGTACAGTAATCAGTAGGGGGTGCATAAACTAGTCTTCTCCTTTCCTGACTGACAAACGTCGGAAATATTGTGCCAGCAACATTTAATGTTAGTACGGGAAGCAACTTTTAGCAACTGTCGCCTAACCTTTGTTTCCAGTGAAAATGTAAGTCGACAGTCGAACGATTTTAAAATTTTTATGAAGTATTCGTTTCGCAAACGATATTCAATGCACAGAAGCGCGTTTTTATTGAATTTGTATGTAAAAAATTACGCATGTTATCTGCGGTCCGTCGCGTAGCGCGTTGTAGTGTTATGTTCATTATTAATAATTGTGGGTGAAAGTTAAACAAAAAAATTAAGCAAAAAAATTTAACTAAAATGCGACAAAGTAGTTATTATCCATTAAAAAATCGTATGAATTTACATCGCACGTTGGTGCTACATTTATATTCATTATTTTGCAGGAGCATTGTTACGCAATTTACCTTCAGAAAGTCTATACAGCGGTTCCAATCCGCAGCAGAACTCGGGAGCCACGTACGCCCTGATGCCCTTGTCCACCACGAGGCTACAACGACAGCTGACTGCCCCGGAGCTGTTCCGTGCCATCGCCTCGAACACCCCTCCATCTTCCAGGGTCGTAGGAGCGATCTCTAATGTGTGGAAGTGCTCGTCCTGGTAGGTGATGCGACGACCTTGAACATGAATATTGGAATATTAGTAGTATGTCAATAGAAGTAGCCATGTGCGTGCGTGTCTACTAGCATGCAGTTGTTCTACATGGAGGTCATCGAGGTGGCACCGCGGTAGCGAGCTAAACTGCGATCGAGTATCGCAGTGAGGCGTCTTCGGCATATAATTACTTCTTGTAACTGTTGACTTTCTAAGTGTGTAGACTAATCTGTAGGACAAATCCAGCTAAGCAGGGTATTCCTGTGCAGCTCAACAGTTGCAGGTATTATTTAGTAATCTGAACCGCGGTGACTATAAATATGTTATAATTGTACTTACTATCAAACACCAGCGTTTCGCCATCTTTGAACCACGTGAGCGTCGGGGGCGGGTTGCCGACCACCTGGCAGGTCAAACGGACCGGGTAAGTGGCCTGCACCCGCCGGTCTCGCAGTCGCATCGTGAACTGGGGTGGGTAGTCGCCTTCCGCGTCTTGGGAACGCTCTCTGGAAATGAGGTTTGATGTGTCAAATTTTAAACCTAGGTAGCTCGTAGGTGTCGTCTGTTGTAAATCTAGACGCAATCCTGACAGCCTGACTGAATGCCATGGTATAGTCAGATGCCACCTACGAAACGGCGTTAACTTTTGGGGCAACTCCACCGAAAGAGGAACTGCATTCAAAGCACAGAAAAGATGCATACGGTCCTTTTTAAAACTGCAAATATTTGCCATGAGCATTTAAATAATAGGTATTTCATTAATAGGATTTAATAGAATTCCTTGAATTTAAAAGGTAGGAAAGGTAAAAGGAAGAACAATTAAAATTAAAATAGATATTACTAAAGAAATGGCAGTGTTTGTAAGGTTGAACCCTGATCGTTTTGACCGCATAGCTGATGACGTATTTCCACGTAATAGGCGGGATAATAGTAGATAGTCTGTCTTCCTATATGTGAGAATGACTTTATTGCGCAAAAGTGTCTGCTACATAGCGCCATCAGTCATTTACCAAGGAGTTAGAAATAATTAAAATTGACCCTTCTCAAATCCATCCTAAGGTTGTCTTTAAAAGATCGCTCTTAGCGATAAGACCGCCCATTGTGTCACCCTTGTACAGTTTCTATATTTATGTCTGTAATTTATATGGTGTACATAATAAAGAGTATTCTATTCTATTCTATTGACCTTTTTTTTAAAAAAAAACTTCGAAATTGTTTACTAGACAAAGCGTATTTATACGAGTAGTGCGACGGAATATTTAAAGGAGAAAGGAATTTCTTGAATATTTTTATATGGATTAGAAATTAGAAAAAAATGACATTTAATTTTTAATTTATTAATTATTTTTATTTAATTCCAATATGAAATATTGACTGCTTCTGCAGTCTTCTTCTTCAGTCACAATTCTTCTGAATTGTGTATGATATACTTAAATAACTATCGTAGTACTTCATAATTATATTGTAATTATATTTAATCAATATTTACATTGACATTGTTTATCTTTTATATTATGTAGATACATCTCTAGTGTAGGTAGGTATTTTGTACTTTTGCATGCCTTTAGAGGGGCAATTCTACTAATTTTAACAATGTTCACAGTCTGATCTCAGTCTCAATATGTCAAAAAATACTTCAAATTTCCCTACATTTTGACAAGTTTTTGACATTTCTTTGTCGCTGAGATGAGACTGCGACTAGATTTTGAACGTTTTAAATTACGAGAATTGGCCTTCTGGTTAAATATGGCTGTTGCTAACTATGTTTTTTATGTCACCGTGTTTTGTACCCATATTTGCAAAATAAATATCTTATTTTATCTTATCTCGTTTCTCCTGGCCATTACTGACTTTTGAAGGAAAACATCGTGAGGAAACCTGTACTAACAATGAACTAGCTTTTGCCCGCAGGTTCGCCTGTAGTTCTAACGAGATAAAGTTCTATGTCTTAACCCAATTTATAGCCTAGCCATAGTCATCGAAATCTATTAAGGCGTGGAATGGCAGCAGACAGAAAGACATAGTTACATTCGAATTTATTATATTAGTATGTTAGTTCTAACATTCTAACAAAATTTACCTAATTTAAACCAAATTTATAGATAAATAGATAAAAGTGCTCTTTTCATTTCTGATTTACTTGTAGACATGTAAAAGCTATGGCAGCACGCCACAAAATTAAAAAAAAATTGAGTTGTCGTTCGTTCGAGAGTGGCTGGCAATCGCAGCGATGCGATTGGACTATCGGATTTATAAGTACCTACCTACGTAGCTTAAACGTGCTGGTGACGAGACGGAGCTATACAAATGACCGATAGCTCCATCCCCCTTGTTCGGACTGGAATCATGATAGCATTAATACTTCGTAATACGACCCCAGTACGTGATTAATAAATACTGTAATTTAAACAATTAGAAATATACTTTAGTATGTGAATTGCAAGCATGATATGGGCAGGAACTACGCTATAGCCTCGTTCCATGAAGTTAAAAGTTAAAACCATGCGGCCTACTTTCCGCAAAATTGTTTTTTGTAGTTAGGTCAAAACCTCTGCATTGCACCACATGACGTAGTATATAATGGTGGGTGTATGCAAGTACAGTGTGCAACAGGTCGGAAACGCGGACCAATCGTGTCCCTCAGTTATAGTAATTAGCTGACCCACCATTGCTTAAGTGGTTGAGATTTTTTAGAATACGAATCGGTAGAATTTTATAATTCTTTTATATTTTATTTGAGCAAAGTACAGACGCCAGCACATCAAGCTACTACAATCTGTCAAATTTCTTTAATAGATTTTCAACTCTATCGCTAAAGTATAAGGTTCAATGTTGATTGGGAAAATTTGACAGTTTCGGGTAGCTTGATGTGCTGGCATCTGTACCTAAATCTATATAAATTTTATTTACACCATTTATAACTGAATAACGGCTGGACCAATTTTTATGATCTTTGATTTATTGGATTTGTTTCCGCCCCGAATAGCAGAATAACTATTGAAACATGGGAAAAATTCACAAAAAAAAACTGTGTCGGTAGTGTCGGTATGAAGTTCGCTGGTAAAATATAAAATGTATTTAGGTGTATATCAGATAATTAATTTATAGGTATGTCAGTCACCGCAAAGGGTTACCGCTGGCCCGGAACATAAATGGCTAAGGAAGGAACACGGGTGGGTTTTAGTCAGTAAGAGTCTGACACTCCCTTTCGCTCCACCCAGAGCGGGAGGAGTCATTTGATGATTTCCCATCCCGAAAAAAAAAAGCTGTATATCAGATAATTAATTTATAGGTATGTCAGTCATGGTTTCATTTTAATGGGAAATAATATTGCTTCCGAAAAACAAATTAACTTTCAGCGACGTTGAATGTAAATACTAACTACGCTGTGTTAAAATGAATTAAAGAATAATTAACCAAAAAAAAAATTGAATTTAACTAACAAGAATGAGCTTATTCAAATTACAATTCTACGCAAAATAATCTGTACATTCAAATAATAAACTAGGTTTCCAAACAAAAATATTAAACTTCCGAAAAAAATACCAAGTTTCCGAAAACATAATTTATGAACGAGCGAAGGGCACCCCGTTCATATTTATTACATTTTTGGCAAATAAATCGCGAACGCAGATTAACTAGGAAGGGCAGCATACATCGATGCGTAAAGGCTCCATCAAACAAGCGCGACACGACACGTGACAAAAGCACCGCAAGTCACGCAACGAGCGGTGCCTTTGTGTCGCGCGCGATTATGTCGCGTGCGCGTGTCGCGCCTGTTTGTAGGAGCCTTAAACTGTAACCATGAATTCGGCATATCATTCTAGACACCCTAGCGTAGATATGTAATTATGCGACGAATAATTTCAACTCAGGTGGGTTCAGATTTCAGAATCACGTAGGTATGTACCTACTGAATCCCTTTGTGACAGGTCGCGGGTCGTTGTCCCAGCCACCCTGTACACCTAGCACTAGACTTATTGGGTTGGATACCTTCCAACCAAGGCCATTGATCGTGAGAAGCCAAGAACGTGTTACTTAATCATCATAAACTATAACCTATTATAGTATCACGCAAATTAAATAAAAATTTTAGCTACCTAATTATAACGATGTATCATTTTTGAAAACTTGATTAATTTTAAAAATAGAATAATTAAAAAAAATTAGTAGATGATTAAGTAATTTATTTTTTCTTGATTAAAAATTTTTGGAAAAATAAGTTAAAACAGGTTGTGAAAAAAGTTACGCGTTCGAAATCCACGCAAAATACTCAGGTAGGTATAGTAGAGATGATTATTGCTTATGTTCACCAACATTTAAATCAACTGATTAAATATTTAATCAGTTCTATATTTAAAATTTCCTTATAGAATAAACCAACTGTTAATATACCTAACCGGTGGTTTGAATGTTGGTGAACTCAGGCCTTGTACCTAAGTAGAGATAGAGATCTCTTCTATTGAATTGCCTGCAATTTTAATCAATCAGTGTAGTACGGTTGTCATTCATTTATTGGAACCGTGACAGGACAGAGATAAAAGATTCCTATTTACAAACAGCAACACCAAAACATTGACCTGAGTTCCATGCTTATGTAAATAAATAACATTCGTTATATGGATAATTCAGGTAAGTATAAATAATGACTCGATGTCCGAAAATTAAAAAAAAATTGGAAATTCCAAAGTACACAACTCAGAATGCTCATTTAATCGTATAAAAAACCATAGATATTATATTAGTTAGTTTTTGAGTTGAATAAAAGAGCAATTTTCAATAGGGTTCCTCCTATGGGTGAAACGAATCTATTAAATCAAAATTGACTCAATTAATTGTTTTTTTCGCAAGTTACAATGTTTTTAGGTTTTACACTTGTGTGACGGGAAATTTTTTAGAAATATTTTGATGATTTTTTCTTTTTGAAAACTATTTATTATCTATACAATGGTATTATAAGGAATTTATACTCCTGCTAGTACGCAGAACCTACTTAATTACAATAGAAACAGTTGTAGAAAGGAGGCAAAAAAAGAATCCGTCGTAGATAAAGTACTCTCTAATGCTTCGGTCTACAGCTAGTGCGGCTACGGTCGTAGATAAAGTACTCTCTAATGCTTCGGTCTACAGCTAGTGCGGCTACGGTCGTAGATAAAGTACTCTCTAATGCTTCGGTCTAAGGCTAGTGCAGCTACGGTCGTAGATAAAGTACTCTCTAATGCTTCGCAAGAAGAGTCGTATAATAATAATTACCTACTTAAGCTTGCTGTCATTATTAAAATGTACAAGTTACGGTGCAAAGCAGACAACCGTTTCCGACAAATTCGCAAGCAACATAATCGACTCACAATTAAAATTCGACCATATCAGTACCATTCCTAATATTACAATAACCCTTTGAAAGACTTACCTCTTTAGCTTAGCATCAGCTTCCCAGATCAGTCTATCCGTCACAACGGCCACCCTCGCGTAAGTAGACGCCCTTCCGTGAACATTGGACGCCTCACAGCTGTACCTCGCCTCATCCTCGATGCTAATGTCCTTGATGGTCAACGAACAGTCTTGACCGTTGTACAGACTCGTCATCCGGCTCTCTTCCTCAATCTCGTGACCATTCTTCATCCAAACTATTTCAGGCAACGGCTTGCCCTTCACACTGCAGCTGAGGTTTGCTGTCTCGCCAGCTAACACCTTCAGTTGTCCTGGTAGGATGTCCACGAACTCCGGCCTGTCGCCCGCGAGGCCGATCCCAACCGGTGCTGAAGTCGGCACTGACTCTCCCCACCCGTATCTGTTCCTAGGAGTCACTCGGAAGTGGTATTCCTCTCCTTGTTTCAAGTTGAATGCGTCGAAAGAGTTTAGCGGGGTGATTCCAAGTTCCACCCAGCGCGCGCCTCCTTCTTTGCCGAGCAGCCAGCTCTCTATTTTGTAGGCGAGGACTGGTGCCGTGTCCCGAGGGTCGGCTTTCGGCCAGGCGAGAGAGACCCAGTTGTTACCTCCGTCCACGACGCTCGGCTCACCCGGGATGCGATCCGGCACGGCTAAAACGAGAACCGATGCGGCACTGACCTTAAAGAATACTTGACGATATGCCAGCCGAGACTGCCAGATGACTTATAGTATTGATTTGAGATCGATCGAGCCAGAATTGGCAGGTTAAGCTAAATATAAATAGTGGGTATGATCTAATGATTTGTTGCTGAGTGTCCAAGACTGCCGTCATCGCTATGATGACTGATTGATGAATGACGCGTGAATAGGTTCCTGTCAGCAAGAATCTATTACATAATACTTTGGGTTGCTCTCCTGGAAGATTTTGCGTCTGGCGTATCAGTATTGATTAAAGTTATTTAATGTTAGCCCTCTCAGTTTCCAGAAGCATATTAAACTAATTGAACGGTAAACTGAGATCGTACAAAATGATTAAAACTATGGATGGAAACTGGAAGTTTTGTTTATAGTAGAGTAGAGCATATAACATTAGAGCGTTGAACTCCAAAGCAATGACCTCCCTCCCCGGAGGTCAGGTGCCTTTTGAAGGTTTCCCCCCGAAAACAAAAAAAAGGTATAGCCTGCCAACTCTACGGAAAATACTGGCGCGACGTTTATGTTATGTTGTTATACTTACATTTGTATTTCCTTTCACCAATGGACATGGAAGAGTCATCCATTGGATACGTCCAGTCTGATATGAGATTTTCAGAAGTCACTCGTTGTCTTACCTGAGACACGAAACAAGTTCATATTAAAGTACCTATACAACATAAGATTAAGTTAACCCTAAAAACCTAAAATTGAATCATTAATCAGCCTGCAACTGCAACCTTCCCACTGCTGGGACACAGGCCTCCTCTCTGTGAGTAGTCGGTCATAATACACCACGCGGACCCAGTGCGGATTGGTGAATGTCACATGTCTTCGAATTTTTGTATTCCCACACGATTTTTTCCTTCACCATCATCATCATCTGCCTAGCCTTTTCCCAACTGTTGGGGTCGGCTTCCAGTCTAACCGGACGCAACTGAATGCCACTATTTTACATGGAGCGACTGCCTATCTGACCTCCAAAACCCAGTTACTGGGTATTACGATACCCCTTGGTAAGGCTGGTTGTCAGACTTTCGGGCGATTGATTGTTTTCAGATTTTTTCCTTCACCGTTTTGAGAAAAATGGTGATGAAATGAAATACCAAAGTATAGTATTTTGCCTAGTGTTGCCCAAATGCAAGACCAAGACAAGACCTTAGCCAGTCTTGGTCTTGGTCTTGCGTCAATACACCTGGTCTTGGTCTTGGTATTGCGCTCTCAGTCTTGGTCTTGGTCTTGGTCTTGCAGCAAGAGTCTCGCAAGTCTTGCGAGACTCTACTACTTAGACTAGACTACATTCAAATACCTATTAGCCTATTGCTGGGTGGCAGCCGTGGCAGGGATATCGACGCGCAACCGCTTACCATGGATTCAGTAAATAATTCTGGACCCCCCTGCGTTAAAATTTTTCGTCGGCTTTTTCTTAATTTTTACGTTTTTTTCTGCAATTTTTTTTTTACTGTAAACTGTATAAAATCATTATTTCTATCTGACCCAATGCGATTTTTAATTAAAAAAATAGTAAATTCACTTGTTTCACTTAAAACAGCAATGTAAATAAAACTCGAAAGGGCTACCTGATCAGCTGTATTTCTAAAGTTCATTTGCGAGGTCAACACTATCTTCGTACCTACGCTATTCGCTTTCAAATGCCGCGACAAAGGGACCGCAGCGCCAAGCGGTCTCCTCGTATTATTAACGCACTTGAAAATAAACTTTAAAATTATTACAATAAAGTGCATAAATGCTTGAACCTGACAAAAAATGCGGAAGATGGCGGGAATCTCCGCACGGCGTCGCGGCGTCTTTGTCGGTAAATTATCAGATAAGTAGGTACGTAATACACTGACCGACTAACAGTTTATTCGCGGAACGTCATATTTTACCAATCAACCATGAACCGTAATGCTTTAGCGATAAAGTTGAAAATCTGTTAAAGAAATATGGCAGATTGTAGTAGCTTGATGTGCTGGCGTCTGTACCATAACATCGGCGCTACTAGTACTAGACCTACTCGACTCGCTGTTAGTTTTAAATTTTGCTGAATAAAAGAATAATATAAACTTTGAAACATAAATACCTACATAATTTTTACCAACCTACTAACGTTAGATCTGCACAATAGACTTATACAAGTATAAAATAATACTATAAGTAGATAATACCTACAAGGTATGAAATGAACTTTGCTAGAAAGTTATGCTAGGTACATTTTTATCACATATGGGAACAAATTTGTAAGTAACACGCTACCTACCTACTTAATAAATAGTCAAAATATATACGTATAATAATCAATACAATACCTTTTAGTGTTATGACGATACGGTTTTGATACTGGGGAACGTCTATCAAAATCGGGATTGAAACCAAATACCTACTATAACGCCCAAATCTCAGTTTGACTAAACTGCGAGACGCAAGAGTCTTGCAGGCTTAGTCTTGTTCTTGCTCAAGTCTTGCAGGGTTCAGTCTTGGTCTTGGTCTTGCTACAATAAGTAGGTCTTGGTCTTGGTCTTGCAAAAATGCAAGAACAAGACCAAGACTGCAAGACCAAGACCGATTTTGGGCAACACTAATTTTGCCTGGGTTCGAACGCACGACCTACGACAAGTAAGTCCGACCCTAAGTAACCACTGGGGTAGTTGTTTTCATAATAATTAAAAAAAACAGTGGTACTCCGGGAGTGTCGACAGAAGTGAAAACAAAACACAAACAAAATACTTTGTCATCACTCACTGACATATCGGAATTACATTAAAATCGAGTACATTCCGAGGACAGCCGAAAACATCTGAAGCGGGTATTTTTTGAATCGTCTTATAAACAAAACATGCGCCGTGTCGCTTACGGTAACAGTGGCGCGAGTTCAATGGTTTTTTTCTCATCTCGAAAAATGCCCAACGCGCCTAAAGTCTTCACTTCAAAAAGTTTTCCTAATGGGACCAAATCTGAAATCGCGAAAATCAACAGCTATACTGTCCCTACATTTGTTCACAAAAAGTAGGTATGGAACTTCAATATTTTTATTGGTACTTACCACAACAGTAACAAAGGCTCGGTCGCACCCATACGCGTTCCTAGCGAGTATGCAGTAGGTGCCCGCGTCCGAAACTAAAGATCTCTTGAGAGTAAACTTGACGTAGTCATCTGAAGTCATCTTACAGACTCGCTGGTTCGTTGTAATGTCGCGGATGCCTTTCATGAACACCACTGTTAGAAATAATAAACAAATTACAATACAGACAAAAAGTTTTCATATTAGTTGAAAAAAAAGATTGTTCCAAAATTGGCAACGGAATCGAATGTCTCGGTTGTTATATTTCAACATCATCTGCCAAACTTTTTCCCAATTATGTTGGAGTCAGCTTTCAGTTCAACCAGATGCAGCTGTATGCAGATGAACATCAGTATTTTACATGGAGCGACTTACTTTATCTGACCTCCACAACACATTAACTGCGTAATTACGGTACCCCTTGGTAAGACTAGTTGTCGGCAAACGTAGCTATATTACAGTAATGGTGGTTTTCCTTTTTTTTGTTGTATTTTTCAGTAAATAGTATGTTCAAAAAATGAAATAATCACAATAATTTTATCAGTTAATGTAAGGTTATATTATTAAATACCTCATGTTGTAATAATTTTGAGAGGCCCGTGGCTAAATAATAACAGCCGCACAGGTCGATCGATCAGGTTAAGCTACGCTTACCGCGGTTGGTCTATGGATGGGTGACCATCTTTATGTAAGTACCCGTGACCCCTCTGTGCCACGGAAAGAACGGGTCCCAGCTGTCATTCAGGAGGTAGTCAGAAGCCCGAAAGTCTGACAACCAGTCTTACCAAGGGGAATCGTATTACCCAGTAACTGGGTTGTAGAGGTCAGATAGACAGTCGCTCCATGTAAAATACTGGTATTCAGATGCATCCGGTTATACTGTACTGTACTGTTAACAATGCAAAATGCAAGGTTCCCCGCGCATAGAGTTTAGCGGCCAGTCGTCTTCCACGGGCCGTGCCCATGGCAATAACAGTCAATCAGTCGGTCAGGAACTTGAATTTTGTACAGGGTTATTGGTAAAACATTAACAACCTCTTAAAAGGTCATTGTACATTATGAGCAACTTTTACTATGGCCCCAAATCTGAAATCGCGAAAAAAAAATCAGCTGTTCACAACATCAAACAGGCGCGACACGCGACGCGAATCGCGCCCGACACAAAGGCACCGCTCGTTGCGCGAATTGCGGTGCCTTTGTGTCGCGTGTCGTGTCGCGCCTGTTTGAAGGAGCCTTTATGCGAACATAAATGTATTGGGGGAATACACTACTTATAAGAACCAACAAGAGCGAGCCAGTATTATTAATAAAGTAAATTAATATTTTTGTTTTTGTTACAGATATTAATGGTTGTAATTTATTGTCAAAATTAATTAAAGAATTAAATGTTTATTTATTATATTTTATCTCCCAAAGTTAATTTTATTCATAAAATGTTGACATCTTTTCTGAAATAAAAACTCTTTGCTAAGATTTAAAAAAGTACCGTTCGTTTTGACGGAGCATCTTGATAAACCGTGCGATTTACTTTACATTACCGCACAAGTGCGTAATGAGATACATTACGATATTGAAATTGGTGAAATAAGAGACCCTTTACGAGCAAATATGTTATAAAAATGAATTAACCACCATATCTATCAACTTCGTAACCCGACGGCCTATGAAAATATTTGTCTAACAGTTTGCTCACCCTCGATGAAAGGCGCAAAGTTAAGGATATGTGTTTGCTTTATGACATTACGGACATGGGCTACTCGATAGACGCATCGATTGCCATTCGTCACACGACGACTAATTACGCCAAAACTATCAGCTATGAATGATGAACCCTTCGTATGCCACGTGGATCCACGCGAGACACAATGGCTTTTTAATTGTTTCTGTAATTACGGCATTCAACCAGTTAAACTAAAATGCTATAGAATATAATTTACAATTAAAAGTCGTTCAAATTTTCTTTGCATTTACGTCGCACAATTGTGCTTCTGTCTCGTTTACTGAAGAAAAACGATAAACTTTAAATTGAAATACGAATAATCTCTCACCTTTTGGCTTCGGCTCTCCTTGCACCCTGAATGAAATATTAACATCTTCGCCCACAGAAATGAGGATATCTTTCTCGGGTCGGCCAACAATGATGGCAGGCTTTCCTTCCAGCTCGTTGGTCACCACAGTAATCGCAGCATTCATGTCCACATTACCGTGATTACTCCAAGCTCTGCACGTATACATTCCTGATTCTTTTTCGGTGACGTCCGAAAGTGCTAGAGTATATAAACCCTGCTCCACAAATGTTCTTGCGTTTCTGTATATCTCGGTGACGGAGCGGCCTTCTCGCAGCCATTCTACCCTGGTAGGACAGCCTCTGATCTCCACCTGGAGGCCTATTGTGCCTCCTCGGGCGACTTTGTAATCCGATAAAACGTTGGTGAAGTGTGGACGGCGGGACTCCAAACCTTGACGGTTGAAATGAGAGCGTTCTCTTGTGGCTATGTTTGGGCTGAGGCGGCGTTCCTTACCTGAAATTGAATAGTTAAACATTATATTCAGTAATTAATATTGTGGAATATATTAATATATGTATATTTCAATATAAATATAATATAATATAAATATAATAAAATAATAATATTAGTTACTATATTAATAAATATAGTGAAGTAGTGATTATAATTTTTTCATAATATTTCGTAGTACTAGCTTTTGCCCGCGACTTTGTCTGCGTGCATTTTGTATTATATCTAGGCAAAGTAGCCTATGCTAAAGATCTTAGGCTACCTATCGTCAAATTTCATAACGATCGGTTCAGTGGTTTTGGCGTGAAAAACTTTCGCATATTTAATAATTGTATGGATTTACACTACAAAAATAGTTTTATAACATGAGCATAAGTTTTGTTATTTAAAATCATGTAGCTAACTTGTCAAAATACAGTTTATTTTCATTACAAAGTTAGGTAGGTAGATACTTTTCCATTCATTGCTGTAATTGAATACCGTTCCCTTGTTATGACCTATATATAATAGACGCATCTATAACTCTTTCGATGCATTAGGGTGAGGGATGTTGTAAGCTCAAACAGGATAAATCAAATTCAACAATCAAAAAGTGTTCGTTTAACTCGTGTGTTCCTTTATTAGGGTCAATAATAGTAAACAGAAATGTGTACCTACCAAATAACTTCAAAACATATAGTTTTGAGTTTGTAACGAATGGTATTATACGAAATGTTTTAGAAGCGTCCGCGACAAAAGAGCAGCGTCTGATTACGGCTGTGATTCCCGCGAGACTGGCCGGCGGGACCGGGACTTGTCCGCCGCCAACTATCTATTTTGTATTAAGGCTCTTTCAGACAGGCGCGACACGACACGCGACACAAAGGCACCGCAAGTCGCGCAACGAGCGGTGCCTTTGTGTCGCGCGTGATTATATCGCTTAGAAAGATATATTAATGATTCTAATGATTATAATTCTCTAATTATGTACCTGTTATTGTCGCGAATCATATTATGATCAAGATACAATCTGACACTGACCTGCAAATTGCAAAAAACGTAAGAAAATTTGAATTTCGCGGTCTACCACTATCCATTCACCTTAAAACATGAGAAGAACTCACAAAAAAATGAAGATAACCATTTCAAGATTTATTGATTCTGAGGCGGTATGAAGTTCGGCCGGGTCGGTTAATATACATATAAATAAAACTAAGTCGAGTTAGTTACACCATTTATAACTCAAGAACGGCTGAACCGATTTTTATGATCTTTGATTTGTTGGATTTGTTTCCGCTCCGATTAGCAGAATAACTATTAAACCATGGGAAAAAAAATCACAAAAAGGGAATATAATTCACTTTCTCATACATTCGTTCTTATTAATCTGAGGCGGCACGGAGTTCGCCGTTCAGCTTGTTTTAAATAAATATAATAATAATGGAACTCACCGGTGTAACTAACAACATGGGTGATTTGATCCGTCCATACGGAGTTCTCAGCTTTGCAGGTGTATTTCCCACTGTCGTCGGGAGTGGGTGAGCTGATTGCCAGCCTGCACACTCCGTCTGCGAGGTAGTAGGCTTGGTACCTCTCGTAGGTGGATATCGGCTTGTCATCCTTTAGCCACGTGATCGTTGGAAGAGGCTGGCCGCGGATTCGGCACTCGAGTACTAGCTCGTTTTCGGCGAGGTGGTAAGTGTCTGCGTGGAAAATAAAAGGTTAATATAATAGTTATTGGCGTTCTAGTAGACGACCGGGAAAATCTTTTAGAAAGCCATACTATCCTTCCATCCATAAATAAAAAAACCGGCCAGGTGCGAGGTGGACTCGCACACAAGGGTTCCGTATCACAGTACAATAATTAACATTGCATAAAAAAACACGTTTTTCGTTTGGGGACCCCTTTATTTTTTTAACTTTATTATATCGGCGATAGAAATACACAGACTGTGAAAATTTCAATTATCTACTTATTACGGTTCATGAGTGTCGGCCCGCTGACATACAGACATACAGACGAGACGGACGGACGAACAGCGGAGGCTTAGTTCTGTTTTTATTGGAACCCTTGAGAAAAGGAGGAGCAATATTTATAAATTTTCAAAGTTGAGTTCATTTTTGACTGACTCAAGAAAAACCTAACTAACAGGTAAAGGATTATTGCACAAAAAATGTACTTGTTTGGCATCAACATAGCACATGTTTATCTTCCATACATTTCTATTAGCCTTAATCACAAAAATCACTTTCTCCCTAGTCATAGGTAATATCTAAACTAATAATATAAAGACCAGATTTGATACTTTGTATGTTTGTTTGTTGCCGTTTCACAATAAAGCGGCTACCTAAACGGATTTGGATAAAATTAGGCACTTGGGTAGACCATAACTTGGATATAGGAATCATAGGATGCTGTTTATATAATACCTAGATGTATATATAATAATATAATATAACAAATAAATCTTTTTTCCTTTTTAATATTATATAAAAATATATACTTAACTTAGGATATAACCCTGAAGAATTTTCCCCTACCAAAAATAAAATTGTTCAACATGCTTAGAGAACTATTCACTTCAAAAAGTCTGAGTCTTTTGTAAATGTTTAATCAAATATAAATCATCCGTCAGCGTCGCCTTTTCCTACGTTGGAGAACATCGTAAGAAGAATGCCAAAATGGTAAAGGAACATTCTCCCATGCTAATCTTTTAGACAAAATTTAATGAACTGGGCACTATTCACAGGAAAAAGATGCATTTTCCATTCAATCTATTCAGAGTGCCTATATAAATAATTATTTCGGGTACGCATCTTAGCTAACGACGCCCCTAGAAACCTTGAAAATAGAGTAAATTCATTTCAATTTAGCCCTAACCGTTCTTACCGTACAACGTACGTAAATAGCAGTGACTGTAAATGGTATTAACAAAGTGAACGGAACCGCTACCTGTAAGAATTGCTTCAAATTATCTCCTTATCTTACAATGTAGTTCTTTCAACATTTTCCTGACAGAGGGCGACTCTTACCCGAACAGGTACTGTTTTGTGACGCAAAATATATATCACAGATTTGACATATCATATCTTTAAAGTTGCCAGTTAAAAATAAATTATTAGCCTATTTACAGGTTTATACTGCGTCCGAAACTTCAGCATTTTAATGGATTATTAACATATTATGATAAAAACAAGGGAAGTACGAGTAGTCAATGGAAACTATGATGTTTTGAGTTTACGCAGTCACAAGCGCCGCCTTTGTGGCCGGAGAACTAAATGAACTGTAGCCTATAGTTTAGTTAGTTCTCCGGACAAAAAGATGGCGCTTGTGACTGCGTAAGGGATAGCTCGGTGAGTCATACGGGGTGGTGACCTTCAGGTGGTATTAGGAAATGTTATCAACAGTTTGGGTATATTTTGCGTGAGTCATCGTTACACACTTAGGTAAGTTTTGGTGAGAGTTCAAGATTAAAAAAAACTTAGCTAAAGGACTCACACATAGAAATAGGTATCAACAAGTCTGATTCTCTAAAGGGTAGCCAGGGTAACAGGTGTATACCTGTATAGCTTTTTAGCTAATTATTCGAAGATAAATCGTATTCTTTCTAATAACTTACTAATACTTCATCATCAGCCTATAGCAGTCCACTGCTGGACATAGGCCTCCTCTAATGAGCGCCATAGCGCCCTGTCTTCAGCTTGACGCATCCAGCATCTGCCTGCAGTCTTTCGCAGATCGTCATCCCACCTGGCCGGAGGGCGTCCTACACTACGTTTGCCGAGT
Organism: Luperina nickerlii; assembly: GCA_963855955.1. Lineage (NCBI taxonomy): Eukaryota > Metazoa > Arthropoda > Insecta > Lepidoptera > Noctuidae > Luperina > Luperina nickerlii. The sequence goes on from OY979662.1 coordinate 8,223,304, forward strand.
CGCGGTCTCCACTCAAGAACTCGTACTAATACTTACTTATATCTAATATTAGAAGGAGGTAGTGAGTTCGTGTGTAGAGGGTTCGGAATTACTCATCTGAGTGCCGAAAATGTTTTCGCTGATACAAAGCTAGACTATTGCCGAATGACATATAGTATGTTGAATCAAGAAACTTTACGCGGACGAAATCGAGTGTAGAAATGATATTATTGAAAAATAATAATATATTGGTAGAAATGGTGGTTCTGTTTGGCGGCTATTAATAAAACTTAAAACGTTTCAGATATATTCGAGTCTTATATAGCTTTTCCCTTTTGGCAATTATCAATTATTACGACTTGACGAAACGTCGAGATTTCTATACTATAAATAAGTTTATTATGAATGTATTATTGGTACACGTAAACCTTCCGAAATAAATTCTTAGAATGATCGTGAACACTGCATCAAAATCCGTTGCGGAGTTTAGAAGAATAACGTGGTCACATGTAGACAGGATAAGCGACTTATTTTATAGCGATTAATTTATTTATAGGTATACAGAGTGGATTTTTGAGACGGGGCAGTACCATAATCGATATAGCTACAGGAAAAGGATTTTAGGAACCTGTCCATACCTTATATAGGGTGTCTCAATAAGAGTGCACTTTTTCATTTTAAAATAAAAGCATGTATTTTATGAGAGAGTTGTGATATTTTTATTGGATTGTAAAGAAGATATGTTCCGATTAAGTATGGAATAAAATATCCAGCAAATGGCCCCCATGGCTCTGATGACAGGCCATCACTCTTTTCATGAAATTATCCATGTCTTTTACACAGAGTTGTGGCTGTATCTCACCGATGACGCGTTGGATCTCTGATTTGAGCTCTGGAATTGTTTCTGGTTATTTCGTATAAACCCGAGATTTCATAAAACTCCAAAGAAAAAAATCGCAAGGCGTTAAATCGCACGATCTGGTTGATACATTAGGTGCACTTTCTCGGCTGAAAAGAGTTTTCGAGCGGTTTCAGCGTAACTTTCCCATTTTTGTGAAGAGTTTTCACAATTATAACGCGTTGTTCTTTCGAAACGCGCTCCATTTATAATAATCGGAATAAACATAGGTGACGGCTGTCGAATTTCAGATGTCCATTTGAACGAAAAAAAAATTATTCAAAATTTAAAAGTTTATTATAGTCAGTCAAGTCATAATAAGGGGCAATATTCACAAAAAACAGTTTCATACCAATTGATACTGTTTCTTTTAAGCATCAGAAAACTCTACCGGATCAAATTAATAATAATAATAAATTTATTCAGACAACCAATGATCCATTATATTAAATTTATATTGTTAGTATGACCTAAAAAACTATGTTAGTAGGTACCTAATAACTAAGAGAGACTTAGGCCTCTGGGTGAGGCTCCACACCAGTGGGCTGTCTTATTGCCTATTACCCTCAGGATGCTGTTACTGCTCCCATGCAATCTGCTGTGAGGCTGTCTTTTTGCGCCAGGTGGCATCAAAGCCGTCTGTGCGCGACTCAGCGAACATTGTTGACGCACTGCAGAAGCGTGGCAGACGTAACAGCGCCCTGTAGGCATTGTTAAACTGGATGCGCATAGAATTGTAACCCCTTTGGGTATATCTGAACCACAGTCTCGCTGAGTACAGAGACGTACAATACGCTTTGAAGAAAGTTACTAAGTTATCAAATGAGATTTGAGTAAGTACTAGAAAATTCATAAAACGCAAAAAAAACCTTTACCCATACAATTCGTAAGAAATGAGACGTTTACTTGTTTTTTATGGTGGATAGACTGGCCTCTAGTAGCAGAAGGAAATAAATACATATTTAAACAATTTTTCTCTAACGATAAAAAAATAATAAAGTTACTTACCGCGAATAGATCTCGTGAAGGTCGGTGGAATAGGTGAGGCTTCGAAACTCGGATAGACCTTCAGGTTGGCAGACGTATTGACGGATCCGTTCTCATTCTCCACTGTGCAACTGTACTCAGCAGAGTCACTCACGACTGCATTAAAAACCTCCAAAGTAATGAGTCCATCCATAAACTTAGTTTTATACTTCAATTTATTGTCCAACAGCACGCCATTCTTATACCACGTAATATTAGGATCCGAAGATGATAGAACACTGCATGTCAGTTTGACTCGGGAGCCTTCGACAGCAGTTCTATCTGTGAGGTAAGTAGAAAAAACTGGTTTACGCTTTAGGTCCCTAGAGAGCCCTGAACGTTTTTCAGATATCAGGCTTCTAGCTTCGCTTAGAGCTTTCGATCTGTGCCTATCGATTCTTCTCTCAGAATCGCTTCTGTCATACCTCTCTGTTCTTCTTTCAGATTCACTTCTATCAGGCTGAGGTGGGGCAGATGATCTTAGTTGCGAGTCCAATTTGATCGTTTGAGCTTTGTATATTGTAGCACTTCTGCCTAAAGTTTCCCTTTCAGAGAACTTTTCATGTTCAAATGTTTTCTCTCTGTAGCCAGAAGGCCTCATAAACTCCATGGTGTAATCTCTGTGGTTGTGGTCAACGAATTTGGCTCGGTCATCGGACTTTTGTCTAGTTGGTTCATAATTATACTCTCTGATATAGTGATCTTCTCCATCCGTTTCTTGGTTTGCAGAGACGTCACCGTTTTGTTTCCTTTTAGGTTTAGATTCTCCTGACGTGTCTACCTCTGAGGTTGAAATAGGCCTCGAAGTTGTTTCATTTAAGTCTTTCTCTATTTCTCGTCGCCTTTCTTCTCTTTTTCTTCTGTCTGTTTCCCTAATTTCTTGTTCACGTTTTTCGTATTCTTCTTGTTCTTTTATCAGACGGAGTTTTTCTTCTTCTTTTCTCTTTTTAACAGCGTCTTTTCTAGCTTTTTCCGCTTCTTCGGCTTCTGTTTTCAAGCGTGCTTCTTCTTCTTCTCTTTTCTTTTTAGTTACCCGTTTCTTTTCTAACCTGGCCTTTTCTTCGTCTTCACGTAATTTTTCTTCTTGCTGTTCTTTTTCAAGTTTCTGAATTCTTTTCTTTTCCCTCTCTCGCTTTTCGTCTTCTTCCTGCTTTAATCTTTCGTCTTTCTCTTTAGCTTCTTGTTTTTCTTTTTCTTTTAACCTTTCATCATCCTTGCGTTTTCTTTCGGCTTGCTCCTCTTCCTTAACAGTTTTATCTTCCTGCTCTAGTTTTATCTTTTCTTCTTGTTTGCGTTTCTTTTCGGCTGCTTTTTTCTCTTTTTCCCGTTTTTCTGCTTCTTTATCTTTTTTAAGCTTCTCTTCTTCTCGTTTCTTATCGGCTTCTAATTTTTCCTTTTCTTTTTCTTTTATTTTGGCTTCTTCCTTTATTTTGAGTCGTTCAGCTTCGATCCTTTCTTTTTCGCGTTTTTCCGATTCTAATTTGTCATACCTATCTTTTATTTCTTGTTCTAACTTTGCTTTTTCTTTTTCTAATTTAGCTGCTTCTGCCTGTTTCATTTCTGCGTCGTTCTTGGCTTTTTCTTCTTCTTCCTTGCGCTTCTTAGATTTTGCCTTTTTGAGCTTATCGGCTTCATCTTTTTGCTTTTTGGTAAGCTCATCTTGTTTCACTTTTTCATCCTGTATCAGTTTTTCCTGTAAACGCTTCTTTTCAAGTTCTTGTTCTTTCTCACGTTTTTCAGTTTCTTGTTTTTCTATTTGTGCTTTAGCTTCTAGCTCTGCTTTTGCTTTCTCTAATTTGGCATCCTCTTCTGCTTGTTTGATTTCAGCTTCTTTTTTAGCTTTTTCTTCTTCCTCTTTAAGCATTTTAGATTTTTCTTTTTTAAGCTTATTGGCTTCATCCTTTTCTAGCTGTGACTTTTCTTCAGTACGCTTCTTTTCACTGTCCTTTTGTGCTTCAAGTTGTTCTAGTCTCTCTTTGTCTTCTTTCCCCTTTTCAATTTGAGATAAGTTAACCTTTTGTTTTTCTTCTTCCATACGCAACTTTTCAATTCCCTCTTTGTCCTCTTTGAGATGTTCTTCCTTTAGTTTTCTTTCGGCTTCCATTTTCAATTTGTCTTCATCCTCTTTTTTCTCCTTTTTAGAGTGTTTTTTCTTTTTAGAATCTTTTGTACCTTGCTCTTCAGCTTCGAATCGTTTCTTTTCAGGTTCTTCCTTCTGTTTTCTTTCAGCTTCTGTTTTAGCTTTTTCTTCTTCCTCTATTTTCTTTCTTGATAGACTTTCTGTTTCTTGCGTTTCCTTCTCTTTTCTATCGCGCTCAATACGTTCTTTTTCTAGTTTCTCGGCTTTAATGCGGTCCTCCTCGGCTTTTTCAGCCTTATCCTTTTCTTTTCTTTCGGCTTCTAATTTTGCATTATCTTCGTCTTTTTTCTTAATTTTTTGCTCTGCAAGCTTTTTTGCCTCTTTTTGTTGTTTTTCGGCCTCTGTCCGCTCTTTTTCGATTTTTTCAACCTCTATCCTCTCTTTTTCAAAGTTTTCAGTCTCTATCCGCTCTTTCTCGAGCTTTTCAGCAGTAACACGCTCCTTCTCGAGCTTTTCAGCCTCAACTCTCTCCTTCTCGAGCTTTTCAGCCTCAACTCGTTCCTTTTCGAGCTTTTCAGCGTCAACTCGTTCTTTCTCGAGTTTATCAACCTCTTGTTTTTGTTTCTTTTCGGTTTCTAATTTAAACTTCTCTTTCTCTTCTTCCTCCTTTTTCTTCTTTTTCATGAGTTTTTTCTTTTCTGCCTGTTCTTTCTCCTTCTTAGTTCGTTCTTCATCTTCTTGTTGTTTCTTTTCTGCTTCAACACGGTCGGCCTCGAGTTTTTCAGCCTCTAGTTTTTCTTTTTCGATCTTTTCGGACTCAATTCGCTTCTTTTCGAGCTTTTCAGCCTCAACTCGTTCTTTCTCGAGGTTTTCAGCTTCAACTCGCTCTTTCTCGAGCTTGTCAGCCTCAACTCGTTCTTTTGCGAGCTTTTCAGCCTCTTGTTTTTGTTTCTTATCGGTTTTCAATTTCAATTTCTCTTGCTCTTCTTCCTCCTTTTTCATGAGCTTTTTCTTTTCTGCCTGTTCTTTCTCCTTCTTAGTTCGTTCTTCATCTTCTTGTTGTTTCTTTTCTGCTTCAATACGGTCGGCCTCGAGTTTTTCAGCCTCTAGTTTTTCTTTTTCGATCTTTTCGGACTCAATTCGCTTCTTTTCGAGCTTTTCAGCCTCAACTCGTTCTTTCTCAAGGTTTTCAGCTTCAACTCGCTCTTTCTCGAGCTTGTCAGCCTCAACTCGTTCTTTTGCGAGCATTTCAGCCTCTTGTTTTTGTTTCTTATCGGTTTCCAATTTCAATTTCTCTTGCTCTTCTTCCTCCTTTTTCATGAGCTTTTTCTTTTCTGCCTGTTCTTTCTCCTTCTTAGTTCGTTCTTCATCTTCTTGTTGTTTCTTTTCTGCTTCAACACGGTCGGCCTCGAGTTTTTCAGCCTCTAGTTTTTCTTTTTCGATCTTTTCGGACTCAATTCGCTTATTTTCGAGCTTTTCAGCCTCAACTCGTTCTTTCTCGAACTTTTCAGCTTCAACTAGCTCTTTCTCGAGCTTGTCAGCCTCAACTCGTTCTTTTGCGAGCTTTTCAGCCTCTTGTTTTTGTTTCTTATCGGTTTCCAATTTCAATTTCTCTTGCTCTTCTTCCTGCTTTTTCTTCTTTTTCATGAGTTTTTTCTTTTCTGTCTGTTCTTTCTCCTTCTTAGTTCGTTTTTCATCTTCTTGTTGTTTCTTTTCTGCTTCAACACGCTCAGCTTCGAGTTTTTCAGCCTCTATTCTTTCTTTGTCGATCTTTTCAGACTCATTTCGCTCCTTCTCGAGCTTTTCAGCTTCTTGTTTTTGTTTCAAATGAGTTTCTACTTTAGTTTTCTCTTCTTCTACTTTTTTCTTCTTTTTCGCGAGTTTTTTCTGCTCAGCCTTTTCTTTTTCTTCTCTTGCTCGTTTTTCATCTTCTTCTTGTTTTTTTTCTGCTTCAACACGCTCGGCCTCTAGTTTTTCTTCCTCGTTCTTTTCTGACTGAATTCGCTCCATCTCGAGCTTTTCAGCTTCAACTCGTTCTTTCTCGAGCTTCTCAGATTCAATTTGCTCCTTTTCAAGCTTTTCAGCTTCTTGTTTTTGTTTCTTGTCAGCTTCTAATTTAGTTTTCTCTTCTTCTTTTTCCTTCTGTTTCGCGAGTTTTTGCTGTTCAGCCTTTTCGTTTTCTTCCTTTGCTCGTTTTTCCTCTTCTTCTTGTTTCTTTTCTGCTTCAACACGCTCGGCCTCGAGCTTTTCAGCTTCAAAGCGTTCTTTCTCAAGCCTCTCAGCTTCAACTTGCTCCTTCTCAAGCTTTTCAGCTTCTTGTTTTTGTTTCTTATCGGCTTCTAATTTATTTTTTTCTTCTTCCTGCTTTTTCTTGTTTTCTGCAAGATTTTCCTGTTCTGCCTTTTCATTCTCTTTCTTTGTTCGTTTTTCATCTTCTTCTTGTTTCTTTTCTCCTTCAACACGCTCGTCCTCGCGTTTTTCAGCCTCAATTCTTTGTTTATCTATGCTTTCGGACTCAGTACGCTCCTTGTCGAGGTTTTCAGCCTCAAATCGCTCCTTCTCGAGATTTTCAGCCCCAACTCGCTCCTTCTCGAGCTTTTCAGCTTCAACTCGATCCTTCTCGAACATTTCAGTCTCTTGTTTTTGTTTCTTTTCGGCTTCCAATTTCGCATTTTCGTCGCCCTCTTTTTTCTTTTTTTTCATGAGTTTTTTCTTTTGTGCCGGTTCTTTTTCCTCCTTTGATCGTTCTCCATCTTCTTGTCGTTTCTTTTCTACTTCAATTCGCTCGGCCTCAAGTTTTTCAGCGTCTAGTCTTTCTTTTTCGATATTTTCGGACTCAATGCGCTCTTTTGCAATCGCTTCTGCTTCTATTCGCTCTTGCTCAAGTTTTTCAGTCTCAATTCGCTGCTGGTCAAGATTTACAGCCTCTTCTTTTTGTTTCTTTTCGGCTTCCAATTTCAACTTTTCTGCTTCTTTCTTCTGTTTTGAAAGCTTCTTCTTTTCAGATTGTTCTTTTGGTTTCTTATTTTGCTCTTCATCTTCTTTTTGTTTTGTTTCAGCTTCAACTTGTTCTTTCTCGAGCTCTACAGCCTCAGTCTGCTGATTTTTGCGCTTTTCAGCCTCCTCTTTCTGTCTATTTTCGGTTTCGACTTTAGTTTTATCATCTTCCTCAATTTTCTTTTTATCAACTTCTGCCTTTTCAGATGCTTCTCTTTCTTTTTCGAGAAATTTCTCTTGCTTTATTTTGGCCTCACTCGGTTTTGTTTTTGCTTGTGATTGTAACTGAGCATCTTCTTGGTTAGCTGTTGCTATATCAGCGTCGTCCTTAATTTTATCGACATCCTGAGTTTCACTGGTTATGATTTTCTCATCACGTTTCTGCTCAGACTCAAGATTTGATTCTAGTTCATTCTTTTGAGCCAAGTGTTCTTTCGGTTCAGCTTGTTTGATTTCTTCTTCCTTCTGTTGATGTTCTGTCTCTTCTGTTTCTGTTTTTTTTCTAGCTTTTATAGCTTCTACCTCTTTAGTAGCTTTTTCAGCTACTTCAGTTTCTGTCTTTAACTGATCGTCGGTTTCTTTGATTTTTTCTTCTTCATGTAAGCTACGTTCTTCTATCGCAGATTTAACTTCTTCAGCTTGTTTAGATTTCACGCTATCTTTTTGAGATTTTCTTTCAGTTTCATCTGTTTCCATTTTAGCTTCTTCTTCCAATTTGCAAGCTTCATCTTTTTCCCTTTCAAGTTTTTCTTGTTCCTGCCAATTTTTTTCTAAGTTGTCGGCTTCGTCTTTATTAAGAACTGCTACGTTTTCTTGTAAGAGATTTTCTTCTGATTGCTGCTTATCAAGCGGTGTTTCTTTCTGCGTTTCTTGTTTCGCTTTTTCGTTGACTTCCTTTTCTTTTGCCTCATGAACATCTTCCTCTTCTTTTTGGCGCTCTATTTTAGTTTCCTGCTCTTCTTCTTCTGTCTTTTTTGATAATTCTTCTTTTTTTGTAGGAAGCTCTTCTGAAATTTCCTTAATTTCCTCGGATTGTTCATTTTCTGCTACGGTCTGTTTTTCAGCATCTTCCTGTTCTTTATTTGAAGATTGCGGTACTGTTTCTTCTGAGTCTTGTTTTTTACTAGAAGAAGTAGAAGGACCTGAAACTCCGCCTTTTGTTTGTTTTTCTTCATTTTTTTCCAGTTTTGAAGTCTCTTCTTTTTTTTCCTGTGCCAGTTCGTCTTTTTTCTTTTTGGATATTTTTTCTTTTTCATCTTTGACTTCAGAGACTACTAAAGTATCAGCTTCAAGTTTAGGTTTTTTAGTCTCTTCTTCAGTTACTGACTGCACAATTTCAATATCTTGAATTTCCGTAACTTCTGAGCTTTGTTCTTTTTCTACGCTTTCTAGTTCCTCTTTTTTTGCTTTTTCTTTTTCAAATTCATTTTGTTTGTCTAATTCATGTACTTTGGGTTGTTCAGATTCCTTTTCGTCTGCCTCTACGACTTTGTTTTCTTGTTCTTGTCCCGCCGTAGAATCTATAGTTGCATCAACTTTAGGAGAAACACTCACTATCTGATCATCTCCGATAGGCAGAGAGTCTTTGGCTTCGTCTATCTTTGTTTTTTCATCCGAATCAGCTGCAGCTAAAGTTTGTTCGTCAGGTACAGGAATACTTTCCTCTACAGCTCCTTCAATTACTTCGGAAATTGTAGCCTCTTGTAGTTCTTCCACTTCATTAGACTGTGCAATGGCCTCAGGCAATATTGCTTCACTCGCTAAAATACCCAACTGCTCCAAATGTTGGACAGCAGCAACAGCTTGCGCAGATATTTCATCTACAAGTTCCGAAGCAATTTGTTCAACTTCAGTTTTAATGTCCGTTTCCTGAATCATCACTTGTTTACGTACTTTTCGCTTTTTCCCTTCATCTTCAGCTTGACTTGTACTAGGTGACCCTAATGCCTTTCCTTCGGCTTTCTTAAGTTCCGTAATTTGTTCCGTTTCTTGGGCAGCCTTACTAATGTCATCCACTTTGTCAATTATTTCGAGTTTTTTCTTAATTTCATCATCTGTAGATGAGACAGTTTGAAGGGAAGTTTCTTGTTCAACAGCAGGTATTATTTGTTGTTCTAATATTTCTAGCTCTTGTTCTATTCCTTGCTGTTTAGTTTCTTTGGATAGTTCACATATTTTGATTTTTATGTAATCGGTGACATCAAATATTTGTGAAGAAAGTTCTTTGAATACAGGAATTTTCTCCTTGACCTCTAAAGTAGATTTCGATTCGATTTTAGCAAGACATCTGTTAAGATATTCAAGAAGATTGTTTACCTTTCTAATTGCTTGTGAGTCTAATACCGAAGCTTGTGGAACCAGTATTTCACAGACATTTGATTTCAGTTCTTCAAGTATAACCTTAGTAAATGCTGCGTCACTTGGCAATCTAGCTGTTTTATCTAGATTGATATAAAACTTGATGTCTTCAAAATGATTCAAAACCTTTCGCAATGATCTCTTATATCTCTTCCACTTATCTTTATTTTCTTCGATAATTTCTAAAATACCGGATACATTCTTGATAGAACGTAAAAGAGTTTCGGATGGTTTACCGTAGTTTTCGAACATATACATTTTTTGTATACTCGAAATGGTCCCTCGCATGTTAGATATACTCCCGTAAACAGAGTGGACAGCTGTAAGTATTTGATCCCGTACTTCTGTTCTAAGACTAACTTCAGCCAAATCTTTCTCTAGAGCAAAGACTTTGTCTTCTAATTGATCAAGAATTTGTACAACTTCAACGCCTTTTTCTATCAAAACGTCAGCGCTATCCGCAAAGCTTAGCTTTAGTGTTTTAATTGTATCCTTAAGATTGTTCAAACTCGACACAATGCCAGCTAAGTTACCTTCTCTGGTGTTAACTTTAGAGGCCTGTTCCAAAAGTTTTACTGTTTCATCTGTCTCAGTGGAACATTTTTCTAGAATGGTTTCATTTTTGAGTTCTACAGATGAGGTTTCAATAATTTGAACCTCCTGTGTTTCACTCATATTGTTGACAAGAAGTTGTAATGTGGCACAGGCTTCCTGAAGTAACTCTGGTGGACTATCCTCATTAATCTGGAGCTGCACACTCCTCACGCTACATTCTAAATCTTCAAGTGTCTCATTAAGAGTGTCATTTGCAGCTCCGTCATAATCCCGCTTGAGTTTAATAATGACAGTCTGTACTTCATCAAGTGCATCTCTAAGAGCTTCATTGTCTTCAACTTCCCTGACTGTTGGTAGATTTATTTTATCTGTCACTTCTTGAAGCAATACTTCCAGTTGTTTCATTGAGCTTTCTTCTATTTCAGGGATTTCAACTGAAAATAAATTTGAAATGTTAATGTTATTGTTTATGCGCAGGAGATTGAAGTTATTTAAAGATTTATATACTCGTACACTCAATAAGAATAAAACGAGGAGACATCAAGTTCCTTTACATGGCATGTAGATGATTTTTGAGTCATTATAATTACTTACCTATTTCCGCTGCCATGAGAACTAGAGGCATTCCAGAAACGACCGCTTTCTCTAAATCTTTCTGCAAATGCGTTATGATTTCCGACACTCTTTGAAGAGCGTCAGGTTTGGCCATCGGTGCGATCTCCTCTGCGCTCTCCAATGCTTTAGTATGAAGATTTGATAAAGCATCTTGCAACCTTTGTGCCACTTTAGCCTGTTCTACTTTGGCCTCCTCTAATAAACCAGGATTTTCAGCCCCTTCAACAAACTCTATACTATCTTTCAAGACTTTAGCCAATTCAATCGACATGTTCAATTCTTGAGAGTTGGTTAGCCCCGAAATGTCACCGACTAGTTGTAAAACTTCATCCGATATAAACTCATCAATGTGCTGAATGAGACCGCCTTGTTCTGAAAATAAAAAGTATGTTATCCCTGATCCAATAATGGTGATAACACCGAAAGCGAGACTTACAGCCGCTATACAATATTAAATGCGTGTAAAAGTTTGCGTGTCTCTGTGTGTATGTGATAATGTGAGTTATGTTCAAATTGCCGATCCTAGAAGCCGGAAGATTAGGACTAATTTAAAATTATATTATTTATAACGTATCTACCTAATAAGCCACGCAAGAAAGTAGAGGGAGAAAAACATGTTAAATCCTGAAAAAAAAAACTTGGAGCAAGATAGGTTTTATAAAGTATCATGAATTAGGTAAGTATGATGTAAAACTTCAAACAGATGAATAAATAAATTATCTTGTTTACCGGTTCTTGCTACCAAACTACGCATCATGGTATCATCTTTTTCACATTCACTTAATTTTGTACCTATTTCAACTTTCGTATCAGATATTGCTGATAAATTATCTGAACTAGGAACTATAAACTCATTACTAAATGTTTCGTTTATAATGGGTTCTAGTTTCTCTGAAGACTTATAATCTTTATTTACGTCTTCAACAATTAGTTTAGAGTCATCCAACAAAGCCTTTTCTAATATTGGAGGTTTTATTACTTCTATTACATATTCATTTCTTTCTATGTTATCCGAAAGCTCTAATTTCATGGAATCATCAGTTGTTACTAGAATTGCTTCTTTTTCAAATGTTATGTTCATTTCTTGCGATGGTACTAGTACTTCTAATTGAGTATCAGTAGTATTCAGCTGTAACGCACTTTCAGTCAGCATTATATTCATTGGAGTTAGCGTTTCCACTATAGATTCAACAAGTTCATATAAAGAATTTGATTCGACAGTTGTCGTCAGAACATTTACCGACATACCCTCACATTCTGAAACAATTGGTACATCTTGATTTGAAATAACATTATCAGTCTGCCTTGGAGTTGCATATATCGGTAAGTTATCTGTAATCGGTGTCGATGGTTCTAAAATTAAAGGATGACTTGTTTCTGTACAAACTGATTCTTCTAGGCAAGAAATTACTGTACTCGTCAATGATGTTGATTCGTCATCTTGTAATGTCTTTTCCATCACACCATCATCAAATTCTGGGTTGGTTGTGATAAGTTCCGATGCATTTTTATCAATCGGTGTTTCGGGATCGATTGCATCAGTTACAGTACGCATTAGCATAGCTTCATTTAGATTTATGGTTTCAGAATTGATTGGTGCAGTATCTTGATTAACATCAAATATTTCTGAAAGCGTTGATCCTAATGACACAGCAGCATCAGGTTGAATTTCTTCACTTTTATTAACATTTTCTAGTTCTACAGCGTCAGAAAATGTGACTTCTTTGATATGTGTTTGCGCATCTAGAATTAAAGGATTGGAGTCCATAACTTCCTGACAACTTTCAGTAATATTATTTTTTTCAGATAGTAGGACTTTCTGGCTCATTACAAAATTGTCGGATATTTGATCACACTCAGGTAAATATTCATTTAGTTTTGGTTGAGTAAAATCTTGCTGAGCTTGTTGTAGGTTATCAGAAGGTTGTACTTGCTCGAAAATAAGCGGTGGAATTTCTTCATTTATAGCATTTTTCTCGTTTTCAACAGTTTTGATAGCATCGTTGATAATTTCTTCAATTTGTTCAAGGACAATCAATTCAGCTTCATGGCTTGGTACTACCTTTTCGGCTGCACAATCTTTGGTTTCCAGTTCCGTTGCCACAACTAATTGTATTTCTTTTAATGGCATAGGAATTTCTAAAACAACAGGTTGTAAGTCTTCAATTGCCACAGTTTTTTCATCAAATATGAGTTTAGATTCTATAGCAAAACTTTCAGTTTCATCAGAACTCACACTTTCTAAGCACACTGGTTCAGTTTCCTGGCACACAACAGATTTTTCAATATTTTCTATGGATAGAGCTGCTGTAAATTCAAGCTCTTTTTCTTCTACTGGTGTTAAGGATTCCAATATAAGAGGTTGTAGATTCTCACATAAGATCAAATTTTTATCGTTTATAAGTGGAGTTTCGCCAGTGAAACTGACATCAGTTCTCTGTGCAGAAATAGTTGCTTTTTCAATAGGTGATACTTGTTCTAAAATTGGTAGAATGTCTTCTTTAACAGCAATAGTTCCTAACATTTCTTCTATGCTGTTCACAGCTATTTTGTCGGTCTCTTCTATTTGCTCAAGTATGACTGGATCAACTTGAGTTGGAGCAATCTTTTGTGTTTCATCATCACCTGATTTCAGTGAAGTTGCAACAACCAATTGTATATCTTCAATGCGTAATAAAGTTTCTAGGAGCACTGGCACAGAAGATTCAACTTGATGGACAGGTGCAACATTTCTTAATAAATCTTCATCGGTTTGAAACGAAACTTCTGCGAACGTGTCAATAGGTGTCACTGGCTCTAAAACTAGAGGTTCAGAGTTTTCAGTAAAAGCATTTTCTACGTTTTGGTCTTGTTCGATTACATTTGCAGCGATTGGACCTTCATCAACATTTACAGATTCTGATAAAATCACTTCATCTGTTTGACCTAAATTTATTTCCTTAAGAGAATTTTCCTCAACATTTGGATGAGCAAATTCGATACTTTTTTCCTCAACAGGTGTTACTGACTCTAACAACATTGGAGACAAGTTGATGTTTATAGCAATTGATCCATCAGTAGATGGTTCGTCAGATGTGGTTGCCAATATTAATTGCATTTTTTCAATTGGTGCCGCAGAGTCTAAAATGACAGTCGTTTCCTGAATAGCTGATGCTTCTTTAGCCGCTCCATTTGTTTCATCAGCAATTATATAACTGTCACTCGCTTTCAGCAATGATGGTGGTAGGGTCATCACTTCGTTATCCAATATTTTATCTGTAGTAATAATCGTGGTTTCCGTTTCGGGTACTTTTTCTGGCATTACAGAATCAAAAATGATAGGTTGCAAAGTCTCATATATAGCTAATTTTTCATCAAAAACTTCTTTTACCTCAATTATGTTTTGAGGACTTCTGTCAGCATCACTTTCGAATAGCGAAGTTGCATTATTTTCACCTAGTGCTGTTTTTTCAGTGATATCAGCTTGAAGCCTTGTTTCTATTACAGGTTCCTTCATAGAAGTTAAAGGTTCCACCACCAGTAATTCGGAACTTTTACTTAAGACTACTAGTCTAGATCCACCATCATTAATTAAAACGGTAGCTTCCGGTTCATTAGAAACTACTTGTCCCAAAAGGATTGTTTCATTTTCAAAAACTGGTACCACTTTATCTGATTTGACTTCAGTTGACTGGTCCGCAATCATTGGCTTCATTTTATCTATAGGTGTAACAGATCCTAAAACCATAGGTGGAGAAGTTAGACTTACCGATAAAACCGTATCTAATGCAACTTTTTCGTCAGTCATGGTATTAGAACACTCGTGGATGGTTTCACTGTCAGTAGATTTTTGTAAAGAAGTTTTTTCAGTATTATATTCAATAAATGTTACTGATTCAAAAACGAAAGGTTGAGACGATTCACTAATAGCTTCATGACATCCTACATCTTTCATCACAGCAATATTTTGATTAGTTCCATCGATGACACTTTCAAATAACACTGGTATGATTTCTTGACCAGGGAGTACCTTTTCAACTATTTCCGGTTCCAATTGAACAACCATCATAGGGCTTAGCTCTGCAATAGGATTCAAAGGTTCTACATCCATGTGTTGGAAAGTTTCACTTAAAGGTCGCTCCTCAACTTGGTTATTAATCTGCAGTTTTAAACTTTCTATTACTATAGTAGGTTCATTTATTTGTATAGCTGTCTCGGTATTTTGAGCATCAATGATTTCCTCAATAGAAGGAAATTCTAACATTACAGGCTTTTCGTTGGACTCGAATTCATCAATACATTGTGTGTGTTCATGTGTGATTTTAATCTCATCGTTTGTACTTGTTGTCTCGTGAACTAATAGAGTTGGATCTTCTAGGCCAACGCTTTTAGAGTGTGTGTCTGAAAATAGGTAAGTAAGGGTATTTGAATATTTGTGTATTGTGCATGCGAAAGTTTAAGCGTTTTTATTATCTCAGAAAGTTAAGTTGAATTTGAAGAATTATTTGAGAAGTATTTTTTATCAAACAGCTTTACATTTTATTCGTCATATGCTTATTAATACAAATATTATGAGTTTAATTATGTTATAAAACCATCTACAGCGTAACTTTAATATTTATATTTAGTTAATGATTTTGTTATTATTTGCGACAGAATACAATATATTCACTACGTTATAAAAATCATTTTGGATTATGGCGTCTGTATAAACGTATTTTATTCTACCATATGATGCACAATAGTTTGTTATTATTTTAATACATGTAATATTACGCTAACTACAACGGCATTAAGTGAGTTATAGAAATAATATTCGTCTTTTACCGTCTTTCATTCGCATAATTTCTAAATCATGGCAAACTGGCTCACTTTGTTTGTCATTAGTTTCTACAGTAGTAACGTTCGGAGTTTGAACAATAGTATCATCGCCCTTCGTATCAACATCTTGTTTATTATCCTGTTCATCGGTAGCTGTTTGTATTGTAATGGTGGTTTCTCTTTCAGATTCATCCCTTATTTTCGCAGTTTTATCTTTACCAAGGGGTAGTTCCTCAAGTAGGTCATGAATCTGATTAATTTTACCTAAAATGTTGTCTTCATAAACCTTTAGTGTAACAGGTACGTCATGCGAAATAGACATTGTTCCTGGAGACTGTTCTATTTGTCCACTAATACCATTGTCTGATTGATCTTCCAAATCAATTGGTGTTGCTTTTTCTTCCAATTTTAATAAATCGTCTGGTCCTTTATTTTCTTCAGATAGCAAACTTGATTTTTCATAAGGTACTGATCCTTCAAATTCTGTTTTGAAAAATGCATTGTTTAAATACAGCAAGTAAAGATAAAGTTACATTTCAAACGTTATAAGCTAACTAACTACTGGCAAAGAAAGAGGATTTAATGTTCATTAGTTTTGTATAACAAAATATATTTAAGCCTGAATTTATTAGTGTCATTTATTTAGATATTTCATAACTACCATATTGATGAGACCCTTACTGTAATCGACCATTAGTTAGTGTTTAAAAAGTTCCTAGTTTTTTACTAATCCGGCTCGTGTTATAGGAATATATTATTTAGTATTAGTTGTTTTTATTTACCGATAAAGTTGTGCGAATCCGATGTCTGTTCTAGAACATGCATGCGTTTTTTTTCCTTTTCACTATCTAACTCGTTATTTTCAATTTTTTTCAAAACGTTTTCTTCCAGCGCGACTTCTAGAGAACCCATACGACATATGTCGTTAGCAGTAGTAGTATCGATATTAGGATTTTCCACTGAAATTTCAGCATTTATTGGGTCGAAAGTAACTGGTAACTCTTCATTAAGAACATCACCCACTATAGGAATTATGATAGTTTTTGCAGTTTCCATTAGTAATGATTCTAGAATATCACTCCGAGTCATCCTGCCGCATTCCAAGTTAAGTGATTCATCAGTTTTTTCAATGATTACAACTTCTTGATTATCTCCAACAGTGTCTGTAATTGTTTCATTATCATTAGCAAGTTCATTTATTCCTCCAACTTCTGCAAGCACTGTTACTGAAGTGTCCTTATTTAAATTATCATCTGCCTTGGTACATTCCGCGGGCATATCGTCAACTTTTATCTTGTCTTCTAGTATTTCTTGTTTAGAAACTAAACAAGTATTTTCGCTACTTTTAGTAAATTTTAAGATTACAATTATAGTATCTTTTTCAAATTCTGCTATATTTGATTGATTAATTAAACTATGTGTTGTGTTATCTTTGTGTTCTATTTTGTCATTTAAATTTTGAGCCTCAATTTTAGGTATAATTTCACCTGTTTGAGTTCTATTTAACTCTTCATTGCATTTATCATCCGAAAGTAACTCGGAACGTAGTGAAATTACTATATCAAGTTTGCTTGCCAAGGCTTCAGCAATATCAAGAATAATAAACAACGCTTCTTTAGTTATTACTGGATTTGTTTGTTCTACGGCTTCAAGAGCTACTAATTGCAATGCTAATAAAGCACTGTTTAAATCTAGTACTAATGGAACTTGTCCTTCTTTTATTTTATTTTTGTTAAGTGTTTCTTGAAGAGCTATACTATTGTGTAACTGTCGAGCTACTACTATTGACTGAGATAGTTCAGTGTTGTCTGAAGCCTCGGTTAATTTATTGACTATATAAATTATGTCATCGGATAAGTATTGATCAATGTTGTGTAAAAGTGTGTCTGTAAAAAAGATAGATTATATTTTTGTGAGATAAAGAAGGCTTTGTAAAAAGGTAATTTTTAATAGTGGTGTTATTTTTAATCATCTATGTATATATTAATTAATGAAGTACAATAAGCTAATTTGATGTTTCATTTTAGTAGCCTTCTTTTACTTATTATTATCCTAGTATTTAAGGTAAATTCCCTGTTTTGCTGTAATACTGACATTTTATAGGTACATAACTTGTCTTTATCATCACGAGTTGTATATAAAATATGAAATCACATTCAAGTTTTCAAACTTTACCAAGACATTATTTTGAGGAACGATTCCACGAGTTATGAAGAAATGTAAAGGTCTACATTGATTTCGTCTTGTATTTTGATCAAACATTAATGATTTCTATGTCAATTTTAAGTTTTCCCTTAGTACCAAGAAAACTACTTACACTACCAAAGTATACCTGTTATTGCTACCCCGGTTTAAACCTATTTTTTATTAATTAAAGAGTTATTTTTCATTATATTTATGTCAAAGTATTTTTATATTCATTGTTCGAATTAAAAATTGTGTATTCTGTAAGTATCGTTAACTTCTACCAAGGCAGTAAATAAGAAGCCATGATAATTATGTGTGTTAAAAGGTGTGTGTAAAAATATAGTTACAAAATGAAAGTCACAATTAATTGTAATGAATGCCACTAACTATCGATGCCGAAGTCAAAACCCTTACAGTACTTACACTTATAAATTACAAGCTGTAGTGATAATTATATTAATTGCTGCATCTGCGAGTATACCAACAAAAGAGGGCGCGAAGGCGCCGCCGCTATACGTTAAACAAAAGCACGTAAAGGTGACTGAGAGCGTATCAGCAAAATATCATGATATTACAAAATCGCAACTACCATATCATATTTATTACAAAATACAAGGCGAATATCTTCGATCGCATTGTCAATAATAATTCTAACAGTTACAACAATACGATCGAAGCTACTATGCATGAAAATAAATGAACTGCAGAGAATAAAATGTGATATTTTTACATTGCATAATCAGCCTATAATGTTTCCACTGCTAGGACACATGACAGACCTCCTCTCTGTGAGAAGGAGTGGGCCGTAATCCATCACGTGAGCCCAGTGCCATATGTCTTCGAATTTTTGGTTCTAGCATATGCCGGTTTCCTCTCGATGTTCTCCTTCACCATTTTGTGAGCAGTGGTGGTGAAATTAAGTACACTAAGCAAAGTGCCTGGCTGGGTCCGAAAACGCTTTCAGTATCCGAAGGCATATGTAGTTACATATGCCTTCGTATAATGCTGCAGAGAAAAAAGTGAATATTTACACCGATGCAATAATATTTATTATGACTTCAACCAGCCGTGCAGTTGCTAATTATTATTTTGTGCAGTATGCTGCGCAGGTATAACTCCACAGTATGGCAAATATATTTTACGAGTAACAATCACGTCACTACGTTTGACAGTTAAATCTTATTGAAATACTCGATTGATGAAATGAGTCAGCCATCACAGGTGAACGGCCTTTTCATTTAGTGGCCCATATTTCAGAAAACCGGGACAAATGTGTACTTGCAAGCGAAAATACCTATCCGTACATTTTCGTCACCGCGAGTTTCATCAAAGTTCGACGTTATAATGGAAATTATACGTTACAGTTTAGACAATTTAATGACGAATATCAATAAAATAAAAATTGATATGTCTACTTTTTTAAAGTCATACTGTGTAGCTATTTAGCATTTTAGAATAAAAAAGCCGTTCTACGAAATTAAAAAAAAACCATTAGGTATTATTAGCGTCACAACATTTATTATTACCGAGAAGAGTAATCTTTGTTGCTTCCGTTGGTTGAGGAACGCTTTCTTCTGGAGCTAGTTTTGAAACAGCTTCACTAGTATCCGGCAGAAGTAAAACCGAAGAAGCTTCACATGTATCTTCTATAAATTCAGTTGGTTTAGTTTCAGTCACTACTTCTAGTTCAGAAGGTTTAGTCTCTTCTGTCATTTCTGGGCTCACACTAATGTTTCCTTCAATTGTTTCTTGTTTTGACTTCTTTGTTTCTGCTTCTGCTAAAGTTTCTATGCTCTTTATATCTGATACCTCTGTATTTTCGTTGCCAATGACTACCTTGTCATGCTCTTTTGCAGCACTTATTTCAACACTTTCATTGACAACTTGTGATTCAGATTCAATAACCTTCGGCTCTAACTCAATAGTTTTATCTATATTAGTTTGTTCACTTGCTGTCTCTTCTTGATGTAATGGTCTAGTTTCCTCCACGTCAACACATGTAGTAGTTTCTTTACCAACAACTACAGGTTGCTCTGTTATAATAGCATCACTAATTGCTATTCCTTGTTCTAAAGGTTGAGGTTCCACTACATCAGTAGCCGCGGTTATTTCAAAACTTTCTATATCCAATTTTGATTCAGTTCCAATAACCATCGGTTCTTGCTCAATAGATGTTTCTACAATGGCATGTTCGCTTGCTGTTTCTTCTTGATGCAATGGTCTAGTTTCCTCCACGTCAACAACTGTAGTAGTTTCTTTACCAACTACTACAGGTTGCTCTGTTATAATTTCTTCACTAATTGCTATTCCTTGTTCTAAAGGTTGAGGTTCCACTACATCAGTAGCCGCGGTTATTTCAAAACTTTCTATATCCAATTTTGATTCAGTTCCAATAACCATCGGTTCTTGCTCAATAGATGTTTCTACAGTGGCAAGTTCGCTTGCTGTTTCTTCTTGATTTAATGGTCTTATTTCCTCCACTTCAATACTTGTAGTAGTTTCTTTACCAACTACTACAGGTTGCTCTGTTATGATGGCATCACTAATTGCTGTTCCTTGTTCGAAAGTTTGAGGTTCTACTACATCAGTAGACGTGGTTTTTTCGACACTTTCTGTATCAAACTGTGCCTTAGTTTCAGTAACCTTCGGTTCTTGCTCAATAGATGTTTCTACAATGGCATGATCGCTTGCTGTTTCTTCTTGATGCAATGGTCTAATATCCTCCACGTCAACAACTGAAGTAGTTTCTTCACGAACTCCTACAGGTTGCTCTGTTATAATGGCTTCACTAATTGTTATTCCTTGTTCTAAAGGTTGAGGTTCCACTACATCAGTAGCCGTGGTTATTTTAACACTTTCTGTATCCAACTCTGATTCGATTCCAATAACCATCGCTTCTTGCTCAATACATTTATCAACATTGGCATGTTCACTTGCTGTCTCTTCTTGATTTAATGGTCTAGTTTCCTCCACGTCAACACATGTAGTAGTTTCTTTACCAACAACTACAGGTTGCTCTGTTATAATGGCATCAATAATTGCTATTCCTTGTTCTAAAGGTTGAGGTTCCACTACATCAATAGCCGTGGTTATTTCAACACTTTCTGTATCCAACTTTGATTGAGTTCCAATACCCATCGGTTCTTGCTCAATAGCTGTTTCTACAATGGCATGTTCACTTGGTGTTTCTTCTTGATGTAATGGTTTTACTTCCTCCAGTTCAGTACTTGTAGTAGTTTCGTTACCAACTACTACAGGTTGCTCTGTTGTGATGGCATCACTAATTGCTATTCCTTGTTCTAAAGGTTGAAGTTCCACTACATCAGTAGCCGCGGTTACTTCAAAACTTTCTGTATCCAACTTTGATTCAGTTCCAATAACCATCGGTTTTTGCTCAATAGATGTTTCTACAGTGGCATGTTCTCTTGCTATTTCTTCTTGATTTAATGGTCTTATTTCCTCCACTTCAATACTTGTAGTAGTTTCTTTACTAACTACTACAGGTTGCTCTGTTTTGATGGCATCACTAATTGCTATTTCTTGTTCTAAAGGTTGAGGTTCCTCTACATCAGTAGACGCGGTTGTTTCGACACTTTCTATATCCAACTGTGCTACAGTTTCAATAACCTTAGATTCTTGCTCAATAGATTTTTCTACATTGGCATGGTCACTTGCTGTCTCTTCTTGGTATAGTGTTCTAGTTTCCTCCACGTCAATACACGCAATAGTTTCTTTACCAACAGCTATAGTTTGTTTTGTTATGTTCGTATCACAAACGGCTATGTCTTGGTTCAATAACTTTGTCTCTTCTGTGTTAGTAGCAGCAATAGGTTCAATGTTTTCTGAAACTGGTTGTATAACCGTAATAGCTTTGGCTTCTAAAGGCTTCACCTGTGCCATTTCTTCAGCTTTCATATCAGTTTCAGTCTCATTGAATTTTTCAGGAGCACTGTCCTCAGTTTTTTCCTGCTCTAGTTGTTTAATTTTAACCACAGAAGCTTCAATTTCTGGGCTTTCTATGGCAGCCTGATTTATTGAAACAGTTTTTTGCGCCGCCAAATGTAAAGAGGTTTCTTTAGTTACTTTTAAATCAACATGTTCGCTGTCTGTACCTGATGGTTCCATATCCATGGGCTGTTCTTCAATAATAGTTAATGATGTTTCTACGGATTCATGAACTGCTGTTTCTTCTTTTATAACATCATTTGTAACTTCATTTTCGTTGAAAGGTATTTGCGAGTCAAGAACCTCTTCTTTTTCTAAAACTAAAGGCTGTATTCCTTCTTCAGCAATAACAATAGCAGCATCGACAATTTTATTCGCAAGTTCATTCATATCAGTAACACTAGATGGTACTTCTTGCTCTAATTGCTGTACACTGTCTTCCACTATAGTGATTGTAGTAACAGCACTGTCACTATCTGCAATTTGCACTACAGTGGGCATTTCTGGCAGTATGTCTGGCAGTAGTATAATTTCTTCTTCAGTGACTACATCAGTACTCACACTCTCAATGGCAACCTGATCGATAATAACTTCCTCTGTGGTATTTTCCTGTTTTTGGGATTTTATTACTTCAGGAGAATCAATTTTGGCAATTTCATTAAATGAAAGCTCATTGGTTACTAAGTCAGTACTCATTTTGTCCGAATCTACAACTTGTTCTATATTTTCTGGCGTGCTTTGAACTTGCTGTTCAGTAACTATAACAGAAGTCAGTAAAGCATCTTCAGTCAGCTGCTCAGTAGGTGTGACTTGAGTGGTTACAAAAGTTTCAGTGATAAGTTCCGATATTACAGCTAGTTCTGTCAATGAATCTTCTACATTTAAATTCTTTGCAGTAACCACTTCCGATGTTTTCGATTCATCTGTTTCTTTATCTTCGTCCACAAGCACAACTTGTTTCGTTTCCCCTTGTTCTAATGTCTGTGAAGTGTTTTCTCCGGTCATTGTTGCGGTATCAATTGATTTCACCATTAATGGAGCTTTATTTTCTTCGGAAGATTGTATGCTTTCTTTATCTATGACTGCAGTAGTATCAACAGTTTCTGTTAGGAGTTGTTCTACTACGACTTCTTCTTTGACGATTTGATCTTTGAATGATTTTTCATCATCTGATTCAACAACTGCTTGGACAGTATCCTCTGTGATCTGTTCTGGAAGTACTTCGGTTACTACATGGTCTAATGTTTTGGTGAAATCAGCAACAATAATATCTTCGATTATGCCTGTAGTAGGGAATTTCATAGTTTCTGCTATTGGCATATTATCTTCAACAATAATTTCAGCTTTCGTGCATATTTGTTCCACATTTTCAGACAGACCATCAGCTTGTTTAAGAATTTCTTGCATTTCAGATGTATTAGCTTCAACCTGAGGAACCTCGGTAGTTAATTCTTTAACTTCTTCTTTTCCTTCTAATGTTTCCTGCTGCACATGAACTTGTGATTTTACAGCAGCAAGTTCCAAATATAAATGAGTACTGGTATTGGCAAGTTGCTGCAGCGCTTCTTCTCCAATCACTTGTGTGAGTTTATTGGTAGAGTCCAATGCAAGTATTTGTATCGTGGATAAAGCGTTTTGTAGTTGTTGAAATTGTTCACCAGTCGTCATACTAATTGTTGTTGTTGTATTGTCTGTAGCTGTCACGATACTCATACGTAAATCACACGCAACTGCTACCGATTGTTTAAGTTCAGCAACATTCACAATTGCAGATATTTGATCGATTGTTTCAACAATGTTGTCTGATAAGAATTCATTGATGGTTTGTAACAGTGTTTCTGAAAATATGTAACTTTCATGTAGTGCAAGTTTAAATAACATGAAAGGTGAAGGTGGTATGATTAATAACAATAAAAGTATGTCTAGGTGTTCAACGGATACACATAATTACGTTCCTAAAGTGAGTAAGATCCCATTTCCACTATTTCATAATTATGTATAGAGAGTCCGAAAGTATTTTTTAATATCAAATACGTTTTACAGAAATCACTCATTCAATTAGCAGTTACTGTTTGAATTAAATATAGATTAGAATATCAAATGAATTGTTGCAATTTACTTCTAGATATACTACATCTAAGAAAATATTACTCATTCTATCCTAATAATAAATTAAAGTCAATGATTAAAATTACATAAAGTACCTGTTGTTGCTTTTTGTAGTGGTTCCTCAGATTTCTGTATTGCCTGTTGTGTAGCCACCGCCTTCGCGTCACTAACTTTCACTTCTTCTAAAATAATTTGTTCAGTTTCGGTAGTACCTGCTAATGCTTCACCCAATTCATTATCGACTTCGACTGATTCTGTTTCCGCTAATTCAAGAGATGGTTGAGTAGTAGTCAATAAATCTATCGTTTCAGCTTCATGTTTTATTTTTTGCAATTCAGCATTTTCTTCTACTTGTTGTACTCCTGCCGCTACACTCTCTTTATCTTCAGACACAGTAGGCTTTACAGAAGCGACTTCAGCCATTGTTATTTCTAATTGCTTTGCTGATGCAGTTGCTTCAACCATTTTGGACTCTGAAGCTTTCAATTGCGCAGCATCAAATGAAACTTTTTTAAGCTTCACATCTTTAAGTTGGTCAAACAATTTTGGGGTTGTTTTTACTTCTACGAGGTCAGCGCGCAGATTTTCAGTTATTGTAGCAACGCGTTGCAGTGTGTCTTTGTTAATTAAAGGCGTATCTGCTAATGTTTCCAATGAAAGAGTTTCCAGTGCCGCCAGAGCTGTGTGCAACTGTTCCGCCAGTTGTGCATACTGTTGAATTACTTCTTCTTTCAGAACATCACTAGTTTCTGTTGTTAATTCGACTTCAGAAGCAGCGATATTCTGACGCATTTCTTTAGCTATATTTATCGATTGCTTTAGTTCTTCAGCATTTATGACGCTGGCTAGTTCGTTGACCACTTCTATTATATCGTCAGATATAAACTGATCTATATGCAGAACTAACATTTCTGGAAAAAAATATATTTCGTTAGCATGTATTGATATCTAGAGTTTTAAAGGTATAAACAATACCACAGTATCAATATAACAACATAAAAAAGTAGTTTATTACCAATAGTTGCTTTAGGAGCCTCTTGTAGCTCAGCTTGTTGACTTATTCCAACATCAATCTGTTTCTCATCAACGGCAACTTCATGCAACACTGGTCCAAGATCTTCAATCACAACAGCACTTTCTGATTCTAATTTCAATGTCTCTACAGATGCAACTCCTTGGGCTTGATCTTCTTCAACTACACTGAACTCAACACCTTCTTTGGGAACTGTTTCTGTATAAACTGCTTCAATTTGTTCTAGAACCACAGCTTCAGTGCCCTCTATGGCAAGAGCTACTTCAATACCAGGATGAGCCGGCTCTATTATTATTTCTGATGGTAAAAGCTTGGCGTCTTCCGCTGTCAATAAATCTATCGTTTCGGTTTTATGTTTTATTTTTTGCAATTCAGCATTTTCTACTATTTGTTGTACTCCTGCCGCTACACTCTCTTTATCTTCAGACACAGTAGGCTTTACAGAAGCGACTTCAGCCATTGTAATTTCTAATTGCATGGCTGATGCAGTTGCTTCAACCATTTTGGACTCTGAAGCTTTCAATTTCGCAGCATCAGATGAAACTTTTTTAAGCTTCACATCTTTAAGTTGGTCAAACAATTTTGGGGTTGTTTTTACTTGTACGAGGTCAGCGCGCAGATTTTCAGTTATTGTAGCAACGCGTTGTAGTGTGTCTTTGTTGATTAAAGGCGTATCTGCTAATGTTTCTAATGGAAGAGTTTCTAGTGCCGCCAGAGCTGTGTGCAACTGTTCCGCCAGTTGTGCATACTGTTGAATTACTTCTTCTTTTAGAACATCACTAGTTTCTGCTTTTAATTCGACTTCAGAAGCAGCGATATTCTGACGCATTTCTTTAGCAATATTTATCGATTGCTTCAGTTCTTCAGCATTTATGACGCTGGCTAATTCGTTGATCACTTCTATTATATCGTCGGATATAAACTGATCTATATGAAGAACTAACATTTCTGGAAAAAAAAAAATTCGTTAGCATGTATTGATATCAAGAGTTTTAAAGGTATAGACAATACTACAGTATCAATATAACAACATAAAAAAGTAATTTAATACCAATGGTTGCTTTAGGAGCCTCTTGTAGCTCAGCTTGTTGACTTATTCCAACATCAATCTGTTTCTCATCAACGGCAACTTCATGGAACACTGGTCCGAGGTCTTCAATCACAACGGCACTTTCTGATTCTAATTTCAATGTCTCTACAGATGCAACTCCTTGGGCTTGATCTTCTTTAACTACACTGAACTCAACACCTTCTTTGGGAACTGTTTCTGTATAAACTGCTTCAGTTTGTTCCAGAGCCACAGCTTCAGTGCCTTCTATGGCAAGAGCTACTTCAGTATCAGGATGAGCCGACTCGATTATTATTTCTGATGGTAAAAGCTTGGCGTCTTTCGCTGTCAATAAATCTATCGTTTCGGTTTCAAGTTTTACTTTTTGCAATTCAGCATTTTCTTCTATTTGTTGTACTCCTGCCGCTGCACTCTCTTTATCTTCAGACACAATAGGCTTTACAGGAGCGACTTCAGTCATTGTAATTTCTAATTGCTTGGCTGATGCAATTGCTTCAACCATTTTGGACTCTGAAGCTTTCAATTGCGCAGCATCTGATGAATCTTTTTTAAGCATCACATCTTTAAGTTGGTCAAACAATTTTGGGGTTGTTTTTACTTCTACAAGGTCAGCGCGCAGATTTTCAGTTATTGTAGCAACGCGTTGTAGTGTGTCTTTGTTGATTAAAGGCGTATCTGCTAATGTTTCCAATGGAAGAGTTTCCAGTGCCACCAGAGCTGTGTGCAACTGTTCCGCCAGTTGTGCATACTGTTGAATTACTTCTTCTTTCAGAACATCACTAGTTTCCGCTGTTAATTCGACTTCAGAAGCAGCGATATTCTGACGCATTTCTTTAGCAATATTTATCGACTGCTTCAGTTCTTCAGCATTTATGACGCTGGCTAATTCGTTGATCACTTCTATTATATCGTCGGATATAAACTGATCTATATGCAGAACTAACATTTCTGGAAAAAAAAAATTCGTTAACATGTATTTTAAAGGTATAGACAATACTACAGTATCAATATAACAACACAACGTAAAAAAGTAGTTTAATACCAATGGTTGCTTTAGGAGCCTCTTGTAGCTCAGCTTGTTGACTTATTCCAACATCAATCTGTTTCTCATCAACGGCAACTTCATGCAACACTGGTCCGAGGTCTTCAATCACAACGGCACTTTCTGATTCTAATTTCAATGTCGCTACAGATGCAACTCCTTGGGCTTGATCTTCTTTAACTACACTGAACTGAACACCTTCTTTGGGAACTGTTTCTGTATAAACTGCTTCAGTTTGTTCCAGAGCCACAGCTTCAGTGCCCTCTATGGCAAGAGCTACTTCAGTATCAGGATGAGCCGACTCGATTATTATTTCTGATGGTAAGCGCTTGGCGTCTTTTGCTGTCAATAAATCTATCGTTTCGGTTTCGTGTTCTACTTTTTGCAATTCAGCATTTTCTTCTATTTGTTGTACTCCTGCCGCTACACTCTCTTTATCTTCAGACACAATAGGCTTCACAGAAGCGACTTCAGCCATTGTAATTTCTAATTGCTTGGCTGATGCAATTGCTTCAACCATTTTGGACTCTGAAGCTTTCAATTGCGCAGCATCTGATGAAACTTTTTTAATTTTCACATCTTTAAGTTGGTCAAATAATTTTGGGGTTGTTTTTACTTCTACGAGGTCAGCGCGCAGATTTTCAGTTATTGTAGCAACGCGTTGCAGTGTGTCTTTGTTAATTAAAGGCGTATCTGCTAATGTTTCCAATGAAAGAGTTTCCAGTGCCGCCAGAGCTGTGTGCAACTGTTCCGCCAGTTGTGCATACTGTTGAATTACTTCTTCTTTCAGAACATCACTAGTTTCTGTTGTTAATTCGACTTCAGAAGCAGCGATATTCTGACGCATTTCTTTAGCTATATTTATCGATTGCTTTAGTTCTTCAGCATTTATGACGCTGGCTAGTTCATTGATCACTTCTAATATATCGTCAGATATAAACTGATCTATATGCAGAACTAACATTTCTGGAAAAAAAAATTCGTTAGCATGTATTTGATATCAAGAGTTTTAAAGGTATAGACAATACTACAATACTACAAAGTATCAATATAACAACATAAAAAAGTAGTTTATTACCAATAGTTGCTTTAGGAGCTTCTTGTAGCTCAGCTTGTTGACTTATTCCAACATCAATATGTTTCTCATCAACGGCAACTTCATGCAACACTGGTCCGAGGTCTTCAATCACAACGGCACTTTCTGATTCTAATTTCAATGTCTCTACAGATGCAACTCCTTGGGCTTGATCTTCTTCAACTACACTGAACTCAACACCTTCTTTGGGAACTGTTTCTGTATAAACTGCTTCAGTTTGTTCCAGAACCACAGCTTCAGTGCCCTCTATGGCAAGAACTACTTCAGTACCAGGATAAGCCGGCTCGATTATTATTTCTGATGGTAAAAGCTTGGCGTCTTCCGCTGTGACAATTTCTTTAGTTTCAGCGATTGATTTTTCTAACATTTCCGTTGTAGCAATTAACTGTTCAGAAGATGATACTTGCGCAACTAAACTTATTTGTTCTAAAATAGTTGCTTCTGATCCTTCAGCTGCTGTTGCCAATTCTGGAGTAGGGATGATAGCTTTGCTCTCTACAAGTTCAATCTTCTTTACGATTTCAGTTAATGGTTCAGCAGGAGCTTGTAGTGCCACTCTGATACCAGTGACAGCGACCAAATCAGCTTGTAACTGTGCAGTAACTCGAGCAATTCGCTGAATCACTTCTGTACTAAGTGCTGGTGCTAACTCGTGTACGCTGTCAAAAACTTGAACTTGCAAAGCAGATAAAGCTGTATGGAGTTTTAAAGCCAACCTATTTTGTTCTTTGCGAACTTCTTTCACTCGTTCAAGGCTTTCCTCTCCTTCTGTGATTATTTCTGAGGCAGCAATGCTTTCACGTAACTCTTTCGCAATATCCATGGTCTCTTTTATATCATCAATCTTTATGATAGCAGATATTTCTTCCACTATTTCGATTAATTCTATGTATTGATCAATGTGCTGAATAATTTGCTTGGCGTTTTCTGAAAATATAATATTTATTTTAGTTAAATTGTATTGTTAGCTATGAAATGTTATAAACACGTGATGAATGAAGCATTTAAAAACTTTAAAATAGTGAATCACTTGGTGGTGAATCACAAATAAAAATCATTGGTTCTTGTTTATAAAACACGAATTTGAGAAATGGAAAATACTTATTCTGTTGCTCAAGATGATTTTTTATATCACGTTGAATAAACCTACTTTATATCATGTTTGTCGGCTTTCATTTTTAAGCCAGATAAAAATAGGCAACCAAATTTAAACAGCCGACGCCAACAATAGTTGGGAAAAGGCTAGGCAGATGATGATTTAAACTTGACGAAACACATTAAAGCATAATATTTCACATTCGCGTCACGACGGCGTTTGTACAAAGCTTTGATTAATAACGTCAAAGCCAGATTATTGACAACCACTCCTACTTTACCTTCTTTTACTTCTATACTTCCCAATACATCAACTTTTTCCAACTCGACCAATAGCTGATAAGCCGCTAGGAATACGAGCTTCATGTTTTCAGTTTCTAATTCATTCTTTCCATTGTACGCATCTGTACTTTGCCAATCGAATTTCGACATGATAGCTTTTAGAGATTTAATTTTTTTGTTTTTTAAATCTGTTATTTTGGAAGAGGCCAGCTCTACAGGGTTAAGTGCCAATAGTCCTTGTAGTTCAGTTGCAATAGTTAAGCTTTCGTTCAAATCAGCGTCACTAAATGTACCAGATTCGACTAATATATCCATTTCAATACCTATGAAACGGTCTATTGCGTTTTCCAAAGTATCGATATTGGAATTGACATCTATAAAAAATTTCGACAGATATTAAGTAATAATTTTGTTACACATTTGTCCTCCACACGGTAGGTAAAACCAATTAATTAACTATTATTTCGAATAAAAGATCACGATTTTGTTTATTTAAGGTTGACCTTCATGAACACGGGTTATAGTATCGGCGAAATATGGATGCATAACCTTATGCCTATTACCTTTTCAATGAATTAAGACGTAGCTCCATAATTAATCTAATATTGTTGTCATTAGGAAACACGATTTTTTTATACGAAAACCTATTATTTAAACTTATGTTCTGATCCTGAGATCATCAAGACCTTTTGTATAAGAATTATTCATATGAAAACCTAAATATAACATAAAAACTCACCTTTAGGAAGTTTATCTTCACTGTAAATGTTGGCTTTCTCTGAAGACAAAATAACTTGCATAGACTTCTTAATGTCTGCCACGGGCTTCGCAATTTCTTTGACAACCTGAGCAACTTGGACGTTTTCTATAGATCGTAAACTGTCTTGTATCGAGTGTATCTCTTTATCAACTTCTATGATTAGAGAAATCTCCTCATTGGCAATCGCTTCTTCCGTTTCCATCCTTTCTATAATTTCTTTGTGTTTTTCAGTCATCGTTTGAACAAGAGATTCCGTAGTTGTTATATCGACGGATATCGAATCTTCATCAACACCTCTAAGAACCTGTTCTTGAACATTTGCTAATTGACTGTGTAATGCTTGTAGAGGTTCTAACATCTCTGTTAAAACTGCTTTTAAAGGACCTTCTTCCAACTTTTGTTTTGGAATTTTAACTTCAAGAAGGCTCTCTTGTAATACATCCGTGCAGTCAGCCAAACATTTTAGTAAAATCAAAGTCTTGCCGGTACCACTCGCATCTTTGAAGTCATGGTGTTTCTCAATTACAGTTGAAACTTTTTCTAACATGTCTTTTGTTACCACATCTATTTTCTGCATCTTGACTTCTTCAACAAATATTGCGAATTCTTCAATCAAATTAACCAAAGTACTGTCTTTAACCACGATAGACTTACCACTTTTGATTTCCTCTAAAATATCTGCCTGTACATATTGCAGAGAAGGTTTAGCTAATTCTAATATTTGAACAAATTTGTCAACAATGTCAAGGACTTGTTCGTCGTGTTTCATTTCTTTTGCCACTTTAAGTTCTTTGGCCGAGATTTCAAACTTCGCCAAAGGCGCTTCAATCAAAAGCTCTGCTTGAGAATCAACAATCTTTATAAGAGAAGTTTGAACATTTTGGAGGCAATCATCGGCGTGAATAAGGAAAGTAGCTAAGCAGCCGTTAACGTCATCAGTCAACTTTAATTCATTTTTTTTAGTTTTGAAGTCATTTATTGTACTTTGTAAAGAACTAAACTCTTGTAATAATCGTATAATCTTCTTATGAGTTGTAGCTTTCGATATTAGACAACGCATAATGGTAAATTCATTCTTGCAGGTCTTAAAGAAGTCTTCTACTATCATAAAGTCAGCTACAAGCATATCATTTGTGGAGTCTAGCACCACGTTAACAGCACTATCTACGATATCTTCCATTAACATAAGAGAGTCCGATTCAATTTCAACTGCAACTTGTGGTAACGTGCAGGTCAAGTCTGAAGCACGAGAAAGATCTACGAAATCATATTGCTCTAGCACAGCAATATTGCTTTGTATTTCATCAATCGTTTGAATTAGTTTTGTCTCATGTGCCAATTTTTCCGGGGTTTGTGGAGTAAATTTAATTATCTCCTCTTGCACGGTAGCCACTTTTTCATATAACTCTTCTGTAATCATTTTTACTTCCTCAATCCTGATTCCTTTTGAAACATCAGTAGCATCAAGTAAACTGTCAACAGTGAGTTCCAAATCTTTAACTTCTTCTGGCACAGTAATATTTTCTTCGGCCTTCGTAGTTTCAATAATGTATTTTAAATGCTCGCACACTTCTCTAAGTGCACCGACTTTGTTCGCTATTTCAACGGTATTGTCAGCAGTGTGCATGGCAGGAAACACTACGAGCATACACTTATCTAAATGCTCTTTAAATTCAGATACGCTCTGAATCACGGAATGTATTCTTTCCGTCGGCATCTCTAATAAATTTTCATATATTGGAATGTTACTAGTGTCTAATACCGACAAACTTTGCTGCAGTTCCTGCATCGGCTCAGCAATAGCTGTAAGTTTTGATGGATTTATTAAGTTGGCTATCTCATTTGATCCCTCCATCAGTAGAGGGTGTAGAACCTCTTCGATTCCAGAATGCAAGTCACCTAAGCCTATTACGAATGATTTTAAACTAGAGTAATCGCTAACTTCAGATAACGTATCCAACGCGTCAATGATTTCAGGATTTTGTAATACAGTAATGTGCTCATGCAATGTTTGTAGTGCTTGCGCAGTTGCAGTAGTTTGCAGTTCCTGATTAAATGACGAGATCGCCTGTTCTACCGCAGTTTCTTCGGCAGCTGGTAGTACTAAACGGTCGGATGGGATAGTGTCTGCTGTAGTCTTTATTCCCGATATATCTTCGAGAGTAGACATATCGTCTACCGCTTCTACTCCTGCCTGTTCTTGTATCATTAAAATGCAACTCTGTAGATTTTGTACTGCGCTAGCCATATTGACACTGACATCATAAGGAGTCAGGTTTTCACCATATTGAGAAATAACATCTTGCTGTAATATTTGAAGTGTCGTGTGAAGCTCGTGAATAGGTTCAGCGATCGTAGACATAATTTCACTGTTTTGTTTCAAACTTTCAATGTTTTCGACAATTTGTTGATTTAGAACAATTATATTCTGGTTTAGCTCACAAAGTGGCGTAGCAAAAGTTTGGGCAATAGATGAGACTTCTGAAATATCAGAAATATGTTCTTCTTCAACGCTACTAGCTTTAATCGAAGCCACACTTCGTTTTAGTTCTTCTAGAACAGGACAAATGTTATTCAATGCAGGAGCAATGCTTGTCTTGAAATCTTGTGTCGATTCTATTGCCTTCACATTTTCAATTGCGGCTATTGCCTGGTCAATATGTTCCATTACAACCTTGGCCTTTGTTTCGTCATACTCATGAGGAGCTATCGGTTGTATGTGTTCGGAATCAACATGAATACTGACTTCCTCAGCTGTGTTGATAGCCTCTTGAATATCAACCAAAGTATCAGCGATATTTGTAAGAAGCGAACAATTAAGCTCCGAATCAAAAACATTTGTGATGAACTGGTCTTGAATAATTCTTAAGGTGTTATTAAGGCTAGCGAGGGACAAAACGTTATCAACATCTAGATTCTTGATCGAAGCATTGATTCTGTTAACAGCATCACAAGTTTCCATCAATGCAAAATATTTCTTGGACTCGTTACTCTCTATTACATTTTCTAAAACTTTTGTTAAGTTTTTGTGGAACACGGTCATGTGATTTTTAATTTCTGGCATCGGCTCTAATCTTGGCAGATTGTTTTCTAATGCTATAAGAATCTGGGCCATCTTTTGTAGCGCATCTAGCTTATTTTCGCTCTGTAAAACATCAAACGTACCCACGTTATTTTCAATGATCTCTATTTGTGTTGATATTTTATAAAGGTTTTCTTTAATTGAGGCTACGGCCTGTTTTAGTACGGCTTCATCTTCACCTTCAGACTCTGTGGATAGTTGCACAAAAGAACTCCTAAGTTTAACAACGGACTCCATTACAGTTTCAATAATCTCAGTGTTATATTTTTGTAATGCCGTATTTGATTCCTTGACTGACAGTGTTTCAATTTGTTCCAAAGCTGTTTGCAGGTCTTGTATGGAAGCATACATATCGTTAAGTATAACTTCACTATTACGTACTTTAGCGACGTCTATTATTTTTCCACTTTCAGCACACTCAGCTATACAAAGTAAAGAAATAAGAGGACTTTTTAATTCAAACACTGCTTTTTGTGTATCTCTCAAATGTTTGACATCAAGAGAGGGCTCGTCCACTTTAATTTCACTAGCTTCGCTAAGAAGATTCCTGGCTTTGATTGTATCAGCAGAGAATTTGATCACTGTGCTCATCTCGTTATTTAACGACTCGATTTCTGTGAGAACTCTATCTTCAGTAAGTAAATAATCTTTAGATGTAACGGAATTAATATCCGAGATCAATTTCTGCATTTCACTGCCGCATGTTTCGACGAATGCTACGCAAGTTTTCTTAACAAGCGTTTTGCTGTCACTTTCCATGTCAATACATTTTTCAATAATAGTCAGCGACTGTTGAAGAGCTTTTAATGGTTGAGGTAACCTGTTGAATAATGTACTGCTGACCTCTTTAGTTTCTGAAGCCGATTCTTTTGCAGCATCTGCAATACTATGTATTTCCGAAAGAGGAGATATCAGACTACTGATAATTTCCAAACTTCTTGAAGCAGTTGCTGCCGATGACATCAGTTCTGACTTAAGAATAATATCTCTTTCAATAATTTGAACGTCGTTTATAACTTTAGACAACGAAGTACTGATGTTGACCATTTTGTTTTTAAATTCTTCATCTGTCATTTTGGGTTTTTTGGGCATTTCCATTTCAAAAGACTCTTTTTTCCGAAGGGCTTCTTCTCTTGACTTGCTAACAGACTTCTCGCTTCCTGAACTGGATCGTCTAGAACTACGGCTAGAACGACGCTCTCTCTTAGGTTTTACAACAGGAGCTGGCTCGTTGTCTAAGTGCTTCAAAGCTTCATCTTTAAAAAGAATAGTTTTTGTGGGCTCTGATGACTCCTGGCCTTCTTCTCCGGATAGCTTCAAAGATTTCGATTTAGGTTTTCCAGAGCTGTGTGCACTTGCAAAACTTTGCAGATCAGATATGGCCTGAGTGTCATCGTCTTTCTTTTCTTCCGATAGTGACTGATCGCGTGATAAACTGAAAAAGTCATCGGCGCTTCTCTGGGAATCCGACTTCCTCCTACTAAGTTTGACATCCGATCTCTCATCCGATAATAACGACATAGTTTTTTCCAAGTAATCCTCTCCGCCAATCTCAAAGTCTTGATCTAATGATAGCTGAGGCGGGCCGTTCTCGTCCGCAATCGATAAGTCTTCGAGATCTGCTTCAGTTCGCATATCTTCATCTGGAGACACGAAATATTCCGGTGAGACATCAATTATAACTGCCTCCATCAACAAATTACCAGATGTAGATGTTTCTTTAACGAATCTTAAAGGTGGAAGTTCGACTACGTTGTGTTCTGTAATATTTTCTGATAATTGATCGGCGTACATTTCCACTATTTGTAATGCTTCTTCTTCCGTCAAGTCTGGAGTTTCATAAAGAGACACAGAAACTTCTTTGCCATCAAATGAGAAAGATATTTCTCCTTTATCGTCAAGAGTGGTGACGTCACCGACTGGTGTGTCGTACATCTGTGAAGTTCTTTCTTCATGTATGGTGCTAAGTGATAAATTCCTTTGTAAAGCTTGTTCTTCAGCTTTCTTCTTTTTTGCTTTCATTGAATCATCAAATCCGAGAAGTGAAGCAGAACTGGCGGCAATGCCCATACAGTTCTGCGCTTCACAAGTGTAAGTACCAAGGCAGCAGGTGCCGTCTTGGCCGGATATGATTCTGTGTATATCACCAGGTTTTAATTCCTCGCCATCTTTGTACCATTTGAGGATGGGTTGTGGGACACCGATGACCTTACACTCGAGGTTCACGGCTCCTTCGTCCGAAAGTATGGCTTGAAGGTTTTCTAAGAATCTGGGTTTCTTGTAGTGTCTAGGTATGATTAGTTTGAGGAAACATGAAGTGACGCTGTGCCCGAAGTCGTTCATGGCGACACACTTCCACTCAGCCTGGTCGAGGAACTCGAGGCTCTGTATGTCCAGGTAGCACACTCCACGTTCCTCCCGGCTAAGGTGGCAGCGTGAGGACTCATCCACTGGCTGGTCGTCGCGGTACCACAATACCGACGGTTCAGGCGGAATGGCGACTGAAACATAATTACAAATTGATGTTATGATTAAGTAAAAAGAGGTAATTTATGTCAAAAGATTATTTCTGTAATCTTAGTTTACAAACTAAGATTTCACTCGGTACTCAATGTCGTATACTATGTGGGTAGGACAGTGTCTCGTCATTATAATAATAATTAGGTTGTGGGTACTCATTAAAAATCAGTCTTGGTCAACCCGTCTTTTATTTACTACATGGTGGCAGCGGTGCTGAGTAATTAATTGAAATTAATACCCAAAAATCTCAATATATGTTCAAAAGTGCAGTAAAAGTGACAGTATACATTGTAAACAATTGAAAACAATGGAACACGCACGGCCTCCGGCGGAACTGTGTCTGGAAGGTGGGCCGGCTAGTCGGGCCGAAGCGTGGCAAAAATGGCTGAAGCAATTCAACGTGTTTCTAAAAGCGTCGGGTGTCCACAAAGAAACCAATGATGTCAAAGCGAGTTTGTTGGTGAATTTGATCGGATCGGAGGGGTACGATGTGTATACAACTTTCAAATTCACCAAAGACGAAAACAAAGAATGCTTCGATACGCTCGTGCTAAAGTACAATGAACATTTTGAAACCAAACAGAACACTACGATGGTTCGATTCAAGTTTTTCACAAGAAACCAGGAAGAAGGCGAATCTATAGACGACTATGTAACGGCACTAAAGCTTCTCACTCAGCGATGCGAGTTCGAGCATTTAGAAGAGGGCCTGGTGCGAGACAGGATCGTGTGCGGGGTCAGAGATGGCAAGCTACGCGATCGACTACTCAGGGCAGACGATCTCACCCTGGCAAAAGCTGTAAAAGTCTGTCAAGCAAACGAGATGTCAATGGAGGAACAGATACAGATAGAGGGCACCAAGACTCAGGCGGTAGCAGTGGACGCGATGTACGCGCGCGGCGTGTACCGCGCGGGCACCAGCGGAGGCGCAGCGCGAGGCGGCGGCGGCGCGGCGTTGCCGGCCGGGCGAGGACGCGGCGGCCGCGCCGGCGGCGGCGGGGCCGGTTCGCGCCAGCTGCAGCGCGGCACGGCGGCCGGAGTGGGTGGCGAGCCCGCCCAGCAGCGCGTGCCTGGAAAAGTGTTGTGTGCTGCGTGCGGTATAGGCAGTTGTTGTGACAGATATAAATGTGCGGCTAAAAATGCAATGTGCTTCTGGTGTAGTGAAAGAGGGCATTTTAAAAACATGTGTCCGAAATTGCGTAGGCGCGTGTTACAAATCAACGCTGGTGTCGAGCCCGACGCCGACGTGATCGTCGGTGAGGACGACGACGGGTTGTACTATGTTTCTTCGCTATGCGGGAAGATGGATCGTAAGGACTCTAAATGGTATGAAACTTTGATTTTTAAATGTACCGGAGCCAGTGAAAGTTTTAAGTTAGATTCAGGGTCAGATTTAAATGTAATTTCACTAAGTACATTTCAGGGACTAGGGCTGCCAAACGAAATAATAAGTTCAGATAACACGAGGGCGCAATCATTTTGTGGCAATTATATACCGATAGCTGGTAATTGTTATCTGAAATGTACTTATAAAAACGTTGAGTACACATTACGTTTCATAATTGCCGACTTTGATTGCCAAAGTGTGTTAGGTAGATATGCTTGTGAAGAGCTGGGAATGGTGAAGCGTATATTGTCCCTCAACCTAGATGCGTATGCAGATTTGTTTCAAGGTTTAGGTAAATTACCCGGTAAATATACCATTGTAATAGATCAGTGCGCCCAGCCGTCAGTCTGTCCAGTTAGAAAAATACCCATAGGTGTTCGCGACAAGTTATCGCTAGAATTGGTGCGCATGGAGAAAATGGGAGTGATCCGTAAGGTGGCTCACCCGACACAGTGGGTGAACGGTATCGTGGTGGCGGCCAAGAAGGACGGCACCATTCGCGTGTGTCTCGATCCGCGGCCGCTGAACCGCGTAGTGCGGCGCGCGCACTACCCGCTGCCGACGCTCACGGAGATCGCAACCAAGCTCCAAGGTGCGCAATATTTCAGTAAGTTAGATGCTCGTTCTGGGTTCTGGATGGTAGAAATTGACGATGCCAGCGCTGACCTTTGCACCTTCGGGACGCCGTTCGGAAGATACCAATTTTTACGTTTACCGTATGGAATCAACTGTGCTTCAGAGGTTTTCCATCATAAAATCCGTCAGATACTCGAAGACCTGGAGGGAGTCGACTCATTCATCGATGACGTGATCTGCTGGGGCTCCAGCAAAGCCCAGCACGATGAGCGTCTGAAGAGATTGCTAGATAGGGCGCGAGAAGTAGGTATAAAATTTAACCAAGATAAATGTGAGTTTCAAGTAAGGCAAGTGAGTTACTTAGGCCACATTTTCAGCGAGGAGGGCATGGCAATAGATAGAAATAAAATAAAAGCGATAGAGGAAATGCCAGCTCCGGAAGACAGGCCAGCGCTTGAGAGATTCTTGGGCATGATAAACTACTTATCAAAATTTATCCCCAATTACTCAGAGTTAGCACTTCCGCTCCGCAATCTGTTGAAAAAAGATAGCGAGTGGGTGTGGGACTCAGCGCAGGAGTCGGCGGCGGCGCAGTTGAAGCGCGCAGTGTGCGCGGCGCCCGTGCTGGCACTGTACTCGGCGCGCGAGCCCGTGCTGCTGTCGGTGGACGCGAGCGCACGGGCACTGGGAGCCGTGCTGCTGCAGGCGGGCCGTCCGGTCGAGTTCGCCTCCGCCACGCTCACCGACACGCAGACCAGGTATGCGCAGATAGAGAAGGAGCTGCTCGCGATTGTCTACGCTCTCGAACGATTCCATCAGTACGTCTATGGACGTCATGATGTCACTGTGGAATCCGATCATAAGCCCTTGGAGGCGTTGTTTAAAAAACCGCTCGATTCGATCCCCGCGCGTCTCCAACGCATGATGCTACGCGTACAAGGCTATGATTTCACCGTCATATATAAACCAGGGAAGTACATGTACGTGGCAGACGCCTTATCGCGAGCGGCATTACCAGTACTTACATCGGATAAAGTAGGTGAGGAAGTAGAAGAACAATCGTGTTTTCTGATAGAAAACATTCGTTTCAGTGACAGCAAAACAAATCTTATAAAAAACGCCACGAAAAAGGATATAGAATGTCAATTACTTATACAATACATACAGGAAGGGTGGCCGCCGAATAAATATTCAGTCGACGAACGAGTGAGAGGGCAGTGGTCGTATAGAGGTAGCTTTGGTTTTATTGATGGAATCATATTTAGAAATAACCTAGTTTATATACCGAAAAGCGTTAGGTCGGAAATGCTCAGTAGGTTACACGACGGTCACATGGGCATAGACAGGTGCAAGCGTCACGCTCGCGAGGTGATGTTCTGGCCGGGTATGTCACGTGACGTGGAGGAGATGGTGCGCCGGTGTCACGCATGCGCTGAGCGCGCGCACCGTCCCGCTCGGGAGCCGCTCAGGCCGCATCACATACCGCCTATGCCGTGGGTCAAACTGGGCACAGACATATTTCAGTATGCAGGAAAGTACTTTTTAATAATTGTTGATTACTTTTCCAATTTCATAGAAGTGAATCCGTTAACAAACATAGGTACGAAGGCGGTAGTGACCGCCATGCGAGATCAGTTCGCGAGACACGGGATCCCGCGGGAGTTAGTGTCAGATAACGGTCCGGCTTACGCATCAAAAGAGTTCGATGAATTTTGTTCTAAGTGGGGCATTGAGCACACTACTAGTTCGCCAAATTATGCTCAATCAAATGGGCAAAGTGAAAGGAGTGTTCAAATAATAAAAAATATTTTGATAAAATCAATAAACTCGGGGACAGACTTCTACTTAGGTCTGTTAAACTATCGAGCTACGCCACGTAATGGAATCAGTTCGCCATCGGAACTGTTAATGGGGCGGCGACTGAATACTAGGTTACCATCGCATGCTGAAAAGTTGAAGCCAAGTCGAGATAATGAGAGTGACTATAAGGAGATGTTACGTAAACAGCAGGCCGAGAAAACGTATTATGATAGGCGAACGAAACCGCTACCAATGTTATCGGCCGGTCAACCGGTACTCGTCACTGACGATGGCAAACGCAAATCTGCACGAATCGTAGGTCGCGCGGCTCAGCCTCGCTCTTATTTTGTCGTAGACGATACGGGTAGGCGATTTAGGCGGAATCGGCGGCATCTGGTTAAGCTGCCAACCGATGGCAATGTAACCCCTGGCCCATCTCATGATCAGATGAGCGATGATGAGACTTGGAGTAGTCCTAAAAGTGGTAGCGATAACAGCCCCGGGACAAGCGATGACGTTACCACTCCCATTCCACGACAAGGCTCACCAATTCAACGTATACGCAGACCGGCGGCTATACTAGCACGACAAAAAATTGAAAACTATTTACAAAAGAAATAATTAATAAACATTCCTACCTACCTACGGAATGAATAATATGTACTTCAAGTTATTACTTACTTAAACTTAACTAATAATCAACTGGATTGAGCATTACTGTGTGTTTAGTAATTTATTAATGATAAGCACTTTACCTTGTAAATTGTACTACACTAGAAAGTATAAACACATAGGTACAAGCACCAAGGTACAAATTGTTGACAATAGATTATGGAATGTTATGGTTATAAACCAACTCAGAGATAATTGAATAACAAAAATTGTACCTACCTATAGAAATGTTAATATACATATATGTAAGGTAAAAAAAAAAAAAAAAAAAAAAAAAAAAAAAACAATGGACATGTCGTATACTATGTGGGTAGGACAGTGTCTCGTCATTATAATAATAATTAGGTTGTGGGTACTCATTAAAAATCAGTCTTGGTCAACCCGTCTTTTATTTACTACACTCAAGTGACCGCGCTTGATTATCTCTGGATTCCTGGTAAATTACACTTTTTCGAACTGTAGGACTAGCAAACCTATGTAACGTAATTTTTAACGATATTCAAATTGAAAATCCTGGTTTCGCACATAATATTTTCTTAGTTTTAATACCTTATTCTTATGTATGGGTAATACTTACATGTGCGTGTCGAAAAAAATTAAACAAAAAATATATAAAATAAGTACTTATTTAGTTGTATATTTGATTAGAAAATTATTAGATTCGACTCTTCTCAGGGACGAGCTAGTACAGTACCGCTCGTGGTACAATAATGAAGTTAACTTTACGATACAAAATAAGTTTTCATAAACTTTACATGTGTAACAAGCTCTCAGAAAGTAGGTAATTATTATTTTTATATTAATTATTTCATATTGGAAAAAAATAATATCACCTTTTGAGAGACTCACGAAAATAAAAAAAATCGTGACTAACCTTTTACTGTAAAACGGAATGGCTCATCAATCTTCGCTTCGACGCTCTTCAATCCCTGAATGAACTTCGGCGCCTGATTCTTGGAAAACAGCTGCAGTTTCTCTTCCTCATTCAGCTGGTTCTGGATATCTTCAACTGTCAGTTCAGCGGAACTGCTGGCTTGGCCCATGCAGTTCCTAGCTATGCAGCAGTAGGAGCCTAAGGAGTTGGTTCCTGTCAGTTGGTAGACGTCTCCTGGCTTGAGTTCTTGGCCATCTTTAAACCAGCTGAGGACTGGCGTGGGGAAGCCCACGACTTTGCACTCGAAGGAGACTAGCCCTTCTTCTGTAAGTACAGCTTGAAGGTTCTCCATGAATCTTGGCTTTCGGTAGTTTTTGGGCACTGTGGAAAATGAGAAAATGAATAAACTATCATTTAAATAGGTAAAATGATGGGTATCTAGGCATTATGCATTATATCTAGGCATTAAGCTTGCCTACTTTGATGTCACCTCCGTGTAAAAGAAATGCATGCTAATAGACTCCTACACACTGCAATACATCGCGGACTGTTTCGAGGTTTAACACGAAGCCGGCCTATGTGAAAAAAATATATTTTGTTATTACACCGCGGTCGACGGCAAGCATCGATTTGATCTGGCTCGTGATTGGTCAAATCGGTTCAACATGAAGAAATAGCGAGTATCGATATTGAGGTATCGAGATAGCGACCACCTCGCGAGCATCTTCGGCAAGTATCAATATCCCATATTAACTACTGGCTACTGTAAGTAGGTAGATATCTCACCATCCATGGTGACATAGCAAGTGGAGATGCCGATGCGGCCCCCCGTGCTGGTCGCGACGCACTTCCACTCGCCCTCGTCCGGCCATTCCGCACAGCCCACCTCCAGCAGGTAGCCACCAGCACCGTCTTCGAGAACGTGATACCTAGAATAATGTCAAGAAAATAATAATACATAGATCAACAACTTTATCGGGGCCCGTGGCTAAATAATAACAGCCGCACAGGTCGATCGATCAGGTTAAGCTACGCTTGCCGCGGTTGGTCTTTCGACGGGTGACCATCTTTTTTTTTTTTTTTTTTTTTTTTTCAGGATGGGAAATCATCAAATGACTCCTCCCGCTCTGGGTGGAGCGGAAGGGAGTGTCAGACTCTTACTGACTAAAACCCACCCGTGTTCCTTCCTTCGCCCTTTATGTTCCGGGCCAGCGGTAACCCTTTCGGACAATCCCGCTGACCCGGCAGGCTTCGGCCCTTACGGGCCCCTCCTTTTAATGCTGACATCTCTTTGAGGCGCGCGTGGAACACGTACGCGCCGTCCGGCACGGGCCTGGTCCTGATCGGACGGTGAGCTATCCATTACTCTCCGCCCGCAGGCCCGCGCCTACGGTGGCCGGGAGTCGTCGCGCGGCTCCCGACGCCCGGAGCGTCTCCCGCGGCGGCTGGGACGGGAGGCTCTCTCCCTCAGCCGTCCCGCCGCCTCCTTCGCTAGCATGACTGCTTCGCAGAAGGAGGCGACTGCCCCCCACTCCCTCTCGCCCCGGACCATGGCTTGAACCAGGTCCGGACGCGAGAGGTCGCCGCCGCTGCCGATCGCCTCTACGAGGACACGGCGGTGCTCCGCCCAAGCGGGGCAGACCTCCACCGTGTGCTCCACCGTGTCCTCTGGGCGATCCTGGCAATGGTGACACCCGGGCGTTTCCTCCCGCCTGATTATGTGCAGGAACCTCCCGAAACTTCCGTGTCCGGTGAACGGGTGACCATCTTTACATACCGAGACGAGACATTACCCTCCGCGCCTCGGAAAGCACGTTAAGCCGTTGGTCCCGGCTGTCATTCGTGGATCTTTGACAGTCGTTACGGGTAGTCAGAAGCCCGAAAGTCTGACAAGTCTTACCAAGGGGTAACGTATTACCCAGTAACTGGGTTGTGGAGGTCAAATAGGCAGTCGCTCCATGTAAAATACTGGTAGTCAGCTGCATCCGGTTAGACTGGAAGCCGACCCCAACATAGTTGGGAAAAGGCTTGGCAAATGATGAGTATCAACAACTTCATCAGTCCCATTCGAGTGAACGGTTCACTTTTAGTTTGATTCAGCGTTCACACGACACCAGTAAAATTACAAGTTTATGAACCTTTAATTTTATTTTTCGAACACACACACATGTTCACATTCACATTTCATTTTCACACATAATTTTGCGATCATTCCGTAGGCGAGTCAAAGATAGTGCCGAATTCCAACATTCTTGAATCGGTTCACAAATTAAATATTTTTTCAATTTTGATTCAGTTCGGATACAAGATGCCAACGGAAATGCAAAAATGAACATAAAGTCTGATATCGATTTATCGCATACCACCTACATTCATTACAGGTGCAGGCTAGTAAAAAAGTTTCTTCAGTGTGAGTTCAACAACCTGAACTAATACTTTCACCCAAATTACACTACACCTTAGCTTGTGTGAAAAGTGGCAGTTATGTTGCTGTTCGAATGCCGGTCAGAAAATTA
This sequence comes from Luperina nickerlii, assembly GCA_963855955.1. Classification (NCBI taxonomy): domain Eukaryota; kingdom Metazoa; phylum Arthropoda; class Insecta; order Lepidoptera; family Noctuidae; genus Luperina; species Luperina nickerlii. The sequence continues at coordinate 8,266,657 of OY979662.1, forward strand.
TAACTATTCTGTCTTATTTTGTTTTTATTTGAATTTAATATAATTTTTTATTAATTTAATTTTTTTTTTGTTTATCTGTGTAATTCTAATTATTGCTATTGAAATTGTATGCCTAATAATTGTATGAGTCTATGTTGATTGATGAATAAAATAAAATAAAAATAATAAATAATAATTAGGCTTTCCTATGCGACACCGCCATATAAAACGAACACAGTGACGTTCGTCATGAAAATTCATCCTCATCCATTAAACCTACAGTCTACGCACAACCACGTAGAATCAAACATTTCTATTCCCTCTCATAACCCAATTGATGAACACTTGGCTTTGGCCCGGGCTATAAGGAATTCATGGCTAGCCGGAGAAATAAAAAGAATCTAAGTGTAGTGCCTCCTCATAATTTAAAATTGTTTCAGCGGCCTCTGCGAGTTGGCTCCTGCCCCTGGTACGCCTTCCAAAGGTCCGGGACCCCAGGGCCCCGAGATATGTCACAGACAAAAAATATTAACATTACAACTACTATATTTGTTCACCATCTCCCTACCGACTATGTTGCATATGCAGCTGAATACCTATGAGGGTAGCTATTCGTATTGCATAATTATCTGCCTAGTTTTTTCAACAAAATTTAGGTCGGCTAACATTTCTTTCAAAAATAGTGTTTATTTATACTTTTAGCTAAAATTTATAAAGTCCTATTCTGGGAACATTCAAAGTCAACATATCGCAGCTTACTGTTCTGCCTTGGCCTCTCCCATTCTGTGTCAAAACATCCTGTCCTCCGCCTTCCGCATCCAGACTGTCCCAGCCACCATCATGAGGTCGTCGGTCACCTAACTGAGGGGTATCCCACACTACGCTTGCCGATACGCGATCTCCACTCCAGGACTCGTCTGCTCGGCCAGCCATCGGTCCTTAGACAAAAATGGCTAGCCCACTGCTACTTCAGCTTGCTCACTCTGCATTCGCATTGTATATTGATAGCACTACGTTATATTTTGAAGCATAGTTACTATCTTACATCAAATACACCTGCGTAGTGGACCATCTCTAAAAAAGCAAAGAAATAATAAAAGACTAATTACCTCTCGCTGGGCTCAATTTTTCCCTCCTTGTTGTACCAGACGACGCTGCGGGGCCAGGGAGGTACCACAATGTGACAGCCGAGGGTCAGTGGCTCGCAGACCCTCACAAACTGGTCCTCAAGTTCTTTCGTGAAGATCGGAGGTGGCTCTGGAGTCACACTGCTGGATAACCAAGAAGGAAAGTGTTTGTTTTATGATAAATATAGATCACACACACTCCCGACTTAAGGCTCGTACACACAAGCGCGACGCGACACGCGACACAAAGGCACCGCAAGTCGCGCAACGAGCGGTGCCTTTGTGTCGCGCGCGATTCGCGTCGCGCGTCGCGGCTGTTTGCAGGAGCCTTTGCGTGTCATAGGTTTTACCCAGGCAAACAATTATATTTTGTTTAATTTATTTCATCATCACTTCTCACAAACGGCGAAGGAAAACATTGTGGAGGAAACCGGCATGTACTGGAAACAAAAATTCGAAGACTTGTGAAATTTATCAACCCGCACTGGGTCCACGTGGTGGATTATGGCCTACTTCCCTCTCACCGAAAGGAGGAATGTGTACCTGCAGTGGGAACGTTATCGGCTGGCTGTGCAATGGCATACCAGCCGATAGCTTAGGTATGCTAAGCTAAGGAAGATTCGAAAGAACGGGAGATTTTATTTATAAGTAGGAGACTTATTACCGGCGTGCCTGTATGACCAGCAGGTCAATTCCCGTTATTAAATTTTTATGACATTGATTTTTACAATCTGTGACTACAGTAACTCACACACTTGTTAAAATTCTAGAAAAATCATCTACTTTTCCAATATTTGTAAATAGTTTGTAAGTATGTGAGCACCATGTATCTATCACATAATTGATTTACCTGTAATTGCTTCATTTTATTTTTTTGGGGTAGACTTCTTTTAGTCTAGGTGCATCGTCTTCACATATAATTATATTATGTATACAAACCTTGTAAAACATTTTAAAAGAGTAACGGTGGAGTTTCTTGCCCATTCTTCTCCATACGAAAACTACCTTTTGGAAGGGGCGACTAGAATCAATTAAATTTTACTGTAAGTTTTGACGTCCAAAAGTGCCTTTAATGTGCCTATTTGAAATAAATGACTTTGACTTTAAAAACGTTCAAAATCTAGTGGCAATCTCATCTCAGCGACAATCAATGTTAAAAACAAGTAAAAAATTTAGGAAAATTAAAGGTAGGTTTTTTTTTTGGAAATTAGAGGTAGATTTTTGACAGATTGAGACTAAGCTCAGTCTGTGAACGTTCTTAAAATTATGAGAATTGCCCCTCAGATGTCACACTATATCACACTAATATTATAAAGGCGAAAGTTTGTGAGTGTGTATATATATGTTTGTTACTTTTTCACGCTCAAACGGCTGGACCAATTTTGATAAAATTTTGTATGGAAGTAGTTGATACTCTGGATTAACATACAGGCTACTTTTTATCCCGATATTCTCACGGGATCGAAACTCATGCGAGTGAACCCGCGGGACGCAGCTAGGAATATTATAAAAGCGAAAGTTTGTGAGTGTGTGTTTATATGTTTGTTATTCCTTCACGCACAAATGGCTGGACCAATTTTGATAAAATTTGACATGGAGGTAGCTTTCTTTCTTTCTTTTTTTTTCTTTATTACACCCACATTTCGGCAGTTATGTTTCAGTCACATGTAATATGGCGAACCTAATTGCCTAAACAGGCATAATTTGAGACTCCAGTCTGAGAAAATAAAAACTCAATATTATATTAAGGCTCGTACACAGTCGCGTCGCGCCTGTGTGTACGAGCCTTTATGGTCAATAACTAAGATTAAAAAAAACTGAAGTGTTAATCGACTTTTGATGCTGACCGTACTACTTGACCTGAGAATCGAATCCAGAACAATAAACTACTCAGGGTGCATTCCACAAAACTTTTATACCAAGAATAAGTCTCATCCTGAGAATACCTACATTTTGAATTTTTGACAGTTTTTCCATAATAGAACTGTCAGACGTCAATCAATCAATCAATCAGTTTATTTGTCAATTTTATTCCACGAATAAAAGATTGACTTTGGTAAAATCAGTCCATAGTCAGGGAAAAAATACAAAAATGGAGTAAAAAATACATAATCGAATATGGAGCGGTTCTGGAAGACCAGTTAAACAAATACATGCAACGTCGTGTTTCATAATAGGTTGTAAGATGACGATAGACTTATAAAAAAATAAGAAATAATAATTTTGTACTAAAAAAATAAAATAAGATAGTACTAAGATATTAGAAAATAAAATAAACTAGACAATCTACAATTACAAATAGATATAATAAAGCTGAAGAGTTTGTTAATTTGTTTGAACGCGCTAATCTCTGTAACTTCTAGTCGGATATGAGTAGTAGGTTGTTTGCCAAAAGAACAAACAACTATTTTGAAGGTGAGACTGTTTTTTTCCCAGAGAATCCAGAGCTCAGCGAGGGATTCAGAGTACGTCACTCAAGCTTAAAATAGTGTTGCTCCCGAGGTGGACACTCCACTTTTTATCACGCTCTATGAAAAAATAAGTAAGTGCAACTTATGAATAAGAATAATACGTTTCATTATCACTACTTGAGGACGACATACACATTTTTTACAGAAATAAGTAAAATCCTAATTTGAGTAAACAATTACGAACGAAGGCAGAGTGCTTTTCACGCGTTTTTTATTTTTTCACAAACTTTTTTTTAATTAGGCACGCGCGCATTTTACTTTATTATACAGCCTGTTACTCGTTCATACAATGTTCGTGATTGATCTCTTTGGTGATTGGAACTTTTATTAACAATATCCACATTATGAATTCAAATCACTTTTAGTCCCTAGGGATCAAAGAGCTGTTTTAGACCCTGTTTACGAAGAATACACTAGCTCTTTTTTAATAGATGTGATAAAAAATCTTTTTACATTTTGATAGCGCAATTCTTGAGGAAGGTTATAGGTTAACATCCCGCTACGACTGAGCTACGAAGAGCTGAGCAAAAAGAAAAAAGTCAGAAAGAATAATCGCTAATCGAAGTCGCTAATCGAAACGAATGATGCGATGCAATGGGGTGCGGTATGTACGGTCAGCATCAAAAGTCGATTAACACTTCAGTTTTATTAATCTCAGTTATTGAGCAAAATATTTATTCAAAATTGCAGCAGAAGTACGATGCAATTTTCAACAAATATTTTGCTCAATAACTGAGATTAAAAAAAACTGAAGTGTTAATATTTTGCTCAATAACTAAGATTAAAAAAACTGAAGTGTTAATCGACTTTTGATGCTGACCGTACCAAGAAATTTCACGCGGACGAAGTCGCGGGCAGAGGCTATGTATATTAATAAGCCACCGGATGCGCCCTTGAAATAGGTATATTTAACTCGTTAGTGCTCTTTAACCAATATCACGTAGCGAGTTTATTAATAGATTAATAATGATTTTGTTTTGTTTTAAGTAGGTACCGTAAGTGTCTACCATACTTTCATTCATATGCATTCAGAAAAAAGCTGTTATTTTGATATTACAAAATATAGATAGTTACCTGGAGCTTGGCCTGGCAGATCCCTCCCTACTGCCGCGGCCGACGACGTGGACCTTCGATGAGGAGTAGGCCCTGCCCATGCAGTTCACAGCCTCACAGGTATAAGTGCCGAGTGACGTGGGATCCTCGGCATTCGCTGTGAGTGCGAAAACATCGCCTGCCTTTATTTCGCGACTGTCCTACAATTGAAAGAGTGAAGTTTTAAAAAATAAAGTGTTTAACTAACTTACTATTCTATGGCTAATGAAATGCTGCCTTTTTTATGGTGGGAAAACGACTTGTATATTGTAGCTTTTGCTTCGTGAAGAGGACGATTTTACCAACTCAGAAAGCTTCGCGACACTTTCACCACAATCGAATTGAAAGTATGAGCGACAGTCAAAGAAACACTCATTTTTATTTATATAGAATGATAGAAATTAGAAATAACTTCAATATTTATAAAAGGTGTCTTTTATTATTGTGAGATAATTGCTTACTATTTATATATACCGGTCGCAGAATCTTTTCCCGTACGAAAAATTATTCCACAAATTACTTGAGGACATCGCCATCGAGGTAGACTACGGCGAAGGTGGTGTGACGATCAGGGAGCCTATAAAGGCCACTTTGGCAGAATCATAAATGGATAATATTGTGAATCATAATATGGCGAAGACAGCCCGTGTTTTTCTTTTTTCGCTGCACTACGTAGGTATATTCAAAGAGATTGGGATAAGATTGATTGGTATTTCAGCAATGACAAAAAAAAAAATAACTGAAAAATCCTTCACCAATGGGATTTGATACGATTAACTTAACAGTTAACTGTCCATTATGATTCATAATCCTTATCCTTTTATGATTCTGCCAGACTGGCCTTTTTAGGCCCCCTGATTATGATTGCAGGGCCAACATGGCCAGAGATCGCACAAGACTGGGAGGTTTGGGAGGAAAAAGGGGAGGCTCTTGCCCAGCAGTGGGGCACAATATATGCTAACAAAAAAAAAACTTGTTATGTTTGTTAGAATAATTGCTTATCAGATTAGTTTTAGAAGAGAAAACTTCTTTATGCATTGGGCATTTTTTGGGATGGGACAAAACCATTGAACTCGCGACACTGTTACAAAGTGCACTGTGCAAAGGCTAGGCAGATGCGATAATAGATAATTTTTAAATACCAAAACAGGGTGTAAACCTGCCACAAAGTAGGTAGTTGGCACTACGCAATCTACGCATTCTGTACATCAAATTAAGTAACATCATCATCATAATCTGCCTAGCCTTTTCCCAACTATGCTGGGGTCGGCTTCCAGTCTAACCGGATGCAGCGGAATACCAGTATTTTACATGGAGCGACTGCCTATCTGACCTCCACAACCCAATTACTAGGTAATACGGTACCCCTTGGTAAGACTGGTTGTCATACTTTCGGGCATCTGACGACCGGTAACGACTGTCAAAGATTCACGAATGACAGCCGGGACCAACGGCTTAAAGTGCTTTCCGAGGCACGGAGAGGTCTTGATATGTAAAAATGGACACCCATCCACAGACCAACCGTGGCAAGCGTAGCTTAACCTGATCAATCAACCCGTGCGACTTTTACAATTAAGTTATAACATGTAAAACTTGTTTTCGTATAAAATATTATCTGGAGGCTTGGAGCATCTACTTCGTCGAGGATAATTTAAAACGTTTTAGAGTGATTTGAGGAACTATAGCTGTTGAGATGCATGATCTTTGCCGATAGTAAATGCCATCGGACTCACTGCTTGGAATCTAATAAAGAGCTTTACCTTGAACCATCGTAGCACGGGAGTGGGCACGCCGACCACCTTGCATTCAAGCGAGACGGTCCCCTGTTCAGTCAGGAGCGCGCGGAGTTCTTCCACGAATTCAGGGCGCTTGTACGCTTTTGGTACTGTGAAAAGGAATTGCTTAGTTAAGTTTTTTTTCTTGTTAAATTTTGGCTTTCTTTATAGATAGAAAAAATTGCTAAGCTAACTGATTTTTGTGCTACGGACGTTTACAGGGTCGCAGGGACATCGAAGCGCAAACCGACGAAAATTTCAACGCAGCGGCATTCTGATGCGTTGATAACTTTTCACCCGCGAAACAGCTGCCTACGAAAAATTCCTACACAAAGGGGTCTAGAATCAGAGTTATTCCGGACTGATTCATGTGCTAAATTCATTGTAACAGTTTACGCGTCGATGTCACTGCCACCTTGTTTATTTATTTATTTATAAGTATCGCCACTCGTAGAGCTAATGCGCCCCATCCACTAGAATCAATTCTATTTTGTTGTAATTTTTGACGTTCAAAAATGCCTTTTAAGTGCCTATTTGAAATAAATGCTTTGACTTTGACTTTGATACGGGAAACAGAACTGGTCGTTGTGACGATGCTATAATGACACAAAATAGAAAAATAAAAATAAACGGACGTTTTACAGCTGAATGATTGAATACAACCCAAAAGCAGCTGAAACCTTCAAACGCTCACCAAGTACATTAAGATGCGCAGAGCAGCTGGCCCGGCCACCTGCATTCTCCGCGGTACAGGTCCATCGGCCAGCATCGTCCACGCTGACGGCGGCCACGTCTGCACACCAGAAGTTGCCATCCCGGGCCAACGCTACCCGCTCTGCTTCCAGCAGACGTCGCTCGTTGCGAAACCATGTCACCTGGGCAAATAAATATAAATAAATAATGACGTGCTTCGTTGGTCTAGTGGTCGCACGTGCTACTGCTGAGCACGAAAACCTGGGTTAGATTCCCGGGCCGGGCAGTGCTATTTCACGGTTTTCCATCAGGAATTTATCGTTAGCAACCCGTAGTCCAGATTTGTGTCCGGTTGATAGCTCGCTCCCTATTACATGTGATTTAAACACAACTGGCAACATGTAGGTGCACCGCAAGGTACACCTCTACATAACCCCAGCCGCGAATCCAATTTCGGGGGGGGGGGGGCAATTTCAAGCAATGTGCACCACCCAGCGCACCGCAACTTAGGCCACGTACACGAAGTCAGCGATTGCGGGGCGGCGCCGGCGGGGCGGCGGCGCGCGGCGGGAGGAGCGACGTAGCAACGCAGACTCGGTCTAGAAGCTATTAGCGGGCAGATCGCGCGGCGCTAGAGCGGCGTAGTGTTGTGTTATGAGAAATTAGTTGTCAGTGTCCGCGAACGAAATGTCTAAACAGCGACGACAACATCTTTTTCATACAACATTTTGAAAAGTCGCGCGTCGGTCGTTAAAAAGCAAAAAATAAAATGCACAACACTACGTCAATACAGTCGCGCGGGCACCGCTAGACTGGTGCGCAACGCATCGCTCGTACGCCGCTCCCCGCGCCGCGCCGCGCAGCTGCCTTCGAGGCCAGTTCCATAAAAATTTATGCATTGAAACGCGCCGCTCCCCGCGCTCCGCCGCCGTTGCGCCGCGCCCGCTGACTTCGTGTCCGTAGCCTTAGCGATAAATGAGACGCGCAGCACTAGGTAATTATTTTCCTCTGCGGGTGGCCCACTGAGGAAATTACTACCTACATACGTGATTAGCGTAGGCATAGGTCTTGTGAGAGGGATGCGGGCGGGCGAAATTGAATTAATGAGCGCCCTTGTGATGAAATATTTAAGGCAAAAGCGCCAGGGTAGCCCGCGAATTTTTTTTTTTTACGTTTATTGCAATTTGCTGGTCAGCATTAAGTTGTACGTTGATTAATATATAATTCGCGGCCGTAACAAATATGTATTTTCAGAATTATAATCATTAAAGTAATCAACACAACTCTCTAAGACCAAGTAATCCCACAGAATGACTCTTTCATGAAATCTTGACATTTTAGGATTATACTAACCTAACAAGTTGTATTACTGATTCTAATGATTATGATTTTGTAAATACATATTTGTTACGGTCGCGAATCGTATTTTGATCGACGTACAATTTAATACTGACCAGCAAATTGCAAAAAACGTAATTTGAATTTCGCGGGCTACCTTAGCGCTTCCCCCTTAAACAAAACTAGGTATTATTAGATAAACAAGCAAACTGGCGCAATATGTCTATTTGGAAATACAAAAGCCAGTAATTTTTGTGCACAAAATCGTTGCATGATGCAAGTTTCTCGCCTGTGGCATACAATAAAATTGAAACAACAAATGTCTAAATATTATTTATACGGTGCAACTTTGATTGTTGCTTCAACTTATGGTACCTATAATATAATCATCATAATTAGCATATAATAATCCCACTGCTGGGACACAGGCCTCCTCTCTGTGAGAGGGAGTGGGCCGTTATCCACCACGCGGGCCCATCAGTGCGGGTTGGTAGATGTCACATGTCTTCGAATTTTTGGTTCTAGGACATGCCGGTTTCTTCATGATGTTTTCCTTCACCGTTTTGAGAGCAGTGGCGATGAAATAATTTACACAAAGTAAAGCGCCTGCGTACGCATAATCAGCATAAAATATTGCCACTACTACTAAGTACTATTAGTTATTCTGCGCCACTACTGGGACGCAGGCCTCTCTTCGAAAGGGAGTGGGCTCTAATCTACCACGCGGGCCCAGTGCGGGTAGGTAGATGTCACAAGTAATCGAATTTTTGGTATGCCACAGACAAAAAAATAAATAAATATTTTACCAATTATAATACTTAATAAAATATTTATTATTATTTATTTCCTTATATAAATTATATTTTTAAGTATTAGGATATAAAAAATATAAAAAAACATAAAAAATAGTAGCCCACCGGTATCGGGAACAGGGTCATTATTATTATATTATTTATTTGTCAGGTTATTATTTATTTATTATTATTATTTCCCCCATGGAAAGCGCATAGCATTTCTAGTTTGGTCGATAAATTCGCTGTAGCAATTCTATAATAAGCAATATTATAATCTATGTAAATAAAACAAAGTCGGGTTAGTTACACTATTTATAACTCAAGAACGGCTGGACTGATTTTAATGATCTTTGATTTGTTGGATTTGTCTCCGCCCCGAATAGCAAAATAACTATTAAAACATGAGAAAAATTTACGAAAAAACATTCTGAAGCGGTACGAAGTTCCGGTCAGCTAGTATCTAAGTAATAAGCGTGTTCGCTGACAGGTGGGAGTCTCCACTGCTACGCCACGGATACGTTCATATTGCACTGTGAGCAGTGGACAGTTCCTCCCGGTCCTAATGTGTGTAACTGTGTCCTTAACTGCTTTTATTTTGTGTGTGTTGTTTTGTTTTGATGTGAATTAGTTGTTTTTAAGAAAGAAAGGAAAGACAGAAAATACGTTTATTTGCGGTAAAAATGACGCATAAAAATAAAAAAACACAAACAACAGAAAAACAAAAACAACAATTTGGGAGAAAGTATGCGTGTGCGTGCTTGCGTGTGTAGTGTTTAAAATGTGTGCGTTGGATTGATATGGATATTTTCAGAAACAAATGTTATTATTATTTCTGGTTACTAAGTAAATTCTTCATGTTAAAGCTTTTTCATACAACGGTCAAAGAATGATAGTTGTGATTTGAATACTTATATGGACTAATGAAGTCGGTGTTCAAATTGCTTACAACTAATTTTCCTGACTTTACTTAGGTATTGGAGTGCAATGTTGATTCGCAATATCTGTTGATATGTCAGCTCATTAAGATATACACCAATCATGTCAATAGGTCTCCGAATCAGTGGGTAATTTGTTGATATTTTGGTTAGCTTTGTACGACTTCCAACGAATTACATAGATGGACACCGCACAAACGTTAACGCTCAAGTTAATTGAATGCAACTGTTAATATGTCTCCTTTGATCTAATATCAATAAGGAATCGTTCACGGCCACGAGCGGCGCGACTAGTGACGCGACTTACATAGGTATAACGCGCGCGCGCGTCTTTTGTTTCCATTACGTGAGCGTGACCAGCGTGGCAGCGTCTACGATAATAGTCAAGTAGCGTATGTACAGTGCGTGCCACGTAAGAAGAGACTTGACACACCACGTGGTCTGACATGCGCAGAACACGATTTTAGGTATATTTAGCGGTATGAGGTCTGAGTGCGGGACGGGACCGGACGTCATAGGGGCGGCGGAAAGAGCGGGGGAGGCGGGGTCAAGTCTCTTCTTACGTGGCACGCACTGTACCTACGTCATTATTCAGGTAAACGATAGTGTAAACGCGTATTCGCGCGTGAGTCGGTATATATGTAGGACTCAGGGTCGCACCGCAAATCGCGTCGCTATGACTCGTGACACGCTCACAACTTTTTCATTTGTTTTCTCCGCAGTAGCTGTCGCAAATCGCTTGTCGCTTGAGCGCGTAGCTCGTGACAACGAGGAAACTGCGTCTAACCACAACTGCCAACAAATATAAAAGAGCTCACGTTCACCCCGACTCTCAAAGCTTTTATTGAATTACACGCTTCATTGACAGACAATAAGATGTTAGATTGAATTATTTGTGGAGCAAACAACAGGTTTAAGTGGCTCACATTACCTTTTTTTTTTTTTGTTGACAGGGGTACCTTCAAAAGGCACGGAGGTCGGGAAGTGTGGGATTTTTACCTCACTAAACCGCCCCGGTGATCACCTATAGCACATAGGGGTGGTCCCGGTTCCTCTTAAAAGACCAATTCGGGAACCCCCCGGTCAAAGCCTGTAATGCACAACCCTGGGGAGACTGTAAAGGGGCCTCCCCTGAGCCTCGCTATGCACGGCAGCACGTGATCACTGTGCCACCGTCTTCCCTGGGGTCACTTGGTGGGCGGACGGAGGTCACGGCTCACATTACCTAAGGCGCGGTCACTGTCGGACTGCATAGAAAAGAAAGAGAAGCGCGATGACACATTATAATACTGGTAATTTATTGCAAAATATGAAGCAATTATTTAATTACAAAAATCTATTTTTTGGACTAAAAAATTAAAACACTAGTGTTTTAGTATGTTGCTTGTAGAATAATCTGACAAAAATCAGATTGATTGTATGTATATTAGTATGGTTTTTATTGTAAAAAGAAAGTTTTTAGAGGTAGAGGATTTTTTTCTATCGTATCAAATTAGTTGTACCTATTATGTTTTCACACTATCTGCCTAGCACATTATATCCTGAAGAATAACATATATTTTTCTGATTATGTTTACTGTAGTCGAAAATATACTTTTATTGTTTCTAACACTTGTGTTTTTTGCGTTTAGGTCCTGTAATCCCCTTAATTGTAAATATGTAGGTGCACTTGAACATCAACCGTGTTTTGTTGATAATGAGGCCCGCCAATTATTTTAAATATTGCGAAACCGCTGCAATATAAACGGAAACCATATTATAAATGTATTTTAAACGCCAGTTTTAAAAAGCACATTATAAATGGCGTAATATAAAAAGCACATTTCATTAAAAGAATCCGCACAAATCATTTTAAAAATAAACACTTTTCATAATTCGCACTTCGCTTCCTCCGCCATATTTGTTTTTCCGGGAGCTGTCAGTAGAAGCGCGGGAACAGAATAACAGATTATAAATACGCACAACGGATGCGGTTTGAAATAGACGAATTATGTCACGAGCAGCTTTGTTGGACATTCCGATGTTTCTCAAGGTTCTTGCGTGGCGTTAATGAAAATGTGTTACGGGTAAACGTGGGTTGTAGTGTAGTCGTCGAGACGCGAAAGAAAAGTTGACGATTTGTAAAACTCCTTCCAACATCTACTCACAATGGTCGGAGTTGGCTTCAATTCAATAGCCATCACTGCCTAATCTATCTATTGCTTATTATTTGCTAATGCGTCAAGATTCCGTAATGTATCATTGCACTTTTTCTCAAACAATTAAGAAATGAATGGGAATGAGTGGGCGCTATGTTAATGTTTTCCTATCTCGAGAATTTTTTTTTATGGTACAGGAAAACTTTCTCAATTAATGTTCTCCGCAAAATTATTATTAGATTAAATATACACTTGCAAATTGTTTTTATTAAATTCTATTTGGCTGAGTTAAAATAACCTGCGAAGTTGTTTATTCATTGAGTTCGCTCTCTAGTTCGTGAATCTTTTTGATCTAACAGCGCAAGATTGAATAGCTTTTAACAAAAAAAACAGTGGCACTCCGGGCGTGCCGACAGAAGTGAAAACAAAACACAAACAGAATACTTTGCCATCACCCACTGACATATCGGAAATACATTAAAACCGAGTACATCCCGAGGACAGCCGAAAACATCCGAAGCGGGTATTTTATTAATCGTCGTATAAACAAAACACGCGCGGTATCGCTTACGGTAATAGTGGCACGGTTTTTTTCCTATCTCAGAAAATGCCCAACACGCCTAAAGAAGTTTTCACTGACTGACTGATATATGAACGCACAGCCTAAACCGCTGGTCCTAGAGACATGAAATTTGGAGGGTGTGTTCTTTGTGAAGAGTTGGTAGCCACTAACAAAGTGTTTTTCGAAATACCACCCCTAAGTGGGTGAATGGGGGGAGGGTGAAATTTCACGCGGACGAAGTCGCGGGCAGAAGCTAGTAGAAAAATAAAACAAATCTACTTAAATAAATTAGGTGACACTATGACATAGGTACTATCGCGCGTGGGTCCCGCTGACGTACGGCGCGCACTCGCCCGCTTGCCGCTTAAGCGCTCAGCTGGGCCGGATGGTATTCCGGCGTACATTTTTAGGGATTGCCATGCGGTATTGGTTAAGCCGTTGCTACACTTGTTCAACGTCTGTATCGACACCGCAACTTTTCCTGAGCGATGGAAACTTACTCGGATTGTATCCGTGCCTAAAGGTAGTGGAGGTTCAGAACCTTGCGATTATGGACCGGTAGCGGTATTATGCACTCCAGCTAAAGTGTTTGAATCGGTCATTCATGGTAGCCTGTATCCACAGATTAGCGGTCTGTTGTCCGACGTGCAGCATGGTTTCCGTCCTGGCGCGGGGACAGCGCGGAACTTATTGGATCTTATGACGCAAATAGTACCAACGGTGGATGCGGGTCAACAGGTAGATGTTGCCTACTTCGATTTCAAGAAGGCCTTTGACACAGTAGATAACTACGTCCTTTTGGCTAAATTGGCTGGTGTAGGCTGCACACCTCACACTTTGGCATTTTTCGCCTGCTATCTACGAGACCGTTGTCAGTACGTCGATTGCAGTGGGCAGCTTTCTAAGCCCTATTTCACGAGATCAGGAGTCAGTCAGGGTAGTAATTTAGGGCCTTTTCTCTTCATTCTAACAGTTAACGATATGCCGAGAGTAGTCAATAAATCCACACCATTATTTTCGCTGACGACTTAAAACTGGTTCTTAAAATAAAACAGGAAACTGATCACGACATACTGCAGCAGGACATTAATGGGGTAGTAGAGTGGAGTCTTCGCAATAAGTTGTATTTCAATGTGGCCAAATGTTCGGTGCTATCATTTACCCGCGCGCGCGACCCAAGTCATTATCATTATTGCATTGATGAACTCCGACTGCAACGTGTCTAAGAGGTTAAGGACTTAGGCGTGCGCTTTACGACTGATTTAAATTTCCGTAAAAATACCACTGATGTTTGTAAGAGAGCATACCGCAATTTATGATTGGTCTTACGGCTAGCAAACCAGTTCACGAATATCAGTGCTCTGAGATCGTTGTACGAAGCGCTTGTGAAAAGCCAAGTTGCAAGTTGCAAATTGGTTATATTATGTTTTCAACACACTATCTACCTAGCATATATCCTGAAGAATACCATATATTTTTCTGATTTTGTTTACTGTAGTCTATATTGTACTTTTATTGTCTCTAAAGACTTGCGTTTTTGTGTTTGGGTCCTGTAAGCCCCTTAATCTATACTTCTATACTATAATATTATAAAGCTGAAGAGTTTGTTTGTTTGTTTGGTTGAACGCGCTAATCTCTGGAACTACCTGTCGGATTTGAAAAATTCTTTTTGCATTTGATAGCCCAATTCTTGATGAAGGCTATAGGCTATTTAACATCACGCTATGACCTTTAGGAGCCGAGCAAAAAGAAAAAAAGTCAGAAAGAACGCTAAGCAAAGGTAACATACAGACAGACAGACAGACAGAGTTACTATCGAATTTATAATATTACTAGCTTCCGCCCGCGGCTTCGCCCGCGAGGTATGTCGATAAAAACTATACTATGTCCTTCCCCGGGATGCAATCTATCTCTCTGCCAAATTTTATCGAAATCCGTTCAGTGGTTTAGGCATGAAAATGTAACATACAGACAGACAGACAGAGTTACTTTAAAATTTTATAATACATATTAGTATGGATAGTAAAGTTGAAGAGGATTTGTTTAATCCAGTCGGATTTGAAACATTCTTTTTGTAATTGATAACCCAATTCTTGAGGCTATTTAACATCACGCTAGGACCCTAAGGATCCGAGCTAGAGTCTAGACCAGGGATGGGGAAACTACGGCCCGCGGGCAACTTCCGGGCCGCGAAGCGTTAAAATCCGGCCCGCGACCATCAAACAAAAATCAAGTGAAGTTTTCGTATTGTTAGAAAGGAGAATATTGGTAGGACCGTGTGATAACCTCGTGCCTCGTGGCCCTGCGCCTGATTTCTCTCCGCTCGTGTTGAAATGCCTTTCCATCGGACAAAAATGGGAGTGGGGGAAGAGTTATTTTTATTTTATCTGTCACATTTAAAAGCTCTAAAGTTAACCAAGTTAAACACAAAAGTTTACCGCGTTAAACACAAAAGTTAATCCACTCATGATCACCCTGTTGAGACTACCATAGTTTTACGATCATTTTACTAACAAAGTATTAATTTTGAAGGGAAACAAAACCGTTTTTTTTTTGTTTTTTGAAAACGCTTCTGCCTGAGCCAGGAATCGAATCTGTTTTTTACACAAACAGCACCTTGTTTTATTGCATTTACTGATCGTGCCTGCTATGGATCAAAATTTTCCAGTTATAAAAATCGTCATAAGAAGCAACAGTGGATTTGCAATTTCACGCTGTTGGCTTGCTGGGGTCTTCCAATGGTCGATAGACCGTGCTTTGCGTTTCAGAATCGTTTTACAGTCGCAATCAGCGTGGCTAAATGTCTAACTCAACTCACCTTACACTCAGTGGAGCTGATGATCTCGACGAGGAACCGGGTCCTAGTGCCGACCTTCACGGTGAGGTCCTGCAGACGTCGCAGGAAGGTCGGGGGATCCTCGCCGGTGGGTGCCTCGTCAGCGCAGACCTCCAGACGGAGTCGACTTGTATCGCTCCCGGCTGCATTGCTCGCCTGGGTAGAACATAAAAGTTTTAGTCAATAATAATAATACATAAGGTTTATTTATCCAACGTATTACATAGACTCAGGTTGAGCACAGTGGTATTGCAAACAGACACTTTCATTTTTGTATATATGTAGGTATGTATTGTATAATCAACATCCTAAAGAGAAGAATCTTCTATAAGAGCTCAACTGTCACTAATGGGACACAATTTATTTTTCTATTGTTACTGAACTGAATAGACAAGCTTGCCTAAGAGACAAGGGGATAATCACAATCATTAGGTATCTATAAAAAACTTTTTACAAAAAAAAAAAAAACAATCGACGTCAAAAAAAAACACTACAAAGTGAAAAATAGGTATTTTTAATTTCGGAAGTCGGTGTCGTTGGTTCTGTATTTTCGTTTTTTGGCACCGACTTTCGAAATTAAAGTTATTTTTCACTTTGTAGTGTTTTTTTTGGAAGTCCGTTATTTTTTTTGTAAAAAAGTTTTTATTTTCGTTTTTTAGTTGTCCTACCTACCTACCCCCAGCAAATTCATATAACACTACTTGCTATGTGAATATCAGTGACAGGAAGCTATTGAACACATCTGCGTACCCCTTTAAAGAGTACAGGCGTGATGTTATGTTGTGTGATTGCGTAAACAATGCATACATATGCTATAGCAGTTGATTTGCTGGCATTTATTGAAGAGTTCCGTTGTCTGTCTCCGAAACTCATCATCAGATCTTTACGAAATTTAAATGGGACCATTTCGGAATAAAACTCATTTGAACAAAAAAAAAAATTGCAATATATGCTATATGTATATATATAATTTGCTATATATTATATAGACGGATTTGATTTTTTTTAGTTATGCCCGAACATAGTTATGCTCGAACATACATAAAAAATATATATAGGTATATAAACATTCGAAATGAGAACCTCCTCCTTTTTTGAAGTCGGTTAAAAAATCACCACATCCATCCTTTGTAGTAGGCTCCAAAATCCATCTTCCTAACGAGAACGTCATCTAAACTTAGAACAAGGCAACCATGTCATTTGGTGTAAAACGTTTTAATATTTTATTTATAGATTCTTTTATACTTTGTGAGGAACATTGTAGGCCTTGTAGACTAAAGATTTGTACCAAATTCTATAATTGTTGGTAGACCTACTCTGCCCTTCCAAACCTGTCAACACTGTAATTGGAAAACATTGCGAAAGCCAATTATTTTTAAAAGAGTAACCGTGGAGTTTCTTGCCGGCTCTTCTTCGTAAGAAATGACCATATGAGTTTCATATTTCTATGGAAACGACTAATTAGAACCGTGACCTAGCTTCCGACGTTTCAAAAGTAAGGGTATACTTATCTATACTAATATTATAAAGCTGAAGAGTTTGTTTGTTTGTTTGGTTAAACGCGCTAATCTCTGGAACTACCAGTCGGATTTGAAAAATTCTTTTTGCATTTGATAGCCCAATTCTTGAGGAAGGCTATAGGCTATTTAACATCACGCTATGACCTTTAGGAGCCGAGCAAAAAGAAAAAGTCAGAAAGAACGCTAAGCAAAAACGAAGTAATAGCGCGGGCAGGCGATGCGATGCGACGGGGTGGGTCGAAGTAACAAAAAATTTCCCGCGGACGAAGTCGCGGGCAGAAGCTAGTTAGAAATAAAATACCTATTTTTATTTTGAGATATATCATTAAAAAATTATAAGCAGGTAGGTACTTAAGGGGCCCGTGGCTAAGTAATAATAGCCGCACACGTCGATCGATCAAGTTAAGCTACGTTTGACGCTGTTGACAATATGAGTTTTATAATTCAAGTATCGATCTAAAGTTATACCTAGATACTTAATATTATCGACTGTGGCAATGGGTGAACATTGGCATGTGTGTAAATGTGTACTGTTACAGGAGTGAGCTTTTAAAGTGATGGGAATATCAGGTTGGGAATTAGGTGAGATAGAGAACGTCATCAATTTTGTCTTGGATGTGTTAAGTGTTAGAGCGTGGGATCGAAGCCAGTTAGAGGTAGAATTAAAACCATTTTGTGCAATAATCTGAAGCTCTGACCACGAGTTCGCGAAAAATGCAAAAGCTGTATCATCAGCAAAAGACACAACTCTTGCATTTGTGATGCTGAGATTACAGAGGTCATTTAAAAAGATGAGAAACAGCGTAGGACCGAGTATACTGCCCTGTGGCACACCGTAACAAATAGGGTGCACATCGCTAAAGTGGTCATGTGTTAAAAAAGGAGTAAATTAGTTTTGACACATAAGTCGTTTTATTCCGAGCGCACGCACACTAGTCATCACTCTTCTTTTGCGTTTCAAAAGTAATTGCATCACTTTCGCTCGCTTAGTAGCTTTTCGAGGATTTTAGATTTTCGAGGTAGCGCCATAAGACGGATGCTAGGCCATATTTTTAAATTCATATTTTCTTACGTATTTTTGCATTTTGGAGGTCTTAATTGACAGTTCTTGATGGATTGCTTTTTCATTAAATAGTCATTCCATACGATTATATGCACTTAGAGGGTTGTATTGATGATTTTAATCAGTATAATTCTATCGTCATATTTGTCACGGTCGCGAATCATATTTTAATCATCATTCAATATGACACCGACCTGCATATTGCAAAAAAAAATAAGAAAATTTGAATTTAACACAGTACTTTGGTGCTTTCTACTTTCCCCCTTAATATTATATAGGTAGGTACTAGCTGCGCGCGGTAAGTTTCGATTCCATAAAAATTCTGGAGAGGGCCACCCTTATTACCTGGGGGTATAAAAAATAGCCTACGACCTATTCTCAGACCTACCAAATATACAAAAAAAAATTCATTGAAATCAGTCAAGACGTTTCGGAGGAATTCGATAATAAACACAGTGACATGCGATTTTTATATAAAAGAAAGAAGATATTATCTAAGCAACGCTACATTAATTGTTATTGTGGATAACAGAGAGACAAAGCAAGTGAATTGTTTTGAATAGAAGCTTCTTCTTCTGAGCGTGTCGATGGCAATCTAAATGAACTCTGCCCAGAATTCGGAATACTACTTGTTGGGCGCGCCATCACCAGCGTCCATCAGTTCCTCTAACGTGTCAGTGTCAAAGTCATTTATTTCAAATAGGTACATAAAAGGCACTTTTGAACGTCAAAAATTACAACAAATAGAATTGATCGTGCAGCTGACAGGACACGATATTAAGTGTCCCATAGTTTGTGGAACAGCACCACATTTACGTAATTCCCGTGGTTACAAAATTAGAATAAAAAAGAATCCGTCAAAAATCCCTTTAATTTACCTTCTTTTTACCTTTTTGACGTTGATTGTCTCTGAGATGAGATTACGACTACTTAGTTTTTCAAAGTTTTTAAAAACGAGAACTGTCGTTCTGGTCAATGATAAATGATTTTATTTCTGTAAGTAGGTTTGTACAAACACTTTTACACGTCAATCATAATTTAAAAAACTAGATGAGGTCAGCGGTTCCTAGCTGCGACAACTCTTAGAAGAAATGCCCACACCAACAGTCTCTTTTAAAGTCCAGAGATAATCTTGGTCAGATTAGGAACTTTAAAAATGAAAATACGAAACTTTCTCATTGGAACCAAGTTCCTTATTGCATGTATACTCTGCACACTTGGCGAATGACCAATAGACCGAAAATGACACTTTTTTTCATATAGTTACTCTCAATCATCAGTGCCGGATTATTCCATAAGCAAATTAAGCAATTGCTTAGGGCATGACGACTCGGCCCCGCACCATAAGGCAGAAACAGCACCGAAACAGTATTTGCTAGCACATGAAAGGCAAGGCTATTTATCAGCAAGACATTACAAGACCCACAAGTCACTCTAGCTAGTCATGTGCGCCAATCTTTACAAATCACTCGTCGTTGATTTGAAAAAATACGAGGTGAATAGTGGATATAAGCAAACCACGCCTGTAGCCCCTCCTGGCTACAGGCGTGGATTGCTTAGGGCATCAAGTAGTCTTAATCCGGAACTGTCAATCATCTATCTAGACTATATTGGGGTCGGCTTCCAGTCTAACCGGAGGCAGCTGAGTACCAGTATTTTACATGGAGCGAGTGCCTATCAGACCTAACCCAGTTACTGGGCAAAACGAAACCCTTGGTAAGACTGGTTGTCAAACTTTCGGGCTTCTGACGGCCCGTGACGACTGTCGAATATCCACGAATGACAGTCGGGACCAACGGATTAACGTGCTTTCCGAGGCATATAAATATGGTCACCCTTCCACGGAACAACCGCGGTCGACAAGTGCGGCTGTTCTTACTTTATTCTCGAACGTTGTTAATTTATTTTTCAGCAACAAAAGTCGATTAACACTTCAGTTTTTTTAATCTCAGTTATTGAGCAAAATATTTGTTCAAAATTGCAGCAGAAGTACTATGCAATTTTGAACAAATATTATGCACAGACAGACAGACAGAGCGACAGAGCTGCATTGTTTGGGTTTCCACAAGCTAGTTCGTTACTAAACTCTGCTCTATTGCACTCAAACAAAAGATGGTACAACGTTGATACCACCTGCACCAAAACATCGAATATATTGGCTAGCGAAACTCTACAGACGTCATAGGTATCAATACCAAAACACGACGGACATGGACAGCAGGCCTTTCAATGGAAACTAGAGACTACGTCACAACGTGCGTAAATGTCTCGCTCTGCGACGTTTGAGTACAGTGAGCAAACTCAAATCAAAAAAATCAAATCAAATTAAACAACAACTCAGTAGGGCATTGGATTTAAAAGGAGTCAGGTCAGTCAGGTAAATGAGTTTTCGCGTATGTGCAAACGTAGTTCTAAAAGTAATTAGAATCTATAAGCCTTGTGCATAATTAGATGTTATGGAGAAATAGGGTTTTTTTTTAACACCAACTATTTTTTAACCGACTTCAAAAAGGAAGACGTTTTAATTTGACTGACTGTTTTTTTAATCAACAAAAAGTGATATCGAGAAGCAGCTTGGGTGGGCCCGCATTTAGCAAATTGGACGACATTCTGAAATCGGCCAGAATTCCAGAATGTCTAAAGTCCCGCCTCTATAACCAGTGTGTTCTGCCCACTAAGACGTGCGGTGCTAAGACGTGGACACTTACGCAGTGTGTTGTGCACAGGGTGAGAGTTGCAGAGAGAGCCATGGACCGCTCCATGCTTGGCTAAAGGCTTAAAGACCGAGTCCCAAACGTTGAGATCCACAGACGTACGAAGGTTTTTTTAAGATATCCGAAAACTAGTTATGGAACTCAAATGGAGTAGGGCAGGACACCTGACAAGACGCAGTGATGACAGGTGGAGTGAAAGGGTGGCGCGGGTGGACTAGAAGACGAAGTGTGGGTCGTCCGGCGGCAGCGAGATGGGCGGACGAAATTGTTACCATTGCGGGTAAAACCTGGATGATGCTGGCGCAAGAGCGTGGGGATTGGCACATGAAAAGAGAGGCGAAGTCGGGGTGTGGATAATGATGATGAATGCTAAAGTAGAGTTCGACAAACTTTCATAAGTTAACTTTTTCAAATTTACTCCAAATTCTCAAATCAGAAAGTGGGTGAGAGCCAAAGTAAGAGCTGAGTAACGTTTATAGGTTTTGGTCTTGAGCCTTTAAGGTGACTACAGAACCTGAACGCAAAAAAATACAAGTTTTATAATGCCTAAAATATAAATGTGTATGATCGACTACAGTTAACAAAATCAGAAAAATATATGATATTCTTCAGGACATATGCTAGTTTGATAGTGTGTTGAAAACATAATACAACTAATTTGATACGATAGACAGAAATCATGAAGATACCTCTAAAAACATTATTTTTACAATAAAAACCATGCTAATATACATACAATAATTCTGTTTTTAGTCAGATTATTCTACAAGCAACATACTAAAACATGTTTTAATTTTTTAGTCCATGTAATAGATTTTTTGTAGATAGATTGCTTCATATTTTGCAAGACATCACCGGCATTAGTCATCGCGTTTCTCTTTCTTTTCTATGCAGGCCGACAGTGACCGCGCTTTACTTTACCGATCATGCCCTTAATCAAAAGAATTAGCAAGAACACTGGACATACTACGAAGTTAGATAATGTTATAGTCGCCCCGACACAAATCCTAATCACCTAATGTACCAAACATTAGCCTAAATATCTCAGAAACACTGTCACAATTTACCTACGCATATAAATCTCGTGGCTTGTATACCGGCCCGTGTAGCGTAAGTCGTAACGGGTTCCAGGTACTAACCGACTCGTATCAGATTTCACTCTGACGCTACTTGTTAATGGAATTACCCTATATGTCCTGCGAACGGGTCGGGCGATACAAAAACGGATCATGAAACTATATGCATGGAGGCAGTGGCGTGCATTGCATAAAGGCATATAGGCAGTGCCTATCTCGATAAATCACCATAAGCCTGTCAATTACATTTTACAGTTAAGAAACACTAAATTATCATACCTAACAAAAAACAAAAAATCTTCATACAAAGACGCGCGGCAGTAGGCAATCGCCAGACAGCCTACTCAGCTCCCGTATTATTCGCACATTGTCATTAGTCTTTACTCGTTCAAGTTAATACGACGAAATTAAAAATACGTACGTCTCACACGTAATACCATGACGTTCGATCTTCGCAATTTATCACCCTAAAGTAGGCATACCTACTCAAATAACCACCCGAGTATGAATGTTAAAATCGTAATTTGTAATTCGTTCGTAATTTGGCCGTGCGAAGAAAGAAAGGGTTGGTGGGATATTGAGGTCGCCGATAGTGACGTCAAAATGAAAATCCACGATGGTGGCTCTAATTTTTTTTTACCTTTTCCTCATGGGTGATTCCCATGCCTTTTATAGGATCACTTTACCTACTTAAGGGGCTTACAGGACCTATTATACACGCAAAAAACGCAAGTTTTAGAAACAATAAAAGTATATGATCGACTACAGTAAACAAAATCAGAAATATCTATGATATTCTTCAGGATATATATGTATGTTGAAAACATAATACAACTAATTTGATACGATAGAAAAAAATCATGAAGATACCTCTAAAAACTTTCTTTTTACAATAAAAATCATACTAATATACATACAATCATTCTGATTTTTGTCAGATTATTCTACAAGCAACATACTAAAACACTAGTGTTTTAATTTTTTAATCCAAACAATTGATTTTTGTAATTAAATAATTGCTTCATATTTTGCAATAAATTACCAGCGTTGTATCATCGCGCTTCTCTTTCTTTTCTATGCAGTCCGACAGTGACCAGGTTTTAGGTCATGTAAGCCCCTTACGTAGGTAAACTGATTCTATAAAGGCATGGGACTCAAAAAATACAAAACTCAAAGTTACATAATTGGGCCCCAGGACGATATTTAGGAGTTGTTCGGGTCAATCACCGAACAATAATAAACATGTCAGCGTATTTGCGACACCGCGCTTTACGCCTTGAAATATTTTATATATTATCAAGTAAAACACAGTCAGTACGTTTTCGGATAGCATATCGGGCGCGACTCAATCTCATCTCATTCACCTCATTAGTTTTAATCGTTATCCCATTTGTATCTGGGTTGGTTCTAGGGCATTCCGGTTACTTTACGATGTTTTCCTTCACCGTTATGAGAGCAGTGGTGATGAAATAATTTACACAAAATATAGCGCCTGTCTGGGTTCGAACCTACGACCTGCGTCATACTCGTAAAGGCTCCTTCAAACAGGCGCGACACGACACGCGACACAAAGGCACCGCAAGTCGCGCAACGAGCGGTGCCTTTGTGTCGCGCGCGATTTTATCGCGTGTCGCGCCTGTTTGTAGGAGCCTTAACTCGCGGCCGTTACTTACCCAAAAGGCTTAGCTAGGACTATGCAGAGCCCACTCGAACATCATTAAGCGAAGGTAATTTGCCGATCGGCACGCTGAATGAAAAACGAATCAATGTAGTAATTGCTTCGAGTCGGTTTTTAACTTAGCAGACAGCTGAGCGGCTGGGTAGTTTATTGCGCTGCTTCTTCTTCACACTTTAAGCACTAGAAAGTGGTTTAGAACAGGCGTTTTGGAGAACTGTCTTACGAACTTTGAGTTTCAAAAAGAGCTGACTCTCAGGGTTTAATTTATAAACGATGATTAAAGTTAAGTGACGTTTAAACTTAAAAATGTATTGTTAAAACGTCGTTAATCACTACTTAACTTTAAGTAACTTTTATGAATAAAGGGGAATGTCTAATTTGAATAAATGACGTTTGATTTTGATTTTTAGCACTCTTGGCAGTATACTCACTTGCAGGGTGTAGACATTAGTGTCGCCGGTCCGGGCCGCAGACACCGTCAGCCGGACGCCGCCCGCATCATCTGACGCCGTGAACCGTTCATCTAACGAAGCTCCGGCGCGACTCCTGCACATCACACAACAACAGTTTATTAATAAGAAAGGCTCGTACGGAAGGGTCAGGTTTAATTTGACATGATTTATGATGAAATAGAAAATACAAGATTACAATGAATATGTTCTGCAGTTTTACTCAAATTATACACCAAAATGTTCAGTCTCATTACAAAGCGAGGTCTAAATTTAAACCTAGCCTTAAAATTCGAGCCAGTTACTGTATTTTGAACTTTATTCCGACAAACGTAAAGTTATTAATGCAAAATTAACAACTTAGTCTCGGGTTTAACGTCACTTTTAACTTTAACTGTCGGATTATAGTTCGAAATTTAAAAACGGCTCGTTGGATTAAACCTGGTTCTAAAAATAAACCTTGTTTTGTAATACGCCGTTTATGTTTTGAATTTTTATTTTTGACTTTGCTATTGCACTGCTAGGCAAAGATCTCCCCCACATTTTTTTCAGGAAATCTTCATCGTAAAATATAAAAATACTTCATTCCTTTTAAACAATACATCATGACAACATTTTTACTCAATTTGGGACTATTCTATGGCATTCTATGAAACACTAACATAAGGATGAAATATGGCATGATACGTATGAAGTATTCGTATTTGTTATAATGACCCATGAATGAGAGACACAGACACTGAAACACTTAGGTATTTTAATTTAATGATACAACAAACCAGTAAAGACTCCTTCAAACAGGCGCGACACTCGATAAAATCACGCGCGACACAAAGGTACCGAAAATCGCGCAACGAGAGCGATGCCTTTGTGTCGCGCGCGATTATATCGCGTGTCGCGCCTGTTTCTAGGAGCCTTAAAGGCTCGTACACACAGGCGCGACGCGAAACGCGACACAAAGGCACCGCAAGTCGCGCAACGAGAGCGATGCCTTTGTGTCGCGCGCGATTCGCGTCGCGCGTCGCGCCTGTTTGCAGGAGCCTTAAGACAGACGCAGGTGCAATTACTATTCTATAACAGAAACTAAGCCCACCGCCACCCACCCACCTACCACCTAAATTCACAGTGAAACAATAAATATATTAATGAGTATTGAACTAAACAGAGGGACATCGACGCGATATCTGGCACCCTAATTGCGTAACTAACACAACTCTCAATTCGAATCATTTTGAAGCATATTGCTAATCTATTGCTCCATATAGAGCATAGGAGCAGTGGTGGCCAAGTGGTAACGGCCGCGACTTACAAGTCGTAGGTCGTAGGTTCGAACGCAGACAGGCGCTTTACATTGTGTAAATTATTTCATCACCACTGCTCTCAAAACGGTGAAGGAAAACACCGTGAGGAAACCGGCATCTCCTAGAACATTAAAATGGCCGTAATCCACCACGCCGGCCCAGTGCGGGTTGGTAGATGTCACATGTCTTCGAATTCGCCGGTTTGCTTACGATGTTTTCTTTCACCGTCTTGAGAGTAGTGGTGATGAAATTATTTACTTACACAAAGTAAAACGCCCGTCTGGGTTGTCTGTCACCCACGATCTACAACTCGTAAGTCAGAGCCGATGCCAAAGGGCCACCAGTGCTCCAAAAAAATATCTGCATTAAAGCCAATGTACAGTCACCTTTAAATCAAAGTGGTCTTGCACTCGCATAGAAGATCACGGGACCGTGTGAAAGACAATAAGGTAGAAACGGCCACCGGGTAGTGTTTCAAAGAGGTCGCTCGCTTACACACCGTCACACAAACGTAAAAGGAATTTCAAGATAAATGAACAAACAAGCTAAATACGACTCTACCCATTATAAACATAAAAGTGTTTGAAGGCATAATATTTTGTTATCTTTTCTGTTCTTTGGTTAGTTTTAAATTAATTTGTATTAAGTACATAATATTATGATTTTCGGGTAAATATTTTATTTTGATTTATTTCATTGTTTTCATCCTTGTCAAACTTGTTGTACCTAGCTAGATGATAAGTGAATGATTTGGTCTCAAAGTTAAAGGCGTGATGATAAGTTATGTTATCTGTGGTTTTAACCAATCAAATGACTTGAAACATGAATCAGAAATAACTCGTTTTGTGTCAGATTTATTTTTGCAAACAGGTTTTCTTTATTTAATTTCTCGTTAATGTAATGTAGGTACTCAATGCGATTCGTAGACAGTTCCACAATTGGATCCCTGATCTCAAATTTCTTGCGTGTCCTACAGCTCTTTCACAGTTATTAAACCTCTGCAGCAACCCAACAGGAACCTTATAGTAATGAAAATAAAGTTCACAGTGATTTAACAGACTTGTCACTCTTGTCAGTGGCAATAACCCAACAGCAACCTTATTGTACAACAAGAATAAAGATCTGTGATTTTGAAAGTAAGGTAAAAATACTGCGAAAGAACTGTACCTATTCAAATTATGTATTTACATGTATATATATTTTAAATTATGTTTTATTGTTCCATAAATATTTTTGTTCTTATTTATTTTTCAATAAGTACGTTTAGTTTTCAATCAAAGTAGTAGGTAAATATATTGCAAACGAAAATAAACTTTATATTTGGATATCAAGGTTTATAAATCAAGTTATGGGTATACAATCGCGCTTGAGCGATGCTTTTTTGTTTCTAATCATTAATCGGGGCCCAGTACTATTGTTGATCGATGGTTCACACAATCACGATAGCCATCGACACGCTAAGATGAACTGGACTAGTCACAGATTGTGTAATTATTCCTAAATAGAGTTGACGTCGTGATGAATGGAAACGGTTGGCTGGTAAAGCTAATTTATTTCTAGTAACACTCGACGGTCGTGTGATATTTAGATTTGACGGCCTACTGACTCGAAGAACACTGGACGAACAGACGCAAATATTCTGGGAATTTAGAGTGGACGTTTTACTTTTATAGATAAACTCTCTCGGACTACATTTTAGGTTTATCAGATTACTGTCTCAAACTGACAATACTTTTTGCATTAGGATTTATACACTAATGTAATGTTGTAATGTCAAAAAATTTATTAATGTTAAAATCTACTTAATTAACAATCTATCTATAGGTATCTATAGGTACAGACACGCAAGAAATTTGAGATCAGGTGTCCAATTGTGGAACTGTCTGCGAATCGCTGCACAACCTAAGTGCGGAGTCGTAAAGTTCATATAACCCTATTGATTGATATTTCATGCAATAGTCATTCATAAGGTTATTATGAACTTTAGATGGTTGTATTGATGCATTCTGTAAATACTTACTTACATATTGGTCGCGAATTATATTTTGTACAACATAGGTACAACTTGACTCTGACGTGCAAATTGCAAAATCGGAAAAAACGTAAGAAAATTTGAATTACTTGGGCTTCCCTGGCGCTTCCTAAGAACCTTACTCAAGACTCAAGCATTACTTAAAACTAGTTTCAACCAATTAAATGGCTTTAATCGAGTTTTAAGTAATGCTTGAGTTTTGAGTGAGTTTCTGTAATACGGGCCTAGGTGTTAGGTACTTGTGAAGCTTTTAAACAGCATGTGGACCGGCGAGAATGGGATCGATATGACTCGATAATTCATATGATCGTTTCGTTGACGCCTCCGAATTGCTCTCGAGTGCTATTTTTCAATGTTAAAAATTGCATCGGGGTCTGTCATTGAGTAGGTACCTACACATTAACGAGAAATTAAATAAGGAAAACCTGTTTGCAAAAATAAATCTGACACAAAACGAGTTATTTCTGATTCATATTTCAAGTCATTTGATTGGTTAAAACCACAGATAACATATCTTATCATCACGCCTTTAACTTTGAGACCAAATCATTCACTTATCATCTAGCTAGGTCCAACAAGTTTGTCAAGGATGAAAACATTGAAATAAATCAAAATAAAATATTTACCTGAAAATCATAATACCTATGTATGTACTTAATATGTATATGTAAATTAAAAAAATCAATAGATACCTACTTATGATGTGAGTATGAGTATTAAGGCTCCTTCAAACAGGCGCGACATGACGCGCGACACAAAGGTACCGCAAGTCACGCAACGAGCGGTGCCTTTGCGCGCCGTATATCGCGTGTCGCGCCTGTTTGTAGGAGCCTTTATAGTCCTACGAGGTTGTTAGTGTTTTACACATAACCCTGTACACGTTGTCGAGCAGAATAAGCATGAGCATGATCAGCCTATGATGTTACCACTGTTGGGTCACAGGCCTTCTTTCTTCGAGAGGGAGTGAGCTGTCTGTAATCTACCACGCGGGCTCATCAGTGCGGGTTGGTAGATGTCACATGTCTTCGAATTTTTGGTGATAGGACGTGCCGGTTTCCTCACGATGTTTTACTTCAACGTTTTGAGAGCAGTGGTGATTTTTGAAACAAATGAAGAAATGGACAAGAAATTTTCGTCAGAATCCTTAGGATTGTGATAGAAGCTGTTATACGCGAGAAACTGGAGTGAATGAGAAACCGGAGCTGCAACCCAAATTTGCAGCTCTTAGAAGGACCAGTTTCTCAAAAGTCCGCGCGATTATTCCGTGCGAGAACTTGGAAGCGAAACGTGACCTTGCGTCCCTTTCGACACGGCCGGCCTCAGTGTCCCGAAATAAATATTATTGCGATGTATCTACTGGTCGCCAAAATCGTAGCCCAATTGTTGTGTGTACGAGTACACTGATTGGAAACCGATGCCCCAGTTAACTGTCAGGCAATTAATTTTTGCCTGTCTATAACATTTAGGGCTGAATTTTCAATCGACAGGTAAATTTTACTCGTGGAATAAAATTGACGTCTGACAAATTTTGTATGGAAGAACTGTCGAAAATTCAAAATTATTCCTCGGTTAAAATTATCTGGCGTTGGAAAAATCAGCCTAGGAAAAATCAACCCTAAATTAACTGTTGGTTCAAATCCGGGTAAATGCCTGCAATGTGTCTTTTTCAATTCATACGTACTTTTTGAGTTTTTTTGGACTTTAGGTACTAACACCGGTGAAGGAAATCATAGTGACGAAACCTGGACTTACAGTTCATATAATAAGTCTATAATCGCCAAACAGTCTTGAGCAAGCCCTAACGGCTTTGCTCAAGATGGGTTGATGACTGATGAATTGGCTTATCTAGGGCTTTTTCCAAGGGCGGCCTGGCCCCTAAACTTATTTGGAGCCTTAAGGCTCCTACAAATAGGCGCGACGCGCGACGCGAATCGCTCGCGACACTGGCACCGCTCGTTGCGAGACTTGCGGTGCCTTTGCGTCGTGCGCGATTTTATCACATGTCGCGCCTATTTGAAGGAGCCTTAATACCCACAAAATGCTTTCCACTTTCAAGACCTAAATTTAAAAAATGCTTCGATCGAAGCGGCGCGGCGACGCGAGGAACGACGCGGAGTTCCGACATGTTGTCTACTCGTCATATGGTTCCAAACATCATTAGGTCCCCAAACGGGTGGCCATCGGACCAATGTAGGGTGGGCACGCCCCCCCCCCCCCCTTTAGACGTCTATGCCTTTGACTGAGAAGAGGCCTTTGCTTGAATTAATTTAGTTTGGAGTTGGTAAGGTAGTTCCGATAGAGTTACAATTATTTCTTTACCGAAACTACGAGTACCTTATCCAGCTTATAAGCATTCCAGAACAGTGTTCCTATTTCCGACAGTTTAAAAACTATGTGCGTTTAAATCTGCGCATGAGTATAATTTATGGTGGTAAATATAGAGCATGGTATAAAGAGGTCATTGAACCCGCCTAAATAGATCCCCATGGATCTAAACAAACGAGATGTTGGGAATAAGAATTTACTGGCGTCAAGTGTGCCTATTTGTAGCACAGAACTAATGCCCGCTATGTACCTTCGAATCTATCGTCGCGATAAACTGACGATAGGTATTGATGATATGTTGAGATATTTTTCTCGTGTGACTAGCGACTGCTTTTTAGAGTAGACGTCACTTGCGTGTACTGTTCTGAAACCATCTAGAATTCTAGATAACAAACATCGTTATCATCATTTGAATCTAAATAGGTAATATGATTATTGGGAATAAAAGTTCGCCCGCACCGCTGTCAAAGGGAAAACAATATTGTTTAAAATGTGCTAAAGCATTCGACAGGCTCAAAAACGTGCCCTCGGCGTCAAAGTCTGTCATGTAGTCGAACCGTGGCGTGCTGGGTACATTTTGGTATGTCATCTATACGTGACTGTGGCGATTGATTTCAATTAAGGGGCTTACAAGACCTAAAAAGCGCGGTCACTGTCGGACTGCATAGAAAAGAAAGAGAAGCGCGATGACACAACGCTCGTAATTTATTGCAAAATATGAAGTAATTATTAAATTACAAAAAATCTATTGTTTGGACGAAAAAATTAAAACATATTGGATCTTAGTATGTTGCTTCTAGAATAATCTGACAAAAAATCAAAATGATTGTATGATTTTTATTCTAAAAAGAAAGATTTTAGAGGTATCTTCATGATTTTTTTCTATCGTATCAAATTAGTTGTTTATGTTTTCAACACACTATCTACCTAGCACATATCCTGAAGACTATCATATATTTTTCTGATTTTGTTTACCATAATCGATCATATACTTTTATTGTTTCTAAAAGTTGCGTTTTTTGTGTTTAGTTCCTGTAAGCCCCTTAAAACTATTTACAGGTCCTAAATGTTGAATTGTCAAAGAGTCGATTAATTAGTCAAAAAGTTGAAGCTAGTTGCCCATTCCCAAAAGTAGATCTCTATAGAAAAGAAAGGGCAAGAAACTCCAAGGACACTCTTTTAAATCAAGATAATATTACAAAATCCTGGGTACATTATTCCTGTTGCTTCTATATGTCTGCCGCTGGGCGGCCTCATTGCTTTCTCCGATCTCTTCCAGGCAACCTTGGAATGGACAGTGATTGCGTGAATATAAAAAATGGGGTTGTCAGTGGTGCAACATAATATACTATAATAGATACATAGATATATATACGTATATATAATGCTGTATAATAGATACATACTAAATATACATATAAACAACGAAAATAAATGATTACTATACATTTCCAGTTTTAGCTAACCTCGCATTGTAAGTATAGATTTTTCGTACAATCAGAAGTCAGCATATACTGGTTATGTATAGCTTCATGTGTAGCACTGCGAACCTTTTGAGATATCAAGGCTTCCAGAAATTAGGATTTAACGGAACAGCTTATTGAGGAATATTCTAACACAAAGGCATTCCGACATTTGATACTGCTGGGGTGTGACTACGGAATAGATTACATGCCGGGCAAGACCGGTCCTAACTTAACATTTCGAGTAACGGATTAAGTGTTAAATTAACTTTAAAAATCTTCCTTCTCCTCCTCTAACTTCCTCTCCTTTAACTCCCTCCTCTATCCTCTTTTAACCCGAAAGTTATGCGAACGAACTTCATACGCATAAGCAGGATACAAAGGTCTAAAAAGTTAAGAACATTTTCGAAATACCATATTTTAAAAAAGATGACTGGAAATCTCTGGTTCTATGAAAAATTTAAAATCGGTCTAATTTGAGTGTAACACTATTTTTTGACAATGTTCTTAAGTAACTTTTTAGAACTTTGTATCCTGCTTATGCGTATGAAGTTCGTTCGCATAACTTTCGGGTTAAGTTTCATTAAAATCGGTTCATTAATTTCGAAAAACAAGGGCTTGAAAGTTTGTATGAAATGCCGTATGGCGTAAACGCTCTGGAATTCTCGAGCGTTGAAAAACGTCAAAAAAAGCGTAAAGCGTCAACACTATTGTGTTGTCTGTACCTTACACAAGTCCGTTCCACTTTCTTAGAGTCTGTTATAACGATATAAACACTTTGTTCATGTGTTTTATGTGTGTCATTAAAACTTACTTTAAAGAAAGTTTTTCTGAAGGTTTTTATTACCAGTTCCCTCCTAATATTAGCTAATAGCAATAAATGCCTAAATACTTGTTGTAGACATACAAAAAGGGTTGTCAACTACTGATTTGTAGCTAAAACGTCTTTTGAAAACCAAAATAAAAGGTCAAACGATTCTCTTTTCTGAAAAACAAATACTGCATGAAACGGGCTTAACAAAAACACGACATAAATCAATGTTAAACATTTTTAATTTAGCGTCACATTCTTTAATCTTGTAAAGAACTCAAAGCGTATTTTTAGAAAATAGATCACTGTGTACAAAACTATCAGATGAGTTAAACTTTCTCCGTAACTTTGTTCTTACATTTATTGATAGGTACTTCACCGAAAACAGTATAAACAAAATGGCCGCTGGAAACGTTTGAGGCCTTTTGAGGGGTGTCAACGGGACCCTTTTACTAAGGATCCACTGGCCGTCCGTCCGTCCGTCTGTCACAAGGTTGTATCTTTTGAACCCATTGCGAAGACACTAGAAATTTTGACAGAGTGCGCTTTAACAACAGATATTAAAAACAACCGACTTCCAAAAAGTACACTACAAAGTGAAAAATAACTTTAATTTCGGAAGTCGGTGTCGTGGGTTCGCATTTTCGTTGTTTGCCATCTTTTTTGGAAGTCGGTTTTTTTTTGTAAAAATGTTTTTATTTTTACATGGAGCGACTGCCTATCTGACCTCCACAACCCAGTTATTGGGTAGGTAATACGATACCCCTTGGTAAGACTGGTTGTCACTTTCCGGCTTCTGACTACCCGTAACGACTGTCAACGATGCACGAATGACAGCCGGGACCGTGCTTTTCGAAACACGGAGGGGTCTTGGTATGTAAAGATGGTCACCCATACACGGACCAACCACGGCAAACGTAGCTTAACCTGATCGATTGAACGGTGCGGCTGTTATTACACAAGCCCCTCTTTTTATCTATCTACATAAACTAATAACAACGCTGGAGAGTTTGTTTGTTGTTGTTTGTAATCTGTAGGCTATGCAACATCACGCTAGGGCATTTAGGAGCCGGGCAAAAAGAAAAAAGTCAGAAAGAACGCTAAGCAAAAACGAAGTAAGTAATACCGCGGGCAGGCGATGCGATGCGACGGGGTGGGTCGGGGGAACAACAAATTTCACGCGAATGTAAGAAGCTAGTTTGAAAAAATTTTTCGAGTTTTCCGATACGACCACAGAATTATAAGTCTGTGGATACGACTTTGTTTTATTACGACTCGTCTTTAAAATCAGACTGGTGCCAAATCCGTCACGTGTAAAGTGGGGTAAGTACCTATTTATCTTTGTTTTCATACACAGAGTCCTCTGTGTATAACATTCCTACAAAGTTACGACTTAACCCGTAGTTAAACTGAATATAATCAGTCTTGATTATATTCAATTTAACTACGGTTACGGTTAAATATAATACGGTTTGGTAATTTCATGTGAATCCATCGTACAAACTGGGATGCAACATCAGATATTATTTTAGCATAATAAAATAAACGTTCTGCCGATTTCGTTGTACCAGCTACTCCAAACGGATGAATTGACGTGAGAGCAATAATTACATATATGAAATTGGTAAACATTTCTGTTGCAAATAAAATACAAAATCATGCTGTTTTCCTTTGTAATTATTATTCGCTTATAATTTTGCAACTGTTCTACGAGAGTGAGTCCATTTTAAGAGATGGTTGCGTTTTTAATGGGTTTACGGATTAGTGTTGATATACAAAGTCAAATAAATCATTTATTTCAAGTAGGCGCATCAAAGCCACTTTTGAACGTCAAAACTTACAGTAAAATTGAATTGATTCTAGTCGCCCCTTCCAAAAGATAGTGGTCGTATGGAGAAGAATGGGAAAGAAACTCCACCGTTACTCTTTTAAAATGTTTTACAAGGTTTTGTATACCGTAAAACGGGGTGAATAGGGATACAGGGGTGAATCGGGACGAAACTTCAAAATGGATTTTAACGTTGATGTATTATAGTTTGTTGCCAAGACAGATACTTAATCGTTAATTATAATATAGTAAACACATTAGAGTCCTTTTTGGCAAAAAAACTATATTATTTGAATGTTAAAATTCATTTTAAATTTTCATCGCGATTCACCCCTGCATTCCTATTCACCCCGTTTTACCGTTACATAATATAATTATGTATATGTGAAATTTACTAAAGAGTTCATAATAGATAGGGACACTTACACCACATGAGTAGACAAACGGAATCCACCTTCCAGGTACTTATTGTGTACTAGCAAAGCCCCATTCACCCGCATAATTGTCGATACCGTAGGAATATCGGGATAAAAACAATCCTATACCCTTTCCCGGGACTCAAACTATCTCTATACCAAATTTCATCTAAATCAGTTCAGCGGTTTAAGCGTGAAGAGGTAACAGACACACAGACAGACAAACACACTTTCACATTTTATAATACGTAAGTATAGAGATAGTTTGAGTCCCGGGAATGGATATAGGATAGTTTTTATCACGATATTTCCACGGGATCGAAACTTATGCAGGTGAAACCGTGGGGCGCTGCTAGTGAACCATATTTCTTTGTTTTTCTTTTAGCAATTACATATAATGTTTGGCGCTCTCAGTCATTATAATTTTTGTAGGTATTATAAACTATTAGGGAAAAGAGTTCCTGGAAGGATTTGGGGAAGCCTTTGCCCAGCAGTGGGACAGAATGGGCAAACAAAAAAAAAACTATTGCGTACGTTAGTAATAAGTAGGTACAAAGTGACAACATTTATTACGTATACATAAATTAAGCAGGTACAATCGGCAACAAAAGTCGATTAAAACTTCAGGTTTTTTTAATCGCAGTTATTGAGCAAAATATTTGTTCAAAATTGCATTAAGCACTCGTATACTTCTGCTGCAATTTTGAACAAATATTTTGCTCAATATCTGAGATTTAAAAAAATGAAGTGTTATTCGTCTTTTGTTGCTGACCGTACCATCCCAGTAAATAGTATCTATTGTACAAATTAATTTTACAAAAGTCATTGCTTTTATGTGAATATGCTTCTTTGTATTTAAGTAATTTAGTTTTATAACTAAATGGCAAAAATAAGCAAAACACCTTTCCCACGAAAACATATTTTTTTTCCACGAAGACCGAATAGTAAGCCTGCCAACTGATTAAATTCGTTTCGGGGAAAATATAAATCCTCTCCCTAATATGCACACGCACAAAAAGAGTTAAAATTCCCGAATACTCAGAAATAGAGCTTCCGCCTGCATGCCGCCGGAACGTGTCCGGTAAATTGTTACAAAGTCGGGTTTAGTAGCACTGAGTGCAACATGTGTGTACACAATGCGACGACGTCATTGGCTATTTTTAGTGTTAGCTCTAATAATGTGGCGGTAAAAATGTGAAATGTGCAGTACGTGGAATTACCCAGGAAGCGGATGTGCAGTTGCAATGCGACCCCATTTCTTTGAGATAGTGTTTTTTGTTGCTTCCTTATTTTCATGGCTGTTTTCATCACTTCCTACGAATTGAACCGTAACGGGTTATCTCATCATAGGATTAATTTATTAATGTGTTGATTTGTTATTCGTTTTATAATTTGTTTTATAATATTTTACGTGTAGGTAAAGTCCATAATTATATCATTAAAAAAGTGGACTCTACCGTAAAAGGGTTCCAGAAAGAGACAAATTATAACGGATTACGGAACGGCCGTGCTTTACGAGTTATGCGAACCCAGACAGGCACTTAACTTTGTATCACCACTGCTCTCAAAACGGTGAGGAAATGTCCTAGAACGAAAAATTTTAAGACAAAATTGTGACAACAACCAACCCGCACCACGCCCGCGTGTTGGATTATGATGGCCCACTCCCTTTCACCGAAAGGAGGCCTGTGTCCCAGCAGTGGGAATATTACATGCTGATTATGCTACCTAAGATTATGGAATAGGTGTTACATCTTCTTGAACTTATTAGAGCTATATGAATTATAACATTTAGCGTGTTTATACGGAACTTTCGATGTATGAATATCACATAACTACATTCCTTAACTCTTTAAATATTGCACTTATCACATAGCTGTTTATACAGTATGTGTGTATTGAAATAACGATTAAAACTGCATAAAGAACCGAAAATAACTAAATAACACATAGCGGCTTTTGCATGCGCAACGACGATAATATGAAATACACCCTCGTTCATACAGTAAAGCCATATCAAGTTTCAGTAAAAGTTTGGTTTTGTTCGGAGTCGTCTCTTCATTTATACTCGCCTGACAGTATTTCTCTAAAGTTCTACGGTAAGGTACCTTTCACAGCTATTTTACCCCTGATTTTAAAACACAGTAATCTTTATTCTCATTATCATAAAGTTGCTGATGGGTTGTTGTCAGATCTTAAGTATGTGGAAGGACTGTAGGTATCATACAAGCTCGGGCATCTAGATACCGCCGACATGAAAAAAACGTAAGAGACAGGGGCCTTCGGCAGGAATGAAGTTCAAAATGAAAATCAAAGGCGGCGAAAATTTTTGATAATTTTACAGCCGCCATCTTGAATTTTAATTTTGACCTCATTATCGGCTTCATCACCCTCGAAAACCATGAAAACGACACCCATAGCGAAAAATTTTAAAAGTTTTGTAGCCGCCATCTTGGATTTTCATTTTGACCTCATTATCGGCTTCAGCACCCTGGAAAACCATGAAAACGACACCCATGGCGAAAATTTGAATCGCAGCTGGATTTTATCATCATCTTGGATTTTAATTTTGACATCAATAGTGGCACCCACGAAAACCATGAAAACTATCTCTCTCTCTCTCTCTGACTCTTTCATATATGTAATAAAAAGTTACGTGACGATTTCTCCCAATTAACAAAAATAAAAACAACTATTCTCGGTATTTGGTATCGATATTCCGATCCGTAGATTTTTTATCAAAGGAATCATGAAGGACACAACAACGCTTTATACACTGTGTTCTTTGATAAAAATATTGAATGCGAAACGTTACTTGCCTCAATAAAAATACCGTTTTTAAAATGTAATATTTTTCTAGCTGTATGTTGTGGATTTGTTCGGGTAATCTAACCCATGTGGTTGGGGTGCCCCAGCTTAGTTACTACGAGCAATATATATTTCAACGCGTATGTACTCACAGCATGGATAGTTGTCGTGAAAGCTGAGCAGGACAAACCTACGCTAGGTTGGTAAAAAAAAGTACCTACATCATTAATTAAGGAAATATTCCCGCATTTAAATTCTTTGTTTATTTCCATCAAAAACGTTATGTGTGAAAAATTGCTGTTTGCGGTAGTGCGCAATGTAACACACGCAAAACATTGTGCTTGTGGGTGCATGCAACGGCACACAAACTTGTTTTCGTAAAAAAACGTCCGTAAAAGTTGGAATTTTGACTTTCAATATCTCCGTAACCAGAGGGTTCCCAGGTACGGCCCAGTACAAAAAAAAAAACACTGGCACTCCGGTAGTGCCGACAGAAGTGAAAACTTGAACAATTACGAGTGTATTTTGTGAATCGTCTTATAAACAAAACACGCGTGTTAAGGTGTGTTCCTTATTTTATAGGGTTTTTTGCAAATCAGGTATGATGACCAAAGTGACTGGTTTATTCTTCTCGTGAAAGGAATTTATTCAGATTTGCTCGTCGTCAGTTATATATCCGTGGTTCAGCGCCATCTCGTCGTTGTTGGATGAACTACGTAGTTAGTACGCGAGGCCTACGTAGTTAGTACGCGAGGCCCTCGTAGTTCTTCCCGATGTGCATAGATGGCGCTGTCCTCAACAACGCGCGTCTTAAGTTTTACGTCTGACGTTAGTACGCGAGGCCCTCGTAGTTCTTCCCGATGTGCATAGATGGCGCTGTCCTCAACAACGCGCGTCTTACGTTTTACGTCTGACGTTTTACGTCTTACGAATTTTCGATCAGGGTCACGTGACCTGACGCGAATTTAGAAGTTTTTACCCATTCCAAAAAAAGTACACAGCGCCGCTAAAGAAGTTTTCACTTCAAAAATATTAGAATAACTGGGAGTACAAGTGACTCTCGGCTTCGTTATTATAAGTGTCTTTTTACACCCTTTACGTAAAAGGTATCTAAAGATTCATAAGTAGATAAGTACATCAATGACCTACAAATAGTAAATTCCCTATTTAATACTTGAAGATTTTGAATTAGCTTTAAATCAAAGACATTTAATTAACAACTCTAAATACCTTACCAAAATTTTACATAAAATATGGGTGCCAATAACAAAAAAAAAACAACGAATATTTATTTTTGCGTGCGGGATGGCAAAAGGTTGCCAAGCACTTGGGAAAATTGTTAGTTGAGTGCATATATACAAAAAATATTTTTTTTCCCGCACTGGATTTTCAACGCACTGCTTACCGCCGAGGGTTGAAAATTTAAGGACTCGCTGGAATACGCTCTCTTGGATAATCTACGCTCGGCTCAACACCGAGAGTCGAAAATCCAGTGCACAATAAAATCCCGCCGAGATATTTTTACGTCCGTGCGGACATGGACTTAATGGTCAAAAAAAAAAACAGTCGAATTGAGAACCTCCTCCTTTTTGAAGTTGATTAAAAATAAAGCAAATAGGTGGGTACTACCACACAAATACTCTTTGTGCGCATGATACCCTTAACAACGAGATATGTATATTAAACGTTAGGTACAACAAATTAATCCTGTACACGCCTCCATATCATTAAAAAGAAATTATGAAAATGAAACATGGAAATACTGATTGAATTCCTACTTACTGAAAGCCTGAACACCAAACTGAACAATAATAAATAGATTCCAATGAGGGTTTTCTGAAATGACGTTCGCCAGGTGGCAGCACTGACACGTCAGGTCCAGGCATCTGTCAAAGAGCCTATATTTTCTTTAGTCATGACTGAATGATGAACGAATGAATGAATCGAATGATGAACGTCATCATTTTATATTGGAAGACCTCTTGTCACAGTGGTGCCAACTGGTGTCGTAAATTTCCACGAAAACCCTCATTATTTTAGCCAAAAAAGCAACATACGAAAATATTCACTCAAAAAATTACAGTTTTTTATTAAAAACTAGCCGACTGCGGCAGACGTTTTTCTGTCCCAAAATTAGTACCTACATGCAAAAATCCCACACAAAAAAGGACGTTTAGTTTTTCACGAATTTGAACTTTTTCCGGGAAATTTTAACAGTTTCCTTCCCCTAAACAGTTTTTGTATGAAATAACTGTCAAAATTGCAAAATTATTCCTCGAATAAGTTATTGAAAAATCAGCGCTAAGTAACATTGCATAAAACTAATTGCTGGACAACGACTTTTATTTTTGGTGTGAAAATTTGCTGTTTGCGGTAGTGCGCAATGTAACACGGAATAATATTGTATTTATGTGTGAATGCAACGGTACGAGGGTCAAAGTCAACCACAAGGTTCACTGAACTTTTTGGTTGCTTGCGATTTGAAAACCCGTTTTTGAAACTTTTACGCCATATTATCGCATATGGCGTAAAAGTTTCAAAATCTGTGCGTTGATCGCAATCTCAACAAGACACCAACGACCTGAAAACCAATCTTCACGACGCAATATGATCTCAGGGACAATCAACTTGCCCAAAATGTAGAATAATAGAAACTAAGATTCAAAAAAAATTTTTTTTTTCACTTCGGCCTATACCTACTTATGAAACTCCAGAAGCTAGGGGCACGGCCCCAATTGGTCGTTTCATATGGAGAAGAGCCGGCAAGAAACTCCACGGTTGCTCTTTAAAAAATAATTGACTATTAAGTATAATGTTTTCAAATTACAGTTTTAATGGGTATGGGAGGACTGGTGCAGGCCTGTCAATAATACAATAATCGTACATAAAAAATGTTCTACAAACCTACAGTCTACAAGGCAAGGCCTATAACCTTCTTACATTCACAGAATATAAAAAAACTATCTAAAAATAAAATATAAAAACCAAATCAAACTAAATGACAATATGATTGCCATTACAACATTTACAACCAACCATTAAAGAGTGGAAATTAGAATTTTATTGTATAAGTATATAATGAATTTTCTTGAAAGAGACACAGATCCAGTCGTGTAAGAAATGGAAAACGACAACGACATTTATCATTTTCAGCCTAATTTGAATAAATGACTAACGAATATTCGACAATCTTCTATTAGCCGAAAAAAACATAATTTTTATTATGATTTTGATGACCATAGTCGAAAATGCGCCCAATGCACCCTTAGTATATTTTTAGTGTTCGATCAATTTTTTTTTGTTATGTATTGTTATGGTGTACAATAAATAAATAAAATGCGCTAGTGTTTGAAAAACTTACCAATACGCAATTACCAGTCTTGAGAAAGTCTAAAGTGCTGAAGCTCTCTGGCGAGAGCCACTAGTTGCGCAAATTCGCACAACCGCTGGATAACGTCCAAGCGTCGTGCAATCTTTACGATTG
Organism: Luperina nickerlii; assembly: GCA_963855955.1. Lineage (NCBI taxonomy): Eukaryota > Metazoa > Arthropoda > Insecta > Lepidoptera > Noctuidae > Luperina > Luperina nickerlii. Next base: position 8,307,365 of record OY979662.1, read on the forward strand.
ACAGATGCGCAAGATATAAACTAACCGTTGGTTTAATAGCATTCAGATACGGCGGAGATGTGCAAATTGAGTAATAAAAAAAGCTTTTTTACAAAAAACAACAACAGACTTCCAAAACAAACACTATAAAGTGAAAAATAACTTTAATTCGAAAGTCGGTTTCGTTGGTTCTGTATTTTCGTTTTTTGACACCAACTACCGAAATTATAGTTATTTTTCACTTTGTAACTACAAAGTGAAAAATAACTATAATGAAAAATAACAATCAAAAGTTTTTTTTTTGTAAAAAGTTTTATTTTTCACTTTTAACCTACCCCAAACAAATTCATATAACACTACTTGCTATGTGAATATCAGTGACAGGAAGCTATTGAACACATGTGCTTAGCCCTTTAAAGGGTACAGGCGTGATTTTATGTTGTGTGATTGAGTAAACAATGCATACATATGCTATAACAACAATCGCGCTGTTGACTGTCTCCGGAACACGTCATCAGATCTTTACGAAATTTAAATAAGACCATTTCGAAATATGCCTCTTTCGATCAAAAAATTTTGCAAATCCGTCTATATATGAGGGAGTTATGCCCGAACAAACAATATATATATATATATATATAAACATCCGAATTGAGAACCTCTTCCTTTTTAAAGTTTGTTAAAAAAAGAGTCGTTTCGTATTGCATGGACTATACATATAGCAGGGATAGGATCTTTAATATCATGTTCATTACAGTCTAGTTATTATTCAATACGCTTTAATATACTCGTAAAATTATGATATTATAATATCAATTCTTACTGCAATAATTATGTCCCAATTACCATCTTATTTCCAAAAATGGCAACTTATAGATCAAAATACATGCATCGAAATAATAATTTTATAAATTGAAATATTTTCTCTGATGTTTTGCTAAGTAACGAAAGCTGTGGTGGGATCGACGATCTTACACACAAGTGCGTTAACAACGACGTAATAACGTTATAGTGCCTGCAGTGGGAGGCCTGTAGTGTAATATAGGACGGTAAAAACTCAGCTATGGCTGGATTTAGAAACACAGGAAACAGACAGGAAGCAAAGGAACAGAATTGAGAGAAGACACACAATCCTCTGCGTTCACAATTTGGACATAGTTCTCCGAGCCTAGATTGAAGTTCACAAGCAGTTTGTTTTGGAATGTTTTAGGACACGAATATCCTTTTACATCGAGAACTTTGCAGGTTCCCAATGTCAGCCAGCAATTCTAACACCTTCCAATAAAAATTAATTAATAATCCATCAAAAGACAAAAGCTATCCTCCGAATGCAAGTTCAAAATTCATACAAAAAGCTTGGAAATACTTTGTCGCCGTAGTGATAACGCAAAAAACTGAATATAAGATAGATATTCAGCTTTTCGTAGCATTCGTCATAAGAAATGAATATTTAGCTTTGAATAGCACCGTCCGTTGCAGTGGCGTGCATTGCATAAAGGCATAATAAGCAGTGCCTACCTCGATAAACCACCGTAAGCCTGTCAATTACATTTTAGTGTGTGTGCCCCACAGTTAAGAAACACTAAATTATCATACCTATCAAAAAACAAAAAATCTTCATACAAACACGCGCGGCAGTAGGCAGTCGCTAGACGGCCTACTCGGCTCCCGTATTATTCGCGCATTGTCATTGGTCTTTACTCGTTAAAAATACGTACGTCTCACGCGTAATACCACGACATTCGACCTTCGCAATTTATCATATGAATGTTAAAATCGTAATTTGTAATTCGTTCGTAATTTGGCCGTGCGAAGAAAGAAAGGAAAGGATATTGAGGTCGCCGATAGTGAGGTCAAATGGAAATCCAAGATGGCGGCTGTAATTTTTTTTTAATTTTTCATCATGGGTGTAGTTTTTTATGGTTTTCAAGGGCGCTAAAGCCGATAGTGAGATCATAATGAAAATCCAAGATGGTGGCTGTAATTTTTTTAAATTTTTGTCATGGGTGTCGTTTTCATCGTTTTTGAGGTTGCTGGAGCCAAAAAAAAAGTCAAAATGAAAATCCAAGATGGCAGCTGTAAAAGTTTATTTGGACACAGTTCATGAAACACAAAATACAAAATTCACAGAATAAAAATAATGTTTCAACAACAATAGTGAAAACTGAAAACTTTTTTTGCCTAGACTAGATCCGGCCTAGTGCCTGCCTACCTAGGTATTCTGAAAAACCAATGCACGCCACTGGCCCATTGCCTACTGCATGATGGCATACGAACGTAAATTTCGTATGTCTCTCACAGAGTTGTGTGAAAAGCATAGAAGAATTTTTACGCGAACTGAACACTCAAAGGCATTGCTTATGAAGTGAGCATCTCTAATTGGTAAGTACCTACGTTGGCTGCCATACTGCATCAATTGTTTATTGATATTTAATGGTAGCAGAATGAGCAAGCTAGAGGTCTAATTAATGTTAGTCAATTTCTATACTCTTATTATATATGTAAAAATTCTTTAAGTACATAAAAGAAACAACAGACTTAAAAAAAATACCACAGTAAGTTATTTTTCACTTTATAGTGTTTTTTAAGACCATTGTGTTTTTATTTGTAAAAAAGTTTGTATTTTTCACTTTTTAGTTGTAGGTTAGGTATCTACCTATCCCACACAAATTCATGTAACACTTGCTATTTAAATATCAGTGACAGGAAGTTATTAAAACATCATATCACCATAAACTAAGTGGAAAAAATTCGTATTATTGAAGCTAACTCAAAAACTCCCAAGCAAAGTTAATAAAATTTATATGGGACTAACCCTGAGGCAAATATTATCCATTAAAAAAAATTGCAAAACCGTCCATACATAAATGAAAGAGTTATGACTGAACATACATAAAAAAATATATAAACATCCAAAATGAGAACCTCCTCCTTTTATGAAGTCGATTAAAAAAAGTAAATAATACTTAATTATGAAAACAAAACAAATGTGAAATTGCGATGCTTTTTACTCAACTTTGAACGGAATTGCATGAAACAGCACGCTCGTTCCAGTGTAAACCTCTCATGGCTATCCGCTTTCCATCATGCGAGATTGAGGTCAAGAGCAGGCCCATTTTTAATAAATAAAAACGTAAAAAAAATACGTGATCGGTCGGGGAACCCCCGTATAGTATGCAAGTAGAACCAACTGGGATAAGGGCGGAGGGGAGGACGATGGCCAGAAATAACGTGGTTAGAATAGTAGCCTGTTACTGTGGCCAATAAGTACCTACTTTGGTGGCCATTTTATGCTCCTCGTAGAATCGTAGCCACATAATTAGTTGCAATGACCGACTGTTTAATACCGCAGCCGACTTAGTGACCACGTTTTCACGTATACAACATTTTTATTAGGGCATAATTGAACTATAAATTCAAAATTATTTTGTTCCAAAATAGTGATAGAATCGATTTCTAACCTAACCAGAGTTATGTCAAACCTTAGAATATTTCTATGGTCAAAAGTAACCAATAAAAGTAATTAATCCTTGTTTGATTTTACCTTTTCTATTCGCAAAAGATAGCAAAAATAAGTCTGTTCGAAGCGTACTGTCAGCCCCTCTAACAAGTCAACGTTGATAAGTATATGAAGAGTGCCTAAAACCTACCAACTTCTCCGACTTCATCAACTTACCAAAGTTTCAATAACAATCGGTTGAGCCATTTTCGAGTTTTTGCGACACCAACGCACGGTAATCAATTTTTACATAAATAGATAAATTACTTTTATATTCAAATAAACCGTCTCTCAGCCTCCGCTTACGAGGAGGCAGACTCTTTATTGTTTTCTCTTCAAAATATGAATATGAAATCTCCAAAATTAATCTGCCTAGCCCTTTCTCAACTATGTTGCGGTCGGCTTCCGGTCTAACCGGATGCAGCTGAATACCAGTATTGATGATATGAAATCTCCAAAATATGCCATGAAACTCGTGAAGGTTCCATCCAGGTTATAAACCCCTACAGTAAAAATAAAACAATAATACCTATAAATCCCCCTGATCGGTATTGTGAGACTTATCCCGAGGTCTAACATTACTAACTGAGGATACATCGACGCAGCAAATCGGCCAGCCAAACCTAGTGTCCCGATAATGTTCCAAAATGATTTTAGTAGCAGTTAAAAATAGTCAGACAAGCATGTTTTATAAATAACTCGCTACATAGTGCAGATCTAAAGGCCGCTGCATATCTGTGCCGTGCGATGATAAGCAAATGCCTACATACGATTAATCCTGCGTTTCTCGACGAAGATGAGTAGATGGGTAGGTACCAATACAGCCTGCCTAGCCTTTTCCCAACTATGTTGGGGTCGACTTCCAGTCTAACCGGATGCAGCTAAATACCAGTATTTTACTGGCAGCGTCTGTCTATCTGACCTCCACAAACCAGTTACTGGGTAACACAATACCTACCATTTGATAAGACTAACCATTAGGTACTCGAAATAGTGTTTGACGTTCGTTTAAAGAGAGCATGTGTTTACATGCGTTTTTTTTTTCTTTTTTATTTGAGGCCCATGGCTAAATAATAAACCGCACAGGTCAATCGATCAGGTTAAGCTACGCTTGCCGCGGTTGGTCTGTGGATGGGTGACCATCTTTACATACCGTGACCCCTCCGTGCCTCGGAAAGCACGTTAAGCCGTTGGTCCCGGCTGTCATTCGTGGATCTTTGACAGTCGTTACGGGTAGTCGGAAGCCCGAAAGTCTGACAATCAGTCTTACCAAGGGGTATCGTATTACCCTGTAACTGGGTTGTGGACTGGTCAAATAGGCAGTCGCTCCATGTAAAATACTACTACTAATACTAATACTGGTATTCTTTAATAGTTACTCATAATGTTTACATACAATAAAGAATTCTGAAGTTCGTTTATAACTACTCTACGTCATTCAGTATATATTTGATGTTACACAACTTGGCATCGAGTGGTAGCGCCGTTACAAAAATATGAAATAAATTATTTACTACAACTTGCAAAATAGATAACTTTATGTAGTTATGATGATTTAAATAGAAGAAAAGTTGATAACGAGAAAATGACTTTGTAGTCGATAACATCCTGTCTATTAATTTAAATTAATCTCACTGTGAAAACTTTGGTGAAGTGAGCTTGTACTGGGCTGTCATTCCGTCTGATGCTAGGAATTGACACTATTGACAGCTCGCTTCAAACTCAATTCACCTAAGTTTTCAGTGACATTTTTACGGAATATCACAACCGGATTGACACAACTTTGCGGTAGGTAGCTTATGTGCAACCAATACATTTTGACCATGCCATTACATTACACATGACATGATTACGTTACGATTCGATTAGTGTGCGTTGCAGTAGGGAGTTTCATACAAAGAATACTGAACGGCTCGAGTTGATACGGTGCCGAACCATTTTGATACGTGTGCTATGACCAAAATAAAGAGAGAAAGAATAAAAAATATAATAAAGACAGCTCAATGACGCAACAAGTTTAATGTGACAAATTCCAAAGCTGATACGTTTTCGTAAGGTGATACGAGCTTAGCAGTAGGTACCTACTTAGCTGTGTAGGTATTTGTATTGTTTCAACTTTAAATACCTACTTGTTCAAATTACCTACAAAACGGTTCAGCTGGATGGTGCTCATCCACGCGTCATGTTCGTGAACGGGCGCTTTCGGTTCAGACTGGTCATCTCTTAACTGCCAGGGCTTATTTTTAATCTTATATTTTGAATTGTTTCTTTTTTTACATTGTAATAATAAATCCTTAATCAACATAATGATATCTAATTGACCTCCCAAAATCACATCTATTCTTTTATTTTATCGTGTTTATACATAGATACCTATCGCGTCTGCGGAGTTTAGCTAGCCAATATAAAATATCCCTGTATATAAATGATACACTGCCTTTATTTGCCCGAAAACCCTCTTCAACTTACTCCATGTTTCCAACATCGATTGACTATAAACATTTTGTCTTACACCCCTACTAATAAACGTATATTGTATTGTTGAATACAGATTTCTCTCTTTCAGTCGTCAGTAATTTGACTTTCGAAAGAAGAAGACAAAGCGTTGTGTAACTATACAGACGCTATACAATGTTTATTAACAAGGGGGGGTGAAAAAGAATGCTTCAAAACCTCTTTCACATCTTATTAAAATATTTACACTAACCCTTTTAAAAATAGTAAACATTGAGCTTGTTACAGAATTTCTCTAGCACTATGCATCACAAATTTTTTATGAGTGAATCAGTGGATCGTTCGACGGATTAGTTTTCCCGCTTTAGAAATTAAAAGTCCATAAAACGGACGGCTGGAACACTCTGTTTTCCAAACAGTAAAGGCTCTTACACACAGGCGCGACGCGACACGCGACACAAAGGCACCGCTCGTTGCGCGACTTGCGGTGCCTTTGTTCCGGAGCGGAGCCTTATTTCTTCTGGTTTTTTTTTGCTTTCTCCCTAGTTTTTACATCTTACTCATACAATAGTGAAGAGTTTTTTGTTTGTTTGTTTGAACATATAATCTCTGTAACTACGAGTCGGATTGGAAAAAATCATTTTGCATTTGATAGGCCAATCTTTGAGGAAGGTTATTAATCGTCACACTACGACCTTTAGGATAAGAGCCAAAACAAAAAGTGAGAAAGAACAGGCGCTATGGGATGCGATGCATTGGGTCGGGGCGCGAAATTTCACGCGGATGAAGTCACGAGCAGAAGCTAATCCATACTACTCGTAATACATATTATAAATTCGAAAGTAACTGTCTGTCTGTTCAGCGGGATTGTCCGAAAGGGTTACCGCTGGCCCGGAACATAAAGGGCTAAGGAAGGAACACGGGTGGGTTTTAGTCAGTAAGAGTCTGACACTCCCTTCCGCTCCACCAATAGCGGGAGGGGTCATTTGATGATTGCCCATTCTGAAAAAAAAAACTGTATGTCTGTCTGTATGTTACCTTTTCACGCCCAAACCACTGAACGGATTCCGAAAAAATTTGGCAGAGAGGATAGAATGCATCCCGGAGAAGGACATAGGATAGTTCTTATCCCAATATTCCCACGGGATTGACACTTATGCGGGAAAAACCGCGGGGCGCTGCTAGTTATATATAAAGATACAGCAATCTTAATCATCAATATCATAATAATCAGCCTATTATGATCTCACTGCTGGGACTCTCACTCACCACTCCGAGAGGAGGCCTGTGTAGGCCTCCTCTCGGAGTGGGCCGTAATCCACCACGCGGGCCCAGTGCGGGTTGGCAGATGTCACATGTCTTCGAATTTGGTTCCAGGACATGCCGGTTTCCTCACGATGTTTTCCTTCACCGTTTTGAAATCAGTGGTGATGAAATAATTTACACAAAGTAAAGCGCCTGTCTGGGTTCGAACCTACGACCTACGACTTGTAAGTCGTAGCCGTTACCACTTGGCCACCACTGCTCTCTAAAGGCACGACAATACATTACACTAATATTATAAAGGCGAAAGTTTGTGAGTGTCTACGTGTGTGTACGTGTGTGTGTGCGTGCATGTGTGTGTATATGTGTGTGTGTGTTTATATTTGTTACTTCTTCACGCTCAAACTGCGGGACCAATTTTGATAAAATTTTGTATGGAGGTAGCTGACACCCTGGATTAACATATTATAGGCTTTTTATCCCGATATTGCCACGGGATCAACATTTACGCGGGTGAGACCGCGTGTCGCAGTTAGTTTACAAGTAAATGTCAAAATTGAAAGTAATAAAAGAGACTTTTAACTTTTATGTACCTAATTAAAATAAATGATTTAACTTTGACTTTGAAATTTAGAGACTTGACTCAACAAGTCTTTTAAAATGTTCTGTCTGCTACCTACTTCCTGCTAGAAAACATAATTTTAAACTAAGCAACATGATAAAGAAAAAACTTAAAAAAAACTTGAGCTTCCTACTAACACGAGAATAAACAAAATGACCGGTTGGACATTTTCAACAGATTAACGCGTTCAAACTAACAAACAAAAAACTAAACAAATTCTAGTTTCATTATTAGTAGGTATAATTGAAGTTTAGAACTATGAAGTTAGATAGACATTCTTTGTATTAATAAGTTCTACTTTTCCAAGAAAGCATTTTTCTAAAATGAACTAGATCCAAACCTCCGTGCAGAATTCTGGCAACTCAGAAAACTTTAGATTGATAAGATAGTTAATGAGAGGTCTGCAAGCATGAGTCTGCGTTCCTCACTTAGTCTAATTAACTAAAATATTCATTTTAGAATTTACTAGATGGTAAAGCAAACTCAAGTCGAAGTTACTTAAGAACTTAGCGATGGAAAGTTCTAAAACACACATCAAACGTGTCCTTTTCAAAAGCGTAAATTACGAAATGAAAGGATGTTTAGGAATACTAGATACCCTCTGCACACAATGGCTTCTCTGAAACCTCATCAATGGCTTAATGTAGGTGCATGTCTATTAACTGTTCCCAAATCACGATGTTTTTTAAACCCTAGCATTAGAAAAAACAATGATACTTAACTACCTACCTACCAATTTCTTTCACTCGAACTAAATAATATTCTTCTAAAAGAAACGTCATAAGACCTTGTTCGTTGGAGCCGCACGGAGGAATCCGACATGGTGACCCAAATACATGAGGCAAGGTTACAAAGAGATGATATAAAAAACCATGATGACATGTTGGTACTTATTTTTATTGTGGACTGATCGCATTGCTAATTATAGATGTTGGTAGTATTGCCAGCAGGTGAGGAGGCGGGACATCGTCGGACGACCCAGAATTGTAGCGTCGATATTTTATTGGAATTATGAAAGGTGGTCAATATCAGCAACCCAGAGTCTACATTCATACCCGGATGGCAATAGGTCAACATAGGCCCTATTACATTATTTTATTTTATCCTTATTTTATTTAAAGTAATTGCGTCGTTGCAGACTTCACACTTACAACATACAGAAGTAGTCCCCTGGCTCCCAAACTAGGTTTGTACCTGTGACTTGGTGTTCCTCCATTAAAAAGACAGTAGATATGTCGTTGGTAATTAAAAATGTACCGACAAAGAATAACAAAAAGCATGGATAAAGGAATATTAACATCAGACGTAAACATCTGGCGAAATGTGGGTGCAGTATAATCTGCATTCGCGATTTATTTGTCATAAACGTAAACAAATATGAGTTTATGGAAAAGTAGACTTTAATTCCTACATTCCTTTTTCAATAGTGTTAGTCACTCTGAAATCAACTTAAGTAAGTACCATTACAATAAAGTTGATCAATTTGAAACAAAATACTTGATTTTTGCAAATTAAAATAATAAATAACTAATAAAATAATAACTAATACCTAATTAATTAATAAAAATAACAAATTTAAATCCTAACTTAACGAACTTAAAAACTATAAACAACCTAAAATATAGCATCGAAAAATTTATCCGCCTAAAATATTAAATATTATTAAATATTTGAATAGACTTTATGTACACTTTGCTTAAGTGAACTCTTTGGGGAATGCAGGCGTGTTACGTGTCAATATTTCATTCAATTCATTATTATGGGGAAAATAAATGTGTAACTGAACAATAAATCAACAGCAAAGACAGTGAACGGTTGGGCAAGAAGTCGATAAGTTCACACCTCACCTGTTGTTACGCCCAGCACCTGTTGCTTTTACCCGTTAAGACTCCTAAAAACAGGCGCGACACGCGGTATAATCGCGCGCGACACAAAGGCACCGGTAGTTGCGCGACTTGTGGTGCCTTTGTGTCGCGCACGATTTTATTGCGTGTCGCGCCTGTTTGAAGGAGCCTTTATGCTTCAAGCACACAATTCCACACATTGGGACTAAAAAATAACGTAGAAATTCCTAATAAAAATGTATAAATAATTCGTGTTTGTAAATTACATCCAATAAATACAACTCTTATAAACTTCTATGGGCAATGATACCGTTAATTAAAATCCAAGAGAGTTCGTGATGTATTTTTGTGTTTTTTTTTTTGTTTTGTTCTTTTTTGCGTCATGTTTACCGCAAATAAACGTATTTTCTTTCTTTCTTTCTATTTTTAATTAAAAATATTTCAGAGAAATCTCGTTCGCAAATTTGTTTGCAGTTTAAAGTAAAGGTTTTCTTGTCACTATTGATTAGCAATATCCATCAAAATTATTCAGATTCTGATTGATAGAGTTACGCAATTACGGATACTGGATATTTAGTCAGATATACCTAGATATCCGTATCTAATGTGTCCACCTAACCTTTGACGGATTTCAAACCTTATCGGAGTCCGTTGTAATACGAAATAGCACTGCCATCAATACAGTTTCAACCGCAAACCTTACTAGGGCAAACCATTTACCCCAGTTACGATGTTAGTTAAGTATTAATAGCAAATATGTTTTCATATTTGCTATTAATACTTAGGTAATTAATGAGAAACACAAGCTACCTAGTAGTGTAAAGTGTTTGTGCAAAACTACTTACAAAAATAAAATCATTTATCAACCCTTTACTGCAATGAGTTTTCGTACTATTGTATAATTATCTTCTCTCTAAATATAAATAAAACAAAGTCGGGTTAGTTCCACCATTTATAACTCAAGAACGGCTGGACCGATTTTTATGATCTTTGATTTGTCTCCGACTCTCCGCCCGGAATAGCAGAATAACTGTTAAGACATGGGAAAAATTCACGAAAAAACAAAATATGTAGCTATTTCATTTTCTCATACATGTATGGAACGGCTTTTTTGATAATACCTCGAGAATGGACTGACTGGTTTCGTTTTTTTTTTAATTCAGCTAATAATCTCACAAAAGTTATTGATTCTAAGGCGGTACGAAGTTCGCCGGGTCAGCTAGGTGAGATATAAACCAATGTTAGAGACATAATTTGGTTTCATTTATTTTATCAATTAAAATAATTTTACATAAAATTATTTAACTACACATTTACTATACAATTATTGACAGTCTATACTGACTACAGTGGCGGCGCTGCCGTAACGTAGCTAACAATATTAACGGATATTCCGACCATCGACGGCTTGAATTTCCGTGAAAATTGACGGCTAAATCTGATGAGACAGGTGACAATCTATTTCATCAGATTTAGCCGGTGGTGGTGGTGGCCGGGGCTTTAATTTATAGAAGTAATAAACTATAATTTCGTAATTTGTAAGCTGTCACCTATAGGCGCCATCGTTCGTTACATTCATCGTTCATTCGTTGTCGCTGGTTTAGTGTTGAGGTAATGTACAGACTCCAGCACATCAAGCTACCCGTAACTGTCAAATTTTCCCAATTAACTTTGAACCTTATGTTTTAGCGATAAAGTTGAAAATCTATTAAATAAATTTGACAGATTGTAGTAGCTTCATGTGCTGCCGTCTGTACACTACATAGTGGTAAATTATTTTCTATTCAGTGATAATGAACAAGTGAGATTATTTTCTTAATAATCTACATTGTATAAAGTAACTTTTATTAAACATAATCTAGTCATGTTCATTGTGAAGGATGATATGGCTTTAAAGGTGGTGACTACCGTGATGACGATTAATAGAGAAGTATAAAAAATAAATAATAATTATACAATAAATTGGGTTAAAGACAAGAAAATTATGATGAATCTAGTTATGCTAGATTCTCCTATCGAGTTCGAAACTAGTCCGGCAAACCGAAAATAAACACCTATGTAAAAACAGTAAGTAAACGATTCATCTCACAAACACTACATACTTATACTGCTATAGGTACGTATATCTCTGACCTGCAACTCTTCGGGGAAACAAGGCGACATGTTATGTAAGTTTGAACATAAAATAATGAAAATACAGTCGTAGTATTTACGTGTTACGAGTACGACAAAAGTTTGTGCTATAAAAAGCAGGAATCAATGACGTTTTGTTTCACCCGCCCGACCCTTACTCGAACCAGCTCGCGCCGCGGAGCCTGTAGTTTTAAATTCGTCCCTAAACAATTCCATTCCAGCCTGTCCCTTGCTGCCCTCTCCCAGTGACGCCCTACGCCGAGGTCCGTACCCCACAGGGGGTGCCCTTACCGTGTAGTCGCTTAGTTTTTTAAGCCCTGGCTGGAGGCCTTAATTTATTGAGGCATCCACAGGCAAGATAGACAACCTCACAGATTAAACTGCGAGAGGCCATTCACAAAAAAAAACGCTTTGTTTTGTGAAGTAAAACAACGTACCTACGTCCGCCTGCCATTACTCTCGAGAACTATGAATAAAATATAATCGGTACTCGTGTTTAGGATGATTTAATGACTACGGCTTAAAATGATTCTTATTGAGCTGTTGTTTAAATATTGGGGAAGATTGATAAACCGCTGTGGCTGTAAGAAACTAATCTTTAAAGATACTGTAGAGTTGAGAGCAGTTTAATTATATCCCATTGACAATTTCATTACGTGTTTCAATCATAAAATTATGAAAGATGTTTTTACATGTAAACAAATCCAGAAAGTACAAACCTACGTCTAGAGCTTTCCTGAATGATTTAATAAACTCACAAAAAAAAGTCACTTTATATTATATAATAATCTTTTTATATAAATCGCTATGCAATATTATCAACGACGAACAAAACTCTTCACTGTACCTACCATCTTCATGGACGGGAGCGTAACAAATCAACCAGATAAATATACGACGTCAAATTATCTATAAAAATAACGCGACACATAAAAATAAGAGATGAACTCATTAATTTTATGACACAAATAAAATCAATAAAGACCAGTAAATTCGCTCATAAAAATCAAAAGCCAATCAATCCAATCATATCACACGAAATTCGAACTCAGCTTGAAAAATGTTACCGTTCGATTTTAGCGAGCCATGCTTTACTTTTCACTGGTACCCGACTTAATTACATAACTAAAACTATACTACCTCAAGCACAACACTACACTGGGGCACTATATCACGACACTACGTACGGGCGCAGGGGCCTGAGGACCCAAGGTACGCCGGAGAACTCCTGAAGTATGGTTATAGCCAGCAAGAAATACCTGCTGTATATAGAGGAGTTAGACCTGATAGGTCTGCCGCCGGCATCGCCTTTGCAACAGTTGCTGCCCATAATGAGGGCGCATTTCGTTCGAATACCCGCGGAGCCGGGCGATAACTGCGCGAGCGCAGACTTATTTTCGTTGGAGCGACTCTAGCGCCGCGCGGTTCTGCGCAGGCTCGCCACACGCGAGCGTCTGACGCGACAGACAATGTTGCTACACTGAACTATTCTGGTTTATAGTTCTGTCGTTTCGCGATTTTATGTTCGTGTGTCAGAAGTTCCGTGTTTTGAGGGTTTGTTGTTAGAATCGACGTTGGGGAGTTTTAATACAATTAGGACGGGATTATGTGAAAATTTTAGGATTTACACTATCCTGTTCTAGTAGTTTAATGCCACTGCGATCATCAACCACCAAACTTTTAGTAATTACTGTCTTCAAAAACCATTCTTTACTATACATGTAAATAGATCGAAACGTAACGTTATCAACCGCCATGAATAACCAGCAGATGATAATGAATGAGTGATGATAAATCATCGTCTGCCTAGCCTTTTCCCAACTATGTTGGGGTCGGCTTCCAGTCTAACCGGATGCGGCTGAATACTTGTATTTTATTTTATGTGGAGCGACTGCCAATGTGACCTCCACAACCCAGTTACTGGGTAATACAATACCCCTTGGTAAGACTGGTTGTCAGACTTTCGGGCTTCGGACGACCCGTACAGACTGTCAATGATCTACGAATGACAGCCGGGACCAACGGCTTAAAGTGCTTTCCGAGACACGGAGGGTCTTGGTATGTAAAGGCGTTCACCCATCCACGGACAACCGCGGTCAGCGTAGCTTAACCTGATCGATCGACCCGTGCGATTAGATTAAAAGAAACACCCACTCCATGGAGCGACCTTGGAAAGCGATGATAAGCAATAAGAAAAACATAACGGTTAATGTGGTAATAAATTAACGATTGCGTTTTTCCATACTAAAATTTATTATGTAGGTACCTATTATAAATGCGAATGTTACTCTGTCATTCTGTCTGTTACCTTTTCAAACCTAAACTACTGAACGTTACGAAATGTGACAGTATAGGCAGCTTCTTCATCCCGTATATCTATATAATCACACTAAAATTATAAAGACGAAAGTTTGTGAGTGTGTGTGTGTTTATATGTTTGTTACTTCTTCACGCTCAAACGGCTGGACCAATTTAGATAAAATTTTGTATGGAGGTAGCTGACACCCTGGATTAACATATAGGCTACTTTTTATCCCAATATTCCCACGGGATCGACATTTACGAGGGTGAAACCGCGTGGCGCAGCTAGTAATATATAAAACAAAGGCGGGTTAGTTACACCATTTATAACTCAAGAACGGCTGGACCGATTTTAATGATCTTTGATTTGTTGAATTTGTCTCCGCTCCGAATAGCAGAATAACTATTAAAACATGGGAAAAATTCACGAAACAAAAAGAAAAGATAATTCATTTTCTCATACATTTTGTATGGAGCGGCTTTTTTGATGATATCTTGAGAACGGATTGTCTAATTTCGATAGACTTCGAGTTAGTTCTTACGTAATAAATGTTCCAAGAACATTAATTATTACGACTATTTATTTTATTTTTTGCAAAAGACATTTTAAAAGCACATAATGATGATCTAGATAATAGAGAATTATTTTGTATCTAGACGAGAAGTACTTAGACAAGACATACTACAAAGACCTAAAGCTCTTGGTGAATAGTTCTTTATACAATGAAAAGGCTGCCTATTTCAAACATAACATTAATGATAAAATTAAAAACCCTAAATTGCTATGGAAAAATTTAAAATCCACCTTATTGCCATTTAAATCTAAACAAGACCTTCCGTCGCATTTTTCAGATCCAGACCTAATTAATAGAAATTTTTTGATTGTTCCCGGTAGACATATGGCAAGCGCTTCTCTTTTAAACTACTATGACAACCACAGCCACGGGGAGGCAAATTTTAAAATCGTTCCAGTGGATAAGAGCAATGTCTCACGCATAATCGCTGGTCTCAAAAGTAACGCCGAAGGCTGCGACAACATTAACCTGGATATGATTAATATGACTTTGCCGCACACGTTAAATGTTATAACGGACATAATAAACCTCTCCATCGTGACGTCAACATTCCCTGACAAATGGAAAACTGCCTCGATCAGGCCCTTGCCAAAAATCCCAAATCCATCCACCTTAAAAGACCTACGCCCTATTAGTATATTGCCATGTCTATCAAAAGTATTAGAGAAAATCGTCAGCCGTCAACTTACGCTGTTCCTGGAACAAAATAACATCTTACCCGATTTACAATCGGGTTTTCGGAAGCAGCGCAGTACATCTACTGCTTTACTGGATGTTACTGACAACATATTATGTGCTCAAGATAAGGGGATGTGCACATTACTGGTTTTACTGGATTTTTCCAGGGCATTTGACGCCATTAACATTCCATTATTATTGTCAAAATTAAAATATTACGGTTTCGACCCAGAGGCTATACAATGGTTCCGTAGTTACCTATGTAATAGGGAACAGTTTGTAGACTTGCGTTTAAGTGACGGCACTACCCTTAGATCGACACCTATACCCGTGGAAAGAGGAGTTCCTCAGGGCTCCATCTTGGGCCCCATTCTCTTCATTTTGTATTGTGCAGACATAATCAGATGCCTCCAGGGGTGCAGGTACCATATATACGCCGACGATGTACAACTGTATATTTCCTTCAGACCAGACGAGTATGACAGAGCCATTAAGGATCTTAATGAAGATCTTCAGCGAATCGCCGTTTGGTCTGAGGATAACTGCCTGTCCCTGAACCCTTCTAAAACTAAATATATGGTATTTGGCACCAGACAGCAGCAGGCCCGACTGCCTTCGACCTTTGACGTGGAACTGATGGGCGAACCAATCGAGCGAGTTAATGAGGCGCGTAACCTGGGACTTGTGATGGACAAAGACCTTCGGTTTGAAAAGCACGTAGCAGACTCAGTAAGGAACTGCTTTTACCGCCTGAAGGTGTTGTATGGGATGAGGTGTTATTTATCTGAGCCACTACGGGAACAGCTGGTGGAAACCTTAGTACTATCTAGGCTAAACTACGCCGACACAGTGTATGGCCCGCGCCTATTAGCCCGTACAGACCGTCTCATTCAGAGAGTACAGAACGCTTGCGCGCGATTTTGTTACACTATTCCTAGGCGAAGTCACGTAACACCTTTTCTAAATAAACATTTTTCATTAAAAATGAAGTCCAGACGGAAGCTACACCTAGCGTGCCTCCTGTTCGGTGTGGTTAAATATAAAAAACCCGACTATCTATACGATAAACTTAGTTGGTTAACTAGCAGACGCGAATGTGGGAGACGGCAATGCTCGCAACAACTCTCTTCTCAGACTCACAACACAGCGGCATTCAGGGGTAGCTTTCGCTATGCGGCTTCCAAAGTGTGGAATAACCTGCCACCACCGATAAGAATAATCAGCACAATAGACACTTTTAGAATACGTTTACGGCAGTATCTAATAGAATCGCAACGGAAGTTGGATATGGTCGCACTGAATTTCTCAATTATATAATGTACAAAAGGGCCGCGCGCCGCGCCGCCGCCGCAACGTCATGTCGCATTTTGTGAGACCTGTGGTATGAAAAATAGCACACTAAAATAACCGCCTATATATATATATTTATTCACATAATATGCCTTGTAGCAACGCAGGTGCACGTACTTACCCGAAATGGGCGAACCTCTGTGCAGTTTGTGATTTGACATCCATGAGGCTGTGAAAGTGAGACGGAAAATTGAAAGTGGGTAGTTTTCATATCTCACATTATGCCAGCATTCATTATTTTTTAATTAAGTACATCAAATATTTCTATTATCGACTAGCGCTTACCTTTCATCCTTTTATGTTTCGTTTGTTTGTTTTTTAATTTCTTTTCCACTTTCGCAAATAGTGTTTTAGCTGACTTATTTAAAGATGTCATATCCTTCGTATTTGGTTAATCAAAATGCAAACAACAGCTAATACAAGTTCAAAGCACACACACACAAGATGCAAACTGTTCGAAAATAGTCCGCCGCGCTCGGCTGCTTGCAGCGTATTGTGCGATGACATTACAGTGCACGGATTAATAAATTATTATGACAATGTGTCCGAGCATGGCAAGTCAGGCATCGTTTAAATTAAAACAGGTTTCTGTTCTGACTCGTTTCAGAGAATTTCTTATTTGCATAAGAAGGTCTATCATGCGGCTATGTCACTTATCTATTTATTAGTATTTATTTATTTATTGTTTAGTTTTGCAATGTTACTCAATATCACGCTTTTTATACATAGGTACCTATTCGTTACTGTTTTATGTGACACTAATTTATTGTTATTTATTTATTCAATTATGCATACACATTACACACATCACGATGCAGTATAAAACTGATTTACATCCGTCACCTCACACACCAGGTCCAGTTGAAAACCAGCGTCAGGCAGCAGTTGTCTGGCATTTTTGCTGAACTGGGCCTTTTTGGCGCAGCCGTGAGGCACACTTTCCTGCTAATTTCTTACATCGGATCTTGCACTTTTTATTTTTATCTTAGTTTTTATCTGATGTACGACTATTATCTAACTATCTGGTGTATTGTGTGTCTCTTAGTCTGTGCTAAATAAATGTATTTTCTTTCTTTCTTTCTTTCTTTCTACTTAAGAGAGGAAATCTGAGAGTGAATCCGCTGACTGAAAAACTGTGTGGAAATCAGTTGTCATGTGATGCGGAGGAATGAGGAAAATGTCGTAATGAAAAGTTTTGAGTATGAATGTGCTAAAGATGCTTGTAAAAGTAGGAAAAGACCGAATATACGATTGATGGACAGAGTGAATAAAGGCTCTTACAAACAGGCGTGACACGACACGCGACACAAAGGCACCGCAAGTCGCGCAAAGAGCGGTGCCTTTGTGTCACGCGCGATTATATCGCGTGTCGCGCCTGTCTGTCGGAGCCTTAATGCTATGGCTAGAAAGGGGGTGACTACGAGATAACTAAAAATAGAGAAGTATGGAAGAAGAAGACATGTTACGCTGATCCCAAATAAATTGGAATAAGTGCACGAGAAAGATGATGATCAAACTCAATCTCAAAGCATTTATTTCAATTAAACCATTTACAGACACTTTTGAATTGTCAAAAAGTCGGTCAGTCAGAAAATATGAAGCTAGTTGCCCATACCAAAGCGTAGGTACCTATGGAGAAGAACGGGCAAGAAACTACATGGACACTCTTTTGAATTATATTTTTACAAAAATATTAGTGACATCATTAATGTGAATTTATAATTATATGTGAGAACGATGTAAAAAAGACGTACGCGTTAAAAGCGTCCAGAGTACAGCAAATAGTAAGAAAACAACAATTCAAAATTAATTAAAAATAAGCCGAGACAGCTAAGTGATGACCAGCCCCAACGGACGGTGCCCGTTCACGAACATGACTCATAGATCAGCACCATTCAGCTAAACCATTTTGAAGGGAGCTAAATGATCCAATCCAACACACACGCCACCGTCAGCGAGACATTTGTGTGAGCATGACATACTATCAGCCGCCAGGGCACATTCAAGTCAATGAAAGACACGTTACCCGGTAAATGGTACATAGGGTACAATATATACATAGAACTCACATTTGTGCTATAGTAAGTATAGTAAGTATTATAATCTGGATATAGTAAGTATTATTATCTGGATTCTGTGTTACTTTCATTATTCCTTACAACTTATTTATTTGTGTTCTGTATATTAGTGTTCTGAAGAAGCTTTTAATTCAACTCTGACTAAACTCTGAGCTTCTCTCTGACTACAGTCTGCAGTCCATTCAAAGTTATTTTACATCACTGTCCAATCCAAATTGATCTTTATTTTCATTTTAATAAGGTTGCTGTTGGGTTGTTGCCACGTTGCGGAAGATCGTACGATCCCGCGACCCCCGGCGTAGGTGTGAGATAGAGTCTGATAGACCCCTCCGTCCGCCCCAGGGTGGAGGACATCCATGAGAATTTTCCAACCAGCAGTGCGATTCTGTAACCATGTCACCGTGAAAACTTAGGTGAAGTGAGCGTGGAGTGAGATAGTGTCAATTCCTAGCAAAAACAAACTCGCATCACCTAAGTTTTCACGGTGAGCTTTTTACAGAATCGACCGGCAGGCAGCCCCGGATCTAAGGGGGGGGGGGGGGGGGAAACCGGGACACTTGCCCCGGGCGGCAGTTTCATGGGGGCGCCAAATCCTTGAGACAAGAATTCGAAATATCGAACAAATGAAGCCTCTTTTCCTACAATCTCATAGGTTTTTATCAAGTAATCGAATCTTAATATAATATGTTTGAAAAACAAACTTTTCTATTTCCATACGCCCAGTTAGTTTTTGAACACATACTAAGTGATATTATATGAACGAATCTTAACAGATCAAGTAAATTTTTGAACGCGTGCGTAGTGTCCGTGATCTTTCTGCCAAGGGGAATCCCCGTCACACATATTATCTATACGAGCCGAGCCGAACAAATTCAAACAGTTGAACGTCAAGTGACAACACTGTTTGTTTATGTGGTTGATTGCGTTTGCGAGTAATCAGCGTTAATAAAATAAGTAATTTAATAGTGAAATCATATATTATCGTAGTGGAAATCAAAAATTTGCAAGTTTTTCTCAAACACTGAAGGGAGGGGGCGCCACTATCAAGGTTTTGCCCCGGTTCGAAAAAATCGTAGATCCGGGGCTGCCGGCAGGAAACAAAAGAAAAAAAATGGGCTAGTTGTCAATGATGACTAGTCTGTCAAAATCATTGTGATCTTATTCTGTTTAAAATAAGGTTGCTTGTAACTGTGAGCGGATTGTAACATTTATAATATATTTATATTTTATATTTATTTATTTGCGTAAAACATGGTATTAACATTAAGTAACATTCATTTAAATGCAGTCTGATTGGAATCGTAAGCGTATGACCAGCCTTCCTTTGTAGGATTAATCCTGGCACATGATAGATAAAAAGTGCCCTATACCTACACATAACATAATAGGTCAGTAAATAGTATGTTAGTTTTGTCTTTCAAGGCTCCTTTAAACAGGAGTGACACGACACGCGACACAAGGGCACCGTAAGTCGCGCAAAGAGCGGTGCCTTTGTGTCGCGCGCGATTATATCGCGTGTCGCGCCTGTTGGTAGGAGCCTTTAATTGTTTTACAAACATTTCTTCTTATTGTATAAAATCAGTAAGTAAGTTTTAATGAAATCGCTCTAATGTGCTGTAGTAAGATTTTTTTTTTCAGTTAACCCAAGACAGCCTAGCATTCACGTTCGCTACAACTGTACCAACTTCACTGAAAAAAAAGAATGATTGATTTTACTAAATTCCGCGTAAATTTTATCAAATCCGCGGGTTATACAGGTCCTACACACGAAATTGTTGATTTTACCAAATAGAACTGGTTGATTATGAAAATCAACAAAGTGGATTTTGTTAAATTCACTCTTGTTATAGTAAAATTAACTATGAAAAGGGTTGACTATGGCAGTTCATTACTCAACCTACGCTACTTTAGTACATTCAACAATTCTTTTTTTTCAGTGTTCCACGGTCACTTACTCACGTATACACATCTAGGAGTATGTATTATTATCTTTCTACTCGTACCTACAGGTATTACTCGTATATTTATACAGCGGCTGCACGAGCCGATCGAAGGTTAAGCTTACACTTGCAGCGGTCGTTTCGTGGATGGGTGACCTGACCATCCACTACATATCGAGACCTCTCCGTGCCTCGGAAAGCACGTTAAGCCTTTGCGACGTCCCGGCTGTCGTTCGTAGATCTTTGACAGTCGTTACGGGTGTTCAGAAGCCCGAAAGTCTGACAACCGTTGCAGTCTTACGAAGGGATACCATGTTACCCAGTAACTGGGTTGTGGAGGTAAGGTAGCCAGTCGCTCCATATAAAACACTGATATTCAGTTGCATCCGGTTAGACTGGAATCTGACCCCAATATAGTTGGGTAAAGGCTAGGCAGATGGTCTATACTTACACGTTTCAAAACAAAGTCACTGTGTTGTTGTTAGGGTTCCGTACCAAAATCGTAAAACCGAACCCTTATGGTGAGACTCAGTCTGTCTGTCTGTCACAGCTGGATACCTCAAGAACTACTACTAATGCTATCAACTTGAAATTTGGAATAGGTTTAGATGACGTTTTCCCAACTATTTTAAGAAAGAAATAAAAATATGTATAGGGTGAGTGGGGGCAAGATCGAACGGTTTTTTGATGAGATGAGCAGTGTTGTATTTGAAGTCTTGTAGAACAGTACATATGAGCTTATGCTGAAAAATTATTTGTTTGAGTAAAGAGCAAAGAGTATATTTTTCTATCATATTAATAACATCCTGTTAAATCTGCTCCAAAGCATAAAAAAAAATTAAATTAAATGTTTTTATCACGAAAATGAACCAGGGGAAAGATGAAAGGGTGATGGGGAAAGATCGAAATAGTTTCTAAAATCGTTTAAATGATTGTCAGACGCTGTTGGTGGTCACTAGTCTATAGTTTGAAGTGCCCTAAAAACTGAGAACTGACTGAAGTGTCAAAATTCCTTTAGTTAAAAAAGATATAACGTTTTTATATTTTTATATATTTCAATCTTACCCCACCGGGGGAAGATTGACAAAGAGGTTCTCAAACTTTCCACTTTAATTGCTTAAGGTTATACTGAAAATAAAACATTGCTATCAATCAAATATATCCTTTAATTTTACTTTATCCTAATACTTACCGAGATATTACAAAACAGAGAGTTTGCATTTTTCTTTCATCTGAGTCTACAAATGTAGCGCAATACGTAACAAATAAAAGTGACATAAAGATAAAATATTTCAAAATTAAATAGTTATCCAAGCAACAACTTAGAAAAAAAAATGTATGGCTTCATGCCCATAACAAAAACATAAAAAGACTCTTCAAAGGCAAAAAAGCAATAACAAATCACTTATCTTACATTAATTTGCCATATTTAGGATCAATATCTTTAAAGATTCAATTTTAATCTTTATTACATCTAAAGGTACGAGTTCGTAGTCGACTGCAGACAGCAGCAGAATACGACGTGTCGCTGCGATACTACTGGGGTCTATATATTTCTATGAAAACAACGTGTCGCTAGCTACGGAAGGTATTTCATAGAAACACATAGAAACCAGTAGTGTCGAGGCGACACGTCGCCTGCTGCTGCTGCTTGCAGTTGGTTACGAAGTTGTACCTTAATTCTTAACATAATAATCTCGACTTCGGCACGGATTTTTCGGGATGTCTTGTTCTTTCACACTATGACGTATTATATTATAAAGATTCCTTCCGTTTTACTTTCTCTATGGCCGATGTCCGGACGTAGTTACGTAGCATGGTGATTCTGAATTGACAAAATGCAATTATTGAATAGTCATTCGGTAGTCCTAAGTTGGTATTTATAATAATAATATTTGTAATCACTAATCAATTATACACAAAATTAATTCATTCAAAATTTGCATAAACGATATTCTATAAGAACATCATAAAATCATAAAAGGGTAGGTACTTACCGATTATTTTATTTTGTATACTTATCTTATCATGAACAGTTTGAGAACATCTGACTATTAGTATGACTTTTGAAAACGGGGTAAGGTCGAAACTTTTAAATGTTCTTCTTACCCCGTCAAATATTGGTGGGTAAAGATGGAAAATTGAAATAAATCCTAAAATACGAAAAATAGCCATATTTGGATGTAATAACACAACTAAGAATTAAAAATAATGAGTAGATATTCCAATAAAACATTCGTATTCACCTCGTAAGTAAAGTTACAGAACACGGGGTAAGATTAAAACACTCGATTAATTTGCGTAAAAGTCACTGCGCAGACATTTGCATTTTTCACACAACCAGTCACTCAAAGCGATAAACGCTGATTGATATGTGCAACGTAACAAAATGGCGATCTTAACAATGTTGTCATAACTGCAAAAACTGCATTAAGTCTGACGTTATGGACAACTTTTTGTGTTACCCCGTTTTCTATCTTCCCCCCACTCACCCTATGTATATTTTATGCAACAGAGACTGAAAGAGGGTCTGAATTCGAAGTGGGACTACCACTTCGAATTCAGACCCTCTTTCAGTCTAGGGCATGTGATGGGGATCATATGAAAGAGCATAGTTTGCACATTCTCAAACTTTTTTCCTTTTTTTTTAGGCCGCTTTGTTTTCTTTCAACTTTTGATGAAAAATGTAAAAAAAATACCATTCCCCCCTTATCTCCGAAATTTACAAAGAGAACAATCTAAAATGATTCTATGTGATAGAAGTTTATGTAAAGATTACAGGACTTATTCCGGAGGGTTTATGTGTAAAAACCATTGATATTTTATCTCGATGCCTTGACATGTCGACATTGCACCCGTGCGAAGCAAGGTCGGCTTGCTAGGTTGCAATAAAATAAAGTAGATAGTATTTTTTAATCTTCACATTCCTTTATTTTTCACAAAGAAAAATATTGAAAGTGGAGCGCGGACAGAAAAATATCCGTTATTTAACGGAGTTGAAGTGGAAGAATATAATCTAGAAACAAACAACAAGAAAGATGTTTTGTTAATTAAAACACAGTTTAATGGGCACGTCTAATTTTTCATGTTTTCACTAACTAAGCAACATGCTGCTAGCTGGTGAACCGTGGAACTCGCCGAATAGGGAACACTTCTGCCTAACCCTGCGGGGATTACAGGCGTGATGATATATGTACAGGGTGTCCCTTGAAGTATGGAACAAATAAAATAGGGGCATGGGCAAGGTCATTTCCAAACTTTTTAACCCTAAGAATGTCGGTGAAAGTTTTTACGGTTCGAAAGTTATGACCAGTTTAAGTGTTTTTTAATCATTTCGCAGAGTGCTCAAACAAAAAAATAATTTAAAAAAACTATCAGGACTACCTATCTAAAAAAATAAAATGATAGGTTTTGTTAATGTTTTTTTTTCCTTTGAGCACTACGCAAAGTGATTGAAAAAAACAAAAATTGGTCATAACTATTGAGCCGCAAAAAAATTCTCCGACATTCTCAGGGTTAAAAATTTTGGAAATGACCTTGCCCACGCCCCTATTCGATTTGATCCATACTTCAAGGGACACCCTGTATAAGCGACTTCTAAAATGTAACGCGTAGATAATGTCTCGCACGCCTATTATTTTCGAAATTACTTTTCAAGAAGCATAGTGCTAGTCGCACTTCAAAAGTCTCGAAATCTCGTTCGTAATCTAGGTCGAGATTCGAGAACCCGGAAGTATCGAACTACTTTTAGGCGGGCCCGTATCTTCGTTGACGGATTCCGAGAGTAGATCCCCAGGCGAGTGGAAAAAGTTTTTCTTTATGTTGTGGAATGACAAAGAAACCTTCACATAGTAATTATTCCTGTCAACTGTCAATTCACCGACACGACGTATGGGTAGGACAGTACTGGGAGTAACGGATAGGATGCCCTTCAAGCCGGATTTCGGTGGCACGGTGGGCTGGCAGAAATAGGTCTGATGGTAGTCTTCTCTGGACGAGATCCTTCACAAAGAACTCTACTAGTAGTTAATTGACTAATATTGATCAAGGAATGTTGACAAACATAACAAAAAGCATGTGCGTGCGCAATTGCGCGGAATCCTGTTCCTTTTATAAAAATGGAGCAAGGCAATAACATCTAAACGAAAAGCAACAAGCTTTTCGAAGAAATCAAGCTCCTAAAATTATATTGCCTAACAATGATCTGACTATAAAAATAAACTGCCAGGAAACTAGTTCATGCGCGCGCCAACAGATGGCATTAAACAAACAAACATTTACTAGGTCACAGTACTAATGCATTTTCGACGTATCAAGCTAGATGGCGCCGCGAGCGTCACGGCTGAGAGTCTCGCATTTATTTTTGGTTAAATAAGGTAAACAGGTTGGCAGGCATCATTCTAATTTAAACTTTTTATATTAGTCCGATAGTCCGGGAGATATTAGGGAAGTTCAGTTACCTACAGCTATGTTTGGCGCTTATTTAAATTAGATAAGATTTCTGGCTTGGGAGCGAACAGCCAGTTGACGATTTTACACCGGGTGCGGTATGCGCGGGATTCGATACGGCATTTCTACAAACAATTACTTCTAATACTATTGAAGTACCTTTTCAACTAGCTTTATAGAACACTATTATTATGATAAAATCAATTATTGGTGATCTATTTGCATTTGAACTAATAATTATGATTTCCTATTCAATTAATGAAAACATGATCATGCGCATTTCTTTTAAATGAAAATGATAGCTTCTATTTAAACCAGATGTTGTTTAATATCAGTTATTACAATTGGTGATCTATTTGAATGATTTCCTATTCAATTAATGAAAACATGATCATGCGCATTTCTTTTAAATGAAAATACTAGCTTCTATTTAAACCAGATGTTGTTTAATATCAGTTAATACAAGATATTTACGTTTAAGTATTGCTTGAAACCTAATATATTGTCAGGCATTTCAGTGATAGCTAAAGGTTTATTAAAATTATTAATCAGGTAACTGTCAACTGCTCTCAAAACGGTGAAGGCAAACATCGTGAGGAAACCGGCATGTCCTAGAAAGACATGTGACATCTACCACCCTGTACTGAGCCCGCGTGGTAGAGCCTTTCATAGAGAGGAGGCCCAAGTCCCAGCAGTGGGAAACATTACAGGCTGATTAGGTATGTTACCTACTGTCAATTAATAAATCACTAAATAGCAAAGGATCATAAAATAACAACTCGTGCAATATCAACAATTATGGACGGTGCAGCAGGCACAGAATTAAGGCTCCTACAAACAGGCGCGACACGCGTTATAATCGCGCGTGACACAAAGGCACCGCTCGTTGCGCGACTGCGGTGCCTTTGTGTCGCATGTCGTGTCGCGCCTGTTTGAAGGAGCCCTTAAGGATTAATTTATAATAATACTAGCAGCGTCCCGCGGTTCCACCCGCATAAGTTTCGATCCCGTGTGAATATCGGGATAAAAACTATCCTATGTGTTAAACAGGTTATAGACTATCTGTGTGTGTCCGAATTTCATGCCGTTTATGCGTGATTGATTAAAAAAACATACAATCTTTCACATTTATAATATTTGTAGTTGTTGCCAGGGCCGGATTAACCATCTCGGGACCCCTAGGCACAGCTCGTTTCGCCCAGGGCATAGCTCGTTTCGGGGCCCCCCTTTTTCATACCACAACAACGCAATTTGGCTTTTACCTTATAATGTGAAAAAAAGTTTCACTTTTACCGTGGTTTCATAAAACCACACAATCCCCTTTTTGTTTTTTCATTTTTTAATCGGGAGTGCTGGGCCCCTGTTCATAGTGGGCCCCTAGGCACTGGCCTAAAGTGCCTTATGGATAATACGGCACTGGTTGTTGCCCGCGACTTCCTCTGCGATCCAGGATGAAAAGTAGCCCATGTCCTTACCCAGGTCATGGTCTTTCTAAGTGCCGAATTTCATCCAAATCCGTTCAGCCGTTATAGCGTGAATGCGTAACAAACAAACTCGCTTTCGCATTTATAATATTACTAGAAGCGCCCCGCGGTTTCATTTCACCCGCATAAGTTTCGATTGCGTGGGAATATCTGGATAAAAACTGTGTCCTTTCCCGGGGTTCAAACTATCTCTATAACAAATTTCATCTAAATCGGTTCAGCGGTTTAAGCTTGAAGAGGTAACAAATAAACAGAAAGACAGACACTCTTTCGCATTTATAATATTATATATATATTAGTACAGACTAGCTGCGCCCCGCGGTTTCACCCACGTAAGTCTCGGTTCCAAAAAAAATCTGGAGAGGGCCACCCTTATCACCTATGGGTATAAAAAATAGCCTACGACCCATTCTGAACCTACCAAATATACATAAAAAATTTCATAAAAATCGGTCATGCCGTTTCGGAGGAGTTCGATAACAAACACTGTGACACGAGATTTTTATATATCAGAAGATAGTTATATATAGTAGATAGTATTTAAAGTAGGGAGCCATTTCAAACCATGGTCTGTAGAATTAACTGTTTCCGTAATTGGGAACAAAATTCAGCAAGCAACCAGTGGGGATCAAAGCACAATGCAAATTAACTGAACACAACACCTCATTGTAGAACTACTGTAAAGCTAGCTCTTTGTGGTGCTATTTAATTAGTTACCCATACAATTTGAATGGACCAGATATACTCTCCTATGTTTTGGTGTTGTACACAGTGTAACCGCACTCCGTGTTTCCCGGGCTTAGTTATGTTAACTAGGTAAGCATAAATAGCCTATTATGTGCCCACTGCTGGGACACAAGCCACCACGGCTGTAATCCACCACGCGGGCCCATCAGTGCGGGTTGCTAGATGTCACGGTCTTCGAATTTTTTGCTCTAGGACATGCCGGTTTCCTCACGATGTTAGTAAAGCGTCTATCTGGGTTCCAACCTACAACCGGTAAAAAGCTTGTGATTCAAGTCAATATATTTTGCATTGAGAAGTCAACCATCATTACAAATAATATAGCAGTCTCGCCGGCTAAGGGCCAATTTCACCATTGAAACTGATAATACACACACTACACTAGTGAAATAGGTCCTAAATAAGTTGTTTTTTTTTTTGATGTCATGATATTAAACATGCACATATGGCATTGCAAATTTTCAACGTCAAATTATTAAAAATATACATGTATATCATTGATTCTATTAGTAGTCATTATTTTATTACATGTTATTTTTAATAAATCATTAACATCAATTAATTCTTACATGCATTTTAGTCATAAAAATAAGCACATTATAATATAATCATTTAATGTTACACATTCACGTCAAGCATAATTATTATTACAAAGCCGATCGACTCACCGTTTCATTGACATCTTTAATATCCTCAACGTTATAAGCAGTAGCCTTTCGTTATTGAGCCTGTCCTGTTTTCATTTATGTAATTTTAACATAAAACCTATCAGACATCTTCTAGCCTCCTTGATAGCGCTAGCGAAATATGTATCATACAAGGTTATTGGTAAAACACTAACAACCTTGCAGGACTGGATTACTAACATCATAAACAACAACTTTTGTTCTATGACTTTTTACAAAACATATCACATATACTGTACCAAAAACAAACCTTCAAGATTTCGTTGTACTTACCTACTATCTAACCCCCGCTCCCTTCCGCTGCATTTGGTACTAAACACGGCAGTTTGTTTACCTAACCAGTGCTTTCTTTAAAATCGAATATTTCAAGTTGTTGAATTGAAATATTCTATTTTTAACCGACTTCAAAAAAGGACGAGGTTCTCAATTGGGATTTTTATATGTATATATATATTTTTTTTATGTATGTTCGGGCATAATTGTATGAAAGTCTGATGAATTAAAATCTGGTGAATTAATAAAAGTCATAGAACAAAAGTTGTTGCACTTGATGTTAGTAATATAGTCCTGAGACTCTCAGGACTACATTACAAAGACATAAATTGAAAAAAAAAAACCATCAGGGCTACAGCCCCGTTGGAGAACCTCTTTCAATAGCATTTCTATTTTAATAACAAACTCGTTATGTGTCATTTCGATATAGGTACTATTTGCATAATAAGAAAATTCGTCGTCAGAAGCCCGAAAGTCTGACTGTCTGACAACCGGTCTTAACAAGGCGTATCATTACCCAGTAACTGGGATGCGGAGGTCAGAGGCAGTCGCTCTATGTAAAATAATAGTACTCAGCTGCATCAGCAGACAGGTGATGATGATTTACAGAAATATTTTTTTTTTACAGAAGTCGGTTGTTTTATTTTTGTAAAAAAAAACACCTTTTAATTGTGCTTACCCTACATAAATTTGTATAACACTATACATATAAATATCAGTGACAGGAAGTTATTATAACATCATCAATATAAACTAAGTAGCAAAAATACGTATTATTGAAGCTAACTCAAAAACTACCCAAGCAAAGTTAATAAAATTTTAAATATCGGACCACCCCTGAGGCATAAGTACCCTATCCATTAAAAAAAGAATGTTTGAAATCGATTAACAATTGCCGGAGATCCGCGTAACAAACATACAAAAAAAACACTGGCACTCCGGTAGTGCCGACAGAAGTGAAAACTTGAACAATTACGAGTGTATTTTGTGAATCGTCTTATAAACAAAACACGCGTGTTAAGGTGTGTTCCTTATTTTATAGGGTTTTTTGCAAATCAGGTATGATGACCAAAGTGACTGGTTTATTCTTCTCGTGAAAGGAATTTATTCAGATTTGCTCGTCGTCAGTTATATATCCGTGGTTCAGCGCCATCTCGTCGTTGTTGGATGAACTACGTAGTTAGTACGCGAGGCCTACGTAGTTAGTACGCGAGGCCCTCGTTGTTCTTCCCGATGTGCATAGATGGCGCTGTCCTCAACAACGCGCGTCACGTCTTACGAATTTTCGATCAGGGTCACGTGACCTGACGCGAATTTAGAAGTTTTTACCCATTCCAAAAAAAGTACACAGCGCCGCTAAAGAAGTTTTCACTTCAAAAACAACATACAGTCGAATCCTGCTCCTTTTTTGAAGTCGGTTAAAAACAATCACATTTCATTTCAACTAAGTATCATACACAAACTATATAATTATAATAATAGTACATATCACAAACTAAAGTCACTTTCCGTGTCTGCCTGTGTGACCTTGTTGTTCTTCTTAACTACGCAATGTAGTTTACTTTGGCCGAGTAGGTGTAGTACAAACAATACTACAAAAAGTCTAGAAGCTTATAAAATTACCAAGGTAAAAATTACCAACATTTAAAAATAACTGCTAGACAAAGACGGCACAGAAGAAGGCACCATAGAAGTGACGTCACGTCTATGTAACTTCATACTAACACACACATAGTCAGTACCGCGCGACAAGGACAGGAATAATCCCCATCTAAAACTTTTAGCTGCGTAAAGCGTAAAGCGTGTAGCTTCTCCAAATTTCTATTGAGTTAAGGCGACTACATGACCTAAAGCGCGATCTTTGTCGGACTGCATAGGAAAGAAAGAGAAGCGCGATGACATAACTGCAACGCTGGTAATTTATTGCAAAATATGAAGGAATTATCTATTTACAAAAAATCTATTGTTTGGACTAAAAAATTAAAACACTAGTGTTTTAGTATGTTCCATGTAGAATAATCTGACAAAAATCAGAATGATTGTATGTAGGTATATTAGTATGGTTTTTATTGTAAAAAGAAAGTTTTTAGAGGTAACTTCATGATTTTCATCTATCGTATCAAATTATTATATTACCTATATTGCTTTCAACACACTATCTACCGAGCACAATTATGTCCTGAAGATATCGTATTTTTTTCTGATATTGTTTACTGTAGTCGATCATAATAATATACTTTTATTGCTTCTAAAACTTGCGTTTTTTTGCGTTTAGGTCCTGTAATCGCCTTAAACATGTTTACGGAACTTGACAGATGCACTACTGTACACCGCGCAGATATATCACGAATAGGTAACGGAATCACGTCTATTTACGTGGCCGACGGCCGCTATGTAGCATACGAGGAGGAGCTCGGTTTATTTTCATTGAAGCAATAAATATCAGTTGCAATCGACAGAGATAATTCATATTTAATGAGTGCCGATCGACTATTGGGAAAACTGAACTGAACAGGTACACGCAGATTATTAGGGATGTGGGTTATTGGAAATGCTTTACGGTACGGTAAAAGTACCTATTCGAAAGTTGCTCTCATTTTTGCAAATTTCGGAATTGTTTTATTTAAATTAAACCACTAAAAGGCACTTTTGAATGTGAAAATTTACAAGAGACAAAAATAATTTAATAAAGTGACCCCTCCAAAAAGTAGTTTCTTATGCAGAAGAATGATACTCCCATTACTTGCAATAGCATAGGACGACTCAAAGTCAAAGTATTACCCTGGACTATGTGACTAAAGATAAATCTTATAATAAATGTTTTCGCTACTTGGGACTTAATACTTGACAAGTGACATAATCAAGAGATCAAAATGCGTTTTATTAATACACGCCAAAAATGTTGGTAGATCAAATCTTCAAAGAAAAAAAAAACCAAACGGAACGTAAACTCGAACGATTTCAAATTGGAAATTCTCGTTTCGAACGTAATATTTATTTAGTTTTAAGACTTCGTTTATATCTATGTGCTTGCCACAAATAATTGTATTTTGGATTCAAAAATCGTTCGAATTGCATTTTACATCGTTGACAAAATCATAGTGATCTTTATTCCCCCTGCAATAAGGTTGCGGTTGGGTTGCTGCATTGACAAGTCTGTCAAAATCACAGTGATCTTTATTCTCGTTACTACAAGGTTGTTATTAGGTTGCAGCTGTCAGAGGTAAAATAACTGTGAAAGGACTGCAGGCGTTCTGCTAGAACACGGAAACCCTACAATGGCCTCCTGAGGGGTAATTGTGTAACACACTATCAGTAGCAATGGGTTTAATTTTGACAGTTCAAAAATTCATTGCGTTATTTACGTTGATGAGCAGACACATTTTTCGAACATATGAACCAATGGATAAGCAATATCCTTCAAAATGATTCAGATAGATAGTGTGTTACGCAATTGATTCAGATTCAGATAGATATTAGTGTGTTACGCAATTGATTCAGATTCAGATAGATAGTGTGTTACGCAATTGATTCAGATTCAGATAGATAGTGTGTTACGCAATTGATTCAGATTCAGATAGATAGTGTGTTACGCAATTGATTCAGATTCAGATAGATAGTGTGTTACGCAATTGGGTGCTGGTGCTTCTTACAGTATCGATTCCAAAAAGGTTGGTGAAATGTTCAAGAGAAACTGAATATGTATCTGAACAACTTTATCTCTAAAAGGATCTTATACTCAAACGATACAATAATGATGTTTGTTTTCAAAATTCCCTCTGTTTGCGTATAACCTAAGCCCCATTATTCCTTCATTCCAAAAGGCTCACTCAAATCTTGACAGATGTTTACAGCTTCGCCGAAAACCACTGCATTGTCATAATTTCTCCTTACTTCATTGTTCACCGCTATCGCCGACTTGCTATAGTTTGCTAGCTCAGTAAATCTTGAATCTTGTTCTACGAAAACTCCGCTGCACATAAAATGGATCAATAGTAACATCGGAAAAGCTGTTCTCCCACGAATCATCATCTGCCTAGTCATTCCCAAGTAGGTATGCTGAAGTCGGCTTCCAGTCTAACCGGATTCAGCTGAATAGTAGTATTTTATATAGAGTAACTGCTTACTGTTTACCGGAACTTCACAACCCAGTTATATTACTATTAGTTATAATACTCGTAACGACTCTTCCACGAATATTATTTATTACTAGCGGCCCGCCCCAGCTCGCTCGGGTACAATTATTTATTTTTCGAATTGTCG
This sequence comes from Luperina nickerlii, assembly GCA_963855955.1. Taxonomy (NCBI): domain Eukaryota; kingdom Metazoa; phylum Arthropoda; class Insecta; order Lepidoptera; family Noctuidae; genus Luperina; species Luperina nickerlii. Next base: position 8,339,980 of record OY979662.1, read on the forward strand.
AAATTTTCTTTCATACGAACCTTGTCCTGACAATAACAAACACAAAAAAAAAAACTATCCAGTTTAGTGGAGTCGTTCGGAAGTTATGCGCGTACGTACATTAATGGCGATTAATTTTTATTTATATAGATTACTTTCTTTCGTTACTTCTATTAAGGCTTCTCTTTCACGTCGACTTTGTCTCTGTCACCTCTGACCTAGGCTAGAGTCAAGAGTAAACCCATTTCAAATTAAAAAAGGTATTTTTTATTTTTTTTATTAACGCGAATTGACGTGGAGTCCGCAACTCCACGTCAATTCGCAACACTATTCAACACTAATAGGTTATACGGGCTGGTGTCCGGAACACCAGCCCGTATAACCTATTAGTGTTTAATAGGAGTTATTTCAGGTTACTAAGTTTGTGGAGTAGACCGTGTCAATGTGTCAGTGGTCTAGTTTTATAAAGAGCCGGTTTGATTGTTTAATGACTTAGTTTTTTAATCCTTTTGGTGATTATTTTATTAAAATACTATAAAGTTCTAATAATAATAAATATAAGTAATCACAATCAGACTAATATGTAACTCTTGCTTGTTTCGTAGAGGGTCCGCTACGCAAGTGTGCTACGCGCTACGCGCTACGCTGCTACGAATCGTAGCCTAACGGTTACTTTATTTGGTATTGTATAGCCAATTGCTCCAGACTGAATGTAATAATCTTATTTACCTCGAATCGTATTTCCCAGTAACTGGGTTGTAAAATACTGGAATACAGCTGCATCCGGTTAGACTGGAAGCCGACCCCAACATAGTTGGGAAAAGGCTAGGCAGATGATGACCTCGCTAATTCATAAAGGAAGCCAATTTGACAAAAACGCTATTTATTTGTAACGGAATATTTCAACTTCTATTTTTGTTGCCATTGACTGTTAAACATAGCTTTGTTCAACAATTTTTTTGTTACACTATTGCTGAGTAGAGTGTGGATCCCAGTAAATATTTATATGCATGCGGATAGCAAGTTTGTGGATAACGCAAAAAAATGCAAGTTTTATAATACCTAAAAGTATATGATCGATTACAGTAAACAAAATCAGAAAAATATATGATCTTCAGGATATATGCTAGGTAGATAGTGTGTTAAAAACATAACACAACTAATTCGATACGATAGAAAAAAATCACGAAGATGCCTCTAAAAACTTTCTATTTACAATAAAAACCATACTAATATTTATTTTATAAATATATAATAAAGTCTGGAACCCTCAATATGGGATCTACAATTCGCGCATTGAGGGTATCCAGAAAAAGTTTCTGAGATATCTTGATTATAAGGCACACCAGGTTTCCATAGATTACAGTCACCGTTGCAAGAGGTACCATTTTCTTCCATTGGATCGTAGGCGACTCATTAATGATGTGTGTTTTTTGATTAACATAGCGAATGGCTCGATCGACTGCCCTGAACTATTAGCAAAGTTAGGATTACGCACTAATACTATTGGATTACGTAGAAGGCCGCTTCTAGGTGTGCCTTCTGCCACTACTAATTATAGGCGTAATGCTTTTCTTATAAGAAGCGCTCGAAGTTTCAATGATGTGTCTTCTAAACATGATATTGACTTATTTTGCACTAAGATAGGCACGGCAAGGATGCTCTTAGCCAAATCATTTTTTGTGAATGATGCGCTGGCTAGTGGTTCTTAAACTTGTGTGTAGTACTTACTTATTTAAATTAAAAAAAAAACTAACCTAACACAATGTACCTACTTTAATTGTTCGGCTTTAAGTAATCGGTATGTTATATAACTGTGGAGGCTTGTTATTAGCAACTTGATAACGTGTTGTTGTTACCTATTATAACTTGTGTGTAGTACTTACTTATTTAAATTAAAAAAAAAACTAACCTAACACAATGTACCTACTTTAATTGTTTGGCTTTAAGTAATCGGTATGTTATATAACTGTGGAGGCTTGTTATTAGCAACTTGATAACGTGTTGTTGTTACCTATTATTTGTAATTAGTCTGTAAGCCTTCTTAAAAGTAATAAATAAATAAATAAATATACTTATGAACATACAAATGCAATCATTTTGATTTTTGGTCAGATTATTCTACAAGCAATATTCTAAAGCACTAGTGTTTTAATTTTTTAGTCCAAAGAATAAATTTTTTGTAAATAGATAAATGCTTTATATTTTGCAATAAATTACCAGGGTCGTGTCATCGCGCTTCTCTTTCTTTTCTATGCAGTCCGACAGTGATCGCGCTTTAAGTCATGTAGTCCCCTTAATAATTTTATTAATATACTTAAGTATAAGTTAATTAATCAATTCCCGGTAGCGGTAATCATAAAGTTCACTGGACAGACAGTTCCCTTCCACGTATAACCCGACAGCCTTCGAAGCAAGAATGAATAGGCATCTTTTGGGCTTGCGCGTTCCATAGACCACATCCATCGCTTTAAATATGACCAGCTCTTGAACCCGAGAAATGGCGATTTAAAAAAAAAACAGAAGTCATCTTTTCAAAAGCTTTGTTTGACTAATATCTATTCACAACAAAAAACTAATTATTATAAACCAATTTCTGCGAAAGGTATGTAAAGACAAATAAGCTTTTACTTCAGTTTTTACTTTATGTATGATTTATAAATTATTTTGTGTGTCATATCGTTCCCTCATTCAAAGTTCAATTGTTAATTGGAATGTCATCCGCTACGGCGGGAATCCACTTCATTCACCAACGTTTTGCTTCGAGGCAAAGTGACACAATAACTACTTAATACAACCACGCAATGTTGAACTTCAAAAAGGGATATTTTTGAGCACTAACTAAATGTGTTATTGTATTTTTAAGTAAGAAATCTAAAGTAGTTTTTAAAGCTTGTTTAGAGAACGTATCGGTCAACACTTCACATATAGATTTTATATCATCTTGCAAAGTGAGTGCGTCGGACATGGTCGGAGATCATCGAACTATGTCGGTAAGCTATATGTAAGCACTCTCATCTACATATTATGTTTGGTGCGATCGGCCGAGTTCAGCCGACGATGTACGAGCAAAGTGTCGGGGAAATCAAATCAAAATCGTTTATTTTTGCATATGTGGTAGGTACAAAAGATGTTGTATACAATGTCAGTGCAAAGATACGTTTCGCCGTGTAATGTAATGTAAGGCATGCAAATATTTAATAGATAAAGTTGGTATGTTGTATTATACAGTAATAGACAATATAATATTTTTTTAGGTTTCAGCGTTAAAAAGTCTATGAAGGAAAATAACGATTTATTCAATTCAATACCAATTTAAATTTAAATGCTACACACACATTACATAAATAGTAAGGTAAGTAGCAAAGTAACTTAAATAACGCTCAGTCTCTGTATAACATATTCTCAAAATATCATAATCTCAAATGACCATAATCGCAAATCATCACATTATCAAATCATCACATAATCAAAACATCATATTCTCAAAATATCTTATTCTCAAAACACCACATTCGCAAAACACAACATTCGTATCATACCACCATTCAAAGACAGTACAGTCTTCAACATAATAGCATATAAAAAATAGGTAGGTACTACAATGAATTCCTGAAGTAGTAGGACTGACATGATTTTTTGTAGACAAATTCGCCGATTGAATAAAAACAATGCGATATCAACCATTATCTGCCTAGCCTTTTCCCAACTATGTTGGGGTCGGCTTCCAGTCTAACCGGATGCTGCTGAATACCAGTATTTTACATAGAGCGACTGCCAATCTGACCTCCACAACCCAGACACTGGGTAATACGATACCCCTTGGTAAAACTGGTTGTCAGATTTTCGGGCTTCTGACGAGCCGTAACGACTGTCAAAAATCCACGTATGACAGCCGAAACCAACGGCTTAACATGCTTTCCGAGGCACGGAGGGGTCTCGCCGTCTCGGTATGTAAAGATGGTCACCCATCCACAGACCGATCGACCTGTACGACTGTTGTTGGGCCACGGGCCCCTCCAATGCGATCAACCATTTTTTCAAAACCACGCAGATATTTTGGAAGGTGTGCCCTAACGCGCGTAGCACATAGGGGGTTTCGGGTCGGTCTTTTGAGGGGTAACGGTGCCCTTCCATATGCAAATGATTTTAGTCAATGAATGAATGAAATGCACGGTGTTCCAGCACTTCCAGCGTGGTATGACCAGACATGATTAATCGAATGAACTCCAAGATTCGCACTAGCCCCTGTAGCCTCATGTATCCTGTGCAGATGATTTTAGTGAGGTAAAAAATCCCACTCCCCAGTCTTAACCCCATAGCCTAGACGCCTAAAGAAGAAATCCACCCGAAATAAAAAAACCGGTCAAGTGAGAGTCGAACTCGCGTGCCAAGGGGTATGTAAACTACAAATTTACGGTTTTAGGATTTTTTCCTTTATATACTTGTGCTAAGTGACATTGCTTCTTGATGAATTTCATGATTCTAGGTCAACGGGAAGTACCCTTTAAATATTGATTCCCTTGAGTGTCGAAATATAAGTTTTTTGCGGCATAAACGGCCGTATCTTAGAGGTTTGATTTTTTCACAGCTTCAAGGGACTGTAGACCTGAGTATGAGGTTTTAATTTCAACTCGATACCTCCACGCGTTCCCGTGATAAAGGGTCTTGACAGACAGTAATCTGTGTTTTGTGTGGCACGGTATTAATGAGCCCAGCAATGTCGGTAGGTATCCAACATAAGCTATATTGAGTAATTCGCCATAATAGGGTAGTTGACTAAGAAAATATATTTAGTCCATCAGTTAGATTACTAAAAAATATTGTATACGTATTTTTTCTTTTGTCTGGCAAACAAAAAATTACGAAGATACAGCGCTTGGAAATTTCGTATGACGTCACGCCGTGCTACAAATTTTAGCACGTTATTTTAGCACGTCAAAGCCCCCCACTCCTGAACTTTGATGTGATATATCTTTGTAATTTTTTATCTAATTGATAAAACAAAAAATACGTGTTCAATATTTTTTAATAATCTTACTGAGGGACTAAATCGAATCGATTTATTTTTACCCAGGCAACATCCCTATTGTATTAATACCGACAGTTTCCTGTGTTCCTGACACTTCTATTATTACTAGCTTCTAATAGCGCCTTCACATGCGAGAATAACAAAATAAACATCAAAAGTCATATATTTGGCTGTGAATCAGCTCTTTTCGAACGTCAAAATTACCCCGTCCCCCGTTCACCACTTCCTAGTGCTTTCGCTGGAAAGAAGAAGTGTCGCAACATACTCCCCAGTAACACAGCTGTCTGTTAGACAGAGTTAGAAAAACTTGCTTCTATATAATAGTAGGTCATGATCTGCCATCATCTGCCTAACCTTTTCTCAACTAGTTTGGGGTCACATCCAGTCTAATCGAATGCAGCTGTACACCAATACTTTACATGGAGCGACTGCCTGTTGCTCGGTTCCTATAAACAAAAACGAATCGTTTTGCTTACCAATGGTAGCAATTTTTATAACATATTTGCTCGTAAAGGGTCTCTTATTTCACCAATTTCAATATCGTAATGTATCTCATTACGCACTTGTGCGGTAATGTAAAGTAAATCGCACGGTTTATCAAGATGCTCCGTCAAAACGAACGGTACTTTTTTAAATCTTAGCAAAGAGTTTTTATTTCAGAAAAGATGTCAACATTTTATGAATAAAATTAACTTTGGGAGATAAAATATAATAAATAAACATTTAATTCTTTAATTTAATTAATTTTGACAATAAATTACAACCATTAATATCTGTAACAAAAACAAAAATATTAATTTACTTTATTAATAATACTGGCTGTTTTGTGCCTATGCCTGAAAAAAAAAGCGCATCGCTTATCTGTTAAGAAGTAAATATTATTCCGTGCGCTTTTTCTTTTCGCTGTACTATTTTTTATTTGAAAATGTCGTCAAGTAATGATGAATTTATTAATTCCACACCGCCAGAAGTCTCAGAGGCAGCGAAAAAGGCTACTCTCTCTCCTCGCCCGAAAAATCGACCGATAGATACTTACAAGCGTATCAAAATTTCATCATAAGGAAAACAAGCAAATATGCAAGTTCAGTCCGAGTTTTATTTATTTCCTCGCAAATATGTTATAAAACGTCGTATGACATACGTGCGCTTTGAAAATTACAGCCTCTGCTTTCTTTTAGCCCTCGCCTACGGCTCGGGCAAGCAATATCGCCTCGGCTGTAATTTTCAACTTACCGCACTTATATCATAATGTACTATTATTGCCGAATTGGGCACATGAATAGATACGTAAGCTAATTTTACCTGTGATGACTACTTCCATATGGGAGGGTCTACTATGCAAAGTTATGAGGTCTTTGCTTCATTATTGGTAAAGATACAAGAGTCTTAATTTTAACCAATAACGGTCCGCACCTCCACAACCCATTTATTGGGAAATACAATACACCTTGGTAAGACTGGTTGTCAGACTTTCGGGCTTCTGACGACCCGTAACGACTGTCAAAGAACCATGAATGACAGCAGGGACCAACGTCAGGGGTCTTGGTATGAAAACATGGTCACCCATCCATGGACCAACCGCGGCAAGCATACAATAATAGGTATGCAAAGTCATTAACATTACAAAATACAGGACATAAAATTTTAACAAGATATCCTAAGGCACTCGGCAATAGTGTAGCTTTCTATCAGTGAAAAAAAAATTTGTCGGTTCAATACTTTCAGAGATTACAAACAAACAATGTAACCTTTTTATAATATTAATTTGGATTATGACAACAATTCGTAGTTCCCACGCAAAACCGTGGTGCCAACCACTTCTGCCCATCCATTAGGTGCAATAGCGTGATGATAGCGCGTCATAAATTTTCATTACAGCGATGCATTTATATCCACAACAGAATTTCGATGGAGTTTGAATTCCGGCGGTAGGTATCTATACTCGTGCTTGAACACGTTACGATGCCGAGCGATGGAAATATTAGGTATCTACTGAATCGGCTAGCGGAGAATGAAATCCTTTACGCATGTTTGTGTGGGGTGAGCAGTACACGTCCACGTAGATAAATAGAGACCGACTTTTATGCAAATGCTTGATTGCATAAATTTGGAATTTTTTTAGGTTATTACTTTGCTGGTGTGAACTAAAATCTGCTAATTGTGCATGTTTTCTATAATTCTTACTAGAAAAATACAAAATGTAGGTATTATAAAATATAGATTACAAAAAAATATGGTTTACATTAATTTTGATTAATGTATGAAACATTACCTACTTTAAAAATATTTTTTACAGTTTTGTTAAAAATTAACTAAAAACTTAACTAAAAATTAACAAAATTAATGTTGCATAGTTATTTTTTTAAGCCTATGTAGTTAATTTCTTCTTACTCATAATAAACACAAAAAAAATATTTTATTGTATTTATTAAAATTTGATGATGCATATTTCGGCAATTTATGAAGTAATAGCAGCGCCCCGCGGTTTCACCCGCGAAAGTTTTGATCCCGTGGGAATATCGGGATTAAAACTATCCAATGTCCTTTCTCGAGACTCAAACTATCTCCATACCAAATTTCATCTAAATCTGTTCAACGATTTTCGCGTGATTGAGTAACAAACATCCAAACATCTTCACAAACTTTCACATTTACAATATTACTATGTAGTAGGATATTTGCATGCATACTTCGGCCATTTTAAGCTGCATATAATCCGGTATGTAGTAATAAATATATCATATATTCATATCTACATCTATTTAAATAGATCAAAGCTTTTCCTACATATTTTCGAGCAACTGCGAGCCTAGTTTGAAAAAAAAACCAGGCTAGGTTTTATTTGCAAACCTCATGCAAACATCATGCTATGCAATCTGCGAAAATCAAATAAAAACATCAATCGTCACTTTGTAAGGTTGTACCGGCGATAGGAACTTCAAAATTCTAGGAAAACGATCTAACGACGAACGGTCAGCATACCGGTTCATGGGAAATGCTCATACAACCAAAAAATTAACCTGCATTCTGTACTCATAATGATGTGCATTTCTAATAATTGGTGGTAAGAAAAAATAAATTATATTCTATTCTATCAACCGGACTCAAAACAAGACTCCGGGTTGCTGCTGCAAAATTCCTGATGGGAAAACCTCATAACATAATCCATACAATCTTAAAACATAATATAACATCCGCCATGCCATCCGTCACGCCGTGTTTTCAAGAAGGGTTGGGCAGAGGTCTTAAAACTAGGTAAATATTATGCAAAACAAGTACTCGTTTGAATTTAGGTTTTTTTTTTACTTCACACTCGTGCTAGACTCACAGTAATAAAGAGGAATTTAAAAATGCACCCTGTACAGACTGAAAGTTTCTTTGACATGAAAATAGACGACAGACACACTTTCTAGAACCCTCCGCGGGTTTATAGGGTTTCACTACAAATTCACTGATTTAGAAAACTAAACCTTCTAAAAACATTCCAAATTCTTTGGCAGATTTTGTGGTGTTCACTGAAAAGACTAAATTTAAAACTTGACTGCAATAAAAAATTGCGTAGTAGGTACCTACTGGTAAATTAGCGTGGTACGGTGTTTCAATCAATCAAAAAATCAAAATCAAAACTCATCTTTTTGAACGTCAAAATTACTTTAAAGACAATACCCCAAAACGCCCGCCCTGCACCACTTCCTAGTGCTTTAGCTAGTAAGAAGAAACTCCCCAGCAGCACAGCTCTCTTAAAACTAAAGTTAGTATTGGCAACAAAATTAAATTACATTGAGAAGCAGCAGCCACCTTTGCAGCATGGGGGACTACCACCGATCCGTAAAGACACCCAGCGTAGTGTTGGTACTGCCACAAACGCGAGCGAGTAGGGAGGCGCATCCTTTCTTAACGATAGCAGCAAAGCCATCCACCCTCGCCTCATCAAACATCCCGGACGCACTGCAACCCCATGGTAGCCCCAACAGTACCCTGAGTGCATTATTATATTGGACACGCAGCAGGTCGCTGTATGCCCGCTGCGAATAACTGACCCACAAGCTGCAGGTGTAAAAAGATTGGCAGTATGCTTTAAAAAGCGCGATTTTAACCAAATTCAATGTAATATCCCACTGTTACTAATACTGTAGATAGACAGAATACCTACACTTTATTATGTAGGTACCTACACAATAAAAATAACAGAAATAAATAAAGAAATTTTACAATAAAGCGACGGTCTTATCGTTAAAAGCAATCTTTTAAAAACAACCTTTAGACCTGCAATATAATTATGTGTCTAATATGAAGAATGCCGTTACCTTTACTGATATCAGAAATATTTTTTTAATATCAATGAAGACAGGAATAAATAACTTTTTAATGTCAATGAAGACAGTACTAAATATCCTTGCTAGTCTTAGAGCATCTAAGTTGCTAGTCATTAATAGAGAATTTAATCATTGCCTATAATGGTTAGTTAAATTAGTTTTTTTTTATTTTCGTTATTTTTAGAGCTCCGTAAGTACCTCAAAAGGAAAAACGAAACACTTAGAGGATCACTTCGGTGTCCGACCGTCCGTCTGTCCGTCAGTCTGCCAAGCCCCTTTTTCTCAGAAACGCATGTGGGTATCAAGTTGAAATTAATATCAAATACGGTATGTCTGCTCCCTATCAAATCATCAAATACGGTATGTATGGTCCCTTGGAGCTCAATAAAAACCAACCTTCTAAGTCAACGCAATGAAAAAATACTGCCATTCATGCGACATATTTTGATATTGGCAAATACATCTAATCCTATAGGGTACTTCCCGTTGACCTAGAATCATATAATTTGGTCTCACAGCAACAAGTACTTACCTAAAGGAAAAAGCCCGAAAGTCGTTGATTTGTAGTTTAATCACATAAAAAAAAAATGCGTGTATAAACGTACATTTGCAGTTGCAGAATTTACCGTGACGTATATCCAATATCCATGTATGAGTGAACATGTTTTAGGTACAACTACAATGTCAAGTTTGTTCTTGGAATAAATTCGTCCCAATTACGGAGTCCTTCATTGTGGTTTTTTTGTTTAATTTTGTTTGAATCCTTGGAGCATTTCAGTAGAATGCATCTGGTCGTGTCATATGGTTGACATTGGTCATTAATTTCATCACCACAGAGCTTACGGAAATAATTTAAGTAAAGGCAACATAGTAATGTGTAAGTTACTCGGTACACTTATAATAAACAGCTTGCCTACATGGCGACCATCGGTAGGATAATCTGCTTAAATTCAAGTATTAATGAAGCTTACAAGATTTAATCAAAATTCAAGCTAAAATATTAGCGATGACTACAAATTAAGATGGACCACGGTATGCGAGAAAGCGAGAAATTATTTAGCTTCAGTAACATTTGGCAAATGTCGGTATTACTCATAAGTCATACATAGTGTACGAATATGCTTAAACATACCAACACAAACATGTATCCTTCAATCGATAACGAATTGACATTGACAACCGAAAAAACATCGCCGTTAAAAACCGTTAAACAGTTTAATAGCTACATTAAAACTTTAAAAATATATTAAAGCGAAAACATTCTTCTGCGCACCGAGCTAACGGAAAGCTCTGCATCCCGTTTTTATTTTTAATAACACCTCGTTCATGCAGTAATACACATTTTTCTATTACGAAATGCCCCAAATTATTATAACAGTAAGCGCCGAAGTGTCAAGTGTCTTTGCTAGCTTCCTGGTGTTGTATTTATAATCGACACACGAAAAACAAACAACGCTTGCCGGCGCGGCGCGGGCGCAGCTCCGGTCTCACCTAACCTACATGCTCTCGCGTCGAATACTGCACGATCTATTGTGATCGTAGTACAGGACTAAATTATAACCTAAATCTATTCAGCTGGACCGAAAAAATGGTGAAAAACGTACCATTGATAGTTGAACGGTGGTGTGCCGGTGGGTAGAGGTAGGGCGAGGGTCGCGTCACTTCCGGGTGCCGCCCGCACCGTGGCAAGGCCGCTGGGAGGGAATGCCGGGGGCTCCATAGGGCTCCAGTCCTCTCGGGGCGCGCGCGACTTGCCGTGTGCGCGCGACGACGCCCGCCCGCCGCCTATCTAAAAATAATACGGAAAAATGTAACGCGTGCGCCATGAAATTCGTACGACGCGAATATTTTGCCAATACCACTGGTACGCTCGAATTTTGTACGCGATCAGCTGATCGACTAAGTGGACGGATTTTTTGATGAACGCAAAAGATTCTTTTTAGACTTTAAACGCTTTTAATGGCTCTTCGTAGAAACAATTCTGGGTAATTGATTTAGTTTATTTATGTAGCTGGAGAAAAATATACCAGTAGGCACCTAGCAGTCTTTTTTTTTGTTTGACTTTTAAGTAAGTGTGTTGGTTGCGATTGAACTTAGATTGAGACTTGGATATTATTTCCCTAAAAATGCGAACCCAAGTTTAACTTATTTCTTATTTCTTTAAGTAATAAGAAATAATAATAATAAATAATACATATTTCAGGTAGGTATTAAAAAACTAAACTATATAAAAACACATTTATATTATTGTAATTTTTTTTATTTGAACTGGGTTTGCTCTAGTCTAGGTCAGAGGTGACAGAGACAAAGGCTACGATGGAGTGAGCTTACCCAGAAGAAGCCTGTTCACTCTTACTTTGAAGAGATTCGGGTAGTATGCACTCGGAAACACAAACGCAGGTAGTGAGTTCCACTATCCGGATATATATATCCGGATTTATCTAGAAACACTAAATAAATTGGTGGTATTTTCTTAGTTTTTAGACCTCCTACTTTACATTAACTTTTAACAAATTAAAATCGAAATCCTTTTTGCAGGATACTTTTATAAGTAAAAGCTTTGACTATCTGTGAAAAGCTTGGAATACTGAAATTGAGGACACCTATTTTATTTTAGTTAAAATATAATATGACAATTAACAAGACAAAACGGTTACCACTATACCTAAGGACTAAATACAGTCTCCACATACCTGTCTAAAATTGTAATTTCATCAATCTTTCGCCTATAGTTTTGGATACAGACTGTCTCAGGCGAACTATTTGTAACTCGACGTTTTTCGTCAGGCGCCGAACGTTTTATTATGTCCTTACCCATGAAATTGCGTGAAGATAATATCTTGCGATATCTTTCATTAGCATTCAAATTAATTTTGTATTATAACATGACATTTTATTTTCAAAATCTTGTTGAAATATTCTGATTGTAATTTCTTTACCCGCCGTTCGATTTTTAAGGTTCCGTACCAAAATAGTAAAAAGGAACCCTTATGGTGCCACTCAGTCTGTCTGTCTGTCTGTCCATCTGTCACATCTGGATATCTCAAGAACTACAAATGCTATCAACTTGAAATTTGGAATAGTTTTAGATGACTTTTGCCCAACTACATATTTTGCAAATGAGAAAGAAACATTTTTTTTTATTTGCTTTAGGGACTGAAAGGGGGTCTTAAAAATTCGAAGTGGGGCTACAAGGGCATGGTATCATACATATATTATGAATCTTTGTATCACTGTTTGCAAATTATTCTATGTGATAGATGTTTATGTAAATATTACAGGAAAAATAAAATTATGTCTCTAAATAGCACACCTTTTCAGGAATCATAAACAAAAATTACATTAGTTCCACTATCGGTCAAGAGATGGCGCTGACCTAAAACTGCAATATTCTACACCGCAGTGTTAAAATTCTCTAACGAATATAGGCCTCGCCGATGAAAATTTAAAACATAAATGATGGTACGGAACCCTCGGTGCTCGAGTCCGACTCGCTCTTGACCGTTTTTTTTATAAGTATCTCTGACTTTGTAACAAGTTGCGGTAAAAGCGCATCTTCACTAATGGCCAATACTCGAAATATTGGCTATTTCTAGTGAAGATGCACTTTATTATTAACTAGCTTCTGCCCGCGACTTCGTCCGCGTGACATTTCTTGTTACTCCGACCTACCCCGTCGCATCGCATCGCCTGCCTGCGCTATTACTTCGTTTTTGCTTAGCGTCCTTTCTGACTTTTTTTCTTTTTGATCGGTTCTTAAAGATCATAGCGTGATGCTAAATAGCCTATAGCCTTCCTCAAGAATTGGGCTATCAAATGCAAAAAGAATTTTTTAAATCCGACTGGTAGTTCCAGAGATTAGCGCGTTCAACCAAACAAACAAACTCTTCAGCTTTATAATATTAGTATAGAAGTGTATATTATTGAAAAACCTAAATAAATTTTCTTTAAAAAAAAATATTGATTTTTTCTATGTAAAACGGCAATTTCATAGGTAAGGATCAAATAAAGAAAAAAATTAAAAAGGAATTAAAAACCTGTTCGCTTTTATAATTTTTAACGTGAAGATATTATAGTGGACGTACATGTCCACGTGCAAGAAATTCATGAGCATACGTGCATATTATGACGTTATCGTGGACGCAAATTTAAAAGGGTCTTCTATATACATTTCCATACATTTTACTTCGGAGGTTCTCGTAATGCCACGATAATATTGAAACATAAAATGATTATACGCACATTCAATAGTAAACTACGTTTTAATTCATATTATTTTAACAAAAGTACATGATGTAGACTTCTCAGAAAATAGATGCTAGATAAGCCTTTTCATCAAATAATTAATTCATTAATTAAAATCTATTAATGAGTCAGTACGTTTCTAAACTCATAGGTACTCTACTGAACTCAGTTGATACTTTGGGTTATTCCGCTTATCTACCCTAAGGGCCTGGCCACAGTCTCTGGCGGTGCGGGGCGCGGTGCGGCCGGAGACGCGGCGGGCGGCGCGATTTGCGATCGTATGCCACAGCTAGAGTAGTTGCGACCGCGGTGGCGTCAGCGGTGGACGTATTTAGAGAATGGCTAAACTATTAAAATGCCTACCACAAAAAAGGAAAATGGAAAAAATAAGGAAAAGGAAAAAAGAAATTGGAAGGAAAAAAGGAGGAAATTTTTGTTTTATTTCGGCCCACAATTTTTTTATAACATGCCTATATTTATGATGTGGATGTTTTGACATCCATATTGCTGGTCTACTCAATATTTCACTAATAAATTGTTCCATATCCATTATTTTTATAATACAACGCGCGACAAAAACAAAATGATTTGTTTCGGTCGCGCGATGTCTGAATGCGTCCACCGATGCCGCCGCGCGCGCCGCTCTGAGCTGTGGCCGCCTCGTAAGGTGGATACGCGGAAACGCATGTCGGTGAATCCACTCTCGAACATGCGTTTCCGCGTAGGTACCCATTTTTGGATGGATTTTTTGGGGAGGATAAACAACAAAGTAACCGGAAACGTTTCCTTTTAAACAAATAAAATGTTATTTTACATACCTGTACGAGTTACGGCGGCACGTCTTCTCGCCCGTTGTTCTGGACGCCTACTCTTGAGTTCCCGGCACCTTGCCTGCCTCTGAGCCTAACTCTATAGTCATCTCTATTTTTCACAAAGACAGTTCACCTACGCTACGTCTGAAAAGATAAAAAATTGTGCAAACTCTAAAAGATACTAAGCGATCACGTGAATTACGTAGGCTGTATATGAAAGTCAAAGTTTTTTATTTGTAAAACATGGATGTATTTAATAGCACTTTAAATTTGATGAAAATAGCTATAAAATTGTATATCAGCACTTTAAAATAATACTTACATGATCTATAATTTAATATTATCACTTTAATAAACATGAACCAAACAAAATAAATATACACTACCTATAAAGTAATAGTTTCATAAACAACTACCAAAAGTAATGGTTTGCAATGCAAACCATTACTGTTGGTTTTCGACACAGTTATAATGCAAACTTTGCATTATAACTTTGTCGAAAACCAACTCCGATGGCGGGTCTAAGTTGGTTTACAAGCAATAATAATAAGACGTAGGCGACGGAGGCCCGCTTCGCGGGGCCCTATTTCTGTCTACAGGGTCTAAAGCAACGTAACACGAACCTAACCTGTCAGAGTGGGGGTGCCTCATGCCCCGAACTCGCTTCGCTCGTTCTTGCATCCTAAGTTCTCCTAGTAACAGTAGTAACATTGCATTTTGTACACACATACGATCAGTGGGGGTACACTAACTTTATTTTTATAGTTTATTATAGAAACCATTATTTTTGTAATTCATTCAATTAATTTTAAAGCTAAGCATATTTATAGTGGAAACCATTATTTTTGTATAGTTCATTAAATTAATTTTAAACCTAAACATTTTTTAAAGTGCGTCTATATTCCCCATAAACATAGGTGTCAAAATAGGTGTTTGAAATAGAATAGGTACAGAGATCTCTATGGCCGCATTCCGAATTAGCTATAATCGCTCACAGCACTCACGGGTGCGCCAAAGTTCACCTAAATTTTTAACTCCGATAATTGGAAATCCGAAAATGTTCTTCCTAACATTTTTCATCCTAACAATCACAATTCCTAACTACTCCGTCTCTAATGTTCATAATTCCGAAGCATTCAACTTCATAATGTCAGTAGCAATAAACATCTATTATACTTTTATTTGTTTTCCTATATTTTCTCAACATAACCATCTTTTACACTATTATTCAAAGTCATATCTTTTTTGTTTAGATTTCTTTTTATTCATAATAATCAGTATTATTATACATTAATTTTGCGTAACTTTATTTTCACATAACATGTATAACATATAAGAATAATGGGATCCCTTCTTTTCGCTTAATATTCTTTTTCCTAATATACTTTGGCATAACGATTTTGGCATAATTTGTTTTGCCATAATAATACTTTGCCATATTTTTTTGGCATACAGTTTATGTTGGCATAATTATCTTGAAGGCTAATTTGTTTTAGCATAAATTTAATTCGCATAACGTTACTAGGCCTAATGATTATTAGCATAATAATATTTAGGCATACAATTAATAGAAATAACGGAAACAAATTTGAGTTATTTTTACGTATTTATTTTGGATTTCCACGTTAATGATTTATTATACAAAACATTATGTAACTTAACTATGTATTTTTATTTTAGGTGTATATTTTTAGCAAGAGCGAGCGAAGCGAGCTCGGGAATTGGGGCACCCCGACTCGGACAGGTTAGGTTCGAAGGGGATGACGGGGGCTCAAGTGAGCGAGCGGAGCGAGCGAACGAGCCCCCGTCATCCCCTTCGTGTTAGGTTCCTTTAAACCCTGCAGACAGAAATAGGGGCCCCGCGAAGCGGGGCTCCGTCGATTACGCCTTATTATTATTGTTATGCTTAATAAACTTATGCTTTAGAATGTTATGCTTAATCATTATTATGATTAGAGAAATTATGCGTAAAAAAATTATGCGCAAGCTGTTATGCGTAAATAATTTCACCCTCAAATTAAAACTATAAAATCATCTTCTACCCGCATATATTTTTTATTACACTTTGTAAATGTTTCTTTCTGAGTATGAATGAAAATGTTATGGCAATTATGTTTAGGGATAAAAGCGTTATGATAAAAAACAGTAGGAGTTTAAATATATTTACATTAATGATATTATTAATTACAATTTTCGGAAACATGAGTGTTATGAACATCGCCGGTAGCACTACAAATAGTATGAATGAAAACTTTAGGATGAAAAATTTTAGGAAGAGTGATCATTCGGATTACAAATCGTTAGGAAGAACAATTTCGGGTAAAGAACTTTAGGTGAGCCAATATGGACCCAGCACTCACATCATCTCACATGCGTTCAGATTTAGATATTACTATTATTTTAGATATTACTATATTACTATTTTAGATATTACTATTATTAGGAAGCAGGCGGGACCCATACCATTTTTATTATATTTTCTAATTCAAATGGGTCCCGCCTGCTTCCGTTTAATTATTTAATTACTTTTTTTTATTTCCAGCTTTAGTTTACAAATGTGAAAGATTTCGCAGACGATTTAGTTCTTGGTACGTGTTTTTTACGATTTGTCAATTCGAATTACTTTTAACCATTAAGTTGTATATATTTTTCTAATCACCTTTTAAAACCCTTTATTTTGATACCCCACAAATAATTTTGACGAAAAGAAAAATTTTTTGGAGACAAAGATTGGCTATTTAATTATTTATTTTTTTCAATTTTGGTAGACCCAGTGTCACTCTCACAATTAAGACAAATCTAACGGCACCTCTCAAGCTGAAATCGATCAGGCCGTTTAGGCTACAGACCGTACCAAAGCAATATACATACATACATACACTCGAAAAACATAACCCTCCTTCTGGGGCAGTCGGGTAAAAAGAGTAACGAACATGACACTGAATACTACACGGAGTAACGAACATGACAAAACGGAATACTATTTGACTGTAAATTACATTTGGACCTACATATACAAAACATCATTACCTACTATTAGAGCATTTAAAATGTACGTTGGCTTCGTTAGCAGAACAGCAACCGACTTTAAGCGCCCTTGCACATTTTTACATGTGTATCGTTCACTCATTCTTTCTCAGCTTGAATATACCTGTCTGATATTATTTGATGTAACATGCGGCGTACCCCAGGGAAGTGTTCTGGGTCCTACCCTATTCTTAATATACATTAACGACTTATGTAATATGGAAATCAATAAAGCTAAAATATTTTCGTATGCCGACGACACCGCAATCGTCTTCACTGGCTCAACTTGGGCTGAAACCAAAACCAACACGGAAAATGGTATGTTACAAGTGGCTTCATGGCTAAAAACAAATCTGCTTACGCTAAACACAAGCAAAACTAACTATATCTGCTTCACAATATATAAAAATGTCCAACCAGAAATAAATTTTAACATTAAAATCCATGAGTGTAGGAGAACGGCTGATTACTTCTGCAATTGTCCAACCATCAGTAAAGTTAACCACGTCAAGTACTTAGGTATATTGTTGGACCAAAGCCTGTCCTGGTATCCTCAGATTGAACAAATTACTGCGAGAATACGAAAATTTATTTGGATTTTTAAAACTTTGCGACACATAGTCCCAAGAAGTGGCATAACAAAAAATCTTCTAAATGAAGTGTACATCTCACTAGTTCAATCAGTAATAATATATTGTATCTCCATCTGGGGGGGCGCGCGTAAAACACGTTTCCTTGATGTTGAAAGAGCGCAACGGACTCTAATAAAAGTAATGTATTTCAAAAAAAGGACCTTTCCCACCTATGAGCTATACCAAATAAGTAACTTAATATCAGTTCGAAAATTATATATTATACACATAGTATTAAAAAAATATAAAACCCTACCCTTAGATCCTAATGTTTTAGCTAGAAGAAGGAAACACAATATTGCTCCCACCCCTTTTGTAAAAACAGAATTTGCAAATATTCAGTACGACAAACGCTCGTCTTTCTTATACAATAAAATAAATAAACAAATAGATATACATACTAAATCGTTCAAAGAATGCAAATCGTTGCTGATTAAGTGGATAAATAAGTTAAGCTACGATGACGTAGAGAATCTTCTACAAAATATAAGGTAATTCCGCTCCCTGTACAAAACAACCACACACACGCACACTCACACCCACACCACACACACACACACACACCAAACATACACACACACACACACACACCCCAACACACACACACCCCCCAACACACACACCAACAGACTATTGATAATCTTTTCTTTCTTCTTCTTTCTTTATTTTTCTTTATTAACATGTTGCACTAATTGTATAAGATATAAAAGAGCGGCGCCTCCTGGCACAGGCATCTATATGCTTAAAAGGAGACGCCACCAACTGTATAATTTATAACGTGTAATAATGAAATAAAACCTTTTTGATTTTGATTTTGATATGGGACCCGTTACCTATTAAATATAAAATAGTCATTGAAAAATTACAACGAAAATTCTTACGAACTATGCAATTCAGATGCCAACTACCACGCTTACCTTACGAAGACGTTTTAGCAATGTATAATTTACTCTTAACTCGAGAAGAGATGAATGCTTCTGCAAGTAATGACACTGCATGACCTCTATCATAATTGACCTTAGACCTTAGTAATATTAAACTTGTAGTTCCTAGATCAATTCTTCGTCGTGGAGTGCGCGATTACTACTGATTGTTTGATCAAGCATCAAACCGGACAAACGCAGGTAAACGTGCACCCATTTTAATCTTGAAGTGACTATTATGTGTGTTATTGTGTCATACTATTGTGTGTAGGGATTATAACTCAACAAAAAAAGGTGTTGGAATAAAGAACAAAATAATTGATATAATATATTTATTTCTCATAAGTCAAATACATATTCGAATACACTTAAAATTAACTCGACTAGACCACAAATTAGGCTAATCTATAATAATTAAACCAGGGTCGTGTACTTACAACGTAGCAAAAAATATTTTGCGCTATAAAAAATTAAATTAGTGACTTAATATTTGGGAGATTTAACTGGTTTATTATAAACGGACCCTGGTGCAATAGAAAATCGTACTCTAAAATTAAATTGGAAGAGTACCGTGGGTAAGTATTTTTTATCTTGTGTCATACATGGTAACTCTATGTTGTGTATCTCAAGTTGTAACTTAAGCCTCATTCAGGCTATAGTCATCCCAAAATAACAAAAATCTGGTACTCTTCAAAATAACTGGGAATTAGAACCATTCTAAACCAACTATTGCATCTGCTATAAATACCTTTCCTCCAGAAACCGAACGGCGCGCTGCGTTTAATCGGCAAAAGCGGCACGACAAACTTTTTTTTTAACTTGTCCTGGATATTTCCGGACGTATACGTAAAAACGTATAAAACATGGATTTTTGCCAATAAGAGTTGATTTTCCATCGCCAGATAAAATTCGAGGATGACAGTTTTTGTATGAAATATGTACTCAAGAACGTCATGAAAAACGTTTTCTTGCAGTTTTGATCGTATTTAATTTTGAATATTTTTATGATAGGATGTTTATTTTATTGCTTGTCCGAAAAGTATTTACGACAGAGAACATAGTTGCGAAAAGGCTAAGCAGATGATGATGACCTTACTGTACACTAGGAATTTAGAAGAGGTACCAAAGGTTCTAGCTGTAGACTGACAAATTGGCACTGTCGAGATGAACAAGTAGCTAAAATAGTGACTTAACTGTCAGAAACAGTTAAAGATATTACTATTTTGTAAAAAAAAAACAACTTTTATAAAATTAGTTATAGTAATTTATAAAATTCGTAAAAAAAATTGGTACCAGTCGTTTACTCGACAAAGTTGAGCATTAAGGAACAGTGCCAAGATGTCAAACGGGGTATAATAAGATAAATTTACAGTAAAGTTTTAAAAATATGTTCAGACTAAGTGCAGTCTATACATTCATTTTGTAGTTAAGTGAAGTACAAACGCCTTCTTATGAAGCTTGTGAGAGGACACAGCTTGAGTAGTACCAGGCGAAGAATGGAACAATACTGAGGATCTTTGGTTTTAGTAGCACTTCCCTGAACACGGTGCTCCTGTCAAATTGGCTGGAAGATGTCAAATGGCCAACTCAAGCAAGGTTATTCATCCATCCACTCTGATACAACCAACTCGTGTGTTTACAAAATTAAAATAACTATAATCACAAAATGGCGCAAGTCTTACTCGCACCGAGGGTTCCGCACAAAATCACAAACAAAGTTACATCTCAAAGTATAAAAAAATAAATGCAATCATTTCGAGATCTCTAATTTTGGACCCTCACAAAACTCCTTAAATAAACTTAATTATAAAATACTTCAAAAACGAACCGAGCACTTATTTAAAATAGTCACTCACTAAAGTACGGAACCCAAAAATCAGAGTATAAAATAAAACAAACAAAACAATAATAATTTTGCGGTAACATATTTTTTTCTTCTGGCAAGTTTTACATCGGGTGACAATTATATTTACAAAAGGTTAGCAATTCACTCCTTATCCGATTCTAATATTGTTTTGACAGCGGTCGAATACACTCCATAATTTACTTTAAAATAACTGTAGTTTGAGATTTAAGCCTGTGTGCCACAAAATAGTCGAAGTTACGGGGGCCACGGGTCTTATGCTCCGGGTCGGTGGTTAAAAAAAGAAAGAAAATACTTTCAATCCTAACTACGGTTACTACTACGTGCGGGCCGAAGTGACCATTTCGAGTCAACCTTCCAACCGTATTGAAAACTGGCTCCGTCTTTTGCCAGACACACACTTTTAATTTCAATTTAAATAAAAATACGTCGTCAAACGTAAATATTTACAGTATTTACTAATTATCAAATTTCTTTCTCCAGGATGTCAGAAATGAAATAAAAATTTATTTAAGTCCTATAATTAAAAATTGACATCCGAAAAGTCTTCGTTTGTGCTGATCTCATAGAGTTAGCGTTGAACGTAGACTTGAGTACCGACCGCTTTCAAATAGCCTAAAAATATGAGCGACAAAGCTCTAAAATACAGCCGTTAATTTCTAATAACGCCTTGGCCATGGTTTCTCGAAAGCATGGCCTTTATATAAAAAATTTAATAATACTTTTTTTTCTTTTCCTATCGCTCCCGATCCCATCCTTCTTGCCGCGTTCGTGCATCGTGCAGACTACGACATAGCACAGTATAAATATGAACAGTATGGAAACTAGGCCTATTTGTTGAAATAATAACCTACGCTCCTTTGAAGCGTTAGGGTTGTCACTCTTAATGTCTGTAAAATTGATGTGTTTTATTGTAACTAAGTTTTTTAACGTAGTTTGCGGTTAGGAGTTGGCTGGTTATCTTTCCCTCCTTCTGGTCAAAACGTAAATACAAGTAGGCGGTTGCGAAAAATTTCTAACTTTTTAACGTATTCACGATGAAAAATTCTCTTTAATTACTATTACAACCATTCTCGAGTTGAAACGGTATGGTGCAGGGTTAACTAGGCATCGGTCGACCGACGCGCATTTTGGCCTCACTATAGGCTTTAGCACCCTCGAAAACTATGAAAATGACACCCATGACAAAAAATATTGAAAAATTTCACAACGGCCATCTTGGATTTACATTTTGACCTCACTGACGGTTTTAGTTATCTCTTTAACGATGTAAACGACACCTATGACGAAAAAAATAAAAACATGATAGCAGCCGCCGTATAATACACAATACACTAGAGCGTTTTTAAAAAGTTGGACGGTCGGTGGCGCAAGGAATAAATGTATTACGCGACTACTCGTTCCAACACGGCAGTTCACGGCACCCAGGACTGAGAGCACCGCGACTATCACTTAGGGGTATCGTAGATGCGCGCGTCTGTAGGTGTGCCGTTTCGAACGTTTGTACTGTACTTTTACTGTAGTTTTTCTGTACTGTTCATATTTTTACTGTGGACATAGTACCATTTATGGATGGAGGATTTAATTTTTTTTTATTTATTAGGTAGCAAAATTATTGAGCAGGCGTAGAGCCTGATATTTACACAGGACAGAGTTTATAAAAAGAATGAGTTTGCCTTGCTTAACAAAGATCAACCGTAAGTACGCACGGTGACACATCAAGCTATACATTTCCAGCGTAAACTGATTTCTCATTCTACGCGAAATGCGAGGTCAGGTAAAACCGGAAATGTATAGCTTAATGTGTCGTCGTGTGTACCATAAATACTAAAAATAATTGTCTTCAAATCATGTCTTCGAAAACCGAAGCTTATAAATGATCAGTGATCGAAAGAAAAGTACATTTAACATCAAAACTACGGTTAAAATTCTTACAGGCCCAGGAGACAACACAGCAGTTTTTTTTTTTCAAAGACAAAATTATTTGGTGGGGTAATCGTCTGCTATGTCAAAATTCCTGCCGTATAGATGCGAACGCGGTACGCTTAGCAAAAAGTATGTTATAAAAATATTACTTCTCACTACTCGTTAATATTAAGTTTTTTTTACAAAAATAGGGTAGAAAAGCTAAATGGGGTTGGGAGAAGGGTACTCCCACCAACCATAGCCCACGCTATAGTTTGCGTACTACACAAATTCGTTAGTTTCGTTAGGCTGACAGTTGATCCACCCACCCTCCTCAAAATCAACGGTTTATAAATCAAAAAATCAAATCATCGACAAAATTCTTAAATCAAGTCCTTGTAACACAATATAAGTCGTTTTAGGCCAGCTAAAACTGTTAAACATACGTAAATTAAATAAGTGTATACTCCTACCTTTATACTTAATGATTAATTCTAAAATAATCCTAAAATAAAATCTTATAAAGTAATTGAAGGTATTTTTTAATAATTTGCCAATCTGCTTTTCGATTCAAAAGGGGTGAAATATGAAGTTTAGATCAATAGGTGTTTGAAGTTCGTACAGTTACCGAGCTTTGTTCACTGTGTTTGCGAATGCTCATGAATTTATCTCTGGAATGTTAGTTTTTACTGAAAAAATCTGCTTTTCACCTTAACGTAGACTTAATTGCAGTTCAATTTTACCGGCGAATTTTTACCCCGCGTCCCGAGGGATTCGCGTGAAACTCGGTTTAAAGAAAGAACTTTATTTCTCATTAAGACAATCGTCACTTACATGAGAACAATAAAGTAAAAGTAAAAAAAATTCGAGTAAAGTCGATTATACCAAAATAAACCGGTATTTTAATACAATTTCTGAGCCGTTATGATTTTGAAGTATGAACATCATCAACATGAGCGAAACATCATTCGGAATGCAGGTTTTAATGAAAGATGGGGAGACAAAGACACAACAACTGATTGGAAAATGAAAAAAATGAATACAATATACATACATACATCATTTAAATACTCACTAGAATCAACGTGCTACTCGCAGACTGAAAGTGATTGAGAAATCGGTCGCGAGTTCGCATTTTCTTTATGCGAAATCACTAAAGCTATAAGCCCCTGATTTAGTAAGCCAATTGAGACCTTATGGTCTAAGATCTTAGAGGGCCAGGGTAAGCGGGGCCTGTTTTTTAAAATAAAAGATATATATGTGGGCATGGCCGGCCTCTGCCGAGCATATCAGAAGCGGCCAAACTTTCAGTCCGCTACATGAAGCAGGAAAGGATCATATTTCAATTTTTGATGGAATGTAGAGGTACACCTACTAACAAACAGTAATACATTGACTTATGTTTAAGTGTAGGAGGCATTTGCTCAGTTATGTAAATGATAATCAAAGTGTCCGGAAGACCACTAGACTCTTCAGTTCGTAATTATTTCGATCAACTGACGAGCAACATTACCTCCTAGCATACTGATTATGGCATAGACATTTATGTAGACAAGGAGATGGAGATTGCGAGACCTTGGACTTGGATCTCCGATGCTTGCTCTTGCCCCAAGCAAGTTCCAAACCATTGGTAGATCAAGCAAGGACATGTCCTAGTCTAACAACACGAACATATATTTTTTTTTCACATCTTATTGGTACACAAAAACACAGACAGACGAGATTCCCAGGAGAGATCCTTTCCTCCAACTAACTACGAAGAGCGGGCATTGCCTCGCACACACCAAATGGACTCACTAATTGAGCCTCAGAAAACACAGACCATCGGAATGGGTACATGCACGTGTAGCCCACGCGGATGAAAAGAAACGAAGTAGGAAATTAAAAGTAAGCGCTTTACACGTGCGCAATGTCGGGAATCTTGTAGTTGTTGTCAGTGCGGCGACTGTCTCCTTTCGGCTTGATGTCAACGTTGCCGTTCTGCTCAATTACGGAGTCCTTCGTCTTCGGGGCCGCCATGTTGTTGTTCTTCTCGATTGTGGTGCTAGATCCACAGGCGCAGCTAACGTCCTTCATCAGCGTGTTGACGGCGTTCTCTGGGACGGCTACGGACAGCGTCTTACGGTGCTTTTTCTCGTCAAAGGTCACAACTATCTGGGCTGGTTCCTTCTTCGGGACGGCGCGACGGCGGGGGTCGTTTGCGGCGTAGTCAGACGAAGAGCTCGATGGCTGGTAGTGGTACTTCAGCTTGTTGCGTAAACCACAACGGCAGGCCTTCAGCGCAGTTTCGCGTCTGTAAAGAAATACTAGGTTAGGCTGGGAAGCGAAATTAGACGTCTGGAGTTAGAGAATATAAAATCAATTAGTAACATCTGAAGAACGTTCGCATTCTTATCTGTCTCAATCTGTCAAAACTACCTCGAAGTTCAAAAATATTCCTAGGTACTTTTGTTGTAATTTTTTATTAACATGTGGCATTGTCGCTTAGATGAGATTTTATAATTACGGGAATTGGCCTTCTGGCTATCACGCTGGCGGAAGTTTGTGAGTGTGTGTGTGTCTGTGTGTTTATATCTTTGTTACTTCTTCACGCTCAAACGGCTGGACCAATTTTGATAATATTTTGTATGGAGGTACCTGACATCCTGGATTACTTTTTATCTCGATATTCCCACGGGATCGACATATACTCGGGTGAAACCGAGAGGCGCAGTTAGTCCAAGATATAGGTAACAAACTTACTTCCGCATTTATAATATTAGTTACGGCAATATATAATTCCACTTACAATATATTGTACGTACTATTAATTTCTCTGCTAGTGCTGTGTACTTATGTAAGTGACAAATTCACATTTCTAAAACTGTATTTGATTTTTGATTGTGTATGTTAGTGAATAAGGCGTTGAAGTGCCTTATCAATATCAACTTGAGGACCCGAAATACACGCTCGATAGCTATTGAAAAGAAAAAAAAAGCTCAGAAATAAAAATTATTATTATTTATTTATTTTTATTTTTCATGTCTCGGGACCATGGGGTCCCGGTCCTTTGGAAGGCATACGAGGGGCCGAAGCCAACTCGCAGAGGCCCCTTTGTAAATTTTAATGAAATGCGGGACCAACCGACGATTATCCCTGTATGCACTATTTAGTGCACCCAAGGATAACCCCCGGTTGGTGTGTTATTATTAAAGATCTTAGTTATCTGTTAGTCATGAGAATAATTAGACTTTCAGGTGTAAGTTGAATAATAAATTCAAAGCACTTATATTGCCACTACGAATTAGCATCCATGGTTTTCTGATCAATTTGTTTACATTTTCATCACATACTTTTGAAACAGATTATAGTTTCTAATCGAATGAACGGTTGCAAACATTCACATACATACAAGTGGACACTCGCTCTTAAATATTTGCAAGTAAGATGCACTTCCAAATCATGATACATCAATCGCATTAGCAAATTGGATTGAATATCAGCATCTTTGATAGACGGAGCGCAGCCGGCGACCATACACACGAAAACTTTCACACACATGGAAGTTGCTTCAACAAAGTTTCTATGTATGTAACAAAACTATCGAACGAAATTGAACTCTGCAATATTAACAAAGGTAAAAATAATACTTAATAAAAACGTTCCAGTTTCAAAATGATTTTCTTATTAAGCGAAAGCGTCAGTATATCCGATATGTTAGTGAGTGATGGCAAAGTATTCTGTTTGT
This sequence comes from Luperina nickerlii, assembly GCA_963855955.1. Lineage (NCBI taxonomy): Eukaryota > Metazoa > Arthropoda > Insecta > Lepidoptera > Noctuidae > Luperina > Luperina nickerlii. The sequence goes on from OY979662.1 coordinate 8,366,442, forward strand.
GTTTTGTTTTCACTTCTGTCGGCACTCCCGGAGTGCCACTGTTTTTTTCTCCTAGAAAAACGTGTGTGTACAAAGGACCTTACACTTTTTGCTATAGTCCGCGCGGAACTAGTTCGCAACGCACTACTGAGTCATGACAAAGCGCCCCCGCCCCTCCGTCCCACCGCTCACATACCTAAGGTGCGGCCAACTAGTTCCGCGCGGACTATAAACCTACAGTTTTATTTTTAATTCTCGATTCATAAAAGCTGAATGTATACAGGTTCAGATTAAAAGAACGAACGGAGCGTGTGTGCGATATTTATAGAAATACTCTAGGCTTAGATTCTATATGGCACAATAGGATTGACATACAAATTGACCTGTGGTATCCAAAAATGAAAGTTACAGAGTCAATAGGTACCTACCTAGTAATTTCATTTCGCGGTAACAGTACTTGTACTATTTATTTTGTGGTAACAGACACACCACTAACTGTTGCCGCATGATCGATTAAATACACCGCAATTAAAGCTCAAAGCTCCACCAACACAACTTGGTGGAGCTTTAATTGCGATGTATTTAATCGCTAATGAGTTTAGGTAAATAATATTTTTACAAATAAACTCTTTTGGGTAAGCCTACAGAAACTATGTGTGAACATTTGTCAGACTTTCCACGCTCCTAGGTCAGTCTACTCGTATAATCAGGAATCAAGAATTCAAACTTCCATTTCAGAAAAAAAAAACTGCACTGCATGATTACCTCAGATTGCGACAATTGTCTTAGCATTAATGGCTACAGTTTGTTATTTAATATACAATAAAGATGAGGACTACTGCTAAGTGTTGTCTGTAACGAAAACACGATTGCATACAATTTTCTCGATACAAAGAAATCTCAAAGTTACCTCTAAACCGTAAAATAAAAGGAAAATATTCAATGAAATTTTTTAAATTAGGTCATGAAACTTTGCAGGCTAATTGAACTATGCAAAAAGCAGGTGTCATAGGTTAATATTAATTTTTTAATCGTTACATTTAACGTAAAAAGATGAAATCGGAAATATCAAGCCTTATAACCACTCACACCTTGAACCACTCTGCCGCCCTGCCCCCGACAGGACCCCGATCGATTCAATACTTTTGTCAGTACCGCTTCGGCTATCAAACGGGGAGCTCGTGTCACTTCGCTTGCGCTCAAAAAACTTCAAAAAAGGAGGAGGTTCTCAATTCGGATGTTTATATATACATTTTTTTTATGTATGTTCGGGCATAACTCCCTCGTACCTATATAAAGAAAATACAAAAAAAATTTTGCAAGTCCCTCTGGATTTGCAAAATTTTTTTTTCGAAAGTGGTTTATTCCGAAATGGTCCCATTTAAATTTCGTAAGGATCTGGTGATGAGTTTCGGAGATAGACAACGGAACTCTTCAATAAATGCCAGCAAATCAACCGCGATTGTTGCTATAGCATATGTATGCATTGTTTACGCAATCACACAACATAACATCACGCCTTAAAGGGGTAGGCAGATGTGTTAATAGCTTCCTGTCACTGATATTCACATAGCAAGTAGTGTTATATGAATTTGTTTGGGGTAGATAGGTACAACAAAAAAGTGAAAAATAAAAACTTTTTTACAAAAAAAAAAATAACCGAATCCCAAAAAAAACTACAAAGTGAAAAATAACTTTAATTTCGAAAGTCGGTGTCAATACGAAAATACAGAACCATAGTGTTTTTTTTTTATAAAGTTTTTATATGTCCTGAAGAAATTATAGAATAATTTAAAATAAAATTTCGATATTTAAATAAGGTATCCGTATTTTAATTTTTTCCAAAGTACTTTTCTATACTAATATTACAAAGAGGTAAAGTTTGTATAAAGGGGATAATCTCTGGAACTACCAGTCAGATTTGAAAAAAAATCTGTTTGTATGTGATAGCCCAATTCTTGAGGAAGGCTAGAGGCTATTCAACATCACGCTATGACCCTTAGGAGCCGAGCAAAATGAAAAAAAGTCAGAAAGATTTCTAAGCAAAAACGAAGTAGATAGGTAATAGCGCGGGCAGGCGATGAGATGCGACGGGGTGGGTCGGGGGACCCAGTATCACGCGGCCGCAGTCGCGGGCAGGAGCTAGTCATTTATAAAATGAATCTTTGAAATTGTTCAAAATCGAAATCTCAAGTCAATGTAAAAACATTGTCAAAAATTTTGGGAGTTAAACGTACCTATTTTAGACAGTTCCCAAAGGACATGGATTTTGTGTGGCTTAGTACGGACAAAAAGTTAATAATATTTAAAAAATAACTGATAATAATTAAAATACCACCACAGCTTTCGCTACTTGACAAAGGTTTGCAGAAAATATTTCAATTTAAAAGATTATTATTTTGATTCAAGTATTCGGGGAGCACTTTATATTGCCAGTTTTGGAAACAAGATGGTAATTGGGACATGCTTATTGTAAGAATTGATATGATTTCACTATTCGTGAATATAGAATACCAAAACTGTATTTAAAGCGTATTGAATAATATAACTACACTGAACATGATATTTAATAATTAATTTATGGCATCTTGGGGTCGGCTTCCAGTCTAACCGGATGCAGCTGAATAAAGAGAAATTCTGAAAAGTATGAGCTGATCCGTATTGACCAACAGATCGGTTCTTCTCAGATACTCCCAGGAGCAGGTAATTATTTTATCATGTGGATGTTCGTAGTGTTCAATAAAACGCATATATGTTGCAAATTCATCAGTTACCTCACCGGAGACTCGGAGAACGAGTGGGAGACTCGAGCCGCCCAAAGCTGCTTTAAACACAACGTTGTATTTGTACACCCATACTGCGCCATTTCATAAAATGTAAGAGGATATTGCGATGATTTCCAATGCACTACTTAACTGTCACCCTTTGTTATTTCTGTCTACACGTGTCTATAATTATTTGGTAGAGCACTGAGGATTTAATATTGTTCATTATTTAATTTAAATACAGCTGATTGAAAAAGATTTCAGGTTGTCAGAATGGGTATTAAAATTAATTAAATATATGTCAATACACACAAAGCTGACGCTGCATGAAAGAGATACCATAGTTATTTGGAGAATAATGTCAAAATGATTATTACAATTATTTCAAATTGTCAATACATACAAAGCCGTATTAATTAAAATGAAAACGATGCAAGGACGAAAACTCAAACATTAATATACAGATGGACGGAGCACATAATACAGAAATGGACGGAGCACATACGAGTAATACACACATGGACGGAGCACATAAATGGACGTGGGCCGCTCAGTGTTTGTCAGGTATTTGGTAACTAGTGTTGGAACTCGAGAAGACTAGGACGAACAGTGGATGGAAAACTCAACAGCATAACTGTTATTTACTATAAACATCACTTTTTTTTGTGATTCGAAATGACGTGGGCTGTAACAAACTTGCATATTCAATACACCTACTGAAACAAGAGGGGCAATTCTCGTAATTTTAAGAACGTTCAGTCTGAAGGCCAATTCCCGTAATTAAAACGTAAACCGTACCGTACCGTAATTTAAACGTTCAATACTAGTCACAATCTCATCTCAGCGACAATCAATGTCAAAAACTTGTGAAACATGTAGGGATGTAAGGAAAATATAAACCAAATTAAAATCAGGACAAGATGTTGATTTTTTAAGTGAGAAACTCGTACCAATTTGATATGTTAAGACATACTTTTGAAGATTGCCGTACCAAATATTTATTTAGCAGTAAACTTAAGAACGTTTACGCCGTACGGCATTTCATACAAACTTTCAAGCCCTTATTTTTCGAAATTAATGAAACTTCTTACGCATAAGCAGAATACAAAGGTCTAAAACGTTATTAGAGAACATTTTGGAATGTCTTATTCTAAAAAGATAACTTGAAATCTCTGTTTGTATGGAAAATTTAAAATCGGTTTAATTTGGCTGTAGCGCTATTTTTCGAAAATGTTCACTACTTTCCTTAAGGATACAAACGCGAAGCAAGAGCGTCCTACGTAGCGTTTACGCAGTACAGCATTTCATACAAACTTTCAAGCCCATATTTGATATAAATATATCATAGGTGCTTTCCCGAAAGCTTGGCTCACAGAGCCGCCGAGAGTCACAGATAGCTTGTTACGAGTCGAAAGCAATGGTTCCCTGGAATCGGAACTGAATAACAAGGCCAATACGTTCTGAGAAATATTGAACAGTCGAGAGAAATATTGAACAGTCGAATGAAATCTAAAGTCGAAAATTGGGAATTTGTGGCGAATGAATCAAAAAGAAGCTGGGAATTTCGGGGAATTGACAACACTGACGCGGAATCGAGAAATTTTTATTGGCAGCACTGTTACTAAGGTTAAGGTACCTTTTTAAAAGAATAAGCTATTTTTATTAGCTAATGTTCGTTTTTTTTTTGCTAATTAGGCATAGATTAACTTTCCCTACACAGCAACAATAACATACGATAGAATAATGTAATAATGTCTTTTTCCCTTTGACGCAACAGTTATAGTAACAGATCCCAAACAATTTAATCTGCATTCGCGATTTATTTGCCAAAAATGTAAACAAATACGAGTTTTTGGAAAAATAACTTTAAATTCTACACAATAAAGTTCAGTTTACGATACAACTTCAAGCATTTTTATACATTTTTCAATAGTGCTAGTCACTCTGAAATCAACTTAATTACCATTAAAATAAAGTTGACATGTTTGAGGATTCAAAGAAACACTCTCGCCTTCAAAATAGCTGTTTGCTCCCTTGGCTAACAATCTACTATTACGCGTAGCTTGCATCATTCTCATGATTTTCAGGGGTTGAAGCCATAATCCAAAGTGGTGTGACAGATATTGCTGCCAAGTTTTGAGCTGTCACACCGAGATATTTCAAGAGTAGAAGTAGAAAAGAAGAGATTAAAACCAAGAAAACCTAATTCCGCGATAAGTGCAAAATTTGTTGAACTTTCATTATTAAAAGTCGGTGTGTCAGACATTTCTGCCAAGATGAGAGCTATCACACCAAGTTTTTTAGAAAGTACACAAAATTTGCAATAAAATGATATATAAAACATGACAATCCGTGTAAGTGCAAATTATTAGGAATTCATAAAAATATAAAAAAAAATTTTTGGGGTTGAAGCCATAATTCAAAGTGGTGTGACAGATATTTCTGCCAAGTTTTGAGCTGTCACACCGAGATATTTTAAGAGTAGAAGTAGAAAGGAAGAGATTAAAACCAAGAAAACCTAAATCCGCGATAAGTGCAAAATTTGTTGAACTTTCATTATTAAAAGTCGGTGTGACAGACATTTCTGCCAGGATCAGAGCTGTCACACCAAGTTTTTTAGAAAGTACACAAAATTTGCAATAAAATGATATATAAAACATGACAATCCGTGTAAGTGCAAATTATTAGGAATTCATAAAAATATAAAAAAAAATTTTTGGGGTTGAAGCCATAATTCAAAGTGGTGTGACAGATATTTCTGCCAAGTTTTGAGCTGTCACACCGAGATATTTTAAGAGTAGAAGTAGAAAGGAAGAGATTAAAACCAAGAAAACCTAAATCCGCGATAAGTGCAAAATTTGTTGAACTTTCATTATTAAAAGTCGGTGTGACAGACATTTCTGCCAGGATCAGAGCTGTCACACCAAGTTTTTTAGAAAGTACACAAAATTTGCAATAAAATGATATATAAAACATGAGAATCCGTGTAAGTGCAAATTATTAGCAATTTTTAAAAATACAAAAAAAAATAAAAATTCTTCTGCCAGGATAAGACCTGGCACACCGGGCTCATCTTGTACCTATGATTAAATACTATTTATTCGTATACGAAACTTTAGAATCCGTGTAAGTGCAATTTTACTGTCACCGGCTCCCGGTATATTTATGATAGGTACTGCATCGATTAATAGCGCCGCTGTCGATGGCAAGAAACAATGGAATACTACATGAATGTTGAATGTCTAATTGTTCACACTGTAGCCTTGTTATATGTATTGTATCAAATAGCGGCCCCTGCTTCGTGCTGATTCTACGACTTGACCAAAAGTGAATATTTCTTCATTTCTTACTATAATCGTACCGCCTGAGAATCAATAAGAACTAATGTATGAGAAAATGAATTATCCTCATTTATTTTATTTTTCCCCTGTTTAATGGTTATTCTGTTAATCAGGGCGGAGACAAATCCAACAAATCAAACATCATCAAAATCGGTCCAGATGTTCTTGAGTTACTAATGGTGTAACAAACCCGACTTTGTTTTATATATATATATATATATTTACTAGCAGCGCCCCGCGGTTTCACCCGCATAAGCATCGATCCCGTGGGAATATCGGGATAAAAACTATCCTATGTCTTTCCCCGGAATGCAATCTATCACTCTGCCAAATTTTATCGAAATCCGTTCAGTAGTTTAGGCGTGAACAGGTAACATACAGACAGACAGATAGACAGACATACACACATCAAAAGTGTCTAGGGATCAACATATATTTTTGCAATAACTTTTCTCCTGATTGATATTAATTAAAATTTTCTTTAAGGATTCATCAAATAAAGTGTTTTCGTTTGTCACAGTAACGATAAACCAAGTCACCTTTGCATTAATAAATAAATTTGCCATTTTCCTAATAAAGGGATTTTTGACATTTGAACCACCAACATTAAAGTTCGAAAAAAAGACTGAAATAACAGTTTTCTTTAAAATTTTATTGGGTAACTTAAACAATTAATAATCCGTGTTTCTACCGCGAACACTAACAACACAAGAACATCGGTTTGGCATACTCAAAATGAGTTCATCCAAATCACGCTGTGGAATGGCCGCCCATGTTCGTTGCAACAACAAAAAAAGGTCTTCTTGCGACTGGATACCCTCCATATTCGGCAGAGCTCTTCTCTGTAGCATATCCCATGCATGCTCAATCGGGTTCAAGTCTGGCGACTGAGCAGGCCAGAGCAGGACATTGATGTTAGCTGCGGCGAGAGTCTGTCTTACAACTCTTGCGGTGTGCGGTCGTGCATTATCATGCATTAACTGAAATAAGGGACCGATTTGCACTTGTAGAGGAACGATGACGTCAGATACAATCGTCTCAGCATAAATTTGAGCGTTGAGGTTGCCTCTGATCCAAATCAACTCAGTTCTTCCGCCGATCCAAATACCCGCCCATACCATGATGGTTCCACCACTATAAGGATGGACTTCCTGGCAGGATTTTAATCGCTGTTGGCGTCCAGGGGTTCTCCAGTGTCGTATACGTCTTGTATCCGGTCTCATACCAAAACGAGACTCATCAGAAAAGCACACGAAACGCCATTGTTCTTCTGCCCAATTTCTGTGTTCAAGAGCCCATTGATATCGAATCCTACGATTGCATTGCTATAGGTGGTACCCGTAGCGGTCTTCGGGAATGAAGGTTCACTTCATGCAAGCGGTTTCTGACTGTTTGGTCGCTAATTAAGTTCCCTGAAGAGTGATGAAGCCTCACGGCTAACATCATGGCGGTTATTGTTGGAGCTCTTCGAGTTAAGATTTGAATGTATCGGTCTTGTCTCCGTGTGGTGCAGCGATACCGTCCTCCATGGCGCTCAGCCACGGTACCAGTGCTTCGGTAACGTGTCCAAAGTCGACTGATAACACTCTGACTTGTATTCAGAGCTAAAGCCACAGTACGTTGCCAGGAACCAGCTTCTATCATTCCCACGGCTCTGAGCATTTCTTCCCTGCTTAAATGACGTCGCCGCTCCATAATAACGTTGGTTTTAATCAGTAGTAGGGAAACAGTAGCACTAATAATGTCTTCAATGCGTTGTATGTTTTTATAGGGAAAATATTGACAGCTGATTTTCATCTTTTACTCGAATTTGATTAACAGTTCCTGTTTCAAATTATGAAATGCACCAAAAAGGATCCATATAAATTTATAAAATCATAAATTTATTACAAAGCCACATCTCAATCTCAAGAAATCCGCATAAAAATGCTTGATCCCTAGACACTTTTGATGTGTGTAGTACAGACTGACAGATAGCCAGACAGAGTTTCGAATTTATAATATTAGTCCATAACTGACCCCGGCACACTTTATACCGCCTCAGAATTTATTTTTTGTTAATTTTTTCCCATGTTTTAACAGTTATTCTGCTATTCGGGGCGGAGACAAATCCAACAAATCATACATCATAAAATTCAGTTAAGCCATTCCTGAGTTGTACATGGTGTAACTAAAGGCTGCTATAACAGGCGAGACGCGCGACGCAAATCGCGATTTTATCGTATGTCGCGCCTGTTTGAAGGAGCCTTAACCCGACTTTGTTTTATTTACATAAGCTAGATAAGATATCAAGTTAAACATTAATGTATTAGCCACATACATTCTCTAAATGATGTTTAAAACCGCATCAAAATCCGTTGCGTAGTTTAGTAGAACAACGCGGTCACACAGTCAGACGCGAAATGACAGTTTAACATTTATACTGTTTAAAGTTGCAATGGAGTCTGGCACGCGGGCAGGTAATTGACTACTTATAAGTAGGTATGAGCACGCCAGCCAGAAAGTTCGCAGTAGATACATACTATACTGATTGCAATGAAGCACCATATTATATTATTTATACAAGAATATATAGGTTTGTAAGTGGTTAACAAACAAACCCTCGAACAATTGCGCGATAGCTACACTAATACGTGACACGGCTATGAAGTTAAAGCTTTGTCTTATTGGCTACCAGCTTCTGCCTGCGGATTCGCACGCGATTAAGTCGGAAATTATCCCACGGGTATCTTGCGGTCTGGTCCATTCAGCCGTTAAGGCGCAAAAAGGTACAATACCGACATGAAAGACAAAGTTACATTCGCATTTATAATATTTTTATGGATAAGTTTATGTGATCTCTTGTTTGTAAGACTCGTCGCGAAGCTTTGAAAAACGCTTAGCAGCCAAATAGCACAGGCACAGCTGAAAAATGCAAATACCATTCGCATTCAAACTGCAGCTTCCGTGTTGATGTAGCAGCGACCGCGGCGTGTCGACCTCTACGTACCTACCTATAGCAGTGTTCATAAGGTCAGGGGGCCTAACATGCCACTTTGGCAGAATCATAAACGGATAACATTATGAATCAAAATATGGCGAAGACAGTCCGTGTTTTTCTTTTTTCGCTGCACTACGTAGGTATAATCAAAGAAATTGGAATTGGATTTGGATTGGATTGATTGGTATTTTAGCACAGACGAAAAAAAACCCGAAAATCCTTCACCAATGGGATTTGATACGATTAACTTAACAGTTTACTGTCCATTATGATTCATAATGTTATCATCTTCTGCCTTGTCTGCCAAGTGGTCTTTTTAGGCCGCCTGATCATTTACATTCCATCGCCACTTAATCAGTTAGCTACTTTAGTGAAGTGTATTCCAAGTTGATTTTTGAGCGACCATTTGTAACAAAAAAGGTCCTAATAAGTTATTGTTTGCAATGGAATTTGAACTTTGTTTAGTATGACATTCAGTTTGTTGTTTCATAACTTGAAAATTATGTCAAATGTTTAATTCAAATATACTGTCCGTGAAAACAGAGGGGCAATTCTACTAATTTTAACAACGTTCACAGTCTGATCTCAGTCTCAATCTGTCAAAAAATACTTCAAATTTCCCTACATTTTGACAAGTTTTTGACATTTCTTTGTCGCTGAGATGAGACTGCGACTAGATATTTTGAACGTTTTAAATTACGAGAATTGGCCTTCAGATCTAGTACCACTGATACTCAAATGTACCTAAAACAGTAAAAAAAAACAAGTTTGCATCAAACCAGTAGGTACCTATTTCTTGTAAAGTAACCGCTTATGACGTCGCACGACGGCTAATTGAGAAGTCGCATCTTTGTAAGACAGGTGAGTTTCCTCTAGATGAAAGTCAAATGTACTTACTCCTCCACTTCCTTCTCCCGCTGCTCTAGCTGCAGCCGCACGGCGCAGACCTCCAAGAAGAGCTCGTTGGCATGACTGAGTTGGTTCTCATAGATCTTGCGAATATTGCGAGCTGATTTCAAGTCCTCGCGGCGGTTGGTGTCACCGCCGCTGGCGCCTTCTTGGCCGTCGGCCCTGGCGGCCCTAAGAAATTATCAAACCGTTAATAACGGCCCAAATAAATAAAAAAGCCCGACTGCCAAAAGTTAGGTTTTAGAATGGGATGGAAATATTATCTACCTAAGATAATATTTTTGAAATCGTCTCCTCAACCCCTTTATTTTGATACCCCCACAAGGTCAAAGCGACAAAAATCCGCCATTTTGACCTATGACGCGCGACCTGAGTTTATGAGTTAAGTGTCTATGGGTCAATTTATCTTTTTAATGTCTGTTATTTTTAAGAGTTTTTTTTCAATTTTTTGGATGTTTTTGATACCTGTATTTGTGTCTTTTGTTGCACTGAATAAACGATTTATCTATCTATCTATCTACCTGGACGATTCAATAGACGCGCGTATAGATGTTTGAAATTCCATCACAAAAATAAACACAAAGAAGAGCGGGAATAACATAATCCTGTCTTTGCTATAGTGCAGTCGCGTAGGCGGTCAAAGACAGCTCAAGAGTTCTTATGAGCCTTTTTCCCGGCTAGAAGAAGAAAGACAAAGTAATAGTTAGCGGAGAAAGTTAAAAGCGCGAGTTAAGAACTACTAAATAAGTCGAATATTAAAGTCGCAACTCGACAAACCGCGGCAGCCAATGCCTATCGTGTAAAAAATAGTTTTGTTTGTTCTATGTTCCGAAAATAAATAAAAAACTAAAATCAATATTTACGGAGGGAAGATAAGTTAAAGTCATCATTTATCAACTATCACCGTCTTTAGTACTTTCATAAAATTTAATCATCAAAAAGAAAAAAAAACCAAAGGATGAAAGCTGTCAAACCGTATTTTTTTTCCTTAGATAATAAGTTATTTGAATTTAAAACAGGGCCCCAAAATAAATAAAGACGAAGGGAATATAAGTTACAAGTTATTATTCAACAAAAATCACTGTCTCAAACTAACTAATGCTAAAGTACCTACAGTCTTTCAACAATCACACCGGCTTTTAATAAAATTAGACCACCGACGATCTACTTCACAAACTAAGTACCTAACCAGAAATAACTCCTACACTCTAAAACACAACAAAATCGTAAATCCTATCAATAATTCCAAAACTAAAATATTCCGTTTTTTTTTACAATTTCGACATGTAACTTAATTAACGCACATCCTGAAAATAGTTTGTTCAGAATCGTTTACTGAATCGATTTATAACATTTTTAATATAGGTAATTTTTTATCCCAAAAATAATTAAAACTACGGAAATTATTGTCATATTAACCCTGTACAGTCAAAACAAATTGAAATGGACCGTACGTCAAAGTAATAAGACTTTTAAAATCGCAGATTTATTTGTATTCATACAAATTTAATCATTTAATAAAAAATAAGGAAAAATAAACCTTATTCCAAGAACGTTAAGGTCTTTACAAGTGCATTTTATACTTAGCGATTTGACCGCACGCATACACTAACAGGAACCAAACAACAAAGGCACGGACAAAGGACACCGATAAACCACCTACTTCCTTTCGTTCCCTTTCTCCTGCAAACTAAAAGCCCAGGATAGAGCGAGATAGCCACAACGAACCACCGCTTGCGCGGCTACGATGAAAGCTAACATAAATGTAAACATTCATTAGTCACGCGCCGGCGGCAATAAGTGCAGTTACGTAGTGTCAAGTGTTAACAAATAATTATCTCGTGCGCAATGTCTTTCCAATACACTAATGTTCAGTATACCGAAATGGTGAGGACTTTAGCAGTGTGTGGTGATAATGTGGCTCTAGCTTGCAGAACATTTAACCAAAGGTATGGTACAAGAGTGGATCGCAGGACAATGTTAGCTGCTACTCAGCGGCTTCGCGACCATGGAACGTTCCGTCCAAACACAGCCATCGATAGGGGAGCCAACGTGCGTACACGTACTCGTCTACAAAACGAAATCCTGGATTATTTCGATGAGAATCCCCATGCCAGTACCCGAGAAGCAGCGCCACACTTTGGATGTAGTCATATGCATGTGTGGAGAACACTTCGTGGTGATAATGAACATCCATTCCACCTCAGAAGATGCCAGGAGTTGACTCCAAACGATTACGCACCACGTTTGCAGTTCAGCCGCTGGTTATTAGAAAATTGGCAGCGGAACATAATTTGGACAGACGAAAGTACATTCACACGCGTGGGGATGTACAATCAACATAACACACATTTGTGGATGCACGAAAATCCTCACGCATGCAGAGTGGATTCCTTCCAACACCGTTTCTCAGTTAACGTCTGGGCCGGTGTCATTGGTACGCACATACTGGGACCAGTCTTCTTACAAAGACTAACAGGAGACTCATATTTATTGTTTTTACGCGAAACTCTACCTACGCTGCTAGAAGACATTCCTCTTCATAATTTACACGAGGTATTCTTCCAACACGATGGTGCCCCTGCCCATTTCACTAGAAGTGTTCGGCAGCACCTTGATGAAGAGTTTGGAGAGCGCTGGATCGGTCGCGGCGGCCCTGTCCAGTGGCCCCCCCGATCAGCTGATTTGACGCCTCTTGACTTTTTTTTGTGGGGACGAATTAAATCATTAGTTTATTTTAGTGATACAACAAGTGCCGAGGACCTAAAAAATAGGATAGTGAACGCTTTTCAAATAGTGAGAAATGACACTGAAGTGCTTTCTAAATTAAAACATCAGTTAAGAAAACGGGCATTAAAATGTATTGAACAAGGTGGTGGACATTTTGAAAGTGTTTTAAAAAGACAACGTCGTAATAGTGTTTAGGCAATCAGTATGTAAGTTATTTGATTTTTAAATTACTGTAAATATTTTGATTCAATCTTTTAAACACGCCGTCTCTGAATAATGTTGTCGTATCGCCTCTTATTTTCAACAGTTCATTACCGATTGGCATTGTATTATTATTCAATAAACGAAATTAATCAGAGTCGACAGTCCAAAGCCTGAAAAGTGTGATGGAAAGATGCAATCATAATGTTTACTAGACATAGGCCGTAATAAACAATTCTTTTCTCGGACGTCTTCGGTTAATGTTTCATAATATTTCTTCAACGTAAACAATCGTGTATTGTCGGCCTTTTCCGTAGTTTTTCGTTTCGTTGTGTCGAGCGGCGCGATAACTGCATGTGCGACTGTGTGCGTTGCGTGCGTAGTGTATGACCATAAAGTTCTCCAAGAATTGGTATAACTAATTTAATAAATAACAATGCATATACATGTTAAATTAAAAATTCAGTGTATGTATTTATGATTATAACATAATATTCTAATTGGGGTGTTTGAGGGTGTGCGTTAATTACGTTACATGTAGGATATTCAAAGTTAAAGATTTATTTAACAAAACTCACTGCCGTAAACTAACGAATTTCATAGTACCTTAATAAAATAATATCATCAAAAGAATTAAAACACTAAGACTAAACAAAGTCAAACCCAAAACATTTATTTCAAATCGAATCAACATTAAAAAAAATATTGAATTGATTCTAGATGGAATTAACAAAGTAACATAAATAAACAGGCTGTAAATAAAAACTAGATCTGCGACGAGCTGCGCGGCGCCATCAACTAAGTTAATTTTACTCCTACGCTTCACTAAAACTCAACAAAACTCGTTGAACTCTATCAATAATTCCTAAACTAAAATATTCCGATTTTTTATCAGTATCGAAAATAAATAAAACAGGAATATGTATTTTATTTGCGAACGGAAAATTTGACAGTCATTTTCACTCATAAATAAACTGAAGTATTAAAAAAACATCAAAGGAATTCAAAACACTACGTGGTAAATAATGAAACAGGCTCTAGTAAATACTAGGATCACCAGTGGCCTCCTTTACAAACTATGAGTTTCAGTTAAATTTTTCCGTTCAAAACTAAAATTCAAAACTCGCTAAAATTCCAATCAATAATTGTCAAAGCCGAGACTGTTCTTGCTGCTGTTAGTAGGTATTATAGTAGGTGTTATGCAGAGGTCGCGTGAATAGCAATAACAAACAAATTTAAACGCATTAAATCCGACTACGAATTTTTAAAACACCAATTCACGAAAAGAACAAAAAACCGATCAAAATAAATGGAAACTTCACGAAAAAAATACCGCGGACATACTAAAACACGGCCTAACTCGGTACTACTAATATTTAAAAACAATCACTTACTGAATTTATTTACGAAAAATCTGAAAAGTCATAAAATATCGGTTAAGTCGCTTAAAATCCGCGCCACAAATTCACAAACTTACCTTGCATAGAAGCGTTTCATGCTGTCTTCGACTTCCTTGCGCCAAGTAGATTGTTTCTTTTTAAAACAGTCCATAGGATAAGTAGCTAATTCGTCGCCAGCTATTTCCAAATTAGCGGCGATTATTTTAAACGGCGGCCTAATAAAACACAAACATTTAAATGTAAGGTAAACACAATCACAGTAAAATATTGCACTATCAGAATAATATTGCACAATCAGAGTAAAATAATAATTCGCGCAAACTTTTTCAGTTTACGAATGCAAGCGTGCCGTGTATCCGCGGCCACAGGACCGACGGTACTGACCGGAACCCAAGTTGCGTTTGTGATGTTGGGTTCGTTCGTTCGTTCACTCGGTGCAACAATGCATCTGTCCCAACTGACAGACAGAAGCGTTTTTTTTATTGCGCATGTGCGTGACGCCTCCTACAAGGATAACAACTTAACTACCAGTTTTCATTTTCATGTAATAATTTTGCATTTTCTATGCGTTCGTGAGATTTTGCTGCTACGGGATGAAAATAATCGTTGTTTCTTAAAACTGATTTCAGATATATCTTAATGTGAAATATCGGACTATTATGAATGGTTTTAAAACTTTATAAATATACTTATTTTTACAGTGTATTATGTATTTATGTCGCAGCCAACTGGTTTATTAACCGTTTAGTTAACCGCCCAGCCTTTTAACTAGACGGCGGCCGTTCAACTAACGGCCTGAATGATAATAAAACAACGGTTGACGGCAACGAACGAACTGAACGATTTATTACTTTGGAACAATCTAGTACACACAATGAATATAGAGGGCGCCTGTGGTATTGATATTGTTACCATACTAATTAAAACAACACCTCCACTTAACAAAATCAATACATAATCTAGTAATTAATTAACAGGTGAAATGCCAAGTTTTTTAGTGAAGTAATGATGTTTAATAGAACCTAAACTTTTTGTAAAAATATCTGCTGGCATTTCAGCTGTTTCCAAATATGCAATTTTAATAAAGTCATTGGCGACAGCTTCTCTCACAAAATGAAACCTTATATCTATATGTTTAGATCTTCTATGGAAAATAGGATTTAATGCTAGTTTCTGAGCACTTTGACAATCATTATATAAAACAATAGTATCCGATTTTCCATAGATTTCAGACAATAATCTCTTTAAATAAATTGCCTCTTTGCTGGCTTCAGATAAAGAAACATACTCAGCTTCAGTGCTAGACAAAGCGACATTTCGTTGCTTTCTACATTCAAATGAAATTACAGTATTTGACAATTTAAAACAGAAACCTGAATATGATTTTCTGTCAGTAACATCTGAACCCCAATCAGCATCTGCAAAACCTTCAATAGTTGAATTATCCTTGCGATAAACAAGACCATAATTTTTGGTTTTCTTTAAATATTTTAAAACCCTCTTTAAATGTGTCCAGTGAGTCTCACTATAAGAATTATTAAATTGGCTAAGATAACTGACACTAAATGCAATGTCTGGCCTGGTGAGGACTGCCAAGTACATTAATCCACCAATTAACTGTTGATATGGGTATTCATTACATACATTTGGTGACTTTTCTAGTTTTAAATTTGCCTCCATTGGAGTATCTGCAGTTTTACAATTTGACATATTAAATTTCTTTAGCAAACTATCAACATATTGCTCCTGATCGACAGTAATTACATCTTTACACATATTAATTCTTAGACCTAGACACTGTTTTACTTGACCTAAGTTTTTAATTTTAAATTTACTACTCAGTTCTTGAACTAGTTGTTCAGTAGCTTTGGTACAACTTGAAAACACGAAAAAATCATCGACAAATAATGCTATAATCATTTTAACATTACCTTTAAATTTAGTAAACAGACAAGGCTCATACGCTGATTTTTTATAACCTAGACTAATTAAGTAATCATTTACTCTTTGATACCATGCCCTGGAAGACTGTTTTAAGCCATATATGGCTCGTTTTAACTTTAGTACCATATTATTATTGGTATCATCACACTCAAAAGTAACAGGTTTTTTCATGTATACAGTTTCATTCAAAATACCATTTAGAAAGGCTGTGGTTACATCAAGATGACTGATCGCTAACTGTAACTTTGCTGCTACTGCAAATAACAATCTTAATGTGGAATATCTAAGCACAGGGGAAAAAGTTTCATGAAAGTCAACACCAGCTTGCTGGGAGAAACCTTTCGCAACTAATCTGGCACGATAACGCACATTATTTTCACTGTCATATTTTTTTTTAAACACCCACCTGCACTGTATCACTGAACTGTCTTGAGGATGATCAACGAGCACCCAGGCATCATTTTCTTCAAATGATTTTAGCTCTTCCTTCATACTTGCTCGCCAGAATGTACTTTCTGGGCCATTTAATGCCTCTCCGAGTGTGATCTCTCCATCATTGCTGTCTTCACACTCTGCAACACACAAGTTATTGCAACAATACCTATCTGGTTGCCGTCTAGTACGTCTAGGTAATCGCTCTGGCTCACTTGATTCAACACCTGGATCTGAGGCTGTGTCAAAGGAGTTATCAGAAGTACTCACTGAAGAAACTTCAGATCCTGGGACGTAAGTTTCATCCCTATCATCAACTTCAGAGAAAGGACTCTCATTTTCTTCATAGTCTGAATGAATTTCCTCTTGCTGAGTTACCTCCACTGGATGCTTACATTCCAATGGTATTTCTACCAGATTCTGGTTTGAAGTCTCCATGATAACTATATCTCTGCTAGTTGTGACAACATTAGTTTCTGGATTATATACTCTATATCCTTTCGTGTTTTCTGCATAACCTACAAATATCAGCTTACTGGCCTTCTTATCCCATTTCAAACGTCTTTCCTTGGGAATGTGAACCATGACTACGCTGCCAAATATACGCAAATGACCTAGGTTTGGTTTCTGGCCCGTCCAGACTTCATAAGGAGTTTTATTATTCAGCCCCGTGACAACAGATCTATTTCTTAAATACACTGATGTGTTGACGGCTTCAGCCCAAAATTTCTTCTGTAATCCAGCATCGAAGATCAAACATCTAGCTTTCTCAACTACTGACCTGTTCATTCTCTCGCAGAGACCATTTTGTTCTGGTGAATAAGCATTAGTTCTCTGGTGAACTATACCTTGCTTACGCAGATAACTGTCAAATTCTCCACTACAAAACTCCCCTCCATTATCGGTTCGAAAAACCTTGACTTTCTTGTCTTTTTGTTTTTCTACCATACACTGAAATTCTTGAAAAAACTTGAACACTTCATTCTTAGCCTTCATAAAATATACAAATGCCATCTTACTGTAGTCGTCCACAAACAAGACATAGTATTTTGATCCTCCAATCGACTGATTTTCCATAGGACCTCCAACATCTGCATGAATAATCTCTAGCACATCTTCTGTTTTTGATAAACTTTGTTGAAAAGACAACCTAGCTTGTTTGCCTTCACAACAAACGGTGCATGAAGATTTCCCTATGTTTGCTAACTCTGGATATGTAATTCCTTCAACAGCTCCATTTTTCATTTTATTCAGGCTACTACTGTTAATATGTCCCAACCGCCGGTGCCAAGTCTCACATGATGTTATTGCAGGTGCTGCAAATATCTGTTCTGGTTGTAATGTTTGCAATTTATACACACCATCAACTAATTCTGCTTGGCCAATGAGTTCTCTCTGTTGATTTTTAATGTAGCAAACATTTCCTTTGAAAATTACACTGTTGCCATTCTTAATCAACTGACTCACAGAAAGCAAGTTAGTGGTTAAATCCGGTATATACAACACATCTGTAACTGTGACGTCGTATTTTCCACCATTGACAACTGTAACGATGTTTACGTCGCCAGAACACATCACTGGAACTCTAGTCTGATTTGCGATAATAATTTCTTTCGTTTCTGGCTGCTGTGATACGTTCGTGAGGTTATCTTTGTTTGCGGTCATGTGTTTACTTGCCCCACTATCAATATACCAGCTGCTCTGATTAAAATTTCCACTCAGAAAAACAGCATTGAAGGCGTTGGTCTGTTTTGGTTTGGTATTCTCCGACTGCGGACACTGATTTTTATAATGCCCTGTTTGTTTACATTTATAGCACTTTATAATCTTCTCTGGTTTTGATGTATCTGATTGTCTATTAACATGGCCGCTTTTAGTGTTGCCAGTTTTTAATCTATGCCTTCCTTTTGCCATAAATGCACTTTCTGAACCGGATGTAGTACCAACTTTATCATCTACACACATGTCCATCAATTTGGTTTTTATAACATCTGCACTAACCTCAATTCCCGAATGCTCAATAGCCATTATCATAGGCGCATATTTCTCCGGCAAACCCGCCAACATCAATGCTCCAATCCACTCGTCGGTTATTTTAAATCCTGTTCCTTGAAGTCGCTGGCCCGTTTCCACAATTTGAGTAACATACTGTGCCATTGACTCACAGTTTTCAAGCCGAATATTAATGAGATTTCTTAGCAGACTGATCTTCCTAGTATACCCGGAATCATCATACATATGTTTAAGCGTAGACCATAAATCATATGCAGTAGCTGCCTGCTTGATGTGAACATATAAAGATGTGTCGATTGTCAATATTAACTTTGCCTTGGCCTTAGCATCACTCTCAATATCACTCGCAGACGCCGATGCCGATAACTGTTTCTTGATTTTATCCGCCATACCCTCTAGCACCAAAACATTTTGCGCCGCAAAACACCAATCATCGTAGTTTTCACGACCTTTTAACTTTGGGATGTTAGCTATGTAGTTCGTCGACATTATTAACGCAGTATACACAAAAATAACTTTAAAATACACTTCTGGGCTGGGCCCATAACCTGATAATAAAACAACGGTTGACGGCAACGAACGAACTGAACGATTTATTACTTTGGAACAATCTAGTACACACAATGAATATAGAGGGCGCCTGTGGTATTGATATTGTTACCATACTAATTAAAACAACACTGAATGATATATTGGAACTGTAACTAAAAACGCGCGAGTCAAATTTGCTCGCAGTAATTAAGCACCCCTACCGGGTTAGGTTAGGTTAGAACTGTGAAAAACCGCGTGCGAGCCGAGAGCGAAGCGGGGCTGGCACTACTTCCAAAGACAAGGCGGTTAAGGCGACTACATGACCGAAAGCGCGGCCTTTATCGGACTGCATCGAAAAGAAAGAGAAGCGCAATGACACAACGCTGATAATTTATTGCAAGATATCGACGGCGAAGTGCCAATAACTCCTAACTGACAAAGTCAAAAATTTACACATACTGGAATAAAACGTTCAAAAATAGACACGTTGTTTGAGTTGGGAGGTACATATTTCCACATTTTAATTTAATGCTGTTGCAACTAAAAGTACACTTAGGCGATTTCACTAAAACATGCGAATAACGCCTTTAAATTCAAAACGAAAGAAAAGTGAATTTCTCAAAAAAAAAAATCAGGAGGTATTGGCACTTCGCTGTCGATATGAAGCAATTATCTATTTACAAAAAATCTATTGTTTGAACTACAAAATTAAAACACTAGTTCTCTAGTATATTGCTTGTAAAATAATCTGACAAAAAATAATAATGATTGTGTATATTAGTATGGTTTTTATTGTAAAAAGCAAAATTTTAGAGGTATCTTCATGATCTACCTAGCCTAATATCCTGAAGAATATCATATATTTTTTCTGATTTTGTAAACTGTAGTCGATCATAACTTTGTTTCTAAAACTTGCGTTTTTTGCGTTGAGGTCCTGTAAGCTGCGACATATACAAGGAATTCTTTAGTTTGCAAAGAGTACAACAAGAAACTTGAATTTTCTGTGGTTCTAAGTACCAAGAAGTAGAAGTACCAATAAGAACTCACCAAGTGCACTTAGAGAGAAAAATCGCAAAACAAGTGACTGCTGAATCAAATTCGTAGAACAGCCACACGTTGATAGAAAATGTGGAAAAACAGAATAGTGACGGAAAACAGTTGAGAAGAGTTTTAACGTTACAAACAGACAGACTGCGGGGATGAACGACAGCCTCATTTTAACCGTCTTCAAAAAAATAGGACGTTTTCAATTCGCCTGGTTTTTTTTATTGTATATTTGTTACGCGATATATCCGGCAATTGTAAATCGATTTCAAAAATTCTTTTTTTAATGGATAGGGTATGCCTAAGGGGTGACCCCTTATATATTTTATTAACTTTGCATGACAAGAATAACATATTTATACATGGAATTATGTCCTTTACAAGGTATGTTATTTTTTTAATATTTTCAATAAATGAGTTATTGAAAATATAAAAAAATGCGCCATAGAAATTAGAAAATTTCAGACGAAATCTGATATTCACTCTTCTAGTAAATGTATTAAATTTTAATTTTTACTACACGCTTACTTTTACCAAGCAAAATATTAAAATATGTCGCCATAAATAAAAACAGCAAAAATAACTTAATATGTTATAATAGTAGACTATGTTCCGGTCAGCGTGTCCCCGTGGAACATGTAGGAAAGATTGGCATACACTCACCTATTCCTTGGCGTCCTGTTCCAACATTGGTTCATGAGGAGCTGCATGCTACTCGGCAGCGTCGAAGGTATCGGCAACGCGATCGTGTCGGTCCCCACGCCCCACATAATGGCATGTGTTTCGAGATTTTTGTATGGCACTTCTTGTGTGAGGAGTTCCCAGAGAACCACGCCGTAAGACCACACATCGACACGTTCAGAGCATGGTTCGTGTCTTATAACTTCTGGAGCCATCCAGGCTACCGTGCCCGTAAAACTCATAACGGCACTAACGTCATTCCATTCGCGACTTGTACCAAAGTCGCTCACTTTTACCACGAGATTATCAGCAATCAGTATGCTGAAAAAATAAATTAATTGCAACACGTCGGTGAGATCGTTCGGAGAGCAGCGCGAATACGTTTTCTGTCCCATGTCATCTTTCTTTTTCGAGGAAAAAAGTATTCGCTCTTTTTCCGTAACCTATACAAACTATAACATGCAAAGCGTACTGCGTAATGCAGAGAGATTCAATACTAACTGTCACGTCGAAAAATTAATGACTCAATGCGCTGTCGATTTTGTGAAGGTTGGGTAGGCTAAAGATAACGAGTTTATTAGGCCAGCGACTACGAAGCAAGCCCTTTAAAGATATATACGAGCGTGCATGCAAATACAGTACGTATTTATCTACTTACTAGACGCGCAGTAAAACATTATTTCGAAGAGATCTTGGTGTAATTATGAAGCGTGACCAATTAAGATGTCGTGTAGAATTCTGTGCCATTTCTATTTCTACAAGTAGTACTCAATACGAGGGCGACACTGAAAGTTTTTAGAACTGGCCACTTGTAAAAGATATAATAAAAAAATAAGTTCAAATTTTGAAAATGGAACTCTGCCAATATTATTATGTATGTATTTTAATTAAGTTTATAGAATACTCCGGAAGTTTATTTTAATTCCTGTTAGGTACTATTTTATGAGAGAAGCATTAAATAAATTGTATATTAAAACGTGCCGATTCAATGGTGACAATAATTTAACACACTTAGGTATATGGTTTAGCGTTTTCGTTTTATGAACATATTTTAATTTCATTCAATGTCAAAAAAATCGCTTGCGACACAAAGGCACCGCAAGTCGCGCAACGACCGGTGCCTTTGTGTCGCGCGTGGTTATATCGCGTGTCGCACCTGTTTGCAGGAGCCTTTGTAGAAGAATCCCACCAGATAGACAGAGTGCAAATATGCTGTTGTTCTACATACAATGGTAGACTTTAGATAGTTTAGATCATGGTCTGTGTTATTACTGATGCTGTGTTCGTAGCAAAGTTCTGGGCTAACATTATTTACATTAGCATTGACATGCTACGAAGATGAGCTAAAATATTCAAATTTTGAACTTTTTACGAAAAAAAGACTGTTTACTATGAAAAACTGCCAATTTAAAACACTTAACAACACATGTAAGTCCATTTAAAATCGAAGCGATGAAACTATTACAAAGGACAGGCTGCTAATAAATTGCGAGCGTTTACGTCTTAGGTCTAAACTTAAAGGTTTGTAATACAGGGCACGTGCTAATACCGTGGGGACAACTCAGTTTAATCACAGGACTAACCTTGAAAGTGGTGGTTTAGATTTATTTACTTACATTGTTGGAGGTGCGGAGGAAGATGTTATATACTTTGGAATACGAAGATTTTCTAAAATGGTGGTTACATTTTCATTTTGGTACAGTTATTTTTGTCCGGTGGACGATAAACTGATCATTTTACCTTAGTGCTACATTCTAGTTCAACTTCGGTTAAAGTTCTCATTATTGCGAAAGGTAAAATTATATTCTATTCTAAAACGAATAGGATAGAATTCACTTATGGCGCTAGTAAGAACTTTCGCCGTTGCATAACGTTATTGCCTGGCCTGGAGAAATGCGTAGATTGATAAATGCATTTTCCAGTTTAATGGATTTCCAATAAGTAGATATAACATTTTCCTTGGAGATTCATCATTGTGGGTGTAACCACTACACATTCAAGTACGTCCGGAATCCCCCGGGCAGAGTAATCTTCTCACTTCGCCATTATCTAGTCTCGTGCATTCTCCGCTATGATGAGAGCACAGCTAATCCTAACATTATAGTCGAACATAAGTGTTGAGTACTAAGCCTTTCTAACCATCTTAAAGTTCAGCTTTTTTGTCTACTGATGACCAATTAGACCAAAAAGCTGGGGGTTCACTAGTCAGAAACCGAAATGAAAAAGTACTTTTTAGCTTGTTTCAACACCTGCAGATAACTTTATCGGTGTTTCTAACATCTCATACAAAATACACTTTGATTGATATTAGTTGCTGTGTCATCTGGTCAGTGTTATACTTACCCTTTAAGTGGGCCAAGAACCACATAGCAAACTGTGTTTACACTATCGATTTTGTATGTATCGACTTAGCCTCGACAACAAGCTTGAATACAGATTACTCGCTAAATTATTAAGAGGCATTTAGCCCGTTTGTATTCTGTTAGCCAAACTATTCAGGACTTACAGGACACTTGCGAACAGAGGAAGCCAAAATAGTTTAAATGCCCATTTTAAGTCGGGACGAAGCGATAGCAGACTAGCCGTCATTTATATTTCAAATGAAAGAATTAGGTAATTATATGGTCTAGTGTCTAGACCATCGATTGGAGAGCAATGTCGAGTTGTTTATTCATTGGCAATTACTTTGCTGCTGATTCTGTTACGTGGATTATGGATAACCATGTCCTACTGGTGACGAGGAATAGGCTAATCAAGTCTCGGATTACGATTCTATTGTAAACCTTTTTTTGCCCACGCGTTTCAATTTTCCAAATCAGAAATTATGCGTAATTTTGGTTTATAGAACACTATGAGACGATTAGCACAACATTTGCGAACAAATACGGAGTTTAACAATAGACAAATCACTAAATAATAGTAAGAGACACAAGACAGAAAAGTATATTTTTTATCTCCTTTACGTATGCAAACTTTTTGTTTTGTCTGACACTCTGACCCCAGTTGTTAGCATGAAGCCCAACAAAACGGCTCTCACGGTACGATTTATTTGTAAAGTATTTCCCGACTAAATTTTATTTATATAGGTATAAGGTACTTTATTGTACATCAGAAAATACATAACAAATAAAATCATTTAACATACAATGAGTGACCTTATCGCTTTCGGCGATCCTTTACAGGCAACCTTGAAACTAACATACACATCTTACATTAGACAGTACCCGTTTATAAGTGAGTCAAAGATTACCGCTCTCCTATAGAAAGAAGAAAGAAAGAGAAGACGTTTATTTGCGGCAAACATGACGCATAAAAATAGTAGATACATATAGTATACGATTATCATTCAAAGGCCACCCCATGCCGATATGTGCTTGTGAGTCTGTAGGTACGGTTCAGAAGCCACTAGAGAATATTGAATTAACTGATACTACGTGCAAAGTGCATTACAAGCTCTAATAAGTAATAACCTTATTAGAACGTTACTTACTTGTCATAAGAACGTGTCTATTGTATGTAACGTAACATGTTAGAAAAGGTATTGAATGTGAACCAAGTATGGTTTAAAAAACATGATATGTAGTAAGTTTTTAGTTTATATTTTTATGAATGAAGACTTCAATGTGACGTATTCAACACATATCATTAATGAATGTGTTAAGTTTCTTTCTTAACAGGTCCTACGTGGGTGATAACGCCCCTCCGTGGGCGTTTGAGACTTTTAGGGGGGCAGTGGAAGACCCAGAGAAAATTATATCTTATGACTTTATAATTTTACACTTTTAAATATAATCGTGGCAATAGCTGTTTCAGATTCGCGAAAGATGGTAATAAAAAAAATTATTCTCAAAGTAATTTCTCTCACCGCCCGGTGTGGGTAAAATAAAGGTAGGTATAACCTATGGTTTAAAATTAATCTTATTTATTTATGCTAAATTTTAAGTTACGTATGCCTAAATACTATTATTTTTAACCGATTACGGGAATCGGATGTCGTGTGGATAAATGATTTTTATCTTGGAATCATGCTATGTCGTAAAGCAGTTATAATACAGACTTTGTAGTTTAGAGTACAAATTCTTTTAAGCTGGATGTGAAAATCCAAATCAGTCGATCTATTCTATAGATATCCTACCGTGACAACTGTGAAGTGAGCTTGCAGTGAGCTGTCATTCCACCTGATGCTGGGTATGGACACCATTGACAGTTCACTTTAAGCTCATTTCATCTATGTTTTCACGGTGAGATTTTTACAGACACACAATACAAAATGTTTTTTTTCTTTGAATTCGTTCTAAGCCTAAGCATAAGCTTTCATATCTTGAAAGAAATAGCTGAAATTGTATTTCCTTCAAATTCTACACATGCAGAGAATTGAAAGGAAAGCAAAATTACGAGCTTTCAGAGATGAAGTACGTAGTCGACTTGAACCCTGTGATTAGCAGTCACCACAATGCAATGACACTACCACAATTCATCCATCAGGTGGTAATCTACAATGAAAGGAAAGTCTTTAGTTTCCGAGTAAACATCCCCTGTAAACAGAGATACTTTCATTGTCTGTATTGCTCTGTAATCTCTGGAACTTCGTACCAGTTGAATGAAAAATTAATTATTTGAAAGTCGTAGCTTGTGCAGTGACTGATAAACACAAAATACAATGGCATTCAAACAGTTCATTCTTTCAGAAAGCATTTTAATTCAACAAAGGTACTTGTTTTCAAAAGCTCGTAACTATAGACTTAATAAAGCCTGGAATACACATGCTACTAGAAAAGCACGCTTGTTTGCTACTAGGTAGTATGCTTATTTACAGCATGCTCGCCGAGTGTGTACATTTGCTCATGAAAGCACGGACCTCAGAAGCATACTTATTACGAGCATGCTTCTTTCTAGCACGTCTCAGATACACATGCTCATTATTTAGTACTTATTCAAAATGAACGCTTCTTTGCGGTATTAATTAAATTCTTCGATGATGAATGAATTAAATTTGTTTTTGTATTGTGGTGAGCATGTATTCCATAAACATTCATAATTTCGGTATAGAAATATAAAATTTAAAGTTTTTTCATCGCCCCATCGAGCTATCGTGACTACGCAAACAAATCAAGTAGCATGCTCGCATAGGAGACGTTAGGATTTGCTTTGGAGCCACCCCCCTCTCGCCCGCGCCTTACACCGCGTGCGTCACAAGAATGCTCTTTTCGGACACACGTACTAATTGTATGCTACTATAGCATCTGCTCCGAACAAGCATGCTTATGTACGTAGCATGTGTATTCCAGACTTAATAGAAAAACAACTTACTTGGGAGATTTCAAATCCCTGTGGATGATCTTATTTACATGTAAATAAGACATTCCCTGGGCGATCTCTTTGGCCCACTTTACGATCTGAGCCGGTACGAAGCAGGAGCCGCTATGTATGTACTCAAACAATGGGCCGTATTGGCAGAACTCCATGATGATGCAAGAGTTGGGGCTGTTGGTACTGACTCCTTTGAATTGCACTAAAGGGAGAAAAGGAAAACAGAACAAATTAAAACGTGAAAGACGAATACACTGCAATGGAAGTGTCGTGTGTGTCGAAGACTTAATTAAAACCTTGAAAATAACTTGCACTACATTTAAAAATCGTAATATTTAGTTGAATTATAAAGAAACAAATAAAAATCATCAGGATAACATCTGTAATAAGCTGAAATAAATTAATTCAGTCAATACTATAAGTACTTCTAGTGTGTGATGACAAGTTTTTGGTGACTCAAGTTTCAATATTAATTTGTATTAACGCAGTAGTGAATCACCAATTACGTAAATTAAACAATTATGGATACAAAATATATTATTTCACATCATTTCCATTTTCCCAGTTTCAACCCAAACATTTACTTACAATCAATACCAAGCAAAAAGGGTCCAGTAGTGGGGTATTGATTTAAGACTAGATTCGGTATCTAGAATAGTCAAAAAAATATTAAATGATACGATATTAATATTATATGGATTTAAAAAATATTCAAAAAGTGGCACACTTTTTTATCAAACATTTCAAGTAGAAACTGTGAAAAAGCTTGATTTGAGAAAAAGCATTTTCAAAGTTTGATTGAAAAAAAAACACTTCTACTTGCTTATTACATAGATGTTGATTTATTATTGTAGATTAAGATACTCTCCATGGAATTAACATTTATAACTATTTAAAAATAAACCATTGTGATGGATCAGATCTTTTTGTATGATATGAAGGGGAATACCCGCAGGGACATCCCCTTAGGGGCATCCACGTCTGCGCCGAAGTAGATACTTTGCAGTAAGTAAATCCCCTCAGTTGCATATCTAATTGCAAGGAATAATATGTATAATTAAAATACCTACTTAAATACAGATCAGTACGCAGTATTAAGAGGACGCCTTGGAGATATTGGCGCCAAGGATCTCAATTTTTCTCAGTAAATACAAAACGGATCAAAATATAAGTTGGTGACCTGAAAGTTCATGATAAAAACCTTATTTTGTCAGTTTTCAATACATGATTAGGTAACTTTTTTAACAGAGAAAAATATATCAAACATACCTCTTTTTAAAAAGAGATTCACATATTATGGGCAAACGGGACCGATTTAAGCCTCTTAATTTTCTATGTAGATGAGTCTATACATACTCTTTAAAATACCAAAAGGAATTTCTCAAATTATCGTTTCTATCTAAATAAAACAACAAAAACCATTTTGTCGCTTATGTCCTTTAGTTATAAGCTAGCGCGCGTATACAATCCTCGCCCCACTCAGACTCTCAGTCCCCTCTTGACCATTGTCAGCGACGGGTCTGTGCTAGTCGGCTTCCGGACGACATTAAGCATTGCGCGAATTTATTTGGCGGTTTTATAAAATAAAAATGGTAAAAAAACAAAGAAAGATGTTCCAAAAGGAAAAGAAGAGCTTGTTTATTAGAAAAATGTGCAAGACGTCTATGTTTCCCCGCCGCCACGGCACACAGTGGGCTGAAATTCGTGTTTCATAGACATTCAAATCCTTTTTTGAAAGCGACGCTTTTTTATACTTGGATACGATCGGGAATACCTTCTATGTACCTGTTATGATAAACTTTTGGGTTTGTAATTGCAAACAGCGCTCTTAGAATTTATTTCGAAAAATATTGTATGGAGTCGACACAATAAATGATGATATCTCCGTTATCGCACAATTGCGCCTTTCAAAATAACGAACAAATCCAAGTTTGTAACGATACTTGCCATGGTGTTTGTATGTACTTTCAATGATTGAAGTTTGAAGAATACTAAATGATTTTCTTTTAGTATGGATGGTATGATCTTTTAATATGTCTTATCAGACTGACTCCCCCCGCCCCTCCCCCTCCCCCCCAGCCCAGATAGCCATCTATGACCATAGCTATATAATTATCATCTACGTTATATATTAAGACTTCCTTCAAATCCCCCCCCCCCACCCTACCCCTCTGAGACCACTTCCAAATTCCCCGTATCCTCCACATCATACGTCATACGCCACTTATTCGTAAGGCAGAAATATTAGAGTACCGAAAATGTCCCCTTCCCCCACTTAAAATCCAGATATCTCGGGAACGGCTGGGAATATCAAAATTCTGACCAAATTTTCCCCCCCCCTATAGCCCCTCTCTCATCTAGAACATATATTGGTATAAGACCCTTAGACCCCCCTTTTTGACCCCCCCCATTATAGACCCCAAAAAATTTCCTAGCACCTAACTTTTAAATTATACGTTATATACCATAGAGCTATTATATTATATTATACATTATATCCTACACCTCCCCCCCCCTCCCCCCGCCTCCAACGAAACCCCGTGACACACTGTGACTCCTGGAACCTCTAGAACATTCTCCGTTCCCACTGGCGGACTCCTGTAGCCTTCCAAAATCCTTTAAATATCCATCTGTATTAATCCCCCCCCAACCCTTCACGTTACCTCACCCCCCCGAGCCATAACTTCGGAACCAGAAGTCATAGACCCACCGAGCTTGGGCTCTCCGAAACCAGGAGAAAAAGATCGCTCTTCTGGCTCCGGAGAAATCACAGAAAAACTATTCCTGATCTATTTATTATATTTATTTATATAATAATATATACCTATTCGCCTGGTGCTGGGGTATATCCTGAGTGTACGGTGCGTGTAGTCACCATAGTTTTTAAGACTCTTGCGGTTTCGTCTTGAAACTTGCATCCTATTTAATTACCTTCTTCTTTACCTTCTTCTTTACAATTTATACATTTTACAATTATTATACACATTAGACAACTTTCCCCGTTCATTGTGCCCTATACACACAAACCACACAAGGTAGTAGGTACATTAACATACACAGCCCAAAATAAAAATGGTATTCGGAATACAC
Organism: Luperina nickerlii; assembly: GCA_963855955.1. Taxonomy (NCBI): domain Eukaryota; kingdom Metazoa; phylum Arthropoda; class Insecta; order Lepidoptera; family Noctuidae; genus Luperina; species Luperina nickerlii. The sequence goes on from OY979662.1 coordinate 8,395,792, forward strand.
ACCCCAGTCCAGAAGAGAAAGCCGGTAGCTGGCACCAGCGGACTACAAGAGTCCACGCCGCCTGCCCACCCGGGAAATGAGGGTCCTTCCGGAGCGCACGATGCGCCAAAGGGGTTATCCCTGACGTTCGGCAGAAAAGACGCTGTTCAGAGAACCCAAGCGGAAACAGCCGAAATGCCACTGCCGACGTCGGCGGGGACCTCTGGCGCTGTCGCCCGAAACACCACTCCCAGCCCCGCGGGCCCGTCTGGACAGGCGCCGGACGCCGCCAGGACCTTCATCCGGAGACCGGAACGAAAGAGGAGATCCGTCGACAATATGGAGGCTTATAAGCAGCAGACGGACACCTATGCTGCTTCAACAAACGACCAACTTCTCCAGGAGGTCATGAAGACCTTCGAGGATATCCCATCCCGAATCAAAGATTACCCTCAGATGAGGAGAGACATCAAGGCCTTCCTGGAGAAACAGTCGGATAAAAGCCTGCGGATCCTCTTCGAACTGAGCAAACGGATGAAGGCCCTGGAAACTGCGCCCAAAACAGCTCCGCCAAAAAGAACCATCACCGCGCCCTTATCACCCGAACTGCCGAATAAAATCTTAGAAAGGCTCGAAAAGGTGGAGGAAACTATGAGCACACGATTTAACGTCCTCGAAGATAAGGTCTCAAAAGGTTTTCAAGAAGTGACCGACCGCTTCGACGATAGCGGAGCCGACCTCGTCGACAAGGTCGTCAATAAGATCCTCGAGGTCAGCGACAAGGTAGATACAGCGTTAGCGGACATAGACCACACGACGAAAGGAGTGTTGGTCATTACTAACGCTGCCGCTGTCCTCGAGGGGAAAATCGATCACGTTGCCGGCGAGGTGGCCGCCAGAACCGACGGACTAAAAGAGGCAATAAGGGAAGCGGCCTGCGAGCAAAACACCGACCCACGGACATACGCCGATGTTACGGCAGCCAAACCCGGGCATCGGCCGGCACTTCACTCGATGGCGGTCACCTTTGAGGGCGGCCTGGAGACTGCTGACGAGGTGCTCGCTAGGGTGAAGGAGGCGGTCGATGCCAGGGGAACTGGCCTAAAAATAAATAAAGTCCGAAAGGCAAAAAACCAGATAGTTATACTGGGATGTGACACAGAGGCCGAACTTAAAAGGGTGAAAGAAAGGATAGAGAGCCGAGGTAAAGGGCTAATAGCAGCGCCCATGAAAAATAAAAACCCGCTCGTCGTCCTAAAAGACGTCTTTTTGGACAGTGAGGACGACGAAGTGGTGAAAGCTCTCTACTCCCAAAATAGAGATATATTCAGGGACCTGGAAGAAGAAGAAAAAGAAATAGTGATAAAATACAAGAAGAGGACTAGGAACCCAAAAACAGCGCACGTCATTATACAGGTCAGACCCAAAGTATGGCAGAGGATGACGGAGGCTGGGGCCCTTTACCTTGACCTTCAAAGGGTCAGGGTGGAGGACCAGTCTCCGCTCATCCAATGCACGAAATGCTTAGCATTCGGACATGGCCGCAAATTTTGCACTGAGAGTGTGGACAAGTGCAGCCACTGCGGAGGACCTCATCTCCGTGAGAAATGTGTTGAATTTGTCGCGGGTGATGAGCCGCAGTGCTGCAACTGCTCGCACTCAAAGTTGCAAAGGACTGACCACAATGCGTTCAGCAAGGAGTGCCCGGTCCGCAAAAAATGGGACTACCTGGCTCGGACGACAACTGCATATGCCTAAATTGCTCCTTGCGGCACACGTTACACACATAACACACACAGACACACACGCAACACATACAGGAACACACCAAGACAGCAACACAAATTGGGAGTACATAACAAAGATAAGTAGATACATGGAAACCAAAAAACACCAACAAACACAGATATATAAAACATATAATGAATATATACGTATATATCAAACACACACGACCCAAACCCCCCCTGTAAAGTTGAAGGTAGAAAAATCCCAGAATAAGAAACGACCTTAGGACAGATAGAATTGTGCAATTTTAAAAATTTTGTCCGAAAACCAGAAATAAGTATACATATTGTGCTAAATGTAAGATAACATAGAAATATTGTATTAGGAAATAGATATAAGCAAAATAGTATGTTAAAACGCATTGTATAATTACCAGTACCTATATTATTAGTTTTTCTTTTGTTAGTAAAATATATAAAAATTAGTAATAGTATGTTAAAATGTATTGTTTAAGCATATCAATTACCAGTACCTATATTATAAGTTTAAAAAATATATAAAAATTAGTATCTAGAAATTATATGTAGTTATTAAGAAATAGATTTAAGAAAATAATTATGTAAACACATGCCAATGTTAATAAAGAAGTTGTATACTTACTTAAAGACCCAAAATAAAGAGAAATAAAAATTAGAGTAGTCAGAATAGCGGGAGTCCCACCATCCATCCATCCATCCATCCATCCATCCATCCATCCATCCATCCATCCATCCATCCATCCATCCAGATGGATTGAAAACTAACAAAATAAGGTTTTTATCATTTCCAACAGTATTTATATTTTTTATTACTATTTTATAATAATGTAAGAAGTGAATTAAAATTAAAAAAAAACATGCATTTTCCCTATTTGTGCGATAACGGAGATATCTCTCTCTCTCTCTTGCAAAAAAGGATTTGAATGTCTATGAAACACGAAATTCAGCCCACTTTGCGGCATCGCGTCTCGCAATACTTACGTTACTTATCGAGGTGTGAGCGGGTTGCGGGGCGCGCGTGCCCGGTTTTGGAATTATTGTTTAACAATGCGTCGCCTTAAAACGTATTTTATTCCAAAAAATTTGATATGCCACTGCTACCTTTTTACTAAACTTTTCTCTTAAAATTTCTGGTATTTATAAACATCATACAGAGTCATTTACTATATGAACTTGTACATAACATCATACATCAAATCACATATTCCCGGTAAACCACTGCGTGGAGCAACTACGGAGAAAATTTTCTGAAATGGTTCTTGGTAGCGCTGGCTCCTAGTAGGTACAAAGTTACAAGCTGGGTTGGCTAGTTTTTCCGATTAGTTTACTCCCCCGGATTACCGTGAAACGTGGTCAAAGAGACCTTCCAACCTAAATATCATCCGGCAACACGATAACGTTGTGTAATTGCAACTGCTGAGAATTTCGACGGCGCTTCAAAGGGAAAACCGTATATCGACGCAGACCACAACAACCGGCCGTCGCGACGGCCGTTTCACTACAGTATATAATCTAATTTTCAACCTAACATGTCACCGACAAAGGTCACAATTATTATATTACCTGCAACTAAAAATTCAAGCGAGGGCACTCTAGTTAACAAACGGATAGTTATAAGCCCGCTTGAAAACAAAATTGCATATTGAATATCTCTTTGGTCGTAATTAGAGGCACTCCGATTTCCATTCAATATCACAATATTATTATCAAAGCGCCAAAGGGACCAGAGAGACGGATTAAAGAGCCGTTTGATTATTAATCTGAGCGAGAATAGCCGATATTTTAATTAAGGGTACCTGATTATTCATTTCCGCTGGTGAGCATTGCGCTTCATATTTTCTAACTCGTTGCAAATCAAAGTAAAAACATATTTGTATTTTTATTCCATTTTATCATTGAATTTTAAATATCGAAGTAGGCACGAACTGAAGGCCAATTCTCGTAATTTAAAACGTTCAAAATCTAGTCGCAGTCTCATCTCAGCGACAAAGAAATGTCAAAAACTTGTCAAAATGTAGGGAAATTTGAAGTATTTTTTGACATATTGAGACTGAGATCAGACTGTGAACGTTGTTAAAATTAGTAGAATTGCCCCTCTGGTTGCAGGGGCTTTGTTTAACTATACAAATAAATAAAATTGAAGTATCTGTTTGTAATGTTAAAATAACAGCTTTTACTAAATGCATATAAAAATATACGGTACTTAAAACATTTTTTTTATGTCATATGTTACGGCTAATCAACGAAACGGCTGAACCGATTTGGACGGGGCTTTCAATGGCAGATGATGCTATAAGGAGTTACTAAGTTACTTTTATTTTAGAAAAAGAATTAAGTAGAGTTCCGCACAAAAAAAAACTTACAAAGAGAAAAAAGACCCTTCCTTTTCACTGGAGGAGCGGTACCTACATTATTGATACCCGACATCCACGCTAGCGATGTTCAAATCCGCTATAAACTGTAAACGTGTTATAGACTATAAAATATATTCATATAGTCTGTTATTTTATACGCTATAATTATAGCGCGCTATTTCAAAACTCGGGCGCAGTCTGAACGCGGAGACGCTATAATTTAGCAACACGCTATCACGCTAAACGGACTTGATGAATTGATGATGCGCGGTAGATATTATTTCGCAACGCGCTATATAGTCGCTAACGCTATCTTGCTATCTCGTTCTGGCCCCGCTGTGCGAACGCTATCTTGCTATCTCGTTCTGGCCCCGCTGTGCGCGTTTAAACTTTTATTCATTAAGTAGGTTGAGGCGCTATAATATAGCGCGAAGTCAGAGCCGCTATAGCACACGCTATATGCTATTTACAAATAGTCTGTTATATTTTGGCGCTATACGCTATATTAACCACCACTAATCCACGCTAACGAAGCCGCGGGCACAGCTAATTAAATCATATAAAAGCTTTCACGTGTATGCGTTTTGGCGCTTATTGCCATTGACCGTTCATTGGAATAAAGTTAGAAACCGCACATAGCTTGCGTATTTATAAACCAGGCTCGGAGAGCATTATGTTAGTTTATACTTTCGTGTTTCAATCATCTCTTAATGATGAGGGCAGTTCATTCATTTCGTTCGAAACATTTTGTACGAAGGATATTATAGGTACTTTATAATTAAAAGGAAGCGCCAGGGCATCATCAATACAGCCCTCTAAGTTCATATAACCCTATTTATTGATAGTCATATGAATTTAGAGGTTTGTATTGATGATTTTAATTATGTAAATACATACATGTTATGGTCGCGAATCATATTTGTTCAACATACAACCTGACACTGAAAATTCGCTGTCCCCACCGTTTTGTTCCATAAAAATTAACAAAAGAACAACACGTTACACTCTGTTTTCTAGGTTAACCGTTTCTTAACAGATGGAACTAGTGATTGCAGCAACGGTCGCTATGGTCATCGATATGCAGCACATCATCTGGCTAAAAATAACACATCTGTATCGAATCGGTGTAGGTACAGCTGCCGACTTATCGGTATCGGGTTGGTGTCGTAATCTAATAATGTGAACATGCCCAATAGAGGACATTTTATGTAATCATTTTAGTTCACTACACCGTAAGTACCATAAAATTTAAACCTAAGGGTACAAAGTCGAACCTAAGAAAAACTGATTAAGTTGATCAACTGCAAATATTATATACTGTGGCATGAATTTTCCGTGAAATAGACGGCGGCGCATCGTAAGTAAATTAATACGTCGCGCTGCATGTGGGGGAGGCGGAGGTAGCGTTTCAAAGGCCTATAGGCTCGGGAAACCTCGCCTTAAATACATACACGGAAAGCAGGTGCATAGGTATCTCATAATACATATCTACGCCCGTATTTCTACAGTTAGGTTCCAACTTCAGACAATAACTTGTTTTAGAGTTATTGCGTTTTCTTGCAAGTGGATTCGAGGATCCCATCCCACTAACATTATGAACTTGTGAAGTCGTTTGGAAGATTCCAACTGAATGCGTAATTCAGTTATGTGAATGGCTGGAAGGAATCTTTTGAAGTTTGTCGGCTAGACTACATCCTGGGACCAATTTAATTAAACCAACATGTTTCAATTTTACATCTTTTCAATTATTTCAAATAATGAGTGCTTTATCGTAAACAGCACCTGTCATGAAAATGTGTAATTTATTGGATAATATGTCGTATTTGTCAATTATAAAAATAGCCTAATCAGTCTATAATGTTCCCACTGCTGGCCACGGGCCTCCTCTCTTCGAATTGAGGCCCGTGGGTGAGAGTGGGTTGTAATCTACCACGCGGGCCCAGTGCGGATTGGTAGATGGTGACATCTACCAATCCGCACTGGGTCTTCGATTTTTGGTTCTAGTACATGCCGGTTAGGTTGCCATGCGAAGGGGGGATAGCAGCCTTGAAAAGCTGGTTATTAATGGCAATACCGAAGGAAAGAGAGCACGAGGCCGGTCGCCAACACGATGGTCCGACCAAGTGAAAAAAGCTATGTCCTCAAGCAATTTTCAGCAGGTGGTGATAGCAACATTGGACCGGAGTAGATGGAGGCAGATTATCCGCTTAAAAGGGTCCAGTGACCACGATCCTCAGTAATGAGGGACCGATTGAAGAAGACATGCCGGTTTCGCCACGATATTTCCTTCATCGTAAATAACGCATAAATCCTTCCCTATCCTACGGGCACGTCTTCTCTACCATCACCGCGCCCCCCGGTCTACTCCTTGATATGCAATGGTCGCTGTAGCACCATGAACATGAGGCTACAGGAGCTAGTGCGAATCTTGGGGTTCATTCGATTAATCGAGTCTGGTTTAAGCACGCTGGGGGATCGGTGCAATTTATTCATTCATTCATTCATTCATTCATTCAACAACGTAAATAACGCAATGAACGATATTGAACTGTCAAAATGTAAGCCATTGCTAGGTACTGATAGTGTGTTAGGCAATTACCTCGCTGGATGTATTATACACTAGCTGACCCGCCACGACTTCGTTCACGTGGTATCCTACCCCTACCCAACCGATACCCCTTGAGACCACTTTTCCGACTTTTCTTATTTTTTTTTTCTTTCATAAGAACCTTCTCCTGACAAAAACAAACGCACCAAAAAAAGAAACAGCCAAATCGGTCCAGCCGTTCTCGAGTTTTGCGCTTAGCAACACATTTAGCGATTCATTTTTATTATATAGAAGTAAACCATACATATAAGACAGAAGATAGAATCCTTTTTCCAGGTAAATTATAGTTCAGCTTTCAGCCAGGCGGCTTGTATGCGGCGGCGGTATTAATTAACTAAGGCTATTTTAGTAGCCGTTTCGTGTTACTTCATGAATCTTGAAACCCAGAAGGAAACCGTGTGGGGTAGCTGGTTTAGGGCTAGAGTTTATGGGTAGGTTCTGTACCTAAAGGGTGCCAACGAACCTATTACTAAGGCTCCGCAGTCCGTCCGTCCGTCTGTCACTAGGCTGTATCTTTTGAACCGTAAAAGGTAGGCACTTGTTTTCACAGAGTGTGTACGACTACGAAGGCTGTAACAGCAAATAGGTAATAAAAATAAAATTAAGTTACAAATTAAAAGGAGTGCCCATACAAGAAACGTTTTTTATTATGTAGTTATATGTTAAGGGGCTTACAAGACCTAAACGCAAGTTTTCGAAACAATAAAAGTATATGATAGACTACAGTAAAAAAAATCAGAAAAATATATGATATTCTTCAGGATATATGCTAGATAGATAGTGTGGTGAAAACATAATACAACTAATTTGATACGATAGAAAAAAATCATGAAAATGCCTCTAAAAATTTTCTTTTTACAATAAAATCCATACTAAAATACATACAATCATTCTGATTTTTTGTCAGATTATTCTACAAGCAACATACTAAAATACTAGTGTTTTAATTTTTTTGTCCAAACAATAGATTCTTTGTAAATCGCATATTCTTATTTTCGAACAAAATACGTGCGCATGTGTGCGTAAACGCTGTGTAGCGACACTGCCGGCCGAGGCCTGATGCTATACGGACGTGTCGCTCTTTTCGCCGCAATATTTCCGCCAAGATTGTTATGTTTTTGTAAAGTTTTATTTGTAAATTCATTGTTTATTATTATTTGCATAATCTTCTTTGCGTAAATATTTTTATTTCGTGTAAATATAAAATACTTTGAAGTTAAAATAGCGTAACCTTGTTATCAATTATCATTTATTGTAAATATGAAGTGAAAAATTCCGTTCGGACTACAAAACGTTCATATAAAACGCTGAACATATTATATATATATATACGAAATTAAAAAATAAGAGCATTTTATTATTATTGAATATTTATTTTTTTAACAATAAATAAAACTATGAATTTAGAAACGTCTAAGATAGTGCAGTCATGACGCATATACGCATAAGCTCAACTTTTTCGACTACATTCGTAACTGTTACGTTAGCGTATGAGGCCGATGTGTAGATTTGTATTCAAGAGTCCACGGGTTCGAGTCCCAGGGATTCTCTAACCGAAGTTTTCTTTTTAAATGTATTTTGAATTTATATATATTATGTATTTATTATTTTTTTATAAATAATAATTAAAACGTCTACAATGTAATTATCTTTCACAGGAGAAACACAGTCGTAAATATCAACACGGAAGTTATTTCTAATGCGAAACTACAATTTAAAAAAAAACTAAAAGCACCTAACTTATTGATATTGGGCATAACGAAATAACAAATTCATCTAAAAATTGCGATGAAAATTATCACAAGCAAGATTTTGGTTTTTATTATTATTGATTTCGTTTATAATAAATAGATTCATAATATTATGTATGAATGTTAGGTAGGTACCTATCTTTGAGGCTGTTTACACATTATGCCGCAGCTGCAGCGGCACCGCCACTGCCGCGGCGCCGCTGCATCAGTCACCCTTGGATTTGTATGATGATGAACACACGGCGCCGCGGCGGAGGCGACGAGTTTTGATAAAACCGTAGCAATACTCGCCGCCGAATCATGCTGCCGCCGCCGCGGCGCCGCCGTGTGCAAGGGTTCATGCAAATCCAAGGGCAACCAATACAGCGGCACCGCGGCGGCGGCGGCGCCGCTGTATTATATAATTTTTTTTTATAATGTACTACAGTCGCGCGGTACGTAAACACGCGATAACCCCTCCCGCCTACAGTATTTTAATTTCATCAACCTACTTGAGTTTCTTTCTAGTTTTGTGACTGTACCTACAGTCACAAAACTAGAAAGAAACTCAAGAAGTTAAAAAAAATATTTACCTATAGGTATAGGTAAATATTTTTTTTAACCGACTTCTAAGAATGAGGAGGTTGTCAATTCGGATGTTTCTATTTTTTTTTTTATGTATGTTCGGACATAACTCCGTCATAAAAATATGTAGATGGATTTGCAAAATTCTTTTTTTGTTCAAAAGAGGTTTATTCCGAAATGGTCCCATTTAAATTTCGTAAAGGTCTGATGAGGAGTTTCGGAGACAAACAACGGAACTCTTCAATACATGCCAGTTTACCCAATCACACAACATAACATCACGCCTATACCCTTTAAAGGGGTAGGCAAATGTGTTCAATAGCTTCCTGTTACTGATATTAACATAGCAATTAGTGTTATATGAATTTGGGCGGGGTAGGTACAACTAAAAAGTGAAAAATATAACTTTTTTACAAAAAAAAAAAACAACCGACTTCCAAAAAAATACTACAAAGTGAAAAATAAAGTCTTTAATTTCGGAAGTCGGTGTCAAAAAACGAAAATGCAGATCCAACGACACCGACTTCCAAAATTAAAGTTAATTACTTTGTGTTGTTTTTTTTTTGAAGTCCGTAGTTTTTTTTTTTTGTAAAAAAGACTTTTCATTTATAAAATAGAAACACGTTGTGAATGGAATAGAAAGAGTTCAATAAAAATACATGGTCTTTTTGATCAATAGATTTAATTAAAAAAACTTATTGACGAATTCAAACAACCAAAAACAGCACAATATAGTCTCTTTGCCATATTATTAAGTAAGTACTTGTACTTATTTCAATGAATATTTGTCACAAATTGCACGCTTACTGCTTACGAAACCGTCACACCGTCCGGCGTCCACTCGTCACTGCGGCGCATTCGAGACTGAGTGTAAACCGAAATCGAGGCGCGTAGGTATGATTCGCGTTCCGACCGTTTTTATGAAGATAGAATACTGTATAGATAAAAATACCGTGGCGGGCGGTGCGCGGCGGCGCTGCCGCAGACACGGCATAATGTGTAAAAGGCCTTACTTACTTGACAAAGGAGAATGGGTAGACCGTACCCAGACACAAAGTTAATTGCAGCATTATGAACCCACGCACAACGGACCAAATGGGAGTCTAAGTGCGGAAAAGGGAGTCCTATCATCATCATCATCATGCAGCATTATGAACTATGTTGATCTTTATTGCCCTCATGGAGTAGTTTGCTTAATTAATCCTAAGACAGCATGTCTGAATTCACTTGGAGAAAAAAGTTATGTGAGGAAATTGAATTGATTTATTAAAAGGAAATATTTAACCTATTCTTTCAAAACTTATTGACCTGCTAATGATGGACACTTTTTGAAATTAATGAACCTCTAAAAACTTTTTGCGCTTTTAATGATGCACTTTTTTAAATTATTGAGCCTCCTTTTAACTTAATTTAAAATAATTAAAAACGTAATTTAAAATCTTCTATTTTTTTCATTTTATTATTGATGAATGGGCGGCCCGCTTTTGACCTCGATCACGCCTGATGGAAAGCGATAGATGATAAGTGATGATATGTGATGTTATTTTTTTTATAGATTGGAAACAGTGGTACCACAGGAAGATCACGATTGTGAAGTTATTGATAAAAGTACATATTCATCTAAACGTGTACTAGAAGAAATAACGGGATAAGAGCTTGACCCACCTCTTTTAGTTTTAACGTAACTCCAGAAAAACTTCGGATTATTTTTGAATTCGTTTTCCAATCGCTTCATATAATTGTTGTAACAAAGTTTTGCTAGATCATTACAGCGCTTAGTTATAATCTGCAGTTCAATTCTGTCTAAAGGGTTTTTGTAAATATTGTGGCGATTTCTGATCTTATTTTTGCAATGGGCATTGTTCATATTTTTTTAAATGTTGTAATTGAAAAACCATTTCGAGGAATAGCGTTATTGATCATTACGGACTAGATATGAGCGCCGATGGCCAATACCACGGCGGCGGCGTGACCTTAAAATTTCCACGGCGGCGGCGGCGTCGCGGCGGCGCGACGTGGCACGGTGGATCGAAAATCGGCTGTAGAAGACATAGGATCTCGATGTCTTAAATGTTTTTTTTTTTGCTGGAAATGACTTCTGCCGATCATTACTGTTCTATAAAATGTCATATGAAGTAATTGTGTGCACAAATGGAAGAGTAATAATTTTTATAAGAAAAAAATGTATGGAGCTGACATGAAAAATGAGGATATCTCTGGAATCGCAAGGTTGGCCGTTATATCCTTGCACACTGTTATAGTACTATTTATTTGTGAATTTTTGACATACTTAATATTGCGGCATCACTTGCGATTTTTTTTTTAAAAATCGTCAAAGTTAAAAAATAAAAAATGTTTATGATATGTACATTTTAATGCTTAAATATGGCTATACCAAGTGTAACTTACAATATTTTTTATGCTTAGACCAAAACATTCTAAGAAATCACAAAGTCGTATTACCTACTTATTTGAAATGACATGGTAATTATGAATTACATAATAATGTAATCTTGTCTAATGCCTCAAGTCCACATTAGCTAATGATTAATAAAACTTAATACCTATATACCTGTTAAAAGGATACGTACCATAATGAGGGTAATTAGATAAACGTGATCATTAGTCAATAACAATAAATGGTAAACTATTGTATGATTAAAAATAAAAGCAAATTATTAAAAAAAAAATATTAACTTAACCTAACCTAACATAAACAAGAAAAGTTAACTTATTTTATACTTCGTCACCATCAGAATCCACTTCAGAATCAGGCTCTACAATAGATATAACTTCTAAGAACTCTGTCGGAGCTTCCTGATCCTGAAGTTTCAGTAGTTCTACTGTTTCCTTAAAGTATGTCTGCCTCTTGTGGGCATCTAATTTTGGTCTTGTGGAAGAAATTAGAGGATCAGAAGAGACGATAAGCATATTGAGGATATCCTCGTTTGATGCTTGTCTACTCTTTTTCCTCGAATGGTGTTCTCTGAACCTCCTAAAGTCTTTGTTTCGGGCCTCTGAAGCTTCTTCCGAAAGACTTCCAATTGGTACAATAGCATTTTCTGCAATTATGTCCCCTCCGTGAATCAACAATTTGTGGACGGTTGATGACATGTAGTACCAATCATACAGTTCCACGTATTTTTCAGCGGTTGTTCTAGCGTATTCTTTAAATTTCGGCACGTCTACAATCTCTCCAGATGTGATAGCTTGCAGAATCACAGCAAATCTGCGTATTAGGTCTTCATCTAATCCAGTGATCGCTGCAGTTTTATCAGGAAATTCAAAAAACCGCCTTGCTGTGTTCCCGTCGTTAGTTGTGCCTGATCCTTGCTTAACGATGTCAATCAAAAGATTGAGATCATCTTTGAATCGATCTTGAATGAGTTTTTTTCGTGAATGCAATAACTCTTGATGACTTTCTCCTCTTGCAGACCACTTTTTGAAGTCGAGACGATACGCTATGTGTAGAAGACATTCCATCACATTAATGCGGGCATGAAGTGATGATAATCCGAACTCATACGCACCAGAAGAAATGGTTTTTGACGCAATGACATCTAACTTATTCATTTCTGTAGGCTTAGCCAAACACAGGTAGCAGGCCGCATTTGACTTAGCTTCAGACAGATATGTACAAATTTTGCCGTCAATCATCGTCATCATTAATTTGTGACTAATTTCATGTCCTTGACATTTTGAGGGAACGAGAGCTTCAATTTCGTTATCCATTGCAGTTTTTTCATTTATGACAACGTCTTTCGTTTCTTTCACAAAACTAAACTGGACTGGACGGCAATACATAGGTGAGCAGGGTTTTGGATTCACCCATACGGTATCACCGTCAGCTGTCAACTTTAATGGAACCAAAGAGGTCATAAATATACTGGAATCATCTTGACCACTCTCTATGTTTTGCTTATATCTACTTTGGTTAGATGCACCGTCAAATCCCCACTTTGATATTAATATCAATTGTTTATCTTGTATCGCATCAGGACTACGAATAGTTTCAAAAATTCTGTTCACTGTTAAATCTAGTAACGCTTGTAGTGCAATCTTAGCAGATGAATCCGTTACAGTCACAAATGTCTTCGGAGGGTAGCACTGTAGCTTAGCTTTTTGCACTTTATAGTAAGACGGATATATCTCCTTTGAACCTTCTCGAATAGTCGTTTCCCTTAATGTGATATATTGCCATTTCGATAGTTTTAATGAAAGGAGCAAACCCAGTGCTTTTTCTGGTGAAAATATTGTTGAAGGAGCTGGTTTGTTCAACATTTCCTTGATTTTTGCTGCTGCTTCTGGATTTTGGAGCATATGTTCAATAACAGATGCAATATCCTCACGACCATCTCCTTTCAAAAGTGCTGCAGCTGAATAAGCTACTTCATTAGGGTCATAGCCTATATATTCATCAGATCGTCTCTTCTTCTGCTTATTACTTAGATCTTCAAACGGCTTTCGAGATCTTTTTGTCATCGTTGAAGTTGATATCATTGTTGAAGTTGATGGTACAGGTTCAGGTACAGGTTCAGTAGAAATATTTTCACTTGTTGATTCTTGAATGAGCAAATTGGTTTGCACGCAGTTTGGCCAGTCAATATTTGCCTCAAGCCAATTACTGTAATCACGTCTAAAAACTTCACTTTTCCTGTGGGATCGTAACCATCTCTTTTGAACTGCCCGTGTAAATCTTCGACAAAATTCTTTCACGGTAACACTGTCTTCATCTGAAAGGCTAGAGCCCAGTCGAATAACAAGTGTGTTGAACAATATTTCGTGATCGAAAGACGAAGCATCCTGATTGCTCAGAATAACAAACAAATCCAAATTTGTAATAATGCTTTCCATTATTCACGATCACTGAGTAAAAAGACACGGTAGGATAGATGTTAGTATTAGAAATGCTCTAAATGAACTGAAGTTGTGAATCCATTGTTTGACTATTTATTGTTATTGACTAATGATGGTATCACATTTATCTAATTACTTTCATTAAGTTAATCCTGCACTAATTGCTAAATTAGCGAGTACCCCAAATTATTTTGGTACGTATCCTTTTAACTAGGTATGTAGGTATTAAGTTTTATTAATCATTAGCTAATGTGGACTTGAAGCATTAGACAAGATTACGTATTACGTAATTCATAATTACCATGTCATTTCAAATGAAAATCACAAAGTAGGTAATACGACTTTGTGATTTCTTAGAATGTTTTGGTCTAAGCATAAAAAATATTGTAAGTTACACTTGGTATAGCCATATTTAAGCATTAAAATGTACATATCATAAACATTTTTTATTTTTTAACTTTGACAATTTTTAAAAAAAAAATCGCAAGTGATGCCGCAATATTAAGTATGTCAAAAATTCACAAATAAATAGTACTATAACAGTGTGCAAGGATATAACGGCCAACCTTGCGATTCCAGAGATATCCTCATTTTTCATGTCAGCTCCATACATTTTTTTCTTATAAAAATTATAACTCTTCCATTTGTGCACACAATTACTTCATATGACATTTTATAGAACAGTAATGATCGGCAGAAGTCATTTCCAGCAAAAAAAATAACATTTAAGACATCGAGATCCTATGTCTTCTACAGCCGATTTTCGATCCACCGTGCGTGGCCGGCCTTAGAATTTTTTTTATCAGGGAAAGATTTCTTAAAAAAAACTTAAAGAAAACCGTATTAAAAAGCTTTACCTATATTTTTTAATAATTGTTAATATAATTTTACAGTCTTTTAAATAAAATTGGAGATCACGTTTACTTACTGAATAATAATCATTTCAATGTTTTCTAGTGACCGACCGAAAGTTCGGTTTCGGTTTCGGCCAGTTTCGGCCAAATCAACTAGTTTCGGCCTAAGTTTCGGTTTCGGCCAGGAAATGGCCGAAACTTTCGGCCGCGCCGAAACTTGAGTGTTCATGAATTATCGTCCATCGTTCGGCGAACTTCGCGACTAGCTCGTGCTCGCTCGTCGCGTCGCCCGCGCCGGCCCAGTTCGCCACCGTCCATCGTTAATCGCATGGAGTTGAGGTTGTGTTTTGCACATACGAGGGCGGTCCCATAATGAATTGGCCTAACTATGAACTAATGAAGGAAATGAAACGAAACCAATTTTATTTTTCAATATAATCACCATGAATACTACTAACACACTTCTGACATCTGTGAATCAACATCTCTTAACCTTTATAAAAATAATCACAATTTTTAGCCTCAAAATGACCGAAGACGGCCGCTTGCAACTCTTCATCGCTTGAAATTTTTCTTCCCTAAGTCTCGCTTTAAATTTGGAAATAAATAATAGTCAGACGGGGCCATGTCTGGACTGTGAGGTGGATGTTCAACTTCTGTGAACCCGCATTGACGAACTGCATCCTTCGAAACACCAGCGGTATGAACAGGGGCGTTGTCATGGAGCAACAGGACACCTTTAGACAGCTTGCCTCTTCGTTTTTCCTTTATCTTGTCTCGTAATTTATATATTAAAGAAGCATAATATTAGCCGTTCACGACTGTATTACGTTCTTTAAAATCCACCATCAATATGCCTTGAAAATCCCAAAAGATTGTGCACATCAGTTTTTTAGCCGATTGTTGCATCTTTGCCTTTCTAAGGGGCTTTTCACCCTTATAACGCCATCCCATTGATTCGCGCTTGCTTTGTGGGTCATAATACAAGATCATAGTTTCATCACCAGTCACTAGCCGCTCGATCAGTCTTAGAATTTTCGCCACAAAGATCCAAAAACTCCGAAGCGCAGCGCACTCTTTCCTGTCTCTGTACCGCTGAAAGAAGTTTCGGTACCCATCTTGCACTCACTTTTTTCATGTGAAGATGTTTATGGATCGCACGAATACGTACTTTTAGAGAGCCCAAGCCTAGCTGCAATTTCTCTAATCTTCAAACGGCGGTCACTCAGAACCTCCTCTTCGATAAGAGCAATCGTTTCGGGAGTGAGCACTTCCACAGGTCGACCGTCGTGGCAAATGTCTTCGACGGTTTCTCTTCCGAGGCGAAACTCTTTCACCCAATTTTTCACTGTGCTATAGGAGGGGGCAGACTCCTTATACACGTCATCCAATCGTTCTTTTATTTGGGCAGGGTATAAACCTCCTTTAAACAAAAACTTTATGACACTTCGATACTCAGTTGTCGACATTTTGAAAAAATACGCGACTCTCGTTATGCTAATGCCTGCTAAACTAAGACTAAGCATTTCATGTCGATGCGCGTTTCTTATATTAAGTGCACGATAAACGTACTATTTAATGCAACACAACATGTAGCGACATGTCGCGTAGAACTATATCAGGCCAGTTCATTATGGGACCGACCTCGTAAATGATTAGGTAAGTATTCAACTGTCTGTATGTATAATATACATTGTTTATTCAAATAAATGTGTAAAAAACACACCAGATTTCTGTATACGATAGAAATTTTAAATATGTTTAACCCTTAACTACTCGCACGAAGAAAATCACTTAACTGCTCGCACGGGGTCCGTGGTGACCCCAATTTGTATGGATTAAATTTGATGATTTCTTATTTTTAATGAAACACGCCAATAGTAATTATGAAAGTACTTTATTTAAACTATAAGACATAAAAACCACAACTAAAAATAAAATCTTCTAAGACATCAAAATAACAAAAATATAAACTTCTACAATAGGGAACATTTTTGGCACAATATGACATCATGTATTAAAATTTCATGATTTCTTAGGAACTAAGGAAATCGTCGTTATTGCAGGTTAGGCAGTAGACAATGAAGTGCTCATTACATAAAAACTTTTTGCATTTACTGCATTTTGTGGACACTTCGGTCACTCCTTCTCGGGCAATTATAGCACCGCCCACGTTTAGTGGTAGGCGGAGCAGGTAGGGTTTCCAAACCATGTACTTCCAAAAGTCGCCTTTTTACTATTTTTTCTTCCCCAACATCCTTTTATTCATCAGGTACCTCCACTAGCCACTGTGCAATACGCTCGTCTCTTTCATCCATCTTTGACAACTGAGGAATAAAAAAAACCTATGTAAATAACATTTTTGTATGAAAAATACAATAAAAAAAAATCTAAAACGATAGAAAATACCATTCACTATCATATATCATTCAAAATTATATCAATATCTAAATAAAAACAAAAAAAATAATAGAATATAAAAAGCTTACCTTTCTCAAAAAAGTTACGTAAATACTCGCACGGGGTCACGGCTCAAGAGAGCAGAGGCGCAGCCTGCACCTGCAGTGGTCTAAACGGTACAAAAATATGTTCTTTAGCCTATATTAAGAGGCTAGCGGGCGCGCAGGGGGGTTCCGACCGTTGCAAGTGCATTTTTTCGACGCGCGAAAGTGCGATGACCCCATGCGAGCAATTAAGGGTTAAGTAAGTTCCGGTTTCGGTTTCGGCCGAAACTAAGAGCAAGGACGAAAGTTCGGTTTCGGTTTCGGCTGAAAAACCTGTTTCGGTCGGACACTATTTTTTTTTTATGAGAAACAGCCATTTTAAGTTAATACACGTTCACTCGGTGAAATATTCGACTCGACTGAGTGTGAGCGACGAGCGAGCGTAGCGTCGCGAGGCGACTAGGCGAACTAATACGGCCGGGCCGCGCGTGCGAGCGGGAGAGCAAGTTGCGACTCGTCGCGACGGCGCGCCGCGTGTTTCACTCGGCGACGACGCTTCGACATGAACTCACGGCGACGGCGGCGCGCCGGCGCGGCGCTCATATCTAATACGGACTAATTAATTATGAAAAATAGTCATATTTTATTGATATTTTTGATAAAATACGATTGACCTTCTTTGCCCTTCAAATTACGTCGGCTTTGGCCGCACAGTTTTGTATCGTTACCTCAGAAAAAAAAAGTAAGATTGTCTATAAGCTGTCAAATGTCAAATTATTATAAATATGTCAAAAATATAAACATTCTAGTTTATATTACATTACATACATTATTTCAACACTCGACAATATTTAATATACTGGAAGAGTTATGGAATACAAGAAGTGCTTTGTTCCAACTTGCAGCAATAATAGTAATAAAGTCGCCGCGTGCGTTATTTTTCTATTTCTAAGTCGCCGCGTCGATTGTTCTAGTGACGATAGAGAGTAGTATATTCCTTGGAGGACACTTACACATAAAAAAACCATTTGTAAATAAATACGCTAAGATAGGATTCGATTATTTAAGACGTCTATTCGGCCTATTGACACTTTGACAGATGTGACAGTACTCTTTGGATTGATGACGTTGTGTTGACAGATTAAAATTTTTAATTATGTACTAGTCAGGCAACGGCACTAAATCTTTATGCCACTGATGACGTCACCTACCTTAAAAACTTACAATAATTAAATATTTTTTTTTAAATAACTATTGAGCCAATAATCAAAATACTCAAATTAGTTTCTCAAAATACTCTAAATTTTCAAAAATCAAAATAAAATCTAATGGTTAGAAATTTTGGACAATCCCCATTAAGTAATTTGATTAGATCTCGATTGAACCATGGTGGAAATTTACTTTTTTTTGGCACTCGCTTAGTTATAAATTTTTCTATACCTTTCTGAATAACGTCATAAAATACCTCCACCATCTCATTAACTGCCTGCTGTGCTTCAAGTAACTCATCCCAGGCAGTTTCACTCAAATATTTCCGAATTGGTATGTAACTCGTTTTTCGAAAATTAGGTCTACCGCAAGTAGTGTTATATGGGAGTTTAGCTTCCTTATTTAGAGAAATCACGATATCGAGGGGTGGATGATGCTGGTCAATATTAGCAATCGGATCCTCACTTTGACTCACTCTACACAATGAATGGTTACATAGTATAAGATCTAAAATGCGGCTTGAAGCATTACATACATTGTTAAATTGATTAAGCCTATTAACATACGTGAAATCTATCAAAGTTTGACTTAAATTGGACAACTTAAGGCATTTATCAGAATTATTGACTATACTTCAATCGATATCACCGATATTGAAATCACCTGCGATGCAGACATATGATAAGTTTAACTGTTCAAACACTGCATTACATTTGTCCAAAAAGTGTTCCAAGTACGAGATACGTACAGGTGGTGGCAGGTATACAGAACAGAGAGCTGCCCGACGTACAGATCGAGCCGCAGGTAGATCTAAAATTACCCAAAGGTCTTCACAATTACTTTCAAATTGTTCTGCTCGTTTGGAAATTATAGATTTTTTTACGGCTATCAAAACACCCCCACCTTCTTTACTACTCTGTAGACAAGAACTTTCTCTGTCCCTTCTGTATACAATGTATCTGTCGTCGAACAGCTCGCTGCTCAGTACGGTATTATTAAGCCAAGTCTCTGTAAAAATGATAATGTCATAGTTATTACAGCATACATTACGAAAGATGATAATATGCGTTTTTGTTCTCACGCCTCTACAATTCTGGTAATAAATTTGTAAATTATCGAATTTTGTATTATATTCAAGTTACAATTACATGTATTTTTAATTTAAATATAAAGTATGTTTTTTTTCACGTCAACTTATTTAGGGACTCTAGATTCTTAATGAGGATATGTTCTGACCCATCACTTTTCCTGACGAAGATTCTACCATTTCTAACCCAGACGAATTGATATCCTTTTTCTTTTGCTTGAAGTCTAGTAGCAGCATGCAGCGCTTTGTTAGAAGGAGACAAATTTTCTTGCACATATATTGGCTTCTTTTCACCAGCCAGTCCAAGGTCCGCTGTATTTAGTTTTTCGATGTTATTCTTGCCTTTATTGTAGTTAATGACAGAAGCCAAGGGTAGGTCACGAGTTCTTGGGGAGGCCAATTGGACTACGATAGAGCGCGGGCGGGCACTAGAATTTTGTAGTTTGGCTACACGGGTGCAATGATGGATATCGGTGTCGCTCAACTTGCATCCAACGACTGATCCTAGTTGCTTAACGACTGTATAGAGATTCTCCTGTTTATTTTCGGGCAAACAATGAACTTCAAGGTAAGTCGAACGTGCCTGTTGCTCCAAATAGTTGATTCGCTGGCCCATATCCGCCACTGACCTCTTAAGGTTAGTATTTTCTGTCTCTAAGTCTTTTACCGAGACTTTCAAAGCCCTATGTTCAGACTGATATTCTTCAAACTCCTGTATGTGAAAATTCAATGACGCCGTCATCTCCGTAAGTTCTTTCTTAATCGGTTCAAGCTCTTTATTTACGACATTGAGTATTGTATTGTTTATTTGACGAAGCATAGAAGCGAATTCAGCCTGTATTACTTCCTGGAGGAAATCGCGTACATCATCACGAGTCACAAAGGTTGCTTCAGGGGGCGAGTTCAAAGCAGGTCTCTTGTTCCCCCTAGAGGTGGAGACATTACGGGTTGGAGTATATTCCTTTTTGGAGGTATTCGAGATGTGACTCCCGCAATTAGAACACCTCCATTTACAGTAGACATCCGTGTCCTCGGAAACTTCCGGAAGAGACAGGCACTCAAAATGATACAATTTATTGCATTTGGAACAATTAATCGATTTTTTTCCATCCTTGCTGTCTTCATTAGCACAGCATCCCCATAACAATGTTGACGAAGCCATTCTAATTAATAGTCAGTCTCACAACAATTCCAATGCCGAAATAATTATTAAAAAGAAAAAAATGTATACTGTTCCAAGCACACTATTAAAGACCCCTTCAATCTTTGTTGGTAAAAGTGCACTCTAATAAAGGCCCTGCGCAATACAACGAGCGAACTAACAGCGAGCTCGCGAGAAGAACGTCGTATGCGCCGTGCTATCTGCGGCGCTTACGCGTTTTATTATAACTGGTGAATTACTCCTGACTCTGACGGTAGATGAATAACTATTTTGATACGTTTTTTGTCTAGAATTGATACACAAAGCACTAAGTCACTTATTAATTGTAGATTGTTGTTATTGATATTATTCACACGATCAGCACTTTTAACGACACTTTAGAGCACTTTTGACGCGTACCAACAATATTTTCTTAGGAGCAGTTCGAATGGGTAGTTACTCGTACAACGTATAATTTATAATTGCCGACTTTCAACAAAAAAAACACTACAAAGCTACAACCGACGATACCGACTTCCGAAATTAAAGTTATTTTTCACTTTGTAGTGGTTTATTTTGGAAGTCGGTTGTTTTTTTTTTTGTAAAAACAGTTTTTATTTATCACTTTTCAGTTGTCCCTACCTACCCCACACAAATTCATATAACACTACTTGCTATGTGAATATCAGCGACAGGAAGCTATTAAACACATCTGCCTACCACTTTTAAGGGTACAGGCGTGATGTTATGTTGTGTGATTGCGTAAATAATGCATACAAATGCGATGGCAGCGATCGCGGTTGATTTGCTGGCATTTATTGAAGAGTTCCGTTGTCTGTCTCCGAAACTCATCATCAGATCTTTACGAAATTTAAATGTGACCCTTTCGAAACAAACCTCTTTCGAACAAAAAAAGAATTTTGCAAATCCGTCTATTTATGATGGAGGTCGTCTATATAGGACCCGAACATAAATAAAAAAAATAATAATAAACAAATCCGAATTGAGAACCTCCTCCTTTTTAGAAATCGGTTAATAATTTTGTTGTCATAACTACTTGTTTCCGCGTCATCTATTGGAATACTCGGGCGTAATCGTAAATCGTATGCTGTATGTCATAATTGTGATGGGCGTCGTCGTTAGATGGCGTACGCGTCGATTGTGTATATGTGTGCATGCGTTTCTCAAGGGCACTTTGCTCTACTAGTCCTCTTAATAAAGGGGCGTATGTCTCACTAATGCCGTTCTCAACATACAAACAAAAAAAGTCGGAAAACTGGCCAAGTGCGAGTCGGACTCGCACACGAAGGGTTCCGTACCACAAGGCAATAGCGGCAGCAGAAATGCATCATCTGTGAAAATTTTACCTGTCTAGCTATCACGGTTCATGAGATACAGCCTGGTGACAGACAGAGCAGACAGACGGACAGTGGAGTCTTAGTAATAGGGTCCCGTTTTTACCCTTTGGATACGGAACCCTAAAAACATTCAAATATAAATATACAATTAGTCACTATAGCCGGCCAGTTGGTTGGTAAAACCCACAGTCAGCGCGTCACTACTAATTAGATTGTTTGAAGAAATATTTTTTTCATTGCGTAACACATTATCGACCACAATCTGAATCATTTTGAAGGATATTGCTAATCCATTGCTTCATAATATGTTTTTTTTTTGCTCAACAACGTAAACAACGAAATGAATGTTGTTGAACTGTCAAAATCAAAGCCATTGCTAGGTACTGTTAATTGTGACCGTTGATTGTAATGACGGTTTTCGTGAAAATTTACGACACCAGTTGGCACCACTGTGATAAGAGGTCACGTATGACGTTCATCATTCGATTCATTCATTCGTTCTTCATTCAGTCATGACTAAAGAAAATATAGGCTCTTTAACAGATGCCTGGACCTGACGTGTCAGTGCTGCCACCTGGCGAACGTCATTTCAGAAAACCCTCATTGAAAGTGTGTTACGGAGTTAGGGTGCTGACTTTCAAATAACCATAAAACGTTTACCCATTATTCCCCGCTTCATTAGAGGCTTCACGTGAATTTAGAGAAATTATTCTCTAGAAAACAAAGTATCGTTCGAAAACTGTAAAAATACTCCGTTTGAAGAATTATTCTGCCGTGCTAAACGCAAAAGCGGTATCTCAAGAAAAGCTAGTTTCGAGAAAATTAAAGTTTTGTTTTTTATTCTCTCAGTGATTTGAGGTAAAGCTGAGATAGGGAACACTTTTCTAGGGACTTTTTTATTAAGATACCGTTATTTGGCTGAGCTTATTGGATGCATATTTCTTTAAGCTATCCTATACCACAAAAATCAACTTTACAAATTTTTTTGAGATACCGCTTTTGTGCTTAGCACGGCAGTATTGTAGTGCATACTGATTTCTGAACAGGATTTCGATACAAACTGGCAACGAAATAGATGGCAATCGTGGGGAACGACATTTCCCCCAGTTACTTTTTATCCCGGTAGCACGTCCCAGACTCCCAGAGTGATTACCGGCATTCACGCGGACAGAAACTATTTGTAAATAAACGCTAATGACGTTAATACCTTTTACTAAAATGAACACAGATTTTTCGTTTTAGTTCTATGAAAAAAACTCTCTCAAAACTTCATGTCAGGCTTTCAGGATCCATTGCAAAAAAAATGGCGAATCGCATGGGTTGTTTTTTGTTTGCAATATCGATCGGCGCCCTGACAGCCTGCGCGAGTCTAGAAATAGATGTAATTTAAATATTCCGCTTTAGTTTGCTCTAAAAACTATCCTATACTAATGCCGAGGCCATTAGCAGCAATACTAAATAGAACATGTTGTAACATGTTCAATTTAAACTTAAAGGAGGAGAAATATATAAAAATATAAAAATAATCTAGATTATACATAATATTATTATTAAATGAACTTAATGTACCTTATACGAGTACCTAGGCTATTATTTTTGGTAAAAAAATGTTTTTTTTTTCATGTCTTTTATAACAATATTTTAAAATGTAATTTACATATATGTTTAAGGGCTGAATTTATAATCGACAGATATCGTGGAATAAAATTGACGTCTGACAGATTTCGTATGGAAGAACTGTCAAAAATTCAAAATTATTCCTCGAATAAAATTATCTGGCGTTGGAAAAATCAGCCCTAAAGTGAAATAATATTATAAATATTAATATACTTATTCCTATTCTTTTATCAAACTCTTATGCCCAAACTGTTTTTGTTTTTTTAACTGCGGTGCTAAATAGTGCATGATCGGCACGATGTTGATATGCAATCAAGTGGGTTGCTCAAGACTCACGATAGGCTGAGTAATTTACGGAGTCGTTTTAGTCTCGGCTAAGCTATGCTTGCCACGCTTGGTCCGTGGATGACCATTTTTATATACCAAGACCTCTCCATGCTTCGGAAAGCACGTCAAGCCGTTGGTCCCGGCTGCCATTCGTGAATCTTTCAGTCGGTCCGAGTCGTCAGAAGGCCGAAAGTATGACAACCAATCCTAACCAGGGGTATCGTATTACCTAGTAACTGGGTTGTGGAGGTCTAATAGGCAGTCGCTCCATGTAAAATTTGTATTCAGCTGCATCCGATTAGACTGGAAGCAGACCCCAACATAGTTGGGAAAAGGCAGATGATGATGATCCGAACTGTCTCTGTGGAAGTAGGTACTGTAGAGACTATCTGTGTAGCTCTACCTTTAGTAGTACAGGCTGGTTATAATTGCCGGTGTGTTCCATTCCAACGTTCAAGCAATGGTCAAATATTCTAATATGGTAGTATTGTTTTAGTAGAAGAAGTGCTAGAAATAACGTGATAATGTAAAGTCGTGAATATATTTTATTCAAGTCGAAATTTTTTTCAATTATATCGTGAAGCTACCATCTGCACCCCCTATAGTACAATATGATCCAGTTTCACAGAAGAAACTGTTGCCTGAATGATCATTGCATTGCCTAAGCATTATGCTACCATCTGCACCCCCTATAGTACAATATGATCCAGTTTCACAGAAGAAACTGTTGCCTGAATGATCATTGCATTGCCTAAGCATTATGCTAAGATTGGAGCCATTTTGGCCTGGCCGAAAGAAATACCGGTGTATTTCATTTCATGATTTTGTGTCTTTTTAGAGATCTATACCAAAAGGGTGCCAACGGGTACATATAATTAATCCTCCACTGTCCGTCCAACCATCAGTCCGTCCGTCTGTCAGCAGGCTGTATTTCATGAACCGTGATAACAACAAATACTAAAAACAGAATAAAATAAATATTTAAGGGGGGCTCCCATACAACAAACGTGTTTTTTTCGGCGTTTTTGCCTTGTGGTACGGAGCCCTTCGTGCGCGAGTCCGACTCGCACTTGGCCAGTTTTTTGCATATCGTTTGAAAAGGCGGTAACAAGTACATATGTGGTATAATTTATTGCATATAAATGTGGTTTCCATACCGTATGTAAGGACATCAAATAGCCGGGATTGAACTTGAAAGCAAACAACATACGCCGTGCCGACCTTTTACTATAGCCGCGCTTGTTATCAAGCTAGTTTGTTTATTATCCGACCGCCCGACAGTAAAGGCAGGGTTTGTATCATGTATTATTTGTATATTCTTTATACCCTCGAAGCATCATAACGGCTGGATAGATTTTAATTTACGAAGTGGCCATCTACTCTCTACATTGTGCGATGGTTATTTATTTTTATTCGAAACCTAGCCCGTTTTTTATTTTATAAAAATCAAAATGGCGGACTTTCAGATACACCACTTGCATGCCGTAATTAGGGGAACAACTAAAAAAACCTATGCGCATCGCGTGGAACCACGTTTCGGCACACGAAGCGTTAAAAGATACTGCACATAAATTAATAATTAAACGCGAAACACTACAAGAACATAGAAATCTCTTAAAACACGTCCACGTGCGTACATGTCTTTGTTAAGGGTCTAAGACCTTTCGCACGGGCTGGTTCAATGTCGCGAAACTCTGGGGATACTGGAAGTATGTCATTAGGTCAATGTTGCGAGCGCGTACCGAGCATGCCTCACAAAACTTTTTAGCCGTCTACAACCTGTTGGATCGCACATGCAGGCACGTCAGCATTACATAGAATAATATTTAGAAAAACAGAGGGACCTGTGGCTAAGTAATATCTGCCGCACGGGTCGATCGATCAGGTTAAGCTACGCTTGCCCGCGGTTGGTCCGTGTGTGGGTGACCGTCTTTACATGTAAGTCCCCTCCGTGCCTCGGAAAGCACGTTAAGCCGTTGGTCCACGCTTATCATTTGTGGCTCTTTGGCAGTCGTGACGGGTCGTCAGAAGCCCGAAAGTGATAACCAGTCTTACCAAGGTGTATCGTATTATCCAGTAACTGGTTTGTGGAGGTCAGACAGGCAGTCGCTTCTTGTAAAATACTGGTATTCAGCTGCATCCGGTTAGACTGGAAGCCGACCCCAACGTAGTTGTGAAAAGGCTAGTTAGATGATAATGATGATTTAGAAAAAAAGAAAGTC
The DNA here is from genome assembly GCA_963855955.1 of Luperina nickerlii. NCBI lineage: Eukaryota > Metazoa > Arthropoda > Insecta > Lepidoptera > Noctuidae > Luperina > Luperina nickerlii. The sequence goes on from OY979662.1 coordinate 8,421,930, forward strand.
ATTTCAGTTGGCGGTGTCAAAGGTTGAGCGTCCCAGATCCCAGATGATGGCCGTGTCAGCGGGTGATTTGAATAAGTTGAGCGACCCGTTGATGTGGCGATGATGAAGTTCAACCCCAAACATTAGCTTGAAAACAGACTGGCCATGCGCGTACTGCGCATTGGATATGGATTGTGTAGGTACTATGTTTAAAGTACTTTCGGACAAAAACTACTACGTACAGGCGTAAGTTAGTAGTAGCCAAAACAAAAAAAAAACCCCGCCACCGTTCACCGTTTTGAAAGCAGTGGTCATGGAATAATTTACACAAAAGCGCCCGTTTCCACTGGGGTACTACTGCAATATAAGAAGAAGAAGACCACTGCAATAGGGAAGCATTTAACTGAAATTCCAGGGGTCTATCTGCGTCACCATGGGTCCCCAGACCAAATCCGAACTAATGTAAAATATATTACCACATGCAAGGAGTAGGTGTGCCTCTCGAATCAGCTTGAACCTGTGCTAGTGCTAATGAGAGTACTACTAATAAATGACCCTGAGTTTGAGTTTATTGAGGCTTTCAGATAACATCCATTCGAGCATTTGCTTAATACACTTTCGCTCACAATCACGCCTTATTAGAAGCCTAAAAGTCACTCAAAGGGCATTGGAGAGGGATGTGCTTAGAGTTTCCCTACGTGATCGGATAAGAAATGAAGCGATCCGCAGGAGAACCAAGATAACCGACATAGCCCGTAGAATTGTAAAACTTAAGTGGCAGTGGTCAGGGCACATTACTCGCAGAACAGATCAATGGGGCCGAAAGGTTCTGGAGTGGCGACCGCGTACCGGAAGACGTAGCGCTGGAAGGCCTCCTACAATGTCGACCGATGACCTTGTGAAGGCTGCAGGAAAGGAAGGAAGTGGCGGTGCTTGGCGAAAAAATGTGCCTGTTAATGGTTTAATTGAAATAAATGCTTTGAGTTTGAAGGTCTATGTCCAGCAGTGGACTTCTTTCGGCTGAAATGAATGATGGTGATAATAACCGAAACTTTCAATCATAATCTCGAAAGATTTTGAAGGAAATTCCCAATCCATTGCATTTCAACTCTTACATAGAGCATTATCGAAGGATGAGGAGGTCAGTGTAGGAAACCCAGGATATATCACATTATTACGGTTCCGTACCCAAAGGGTAAAAACGGGACCCTATTACTAAGGCTCCGCTGTCCGTCTGTCCGTCTATTACCAGGCTGTATCACATGAACCGTGATAGCTAGACAGTTGAAATTTTCACAGATTATGTATTTCTGTTGCCACTATAACAACAAATACTAAAAACAGAATAAAATAAATATTAAAAGGGGGGCTCCCATACAACAAACGTTTTTTTCGGCGTTTTTGCCTTGTGGAACGGAACCCTTCGTGTGCGAGTCCGACTCGCCCCTGGCCAGTTTTATGAATACGTTTTAAAACAAGTTTAACGTAAACTTTGAGTTAAAAAGTTTGTTTTGAAATGTCTTTCATATTAGTTCCTTGTCAGAAAGTGAGGAGAGGCCATTTGTCCGGCAGTAAGATGATTCTAAGTACACGTACGGTATGCTGCACGTTTTATAGAAATGTAGCTGTTGGTTTAGGATGCATAAGTACATGGTAAACCATTCGAGGCGCATACGTCGACGTCTGAACGCGGCTTTATCAGCCAACACAGTTCTTTTTTATAAAAAAAATATAAAAAGAGAGATTTGCCATTGACTTAATTTTTCCTTTGGCACGGTAAAAGAAAAAAACAAGACTGAGATGATACGCGAAGTGTAATTAATTAATGGACTCTTGACGACGTAATAAGGCGCTTAACGAAGCTTTTTTTTTTGTATTTGACTATAAAACCTGGGAACCTTCTGGTTACGGAGATGCTATACCATGGCTAAAGATCAAAGATCCAACTTTTTGTGATGTTGTTTTTCTACGAAAAACCAGTTTTAAATGTTAACATTTGCCTTCAGTTTGTAAACATTTAGTCGTTATATACCTGTGTGGAAATTGAAGTGGGTAGTAGTAAAGGGGCTACCTCGAAAATCTAAAATCCTCGAAAACCTACTAAGCGAGCGAAAGTGATGAATTACTTTTGAAAGGCAAAAGAAGAATGATGGCTATAGTGTGCGTGCGCTCGGAATAAAACGACGTATGTGCCAAATCGAATTTACTCCTATTTTTTAAAAATAAATTAATTATATTTAAAACTACTTTAAGTAAACTTTGATGTGATAATTCTCTGTTTTAAAGTCAATTCCATTAAATAATCTTAAGCGTTATGCCATGATGTCAAAAAAAGTAAAAAAAAAAAATAGATAGAACATTGCAATTTTTTTGTATCAAGAAAAATTAATTGAATCGTGTATTCCTAACCGTGTAATGCTTTTACATGATACTAGACGAAAGAGTCAAAAAACATATGCCGAAATGTTAAATCCCTATGCCACATATTTAAAAAGTTACACGAAATAGAAAAAGCCACATTTTTTTCCATATATCACCTTAAGTTAAACGTAAAGTTATTTTCGTTTATTTTTAACATACTACTGGGCCACAATTCTGTATTATTCCCTGCGAAAACGTGCAAACCACGTCAATATCGTGTCTCGTTAACAGCAAGGAATCGAAATTTCAACGGCACGGACATTAGGCCATCCGTGCCTTCCGGACCGTCTCGACCACTGCCGCCCAAGAGGTCCACCACGTCGAGACTGTCCGCCTCACAGGCCACCTTCTGCCAGCGGACGTCACCCCTGAATGCCCCACGCCTGTACGCAATCTACTACACCCGGCAGTAAGACTGCCTAGATCAGTCACCAGCACCCATGGACACGCTGAAGTTGAGGCTGCACAACTGCAGCACCGACGACAGCAAACCGGACGATGGTGCCGTCGGAGCGGCCTTCGTTTGCTACGATCCGGGAGGAACTGTTGTCACCAAAAAGTATAAACTCCACAATACCTGCATAGTCTTCCAGGCTGAAGTGTTGGCCATCCTGGAAGCTAGCAAATGGGCACACAAAAAGGGACACAAAAACACCACAATCTTCTCGGACTCCCAGCTGCAATACAGGCGATCGCAGACCGAAGCAACACTCACCCACTTGTCACACAAATACACAAAACCATTTACACTCACACACACACACGCGCGCGAATATACCACCACACATATCCATCAAGTGGGTGAAAGGGCACAGTGGAGTTGCCGGCAACGAGGCTGTGAATGCTGCAACAAAAGTGGCCACTCGACTTCACAAAGCTCCGGACTACAATAAATACCCGATGTAAAATGTAATATGTCAAACGCGAATTAAGGCAGGTTAACCTGGCTAAGTGGCAAGCCAGGTATGCGTCAAGTGAGCAGGGACAACATACCAAATCGATATTTCCAACTACAGACGAACACCAATACCGAAAATTTACCGAACCAAACTTTTATCTAACTCAAATCCTGACAGGTCACGGATTTCATAAAAAGTACCTACACCGTTTTAAATCACTGCAAACGACAATTATTGTCCCCGCCACGACGACACGGTACAAAGCCTCGACCACCTCCTCAGGGATTGGAAGGTAATCTCTGAGAGATTTGGTATCACGGCATATGACATCGGGATGCAAACTCGCAAACCAGAAGTCCTACTCGCTTTCTCGAAATATATCATAATTTATAGCGAACTAAAATACTTCAATGGCACATAAGGAATACTTATAAACAAAAAATTTATAATTTTTAACGATAGTATCACCAATAAACAAGCAATATTTTAATAAATAAAATATACTATTATACATTTTTTAACTTTAACACTTAATATTATCATCGCCATCGCGACTAACACTTCCTAGATAACAATATCTGTATCAAATAGCAGATACTGTCAAAAAAATTAAATCAAATAATTAATGCAATATAACACCAAAATAAAGGAAAATAATATTGCTTCCGAAAAACAAATTAACTTCCTGCAATTTGTGGTCAAACAAAAATACTAAACTTCCGACAAAAATACTAAGTTTCTGAAAACATAATTATTTATGAACGAGCTCGGGGTGCCCACCCCGAGCTTAGCTTTGGTTAGATTACTTTAAACCCTTTACATAGAAAATAATAGAAATAGGAGCTCCGCAAAGCGGGGGGCTACGTCGACATACATAATATAATGCAAGAGCGAGCGTATGAGAATTAGAGAGATTGATTAGAGACTCATAGTTTTGAGTAGAACGTAATTTAAGCTGGTAGAAAAGTATATATAGCAATAAACAGTCATGTTTATTTTTCGAAGATTTCAGTATCTCATTCGGTCGTTTCGTCATTTTTATTCGGACAAAAGTAGTCGGAAAGTTAGTATTTTAGGCAGTAGATTTAATATTTTAAGGACAATTCTTATTTTTTTGTCGGAGCTTTTATTACTACCCCAAAATAAATAAAGCGAATCCATTTTTTTTTTAATCCGCACGTACATCATGTACTTTGACAGTTCAAACCACGCCATTGTGCCATGGAGCATACGTTATTAGCAGATGTCGTGATAAGGTAAAGAATTGACGTGGTTTCGACGTAAGGAACTAGGGCCCTGTTTGTTTTCCCTGACAAAATAAAATAAAATTCACACCAACAACCTATACATTCGTTTCGATTGCTTGTTTATTGGTGAAACGAGTAGATGAAGAAGTTCCAATGCCGTTCTTTAGTTAAACAAACCCTATATGAGTATGGTGGTAACTACCCTACGCTTCCGTTTGGCCATGTAGCCGATTAATTAATTGGCAGTAAAATAAAAAATAGCCTCTAAAGTAACATGTTGGGTTCGTAAGTCAGATTTTTGCTCGTTATAACCTATTCTTTGTGGACCACTTGATGATATAACTCTACAGCTAAAGAGTCACACAAATAATATCAAAATCTTTTTTATTAATCTCAGATACTGTCGACAATGATAGAAAGCTAAAATAATATATTTACAAACCAAAACAAAGAACAAAATAGCGAATTAGACAATTACAAAATAAAAATTTGTTTATTTAGACTTTTTAATCAGTCTTCTTCGTGACCAAATAGTAAATTATTTGAAATTATTTGTTATTGTTAAATAAGATCATAATTAATGTCTTCATTGTGCTGCTCCATCCAGAGGTATAAATCGATGGCTCCATCTTCATAGATGACCTCGTAATTAACTTATCACCGTAAGGTTGAATACCACTTGCACGTCATAAAACGTCAGACTCTATTTTTGCTTTGAGACCAACAATTTGAGAGTTACACAGCTTCATTTCAACCATATATCACGGAGACTCCTCGGGGGCCGCTGCTTCAGGCAGCATTGTCAACATTTTCCATAAAAACCATGCGTGTTGCCGTTTACTCCCCAACGCGCTTTCGGCGCCTCTAAACGAGCTTTTAAGTACTTTTGTCTATCGGTGCTTCCGGTGCGGAAATTTCGTGCTCTGGATTCGAACCTTGGTCAAGTTTCGATTTTCTGGGAGTTATTGTCAATTACATTGGACCATATAATTTTCAAATGGTACAGCGTCAAGTCTTCAGCGCCCATATTGTCAGGGTACATTCCACGGTTACAATATCCTCTACTTGCCAGCCTGGCTTGACCCTGCTGACTGGCTGGTAATTATATTATAGTTCGTAGCGATAGCAGTCAAATCAGTGTCAATACATTCCAACTTTCTAGACGCCCACATTTCCGACTTTAAGTTAAAACCACGCGAAACGTTTTAGTAACACGCACAGTTCAAGACCACAATCGTTTTAGCATTCAAGCTACATTATGTTATGCCGACGGTTAGATAGTTCAGAAGATAGACACTTATGCAATCAAAGAAAGTGACACTGAAGCAACTGATAATGTTTACACAAAAACCATTCACCATAAAGGAAATATTGAACACAAATACACAGTTCACAATGAAACCGTTTACCGACAACCTTCCATTAAATTAAAACAGATAAAAATGAGAAATTTTCATTGCCGTTTTCGACGTGCAACGTCAATTCAATTCTAAGGTAACAGCTTCCGTAATTGTAAAACATTTATTTTACTTAAAATACGAACCCTCTATAACTTAAACGAATAATTTGGGCATCACACCTCAGTAACTCAAAGTTGTAACGACGACGACCTTTGTAACTTCAATCATCTATCAATGAGTCATTTCAAATGAATTTGCAAACAAAAAGGTTCCCTGTAAACCATTGTTATTGCTTACACGTGTTTACCAAATGGCTTCAAATGTAAACAATACACTAAGTTCTCAGTACAGTAACTTATTTGTATCATTAGCTTTTAGCAATTAGCCTTCGTTCCGGGAACATCTCTTTGCACATTGGACGGAGCTCTGTAAGTAAAAATATAAATAAACCAATAAAAACTCTTTAACTTAAACCCTTAGTAAGTAAAAACCTCAATAACTCAAATTATTTAACGTTTCCCTTGGTCTTTATCTTATCAAGGTTCTACTGTATTTTCATTTTCCAAGACGAGTTGCCGCTTAACGGAATGGGCTAAGCGCGCAAGTTCCTTCTGTTTTTTTATTAATATACACGGAACTCTCTCTCAATGAATAGCCTAGCAGTTATCTATATTTTGGGGCCATCTTTAAGACCATCATCGTCCCGTGGCGGAGTTTATTGTGTGAGGTACATTCCCAGCTAAAACTCTAGGGAAGTGGTGGACGTGGTATTGGTAGCTGGTTTTTGTAACTTTTTAACAATAATAATGAATTATTGTTGATTGACTCATCTTAATAGAACAATGATAGCTCTAAATCCCCTTAAGACATTTTCTATACACCACCAGCTGCGGGATGTTACAGCCAACTCCATCAAAGAGGACGACGTCACCCTCACCAAGCTCTAGGAAGACTTACCGATGTTCTCGTGATTCAGTTTGCGCAGGTGCTTGACGTTGACGTCGTTCCTGTCCCGCAGCTGCTTGACTGCGACCAGTTCGCCTCTGTAGTGGCCGCCGAACACGATGCCCTGGGCCCCTGCCCCCAGATACACCAGGCTCGACAGCTTTTCGTATGGGATATCCCATTCTTCCTCTGTTGACAATGAAAGAAAGGATCATGGTCATTTTGGACTAAGAAAAAACAGAAGTTCATCCCAAGATGAGACTGTCACCAAAATCAGGGGCAGGAGGGGGGCTGGGGTAGTAGTAGTGGGGGGGTAGCTGGGGGGTGTGGGGGGTGGTATTGTGTTATTATTATTTTTTTTACTAATATGCACCGTAGTATATACTAACGTGCATTTAAGTGTATCTGTAATGAGCCGCTCTAATTATATTACGTTCCTAATTGAACTTTCCGAGTGTTCAGGCGGATTTTTGAGACGGGGTAGTAAAAGTAAATGCTAGTCTATCTAAGCAAATCACACTATAATATTATAAAGGCGAAAGTTTGTGTGTGTGGGGGGGGGGGTGTGTGTGTGTGTGTGTGTGTGTGTGTTTATATGTTTGTTACTTCTTCACGCTCAAACGGCTGGACCAATTTTGATAAAATTTTGTATGTAGGAAGCTGACACCCTGGATTAACATAAAGACTTTTTATCCCGATATTCCCACAGGATCGTCACTTATGCGTGTGAAACCGCGGGGCGCAGCTAGTGGTAAATAAAATTGAAGTGTCTGTTCGTAATGTCAAAATAACAGCTTTTTACTAAAATAAATGCATATGAAAGTATATACGGTACGTACGTCTGTCTGTTTGTTCCGGGAAGTCTCCGAAACAGCTGGACCAATTTTGAAGGGACTTACACTGGCAGTTAACTGATGTTGCAAGGAGTAACTAACGCCGCTTTTATTTTAGAAAAATAATTAAATTTCCGTGCTAAAAAACATATGAAAATCCGAAATGCACGCGAAGTCGCTGGCACAGCTAGACCCATCGTAAATAAGTAATTTGGACTTTCATTTCAGTCTACGAAGTTTTTTTGCGATTTCTGACTTATCTAGTACTCAAACCTTTGTTGGTCCCTCACAGTTTTTGATCCTTATAAGAAACAGGACCGATAGCATCAAAAAAACTTTTCGTGAAAATTAACCATATTCTTGCTGACTGTACTTTTTTTTTAAACTTTTAATTTTCAAATAGTTACCGCTCGTTACCTAAGATCGTTTTACGTTTTTTTCTGTAGCTACAACGGTTAAGCTGTCCAAAGTGCCCCATCTCAAAAAACCATCCTATACATATGTATAGTCATGACGTTCGAGCATATCAACCAAATTAACAATCGAAATATTAAATCAATGGGATATGTTAAAGAGCTCATGACAAGTGCATAATGGCGCAACCATAACAGTAAAACAAAGAGACTTAAGGGGCTTACAGGACCTAAACACAAAAAACGCAATTTTAGAAACAATAAAAGTATATGATCGACTACAGTAAACAAAATCAGAAAAATATATGACATTCTTCAGGATATATGCTAGGTAGATAGTGTTGAAAACATAATACAACTAATTTGATACGATAGAAAAAAATCATTAAGATACCTCTAAAAACTTTCTTTTTACAATAAAAACCATACTAATATACATATTTTTTTGTCAGATTATTCTGCAAGCAACATACTAAGATACTAGTGTTTTATTTTTTTAGTCCTATCAACAGATTTTTTGTAATTAAATAATTGCTTCATATTTTGTGTTGCGTTGTGTCATCGCGCTTCTCTTTCTTTTCTATACATTCCGAAAGTGACCGCGCTTTAGGTCACATAAGCCCGGATTAATTAATTAAAGTACGGAGGCGACGGTGTCCACATTCTCAGTATTCAATAATTACCGAACTCAGAGACGTGTATGGGACGACGAGGAACTTTAGTAGAAACAAAATTCGAAATACAAACTGGCCCGAGGGTTTAAGCGCAGGTCACACTGGGTACGCTAAGTTCATTAAGCTTCGTTCATGTAAAGTTCGCGTTCGTCTAAGTTCATGTATATTATAGAGTTATTTTTTAAATTTAAATTGTAAATAGATTACATTGCTTTGTATTTATCGTGAAATAAAGAAGTTTATCATACGTCTATATCGAAATAACGAAAGAGCAATAACCGTTATTTTTATAATGTTACGTTATAATAAATGGAGTATAGTCTAGTCCAAGTTTTCCCAGCCTGCCCAGCCCTCTAAGTATCTTTCCATCTTTCAAGGGGAAAGTTACCTTTCCTTTCTTTCTCCTCCCCCTCCAGTGTAGTACTGGTGCATCCAGTGGCGGTACCTTCATAGAAGCCAAAAAGCCCGGCTTGCCCTAATAAAATCATAATTCACAACAACAAACGTACTTAAACCTATCAATAAAAAATATATTTTAAAAAATACCAGTCAAACATTCGCAACACACGTACACAATAAGAAAATCAGCCAATCCCTCAGTTGGCCGTTTTTTTATACGTCGAAAATCTGTGGGCTTTCCCTAATTTTGACCCCTAGGCACGCCACTGGGTGCATCCTGTGCTTTTCTTGCTTCTCTGACTATACATTGATTGGCTCTTTCTATGTTTCTTTTCCCATCATATTCCATTCCATGCTATGCTGATAGGTTTGCAGTATTTTTGTTGAGTTTTGGCCTATTTTCAGCATCCATAAATTAGGATGGTTGTGAAAAGCTTTCCTTTAACAGCGATGTTTATTTTCCTGACATCTTTCATTATTTCTTTGTAGGATCAAAATTTCTTCCGTTGATTCTTATTTCTAACATCATCATTATTTCTTTTTTCTTATATCTAAGTAAATCAATTATTTGGCTCTCAAATCTGTGTAATCTTCTTCATTCTCCTTTTTTCTAATTCTTTCTTGACTTTCTTTGTTTCTTCTACTTTGTGTTTTCTTTTTTCGTTATTTACTGTGATAGGCTCCTTTGCTCTGTTGTTCATTGCTTTTAGTTTTGGATGTTTTTATATTTAAGGCTTAATTCTTGCTGTGTGTACTGGTCAGTCAACATTTCTTGCAGTATAATATCACTACTTACTACATATATCATTATCTGCCTAGTCTTTTCCCAACTATATTGGGGTCGGCTTCCAGTCTAACCGGATGCAGCTGAATTCCAGTAAATTACATGGAGCGACTGCCTATCTGACTTACTATATAATATATCTATACTAATAATAAAGTTGAAGAGTTTGTTTATTTGAACATGCTAATTTCTGGAACTGCAAGTCGGATTTGAGAAATCTTTTTTGCATATGACAGGTCAATGCTTGAGGAAGGCTATGGGCTATTTAACATTAAGCGCTAAGACCCTTAGGGAGCTGAGCAAGAAGAAAAAGATGAGAAAGAACGCTAAGAAAAAACGATGGATATCACACGTATAAAAAAAATTGTTCAAGGACATTAAGGTTTCCTCATGACGAACTCCATGTGGCTAAACTGACCGAATGACTGAACTGTTTTACAATAATTAATACATTTTATTTAAGTTTCCCAAAAGATCTAGAAATTAAAAATAAATTGATATATGCAACAGGCACTGAAAATAATTGGTTTCCCTCAAACCAAAGTGGAAATTTGCTGTTCCCACTTTCATGGGGATTGTTTTAAGCCGTCCACGAAAAGACGCATGTTTTTTGAGTGGACTGTACGGTCAGCAACTAAAGTCGATTAACACTTCAGTTTTTTTAAATCTCTGTTATTAAGCAAAGTGTTTGTTCAAAATTGCAGCAGAACTACAATGCAATTTTGGACAAATTCTTTATTCAATAACTGAGAATAAAAATAATTTCGTGTTAATCGACTTTTGTTGCTGACTGTACCTACACTCAAATTATGATACGTTTTTGAAACCATATGTTAACTATTATTAGTACAGCCATGTAATGTGCTAAAGTATTAGGCAAACCAATTATTATCTTAATTTTCCAATATACTATGGATTTTATTTTATTGTTTTCTAATTGCATCTGCGGTATGTTGACTTGATGATTAAAACAATAGATAAGAATTCCAAAATTTTGTTATGGTAGGATCCATATGTTCGTAATATACAAGACAAAAAAAAACAAACCAAAGAATTTACTCTGTAGTGTGAACTGTTTGCTAAATTGAATATAAATTCATTGAATTCAGTTGCATTCTGGGTCAAGTACATAGGTAATAAAAAAAAACTTTGCCAGCACATAATATAAGTAAAAAACAAGTAAATAATAAAATAAAATATTTGAAAAATAAATAATTAGGTAAAGAAAAAACAATAAAACTTACCAGGTCCTTTTTTGTTAAGATTTTCAAAAAACTTGTTTACTCCTTCACAGTAAATGGAATGAAGCTTCTCTAACCAGTCCATCTAGGCTGCTTACTTCATTCTCAGAAGAAAGTGCATAGCAAGCTACAAGTAACTAGTACTTACCAAAAAATATATATTTGGAAAATGGGTCAAGCTCAAGGATGTGACCCGCGCGGCCTTTTTCGCTAACATACAATTGATGCACCGCAAAGCGTCACCTCCAAGGCTCAATCTCATACCCACCCACACACGCACCACCCACCTAGTGCATGTACATAGCATCCTAAACATCAACAAATCAACCATCCCCATAACGACGCGCAGCGCAGCAGCCTTCAGCTCCGAATCTATTTTTAGAACAAAATGCATAAGGCCCAAACAAACAAAATGTGATTGATTAGCTCACCTTGAGGCTTGAGGTCTGTTTGGCTGAACAGGGAGAAGACGGTGGAGAAGCACTCCATCACGCCCCCCATCCATAATAATTTCTTTTTGTCTTCTTGTTCTTCCAAGGCTGGGAAACATCCTTGAAGCCTGCCGTCTAAAATCTCCGGTGCATCGGGGTCGTCGGGAGGACTCCCGTCCATTTTTCGGTTGATTGCAGCAAACTTATAACTGCACACGAAGAATTAAAAATGTAATTTACACATTTGTAATAGAATAACCATTCTTGGAATTAATAAATCAAAACAATCTAGCCACTCACTTTCTGAGGCGTGCAGCATAGACAAACTGACTTTTTTTTTCACTGCTCAAACAATAATTACTCCACAGACAAACGAAAAATACATAAATATTGTATGCGACTAAGGGCTGATTTTACCAAAGTCAGATAACTTTTAACCGTGGAATACACTTGACGGCTGACAGTTTTGGTATGAAAAAGCTGTCAAAAATTCAAAATTTATTCTCAATACAAGACAATATAATCTATATTTATAGGTTTGGTGGAATGCGCCCCAAGGGCTGTAATTTCCAATGCCAGATAGTTTTTATTAGCCGAGGAATAATTTTGAATGTTTGACAGTCCTTCTATACAAAAGCTGTCAGACGTCAATTTTATTCAACTATTATAGATTACCTGTCGATTGAAAAATCAGGCCTTTGTATCACTATGTTTTTTATGTTTTTATTTACAGATGTATGATTTCAAACACAATGTAAATTGTTACCGGAATAAATTGAATTGAATTGAATTGAAAACTATTAGGCAAAAAGAAAGAGTCTACCATTGGTAAAAATGCAACTTTCGTGGGAAAAGTAAACTTTTTATAATGTTTAAACAATGTTAGTCTTCATAATGTGCACATATCGAAATGAGGGAAACTAAGCTTAATTTTATCGACGGAAAAATCTTTAAAAAAAAATATTAATCTACAGGGTCTCTACATGCCAAGTATGGTAGGTACACACATACGTAACCCGCAGCCGAGTGCAAGACCTTTATTTAACATTTGATAGGAAATGTTATGATTGAGTTATAAACATGGTATTTTTACTTTTAGAAAGCTGATACGATGGAGAATAAAGTAATAAAAAGGGTAGGTAATCGAGGCTTTTATTGAGAAATTTTACAATTACTGTAAATATTTATGAAAAGAAATCTAATGTTTATTAAAAAACATCCTTTAGTTTTTATTTTATGAGGACGCTCTGTTATTTCCAGTCATTACTAAGTTTGTTTCATCGTGACAGAGCGTTTAGGTTAAATGTCTAAATACACTATGCCGAAGGTAAGCGACCGAAGTTCGGCATGATTACGCCTGCAATGCTATTTAAGGCGAAAGCGCCAGGGTAGCCCGCGAAATTCAATTTTTTTTAGGTTTTTTAGAATTTGCTGGTCAGTATTAGGTTGTACGTTGATTAATATATGAATCGCGGCCGTAAGAAATATGTGTTTACAGAATTATAATCATTATAGTCATCAACATAACTCTCTAAGACCACGTAAGTCCCAAGAATAACTGTTTCATGAAATCATCATTCTTTGGACTTACGTGGCGACAGTAAAATAACATTTAAGGATTTAACGTCAAGACAAAAAAAAATGACAAAATTATAAAATGGATTAACTACGAAAGACATAATAAATAAAATAAATGAAGAAAGAAAGAAATTATAAGAATAAGAAATTCTACACGGAAGACAAGGCGGAATGGTCAAAAGACTATAGCCTGCCCTTCGGGCGAATTAAAAAAAAAACAATGCCAATGTCAAAACTGACTGACAAGACAAACTTATTAATTTAATCATTTATCCTCCTGTGTTTGGTGGCTAACCCGAGTACACTTGACATTGGCTAAATTGTGGTGGTTTTTCCGCAAAAGCCATTAAACGAAGAGAAGAAGAAGAATTTAATCATTTAATGTCCACATATCGATGTCGATTGGCGGTGCCAAAGAGTAATATATACTGACGCACTACGCAGGTTCTCAGCGCCAGGTAGCTCGATTCGATTAGTACCTAGCTGGGGGCAAAAGTCAAACAGCGGTCCGGTGTCCAGTTGAAATTGAATTTATGATAATTTTGTTCAGATTGCCTTACCTACTTCTCTCGGTAAGGATCCGCTAAGGTATCTCTAAGTATATTTATGAACAGCCTATCGCGAAATCCAATTGTAGTGTTTATTTTGTGAGCTGAAGTGAAATTCTTGAGTGAAATGAATAAATCATTATCTTTAAAAGAGTTATACGAAATGTACAAACGATGGGTGGTTAGCAATCCTGGTGTAGTGACGGATGTCGAGACAGTAGCGACGTGGTCGTCTTACTTCGTGGCGGGGAAGATAAATAAATCGCCAATAGTGTCCGAGTTGGTTTACTCGCTGTCCAAACTCGTGTCACTGTTCAATGACAGGCTTATAAGAGAGGCTTACGGTACGGACGAGCCTTTTTACGGGCTCCGGGAACAGATCAAGCTGTGGCTGACAGTCGTCCACTACTGTGAAGTGTTCGTCGAGCTGCTGGTGAAGAACAGATGGGGCACGCGAGGGAAGTGGACCATAGCTACCTTACTCCAAGTATTCAAGTGCTCCTCGGCACTTATCCTGCTGTTCAGGTTCAAAGAGCTACCTGTGGCACATCCTCCAATAGCTGTGTTGCAAAGGAAGAAGTTCACAGAAGGTAAAGAGACAGATGAGAACTCCAATTCATTCTTCACTCTTCGGAGATCGGGACGCGTCATTCGACGTGTGGATGGCGCCCCCTCAGTAGCATTCCGAGACTGGGAGCCTGTGAAGATAAAGGATGACAGACCTGGAGCAGCTGTGAACGTGAAAGATTTGATTTATGCTGAGTCACTACACATTCTGAAGCCTTTAATACATTTAGCATCTATGAGAGTGTTTGGAACAAAGGCATGGAAACAGTGGGTCGTAGCTCTGTGCGTGGATATAGCAAGTATGAAAATGTACAGCAAATACATGAAGGATTTGTCTTATGACCAACGGCTGGAGATAAGCCGTAGAAAGTTAAGCCTAGTTTTATATTTACTAAGGAGTCCGATGTACAATGGTTATTCAAAGAATGTTATTGAGAATGCTTTGAACTCTATGACAAACAAGGTACCTGCCATGTCATTTATTTGTGGACCAATCATCCAGTACTTGAGCCATTGGCAAGATATTTACTTCTATATGTGGGCTTCATAGAAAGGTTGTTATATTAATGGATATGGAAATCATAATTTTGACATTACATATAGATATTTTAGATGGTGTAGTTTAAATAAGGTTTTTGTTATGTATTCATGACAATTTATAATTGTTGCATACAATTTTATGGTTGTTGAACTTGGTATATTGTGTTCACAACACCACATCATCTTTGACACCTTGTTGAACCTGCGGGGTAATTGTGTAATACACTAACCATAGGAATAACTTTCATTTTGACAGTTCCACAACATTCATTGTGTTATTTACGTGGTAGAGCAGACCCATTTTTCGAACAATATGAAGCAATGAATTAACATTATCCTTCAAAATTATTCAGATTGTCATTGGTGGTGTGTGTTACACAATTAGTGAGCTGATGATTTAGCAGAAGTTAGTAATATTTGAATGTAACATTAGTTCATGATTATTTTCACAACCATTTGTAAAAAAACATCAGTGAAATGGCTGCTGAACTAAATCAACAATTAATCTTTTGGATTTTGTTTTTTTTTTTAATTTCTCCTATTTAATTATGTAATTGATGTTGATTTGTTCTTTATTATAATTAATCTTCTGTTGTAAGTTCACAAATGTCAATAGTATGCTAAAATCTATGCTATCAAAATTAAAGTAGGATGGAAATAACTAATCTTATAGTCAACACTTTGTAATAACAGAAACTGGTAGGTATTGGAGCATGGAGATTGGGACAAGGAAAGAGTGGCCTATGATCAGCTGTGGGTGAAGTCCACAAATGATTATGATAAATAACAGACACTCACTTTAACCGTGTTGCATTAAGGCGAAAGCGCCAGGGTAGCCCGCGAAATTCAATTCTTTTTAGGTTTGTTGGAATTTGCTGGTCAGTATTAAGTTGTACGTTGATTAATATATGAATCGCGGCCGTAAGAAATATGTGTTTACAGAATTATAATCATTAAAGTCATCAACACAACTCTCTAAGACCACGTAAGTCCAAAGAATAACTGTTTCATGAAATCATCATTCTTTGGAGTTACGTGGCCTTAGAGAGTTGTGTTGATGACTTTAATGATTTTAATTCTGTAAATACATATTTGTTACGGCCGCGAATCATATTTTGATCGACGCACAACATAATACTGACCAGCAAATTGCAAAAAACGTAAGAAAATTTGCATTTCGCGGGCTACCTTAGCGCTTCCCCCTTAATGAAGTGTTAGACACTTCAAGTGAAGGTCAGACCAACTCTTGCTTTGATCAGTCAATTTTATTACACTTCTCTGTCAGAAACTACTACTTTCGTAATGACAATAAAATAGGGTTGTATGTATTAAGTTTTGGTTCTATTTGCAATAACCAGATATTAGTGTATTTTCTTATTTTCAATGTAATGTTGTCACATAGTATTGTGATGCTCCAACTTTAAAATGGACTTTCGCCTCTGTACCTCGCTCAAGACTCAAGCATTACTTAATGTAGTACATCGAAATTGTGAGTGTACTTTTTAGATTTGCCTAAATTTATTGCAGTTATATGGTACCTTCTGTGTACCTTTCCGTACCTCTCCTGGAAATCTGTGTACCTACACCCATCCAATGATATTTAAAAAATTAGATACACCCGCCTTCATGATGTCAGAACCGTGGGTGTACTGCTAACCAATATTTATGTAGCTAAGTACACTGTATAAGCAGATTTGGTACCTCTTATATACCTGCAGAAATACGTATTTAATGAGCAGAATACTGTAAGGTTATGTTTAAAGTACATGTTTAATGTCCAGAGGTTCCGGGTTCGATTACCGAAGATTATTATTTATTCTTTGACGTCGTTACTATTTTATATAATAGTAACAACGTCAAAGAAAGAAAATGGTTTTTTTTACTTTTCGCCGCAACCTTACAGTATATTGTATATTTAATAAGTACTTGTTTCTGCACTGTACAAGAGGTACCAAATGTACCTATACCTTGCACTTAGCTACATAATTATATTGGTTAGCAGTACAACAGCGGTTCTGACATCAGGATACCTAATTTTGTACCTAATTTTAAAAATATCATTGTACGGGTGTAGGTACTTACACAGATTTTCAGGAGAGGTATGTAAAGGTACACAGAAGGTACCATATAACTGCAATAAATTTAGGCAAATCAAAAAAGTATACCCGCAATTCTGAATCAGAATAAACTGTAGATCAGAATTTCTGATCTACAGTTTAAAGCCATTCAATTGTATTGTGTCGATGGCACGACACCATTTTTAAATTTTGTTGGCCCAAAACTTTGCCACTTCCACGGCGTTGTTGGTGGCAACGCAGAGATTGCTAAGGCTGCATTTTTTGGGGCACAGAGGGCAGGATAGGGATATAGTTTGCGCCACAGCTCCACATCCACACCCTTCTGGCGTACCATTCCAAATTCAATTGGTTGAAACTCATGATGGTTGACTCTTGAGTGAGGTTCTGTAATACGGGCGTTAAAACTCAATTCAACCAATCTCAAGGCTCCTATAATACCGGCCCGTTTTGCATTTATTATGTATTTATGTCACATCTCTTCATGTATAGCTAGACTGGTTTATCTCATAACCTTCAATCATTATCCAGTATTTGCGCGTAATATTTACACATATATGACACATCCTTATTACTTGTGCGTATGTACGGTCAGCCTCAAAAAGATGTCAACATCAACAAGAATTCATTGAATTATCTACAATCTTTGTTAACAATAAAACATATTTTACATTGGGTAAATAAGTACTACACATTGATACAATATTATCGAATACAAATAGGAGGCAATCAATTTAATTCTTGTCGATGTATTGTTACTCGGTTTAACCTGTGTTTATTTTGTTACTTGCTACGATTTAATCAGCTTAGCCTAGACCAAACTAGTTAGATTAGACTAGCAAGATTATCTGGGCCTGTAGGATAACACGGTTTGGCCTGAAATTGGGTTTGGCCGGTAACATATATGTATCTGTTTGATACTGACTACTAGAAAGAAACAAGGATGTACTCAATGAATGAATGAATCGTCTATTGCATTCCACTATGTGTGCTTAGGTTCTAACTTAAAATTTTATGAAATCATTGTCGACCCTTCCGGACACAGCAAAATTGTTGTAGGTGAGAAGAAGCTTTAAAAACTTTACTTATCAGTAGATACCGGATTATACGAGGGCGGTCCCTTAATGAATGAACTAATGAAGTAAATGAAACGAAACCAATTTTATTTTTCAATATAATCACCATGAATACTAACAGACTTCTGACATCTGTGAATCAACATCTCTAAACCTTTATAAAAATAATCTCAATTTTTATCCTCAAAATGACCGAAGACGGCCGACTGCAACTCTTCATCGCATGAAAATTCCATTGATTCGCGCTTGCTTTGTGGGTCATAATACAAGATCCATAGTTTCATCACCAGTCACTAGCCGCTCGATCACAGTTTTTGAATTTTCGCCACAAAGATCCAAAAACTCCGAAGCGCAGCGCACTCTTTCCTGTCTCTGTACCGCTGAAAGAAGTTTCGGTACCATCTTGCACTCACTTTTTTCATGTGAAGATGTTCATGGAATGCACGATGAACGATACTTTTAGAGAGCCCAAGCCTAGCTGCAATTTCTCTAATCTCCAAACGGCGGTCACTCAGAACCTCCTCTTCGATAAGAGCAATCGTTTCGGGAGTGAGCACTTCCACAGGTCGACTGTCGTGGCAAATGTCTTCGACGGTTTCTCTCCCGAGGCGAAACTCTTTTACCCAATTTTTCACTGTGCTATAGGAGGGGGCAGGCAGACTCCTTATACACGCCATCCAATCGTTCTTTAAACAAAAACTTTATGACACTTCGATACCAGTTTTCGACATTTTGAAAAAATACGCGATTTTCGTTATTCAAATGCCTGCTAAATTAAGAGCATTTCATGTCGATGCGTGTTTCTTATATTAAGTGCACGATAAACGTACTATTTAATGCAACACAACATGTAACGACATGTCGCATAGAACTATATCAGGCTAGTTCATTATGGGACCGACCTCGTATATGCAAATTAAAATGGCCGAAATATACATGCAAATATGCTTCATAAATGCTCTAAATATGCAACAAAATCGCCAAAAAGTGCCAAAATAAGCATTAAATTTTTAAAAATTTATCAAAACAATGTTATTTTTGTTTAGGTACCTAATAAAAGTAAGAGAACAACAAGGGCTCAAAATTTTTACTACAAAAACATTACAAATTACTTAAGTACTTACTAGATATTAACAAGATATTATAATTTTTGGTCTTTATATAATATACTCAGTAATAAAATTGTGCCTTCTATCCCATATTTCCTTTTTTAATGTTTATATTAAATTACATTTTTGTGTAAAATGTCTAGTAAATGATGGAAAACACGCAACAATTACCAGATTTAAGGTGGAACAAGTTGCATAAAATCCGGTCTCTACTTAGCAGTCTTCTGAACGAAATCTAATGTTATTTTATTAAATATATAATTATATCTCTGTTAACTAGTTAATATTTTCAGCAACATCGCCCTCTAACACAAAACATGAAATATCAATTAAATAGGTAGATACCAAGCCTGTATTTCCTGCTTGGGTAGGCAGTAGAGGACCTTGTACTCCCAATTCTTTTTTTTAATGGGGTTTGAAGTACAGACTGTACAGACGCACATCAAGCTACTACAATCTGTCAAATTTCTTTTATAGATTTTCAACTTTATCGCTAAAGCATAAGGTTCAAAGTTGATTGGGAAAATTTTACAGTTTCGGGTAGCTTGATGTGCTGACGTCTACATGAGGGACTAAAAAAGTATACAAGTACATTAGGTATTAATTACTTGGTGTAGGTACAGTCGCCGTCAGATATATTGTAGCAGACAAGGTGACCAAATACTTCTGAACAATTTAAAATGTCAATAAGTTCCATACACTACAAGTTACCATTAATATCTGAACATTCATTACTTCATTAATATCTGAGCAGATGCTTGTCAATAATTTCTATACACACAACTAACCAAAAATATCTGAACACTTACAACGTCAAGTGTATCTACGCAGACAAACGTTGAGCTTACCTAATTCATTACTGCATGATATAAAGGACGAACCAAAAACGACTATCCACTTGACTATCTGTGGTTAGTCCAGTCATTTGGTAGTTTTACCTGGAAAGTTTTTAAACTGGTGATTTTATTGAGTTCGACGTGCTCTCTTCGAATTTTCACATCGTCGCTCATTGTTTTATCTTTGCCGCTCGCACCGCCATATTTGAACAATGGCGCCTAATAACAAGTTTTAGACAATATCTCCTTTCTGACTCATTCTACGATAAAACATTAATGTAAAAAAATTAAACTAGAGAAAATTTCCTTCAATTTATGTGTTTAAAATTTTTTGTAAAATCAATAGTTTTGGCGTACGAGCGCCGCAAACTATTATTCATCTTATATACCAACAGGTGTTTTTAACTGTTATAGCGCCATTTTTCCAATATGGTGGTGCGAGCGGCAAAGATAAAACAATGAGCGACAAAGTGAAAATTCTAAGAGAACACGTCGAACTCAATAAAATAACCAACCTTCAAAACTCCCGAATAAAATTCCAGGTTCCACACCCTTTTTGAACACCAAATGACTGTTCTAAGTATAAATACGATGAAAAGGGAATACAAATTGTATAGAAAATCATTTGTTTAGGATACAACTGATATTTTATGTTAATGTCAAACTATTGATAGAAAATAGATCTTGGTTTCGTAATGAAATTATAAATTATTGTAAATATTTTTTTATTTGTGACAACATACGTACCTATATAAAATATTAGTATTTTGTGTAATGTTGTAAGTGTTCAGATATTTTTGGTTAGTTGTGTGTATAGAAATTATTGGCAAGCATCTGCTCTGATATTAATGAAGTAATGAATGTTCAGATATTAATGGTAACTTGTAGTGTGTGGAACTTATTGACATTTTGAATTGTTCAGAAGTATTTGGTTTTGGTCACCTTGTCTGCTACAATATATCTGACGGCGACTGTACAGTCGCCGTCAGATATATTGTAGCAGACAAGGTGACCAAATACTTCTGAACAATTCAAAATGTCAATAAGTTCCATACACTACAAGTTACCATTAATATCTGAACATTCATTACTTCATTAATATCTGAGCAAATGCTTGTCAATAATTTCTATACACACAACTAACCAAAAATATCTGAACACTTACAACGTGAAGTGTATCTACGCAGACAAACATTGAGCTTACCTAATTCGTTACTGCGTGATATAAAGGACGAACCAAAAACTACTATCGACTTGACTATCTGTGGTTAGTCCTGTCAGTCCAGTAGATACACTTGACGTTGTAAGTGTTCAGATATTTTTGGTTAGTTGTGTGTGTAGAAATTATTGACAAGCATCTGCTCAGATATTAATGAAGTAATGAATGTTCAGATATTAATGGTAACTTGTAGTGTATAGAACTTATTGACATTTTAAATTGTTCAGAAGTATTTGGTCACCTTGTCTGCTACAATATATCTGACGGCGACTGTACAACGAATTGTTGAGTGAATCACAGCTCTCCTAGCTATATTTCTGAGTAATCTGTATTTAGGAGGGACTATTTTTTAAGTTTACCTATAATGTTTGTTTAAGACCCATGACTGAACTGGTAAGATATCAGAGTCAGGATTTGTTCCCAGCTAAGGTGAAATCGCCGAGGTAGCACAGTAATGGTAATATGCTCGCTTCCATTCGCATGGAATTATAAAACAGTCATTTTAATTATTATTTAAGCAGGCGTGGGGTTAATTTCTAATTTATTCTGTAAATAATTCTATTATTTTGTATGATAATTTTCTATTGCAAGATGAAGATATTTTAATTTGATTATTCATTTCATTACCTATAGGTAGGTACTTACTTAATTATGGAGTTTCTTATTGAAAAGTGTAGGGTTTTTTTGTTTTGATAAGTATAGTAGGTAGGTAAAGAAAACATTCAATAATTAATTACACTGGTTGACAAAATATACAGTTTCATCAAGCCCCTCGAACTTTTTAGTTTTTATTTTTATATAAAAGTAGGGTGTCATTAATAAAAAGATTTAAATTTTTATTGAATTTTATTTGGTGGAGGAAATTATTTTTAAAGACAACACAAAAGTTTTCCAGAATAAATAGTTATCGATATTTATTCTGGAAAACTTGACATGAAAAATAACTGTTTCATGAAATCGGCATTATTTGGGGTTACGTGGTCTTAGAGAGTTGTGTTGATGACTTTAGAATAGAATAGAATAGAATACTCTTTATTATGTACACCATATAAATTACACAATGGGCGGTCTTATCGCTAAGAGCGATCTTTTGAAGACAACCTTAGGATGGATTTAAAAAAGGGAAGGACAGACAAATACTGTAGGTAATCCGCGGTGTAGCATTTACGTAATACAATAATTACATACATACAGGGTGTGGCGTAAGTAGTGGTCCACCGTTAGGAATTCGATATACCAGATAATTTACTATAACATACTACAATTTTAACCATTTTAGTAGTAATTTTTTTATACAAAAATCCCTCTTTAATTTGCATGATTATGTGAAAAATTATGGTTAAAACAGAGAACTAACTTTTTCTTCAAAAACTCTAAATTTACATAAAAACCATAATTTTACACGACAGCTCTAGTATTTCAGAAGTAAATAGCAGAAATCAAAATGGAAATATAATGGTTTTTGTTGAAACTACAACCAAATTTGTAACAAAAGGTAGAAATTTCATAAATAAAAAACAAAAAAAAAAAAACACTGGCACTCCGGTAGTGCCGACAGAAGTGAAAACTTGAACAATTACGAGTGTATTTTGTGAATCGTCTTATAAACAAAACACGCGTGTTAAGGTGTGTTCCTTATTTTATAGGGTTTTTTGCAAATCAGGTATGATGACCAAAGTGACTGGTTTATTCTTCTCGTGAAAGGAATTTATTCAGATTTGCTCGTCGTCAGTTATATATCCGTGGTTCAGCGCCATCTCGTCGTTGTTGGATGAACTACGTAGTTAGTACGCGAGGCCTACGTAGTTAGTACGCGAGGCCCTCGTAGTTCTTCCCGATGTGCATAGATGGCGCTGTCCTCAACAACGCGCGTCACGTCTTACGAATTTTCGATCAGGGTCACGTGACCTGACGCGAATTTAGAAGTTTTTACCCATTCCAAAAAAAGTACACAGCACCGCTAAAGAAGTTTTCACTTCAAAAAAATATATTTTTGGAACCATTGGATAAAAATGGTTAAAATTGTAATATGTTATAGTAAATTGTCTGGTATATCAAATCCTTAACGGTGGACCACTACTTACGCCACACCCTGTATAGTATATTATACTAATCTAAATAAATATATACACATACATATAAATATCCATACAATAGTAAACATGAAACAGGAGCAGAGAAAATATAATGATGATGTAAATGTAATGATGATGAATGTAATGATGATGATGACTTTAATGATTATAATTCTGTAAGTACATATTTTTTACGGCCGCGAATCATATTTTGATAGACGTACAACTTAATACTGACCAACAAATTGCAAAAAACTTAAGAAAATTTGAATTTCGCGGGCTATCTTAGCGCTTCCCCCTTAAGTAGTCACGACCTCTCAAGGTCAACTACGAGATGCCATATATATAAAAAAGAGCACTCCTTTTGTCCAGACGCCGTCGTCGAGTGAAGACCCAGAAAACTGCCTGCCGATCCGCGGAACGCGTGTGTCCATCTGCGAGGTCCCGAAGCGTGCAGTGAAGACACGGAGGGTGCTGGTGCTTCTGCTTGCGCTTACAAACCGCTTCTTTCGAAACGAACCGGCGAACGTGTGGTGTGCGGCCCGACGTTGTGATGACGCTCGTGCAGCATAGGTGTTTATAATCTTGTTTCTTTATCTAGTGTGCTTTTACGTAAGTACTCGTCTTTTTCAAGATGATTGCTTCACTGTTTCTTGCAGACTGTCAAAAACCTGGTATGGTAACTGTTTCGGTGGTATGTCTTTTTTAAGACGATTGCTTCCTGTTTCTTGCAGACTGTCAAAAACGTGGTGAGGTAACTGTTCTGGTGGTATGTGGTAACTGGCTCGGTGGTATGTGGTAACTGGTGACTGTGTGACAGGTACTGTGTCACTACAAAACTAACTTCGGGATGCCCTTCGCTCGCTCTTGCATCCTACGATGCGCTTTTGTGAACTGTATCCACTAACTAAGTGTGGGCTCATCAGCTCCATACTGAACAGGCCTGCGGAAAAACAAAGCGCCATTCCAGTTGTTCGCAGGATTTGAGGCAGATGGGGGGCATCTGCCTCAAATCCTCAAATCCATCTGGTGGATGTTAGGATGCTAAGCAACAGAGTAAGTGATTTCTGGTATGCACTTTCTGTTTGACTTTTTCGCAGTTTCTCCGGAACTTATGGGACCTATCCAAAGTGATGCCAAGATACTTTGGGTGTGTACTGTAGATGATTGGAACCCCTTGCCATGAGATATTCAGTGTTCGACCCGCTTTTCTGTTACGAATGTGGAAAGCGCATGATTGCGTTTTAGAGGGATTTGGTTTCAGAACGTCAGCATAATAATGGCTGAAATCTGAGAGGGTGGTGGAAAGGTCGTTTTCAATATCCTCAAAGTCAGTGGCTTGGCAAGATAAGTCGTCTGCGTACAAAAAGCAGGTTGTGTTTGGGCTCACCGGTTGATCATTAGTGTAGATGTTATGCAGCAGAGGGGCCAGTACAATGATTGCACTAGGTAGGCATTAGGTACTTATTTACTATGTGTGGTCACTATTATATATTTTTAGTACTAGGTCAAATAAGAAATATATTGTTTCGAAATTCCCTTTATTCATTTCAAAAGGGTTATTTATTTTCCTAGTGCGACGCCGTCGCCGCGTCGGTTTCTTTTTTCTATTCGATATTCACTCTCCAAATATTTCGTGCTTGTCACACATCTATAAAAGAATTATAGAAATAGTATAAATAAGTGTTGTATGGGCACTGAATTACAAAACAATTAAAACGTAGTGTATTTATATCCTCTTTGAAAACAACGTTGAAAAAGCTCGTCTACCTATATAGTAATAACTTTTTTTTTTTTTATGGCATACGTTATAAGAACATTTTTGCCAGCGCGGCAGCGTCACGTCAGAGGATATATTACTACAAAGAGGCCGAAATTTTGAATTTGATAGATCTGAAAAAAGGGAAATTATCTTACACTAATTACAGATATCAATTTGAATATAATGTAAAAAATATTAATATAATGATAAAATTAATGAGAGTACAACATAAAGGAGAGTGTCAAATGTGAATATATAAAAAATGGTTTATAAGTTGCTAAAGTTTGATATTATTTAGTGATATGAAAGATGATATAATATCAATTGAAGATGGATTTATATTATATAAAATATCGTCTATATGTATAGGAAATTGAAATTTGTACTTCATTAGAGATGCATACAATGGATCATGGTTAAATTTAGGACATTTAAAGAATATGTGATTCAAGTCACCTTCTTCCATACCACACTCGCAAACAGACGAATCTTTAATTCTGAGTTTCTTTAGGTGAACAGCAGAACAGCAATGGCCAAACCTTAATCTACATATAATACTACTAATTCTCCTATCACATTTAAACTTAAAGAACCAAGGTTTAGTTTGAATTTCAGGTTGATATTTAACAAAATTAGAACCTGTTCGTTTACTAGGTACTGACCGTCCCTCTTTTCAACCATCTAGACTTTAGATCGCGAATAGGGAGAAGCAAGAGATCTTGTGGATAATTTTTAAAGGGGACCTTATCACCACAAATAATTGACTCTTTCGCAATCTTATCGGCTTTTTCATTACCAGGAATGTTGTTATGACTTGGAATTCTAGCCAAATGGACAGTAAAACCTAAAGAAGAACACCTTTATAATAATTTTTTACACTGAAAAATTATCCAGTTTTTGTAACCAATTTTAAAAGGATTACTTTGAAAAGCTTGGAGTGCACTCAAGGAATCAGAGAAAATAACAGAGTTTTGTAATTTGAATAATAATATGTAGTTAACGGCCTCCATAATTCCTCTACATTCACCAACGAAAACTGAAGTTTCAGGTGGACATTTTATCTTTTGGACAATGTTATAATTCTGATGAAATAAACCAACACACCCATCTTGACTTTTTTTTGACGCATCTGTGAAAATGTAATGCCAGTCATGCCAAAGGTTATCTTTAACCCTAGAGAAATGTTTACTGGCAAAAGGGTCCCCTTTTATTATATCTAAGTTCAGATGTAAAGTGGGTACATATAATATAGACTGATAGTCAGATTCAATAATGGGATTTTAGGATTTCTATGGGTTGGGTATTTTAGACTCATAAGTTTCGAATAGCTTACAACCAAACAAGGAGACTTTTTGTGATTCCAATAGGGCAGAGAAATGTAATTATGTAAAAGTTGTAGTTTCGGAAAAAGAGGATGTGAAGAAAACTGAAACAAGCGAAACAAAAACATGTCTGTCATAGACTAAATACGTGTTGCCTAGTTACCAAGAATATTATGTCTGTCATTAAAATATTTGGTATGCTTTACATGCTTTAATTCATATCCAATATTTGGCGACGATGCCGTTCGATATAAAGAAAGCAAAACGTTCGCGAGCCATCCTACGCGGCTTGTTAACAAAAACTAATAACGTATTTCAAGAAGAACAGGATTTATATACACAAGAAGAAATAGAAACACGATTACTGACACTTCAAAATACTTACCAAGGTCTGCAAAACATACAATTACAGATAGAAGAGGAGACCGAAGACGAATACATCGAAGCTGAAACCCTTTACAGGTACGAAGTGGACGTTTATACAAATTTACGTACAAAAATGATACGACTGATGAACACGTCTTTCAAAACTCATGAGCCGTTACCCAGCTTACCATCCACACACAATGCGTGTGAAATCACGAGCGCTCATCGTGAAGTACATCCTAGACTCAATTTCCAACCGTTTCAAGCAAACGAATCGTTTAAAAATTTTATAAAAAGACTCTCTGTTTACATGATGCTCAGCAATATTACGGATCCCACAACGAAGGTCTACATACTTCTGTCCACTTTACCACCTGACATTCATGAAAGAATTTACGACCTGTGTTCACCCGACGACCCAGTTACGAAGACCTATGAAGAATTGACTGATATCTTGGACAATTTCATCGATCCAAAACCTAGCATATGGGCCTCACAGCACACCTTCATATCAAGACTACAACAAGACAATGAATCGATTGCTGTTTACGCATCAGAACTTAAAAGACTGTCGTCAAAATGTGAATTTATTTGCTCACATTGTCTTAAACCCACCCTCGATTCATTTTTATCATTACAATTTATTCGAGGATTAAAAGATGGAGAAATTCGCACAAAAATTATTCAAACAAAACAAACAGCATCCTTTTCAGAATTAGTACAAACGGCCACGACTATGGAAATGGGAAAAAATGAAAATTCGACCATATCTACATCCATCCGTCCACCACCATTGGATACGATCAATATAGTTTCAAAAGCCCATAATGAAGTAGAACCCGCATCGAATAAAGCACATTCAATTAAAAGACCGACTTCTATAAGAGAACTTAAAGGTAAATGTTACCGCTGTGGAAAAGACGACCACAAAGCAAATGAATGTGGGGCCATAAAAAGCACAAAGCACGTGCCGGAAGTGTCAAAAGGAAGGACACCTAGCCCGCGTCTGCCTTCAAGGACATAAACGCAATGAAATGAACTTGCTAAATTATTCTACAAGTAGCACCAGTACCGGCAGCATCGCAGAAATTAACCTCGTAAAGAGTGAATTCTCAGACAAATACATTATAACTATCGAAATTGAAGGAAAGAAAACAAACATGGAATTTGACACGGGTGCAACACTCTCTACCATCTCGCTTAAGGATTATAAGAAGCTTAACATAAACAAAAGACTATTTCACACGAGCATCAAACTAAGAACTTATACAGGCGAAGTTTTTGAACCTATCGGTGTTACGTATGTTCGATGCAAATTTAAAAACCAATTGTTGTATGGAAAACTATATGTAATTAACAAAGATGTGGGACCCATCTTGGGTAGAAGCTGGATGAAGGAGTTTGACATTAAACTAGCCGAAATGAAATCGATTGATACATGTGAGAAAATACTGAAACTTGAACAATTACTTAAAGAGTATGAACCCACCGTTTTCAGTACAAACCTAGGCGAAATTCCAAACGTACGAGGCCACCTCGCAACCAATCTTTATTAAACCACGGAGAATTCCATATGCCCTACGATCTAAAGTAGATGAAGAAATTGACCGACTTGAAAAACTGGGAATTATTACAAAGATTTATCACTCCGATTGGGGCACTCCCATCGTCCCAATAGTGAAACCAAACGGAAGCATCAGACTGTGCGCAGACTACAAAATCACCTTAAACAAAATGATAGAAGACGAAAAATACCCAATACCAATAATTGAAGACGTCCTAGCTGAAATGAGCGGCGGACAATTTTTCTGCACCTTAGACATCACGCAAGCTTACCTGAACATGGTGATGGATGAAGAAAGCTCCCTCCTGCAAACATTAAGTACACATAAAGGTACTTTTAAAGTGAACCGACTCATGTTTGGAGTCAAAGTAGCACCAAGTCTCTGGCAAAAATACATGGACCAATTACTTCTGGGCCTTGACGGTATTAAGTGCTTCTTCGATGATATAATAATACAAGGCTCGACAGAAGAACAATTATTATCCAGATTGAAACAAGTTTTGCATAAACTTAAAGACAGCAACCTTCGTGTTAATAAAGAAAAGTGCCAATTCTTCAAAAGAAGTATCAATTACTTGGGACACACAATAGACAAAGATGGTTTACACAAAAATCAGGACAAGATAAAAGCAATTTTAAATGCACAATGCCCAAATAATGTAAATGAACTAAGAACGTTACTAGGCTTAGCAAATTATTACAATAAATTTATACCCAACCTAGCATCCATCACTGCCCCCTTAAATGAACTCTTGAAGAAAGGAACAAAATTTACTTGGTCTACAAAGTGTGAAGAAAGCCTAAAGAACATTAAAAAAGAAATAGTAAGCGAAAGAATCCTAATACACTTCGATCAGAATAAACCACTTATATTAGCCACAGACGCCTCACCCACAGGACTTGGTGCAGTTCTAAGTCACAAACTACCAGATGGCTCAGAAAGACCAATAGCATTTGCTTCTAGATCCCTTACCAGCAGCGAAAAGAATTATAGTCAAATTGATAAAGAGGCGACAGCTATTGTCTGGGGTTTAAAGAAATTCTATCATTATTGTTACGGCCGGAAATTCACACTAATCACAGACCATAAACCTCTTACATCAATTTTTCACCCGCACCAAACTTTACCAGCTTTGAGCACTATGAGGCTTTTCCACTACGCTCACTTTCTATCAGGATTTGACTACCTTATCGAATATAGAAATTCCTCAAAGCACTCCAACGCCGACTACCTCTCACGTTTTCCGGTTGAGAAGATTAATGAGAACAAACATGACCAGCATTACATATTTCAGATGAATCAGATAAACACATTTTATATTTCACCGGAAATAATAGCAAAAGAAACAAGAGTAGACCCAGAATTACAAAAATTACTCGAAACACTTCGTTCAGGTAATTCACTTAAGGAATCTGGATATAAAGATAATGAACTAACTCTTCAAAATGACTGCATCCTAAAAGGCACGAGAGTTATAATTCCACAAAAACTACGCCAAAGCATCTTAGATGAACTTCACGCGGCACATGTCGGTATCTTAAAAATGAAACTTCTTGCGCGGAGTTTCGTGTACTGGAAGAACATTGATAAGGATATCGACAACAAAGTAAAATCTTGCAGAACCTGTCGTTTAAACCAGAATGATCCACCAAAAGCACCTCTGCATCACTGGGAAGACCCAACTGGCCCTTGGCAAAGAATACACATTGATTTTGCAGGCCCGATATCGGGCTACAACCTTCTTATTATCGTAGACGCATTTTCCAAGTGGGTAGAAATCATCCCTACAAAAACTACGACGAGCGCATTCTGTATTCAGATACTAGACGACTTATTCGATACCTTTGGATTACCTTACACGCTGGTGTCGGACAATGGAAGACAATTTGTCTCTCAAGAATTCCAGACGTTCTTATCTAGCAATGGCATTGTTCACAAAACGATTGCACCCTACCACCCCGCAACTAATGGACAAGCTGAACGATTTGTCCAGACAGTTAAAAGATCACTGCACAAATTGGAGGGGGAGAGTGGTGGGATACTGCACAAGGTCCGTACGGTTAGAAGTCTTCTCCGGGCAACGCCAGTCATCTCAGGCGACTCGCCCTATATGCTCATGTTCGGAAGAGAGGTAAGAACGAGATTGGCAGCCAAGATCAAATCCCCACCAAAGGCACTACATAGGGACAGAAGAGAAGGGGTGAGAGAGTTTGCAGTCGGTGGCAGAGTGCAAGCTCGCAACTACTCTGTATCAGGAAGGAAGTGGGAGTTTGGTACAGTGACCCGTCGACTGGGAAACCTCCACTACGAAATAGAGACCGACAGTGGACGCATATGGATGCGCCACCTCGACCAGCTACTCCCGGCGCCTCTGATTCCTGGGATTCACGGCGGAGGCGTGTCATAGACTAAATACGTGTTGCCTAGTTACCAAGAATATTATGTCTGTCATTAAAATATTTGGTATGCTTTACATGCTTTAATTCATATCTAATAATGTCTGATAAATATTGCCGTCTTAAATCTAGAGGGGGGTCAACACATTCAACCTGCATGGCATTCTTAGGAGTTGACTTCATTGCTCCCAATATAATACGTAGGGCTCTAGCTTGAATTAAGTCCAGCGTATTGAGCGATTTTCTGCAAGCTGGCTCATACAAAAATGAAGCATAGTCTATAACACTACGGATAATAGCATTATAGAGAAGCTTTAAATAAAAGGGGTGAGCACCCCACCAGACACCAGCCAGACATCTTAGAATGTTGAGGTTTTTTTCACATTTTACTGAAACATACTTTATATGGGATGAAAAGTTCAGTTTACTGCCCAAGATGAGACCTAAGAATTTTTTTTCATTTTCAATTGGAATCCTGATGTTATTAAACAATATATCAAGTCTCGGCTTCAAACGTTTTCTAGTAAAGATAACAACAGAACTTTTTTGGGGAGCTATATCTAAACCATTTTCATCCAGCCAGATTTTTAATGAAAGAAGGGCTTGAGATATTTTCTGCGCAGAATTTTCTATTCTACCATCTGCAGTATATAAAACTAGATCATCAGCGTATTGAAGGATTCTACAGTAGGGTGAAATAAATCTATTTAAGTCATAGGTGTAAAGATTAAAAAGAAGAGGACTTAATACAGAGCCTTGAGGCAGACCCTTATTCAAACTTCTGGAAGATTTAATTTCACCATCAAGCCTCAGTTGAGCAATCCGGTCTTGAAACAAGTTAAGAATGAAGTTAATAATCTTGCTTGGTATCGATAGGTTTTCCATCTTGTTTTTAAGGACTGGGAGGATGACATTATCATAAGCCGAGCAAATATCTAAGAATGCTGCTACAATAGACTCATTTCTAGAGAATGAGAGTCTAATATCAGTGACAAGGATAGATAAGCTATCCAAAGTTCCTCTATTTTTTCGAAATCCATATTGAGAGTTAGGTAAGAGATTTTTACTTTCGATAAACCATTCAAGACGAATTTTAATAAGATGTTCTACAATCTTTATTAAGACTGAAGACATAGCTATTGGGCGGTAACTAACGGGCTGTTCTGGATCTTTTCCAGGCTTTAATACTGGAATAATAATTTGGGTTTTCAATGCGGATGGGACATATCCTAAATCCAGCATCAAATTTATCATTTCAAGATAATATCTTAAAATATTTTCTCCAGCATTAACCAAAAAAGAGTATGGGATCCCATCTGGACCAGGGGACGAATCCTTAGAGAAGAGAGTATAATGCGTAATTCTTGCATAGAAAAAGGAGGAAAGCTTTCATCATGGACTGAAGAAACAGTTTTAACAAAATTAGGGACAAAGGAGGGGGCCAATCTATCCATAAATTGTTCATACCAGCTTTCACTGCTAGTGTATGAGGGAGAAGTTTCCTTGAAAGAACCACGATATAGTCGAATTGATTTCCAAACAAAAGACGAATGAACATTAGGGGAAATCGTCGAGCAGAACTTTTTCCACCCCTCTGACTTTTTGGAATGAAGGATATGTTTTGTATCAGACATTACTTTAACTAGATTATCATAATTTGCATCTGTCATTTTTTCGCAGTACATCCGCTCAGCATTCTTTCTTTGTGTTACAGAAAGCGTACATTCTTGATCCCACCATGGGGGAGATCGATGTCTTAGGATTGGTTCTTTAATAGGAAATGATTGTTTAGCTGCAGAATGAATGCAATTTATTAATGACCCAAGACAGTCATTTAAAGAATGATGAAGAATGATAGGAAGTTCAGAGACAGATTCTTCAAGAAATGAAGAGAATTTAGACCATAGATCAGACTGGGTTTTACTGTTAAGATTATATTGTAACAAGGGTTTGAATGGAGGAGGTTCAATTTTAGAAAAAGGGAGGTCGAATAGAACTGGAAAATGATCACTGCCAAAACTAAAAGGTAAAACCATCCAAGACATTGAAGGAGCCAAACTAGCCGAGACTAAAGTCAGGTCAACAGCACTAACTCTTTCAGATGGTTTTGTACGACGTGTCGGGGAACCTGTATTTAGTAAGCAAAGCCCTTTATTATCCATGATATCAAACAGATAGTTAGCAAGAGAATCCAAATTCTCACATCCCCAAACTGGGTGATGGATATTAAAATCACCCATTATAATAAATGGACCTTTGATGTGAGATAAAGCACTAAGAATTTTATTTAAAATATCAAAAGTTGGTCTGGCAATGTACAATGAAATAAAAGATATTTTTTTCATCTTAACTGCAATAATTGAAAAGTTTTTAGATAGAACGGATGAAGGTAATGGAACAAGATGAGCATTTACAGTGTTTTTGACGAGAATAGCTGAACCGCCATACCCGTCAGTTTGGTCATCTCTGAAACAAAGGTAGCCGGAAACTTTAAAAACGGAACCAGGCTTAAGCCAAGTTTCAGCGATGGCAATAACAATGGGATCATATTTGTTTATGATATATAAAAGATCTGTTTTTTTGCTACGAATGCTTTGGCAGTATGTACATTTCAACCGCGCGGCCAACTCTTAATATTTGACGAAACTTTGCCAGGAATTAGTGCTAATTTGTTACTTTACACACCCCTTTTCGTGAATTTGTTACAAAAAAAACTAAGACGCTATGACAAAGAATAGTTGGCCGCTAGAACCGCCACTTGCCGTAATCATCGCCCGTGATTACACAGAAACTATATAATACAGATAGACGAATGATGCATCAAAAGAAAGGTCTTAATTTGTTCAATTTGTTACAAAATTTAAAAACGTCATAACGTAAATAAACAAAAAGTTACGCAATATTTAGTTCTCAGGTTATGAGTAGGTAGGTATCTCACCATAAATATCAAATTAATAGAGGCTAATGTGTATGGACAATTAGTTACTAATTTGTTACAGCTAAAACCAGAAAAAAAATACTAGAAAGTAGGTTCAATAATTTGTTAGAGTCGATTTTAGTTGGCCGCTCGGACGGCAATATGCCTAAAATACAATGGCGTTTATCTCGTTATAAAAAGTAGGTTTAAGCTAAGTTTTAGTACTAATCGCCAGGTAACGTAACATAGTTTGGATAAATATGGCGAACATAACTGCAGCATCCATATTTTAGAATATATTTACAATAAATAGTAGTATGAAACCGTATCAGAGTAGGGTGACCATGATTACATTAGTACCTACGAAAGCATGTTTTTAATTTTGTACTCTGTTCGAACGAATATGCGGTTCGTTTTGCGGCCATATTGATGTCTATTGTTCTTAATTCTTTAAAGTATTTAGGTAGGTACTGATAAAATTATCGTTTCTTTGACTTTGCGCAGGTGTTTTATGATGGGAACGATTCTAGAAAGGATCTCTTTTGTTTCCAAACTATTGTTAAAAATATTTGTTGCAAAGGGTTTGCAAAGCGATTATTTTTTGTTGTGAATATTCTCATTACTGTGCAGTATTTTGTGGAGTGTGCTCGTACGTATTTAATTCCCGTGATTTTCATACTACTAAGTTATTGAGACAATTATTACTAAATCCAGAAGTATCTAAAAGTGCTTAGCTATGAGTTGTGCACACTTATATGTTGGATTTGTTAATGTAGAACTGACCACCAAAAAGTGTATTGCAAATTTTAATCGATTTGTGACTTTTACTTTTATAAAGTTATGCTACAGGATGCCTTAACATTTATATAGGCACTCGCTCTAAAAAAATAAGATATGAATATCGAACATTTCAATAATCACTATTCAGTCTCACTTCATTGTGAAAATTCATGGTCAACCTACTTTCATACGGTTACATACTACTGTTTTTTGTAAATATCTTCTAAAATATGATTGCTGCAGTTATGTTCGCCATATTTATCCAAACTATGTTACGTTACCTGGCGATTAGTACTAAAACTTAGCTTAAACCTACTTTTTATAACGAGATAAACGCAATTGTATTTTAGGCATATTGCCGTCCGAGCGGCCAACTAAAATCGACTCTAACAAATTATTGAACCTACTTTCTAGTATTTTTTTCTGGTTTTAGCTGTAACAAATTAGTAACTAATTGTCCATACACATTAGCCTCTATTAATTTGATATATGGTGAGATACCTACCTACTCATAACCTGAGAACTAAATATTGCGTAACTTTATGTTTATTTACGTTATGACGTTTTTAAATTTTGTAACAAATTGAACAAATTAAGACCTTTCTTTTGATGCATCATTCGTCTATCTGTATTATATAGTTTCTGTGTAATCACGGGCGATGATTACGGCAAGTGGCGGTTCTAGCGGCCAACTATTCTTTGTCATAGCGTCTTAGTTTTTTTTGTAACAAATTCACGAAAAGGGGTGTGTAAAGTAACAAATTAGCACTAATTCCTGGCAAAGTTTCGTCAAATATTATGAGTTGGCCGCGCGGTTGAAATGTACATTTGGCAGTTCCACTGCAACCCTAGACAGGGAGCCATTATGAGACGCGTGTAAAACGGAAGAGGGCGATTGTTGGGCAACGTTGGACGGTACGGAAATAGAAGAGTTAAGGAGCCTAGTGAGAGCTTGAATAAGCTCTAATATACTAGAAGGCGAAGGGGGGTCAATATTAGTAAGAGCTACACCATTATGGTTGGGAATTGACGGTACATTAATTAAGGCTTGATGAGCAGCGTGGTCATAGCCATGTCTTTGAGGGGGAGGAAGCCTAGGTTTTAGAAAAACTGTTTTTTTATAAGAGTTGTTGGAAGATTTATTTGAAGAGGAAGAAGGAACAGGAGTCAGATTGACATGATGATTTTTAGCTACGTCACTATAACTTTTGCCTCTTATGGGGGAGTGAAATTTAGAAGCTTCTGCGTATGAGACATTTTTTTCTGCCATAGAAATCTTAATCAGTTTTTGTCTGTTATATTCAGGGCAACATTTATTAGTGGCAAAATGAAAACCTGAACAAAACAGACAGTGAGAGGTGCCTTCTTCAACATTGCATGTATCGCCAGTGTGTGCTTCTCCACACTTAAAACAACGTGGCTTAGACCTACAGCTGTTCTTTGTGTGACCGAATCGACAACACTGATAACATTGAACAGTTGGATAGTAATAACGTTCAACAATAAGAGAATTGAAGCATAAGAATACACGTGGTGGAAGAACTTGGCCATCAAAAGATAGAATACATGACTGAGATGGTTTATATACAGGAGCACCATCAATAAAAACTTTGTAATTTAGACGTCGGATTTTGGTTACAGGGCTACCCTCAACAGAAACATGAATATTTTCTAAAATTTCCTCCTCGGACCATTCAAGTGGAATACCTTTTACTAAACCCAGACGAGTTGTACTGAAGGTTGGGATGAAAGCCTTGAAGTCATTATTCTTAAGTACATCATTGACAACAAAATCATTGGCAGATTTAGCATCATAGAAGGATAGTGACACTCTATTCCGACCGATTCTTTGAACACTGCCATCAACAATGTTATTGAAATTGTTTCTCCTCAAAAAACGACCGAAATTTACAGGGTGCAAGAAGGAGCTCATAGTAGAGGATGAAGATTCAATCTTTTGAACATGGACTGTGAATGGACCCTTATCTGAGGATCGATATACCTGTCTACCAGATGGGATATAGGAAGGAGTAGTAGGGGTTTGAGAAGCAGTAGCTGATGGGGAGGCAAAAGAATCAGTTATCTGCGAGACAGGATCATTTGTTGCACAGGTCTGGTCCAGAGGAATAACTGAGTCCTGGGATTCATTTAAATCCTTGCTCTTCTTAATCAATTTTTTGGAATGTTTTTTGCGTTTGACTGTTTCAAGAGAGCCATTGCCCCTCTGGTGTCCCCTCTGCTCCTCTACCACATCTAAGGAGGAATCAGATGCAATAGAGACAAATTCAACGGGTGACGGGATAGTATAAGACCTATCATCTGAGTAAGACGGTTGACTATTTTCAGGGGGCCAACCAGCCCCACTATCTACGTCCATCTAAACAAAAAATGAACCTAACACAAAAAAAAAATTAAAAAAAAAAATATTTTTTTTTTTTTAACTTACCGCTTTGTATGACCTTAAAAACTTACCGCTTTATACGATCTTTTTATAAACTAATAAATATTAGTATCTCTTTCTACGAACTAGATAATCTACATGAAAAATGAACGTATTTAAATATAAAAAGATATTTTCCAAATTTTCGAAAGGTGACAAAACAACCGATCTCTCTGACGTTCCCTTAGCAACCCGTAGTAATAACTTATTTATCTTGACGTTACAGACGTTCAATAGGTAGTCGTTTTGCTGCTGTCCAAAGAGGATATAATACACCTGTCAATTAGCTCGTCATGGTGTGAAATTCTATACAAAAACAAGGTGAACAGTTTTTGTAAACGTCAGCGTAACAAGCCAGCTAATAAGACGTCATAGTAT
The DNA here is from genome assembly GCA_963855955.1 of Luperina nickerlii. Classification (NCBI taxonomy): domain Eukaryota; kingdom Metazoa; phylum Arthropoda; class Insecta; order Lepidoptera; family Noctuidae; genus Luperina; species Luperina nickerlii. The sequence goes on from OY979662.1 coordinate 8,459,145, forward strand.
AAAAAAGTAGTGCAGTTCAACTTCTGCCCTGCTTTATGAGCCGGTTGTATGCCGTAATTATAGAAAACAATTAAAAACCATTGTGTCTCGCGTAGATCTACGCTCCCGGCATACAAGGGGTCTGGTGGTAAGCCCCCTGGACATCGTAGAGCGCTGTCCAGTTTTGGCAACATTGTCAAATTATAATGTGCGAAACGACTGAAGGACATGTATCCATGGTCATGAATAAATAAATAAAAAAATATAATGTGCGTTTTGTTTATGCAGAAACAATTTTTATTTATTTCTTAGTGGCAACACAACAATAGTCTTGATAATATATTGATTGCGTCCTTTCAGTGACGCAACCAGTGGCCATTTTGGTAAATTTGTGCTAACCGACCAAATTCAGACACCTTCCACCACGTCTGTTTTGTATGTAACTAGTGAACTTCTTAAACAGTTAACACGTTTCGCCCGCACTTCAAGCTAATCAATAAACTCTTGGATTCGTGTTTGTAATCCGTAATTTTTGCGATCTTTACGGTCTGACCGTATTTTTCTTCCCAAGTTAGTGTTCTTTATTTCAACACTTAATTACGACTTACCAAGATGACGAACTTAATACAACAATTAAGTTTAAGTAATAGTAATTACAATATTGACTACGATGTCGCTGGTGTGGAACCCCCCGCTGCTGAGGAGAAGAACTACGGCGATAGCGCGTCGCTGAGCGCTGACGAAAGCAATAGGCAGAGCCCAGCTTTGTCGACTTCGGACGCCGAGTGTTACTCTCTGAGCCTGGGTGCCGGGCCTCTGTGGTGGTCCTGATGTTCCGGCTCACGGCTCGGCACCGCCCGGAGGGTTGAATGGCGGGGCTGCGAGCCCCGCTACCCCATCAACACCCAGCCACGACGACAGTCGTGACTTGTTGAGTGCCCTTCTATGGACCGCGGCGAGTTCACTAGCAAGCAGCGAGGAGAGCCTCCTCTCCGAGTCGCCATCACCGACGCACTCTCACCCGGCCTTCGATCACCAACGCAGAGAAGTGACTATCAACAAGATCCTCGAGCGCAAGGACAGGCAGCCTGTTAAGGTGGACTTTCAAATATTTCTCACTGAAAACACTCTCAACCACTGGGAAGCTGTGGTTCATGGACGCACTATCTACCTGCGCATGCCGGGTATACTCCAGTCAGGCAGCAAGGAGAGTTTCATGGTACTGCTTGACTTCGCTGAAGAGAAGCTCAATTGTAACAACTGCATCATCTGCGTGCTAAAGAGCCGTCCAGATCGAGCAACCATGCTCCGCACATTTATGTTCATGGGTTTTCAACTATTGGCCCCAACCTCCCCACTCATGCCCCAGGAAATCAACAACCCCGAGTACATATTCCTGCACTACAGTATGCAGTAACACTCTCGACTATTCAAGTTTCGTAAAGTCAGAAATTTTAAGCTACAGTTAGAGTAAACTTGTCTTGTATTCTTAGTATAACCTCGAGCTTGCCTGTTATTTCAAAACAATTTGATTTATTTGCCCGGTCTCGAAGGGAGTGAATGATAGCAATGATGGAAAAATAAAACATGTTGCGCCGACCCAAGTAACATGGGGAAAGAGCAAGGCAGAAAGATGATGATTTATAAAATAGCCTCCCAGGCGATCAGTAGTGTTAAGATAACATAAGATCAGTATTCTAGGGTAAAAAAAATATCTTGTGTTAAATCCAACTTCGCACCCTTTTGGTTCGCTGCTTTGTTTTTGGAACAACCTTTTCTCAAAGGACTTACAAAATCTCGCACACTCATCTTCAGCAAGAATAATAATATGTGAATCTCACTTAAGCATCCACCCCCGTGCATCTTGTGTTAAATCCGACTTTGCACCCTTTCGGTTCGCTGCCTTGTGTTTGGAACAAGCTTTTCTCAAAGGACTTAAAATTTCCCACACTCATCTTCAGCAAGAATAATATGTGAATCTCACTTAAGCATCCACCCCCGTGCACACTCAGCGGAGCCTTAGTTTAGATTTTTTGTGGAATTTTAGTATTATTAATAATGTGGAAAAGTAATTATTAGTTTATTACTGATTTCTCGCCGTCACGCGTGCTGTGTACCCATGTATTGATGTAAATCAGGCTACTTGTTGTTATGACTTGTGTTATTAATATCATCAATTTTGTGATTTGGACTCCTAGTGGTTTTCTAAAACCTATTACTCCTTATTATAAGTGTATTACTTGAATTAAATTAAGTGATTACATTAGTCTAGCGACGCGCCTCTGCTTCGCACGGTTTTAATTAAGACTTCACAAAACATCGAGATTTCTTTATTATAATAATATATAAGTTTAATATTACACATCAGGATTCGTAAAAATCGAATATTTATGATAAAATATCTATCTCATCTATCTATTAAATAATATTTGACATAATTGTATCCGATATATTCTGTAAGTGGTTTGTGTGTTTTAGTTGTAGAATAAAGTTTGGTGTGAATATATGACGTTTTTTATTATAAAATACAAAAACAATCTAACTAAGGGCTGATTTTCCATCGCCAGATAACTTTTATTCGAGGAATAAAATACGTTTGACAGTGTTTGTATGAAATAACTGTTATTCCTTTAATAAAGTTATCAGATGATTGAAAAATCAGCCCTAAGTCAACAATGATAATAAATTAACAGTTGTTGGATCGTGAATGGCGTACAATAGGAGAGGCGTATGTCTAGCAGTGTCCTGCTAGAGGTTGAATAAAAATTCAAACAACAGTGTTTGATGATGGAAGATCCTTGTACCCATTTAAAAATAGAGTTCATATCTCTGTGATAGAAAAGGTTTTTCTTAATAGAGAAAGGTGTCTGTGTTATGAGGGCCCTGAGTTATAAATCACTTGGATCTCCTAGATAGCATTTTACTTGACACAATGGTTAAAGTTAAGATATCGAAAGAAAGTTTAAAATTGCAATTATGTAATAGGTAATACGGGCTGGTGTCCGCAACTCCACGTCAATGCGCGTATTTTGCGTACTGGTGGGAAAATCGATCATTCGATCCACCCCAGCTCCTCAAGGAGGGCCAGCAACGCCTTGATGTTACTGACCGTCTCATGTAGGGTAGGTACCTGGGTTACCGAAGTACTTTGCCCTGTACGTGGCGACCTCCGGGCAGTTTAGAAGCACATGTGCCGCTGTCTCGTCGTCCTCCATGCAGGCCCTGCACAGCGGACTGTCTGTTACTCCTATGACAAAGAGGTGTTTATTGAATGACCCGTGGAGCTGCAGTAACTATACGCAGCTTTTGTTTAGTTAGACAGAGAACCTTGTTACTTACGTGAGGCGGCCATCCAATGTGGGAAGTGCTTCCCTAGCCTGCCTGCATTCGCCTTGGTCCGTCCATAGTTTGTTGTGTTGGTCTCTAGTACGTTTCCTTACCAGAGTGCGTATATACCCGAAGGGGAGTGGCGCAATGGGCTCAGGTCCCACTGGTGCCATACTCGACCCTCTTCTGGCAAGCTCGTCGGCTGCATCATTACCTAACGAACCGCTGTGTCCTTTAATCCATTGAATGGTTATATTATTGAGGTTACCCACCTGGTTGAGGCGCTGCCTGGTGACACTCGTATATTAGCCCAGAGTCAACTGCATATCTGTTCAGCGCTTGCAGAACAGCCATGCTGTCTTAGAGTATTCGGATTGAGTGTTACTTTACTTCCCTGGCCATAATGGCTGAAGCAGCTAGAGAGATGCCCAAGCATTCGGCCTGGAACACTGTGTTGTGGACCCCCAACGGTGTGGCTATATGTATGTTGAAGTCCTCCGAGAAGATTCCAGCACCTGTGCCACTACCTGTTTTGGATCCATCCGTGAAGATACGCAGCTCTGCAGGGCGCAGCCCTTCGCATCGGCGATCCTCGTGAAGCTGGATCTTGCATTTTTTATCAAAGATAAATTGTTTAGCAACCCGGTCGTTTATGGCTTTCGTGATGGGGAACTCCTTATGGAGTCCCTCAATGGTGGTGGCATGGTGTGTGGTGTACTACTCTTGTCCCAGAGATTTAGTGTGTTAAGACGTACTGCCTTGCAATTATGTATAAGCGAGTACTTACAAAATTCAGAAACAAAAATTTCAAAGAACTATACAAATTATGTAATGACTTAAACACTAACGAAATGCTGTGTAGATGCTCATTGAGGTACTTAGTTGAAAAACGATTACCTACCTAGTAGTTAGATCATAGTTAGATTTTGTTTTCAATCACCTATCATCATTGTGCACTAGATTTGTTTGAGAAGTCCATTTCAATGCAGTGAAGTACCTAGTACTCCAGGTGGACCTGCCCTAAATCCATCCACAATTTATTTATTTATTTTAACTTCTCGCACAAAAAGGTACAAAGGCGGACAAAACAACAACACACACACAACAACACACACACAACAACACACACACAACAACACACACACAACAACACAATTCAACATAACCTAGCCGGAGGGCTTATGTACACACGTCTACATGACGCATTCAGATACAGGTCCTCGAATATGGCTGTATCACTCATGAGGCTTCAAGGATCAGTCAGAAAGCGTTTATCAGCCAATCATATGCAACTACTACTGTGTCCTTATCCATTTGCTTGAATACCTGAGCCACCAAGTGTCTCTGAGAAAGGAATAGACCCAGTGATGAGCAGTTAGAAGCTAGTGAACACGTAATTCACTAGCTTCTAACTGCTCATCACTGGGTCTATTCCTTTCTTAGAGACACTTGGTGAAATAGCATGCATTTTTTCCGTGCCCACTGGTAAGTTTCACTTTTTGCCATGCTTACTTTTATTATCTACTATTCATTCAGTAGATTGATGATCAGTGTCACATTATGCAAGGAAGGACAAACTACTTTTTTCCTTGTAGGTAGAAAATAATTAAACTCATGACAATAATCAAAACAACACACTTTGTATTTAAAATCATGGAAGCATTGAAGGTCTCATTGTCAGAAATGATGGTACTGTTCCAAAACAGGATGTCAAACTTTGAAGGAGAATTGCAGAAGAATTGTTGAGGAACGTCAGGCAGCATGTCTTGTAGTTTGGTAGCAGACTTCACTTCGTTCAAGGAGTTTATGCTTGATGTGTTGAACTGTCTTCAGCAGCAGGTAGGCATTGGTGCAGGGTCTTGTCTTGTCACATCGTGTCACCGAGCAGGCCAAGAAGATAGCACAGGTAGTGGCAGAGTTTGTGCGATGTCATCTGAAGCTGAACAACTTTACGGTTGCTGACATCAGGCTGTGCCAGTGGAAGGGAAGACAAGCCCATGCCCATTTTCTGCAAGCTACTGGACATCAGTGTCAGGGAGTGTTTGCTTTGTTGAGACTAAGTTGATGGGCACTGGTATTACAATGTCAAAGTTCCTAACAAAATCGCAGCATCAGCTCTTCATGTCTGTGCGTGAGAGACTTGGCAAAACCAATTGCTGGGCCTTGTTGGCTGAGCTTCCTTTCAATGAAAATAGAATATCATTGTAACACAGTGGTTTAATAAGTAGTTTACATTTTATGAATATAAAATTCTTCTTCTTCTCTTCGTTTAATGGCTTTTGCGGAAAAACCACCACAATTTAGCCAATGTCAAGTGTAAAAATGTAAAAATAGTATACTCGGCAACGTTGAAAAATTAAATATATTATTATTAATATTAATTGAATATAAAATTAAACTCATCTGGAAATATGTATAAGATTTTTTTTTTTTTTTTTTTTATGGCATACGTTATAAGAACATTTTTGCCAGCGTCACGTCAGAAGATATATTACTACAAAGAGGCCGAAATTTTGAATTTGATAGATCTGAAAGAAAGGGAAATTATCTTACACTACATAATTACAGATATCAATTTGAATATAATGTAACAAATATTAATATAATGATAAAATTAATGAGAGTACTACATAAAGGAGAGTGTCAAATGTGAATATATAAAAAATGGTTTATAAGTTGCTAAAGTTTGATATTATTTAGTGATATGAAAGATGATATAATATCAATTGAAGATGGATTTATATTATATAAAATATCGTCTATATGTATAGGAAGTTGAAATTTGTACTTCATTAGAGATGCATACAATGGATCATGGTTAAATTTAGGACATTTAAAGAATATGTGATTCAAGTCACCTTCTTCCATACCACACTCACAAACAGACGAATCTTGACAGAACACAACATAACAGTTGCTAGGCAACAACGTAAGAAGACTCTACTCCTAGAACATAGTGCATTACAACCTTCATGGTTCAACAGGCCTTATACAATCATGTTCTTAGCGCTGACGGCTCCCGGCACCAAGTTAATTCACTGGATGACCTCAATAACATCGAGCAGGTCAGTGAAAATGCCATGTCTTCCATCGCATCAGCATTGTCGTTGTCGCCGTCTCCATCACCGACACCGAAGCAGACTCGGCGTGCTGCCGCGAAGAAGAAGTGATTCCGTGCACATTTTAGTTTTGTTAATAACTCGTACCCTCTCATTTCATTAATATTATGTATTTTGTTATTTATCTATCTACGCTTCATCGTTGTACACCTAAGTTTACCGACTATTTTATATTTCAGTGGGAATATCGGGTTAAAAACTAGCCTATATGTTAATCCCTACCTCCATACAAAATTTTATCAAAATTGGTCCAGCCGTTTGAGCGTGGAGATGTAAATAGTGTGATTATTTATTTTTTTCCTACTTTCCTGTCAGCTGTCAACACAGACCAGACGCACAGAGTCACAGACTATTTTATCATTTTATGCACAGACTATAGTCTATAAATTAAATTCTTCACTGCCAATCGTATGGATAGTTTTAGGGACTCCAAATTATCATGGCATTTAGAGCAAGCCGTACTCTCTAAAACTGACCATAACTCATAATCCAGCGGATTAAGATCGGGACTAGACGACGGCCAGTCTTCAGCTCTGATGAAGTCCGAAACGTTCACTTCCAACCAAGACTGCGTGGACCGAGCTTTATGACCCGGCACCGAGTCTTATTGGAAGGACCATACTTGGTTATTGAACATGGTGTTATTGGTGTTGTTAAGGGGCTTAACTACCTTCTCAAGAATGGTATATTGATACACTTGTGCCGATGTCTTGATACCTTTTTCACAAAAATATGGCCCAGTCACTCCTTCATAGCTAACACCCCACCAAACCATCACTGAAGTCGGACAATGCCCACGTTGTACTCTGTCGATTAATTGGGAAGCTTCCTTAGAGCTTTGAGCATAAATACGGTCATTTTGTTTGTTAAAATGTTGCTCAATTGTAAAAATTACCGCTAAGTAATTGTAAAGTACCGGTTCAGTAGTTGTTTCGATTTTACCACCCATTCTTTTTTATCAGTTAAAAAATGAGCCTCTCTTATAGGCTGCATGTCCTAAGTCATCTTTTAAAATACGCGACATGGTTCTGGATGCTATCTTCATCTCCCGAGATAAAATCTTTTGCTTTCAGACAGGATTTCTTCGAATTCTTTCCCTTACTGCTTTGACTACCTTTTCCGTACAAACACTACGTGGACGGCCAGATCTTTTTCTGTCACAAACAGAGGAGGTCTCATTGTATGTACGGACGCCAGCACATCAACCTACCACAATCTGTCAGATTTCTTTAATAGATTTTCAACTTTATCGCTAAAGCTTAAGGTTCAAAATTGATTGGGAAAATCTGACAGTTAGGTGTAGCTTGATGTGCTGGCGTCTGTACCTATTAATAGCCCAGTACACAAACATTTGACTAATACCAAGCGTGTGGAGAGTTTTAAAAATTGCATTTGGCTCCATACCATCTTTGTGTAATGCAATCACAGCGATTCGGTTCCCTTTATCACCCCACTCCATTTTAATATCTCAAAATATTGTACAATGTATTGGCGCCAAATTTAGAAACCGCAATGAATAATCGTATAAAAATGACAGATTCCAAATTCAAATGTAATATCTTTCTTATTTTAAATTGTAACAGTATTTATGGCCAGCCCGTGTATAGTAAGTACTTTCACGTTTTAGTGATGTAATTAAAAGTAGTGCAATAAGTGCGTATACGGTTTTACATCTTGACAGCCGAACTTTTTACTTCGAACATGTCCCTTCTAGTCATACATCCGGAAACGATATAGGGCTACCAACAACCAATAATAATTGTCATCGACAACGTCCATCGCCAACTTTTTTTTTTCAACAGTCAGCAAAAAGACCTCAATCAGACAAGACATGGTGTTAACATAAATCTATTTTCATTTCCTACGTATTTACGCAGTCAAAAGACTGTAGAATTTTAGTGCCCATATTTATTTAAAGACCAAGAAGTACAATGTGAATACGTGTGTTTGAAATGTAAAATATTGCCTTATGGAGCAGTTTTTTGAAGTCACTCATCGATCGCGTCATCAAATAATATTATCCACTACATAATCATGTTTGAAGAAAACATTAATTAGGCGCCCTTGCGTAGAGATAGATAAAGTGATTTCGTATTTCATAACTTGACTACAATTTGTTTCCAAAATGTACGAGGATTCTTCGGAGACGATCTATGGGACCCATGAAGACTCCCACGTTGTGATGTCGGAAAAGGTCCAGTCTCTGGCAGGGAGCATATACCAGGAGTTCGAGCGCATGATAGCGCGGTACGACGAGGATGTGGTGAAGACGCTCATGCCATTGTTGGTGAACGTGCTGGAATGCCTGGATTCCGCGTACCAGACCAACCAGGAGCATGAGGTGGAGCTGGAGCTGCTGCGCGAGGACAACGAGCAGCTCGTCACGCAGTACGAGCGCGAGAAGGCGGCCAGGAAGCATGCAGAGCAGAAGGTGAGCGAACAAAACAATTTGTTAAGAAGGGGCCTTGACTGTCTTCCTTTGTTTTGCATCACAAGGCTGCCTTAGAACGTATTTAGTAGTTTACCAAATTCAGCATTTAGTGCACGCATATTGTTGTTATTTATTTTTATTAATGTTGTTCAGTGTTGCTGTAGACTTGTGGTTATTTTTGGTGGAATGTGCCATCCATTCTGTTATCTGAATCCCAAGGTAAACAAGATTATTTGGTATTACATACACATAATAAAAGAAATAGGCATCTGGCAATTGTATCAAGGTTCAGGATTGTGTTGGTATTTATAATAATAGTATGCTGTTTGACCTGCGCTGATTTATGTTATTGTTTACTAGCATCTGATGTATTGTTTTACTTTTGCTAAGAATAATATTGAAGGTTTTTAATATAAATAATAAAATTGTTTTCATTTGCATGCAAAATACGCGCATTGACATGGTGTAGCGGACACCAGCCTTATTTACCTGTTACCTATGTGTAAAATTACTGTTTTCTTAAAACTGGCTTGGTCTGTTAAATCTCTTAAATAAATCCCATATATTGTTCAGACCACAAACTGTATTTTATGTTCAAGTCCAATAAAATTACAAAATATCTGTTGCAATATTGCAATATCGCAATATCGCAATATCAATGCTCGCAGACTTGATCATATCAGATATTTAATAACACTTTTGTAATCAAAGTGCAGGCAAAACATTGTTCTGTTGAATTGTTGATGTTATTTTAAGTAGTGTACTTAGTTCCCAATGATGATGTTAATTTTGATATTGGTATCTTATAAAAAATTATCAATAATACACTATGTTACATCATAATTAGGTGTCATTTCCATTCAACTAATGAGTTACAGATAATTATGATACATAGTTTTTTTACAGTATGGTATCTATATGTGTCCTTCTTCTTAGAGTATTTTCAGTAAGCGTTGTAAATTGAATATTACAAACGCATACACACACAACAAAAATTTGTTCTCTTTCATATCATTCAAATGATATACTTTTGTTGAAATACTTAATATGAAGTTAAAGCCAACATGTTTGTACTAGTAACCTTGAACAATACATGATACTTGATGCAATTGAAAAACAGTAATTTAATACAGTCCGTGAGAACCATTTTTTCTGTGATTGAGGTCGCAAATTATCAATCTATGAAGTGACAAATAATATTCCTACAGTGTTGCTTGGTGGTATCCATTCATACTAATGTTATAAATGCGAAAGTAACTCTGTCTGTCTGTTACCTTTTAATACCAAGTCATTTAATCAATTGTTAAGACATCTGACAGATTGGTAACATGGGACATGCAAAAGGATGTAGGCTACTGTTTATCCTGGATCGCAAACAAAGTTACATGCATTCTATAACAGCTACAATAACTAATCTTAATCTTAGACTGTGAAACTTTTTCATGTTATATTAAACATTATTTTTGACAAAACAAGCTTGTCTGTAATTATGTTTGATATATTATCTGTTGTTATGGTAGTATTTGCTGTGCACAGCAGGATGTCGTACTGATAGTGAATCCTCAGAATGCTTTCTTTGACTTGAATTTCTATTATGTAGTTTGTTAGGACCTAATGTTGTCAGTAGTTACCTAGCCTAGTTTATAGTGGATGACTATTTTTGTTTAGGCATTATTGACTTTTAAGATAGGATATAGATATTTTTTACTTCTTTTTATCTTATTCATTATCTCATATGTTTTAGTGAAACAAACATAGATAATCTGGTTTGATTTTTCTAATATTCAATGTTTTAGTGCCATTCTATAATGTTCCTTTTTAGGCCAGCAAGCTCTGCTTATATGTATTGTATTGTAAAGGAAATAAAACGCGAATTTGTTTTCAATTCTAATTATAAGGTGCAAGGCCTCATTTTCCTGTGTATATTGTGTGATATATTCTAAATATAATTATTTGTATTTTGTGTTCATTGCCACTCATGCAATTAAAACTTGCATTGTATGATATTTAACGTAACACATAAAACTGCATATTGAGATCTTAGGAAAAAATATTTTATTGAGTAACGGTGCTGCTTCAATTTTATAAATTAAGTTACATACATTTCTGCCCAACAAGGTAAATATTTTCCTCAATCCAAAGACTAAAAACAACACACAATTGTCTAAGTTTGTCATAACTCTGTTGTCATGAGGCAACTATTTCATTACCAATTTTTTTAGTTTTGTTTATTCTTTGTTTTGATTGGGTTAAAGAAACCACTTAGGTGAAAAGTTTTCTGGAAAAACATGAATATAAAAACAGAAATGGATAAAAATAACCCAAGGCTGCTTATTTTTTCTTATTCATTAGAAGATTTTACTTTCTTTTTTACTGAAGTTAAAAATCAGTTAAAGCTAAAAAACTGAAGTTTAAATATGTTTATGGTTTGGCATACCACGATGGGAAGAAGCCAGACAGAATGACCATATTGCCTTGGAAGCTGGGTAGGCCTTTGGTGTAGACACCCCATGCCATCCCATTTTCCTAGAACGGTGGGCTGTGCTGGGCGGCTGCAGCAGGTGCAGAGAACCTTATATGGTGCAACTTATTGGGAGATATATGTTGGATCAGATTTTTGACATTTAACCAATATTTATCTGCAAGTGCTTTACATGTGTTTTAGTTCCAGAATATAAGTATGATTATTTGACGTTTTATTATAAAAAGTATTTAACATAAAATTAGAGTCTGATAAATATGTATAATAATCAGTTTTCTAAAACAATACTTAGTAACATTTAAAAAAAAGCACTCTATTGGCAGATACGCCTTAGGGGATTCCCATAAAATTGAAAATTATTAACTATATAGGGAAGTACTTACCATAAATTAACGTACCCGCTACCATAAACCCCATGCTATGGATGAAGGTTTGAGTTTGAATAAAAACCTAACTGTACGTGCACGTTATTTGGTGAATCCCCGAAACTTTTGATTTGATTGTCTTCTACTTCGGGAAACGTAATGCAAATTCTAGTTTTATCGCAAATGTTGTTAGGGTAAGCTTTGAATCGGCTAAATTCCTAGTTTTGACAGTAAATATCAATTGATATTTACCGTGTTCTTCACGTTATCCATAAACTTTGTCAAATGCTTCTATAGCTTTTACAAATTAAATCTAACAACGGAAGTAGTACTTACTTAAAAAGATGTCCGTGACTAGCGCTGCGACCACCGACGCCAATCGCTTCCATATTTGGTAAATAATTAGTACTCAATTGGTACTAATTAGTACTCGAACAACAAAATTGGTACCTTAGTAGTTTTCGAGAAAATCGTCTTTGAAGGTGCACGCTCCCTTTAGCAGGACCACCATGAGCGCCGAAAAAGGGGGCACGCTACAGCTATTATAAGTATACAAATAATTAGTACCCACATAAGTGATTTAATTCGTACAAAAAAAAAACGCCCCTTTAATATTTGTATTTAGGTACCGAGATATCAACGATTCTCGCAATTTTTCACTTTGAATGTTGATTCCAAGTTAGAGAATCTTGTCGCTTTCCTCAAACCTACATAGAAAAGTAGTACCCAGCAAGATAAAATTAGTACCCAAAATTCAAAATTAGTACTTACTCCAGTACCTACTTTACGAGATATACCATGCCATTGGTGGGGTGGCGGTAGTCACGGTGCCAAATTTTCATTTCAAGATTTCCCTATTAAAAACTCTGTGAGTTCTTCCCAAATTTATACAACAATTAGTACTCCTAAAGAAGTTATAGCGACCAAAAATTCAGATTCCTAAGTGTGGTATTTTAAAAGAAATTAGCTTTCATTACTTTTCCATACTTAATCTTCGCATATAACCCGACCAAATTAAGTTTCTTGCTTCGTTGCAAAGATATTTGTAATTTCATTCAATGAAATTTAATTGAACTATGCAGTAAGAAACTTAACTTAGTTGTGACAAGTTGACAGCCTGCCAAATCTTATGAATGAAAATACGTCGTTGCCAATTCGGATAAAGAGGCATGCGTATCGGGTGATTTACCTTTACTAAGTCAAGATTATTAGTTTGTATGAAAATTAACAAAAAATAAAAAATAAGAATTCATTAATTTCTCCCTAATGAAAAATGCTTATTTCCGTGGTCTGAACATCTGGTCGAAGGTTATGTATATCGCCCGGAACACGGTGTATATCCACATAAATATCAATTGATTTAAATCTTGGTATATTATATATCATGATATATATGTATATATATCCACTGATATAGGAAGTCTTATATTTATTATTTGTTTTTCTCACCAAGTATTATCTATTTTTTAATTTTTAGGGTAACTTTACCCACTATTGAAGAGAGAGTATATGAAATAATTCATTTAATGAACCGCTTTTACATACCCATTAGTAAGGTCGTGTATTCCTCCCTCAGTTGTTTCAGGAGTGTCTAATGGACGTAAGTTCAGGTTACCAAGTTTAATAACCAACCTGTAGCTCTCGTGCTGTATTATCATTATTTGCTGTACAGATAGATACGGAACAACACACATTATTAGTACGTTTCGCGATTAGCACAGCAGCCTACGGCAAATCACTGCTCAACCACGGGGCGCGGCGCCTACCGTGCGGTGCTGTCTGTGAATAATAAATGCACTTTAGGCACTTTATTTGGTGTATATTGGTCCAAATATTTGCGTTTTTTCGCTTATACAAAATGAACTTTATTTGAACAGAAATAGGGTGTATTATATTTTGGATTGCTGAAACAATGCCGAGTGTGGTGTGGTGCCAGCTTTAGTTACTACTACAAACAATATTGAACATTGTTGCATGCTCCAAACCGTTTAAGTTTTATACTGAAATCAGTCTTAATTAGCTTTGTTAGCAACGATTTCAGCTCACATCTTTCGAATTGAATCTTAATAATTATAACTCGTTATTATTTAAACTTCAGAGTTATTTCTGTACTCGACCGTAGAAACCTAGTAAATATTGCAAAACTTCGCTCAACTTGCTTTACGTAATTCGTAATGAGTTCAAATATTCGAGTGTCGAAATCAACTTGAACACTTCTTTGGCTTTATTTCTATTTTAAATAGAAAAACTTTTTGGTTTGTAACTGAAGCCATAAAATGGGGGCAACAACCAACAACTGATTCCGTTTTTAATACTCGATTGTTTTTTTTATAAGAAACTAGACGACCCGACGAACTTCGTACCGCCTCAGAATGAATAAATAAAAAAAGGTCCATATAAAATGTATGAGAAAATGAATTATCTTCATTATTTTTTTTCGTCAATTTTTCCCATGTTTAGCAATTATGTTATTCGGGGCGGAGACAAATTCAACAAATCAAAGATCATAAAACTTGGTCCAGCCGTTCTTGAGTTGTAAATGGTGTAACTAACATGACTTTGTTTTATATATATGTATAGATATACACGTATTACACGTAATTTTGAAACAAAAATCTTAAGATTTGGTTTTGATATCAACATAATTCTTAGATAATGTCGGGAACACCTTTCTACGACAACCTAAATGGGCGTATTGGCTGGGTCTCCTTTGAACCTGTTATTCTATAAGAAAAACAACTTCCGTCTTGAGCAACTTACTTCTCAGATGTATTTAACAAAAAAGAAAAACAATCTTAAGACCAACATTCTCGACAGGCCTGCAAATCATTGCTCGCTTATAAATCTTCGCTACAAAGTTTATCATAACTTACTATTACTATTTCTTTATCTAATCTAACACATACAATTGTTTTTAACAGTTGCTCGAAGCTGAGGACCACTTCGAAGGCGAGAGGAAAGAGCTGACAGGTAGACTGGAGGCCCTGGACAGCATAGTCAGAATGTTGGAGCTCAAGCATAAGAACTCTTTAGATCACGCTAGCAGGCTCGAAGAACGCGAGAATGAATTGAAAAAGGTAAGTCATCAACGAGTTTGTATATTGCTGCCTAAATTTCGTTTATGGAGGTTTACTCCCTAAGCACGAAAGTCATAGTTTCGGCTACGGCTACTAGTAAGTTACGGGTGATCCCTACCCTCTGTCACCTACGGACATGTGATTAGTTTGGACCCCGACCTAAGAATTAATGACACAAGATTTGACGTCGAGTTGTTCATACTCTTGTTACCCGTCCGAAAATGCTAATGAAACGGTGGCAGTGATTCCTTCGTAGTTTCGAACTATTTTCGGACGGGCTCGTATCTTCGTTGATGGATTTAGAGACTAGGCCCCTAGCGGACCTGCTTCACACTCCCGACAGGCAGTAAATATTTACCAGACAAAAATGGGACAGAACTTACATACAATATGAAAATATCTGTCAAATAAGTTTCCCGGAAATAATAGGAGGTGCTAGAACTCGCTTTAAACTGCATGGTAAAAGAGTGCAGACTGAGCAGGTTAGTCCAGTTATTACGAAAATCTTCACAGGCATGATTGCCAGATGGCCGGCAGATAGGAAATTGTGATAATCAAACGAATCTGGAGAAAGCGGAACATTTGGTTTTGATGATGAGGGAAAAGTATGTTTGCAAATTCTAAAACTGTAAAGTTTTTAAAGGGAGCAATAATATAAAAAAGGCCAAAAACTGTTTCAATTTATTAATATCTAAGGTTGATGAGATATCCATCGGTATTTTAAGTTATTGTTTTTTTGTCTCATCGTCTGTATGACACTAAATGCTCTTAGAAAATCAAAAACTGAACGAAAAACTGAACTGGCGGGTGACCCAGTAATTCCACGTCTGACGTCGCCAAGTATGAAGTAGTCGATTGTTTGCTTGGCGGTGTGCGAAGAGGCGTTGTGTGTGGTGAAGGAGGATCCTACTGTGAGGTTGTTTCTCCCGAACTTTTTTTAGACAAGTGGTAAATAATTGTTAGTGTTCTGCAGTCTCCACTCCCCACTCTGCAGTAACTGTTTTTCGATCCTCTAAAATAATTGTTGCGTAATGACCTGTCCTTCCGAAGAACGAGGCCACAATCATTTTTCCCACGCTTCGACCTCTCTTAAATCTTTGAACCATTTAACGACACCAATCAAGACGACGGAGTTTTTGGGCCTCTGTCAAATTATGAGGTACCTATCCACCGGGCACAAAGCTTCGTGACCGTTAAATGTTCATGGAGGATTTTGTGCACTTGACTCATACCGATGTCTAAGCTTGTCCGAATCTGCTCTATCATACGCCGCACAACACTGACGTTATCTTCAGTCGTCACTGTAGAAGGCGTCTCTCACGCAGATTATAGGTGAGATTAGTGCGACCACATTTAAATTAAACTCATTAAACCAGTTGTAAACAGTGGCACGAGATGGGGCTTCATCGTGAAAGGCCAATCGAAGTCTATCATAACTTTCTTGTTGACTTAAATGACATCGAAAGTCATAAAAAATCATGGTACGAAAATTTTCTCGCGTTAAATTCATGCTGACGTGACAGACAATTTTAAAATTTGCGACCATTGATGATATGGTTAGAAAGGTAGTCACCCCTACCGAGATGAAGACTAATAGAGACGTATGGAAGAAAAAGAGATGTTTCACCGACCTCAAATAAATTGGGATAAGGGCAGGATAATGATGATGATCTGTATATACAAAACTAGCAGCGCCCCGCGGTTTCACCCGCATAAGTGTCGATCCCGTGGGAATATCGGGATAAAAACTATCCTATGTCCTTTCCCGGGACTCAAACTATCTCTATACCCAATTTCATCTAAGTCGGTTCAGCGGTTTAAGCGTGAAGAGGTAACACAGACAGACACACTTTCGCATTTACAATATCAAATATGGATTCAAAGTTCTGACTGACTGATATATCATCGGACAGCCTAAACCGCTGGTCCTAGAGACATGAAATTCGGAGGGTGTGTTCTTTGTGAAGAGTAGGTATCTACTAAGAAAGGGTTTTTTGAAATTCCTTCCCTAAGAGAGTGAATGGGGGGAGGGTGAAATTTCACGTGGTTGAAGTCGCGGGCAGAATAAACTAGTGTGCTAATATGTATAAGATGAAGTCTGAAAGTGGCACCGGTGACAGAAAAGTTGTGTGTAAATCGGTTGTCATAGTATGGAGGATGAAGCAATGATGAAAATGTCGTGTGCAAAGTTTTGAGTATGAATGTACTTAGATGGCTATCAGAATTTGAGAAGACCAAAGAAACGATGGATGGACTGTGTGAAAGGTGATATGGCTAGAAAGAGATGGACAATTCAGATGACGTGTAATAGAGAAGTATAGAATAAGAAGACATGCTACGCTAACCCCAAATATACTGAGAATTAAGCAAGAAATTAATGATGATAATATGACTTTGAGGAAACCGGCATGTCCTAGAACTAAAAATTCAAACACGTGACATCTACCGACCCACACTTTGCCCCAGCCCACTCTCTCTCGAAGACAGGAGGTCTGTGTCCCAGCCGTGGGAACATAACAGACTTGGATGTTGCGGGCACGTCTTCTTTGCCCAATGTAATGATGGTATTTAGTTCTTTCAATAGTTAATTTTTTAGCAGTTTAGTTTCTTTTTCTGTCCTTATTTCTAAGAAGTCTTCTTAATGTTTTTAGATACAAGCAAGTCTGTGTTATATATCATGACGCTGCACATTTTAAGTAATACGAAACCGTGTTTTTATTGTGTACTTGTGCACGTTATGCTGACGTGAACGACGCCGAAACATCGCATTGTTGTAATGATGTAGACTGTGTCTGTAAAGTACACAACTCTTGAACCTTTTAAAAAACTGGAGCTTGGCTTCCGAGTTCAGACTAACACGACCATTTTTTGGACTTACGTTAATTGTAGGCGTGCAAGTTCCTTTGTATTATTTACAATAAAAAATTACAAATAAAACAAAAACAGTTAAATAAAAATAATTGGATTTTATGAAATGCAATGCAAAAAAATTTTGTTATTTGTCCCAAAAAACAGTATTACTATTAAAGAAGTACCATTATTTAGTTAGTAGATAAATTGGGCCTCGAATACCAACTTCATTTTTATGATTAAATAAACTGCCTTATGACATTCAAAGGTGAAAATAACAAAATGCTTAAGTTTGAACCTCAGTACATTATAATATATAGAATAAAAAAAAGACAAACGTCTGACAAACATTCAATTTAATCCTCTTGTGTTAATCCAATAACGTTTAACGTTTAGTACCATTATTTTTTATACCGTAGGATAAGTACAGACTGATGTACAGGTAAAACCAGGTCACATTTTACAGAGCGAAGTTCTTGCCCCATTTACGAATCATATTTTAATGAGGCTCGGAATAGCTACATACGCTTTCAAATAAACTCTGTAGAACTCTTTCATTAGCATTTAGACCTTATTCTGTAGGATGCAGCCGTTGCCAATAGTAGATTAGTTCTCAATATTTGGCAAGATTTTAATCGATCAATCAATCCGCCTAGTCTCTTCCCAATTATATTGTGGCCGGCTTCTATTCTAACCAGATGTAGCTGAATACCAGTATCTGATTTCCACAACTCAGTTACTGGGCAACACGGATACCCTTGTTAAGACTGGTTGTCAGACTTTTCGGTTTCTTACTACCCGTGACGACTGTCAAAGATCTACCCCTAACAGCCGGGACCAACGGATTAACTTGCTTTCCGGGGCATGGAGGAGTCTCGATAGTACTGGGTGGTCTCCCATTCACAAACCGAAGGCGACAAGCTTAGCTTAAAACCTTCGATCTACCTGTGTGGCTGGTATTATTTAGCCACGGCTGGCCACGAGCTCCTTAGGGATTTTAATCGATACTGCAAGATTAAGTAATTGTTGCCCTATTTCCTCGTGTACTTAATTTAAATCAATAAATACAATAACACTAGTACAGTGCGTGCCACGTAAGAAGAGACTTGACTCCGCCTCCCCCGCCTCTTTCCGCCGCCCCTATGACGTCTGGTCCCGTCCCGCACTCAGACCTCATACCGCTAAAGATACCTAAAATCGTGTTCTGCGCATGTCAGACCACGTGGTGTGTCAAGTCTCTTCTTACGTGGCACTCACTGTACATTACGGTCAACTGCCAGTTTACCCAGCATGATGCCGATGGTTTATTATTTATTTAGTTAATTATCTCGCAGTGACGGCAGGTGAAGTAGAATTTGTTGCATTTCGTGCTCCACGTCGTATTGACGATCGATTTTACAATTATGACACATTTCACGTTTATTTTACACAAAGAAACTTCGTATGTAGTTCAAAACTGTCTTCAGTTTCTTTAAAAAACGTTTATTCTTGCTTGGCATACTGAATTTGACCTTGTGGTGCATAATAATACATTGAAAGCAGTATTGGCTTCTACCCCTTTCTTCTAAGTGTGGGTGTCATAAAAGATGATCGGATACTTCGGTTATCAAATTGTTCGTAATAGCGATATGCTCCGGATCAACGTGTTAAAATTTCATTAATTTTTTTTAACGAAATAGTTATCTACCTACCTACTATTATGCGTAGTAGAACATGCATCTTTGAATCAAACAGTACCGATCTTATTTCGAAACTCCTTTCACTGTCTTGAAACATTGCTCTTGGAGGACAAACCTGACTTACGTTCGCAGATGAACGAAAGACGACTCTAGCAGTATTATAAGATGGACGTATAAATCACAGAACAGATTTTAACTGTTCTGTGGTATTAACAATATTTAATGATAAGATCTTTAGGTAATGTTTAATTGGCCGATAGCCGCTGTATGTTAAAGGAACATAAACGAAAGTCTCTTTGCTTGAGTATGTAATCGCTGGAGTCGATGTCTAGTCACCGCTGAGATTGGCCGCTATTTTTATTTCAGTCAACTATTTTCCCGCAGCTGGCCAAAGGTCTTCCATATTTTTCCAATTATCTTTATGCTGTGCCTTCTCCGTCCAATCGGTTAGGAAAGAGTCCAAATCGTCACGCCAGCGTTTTACCGTGACGCCTATCATAACGACTATTATTTTTATTTTTACATCTCGGATATGTCTCGGGATCCTGGGGTCCCGGACCTTTGGAAGTTTCGATGAGCCAAAGACAATTCACAGAGACCCGTTAAACGCTTTTAATTAAATCAGGCACTATAATTAATGTACTGCAGTTTGATTGTATTATTTTGTCTGCAGGAGTACTCGAAACTTCATGAGCGATACAATGAGCTGTTCAAGACCCATGTGGACTATATGGAGCGGACCAAGTTGCTGATGAGCACAGCCAGCGACCGAGGCGAGGTGCGCGGGAGACTAGGCCTCAACCCCATGAGATCCAGTGGTGAGTAGCTTAATCTTTGTCATCATCTGCCTGGCCTTTTTCCAACTATTTTGGGGACGGCTTTCAGTCTAACCGGATATGCAGCAGAAAACCAGTATTTTACCTACGCAACTCAGTTATTGGGTAACACGATGCGCCATGGCCAGACTGATTGTCAGACTTTCGGGTTTCAGACTGCCCGTAACGACTGTCAAGGTCTTAGAATTACAGCCGGGACCAACTGCGGGTGGTCTTTTCTCCATAGATACGCTCTCGTCTGTTTTCTTTCTGGTTATTTATTTATTTTATTATTTATGTTCATACAGTAAACCGGCCCCAACATACATAGTTGAGAAAACGCTAGGCAGATGATGATGTACACACAGTAAAATACATACGGATATGATATAATAATTATAATTTGAGTACAAAGGTACTGATTATTTCTTAAGAAATAAACCAAATGATGTTAATGACCATAAAGCAATTATTTTTTACAGAATAATAAATATTAACTATTGGTATGTCCCTATGTTTTCCTTTTTGACGATACATTATTTTTATAAACACTAGAACCCTCAAACATGCTCAAAATTGCCAATATAAACTGCTGTCAACAGAGGCCTTGTGTACACAATTGATAATTAAAAATGAAAAAAGAAAAACATAGGGACACAGTATATACCCTTCTTATTCAGTTTATGAAATATCTTTTAAATTGGTCCAATATTGGAGGAGGAAATAGGCGAGAGCCAAATCCCGAATTATGACTTTTTACTTAGGCTTTTTCAAATGTTTCTCCGACAGCATTTCCTCTCGTGCTTTTCGAGACACGGAGGGGTCTCGGTATGTAATGAATGGTCACCTATTCACGCATCGACCTCGGCAAGCAATGCTTTATCTTGAAGATCGACCCTTGCGTTATTATTATTAAGCTTTATCTTTATTTATACTTACTCCGCTTGAAATGAGATTAGACATTTAAATAAACCTTTTTTACAGTCCGTTCAACTGATTTTGACTTCTATTGCGTTGGTGGCATGACAAATAGCAGCTGCAGTAAAAAGTTGGTATTGTAAACACTTTTTTGCTTTTAATACCATCCTTATGTCTACGGAATAGAAGTCAAAATCGGTTGAACGGACTGTAAAAAGGTTTATTTAAATGTCTAATCATAAGTCAAATGGAGTATAAGTACTAACCTCTTTATAATAGGCAAAATGCTCCTTTGGTACGACAGTAAAAGTACACTGCAATAATCAGTAAAATCATTACAGGCACTTTAAAAAAAATACTATAACTGTGATAATTAATTAAAAAATAATCTTGCTATCGAATTAGATAACTTATGATGGGACGATTAGTGCTGAATATATTTTTTTGAAGATTTCCATTATCGTGCTATTCAGCTGAGTTAAACAGCAAAATAAAATGAACGAATTTAACTAAGACATTATAAGTTACGGATTAATACTAAAGTAGGGTTTATAGTTTTCTGGATATGTGAGATTCGTATGTGAGAACCAAAAGAATTGATGACATGTGACATCTGCCAAGCCGCACTGGGCTCATGTGGTATCCACCACGCTTCGGCTCACTCCCTCTCACCGACAGGAGGCCCGTGTCCCAGCAGTGGGAACATTATGGACTGATTATGAGACTCATTTTATCTTACTGCTAAACTTGGTCGTCGTATTGGACCATCGATGATGCCAAAATTGCCAAACTGACCCATCAACAATAACAATATAAAAAAAACAAGGAGCTGTAAAAAAACGTACTTTGAATAGCGTGATAGAAAATTAGCGCCGTGCTCAATATGAAGGCCGTCTTAGATAACTACAGATTTTTTTAGTAACACACTGACTATGAGTCATCACACAAATATGGGCTAATCATTGTCGGCCTGTCTTAATCTTGCTTGACGCATTAAGGCTCCTACAAACAGGCGCGACACGCGATATAACCGCGCGCGACACAAAGGCACCGCTCATTGCGCGACTTGCGGTGCCATTGTGTCGCGCGCGATTTTATCGCGTGTCGCGCCTGTTGAAGGAGCCTTTATTTAAGTTTAAAGCAGTCGGTATTTTCACGTTGAGAGCTAGTTTTAGTCTCCCAGACTTTTAGCCTGTAAACTTAATATTATGATGATGTTAGGTTTTCAGATGTCAAACTAAGGCGTTCTCAATACGACTCATTTAAGTAGTTCCTTGTATATAGTTCTAACACCAACTTTACATGCTATATAGAACTACATACTTATTATATATATATATATACTCCAATAAGTCTATACAGTTTGAACTAACAGTCTACGTACATTCGATAACGGAGATGTCTAAGTGTTGGGGGCGATTTTAGAACGCAGCAACATAGGTGTATGTTGAAGATATAATCTCTAGTCCGTTACGACTATAGAAAAAGGCTCTAAAATGTTGACGGAAGCGGTTTTGTTAATGGAAATACGTTACGGTTGCAGCGGTTTTAACAATTATAAAGTGTTACAAATCTATATGTAGAAATAAAATAAAGTCGGGTTAGTTACACCATTTATATTAATTATAACCCAAGAACGGCTGGACCGATTTTTATGATCTTTGATTTGTTAGATTTGTTTCCGCCCCGAATAGCATAATAACTATTGAAATACGAGAAAAATTCGCCATAAAAAATATGATAATTAATGTTCTCTTACATTAATTCTTATTGAAACTCAGGCGGCACGAAAATCGCCGGTGTCAGCTAGTATGTAATAAAAAAGTAATTTAAAAAATTAAATCGACTTCAAAAAGAAAGTAACTCAAAATTATGAAGTAACTTTAATTTCGGAAGACGATGTCTTGGGATCTGTTTTATTTAGTTGTAAGTTTTTGCCACCGAGTTCCGAAATTAAAGTTATTTCATAATATTTAGTTATTTCTTTTTGAAGTCCATTTAATTTTTACCCAACTGCGCCAGATGGAGGGTTATGTTTTTCGATTGTATGTATGTAGGTATGTATGTATGTATATTTATTTGGCACGCTCTGTAGCCTAAACGGCTTGATCGATTTCAGCTTGAGAGGTGCCGTTAGATTCGTCTTAGTTGTGAGAGTGACACTGGATATATCAACATTGAAAAAAAAAAATTAAAACGGCCGAATTTTTTTTATTATCACAACCTATCGAGTGGGGTATCAAAATAAAGGGTTTTAAAAGATGATTACAAAATATATACAAGTTATGGTTAAAAGTAATTCGAAGTGAAAAATCGTAAAAACACGTACCAAGAACTAAATCGTCTGCGAAATCTTTCACATTTGTAAACTAAAAAACTGGAAATAAAAAAGGAATTCATAAAAATAAAAACCCAACTGCTGTAAAAAACTTAAAAAAAAAACTGAAAGCTAAAACAAGCCCATTTTAAATTAAATAAAAGTTGGAAGCGATTAATAGTTGCGGAGAAATGCGTGGAAAAACATACATACATACATCTATAAAATTTTTGTATTTTTGTTTGGAAGCCCTAATAGATTGTCATATGTGAATATAATGCAGTTCCAATAATATTACATACATACGTGTCGAATTGATAACCTCCTTTTTTTGAAGTCGGTAATAAAAAATGATAAAGCTACTTCCTCCAACCTCTATTAACGGGTATAAAAATATCCTTAACGAAACCAAAAGTCACTTGTTCTTCCCGTGTTTATGATCATATTTTTACTGGGAATATACCTGGGAACCTTCTGGTTACTGAAATATTGAAGGTCAAAGTTCCAACTTTGATTGAGGTTTTTTACGAAAAAAGTTTAAAATTTTAACTTTAAAAACTCCCACGATCTCTGTTACCGTTGCACGCACCCATAAACACAATGTTTTGCGTGCGTCAGTAGACATTCTAATATAGACAAAAAAGAAGATGCTTTTTGTCTCGTCGAAATTTATGTTTGTCAGTCGACGTTTTGTATGAATCATTCAAGAACTGTCCCACATTTTCACTATTATCGATGAAAGTATATTTAATAGTTTTGTGATGATCCACAGGATAAAAAGTGTTTGTGACAATATGTGTAAGTATGCTAGTAGGCGCATATTTAATCAGCGACGCGCAGATATCGTGTTCTATTCCCAGCCAAGTTCAATGTTATTGCATTTGGTGCCTGACCACTAACTACTTCGGGTTTAGATAGATCATGAATCGCCAAAAGTAAGGTTAGATGCCCTCAGGCTAGATGGTACGTAATACGAATGTCATCAGACAATCTTGGTTGGAATAGTGTGTACAAGCTCGCTTTATTTTACATATACATATTATCTTTGGTTCGGTCGTCCGAGTTGGGCCGATGACGTACGAGCATATAGTTCATCCAATGACGGATCAGGTGTACGCGAGCCGTAATGCTCAAGAATCATCCAAATTGCTCCCTTGTTACATGCATCACTAGTTTGATGTGTGTACCGCGTATGCCATTATCTTATTACACATACACAGGTAGGTTGCATAACCCTGATGAATTGTTACCGCCAATAAGAGCTGTCAATTTGAAATCGTTTGCGAACGTTTCCGGTAGGTACATTATGTTAATCTAAGCACAATGGGTAGAGTTATTGAGTTGAATTGACTTTTTACGATTTACACTAGCTTTAGCTCGCCGGCTCGCGGCATCGACCGCGTGGAGGCGGAAATTATTCCACGGGAACGTACTAGGATAAAAGAATCCTATGTTTATGATAAAAGAATCCCAGGTCGTGGTTTTCCAGTGCGTCAATTTTCTTTGAAATCCGTTAAGCTGTTAAGGCGTGAAAAGTTGACGTACACACAAAAATACCTGTATTTGTGAGTCTTGGTGTGAATAGCAAAAATCGTTAATTTCGCGGTACCTTCGCATACCAATAAAAGGTTTACGTGCAATCGACTTCATTCAAAGACTGAAGAAAAAAAGACGAAGTCTGAGCCACTGCGCCCAAATATTATTTTGCGTATAAATCTTTTCAATGTCGTTCAATGCATACCCAAGCTTCCCTTTTTCCGTTTTGATTGCTTCTTTTCCCCTTACAATTTATGCTTCTACCAGATATATCGAAGACCGAGAATGCTTTATTAAGTCTTTAAGTATCGAGCGGCTATCGAGGCATCTATAAGCTGGTACTTTCCCTTAGTTGTGAAGGGCATCGCAGCTGCTGCAATTACGATCAGTAAAGATACATATACGCGTTATTTTATTGGCCTAACGTCCTTATATACAAGCAAATCTAATCTGTTGTAAAACTTTCGAAATTCCACCTCTGTGGGGATGAAAAGCGAGGATACAGCTTATAAGAACAATCTTATTCATTTGGTTATTAAACTTGAAACTAAAGGAAGATTGGGAGTGTAAAATTTTGTATGGAAGAATTTTAACGCGCGGTCCAATTAACTCGAAACTCAGTATGTAAGACCAAAATAAATAATAAAGTATATCAGGGTTTTTATAAAATCTACCCATAACGGGGTGAAGAGGGATAGTCAATTTCATAGGGGAGTATTTTACTACATGGCTTATTGGAAAATTGGTATAAATAATCTTTAAGTCAAGCTATAGAAACATCCCAGACGGTTTTTCAAAACTCCACCTCTATGGGGATAAAAAGAGAGGATATAGTATTAAAGAATTGGTTAATGAACTTGAAACTTGGCAATATTTGGCTCAGTAAATAATAAAGAATGTCATTTTTAGTTTTAAAAAACCCCTCACAGAGGATTTAGAGGGTGACAAAGTTAATAGGTTAGAAAAATATGTAACCCGCTGTCGGATTTACTCGAAACTCGGTACTACTAAAATAAAAAAGTAGATGTGTTTTAGAGTTTTTCAAAAAACGACTCCTACCAAGGTGGAAAAGGGTAATAAAGTTTAAGGGGGGTGGATTGCTGGTAAATATAGTAGGAAATTCTGTATCCACTAGCAAGAATCGCGCCAGCAGTGCTTCGCAGAGAGCTGGCAAGCTCTAGCGAAAGAGCCAAAATGGTCTCCGACACACGACGCCCTTTGCACGACAACATCCTTGCATCACACAATTGTGCCACAAAGGCCGAAAAGCCGAAACAGTTTTTTAAAGTGTGTCATCCCACTCATTGGCGTACCATCCCAAGAAAGTCTGAAGCTGTGGCGAGACAGTGCCTCCTTACCCAAACCGTTCGTTCCACCCGCTGAAGACCTCTAATGGGTATCGGTCTTTGAGTCAAGTTATGAACACATTCGAAACTATTTTTCAAAATTCCACCCCTGTGGGGGTGAAAAGCGGCGATCAAGTTTAGTTGAAAAATCTGATTCCTTTGATCTATAAACTTAAAAATTGGCCCGAATACTTATTTATATAAATAAATGATAAAGATCATAAACATACATTTTCGAAATTTTTAGAGTAAAGTATGAAATACATACGGACGAATTCGCGGGCAAAGTGCTAGTTCAGTATATATGTACCTACTCACACACACTTGCATCACAACAAAACCCCAAAAATAACTGTGATGGCTTTGTTGTAATGCTGTGTGTCTTATCATTATTTTCAAAGAGCGATAGTCTGTAAAAAAAATATAATAATAAGTAAGTAATAAAGTTTATTCACCAAAAAGTAAAAATACAATGTGACGGATTTGGTGAGCCACAAACTAAGCGTCGCTGGTACCTATAGTCATATTTCGACCGAGGCTGTCATCGTCATAATCAGCATCCACAGCCCGACTTTACCAGCTGAGTATAGGAATCTTTTATCAAGTGCCATTTCCATTGCCCCTGTGCCAGCCTCATCCAGGTTCTACCCGTGATGGTAAAAATATCGTCCGCCCATCTCATAGCCGGACGACCGACATTTCGCCTTCCAGTCCTTTAACGCCACTCGGTCCCTGCCTTATTCCACCTGTCATCACTGCGCCTTGCCAGGTGTCATGCCCAGCTCCATTTGAGTTCCATAACTTGTTTTACGACATCAGAAGCCTTCGTACGTTTGCGGATTTCGACGTTAGGGACTCGGTCTATATATAAGCTTTATACCAAGCATGGAACGCTCCATGCTCTCTGTGCAATTCTCACCCTCTTCACATCCTCCTGCGTGAGCGTAGATGTCTCGGCACCATACGTCATAGTGGCCAGAATACACTGGTTATAGAGACAAGACTTCAGACATTGTAGAATTTTGGCTGATTTCAGAATGTCGTACAATTAGCTGAATACAAATAAAAAAAAAATAGCTTACACTGAATATTTCGTGAAAGCAACAAATATAGAATCCAATTCTACTACGGTTTCCTGTATCAAATAATATTCTCGCTATTCAATAGCTCGCTGTAAAATATAATTAAAGTAGACTTTGCCCGTAAAATGCATTAAAGCTATTTTAAACACAACGTAAATGTCAGTGCTTCAATTAAAACAGTTTTCATTAGTAGTACGGGCTTTCCATTACCGATGAATTCACGCCGCAAAGCAGCCTTCATTAATTTGTATATGTAGGAGTTCCTTTGATATAAAATAATTGAATCGTCCATTATTGGTGCAAACCCTGCAAATTCTGCCGGTAAATTGTTGCCATGGTTACCCTGGCTCATGGATGGCAAAAGCGAGCGGGATGTAATGCAAAATCAATATCGCATCTAAATTAAATGGTCACGTTTTCATCCGATAATGTTTGAATAGAACGTGAATATTCTAATTCATCATTAAACAGTTTTTGCACTATCACTAAAGAGAAACAACGCTTGTCCTATATCAAACAATCAGCTGCACAAACATAATATTGTAGGTTAACGGAACCTCACGGGCTTGCAAAATTGAAACTGAATCGAATTGCGGGTACTACAGGTATTACGAGGTGGGAGCTGAATGAATTCGTTTAAATATATAACCCGATTATATATTTTTCCAAACGATGTCCTTAATTTCTTGGTAATAATTTTCCCGGACGTTACAGTGTTGTTAACTAAGCCAATAACCGAGGGCGTCGAAGAAATCGATATTACTAGATGCTAGAGCCAAGCCCGTAGCTAGAAATGCACTTCGGGGAGGTTGAGCTCTGGAACAGAAAATATAAGTAAAAACATTATTTTAAAACAAGCGTATATAACAAGCGTGTATTGTACAGACGCCAGCACATCAAGCTACCCGAAACTATCAAATTTTCCCAATCAATCTTGAACCTAATGCTTTAGCGATAAAGTTGAAAAATCTATTAAAGAAATTTGACAGATTGTAGTAGCTTGATGTGCTGGCGCTGTACATGCAGTACAGGAAATTGTGCCTCTTCACCACCCATTTGTGTAGCGGCGTAATTTTTTTTTCAAACTTATTAGGAATTTTGGCCTGTAGTACTACTAGGGTTTTTGTTTCATCGGACAAAATGGCACTTTAATATAATTATGGCTGTTTTGTATGAATAATAGCATAACACATAGTGCCTTTTCTACGGTATGTGGCCTCCTTCTTGGTCACGTGCGTTGTTGCCATATTCTACCACAGGTTTAGGAGTCAATTTACTAAGATAACCTTGGATGCTAGAGCAAACTCGCCAGCTCAAAAATGTTTGCAACTTGTCACGGATACGTTAGATTTTCTTTGGATCATTTATAGATCATAGAGCCGCTACTTAGTCGATTTATGAACAAAATATTCAGAATGAACTGAACCAAGGCTGCAAGAACTAGCGTAGCGAGCTCGAAAATTTTAGCACACTGACATAGATAAGTTCAATTTTCTTTGAACATTTATGGAGAATTAGGGAGTTACTTTGACGACTTATGCAGAAAACTCTTAGAATGAAGAGAACCTAGGCAGTAAGAACGAACGAAGCAAGCTCGGAAATTTAAGCATGTATTTTTTGGATTACGGTGCATTTTCTTCTTTAAGTAGCTCAATATATTATTCAAAAACCCCCCGTGTCCCTATGTTACCTAGTTGGTTTGGCAGAGCTTCCGGCCCGGTCAATGAGTGGTGCACCAAACCCCGCTCGCTCTTTTGCCCCTAAACCACTCAGAAATAAAGAGCTTGACAACGATCTCAGGACCGAGCTTCTGTATTCTTCTGAATTTGTGGGGTAACATCCCCCTTGATTAGAACCCACAAACTCCCTCCCCCCTGCCTACGTACGGCCTTGGGTACAGCCCTAGAGGTTCGTTAGCTTACAACACGTAAGTACTATGTAGTTTTAGGATCCGTTGGGGAGTACACGCAGGTATCACAAAAAATTTTCTCAACAATTTTTCACATTTCAGTATGTATGATACCTCAGTTTCTTTTTGTAAATGTTAAAACAGTTACCGATGTTTTGGGCTTGGAAAATGTTAATGAGCAATTGATTTTGGTGTTTGAATAATTAGGTGGACCAGTTACCCTTGGCTATCACCGTTGTAACATGGAATTTTAACACTTCTTTCTATTTCCATAACTGGGACGTTAGAAATAGAAATCGTTATGCCATTAAACATGTATGTGTGCTACTTTTGCACAAAGAACTGAGGCAAAACAAAATGTATCGAACGAACTACAGCACATTCTACTTCAGACGAATAAGCCAGAACAAGCCTGGATAAAACTCTTTGTCTAAATATAGTAACATTTTGACGTCCGTAATGCTACCTGGCTTTGTTTTAGAGCACTCTATATTAAATTATAAACCAATGCAGTATATAAACCACTCCGTTAGTATTGAAAAGGGATCAAGGGATTACAATATATGAGAGCTCAGTAGACCTGCTTCATGTATAGAGGAGGGACTCGGGGCTAAGTTATAACACCGGGACGGGTCGATCGATGAGGATAAGCTACAGTTGCCGCGTTTGGTCCGTTTATTGGTGACCATCTTTTCATACTAAGACCCCTCGTTCCTCGGAAAGTACGTTTAGCCGTTGGTCCCGGCTGTACTTCGTGGATCTTTGACAGCCGTCAGAAAACCGAAAGTCTGACAACCAGTCTTATCAAGGCGGTATCGTGTTACCCAGTAACTAGGTTGTGGAGGTCAGACAGGTACTGTATACCAGTGTATACAGCTGCATCCGGTACGGTATGTGCCAGAAGCCGACCGACCCCAACTTAGTTGGGAAAACGCTAGGCAGATTGATTGAGTAGACCAGCGGGGTAATTGCGTAACACACTATCAGTAGCAATGAGCTTCATTTTGACAGTTCAACAACAATAATTGCGTCATTGTTTTTTTTTTTTTTTGTTTTTTTTTTCATTCACGTTGTTGAGCAGACAATTTTTTCATACATATAAAGCAATGGATAATCAATATCCTTCAAAATTATTTATATTGAGATTGATAGTGGCGTAACGCAATTAGGGTGCTCCTGCATACTGTATACAACTGCATTACGAATCTCTATTCTGTGTTGTGATTTGGAAAATAACTCTCCTAATGGGTATATTATCCGTATCACAAGCCTATTACAGCCAGGAGATGTGGAGATGTAATGTGTATTCAACTATAATGGTACTGAGCCTATAATTGACAGCAATAATTGATAGTTCCAATTTGCGATTCTGCGCCGTTATCTAAACCATATGTTCATGACTGCCATGCTTGTTATCTTCCAAGGGTAAATGGATTTATTTAGAAGAGTATTTAAATCTTTCATAGTACTTCAGTTAATAATGAATTGGAGCAGTGGTGACCGCGGTAACGACAGTTCGAACCTTGTCAGGCACTTTATTTCGTGTAAATTATTTCATCACTACTGCTCTCAAAACAATGTAGGAAAACTTCGGGAGGAAACCGACATGTCCTAGGACCAAAAATTCGTAGACATGTGACATCTTCCAACCCACACTGGGCCCGCGTGGTGGATTACGGCCTACTCCCTCTCACAGAGAGCAGGCCTGTGTCCCAGCAGTGGGAACAATTTAGGCTGATTATGTATGTACAGACGCCAGCTCATCAAGCTACTAGAATCTGTCAAATTTCTTTAATAGATTTTCAACTTTATTACTAAAGCATAAGGTTCAAAGTTGATTGGGAAAATTTGACAGTTTCGGGTAGTTTGATGTGCTGGCGTCTGTACGTACCTACATATGTTGTTTGGATTGATGAAACTCATATGTGAGAGTTCGAATGATCGCTCATACTCGTATTAAGTATGTCATACCATAATTTAGTTCCATTGCTAAACTCGATCGATTTCATTCTACAAATATGAAATCGTTTACTGACTAACAATCACAATCTTGTCTCACGACTTCTCAAGTCAACAGTCTACATTTGTAGCTTTTTACGTATCCAAGCTTACTGGTATAACACGTTACATCATTACATTATGTTATTCATTGCCCTTATTGGTTAAATTAGACAGAGGCCAATTGGTTCTAATAGAGAGTATAAAATGTTATTTCGGTACTCCCCGACTTTAATTACCACCACGCCGCGCCGTATGTAATAACTTGATATGGTTATTTTTACTTTTCATAAAAGTAAAACACTTATTTATACGCCTGTGTGGGGTTGAATTCGTACATCAGTTGATTTGCGTTAGGTACTTTTATTTTGTCGACTATGAGCTTATGAAACACTGCACGATGATCCGAAATTTATCAAGAATGGTTAATAATGTTAAAATGTGCATTAATCTCTAAACAAACATGTGTCGCATAGATTTTACTAATACATACATATCTAAGGGCCGATTGTTCAATAGTCAGACAATTTTATCTGAGGAATAATTATTGCAGTTTAACAGTTTTTGTATAGAAAATATGTAAACTATCATAATTATTCTTCAGATAAAAGTTATCTGACTATTGATAAACCGGCCAAGTGCGTGCTGGACCACGCACAATGAAGGGTTCCGTAGTTGGAATGAAATTATCCCAAGAACAATCTTAACATTGTAGTTGAAAAACATGTTCTCCCATACATTTCTACTGAAAATGTAAGTTTGTACGCACAATATTGAGAGCTTTACTATGTTGGTTGTTTTAAGACCACAGACTTATTATAGGTTTTCCTGTAATCTATAGGTATAGAACTAATTTCTGTATTGTACTCAAAATTTTAGGCTCCTTAGTTTCGAAGAATAGGGTGGGGGGGGGGGGAATGGTCAATTGTCGTCTATGTTCTTAAATAACTTGAACACAATTTACTTAAAATTATGAAAAAACAATATTTGAGATCCTCACAGTAAGCCCTTTCATTTGATATGTCACACGGTACATATTGCGAAACTTTTTTTAAATTTTCTATATGCCCCCAAAAATGACCCCCATATTCAAAATTCATTTATTTACGTTACGCGTCTATGTTTGGGTCACAGAGATTCATATGTGA
This sequence comes from Luperina nickerlii, assembly GCA_963855955.1. NCBI lineage: Eukaryota > Metazoa > Arthropoda > Insecta > Lepidoptera > Noctuidae > Luperina > Luperina nickerlii. The sequence continues at coordinate 8,491,523 of OY979662.1, forward strand.
ATCAAATTTCAGCTTAATCGGTCCATTAGATTCGGAGCAAATTGGTTGTGACAGACGGATGGACAGACACGAGTGATCCTATAAGAGTTCCGTTTTTTCTTTTGAGGTACGAACCCTAAAAATCAGCCCGAAATTGCATAACCTACGAACTATGACTTATGTTAGTTGTGAATTTTCAAACACAACAGAACTCTAACAGAACTTCTTCTAAACAGCTTCTTCTGTAACATACGATCATCTTTAATCCCTACATATTCTGCCCACTTCTCCAGGACCCATATCGTTCGGCTTCGCATCGCTGGAGAGCTCGATGCACAATGTAGAGCAGACGGAGAGCATGCCAGGTAGTCCTGTCAGTCTGTCCTCGTCGCCACCGTCACCGCCGACTGGCTCCGACTTGGCAGCAGTGAGGACTGTGGAGTGCGCGCATCAGACTGACCCCATCACGCAACAGAGTCAGGTACGATATTAACAAGTAGTTTTTGTTCGTTACCTGTAGTAGTTCTTTCGTTGCACAGTCAACAAGGCTAGGTGGACCGACAACCTCAAAAAGGTAGCTGGGACGGACAGGATGCGGAAGGCGGAGGACCGGGTGTTGTGGCGCAGCTTGGTGGAGAGTTTATGTTAGTGTCCGACCGAAACAGATTTTTCAGCCGAAACCGAAACCGAACTTTCGGCCTTGCTCTTAGTTTCGGCCGAAACCGAAAAATACTTAAACATATTTAAAATTTCTATCGTATACAGAAATCTGATGTGTTTTTACACATTTATTTGAATATACAATGTATATTATACCATACAGTCAGTTGAATGCTTCCTAATCATTTATGTGCAAAACACAACCTCAACTCCATGCGATTAACGATGGACGGCGGCGAACTGGGCCGACGACGCGACGAGCGAGCACGAGCCAGCCGCGAAGTTCGCCGAACGGTGCACGATAATTCATCAACACTCGAGTTTCGGCGCGGCCGAAAGTTTTGGCCATTTCCTGGCCGAAACTAGATTCCTTGGCCGAAACTGGCCGAAACCGAAACTGAACTTTCGGTCGGTCACTAGTTTATGTCCAGAAGTGGCTTGCGATAATCTGAGTTGACAGTCAACAAAAGTATGATGTTCCGTTCGCTGCGGTAAACATTTTTTTGAGCGGCATACGCCTTTCAGCGCAAAATAAAATAAAATATCTTATGTAGTTTTGGTGGCAGCACTGAAAGTTTTAAACAGGCAAATGAAACACAACTTCATTGCCGGTCAAAACTGTGCTCTAACTCATTCAGGGTAAAGGCAAACAAGGTGGGTGGAAGGTACCTACGCCACAAAGACGTTTTCAATTCCAACGGGATTTCCTTTGATCGCTTGGAGCTGGCTGCGAATGCGACCGCAATAGCGCTAAAATCCCCAAAGCAGTGAATGGCTTTGAAGCGCTTCTTTAATTATCTAGGATTAAGAGCTCCAATATGAGCTAAGGCTTGTCTGTGTACCCAAAACGGTCAAGATGACGGTATTTCCGTAAATGTCAGTGACATTTTGGAGCGTTCCGTAACCGTGTCTCAGCTTAGTCGGCTATTGCGCGCTTTCGGATTACTTTTATGATTAAGTATACCAGAAATCAGTAGGTACCAGTATAGTCCGAGAGCCGGCTGTATAAAAGTCCTATGGATCAGATACATGAATCATTTTTGGGGTATGAACAATAAAACCATAGGTCTAGAGGTCGACACCCCTGAAGTTGCTTGATTTTGCCCGCATGCAAAATTATGACGTCACTTCCGGTTTTTATTTTAGGTGTAATTGTAATTTATGAAATACATCAAGAAAATTTATATCAAACGAAAGTTTTTGATGAGTAGAATAGAAATGTCAAGGGTCGACAAGCTCTATTTATTCGCTACCCTGAGTCGACCTCCGTTAAATTTTTTTTTTTTAAATTTATCTTAAGCCATCGAATACATGGATTTGCTTACGATTTTCTGAAACTAGAACCTCTTAAATGACTGAAAAAAATTGGTCGACACCTTTTATTTGCCCGGATCTGACTGTCGACTTAGTTTGAAGAATTAAAGAGCCTACGCTTATACATTTCATCTCTATGTATGTTTAATTATTTAATTATCTATATATCTTTTCCAAATACATTAATAACTTTATTTTTCATTAATTGTAACATAAATACAATTTTCTTGAAATACTTACTGTACATTTTCTATTTCTTATTAACATTTAAGTCCTTAGAATTATTTTGTATTTCTACCTTAAGTCCAGGTAGCCGTTAACGTTTTTTCTTTTGTACCTGTAACGGTTCGGAGTTACTCCGGAGTTTCGGAGGTTCGGAGTTTCTACTCAAGAGGCGTTTTTGCATGAAGTAAGGAATTATGATTCCAGCCTAATGCCACCTTGCTGGGAATCGTTAAAACAAAAAATTCTTAGAACAATTTATGTTAATGCGATGTGGCAAAATTCTTTGTATAAACAATGTATTGTAATGAATTACGAAGATTGTGGTTGGATATATGATCATGATAATATTACCATACCGCCGAATATGTTTAATGGTAGCCCTACACCACTTCAAATAGAAGAAATCATTTTAACTGATAGTAGCAATGAATTCTGTAATAACGATAATACTGACGACTTCAATAATGATGGAAATAGCATGCAGACAACAATGACGATAATGTTAATATTCCGAATTATAGCGATGATGTAAATAATGATGTAGATTTTAATGACGATAGTTATATGTAAAATTAATAGTTAATCATTGTACATATATCATTTTTGTATGTAATAAAACTCGTTCATGTGTTAATTCCACTATCTAAGACTTTAATTTCTTTAGTTCTATCTCACAGGAATTAATGAATAACACCAAAACTCACAATATATGTGGTAAAGAATGGAGAAATGTACAGTAAGTATTTCAAGAAAATTGTAGTTATGTTACAATTAATGAAAAAAAAAGTTATTAATGTATTTGGAAAAGATAATTATGTAGATAATTGAACATGTATAGACATGGAACGTAGGAGTTAGAACTCATTGATTTTTTAAACTAAGTCGACAGTTGGATGTGAGTAAATAAAAGGTGTCGACCAATTTTTTTTAGTAATGTTAGAGTTACAGAATTAATAAAAAAAAATATCAATGTATTTGGAAAATATATGCAGATAATTAAATAATTAAAGATCGAGAGGTAAACAAAGAGATGAAATGTATATTTGTATAATTAAACATAGAGATGAAATGTATAAGCATAGGCTCTTTAATTCTTCAAACTAAGTCGACAGTCAGATCCGGGCAAATAAAAGGTGTCGACCAATTTTTTTCAGTCATTTAAGAGGTTCTAGTTTCAGAAAATCGTAAGCAAATCCATGTATTCGATGGCTTAAGATAAATAAAAAAAAAAGAATTTTTAACGGAGGTCGACTCAGGGTAGCGAATAAATAGAGCTTGTCGACCCTTGACATTTCTATTCTACTCATCAAAAACTTTCGTTTGACATAAATTTTCTTGATGTATTTCATAAATTACAATTACACCTAAAACAAAAACCGGAAGTGACGTCATAATTTTGCATGCGGGCAAAATCAAGCAACTTCAGGGGTGTCGACCTCTAGACCTATGGTTTTATTGTTCATACCCCAAAAATGATTCATGTATCTGATCCATAGGACTTTTATACAGCCGGCTCTCCGACCAGTAGGTGTTATGAAAAGAAGAACGGCAAACAATTTCAGACCTATGTATACCATTTCCTGTATGTAAATAGCTAACGACGTTACTAATTTTTGACTTGGTTTTTATTCTTATTTTACGATGTATCTACAGGATAGTTGTTTCAACTACAATAAAACTTTGTTTTATTGTAGTTAAATAAATTATATGTAGAATCACGACCATTATCTTTAATTAGGCTTAAGGTTTGTCAAAATCTTAAACTACTTGAGGGCTCTAGGATAAAAATATACCTACTTATAGTATTTTTAAAACGGTATATTTTTATTATGCCGTCATTACTTAATTAAATAAATAAAGTGAATGTGTTTATGGAATGTTGCTATTGTTCACAGAATTTATTCAATAAGATAAATGGCCATTATAATCTGACGATATTGCATCATAAGCAATCGCACAGGTTCTGGGGATAAAAGAGATACCGGTATCGGTTCTTTATAAGCTTTTGTTTAAGTTGTACAAATTGCTAGGCTCTTCAAATATAAATATTATCAGGGGTATTAGGATTACTTGGTTTTCGTAAAAAGGATATGAAATAGTCATTTAACTCGTCCGATTAGGTGTTGTATTTTATTTTGAGATTGAGAAACACCAATGTAAAGATTTTTAATTACTAAACACATTGTTATTTTAGATAACATTTATTATAACTTCTTACAATGATACATATTTACAAGGACACATGAGTAGCTACTTTATGATCATTGCCAACAGTAGAGCACACACGCTAATCTTCCAACAGAGCTTCACATTGGTCGCTGAGTTGCAGCCATCTATGTTACATTCGCAAACGTGCGAGTAATGTATGTTACTGAATTTTGACTGGACACACTTCAGCGGTTCTTCGTACATATACGCACATTCTCTTACTACATTCACTTCTTGGCCAGGCAAAAAGTAATTTATCTGAGATAGCGACCGACAAACTGGTGCTCCTCTGTCGTCTTTGCAGTCTTTCAAATGTGCATTGTTCAAATTATATTTAAAACATCCACGATTGGTTACAGACGAGCACTGATAACATTTTATGCATACCACTTCGCACATCACGGATAATAGTACTATAAATGTTAATATTTTATCAGCTGAAAAACATCGCATTTTATACAAATTATATTGACAGCTGTCAGATCGGCTTTTAGGTTGACTTTTCTAAATTTGAAATACCTACGTCTGTGGCCAATGCTTTTTTGTTTTACTGTCGTTCAATAATCCTACTTTTTACAGTGTCAAATATTTTTGGCGGCAAAAGCGGAAGCGGGATTGTAACTTATACAATGTGGAATGAAAAATGCTTTATCAATACATGCATTAGCAATTATTGCGTCGATATAGGTACTACAGCGCGAACGGACAAGGATTTAACACTTTGTCTAACAATTGTAAAGATAATATAAATATTCAGTATTATACGAACTGTGAATGATTCAAAAAATTTGCTATCTTGAGATTACACCAACATTAGTTCATGATCTCAAAGCTAAGTATTAGTCAACGAACTTGATATATCAAAAACTTCGTATTATTCCCATAATAATGCCTGATAATGAATTGTTTTCAGGCTACATCTCCAGTGGCGCCTCCCAACACTGGCAAATCGCAAACCAAGAGCGAGAAACGAAGTGGTAACACTTTGTACCAAGAGCTTGCCTTCCAAGACGTGGACCCGGGCATCGCTGAAGGAGAAGATGGCGATATCACAGGTAACACTTATGAAAGCCTGGTGAAACAGCGACTAGATTTCGGTCTATCGACAATTCAGGGGCCGTATTATGAGTCATTGTTACCATTATGATTCCAGTCCAAAAAAGGGATGCTGCTATCGGTCATGTACAGCTCCGTCTCTCTCTTGCACTGGAATCATGATGGCATTAAAAGGTCATACATAATACGGTACCCAATCGATCCATTGTGGTGCATGGATGCCGATAGAGAGCATATTATTAACGAAAGAGAAACGTGACCATCTTTTGACCCAGTCTTCTTTGATCGATCTTTGAGGCAATCAATATCGTCTGATCTCCGGTGGAAATCTGTTTAGATTGGTTTACTGAAATGAAACTAACCAATATATCATATCACTGGACAGCATACATACTACAGACAAGACAGGAAAAATTGTTTCCAGAATCCAGGGCTGATTATACGTTTTCTCTAATGCGGCGACGGTTGGGGATATACGAGACGCGATGGGCACTGATCAGGTTATTGAAACTCTACATCTCGACTCCGCTCAATAATTCAATTGGTCTGTCTGCATGCCTCGTACTGCGGAAAATTTAGTTTAAGGGGTGGTACACATTTGTTCAGGTCGGCATGATCGGCACAGTCGGGCGGCAGAATCGAATATTTGTAATAAGAATATATTCGCCGCTTGGCTTCGCTCGTGCCGACCTGAAAAATGATTCAGCGACGGTAGATGCGGATCAGCACGAGCCTAATGAAAGCCGAAAATGTTTAGTAATTGTTTCGGGTATGCTTTGATGTTCAACAAGTACTGCCGAATCGAATGTGCCGGGCTATGCATTGTTTGTATATTTAAGTGTATTGAAAGTATATAACTGAATGCTTTCCCTAACAGGTAGTTGGGTCCATCCCGGAGAATACGCATCTTCTGGTAAGTGCTTTGCATGTTCTGTGTTCACTAATAGTCCATTCAGACAAACTGTTGAAAGCCCAAGATAGAATATCAGGATTATCCATACTAATATTATGCATTCGAAAATAACTGTATGTTATATTTTCACGCCTTAACTGCTACACGGATTTCGACAAAATTTGTCAAGGAGATAGATGGAATCCTGGGGAAGCATTATAGGCTATACCTTTTGTCCCGGTAGCACGTTCCGTGGAACAATTTCCGACATCCACGCGGTCTAAGCCAAGCAGTGGCGTGCGTTCCATAAAGGCAGAAAGACACTGCCTACCCTGGTTCTGATAATAGATCTAATATTATTTTATCAATAAACAAAACCACATATAAAATTTAAATCAAAAATCAGCTCCATCTATCGAGTGCCGGTGGTATCATTAAGATCGATACAGTAAGGCTCGTTCACGTTCGCACATCGATTCGCGCGGCACTAGCGCCACCTCGCCTTTGCCACGGCAAAGACACAAATTATTCTTGTCTGAATGTTTTGTGTGTGTGCTCTCGTGGTAAGTCGTGATCATGCGGATTTAATATGTGTGCGTTCCTATAGCTACGTGATACACAATGACAAAAATCACGCACACAACTGCATGAAGAGACAGTGTCTCTAACACGAAAAATTACGACTCCTAGCGAACATTTCCGAAAGAAAGTTTGCTATGCACAATGCAAATATTTTAGGAAGTAACATTGTTTCATTGAATTTTATGTATTTAGATGGTCATAATTTTTTGTCGTATTACATTTCCCTTTTACTAGATAATTTCAATAGTCAATAGTCGCCATAATTTGTTTGATGACATGTGTGATGTGTGAATACGTTTTCAGATATTTAGGATTTTAAGGTTGTTAATAGTGAAAAATGGATAATATTGTCTGTGAAAGTTGTTCAGATGGTGTGTGTATTGTGAAAATAAAATATGATGCGTTTTCAAAACTATCTTTCGGTGAAAAAAAAACAAGTTATCGAGATAGGTCGTCGTACACCGGATTTGCAATTAATACAAACTAAAGGTAAAATCAATCGTAAATTCAATAAAAACAATATGATTCATATCATTGGCTGACAGGTTGCATACATGTAGTAATCGGTTATTTTGTTTCATTTGTCTACTATTTTCAACATAATAATTATAATTATGACACACAACCAGCTGTGCGATTGGTCGAATTAAAACGCAAACCAACTTTTTATGAACTTTACTTTTACTTTTGTTACAAAACCAGTAGGTAGTTTATGTACTTATTAAATATATTTATATAATGCAAATCACATGAAGAGCCTTTTTCTAGGCCACATCGAATATCTTTCAAGTGACGAGTTTTGTAATTTTCACTCACTTGGATTAGATATTTGAAGTGTTGGAAAATCGTAGTTACAACCTTTTCAACCCCTGGTGAGTTTTATCTTTACTAACTAGTGCAATTGCGAGACTTTTTTTTTTGCGAAAAGAAAACTGCCTACCCAGGCATAAAACCCTGTGCACGCCACTGAAGCCAAGCTAGTCTAATTATACTTAATCTTTTGTTGGTTGATTCCCTATGAAATATAATTTTGCTGATATTAGCATGTAAGTTAATAATATTTTTTAAGCTTTATAAATAGCTTAAAATATAGTGTTAATGTCAGAAAAAACGATAATTTTACGCCTTTTTTGTTCCGGAACTAATATTATGATAAAAAGAATTAAAAGCGTTTCTATCAAATAAGTGCCTATTATTGATTCAAGAATACCTACATACGAAATATTGTATTTTATTTACTATTCCCAACACAACTATCATTACAGGTTACCCCAAATCGGTAGCGTGGTCTTAAACAATATTTTCTTCATTAAAGCTTATCACATGTAAAGTAATTTTTGTGAACTCATTCAGAGAACAGGTAAATAAATCCACCTTTTCCGCGATCTTGTTAAGTATGCAAGGCGCGCGTCAAAGTTGCTTTACCCAGCAGGTCGATCTGGCCGCGAGGCACCGCCAGTAACCGCGGTCTCAGACTCCGATAAAATACTTCCATTTTTGACTATATTTTTGTTAAAAGCTGTTTCTTATGAGTTCTGACATAATCCCAAAAAGGGGTACTTTTTAAATTGCTTCTGGACCCTCTCTTGGTGTTGTGCTCTATGGTGTGGTTTTTAAATCGCGGCCCTACACTGTGCAAACAATTCGTAATCACTGGTGTTTCCACTTTTCTGATACTGTTTATGAAGTTTTGCTTTATTTTTAATTGTACGAATAATATCACGAGAATACCACTCAGGGTACCTGTATCTAGTGTCTACCTGAGTAGCATTGTGTTTTTTTTTACGAACGAAACAGTCCATAATTTTAATAAGTATTTTAAAAGTCCATCATTTCCTCGGGATAATGACAATTAACTAGGTACAACTAAAAACTACAATTAACTATCAACAAATTACAATTGGAGACCATTATATGATATGTCATATAATGGTCTCCAATTGTAACCTATCAGCAACAAGTACAGTAATTCTTAATTTGCTTTAGCAAAATTCCACTGCGGGACGTCAATACCTGAACATGTATTTGTGGCATAATCGTCCAGCAGGAGGACTCTGTCTGCGCGCGTGCCGGCACTTATGCCACGAAACCTTCGACGTATCGATCTGCTGCATAAATTATAATAAGTATATGCTTTAGATATTCTGCAAAGACATAAACATCTTCAAGGTTTTCATGCTACGTAAGAATTACTACACCTGGAAAGTATAGGCAGGCTAATTTATATTATAAGTAAGTATCACTGTTATAATCTTATTGCAGTTTTATAATTATACTAGCTACGCCCTTCAGTTTCATCCGCGTAATTAGTCTCGATCCCGATAAAAGCTCTATCCTATATCCCAATCCAGGTCATGGTCTACTCATGTGCTAAATTTCATCCAAATCCATTCTGCGGATTTAGAGAGAAGCCTACCAAAATTAAAAAAAAACAAAAAAAATATTTTCTCATTATAACAGTTTAGAAGAATAGGTATTCTACGTATGCTTCCAACAGTTTATCTACAGTGGACTAGCTTTTAATAACAATAGTAGCTTTTATTTATTTGATAATGGCTTTTAAAGACATAACGGACTTATTGAATAAAAAAAAAATTGCTGATACTACTCTGATTTTGAACCCAGAGTGTTAACAAGCAAATCCTGACTCATATTGAGCCTAACAAATCCGTCATATCAGATGCAAAATTTAAGGTTGAGTACTCAGTAATATTACTAACTTTCTTAAATTCAGATGTAAATCCATCGGGTTCTTTGTTATTATCAATATTACTATGTACAATATATTATTATTTCACCAATTGATTTTAATTGTTGGTTTAATTGTTTTGGTTCTCTTGTACAGACGCCAGCACATCAAGCTACCCGAAACTGTCAAATTTTCCCAATCAACTTTTGCTGCTTTATGCATTTTTTTTATGCTTTAGGTAGCGATAAAGTTGAAAATCTATAAAAGAAATTTGACAGATTGTAGTAGGTTGATATGCTGGCGTCTGTACATTATGTCATCCAATAGCTTGTTATATAATTGACATTTATTATTATAAAATTCTTTACCACCAGCTATATGATATTTATTGTACTGTGTTTATGTTATTATAAGATGAGAAGAATACTTTTGCCACCATGAATGCAAAAATGGGAAGCAAAGGAAAAAATTGCTGTAGGTGATATAATATTTATTTATATACTTACTAAGCTCCACCCGCGGCTTCGCCCTCTAGTTATGTCGATAAAAACTATCCTATGTCCTTCCCCGGGATGCAATCTATCTCTCTACCAAATTTTATCGAAATCCGTTTAGTGGTTTAGGCGTGAAAAGGTAACATACAGACAGAGTTACTTTCGAATTTATGATATTACTATGGATGTAGAATAATTCCAGCGCTGATTTGCTGGATTCGTTTTCTCCTCTAACCTATGGTTATTTCTCCTGGCAAAGTTTATTCTGTTTATATGTAAGTATCTATTTAGGTATTAGTATTTATTATTTTTCGAGGTATATAATATGTTTCCTTTGTGGTGCACCTGCTATGTTTTGTATCTGCATTATCTTAAGGGGGAAGCGCTAATGTAGCCCGCGAAATTCAAATTTTCTTACGTTTTTTTGTAATTTGCTGGTCAGTATTAAGTTGTACGTCGATCAAAATATGATTCGCGGCCGTAACAAATATGTATTTACAGAATCATAATCATTAGAATCAGTAATACAACTTGTTAGGTTAGTATAATCTCAAAATGTCAAGATTTCATGAAATAGTCATTCTTTGGGATTACTTGGTCTTAGAGAGTTGTGTTGATGACTTTAATGATTATAATTCTGTAAATACATATTTGTTACGGCCGCGAATCATATATTAATCAACGTACAACTTAATACTGACCAGCAAAGTGCAAAAAACGTAAAGAAATTGAATTTCGCGGGCTACCCTGGCGCTTTCGCCTTAAGGTTGGCTGGTAGAAAATGCCTCAGGCATTAATTCCGCCTTTGTACAGTATTTTATTACTTGTGTATAAAGTTTTAATAAATAAATATTTCCTGTGGTAAAAGTATATTGACTTATATAAATAAAACCTTAATATTATTTTGTACTTTCTTTATGTTCACTTACACACCACGTCACTATGTTTCTGTTACTTCATTTTATGAAACTCCAACATTCGGCGTCTATTTGTGTTCTTGTGTTGTTCTAATCAAGCTTAGCACATTTTATTATGTTGCCAAATTAAACGACTGCAGTATTATTGCTTTTACTGTTTAAAATAGTGTAACCCTCGGTTTCAAACTATTCTTATTGTTAAATCTTATATCACATTACATCATTGACTCTTGGTAAGCCAATCTAAAACGACAAAAGACTGATTGTGGTTGAGCTCCCAGAAAGCGAGGGTTTAATATTGTAAAGATGGAAAACAATATTTTATACGTTTATGCATATTGCATTTCACTGCGTCAATGAACAATCGAATATATATACAACAAGGTCAATTTTACACGTATACTGTTAAAATAAACAGCATAAACGAATAAAATCATCGCAAAATGATTTTCTGTGATAGTTGTGCTTGAGAACATAATAAACAGCTGATATGAGCATAGAACCAAATAAAAATCAGTAGATTAAAATAAAAATAAATATGCAATTATTTGTTGCGATGTTGATGTCTACTTAAAGTGGCGTCGTGTGTGAGCATTTTAACTAGTATTCTACATTAATACATTTTCATAAAAAACTAATAACTGTACGTTCTTTCCATGCGTTCTAACAAAATGTTGCATCAACGCATGATTGCAGTTAACGACAATTATTTTGGTAAGTAATTTGTATAATATTGATCGAATTATCACTAACATTATTCAACGTTTTATATCAATTTCGTAGTAAATCTTTGCAACTATTTCATTAAAAATATGACCATCTCACACACTACGTCGCATTACGTTGCAATTATGTAATGCCAGCTATAGTCGTATGATTATTGTTAGTGAATATTTTTGTTGACGCGATACAATTCTTGTTGCTAACGCATGCGGCGAAGTGTGTGACGGGCCTAACGATCGCTTGCGATTCCCAAAGCGCAAGATGCAAGTAAGTAAAATATTCATATAACTGTGTTTACTTGGACATCGTTCAGAGTATGATATCTATTAAAATAAAACATTACAGTCTTTCAATTTAAGTGCAAAGTCCTAAAACATTTCATACAATTTTGCCATTCAGAGTGGGCTGTATAATCAGTGTAATATAATTGAAATTAATGATAACTTTTCATGCACCACATTCAACCAATCAAAAGTTTAACGAACAAAACACAAATCCCTCCACTTAACTCAACAGGAATGGGCAAAGAGGTGGAGAATCTTATTCTGGAGAACAATGAATTGTTAGCAACGAAGAACGCGTTGAACGTGGTGAAGGATGATCTGATAGTGAAGGTGGATGAAATGACCGGCGAGCTTGAGATCCTCAGGGAAGAGGTGGCGAACCTCAGTTCTGCGCGGGAGAAGTTACGAGATAGGGTGACCGAGCTAGAAGATGAAGTTAGACATTTGAAGGTAGGCTGGTTTTTAATTGATTGTATTTATGAATGGTTGAAGGTTGATCGAGGCTAAAAAAATATTGGTTTTACTATCTGCGGATGTCAAAGACGTTACAGTCGACCCCGAGTAGCTAGCAAGATGAATATTATTCGGTTTTCAAATGGCCCCTTCGATATTTGCAAACTCAAGTCATATTAGATATGGTTCGCAGTTACAATGCAGTTACCTCTTTGAAATGTGACTAAACTACACACAGGAAATACAATCTTGTGGACACCATAATGTGCAAGGCCATTCAGCATCTACTCAAAAATAATGTAACATTCCGGTATAATATGTTGTTCTTATAATTTATTACTACCTATACGATCAAAACTGTGACGCCGATTTCGCTGAATCAATTCTTCCTTAGATTTTTCTGTAGTTTATTTATCGTGTTTCCAATAATGTTTAGTTTTTGCGTGGCCATGTGACAGGAGACGGTGAGCACGAACGCGGGCGGCGGCGACAACAACGAGGATGAGGCTGACGTGCCGATGGCGCAGCGTCGGCGCTTCACCCGTGTCGAGATGGCACGAGTACTCATGGAACGTAACCAGTATAAAGTAAGCATTCTTATGCCGTTCTTTTTAGTCTGTAAAGTTGTGAGAGACGTTGTTAAATGAATGAAGGTGGGAGCTACTGTGGCAGTAGTCACGAAACAAACTACATTGCTACAAGGATCTTTTGGCACTCCTCGAATGAAGTTGACAGGGGGGCGCTGTATGTATTGAAAAATCTAGATGGTGGTGTTAGTTCCCATTTTGGCCACGCGCCAATTTATCCTTGTACAGCTCTATACCTTTCTATTTTGTGAGCCATTATTAAATGAATGGAAGTGAGAGTCATTGTGGCAGAAGTCACGAAACGAAAATAAAGCAATTTAAATTCACTCATCATCATCATCTCCCTGCCCTTCTCTCATGTTATTTGGGGTCGGCGCAACACCAACGTGTATTTTTCTTCCGTCCTTCCCTGTCAGCCGTCACTCTCATCATTCACTCCTTTTTTCTGTTATATCATTCCCAGGTCCAAGAAATAGGCATTCATTGAAAAGACAAATTAAGATTTGGATCATTTTAAGAACAAACATTTGTTACGACAGCCGATAATGGTTTCCATTTGCTTGTATCGTGTTAATGCGCGTAGTTTCGTGTCGATAGGCGAAAGCTCGGCCCTATTACCATTCTGAGTCTTGCAAAATACGTCCATCCAAGGTTTGGCAGCAAAGTACTGTCTTCTATAAAACTGCAATCGCTCTTCTTCCATCACGTAAAACGAGGGAATTGAAGTCACGCCTTCCTCTCCCTTGTTTACGCTTTAACTGTTCGGTTGTTTGTACCATTATTAAAACCATTTATGTATATTTTCAGGAGCGTTTCATGGAGCTTCAGGACGCAGTTCGCTGGACGGAGATGGTCCGCGCAAGCCGCGTCGACTCAACCATGGATAAGAAGAACAAACAGAGCATATGGAAGTTTTTTAGTAACCTCTTCAGGTAAATACTGGGGAACGTTATAGACGTCGGTGTACTACGTACAAAAACATGACGATAATAATGAATTATTAAAAAAAAAATTGAGAAATAATTGTAAGAAATAATAACGTATATATACGTGGCATTGGCTATAGAATAAAACATAGTGATTTTAAGAAAATTACAATTTTGTGAAACACAAGTACTTAGTGCATTGATGTCTTTGTTAATACAAGATCTTTTATTAGTTAGATTATAGGAATATTTTAATCTAGAAAAACCAGTGGAAAGAACTGATTATAACAGTAGCAGAATACACGGATGACCTCAAAAGCATCACGCAACTGGAGGTCCCAGAAAAAAACTGATTTTAAGTTGTATTCTTCAAGGTTGCACGGGAAACAATTTTCGACAACATGTCAAATCTGTGTTAAGAGTATAGTTGTTCTAATCTTATTATAAAAAGGGCTATAGCAATTTGATAGTAAGCCCAAAAAGTTGTGATTAAATGTGGTGAGCGAAGAAATTGCCGCCTTTTTGTGGCCTTCGTTTACTTAAAAAACGGGGGTTCTTCCGTTGCCGATACATGTAATAGGATTTACTTTCCCAAATTAAACATTAGACTAAGCATTTTCAATTTTATTCCTATTGGAATCCCTTTCGTCAAGCTTATTTGTGTATTCACGCAGCTCAGCGCTAGTATTTTTTTATTAAATTAATTATTGTGTTTTTGGCGCTGTATTTTATAGATATTTCTTATGTTTTATTTATTTACATTTTGCTGTGCTCATTTATTTATATCAAACTAGTTACCCACCCTTGATAAAACATCAGGATTTCTTTATATGTAAAATTCATGCAATAAACACGGAAACCTTTCGGGATAAATTCTCTATTGTTTGTGAAAACCGTATAATAATAAGTTGCGTACCTACTTTAAAAGCACAATGCGGTCACATACACAGACACTAAAAGCGACTTTTATTTATAAAATGTATCGATATTGCCAAGGCTAATGTAAAAATAATAATAATTTTCCCTGCATAGATTCGCAAAAGGCATGCAATGAGTTTTGTATGCCAATTATGCATTGTGATTATTCATATCTATCGGGTTTGACTCCCGACAAGAAAATACATTATTATTCGATTCAGTTTTGTTAGTTTAGTTAGCTGAGCTCACATATCAAAATCAGACATTTTGGAACGAAATTGCGTCATAATGAAATTGCTTAATATATTCACTAGATTTATTTTATCACAGCGCTGCGAATTACGCTTACCATTTTTATTTTATGTTTTGTTTTGTTTGCATAACCTGCACTTGTCATTGACAGTATGTTTGAACAATACGCGTGTATTTATCGAATGTTTGTTTTAGTTTATGACCTTGCTCAAGCGTATCGAGGATATTACTTTGCTTGCTATGCCGCAATGCTCTGTCGACAGCGATTTCTCTTCTTGAGTTGTTATTTGTTGCGAATATTTATTTGTTTTCTTTTTTTTGCTAATACCTGTGCTGTGCTTGGTAATTGTTTGAACAGGGATTACCATCTGTTGGAGGTTCTGTTCTCATGAAGGAGAGTTGATTATGATCGTCCTAATCGGTCAATAAGGAGGCTTATGATTTGAAGTGAATCTTAACAATGGATGTTAAGATTCACTTCAAATCATAAGCCTCCTTATTGACCGGGCAGCAACAATGATTAGCATGAGTTAAGATTAATAAACCAACAGTTCGATTGATGCACAATTATATTAATTGTATGCAATTTATACATTGATCTGAAATTGGTAGCTACAGCGATTTACTTATTTGAAAGTTATTAAAATGTTAATGAACACTTGAAATTGTTATAATGTGGCGCGTACAGCAAAATATATTCTAGCGGTTGCGGTGGTCTGAATATAAAATACCCTAGCGAAGGCTATGTAATACGTCAATTTATATGGCAAATCTGCAACTAAGCAAGTACAAGCACTGTAGCAGCAAACTAGTTTTTTTCGCACGAGCTTATGTTTTGCTGTCATTAGTATCTAGTCATTATCATTAAATGACGATGTTGTTCTTTCTCCGTATTCTCTTATTTAAAGAACCGCGTGAATCTAGCTCTTACAACTATTTCTCTTCGATCACAGTATCAAAACAATCTCACCCTACACTAAAGGCATATAGGGTATGTTGTTCAACGTCAACTTAACCACATTGCAGTACCGGCGAGCGTCCACAACGACCGCTATCGACGCCACATCTCCGCGCAGTTGCCGCTCCGCAAACCGCATTACGTCACTCGAGAACTCAAGCCGACTTCTTCGAGACCCAACTGACCGACCATCATCATAATAGACGACATGAGAGGAGCGAGCAGTTCCGACAGGTATGTTGAACCTTTTTGGTGAAAGCCCTCATAGTGAGGCTCAGTACTCACTAGCGAGCTGTAATTGTAAAGCAGATCAAACACTTTGTTCATTTTTGTTTCATTCGGCATAATTATTTCACTTGAAGTGAAACTTCTGAACACATGAATCAACGATGTTCGATTTCGGCACTCGGCATTTTCATTCGCATACCGAATTATCGAAAAATTAATTGAAAGAAGCTGATGATCGTTTATTCCTATGTAATTTTGTCAATGTCGAATGAACAAAAAAAAAAGCTTCACTCGGGTAAAGCGTCTATTATGAGCTTTACGAACATAGTGTTTTATCATTTGGTTACATGTGTTTAGTTACAGTTAAACCTCGCTCGTACTTAGCTTTAGATATAGCTTTGCCTAGGTGTCAGTACGCGCTCTTTGCCAGGATTTTGTTATGGGAGATGCGCTAAGGTAGACCGCGAAATTTAAATTTACTTACGTTTTTTGCAATTTTCAGGTCGGTGTCAGTTTTTATATTGATAAAAATATGATTCGCAACCGTAGCAAATATGACTTTACAGAATTATAATCATTAGAATCAGCAATAAAACTCCTTAAGTTAGAATTGGACTCAAATGTCATGATTTCATGAAATAGTCATTCAATCGATATTTGATACGGCTGCGAATCAAACGTAAGAAAATTTGAATTTCGCGGGCTTCCCTGACGCTTTACCCTAAAGTCATAGCGTGCTTGCGTGTTTGTCATAACACAGGCAAAGTAAATATCTTGCTGCGAGAACTGACGGCCAGATTATTGCTTTTATCAAGTCTGACGAAGTTACTAATAATCCCGAGCAAGTCTCGTTAGTTTCTCTGTGATTATTTCAATGAAAATTTTGAATTAAGTATTAATTTATTTACATAGAAGGGTTGTACAGGATCATTTGTAACTTGGTCAAGCATTATTTTGAAAATTTCTTATGATTTAAGGAAATGTTCTTAAATTCTATTCGAAGAAGCAGAAAAACATATCCATAAATAAATTAAAAAAAAAACAACTCTTTTCCATAGAATAATCATCCTATAATGTTCACACTTCTTGGGCACAGGCCTCCTATCTTCTCCGTAAAACCATCACATTTTCTGCTTCTTTGAATAGGGTAAGCATGGAAAAAAGCCACATACCAATGGCACGTCCACGTCACGTGATACTCGGCAGTCCTTGATTGCAGAGTGCGTTAGGCGCCTAAACCTGCATCGGCCTGTATAAATAAGCAACCAGTACTTATGAAGCAATTAAAGTCGTTTACAATTCTTCAATGAAGAATAGAATAGAAAAGAATATTCTTTATTATGTACAAGGCGCCGGGTGATGACGGAATTACGGCCGAGCTCCTGAAGGCCGGCGGAAAACCTGTTCTTAAGGACCTTCAGAAGCTGTTTGGTTCCGTCATATTCGAAGGTAACACACCACGGGCATGGAACAGAAGTGTGGTGATACTTTTCTTTAAGAAGGGCGACAATGCCCTTCTTAAGAATTATAGGCCCATCTCACTTCTGAGCCACGTCTACAAGCTGTTTTCGAGAGTCATCACGAACCGTCTCGCGCGCTAGTTTGACGACTTTCTGCCTCCCGAACAAGCCGGATTCCGTAAATGCTTTAGCACCGTAGACAAGTTATACAGAAGACCGAAGAGTATAACCTGCCTCTCTGCTTACCGTTCGTGGACTACGAGAAAGCCTTTGATTCGATCGAGGCATGGGCTGTACTGCAGTCTCTTCAACGGTGCCAGATCAACTATCGGTACATCGAGGTGCTGAAGTACCAAAACGCCACTATGTCTGTCCGACTCCAGGATCAGACTTCGAAACCTATCCTTCTGCAACGAGGTGTGAGACAGGGAGACGTTATGTCTCCGAAACTGTTCACCGCTGCACTGGGGGACGTCTTCAAGGTTCTGGACTGGAAAGGCGCTAGCATTAATATCAATGGCGAATACATAATACATATTCGGTTTGCCGACATTATCGTAGCCATGGCTGAGACTATGCAGGACCTCAGTACAATGCTCGATGATCTCAGTAGAGCCTCCGAAAGAGTGGGTCTTAAAATGAACATGGACAAAACAAGGGTCATGTCAAATGCCCATGTAACACCCACCCTCATAAAGATCGGAGACGCTACACTCGAAGTATGTTTACCTAGGACAAACTGTCCAGTTAGGTAGGTCTAACTACGAGAAAGAGGTCAATCGTCGAATCCGACTCGGCTGGGCAGCGTTCGGGAAGCTACGCAATATCTTCTCGTCCCACATACCGCAGTGTCTCAAGACAAAAGTCTTTGACCAGTGGGTGTTGCCAGTGATGACTTATGGCACTGAAACGTGGTTGCTCACAATGGGCCTTATAAGAATGCTAAAAGTCACCCAAAGGGCAATGGAGAGGGCTATGCGTGGAGTTTCCCTGCTGGATCGAATCAGAAAGGAGGAGATCCGAGAACCAAGGTAACTGATATAGCCCGAAGAATTGCCAAACTTAAGTGGCAGTGGGCAGGGCACATTGCTCGCAGAAGAGATGGCCAATGGGGCCGAAAGGTTCTGGAGTGGCGACCGCGTACCGGAAGACGTAGCGTTGGAAGGCTTCCCACAAGGTGGTCCGACGACCTTGTAAAGGCCGCAGGAACCCGTTGGATGCGAGAAGCACAGAACCGATCGAAGTGGAGGTGCTTGGGGGAGGCCTATGTCCAGCAGTGGACGTCTTCCGGCTGAAATGATGATGTACACCAAATTGATTGAAAGGTTTACCGTCAAAATAACAAAATGTACTTCAAGGATTTCATTTGGGGCTTATTTATATGGATCTAATGTATGGAGCCTCCTATTTTCCTATCGCTTTACGTATTGCTCCGATTCACTACTTAAAACTCCTATTGGCCTGACAATGTTTATTTCGTAAGCTTTTATGTTGTTCCTTGTATATTTCTACCTTTTTCTATATATTTCCTTCGCTTCACATTTTTTGTTTTATTATAATGATTATTAAATATAATTATAAACCTTTTGCACTATAAATATAAGTAAATACGTATTCACTATACATATGCCACCACGTTTCTTTCATCCCTATGAAGACCTACACGTTTGTAGTTTTTATAAGTTTAGTATTTCATGTTTTTATATAAATTGATTAAAGTTAAACAATGTTGTGCTTCAACTCAGTAAAGATAGCTCCGAAATAGGTACATTTATTTTGTTTGTTTTATGTTATTTTTGTATCCTCGTAAATAAAGACATTTAAGGATGCAGAATCCACACAGAATATTGCAAAAATCACTCCATTGCAGCACATTTACACAAATATGCATACACTCGTGCAGCTTGATTTCGGCTGTTTTAAATTTTTTACGTATAAATATTTATTACAAGTCAACATAAAAAAAGACACCTAAAAACGCCTGAGCTGAAATTAAACCTAATTTAAACAAAAAGCTCAACTCTATAGTGTGAAATAATTCAAATTACATAAGACGATAAAAAACAACGTTTCATTACATAGGTCGATAAAATGATGCCATAAATTCCACTGACACGTTACCTCACCACAGTAGAACATTCACTCGCGTAGGCTACAGCTTATCACCAAAGCTTCTGCAACCCGAGATGCTTCAGTTCACCCGTGTACTTCTTCAACATACATACGATCATGTTTGCTGTCTCGTTGTGTGCCATCTGTGTCCAGTGTTCTGTTTGTGTTTTGTTTTCATTTCTTCCTCTCCCTGTACCTAATTTCCTTTCCTTTCTTTTGTTTTCAGCTGAATCAATGACGGCACGTATTTCAACTTATTGAACAGTGCTAGTGACATTAAGTGATATTAGTTCTAGGCATGTGTATAGTGTTTTTACGTATTTATAGTTACATTTTTTTTAAATCACTAATTAAATATTTACGTTTATTTTTGTGTTTGTTTTACGCGCTTTACCTTGGAATGTTCGTATTTGTTTGGGTGATGTGGATGGGTTGATATCGTACACATGTGCGTGTGTGCGTGTAGGTGCGGGCGCACGTTCGCAAGGAGGATGGGCGCACGCAGGCGTACGGGTGGAGCCTACCCAGTAAGACTGGCCAGGGGCCGAAGGGTCCCAGCTCGGTTACGTCCCTGTCTTCGGGAGGTGTCCCTGTTCCCGTACCGGTGTTCTGCAGGTCAGTGGTGATGATCTGTACTTTCCTAGAGTTATTCAGAATTCATGCATCGATTACCTCTAGGTTTTTCTATATATATCAATCAGCAATTACAGCAGTAGTGGCCTAATAGAAGCGGCTGTGACTTACAAGTTGTAGGTCGTATGTTTGAACCGAGACATGCACTTTACTTTCAGTAAATTATTTCATTATAACTGCTCTGAAAACATCGTGAGGAAATCGGCATGTCGTAAAGCAAAAAATTTGGTGACATGTGACATCCACCAATCTACACTGGGCACGTGGCGGATTATGTACGAGCCACTCCTTCTCGCAGAGAGGACGCCCTTGTGCCACCAGTGGGAACATTATAGGCTACTTAATATAAACAGTCGCGGGCGCAGCTAGTCGGTAATAAAACATTTAGTGTCTAAACACGTTATGCCGAAGGTACGCGACCGAAGTTCGGCATGAAACGCGTGCAATGCTACATTTTATCCTGTATTTTTTACATAAAATAGTCAAAATGGTTCTGCTGTGGAGCATGACATGATGTAGTACGATTCATTGCCATTAATAAAATCATAAATTGAGTGGTACTTCCATTACAAAATATTTTCAAAGAGTAAAATGCTTATTTTGTACAGACTGCTGCATTAATTTACCTGGTTTCAGTTAATACAAGATTGTACATGAGTTACAGACTAATAATAAAACGTATAATTTTCAGACCTATAGCAGAAAACGAGCCTCGTATGACGCTTCTATGCGCTGCCGCAGTCAATCTGAACGGGGGTCGCACCCCAGATGGCGGGTGCATGATTGGAGAGAGCGTGTTCTACGCGAATCCGGATGACAAGACCGAGAACACCATGTCTTTGGGTATACAATTTATGTCTCAAACTCAAAGCATTTATTTCAATTAAACCTTGTACAGGCACTTTTGATTTGTCAAAATTTAAATAGTCTGTCAGTTAGTCAGAAAGTTGAAGCTAGTCGCCCATTACAAAACGTAATAGAGATGTAATAGAGTAGTATGTAATAGAGATGTTAGGCTTAGGGCCCCCTCGCATACTGAACACATCACTAAACATACTTAACGTTAAACGTATTTAAAACATATTTAACAGAAATATGTTTTAAATACGTTTAGCGCTAAATGTTCCTTATACGGTCAGAAATTCGAACCCCCAGGATACTGCGCTCCATGGCTCGCTGGCAAGGCAAACAATACTGCGTGCCTAAACCAAAATAACAGACGTTACCCAGAAAGCCGCTAAACTTAAATGGGAGTGGGCCGGACATGTCTGCCGCATGTCAGATGACAATTTGGCTAAGAGAACCACTGATTGGTTCCCACTAAACGCACGACGCCATCGCGGCAGGCCAAGACGAAGATGGCGGGCACTCGCAAAAGCCAGAATTCTGTGGAAAAGGGAGAGGAAGGCCGTTGCCCTGCAGTGAGACAATTCAGGCTAGTTAGATTAGAATAGATAGCGCTAAATGTATTTAGTGATTAGAGGTGCAAGCAGACATCAAAGAAACGAAAATTTTCATTCGGTAAACACATTCATATTGCACTCAACATCGTATTGTGATTCGACGCCCAGTGGTTAGAATAGAGGTAGGTAAGAGGAGGTAGGTAGGTAGGGGAGGGGGTAGGTAGTGGTTAGTGGTCTTTTTTTTACTTTAAAATACCTCAACCACTTCAACGGCCTGTTTTATACAAATTTCCACATGAATACATCGTGTCGAGGATGTTTTTATTAATGGCAAACTAATTTGACATAGCAATACGTTGTTATGAAAACCCAAGACTACCGTCCTTTCTTCTAAAGATAATCGAATGGATTTTATAATAAAAAGAAAAGGTATTTATTCTGCACAAATAAAACGCGCAACACACAATTAAACACGGTAATACTTAAACCAAAAGCCCAGTATTCGAAAGATGAAATGATAAGAATATTTAAAAAAAAGTATAAAATTTAAGTTATTGTATCGACAAATTGTCTATACATTGTACATGGTCATCTAATATCACACATGACATCCACAGCGTACGAGATGAGCAAGGCCCAGACAGTGCACTCCCCAGAAGTGGAACAAATAAACCAACAGCTGCAGTCTACTCAAAGCGTCGAGTACACTGAAAAAAACTTGTCGTCTCTCGTCTGGATATGTTCCAGCAACCAGAATAAGGGGATTGTTATGGTGAGCATTTTTGCATTATTTTTTCTTGGTTGTAAACGAGCGCTGGTAGATTAAGTCCGATGTTAATTATAATGTAGACTAGTCGCAGTGTTACAAATAAACTGTTAATTTATATCTTACGAGCGGGAGATGAGTATAAAAATAAAATGTTTGGTACTGTTTTACGCTATAACATGTCTCAATATTACACCTATCATATTTACGCCAGCCTTAGGTAATAGGCTCTCCGAAGAATTGCCATAGTTACTGGTCTTCAATAGATTGTATTGATGCTTAAGCTGCAGTAATCTCGTACAACTAGGTACACTATTCGAGCGTACTAGCGCTGTAATTGTAACTGAACGCGTTACTGTCACCAAAAATGCGGTTGACACTCATTTTTATTCAGTCATTTACGTTGTTGAGCAGACGAATTTTTCAAACATAAATGAAGCAATTGATAAGCAATTTCCTCCAAAACCTTTTGGATTTTGATTTAAAATATGTTACGCAATTATGGTTCTGCCGGTCGATTCTGTAAAAATCTCACCGTGAAAACTTAGGTGAAGTGAGTTTGTTTTTGATAGGAATTGACACTATTGACAGCTCACTCCACGCTCACTTCACCTAAGTTTTCACGGTGAGATGGTTACAGAATCGCACTGCTGGTTATTAAAGCTCTCTGGCGAGTTTAGCGGTAATAATAAATACTTGACATCAAAATACGATATTATTCCAGATTATCGACGCGAACAATCCAGCAGAGGTGATAGAATCGTTTCCGGTGACGGACAAGCACATTCTATGCGTCGCCTCCGTGCCGGGAGCCGTCGCCGAAGACTATCGAGATTATCAAGAAAGAGTCGCCGGATTAACCGAGAAGCGACAACCTGTATGTATACTATGATGGTTTAGTTACGATTACCATTAATAAGACAAGCTCAGGAAAAGAAGACACCATAATGACGCACATAGGTTGATGTAAGGGATTTAGGCCGCCCAAAAATATTTTATAGTGTATTTAGACTTTAAATCGTATATCTTAATCGAATGCAATCCTAGGTCAAAGTTACTTGACTTTCTGCTGGCGTTCCTTTCGCTGTATCATGAACGTACGCATATTAAAATTATGAATTCAAAGCCTTTTATTGATTTATTTAAGAAGACCAACAGCTTATACATTCAACATTGGTTTACGAAAGTATTTCAACATACAGCAGTCACCATTCGAACCCCAATAACCTCAAATCTTATTGGAAATTTCCAACATTGGATCTAATTTCGTTTGATCTCGCTCTTTATCAAACAAAATCACCAACTGAAAACTAGCTGAGCTCAGAGCTCTATCTCAGTACCTTTTATCAATTCTTTTAATACGATGAGGAATTTATTTTGTATACTGCGTTTTCTTTAATTAATTTCAAATCGACTTTAGTTTTTACGTCACTAGCTATCAAGAACCTGAGCCTTATAATGTTGTCTATCATCAGTTCAAGTGGGGAGCACACAAAGTAGGTTTAGCGTCACATAATATGTTTTTGTCAGGATTTCTCAGAAATTCAGAAAAAAACATTTGGTGCCGTAGGTAAGCATTATAAGCTTCAGTATGCGGTAAACGGGCAAGTACAGTGTGTATTTGATCACACACTGTTCTTGCCCGATGACTATGACAAACTCGAAACGAAATTATTTCCTTGTACTTCCTACATCATCTATCTTGATGAGCGATAATACAAGATGGGGATCCAATAGTGTCTACGTCTAAACGATCACTGTCATGTCACTCTATGGCATGGCCCGCACCGGACACCATACTCAATACTAGTCTCCGCACAACGCTAAACAAAGGCGCTTGTGTCTCATTTTAAATGAAAGATCCGACATTAGTACAGTAATTGGCCTTAACCATTTCCTTGGTAATGCCCTATTAATTAATTGATGTTGTAAAATAGAAGAAGAAAGCTTTGCTCTTCTAATAATGATCACAGTTTTGCATTCAAAACCCTCTTCTGTAAAATCAGGATTTTGTAGACATCCGTATATACTTTGTGGTCGTCGATATCTGATCTGATCTATCTTTACCGTCAGGCAATGCAAGCAAAATTAAAGTAGGAGCATTTTTTAAGAAAGTTGCTCTAGTTTTGGTGGTAAAATTACTAACAATATTTATTTTTTGCAGTCACTCTTCTGCGCCGGCAGAATAGACTCAGTCGACGTAAACCCAAAGAATAATGGCAGTGAGGAGAATGGCGATAAAGACGCCGTCATAGTGGGCACAACACGCTTAGTAAGTTTGACGAATCGCTTTTTTCATGTGAAACATCTATTCACCCGGCTTGAGGGTAAGAACAACTCGTATGCCGTGACGGCATGACGCTGTCATATGCCATCAAGCCCCCTCTCTGCAATGTTTCACATATTCTGCCGGGCCTCCAGTAACGACAACATTTTAAAAATAAAAAGTAGCAATCAGTACACTCGAGCTGAGTTAGCCTTGGCAACAATGTGATATTGATAACGCCTTTATTTAGCAGCACTTGACTAGTTTTCGTAGTTCAAGTGTTACTACCGAACTGCGCTTGATCGTACAATCACTATACAAATTTTTTTATTTAGTAGCAGCAAGAGCGGTTTTTGAAGTTCAAATATAGACGCTGTGAGCTTGACCGTACAATCACCTTACCTATTCTTGTTGCAAGCAGTGTTGCTGTGTACGAGTTTGAATTCATAAACATTTCATCTTTGGAATGGACAACACATATTGATAGACACAATATTTTTGCAGAATAATCAATTTTTCTTTTTTTGTCCATTCATTAACTAGGCCCGCTTGTTTATATTCCGATAATAATCCGATAATAAAAAATAAAAAAAAATAAAAATAATAAACAAACTTACGACTATTTTGTGCTGTAAATAATATCAACATTTTTAAACGCTTTAGGTAAAAGCCGCCATCTTGACACCGCCAAGCACTCCGGTAAACGAACCAGAGACGGCACCCGAGCCTCAACCCGAAGAGCCGGTGGTGAAGAATGTGGAGGAGGCCGACCCTGTGAATCCCGACAGTCCACCACTCAGCTCCACGCCTATTAACGGTAAAATGATTAACTTAAACCATTATTACATTACATATTATAACAATGTAATGAGGCACCAACTGAATGCGTTGGCCATCGCTTCTCTTCAGGCTATATTGTGGTCAAGAGCAGGCCCTTTTACTAATACAAAAATAAAAAGTTAGTGCTTTTTCAGATATTCTAAAACAAGCCTTATTTATTGACGAGTATACACGAACCACAGTTTTCAGTATTGTTCTGGTGATACAAATAAAACTGCTCTCAAAACGGTGAAGGAAAACATTGTGAGGAGGCATGTCCTAGAACCCACGGTGTACGGCCCACTTACTCTCGCACAGAGGAGGCCTGTGTCCCCGCAGTGGGAACGTTATTGGCTGATTATGTTGATACAAATAAATAAGCTGTGGTATTTTGATGTGAAAGAATATTATTGCAAAAAACTGACAATACATACCTAATTACACACCTACAATACCTACACACATACACACACATACACCGTCACACACACACATACACATACACACTCACACACACACACATACCTACTTAAGCTCACTCACTCTCTGAGTTGATAATATTATTATACTAATCTGCTTGTCTGTCAGTCTGTCTGTTAGTTAGTTAATTTTTCACCCGTCTTACGGCTGATCTAATTTTGAGTGGCTTTAGATTACCATTGCTTGTGTGCGCATAAAGCAATTTCCTAATTGTTATCTATTGTGTAAAAAGGATAAGTGAGGGTCATATCACTCAGCGGGATTGTCCGAAAGGGTTACCGCTGGCCCGGAACATAAAGGGCTAAGGAAGGAACACGGGTGGGTTTTAGTCAGTAAGAGTCTGACACTCCCTTCCGCTCCACCCAGAGCGGGAGGGTTCATTTGATGATTTTCCATCCTGAAAAAGAAGAAAAAAAGAAAAGGATTACACAATTTGGTTCGCAACGTGAAATGACCCTAATTTCACGTTGCGAACCAAATTGTGTAATCCTTTGGAAATCTTTCCCTCCACTTTCCCGCTGTTCTTTTCTAAAAAGCCGTTTACCTTATTTATGTATGATCACAGGTGGACATTTGAGCTCTCCCGAGCCTGGTGTCGAAGCGTTCGCTCAGCAGCAGAAGGCGGAACCGCGCCCCGAAACAACGTCAAATCAGGAGCGAAAGATGTCAACTGTCATGGCGACCATGTGGCTTGGCACTAAGAGCGGGAACCTTTACATACACTCCGCCGTTGGGAACTATAAGAAGTGTTTAGCTAGGTGAGATAAATAATTGTATAACATAACATCATGATTATTGCCATCAACTGGGCACAAACGCAGACATCGAATATATAAATTATTAACGAAAAATCTCAGTATATTAATAACAAGATCGTCATCGTTTTCCTGACCTTATAACACTTTATTTGGGGTCAGCGTAAGTGTGCAGTTTGTACTTTAGTTCAACACAAGCCGTTATCGCTCACTACTTTACTACACCTTAGCAATATAATTTTTAAAACAATCCATCAATATGTTCTTTGGTGGTCCTTCTCGCTTTATACCATCCGATTACAGTACTGACTACCCTAACGATTGTCAAAGATCTATGAATGACAGCTGGAACCAACAGCTTTTACATATCCATAAATTTACAAACGTAGGCTACAAAAACTAAAGTATAAAGCATTCTATCTTATTTTCAGAGTGAAGCTAAACGACGCCATTCTGTCGATAGTGGCGTGCGCTTCCCGAAGCATCGTAGCGCTCGCTGACGGCACTGTCGCGATATTCTCTCGGCATGCCGACGGACAGTGGGACTTTGGACAGTACTGGTTGCTGACGCTCGGGGATCCTAAGTGCTCAGGTAAGACAAAGGGATATATTATTGTAACTGGATATGTTATGTAGGAACATGACGTAACTATCGCACTTGGCGTTGTGTTGTATGTTGCTATCGAGAAAGACCTAACTATAACTTTGCGTAGATACAAATATGTGTTAGACAATGGATCAAAATTTGAAAGTTGTTATTGAGTCTGTTTTAAACACCTTTTTACATATTTCTTATACTTGACCCCACTTGAGGGGCCCGTGGCTAAATTAAAACAGCCGCACAGGTCGATCGATCAGTTTAAGCTACGCTTGCCACGGTTGGCCTGTGGATGGGTGACCATCCTTACATACCGAGACCCCTCCTTGGCTCGGATAGCACGTTAAGCCATTGGTCCCGGCTGTCATTCGTGGATATTTGACAGTCTTTACGGGTAGTTAGAAGCCCGAAATTCTGATAACCAGTCTTACCAAGGGTTATCGTATTACTCAGTTACTGGGTTGTGAAGGTCAGGTAGGCAGTCGCTCCATGTAAAATACTAATATTCGGCTGCATCAGGTTAGACTGGAAGCCGACCTCAACATAGTTGGGAAAAGGTTATTCAGATGATGATGATCTTATATTTGAACTAACCTAAATACTGGAGACGCCTAAGGGAGTCGCGGGAGGAGAGAGCGCGTCAATAGGGGATAGTCCAAGGTAAAAGAAAATTAAAATTGCAAGTACACACACAATTTGTAAGGTGTGTATAGGCACAACACAAATGAGTTGCCATTATTGGTCCCTCGGCTATCAGTTAGTTACGAGGAAATATACGAAATTGGTGAATCTAGTACTTGCTGGCTTATTGAAAGTCACGCAATTTTAATTTAGATGTTCTCTACATTACTTTTTGTGTTGTTAAACCGCCTATCATTATTCCAGTACGTTGTCTAAGCGCGGTGGGCTGTACTGTCTGGTGCGGCTACCGTAACAAAGTGCACGTGATAGAGCCTCGTTCACGTCTGCTTCTCCACTCGCTTGAAGCGCATCCGCGGCAGGAGAGTCAAGTGCGACAGATGGCTTGCGACGGCGACGGTGTATGGGTAAGCAAGCATTTATACTTCCCCTTGATAAGGCTGGACTCTCCTGTAAAATATTATTATATTTGACGTGACATTATATGACGTTACAATTTGAAATATGGATCCTAGACTTGGTTTTGACAAACATTCAAAAGTCCATACTCAAGGTTTGCCAACGTGCAATAGAGCGCAATATTTTAGGCGTCAAATTGTCAGACCATATTCGCAACACCACGCTGCGCTCCAAAACTCATATTACTGACGTTGCTCAAAAAGTCGCTAAGCTGAAGTGGGAATGGGCTGGCCACGTCTGCCGTATGCCCAATTAGCTGTGGGCCATAATAACCACCATGTGGAGCCCTAACACAGGTAGAAGGCGTCGCGGCAGACCCCGTAGAAAATGGCGGGACGAGCTGAACAAAACAAACGAACAGTGTTCCACTTTAGCCCTGGGTCGAAAGAGCTGAAAGTCATGGGGAGAGGCCTTTGCACAGCAGTGGGATGATGCAAGCTAACAGTAACAGTAATTTGACGTTAGAGTAAATGTCACAGAGTATAAGTACAGTCACGGACTATAAATGATGAGCCACTTGCCACCATTCGTATTTTAGCCGTGTAATGCAAATCGGGTTTAATCGGTTATATTCGTACACAGAACAGAGTGACTACCTAAAATCGACGAATTGCAGGTGTAGAAACCGTAACCTAGCAGCGACAATTGTTTTAGCGTAGCCATAGTAACGTTGGTGTACGGAGAAATTATAGTTGGTATAATTTAGACATCGGAAAAACTCGAAACCACGATTTTATCCGAACGCGTAGCGTCCAAGATGACGTTCACGATAATTATGATTATGTATTAAACATAGATAACACCTAACTGCCGCCATCTTGCAAGAAGTTTTATTTGCTATTTCTGCTAAAGAGTTTACGTTTTAGCTATTATAAATGTCATAAAATGTGCTAAGCAAAAAAAACACTATATTATTTGAATAATTATTTTATTTTGTATAATAAGAATCAAAACTGTTGGACTGTCTTAATATCTTGTAAATGCTCCCTGGCTGTCTATTACAGCTTGCAGTCGTGATTGCATGGAGCTAACCAGACGAGTGCAAATATCAGTCCCTCGCATGTTCTCCCATACTTCTTGACAATGTTGAGCCAGATCTTCCTTTCTTCGTTCATTACGGTGATCCCATCGCTGCACCATTAAACCCCACAGATTTTCTATGGGATTCAGGTCCGGGGATTTAGCTGGCCATGGAATCACCGTTATGTCTGGATGTGCTTCAAACCAGGTCCTGACAGTCCTTGCTCGATGTATGGCAGAATTATCGTGAACTAAATTAATACTTTCCATTTCGTGCTGTGGATACACAATCCTTACAGACGGAAGCATAAAATCTTCCAAAATCCTTATATAGTTCACGGCATTTGCACGAGGTGGTAGTTGAACAAGCTCGCTCATCCAACCCCACATATTAACAGTTATCCTTCCTGATTCCCTATTTGGTATGACGTTATCTGCATCATACCGTGAACTGTTATATCGCCATAGGTGTAAGCGGCCATGATCGCTTGATTGGAATGACTTCTCATCACAAAAAATAGTTGATGACCAATCGAAATTTAAAAATCGGTGTGCAAAATTTACACGTGCGGTTTTATGAGCGTCTGTCATATCGACTTTGTGGGCAGGAATCCTATGATGCAAATTCATTGAGTGAAGATGCCTTCGGATGGTTCTGGGATTCACATCAAAACGTTCCGCGTAACGCTGGGTTGGTATAACTATAAATCCATCAACTTCATATTCGCGGAGCATTTCAGTTCTCTGAGCTTCGCTTAATGCAGAAGGGCGATGGTTGTTTCGGCGACGATCATTTATATGTCCTTCTTCGGCGTATCGTCTTACCCACAAAGAAACGGTGTTTCGCTAAAAAAATAACAACTTTCAAGTTAATGGACTTAGATAATTACCTTTTTAAAAGAATTCAAAAACATATAGAATGAGTGAATAAGCTCACCGTCAAGTGTAGATCTCTATGCTCAGACCCTGCTGATGCATTGTTATGATTCTATAGCGAATTTCTTCAGAAATTGCAGCTGGCATTTTCGCGTTAATAACTACGGCTACGATTCACCAAAATTCGAAATTTTCGTCTCCAAATCTTTTCTGACATCAACATTTCAACTGTCACTCTGTCTTCGGATAGGATTTCAGAAATAAAGAGTATTTAATGAGGACTATTTCAAAGGAGGTCAGTATCAAATAGATGGGATACACGTAAGCACCGTTGTATGGATTTATCATTGACAACTTATAAAGTCATTTTTCAACCTCTA
The DNA here is from genome assembly GCA_963855955.1 of Luperina nickerlii. Lineage (NCBI taxonomy): Eukaryota > Metazoa > Arthropoda > Insecta > Lepidoptera > Noctuidae > Luperina > Luperina nickerlii. The sequence goes on from OY979662.1 coordinate 8,522,534, forward strand.
TGGATAAGATTATTTCCGATTATTAGTAATTTGTCATTTTGTTTCCGAGCATTCGGTTTGAGTTCGTGTATAATCGTGTAATCTCGTGAATGTATAAAACTGCAAAATTGGAAATCTTGAAAGTGGCTTATCAATTATAGTCCGTGACTGTACAAGAACATATCATAGAGACATTTAATATTGACGCAGCTTACGGCATGATGCTGTTTGCGGCCGATGATGATAATAGGAGACTTCACCTTTACGTAGTGCTTCATTCATTTAAGCAATCAACTCAAACCACTGCTGCACGTAGACTTCTCCGAAGTTATGACACATTACCCAGTTCTCCACTGTACCCTCTGTCGTCATCGAAAGCGACCGCCGCGCGGGTATACGATCGACGCGAACGTTTGTACAAACGCGATTTTATTGATCGCGCGTGTACGTCATGTAAAAGAGCTCGATGATTGCGTACTCGTGCGATGTTCGCTTTCGGTTAGGTCACGGCCTTCCGCTTCCAATCTGTCCCAACCGCCTTTTAAAGGCGTCTGTGACCTTTCCCAAGTGCAGACAAGACAAACAGTTCTCTGCATCCGTCTGTCCCAGCTGCCTTTTTGCCCATGTTCTATTATCCGACGACATATTACTTTAGTAAACTGTGATGACCGTTTGCGCAGACGAGTCCTTGCTGCTCAAACGGCCATCTGTCCTTCGTCAGACATTGCCAGCATAAGGCAACTTTAGCGTGCCAATGGAGCCTATGTATGCCGATGATTTCAGTTCTATTACGTAAAAATGACTATTGTACGGTGTTGAATTATGTCGGGTTTAGTGTCATAGTGCCTTTTATAATTTTTACACTCATGTTGACAGGCTTTAAACTGTTTATTAATTAAATCTAGTTAATTTTTAACATAGTTTGGAATTATAAACCACTTGTGAAGTGGGCAGCTAGGCTATGTATCATTTTCTCAGGGACCACAAGAAGGTCCTTGAAGATATATCCCATAGGATAAGTATTCAACCCTATGTAAATAGTTTGAAGCTTACATTTTCTTTACATCATTTACTTTATTTTGCCTCCATTTTTGAAGTAAATAATATTACCATACACAATTTACTTTACTAATATTATTTTTCAACAACAGGTTTCAATCAAAATGGACTCGACCCTTCGCTTGTACCACGCTCATACATACCAACATCTGAAGGACGTTGACATAGAACCTTATGTCAGCAAAATGTTGGGCACCGGCAAGCTTGGCTTCTCATTGGTCAGAATCACAGCTCTGTTGATCAGTTCGGGACGACTGTGGATCGGTACAAGTAATGGCGTTGTGATATCAGTACCGCTCTCTGAAGGGTCCAATCGGGATTCTCTCGGACCTCAGCCGTCGACTTCAAGATCGCCTGCGCTACGTGAGTAAATTGATTTTAAAATTGTATTTTTAAACCAGAGATGTATGTAAATGAAAGCCTCGTCGCCCCTATATTTTAGTTAGTGAATAGTTTTATATAATTTTATTACTTTTTCCACACATTACATGACAAATAAAGTTTCAAAATTATTGAAAGCCAAAGTTCAAATATAAGTGAAATCGCCAATCCGCCTTGAGCAAGCGTGGTGATTAATGCTGGTGTCTTATGCGAAGAGGCTTTTGCTCTGCAGAGGGACGGCAACAGGCTGGTATTATAGTTCTATGATAGATAGGAATAACTTTTCCGTTTTTAAGCCTTCTGTCATGTTTTGTGCTGATATTTTAACCAATAAAATCAAAGCCCAATTTCATAGTCACACTGTCACTGCATCTCACTAGGATATAGCGTTGAATTTAAATCCCCGTGCGGCCAAAACCACAAAAATTTTAAAATTGATTTTCTTTTAGCACTCACATTAAGTACCACATTTACCTCTTTCCAGCCGCCATAGCTGCCTATCCTACCGGCAATATCCCGTGGTGCTCGATGGCGCATGCCCAGCTAAGTTTCCACGGTCATCGCGACGCCGTCACATTCTTTGTCGCCGTACCAGGAGTCGCTGGTTCCCCAGCGCACACGCCCGAATCTCCTCGACGACACTCGCCGACCATGCCACCTATGCTGGTAATTTCGGGCGGCGAAGGATATATTGACTTCAGAATAGGTATGTTCCATTTTTTTATTTAGAGCTTATTGTTATAAGAGGTTATAGTTTAAATCTGTGTAGCCGGTGACAGACATAGCTACAAAACTTTTGAAGTCCTAAGACCGGATGGATAACTAGAAAATGTTTTTTTTCTAGGTGTTTACGTATATGAAGCTATGTCTGACGCCAGGGTAAGACAAATTTATAGGTCAGTCAATTCAGCCAAGTGGTAACAATATTAGGAGATAAAACCTCCGGCAGATTGGATGTGTGGATTACGTAATGAGAGATGAGAGATTCGAGATATGAGCTGTAGTTTGAGTGGCGACTGGATACTCCTACTCTTCAAAATAAAACAGTTTTCTTGGACAATTTATGCATTTTTATAAATGATTGACTAACTGAATTTTGTCGCTAATTGTTGTTCATTTATTATAGTGATCATTCAAGCCCTAAAATTAATTACAAAACGTTCATTTTTGCGTCATCAAACTAATAATATGTTTAATAAAACTAATTTATCATTCAATAAAGTAACTTTCAACTAACATGTTCAATAACACTGTTTAATCTTGATTTGAGTCCATAGCTTCTTTATCGGACGATACATTTACAGGTGCTAGCAGTTTTTCCCATTAGATGCCTCAATACTAGAAAACAAGAGATTAAATCTTTATTTTATTAACGAAAAGTAAGCAAATGTTATGAATAAATCATGTATTGCTAGAGAAGTATTAGATGTCTTAAGATATTGCTTACCTCATTTATTTTGTGATAGAAGCAGTATATCAATATTTTTCCGTCAAAAGCAAGACAATATTGTAGTAGTGTGTATGTATTATTTTACATTACTTAAAACAGTATTAAGTTATTCATCCTCCTGCCATTCTCGTAAAGATGTTGTCTTGATTATGATAACATTAAACAGAAGTCCACCAGCCATACATACAAATAATAAATTAATTCAAACAATGGTTTCATGGATACAAGCGCGTGATACTGTGGTCTCGTTAATCTGTTGGCAATAGAAAACTTCTCTTGTGCAAACATACATCGTAAAATTGTGACCATTTTAGCATTCTTATGTAAATTAGTTGGATAAGATTTAAAATGCACGTCTTCAAAGTTTCATATTTGCAAAATTGAAGACTATCAATGGCTTGCAGTTAAGTTAAATGAGATTATTTTAACTAGTAAGGTCCGGATAATAAGTAAGTCCGGAAATAAGTAAGTCCGGATAGTAAGGTCCGGTCCCAGGATAATGTCTAACCGTCACATTTAGACTGCGTTCCGAGTTGGAAAATAATCGACTTAAGCGTGCTTAAACCCTACCGAATTAGCGTGAGCGCGATAACGATGTTCCGTGAATCGTCATAGATGACGTCATGACATGCGCCATCTTGCGATAACGCCGACCATGCCTTAGAATAATATCACCGTGAGCGCTGTCAAAAATGACAGTGTGTGTGTGACGATGTGTCAGTGTGTCTTTTTTTAGTTGAATCATCTTTAAATTAATCTAACGTGGCATTTTCGAAATTGTGCTTCTGGCTGACAGTCGCCACCTAACCAAAGAAGAACTGAAGAAGAAATGTGGTGTTTATACGAAGAAATACTGTAATAATATCGTTTTTACATTGAGTAAGCACTGTGAGCGCGTTCACGAGCGTTCCGAATTGTTGACAGCTCTCAGCTGTCATAATCGTAATATCTAAATCGGAACGCATGTGAGATGATGTGAGCGCTGTGAGCGATTATAGCTAATTCGGAATGCGGCCTTATTCTTCAGGTATAATGATTAAAAAATTCGGCCCGGATAAAAGTTATCTGACTATTAAAAAATCAGCCCAGCATTTTGTTGTTAAATAAACCTGTTTTCGTCTACTTTTAATAGACTACAGCAAATATTAGAACTGGCCACAATTTTATGCAATTAAAATCTAAACGTACACTTGACATCCATGAAACTTAATCATAATACTTACTAGCTACTCTAAAATAAAAAAAAAATAAAAAACTCAAAACAAGCAATATGCACGTTAGTGTAGTCTGTACTCATCCCCATTGCGTTTAGTAAGCTTTGCTTAATAATAGTAGACTCTAGTATGACGCTTATACGCTTCTACGCATAGAATTAAGATTCGTTTTATTTGAATGTAGGAGAACATTGTGATAAGGATTTGTGCCTATTGTTTGATTTGAATTTCAGGTGTTTTCTACTAAAATGTGTTGTTTTTTTTTTGTTGTATCATATTTTTTTCTAACACTTGGAGTGGAGGTTTCGTTCACTGTATTTTAACAATAAATTAAATCTTTTGGTAACATTATAATAAACAGGCTTTTCGAGACTTAATCAAATGTCTCTTGTCAATCAATTTCTTTCTACTGACTACAGCGACGATCTGCGTTAGAGGAAAAACACTGCCTTGTTTACAAAGTTTCGATTAGCCTCTCAGTTTTTAAATAGCTCCATTTCAAAATTTATAATTTACACTTTGAACGAATTCCGTAAATAACTTATAAAATCCAACTCACTATTTTAGTGGAAAATACACACTGAATAGGCAAAATGCAGTTAATGATTTTAATTTCCCCGGTTTTTTTCTTTTGCCGATATAGAAGAGCATGCTGATGACATACGTGACACAGCCTCCCACGTCATTGTATGGCAGGTCTTAAGAGAGTCCTGAACGTACCTGATCGTAGCATAATTAATTTATATTTATTACTGGTACGTTGAATTTTAGAATAAAACCAGCATGTGCGCTTGATGACACATAACACAAGCTAACATGGGCAAGTAGATCACGGTTAATTGTCGATAATCAATGGGTCTTAATGAGGTTTTGACAGCTCCCGTGGATATAATAACTCCTGGTGTAAATTCCCTAGGGACATAAGTATTGTTCCCTTCGTTAAAACTCCTTGATTCATTTTTGTTTAGTCATTTTGGTTGACATAAATTAAAGTGTTTAGGCAATCAATCAGCTTAATATTAAATAATTTTAGCTCTTAAATTAGCCAGGCCAATGCTGGCTATTGTTAATCTACCACCGCCCTACGTCTGACAATACTCTGTCAAAACCTCAACTTTCATACCATCAGTTCATGCATATTAGACTCATTCTAACATATCACTAAACTCATTACTAACACATTGGTTTTCGGTGTAACACATCCGACGGCAGGTGAGCACGATGTTACATAATCAACTAATTATGTTCCTAATACATTGCTAACGTGTATATTGCTAATACCTACCAGTATATAGACGACATGTATATATTAACAGACAGTCTCTGTGTTCAATGTATGACAATGTAGTTGTAAGATACTAAATAACGATTTTATATTTGTTATATCTTCGCTTTTACGTCGCTAAAACAAACAAAACTATTTGTGCGTTAAAACATATTATGCACTGTGATTGTTATATTTTTGCAATGTTTTAGCTAAAATATTGGAGAAGCGCCGCAGGAAAGCAGCTCCTCTTATAACAAGTATACCGTTAGTTTATTATATCAAAGTGCAGATATTAGATGGCTTCTTCACGTGTGTTCTGTTGAGTGTGATAGAGCACGCCCTTCAATACGTGTCGTAGCAGCCACTGCAATTAAATAGCTGTAACGTCTTTTATTGCGAACATTTCTGTTATCAAAACAACAGCACCTCATAAATACGTCATCATTTAAACTTATTCCCCATCGTCGTTTATTATTTTGTTTTTCTATGTTGTCTGTCCACTTCTTTTCTAGTCACACTTATTTTGGACTCCTAGAATTTAAATTGTTATTTTAGTGTCCTTAATGGTAAACTTTACAGGTACTGACAAACAACCAATTGAGAATTTGAGCGGATGAAGCCGTACGTCGACTATAGTATGAAAAGTAATCAATATGACATTTTCATTTGCAGCCGATTCGGAAATGGAAGACAGTGTAGTAGTTGCGGAGGATGGGTCGTCAAGCGGACACAGTTCCTTGGCCGACCGGGCTTCCAAGAGCCATTTGATAGTGTGGCAAGTCGCGACCGCCTAACGTAAGGCCAGCCGTGTGCGACTTGACTCCGATTCGGACTATGTATATGTGTGTACGTCTGCTAAACCTGCGACGCTCATCAACGCGTAAGTTACCATGTTGATGTGAATAGGACGACGGTTCTGGAGATGCATGGAGTAGACATCCTCTTTCTGACAGGTGTCCAAAACGCTATAAGTCCACTATTGTACAGTCGAGCCCTATCAGAATACCTGCGCTACGGTATTTATTTTTTTAAATATCGCAGCGCTGTGCTGAGATAGGAACCTTTTTGGCCTCGCACAGGTCTTTATATTTTTTTTTTGTTTTTAATGTTATTTTTTTTAGTTTTAAATGCTCCTTTTTACCGTTTGTATTTACTGTGCGTGTCTCAAATGAAATATTTTTGTGGCTTTCTTTCTTATAGTACATAGTAGATTTGGTGTTTACTTAGATTCTGTATTTATAATAGTTTTGACAGTTACCTTTATTATTTAAGTGAATGTTTGAGATTATTTTCTTATAATCCTGTAAGTTATTAAAATATCAAGCTATTATGTATGCAAAGATCTGAGAGGTCACATAATTGTTAAAAAACGAATGGTGTTGAATTACGATTCGCAAGACGTAGTCAATATCACAAATGAGTATATGTAATAGCTTTATGTTAATCGATGTTGTGCAATATTCCCTCTGTATTTAATTTTGTACACTGATTTATTCTTTGTCTCATCTCCAAACCGTCGAATCAAACGGATAAGCGAAGTGTTGGTTGATCAGTATTTTCGGTAACGTTTTATATCTTAGAGTTCGGTTGCAACCGCAATTAGGAATTGATTTATGTGTTGGTCCTTCGTATCCATTTTTATCCTATTAGCATTACTTATTAATATAGGATATGCGTGTTTGAAAAACTCATGAAAATATGTTCAGGATTGATCTTATGAAACGTCGTGTGTTTGATAGAGTCCAATGAATTGCTATATCATTAAATGTAAGACCTAATGTGTTCGACTCCTGTCCTTTGTGTGTGTAAATCACGAATACAGTGGTAAATTGCGCACTATGTATAATATGCACTTCATACATATCCTAAATTGATAAGAAATGTGTAACTCAATGTGTTGATCACGTCACTACACACGTCATTACATTCTCCAGTCGCGATGTCTCACATGGCGTTATATAACACTGTTATATACACTACTACATTGTATCATTCATCATATAGTTACTATGTGTGCTTAATGTTTGGCTATATTGTTTCTTGGCGCTATAGTCCTTAATATTGCTCATGTCAAGAATCGTTTGGCCGAGGAAGACACATTTTCTTTAAGTTCTGTCGAACTCGGTCCAAGCTTAATCTCATTAAAATTATGTACAAGATGTAACCACCAAATAATACGTTTTAGTAGTGTTAGTTAGATTAAATGAATATATTGAACATTTTTATAATTATAGATACGCAATAGTTATTATAAATCTTCTCAAGGAATGTGACCATTTGGGCTGTGGTTGTCATCTGCATCACAATTTTATAACTTTAATTTATTATTAGATTTTTATGTAATGAGTTGAAATTATTGTTTTAGACGCGTTGCGGTACACTTGCGTTCGATTGATTTATAAATCGATTATATGTTGACTTAAATAATTGATCAGTTTGTTTACTTGTATGTTATGAAATGTATAATGAACTTCTACGGAAGAGTACCGCTCGCGAGGTAAGTAGGAAAGTTTTATTTTGACTGAATCATTTTAACGTTTTTTTTTATTATTTTTCATTTTAGTAGACGCTGGTGTTATTTTTATCAAATTAATAATGGTGCATAAATAGATTAGGTATATATTGCTCTATTGTATTCACGATGTCACATGTGAATGTAGTCTTCACCAATATTTACATGCGTAATACTACTTATATTAACTTATACACTTGAGCACTCGCTACACGAAACAGCAGCGGGCCCTGGACGGTCACTCTGTGTGAGTTAATGGATTTCTCATATAGTACGTCCATATATTTGGTCAAGTTACAAAAATGTTACAGTACTTATGTATATTTCGAAACAATACAGCCGCTGGCCCGAAAGCAACACATTTTCGTGTAACTTAAGCCTTATTATATTATTTATTTAATAATCCACATTGTAAAGTGACAATTATTTTTGTATATACTTTGACACAAAATTTTCGCTCGATGTGTACTCATATTTTATTGGAAATCATGATAGAGTTTTAATTAGTGCTATACGAAATCATAAAATAAATATATTAAGTTATTAAACAAAAAGATTACAGCGAACGCTGGTTGAGGGTGGAATATCCATATGAAAACTGCTCTTAGTATTTGTGTACTTTGAAAGTAAAGTTGGCTATGACTTGTAACTTTGACTGTGTGGTATTTTGCTGATAGATTTTGTCCCCTTATAATCCTTGCAACATATTATATATTTTACCCCCGCTTTCGCGTTTGACTATAGTTTATAACTATTTGTAGACCTACTTGTTTAGTCGTGAACGTCTGCTTTCGCACACATTTCTACATTCTAATTATATTGTTCTCATATACACACAATACATTCTTCTTTACAAGATTTTGTATTTATTTATTATTATTTTGAAGTATTACGAATTATTTTTAAATACGTGTTCGTATTCACTCGTATCTACACTACGATAGTCAGTAGTAGACAGTTGTGCTAATACAAATAGACAAAATATATCGATAATCGGGTTTTTACATTAACAATCTTTTTAGGATAAAGTCAGTATAAAACTATAGTGCTAGGTTCTTGTTGTGCGCCTAGGATTGAATTTGAAATGAAGACGATACATTAAAATTGTAACAAAAAGTTTTATCGATAATTCATTCGTCTGTAATAGAGTTCACTTTAAAAAAAATACTAATAATATTTCACAGTAATAAAACTTGTCAAGCAAACCTAGTAATTTAAGTGTAGATCACGAATTAATTTGTAATCATTAAATTACGTGTTTCGTTTCTATTGGCCAGTTTTAATCCTGAACCATCGTTGACTGTAAGTGCTAGTCAAAATATCGACATAGTGATGTAAATTTAGATAGGCTTACATTGTTTTGCTAACGTAGCTGTAATTGAGGTTGACAATCACGCAGTACTTGCTGTGTGCCGCGTAGACGCTCTTGCGGCTTATCAGTCCCAGTAAGACGCGGTAAAGTTTGCATCGGTACAACAATTGTGATAGATTTGCGCGGAGGAACTTACTGTAGGTAGCCTATCACGGTGTTTGTTTCACCGCTAAATTCGCGCGGGAACTCTTTTACTAGGCATCTTGTTCTGTATGTGTGCGTCGGACAAATGACGGTGAATAGGGCAGGGCTAGAATAACCCCGTAAGCCCAGCTATGTGACTTCGCTAAAGAATTGAAAATAAACTATCCATTCTAAAATATCTTGCAATCGCAATGTCAAGCAACGTGGACAAGGCACTTGCCGGGCAGATTGTGGACACGTAGCCTGGGGCCTGGGCGTTTGTATTCATCTTAGTGTGTTTCTAGGTTATTGCCAGGTTTCGCTATGCTTGAAACTAAACCATCGTGTAAAGTCTGCTTTACACGATGCGAGATTTTTTGCCTGTGGCTTACAATCACATTGAAGCAACGAAAGACTTCGTCATAGCACTGTTTAGACGGTGCAACTGGTATTGAAGCTTTAAGTTATAGTATGCTACAAGCAATTAAATCGCACCATATAAATCGATCTTAATGGTGCGCTAACTCGCTAGACAAGTGCAGTTCACATGGCGCGTTTATGATATAATGAGAGACGATTGCTTGTTAAACTCTAGTTAGGCAAGCTAGACCGTGAAGATTTGATAATGGTGCCGATTCTGTTGTCCACAAACTAAACTAAATAAAAGTTCAATGCATCTTTTACTTTCTATTTCATTAAGAAAAGGACAGAAGATAAATTTTAGTTTAGTCCTGTCAAGTTAATCACCGCCTGACTTATATTGACGTAATTTCAGTAGGCAAATTTTTAATCACGTCTAAACTTTTATGGAATAGTGTCAGGCGTTGATTAATTTGACAGGACTAAACTAAAATTTATCTTCTGTCCTTTTCTTAATGAAATAGAAAGAAAAAGATGCACTGAATTTAAATTTAGAAATTTAGTTTAGTTTGTGAACAAGGGAATCGGCACCACTATCAGTGTGTTTAGAAATGTGCAATAACTAATCAACTGATAAGGTCTCTTAGCGACCGTTCCGGTTCTGAGTTCTGAGATAGTCTCTCACAGATGCAAGGGTTACCGCGTGTGCATGGAACTTAACGTATAATATGACTGAAAAGCATAATACGTGTTAGTATTTGATATTTATATTGTAAATTGGTTGATATTTATTATTTGTATTTTGTACTTACTTTATCATTAGTTTCGTTTTATTTGTACACTTTACAGTGTAAACTATGAATTCTGAAGCAAACGTTTTATCTATGTAAATTATGAAAAGCATATTACTATAATGTATTGAGATGAAAGCGGGTTTATGTGTAATCATTCGATAAATACGGACAGCAATAATCTAGCCCAACACATAGGACTTTTAAAATGTGCCTCTGCGCACCTCCTTCAAGGAAACACGCGTGATGTTGGTACTGTTAGGTGGAGAAAACAATTTAATATTGGATCAGTAAAACTGCTTTCATTTCAATTAATATTTGTAATGTACACGAGTACGTCCGGTTCTCATGAACACTCTTTTAAACAATTTGCAGATTGGCTAGAAAATGTACAAACAGGTCACACCTACAATATAAATAATGATAAAGTAACTTACGTTTACTGAGTCATGTAGAAGTGATATCGTCTCGTGTGTTTACAATACAGAGTACTAATACCAAATTAGAATTAATGAATTGCATAATTAATGTATTATAAAATTAAATTAATTTCGTACCTATATTCTACAAATGAAAATTATTTTTTATTTATTTAGTTTTTTTTTTACATTGTATTATTTGGGAGGTAAAATGATCAGATTTTATATATTTGAGTCATATTAAACGTAAAATGTCATGTAATAATACTATATTGATTACTGATAATTTTTCTGTTTTAATTGCAATTAAAGACGCTGGAAATTAATTTACTGTTTTATTGTCATAGCAGGTATATAAGCTAAAATTATGTACCTTATTCTCCCTACATTTTTTTTATAAAATACTCTTCTCTGGTAATGTAGCACACAATCTACTGACTACAATACATCATACAAACATATCGATAAACAAAATCAAGTTGGTTGAAGTTATATCCTTTACAGTATATAAGTAGTTCCACGATTACTTGCCGCCACTAGAAGCTGGGCCCAGCGACTGGGGGCGCCCTTTTTCTAATCGTATCTTTCAAAATAAGTGCCCACTGATGGTATGAGTGCTGTTTAGTGGCACAGATGCGATCGGTTACAACCCTAGCTAATGGTGCGGACGCAACAGTTCTACTGTAGCCCTGGTTTAGTTGCGTGAATGCGATGGCCGAGCCGTAGCTAGAAGCGCGGACGCGACTACCAAATTACAGCATGGGCTTGTGGAGTTAGAAGTAACTAGCTGTAACTAGTGTCTTCATCACGATGCTCACTTGGACATGGGTAAGCTAATAAACGTTTATTTGCTGCAAAGTTAGCCGCACATCAGCGCGCATTTGCACATTTGCACTTGAATTGCAAAACTTGCTCTAAATAATAATGTCGTTGTGGTAAGGGCGGTTTAACAGTTTTATATTGGCACTTTCATCATGTGCCTAATCTTTTCCCAACTATGTTGGGGTAAGCTTCCAGTCTAACCGGATGCAGCTGAATACCAGTATTTTAGTACTTGGAGCGACTGCCGATCTGTCCTCCACATCCCAGTTACTGATACTTACGGGTAATACGATACCCCTTGGTAAAACTGGTTGTCAGACTTTCGGGCTTCTGACTACCCTTAACGACTGTCAAAGATCCACGAATGACAGCCTTTGCTATGTCAATATAAAATGCATACCATGGACGTTTGGTTGACTGTACCTACATATGCCTTATGATCGTCAGTTTCTTAGCGCAGAAAATTGTTGATAATTGAAGAAAACTTACCTTGCCAAAAAACTTGTGTCAGTGATTCTTTAAAACAAAATACTATCTAGATACCTACAGTAGGCCTTACGTTAGTGGGGTGGCACCTGACTTTGTGCTGGCCTGTTTTAGTGCGAAGTAAATTCTGTATCAAATCAAACTTCGAGCAACGTTCTCTTTCATTTTTATTACTTATCATCTAACTCATGCTCTTATGATTTTGTTTCGTTGGAAAGTTTCGCCACGTGGTAAGACCGCTAGGCATAGGAGCTATATTTTGCGGGGGGTGGGGCGGCAATAACTGCAAATAGGCAGCTGCTGCCCTCATCGGGGGAGGGGGGGTTGCCTAGCAACGGCGTTGTTTCTTCCCCCTCTAGTCAGCTGCTATACGACCGCGCTGCCATCTGCGGGCGTTTCGGATCGAGCATGGACGCTAAACGACAGCTGATAATACGAGTGTTTAGTAAACAAACAGTAACCACCTAAATAGTGTATGTATATGAATTTATAGTGTAAAAAATAGTTTCGTGACAACTTTGGGAATATTTTTATTACCCTGAATAAGTAATGAATTCCAAGACGGTAGCTAAAATAACTTTGAAAAATGTCCGAATACCGCAGCTGAGCAATTTGAGCTGCCTGCCACTAGGTGTCGCTAGTGGTCCTTGCGGATAAACAGTTGGAATAATTATTAGTATTTCAATATCTGTGTCTGTTGATTTTACAAAAGCGACAAGAGTTTATAATTAGCTTCCACGTTTTCCACTACAGGTGGTTAGAACACTTGCAACTCGCGCTTCGGTCATGTTCTTTGATAATTATTAATTCCTAACTTTCTTGAGGTTTAGTTCTTGCTAGGCCTATACTTATTGCCTAAAGTAGACCGATCGATTATCCGCTGTTGGTTCTGTATTGTAAGTTTTTTGGATTTAGTTCTGGGCCTTATCACCGTCTGATTCAAAAGTATTTGATGAAAGCGTACACAAACTCTGTTTATGTTAATTTTGTCGCAATCACTTGCTCAAGAAAATCAATAGATACCACATTAGTCTGTATTTAGAATGTTTCAACTTTATATCTAACCACATTTTCCGAAAATTATTGTTTGAATAACATTATTAAAGTGTAACTGAAAAATCTTCGACGAAAATTGAGTTTATAAAATTACATAGGTACATTATTACATTTTCGTCAGATACTCTTGGTAAGGACCATACTTACTGTAAAATTCGACCTTTTGTAATTTCGGCTTAGATTCGGGCCCAGTCGCCTGACGCGAGTGAGGAATACTGAACATCTTTTGAAAACACATCTTTTCTCCTTTTAAATTCATTCCATGAGTCGAAAGACGTCCACTGTTGAAGATAGGCCTCGGTTTTTTCAGGTTTGCTCGTCTGGCAAAACCATGAAAGTCTCAAAAATATACAGATTGTATAGTAATGCCGTTTGTACAGTAATGCACTGAGATTGGCGGTCCTACCGGTCCTGCCGGTACCTGCTTGAATAACTTGATTGTTTCAGTAAACATTATTTAGTTTACCTACCTACATTAGGTAACTAGGTAGGTACTGATAGTCAGTCCACACGAATATAATGTCCTGAGCCAGTATCGTAGAACCAGTACTTACCTAAATCATCATTTTATACAATACTGGCATGATAGTAGGTACTTAACGTTCATATTATTGCGTTTTTTCTTCATTTTGATCAGTAGTGAAGGCTTGCACGGCGCTTGTAGGGTTCCCTACCTAGCTGATTACAACAGGACTTTGTAGGTAGGACAAAAATCAATCTGCCTAGCATTTTCGCAACTATGTTGGGGTCGGCCTCAAGTCTAACCCGATGCAGCTAAATACCAGTATTTTACATGGAGCTACTGCCTATCTGACCTCCACAACCCTTTGGTAAGGCCCGAAAGTCCAACAACTTTCGGGTTTCTGACTACCCGTAACGACCGTTAAAAACATACAAATAACAGCCGGGACTAACGGCTTAACGTGCTTTCCGAGGCACAGAGGGGTCTTGGTATGTAAAAATGGTCACCCATCAAGGGACCAACCGCAGCAAGTTCAGCTTAACCTGATCGATCGACCCGTGCGGCTGTTATTACTTAGTCTTAAGCCCCCTTCAATGTTATGAGTCAATGACTAATATTATTGAGAACTCCGGTATTTCACAGCCTTCTGCTCATAATGAAAATTGATGCTTATGATATAAACTGTTATTTGCTGTGTATGTGGTTTTTATTGGGCATACCGGCCAAAGGGGCCCGTGGCTAAATAATAACAGCTGCACAGGTCGATCGATAAGGTTAAGCTACGCTTGCCGCGGTTGGTCTGTGGATGGGTGACTATCTTTACATACCGAGACCCCTCCTTGCCTCGGAAAGCACGTTAAGCCGTTGGTCCTGGCTGTCATTAGTGGATCTTAGACAGTCGTTACGGGTAGTCAGAAGCCCGAAAGTCTGACAACCAGTCTTACCAAGGGGTATCGTATTACCCAGTTACTGGGTTGTGGAGGTCAGATAGGCATTTGCTCCATGTAAAATACTGGTATTAAACTGCATCCGCTTAGACTAGAAACCGACCCCAACATAGTTGGGAAAATGCTAGGCAGATGATTGGACATACCGGCCAAAACGCTCATCATTCTTTCAATGCAGGGGTTTCAGAATCATGTAGGTACCTACTGAATCCGTAGTATCAGGCTGCGCGTCGAGGTCCCTGCCATCCTGTACAATGTAATATGGCAATGGGTGCCATATTATGGCTGAGTGATAATCTCTAGTCAAGAGTGAGTAGACAGATTAGTTGCTTATCTAGAAGGTACCTATGTAGGACAAGGTGAAATAAAACCACTTTAATACAATTAATTTTTATGTATAGTCAAAATAAATCTGTACACAAAAACACACGATGCAACACAAACAAATATGTTAAGCGGGTTCACATAATTACAATAAAGTAACAATTTTTGCGTTCGTCATGTCTTGTGTAACTACACCATTACATTTGTGCAGCGATAGCGACAAACGTACCTACCCATTATTTCAAATAATAAGAAAATAGACTAGAAAAACTTAACCAAAGAACAATTTTTTCGCAAAAAGAAATAACAAATAAAAACTCTATCTTCTAAAGAATATATTAAACGTAATTCAGTTAAGGTTGGTGTTTTTTTGTATTTTCTTTCTTATTCAAGTCGAGTGACAACTGACCTTTGACGGTTTGCCCATCGAAATAAAAACAAAATGAAGGGTAAAAACACGTATCAGAATTGAAGTTGGATTATGAACACAATAATTTATTCATATTGGAAGTTGATTACAATGACGGGAAAAGTGTGAAGTTAGAGACGAATCAATGACTCTATACAAATCAATGCTGATAAATGTATTTTTCTTCCAAGCAAGTCACTATACCTTTATATTTAATTAGGCAACATCTACATTATGACGTAACGCAGTGGACCCTAGGTACTTAGATTACATTAAATGCGTTATACGTAGAACTAAAACGAACTAAGCTGTAAAATCACACATTAATACTCATTTTGGAAAATTAGGAACAATTTTAGGTAAATGTCATAATGTCGGTAAAAAAAGGAGATATTCCTAAAAAACCGAGGTCATTTATTGTTAAGTTATGACTATACATGATACTATATTTATTTTATTTACAATAATTGTCTTTTAATTGCTCAAAGTATCTGTAATTGCATAGTTTAATAAGTGAGGACGGGGGAAGCTTCACGATAATCCTGAACCTATAAAATTGTAATTTACATGGAAGGGGTAAGGGGTAATTTTCACTCACCCGACATTACAACATTACAAACAATCGAAATATAAATTAAATTCGTCGTTTCTCACCAAATACAACACTTGGGATAATTCTTCACACGCGTACTTATCATTACATTATGCTATTATAATAATATTTTTCATGCAATGTTATCGACTAACTCTGTAGGTACTTTTTGGTATATATTAATTGCATAATAGGAAGGAATACGTGAATTAAAAAATTGACATTCTACACTTACTGTAATTATATTAAATTTTAAGGTCGTAAAACAATAGCTACATGTCATGGGTATTGTTGAGTTTTCATTTTAAATCTAGAGCCAAATGATAAATTATGAAGCCTTAATTATGCATAATTATTGGTCATGTCTAAGTATCACTGCTCACTGGGATGTCTCGATCTCTTTAGCTAAGGAAGGCATTATATGTTTTAGGACACACAGGTAGACGGTAAACAGGCCCCAGGAAGGGTAGGGCGACGAATACGCGTGAACAGTGAATCTTAGTGAGAAAACTACACAGAAATACAAAAGTGACATTCAACATTTTGGTCGTTATTATTAATTATGAAATTGTTGGAATCAATATTCTAAGAAATAATACTTCATTACATAGAAACGTTCAAATTGGTAAGTATATTCTTGATCTTATTTTAAATTTATTCAAATTGTTGTATAAGTGAGTATGAAGATAAAGGACAAGACGTTTAAGTGCTACAAATATTGCAACTTTAACTTTACTTAACTCACAATTTAGTAGCTGTACAAAAAATTTAATCTTCCTGACTTTAGATATGAAAATGACTCTAAAACATTTTTTACACCTAACAGATTTCAGATTTTTACGCCTTATTATGAATTATTAGTGGTAATTTGTCAAAATATATCAATAACGTTAGACGTCACACTCACTTATACAAAAATTCATAAGGCAAACTCAGTAATAATCATCAATCACTTCATTGATACTTATACGTTCTCACTCTAACATACTACTCTCCCACTCTCTACGATGCATCACATTATGTAATCACCTTTCTTTCTACTGCTAAGGTTATTATATCATTTACATTTATATGACTAGAGTACTATAGCCTACACTATAACTAAACTATACCGACCTAAATTAGGTTTACTGCTTCTTGCTATCAATAAAGTTCCGTTTCTATGGCTCGTTCATCATTTTAAAAGAACCTCCATCATTATTTTCAAATCTGACTCAATTAGACTAAAACGACTTCAAAAGTGACTACTTTTCATCTACAACATATGAATAATTTAGATATCCTAAATCGCTAGCGATAGTAAATAATTTTGACTCTAATTTCGTTGTGCAAATAAATTACGAATGAAAACGATTCGTTGTCGATTTTCGATTTTTTTTTAAATTTATCGTTGTCTCAATAATTGTTATTCTCTTAAACTTTAATATTGCTGATAATAATCACTTTAAATTTTATATTGCTTTTCGTTCCTAAACCTTATTCACATATTTATAGGGCCTAAATTGTATTTTTGGACCTACAACAGACGCAATAATCATCGTTGTTAATTCCACTTATAAGTTTTAATATAATTATTTTTGAAGAGTTCAAACAAGCGATCAACAGATGGAAGGGTTCGCAGATCTGTCAACAAGTATCGTGACCGAAGGAGGCTGTGAGTCTAGTAAATACCTAGAATCCAAAAGATCTAGGTAAAGATGAAAAGTTAATAGGATGAAAATAATCTAATCATATTTCATAATATTGCTTCTGTAGAATATCAACACAGTTTCCAAATATATTAAGAGTTATTTTGTACCACATAATTACCAAGAACGGCGCCTTCATTTCCTTAGTGTATGTTTTAAAGAGGTAAATCCAATACCCGTCTACATTTTTTCATATACTTGGTTAGTCCGTGCACATACATAATATATTACTCCGTTTATAATGCTAAAAAGTTACGAGATACTTTCAAACGCTGTGCGAATCGTACTTAACATTCGTTAACCATCATTATTATTACGTTCTCCGCCAATACTTTAGTACCTACATAACAATAAATTTCGATATTTACGAACCGACGGACTGTTTGGAATTTCAGTAAATATTTTTCTGTATGTATCTTTTCATATAAATTTTTAAGCTGTCGAATTTTGTACGATATTAAGTTGAACCCTGACCGGCACCGTAATCGCGTAACACATTTCCAACCAGAATCTGAATCATTTTGAAGGATCATTTTGCTAATCCATTGGTTCATTTGTTCGAAAAATTTGTCTGCTCAGCAACGTAAATAACGCAATGAATCTTGTGGAACTGTCAAAATGAAACCCATTGCTACTTTAAGTGTGTTCCGCAATTACTCCACGGGAGTATTTACCTTTTGCATATAGGCATAGGTAATTTATAACGAGCTGTGAGTCCGCTTCCTTTACTAGCTCTGTATTTTTTTAATAAAGGTATGTAGGTTATGTTCAGGCTTATTTCAAAAGACGAAAAGGTCTCTCTCATAATTAGCCGAGTTCCGTAATTAGGTGTACTTAAGTACATCACTTGCGTTTATCACATTAATATTGCTTTTTATGATATAAAGATGTTCAAGAAACGCTATATTCGTTCTATAAGACTTCAGTATAGTAGTCGAATAGTTAAAAGTGTATAAGTTATAGTTCATGAAACAGTAGTTTGAATGCAAAAAGGGTGCAAGCGACAGAGTCAATTTACTGAATGACCTTTTAATCAAATTACACATCCGACGTAAAATTATGCTCGGTTTGGTCATTTGTTGTTTTGCTCTCCAATTTTATAAAAGGATTCATAGTGAAAATACTAAGTTAATTTTTTCGTGTACAGTAGCAACACGTTGTTAATAATTCAGTCTTTATCAATATGATCTGCATTGTTCTAATGGACCTCAAAAATATTATTGCAAGCTGAATATAAAATTATAATTATTTTTAACATATCGCAACAAAGCTGCTACTACGCCTTTCCTTTCGTGCACAATAATACTTTCTAGTATATTTCCAACCCGTCAATGCTCATAAAACTGTCGCTTATTCCTTTTTTGCAATTAAATCCACGTAAATATATTGACAAAACAGATTTATAGTTCCATGTATTTTTAAAGTTGGTATATAAATATCAATTTTCTGTTCGTTCCTAAACAGGTTATTATCCGTTCAATAAATAGATAAACATTTTTCATAATACTGACTGCAGCCTTTTGCTCCGTCACGCCAGCGTAAAATGCATCAAACTATAAAATAGAGCAGTCGTAGCGATTTGCTACGGCGTAGCTCTTTCGTAGGTCCGTAGCTCCTAACGTTTTGCTGAGTAGCGAGACAACTTTTATACGAGTGCCGCTGATACAAACTCGCTTCATCTCCATATCTAGTTGAATATTTTTTGAATCGATTTCATTAAAAACAATGTTATTCTAAAAATAGTAATTGCCTTATATTTTTATTAATGAAAACTAAATATTTTTCGTATTTTTTTATCCTAAGCAATAGAAACAATGTAATTTTATAAAACATCATATCACTTTTGTTTCCAGTCTACTTATTTAGCCGTTTAGTTTCCGCATCCCACAACTAAATGTAAAAAAATGATATTGCTTCATTATTGCTTTTCCTAATAGTAGTCACATTATTGCCATGTACTATCATAGTAATTTTCTAAAATATTGTAAGTATAATTTCTGTAAACGATGTTAGGACTTAACTGTAAGTGCTGTATCTTATATTTTGCGATAAAAAGGAGATGAAGCATAAACAAGCTTAATAGCGCTCCGGCAGATCGTAAGCCAGTGTTCCTGATGGGGATACATCGCGTCCGTGTGATTGGCTCAAAGATGAGTACTAATTGAACTATAATCCTGTTAGAAGTGTACAACACGCAGCCATGTTGTGTGCTCTCTAATGATTTAATTTTGCCCCTTTTCGTCTCTATTTTTAATGCGCTAAACAGCTGTTCCAACGTTCCATATTCCTGTTTCCTCACGTACACAAATTGATGTTAATTTTATATTATGTTGCTTGGCCTAAAAACAGTGCCGCGCTACTGGCGCTGTAAAATAATTATTGAAATTGATGGCAAACGTGTCGCTGTGCCAGCGAAACACTAATGAATTTTAAATGGTAAAGCCTTTTTTGCGACTTAAATGTAATTACTTTTTTAATTAACAGACGTATCTTTTGCAAATGGTTAAAAAAATATATGACGTTTACGTGTTCTGCATGGCTTAGAAATATTTTGTATTCGTCTCTAAATTATATTTTATGCCTAACTTCGTTTACAGCCTCAATGTTAACCTAATTAATATTGCTTATCATATTGCTAATTTGGACATTTTTTTTTTTGGTTTTATCACTGTGTTTAATTTAGCTATAGAACGTACTGATCAATTCAAAGTTGTCGACTTATATTCTTTGAATTAACAATGGAGACATTTCGTGTGTACCTTGCATTAATTAAAATAGTTTTTACAATATTATTTTATTTGTATAATTTCTTTCCTGACTAAATAAAATGGAGCGTTTCAGGTAGAACACGATTTGTTTTTCAGAGGTTTTTTTTAACGAAAAAAAGAGACGTTATGTAGGTGCGCAATTTAACAGGTAGATAACATTGGAGTGTAAACTATCAACTCTAAAGGTGGACTTACTAGCTACGGTTACGAGATTGCCCCGTCACTATACTATATGTATAATACTTTATTATTATAAAGTTAATTTATTAATACTACATCTACAAAAATTGTAAAGAAGGGAAATTTGGTACACAGGGACATATTTACATTACAATGTATATTATATATTTTTGTATAGTATAAGTTGGTTTCGTTAATATTAATCGTTAGTTACTTATCTGTATAACCGCTACAATTACAATAACGTTAGTATAAATATTTGAATAAAATATCTTCGTTTTTTAATTATTTTTATCATCAAAAGCAATTAATTTGCAATTTCTTCTACTTAAGACCAGAAGGGAGAGCTAAGAAGAATAATATGAAAGAATTCCTCGAAGAAGGGAATATTAGAGGGAATACATAGACCACCTAGACTAAGTGTAAGGCTAGAGTACTAGAAAGAAGTTGAAAGATAATGAAAATCAGTAGGTTCATATAAAACAGGGATGATCGAGTTTGTTCAACAAATTTTTTGAACTGAAGATTTGATCGCACTTATAAATTACACAATATTCGATGTTAATTTCGTTTCCAATTTAGTTCAATATAACTTCAAAGCACCAAAATATCTAATAATCTAATATTTTTATTAATAACCAATAATTTCTACAGTAATATTGCTTATTGATTTACATTAATATTGCTTTTTACGCGTCACCTCTGTCTGGCGTACCCTATCTTTATAAAACTATATAATTTGTAACCGCATGATCGCCGCGTTGGTACAATGTACCCACATTGTACACCGTGTATACTAAATTAATAAATTATCAATAGGTATCATCAGTATTATCCTTCACTATATGAATGATTAAATGTCTTACATACTCCCGGCTGTCATTTGTGGATCTTTGACAGTCGTTACGGGTCGTCAGAAGCCCGAAAGTCTGACAACCAGTCTTACCAAGGGGTATCGTATTACCCAGTAACTGGGTTGTCGAGGTCAGATAGGCAGTCGCTCCATGTAAAGTACTGGTATTCAGCTGCATCCGGTTAGAGTGGAAGCCGACCCCAACATAGTTGGGAAAAGGCGAGGCAGATGATGAAATGTCTTAGAGAGACTAATCAGTCGGCGATCAAAGGGTTAATTTATTACGACGGGAAGAGAACTATAGTATCTAAGAAAGTAGATATAAAACAGCTACTAGTAGGAGTATGTACTTGAAGAAGGAATATAACGACTAGCATTCAGTTTAGTGCCTCTATAGGCGGTCCTGTCGTGTGCGATCGTTAGTAAAACTATTCTCGTACATCTTTTTTAATGAACTTTACAACACTGACTTATAAATCAAAACAGATTTACTGCAAAACTCCTTAAAAAAGCCACATTTAAAAATACTTTGGATATTGTGACGTCATAATATTTTATACGCACTTCTAAAATAATTTGTTCAGTAGGTACAATTGCGTTGTTTAAACGCAACCTTTGCTTTTTACAGACATACATAACTCGCCACTGAAGATATTATTATCACCATACCAGTTTTTCACACAACAAAAAAAATGTTATTCGAAAGTATTCATAATGGAATTTCCGAAATGTTTTGTTATATTACTCTCTCTACTCTTTGGAAAGATATTTTAATTGACTGGGTTTAAAGAAACACCAACGACGAATTGACTCGAGGCACTAACTAATAGACTAAGGAGGGCATCAGACCCGCGGGCGGAACTTGGAACTGCCAAATATACTCACTATACACTAGCTGCTACATTTCCTACAACTCGCGGTCAATAGCGCATTACTTTCATACGCACGACGAAGTAGCGCCCGTGGGGCCGACGATAGGGACAGCTAACGACTACAGAGCGCTATAGGGTTAATAGAATAGTCTGCTGCGTCTATTTGACAGCGGTGCGCGACTTTATGCCTACATTATTATTGCTTTTCGAATACCCATTTCTGACCGAGCACCTCGTGCTCGCCTCGTTAACCTACGTTAATGCTACCTTACGCTAAGTTAGTTTATTGCCAGTTACGTTTGACTTGTCACCTAAAGACACACGCTCGACTAAAGGCTTGCAGGCAGTGGCGCGCGGCCCTGCCCTGTCGCCGCCACAGGGCGACCGCCCCCCGCCCGCGCCCTTCACGCGCCCCCGACACACCGACAAATGCTACGAGTTTATCATTGAAATTTCACTTTTACACAATTTATTCATGATTCTGCAGGTACTAAAGTCGTCTGGACGAAAAGTTGTACTAAAATTGTAAAAAATTTACCTAAGCTTAAACAAATAAATGTATTGTTTTTTAAATAAATCGCAGCAAAAAGTAGGTTTTCAACTTTTCACACTGCGTGCAGGTTTACTTTTAATAGTTTTATAAATGTGTAAAGAAATGAGGGTGTGTTGCGTGCGAGCGTGCGTGCGTGCGGGGGTGGGATGGCGACGGGGCGAGAGGTAAGGCACTGTCGCGGGCCCGCGCTGCGCTGCGGCGCTGCGGCGGCGTGTGTGCGGAGCTTCGGACGGAAAGTTTTGGCAAGTTCCTCACCGAGACGGAGGAGGCTACCCTCCACCCACGACCTCGGCGCTCGGCTCTCGCATCTCGACGCTAAACTTACACCCTAATACTCTCTAACCTACTTTGCGGTTGTAAAAATCACCTACAAAAGATATTAGTTTTCATTCATATTTCAATACATCTATGTATATAAGGGTATATTTTATCGACGACTATATACATATTTAATATTAAGTTAACCGCTATCGGGACGTGTGACTCTACGGCCTGCGGCCGCGTTGGCCGCGGCTCTACGGGGTCGTACGTGATTCGTTGTATGCGAAACGTTGCTCGATTGTGTCGCGGCGCGTCCGGCGCGCGTACTGGCGCCCGCCCGACGCGCTCGCTCCTGTTTCATATTGTAAATTTATATATTACGTTAACAAGCTAAATTCATATTAATACTTTACGTTTACGTGTAAACCATTCGGCGGTGGTTACGGTCCCTAGTTGCGTCGGCTTGTGTCGCCCCTAGCCGGACGCGGAGACGGGCGCGGCCGGCTCGGGCGACGGCGATTCGTCTTCGTCGTCGCGCACGCACGCCGACTCTTGGTGTTTGTTGAGGTAGCTCTTGAGCGCAAACGTCTTGTGACATCGAGTGCACTCGAAATTTTTGTCCGCTGAGTGCGTCTGCATATGTGCACGCAAGTTCGATCGATCCGCAAAAGCTTTGCCGCAGTGCGCGCAGCCGTAAGGCTTTTCTCCCGTGTGAGAACGCAGGTGGCCTTGTAACAGCCATGGTCGCGAGAACAACTTCCCGCACACGCCGCACACGTGTGACAGTTGATGCGTGAGCACGTGCATGGCCAGCGCCGGCATGGACACGTACGCCTTGCCGCACTCGCCGCAGCGCTTGGCCGACACCGAGTCCAGGCTGCGGTGCGTCTGCTTGTGCCGCGACAGGTTCGATGAGGTCGCGTACCGCTTGCCACATTCACTGCACGTATATTTCGATTTGGGTTCCGGCGGTGGAACGGCCTCGACCGGCGCATTCGCATAGTTTTTACGTTTAGATCGGCCATCGCTTACGAAGAACGCGTCATATGTGTAGGCAATAGTCTCTCGCGGTCGTTCAGTGGTGGACTCTTGTGCAGGCTGTTCAGGTGGCGCCGGTAGCGGTGGCGGTGGTGGTGGCGATGGCGCGGGGGGTGGCGGGGGTGGCTGCGCCTCGGGCGGTGCGGGCGGCGTGGGAGGGGTTGGCTCCACCACGCGCGGCGACAAGAACACATGCTGACTGAGGTCGAGGATCGCATGCGCTGCGTTGAGGTCCTCTTCGGGTCGGTTGAGGTGCGCTGCGCGGTCCACGAGGCAGTAGGGGCGATAGATATCTTTCTTCTTGGGTGGCAGAGAGAGGATGGCGCCGGTGCTGGTGTAGCACATGGAGATGGACTTGCCGCTCGCCGGTGGCGGGGGAGGGGAGGAGACAGGTGAAGACTGGAGCTGAACCTGGAGGAAGGGCTGGTCTGTCGAGTCGGAGGCGGAGAGTTGCAGAAGGGCATAGGATAGAGGCTGAAGCGCCGGCTGAGGAGCGGGGGCGGGGCCGGCGGAGGCCGGGCTCACCTCACTCGGGAGCTGGGCGGTGAACTGCGTGGAAGGCTGCTCCTCGGTGTAACCTGCGAAAGAAAAAAACTGTGTTTATACTGTTATCTTATACGAAAATCTATCGCGACTGATATGTTTACGGGGCTGATTAGAATGTGGAATAGGGCTTAGCTTCGAAATGAACCAAAACTCCCCCGGAAATCTTTACGCAAGACCGTTAATTGAACTCGGTTGCTCAATTTGTGCTATGCACTACACTAAAAATAATTTATAACGTTACTGCGTGTTTCAGCTGACAACATTTGTCGTGACCAGTGCGATAAATCCTATTTCAAATGCCACATGGAAAACAAATGTATAGGCCGCTTATTGGACCATCGTCAGATGTCATTGTAGCTATGGATAACTTCTATTGAAAGCAGCCTAGACCAAATAAATCCAACAGTCTATCGTCGTGTAAATGTGTATTCGCGTAAAAAAATGCATCTTCTTGTGTATAGAAAACTGTGACATCGCAGTCTGAACTAAATGGCAGTATGCGGGCATTTCTAGTGCCAAGAATTCTTTACGGCGCTCCATCGAGTACCGCCTGCTCGCCAAAAAGGAGAATTAAGTTTATAGCATTTTATTGCTTCTGTAGAATAAAATTGAATAACGATATTTTTATTCAACTCTTTTAAAAGCTTTCGATAGACTAGTATCGTTTCTTTTAAATGACATTTACAATTCATGGTAAACTAAAGTCCTATGGTAGCTACTTATAATTGTTTTTTGAAACATTTAATTCACGTTAATTTAGTTGAGAAAACAATGTGCATTGATACGTTTTTGGGATAAACACATTTTGACTATGTCTGATTTCTAAAATTTAGTGATTGTCAACATTCTGTAGGTTAGGTTTTTATGTTAAGTAATGCAATTTGTGTTGGACCGTTCTATGTAAATCAATAAATAATAAACATTGTTCGTTGGCATGAATACTTTGGTTTGGTTACCTTTCAGAAGAATGATTTCAAAGCCATTAAATGTGTACCTATTACAAAAAAACTAAGGATTTTTTTTTATAGCTGGTTTGAGGCGAAGTTTCACTAGCACGCTAACTTCATATTAACATTGCACGCTTTCGTATTTCAAGCTTAATGGTGTTTAAATCCGTTATAAACCTGTAGGTCGTAGTTACTGTTTTATTATTTATTTCAATTAGTACACAGGAATGCTAGGGAGGTATTATCGTTGGCAGTTGTGTAACCTCTTGTATTAAAAACAAAACAATACATGAACTAGAATAATGTTAACCGGAGCGCAATCAGCCCTGTATTTAAGAAAAATATTTAAAAAATGAGAAATCAGAAGCAGTAAGGCATGCCTTGCCCAGGAGTGAGACTAAATTGACTTACTGAAAAAAGCCCTTTCACGAATATCTACCTACTTAATATTTTCTGCTCGAACGAGAGCCGCCATCTGTACTATACGAAAACCAGTAATTCAGAACTCTCGCGGTAATACGCTGGAGGTCGTACATCACCCCAGTTTGAGGGAGGAGGGGGGTTGCTAAGAGTTATTTTGGGTTCGTTAATAACAAGCAAAAGGCAACCTGTGGCGTGGGCAACCTGTGGCACTACTTGCATTCCTGCTATTACTTAGCCTCAGCCTTCGAGGGTAGGGACTTAGTTGTCGCGATGAGCCTCTGAATAATAAACAATCTGTGAGCGAGGCGTCTGCATTCTTCGTACTAGTTTAATATCCAAGTTTTTGACTTGTTAAGAGTTAACCACTCTAGGATCGAGATATGTTCGCGGAGTTAAATATGCTTGGGGAAGTTTTAACGAACGTGTAGTTGAGCTGTTGAGCAGACTAGACTTATTGTAGACGGCGTATGTACTTACATCTCTATGAACATTGCGTTCAAAAAGGTCCGTAGTTCCGAAAGCAATTTTTTCGAGTTTATTCTGAATAAAAAATATGATTGGAATGCCGTTTACCTAGGCACTTACGTACGAGTACTACAGCGAATTAGAAGTGAAAAATGCTACAAGTGCGAAGTAATAGCTAAGCTTAATTTACAAGATGAAGCCACATTTCGATAGGGTTAGAGTGATTGCGCAGTGCAGGCGCTACGTAAACGTAATATAGACTGGACGTAGACGCCGCGTAGACTTCGCGTAGATGACGCGTAAATGCATAATCAATAATTCAATAACGACATCCGACATCGATCGCTCCATTTTAAACAATGTTACCAGTTAATTACTGTGTGCTTGTCATCCAATTATCTAAAATCAATACTGCAGTAACAATTTGATTGCGTGTTTAATATTAAACGAGATGAAAACGAAAATTAATTGCCTGCCACTTTAATGTGACAAAGCAGTGTTGATTTACCTCATAGTTAACACGGTAAATATTCGATGATTGAATCAACGTGTTCAAATAAAACGGTAGGGTTTATTTTAATAAATGCAAATTGTTGATGTGCCGTTCGCAAATATTTTGAAGAGAACGCTGTCGCATCGGTGGAGCCTGTCAAATAAACTGATTTATGAAGGCGTTCATACAGCGACGTTATTCTGGATCGGCGAAGCTATGGCGGCGTTTAGATTTGTGAAAATGTTTACGTATATTTGCATAACCATTCTGGTTGGCGCAGTGGCTGATCGTTTGGCTGTTGCGCTTGATGTGACGCCGAGTGGGTCTTATTCCTGCACGTTACTAACCAATATTACACTCGCACTAACCATTATATTTTTGACATTATATCTACACTCTAACACCTATTGTAACATACCGTACGTAGGGATTATAATACGTTACTGAGTGGTCCCTCTTTCTTTTGTTTCAGATATTCATGGCAGTAATCACAGTCGACGTGACAGTGAGATTGCAGTAATCCAGCATGGCGGCAGTAACATTGCAGTCAGCTGCGCAGTGTCTTCAAAGTCAGCCGGTAGTTACTTCATTGTCAGCAAACCAGTGCTTCTCGGATCAGGAAACTCATCGTGTGGGGGTGAGTCTCAAATATATATGTTGTGCCATAGCTAGGAGAAGGACAACATTCAAACAGAAACAGAATCCTTAAATAAAACAGCGTACAATCTTTTCACAGTTATATTCACCTCTGATTTTGCATCACTGTCAAAATTACAGTGATCTTTATTGTCGTGACGATAAGGTTTTTATTGGATTGCTGCCATTCCTAATTCTGTAAAAATCACAATGATTTTTATTTTCGTTGTAATAAGGTGCCTATTCGGTTGCTGCAGTCAGAGGTAAAATAACTGTGAACGAACTTTAGGTAGTTGTTAAGAGTGAGAGAGTTAACTATTTTGTTATTTTCAAAAGACAATTATTTTTCCGGCTACGGCTTTGCACGCTACGCGATCAATGCAGTAATTTATCAGGTTTGCTACGGCGTAGTCTTTATTAAACGTGCTGAGTTAAATATCGTAATTTATAATAAATAATTAACTAATACCTATTAAGTCATAGTTTTTTTATAGTATAGAATTTGACAAAAGTTTTTTTTTTCATAGTATAAAAGGCATCACACATCACGCAACCCTGTTACCATCGATCCAGTACTTACATGATTCTGTAACCCAAATCCGTTGATAGATTTGGATTATAAAAAAAATTATAAAATAAATTATAAATTTATTTATTTAATTACATTTTGACTGCATCGTTATTGCAGTTTTCTATGAAACAGTGTTTTTTTTTGATAACCCACGATACATTTCTGCGCCTGGGCTCAGAATCATGTACGGACGCCAGCACATCAACCTACCACAATCTGTCAGATTTTCCCAATCAACTTTGAACCTTATGCTTTAGCGATAAAGTTGAAAATCTATTGAAGAAATCTGACAGATTGTGGTAGGTTGATGTGCTGGCGTCTGTACCTACTGTATATTAATTGTAACGGCGAACTTCGTACCGTCTCAGATTTTTTGAAGTGAAACCTTCTTTAGGCGCGTTAGGCATTTTTTGAGATGGGAAAAAGCCATTGCACTCGCGCCACTATTACCGTAAGCGACAGCGCGCGTGTTTTGTTTATAAGACGATTAAAAAATTACCCGCTTCGGATGTGTTCGGCTGTCTTCGGGATGTATTCGGTTTTAATGTATATCCGATATGTCTGTGAGTGATGGCAAAGTATTCTGTTTGTGTTTTGTTTTCACTTCTGTCGGCACTCCCGGACAGCCACTGTTTTTTTTTTGTTATTTTTCCCATGTTTTAATAATTAGGAACCCTGACGGGCGTCCCCAGAATACCCTACCAAAGTTTCATCACAATCTGACAAATGGTTTCGGAACGCATAGAGGACAAACATACAAACATTGGTTTTTATTTATATAGATACGTATATCTATTTATATAAAAATCATTACCATCACTAGATTGGATACGTTAAAAGAAACCCCGTGACAACCTTTATCAAATATCAACGCTTTTGTTTAAATACAATGACGCAGAGACAAAACATAGTTGGTTCCAATGATATTATAACTAAATATAATATCATTGGTTGGTACAACATGATAGAAAATTAACTTGAAAAATATTTATAAATAATATATAAGAACAAATAGGTAGATAGATAAGTAATATGTAAAAAAAAAACATACCAAGTCAAGAGAGATACACGGTTGGCGCAGTGGCTGAGCGATCGACTGCTGCGCTGCGTGTCGCGGGTTCGATTCCCGCACGGAACAAATATTTGTATTGCCTACAGGTAATTGTTCCGGGTCTGGCTGTTTGTGTATGTGACAGGAGTAATTCCTAGTGTGGGGCAAAGTTTTTTAAAAAAAAAGAGATAAAATACGTTGGTAGAGAATATAATTTTATGTCACTAGTTTCGTAGACTGCCTCATCGGTCTAGTGTTCGCAACTGTGCATGAGGACCTGGGTTCGATTCTCGGGTCGTGCAAAGTGTTATTGGGTATTTCCATCAGTAATTTCTCAGTAGCAGCTCTTTCCATCTGTAATTTCTCAGTAGCAGCCCTTTCCATCTGTAATTTCTCAGAGTCTAGATTCTCGGAGAGTTTCCCGGAGTCTAGATTTGTGGCCTCCTACTATATAGGACTTAAACATATCTGGGGCGAAATGTGGGTGTACTATTATACACGTCTGCTTTACCCTTTGAAGAACGCAGGCGTGATGTAATTTTATGTTAAATTCGTAATATAATTTCGGCTTTAAATTTTATGGACATGTGGCCAAGTAATAACAGCCGCACGCGTCGATCGATCAGGTTAAGCTATGCTTGCCGCGGTTGGTCCGTGGATGGGTGACCATTTTCATATATCAAGACCCCTCCGTGCCTCGGAAAGCACGTTTAGCCGTTGGTCCCGGCTGTGATTAGTGGATCTTTGACAGTCGAGTCGTTATGGGTCGTCAGTAGCCCGAAAAGTCTGACAACCAGTCTTACCAAGTGGTATTGTATTACCCAGTAACTAGGTTGTGGAGCCTAGGTCAGATAGGTCGTCGCTCCATGTAAAATACTGGTATTCAGCTGTATCCGGTTAGACCGGAAGCCGACCCTATCATAGCTGGGAAAAACCTAGGCGGATGATGATGAATTATGGCTTTACATTTCTACAAAAATAGGTGCATATTTGACAGAGCTGTACAAACAACAGTACTTACTGGTTGGCGGGGACGTAGCTTCAAGTTACTTAACTAACTTACCAGCTAACTAAGAAACTTATTTTGTTGTCACTTTTTACTTTTAGAAAGACCAAAACTCTTTATCATGTTTACATTTTAAACAACTGTCTTAGACAATGTCGGTACCTACTGTTCACAAGTACAGTTCATCTAGTTGAACTCCAAATATTAGTTTTTTAACAAGTACCTATACTTGTATAGCATGTAGAGGAAATCAGCCTGATCCTCCCGGGGTTTAAGTTCGCAAGCGGAAGTCCCGGCGTAACTGTGATTGCCGTACTATCGATCGTCTGCTCAGCTGTTCTTACGACTCTCACGTGATTGCTCGCAGGGACCCAATACTATAATGCTATCTTATAAGTCACTCTATTTAAACATCGATATAATCAATAAATATATTTAAACAATAAACCCTATTCTACGTGCTACTAACATATTTTTTACCTGAGCAGCGAAAAATAATTCGGAAACGAAGCGAATTACCGATCGCGGAAGTAAGATTTTCCAAATAGCAAAAACTCAGTTATACGGGTCAGGACGGTCCGATAAATAACGATTGGTTTGTGCCCTATTTAACTTGCTGGCGATTTTACAAATTGCAATTCGCAGGTCAGTATCAGGTTGTATGTTGATCGCGGCCGTACCTAACAAATATTTATCTAGAGAATTATAATCATAAAAATTATCAATACATCTCTCTAAGTTCACATTATCCTATTAAATGACTATTTCATGAAATCATGACACTCGGGGCCAATTCTAACCTAAGGAGTTGTATGGCTGATTCCAATTATGTAAAGCCATATTTGTTACGGTCGCGAATCATATTTTAATCAACATACAACCTGACACTGTCCTTCAAATTGCAACAAACATAAGTTGAATTTCGCGGGCTAACTTAGCGCATCCCCCTTAAATGTCCACTCGTCACACCCGGTTAATGCCTACAATAAAAATATATGATTTGGTCTGCCCCGTTATCACCTTGCTGAAAGGCTAATAACTATGTCGTGAGCAATATCATAATTATAGTTCATGCCAATACGAGAGATGAGAATGCAAAGCATTATACACGAGTGTCTTACATTAATCCCCCGAAGTAATAGATGAGCATTTGAAGAATCCGGTCGTAAGCCGTTCTGCACAGCTTATATAGGCACTCAACAAAATGAAACTGAACAGGAAAGACGTTGTAGAAGTCTCATTTCCAATACTAAGAGACCATAGATGCACGTTGGTCTTAGCTTATTGAACCTCTGAACTGCGACCACATACCAACTTTTATTCACTCAGTCCACTGCTACGTTAGGGTTTTCTAAGCAAAACAAAACTGCTTTTGAAGATTTTTGAGCGTTTTTTTCTAGCTGTAATGTTACTAGTGACACGCCCCTACTTCCCACGGTTTAATAACTTGACAAAACATCGACATTTCTTTGTTTAGGTCTTCGATC
Organism: Luperina nickerlii; assembly: GCA_963855955.1. NCBI lineage: Eukaryota > Metazoa > Arthropoda > Insecta > Lepidoptera > Noctuidae > Luperina > Luperina nickerlii. The sequence continues at coordinate 8,554,398 of OY979662.1, forward strand.
AATGTTTAGGTAAGTTCATTATTTAAGTACCTATTTACGCCGTCCGGCATTTCATTTAAACTTTCAAGCCCTTGTTTTTGAATGAACTGTTTTTATGAAACTTCATACCCATAAGCAGGATACAAAGGTCTAAAAAGTTACTTAAGAACATTTTCGAAATTCTTATTTTAAAAAAGATTATAACTAAAAATGTCTGTTTCTACGGAAAATTTAAAATTGGTCTAATTTGGCTCTAAAACTATTTTTCGGAATGTTCTTAAGTAACTTTTTAGACCTTTGTATCCTGCCCATGTGTATGAAGTTTCATTAAAATCGGTTCATTCATTTCGAAAAACAAGGGCTTGAAAGTTTGTATGAAATGCCGTAAGGCGTAAACGCTCTTGATGGTGAAAGCTGCATTAAAATCCGTTGCGAAGCTTAGAAGAACAACGCGGTCATACAGACAGACCCGAAAAGCGACTTCAATTCATAATATTATGTATAAGTCGCAGCCAACTGGTTTAATTAGCCATTTAGTTAACCGCCTAGCCTTTTAACTAAACGGCGGCCGTTCAACTAACGGCCTGAATGATATTCAACATTATAGTTTAGGTTGGAACTGTAACCAATCACGTTAATCACGCGAGAGCCGAAATGGGTTAGGTTAGGTTAGAATTGTGATCAACCGCGTGCGAGCAAAGAGAGCGAAGCGAGGCGAGTACTACTTCCAAAGGCCAGGCGGTTAACTAAACGGCTAATTTAACCAGTTGGCTGTGACATATATAGATAAATGTAGGATGTGCACGGAGAGGTTTGCCACGTTAGCTGCGCGGTTCATTTGTTTGCCAGACACGTATCCGTGCGTATCGTGGCCGTGGATCGCATTGGACGATTCCTCCTACATCTTGTTCATACACGCGGAGCTAAATATACGTGCGTACGTGCGTAGCTTATCAGTGGCTGCTGTAGAGCGACTTGATTCACGTTCCGAACGGGATATTACGCGTCGAACTACATTTTTTATTGCGCAGCGAACCTTCTGTCCCCTATTTTCTGTACTGTTATAGATTTTCAACAGCGCAACGGGGCTTCGAAAATAAGGGCATCTTAGCGATGCTTGAGCCAAACAAGTTGCTCGTAATAACGTTCGTTCTAATTAAGTATCAGACGGGTAAACAAAGTGGGTTAGTACTACTACCAAACACTTTAAGTTCTTTTACCAAGTATTTTGGTTGTTACTTTACAAAAAAAGTGTTATTATTCTACTATCGGTTACTGATTTCTCAGCAGAAAACTTTGATTAATGAAGTGTAGTGTAGGGACTATTACATAATACAACATACATTATAATTATTATTACCTTTTTTTTCTTGTGAACGTTTATATCAACTCGCCTATTATATCACTGTTTTATCGAAACAAAAAAAAACTTTTCGAAATCTGTTGAAAGTTTATTCTAAATTCGCTTGAATGTTCGAATGCAACAAGAGTTATTTTATTGCCAGCCTGCGCAATTTAAGGTCGAATTTTATAGACAACCTTTACAGTACTAAGTAAATTACTCTCAAAAGTAGTAAATTGCTTGTCATTATACCTACTATTAAGAAATCCACTTTGGATCTTTTTTGGCTTTGAATACTTTGAATACTAATGTATGAAAGGTTTTTAAGGCAAAATCAAGACATTGAGTAAGCACTTGCAATCATTTAAATTCAAACCAACCAGAGACACATAAATAATAAAAATGTGTTTGTAAATAAAGCACATACGATATACTCCCGTACCAATACCGTACGTATTGACCCTTTCAAATGTTAAACCAACGAAATACAAACGCTAACTCACTGCAACTCAATTTACTCTGTGTAGCGTTCAGCGAGTCTGACCGACGGCCAACAAACCATTGTTGGTCGTCGGGCAGGCTCGAGGAACTAATTTAGTGTGAACAGGGAGGTTGTGCAAACAGCCAACAGCAGCCAGTGGTTTCGTTAGGCACACAAGCGTAGAATTAGCTCATAGTTTTACCTTAATACTTTATTGGATCTATACCTACCCGGCCGTGCAGCGCTGTGATTATGAGCGGCGCCAGTATTAGTTAGGCTCGTATGTTAGCTCGCTCGGGACTTCGATGGTTAGTGAAATCTTGTTTAGTTTGTGAAATTCGGTGTAGATTATAAACAATTGAACATCAACTGTGACAAATACAATCAAAAGTTTTCAGAACCAAACTGAATACATACCTAAGTATCTAATAAAAACAAAAGTTTTGAACCAAAAAATTTTCAATGGGTTATGTTCCTGTATTTCAAGAACAGTCACAACTCTGATAGCATTCAACTGGTTGATTTTATCAAGAATTTTTTCTAGCGAACTCCACAGACTTAGAAACCTACGAAGATGCGAGAATATTAGACTTCAGCCGATAAAACTTTATAATTAAAACGTTAGTTCCATTCCTTTATTCCTAGTTAATAACTTGATATGTGTACGGCCGGGAATCGACCACAGTAGAGGAAACCGTGTGCAAGATTTAGGTTACGTAAAGCTTATCGAGCTAATCTTATTGGGGCTACGAACATTTGACCGTGACATTTAGTGGCGTCAGAACGGAAATTAAACTAGTCGATTGTATGATTTCTTCTAACTAACCGTTTCTTCCAACACTCAAGGAAGAATTTTAAACAACATATTTTTCGCTAGTTTGGCGAGGAATCCGACTGTTTTTAACCTTATTGATTTGCCGGTCAATGACCCGTGTATCAATTTCTGAATAAAAGAAACTGTTAGAGCACGTACCTGCTAATTACAGCAACGGTCCAGCCACAAGAACTAAGTTAAAACAGCGCAAAAAGTAAAATAGTTACAGAAAGTAATTAAAGACGGTGCAGCAAAACAAACGTAACAAAATAAAGGCAAGGCGCGCCAAATGCTCCACGGACAATGGCAAAAACAACGCAGGGGAGGTCGGGTACACCGCATTGCACCAGTTGAATCTCACCCCTCCCAGAGGGGGCTATCCCGACCCCCGACCCCCACTGTCCCCCGCGAGGGGTTCTATAGGGTACTTGTTGACGTTGGGGATGTGAACTGCGTAACCAATTGATCTTTGGCGAAGTCAGCCTTACTGAGATGAATCTCTAGTCTCTAGTGTTCGCTGTACCGGTAATAAGTTTTTGTCTGATTGGTCTTAAATTAAAATGCGGTATAAAAACTATTATTGCAAGTCCATAATTTTCGTCGAATATTTTGCCCTCGAAGTAAATACTAAAACTTCGTGATTTTGGCAGCTTTGTCATAATTATCGATGTCGATTTTCTTGCTCAATTAATATTAATAAGACAGCCAAAATACATCATGTGTGAGTTGAAATGAATATCATAAAACCAACATTACCTACAGGTTTAAGGTAATAATTATGCAGTCGAGATATTACCAGTTGCTGAAAAACTACTAAATAGAGATGGCATTCGCTTTGAAGTGTCTTACGGAACCTTTAGACGCCTATAAGCACTGGAATTGTCTCGAGACTATTTTATTTTATTTTATTTATTCGGAAGAACAAACAATTACACATTATATATTATAAGTAAATAGAACATAAGGAGTTATATAAATGTGCAACCAACAACGTTCTCCACAGATACAACTATGGGCTAAGTTTATTTAATATCGTGGAAACCAGTTTCAATCACTCTGTTAAAGTAGTTGATATAGTGAGTTCAAAGTTATCAACAATAGAGTAATCGGTAGTGTGGTCAAGATGGGTCATTGTGTGCATTGCTATGTTTGAGTGTCGGCTACGTTAGTGCAATTTACCCCAAATACAAGCTGTGAGCAAATATGTAACACACACGCGACTACGCACACAATCTAAGTGACTCCATTGTCATCTCTAGACATTGTCTGAGCTGGCCGTCGAGACGAACAGGGCTATGCAGCACTTTTGTTAATGCCCCCGTGTCGACGTTGATCGATTTATCACATTAGGAGTATAAAACAATTTGAAAACTTGCTTTGAAAATGCCTCTTACAGCAACAACATTTTACTTAGGAACATTTAGGACATGTTTTCAAACATTATATTTCATGTTTTTGGGCTAACAAACACATACTGCTCCTAATCTATATTTCGAACGTTCATAGAGTGTAATTTGTACGGTTTCCTTTTTAATCACAGTATTGCCGAAAAGAGTGAAAAAAGTTTAGAATATCGGATGAATTCGCTCCACGGTACCTATTATTGGCAGCGGACTACAGAGAGTTCATTCCCGTGTTCCGGGATAAAGCTGACGCAGCTGTTCGGCTAGCTCTATGTTCCCACTAACGGCACGAGATACAAACGTTAAAAGCACGTAGAAAATGCCGGTGGGTTTTCCAGGTATCACAATAGAAAAAGGACCAGAAAATGGCAGAATTAAAAAAAAAAACAAATGTGTTGTCGTCGCCGGGTTGGTCGGAATTCGTAGAAGTAGAGAAAAAGGAGAGGTAGAAGAGTTGCGTTTTACTTAAAAAGAGTTTATGTAATTGCTCATAGCAAGGTATCCGACACATTTTATATTCATGTGCTAGCCGGACAAGGGTATAAAATATCCCTATATTTTTTGACAAGTTCAGTTCAAATCTAGTCGCAATCTCATCGAGAATCAATGTCAAAACATTGATTCTCGATGAGATTGCGACTAGATTTTGAACCTTTTTATTAATTTTTTTTAATAATAATAATATTTATTTATCCCACAAAGTACAATTATAATAGAGGTGTTACAAAAATATTGTAGGTACTAGAATTACGGGAATTGGCCTTCAGGTATTCGACTGCCATTTTCTCTACTAATAAGACTAATTTGTTTGTATGAGCAGGTAAGTGGGTAGTCGCGCCTCATTTAATTAAATCCCTAATGAGCTTATGATGATATTGGAAATCTATACTAATATTATAAAGCTGCAGAGTTTGTTTGGTTGAACGCGCTAATCTCTGGAACTACCAGTCGGATTTGAAAAATTCTTTTTGAATTTGCTAGCCCAATTCTTGAGGAAGGCTATAAGCTATTTAACATCACGCTATGACCTTTAGGAGCCGAGCAAATAGAAAAAAAGTCAGAAAGAACGCTAAGCAAAAACGAAGTAATAGCGCGGGCAGGCGATGCGATGCGACGGGGTGGGTCGGAGTAACAAGAAATTTCACGCGGACGAAGTCGCGGGCAGAAGCTAGTGTTAAAATAAATTATATTAAATAGACTTCATGTAGCTAACATGGAAACTATAACTTTAAGTAGGTGGTTGTCTGCTTGTAAATTAACATGTATGAGAAAACCAGCAAATTATCAAATCGTGCATTACAAAAATATATCTATTTATTTAGCCCGTAACGTCTCATTGCTGGGCAAAAGTCTCCCTTTTCCACACACATTCCAAAACCAAAACGTACCAAACGTACCCACAGGTTAATTAATATTCACATACCGCTTTTAGACGACAAACTAACACGATCAGAACGACAATTCCCGTAATTAAAAATATTCAAAATTTAATCGCAATCTCATCTGAGCGACAATCAATGTCAAAAACTTGTCGAAATGTAGGGATTTTAGAGATGTATCTTTGACAGATTGAGACAGCACTGAAAGAATTAAGCGGTAAATAAAAATGAAAAAATTGATCTGAACTGCTTTAAACAGTTCCATATGAGCCTAACGTTCAAAACAGTATTTTTTAATGATCCGAAAACAGTTAATGTTTGTGGCTAAATGTTGCCGTCATGACAGTAAACTTTAAATGTTGCCGTCATGACAGCAAACTTTAACGTTTTAAGTAGCTAAAAGGTCGCAAAATTAACTGTTTCATTCATTTGGTCATATCGTTCAAACCATTGAAATTTACTTACATTACGTTATGTGATTTTCCTTTTTTTGTTGTTTTTTTCAGTAAATAGTATGTTCAATCAAATATGGATATCCTAGTCTGAAATAAACAAATTTTATTTTTTTATTTTTATTAAAAGTTACTGTTTCGTCTTTTACTGTTTTACAAACATTTCTTCTTACTGTATAAAGTCAGTAAGTCTTAATGAAGTCGCTTTAATGTGGTGTAGTAAGAAATTATTTTTTTGAGTGTAAGATCATACTGTGAGTGTGAATGTCCTTAAAATTACGAGATTTGCCCCGGCTATAAATTAATAATTTATGCGGAAAACCACCTTCATTGAACACTGCCACTTCCATTTGTCTGTGTGCCTGTTCAAAGTAGAGATGTGTGTACATGAGGGTGTGTGTACATGAGGGTATAAGTAAGTGTTTGTGTGTGGCCTACATCGCTGCTATCTGACCTAGAAGAGACATATTACTGTCCCCGCGATCCTTACTCGTAGGCACACTTCCGAATTTTTTGCGCGACCTTTTGTTTTACTGCGGTTTTATTTTAAGAAAGGCGATGTATTTTCTTTCTCCGTTTTTCTACCATATTGCTGCGAACGAGTACGTTTGCTTGCTTGCTTCAGACGTGCTTGTTGAACAGAATGACACTACTAAATGCACAGTTATTAAGTTGCTTTTTTTAAAACAACTATAACGTTCAACGTTATAATACTACGTACGTAATAGTACTGTAATAAGTAGGTGTATTCGGAAATTGCTCGCTCGGAGATATCTGACGATAATCCATATCGAGGCCGTGGTATATTTAATAGAATATTTTTGCATTCCAGTGGATACATTCTACATGTACCTGGATAGAAAGTACCTAACTGTGTTCCCAATTTCATGAGAATCCTTTAAGTTATTTATGTGTGACTAGATTTTGCTCGCAGCTTCGCCCGCGTGGTGGTCGGAAATTATCGGACGGGAAAGTACTTCCGGGATAAAAAAGTATCATATGTAATAATCCAGGTCTTAGTCTACCTATGTGTCAAATTACATCGGAATCCGTTTAAAGTTACTTACCAATCAGACAGAGTTACTTTCGCATAATATTAGTATGGAATGATTAACAAACATCTTCACAGTCTGACATGCATAATATTACATTAATAATTAGGTATTTTACGCTGTTATAATTTTAATATCCGAAGTGTAACTGACGGAATAAGGGCAGGCATGTAATAGGAGAAAATCCTACGGCATTAGCCACTTCATGAGTGATGTTGGTGACTAAGCAGAACCTGGAGTGCTATACATCGACCCCAATTACGTGAGTAGCGCTCCAGCGACGGGTCAGCTTTCAATACAGCTTTTCTACTTAATGGGATCTAAAATTAAAAATAAAAGAATGAGAATTGCGTGAATTTAAATAGGCTTTCGTCAAAAAAAAAAACCTCATCTTATTACAAAACCAAATCTAACTGTAGTTCTAGCCTAAACCTTTGAGCCAGTATTTGTATTTCGAACTTTATTTCGATATAATGACAATGTAATGACAACTTACCACCGAACTAAGCTGTAATTTTTGTATAAAGAACTGCATCTCTCTAACAGTCAGGTCCTTTATACAATAACTGGTTCGGGGTTTTCACCAAAACTTTATTTTGTAATAAAGTTTTTTTTAAACATTAACCCCCGATAATATTTAAAAAAAACTTTTGGTAACAAGCTTTTATTAGAATTGTGATCATTATGATTATGTTTTGAAATGAAAACCGTACGGTTTTGATTTATGGGTTTGATACCGAATTTGAGACGAAACTAGCTACGGTTAATACTGGCTGCAAGTTCAGGTGGTCTCTACCAAATCGATGTACTTCGGAACGGAACGTGTGTACCTTCATTTCAAGTTGATTGTGAACTAATTATCAAAAACCAAGAGGAAGATATTAATTTGCAAAAATCAACCACAAACTTACCAACCAGTGGAATTAATAAAAGTTTGTTAAACTACGTAAAATGATGTTCGAATATAAAATGAATATTCAATACTCAATTCAGCATCGGAGCCTGCAGCTACCCATATGCTAAAATGAAATTGAAATAAGCTTTCAGTTAAAAAATCAATCCAAACTGCAATTTTACTGTAACCAAACAGTGTCGTTCAGGTTGTTCTGTCAGTTAAATAATTTCACAGCGCTTTTAGTTTATTGCATACAATTTTTAATATTTACTTTGGCTTGTCAAACAAACTACCACCATTTCGTTCTATTTCTAGAAAACTCGTATAAACATTGGCGTACTTCGTTATCTTCCTCCGAACCTGATGCCAATTCATTAGAAAACACGCACAGGAAAAAAAAAAACCATTATAAACAAAAAAGGACCTGTGTGAGGTCAAATAGATATTATCTCAGCATAACGTAACGTTGCGTAACGTTACGTTCATTAATATTGAATTGTATGTGTTTATATGGGACTTGATGCCTGAAATAAATGGATAAATAATAAATAAATGAAATTAAAATAACGCCGAGATATTTAATATAATATACCGCAGCGCTGGTTTTCTGATATGGTATCCCGCTGTGACATACCTACTGACATTTAAAAACCCCCCACTAGGGGAAATACAAATATATATTAAGAGTGGGCAGCATGTCTTCTTTCCAATTAGCCGTCGTCTCCGAAGGGGGTGACTTCCTTTCCATATCAGCCGAATCTTACACACAATCCATTGTTTATTTTTTAGTCTTCCCCTACTCTTACAGCTACCCACTTTCATACTCAAACTTTCCTGACGACATATCCCGCATTCCTCCGCATAACATTCCCATAGACAAACGAAAGTTAAAATAAATCTACCGAAGAATTTAACACAAGAAAATTCTTGGGTGAATTTATTTTAACTTTTGGTCTATGCTTTTAATTACTGGGTTAGATAATGCTGCAACGAACGTCAAGTTCAAGATAAGAAGATAATGTTTGTTAAAGTTTAAAGCGTATTAAGTTAGTTCATTTCGCCGAGACGATACAACTTATAGGCTTAGCGGACCGCTAATCTTTGTGAAGCTTTATACATGATGCCTTTTTAAGAGGCTAGCCGACGTTACAGAGAAATTATTTATTTACTCATATGAACCCATTATTAGACCGTGTTCTGAAAATCTTTTTCTGCTTAGTCGGAGAAATTCCGCTATAGAGAAAAACGAAAAGCAAATGAGCTCAAATTCTTATCAGTATCTTTTTACGGTTTCTCATTTACTTTGAGCTCTTTGAATTAAAATCACCGAGTAGATTAAGTTTATTCCAATACCTGAAGAACTTCTGAACATGTTTTAATTTCAACATGTCGAAGTATCTGTCAGTTTCTTTTCTAGAAAACTAAAAAAAAAAGTACAGGTAAAATAGTATTTAAAATAGACTGCGGGATTTCTCGTTAAATCTTAATTCGATTTTTATTATTTTTCAATACCCCTGAGCCTTGTTACGTGTTTCAGTACAGACAACCGTTTCCAACATTAGGCCCTCTACAACGTACGGGTTTGAAAGTGCTTGAGTATCTCGGCCGAATATTTTTATCCGATGAGAGGTTTATTGTGTTCGCTGAAAAATTAACAGCTTTGAGCAATCTTTTATTAAAATTCTAATATGTATTTTTACGTTTTGCAAAAAGATTCAGCGAAGTGTTAATAACGTTTACAAACCAGTAAGTACCTATAACATAGGTTCTTACGTCTGTATTTTATGTAACAAATATTACTCTTGCACTGCTTCTATAACGTAAAGTCATGATTCGGAGGTATCTACCCATCTACCAAAAAGCTCATTCCTCTGATATACGTAATTACGAGATATCTAATTTAATTAATTTCCTCTAGAATGAGATAACAGTGATGAACGAAATACGTTCGTAAGCCGCGTCTACGGAACGAGCGTGGAGTCGGATTAAAACGACGGGTTTACGCCATTCGGCAAGGATCCCTGATTTTATTGTCCCTTTTGCTTTATCTCATTAACTTCATTTGCTTTAATGAGATCGCTTTAACAGAGTCCTCTGGTTTTTGGTAGATATTTATTTTCACTGTTTAATGATATTCATGGCGGCCTGGTGGCGCAGACAACCTCTTGATTCGTGAATCCTTTTAGGCAGCTTATATTATTAACGTGGTAGGTGTACCTATAGTGCCTATCCAGGTTTAAATATGTAAATATTTGTAGAAGTAAAGAAAGGAATAAATGTTAAAGTTTTGAACTCAAACACGAAAGTAGTGCTATAAATAAATTAGTAAACTCTATCGTGCAGTCGATGAAAACTTTTTATACCACAAACGAAACATTTGGAAATGAAAAAGTTTCGAACAGTAGTTTGTACACATGTCTACAATGTGGAGTGAAGTTTCCTATTTCGTAATTCATTAAGTATCAATCAAAGTGAAGGCTGCAAAGTTCAGCTTTTATTTTGAAACTCAATGAAATATCATAGTGTTTCTTTTGAAGTGCAGTTTATTAATTATAAAATATAATTATGTCTTGAATGGTCTATGTAGGGTGGTGCTATTCGGGAACCAAATATACATATTTAATGCCATTTGACATGAAGTCTCGGTTCCAGGCAATCGTTAAAAAATAATTGAAAAGAACATAGGGAGTTATCTGTTAACATAGTAAATAGAAATCGGTTCGCAACCGATATTTAGGTGTTCAATTATTAAGTTGTTAATTAAGTAAAGCTGTGTGGTTCCAGGTAAAGGCCGTTATGGTTATACATACTCTATTCGAAACTATAGGTACGAAATTCTCATGCTAAAATGGTCATAAAATAATGGACAAACCAATAACTATTTTACAGGTAAACTTGCTATATAAATTACAAGACACTTCATCATTTTAGAGAGCTTCGCCTAGTTTCAGTTTTACTTGAAGCGACCTAATTTCTGGAACATCTTAGACTTAAGGCTTCATTTTTGGGGCGCGAAAGTTGTTGAGACGCTTTGAACGACTTGAATACTTTGCCTTCGGAACATGTAGTGCAAGTTAAATTAAGCCTGCAGAGCTAAATGTTGCAGAGAATAGTTCAAAGCTACGGGAGTAAGCTATAGACGTTTAACACATCAGGCATCGTCTCGTAGATGGATCCAACAGAGTAGATTTACGATGGCTGAGCTCAAACTAGGAGCTCTACTGGGAATTGGTTTGGATACGGCATCGCTCACGGGTATTTCATAATTTTATTTTGATGAAGACGTTTGTAAACACTATTTGTTTTTCTATTAGGTTTTGCCCGTGGGTTTGCCCACGTAGATATCGGAAATATCCCACGGGAAATCAGGTTATAAACTACCTGTGTGCCAAATTTCATCCAAGTCCGTTCTGCAGGGGCCAATCCGGAACACATATATAGATAAATAGACAAACTGACAAAAAATATTCGTTACTGTTTTATTATATTTAGATGTATATAATAAGTGCCATTATAAACATAAAACATTCTAAGTCGTGATCGAATTATATAATTAAATTCGAAAGAGAAGTACCACGCTTAGGCAATGGCATACAATAGAAAAAACCAAGAGCCGGTTTTTTCATCCTTAGTTAACTCCACCTATTGTTAAAAATAGTAACTAATGGTTAAATTTTGGCAAAATGTGTTTTTTGATCAATTACTTGTCTTTGAATTGTCAAATAATTAACTATTAGTTGAGCCAGTTGACCATTAGTTACTATTTCTAACAACTGGTCGAGTTAACTACGGATCAAAAAACCTATTGTTTTCTTTATAGCTACCAGCCGGTCGATTCTGTTAAAATCTCACCGTGAAAACTTAGGTGATGTGAGTTTGTTTTTCCAAGGAATTGACACTATTGACACTTCACTCCACCCTCACTTCATCTAAGTTTTCACGGTGAGATGGTTACAGAATCGCACTGCAGTAATCAAATCAGTTATTGGCTATGTATTGACGACGATTCTAACAAGAGTTGACAGAATTCAGTCGAGACGACATCCGATTCTAGAAATTACTTGTTCCTCATTGTTTTAGTAAGAAATTGTTGCCTTCAGAATCTATATATATAAAATTCAAAGTCCTGAGTCTGACTGACTGATATATCCACGCATAACCTAAACCGCTGGTTCTAGACACATGAAATTAGGAGGGTGTGTTCTTTGTGAAGAGTAGGTATCCACTAAGAAAGGGTTTTTCGAAAACCGTTAAGAGGGTGAAATTTCACGCGGACAAGTCGTGGGCAGAAGCTAGTGGCTTATAAAATAATATACACGGACGCGAAAATACGAACACCGAAGAGTCCATAAAGTTAATCATTGAAGCTAGGAGCTTCGTTAAAATTGAACAATTCTCAAAGTGTTCCGCAATGGAACACTAATTGTATACATCAGGCTACTACGAAAAGGGAAAGTTCTGACATATACGCCTGTAGTTTACCTATACATATAATATGATAGATATACAGGGTGGTAGGCACATGATTCTGAACCTCCCAGCGTTGAAACTTTTTGAGGGTTATTAAAAAAAAAATATGTACCATAACACTTTGACCGCGTCGCTATTACACTTTTCTATGAAACCGCAGATTTTTTCTTTTACAACCAACAAAGATTTTCTACGCTAGGGGAATCATTGTGCTGGATTGCATGGTTACAGTTTGCGTATCGATATCCCTACCACCCTGTGTACTGTTGATACGTATGTATGTGTGTATACGCTATACAAAACTTTGATTTTCGCCTAGGTTATATGGGGCGTTCAAATATGTTGCAAAGGGAACACTATCACGTCCTGCAAGCACTACGTTGAATTACAAGTTAACCTGTATACATTATGTCAGATCCACGATTGTACAGACGCCAGTACATCATGCTACCCGAAACTGTCAAATTTTCCCAATCAACCTTTAACCTTATACTGGAGCGATAAAGTTGAAAGTCTATTAAAGAAACTTGACAGATTGTAGTAGCTTGATGTGCTAGCGTCTGTACAAACTTTAAGGGTCAATCTATGAATAAAATGTTTGTATGAGATCCAAACCAAACCACCTAGGGTGGCAGTCATTTTTAACTCGAAATCTGTTAGAAAACATTAAAAAATATCCAAAGAAAACAATGTTAATTAACACTGAACGTACTAAACATGTCGTTTACCAGACATATTGTGTAACCACGTTCGCGTATATATATCTATCGTATTGATAATTTGATTTAGCTATGCTCGCCCGATGCTCGACCGATGTCACCCCTTTAATTTATGTTAGACTCGACTACCAAATTAACTAGGGTTGCCTTAGTAGCGTTCACGCTTGCGTGCTCTTTGAACGAGATATCGGCATCCGGCGTAATGAGGACCGCCTAATAGCATTGATTTTAGGTGGTCCCAATTAGAAATTTAGGGCTTTTAGTTCGTGTCTCATACGCACAAGGTTGGGATTTTTAAACTGTTGTGTTTTAACTATTATAGCGTTACTGATCATAGTTATAATGTCGATCGAGATTTCTACTCGAAGCTGTTAATTAAATTATCGGGAAAAAAAAATCTCACTTTGTCCCCAGGTTTCTTGTTTTAACATGAAATATTATCCTATAGCTTTGCTCCGTCACTACGTTTTCGTTCGACTTTTTTCCGTTTCGCTCGGCTTCTAATGGTCGTAGTGAGATGTAAATAAACTTCTTGAGAATTGAGCTATCTAACGCAATTTTTTTTTTTCAAATGCGACTTGAGTTCCAGAGAAAACTCTTCAGCTATCCAAATTCTCCCATTACTATAAATATGATAAATTACCGAGCCTCTTATTAAGACTTCACTGGTTCGAATATAAATTCAATAGGAAGTTCTACGCCTAAGAAGAGCAAATTGCAATAACGTGGCGTTTCGCATCCGCTCTGCAGCCTCCGGTGCGGTACAGGTAGTTAGGCGGATTGCATTATCTCGCCTCCATCTAATTACAGATAAGGTAATTTTAAGCCGTAACCTGCACAGGTTATAACGTCGGTAATAGGGTAAGTAGATTATAACGATTTGTTCTGGTCTGATCCCCTGAACCCCCTCCACCCCCCCCCCCCTCTTCGATCCTCTGCTAGTTCAACGAGAGGTGGATTGTATAATTAATGAATCGATTTTGACAAACATTGTTGATACGTTTACATATGTAAATGTAAAAATGAATAAAGTACCTAGTCATTTAAACTCTTCATTTGAATAACGGTTTTTTTTTCTAATTGATACGAAGTCGAAAATATTTCCTGCGAAGAAAAATATTATATTTATTTGTTATTAGTTCCTAAAATTTATCGAGCAATAGCTCTTTCTTCAAAAGGCCATAATATTTGTTTGAACTTTAAAAGAGGCTATGACCCCTGGAGTAAGTTTCGGCATTTTTCTCAGGCAGCGAGGAAATGCCGGCGGCATCTAGTTCTAAAATATTGACCAAATATTTGACGTGTACAACTGTCTTAAAATACATACTAACAACTACGTATCAGAAATATACATCATTTTATTACTCGTAATATAATGTCAGTGAACAGAATATCCTACAATACATGAACTAGTCGAACAAAAAAGTAGGTACTATTTAGATAACGAGCTCTCGATATTTATCTCGTCAAATGGGAAAGCGATGGATGAAGCCGATATAACGAGCGCACTCAAAATGGAAATATTTTATCAGTATTGGAATCAATCGAAGATAATTGATTCTCATTTTAAAGTATCAGTTGTGGTCTCTTCAGCCATTTGGAAAAAGATCTCTTACATACTTATTTTAACGTTAAATCGTACTTATTTCAGATTATTTTATCGAAACGAGACCATCCAGAGAGTGCAGCGTATCGTAATGATCTTTGTCCTGCATGTTTCACTGACCCTGTAACTCTTCCCCATTTGCCCCAGCTAGCATTAAGTACTCCGAGGAGTACTGAGTACTGAATGAAGTTACTCGTTCCTTAAAATACCCAAACGAACTTTGATGACCCATTGATTTTCATTATCGCCTTAACAGCTAGGGATGTTTCCTTTCAATGTGTGTCCCCGGCCAACGCCCATTGCAATATAACAGTGTCAATGCATCATAATATTTAATTAATTCGTCTAACAGCGTGCTCAAAAATTGTAATTATTCATTGTATTATGGGAACAATGTGTGCACCCCTTTACCGAACAGTCGTCTGCAAATATTTTAATATTTACTTACAGTCTGGTGGAGTCTCACTCACGGCTGACTGACTGGAACCTGAATTGTTTCGGGATAAATAACGGTTTTAATTGAATTGAGCTAGCGAGTCCAACGTTTCTGATACTCAGTCTAGCTTGAATTTTCCGGGACTCTATTTTATTACGTTGCAAACTATGTTGCTTCATTCTGTATTTCATCTAGACTTAAAAAAAACCTGTATGTCCTACCTGTGTACCTATTGTTAGATAATTTTTTTAATGAGTCGTCAAAATTTGTTTTGTCACCACTCTGTTTGTCAACGTTTTATTGAAAAGAAATAAACCAGCTTAACACGAAGCCAAAAGCGTAACTCAACAAGTGGTTAACAAATTCAAAGTCAATTACGCCTTTAAAAACTTTTATAAAAGATCCAAGTCCGCCCGTTCCGGCTTTAGACGATTTAAATTACAGTAACAATATTCGTGTATTTCAATGTTCACAAAAATAAACTTAAGTCAGCGGAACACTTTATTTAAATCATGGAAAGGTATTGAAATGCAAGCGCAATTCGATTTTAATTTAAATCAAGCACACCTAGTCGCTTTCGGAAGCGCTGGGAGCTTTTGAAAGTGCCTGAAGCTCTGCATTTGAAACGAGACTTAAATCAAACCAAGAGTGGTTGGTATTGGAATAGTCAAATCCCTAGTACCTATTTGGCTCAGTAGTCCGAGGATTAATATTTAAGCAATGAGAGAGACCGGGAAGTATGTTTATTGAACGTTTTCTTGTTTGAATTTATGTTTTTTTTATATAGGGCTTTGGAAGCTGGATACAAAGCCTTAAGGGGGTGATAGTTGACACCATTTAGAGCATTTTGAGCCATCCATGTCTTAGACGAAGTATGTTTTTTTTATTTTTTTCCCAGTTAATGTTGGTATGTTATTTTTGACTAAAAGTCTGTAGTATTAGTTCGTTTATTTATTTAACTTATTACATTTTAAAATATTTCTTAAAATATAAAAAAATAGGTATAAAAAACATTTAAAAATATAAAAGAATAGTGATCCGCCGGTGTCGGGAGCAGGGTTCAAGCTCCCGGTGGTTAGGGCTATTATTATTATGAAAAAAAAACATACTTCGTCTAAGACATGTATGGCTCAAAATGCTCTAAATGGTGTCAACTATCACATCCTTAAAGCTATGCACTCAGCTTCCAACACCCCGTATATTTTGATCTCTTTACCAAACTTATGTGTGCTATATAGCCATACTAGATTCTGCCGGCGGTTTCGCCCGCGTAGATCTCGAAAATTATCCCACGGCAACGTGCTACCTGGGCAAAAAGTAGCCTATGATGATCTCTATCGAAATCCGTTCAGAGGTCTAGACGTGAAAATGTAACATACAAACAGAGTTACTTTCGAATTTATAATATTATTAGTATGAATTATCTTGATGCATTCTAAAATAATCTGTATCAAGGCACGAGAAAAAAAAGTAAAAACGTGCCGTCTTTTTGACTTATAAAATACGTAAATGTTCATTGCAAACTGCTTGTATTTTCCGCACCTCGTTACGAAGCCGCGGTGTATTTAAACAATTTTCCTAGTAAATTGCAGGTCGCGACCCGTTGGACGAAGGAATAATTGTGCCACTTCACATCGCATCGCTTATTCACAATCACTTTTGCTCGATTCAGTAATAAATAGAAATCATTTTATAAACTGCTTTTACAAGTTGTAGGTACTGATAACGTTGTATAACGCTTTGTGATTCGTCACCGACAATATTTAGTTATTAGGCTGTAGGTATGTTTTCTTAAATGCATCATAAATATTGTTTGATATTAAACAAATGATTTTAAGATCAGTTGATATCTCAGCGCTGGTATTCTGATATAGTTGCCCTCTCAGGCTCTATTAGAATACCAGCGCTGACGTAATATTATTTTTTTAAATGTCGCATCATTATGCTGATGTAGGTGCCTTTTAGGCATTATTTCAGCACCTTTTTTTGATTGTTTTAAATGTTCATTTTGTTAGTTTTAAATTTTTTTTTTACTGTTTATATTTCCTGTGCGTAAACCTCAGTAAAACCAAGCTTCCGCTCAGTAATGTATTCGTGAAACTGAATGAAGCGTTATAATTACTCAATTCCGTCATTAAGTGGTTATAACAACTACATAAATGAACAACTACAAAATTGATAACAGCAAACAATTAACAAGGCACAGTTTGTCACGGTATAAATTGGTTTGTCGGGAGCTCGAGAGGCTGTGACAAAATTGCATATTTCAGAAGCGTTGATTCAATCGAGATGGCAGGGTTTCTCGGCGAAACCTTTTAAGATATTAGTTGGCTATTGTTCTTTACGAATTATCGCCTGTCTCAGAATAGCTTTCGTAATTAAATATGACGAAGTTGCAAGGTACCAACGTTGATGGAAAATTCAGATTATGAGACTAAAGTTAATGTTTTATGACGTACTTTTAACGCTGATGTTTTAGCCGAAACGTGTATGTATGAACAAGGTTTTGCAGTCTGCCTAGCCTTTTCCCCAACTACGTTGGGGTCAGCTTCCAGTCTAACCGGTTACAGCTGAATACCAGTATTTTACATGGAGCTACTGCCTATCTGACCTCCACAACCCAGTTACTGGGTAACACGATACCTCTTGGTAAGACTGGTAGTCAGACTTTCGGGCTTCCGACGACTCGTGACGACTGTCAAACATCCGAGAATGACAGCCGGGACCAAAACGTACTTCCGAGGCACGGAGCGACGATGGTCGCCCATCCACGGACCGACCGCGGTAAGCGTAGCTTAACCTGATCGATCGATCCGTGCGGCAGTTATTACTTAGCCACGAGCCACTCATTCATTTTCGTTCAATGTAACTAAAACAAATTTTAACATTTTAATTACCGGACGTCTGAACGAGGGTCGCGCTAATCCGAAGACATGCTCACCGGATGAAAGATAAGATAGACAACATAGCTACGATTGAGCTTCGTTTTTTCTGAACGTTCGAATGTTACTCAGGAGAAGACTTATAGCTCCCATGTGATAAGCGCGTTAGGCATGGCCATTTTAATATGATTACTAAGCAAAGGCAAAGAGCTGCGTTAAAAAACGATGTAGTTAGCAAGAGTAACGGTGGAGTTTCTTGCCCATTCTTCTCCATACGAAAACTACCTTTTGGAATGGGCAACTAGAATCAATTCGACGTTCAAAAGTGCCTTGTTATGTGCCTATTTGAAATTAATGCTTTGACTTTGGCTTTGAAGATTTGAGGAAATAAAAAATAAAAATATAGGGTGGCATCGTCGACGCGCATACTGAAACCATGTTTTATAGAAAAGTGCAATAATATAGGAAACAGCTAATTTTTAGAGTTCCGAACCTCAGAAGGAAGAACGGAACCTCCGTCCGTCTGTCAAGACCCTTTTTCTCAGGAACGCGTGGAGTTATCAAGTTGAAATTATATCAAATAGGTACTTTTAAACTTACACTTTGAAAAAATCAAAGTTCTAAGTCAACGCAATCAAAAGATACGGGCGTTTATGTTCCGTTTATGCCACATATTTTGACATTCGCAAGGGAATCAAAACCAATAGGGTACTTCCCGTTGACCTAAAATCATGAAATTTGGCAAGAGGCAATGTTATGTAGCACAAGTTTTAGAAAAATCCGAAAACCGTAAATTTTTAGTTACAAAAAAATCCGTGTTAAATATACCATCTACAAATTTATACGGAACCTTCGATGCGCGAGTCCGACTCGCACTTGACCGGTTTTATTTTTAATAACAGACAAAAAATTTCAACTCGAGGGTTTTCAGAAGCACGTACTGAATCCACGGTAACAGGGTGCATGTCGATGATCCTGACCCCTGTATAACTACGTAGGTTTATTTCCTTGCACTAATTCCTTACGCTGTGTCTGTTACAGTCTTTCATATCATGTTCCTAGCATGTGGCGCACGTAAAGCAAAATTAAACTCTCTCAGAAGATAATATTTTAAAGAAAACTTAACGAATATATAAAGCGAGATTCATGTGAAAGGTAAAATTAAAAAGAGTATACTTGTATTTCATCACAGACTAAAGTCAAGTATACAGGTAGGTTAACATCTCGTTTAAATGTGCTTTTTACCCCACTGAGGGTTAAATGGGTAACATTTAGTAAAGGAGTTTACTACCGACTGGCTGGATGCGCGGCTATAGCGGCTATTAGCGGCTATTAGCCGTATAGCCGTACTACCAACGTTGTTTTTCACGGTTTAGTTTGAGGAGCTTTTTACTACAAAAGATTTAATGTGCAGTAAATGTTCATTCAAAAAGATTTTAAGCCAAGTTTTGTGTAAAAATAACTTTTGTACGTCCGGAAAATGTTTTTCAGAAGCAGCTAGTAGGTATTTTCTTTTTCTTGAGAAATCACGTTGAAACTTTATTTATATCAGCGATGTTTGAGACAGAATAAAACATAAACAATAAATTGCAATTGAAATCTTTTATATAACTCAAGGATATAAAACAAAGATATATTATTAAATTGTCGAATATATTATTAATTCGTGCCAAATACAAAGCGACCGCTTTTCAGTTGGCACTGTAGTAGCTGTCAGTAGCTGAGTAGCTGTCAAAGTGAGTATCTACAAATAGAAAACTCACAGCATTCACATTCTGTCTCGATAGATGGATTACTCTTTTGGACACTGGATTTGAGTGGGAATGACATTTTATAATCCATTGGCACGGCGCGGCGGCGGCCATTTGCCCATACGCGGCCGCGGTTACCGCCACCGGAATTAATTTCGACTGCCCGGGCGACCGGCAGGCCAGGCGGCCGGCAGACGGGCTTTGACCGCCCAAACTTTTCACCGCACACAAAATACTGGGTTGAAGTTTTGAAAGCGTTGAGCACCTTCATACTTCATAATTGGAATTGTCTGATGTTTTCGAATTGTTACGTGAGTGCCGCAATTTATTCGTATTCTGAAAGTTGGGCTTTTGCTTTCGCTTTTAGAACGGTTTTGAGGCTGTCATAGAATAGAAGAGAATAGAATACTCGTTATTATGTACACCATATCGACCATATCGGCATTATCTCCATGTCGGTTGTGAATGAATTTTGAAGTATGAATGAGTTTGATCGACGATTTATTTAATAACATGAACACAAATAAGTAGTTTGTAGTAGGTATAGGTACGTAAGTTTAATGGAAAATTAATTTGTCTTTAATGAACATTTCATGGGCAGAATCATATCAATCTGTCTACCTAGCCTTTTCCCAACTATGTTGGGGTCGGCTTCCAGTCTAAACATTATTTTACATGGAGTGACTGCCTGTCTGACCTCCACAATCCAATTAATACTGGGTGAGACGATACCCCTTGGTAAGACTGGTTGTCAGATTTTTGACCCATAACGGCTGTCAAAGATCTACAAATGGCAGCCGGGACCAACGGCTAAACGTGATTACCGAGGCACGGAGGGGTGCCTGGTTTCCCGTGCGGGTGTTATTATTTAACCACGAGCTCGAATCATATAATTATTTGTATAAAGTTGGGCTTCGACACCAAGAACAAAAAAGCGAGCCATCAATGAAGCAACCATAGTTGTCATTTAAGTTGTGAATTCAGACAGTTTAATTGTCCTAAAATCTCGTTGGTTTCTCTAAATGCTGACTATGCATACAATGGCGCCGACGCCTCTATTTCACGTTGGTCAATAGTCCCCAGCTTTAATTGCTTTGCCAATTGTTGTCAGAACTAGAACCTAATGTATTTCTAGAATTAAAATACAGGAGGCTGGTGTAATGCGTTTGTGAGCTTGAATAATCCGGAAAGCTGCTTTAGGTACATGGCATTATAGTCTCGTGGCCGGGGAGCCCAAGTATAACCCGTGAAATGTATATTTGCACGATGAGTTTTAGTTTTCTTCTTGTTAAAACAAATAAGATTTAAAACTCAGAATTTGTGCATAGTTTGAAAAACAATAGTTTGTTAACTAAAAGCACTCACCTAGTGTGTTTTATTACTTAATATTCATATTCTATGCTTTCACTCACTTGGGTTGTAGGCTGCATAGAATATACTTATATTTTCTGTAATGTAAATTACCCCTAGTGAATTGACGCTAAAATGGGGTTACAAAATTGTATCATGAAGTGGGGCATACAAAAGTTGAAAGTGGATGGTATTAATACTATTCACACAAAATGCAATCGCACACCCCAATGTTGACATTGACACCACAGGAATCATGTGGCAATAGAATAATTCCCTTTACGTCAAAGGGAACGCAAAACGAAATAAACTTGAAAACTCGCAAAACGATCGGAAATTCGATTCCACGTCAGTGTTCACAGAATTCCGTTGACAACACAGAAACTATATTAAATTGATTTTGCGTACCGATCATGTCATGTCAGTTTACATCGAACCAAACAGTTCACCGAAAAAAAAACAGTTTTTAAACTGTTTTAACTTAACTTCGAAATTGAAAACGGACAGACCGTAAAATTGAATTACATGTTTGTTTCGTAGTTTTATATTCATTTATATTTTGTTGATTATTGTATCGAAACTAGGAGTAGCGAACGCAGCGCGTTCGCGTAGACGTAGCCACCTACAAGGCGTCTACGCGGAATCTAGTAAGCTCTACGCGACGCCTACGCGGCTACGCGACAAGTAGTAGGCGCCTACGCTGTCTAAAGACTCAGTCCAAACATTTTTTAGTCATTAACGTACTTCATACAAAACTTGGTATGCAGAAGGTTAGTCTCGTGAAATGTTCATCTTCTCCAAGATAAAAAAAAGCAAACAGAGTGGTAGGAATCTTTAATGATGTATTAATTGGAAAAGTAATGGATTGTACATTTACTTATAGCATATTTCTAGATATAATATACAATGTACGATTGTTTGTTTTCCTAACTGAAATAAAATAAAATATTACAACTTTATGCACAAGTACAAAAAAAACCGTACAAAAATGGACTTAATGCCTGAAACAGTTTCTATCAACTTTAGGGTGACAAAACATGGTAGGTGCGACCTAAGAGATCGAAAACTCGAAAAAGAAAAAAAAATGTAGAAAAAATATTTAGTTGCTGCCATGAAAATCAACCTTTTACGTTGCATATTGAAGGCTTCAAATAAGTGCAACAAGGTATGTTGTCGCGTTTATGACAACAATTCAAGGACGTTCTTTTTTATCTTCAAACGATTCTGTCTTTTCGTCACTTTATTAAAAACTTTTTTGTAAAATCGCAGTCTTTAAACCTTTAATCTCTTGTTATGTTTAGTATTTACGTAGCTGGGCGCACCACAGAGGAGGCGGAGGGTAGGCGGATCGGGGGCGGAGTCTGTCCGAATAATGCGTTACGCTGTTTTCCATGAAACTGCTTTCAAACGAACCTCTCAGTGCAATCAATGTTGATTTAGGGGACTTGTTTGATGACATCCTTTTAGTAAAACTGTTCGTTTTAAAAAGTAAGAATTTAAATGTCGTGCCAGCGCATAGTATATATTTTTTAAATAATTAACCTGGCAATATTAAGTGCATCTACTAGACAAGACTACCTGACGGTCATTCCTTTGATATAGCACATGTTAAAATTACGGGGAAATTTGACATATGTGTACAAGTACACGTGTCACGATGGCAGGGGAAAATTGTCATACGGCACGTGCCGCTTCTAATTACAGATTATTGTGTTTAATCATTTATTTGATGTTCAATACAAGGCTGCCCAGCATGTGCATCCTTGAACTTTGCTATTAATCAATTTCTACAAATGAATCGATAACACGATTAATATTTTGAAGTAATGTATTGAAATTGTTTTAGTAGGTAGTCATCGTTATAATAGCGTATGCAGAATCAATCTTAAATAAAGAGGTAAACAATCAATAATTTTGGAGATAATGGATAACGAATTATAGTACGTGAAAGAAAAAAACAATACACGTCTTTTTCCACATGACTCCGCGTTAAAACGATTTTTATTACTACTCCAATATAATGTCAAGCACTTTCCGTTTCAAATAGACGACAATTCATGTCCAGGCCCCGTGTAAGCAACGACTGCTTCATGAACGCCGTACGCGACAAAAATGTCGCGCGTACCTCGCTCATACATAATAGAGCAGTATGCAAAGACGCGGTGCCCGTAGCTGCCAGGAACCCTTTACTAGTAGCCGAAATTATTACAACTACCGAACGACGTGATGGTCAGACGTTAATTGTTTAGCTGACTATAGTTAGACCTTCGGCGAACTAATAAACTGTAATTACTCGGTTAGAAGCGAAATGTTGCAACGTAGTTTAACTTTAAACGCATTATTCTGTAGTGTTAGTGATTCAATGAAGCGTTTATGGTGCCTCTCCATAATTGAAGGTATGAAGCAACAACTAAATATGGTCCAGTGAATATATAAGTATAAGCAAACCTTAAAACTGGGACTTGAAAAACATTTTTTTCGAATTTTGCTACGTTTAGCAAACTTCCTCGTATGTAGGACAGTAGACGAATAAAATCTCTCAGAGAACAGAAATCCGGACGTGTTGTATTCTAACAAAAAACAGAAACACTAAAAAGTTTTTCGTGTTTCGTTTCACAACTCCCATTCGCAGTTTCAAAAGTGATTATGTATTATCACTGCGAACATCGTTGGAATTTTACGTCAGTTGCGTTTTTCGGCAAACGGATGATTGCCCGGAAAACACTTTGATCCAGGTACACGGATGCTTGTTTATTTTTTATTTGCTACCGGGAATTCGAACGAGTTTTGCAATATTGCATTGCTTTGTGAGTTACAGAACTGTATGCCCTAGGTGGATTTCGCTGTTTTTTTTATTTTCGTGGTAGAAGGCAGAAGCTTGAAAGTGAGAAACGGACTTATTCCGTTTATCCACCCTAAGGTGGATACTTGGAAACGCATGTCCGAGAATCCACCCTAAGCCTACGGACATGAGTTTCCGCGTATCCACCTTAGAGTGGATTTTTTGGCGTAGTTAAACGGAATAAGCCGAGAAACGTAATTATTACAGGCCTTATAACTCTACTCATTGTAAGTCAAAAGGTTTGGAAGAAGCAAAAAAAGCGTTACCTACACGAAAATTTTATGATGGCGTGAAATAGCTAATTCCATTGTCTAGCAACATGTAACTATGTATGTTTCTTCCCTTGAATAGTCAACAAATGTGAAATGATTACTCAATCAAAAGTACTCAATCTTGACATGTTTCGTTTATTTTTTCTCGATTATTTATTTTTTCTATTTTTATTTTTATTCTGTTTACACCTAGTTACCTATATGTGCATGTTATGGTGTCCTATAATTGAAGGAGCACACGTAAAATAAACATTGTTATTATTGTGATTTATATTGTATAAAAAAATAAAAAAATTTCATAATTTTATTAGCAACACCACCACACTATACATATGCTATACATATGCACAATAACAAGTCTTCTAAGCTATCGATTGTAATTGGATATAGACTTTTTTATGCTGCCTATTGTTATTAAGTGATTGATGATCCTACTGAAAGGCCAAAGTTAACTCTAGACTTAATAAATATCTCGCGACGTAAGATATTGTAGAGTCATCCTAACTTTTAGCAACGTCATAAATGTATGAAATTGTGATATATACTGAAAATAAACTATGTCTTAAGTTAGAAGGTTTTTTTTCGTCTTAAGCATTTGCAAGCTTTGCAAGCTTTGGCAGACATGTATAGCCTGTGCACTTAGTTTTAATTGACATTGACATATTATATTTATAGTGACCTGTTTTGTATTGTTTTTATATTTTGAATTTTAGTTTTTTTATTTCTTTTGATTTCATTTTTAAATTTGTGAGCCTGTCAATTTGTATCTTTTAATTTTTGTTTACTTTAATTGCTTTGACATTTTATTTTAATTTTAATTCCATGACCTTTTTAATTTGTATTCTTTAATTTATTTTAATTGTATACATTGAAATTTTATTCAGAGGCATTTTATTTAGAGAAATTCTGTGGCAGTAGGCATTGTGATATTTTAATTTTATATATCACAATGCCTACTGCCACAGAATAAATATGGGTCTTGCCTGAATTAAATGAATTTTAATTTTTTTAAGGTTTAATTTGCTATGACGGGTGTACCTACATAGGTAACTTGATTTGTTTTATAGTCCTCTTTACTGGATCCGGCAATAGCAACCCAGGCTAATTTTAATACCTTTCGTGAGCTCTCTGATGACTTGCAAAACCAACTGAAATTTTGAAAACCCGGTCACGCCTTGTGCAGAAGAGCTGAACAGGATCATTGTATATATATGTATATGAAGGCTTTCGCCGACTTTTGCGTAATTGGCGCTTCTTGTCTAGGTCTTCAAGACGATTTGTTTTAAAGCATTCAATTGCTTTGTGCATTGAAGTAAGTTACCTCGGTTTCCAGCAAGCTACTGCCACCGACCAACTGGTATGGGTGTAAGGTGGCCTTTGAGAACGTCTTTGTAGTGCAGATACTGCCCGCCTTATGCACGTTTTGAAAACGGTTCTAGGTATTCTATTGGCATCCATGCACTGTGCATGAGCACACTTGATAACTACTCTCTTACATCAAGAGGTACCATGATTTGATTTAGAATGCAGCTTACGACTTGTAGTTCTTGTGATTAGGATACACCAGCACAACTCCAGCTTTTGGAAGTCTTATGCTGTTATATTTCACAGTAACTGTATAGATTTGTTAACCAATAAATTAAAAGAAAAAAAAAACCTTTTTTAAAAACAAGCTTTTATTTAAATGCGCCAAAAAGAATAAAATTAACTTTTCCTTTAAAACTTTTACTATCGACTTATAACGTCATTACACAATTTGTATGATATAAAAGCTTGTCGCGAGATTTAAGTAATCGTATTTACTTACATTTGAAAATTTAAAAAATTAAAAACAATTAGTACTTACAAGTCATTTAATTTACTTGTTTACACAGGTAAATCTCGCAACTATAAACACAAGCTGGCTTTTTGGGACCCCTTAACGATTGCAAATCGCCATCTTGTTCAATATAACAGGTGAATAACTTCTCCCAAGTCATACTGAACAGCTTCTCCTATGAAACTTAAAAAAAAGCTTTTCAAACGTTAAGTTGTATATCATGTTGACTGTCTGCTGTTCTTTCTGTGGGTTTCATTCGGAAACTTGTTCACTTTCAGTACCCCCTTATAAACTGCAAAGGTGAAAAACTATGCCTCCATAATAAACACCCTGGAAAATATAACTAACTAGCTTCTGCCCGCGACTTCGACCGTGTGAAATTTTTTGTTTCCCGACCCACCCCGTCGCATCGCCATCGTCTATCAAAACAACGAAAAGTTTGTGATTGACACGTCATTACTTTGTGAATCGCCGTGTCTGTTACATGCCCATAATTCCTGGGCCAATCGACAGTTTAATAGATTTCGTGATTGCTTTACTAGGTAGGTAACAGTAGGTAAATAAGGTTTATAGCGGGTAATTTCTCATGATTAGGTTCAGCATATTTGTTTAAAGATTTTTGTTAATAATTTGGGTAGAACTAACTGACTCGGCGAACATTGTACCGCCTCAGAATCTATATGAACGAATTAAGAAAAATTGTATAAGAAAATCAATTATCTTAAAAAAAAAATAGTGAATGTTTATGTTTTAATAGTTATTCTGCTATTTGGGGCGGAGACAAATCCAACAAATCAAAGATCATAAAAATCAGTCCAGCCGTTCTTGAGTTATAAATGGTGTAACTAACCCGACTTTGATTTATTTATTTACAACCGGCACTGACCTGAAAATTGCAAAAAACGTAATAAAAATTGAATTTCGCGGGCTACAACTGCGCATTCACCTTATCAGTGTCTCGCTGCTCATCAGTGCGATTAGCACGTGACGTAGCTCGTCGCACATTTCATTGACTTCTACGACCTGGTCGTCTTCTCCTTGGCATTGTAAATACACTAAACTATTTCACTAATAAACTACACTACAAAAAATGGTAAATGGCAGTACTTTCACAAAGTCACAAACAGTATTAATATCGTAGTCTGTCACAAAGGAAAGAAATGACATATTTTATTGTGCGTTCAGAAATTTATTTTGTGATTAAACTTATAAAGATATATCAAGCTACATAAAAATGTCTGTCTTGATAATAAACTAAAATAAAAGAGTAAAGGAAAGACCAAACAATTGAATAAATCAAACTATACAATCTTATTACCTCCGTATTATTTAATTTCTTTGACAGGTACGAACAGTTTGTATGGGAAAATAAAATTGTTGCTTTTACTATTTTCCTTACAACTTCTTCATATTTTCTCACCTGTTAAACCTTCCTTGGACTTCTACAAATATTTCAAAACCAAAATTAGCCAAATGGGTCTAGCCGTTTTCGAGTTTTAGTGAGACTAACAAACGCCATTTAATTTATATATATATAGATATATTTCTAGCTGACCCGTCTCAGATTTTTTTTGTTATTTTTTCTCATCATTTAATAATTATTCTGCTATTCGGTGCGAAGACAAATCTATAATCTAACAAATAAAAGATCATTAAAATCGGTCCAGCCGTTCTTGAGTTATAAATGGTGTAACTAAGCCGACTTTGTTTTATAAATATAGATTTATGTATACGTTCGTACCTACTGAAGTGGTTACTATAAATGCCTCAGGCAATTAAATCCCTTCAGTCAAGTTGTTAACCAGGCTTAACAGAATGGCTATTTATCGCCACGACACTGTATGGACCGTTCCCTAGACTTTCTTATGTCAACACTTTACAAAGGTCACAGTAGCATAGTGGTGAAGTCCTGGGTCCTGTGTGCGGTGTCAAGAGTGAATTCCTGTTCGATCCCTCGGGACAAACACTCGGCTAACTGGAGGTACATGTTTGCTCCGAGACGCCTTGTTTGCTAGGGGCTGTGATGTAAACAATTGAGACAATTAGCAGTGGACTACTGAATATACCTAGGCAAAGAATTTAATATACATCTTAAAGAAGCTGAATTTGGAATATCAGACTGTCAGAAGCTGTTGATAGCGCGAACGCGTTCCCTTGCTACGTTCAACCGTTGGAAAGTATTCAGGTAAACATTCTCGAAACTGTTAGCCCATGTAAAAAATCGCGGCGGGATTTTATCGCGCACTGGATTTTCAACTCTCGGTGTTGGACCGAGCGTTGAGAATTCAACAGAGCGCATCCCAGCGCTTCAAAAAAACACGCTGTTAGTTCAGTGCTAAGCAGTACATTGAAATCCGATGCGCGACAAAAATCGCCCATGCTAAGCCCGGGCTAGACAAAAGTGCGATTTTGTACGCGTCAAAAGAAATAATTTCTTGTCTGCACGAAGCATTATTTATTTTGCTACACATTCTTTACCTCATTAGAATAGAATAGAATACTCTTTATTATGTACCTACACCATATAAATTACAGACATAAATATAGAAACTGTACAAAGGGTGACAGAATGGGCGGTCATATCGCTAAGAGCGATCTTTTAAAAACAACCTTTGGATGGATTTAAAAAGGGGATGGACAGATAAATACTGTAGGTAGTCCGTGGTGTAGAATTTACATAATGCAATAAATACATACATAAAGTATATTATACTAATCTAAATAAATATATACATATAATAATAAACATGAAACAGGAGCAAAGAAAATTTAAGGAGAGAGGAAGTGCTTTTTTGTCATAATTCTAAAAGTGGACAAAGATTGAGCACGCCTTACCGACACGGGCAAGTCATTCCATAACCGTACTGCTTGAACAGTAAAAAAATTGTCATAGAAACTGGTATAATGCATCGGCATCTCTAGTCTCAGGTCATCCTCATTACTTAGTTTTCTTAGTTCCCTGTCTATACCGTACCTACCTATGACATTCGATGTATGTTAATCAGTAGGTACAATGAAATACCATTCACAAAAATGCGCATGTACATATGTAGGTATAAACTCAATTTCTCCACGCTGAGCGAAACGGAGCTATTTAATTGGTCTCATCCGGTTGGGGTCGGGAATCGATACGAGCCTTGACGTGGCCGTGGAAACGTGTGCCGAAACAGAAACTATGACGTAGGCATGCCAGGAGGAGTAACACGGTGTAAAAATTTAAAGAAACCTGTCGTGTAGGTACTAAAGACGTTTCGACGAGTTATGAGTTCACCATCATGTTCGTAAGTAGGTCTAATAGCTTTTCGGTAGATCAGGCCCGTTCGTCAAATTTTAGCGGACATTTGAGGCGTTTTAAGCACGGCTCGTTGATTTTATAATTGGCCTAAATCCACTGCTAAGATTTATTTTAATCGACCCCACTATAGCATGAATTCCAATTGGGAAATTATTATAGGCATTGCCACATTGTGTTGCAATGCGTGCTGGTAACTATTAGTTACCTAGTTATTATGAAAGATGTTACTAAAGACTAAAAGTATTTACGCAAAGTTTTTATTTAGTGATTGGGCGACTCCAGGTATTCGTAAAAGCAGGGAAAACCTTTTTGAACTTTATGGCCTGAAGCAATATATGAATAACACAAGCTTTCATCAGTATGTTGCAACATATTCTAAGACTTTCAAAAGAGTATGCAAAACAGCTAAAGCTCTTTATATTAGCAATAAAATAAAATCAGCCGATGATAAAATAAAAACTACCTGGCAAATAATAAACAATGAAACAGGTAGGAAAAAACAGCGTAATACTGAATTTAATTTAGAAACTGCTCGTGGCCCCATCAATTCAAATATAGAAATTGCTCAGGAATTTGAAAATTTTTTTGCTAATATTCCCATTAAAACTACTGAAGCTTTAAATTCCTCACCCACGCTTTCTGCTGACTTACTTAGAAAGAATGTTGAGGCATGCCCTTCGGAATTTGGGTTTCAACATACAAACCCCCAGGCTGTTATAAAAGCTTTTAAAGATCTTAAAATTAAATCAACAGAAGATCTCTGGGGAATGTCTGTAAAAGTTTGTAGATCTATCATCGAAACGATTGCGCCCTATTTAGCTTTCATATTTAACATCAGTGTAGACCAAGGAGTCTTTCCAGATCTCATGAAACACAGTAAAGTAGTTCCTTTGTTCAAATCCGGTGATAGTAAAGACCCCAACAATTTTAGGCCTGTCTCGATTCTGCCGGTTCTCAGTAAGGTGTTTGAAAAGTTGATGCTCAATCAAATGTTACGCCATTTTAATAAAAATTCCATCTTTCATGAACACCAGTACGGTTTCACCAAAGGGCGTTGTACCACTGACGCCGGTGTCAACCTAATAAAGAACATTTTTAACGCCTGGGAAGAGGCACAAGATGCCATTGGAATCTTTTGCGACCTCTCTAAGGCGTTCGATTGCGTAAACCATGAGACACTTCTGCTGAAACTTGAGCATTATGGGATTAGGAATTTAGCTCTTGATTTACTGAAGTCATACCTAAAAGATAGAAAGCTTAAAGTTCAAGTAAACGGCGTAAACTCATTAGGGTCTGAAATAGCAATGGGCGTTCCTCAAGGTTCGATATTGGGTCCATTCCTCTTTTTAGTTTACATTAATGATTTACCCCAATTACTTCAAAATCAACCGAAGATGGTGTTATTTGCAGATGACACCTCATTGATCTTTAAGATAGACAGACGGGCACAAAATCTTGACGACGTGAATAACTCTATTCTTCAGGTCCAAGATTGGTTTACGGTAAATAATTTGGTACTAAATGAAAAGAAAACCAAATGCATTAGATTTAAATTACCTAATGTTAGAAGTAGTGAATGTGACATCATGTTGAATGGAGAAAAACTGGAATTTGTTGATCGAACTGTTTTTCTGGGAATCACGGTAGACGACAAATTGCAATGGGGACCTCACATAACATCTCTTGTGGGGCGGCTTAGCTCGGCCGCTTATGCTGTTAGAAAGATAAGACAGTTAACTGATGTAGAAACCGCACGTTTAGTCTATTTCAGCTACTTTCACAGCATTATGTCGTACGGCATTTTACTATGGGGTCGAGCTGCTGACATTGAATCCATCTTTATTTTGCAAAAAAGAGCTGTCAGAGCCATTTATAATCTACGTCGCCGCGAATCTCTCAGGGAACTTTTTAAAAGGATTAATATTATGACGGTACCTTGCCAATTTATTTATGAAAATATTATGTATGTAAGAAAAAATCTACATCTTTTTAATAAAATAAGCGATAGACATAATTTTAATACTAGAATTTATAAAGATAAAATACATCAACCATTTTTCAGATTAGCCAAGGTACACACATCTTTTATGGGGTACTGTGTTAAATGTTACAATAAAATACCTTGTGATATATTGCAATTAAATGAAAGAAAATTTAAAACTCACATTAAACGTACACTTTGTAAACAAGCATACTATAAATTAGAAGATTATATCCAAGATAAGAACGCTTGGAAACATGCTGGTCCTGCTCCATAGGACAATCTAGAGTCTAGACAAAATCAAACTGGTTGCTAATGTAATTGTAAAATATATTCTTTTTTTGATATTGATTTACATTCTGTAATAACTTTAACTTACACCCTGACTTATTACTTGTAATTTTTATTTTATTTAAATGAAAATCGTTTACTTTTACCATGTTTGTAAATATGTGAGCACCATGCATCTATCAGATAATTAATTTATATGTCATGGTTTCATTTTTAATTCTTTTACCTATTGTGGTATAGTAATTTTATTTTAGGTGCATCGTCTTCACATATTATTATGATATAATTAATGTATACAAAATATTGTAAAACATTTTAAAAGAGTAACGGTGGAGTTTCTTGCCCATTCTTCTCCATACGAAAACTACCCTTTGGAATGGGCGACTAGAATCAATTCTATTTGTTGTAATTTTTGACGTTCAAAAGTGCCTTTAATGTGCCTATTTGAAATAAATGCTTTGACTTTGACTTTGTTACATGTCCAGGTCAATTAGTTACTCACTAATTGACCTGGACATGTAACATCTTTCATTTCACGTACTGTGCACCACATCCCATCCCAACCGTGTTAGCAGAAACCCTTGCAGAGAATCGGCATAAGCCGAGTGCTGCAGTGCTGTAGGTATATCATTAACGATGATATGGTGCTACTGAGCCCATCAAACAGTCAGTGCATTCCGGTAATTGCTTTTTGTATGAATCCTATGCGACAACGCATGAGCTTACATACAATGTCAAGAAATCGCAAATAGTGGATTTCTATAGCAAACATGCATCGATAGATAAAGTTCCTCAAGTGACTACGAAGCGGAACATCATTGCAACGTGTTGCTTAGTTGAAGTACCTAGAACATGTGGGCACGGAGGACTTATCTGATGACGCAGATTTGAAAAGGGAGCGTTGGGCGTTGGTGGTTCTGTGTAATATAGCCCGCAGCTTTGTAGGCTGTAGTAGGGATGTGAAGGTGTATGTTTTTAAGAATAAAATAGTTTTTAAGTCGTTGTTCCTAATACTATATGGATTGTGTGTACTTTTATGTGTGACCCGCAATAAACGAAATATATAAAACATATAAATTAAACACACACTCACACACAACACATACACACAACACACACACACGCACGCACGCACACATCACACATTTATAAATTATATATACATCTTTTTTAATATATTTCTGGAAATAAGCATCGCCTTTTACCTAATTTTCTGTTATGTTTTTTTTTGTTTGTGTATATATGTGTGTGTACATAAATGGTAAAATAAAATAAGCAAATAAATATATTAAGCATTACTATACGGTCCCCTCCAGTCCTCCTTCGGTTTGGGGATAGAATATGTCCAGCAGTGGACGTCTTTCGGCTGAATTGATTATGATGTTGATACGGTCCCCTCTGCCTAACCCTTTGGGGAGAACAACCGTGAAGTTACCTATGTTATGTTTAAATGCTATTCATAAACATTTGGTAGTAAGTTGTACTTTGCTTCTTCGGTAGAGGTCCAACGAATACGTAACTGACAGTTTTACTCGTATAAGAATTGATATCACCTCTGCCGTTAAAGTTTGCAGCTTGAATTTAAAATGCGCTTCCGAACGCAATATTAAAATATTGAACCATTAAAATATAGAATACTAAAAATAACAGATATTCCTCTCGTGGCGTCGTCGTATCAATCAACTGAATGAGAGCTGGGCTTTAAAAGTTTTCAGTGATAAATGATAGATTCGCGTCTGGCACTTGTCGAACGATAAATTGCTATTCACAGCTTCGACAGCTGTCAAATGGCGTTGGCAAATCCACATGATAATAATATGTAGCGTTTTAGTACAGCAGTGGTGGCCAAGTGGTAACGGCCGCGACTTACGAGTTGTAGGTCGTAGGTTCAAACCCAGACAGCGCTTTACTTTGTATAAATTATTTCATCACCACTGCTCACAAAACGGTGAAGGAAAACATCGTGAGGAAACCGGCATGTCCTAGAACCAAAAATTCGAAGACATATGACATCTACCAACCCGCACTGGGCCCGCGTGGTGGATTACGGCCCACTCCCTCTCACTGAGAGGAGGCCTGTGTCCCAGCAGTGGGAACATTATGGGCTGATGATGATGATGATGATGTTTTAGTACGAATATTTTATGGGCTGCTTAATTACACCCTACCTAATGCTGTGCACAGACAAAATAGTTTCAGTTCCAGTTTTGTTGTTTAAGTTTGGGTTGGTTTTCCTTTGAGTCGAGACAGTTTGTGCGTACCTACATATATCATTTTTAATGAGCAGTAATCCGACTTAAGACCGTCGCCGTCGTGACCCCGGTCTGTAAAACGAAAACAAGATAAATATAAGGAAAAAACTCGTTCAAATCAAACCATTCGAAGCGTAACACAAAAAAATTCTTGGCAGCTCAGAAGCATTTCATAAAATGAATAAACAAATCCATAATAAGTGGTAGTTCGGTAGACGAGTCCCGATCTTGTTGCACTATCAAATATCGTGTCGTTTTAATTACTCGTTTACATCGCAGTCGTGTTTCTCAGAATATATTGTGCATTGATCGTCGGCTAGTCCACTTGAGTGACAGACTGTGTTAAAAAACTGAGTAAAAAAAACAGCGAAAATACACTTGACTTTCAATAGTAGATTGTTGCATCGAGCGCAAAATGAGTTATTAGTGCACGAGTGTGCGAGGGCACTAATTTAACACGAGTGCATTAATTACTCACTTTAGCAAGGTGCTTAATCTACTTTTCTTTCAACTACCAATCTACCTACCGTGATAAAATATATCTAGGTACTCAAAATAAAAAAAAAACTCAAGTTAATAAAAACAAAGTTTTCATAATATTTATACCGCGACTTATGCGGCAAAAGGTTATTAAAAATTTCATTTGCAGCTGTTTTTATACTTTTTGGAGTTGAATTCATATCGCTATCGCTGTCTTATCCTTTTTTAAACTTTTCTTGCTAAATATGAAGTATTAAAGTTTTACAATGGTACAAAATGCGCGCCATTTGTTTTTTTTTCCACCAAGTCGGTTTTATTCAGCCGATTTTTATTTTCAGCCAGTATCTTTTTGATGTAATGCATACATTTTATATTAAACTTAATGGGAAACATTAAACCTCTGTTGGAAATTTATAACTATATAAAAATAATAAAATTGTGCATTAATGAGAAACTGTGCAACCATGAGTTTTTTATAATTTCTGCACTGTTTTGGTTGTAAGCAAAAAATACGTCCATTGTGATCGGTTTTGTAGTGATTAATGATAACATTACTACGTAGTTAAAGGAAAATATAAATTATTTGAAAGTCTAGTGTTTTTTCTGTATTTTATATAGATGAGATGATTTTGTACAGTTGTTAACGAACATATTGATTTCTGCTTTCTTTTTTTTATCTTTTGCTCCCAGCTGTCATCGCAGTGTTCAACCCTTTTCTAGCCAAATTGTCTTTCGTCGTTTCTTTGGTAAGTAATATAGTTATTGTAAATTTTTGAGGTCCGCCTGCACCGCAAATCACTGCAGGAATTGCGCTAAATAATAGTTTTGACATAACAGAAACATAATGATGTTTTAAATACATACATAATCACCGTTTGCGATTTATTTCCCAAACGTGTAAACAAATTTGAGTATTTGGAAACTTTAAAGTACAACTTAAAAGAAAAAAACACTTTATCTTCAAACTCAACTTTTTAAATATATGCTAGTCACTCTGAAATTAACTTAATTGCTACTAAAATAAAGTTGATATTTGTTTAACTTGAAGTAACATCAATTGGAAACATACTTTTGAATAGACCTTACACAAACTCACGTCTTCATCCCATGGAGGCAGGCAGAAACTACAGAACGCCATCTGCTACGATCCATACAGTTCGGTGACTTTTACCAAATAATAATAACAAGGGGCCTAAAAAGATCACTTTGGTAAAATCATAAAAGGATAACATTTTGCCTCGTTTGCGTTCATTTGCTTTAAATAAATCTTATTTAGTTATTTTATTTATTTATTTGTTGTGCATAGTCCTTATAAGTTCGTGTGACACATTGTCTAAACAGATCGTGGAGACGTGTCTAGTACGCGTCTTCGCTCGTACATCTGTGACCCACTTTACCAACCTGTGACAAATTGTGAGAAACAAACTGGATGTCCAATAAGATACCGTTAGTTTCATTCGATAGTGTATTATACAGTAATTATGCAGGTTTTAATTGGTCATTAATTACTGTCCAATTACAATTACACCGTCCACGTTGAACTTACTGTGGATTCTGATTGGCTGTGCTGCTGCATCCTGATTGGTGGACTCTTTGCACTGCGCAGATAGGATGCGTGGTTAACCGTCCTTTCAGTTTCATGAACTAGATAATATATAAAGTAGGTTAGGTGTATACGAGCTACAGTGAATAAAAAACTTGCGAGCAATGTAGGTACTATCTTAAAAAATTTCGTAAGGAAACCTCTTATTGAACGGAAATCGAACCAATGCGAGGTCAACTTATACTGGCAATGTGTAGCTTGATATGTAGCCGTGTGTACAAGAAAAACTGGAAACTTGTAGCTATAAATACTTTCTGAGCGGCATGTTTTATTTCCTGAAATTTATACCCACTTATTAAGTACCTAGGTAATATTGGATTCTATTGTGGATATATTCTTGGAAACAATTCTTTTTCATTTTTAACTCATAACTTCATTGATTTCTGTTGATAAAACTGAAGTCATTTTCAAGGACGCGTGACAAACTCACTTAGGTACTTACGAAATTTCAAGAGGACGTTTTATTAAAGTGTAGGTGTGACGTAGTCAACTGTAAAATTATTCAATGTTTTTCCTCCAAAGCCGTTGTTCTTTTGTCGTCGATTATCTTTATAAAAACCACATATTTATTACGTTTTATCGGTGTTTTCTTTAAGGCTCCTACAAACAGACGCGACACGCGATATAACCTTTAGGGTTTTGGTTAATTACCTAACGTTTGGCTTTAATATGGATTCGCGATGTATTTGCCAAAAATGTAAACAGATATGAGTTTATGGAAAAATAACTTTAAATCCTACACAATAAAGTTCAGTTTACGCTACAACTTCAAAAAAAAATCTTTTTCAATAGTGCTAGTCACTCTGAAATCAACTTAATTACCATTAAAATAAAGTTGATATTGGTTTAACTTGAAATAATATTAATTTGAAACATAAGTTTGTATAGACTGTAGTTATAACATATATAGCACAACATCCTGACTGTATCCTCCTAAGGCGTAGGTGCGAGTCGGATATCGATGACTGATACTGATCATCCTTTCCCGTTTTCATCCATAGTTTTTTTGACAATTCTTTACATTTCTCAAATACTTTTACAAGTGAAAAGTAGCATTCATAACACACATCACGCCTGTATGTATTCCCGCAAGAATTATCTCACTGGGTGAGTGAATTTAGGCTACGTATAACTTAATTTTTGTACTACCTAATTTTGTCTGGTTTAGTCTGTTTTGTTTTTTTTTTATTTTGTTGGTTTTAATTTAGTTTAACTAATTTATTAAGTTCTAATCAGTGCAGCTTACACATATATACATACACACACACACAACACACACACACATACACATTCAAATAGTCTTTTATTCCTACTTTTTTAAGTTACGACAACTATTTGTGTGCATGCAGAGTTTACCTATAAGTGATTGTTACACTTTACTCCGATTTTTTTATATTGCTTAAAATAAGGTATACAATTGTTGGTGAACCAAATAAAAGAATTAGTCAGAGGTGTATCTATAGTTCACCCACATTAGGCAGAGAAATACATATCTATAGTACACCCACATTTCACCAGTTATGTACAAGTCCCAAGTGGTATTCAGTTCATCTTATTTTCTTTATGTGATATTATTTGAATAAGTTTTGCTCTAAGAATTTATAAGACCAAATAATAAGCTTAAATCTCTGCAAAGTTCAGTAGGCGGTAGGTAATGTAATAAATTTACGCCTTCTGTAATCTGTACTCGACCTTATTAATATGGTCTATGATTAAAACACTCTTTCTACTCTGTGGTCATTACTAGCAGAATGGAATGTATTGCATTTTGTCATAAATAAAGATTTGCTCACCTGTTTAATAACCATGATATTCTCATTAAATACTTAATAACACTAAGGGCTGATTTTTCCAACGCCAGATAATATTATCCGAGGAATAATTTTTAATTTTTGACAGTTCTTCCCTACAGAATCTGTCAGACGTCAATTTTATTCCACGAATAAGAATTATCTCCCGATTGAAAAATCTGGCCTAAGTCGTTAATTATACGAGTCAAAAAACCTACCTTTAAACTTAGTTGAGTTTTAATCTAAATGTAGGCGAGTCCTCAGGCCGAACATTTGATCATTAGATAGCCTTTCTAGGTCAAGGTCAATGAATAATTTCAACTACCCGGAATAGCACGGCGGGAAATTCTATAGAGTCAACATTTTTTGACACAACTATGACGCAGAATAAATGAGGGTCCCGTGGCTAAATAATAACAGCCGCACTGATCGATTGATCAGGTAAAGCTACGCTTGCCGCGGTTGGTCTGTGGATGGGTGACCATATTTACATACCGACTGAGACCCCTCCGTGCCTCGGAAAGCACGTTAAAGCTTTTGATCTCGGCTGTCATTCGTGTATCTTTGACAGTCGTTACGGGTAGAAAGAAGCTCGAAAGTCTGACAACCTGTCTTACCAAGGGGTATCGTATTATCCAGTAACTGGGTTGTGAAGGTCAGATAGGCAGTCGCTCCATGTAAAATACTGGTATTCAGCAGCATCCGGTTAGACTGGAAGCCGACCCCAAAATAGTTGGGAACAGGCTAGACAGATTATATGACGCAGGATAAAACTCCCGTATTTAAATACCCTAAGCTTTTATGAAGCTTTATCAATTACATTTGGATCTGGACTTGTAAAATACAGTTGTTATTCAACAATTTTTTTTAAACGTAGCCCCACACTAGGAATTTCTCCTGTATTGTGGGTGCGTTTACAAACATTTTAACTCTCATACACAAACAGCCAACAACAATGTTTTAAAAAAAAAATTGTTATCTTTAGGAACTAGTTTTTCTTACTTGTCGCAGTTTGTGAAAACGTTTATAACGATGAAAAAGGCCTTAACGGCTAAACCAATTTAGGGCAGATTTTTCAAACGCCAGATAACTTTATCGTAGGAATAATTTTGAATTTTTGACAATTCTCTCATACAAAAACTGTCAGACGTCAATATTATTCCACGAATAAAATTTATCGGTCGATTGAAAAATCAGCCCTTAGAGAGATAACGTATCCAGCTTTGATATTTACCCAAGAATATTTAATACTTTCATGTTTTTATCTGTATGCCAGACGAAGTTCTTTCTTTACGGTGCGAATGAAAGGGTACGCAAAAGCTAGTGACCGAAATATACCTCCGCTCCCCCCTAAAACATACTTTTTTACCTATAACTTTCGTAGGTGGTCACCTAGCAACATAAATTTCGTCAACAAGTGTATTGTAACCATGTGCTTGTGCTACATTGTTACTTTTACGATCCGAGTCGTAGGGGACCAACAGGGCGGCATAGCGTGTGCCACCCCCACTACCCAGTGGTCAGGCAACTCAGCTAATGTAGGATACTTAGGCTTGCGCTACAAATCACTAAACACATTTAATGCTAAACGTATTGAAAACTTGTTGGTCCCGGCTGTCATTCGTGGATGTTTGAGAGTCGTTACGGGACATAAGAAGCCCGAAAGTCGGACAACCAGTCTTACCAAGGGGTATCGTATTACCCAGTAAGTGGGTTGTGGAGGTTAGATAGGCAGTCGCTTAATGTAAAATACTGGTACACAGCTGCACCTGGTTAGGCTGGAAACCGACACCAACATAGTTGGGAAAAGGCTAGGCAGATGATGGTGTATTGAAAACGTCGTTCTGGTTCTGTCAACCGTTTGAAGATGGTAGAGGCAGAGTGATGTTATGTAGTGATTGATGATGCAAGCTTGCACGTATTGTCCGGCCGTCGAGCGAATGCTTACCTGACACCTGACAGTGCGACAATTCTAGTTTGTAGTTAATAAAG
Source organism: Luperina nickerlii (assembly GCA_963855955.1). NCBI lineage: Eukaryota > Metazoa > Arthropoda > Insecta > Lepidoptera > Noctuidae > Luperina > Luperina nickerlii. The sequence goes on from OY979662.1 coordinate 8,594,026, forward strand.
ATCAAATTCGCAAAACACGTATTCATTTGTGTGAAACTGACAGTTGTCAAGAACACATTCTTTCGTCGGCAGAACTATAGTGTTGCTCACGTTTTAGTACCTACTTTGTCACCGTAACTTACTTGTAGAATGTCATACACAGACACACACACACTATTTGTTGTATACTAACTATTGCCTGCGGTTTCACTCTCATTTTAGGGAAACTACTTGAAGTATTTGAATAAAAATATCCTATTTGGTAATCCAGAACATGGTGACCCGGGAGGCGACAGTGATAAAACTCAAAAGCCGCTTAGGCGCTTTTGTGGTAACAAATTAATATTTTCACAGACTTTTACACACCTTTATACACAATATGAGTTAGCATTGTTAAGAAAAAGTTTAATGCAAGGCTTTCTTTGTTATAACTTTGTATTGGCTATTAGCTATATATAGGTAGGTCACTGGACTTTGATACTCCGCTTGAGCTAGTAAATTGCTTTTTCGATATATATTTCTCAGTAGCAGCTCGGAGTCTAGCGGTTGGTTCGCCCCTATTACCAAAGTACATCGAGCCTAAACACAACTGACGAAATACCTAAAAAATAATTGTTTTTTTTTTTATTGATTTTTTGTATTTTTTTTTGTTTTGTTTTTTGTATTTTTGTATTGTATTTTTTTGGGTTCGTTAAAGGGTTTGGTAAAGTATTGACTTCACCAAACCCATTAAAGAACCCTTGAACGCGCTGGTTTCCCAACAAGCGCGTTCATTTTTACCTTTCACTACAATCAAAATCAATCTGCCGATCCTTTTCCAAACCATGTTGGGGTCGGTTTCCAGTCTGACCGGTTGCAGCTAGATTACAGTATTTTAACATGGAGCATGTACATATCTGACCTCCATAATCCAGTTACTGGGTAGCACGATACCCCTTGGTAAGACTGCTTGTCAGACTTTTAGACTACCCGTAACGACTCTCATAGATCTACAAATGGCTGCCGGGACCGACGTGCTTTCCGAGGCACGGATGGGTCTCGGTATGTAATGGATGATCACATATTCAGAAGCCGACCGCGTCATGCGTAGCACTACCGATGAACCCGTTAATATTTATAAGTCACGAACCCCTTTCACTTCAACCAAACAGCTAATTTGTAACTTCTTTGTAATTTTAATGAGCAAGCCGTTTTCTACGAAAGACAAACGAGGGCAAGCAACATGTCTACTACATTTGTATTAGGTCTGTCTAATGCTCTTGCGTGAATGAGGTGACCTGCTTTGTACAGACACCTTTATCTAACCAAAAGTAGGTGTGTATTATAATGCAGCAACCAACCTATGTAGTATGTTACAGTTACTGCGTCTACTTATATCGTAAACAAATTTACAGACACTTTGTAACCTTTTTGTTATGTTGAATGCATTGTTATCTGTTCAGAATCAGTGAGTAATAGAACCTTACCCTACTTAGGTATTATTGATCTCTATTTCAACATTTTGCATTTTGTTTGCATCGGGGTGTGACTTTGTAAGCAGAGTGCACAAATGACATTGTTAGCCTAGTTTTTACCATTTCTGATTCGATATACCTACAGAAACTCATCTTTAAAATATTTTTGGGGTAAGTATTTGGTTTCGTATTTTCTTTATATTAAATTATGCGAGAATTAAAATCATTTGATTATAGGGGCCCGTGGCTAAATTATAACAGCCGAACAAGTCGATCGATCAGGTTGAGCTACGGTTGCCGCGGTTGGTCTGTGGATGGGTGACCATCTTTACATACCGTGACCCCACCGTGCCTCGGAAAGCACGTTAAGCCGTTGGTCTCGGCTGTCATTCGTGGATCTTTGACAGTCGTTACGGGTAGTCAGGAGCCCGAAAGTCTGACAACCAGTCTTACCAAGGGGTATCGTATTACCCAGTAACTGGGTTGTGGAGGTCAGATAGGCAGTCGCTCCATGTAAAATACTGGTATTCAGCTGCATTCGCTAAGACTGGAAGCCGACCCCAACATAGTTGGGAAAAGGCTAGGCAGATGATGATGATGATGATTAAATTATACGAGAAAAGCGTCATCTTATTCATGTAGTTATAATTCTCATTTGTTTGTTTGTTTTTTCTCATTTGTTGTTGTTGTTGTTGTGTTGTTGTTATTTGTTTATTAATTGTTTTTGTGTTATTCTTACTATGATATTATGTATATGTAGGTTAAGGTATGTATCTATGGGTCTTTGTTACCTGAAAATAAATGGTTTATTATTTTTTTATTATAATTTGTTGACGCTGATAGAATTTTATCACTTATTTACAACGTACTAAGGAGCGGCTTGTGGCGATGTAATAACAGCCGCACGTAAAATACTGGTATACAGCTGCATTTAGTTAGACTGAAAGCAACCCCAACATAGTTGGGAAAAGGCTAGGCAGATAAACATTGTGTAACCGACCAGTCATTTTATGTACGGACGCCAGCACATCAACCTACCACAATCTGTCAGATTTCTTTAATAGATTTTCAACTTTATCGCTAAAGCATAAGGTTCAAAGTTGATTTAGAAAATCTGACAGATTGTGGTAGGTTGATGTGCTGGCGTCTGTACATGCAAAAGTTAACTTTATTACATTTTGAGACCATAAGGTTTACTAGTACAACTAGGAACAATAAGCACCATAATTCCGTGCCATAAAATATAAATTGGGTAACGTATAGAAGGTAAATGTATTGTATCACGGTATAGGATTATGAGTTTTATATTATGACTGTAGTAGGTACTACTAAGCTAGTGTTTATGACTAATGACGATAATGCCAATCATCTATAAAATAGGATAAAGTTATTAAATATGAGTTTGATGTTACGCGTCATAAAATATGTACGGTTCTATACGATAGATCCGAAGAGTTTTTACGTTTTCGTACATTGTGTAGCAACGTACAGACGCCAGCACATCAAGCTACCCGAAACTGTCAAGCTTTCCCAATCAACCTTGAGCCTAATGCTGTAGCGTTAAAGTTGAAAATCTATTAAAGAAATTTGACAGGTTGTAGTGTTGGCATCTGTACTTCACAATAGGGTTGAGCTACACGATGACTGATGCATGCATGCCGTCTGTCAGGACAGAGCAACTCATAGCTGGGGGTAGACCCCCAGCTAAAAGGTAAGATAAGGTGGCCGAAACAAAATCCGTGGTTTCGGCCGTAGTAACGGGCCTTTCCTACTCCATATCTCATACGGACATACGTTTGGTTTGGGGCCCGGACTAAGAATACCTAAATGACAACACGATTCGACAGTTGTCCCTACTCCCGTGTAATACCCGTCCGTAAAAATGAATTGGAGACACTATTGTTTTTATGGATCACATACTTTCGGATGGGCCCGATCCTCGTTGTCGGATTTAGAGAGTAGTCTCCTCCAATGACTCTTTCTTCAAAAGGCCCAGCATTGTTAGACTAATATAATGTTTGGAATTTAAAAGAGACCATGGCCTCTGAAATTCGGCATTTCTCCTAAGGGATCAGTCACCTAGGCAATGCGGGCGCCATCTGGTTTTAAAAGAATGATTAAAAATTGACGTATAAAAGATCTTACAGAAATAAACAACATATCATCATTTCAACTATTTATGCTTCACTGGAGTAGGTTCAATGTACATGTTTAATTGGAGTTTTAAGGTGATTTGTAACAACATCTGACCCTCCTATTATTAGCTAATGGGCAACCGACTCTAGCTAGAGTCGGTTGCCCATTAGCAGAACACTATCGATCGACGCCAGAGAGGGTTAAGTTACAAGGGCTAGTGATACGTACTGTCAGCCCCCCCAGCATGTCTCATTAATTATTCCGTTGGATGACGTGTGGATCTGTTACATTGAGATAATGTAACTCGATATTCCATGGGTTTTGGGTATTTTTGTAAAGCCCAGTTTTCTGAACAAATTAGTTAATTTGCATGAAAAATTAATTTTCCTGAGAATGAGTAAGATCTCATTTTATTTTTTTAAACGTGTGTTAATAGCATTTAATTCACAGAAAATGTTGGCGGTATTGCTGGTATTGCGAATTACCAACGTACAACTGTTATCCCGTTTAAAAAATAAACCTTGGTCAGTGAACACATCACTAATAAATAATAATAGTCCTACGGTCTTAATTATATATACAGGGTGTGGCGTAAGTAGTGGTCCACCGTTAAGGATTTGATATACCAGACAATTTACTATAACATATTACAATTTTAACCATTTTTACCCAATGGTTCCAAAAATATACATTTTTTGTTTTTTATTTATGAAATTTCTACCTTTTGTTACAAATTTGGTTGTAGTTTCAACAAAAACCATTACATTTTCATTTTGATTTCTGCTATTTACTGCTGAAATACTAGAGCTGTCGTGTAAAGTTATGGTTTTTATGTAAATTTAGAGCTTTTGAAGAAAAAGTTAGTTCTTCTCTGTTTTAACCTTAATTTTTCACATAATCATGCAAATTCAAGAGGGATTTTTGTATAAAAAAAATACTACTAAAATGGTTAAAATTGTAGTATGTTATAGTAAATTATCTGGTATATCGAATTCCTAACGGTGGACCACTACTTACGCCACACTCTGTATACGTTGGTTAATGTTAAATAATGGCGAAGGTTTGCTACACCATACATTATTGACATTTGTGACGAATGTCAAAAATTCATGGTTTTTAAGCAATGGTCACACGTCTCTAACTGAGCAAAGTTTATAAATAAACCCCCTAGTCTTGAACTGTGAGTACCTACATTGTGTAGCGAAAACATAAAAATTCATATTCGAACTGAGTTCACGTTAACACCTACCTGCCCACATAAATCCACGTTTATCCCTAAAACAGTTCGACCGGAACTCCCAATCTCAAGCTTGCTAGCCCCAATTTACTGGATCAATCCGCAAAGAGTACCGTCGCGTCGCAGACAGGTTCGCCTTAGGCTCGTCTGAGCTCCAATATTCAGCCAGCCACTTATTGGACGCCCTTGGGCTGCGCAAACAGATACCAGCCAATTTTGTGGGAAACTGCGTTCATAGGAACTTGTGTGTAAGTTGACTTGTAACTTTTGTCAGAAGGAGAATAATGCATTTTTTTGATAGTTGATGCACTTTTTATTGTTTCATAATTTCAAATAGTGTTTTAAGTCTCTTTGAAGAAAGTTAGGTGTTCGAAAATCAGAAACGTTTATTACGTATTATTTTTCTTCTTTTTTTCCGTTTTCGTTTATATGGTATACAAAAGAGTATTCTATTCTATTCTTTATTTTATTTATGTTGGATCATCATCATCTGCCCAGCCTTTTTCCAACTATGTTGGGGTCGGCTTACAGACACATTTACACGATGTTACCTACATAAAATTATCTTAGAAAAAAATCATATCAAATTTACCGTATTTACATCACTACAAAATCGCTTTCTCTGTCCCTATGTCCCTATGTCCCTTTGTATGCTTAAATCTTTGAAACTACGCAACGGATTTTGATGCGGTTTTTTTTAATAGATAGAGTGATTCAAGAGGAAGGTTTATATGTATAATAACATCCATTAAATAGTGGAGAAGTACTGTTATTTTTGAGGTTTCTAATGTGATGTCGTCAATAATTACATTTTTTCCGCTTACATTGCAAACGCAGGCTGAACCCTACGAGTTTTATCAAAATAATGTACTAAGTATTATACACATTGAAAAGGTCTACAGAAAAGTCCGTGATGGTATATGTCTATCTCTTATGGATAACCCACAATAACTTTTTTTTGTCATTTATTTTTAACGACAAATAATGGCTACTTTTCGAAGCGATTTTAACCAATACAGCATTAATCCTTAACCAATTAAATACCTTGAATACATTGTTCATTTAATATAGATCTATATGGCCCTTTACACCGTATGATTTAAGTGAATATTTTCGAAGATATTACAGATTTAAAAATTGCGGGACGTAGCGTTTGCGGCGGTACCGGCCGGCCGCCCGGTGCGGCAAGAGCGTGCCTATAAATAGCGCGTCTGAGGCCGCGGTTTTCCCTATAGCACTTTGAATTTAGCAGCGATCGGACGCGTTTATTATAAAAACGTGCTTTTCAGCGCGACAACGTATCAGTAATTATAAGTAAGTTACGATAAATAATTGTATGATAGTAGTTTTAAAGCAGCATCAGCATTGCACCCGTGCGAAGCCGGGACGGGTCGCTAGTACTTAAATAAAAGCAAAAACAGAAGGTACTTCCTTCGTCCAGCCTTGTATCCTACATGGTTGTTGAAAATGTCAGTAATTAATAAACTGTCAAGAAAATAATGATTCATTAACGTAATTAAACAGTTATTAAAACCATGTATAAAGTGAAAATACGATACATAGGTAAACTTAAGTAGGGTTTGACTCACAGCTATTTTTATGCTACAAAATTTTTCCCTCGTGTTAACACAAGACGAAAAAAATTGACAATTAATTTCTTAATTGCAAACTCAGAAGGACATTGAATGTAAAAATATATCAGTGGCTGAATATAAACCTGAACTATCCACAATACCCCGCTAGAAATGTTGTCGCCAATTCGAATACCCATTTCAACCATAATTGGTTGCAAAACGGGGTTAAAATTCCGTTCATGTATCGGAATATTGGCCTGACGTAACGTTTAATTAATCGGCCGCGCGTTCTGTCATTCAGTATTCGAACGGGACAAATTGTGGGACAATTTGCAGGCGGGTGGGCAGGCAGGCAGCGCTCTATTGCGTTTAAAACTGATCAACACGATTTAATCGGCGTTTCGCACTTCTCGCACTAGGGCTTGCCATTTCTATTGAAACCGTATCTATTTTGTAGCTATGAATGTTTTCTGTTCCGAAAAGTGTACATAGTTGATAGTTTTCTTTAACATGGAGGAATTGAAGATTGTGTTGATGTTTTAAATCCAGTTAGTAGTTTTAATTATTCTATTCATTATGTTTACTACTTGCCTATTAATTATTCACGTTGTTATTTATTTGATCACGATGTACAGTGTGAACAGTAGCAATGGCTTTCATTTTGACAGTTCTACAGCATTCATTGCGTTTTTTACGTTATTGAGCAGTCACATTTTTCGAACATATGACGCAATGGATTAGCAATATTGTTCAAAATTATTCAGATTGTGATTGAAAGTGTTTAACGCAATTAGGGTGCTGCCTTACCAAGAGGTATCGTGTTACCCAGTAACTCAGTAACTGGGTTATGGAGGTCCGATAGGCAGTCGCTCCATGTAAAATAATGGTATTTAGCTGCATCGGGTTAGACTGGCCGTCCTCAAGCAGATAATAATGATGATAATAATCAGCCGCAATTCGTTGGGGGCAAAGAGTTTCTAATAATCCATGTAGAGGAGGTGAGATATGACCTGACCTCTTTAATCGATAGCCTAGACCTGAATCCTCTAGTAGTGTGCTTATAGGATTGATGGCTAAGCAGAACCAAAGTGGACTTAAACTGTCACCCTGAAATATTCCCCATTTAACCCATACAGGCTCACCGTTCCCCCGGATCTGTCGTCACCCTGGATAGCGAAGGACCGTCCTCCATTGCCCTATACACAACTCAAGGAAGATGGGAATAGTTGCATCTACGAGTATCTTGTACAACGCCAGCATCCTCATGAGCCATGTATGTGGCACCAAGTCGTAGGCCTTCTTATAATCTATCCAACATGTCGAGATCCTTGCGGGATCGACGAATCTGTTAACTAATGGCCATGTCTATGAGGAGTAACTCTTTAGTACCGCGGGACCCGTTCATCCATTTTGAGAGGCAGACATAATCGATTTATTGTCAATTTGCTTTGAAATATAAACTTGTGGATTCTGAGGCACCGTATTACAAGTATGTGCCCGACCCAGTTCTTGAAAATAACCATGTCACGTTGTACTGGGATCGGTCTATCATTACTGACAGGACTATTTTCTAATAATAATGAATATGGGTGCTTCCATTCCACATGACGGGAACCTCGTGAAAGTTGAGAAAGAGAAAGAAATTAAATATCTTGACTTAGAACACGATGTTGTTGACATGTGGAATGTCAGTTCGGCTGTCATTGTGCCTATAGTCGTATCGGCCAATGGCCTGATGGCCAAAAGCCTCGATCAACGTCTCTCGAGGCTCTCGTTAGGCGGTTGGATCAAAGGCCTGATTCAGAAGGCAATACTCCTTGATACGGCTCGCATTGTGAGGAGGTTCCTGTCTCTGGAACCCTAACCACCGGTAGTTTGGACCCTGCTCCCGATACCGGTGGCTAACTATTTTTTTATATTTTTTTTCTTAGTTTTTATTTTAATATTTAAAATGTATTTATACATTGTATGAATTTCTCTCAACGAAAACATAACAGATGACTTCTGACTTTCTACCAATATCTTCGAATAGGTAGAAAGTCAGAAGTCATCTGTTACACAAAACAAAGTTGTGTTAAAAAAATCGTAGCAAAAAATGAAATCAAACAAATTTTTATTTAAAATTCATTGATTAATAGCCGCAATTTAAGTTCTAACAAACATGTTAGGAAACCGTCCCTTCGTCTTCGTTACTAATTAATTTGAATTAACTCGCGACATTAGCTCGAGCTTCTTTATTAATGGCTTAGACCGCGGTAACTGGTAATGAATTTTGTTTTTTCATGCATTTGTTTTTGTAGCCCTGTTAATATATGGCCTTTAACTTAAGTAATTGATTGGAAAATAGTGTGAACTGAAAATTTCAAAATGAAAACCCCACTAGGATTATTTATCAATGTTGCTTAAAGTTTTGTAATGTTGTAATGATAAACGTTTGCTTAACCATACATTTTTTTAAGGTTTTTTTTAAACGACACATATGTTATTATTTCAAAAATGTTGTTTTGTGCCATATCTTTCGATTTGTCCAATTTTATGAAATGCGACACAAATCGAACCTCCGGCGAAGTACGCGATCTATAATAAAGTAGCGAAGACGAATAAGATATTTCTTACTAGGTATGTGCAATAAAAGGCCAGTGGTATTACGTTTCAGAAAGTGCGGCTCGGGATTGCTCCGTCTGTCTCTTCCTTTTCCCTTCGACTTATAAAATGTAGATATTCAAGCTTAATATATGTTAGGACTACCTAATAGTCTTATACCTTCATACCTTTTTTAAATGCATTTGTTAGTAAAAGTTAAATGTTGAAACCGAATGTTACAATAAAACCTTTTGAAAGCTTGTGAAAACGCAATGGTTTTAAATTGGCATAAAAAAACGTAGCGCCACCGCCTCTTTGAAAAAGTTTAAACTTTTCAAAGGTAATTCATTATTTCTGCATTCAATGCCCTGTATAAATAATTACGGAATGCAAAAATAATAAACAAACAGAAAGGTGTAAAAAACAAAAAAAAAATCGATTCTACCGTAGGAGGAATAAACAAATATGTTTTTTAACGTAACTGAATGGAAATATCAGAGTAGTTCGTAAATTTTTCATGAAGTTTATCGGCTAGCTGCATGGCTTGTTTGCAAATAATAGCCACCGGTTTGAGGTTTGAAACTGGTACCTAGTAAAGGTCTGGGATATTTGTTTACTTATAAATGAAAGTATTTTGCACGTAGACTGGAAAGTAGTTCGAGGCTTTCAGCAAAGTATCTGCAACTGTTGGTGGTATATGTATACAATATTATACGTACTTGGAAATGGGGTCGAGTTTTGGCAACGTTGAAATATAAAAAAGGCAGTTGGAGTGCGTCGCTCATACTTAGTGCTGTTTGGCGCGCTGAAGGCGCCTCCGATGTGGCGCCGTGCCAAGATCCATGAGCTTCTATGACATCGCTCCGCAACTGTTGCTTGCAACTGTAGCTGCTTCTTGTGCCTACATGCTAACTCAAGACTGTTGCGCGCTTCCGAACTTTATCCTATGCTTATGCTTTACTGTGACTCACAAAATCAACTAATAAGTACACCAATTAACAATGTTTACATGTTTTGACTAATAAATAAATAAAAGGTAAATGAAAGTCGCTCGCTAGCTTTAGTTGATAATAATGAATTCGCAAAGGATGAAACAGTCGCAGAAAGCACAAGATAGGAGTAAGTTCGTAAGCGAGTAAGACATAAATCTGTGGTTGTCATGTGGAGTTGTTGACCGTCGGCGTCGCGTGCTGGGAGCGCGCGTCGCGAGACCTTGGCACTAGTTGCGGCCGCGCGAGCCTTGACACGCGCGACCAGCGCCGACCTGCGGGTCCTTACCGTTGTAGAGGAGCGTTGGCTCGGGGTCCCGGGGCGAAGGCCCCGGCGCGGTGGCGGCGGGCGCGGGGCTGCGGCCGCGCCCCTCGCCGACCACGTCGATCTCCTCGTCGGACTCCTCGGCCAGCTCCGCCGCCGGGGCCACCTTCCACTTCTTGGCCATGAGGCAGCGCGGCATGGCGGCGCCCGCATCGGCCTCAGCGCGGCCGCATCAGCGAGAGACAGACGAACAGAGAAAAAGAGAGAAAAGAGAAAGAGCGGCGCCCCGGGCGAGCGGCTTAGCGGGCGATCGCGCGCGTCCTCTTGCGGTTGTGGGGAGCTGGTGTGAGGGGAGCGCTTTATATAGAGCGCGGGGTGTTGCGCGCGCCGCTTCTTCGATCGCTGTGAGCGGAGGGGTGGTTGTACAACGCCGCACAAACTTTGCTCGTCAACTTGGAGCGACACTTGACGGAGCGAGCACCGAACCCCACACGATCAACCAGTGGACTTCGTTGTCCGTTCACACGCGACTTGCCTCGATTACGCGCTACAGAAAAGAATATATCCGAGCGCAAACAAAATCGCAGCGCTCAACTTAGCCGGCCAATGAATTATTTTATTTACTTTGCAACAGTTTGTTTAAATATACAAAATAAAGTGAAACTAAAAATCTGCTTTACTTGTACTAAACTATTGAAACGGGGAGATTATTGATTGTACACACTGTTTATTCAAACGATTTTAAAGTTTAGTACATTGAAATATTAGTTTATAAAGTTTCCAAAAGTTTGAACGGCGGTCTTTACGCTGGAGTTAAAACAAAACTTTTACGAATCTTTTTTTACTTTCATTGTGAGTGTGTATACAGGATATGTGGAAAAACAAGGTCAAGTTAATAAAGCTTGACGTGTATTGTGAGATAAAGGCGAGTTAGCTAAGATGAATGGTGTGCTGTCTTGGCTTCCTCCAGCGTCTCTCGGGACTCAGATAAGGAACCCCTATAATACAGTTATTCTTCATTGAGTATACTATTAGATATTTATTGACAACTGCGCCACCAGAAATGAAGCGCAAGGGAACAAGGGTTTTTCTTTAAACAATGCCAAAGCATTTATTATCTCCACAATCTGCATGACAAGTATTTACATATATGTTTTTAAACAATGAATGGGCCTTTAAATATATACTTTTTAAATATATTAAAAACTTTTTTAAAGTTTCTGATAGTTTTTTTATTGATCCTAATAGCTTATAATGGATATTCTGAATTGGTAAAACGAATCGTTGAGAGTAAATTAACTCACATTTTTTAAAATTCACTTGCAAATGTGATTAAGGAACTAAAAAAAATATTTGCTAAAGTTACCGACATAATATAATAACTTGGGGCAAATTTCTCCAAACTTTTATACCTAGAATAAGTCTTATCCTGAGAATAAATTAAAAAATTTTGACAGGTTTTTCCGTACGATCACTGTCAGACGTCAATTTTATTCCACGGATAAAAGATATCTAACTAGCCCTTAGAAAATGGACCTTGGCAAAAAGCCAATCCTACCGTAAGAATTAAGACAAGACATCACTCACACATTTAGATAATGCATCTCAATGAAAACGTATCCTATTAAAACTAATTAAAGTACTTGCCAACATACATAAATGTTCTGCGTAAAGTTAATGCTAACTTAACAGTAATCTGATCAACTTCAGCTGCCCAGTTTGCAACTGAACATAATACCCCACTACGAGGAGCATAGTAAAATTAACTTCCTGCTAGTACTATCGCGCGTACTATGAATGAGATTCGGTCATGCATCTTTTTCTGCGAAACCAATCGGGGTTTCATTCACAAAGCCTTGATTTCTAGTTCAATGTCAGACTATTCCCAGAGAAGTTCAAATGCCTGATGAACTGAACTAACTTGTAGGTATTTTAATTCAGTTTAATTTTATAGAAATAGTTCTACTGTTTCTGTGGACCGTGTAGGATGCATGCACCTTTTGTTATGTTTACGGTTTGAGTTTCTTGGATGGTATTATCGTGGACGTCGATTGACGTCCATCACGGCATCACGATAACACAGAGAAGTAAAATGTTTGGAAATCTACAAAGACGTTTTTAAATTTCCGTCCACATTATCGGGCACGTATTTTCATACATTTTATAGATTTGGACGTCCACAATAATATTGTCATATTCGGTTTAAAGACATTTATTTCTCAAAGAACAAATTACAGTTCACATAAAGAGAAACTTAACTAAATTAAAAATGCTTTGTAGTTAACATTACGACGTTCAAGACATCCAAGAAACTGAATACAAATAAATAAAAACCTCATCATTCATTTAACTACCTATATTTTATTTTTTCATTTATTTATATAATACAGCAAATATGTAAAATACAAAACAGTTCAAGCTAAACTTAAGTCTAATATAAAAAAGCTAAACTATATATAATTCCTTAGGCCTTTTTTAAATGTTGGTATGCTTGTACGACATGTGTATCCTGCCCGTCCTAACATATGGTGCTCAGACCTGGTCGCTCACCGAGTCGCAAAAGTTCCGCCTTTGCGTTTGTCAAAGAGCGATGGAACCCACCATCCTGGGTGTAAAAAGACAGGACAAAATTCGGAACACCATGCTGCGTTCCAAAACGGGTGTAATAGACGTAGGCAAGAAGGCTGCCAGGCTTAAGTGGGATTGGGCGGGTCACATCAGCCGCATGCAGGATTTCCTCTGGGCAAAAGTTTCCACACAATGGGTGCCTGAAGATGGTCGGCGCCATCCATGCCCAGGAAGCGGTGGCGAGATGACCTGTACGCGTACCGCGAGGGCTAGTTTGTGGTGGCGCGGGAAAGGAGTTCCTGGAAGGACTTGGGGAGGCTTTCTTCACTGTTAGTAATCTAGTCCAAGATAGATACACTTGAATTTAGAAAAGTGCAAATAAACTTCAAAAAGTCACAGTACTTACCAGGTTTAAACCTACATTCTTGTTCTCGAAAAGCCCTTAATCTCAAAGTATCACGTCTTAAGGCTCCCGCAGACAGGCGCGTCGCACCGTCACGATGCAATTCTGAGAGAAAGTTGTAGTTTCTGAGAAAATTTTCCATGCAGTTTTCATAAAAAAATGTTCTACTAGTGTCGCATCCCCACTGTCTGCGGAAGCCTTTAACGAGGAACGGTGCAAATAGAAAATAAAATTGTCGCGAATTTTTAAACAGACCACTTCATGTGTTGACGGACCCTGCAATGGCGGAAATGAAACGTGAATGAGTTGCAACTAGTACACAACCCGGAATATTTTTTAAGGAATGGAAGTTGGAATTATATGTAGTTGTTAAACGTATCCTTTGTGTTGACTATTTAAAATTGGGATACATAATCAGCCCATAGTGTGCACTGCTGGGTCACAGGCCTCCTCTCTTCGAGAGGGAGTGGGCTCCTCTACCACACGCGGTACCCAGTGCCGGTTGGTAGATGTCACATGTCTTCGATATTTTTTTGGTTCTAGGATATTATGCCGCAGCAGACAGGCTCATCGCAGCAGGCAGGTTATCTATAAATTTTATACGAAAAGGAGGAGTACATGGCGGAGGCAAAAGCCTGAAAATTAAAAATTTACTCCTTTAAACGTACAGTTCCCGGCGATAAATATTGCACATCGACCTTCGGAAAGAGACAATCGGCTAATTTCGGCTTCGTAGAGCGTTATCTCTGTCGCACGAAATACAAACAGTCCGGTATCTATTAGGAGCTGTTAAAACAATTATGATTATTTTTATTCTTTGTATAAAATCGATAGGATCGAATAGGTCGATGTGCAATATTTATCGCCGTGTAATGTACCTAACACGGCGAGTTTATTTTTTATTTGTAAGGACAGCTAACAACATGCTAACAATGGGATCTCTTTTGTACTTCCCGTTCGGCTAGTAATTGCATTAAATGACTAGAGGACGGAGGGTATGCAGAAGGCTTTTTAAAGGCCCCTGATAATTGATACAAAGGCCCTATATAATGCTATTATGAATAGGGTTGCCATAAGTTAGAGTATGAGAAATGATGTAATAATGCAACATTGCGGTTTAAAAATAGACGTAGTGACAAAAAATTAAGAGTATGCTTAGATGCTTTCACGCATGCTTTGAATATGACCCAACATATTCAAAGCATGCGTGAAAAGCGACTAACAAAAGGAGTATACGCTGGAAATGCCTTAGAAGAACATATGACCTTATTGGTGGTGTTCGTCAGAAAGGTCAGGGGCGCACTACTCGCAACCGACATGCGTGTAAGAGAGATGCGTGTCCAGAGGGGCAATGAGGGTTTTCGTGAAAATTACGACACCAGTTGGCACCACTGTGACAAGAGTTCTTCCAATATAAAATATATGATGACGTTCATCATTCTATTCATTCATTCGTTCATCATTCAGTCATGACTAAATAAAATATAGGCTCTTTGACAGATGTCTGGACCTGACGTGTCAGTGCTGCCACCTGGTGAACGTCATTTCAGAAAACCCTCATTCTCGTAATTTTAAGAACGTTCACAGTCTGATCTCAGTCTCAATTTGTCAAAAATATCTCTAATTTCCTTACATTTTTGACAAGTTTTTGACGTTTCTTTGTCGCCGAGATGAGACCGCGACTAGATTTTAGAACGTTTTAGATTACGAGAATTACCCCTCTGATGAATGGTAAACGAAGCAACAGAAGTAAGGACCGTAGCAGGTGGCGTTCTGTCGTTTCTGCCTAGCCCCATGGGATGAAGGCGTAAGCTCATTAGTGTTATATGAAAGTTAGAGCATACGTATTCAACATGTCTCGACGTTTGAGTCTTTGTCCGAATGACCGCCTTTATTGACAAGTAACCTCTTATAAAGATAACTCATTTACTGAACGTCGTTGCACGTTGGAGCAGTGTTGGCCCAGTGGTATCGGCCTCGACTTACTGAATGTAGGCCGCGAGTTCGAACCAGGCAGGCACTTTACTTTGTGTATTTAATTTCATCACCGCTGCTCTCAGAACCGTGAAGGAAAACATCGTGAGGAAACCGGCATATCCTAGAACCAAAAATTCATGACATCCGCCAACGCCCACTGGGCCCGCATGGAGGATTACGGCTTACTCTCCCTCTTACAAATAGGAGGCCTGTGTCCCAGCAGGAACGTTACTTACTTTAAGTTATTATGCTATTAAATGTCAGTTTTTTTTATTTAAATTGGTTTACATTCTGTAACTATTTAACTCACACCCTGACTTATTACTTGTAATTTTTATTTTATTTTATTTAAATGAAACTTTTACCATGTTTGTAAATATGTGAGCACCATGCATCTATCAGATAATTAATTTATATGTCATGGTTACATTTTTAATTCTTTTACCTATTGTGGTATAGTAATTTTATTTTAGGTGCATCGTCTTCACATATTATTATTATATAATTAATGTATACAAAATATTGTAAAACATTTTAAAAGAGTAACGGTGGAGTTTCTTGCCCATTCCTCTCCATACGAAAACTACCTTTTGGAATGGGCGACTAGAATCAATTCTATTTGTTGTAATTTCTGACGTTCAAAAGTGCCTTTAATGTGCCTATTTGAAATAAATGCTTTGACTTTGACTTTGACAGTCAAAAAAAGATATTTTCGAAGATTCGATGAACCTTTTCCTAGTGTCTAGTTGCTGGGTCGCCCCGCTGTGCAGTTATGCGCTTACAGTACCCGGCGATAAATATTGCACATCGACCTTTACCTTTTTTGTATTTTATACAAAGAATAAAAATGATTATCAAAAGAAGCAAATCATAATTGTTTTAACAGCTCCTAATAGATACCGGACTGTTTGTATTTCGTGCGACAGAGATAACGCTCTACGAAGCCGAAATTAGCCGATTGTCTCGTTCCAAAGATCGATGTGCAATATTTATCGCCGGGTACTGTACTAATAATATTATCTATTAATAACACCAGCCTAATATTGTTCCACTGAAAGATAAAGGCCGCTTATCACACAGAGAAGGCATGAGCTTTGATCACTACGCTTGCTCAAGACGGGTTGCGATTTCAGACTTATATTGACTACTAGTCGACCAGAAAGACGTTGAGCTGTCGAAATTTCAATAATACGAACAAAAATCCCATAGAATAAATACTCATTCACATTTCCCAATTTTTCAGGCAGCTTTTACAATTTTTCTTTACCTGAAAAACTTATTCAGACCATAATGAGGGACATCAAAAAGTGATGCACTTACCAATGAACAGCATTTCGTTTTTATTTATATACTAGCAGCGTCCCGCGGTTTCACCCGTATAAGTGTCGATTCCGTGGGAATATCGAAATAAAAAGTATCCTGTGTAATCCAGGTTGTCAGCTACCTCCATACCAAATTTTATCAAAATTGGTCCGGCCGTTTGTGCGTGAAGAAGTAACAAACATATAAACACACCCAAAAACTCTCGCCTTTATAATATTAAAGTACCTATCACGGTAAGGTCCAGGTTTCTTCACGATGTTTTCCTTCACCGATATCCTTATTGTCTACGATAAACTTTGTAAGTACATATGGATTGCGATTACATTAGATTGGTGTATAATATTATATTGCTGACATAATTATGGCAAATAATTTAATTAAATGCTTTGTGTTTCGTAATCCTAATTAATTTTTATTTTATTTTATTTACTTAGTCAAAACAGGATTGTAGAACGAGAATTAAATGTTTAAGATACGTTTTTTATCGTTAAAATATAATAAAATAATTTGAGATAAATATGTGTACTGTGTGTGTGTGTGTGTGTGATTGGGTGTGTGGGATATGTGTGTGTGTATGTGTATGGGAGGATGGGCTTGTCGATGTTCGAATTACTTACTATTGTATTGAATCAAATTCTTCTAACTGAACAACTGACAGCTATACTACTGGGGAGTTTGATGCGCCGCGTGTTGTGCTTCTCAGCTAAAGCACTAGGAAGTGGTGAAGGGCAGGTGATTTGGGGGACTTTCTTATGTAATGTGGACGTCCACAACTAGGCTAAGAATCAGAGGTGCGATTCTGATACCATCTCACCGTGAAATCTTAGGTGAAGTGAGCGTGGAGTGAGCTGTCAATAGTGTCATTTCCTAGCAAAAACAAACTCACATCACCTCAGTTTTCACGGTGAGATTTATACAGAATCGACCGGCTGGACTCTTTATACGTACAAAGAGTCCTGATTCTCAGCCTAGTTTGAATAAATGACTTTTACTTTTTGATTAAAAAACAATTAAAATAAAAACATGTCAGTTCTAATAAAAGAATGACTACTTGTTCAAATAAATATTAATTATGCCATATTATAGGTAAGCTCATAAATATCCGTGGGTAAGCTCAAGTTACTTTTATAATCATTGACACATTATTTGGCATTTCTCTTTTACAGGGGATATTGCAAAAGCGAGCAATGTTAAATCATACGGATTAAACTTTGCCACAGAACAATTAATAGTGCTTGCTTTTAAACATTCCATAATTGCATGATGAATGAGGTATTGATTGCTCTCCCAGAACTAAATGTGCATCCAAATTAATTTTATGAGAATTTTATTGATTAAATGTTTTCATATTACTTAAATCTACAGGGTGAAATAAAATTCATGGGCATCCTTTTAAGGGGTCATTGTACTCATCATTATGAACAACTTTTACTATGGGACCAAACCTGAAAACGCAAAAAAAATCAGCTGTTCCCTACATTTTGACGACTCGTACGAACATAAATGTAGGGAACAGCTGATTTTTTTTCGCGTTTTCAGGTTTGGTCCCATAGTAAAAGTTGTTCATAATGATGAGTACAATGACCCCTTAAAAGGATGCCCATGAATTTAATTTCACCCTGTATAACTCTGAAAATTAACACTTCCTACTAATATTATAAACGAGAAAGTTTGTGAGGATAGATGGATGGATGTTTGTTACTCTTTCACGCAAAAACTACTGAACGGATGTGGATGAAATTTGGCACACAGATAGTTTATAACCAGGATTAACACATAGGATACTTTTTATCCCGATATTCCCACGGGATCGACACTTACGCGGGTGAAACCGCGGGGCGCAGCTAGTAATATTATAAATGCGAAAGTAACTGTGTCTGTCTGTTTTTTCACGTTTCAATGGCTGAGTGGATTTGGCACACGGATAGACCAAGACCTGGGCTAGGACATGGGATACTTTTGATCCCAATAACACTTTACCGTAGGATGATTTCCAACCCCCATGCAGGCAAAGCCGCGGGCAAAAGCTAGTGATAATAGTGGACGGCCATCTTGATTTTCCAAGTAAAAACCTGAAGCTATCCAAGCCAGGATGAACAATGTCGATAGCTCAAAAAGATCATAAAATGCAGCGCGCAACCCGTACGACATCTACTGCTTTAAAATTCCACTCGCTGTTTATAACACACCCGCGTTGACTGCGGTAACAACAGAGTTAACTTTCTGGAATAGAAAATAGGTACGGTCAGCAACAAAAGTAGAAAAAACCCAAAAAAAAATGCCCAAGTCATTAAGTCCGCCTTTGTACAGTTTCTTACTTGTGCATAAAGTTGAATAAATAAATAATAAAAGTCTATTAACACTTCAGTTTTTTTAACCGCGGCAAGCGTAGCTTAACCTGATCGATCGACCTGTGAGGTTCTTCAGGTTAGCAAAGATATAACACATGAAAATAGATATTTTAATAAATAGATATTTTAAATAAATATTGTAGATATT
The DNA here is from genome assembly GCA_963855955.1 of Luperina nickerlii. Taxonomy (NCBI): domain Eukaryota; kingdom Metazoa; phylum Arthropoda; class Insecta; order Lepidoptera; family Noctuidae; genus Luperina; species Luperina nickerlii. The sequence goes on from OY979662.1 coordinate 8,613,013, forward strand.
ATATCAGGTAAAAAAAAACATAAAATATCATGTACCTACATACAAAAGTAAAAAATTATGAGAGAACATTTTAAGCTCTTAGTTTTCATGTCATAAAAACCACCGCCTGTAAAACATCTGACTTTATCTCATTAAGAAAAAGCATTTTTCCTTATGAAAAAGAGCGATTCTCCGAATTGCACAGTGTGCAATAAAGTCGAGGATGTACAACATTTGCTGATGGATTGTGTCCGAAATAAAGATGTACGTGAATCACTCATGATCGAGCTAAAACTGAATAGGTTAGATAGATGTAGGTTTAATACAATCAAAGAGAGCACTAAAAAGAGACCACTAAAAAATTTTGTGAGTTAATGACAGTACCTGTTGAGTGATTCACTTTCTTTGTAATATTAGTACTAATAATAATCCAAATAGATGTTAAGATAATAAAATTCGATGTATGTAGATGTAAAAGGGTATAATGGGGTTGGCATGTCTATATGATAAAAACCCCTAAATAAAAACAGATTAAAAAAAAAGCATTTCTATTTTCAGACTGGTTCGAGCCTAAATTAATATATTTTCATCTTCGTTGGTCCAGGACCTCATGCTACTGCGGAGCATGAGGCCCAGGGTTCGATTTTCAAGTCGGGCAGAGTTATTAGCCTCTTTTTATCACGAATTTCTATGTCTATGCCTCGGAATAGGCTCGAAATGTGGCTGTACCATAAATGAAACCTTTGCCAACCCCTTCGAAAAAAAAAACCGGTCAAGTGCGAGTCGGACTCTTTTGATTGCGTTGAATTAGAAGTTTGATTTTTTCACTACATCAAGGGATTGCAGCCTTGCGTATTTGATATTAATTTCAACTTGATAACTCCACGCGTTCCTGAGAAAAAGGGTCATGACAGATGGACAATGAAGTGAGAGGAAGGTTTCCGTTTTTTCTTTTGAGGTAGGTACGGAACCCTAAAAAGAGGCGTGATGTTATATATGTTATATAACATCACGCCAAACACTTTAAATGTTTTTTAAAAAACACTTCGTAACAGTGGCCGATAAATGTGTTGAATACAAACACAATCCATTCATTCTCCATTTACAAAACTCACTTGTAATAATACATGCAGACAAACATCCTTTTAACTCGACTACAAAGAAGCGTTACTTTTTTACCTTGTATTTTTTAGACACATTACCTTGTTTTTTGCTGGTCTGTAATGAAGCTCTGAAGTTGGCTTAGTATTCATCTGGTAAAGCATTCTTTACAAGACCTGGTAATTAAACGTTTGGAATTCTTACTCACATTTATCCGAGCGCCGCCGCCAAACCGCACCATAGCGCCCATCTGATCAGGGAAAGTTCAATAAGTAAATAAAAGCATAGAAGTTTTATTTGTAAAAGACACGAGACTGGGTAAAATTATTTTGTGGACCAACACAGATTTTTTTAAACTTATGAGCAAACGATTGCTTTAAAAAAATTATCTTTTAGATAAAGTCGTATATGAAAAAAATATTGCTGTAACAGCCATTTCCTATATGATATTTCTTTATAGTATAGGAGTCATAAGGTGAAATAATTTGTTAATTTATTGAGACAATATTAAACTGCAGTTTCAAACTTACAATGCATCGCTTGCCGCGCTTAAAGTGCGACCTAATTCAGCGCTTGATATCCTTTTATTAAAGCGACTAGGTCTTTATGTCTTATTGTGCTGGACTTATAGCATAAGAATAATCAGCTATAATAATGGTCTCACTGCTGGGAGACAGGCTTCCTCTCAACGAGAGGAGTGGGTCATAATCCATCACGCGGGTCCAGTGCGGGTTGGTGGATGTCACGTTTTAGACTGTTCTGATTCTAGGACATGCCGGTTTCCTCACGATGTTTTGCTCCACCGTTTTGAGAGTAGTAGAGATGAAATTAAATACACAAAGTAAAGTGCCTGTTTGGATTCGAACTTACGACCTACAACTTGTAAGTCAGGGACAATAGACAAGGGTCAATGTGATTCAGAGATCGTACTGAATTAAAACAGTTCAAATTTTTTAAAAGCTTTTTTGTTCTACGTTAAGGAGCATGGGTTCAACAAAACTTTTGATTTATTATTATATTTTATGTATGTATATTATTATTTATGTTCTATGTATATTATGTATTAATTATCAGGCACAATGAAATTAACAACGTTTGAGAGTGCTTAACTAATTAAATTGTAAAAAACGGTCAAAATGTTTACCTTTTTCGTCTAGCTGGCATTCGCTAAGTGTGCAGAGTTTAACGTGCGTTATGGAAGTTCCATAACGCACGTTAGACTCTGCTACTTTTGATTTTGGAAGGAGGTTCCATAATGGAACCTCCTTCCAAAATCAAAAGTACTATTTCAATTTTATAAATAGGCATCTAATGAGGTTCCAATCATACCGCAGAAGTTAGTCCAATTATGGCTGTCATAGCATTAGCAATGAAATATTTTAAATGTCTTGGTGTATATACAGCCACGCATGTCACAAGGCCATAACACGGAGCTTCCGGCCCATTGCGGAACTGCAAGTTTTCAGAGAAATTTCATTCATAGAATCGAACGCTTTCGGAACCGACCACTTGAAATATATTATGCTCCCTGCAATCAGATTACATTCGATTCAAATAATGTAGTAATAATATTTCTTATCACGAGTAATAATTTATGCGATGGTAAATAAACTGAGTTATTGACTTCTGCATGTCCGACTGATATCGGTCAACGAGTAGAAAAATCAAATGAATACCTCATTTCGAGTGTGGGTCTTCAAGCCAGTGAGATTTGGGCCAATTTAAAAAAGAATATTCTATAAATTGAGCATTATGGCTTAGTGGTAACGGCCACGCCTTTCGAGTTGTATATCGTGGCTTCGAACCCAGGCAAGCGCTTTAGTTTATGTAAATAATTTCATCACCACTGCTCTCAATACGATGAAGGAAGACATTGTGAGGAAACCGGCGTGTCCTAAAACCAAAAATTCGAAGACATGAGACATTTGCCAACCCGCACTGAGCCCGCGAGGTGAGGAAATCTCTCTCGAAATAAGGAACTCTGTGTCCCAGCAGTGGGCTGGCAGTGGGTGGCTGGTAGGCAGATATGCTGTGGGTAGTATGAATAGCGTTAAATAAGATACGAAATGTTCCGTTTCCTATCATTATTTTCGATATGGCTTCATCTGTTGAAAGTGGCGGCCATTTTGAACGTACCGAGAAGAAGACATAAAATCACTATACTTGTCCGGCTCTTTACTCAAGCAAGGAGGAAACTATGTTGCGTTATTTTTTTACCCTGTTCCTAAAGGTTGGTGTACTTGAGATCACTAGGAGACGGAGACCAATGACGATACAAACATAACAAACGATGATGTATCACTTAGCAGTGACCATCAGCTAGTGATTTCGCAGATCTCTGCCTAAATATCTCATAAAGAATATCGAATTCATCACTATTTACCTACAGATATTCCACAACCTAATCATCCTTCCGCGAGGGCTGGTTCGAGGTGACTCGGGAAAAGAGTTCCTGGAAGGAATTGGGCAAAGCCTTCACTGAAAAAAAAAAAGAATTGTTGAATGTACTAAAGTAGCGTAGGTTGAGTAATGAACTGCCAAAGTCAACCCTTTTCATAGTTAATTTTACTATAACAAGAGTGAATTTAACAAAATCCACTTTGTTGATTTTCATAATCAACCAGTTCTATTTGGTAAAATCAACAATTTCGTGTGTAGGACCTATATAACCCGCGGATTTGATAAAATTTACGCGGAATTTAGTAAAATCAATCATTCTGTTTTTTCAGTGTTTGGCCAGCAATGGGACAGTATAGGCTAAAGAAAAAAAATCATCCCATCAGTCCGTCAATAATAATAAAAGATTGCATCTATCGTTTTCCTAAACTCACCCTATCGATTAAAAAACTTCGCATAATTATCATCAATTTAAACCTATTAACTCTAGTTCCGTTGCAGACGATCGCTAGCGACTAGCTTGCTACGTAATTGCCATTTCGATTCTAATTGATCACGTGTCCGATGCAATATTTTGATTTGTACGGCGGAAATGACTAGGAATGGGAATGACAGCGACGTCGAAGAAAAATGAGGCGAAGTAAAAAACATAACTATGATAGAGTGAGTTGTTATTAATAGCATATTAATATATTAAATATATATTATTATATATTTGTAAGCAATAGTTTTATAACAAACTAGCTTCGCCCTCGTGGATTTCGGAAATTTAATTGGTTGTATTTTTATTGCGCGGAGTCCAAATTCTTTTTCTAAAAGGAAGCTTATGTTACTCCTTATAACATCAGCTATCTACTAGTGAAAGTCCCGTCAAAACCGGTCCAGCTGTTTTGGAGATTATATAGCCGGACCAAACAGACACACAGACAGACATGTTTTGTTATAATTTCCGTAATAAATCATATACTTTCATAACATTATACGAGTAAACATACTTCAATTTTATTTATTTGTATGTACGTATAGATATAAATGCAGAAATTTTAAATAATACATACATACATTTACATTTTTTTTACATTTTACATACATTTTACATTTTACACAATGGGCGGCCTCCCAGGTGATTTCCTTCAAGATCGCCTTTAGCAATAAAAGGCAATCTTTTAAAGACACCCTTTGAATAGATTTTAAGGAAGAAAGAGAGACAATACTGCCTGTGGTCGGTTGTGTATTTACATATACAATTAATACATATGTGCATACATACTTATTTTCAATAATAATCAAACTGTTAAACATAGAAAAACTGTTTGCAAAGAACTATATGAATAATGATAAAGATTAAGGAGAGAAAAGGTGGTTTTTTACCATAATATTAAAAATGGATAAAGTTTGATCACGCCTTACCGACACGGGTAAGAATGGTATTATGATGACAACAAAATGACTAACCTAGATACTAGTGATTAAAAATAATATATGTATATTAAAAACTAAAACTATATTTCCGTAATTATAAATTTTATCTAACGATTTTAGTAAGTGGAAATCATTGATATATAAATTCTATTGATGACTGAGATGACAAGAACTGGCTGACTGAAAGACAGTCTGAATCATTATGAAGGATATTGCAAATCCACGGCGTCGTATGTTGTGCTGATTGTCTGTTCAACTACGTAAGTATTGCAACGAATGTTGTTGATCTGTCAAAATGTCCTCTTATTAGTATATTACGCAATGTCGTAATATAAAATGGTTTAACTATCCGGTAGAAACCGTTCAAATGTACTTCCATTCTCAAACGAGAACCATTTTCCTGAAAAAGGCATGTTTACCTATAAACTACATTCAACTTTCGAATGGAAGAACACACTATTGTATGTTAAACAAAAAAAATCTGTACAAAAAAAAACAAAACATTTTCTGAACAAATAAATGTACTGAATACTGGTCTGTTGAGTGTCAGTTAACAGAGGAAATCCAGTTTTACGTCATTCATTCATTTTTGTTCGCATTTTAACGTTGCAATATCGGGTTCGTTAATAACTAATGACTAACACTGGGGCCCGCCCGTGGCTAAATAATAACATCCGCACAAGTCGATCGATCGGGTTAAGCTACGCTTGCCGCAGTTGGTCTGTGGATGGGTGACCATCTTTACATACCGAGATCCCTCCGTGCCTTGGAAAGCACGTTAAGTCGTTGGTCTCGGCTGTCATTCGTGGATCTTTGACAGTCGTTATGGGTAGTTAGTAATCCGAAAGTCTGACAACCAGTCTTATCAAGGGGTATCGTATTACCCAGTAACTTGGTTGTGGAGGTCAGATAGGTCGTCGCTCTATGTTAAAATACTGGTATCCAGCTGCATCCGGTTAGACTGGAAGCCGACCCCAACATAGTATGGGAAAAGGCTAGGCAGATGATAATTTGTCATCTGCCTACACGTGTGTTCCGAAGTTCGAATCTGGGACATTGGCTGTCAAATGGACGGGCTTTGTGACTGCTTTTCAATACAGCTATATTCGCTGCCTTTGTCATATTTTGACTCATATTTGGAGCCTGCAAAATATCAAATCGTGTGCTATGTTTAACGGGGCGTTGAATTAGTCACGTGCTTCCGTTAAGGAGGTGATTGTATCATGCTGTACAACTTTTCTAATGAAATGTTAATGATGCCATCTAGCCGGTTTCAGTCGCAGTCACTGCATTATATGTCTTCTCGCGACGTTGCTGCTCTCTCGTGCCCTTTTAAGAAACCACGCGACTTATATTATATTCGCGATAAAAGTTCTCTCGATAGATACAAGCGAAGACGGACAGCATTTGTACTAGACCGCAACTAACACTTTGACGGGGCACTGGCCTTGTTTAGTAAGGAGTTGTAATAGATATCGATGCTTGTCCTGGATTGGTCAGCATTGAAATACGTTCGCCAGCACCTAAGCATGTTTGAAATCAAGATACAAGGCATCATGCAAAGTAGGTATGATCGTGTGTGCTTTACCACTTTTGACTAAAACCCCCAGTAAATTAACACTTCACACAAACAACAAACGTAATAAACCGATAATGTTGCTGGGGCACAGGCCTCCTCTACTTTTGAGAGGGGGTGGGCCATAATGCAACACGCGGAGTCATTTCAATCTTAGTGAAATTGAAACTTCACTAAGATTGAAATTATCTGGCTGCAAATAGACAAATCGACCATGTCGTTTTATTGTAGGGTGATAAAGCAAATACTAAGTCGAGTATACGTAAATCTGTGCTAAAAACGCAATATACTGATATTGCGTATTGTGATTTGCGCGGAAAAGCTATTAAGTTTTCAACTACACTGAGTTGAAAACTTAATAGCTTTTCCGCGAGCTATTAACTTGTTGCCATTGGAACGGAGTGGAAGTTATTAATGTACAGGCAATAACCCGAACTTGTACCAGCGTGCAATGCAGTTGTATGTTAGGTGTATTCAATGCGGCGAAAATCATGATTGGCCTATGTTTTGATCTTTACTCAATTATACTTTTAGTTACTTACGTATAATTTGATTTAGTGTCCGACCGAAGTTTTGGTTTCGGCCAGTTACGGCCGAAAAAGCAGGTTTTGGCCGCAATTGCGGTTTCGGCCAAAAAGTGGCCGAATGTTTGGCCCGATAGAAACTGGCGTATGGCGTTCGTGAGCGGTTTTGATAGAATACGAACGACTTACAGGTAGACAGACAGCGTAGACTTAGTAAAGGAGGCCCGTTTTCACCCTTTATTTGTAAAAAACCCAAAAAATAAGTTTACTTATAAATAGAAGTCATTTAGGTTCTTAGCAGACATGCTGGTTTTAGTATCAACGAGTAGGGATTTTTTCCCTTTATGGAAGATTGATATAAGCTCTAAGGGCAACAGTAGATGCATATTAGCGACTGTGCGTTCGGTCACAATACCAAAATCACACGCTTCTGCTATTACTTCGACTCTGAATCGCGTTTTGGCGACTCGTTCCGTTTGAGTACGGTTTAAAAAATGCGTTTTGAAACGATGCAGAATTGTTTGGCGGAGAGATAAAACGTTGTCGCTAGGTATATCAAGCTTCCAAAAGCGAAAAAATTGCTGATTTCTCTCATGTCAAAAATTACTAAATCGCTAATCGCAAAAGCTAACAGTTATTTAATGCTAGCATTTCTGCTAAGGCCGTTATTTAAGTTAGGTCTCATTTTTAAATCGTAATTTTGTAATTTTGGCAGTTCGTCACAGAAAATCTGGTATAATAATGTCATTTAATTACTTAACAAACATTTGACTTCATAAGAGTCGGTTTCGGTTTCGGAAGAAATTAGAGTAGCAGCCTAAGCTTCGGTTACGGTTTCGATTCCGGCTAAAAATCATGTTTCGGTCGGACTTGACATGAAAGTGCTCATTATACAAGGTTTTAACTAATCTTAAAGACAGTCGGGATTTGTTTGAGCTATAAGTGTAATACTGGTAAACAATGTTACAAACTACGTAGCTGCCTACGCAGTGAGCTACTTAGCTGGCTACGATATGAACTACGTAGCTGTGAGCTGCGTAGCTGCCTACGCTGTGAGCTACGTAGCCTGCCTTCCCTGTGAGCTGCGTAGCTGCTTGCGCTGCGAAATACGTAGTTGGCTACGCTGTGAGCTGTGAAGCACGTATCGCTGTCGAAGTCACTTAACTTGCGACCTAATCACGTGTTGATCACACGAGTCAGTGAACTTGTAGGCTGGGAAGAAAATGTAGAAACAAATGAAACATTTTGAAATTATGTAATTACTAGGGTCACGAGAGCAAAATCTTTGAAATAAATATGAATCATCTGTCTTTATACAAAAACTTTTAAATTCTCTCTGTCTATTTGATTGTCCGTTAGTTTGTTAACTCGAGCACCACTGTCTTCAATAAACGTGATTTTTATTTTAATAAATACTTAGTATTTTCTGACTAGGTTTTAGTATTTAGTCAACACGTGTGTGATTAGGTGAAGCTACATGGTATCATATAATAAAAAAAACAACAGTTTAGGGTACTACAAGTATATTTATAGAATTACAGGCTAAGTTGTAACCTACGGCTATAAGCAGAAGTAATGGAGCAGCCATAACATGGTACAAGTCATTGTAACACAGGTACCTACAGTAGTGCTTAAGTGCGTCGTATTATAGTGGTAGTGAATTAAATCAAACGATTGGTGATTGGCTGTACGGGATACTGATGAGGAACTTGGCCGGTATGGTTGTTAAATGCTTGAAACAGTCGACAATTAGACTTGGAAAATTAGACTTTAATAGTTTATAGTGACCCACATGGGTGCCCGATGGGATTTTCCATCAGCAAAAATGAACAAAAAAAAAAAAACAAACAAATGAACTTTCAGGATACATTTTGAAAATTGTTCCCTTGGGCTCATCTTCAATATAAAAACTCTTCTGCTAAATTTCATGCTTCTAGACCCAGCGGTTTAGGCTGTGCAATGTCTGTCAGTGAATAACATAATCAGCCTATATCGTTCCCACAGCTGGGACACAGGCCTCCTCTGTGAGAGGGAGAGTGGGCCAACCCGTACTGGGCACGCGCTGTGGATTACGGCCTTGTCCGTGAATGATTGAATGGATTTCATATTTTTTAAGTAGATTTGCTATGCAAGAGTTCGCTTCGGCGCAGTTAAGGTCATCCCAGCGCACATGAGATTTTTGACAAACGTATGCAATTTTTTCGTTTTGTCTTTGACAGAGCTTTATGACACGATTTCTGTAAAACACGAGTCATTGTGTTTATAAATTGTTTAAGACTTTTAACAGGAAAAAAACACAGTATGTTCTAACTTCTGCATCTTTTAAGTCATAATGTTACTTAACCAATCTGACCATTTTCCTCAAATCTCATTTAACAGCCGTACTTAACCGTGAGAAGAAAAATGTAAAAATTAAAAAAAAACGGCCTAATAAATTAATCTATGTTGGACACTGGACCGCGTAGGATCATATGAAGAACACTTTGATATGTAGGTACAGCCAGGGAAAATATTTGTCAAGAAAATTGACATCCTGCGTCAATTTGCCGTTTTAGATTCGTATTATACGGAAAATTTAAGTTGTTAGGGAATTTAGTTACAATTAGTATCCTTAACTTAACAAGAAAAAATAAATATTTAACCATTGATCACAATTTAAATTGATACAGTACATTAGATTGTAGAAACAGCAAGAAAATAGACAATTTTCAGTAAAATAATTCTGGTATGATTAATCACGCCTTAGTTGCAAATTGTAAACGTAAATGACATCTGATTATTTTTGTATAAAACTTGAAAAATATGAACATCTTCACTGTTTGAAACATGCATTTATAAACTGTGTAAAAAGCCAGTTGGCGTAATACCTACTTACAATGTTTTAAATAGGCCTCTAATTATAATAAGGGGTTTACATTCTCATAAATTCAAATGCAAAAGATAACTAATTTACAAACATTTTAGAAATACATTAATTATATTACTTTGATTGCTTTTACATACTTATTATAATTATTTAATTGCTTCATTTTCAATACGCAATGGACATTATAACCAATCTACTAAATTAAATTACATGCCATCATAGAGCACATTAATAATTCAATTGACAACGCTTCAGAAATACAATTATTAATTTGACAATCATATACTTATTTAGAAATATAAATGGACTTTTGTACTTATCAAAAGTTCTGTAAATAAATAGTGATTTTTTAACGATTTCCTTTCAAAATTATAATAAATGTTTAAACGTCCAATTATGCATTACACAAATGTTATTTTTTTTATTTACTTTATTGTTTTAATTATTTTGTTTCTATAAAGGTTATAATTTTTTTTATTTATGTTTCACATATTTTATGTTAGACAGTCGTTGTAATCTAAATTCGCCGTAATTACTCGGTGTTAAGCTATATTTTATTAATGAATACGATATTTTATAATGAAACGTGTAGATATTATTAATTCGTTGTATTTTTAAAGAAAGACTTGTAGAATATAATTTTCCGTAATTAAAATTTTCTTTTGGGGATATTTTTAAATACCTACTATAATTATAGTCTTTATTCTTTTAAAATTACTTATTTTTTACATAATAGAAAGATCGGTTTTGTTTAATATTTCAAAATGTTTTGTAGTTAGTAAAGTGCTTTTTTCTTTGATTGCTTACAGATTAATTAGTTTTAAATAAGGATTATTAAAATAAGTTGAATAACGATAATAGTTGGAACACTTGAAAATGTTAAAAATTCAAAGAATATTATTATTTAAAAACGCTGAAACGGCTACGTTTAAGGAAAGTCTGTAGGGTTACATAAGAAATCAGCATATTATACCGGCTGACTTTTTTTACCGTCTGGACAAAAACAGGGTATAAAAGGTGAATGGAGTAGAAGCCTATGGCATAGAACAATCTTTTTTTTCACAAAAAGAACTAAGAAATCAAAAATAATATAAAAATTCAACTTAAGGGGCTTACATGACCTAAAGCGTCGTCACTGTCGGACTGCATAGAAAAAAAATAGAAGCGTGATAACACAACGCTAGTAATTTATTGCAAAATATGAAGCAATTACTTAATTACAAAAAAATCTATTGTTTGGAAAAAAAATCAGAATATGTATGGTTTTTATTGTAAAAATAAAGTTTTTAGAGGTATCTTCATGATTTTTTTTCTATCGTATCAAATTAGTTGTGTTATGTTTTCAACACACTATCTACCTAACATATATCCTGAAGAATATTATATATTTTTCTGATTTTGTTTACTGTAGTCGATCATATACTTTTGTTGTTTCTAAAACTTGCGTTTTTTGCGTTTAGGTACTATAAACCCTTAAAGGCACCCTTCTCTACGCTTGGAAATTATCAATGAATTCGTAGCGGCATTTAATCCTTTGATTGAAGCCATCGGCCGGCTTCAATCAAAGGATGGAATGTAAAAGAAACGAAGGATGTTTTTATTTTATTATTCTTGAAAAATTAAGATACTTCTGTGCCATAGGGTTCTCCGTTCACCTTTTTTATACCCTGTTATGGTCCAGACGGTAAAAAAAGTCAACCGGTGTATGCTAGGTTCTTAATATGGTAGAAAAGTAAATATCTACTATTATTTTATCATTGAGAGTATTTAAGTTTGTGTATAATATCTTCTATTTCGTCGTATAATTACTATTCTGTTTGGCTATGTTTGAACTTTAACTTTTCTAGGAAATAGATCGTAGAACATCATTTTATATTAAATCTCAATTTATAAATAGTATTTGGAAAATCTAAACCTACCTCTTTATCATCACAATTTTTATTCCACCCCGAAAACAACTTATTTGGTAAAGGAAGCTACAAAATTATTCAAACTATTGAAACCAGAAACAGTTCGCTCGCAGCTTTTCCCAAGAAAATCCTCTCATAATACCCACGCCGTAACAGATCGCATTGCCAAGCCATTAAGTAACAGTGCACAAAACAGAAGAACAAGTGAATGATACAATACAACCACAGAATGCTATTTAACGTCACGCCACTGTTGATTGTAAATCCCAAATCTCAGTTTTCAAATTATGAACCCAATATCCAATATAAGCCCTCGTCGTTATACATCACACAAAGGAAAATTGCTATTGTGGAATGTAGAGAATGTAAAAACAAGGAATCTATTCCGATATAATCCGCTTCCCAGAATTCATCCTATCAGATATTTTATTGATAGGTCAGAAAACGCAGGTCCTTGATAAAACATTTTATAACCACACGCCACAATATATTATTCACTTAATTTTAAAACTGTATTCAAAACGCTGCAAAAAATGTTGCAGCTCTAGCGAATCGGTAATTGTAAAAAAGATAAAAAAAAAGTGTCCAATTAAAGGGTTTTATTGTGAAGCCCCTTTTATCTGAGTCATACAAACGGTCGGGGACACCGTTCGCCGGATGCCGGACGCCAGACGTATTCTGTTTGTATTTGATTTGAAAATCCAGCTATTAAAACAGCAGTGCGATTCTGTAACTATCTCACCGTGAATACTTAGGTGAAGTGATCGTGGAGTGAGCTGTCAGTGTCATCCCATAGGGATTGACCACGCATACATTTACAATCATAATCGACATTTTAATAATATTTTTTATGCTAATTCTATTGATCATTTATGTTTTTTTGTGACGGACCATAGAATTTAATGCCATGTTGTCTGTGTGGCGTGATCACTGCACAGTCTAGGAAAAAAAAACCTCATTGAAGTTCTGACAAGTTTCTCTTTTGCTATTTTATTTTAAACCTAAATAGTAATGTTTTAACAAATAAAATACTTGCTTTGTAATTATATAAATTGATCAATAGAATTAGCATAATAAATATTATTAAAATCTCGATTATGATTGTAAATGTATGTTTGGCCCTATGGGGTGATACTGACAGCTCACTCCACGCAAGTCTTCACGGTGAGATTTTTACAGAATCGACCGGCAGCTCACAAAACAGCTCTCGGCGCCAATACAAGGGGTTTTGGTGCCAACTATTTTCGTCCCAACAATTTAATAGCTCCCAATATTTCATAAAATATTTTGCAAATTAAGTGCAAAGTTTTTGTTCGACATTTTTCTTTTATACAGACTGTTGATAGCAACGTTTGCTAAACATGATTTTTGATCGGCAATTCTGTTTCATAATTTAATTACTTACTTAAAATTTATCCCTTGATGAGATGAGTGATGAATTGTATGCGGTCTAGCCGTTTTAAGTTTGATGGACATGCGTATGATTTAATACATATTATCTGCTGCATTTTAATTAAAATTACTTAGGTAGCTCAGGCTGTAATAGACTTTTTGGTATTAAATATACTATGTGAGTACATGGGAGGTATTATTCAAAAATCTTAAAAACTTTGAGATTATTGTCTTACATTCTAAGCTTGGTGTTCATTTATATGGAATACGAAATCAAACGTCCCTTAACTTAATATCTTTCACATTAACGCCTGTTGCTCCACATTTAATTGTATGTTTAATTTATTGTATTCAAGAATCCGATGAAAGTCCGAAGAAAACCATCAATCGTCATACAAAACGTATTCATTAGACCGCATGCTTAGTGACGATGCTTATTCAGGCGGAGGCAGGCAATTTTACGCTTTTCTTGTTAGGTTTATTTTGCATTTCAGTCTAGATTAGCTTGAAGCATGACTTACAAGATGAACTATTTTGAATAGACTATGACAAAATGGGACTTATTCGTAACAATGTACTTGCTAAATATTAACTATATTGTTTTGGCGTTTATTCCTGTTTACTTCTATTATGATTAAAGATTAAACATAATAGTGAATGAAATCAAACTACCGAAGTTTCCTAATAGTTAATAATAATGCTAATAGTTGTTTAGGTTTTAGGTATATAATAAAACTCGTATAGTTTATTTTATAGTAAATATGCGTTCTTTTTAAATTATATTCCTAAATTTATCGCAATAACTGGGTAAAACGTTTATTGTAAAATATTTGCCTTACAGAGTAATCTAAGAATTGTACGAATCGTATTGCTTTTCCGGTTTTATATTTGTATTTTTTTACTAAGCTATTTGAAAATATGTAATTTTTAATAATTACAATATGATTACTTATTGCTAGGATTAAAAGAGCCTTAAATAGTAATAGTAAATCTGCCGCAGCCGATACAAATTGTAAGTTAAAGTACATATTTATTACATGTTTGTTTCAAACCTTACAATTACATGTTTGTTTATCGTTTATAGTTCAAAATGTTAAATTATGAATTAAAAGTTGAATAAGGCTTAGAACACAATTATACTTTCTTACTTTACTTGTTAATATTAGCCCCGGATCTAGATTTTTTTCGAGGCGGGGCAAAGCCTGCAGTCTGCCCCAGAACCCGCCAATCCTTTAATCTTTTCCATGAAGTCTTATTTGTGTCGAACATTTATTTTATTTAGCATAGGAAGGGATAGAGTTTGAACTAAATCGTGAGATTATAGCATACTGCTACTGCCCGCGTCGCTGCGCATCGCCCGGCGGCCATTTTTACTTCTTTTTCGCTGAGCGTTCTTTCTGACTTTTTTCTTTATGCTCGGCTTCTAAGAGTCGTAGCGTGATGTTAAATAGCCTGTAAACTTCCTCAAAAATTAGGCTGCCCAATGCAAAAAAAAAAAAAAAAACCGGCTGCTGTTTTCATAGATTAGCGCGTTCAAACAAAAACGGTTTTTCTTCAGATCAGGTTTAAACCACCGAGCCAGTTATTGAATTAAGAACCTAACTGTTATAGAAATGCAGTTCTTTATACAAAAATTACAGCTTAGTTCGGTGCTATATTGGCATTTTAGTATTAAGAACTTTGCCTTAATCGAAATAAATATCGAAATACTAATACTGGCTCAATGGTTTAGGCTAAAAATAAAGTTAGATTTCGTTTTGTAATAAGGCGGTTCAGGTTTATTATTAGTAAAGATTATAATTACAATTTTAGTCATCGAGCTTATTGTTATGCTAAAAATCGATGGCCTTGTAATAATTAGTTTGATTGTCTTCTCAAGATTGCTAAGATCGCGAGACTCGACCTATTCAGACAAGCTTTATACCATTTAAGACAATCTAGAATGCACGAGCGAGCGAAGCGAGCGCGAAAATTTCAAAAAAAACAGTCTGCCTCAGATAAATTAGATTTTTTAAGTACTTATCAATCGACTTATTCACAAAAGTTTTATGACTTAAGTGTCGCCAGGCTGCAAGAGCGAGCGAAGCGGGTTCGAATATTTTACCAGCACCATATTCGTCAAATTGTAATGATCGATAATGCTCCAATCCAACAGGGGCGCCAGCGCCGGGGAAAAAAAATAATGGAAATCGTGCCTTTGCAAGCAGGCGTCGGAAAGGGCCTGGCGGCGGCGCCCCCACTACGCAAAGTAATATTTCTAAAAAAAAAAGAATTTTTTCTTCAATTTTTGACCGCAGAGGCGCTCGTCCACCTCTGGTTTGCCGTGGCATATATCTGTTGCAAGCAATATATAGCTAGCCTTTTTTATATCGTCAAATAAAAGTGGGGCATTTGCTTTAAAAACCGACCAGTTCCTGGAAAAATCCAACTGCGATTTAAGTATGCCTACGCTAAGCACGTAGTGATTTCTTCAGTGAGCCACACGAAGAGAAAGATAATAAGTGCTGCGCCAATTTATCGCCAAGTTGCGGTTTGCCGACCCCTGAAGCTGGCGCCCAGGGCTCGGGCCCCGGCTAGCCCCCCCTAGATCTGAGGCTGGTTAAATATCATGGAGCTACATTTGCAGCTCAAATGGCAAACTATTATTTATTGTGTTCTAAGCCTAAATAACAGATTGTCTCGACTGCAGCTTAGGCCTTACAGTAGTTTTTTATAGAAAAATTGCAAGGGCTCCAAATACGCTGTCCAAGTTCGCTGGCTCATTACATTTCACAGTTTTTCGAGCTTTACAATAATTGACCAACTAAATAGTTTCTTAGTTTATGACTAGATCATGTTGGTACAAAGCATTTATTTGGTAACAGTTACGTTTATTGGTGGTGGTACAATCTATAACAAGCGTTTAATCCGAAATACGTTTCAGTGTTCTTTCGAATTTCGGATATCGTCTCACGTCACGATTCATATGATAGATAACGTACGGGGCAACCAGGGTCCCGAGACCTGCTACGTCGACTTGACGTGCCCTACGCAACGTTATTGGCTCGTCAGTCCGAACTGAAGGATTTTTAAAACTGGCCAGCCTGATAGCCAATTGCGCTTACTACTTGTACATTCTACTGTCATAGTACAGTCACCAACGACAACATTTACAAACACTTCATCGCTAACAATGTGCAGCTAACTTTGAGTTGGTGCTTGTAAATGCGGTGATATTTAAGTAAAGACGATGTTTTGGCATTGTATTAGATTGCTATTCAGAGAGCATTAACCCCTAAGCGCTGTGAGAAAAATTTGGAAGACATCACCTGACCTGTTTTGATCATGCTCAATTTAAATATAATTAATTAATTACTTATAACAACTTAACCTCACGCTCTTTCTATCAGTCTTATTCTGAACAGTTTCCTTCTGGAACTGGTGACACTTACAGCAATTCAGCCATTTTAAATTGTAAGCAGTATGTTTTTTATTAATTTAGTGAACAACAAGGTTTATCACGGTTTTTATGAATGTGAGTAATGGTTGTTTTATATGTTGTATTTTATTTTGTCTTTGATATTTTTATTCATGGCTCTGGATTCCGTATGGATACTATGGATACTAATCAACATTCAAAGATAGGTATTTCAATTTTTTTTTGTTTTTCTGAGTTCGGCTGCAATGTTTTACAAATTCAAATCAACAAATACTTTCCAAGTTCAGATTATTACTGAAAGAACGAGTGTAGCGTAAGGTACCATTAAATGATAGTTGTTTTTTTTTACAAAAATTGACGAAAATGACCGAAATTGACATAAGTGATTGTAGATGAGTAGTTACAATTACGCAAAACTATCTTTATAACGTGCAATCACTACGTAATGTGATATAAAGAAGTGTTTTAAATACTACAGGGTACTGTCGCATACACTATTTTTGTTGTTTTTATTATTTTTCTGCGACAGTACTTAGGCCTAAAATAGAATCAATGAATTCTACATTTATACATATTGAGCAAACATATAATAATTTTGTGTTATAATTTCCATCAAAATTGCTTAACGTGAATATATTTTTGAATTACTCAAGTTTTTCGTTGAATTATCGTACTTTTGTCATATTATTGTATATTTTAAATTGAATTTTTCGGAATATCTAGCCCATGAAGCAGGAAGATATTGGTATTATTTATAATTATGTTAAGAATATCAAACTGCCTCATGTTCTTTTGTTATTATCCATTATTATTATAACCTTACATTATACACTTAACACAGTATCAGCTTTCACTCAATTGCTTATCAAAAGACACTCAGCGAACAATTTTATTATTACTTAAAACGAACGAAAATTTTATTATTACTTTAGTACACATCTTAATGTAAGTTTAACTCTGGTAAATGTTCAGTCGGATTTTTTTCATGAAGGAAATTTAATAAATAAAACACAACATTTACACAAAGTTAAACCTGTACAGATTATTGTGTAATAACTTACTACACATAATTATAACTTACAATGAACTTACAAAGTAGTAATCAACATAATCATCTTAATTCACATGTTTTAACGAGAGCTGTCGGAAACTTCATAAAAAAACCAACTGAAAATTTACCAGAATTAAAACAAATTAATGTGTTATAATTTATAACATATAAATGACCTACACATAAGCTTATTACAAAGATACTACTATAACGAAAGACGCCGTGAAATATCAAATATTCACAATAAAAATGTAACTCTATAAAAATACATCTCTTTTCTCAAATACACACATCCATTGCTTTATCATTCTGACTCCTATCGAACCTATCGATCCTCAAACTAATAACACTTACAACTAAGAAGATGTTTGAAAATTGTGAGAAGAGTACGTGGGATTTACGTCACTTCACAACTGAGTTTTGAAGCTGTGCGTAGTGCATTATTTCATGTTTTATTCATTTTCGACTGTTTGTCGTGTCGTGAATTGTTACTTTACCGCTGTTTTCACAAACCCTTTTACTGTAAATACATGCCTACTATACAGGGTTATTGATAAAACATTAACAATCCTCATAAGAGGTCATTATTGTACTCATCATTATGAACCAAACACACCAAACTACGGACCAAACGGACCACGGACCGGACTACGGACCGTTTACTATGGACCAAATCCGAAATTGCGAAAAAATAATCAGCTGTTCCCTACATTTATGTTCGTTTATCTCGTCAAAATGCTCACAACAGCTAATTTTTTTTTCGCGATTACATGTTTGATCCCTTAGTAAAAGTTGTTTATAATAATGAGTACAACGACCTCTTAAGAGGTTGTTAATGTTTTACCAAAGAAACGATGGATGGACTGTGTGAATGATGATATGGATTGAAAGGGCGTGACTGCAGATGGCGACTAATAGAGAAGTATGGAAGAAAAAGACATGTTGACAGAGACCTGGACAAATTGGCAGAATTGGCAGAAGAATAACGACATACAAAAAAGTATCGAATTTTGTATATGTTTAAAATTACTTTTATTATAAACTAGCTGACCGGACAGACGTTGTCCTGTTAAAATTTCAATAGAATAAAATGACTTTAATTCTTATCCCGATTTTTTTCAATTTTTCAGGAAACTTCCGGAAGAACCTGGTTCGGACTATTACAAACATTTTAACAAAAATTTGCCAAATTGGTCCAGCCGTTCAATTGGAAATGATGCGCTTACTAACGCACAGCATTTCATTTTTATTATGTAAGTACATAAAAATAAATGTGGTACGATTTTTATGATTTTGTTCTAGATCATACAGCGAGAGGCATTTTCCCATTATATTTTATTCAACACATGTCTTGCATCTCATTCAGAGACTTTTATCACAAATTCAAAACATTATTAGACTTAGTTATTATAAAATTATTTGAACACGATGGCAGCGGGCACGTGTCAAACCGGAAAGACAGATATTATTGAAAAATTATTTTATATTACTGAAAAAACAATTTTGTTTTATTTATATCGATGAGAAATAACAATTCCTGACCTCATATTCCCTGCGGGTAATAACTATTGTTTGAGCTCGCCTTTGTTACCGAGTTCTCGATTTAAGACCCTCGGAGTACTGCTGCGAAGTTTGATTCATCGTTTTGTGAAAATTATTGTGTTTATTACGTAAAGCCCGGGTTAGGTGGAAGCGCCCGCTCCCATCCGTAGCGTGTCCACAACCTATGGTATTTACAATCTAAAGCGAACCCTAGGACTAAACATTAGGTTCATAACAATGGCTACCGTATCCGTAGTTTGAGTAGTAAAGTGTTTTGATTTTATATGCCGGATGTTTGCTAGATAGCTTTTTTGTATTCATCTTGAAGTAAGTAACTGCGAACTGTTGTGAATAATCAAGTGTAGTGAAAATGTTTTAACCCTATCGTTAGTCGAACTAACAACTCGCTGACAGCTCCGAATGTGGTCGGTCATCTGGCGAACAGTAACGAGATAGATCACGCGTCACCTTGATTCCGTTGAACTCCACTGTTAATAAGCAAGCGACCGTTGTAATATTTGTCTGGCCGACGTTCATTGGAAATGCCAACATTGTTTAATTTAGCTCGAAAGTCATACCCACGCATGAGCAAAATGAACGAGCTTTTTATATTTCACGTAACATTACGTTTACGTTACGTATTTAGAGAGATCCTTACACTCCAATTAGGTATATCACTTGGTCATGAATTAACACTAGCTATAACAGTTAGTTCCTTGTAAAAGATCGCAATAGCTATCAGATCGGTTGTACGACCGTAGTCTCATACTTAGATCACCGCGGCAAGGGTATACTCGGCGCTTGATACGTTGCAAGGAATGTCAACAAGTAACATATGAAAACTAATACCTGGTAAACATTTTATTTAGAACGATTGAATCTTTATTAAACACAGCTTCTTTGAAGAATAACATCTATCAGTTATATAGAGAATTTAGCTTCGATATTCACAGTTAAGTATATCATGAATCCGAACAGATTGCCTAGTTGGGTAGACTTAGACATCACATCAATATGATTATAAATAACAACACTTAGTAAATCTTGTGGACATCGACGGCGTCACTTAGAATCATAGCGTTGAGTGGAAGTTTTCATGTGGCACTCGTGTCCATCCTGCAAAGAGGCGCGGAGTGCGCCCGTGCCGCGGGACGCTGGCGGCGCCGGCTCCCGAGCAACAGTTTGGTCCTCCCGGGGCGCGCTATGCTACGCTAACCGTCGCACGCTAGTCGTGCGCCTATGCCACTCTACACTCGTTACTTTATTGCTCTCTTTGTACCACAGCTCGACGGTTTCATTAAGTCTCTACGTATCACCGTAACTACATCTAAAGTCGCACACCACACCCGCGACGCTAACTTACCTAACGTTACTATGTAAACATTACCCTACGCTGTAACATTGCAGGCTCTTGCTTGCCATAAATTGACACGATTGCTTCCGTCTAATAATTGAAAAAATACGATATTTTAATTATCCGTTGCATTAATTTTATCTTCTTCTAGAATTATGGATAGAGCCATAATGAGATTAGGTACATATGTATTTATTGCTTTAATTCATTCGACGCCGTCGAAACTAGTAGGTATCCTAAAATATCTTCTTTTCAGTAATACAAAGGTGTAAAGAAGTTCATAGAGAAATAGTTCGTTGCATGGTTTGTAATATGCGCGCGGCCGCACGTCACTCGTCTTCATCCTCCTCGTCGGAGCGCACGCACGCCGCCTCCTGGTGCTTGTTGAGGTAGCTCTTGAGCGCGAACGACTTGCCACAGCGCGTGCACTCGTACTTCTTGTCGGCGGAGTGCGTCTGCAGGTGCGCGCGCAAGTTGGAGCGGTCGGCGAACGCCTTGCCGCACGACGCGCAGTTGTACGGCTTCTCGCCCGTGTGCGAGCGCAGATGGCCGCGCAGCAGCCACGGCCGCGAGAACTGCTTGCCGCACACGCCACATACGTGCCCCATGCGGTGCGTGAGCACGTGCATGGCCAGCGCCGGCATGGACACGTACACCTTGCCGCACTCGCCGCAGCGCTTGGCCGACCCCGAGTCCAGGCTGCGGTGCGTCTGCTTGTGCCGCGACAGGTTCGACGAGGTCGCGTACCGCTTACCGCACTGGCCACAGTCGTATCTCGCGGGCTTTTCTTTGGCGACAGGCAACGATTCACAGTCCGGCGGTTCGGACAGTGCCGATTCCGGTTCTGGTTCAGGTTCGGGGATCACCTCTTTGTATTCTATCCGGAACTCGGTGGGCTGTGGCGCGGGCGGCGGTGGCGGCTCCGGCTGGTACTCGACATAGCTGATCTGCGTGTCGACGAACTCAACTGGCTGCAGCGGCGTGACGGTTTGTACGGTGTGGTACACGGGCTCGGGGGGCTCCTCGGCTAGTATGTAGATGTTGGTGGGCTGTAGCGTGTAGGTATAGACAGGTACCAACGGCGCGAGGGGCGCGAGAGGCGTGAGGGGCGCGGGCTCGGGTGCCAGCACGGTGACAACGTGTGCGGGCGGCAGCGGCGGCAGGCTGTGTGCCAGCGACAGCAGCTCGTGCGCCGCCTCCGTGTCGGCCGCCGACCGCTCCGACAGCGGCACGCCCAGCTCCGCATATTCGGTGGTACGGGGTTCTGCGAACGAAAATTATGATGCAATTCCAATCTTCATACGCCAAACTAATTTGAGAAACTAAGTGCCAGTGGGTGACGTAAACCATGAGATAAGATTTATTTTTAAATGCTTAATTGTTCACAAAATTAAACTGCATGCCAGATAATTTGGCAAAACCACAATTGGGAAAACAAATCACGTGAAAGCAACAAGTTCCATCTCAATTCACCACAAAAAAAATACCACTTCACTAGGTTTGGGAATTGAACCCGAAATCCCACTAACAGTCGCTAACTACTACTAAACTATAAGAATAATTAATATCAAAGGATAATAACTTATAAATAACTGAGGCATTGCACTGCAAAGTTCGGCTTCTCATAAAAAGTTTGTTTAGAAACTAATAAAAGTTGATCAAACACTGTTAAACAATGCCACTAATTGATTGGCGATCGACGTAAGCGATGAACAAGTTTTGTTGAAAAGTAATAAAAGTTATGAATCACAGTGTATTGAATCAGCACGTAATAACAGATGCACGTGAACTGCGATTGATAGTGAATTGTGGAATAATTCCCGCGCCGGGACGCCCCACGCGCGGCCCCGCCCCCCCTGCGCGCGCCTCTAACTGTCCAGGTTATTATGTAAACATACCTGTGCACACTACATTTAATAAAACTCCGCCCCAAACAAAACATAAATAAATCTTTTATAACTTCCGGCTTTTAACTTAAGTTAAGCCTCATAGTTAGCGCCTTCTTAGGCGTGTAGCACCACAAAAAGTTTTTCTTTAAGGATTCCAATGTTTACAAACTCGTGTTAAGTAGTTACTAACCATACTTTATACCATGAACTAAGTTACGAGCATAAAGCATGTGTGCTTGTTTACACAAACATCTGAAAGTCAGAGTAAGTCTACTTTTATTACGAGGAAACATAATTTCAATATCAAAATTATGGTACAACCTGCAACACCAAAAAACTGGCCAAGTGCGAGTAGGACTTGCACACGAAGGGTTCCGTACCTACCACAAGGCAAAAACGCCGAAAAAAACATGTTCGTTGTATGGGAGCCCCCCTTAAATATTAATTTTATTATGTTTTTAGTATTTGTTGTCAAAACGGCAACAGAAATACATCATCTGTGAACATTTCAACTGTCTAGCTATCATGGTTCATGAGATACAGCCTGGTGACAGACAGACAGACGGACAGTGGAGTATTAAGTAATAGGGTCCCGTTTTTACCCTTTGGGTACGGAACCCTAAAAAGCATGAATGTGTTCGTTCATGTTCCTTTAGGGTATTGTACTACTTTCTGCATTGTTTATAATGTACAGACGCCAGCACATCAAGCTACCCGAAACTGCAAATTTTTTATCCAATCAACTTTTAATCTTATACTTTAGCAATAAAGTTGAAAATCTATAAAGATATTTGGTAGATTGTAGTAGCTTGATGTGCTAGCGTCTGTACATCATTTTCACGATATTTGAATAAACTTTTCCTTTCACGCCGCCGCCGCTTTGTCACGCCATACAGCATCCACCAACCCGCGTGGTGGATTATGGCCTGTTTCCTAGTAGTGGGAACATTATAGTCTAATTACGCATACAGCAAATTATTGCAGCTAAGAGATTCGGTAATGCAAAGCACTGATAAACCATTGAAGAGTACAATCTACGTTATCACCAGCCGGTCTTAAGGGGGAAGCGCCAAGGTAGCCCGCGAAATTCTAATTTTCTTACGTTTTTTGCAATTTGCTGGTCAGTATTAAGTTGTACGTTGATTAAAATATGATTCGCGACCGTAACAAATATACATATATTTATAGAATGATAATCATTAAAATCATTAATACAAATCATAAAAGGATAACATTATGAACCATAATGGACAGTTAACTGTTAAGTTAATCGTATCAAATCCCATTGGTGAAGGATTTTTCATTTATTTTTTTGTCTGTGCTAAAATACCAATCAATACAATCCCAATCTCTTTGATATACCACGTAGTGCAGCGAAAAAAAGGAAAACACGGACTGTCTTCGCCATATTATGATTCATAATGTTATCCTTTTATGATTCTGCCAAAGTGGCCTTTTTAGGCCCCCAGTTATGTGAACTAGATAATTAATGGCCACTATTGCTATCTCAATAAGTAAGAAATCATCCACTCATTTATTAGTATTACTCAGAGTCGTTAAAAAAATCAATAGTTATGATTGTGATAGTTTCAGCTTCAGAACTGTATCTGCATCGTTTCATTGAGCGAAGATAGTTTCACGAATTTACGGACAAGCCAAACTCTCACTCAATTTTTAATTACCATCTTTCTAACTAAAATTATATAGTATAAATGCTTATAATGTTCCCACTTCTAGGACACAGGTCACACAGGCCTTCTGTGGATGAGAGGCATTGAGCTGTAGTCCACCACGCCGGCCCATTACAGATTGGTAGATGTCACATGTCTTAGAATATTAGGTTCTAAGACATGCCTCACGAAAATCATATAAACATATATTTATAGTAGATAAAATTTAGCTACACAGCTTTGAAGGTAGCAGTTTACGCTCATTAAGAAACCTACACACACGTACATACTGTCCCCCTTGCAATCAAGGATTATTGTTCAACAATGCACTTTATAACCCTCCTATATAACTAATACAATACTGTGAAACTCAAGCAAACTCATGTTTGTTAATGTCGTTTTCTATTTCACAGAATTCCGTGTTCAACAAACGTTTTAATTATTATGCCGTGCAACAAGCAACTCAATCAGCTTGAGGCTTGACGAACCTCACGGTGTAATATTATTGTTCTATTTTAATTTTAATACTGCATACAAATGAAATTTAATCGCCCACACATTTTGAGTGAGTATAGTAAAGAACAGAAAACTGGGCTAAACGCACTTGTAAAGTAAGTCTTATTCTATTTTTGTTGTCAATCATTTAAACTGTGTTCATTTCCTGAGAATGGCACCCACTTTTGCAGGGGGAGTAGCTAAGGGGAAGAGGAAGACAACAAAGGTCTAGAGGTATTCATTGAATTTACTTCGGATAAAAGTAGCAGCATTATGTTCTGTAGTATTTTTAGATCGTTGTAAATCTTATACATGTGTCTTCTTCCTAATAACTTTTTTGCCAAGCTCTGCAATTTTAATATATCCATAGTAGAGGTTGACAGAGTTTTCAAATATTACACAACATATTTTCCGTGGGTAATCCTCATAAATCTATGTGTACAAAATGTAGGGCTATGTCGGACTCCAACACAACAACACCTCACGGCAACCAGGTTTAGTTCCTTCACGGCACGCACGCACAAACACACGCACGCGCGTTTTCATGGCACGGTTCCTTTTTATGCCATAAGTCGAGAACAACAATGCACGGTATAGTCACATAAGCTCCTCACTCCAATATACGAATATACTACAGTATTTTTATCTCACGAAGCGACGCTCGCTTTACTTGTGGTTACCAAGTGTAAAAACACGTTGTGAGCGGTACGGAAAACACGTTAAGGTCGGTCCTGGCTGTTATTTGTGGATCTTTGACAGCCGTTACGGGCCGTCAGGAGCCCGAAAGTCTGACAACCAGTCTTACTAGGGTTATCGTATTACCCACTGGGTTGTGGAGGTCAGATAAGCAGTCGCTCTATGTAAAATACTGGTATTTAGTTGCATCCAGTTAGACTGGAAGCCGACCCCAACCTAGTTGGGAAAAGGGTAGGCAGATGATGAAGAATACTTTTTCCCTCTTGACTTTCACTCCTCCTAGATATTTTATTAGAAACTAGCTTCCACCCGCGACTTCGCCCGCGAGGTATGTCGATAAAAATTATCCTATGTCCTTCCCCGGGATGCAATCTATCTCTCTGCCAAATTTTATCGAAATCCGTTCAGTGGTTTAGGCGCGTAAAGGTAACATACAGACAGACAAAGTTACTTTCGAATTCATAATATCAGTATGGATTAGAAGCTTCCTTTCGGATACAAAATACTGGGTTGCAGGAAACCCACCCTAATACTCGTGCAGTTAGGGAAGGCCAGATGATGATGATTTATTTAGATCTTAGGTTGGCACTAATCGCTCGCCCTCATGGAACTGCTTGATTGATGGTCATCCAGTCTAAACAATCATCATTAAAAAGAGTAGGTAGGTAGTTAAAGGTAGGTGACCGATGGGGCCGAAAGATTCTGGAGTGGCGACCGCATACCTGAAGACGTAGCGTTGGAAGGCCGCCCACAAGGTGGACCGATGACCTGGTGAAGGCCGCAGGAATCTGCTGAATGTGAGAATCACAGAACTGGTCGAAATGGCGGTGTTTGGGGGAGGTCTACGTCCAGCAGTGGACTTTTTTTCGGCTGAAATGATTATAATGCTGTTAAAGTAGGCCCCACTAATAAAAGCCGTGAGTAACCTATGTTGGTATACATTTTGAGTGCTTTAACCGCCAAACTAATTTAATCTGAATACATTAACGAGTATCTAACCATAGCACCGAGCAACAGGTCTGCTTTCACTATAAACTCTTGTTGAAGTTATAGTCAGTCCTTTTATATTTCAAAACAAAAATCCTTTTTTTTTTATTCTGATTGCATATAAAGGGTGGAAAAGAGACGAATAGTTTAGGGATAGTAGGTATCTCAAATAGTGCTGTTAGCGAGTTTTAATAAATATTTTACTTGCCTAGATTCAGAACATTCGGATGGCCATAGGTATTTTAAAACATCAAATTATTTTCTGGGATTGTCGACAATGATCAAACTTCTCAAAAAAATGGAGAAATGTCTTTGAGGGGCAGTCTCCACTGATAATTTTCCTACTAATATTATAACCTCCTTACTAATAAACGTATTATATATGAATCACACCGATTTCTCTCTTTCAGTCGTCAGTAATTTGAATTTCGAAAGAAAAAGAAAAAGCGTTGTGTCTATGCAGACGATAAACAACGTTTATTAGTAAGGGGGTATATGTGACAGTATGTATGGTTGGATGTATATATGTTTGTTACTCAATCACGCAAAAACGGCTGCACGGATTTGGATAACATTTGGCAAACAGATATTTTTATCCCGGTAGTACGTTCCCGTGGCAAATTACAGACGCGGGCGAAGCCGTTGGCAAAAGCTCTTCTATCAGTGTTATTGATTGAAGATAGTGAAGTGATTCAGCTGCATCCGGTTAGGCTGGAAGCCGACCGTAACATAGTTATGAAAAGGCTAGGCAGAGAGAGAGAAAATAAGTGATTGAAAAAAATAAAGTTTTCCTTTAGATAAACGTCGAAGTTCACAGTGCTCTAGTATTTTATTTATGTATTAAAAAATGACGTTAAATGTGAATTAACATTTTTCTGCGGTTCGCTTTTTGAGTTAATGTTCTGGAGTTACAAAGTAGAAGGTATTTTAAATCGGTGTGTAATGTTTTATAAGTATTGCCTGTAGGTATTCGCAGTCTTTCACATTCCTATGATTACTATTGTACCTATATATAGGTTTCTGTTGTTGTTCAGGAAAAAATATGCTTTATAGCACTGTCTTACCTAAACCCGCACTTAAGTCACGCTTTTCTATGACTAAAGTAGTCCATTTTTACAGGTCACACGAGCTATAAAATAGTATAAAATATGTGTGACTTCAGTAGTCTATGAATGCATGGCGTTTAGCACCCTCGCAGTCACACGTATCATACTGGAACCAAGGTATGTTATTAACCTTTTAACCGCCACAGTCATGTATAGATAACAGACCAAAATGTACCCAGCACGCCACGGTTCGACTACATGACAGACTTTGACGCCGAGGGCACGTTTTTGATTTTTTGACGTGTGGCTGTCAAAAGGTCAATCACTCTTTCAGTTGCAGAACATCGCAGAAACCGATACATAGCATTATTATGTAGGTAGATATAGGTAAATTGCAACGCTTATCCTCATGTTACGCATAACACGACAGCTGTTTGACTGGCGACATATTCAAATCAGGCTTGAGGCTAAAGCACTGGACACACTATACTTGACTATACGCTCCGGATTAGCTTTAGTACATGTCACGTCACTCGTGTATCGAGAACTGTCAGGATTTATTAAGCTTGATATAGTTACAGTGCCCTATAGAAATATATATCTATACTAATTATAAAGGTGAACAGTTTGTTTGTGTGTTTGAACGTGCTAATCTCTGGAACTACCGGTCTGGAATTGAATTTGAAAAATTATGTTTGCATTTGATAGCCTATTTCTTGAAGAAGGCTATTGAATATCACGATATGACCCCTAGGAGCCGAGCAAAAAGAAAAAAGTCAGAAAGATCGCTAAGAGAAAACGAAGGCAGGCGCAGGCAGGTGATGCGGCGCGACAGGGTCGGTCGGGGGAACAAGAACTTTCACGCGGACGAAGTCGCGGATAGAAGCTAGTCTATTATAGACTAGCTTCTATCCGCGACTTCGTCCTTTCCTTTCATTGATGGATGAAGAATGATGACGTACAAACGTCGCACAAATAAGTTTCTAAAAAGTTCAGAATTTCAATCGCAATCAGGGTTAGGAACATTAAAAAAAATGAAAATGGTAATTTTTCGAATATAGAAGGAAGCTTAGAACTTCTTTAGACAAATAAGTTTCTAAAAAGTTCAGGATTTCATTCGCAATCAGGGTTAAGAACATTAAAAAAAATGAAATTTCGTATTTTTCGAATATAGAAGGAAGCTTAGAACTTCTTCAGCAAAGGTTAAGAATAAACAAAACTAATTAATAGTATATTTCATTACAAGTGCGGAAAGGTTGTCATTGCAAAGAGTTCCGACAAATGTCTACCTGAGCCGAGGCGCAGCCGAAGGCGAGGGTTGACAGTCGGAACAAGTTGCAATGACGGTTTCGCACGTGTACTGAACGACTATTTTTAATACAGTTGCGAAAAAATGAAGCAATTTAATAAAATAATAACAACACAATAAACTCAACTAACTAATGGCGCCAACCGTAGAATATAAGCAGAGATTTTTTTTCTTCACCCATTCTGGTAGGCAAAGCGAACTATGCCCATACAGCCAAGTCTTCAGTAGAATTTTTTTACTGATATGAAATGAAAATGAAATTTAATGAGATGAAATGAAATGAAACCTAACCTAACTCATTCAATGAAATCATTAAATCTGATATTGAAACAAATTAGTAGCTTCTTTTTAGAAATATACGTGTTTGCGTGAATCATAAAAACTTCTATGAATTTTTTTAGTAAAAACTTCATGGTAGGTTTTTCTTTTTAATAGACATTATTTTGACAGTTGGGAAAGAGAACGCACAAGTTCGGGAAAGGTAAAAAAAAGCACGAGTATGTAATAGCCCACATCCCGAACGCTATACGTCCCTGCAATACGCCACTTTTTGAGCAACTGTATTAAAAAAAAGTTTTCAACACATTTGCTCGAAAAATGCATTTACAAAGCCTGTATACATTGTTCGAAAGTTAAAAATTACGCACCATACAACGGAACGTGCGGTAAAATAGGTACTCTCACTAAGTACCTATTTTACGGCATATCCCGTTGTATAGCACCGTGCGTTTTCTTTACGGTTTTTTTAATTTCCATTAAAAAAAAAATAGAATTCCACCAAAGAGTTTTACATTATGACAATAAACAACCTGACTGATCAAACCTCCTTGGAAGCGCTTTTGCTCAATACGTTGTCTCACTTTAATACTAAAGAGTAAATGAGACGAAAGATGTAGTTCTAATTTTCACCACGCGCATGTGGCGCCATTTGCAAATTCACGCCATTTTCATATTAGAAACTTCAAAAATTGTTGCGACTTTCCCACTGTTAAATAAAGTTTGTTCTACATACTGTACTGTTTTCTCGCAAATGTGTTGAAAAACGTTGTATGACACACGTGCAGAAATTAGTATTTACAAACTCGTGACTATGGGTAAGCCCTCGACTTCGTCTCGGGCTTACATTCGTCTACTCGTTTGTAAAAACCAACTTACCGCACTAGTATCATGATTATGATACTAGACACTACTAGTATTATGATACTAGTGCGGTAAGTTGGTTTTTGTCCAAACGAGTAGACGAATGTAAGCCCAGTAGTAAGTAGTCGATCATATACTTATATTGTTTCTAAAACGCGTTTTTTGTGTTTAGGTCCTGTAAGCCCCTTGATATTCTTCAAATTGTATTGTATTGTGTTCAATATAAGTATATATAATATTATACTAGCTTCTGCCCGCGACTTCGGCCGCGTGATTTCTTGTAACCCCGACCCACCCCGTCGAATCGCATCACCTCCTCGTGGTATTATTTCGTCTTAGCTCAGCTTTATTTCTAACTTTTTTTCTTTTTGCGCGGCTCTTAAGAGTCCTAGCGCTTTTAAGCCTTCCTGAAGAATTGAGCTACCTTATACATTTTTTTTATTCGAGATTAGCGCTTTCAAACAAACACACTCTTCACCTTTATTATTAGTATCTATAGATTAAACTTTCTTCAGATTGAATTATATAACCAGCTGAGTATGTTTCCTTCGTTTAAGGGAGTGGGCCGTAATCTACCACCCGGGTCCAGTCGAATAAGTGGATAACACTTGACAGTTGTCACGTTGGATATAGGGAAACATATCCCAACAGAAATACATGTAGGCATATTCAAATAGCTTTAAAGTTTAATCACTTTTAGTTTGGCTTCCAAAAATACGATATCACTGTATATTTGGATATTTGTATATGAAAAATGAATAGGAAATACCAACTTCCCTCGCCAATCTACGACAATGTATGAAATATTAAAAAAAAAACATTATTATCTGAATTGAGAAACTCTCCTTTTTTGAAAATTTCACCTTGTATAAAAAATAGGATCACCAAAAAAACTAGTTTTATATATACCATACCCACCAACTGTGACCAACACGCCTTTCAAACCTAATGAAACTGGATATTTTGTGGACCTTTGTGTGACCGTAGGTATACGAGTATACCCTACCAAAGAAAAAGCTTTGTGCAGATTCGATAAAAAAATGGAACCACTATAGGGGCATTTAAATAAACAAAACGAAATCCGGTTGCCGAAAAATACGCTGAAATGTTTCTTCAAAAATACAGCCTTTTCACATTGCATTTCGGAGTTTAAATATAGTGATTGAATTCTGTTTGCCCATGCTACGCTTGAACTGACGTGAGCATACACTGGATTTTATCAAAGATATTTGAAAATCATATTGCAAATCAGACTTTCTGATGACATTTCTGTGTGCACATTCGTTTTCAGAATGGTTTTATTCAGTTTAACTGCCGTGCAATCCGCAGTGGCCCAGCAAGGTGAATTACGGCCCACTCCTTTCACCGTGGGGAGGCCTGTGTCCCAGCGTTAGGAACATTTTTGGCTGATAATGCTTATGCACTGCCGTGGAACCAAACAGTCCACTCTAGTGATTACTTTGTCTCCTGTAATTTTAATGGAGTTTAAATGTTTTGCTACCGCGTTTTTCAGATGTTTTTATCAATCATGCCAAAGCAATTAATAGTTTTCAGTTTTAAGTTTGTGAGAAAGGTGAAACTAATGTATAAAATAAAATAATGTGTAAATTCAATTCAGGAAAAGGTCTAACAAAAGTTCGACAAGGAGGTTTTAGACAAGACCGATGGAAAACAAAATCGGCGAGAGATCGCATTCACAGTCCTGCAAATAAACAGAAATTACATATTTGCACAAAATAAACTTTTCAAAATTAAATGGCATGCTATCGCGCGGCTGCTAAAATGCCGTGCTCAGTATATCAGAGCGCGGTGACAAAGGAATACCAGGGGTTATATCAACATGTGTTCCATGTTCCCCAAAATCAGATTAATGTGGAAGTTCATTGATGGGATTTCAATTAGTTAGATCATAGATCACCACAGTCAGATATGCACTTAATTAGGCATAATTAACTACTACGCTTTCATTTTATGTAATGCCTACCTATTTTTTGTGTCGTATTTTGGGTTTTTTGGTTCTTCTTCCAGTGTTCTAGTTTTTATTGTGTGTCGAGGTGCATGTAACTAAGTAATAACAGCCGCAAAGGTCGATCGATCAGGTTAAGCTACGCTTGCCGCAGTTGGTCTGTGGATGGGTGACCATCTTTACATACCAAGACCCCTCCGTGCCTCGGAAAGCACGTTAAGCTGTTGGTCCCGGCTGTCAAACGTGGACCTTTGACAGTCATCACGGGTCGTCAAAAGCCCGAAAGTCTGACAACCAATCTTACCAAGGGGTATCGTATTACCCAGTAACTGGGTTATGGAGGTCAATTAGGCAGTCGCTCCATGTAAAATACTGGTATTTAGCTGCATCCGGTTAGACTGGAAGCCGACCCCAACATAGTTGGGAAAAGGCTAGGCAGATGATAATGTAACCATACTTACACCTCTGAATTTCTTGCGGGGACATAGGCTTATTATTACAAAAACCTTGTACAGATATATACTATTTCACGAAGTCCGTTCAGCTTTGATTGTAGTAGTGACGTATCCCGACAAGCGCGCTTGTGTGTGTAAAAGTGGGTAACGTTAACAAAGAAATCTTATATTCAAGTCGAGAATTAATAATCGAAATAAAATTTTGGTTTTAAAAAGTTTTAGTGCATGTGCACGCTTAACATAGAACATCTGTAACCATTTCTATATCAAAAGTAAATTACCTACGTTGTTGGGTAGTTGAGAAAGCGCGCTTTATTTCTGTATTTTTTGTAACAGAAACAATAGAAAGAGACTCTCTTCGCGGCATTTTGTTAGGGCGAGTGATATTTTCGATATAGAAAAACGTTTCTGTGCTGAAGTTACTCATTTCGCGTTTTCAAATTTAGCTAGTGCCGCAACCTTACAGCAATGAATAATTCTAAATTAGGTACATTAGAAAGAAGAAAGACGTAAGGTTCGTCTCACTTGATAAATTATAACAAATTTTAAGCCATTCGAACCACAGATAAATAAATCAACCTTCTCCGGAGGTCGTCAGGAAACGGAACTAGATAAAACTTTAATGATTAAAACTTTGTATTTTTCTGACTGAAATTACTTCTGCAACTCCTGTTGTCTTCGTATATCAGTTTGGAAACATAGTTAGTTCAAACATCAATGTTATAACCAGTTTTTTTTTTTTAATTCATCATCATAATTTCAGCCCGGAATCACCCATTCCTGGACTTACAAGCTGAGTCATCATAAAAGTCTGCCAAGTGACACTCAGGTAACAGGTTATTTATTGTTCATGGATTTTTTTTTGGAAACCTAATTATTTTACCAAAACAAAAGTACCCTAAGTTATTCCGTATAACATCAGCTATCTGCCATGCTAGATTAGCCGGAATAAACAGACAGAGAGAAAAAACATTTAACAATTTTTGAAGTGAAAACTTCTTTAGCGGCGCTGTGTACTTTTTTTGGAATGGGTAAAAACTTCTAAATTCGCGTCAGGTCACGTGATCCTGATCGAAAATTCGTAAGACGTGACGCGCGTTGTTGAGGACAGCGCCATCTATGCACATCGGGAAGAACTACGAGGGCCTCGCGTACTAACTACGTAGGCCTCGCGTACTAACTACGTAGTTCATCCAACAACGACGAGATGGCGCTGAACCACGGATATATAACTGACGACGAGCTCAAATACATTTTATGTACAGGGCCAATAGTATGTAAAAATGTAACTAATATCAATCGTACCATCTACGTCCTCTTCTAATACGCCTCTGCAAACATTATGGTAATCGAACAAAGGTAACATTGTGTAAAATTTCATACAGGCTCCTTATTAGTTTATCTAGTTACCACTTTAGAAATGATTAACGAAGCACTGCCGCGACCAACACCACGAACTGAAGTCTATCCTGTGTGCTTATTTGTAAATCTGAATAAATTCCTTTCACGAGAAGAATAAACCAGTCACTTTGGTCATCATACCTGATTTGCAAAAAACCCTATAAAATAAGGAACACACCTTAACACGCGTGTTTTGTTTATAAGTTGATTCACAAAATACACTCGTAATTGTTCAAGTTTTCACTTCTGTCGGCACTACCGGAGTGCCAGTGTTTTTTTTTGTTAAGTTACCGTATGAACCTACGTAAACATTTAGTAAAAAGCAGTTATTTTGACATTAAGGGGCTTACGTGACCTAAAGCGCGGTCTTTGTCGGACTACTTAGAAAAGAAAGAGAAGCGCGATGACGCAACGCTGATATAATTTATTGCAAAATATGAAGCAATTATTTAATTACAAAAAATCTATTGTTTCGGCGAAAATATTAAAACACTAGTATTTTAATGTGTTGCTTGTAGAATAATCTGACAAAAAATCAGAATGATTGTGTATAATTAGTATTGTTTTTATTGAAAAAAGAAAGTTTTTAGAGGTATCTTCATGATGTTTTTGTATCGTATCAAATTTGTTGTATTATATTTTCAACACACTATCAACCTAGCATATATCCTGAAGAATATCATATATTTTTCTGATTGTTTTTACTGTAGTCGATCATATACTTTTGTTGTTTCTAAAACTTGCGTTTTTTGTGTTTAGGTCCTGTAAGCCCCTTAAAAACAGAAACTTCAATTTTTATTATTTATATGTATACAATTCTTTATGTATGTTTTATTATATTTAACTCTGCATGGTAAACTCGAAACATTGTTTGAAAGTGGGAGCTTCATTTTAGAGCTTCGGTCGGTTTTTTGTTGCGCTCTCTATTGTTTTCGAGTAAGCTCTACTGTCCTGTGCTCTCTTGTGTATTCTTCATTAAAAGGAGGTATATTTAAATACTGTGCATTCATTAAATGTCCTTGTGTAGATAATGAATGATAGTGAATAATACTCATGTCATACATACATATTTAAAATCAAAGTTTTTGGGTCTACCTGTGTCATCGCTCAGATCTTCGAAACTACACTGATGCAGTTTTCCCCATAATTAACAACAGGGCTGTCCGGCCCGGGGGAGCTTGTGGCCCGCTTCCTGACTTTGTACGACCCGAGGCATAATAGGTTGTTACGGATCACCGTAACAACCTATTATGCCTCGGGTCGTACAGTGCAAGCATATCAATGCTTCACTCAAAATTCAAATCTATGTGTTTTTTTCCTCAAAAGACCATTTCAGACACTAAGTTCTGAGACTCATCTCAGAACTTAAGGAGCTCACTACTCTTCATCATCACTACTGGACATAGGCCTATCTAATTGCACGCCATCCAGGTCAATTCTCGGCAACTCTGATCCAGCTGCTACCAGCCACCCTGCGAAGATCATCGCCCCACCTAACCTAAGGGCGTCCTACCTTACTTGTTTGCCGATTCTCGGTCTCCACTCAAGAACATGTCACGCCAACGGTCAGCAGTCCTAGGGCTAATATAGCCGGTTATTGCCACTTGAGCTTGCTTATTCTGTGAGCTATGTCGACAACTTTTGTTCTCTGCCGGATAACCTCATTCCGGATTCTATCCCTCAGGGAGACTCAAAGCATAAGCACTAC
Source organism: Luperina nickerlii (assembly GCA_963855955.1). Taxonomy (NCBI): domain Eukaryota; kingdom Metazoa; phylum Arthropoda; class Insecta; order Lepidoptera; family Noctuidae; genus Luperina; species Luperina nickerlii. Next base: position 8,648,307 of record OY979662.1, read on the forward strand.
ACTTAGCCGGTCGATAGTTCGATTTATAGTTAGTCAATCAGTATGAAACTTTAGTAGAGCCCGTGACTGTAACAAAGATCTTTTAGCGTTCAAATGTCGTTGTCGGGGTGGCCTTGTTGGTAAACATTTTGACGGCAGCGAGAACAAAAAGTCAACTGCACTTTTTACGAAGTTCCTGTTTTTACATCGAGTTACTGGGAATTTTTTGTTATAAAAAGGCTTTTTCTGTTTCATTCTAATTTTTTTAACAAATACACCTGTTTTTACAAATTGAGGAAGTAGACACAGACACATACCATTACTCCATGTATATGTCAGACAATATTAGTCACTTAAAAGTTTAAATGTCGGTGTTTTGAAACTTGCGTTATTTTAGTACAACAACAATAATAAGTCACGTCGGCGATACAAATAATAATATCTAGTTAAAAATAAAAATTGTATGAATATTTACTGATTTAAAATTGGCTTATCAAACTATGACATAACATCGCGCCTGTATTCGTCGAAGGGATAAGCAGACGTATAATAGTGCACCCACATATTTTCAATTCTTTTAGCGTGTCGATAGTAAAACGAACACGAATAAATTTATATCGTTTTTTAAAATTGTTTGGCCCAATATTCAGTAACGCGGATACCGTTCGCTGTCGCAGCCATTATTTTATGTTTCTGCTACACAAAATGTTTGAAAGTATTATGTAGGTATACTCATAGTATTTTTATTGCGTAAGTCTTATAAATTTCATAAAAAATAAAAGTAACAATAGGCAATTTTGCTTACTTACTGTAAACTCACTACAGAGTGCGCAATATTGCATTGATAAAGAAAAAAATATGAGAGGCACATTCATTATTTTTGCCATTATGTGTATGATGGTCTCTTAGCGGTCAACGGGTGATATACAACTGTGTGCATGTAGAACCTAAATCAACAGTTGCTGCCCTGTTGCTAACTTGTTGCTGCTCTAGCAAAACAGTTTTACAAAGCCCACTTTGTAAAGCGGTTTTGTCAGAGAAGTTATTTGAATATTATAATAATATCCGTGAAAATATAACTTGCTAACCTATTTAGGTACATACAGGGTGGCAGGGGACATCGACGGACAACCGGGACAAGCGTGTTACCATGGATTCAGTACATAATTCTGGACCCTGCCGTGTTGAAATTTTTCGCCGGTTATTAAAGAAAACATTGCTAGGTAACAGCAGATTCTTTTTAAAACCGATAAAAATTTCAACGCAGGGGCGTCCAGAATCATGTACTGAATAGCAGTGTCTTACATGAAGCGCCTGCCTATCTGACCTGCTCAAAACGAACACCAGACAAAAATTTATTTAAAAATGATCTGTCGAACAACACTAGGGATGGAAGACAGTAACACACCACATCCACCCACCAACACACCACACCACATCACACCATACCACATCACACCACACCACACCACATCACACCACACCACACCACATCACACCACACCACACCACACCACACCCACACCCACACCCACCACCACCACACCACCACACCACACCACACAACACCACACCACACCACACCACACCATACCACACCACACCCACACCCACACCCACACCCACACCCACCACCACCACACCACCACACACACACACCATACCACACCATACCACACTACACCACACCACACCACACAACACAACACCACACCACACCACACCACACCCACACCCACACCCACCACCACCACACCACCACACCATACCACACAACACCACACCACACCATACCACACTACACCACACCACACAACACCACACCACACCACACCACACCACACCCACACCCACACCCACATCCACCACCACCACACCACACCACACAACACCACACCACACCGTACCACACCACACCCACACCCACACCCACACCCACACCCATACCCACACCCACCACCACCACACCACCACACACACACACACACACGTCCATCTGTGATAAAGATTAAAGCAAGCATGAAAAGATGTTTTGATATTAGAAATCTTTTAAGAAAATTGGTATCCTGTCTGCCCGCGAACACATAAAGCCGGCGAACTGAAGAGAAGTAATTGCACGTAGTATTTTATACGATATGTCTTATGAATACGAAGTATATTACGGTTCGGTATAAAGCTAAAGAGGTTGTTTGTTTGTTTTACGCGCTATTCTCTGAATCTTCCGGTCGGATATGAAAAAACCTTTATGCATTTGATAGCCCAATTCTCGAGGAAGGCTTATAATCTTAACATCACGCCCCAGGACCCTTAGGAGCAGAGCAAAACGAAAAGTTGAGCAAGAAACTTCTCGTGGACGAAGTCGCGGGCAGAAGTTATATTTTATGTTACCCAGTTACTGGGTTGTAAAGGTCAGTTAGGTAGTCGCTCCATGGAATCATGATATTTAGCTGCATCTGGTTTGACTGGAAACCGACCCCAACATAAATGATGGCTTGTGGAGTGTATATTGAATAGTCGTCATACCTAGGTGCCTATGCACTAAATACTAATCTTAGAACTACCGTTGTAAAACGTAAGCAAAAATTTTAATTCAATTGAGTTATTTTTTAAAGTTTTCACTAACGTTGTAATAAAACAATTGGATAATATAGGCACTTTTGAATTATTAAAGGATCGCTTAGTCAGAAAAATTAAGCTTTTTGCCCATTCCAAAACGTATAAGGTTCCCATGGAGAAGAACGGGCAAGAAACTCCACGACACTCTCACGCTATTTTAAACAGTATTTAATGGAAAACAATACTTTATGTCTTACTATATTTAACAAAAGTCCCGTTGTCTCTCTGTATGATCTAATAGAAAGTGTCGTCAAATGGTTACATGCAAAGGGAATAGAAACACGATGCTCTTTATAAAATGAACAGACTAGAAAACGAACAATGACATACAAGAATTGTTTAAGAATGCACTGTCAAGTATCGTACGACGACGGTCCAAAGAAATATTGAAGTTCTGCACAAGACAATGTTTGCCTTATATCATTTTAGTTTAGCCCCCAAGGGTCTCACTGAAAAACCCGTAACAGAATATGGCATGCCATTTTCTACTTAAATACAAAGCTTTGGGAACTAAAATTCGCTGTGTAGGGTTAAACTCATCAGTTCGATCAAGGTTTTCACGTAATTTTATTGTTCTCGACACGTATAGTTTACAAAAATTTTGTTAGGGTAGGCGGCATGCTGTAGCAAACGAGATTTATATGTTCCATCTATAGCAAACGAAATATCACGTTAAATCTCTTTTTGAAGTTCCGAGCCTTCATACTCACACCTCTTCGATTTTCACTCATAGCTAAAATTTTTGTAGAATTTATCACAATATTAGTCACATACCTGGACGATATCAAGGCTACCGCAGGTAGTAGCGACGCGACAGCGTGACGTGACTCCAGTAGAACAATTAATATGAAAACTTAGATGAAATTGTTCTACCAGTATCGCGTAGCGCCTGTCTGTGTGAGCATTCATACTTACTCTACCAGCTGTAGAATCTAATTCTATCAGCTCCAATTACGAAAACTTATAACGAAGTAAATATACAGGTTAGAACTTCAACCGCAAACTGTCGTAACAAATAACTATGTGCTGAAATCAACAGCTACAAATGCGAAGCTTGGAGAATTGTTGACTGCATTACCAAGACTTTGACAACGGGAAGACGGGAGGAGCATTCAAAGCTGAATTCAAACCAAAACTAATCGGTAAATTCACGCAAACAACCCAGTAACGGTACTAGACAAACGGGCAGGACGAAGTCGGTTTCCTATCTGGAGCCGAAGTTCGTTCTCATGTTTGTTCGGCTTTAAGCCGTTGAATTAAGGGACCATCCATAAATTACGGCACACGTTGAGGCAGGGAGAGGGTCAACAAATTAAGATATCGTGTGACAAGGGGGGACGAGTGACATCAGCTTTGTGACGTCACATGTATTTTCTAAGGTATTAAAACTTCACAAAAAACTTAAAATATCACCAACTCTATCAATAGTACTAAGTTTAATTTAGAATGGCAAAATATGTGACGTGATACCAGGGATACAGGGGCTCAAATATCATATAATTCGTGTGACGTAATTTATAATAGCCCTTAAGCATGGGACGGTGCAGTGCCAGCTTGCAATTGCTCGAAAATCGGATCCGGCGTAGTGCAACCGGTCATAAATGCCGCAACTGTGCTGACGGATCGAGTATATTCTCTATAGAGCAATTTCCTAACGGTTATGTGAAAGCCGGTAGCAGAAAAGTGAGTTTTTTGTAGCGACATTAAAGCTGCTATTCAATTTTCAGTTTTTATGTGTAGTTGTGTTTGTTCTTTTATGGCCTTAATTGTTATTTTGTTACACTAGAATAGCATACAAAATATATGGGGTCGAATTAAATTAGCTAGCAAAACTGCAGACGTAGTGAGTCGTGGTGTGGTGGTGGTAGTCGTGGTGTGGTGGTGGTAGTCGTAGTGTGTGTGTGTCTGCAGATCATCGATATTTACCCACGATAATATAAAAATAAAAGAGATTTGATGTTATTTATGTACAGACGCCAGCACATCAAGATACTACAATCTGTCAAATTTCTTTAATAGATTTTCAACTTTATCGCTAAAGCATAAGGTTCAAAGTTGATTGGGAAAATTTGACAGTTTCGGGCAGCTTGAGGTGCTGGCGTCTGTACCTTTATCTATTTTACGGAATGATATCAGCTTATCAATAAACCGACATGTATGTTACTCCGCGATTTGTCAGGTATGATAGAACTCTAGATATAAGGTCTATTTTCCATGTAGATTTTTTTTCATTCAACGGAAAGTATACTGCACGGCGTCTACTTAATAATTTAATTAATGATAATCTGTTATACCTTTTATCGTTCAGTACCTCAACTATTTAAACTGCTTATTGTTTTTTTTTTAATTTACTTAATTTCAAGTGATAGTTTGAGCGAACATCAATTCACTCTTACACAAATGAACTAGTGTACAAATTAGATTAAAGTTCCGAATCTATGTCCGATGTCTATGTCTATGTGTGTATCTATCCGATTTCCTTACTAACTTTCTGTTCAGACTAACTCGCTACAGTTGATATCCTGGTACCTAATCTCCCCTCATTATCATCATCATCATTTCAGCCGAAAGACGTCCACTGCTGGACATAGGCCTCCCGCAAGCACCGTGCCACGGAAAGCACACTAAGCCCCAAGGGCTTAGTGTGCTTAAACACGATATTCTATAATAGTCCACAACTCTGAGTGCATGGATTTTAGATACGTGATATTTTTCCAATCCAGCGAGATATCGATATGAAACCTTGTTTAAAAAATGAACACAGGCCCATTGTTAGTTTTAGGCTTTGATTGGATATATGACAAAAAAAAAACGCCATTTGCACATAGCCGGTACCTCCGTAGTGTTTGATTCGGAAATCAGTGCCAAGGATTACCTACTATTTTGTTTACCATCCAAGGTTAGTTCAGACGAAGCAACTAAGATTATGGCTACGTACGCACTGATAGGTGGCTTGCTTAGCGCCTAGAGCCTAGCGAGTCACCTTGCGAGTAGCGAAGTGAAACGGACGCTCTAGAATTTTCGCAACCGACCGCACTGCGCGCGCCTAGAGCAGATCATTCGATTACACGCTAGGCGACTAGTGAAGGCGCTACTCGCAAAGTGACTCGCTAGGCTCTAGGCGCTAAGCAAGCCTGTTCTTACTTAATTATTTTATTGTTATTGTTTTAAATTTTAAGGTGTTGGTAATATTGTTTAATTTACAGGTCGAAGAACTATTGAAGAAATGTAAATTTATTATTTTTAAATTGACGATGCAATGTATGAAATCCAAATGTATTTTTTTTGTGTTATAATTGTGTAATATTGTGTGTAAATTCAGACACAAATTACTTGTTTATGAATAAATGACTATAACTATGATGGTGCCTTGTTGCCCCCCCCCCCCCTGAAAGTCTTAAACGTCCGCGAGGGGCGTTATCACCCACGTTGAGAACATATTATGATCTACTTCATCATCATCATCTGCCTAGCCTTGTCCCAACCATGTTAGGGTCGGCTTCCAGTCTAACAGGATGCAGCTGGATACCAGTATTTTACATGGAGCGACAACCTATCTGACCTCCACAACCCTCCCAACTGGGTAATAAGACACCCCTTGGTAAAACTGGTTGTCAGATTTTCGGGTTTCTGACGACCCGTAACCACCGTCAAAGTTCCACGGATGACAGCCGGGAACAACGGTTTAACGTGCCTTCCGAGGCATCGGAGGGGTCTTCGTATGTAAAGATGCTCACCCATCCACGGACCAACCGTGGCAAGCGTAGCTAATCCAGATCGAACGATCCATGCGGCTGTTACTTAGCCACAAGCCTATGACCTATGATCTAAGTCATTAACACCATTAGATAATATTTGATTTTTCTATGTACAGACGCCAGCACATCTACGACAATCTGTCAAATTTCTTTAATAGATTTTCAACTTTATCGCTAAAGCATAAGGCTCAAAAATGGTTAGGAAAATTTGACAGTTTCGGGTAGCTTGATGTACTGACGTCTGTACAGTCACGAGCATAAGTATGTATACACTTGGCTTTATTCAAAGACGATTTACTCCTTCGGTTTTGAATGAAATTTTATGTTATTACGAACAAAGTATTTTCGAACCCATAGGTTTGTGTAAAGTGTCGTATATCAACATTGCATTCGTTATTTCACGAAAAAATCGCAATTTAAAGTTGCCAAGTGTTGATATATTAGTGCTCGTGACTGTACCTAACTCTGAACATTCATTTTTAATTTGGCGTAGTAAGTTTAGACTAGTGAATAGTGAGGTAGGTAGATAGGTACCTATTTCGACTAACGTCCTCTTCACCATTCTCCTGTCTTTGTCCCAATGTATTTAGGGTCGGCACAACATGTCTCTTTCTGTCTCTTTTCATATTTCTTTCTTTCTTTCTTTGTCTATTAGTCGCCATTTGGGTGGTCACCCCCTTTCTAACCATATCACCCAGTTACCACCGTTTCCTTCTGTTTTTGTTTCTAATACGACCAACAACGGCTACATAAAACAAAACAGACAACGTCCGAAACAAAGCAAATATGCTTCGAAGAGAGAAAACAAGTTGCAACTCTCGTTGTGTTTAATTCCTGTATGCAAACTAGCTAGTAACAGTGGCGCGGTCATCCACAGATTGTTCAGAATGAAGTCGTCGAATTATTCCGGACTAACTTTGGACTAATTAAGACCAGTCTTTATTAATCCAACGTCGCTGTATCTCTGATTAAGAGCTTGTTTCGCTAAATGCTGTCGAAGATGCGTTTATTTTGCGGATTACGTGTTATCATATTGCTTTGTCTGAAAGCTTTTTCATTTAATCTGAAAGGCAATGCCCGTAATTAAAAACCTTCAAAATCTATTCGCAATCTCGTTTCAGCGATAATCAATGTCAAAAACTTGTCAAAAATGTAGGGAAATTAGAGGTATTTTTGACAGATTGAGACTGAACGAACGTGAACGCGAACGTGAACTTGTGAACGTTCTTGAAATTACGAGATTTGCCCCTCCGCAACTACGACGATAACTCGGTGACTTGGGATCGAACTGAGGTCATAGTGCATTTGCGCCACTTCTCGATAGAAACCACTTGAGGGTTTTACGATACGATTCGGGTTTGCCTGACATTTGACACCGGATTTAGGTCGATTCTCAATCCAACTAGAAAATCCGATTACAAAAAAAATGTAAGAGAGCCTGGTGACCAGACCGATGTTGAGATAAATAAAGATTCATGATTTATGATTACTAATAGGGACTCATTAATTTATAATTATTTTTTTTGGTTTATTAATAATATATTTTTAACATTAGGTAGGTACAGACGCCAGTACATCAAGCTACGACAATCTGTCAAATTTCTTTAATAGATTTTGAACTTTATCGCTAAAGCATTAGGTTCAAAGTTGATTGGGAAAATTTGACATTTTCAGGTAGCTTGATGTGCTGGCGTCTGTACATTAGTAACGGACGAATTAGTTAGGATGAACTAATATCCGAAAATCGTGTTTGGCGACATACAATACACACATGTTGGTTTCTCCATATAATCCTTTCTTTCCACTCGCTCATATATTTGGCCCCTTGCCAAGTCCTTGTTTGCTTATGAGAAGATGGAATGGAGGTCGAGTCTTCATCGTTTGACAAATTGTTTTTTTTCTGATTTCGTGCCCAATTTCAGTGTTTAGATAAATTGAGCGACTCCTTGGCTTTACCGTAATACAGGTTTATAGTTTATTGAGACAGAACGTCACCTGCTACGATACTTACATACCTCCATTTGCTTCGTTTACGTTCAAACACGCCGGTTGCGAGCACTACGCACCTAACCTTCCCGAAGAACATCACCAATAAAGGCTCCTTTAAACAGGCGCGACACGCTATAAAATCGCGCGCGACACAAAAGCACCGCTCGTTGCGCGACTTGCGGTACCTTTGAGTCAGGCGCGATTTTATCGCGTGTCACGCCTGTTTGAAAGAGCCTTAAGGTCATTCTAGATCGTTTCCCTCCCGGCGTTTCCACTCATACCTGCCTTATAAATACCTTACAAAACGCCTTGCCATGTCCTGACATGCAAAATATGTCTGAATAATATTGAATACTTGAATACTTGTACATAATACACCAGTCGATTCCAAAGCAATATCATGACTTTAGATCCCGTCGAAGGTATTCAATTTAAAGAGGAATCTTGTTGGAATTCTACGCCATGTTCAATATCTTCGGATCTCTCTTTTGCCGGCTTTTTCGATCCAATTTAAATGCAATGTATGTTACTGATGTATATATATATCGCCCTAAAGTTATGATCACTATCTCGACCAGTTCTAGGAGTTGTATAATTAGTTCATCCACATTTTTCTTTAGTTATGTTCGTCTTATGTTATGGGGAAGCGACATTACTACGATACACCAAGCATAAGTAAATAATCCAAAAATAAATAATCACCTTTCTGTAACCCGTTGTTAGATTTGTTGCAACCTATTTACAGTACCCGCGATAAATATTGCACATCGACCTATTCGATCCTATCGATTTTATACAAAGAATAAAAATAATTATCAAAAGAAGCAAATCATAATTGTTTTAACAGCTCCTAATAGATACCAGACTGTTTGTATTTCGTGCGACAGAGATAATGCTCTACGAAGCCGAAATTAGCTGATTGTCTCTTTCCAAAGGTCGATGTGCAATATTTATCGCCGGGTACTGTAGTTCTAAAGAAGACTTTTGTTTTTACGTTTGACTTACATAACTAGACTTAAAAAAAATAGACGAAATGTTATAATTTTATTATTTTTAAAAAAGAATACTTAACCCAAACTGTGCCAAAGTACTTATAAATAAACAAAATTTTACCAACATCAAATCTGAAATAGTAGAAACATATCTAACGTAAAATCTAACGTTCATTTGCATCGAGCAAGCGACTACGCAATTGAAATAGTACAGGCGTAAGTACACTACTTTAAGGCTCTTACAAACAGGCGCGGCACGCGATATAATCACGCGTAACACAAAGGCACCGCTCGTTGCGCGACTTGAGGTGCCTTTGTGTCGCGTGTCGTGTCGCGCCTGTTTGAAGGAGCCTTTCATGTCGACTATTCAGTCTTTCGTTCAGAGGAATGAGAAATATTCAGCATACCTGAAATACTGAAAATATTTCATATTCTTGCTGGCCTGCCATATCTAGACAACAATTTCTCCGTAAGTACAGTCAGGGAAAAAGATAAGTGACTATAACTCATTATAAAACCTCGTTGTGCGTATGTTCGGTAGGCAAATCTTTAATATTGTTTTTCGCCTAAGTGTATATTAATACGTACTCAATAACAATTAACCAGACACATAAAATGATATCTTGTAGTATAATAATATTATTTGAAGTTCACATCCTATCTCCGGGAAGCATAATTTCTGCTCTCTTTAAGCGTCCTCTCGATATAGCCATTTCCCGGTAAATTTCACACACTACAATTCCTTTAGGAATACCTCGTAGAAGTCTCGCAGCTAATATTGATGTACACGAGACACGACAGGGCTTTGCGCACACCTGAGACTTGCCTTTAGACAGACGACCTAGATATCAGAGGTCATCGGAAAACCTGAGACTAGAGATTGCATGCATTCCACAAGCTTCGATGACAAATACTTTACTTAGTTCTCTCAATTCCTAATGGATCCCATCATCAGAACTGGATTTAATAAAAATGGGAATAATCTGGAAGTATTATATCCTTTTAAATAAAAAAATAATTTTCCATATCGGTTTATAAATGACGGCGTACTGAGGTAACACACAAAAAAAAAACCGAATTGAGAACCTCCTCCTTTTTTGAAGTCAGTTAAAAACATTTCAACATTATATTCCCCCGTGTCACCCTTTGTAAAATTTCTACATTTATATTTGTAATTTATATGGTGCACATAATAAAAATTATTCTATTCTTTAATTTATTCTACCGTTCAGACTGACTGGGCGGACTGTAGGTAGTTAAAAAATAAAGATGGCGCCGACTTGCAACAATAGTATAGTAATTTAGAACAGACGAAGTTATTTTGACTATAAGGCTGCCTTTTCACCTGAGATGAGCGATGATGCGTAGCGACGTATGTATGTAAAAATAACCAATATCAACGCCAACTTATTAGTACAAGCTATAAAAATGAAGCGATGTTATTGGTTGGTTTCACACACATCCCTCGCTATGCATCCTCGCTCATCTCTGGTGGAAAGGCAGCCTTAGTCAAGACTGTCTGTAATCAGACTATCGCTCGGAGAAAACAAAATGATGCCCAGACCTACTATCGACAAAAGTGTTTCATTTTGTCTAGTGCAAACTGTCGGAGTGTTCATTCTCGCCTGAATAAGAAAAGACGTGAAATCAAGTTTTGGACAGACTATCGTTGAAACCATTGATAATTAGAGACGAAGTTATTTTGACTTGTAAGTCAAGACTGCCTTTAAAACTTATAGCTCAGTGAAAACAATAATGGCGCGCAATTTAGCAACAAAACTGTTTCATTTTTTTTTTTTCATTCTCTTCTCAATAGTAAATGATGTGAAAAATCAAGTTTTGTAAGAAAGTTCCGCCTTTTTGAAGTCACTGAAAACTAGATTGATGAACTAGATTAAATTTTATCGACTGAGAACGTTCAAATATACCTATTATTGAGATGAGATGCAATTCAAATCTGACAGAAAGCAGGTAGCCGTTTCGCTTCGGGTGTCAGGGACCTGGCAAGAATCGAGTTGTTCGTTAAATCGTTCGTCAAACTCGATTTCTATCGTTTCCTGATATGCCGAATACATCGATGCAATATGCAACAGCGCTTCATATACCGAGCCCATATCTAACGCATAAATGAGGTATGTAATAGGAACCTCGTTGTTACTCAAATTGAACTGTAATATTACCAATATTACAGTATAATTTGAGTATTATGGAGACTTCTCGAGGGGCACGCGTCAGCAAGATTGAAAGGTAAGGAAGATTGAAGTTTCACCACAACATATCGTTACCATAGATTTTGGTTATTATTAGTCATAATTATAAAAAAAAACCGGTCAAGTGCGAGTCTGACTCGCACACCGAGGGCTCCGTGTAGGTATGTAAATAATTTTAAAATTATTTTTTTTTGTAATGTAGTTACATTACAAAAAAAAATATTCAAAAAGGAAAAAAATCCGAAAATCGTAAATTTGTAGTTACAAATTTACGGTTTTCGGATTTTTTCCTTAACATGTGCTAAATTGACATTGCTTCTTGCCAAATTTCGTGATTCTAGGTCAACGGGAAGTCCCCTATGGGATTTGATTTCGGAACATAAATGCCCGTATCTTTTGATTGCGTCGACTTAGAAGTTTGATTTTTTCACAGCTTCAAGGGATTGCAGCCATGAGTAGGTATTTGTTATTAATAACTCCACGCGTTCCTGAAAAAAAGGGTCTTGACTCACGGACAGACAGACGGACAACGAAGTGATCTTATAATGGTTCCGTTTTTTTTGAGGTACCTACGTAACCCTAAAAATATTATGTTATCTTAGGATTGAAAGATAGCAAACGTAATTTGACAAAGACATCAAGCAAGAAAGCTTTAACCTAAAAACCATTGAAAAAATGTGTCATTGAGTAGAATGCCAAATCTCGATATTAAAATATTCAAAACCAAGGTTCCATCTAATATCAATATTGTAAATGTCAAAAGTTAATACAATTTTTCTGTTCCGAACAGAGTTAGTCAAGAGGCTTCCGCATTGTCAGATAAACATATTACCTACTTACTGACTAGCTGTTTTCAGCCCGAGCTCGACTTGTTTCAGTTAGAAACTTCATACAATAGCTCAAAGTCAATTTGCGTTTCAATAACTTGTTGCCGGCTCTCCTCTCGGTTTTTTCAAGCAAGTATTAAAAAAGTTACTTAGGCTATGAACTTTGAATGGATTACTTTATGTTAAGCACAAGAATACATCGTTTTTGTTTACCGAGCTGCTCCTTATTAGGGTCCTAATTAAAATATACTTACGCAAGTACGTTGCTTGTGTATAGTTTTTTAATGAATTAACGCCGTAGGTGCTTTTCATTGAATGTATCTTTTTCATCTCTTGTTGACTCATACGGTATCAATTAAACGGTATTAATTTAATTAATTATCGGTACGGTAGCAATTAAATTGCACTAAGACGGACATCCACACTGACTACATACCTAAAATATGTGTAATTGATTTGCTTATACCGTGTGATTCAACGTGTGGTTCCTAATAAACTAAGAAAGTACCGCTAACACATCTTTGTGAGCTATAAACGTTTCAATTTTAAGTGACTCCCGACTACGAAACTATAAGACGTTCTTAAAAGTATTCCCATCTCTGCCAAACACCTTCAAATGAAAGGGAGGACAGCATGACATTTGCTCATGAGTGGCGCATCTCCGCCTGTACCTTCGAGGATAACATGCGAGACGCTCGTCCTATGAATAAGTAAACGAAAATGCTCATCAGGGAGCATTTGACGTTAGGGTGAAGTGCAGTAAAAAGAAAATTCAACGTTTCTTTAGTAGCTGTAAAGTAAGGACAGACATTATAAAGATGTAGTACTTTGAAAGGTGTATGAATAATGTTGCAGTGTTGTGTTGTGAGTGGCGTGTTGTGTTGTGTGTGTTGTGTTGTTGTTGTTGTATTATTTTCTTCTTCTTATCATGTCGAGTTTAGTTATGATTGACGTGGTTCAAATATTAGCTAACTACCGTATAATCACGCACTCCAACCGCCCGTAAGTCAGTATCGTCTTAGCAAGTCACACGCGCCGTGGGTATTATACGGTTTTAATTGCCATGAGAGACAAAACAGCCATACTTACCTGTCCTCAAACTCTAAGCTACTCTCTAAGCAAGATATCCGTAGTTTAGTTTTCCGAAGTTACGGGCGTTTCCAACTCCGTGTCTCTAACAGACATAAGATTAGTTTGAAGAAGAATGACCACATGATTTGATAGTTTCCCTTACTCCCGATGTGTTTTGCCCGTCATAAAATATAAATTAATCAGGTGTCGTTTTCATTCCAAAGTATCATGTCTACTATTTTCGGACAGGCCCGTATGATCATTATGGGATTTAGAGATGAACCCCTGATCCTAATACATAATCAACCTACAATTTTCCCAGTGCTGGGAAACAGGCCTCCTCTCTTAGAGAGCGAGTGAGCTGTAATCTACTAAGCGGGCCCAGTCCGAGATGGTAGATGTCACATGGCCTCGAATTTTTAGTTCTAGGACGTGCCCGTTTCCTCACGATGTTTTCTTTCACCATTTTAGATCAATGGTGTTGAAAATATTTATACAAAGTAAAACGCCCATCTGTGTTCGAACCCCCGATCTACAACTCGTAAGTCAGCGCCGTTAGCACTGCGCCACCACTGCTCCTGAGCTGAATACAAATACAAAATTGCACGGATCTAATTTTGATCCGCCATTAGCAAGTTAATCCCGTTGCGACAGAGATCCGATAACGTCAATCACGTTATATACTCGTAATTACGGGCCAGGCTAACACATCTGTGCCTGAAGCCCAGTTATTGACTGCCTCGGGCTGGACACGGCACCCTCCCTCGTTTATTTCCTCTGACATTTGAACGTACATATTCTAGATCAGGGGTGCAGCCTTGATTTTCGTAGGTAGGAAATTGTAATTAAATTTCCTTTACCTGAATATTTCAGATTGTCGGATATTTTAGAAAGAGTAGGAAGCGGCATGGAATTATTATTCTATTATTATTCTAATAAATGCTGTGGAAATGCGTTCCTAGCGAAGCACGTGTGGTATGATTTGTGAAAGATAAGCTGCTGGATGGTGTGATAAGACAAAGGAGCTGGTGATTTCCTTTAAAAAAGGTTATGTGCGTAGTACTTGCGACGGACGCCAATGTGCGCGTATGTCAATATGTACGGACATAAACGAAGCTAAAGAAGTATGTAAGAATCGTAGCAGGTGGCGCTCTGTAGTTTTTATATGTATAGCATAACAACGTATAATGTTTCCAATGCTGGGACGAGAGGGTGCGGGCTATAATCTACAACGCGAACCAAGTCCAGGTTGGTATATACATAGATGTCACATGTCTTCGAATTTTTGGTTCTACGACATGCCGGTTTCCTCACGATATTTTCCTTCACCGTTTCGAGAGCATGCCGCTGTACTAATATAGGTACTTAGAAGCTATGGTAGCATGCGACCAAGGGAAGGTACTTTCTTGTTTAATCCTTTTCAGTAGTCGGGTTGTAGTTTTGAAACTTTTTTTTATTTAATTATTTTGGGGCTTATTTCAGTAATATTAATATTTTTGAAATGTGTTAATTAAGCCCTTTCATTTGATACTTACACAAGGCACCATCCCAAAATATGTATTTTTAAATGCATTACTTTATGTCCTCTAGAGGGCGCCATATTGAATTTAGTGTGACGCCACATAGCCTATAACCAGCGGACGGTCAAGACGCTTCTAACGATACCTCATTTGACAAACTATTATAAGTACTTAAGTTATGAGGGAATAGGTGAACATTCATACGTACATACCGGTCAAAATCATAACCTTCCTTTTTGCTTCGCCGTAGTCGGGTAAAAAGACAATGTTTCCAATGCTGGGACGAGAGGGTGCGGGATATAATCTAACACGCGAACCTAGTCCAGGTTGGTATATAGATGTCACATGTCTTCGAATTTTTGGCAAATAATTATAAAGCTATGTAATATGTATGTTTATGTGTACGTTAATGAGACAATATCAAGTAGCTGTAAGGTTGCTCTTAGACCCACCTAATATTGTCTGTATGGTTATAGGACTCAAAGCATAACACAGTCGACTGTCCTATTTGCATTGAATAATTATTATTTTATGCTCTATGTCTGTGTTTCGAGCAGTAGACCATTAGTTCCTATTTCAATGTTACGTTACGACAGTACCACATGATCAACTTGTTGTACCGCAGCTGCGTTCAGTCGCGTGTGCCCGTCCACCGCGAAAATCTTCTATATTATTACTGTCGCTGAAGCTACCTCCTACCTGTTGGCTGTTGGGAGAAAATGTACCGCCGCGCTGTAGCTCGGAGCGCTCAGTTCAGTTTGCTCCAGAAGCCATAAAGGCAACTATGAAACAATGCGTTGATTTGCAATCTCGCCTTATTATGCATTCATACTTGAATAAACAAAATAACATAACACCACGCTTTTATTCTCCGAAAGTATAACATGGATACCCATATTACACCCACATTTTGCCATTTATGTAATGGGATGCCTATTAGCAAACAACCTTTTAACTATACGACGTCTAAATAAGGCCGAATCGCTGAAGAATCGACGATATGCCTAGAAAGGGGGGGTGACTACTGAGATGGGGGTTAATACAGATGTATGGAAGCGAAAGGCTTTATTGTATCGGCAGTCGGCAGCAGTCAGTAATCAAGTCTTTTATTGGCGGATGGCGGAAGGGTTGGGTGTGGTGGGATGATTATGTTGGAGTAATATATTCTAGCTAGACGATTAGCTGTACAATAATCATTAGGCGCGTGACGAAAATTCGAACTTACGCCGCAATCTTGATTTTTCGACGTCGCCCTGTCAAGAGCCAAAAGAGCGCTTCAAATACGGCTAGCTTGCAGATCAACACATAGCAATCACTAAAGCGGACCTACCTGTGAGGGCAGAATGCTCGGCGGGGCTGTAGCACGGCGGCGCAACGCTCGCCTCTGTGGGACTGCACGGGGGAGGGCCTTCGTGCCGCTGCACACCTTTCTTTACCATGTAGCAGCGCGGCATTGCGGCCAACGCTGGAACAAACAGAAAGGAAATTGAATATAAGGAGAGTTCTCATAAGATATAGTTTACAATGATTGACGCGTAGTCGTGTAATGCAAAAACGATAGCAAAGTCAAATAACTTGTCTTAAATTAGACAAGTTCATAGTAAAAGCAATATTAATCTGGACAAAGGACGCTTCATAAATTAACAAAATAAGAGAAAGAAAGAAAATGGAATAAAATAAGAAAAATTAACGAATTAAATGCTACTAGGTTTCCTGGCATCTTGAGAGAAGCTCTTGTGCATCTACGAGTATAATGTTTTTCTATTACTTGTACAGGTTTTCATAAAGTAGTTAGTAGTTAGATTGACTTTAAATACGTTAGGGAAGGTGGATGGTATTTAACTAACCTTAAATAAAAATGAGAATCATACCAATGGCTATACAAAAAAAAAACAAGGTCACAGGGTTCACTGCACATCAAAACCGAGTCATCTACTAACATTAACACACACAAGCTAACAAAATCATGGAAGTTCATTTATAAACGCAGCCACCATATAAAAAATCATGTAGGCTCCACGTATTCGTGACACGATAAGTTTACATAATATTATTGTAAGGAAAACTTCTAAGAAATACAGCGGTATAATGTTTTCGAGGCAAGTTCGTATTACCTGAGAAAAGCGACGAATCAAATGGAAAATGCGGTCACGGAATCGTATAGTAGACGCTCTTATTATTCAAATATATTTGAATACGATGTGTGCTTAAATGTAAGATGGAATGTCGGAAGAGAAACCACAAATCCATACTACTACTACTATTACTACACTACTACTATTACTATACTATTGCGGGTTAACGGGAACGCCCTGTGTTAGTTAACATACTGTATAATTGTAAGTCCAATTTTAAGCTAGCATAACTTGCAGGACCTAAACGCAAAAAACGCAAGTTTTTAGAAACAATAAAAGTACAAGATCGACTACAGTAACGCTCTTAAAACCTTAGATTTTTTTTTTTATATAAGGTTTACGCTAGAAGGTTTAGTAGGATCATATGTTGAATTCAAGTTTGCGCATCGATGTCCTTTCCAGCCTGTATAATATTATAAATTCGAAAGTAACTCTGTCTGTGTGTTACCTTTTTCTTAAACGGATTCCGATACATAAAATTTGGCAAGAGGATAAATGGCTTCTAAATTTTTGACCTGCATCATTCGAATATTGTAGTAAATATTAGAAGACTGATCAATAACCTTACATCCAAGTCCCCATACCATCCCCCAATCAACGTTCCCCTATGAAATTCAAACCGATAAGCCGTCAGTCAAAATAGTACCACAAAAATAATACGCCAGAAGCCAAAACGCTGTGCATCAACATTAAACTTCGATGTAGGTAGTCCTTAAATTGAAAAGCTTCCTATACTAGACCGAAACCTACACCTACGGGCCCATGAAAGCTAGTCAAATTGCCCCAAACCTTTTGTTTCTGAATTTAAATTCCAAGCAAACACAAGGCGAACTTTTGCGCTCCCCGCTCGTTTAGTTTTTGCATATTAATCCCGGGCTTCACGAATAAACGTTCGCACTAATTAAGAGTATTGAAGCATGTACCAAATTCAATGTTAACTTCAGCTACGAAATGGAAATTAGAACAAAATAAAAAGTACCATAATCAGCCTTTAATGTTCCCACTGCTGGGACCAGGCCTCCTCTCTGTGAGAAGGAGTGGGCCATAATCTACCCCCCGTGCGGGTTGACGGATGACACATGTCTTCGAATTTTTGGTTCTAAGACATGTCGGTTTCCTTACGATGTTTTCCTTCACCGTTTTGAAAGCACTGGTGATGAAGTAAAGTGCCTGTCTGGGCTCGAACCCACGACCTAACTCGGTAAGTCGCGGCCGTTACAACTGGACCATCACTGCTCTCTCAAATTTAGGTATTGGCTTAATATATGACGTAAACAATGAATGCGGGGCAAGAGTCGGCCCACAGAGGGCGCCTCGAAGCTACGTGGACGCCAAGGCCGGCTAGAATGAGTTGGCAAGATGAAAAGGAGGTTTATTGTGAGATACGAGTTGGCATGGGATAAGTACCTGAAAGCACTTAAGATAAGTCTTTCTCAGCAGGAAAAGAAATATCACAGAGTAGAGCAGTAACTGAAATGTTGACTTTTAAAGACTAAAACCGTCGGATTTGCAAACCATCAGTGAATTATACAAAATAAAATATCTCTCGTAAAATTAACGAAAAACCGAACTTAACCGTTTATTAAATTATTGGAAGCTTAGGGCTGGATCAATTGGTGCAACATTTTTTTCGTTCACCGCCTCGCCGGCCGGCTGCTCATCTGACAAATTGTTTGCACAGATTAAAAATGGCCTCACAGCGTCCTGCGCCACGTTTATTCTGTCCCTTAATTGGTATCGATTTCGGTGCGACAGTTTTGCATAGATACGGTCTTGGTTGCAGTTGGTCGGTCGAGTGGCTTTAAACTTTTCCTCCTTTGCAAATAAAGCTTAGGGCTTCAAAACGGAGCTCTTTCCTGCCAGGTTTATACAAGTCATGGGTGTAAAGGAACAGAGCTCGTAGGACGCTAGAAGCGGATTTTCTGTGACAAGACACGTCGGCAAAATGGCATATAATGCACCTTTTTATACGAGCAGCGTGGGTAGGTGACACGTGGGCCGCCCACGCTCCACCGCGACCGCGGCATGCGCCAGTCTCAAGACTCCTACAAATAGGCGCAACGCGAATCACGCGCGACACAAAGGCACCACTCGTTGCGCGACTTGCGGTGCCTTTGTGTCGCGTGTCGTGTCGCGCCTGTTTGAAGGAGCCTTCACTCAAAACGGTATTTCATAGAATTATGAGACGGTATTTCATAGAAATTAACTATAATATAAATGAATAATGAGACGCTTTTTAAGGACGCAGACATCGGGCAAGGTTTCTTCGTTGCGTTCAAGTTCTTAAATGTATTTTATTATAACACGGAATTAAGTTATATTTCCTGTGCTCTTCTATCCTTAAGATATTTAACCTTTTGAAGTACTTTCATCGCCACAACTCCAAGTATAATAAAAATGCCGCTTTAAACACGGGTACTATTATTAAAACATTTTTGCCCCTGGGTTTAGAACAGACGCCAATGGGCATTGTTCATATTTTTTTAAATGTTGTAATTGAAAAACCATTTCGAGGAATAGCGTTATTCATCATTACGGACTAATTAATTATGAAAAATAGTCATGTTTTATTGATATTTTTGATAAAATACGATTGACCTTCTTTGCCCTTCAAATTACGTCGGCTTTGGCCGTACAGTTTTGTATCGTTACCTCAGAAAAAAAAGTAAGATTGTCTACAAGCTGTCAAATGTCAAATTATTATAAATATGTCAAAAATATAAACATTCTTGTTTAGGTATATAACATTACATAGGTTATTTCAACCTCGACAATATTTAATATACTGCATGTCGATTCTGTAAAAATCTCACCGTGAATACTTGCGTGGAGTGAGCTGTCAGTGTCATCCCACTGATGCTAGGGATTGACCATGCAAACATTTACAATCATAAAAGAGATTTTAATAATATTTTTTAATGCTATTCCTATTGATATATTTATATAATTCAAAGCTAGTATTTTAGTGGTCAAAACATTCGCCAGCGCCTAACGCGCTTGCGCGGCGTGAAATATGGCTCATTCCGAATTAAGTCATCATTGCTCACATGAATAATTTGCTTTCCGATTTAGATAAATGACCACTATGGCAGCTGAGAGTCAGTAATATACCTATTCACTTGAATAGTTACTCATGGTTGGATTATAGTATTTATTTGTGTATACACCACGAATTTCCTCTTCTTTGGTAAGGTGGCGACTGTAGCCAGAAGCACAATTTCGAAAATGCCACGTTAGTTTAAAGATCGGTGATAATTATTAATTTAGGGCATGGTCGGTAGTCGGCGTTATCGCAAGATGGCACATGCCATGACTTCATATAAGTCGATTCACGGGACATCGTTATCGCGTTCACGTTAATTCAGAAAAGGGCCCTAATTCACTATGACCACTTAATGATTCATTACTTCGAAACCACGTCAATTCCTTAATAACCTAACCACTACATCTGCTATTAACGTATTCTCTATGACACAATGACCGAAACCGGTTTGAACTGTCAAAATACCACGCTTGACAACCGTACGGCGTGGTAAGATTATGCGGGGAATAATAGATAAATACCATACAGCAGAATTGGGGTCAAGGTGTAAGCACGCTGTAGTCGAATACGGTGCAATTCGGAATGTACCATATATCACTCCACTCGAATCTCGTAACCATGGCAACATCACCTCGGCGTCAACACCTCCACCAGCCGCGTTTTGATTGGCGAATACCTCGTCTTTTTCTACTTTAGAGTTACACATTTTGAAAATCGCTCAACGAAAACTTTGCTTGATCTGCCCCTTGGCAGACTCTAAGGCAGGGTCGCCATGAAATGTTGGGGGTTCAAGGGTCGTTAGAATTAGACAACCAGCTTGATAGAATGTACTTTAATGAATATCTAGTGAATTTATGTTACAATGCGCATTGATGTAAACTGCTTACTTATATTCTAAAGGAGTGTAGGTACTTACTACGTTATGCACTATTAGGGACCATACATACACTTCAGGGTTGACACCAACCACTTCTTCATTTAAGGGGTACTAGAGGTGCAGTGCAAACACGGGCGCGCGATGAGCGATAAAATATTTGCACTTATTTGACATTGGTATTGCATTTTCCTAATGTTCTTATACATGACGCCTTACAAGTTAAATATGTTAAAACAAATCTCTAATGTGATAATGAGTGACTAACGCGCAAGCGCGGCGTGATCTTATCACTTCACCTTCACTCCACCCGATTCACGACATTAAATGTCGTGAATCGGGTGAAGTGAAGGTGAAGTGATCACGCAATCTGCAATGTGATAATGACAGTGATTAACGCGCAAGCGCGGCGTGATCTTATCACTTCACCTTCACTTCACCCGATTTACGACATTTAGTGTCGTGAATCGGGTGGAGTGATCACGCCACACAAACTACGTGGGATTACATTCTATGGTCCGTCAGCTAGGCATCCGTTAGCACTCGATGACTTGACACACTCGGTTATCTCTTCTAATTCAATAGATTTGGGTTAATAACAACGCTGAACATCGTCGCAGTCTTTACTAGACTCGATCTACAATTGCTCATAATAACCAAACAATGTCGATGCGTATTTTCATCAGTCTAGCTGTCATAAACGTGAATGTTTTAATTTTATTTACTGTTCGTGCGTGACGCGCTCGCGCCTCAGTCTATATAAGGACTTACTAGACTAGGGAAAAAATAAAAAAAAAACAGGATTGAGATTCTGACTGCGCTTCTGTTTTGCTATTTTATTGTAAGTAAAACCCCACAAAATATTAATGTTTTGACCACTAAAATACTAGCTTTGAATTATATAAAAATATCAATAGGATTAGGCTAAAAAAATATTATTAAGATCTCGATTATGATTGTAAATGTATGCTTGGTCAATCCCTAGTATCTGGTAAGATGACACTGACTGTTCACTCCACGCTCACTTCACCTAAGTTTTCACGGTGAGATGGTTACAGAATCGCACTGCTGGAAGAGTTATGGAATACATGAAGTGCTTTGTACCAACTTGCAGCAATAATAGTAATAATGTCGCCGTGTGCGTTATTATTCTATTTATAAGTCGCCGCGTCGATTGTTCTAGTGACGATAGAGAGTAGTATATTCCTTGGAGGACACTTACACATAAAAAAACCATTTGTAAATAAATACGCTAAGATAGGATTCGATTATTTAAGACGTCTATTCGGCCTGTTGACACTTTGACAGATGTGACAGTACTCTTTGGATTGATGACGTTGTGTTGACAGATAAAATTTTTTAATTATGTACTAGTCAGGCAACGGCACTTAATCTTTATGCCACTGATGACGTCACCTACCTTAAAAACTTAAAATAATTCAATATATTTTTTTTAAATAACTATTGAGCCAATCATCAAAATATTCAAATTAGTTTCTCAAAATACTCTAAATTTTCAAAAAATAAAATAAAATCTAATGGTTAGAAATTTTGGACAATCCCCATTGCACGCTTTTATCATTTATAATGTGACGATAATGATTATCGTGGATAACACAGGGAAGTGAAATGTATGGAAATATATGAAGACCCGTGAAGTTAGAAATTATTAAAGCGTGCATTTGATATGATTTCAAGCTTTGCGTTCACTATCATCAATAGTTATATTAGTCCTTAGGTATGGTAGACCTCCAGACCGTATTACGGTCATGGTGGCCAAACTCAACAGAGACTATCCTTCGACGAGGGAGATATAGTACACAAGTATGTGAAAGAAGAACCCGAAGAATTGCCAAACTTAAGTGGCAGTGGGCAGGGCACATTGCTCGCAGAACAGATGGCCGTTGGGGCCGAAAGGTTCTGGAGTGGCGACCGCGTACCGGAAGACGTAGGGTTGGAAAGCCTCCCACAAGGTGGACCGACGACCTTGTGAAGGCCGCAGGAACCCGTTGGATGCGAGAAGCACAAAACCGATCGATGTGGAGGTGCTTGGGGGAGGCCTATGTCCAGCAGTGGACGTCTTTCGGCTGAAATGATGATGATGACACAAGTATGTACACAGATACAGGTGAACTCTCTCTTCTCTCACTCTCATAGTCCAATGGGACGACGAGCCGACAAGACCGGAGAGAGATCACGCGCAGGACCAACGGGGGCTATTACACCGCCAACTTCCAAACTCCGGGCTATTACTAAGAAATTCGTAATGGATAAACCGAATAACACTTTGCCTGACCTGAAAATCGAACCCAGGACCTCGTCTCGTGGTTGCAAGCACGACAGCCTTTGTGTGGGGTTTACACGGATGACTAAAGCGGACGGCGGCGAAAATCGACCGTCTAAATGGCAATTTGGCTAGGTCGCAAGTGACTAAAGCCGCAAGCCCCAAAGTTGGGTAGGATACGACTTTACGGACCCATGCGTCTGGTGACTAAAATCGACCGTGTTAACGATCAGTTGCAGGCGGTCGCCCGCCGCATGAAGGAGTGTTTCGCGCATGTTGTTCCACTACCGCGATTCTACGTACAGATAGTTTGGTTAAACAACAATTATTCTTCAAGCAATTCTTGAATAACTGTTTCAATTCCGGCACCAAAATCTATTTTGCTCAACATTTTCGAAGGAAATGACCGAGCCGCATGCGATTTTAGTCACCTGTGTAAATGGGCTAGCGATGCAGCTTGGTGAGGCGATTTGTGAAGCGACTGGCCGCACGGCGAAAATCTACCCGTGTAAACCTTTCTTTAGGTATACAAAGTCATCCCAATAACGTTTACTCAAATTTGCAAATTCGAAGCGTAATACGTTTTATTTTCTTTTCAGTTCCTCTTTCAATAGCGTCGAGTTTATCAAACAAACACTTCGTGAGTAATTCTCAGTGGCAGGTAGTATTTATTTGGCGTGAACCCAATCCGCCGACTAGTGAGAGGGTTCGGTGTTCGCGCAAGGATACTCAATACAACTCGAGCAGTGAATGCGAAATTTCACAGTTCCCAATTTTATATCTCTAAAGAAACTTATGAAAAATTGTATTAGTTTTTGGTTTTATTTATAGTAGTTTATTTATTGGTTTTGGTTTGGATTGTTTGGTTTTTGCGCTTTCATAGGGTTTAAGGGTGCTTTCGAAGCGGTGAATGAAAATATCGTGTGTACGAATGTTCTGGGACCAAAAGTTTGAAGACATGTGACTTCTATCAACCCTCACGGGCCTACCGTGTGGTGGATTACGGCCCACTACCTCTCACTAAAATGAGCAAGATGAAGTGGCAATGGGCCGGCCATATTAGCCGTAGAACGGATGGCCGTTGGGGTAAACGTGTTCTTGAATGGATACTTGATACTTTTATAGAGGACGGGACGAGCAAATGTGTGAACTTCCAGATTTTGGCATAGACGAGTACTTACAATTAATTAGCTATTTATTATTCGAATGTTTATTTAGCTCGATGCAACCAGCACCCTAGGTACGTAACACAATTTCAATTACAACGTAATCATTTTCAAGGAATCCATAATCCATACTACATACACACATACATACATACATACATACATACACACACACACACATACACACACACACACTACACACACTCACACACACACACACACACACTACATACTACATATACTAATCCATATAAGAAGTTTATTTATATGTACTGTGTCCCTATGTTTTTTTATTTCAATAGGTAATAGTTGTCAAATACGTATAATAGGCCTCTGTTGACAGCGGTTTAACCCCTCAAGCTCCGCTAGTGAGACACAATTGATTTTCTGTTGTTTCGTGACCCATTGCTTCATATGTGCGAAAAAAATTGTCTATTCAGCAACGAAAATAACGCAATGAATGTTGTAGAACTGTCAAAATGAAAGCCATTACTAGCATTACTACTTACCAATTCCCCACTGCATCAAGATAAACAGCGAGTTGCCTTAATAGTATATTTCATAACAAGTGCGGAAAGGTTGTCATTGCAAAGAGTTCCGACAAATGTCTACCCGAGCCGAGGCGCAGCCGAAGGCGAGGGTTGACAGTCGGAACAAGTTGCAATGACGGTTCCGCACGTGTACTGAACGACTTTTTTTAATACAGTTGCGAAAAAATGAAGCAATTTAATAAAATAATAAAAACACAATAAACTCAACTAACCAATGGCGCCAACCGTAGAATATAAGCAGAGATTTTTTTTCTTCACCCATTCTGGTAGGCAAAGGGAACTATGCTCATACAGCCAAGTCATCAGTAGAATTTTTTTATTGATATGAAATGAAAATGAAATTTAATGAGATGAAATGAAATGAAACCTAACCTAACTCATTCAATCAAATCATTAAATCTGATATTGAAACAAATTAGTAGCTTCTTGTTAGAAATATACGTATTTGCATGAATCATAAAAACTTCTATGAATTTTTTTAGTAAAAACTTCATGGTTGGTTTTCTTTTTAATAAACATTTTGACAGTTGGGAAAGAGAACGCACGGGAAGGTAAAAAAAAGCACGAGTATGTAATAGCCCACATCCCGAACGCTATACGTCCCTGCAATACGCCACTTTTTGAGCAACTGTATTAAAAAAATACTATCGTTACATAACTTCAAGACCAAAGGCAATAAACCTTTAGTGCTGTTTTCCCTCCTGCGTACCTCAATATATACACAAGTTCAAAGCCCCATTCAGTAAGCAACGTCCACTTGAAATTCCGAACTAAGTTGCATAGCAAGCACGAAGCACCACAGTTTGTTAAGTAAATAAAAGTATCTTAGAATCATTATGACAAAGTTAGCAATGTCAGGGGAAGGGGGCGCAACAAGTCCGTCTAGACTCCCCCTCTGACCTTAGGCTGGTTGCACACGATCGTATGCGGACGAACTCGAGAAGCGAACTGAGTAAGGGACTTACGAGAGTCGCTCATTAAACTTAGCTTAACTTTATGCAGGGATATGAATGGATGTGTCATATTGAAAATGAAAGTTTGTCAGTGGGCTTAATTTTAACTTAGAAGGAATTGGAGCGATGGTATTAATGAACAGTTTAAATTTTATGAATAAAGTGTGCAATATAGCAGTTGTAGGTATACTACAAGTTGGTCGTTGGTCTCGTGCTGCTGACCGTGGGATCCTGGGTTGGATTCCCGGTTCGGGCAAAGTGTTATTGGGTTACTCCATTAGGAATTTCGTAGGAACAGCACGGATAACATGGCCGTGTGATACCCCCGTGCCTCGGAGAACACTTAAAAACCGTAGGTCCTGCGCCTGGGGGCTTACTCTCCAAACTAATTTTAATTCCAATGAGATGCCAATATGAGTCCAATGTTAATTTTGCAGTCACGTGATTCGGTACTCTTGAAAACAATATTGTCAACAATTACCCCACGCCAAGCCCGAACCCAATTCACTTAGTTCTCCAAAATGGACACTCAATCTTAAAACCATTTGGCGCTAGCATCGAACTCAAGAGTACGAAACGTCATAATTCCAATGTCGATCTATCGGAAGTAAATTGAAGAGTAAGCACCCTGATCTCTTTCTCTCGTCGTGTCAGATTGCCGTCCCGTGAGAGTAAAGGAAGAGAAAGTGCACCTGTGTCTGCAAAGCCTAGTCTCAGTTGAGATTGGCTGCCATGGTCGAAAAACGGAATGGAAGACTTTATACTCAAAGTTCTATCATGCGATTAGGATTTTTGGAATGGTTGCATATTGACTCAGTAACCATAGAAACATCTAATTTGATAAAATTTATGTTTCACCTTGCTGGTCAAGGCATTTTTGTTTCTCTTATAAGATCGATTTTACAATCGTCAGAAAACTTTTATCTGATAAATAAATATGACGTTGACATAATTAAATCAAACCGTCATATTTATTTTTGAGGTAAAACTTTATGCAGGACCATGAATGGATGTGCCCTAATGAAAATTAAAGTTTGATAGTAGACTTAATGTAAACTTAGAAGTAAATGAAATGCTGGGGTAAGTGAATAGATTTTGAATAAAAATTAAATGTTAAATACTACAGAGTCCGATCATTTATTTTGATTTGAATTAGGACTTAAGAATTGGTTGCATATTAACTCAATAACCGTAAAAGCACCTATTTTATATTTCTTAATGTTTCGCTTTATATTTTTTTTTTATATATAACAAAGGCTTTATTGTTTTTTTTTAATTAAAGCTAGGGTCGATTTTTTAATCGTCAGAAAACTTTTAAGAAGGTAACTGAGGAATAAATATGGTGGATGAATATATTTTCTATATCTACAAAGTCAGACAAAACGCCGCATTTATTCTTGAGGTACACGTTTTCTGACGATTGTAAAATCGATCATCGACTGATGGTCGATTTTACAATCGTCAGAAAACGTGGCAATAATATTATTATATTCCCAAAAAGTATTGAATGAAATCTCACGTCGAGAGAATCCATTTCCGCGCGGCACTACATATTATTAGAGCATTGCTCCAGTGAGTACTCAAGTGGCACTTACTCAAGTAACAGTTGTCTTAAGAGCTCGCTCTGGCCGAGCAAAACTCCTGCCGACTCTCTCACTATTTACTAACGTTATTAATTTATTTAATTTGCTAAGAGCTATATTCAGCATAGAGTTAGAAACACTGACTTAAACAATTATTCAGTTTTATTTATCACGTCAATCTTAATGAGATGCATTTAAATCTAATTACCATAACTTTACTTTGCTGTAAAAATTTGAAACTTTCGTTGTGACAAAACACTTTTGTTAGAAAAAAAAATGTGTTTCATCACTGCATGTGACAATGACACACATGATAACACATAAACAAAATGTTTATCTATATACTTAATATTGGAGGTACTTAAGAGGCATTTGTTAGTTTGTAAGTTTGTATGTAGGGGGTAATCTCCGGAACTATCAGGCGGATTTGGAAAAAATTTTGTATTTGATAGCCCTAGTCTTGAGGAAGGTTATAGGCTATTTGACATCGCTTTACGGCCCTTAGGAGCCGAGTAAAAGGAAAACAATTCAGAAAGAACGCTAAGCAAAAACGAAGTAGTAGCACAGGCGAGCGATAGGATATGACGCGATGGGTCGGGAGCCGAAACACGCGAACGAAGTCGCGGGAAGAAGCTAGTATTATTATATCAGACTCTAAGAAAGAAGAACGGAAAAGTATCTATCGTGTAAAGTACAATCAAAACTAGTCTAAGTTTTAAGAAATCGGTTCTTTTTAAAAAGGCAAAATAAAAAAGTCTGTATGTTTTTCGTCTAGAGGCTGCCAGTTCTAGAAATTATGATGATGATGATAATGGGACTCACTTTTCCGCACTTAGACTCCCATTCGGTCCATTGTGCGTGGGGATTCTGGCTAACAGAGCCAGCCTAGGTCCGCCCAAAAGCACAGAAGCTTCCTGGGAGCTTCACAGGCTTTGCGGAGTGACCTCATTGTTTCGAGGATTTCTGTACGTTGAGAAGCCACGGCCTCGCATTCCAGGATGACGTGGGCGGCTGATTCATCGGCGTCAAGACAGCACCCGCAAAGGGGGCTATCTGCGGTGCCTATGTTAAAAAGATAAAGATCACTTTTATTTCCCGCCATTTCAAGGGAATGTAGCGGCGGGCCAGGCATGCTCGGAACACCTTCACGAGGTAATCAGCCAGCATGTCTTGGCTCCACCTGAGCAGAGCCGAGAAAATACCGTCCAGTCCTGCTACCTTGAAAGGTAGGAAGGTGTGATTGCCCACGTTATTTTGTCTTTGTCGATTCCTCCCTATGCGGTTCCCCGCTTTGCTGGGTGGCAATCTGGCATCCTAGAAAGTGGGTGGTTAGGAGTAATTGACTTTTCTCAGCGTCGTTTTTTGTGTATGTGTTATCTGGTTTTTCCAGGCATCCTACTGAGTGGTCTGTCTCTTGAGCAAGACACGTTTTAACCCTCATTGCCTGGTTGTTACTTTCAATGTTAGTACAGAACCGCATCCAACTATTCTTTCCTCTGAAGCGTGTCAGTTTTTTATATATTTTACAAGCTGTTGTATAGCGATACCATCCCGCACTGGGCCCGCGTGGTGGATTACGGCCCACTCCCTCTCACAGAGAGGAGGTCTGTGTCCCAGCAGTGGGAACATCATAGGCTAATTATGTATGTATAACGATCCCAATCTACTGGCGACCGTGTGTTCCTAGCTCTGTTGAACAGTCTTCTCAGCTTGTGATGGTGTCTTTCCGGTTCAGGACTCCACCAAGAATGGCGAGTTCCCTGCCTAGGTACCGTGAGGGGACAAGACTGTTCATAGCTAGATATAAGGATGGATGTGATGTTGTTTACATGTTCGTCTAAATTGGTTACTGGTATTTCATCCGGAAGGGCGGGTAATGCCTAGTTCAGCCTCGACGAGTTTAGTAAACTTGACTTGGTCTATGTTACGAGGAACCCATCTTGGCTATGGTTTGGTTAGGTTGAAGTTAATGGTATAGCGGATCCATCTGTGGTCTGAGCATGATATCTCGGTGGCCAGCCCTGTATGGAGTTGGATATGCCTATGGTTGCTGCAGTTCTAGAAATTAATAAAGTGATACTTTATTTTGATTTGTGAGATTTTCACCTGAAAGCAACTGGTGTCGTCCATTGCATTTTCCGAAAACCGCCATTCACCAAGCGCTTATAAAATTCAAGGCGATCACAGAAAATTCAGTGTACAGCACAACGCAGTCAATACGCCACTCGCAAGTTTTCCGAAAAACCAAGCGTTAGCGATCCGAGGTCTGAATTTTTGCAATGAGAAGAATCAAATTACTTTTGAAATTGTAACAAATTTATTACGGAGAGAATGTTAATAAATATGAGCAGAGAGCTTTCTGGCAGAGATATTACGTATTCCTGCTTACGGTACATTAGCTCGTAAAAGGTCATCATGTACAGACATGATAACCTTTTACGAGCTAATAAAAAAACAGGAGTATAAAGATTCCAAAATTATATGAGCATTAGTTAAAGAAATCACTATTCAAGTAACGGCAAAAACCTAAATAAATATAATAGTTCTATCCCTCTTTCATCGAAATCTGAAACTAAATTCCCAACTAAACGTTTCACGCTTAAATTAAAGGGCGATTTTAACAGTGTTTCATTACAGTCGACTGACACGAATGTCCGAATGAAATACGAACGTTTTAGTATTTGTGTTAATGCGTAACTCAAATGTCACACGGTAATACAAAACGTGCCTCATAATAGGTATTTTTAAGTGGAAGTGACGTTTATTACTATTGCGATAATAATGTACGCAATTACACGTAACCCTGGAGCTTCATTTGCACGTAAACATACAAGGCGTAAAAATACCCAGGACATAGCCGTCAACTACACATTTTGTACATCAAACTAAGTAACATTGCTCAAAAATAATTGCTGGGACTATTATTTTTGGCGTGAAAATTTGCTGTTTGTGGTTGTGCGCAATGTAACACACGCAAAACATTGTGCTTATGGGTGCATGCATCAGTACAGGGGTCGTGGGGATATTTAAAGTGGTGTTATAACATCAAACGACCTCAGTAATAGTTTGAATTTTAACCTTCAATATGTTTGTAACCAGTAGGTTCCCAAGTACAGTCAGCAACAAAACTCGATTAACACTTCAGTTTTTTTAATCTCAGTTATTGAACAAAATATTAACACTTCAGTTTTTTAAATCTCATGCAGTTATTGAGCAAAATATTTGTTCAAAATGGCATTTTACTGGCTGCAATTTTGAACAAATATTTTGCTCCTTATTTGAGATTAAAAAAACTGAAGTGTAAATCGACTTTTGTTGCCGACCATACAGTCTATTATACAAGAGACTCTCATCTGTATTATTTTACACGTCTGTGAACATAAACAATGAAACAAATATAAGATATTAATGGAAGCATTTGTCTATAACATCTTTCTCCTATCATTCAGGAATTAATAACACCGCCGCAGCAATAATAAAATATCTATTTTACCAGTGGCTCGGTTCTTTGAATTTGAACTTTAATCCGATTACCGAGAAATTGGTTTAATATCCGAGCCTTCTCTAAAAAGCTTAATTATAAAGTGAAAAAAATCATGATATAAAATGGAATCTTTATAAATGCCACAGTTAATTTTTTTTTTCGCAAATACTGTGCTGGTTGCATGGAGAAATTTATTCAGTTTGATGGACTTTACCACACCCTTAAATGTGACTTCGATAAATGATAAATGATAAATTTGTACACTAGGCCTCTGTTGACAGCGGTTTAAAGCGCCAATTTTGAGCATTTTTTGCGGGCTCTAGTGCTTATTAAAATAATATATCATCAAAAAGAAAAACATAGGGACATACAAGTAGTTAATATTTATTATTCTGTAAAAACTCGTTTCTATAAGGTCATTAACTAGAAAGAAAACAGGCGAGAGCGTTTCTATGGAGAAAAGACGGGGACGGGGACGGGGACGGGGACGGGTCGGGTCGGGTCGGGACGGGCGGGTTGTGCATGTTTCTAGATCAAAATGGTTGAACACTGAAAACATCATTGTTTCGGTGTGTGAGAAAGATAAAGCTATAGGGCGCATATCATCTTCCCTATTTCGCCACGGAACAGTGGCTTTGACACTTTAATTACACGACCCCTTAAAAAAAGTACAGTAGGCTGCACGTCAGAGTTAACACTTTGACCTTGAGCTGGCTAAGCGTAGTAGAGACGCCAGCATATCAAGCTACCCAAAACTGTAAAATTTTCCCAATCAACCTTGAACCTTATGCTGTAGCGATAAAGTTGAAAACCTATTGAATAAATTTGACAGATTGTAGTAGCTTGATGTGCTGGCGTCTGAACAAAGTTTCAATAGAATAAGAGGCCAGCACATACTGGTTTTGCTTTCACCGACGTGCCTTACAATAATCATAAACTTTATCGATTTACCTAGTATTGTGTTAATAGTCTCCAATTTTAAAATTCAAAAACGGTTCATTGGCAAAGTTACTTTATTACACAGCCAGACATAAGTGACAACACACTTGCTTCGTAGCTCCAAGACGACTGCCCGTCCTTTCTTATTGGAATATAAAGTAAAACTCACCAGTACACAACTGACTTATTAACGCCATTTTGTCACAACTATCGGTAGTCAAAATTTAGCTTCTAAGAATTTCAAATAGCAGTAAAAATACTAAATATCAAAACATATTCTGAAAATACGAGTTAATTTTTTTTTTTAATGAAAGGTACATAGATTGAACAAATCGCAAAGGTTGAGGTGAAGAAAAGGATGCCTGGAAGGATTTGGGGGAGGCCTTTACTCAGCAGTGAGACAATGAAGGCTAAATAAAAAAAACAGTGGCACTCCAGGAGTGCCGACAGAAGTGAATACTTGGAAAAACATAGTAATTTTATAACAATGTCATTCTTCCCAAAGAAAATATACCGCGCGTTGATGTCTTTATAATGGCCAAAACTTAAAACAGAGGTATCCGTTACGGTAACTGCGTTGCGAGTTCAATGGTTTTTTCCCATCTCAATAAATGCCCAACGCGCTCAAGAAGTTTTCAGTTCAATAAAAGATTGAACAATATTTAAAGTTTAAGTTTAAACAAACTTCCGTAATTATCGATTAGTTTTAGAAGAATTGATAAATTATTTTCAATGAAGGAACCGAAGGTATCATGATAATGTGCAACATTTATTTGAAATTAAAACATGTATTCAAAACCAGGTATCACACTATAAAGTTACCAAAAGATACGCAACATTATCAAATTATCGTTTGGATAAACCAGTTTACAGATAATGAAATTATCCATTACCCGGATGTTATAAAACATACCTAAGTGGGGTATTACTGGTCGCTAACGAGATTGTCACCAAAACTGGAGCTTCCTGAAAATGTCGTTCGGGCAAAGTTTGGTAAGAAAATTTGCTGTGTTAAAAGATGGCAGAATGGCACTATAAAGCGACAGGTGGCCTGTTGCATTCCCCTTCATATTGAGTTGTCTGAACCTTGTTTACTGACTTTATCCTCAAATATTAGGCAGTTTATAATAAAAAAAAAACTCAACGCAAACCATTTATTTCAATTAAAGCAATTACAGGCACTTTTGGATTGTCAAGGGATCGGTCAGTTAGAAAGATAGCTAGTTGCCCAATCCAAAGGTAGAAGGTTCCTTACAGAAGAACGGGCAAGAAACTTCACGGAAACTCTTTTACATCAAAATATTTTTACAATTAAGTAATTGGTTACAAATTAATCTGATAGCTAGTTTAGGTCGTAATATTCAATGAAAATCGTTTCCCACGATAGGTATATTGCTAAATAAATAGTCAAAAATATATATCATACTAAACTAAACAGTAATTTGACAAGATTGGCACGAAAAATCGACGGGCTGCGCCTAATTAAAGGAACTCGTAAAACCTGTTAAAAAAAGTAACGTAAAATGTTTATTGTCACAAATGAGAGCGTTCACAAAAAGGTACATATATAATATTTTTTGGTATTGAAACTGATTCCCAAACTAAGCCTGGCAAGTATTAATGCCATCATGATTCCAGTGCGGAAATGGGATGGTGCTATTGGTCATGTATAGCTCCGTCTCTTTCTTACACTGGAATCGTCATGGCATTAAACCGTCATAATACGGCACCACGGCTTGTATTTTGGGAGTTTCAGTCATTAAACGTGGAGCATTATTTATGGAAAATAATATTGCTTCGGAAAACAAATTAACTTCCGGCGATCTGTGGTTGAACGTAATACTAACTAAGCTGTATTAAAATGAATTACCGAAAAAGTAACACAAAATCACCGAAAAAAAATTTTTGAATTTAACTAGCAAAAAAATACTAAACTTCCAAAAAAAATACTAAACTTCCGACAAAAATACTAAGTTTCCAAAAACATATTTATGAACGAGCTCGGGGTTACCACCTCGAGCTTAGGTTTGGTTAGGTTACTTTCAACCCTTTACGTAGAAATAGGAGCCTCGCGAAGTGGGGCTACATCGACATAAAATGCAAGAGCGAACGTATGAGAATTAGAGTGATTGATTAGAGACTCATAGTTTTCAGTAGACCGTAATTTAAGCTGGTAGAAAAGTATATATAGCAATAAACAGTCATGTTTATTTTTCGAAGATTTCAGTATCTCATTCGGTCGTTTCGTCATTTTTATTCGGACAAAAGTAGTCGGAAAGTTAGTATTTTAGGCAGTATAATAGATTTAATATTTTAAGTAAGGACAATTCTTATTTTTTTGTCGGAGCTTTTATTACTACCCATTATTTATTAGAAAATCATGTAAATTATTACGTATACCTAACATTTTTCATTCGGTGTAGAGAGACGAGGTAGGATATCTAAACGGATTCGAGGTCATTACCTTGAAGACAGCTCTCTGTGCTCATTCCAGAGGCAGTAGCGTTGTCTTGGGAGCCCGAACCCACACTGTGATTCAGTAATTTATTATGCTTTGACAGAGGGCATAATAAACAGTTTTAATGGTACAATACTCCGCAGAGTGGAGCAGGTATGAGCCCTAAGTGCCATTGAGTCCTGTGGAGGGAGATTGGTGGATAGTAAAGAGAAACGTAAGTATACTGTTTTCTTAAGATTTAAAGTTAGGATATTATTTGAAAGCCATTTCATCACTGAGTTTAGAGCAAGTTCCGCGTACCTATGTTAAACGGTACAGCAAAAGACTGAAGTTTAACTCAAAATGTTTTGCATAAACGGCAGCGTGAAGGCCTCAGGTACAAAGCGGCGATATTAAATGCACTTCAGACGCGTCTGTAGTAGCTGCACGGGTACGACGAAAATTTACAGGAAATTTGCGCGAATTTCCGCGAAAACTTTGTCCAGGCTGATCATCTCGAAATCCATTTATAGTACGCTGCATCTTTATTTACAATGGCGTGAATCGAGGAGACTTGATTGATTTGGAGGACATGATTTGGATAATGAGTTGCCGGTACCCAATGGCGTATCACAGTTTCCATCACAATCCGAATGATTTTAAATGAAATTAATAATGTTTGAAAAAATTGTGTGTTCAACAACGTAAATAGCGCAGTGTATATTGTGAAATTGTCGTCAAATTAACGGATTTTGACTATTCCACAATATTATGCACTGCGTACTTGTATCTTTGTACACCAAAACAGACATGAATTTGACTTGTTTAATGATGTTGTAACCAGACCCAGCTGCAAAGTATATCTTAATGTTCCTAGGCGTAGAATTAAATTGCTTTCTAATAATGTATACTGCATCTCCGTTAGTGTTTATAACAAATTACCTGATGGCTTCAACACTTTCAGCCTCAGAACATTTAAATGTAAATTATTTAACTTTCTTTTAAGCAAATGCTATTACTCGACTGTAGATTTTATGAATGATAAATTAACCTAAATATTTGACAATATTGCCTATAAATCATATTTTATCTCCTTGACCTTATTGAATTTTGACTTATATAATTAATCTCTTTTACAACTATTGTTCAATATATTTAAATTATTTGTAATTGTAATTCTAATCATTAATCATTTAATTTTAATGTAATGATGACCCATAATTTTACAAACCATATTTGTACGCCGAACACGGCAGAACATTATGATCGTAATAGGTACATAATGCAGGCTAAATGTGTAATTATAACAACTTTGTACAATATTCTGTCAAATAAATGCATTTGTATTCCGTTATTTGTTGGGATTGTAGGTTTGTTACGCATTTGTCCTGCGGGTTTCTGCTTCGATAATGGTCCGTTGTTCATATCACTCGTTCATTTGAATAACCCTTTTCTGTTCGGGTTTGAATCCTTTTTTTTATTTTGAAGAGGACATCTATGAGTGTTGAAAGCATTCTAAACCATAAAGCTTACTCCGCTTTAATATCAAAATGAAGATAAAAATTGTTAGTTTAGCCAGAAAGTAGTTGCTTAGTTAGAAACTCCTCAACTGTTTGTTACATACATCTAAATACGTATTATGAATACAACTGCGCAATATAAAATTTTAAATCCAACCGAAATCTCTAGATCACCAAAACATTGTTGAATAGAGAAAAAAAAATTAAACTGCTGAGCCCTTAAACTTTCACGCACAATTATAATTCCACTATCTACCCCCGTTAGGTTCGTAATTTAGTTATTAAATACTCCGACCAAAATTTTCAAAGGTTTCAGAAAAAAACTCTCGCATGCTCTGCGATGGAAACTCTAATTGTATAATACTTACTTTTTGTTTCATAAAAGTTGAGCTCTCAATTTCGGTAACCTCCGCGAGTTTCTATGTGTTGAGTTATACGTCAAACTTTCCCCTAAGCATTGCAAGTACGTTTATACGTTTTTACGAAATATCGTAAAAACGTATTTATGTTCTCTTTGTAGTTTGGTACGAATCTACATTCAGACTACGATATTTAAAAGTGTTCTTTAAGGCTACGTATGCACTTACAAGTGGCTTGCTTCTAGTGACTTAACAACCTTCGATACATTCTAGGCGATAAGAGAAGGTGCCAAGTGCACAGTGCAGCCGGTTGCGAAAATTCTAGACCATTCGTTTCACTTCACTATTCACAAAGTGAATCGCTAAGCTCTTGACGCTAAGTGAACAACCTGTCAGTGCGTATTGTAGCGTTACCTCTGCGGGTAAAACTATTTTTTTCAAATATTGACTGTTTGTTTTTAATGTTTTTTTATCACATCTATTCAAAAAGAGCTAGTGTATTCTTTCTAAACAGAGACTAAAATAGCTCTTTAATCCCTAGAGGGACTAAAAGTGATTTGAATTTGGAATGTGGATATTGTTAGTAAAAGTTAAAATCACCAAAAAGATCAATCACGAACATTGTATGAACAAGTAACAGGTTGTAAAACGTGCGCGAGGAAAATTAAAAAAAAAGTTTGTGAAATAATTTAAAAACGCGTGAAAAGCATTTTGCCTTCGTTCGTAATTGTTTACTCAAATAAGGATTTTACTTAGTTTTATAAAAAATGAATATGT
This sequence comes from Luperina nickerlii, assembly GCA_963855955.1. Lineage (NCBI taxonomy): Eukaryota > Metazoa > Arthropoda > Insecta > Lepidoptera > Noctuidae > Luperina > Luperina nickerlii. Next base: position 8,685,374 of record OY979662.1, read on the forward strand.
CTTTCTCAAGTTGTATGTAAATAAATAAACGTACTAAGTATTCTTATTCATAAGTTGCAGTTACGTATTTTTTTATAGAGGGCGATAAAAAGTAGAGTGTCCACCGGGAGCAGCACTATTTTAAGCTCGAGTGACGTACCTTGTATCCATCGCTGTGCTCGGGATTCTACTCTAGAATCCTTCGCTCCGCTCTGGATTCAAAGAAAAACTCTCGCCTTCAAAATAACTGTTTGCTCCCTTAGCAATCTATTATTTCAAACGAATTCGTTTTTTTGACATGACAAGTAAGTAAGTCATATTTGATTAGGCATTTTATTTGCTAGCTTGATGGTTTTTGAACTGGTTTGACCTGATATATTTTGATGATTCCTGGTAACCTGCTCCCGAATTGCTGATATTATTCAACCATGCACTAATTCATGCCAGCGTGCAATATTTAAAGCCTTGATGTCGAGCTCCGCATCATAAGCTGACCACAATATAATATGGTGTAACGTTTTCTCCAAAACTGTTGTAGGGCCAGTGAAAAAGGACAATTTGCTTTTTTCCCGTATACCGGATCCTCTACTGCTTTACGAGTCCAAAGCATAATCCAACCTAACTGCAGTAAAATACCAATTCCATTTTTTTTCTTGCTAACACTAAAGCTTCCGGCCTTCTTTATCTCAGGACAACTTAGCTATTGTATTTTATAATGTTTTTTTTTTTGGCGTTCTAACGAGCCTAAAACCCGATTGCAAACTGGTTAAAATTCTATTTTTTTTTGTCCTATAAAATATCCTGAATTGGAAAAACTCTCCTAATTCTTCTTTTTTTCAAATATTTTTTTCTACCAACAATTGTAAAAGTAATAAACCTCCTTTTTTATAAGTAATTAGATTTCTTTTAAACATCTAACGAAATTGATTTTTGAAGTGAAAACTTCTTTAGCGGCGCTGTGTACTTTTTTTGGAATGGGTAAAAACTTCTAAATTCGCGTCAGGTCACGTGACCCTGATCGAAAATTCGTAAGACGTAAGACGTAAAACGTAAGACGCGCGTTGTTGAGGACAGCGCCATCTATGCACATCGGGAAGAACTACGAGGGCCTCGCGTACTAACTACGTAGTTCATCCAACAACGACGAGATGGCGCTGAACCACGGATATATAACTGACGACGAGCTCCATGCGAGACCAACACCACGAACTGAAGTCTATCCTGTGTGCTTATTTGTAAATCTGAATAAATTCCTTTCACGAGAAGAATAAACCAGTCACTTTGGTCATCATACCTGATTTGCAAAAAACCCTATAAAATAAGGAACACACCTTAACACGCGTGTTTTGTTTATAAGACGATTCACAAAATACACTCGTAATTGTTCAAGTTTTCACTTCTGTCGGCACTACCGGAGTGCCAGTGTTTTTTTTTTTGTGTCACCCTTTGTACAGTTTCTTTATTTATATCTGTAATTTATATGGTGTACATAATAGGTAATAGGTAATACGGGCTGGTGTCCGCAACTCCACGTCAATGCGCGTATTTTGCGTACATAATAAAGAGTATTCTATTCTATTCTATTTACAAAAACTATTCGTTTTTTATTTAAATTATTGGATTATTTTTATTTTCGCTACAGTATGTCCTTATTAATGAAAAATAATTGCTCCAAAGCTTTTTATAAAGCGAGCCAAACCACTGCAATAATTAAAATTGAAACTGAAAAGGAAATCATCTCCGATAATATTATTTCCGTGCAAATATGAAATATTTAATTAAAGCTACCTTTGAACTCGATGCAAATATCAAGTAATGTAATTAATCAGCAGGCGACTTGCTCGTAAATATATATATAAAATAAAAAATAAAACAAATATGATTAATGAAGTTCCATTTTCCCGTTATATTTGTTTTAATCTTTCACAAAACTGAACGAATATTTACGCATTAAAACTTCAAAACCCTTTATATTTTCAGATGAACAAAGCCTTTCTTTCCTTTAATAATTCGGATTCACGTTGTTTTAAAATACGAAGTAAATTTTACAATAGATTATGCAGAGTCTAAAAAGAAAATAGTAAGGCAGTTTCACGAGATATTGTGGACACGCTTGACAATAGCACCAATTTTTTTCAGGTACTATGTAGTTAGACACATAGCTTTAAGTTTTTGATAGGAACCAACTCCTTCGTCGCCCATCTTGAGTTTTATGGCGGCCATTTTGAATTATAAGTATATTGAGACTGTAAGTCATAAAGTTACCGGTTATCGGTCGGGTCGGATCGGGTTATCGGTTGAAAAACCTTCTCCCTTCACGCATAAAGCCAATGCTTGTACAGTCCCTAATATTTCCCATAATTGACTATGGTGATGTATGTTACTATGACCTTAATACAGATCTCCTCAATAAACTTGACCGTCTTCTCAATAAATGCATTCGATTCGTTTGCAATCTTCATTTTCATTTTTTTATGACCACGTATCCGAGCACCGGCTGCTTTTAAAATGGCATTCTCTTTAATTCTCGACAAATCTACTGCTCCTTCTTATATGACTTCCCAAATTCAATATTTATGCTCTGTTCTCTAAAAATCTTCATTCTACCAACAATCGTCTTCTACGATGTCCTTCTCAACGCTCTGGCTTCATTCAATTTTCTTTCTTTGTCCAGGTGGTCTTTCTTTGGAATGCGCTCACTCTGAACATCAGGACGGCAACCAGTCAGTTATCTTTTAAAGTGAAGGCATGTGAACATATCCGTCGGAAGTTGGCCGTAACATCCCAGCGCTGATTTGCTGGATTCGTATTCTCCTCTACTGATAATGTTTATCTCCTGACAGTTCATTATGTTTATATGTAGGTACGTATCTATCTATGTATTAGTATTTATTCTTGTATTTTATAGTCATTTCCTAGCTATTTATCCCGTATGTTGCACCTGCCATGTTTTGTCTCTGCATCACCCTAAGGTTGACTGGTAGAAAATGCCTCAGGCATTAAGTCACAGTACAGTTTTTTTTAACTTGTGCATAAAGTTTTAATAAACAAATAAAATAATTATAAATTCAACATTAATGACTAATATTTTAGTAACAATATAATTATAAAAAAGAGTGTCCACGGAGTTTTTTGCCCATTCTTTGCCATTGGTTAGGTACCTATGCTAAGCTTTGGAATGTGCAACTAGCTTCATTTCTGACTGACCGACTTCTTGAAAATTCAAAAGTGCCTGTAAATGGTTTAATTGAAATAAATGCCTTCTGTTTGAGTAATGAGTAGTTTGTTCCAATTACGGCTACGTACAGGCGCTAGCACAAAAAGCTTCTACAATCTGTCAAATTTCCTTAATAGATTTTCAACTTTATCGCTAAAGCATTAGATTCAAGGTTGATTGGGAAATTTTTACAGTTTTGGGTAGCTTGATGTGCTGGCGTCTGTACAATAAAAAACAATTTTGCATATTTATGAGATAAAAAGCTTGTAACAACAAAGGGCGAGAAGAAAAACTCGCAATTCAATAGTTTGTTGACGGTACTACAATTTAAATAGTGCTTCGGTGATCTTTGCTCAGAATAGTACAACAAATTCCAAGGTAAAAACGAAAAAATAATTGAAAGCGCGGTTCAGACAGGAACCCCCAGTAATTGTAGGCGGGTAACGAACGCGTGAAAGCAAAGCGGATATGTGTCTGCCAATGGCTTGCAATGGGCCGGGCATCATTTGTTTGTGCAGACGACGTGAGCTTGTATTTACACACACGAAATATTAAGTTTTAAGAGGCGAAGGATTTAATAATAAAGGAGTTTATTTATAAACGATGATTAAAGCTAAGTGACGTTTAAACGTAAAAAAAATACGGTTAAATAGTCACTAATTACTACTTAACTTTAAGCAACGTTTTTGAATAAAGGGGTTAATTGTAAAGAATATGCTAGCAAAGACGTAATAATAAGATGACATCAAGTTTCGTATTTTCGTAAACGGTGAAGGAAAACATCGTGAGGGAACCGGCATGTCCTAGAACCAAAAATTCGAAGACATGTGACATCCGCCAACCCGCAGAGGCCCGCGTGGTGGATTATGGCCCACTCCCTCTCACAGAGAGGAGGCCTGTGTCCCATCAGCGGGGGCGTTATAGGCCGATAATGCTATGTTTCGTATTTCATTAGGGCAGAGGTGTATACTACCTACAGGTACCCACATTTTACCAGTTTTGTTACATGAAGGGGGTAAGGCCATTGCCATTAGACGGGAACAAATCCAGAAACATACCGACCGACTTGCGAATAAAACCCAGGACGTCATGCTCAGCAGTTGCTCTTGCTATCTAAACCAACGAGGCACTCACATACACACACTGAAAAAAAAGAATTGTTGAATGTACTAAAGTAGCGTAGGTTGAGTAATGAACTGCCATAGTCAACCCTTTTCATAGTTAATTTTACCTTTTCATAGTTAATTTTACTATAACAAGAGTGAATTTAACAAAATCCATTGGTAAAATCAATAATTTCGTGTGTAGGACCTATATAACCCGCGGATTTGATAAAATTTACGCGGAATTTAGTAAAATCAATCATTCTTTTTTTTTCAGTGCACATGAAACATACTTGTATTTTTTAAGCCATTAACACCACATTAACACAAACGTAAAACAAAGGAATAACTCACAGTATGTTTTTACAACAGTGAAGAATTCCTCTAAAATTCGAATTTCGAAACGATCAAAATACCAGGCAGTAACGAACATCAATTAAAACGAGTGAAAACCTAAAACGCGCTGTTTTTACAAACTTTGAAAGATGCTTGCTTTGACAGGTTTCAAACATTTTTATTAACAATTTTGTTGCTCCTCGCTTTTGCCAGCACCAGTCACTATCGTGTTTCTGATTTTTATTGAATTATTTACTTACTTTTCAAAGAAAAGTAAGTAAATGATTTCGCCGGTCGGTTTTCGCCGTCCGCTTTTCCGAATTCAATTCCGTAAATGTTTCTTGCGTTTACTCAACTATTTTTATTCACTCATGGCAGGTTGGAGCAACTAATAGCTGATGAATCCGTGTTAATAAATTGAAATATATGGCACGTAGTAATACTGACTGAGATAGCTCAGATTTTAATTAAATTATGTCGCAGTGCAATATCTATTTGACTATTAATTTTAAGATCTGAGCATTATTGCCAATGTTTAGCACAAGCAAATGCGGTTTATGGTATTTCAAATGAATTAATATTACGTCGTTACAGATTGGATCTTTCACCATTACCTAAAGTAAAATCGATTGTAGTGGCTGCTACGCTGTTAAGCCGTAGCAGTCTACGAGGCTACGGCGTAACCGCGTAGCAGCCACTGCAATCGAAGTGCAAATTAATGCCGTGCCAATTACTACAATTATGACTCGTAGCACCAAAATATGATGCTTCGAGTCATACTTAATTGCTATATATTGCTAAAGCATAAGGTTCAAAGTTGATTGGGAAAATTTGACAGTTTCGAATAGCTTGATGTGCTGGCGTCTGTACGACAAAACGTTAGGGGGGGACAGTCAGGCAATAGAATCGCATACAGCACCCTCATTGCGTAACACAAATATCAATCTCAATCTGTATCATTTTGAAGGATATTCCTAATCCATTGCTTCATATGTTCAAAAAATATGTCTGTTCAACAACGTAAATAACGCAATGAATCTTGTTGAACTGTCAAAATGAAACGCGTTGCTACTGATAGTGTGCTACGCAATTACCCCGCAGGTCGGCAGCGACATCGATGCGCTACCTGTTGCCATGGATTCAGCACATGATACTGAACCCCACGTTAAAATTTCTCGACGGTTATCAAAAAAAAATCTGCTGTCTCATAGAATAGGGGTGTTATTTAAGGCAGCTTCTTTAAAATGTCATTCTCGTCTTCAAATATATATTAGTTGTCTAATGAATTAATAGGTCAGCGACGAACTTTTAGCGTCTAAAAAACGGTTTTCAAGCGACCATATATTGTAAAACAAGCTACTGTTAATATGACGCAGCATGGCATTCTTAAGCAACTAAATTTGTGATATGTCAACACCTTGCCAGCTTCTAATAAATGCATCAACTGTATCTATAAAATAATTTCAACGTACTCTAATTTCATATAGTCACTTATATTTTTATACGTTAGCATAAGTAATTAATTAGTGAATCTACTATAATTGAGCATAAAATTTCCTTATTATTGTCATCAAATAATGGTAAATGAAAGCTCTAATTTCGTGTATCATCTATCTATTTATTGTAAACTAACCTCAAAACACTTTAAAGTTGCTTCTGCATCATCTCCGGCGCTGTGGGAAGTGCAACCCCTCCGCCCTTACGTAACAAAGGATAGGCAGCCATGCTCACCTCTGCCTCAGCCGCTACGGCTCGCCCGGATGTCTATGCTTTGTTACAGCGGGAGGGGGTTGCTCTCCCTTTGCGCCTCCGGTTTTTATATACACTAGGGGTAGCAGCCAAAAGACTACGTGAAGTCGGGGGTGCCCCGATTCGATTTTGGAACAGATTCGACCTATTCAAACCATGAAGTGTCCCCCAGTGGTGGACAACGAGAATCATTTTTAATAGTTGTTTCGCTGTCCCAGTGGTGGTCAAACAAGAGGTGGACATCGGGAATAATCGGTGATTGATGACTTGACTATTATACCTACTGCTAATTTTCATGATAAAAGAATATGATTTATTAATTTAGTTGTTGAATAAAAAAGTTTGATGGCTTTGATGGCTAATTTTGAGGCTGGAATTGATGTTGATTTCTAAAATATATAAAGTAAGTAGCCACTTACAACATTAGTCGCTGAGTTATCAATTCAGAAATAAATATATTTATCGGTAGCTCTGAGTCATATTAATTTACGTTCGTAAATTGTCGCTGGTTTTTTGATGTTCTGTTGGAATAGTAAAGATGATGAATTAATATAATAGAAGCTGTTCTATTAACTCTTTGCCTACATACAAAAAAAAAAAGACGTTAGGTTGCAGGTGCTAAAGAAAACTTTTGTTGCTGCACTTATAATTTCCCATAGAGAAGTTCAATTTTATTTTAATTTATTCATTTATTTAAGGCGACACAGGCCCATAGATAAATACCTAAACATACATATTTTTACTATGAAATAGTATTTTACTAGCTTGTTCTTGTGCTGTTCTGTGGTAAGCGACGGAACACAACGTCCTGCTGCCAGAAGTCTTCTGTTCTTCTTCTTGCAATACCTACGCGGTCAAAATGCATGGAACAGAACATAATATAACAACCGACGAAAAATTTCTACGCAGGAAGGTAAAAACGCCCTGCCACTCTGTACAGTTTCGGGAAAACGCTGCACCGTTTAGCTTGAATTGAGCCGAGCCCTGCCGACTCGAACATGATGTAGTGAGGGTGAAGTGAGGGTGATAGGAGGATGCCAAACGATGTTTGCCGGTTCGCACGAACCGAATTAAAGCCGAGTATGTCTATTAAATTGCTTCGGGTCGGACAAATGAATAATCACGTCACCATAAATTCAATCCCTGTCATGTGCACGAATATTGTTATGACGATCATATTTAATTATATTGAATCGAGCAATGTTCGAGCTTCAATAGGAAGGCTTTCCGGGATGGTTCAGCCTAGGCTACACTGGCCAAACAAATATGTAAAGCCAAGGAAATTAATTTTGCAAACGAAATAGTCGCTCAAAATCAGCGCTCCATTCTGTCTCGTAAAGGGATTGGACACGATGGCCGTGGCCGTTTTGCGTGGATGTGACGCATATTTTCCCCCAACTTTTTATTTTTTGTGTTTGTGTTTTGTCTTTGCGTCATATCTTACCGCAAATAAACGTATTTTCGGTCATAAGTGTCTATCAAATTTACTACCTAACTTAAATTATTGAGAAATTCAATCTACAACTGCCTTTTTTGATAGTTGTATGAAATGTCTACATCTAACACGACAAATTGACGCAGTGTGTCAATTTCATACACAATCAATGTCCCAGACTATACGATTTAAGGAACACCTGTAAAAACATACTCTGCTTTGAAAGCAAAGCTGCTTAAAAACCGCATTAAAGTTTAAGCCATTTAATAAAGCTTGTCAAGGGTGCTCAGAATGTAAGCACCCTTGAAAAGCTTTATTAATGAATCACGATGCATTTTTTGGCTGGGATCAGCTCTGCGCTCTGGAATTATTGCTGCATTTTGTTTTCACGCACTTGTTGTGAATGTCCCGAATATTGAAAATGTATTTTCGAGTTCCATGGAAATGCGAGGCTAGTAACGTATTGAATTACAGAAAGGATTTTGGCAATATTTGGGAGAATAGCATTTTTGGCGCACTTGTGTGTTTATTCGACATAGGGGTTCTGGTCACTGCATTGTGTGTGTTCACAATGCAGTGACCAGACCAAAGAAAAAAATGCGAAATCATGATTGGTTTTGCGTTTTTTTCTTTGTACAGTTATTTATTTAACCTCTTATGTATACACACCATAGATACCCGAGTACACACATAACTACGTGATATTATGATGATTAAACATGACGGACTATCTTCTTTATTAGATTACTTCATACGCTACCTGTATCTACGAATTCATAATGTTAGTATCAACTAAATATATAACGTTCAGTGAATACTAACAATGATGACAAAAATCACACAAAGAAAATGTCATAGACACCAATTTTATTCTGCTGAGATTTTCTGAATATAAGGTAAAGTACAAACAAAGTCGGCTACAGACTTCATTTCCCAAGAATTGAGTTTGTGGCAGGTAATGCCGTGATTGTTCATTTTCCTGTTCCCTATTGTTGTGGTTTGAAGTTTATTCCGAACAGGATATGATGCGTAAGATAATGCTATTGTGTGTGACGGACAGCTGACGCAAATACAAATTCTAGGAAAATTTTCAATAAATACACAATATTCAGACACTTCCCCTCATACAGCGTAGGCTTTTGTATAAGAGAATTTAGTCTGATATAATTTATCGGTGAAATGGCTGATAAAATGTTTACGTATATTTTGTTTTTACCCGCCAACATCACGCCCGCATTCCAGGAAGGGTAGAACAGACTAGAGGTGTAGTAGGAGCGAGCCTATTAACATCAATCGGGCACAAATCCAGATTCCGGGCTGCTACTGAGAATTCCCGGGAAAAACCCAATAACACTTTGCCCAACTTAGGATTAGAACCTAGGATCTCACGCTCAGTAAAACAATAATACACCAACGACTGCCTCGTTGGTCTTAGTTTTTTTACTAATTAGACCAAAATTAAATATGTTTTTAATTTCATAAAACCGCGTTGTATAATGTTCTTGATATTTACGCAAAGTTCTTACAATGTATGTCGAAGTAACCCAGTAAGCGCGGCGCCACGCCACTAAGCGTTAAATCCGTCCACAAACTCGGCTCACAAACAATACAACGACAACGCTTGTAAGGAATTGTTCTGGTTTTATGAAGTGGGCGGTTTGAATGATTCTGTCATTTTAGTATACGAATGAATGGGAAGGAATAGTATTTCAGCCAGATTAAATTCCTTATTTAATTTTCCCACAATTGTACAAAACATGCACTGAAAAAATATTTTCTTACTGCACCACATTAAAGCGATTTCATTATGACTTACTGACTTTATACAGTAAGAAGAAATGTTTGTAAAACAGTAAAAGTCAAAACAGTAACTTTTAATGATTGAACATACTATTTACTAAAAACAACAACAAAAAAAAAGAAAAACCACCATTACTGTAATGTAAGTAAATTTCAATGGTTTGAACGATAACACCAAATGAATAAAACAGTTAATTTTATGACCTTTTAGCTACTTAAAACGTTAAAGTTTATTTAAAGCAGTTCAGGTCAATGTTTTTTCATTTTTATTTACTGCATATTTCTTTAAAGAAAAAACAAAAATAATTGTTAAATTAATTGGAAATAGTAGTCCGGTCTTAACTGTTCGACTTCTGTCATCCACACAATACAAGTAGATAGAACGTGCTTCATTGTTTGATATAGAGCAGTGTTGGCACAGTGGTAACGGCGACGACGACTTTCGAGTGGTGGGTCGTGGGTTCTAATCCAAGCAGGCTTTACTTTGTGTACATCTTTTATCACCACTGCTCTCAAAATGGTGAAGGAAATCATCAATCATCGTGAGGAAACCGGCAAATGTCCTAGAACCTAAAACTCGAAGACATGTGACATCTACCAACCCGCACTGGGCCCGCGTGGTGGATTATGACCCACTCCTCTCATTGAGAGGAGGCCTGTCTGCCTGACAATGATGCATCGGCTCACACTGAATCTCTAAGGCTAGGTGCAAACGAACCACCAGCCACAGCCACCGGTAGACCAGCGTCAAGCAGTTCACATGATTTTTCATACGTTTTGTATGGATTCGTCGCACACGTGTGGCCGGTGGCGGCCACCTGCTACAGCAGTACTCAACACCACAGCAAGGGGCGACAGCCACCTGCAGTGGTTGTGGCCAGTGGCTCGTGTGCGCTTACCCTAAAGAGGGTGATAGACGTACGAGCAAGCACGCGTACTTATGGCTCGACGACCTTTTTCGCTTGTTTGTCACCGAAAGTACGCGTACTTTAAAACCGCCGCGCAAAATCGGCGATCGTCGACGATCCAACCGCTAACCGGTTTGAAATCTTGTTCGTAGCTCGTTTTGGCTCGTACGTGTGGATGCACAACGCTTGTGATGATAGAAAATTCTCAAAATGAGTGATTTCCGAACTTAATCGCATGAACTGCTAAAAGAATTTTTAGATGGTTTCCGAACTAACCCCTGTCTTTGAAAAATAAGAAGCAATGATTACAAAGACAAAAACATGAAATGTCAACCGACGTCGAGCCGAGTAAGTACGCGTACATTAAAACCGCCTAGTTAAAGTTTGTACGTATAGACGTACAAACTTTATGTGTCTATGTGTCTTTATGTGTCTTTGTGTGTCTTTATGTGTGTAACATTATGTGTCTAAAGTGGGTGATAGCACCCACTTTAGACACATAACGCACATAATTTCCTAAATAAAATCGTCTCAGACGACAAGATCTGTTCAGGAGTTCTACTCCCTATGCATGAAATCCGTAGTTTCGGGCGAAGTTATGGGAGAATGCTACTCCCTATCACCTACGAGCATAAAATTAGTTTGGGGCCCGACCTAAGAATTAATAACACTACGATTTGACAGATGTCCCTACTCTCGATGTGTTTTTGCCCGGCTGTAAATAAAGTTAATATTCGTGTGTAGAGTTAATTCCAAAGTTTCAAACTACTTTTGGACGGGTCCGTATCTTCGTCACGAACTTTGAGAGTAGGCTCCCAGTCCATTAGTGACATTCGGCTCCGGCTGTTGACATCACTAATACGGGGACTATTGACAAAGCTCAGAGCGCTCGTGAAACTAATCCGGAGGCTAGCGTTTGCGAATTAATTGAGACTAATATTGTCCTAGCATGGACGTGCGAATTTTGAATATTCCAGGGAACTAACGTGGGAGCCGCATCTAAACAAACTTGTTGAAGTGTCTACTAACTAATAAACGTAAAATGAAGTTTAAATTCAACAATTTGCTCAACATTATTTGCTTTGTGTTTCACGCCGGCACTACTTAGTTTTAACGAGCAATGAAAAGTATGATTTTTATATTTATTTGGTGTAAATAAACAAAAATTTTGCTTCATTTTAATTATTTTTTGTCATCATTAACATATACAGGAGCTAGTTCATAAGTTTTAATTAAAATCGGATTATACTTTCTCATAACAAAATCAAACTATGTATTTTATTTAGTTTCTCTCTCTTTACCAACTATAAATCTTGCCATCAGTCTACCATTTTTTTTATCTTTATAACTTATTTTTATATACTTTATTACAAGCTTTTGGATGCGGCCGCGCCCGCGTGTTAAATCCGAACACCGCGTCGCATCGCATCGCCCGCCCCGCTATTAGGTACTTCGTTTTTGCTTAGCGTTCTTCTGACTTGTTTTCTTTTTACTCGGCTCCTAAGGGTCGCGGCATGGTGTAAATATGATGATAATAGCCTATAACTTTGCTCTGGAATTGGGCTATCCAATGCAAAAATAATTTTTCAAATCCCATCGGTAGTTTCAGAGAATGGCGCGGGCAAACAAAAATAATACAAGCAAAATCTTTTTAATATTAATTCAAAACAATCCCCTTCAAATTCAGAAGCTGTGACAAAAGAAATGAGTCTGATATTCTATGTGTACATTATTTTCAAAGAGCTGGGACTAACTCAAATTACGTTTAATACGCAAAGTCTCCGTTTTATGGTAGGTACATTCATAGATCTAGGACAAGACAGAGATACAACAGTTGGCCCTAATAATGAGATTTGAGTTTCCAAACGTTAAACGTAATTAGCGTTGCGATTGTCATTACTAAGTAGTGCTTCACGCAAAAATATTTCAAAGGCTTGGTCAAATTAGTTGTTTTATTAATCGTTTATAGAGCTATGAGGGTGGCATCGTGGTATACTCAGGCTATATAGAAAAGGGAGGTTCCTCCGACCAGGCGAGTGTCGTGTATGGTGGGCGGCAGCTACCCGACGCTTAAAATCGGACCGTTGTATATGCTAATCGTGCGGTAAACTCTGTTTGCGCGATGCAGGATTTTGCGTGACGTCAGTGTGATGCGTAGTTCGTATGTGACGACGTAAATGAATGTGATGTTAAAACAAAATTATTTTTTGCGAAAATGGATATGAAAGATGTAGAGCATTTTAATATTAAAATGCTTTTAGCTGTCATAACCATTTTCGCAAAAAAATATTTTGTTTTTAAAACCTTTTAAAACCGCATAAAACCTTTTATGACGACATTGTTTTTTCCAGTCCATTATAATAATTTATTAAATTGCCCCGATACATTACTAATTGCCTTTCTAACCTACATACACGAAAGAGTAGAAATCTACTTAAAATGGGCTACAGCATAGAGGCCAGGCTCGACGACGCGACGGGTTATTATATTGCCCTTTTTCGCTTACACCACAGTAAACATATTACAGTCGTCCAGCAGACTGACGATGGACAGCGAGGTCTCAATCAAATTTCCTTCGCTTCAACGTGTTTATTTTTATAGCGCTAAAGCGCTGGCAGGGTGGAATAATTTTTCTTTGGTGCCGAATCTACGAGTATGTACATATATACCGACTGCATCTTGCAATAACATTAAAATTTGTGTTAGTTCCGGTCTTTTACGTAGATACATATGACTATGGTTTGGTCGTAATACCTGTGGAAGGCCTACGTTTTCGAAATTATGTTATGCTTTAGTTTTTTAATACTGTAAATCGTAGGGGGAGGGGGGGGGTGAAATGCCACATCCTTATTTCTTTAATGAATAATAATACTTTTTGAAAAGCAACCTAATAAACAGATGAAACCAAGACCGATTAACAAGTTCATTATCCATACTAATATTATAAATTGGAAAGTAACTCTGTCTGTCTGTCTGTATGTTACCTTTTCACGCCTAAACCACTGAACGGATTTCGATAAAAGGCATTGATAGATTGCATCCCGGGGAAGGACATAGGATAGTTTTTATCCCGATATTCCCACGGGGTCGACACATATGCGGGTGAAACCGCGGGACGCTGCTAGTAATAAAATTAAAAACAAGTACTTTTCGTAAATCAATTAAATAAAACTGTAATGACCTAACTGTTTTAATCACATTCACTTTAATATTGTAATTAATAATGTTATAACGCTTTAAAGCAACGTTGATGACCGGTTTGGTCAGCCATGTAACCAAATACCGGATGTCATCTCTATAATATGTAAATGTGATTTTAATTTGAGGCAACTTTGATTTTGTGGTGAATAATTAGTTACTGATTTTGATAAAATATTTCAGACTAAGCCCATTTATTATGCTATATTGAAGTTTAAAAAAAAATATGATTGACGTGTAAAAGTGTTTGTACAAACCTAGTTACAGAAATAAAATCATTTATGATTCACTGTGTGCTACGATCGCTACGACTGGCTACGACGTAGCACGCGTTGGAAATTATTTCGTAGACGAAACTACGCTGCACCAGCACGGACCGCATTAACAATAATATTGTTATGATCATATTGAATAGTAACAATAAGGTAAAATACATTTAAACTAACTGCCAGACTAGAGGTCCTAACCCGAACGCGTCACAAATAAACTTTATGATTATGATTATGTCACGTAATCGTAACGTAAATATGAAAATTTTAATCGAAAACACAACGTTCCTATAGCATTTTGGTTTAATTTTTGACAAGCACTTTACGTATCAGATGGAATAGCATCTTAAAATTAATTAAACACTGGCTTCTGCCCGTAACTTCATCTGCTTGAAATTCCCTGGTCCCCGACCCACCCCATCACATCTCATCGCCTGTCCGCGCTGTTACTTCGTTTTCTATCTTACAATTTTTTCTTTTTGCTCAGCTACATTTGCTCCTAATGGTCCAAGCGTGATGTTAAACTAGCCTTACTCAAGAATTGGGGGTATCAAATGCAAAAATTAATTTTCAAATCCGACCGGTATGGGTAGTCTATTAACTTATTTTATTACAAACTATTTACACTAGATACTAAATTAAATGACTAACTAACTTACTATACAAATAAAAACAAAAATAAAGGAAAAACGACCGGTATGGTAGTTCCAAAGATTAGCATGTTCAAACAAAGAAACTCTAAAAAAGATTATGCGAAACGGGTATTTTTAATTTTAATATCGGTTGAATTTACGGTACGTTTACTCTGCAATACCTATTTAGATTCTAACCTCGACCTTCACACCTGTGTGTTTGCAGTTGAGCAGTCTAATTAAGCACCGTGTAATTAAAGCACCACGGTAGATGGCGCCACCGGCACCCGTTCGTACGAACCGACGCGGACGTCGACACGCATTCAAACTCAAACTCAAAGCATTTATTTCAATTAAATCATTTACAGGCACTTTTGAATTGTCAAAAAGTCGGTCAGTCAGAAAATATGAAGCTAGTTGCCCGCATCGCTTGGCATTCCGGGATGAAACCCCGCTACAGTTTTATTGTTAACAGTTAAATTTTTAGCCGAAAGTTAAGGCACGTACTAACGTATTACTAATAGTTGGACGCAGAAATTACAATATCGGTTGATATTAGATGACGTACGTTTTCGAATCTTTCATGGACTTTGTCCAATGAAACCATAATATGTTTTAACTTGTTCTTTACTTTTCTTTACATAATCACACTAATATTATAAAGGCGAAAGTTTGTGAGTGTGTGTTTATATATGTTTGTTACTTCTTCACGCACAAACGGCTGAACGGAATTGGATGAAATTTGTCACACAGATAGTTTATAACCAGGATTAACACATAGGCTACTTTTTATCCGCGATATTCCTACGGAATTGATACGTACGCGGGTGAAACCGCGGGGTGCAGCTAGTCTAATAATAAAGCTGAAGAGTTTGTTTGAACGCGCTAATCTCTGGAGCTACCAGTCGGATTTGAAAAAATCTTTTTGCATTTCATAGCCAAATTATTCAGAAAAGCTATAGGCTATTTAATATCATGCTAGGACTTTTAGGAGCCGATCAAAAAGAAAGAAGTCAGAAAGAACGCTAAGCAAAAACGAAGAGGGCACGGGCAGGCGAAGCGATGCGACGGGGTAGGTCGGGGGAACAAGAAATTTCACGCGTACGAAGTCGCGGGCAAAAGCTAGTAATATTATAAAACAAATAAAATTCAAAACGATATGCGCATATCGCGGCTATCGTTCCATGTCTGCTTGATAGTTGAGCTTTGACAACCGTCTTTGAAGCGGCGAATAAAAATATGTCGAAATTCTACATGTGCATCTTCGCGTGAGAAGGATAGTTTCACGCTGGGTGCCGCACAACCTCACCGATGCTCAGAAGCAGGCCCGGGTGGAATGGTGCCGTGATATGATAAACAAATTTGAATCAAGCTCGTCTCGGCGTGTTTACGACATCATTACAGGTGATGAGTCTTGGATTAATCAATATGATCCAGAAACGAAGCGCCAGTCGACGGTTTGGGTGTTTCAAAAAGCGGGATGTACAATAAAAGGCGCACAGAGAGGCTTCTTTTTTACATGTTGCCAGTAGGTATATAAAAATTTGTAATTAATAAAATTAAAAATGTTGCTAATGCAATAAAACCTGTACGTTTGGATTATTCTCAAACATAGTTATGCCGAAAACACCGGACGAACTTGACAGGTTGTGTTGATGTTTACAACCAAAGGTACTTTCGGTGATACTCCCAGCTCCGCAATGCTGCCAACGTTTCCCGTTCCGAAGTCCGAATAATATTTTTAATGGAAGGTAGATGTGAATGAAATGAAAAATAATAGATTTGCAATTTTATCACAAGAGAAATAATCTTGAATCGAATTTGTCTCAGTCAAATAATCAGAAATCTTCGCGAATCTTCCATTATTTTGCTGAGAAATTATAGATTCCCCGCTGAAACTTGCCCGGCGACCACGAACGCTCAAGTTCGCCATGAGCTGCAAAATGATAGATTTGCAATCCACTACAATATGAATGTAATTCAGCGAAATATGCAGCAGTCCTCGCGATTCTTCGTGTAATTTTACAGAGAAATTATAGATTTCTGTCAAAAACTTGCCCGGCGAACACGAACAATGGCAATGGCGCCAATTCCGGCCGACCACGCTAACGTGAAAACGCGAATCACACACCGCACAACTTTTCACGGGTTTCGAAGGACCACAGCCAGCATGTACAATAAAATGCTGGTTGATTTTTAGCAATTGAACTATATTTCCAGAATAGGTTTAAAAATTAGTACAAGAGCACAAACGTTCATGGGGCACAGAGAGAAGTTTCTTTTTTACATGTTGCCAGTATATAAAAACTAGTACATAATCAATCAAATTAAAAATGTTGCTAATGCAATAAAACCTGCATGTTTGGATTATTCTCAAACACGGGGGGAAGATTTTAATTGCGAGCTTTTTCAATTTGACTGGTGTCAATTCCTTTACGGAACCAAAGAGCATTAACGCTGAATGGTATACTACCAATTTCTCCGTTGTGAGCAATAAGCGACCAGACCAAACACAGGGCTCCGCGGGCTACTGCTCCACCACGACAACGCGCCTTCGCACTCCGCGCTCAAAAAAAGGGACTTCCTGAACAGCACGCCGGTCAAACTTCTGGGTCACCCACCTTACAGCCCTGACCTAGCACCGTGTGACTTCTTTTTATTCGAAAAATTAGCTCAAAGGGATACAATTTTCGTCGCCGGAAGATGCGCTGCCAGCGTTCGAGCAGGCTGTAAACGAGGTGTCTGCGGCGGACTGAAAAAAATGTTTCGAAAACTGGTTCAGACGCATGAAACTTTGTATAGAGGCTAGGGAGAGTACTTTGAAAAGATTTAATAAAAAAATATTTACCTATAGAACATTTATTTTTGTTTTCACAAAACTTCTGAGTGTTCCACGTAAAATTATTGTTTCTATTATTCTAATACGTAAAAGCGTCATCATCATTTATCTGAATGAAATTAAACAACTTAATATATCCGCATAAATAAACCAGATGTTAATCTAGAACATGGTATTATGTAGTTCCTCCAACTGCGAGTGACAAACGTCCAGCCAAACGACAAAAATTTGACTCAAAATCTTCGATCAATAATAGTACTATTGATCGAAGCTGAAAATTTTAATATTTAGAGGATTTATTAGTAGAAAAGAGCCCCAAGAACCGTACTACCAGCACCTTTGCTGACACCCCTGACAGCTTGACGTAAGATTCAGGATTAAATATTGAAAACAAAATAATTATTTAGGAAGCAATAAGCTAGTAGCTAATAACCAGTATAAAATTAAATTACTTGAGTATATTTCATCCACGTTGGACCAGCAAAACGTTTTACCGTAATTGCAAATGATATCAAAAGGAAATGCTCTATGTTAGTTAAACAAATGCTGGACTTCTTCGAAGCGAATAACTGTATCAAAGGATAAATAAACACGTGCATATAAGTACTCAAAGTACACTGAGAACGCAAAATAAAGTAGGAATATTAAGTGTATCTACATACGTTATAATATTGAGGAAAATCACGTTGCTTTGAAAATTACCCCACCTTGCCGTAATTGAATTGTAATTGGCGCGCATTTAATGTGGGTATTTTAATTCTGTTGAGAGTTACTTTGCTTTTTAGGGAAACAGGTACCTCCTCCTACCTCCGTACCACGAGTGACATATATTATACATAATACAAATATTGATAACACCTTAGTTGGAAAACGTAAATGATTTATGTGTAGGTATCCTGCAAGCCTAAAAGCATTGAGGTGTAATGTAAACTTGAACCTTAATGCCTGAAAGTCATTAAAAACTTTAATCAACAACGACACATGTTAACAACGTCCATGGTACGCAAAGGGAATGGTACGTTGCAATTTTTAGAAATTGGTCGAGTCGAGCGCCCGTCATGGACAAGATAAAACCTACAACACCCTTTAGGTAATGGCTTCTCGCTGTACACTGGGAGTGCAGAAAATGGAGCCAGCAGGTGTCATGCACACTTTCCCGAGGGCAACTTTAATCTCCCTTACCTCCTTTATCGGATGTTAAAAGATCCAAACAATAATTAATAAAACTTCAAAGCACTGTTGGATTTCAACGTTGTGAAGTGCAAAATAAAAGCCTCAGAAAGCTAGGCTTGCAATACTTTAAATGATAATCAATATTTCTTATTACTTACCCCTCATTCGCAAATCGCAATGTCTATAATCTACTTGTTTATGGATAATTGAAGGAAGTAGAACAGGCTGGAAAAGCTGAGAACGACATAATTCGATACATAATTCTACGTTTATAAATCGTTGGCATCACTTGTATACCTCGACTATAGCTACAAGTTTTCTTACCAGTGTGTTAACTTTAAGAAACGCCTATTTTTACGTAAACAGAGGTGGAGGTGATTACGTATCGTCATTATGGATCATTCCTTAAATCACCTAATGGCATAAAAGTGTATCTTACTATATTTTTATCTCGTTTAGCACGGCAGTTTTTAAAACGTCTTTTTTAAACAGGAGATTGTAAGATAAGCTTGACGTCTACAGACAGGTTTGATTCACACTAATCAAGAAAAATACAGATTAGTGACTGACAGAGTGTAGTCAGGTTGAGAGGTTTTGATTCTAGATTGTGTCTATCACATAATTAATTTATATGTCATGCCTTCACTTGTAATTCTTTTACCTATTGTGGTATAATAATTTTATTCTAGGTGCATCGTCTTCACGTATAATTATATAATTAATGTATATCTAAAAAATATTGTGAAACATTTTAAAAGAGTAACGGTGGAGTTTCTTTCCCATTCTTCTCCATACGAAACTACTTTTGTGAAGGGGCGACTAGAATCAATTCTATTTCATTGTACATTTTGACGTTCAAAAGTGTCTTTTATGTGCCAATTTGAAATAAATGGTTTGAACCAGGAGAACAATGTTTACTGCAGACTTATCCGTACTCAAATTTTCAAGAACACACATAAATCGTTCCTTATACTTGAAGCAAATTATTCAAAACAGCAATAGATAGCTCTCCAAACTACTCGACTGAATACCAAACAATTACGATCTCTGGCCCTTTACAACTCATTATAACATTCCTTGTACGCTCAGACCATAAAAATATTCATTCAGCATAAAGTTCCATTCAAACTGAACTGCTAACGAAGGCATATCATTCGTTACCGTAATGACGTGGCTTGTTATGCGTTGGCAGATGAACACATGTGAGCGCCCCTGGTGAGTTTCAGGGGCTCGCTATTAATTTCACCATCAAAAATGATCCGCAGTTTGAAAACAACGCTAATTGGTTTATTAGTAGGGGTTCGTTGCAATAGCCCGCAGCTAATATACGAAATTAAGGTTCGTGAGCACATTCGCAAGAAGCTGGCAGTATCATCACAACGGTAATATTTTCTCATTGTTTGTCTTATTTCTTTAGTAAGTATATTCATGTATTTATGTATATTTATTTGTGCTTATATATTTATATGTAATTAGATATATATTATATTCATAGTTTTAATAGGTTTATGCATATTAAAATATTTATTCCTCAATTTTCATGATTGCACCTACCACTGTTTGTCTCTGCATCATCCAAAGGTTGACTGGTAGAAAATACCTATGGCATTAAGTCCGCCTCTATACATTTATGTGCTTGAAGTATTAAATAAATAAATAAACGAGGATTTGTGTAAATAACAATCATAAGCCAGACGAAAGCTGATTACGACTTCTCTCAACGCCAAAATAAATTCCAAACAACAAGTTTATTTATTTATTTGATTTTATTTAACCATTTATGTACACACACATAAACATCAGTCAAAAAGAAAGGAACAGAAAAATACTTGCAAAACGTACGTTTTAATTAAAAGTGACGAAAAATTTTGGAAACTTGTTTTTAAGTCCAGAAAGATTAATGTTGAAATAATATCCGATGGAAGCGTAATAAAAACAGTACGTAACTGTTTTAAAGAGTATTATTAATAATAATAAAACCTTTATTTTCAGGCTACTTTGGCCAATAGATAAACATGGATGGAGTACGGAGTACGGAGTGGAGTTTTGTGGATGTTTGGTATTAACATGAAGTTCCGGGCATCAATAATTTCGAGATCATCGCACGAACTAATTGATATCGCTCTGCTACAGACGCCTTCTTTCAACACTGACATGACATATTCACAAGTGTACAACACATAAATGCACTCAATGACGACGCCGCGCCGCTGCTTATATTGGATGGACGCTGCACAAAGCCTAACCACCCCTTAGCGAACACTTTTTTAACTTTTTGTTCTATTTTAATTTTGCTGAGAGGATAAATATCCGAGCTACGTTCCTTAATTCACCGGACTCAATCAGTAAATGGTGGATTATCCATCCGCTTATTAACTTTCTGGATAAAAGGAGAATTTTGTTGAGAAATTTTAATTTTTGTTAAGACATTTTTATTGTCAATCTCCTCTAGATTGCAAAAAATTACAAGAATTCCATATAAACATATTTTTCAAACATTGACCATACAACGTGCCGCTACAATGGCGACACTAATTTAACACACAGGTAGGGCTAATGGCCAGTAATCATAAAAATGTATACAACATAAAATACCTAATTAGTAATTTGAAAACTACCACCTGCGCCGCTCTCTAACATATCTCTTTCCATCAATTCGCAGACTCTTTGTATGTTATTCGTTTTAATTTCATTGATGCGATGATAGGATCCGTGACCCCGTCAAATGAATCCAAAATTGACAGCGATGCGGATGAATTTTTCGACGCTATTTTTTAGTTTCTGTATAGTTTTAGTTAAGTTAGGATTTAATTTTGTTATTTTTACTTAGAAAGATGTATTAATGATGCTAGTCATAAATTATATGTACGTAAATCACAACTAATACATTAATAATAACGTTTAATGAAATTCAAATATGTTCATAAAACGAAAACGCGAAACCGTTTACGTGTATTAAATTAACGTCCCCATTAAAGAGGCACGCTGTATAAGTAAGCATAACTAATTAAGGTTTCTTCTTTACATAATAAAACAGTAATTCAACAGTTGTTAAGTGTGAACTGTCAGTCGACGTTGGATCACGAAATGGGAATCAAAAATGTATGTGGCGCCGCGCCTTGGTGCCTCAATAATAGATGGCGCGTCACTCACGAGCGCCTGCAGCACTTAGATATTTATCAGGTTAGCTTTCGAACCAATCACTGTGATTGTGTATATTATATCTACAGGGCAACAAATGACTTTCCAAGAATTAGATATTGCCGAAATAGAATTGTATAATCTACAAAGTTTTTATTGCCGTAATCAGGAGGTACCTAAACCTATGTTTGTAATGGTCAAAAACTATTTTTTTTAATAATTATTTCTAAAACGCAGTTTTTTTATCTATTTTCAACAAATAACAAAGATTTTATTTAAAAACTCGTCAGTAAAAGTAATTAATGCTTCAGGAAAATCCAATTTGTTTCCCGTAACAATGCCATAAAATGGTACGGTATCGGTATGAAAATAAAATCTGAACAATCTTTAACCAGTAGTAAAAATATTTTATCAAAATAACAATTTTGTATGAGAAAATATTTTGCTATCAACATATTCTACGTATTGGCACGTTAGAGGATATCAGTTTACATTCCCGTTGGGTGCGGAATAATTTGAGCAACTTAGCAAAGCTACGTAGTAACTTATCTACCTAAGGGCCTGTGCACCCCACGTTTTTTCACGTTTTTTTGTCACGCGCCGTTGACGCGCGTTTAGCGATACAGATGCGATACGCACGCGAGTCAGACGCAACCTGTAGGCCTTCTGTTGGCAACACCAACAAAAGTTATGTTTTTAGATACTCGCAACATTGGAGGGTCGTTGTCAATCGAGATTTGTAAATTGACGCACGCGAGTTTTTTGTGTCCTACAATCTATAAAATACATATTTTTTAAAAAGTACGAGTTTTGCATTATCAGTCACCACACATCTTACCACCGACGCCAACAAAAAAAAACCAGAGAAAAATACAGTCCACTATACAAGATCCCAACACCTTCTGTAGGATAAAAGCGCGCCGTCGACGCACGTTTCTAAAACGCGCGTCAACGGCGCGTTTACAAAACGTGGTGTGCACAGACCCTAAGAGTCTGCTCTTAATACTTGTTGTTGTTATTTATTGTAGTTGGAAATCCTATTCCGTATTAATTACTATTGTCTGCAATAGTATCTAAGTAATACGGAATAGTATTTCCAACTAATTGACGCTAATGAACGGGAATAAGATCATCATCATCTGCCTAGACTGGGAAAAGGATAAGCAGATGATGATAATGCTAATGATTATAATTCGAGAGCTCCCCGTCTACATTGAATAGCGGAGCAGCGACGTCGAAATCGATGCTATCCTGTCTGAATACTATCAAAGTGTTCGTTGTATCAAGCAACAAACTCGACTCGAGTGGCGCTATCTACGAGTGATTGACGGTATACAATCTGTTCGTGAATCAATTAGTGTTGCGTTTGGTTGAGTCTTAAATGGCAATAAATAGCTTTCTATGTGTTATTATTGTTTTATCAACTGAGCACAGTTCACAAAGGACACGTAGATTTGGCTTTGACAAATGCCATCGCAAATTAAACTATGCGATTTCTTACGAATGTTAACCAGTACTCCAGGATCCTAAGGAGTAAGGCTAATTACAGCTATGCGACAAATTTTGTCGCATAGCTGTAATTTAAAAGCTTGTACCGTCAGCAACAAAAGTCGATAACCACTTCAGTTTTTTTTAATCTCAGTTATTGAGCAAAATATTTGTTTTAAAATTGCATTGTACTTCTGCTGCAATTTTGAATTAATATTTTGCTCAATAACCGAGATTAAAAAAACTGAATTTATTATTTATTTATTCTTTAATTAAAACGGCTTACAATCAATTACAGAAATTAAAGACAGTTTACACATACACATAAAACATTAAATATAAAATCAAGTAAAAAGTTAACAACACTTTCATAAATCCCTCTCACAGTACTTCTGACATGCCGACAAAATCTTCGTCCATTCGTCCGCAAACAGATCGTTGATTGGATTCGAGTCCAAGAAATCATTAAGTGCGGCCAGAGTACGTGGTACTGGGGACTTAGCACGCGCAACTGTGCGACATGGAGGCACAGCAAACAGCCTTTGCCTTCTGCCGCGGCAGTAGTTGTCTGGCACAAAGAAGCGAGCCAGAACAGCATGTAGATCAGGCGCGTCAATAGTGCCACGGAGCGTCTCATAGGCTATGGTGAGCCGGTCTTTTGCTCGCCTTACCTCTAACGAGTTATATCTGAGGCATCCCAGTAGAAATTTAGTCGGATGGAGGTATGAGTAATAGCCGTGTTTACTCTTATAGAGAAACTTAAGGATTTGTTTTTATCGACTTTTTTGTTTGTTTTTATCGATTTTAATCGACTTTTGTTGCTGACAGTACCATAACTAATCACTAAACCACTAGGCAATTCACTAGGCAATAAACGAAGAACTACGGTTCGTTGTCTCTATAAAATTGATGTCACCAATGATATTATATGTGTAATTGGACGTCACGCTATTTGTTACTCAGCTGGCAACAATGGCGCTTTTGTGCAACGTTGCCAAACATTCAAATATTGCCTTTTGAATAAACAGTTGATACATCATAATAATTAGACATAAATAAGTGCTCTGTGCCAGTCACTCAATCACACAATCATTGCCATTTATGTCTCCGTGCACAGAACTTCTAGTGAAAACAAGAACGCATCAATATAATATTAACTTGTACGTTCTCGTTTCAATTAGGCGACGTTCGCACTGTTCACCTGTTCACTGCGCACCTGTTCTTTCATTCGTAAAATGGATACCCAGACTTTCAGTTTCATGGCCAATGACTATTTTAGCCGCCAATCCGCTTGCAATTACGTCACGTTTACATCTGGGTGTGAAAGAGTTTTTTCTTGCTAGACTTGAACCGCTAAGTAAGCACAATTGAGTGCGTACGTAACCTTCGAGAGTTCAGTTTACCTTGATAACTTATTCGCTGTGCAAGACGGTATTAGATGTTAAAGGAAGCTGGCGTCGAGTAGTTGTGCTGTTTGTTATTTGAGTTGCTTCTTAAAACTTAGCCTGAAGCCCGACCGTCTAAAATCTGTAGTGCTATTCTGCAAAAATCCCACCCTGAAAACATAATCTGCGGTACTATTCTGTAAAAATCTCACCGTGAAAACTTAGGTGAAGTGAGCGTGGAGTGAGCTGTCAATAGTGTCAATTCCTAGCAAAAACAAACTCACTTCACCTAAGTTTTCACAGTGAGATTTTTACAGAATTAACCGGCTGATTGTGAGTTTAAAGTGTGCTGTCAATAGTGCCAATCCCTAGAATCAGATGGGACGTCAGTTTACTTCAAGCTCACTTCACGTAAGTTTTCACGGTGATTTTTTACAGAATCCAAGACTACTACTACTGAAACCAAGATAAACGCTATTTTTGAAAGGTCATTAAGCCAATTTCTATGATTTTATTTCAAGAAACATCACTATCTTAGGAGAAATCCAATACCTCCAAATAATCGGAGTCCTAAATCACAAATGTCAAATGTTTATTAATAACCATAATAACTACGGCAACTCAAATGAATTGAATGGATTCAGTCTTGATTGTGATTGGCATAAACGGAGTTAAATTGCTTCAAAGGGATTTGTGTAATTGAACGTCAGACATGCATTCCAATATTGTATTCTATAGCTTCGGACGATGACAACGTTGTGCAGGGGTAATAAATGTTAGGTTCAATATCACAAAGGTAAACTGGACAAGCTTTCGGCGCACTTGAATAGGAGTGTCCGCGTATAATATGAACTGCCTTTGATCACACTACAATGGTGTCCGTCCTCGAAGGTGCACTCGTATCGACTCCAACGCAAATACCAAGTTAGTTAAAAAGTTGCAGTTTGTCAGTTTAAAATTAAAAAAAAATCATTTGTTTTTGTTAGGTCTTGAAAATGGCTGTAACATTAGACTTCCTGTACTTATTACGCTAGTGTGATTTGTTTAAAAGAAACCATGACCTCTGATTTTATTTCGGCATTTCTTCTAAGGGACCAGTCGGCTAGGAAATGCCGCCGCTATTTAGTTTTAAAATAATGACCATAAAATTGCATGTAAAAGTGTTCTAAAAGATCTACTTACAGAAATAAATATCATTTCATTTCACATTATTATTATTGGCACGCTAAGAAGAAGATTATATTTCATTTAATTTCACCGGCTGGTTTTATTTATTTTTCGGAGATATTTGCAACATTACCAATTCAGTTTCCAACAGGGTTTTAGTACTATGTATTTTACAAGTGTATAGGCTTACTACTGATTATGGCATTGTTTATTTACCCTACGTTCCGATCTTGTTTCAAAATTAATAATTTAAATGTAAGCTGAATGAGATAATAAAACGTTTACTCCAAATTAAAATTTATTTTAAACACAAACTGAAAAGACACCTGACACCTAACACTATATGCAGATGACACCTGTCTCTTTTACTTTGACAAATCAATTCATAACATCATAAAGAACGCTCAACATGACCTTGATTTATTAAACGAGTGGTTAAAGTACAACCTTCTCACAATTAATACGTCGAAAACCTCATTCATGATTTTTACCACTAAAAACAAGCGTATACCGGAGTTCTCGCCTCTCATAATAAATAACGAAATAATAAAACAATCAACAAACGAAAAATATCTTGGATTAAGGGTAGATGAGAAACTAAATTGGAAATTACACATCGACCATCTCAGAAATAAATTAACATCGTTATTGGGAGCATTACGGAAAGTAGCAAACTGTATTCCAAACAAAGTGCGCACTTTGATTTATAACTCGTTAGTCAAATCGCATTTAGAATACTTGATCGAAATATGGGGTTCCGCAGCAGTAACTAATTTAAATTCACTGCAAAGAGTTCAAAACAAAATAATTAAAGCTTTATTCCATTTTAATTATCTTACTTCAACAAAGACCATATATGAAAAAACTAAACTATTAAATATTAGACAGCTATACATTTACTACACCTGCATTCTTATTAAAAACATAATTTCCAACTCAATACAAACTAACATAAAATTAAAGAAAAAAACAATGTCACATAACCTGAGAAATAGATACAAAAACAAACTTGAAGTCATCAGCGTACGCACAAATTACGGTAGAAAAACAATATTATTTGAAGGAGTTAATCTGTTCAATGAATTACCGGACGATATTAAAGAGTGCGATAACGTG
Source organism: Luperina nickerlii (assembly GCA_963855955.1). Lineage (NCBI taxonomy): Eukaryota > Metazoa > Arthropoda > Insecta > Lepidoptera > Noctuidae > Luperina > Luperina nickerlii. Next base: position 8,712,309 of record OY979662.1, read on the forward strand.
AATACCTTTAAAAAGGAGCTTAAGAAACATGTATGCACATTATAACTTCTAATACTCTGGAGGAAATTTGTATTGTACTGTATTATCATACTTATTACTCTGTATCTCATTATAAGCGGACTGTATGTTCTTATGAGAAATAAATTTCTTTAAACCGAAATGGAATTCTGGGCAACTCCCGCTCCCGACCGAAACTCTTTCGGGAATTTTACAACAGCATCTAAACGCGCGTTGTTGTGGAAAATTGTTGGCGTTCCTTTCCATTTTTAATCATTGAGATCGCTAACACACCTCGAAAATTATGAGGGAATAAAGAGGAATGGAACATTTGGGAGTTTTAGAGTTAGTTGTTTGATTTTTTTTCAAGGATTGATGCGTATTTCCATTCTATACACGGCCAGAACGCAAGGGTGTGAAACTAATCGAGTATGGATTGGAAATCACTTTTTTACTAAGGTCTTCCAATCTATACAAGAGGAGTACGCAAATACTCGCGTATACTTTGTAGTGACCTAACTACTATTATATTCCATAATATGCAGTGCCAGTATGCATACGGACTAATCGTGCATAGATCAGAATAAGCGCGCCGAACTCTAGATTGCAATCATACGCGAGCAGTTGCATGCTCGCCATTTTGATTTATTGACCTCCGTATCTGAGGGCACGGGAGTGCCCCCGCCAAGACGAGCCAAGCGAAGCATAAGGGCACTACCTACCTTTTCTCGCAGCGCTTCGTCGTTTTTTTTGAACCCTCACAACTTGGGTTTGGATTATACCAGAAAACAAAATTCTCGGGATATGATGTCAATAGTGAACTTATGATGATGATGATGATGAATGACGAATGGGAGTCTAAGTGCGGAAAAGGGAGTCCCCCTTTTCCGCACTTAGACTCCCATTCGGTCCGTTGTGCGTGGGGATTCTGGCTAACAGAGCCAGCCTAGCTCCGCCCAAAAGCAAAGAAGCTTCCTGGGTGCTTCACAGGCTTCGCGGAGCGACCTCATTGTTCCGAGGATTTCTGCACGTTGAGAAGCCACGGCCTCGCATTCCAGGATGACATGGGCGGCTGATTCCTCGGCGTCAAGGCAGCCCCTGCAAATGGGGCTGTCTGTGGCGGTTATGGCCCGTAATTGTTCCTATTATTATTATCCTAAAGTTATTTCTATTCAAACTGAGAAGTTTTTTGGTTAATCGCGGTTATACCATTGGTAAAGCCAGCTTTGACTGTTTAAAGTGTGTCGCCCGTGACCCCAATAGTAAACTTATTAAACATGTAAACTTTCAATTGCATAGCTCTTATACTTTAGATTTAATTGATATCTAAAAAACTCCGATTTCGTATCATCATATGTGTACCAAATTTCAATTTAATCGGTCCATTAGATTCGGAGAAAATTGGCTGTGACCAGACGGACACACGAGTGATCCTATAAGGGTTCCATTTTTCCTTTTGTGGTACGGAACCCTAAAAATAGCAATACGAAGTATACGCGAGCAGTTTCCAATGGCTGCGTTCTGGCCTTGTATAGAATGGAAAGACGCGTCATTGATTGTTTCGGTTAACTACTTATACGAATATCTATGTTGGTTGTGCAAATGATAAGAGATTAACCTGCACCCCCATTGCCTAACCCGATTCAATCTGAATCATTTCGAAGGATATTGTTAATTCATTGCTTCATATGTCCGAAAATGTCTGCTCAACACCGTAAATAACCCAATGAATCACCCAAGCTTTCAAATAGAGATTTTTACAGAGTAGATCGGCTGGTATCGCTCTTCTTATTCTATATACCAAACTTACCAAACTTCTTTTTTGAATGCACATAGTAGCACTGTCTGTATTATGTATTCTTAATCGTCTTACCTGAAACCAAAGAAAAATTAATTTAAAAAAAATATTTAAATACATTACATTTTTCATTATTCCACGTCGATAGCAATTTCTTGTTCGCGCCGGAAATTAGTATTCGTGGAAGACCACGCCAGGATTTACCTGTAGCCCCTTTTAGGTAGGTAATATGACTTCCACCAACTTTCCGCAGACTTGCCGGCAATTATGTATTTTATGCGTTTTCCAACGTATGATTTTTACAAAGTGTATTTTTTAGAAATCTGACTTTAATTTTGTGGATGAAGTCTAATCAAAAAGCGAAAACATCCATAATAAAATTCACGTATTCGGATTTTGATTTTAAGAGCACTGGAGGCCCATTGGAGCAGTGGTGGCTCAGTGGGAGCAGTAGTACCCCAGTGGTAAAGGCCGCGACTTACGAGTCGTTGCGTTAGTGCGAACCCAGACAGAGTCTTTACTTTTTGTAAATCATATCATCACCATTGCTCTCAAAAACAGTGAAGAAAAACATCGTAAGGAAACCGGCACAACGGAAAATTCGAAGACATGTGACATCTACCAACCCGCACTGGGCCTGTGTGTTGGATTACCTACGGCCCACTTCTGTGTTCCTAGCAGGGGGAACAATATAGTCTGATTGTTATTATATATTTATTCAAAACTAATCGGAAGGTACAAAAATTAAAATTACGTAACATAACATGCACAAGATATAAAAAAATTTGCCGCTGCTCTATTCACAGATCCAACGGAGTAACAAAAACCAATTTTCTAAAATAAATGGAGTGTTGAGACTGTTTATTTGAAAGTTTCCATGTGAACCAACTATTCAATTAAAAAAATAAACTGAATGCTTTCAAATTCAAAAAGCAATAAGCCACCTGCAAAACTGAACGCAAGAGTTAATTATCTTAAAATATAGTTACAATAAAAGAGTGTATCGAATCCGATTAAAGCATCGACGAAGTGAAAACATTGGTACATTTTTATTTCGCAGTTTTTATTTTGTTTCATTTTAATCAGTCCACTTGTTGGAAATGTGTGTTAGAGGCAGGGCTTAAAATACCGGTATTTTTGGGAACTGGTACCAGATAGTACCCGTACTATTGGTACCGGTACGTACCAGACGTAGGACCTTACTCTTGGTATTTCTAATTAGTCTTAGTACGGGTATCATACAAATATTTCTGTAAGTTAAAGTGAAAAAACAGATATAGTAAGTAAAAATGATAGTCAAGGAGATTACAGCACCTAAACGCAAAAAACGCAAGCTTTAGAAACACTAAAAGTATGTGATCGACTACAGTAAACAAAATCAGAAAAATATATGTTATTCTTCAGGATATACATATGTTAGGTAGATAGTGTGTTGAAAACATAATACAACTAATTTGATACGATAGAAAAAAATCATGAAGACTTTTTACAATAAAAACCATGCATACAATCATTTTGATTTTTGCTAGATTATTCTACAAGCAACATACTAAAGCACTAGTGTTTTAATTTTTTAGTCCAAACGATAGATTTTTTGTAAATGGATAATTGCTTCATATTTCGCAATAAATTACCAGTGTTGTGCCATCGCGTTTCTCTTTCTTTTCTATGCAGTCCGACAGTGACCGCGCTTTAGGTCATGTAGTCCCCTTAACAGACATTAGAAAAATAATTTTAAGGTTCTTCCTTCTTCTTACAGGTATGAGATTTGTGGTACACGGCCGGTACCTACCTGAATTTGGTACCAGTACTTGTTGGGTAGAGTACCGCGGAGGTACCCGTCTGGTACCGGTACCCGGGTACCGAAATGGCAAGAACAGACAGAGTTACTTTCGAATTTATAATATTAGTATGAATTAAATGAGAGAATAACGATGAATAAGATTGTATATTTGCCTTGTCTAGATATTGATTTATTGATTGCCGACACCGTTCTAACACAAGGGTGGTGTCAATGACTACCTGGAGTTAACTACGTGCATTAGGTATTATTTGAGCCTCGAAGTGTTGAGATAGGTAGACAGTAATGCCATCTATGTATCTCTTTGTGTACTAATGGTTTTAATGTCTTGTATTTATTGACACATACAAATAAATTCGAAAGTTTAAACTTTAGAATTGCAATAGATGTCGCTTGTGTTAAACTTGGTGGTCGGGACTTCGTTGCAGAACATGTTACAGGTTAGCGCCTCGATGTCCACTGCCACTGTACAGTTATATCCGGAAGTGCGGTTTTGTTATCGACACCAATATGTACAGACGCCAGCACATCAAGCTACTCGAATCTGTCATATCTTCCCAATCAACTTTGAACCTTATGCTTAAGAGATAAAGTTGGAAATCTATTAAAGAAATTTGATAGATTGTAGTAACTTGATGTGCTGGCGTCTGTACGTTACTTTCACTCACATTTTCTGCTGGCTATCTACCAAGACACGGTTCATGCTCAATATGAAAAATATAGGTATATGTATTAATATATTCAACCACGGCAGTACATTTGACACTCCACCAATAATCACGACGCATAGAATAAGCTAATTTCCATCCAGTTAGTGTTGCATACATTTAGGTATTTACCTAATTATGAATTACTTTTCTATAGGTGTATATGACTAGCTTCGACCCGCGACTTCGTCCGCGTGAATATTTTTGTTTCCGGGGAAACACCACCCCAAACCTGTCGCATCGCATCGCTTGCCCGTGCTATTACTGCCTTTTCGCTTGGCGTTCCTTCTCACTTTTTTTCTTTTTGTTCGGCTCCTAAGGGTCCTAGCGTGATGTTAAGTAGCCTCAAGAATATGGCTATCGAATGCAAATAATTATTTACAAATCCAACTGGTACCTAGGTCCAGAGATTAGTACCTACGTTCAAACAAACAAACAAAGGTGTATTATTAGTATATATAGATTGGTTAATTGATCAAGTTCACCAAAACAAAAGTAGGTATATGGGCCACAGAAAAGCAACAAAAAAATACGAAATTGCTGAAAAGAAAACGAATTAATGATACCTAAAATGTTACCTTTGCGAAAACAATAAACTTCTTACAATAATTAGCTTCCGTCGGCGCCTCGGGAAAATTGTTAGTTTTATAAAAAAGCTGTAAGTAATTAGTCTCTTGTTTTTAAGGGATCTCATTGTCATGTAAACTACATTGTAGGGTTGAATTGTTGCTGAAACCCGTTTGTTCTGAAATAATTGCTTGGATTTTTACATGTCAAATCAAAAGTTTTAGCGTTATCGGTAAAATATTATCTACTGGTAATTATAATAAACATGTAACATTAAGCAAATTTTCCGAACATAGTAGAGCACATATTAAAGTGTTGAATTTATTACGTAAAAAATACAACAAGCAGAGAGCAAAAAGAGCGCCGCCTTAAGAACGAAGCAAATCTACGTTTATGAATTGAAACACTGAACAAACAACAGTTCATTATTTTCCCGCAGCGAGTGGTAAATGTCTACAATGAAAAGCGGTTCTTTTCTTTGAGACAGACTCTCTAGTTTAAACTTTAAAGTTAGCTGGCGGAAATGCCTGCAAGCTAAATTGCAGACGTCCTATATAAAAGTTCCTTTTTAATTTTTTAACTCAATCGCACGCATCGCAGGCCGTGTTAGAAGAAATAGGTAAAAGCAAGGGTTTCCCTTATGTATGATCAGTGTGTCCCACGGTCAACTTTTATTATAATATTTTCCTCGCCGACAGAAATATTAAGAGGAAAAACAAACAGCGAAATGACAATAGGATGAGAAGCCAACAAAGGAACCAACCAACCGACCGACTGGATGAAATGCATTTACGGTATTATGTTTTTAATGTGGGTTTTAACGTGGTTGCTTTTGACTTGGTTTAATGAATTCGATTGTGCGGAGGGTTCTGCAATTCGAGAACCATTTATTTGCAGAAAATATAGGTGCTACCAGTTGTTAAAGTTGGTGGTTTAATAAACAGTCCATAAGGTACAATTTACTGGTAAATAAATATAATCCTAGCACGCTACTGTGGAGCATCTTTTCCAAGTTAAAAAGCATGGCCAGGAACAAAAACCGGCCAAGTGCGTGTCGGCCCCTTGCATGCCAACCACTTGCATGATCAAAATGTACTATTATGTATGGACCTGCTTACGTACTCGTGACGTGCCAGGTAAGGTTGCACGGCTCTCCCCCTGAATAAATAAAACTTCATCAACAGGTTGCTTGAAAAATGTTACGTCGTCGTTATATCGTTGTCGGAAAATATGCCACGGGAACGTACTACCGAGATTAAAAGTATATTATGTGCTAATCCTGATTATAGACTATTGGTGTGCCGAATTTCAACTAAATCCGTTTATCTGTTTTTAAGTCAATCCGGAACATACATCCACACAAACAGACAAAATGATAAAATCCTTACTATTTTTTATATGTATAGATAAAACAATGTGTAAACACAATTTAGAAGCAAAATTGACCAAAAAGCACTATATAACGAAAGATTGCGCAGAAACATAATCTAGATCCAAAAGTTTACAAACACAGGCGAAAACGTACTCAGAAGTGCTTATCAAACACACTAAGACTGGTTACACACTGATGCCTTGATAGAGAGACTTAGCGACGCACGTCAAACCTGCTCGCACATCTACATAATATTGTCCTAGCGATTTGCATACTGAGTCCGCGTGACAGTCGCTCCGACGATACAAAATAAATAACCGTCGCTCACGCCAGTATGTGTACACACGCCGTTTTCACGACAGGTAACAGGCATACGCTGTTTTTTCCGCGTGTCACAGTGAAAACAATACACAGATAACTTGGTTGCGTGTATTGCTCGGTTACACTAGAAACAGCCTAGATTGTACCTACTACCTATTTCATTCGTTCATCATTCATTATAGCAGTAGGTCGAGTAACAGGTCGTTAGCTAATAAGCATAAAACCCAACATATTTTTTTTTGTAAGCGTGTATTTTGTCCCTCTACTAGGCAAAAGCTTGGCCTTTTCCTCCCAAACCTCCCTGTCTTGTGGGATCTCTGTTGGCCCTGCAAACACTTTCAGATCGTCACACCACCTTCGCCGTGGTCTACCTCGATGGCGATGTCCTCCGTCGATAATAGTGTAAAATATTTAAAGGAATACGTAGTATACCTACTAGGTACCCCTATTCAAAGCAGTCTGAAAAATCGAAAAACGTGTCTGTGGCGTTGACTACAAGAGACAGGGTTGTAGCCCTGTGGACGAAAAAGAAGGTTATATCTAGAAATTCTCGTCTCGTCATTTAAAAGAGAAGCCTAGTATAATTTCACCTTTGGAGCAGCAAGATTAAGGCATGATTGCGAAGCCACAACAAAATCAGCAATGAAATTACGACAAACTAACTTCAACCCTCAAAGGGGAACTAGATGTCTTATCTAATTTATTTAATCTTCAAGAAACCTCACAAAACTAAACGTGTCCGAAGCAGTTTTACCCTACAGGTTACACACTGTTCAGTTGAGAAAATTCTTGAATAAATAAAACTTAATCAACAGGTTGGCTGTAAAATGTTCCTTACGTCTGTTGCCGAACTCAAGGTTAACTGTCGACAGACACCCGCGGGGGGATTGCGTAACACACCAACAGTATCAATGGCCTTCATTTTGATAGTTCAATAACAGTCATTACGTTGTTTACATAGTTGAGCAGATAAATTTTTCGAAAATATGAAGCAATGGATTGATTCCTTCAAAATTATTTAGATTGTGATTGACAGTGTGTGACGTAATGAGGGTATGTTGCCGGTATCTGGAACGAAATTCATCGACGCGTCCAAATTAAAGCCAAGACAAGTGATGCGATTCGCTGTCGATTAATTAATTTCAACGATTCACAGCAGTTTACGCGCGGTTGACTATTTGTTATTTAATCTTTGATTTAATTTATTGTAATATGTCTGCGAGGTGTTACGAGTTATAGGTCGTAGGATCGAACCCAGTCAGGCGCTTTACTTTGTGTAAATTATTTCATCACATACTGCTCTTAAAATGATGAAGGAAAGTATCGTGAGGAAACAAAAACTAGAACATGTCACAAGTTCTAGAACCAAAAATTCGAAGACATGTGGCATCTACCAACCCCAACTGAGCCTATGTGGTATATTGCGACCCACTCCCCCTCAGAGAGTGGAGGCCTGTGTCCCAGCAGTGGGAATAGGCTGATTAGGTTCTAAGTATGTTTGCGAGGTGAAATAAACAAAGAAAGAAATTGGGATGACAGATATAGGAAAGATGTGGTGCTAAACGTTTTAGAGTTTTGTGTGGAAGCGGCTCTAAGAAATTGTTACTTAGTTTGAAGTAGACGTAAATTAAGTTCCACTCTACGAAGTATCTTCTTGCTCAAGATAGCTCCAAAGTTCTACTAACTCGTACGTTCCAATTTACTTCAGAGATTAGGAGGGAAAGTTGTTGAATAAATGAAACTTAATCAACAGGTTGGCTGTAAAATGTAACTTATGTCTGCCACCTCGTGAGGTAACTGGCGAAAGCACACATCCACACGGACGTAAAAATATCGCGACGGGATTTTATTGCGCACTGGATTTTCAACTCTCAGTGTTGAGCCGAGCGTTGATAATCTATCAGAGCGCATCCCAGCACGTCAAAGAAACAAAATGTTGGATTTTCAACTCTCGCCGCTAAACAGTGCATTGAAAATCCAGTGCTAGAAAAAAAAACTTCTCGGATAAAACGCGCCCATGGGTACCTGAGCTAGTGGGCTAGCTTTTGTCTTTCGTTCTATGACGTGGTGTTATCAAATACGTCTTAGCTAATGTTATTGATTTATCGGCAGGCATAAACTATAAAAAGTCACGTATTTCAGTTTGAGGTTTTTTTTTTAAGCTTGGATTTTTGGTTTTTATAAAGGTTTTATACTTACGTCATAATACACAGTGGCAGGGACATCCATGCACAATGTATAACCATGAATTTAGTGCATGTCGCAGGGGGGTTGTTTTACAATGTATTTGGCATCCTGTCTGGGAAGGGTTCTTGATATGCATTAATGAGAGCTGCTGCGTGATTTTCAAGTCACTCAGCATTCGTCGTTGTTTTGTTGAAATAAGTGTTATTAGCAGTCACAGTGCTTAAAGAGGGTAGATTAATATTTCGTGAAATATTAATCTACCCTCTTACAATAGGGTTATATAAACTTAGACGGTTGTTTTGATGATTTTAATGATAATAATTCTGTAAATATATACATGGTACGGTCGCGAATCATATTTTGTTCAACATAAAACCTGACACCGACTTTCAAATGGCAGAATACGTAAGAAAATTTAAATTTCGTAGGCTACCTTGGCGCTTTCCCTTTAACTGCCTTTCGTTACATTGTTTGGATAGTGGAATATGTGCAACATAACCGCATGGTGTACCGCCTATCTCTTTTTGAGCACAGAAAACTCTTTATTCGACGCTTGCAATGTTGCCGCTTTGTGCACGCTGTGACGCTAATGGAGATTATTTTGTGAGAAACTAATTTTGATTATTTGTTAACTACCATGTTTGGAGCTACCGAAAATTAAAAGATCTTTTATACGATGCTTACATTCTCTTTTCAGTTTTAAACTCTAAAACTAAAGAAGATTTTTCGCTCAAAATTCCTTTCATACAATTTTCCTCGCTACCAAGCTACGTAGAACAATCCGAAGCCATACAAATGCTTACAGGGTGACTTTCGTTGAACAACGAAGCATTTTAAGTCAATGAACTGTCAAAGTCTGAATCGTTGTACTTATCGTGGACTAATCACGACGAATCTAAGTACGTTTATGTTTTCCGATACCCCAGTTTTGGTTTTTGAAAATACATATTTGTTTATTATAACTAATCATCCCTACTTTAAAATGCGAAAGTAACTCTGTCTGTCTGCTATCTTTTCACGCCTTAACAGCTGAATGGATTTCGATGTTTGGCACACAGGAAGACCTGGGTTAACACGTAGGATCTTAACCTAAGTCACTTTTTATACCGGTAGTACGTTCGGTGGTATAATTTCCGATTACCACGTAGCCAAAGTCGCGGGCAATTTTGCAAATTTTAAAAAAGGAATTTTAAAAGGGCTATTCGAAAATTGCAAAGCTCGTGAAGTTATAATTCTGTGTTAGGAGCGGGTAAACGCGTGTTTCGGATGCAATAACTAATTTGATACAAGCTCGTACGAATGTCTACTTGTGGTAAAAGCAAGCGAATACGGGCGTACAAAAACGAGCCTATACGGGCAGAACGCCTGTGTAGAAAAACGAAAAACGAGCGACCTAGTATTCACAGGGCGTAATAGGACACATCAAATAGCCGTCAACTAAGTATTCTTTACATCAAGTAACATTGCACAAAAATAATTGCTGGGAAACCACTTTTTTTTAGTGTGTAAGATTGCTTGCTATTTGCGGTAGTGCACAATGTAACGCACGTTAAACATTGTGCTTATGGGTGAATGCAACGGTGCAGGGGTCATGAGGGTATTTAAAGTTGTGTCATAACATGAAAACCTTGTTTTCGTAAAAAAAAAGTGGCACTCCGGGAGTGCCGATAGAAATGAAAACTTGAACAATTACGTGTATATTTTTGAATAGTCTTATAGAGGTATGAGGAACAGGGTGTAAAGTTCACTCAACCTCCATAGAAAAGGGAGGATCCTCCGACCAGACGGGTGTTATGTCTGGCGGGCAACTGCCCGTTGATTCATGTCGGGCCGTTGTATCTATGCTAGTTGCGCGGTAAACTCTGCTTGCGCGATGCAGGATTTGCGTGACGTCAGTATGACGCGTCGTTTGTATGTGGCGTTGTAGATACCGCTACATCACTCCCCCCCGGAGACCGGAGGTCGATAGTGGGCTGAGTCTTGTATCTTGCGATGCTTGCCAGGCCAACTGAGGTTCCAGTGAGTCGGAACCGGTTGCCGCATAGTTCACGGTGAGTCGGAACTGTCTGCGAAGATGTCCCCAGTGAGTCGGGGTGGCGCTGCGTTATGGTCCAGTGCGTCGGATGTAGTACAGCGCCGAGTTGAGGCTGGCTGCTGCGTCGACCAGGAGAGGAATTGAGCTCTTCTTGTTGACCGGCCGAAAATGCAGTGTGCTGTGCCGAGGTTGCTGATGAGGCTGAGGGTGATGACCAGGTATGCGCGGTCGCTGCATGCTGGTGGTCAGGATACCCGTTGAAGCCGTGGGAGCTGGCTGGCTGGGTGACTCGCCGCTAAAGCTTGCGGGAGTGATGATGATGACGTCACGCTGAAGACTTGCTCGAAGGCTGCGCTGACGATCACGTCGGGGTCACCAGTATAGAGGTATGAGGAACAGGGTGTAAAGTTCACTCATACTCCATAGAAAAGGAAGGATCCTCCGACCAGACGGGTGTTGTGTCTGGTGGGCAACTGCCCGTTGATTCATGTCGGGCCGTTTGTATCTATGCTAGTTGCGCGGTAAACTCTGCTTGCGCGATGCAGGATTTGCGTGACGTCAGTAACTCAGTATGACGCGTTGTTTGCATGTGGCGTTGTAGATACCGCTACAGTCTTATACACAAAACACGCGCGGTGTCGGTTACGGTAACAGTGCTGCGAGTTCAATGGTTTTTTCCCATATCAAAAAAAAACCCAACGCGGCTAAAGAAACTATCAAAAAAAACTGGAAAAGTTGGAACTTTGACATTCAATATCTCCGTAACCACAGGGTTCCCAGGTATGGTCCAGTACAAAAAAAATATTACAATGAAAGGAAGTACAAGTAAGTCTCGGCTTCGTTAAGTGTCTTTTTACACCCGTTATAAATGTTTAAAACACAACCCATGCATAAGGAAAGATAAATTAGATCAACCGTTTTTCAGATTATCTAAATTACATACATCTTCATCTCTACTGTGTTAAATTTTACAACAAAATATATGACGTAATGCAATATAAAATTTAAAACTCATATTAAAAGTACAATTTTTAAACAAGGATATTATAAATTAGAGGATTATATCCAAGATAAGAATGCTTGGAAAGATGGTAGTCCTGCTCTGCTGTATATTAATTTTTTTTATTTTTATGATATTGATTATTACATTCTGTGATTACTGTACTGTAACTCACACACTTGTTAAAATTCTAGAAAATCTACTTTTATAATATGTATTTGTAAATATGTTAGCACCCTGTATCTATCACATAATTGATTTACCGGTCATTGCTTTATTTTTAATTCTTTTTACCTTTTTTGGTAGAGTAATTTTATTCTAGGTGCATCGTCTTCACATATAAATATATAATGAATGTATACTAAACCTTGTACAACATTTTAAAAGAGTAACGGTGTAGTTTCTTGCCCATTCTTCTCCATGCGAAACTACCTTTGGAGGGGGCGACTAGAATCAATTCTATTACGTTTTTTGGAAATTTTGACGTTCAAAAGTGTCTTTTATGTGCCTATTTGAAATAAATGTTTTTTACTTTGCCTTTGAAGAGTACTTTGTGCTCTTTCTGAACAATGAACGAAACTAAACCGTCACGCCGGTAAACTCGGCTTCTATCGGTCGGTGACGCCGAATCGAGTAAACTTAGTAAACTAGGCTGGGGATCAGCACTTTTTGAACGTAAAATTTACATAAAGCAGTCCCTCAAAACGAGGAAAAAAAAAAGACTTCCCTTCACCACTTCCTAGTTAGAGAAAAGATAAAACTGGCCACACGAAGGGTTCCGTAGCACAAGGCAAAAATGCCGAAAAAAACAGGTTTGTTGTACGGGCCCCTTAAATATTTATTTTATTCTGTTTTTAGTACTTGTTGTTATAGCGGCAACAGAAATACATCATACATCAAACATCTGTGACAATTTCAAAAGTCTAACTATCACGGTTCATGAGATACAGCCTGGTGACAGACGGACAGACGGACAGTGGAGTCCCGTTTTTACCCTTTGGGTACAGAACCCTAAAAAGAAAGAAAATATAATAATGCTTTAGCCGAGAAGAAATGGCGCAACAAACTCCCCAGCAGCACAGCTATCTGTTCAGTTAGTTTAACTATACAATAGTAATTAACATTACGAAACAAAACATTACTCAAAAGTAAAATTAAAGTAAGTAAAGTTAAATTAAAGTATTTGCCATATGTCACCTTGCACACGCCAATATACCAACAAAAACATTGAAAAGTATACTCAAGCAGAAATAAACAATAAAAACGTAAACAGAATTTAATACATACCTACATATAAGCCTCCAGGCATAAAGGGCGTACCCGCTTACATATTAATTTGCAATGCTGTATTATTATTCATAGTATTATATATACATTATGTTATGTTTACCGATCTAGATTGTAAGTTTGGAAACAAACTGCATATTTAAAAGAAGTCTGAAAAGGAATAAAATTCGTAGAACCTCTGAAAGTTAACGTTAAGTTAGTTAAGCAAATCCGATGAAATAAACTGAAACAGACAGAAACTTTTATGTAGGTAGGTACTAAGTGAAGGTATGCAGCTCCAAACTATTAACAAATATTGAAAGCTTTGTGTTCATTAAAAACAGACAGGAGTTCATCATAAACGACAAACGAAATTTTACGATTTTTTTTTATTTTATAATGCTCTTGTTGTTGTAAAAGCGGACAACGATTGTGTATTTCTATTGTGCGTTATCCATTGGAGCGCAGCAAAGCGGAATGAACGAGCTCAAAGGAATGTAGAATGCACACCTGCAGTGGAATGCACATTTTGAATGAATCGGTCTGATAGCTAGTAAAATTGTGAGCTCGTTTGTGGCAAACGTAGCCGAAAATTTCCCCTCAACTTCAACGAAGATGATTTAACAAAGGTACACCCTCCCCACTCCCCCACTCCCACCCTACGAAATATTGTGAGGGCGGAAGTCGAAACGTACCCGGTTCCGGTACAGCCGGTCGATTCTGTAAAAATCTCACCGTGAAAACTTAGGTGATGCGAGTTTGTTTTTGCTAGGAATTAACACTATTGACAGCTCACTCCACGCTCACTTCACCTAAGTTTTCACGGTGAGATGGTTACAGAATCGCACTGCAGCACATTAACTAATTAGTGCGAACTCTGTACGATACTTCGTTAAACAAAGTTCACCCGACTACGGCGCAGCAAAAGAAGGGTAGTACTATGTGTTAACGCTAAATCGTTAATTTTTGAATTCAAATTGGGTTAGAAACTGCAAATCATGGCTGGTAACTTCCTATCCCTTTCCCTCTCACTCATTTACTCTATTTCCCCACCCTGTCGCACATATAAGGACAATGATGGCCGTCGTTACGGATCACTTCGTGTCACGTCACCGTTCTAATTGCATCTAGTAAAAAATATATATTTAAATCAGTAATAAACCAAATAATCGTATGTACATAGCAATCATCATTTTGGTGTCAATTTTTGAGCATTCAGTGGAAGACAAGGGGCGCCCCGCAAATCCAGGGATCAAGAATATCGACGGTGCGAGGTACCTAACTTGTTTCCTTTCAATTTCCTACTTGCCATATTACTTGTGTGTTCCTAGATTTATTTTACATTAATTTAGAGGATATTCCAGCATCGCGCTTTCATTTTTTGGTCACTTCGATCCGGATACGTAAATAGTGTAAAGTTATAGGCACGCTAATCGAGCGTTTTGTTCATAATTAACGACCGCCATTTTGCTTTGGTTATTACCGGTCGGTCTTCTAATTTCTAATAAGTTTCAAGTGTAAGTCAATACTTATCTTACCGAGGTATTTCATTGTATAATACAATGAGCAGGGCAAAAGGGGAATCAGATCGTGAATTTGAAAGAATTCAAGGCAAATTAACGGTTTATTTCGAACATGTTCAATCGATTTATGACATGATGAAAAAGCTGGATTTTAGTAAGCCAGATAATATTGAAACATTTCTGGCGGCTAGTTTCACTATCGATTCAATACAACAGAAATATGAAGACGCGTTAGAGGAACGTTGTCGTTATGAAACGTCATTAATCGATGCAAGTTTGCCTTCGTATAAAGCGTTATTGTCGTTTGAACAACTTTATTCACAAATTAAGTATAAAATTCGATTGCTATCACGCGAACAGACTAATGTAAAACCCTCGACTAGTACGGGTCATGTGGGTACTATGCGATTACCTAGATTAGAAATGCGTACATTTGACGGTGAACATGAAAATTGGCCGCTTTTTTATGAGACCTTTCGTGCGGTCGTTCATAATAATCCGGAACTTACCGACGGCGAGAGAATACAATATTTAGTGGGTAGATTACAAGGCAAGGCGTTAGCTATTTGCCAGGGTATATTACCGTCTGCCGAAAATTATGAAATTATCTGGAATGCGTTAGTAAACAAGTACAACGATAAACGTTTATTGGCATCGTCGTATTTAGATAAATTGTTAAGTTTACCTACCGTCGACTCAGGTTCGGCGGGCAGTTTGGAAGAATTTGTCGATAAGTTTTCGTCAATTATTTCGGCGTTGCGACAATTGGAGGTTACAAGCTTGGAAGATCTATTGTTTATCCATATTGGTTGCAAGAAAATTAATCTCGAGACAGTTAAGGCGTTTGAGATGTCGTTAAATGATATTGGTAATGAAAAAACACCTACCTGCACCGAGTTTGTAAACTTCATGCGTAAACACGCCCAAATATTACAACGCGCGCATAATGTCACAAACGTAAAATCAAATTCTCAATCGCGAAAAAATATGGTTTCAACTACCATGCAATCGTCTGGTAAAATCCCGGGGTCACGTACTCATAATAATATTAAGACATTTGTAAATGTGCAGGATCACGGTAAATGTGATATTTGTGGAAAAACGGACCACATTAAATTGGTTCAATGCCCTACATTCCTGTCAATGTCTCCTCATAATAGGTTCTCGTTGGTAAAGCGTAATAAATTGTGCGTTCTTTGTTTCTCTAGTAAACATGCGCTGCTTGAATGCCAATCAACAAACAGGTGTACGACCTGTTCTCGTAGTCATCATACTTTGTTACACTTTGACACTAACGGTACTTCCTCACTAAATAGGAATGGTACTAATCAGCGTAAAGGTTCTTCTGCATTAAATCAGAATACAACCCCGCTGTCTGATATGGCCGAACGTAAACAATGCGCCTCGTCGCCTGCAGACGAGCGTTTTATTACCGCGCGGCCTGATACACGTGGTGACGGTCAGAATGGACATTGCAGTGCCGCCGACCGCCCCGTGTCTTTGTGTACTGTAGGTGCTTCTTGCGCCGCTGTTAGCACGGCAGATATTAAACCCTCGACGTCAGTTTTGTTAGGGACGGCTCAATGTCACGTGACTGATGCGATGGGTAATGTGTCAATTATCCGCGCTATTATTGACAGCGCGTCGCAACGCGATTTTATTACAACCGAATGTTGTAAGCGTTTGAAACTGCCGGTCTATGCGACCGCAAATAAGTTTGTATCGGGTGTCGGTGACGTCACGAACCCAATTGATGGCATCACTTGCTTAACATTCAATTCCCGCCACAACGATGAGGTGAAATTTACCATTCAACCGTTAATTGTCAGTCGTATTACGGATGCCCTGCCGGTCTCAAAAATTGATACCACTCAGTTAGATTACTTAAAAGATTTGCCTTTAGCAGATAGTTGTTATAGCTCACCGGCCGACGTAGATATTATTCTAGGGTCGGATTTGTTCGCGCGAATATTGCGTCCGCGCACCGTAGCGCGTTCGCCCGGCGAGCCGGTAGCTATAGAAACCTTGCTCGGTTACATCGTAGTCGGTCAGGCGCCCGTGATTAATCCTGTTTGTAATATTGTTCGTGCCTATTGCACAATAAACGAATCGCTTGACAATCGCGTAAATCGGTTCTTTGAATTGGAAGAAGTGCCTAAGATGAAAAATACACTCTCTCCTGACGAAAAGGAGTGCGAAGAGTTTTATGCAAGTACTACTCGTCGCGATGAATTAGGCCGCTTTGTAGTATCCCTACCTTTCAAACGCGACGCGTCTGCTTTAGGCGATTCCATACGTCTTGCTAAACGTAGGTATTTAGCACTAGAGCGCAAACTGTTGAACGACCCCGCGATTAAAAAGGAATACGATAATGTATTTATTGAATACTTAGAAAAGGGATATTTGCGTACTGTCGATAATACTGACGCCGACTTCGATACACCGCATTACGTAATACCTCACCATGGCGTGGTGCGTACTGATAAAACTACTTCTCGCCTACGTGTCGTTCTAGACGGAAGTAGTAAGACTTCGTCCGGTATATCGCTAAATGATATTTTACAGTCCGGACCTAAAGTATTAAATGATTTATTTCAAATATTGCTGCGGTTTCGATTACTGCCCATCGCTATTAACGCAGATATTCGACAAATGTATTTGCGACTAATTATGAATAATAACGACTTGCGTTTTCAACGATTGTTGTATCGCTTTAACCCTGATGATCCGATTCAAATCTTTGAAATAACTCGCGTTCCATTCGGGTTGTGTTGTAGCCCGTATCTAGCAGTGCGATCGGTTCGCCAGTTGGCCAAAGATGAGAGCTCTCGCTATCCAGCTGCAGCCAGAGTGGTTGACACGGATATTTACGTGGATGACTTGGCTACTAGCTGCTCTTCGGTTGACCGAGGTGTTGAGTTGTCCGATCAGCTGATTAAAATGTTCGCGGCTGGCGGATTCGAACTTGTAAAATTCTCTAGTAACTCACCTGAGGTCATGGCTAGTATTCCTGCCAATCATCGCGTTTCCGAGGTTGTAGAATTTAGTCCGAGCGATCATCTAAAAATATTGGGCTTACATTGGTTACCGGCCGAAGACGTATTCACATTTCGCGTAAACCTTGAACCTCGCGAGTGCACGAAACGTAACGTACTTTCTTGGACTTGGTAGGTTTTATTGCACCCGTTACACTTTCGGCAAAATTAATTGTAAAATCACTTTGGAACGACAATATTGATTGGGATGAAATGCCACCACCTCACATTATTAAATTATGGCAAAACTTTGAATCGGAATTGCCTTTATTGCAAAATATTAAATTGCCGCGGCACGTGGGTGTCACAGATGATTGCGTTATCTCCTTACTGGGGTTCGCGGATGCCTCAGAGAAGGCGTACGGTGGAGTAGTTTATATTCACGTGTACTTCCCTCAGTATGGTCGTACTTTGGTAAATTTAGTGTGCGCTAAATCGCGAGTTGCACCTTCAAAAACTCTTGTTACTCTCGCTCGATTGGAATTATGCGCTAACTTAATTCTGGCCAAGCTAATGCGTCTGGTGATAGATACCTACTCATTACCAGCATGTTCCGTTTATGCGTTTACCGATAGTAAGGTAGCTCTCGCGTGGATCCATGCAACGCCCAGCCGATGGCAGACGTTTGTTGCTAACCGGGTTTCTCAGATACAAGAAAATATTGATGCTAAGCATTTCTACCATATTGCCGGCGTAGATAACCCCGCTGACTGTTTAAGTCGTGGTCTAACCCCTGCACAACTACTTGTGCATCCATTATGGTTTAACGGGCCGAGGTTTGCTAATCAGCCTCGTTCCGAATGGCCACTTGACAAAGATATTAACATTGCAGGTGAAATACCTGAAGCTAAGGTGTCTGTTATGACGACAACTGAAGTGTGTCCATCATCACCGCCTATTTTTTATGAGCTCGCTACTCGAGTCTCATCATGGAACAAATTACTCCGAATAGTAATGTATGTCCTTAGATTTATCAAAAAATTACCTTCGAAATTTGAACTATCCCATCTTGAATATGCGGAACTTATTGTCATTAGGAATCTTCAAAGCGTACATTTCGCTGATGAAATTGCCAAATATAAGGCAAGGAAAGTTATGCCTCCTGCTTTTCAAAAGCTTCGTGCATTCTTAGACGACGACGGCGTTTTACGCGTGGGTGGCCGTTTGACCAATGCCCCGATCGTGTATGATAGTCAACACCCTATTTTGTTACCGCGACGCGATCACATCGTCAACCTTATTATCGACTATTATCACCGTAAAAACTTGCACACTGGACCGCAACTTTTAATGTCTTTACTGCGACAAAAGTACTGGATCTTAGCAGCTCGCGACATAGTACGCAGCAGGGTACACAAATGCAATGTTTGCTTTAAGACGCGACCTGTCAATCAGTTCCCCATAATGGCAAGCTTGCCTGCATGCCGAGTCACGGAAGCCAAGGCATTCTGTCACACAGGCGTCGATTACGCCGGGCCTTTGTCTATTACTCTGCACCGCGGTCGAGGCGTTCGAAGCATTAAGGCGTACATTTGTTTATTTGTGTGTCTTGTTACTAAAGCGATCCACCTAGAATTGTCTTCAGATCTTAGCACTGAAGCATTCATGAATTCGTTTAGACGATTTTTGGCTAGACGCGGACCAGTGAATGTCATATACGCCGATAGAGGTACAAATTTCATAGGCGCGAAATCTTATCTTGATAATATATATAACTTACTCGAATCAGAAGAGTATCGCGATAAATTCGCGAACGAATTGCGTGAAAACCGTATTCAGTTTAGGTTTAACCCAGCGGCGGCACCGCATTTTGGCGGCATTTGGGAGATTAACGTGAAGGCTGTTAAGAATCATTTAGCAAAGGTAGTAGGAACTCAGCTTCTTACATTTGAGGAGATGTTGACAGTGCTCACTCAAATAGAGGCGCTGTTAAACTCGCGGCCTCTCTCGGTTTTGAGTAGTGACCCTGCGGAACCTCTAGCTCTAACGCCCGCCCACTTTCTGGTGTTAACACCTCTTAAATCTTTACCTGCGGAAGACCTATCTCGCGATAATGTCAATCTTATAAGTAGAAAACGCGCAATCGACCATCTTGTCCAATCTTTTTGGAAAAGATGGAAGGTCGAATACCTTAACACTCTTCAAGTGCGTAACAAATGGACGAAGTCTAACACTTCTATCCAACCTGGAACTGTTGTGCTGCTAGAATCAGACAACAGCGCCCCTCTTAATTGGCCCCTTGGAGTAATCGAACGCACGTTTGAAGGTAAGGACAATGTCGTGAGAGTTGCGGACGTCCGCACGAAATCAGGTCTTTACCGCAGACCCGTGGTAAAACTTTACCCATTACCTAACCAATAAAAAAAAAAAAAAATACAGTCCACATTTCTAGTTTAGCTATCGAATAGTTATTAGTTTTATTAAGTAATTAAATTAGTAAATAAGCTACGAATAATGTAGTAACTTGAATAAAAAAAAAAAAATAACCACTATACATGTATATTAAATTGCGAATAATAACGCGTATTGTACGGCAATATCATTTACCTGATTCGGGTGCGTCGAAGTGACTTAATTTTGAATGTGCCTTGTAAGTATTATTGAAGGCCTCTCGTCCTGTCAAGCCGGGGAAGATGTTAACGCTAAATCGTTAATTTTTGAATTCAAATTGGGTTAGAAACTGCAAATCATGGCTGGTAACTTCCTATCCCTTTCCCTCTCACTCATTTACTCTATTTCCCCACCCTGTCGCACATATAAGGACAATGATGGCCGTCGTTACGGATCACTTCGTGTCACGTCACCGTTCTAATTGCATCTAGTAAAAAATATATATTTAAATCAGTAATAAACCAAATAATCGTATGTACATAGCAATCATCATTTTGGTGTCAATTTGTGAGCATTCAGTGGAAGACAAGGGGCGCCCCGCAAATCCAGGGATCAAGAATATCGACGGTGCGAGGTACCTAACTTGTTTCCTTTCAATTTCCTACTTGCCATATTACTTGTGTGTTCCTAGATTTATTTTACATTAATTTAGAGGATATTCCAGCATCGCGCTTTCACTATGTGTAATTTAGTATAGTTTAGTATACTAAAGGCTCAGACCAAATAAAAAACCAAGACAGAGAGCTGTCAATAGTAAAGTGAGGCCGGTTTCGTAAACATGTGTGCACCAAATTCTCATCCTTCTTTATAGGAACCCCTTTAATTTCAACGTTGTTTAGCATGGATCTATGATCATAAGTCGAGAGTAGATACTTCGTGCTCGCCAGGTCAGTCGGTAAACAATTTACTGATTCCTGAAGCTTTTCAAATCCTGATACTTTAGCTTCCAGTTCCACGAGTCTTGTGTCAAAATTGTCAAGTCTTCCACCAGCGCCCTCACACGTCAGCTTAAGCTCAGCCAACTCATCCTTGATCACGCGAATGTCATGTACTAAGGTCGGCAAGTTAAGTAGGCGCCGTTTCATGTCACGTATCTCGATATATATGGTATCCAGCGACGCAGGTTCAGGGGCATGCACAACTGGTGATGAGGTTCTGCAAGTTGGGCATTTCCACTGTGGCATCCTATTGGCCCCCAGTTTTCTACATCCGGTTTCTGAGATTTTTGCATATCCAAAAGCCAGGTGTTTCTAGTAACTGCCACACTGGATTCCATCGTTGAACTGCACGTTACAAACTGCGCACGATTTCATTTTCAAAATTCTATAGTTTGAAGCGAACTAAAACGTAAAAAGGTTGGCGATCCATTTCTTTTGAGTAGCGCGTACTGTTCGTATGAGTGTCCACACACGAGTGAGTACAGTGTGAGTGAATACAGTGTGTTTTTCATTTCAAAATCAACGGGTTCGATTCCTGGCTAGAAATATTGATTTATCAAAAATCCAATGATGCAGTTTTAGTTTTCATCAAAATCGAGCCCGCGATTCCTTTGAGTACTTTTCGCTATTCCTCATAGTTTTGGATTTGGCCATCCACGCCCACTTGGAAAATTCACCCTGTATATATAACGGAGAAGGTAAGTGTGCGTCGTTATTATCAGCCATATTTTAACTACTATGGACGTACTGTGTGTATGTTTTGGTTATTGCGCAATAGAAAAACCGTTTGCAGTTCAAATCAGATTATAATTTCACGAAAAATTTAATCACACTATCAAATTACAAACTGTAAGTACACGACACAACCAGATACAGAACGCGGGACAGTTTCTGAGCACATGTTGTCCGTACGATGTCCAATGACCAAGAGAGCTCCACATCGTTCAGTCGCGCTGTCGTCGACCCCCCACGAACTCAGGCTAGACTCTGTCAAGCGCCAACAGATGGCGCTAGTGTTCCGAATAGTAAAACGAATGACCGGATGCGACATATAGATAGATATACAGTCATTACGGAGAAGATAACTGTCAAGGTGCAGCGTTAGATAAATACAAATGATTTTTTTACTAATAATTGTCACACGCTTGTTAATTAATCTCTGTTTCACGTAAAACCTCAATGATTGTGTGATAATTAAAGTCTGTTTTATTTAGTTTTGCAATGTTATGCGGTTTATTTCAAGCGATCCTATTAACACGTCGTATTTTAATTCAGCCACAATTTTATTGGAATAATTAATAACATATGTTTTAATTATTCCAATAAATTATTAATTAAACTTAATGTACCACGTTCAAAAAAATGGTTACGTTTGATTTATTTTGCAAGTTATTATTTATTTAAAGCTTATTTACCTTAGGGCTGATTTTGCAAAAGCCGGATAACTTTTATCTTAAGAATAAATATGACAGTTTGACATATTTTCTACACAAAAGCTGTCAAACCGCAATCATTGTTCCTCAAATAAAAGTTATGTGGCTACTGATAAGTGAGGGCCGATTTTTCAATCTTCAGATAGATTTTATCGGAGGAATAGACATTTCGTTTTGACAGCTTTTGTACAGTAAATATGTCTAACCGCCATAGAATAGAATAGAATAGAATACTCTTTATATTATATAAATTACGGACATATATATAGAAACTGTACAAAGGGCCATATTTATTCTTCAGATAAAATAATTTGACGATTGAAATTTCAGGCCTATGAATAATGAAAACGTGTGTTATGTATGAGTATGGGTTCAAAAGATGTAATGAACGAAAGTAAATAAAAAAGAAACTGACGCTGTCTTTAAAAGTACAGTATTTTGATTAAGAAAATAAAGCGTGAGGTTAGCAGTGATATTAGTAAATTATAGTATAAACATCCGATTTTACCTAATTGTTAATGGTATATACAGTATGTTAACTAACAGAGGGCGTTCCCGTTAACCCGCAATAGTATAGCAATCAATTAGATCGCCGCACACGCGGCCCGTCATTCATAAATGAATTCCGACATTGCTGTCCTTCAAGTACGCGTGTACAGAGTGTTTCTTTAACGTATCAATTTACTATTGCGGGTTAACGGGAACGCCCTCTGTTAGTTAACATACTGTATAACATTTAATGTTACTATAACTGTTACAAAGCATTGCAAAGTTTTTTACCTATCAGTATTCTAATTTGATTATTTTAGGTAATACCTAAGTAGTAACTTAAGATTTCATAAAACTCCTGTATTTTAAACTTCACATACACAAGAACACATTAGAGAAGTTTTATAAGAATAACATATTATCACAATTGCAATTCAATTATAATTCGCCAAACAATTCGCAAAATAAATACAGAAAGAAGAATAAAATATAAGCAAACATAGAGGTTAAGGCAAGAGTGTACGAAGACTGCTGACATCCGTTTTAACTGCGTATATGTGCGGGAATGTCATTGATCGTGTTTGATAGTGCTGTTGCTCGTTGTGCCAGGCATAAGGAACAAGTAAATAGCCCGTCATCTTGTTAAAGCAACTTCTGAACTGTAAAGCTCAGGCTTCACTGTAATAAACTCCATTCATCCAATTCAATTTTTCGATAATCGTGTTACAGTTTCCGATAAACGCGTTTAATTCTACAGGCGGGAAACTGGAAAATAAACAATATAAAATGGTTGGGTCAGTTGCGAAAGCGCGGGACTTTCAAACTTTTGTTTGCGAGTGCAGTTTTATCAAACTTTCGGGGAATACTCCAAATTTTTCGCTGAGGCCTGAAGCGGAGGAGAGTTTGCTTGATGAACTTACCTGAGTTTCACGGTGCCCCCATGAGTTAACAGGTGGCGTTTGCAACAAGTTCGAGTCCACAGGTCGCGAGCGTGCGACAGCGGCGACGGTCCACAGTCGACACGCGCGCGGCGGAGCGCGGGACGCACGCGCGATGGTAGCCCTCCCCCTATCGATCGCTGATGTACACTGCCTAAGGCACGGTATTTTCTAATGCAGACAACTGCCGACTGGAGCTCCCCTTCATAATACTTTTCCCTAATTCACAGAAACCAGTGTCCCATACGCTAGAACGCACCGAGAGCGCAAGCCGGAGGGCGCGGCCCGCCGCACGCACTGCGCACACTGGCGAGCCACAGACCTGCGCGACCTGCGCAGACTTTAATAATAAAAACCAAATGATCCCAAGTTTCATCATGGAACGCTTGTTTAATAAAATAAAACCGATGTATTCCGGCCACTGTGAAAAAGTAAAATTGTTTGGGCGAGCCAGAGGTGGTCACACCGCCGGCATCCCTCGAGTAGCTATAGGTAGGTAGGTACGCGTCACGTGCGCCGGATCGATACTATACATCGGCACATTCCTCATATAAACCAAAAATAAATCAATGTTTACTGTATAAATATCTTTTTTTAAATTATTACGTTAAAAGATTCAGTGGTTATTAAATATTTCATTTTTTTTTTAATTTAGACAGTATCAAGCAAGTAGCGTGCTTCTTTAGGAAAAGCTGTTTCCCGCACAACAAATATTTTCCTGTGTTTGTTTCTTTACAGTTTTTTTCGCTTAATTTATCACTTATAAAACTCCTACTCAATAATAAAAAATCATGACTTTGCATGATTGGTTTTAGTTTTTGTATTTATTAATAAAATAAATACAAAAACTAAAACCAATTTTGTTCCTCAGTACAAAAGACTTCTACGCGACAGCGGCTTCCGTTTCCCGCCAACCGCCACAATTGTGTAGGGCGACATCTTACGGAATACTTTAATATCACAGAGGAATAGGTACAACAACCTCATATCTTACTACGGGACTGTCCACCTGTAGTATTTACTATTTTGTTAAGATGTTACTAAGGGCCTGAAAATGAACGGAACTTACGAATCAAGAAGCTTTATTTTATAAATCAACCCCTAAAACCAAGATGTGCCTTGAAACCAATCAATGCTTCAAGAATAGAGCAACTATCCCGCGTTACTTCAAAGTCAGCTGATCGTTCCGTTTCAGAATTCACTATTCTAACGCTCTTTTTATGAAACTATTTCAATCTGCCTATATAGCTTTTTACCGAACATTATGAATCACAATCAATTTGATTGTGATTCATACGAGTACCTTTTTTCCAACCATTTTTGGGGTCGGTTTCCAGTCTAATCGGATGCAGCTAAATATCATTATTTTTAATGGAATTGAAATTAGCTTTAGCACCCTCAAAAACCATGAAAACGACGTCCATGGTGAATAATTTGAAAGTTTTCGCAGCAGCCATCTCGGATTTTCATTTTGACCTCACTGTGGGAAAACCATTAAAACCATCTCTCTAAAGTCGCATAAAGGGGGCATAACGCTGATACGTTACGTGACGATTTTTACCAGTCAACTCCTAACGCAAGATACATTAAGGAACTTCGATCCAAAAACATAATATGCTTATTAATTTCGAGAAACGCTTCCGGGTCTCGAAAAATAAATACCCTTGAATTTTTTTTTCATTATCGATTGTTTATACAAATAAATATACAATCAAGAATATCTATGTGAAAATTATAAGTGCGACTAATGGTCGTGAGGTTCCTGGGTTCCTGGGTTCCTGGCGACTAGAATCAATTCTATTTGTTGTAATTTTTGACGTTCAAAAGTGCCTTTAATGTGCCTATTTGAAATAAATGCTTTGACTTTGACTTTGACTTTGACCATTCCCAAGCCGGGCTATGTTTTATTAGGTGTTTCCCATAGGCTCACCCCCTATTTCTTGAGACTCAAACTTGTCTGTGGTGTTACCATACCTACATCTCTCCCCAACCAACAACAACAGGAGTGATAAAACGCGATACGGCATGTTGATAATCTGAAACAAGATTACTAGGCCTTAAACAAAAAAAATCAGTAGGTACAGGTACTTGCAAAATATTTATTTAAACACTATGTTATCATACATAATATAGTGTCAAAATTATTATTAACGCCATTTCAAGCAAAGAAAACATCCAAAAACTTTAAAATATTATGGAAACTGTTTTTGCGGGCGCCGCCGTCCGTTTTGCATAGTGAAAGATTTCAACGGGCGCGCTCACCTTGTGACGTGCACTTTTTCATTCCTAACTTTCGTTATAAAAATCCTAGTTTTATGATTAAGATTTTGTGAAATACCTTAATAATTATGAATACACGTATACGCTTAAAAATAAAACATAGACTACGTCGTAGCAATGGCCTACGGCGTAGCAAAGGCCTACGGCGTAGCAAGGCACGAATACTTTGTTGTTTCATGCTTTTGTCTAATTTATTTTCAGTTGTACTTATTTTTTTAAGTTTGATGCGTTCCCTGTGACTAAATCAGCTAAATCTGTAGAACCGCAAGGAGCATTCGAAGGTTAGGAATGCTTCCATGTCTCTGATAGTTATAGCACAGTCGATCTTCTGTGAAAACCTTATCGAGAAAACTTAGGTGAACTGAGCTGAGTCAATAGTGTCAATGCCCAGCATCAGGAAGCATGGCTGCAAAGCTTTGGCAAAAATATGAGGAATTAGAACGAATACTTATTTGCATGAATACAGGATCAAATACCTTACGTAGATATTCATTGCATAGGTACTAATTATGACGGTAACATTTCTTTAATCTTTCCCTTTACCGTATCAAAATAATATTCATGTCAATTATTTAAATATCGTAATATTTCAATTATTTAATATTTAAGTATCGTGTCACTATTACAAACACTGAAAGATAATACTTACATTACATTTTTTTTATAATTTTTTAATTATCTTCACTTCAAGACAAAGATCAGCTTAGCCCTGGCTCTTGTATTAAGAGTTCCTGTATCGTACCAAATTATTTAAGAACAATTCCAATGTTTCAACAATTGTGGATGACCGAAACATTAAAATATAACAACGTTCGCGAAAGGAATTAACCAACGACGTTCTGAGCCTGAAACTAAATATTAACACATTTTCACACGCAGCATAAACATTGAAAGCGGGTTCTATTCCTGAAACAATCCTACAAATCCTACAAGTAACTTTGTCAGAGCCAGGCGACCACGTACAGCCCTCTGCCATTTCCGCCGGAAACCCACGTGGATTGCAGCCTACGGCTAGTCTACCGAAGGCCAAGGTTCAAGGTTAGACGCTCAACCGCAATGTCCGAGGGAGATGAGCTGTAGCTGCAGTTAATGCGACTAAACAAGTCTAAAGCTTTGGTTCCCTAGAAAAGCGTCATGAAAAGTAATTTTATTAAAGTGTAAAAAAAAAATCCTGCTTTGATAAAGTAACCTTTTGATTGAATTTGAAGTCTAGAGGCCTAGTTTTAAATATTCTGTTTTCCTTTTGTCGACTCATGATGTCACGAAAGGTATTAAAAACGCATGATTTATTTGTATTATCTCATATGTTAAGGTTGCAGAAGTCGACGGCCCGAACTCGTTGGTTGGCGTGGCCAATATGCATGATATTTAGTTTATTTATTTAATTATTTTGTTTAAAAAAAATAAAACTTATTTATTTATTGAAATAGACGATGATTTATAACGAAAATGAGCACGTAAAATTTCATGAACAGACCTTTGTGCGTATACAGATATTATGAAAAAATAAAGTTATTAAAATTGTTGAATAAATTATCCCTATGTGGTACCAATATTGCCATTTTCACACTTCGGAAGTTATTTCTTTACGCCCAAAGGTACGTTAAAATGAGTGTTGAAATATGAAAGTTTAGACGTTCATAACTTTCAAACCAATATTATTTTTTAGATTCTGTGTAACCCTATGACGAGACAAGTAGATATCCTAATAAATAATAACTATACACTGTCAAATAGTGCAGTAAACTCTACACGACGTAAGTATGGAAGAATTACTGACAAGCTTAACCTTTAGAGAACCACTTGTGTTCTTTATGAGAATAAATTCTTTTAACTAAAATCGAAAACCGCTCGGTTTATGGACAGCCGTTATTGTGTGACCATTCACCAGTTTACACCTGTTACTGATTGGAGAATTTCAAGTTGAGATCTTGTCACTTTGGCATTACTTAAGGTGACGCCGGCGAAATCCAAATGTCTTTGCTACAAAGAATCACCTTAAGTACCTAATGTTAAAGACGAGTTTGACAAGTTGTCAACTCCGAAACCTGACCTATAATAGTCCCTTCACAGTTATTTTTTCTCTGACTTGCATCACTGTCAAAAACAAAGTGATCCTTATTACCGGTTGAAATAAGGTTGCTTTTGGGTAGCTGCTGTCGGAGGTAAAATAACTATGAAAGAACTGAACTGAGTAAAATACGAGTACAATAACGAACTGAGTAAAATAACGATCAAAGGACATTTGACTTTTTTTTGGACATTTGCGATGAATAAACTCATTGATTGTAAGTTGAAGAAATAGTAGGCTTTAAGATAATGTCTGCTGGAAGAAATTTCTTAAGAAATAAGCAGTACCTTTGTACTCAAATTATAATCATGTCATATCCCTATATATTTTACTGTGTGTACATAAATTATAAAATAAATAAATAAGTGTTAAGAAGGTTTGGTAACGAAATCACGTGTTTCTTATATAATATGGCAGTATTGAATAAGTACTCTAAGGCACTAAGGCGAAGACGCGGCGCAAGCATGATGCCGCTTCAAAACGTTTTCATACAAAATGTACGAACGCGACCGGTCGTGAATTACACTCAAGCGGCGCGGCGGCGGGCGGCGGCGGGTAGCGCCTTCGTACATTTTGTGTGAAAACGTTTTGAAGCGGCATCATGCCTGCGCCGCGCCTTCACCTTACGCCATCTCTGTGTTATTCGCACCTTAGGCGCTCTGCAGTTGGTAATTTTGACCGGGAATGACGTCGAGAAACAACATCCGGCAAGCATCGGCGACGCGCGGCGCGGTGGTTTTGTCCGTATACGTTATTGCATTAATTTCCAAACGTTCTATCGTCGCAGACAAATTATCCATCGTCTGCTCAACACCTAAACAGTAACATCAGATTATTGCTGATAAACACTTTATTTTAACTTTGATTTTGCTCTTTTGGCAGCCATTACGATGGCTGCCAAAGATTACGAATGATTTTGGAAGATTTTTATTGATTGAACCGTACAACGTTGCCGAGTATACTATTTTTACATTTTTACACTTGACATTGGCTAAATTGTGGTGGTTTTTCCGCAAAAGCCATTAAACGAAGAGAAGAAGAACTTTGATTTTGGATTTGTGCACAGTTTATGACAATAAGCTCGCCCTCCTATTACATGTGAGTTAAGCATGACTGACAAAACGTGGTGTCATTTATGTTTTTGTTATTACCTTTTTTCGAATGAAATTAAAATAAACTTATGGTCCGGGAGCCACCAATCCTGAAAGCTCCGTGATCACGGATTCTAATATTTTTAATAAAAAATAAAAGTTAACGTTTAGACGAACAAGATTTGCTTGGTCGGCGTGGATTTGATTGGCCGGAAATATTTTAATTAAATTATTTATTATTAAATTTCCATAATTTTTTTTCCGTCATCACGGATTTTGATCAATCTTATATAGAATTTTGTGTGAAATTATGTTCAACAAGAAAAAATCCGGCCGACCAATGATTTTTAGCCGGAAAGGTCACGCATACCTATTTGAATGGTGTGATAAGGGGTAAAATTTATCCATTATCACGGAAACCTTTTTTATTTTTTTTAATTCATGCGTTTTAATGTCACATTTATGATTATCTTGGTATGCGTGCTTACAAACTGCCGAAAGTATCGCGCATACCAAATTTTAACCCTTCGCTTTTTAACGATTTCTATATTTCTGTAAAGAGTGAGTGAGGCAGATTTTTGGTTCAAGTTGAAACCTTGCATGAGTTCGTCTCTTTCTATTCCTTACGAATTTAACATTTACCTGCCTCAAAGATACGTTATCCACTCAAACGTCCGAGTCTGACAGCTGCCACCGCTTAGTAAGTCCGCGCGCGCGCGGACTTACGGGGCTTGCGGGCGGAGGGTAAAGGCTCCTGTAAACAGGCGCGACGTGCGACGCGAATCGCACGCGACACAAAAGCACCGCTCGTTGCGCGACTTGCGGTGCCTTTGTGTCGCGTGTCGCGTCGCGCCTGTGTGTGCGAGCCTTAATGGGTAACTCACCGTCCGATCAGGACCAGGCCCGTGCCGGACGGCGCGTACGTGTTCCACGCGCGCCTCAATGAGATGTCAGCATCAAGGGAAGGGGCCTGTCAGGGCCGAAGCCTGCCGGGTCAGCGGGATTGTCCGAAAGGGTTACCGCTGGCCCGGAACATAAAGGGCTAAGGAAGGAACACGGGTGGGTTTTAGTCAGTAAGAGTCTGACACTCCCTTCCGCTCCACCCAGAGCGATTTCTCATTTGATGATTTCCCATCCTGAAAAAAAAAAAGAAAAAAAATCTTGCTGTGACCCGACTTTCTGTTTTGTCGACGCTTAGACCCGTTATTTAATATAGTGTCATCTAGTGGCACACTCATGAAGCTCGAAAAGTTTCACAGATAAAAACTCGTTTAAAGTGTACAAGACAGTGAGGCTGCCATAGTCGCCCTAACGCTCAACGCTAAAAAATTTTGGGTTAATAATTTAAAGCACTAGATCCAATCTCAGCGTTTCATCATAACAATTTCAATATGAAGTGTTTTATTTCTAATACATCAACTAAAGAGAAAATTACTCCGTTTTCTGGAAGGGAAGACGCTTTTAAAAAATGGTGATGGTACAATGGTACTCGAACCATTGTGGTACATTGGCCCATCGGCACCGTTAAAGGTTGAGGAAATATTAAGTTGCCAACAGAATGAGGAACAAATCGAAGAATCAGAAGAAGAGAGAAATGATAATTTTGATGATAATGATGTAGATGATTATTGATTAATAAACTTGAATTGAACATATTTTTTTTATCAACCTTCATTTATTATATAATAAACCCAAATAAAATTTTTCCTGTATTTCCTCTTTTCCATATTAATTATTATAATAAATAGTTAAAAACTTAAGGAAGAGACCAGAGGTAGAAGAAATACTAAAAGAAATGTCATCAAGTAAGTGAAATCTATAACAGTATAATCCTCACTCACACAATAAAATTTGGTATGCGCGATACTTTCGGCAGTTTGTAAGCACGCATACCAAGATAATCATAAATGTGACATTAAAACGCATGAATTAAAAAAAATAAAAAAGGTTTCCGTGATAATGGATAAATTTTACCCCTTATCACACCATTCAAATAGGTATGCGTGACCTTTCCGGCTAAAAATCATTGGTCGGCCGGATTTTTTCTTGTTGAACATAATTTCACACAAAATTCTATATAAGATTGATCCAAATCCGTGATGACGGAAAAAAAATTATGGAAATTTAATAATAAATAATTTAATTAAAATATTTCCGACCAATCAAATCCACGCCGACCAAGCAAATCTTGTTCGTCTACACGTTAACTTTTATTTTTTATTAAAAATATTAGAATCCGTGATCACGGAGCTTTCAGGATTGGTGGCTCCCCGCCTATTATACATGAAAAATGTTTCATGTATAATTTTATTTTTAGTTTCTACGATTTAGATTTTTAACTTTATGTATCAAACAATAATTTTTGCCGAGCCCTAACCGGGTCTACAACGACGGCTCTAAGCTCTAAGCATTTTGTTAACATCTTGTTTTTACCTTGTGGAACTCAAATAAATGAATATGAACTAGCTGACACTTCATATTGGGTTCATGTTGGCTCAGGATCGAGTTGAGTGGAAAATGGAAAGGGAGGATTTGCCCTGCAGTGGTACAATACGCGCTAATTATTTATTTATTAGCTGACACGACAGACGTTGTTCTGTCCATATTTCAATAGTTGATTTATCAAACAAAATTTCATTCGACAACATACATAGGCAGTTTCTTAGTAAACTTCATCTAAGTATATCCGACGGCCCTTTTTTTTCGTGGGAAATTATCAAATAACTTCTCCCGCTCTGGGCGGAGCGGGAGGGCGTGTCAGACTTTTACTGACTAAAACCCACCCGTGTTCCTTCAGTTGCTTGTGCCACGGTATCTCTTTGGAACAACCCGCGACCCTGGCAGGCATCGGCCCTAGCGGACCCCGTCAGTTAGTGCTGACATCTCTTTGAGGCGCGCGTGGAACACAACGCGTCGTCGATCCGGGCCTGGTCCTTACCGGACGGCGAGCTGCCCATTGCTCGCCGTCCGCAAGCCCACGCCTACGGTGGCCGGGAATTCGCTGTCGACTCCCGACGCCCAGGGCGTCTCCTGCGGCGACTAGGGGCGTAAGGGCGCAAGATTACCTCTCCCAAACGCATTCCACCCCCTACTTCGCAAGTATTACCGCTTCGCTCCGTACCATGACCTGGGCCGGACGCGAGAGATCGCCGCCGCCGATCGCCGCCGTGAGGACGTGGCGGCGGCAGTGCTCTGCCCAAGCCGGGCAGGCATCCACCGTATCCTCCACCGTGTCCTTCGGACGATCCACACAATGGTAACACTCGAGCGTTTCCTCCCGCCTCATACGGAACAGGAACCTTCCGAACCAACCGTTTCCAGTGAGGCCCTACGTCAGGCGGAAGGTGAGGACGCAGAGCCACCTCTCTAGCCACTCCTCAAAGAGGGGACTTATCGGCGCAATTGTATATATCCGACGGCGCGGCCCTTGTTACTTATTTCTTTTGGTGACTGTACCTCCGCATATTAAGAATGAAAAACAACATGTATGAGACATTTAAAAATATTTATTTATTTTGTAAATCGTGAAACGTTTATTTTCTCTTGACTGTACTTACCTGTCAAAAAGAGTAACCTAGATAAAGTGGATACTAAGACAGAAGACGAACTAGTAGGGGATTGAGGAGGGTTGGTGGAGGTTCAGGGGATCAGACCGGAATAAATCATAAAAATACGTCATGAAAACGTAGGCATTTGTTTAAAAAATATTCACAGGCATAAACTACGCCTTTTGCTCATGGGGTTGGCAGAAACTAAAGAACGCCACCTGCGACGATCCTCATATACCGACTCCTTTAAATTTAAAAAACCTTCCCACCTGCCTACCCACCTGATATAATGGTATGTTCATATTTGCTATTGCCAGCAACAAATTCATATTCGCGTTGGTACCTACAAAAATACTATGTATCTCACACATTATATCAATTTGCGCAGCTATGATACACTTAACCGCCTAACCGCCTTCAGCAATCATGGTAATTAATGCTCATGCCTTCTCTGTTTGAGAAGTAGCCCTTGTACTGGCGAGACTATTTTATGATTTAATCGTAGACTTTTTCTACTTTTAGATTTTTTTAACTGCTCACAAATCTGTCAGCTGTTTAATAATAACTTTCGCCATAAGTTGAATAAAAAATATAAATTTGCTTTGTAACAAAAAAAAACCGGACACAATACCTGAAAACAAAGCTTGCGTTAGTCTGAAGTGATGGACGAAGCCTTCTGCTGCTGAGATCGAAATCACTTAAACAATTTTTGAACTTCAATGTACAAAGTTTTTAGTTTTAAACGTTTCAGCCTAAATTGTTGTTACAGTATATTAATCAAGGCTACTAAAGAAAATAATCAAAAGTGTACAACAAGTACAGTTTCCGTTCTGTTGCTTCACTTTGTGTCCATAACACTGTCACCAGACGCCAAAAAGTTAGTTAGCAACTGGTGTCAGGCACACCAAACACCCTCAAAAAGATGGTACGACGACGGAAAAAGTTTTACGATACAAGAAAACGCAGAGGTACGTACAACGTACCTCTGCGCTACGCAATACAGGCGCGAAAGCCTGATCACGGAAACACAGTTTCGAAAGTTCCGTAACTAAAGTTCCGTGACGTGTCGATTGCACATGTCACTGCGATCGTGCTGTAACGCAACTGAGCTCGCAACTCCGTACGGGCTTATGCTTTGCATCACCTTGGCCGCGAAGCCGCGCGCCTGCGCTGCAGAGCGCTCCGACAAAACATCACATATGCAACAGAAATTTCAAAGTTTTGCACAAAGATTTATACTTAAGTTTTACCCAAAAAAAACATTGAAGCATTCTCTCTACGCATTGAAACTTCCCATATTATGGCCCGTAGATTTCCCGCCGAATTTCAGGCTAACTTTCCATTTATTTACAAGAATGATTTTTCATTTAACGTGTAAAGTATGGACATGGAAATGGACAAGACACTATGTTAAAATGTGTACTGCTAAACGTTCACCACCGCGTATACGTTTCTTTTAAGAAAACATCTCATTTCAATTATACTTGGTATAAAAAAAGGAATTAAAAAAACTAAAAATCCCGACTGCGGTTAAAAAACTTAAGTTAAAAAAAACTGAAAACCTAAAAACAAGCCCTTTTAAATTAAATAAAAGTTGGAAGCAGACGGGACTTCACAAATTCAAATTCAAAATATTATAACATGTTTATTCCTCAAAGCGCCACCATGATGAAAAATAGAGAGGGGTATGATGGATTCATTAATGATATTGATAGACAGTTTTAAATCGACTGTCCTAATTGTTTATTTATTAAAACGGA
This sequence comes from Luperina nickerlii, assembly GCA_963855955.1. NCBI lineage: Eukaryota > Metazoa > Arthropoda > Insecta > Lepidoptera > Noctuidae > Luperina > Luperina nickerlii. The sequence goes on from OY979662.1 coordinate 8,746,857, forward strand.
CTACCAGGCAAAAAGAAATTAACTGGAAGTTTAAGCAACTTTTAGTTAATAATATTAAAAATACATACAGGGTCATTAAAATGAATTATAACAGTTGTTTTGAAAAGTACAATAATTAATAATATTAGTAATATTTTTTTATTTGAATTTGTGAGCGCAACTAACGGTTGCGCTTCGAGGAATAATTTAGTTGCGCTTAGTTGGTTGCGCTTAAAAATAGTTGCACTTTGAGGAATATCCCGTTTTTATTACTAAGATTTAAAAAGGTACGATTCCACCAAAATAGTGTGCAGCACATTTGTTCACAAACATTTTGTGCAGAACTCCAACAGTGCACGTACTGAGCTGCAGATCCGATAGTCTCTGTTTCCACCGGCAAAGCTGTGCGTAAATTTTCACTGAGCAGAGTTTTCTGCCTTCCGTTGTTAATATGGACGGGCAGGAAAACGTAGTGCTTTGTGCTGCAGCCTGTGTTTTATTATGTAGTCTGCATAAAAAGAAACGAAGAAAGAAACCGCGATGTTGGGTGAGGCCCTTCCTAGAACGACGCAATGAAGAAAGGAATTTATAGAAGAAATAAAAATAGATCCATTGAGTAGATTGTAAAAGAAAAATTTAATAACGTTAACATAATTATCTAGATGAGGTTTTTATCGAACTCTCTTATTTAACGCAAATTCATTAGATTTAATGGGTAGCATAATAAATATTTACATAATCAATGTAGGGTGTCGTTTGTCGTCATCTTGGGTCCGATAATGGGACCCGGTACCTACCGAGCTTCGTGTGTTCGGTTCTAAAGGTGCGATTCCACCAGTGTGCTGAACTGTGCGGCACTGTAATGCACAGTGTACGACACAAACATTTATTATGCTACCCATCAAACCTTATGAATGTGCGTTAATTAAAACTCATATGTTAACGCCATTAAATATTTCATATTTAGCGCGCAAGTTTATTCATTTACATTTATTCGTTTAATCATTTTGGACATTATATATTAACAACTGAAAAGGCAGAAAACTCTGCTCAGTGAACATCATGTTCGTGAACAAGTGTGCAACACTGTGCGCTTACAAAAGTTATGCACAGCGTTGCCGGTGGAAACAGAGACTATCGGATCTGCAGCTCAGAACGTGCACTGTTGGAGTTCTGCACAAAATGTTTGTGAACATATGTGCTGCACACTATTTTGGTGGAATCGTACCTGAATCGGGGCAATGTGCGCGGACAAATAAATGTTTTCACTCCGGTAGCGGAAGCAAGACTGAGACAACAAGTGTGTACGCGTCGACGCGAGTCCACTGCTTGCAGGTGTGCACGCACAAAAGTATGTAGATGTGCGCGAACATTTCTAATGTTCGCGCACAATATGTTATTGTGTGCTTGAGTGAGTCGATCAGAATAAACATTTGTGTCGTACACTGTGCATTACAGTGCCGCACAGTTCAGCACACTGGTGGAATCGTACCTCGGGATTTATAATTATTTACAAAAAACAAAATAAGCCCCTCTTTTCTTTTTTATAAATAATAGGCTAAGTAATAACAGCCGCGCGGCTCGATCGATCAGGTTAAGCTACACTTGCTGCGGTTGGTCCGTGGATGGATGACCATCTTCATGTTAGAAAGCAGTTGTTCAAGATGATGCTTATATGGAAGCCAATAGTGTGTGCAGGCTACAGGGCAGATGATTAAAACGTTTTTGAGTAACTTAAACGTAATTATTTATTAAAATAACTGTTAAGTTAGAATTCAAACAATTACTATAAATATAAAATAGAAAAATTAATTAAACATGACATGAGCGACGACGCAGCAAAAAGGAACCAGAGAGGATAAGGAAGTAAGTGTTGTCACAGTAAAGCTTACAATAACACAGATTATAAAACTTTTACACTTCCCCTTAAGCTTTACGTTTAAAACAGAAACATGCAATACAAACATAATTATACTTAATGCATACATAATTCTACATCACTATAGTTTATAAACATGCATTACATGCAGTCATAAAACAAAAGAATTATTTCTAGTATCACATATATTTAAACATTACAATTTTATTTTGGTTACATTCATTTGTTCTGCGAAGTCTGAATGCTTACTTTTACATAAAGGTTTAGTCATAATGTCTGCAATCATGCTATCCGTTTGCAAATATGAAACAACTATCTGTCCATTAATTATCAAATCTTTTACAAAATGATATCTAATATCAATATGTTTTGTCTTCTTATGACAATATTCCTTTACTTCCAATAGTCTTTGAGCACTTTGATTATCATTATACAATACTATATTTAATTTGGTATTTAAAATTTCAAACAATAAATTTCTCATAAAACAAACTTCCTTGCAGACATCACTCATCGCAAGATATTCTGCTTCTGTGCTAGAAAGTGCTACACATTGCTGTTTTCTAGACTCCCAGTTTACATTATCATTACCTAGCTTAACAATAAAACCAGTGTAGGACCTTCTATCGCTGAGATCATTACCCCAATCTGCGTCAGCATAAGCAGTTATATTACAATTGCTACCTTTTGAAAACATCAAACAGTAGTCGATTGTACCACTCAAGTAACGCAGAATGCGTTTTGCAGCAAGCCAATGTGATTTGTCAAAATTATTATTAAATTGGCTCAATTTACTACAAGCATGTGCGATGTCTGGCCTTGTACAAATACATAAATACATAAGACCACCTATTAATTGTCTATAGTTATATGTGTCATCACTCAAGCTATTTTCCGATTTTACAAGTTTACAATCTAAAGACATAGGTGTTGACATATGTTTACAATCAGTCATACCAAACTTCGCAAGTAACCTTTTCACATAATTTGACTGGTCAAGTGTTAAAATTCCTTTTACTCTATCTCTGGTTACATTCATTCCAAGACAATTTCTTATTGGACCTAAATTCTTTACATCAAATTCTGATTCTAGTAACTTAAATAATTCCATCTTAGCCGCACCCAAACTAAATACATAGAAATCATCTACATACAGTGAAATTATGATAAAATCATCTTTTGTTTTCTTAAAATAAACACAAGGTTCACACTTGCTTTGAATGTAACCATTTTTAGAGAGCAATTCATGGACTCTGCAGTTCCACATGCGACTGGCCTGCTTTAGACCATAAATACTTTTGAGTAATAGACAAACTTTGCTATTATTTTCTGAAAAACCCACTGGCTGCTCCATGTAAATGGTTTCATTTAAATTTCCATTGAGAAAAGCTGTAGCAACGTCCAAATGGTCAATATCCATATCTAGAGAGTTAGCTAGAGAAAACAATATTCTCATGGTGGAATGTCGAACAACTGGTGAAAATGTTTCTGTGAAATCAACACCAGGTTTCTGAGTGAAACCACGAGCAACCAAGCGTGCCTTATATTTAATAAAATTTCCTGAGGCATCATTTTTAATTTTGTAAACCCATTTTGATTTTATTACATTTCTATCAACTGGTCTATCAACTAATACCCAAACACCATTTTCAGTTAATGATGTGTATTCATCATACATTGCCTTTTTCCACTGCTCACTATCAGAACAAGAGATAGCTTCTTCATATGTTTGTGGTTGATCAAAATATCCACCATGTACTAACAGAGATAAATCATAGTCACCATACCTCAGAGGTGGAATACCTCGAGTAGTTCTTACAGGCCGGCCATTACGAGCAACCGGTAATATTGGATTTGTCTCTGGAACTGGTGATTCACCCTCAGATGATGATGACTCAGTCCAAAGATTATCTCCAGCAGGGGACTTGAAACTAATGTCGCTCTCAGGCGATCTGAAGCTGGTATTGTCACTCTGTGTGTCGCAGTGTTCACCAGGGACATCACCTGGAATTTGAGAAACATCCCGATTATTATCATTTAATAAAATATCATTACTATTTATAGAATTATCAGGATAACAATTATTTTCAAAATCATTGTTAATTGGTAAAATATTGTAATGATCATTGCATTCAATATAATTATTATCTTTTTCAGTAGTCATATTATAAAATTTATTTTCTAAAAATGAAACTGTTCTGGACAAGATAATTTTGCTTGGATTAGACGGATCAATTAATCTGTAACCTTTAGAAGTCTCACTATAACCTACAAACACATACATCTTGCTCTTTGAGTCTAATTTTTTGCGTTGCTGCTCAGGTATGAGAGAATAGGCAATGCAGCCAAAAACACGGAGATGACTTAAATCAATTTTAGATCCAGTCCAAACCTCTTCAGGAACAGATCCTGACAAAGCAGCTGTGGGGCTCCTGTTTTTTAAATAAATAGCAGTGATAACTGCTTCACCCCAATAGCGCTTGCAGAGACCACTTTCCTGCAGCATGCACCTTGCCTTCTCCATAATAGTCCTATTTAGGCGTTCACTTACTCCATTTTGAGCAGGACAATAAGGTATAGTTATTTGATGAATTATTCCTTCCATCTTTAAATAGTCGGCGAATCTAGCACTGCAGTATTCGCCACCTCCATCTGTACGTAATATTTTGATCCGCAAATCAGCCTGCTTCTCTACTAGAGTTTTAAAATCAATAAAACTGGACATTACCTCTGATTTGGCTTTTAACAAATATCCAAAAGATTTTCTCGAAAAATCGTCAGTATAGGTCACTAGATAGCGAGCACCTCCCCAACTGCTTTCAGACATCGGGCCGCAGACGTCACTGTGGATGAGCTCCAAAAGCTGCCTAGCTCTCTTAGCCTGTCCCTTTGGGTAAGACTTGGCCTTCATCTTCCCCTCAAGGCAAGCGATACAATTGTGTATGTCGTGCTTCTGGTTGTCCTGAAACATTACACCAGAAACCAAACCACCCTTTAAAGCATTCATACCACGTTGACTGAGATGGCCGAGACGCCTGTGCCACAATTCCAATGGCACTGTGATAGCAGCATTTGCACTTTGTGCATCCTGTTCCTCCTGCAGGATCATTGGAAAGTGTACCTGAGAATTACACCTATATCTAATGTTGTTTAAAACATAAACACCATTTTTCTTTAAAGCCATTCCCACCAGTTTACCATTTCTATCCAGAACATTACAAAATTCATTAAAAAATTTAACTACATAGCCTTTCTCAACGAGTTTGCCGACAGATATCAAATTGTTGGACAAATTTGGAACAAACATCACATTTTTAATTACAAAATTATTATTATTAAGACATATTTTTATGTCACCCATACCTTCACAAGCGAGTTTATCAGCATTTGCTATAGACACTGAACTATTATTTGCAATACTAAAATTAATCATAAAGTCTTTACAATTAGTCATGTGCGAAGTACATCCACTATCAATAATCCACTGGTTCTTGATGGATTGTGCAACCAGAAGAACTTGCTCATCATTCCTCTTTAATTTTGAGTCCCTCTTCAACTTAAAGCACTTGGATTTGATGTGGCCCTTCTTTTTACAGTAATTACACACTATGGGGCTCTTCTTACTTGCATAGTATGCACTTTGTTGAGTACCAGCCACATTTCCATTGGAATTTTTTCTAAATTCTTCTTGTAGCAACCTACTTCGCACCAGCTCGCTTGATAAAGTGTTTGTGATGTTGGCAGTCTCCAGGTTCGATACAAGCACATCATATTCTTCGGGAAGCCCACCAAGAAGTAATTCCGCTACTTCACTGTCTTCAATTGTTCTACCAATATCTACCAACTGTTGTCTCAGAGTCATGACTGCCTCAATATATGCAGTCATATTGCTATATTGATTAAATTGAATCTTATGGAGTTGTCTCAATAAAGTAACCCTTCTATAAAGAGATTTATCCTATGCGGTTTTTGCTGTCGTAGAATCCCGTACATATTGATAACAATGTGGTTTGATCGAGAGGCATATTCTAGCGAGAGCTTTCTGAATTCGTCCCGCATCAGTATCCGTGCCCTCAACACAACCCCATAAATTTTCTAGTATGAGTGCCATCCGTACCTGAAACTTCCAGGAATGATAATTCACCACTCCTTCCAGCTTGTCCACAAAGCTGCCACCTCCGCCGTAGGGTAACATTGTCCCCGGCGTTCCAAAAGTATGGTCAGCTGCACTGCCAGCATGACTCCTGCCGTCGCCGCCACGTTGGTCTTGATCCGGCATTAGTAATATAATGGGTACGGATGATTCCAATAAACAATCAGCCCTGTGCCTTGTATTGGCACCACACTATAACTTAGTACAGTATTCACTTTTCGTTTAAAGCTGTGTCAACGTGTCTCCCTTTGTTTGCTGGGTCCATAACCTGTTAGAAAGCAGTTGTTCAAGATGATGCTTATATGGAAGCCAATAGTGTGTGCAGGCTACAGGGCAGATGATTAAAACGTTTTTGAGTAACTTAAACGTAATTATTTATTAAAATAACTGTTAAGTTAGAATTCAAACAATTACTATAAATATAAAATAGAAAAATTAATTAAACATGACATGAGCGACGACGCAGCAAAAAGGAACCAGAGAGGATAAGGAAGTAAGTGTTGTCACAGTAAAGCTTACAATAACACAGATTATAAAACTTTTACACTTCATATACCAAAACCCTCCGTGCCTCAGAAAGCACGTTAAGCCGTTGGTCCCGGCTGTCAGTCACTCATGAATCTTTGACAGTCGTTACGGGTAAACAGAAGCCCGAAAGTCTGACAACCAGTCAAGGGGTATCGTGTTACCCAGTAACTGGGTTGTGGAGGCCAGATAGGCAGTCGCTCCATGTAAAATACTGGTATTCAGCTGCATCAGGTTTGACTGGAAACCGACCCCAACATAGTTGGAAAAATTCTAGACAGATGATGATGATCAAAGATTTACAATTTCATTATTTATGTCGAGTAAGGTATGCCTTAATAGCAAATAATGCAATCATGTAGGTACATTCTGTACCTAAACATAATTAAATAATATTTATTGCGCTTATTACCTACTTACGGTTTAAAAACAGTGTAGGTACCTAACCTATTCAATTATCTGATAACAATCCGACTGATGATGACTATGGAATTAAATTGATTAAATTTTAGAATACCTTTTTGCGCGATTTTCTAGTCGCAAAATCGTTAATTATATCGTCGCACAGTATACGATTTGACCAAACTAGAGGGACAAAAGTCTATAAGACAATTAAAGGGTTTGTAATCGGTCAACGTTATAACTTATAAGTTATGTGATGATGTGGTAGCAAATTAAACTCATTTTTTCAATTATGAAAATTTTAATCTGACTTTAAAAGCGATTTTAAATCAATACAATGTTTTAAGTTGCTTTTTTTTGGTAATTTTCTCAATAATGATATATAAGGGTCAGATGACACGAGTAAATACTTAATTAAATCAAAATTTGTGCGGACACGAGAAGTTTTCAAAGTGTGGCCCAGTCTGACTTTACGAATTTCTTTGTTTTTGGCCTCCGAAGCCTCTTCGGACATTTGTCCTATTGGTATGATCGAATGTCTTATTATCTCTGCTCCATGAACTAGTAATTTATGTAATGAAGAAGCTGGCATGTTATACCATGGGTATAACGAGAGGTACAAGCCTCTCGTTTCTGAGCAGTATAAATCAAACTTTATCGGGTCAATTTCATAGCCAGAAGCTATGGCTGTAAGAACTGTACAGAGGCGGTAGAGCAGATTTTCGTCGAGGCCGGTGATACGAGCAGTTTCTTTATATTTGTGGAAAAACGTTCTTGCTGTATTTTCATCTTTGCTCGTTCCAAAACCCGGCTTAACTTTGTCTATGATGAGATCGATTTCTTTAAATTTTCCCTTGATTTCTTCTTTCTGCTTTTTAAAGATTTTTTTGTTTTTATCTCCCCTCTATCTAGTAGCTCGTCTCGGTGAAGCTGTTGTAACTTCCTGAATTAAACGAGCCGCGTCACGTTTCCCACTGGCTCGCACACCTAATTGAGTTGCAAAAGATAATTGTTCAACTATCTTCAAAACTCTTTTTTGGTCTGCCAAAACTGGAACTCGGTTTTGGGGGCTGTTCACGAAACATTGTGAGCACCAACTCTTCATTTAACCATTCTTCGTAATCAATTAAAAATAAATCTAATCGCATTTGTTTGCGAAGCCATTTCAAACGAATCTTCTCACATTCCTTCTTCAAATAGGCCTTAAGTGGCTTCTCCTGATCTTCCGGGAGGTTCAGATCAACAAATCTTGACTTTATAAATGTCAAAACTTGATCTAATTTGCCTTTAGGCGGTGTAGAACGCCAAAATTCAAATAATGATTTTCGCTGAAATCGGGCACCTTTAAAGAAATAATAAGAAATATTTAGAATCGCATAAAGTCGCATTTCCAAATTATGATTTTAACAAACTTAAATGTTAAGAGAATATGTTAAAAGCGTAATTACACCTTGACTCAACTTGACTACCTACTTTAAGATTGGGTAAACTTAGATCATATCTATTTTTTGTTGTTTTATAATCGATCTATTTAAATACATTATAACTACGCCTTTAAAAACAATTTGATGGATTAAAATCAATTTATATACAGATAATTACCTCGAGTAACAGAATTCATGACTAGAAAATACTTTAAATCACACAAAACCTCGAAAGACATGCACAAACGGAGCCGTTCACAACTGCACTGACCGTGCGGGCGGCTACCTGAGTTCGACGCGGTAACTTCGCGCATTGTTATTGAAGGGATCACTACACAATAGCATATTCTGACGTCATTATCTGCTGTAGGGTTCGTCTAAATGGGTAATAACAGTAAAAAAACGGTTTGTTTTAACATTATGAGTTTTGACTTTTGTCCCTCTAGTTTGGTCAAATCGTATACTGTGCGTCGTAAGAAACCTTGTTCATTAGTTTTGACTTTATGCAAAAAAAAGAGCTTTGCTTGGCTTAAGGTACATAGATCTCTAATAGTTTTTCACTCATATTTAGCAAGAAAAACTTCACTCTCCCGAACAATTTGTCGCTGGTGTATATAGATCCATTCGAACTGTGAACCAGTGAAAATGTATGCATTCTTGAACTAAGTCAGTATCTAAATTATTAGGATACATTTCTTCCAAGAAGAGGGTATTTTTCCGTAGAGATGATAATTCACTCATTTTGAATTTTTGATAAAACTTTTCATTGAACGTATTGTAGGCCTACTTCCGTTTTTTAATTCGGATACAAGTCTATCAATGACGACGAGAATTGTGTTGACCCTGAAAGTATCACTCGCAGTCAAAGACATTAAATTATATAGGTATATTTAATCTCTTTGCTCGCAGTCTTCGATTCATTGGTTGTTTCATCCTTTTTTTTTCCTTTTCGGTTGTCTTTTTCCCATGTTTTTTGTATACTGCTTCGACACGCATATATTCCATCGCCTTATAGAGGTGTGAGAAACAGGTTGTACATCGCAAAGTTCACTCATCCTCCAAAGAAAAAGGAGGATCCTCCGACTAGACGGGTGTTGTGTCTGCCGGGCAGTTGCCCGGCAGACACAACACGGCCCGAGATGAGTCATTGGGCAGTTGCCCAATGACTCATCTCGGGCCGTTGTATATATGCTAGCTGCGCGGTGAACTCTGCTTGCGAGATGCAGGATTTTGCGTGACGTCAGTATGACGCGTTGTGCGCATGTGGCGTTTTAGATACCGCTACAGCCTTTTCATCAAAATACTAAAAAACATCTCGTTCAGCTACGAAAATCTTGCAAAGAGATTCGTAAAGATTGGCAACAGTGATCAAATCAACGATAGGAGCTTAAATTTTAGCATTCACTTTGTTTATTCTTTCCAAAAAAAAACCGACCAAGTGCGGTTCGATCCACGCACTATGAAGGTTTCCGTAGTTGGAATGAATTTATCCTAAGAGCAAACTTAACATTGTAGTTGAACGACATGTTTTTCCATACATTCCAACTGAAAATGTGAGTTAGTGCGCACAATATTGAGAGATTTACCATGTTTTTTTAAAACCACAGACTTATTATAGGTTTTCCTGTAATCTATAGGTATAGAACTATTTCCTATATTTTTTTCAAAATTTTAGGCTCGGTAGTTTCAGAGATAAGGGGGGAATGGTCAATTTTCGTCTATTTCCTTAAATAACTTTAATACAGAATTATGAAAAAAATATATTTGAGATCCTCACAGTAAGCCCTTTCATTTGATATGTCACACGGTACAGATTGCGATTGATTGAATTTTCTATTTGCCCCCAAAAATGATCCCCATATCCAAAATTCATTCATTTACGTTACACTAAACGTGTTTGAGTCACAGAGATTCATTTGTACCAAATTTCAACAATTGGCTGTGGCAGACGGACGGACAGACACACGAGTGATCCTATAAGGGTTCCGTTTTTTCGAGGTACGGAACCCTAAAAACAATCCACACAACAACCATTACCGCCGTTTCCAGTTTTCCTAAATTCAAAATTATTCATGTAGGTATATGTCTCTCCCGCGCCACAACCAAACGCGACTACGCAAATTGTAGAAAAACTTAGGTATCTAAGTGGTGAAACCTATTACATGTTGAATTGTTTGTGTGGATATGGTGTGGATCTAATAACATTTAGGTATATAAATATTAATCTTATTAATTTCTGTAAGACAATAAAACCGCCCGCCCCTATAATCTGTCACCCTAGGCTCCTACTCAGCCTGTTGGTAAATCCGCCACTGCCTACCTAGATACCAACATTGGTTACCAAAGAGTATGAAACATTTAGTACCCATTACCTATTCGGTTTCCAGTCATAGAGAGAAACGTCATACTCATAGTATCACGCCAGTCCATAGACTACTAATATAGGTAAACCGCCAGTCATTCCACATTGCACAAGCAACAAGTCACAGTTATAGTGTTACACTCCTTTTTTTGCTTTTTCTAATCATTTCAGAGCAGCAGTATTTAGTCATTAATTATTTCAAAGCTATATGTAGGTACCTAATAAATTGACATAAATTGTTACAAAAATGATTACGAAGAAACTTAACCATAAACCCTTCAACTCCACGCTTCCGAGGTTCGGTAAATTCACTGCACATCCCAACTTGGATCCTAGCGGGCTCCACATTACCAGACCCCGAGGTTGTAACCCATGCCTATACAAACCTCAATCCATACAAAGGTTATGTGAAGCCACCCACAGGAAAAAAATTGATAAAGATCCATGGAAGTACAAGAATGATTTAGAGGAATGGTCGAAAAACTTGGGTTACAGGAACCAAAAAATTCTAGAAAATCGAAGATGGCTTCGGTCGTTGTTGGGTCCTGCCTGGCACGAGGTTAATAAACCAGCTGAATATGAACCGGCTTGCATGAACGTTGGATTTGGAAGAACACCCTTATCGAAACCTTCCAAACAAAGGGCACCCGACCCTGGAAGGTATTACAAAGCTGTACCTTTCAAGGCTCCGTACGGACCGCACTCAGCCCGACCAACTTTCGACAGAGAAGAGCCTTGCAGATTCAAAGACACCTCACCCAAGTGGTCACTCGCCCCGAATCGCTACTCGATTCTCGACAAGGAACAAATCGACCAAAAATCTAAGAAGGTTGTTTCGAATCGGGGCCCTTACGATTTGTTTACTGGCAATCGAGACGAAACTACCATCAAAAACCATTTTAGCAATTCTATGAAATGCTCGGCGGCCACGTGGCCGATTGCATTAAAAGGCAGTTTGGAGAAATACAAGACATCCCAATTTGGCAAATTGAATAAGACCAACAGGAGCAAGCCTTACAGAGGTCGAACTGCACTCGTGGACTTGTCGATGTGTCCGCGAAAAGCGGAAGACCCTGGTCCTGGTCATTATGAAGTTTGTAAACCGAGAACTTTCGTGCAGTATAAGCATGGGTTTAATAGTTCTTATGACAAACCGCCGGGCTACCAACGAGTGATTGTATGGCCAGGCGTGGGCAGGTACAAGGTGACGACCGGCCGCCCTGCAACATGCCCTGGAATACCGGGAAGTGGTCACAGACACGTGTTCCTGAGCACACAACAAAGGACGATTGGCACCATTATAATGCCACCGATGAACACATTCTAGTCACTCTGGTACGTTAGAAATTTTAGTTTATTTATAAAATGTTATTAGTAAGTAGGTATTTTCCAGAAGTATAAAAACATTGTACCTACTTACCTACAGTGTTCCAGTTATTTAATATCATTTACAATTTACATAGCTTCTTTCTCGTGTAAACGAAGTTGTGGGCACGGACATGCCCTGCAATTAGCCTCCATGCGAAGAGGCAAAAAAAATCTGATATGGCCAGAGCAACACTGAAACATTTCATATTGGCAACAATGTTACCTGCATAAAAGTATGTTGAAAAACGTTTGAACTGTTTACCTTTTTTTCATATTCAAATATTATTCCCATTGATGTTATTTCCACATAAACAAATATCAACGTTATAATAGCGTAAATTAAGTTGATTTTAGAATGACTAGTATATACCTGCGTGCTTTGGAAAGTCGTTAAAAAATTAAGTTGAACACGAACTGAACTTTGTGTGGGGGATTAAAGTTATTATCAGCCGTTTGTGTCCACTGCAGGGCAAAGACCTCCCTTCCCTCCTTCCACTTGTTCCTATCTATAATTGGTGTAGATATATGGCCAATCTTTTAGAAGAGTCTAGTTTGTCCCGCCATCTCCTGCTAGGCCTGAGACGCAGTGTGGTAATTTCCGCCCATACCTCTTGTGGCATGCGACAGATGTTGCCAGCCCAGTACCATCTAAGCTAGGTAGCCGAGTGACCGATATCAGTCATTTGAGTTCTGGAACGCAATATCGAATTCCTTAAGCGATCAGGGAGTTGTTCTAGGATACTGCGTTCTAGTGCTTGCTGACAGACGAGTGCGGACTTTTGACTCTTGGTTACTGACCATGTCTGCGCTCGATAGGTGAGGGTATGAAGAATGCCCATGTCCATGAGTTTTCTCTGTACTGAGGGAAGGAGAGGTCCCTTCATTATTTGTTTCGTCGACAAATAGCTATTCCAGGCTTTCTCAGTTCGTCATGCAACTTCTTTAGAATGTCTTGCCTGGAAGGACGACTCATGGACATATTCAATGCTCACCGTACATCCCTAATTCGTACGTTGCGCCTGGTGCTTTTAGTCATCACCATGGTCTTCGCCATGTTCATCGTTAGTCCGAACTCGAGGCGGGCACTGCTCAGTTGGTCGAGCATTACACCTAACTCAGCTGCCGAGGAGAAAAGCACTTTGTCGTCAGCGAAGCGGAGATAAATTAGTCTTCTCTTGCCTAAAACGATACCCTTGTTCTTCCAATCGCTATTTAATTTTCGAAAAACTTCTTCAAGCGTGTCTGTGAAGAGCTTTGGAGAAAGAAGGTCGCCCTCGCCTAATCTCTTTTAGTATTGTAAATGATGCCCTGTAGTATTTATTTTTATGGCTGCTGTGCTATTTTGGTATATTTTATATGGCACTGTGCGATACTATCGAATGCTTTACAGTAGTCGATAAATAAGGCTTAATTAAACTTTATGGACGGTAGGTTAGTAGGCAGTGGATAGGCCACAGCGGAATCCGGCCTGCTCAGGAGGATGGTAATGATCTAATTGGCCAGATATGCGGTTTTCAAGGATATTAATGAGAATGTTGTAAAGGCTGATGGTAATTGCCAATGTCAGTCCAATCAGCTTTTTATGGAGGACGCACAGACAAGGACATTAAGTGGCAGAAACTACTTGGAAAAAAACCTGTTTTTACAATTGAATTAAATAAGTTGGCATGTTGGATGGCTACAGGATACGAAGTGTTTCGGTAGTAATGCTATCATCGCCGGGACTTTACGATACTAATCACATCACACTAATATTATAAAGGCGAAAGTTTGTGTTTGTATGTTTGTTACTTCTTCACGCACAAACGACTGGACCAATTTTGATAAAATTTGGTATGGAGGTAGGGGCGAGGGCGAAGCCGCAAGCCAAATCGAATTTGCATTAGGCAGGTTTTTGACTTCCCTGTTGGTTGACTTCGTGGCCCGGTCGCAAGCGTTACAGCTGAGTGTGGAAGTGGTATCGTGTTTTTCGATTACAAATTTGGAGTTTGGAAGTTTTTGATGACACCTCCTTACTCGAAAAGCCGTTGGTACTGTGTGCCTGATCCATCGGACTATTAGGCCGCGTCCTAAACAAAGCCATCGTCCCGCGAGTATACTTCTTCTCTACTTCGGTCTTTTATACTTTTGTTCGGAAAACTGGTAGGCGCGACCACACGTTCCGGCTCATCAAACAAAAAGTGACATGGACTCGACGATCGCGTATTTTTCTATTAGGACGCGGTCACTTGCAAACAACCGCGTCGACCGAGTACTCGCGCAACGATCGATTTTGGTTAGGACGCGGGGTTCGAGGAGAGAAGAGTGAGTGCACCTGTTTGCATGACACTACTGTGCACTATTATCTCCTGCGTACTTGGGTAATCTTAGTCACCGTGGCCGACATTCGGCCGGAAAGGTATTGTTATGGTGGATTAGAGTAGGGAATAAATATAATGAATAATTTTTTTAATGGTATATTTCATTGAGGAACAAATCTAAAGGTATTTTATAAATACCAAATTATTTTTATTTTCAATCAATTATCAACATTATTACATAATATTCAAACACTGTCGGGTATACAGTTAGTTTTGCTCCCCAATCATCCATTAAACATTTATTTTAATGTCCACTGAAAGTGATGGTAAATACAGTAGATTATACATTTAAAATTAGAATGACTGGTAGTAGGCATTTGGAAACATCGATTTTAATTTTAGTGCTAAAAAAATAAGTCCTAGTCATATAGTTCCAAATGCGACTACACGCCATATTGACATAATTGTTAACTATAAATACAGCGAACAACTAAAATCCAAAGCAAAAGATCGTAGCCGTCACGTCTGAATATTTTTTTCCATTAATCATTTCATTAATTCAAAATCGTCATTTCAAATCGGTATCAATATTCTCAACCCTCGCCCAGTACAATTTTTTGCTTAAGTTGCTGTTACTTGAAGACATACATACATCTAACCTTATATTAACAAATTAGAAACTATTTCAATGATTATACTGCAACGTCATCAAGTAGTATGATATAAGTCTAATGTCATTTGTAGACATGAGTGTAACTTTTGTGATTATTTGAAGTGTTCTTAATTTTTAAGCTATGGACGAGTTTAAGTATCGCGTTTTGAGTTAAACAATATTTTAAATAATTACTACGTACATTAAATATAAAATTATTACTACAAAATAGACGAGAATAGAGTCGTTTTAAGAAATTTTGGCTTACGTTTCCTAAAGACCAGCAAACATAACATAACTTAAAATTAAGAGCTTTACATTTCGCTTATATAAATATAATGAAGTTGGCACTTAAAAGTACATCCGAATAACAAATAATTTCATTTATTCCCTAGACAAAAGTTTGTACATAATCAAATGCGATACTAAACACGTATGTCCGTTTTACGAAGTATTATCTTATGTTTTTAGAAGCTACATAGGTAATCGTAACCATTGAGTCGGTGCCTAGAGCTATCAGGCCCGTATGACTAATACAGGCATTGACACGTTGCGCTAGTCCCTGTGACAGACTTTATCAAATTCATAACTTATGTGAACCTACATCACTAGCCCTTCGTTCCCCACCCAAGCTCTATTTAGTACACGCTTTAATATCACTCGCTTAACACATTGTGTCAGTGCCTTTACATAAAGTAATTCCATTTAAAAGCTACATTTACTTTATTATAATAAATTCTACGGCCACCATTGGCAACCGTAAGTACTACACTTATAATTATAATATTGTATCAATTTTGGTGGTCAAATTGGTATTAGAAAGTCCAGCTTTCTTTTTAGATCTCTTATTATGTCACATATTATGTTTTCGCTTCAAGGAATGACATGTTGCTAAGAATAATTACTATGATGCCTGGAAATATTATACAACAGAGTAGAAATAGTTAATTCATTTTAGTTTAATACATTAAATACATTCTAACTTTATGAAGCAAGCTTAATTACATAGGCTTCCTTGTTTGAAATGTTACATAAACAATATATTCAAGACGAAATATTATATCTGGTTATGTGTGTCTATTAAGGTAATGCACTTGCTACAGAATATACCCAACCGTTATCAAATATCAAGTAGCAGAGCTTGTCAATTATTAACTAGCTTATTATATCAGTAAAAAGGTTTTAAATTGTTAATGATAAAATAAAAGTTAGGTCTCAATCGTAAAATAATCGAATTGTTGTAAAATGATGTTTCATAACATAAGTCCTAACTTTACATTACCTCTAAAATCTTGATTGATGTTTCAAATGTTGAATTGTTTTACATAGTCAACATTAAATGCTAGCTAGTAATTTTTGTCGTCTGATACATATTAACCAACCCGCATTGGGCCCGCGTGGTAGATTACAGCCCATTCCCTCTCGAGGAGCGGAAGCCTGTGTCTCAACAGTGGCAACATTATATTCTGATTATTCTTTGCTGATACATATTATAAATTAAAGTCTTGTTTGTGTGACCGCACTGATCTTAACTACGCAACTGATTTTGATGCGGTTTTCAGCATCAACATCATTTAGAAAATTTATTTCGGAAGGTTATGTGTATAGCTAATAAACATTGATAAATTATTAGCTTTATATTAATCTCGATGTGTTGAAGTCATAAAAACCGTGCGAAGCAGGAGCGGGTCGCAAACTTGCAATAGTTACCGGAGTGGCCGGTAAACTGAAAATATTTCAGAGTATTACAATAATATTTTGTGTATATTGCTGGACCATATGGCCCATTTAGGAACGTCTTCACGTACCTATAGATGTATTAATATAACAACAAACACAACACAAAAAATATATTTTCTCCTGCTTTCGAACTTCAAGCAAACTAATAAAATAGACTAAAATATCGTACTTGCTCTAAATAATTCTTTTTCGTAGTAGTCTGTTACATTATCCGTGAAAGTATGTAGACGAACGAGCTTTATACTGATTCAAAAAGACCCTAATTATACTTTTCTTGTCTACATATTTTTGCCAATTCAAATGTTTTTGTTTCACCTGTTGACGAATTACTTTTGTACTAAGTTCCTGTGTCAGTAGGGTTATATTAAATAACTTGCTGTTCACCTTGCTTGCTAGAAGCAACTAACAGGCTTGACAACAGGTGGTAATCGATCCGACTCCTCATAAAGTGAATACGTTTTAGAGCTGCTTTATTTCCATTTAAATAGAAAGTCAAAAACCCCATGAATGGGATGGCAATGGCATGACATGTCAAAACATCAATATTTCTGTGCTATATCCATGTCAAATATTAATGTTTTTATGAATAAAGCTTCTGGAATAATTGCTCTAAATTGTAGTGAAACCCGTTTCTAAATCCACTATGTTTAGCAGGTCTAAGCGGTCACACAGCTAGACACGAAAAGCAATTTTTTTATGAATAACATGATCATAAATTCGTTCAGGTTCAGAATGTCCAATTCCTGAAATGTCCAATCTTTGGTAATATGGTAAATTTGTTCAATAAGTTAAATCCAAACAATAAAAAAACAAGATACTGAAATAATAAAATATTTTTTTAATTAGAAGTGAAATTCGTTTCCCGAAATTTGTTTTTCAAATATTATGTCACAAAAATACATTAATCAACGTTTTATAATCTATATTTATAGAATATTCATATTCTGATAGCAATTGCAATGTAGATTAATAAAACGTTAATTTGTATAGCAAGTACTAAAATGTCCCCATTGGCAACAATGATAAACTTCCATACAACTTTCATCCCCTTTTTTACTCCCATTAGGGGATGATTTTTAAAAATATCTTTGTTAGTGTTCGTTACATAAGGATTTGTTATGTAAAATTTCACGATTCTAGACCCGGTTTAGGCTGTGCATTGTCTGCGGTCAGTGAGTGAATGATTAAATGAATTTAATAAAATTATTAAACAATGTTGCGTTTTTATTCGTTAGTTAGGTATTCATTTACATATATTTTAGTAGATTATAACGCAGATTATAATTAGCTTATTTATTTTGCGTCCGCCGTTGTATCTATACAGATGATCGTACCATAATTCAAGTAAATTCTAGGGCATCATAGTTATACATTGATACATACTTGAATTGAAAATAAATACACTTTATTATTATTATATACTACACATTAGACATTTTTAATACATATGTTTCGTGTTTACACGCACCTGCATACATCGATTAACCAGACATGAATGTGCGAAAAAGTAATACAATGTTCACGCTCATTTCGACGGGTCCCAAGAACAAAGTCGTATCTTCAATATTGTCTAGTTGCAGTGCGAAGCAATAAAGTTACGCAAATCAATAAAGTTGCAAAAAAATAAAATTTGTAGAAAATTATAAACTAAATAAACAAATACCTTTCACCATAATTTTCTACAAATTTTATTTTTTTGCAACTTTATTGATTTGCGCAATATTGAAGATACGACTTTGTTATTGGGACCCGTCGATTTGTATGATCGTGAATTATTAAATAAAAACTATGATATTATAAAAATTTACAATAGTAAATGACTTATTAATGTACCTACTTAAAACAAAATAGTTTTAAAAAAGTAAAAAATATTTTTACTGCTTAAATCACAAAGAAAAATTTTCACAATCCGAGCTCTGGCGTAAAAACAATCACAAAGTTTAATGGTATGGTTAACATTGTGCATTATTATAATAATGATATCAAAGTATGATACCTTTGGGGCCACAGGGTCATTTAACGTAAAAATTTTAGTTAGCTTATTTCTATGATTCATTGTTTTAAGCATGTTGTGTTTACCTATAAGTAATTGATGCACTGTTATTTTTACTTTTAAAAATGTATTATGTGGTTGTATTAGTGTAATTAATTGTTGGTGAACTTAATAAAATAAATAAATAAATTTACATATGGAAAGGTCCTAACAATTTGAATTTCTCCAAAAACATGTAGCTAAAAAATAGTTTTATGAATTTTATATACAGTGATGATGCCAACGGCAAAATATAATTATCTTAGTAAAACCGTCACATACATTCTTCACATTCACACATACTTGTCACTAAAAGATATCTTCCGTGACATTTTGTTGAAGTAAAGACCCAACCCGTTTTATTATTGAAGACCCGATATTTCCTCGCTGTAACTGTGTTTGCTGGCGAAACACTCATATAAAAAAATATGTTCAATTATTTGTTTTCTGTCAATGTAACATGACACTACTAGATTAGCATACACACACACTATACATAACATGTTTCTAGACAGTGCGAACGCCAGCAACAAATCTTAAAATCTGACAAGTATCGAAACATCTATAACAGGGGTGACCAACTTGGTTAGACGCAAGATCTTACTGTTCACTGACGACACTCTGGGCGATCTACCAATTACATACTTCTTGAAATCTTAAATGAAACAGCATAGTTCAGTACACAATTATGTAGTATTTTTTATTTTATTAAGAGGGAAAATATAACTCGTAACCACTCGTAACTCCGCTAGTCTGTCGTCAACTGACTGACGGATTGACAACTGCCCGCGCCCCACTCCAGCGTCCCATACGCTTCCCGCTTATTGTTATCGCGCACCGAAAACAAAAGAGAGCTAAACTGCATAGAAGAGAGGATAAATAACGTGACGGAACTGCGATTGAAAAATGATACAAGATGATGCGTGCAGCAGTTAGTGATTAGGTACGTTGCGCAGTCTGTTTTACGCATTCATATTTTTTTCCTTGCCACGATCGACTGAACTAATAGTCGCGATCGACCACTGGCCACCACCATTGGCCACCCGTGATCTATATGTTTAATGTTTTCTGGTGCAAACGCATAGTAACGTAAAAAGTAAAGCGCCATGCCCGCGAGCACGGTGAATTTTTATTAGTGAGTCAAAGGAAGAAGATGTCTTTACATAACTAATTAAAATAATACACAATGCCACACCAACCAAATCTGTTACAATTTTATACATCTAACAAAAAATATTATTAACTACCTTATAATTTAGGTCCACTATTAAGGAGATACCATGACATGCTCGTGGCTTTCACACGGATAAATTTGACTTGGGGGACACTTACTGGATCCAGTCCATATCGTGCTACAGTCGGTGCAAGTTTCATCGCTGCGGATTTCTACGAACCGCTTTACGAACGCGTCGGACGGCGGGATTGGCGCCACTGCCCATGCTGAACTGAACTTGTGGTGCGCCGGCGGGAGCCCCACCGAAACTGTAGACGCCGGTCTGCTGCGGACTCGCCTGATGCTGCTGCAGCTGCTGCTGTTGCTGTTGCTGAATATGTTGCTGTTGCATCTGTTGTTGAAGTTGTTGCTGCAAGTTTATACACAAAAGATTTAGAGTACAAGACTTGGACCAATCAACTAACGATTAATAGTATGCGGGCAAAGCTGCGCGCTCGAATCAAAGAGTTCTACATAAACACTGCGTATGTCACTGATAATTCAACCCGTGTATCCCCAAGCATCACACGTAGAGATTGAGTTTACTTCTACGTGATATGCGCATTACGAGTATAACCACGCCTATTTGTTGACTGTACTCCGTGGTAGAGTACAATAAATAATACTAACAAGCAATGAAGTACTGAATCTTATCCTAAATCCAATAATGACTTTTTATTAAGAATCGATGATTTTAATATTTAACTATATAAGTAAATATATAATAATATATTATATTATATATAATTTTAAGATGGAAATACTTAGATAATGCATATAAAATTGTAATATTTATATGATAGCATCAATTAACACATAAGGCGAATTGGGCAAGTTAAATGATAAATAAACGCCAAAGCAAATTAACGAACAGGAAGATTATACTATCTTCTGCTAATTTCAGCCATAGCATTCAGAGGAGTGCCTAAGAGGTTTAACCCAGGAATCCAAATACTTTAAATCAATCTTCATAAAATCGTATTATTTAATATATATTTCTCCACCTATTTTCTCCGCTACCCAACCAACAACAGATCCAATACACCCACATTTCGTGAGCTTTGGTAAAAATCTTATTTAAAAGGGGGCGAACCTACTGCCATTAACCAACAAAGATAAAAACAGATAGTTAATGAATGAATGCTAAACAATTTTAGTTCAACTAGCAATCCTAGCGTTCCTATTATGTAGGCAAAATTTTATATTGATACATTTGCATTTGGATTCCAAGATTTTTATTTAATAGACTAACTACATCTACTAATTTTTCGATAAGCGATGCAAGGAGCAACCCGCCTTAGATACAAAAAAGAAATATCATTTAAAATAGTCTACATGGCTAAACAGACATCAGGGATTTACGAGAACGCATAAACAAAAGTAAAGAAATCTAAAATCACAAAGACGTGCAAGATTTAACATTTAGATGCAGTTTCACTTCGCATCATTTAACATGGTGTACTTCCTACCTCAACCTTTACAACATGAATGTTCTTCAGACCACCCCTAATTTTCTAAGCTATTTTACAGATTCTGAATATATTACAGCGGGCGGGAAAAAAAAACTCGCTTTATTTCCTACGTTTTATTTTTATGGTGACTGATCAATGAGGGTTTTTGTGAAAATTTACGACACCAGTTGGCACCACTGTGACAAGAGGTCTTCCAATATAAAATATATGATGACGTTCATCATTCGATTCATTCATACGTTCATCATTCAGTCATGACTAAAGAAAATATAGGCTCTTTGACAGATGTCTGGACCTGACGTGTCAGTGCTGCCACCTGGCGAACGTCATTTCAGAAAACCCTCATTGTACGATCCACCATCTGGATCGATTTGCATCAAACAATTAAAACTTGTAAATCTTGCCGACCTTATTTATTTTATCAAAAACTGTGGATGCAGATGGAAATAACTCCAAATATTAGGTACTTACAGCGCCCCGCGGTTTCACCCGCGTAACTTTCGATCCCGTGGGAATATCGGGATAAAAACTATCCCATGTCCTTTCCCGGGACTCAAACTATCTCTATACCAAATTTCATCTAAATCTGTTCAACAGTTTACGCGTGATTGAGTAACAAACATCTTCACAAACTTTCACATTTATAATATTAGTAGGATGACTTTAAAAAAATGTTATCCAGTATCCTGTAGCATCAACGGTAAAGGAAGTTGCCCTATCTTGAATGACCACCCTGTATTCTATACCCTAAACACTATTCCAATCTATTTCAAAGGAGATGTAAACGAACAGGCCATTCACCCAGCCAAGACAATATAGTAGTGTCATGTTATTTAAAAATCAATTAATTACTTCAATTATTCAATTTGATCAATTGATTGGGTTTTCAATCATAGTAACCTCACTGTTTATCCATGTAAGATTTATATTAATTTTGTGAGTAGTTGTAGACATATTAGCATCCTTATTGCATAAGAAACCCGTCATTATAATAGGGATGTTGCCTGGGTAAAAATAAATCGATTCGATTTAGTCCCTCAGTAAGATTATTAAAAAATATTGAACACGTATTTTTTGTTTTATCAATTAGATAAAAAATTACAAAGATATATCACATCAAAGTTCAGGAGTGGGGGGCTTTGACGTAATAACGTGCTAAAATTTGTAGCACGGCGTGACGTCATACGAAATTTCCAAGCGCTGTATCTTCGTAATTTTTTGTTTGCCAGACAAAAGAAAAAATACGTATACAATATTTTTTAGTAATTTAACTGATGGACTAAATATATTTTCTTAGTCAACTACCCTATTCAGTATGTCAATTGAGAAAAATTCATTGGTTTATTCTGGTCGAGTTGTTGTCAAGCAGACGAATTTTCAAGCATTTAACCGATAATATTATTTTATTGAATTGTCAAATGAAGGGGATTATAATTACGAGGGTTAAGCAATAAGGGTGCTGGTTTGTTTACATTTCTTTAAAACTGGATGGAATAGGGTTTACAATCTGCATCACTTATAATCATGGTAAAAGACGTGCTGGGTTGTTGGTCCGCCAATTGTCTTTCAAGCAAACTATACGATAATTATGTTTTCAAACCGAAATTGACTAACATTATACATTACGACTTTTTAAATTAATATGCATCTAAATTTAAAAATTAAAACCTTTCTTCCTTGCGTTCCCGTAAGCCTCTCCCGTAAGTTTTCGGTGCAGTTAGTTGAGGAATAAGAAACATATTTACCTGCTGTCCAAACCCGAAAATGCCTGTTGACTGCGGAGCACCGAAGTTGAAGGCTGGTGATGGTGCCGGCGCCTCAAACGAAGGAATAGATGGATTCGGCGAGCCGAACGTAGGCGTCGCACCAATGCTTGGCGTGCCGAACATGGGCATCTGAGGCGTGGGGTTGCTTGCTGGTTGAGGTGACCCGAACAAGTTTCTTGTGGGCTGAGTTGGAACAGTATTTGCGAACATAGACGATTGTGTGTTGTTGGTCTGGTTGTTCATACCGAACATATTTTGAGGAGCCGAGGGGGTCCCGAAAGTTGGCGTGCTGCTAGCAGCGTTGAACGGTGTCGACGAGCCGAACGTGAACGTAGGCTTCTGCAGACTACTCGCTGAAGAGTTGGACACAAACGGGTTTGGAGTCGGCGTGCTATTGCTCGCTGACCACACGTTCTCCTTCTGCACTGTGTTATTGAATAAGGTCGGCGCAGCCGCTGTTAAACTGTTTCCAGGTTGCAGGCTGCTAGCCGCTGACAGCGGGTTTGCAGATAAACCATTGGTACCTCCTAGAGTACCGACGTTCCCGATCGTTATATTACTCGATGATAGTGAGTTTCCAGCCATCGTGCCAAGTGAGTTGACTGTCATAGCATTTCCTGTGAGTCCATTAGCAGCAATCAATCCATTGCTACCTCCTAAGGTGGTGGGCAAGTTGTTGTTGGAACCTAATGTGGTTCCTGAAGGTAGACTGAAGGTGCTTGTATTAGCGGTAGTACTTTCGGCCACCCCGAAAGGAGACTGGAACAAAGCAGGCGGATCAGTCGTCGGGGTTGGATTGTTGCCAAATGTAAACGGGAACTTAGGCTTTTCAGGAGCAGCAGGCAATGGTAATGCTGCTGGTGGAGTAGGGTTACTCGATCCATTATTTCCAAAACTAAACATCGGCGCTGTGGCGGCATTGTTGGTCGACTCACTGTTTTGGAACATTGGCGCTGGTTTAGTAGTAACATCAGGCTGCTGGAATAACGACGTCGTAGGCGTGCTGGTGTCGGGTGACTTAAACATTGAAAAGGTCGGTGTACTAGTCTTCGGTATAGTGGTAGCTTGCGACTGCTGTGTAAATAGGTTCATCGAAGTGCTAGTACTCGCCGGAGTTTCAAACAACTTAGTATTCGACGACACACCAAATGAGAAAGTTGGTTTTGGTTTTTCTGCAGATGACGCTCCTGGTACATCTACCGAGTTGAGTGGCGTGTCCTTCTTCGCGTCAGTTGCAAGTTGAGGATTAAGTAAAGTTCCTGAACTTAATGTCCTATTTTCATTGTTTACCTGAGTTAGAGGAGACATAATAAGTGGTTTGCTCTGCATGGGTGCATTCAAGTCAACTGATGGAACTTCCTGTAGTTTTTCTTCTTCCAAGTCGTTATTGGAGTCTAATTTGTTTGTGACCCCTGTACTTGCAGGAATATGTTTTGGAATACCAAATGTGAAATTCATTTTTGGAGCCTCAACTGACTTTCCTTTGGAAGCATCAGTTTTGTTTTCTACCGTTTTCTTAGGTAAATTAAATGTAAATGTTGGTGTCTCAGCTAATATATTGTTATTTGTTTCAGATTGTGTTTTTAATTTAGAGTCAAGCGTCGAAATTATTTCTGTTTTTTTAGTTAAGGTAGCCTCTTGTACTTTGGGATCAATGCCGAATTTAAAAGAACTATTTGCAGTTTTCCCGAAGTTGAACTTTAAATCTGGGGTTTTCTTTTTGTTTTCGTTTTCTGCGCCGCAGCATACACATTTATCTTTTTCACTTTCATTTCGGACTAAACAGCTGGAACATTCCCATTTCCCAGATTTTTGAGGCTTTATAATATTTTTAAATTTGTCGTCGCTGGAACCGAAAAACGAGTTCGTGTTAGACGATACGTCAGCGGCACTGGTCTGTTTGGCGCCTGTCCGGGCGCCTCCGCATGCCGCACATTTGTCTACGCTACTCTTATTTGAGATCCAACAATCATCACATTTCCAATCAGCATCCACCTTCGCCGTGGCTGGCACTGCCTTCACAGGGACAGGCTTGAAGATGACCGTGGAAGTCTGCGGAGTGATCGTGCTCGTGAGCGAAGTGGCCGTGCCAGTGGCGGGCGCACTACTCAAACTCCTGGGCCGAATGCCGCCGCAGCAGACGCATTTCGCTGCACTGTCTTCATTACTGACCCAGCAGACCTCGCACTTCCACTTTGACGATGAACTGATCCCAGTGGCATTGGTTTTGAGTGGGCTGTCTACTTGTGATACAAACATCTTCTCACAGTTCGCACATTTATCTTTTTGAGACAGACTATCAGCTAGCTTGCAAACAGAACATTTTGCATTCGGCATTGGCTGTTTGGAGCCACAACAGACACATTTGGTGGCTTCTGATTTGTTTTTAACCCAGCAGTCCGCACACGCCCAGTCTTTCGACTTAGTGGAGGATGTTTCGGGTTCTTTTACTATACCTACAACAACAGAACAATCGTCACGTTTGCTTTCAATTTTCTGATCTATGCGGCGCTCGGGACTCTCGAATGTGAATTTCGGAGGTGAAGCACATGCTTGTGGGATGTCATTTGACACTTTCACAGGATTGGAAAATTTGAAAACACTGTTAGTAACTGTTTCGTGCTTACTTTTAGAAACTGCAGTAATTTTTTTATCAACTGTGGGAAGAACAATTTTAGGTGTAGAGGTAGCCGGTAGCTTTGAAACCGCTGGACTGTTAAATGAGAAGTGTGGCAGCTTATCCTGATTTAATTGTAGCACGGCTGTGGGTAGTTTCACCGGAGTGGCTGCTTCATATGGATCTACTATTCCTCGGTTGGTTCTTGTTAGCCTTGCTTTTACTTTGGTAGTCATTTTGTGGGGCTGTTCCATCTCAGGTTCTTTCCTAAAAGTGAACAGTATACTGATTAAACTAACATTGAAATAATCATTCATTTTGTGCATACTATAAAAATATAAAGGCATTTAGGGTCATTTAGATCTTTGAGAGAGATGTAATTTAACGATTACCAATCATAAAGTAGATATCCAACAAATAAAGACCATTACAAAAACAAATACTTTATTATATGTTAGAAGTCAGAAAGCCAGAGTAGCCTATTATTATTATGAAAAAGTTCATTCATATGAATGTTCTTGATATGGTTATAGTTGAGACCTGGGGGTTATAACCTCAGAATTAGACGACTCTGGCCCTGCATTCCGAGTTGGGAAATAAGAGATTTGAGCGTGCTTAAACCCGTACCGAATTAGCGTGAGAGCGATAACGATGTCCCGTGAATCGTCATAGATGACGTCATAACATGCGCCATCTTGCGATAACGCTGACCATGCCTTTTAATAATATCACCGTGACACACACGCTGTCAAAAATGACAGTGTGTGTGTGTGTGGATGTGTCAGTGTGTGTTTTGTTTTGAGTTGCATCATATCTTTAAATTAAACTAAGGGCCTATGCACACCACGTTTTTTAAACGCGCCGTTGACGCGCGTTTTTAGCGATACAGACGCGATACGCACGCGAGTCAGACGCAGCCTGTAGACCTAATGTAGGAAAGAAGCGCGCCGTTGAACCACGTTTCCAAAACGCGCGTCAACGGCGCGTTTAAAAAACGTGGTGTGCACAGGCCCTAACGTGGCATTTTCGAAATTGTGCTTCCGGCTGACAGTCGTCATCTAACCAAAGAAAAAGAAATGTGTGGTGTTTATACAAAGAAATACTGTAGATAATAATATCGTTTTAACATTGAGTAAGCACTGTGAGCGCGTTCACAAGCGTTCCGAATTGTTGACAGCTCTCAGCTGTCATAATCGTAACATCTAAATCGGAACGCATGTGAGATGATGTGAGTGCTGTGAGCAATTATATTATAGCCAATTCGAAATGCGGCCTGAATGAATTCGTGTAAAACTTTCTGGATTATGATTGCTAAGTATATGAAATACTTAAGTTATACATATTTTTAACCACTTATTTCTTTATTATTTCCTCTAATAATTATGAATTTTACTATTGCAGGCAATGTTTTTTTCATCTTAATCCACGTAATTTTTGAAAATGGTCGCATGGGCGTCTTTTATGTTAGAAATTTCTTAAACTAACAATGGAATAGCTCTGATTTGTTTTGATTTTTATTGTAAATGATAGCTGATACTTTTTCGAGGATTGTGCCCTGCAGAATGCCTTCCACTTAGCGTATTTATAATAATCCCACTGCTGGCGCACAGGCCTCCTCTCTGTGAGACGGAGTGGGCCATAATCCACCACGCGGGCCCAGTGCGGGTTGGCAGATGTCACATGTTTTCGAATTTTTGGCTCTAGAACATGCCGATTTCCTCAAGATGTTTTCCTATATTATTTCATCACCACTGTTCCCAAAACGGTGATTTGGAAGCAGTCGTGGTGAAATAATATAAACAAAGACAAGGACGACATCTTCACGTTTGTACTGGCGGGAACGTTGTCTGGATTTTTACGGAAAAAAGAAAACAACGACGATACAGTGCTTCAAGTGTCAGTGTCAAGTTTTTAATTAAGTTTCACCCACTGCCACTTAAATTTTGCAATTCTTCGGACTATGTCGGTTACCTTTGATCTCTCGCGGATCTCGTCATTTCTGATTAAATCACGCGGGTTAGTTCAGGCACAGGCATACCCTTCTCCATTGTCCTTTGGGTGACTTACACTCTTCTCATGAGGCCCATTGTGAGCGACTACATTTTAGTCATAGGTAAGAGACACTACTGTATGTGACACTACTGTATGTTGCATAGCTTCCCTAATGCTTCCCAGCCGAGTCGGATTCGACTATTAACCTCTTTCTCGAAGTTGGACCTACCTAACGGGACAGTTGGTCCTAAAGAGAATAGTCATCAACTTCGAGTGAGTTAATGACTATTGACTATTACTATTATTACTAGTTCTTCATGAGAGTGGGTTAATGGGCATTTAACATGACCTTTGTTTCGCCAGACGCACTCTTTCTGAAGCTCTACTGAGGTCATCGAACATTGTACAGAGATACTCCATAGTCTCCGCCATAACTTCTATATCGTCGGCAAACTGAAGGTGAGTGATATACTCGCCATTATTATTGATGTGATGCCTAGCTCTCTCCAGTCCAGAACCATAAAGACATCCTCCAGTCCAGCGGTAAACAGTTTCGGAGACAACGTCTCCCTATCTCACACCCTGCGGCAGAAGGATAGGTTTCGAGGTCTGGTCCTAGAGTCGAACTGACATATTTTCAGTACCTCAATGTACCGATAGTCAATATGGCACCGTCGAAGAGACTGCAGTACTACCCAAATCTCGATCGAAATGCTGATCTTATTGCAGGGCATTGTCGCACTCTTTAATGAAGAGTGTCACCAAACGATAATTTACACAAAATAAAGTGCCTACCTGGGTCCGACTTACAACTCGTAAGTCGCGGCCGTGACCACTGGGCCACTACTGCTCTTTATTGTACTGAATATGTATTTTGATCAAAATATAAACAAACATCGAAATTCACTCTAATATTCTGTATACATATCGCAGGCTGCAAGCGGGGGAAGTTGGGTAGAAACTTCTAATGATGAAATACCGCATACAGAATAAATGGCGCAAAATTCAGCTAGTTATGCCACACTTTGTATCTTTGGCTAATTGTAAACTAAATAAATCCTGAACTAAAAGAAGAAAGGACAGAAACATAGTGTATTCGATACTCAGAGCTCAGAACTGAACTCAGAGATATTAATTATACTTTTGTGATGTAAGTGGCAGGCAGCCCTTTCTAAACCAAGCATTCGGATTTACTAGGGAAACGCGTTTAACTAAAACCGGGATTTATGATTACAGTACAGTATAAAATCATCACATCAGTGTGGTTCAAACGTGGCTACACACCCACCACGGTATATAACAAAGCTGCCAAGTTTAGGACAGGAATACATTACCCTTTCGCTTCAGTTGGATACGTCGGAAAGCTGGAAGCACTACTATGTGAAGCAATAAGTTGGCGCGCGGCATTCGTCGTGTCCATGAGACGTGATTTCTTTTTCAACCGTAGTATTGACGCGATGCTTGGCACATGGAGCTCTTGTGTTTTGTAGGCTAAAACAGACATAATTATTCAACTTTTAATAAGACTCCGTGGGATTTTATCATACTTTAAAAACACATGTAAGTTCGGCCAACCAGCCTTCTATTCAAGCAAAGTAAAAAAGGAGCATGAAAAGGAACAGTATACTTACATAAACTTCTATTTTTGTAGGGAGAGGGTCTGTCGGAAGACGTGTTGTTAAACCAGTCGTTCTTTGGCTTAGTGTACAGTGGGATCCTTCTAGCTTCCATGAGTGGGGAGGAATAACTTTCTAATAGATCCATAATCCGTCGTGCAGAACTACTGAGAGCAGTGTCATCGCTGTTGCTCTTAGACTCATTCACTACTGCCACAGTCTGCTGTTTTATATTAGGCTGGTTTATGTAGGAAGACGTCGCTGCTCCACCATACATTGTTCTGCCTGGGTAAAACGGAGAACCAAGGAGACTAGGTTTAAAGCTAGGCTGCTTTGGATCGTGCATTGTATTTGTCGCTGACTTTGCTGAAATTATACGTTCATAGTAAGTATCTAGTGTAAGTGGAAACACTAATAGTCAGTAGTTTTCAAAATAACAGAGCACATCAAGGTACAATGATAAATATTAAAACAATAGTTACACATTTGTTATGAATATATTTATAAAATATATTGCAGCGGTGTCTGTAATTTCATGTTAAGAGTTAACATGAGTATGTTTAAAAGCTATAAACAACTTAATGAACACCTTTTCGTCCAAGAGCAGTGTTATTCAGTAACAAGTTACTTTGAAACTCGCTTCTGTATCTGCATTGACAATATATTGTGAACACTGCAGCTACCAGAGTGAATTCAACAAAAACATTTTACAGAATAACCTCTCAATCTATAAGAGCTTTCCGATAAATTCCTGAAATAACTAGAACTAACTATGTAATAATAATTTTCAGCAGTAACACAAAACAGCAATAAGGCGAGATGTCAAGTATTGTGCACTAACATGTGATTTTGAAATCCAACAATCTACTGCCTGACACTCTTGTAACAGTTACATGCACATATATAGCTCTGCACAACATAATATGCATATTATCATGAGAATATATACACAACACATTCAAACATAAACCAAACAAAGCAACTTAAGACATACTTTACGGCTTCTATATATGAATCTCATAGTAAATATTGTAAATATTGTAATGTAAATACATAATATAAAGACACATTTATAAAACTTTGTTAAGTGTATACAGATGACATAACAGCCTTTTCTGCCACACTTTTGCATAGATTGATTGCCTTTATCCTTAAATTTATAATAATCCAGAAATACCTCTGTCTTTTAAACCGAAACTATTTGATTCCGATTATAAGGAAACACAGGTTTAATATAAACCGCGAAAACTGAATTATTTGTGAAATGAATTTCAAAGAATTTTCGTTTTCCTATCAGAATCAGTGTTGACATACGCAGCGTTTCCCAAAATCAAAGTTCTATTTGAGCCTTAATATGGATATTTTACTAACAATATCACATGAGTTACAATACAAACCAAAAGGAATAGTTTTGGTTACTTTTCTCTTAACTACTTATTTACTAGTTATTTCTCTTTATTTATTTTCTGCCATTTCGAATCAATTAAAATGAAACTTAAAATAAAACAACGTTAATATGAACATGTTTCAAAACTATTGAAAATAATATAATCTGACTTACCAATTGCTCTAACACACTCCTCTGGGCTGGTTGTGTCGAAAATAGATTTTCTTTTATTGGCTATTGATTGGCCAATGCTGGAAACTGAGTGAGGCATCTTGAACATATGTGATGTGTCTCTGTCCATCGGCTCTGGTTCTTCAATTGGAGGCCGCAACGGAGAAGTAAAAGTGTTCCGGCTTGGTTGTGCATACTGTGGGCCAATGAAGGGGCTGGCACCGTAAGGTAGTTCCATGATTTCAATATCAGTGGAGCAGCCTGCCTGCAATACATTTGAAATGTTGTTTATTACCAACCACAAAAACTTTGGAACCAAAACCTGAAGAAGACCAGAAAAGAATCCACATATATTTTTCAGTGCTGTGCATTCGTGTTACAGTATTCAAATATTGCTAAATAAATGATGTACAGACGCCAGCACATCAAGCTACCCGAAAAAGTCAGTTTTTCCAATCAACTTTGAACCTAATGCTTCAGCGATAAAGTTGAAAACCTATTAAAGAAATTTGACAGATTGTAGTAGATTGATGTGCTGGCTGCGTCTGTACAACCCATGCGAGTTAACTAGATATCTGACGCTGTGACGTCACGTGTACAATACTGTTCAGTACAACTGGAGTGCGGCCCCTTCAGCGAAGTGCCTAGTTAAATCGCACGGGATATATATTTACTGTCAATATGTTGAAAGGCATCTAATATTTTTGGCCAGTAAAAAAACTGAACTGGCGAAAGGCCAAAAAATGACCTATATAAACATAATATTTTATAAATAATATCTTACTTCTGCATGACCATAGTGGCCGTACGTTCCGGGCGAGTTGAATCGCATACGTTTTGCTGGTGGCTGGGTTATAACCGGGGTGTCTGTTTCATCGTCTGACGAATCTGAGGCGTCGGCTATTGATGACGAACCATTCGCGTTTGAAGTGCTTGGACTACTGAACCATTTTGTGAGTGTAGATGGCAGTAAGCCCGACACTCTGGATGTTACATTCTTGACAAATGACTGCAAACAAAACAAAAACAAAAATTAGTGTTATTAAGAAGAGATTTGATAATACGTGGGTAGATTGAATTATTCGTGGCCTCATTTGCAAATCTTTATAATATTATTTCCCCCATACTAATAAACGTTGTATAGCGTCTATATAGTTACATAACACTTTGTCTTCTTCTTTTGAAAGTCAAATTACTGACGACTGAAAGAGAGAAATCGGTGTGTAACTGATAATGTAATTCTTCTGATATAATACGTTTATTAGTAAGGAGGTATAAGTATAGTACTATAACATTAAAGTCATCAACTGACAAAGTGTGCGTCGGTATCGTCGGAACAAGAGCGTACGGGGCAGATGGTTTTCTGGCTTTGTATTGATTCCTATAGAATTACTTTCACTACTTTGGCAATCCCGATGACGTCAACTGCATCATCATGTCAGGCACAGGCAATGAGATTTTATGAGATTATCAAAGATACAAAACATCAAACTTTTAGTTTTGTCTTCCTAGTCTCTAACCATGCTGAGTCTGACACTCAGTGAGCTTGTTGGATGAACTACTTTGTAGCCATAAGTTATTTGACTACTATTAAAAATATACACGAATGAATAAATGTATATAAACAAAAAAGGAGGATTTGTGAAATTTGTTGATATTAATCTTTTATCCTTATTGCCACACAAAATAATCATTTTTCTGAATGGCGGGAAGCTACTGTGGCGATTCTGTCTTGTGACGTCTGTCTGTCGGGTAGCAGTGCTAGCTCTGACTAGCAAAGAATTTAAAACCTTATAACTTCGCCATACATTTTTTGAGATATTGCAACAATTTTTTCTAAGTTGGCTTCTCTTTCTTATAAATTACATGCAAATATTTTTTTTTTTAATATCCTATAGAAAATCCATACTAATACATATATTATAAATTCGAAAGAAATTCTGTCTGTATGTTACCTTTTCACGCTTGAACCACTGAACGAATATAGATAAAATTTGGCAAGGAGATAGATTGCACCTTAGGGAAGGACATAGCCTATTTTTTGTCTCAAAAATAATCCTTAGTGGATATAAGTGACGAAAATTTATAAGCGAAACCCAGCATTTCTTAAGTTAGGGATATGAAAATTCAAAGGATATGGATTTTGCCTGACCTAGTCTCAGACCAAATAAAAAGTCAAAACATAGCGCTGCGAACAATACAGTGAAGCATGCAAAAGCTACACCTCCGCTCTTTGCATACACGCTCACACGCACACATTTACAATCAAACGACACCTCACTATGTGCACACATGTTTCCGAAACCGGCCTCACTTTACTGTAGACAGCCCTCTGTCTTGGTTTTTTATTTGGTCTGAGGGCCTAGTATGGACAATATATGACTAACTTGTGGATTTAAAATTAAAAGTTAAATAATGCAGTGCAATATTTTCTTTTTCTTTTATCTATATGAAAACATCCTGTGTGTTAGAAAAAGTATGCTTTAGTGCTTATAATTATATACCATTAGTCATTTTTTATGTATACACTAGACCAGGGATGGCGAACCATGGCACGTAACAAAATAATTTGGGCACGGCATCATTTCAGGAATTTAGGTAAGTCATATAGTTTACAACAGACGTTGTACTAATTTGTTTTATTTTTTAATTAAATCTTATATATAAAAATCAATTGCTGTTCGTTAGTCACTCGAAAATGGCTCGACCGATTGTGGTGAAACTTTGGTAAGTTGTTGTCTGCCCACCGGCGAAAGTTCCTAACAAAAAAGAGTTTATAACCACTATAGTAGATACATAGCGTTTTCTGAATCGCGATGTTAAATTTCCGCGGGAGAGTGACCCTCATCCATATGAATCTCAAGCTGGCAGCTCCGTAGGGCTGGCGCGCACGATCGGGATCGCGATCGGGAAAAATCTTCCAATTGTTGCTTCTCACTAAATTCAGAGTTTTCGAGTAGGACATATTGGAGAGATCATCTGTGATTTTTTTCATAATTTTCTGAGTCTTTTTTCCATAGTCTAGATGTCCCGAACTGTGGAAAGTAAGCCTTTTCTTGCTTTCTTTTGTTTATAAAAAATCTTCCAATTGTTGCTTCTCACTAAATTCAGAGTTTTCGAGTAGGACATATTGGAGAGATCATCTGTGATTTTTTTCATAATTTTCTGAGTCTTTTTTCCATAGTCTAGATGTCCCGAACTGTGGAAAGTAAGCCTTTTCTTGCTTTCTTTTGTTTATAAAAAATCTTCCAATTGTTGCTTCTCAGTAAATTTAGAGTTTTCATGTAGAACATATTGGAGAGATCATCTGTAATTTTTTTCATAATTTTTTGAGTCTTTTTTCCATAGTCTAGATGTCGAGAACTGTGGAAAGTAAGCCTTTTCTTGCTTTCTTTTGTTTATAAAAAATCTTCCAATTGTTGCTTCTCACTAAATTCAGAGTTTTCGAGTAGGACATATTGGAGAGATCATCTGTGATTTTTTTCATAATTTTCCGAGTCTTTTTTCCATAGTGTAGATGTCCAGAACTGTGGAAAGTGAGCCTTTTCTTGCTTTCTTTTGTTTATAAAAAATCTTGCAATTGTTGCTTCTCAGTAAATTCAGAGTTTTCGAGTAGAACATATTGGAGAGATCATCTGTGATTTTTTTCATAATTTTCCGAGTCTTTTTTCCATAGTCTAGATGTCGAGAACTGTGGAAAGTAAGCCTTTTCTTGCTTTCTTTTGTTTATAAAAAATCTTCCAATTGTTGCTTCTCAGTAAATTCAGAGTTTTCGAGTAGAACATATTGGAGAGATCATCTGTGATTTTTTTCATAATTTTCCGAGTCTTTTTTCCATAGTCTAGATGTCGAGAACTGTGGAAAGTAAGCCTTTTCTTGCTTTCTTTTGTTTATAAAAAATCTTCCAATTGTTGCTTCTCTCTACATTCAGAGTTTTCGAGTAGGACATATTGGAGAGATCATCTGTGATTTTTTTCATAATTTTCCGAGTCTTTTTTCCATAGTGTAGATGTCCAGAACTGTGGAAAGTGAGCCTTTTCTTGCTTTCTTTTGTTTATAAAAAATCTTCCAATTGTTGCTTCTCAGTAAATTCAGAGTTTTCGAGTAGAACATATTGGAGAGATCATCTGTGATTTTTTTCATAATTTTCCGAGTCTTTTTTCCATAGTCTAGATGTCGAGAACTGTGGAAAGTAAGCCTTTTCTTGCTTTCTTTTGTTTATAAAAAATCTTCCAATTGTTGCTTCTCAGTAAATTCAGAGTTTTCGAGTAGAACATATTGGAGAGATCATCTGTGATTTTTTTCATAATTTTCCGAGTCTTTTTTCCATAGTCTAGATGTCGAGAACTGTGGAAAGTAAGCCTTTTCTTGCTTTCTTTTGTTTATAAAAAATCTTCCAATTGTTGCTTCTCTCTACATTCAGAGTTTTCGAGTAGGACATATTGGAGAGATCATCTGTGATTTTTTTCATAATTTTCCGAGTCTTTTTTCCATAGTGTAGATGTCCAGAACTGTGGAAAGTGAGCCTTTTCTTGCTTTCTTTTGTTTATAAAAAATCTTCCAATTGTTGCTTCTCAGTAAATTCAGAGTTTTCGAGTAGAACATATTGGAGAGATCATCTGTGATTTTTTTCATAAATTTCCGAGTCTTTTTTCCATAGTCTAGATGTCGAAAACTGTGGAAAGTAAGCCTTTTCTTGCTTTCTTTTGTTTATAAAAAATCTTCCAATTGTTGCTTCTCACTAAATTCAGAGTTTTCGAGTAGGACATATTAGAGAGATCATCTGTGATTTTTTTCATAATTTTCCGATTCTTTTTCCATAATCTAGATGTCCCGAACTGTGGAAAGTAAGCCTTTTCTTGCTTTCTTTTGTTTATAAAAAATCTTCCAATTGTTGCTTCTCAGTCAATTCAGAGTTTTCGAGTAGAACATATTGGAGAGATCATCTGTGATTTTTTTCATAATTTTCCGAGTCTTTTTTCCATAGTCTAGATGTCGAGAACTGTGGAAAGTAAGCCTTTTCTTGCTTTCTTTTGTTTATAAAAAATCTTCCAATTGTTGCTTCTCTCTACATTCAGAGTTTTCGAGTAGGACATATTGGAGAGATCATCTGTGATTTTTTTCATAATTTTCCGAGTCTTTTTCCCATAGTGTAGATGTCCAGAACTGTGGAAAGTGAGCCTTTTCTTGCTTTCTTTTGTTTATAAAAAATCTTCCAACTGTTGCTTCTCAGTAAATTCAGAGTTTTCGAGTAGAACATATTGGAGAGATCAACTGTGATTTTTTTCATAATTTTCCGAGTCTTTTTTCCATAGTCTAGATGTCGAGAACTGTGGAAAGTAAGCCTTTTCTTGCTTTCTTTTGTTTATAAAAAATCTTCCAATTGTTGCTTCTCAGTAAATTCAGAGTTTTCGAGTAGAACATATTGGAGAGATCATCTGTGATTTTTTTCATAAATTTCCGAGTCTTTTTTCCATAGTCTAGATGTCGAAAACTGTAGAAAGTAAGCCTTTTCTTGCTTTCTTTTGTTTATAAAAATCTTCCAATTGTTGCTTCTCACTAAATTCAGAGTTTTCGAGTAGGACATATTAGAGAGATCATCTGTGATTTTTTTCATAATTTTCCGAGTCTTTTTTCCATAATCTAGATGTCCCGAACTGTGGAAAGTAAGCCTTTTCTTGCTTTCTTTTGTTTATACAAAATCTTCCAATTGTTGCTTCTCTCTACATTCAGAGTTTTCGAGTAGGACATATTGGAGAGATCATCTGTGATTTTTTTCATAATTTTCCGAGTCTTTTTTCCATAGTGTAGATGTCCAGAACTGTGGAAAGTGAGCCTTTTCTTGCTTTCTTTTGTTTATAAAAAATCTTCCAATTGTTGCTTCTCAGTAAATTCAGAGTTTTCGAGTAGAACATATTGGAGAGATCATCTGTGATTTTTTTCATAATTTTCCGAGTCTTTTTTCCATAGTCTAGATGTCGAGAACTGTGGAAAGTAAGCCTTTTCTTGCTTTCTTTTGTTTATAAAAAATCTTCCAATTGTTGCTTCTCTCTACATTCAGAGTTTTCGAGTAGGACATATTGGAGAGATCATCTGTGATTTTTTTCATAATTTTCCGAGTCTTTTTTCCATAGTGTAGATGTCCAGAACTGTGGAAAGTGAGCCTTTTCTTGCTTTCTTTTGTTTATAAAAAATCTTCCAATTGTTGCTTCTCAGTAAATTCAGAGTTTTCGAGTAGAACATATTGGAGAGATCATCTGTGATTTTTTTCATAATTTTCTGAGTCTTTTTTCCGTAGTCTAGAGGCAGAGATCTGTGGAAAGTAAGCCTTTTCTTGCTTTCTATTGTTTATAAAAAATCTACCAATTGTTGCTTCTCAGTAAATTTAGAGTTTTTATGTAGAACATATTGGGTCTTGCTTAAAATCTCTATTTCTAGTAAAGCGTCCGGGGCCATCGATTCGGCCCTGGCCCGATCGTGCGCGCCAGCCCTACGGAGCTGCCAGCTTGAGATTCATCTCATCCATAGGTGTCCATAATGTTATTATAGTACATACAGCTCACTAAATTTTCATGTTATAGCAAAAGATGACCAAATCAAAAATGTTGTTCACAAAAATGTTTTAAAGATATTCCAGTTATATTCATTTTATTCGTTTCATT
The DNA here is from genome assembly GCA_963855955.1 of Luperina nickerlii. NCBI lineage: Eukaryota > Metazoa > Arthropoda > Insecta > Lepidoptera > Noctuidae > Luperina > Luperina nickerlii. Next base: position 8,784,569 of record OY979662.1, read on the forward strand.
TGCATTTCAATACCTACATTTCAATACCTATGGATCCATAGGTTACAACACGAATTTACATACTTCCATTATTTACTATTCATATCCATAGGTATGTCCATCCATCTATTTAAACTAATATTATTAATGCAAAAGTAACTTTGTCTGTTACCTTTTCACGCCCTAACGACTGTACTGATTTGGATGTAAGGCATACAGATAGACCACGGCCTGCGTTAGGATATAGGATACTTTTTATCCGGGTAGTACGTTCCCGTGGGATAATTTCCGACATCTACGCGGGCGAAGCCGCGGGGTAAAAACTAGTTTACCTATAATATCAATGTAAATAACTTATTATATCATTAGTTGCTATCAGGGACTTGAAAACGAAATGAATTTCGTTCCGTTATGTCATAAAATCCCAAAATTTTTAACAATACTAAAACCTAAAAATATCAATAACGTTACAAAATAAAACGTTATAGAATATCATTATCGTAGAACAATATTATAAGTAACGTTATAGGTATCGGTCACATTAAGCATATCCGCATGTAATAACGTTACAGGAGAAACATTACAGATTCATTTGTAAAGTTATTCTTCATACTTTTTCGTCATCTTATAAGTCGTGAAGCTACCAAAGTTGAGTATCGAAATGAATAACGTTATTATATCGATATACTAATAACGTTATTATATCGTTATACTAATAACGTTATTATATCGTTATACTAATAACCATATATTGATAATATGTGGTCGTCCAAATCAAAAGGGACCTTATGGCGGTAACTAGTTTCCGAGATATTAATAAATTTGTAAAATACCTCAAAAAAATCGTTTTTTTATTAACTGTATTTTTAAAAAGATGATTGTATTTACTACATGTAGATGTGTTCAACTTTTCGAAAAGTCAATTTAAAAAAGTTTCGTATTCATCTAAAGTTTAGTAAAAAAGGAACCTTATCGCGGCAAGACCTAACAAATCGTTTTTCTTGTAATTCAAACCATATATTATATCAACATTTTAATATTGCAAGGTAGGTATAAACTAAACTATTCATTCAGGATGGGAAATCATCAAATGACTCCTCCCGCTCTGGGTGGAGCGGAATAGGGAGTGTCAGACTCTTACTGACTAAAACCCACCCGTGTTCCTTCCTTCGCCCTTTGTTCCGGGCCAGCGGTAACCCTTTCGGACAATCCCGCTGACCCGGCAGGCTTCGGCCAATACGGGCCCCTTCGTTTAGTGCTGACATCTCTTTGAGGCGCGCGTGGAACACGTACGCGCCGTCCGGCACGGGCCTGGTCCTGATCGGACGGTGAGCTACCCATTGCTCTCCGCCCGCGCCTAAGGTGGCCGGGAGTAGTCGCGCGGCTCCCGACGCCCGGAGCGTCTCCCGCGGCGGCTGGGACGGGAGGCTCTCTCTCTCAGCCGTCCCGCCGCCTCCTTCGCTAGCATGACTGCTTCGCAGAAGGAGGCGACTGCTCCCCACTCCCTCTCGCCCCGGACAATGGCTTGAACCAGGCCCGGACGCGAGAGGTCGCCGCCATGAGATCGCGCCGGAGGTCTGTCCGCTCCGCCGCAATTTGCTGCGGAAGCGGAGTTTCCCCCCGGCGTAGTGCCTCCGCGCGCCACTCATACAGGCGCGCGAGGACTATCCCCTCCAGATCCCATGGCGGCAGTCCGGCAAGGAGGCTTGCCGCCTCGCCCGAGATCGTGCGGTACCCCCGGATCAGCCTAACGGCTACCACCTTCTGGGGCGCGTTCAAATAATGGGCGGCTCGCCGCCGCAGTGAATGCGCCCACACCGGGGCCCCGTTATAGGGCCATGGACCGCACGACCCCCGCGTAAAGCCTCCGGCAGGAGGCGTTTAGCCCCCTCAGGTTGGGCAGGAGCCGCTTGAAGGCGGCCCCGGCCCGTTCCAGTTTGGGAGCCAAACGTCGGAAATGCTCGACTAAGTTCCACCGGCTGTCGAGGATGAGACCCAGGTATTTCATCGTCGTCTCGACGCCGATGTGAACCCCTCCTACCGTTAGTTGGGATCCCGATGGTGGCGTATTCCGGAACCCATGAAACGACATGGCCTCGGACTTGTGCAATGCCACCTCGAGACCCAACTGCCGGATCCTCTCCACGACTATCGCAACCCCGCGTGTCATCGCGTCGGCCGCCGCCTGATGCGACCTCCCCTGCGCCAGGACTAGCGTGTCGTCAGCGTAGCGTATAGCTGCCATTAGATAGTGTCGCACGCCGCCGCATGCGACATTCTTTGTATATGCGTCTTAGGTCTAAGGTCCCACTATTGTAGTCCATATTTTGTTTAGGTACTTTTAATAGAGGTAAACAATCTTGTTAGGTATGTTTTTTTATCATAAAATATATTTTTAAAATAGGCTAAGGCTAATAGCAAAAGTAATTCATTATAACATCTGTTATTTCATTTTGTTTTATCTTGTAATGGCTATAAATTATTTCATAAATATATTTTTCGACAAAAACGTATCAAGATTGTTTACCTTTATTAAAATACTTAAATTAATTAACTATACTAAGAGATAAGTGTCAGCAGACTGCAACGGACCGCCTTAAGGGCCCTTTTTTACGTATATACTTGTTACGAATTTTCATACCTTGTGATAATAAAAAAAAAATTGTTAAATAAGTAACATTTTCATACCTTGTGATAATAAAAAAAGAAAATTTAAGTTATCTTGAATGTTGCACTAAAATATTGATTATGCATGCTAAAAATAAAAAATATTGTTTAGTGCCCACCATTAGGGCCCTTTTTTAATTTGTTTGAAGAAATTGTTCAGTTCTCTATGTAACTTTACAAGATCATAACTAACAGTTATCATTGATCTCTTAGCTTTATTAGCATCTAAACCAATTATGTATAACCTATTTAGTGATTAAGTGTTGATTTTGTTACTGTCAGATCTCAAAGTTTATAAAAAATAAGAATTCTTGCTAGTAAATAAAAACTATTTTTTTTTAATTATGTGTTGTTTTTATTTACATCTAAGGCCTTTCGCAAATCTATGTAATTAGTAGCAATATAGAAACGATAAAAGTTTAGTGAGAAACAGGCGGTTTACTTATTTTTAATACTATTATCGATACTTTGCATCTCATTGATAATGCATTATGTTGGCGGGTCTAGTTCCCACAACAAACAAGTTTATGCAAGGATTGTAAGAATTTCCATTAGTAATAATCATAGTCAATCAAAGTATACCATCAGTTACATAACTTCACACTAAAACATAACTTTTTTGTACGGCATACTTAAATTGCGATTTTCTCGAAACTTATAATTTCGATCAGTGAATTTCAAAAATTCGTAAAAAAATAACGGTAGTGGTTAGAAGGTTGGTTCTTGGTTCTATAGTTCGGTACATTTATGTAGTTTTCAGCTCTGTAGATAACTCATTTCCGCCATAAGGTCCCTTTTGATTTGGACGACCACATATTGTTAGTGATCCGATTAAGATTTCGTTCCGTTTGTCAGTATCAGTATAGCCAAGCCAAGGCATTAATTTTGTTACGATCCTGGTAATTAACGAAATTATCATTACCGGAACTACGCATAACGTTATTTTGAGTAACGTTTCAAGTCCCTGGTTGCTATGCTGTATAATGTCGATGGCAAATTAAAATGTAGTGAACACACCCCCATCGGGGACTCAATCATCGGTATAGCAATGAACCATAATGGTGGTGGTGATTTGTAATACAGGCACACCATAGTGATTTGTAATACAGGCATTTTACGCATAACTCAGACACTAGCTCCTAACATTGCAAAAAAAAAACAAATAAACCTAGGAACCTATGTGGAGCTTATCATTGTGAGGAGAAATAATGAACTTACTATTATTATAAAGATGTTTTTGTGCAGTTTTGTCTGTGTAATAGGAATGTACTAGGTATATAGTTTTTTTTTTAATAATTCGATTCGTACTAAAACTTCTTATCTTATTTTATGCCCAGAAGTGTTGGTTTAATAATTTTGTCTAGGTTCAAAATTTCGAGATTCTGTGCAAGCTTTCACCTCTTGTTTGGTATCCACACGTGTTTCAGAATGTTGTTCTTTCCTTATGGGGATAAGGAAAAAGCAACATTCTGAAACACGTGTTTCATTGTGTTGCAACTAGGAGGAAACTACAAAATTTTCCTTTTTCACCCTCCTGGTTTATATTCCATACAAACTTTCTTACCCTATTTCGAATTTTTAAGGATTCTATTTGAACTTTACTTACTAGTAAAGGTTAAAGGGGAAGTGCTAAGGTAGCCCGCGAAATTCAAATTTTCATACGTTTTTTGCAATTTGCAGGTCAGTATTAAGTTTTAGGTCGATCAAAATATGATTCGCGGCCGTAACAAATATGTATTTACAGAATCATAATCAATAGAATCAGTAATACAACTTGTTAGGTTAGTATAATACCAAAATGTCAAGATTTCATGAAATAGTCATTCTTTGGGGTTACTTGGTCTTAGAGAGTTGTGTTGATGACTTTAATGATTATAATTCTGTAAATACATATTTGTTACGGCCGCGAATCATATATTAATCAACATACAACTTAATACTGACCAGCAAATTGCAAAAAACCTAAAAAAAATTGAATTTCGCGGGCTACCCTGGCGCTTTCGCCTTAAGGGAGAAGCGCTAAGGTAGCCCGCGAAATTCAAATTTACTTATTTGAAATTAATTTAAACTTGAGCAAAAGGGCAGAACCCTTATAGGATCACTTTGTTGTCCGTCTTTCCGATTTTTTCTTTTGTAAGGTAAGGAAGCCTAAAAACCATCTAATTGTATTCTGTGAGTATCTGACAACACACTGTTCATTATTAATATTTAGTTATAAACTTCATATTTATTCATGTTGAGAACTTTTCAATTGGGCCCAGTATTAAAACGGGGTTGGCAATATCCACATAAACTATATGAAAGTTTATTAAAACCCTGAAAGGAAACATTACGCCTATTAGAAAAAAAAAACAAAAGCACAAGAATGCTTTGTTTACAATAATTCATTATCAGTTCATTTAAATGGTACAAATATATCCAACTAACTCATATAACAGGAAAATAAACTTGACAAAATGAACGCAATACAATCGCAGCAAATTAATATTTTTACAATTGACCTGTAAACCAATTATAATTAAACAAAATAATAAAAAAAAAAACAAAAAATTACAGAAAAATCTTGTTAAAGTTTAATACTGTTTTCAAATTACAGCTACTTAGCTGCATGCTTCCCGTTTCATGCTGCATAAGAGAATTAAGTCAAAAAAGGCTAAGCTTCTTTTGACATTCATTTAATTCTGATAACACCTTCATTGGGAAAATACAACTGTAATAATAAAAAGCATAGCACCTTGTCTATGGAAGACATATTTCGCAGGTGAACTAATTACTTATGGCCCAGCAAAACACTCCATCTTACTAGCACAATTTTCAATTTGTGCAAGCAATCATGTGTTAAGACAACAAAACAGTTTATCATACAAAGGGTTTGCTATAATGTGGACTCCATGTGTTGTTCGCACACGCAAGACACTGCATGTAGATTTTATAATGTTACAATTATTGTATACATAGCACAGCTTTCATCAAGTGCAAGAACTAAACTTAAATATAATAAAGTATTTATTTAAAATTCAATATTCTAAAATAATTGTGAGGGACACTAAAGGGTTCATGTGTATAGGAGAAGATTCTCTGTGGATTTCAACAACTGGAAAGTTATGTCAGACTGCCACAATTGTCTGTTCCGAAGAGCGAATCTGACAAAGTACTGAATGGATTTTTTCAGCAGATTTGATAGTGATTATATCGATTGTGACTTTATAATCTTAGCAAAACAATGAAGCGTACATAAATAACAACTTTTACCTAATTAGATGTTTAAAAAAATTATTATATTATATCCTAACTTAACTAAAATATGACATCAAAAAATTCATTCGCATCACTGTCGCCTGGTAATGTAACTATAAGAGACTGGCGGCATTGTCACATTGTATGACAATGTTTAGCCTCTAAGGTAAAAGCCAGCTCTTGGGTTAACCAGCCATTTGGAGATTTCCTTTTATACTCTACTTAGGCTCTATTGTGCAATGTTAAGAAAAATATCAATGAATCATAGAATAAATTCAAGAATTTATTGCTGAATTAATTAATTTGTACCTAGACAGCACAAACCCTACTATAAGAGACTCAAAAGCACATCAACTCATAAGTATGTTTATAATCTTAGATTGTTTCTTCAGTAAAGAAACTCAGTATAGATTTGTGAAACATATTCATAATAACAAGTCTAGAACATGTAAAAATTGAGTCACTACCACGGTGGCTCCACTTTTCTGTATTTTCACAATAACGTAGTATAGTGTAACAGCCACGGTAAAAGCATGGACTTTGACAAGCCAGAGACTTCGCAAAAGCTTCAGAGCCGACTACTACATGGTCCCGATTTGAGAGTGAAATTAATAGATATTTCATAGTCGCTCGCCATGTAAGATATATAAATACACAACTACGCGTGAGGCCACACATTTCATGAAAAAAAGCAACGACATTGTCGCGAAGAGCGGGAATTTGGTTAATACTTACAGTGTTAGCTTCGTTCGATGGACGCGGGCGCTTTTCCTTGTTCTTTGGGAAATCTTGACTCATTGTGGATCTGATTTTTAACACTGTACAATAACTACATGCAGTGACGCTACTGCAAATTCATTTTTTGGCTAAATATATATTCACAAATGGCAAAAACGTGACAAACATGGCGTCGGTAAAATGTGTCAAAGAAATGCTTGGTGGGAGGTCAGACCACTATCAATCGTTAAAATTTGTAATCACTTCACGGAAAATTATACAAAACAAAATATATAATTAGTATCAGAACTGGTGATGATAGAATCACTCACAGAATCACCAGTCAGTCAACGGTTAAAATAAAAAACTTTATTTCGCGTTAGCGTTCAACACAGTACGCAGTTGCTCTTAGACTCTTTGTAGTCTGTGCGCGAAGTGTTGCTAGTACTAATTAATACTAATTACTAATAAAATTACTGGCTCCGAGGAATACATTTTAGTACTTACTAGTTCCAAGTCTTTTAGAAAATCTTCAAATGGCAACATGAATTAAAGTCTGAAATGTTATCGTAATCCTACATTTCTACTCATATCAACAAACTAATAAACAAAAAAATTTAAATGTATCAATTTATTTATTTTTTTACTATATTATAATGTAACAAATATGTATTTACAGAATTATAATCATTAAAGTCATCAACACAACTCTCTAACACCACGTAACTCTAAAGAATGATGATTTCATGAAACAGTTATTCTTTGGACTTACGTGGTCTTAGAGAGTTGTGTTGATGACTTTAATGATTATAATTCTGTAAATACATATTTGTTACGACTGCGATTCATATATTAATCAACGTGTGGTGAACCTTTTTACCACATTTATTCTTCTGTGACCATAGATACTTCTAATTTCATATAATCCGATTGTCTTAGGAATGTATTGTCATTTTCATCAATATGTTACGTTTTGCTAATTAAAACCTACAGTATAGGTTTTGACTATTATTTCAATTTAATTAGCATACGAAACGACTAAGATCCCATGGACAAATATATACGACCGGAGCGGTTCGATGGGGACCCGTCTCTAAGCACGGCGGCCGCGGAATGGGCACACTGGAAGAAAACTTTCGTTAACTTTCTTGCGGTGCAGGACTCGGAAACTACTACTGATAAGGTCAAGCTTAACATACTAATTAATCACGTGTCTCCGAACGTGTATACCCACATAAGCGAGAGTGAAACATTCGAGCAGGCATTGAACCTCTTAAACAAACTTTATGTTAAACCAAATAACATCCTGTATGCACGTCACGCTCTCGCCACTCGGAGACAAAGTAGCCACGAGACTATCGACACATACATCCAAGCCTTGAAACAACTGTCCAAAGATTGTAACTTCACGGCTGTCGATAGTAAGACCAACCGGGATGACAACATTCGCGACGCTTTCATAGCTGGCATCTCCTCGACAAAAATAAGAGAGAGACTCCTCGAAAACCTTTGTTTAACTTTGGACGAAGCACATAACCAGGCGCGTTCCTTGGAGATGGCTGAAGTTAATACGCTGCATTATAACAACATACCTATGAACGCGGCTACAGAAAACATCTCTGATAACAGTCGAAATGCAAGTGCCTCTGCAGCCACGCCGGCCTTCCAGAATTGCTCAAATCGCAAATGTTTTTTCTGTGGAGGACGGGTGCATCCGCGCAAGACATGCCCCGCCTTCAATGTGACTTGTCAACTTTGTAACAAGAAAGGGCATCTTGCAAAAGTCTGTCGCAGTAAAAACCTAACTAGTGCTGCCACGTCTGACCAGGAAAATGTCACCGCCTGCATCATTGCTGCATCACCGTCGTCCTTACATAAAGCCATTGTCCCTGCATATATCAAAGGCATTAGAGCTGAAGCACTATTAGATACAGGCAGTTCTAAAAGTTTTATTAATTTCGAATTTTCTAAACTGGTGTCTCTGAAAATAAAACCAAGCCAGCAGACAATATCTATGGCCTCTCTTAATCATACATCATCAGTCAAAGGAGAAACTTGCCTCACACTTACCTTGGGTAAACACACATATGAGAACGTTCAACTACTTGTGATCGACAATTTATGTTCAGATATGATTATAGGACACGACGTATTAGAGAAGCATTCCTCACTAGAATTCGCATTTGGTGGTCCGAAAGAGCCTCTCGTCGTTTGCAACGTGGCCGAAGCATCTGTCCCTGCCGTGCCTTTATTCGCCAACCTATCTCCCGAATGCAAACCGATTGCTATTAAGTCTCGAAGATACAGTGATGATGACCGACGTTTTATTGAAGAGGAAGTGAAGAATCTTTTAAAAGAAGGTGTCATTGAAGAGAGCCGGTCCCCATGGCGAGCACAGGTACTTATCACTAAGAATGCGAACCACCGGAAACGTCTTGTAATCGACTACTCCAGAACTATAAATCGCTTCACAGAACTGGACGCCTATCCACTTCCCAGTATTGAGGAACTGATATCAAAAGTGGCAAAATACTCTGTATTTAGCGCCATAGATTTAAAAAGTGCGTATCACCAAGTCCCTATTTTGCCAGAGGAGAGACTATACACAGCGTTTGAAGCAGCTGGAAATCTATACCAGTTCCGACGTATACCTTTTGGTGTAACCAATGGAGTTTCCAGCTTCCAGAGAACTATAGATTGGCTTATTCGAACGGAAAAATTGAAAGGCACATTCGCATATCTTGATGATATCACAATTTGCGGCAAAACACCAGAAGAGCACGACTATAATCTGCAAAATTTTCTTGCAGCAACTAAGAAGTACGGTCTAACCCTGAATGAAGCAAAATCCATATTTAAACAAACTTCTATCAACATACTTGGTTATACAATCGCCAATAATATCATCAAACCTGACAATGATAGATTAGAACCTCTTCTAAACTTACCTCCACCTCAAGACTTGCCCAGCTTGCGAAGAGCCCTGGGTATGTTCGCTCATTACTCTAAGTGGATACGAAACTTCTCCGAAAAGGTACATGAATTATCAAAGGCCAAGACATTTCCGCTGAGTGACAATATGATTAAAGATTTCCAAGAACTTAAGAACGCTATAATCAAGTCTTGTGTTCACGCCATTGACAATAATATGCCATTTACTGTAGAAACTGATGCTTCGGAGCACTCAATTGCGGCAACCCTTTCGCAGGCGGGCAGGCCTGTAGCGTTCTATTCAAGAACACTTAATCGAAGTGAACAAAATCATTCAGCTATTGAAAAAGAAGCCTATGCAATCGTAGTCCTTGAAGAAGTGGCGGCATTTTCTTATAGGGAAATCATTTCTTCTCGTCACTGACCAACGATCCGTCTCTTTCATGTTTAATGCTAAGCACATCAGTAAAATAAAAAACGAGAAGATACAGCGCTGGCGATTGGAACTATCTCCATACAAATACGACATCGTATACAGGCCTAGATTCATTAAAGCTGATCCGCAAAATAAACTTATTAAAGCGATAGCGCCATTTGAACGACTGAGCATGGATTTTAAAGGACCAGTACCATCTAAATCGAGTAACAGATTCATTTTAACAGTAATCGATGAGTACTCCCGCTTTCCGTTCGCCTTTCCGTGCTCTGATATAAGCGCAAAAACTGTAATCAAGCATTTGGACAGCATTTTTAACATGTTTGGCATGCCGGCCTACGTGCACTCGGATCGAGGGACATCATTTTTATCTGCTGATGTAAAAGATTTTCTCCACTCCAGGCAAATAGCGACGAGTCGTACAACGCCATACAACCCTCAAGGCAATGGCCAAGTTGAAAGGCTCAATTCTACGCTCTGGAAAACTGTACAGTTAGCATTGAAAACTAAGAATCTGCCAATAGAGAGCTGGGAGGATGTCCTATCGCAAGCATTACACTCCATACGCTCGCTTCTTTGTACTAGTACAAATTGTACGCCGCATGAAAGGATGTTCCGCCACTCTCGGAGATCGACGAATGGAGATTCTATTCCCACATGGTTATCTGGCTCAAACAGAGTACTTATGCGACGCTTTGACCGGAAAACAAAATATCAACCACTAGCCGAGGAGGTGGAGGTACTGGACACTAACCCCACTTATTCGTACGTTCGAATGACGGATGGTCGAGAGACTACTGTATCCAACCGCCATCTAGCACCTTTGGGAGGCAACCGAGAAGATTTCCCCACAATTAACGAATTTGTGGACGCCGAACCCCAAAGATCGCAGTCACCATCACCATCTTGTTCACCACCAACAACTTCGCCTTCTTCACCGACAACATACTCAACACCAGTCTCGCTGCCAGCTACTCCCTCGTCACCGCCATCATCAGAGGATTTGCAAGGGGCATTGGAACCGGAACAAATGAGCTCGGACGGGATCGAGCTCCCAGTTTCGGAGCCACTCCGGAGGTCGGCCAGAGCACGGAACCCGCCGAAGTTTTTACTTGATTACATCTGGCCGGGGTGAATGTGGTGAACCTTTTTACCACATTTATTCTTCTGTGACCATAGATACTTCTAATTTCATATAATCCGATTGTCTTAGGAATGTATTGTCATTTTCATCAATATGTTACGTTTTGCTAATTAAAACCTACAGTATAGGTTTTGACTATTATTTCACAACGTACAGCTTAATACTGACCAGCAAATTGCAAAAAACCTAAAAAAATTGAATTTCGCGGGCTACCCTGGCGCTTTCGCCTTAACTGTCTGTTTTACGAAATTATTTTTGGTGCATTACTGTATAAACATAATAAACTGATTTATGCATGAAAAAGTAGAAGATACAGTTATACCGTGGACATTTTTATAAATTATTAAACTATTATATCTTCGATGTATAAGGGCATCGGGAGATGCCCAAAAGTAAAATTTTATGAAACAGGCTTTGCAGAAACAAGTTTTTTACTGATTTATGTAAACAAACAGGAATATTCAAAAGAAGGAATCAGACTTTCTCGGGCATGTTTTTTTTTACTATTTTGGCTTTAGTTAATCCATAATCACACATCAAAACTCGAGTCAAACGCTCTACACAAGAAAAAATTGTGATAGCCCTCTTAAAAATGAAGCATAAAAATAACTGGGAGTGATTCGATTTTTTTCTCATAAGCAATAAATTACTCTCAGTGGTTATAACGCTGCCGGGTCAGAGGAATGAGCTCTTTTCAAATTGACATAAGAAAAAAAAATAGTTTTCTATATCCCCAATAGATGGCATAGCTTAAAACTAAAATGTCAAAGTTGTTTTCAAATCTGAGTTTCAATTCAATCAGCCGTGAAAAAAGTTCAAGCAACATTAAATATATATTTTTTTTAACTGCCTACATCTACTACGTTGATCTGACATTGCTAGCCCGTGCTGTGTACAATACTGTACAAATATCGGCACGCACTTTTTTCCTAAGAACGAAGTGCGAAAGACCCAATGGATAGAAAGGTCGGTCAAGTTAGGTAGGCAAAATTCAAAGTCCGGTACAAAGCGCTTATCAATTCACAGAAGTCCAAAATAAAACACCACGATAGATTATGCTCACAAGACAACGTCAAATCGAAGTGAGTGAAAACAAATAATAACCAAACGTCAAACTAGTGATAAACTTTTTACTCAAAGATATCAAATTTATGCAGCCAATTTTGACAGAACATTTTTTACTAGAGCCATCTATGGGAGCTTTTGAAAACTTTTTTTTTTTTTAATCATGCTATTGAAAAGACCTCATTGTCTGAAAGGGTTACCGCTGGCCCGGAACATAAAGGGCTAAGGAAGGAACACGGGTGGGTTTTAGTCAGTAAGAGTCTGACACTCCCTTCCGCTCCACCCAGAGCGGGAGGGGTCTGCCTTTTGATGTACCATCCCGAAAAAAAAAAGTGGTTATAACGATCGATAAAGTTCCTAAAAGTAGGTACTTTTTTCGAAGGATATGCCCCAACTCTAATACTAATTTCACGGACCCTCACGTTGCTATCAGCGTCAAAATGGCGAAAATCAAATGTCTTCATTTAGTCATCGATAGTATGAAGTCCAGTGTACTTGTTTAATACAGGTCAGTGTTTAGCAGGTAATATGAACTCAAGTTGATTTATCTGGATCCATTATCGTAAATATTTATGTTAATCAACAAATATAGTATTTTTTTTTTCACGAAACGACGCGCTCTTTACTTGTGGTTACGCAGTGTACAAACACGCTGTGATTATGTGGGTAAGCGCAAGAGCTCTTCGGTACCGTCCGTCACAATAGCGAAGTCGGAAGTGTGTGTTTTATTTGCTGATGCTAATCGTCTGTCTGTCTGTTACCCACTTGGTTACCACAAGTAAAGCGCTCATCGCTTCGTGAGATAAAAATACTGTACCTACTTGCAAGAGAAGAAAATAAACTAGGAAGAAAATAAAACAGAATTAAATATAAAACACTGGTTTTATTTATTATATTAAATTAATTAGTCCACTCCATAACCAATTAATGAAACTTACATAGTTGGATAATTAAATAATTATATTTACAAAAAAAACCTTCATATTGGAATAAGTCATCAAATTCGTATGCTCGTGCTGAATTTTTCCATGTTAGATAGTGCACTTCAGTAAAACATTACTTGTACTCTCTTGGTATTGCTCATCAAAATAATTTCAAACTAATAGTTTGATGCTTGTACATTTCATATTATGACAATAATTTGAACTTGACGTCCTAAATCTACAAATACTAAAATATTTTCATATCCTTATAGATACGTAATGCATGAATGCCATGAATTTTGTTAGCATGAGCCCGTGTCCTTACCAAAGCGACAGGTCGCACGAATGAGCGATCGTACCGATCATTATTATTATGTCACTCATTTGTTCGATAAACCGGAAGGCGCCCTCTGTCAACGCGACCACGCGTTCGGGTTCGCCAAACAAAATGTCGCGTGTTCGCGCGACGGTCGCTTTAGTAAGGACAAGGCCTGAGATGTTCTGAGGGATATAAATAGTACAAAGTTACAAAGTAGTACAGTAAATGGAATGATTACGTTCTTACGATGTTACCAACACACGGAAACACATAATCGGAGCTACTTATCTTCGAAACGACCGACATGACGCAGTTCGTCTGTACCGACATGGTAGTCGAAGAGCTGATGTTTCAGTAAGGGACAGCGCATGCTGAACGAATCGCAGAACAGAGGATTTTCTAGAAAAAAAATTAATAAACTTAAATACTTTTTTTTTCAGGATGGGAAATCATCAAATGACCCCTCCCGCTCTGGGTGCAGCGGAAAGCGGAAAGGAGTGTCAGACTCTTACTGACTAAACCCATCCGTGTTCCTTCCTTAGCCCTTTATGTTCCGGGCCAGCGGTAACCCTTTCGGACAATCCCGCGGACCCGGCAGAAAACTTAGACTTGTGTCGTAAAATGCAACCGGTGTAGGAAACCCGCATCCTAATTGCGTGACACAGTTTCAATGACAATATGAAAGATTTTGAAGGATATTGCTAATCCATTGCTTCATTATGTTCGAAAATTTGTCTGCTCGGCAAGGTAAATAACGCAATGAATGTTGTTGAACTATCAAAATGAAAGCCATTGCCACTGTTAGTGTGTTATACACTTACCCCGCCTGGAAAACATTTGTGGTACAATGCGTGCCACGAAAGATGAGACTTGACACACCACGTGGTTTGACATGCGCAGTACACGATTTTATGAGGTCTGAGTGCGGGACGGGACCGGACGTCATAGGAGGCGGGGTCAAGTCTCTTCTTACGTGGCACGCATTGTACCTATGCGTTAATGTTTATACTGTACTAGGAGACTGTAAATAGTGTATTACTGAATGTCATAAGAAGATCCTCTGTTTCGCGGCGACTGAGGGCGAATTTCACAAATGAAACTGAACGCGATGAGCTCTTCCAAAACGCGTCCAAGAGCTGACTGTGCCAATATACTATTCAGGGCCTGATTTACCCACAGGCTAACTAGGCTCAAGCCAAGGGCGAAAGGACCGAGGGGGCGCTGAGCTTGCTCTTGCAAGCACCACTTTTTACATAATAAAATTTGGTACTTAACATTTTTTTTTTTTTAATCTTTATTTATTTAGAGGCTTTTACCTTACAAGGTACGTCAGCCTCATCGTACTTAACATAAAATATGCGCCTAAATACTAGTAGGAACCGCGGTTCGTAAATGTAGACAAATATACAAATTTAGTAAGTATATTCATGGGCTAGGCAGAAGAGGCCAGGGGGAAGGGGGCGCATATTCACAGTAAGCCTAGGGCTGTCAGAACTCTAAATCAAGCACTGATTCTATTACAATGATGACATGGCAGCCCTTAACGTGTAGACGTGCTGACCGCGTTCAGTTTCATGGATAAAATTTGCCCCGGCTCTATGCTGGAGCTGTCTATCGCGTCGTTATACTGCACATTTTCACTCCTATTACTTACCACTCCGTGACAAGGAGTACATTGCTCTCACTGTTGAATTTTAGCTGCCCGTTACAAGTCTCATGTTTTTACTCGTGACAGTGAGTACATTGCTCTCAGCTGCGTGCACACGGCGCTGCCCAGTACGATATTTTACGATAAAAAGTTGGGATCACACGTCAAATCCCACTGTTTGGACTGTTAAAAACAAATGCAGTGTGAAACTGCCCGGTGATCCCAAAATTTTACCGTAAAAAACTGATCATCGCAATGTAAACAGGCGCCGCACAGTTGAGTGTCAGCTGCCCGTTACATGAGTCTCGTTTGTATACTAAAATCCAATGCAAACACTTATTTTATTATACCTTCTAACATTAATTTTTCATTAATTAATATACCAAAAATAAGGGAATAATTTTGAAAAATTACAAACAAATGACAATAGAATCAGAGAGTTAAAAATGCTATTAAAAATGTTATTATATGTATAAAAATTGCAAATTCGATGGAAATCTACACGTTTTCAAATACTAATACGTACAACATTGATTCTTTAAACTGCGTCCCGTCATTCAAATTACACAATTGTCAATATCACAAAGCAAATTTCGATGCGTGTCTGGCATGTGATGAAGCTGCGCACAGATTGCGTGCAATCAATCTGGAACACTGACATTTGTACAATCCCATGGGATTGTAGCGTTTGTATTATATTTAATAAACTTGCTCATATTACAGTTATTATTGCTTTAAGATTGTAAAAGGCAAAACGTTTCGTTCTTAAAAATAACATACATTCGTGTTCAACAAAGTATCTAGATTGAGGATAATCTTCTTAATTTACAATAGGTCGGATGACACACTAATCGTCGGAAGTCTACATTACTTCAATAAACACACAATATTTGCTTAAATACGTTGAATAAGGTATATTAACACACTTCAGTTCATTTGGGTCTGACTAAAAGAGTATAAAATCTACATTTCGTCACCATTAACATTTAATTTCAGAGGAGTTCCTTGAAAAAGGAATATTTGTTTCGTAC
The DNA here is from genome assembly GCA_963855955.1 of Luperina nickerlii. Taxonomy (NCBI): domain Eukaryota; kingdom Metazoa; phylum Arthropoda; class Insecta; order Lepidoptera; family Noctuidae; genus Luperina; species Luperina nickerlii. The sequence continues at coordinate 8,800,666 of OY979662.1, forward strand.
GCATTTATTAACATTAATCTTAAAATACAGATTTTGGCGATCGGATTTATTGGAGAAGGAAAAAATATGTATTTTAAGTATTGTTATAAATACAAGACATACACTATTTATAACAACCACGTTAGCCAGAAAACTAAGTATAATGGAATATTACATACTTTGTGAACTAAGTAACGCGATATATAGAATACACAAAATGGAATTGAACTAATCGACTGGTGATAAATCTCCTTGCGGCAGATCGGGACGAACTTATTGGTTTAAAGTACATAATTAAGTTTAAAGTCACTGTTGATATAAGACGTTGCTTCGCAGGCACGTATAATGTAAATAAATGACAAAAACTACACTACTCTACTGCGGTATTAAAATCTAAAATTGTAAAAAAATATATCAATCGAATTTTAAAATGCTATTATTAAGGACCACTTTACGTGTATGAGTCGAGAACATATTTTATATACATACTTGAAATTGGACGACGTCAAATAATCATGTTAATTAAATTTGGACGACAGAAAAGAAACTCGAAGCATATTTGTATAAACACCGAATCACCGTAAGATGAGGTCACCAAAAGGCAATGAGGTCTAGAATTTACTGGAGCTAAATTCAGTCTCTAAGTTTTACTTGTCGACCAATTTATTGTAGTTAACTGTTACACATTCTTACACGACGAATATATATTATTATATCAAATGTTTAACAACTTAACCTTAACATATAGTGGGCACATTAATATTTTCCGAAAGATAATTTTCTTTTTATAAACAACAAACATATCTTTGTACAAAAAATTAGAAGTACTTTTTCGCGAGCGTTCACTGGCGGTTGACCATCCTAAATAAAACACAATAAATTAAATAGTCTACTATGTAACGTTACACAAAAGTATGAAATCTACGTGCTTACTTATCAAAGTCCTTACGCATATAGTAGGTCGTTGTAGTGTGTAAACACCGATCATTATATACAAATTCCAAATATCTTAACGTCCAAGGATTCCAATTTCGGAATAAGTAAGAAAATAGGTGCTTTACTGATGTATTAATATTATTTTAAAACTCACTCTGGCATCACTTACTAGAGTCAAGCGTCGACACACATACACATCACTTAATTGTATCGATAAACCTAACAAAATGTTAATATAAAATGACATTGATGTGGAGATGCGCTCTTTATAATCTGTATATAACCGTGTCACGTACATCATAATCTTAGTTGAACAGTTAAAGTTACTGAAGTGCTCGTTTTAGGAATACGTGTGTACAAGGCCGTAGCCAGAAAAATATCGGCAGCGATGTTGAAGAATTAATTAATTTTTAATACTTAAGTACATTTTTTTTGTTAATGTAATATTCATACAAATAGATTTATAATTCACAACCACATATAAATCACTGTTTTTGTGCATTAGTCTTAAATTGTTTAAGGTTCGATTCAAAGAGACGGACAGTCAAAGCGCATCAACGTGACCATTTAAGTTTACATAGCCAGCATGCCTCTTACCTACTTCACAATGTAATGAAGGAGAAAAGAAACAGACGCGCGTATTCGCGTGATCTCATGCTTATCGAGGCATCAGACAACAGAAAATTTGCACAAAAACGCACGCAGACGCGCGTATTCGTGCGACCTCGCTAGTCAAGAATTAGACGGATCGCTTCGACTCTGCGTCAGTGTGAATCGACTTTTAACGGGAGAAGAGTGGCGCGGGCTGGGCGCTAATGATGGCCATTCCGACCCTCTTAGCTACGGCCTTGCAAATTCCACTCCATGATTTGGGGTGGTGGCTGGCTAGCGCATCTCAGGCTCGAAGATTACCCACGGTTTCATACAACGAGCTGCGTATCGAATCATATAATAGGGTCTATGTGAAAGAGAGTAGTTACAACAAACTGCATTTAAATATACATAGTTCCAACGCGGCGGAGGCAGTCGCACTTAAAACTATATGATTACATTAATGAACAAACACAAATAAAACTTATAACAATAGCTGCGATTTAATTTCATATCACAGAAAACATAGTTTACAAAAATAAACGTGCTCATGATCTTTTTTTTCTTTATGCATCATAAATGAAATCGGAACACTTAACAAAAGTTAAACTTACGTAGTTGGTAACGAAAAATATCACTACAACTTCAAATCCATATTATGACAATATTAAATAAATGCTCCTTCAAGATATTATTACACAAATATATTCTAAGAGGTAGGGATCAGGAGTCATGCTCGCGGCTTGAAAATCTAGTCCGTTCACTAACGGCGAAAAGTCCAAGTATCAAACCCTTATTTCATCCAGCTCGACATCCCTAAACATTACACAATCATATAAACATACAAATACATAATGTGTACAATCGATTGCGAAGAAAGACAAACTGGACTTGTTCACATGACATTCACACAAATCTAAGTAGATAGTTGAAGCTACCTGTAGTTTATCTTCCTTGAAGCGTGAAGTGAGATAGCACGTTATATATTACAAGAATGAGAGTGAACAGCAATCGATTTCACAAGCAATAATCGTTGAATGGTGTTCAAACGGCATCTGACGGCAAATTGAACATGAAAGAGCTCAATGAAATAAGGCGTGTACTTTGTTCGGTCGCACTTACAACTTGATGTAGTCGGGTGTGCCGATGTTGGCAAGCGTCTTCTTGATGCGGAGTGCGGTGAGTCGCGCGGCGGGGTTCTGGTACCAGCACTCCTTCATCACCTTCGATATGGAGGACAGCACCTGTCGCCGAAACAACGTTATGTTATTAATACATTCTATTTAACGCATGCAAACTTATCAACCGTGTCATTGGTTATTTTTTGTTCAATGGTTTACTCAAATGAAACGTCGAAGACAGCCCCACCACTTCCTAGAAATTTGTGGTGTATAGTTTTAAGAACTGCATTCTGTACAATAAAAGTATGTCCCAGTATCCGCCATTTGTATATCATAAATCAATGGTCTACGGCACGCGTTGTTATGATGAGAAGTGCATTAAGTACTAGCTCACTGGCTACCGATAAAACATTATTGAATACATGTACGTAAATATCTTCGTTGTGTAATAATTTGTTTATGTGCGTTATGATAACGAGTCACTGATAACAGTGTTAGATAAAATCAGCTATCGAATCGATTTTTCACATATATATCATGATTTGAACTTGAGCCAGTACAGAATTTGGTTGGCACTTGGCGACTTTACACTAAATAAAAAACAAAACTCAATTTCGCATGTCTGAAGCAACCCGACTCGTCTTTGTAATGTATATTTAGAAATAATTTTATAGAGACTGAAAGCACGGGGAAACAATAGAAACAAATTACTCGATATTCTCAGTTCAAAAGATGTCTTAAAAGAAGTATCGGGCTCCATAAATGTTGCGACAGTGTTTATATGGATTCCGTTACAACACTAATCGCTGCTCGTTTCAAAATCTATACAATTTACTGTGACGAACCGAAATAGCTTAAAATTCAATAACAACAGTTAAGGGTACAATGCGTGCCACGAAAGATGAGACTTGACACACCACGTGGTTTGACATGCGCAGTACACGATTTAAGGTATCTTTAGCGGTATGAGGTCTGAGTGCGGGACGGGACCGGACGTCATAGGGGCGGCGGAAAGAGCGGGGGAGGCGGGGTCAAGTCTCATCTTTCGTGGCACGCATTGTACCTGATAAGTAAAAAAACCGGTCAAGCGCGAGTCGGACTCGCGCACCGAGGGTTCCGTACAAATTTGTAGATAACTACAAATTTAAGGTACTAATTTTTTTCCTTTACTTGTGCTACCTGACATTGCCTCTTGTCTTTCATGATTCCAGATCAACGGGAAGTACCCTATAGGTTTTGATTCCCTTGCGAGTGTGCGAGTTCTGTGAGAGAAAGTATGCAAGGGAGTCAACTGTTCCATGTTAGTTTTAAATTATATTATTGTGAACGTAATTATTTTATCTATGTTAATTAATGTAATTGGTGTTTTTTAACTATAAATAAATAAATAAAATAAAATGACAATTTTCTTTATATTTTCCTTCTATTTTGCTGTGCCAGACAGGGGTAATGATCAAATAAAATTTTAAGTTACCCCCTGTGGCAAAACAACTAATGATTGAATATTGAAAGTATCACTTACATGGTCCGAATGCCATCTATTCGGTACATTAGGCCTCCGCTTCTCAGTGCAGACAACCCGTCGCATATCTTCGAGCGCAGGGTCGGGAGGTACGCAGTCGTAGTAGGGAGGCTGGTATTCATCTGGCATCACTCCACAGCGCCGGGCCATCTCCCAAAGGACCAGCCCGAACGAATACACGTCTGAGCGCTTGTACGGATCAAACTGACGAGTGTCCATTGTCTCATCAAGTACCTATAATTATTTATTTAGTTATTGTGGGTAGTTTCAAATCTCAGATCCATAGCTAAGAACCCACCCGATTAAATCAGCCTTCTAAAAAAACCCGCTTTGAAATCGGGCCATACCAAGCCGTTTGGGAGCTAAGATATCACAGACACAGATACATGTAACGACAGGGTCGTTAAACTTATAACATGCGTATTCCTACGGGGTTAAAAATACTCTAGACTGCTTTAAAGGGTTTCTAATAATGGCTGAAAAGGCATTGAAATTGAACTTTACTGTAAACTAAGCAAAAATAACCTGGTCTGGCTTCTTCGCACAAAACAGAAACCTTAGGAATCAGTCTCGTCTGTGTCTATTAATAATTTTTGAGAAAGTTTTTGTTTTGCTGTCTGCCTTTTCAGCTCCTTGATCTAGAGGTTTTGAAACAATTGGTACCGGAGTATAAATGGAAAACGACGCTTAGATGTTGATGACGTCACAAGTTGTGCTTACTTCAGGTGCCATGTAGCGCTTGGTACCAACTCTGTTGGTGGTGGGCACATCGACGGAGTCACTTGCCACGTTGTGACGGACAGCGAGACCCAAGTCACCGATCACGCAGGTCAGGTTGCTCTTCACTAGAATATTCTTCGATTTCAGGTCCCGGTGGGCTATAGCTGGCTTGCCTGTTGGAGAAATTAGTTATTAGCTTTTAAAGAAATTAAGAAAAATATTGAATTTGGGACACGCACAGGAAATACAAATAAAAATCCACCACTATCGTTCTGTCTACCTAGGACATTCGGTAGCAGATATTACATCAAGTTCCCAAATCGGCGAAAGGCGTAGGTACCTTGAGGTTTAAGAGAAGTTTTATACCAATACATATCAAGCATTGATAAAAGAACAACTCCTGAAACCAAATAAGACCATTGTTAGCAGTTCTTCTTCTTCGTGTGGCTGGCATGACTTTTTCTGACCTTGTTGGCCCAAAGCTTCGACTTCGCCACTACCACATCGTCGATGCCAGCGGAGGTCTATTTGACTGCAAGTTATGGAACACAGAGGGCAGGATAGAAGGTGGAGCATAGTTTGCGACATAATTCCACTCCCTGCTGCCGTTCCATCGAGGTAGCCCCACTTTACCAGGTTGGAGTCAGATCTTACCACTGGAGTCCGTTAGCAATACCTTACATGCCTCGTGTCGTCTTTAATGTATTTAAACCATTTATAGTCATCACTTATACTGTCACAATTAAAAACTAAAAGAAATGCCTGCCGAGAAGAACAATAAACAATTCCCAAACTCTGGCCCAATTCAAATTGAGTGGCGTTCAGACAGAATTCGGCCACTCCGCTGAGCATTTGGGTCACCAATCATCATTATCGTGTTAGCTGGTAAATGTTCCCTCGAGTGTGAACCTACATTCTCAGCTGACCAAATGTAATGAAGAAGCATTTACGTACTCTTCGCTCTTCAGATAGGGGAATGTAACACCGTCGTAAGATGAATTAGCGTGGGTGTAGCAAAAGGAGTGTAGCGTTCTACAGTTTCTGCATACTCACATGGGGGTGGATTATGAAAGGCGTGAGATTATGTACAGCAATCGGCTGATTATATGACACATTCAACTTTAGAAACAGTTTGACACAGCACAGCACAGTGACAAAGACGACGCTCTAAAAAGCCAATCTTTTTCTAAAACGCGGTGTTCTATATTAGCAGCTGTGATCATGACGTATTCCAATGACGGGTCTTCTGAGGACCGAAAGCAAAAAGCCTCGGGCAAGGGCCATAAAGCCCCAATACCAAAACCTCGCGCTAGCGAGTCGAGCCGTTTGAGTCAGAAAGCCTTCCACCTGGGCTCGCGTTACCGTGACCGACTTTGAAATCCCTAAACAGATTACGAACCCAAGTCGGCCGTAGCAAAGAGAATCTTCACAGATGGAGGTTTATAGAGACCTCAAAGTGTATACATGCGGCGTCTCAACGCAGACAATGGCCCACCTCCTACGTTGCGCCCCATGCCTTGTCAGTCCTGCCACCTGTGCAATTGAGGATCTTATGACCGCGTCAGCTACCGGAATTCGTGTGGCCGAATTTTGGGCTAAACATAATATCTGAATTTTCTCATTTGTCATCGATACGCTAAGAAGAAGCATCCCGGTGTATTTTTTTCTTTTCCCAGAGCGAGAGCTTATTTAAACTTTTTTGGAAAGGCGATTAAAGGCTCACAGTCGATTGTATAACCTGAATTTAAAAAAATATTTAGTTAACTGGTCACTAGATAAGGCCAATAGAAATCTCACAATAACAAAACTCATTCCGCAATCGCCTAACTATTAAGCCTGCGATCTTCAACATTAGCACGCATGTTTGTCTTGGCGTCTACGAGTGGGATTGGACCATTGTAAGTCCAAACATAAGCTTAAAGAGGTATGAGGAACAAGGTGTAAAGTTTACTCATACTCTATAGAAAAGGGAGGATCCTCCGACCAGACGGGTGTTGTGACCGGCGGGCAACTGCCCAATGATTCATGTCGGGCCGTTGTATCTATGCTAGTTGCGCGGTAAACTCTGTTGTAGATACCGCTACAAGCTATATAAATGCACTAAAATAATTTAGCTATTTTGTTGCCATGAAAGAATGAAAAAACTCAACCTTCGCCAAATTAGATGAAAAGAACATGTGATAGGCATGTTTTTAATAGCCATATTAATGTTTCATCTTATTCAGGTTGCTGATAAGTAAAGTAAATATGTTAAGTACTTAATTTACCCTATGTTAAAAAGTTTTTGTCTGATAAAAACATTTATTTTCGGCCAACCAATTACCATAGCTGACATAAGATATGAAAACAGTTTTAGAGACTAATTAAGCGCAAGTTAGGACTTTTTTTTTTTTGATGATGGGTGAAATCATCAAATGACCCCTCCCGCTCTGGGTGGAGCGGAAGGGAGTGTCAGACTCTTACTGACTAAAACCCACCCGTGTTCCTTCCTTAGCCCTTTATGTTCAGGGGTAGCGGTAACCCTTTCGGACAATCCCGCTGCCCCGGCAGGCTACGGCCCTAGCGGGCCCCTTCTCTGTAGCTGACATCTCTTTGAGGCGCGCATGGAAGACGTACGCGCCGTCCGGCACGGGCCTGGTCCTAAGTAAGGCTCCCTTGGTAATACATATCTAATGTTCAGCAATGGTCTGCGATAGGCCGAACTGATTAATCGATTGACCGTAATACGAATATTTTGCCCGCGGTGTATTCCGCGTGGATGTCGGAGAATATCCCACGGGGACTTACTACCGGGATGAAAAGTACCCTATGTATTAATCCAGTTATAAACTACTTGTGTGTAACTATACTTGCGAGAAAAGGTCTATTAACGCTTCGACAAACGACCAGCGCAGATTTATTAGCAGTGAGAATGTTGGGATACCAAAAACTAACTGTGATGACGCTATTTGACGTTTTCGACACGATAATAGTAATGTGGTACTTGCCTTTAGTGCCAACGATGTCCATGTGCAGGTGAGCGAGTCCAGTAGCGATGGACAGCGACATCTTGACCAGCGTGATCGAGTCTATGGTTCGAGCGCTCAGGAAGTCGAACAGTGATCCATTCTCGTGGTAATCCGTGATAAGCCACAACTGGGTCCAAGTGCCGTTATCTACGACCAAGATTATTAGAGTCATTTAAATGTTTATGTCTAGTGGCTATTTGATGCTAGAAATAAAAATATTTCCTTGCTTCTATACAATGTAGGTATTAAATGCGTCATACTGCATTTAATACCTACATTTATCTACAGATCTATCAATTGATGAATAAAATAGCAATGACATGCAACCGCAACGGAACCATTACTGTAATTAATGGATAGCAATTCATTAATCACTCTGGAGCATAGTCCAGATTGTGACGCATGAGTGGGTGCAGCTTAAACCATACTGCTGTTTTCATTCCATGAAAATATCGAATTATACGAGCGCGGCACGGTTGCCTACGTGTTTAGCTGGGGGTGTCCCCAGCTAAACACGTACATTATAGTATGTACTATAATGTACCTCTACCAAATAGTTTCCCTATTATGCTTTAGGAGCCTGCTTTACACTAATTGCTATTCACTAATACGCTAATTGCTTGTATATGACTGTGATAAGAACTGCATCAATTCATTATCAATCAGAGAACAAGTATCGAACCAATGTCGAATTTAGATATTGACAAAATATATTATGTGTTTGTTGATTAATCTTAAGCAACTCCATGACTGCAGGACTAATATAATTATTAGATTAAATGTAAGCATCGCATTATATTCAAACGTACCATATTGAATTGCACAAAAACCGCTCGATACGGAACGGAAAAAATGCTTGTAAACATAAAAAATCACGTAAAACACCATCATGAGCATAATAACTGACGATAAGGTGTTTGTTGAGTTTGCCGTTACTCAATCGTTATTAATATAATTATCCTGTAAGCACGGTAGCAGTGAAACATGGTATTCGTATGGGTTTCGAACCGCGCCCACTACATGGCAACCGTTCTCTTCAATTGTGAGCGTAAGGTGACATATTTATAAGGTTTGCCTATTTAATATGTTTCAATCTAAAGGTCGATACGTAAGGGCTCAATACTTTACGTACGATTCAAATAACGCGGCACTAATATCGCCATGAGTTATGAAAAACTAGTCGTTAGCGATCCCATGGCGTTGCTACATCAATTGAACTCCATGGACGAAATTAGTGTCAAGCAGATGATAAGTCGAGGTTTTCTCACGATGTTTTCACCAATGTCAGCAACGTCCAATATAAACTCAGAAAGTACATTTGAATAGATAAAGACACATTAGTATTTGCCCAGATTTCAACCAACTACCTCGTGCATGAGAGGCGAGACCTTCATCGCCATCACGATCACTATAATAATTGTGGACTCACCCTTGTTGTCAGCAGCAATGAAGCCCAGAATATTTTCGTGTCGCAACATCACGGTCTGGTATATCTCAGCTTCACGGAACCACGACGACTCTTCGCGAGAAGAGAATATTTTGACGGCGACGTTCTCGCCGCGCCATCGACCACGCCATACTTCTCCAAAGCGACCTTTGCCGATGATATCGACCAACTGGATCTGACGAGCGATTGAACGCTGCACTAGAAGAGGTAACCCTACAGGCAAATACATAATGTAAATTTTATGACCATGACCTAATCGTTGAATGAATAAATGTGGAATAAATGCAGGCTTGCTGCAGCAAACTCATGTTTGTAAAGTCGGCGCCAGAGTCAGCTTCTAACATTTGAAAATTATTTAAAGTCTTTCGAAGACAGGATGGCAAAGTGCAAAGTATGTTTGTCTTTGTACACACGCCCATTTGAGCATTGGCAGATATTTGCGTATTTAAACCTATGGCTAGATTAGGTCACCTACGCGCAAAAATTTCCAAAATGAATCTAAGTTGCAGAAGGGAAAATAAAAGACAAATCCCAGTTCATGCAATTATTAATAGATCTTAGAATCCATCGAACAAAAGAAAAATTCCATTGAAAACAACGCAACAACTTAAAAGAGTACCGACAAGGGTCTGTACTACATATCGAAAGAATGTTTTATATAGAACTAGCTTCCGCCCGCAGCTTCGCCCGCGAGGTATGTCGATAAAAACTATCCTATGTCCTTCCCCGGGATGCACTCTATCTCTCTGCCAAATTTTATCGAAATCCGTTCAGTGGTTTAGGCTTGAAAAGGTAACATACAGACAGACAGTTACTTTCGAATTTATGTGGCACTTTGTACCTACTCTTGACTTGACATACATAAGATGTCATCTTTTTTATTGCCTCATTCAATTCATTTGATGCATCAATGCACATCGATTCGAGGCAACGATCGCTCACTTTGGCACTTAGTGATGTACGCATTTATGAATTCATTCATGTGTGGCAGAATGATTATGAAGACTATACAATAACGTACGTGAAACTCGGGCGACGGTCCAGATTGTCGTTTAGAATATTGAACTACTCTTCCTCAATTTACAGTGAGTATTGGAACAAGATACTTGCGAGATTTATCCGATCTTCATTTATATTTTCTGAGTAATAAACTAGGATGTATTAAAAATGCTTGTAGGAACTAACGGCTTGTTTTACTAGTTCCGGAACTGGATGTTTGTATAGATCTCAGTACCGCGAGCCGGGGACCAACATAAATTGTGGTTATGCTATCCGACAGTTTATCCAAAAGTGGTGCTGGTGAACGTAAATAGAAAGAATGAATAACTTACCGGAGCCAGATCCGGAGGTAGTGAGCTCTATCATGTCCCGTATGGTTGTGGTTCTCATCATAGGGTGCCTGGCCTCACAGACGGAATCATCCGCCGGGTATGGCGTTCGCGATGGGACCCTCTTCTTCGGGCCATGCGATCGCTTCGCCCACCAGAAGCTGATCACCGCGCATACACCGAGAACCACCAATCCCATCACCCATGGCAATACTTTCCATGCCGTCGCTGTAGTGCCCGTCTCTTTATTCAGAATTGATGCATTAGTATTTGTACTCAAAATGGGGGAAAACAGGTAAAGCAATCAAATCTCAAGAAATGCAAACACCAATTGTTTTTTTAATAAACAAAGGTATAAGCAGCATTTGCTGTATTAATTTTGAATAAAAAATTCGATACTACCTTTTGTATGCCAAGCATTATAATTGTACACCCAGTATATTGTGAAATGGCATACAACAGAAAATGACAATGAAACTGGATAATGTTTTAGGAATGCGAACCAAAAATGTCTATATTATACATGCATTAATACATACTCCACATGTTAAAATCTTATACCTACCTATTATGCTGAATCGTATATAGTATTGAAATAATTTATAAAAAGGTAAATATTGTTATAAATACTAATCGTACAAACAGGTCGTAGCTTCTTAGAATTGCAACACAACTTTCGACAAGGATATTATCGTTCATATGCAATATTTAATAGCCGTCAATTGAGAATAGTGATACAAAATATTCATAGTACGTTGACCTAATACATATTACCAATGAATACAAATGCTCAACAGGTTTCTTATAGGTCTTTTCCTTCATAAAGCTAGGTAGTTTCTAAAATGTAAATACAAATAAACTGTGACATAAATAAATAGTAAATAACCAGCGTTGCATTCAGCGCGTTTGCGTTTCAGTTTCTGATTCTTTTGCAAATTTTTCCAGAGGGATTTTTTGGTGAAAGACATAAAATATACTTACAGCAAGCAATTCTTTCAAAATCTGGAAACGTTTAATATTCGGAGCAAGCGTAAAGAGAAAATGAACACATCACACAAAAACAACCATGCAATAAGCGAAACCAATACACATTTATGCAAATACTTATAGAATACATTTACAAATTGGACTTAAATAATAACACATATTACCACAAAACGAGGTCTAATATATATATCATACAAGATTGTTTGATGATGTTTTGATCAGGTAACTACAGAATATCGTTTAATAAACCACAATCAAATGCCTCTTGCTTTCCATGGCTATTACTAGTGCTTATTCCGCCTAATATCTACATAGGTAGTCATTTGTTCAAACATAAAAATTATATGGGTGAACAAAGGTAAACCAAAAGTTTGTAGGAGTATTCTACAGTAATGTGTACATTAGTAGCCTCCACTCATCTTATTACATTATATTTATACCGTGCAGCTGTTAGTTACATGCCCCATAGCCAATTTTCAGTAAACTAAATAAATACTAAGTGCTTAAATGTTGTTAGAAAAAGTAAATAATAACAAAATTATGGTTACTGGCATGCTATTAGTATAAAATCATATATCATGCTAAAATCAAATGAAAAAAAAACCGGCTTATGATCACTTACGGCTTTATTTATCGCCTGTTGTAAAATGACTACACATTCCTCTTTACTTTCTGTAATCAAGACATTCAGTGTCGTATAATAATGGCACTACTTCGATGCAACCCTGTCATGCCTTCTGGCCAATGGCACCCCTTGTTTAATATAATATGCAAGGCTATATGTAATGATGGCCCATTTAATGTTTGAACAATAGGTACATTTCAGTTTCAAGATGAGCATTTCAGAAACAAGATTTTAAACTTGTTAATGTGAAACACGCGGCGATTGAAACAATAAGGACATTGGAAAATGTCCTATTGCCAAAAGAATTATGTGCATAGTTCGATACATGTGCATGCACGACTGTAATAACCGTGCAGCTGATGTTATTTCAAATTATATTAATAACCTCGTATGAACGTTACTGTAACATGGTACGACTCAACAATACATTTGATGTGGACATCACAATGTAAGCTACCCAGACAGAGCGCCCCGACGACACATTCCGAATGTATACTGTACCTGCGAATAGATCACGGTTACAGTAGTCCGTGGCGCAGCAAGATATATTGGGGTTTTCGTCCTTGCGGCACCATATAGGCCAGTCCCCGGGAGGGAATACGTTTTCTCGGTCCCAACATCTACGTTCATAAATTCTTAGATTAGTACATAAAGAACGTATAATCCCTAAACGGTGATCAAAACCGGTCTACGGAAAAAAACTTGGTTATATTAGAACAAAACGAAGAAAAAATGAAATTTTTAGCCATGCATTCTCGCACCATACACCAAGGCAGTCGGCGCCGCAGGAGCATGGGCGCAGGGCGCTTGGCGTGTGGTATACTGGGCGTCGAGGGTCAGCAGCGGGAAGCTAGAGTGCAGTAGTTAGCGGGGCACATCGAGGGCACTACCTCCACGTCGCTCCTACCTGGCGGCTTCGGTTGCAGGTCCAGGCGCAGGCCTTCATTGCACATGTCATGTGACTTACAACATTTTATCACCACCGATTCATTTTTAGTTTTCGTCGTAGAGCAACTGAAGGGATGCTCGATGGGTATCAGTGATTTGAGCTCGATACAGCTGCGCCGCAAGTGGAACCACCATACATTATGTTTAGTAGGTTAAAGCAAACAACGCACACTCGGAAAATAGAGTTGGTTAAGGAGTATGGCACATCATTCAAATCATACTAATTATTTCTGTCGGCACCTGCGGCCGCTCGTTCTCTTTGCTTAGTAGGTACATATTCAAATCACTAATTCAAAAGCGATTGTTAGAGTATTGGCATCTCAACACAAAACTTATAGGAAATGGCAATGCAATTATATGATTCTAATAGTACATCAAACAAACTCAAAATCTGCATCATCAAAATAGATACATGACACGCCCACAAGTGCGCAGAACAGCTTACCCATAATTGAGGCATGAAGCACTTTGGACAATTTTTCTTGTGTAATCACATCAGAATTGCAGAAATCGGTTTTACAGCAATACATTGTAGATTGTTTGCATTTTACTGGGTTTTCAGGAGGAAATGCAACGTTCAAGTTCATACACCTTAAGACCACCGCACTACACAGGTCAATCATTTGATAGAAATAGGTTAGAATTATACCTGTGAGCCACAGCATAACAACAGGTTTGTGTTGATTTGAGTTTGCCAATTGTTTTATTATTGTAATTGTCAGCCAACAATATATTTTAGGAGTTGGACGGAACGAAAATATGTACCTTTTCAGACCAATGATAAGAAAAATAAAATGCCTTCCACAATAATTTTGTATAAATTTGGAAAAATGATTTATGTAAGTAATCTTAATTTTGAATAATTTTGAAAATATTATTGAAGTGAATTTCAATCAACATTCATAAATATACTCACTGGTATGTAAACTTCTGCACTTTATTCTCCAGGCTCGTGGAGGCGAAACAGTAACCATCCGTCTCACATGTTGAGTTAGGACACCTCTCACTGTTGCAGTAACATTTCAAACCTATGATCAACATAATAAGTTAGAGTAGGAATTGAGACGTCAAGCATGATGTTAATTCACAGTAATGTGATGTTTTAGAAATTAATTCTTTAATGCCCAAAGTATGTAATTACAGTTTCTGTTTGGGTATTAAATACTTTGTAACAAACAAATTTATTTTATGACCAACTAATCACAATAATTTTCATTGATGTCATTACAATAATAAACCTACGCCTGATTCTTGTAAAACCATGATTAGTAGAGTATAGGTGAAATAAATCCATCTTTTTATTTAAACTGTTTGACCCCAAGACACTGAGCTTTCTAAGTCTCTGACTCTATACCCTTTCTCAACTTAAGTACATTGTTAAGTTTCTGATCACTCTAATAATATTATCTAAGCACACACAATCCTTTCAAACAATTTCAACAAAAAACTTCATTCTTGTAGCACGTTTTGTTACATTTATCACTATGCTAAGCCCTAAAATAATAAATTAACCAATGTCTGGCGTATTTCAATGGTTTTTACAGCAATATGTTGTTCCATCAAGGTGCTGAGCTCAACTAAGCCAATACAGTACAGTACACCAGAAATACGTAAACAGAATAAATTGTATTTGTGTTTAGGTAATATTAAATCGTATGCAAATGGACAAGTGATGAAAAGCACTCACCATCGACGGTGTCTAACCTCCGGTACACAGTGAAAATCAAAAAAAGAAACCATTTGCGCCATTGAAAACTATTCATTATCACATTCCTTGATAGAAACATATCAATCTACAGTTCCGGAACAGCAAAACACTTATTATTGACACTTGGACAGTACGGCCATTGAAGTGTTTCAGAAACATATGACATTTTTTATTATACAATTGCTTTTACAATTGGGACACCTATTGTTTTATTATCTATAGTAAAATTCGAATAAAAACTAGTTAAACATGTTGTACTTAGACGAAATATAAAACTAATCCAGTATCAGAAATTACAAAAACCTCATCAGTGGTAGAAGGTAAAGTAAATAGCTCACAGATTACTACTAAAGGTATGTAGCAAAAATAGCTTCGCGTGAGTGAACTATGCACATAGCACTGCACTATCCCACAGACTTGACAAACCGAAACAGATAATAAAAAGTTATCTTATTTCTACGAAATGAGGTTAAAAAAGAAAACTCGTCATAGGTGGCAGCACTGTTTTCCGTCGCTAAGTCGCCATTATTTTGTTTATATAAAACTACATTCGATTCAATTGAAACTATAAACGGTTTGGAAAATTATAAATAATGAAACGAACAGGAATAAGAAGCATAATTCTGAGTACACACTGCAGACGTCAAGCGGTCTCATTTGCGATAGCAAAGAAGTGGCTCAAGAATTTGTAAATTTCTTTACTAGTATCCCACTCAAAACAACTGAAACCTTAAATTCCTCGCCCTCGCTCGCATTTGATTTAGTAAGGGCGAACGTTTCAGCCTGCCCGATTGAATTTAACTTTAGGCATATTAACCCCTTAACAGTAATTAAAGCTTTTAAGCAAATTAAGATCAAATTGACCGAAGATCTTTGGGGAATGTCCATTAAGGTCTGTACCTCCATAATTGAGACTATTGCGCCCTACTTAGCCTTAGTATTTAATTCGTGCGTGGATCAAGGAGTCTTCCCCGACTTAATGAAATACAGTAAGGTAATACCACTTTACAAATCCGGGGACAGTAAAGACACCAATAATTATAGACCCGTATCCGTTTTGCCGGTTTTCAGCAAAGTGTTTGAAAAGATAATGCTTAATCAGATGCTTAATCATTTTAACATGAATAAGATCCTACACGATCAACAGTATGGTTTCACCAAAGGACGTTGTACGACCGACGCCGGTGTAACTTTATTAAAACACATTTTTAACGCGTGGGAAGAGGCCCAAGACGCCATAGGAATCTTTTGTGACCTCTCCAAGGCATTTGATTGCGTCGTTCACGAAACCTTGGTTTTGAAACTTGAGCATTACGGACTTGGAAAACTTGCGCTCAGTTTAGTTAGTTCTTATTTAAAGGATAGACAACAACAAGTTCAAATAAATGGTGTCAATTCACTTGGTTTAATAGTAAAAATTGGTGTGCCACAAGGCTCGATATTGGGTCCTTTCCTCTTTTTAGTGTATATAAATGATCTACTCCATTTATTAAAAAATCAACCACAAATGGTGTTATTTGCTGATGACACTTCCTTAATTTTTAAGGTAAATAGACATGCTACAAATTTTGACGACGTAAATAACGCCCTACTGCAGGTCCAAAATTGGTTCACTGCTAATAATTTAGTATTAAATGGAAAAAAAACTAAGTGCATAAGATTTTCTTTACCAAATGTCAAGGGTAGTGATTGTGAGATAATATTGAATCAAGAGAAACTAGAATTCGTCGATAAAACTGTTTTCCTAGGGATCACACTCGACTCAAGGCTACAATGGGGTCCTCATTTAACATCTCTTGCAGGACGGCTAAGTTCAGCAGCTTATGCTGTCAGAAAAATCCGTCAATTTACTGATGTAGATACCGCGAGACTAGTCTATTTTAGTTATTTTCATAGTATCATGTCTTACGGTATTTTACTTTGGGGACGGGCTGCAGACATCGATTCTATTTTTATTCTGCAGAAAAGAGCTATCAGAGCCATATATAATCTCCGCAGGCGCGATTCTCTAAGGGAACGGTTTAAGGAAATTAACATCATGACGGTACCTTGTCAATACATCTATGAAAACATCATGTATGTAAGGAAAAATTTACATCTTTTTAGTAAAAGAGGTGAAAGACATAATTATAGTACTAGAAATAGGGACCTATTAGTTCAACCAGGTTTCAGACTGGCTAAAGTAGACTCATCTTTTATGGGGTACTGTTTAAAATGTTATAATAAAATACCTCCCCACATTCTTCAACTGAATGAGACAAAATTCAAGTCTTGTATAAAACGCACACTATGCAGTCAGGCATATTATAAGTTAGGGGATTACATTGCTGATAAAAATGCCTGGCTCAATGCTGGTCCTGCTCCACAACCACAACTAATTGATTAACACATGAAAATACTGTTGGAGCTGCTGAAGATTGTAAGACTATCTTTGCATTGTATAAAATCAATTTCCTTTGTTTTGTATAATTGCATAGCACAGATGTGAGTTCTATGTACCCTATAGCTACCATTTACCGGGTAATAATATGTCTTTCATTGACTCGAATGTGCCCTGGCAGCTGATGGTGTGTCATGCTCACTCAAATGTCTCGCTGACGGTGGCGTGTGTGTTGGATCATTTAGCTCCCTTCAAAATGGTTGAGCTGAATGGTGCTGATTTATGCGTCATGTTCGTGAACGGGCGCCGTCAGTTGGGGCTGGTCATCACTTAGCTGCCTCGGCTTATTTTTAATTATTTTAATTTTGGATTGTTGTTAGTTAAGTACTATTTCTTGTACTCTGGACGCTTTTAACGCGTACGTCTTTTTTAATTTTTTACATCGTTCTCACATTATATAATTTTAATATCAAAAGTAATGATGTAACTAATATTTTTTCACTTCAGTAGCTCAAACAAGTAGGTTTTGCTGCGTGAAATCAGTGAGCAAAATGCGATTTTGCTCACTGAGTGAGACAAAGTAACTTTTTAATTTTTTTTTTATTCTACTTTGGGTTAATCATACAATTCGAAACATTCACACTCTATCTCTTTCCCGCCATTAGAAAGAGAGAGAGACAAAGATCAGCCCTTTCGAAGTTCGGATTTTGAATTCGACCTCAAAGAAAAACACGTTCGGAATTTCGTACTAACTAAAGAAATGCAAAAAGAAAATTATGTCTTTTAATGTAATTTATTGAATTTTTAACTTATTGTTTTATTTAAACGAAAATAAGTATTTACTGCAAATAAAACTGATATTTAAATTGTAAATGTTTACTGCTAGTTTCAATAAATGTTAGGTACTTACGTAATATATTTTGAATAATAAAATATCATGGGTGCTATTTCCGAACACGCCTTAATTTAAATAAAAGAGCGGGAATAAAATTTCGTGACTGGCGTACAGAGTTGAATAAGTTAAAAAATATTAAAATAATCGTAAAATATGAGTGAAACTAGCGACGAGAACAGTAATTTAACACCGGAAGAGTTAAAACAACAAGTTATTAATGCAGAATTAAGTTTCCTACCTGAGAAGTCTCGCGAGAAATATCTGAAAGCATACCATGTCTTCAATGAATGGAGACTTACAAAGGGCGCAAGCAGTTTTTCGGAGACGGTGTTGCTATCTTATTTTTTAGATTTTATAGAATTGGTATCTACCTACAATGTTAATTATTTTGATTCACAATAAATAGTTATTTCAATCTATTCCTGTTTATTATTTTATCTCCTAAAGTGTTCTCGCTGCTGAAGTGAAAAGTTATGTGTGTTACACGAGAGCAAAGTTTTTTTGGATCTCGTGCCTTTGAATCCCTCGCCACACTCAGGATTCAACTTTAGAATCACTCGCTACGCTCGTGATTCAATCGTTGAATCCTTCGCTTGCTCGGGATTCAAAATCAGCACTCGCAGCAAAAAACTACTTTGCTCTCTTGTTGCACAAATAACTATTGTAAAATATGATTTAAAAAGAGTGTCCATGGAGTTTCTTGCCCGTTCTTCTCCATAGGTACCTACGCTTTGGAATGGGCAACTAGCTTCATATTTTCTGACTGACCGACTTCTTGACAATTCAAAAGTGCCTGTAAATGGTTTAATTGAAATAAATGCTTTGAGTTTGAATGCTTTGAGTTTGAGTTTGAGTTTGAGACTAGATAAATATGTAATAATATGTGTCTTGGGTATAGCAGTAGGAAAAGGAAAACGTTTGCAACTGGTAAAAAAGCAGCTAGGGAAAAGTAAACAAAATATGAACGTTTTATAATAATTATAAAATGTTCAAAAATTTACTTTTCCTAAATTAAAATAACCTGTAAATTATTTGTAGGTTATTTTATTGCGTTATTACTTATATTAGACAGAAATAACCAGTGGGGTAATTGCGTAACACACTATCAGTGGCAATGGCTGTCATTTTGCGTTATTTACGTTGTTGAGCACTCATTTTTCGAACATATGAAGCAATGGATTAGCAGTATCCTTCAAAATGATTCACATTGTGATTGAAAATGTGTTACGCAATTAAGATACTGATCGGAGTTGAAAATTGTATACGAAATTCTCCCTAAAATAAGTCACTTGTTTACAAAAAATGTAAGGATAGTGACTGCTAGCTGTGAAATTCTTAGACGCTGGATAGTAGTGACATCTGAAGTGAGCAAGTGGCAGTTTTTATCCCCAATTCCCCATTACTAAAACCCTAAGTGTCGTCCAGACTGGGGCGCGCGCGCGGGTGCGGGAACGCGGGTTCCCTGTCGACTAGTTTAAGAACCCCGGTCCCCGCACACCCACTGCGGCCATTTATATGAACGAGCTATGGCGTGAGTTGCCCGCGCGCTCCTCGTGGCCATTAAGGACACTCGAAGTTCATGTTTGAGTTTGCCGCACCGCGTCCGCTCTCCAGTCTGGCCAAACACTAAACGTCAGCGCAGACTGAAGAGGACCGATAATTTAGAATTTATTACTTTGACCGAGGCTGCTGTACCGCGCCAGAAGTATGAGCGAGGCGAGACGGTTGGGGGACAGTGCGGGCCCGTTAGGGTAATACGTGTTCTGTGGTGTGGGCCAGCACAGAGTACTTTTTAATAGATGGCGGCAGTGTACTTGTATGATAGAGGTCAGTGGACTCCGCTGTCAGTTCAGTCCGCCGTCAAGTCACCATTCACGGTGACCCATCCCCGCTTCGCCGCGCATTCCTAAGGCGCGGTACAGTGCGTGCCACGTAAGAAGAGACTTGAGAAACCACGTGGTTTGATATGCGCAGTAGACGATTTATAGGTCTCTTTAGCGGTATGAGGTCTGAGGCGGGAAGGGACCGGGCGTCATCGGGGCGGCGCGGCGGCGGTAAGAACGCGGGAGGCACGGCACAGCACCGCGCATGCGCGTTAGTCGCCTGCCGCTCTCTTCACCCCGCGCAGGTACCGCTTGACTCCGCAAGTACAGACGAGTGCAACCTGTATTAATTATTTTCTACTTTATTATATAGTTGTAGTTTTAAACGAGTGCAAGAGAAATATTAATTATGCCTCGAGGTAAAATCTTAAGAAGGCATAGTAGGAAGCTGGTTTACGACGTGTACACCTATGATATGTCAAAAGAAGCAAAGGAAGGTGTACAAAATAGAGAATAGAATGACAATCTGCTGCGTGACAGGTACAAAATAGCATGCATACAAACTAGCTATCTCTTTCTATCTTATACGTTCCGTATTATCTATCGCTATCGTACCTTTAAGTTAGTAGGTACTAGGGATGCCGCGATACGTCTTTTTGCCGATACGATACCGATACTCTTATAAAAATATCGGCGATACCGATACCGATACGCTTACTGAATTCAAAAAGGAAGGTAGATTAAATAAAACACAATTAATTAATAGTTTTAGTAATCAAAATTAACATTTAAGTATAAGATTTTTATGGAATTATCAATTGTCGAAATTTCAAAGTGATTCCATATAGCACTTTTGTGTTTTGAAGTTGATATGACTACTATTTATTTTATTTGACTCAAACGACTAGTTATAAATGACATACAATACACAAACAATTACGATATGTAATTCTTAATCTTATTTGCATGGAAAAATACTACGCGCAACAACATTCAACCTAACGAAATGGGATAGATGTGCGAGTCCAAAGCGGACAGGAGAAACCAAACACTGAATAAAGCGAGGGTTTCCCCGAGCATAGTTAGTTCGTGCCTCGTTTGCAACGAAATAGACGGGACAACACGCGCGTTTACATTACATTTTTAAAGCGCGAAATTTGAAAAGTATCGTTGAATCGGCCATAAAAATATCGCCGATACCGATATATCGGCAAACCTGAAGTATCGCCGATATATCGGTATCGGTATCGGATGCATCCCTAGTAGGTACGTATAATAACAACGCAACGATATCTGAACGCCATACAGTATGAACAGGGCGTATCTTTCTTTATAATATCATTGAATATTATAATATTATTCTGTAGAATTTTAATCTAAATGTCATCGAAAAATCCCTGTATAGGTAGCCACACAAATTATGAATAAATATTCGTACATGACTGTACCTGCGCAAGCTCCCCACTACTGACACTCGTCAAGTCTCTTCTTAGAGCGAGGCCCCATTAGCGCGTTGCGCTGCGTTGCGTCGCGTCATCGCAACGGAACAACGCATTGTATGCCACACCTGTGTTGCGTTGACGCTGCGACAACGCAACGCAAGAGGGTATGTACGCCGTCGCAGCTGCGTCTCAGTTCAGCCTTCGCAATGGATCACTGTCCGTCGTCGCAGCGGAGCTCCGACAACGCAGCGCTTCACCCTCCCTCCCGCTTCGTCTCTTGTCCGTCGATCCGTTGCAACGTCGCGCGCGTCGACGCAACGGTCTAATGGGGCATGTCATTTAAAATATATGGAAAACGACGCAGCGTTGTCGCTGCGACGACGCAACGGAACGCAACGCACTAATGGGGCATCACCCTTACGTGGCACGCACTGTACAGGTACACCGGTTTCGATCAAACACAAACAGCAAGTGTGCAAATAAAAGATTTGCAAATATTTATAATTTATTTAATATCTCCACTAAATCTTTGAACAATGCAAAAAAAAAAGAAACAACGGAAAGCATAAGGGTGGTCATACAAGGGCAGTTCGAACAGTTAGTAGCTGATTACTGTTCTCGAATCTCCTCGAGCAGTCTCTATACATATTTTACAGATTTGATGCATGTGCGTGGATCGCAGTTTGCCATGCTGCTGACGCTTTGTGATTTACAGTCCTTACACAATTTTACCTCTGATTTTACAATACTATCAAAATCACTGATTTCTATTCTCATTTTTATAAGGGTGCTTTGCTTCACTGACAAGGCTGTTAAAATCTTTATGATCTTTATTCTCGTCACAATAAGGTTGCTGTTAAGTTGCTGCTTTCAGAGATAAAATAACTGTGAACAGTTACATAGTGATAGTAGAAGAATGTCTGAAACGGTTTCGCGTTGTCAATTAATACTTATAAGATTCCCAGCTTGAAACTGTCAGCTAAGAATCTTTTAAACTGCCCATGTATAATTTGACCGCACTTATTAATAAATAATTTATCTTAATAGTATGTAACCACATATTTTTCATGTTACATACTACTCGATACATACAAATGCCGGTTATTATAATGGATTACAATATGTAGTCTGTATAATGATATTACAACAGGTCATGTAAAAAATAATTATGTCAACTATTGGTAAATAAAGCAGTAAAAAAAGATTTTTAAGATATTTGAATTTCCTTTTGTTACATTAGCACAGGAATCCACAGGACATCAAGATTTTAAAAAGTTTTTATATGTGTATTGATTGCTATGTTAAAAACAACAGACTAATAATATATAGCACTGAATTAATCATCATTTTTTTTCTTTAATCAATATTATCAATTCATTATAAAATAAATATACAAATTATATGATTTCATTATAACTATAAATACCTCGGGGCTGTTACATTTAAGGACTTGAACATATCTGGTGAAATGAGGTTGTAACACTTGTACCTACCGTTCACCTCTGCATTATCCCCCTTCAGGATGACGTTATGTCATAAAATTATGTAAATGCATGAAATAAGTAAGTATATATTTAGCAATCATAAACTTAAGTAAATGCAAAGTGAATGTACCTATATTCCTATTAGTCTGTAATTTTTATTTAGATTATTATTGTTGAGATTATTCGACATAAACAAACTAACGCCTTTTCTCATGGAAAAGGGAGAAACCACAGAAAGCTACCCGCTACGATTCTACTTATACTTAAATTTATTATAATAATATATAAATATTTTAAATAAGCCTGTAACGTGAGTGTGTACTGATAACCAATTCATGGTAGAATTAGTACTGTTACGCTGTGACAGTACCACCCGCTTCTTGGATACATTTCCAAGTGCGATGCGGTCAATATTTTCTTTTTCCATTATGTAGTACAAAAATGTACATACCTACATAAATTATTATTGATATTTAGTTTTGGCAACTTGAATTTAACTAACCCAATGAACTACCAAGACGTTTTGGCTTAACTGAACCTCACTGTATTCGTTTTTTTTTTATTTGCAGCACTTATTGTGAGGATGGATAATGTTCCTGGCGACCTAATCACCGGCAGTCAAGACCCTGTTCCCGATTAGATAATTACATTTATCTACACCCATACTATAAATCATCTATAAAAGTTTCTGAAACAGCTTATTGGCGACATTAAAACAACCAGTGTCATAGTAACCATCATATCATCCAAACAAGTGTTATAATGTTGTACTAAATTTAATTATGCAACTCCTTTTAAAAAAAAAGAACATTATCATGCACGCGCGTTTCACTACCACAGCGCCATAATTTAAAAAAGAACTTATATGTTATTCGAATTCACGTCGTATCCCGCCAGCCGCCAATTTTGTTCGATATTAGTATTGCAAAAAACTGTTCAGAACCTTTTATAGAGGATTCATTATCATGGGTGTAGATAGTCTTGTATGCAACTGTACATAATTAGGTATTAAAACCGCCTCGTGTGATAAACCCACATTCGTGTTTTAATACCCTTAATAGACAACAGTTACAATAACTAATATTTTTATACAAGATTTTTTTTGTTATAACACTCCCGTTACAAACTGTTACAAAATTTGGAATCTTTCCATAATAGTATAATTACTACAATACAATAAGAATCAATTGTCATAAAATTGTGCGTATTCTGCGGTTTCTAATCTTTAGATAACTACATTAAACTCTTAAATACTATTAAAAAATTACGTAAAGTAATATGTTATAACAGCAGGTGTTTATCCTGTACCAGATATTATGCTAATACATCGATAAAAAGTTAAAATCTGCTATAAATGTGATTAATATAATGTCAAAAATGTTAAGAAATGTAGATATGTTGATCTAGAGAAGAAATCGATGCTTACTTACGAAGTTGCGACAAACATCGACTTTTTCTCTGGACATTAACAAAAATATTGTTAACATTCTTACATAATACCAGATATTATGCCAATACATCGCAAAAAGGTAAAATCTGCTATAAATGTGATTAATATAATGTCAAAAATGTTAAGAAATGTAGGTATGTTGATCTAGAGAAGAAATCGATGCTTACTTACGAAGTTGCGACAAACATCAACTTTTTTTCTGGACATTAACAAAAATATTGTTAACATTCTTACATAATACCAGATATTATGCCAATACATCGCAAAAAGGTAAAATCTGCTATAAATGTGATTAATATAATGTCAAAAATGTTGGTATGTTGATCTAGAGAAGAAATCGATGCTTACTTACGAAGTTGCGACAAACATCAACTTTTTTTCTGGACATTAACAAAAATATCGTTAACATTCTTACATAATAACAGTTTTAATTCCAATCTTGGGAATTTAATATACTAAAATCTGTCATTTCATTTAATTACTCTTCTGTTTGTTTTGCTGCCTACCATCTCATAGTTTATAATGTTTTTTCATGTTTACTTACTAAAATATCAGTCTTAGTAAGCTCATATTATGCATTCTTTAGTTTCCCTGAATACATGCCATGGCATGCACATGACCCTTGGAATCGAAAGGCTGCTTATTCAACAAGCACTAACATTTGTGTACGAATTGGGGAATTGAGAGTAACCGAAATGTGTTTGGGCTTTAAGGCCGAAGTTAGTACAATTTTTGTATGGTTAAGCTTAATATCATAATAAAAATGACTTATAAGGGTCATGTATGCATTCACTCTCATTTCTCTTAGGCTCTCACTTTACAATACTAAACAAGTTACGGGCTTGAACTTTCCTACGCAATACAAGAATTGTATAATAATTGATCATTGGAATTAAACTAAATCATGCAATAAAAAGCATGTCTTCTCAATGTAACATTCAGTGTTTGGGTAGGAAGGTTAACACCTTCCGAATAACTTCCATCCAGTCCCGTATCTTCAAGCACCATCATATCACACCAATTTTCTTTATATATTTATCAAGGGGTTAGTAGCTGCCTATATATGCTCCCCCCTAACAAGTTGACATTTCGAATTTACTTACCATAAATTAATATTTGACGACATAAGCAAGGTCTTCTAAACCTTGGCTGCTATAAGTACACAGTATAGCTGTAACAGATCATTCATGATTCGAGCATGTAGAATAATATTAGATATAATAAGAATTTGATTTTGAAATATAATGTAGATAGTAGAAATAAAATTTTGATTTTGTTTCTCTGATACGTCTTCCTCTTGCAGTTTTTGGTTAGGTTAGTAGTTGACCTACTTGCTGTTGACGAAGGATATATGAACCATCAGCGATGACAGCTCCAGTTCTTCAGAGTACGCGTTAGTTAGTGGCACGCTTCTGTAACCGGAGCGCAGGCAAGTGAGCGGAAACACGGCATGGCCGATGAAGTTCCTGTCTCCGAACATGTCTTCATCTTGGACCAGGAAGCGGATGAGAGCCAGGTCTGGGCACGCTAGCTCGAATTCGCAAATGTCATTCCAAACCGGATTTAGTCCGTTGTCAGCTGAAACATTTAAAAAATTGTTGTAAAATTTGTTAACAAATGGTAAACTACATTTAAAAGAAGAAAATAATAAATCATTTTGAAACTCACCAACAGTCTTAGTGACGAGCTTAGTGCCACTGTCATAATCAGCTCCAATAATCTCGACTTCTACCGACGGGCTGGTGGTCCCGCGACCCATCTTGATGAGGTGCCGGGCCCCGATCAATCGCAGCATCACTATCATCGGCTTCACTTTCTTGTCGACGCTCTTCTTAACATATGGATTGTATGCCTCGTCGAACATATAGTCGGGCTTCAACACGTAACCACATCCACCATTTTCCTTGAACTTTCCCACGTTAATCTGCATTGGCTTATCCGGAGTCTGGTAGTTGAGGGCAACCATCTGCGAGCCGGCGTTCCAGAAAGGAACCGGGTTGTAGTTGGATGAATCGATCCTCTGCCCCTTTGGGTAAATGCGACTCAGTTGCTTAGTGTGGTACTTCATGAAGAAGGGAGTCTCTTGTTGGCACATAAGCCTCTCGGCTTTAGTTTCGGGGAAGGAGGACATTTCGTTGTATATGAAGCCCTTGTTCCGGATTCGTTCTTGGTTGAAGGTGACGGAGCGGCAGTAGACTATTAAGTCGGACATCTCTTTGGCGATTCTCCATGTGCGTTCCATTTTTCTGTGTTGCAAGGAGCGGGCGCTGGCACTGTAGGCTGCTTCTTTGATGGCGGAGAGCCATTCAAGTGCTATCTCGCGCGTGGGCGCGGCCATGTCGAAGGTCTGGCACATGGTGGGACTCTGTATGCGCACGAGCCAGCGGGCCGCGCCACCCTCCTCTCCCACCACGAGTTCGACCACAGCACCCAACACGTCAATACAGCCCTTCTGCAATGCGCCCAAAGCTGCCGATTCGTTCTCGAGGCCCTGTCACAGAAACAGTGTGTTATTTTCAATCATTATTCCAAGAAAGAAAAATATACAGTACATAGATGGGAAAAGGCAAGTCAGAAGTTGAGGTACTGGTGGAGACTTGGTTTCAGAGCTTCGACCGCCGCAGACTTACTAATTTATTCAATAAGTGTTTTATTGGATACATTCCAGAAAGTGTGCAATGGAATTCAAGTCAAAGTCAAAGTCAAAGTCAAAGTCAAAGCATTTATTTCAAATAGGCACATTAACGGCACTTTTGAACGTCAGAAATTACAACAAATAGAATTGATTCTAGTCGCCCATTCCAAAAGGTAGTTTTCGTATGGAGAAGAACGGGCAAGAAACTCCACCGTTACTCTTTTAAAATATTTTACAAAATTTTGCATACATTAATTATATAATAATAATATGTGAACACGATGCACCTAAAATAAAATTACTATACCACAATAGGTAAAAG
The DNA here is from genome assembly GCA_963855955.1 of Luperina nickerlii. Lineage (NCBI taxonomy): Eukaryota > Metazoa > Arthropoda > Insecta > Lepidoptera > Noctuidae > Luperina > Luperina nickerlii. The sequence continues at coordinate 8,828,017 of OY979662.1, forward strand.
ACTTAAAAATGAAACCATGACATATAAATTAATTATCTGATAGATACATGGTGCTCACATATTTACAAACATGATAAAAGTAAACGATTTTCATTAAAAAAAAAAATTACAAGTCAAATTCCTTCAAGCTCTTTATGTTATCGGAAGACCAGACGTACAGCGGTACAGCATTGCACATTACGTTTTAAAAGCACGTTCATTGTGCGTACATCTAAGGAATAGAACTCCCTACCACTTTTTCCCCATTGGCTACAACCTTGGACTTGTCAAGTCGCAAGTAAATAAGTTACTTCTACGCTTCTCAACTGGAGACGATGATGCTCGCTTGCATCATCGTCTCCAGTTGAGATAATCTAAAAAAAAAACAAGCATACTAACAGGGACGTCAGACATGTGCGGAACCTCAATTTCCTGAACGTAGTTAGCTGGGAACCAGTGGTGTTTCTTGCCGCCGTAGTCGCCGCGCCACCATCCTTCGTCGGGCTTGTCCACGTTAGTGATAATGGCTTGTTTGCAGAACGACAGCTCGTCATCCTGCCGCGCCCGGTAGTCATACAGTGCCTTTACAGTCACCTGCCGAGATCATAAAATTTAAATTACAAGTTTTGTCTTTATTATAGACATCGATTTAAAAAACACTCCAGGATCATCAATAAAACTATAGTCCGCGGAATTAGATGGCCGCGCCTTAGGTATGCGAGCGGTGGGACGGAGAGGCGGAGGCGCTTTGTCATTACTCAGTACGTGCGCGTGCGCGCGTGTACTCGTCGCGTTACGAACAATATGCAACCCCGCCGTCCTCATCCCCGTACCCACCCAAGGCGCGGCCAACCAGTTTCGCGCGGACTATAATCCAAATGCTAGAGATGTGAGTTAACTTAGATACAAGTATTTGAAATACAGATACAAGCTACAAAACACGTATTTTATCTTAAATCAGACATACTTTTTTAAATTTTAATTTTGTACCTTCTATTCAGATACATTCTTTTGGTATCTTAGTACCTATTTAGTAAATACTAAGTTTGATAAAATACTTTTATTAATTACATAATTATGCATTAGTCTGAAGAGTTTAAATGTTTATTCTAAAATAAAATATAACACATGTTTGCCGAGTTCCGCATCTGTGGAGCGACTTCTCTTTTGGGGGGATGGTACTGAGACCTCATAGAAGAAAAATCAGTGATGTTTGAAAAACTGGTCTTATTATGTTCTGAAATTTTCGCGATTAATCACTTGTTCACTGTTCATAATTAATTAAACACGCTAAATAAACCTTAAAATTTAATAAACGTATGTTTACTTTCAAAAAGAATTTTATAGGTATGTATCTTAAAAAGTATTTAGCAATACGTCTTGTATTTCAAATACTATTTCCAAAATTATCTTTTATCTGTTATTTCAAATACATTTGCATTTTGTTTTTCAGATACTTTTATTGAGGCATCTTGTACATTTCTGATTATGCTACCAACCAACCAAAAAAGAAGTTTCCCAATACAAAACAGAAGAACATATGTCTAACAAACAACAATTTAGCTAAGTGCATACTTATTGTTCAAAATTATGTAATGTGCTTCTAAACTTCTACTAAAACAATTAGATCATAAATAAGAAAGCAGAACTTATACTAAAACATGGAGATCATAAATAAGCAGATTTCAAACATGGAAAAGAGAGGCGGCGGCGAGGAACCATGACGGCATAAAGCTATGGTTTCCTTCAAGAGCAGTGACCGCCACATGCGGCCGTCATGTCCAAATACAGAGCGTTTTTTGACATCTTGATATCAAATGTAGAGCAATGGTGGCCCAGTGGTAACGGACACGACTTACGAGTTGTAGGTCGTAGGTTTAAACCCAGACAGGCGCTTTACTTTGTGTAAATTATTTGATCACCACTGCTCTCAAAACGGTGAAGAAAACATCGTGAGAAAACCGGCATGTCCTAGAAACAAAAATTCGAAGACGTAACATGTACCAACCCGCACTGGGCCCAAGTGGTAGATTACGGCCCACTCCCACTCACTGAGAGGAGGCCTGTGTCCCACCAATGGGAACATTATAGGCTGATTATATGATGTCAAAAACCGACGAAAATGCCGATTTTCATGACGTACTTTATAAATATAACGGAAACGCTCTTCCAGGAAACCGTAGGTTAAGAGAGCGTCACGACGTTTGCCGTCGCAGCATACGAGTCGGTCTTAACCCCAAGGCGCACCAACAGATGTTTCATATAAAGAATGCAAATAATTAAATAAAATTACATATTAACACTACAGATCAACTAAAAACGAACACGCACGGGTTAATAACCTGTTCACCGATCCACAATCGTTCCCATCTCCTGAATCTATGTAAGGAAAAATCAAGCATAGAGTAAACACCAAGAAGGAAAAGTATAGTTTATTGACATGCAGAGTATTATAAAGTTTCACACAAAAAGCCAGAAGTTTTCTTTATGAAACATTTATTTAAAAAAATATTATACACACTTTCTATCACACTGCGAAACATTGTGAAGTAAATTCAAGATTAATTGCTTCTATGTTTGTAACATTTGTCTGCCCGACAATGTAAATAAGGTAACCGTCCAAATGAATGGCATTGCCATTGTAAGTGTGTTACGCAATTACAGCGCAGTTCGCCAAACACAAAGTATAAAAGGGACATTATTTAAATACCTACCGTAATATCTTATGGTTAGAATACGATTTTATGTAGCAGGAAGAGTTGAAAGACAGTCGAACTGACAGTCCCTTTCATTTTGACAAAACAACAAAATATTTTGCTTCAAAAGTTTGCAAAATTTGTCAGCTTGACATAAAAAAATACGCAATGGATACTGACGAAATACCAAAATGAAAGGGATAGCCATTACGATTGAATTATGCAACTAGTATGCTATATTTTTTTTTTAAATATATTATCTGTCTATTGTCTAAGTTCGGTGTAAGCTTTAGAACTGCACATTGCCCCGGGTTCAAAATAGTCCTTTCCTAGCAATAAGAACAAGACGTTGGAGAAATGCTAATATATCATTTCTTTTGTCTTTAAATAGTTACATAGAAATATAAATATATTGCAAGCGGGATATTAAAACGTTGAATCTCAAAGCATTCAATATATTAAAGAGAAAGCAGGTATCGATATAGTGCGATGTTCAGGTATGAATTACTATCTTTACGTATCTGAACATTAATCATGTCTAACATTACATTTACATTACATTAGCCACTACTCCTTTGGGTATAAAAGCGTGACTCATGCCATTTCATCAAAAAAAGTAACCTAAAGTCTATTTAAATTGATGCTATTTCATGTTTCATATCAACTATATTTTAATGGTTATTAAGTTGATTTCAGAGTGACTAGCACTATTGCAAAGTTATAAAATGTTTGAAGTTGTAGCGTAAACTGCACTTTATTGTGTAGGAATTAAAGTTATTTTCCATAAACTCATATTTGTTTACATTTTTGGCAAATAAGTCGCGAATGCAGTTTAGGTAGTTTGCCCTTAGGTCAGTTGCAGTCCTACATTATGATGTGTAGTGTATTAAGTAGGTACATAATATGTGTAGAGTAAGTAGAGTAACGGCCAAGAGCATCTTTAATACTGTGTAGTGTGTATTAGTTCTAAGCACTTAAGCAGTCGGAATAAACCACTCGTAACGCTTACACGTGTTTTGCTTGTCTTCCCGCAACGCAACCCACACACTTCTCATGGCGACCTTGCCAAGCGCGAGCGCCGCGGTGTAGGTTTCCTAGTCCTACCTACGTCGCCGGGTGTCGCGTAGCGGGCGAATTGTGCAAGTAAGCCGATTCCTGTGTGCCTCGTTGCACTGTATTAGAACGTTTAGAATAGGTATTGATAATATAAAATGAATATAACGTTGGGAACATTCAGCACAGCAAGTCACGTATATCGACTCAAACATGGGAAAGACTTAAGTCTCCTGCAAACAGGCACGACGCGCGACGCGAATCGCGCGCGACACAAAGGCACCGCTCGTTGCGCGACTTGCGGTGCCTTTGTGTCGCGTTTCGCGTCGCGCCTGTGTGTACGAGCCTTTATTCGAAAACCGAGGATAAGGAGGTGATAATATCACAGAATGCATCGGGAGGAAGTAATACTGCTGTCGAATCTCACATTCAGATGAATAATATATTAATTAATAGCCTCGGCCTTGACAACTATCGCCTTCGCACTAATTATATATTATATTTGAACAGACAGACAGAAGTGGATCGGAAAACGTATCGATTCCGAATTTATAAGAAGAATGCGTTTGCGGCTGTCGGGAAGGCGAGATCGTGAAGAAGAAAACGGAAATTCGCAAATCCCATAAGTTATATCAGTGTTCAGTGAATAGTGGAGAAAGTGAAAAATATCACGTATAGTGTTTCGTAAAATAAATAAAAGTGAAAAATAAATAAGGGTGCAGCATCAAATAAGGATATAATAGAAACATTAGTGAAACGGATTCAAAACCATTAATGAACAATTAAGTATAATAATGTGTTACTTATAATATTGTTAACCTTTTAATACTGTGTTAATTACAGGAAATTAGGCCGTGACTAATTATATCGGAAGCTCACATAGGTGTATATGTATATAAAACCATAAACAATTCATGGATCAACCTAGGTATAACTTTTAAAATGGACTTTAAATATGTAAGTATATAATTTAATTTCGCACTATCTGGAAAAGGATCTAGAAATAATTTTAAGTGAATTATTAGATATCCAAGTCAATGTGAGGAAGTCAGGACCAAGTAGACGGTTACAGTATAAAGACAAGGTTAAACAAAAGATAAGAAAAGCTAAAGAGTTACATTCATCGTATAAAACCATTAATAGAACATTTTCCGAGCAAAAAAGCTCCTTATAATAGAATTAGCCGAGTATATTTACGATGTATTAAAAGAGAGGATAGATTTAATTTACAAAAAGATTTTGCCATACAATTTTCAAGACCAAGCAGAAACAATGTCTTCAAACATGGAGAAGTTCGACTTGAAAACTGCAACATCCTTAATACCTGTTATGGATAGTTCAGAAGGTACAACTGAAAAAATCATAGACGCTGTAGAGTTATATAACAGCTGTCTCAAGGACCCTGATCAGACAGAAATGCTAATTTCTTTTGTTTTAAAAACAAGATTATCTAAAACTGCCAAGTTAAAATTAAAATGCGAATATGACGACGTCGCGAGCCTTATACACGTTATAAAAACATATTTACTCACAAAAAAATTCCGCCAATTCTATACTTTGCCAATTAAATAACTTGAGTCAAAATAATATGTCCATCAGTGAATATGGAAACAAATTATCAGAATTATTTATAGACCTCACTATTGCCCAAGCTGACGGTAATGAAAAGGCAAACGAGATACTGAGACCAATAAATGAGAAACTCGCAATTAAAAGATTCTCTGACGGACTAAGATAAAACGCTTAAGCACTATCCTTTCAGCCCGGAACTACTCAGAGCTGAAAGATGCGGTGCGTGCAGCAGAGGACGAGGAGCTGAGCCAGCCCTCAACCTCCAACGGTATTTTCAGCGCGAGGGGTAAGTCAAACAACAGATTTATTAATCAAAATAATTTCAATAGAGGATCTCGAAATAATTATAATAATCAAGGTCATCGTTACCGTAGAAATTACAGTACAGGACAATACTATAATAACAATAGTAATTATCAACATAGGTTTAATGGTAATCCTCGTGGTGGATATTTTACACGCGGAAGAGGGAATCATTATTCAAGCTCTGGAAATAACCATAATCCTTCTAGATATTATCGTGGTAGGGGTACCCGATACAGAAATAGTCAACGAAGAATTTATCCAGCTCAGGTAAGCGGAGACCCCCAATCAGAGAATGAAAAAACAGATAAACCAAAGAACACAAATCAGTTTTTTCGTTCCTAAATGCTACAACATTTTAACATGCAACAAAAATGTTAGGTACGCACATTTAAACATTAACAATACCAGGCGTTCATCATGGCTACTTGACATCGGCGCGTCCATTTCCGCTGTTTCAAAGAAGGTGTTATCGGAACGCATTCCTTTGTATGAAGACAACATTGTAATAAATGGTATTGGTGGCAAGACTTATTCGGAAGGCAATGTTGACCTTACATTACGTACTCAACATGGTAGTTTTAATCACAAATTTTACTTGTTCAATGAATTACCGTGTAAATCTGACGGAATTCTCGGATTAGACTTTTTATCGAAATTTAATTCACATATCAACTTGGAAAATAATAGAAAGAAAGAAAAAAAGAAAGAAAGAAAGAAAATACATTTATTTAGCACAGACTAAGAGACACACAATACACCAGGTAGTTAGATATTAGTCGTACATCAGAATAAAAAATAAGATAAAAATAAAAAGTGCAAAGTCCGATGTAAGAAATTAGGAGGAAAGTGTGCCTCACGGCTGCGCCAAAAAGGCCCAGTTCAGCAAAAATGCCAGACAACTGGTGCCTGACGCTGGTTTTCAACTGGACCTGATGTGTGAGGTGACGGATGTAAATCAGTTTTATACTGCATCGTGATGTGTGTAATGTGTATGCATAATTAAGTAAATAAATAAAAATAAATTAGTGTCACATAAAAACAGTAACGAGTAGGTACCTATGTATAAAAAGCGTGATATTGAGTAACATTGCAAAACTAAACAATAAATAAATAAATAACGATAAATAGATAAGTGACATGACCGCATGATAGACCTTCTTATGCAAATAAAGAAATTCTCCGAAACGAGTCAGAACAGAAACCTGTTTTAATTTAAAACGATGCCTGACTTCCATGCTCCAACACATTGTCATAATAATTTATTAATCCGTGCAATGTAATGTCATCGCACAATACGTTGCAAGCAGCCGAGCGCGGCGGACTATTTTCGGACAGTTTGCATTTTGTGTGTGCTTTGAACTTGTCTTAGCTGTTGTTTGCATTTGGATTAACCAAATACGAGGGATATAACGTCTTTAAATAAGTCAGCTAAAACACTATTTGCGATAGTGGAAAAGAAATTAAAAAAATATGCACAAACAAACGAAACATAAAAGGATGAAAGGTAAGCGCTAGTCGATAATAGAAATATTTGATGTACTTAATTTGCAAATAATGAAATCTGGCACAATGTGAGATATGAAAACTACCCACTTTTAATTTTCCGTCTCCCTTTCACAGCCTCATGGATGTCAAATCACAAACTGCACAGAGGTTCGCCCAGTGCCAGTTGTTGGTGAAGGACGGGTAAAAAAAATGGCGCCATCCCGACATTGTACGTCTCATTCATGTGCAAATAGGCCAGGCAACATTTGGTACGTTGACAAGCGAACATGGTTCAGCGATGCATAATACCACTTATGCATAGGGATAAAATTTATTTTAATTGTTTGTCTTGCATTTTACAGGTCTCGCATCCGCGAATGGGACGCAGCAGCGCCGCGGATGACGCAACCACAACCACCGTGCCGAGGATACAGAGGACACCAGCCAGCCAACCAACCCGAGCGCGAGCATGAGCCAGAGTAATTCCCAGCAATGAAACTGTAGAGTATTATAACAAGTTATTTACATTTCTGTGCAACATTCACCGACCGAAACACTAACACATACTCAAGTGGGTAGGTACATACATCATATAATTGAGACATTTAGTGTGACCATATCTAGCTTCCTTTGCGCTTCTATGAGGTACTGCCGTAAGCGTCGTCTAAAAGTGTCTATGGTGTTAATTTGTCTAATCGGTGGTGGTAGGTTATTCCATATTTTCGAAGCCGCGTAACGGAAGCTACCTCTAAAAGCGGTTGTTCTATGCGACCGGGTCGAGAGTTGTTGTGAGCATTGCCTTCTCTCACATTCACGTCTACTGCCTATCCAACTCAACCTGTCGTACAGGTAGCCCAACTAGCATTTTGGTAATAAGAATTGGTGATAAAAGAGTTATTTAAAAGTGAATTTGGCAAGCAAGAGTGATACAATGGTTTTAGCAATTGGTGTTAGAGCACGCTCTAACCCCTTACAAACTCTCGATTGGGCCCACGTCTTATAGCGCTATAAGTAATATAATAATTTTAATGCTCACTCTTTTAACACTGAGAGTTACATAATAGTTATAGGGTGGCGTTAGTGGCAAACAATTTCTTGTATCTATAATGGTGGTATAATATAAATCTAGCTACCTCAAGCACTTTAAAGTCTGTATTATGGTTATAATAAAAACTATAGGTGGTACACAAGTTCTGAAGTCTACTGGTATAAATTTTATAGTAACATATTAGTTCTTTTTTAGCTCCATTTTTTTCTTGGATTTGCTTTATGTATCTTGATCAGTGTTGATTAGCAACTCAGGGCTGTAGCGTGTTTTCTTTTTCTATTGTTTTGCATATACATTAGTTCCAAAAGGGTTACTTTATTTCTCAAAAATGATGGCAAACTAAGGAGTTGAAATTAAGTGAATTTCAAGTCACGGATTGTCAATATCTCGATGAGTGAAGTTTGATTTCTTTATCACATGGCTAAAATTTATTGCGAGGGTTACTTTATTGAGAAAATAATATATGTTTTGCGTCTCAATTTTGCAGGGCCTTAAAAATAAGTGATATTTAAAGTAAAAATAAATTGCATTTTATCATGCGGGGCATACACTCAATCTAAATTTAGATAAAAACAGGATATTGGCTCTGTCTTTTACATTCATTGTGTATTGTAGTAAATATTTTGCGTTTTAAAATGAGAAAATTAAACAAAATATGAGTTTTAAACTAGTTTTTTTCTGATTTATTTTTAGGTTATGTTTGATTTAAAATGGTGTCTACTCCTTATTATCCTAGGTTCCTATTATTACTATTAATGAACAAGAAGTACTGGATGGGCTGTAGTTAGAACTATTGTAGCACTTGTTATACCAGAATAGGGTTTTAAATGTTTAAATTCCGTGTTATTATGGCTTAGAATAACATAAAAGTAAATTTGAACCCCACTGTAACGATTAGGGCTCTAAAAATAACTCCATAATACCAATTGCTATCATAAATAGGGGTTTTTGATTACTGAATTAAGTAGCTGTAAATAAGTTGCAATTAATACTTTTATAGCAACGTAGGTGGTAAAAATATTTTGCTAACTATTTTCAAGAGCTCTTGTCGGTAGAAAGAGTTATAACAAACTATAATATTACTTTTAGTAATTTCTGTTACTTGAATTTATAAAAGCAGGTGCTATGATGGTTGCGACTGTACCGTTTATACCTCCTTAAGTAATAATACGTTTCCTAGGCAAGATAGGTGGTATAAAACATTTACTTAGCACTCTTTAAGAACACTTGAAAATAGTGAGACTCATTAGAAATCCAACTATTACCTTAGGTACTTATTGTTACTTGAAGTTACTACACCTAGTGTTACTGTGGTTCAGCTTTTATCTTTTATACCTACCTTAGTCATATTATGTCTTCTTGTTACCGTTACTCATCTTGATGAGTTGATTTAGTTATAGTCATGACCATTGAATAAACAAAAGTTTTACTGGGCGCTTTTATACACCCGTTAAACCAATACAAACGATAACAGAGGTGGAAATTAGCGTCAAAATGTTGGTTGGGAGTCCGGCTTCTGGTATTTAATTACACTAAACAGAAGGCACGCCAAGTGTAGTTTGCGCCTCGATTTCATTTTCAATGTGAAGTGTTTGTTTAAAAATGGAGTCACGTGACTTCTGGGGGGAATTTTATAACAAAACCGAGCACAAGCGTTTTGGACCCTTTGAATGAGCCGATCTGTGCGGGCTAATAGGCGCGGGCCGTAGACTGTATCAGCGTAGTTTAGCCTGGACAAAACCAGGGATTCAACTAGCTGCTCCCGTAGTGTTTCGGACAAGTACGGCCTAATCTTGTACAGAACTTTCAGGCGGTAAAAGCAGTTTCTTACCGAGTCGGCTATATGTTTTTCGAAACGAAGGTCTTTGTCCATAATAAGACCAAGATTCCGCGCCTCATAGACTCTGTCAATTGGTTCGCCCATTAGCTCCAAGTGAAATGTTGCGGGTAATTTCGCTAGTTGTTGCCTTGTGCCAAATACCATGTATTTCGTTTTGGTTGGATTAAGCGACAGGCAATTTTCTTCAGACCAGGCAGCGATTCTACAAAGGTCTTCGTTTAGATCTTTAATGGCACTGTCGTATTCCTCTGGACTAAAAGATATATAAAGTTGGACGTCATCGGCGTATATATGATACTTGCATCTCTGGAGGCATTTAATTATATCTGCACAGTATAAAATAAAAACAATTGGGCCTAATATAGATCCCTGCGGAACCCCTCTCTCAATGGAAGCAATAGTCGATGTAAGAGCAGTGCCGTCACCCAAACGCAGATCCACAAGTTGTTTTCTATCACTAAGGTAGCTGCGGAACCATTGCTTAGCGCTGGGGTCAAATCCGTAATAATTGAGCTTCGTTAGTAATAACGGAATATTTATTGCGTCAAAAGCCCGGGAAAAATCTAGCAATACTAGAATTGAACACATACCTTTATCTTGGGCTGATAGAAGATTATAAGTTACATCCAGTAAGGCAGTGGCAGTACTGCGCTGTTTTCTGAATCCAGACTGTAAGTCTGGTAACACGTTAGTTTGTTCCAGAAAATGCGTTAGTTGGTGGCTGACGACTTTCTCTAGCACTTTAGACAGACACGGTAAAATGCTAATAGGGCGAAGGTCTTTTACTTCAATAGGATTGTCATTTTTTGGTAAGGGCCTAACTGAAGCAATTTTCCATTTGTCAGGGAACGTTGACGTCACTATTGAGCAATTAATGATGTCAGTTATCGAAGTTAGTGCGTATGGTAGAACCATGCTTAACATATCTAAGGTAATATTATCATAGCCTTCGGCGTTACTTTTGAAATTGGATATAATACGAGAGATGTCGTTCTGTTCCACAGGATTGATTGTGAAAATTGCTTCACCATGCTTATGGTTTTCAAAATAAGTCATAAGTGTCGTGCTTGCAACGGGGTTACCGGGAACTATCAAAAAAGTATTATTAATTAAATTTGGATCTGTAAAATGCGACGGAAGGTCTTGTCTGGGTTTATAGGGTGATAAAGTAGATTTGAGGTTTTTCCATAATAGTTTAGGGTTCCTTATTTTATTATTTATACTATGCTTGAAAAAAGCAACTTTTTCGTTGTACAGAGAACTTAACACAAGGGACTTTAGCTCTTTGTAGTATTCTTTTTTAGAATCCGATTTCGTTTTCCTGGAACAGGTTAATGCATCGTCTCGTAAACGCATCATGAGTTTAATGGTATCAGTTATCCACGGATAAGACTTTTCCTTGACAGTACATGTTTTGGTTGGCGCGTGAACATCAAACAGTGAAACTATGCGGGAGTTAAATACATGTACCATGTCATTTACATTGTCAAACGAGGAAATACTTTCAAGACATAAAAGCGACAAGTCCATATTAAAGCTATCCATGCAAACATTTTTAAGTGGCCTAAATTTTACTATGTATGGTTTAAACTTGTCACGTTTTACGTGAAATTCCCCTACTATGATAGAATGACCGTTAACTGAACCAAAAGATTCCACTGACGTGTATTTTGCTCTTAAGTCGGTGCATAGGAGATCGATGAGAGTTTCACTGGAGGCTGTGAAGTGAGTAGGGGAGGTAACTAATTGAGTAAGACTGAGGCTATTCAGAAATTCGTTAGTTTTTTTTGTTTTTACGCAGCCTGTGTCCAGCAAATTCACATTAAAATCACCCAGCAATATGTAATGGTCACAGTTTCCCAGTGAGCTAAGTGAATCCGTTATAGCATCCAGGAAAAGAACAAGGTCAAGCCATGGTGGCCTGTACGCTGTGCCTATCGCAATTTTTTTGCCGTTCATTGACAGCGTTAGCCACATTTGTTCGACCGATTCGAACCTGGGATCGACCGCGCTAGTCCAAGTTCGCGCGCTAAGACCCCGCCGCAGATAAAAGCCGACGTCCCCACCACGACCCGAGCGCACACTCACAGGCCGCGGCGTGTGACGCAGACGGTAGCCCGGCACCACCGGAGCGCGCCCTCCCTCGCCCGGTCGCAACCAAGTCTCGTTAATGGCCATAACGTCAAAACAATGCCTGTCGAGTGCACCAATCAGATTATCATGACCTGTTCCCAACGATCCGGCATTTAGAAAACCGACTTTCAGAAACTTTTCTCCTTTAGTCATCATTAGAATGATATAAGATAATTCCGTCATTTAGCAATATCAACATTATACGTGCGCATTCAAATGTAAAAAATCCAATTCCATAAAACATTATTAGTCGTAGTCCACTTGTAAATATGTAAATAGTGAATGTAATAAAATGAAAGTGAAACATTATAATTAGAGGATATGTAAGTAATCGGTTTGTAAAGCGAAAAAGTAGTTTTGTAATGAATAGGTGTAGATAATTAGATATGATATATGTGTAGTGTTATAAAACTGGTTTACGTACAGTTGACTGAGGTGCGCCGCGAGCCACACACCTACCAATATAAAAGTAAGCAGGTAGTAGCAACAAAAACTTAATATTACTTTTGTAAAACTGACACTTACTACAATTAACCAATAACATAACATAGTATCACGACCGTTTCCCCAGAGGGTCGGGCAGAACGAAAACCACTGATAATAATGATGAGACCATGACACTTGTGCAACAAACAATAAAATCGTCATCGGTATGCTAGAAACTAAAAACATACAGTAATAATTGAAACAAAAAAGGTAGAAATAATAAAAAATAATGGTAACAGTAAAACAAAAATATTTAGGACGTATTTTGGCCGTCGGTAACCGGTACAGGTATGGGTACAAAGATGCGCTGCACATCAGCCTCGCAGCGTATTTGGCAAGTGGCGTCCCCGGGCTTGTATCGGGCAAGTATACGGCCTCGTTTGCACCATACAAATTGCCAACCAAGCCGTCCCCCGGCCTCTCGCGCCATTCGATTAGGTTCCAATCTGTTGCCGCAGAAGACACACACCGCTCCGTAAAAAATACACACACAGAACACAAAAGGAAAAAATATAAATATTTAGGATGTAAACAACAGAGTAGCAAAGAAAACAATTTGACAGCGCCCATAATAGTCAGCTGTGCGGAGTGAAACGATGAAATACATGTTTGGTGGCTCAACTTGAGATAAAAGCAGTGCAAACCGCTAATTAACCAAAAATTCTAGGTATATCTTCAAGGCATCTAATTCTTTCTGCTTTTTGGCGATCTTCCTTGCGAACCAAAATTCTTCCGTCTCTTGTCCACACATACTTCCAGTTGTGCTGACTCCCTGCCTGACGAGCGTGATAAAATAGCTGGCGGTTTACGCGAGTGAGACGCTCATTGATGTAAACACGGCGCGATGCCGACGGCCCACTCACTTCAAGGTCGTCTGTACTTAAGGCTGCAGTCTTGCAAAATTCACTCGCGGCGAATTATTTGCGCAACTTTGTATTTTTTTTTTAAACAAAGCAATGAAATAACATGAAATTTTATTATTGCACATAAATAACCACAATATAAGTAATAGCTAGTTATTTTTTTTAAGTTCATTTAGATGAAATAAGTTAGGTAAATGAAGCGTTAAATACAGCTCTTTCGCGCCCAACATCATTTCGAGTTCTGTTTGGGCGCTTAGTTTAGGGCAATGAAGAATTAATTTGGAAATCTGTTCAGCACATATTTATCTCAACATTCTCGTCTTCAAAATGTGCTGATTAGTTTTTTCTAATTATATTCCATTTTCTTAATTTAGACGTCACAATTTCATCAAAATTCTCTGTTTTTATCTCTTAATAAACGGTTTTTTTCATAATAACTATGCATCGTATGTATGTATTAATTAGATTATTTTAATGCCAAGAGATCAATAAGCAAATACAAAAAAAAATAGCACCTAAATCACCTTACCCTAACAATAGTAATATTTTCAAAAGACCTACAAAAAAGGGGTTTATAAACAAGAATTGAGAGAGAAATTTCTTAGTGGCCACTGCACGGTCGGAGCGTTCAGACGTGTGGTCCACGACGAATTTTAACTGTTCCCTCTCGCTCTAACTTTGCTCCTGCTCTAACATAGGATGCGCATTGTTGTGTATCTAAAGTTGCTCTACTTTATTATTTTTTGTATATAATTTTTCGAGTTTTTTGTAAATATTTGTATATCAGTAATAGTTTTGTAAATATTTGTGTATCAGTAATAGTTTTGTAAATATTTGACTTCAAAATGGATCGTAAACGTAAAAAAAAATATGCCTGTACAAGAAAAAGAAAATTGGCCTCAAACGTAGAATTGATGAAGAGAAATAGAATCCAAAGGTAAGTAGAACTGTTTACAGTATTCATGTTTAGGGCCTAATTACAAGGTCAAATTAAATTAGCTAGCGAGACTCCACAAACGTGATGGATATTGATATCTCAACACGATGAAACAGATTTTATCAACTCACACTTCAAGTAACAATACTACCAGCGGTCATTGGCCCCAAAAAAATCATCAAATCTTTATTTTTTGTATTTCGTCGTGTTTAGATAATATCGTATACAGGGTCAAATTAAATTAGATAGCGAAACTCCGCAAAAGTGTTGGGTATCGATATCTAAACGTGTGTGGGGGGCGTGAGTGTATGTGGGGAGGGCGTGATTATGTGTTGATAGATGTATCTGTATGAGGTATGGGGAGTGAGTGTGTGGGGGTGTGTGTATGGGGGGTGAGTGTGTGAGGGGAATGTATGGGGTGGGTTGTGTTTTTGGTGTTTATGTATGTATTAGATCGCTAGTCTACTATACTTTAGGGCTATTTAGACCAAAGTCGGATATCTTTTAGTACGATGATTTTTTACTAATAGGTACTTCTGAAAACTCTGTTAATAATTTATGACTTTTTTATTTTCACAGGTCCACTGCTGGCTCTCGGCAACCTTTTTCAGATGTTACCAACTTGTCAGAAGCTCGAAATAAATAAAGTATATCGAAAAAAATAAAGTCTATTATTTGAGCGTTATGCGGCATTTAAGAGAGCAAATTCGAAGAAAAAGGCCAGATTTGTGAAAAGAAAATTGTTGGATTTTGCACCACAATAATGCGCCTTCGCACAAGGCCATCTTTGTAAACAAATTTTTGACCAAAAGCTCAACAAATACATGATTCGTGATTATCGAGCAACCACCTTATTCACCAGATATGGCTCCAGCCGACTTCTTTCTTTTTCCTAACCTCAAATTACCACTTCGTGGCACCGTTTTCATTCGGTAAGACAAAGGAATATTCGCGGCGAGAACTAAACTCAATTCCGGAAAAAGCGTTTAAAAATGTGTTACCGAGCGCATACAACCTGAATCTCTTCAAAGAGAGAGTGAATAGGCTTCTTCTGGGTAAGCTCACTCCATCGTCGACTTTGTCTCTGTCACCTCTGAGCTAGACTAGAGTCAAAAGCAAACCAATTCCAAATTTAATAAAATGTTTTGATGATTGGATTATTCGTTGGCGTAAGTGTATCGTTTCTGAAGGAGCATACTTTGAAGGCGATAAAATATAAGTCTGCGATGAGCATGTGTTGGTGTCTGTGTTGTGTCTGATGTGATGTGTAGTGTCTGTGTGAGCGATTTCATGGCGTTCTTTGGGACTAGCGCATTTTTTTTTCTTCCGTTGAGGGAATTTTTCAATTTTGAATACAACCATCTCTCGACGGTTATATTGGGGTAGATTTCTGATAATTCTCGTGGTCTTGTGGGTGTTGTCATTTCACAAAGTCTGCGGTAAAAGACGTGGTTCTTATTTCTTTTTACTTTTTTCTCAATAGGTTGAATTATATTTATGGCGGGTCTTTTAAGGCGGGAATCAATTAGCTCAGGGAGCAGACAATGCAAATAAAATTTTGTCAATGGGCCTACCATTTTGTAGTGCCAGAACGTAGGGTCTCTTTTTATATTATTCGACTTTCATTGAGTAGTCCACTCCAGCCCATACGGCATATAAGCACATATCCATCTCCGTAATGTTTAATTGGCTCTGAGTATGGAAATAATAGACGTGGTTTTTGTCAATCGCAAACGTATTTCTCCTAATGTTACATTTCCATTTTTTTTTCTTTTATCGTTTCTTCAGATTGCATATTTTTTGCAGAAAGTGGACATTTTACTTCTACCAGTCCTGTTTTTCCATCTTTGTGTTTATAAATACCATCGGGACTGGCTCCTAAATATTGGACTGTTTGTTTAATATAAAGACCGCAGCTGGCAATTGTGACGTTTTCCTGCAGAGATAATGCTTTTTGTCCATTATCTCTACCATAATATGTGATCGAAACTTTTTTTTTGGTATTACTATCTAGCATGAACGAATTTATATAAAAACCGGAGGCGCGAAGGAAGAGCAACCCCCGCCAAGGTACCATTCAAATATAAATAAATAATGATTATTACTTAGTAGAGCAACTTTCCGACCGTGTCAAATATCGCTAGGTAGGATGAATGCGGGGACTGCAGGGAGCTCGGGTGCAGACGCACGGCGCGTGGACTCGCCGCACGCGATTCTTAAATTGTGCAATAGAAGACTAGGCCCTTAAGCCACGGCGAACTCGCGCTGCGCGCAGTAGTGCATCGCGCGTCGTGCGCCGTGCGAAGCGGACAGATATACTCCGCGGCCGCTGCGCAGCGGGCTCAGCAGAGATGGAGCCGTCCGTGTTCTCGACACGGTTACGGTGCGTGGAGCCGACCCGCTCAGCATGCACGATGTCCCTCTCATCGAGGTCGACACCGAGTTTTAAGGCGACAACCTTGACAAGGTGCAGGGTGCTCTCATCATTATTTTCAGGGATTCCGGATACTTCGACATCATTTAATAGGAGTTCCTGATCCCGCTCATTTAATTGGCATCTCAGCTCAGCGATGGTGTTCTCAATATTTCCGCCCCCCTCTGGTATGAGTTTCTGCTCCAATTTAAGCTCGAGAGCGTTTACCCTTAACTCCAGATTGTCCATTCTTTCATTGGACACTTTTATGGTTTCATTTAGACCAACCATCTCCGTACGCAGCTGCTCGAACTCCTGGTGGATTAGACGGAACTCCGCCCGCATCTCCTCCTTAAACAAGCGTAGCTCATCAGCCATGCCAGGGGAGAAGTGGATAGTGGTATCCAGCGCGTTGTTACTTGTACTTAGTAGGCTGGTATCCATGAGCTCATCCGGGCTCTTTTCCTCCGCCTGCACGGAATCTGCCCTACCCCGAACAGGTGTCTCCGCCTTGTTGTCCCTTATTACGTTTTTAACGCACTCAGGGCAGCACCAGGTGGGTGTAATGTAACCCAAATTAGGCAAGTTTACGCAAACTCGGTGATACAAAACATTGCAGCGACAGCATTTAGCGGCATCTATCGGTGATATAAATTTTGCGCAACCACCACACTTAGCTACGGGCATGTTTGTTGATCCTCGTACAATATTGCTTGAGTTATCGATCTCTTCCGTGGTTCTACACCGTCTCCAGAGATGGCGCTATTTCTAATAATGCGTATTATGGTTTTATTATAGTGCTATGGTATAACGACACCATAAGTCAACACAGGGGTAAACAGACTTTGCGTTCACTCTTTTACAACACTTCAACAATAAGATTTTTTAAACGGATTCACTGAATGTTTTTTATTTATTTTTGTTTAGGGTAGATTTTAGTCACTGTATTATAGATTTAAGTTTAAAATGTAATTGTGTTTTATACACTTTACTTCGATACTGGATAACGTTGTAGATTATGTTTCACTGTATATTAAAACTTTCTGTAATATATAGTTCCCGTTAACTGCGTTATTTTTATTTATATACTATAGAACGACCGCAAGAAGCACGGGCTAACTTGACATCCGAGACGTCACCCCTTAATACATTGACTCTATATAACGAATGCGAAGATATAATACCACTTTATGCGTCACCGACTCTATCATATAGTTACTTGACTATTCCTGCACGATGTGAATCCATCCATTACATACCACTAATAAATAACAAGGTAAATAATGATTGTGTTGTATTGCCAAAACAATTACAAGAAGATTTATTTTTAGCAGCGTTAATAGTAAAGCCAGTATCAATTACTATACCTACTTTTCAACCTGAGATACACTCATTAAACGATTACCAAATATGTCAGTTTAATAAATGTAAGTCAAACGCAGAGAGAGCAGATACCTTGTTAACATTACTAAAATTAGATCACCTTCATCCTGCAGAGCGTGAAACGATAAAAGCAATATGTACAATGATATCTTTTATCTACCGGGTGACAAGCTCACAACTGCTAAATCATATAAACATGATATTTATTTAAAACCAAACGCTAGTCCCGTTTATACAAAACCATATAGGTTGCCACATAATCAAAAACCAGAAATAAACAAGCAAATTAAACAAATGTTACAAGATGATATTATAGAAGAAGCTCAAAGCGAATGGTCTAGCCCTATATTACTCGTGCCAAAAAAGTCAAATGACGATAGCAAAAAATGGAGGTTAGTGATAGACTACCGTAAATTAAATGAGGTTATACAGGATGACAAATTTCCTTTACCAAATATTGTTGATATTTTAGAATCACTTTCAGGTGCGGTTTATTTTACCCATCTAGACCTTAGTCAATCATATTACCAAGTGACTTTGAACCCAGAGTCACGAAAACTTACTGCTTTTACAACCAATACTGGACAATACCAGATGAAACGGATGCCAATGGGTCTAAAAACCAGCCCAAGTTCTTTTTCAAGGGTAATGACTATGGCCATGTCAGGTTTAACATATGAAAAATGTTTTGTATACCTCGACGACCTTGTAATTTTTGGACGAAATCTTGAAGGTCACAATAAAAATTTTATAGATGTTTTTGAAAGACTTAGAAAAGTAAATCTAAAATTTAATCCCAACAAATGTAATTTCATGAAAAAGGAATTATTATATTTAGGACACACAGTTTCAGCAGAAAGAATTAGTCCGGATAAAAGTAGTAGAAAATCACCCAACACCAAAAAGCACAGAAGAAGTAAAACGCTTTGTCGCATTTTGTAACTACTATAGGAAGTTTATAAAGAACTTCGCAGAAATAACTATTCCTTTAAATTCATTATGTCGTAAAGATGTCCCCTTTATATGGTCTGACCAATGCGAAAATTCGTTTAAAATACTAAAAAGAGCGTTAATATCACCCCCATTTTACAGTACCCAGACTTTACAGACGCAAACGAGTTCATTTTACAAACTGATGCATCTGGAATAGCTGTGGGAGCAGTACTTTGTAATAAAGACATGCGACCAGTCGCATATGCAAGTCGACCGTTAAATAAAGCTGAAAGAAATTACCCAACTATACAGAAGGAGTTACTTGCGATAGTATGGGGAGTAAAGTATTTTAGGCCATATCTTTTAGAAAAAAAGTTTACAATCATGACAAACCACAAACCACTGCTATATTATTTGGAATGAAAGATCCATCAAGCAGATTATTAAAGTTTCGGTAAACATTAGAAGAATACGATTTTAACGTAATATACGCTAACAACGTAACAACTAACGTAACAGACGCTTTGTCTAGAATCTCAATTCATTCCGATGAATTAAAACGTATTAATGATAAAATAATTAATGTAATGACTAGAGCACAGAAAAAGAAATTAGAAGAAATAAATGACGGAAGTGACCCTCCAATCACCAATAATAACACAGACTATCGGCCTGATCAACCGAGAATCGTGGAATTATTGCGGATGCCGGGCGATGCAGTAGAAATAACTTTAATAGAAGGAAAAGAATTAGATAGGATTAGAAAACAAGGGAGCATAGATGTAGAAACCGAGTGTTTTGCATTTTCCCAAAAAAAGAAAATAATATACATTAATCTCAATTTTAAAGCACAATACACGCGAGCCGTTTTTGTGGAAAAATTAGAGAAATTAAGTAAAAATATAAATGTCGACGAAATATGTAGGTATAATAAAAAGAAAATAACGCGTTATTCATAAAATAACTTATAGAAGAAATAAAAAGTAAGGATATGTGGACCGGCCCACGGATATGTATTTTACGAGGAGTTGAAAGAATTGATAAGGGCAATGACAAGAAATTTATCATTAAAGACTATCACCTATTACCCACCAGTGGTCACGCAGGCATGCGTAGGATGATAAACAATATTAAAAGAAAATATTACTGGCCAGAAATGGAAGCAGACGTAAAAGATTTTGTAAATAAATGCGAAAAATGTCAAAAATCAAAACAATCCCGAAATAAAAAGGAGCCGATGGTGATAACCACCACAGCTTCATATGCTTTCGAAAAAGTGTTTCTAGATTTAGTTGGACCTTTAGATAAAGATATAGATGGTAATAATTATATACTTACATTGCAGTGTGAATTAAGTAAATTTGTTGATGCATATCCTCTACAAAATAAGGAAACGGTCACCGTTGCTAGAGCATTTGTAAATCAATTTATTTTAAGGTTCGGAATCCCAAAAACTATAGCTACAGATAGAGGTACTGAGTTTATGTCATCTACTATGACGGAGGTCTGTACACTTTTAGGAATTGAAAAATTGAACTCAACTTCATATCATCACGAGTCAATTGGTTCACTCGAAAATGCACATAAACATTTAGGTTCATTCTTAAGAATACAATGCGAAAATTACCCTGATACGTGGAGCCATTGGCTACCCTTTTGGTGTTTTACTTATAATAACACTATACATTCTTCTACAAAATATGCCCCGTATGAATTAATATTTGGAAAACCCAGTGAAATTCCGAGTAGAATAAGCACTAGTATAGAACCTTTATATAACCCAGAAAATTATAGTCTAGAATTAAGATATCGTTTACAAGTAGCACACAGAGATGCGCGAAATAATTTGATTAGAAGTAAGCAGAGGCGAAAAACTTTGTATGATAAAAACGTCAATCAAGTGCGATATGAGAAAGGTGATTTAATATTGTTAAAAAATGAAACTGCAAATAAATTGGATACTTTGTTTAATGGCCCATATATTGTAATTGAAGACATGGAACCAAATGTAAAAATAGTGAGAACAAAATTGTTTAAAAAATAGTGTAGTTTTAAAATAACATAGTTTTAAACAATTATTTTACTTAATTTTAAATAAATGCTATTAGTAAAAGTAGTTAAAACAAAAAAAAAATGTAATATTGTAAACATTTTTTTTCCTTGTACCCCTGTGGTGTAGTGTATTAAGTACATATGTGTAGAGTAAGTAGAGTAAGCATCTTTAATACTGTATTAGTTCTAAGCAGTCGGAATAAACCACTCGTAACGCTTACACGTGTTTTGCTTGTCTTCCCGCAACCCACACACTTCAATGCGATATTTAATTAGTAATGAAAAGTTACCTGTTTATTACGTAAGTCAGTGAACCTGTTTATTCTGAAGGTCAATCCCATTAAATTAAGCGTTAAGATTATTAAACACTGCTCAACCAAGTCTAGGAAACAATGGTATACATAGTAATTATTTTCATTTTAATACTCTTTATGTAACATATTTTATATCAATAGAATCGTAATTTAATACAGATTTTAATTGTTTGACTAAAAGGGTTGCTCGTGAAAAAATAATTATAAAAATCAAATGCATCAAAATCGCAAAAAAAATAAAAAAATCTGCGATATGTCTACAAATTTAGGGCTTATAACAGTTCGGAAGTCAGTGTCGTTGGTTCCACATTTTCATTTTTTGACATGGACTTCCGAGTTATTTTTCACTTTTCAGTTGTTTACCTACCCCACACAAATTCATATATCAACTACATGTAAATATCAGTGACAGGAAGCTATTTAAACATCATCAATATAAACCAATTGTAAAAAAAAATTGTATTATTGAAGCTAACTCAACAACTACCCAAGCAAAGTTAATAAAATGTATATGGGAGCACCCTTGAGGCATATCTTATCCATTAAAAAATGAGAGAATTTTGCAAATCCGTCTATATATGACGGAGTTATGCCCGAACATACATAAAATAAAGATAAAATTGGAAAATCCAAAAGTGCACGACTCATAATGCTCATTTGATCGTATAAAAAACCATAGATATAGATATTATATTAGTTAGTTTTTACTAAGGAGTTTATTAAACTACTTAGAATAAAAGATCTATTTTAAATAGGGTTCCTCTTATGCGTGAAAAAATCAATTAAAAAAAACTCGATTAATTGATTTTTTCGCAAGCTTCAATGTTTCAGGTTTCACACTTGATTGATGGGAATTTTTTTAGAAATATTTTGATGTTTTTTTTCGGTTCTACTGCATTAAATCATTTTTTTTAAGTACAGAATTAATCTCCATTAAATTATCTATACAGTGGTATATAAATTAATTAAGTAGGTTCTGTATACTAGCAGGAGTATAACAATAGAAACAGTTTCAGAAAGGAGGCAAAATAACTTTTCTTTTTGCCTAAACGGTAGTGAATGAAGTAAAAGGGATTATGGGATCGTTGTTCGACGTCCTCTATAGTTTCTGCTTAGGAAAAGGGGTGAGCAGTATGAGTGGTATTTAATTATAAGTTACAATTCGCCCAAGTACAGTTTTCTAATTCTGTAAGCATCATACCTTGGAAGTGAAGGCCGTTGGGTCCATGTAACCAGGAGTCCCATACACCGAGTTGTCATCCGGCTCCTGAATATATAATAAAAGTCATAAAATACCTAATAATAAAATTATTATTTTATTACTTATCACACAAATATTATAAAGGCGAAAGTTTGTGAGTGTGTGTTTATGTTTGTAACTTCTTCACGCTCAAACGACTGGACGAATTTTGATAAAATTTTGTATGGACGTAGCTTACACCCTGGATTAACATATAGGCTACTTTTTATCCCGATATTCCCACGGGATCGACATTTACGCGGGTGAAACCGCGGGGCGCAGCTAGTATTAAATATTTTTCTTCAATAAAACCTTTTCAGACTTGATTTTATTATAGACCTCAGATTTGTATCAAATATTGATAATTTATTTGCATAAAAACCTGTTCAAAGGTATTATTGAATATTTTTTAAAGAAGTGGCGACTAACGGTAACTAAAAGTTTTGATTAATTTAATAGCTAGATATTTACCATAACTAGGCTAGTTTTCAAGGCTGGCACAGAGTCATAATTTTGTCCCACCTTCAAAATTGGTTTGGCAGTCTTGCTTTACAACCACAACGGCCCTTCTCAAGGCTTTCTCCAAGGGAATACTTACAGCAATGATGCGCCTCACAATGTCTTCGCTGATGGGGAACCACAGTTTGACCTTCTTGTACAAGGGATTCTTCTCGTAGTAGCTGACCAGCTCCACCAGGCTCTCAAAACGAACTGTGCCGATCGTGTACAGTCTGCCTTCGAGCTTGATTCGGCAATGCTTGATCTCCCTCTCTGTCCTGTAATATTATTTCATGGAACATTAGACATTCATCAGAAATAGGAAAGATTACACATTACACTAAAGAAATTTATATGAAACTAGCTAACCCGACGAACTTCGTACCGCCCCAGAATTAATAAGTACAAATGTATTAGAAAATGAATCATCTTACATTTTTTTTTGTGAAATTTTCCTTACTATCGGGGCGCAGACAAATCGAACAAATCAAAGATCGTAAAAATCGGTCCGGCCGTTCTTGAGTTATAAATGGTGTAGCTAACCCGACTTTGTTTTACTTATAAAGATTTCGCTCGAGAAACATAACATAACAGTAAAATAACTATATTAATTAGCAGATCTAGTAAAATAATTACCGAAGTATAAAAAGAACATTCTTTAAAACGAAACGTAATTATTAATATACAGTAATAGTTGCTCTCACAAAAGGTTGTTTATATGAAATTTCGCTTGAAAAACATAATAATTACAGTAAAATAACGATATTAATGAGCAGAGCTAGCACAATAGATCATCGGACGGTGCAATAACACAGGCTGTGTTTTTTTTCCTTCAAAATCTACGAGTTCGATTCCTAGCTACAGTAATTGATTTTTCAAAATTTAATCATGCAGTTTTAGTTTTTATCAAAATCGGCCTAAGCAGAAGTGTTGGGACTTAATTATCAAAACCCTCATAACGAACTATCACTGAGAATTGGAGGCGATATCTGTAACGATATCGAGCGCAGAGGTTCGTAATTACAATAAAACCTCAAATAGAAAAGTATTACGGCGTAAACAAGCGTTAGTTTAATGTTTTTGTTAATTTTAGTAAGTATGGCTTTCCACCTTTGCCAGCTTTATCAAACAATTGACGACCATCTCTCAATATTTTTTCAAACGTTGCTATAGCTTCGTTAGATAGCCCATAAAATGAGAATGTTTTTCAAATAATTGGTTTACAGTGTCATAGTAAAATGTTGAAATAATCAACTTTGTTTATGGTGTACTCCGACGTTTTAATTTTGCTACTAAACTTTTAATCATTACGTCCAAGTGTTTAGTACTTTCAAACTTCTGAATATCATGAAATCTTCACAAACGTGTCACCTTCCAATTCAAACAGTAATCGAAGCTATTGGGTTCCTTGATATAGGGATAAATGCAAAATTATGGCCACTTTTGGGTAATTTTCTGAATTGATGATATTTTCTCATATTTGCCAAAAGCCTCCATCAATCCGTCAGATATTTATATATTCACTATCAGAACATGTAACACTATTGCACAGAATAACTTTTATTCGCCCTGAATATCCTTTTAAAAATGGTCCAAATTTGAGTTTTCAAAGTCGTCAGATTTAGGGAAAGCCCACAATTTCTTCATCAGCCTATTTAAGTCATTATGGGTTAGGCCACACCCGATCATGCCAATATCAACGCCTCTGAAGATCACTTTATTTTTGGCCCTTTTTTGAAATCTGAAAGTGGGCTCCTGACCACAGGGCTCCTATCAGAAACTTTTTAAATATATTTTCGGTGTTCTCTCCTCATGCCACACTAATCAGCTATCAACTTTTCGCCCTGAATATGCTTGCTTATAAACTCTCTGGGCATACCACAAGTTAGTACTTTTAAATCCCACAACGGATTTTCTTGACGCAATGTAGAATTAGATTTTACCGAATGAAATTGTCTACATCGGATCGTGCAGTGAAAATAAAATCGTAACTATTCAGTCTAAATCTCTTAGATAAATATATTGATTCGTACCATTACTTGTCACAACGCAAGTTGCACAAACACGCGAGCCCCCTCGGTAGGAACCGCGATGCAAGTATGCAGTTACGTCTACGAGGGCTAAGATAATCAAATAAATAACATGATAGATGCACTAGATAACAGCAATTTATGCGCATTTTTCAATTTAATCACATCAATTTTCCTATTTGTTCTAGCTATCTGATAGCCGCCGAGGGGGCCGGAACGCAAAATATTTGATTACAGTGATTGTACAGAGCCCGGCCGATAGTTCGTGCTATGTACAATCCGTGTGATTCGCAACGCCTTTGTACTTCTTAAACCTTACGAATGGCCTACAACGTCTTAAAGCGGCCCTAGAAATTAGGAAAGGATTTTTTAGCAAGTTTTATAGCTTCAAAAATACAGATTGTTACACACAACTGTAACAACGACTGTTGTTGTTGTTGTTGTTGATACAGATTGTTGTTGATTGTTTGTTTGTTTGATTTGTATAGAGCTGTAATCGCCGAAACAGGTTCATTTTGTTATGCAGTCATGCTGATAATGCTTATGAAAGTAAAATCCACAGAAAAAGAGACAGGTACAATAACATAATGTGTGAGTACTGAGTCGTATGGCTGGGTATTGGTCTCCCCTTTCTCTTTCCAAACCTCTATCATATGCGATCTTTGGCCATGTGTATCGGTCGTACATGTCCAGATCGTCACATCACTTTTACCGCGGTCGACTTCGACGGCGATGCCTTTCCACAGGCATCCAGTGCGTGACAATCTTGGCCCACCTGTTCCTGTGATACGGGCGACGACGTAGCCAGCCACCTCCCACTTCACCCTGGCTGTTTTTTCTCCAACATGGAAGTTGACTCAATGATGTTGACAGACACAAACACAAAGAAGGATGGTTTAGTCAGTTTCATCTCTATATTGTGTCAACCAAATATTATTCTTTTCATTTAATACTCATAAACCATCGTTGTCCTATAAAAATACCGTTAAAAGGTTTACAAAGAATGTTCATATTACCTGAAACTTATAGCAAATGAAGAGTGATCTTTGTCGCTGGGTCGCACCAAGAAAGCGCCGTCGGTGTTGGCTTTACGCAGCAACTCTTCGGCCTGAACGCGAGTGCAGAAGGGGTGGAACCACTCCTTGTCTTCATGTTTGTTCGGCTGGGGCACCGGTTCTCTCAGAGTTATCAGAAATTCCTAATTAAAAAATGCTTGTTTTAACTAGATTGTATAAAAAATGTTAATAATAACGTCAAATTTATTAAGATTCGGATGGTCTAGTAAACATTGAAAAGTAGTGTATTCAAAGGTCCCTCACCTGACTCCGCAATGGATGCTGCCTATAATGTGTAATCAGGCTATAAAGACTATCAAAGCATACTGTGTCAATCAGATAATATTTGAAGACGCCCCTCTCTTGCTTCAACTTGATGCGGCAGTGGTTCACCTTTCCCTGTCTCCAAAAAGACAAACAGTAATCGCCCACAAAGGTGACGCTTTCTCGTACGAGAAAAGTACCGTCACCTAGATGTGCGTGACTCTTTAGAAGCTCTTCGGCTTCCTGCCGGTTCCCCGCGAGCTTGCCGTGGAACCAACACTCGCCGAAGTGCAACTCGTCCTGAGGCACCACAGGCGCCTCAGCCTCGGCCTCCCCATCGCTCTCCGCGTCTGTCTCCGTCTGCGAGTTGTAGTGCTCCGTGTAATAAAGTTTACTCTCCGTCAGCACAAAGGCGTGGGGATTCCAATCCTTATCTACTGGATCCTCAAGTAACAGAATCCCGTTTTTGATAGACGTACGTAAATCAAGATCCTTGCCTTCTTCTTGTAAAACTGCGAATGAACTATCCTCAACTCCATCAGGCAGCTTCTTGTGTTTTAGTATGATTTTTCTGCGCAGATTTTCAGGCGACGGTAAACATGTCTCGGTTTTATCATATGGCTGAACCAGCAGCATCTCTCCGAAAACTTCTTGGAAAGCGGTCGCCATGCGGCGTTGTTGCGGTAATGTGCAGTTATCCTCAATAGAGAGTATCAGAGGATACTCAGAGGTAACGAAAGCATGCTCTTTTATTGTGCGCAAAACATCCATGAATTTAATTTTGGTGGTCAGTGTGTGGCCGTGGTAGATAAAAGGAGACCCATCCGGACCGTCCCAGCAGTCGAGCTCAATACAACGACAGCCTGCCCTCAGGCAGCGAACATAGGCTTCCAGAGAGGACTCGCTCGAGAACTGATCGCCAGTTAGATACCTAAAAGTAATCCCGGAGTTGTTGTATTTGTAGGTATAAGAATTGAAAATAGTGCAGAGTAATCTGAAAGGTAGGCCCGGTACTTACGTATTATGCGAAGACGATATCCAGTAATGGGACAATGGTCTAGTCATGTCTTGGGTCACGGTGTCATTTTTACTATCCCAGATAGTATTTTGTTTTGAGAACAACATTTCGACGAACTGCAAGAGAAGTATAGGCGTTCATTTTTATGTAATTTTTTCAGTGTCGTGTGAACACAGAATAAAACAAAAATGAACATTGTCTGATATCAGCTTTAAGCTTCGGTAAGAAACTTATACTTGGAGGTAAGTGCTTACTGCAACTACTCAGCAAGCAAACCATACCTTAAAATCATTGAAAAAATACAAAAGTAAAGGTTATTTAAAATAATAAAGTTCGTACCTCGTGCAAGGTAAAATATGGCTCATAAGTATCCCTCTGTGGATCGCGCAGGTAATCCCTGATGAACTGCGAGGCGACGGCCTCGTCATCCCCCAGCCTGTCATGTTGTTCCACACGCAGGAAGCTTTGGAACTCCCGAAGTGTAATAGTTGATCCGTTCTTGCAGTACAGAGAGTACTTGTCGAAGATGTCGTGGACATTCTGTACAAAGCATTGAAATGAATCGCCCAGCAGTGCAAAGTGTCGACTGAATAAAAAAATAAAATATACAAGCTTACATTTTCATCAAAGATTAGTTTCTGGTACAGACAAGAGAAGTCATCAAAGCCTATTTCTCCTCGCTTGTCAGTGTCCACTTCTTGAAACAAATCTCTCAGCTTGTTCGTTGATATCTTGCAGTTTATCTTCGGCAGAAACCCCTTCACTTCCTTCAAGGTGATACTAGAGCAACAAAACCTTTATAGTCTGATTGTTCTATTGAGAAAGAACACTGAATAGTTAAAACATATATACGGGTATTACTCAAAGATACTTTTACATGTAGGTAGTGTGAGTGAACATTCATATTTATGTGGTGAAAGATGATGCATAACTGTTAAATCAGAATCAGCAATAAGCACACATATTATTATCTGTGTGCTTATTTACTGGCGAAAAAGGTGGCCAGGGCCCACCCATGGATATCTGTAATACCAGAGGCATCGCAGATGCTTTGCCATCCCAGAAACAAAGTTGAAATATTGGTACCCATACCCTAAAACTGAATACCTACAGGAACGCTTTCCCAAACTCCTTTACAAAGAACTCCAATTTATTTTGGATCCAAATTCACATCATTTATTTCAAATAGGCATACTTATAAAAAGCACTTTTGAATGTCAAGAATTACAAAAAAAAAGAATTGATTCTGGCTGCCCCTTCCAAAAGGTAGCTTCAAATGGAGAAGAATGGGCAAGAAACTCCACTATTACACTTTTAAAATGTTTTACAATATCTATATGAGAATTATAGGTAAAAAGTAGTTAGAAGAATTTTATGTAAAAATAAAGCAATGACAATTAATTATGTAATGGATACATGGTGCTCAAATACTCGTATTAACAAATATTTTATAAGTAGATGATTTTCCTTGATTAGTGTGTGTTTTAAAGTAATCCCAGAAAGATAAGGTAAAGATTATAAATTAAAGAATTACATCAGCAACCAGCTATGGAGTAGGATAAAATCCTCTGATTTGTAATACTCTTGTTTACAAAATGTAATTTTAATATGAGTTTAAAATTTTATTTCATTAATATTGCAGTATATCACAAAGTATTTTGTTCTAACATTTAAAACAGTACCCCATAAAAGATGTATGTACTTTAGATAATCTGAAAAATGGTTGATCCAAACAAGCATGTTGTAGTAGAACTACATGCTTGTTATTATCCAACAAAATTAAAATGTTTTACAATGACAATACAAATTTAATAACAGCCTTGACTTATGCCAGCTTTCTAAAGTCCTAAAATGTCAACATAGCTATTAATATGAAAGTTATCTATTACAAAATTCATCAAATAATGTTTAGAAATGCAACATGTCAAGATATGTGATCTGGTTGGATGAAACCAATAGTATTATAAGATAGATTAACTCAGGCTTAGAATACCTCAGAAACCAAGCATTATAGTCAGTTGGAAAATAAAAACCAAGAGAAGCAAAAAACTGAAAATAAAATAGTAGTTCCTATCTTGAGGTTGTTTTCATGCTGCTACAAAATGCATGCTTCAACAAATAATTTTACGACAGGTAAATGAAGCGTCCTAGCTGAGCATCACATTACCTTGCAGTATAAAATACACACAATCAGTTTCTGCTATCTGCAATGTGTCTACTCGCCAACGCTACACGCTGTTGATTGTTCAAAACAAAAGAAAACTAGCAATACTATGCACTGCACTGCTAGACATACTGCACTGCTTCTTACATTACAGTGACAATAGTCTCCAATTCTACAGGCTTACCCGTTGCTGTCTAATTTTTTATGGTCACGACATTTCAAAGGCCACACTTGCGCCACCCAGCTATTATGAAGCTTAGCCCTTTTTAAGAAAAATTACAAAATATGTAATACAAAATGCAGCAGTCTTCTTATTAAATTTCACATAATCATGATTAACTTTTGTTGACTATGAACTTAAGCCTTTACTTGCCAAATAGATAAACCCAGATTTGATACGCCAAAATGAGATACTCAAATTACGATACTCAACCATAATGATGCTAGTAAAACAATGGCAACAGAAAGTTGTCACATTTGTTGTCATATAGATATATATGTACTGACAAAGTAAAATTCATTTACCACAATTTTATTTAACCTGAGTTGTTGTTTCCTTCTTCTTTTTTAATTGCCGTAGACAAAATCATTGCATAAACCTTTTTAGTTGTGTTAAGAATATTGTGTTAGAAAGCTTTATGAATCAATTGATAGTAATAAGATTTTTTCGTATGAACAAGCCTTAAGCTAGAAAAGAATTTAAAACATGGAATTGTAAGTTATATCAAATGCCAACAGAAAAAAGGATATATTTTATTATTCAATATTCACTGTCAATGGAAGTTTCGCCTACTGAAGGTTAGGAATATTTTATTAAAATTTTATAAAATAAACAAGACTTCAACTTACTTCTCGTTTGCATTTTCTATGGCGTAGAACTCTTTTCGCAGCCATCTCTCTATTTGTAAAGGATATGATGCATTGAGGGCCTCTTCTATAAGAAACCTGATTCCCTTTACCCAGGTTTCGCAGTCCTTATCCGTTTGGGCTGCAAAAGGTTAATTTCGCACAATGACTCAAATTCAAGAACATGCACATACGCATAGCTAAATAGAATTGTGTTTATGCTGCAATCATAACAATAACTTGGCAGTGGAAGTTCTATGAAATTCTCAAACTCACCAGCAATGTATGTGACAATTTTGTGAGTTTGGTATAATTAGAAATGTTTACAAACTGTTACCTGCAAGTGAAGCTACGCGCAATTTGAATTCAGTTCCATAGTAGATGGTGAAACATTTGGAGTGGTCCAGCCTCTTCACCTCTTCAGGCCACCGCTCGAAGTGTTTGGATGCCTTACCGACCCTCACTTCCTTTATGTCTCTTATGTCCAGAGCTGCTTCGTATGCATTTTTCTGCGAAACGCCTGTTCTACTCCAGATTACTTGATGGGTTTCTCTTCTTACGGAGAGGGAACGACGCTCAGGCCGTTTTCTTGGATAAAACTTAAGGACAGTGGAGCCACGTTCTATGTATGATATAAGCTGGTCTGCCTCATGTATGAGTCTATCGTGGGCCCCCCCATTATAGCAAACCGAATTCATGGCACTGCCGCTGTCACCGCCGGGTGTAACGAAACTGGCAGCGCCACCAACTACATGGGGTAATATACTTATCGGATGCACTTATGTATGAGACAATAAGTATTCTCAAGTGTTTAAAATAAACCCGTGTGGCCGTGTATCACACACACACTATGCGCTATTTTGTTTATTTCACATATCGTCCCATTCGTACGTGATTCGTACAGACAGATGTGAAAGACAGACTCAGACAGACTGACTGAGAGTGAATGCATGAAATAGTGATCGATGTACGACAGACGGACTTTCAAATACGGTTGCGTTCAGATTAAAACGTTTTCGGTCCTTCATTTTTCAAGGCTGGCAATATAATGCTCACTATTCATTATTTATTCATAAATAAAAATGACAAAAACAAAATTACACATTAAAATTAACATTAACTTTGTAATTAACTAATAATAAGTACCCATAAATTATATCGATCTCGCTCATAAGTTTACCATCATTTTGGATCATGGTTGACCAACCCCAGAAGTTACAAATTATCGCTAAGCAGCAGGGCTAGGAATCAGACCCAGAAGATCTGGGTCAATAAGGACACGACACGCCTAGTTATAAGTGAAGATAATATATTTAAGCGTGATAAAAAAAACAAGTTGTCACTTTTCATAATGAGTGTCAGATGGTTTCTTTAGCTACGCACTTGGGCGCAATTTTTAATTACCTATGTAGATGATCTGTAATTTTTCTTAGTGGGATTCCGATTTGTAGTCGATTTATTATTTAAATTTGAATACACCGGTAGGACTTCTTGAAATTCCTGAATATGATTGGTGCCTAGGTGAAGCAGCCGTGGGCGATGCATTTATTGATTATTTATTAAAAATGCGCCAGAAGCATACAAAACACAGATATTCTAAATGCCACGGCGCAGCGCAGGACACAATTATTAGTTGCAGTAATATGATCTTCTACACCTCTTCATCCCCCACTCATATTATGAACGTGCGTCACGTAGATGCAAAGAAAGCTTACGACCTTCTTACGACGCGTAAGTTTTCTTTATTCAAATTTCCTATTTAATTCAAATCAATGAATTCAAATACGTTATGATACGAACGCTTTTTTGTACTGACTCAGTACAAAAAAGCGTTAACTGTTATATGACTAATTCCACCCCGTACGGAAGGAAGGAGAACTAGGTAATACGATCTATGCGTGATTATTACTCTTGTCTTCTTGTTTAGGGGAGACCCCAAAATACTCTTGGCCAGGTTTCTATTGTTGTTCGACTACATGGAAGAGATCAATCTGAACCACTTGTATATTACAGGTCAGTGATCTGAACAAACGAACCTAGCATGATCGGATACATGCATAGGTACGTATATACTGCACATGGGTACCTATACCTAAGTAATACTTAGGTATACCCATGTTTGTACCCAAATTGTTTTGTGTAGGTACTTAGTAAGAACGCAGTCCCAGGCACGTAGGTTTTGAAGCTGTAATATTATTATGGTCTGACCGTAGATCCTAGTTTCCTAGGATCTAAAGATACCTGCCCGTGTATTATAATAATGTTCATAAACCACTACTATTGGATAACACAAAATGTTGGATTATGATCGGAAACTATAGTTCTTTAGCATCGAAATCACAGCGAACATCGAAATCGCGGTCACAGCCTCAGACGTCGGGGTCACCAATTCACCATGACCAATGACCAATCCAGGTTTCCGAAAATAATTATTGTGTGTTAAGAGCGAGCGAAGTGGCCTACAAAATGTCAGCTCCCCGCCTCGAATACCTTGGGTATTGTTTTGTCTATTCTTATGGAAATAGTAGGTAGCTAATTTGCCCACTTATGCGGGAAAGCTTGCTTAATTGCACAGCGATAATACTTAGGTACCTACTACATTGAATAGAGCCGTTTCACCTGATTATTTTGCGTATACTTACTGTTACTACAGAAGATTAAAATTCAAACACAAATATATATAGGCCGGGCGAAAAGTTTCTGCTGGCGGGAAGGGATTGTGTTGTTTTCGTCGTGTTTGATGAGAGGGGTAGGCAAGGAGGCGCGGGAGAAACTTTTTTTCTGGCTTAATGCGCCCCCTTAACTTAAACTAGGTATATATTAATTGATTAGAGACTCATAGTTTTCAGTAGAACGTAATTTAAGCTGGTAGAAAAGTATTATAGCAATAAATAGACATGTTTATTTTTCGAAGATTTCAGTGTCTCATTCTGTCGTTTCGTCATTTTTATTCGGACAAAAGTAGTCGGATAGTTATTATTTTAGGCAGTACATTTAATATTTTAAGTAAAGACAATTCCAATTTTTTTCGTCGAAGCTTTTATTACTACCCTTAGACTAAATTACCACGTAAGTCCAAAGAATGATGATTTCATGAAACAGTTATTCTTTGGACTTGCATGGTCATAGAGGGTTGTGTTGATGACTTTAATGATTATAATTCTGTAAATACATGTTTCTTACGGCCGCGATTCATATATCAACCTACAACTTAATACTGACCAGCAAATTCCAAAAAACCTAAAAAAAAAAAAAATGAATTTCGCGGGCTACCCTGGCGCATTCGCCTTAAGTTTTCACGGTGAGATCACTGCAGAATAGATCAGCTGAGGCTACCTTACTACATAACGAGGTCTCAAGTGAGGTGCGGAAGTGAGGATACGACTTGACGCTCTAGTTCGGCATGCTTTCAATTATGTACTCTGAAATAATAATTAATTGCATAATCCCAGATATAGGAAATAGGATAAAAAAACCACAGTAATTTAAACATTTTATTTGTTAGAAAAAAATATACACTTATAGTTATCTCAAAATATTTTTATTCTCCAGTGTTCATCTCTACATAGATCGGAATTTGCGAATTCAACCATTGAATTTCTACGGTACACTTGTATGAATAAATATCAGAACATACCACCTATGCAGCTAGGTTCAGGTAATTTAATAACCAATTGCATTTTTATTAATTAATCAGGTTGTTATTTATGTACACTGCATTTTAATTCTGAATAAACCCATAATTATTTTAGAAAAAAAAAATTACAACCTGATACTGACATGCAAATTGCATAAAACTGCACAATCATGTATTCATTCTTCAATTAAAATCAATATAAAAAAGAGGATCTTTAGAACGGAGTAACATTCTTTAATAAAGTTGAGTAGTAAAAGAAAAAGCTTACCCTGATTTAACATGGGAGTCGTGTACGTTACCCCAGCAAGAAAGTGTCTCCTAGAGTTATAGGAGTAGAACGTATAATTGGTGCCTTATCTGCTGTAAATGTACCCACATAAAAAATTTGTGCCCCCTGTCGTTTTGGAAAAACACGGAAAAACGATTCTTGCTGGGGTAACGTTTTTCTAGCAGGAAAATTCTAAACGAATGAACGGAGAGAGAAAAATTGTGCATGGCCAGAGAGCTTATATGTGTGCCAAATTGTGCCCCCAAAAAAAAAATCTGTGCCCCTTCAGGTTTTCGAGATATTGCATTTCCTGCTAGAGTAACGTTTTGATGAATCGTATATCTCTACAACCAGTGCATGTGCCCCTGTAGAATAAACATACACGAGTAGCTCTTAATGTGTGCCCCTTAGTGCCCCAATTACATTTAAGAAAATATTTATAGTTTTCAAGTTATAGCGGTTTTATGAAAACCCGAAAAAACATCGCAGCGCCTAAATTAGACAAGAAACAAGTTCGCTGAAAACTATATTCGGTCCTTCTTGACGCTAATAATAACCATACAAAGTTTCAAAACTGTTCAAGCATGCGTTTTTGAATAATCTTGCTAAAAGTCAAAACGATGGTGTCATAACTTTGACAGGAAAATACAAGGATCCGGCTCAATCCCAGATGTGTAGGTGTAAACCAAAATCTGTGATTTTTTGTGATGCGAATTTACTAATTATATGTTAGACTTAGATGAAAAACTGATCTGTGATTTAAATAATAATGACTACACAACATACAAATAATTTCTAATATTTATAGGTAGGAACTTTGATTTGTGATTTGATGCAATAATTACTTTAAGAATTAAAATTAAGGGAATAAAAATAATAATTTCCACATTAACAAGCTGTTTCATTTATTATAGTCACAAGGTGCATTTAATATATTTTTAATTAGGCCCGAAAACTTTTGAACGCGACTGTACGGACAACAGCTTACGTATAATACGTCCAATAAAGAAGGTCATCGATATGTATGAATCAGTCGCTTTTTAGTAGTCATTGGAATTTGGTCGGATAACCAGCCGTTGTTTACATATTTTGGTTTTTTGTTTATATTTATTTAATGCGAAACATTCAAAGCTGAATATTTTGACCATATATTTTTGACTAAAGGCACATGATTTTGGTTTACACCTACAGATCTGGGATTGAGCCGGTTCCTTGTATTTTGCCGTTTGCCGTCAAAGTTATGACACCATCGTTTTGACTTTTAGCAAGATTATTCAAAAAAGCATGCATGAACAGTTTTTTAACTTTGTATGGTTATTATTAGCGTCAAGAAGGACCGAATACAGTTTTCAGCGAACTTGTGCCTTGTCTAATTTAGGCGCTGCGATGTTTTTTCGGGTTTTCATAAAACCGCTATAACTTGAAAACTATAAATATTTTCTTAAATCTAATTGGGGCACTAAGGGGCACACATTAAGAGCTACTCGTGTATGTTTATTCTACAGGGGCACATGCAATGTTTGTAGAGATATACGATTCATCGAAACGTTACTCCAGCAGGAAATGCAATATCTCGAAAACCTGAAGGGGCACATATTTTATTTTTGGGAGCACATTTTGGCACACATATAAGCTCTCTGGCCATGCACAATTTTTCTCTCTCTGATCATTCGTTTAGAATTTTCCTGCTAGAAAAACGTTACCCCAGCAGGAATAGTTTTTTTCGTTTTTTCCAAAACGACAGGAGCACACATTTTTTATGTGGGGGCACATTTACAGCAGATAAGGCACCAATTATACGTTCTACTCCTATAACTCTAGGAGACACTTTCTTGCTGGGGTAACGTACACATGGGAGTCTAGGATTCCGCAGACAAATAATACATCATTCGAAAAATACGTATTTTATATACTTTATTAACTTTATGGGTGGATCACAATAATAGGATGGACGAATTGAGCGTGATGTACTTAATTGCACAGTGCTTAGCAACATAATTTTAAACGTTAAAACTTAGCCAAAGCTCTGTTCGTTTACCCTGCCTTAACATCTATATATATTAATTAGCGCTGACTAAATTTTAAATAATTTACCGTTTGATCGATAGAAATGATTTACTTACATACATTCGATTAGACTAATGCAATGTCTGTCTGCGGAGTCCAAAAACAAAACAAACAACGTGTTCGATAATGCCTGTAGAGTCGAGACATTACTGAACACGGTAAGGAGAAACGGTCGCTGGCAAGAAAATGTTATGTAGAATAAAACTGCAACGACGTGATCATGAGGGTAGGGCGGACACTGCGCGTCGTCCGCGGCCATATAAAAGGGTATTTATTGCCATAGATTTATTATTGCGATCTTTCTGACCTTGCTAACATTAACAGACCCGGCCGTCGCACCGCCCAGCCCTCAACACATACAAATTCAGATCTACGTGACGTAACAGTAACTATACTAACAATGTGTACGCACGTGCTTTCAGATAATTAACACATCAAGGCGGAATGCTTTTAACATTAACCTTCTCTGTTCTGGCTGAATAGAATAATATACTCACCAAAACAAAAATGATCAAATAAAATCACCGCTACAAAGACAAATCTGTTTAATTACTAGAAGCACGCGTGTATTGCTGTTTCTCGATACATTAAAAGACGACACAGCAGGGAGCCCGCCGCGCCGCCCCGCACAGTACCCAGTTACACACTGCTCAATTCAGAATTTAATAAAAACAGTCGTTTGATAGCTCTCATCATTTGTTGTTGTTAGTTTGGAATGTTTGTGGCGTTTGTTCAGGCGGCTGATCGTAACGGTACATCGACAAGGCCCTATACAAAACTATATTCAGACACAAAGTTTTAATTGGGAGTGATAGTAGTTATGGAAATTACATTGTAATTCCATATTTCTGTTTATAAAAAAAAAATACGCTTCTAAAGCTACGGTTTCCCAGAAGAGCGGTGGTCGCACTTAACGGCGGCAGTGACGGCTGTCATAAGAATGATGACAGCGATAAAGATTTAAATCGTTAGATTCGCCCTATCGCGTCAGAAGATTGACACCTCTGACACCCAAGGACGCAGTGACTTGACTGTCATGGAAACGTTATTTAATGTGTGAGATCACTCTTCTCCGTATGGACACTTTCGCGTGACTACGGCGAGAGCAAATGTAGCGATTTAAATATGGGCAGTGAGGTTTAACTTAATGTCAAATACTGCTGTAAATGACAGATTTTCATGACGGCCGTTATAATATGACGGAACCGCTTTTCTAGGAAACCAAAGCTTAAGTGATTTCGATATTCATGTTACGGATAACTAATTTTTTAGATAAATAATTTTAACAATCAATACAACCCACAAATGTGTAAAAATATCGAATCATTTGTTACGTGGCGCAGTTATTGAGAAGCGTTCTAGGGGTCGAGACCGCCTCCGAAATGAGATCGCGTTACAACCCAGAGTTAGGAATCGTCCTTGAAAAGCAATGTTACTCTGACTGCTCTGTCGTGTCATACTAAACTAGACGAGAGAGGAAGGAAAGGGCGACAGGCGCCTTGTTCACTAAGAGTTTGCTATTTTTGGTAATCCCACTGATGTGTTGTGCCCCAATAGGGGAAAATTAACAATTTGATATCGCCACTAGTTCAATAACTGCCATCAAAATACATAAGTTGTACGAAACCAGCACAAAAATCGAGATGCACCTACAACAATATTTTATTCGCGGATGACAGAATTGAACACAAACCGACACGGCGGCTTCACATTACAATTGTATTAACATTTATAAGTCCTTTACCGGAATACTAACATCGTCAAAAAATGCACATGTAACGCAAAATACTATATTCTTGACATGCGACAGACTCAAAAGAGTCCATATTGAATACTATTATAAGTTTTTTCGCTTAATGGAAGCATGTTAAGAACAACCATACTGATCAAATCGATGAAGGCAGCCAATGGGACATTATTACTTGATTTATTGCAATGTGTAGCCGTTTGGCGTCGCAGTCAGTGGCTAGGGCCCGGCGGCCGCCGCCTGCATGACCTCATCGAACGCCTGCTCGAGGCAATGCTTCAGTTCGGCGTAGGACACAACCAGCACGCTTTGTTCGTCGCGAGACATCAGCTCCACCTGAAGGAAGTAAGTGTTCACAACAGTGAGATGTACAGTAGAATATGATGAAGAGGGTCTTTAGATGATAACTTTAATCAATGGTATAAGTACCTATAACTCATCGTCATACCTTAGCAGTAGTGCCGCCGTCGAGTTGGTTGAGGCAGTGTGCCAAATGTGCCTGGTCCAGCCAAGGTCTTCCATCGTCAGACACCGAGTGGAACAAGTAGTCCCGGAACAGCTTCAGCATGTACCGGTCCCCAGTCTCCGACCAAGACGCGTCTAGATTCAACCTAAAAATAGTCGGCAATGTTAATACATCGCTGACTGAAAAAATGAGAGTAATCTTTACTCTCATTTTTTCCCTAAATAAACTGGGATAAGGGCAATCAATATGCATACCTTCTGAAACATAATTCAGACATTTTATTAATACCTACGGACATAAAACAACCTTCTTGGACGACACTGTCATATGACACGACGAAGGGAATCATGGTGAGGAAACACGGATTTGGTCTAAAAAAACACCAATCAGCTTCGAACATTGTAAGAAAAGAGTCTTATTCCCAGCGATGGGACAGTTATCGTTATTATTTCTGTCAGTCCGTCCGTTTTTCAACTAAATAATTTCTACACCATGTTACCATTTATCCACGTGATGTTTATTTTAACTTAGACCAGGGGGCCTAAAAAGGCCA
This sequence comes from Luperina nickerlii, assembly GCA_963855955.1. Taxonomy (NCBI): domain Eukaryota; kingdom Metazoa; phylum Arthropoda; class Insecta; order Lepidoptera; family Noctuidae; genus Luperina; species Luperina nickerlii. Next base: position 8,867,363 of record OY979662.1, read on the forward strand.
CTTTGGCAGAATCATAAAAGGATAACATTATGAATCATAATATGGCGAAGACAATCCGTGTGTTTCTTTTTTTCGCTGCACTACGTAGGTATAATCAAAGAGATTGGGATTGGATTTGGATTGATTGGTATTTTAGCACAGACACAAAAAATAACTGAAAAATCCTTCACCAATGGGATTTGATACGATTAGCTTAACAGTTAACTGTCTGTGTCTTTTATTATTCTGCCAAAGTGCCCTTTTTAGGCCCCCTGTTCTGTGGCTAGGTTTTCGTTTAGCCCACGAAAGTTAATGCTATTAGTTTACTAGTCTATATACTAATACTCCCAGAAGATAGTTCGAAGATCGCTAATCGGTCGCAATGTGACATACAATAACGTGCAATTTAGAAATCACAATAGGATAAATGCAGATAGGGATAGGTCATCGCCGCAGATCACAGTGATCATTTCCTGTGCTTGATTGGATGCACGCGATGAAATGCAGCTGGTGCTTTAGTAAGGCATTCTATACCTATTCAGAGGGGCCCGTCAGGGCCGAAGCCTGCCGAGTTAGCGGGATTGTCCGATAGGTTTACTGCTGGCTCGGAGCATAAAGGGCTAAGGAAGGAACACGGGTGGGTTTTAGTCAGTAAGAGTCTGACACTCCCTTCCGCTCCACCCAGAGCGGGAGGGGTCATTTGATGACGTCCTATTCTAAAAAAAAAAAGCATTCTATACCTACAACGTTATTGTTATTCTGCCTACACGATACGAATATATTTTCACGGACAAAGACAAGCACAAACATAATCAGCCCATAATATTCTTAATGCTGGGACACAGGCCTTCTCTCTGTGAGAGTGGGCCGTCCACCACGCAAACCCAGGGCGGATTGGTGGATGTCACATGTCATCGTCCCTCACCAAGTTTTCCTTCACCGTTTTGAGAGGTATAGAAATTTAGCTGTACGTTGAAGCAACTATCGAACTAGTTGATAAGGTCCAAGTTGGGCAGAAAACCGCTTAGTGTAAGTCTGTCTCAAAAGGGGATATTTTTTCTGGGTACTATTATGAACATTCCTGTTGTTTTCTTGAACATAGGCAGATTATAGCCCAGTCCAGTGCGCCAGACTACACTGACTGTCACTCACTCGGGCCTCTCGTTAACAACTCCTAATTTGATGAGTATGCGTAGCAGTCTTCCATTGTCAATCTCGCGAGCCAGTTGGTCCTCAAAAACATCAGCGCGTCGCTCCAAGGCCTCCACCTATAATCACATTAGTATTATTCCACTGCCTTTTAATAACTATATTAATTTTCTTCCTTCTTTAACTAACGTGTACAACACATGTTTAATTTTACCTCAAGTTATCCCGCCCGTAATATCTCATTAGACAGGAATTTACTAACAATAATGACACAAATTCGACTAACTATTAACTATAAATAACAGAGGTTGCAACATAAAATGGTCAAACGATTTGTGATTAAATACAACATGAATAAAAGCAAGTAAATGCTCATTAACACTTATATTCTAGTGAGTCTAACTACATGTGAATTAACGACTACAGTAACAACATAAAAATGCATTAATCAAGAGTAGTAAGTATTACCTGTGCGTAAGAAATCTAATTTCACAGAGAAAATGTGAAACTTATATTAATATGGAACATATAAATTTACCTGAGTGTAAAACCTTGCCCCTATCATCGGCATGAGATCAGTGACGGAGCGGCGAGCGGTCGACGACGATAATAAATACCTAAATGGAATTTAACATAATACAGAAACAACAATCTCAAGTGTTGCAGTCATAGTTTGTACAGTTATAATGTCACATAATAGAGGGCACGCATACGGGTAATATATGAGGTTGAAACATCAAAAGTCAAACCTGAAATCACAACTTTTACTATGGGACCAAACCTGAAATCGCGAAATAAAAAAACAGCTGTTCCCTACATTTTGACGAGTTATACGAACATAAATGTAGGGAACAGCTGATTTTTTTCGCGATTTCAGGTTTGGTCCCATATTAAAGTTGTTCATAATGACACAACACAATGACCTCTTCAGAGGTTGTTAATGTTTTACAAATAATCCTGTATATAGGGCCTGGTCACAAATACCACAACCACACCACAACGAGAAAACGCGGTCGGGCGCTAAGGCCGTTTACACATTATGGCGCCGCCGCACGCCGCGGCACCTGCATCTACGGCATAATGTGTAAACGGCCTAATTTGTATGAAAATGAATAGTTTATTCACTCTGACCACATTTTGCCGTCAATATCAACCGTGTCGGCGATCGATACCAACCATATCGCAGTCACAACGCAGCCTCAACGATCTGTCCGTTTGCAAACACTAGCCATAACGTAACCGCATCGCAACTACTAGCGACAATGTAACTGCACGAAGTTGCAGCAAAATTATTCACATGTAACCACTGCTTGCCAACATTTTGTCGCTGTGATATGTTGTGGTTTTGGTACACGTAAACGGGCCCTTAGTGTGTTCTGTGCACTATTTGAGTGCTAATATCTTTGAAATGAAAGTACTAGTTATTCTTCTTCAGCATGGGTTCGAGTCGCTTTACTAAGCTAGCTACTAAAGCTACGAAACCAGTTCCGGCAGACTTCGGGGCGATTGTAGTCCGACACGGTGACTGTTGGTTTCTGATATTAACCTGCCAATGTCAAATGATAATAACCTTTCTTTTCGCCTCATACGAAAACAAGACAAGTTAAAGAGGTTGTTATTCAGGGAATGTTGCCCAAATTATAAGCAAATGTATTGGAAGTTAAATAGGTCTTGATGTGTAGGTTGCTGATATAGTTAACAAGGGGGCAACAATATGGTTGCTGTAAGATTTTCCTTTTTCATAACACCCAACAAGACTTAAGTAACTGGTCTATCCGATAGTAGCAAACAAAATAAATGATTGAAGAATGCGTGATGTTATTAAATAGGTATTTTTAAACTTTCCTCCGCTATCGAATTTATTTTAAGGCTAGCTTACGACATTTCACTTACTTCATTTGACTAAAATTGGAAGAGAAGCCAACAAATTATATAAGTCATGGTGGCAAAAGAGTTATTACTATCATTATGAAGGGTAAACACTAAGGTCCGTATTACAGCACCTCACTCAAGACTCAAGCAATACTTTGACTACCTCCCCTCACGTTCTCGTTATCAGCCATGTTATTGAGTCTATCGGATATTAATTATTCTATAATTGTAGTAAAAAGTGAAGATATTATAAAAGTCATATAATGTGATTAACTTTCCGTAAACTGTGTGACTCTGCGAAGTGAACCTTCATATACAAAGAACTGAATCATTAACGGTCATTAGCACATAAAGATACTGGACTTCTTAGCAAGCAAATACCATTTTTGCTGTTCAAGAAGTATCGAATCTCATAGTATGGAAAATTAACAGTCGCAAAAAGGTGCTTAGGTACTTGATCTCAGTAAGGCCTTCGACACCGTGTCCATTTCTACACTTTTACTCAAACTGAAGAGAGCAGACGTCAGAGGACTGCAGCTTGATCTTTTCAAAACTTATCTGACAGATAGACTGTAAATGGTGAGAATTGGTGACCATTTTAGCGACGAGCTTCCGATTTTTTATGTTGCCACAGAGCAGTATACTCGCCCCTACGCTGTATCTCACCTTTTTAAATTACCTTTGCAATCTCAACATTCCAAAAACCCAAAAGTGTTTTATATTGTACGCTCCAAAACCATAAAAACATGATTATTGTGATACTTAAATAGGGAGTTGAAACTGTCTCTCCTAAATACAGATTACTGAGACCTAGGTAGAACAGGAGCGCTTCACCCAACGATCCGTGTGTAGGTAGGTACATCTTGTAATTAATAATGCATGCATGTTTGTAAGTTCCTCATGTACTACAAAACCTTTGTGTGCCTAAACAAATTATAATATTATATTATTACTCAAAACCAGTTTCAACCAATCCAATTAATTTAAACTAGTTTTAAGTAATGCTCGAGATTCGGGTGAGGTTCTGTAATACGAGCCTTATTATTATCCCTAGAATGATGTTTGTGCTAAATGATATTAGTGAAATATCGTGTAAGTGGAAGCAAGAAAAAGAAGTAAAGAATTTTTAGATCAAAATTCAAGAAAAACTGTTCGAGATTATTTCGCAATTTTTCTGATATACAATTAAGTATGTACGTGTGAGTTTGGTGGTCATTGTTGGCTAAACAAAAAAGAATTTAGAATACAATCAAATGTGAAATAATCTCCCTAAATCATGCTCAATCGAGGAAAGTTTTGCAGGTAAGGCTAGATGATACTGTAACGATTTGGTCATACAGTATAAGGTTCTTTAGGTCGGCGGAGTATGTTCGTGCGACGAGTTCCATGGAGGCGGCGAGGTTGTCGCAGTGGATGGTGCGGCAAGCTATCGCTAAGGCGAGCCGACCCAACGCCGTCAGGTCGTCTTGTTGAGCCTGTCACACAAAATAAATTTGCTGTTGCATACATTTTGACTGCGTAGGTATTTCACTTTTCTATGAAACAGCTGATTTTTGTTTTTATAACCTACGAAAGATTTCTTCGGGGGTTTAGAAACATTTGCTGAATTCATGGTTACACTTTCTTACCTGCGCAACGTCGTTAGTGTTAGCATGAAGGGCGTCTGTGACGCCGGACCACGACACACGGACGCGGCAACCATTTATGACCACCTTGGTAGGTTCGAGGCTACGGAAAAAAGGGTTCTATTAGGTGTTTCAATAAAACAAGATACATACCCACACACACGACTTTTTCCCATGAAGATAGGCAGAAACTACAGAACACCACCTGCTACGATTCTTAAATATTTCTTTTGCTCTGTTTAAGTTCGCACTTCAGTAAAACAAGTTATAGTTTTCAATTAAATTCTTAAAGTTTTGGCTTCACCAAAGAGTGTTCGATGATTTTGCAGGGGTATGGGATGATTGGTCGGTTTTCAATTAAGAATATTATCAATTGTCAGGCAACCCTGGATCAGTGTTTATAGTTTTAAATTTTATGTACTTATACAAGGTATTCGGTCAAGGATTCAAGACGAAGTGACCTGTGATTGCCATAAGAGAGGACGTTATTATTACGTTAGTATGACCACCACTAGAATTCATAATTTGTTGTTCAGTATTTAAGTTTTTTCTCTGTTAGTGCTTGGCCAGACTGGCAGCGCGAGGCGGGAAACGGCGCGGCTTAACTCTGAGATGGTTCTGAGTGTTGTCGTGACCAGTGTTTGTTAAAATATAATATGGATGAAGAAGACTTATTTTTATTAGAAAATTTTTACTTTAAATGGGAAATGCTACAAGTGAAAATATATAAATAATAATAATATATATGTATATATAGGGTGTTTGGAAGCTGAGTGCAAAGCTTTAAGTGAATAATAATAGTTGACACCATTTAGAGCATCTTTAGCCATACATGTCTTAGACGAAGTATGTTTTTTTATTTTTTTCTCTATTACAGTTGGGATGTTATTTTTGACTAATAGTTTGCAGTTAAAATAAAAAAAAACATACATCGTAAGACATGTATGACTCAAAATGCTGTAAATGGTGTCAAGTCAAACCCCCTGTATAATAATTATTCTTTCCTTTGTAAAATATGCTATATATATATAAGTATATATTCAATTCTGACTCCATCACAACGTGCGCGGTCAGCTCGAATTAGTTTGAGATCCCCGCTCCCCGCGCGGGCCGCCCGCGCACTCACTGCAGCCACTTGTATGAATGAGCTATGGCCTGAGTTGCCCACGCACTCCCCGCGCCAATCAGCCCGCGCCGCTCACCGCGTCCGCCCCGCGTCCGCGTGCCCACTATGAACGCAAATGAAGTTCTTAATTATGTTTGAGTACGTCACGCCGCGCCCGCGTTTGCAGTCTGGCCAAGCACACACGGGCTTTTTGCTCACGTGTTTCATTCTGGTTTACCAGACTAGAGACTAATATTATAAATGCGAAAGTGAGTCTGTCTGTTACTTCTTCTTAAACCGCTGAACCGATTTAGATGAAATTTGGTATAGAGATAGTTTGAGTCCTGGGAAAGGATATAGTTTTTATCCCGATATTCCCACGGGATCGAGGCTTCTGCGGATGAAACCGCGGGGCGCTGCTAGTATTCTATATTGCACCGGTAAAAAAACTACGCAAAGATTTTGAGCAGTTCTGAACTTGAAATTCTCAATTAAGAAACCGGGTGTAAACCTGAAAAAGGACCACGAGCAAAAATATGATGGTGAACGGACATTTAGGTAGAGAAGAAAATGCAAGTGCTTCAAAGTGTCAGGAGTTATAAAGTTGGTGTATGACGTCGGGTATTGTACCTGCACGCAAGTCCGGCGGTGTGTACAGCTCTTAGGGCCGAAGTGAGCTGTACTATGTGACTCCACAACACGGCTTCGGGCAGCAAAGCACCGCTCGCCACCGCACGGAGCATCGCGTTTTTCTGTTCGTGTTGAATCAATTTTAAAGAGGTTTGAAAGCAGCGTTGCCAGATTTTTTTCCGGCAAAGCGGGATTTGAAACCCTTTTGAGTATAAAAAGCAGGTTTCTTTCGTCGAAAGCCGGACAAAAGAAAAAATCGTAACTAATTGTCCGACCGTCGAGAGAATGCGTCCCTTACACCTATCATTGCGAAAATTCTAGTAGCTAATAAAGATCAAATTCGCAAAACACGTATTAGTTTGTATAAAACCGACAGGTGTAAAAAACGCATTCTCTCAACGACCGCACTGTAGATTAGTTATTTTTTCTACTTATGTTTCAAATTATGTTTACAATGATGATAGATAGTCACAGAAAATTTATTTTAATGAAAATATGTTACTTTACTATTAAAAAAACTCAAACTCAAAGCATTTATTTCAATTAAACCAGTTACAGGCACTTTTGTATTGTCAATAAGTCGGTCAGTCAGAAAATATAAACCTAGTTGCCCATTCCAAAGCGTAGGTACCTATGGAGAAGAACGGGCAAGAAACTCTATGGACACTCTTTTAAATTATATGTTTAAAAAAAATATTAGTTACATCACTAAAGTTGAATTTATAATAATAATTTTTAATATGTGAGAGCGATGTTAAAAAAGACGTACGCGTTAAATAAAAGCGTCCAGAGTACTACAGCGAATAGTAAGAAAACAACAATCCAAAATTAAAATAATTAAAAATAAGCTGAGGCAGCTAAGTGATGACCAGCCTCAACTGACGGTGCCCGTTCACGAACATGACGCATAGATCATCACCATTCAGCTCAACCATTTTGAAGGGAGCTAAATGATCCAACACACACGCCACCGTCAGCGAGACATTTGTGTGAGCATGACATACTATCAGCCGCCAGGGCACATTCAAGTCAATGAAAGACATATTACCCGGTAAATGGTACATAGGGACTCACATCTGTGCTATGCAATTATACAATAAGGAAATTGAGTTTATACAAAGCAAAGATATTCTTACAATCTTCAGCAGCTCCAACAGTATTCTCAAGTGTTAATCAATTAGATGTGGTTGTGGAACAGGACCAGCATTGAGCCAGGCATTTTTATCAGCGATTTAATCCCCTAACTTATAATATGCCTGACTGCATAATATGCGTTTTATACAAGACTTGAATTTTGTCTCATTCAGATGAAGGATGTGGGGAGGTATTTTATTATAACATTTTAAATAGTACCACATAAAAGATGATTCTACTTTAGTCAGTCTGAAACCTGGTTGAACTAATAGGTCCCTATTTCTAGTACTATAATTATGTCTTTCACCTCTTTTACTAAAAAGATCTAAATTTTCCTTACATATATGATGTTTTCGTAGATATATTGACAAGGCATCGTCATGATGTTAATTTCCTTAAAAAGTTCCCTTAGAGAATCGCACCTGCGGAGATTATATATGGCTCTGATGGCTCCTGCAGAATAAAAATAGAATCGATGTCTGCAGCCCGTCCCCAAAGTAAAATACCGTAAGACATGATACTATGAAAGTAACTAAAATAGACTAGTCTCGCGGTATCTACATCTCATATTTCTGACTGCATCATATTTCTGACAGCATAAGCTGCTGAACTTAGCCGTCCTGCAAGAGATGTTAAATGAGGACTCGTATTTTAGCCTTGAGTCGAGCGTGATCCCTAGGAAAACAGTTTTATTGACGAATTCTAGTTTCTCTTCATTCAATATTATCTCACAATCACTAACCCTTGACATTTGGTAAAGAAAATATTATGCCCTTAGTTTTCTTTCCATTTAATACTAAATTATTAGCAATGAACCAATTCTGGACCTGCAGTAGGTCGTTATTTATTTCGTCAAAATTTGTAGCACGTCTATTTACCTTAAAAATTAAGGAAGTGTCATCAGCAAATAACACCATTTGTGGTTGATTTTTTTAATAAATGGAGAAGATCATTAACGTACACTAAAAACAGGAAAGGACCCAATATCGAGCCAGCCTTGTGGCACACCCATTTTTACTGTTAAACCATGTGAATTGACACCATTTATTTGAACTGGCTGTTGTCTACCATTTAAATAAGAACTAACTAAACTGAGCTCAAGTTTTCCAAGTCCGTAATGCTCAAGTTTTAAAAGCAAGGTTTCGTGATCAACGCAATGCCTTGGAGAGGTCACAAAAGATTCCTATGGCGTCTTGGGCATCTTACCACGCGTTAAAAATGTGTTTTAATAAGGTTACACCGGCGTAGGTCGTACAACGTCCTTTGGTGAAACCATACTGTTGATCGTAAAGGATTTTAAATATAACAATAACTGTCTGGTTTAGCCTGTAAGGCTTTAAGTCTTCAGGGGAATATAATATTATACGAGGGTGACACTGAAAGCTCTTAGAAAACCAAAAACTGAACAAATTAGCAAGTTATTAGTTTAATTATATCTTTTAAAAATAGTGTCCATTCATGGATTTAAAACACACCACTTATGATTCGTAACTATGTAACGAATTATAAGTGGTGTGTTTTAAATCCATGAATTGATTTATCATCAGTTAAAACCTATGTTCATGCAAAACAGTCGGATTTTTTGACTTGGTCAGATAACACCTTTGTCCACTTAACCCTTCAATTGTTAGTGTACCACTCTGCAGTAAGTTTTTCGATCGAAATTAGCGTCATGAATTATTTTGTCGACGTACTTACTTTTCCCTCAGCCAACTCAAAAATATTAATAAAAATGCGCACCTCAGACTAATAAAAGTTTTTTATTGGACTAAGATGCCCACTTTCTTAACTTTGAGTGCAAAAGGCTCATCAACATATTTGTAAAACAGTTAAGGAGCTCATTCGTCGCAGCTAACCTTATCGAGGTAAAAATACGTTATTCTGATTTACAATCTGTTGACTACACTAGTGTTTTTTTTTTTTAATAAATTGTCAGTCATGTTATTATTATGTCAAAGCCAACGAATTGGATTTTAATGAGTCATTCAATATGTCCCCATTGGATACTCCCACTTGTTATATTAACACTATGGTAAATATGAGTCAATTAAAATTCTGTTAAGAACTGACACACACAAAAGCGTGGCGGCAAAAATCGGACATTCCAGTTTTGCGTCGCACCGCTTTTATGTATAGAGAGTCACGAGTATAAGTATGTATACACTTGGGTTTATGCAAAGACGATTTTCTCCTTTAGTTTTGTATGTAATTTTATGTTATTACGGACAAAGTATTTTCGAACCCATAGGTTTGTGTAAAGTGTCGTATTTCAACGTTGCATTCGTTATTTCACGAATAAATCGCAATTGAAAGTTGCCAAGTTAGTGCTCGTGACTGTACTTGCACTGAGCTATAAACCAAGACCTACAAACCTGATGAGTATATGGACGGGGTGCATCCGGGTCGGAAGAGAACGGGTCGTGGAAAGCGCCATTAGCGTCGTTGCTCGAGTTGCCGGCTCCACCGGACAAGTATTTGTTCATCAGTGTCGTGCACGCTGGGTGGTAGGTATAAACTAACACCATCGCTGTCGTACGAAAAACATGTTTTATAAAAACTGCTACTCCTAGCCATACTGCGAAGATATTCCTAACTGCTAAACGTGATTGACTTACGAATAGTAAACTTGTAATTTCTCATTAGCAGTCCGGAGTCTGGAATTTGTGCCTGGTGGTGGCAATAGGATCGCCCCTCGACTTAAACATAACTGGTGAAATTTGGGTGTACTAAGGGTATACATCCGCCTAAACCCTTCGAGGAAACCATAAAGTAATCGCGCCTAATGTTCTATTATGAATAGTAAACAAGGAGTAATATCGCCATGATCACCAAGTTTAGCTTAAGAACTGTTCGCAGTTTGTTGTAGTCATCATCATTGCCAGCTCTGTTCCACTCACTGCGGAGTACGGGCCTCCTACCTCTTGTGCCATGCTTCCCTGGTCGTTGTCTCATCATTTGTTGTAACAACGTCCAGGAAAATATTTACCTATTCTCTTAAAATGGTTAATTATTACATTTCATTCATCACCTTTATAAAACTTGCGTTTATTTCATTTTTTACGGTGTACGGTGACAACTTTTAATTGACGCCATATATCTGATCAAATAAACTTTAAAATAAACAAAGTAAGAACAAATGCGGCATAACGTTAATACTTTGTTTGGTACTAAATTAGCAACAACCGATGGCATTGTGGCGTGCGTGGCTACACTTCAGTGCAATTATGAAGAAACTGTGAAGACAATAGCATACAATTGACTGAACTGTCACAGAGCAATTATGTGCAATTGATATTGTGCAGTCTGCTATGATGTCTCTTGATTACGGTCTTGAGTCTATTTATTTTTCTGCAGGAAAATTACATATTAATCATGAAAAGTATTATTTGGTTTGATTTTATTAAACCCACAAAAGCTGAAGGGGCCAGGACCCCAGCCGTGGGCCGAGTTCAGGACCTATTTTACAGTCACATTATTAATTTACTAAAGTATACTGATAGGTGCCAATGCTACGCGTTACTCAGTAACGGTTGCGGAGGTGAGACTGGCAGTCGTTCCATGTAAACTACTGGTAATCCGATCCCAATAATGTTGGCAAAAGGCTGGGTTAGGCAGATGATGGATGATGTTTGGAATCTGGGAATTCGCTGGAATCGTACAGCGTAGGGCTGGTCGTTGAAACAATACTTAGAGGAGGTCTATGTTTACTAGTGGATGTCTTTCGGCTTAAGGATAATGATGCTGAACAATGTATTCTTATTGAAAACTAAGAAAGCTTTTCGTCTGTCTGTTTAGGACGATTGGAAACTTGGTAACTGATTGACTAATCTAAGAGTCAGTTTATAAAATCATCTTTTCCAAAATTCCATGTATACTTTCGCAAAACAAAAAGCGATTTGTCCAATTATTCTGCGACATATGCGTGCATACTCACAGTGGTCTCCAAACGCCTTGGTAGTGAACCAATCGTGTAGCTTAACAACGTTGGGATGGTCGATCTGTTTCCACATCTCCAGGCGCTTAGTGACGGAGGTGGAGTAGGAGTGCAGGCGCCGCAGAGCGTAATGTTCACCAGTCTGCCTGTGGGTCGCGCGGTATGACGTCGCGATGGCGTGCGGCGCTGTACTCTCCAGAGGAGTCAGTTCCGAGTACATCTCCACGTTTTCGGGTAAATCTGGGCAGAAAGGGATACAATAGGGTGAACAAAGAACAAGTTATAGAGGAAAAGGAATGTATGTAAAGGAATCGACTTTTGTTTTCGATGATATTTCCGCCATAAACGTTAAGAAGAATAATGTTAAACCAATAGAACACTCCTGTACCTATGCAGCCGGAACTGCTGGCCGTTCCGTAAAAATCTCATTGTGAAAACTTAGGTGAAGCGAGCTTGAAGTGAACTGTGATTGACACTATTGACAGCTTACTTGACCTAAGTTTTTACTGTTAGATTTTTACAGAATAGTTCGGCTGATTTGAGTCTAACTTATGTCATGTACCTGCTTGATTCATGTATAAACCTTATAAGCAAAGGTCTACCCACATACCTGGATACTGGCGTAGATCGGTCTGCAGGAACACATCGTCATTTCTCTCGTAAATCTCGGAACGGATCGTCTCGGGCATGTAGAACGATGCGGCGAGACCTTCACAAAACAGAGAAAACAGTTATATAATAATACTGGAACTGTTGTGACTTAGGGCTGCTTTTTCAATCGGCAGATATATTTTACTCGTGGAATAAAATTTACGTCTGACAGATTTTGTATGGAAGAACAGTCAAAAATTCAAAATTATTGCTCGGATAAACATCCGAATTGAGAACCTCCTCCTTTTTTGAAGTCAGTTAAAAACATAAAGTGAAGAAGCAACGAAGAAAGACGATAAATAAAGAACCTATCTTTCATTATAGAGTGGATTTAACACGGAGGACCTAATACGTTGGTATTAACATACACCATAATACGGCACGTTAAGCTTAAAGTTGCTCTTTCGAAGGCAACTGCAAACAGCAAGCTGCAACGTCACCGAATCGCTATGACAGACAGCACCGACTCGACTGGTTTCTATGTAACTCTTATAAAAATACTTCCATAGATCGTGATGGCGTGGTTGCGGCAGCTGTCGAGCGTCACCGCAAACCAGTAGTACCGTTACTGGCTAACTGATCCCTAACTGAGCGACAAGACGTATTTATTTGTTAGACAAATGACTACGGCGATACTGAAGAAAAGAAACCGCCGAAGCAGTCAAAATTGTGACGCCGCGTACGGAATTAAAACCATACCGTCATGTCGAGTCGCTGCGGTCTGTCATTGCGATTGGTCGGCTTTGCCGTTTGCGGTTGCGGTCGCTTTCGGAAGAGCACCTTAAGACGCTTCGAAACGGACCATATTTTCTATATGTTGCTGCAACACATTGCCATCAATGTTTCTTTTTGAACTATTTCGCCAGCAATAGATGCCAGTGTAAACGTAAATACTACCACGCCATACTCAAACATTTTGCAACATGTTGCAGCTACGTATTGCAGTAAATATTTTTGCCCGTGGGCCAATAGTCATATTTTTTGTTCAAAACTTTAATATATATCAGGAAGCACAGCAGTCGCTTTTAGCAGTATAGGCAAATATTGTCACATATACTCATAATAATTGGCGGGGTATAATTACTGTTTGAGTCATGTAATCGGCCAGAAACTTAAACAGAAACATACCTGGGTGAGGCCGTGAGAGTGCAGCACAGCTATTCAGAAGCAGACATATTTACGATAATATAAATATCCACTTAATAAAAAACTTAAATTCGTTAACTGACGAAGCCTAAACCAGACCCTAGGGTCTATTGGCCTTGCCTTGGACCGCCATTTTGTCTATTATTTCAAAATGGCGTCGCACTATAATATAGACAGAGGACATATAGACGAACAAAAAAATGTCGTATAACATTATATCTTAAAGAGTCACATTACCGAGATAAATATAGTTAAATATAGCTTTAAGGGGCTTACAGGACCTAAACACAAAAACGTAAGTTTTAGAAACAATACATTATTACATGTGATTGAATAACGAAAAACTTACCACCCTGTGTTTAGTTATGGTAGTTATTCAAACTACAAGTTTGTAGTTTTTTTATAAATATGACCATCTGAGACAACTATACGACAAAGGATAGGCATTCTAACCCAAGTTTTATACATCATTGTTCTAACCAAACACTTCGAATCACTTAATCTTTCTACTTATAGAGGTAAAAATCTAATACACATAACATTTTCAACAGAAAAAGCGCTTTGTAGCTAAAATTGCCCACTTTTGATATGAATGAAACGAACACCTTTGCGCTCATCATGGAAATTTTTAACTTTAGTTATCTAGGTGAATGATTTTGAATAGTTTAGGACATTATATCACATGAAATTTTTTGTTTGTCTATATGCCCCTTATCCATATATATAGGTATTATCGTACGACGCCATTTAGAAAAATAATCAAAATGGCGAAGCAGGACGAGGCCGATCTCTATACAAAAAAGTTCGATCCCCTTTTACACAAGCCTTATGTATTGAAAGAGATCACTAAGAAAACATTTTATAATATTCATAAAAGAGTTGTTTGGAAGTTCGTCATTTTGCAGATGGGAAATCCCATCAGACACACGGCTTCATTCACTGACACGCACAGCCCAAACCGCTCGATCTAGAAGCATGAAATCTTGCCCAACAGTTCCTTTTCGAGTACAAAAGTAAAGGGGATGAAAGTTTGTATTTTTTACCGATAGGTAACTTTTTTTTAACAATTCTAATGTAACTATTTCTTTCTCTTCAATTTAGTTTCTTTAAACCATTTTAATTTAAACGATTTGGTGTTTATATTTCGCAGCCAACTGGTTTAATTAGCCGTTTAGTTAACTGTCTAGCCTTTTAACTAAACGGCGGCCGTTCAACTAACGGCCTGAATGATATTCAATATTATAGTTTAGGTTGAAACTGTAACCAATCACGCGAGCGCCGAATTGGTCGCAGTAACTAAGCCAGAGTGGGTACCCCGACCAAATTGGTTAGGTTAGAACTGTGATCAACCGCGTGCGAGCAAAGCGAGGCGAGCACTACTTTCAAAGGCCAGGCGGTTTACTAAACGGCTAATTTAACCAGTTGGCTGCGACATATATACTGTTAGAATATTTTGTATTTTAACTAAATAAATAGATGTGAAATGTGAAAAAATTACATTTTCGCACTAGCATACAACACAAATATTGCAAAAAAAAAATACACCTTATATGTTGCCTTATTCAGAAAACTGTTCTATAAATAGTATAAAACAAAGTCGCTTTTCGTGTCTGTCTGTGTGACCGCTCATAGTTCTTCTTAACTACACATTAATTTTTGATGTGGTTGTCACCATCATTTAGAGAATTTATTCCGGATGGTTTATGTGTATAATATATTAATGTAGGAATAAAGGGAAAGAGAAGGAAAAGAAATATCTTAAACTGGTTTATTAACTTAGGTAGAGCACAGACATCTCAATGTTTTGACATTTCGCCACATCAGTGGATTGCACCAGTGAAGCATGGGGCGGGTCACTTGTATGTAAAAAATAATTTGATAAAGTAAATAGTAGTGGCTCACTCAGCATAATAGCAATTTAATGACTAATCGCATTGCAAGGTAAACACTGAACAGGTGCAATTTGGAACCTTGACACGCCCGTCTTATGTTAGTTAGTTTATTACTCAAATTACTCAAAATAACTAATTTTCCCGCTAAGCATTTTGATCTTGTTAAACAAAGTAATGATTTGGCGGACAGGATGTTTTTCTATAAACACACGATAAAAATGGTTGTCCGATTTTTTGTGACATTGTAAAATGTCGGTAGCTAGAAAGACGAAAATTAATTATTAATCTATAACAGCCAGTTTGAAAACTTGAGAAGTTCGTAAGTGTTGGCTTTCGAGATCAACATTTTCCTGTGCGTGTTCACGCTGTCGAAGCCTTCATCAATCTCATTCGACTAAGAAGTGGATGCACTGATAAGCACTGTGCATGTATTATAAGTTCAGAAATGAATAGTAACTAATCTGCTCAGCAAATAAACGCTACTGTCATAACATGCCTAAAGATAATACCCTTTATTTATAAACGTTCCTAAAAGCTAAGTAGGGATTAGCGACTGTATAACCGACGTTTATACGTCAAAAATGTAACTTTAATCATAGTTTATAAATAAACCCCAAAGTGAAATATGCTTCTTTGATTGCGGCTTGGTTTGATTGCGATTGGGGGGCTCCCAATAGGCCGCAATCAAAGAAGCATACTTCTACTCATTCTCTTGTCTGAATTCTGCATAACAATAAGCTATTTATGTCCTCTTCCAAATTCTGCACCCACTGCGAAACAATGCCGTTAAGTTGGGCAAAAGTTTGGGGGTTCCCAGTTTCAAAGTCACTTGACTTGTGTTATGATATCAGATTCTTAATATTTGCACCATACTTTTAAACTTATTACCACTTACGACTTGCTACTACGAAAATGCAATAAACTCATTGCAATCATACGTTCGGTAGTAAATTCTAAAAACCATTGATAAGAGTATCGACCTCATAAAGTTCGCAGTAAGCAATATAAACCATGCCCTATCACAATTTAACATGACGTAAGCCTAGACGGGCGATTTTCAATCGCGACCGCTAGAATAGCAAATCGCGACATTCAATTACTATGTTTTGTAAATCGGGGAAACTCGCATTAGCTGTATACATAAATATGCGCATAAATACGTGGTTCTAGAAACCTCGGACACGGCCAGGCGGCTGGCACTCCGGCTTGCTCTTTCTAGTTTAGGCCATTTACAAAACAGTAAAAGAATACACTCATCAGCCATGGTTCGGCTAGAAAATATCATATTCCTTTAATAATCCAAGGTTATAACGTCAACAACTTCCTGATGCGCAGTGCGACGTTTCCTCGTAGATTGATTCGAACAATCTCGAATAAATGCGCTTGTTACATGAGTGCAGCACTCAACTGCTCTCATGGCTCAATTATCAACACGAGGCACAGCGGAAGGAGACTCCTTCAGATTCTGACACGTTAATGAATACATGTCACCGGTTCACAAGACCACCACGACAATTTGCATTTGATTCGCAGCCGCCGTAATAGCGGCTATCAAGAGCAATTTTCCAATTTCCGTTGGTGGAAATAACAAGCTACACTGCGCTTGATTTCCTTTATAGGATGACTGTTATCAGTTACAAGCGCATCACTAGTTATGTAATCAAGTGTTTGGTGATTTAGCTAAAGCCAAGGTGACAATGTTTTTTTATACTATCATCGGCGATCGTACCATCACTGCATGCCTTTTACTAACCCCTATGTTATGTAGAAATATAGGCAACATTCTCTTGGAAATCAATAGTAATAATTGCATCATTTGCTGTGTTTCATAAATCTAATTCATTATTCTACTATTGTTTATTTCTAGATGTTAGATATAATCAATCGCCTCTGTGTGCAAAAGATTCAATTCAAATATTGATCAATATCCCTAGCATACAACTTGTATTTATAACAGGAACTAAGTAATTACCGCTTAGAAAATAAAAGTATAAAATATGCAAAGCATTGTCGCAGGTGGAGCGCGCGCGCGTGCCAGACAAGTGAATATACTATAGTTCCTATTTATTCCTTGTATTAATTTTAATACAATCTCGCGCAGCATAATGCAAATTGGACAAGGGACTGCGACACATTATATTAATAGCGGAAAAAGTAGGAACCACAGCTATAAAATATGTATGCATTCAAATTAACAAAGCAAGCGACCATTAAACGTTGTGATTAGATTGACGATTGTTCGTTCTGCATATCTGTGTTATTGACCTGCCGCACAGCGCTGTTTATTTAAATTGAGCCAGTTATATTGAGAAGTCATTATATAACACTACATCACTTTATTGAGTGATGAGACAAGTATCTCTAAGGTCAAATTTGACAAACATCTCGCAAATTGACGATGTAGAAACGCTGCTTTTTTTGCAAGACGATACAGTTGAAATGATAAATAAAATCTTTTTATTTCGGAATTCGCTGTTTGTTGAAGCATGTTTATTTTGCTGAAACTATGCACAGCTGTCGGCATTTTACTTAAATTTTAATCAACTGGTCGAGTTTTTTTAAATATACCCAAAGTTCTGTTTTCAATTCTCAGTAAAATAGGATGTATCATGTACTGCTTTATGGTGCATATAGGAGTATTTAGTAAGGAGTTTATGCGTATGCATGCCTTAAGAATTCATTAGCAGATAATGTGATTTTAAAGATATATCGACACGTGAAAGAGTGAAGGATTAATACGAAATGGTTCGACAGTAATTCATGTGAAAGTGTAGTTAAATAAAAATATGTTTTCCCGCCAACACTATACTTTGCGAAAGAGTTTAGTTTTCCCCAGTTCAAGACCCACAACATATAGTCAAGAATAAACCTACAAGACTTTACTAAAAATCTGATAATAATAATGACGCAGCAATTAAATCATCCATTACCTGAACTCGAAGTCATGGGCCCGATGTGGGTCGGAGTTCCAGAGTAGATCTGTGTGGCGTACGGCGACGCAGCGCTGGCGCCTACAGCTCCGCTCATGCATGACTCGGAAGCCCCTGAAACAATAACAAATAGCGTCCATTATTAACGTTTTGGGGCGCTCAGTGATTTCATTATTAGGCGCCACAACTCATGGCTTCATACCGGAATCGACACCTACGGATTTATTTGAATTTGTAGTAGCAGAAATTCATTGTTGCTTTTAGTTACTGTTATGAAATTCTAATAACCCAAAAATTAATTCTTCTATCTCCTGTCACTCGTTTTGTCGACTTTCCAGAATAAATAACAATTCCAAAAATTAAAATCTCTAGTAAACTGTTTTCTGTTTATGGTTCAAAGCAGTACCGTGAAAATGGCAATTTTCTGACGTGGTTATCTGAGGGAAACTTCGTCGGCAGAAACCGTTAGGTCAATGTCGGATATTAGACATAGTGGTAAATTGTTTGATAAGTCACGACTCATGCATATCGGAATAACAACTACTTTTTTACGCATAGCTTTGTTAGGCAGACATCGAAGAAAATCTTAGATTATACAAATCGATAAGTATAAAAATATTGAAGTTTGCTTTCTCATTCTAAATAAAATAAATTCTACTATATGCTAAGTTCGTTGGTGTTTCCCGAACTAGTTAATATAGTACTAGCTTTTTCCAGCGATTTCGTCCGCGTGGAGGTCGGGAGTTAACCCACGGGACCATACTACCGGAATTAAAAGTAACGTAGGTATGCCAAATTTCGTCCAAATCTGTTATCCTTTACGGAGTGAAATGGTAACACATAGAGTCCGCAATTATAATATGGATTGGAGAACAACAGTATTAGCGTTATCTATTAACTCTTTATTAACACGCGGCGAAGAAATAGAAGGAGGGGGAGGGTTACAGGTTTGAAGCTTTTGTTAAATATAATCTTTGGTGGCGACGCCCTGTTCTAGCTGAATGCCAATTTATCGACATGATCATTGCAGTCATGTTTACGTGACTCAAAGTCTTAATGCAATAAAAACAGTGATATCAAGATTTGTAAGCTGATAAGAAGTGTGACATAAGCAGATAAGCATTGCTCGCACAATAGACTGCTACGACTATCGATAAATTGCCCTCCACATATACGTGAACTCATACGGTATAATCAACATGATTCACGCAATTTTACTTTCTATTCGACATGGAAAAAGCGCCTCATACGCAACCTGTTAAGGTGAATGGATAGTGGTAGACCGCGAAATTCAAATTTTCTTACGTTATTTGCAATTTGCAGGTCAGTGTCAGATTGTATCTGGATCAAAATAGGATTCGCGACAATAACAGGTACATATTTAGAGAATCATAATCATTAGAACCATTAATATATCTTTCTAAGTCTTATGGAAAAGTGTTAGTGGTAGAAATCTAACTTAGAAAGATGTATTATTGATTCTAATGATTATACTTCTCTAAATATGTACCTGCTATTGTCGCGAATCATATTTTGATCAAGATACAACCTGACACTGACCTGCAAATTGCAAAAAACGTAAGAAAATTTGAATTTCGCGGTCTCAACTACCCATTCACCTTAAGCCATGGAAATTGTCACAGCTATTGGCAAAGACTATAATTCCCTTGCTACTTTATAGCTTGGTGAATGTTTATATTTTTCAGTAGGACAAGTAAATTGATAACTGAATCTTTCCAGTTTTCAATTCACCTTTCTTTAAAACTTTAGATTGGTTCAACAGTTTAGGTTTAAAGATGCTTCATGCAAAAAGACAAACTGCTTTGTGCAAAATCATTGGTAGGTGGCATTCGATTTTCACACAATTTTTTTGTTTATGCTATGTGACAAACTATGAATTTAAGTTAAATCATGATAAAAACATAGTACTTCCTTTTACTATGGTAAAGTACAAATTTTAATCATATCTAAAACATTGGTTAGTTTGAAGATAAGAAACTTGTATTGAATTACTGATAACTGACCATAGTTAATGTAAACTATAGTAACCATTGCAATAAACTGTGGAATTATTTGTCTAGTTTTGTTCATAAGGTGTTATGGTAGTTTTATTTTCTACTTACCAATTGAAGCAGAGGAATTCAATGCTCCAGATGTGTTCAGGCTGTCAGAGTTGGTGGAGTAAAAATATGTTGTTCCACCCACATTCTCCTGTAACAATAAAATATTAATTTATTAAGATATGAACTTCATAAACATTGACTAATATCGGGCAGAAATGGAATTGTAAACTTAAAGTTTGTAAATGAGGTTAAACTAAGGATTATCCTTCTGGTCAATTATTTATATTAAAATAATGTGGTATGGCATATTTTAGTTAAAGCCCAAAGAGAACCAGTAAGACACACTAGATTCAGATCAAGTTTTGAAAGTTGGTCATGGATAACTGGTTATACACATTAAAGCTGTGCTTCAAAGTTATGGATATTGAACTTTTACAGTAATGCTGCTGATAACAATAAAACTTCAATTGTTATCAATAGTACTGTAGCTCTTCCACGCCCCGCTTAGTGAATGTCTATGATCATTATCATGATCATAAATTGCTCATCTATTTAAATAGTTCATTTGCATAACTTCTATTTAATAAACATTTGAATGTCATTGCAACTTTGTTATTCTAATATAAAATAGCAGTTTCATTATACTTGCAGATACATAACAGTTTCTGGTCTTACAAAAGTAGTTATTTTCTAATGTTATTGGTTTATATTTGAAAGTAATTAATTAGAAGTAAGTAGTTAAGTTTACCTGGTGCACTTGGGATGTGTTAGGAACACCTGCCATTGTGGAGGGTGATGAACTCTCCGGTGAGTCTGGCTGCATGACGCTTGGTTGAGTAAAGTAGTTCATTGGAACAAACTCTGTGATCACCACCTGGCACAATAGAGACCACAACAAAATTAGTCCTACTACACTCTGTGAAAGTAATACTCCATATTGTTTAATGACCATTAGAAAAAATCATCACTGTCATCACCTTCTTGATGGCAGTGGGTGAGGACTCCAGACTGAGTTTCCCAAGTGCCTGGTTCAGGGATCTTGTGGGGGTCGAAGTGGAGCGATTCTGAAACATCCAAACATGAGTCACCACTAAGCCACAAAGGCACACCAACTTAAAAGTATGAAAGTTATCTCACCATGTAGGTCGCCAATTTCGACTCCTGTGGCAGCCCATTCGGAGGGGAGGGCGAATATTGTAAAAAGATCGAGGGATCCATGGTTTCCAGCTCACGGTGTAACCAACTCATGATGAATAACGAAAAAGGCTTGTGTAAATAAAGCGAACCGACAGCGAGTATCCCTAGCACGACTTGACGTTTCGGTGAAGCTACGCTATCTGAACTTCGCTCATCTGGCTGATCATCAACAACCCATCTTCCTCATCTGTTACACTTATCTTACTGATTTCAAACATCACAACGGCTGACCGTGATCTCGGACATTTTCGTTTTCTTTCCTATTTTTCTATGTTCTTGATACACTATTTAACACCCGTGACAGAAGATCAAGCCATACACAAATATGTGATTGTGATTACTAAGCTCATTGTCACAAAGATTGTGTGTAAAACAGTCGCTAATCAATCGATTAATTCATGCGGGAATAAAGACTTTTCAACAAGTTTATTACATTTAAAATTTCTAAATAAAAAAAACAGAGCACGACACGAAGACAAATACACATTAAAATTACGCTATACGTATACAAGTACAAGTTCGTAAACGTACGTATTCTGAAGAACGTAGGATATCAGGGGGTCATAGACTACAGATGTAATCCTATTAAATCAAATTGTTACTACATTTCGCAAAACACAGTGACGCTTTATTGTTGTTCCATTTAGCAAGATAGCAATTGTCTATGAAAATAGAATTTTAGTTAGAATAGTTTGAATGGGGGACCCGGATGTTTTTGATGTCTTATACACAGTCTATCTATCTGGCTGTGCGTCCCGCTACAATGTGAAATTGTGAATAGGTTCAGCGTACGTCAATAATTATTATTATTTACTTGCTAGATTTGCACGACCAATTTTGTATTAAGCGAATTCAAACGTCGTGTAGATAGACAGTGAATAACGCGACGTACACACGGCGACATATCAATCAGCTGACTTCTCATTGTACGAAAAGCATATACAATGGGAGGTCAGCTTAAACTGGAAATGAATGTGCTTGATGTGTCGTCGTATGTACAGACGCCAGCACATCAACCTACCATAATCTGTCAGATTTTTCCAATCAACTTTGAACCGATAGCGATAAAGTTAAAAATCTATTAAAGAAATCTGACAGATTGTGGTAGGTTGATTGCTGGCGTCCGTACATAGACAGAGTTGTGCATGTAGCAATCTCCATCAGAGCATCATTCCTTTTGATTTTATTTTTAATATAAACAACTCCGACAGTCCCATAAAACCGATAAAAATCTATTAATAAAACAGTTTGATTGTCCGTCCACTCCATTTTGGCGAGAATACAAACATCGTGTAGCGGCAGTTACAATTAATGCACTGGCCCGCCGCGCGGCCCGTCCTTACTAGCTAGAGCCACGCGGCTTCCTTTGAAGTAGACTGAAAATGAAATGAAAGAATAAAACCGGCGGGTTGAGCGAAGGCAGCTGCGCAGCCCTGTTAGGCCGCGCGGCTCAGGCAGGCCTCTCTCACGTCTACACTCACGAGTCTCGACCGCGCGGCTGCGTGACACTGAGCCTCGTGAGTTCTTGGGACGCATTGTTTGTAACAATAGCAAATGCCTCACGAGACCGGGCCTCGCGAGGCTTTGAGGCCGCGCGGCCTGTAGTGGGGACACACCTTTAGAAATCAACACTGTGGCCAGCCAGTGGGAATAATAGGCCTGTGTTTATTATTTAGTCGATTTGTTCTGATATTGTATCATGTGTACTTAGCTTAAATGATTAACGAGTGACAGGTAACGTATGAAAGAAAAAAATAATGCAGAATTGACTGGGCTGACTAAACTTGACTGCTGTACGTTGAGTTGTGGTTGAGTTTTTTATTACGATTTATCGTGTAGTCTCGAAAAAAGATCAAAAGGTCTCGTGTTTTATTATTGTTTGCTATACTTTTCACTCTTGTTTATTTCTCCCAAATTTCTGTGCTTGGCACTATTTTAAAAAGGCAGAATAGTACTTGGATAGACTTGAACTAGTTTTTTTGTGGTAGGAAAAACAACGCACGTCACAATTTTATAATTTCTTATTAGTTTAACTCAATTAGTGGCACGTCTCGAAGCAAAAAATCTTTCTGCTGAAAAATATGATGTACAGGTAGTTAGTTGTCGCGGGTGTTTACTAAGTGTCAATGTTGTAGGTACCAAAGCCAGGATGGATTCCTCATACCAGGGAGGTGTGACCTACGAAGACAATAGTAGCAACTTCCAGCGGCTATCACAAACTATCGCCAGCAATATAAAGAAGATATCGCAAAATGGTAAGAAGTACTACATTGTTTTCATTATCAACTTTTTATCACTTTGATTAAGTACCTATCTTTTGTGCTTACTTTGTATTTGTTTATTCTTAGTCATGCATGTATTTTGTATTTCTATTGTCATCTTGAACAGGCATATAATTCGCAGTCTAAGTGGATCTCTTAGTGTCTTTTGTATAAGCATTTCTGCTAATGCATATGATTATTATAGCCTCATTGTGTTTTTAAAAAGAAGTTTTGTTGTGTCATAATTTACTATGAATCATCAATATAAGCAGAATAGACAAACAATTCATACTTATCATAATCAGCCTTTAATGTGCCCACCGCTGGGACACAGGCCTTCTCTCTCCGAGAGGGAGTGGGCTATAATCTACCATATGGGCCCAGTGGGGGGTGGTGATGTAATTTCTTATACAAAGTAAAGCATCTGACTGGGTTCCAACCCACGACCTACGACTCGTAAGTTGGAGCTGTTATCACAGGGCCACCACTGCTCATTAAGTAAATATCATACTTAATACATACTTAACATACTTGCTTAACTTTTAACAATTTTCTTCTTCTTTCATCTTACTTCTACTTTAACATTTAAGTGATTTGTATCATTTACTATTTTTTATGATTACCCGCAATAACTGTGGATTTCTGTTGCCAGTATCTTCTATGTCAAAGATGGTCAACCAGTTGCAGACACCACAAGACTCGCAAGAGCTTCGGAACCAACTGTGAGTGTATTCATGGTCAATTTACAAACAAACATTACGATTTACACTACATACAAAACACTGCGTATGATTAGTGTATAACTGTTCACTTAAGGGTTATATTTAATATTTTAACAGTACTTATTAACTGACTTTTAACCTGATATTATAAAAATCAATAAGACTAACAAAACTTTATTTTGTAGGCGTCAAATACAAAACTACACGCAGAAACTGGCTAAGGACACATCTTCACTCATAATGGAGTTGGTGAAGCTGCCAACGGACCAGCCTGCTAACAAACTGACGAAAGAGCGCCTTAGTGATGAATACATGATCACACTCAACTCCTTCCAGGTTTGTCATTTTATATTCGTATTGCTGCTCAACGTAATCTTGATGACTGAACCCATTAGCCCAGTAGCTCTAAGTCCGTGGCATCAAGCCTTTCAGACCACTTTCATCAAAATCTTAAAACAGATTGACTAAATTACTGTTTATTGCATGAGTTATTAAATTAGATTTAAAATCTATAAAATGAAATTGAAATGCTGTTTGTTGGTAATCATAATTCATTTGAGAATAGCTGGAGCGATTTAGCTATTTTCAGTTTTAAAATATTCATAATAGTCTCGAGTCTCCCTTTTTATGGGTGTATGCATGTATGAATTAAATTAATTAATTACCGTACGCAAAATACGCGGATTGACGTGGAGTTGCGGACACTAGCCCGTATTACCTATGTATGAATTATTGAAATTTGGACAGGGCAACGTCCCTCAGGTCAGTTAAAAATAAAATTGGAAAGAAAAGTATACCCAATTCGGTAATCCAGAACTTCTAACTAAACTCAGTTGCGCCATAGCATAAAAAAACAAGTACAATGCAACAATTCGATTGATGATGTCAATGCTAGAAGTCCATTTTGTGATCTTTTCTGATACACAATAATAAGGTATGATGTTTATTCTCATTCATTGTTGTAACCCATACTGTACTATAGCTACTGTCATTATAACAGTTCCAAAAGTAACTAAACAATGGGTATTTTCAAGTATTTGTCAGTAGATTAATAGTGGTTGTTCATACACTAAGCACCGGTCGTACTGTTGTAGTACTTACGCTATTATATTTCAATGTAGAATTACGTTCAGAATCACTAATATACGCCAACAGTACCTCTACCATGAGTTGCTATCGAAAACGTTAGTCGCTAGCGTATAGATTTCGATAGGTGATTTACCGTTCGACTCATACTAGCGTTCTACAGTTTTATAGGTGACCGCCAGAGGCGCTGTACAATTCTCCATAGAAACTTGTTTACGCCCTCGCTAGCGAGTACGGTTACGTAAAGTTATGCCAACTCATGGTAAGGGTACTGTATAAAACCTCTTTTCGTTTACTAGAGGTCAAATGAAGTCAATAAGCATAGGTACCTATTTGAGACGCCTAGGCTAGCCGGGTGTCCATTTTCACGAAATAATTATTGCATCACAATTATAAAAGCAATACATGAAAACAATAATTTAATAGTCGAATTTATTATAGAAAACATTGGGTAGAGCAATTATTCTAATACTTCATTTAAACTACCTTCACATACCCTTGTAAAAGGCATGCTCCAAATCATTTTAAAACAGGTGAAAAAACCTGTAAGTATTTAATACAAAGGTACCCAAATATAATTATGACCTACATGAAAGACTGGGTGTGACAAAACAGTATTGATCAGTGAAAAGTAAAAGAGTGTCCATGAAGTTTCTTGCTCGTTCTTCTCCATAGTGATCTATGATTTGGAATGGGCAACTTCAACTTTCTGATTAACTAACAGACTATTTAATTTTGACGATTCAAAAGTGCCTGTACAAGGTTTAATTGAAATAAATGCTTTGAGTTTGAGTGAAACTAGGTCATGTTCAGCAAATATCATCTAAAAGTGTCGAGTGTTAATACACTCGACACTTTTAGATGATATTTGCTGAAAATATACTCTTCAGCCCCTTCTTTCTCTAATGAGAAAGAAGGGGCTGAAGAGTATATTTTCAAAACCTTTCTTAGCATTGCCACTACTACACTGACATAGATTGCAATAAACTCATTTTACCGGTACTAGCAGCACTAATTGAAAGAATAACATAATGTGTCTCATTTAAAATGTTAAATGAGACACATTCTGTCTTTCAATTAGTTTTTAAATGAGAAACATTCTGTTATTCTTTCAATTAGTTTTGCTAGTACTGGTCATTTTCAACAAAATTTATTTTTTATTTACACTGAAGATGTAGCACCAAGTTTTGAGTATGAATGTCGATGGCTATAAGAGTAGGGGAAGACCAAAGAAACGATGGATGGACTGTGTGAATGCTGATGTACTTAGTAAGAAAGGGGGTGACTAATGAGATGACCACTAATAGAGACGTATGGAAGAAAAAGACATGTTGCGCCGACCCCAAATAATTGGGATAAGGGCTAAGACCCCAAATGGGATAAGGGCTAAGACCCCAAATAATTGGGATAAGGGCTAAGACCCCAAATAATTGGCATAAGGGATAAATTTTATTTTCAATGAACTCAATAAAGTTAGGCACTGGCTACTGTGTTGATTAATATTACTTTTTTTTCATTGGTTCAATGTACTGATTCCAAAAAAAAAACAATATTTGTATAAAAGACTGACTAATTATCAATAATTAATTAACTATTTAGTACTTAGTATAATGTATTTCGTTAATTTTAGTACTTATTGAAAATTCCATGAAACTATAATATGTGTATAGGTATTCTGTGACCTCATGACGTGGATTAGTCATCGTGCATTGTATTGAGAAGCATATTTGTAAATAATTACAGAAATGTTTGCTATTGGATTCACGAGAATAGAGACTGTTACCAAGAAAGTTGACATATTTACGAATTATCGTAACTCTTAGTATTGCCTCGCAGCCACTCTAACAACGTCATGTTTTACAAATATTGATTTCTAGAGAAACATTAAAGTATTCAGAAAGATACATTACTTTTCATACTGCCCTTTTATTAATAAAACAATAGTTTACCTTGTTGACTCCAAAGTTAAACTTATAGCAAGTCAACGAACTAATTCAGTGCATAGTACTGATACTTAACGTCAAATACGGTGCAACCCATGAAATATTCCGTTCTCTGGGTTTGATTACAATGTCTTCTAGTATCTGATAAGGGGAATATTATCGGGCAAAGAGATATAACGAAAAAACAACAATTTTTGATTGTTGAAATTTTTACTAAATGTTGAATCTAGTATTTTCCAATATGAGTACTGGCTACTGGGCTCTACTACATAACATAACACGCCGCCTTTACTTAATCCCTGTTAGGCAGAAGTGTATTTACCTTTTTTTTATTTCTGGGGAAACCTTCAACAGGCACCCGACCTCCGGGGAGGGAGGGAGGTTGAGGAGTGTGGGATTTTTACCTCACTAAAACCACTCCGGTGATCACCACCAGGACATAGGGGTGGTCCCGGTTCCTCTTAAAACTCTCTATAGTACACTCACATTTTGCCTAAAGCCTATTGCCATCTACTGGGCATAAATCCAGACTCCGGGTTGCTACTGAAAAACCCCTGTCGGAAAAACTTAATAACACTGCTCGACCTGCAGAGCGATTCTGTAACCATCTCACGGTGAAAACTTACGTGAAGTGAGCTGTCCATAGTGTCAATTCCTAGAAAAAACAAACTCACTTCACCTAAGTTTTCACGGTGAGATTTTTACAGCATCGACCGTCTGGGCATCGAACCCAGGAGCTCATGCTCAGTAGTAGCGCTTGCGACCACTACACCAAAGAGGCAGTGTGATCTACTATGTGAACGATGTTATAATATTCTTAATGGTGCTTATATCCGCAGTTCGTTTAAGGGTAAGGCTCAAAATTTTCATTTTTCAAAAATTTCCGTTGTGCGACGTCGCACAAAATTTTGAGTCTTACCCCTATATGGGTAAGGCTCAAAATTATGTGCGACGTCGCACAATGGAAATTTTTGAAAAATGAAAATTTTGAGCCTTACCCAAACCTGTACATAGTTGCAAAGTGCTAAATAGTCTAATGAATGTTTGAAATCAGTGGCTGTTTTAAATATTTATAACGAATCAATTTAATTATTCGTCGATAACAGCATTTGATAAAACTGTCCAAAGATAAAAAAAAAATGTTGAGCGTTACTTTTGCTTGTGGAACAATTTTATTTAAACAAAAATTGCTACGTGGGTTGTACATTTTGTTGGTATTCTTATTAACCAGTAACTTCCTAATGTTGTGATGCTTGTTATAGCACTAGGATTGCGCTGATAGTGCAATGGGTGAGGATCGAACTCACTAACTCTAGGTAGCAAACCCTCGAAGTAACAGTTAGTTTTTTTACTGATTTATATGAACATTTTGAAGGGCCAAACCAACCTAATTCTGTATCTAAACCGTAATGCCACTCTTTTATGGTATTTTTAAACCATATACATAGGTTTGACTAGAAGTCGACTCCAGCATAGTAAAAGGATAGACAGATTGATTTTTTAGAATAATATAAATACATACAATATTCGGAACGAGGTCGCCGGTCGGTGCTAACCCAGAAGGCTTTTTCCTATACGATATTATCGAAAGTGTATGGCGTTTATAGAAAAATGAAATGACGCAAACGCGGGTTTCTCAGAATGAAAACAATTACATTTAACCAAGTACTGGGGGCCTAAAAGGTCACTTTGGCAGAATCGTAAAAGGATTAAATTCTGAATCAAAATATGGCGAAGACAGTCCGTGTCTTTTTTTCGCTGCGTAGGTATAATCAAAGAGATAGGGATTGGATTGGATTTATTAGTATTTTAGCACACAAAAAAATCATCAATGGGATTTGATTAGATTAACCCATCGCGCGTCTAATTACCAGACACAATAGAAATCTTATTGTTATCGGTACACATGGTGTACACTCGACGTGCGACGAGTTAACTTAATAGTTAACTGTCCATTACGATTCATAATGTTATCCTTTTTAATTCTGCCAAAGTGGCCTTTCTAGGCCCCCTGAAGACTGCAACGTAGGTAACTAGGTACAAACAAATTAATCAATTATTCCTTTATTTAGTTGGGCTAAAAACCAAACGCAATTACCTCGAGTGGTTTCATTCAATCGTAAAACCACTTATTTTTTAATTGTTTGTTTGCTTTTGTGTTGTGATGTATGTATTACTTATGTGTGTGTGAAGGTACCTTTTGATAAAAAAACTCGTACTGTTTCTATAAAAATTTAAGATTTGTAAATTTTGTTGAAACTTGTCCGTAAGCGACGGTGCTTGTAGCATTAAGGTATATCATACGAAATACGTTATTGTAATTGGCAAATAATATTACTTAGGGAGCATTCCACCAAGCCTTACATTTTGAATTTTTGACAGTTTTTCCATACCAGAACTGTCAAACGTCAATTTTATTCCACTTATAAAAGGAATCTGATTTTGGTAAAACCAGCCCTTAATAATATAGGTAACGTTACTCAATAAAACCGACCGGAGGAACTTGATCAAAAAAAAAAAAAAAACATGGGTACCTCCTCCTTTTTTCGAATTTTTAGAAAAAGATTCTTCGTTTCATTGAACTTTTAACCCCACCTTACATACATAAGATACTACAGAATTTGAACTAATACTACAACTTTTAAAATTCTAAAACATCCGAATATTTTAAAATATTCTAACAATACGTTACATACCCACAATATCGTCGTAAGGCCCAAGGTCATGCCGGACTAAACATTTTGTCTATCTAAAATAATATTTCACGCAGACGAAGTTGCGGGCAGAAGCTAGTTATGTACATATATAAACGTCCAACGACGCACAGGAAACTTGTATAAAATGTTAGGTGCTTAGACCAGAACTGTTTGAATCGGCATTATTTTAAGTTAGACCTTACAGGATTGAATCTGTAATCTAATTCTGCAACATCTTTGGTGAGTCGGTTTTACTAGTTCAGTAGAAACAAAGGTTATAAAAAAAATTTTTTTTTTCGCCAGTCGACGCAAAGGCTGGCCGCGCAGAAAACCAAAGAAGATGTGAAGAAGTCGAAAGCGCAGTCCGTGAACATCGGGGACCCCTTCGCTATGGGTAGTAAGTACATTCACACCTTACCTGTTATGTTTTTAACTAAATATCAAGCATGGATAAGACCTGAATGAGTCAGCACAGACTATAGAAGCCGTATTATTAAGAATTAATGCCATTATTGTTCCGTTGTGAATAAGGGGTGGTAAATTGGAGATATTCGAGCTGTATAGCTCTATAGCTCGCATCTCGCTCTTGCACTGGCATAATGATTGTTCGAAGGTATATTGGCTGAGAAACAGGCGTCATAAAAACAAAGAGACTATAATCAGCAGTGGGTAGAACAAGCCTGTGATGATAAAGAAAGTATCGACATAGATATTTAAATACACGCATCAAACTAAACAAATCAAATCGCATCAAATTAATTGTATTTTAAGTATACAACATTTAATGGAAAGGGTGTCCACCAAGCACAGTTTTTTTTTTTAATATTTTCTTTCCGTAGCAAACGTGTCACCGCACTATGAACCTCGTTATTCTGTGATGATATAACGTTAGAATATGTAGTTATGTGCGCCTAGTCCATTCAGTGTAGTCATAATGCGGCGGTTGTGGATAGAGAAAAAGAAAATGGTTTGGAAATATCTAAATGAATGTTGCCGTGGCGTTTGTTGTTAGCCAAATAATGGTATGGTTATTTGGGTCTATTCTGTTTTTTCTTAATTGTAGTTAGTGGTGATGTGGACAATTCTGTCAATGGCAGATGTGTTATGAAAATTCATCTGAAAAAAAAAATTAAATTAAGAATGGATTTTGGAAGAAAGCTTGATAGACAATGCCGTTATTTTTGTCTCAACAACACACCCTTAAAGTGACAGGGACAGCATGACTGATTGTCCGTTTTTTCAGCAACTATGAGCCAGAACAAAGAGCTGATGGAGATGGGGGAGCCAAACCTGCGCAAACAGGAACAGATCACGATGCAGGACGAGCGAGCGCTCGTCGAGTTGGAGGAGCGAGAGAGGGACATTCGGCAACTTGAGGTATGAACCGATCATCAAGAAAGGATGAAATTAGATAAAATTATTACTTGTGTTTACGTAGGACACCATCGCTGCGAGATGGTGGTCAAACGCAAGACTGTTTAATGAAAAGGGCCATAAAGGTGATACCAGACGCTTCAATTTCCGTTCATTTTTGCCTTTCACTCGGAAGTGAAACGTCTGAACACAAAAAAGTCAAACATTCAGTCATTTGTGTACCGATAGAACGGTCTTAGATTTGGCATTCGGCACCTTTCAATCGCTTATAGAAAAATCGAAAAATGAAATGAAAGGAGCGAATGACCCGTTCATTCATATATAATTACTAGCTTCTGCCCGCGACTTCGTCCGCGTGAAATTTCTTGTTACTCCGACCCACCCCGTCGCATCGCATCGCCTGCCCGCGCTATTACTTCGTTTTTGCTTAGCGTTCTTTCTGACTTTTTTCTTTTTGCTCAGCTCCTGAAGGTCATAGCGTGATGTTAAATAGCCTATAGCAGGGGTGGCGAACCTTTATGGATCAACGTGCCATTTTTTGTAAAGAAATGTTTGATGAGGTCATAGATGTGCCATTTTTTTGTGATTACAGGGAAAATTATAGAACAATACTATCGATTCCGCGCTTCCCGCCTGCTGCTCCTTACACCGCGCCTACTCACTCCGTAAAGTAGGCTCAAACGCGTTCGTTTGTTAAATTTCAGTGTATTACGTAGGTACTTTTTCGATCGAAGGCGTGCGCAAAATAATTTGTCGCGTGCCATCAATGGCACGCGTGCCACTGGTTCGACATCCCTGGCCTATAGCCTTCCTCAAGAATTGGGCTATCAAATGCAAAAAGAATTTTTCAAATCCGACTGGTAGTTCCAGAGATTAGCGCGTTCAACCAAACAAACAAACAAACTCTTCAGCTTTATAATATTAGTATAGATATCGGTTTTGAGTGAACGTGGAATGAAACAAAAGTGAAGCGTCTGATATCGGCTTTAGCATCAGGCGTGATCGTGGTTAAACGCAAGACTGTCTAATAAAAAGATCACCTGTCGGTGATCTTTGCGTAATAGGGAATATGCATGAATTTTTTTCATGGCATTTATTAACAAAATATGAAAATACCGTAGTAGAGATAACAAAAAGTGAAATTAAAATTAAAATCGGCCAAGACACACGGCCGATATGAGCATTTAAAACTATTGATTACACACCAATTAGACAGAGAGATCCGACATAGACTGTGACGTCACATGTCACTACGGCCATATAAACTCCGTGTTAAATTTCGTTTTGCGAGAAAGAGATAGAAACAAATCTTCGATGGCTCATATCTTTTTTAATTTCATAGTTATCCGAAAAACAGTTTTACTAAACTGTTTATTACATGAATGAGGATTAATTTTTTAAATAAAAAAAAATCATGCATATTCCCTATTGCGTAACAAACACACTATCAAGCTCAATCTGAACAATTTTGAAGGGTATTGCTAATCCATTGCTTCATCTGCTCAGCAACGTAAATAACGCAATGAATGTGGTTGAACAGTCTTAATGAAAGCAGGGCCTGATTTACCCACAGGCTAACTAGGCGCAAGGACCGAGGGGGCGCTGAGCTTGCTCTTACAAGCACCACTTATTTACAGATTAAAATTAGGTACCTACTTAATTTAAAATATGAGCCTAAATACTAGTAGAAGAACCGCGGTTCGTAAAGCTAGTAAAATATAAAAATTTTGTAAGTATATTCATGGGCTAAGCAGGACAGGCCCGGGGGAGGGGGGCGCATATTTATGGGTAGCCTAGGGCTGTCAGAACTCTAAATCAGGCACTGAATGACAGCCATTGCTACTGAAACTGTGTTACGAAATTACCCCGCAGGTACCCCTCTAGTCACTCAGCTATTGGATTCTTGTCAACTTGACACGGAAACCAAGCTGGTTATATCAAGTTATATCAATAGTTCCCATCAAGTCTATTACTATGTTTCAGAAACATGCTAATGAAAAATTGATTATACCATCTATACTAATATTATAAAGCTGAAGAGTTTGTTTGGTTGAACACGCTAATCTCTGGACTACCAGTCGGATTTGAACAATTCTTTTTGCATTTGATAGCCCAATTCTTGAGGAAGGCTTATAGGCTATTTTATATTTTTATTTAACCTCACGCTATGACCTTTAGGAGCCTAGCAAAAAGAAAAAAAGTCAAAAAGAACGCTAAGCAAAAACGAAGTAATAGCGCGGGCAGGCGATGCGATGCGACGAGGTGGGTCGGAGTAACAAGAAATTTCACGCGGACGAAGTCGCGGGCAGAAGCTAGTCTCAAATAAAATTCCTTGTTTCAAAAACAATGCTTATCAAAGAACGAATTAGCAACACGAATCGATAAGATCTAACAGTTCAACTAATGGTGTAACTATACATTTTACCTAAAGTTAAAACGATACATAATATCTGTTACATAATTATCCTCAAACGCAATTTGTTCATTTTAGTGTCAACATCTGTTTGAGATAAAATCTCTGAAAAAGAAAAACATTTGTATGCTTTCCTGTTATTTTTATGCTGAATTATATCAGTTATGATTTATGATTGATAAATAACTTCTGGTCTAGCACATTATAATGTTGTTTAACACAAACTGATGATGTTCTAGCACAAATTATATGAATCTAATCTGATGATAGTATAGGTGTATCAACGAAAATTTAGTTTAGATTCAGTTAAAATCATATTATAATTGCGAAACATCATATGTGAAATTAGCACAATTCTCCTTCCACGCGACCTCGACAACTTAGACAGACATAACAAGATTTCTTTTAAGTAGAATGGATGTATTCATCCACGAAAGGTTTCATAACAATAACTAATTAAACGTAATATTTTGATTAGAATCGTATGTTTATAGTGCCTTCACAGTACTCGTATCAAAACATTTTTATTAGTATCTTACTAAAACGTACAACGTCGAACAATGTATCGATTGTATAGAATGTCACGGGACATTTTGATAGGCATTTACTTCAAGCTAAAGTTGATTAAAAACAATTGCTTAGTTTCATTATGAAATATATGCTTCTCACTTTAATTAGGTGCACATGTAGACATATTATGTTCAAACAGCTGCATTTATTGCCTCCTTCAAATTGAATGAAATTAAGTAGCAGTAAAGAAGGGCCGATTTTTGTAAGAGGTAAGCCGGAGTAGATATCTTTAATAGGATTATATTATTTGTCTATGGCAGGGGTGGCCAACCGGTAGATCGCGATCGACTGGTCGATCGCGACTATTAGACTAGTCGTTCGTGGCAAGGAAAAAAAAATAAATACGTCGAACAGACTGCACAACGTACCTAATCACTAACTGCTGCACGCATCATCTTGTATCATTTTCCAATCGCCGTTCCGTCACGTTATTTATCCTCTCTTCTATGCAGCATAGCTCTCTTTTGTTTTCGGTGTGTGATAACAATAAGCGGGAAGCGTATGGGACGTGGGAGTGGGGCGCGGGTGATTGTCACTCCGTCAGTCAGTTGACGATAGAATTAAGGCTCCTTCAAACGCGATACGCGATATAATCGCGCGCGACTTTATCGCGTGTCGCGCCTGTTTGAAGAAGCCTTAACGGAGTTACGAGTTATATTTTCCCTCTTAATCGAATAAAAAATACTACATAATTGTGTACTGAACTATGCTGTTTCATTTAAGATTTCAAGAAATATGTAACTGGTAGATCGCACAGGGTGTCGTCAGTGAACAGTAGATCTTAGGTCAAGCCAAGTTGGCCACCCCTGCTCTATGGAATACTGACTGTGCCATTTTTCAAAGGGAAACCGGTAGGAATCGAGTTGTATAGAATCTTCGCCACTGTTAAGTGGGTATATGTATATACATATATCTATTTATGAGAGGGGATTGGGGCTAAGTAATAAAAGCCGCACGGGACGATCGGGTTAGCTAGTCACGCTTGTCGTGGTTGGCCCGTGGGCCATCTTTACATACCAAGACTCCGACATGCTTCGGAAAGCACGTTAAGCCATTGGTCCCGACAGTCGTTACGGGTCGAAGAGAAGACGCCCGAAAGTCTGACAACCAGTCTTACCAAGGGGCACCGTATTACTCAGTAACTGGGTTGTGGAGGTCAGATAGGCAGTCGTAGTTCATATAAAATACTGGTATTCAGCTGCGTCCTGTTAGATGGGACGCCGACCCCAACATACATAGTTGGAAAAAGGCTAGGCAGATGATATATCTATGACGATTTACTTGGACGAGTCCCTTACACCCAACCGGTTTAAAGACCTCAGTAGTTTCTCATCTTCATTTCAGAGGTATATTCTCCTGAACCAGAATGGAAAGCGTTTTAAATTACGGGTGGATACCACGAAATGCTACAAATATTATATATATTTACTGCCATTGTACATTATCTACCTATCCGTCCAATGTTGGACTTTCTAACCTTTCTTCATTATAACTTTCTACGTTTGCACAATTCCAGGGTGACATAATGGATGTGAACCAAATCTTCAAGGAGCTTGGCACTATGATACACTCGCAGGGTGAAGTAGTGAACTCCATTGAGACCAGCGTGGAATATGCCTCCGTGAATGTAGAGAGTGGTACGCAGGAACTCCGGGAGGCAGCCAATTATAAGGTACAACAACATGTTTTTGAGTAGCTTTTTTGGAACCAGTTGTCTGGGAAGTACGATAAACCAACGCCGTCTGTCTGTCTATCAAGACCCTTTATTTCGGGAACGCGTGGATGTATCGAGTTGGAATTAAAACCAGGACTGCGGTCCCTTAAAGCTGTGGAAAATCGGACTTATAAGTTAACGTAAAAAAAGACACGGCCGTTTATGCCGCAAAAAACGTAGGTATATTTCGACACTCTCAAGGGAATCAAAATTTATAGGGTACTTCTTGTTGACCTCGAAACATGAAATTTGGCAAGAAGCAAAACCATAAATTTGTAGTTACATAAAAAAAAAACCCGTGATAAACTATTTACATAGTATACTTAAAAATTTGTAAGGAACCCTCGGGGCGCGAGTCCAACTCGCTCTTGACCGTTTTTTTTGTATTTATGACATTATTCATTTTTCAGAATAAGCTGAGGAAGAAGAAAGTATACCTGTTCCTTGCCCTGATCATCATTATTTCGATAATACTCATCATCGTATTCCACAACTGAACGCGCCCATGTTCAATGTAATATCACTTCACGTACATTTTACGAAATGGTAGAGGAACCTAGTAACTCATAAAATATATATTAAATATTATTGCTTCTTAATCCTTGGTTCTAAGTTCCTCTAAAAATCTAAAGGTGACGTCTTCTATCCAGCAATTGTATATAAAATCGTATAATATCATGTATAAATATCAGGCGACTCGGCATCAGTTTGAAGACATATCCTGCAGAAACAGCAAATTGATATTTATGTATTATTGTATCTTCAATCTGTTGCCAATACATAATGAATAGAGATTATACAGGGTGGTAGGGACATTCATAAAAAATCTGCTGTTTCCTACAAAACAGCAAAACCTAGGGTCCTAGGGTCCTAGGCGGTCAAAATGTCTAAAACAGTATTTTTATTTATATCTGATGAAAAATTTCAGCGTCATTTACTGAATCCATAGTTGCATTCACAGGTTGCGCGTCGATATCCCTGCGACCCTGGATAATTATATCAGTAAATTCTTTTTGTAGCGAATTTAAGTAAGTACCTAACTGTAGCAGGCGCATGTACTCTTCCAGCATGTATTTAATCGAAAAAACCTCGCGGAACGAAAATATTACGCACTATGTATAATATTATTATTGACAGTAGAATTTGATTCATAATGTGGGAATTGGAATGCGTTTATCGTTTTCGTTTCGCGAGTATATCATATGTATTTTTCATTTCAAATTGATACTTTAAACTATTTTCAATGCAAGCCTACCTTTTCTATTAAAGAAATCACGGGTCATCATGGCATGTTTATGCTAACTAGTGTATGCCTATTGGCAATTTTACGACAGCGACTTTGTGTTATATAATATGAGTTATGTTTAGAAATAATGAATACTATGATCACGAGCACTCGGAGCTACTCCGGCTACTCGTGTTGTTTGCTATATCCATACAATAAGGATACGGCTGCGTCATGAGTACTAAAACTATTGTAAGGCGCAATATTGTGCGAAAGAAGCGAAATTACTTATACCTGCGTCTTAAAATCAATTTGTACCGATGCACTATATTCGTGTAACCACTAACCTGTAAGGCCCGGGATACGTATAATTATAATACAAAAATAATATGTGTATGTAACTTGTATTGAAATAGGTAAAAATACTTAAAGCTTTTCCCTTTGTGATTATAAAAAAGCCGCAGTAGACCCTACCTCTAAAAATAACCTATAATATCACATTATTTTTAAATGCATATTGTATTCATATTGTTAGTGGTAGAGTGCATAGAGTAACTTGCAATAGATCATGGTTATAAATAGATGCAAGATCGTGTTGCTAATTCAGTAATATGTGTTGTACATGCTAAATAGCTTTGTAAAGACATATTTATAACCTTTCGCCTTAATTGAATGTATTATTTTTAAAGTTAGGAACAATGTGCTATTATTTGAGATTATTTCTTGAAAAGTTTGAATTTCTTTTTTGCTATAAAGTCGAATCCACATAGCATGTATCATGTTGACACCTCCATAGCTATTTACAACCTTTCGATGCGCTTCTGTGCCGAATCGAATATCAATCAATTATATTAAATGCGTCCTATAAAGGCTGTTCATAAATCCACAGACCGAAAATTTTGCCAATTTACATCAAATATATAGAGAACCGCCATTCTTCTGACAGCTATTTTCTGTCGGGTGCTAGGCAAATTAGTAACTGAAAATGAGTAATTTTCGATTCGATAACCTGCCGAATGTTCAAAAATCAGAAAAGTGAGTTATGAATGTTTACGGCGATTGTGTGGATCCGGCTCTTAATTGCGTTAATTCTTGGCAATATTATAGAAAAGATCAACTATCGCCCGATAATGGTGCGTTTATATTATTAGGTGCAGATATATGTATGTTTAGTTATTCTCACGTCTGCGTTAAGAATAGCAATACCAATGTGTATAAAACTATTGGCGATTTATTCCATGCCATTGTAACTTAACTTGATTATTATTATTAATAAGTCCGTCTTTCTGTTATTTGCTTAAGATTTATGCTTAACTTTAAGTATATTATATGTATAAATAATTAGTTTAAAATTCGCAATGTATTATATTCTATATGTAAAGTTGTCCATGTTTTATATTAAACACAATTTGTTGATATCTTTTACTTTAAAATATATAAAATAAAGATTTTATTGTTATTTCAAGCACGCAATATTGTGTGAATATTCGAACAGACTGAAGCTAACACTTCAATTTTCTTTAAAGCAGCATATCCCTGTATCGCAACAATAATAAACTATTCTGGCCTGTGTGCGTGTCGACACCCTTGCGCCATCCCATCTTCGAAGCACGGTGGGCTGCTGCAGGTGCAGAAAACCTCAAACGGCGCAAATACTTCAATCTCTTTGGGACTTATATGTTCGAGCCCTTTGGGCTGGAACCACACTAGGGCCGAGTGCCCACTTAGTTTTTCGAGTCATCGCCAAGCTTGGTCGACTCTTCACGGGACATTGGCTGGCTCACTTTCCACAAGTCAACAACCTCGTGTGCTAAGTCGAGTTTCTCTTTCTGAGCTTTCACGAGGATCCCGCCATGTGGAATGGTTGCATCGACAAACATTGCGCTGCGCGCTAATCGGTCTATCACCTCTATATCCGGCTAATTGTCGCCAATAGTCCTGTCAGTAATAATAGACCGATCCCAGTACAACGTGACATGGACATCTTTGAGAACTGGGTCCGGCACATATCTACTTGTAATACTTTTTATTTCATAGCAAGTTGTTGGTGAATAATCCTGGCCACTTTGTTATGCCTGTGCAAGTATTCGCCGTTAGCCAGACGCGAACAGCTAGAGATAATATGTCTGATGGACTCACCCGGACGGTGGCATGCCCGACACACATCAATCGTCCCATCCTTCATAATATGTCCCCGGTAGTTATTCGTCAAGATAAGTTCTTCTATAATTGCACAGACGAAATTTTCAGTATCAACCTTCAAAGTAGATAGAAGCGCGCGTGAAGCTGCTTGCTTTGTCATACCTCCTTGCGGTCATCGGTAGTAAGTACGACAAGTTTTCGCCA
The DNA here is from genome assembly GCA_963855955.1 of Luperina nickerlii. Taxonomy (NCBI): domain Eukaryota; kingdom Metazoa; phylum Arthropoda; class Insecta; order Lepidoptera; family Noctuidae; genus Luperina; species Luperina nickerlii. The sequence continues at coordinate 8,907,020 of OY979662.1, forward strand.
GTTCTCTTTAGTCATGGAGAGCGGTTTGAGCCACTGCGACCACACCACGGTGCATACCCACTTCAGCTTTTAAAAAATTGCACACTGAAGGGGTCTTTGTGTTTAAAAAGCCTCGACCCCTGCACTTCCGCGGGATGTAGGTACAATCTTATCACATGATCGTGGGTGATGCATCCGGTTTGCGGTCAGCAGTGTACGGAGCCTCATATCCAAGGCGTCGAGTTCGGTCTATTTGAGTATGCCGAAAGAATACTTCAAGACCTGCCTGACCTAACCGTTGAAAGTGTACCTTGCTTCCCCCTGAAATAAGACTAATTAATACATTCTTCAGGCGACCAAAGAAGCGCTCCTTCGACGACTTAATGTCAGCAAGGTTGACGCCTAACGCTTCCGACATAACCGAATACTCATAGCTTTCGGATGAGGAGAGGGATCTAACGTGTATGGTAACTCCCAACTCCCCTCGCTTTACTTGCATGACTGCACATTTTTCACACCAAATTCCATTCTGATGGCGCTACTGGAAAATTCAGATACCTTCAGTAGCTCCATCAGTCGCAATTTATTGGGGACAAAGAATCTCAAATCATCCATCTAGAGGAGGTGAGATATGACCTGGACACCTCTCTTCAGCCAGTAGCCCAGACCCGAGTCCTTCAGCAATGTGTTTAGAGGACTCGGAGCTAAGCAGAACCAAAGTGGACTCAAACTGTTGCCCTGAAATATTCCCCGTTTGATCTATACAGGTTTATCATTCCCTGGATCTGTTGTCCCAGATAGCGAAGGACCTTCCTCCATAGCCTCATGCAAGACTCAAAGAAGGTGTGTAGAGTTACATCAATCTTGTCTAACTCCAGCGCCCTCATGGCTTGAGCCATATGGCACCGAGTCGTAGGTCTTCTTATAGTCTACCCAGTCGTCCATGTCGACATATTATTATTGTTTTAAAACTATTAGATTTTTATATTATTTACAGTATAGGTAAATGAACTTAGAAAAAAGTTAAAACAATTTGTAGACATTTCTCATTCCTTGCAGTTGCTCGTTTAAAGTTGAGTATGTATACACTAGAGCATTTTCACGACAATTTCCATTTACATTCTTACGATATTTCTTACGATACAATACAGGCAAAAGCTCAGTTCTCAAAAGCATTTCCATGTAATGTAAGATTCCTATGAATGCTCGACGCTGCATACGACGTAATGCTCACGGCGAGGGCATAAATTACCTGTGACGTTTCGTTCAACAGGTATCGCTTGTCTCTGCTCGATAAAATGTTTTACCAATACGCTCGTTAGTTTTGAAAATCAGGCTGTAAATAAATAATAATTTTAAATATCGCGTGGTGTTAGATTTGCGGTTCAAAAAAAAAACGGCGAATGCTCAATGTTCTGTTACAAGTAAATGCTCTATTCTATACTCGCCTTTAACATTGATTCGCACCAGCCGGTCGATTCTGTAAAAATCTCACCGTGAAAACTTAGGTGAAGTGAGTTTGTTTTTGCTAGGACATGACACTATTGACAGCTCACTCCAAGCTCACTTCACCTAAGTTTTCACGGTGAGACTTTTACAGCAGAACCACCAATCGGCAATCAATATTATGGTATACAAAACTATTAGATATACTTTTAATTTTATTTCAAAAATCAAAGGAATATCAAAGTAGTGTCCTATACCTACTGGTCCTATTATTAGATGTTCGGTGTAAGCAGGATTTTCATAAAGGTTTGTGTAGTGAATAAAAGAACAAAATTCTTTATAAAACACTTTTAATAGACCAATAATAAATTCACACAAATATCATGGTGAACAAAAATTATATCTAAAGAGAACACCTTCTACACTTGGAAACTAAAACAATAGTAGAATGTTAAAATAATGAATAGATTGTACGTCTACAAAGCGTAGAGGCGAGCTCGAGTGTGACGTATGACGCGTGTCGCTGCTCTGCGTGCCTCTATGTGCGCGCCATACCGTAGAGGTGGAACAAACAGATCTACTGAGATTCCGCTACTGATCAAGATTTTAACTATTAAGAGAAATCTTTCAACATCGTAAACACTGATTCGAACAATCTATGCATGGCCGTCCTCCTTCCATTCAATCAACACAACCGGCTGGTAATTACTTCCTAGTACTCCTAGCTAATCAGACAATCATTCACTAATATTCAAATAGAAGTAGCCGGCCAAAAGATTAGTAAAATAACTACAGGCGTGTAAGTCATATATGATCCACGCGTTATGATTTACGATAAATTCGAAGTGTATATGATACGCGCTTGGTATATCTTCACATTATATGATAACTTCACGCCACAATCCTTATCCCTCCGGTTTAAAACTAAGCACAATTCTTTCCTCTAATATACTCGTATAGTTACAATTATTTAATACTAAAAATAAATACTTAACATAAAGGAAAATCACTTTAAGCTGTTGCACGATTATTAACTTTATTCTTTACTCTAACATTATTTAGGACAACTACTAAAAGCGGTGATAAATACCTACTTATTAATTATTATTATAAAAAGCAATGATTGTACAATTCGTAAAAAAAATATTAAAATTAATACTGATTATTAAACATGATCAACAATTCAACAAAATAATAATTATTCAAATAATATTAAAAATAGACTGCCTCTTAGGTCGCAATCGCACCTGGCAAGACACATTAGGCCTTATATTTAAACAAAACAAGATCACATATTTATACAACATTGCAAAACGAAGCTAAAATTGTTCCAAAACGCCTGTCATCAAATGATCAAGTTCAAAATCTATCTTGGTCTTAGCATAGCACCCAGCGACGTGTCAGCGCGCGGGCGGCGCCGCCGCCGGCTCACTAGCGCGACCACTAGATGTTACATTAACGGGGACTTCTCTCACAACACCCAAATTACAATCCTTATAGACGGATCTCCCAACATCGTATGACTTGTGTTTACTTGATAAGCTTTTTAATAATAGATATTTGAGTGTTGATTTAGGTGCTATGAGTGAGGACTCCATGTTCACATAATTAGTGGCGCGCTTTGCATCGCCGACCCGGCGCCGCTCTCACAGCAGCCCCCCAGTTCAATTTATTACTAAATTACAAAATAACCACGCTAACTAACTCTCTTACACAGTCGCGTAAATTAATACGTTTAGATACGTGTGACGTTAGCCTAACTGAATGATATAACGCTCGATAGTGGTACATTTAATTAAGTATGTATAATATCAGTGGGTTCTAATAAAATTCTCCTTAAATGATAAATGATATAACTTCAACAGTGCAACTCACACGATGTGAGGAACTTAGCTAGATGTTACTCCCGGCCGGCTCGAGCACGCGGCCCCACGAATCATGTACGGACGCCAGCACATCAATCTACCACAATCTGTCAGATTTCTTTAATAGATTTTCAACTTTATCGCTAAAACTTAAGGTTCAAAGTTGATTGGGAAAATCTGACAGTTAGGTGTAGCTTGATGTGCTGGCGTCTGTACAAAATATGATGTTAGCCAAGTGATGGTAAAATTGGGAAGTAACAATCGAATGTGTCGGTATTACTATTAAGTACAACGCTACAGAGTAAGTCTTCTGGCGCGCGGCCAAAACCGGAAGTAAGGCCGCCATCTTGTTTTTTTTAATACAATTTCTGTGAACCAGTTTCACAAATGTTTACCAACAACACGCCCCCTGTCAATGTCATTCAGGCGCCAAAACATCCATGTAGCATCCTTTTACACATACGAATATTACTTCTAGTTGTTACAAATAGAATCACTGGCTGTTAGAATGTTTAAAATATTTTTGGTTGTGTTGGTCCATTCGTGGGGAGATTTTTTTTATCTCGGTGCGAGCGAGGCTATAGGTGGTTGTTTAGCAGACGACTGCCTCCGAGATGGGGTTCTCGGTGATGCGGATGACGGGCGAGTGGCGGCACGGGCGGCGGCGCCCGGCGTCCGACAGTCGCCGGAAAGCCGTGATCTTGGTCGGCGACAGCGGCGCCACTGGAACATATAAGCACATTTAAATATGTAACTTGCAAAAAAATACGGAAAAAGCGATCCGTCATTTGTTCCAAGCAACCTTTGCGTGGAAGAAATCGCAGAAGGCTATAGGGCCACCCATTGTATTTAATTAAGTTATTTGTTAAATATTTTTTTCGTATACAATAAATTTTATAGAAATAAATAAGGGGGGTATTTCCATGATGTTTATTTACGTAGAATGTTCTCACATACATAATGACATCAGGCAGTAGGTAATTGCCCCAATGCAAGGAGAAGCTCTGACTAAAGGAATTACTGATATAATATGTTAGTAATTGTTTTCTAAAATAAATTTCATCTAATTTTTTTTCAGTTGTCTACAGGAATGCCTTAACTTATACTGTAATTTTATTATTATTACATTTTATATCTAAATAGACTTGAAAAGGGGAGTCTTCTAAGACTGTAAAAGCGTAGTAAACTAATAGTTTTATTAAAATCGGTGCAATCTATACAGAGTGATTCTAAAAACATCAAATATAATAATTATTTTAGTAGGACTGTCACACAGAACATTATTGACGTTTAAATCTAAATAAACAGCAGTGTAGAGACCTTCAAACAGCCGTGTTGTGTGATAGTCCATAAAGATTTACAAAAGGAGCGGAAGCTATCAAAATTGATTAATAGTATGAATAGTTTCGGCCTTGGGTTTATATTATAAGGGCGAGCCCCGGCTTGTAAATTATTCTTCTTGCAAATTTTCTGATAAATTACAATTTTATGGTATAGTTGCCAGAAATTGCCAGATAGCTTAGTATCTGATCTATAGGGTTACACTCGGAGAAGGGCCAAATAAGCGTGCATAAACATTTATGACGAAACTCGAGAATATATATTATCAAAAAGTAACTGCACACCTACATAAATTCAGATAACTTCCGCGTACCATAAATAAATGCTTTATGAATAAACACTTACTTTGTCTACAAAAGCTGGGTATTATGCAACTGGCAAACTGATGCTTATGCTCGACGTTGGTGACGAACTAACATGCCGGATTCTTTTGTTCAGTGCTAACACAGCTACGAGTGTGGAGAAACAAAAATAATTAAAAAAATAAATAGTTCAGGGGGAAGCGCTAAGGTAGCCCGCGAAATTCAAATTTTCTTACGTTTTTTGCAATTTGCTGGTCAGTATTAAGTTGTACGTTGATTAAAATATGATTCACGGCCGTAATAAAAATGTATTTTCAGAATCATACCTAATCATTAGAATCAGTAATACAACTTGTTAAGTTTGTATAATCCCAAAATGTCAACATTTCATGAAATAGTCATTATGTGGGGATTACTTGGTCTTAGAGAGTTGTGTGGATGACTTTAATGATTATAATTGTGTAAATACATATTTGTTACGGCCGCGAATCATAATTTAATCAACGTACAATTTAATACTGACCAGCAAATTGCAAAAACGTAAAAAAAAATTGAATTTCGCAGGCTACCCTGGCGCTTTCGCCTTAACACGAACTGTTTATGGCGTCGCTGTATGCTGCGTCTATTTGTTTTACAAACAGTGGATTTATCGTTTGTGTCCATAGATACGGGCACAATTTGTAGTAAGTAAGAAATGATATTAGCAATTTTCTCAAATGTACCAAATGGCAAGACAAGGCAAAAATTTATCTGTTTGAAAGACCTTCAAAGAAACCAAACAGCTTGTTTGAAATTTTAACGTTTGTATAACAGCGGGTACTCACGTAAAGGCAATGAATAGCGCAAAATACAGCGAGCTTAATAAACAAGTCTGAATCTACAAAATAAATTACAAATCTAAAAAAATAATAGGAGATGTTTTGCAATTCAACTGAATTGAATTCTTGTTCATTTTTGACTTTAAAATGTTTATGGTGTAAATGAAACAGACGATTTGAATTTGATGAAGTAGGCAAGTATACAATATTGCAAACATCTCATATTTTACTCAAAGATGTTTCGTCATGCACTTTCATTATATGGTATGACTTATGATTTAGTGCGTACGATTATTTATCTAATGACCCAAAATATTTTAAAATTGTGAAAAGCGTTGTCAAAATTTTGCCTGGAAACATCTGGAGTGTTTGAAATTTGAATCAGTAAGTCTAAGCAAAATAGTTATGTAGGTAGGTACGACTGATTGCAACCAAATGTATTATGTGGTATAGTTTTTGTCAATGAAATACAAGACCTACAAATTAACTCCCTTTAGAAATTAATATTATTATTTTATTATGAACAGCTGACTTAGTTGGTTTGAATGTCAGATGATTTACAAATTATGTTGTTTATAACTCATTATGCCAGTAGGTATCGCATAATAAGACAATTCAAATGTATGTTGCAAATTGATGTTATTTCAAGTTAAAAAAATATCAACTCTTTTTTTAATGCTAATTAAGTTGATTTCAGAGTGACTAGCACTATTGAAAAAGTTATAAAAATGTTTGAAATTGTAGCGTAAACTGCACTTTATTGTGTAGGCATTAAAGTTATTTTTCCATATAAACTCGATATTTGTTTACATTTTTGGCAAATAAGTCGCGAATGCAGCTTAGGTATAAGGTGTATCGATACACCTTATACCATAATTATATACCACCTTATATCGTATACAACCAGCTACTACTCGCGGCTGTGCCCGCGTGGTTGTCGGAAATTATCCCATAAGAACGTGCTACCAGGACAAAAAGTAGCCTATTTCCTTCCCCAGGATGCCATCTATCCTAGTCAAATTTATCGATATCTGTTCAGCGATACTCGTATAGGCGTGAAAAGTTAAAATATAGGCAGAGTTACTTTCGAATTTATTATATTATTAGTATGGATGTATTAGCTAGCAACACCAAAATGCTAACACAATCACAATGTATCGAGTTTAATAAAAAGGAATGATAATAAAGTCTCACAAACTACGTAAATTATGAAATTAATCAAGGGGCTATCTACAGACGTTACCACAACAGTACCACAGGACTGAAAGCTCATCTAGCTCTACAGGAGGAAGCTCCCTCAGTACATACCAATTGTTAGGGACTGCATAACGCTATCGCATATCCAGGCTCAAACATAAACAGGACAATAAAAATAAACTTTCAGGCTTCAGACGTACAAAATATAACGTTAGCTTACAATTATCATTAGTTAATAAAGCGTATAATCATATTCATATCATATTTTTACATTATTATACATTAAGAAGGGGCGGCCGTTCGACAAATAGGAATTAGAGTAGTATAGGATAGAGATCTTGCGAAGTAAAGGTATCTAAAAGTAAAATATGTAATGGACTATCAATATTTAATATTATTTGGTCAATATTTAACGTTTAAGATGAAAAACATTATTCATATCAAACATATTTACATAAGCTGCAAAATAGATGCAATATGATGTCGAAATGTTTCATAACATTGCCTTCGAAGCTTCATTCCTTAACGTGTTATATTTATAGTGTCCAGCACTTATGATTTGTGTTCATAAATACATATATTTGGATGAAAAACATCTCACTATAAAGCAAGGGTGTTTGTTATAGGCAAATCGTGGTATTAATTAATATTTTTGCGATATTGCATCTATTGAGCGTGGCGTGTTGAGTGCAATTGTCAAACATTAGAACTGCAATGCAAAGCTAAGCTTGCATCGGTACGTCTACGTAGTTCGTCGATGGTGTGACGTGATTCACTTACCGTAGCCTTCGCCCTGCAAAAACAGGCGGAAGGCCTCAGATATCTTAGCTGGTTGCTCTTCCAGCACCATTCCCGAATCCGAGATCTGAAATCATCATTTTGGAAATATTAATTTGTGTACAGGTGTGTCGAGAAGATTTTATACAGTAAATCCGTCTACAAAACGAGTTTCGGTAGTCAAAACCTTCGAGCCAGTTATTGTACTTTTAACTTTGTTCATGGTATAGGAAAGTTCTTATTACAAAATTGTCAACTTTGACATCAGTTTTTGTAATTAGAGCTTTAATTTTGTCGGAATAGAGTTCGAAATTCAAAAATAGCTCGATGGTTTAAACCTGGGTCCAAAGATAATGGTAGTTTCAGAGATTAACGCGTTCAAACAAAAAAAATCTTTTTTTTTTTGGAATTATAATATGACCTGGTAACTGGGCCTTTAGGTCAAATCTTATTAAACAAAAAACAAACTCTTCAGCTTTATTATTAATATACAGGGGGGTGTTCCCTGTACAATATTCTGAACAGGGTCCGTTCAGAATATTGTACTGAATCCATGGTAACAGGTTGTGCGTAGATGCCACCCTGTATCAGAATAATTGAGCAAATCTCATAACATTGGCAACACAAACTACACATTCATAAAATCCAGACTCCATATTTCGTGCAGTAATTAACTCCTCGCTTATGCCACGTTTAAGCTCAGCTTAATATTCTTCAACAATAAGCCTCAGAATATGGGTCATGGTCAATGCCACAACTTTATTCGCACAATAGTATTTAGTAGGTATTATTTTCCTGAACTTTGCGCCTCCTCCATTGTGAACGATGCGGTGACAAGCAGATTAACTTGTTACGAAGTGTTGCCCTTAAGACTTTAATGATTTTAATTCCGCGGTTGAAAACTTTCACTCCGATGCATGTTGAACACAACAATACATTCTATGACGGTTTTATATTTTGCCAGCGACAAATTAAAATTGTCATAACAAATAGACCATTTGCGTTTTGTTATTGAAGAAGGATTCGTTCAAAATTATATTTGTTTGAAAACGAGACGCAAATACGGGTCGAATAAAGAACCTCTTTTTTTGAAATCGGTTAAAAATACTGTAAAATTGGGTAGTAATACTCATCACTAGCGACAAACGTTGCTATTGAAAAGTCACTGTCTACGAAGAAACCCGAGTCTAGGTGTGATCTCGTGCTCGGGAAGTAGGTACAGATTTCGAGGAGGGTAGACAAGCGATTTCTATTCTATAGTAGTAGAAAACGTCTTTCTAAAGCTGCTGCGATTCTATTTATTATTTGGTATCGGATTTTTTTTCGTTTGTATACCTTATTATAGGAAGTACTGTTATTGTATGTATGTCTTAACACGTGAAGATTTTTTTGGTATAACTTTGGAGGCTATCCCAAAGAGATGAAATGCCTACATTTATAAATTAAATAGAACTAAATAGTCTTCAAAGCACATTGACAGCTAATAATATTACCTACTCATCTAGTTTCTATTGAATTTATTATGAAAACGTAAACAAACAAGTGGCTTATACACTCTATGAATGCAGCGTCCGAGAGCAGTTACAATGAGTATCCGGTGGTCGTAGTTTTGTATATAAATGACGGTAATAGTTTCTGAATGTAACTCACAGATGGCAGTTAGAACTCCATTCGTTGCAAACTGCACGGCCTCCGCGTTTCGTCGTAAAACTTTCCATTTTACAGTTAAAATATTGTTTTTGTTTCGTTTCTAGGATTTACGAAAGTGAAAAGTTTTGATTGCCTTAGTAGCGTAATAGGGAATATGCATGAATTTTTTTCATGGCATTTATTAACAAAATATGAAAATACCGTAGTAGAGATGACAAAAAGTGAAATTAAAATCGGCCAAGAAACACGGCCGATATGAGCATTTAAAACTATTGATTACACACCAATTAGACAGAGAGAAAAAAAAAACAAACAAAAACAAAATCATGCATATTCCCTATTGTGAGTTAATAGCAGCGCCCCACGGTTTCACCCGCATAAGTGTCGATCCCGTGGGAATATCGGGATAAAAAATCCTATGTCCTTCCCCGGGATGCAATCTACCTCTCAGCCAAATTTTCTCGAAATCCGTTTAGTGGTATAGACGTGAAAAGTTAACATACAGACAGAGACAGTTACTTTCGAATTTATAATATTAGTATGTATTGTTAGACGCACGTAGAGCGACCGAGTCTTCTAATGAGCTTAGTTTTCCGTCGTGATTATTTTTAATTTTTCGTAATTATTTGATAATGGTGCCGATTCTGTTGTTCACAAACTAAACTAAATTTAAATTCAATGCATCTTTTTCTTTCTATTTCGTTAAGAAAAGCACAGAAGATAAATTTTAGTTTAGTCCTGTCAAATTAATCAGCGCCTGACGTAAATTGACGTAATTTTAGTAGGCAAGTTTTTAATGGAGTAGTGTAATTTGACAGGACTATACAAAAATTTATCATCTGTCCTTTTCTTAGTGAAATAGAAAGAAAAAGATGCACTGAACTTAAATTTAGTTTAGTTTGTGAACAAGGGAATTAACACTAATGTCTGTTTTTGTTCTGACTGAAAAGTTCTACTTTCAAAGAAGAAAACAAAGATTAATTAACTAAACTAGAATACCTATTAAGTACTTACAAACCGTAAATGCGTACTGCACGTCTATGGAAAAAGCCCTTAATACCAGCGATTGAGGAGTCGTAGGCATTGGGCTCCCGACAGTTTGTCACCACAGCGACCGTGGTGCAAACACGCATTTCATTTTCCGCGTTCATTTTTTTTTGGTTCGGCGGACCCGAACGCCAGAAGGTGCCTTCCGGTAGTTCGAACAATTGAGCGAACTTTCTTATATCTATGGAGCGACATAAGTACGCGATGATCGCGTCTTAGTGCGATCTGCTGGTTTGTCTAGAACTCGGAGGTACCGCGAAGAGTTGATAAGCAAAGCTTACCTTCATCCAAGTAGAGTTGTTAGGGTTCAGGCGTCCATTAAAAGTGACGGTATCGTCCACATGCGGGGACAGCGAGCCGGTGATGTTCAGCACAGGCACCTTAATGGTCTCGTTCTCCCGCGCGATGCCCAGGTCGGTGCGGCGCACGTATGAGTCGATGAACAGCGACAGGTTGGTCGGGTTCACGTTCCGAGTGAAGTACATGCGGTACATCTGGGTCAGGTCGTGGTTCCGCTCCTCCGGGAACTGCAGCAAATGACCATTATTCTTTTAAACTTCGAACGTCGCGTAGGTTCGAATTTTAATGCGGTTATAAATGGGAAGAGAACAAAGGTTTGGGTAGTACGAGAACGGTGTTGTGAATTATGTGTGGTTCTCTTTTCTATTCGATTTCGCTGTGATTATATTACGTAGAATTAGTATGTCCTGAAAACGTCATCCTATTCACACACAACCTCATAAAGCCAAGAACTGAATCAGACGGATCGATAAATCAATAGACAACGACGCAGTTTTAAAGAAATTGTATCTCATCCAACAAGGCCACAAGACCTAACATCATCCAATTTGCCAAGAAATAAAAGGATACAAATGTGCATTCTGTCCAAAAATTTATCGATTTGTAGAGAGCAAGGGGAAGTCTGTTTTGTAACTGAATAGTTGGAGTTTAGTTTCGAATACAAGGTTGATAGTTACATGATAATTGATCCGTTTTGCATTCATTAGGGGTAAGAGCACGGAGCATCGTAACCCTTTACGATACTCCGTGCCCTTACCCCGATCCCTATCGGTCACGGTCATGGTTATTTCTGTATAAAATATTAAATGCCGGCATCGCGTTTGCAAGCAGCACATAATGTTCGCCACGCGATCGCAAGCACATAGCGAGCAGCTTATACACTAGATTGATTTGTTACATAAATGTCTGACTTTTATGGGGATGGAAGATGGGTTTATGGTCGTATTCCGTATACATGGTTATGTTTCAAAAAATGTTTTGTAAAATTATCTTATTTGACTAAAGTTCTAGAAATATAATGAGTATTGAGTGAATTTACATCAGCTGGTTATTTTAGTCCCAAGGATGTTCCTGTAAATTTCAAAGCGCAGTTTATCCGTTTGACCATCGCGTAGCCAATTGGTTGTTTAAGCTATAAACAATTTTTTCCACTCACACCCTGAGCCCTAAAAAACAAATAAATATATTTTTTGGAATGATTCGCATTAGCAAGCACCGCAGAATTTCGAAAACACGCAATCCCTCCGTTTTCCTCAAGTCACGAATAGAAAACACACGATGTATTACAACGTTGTTAGCAAGTATGAATTCGGTTTTGAAACTGAATACGTTTAGCGGCATCTTCCTGAAAACAAGTACACAACACAAATAACTACGTGGTCGTTAAAATGGCATATCGATTAAAGTCAGAGTGTAAAGCATACCCGTCCGAAATGATGCCACATCAGGTAGTCCAACACGCCCTCGGTCATGCCGCGGTTCTTCAGGGAGCGGGAGTTCATCTTCTGGTAAGCCCACTCGATCCAGCCCGCCTGGTTTGAAGTGCAGTTGATGAGGGCCAAGGCATCCACCTGGAATTTATTGGCGGGAAACATTTAATTGATCCTCTCAACCCTTTTTGACCAACCACGTTGGTCGTAGTTACTAGGCTAGGTCACATTATAAAAATACTATCGAGTATATTAGCGTATCGATTAGTAGTTTTAGAAAATTAAAATGGATCTGCCTAGTCTTTCCCAACTATGTTGGGGTCGGTTTCCAGTCTAACCGGATGCAGCTGAATACCAATAATAATAATAATACAGTACCTATACAATATGTTACTAAATTTTTGGAAGTAAGTAAATAAATTATTTTCAAATTGTATCAAATTAATTTTGTGAAAATTTTATTCTAAGTGTAATTTATTTAGTATTGATGTCACACTGATTTCAGAATCCCTGCTTTAATGTCGTCAGTTTGTAGAAAAACTGTAATCCATGAATAGAAGGTTTTTAAACCCATTTGAAAAGTCGCCAAAAATCTACATTATACCCACGACGGCTACGTATACTTTATTGTTCAGTCGTACATAATGGTATACTAGCACGCATATATTCGTTGAGGCGTTATTTTTGACTCTTGTATTTAGTGGTACGATTAGGGTTACCATGCCGAAATTCGAGAAGTTCTGTCAAAAAGCTGGACATTTGCAAAAGTCTGGAAACTTTCCTTTTTTTCTCAATACTTACCTAAATTACTCGTATATAATTTTTTTTTCAAAAACTTCTCTCTTCATGGAAACGTCCGCACAGAAGAAAATATATCCGGATATACCTAGAGGGATACCCTAGGTACGATTTAATTGTACCCTTTACGCCTGTGTGTTTCCACGTCATGCCCGATTCGTCCATAATCGTTGTCAATTAATTAATATGAGCAGACTGAACTAATTTATGCGCCAGTGTGTACAAAGTGCGTCCGGATTTACATAATCCTTGCTGATTTAGGCCACCATGCAGGTATATACAGGTATTCAGACAATTGCCTATGCGTCGTTACGTCGTAGGTAAAGCTAACCCATAGCTACTGTAGGTATATGCAGGATGTTTGGTAGAAGATTCAACATAATTTTCTTAGGGCTAGGAAGTGTCATATTATCTTAGTTTTCACCCATAACACCTGTCTTAAGTGTCACGGTAGGTAAATGAGATAATAATATGTTTATTTCAAATCAGGTGAAATATCATCACAACTTTTTTGTTTGTGGTTCTAATAAAGCGCAAAAATTTTTGGTGTTGTCTGCAATATATTTACATTTATGTACAGGGTGGGCAAATAACAGGTATATATACCTACACTTTTATTTTTAAAATTTTATTCTATGAAATATAAAAAAAATGATTAAGTATTTTTTTTTAATATAGTATTTAGGGCCGGCAATTAAGTATGGAAAATAATTTACGACAAATTTCCACCTCTAGCAGCATGACAGATGTGAACCCTTTTCATTGCGTTTTTCATGACATTTTCACACATTTCCTGCGTTATCTGAGTGACTGTTTCGGATGTTTTGTTTTAATCGTTGAAGGTTCATTAGCCTGTTAGTATAGACACGACCCTTTAGATAGCCCTACAGAAAAAAGTCAGGAGCTGTTAAATCCGGGGATCTTGGGGGCCAATCAATGTCACCGTTTCTCGAAATTAAGCGACCCGGAAACGTTCTTCTCAATGTCTCGATTGTTGCTCGTGGCGTATGACATGTGGCACCGTCTTGTTGGAAATACATGTTTCCTAAGCCCAACTGATTCATTTGATGTACGAAAAAGCTAGGTGCACGGTTCCAATTGGTCGTTTCCTATGGAGAAGAACCGGCAAGAAACTCCACGGTTACTCTTTTTAAAAATAATTGGCTTTTACAATGTTTTCAAATTACAGTAGGTATGGGAGGACAGCGTAGGCTTGTCAACAAGTACTTGGTACTTGATAAAATAAGAAATGATCTACAGATCTAAAGTCTACAAGGCTTACAAAGTCCTTACATTTACAAAATAAGAATGTATCAAAGGGATAAATAAAAAATAAAATATAAAAACCTACTAAAACCAAGTGATATGATTGCCATTACAACCACTAATAAAAAGGTGAAAAATTAGAATTGTCTGTATATAATGTCAAATAATAAAAAAAATATGTCAAAGAAGTGTGTAAAAAATAATATCCTAATTTGAGAGGACTTAATAGACATTTACATAGCACAAGTTATGCCGTTAATGAGGCGCCAGGGAAGCCACATGTGCAGAAGGAATTATTGCCAAACTACCTACCATTATTATCATTTTGTTCTATTTTAGGGTTCCGTACCCAAAGGGTAAAAACGGGACCCTATTACTAAGACTCCACTGTCCGTCTGTCTGTCTGTCTGTCACCAGGCTGTATCTCATAAACCGTGATAGCTAGACAGTTGAAATTTTCACAGATGATGTATTTCTGTTGCCGCTATAACAACAAATACTAAATACAGAATAAAATAAATATTTAAGGGGGCTCCCATACAACAAACATGTATTTTTCGGGGTTTTTGCCTTTTGGTACGGAACCCTTCGTGTGCGAGTCCGACTCGCACTTGGCCAGTTTTTACTGCAAGCAAGTTAGAGACTGTAGAGGTAGCTGATGAATTAGAAGTAAAATAAATAATGATAATTGCCAACCGGGACAAACATTTCGGATCGAATTTTATGATATAACTAGCTTCTGCCCGCGACTTCGTCCGCGTGAAATTTCTTGTTACTCCGACCCTGTCGCATCGCATCGCCTGCCCGCGTTATTACTTCGTTTTTGCTTAGCGTTCTTTCTGACTTTTTTTATTTTTATTCGGCTCCTAAAGGTTATAGCGTGATGTTAAATAGCCTCGAGAAGCCTTCCTCAAGAATTGGCCTATCGAATGCAAAAATAATTTTTCAAATCCGACTGGTAGTTCCAGAGATTAGCGCGTTCAACCAAACAAACAAACTCTTCAGCTTTATAATATTAGTATAGATTATGTGCTGGGAGTTCTTGCGCCACTTCTTCCCAGCTAAAGCACTAGGAAGTGATGAAGGGCGGGCGTTTTGGGGGATAGTCTTATGTAATTTTGACGTATATGTCGCAGATGGATTGTAGAATCCCCTGTTTTACAAAACCGTTAGTTGTTTTAAAAAACAGTTCCGATAAGTAAAACAACTGAACAACGTTCAGCTGGATTGTGATTGCGCTAAGTTTTACATAACTGCTACAGACCTTTAGACGTAATGGCTTTTTTGCAGTCACAATGGAGTCTTTCATAAAACTCTGACAACTGTTAATTAATATTGTCTCTAAAATCACTGTTTACACTTGAGTTAAGGTAATTTTTACTCGTATTACCCGTTTTATTTAATTCTGTTTCGGACGCCATTATGTATTGTTATTGCCACGACCGACAATATTTAGAATTAAAATCTACAATCTGACATTTCATTTCACGCTGTTTTACAAAACCGCTAATCGTTGACCCGCTGCATTGATAAATGCAAAACGTTTAGGAAATTCTGCGTGTTCAAGTTCAGTTGTTTGCACGGAGTTGTTTTGTAAAACAGCGGATTTTACAATCCATCTGCGACATATACAACGGAACGGGAGCTATTAAGCTGACACATGAGGCGGAATATAGCCAGATCTCCTAATACATAGGCGTAGACTGAGCACATAACTTATTAGATGTGATTAATCACGTTTCAGATGTCTTGTCTAACTACCGCCATACTTACTTGTTTGTCGTAAGACATGTCACATCGAATACAGAACAATTTCTGTGGTACTGTTAGGATCAATAAGCGCCTAATTTGGACTCAAACAGTCAACATGTAGAGAATAAATAAGAACATAATTTGACGTTCGAACATCTATTGATAACATCTGTATTTTTTGTGTGTGAAACGCCACCTGTTCATTCGGCGACGATGGCCCTCGATATTTGGTATAATTATGATTAATGAAGTCCAAATACTTAGGTACTCAATTTTCATTAGAATGAATTGCGAGGACATCGATAACAATACCAAATCAGATAAAGTTAAATCAATACTCAGAGAAACTAAAATTTTAATTGGCGAATCCCATCCTTATCGACATTCAAATCGGAAATTTATTGGAATAATATCTAACAACCAATTAGAGACGTTGAAAAGTTGAAAACTTGTACTTAGTAAAAGTTTGATGAAGGATCGGATAAACTTGTTAGTGTCAGCCTGCTGGCTATCGCGAGGACTTCCCGATATTATAGGTATATTTCCGTTAATTCTCAAAACAAAAATGAGTCGGGCAAATGCTTCCCCACCTTTTATCGATAAAGCCAATCGGATTTAGGATTACCTCGGATAAATAATTCAGTAAGAGATTATACCAATTTATTTATAAGCAAGGCTTGGTTTGTTTACTAAACATCTGCACTCGAATTGCGTAACACTTACAATTCCAATCCGATGGATTTTGAAGGAAATCGATAATCCATTGCTTCATTTGTTTGAAAAATTCGTCTGGTCGTCGACATGAATATGATTGAATTGTCAAATAAATAGTCATTGCAATAGTAGATTAAGTAATCGGGCTGCTGTACTGATATACAACGACGGCGAAACAATACAAAAATAAAAACATTATTCAGGTAGACTTAATGGATTGTAAGTTAAAATAAAACTATGTGTTTATAAAGCGGAATATTTGGATTTCTAAACCGGGGTAGCTGAACGCGTCCGTATCCTAGTGTACACTGTGGAACGGGGGAACAGAAATGCACCATTAAGAGGATGGTAAACAACGGCGGATTTGTGCCTGCAATTCTTTTAATACCGGGTGTATTCCGTACGCGTCCATTTTCTGTCTGTGTGATTAGCGATCAGATCACTCACCGCCTGTATTCGTCTCAACGAGTAGGTACCTACTCGTATTACCTTGGAGCGCGTAATACAACACTATGTAGGTCACATTTGTATCTACGCAGATTTATTCCTCACCTATTTTAATCTCTTCCACATTATATTCAGAGTGAAAAGTATACGAGGAGCAAGTGGTAAATATCGGTTTACATGTGAGTGGACTACGCGCACGCGGTCTTTTTGATGACTAATAAAAAGTAAACGTTGGTGCTAAAAGCGTGCATACAGAAGGATGCTATTATTCCTCGTCCTGAAAAATTTTACACACGAAGTGAACATAAAGTACAGCTTTTCTGGAAAAAACAAGGCTGCGAAATGTTTAAAGAATTTAACTAATGAACTTTTTTTGACGTTTGGGCATTTTTCAGCAGTCACGAACTCGGTAAACACTGTTAACGAATAAACGTTTATAACGTTTATAAATTATAATTATTATACTCGCAATTCAAACCTTTTTAATGCTGGATAAGCTGATTTAACAATTTCAGGAGTTTCAGCCCTATTTGTATGAAATAAGAGGCTTAGTGCTAGCATACACAGTTAGCGGATCAACCCAAAATACCTACCCATTTTAGTGAGTGGATGCATCGTGTACAGCGAGGCAGCATATACCTACACATATACATATGTATCCAATGTCAGTCGAACGCGCGTCCATACATGCAGCATTTACTGGATTCAAATGTGCTTGGAGTATAGGAATTGAAAGCCTTGCTGTTGAATGGCGACGCGTGACATATTTCTTTCTACTATTTCAGCTCATACATTCAAAGAGCTTAGTAACTCAACTATTGTTCCTTTTACATCTATCAGAAAGAATTTAAAAGAGGAATGCGAAGCTTGATATGATTCTAAGAAAGAATAAAATAATTTTATATCCGTTGCAAATAATGATCACGGATAGTAAGTGTCGTGTAAACCACTCCGGTTCTCCGACGCGCGGCGTGTTAGTTGTTACCGCTTTCTGTATCAGCTCCTCAATCCAATTACCGAGAGAGAGCTTCTTAAGATGTTGATTGAAGTTCTTCGCACCGTTTGCTATCCGACTATCGGAACATCGGAAAAAAATTACAAATAATGGCTGCTTTGTTAATATTCAACTTTATAATGGAACCAAGTTGTTGAATGAGTGCTCTGGTTTGCAGCTGGAAATAATAAAGTGCGACTTCCGACGAAGTAAAAGTGGCAAGTTTCCACTAAAGTTATAAGCGTGACGATGGATTGTTCTTTCGGATTTCCATCAAGAGGTTCTTCTCTGAATGACTTATTCAGTCAAGTATTGTAAAGGGAAGCACACCATTAAGTATAAGTTTTCCACTGGCACCTAAATCTTACTACATCGATGCATTGTTGGGCACTTTAGGAGTAGCGGTGATAACTTTCCTTATGGTCGGTGCAACGGCAGTTGCCGTACAAATCCAATTATCAATTTTAAGCAGATTCATGGCAGCGCGTCCAGCGCCTAACTTACATTTAGTTAGGCGTCTCGCCTACATGTCAAACTAGTAATCTGTCTGTGTACATCTGCCTATATCTTACCTTCCGCGGGTGCACTAGAGAGAATCTAGCGAGGATGTTAGCGCCGGCGCCGACCCCGAACCCGATGAACGACTTGATCCCGAAGTGGCCGAGCACGTAGTTCAGCTGGTTAGCCAACTCATCCATGGTTGGGTACAGGTAGCTGCAACAAATGAGTCATCGTTAACATTTCAATCATTCTTCAAACCTCCAAACAATTGTCCCGAATGTCAAATATAAACTGCGCGCTTAAACTTCCATGTAAATACTACAATCCAATGCGTTGCACTGATTCTTCCAATTAGTACATATTTTAAAGAAAAACAATGATGAAAATATGCAGTAAACCAAATATTCAATAGATGTACAGTCATATGATATTTAATATGAAAGCATGTAAGTATTATAATGTTAAGTACCATTGAACAACTTTTAACACAAATTACGTTTGACGGACCACTTTCCCGTACCTCGTAGATATTAATTTTCCGGTGTTAATTAAATGCAAAATTATTGGTCATTATTGTATTCAAAATATGAAATAACGAGGAGTAGGATTAAATAAGGTGGACAGAGACATAGGAACCAATATTTCTGAAACCTTAAGCTTGAGCCAGCCAGTGAGCACATTCAACTCTGCAATAATAATTGAATAGTCCAAATGTTTTCCTTTGATTTTTACTGTGATAAAAAGTTATAAAACAAAGTATTGTGCTGACGGCCGCAGCCAGCATTACATAACACTGCGGCAGCAAATGAATGAATTATATACAGACTGCAAGTAGGCCCCGGGAGACCAACCGGCAAACGTATAAGTAAAACTTTAAAATAAATGCTACGAGCTTCAAAGTGTACTACTGATATCATTGTAAATGTATGTTCGACATTATACCAACATACATATTTCCAAAATATGACTGAGACAACCACGAAACTATCAAACTTATCCCCGAAATTTAAGATCCACTATGACAACCACGTTGCTCAAAGTAATCCAAAGTAAGTTAAGCGGTCTCCACTCCGTAGTGTTTGCATAACGTACCTAATCTAGGACTTGCAGACTTCGGCTCCGTGAAATAATACCCACTTTACTAACCAACATAACATTTTCAGAAGTGGAATGCCACGTGTTTGACAGAGATTGATGAGAGCATATTGTAGCGAATGTAAAACACTCGGCATATACGCCAGCCGTGAGGTGAATTTGCTACTACTTCACCGCTATTAGGTCTGCAGAATTTAAACGGTCACTACTAATGTGTCGATCAGCTGATGACTTTAGCTCTTCTTGATAGCCCGCCTGACGCTTGACTTCGATGATTTTATTGGTCAGCGTTACTCTTTACAGCCAACTCTCTACAGGGAGTCAATTAAGCTTTTTTGCTTTATTTTCTGAAGAAGTCATTGACGGCTTTTAGAAATGATGCTTTTGTGAAACAAACGTTATCAATATGCAAGCCCATGTAAAAAGCAATCATAATACACCCAGTCGGCTGTTCTTCACGAGCGTATTCGAAGGAAAAGTTAGCATCAAATAGAATAATACATTCATATTTGAAAGAACAAAGAGTGTCTGTCGTACAGAAGTGCGCCAAGAGAAGACAGTTATAATTCTTTGTCGTTCGAAACAATATTGACAATATTGAAACTCGTGTTCGAAACTTCAAATAAATTGTTAATTTATCAATTCGAAACATACATAAATGATTACAAAAATTCTAAGATCAAAGAGAAGTGTTGTCTAGCATTTTATTACTTCTAAAAAATTAGAAATGCTGGGCACAATTTAATGTACCTAATATTGCTGTACGAAGTTTGTGATTCAAAGCATGGAGTCACTCCGTAAGTGATTTTAACCCAGTGTTGCTGATAAAATCGTCGTGCATGCAACACTTGAATTAAACGCTATTAACATTTGACATTCATGACGTCGGTCAAGAGACGTTAATAACGTAACAAGACTGGATTAAAGCTTTAATGCAATGTTGTAAATCAGAAATTAGGCAGAATGTAGGGCAGTTAGAGCAAATAGTAAGTATAGGGGAGCGGGCCCGTGCTTGAAAATGCCAAAATGTCGTGGCGTTACAATTTTCCAGTGAGTGATTTCTCAAAGTCCCGGAGGATATCAACCGACATGACCAGACGTCGTCAGCCGGTAGCCATCGCGCCGCCGTCATGTAGTAGGTACAGTCTATATCGAGCGGCAGTCTGTTACATAACACTGCGGTACGAGACCCACTGCCGATTCTATTCCGCCTTATAAATAACCGAACCTTATTCGAATTATATCAGGTGCCTACTCATGTGGAACATTACATACGTATTTTGGTAACTTTTAAGCTCATTCAGAATTGTATACATATAGTTCCATTCACCAAGCTGTTTTGAAAGTAAAGCAAGAACTTAAGAACAATGAAAATAAATCTTAGTTGAATGGCCAACATTTCAAAATCAACTTGTATATTTATTAATTAGTAAGCGTAGAAAACAATGTCACTGTAATGACTATTAGTAGAAAATTTAATGATTCTCTAAAGCGCAAGGCAATTAAGATTGTCTATGGAATAATGGAATGGAAACTAATTAGTGCAGTGGCCATGTTGAGTATCATGATTTTAGTAGAGTTGAGACCCGCGTTGGGCGCCAAGCAACAGCTACTTGGCGCCCAACGTGGTATTAAAGAAATAAATTATTAATTAATGCGCAACTTATTTTCTTCAATAACATTTATTTGGGAGCAGATGTACTACTATGTATACATTTGTTACGCGCGGAGTTGGCGCCGATGTGTCGCGACGCCCCATTAATGCAGTTTATTCACCTACCCTCTACGGGGAAGACTGTTCATTGTCATTTCATTACTCATGCCTGTCCTTTATACCGATTCCTGTCACTGTTAATCTAGTTCAGTGATTTACCTCAGGTTATCATGCAAACTGCGATAGGTAATGATTACGCAAGCTATTTAAAGTAAAATTTAAAAATTTTTGTTCATGTGGGAACTTTCATCGTTTAATTTTCTAAAGTACTTACATGATTTCTACTGGGTTGAATCAAGCTTGAAAAAAAGAAGTAGAACTTTTAAGGACAATATTTAAAGTCATAGAATGAAAGGTATCTGAAGAAGTTGCTAATGAATTATTTAATTCCAATATACACGTTACCCAGCGTCTACAAGTCTAGCGCTCCGACTGGGATATTATACGTCATACGTTTACAGTCGTAACTCGTAAGGTTATTCTCACAGCATCACGCAGCGGGTCGCAGATAACGTGCCCCCGCGCGTGATTTTTTTAAATACAAATTCAATAAAAACGCGCTTCCGCGCGTGGAATTTGGCTCCGTTTCACGCACCCCGCTGCGTGATGCGGTGCAGTTTGGGCCTTCCCCTTTTTTTTTGAGGGTGGGAAATCATCAAATGACTTCTCCCGCTCTGGGTGGAGCGGAAGGGAGTGTCAGACTATTACTCTTACTTGAAGGCGACCCCAGCCCGTTCCAGTTTGGGGGCCAAACGTCGGAAATGCTCGCCGAAGTTCCAACGGCTGTCGAAGACGAGAGCCAGGTATTTCATCGTTGTCTCGACGCCGATGTGAACCCCTCCTACCGTTAGTTGGGATCCCGATGGTGGCGTGTTCCGGGGCCCATGAAAAGACATGGCCTCGGACTTGTGCACTGCCACCTCAAGACCCAACTGGCGGATCCTCTCCACGACTATCGCAACCCCGCGTGTCATCGCATCGGCCGCCGCCTGATGCGACCTTCCGTGCGCTAGGACCAGCGTGTCGTAGCAAACCACGCTGACGCCATCAGGGAGGTCGGCCCGCAGCTCCTAGTCATAACCGATGTCCCTCAGGAGCGGGTGGGCCTCCCCTTAGAAAGCCCTCGTCTTCATCAAGCAACAAGGAATCTAATAATTTGTCATTTTTTCTTTAAATCATGAAAGAAAAATTTAATTAGGGAATGCACATCAGAAAAACCTTAACTATCTTTCCAAAGTTGGATCTAGTCTGAATATTCTTAATTCTAAAAAAGTACTAAGATTCTGTCTCAAGAGGAATCTACTATCGGATAGCTCTCCGCGAAATTCTTACTGCATTATTTATTATACGGTTTTCTGGATCCTTTTTACGAATAAGCGCCTAATTAAGTTTAAGCGTTTATAATCGAGATCTGTTGACGGATCTCCAAGAATTCACGTCGATAATAAGCTCATACTGTTTTATTAGCTGTCAATATAACAACGATGTGATATTAATTGTGGTTTATAGCTGTCCAAAAATAAGACGCGGTCACGTAAAGTTGCTAACGATTAATTTGATAATGTTTGCAATGAATACGATTAGTTGTGGCGAGTTTCAGAACTTGATTACGAATAGTACTGTAAAGAATAAATGCAATAAGCTGTTGTCCGTAGTTAAGCTTATAATAACCAAAGATAAAATCAAATCATGTATCATTAAAGACATTCTATTGCAGGATTAAATACATTATTGAACAAGACGTCGCCGACGCGCGACGATCCCAAATGCGAGGACGCCCGCTGTTTTGTAAACCCAACTAATGTCATCCCGACCTTTTAAAAGGCTGAACGCTCTTTTCCGTCAGTCAACGACATTACTTGGTTATCCCTGTAGGAAGATGTTTGATCGGTGGTAACGCCACAACTAAGTAGGCTCGAGACTGATTATCTAACCATAACAAGCACACGGCCTCATTCAGAACGATGCTTTTTACAATTGATTCCACTAAGTCTATATCAGGTTTAAATGCCCTAGTGACCTGCTCCATTAATTTATTATAAAGTTAGTTGGAAGTAGGTACATTGAACGGCAGCCGTATTGCAGCTTCTGTCCTTTAGTTTCCTAGCAACGTCGAAGTACACAAACCGCAAATTGTGTACATTCATATAGTCTTCGCGATTTTGCACTATAACTTTCAACGACAAATTCGAAAGGTTGTTAACAATATCGTATCTTCAGTGTTTTCAGCATGTCATGTAGGTAAAACACAATATGAACAGGTGTCGGAAAACGAATCGGAAGACATCTTTGTTTTCGATCAAAGACCCCCCGGCCTTTGTTTATGTATATTTTGCATTTTCACAACGCCCTTTCAATGCGAAAAAATGAACAGAAGGTATCCTGGTGGCTTTGATGTCATGAATTTTAATGCCCGTTTGTAGAGGTTCATAGGTTTATGTTTAATATATTTCCGGAGAATACTTTTGATTTTTTAAAGCATAACGTATATTCAAGGTTCGTTCTGAAAGCGAAATTAAATTTAACAAGGCCCGTAGTTTCATGACATTGAGAACGGCTGCAGTAGTTTGAAAAACTTAAACGAAGAGTTTCTCAACAGCAGCGGCTGGTACACAAGTATTCGCGTTGACCTCGAAACTTGCTCGAAGACAGCACTCAAAAACGTACTAGTACAGTTTGTGAACGTACTCTTCTGTAATTGCGTCACGACCTCAAAGGAAATCTAGATCTGTCGCTAAATTAGTTACCGCTTTTAGTTATAAAATTAATGGTGCTTTTAAAGTATCTGGTTCATTCTCAATGCAGATTAAAATAGGGTGATAAAATATTTGAGCTGGAATGTAAGTTTCCTATTTTGCAGTAATATTATGACCATAAAACTGCGTCAAGTAGCTAAATCGATAAACTAAAATATGCACTGGAAACTGAGGTTATTCGGGTATAAAATATCGGAGAGAATGAGCCGTTAAATATCCGCAGTTCATGGCTAGAATTTTCAAGCTATTTTAACAATTTACTGTAAATTCTTACGGGTTTGAGCAAATAGTATTTGCTGCATTTAATATTTAATAGTAGAGTAATGTTGAGTTCAAGCAGGTACTGCTGGGTCTACATAATCCATGTGACCGAGCACCAACCAGCATAATCAGCCTAATGTTCCCACTACTAGGACACAGGCCTCTTCTAGGTGAGAGGGAATGGGCCGTAATCCACCACGCGGGCCAAGTGCGGGTAGGTGGCTTGGGGTCGCGGGCGCACAGAGTGGGGACTCTGTCCGCCCACCAAGTGACCCCAGGGAAGACGGTGGCACAGTGATCACGTGCTGCCGTGCATAGCGAGGCTCAGGGGAGGCCCCTTTACAGTCTCCCCAGGGATGTGCCTTACAGGCGTTGCACGGGGGGTTCCGGAATTGGTCTTTTAAGAGGAACCGGGACCACTCCTATGTGCTGATGGTGATCACCGGGGTGGTTTTAGTGAGGTAAAAATCCCACACTCTCCGACCTCCCTCCCCGGAGGTCGGGTGCCTTTTGAAGGTTTTCCCCGACAAAAAAAAAAAAGGTGGCTATCTACCAACCCGCGCTAGGCCCGCATGCCCAAGGAAGACATGTGACATCTACATGCATGTCACATGTCTTCGATTTTTTGGTTCTGGGACATGCCGGTTTCCCCACGTTGTTTTCCTTCATCGTTTTGAGAGCCGCGGTGATAAAATAATTTACACAAAGTAAAGCGCCCGTCTGGGTTCGAACCTACGACCTACAACCCGTAAGTCGTTGCCACTGGGCCGCCACTGCTCGAGCCAGAACTAACCAAACCAGCACCAAGAACCAAACATATTTATGCTTAAGAATGGTGGTTCAATAAAAGTTTAAAAAACTACCGGCTATTACCAGTACCTACAAGGAAAAGTGGACAAAGGAAAAAGTAAATACTTTGTAGGTAATTTGTTTTGTGGTGCAATTTAGTGTAGCGTACGTAAGTCGGTCAAAGTAGGTGACATAGGTAGGGCGAGGTAAAAAAGGGTATGAAAATACATGATTAGTATACGTATTTGCATACCCTGTAGTTTAGTATGAAGCGTGTCACGCATAAATATACAATGTGTAACATAATTAACGCAAGACCTCTTACACCCCAATTAGAGTATTGAGTTAAAAGAAGCTAAAACTATTTTTTTAAAGCTAACTATTATTATTAAGTAAATTGTGTTGACCCTATTATTACTTTATGCATTTAAAATTGAGTCTTGTTGCCTTGAAATAAGATTTAATTTTCTTTGACTCAATCGGCGGTCAGTATGGCAAAATACATAATTTAAAAAACAACTTTTCTTAAAAGTTACCGAAATTCGATTCAGTAATCAATTATGAACAAACTACTTTCAGGACTTGCGTTTATTCTGTTACACCTTGTATATTAATGCACAAATTTGTATATGCGTGACACGCTTTAGTTTTATTAAGTTTAGGGAACACAAAACGCTGGTGTCAGTAGTTCCCTCCATGTCTTTCAATTCAAGAAAAAGGTTGTAAGAGCCTACGTATGTTTGTACTACAGCAGATACTAAAATTATCACATGAGGTTCATGGTTGTGGAATCTACAAAGAGCTAGCCAGTGTGTTGGTTTAAAGACCGTAATAGGTCTGAAAGTAGCTGCCCGTTTTTACAGAACATTGTGATGTGTTTAATTGTAATTAAAACTTGCCTGCGTATCCAAACTATGCTCCGCATTCACATTTTCTTTCGGGATATGCGAAAACTCTGGGTCAGTTTTCAACAAATGTGGAGCAATAATAAAATACGGAGTTATAAGTGCGAGTTTCGTAGCAGTAAAGAACAGAAACGAGCAACGCAGTTCCGCAACTAGTATCTGTTGAGATTTCATCGAGGCCGGATGTCCCGGCGGCAGCGACTTAATGACTACTCCACCAAGCGTCGCAGATAATAAGTCCATTTTAGCGCTCGTGTTAACTCTAACAGGGTCGCGATTTGTGGGTAATCATTTCCTCAATTTATGTGAACGACACGTCATTTTTCTAAGTGGAGTCCATTGCAAACGATGTGTATACTAAAATGCTACATGACTTTTACGTAACAACATATAAGAACTAGTAGCGATACACCCGGTCCCATTTTCCTCAATGAATGATCCTTATAACAGCTGGGGCTGGCTCCTAAATACATCCTATCAGTTTACAATAACACTTGATGTGCTATATTGTGGTTTTTTCTGAACTCTGATTTGTTCAGCCGTATATTTGTTATACTTTATGCCCTATGGAATATAACGTTTGCGGTAAATTTAATAACATAATCGTTATTGTACTAATTACGAGCAATAATGTTGAATGTTTTAATTATTCTAAGTATCACACACGAAATTGGCGAAACGTTAACAAATAAAGCGAACAAAATAGTTCACAAATTTGAAATCCTAACTGTATGAGTCACATTTTATACTAAATGATGGCTACATTGCGTGCAGCATATCCGTTACAAACGTATGTAATTAAAGAAAAATGTGTCTAGATTAACGAAAGCTTTGTTTTTACAAACTTTATAGGAAAAGCCGAAGTAATGCTAAGTTCTTCTCGGAAAACGAGTGTGATCTATAATCACGTAAAGTATTATATAAAACTACTCGGGGGTTGAAGAATCAAGCCGATCTACTTGTGGGGGTGAAGTGCTCACGTTCCCGATATATCGTGCTAGCGAAAAGGGTTTGCTGACCTTTGTTTGCTACGTCTTGTATGCTTAGTGGACGCCAACAAGGCATCTAAGAAGCATAATGCCCGGGAGGTGGATCGACACCAAAGTATATATGTAATTGCAATAATGGAATTCAGACGACAGGAAACCGTCGATTAAAACTTTGTTCAAACCCTAAATAATATATCGCTGTTTGTGTAAAGAGGCCAAGCACTTAAACACCATGCATTACAATCGCCGAACTTTGTTCCTTACCTTGGTCTGCATCTGAGCCAAATTTTAAAAGGACAATTGCTCCTAAGTAGTGTTCGATTGGCAGCGTCACTTACGAACGTTAAAGTGAACGGAATTTGTCAATTAAGGCAGGTACTCGTAAACGTTTGCGCGGGAGGAGCACACAGTTGATACGCAACGTATTTCTCGACATCTGAACAATTTAAATAAACAAGGGCTGGACACTGGAAAACTAAATAAATGTTACAGCACCCTTTGCTTGTCGGAGCAGCACGTATGTGAATATTGCTCAGCATCCCTCTGTAACTAATAGGTAGATCATTACACGCTAAAGGATACCAGGCGTGAAGTTACGTCATACGGTCATAGTGTTACATAAAAATTTAGTCGAAGAAAAATGGTAAAATGACTCGGCACAGAGCATATTTTAAGGAAAGGTTTTTATTACACGTTAGAACCGTAATATATGTTTATTTTACGCCTTAGAACAGGAGGTGACGTAACAAGTCGTGAGTGATGTTCCGAGATTTAAGTGCAAACATGTTCTACAAATGTTTATTTATCATCCCGCGCCATAGTATGCTCAATCATCAAAGTATTCATTACGATCCAATAATTTTGTGTTCGGTTTTTTTGTGCCTTTTCTGTGATACTAAGTACGAATAACTTATAACTTACTAGCTTCCGCCCGCGGCTTCGCCCGCGAGGTATGTCGATAAAAACAATCCTATGTCCTTCCCCGGGATACAATCTGTCTCTCTGCCAAATATCGAAATCCGTTCAGTGGTTTAGGCGTGAAAAGGTAACATACAGGTAGACAGACACAGAGTTACTTTCGAATTTATAATATTAGTATGGATTCGTAGAATACTAACAAAATAAAAACGTTTTATTTTACGAGCCGGCATCGATAGCTAAAGCAAACTGAAAGCATCACAAACATTCCAAACCAATAAAAGGCTGTATTCAAAAACTGTTTCAGGTACTTACACAAAATTACGTACCTAATATATTTCAGTTAAAATTTTCTGTTTTTCGGGTATTCTTACTGGAAGTCCAAATCCGGCTCGAAAACCGAAGACCGGCACCGAAACAATGTCCTATTGTGCAGTCGCGGTCTTTGTGGAAGGTGGTACCGCAGATTGATTTCAAGATACATAAGAGTGCTTCCATTCGTTAATTAAAACTGAATGTACACACAGCGCCATATTTAAGCTGATTGCACTGCACTATCAATTGAGTGGTTATTCAACAATAGTTACAGATAACGCCTTCCACGAAGACAGTGCAACATTCCGCTAGTATTTTAGTTTTGTCGTGTACAGTGCAACATTCCGCTAGTGTTTTAGTTTTGTCGTGTACAGTGCAACATTTCGCTAGTGTTTTAGTTTTGTCGTGTACAGTGCAACATTCCGCTAGTGTTTTAAGTTTTGTCGTGTACAGTGCAACATTGCGCTAGTGTATTAGTTTTGTCGTGTACAGTGCTACATTGCGCTAGTGTATTAGTTTTGTCGTGTACAGTGCAACATTGCGCTAGTGTTTTAATTTTGTCGTGTACAGTGTAACATTCCGCTAGTGTTTTAGCTTTGTCTTGTACAGTGCAACATTGCGCTAGTGTTTTAGTTTTGTTGTGCAGTAATTACTTATTAGTGGGTAATTAGTGTGTATGAAAAGAACTAAAACACTATAACCCTAGCGATTAGTAAGAAGAGGGCGCGTCTTCGTAGATGTCACTATCTATGGTCGAACTGCATTTTAGAGAGAGGAGTAAACAAACTCTTTCTAGTTATTAATGATGTTAGTAGTTAAATGAAATTTATTCAATCGATGTTAGGTATTAAGCCTCTTTCAAACAGGCGCGACACGACACGCGACACAAAGGCACCGCAAGTCGCGCAACGAGCGGTGCCTTTGAGTCGCGCGCGATTATATCGCGTGTCGCGCCTGTTTGTAGGAGCCTTTATGTGCAGGGAGTATAGGTCCGCATAAAGTAACGACTCTGTAGTCTACATGTATTTTCTATTTAGATAGGTACGTCTACAAAACAATTCTCAAGTAGGTACAGTGTAGGTGTGAATAAAACCAGTGCGTACTTGCGTGGCAGTAAGCGGAAGTGCCAGCGAGACGAGTCTGTTTTACTTTTGTCAGTCTAGACGCTTTCATGGCGTTCTTTTACAGTGTCGGCTCTAACCACTACGGCTACGTAGTGAATACTCACAGCAGTCACAGCACTAGTGTAAGGGAAATCGTATGTAAGTATGCAGGAAATCTATTTGAAAGCTGCTCGTAACTTACTAACGAGTTTCTATTTTGAGTTACTTCCTTATATTAGAACAAGTTAGCATAATACCCTGAAAATTTTACAAAAAAAATTTCGAACGGTAGTTTCATCTACCACAAGCTAAGAGAATTTACCCTAATTCCAGCCGCCTATTTTGCCTGAAAATGCAAACAAGATGGTAGGTATAATATGTGGACCAGATTTTTAAAATAACTTCATGGACTATCCGGAACACAGATTTTAAATTCCACTTGACGATACCTAATGTAGGTTAATGTTGTTTGAAATATTTAAAAAGCCGTTAATTGATACAGTTTTCCCACATCTTTATACTACCTGAGTAGGTATGTTAATGTATAAATAGAATCTTTGAATCTCTCTCAAACTATGTGTATTTATGATATAATCACTTGGGATTTAGGATATGTTTATATAGGCATCTCCTCCAGCGCCCCGGTATAGGTGTGTGTTTACGTTAAACGTTGTTAATTATTCGTAGTATGCCTGAGGGTCGCTGCCAAAATGTTTTACTATTGAAGCGCGAAGAACAATAAACTTTGTGCTAACATAAAGCCGACGGGGCGCGGAGCCGCCGCCACTAACTTGAACTAACTTGCGAATTGATCATGTCAGGAATGTCCATGCTTCACAATATTCATAAATCATAACATACACACAAAGTAAGTATTAGAATTCCGCCGTCAACTAAACTCGTTATTATACAAAGCGACTATTCGGACCAAGTTAAACTAGTGCGCAAAATCCTAGGTTTTATATAATATATTTAATAATAATAATTTTATATATTTATATTAATTATTTATTTATATATTTTATATTATAAATGCGAAAGTAAGTTTGTTTGTTACCTTTTCACGCCTAAACCACTGAACCGATCATCCTGAAATTTTGCATACCTATACGTTGTCAGGTGTATAGAAACGGACATAATTAGGGTACCATTCATCCCGAAAAAAAAGTGCTGTTCCCGAGGAAAACAACAATAACGTTATTATGATAATAGATGGCGCCACGTGTCTTTTGAATTAAAATCGGGACAACGTCTGTCGGGTCACAGCTAGTTATTTTATAAAATGTTCATAAAAGCTTTGAGAACGTTGTCGTATTGTATGATACGAGCAGTTATGATCTACATATGATAGGTGTCAATTTCTGAAAGGGGTGATGTTGTATTGCTGGCTCACGATTTAAATCAATATGAATGTAAGTATCTCTTATTTCACCCATTATGCACCATTATGTACCTACCTACCCCACAAAATAAATAATGTTAAAGACACAAAAATAGGACTTTGAATGAAATATGGTGTGCTTTAGACATCTTTGTGGAAATGCTAATTTCTACACCGTGCCGAATACTAATGTAACACCCCATATCGATTGCAAAGAGTGAACTTATATTAGCAATCCTGAGGCAGGATTTCTTCGAAGATTTTATACAGATCTTGAACAAGCATTTTCCGAAGCGACATCTAAATTGAGGACCATCGCTTTACGACAAATCCGAGCGATTTAACACTTAATTTCTTGCTAGCAAGCCGTAAGACCTATTGAAGTCGGATATAATAAAAGGGGAGTTTATGAACTTTAAAGTAGTAATTTGGATGCAACATACAGGTACTGACATACACATATTCAGGGTAGGGTGGGCTGGAGAGTCCGTGCCACCCAGAACTCAAGTTCAGTGATTACTGAAGAGTCATCAAGGTTATAATTCCTACAGCTTATGATAATTATGTGAAAATGAAAAAGACTGATAGCGGGACAAGAAGGCATTATTCAAATAGTATTACTTGGACGTAGCAGGTCGCGCGTGCCGTTCAAAAAAATCAATACTACCCGCACGCCCTGACTCGTTCGCGCTCGCAAGGACACCGAATAAACGGTTAACTAACTAAATGGTACAACAACTTGCGTCACTAAATTCTTATCGAGTTCGGATTTGCACATCCCTGTTAGATCAAATCGCGGCCGTCTCTTTCTGGATATAAAATAAACGACTGACCGCTCATCCCTTTTAAACTTGTAGGTACGTTACGGGTAGGTACGTAATGAAGTCCATAACAGCTCGTGTGCGACCATCGTTGAATGTTATTGTTCCCTGAAGTTCTGAACAATGAACTAGGGGATATTAATGTAATTAATAAGTTTGGTAGGTGTGTTTGAGATTGTACTGTATTACCATCAATCATCAGATACCTAGTGGAGCAGCACGGTCCGGGAGGAGACACTTTCGTTAATCACATAGATGTGATCGTGCAACAGCAGGGGTCAAAGGGCACAAGGGTTGCCGAACTTTCGTCATGGACATACTATTCTTATATAATAGCGAATATTGAAATCCAACCAAATCAAATAAGAACTAGTTCACGTTTGGCAAATAAATCTTAATCCGAAGTTTACGACGCCCACGTGGCTGTAAACTGCAGACACCGATTCGGATACATTTTCGTGTTACTATGACGTAACTTTTCCTTTTCGTCCAGAGTAGGTACGGCAATATGACGGGTAAATATGATTTTCATATTAGGAGTCAGTCACGATAGTCGTTTATCTACCGTAGCGGACGGAAGGGATATCGGTTAAGGGATGTAGACAGTATCCATTACCAGACGTAATGCCGCACTTGCTATTGGTAAAGCTACGATTTGTAATGCTGAGCTATATTACAGCGAGGTGTTATGTTGTTTGTGTCTTGCGGCGGGTGTCGGTAATACTTTGATCAGAAATGGCTTTCCCGACGCGGACGCTTTTGACGTATAAAGTCTTCGCGATGATTGATTAAAATAAACTAATATTACGTGATACTGTTTCGAAATTATTATCCGAAATAAAGTAAAATTAATTGCGAAGTACTTAACAAATATCCCACCAACTGGGACCTGAAATATTTTTGCAATTAAAAGAAAACTTTACTGGAACCGAACGCAAAGCCAAATAAATTCCGTTCTATTTCAGATAGCAAATCTTTCCCACAAAAGGAACTTACTCGATTCTCAGGACCAAGGTTTGAATTTTGAGGGGCAAATAGTGTCCGACTCATCGCATGCGACACTTGGCATTGCAGGTTGAGGATTGACGATTCTTCTTTGTTTTACAGTTCACCCGAAACTCCATGAAATGACGCGAAATTGCAGTCTTCAAAACTACGATGATTATTAAAACTTTTGCACTGGGTATTTCTACGTTCAAAAACCGGGCAAGAGCGAGTCGGACTCGCGCACCGAGGGTTCCGTACCATCATGTTTTTAAATTTTCATCGGCGAGGCCTGTATTCGTCAGAGAGTTTTAACACTGCACGCTGCGGTGTAGAATATTGCAATTATAGGCCAGCGCCATCTCTTGACCGATAGTGGAATTAATGTAACTTTTGTTGATGATTTCTGAAAAGTGTGCTATTTAGAGACGTCGTTTTATAGTTCCTGTAAACTTTACATAAACTTCTATCACATAGAATAATTTCAAAGTTTTCTCTTTGATAACTTCGGAGATAAGGACGGTATTTTTTAACATTTTTCATCAAAAGTCGAAAACTATGCGGCCTAAAAAAATAAAAAAAATGTTTGAGAATGTGCAAACTGCGCTCTTTCATATAATACCCCATAATTATTATTGGGCTACTAGGGCACTCGAATTTTTCAGACCCCCTTTCAGTCCCTGTAGCAAAAAATATACACTTATTTTTATTTCTTTCTTAATTGCAAAATAGTTGGGCAAATTTCATCTAAAACTATTCCAAATTTCAATTTGATAGCATTATTAGTAGTTCTTGAGATATCCAGCGGTGACAGACAGACTGAGTCTCACCATAAGGGTTCCGTTTTACCATTTTAGCACGAAACCCTAAAAATCAGTCGGTATCTTGGTAGGTAGGTTGTTCACTGGAAAATAAGATTTGTTCTTATTTTGTGAACAAGAACAACAAGAAAAGAAGATTATATTCGTAGAGTTTGGGGTCTTTTACAATGCATTTTGTCATTGACGATTTTTGAAGTGAAAACTTCTTTAGCGGCGCTGTGTACTTTTTTTGGAATGGGTAAAAACTTCTAAACTCGCGTCAGGTCACGTGACCCTGATCGAAAATTCGTAAGACGTAAAACGTAAGACGCGCGTTGTTGAGGACAGCGCCATCTATGCACATCGGGAAGACTACGAGGCTACTACTACTACTACTAGAACTACGAGGGCCTCGCGTACTAACTACGTAGTTCATCCAACAACGACGAGATGGCGCTGAACCACGGATATATAACTGAAGACGAGCTCCATGCGAGCGGCTTGCTTCTCTTACCACTGCCGCGACCAACACCTCGAACTGAATTCTATCCTGTGTGCTTATTTGTAAATCTGAATAAATTCCTTTCACGAGAAGAATAAACCAGTCACTTTGGTCATCATACCTGATTTGCAAAAAACCCTATAAAATAAGGAACACACCTTAACACGCGTGTTTTGTTTATAAGACGATTCACAAAATACACTCGTAATTGTTCAAGTTTTCACTTCTGTCGGCACTACCGGAGTGCCAGTGTTTTTTTTTTTGTTGAAAACCCTTTATGGTTTCTTCAACTCTTATACCTATTTTTGCCAGGTTAGTTCACATCTATTTCCAAACACTTTGCACCACATATTCCGTCGTTCCTTATATATCTGGATCGATTTATGTGAACACCTAAGTAGGTCAAGTGCTCCACATTGATTCAATTTATAAATCTACTCTTGATTTTCTATTTACAAACATGTTATTCTGAGATGAACCGATAAGACTATAACCGAATTAGGTTGAGATGCTCCGGATACTCACGCGCTGGGATGCGCTCTGTTAGATTCTCCACGAAAGAAAATCTAGTGCGCGAAAAACTCATACCGCGATGTTTTTACGCCCGTGCGGACGTGGGCTTATTCTGTAAAATGTCACTGTGAAAACTAAGGTGAAATGATATTGAAGTGTGCTGTCATTTCACCTAATGCTAGGGATTGATTGACACAATCGACAGCTCACTTCACCTAGGTTTTCACGGTGCTATTTTTCCTGTACTCACAAACTTCATCTATGGACAGTGAAAAGAGGAGATTGGCAAAATCACCAAGCTTGGGTTGTGGATGAGAACCACAGTATGTTTCTGTATCAGTATCGGTATAGTATAATAGGTAAAATGCTCTCATTCATACTATTCTATTCATCAACTACTATTTAACGGAGTCCTAAATTCAAAATTAGGTAAATCCTAAACAGTTTATTAAAATATAAATGAAGTCGGTACTGTGTATTATTTCAATCACTAAGTCATGTTTAAAGGCACAAATGTAAGTGGTCCTACCTAATAACAAATAAAATTAACAAAATATTATTACAGTAATATAATTAAAGAACTTAATAACAAATAAAATTAACAAAATATTATTGCAGTAATATACCTAATTAAACAACTAACTTCAAACGGCCACGTTTATTTTGCTTTAGGTACGAAGAGAAAAAGCATTGTTTCGTCAATTTTCCAAATTCATGGTTTGTTTGTCATTTCCCGCGCGGCCGCCTATTATATAGTTTGCTGAACGAAGTTTGCCTGGAAACGAGAATATACGCGGTGGGTCCGTGACAAAAGAGGACTGTGTCGCGATGGCTTTAGCGAATAATACCTTGTTTGTTTTGACCTGCATGCGGGTTGAGTTGTGGTTGCGGCTTGCCTAGCCCTATCTACTTAGTTGTCAATCAAAACTCTTAAACAGTCTAATTTAAAACGTAATTTTATTCTAAATAGGCAAAAATAAATAAATCAGTCTACACGTGTAATATTTACGGCCTGCTCCACCACCTTTCGGGTCATTTACCTACATACAAATTATGTAAAAAATGTAATTCATCTTTAATATATTCTAATTAGTGCATATCCGATCACTGAAACAAGCTTCAACTTGAAGATACAAACATCAATATACAATTTCGTTGCGCACTTTAGCATCGATTTACATTTTGCTACAGCTGTTTTGTGTATAAAGTCCCGTCCGCATCATTATATTTGTTGGCACCGTACGACTGTCGTCCCGACGCTTCACATGTGACGTACGCGTACTTCAACTGTTCGTATCAGATCTAGGTTTCCCCGTGATGCGATGAGGATATATGGCATATTCGACGGGAATCTTTCCACTGCTTTTAACAGTAATAGTTCCATTCACACTACTAACTAGGTACCTGAGATGAAATGATTTGGGCCGAACACAGCTTTACTTCTTCTCGTTAATGAAGATTGATATTTCTATCTTGATTCAGCGCTGCACTAATTTCTTAAGTAAGTCTGAAAGAGCTGCGAGTTTTTAGTAGCTGAAAATTACGTTAGTAAAGCTGCTGTTGCTTTACAGGTCGTATTAAATATGCCATAAAATGAGTCAAATTTTACTGACTTCTTTCAAATAACTTTTCTTGAATTTGCTTTATTGGGAGTGGGGGGGGGGGGAGTTTTACTCTCATAAGGTGGTAGTAAGTAATTAGTTGGCGATTTATAATGTAGATACACTTATTTTTCTTCGTTTAATTGTTCTTCGAACAAAACTATGGCACAACTCGGGAACAAACAAAAGGTCGAATGACTTAAAAAACTAAAATACAACTCAATACTCATAGGGAAAACATACTACGTTTGGGTGTATTTCAAAGGTCACGGTTCCCTCCCCGCAGATGAATAGCGTTTGCGTAAACCCAGTAATTAAAATAGTAACTAAGTTTTATACCGCTGGACGTGTAAGGGTACCCGGATTAGCGGTGGAGAAACACAGTTGCTTAGGATTACATATTCGTTTTTTGACTTTATTTTATACTAGCTTCTGCTTGCGACTTCGGTCGCGTGGAAATAGTACCACACCACAATGTACTAAAATAACAGTCACATTGTTATAAAACGTCCCGTTCCAAAATAAAGCAGAATGTCAGGACTGGTGGCGCGGAAGCAAGGGACGTACATATGTCTATGTGAGAAGCATCTTGTCCTGAGGTCGACACCCGCAGTCTTCAGTAGCAATTTCCCAGTGGTTGCAAATTTTCTTAGTTATTAGTGAATTAATAAACGCTATTTGTTTTGCTGAAAGTCGACTAAAATAGCCGGTCTTATTATATGTCATAGTTGAGTGCTTAGCTTATGCATTCCACAGCAAACAAAGCAAGCTGAGAATTCTCCTATTTCCTGCGAAAGGAGACAAATACAGACAGTTATTCGCTTTAAAATGAATATGCTGCAACTCTTCATTGAGCGTTTTCTATTAGGGCTGCGTAGCCTTTACAATGGAGCGCTATAGCCCGCTATGTCAAGAATGCTCTGGATTCCCGACCTGTTTAAAGTTATTGCGTTCCATGGCGCTCATTATGACGACGGTTCGCCAAGCCACTGGATGGCCCCACTGCCAACGAAAATACAAAAAAAGCACTCCTAAGGGCCTGTGCACACCACGATTTACAAAAGCGCTGTTGACGCGCGTTTTAGAAAAGTGTATCGACGGCGCACTTTTATCCTACAGAACAGTGCCTGCCAATATCTGACTCGCGTGCGTATCGCGTCTGTATCGCTACAAACGCGCGTCAACGGCGCTTTTAAAAAACGTGGTGTGCATAGGCCCTAAGACCGCGCCGGGGGCGTAACTTGACCTATTCCGCTTTACCACACTTTTTAAAGTCCCATTTCATTTCCGACTTTTATTATTTCAATTTAGACGAGGCAAAGTGGATTGTTTTAAGGATTATGAATTTAGCGTAATACAATCTACAGGTAGGTCGAGGTCAATTTTATTTCACTTTGTGACCAAGTTCAGAGGTTTTGTTAATTCTAGCGGACATTACAACCAAACATTACCAAATATCTAGTTGTGTGAACAATGCTATCCATATACCTAAACCTACCACGGTATTGGGGTATGGATAACTAAAAAAAAATGATTTAGCCATATTTTTGTAAAGTTCAGAGGCAGCTTTAACTATTTTCATGGACCAGTAGCTACTGGTATTCTCCAGGCGTTTTTGGTACGTCTTATAATTTATATTGCCAATGCCGAGACTGGTAAGAGACTTGTTGTCCTAGATTTTTTGGCAATTGCAGTAGAAATTCCGCTACATCAACCGTATTCGTCTCGATACAAATCTGTTTCAGAAACTGAGCTTTGTGTTCCAAGAACTTATCAGACAAGAATTATAATTAGAGAGATAGTTCGGCAACACCCGAATAGTTTGCAAGTCTGTCTACATTCATCCCTGGTGATGGATACCAACACAAAACTGGAATTTGAATGAATTTTGGAACATTATTGGAAGCGAACTGACCACGCAAGCTCAGAGAGTTTAGGAGCTCGAGTCGGGATTTAAAATCTTTAGGGTAATCTTTCAAAGGCACAAGGGAAAATTGGAATGGTTTCAGCTGTTTTATTTTTGTTATATCTTTGTCAGTTTTCTCATTACAAGAAAATGAATGTCTTGTATTTGTCGTTATCTGGCAACCCGGACGGCAGTCCGGAGCGACTTGTTGTTTAGAAACCATATTGTTTGACTTTAAGACAACCCTGTAATTGTGCGACGTAGGTATAGACGGATTGAGTTGTAATGATTATTGTCTCTTCTATTATTGTTGACGAGGTTTTCTATTTACTGTGGTGGACTTTGGTTACGATACTGCTAAAATCATTGTTAATCAATCTATTTTTACGAAATTTGCTACACCAAAACTTTAATTATGATACGAATCATAGATATAAGAAAGAGGAGATATGCCCGGTAGTTGAAAATATATCGGAATCTGGTGTAGCTAGGTTGTCCCCACCACCGCGCCAC
This sequence comes from Luperina nickerlii, assembly GCA_963855955.1. NCBI lineage: Eukaryota > Metazoa > Arthropoda > Insecta > Lepidoptera > Noctuidae > Luperina > Luperina nickerlii. The sequence continues at coordinate 8,945,510 of OY979662.1, forward strand.
TAATAAACAACAGTTCAGTAAAAGCAACAGATACAAAGTCGCGCACACACTTGCAATTCATAAACAGAACGTACTACACAATCAATTATAAACCTTATCTCATCAGCTACACCGTGCATTTAAATCTCAAATCTCAAATCGTTTATTGCAATCCATAATGTAATTACAGGTGGTAAATAAAAAATACTAGAATCAATTATGGACCCTGTCGGGCACAGCAATTTTTTTAAGAACGTAGAGAGAGGAAGAGCGCTTTATTAATTTTCCTTGCTAATAAGTTAGAATTATTTTATATCTTATTATTATCTTACTATTAGATTTTATATGCAGGTCTATCTATCAATTTGTTATTTATTTAACTTGTTCATTTTTATTATTGTAATACCTACAGTTATTAAGTATTTTTGTTGTTTTACTTATTAAAATATATCCGTTATTCATAATTATGTATTATGTATTATTGTTAAGTATTGAATTTATCCATTAGAATTATTTTATATCCTATTATCTATGTATTTATATTTCCATTAATTTACTTATTTTTTAATATTTTATATGCAGGTCTATCTATTCATTTATTATTTATTTAATTATATTTAATATTGCTTTCATTACCATTCACCGTACAACTTACACAAAAACAACGGTTGCTATCGTTGTGCTGTGGAAAGACATTTATTTTACACTAGCAGCGCCCCGTGGTTTCACCCGCACAAGTGTCGATCCCGTGGAAATATCGGGATAAAAACTATCCTATGTCCTTACCCGGGATGCAATCTATCTCTCTGCCTAATTTTATCGAAATCCGTATAGTGGTTTAGGCGTGAAAAGGTAACATACAGACAGACAGACAGAGTTACTTTCGACTTTATAATATTAGCATGGATGGATATAGTATGGATTATTCGCTAGCGATTGACTAAATCCGAAAGTTAAGGATTATTCCGTTTTCTTAATTGTACTAAAAAAAATTTGGGGTCCTGAAAATAAAATAAATAAAAAACGATATGTCCAGAAAATATTATATTATAAATAAATAAAATGTAGCTAAAATAAAGTAAATCAAAAAATTAAAACATTATAAGTATTGTGCATCTTTTCAGGGGTCTTCCAGTCGGATTTAAATGTCATCTTTTTAGGTCTTCCAAGCGGGTTAAAACGGTTGACAAATTAATTAATAAACTTTGTCCAATACATTCATTGGGCAATCGACATTGTTGTCGATAGTCTACGTTCGTGGATCTTCACAACCACATCACTAACTCGCCAAAAAAAAGGGGGGTCGCACTATGAGATGCTCCGCATAAATAAAGTATCGTTTGGTGATTTTTACATGCTTGTCCAGTCACTTAGCGACATAATTAGGTAGTGTTTAAGGAGCAAAATATTCACTGCAAAAAATACTACAGTCGCTGCGATATTTGAAAAGAAAAATAACGTAAAAACAACAAATCGTAAAATATTTCATACTAAAAGTATGAAATATTTTACGATTTGTTGTTTTTGTTGTTTTGTGTTTCGTGATATAAAAGCAAATATAGTAAAACATACTTGTATTCACATAAGGTAAGTGATTCCATAAGGTACAACATTTTTGTTTTGGCGAAATTCTTATATTTTACCACGATCACGGTCGAAGGCGCATTAGTTCGGGGAGACGGTCATTACATGAGCATTTTGAGCATTACGCGTGGACACAAACACGCCCCCTTGAAATTTCTCCTGTTTTTTTTTTATTTTTCTATAATACGAATAATGTACGCGATAGTTCTAACTGCCATTCTTATTCTACAGTAAATAAACATGATTGCTTACAAAATATTTAGTGAACCATGTTGTAGAACGCAATTACAACATCCCAACTACGTTTAAACATAGTAGGGGTCGGCTTCCAGTCTAACCAGCTACAGCTGAATACCAGTTATTTTACATTGAGCGATTGCCTATCTGACCGCCGCATCCCAGTTACTGGGTAACACAATACCCCAAGGTAAGACTGCTTGTAAGACATTAGGGCTTCTGACTACCCGTAACAACGGTCAAAGATCTACGAATCTGTCTGCACCGAGGCAAGCCTGACGAGTTTATTATAATCAATTGATAGTTTGATAACCAAGTCAACAGCAGTGTTGCGTTGCTAATAGAATCCGCAGGAATCGGAGCCTGAAGTAGACCAGAAAAGTGTATGCACGTAATTACTGGCTCGGTCGGTGTACCATGATTTGCAACGACCACATGAACAAAGGCAGTCCCGACAATGGCCCATTGCGTCCCATCGTCATATCGGCCGAGTCCGCACTGTGTTGTCTTAGCGCTTTTATGCCCGCACATGAAAGCGCTTAGATCGAGTTACCTGAGCTGTACCGACGCAATTAAAACGGGAAGTTTCATTGTTCAGTATTCCTTTTCCAGCATAAAATATTTATAGAAGATACTTATCGTTTACGTCTCAGATATTTTATATTCATAGCGAAATAATACTCAACAGATCATGCAGCAGTTTATTTAGAGTTATACTATAATACTACCAGCTAAAACCCTAGATTTTTTTAGGAGTTGAGTAGAATACCTTATACCTGTGTTAAATACATAGGTAGGTAATTTGAATAAATATTGCTTTGAATACTGTCTAAAAATATTTTCCGACTTTTTTATTCAAACCATGATGTCACAAAGCAGATTTCAAAACATTTATTATAAAAGATGAAAGCACGTGGATTCTGAAGCCTGCACGCAGTTTGACACGAATACTTCCGGATAGAGACGGCAGATAGCCTCGTTTGATGAAGGCACGTCCTTAGTTCCCAACTCCTTACAGGAGGCTGATATTACCACTTAAAATGGTTTATGAAACTTTAGTGTTTGCGCCGACGGCGACGGCTGCAATCAGAATAAGTAATCAAATATACCCATTCGCAAGTTAGGTATGCCTTACATCTACACGGAGCATAGTTTAAATTGCATTAGTATCTTATCTACCCAACGTACTAAATGCGCGATTTGTAACCGTATGTGTTAAATGGTGTTAACTCGCACGTTTTATATTTACTCGTTTGCCTGAAATGTAAACGCAACGCAACGCCACTCACAAAAAATATGGCAAACGCCAAAATATTCGATAACGTTGAAATATCAGCTACAGACAGATCATTCAATTAAATTGCACAGTCGGTAATGGTAAGGGTGGGGGGGAAAACTTCGATTCCAACTTTATCGGTTCTTGCATTATGTTTATTTTTTCATATTGTAATATCAGTACCTATAGGACATTCAAATATTGAGTTTATATGATGTGACTGAGATCAATTCACAAATGAACTGAGGTTTTATTGTTCGTATTAAATGGTATTAATTTTTACTATTTCACTGTTCACAATTAATCGTTTAAATTATTTGCTAAGCGTATTACGTAAGCGGGCTCGTGGCTAAGTACGCTTGCCACGGTTGCTCCGTGGATGGGTACCACATACCAAGACCTGTACGTGCCTTGGAAAGCACGTTAAGCGGTTGGTCCCGGCTGTCGTTCCTGGATCTTTCTTTGACAGTCACGGGTCGTCAGAAGCACGAATGTCTGTCAACCAGTCTTACCAAGAAGTGTCGTATTACCAAAACACCAGGTTGTGAAGGTCAGATAGGCAGTCGTTCCATGTAAAGTACTGGTATTCAGCTACATCCGGTTATACTGGAATTCGACTCCAACAAGTTGAGAAAAGGCTAGGCAGATGGAATTAATCGTTTAAATGAGCTTCTTGTGAACGCATTTCAGTCACCACAATTAAATCTGAAGATTGTAGAAGACGCTGGTGCGAAGGAATGGCAATATTATGTGAATTACAAAGCAGTGTGCATTGTGTGGCACATTCCGATGTCGGGTAAACTGTGTAAACGCAATAGAATTAATGCGACGCCCGTAGGACGTAGGTGTATGTACACTGTTACTCGTGTCGACCAGAGTTTGTGCATTTCATTTGCTTTAGTCCGTCTCTGTCTGTGTACTAAGTGTTACACTGGGACCATTCCGTATTATGGAAATATCACGATCAAAAATACACCCCGTACCCAATTTAGAACGCGTAGATTCAGCATGCCTAGTAGACATTTTAAAATTAATTGCCTCAACATTTGTAGCGTAATCTAATAAAGGACCCAAGACATAATTAGGAACGTAAAGAAAAAAGAAAATAAACAGGAATAAAGAAGGAGGGGAGAGGAGGGGAGGGACAATAAAGAGTATTATCTATCTATATATCTAACGTATTTTTCAGTGGTCGCCATAATTTACTACGTCTTTATCAAAGTGAAATTGTGATAAGTATTTCAGGAGAACTGTCATTCAGCTTGTAGATAGGAGTATCGATCCCTGTGTTGTGGGTTGGGCCACTTAATCGCGCTGAACAGACATCAATAAAGTTAACTACCGTAGGAACAGTTCTCTAGGTATTTATACTGATGGCGTAGTTCGTCATCAGTTAACAGTAATTACACAAGCGTGCAATTGTAAAAATTAAGGCACCCGTACAGTAACATGAATACACACAGTTTCCTTTTAGAAGAACTGTAACACCACTCTAACATTCAATGCCACAAATAATGTCTTCTTGAACTTTTTCCCATTTAAGGGGGATTTTTCATTGTATTCTAATGAAACTATGCGGCTATCCCTATGATAAGAGTCTAAGGTTAAGTACTCACTCTTCAGGTAGACTCGGGGCTCCGTCCTCTTGTCCCGGGGCATTCACATGGTACACGCAGAAGTTTTCCAAAAGGGCCCTCATGTCCACGAAGTTGAAGAATGGTTGGAAGCAAACATCTGTGGACACACAAAACAAATTATATTTTATAACAAAGTCACAAGACATAAAGTTACGTCAGGGTTGCCAACCGTCCTGTTTTCCCAGGACATGTCCTAGTTTTTGTAGTGTCCTGGGACGTCCTGAATAGTTTTTAAGCAGCGTCCTGGGTTTTTAAATTTTAAAATTCGCGCGCCTCTTCTCAAATTTTTACGTTACGAGCGGCCTCACGGTCGCAAGTAATTGCGTTGCCGCGCTGCCGTGCTGTAACTCTATAACTAACCTAAGTTTAAAAAATTTGTTACAAACTAAAGTGTTTGTTTTATATTTTAATAACTAGTTTTCAACTTTTATAATTTTATTCAAATATTTTTATTAAAAAATGTGATTATTTTAATTACTTGAATTTCATTTCACCTGTTTTCACTAGATATTTATTTAACTATTGCACTCTATTAATGCGTCCTGTTTTTAAACTGAATTGTCCTGGTTTTTCCAACTTCAAATCCTGGTTTTTTAAATTTGAGGTTGGCAACCCTACGTCACCATCGCTACAGAATGTTTTGCATTGCTTGATTAATAGGTAATGAATTTTACAACATTGTATGGCAGAAACGTTTACCGCTCTGAATAGAATTAGCACAAATACATATGAGTTAGAAAAACTTAAGCTTAGCTAAACGTTAAGCTCGCACGTGTGTATTTCATCAAGGAGTTGTGTGAGCAACGCTCGAGCGTTGCGATAACTCTAGTTACTTATCAAAGAGAGGTCATATAACAACAAAAGTTTGCTTGTATTATAGCGTTTACATTTTATGTATAATTAAAATTAAATTGCATTCGCTCAATGATAATAACTATTTTGACAGTTTGAGCAAAGCTTATTGTTACGAAATCGCAATGCAGTATTCGTGAACTCGCCTTGTATTACAATGGTACGTATGTTCGCGTTGCAGGTCGCAAGCATGCCTTTTAGCGGCATTTTCGAGAGACATAATATGTCTATCACAATATGGCCAAAATACCATTGTTTCTGTTGCTACCGCCATACTTCATATGCAAATGTGGAACGATATGTAGACGCTGGGCATTCAAACAACTAAAATAATTCAATCAGTTTGTCTATTTTTCTACTACCCCCGTTGTAAATGAAAAAACATTTATTATCCTGTTACTTTGTAAGAGTCAGTTTTATTAATGTAAATAATGTAGGAAATCAAAATTGCCTGAGTAGGTAGGTACTTATTTTTGTTAAATTAGACAAACCAGCAACCAAAAGAGGATTACGGACAGACAACATAATATTGTGGTCAAAGCTCTAGTGGGCGCCAAAATAAGGCCGAGATTGCTTTATTAACACAACTACTTCTTTTAGTTGATTGTCAAAGTGACTTAACAATTTTATTAATAAAAAAGGACACTTCACGAGTCCAAACATAACCATTACAAAAGCAATTAACCATGATAACTATGTCATGGGAATTTAAACACGTCCGCGTTGTGACAGTTTCCACTTTCATCAATTACTTTCCTTTATGAAACACTTTTTCAATTGCTTTTGAATCCCCTAACTATTTAACATGGGTCTGCAAAACTCTGAAAGGTTAAAAACCGTCAGCCTTTTATTTTATGAGTGTCAAGGGAAAACGCCCCCAATTATTACATTTTGATGACTACAGTCCGGCCGTCGTCGAGAGAATGCGTTCTTCACACAGGTCAGTTTCGTACTAACGAACACGTGATTTGCAAATTTGAACTCTATTAGTTACTAGAACTGTTGCACTGACAGTTGTCAGGAAGAAAATTGTAATTTACTGTACGCGGCTGTCGAGAGAATAACGCATTCTTTCGACAGCCGGGAGTAACTTGCATTTAGGTCAGTAACAATAGAGTATACAAGTAAGAATAGTCTCATAGGTAAATTCATTTTCTTCAAAAGTGGTACCTAAATATTGATTTCTTATTGCAACAGTCAAACCTATTTATTACTAATACTAATATTGAATCAAAAATAAATCGAAGTTCATTTATTTCATACTACAACGAGCAATTCCACTTGTCTCTAAGCGGCTTATGTCCAGCCTAAGGACTTAGTAATTGTAAAATTGTGCTTTAAAATGTATTAGGTACTAGCATTGCGAATCGAGATGGACTCGATCAACAATCTAAGTTTTTCGATTGGTTGGCATCGTCAGAAAATGTGGTCAATGTGGTATTGGCTCTATAAGCCCCAACTGTCAATTTCAGCTGGAGAAAGAGTTCTTAAGGAATGTTTATTTGCCGGACGTACTTGCCCGAATAATAGGTGTAAAAGTAGTTAAACGACGTAAAATGCTTCCTTGTAAAATAAAATAATAACACAATCTCGACGCTCATGTCCCGTGGGCAGCACACTATTATCCTCTTTCAGAGCTTTGTAAATATTTTCCAGCTTGGAACAAAATCCACAGTATTTAATCAGTATCACACATGACATATTATAAATTAATGTCGTTTGTCATGAATGCAGTCATGACACAGACATGTCTGTGTGACCGCGTTGTTCTTCTAAACTGTGTACCTAACGGATTTTGATGACGTTTTCAACATAAGTAATTTAGATAATTTATACTGGAAAGTTTATGGGTATGTAATACAATTATATTAGGAATCATAAAACTCTCGATTTTTGTCAAGTCGTAAAAACCGTGCAAAGTAGAGGCGGGTCGTTACTTTGATTTATTATAGTTCAGATGGGAGAAAGGTATTTACTATTTACTGAAACGGTAAATTCATTTATTAAATGAAAAAAAAACTTGCGTATTGTATTTTATTAACACAGCGAAGACCGTAGACTTTTTAAATTCGTTATTCAGAGAGCCGGATGATTATATACGAACAGCCAGGGGCAGTTGGAGGCTGATGTACCTATGTATTCATAAAATAAGAACATTATTTTTCTAGGAGAACGTTGTTAGACTGAGTCGTATTCAAGGATGATTTATTTGAACAGTTACACATGTCGAACTCAGATCTCGTTATTTCTGCTCAATGGAGGTTGTTACTCCTAATACAAACGCGTAGGTGCAGTGCTTTGATTAGCATTCCTTTAGCTTGCTAATTGTTTCTTTCAACAGGTAACTACGATAGGTACCCCAACCTATCGTAACTCATTGTACCTGTTGAAAGAAACAAATGGCTAGCTACGGTTTGATTTTGTAATTGGATATGGATAATAGCAAATAATTCTTAGTTTAAAAATTTTGCTCATTTCGTCTTGTCGACAATTAGGCAGGAACTCGCAAGTCTAACTGTTTCACGAGTTTGTCAGCTATAACTGAAAGTGCCGCTGAAACTGGCGACGTTACGTCTGCGACCTATTTGCGGTGAACAGTGCAAAAATGTAAGTTCAAAATTGAGCAATAATGATTAACTACGTAAAACGCAAAGAAACGAATGTGTAACAACACCGATCTTATGTTACATAAAATGTTACTGTTATACAACAACGTTTTCTTTCCTTTTTGAATTGCCTCTATTTAATCTACCCGACTGTGCGACAGCAAAGACAGGGTTGTGTTTTTTAGGGTTCGGTACCCAAAGGGTGTCAACGGGACCGTCTTCCTAAGGCTCCGCTGTCCGTCCTTCTGTCACAGGGCTGTATCTTTTACACCGTAACTGGTTTTTACAGAATGTGTACTACTGTGACCGCTATAACAAAAAATAATTTAAAACGAAAGGTATTCCCTTAAAAGAAAGTGTTATTAAAAAAAAATTGGTGTTAGGACATTGTACGTTGTTACGGAATCCTTCGTGTCCGATTCACATTTGGCCACTTTATTTAAGTTAGTTGGGTCATTTTCAAAAAAAGTGTACACTATTAGAAATATGCCGGAAATTATTTTTTTCATTGTAATTAGTTTTTTTAATTAAATTTACAATTACTATTCTTTTCACAATATGAAAATTATAATAAAATCACTTAATCAGGATTATATCCTCAAATACAACTATTTTTTTGCCCCTGGGAAACAAAATTTGTTCCGTTCCGAAACTAAGAGTTGTCGGTTATAACAAATTAAATAAAACTCGTTTGGGTTTAATCAAATAACATAATTGATTAACGATGTTATGTACTTTAATACAAAAGAGATGAAACATAAAATCAACAATAGCAAGTATACATAATCAACATTTTAATTTCCATTCTGTTACTCTTTGGACCAAATTAGTTCAATACTTTTTGGTATGTTTCTCAATTAACATATAACTTAGGAACTCTTTTTTTAATTACATCAATCAAATGATAACACTCTCAATTATCAAAATCTAATAACAATTAAATAACGTTTCGCTCTTAAAATAATATTTAAAACAAAATTAAAAATAGGACAGTCACGGAATAGATTGTCCCAGTAACGGAATAGAATTCTTAAGACTATTGCACATTATCAAGTAAATGAGATCAAATTATTACAAATATTCTAACATAAAATTGAACACGACTCAAATTTTACACCTTATTCAACACTATATAATCGCACTCCAATTCTAAGAATAGGAAATAATAATATTAAAATCTTTACGATTCGCATCGCATGCGTTAATGCGTAAAAAATATTAAAATAATAATATTGTTTTATATATTTTTTGTTGTTTTTTTTACCCAAATAAAACAATATTATTAGTTCTTTTTCTTGGAATAGGAGTAGGCACATGGGCAAGATACAAGCAAAAATCTTAACCCTTTCCTGGCAGTCGGATAAAAAGATGTAAATAAAAAAAAGAAAATCTGAAACCAGACTGCTTAAGAAGTGACCTATAAAGATGTAAACAAGAAAACAACCATGCTGTGCAGTCGGAGGATACCTACATATTTGCGAGCTGGCTGACCATCTGATCTTCCTACTGCGCAGCATGATTTTTTTTCTTGTTTACATCTTTTTAGTTCACTTCTTAAGCAGTCGGGTCTTCGATTTTTAAATTAATTTGTTTTTATTTCCTACTATTTAGTTAATTTTTTTAATACTTTTATTTTATATTATATACTCTTCTCCAAAACATTTTCGACAAATAAAATCAATATTATTATTACCTTCACTACATCTGACACAAAACCATTTTATACACGATATACATTTTGTAACATCTACCGACGGGAATTTAACATATTTTTTACATGCGTAGCACATCAAACTTCGAGATATTACTGTCTTAATAGAAGGGTTTTTATTTTGAGGGGTGTTTTCTTTACCATCAGAACAATTTTTTTTCACTACACTTTTTGTAGACATAGTAGAAGCCGGCCTCTTACGTGAATTATGAGACGAATTAACTGTATTGCACATGTTACTACGAGTTGCGTTCGTCGTATGATTTGGGCTGTCATGCACTATTATTCCATCGTTGATATGTGTTTCATTGGAAGGTATTATTATTATAGGAGCATATATCTTTTCAGATTTATGTTCCTCAGGGATCATGTATTTATGGTCATCTGTAACTTGGAAGTTGAACTTTTTTTCTGTCACATCAGATACGGTAGATTCCGTTAAAGTTTCCGTGAAATTCATATCCCAACTGTAATTTTCAGTAAGAGTTATGTCTGGATTGGAGTCACTCAAGAGTAAAATTGGTAAGTGTGGTGACACTGTGCCAGCTGTTACATTATTGTCGGTATCTAAAAAGTCTTCTAAATTTTGTATCGGATCAAGTTCAAGTAATGTACTCATAAGATTAGGCTCTTTTGTGTTATTGATATTGCTGGTGGACGGTAATGGACCTGAAGGATTTGGATCAGAAGGTTCTTTTTTTAATGTGCAACTATGGAAGAAATGTTTCTTCAACTCATAACATAAACAAGTATGCTCTTTTTCTATTTGGCAAAAACAGCTTAACACTCTGTGATGTAAGTGTGACGAATTAGCAAAACATAACACTTGATGTATCTTCATGGTTCCAGTTACTGGTTTTAGATCTATAGGAACATTATTCTGAACTATTTTTATTTCAGAGTCCTCAATGAAAAAGAACTTTATTGTTTTGGACATCGACTTTAGCAATTCGAATGCTTCTTTTCCTTTAGTTATATCCCGGCCATAAGCAACGTGTTTGTCTAATGTCCTCTTTACCGACCCACCTATTCCATCCGCGACTCCCTTACCATGGCCACTTTCAGAAAAGTTCCACGTAGACGTGTCAAGGCCTAGTTTAGATGTATAAAAATTCAAAAGAAAAAAATTTTTTTTTTGCCTATATTGTGAACTGGGTCCATCTGAGAAAAAATGTATGCGTTTAAGTTCAGGGCATTTTGTTTTTAATTGTTTAATAACGGGTAAAAGGTGAGCCCAAATAGCGTGTGGTTCATGACACTTATTGTCCGAAACAGAGCAAAATGATTGTGATCCAGAAGCCCAATAAATCATGCCACAATGCAAAGTAATTTGATTTTTGGACGCTCCAAAATGGGTGGCTTGTACCTCTTCATGCGACTTACATTCATAATTTTCGCTAAAATCACAAAGAATTAATGCCTCGCGTGGACCTAAAGTTTCTATTTTCTCGCGATATTTACTTTGCTGATGTTTCCAGTTGTGTATATGAATCTTATACAAGGGTATATTTGTTTCAAAAATCTGTATTAAGTCTCTGATTGTGCCATGTTTTTTATTTTTTACGGTCTTTTTTGTGATATATTTTTTTATCACCCCTTTTTCCACCTTCTCATAAGAATGGTTTATACATTCCCACTGTTCCCAGTGAAGTCTTTTAAACAGTGCCTCTCCTTTTAAAGCATAAACCAATTTAACATTTTTACAAATTGTGCATCTTCCATACATGCAATCGTAGGAACTTGGATCGCAAGACAATTTAGAAATGATGTCACTAAGGGACTTAATATTTTTAAGAAACGCACCGTTTCTGAATAAACTTAAAAACATCATTTCCATATTGCTGTGTTTTACGCATAAGCAGGTGTCACGGTTGTGAATGTTAGGAGAAAGTACATATGCTGGTTTATATCTAAAAAAAGTAGTGAAACTAAATCTTCCTCCCTCATTCTTATAAATTTTGTACAAGTTAAATAGTTTATCAGTAAGATATCGAATTTGATGCTTTTCTTTACTAACTGTTTTACACTCTTTCTTTCCACTCGTGCTACGACTTATATCATCACGTATAAAAAATAATTTTAACTCTTCTGCAATCTTACCTTTTTGCCGTTTTCGAACCGGTTGCAGAACTCTTATGCGCCCACGTAATCCTAAGAGTTTTGCAACGTATGATTTACACTTATTGTTCTTCACTACAACGGTATTGCCAACACATTTTAATACTCGTTTATCTGCTTGGCTTTTTGATTTATTATAAGCTGAGCGTAGAGCACTTTCCATAACTTCTTCTCTTGCTTGCATTTTCATTATTTTATTATTCAAACTGTCTATCTTTTTCCTATTTTCTACCTTCAAACGATACATTTTCTTTCTTGTTGTTTGTATTTTATTATTCAACACTTTATTCTTATTCATCTCAGTTTCGTACAGTCGCCGCAATTTCCTAATAGTAATTAAATGGTTTTTATTCATACATTTATTGGTAGGCGCTTCGGAGGATGTAGGTTCTTTATTCTTACTTTTGGTATTTTCAATGTCAGTCTTTCTCGCTTTCTGCTTTTTTTTCTGTTCTCTCCATTTTTTCCTCTGATCTAACTTTTCTTTTTCTGATAGTTTCGTTATTTTCTTATTCTTTAATTTTATTCTTTTCAAATCCTTTTTCTTATACTCTTCATACTTTTCGGGGTCTTTCTTTAATTTTTCTCGATATCTTTTCATTTTCTCGGCTGGCGTAAGTGGCATCTTTAAAACCAAAAGAATATCATTGAAAATTTAATTTTTCAGTATAAAATACGACGTGAACAATATCCTGAGCTGAAAAATGAACCAACATCCTAGAACAAAATAGCAGGTACATTATAACCGTTGCCGGTATTGAAGAATGCAGTACCCACCCATTAAAAATTAGTTACAATAATCACATTCATCTTCACAATAGTGATCATATATGGCATAAAATGTACATAGCTGACACCAAAAAAGTCAACATTTATTAAATTCTTCACTTTTGTATTATCAGATAAAATAAAGTGGTATGGTTTATGGATTAAACTGGTAGGAAATCCACAACCGAAACATTTTTCCACCATTCGGAAATGAGTTATTAACCACGGCCATATTGATTCGTGCAGTAAAATAAAATCATTTTTGTTAAGAAATTTATCAACGTTTGCTAGACAACCATTTTTACTAGGTAGGTAAAGTACCTGAAAAAAATTCTTATGTTTCATACACAACCATCATCATCATCTTTCAGGCAAACGACGTTCACTGCTGGACTTAGTCAGCCAATTCAAATAATATTAGGAAAATGCATACATTTTACTTGTGTAATTTTGAACACATTCATTTCAACAATATTTAATATTATCAAAATAAACACATAAGTACACTTATTGTACACAACTACATATTTAGCAAAAACTCAAAATATAACAACATGTGTTTGTGTTTTTTTTTTAACAAAGTGACCCATTTAGTACATTACGAATTATATTTGAAAGTTTGATATTATAAATAAATAGATCGCCAGTACTACAAATATAATGTATCATCTTCCTAAGAATTCCATTCCGAAACATTTCAATTCCATTTCTACGTTACCTACGTTTTGGTTACGGAACGGAAGTAACGGAAGGCTGACTTTAAACACTTTTGTTTTAATTATTTTAAACTAACACATTAGAACAGCAAGCTTGGTATCAATTTATGTTCACTAAAAGCTAATAAAGATATCAAAATTATTTGCAAGAAATAAACTTGTAAACTTACTTTGGAATTGGTTTCGGCTTTGGAAAATCAAAATCGGACCACTACTGAGGTGACTTGTTCGTTCGCCGGCCGCCGTCAAAATGACCGAATTAACTTGTTAAAACCCGTTGACAGCGTTAAAAATGCTGCCGATCGATAAAAATACGTATCATAATGGTAGTTTTGATTGCACATCTCGCAAAAATTGCGGTTTCGGAAGGGAATTTTCCATTTTAACCATTTTATGTCCTCACAAAGATTAAATTATTTAAATATTTTGTGCCACATTAGACTATTGCTGTAATCGTATAACAAATCATGCATAACTATACTTTTCAAAATATCAAACACATTATTATATTTAGGTCAGCAACATAAATTAAGGTCATGTTATTTGAATGAAAATGTTAGTGGGACAGTGCTAAAACAGATACCTTCTACCTTAATTTTTTAAAATTATGGTAATATGACTGTGTTTACAAGCAGCAACATATACAATCTTATTATTAAACTGTCCACAGATTTATATTTTTAGTTTTGTTTTTCTTAAACATATATATTATTCTTTAAAAAAAATACTAAAGTTGTGGGACACACCCGAAACACCAATGTACAGTTTTTGTGAAAATGACCCAGTTATCAACATAGTAGTTCTTAAAATCACACTAATTTATAAAAGGCGCGAAAGTTTGTGAAAGTGTTTGTATATTTGTTACTTCTTCACGCAAAAATGGCTGAACGGATTTGGATGAAATTTGGCACACAGATAGTTTATAACCAGGATTAACACATTGGATACATTTATATCCCGATATTACCACGGGATCGACACTTATGCGGTTGAAACCGCGGGGCGCAGCTACGAGACTAAAGGCTCGTACACACAGGCGCGACGCGACACGCGACACAAAGGCACCGCAAGTCGCGCAACGAGCGGTGCCTTTATGTCGCGCGCGATTCGTGTCGCGCGTCGCGCCTGTTTGCAGGAGCCTTAATAAAGGCTTTGGAGTAACAAAGACCATCAGAAACGATCGATAGAAGTTCAGAGAGAGAAGTGTTCATAAATAGAATTGTATACTTAATTATTATTTTTTTCGTTTTCTTTAAGACGATATAATAGGTAGGTACAGCCAGCAACAAAAGTCGATTAACACTTCAGTTTTTTTTAATCTCAGTTATTGAGCAAAATATTACCCATTCAGTTTTTTTTAATCTCAGTTAATGAGTAAAATATTTGTTGAAAATTGCATTGTACTTCTGCTGCAATTCTGAACCAATATTTTGCTCAATAATTGAGATTAAAAAAACTGAAGTGTTAATCGACTTTTGTTGCTGACCGTACCATGTTTTGTATGTATAACCACCATGTTTATTTTTAGACTGTAATACATATCAAAGCGTATATCAATTTCTTAATGGTCGAATTTCTTAATGGTATGCAGGCGAAGTAAGGTAAAAATGTAAATCAGTACAAATCAATATGCATACGGGTGAAATTGAAAACACGACGGAGCTCGGCCATTTTGTAAGACAGTTTACGTCCCATTCTTTTTCGTTACGACGACACTTTTTTATTAGAACGAGTGTCGTGATCTCGCCATCTTCGATATGTATCCACATAACCATAATGTGTTGTACATAGATATATCGAGTAGTAGCAATAAACGTACACGAATTCAAAAGTCATTTCATTCAAATTCATTCATTTCATTCATCATCAAGCATTGACAAACGAGTCACGGAGTGAATCCATGTTCAAAAACTATACAGGTATCTACTTACTACATAAGTACTAGTATATTATACTTCTTATATACCTGCTATACATAACATACAATATGTAAATATTATAATCCCATGATTGAGTGAATCCGGGGAAAAGGTACTTATTACAGAATATTGTATTTGCCTCGTTAGTGAGAAAACATGTTTTGAATCCGAAACGCTTGTTCTCGTTAAATCATTAATTTCATCAATTACTATGTAAAGAGGAACATCAGAAATCCCAAAAGCCTTGCCCCTCGCTATTGGAACAATAATTATTGAGTTGAGTAAAACTGAAAATATCGATTTATCATTAAAATTAAGTCGGGCGGCCCTGTCATGTCGCCTGGGCCATGCTCCCGATAGCAATGCAATCAAATTACGTAAACGGATACTATGTCCACAGTATGGGCAGCCGCGGACTTACCTACCTATAACCTAAGTACATAATAAGGGCATTATGGCCAGTTAACGACAACGCGTTTAATTAACTGTCTGCAGATTGAATAATTGCCTCCACGGTGTACAAAGATAGTTAAAGTACGTTTCTACTTTAATTAAAAATTCACGCGGTGTTATTGTGCCGACAATTTAAAGTATTTTAATTCAGCCAATTCAAATTTTTACAGTACCTTTGTAATTTGTGGCGGGCTCTCAGTCCCACATTCTTGTTGCTGCATATTTTTATTACAAACAGGTAAGGTATTTAGATTTAGACAATTATTATAATAAATGCATATTTGCAGCTGACATTTTTATATTGAAGCGGATTTACATTTATCTTACAGCATCCTTATCTCTCGTCTTCCATTCGCACCTAATCGTAAAGGCGTAAAGTGCCATTTAGGTGTTTCATTCTTCGCTATAATATATCAACTGGCCGATTTAGAGGTTCACAAGCATTTGCAAGTGTGACTGGTTCGAATATTGCTATATTTGTGTACTGCCGGTCGATTCTGTAAAAATCTTACCGTGAAAACTTGGGTGAAGTGAGTTTGTTTTTGCTAGGAATTGACACTATTGACAGCTCACTCCACGCTCACTTCACCTAAGTTTTCACGGTGAGATTTTTACAGAATAGCACCGCTGTACATGAAACCTTATATTAACAAAATATATTGCTTATAATGCTGACTACAATTTTAATTACGGCGGGAACAGCGTGGTAGCGTAAATTTCAGACGTAAGAGCAGGCCACACACCAATGCCTATCATTTAATTTATCATGCAATTTTGTCGGATAGCTAGCATAAAGGCTCCTTCGAACAGGCGCGACACGACACGCGACACAAAGGCACCGCAAGTCGCGAACCAGCGGTGCTTTTGTGTCGCGCGCGATTATATCGCGTGTCGCGCCTGTTTGTCCTTAAGACCAAAAACTAAACTACACCTCTATAATGTGGTTTAATTTTCGGTTCAAAATAGTGTGGTGTGGTTTAATTGCCTTTGCAATTAATTAAACAACGTTTTTGTTTTACTTATCGCTTAAAGTCAAGTGAACGCGGCGGCCAAGCGACTGATAGCAGGAGCAGAATTACGCTAATTTCGCTGGGTTTTCATGAAGTTTTAAAGGAGACTAGACCTATTTTTCTACGATATTTAATTTGAACGTATCCCAGTTATGCATGCCCAGTGTGCCATTAAACACATTAGCGAGAAAATGAAAATACTGTCGCTACTCTGTAAACAAACACGCTTAGGTACGGAGGCGGAGCCACACACATCTACATAGCTTTTCTAACAATACATTGTATGAATATATTTAAATATTTCACGCAACTTTCTTACGAGTTTTATTACAAACAACAAAATAGTCATGCCGGAGTACCTACATACATATTTGACGTGCTCCCGTGTTAGTTATCCTGTCACAAAACTATACACATATAACAAGGTTCTTGAAACAACAAGTATTGGCTTAAAATAATGCGCTAGTCGTACCGTATATACCGTATATATATTGCGACCACTAAAGTCGAACAAAGAATTTTCATTTTCTACAACAAGAGTGTAAACTTCATACAAGCTAGATCGAAGGAGGGTGGGCTGCTGTAATATATCGTCCGAGTGCATCCGGGCGGCTCCAACAATCTTAAAGGAAGATATTCCTTAGTCATGTCACTGTGCCTGTCTCCCCATCTAAGTATGTCGTAGGTACCTTACACAAGTTGTATTAATATTCTGTAAGTAGATAGGTACTGTGCCGTACCTACTTATTTTAAGCATCGAAGTATTGAAACAATCTCTAAACGAGCCAGCCGATAAACTAATGAGAATTTGATAAGGAATAATAAATTAAATAATGCTTTGAGTATTATAACGTACATAATGTGAATGTTGGATTATTTAGCTAGTAAAGAATCCAGAAAGTATCAGAGAAGGAAAGTTTTATGGACAGAGAAACGAACAATAAAGTAAGGTTATACTTCATAAATTGCAACGACACGGCAATTTAGTACAAAGCTGGAAGCAAAAAGCCTCCACTACAATAACGATAAAAACCATTTCAGTAATAAACCAATTCGGGGTAGTGACCCAAAAACCGAGCGAAGGAGGAGCATTCAGCATTCTCAACGCGTTTTAAAACTCATATAAACACAAAATATCACTATTCAATATCACACACTGATAATAACATGTTAACCCTTCATTATAAATACTCAACAAATCTGTACGATCATGCTCACAATCATATTCAAAACGCGTAGACAATTTCCGTAAAGAAAACTACGCGAGTTATTTTTGGTAAAGAAACTTGTTCATCCCAGGATACACAACGTTTCTGGAGCAAAATAAGTAACGCCGGCTTCCAAAGAATACTTTAATCTTCCTTGTTATCTCCGGATTTATCTGTGTACGGTATGTTTAAATCAGGGTATGTCATCAGGAGCGAAGCGGTATGCGTCAGCTTGGATTTTATTGATTTCTGATACTTATCTATTAGATAGATTTAGTAGTCACATTTATCATTGTAATATCAGTTAGTGTTTTGCTTTACGCACCGAATCTCTAAACAACAAAACAACTAAACATGGTAAGGCTCCTACAAACAGGCGCGACACGCGATATAATCGCGCGCGAAGGCACCGCTCGTTGCGCGACTTGCGGTGCCTTTGTGTCGCGCGCGATTATATCACGTGTCGCGCCTGTTTGAAGGAGCCTATAATGTAGCATTCTATTGTTAGGGCACAAACATTAAACATGTCGTCTAAAATACTCCGGCTGTGACAGTGTCGAGGCTTGGACGCAACGTTGTGGTTCTTTGTGGCTGTGACGTCGCCTGATGTCGTCGGTATCGCCCACATGGTTGATTTTGACGGGCAAATGTGGTCCGTGTGAATAGACTATTCATTTCCATACAAATTGGCTCCCGTCTACGTGGTGTAGTTGTGGTGTGGTTGTGTTTTGTGGTACGTGTGTTTGGACCCTAAATGATACATTATTTCATTTCTGTAAGTAGGTATGTACTGCCTTCTCTGGAGTCGAGTCCTGACTACAGCGGGGTAATTGCGTAACACACTAACAGTACGGTAACGGCTTTCATATTGACAGTTCCAACAAGATTCACTGTGTTATCCACCTACGTTGTTGAGCAGACAAAATATTCGAACATAATATTTATGAAGCCATGGATTAGCAATATGATTTAGGTTGTCATTGATAGTATTTTACGCAATTAGGGAGTCAGCAGACTCGCAGGAGGATACGGGCACGAGAATATACAAAACTATTTGACAAGTAAAGGCTCCTTCAAACAGGCGCGACACGCAATAAAATCGCGCGCGACACAAAGGCACCGGAAGTCGCGCAACGAGCGGTGCCTTTGTGTCGCGCGCGATTATATCGCGTGTCGCGCCTGTTTGCAGGAGCCTTTTGAGTCGCGCGCGATTCGTTTCGCGCGTCGCGCCTTTTTGCAGGAGCCTTACGTTTTATATTCTCCTCCAACTTAGGTATTCGGAGTCGGCTAACTTTTATATTCTCGTTACTTTGCAATCTAGCTAAGCCGCGTCCAATTACGTTACTAATTAAGATGCACGAGCCCTCAGTTATAACAGATACCAATACGAACTAAGATAGGCCATCATTAATTTCGGATAGTGGAACAAATTAGTGAAGAGAGGCTTTCCCCTCTTCACTAATTTGTTCCTTACCCCTTTGGGTATCATGGTGATCTCTAGTCAATGGGCACAGTGCAAGCAATCAACCGGTGTGTCCGTTTGATTACTTCGGCCGACACCAGCCGCTATATGGCTACAAAGGCACAAGCCACGCAAGAGGCGGACTTACATCTATACGCTCAATACGCGGTCGCCATCAGTAAATCACTTGATTCAGTAGAGCGAGCTTCGCAAGCGATAACCTGATCAACATAAAATGTTTCATTACATTATGCGCGTATGATATCCACTTTGAAACTCCCAATTACAGCTTTAAGCGAGTTTTTGAAGTACCTATATTATTAGAAAGGCCAAAATGTATTATTGTGTAAATCAATCCGTTATGGATAGTGGATACCCAATAAATTAATGCCGTGATGTTTGTGAAATTTTCTTTCAAATCCTTAAATAATCATGATTTTGGTTAATCCAAAACGCTATTTAAATTATTTTTAAACATCCTGAACACTGATTGTATCTCGCAACCATTTCCTTTGTGAAATTCACAATCAGACGAACTTACTCTGAAATAAACTTGTGCACACACCATTGAAGGCGACGTTTTGTTCTTTTTGCACTATTACAGCAGCTTTATAAAAAAAGCATGTGACCAAGTTTAGAGTAGCAGGCTATAGTAGCGGCGAGACCGAGGTCGCAGTAAAGGAAACTGTTACGTAATTCGAAGTTGGGACTCGGGATTCCGAATGAAAATGAAACTCGAATGGAAAATGTGGGTTTTACTATTTAGGAAGTAACGGACGAAATTCTCGGAACTAAATTTATGGACACAAAGTCCGAGTTCCGAATCGTATAATTAACTACTTAAATGAAAGTAGACACTATTGTTGGGAAACAATTACGATATGTAACCGAGGCACCCAGTCCACGTTCAAGAGCTTTTTCAGTTGAAAAACACACTTATAATCCAATAAAAATCAGGTAACAATCTCGGCGAAATGACCAATGACGCGCAAATTACAATTTGTATTATGAGAACGAGAGCAAGCTGGCGAAGTATTCATCAGTATCAAATAAACACAAATTTGTTGTAACTACAAGGCTCAAGGAAATAAGTGGCTCGTTCAGATACCAATGTACACGCTTTCTTTTATGAGAAACTTCCAAGCCACGTTCAAGATCTAAGCTTTAATAAATTCAAATCATTCATTAAACGTAAGTTGTGCCAGAAAGCCTTTTATACCGTTAAAGATTATATTTAGAACAAAAAGGCGATTGAGCTGCTTCCAACTTTTTTGCATTTTGAATGTTTGTTTTATATACCTACACATTGACACGTTTAAAAAAATAAATAAATAAATAAATACAAAAAAAAAGGACCCTTAGCTCGTCCGCAGCGCTGTCATCCGGAAACGTGCCCAGAAGACTGACAGCATTGCTACGTTGAATGGCAATGCTAATTCTTTGGCCAAAGAACGACAATTAATGAATTTTATATATACAATAACATTTGCTTGCTTTGTAAAGTATTATAATATTTTAATTATTGTGAATGTGAACACTATTTGGGTCATTTTATGTATTTTTTTGATTTTTATTTTTGTCATGGTCTGGCAGTTTCAGTAATTTATGTGGCCTAATTTTAGGTAATTTATGTGGCCTACCCAAATGTCCTTTCTTTGATATTGCTCGTCGAATCGTTGAGTTCCTTAAGTTTTGAGTTGAGTTGCACGACTTCTGACAAATGCGTGCACTGACTGGACTGGTCCTCTCAATCTGTGTGGTTCTTTCCGCAAAAGATCATCTCAGACATCGATCTACATGGCCTTCATTTATATGAAGGCCATGTAGATCGATGTCTAGACACACGAAGACATAATCTTGGTCAGATTATTCTGACCAAGATTATGTCTGGACTTTAAGGGGCTGTGACCTCTGAGTTTGTTTCGGCCTTTCTTCTCAGACTAGTCAGATAGGAAACGCCGACCTCATCTAGTTTAAAAAACATGATTCACGTGTCAGTGCAAACCTACTTACAAAAATAAAATTATTTATCATTTACCGTAGATCGTAGTTGAGACACCCTGCCAGATTGTGAAGTGTTGTTAAACTTGTTTAAAAGTTTAATCGCGTCGCTTTGCCACTTATTCGACTTGACTCATTATTACAAAGAATCAAGTGTTCACAAAGACGAATAAGAAGACGCAGCGTTGGAAGGCCTCCCAAAAGATGGGTCAATGACGTGATGAAGACTGCAGGAAATCGCTGAACCACAGAACCGGTCGACATGGCGGTGCATGGAGCAGGCCCCATATCCAGCAGTGGACGCCTTGCGGTCAAAACGATGATGATGTAGTGTTCGCAAAACAATGAACATCGTGGATTTGGAGATAGTATTTACACAAAGGATATTTACAAGCGTAGCAATAAGTCATTGGATCAAACTTTCAGAGCTTCTTATTGTCTTCTTTGGACTTTGATCGTAACCTATGTTTACGCCTCTTTTAAGCCTAAAAATACCTTTTCTCTTTTATCGGTTTCTTCAGCCGTTGCTCATCTCGCGATGGGGTAATAATTTATACATATACCTAACTGATGTTCTTTTCTTAAAAAGTTCAAATAGCCTTTTAATTTTTGATCGTTCTTGGAGGAGTTAGCAACCTACATTAATGGAGTTTTTTTCTACATTATAAAGATGACCTCAGACATAAGTTTTACCTAAAGGAACATGATTGTTGTCGAGTTATTTCTTTTAAAGTGAAATTCAACTTATAAGTTTATCTAAATGACAAAGTACTGTAAAATGGTTTGCACCAATGATATTATAAGTGTAAAAATTACACTTATAATATCATTGGTTTGCACACTTCGTGCAAATGAAAACATTTTCAGACATTTGTTTCCTGGCATTGGATAGATGTATCGCAGGATAGGAACCTTCGTTAGCAAAGTGGTAAAGTTTATGATAATTTAATCACTTGATTAGCTTTACATATTCTCTTCATATGTAATAGTAACTTCACGCTATTATTATAACTTAAGGGGCTAACAGTACCTATACACAAAAAAACGCACGTTTTAGAAACAACAAATTTTTTGTAATTAAATAATTGCTTCATATTATGCAATAAATTACCAGCGTTGTCATCGCGCTTCTCTTTCATTTCTATGCAGTCCGATAGTGACTGTGCTTTAGGTCGTGTAAGCCCCTTAAAGTAAGCATTGTTCTGCTCTCTCTGAACAAACAACTTTAATCAGGAAGAAAGGAGAAATAAAACCTAAACTGTAAAATCTACTGTCGGTGATCCCTGATTGTATAAGCTAACAACTAAATGAAATAATTTATTTTTAAGCGAACTGCTCCCTTTTTTATTCAAGTTATTATATTCAGCAGGGGTGCTTAAATTTTTTTATATTATTCATTAAAAAGTGTCACTTTGCAAATTGGACATGGACAGGCAATATTATTAAAACAGAAGACGAACAAGCAGGGGATCGAGGAGGGGGGGCGGAGGGGGGTTTAGGGGATCATACCGGAAAAACTCGATTTAATAAAACCTTTTATCCTGGTTTCCGATGACAATATTTATTACCTACAACATTGGAACCTTCTAAGTACACTACACCACTTCACCACATGCACATTATTGCATTGCCTTTATAATGCAATAATGTGCATGTGGTGTAGGCAATGCAATAATGTGCAAGTAAGAGAATTTCCGTGAAGCTATCGCTTGCGGTTCTCGACTATTAAACGTAGTAGGTAAACAAAGTTACTTCTATTTTCAAACTAAAAACAACGTACGAGGATGCGTTTTGTGATCGCGGAATAGCGGGGGTTAGGGGTCTCATTAGTACCTCAACGTGTTCAGTAATTCACTATTAGTATAAATACCGAGTTATGTTACAATAATCTCATTAGTCTCTGAATTATCACCAAGTAACTTAATCGGGAAGACAGCGTTCACAATGGAGAAAATCGAGCACCGCGCCGTTATAAAGTCCCTTACCAAGCAAGGAAAAAACGTCCTTACCATTACGGAAGAGATGTCCTCCGTTTACGGACTCTTGTCCTTGTAAAACCATGGTTTACAAGTGGCATCGTTATTCAAGCATGAACGAGAATCACTTGAAGATGATCCCCGGCCTGGCCATCGAGGTGACCACACCCGAAATCAAGCTAAAGTCGAAAAATTAATTTTGGATAATGCTTGTCTTAAGAAAAAACAGCTTGCAGAAATGGTAGGAGTATCCGATCCGATGCAACCATTTTTTAAATTCATCATGACCATCTCGGTATGACTAAGGTCAGTGCAAGATGGATGCCGAAAATGATCACGCCGCCGCCGCAAAAGCAACAAACAGCACGTAGAGAGTGTACCTACGTGCGTTTTTGGACTTCTGTAACGAAAATCAAGAGGGCGGGCATCTTGGGTCGAATTGTGACTGGAGATGAAACTTGGGTTCATCATAATGAACCGGAGTCGTAAACAAGACCATGCGGTGGCATAAAAAAGGCACACCACCACCAGTTCAAGGTGTCGCAGTCGGTTGGAAAACTGATGGCGACTGTTTTTTGGGATACTGAAGGAATCCTGCTGATCAATTACATGGAAAGGGCGTTAATATAACTGGAGAATACTACGTGTCAATTCTGGAGCGTTTGAGGGAAGCAATCAAAGAGAAAAGACGAGGAAAATTGACGAAAAGTGTCTTGCTCTTGCACGACAATGCGCCTGTTCACAAGAGCCGTGTTGTCCTGGCTGCCCAACATAAGTCAGACTTCGAAATATTAACCACCCAACATGTAGTCCAGACCTGGCCCCCCTGCGATGGTCATCTATTCCCAAACATGAAAAAAGAGCTTCGTGGCAAGAAATTTTCAAGTGATGAAGAAGTAAAGGACGCAGTTTCAGCGTATTTTGAGGACAATTTTAATCTTTTTATTTCTATGGTATGCAAAAGCTTATTGAACGATCTGAAAAATGTATTAGGCTAGCAGGTGAATATATAGAAAAAGAAAACTATTTGCGAATATTTATTTACCCCCAATCCGTGAACTTAAAAACGCACATTCTATAAATATTCCATGAAACTGGTCGAAGAGAAAATATAGAGTAGTCTAAAAAATTTTGCCAGCGGCTTCGCGTGTGGAAGTCGGTAATTCTCATACGCGCATCATGTAGTTTCGGGATAAAAGTATCCTATTTCATGGTCAAGATGAGCAGTAGTGGCCCAGTAAAAACGGCCGCGACTTACGGTTGTAGGTTCGAAACCAGGCAGGCTTTACTTTGTGTAAATTATTTAATCACCACTTCTCTCAAAACGATAAAGGAAACCGGCTTGTCGATAAACTAAAAATTCGAAGTCAGTCAAGAAACTTCATCTCAAAATTGATTTGATAAATTCTTTTTGCATTTCATAGCCCAATTTTTGAGGAACGCTATAGGCTACAGCATTACGCTAGAGCTCCTAGGAGTCGAGTAAAAATAGAGAAAACGAGGTAAAAGCGCGGGCATAAGTTAGTAATTTATAATATTAGTATGGATGTTTTTCGTCATTAATGTTGACCCTAGTCTAGTACCAAAGCTGTGTATTAAATCACGCGTGCTCGGAATGTGTTTGTGTATGTAGGTACTTTGTATGTCTCTATATCTTTGTGCAAATATCTTTGTGCAAATATATGCCTAATAGTTTGCAGTTTCCTTTAAAGCCGAATTGCACTTCGCCTGCGCCGCTTCGCTGTCACTTTTAGATGGTCGATGCGAAGTGTTTTAGGATTTGACAAGCTTTTAGGCTTTCCAGTTCCAGTTGAATATTTCCAATGACTGCGGTTTTAGAAAGTAAACTATTGCATGGTTGCAACTACTGGAGCCATGTAACTTATTTTAGAAGTAGCGTCGATATTAAAAGGAGCTGTCGAGTATATGATAATTTTCCTTTAAAGTTTGTGATTTCCACGTGAAAATTATGAGCCATGGCTCTAATTAACAAAGGTCTACCTACAGCTGCAGGTGGGCCGTAAGTCTCCACACGAAGTTATAATCACGTTCAATCTATCGGTGGGTGTCGGAGAAGGTCATTATAGGATTATTTTTAGCGTCATATTTTATTTTAGACTCGAAGACTCACTTAACGAAATCTTTGATAATTTGTATGCGATTTCAGAATGACGGTAAGCCGCAGCTATGTACAAAGATGTACGTTTTGTTTATTAAGTATAATTCAATTTCCTGTTCAAAATCACTTTTTCCCACCGGAAACGTTAAAAATAGTAGGTAAACCTTCAAAGTTGAGAGACGAAGAGCTCCTTTTTACAAAATTGAAGAGTGATGGTGCCAAAATATTTTCGTGCATATTGTTGCCATTCCTTATGGGTCAGGGTCTGATTGAGTCTCTTTTATCTTATTCCCGGAGTTCAGAAATTTCGCATATTTTTCGTCAGCTTCAAATACCCTCGCCGGGATTTTGTTTGAATTAAACTGTATGAACATAATTTCAAATGGTATTCCCAAGTAGTTCTTAACAAACCTTCGCAAAATATCTCCAAGTGTATTTTGATTGAGCTCAGAACGGGATCCAAGCCGCAAGGGATAGCTACTTACACGGAATAGGTTAAAAGGGATAATCTGTGTTCAACGAACACCGACTAGATGACAAGGAAAATTCGTAAGAATTTACACGTGTCCTTTCATGTTGGTGAACTTGGGTCGGAGCAAGTTGAGGCGAATAGGCTTCATCCTAAGCTTCATGTTTGTTGAATTTGTTTGAATGTGACCTAGCCTGACCGAATCAATCGAGTTGTTTAGTTATTCAATTTGTACAATTGACCAATAACTTCCTACAAAACCTATTTCCCGAACGCCAAATTGAGTGTTGTCAAAGGAACGAGTGCAAAATATTAATTAAAATTGTGGCGGAAAAGCCGGAAGATAGCAACAGGCTCTACTGGGGAGGATAAGCCTCGAAGCTGAAACTTTTACAAGCGTTAGATATATATATGATACGCTCTAGCAAGCGTTGAAGATTTATCGATATTCTGTAATTTACCGTTTACTAGGAGCGTCACAGTCTACTGGACACCGGGCCCTCTAACACTCTAATATCAAGTCGAGGGTAAAGCGTGTGCTTCCCCAAACGTTGGTAAATAAATTAGCGTCTGGGTGGTGCAATGAAGCGCAGTGACATCAGTGCCGTCTCCGCGGAGGGTGCGCGAACAGCTGTTTACGTAACACTAGGGGACGTTGCCTTCTGACGTCATCGAAATTCGAATACAGCGGTACGGTACGCACGCGATCTAAGACTGTTGGGCCGAAAAGTACTGTGATTAATTTCACCGAAAATGTTTCTCAATCAGAACCTTAAACCTTGGGGAGGTTCTTTTTATCAAAGCGGGGTGTTGCTTTGTGTTTGTCGAGGGACAAGCGGGATGTTGCCAAAGTAGGAACTCGTGTCGTATCACAAAGTGAAGCCGAAAAGGCCGTCGTTCAAACAAGACGAATTCGGTCGGTTACATTGAACATTACGTTGATTAAGGGGCTTACAGGACCTAAACACAAAAAAAACGCATGTTTTAGAAACAATAAAAGTATATGATCGACTTCAATAAACAAAATCATAAAAATATGTGATATTCTTCAGGATATATGCTAGTTATATAGTGTGTTGAAAACAAAATACAACTAATTTGATACGATAGAAAAAAATCATGAAGATACCTATAAAAACTTTCTTTTTACAATAAAAAACATACTAATATACATACAATCATTCTAATTTTTTTGTCAGATTATTCTACAAGCAAATATACTAAAATACTAGTGTTTTAATTTTGTCGTCCAAACAATAGATTTTTTGTAATTAAATAATTGCTTCATATTTTGCAATAAATTACCAGCGTTGTGTCATCGCGCTTCTCTTTCTTTTCTATGCAGTCCGACAGTGACCGCGCTTTAGGTCATGTAAGCCCCTTAAAGAGGATGCCGAGTAACACACAAGCATTCCATCTGCTCTTTTACGCGGATGTAGCGATAGTGCCTTCCGCAGTAGGTATATTCTTCATCTTAGATAGTAGGTAAAACGATTTACTTGTTGATTGGGTTCGTTATTAATTGCTAATGCCTAATGGTTAATGCTCATTCTGTTCAGCAGCTTTCACAATATTATGGCATAAACGAATGTATAATACCTACATATATCGGACACCTGAATTGAGCCACTCTGCATAAATATAATCAGACTATAATGTTCCCGCTGCTGTGAAACAGGCCTGCTCTTTGTGAGAAGTAAGCCTGATAATCCACGACGCGGGCCCAGTGCGGATTAAACAGACCATCCTGCATATAATTGAAAAAAGTTCCTTAAAAAAAAAGTAATATATTCTGTTGGGAAACAATTTTCATGTCCTTTCATGGGATCACTTGGAAATCTGTAAATATAATTAATAATATTCTAAACAAAATGACTAAATTTAAACAATGCAGTAAACAAAATATTTTACATGTCATAAGATACCCAACGCAAACATTATCATTGCTCTGTTTTCAAAGTCGATTAGAATCGAAAACAACTACACAACCTGTCTGTGTGTACAATACTATTTGCTTTATTTGACAGAAAAATGAGAATAGCGACCGTGCCACGAAGCTGAGCGACGAGTGAAAAAAATCGATTATTATAATTTTCATTGCGTGTTTTAACAGACGAGACAAGCCCTACAAAACATCCTTGTAACTAAAAACGGCAATGTATTATGAATTATCCGAAACACACTTAGTTACATATTTTCATTGTAAAACCACAATGAACATATAATTGATTTTGCAATAAAAAACAATTCAATAACAAAATTACTTAACGATGAAAGGAAACGTTTCCATTATCTCGTCCCACTTTTTTGTGTAGTTTTTACAGCAGTTAATACCGCACAATTTGGCATTTTTTAGTTTTCGTTTGACGTCTGGCATCGAGAACGTTCGAGCGCGGACTGAATGGAAATGGCGCTGAAAGAAGTCTTTTTTACTCCCTTTTTACACGCAAAGTATATACACTTGCGTCGCCTAGCCAATATAAGTGTGCTCCAAGATCATTTACGATGACCGTCACGTGATTCGGCATTGAATTAATTAATGCCACTATGACGTGCTGTGGAATGTTCTCCCATGCTTCCAATATAGGTACTCTTTTTATGCAAAACAAAACAAATCACTATTGACTTAGAGCTAATGCTCTAATCAAAGCAAATCTTTTCTTTGAGAGCGACCAAACTCAGATTTTCCTCTCTTTTTCAAATTCGTGAATACAAATTTGGAACAATAATGATACCAAAGTGATAGCCAGTAAGTCAGCTTCAAAACTACATAAAAAAAATTCTCTGACTTATCATAGTTTTGATGTTTAATACCTTTAAACGTAAAAATGCACGTTAGTTCGATTTAGGAGTTCCGGACTGTATTATCGAAAAAGTACAATCAACTAGGGCTTTCGTATCAATAGTTCAATGATAATGATGACTGATGGACAACGGATATTGTGAACCAAGGCTTTGTAGAAGTTGATTGATTATATCGATTTCATGAATTTCCTTTCATAATTTAGTATCATAACCATTTTACTTTTTCTGTAGGTATCGGAACGTAATTTCCTCTGCCATATTAAAACTTTCACATTATAATTATTCCTAGTATTCCAACACGTATTTTGTAATGCAGTATAGGTAACCTTGATTTTCCGTACCTAAGCCGAAGCTTTAGTAAGTTAACTACGCGGAAATTGAAACAAAAACATCTTCATTGTTTACCTTGAAGGATTATTGCAATAAAACTTCGTTATTATTTGCCATTTAGGCACTTGATACCGGTGGCAGCTTGTGAGAGGAACTAACTCGATAATCACTCTTCGCACGTTGACATGTACAGTACACCATGTGTATCGATAGCAATAAAATTTCTATTGTTTCTGCTAATTAGACGCGCGACGGGTTAAAGCCGGTCACTAGCGCAGCCCGATACATAGTACCTGTAGTTTATTGCCGGGAACACTCGCCTGCAACAGCCGATCGATTCTGTAAAAATCTCACCGTGAAAACTTAGGTGAAGTGAGTTTGTTTTTTCTAGGAATTGACACTATTGACAGCTCACTCCATGATCACTTCACCTAAGCTTTCACGGTGAGACGGTTACAGAATCGCACTGCAGCACGTATTTTACACTGCGGGCACGAAGTACCGACCCGAATTACAGCAACGAATTGGGTACTAAAAGCGTTGGTACACGCATTGATTACCATGTACATCAATCACCTACGATGATAGAACTATACTTATAATAGTCTTAATGGGTAAAATGTAAAAAAACACTGAAAAAAAATCTCTTACAAAATAATGTCGATTTCTTTAAGAAGATCAGACAAAAAGATTGGTAGTAAACTTTTGAGCTCAGTTTATCTTTAGCAATAAAAAAATAATAAACTCCCCAGTTTAATTGAGAAAGACCCAAGGAATTCAAAATAAAGTGCCATTTTTAATTATTTTCACCGAAATCCCATAATGGCGTCACTTTCAGTTTCAAATATCATTATAACTTTTAAACTACTGAACGGATTTTAACAAAGTCGAAATGGATGTCGTGCCAAATTCATAATAGTTATTTGTTATACAAGAGTGCAAAGTTGCTTTTTAACCGCGTGCTCAATTTTGATGACCGAGCAAGCGAAGGATTCTAAAATTGAATCACGAGCGCAGCGAGTGATTCAAAAATTAGAATCCTGAGCGTTAGCGAGGGAATCAAAAGAGCACGAGGTGAAAAATCTTTGCACTCGAGTGCAACACGTAACTTTTCATCCCACCTCAGCGAGGAAATTAGTAAATGCAAAAAAAAAACATTTACAATCACAAGATACTTTTATTTCAGTTAGGTATTAACTACTACATTATGATAGGTAAGTATTACAGAATAATCTTTAAATTACAACAAATAATACCTACGAGTAAATATAATTAAGAAAAACCTTCGATTTTTTTGGTTGATGACCAGATGAGGATCTTTTTAAAAATGCCACTAGTTTAGGATAGGTGTCTTATGTTTTTTTTTCATCTTATTGTTGCTTTTAGCATTGAATACGTACTCCATAGAGTGCTTGATTTCTTGTTCTCGGATAATTCAATAAAATATGCCAGCAAAACGTTTTCTGATAAAGTTTTGGCTCCTTTAGCTAGTCGCCACGTGTTAAACATATCGTACTGTTTCAAATACTTCTCGCGTGATTGTTGAGGGAGAAAGCTCATTTGCGCATTTTTTACAGTTTCAGTCAATTCTGTTGGCGTCAAATAAACTTCGTCGTCGCTAGATTCACTCATTTTAGATTTTTCACTTGTTTACAAGTTTCTTGTTTTTATTTTTAACCTAAGGTTTTAACAATATGACGTGAAAAGAAAATTGCGCGCGCAAAGCAAATTAAAAAAAAGTACCTACACCAAAAAGGTTCAGAGTCTGAGTTTTTAAAAAATTAAAAAAAAGTTGTATGATAAATTCGGCACCATGGAGGTAGAAGTAAATAGGTTTAATGATGTTTTGAATTCACAAACTTAGTGCACACGATGTTCTAAATTCAATTTACTTTATCCTCTAGCGGATAAAAACAGCTTTTGCACTCAGATATCGAAGAGCAAAAATACTCTTTCCGAGATGGGGGGATGAAAAAGACTTTACTGACGCTTATTGAAGTGTTTCTAAGATTACCATAGAAAGGTATATAGCTACATAAGAAAAATCATATTATTCTATAATTTCGTGAATCGTGTATTCAGGAAACCGAGAACATACAGAGTTTTAGAAAGGTAATGATGACTAATGAAAATGGTACATGATAATTGATAAAGGCAGCTGACACATTTTGGTTAAGTAGAAAAAAAAAATACACTTAACATAAAATCACGCCAGCACAGAACATGTCGAAGTGGAGGTGCTTGGGGGGGCCTATGTCCAGCAGTGGACGTCTTTCGGCTGAAATTACGATGATGATGAAAATCACGCCTGTAATGCCCGAAGGGTTGGTACACCCACTTTTCGCCAGTGATTAAATCCTATGTAATAGAGGGCGAAACTTTTGCCATCAATATTATTGCAGCGTGACCTCTGCGGTAACAAATTCCGAAGTTTTATTTAAATCGGGACAGCTTAGTTAATCTTTACGAGATAATAATATTCTTTTTTAAGCCTGCGTAATTTTGTGGTAACGAGCCTATAAACAGATTGCAATCGATTCTCTCTAGTTTGTAGACCAGCGTAACAAAGATTTACCATGCAAGATAGGTAGGTACTTAAAGTTTTCTCGTATTCTCATTACATTTTGGCCATTTTACCTGTTCCGCAACTGAGTTTTTTTATAATATTTAATTTTAACATTTTTATAATTCATTGATGATTTGGTTTATAATAACATAAATTATACGTGTATAAGAGGTTGTTTTTAGGGTTCCGTACCTCAAAAGGAAAAACGGAACCCTTATAAGATCACTTCGTTGTCCGTTTGTCTGTCAATACCCTTTTTCATAGGAACGCGTGGAGTTATTAAGTTTCAGTTAAGGGGACTAAAGGACCTAAACGCAAAAAAACGCATGTTTTAGAAACAATAACAGTATGTGATAGAGTAAACAAAATCAGAAAAATATATGATATTCTTCAGGATATATGCTAAGTAGATAGTGTGTTGAAAACATAATACAACTAATTTGATACGAAAGAAAAAAACCATGAAGATACCTCTAAAAACTTTCTTTTTACAATAAAAACAATACTATACATACAATCATTCTGATTTTTTGTCAGATTATTCTACAAGCAACATACTAAAACACTAGTTTTTTATTTTTTTAGTCCAAACAATAGATTTTTTGTAATTAAATAATTGCTTCATATTTTGCAATAAATTTCTTTTCTATGCAGTCCGACAGTGACCGCGCTTTAGGTCATGTAAGCCCCTTAATATCAAATACTTAGGGCTGCAATCCCTTGAAGCAGTGAAGAAATCAAACTTCTAAGTCAACGCAATCAAAAGATACGGGCGATTATGTTTCGTTTATGCTGCATATTTTGACACTCGCAAGGGAATCAAAACCTACAGGGCACTTCCCGTTGATCTAGATTCTAGAATCATGAAATTTGGCAAGAAGTAATGTCATGTAGCACAAGTAAAGGAAAATCTCCGAAAACCGTAAATTTGTAGGAAAACCTAGGTGCGCGAGTCCGACTCGAACGCGGCCGGTTTTTTTTTTAATACACTATAATAATATGTATTACAAGGTAATTAATCGTCATCTGTCTATTGTTTTACACAAAATGATACTAATTGTTGATTGTTGAAATACTCTGGTTAGAAAAGTGACATTATTTCTATTGTTCGTTGATGTAGAGTCTAGAAGGTGCTCTAGTATAAGCAAAATCGATGTTTACTCAGAAATGTAACAATAAATAACTCATGATATTATTTCCAGTAGAACCCAGTACAACTCCGAATATAGTGGTTCTAGGAATGTACCGTTAAAACAGATCGATCGCTGAGGTACCTGTTTCAGATTCATAAGCACGACCTTTTGGCTTGTACAAAGCGTAATGACCTGAAGGCAATGAACGAATGAACAGGCGATCGCCTTTAAATAGATACAGGTACAGGGGCAATTGTTATACTGAACTTAATTAGGTACCTAATGCATAGCGGAGGTCTAAGCGACAATGACCACTCAACGAGGCTAACAAAATTGTAACATTGCAATACATAGTAAAGCTTCTTGCAAACAGGCGCGACACGCGACGCGAATCGCGCGCGATACAAAGGCACCGCTCGTTGCGCGACTTGCGGTGCCTTTTTTTAGGAGCCTTAAAAGCAATATGAAGGCCTAGTACTAATAGCTATGGCTTTGACCGACTGGCCGACTAGTCAGAGAAGAACTAGTAGGTGGAGTGCGAGTATACAAAACCGAAACTGTAATTCCAAAATAAATATTAAAATAAACAATAAGATACGTATGTTCTTTATTCAGAGTTCTAGGCGCTTTCGTCTAGATTTTTTTTGTTTAAATTATATTTGTCTTGATTTAGGTTCAATGACGATTGACTACCAAAGGAAATACCTATTCCTAGATTATAATACCTACCAAACAGTAAGGCAGATTCTAGAATAAAACAAAATATTTAAAAAAAAGTTTACGATTTCATTCCAAACACCCTAAGCATAGAAATTAGAAAGATGAATAAAGTAAAAAGCCGGCAGTTTTGGCGACTACAAAATAAATATGGCTGGATATACCGACTAGTCGCAGACTACTCGGCTTTCCCGAGTAGTCTGCGACTAGTCGGTACATCTTTCATATGAAAGCAGCACGTTATTTTATGGCTGTCTAAAAAATTTCACCAGTGCGACATTCTTGTGAAATCTAAGATGAGAGCCAGCAAGAGAGCGGACCGCAGCATCGATTGTCCCGCCTTTTGGTGCCAAATGGGATCCTTATAATTTAAATGAATTGCGTATAAAATACATCAAATCAATCATCATCATCAAAGTTATGCGCAGGATTTATGATGATAACGATTTGTCATACTTAATAAATGGTAAAAATTGATACGACTTATATTGGTGGATAGAATATCATAGTGATCGATGAACATTTTATTAATAAAATGATAGTTGGGTGCTGCATCCGCGTTTTAATTCGCGCCCAGATCTGTGACAACCTGGCTCTTTGAATATATTTAAAACGGTGGTTGGATTGGAAACAGTTTGAGTGATATCAGGCCAATTAATTGG
Organism: Luperina nickerlii; assembly: GCA_963855955.1. NCBI lineage: Eukaryota > Metazoa > Arthropoda > Insecta > Lepidoptera > Noctuidae > Luperina > Luperina nickerlii. The sequence continues at coordinate 8,979,824 of OY979662.1, forward strand.
TTTAACTCAACAACCGCACTAATTAATTGCCCAATTATATTATGGCCCTGAGTGTAGTGTTACGTTCTGGTCAGAGCTCACAAAGCGAAAGTCGACTGATGCTTAATATTTTACAATTAGTAAGTTGAAAGTCACATCACTAGAATCATGACATAACACTAATTTTCTGAGAACACTCGGCCATTTTAACATCCGCTTGCTTAGCTAGCAGGAGTGATTCCCTGACCCTCAAGATACTGTGTACCCCAAATCAAGGGTGAGTTCCTCATTAAATTGGTAACTATACCAGACCCTCTTCACTGGATAACCGTTGTTATTATCTACCTATAGTATCGTATTGCGCGGTTGTCAATGTCAGATCGCGCGTCTGTAGGTTGTCCAGTGCATGGGAGACGGAAATATGTACCTATGTATTGCTGCTACGTCCGGGCGGTGCAAAGCCTCACTGTATATTATAAGCTATATAGCATCCCGCTGCTAAGATCATTGTTTATCTTGTGTTTTATGCTCTCGTGTCAAATAACCTCATATTGCAACTTTCACTGTGACACGCATGTCTTTGCAAACTCCCTACCTGTAAACCGCTGCGATGCGTTGAGCTTCCCCATATCCTGCTCCCTACACCGTTCCTTGGTCGTGGAAGGGGGAATGAGGCTGGACACATCGCACGCGGCTTGTTGCTTTCGCACCCTAGTGAAATGCGCATCCTATCGCGCCTTCCAGGGTTCTACGTTCCGGTTTCTACGTCCAGGCTGACCTCAGTGCCTCTACAATACAATCGCTGCACACGTAGCTAAACTGCGCGCTGCATGCGTAGCTATACTGTGCGCTGCACGCATAATTGGTGCGCGCGCTACCGGCGACCTGCTGCCGCCGCTGCTAGTGGCCTGACCGGCCTTCTGCACCTGTGCCAGCAAGCCCTGCTCCTTGGTGTCCACGCTTCTGCGTCCGAGAGAGCCAAGGAACGGTACCGTTCCTAACTTACACGTGCTAGTGCTCAGAACGATTACCCGCTATCTAATCTACTACTATGTAAACCTAGTATGAGGATTATACGTAGGAACCTTGCTTGTGTGCTTCTTTTATCTAACCTATAAGTTAACGGCCTGCGCAGCCTACCTGAAAGCCCTAACCGTTACGGTAGGTGGTAATAATAACTCACGTAAATCACGAGTAAGAAATATATAAAATATTGGATTTATACGTTAAGTATATGTTTAAGTGAGTCATTTAGTTCGCTCGGCTTCCTATTTAAGTAATATATTAGATTGATACCTACTTAATTTACCTATTTTCCGAAACCCGTAACGGACTCCATAGCCGGCAGGCCACAGCCGGGTCAGGGGGTGACCGTGACTTGCGTGTTTTGTTTATCTGCCTATTGTACTCGCTCGACAAATGGCGAGTCCCGGGAATCGATATTGAAAGAAATTAAAGTAAGCAATTACAATGTTTCATTGTACGGGAAATAACAAAAACATATTGAAGGTTGAAAACTTGATACTAGCCGAAGGAAATGAACAGCTCATCAATGAGGTGTTAATTCATTTTGTAAGCTACCTATGTGAATTGTTTTCGTCCTAACGTCTATTTTACTGGATGGATTTTCAGTAGGTAACTTCCAGTTGATTTCAAAACGTTTTGTGAGAGGCCGAAAATTGTATGAGTATTTGACGTCGTCGGCGGTTATTGCAGAAGTCATACCGGCTCACTTGTTATCTACTATATTGCAGCGTCTATTGTACTTGTGCTTTATTGCGGAAGCGAAACAACCAGCCAACGGCTCAGCCAAGATGGCAACCCGCGTACACAATATTACAGAGAAATGTTTCTGATTGAACTAAGGTTCGAAATATCATAGGAGATATTAATTTTTTCACTTATAAATGTGTAGAGGTACTATGGGGTCAGCAGTGCCAACCATACTGTTAAAAACCGTATTATACTGCTTTTCACTCTAAAATACTGTTAACTGTTCAACCGTAATAAAGTATATGAATATACTGTATTCACTGATATGAGCTACACCTAAAAAAGTTCATCTACTAAGTAGAAAATTGTGCATGCAACCGGGAATGCGCGTTGGTTCATGAAACTGTTTGTCTCGAATTTTCCGGGACATAGTAAATAGATAATTGTTATTAGCTTTTAGACATTCGTCTCACAGTCAGTTCTGCCATCTCCGAGTTCACAGTGTGAGTATTTTCAGTGATGAATGGTAAGTGGTGGGACGGCAGAAATAGAGGTCCGATATGTACATTTAAGTAATAAAAAAATTGCTCCTCATCTATTTCGTGAGGCTTAGAAAGCATTCGAAATCGATGTTAAATTGATAACTTGCGCGAGGAACACTAATGAATTATGTACTTTTTTTATTTTATTTGAAATGGGTTTGCTCTTGACTAGTCTAGGTCAGAGATGACAGAGACAAAGTCTACGATGGAGTGAGCTCACCCAGAAGAAGCCTATTTATTTTATTTATTAAAATAAAATAAATACAGAAATTACTGTTTATTTTTCCGAAATACTACTTCTGCAAATAAGTAAGTAGGTTAGGAATCATGTTGAACATAATACAATCAGGAAACTCCTACGCAGCCCGCCGGGAATACACGATTTTGTAAGTATTTAATACCTATGTGCACAGGAACTCTATGAACGTAAAGGTGTGTCCAGATCTGGCGAATGCGCTGCTCGTGAACCGCCTGCGAACTGCGCGCTAGTTGCTCGCGTGAGGTTCCAGCTTACGTTTGGTGCGCCGCTCTAGTGCAACTCCGCAAGGCTCGATTGGGGACGCGCGTGCAGCGCGCGCGCATCTCGTGCGCACATAGCTTCTTTCGCGTTTAAGGCTATTGAATAGTTGATCTCCCAGCTACTTTTTCGCGAGATGGCAGCACATTCGCAAATTCGAACATTTTCAATTTTTACGCCTAACTCAGAAATCTTTGAGGGACAACTTCATTATATGCGTCAACTAGAGTATTAACTTAATTTTTTGAGATATTCACTTTGCTTGATAACTCGTCTCATACAAAGATTTGTACCCCTAAACGTTTAGCCGTTTCACTTTATTTGATTACACACACATGTACAGTAAAATAGTTTTACTTTCGATACCACTAGATGGCGTTGAATTCATAAGCTTGGTTTGAAATAAGTATGTCGAGATGGCGTTAATTGAAATAAAAGATTTTTATGATAACCATCCTTCATTCAATAAAGTAAAAACTGAAAAAAAGAATACTTATATATTTTTATTTTGTTTCATAAAGGCTCATATATTATCATGATTGGCCACCTTTTCAACACCACAAATTATCCAATTATTTAAATGGTTTTGTCGTGTTATTACAACTAAGGGCAAATTTTTCCATCGCCAGATAACTTTTATTCAAGGAATAAAATTGACGTTTGACAGTTTTTGTATGAACTGTAAAAATTTCAAAATTATTCCACTAATAAAGTTATTAGATGATTGAAAAGTCAGCCCTAAATAAATAATAGACTCAAAGTCAAGTCAAATAATTTATTTCAAATAGGCACCTAAAAGGCATTTTTTAACATCAATATTTATAACAAAAACTGACTTGATTGAAATGTTTTACAATATTTGTATACATTAATTATATAAGTAGGTATATATGAAGACGATGCACCTAGAATACAATTACTATACCACAATAGTTACAAATAATTAAAAATCGTCGTTTACTAGATGGCGCTGTTGTAAAAGTAATTTATATGATTTCAAAAAATCGGGAAAACAGTTACACTGTATCACAATTTTAACAAAACAAGTATAGTATATGTTTATAGAGTAGTTACACAATTAATGACATAAAATTACTTAACAATTTCTCAAAAACAACGAAGTTATAATCAAAAATTCTACATCGCGCAAACAGAATTTTCAACACAATAAACTTATGGTCGGTGATTTTAAATAGTTAAGTGGAAGTTTGTTCTTTAGTGTGATGTTACAAATGTGTACGACCAACTCCTTGTCACAATCTTTAAAATATCAAGGTCCGTAATCGTTCAATTTTATTGTGAATATTTATTTTTGATACTAATAAAATACGTCAGTTTTAAAATATGTACGTCGTACATCATCGTCGACATCATACGAATGTTATTATAACTTGTTATAATAAAACATTTCTTACCCTAATAAACATTACTATACCTATAAATAATTAGGTGAAATATATGCTCGTTTCACGTATTGAAATGTAGTTCACAAGGCACAATATAAGCAATACGTTCAAAAATTAAAAATACGTCGTACCTACTTGCCTCACTCTTGCTTCACTGTTCGCTAAACATTTATTTATATTGATTGAAATAACGTTTTCGTATTGCTTGTACCTAATTAATAAATTATAAAATTATTCTTATTTGAATTAGTTTGCAGTTCAGTTTCTGAACGAATGGTTTTCAGTAGGCGAGATGCCTAGCTAGTTGAGAATGACGTTGACCTTGACGCACTGTGTGCTAATAACACTGAAAAGCGCAAATACTATGAAAAAACAAATCGTTTGTTTGTGTATTCGCTTTCCTGTATCTACCTTTTCAATTTGAATGCTGGTTTCACAAGAATTATATATAATTCAATTATTCGATTAGGTACTACCTACGCAACGGTGAATCGTAGCTTAGGGAAAAATAGGTAAATAGTTTGTACTTATACCTACCTTGGACCTCCTCCGCCGCGCCGTGCATGAACTTCTAGCTAGTAAATACCAAGTTTATGGATTCTTCAACCCCAGACCATGGATTAGGGTAATCGTGTCAGAAAATGTGGAGCAGCCAAACTTGAAACTTGCTCAAAAACACGTATTTCCCGGAATTCCCGGAACAAGTTTCATATTTCCGCACACTATTTTTCGTTCAATTTTATCGCGTTCTCACTTGCTTGTTAGTCGACAGGCGCGTAGAGGTGCGCGGGAGTCGAGTCGTGCGGGGTCGGGGCGAGGTGAAATGGGGAACTTGATTGACGAGCGCCGCTGGCGCGCCCGCTCGGCTCGATTTTTATAGTGTACAGCCGGCCTATTCTGTACAAATATCACCGTGAAAACCTAAGTGATGTAAGCTGTCATCCCACCTGATTGTTAGGGATTGACACTATTGATAGCTCACTCCACGCTCACTTCACCTAAGTTTTCACGGTGAGAGGGTTGCAAAAACGCACGGCAATATTCTACTAGTCAAGAAGCCCTTTCATTTGATACCCACATTGAGGGGGTTGTGAGAAAATATGTAATCCGCCATTTCGTAGCGGCGGCCATCTTGGATTTACAGTGATACTGATGTATTGTCATCAAAACTAAAGTGTGTACCAAATATCAGATCAATTTGCCAACAGGAAGGGGGTAAAATTTCAAGTACTAAATTTGAACCAAATAAATAACAAACAGGTTAAGCTAAATAAAACCGTTTAAAAAAGTATCCTACATAATTATGTCCTGTCCTAACCCAGCACCCTAATTGCGTAAAACATTATCAATCTCAATCTCTCGGACCGCTGCGGTGCCGAAGCGGTATTGCGCACGCACGGTCGTTTGTTTTTATACAAAGCGCGCGGTGCGGCAACAGTGCGCCATCGGTACCGCGAACGCTCGACAACAGGACGGCAACGTCGCAAACAATAATAACACACAACAAACACTACACTAACACTAGCATACAAACGCACGGCAGTCGGATACGCTTTCGATTTAGGCGTTTGGTATCGGACTGCTACCGTACTGTAGCGGCCCGGCATGCGGCACGGTAAACGTGCGGCAGCGGTCCGACACGAAACCTCTAAATTGAAAGAGCCCTAAGATCTAAGAATACCAATTTTAGGATTGTTCTTTCAGCAGGATTGCAATAAAACGCAATAAAGCAAAACTAACATTTTGTTAATCAACTGATTGATAACTACCGTAGTTACTACTTACAGTAGGTCAATGAACTTTTCTTTGGGGCACTACTACTTTCATTAGTAAGATTTCCGCATTCTTATGATACTTAAAAATGAGTTAATTATCTAGCGTAATTTATGACAATAATGAAGGTGATTTTCGAATTCGAACTAGGATAAATTATGGCCATTTATTCGGTCACTCTAGGTATAAAGCGCGCACGTGCGCAAGCGCGTGTATGTGTGTCGTAGTACCTAAGTGGGCGGTGCCTCGCGCGTGGAATGGCGACGGTGATTCTCCTCTTTTATGAAGAGCTTCATTCTGAATTAGTGTCAAATGTAAACAACAAAAAAAAAGGAGCGTTTATAATTATTGGCCAGGTAAATACCGTAATTTAAATTGATTATTTACGTCTTTTATGACAACCTCCTGAATTTTGACGAGGATGCAAAGCAACATCTTGTATAAGTATTGACTGAATCAGTGTGGAACTCGGAATCGAAAGTAGTACCTACTGTGATATTTAGGTTTCGGTTTTGTTCGATTCATGTACAGACGCTAGCACATCAACCTACCCGAAACTGTCAAATTTTTCCAATCTACTTTGAACCTTATGCTTTAGCGATAAAGTTGAAAATCTATTAAAGAAATTTGACAAATGGTAGTAGCTCGATGTGCTGGCGTCTGTACATCATTGTATTTTTTTTTGTAACTGTATAAGTACTCGAAATCAGTGAATGTATCGTTTGGTATTGTTGATAATCGCTCCAAAAGTAAAAAAACAGTGTGTCCCCCCTCTAACTTTTGAACCATAAGTTTAGAAACTATGAAAAAAATCTGCAAAGTAGAACTATAAGGACTTATATTATATCTATAGGTAAGGACTTTCTAGGAAAATTATTTTGAACTTGATGGAAACAACAGTTTTTGTACAAAAAAGACAAAAAGTTGTACAAAATAATTTCTGGACTAAGTTTGTAGTATAATCGTATATGCAAGCATTTTTTTAACTTCGTTTACATATTTTATTATCCTGAACGTACCCCTTTGTGTTCGCGCTAAAAACCGTCACGAGTCGGAGTGCCTGCCGCGGAGCGTGCAATGTTGCACGCTCCGTGTTCGCGCACGTGCCCACTACCGGGAGCAGTTGCAGGAGCGCAGAGTGCTGCTGGAGCGCGAACATAATGGATACCCACTTTTAAACTCATAAGTGGGAACACTTATTGTGACGGACGGGAAACTACGGAACCCTACACTGAGCGTGGCCCGACCCGCTCTTGGCCGGTTTTTTTTTTTGTCTACTTTATAAAGTAAAGAAATCAAGCAGAGAAATTCGGCCAACTGCAGCTAACGCGACGCGTAAGTAACTAAAAATAGAACACGAAAAGTACCTACGAAAACAGCAAAGTGCAATCAAGGTCAACGTAAAATGATTTTAAAACTACGAGTACCTACCTATTTTTGTTGAGAATGCCATACGATTTAAAATCCTTTGACGTTTATTGATGGTTACCTGTTTACAAAATAATGTATTCGGTATTAAACTCTATGCTCCTGTAAATAATGTTTAAAATTAGTATTAGACGTTAGCTTAGCGCGCTTTCTCGCTCGTTCATCTCTAGCTAGTACATCACTCCCGCCCGCGCGCATCAAGGATACGGTACTTACCTAAAACCGTGTAACTACTACTGTATAATGCGTGCCACGAATGATGAGACTTGACACACCACGTGGTTTGACATGAGCAGTACACGATTTTAGGTATCTTTAGCGGTATGAGGTCTGAGTGCGGGACGGGACCGGACGTCATAGGGGCGGCGGAAAGAGCGGGGGAGGCGGGGTCAAGTCTCATCTTTCGTGGCACGCATTGTACCTGAATCAGTTTGAACCGAATACCATAGATCATGTGATACGATATCGGTATAGTGTCTCGTTCTAGGTACGCGGATACCTGAGGGGCAATTCTACTAATTTTAACAACGTTCACAGTCTGAGGGGCAATTCTACTAATTTTCACAACGTTCACAGTCTGATCTCAGTCTCAATCTGTCAAAAAATACTTCAAATTTCCCTACATTTTGACAAGTTTTTGACATTTCTTTGTCGCTGAGATGAGACTGCGACTAGATTTTGAACGTTTTAAATTACGAGAATTGGCCTTCTGATATAATATAGATTCAGTGCCGTCCGATATATAGGTAGGTATTGGATATTGTACCGATACATAGATATTATCTATATACGATTTGTATCGCCCACTCCTACTAAAAGAAAGGGCTCTCTCAATAGGTACCTACCTACCTACATAATGCAGAATGATTTTTATATCAGAAAATTTCTCGAAGAGTTCATGTGTAAGTTAGTACCTACTTACTAAATGCATGTAGGTACTTACTTGAACTTAGACATTCATTACAGTAATATCGAACCCAGGGTAGATCGCAGATAATCCTATCACTAAGTAAGTAATGCATTTTTTCTCACTTCATGATTAAATTGATAAAATATAACTCAAACACCCACTCACACACACACAGCATAAGTACCTACGATTCGAAACTTGTCAACAATATCACGCATGTTATAAAATTGGCCATCCGTTGACAAACAACGCCATCTAACGATCAAGATTACAGTAGATCTTGATCGTTAGATGATAACTGATAACTTTAGCAAAAATGTTGTTCTGTTTCTTGATGGTTCTTGAAATATCCTGTAGAGGGCGTGCCTCCGCCCGCGCACACATACAAAGATTTATCGTTTTTTGTCAGGCCTAAATATCCTACAAATAGTGTTTTTTTTATAAGTTTTTTACGATATGCGTCAATAATAGATCATAATCATTTAATGTACGTGCTTTTATTTTGCAAAAATCGTTTAAGTATCGAGATTTGTACCCCGATAGAATGTATGAAAAAGTGTCAGTATCCAATCACCTTAAACTATGAGCCTCAGTTGTGAATTTGCTTGCGCCGCTCGAGTACGCCGCGTAGCATGCGCGCGTGCGGAGCGCGGACGGCGCAGGGGTTGCGTACGACCATGAAATGCACGAGCGCAGTTCGCAAGCGGCTTGCTAGTGGCGCTTTCGCCGGGTCTGGACACACCTTTATAGATTTCCTTTTACTACTCTATCTCCTTGAATTAAAAACAAACTAGGTAAATAATAACAGCCGCACAGGTCGATCGATCAGGTTGAGCTACGCTTGCCGCGGTTGGTCTGTGGATGGGTGACCATCTTTACATACCGAGACCCCTCCGTGCCTGGGAAAGCACGTTAAGCCGTTGGTCCCGGCTGTCGTTCGTGGTTCTTTGACAGTCGTTACGGGTAGTCAGAAGTCCGAAAGTCTGACAACCAGTATTACCAAGGGGTGTCGTATTACCCAGTAACTGGGATGTAGAGGTCAGATAGGCAGTCGCTCCATGTAAAATACTGATATTCAGCTGCATCCGTTTAGACTGGAAGCCGACCCTAACATAGTTGGGAAAACGCTCGGCAGATGATGAATAATAATAACGTAACATAATATCACGCCTGTATTCCCCGCAGGGTTAGGCAGAGGTGCACCAACAGTACAGCCACATTTCACCAGGTATGAGTAAAACCCATGTAACAGGGAGCGAGCCTATGGCCATCAACCAGGCACTAATTCAGATTCCCGGCTACTACTGACTAAAGGCTCGTTCACACAGGCGCGACGCGACACGCGACACAAAGGCACCGCTCGTTGCGCGACTTGCGGTGCCTTTGGGTCGCGTGTCGCGTCGCGCCTGTGTGCACGAGCCTTAAGTCTAGATGGAAAAACCCAATAACACTTTGCCGTAACCGAGACCACATGTTCAGCAGGAGCGTTTGTTAGTGGGTTAGTCCTTGTTCGCCGTAACAAAGAGTGACATCAACTCTTTAACCTGTCTCGTTCACTTTAGTACATTGTACGAGGTCCTTGCAGTTAATAAATTAGTTCGAGCAGACGCTAAACGGGAACTGGAAAATACTCTCCTTTGTCTATGATGTATTATAATTGAACAAAGCAAAGGAAAATAGTATATTTCATTACAAGTGCGGAAAGGTTGTCATTGCAAAGAGTTCCGACAAATGTCTACCCGAGCCGAGGCGCAGCCGAAGGCGAGGGTTGACAGTCGGAACAAGTTGCAATGACGGTTTCGCACGTGTACTGAACGACTATTTTTAATACAGTTGCGAAAAAATGAAGCAATTTATTAAAATAATAAAAACACAATAAACTCAACTAACCAATGGCGCCAACCGTAGAATATAAGCAGAGATTTTTTTTTCTTCACCCTTTCTGGTAGGCAAAGGGAACTATGCCCAATGCCCATACAGCCAAGTCTTCAGTAGAATTTTTTTATTGATATGAAATGAAAATGAAATTTAATGAGATGAAACCTAACCTAACTCATTCAATCAAATCATTAAATCTGATATTGAAACAAATTAGTAGCTTCTTTTTAGAAATATACGTATTTGCATGAATCATAAAAACTTCTATGAATTTTTTAGTAAAAACTTCATGGTTGGTTTTTCTTTTTAATAGACATTATTTTGACAGTTGGAAAAGAGAACGCACGAGTTCGGGAAAGGTAAAAAAAAAGCACGAGTATGTAATAGCCCACATCCCGAACGCTATACGTCCCTGCAATACGCCACTTTTTGAGCAACTGTATTAAAAAATAATGTGTAAAGCATAAATCTCTCCCGAACGTGTTAAAAATCGAGTTATTACGATACGCTACGCCCTATAGTTTTGGCTCGTATTATACTTACAGCAGGATTTTAAGTACCTGCCACAGGACCTACATTCACTGGCTGACCGTATCATACGCTTCGAACGCGTTCAAAATCACGTTACTAGCCATCGGGAGTACAGTGCACCCTGTTTCGATTGTTTCATTTTTATGAATTCAGTTTTAATTTTGCAAAGACAGTACACTTATATAGCAGGTATCAGAAAGATGTGGTCATATTTAATAGTGTGGTACAGAACATGAAACTTAACAACTCTATCCGTGGGACTAATCGTAATCATCGTTAGCCTAGCCTCTTCCCAACTATCTTGGGGTCAGCTTCCAGTCTAACCGGATAAAGCTGAATACCAGTATTTTACATGGAGCGACTGCCTATCTGGCCTCCACAATCCAGTCACTGGGTAATACGATACCCTTTGATAAGACTGGTTGGCAGAGTTTTTCGTAACGACCGACCGTCAAAGATCCACGAATAACAGAAGAGACAACAGCTTTACGTGCTTTTCGAGGCACGGAGGTATCTTGTTATGTAAAGATGGTCATCCATCCACGGACCAACCACTAATCGTAATCTCGAAAAAATGATGTCCTGTCCCATACAAAACTTCAATACCTACTCGACCTAAATGTATGGGACGGCTTATTATTTTTTATAATGTAATGGACAACCAAAAGATCCAGATGTTTGAGCTCTTATATAACAATTACGAGTTTCAGGTTGAGTTCGCTTTGATCGCAGACCTCACTGAAGTACCTACATAATCTCCACTGTATTATAATTTGAAGTTCTTTATAAGTACATCAGTTCTTTGTACCTAAACGGGGAGGAGTATACTTAATTATAGAACTAGTCAGAATATTTAAAGTGATGTATGTAGGTAGCGTACTTATCAAGTTTACTCTTTTTTTAACGCCTTATTTCTATAAGTTATCCAGCACCCTAATTGCGTAAAGGCTCCTGCAAACAGGTGCGACGCGCGACGCGAATCGTGCGCGGCACAAAGGCACCGCTCGTTGCGCGACTTGCGGTGCATTTGTGTCGCGCGCGATTTTATCGCGTGTCGCGCCTGTTTAAAGGAGCCTTAACACACTAAGTATTTGCGTAACACACTATCAATCTCAATCTGAATAATTTTGAAGGATATTCCTAATCCATTACTTCATATGTTCGAAAAATGTGTCTGCTCAACAACGTAAATAACGCAATGAATGTTGTTGAACTGTCAAAATGATAGCCATTGCTGCTGTCAGTGTGTTACGCAATTACCCCGCAGAATATCAACGACAGCTGAAAAATTATGAAACTGAAGAAGTATTGTTAAAGCGATTGATCGTATCGACTATCACATCCTAGATATTGAAGCACCAAGGCTAAGTATTTATTGTACCAACATAATCTTCTCTTGGTATTCGATAATTTTAATTTAAGGGTCTTACAGGATCTAAACACAAAAAACGCAAGTTTTAGAAGCAATAAAAGTATATGTAAGACTACAGTAAACAAAATCAGAAAACTATATGATATTGTTCAGGATATATGCTAGGTAGATAGTGTGTTGAAAACATAATTCAATTAATTTTAATAGAAAAAAATCATGAAGATACCTCTAAAAACTTTCTTTTTACAATAAAACCATAGGTACTAATATACATACAACCATTCTGATTTTTGTCAGATTATTCTACAAGCAACATTCTAAAATATTAGTGTTTAAATTTTTTAGTCCAAACAATAATTTTTTTGTAATTAAATAATTGGTTCATATTTTGCAATAAATTACCAGCGTTGTGTCTTCGCGCTTCTCTTTCTTTTCTACGCAGTCCGACAGTGACCGTGCTTTAGGTCATGTAAGCCCCTTAATGAGAAGTTCTGATATTTCATATACACTTTGCATTCTGACAGCCAATTAACAGCAACAATGGAAGATGTGGGTGTGTAATATCGAATTGACCAGAAAGAATGCCAGACTCGGGACTCACCACTGGTTCCATACGTAGTCCATGAAACTATGGCTCCACTACCGATATTGTCATATACTACGACTTGACATGATTCCTGAACAAGGAATATCTTGTTCTATAACCAGATATGTAAATGTACTCCACCTGAAAGCGTCGCCTTACTTTCAAGCAGCACGCAAGTTACGTAACAAAACTTACGTAATCAATATCTACGAACTTTATTACTATTACACTGAGGATCTAGATTCAGGTTTTAATGATTTATCTGCATGTATTCCTATTCTACTATTTTATGTATTTCAATTACTGATCGATGAACAAGACGATAAAGGTTCCTCCAAACAGCCCCGACGCGCGAGAAAATCGTGCGCGACACAAATGCACCGAAACTCGCGCAACGAGCGGTGCCTTTGTGTCGCGCGCGATTAAATCGCATGTCGCGCCTGTTTGTAGGAGCCTTAAGGCTACAATCGCCAAAAAGTCCTACGAATAGAACTGATTGAATATGATTTTAGACGTATTGGTCGATGTAACAAAATGTTCACGTCTTTTCCATCGACAATATTCTTTAAGAAAATATTTATAGATACACCGAATGAGTGAAATATGAATGACGTTATCACAAAATACGTTCTCGCCTTGGCGTAAATCTATTTATAGAATGAACCTGAAAAACTCTTAGCTGCCGTGAAAATGTATCTCATTTTTCGAACGACCTCACCTGCCTTTTGTGAAGCCCGGCTAGCCGTCGATGGATAATAAAATCATGTAAGTATTGACAATTTTCGTCGCGAAACAATGATAACTGCAAATTGTTAAGAGTCAATTAGGTACTTATACAATACAGGGTCAAATCAAATTAGCTAACGAAACTGCAGGCGTGATGGGTACGATATGTATCCACGTCACCACGATGAAATAAAAATATGATTAAAATAAAATAAATAATTAAAAAAATCAAAAATAATTTTTAAAAAATTATATAAAAAAAAATATTATTCATTTATTTTTTATAAATAATTTATTAATAATTTAAATATGATTTGACGTTTTTTCATAATTGACTTGGAGGAGGCCAATGTCTAGCAGTTGAAATTATGATGATGATGAAAATCGCGCCTGTAATTCCCGAAGTGTTTAGTACATCCACTTCTCGCCAGTGTTAAAGTCCTATGTAATAGAGGGCGAGACTATTGCCATTAATATTATTGTATATGTTGCAGCGTGATCTCTGCGGTAACAAATCCCGCGGTTTTATTTAAATCGAGACAGCTTAGTTAATCTTTATGAGATAATATTTTTTTTAAAGCCTGCGTAATTTTGTGGTAACGAGCCTAAAAACAGATTGCAATCGGTTCTCTAGTTCGTAAGCCAGTGTAACAAAGATTTACCACCCAAAATAATCAAGTTTTCTCGTATTCTCATTACATTTTGGCCATTTTACCTGTTCCGCAACTGAGTTTTTTTATAATATTTAATTTTAACATTTTCAATAATTGATTGATGATTTGATTTTTAATAACAATAAATTATACGTGTTTAAGAGGTTGCTTTTAGGGTTCCGCACCTCAAAAGGAAAAAGTTCCTTATAAGATCACTAGCTTCTGCCCGCGACTTCGTCCGCGTGAAATTTCTTGTTCCCCCGACCCACCTTATCGCACCACTTCGTTTTCTCTTAGCGTTCTTTCCGACTTTTTGCTCGGCTCCTAAAGGTCATAGCGTGATTATTTTTAACATTATCAATATAAACTAAGTGGCAAAAATACGTATTATTGAAGCGAACTCAAAAATTACCCAAGCAAAGTTAATAAAAATTTATTTAAGGGACAATGACCGCCAAATTAAATTAGCTAGCGAAACTGCAGACGTGATGGGAACCGATTTATAAACGCGATGAAATAAAAATAAAAAAGATTTGTTATTTTTTCTTAAGGGTCAACGACCGCTGCCTGGTAGTGTTGATACTTGAAGAAGCATGAGCTGAGAAAATGTGTTTTATCGTTTTTGGTTATTGATAAGTTAAAAGTTAGTTTATGTTTATATTTCAAGTAAATATTAGGGATGCCGCGATACGCCTTTTTGCCGATACGATACCGATACCGATACTCTTATAAAAATATCGGCGATACCGATACCGATACCGATACGCTTACTGAATTCAAAAAGGAAGGTAGATTAAATAAAACACAATTAATCAATCAATAGTTTTAGTAATCAAAATTAACATTTATAAGATTTTTATGGAATTATCAATTGTCGAAATTTCAAAGTGATTCCATATACCTAGCACTTTTGTGTTTTGAAAGTTGATATGACTACTATTTAATTTATTTGACTCAAACGACTAGTTATAAATGACATACAATACACAAACAATTACGATATGTAATTCTTAATCTTATTTGCATGGAAAAATACTACGCGCAACAACATTCAACGTAACGAAATAGGATAGATGTGCGAGTGCGACGCCAAAGCGGGCGGGCGAAACAAAACACTGAATAAAGCGCGGGGTTTCCCCGTGCAAACTTAGTTCGTGGCTCGTTTGCAACGAAATAGACGGGACGACGCGCGTTTACATTACATTTTTAAAGCGCGAAATTTGAAAAGTATCGTTGAATCGGCCATAAAAATATCGCCGATACCGATATATCGGCAAACCTGAAGTATCGCCGATATATCGGTATCGGTATCGGTATCGGATGCATCCCTAGTAAATATACACTTACAGCGGTCGATCATCGCACAAAGAAAATCATCAAATTAATTTCGTTTTTTGTTTTATCATGTTTAGATATCGATACAGTATCGCTAGCTAATTTAATTTGACCCGGTATACTTGGTGAATATCTGACTGTTGGGTGCAAACATTTCCTTTTATTAATGACTAAGGAAAATTAATACCTTGTTGACTTTTCTTGCTTCAATAGAAACGTAAGAATTATTTTAGGCGTGAAACGAAGATATTATCATCGACATTTGGTAAAACGAATGAACTGACAAATTCGAACGATTCGAAATAACGACGATGGAGAATGACTTAGTATTATCTCGTAAAATATATATAAGCTCTCACCCTATGTCAAAAGCTTATGTTTTAAATAAAGCAATCTCCGCTATCAAAATGAGATTGTATCTCGTTCAACGCGAGAAAACCTCATTTCACCATAATACTAAGCTAGGAATTTGATCAAAACCTTTGGTGATGGTGAGTCTAGTAGGTATGTCAGGTTTTGATAACAAACTCATGAAAGTTTGACATAAGTTTTATACTTATTCAATAAAATGTTATAGAAGGTTGGTGATGATGGGCCACTAGCACAAAACAAACTTTGAATCATTAGTAGTTTTACTACATAAAACTCAGTGCAAAGAAAAAAGCAGAACTTTGCTGCCGTAATTGGTAATTTTAAGTTCCCAACTCGAGTGAAAAGACGGTAGAAGATGGAAAATGTCAATCGCATCATTTTAACAGCACCGCTCAATTGCCCTCGACGTTTATAAGGACAATTTTGTCATTGCATAAAACATAAAACGGCTGGCTATCCTGCTCTTTTATAGTTACTAGGTGCAGAATATATAGCCATTTCCAGGTTTTAGAGACGCTTTAATGAATCATTAAAGAGGTGCTTTTGCCGAATAAACGTGAACGGGGGGATAAACATCGGCATTTATAAAAAATGTCCCTATAATACAGGGTGGCAGAACATCGACGCACAGCCTGTAACTCGTGCTGAATTCTATGGTTACAGTTTGCGCCTTGGTGTCCCTGCCACCCTGTATACCCATTTAACCAACTAGAAGATTAGTCCTTTTGCATGGTTGCAGAAGTTTCGATAAACGACCCGATACGTAAGTACATACGTACGAAGATGCATGTCGTGCACGTATCCTCCAATCCTGCACAAATGGTGCTCAGGCGCGGGGCGCGAGCGACTAAGTTTCTCTCCAAGCCAATCCACCTATCGCTCACAAGGCTTCCCAATGCACAGACATGGTTATCAGATTGCACTGTTGGATAAATCGAGGATTTAGATATGCACTAGATACATTACGTGCCAGGCCGTATTTATTGTAGAAAATTGAGCATCTTTTTGATAGAAAAATAGTCATATATTAAAAAATAATAGACATCAATCTGAAATGAGGATGAAATAAAGGCACTTACATCCTGACGGCCATTTAAAATATGTACTGTGTGTCGGCACTCGAAATTTCTACTTTTTCCTGTACAAAATAAAATGCCAACAAAACTACATCACGTCTTTCTGACAATCTTGGACCAACCGCGACATTCGCACATGTAGGAAAGACTGCTAGACAGCGGACCCTGGCACAAAGCCAAGACAGCGCAAGGAAGAAGGTAAAGATAGATACTTACAGTTGAGCCCAAGATCGTGGTATGTGATGATGGCAGGCTTGGAGCGGTCTCCCTGCACGGCGACGACGATGTCGCCGCGATCAGTGCGCACACGCACTTCCGCGCAGCCCACTTCGCCGCTGAACCGAAGGGCACTCGGGAACTGCAGCTGGATGTTCTTCAGCTCAATGTCGTCCATGCTGTGGGGAAACATAGTTTTAGTATGTGTATGAGCTTTGCTTAAAGTTTTACTAGCGTTTTAGGGTGGAGCGGGGCTACTATAACATACATATACAATATATACAATCAGAGAAATTAATTGTTAAGCAAATTGACTACCAACTTAAATTGTCCCTATATTCAAATCACAACTCTATGACAGTTGTATGAAATGTCTATATAACACGGCCAATATTGAAGTAAGGTGTCAATTTGCTTAACAATTGTACAATGAATATGCAACAACGATAAAGTATAGATTTAGCTAATGTTGGGGGTTTTCGCTTTCTTTCCATTCGTGTGTGTTTTGTATGTATTCCTTTACTAATGTAGGTATTTAATGAGGATTATATTAAAATTTAGAAATATGAATCAAACGCTTCAGTTTTTAATAAAATTTGTTCCCTCGTAAATTAAACACAAGTAATAAGAAATCGTACCGAAATTTATTGACAATGTTTCTTAAAAAAGCAAACGTGCTTGTGCACGTCCATGGAATAGGTTTGGGTTTTAATCAACGCAGCGAGCGAAAAACTTTTAATCTTTCTGGGTGTATATTTATTCAAATTTCCTTATTATTCCGAACCCTACGTTTTATTTCTTTTCGCAGAAATATCTTTTTAAACAAAGGTAATAATTTTTTTAAATCTAGGTTTAAGGACTTCAAGGTATTGTGCAATACTACTTATATTAGATTGAACCTATTTTAATAAAGAGTTCGTATAATCACTAAGTAGCGTTTCAATAAATGTTGGAGATAACATGGGAAAAAGAAGAAGCCGCTCTACAAGAAGATTCCAAGCACTTAGGTCTAATATTTGTCTATGTTATGTGCAGTAAAATCTCCAATCCGTCTTGAGATCTTGCCGCAAAAGTTTCAAGTTAAACCGAAAGAACTTGACCACAGCGCTTTAAACTTAAGGCGAAAGCACTAGAGAAGCCAGCGAAAAACATAATTCAGTTCAGAATCAGAGGGGTAATTCTCGTAAAATTATTAATAAACTAGCTTCTGCCCGCGACTTCGTCCGCGTGAAATTTAAATTAGAAAGAGCTATTTTCAATAGGGAAACGAATCTATTAAAAAAATATTGATTCAATTAATTGATTTTTTTGCACTTGATTGACGGGATTCTTTTTTTAAATAAACATCCATTTATTTTGTATCGGACAGTCTGTGCGGGAAGCAATCATCCTGAGGATTCTATTGCTACTGTCTCTCACTCGTCTTAATAAAGAAGCAACCTTTTTTCGTATCGTTCGAGCTTCTGCAAACATTAGCGACGCACTGCAATAGGGTGGCAGCCGCATCTGAATCCTAAAGATCTTGTTATATTGAACGCGCAGGACACTGGCCGCCTGACGGGTATGATTTACCCATAGACTACTCGCGTAAAACCATTGACAGTATGCCTTTTACAAAGTGATTTTTACTGGAATGGAGCAGCGAGCGAATCTGCGGGCAATCATTTTCCCTAGAACCGGGAATGCCCTGCGCTCCCGCTCCAGATCCGCGTCATTGGACAAATCATTCGTCACAATGTGCCCTAAATACCTAAAACTGGTCACTCTCTGCAGTTCCTCACCGTACAATTTAATTGGAGGAACACAAAGTGGCACGGATACACTACATCTACTTTTGAAAAGTAGAACTTTGCTTTTCGCTATATTATACGTCAGTCCATGTTCCACCGCATATGTCGCACGCACAGTCGCACACATCGCTAACATCTTACGAATAGAATCCACCGATGGTCCCAGCAGCACCATATAGTCCGCGTAGCTAATATTATTGACGTATAATCTATCAATATGACAACCGGTATGAGTGCTGCTGAACTCACCGATACGGTCATTTACGTACAGGTTAAATAACAAATTAAGGAGATTCCCTTTTCCGAAGCGCCTATTTTTTGTTGGACATCTGTTCGTAGGTCACCTTGGTAAATAAGCTAAATTATTCATTAATACATTATAAATTAACTATTAGCAAGTTAATTAATGAATAATTTAACTTTTTTTGACTTTCAAAATATTTCTATTTTTATTCTGTACAGAAGACGTCGATATCGTATGTAATATAATCAGGGCCGTCTTTAACCTATTGGGGGCCCTGGGCACATAAGGGTTACGGGGCCCCTGTGTAGATAAGAGACAATAAGAGAAACTTACTAATATTTTTCATAACTGGGAGG
This sequence comes from Luperina nickerlii, assembly GCA_963855955.1. Taxonomy (NCBI): domain Eukaryota; kingdom Metazoa; phylum Arthropoda; class Insecta; order Lepidoptera; family Noctuidae; genus Luperina; species Luperina nickerlii. The sequence continues at coordinate 8,999,227 of OY979662.1, forward strand.
CTAAAAACTTATTGTAAATCGCACTGAAAATAACATATTTTGTCATTGAATCGGGTACCTACTAATAATGCGTAGAATGCAACGGTGGCTGCAAATAATGTATTTTATATATAGACCAAGCCGGGGCCCCCGAAGATCGCGGGGCCCTGGGCACTTGCCCAGAATGCCCAATGGACAAGAGGGGCATGAATATAATCACAATTTAGTCATTTATTAGCAAGCCTAGGTGCATCGACAATGTAGTTCACCCTAACTGAATCAATTTGACAGTGTGAGCGGGATAGAGTGATACATGGCGCGGGGAAGTGGGGGCAAAATACGAATTTCAGCTGAACAATTCGTATTTATTTGCCATCTACCTACTTAATGGTCCGGGAGCCACCAATCCTGAAAGCTCCGTGATCACGGATTCTAATATTTTTAATAAAAAATAAAAGTTAACATTTAGACGAACAAAATTTGCTTGGTCGGCGTGGATTTGATTAGCCGGAAATATTTTAATTAAATTATTTATTATTAAATTTCCATATTTTTTTTCCGTCATCACGGATTTTGATTAATCTTATATAGAATTATGTGTGAAATTATGTACAACAAGAAAAAATCCGGCCGACCAATGATTTTTAGCCGGAAAGGTCACGCATACCTATTTGAATGGTGTGATAAGGGGTAAAATTTATCCATTATCACGGAAACCTTTTTATTTTTTTTAATTCATGCGTTTTAATGTCACATTTATGATTATCTTGGTATGCGTGCTTACAAACTGCCGAAAGTATCGCGCATACCAAATTTTGTTGTGTGAGTGAGGATTATACTGTTATAGATTTCACTTACTTGATGACATTTCTTTTAGAGTCTTTCTTCTACCTCTGGTCTCTTCCTTAATTTTTTAACTATTTATTATACTAATTAATATGGAAAAGAGGAAATACTTACAGGAAAAATTTTATTTGGCTTGATTATACAAAGTTGATACGACAGAGGGGCTTTCCTTTAAACTGCCTATACTAGATACCATTTTCAAGCTCTGTACCAAAAATCAATTAAATAGGAGCAGTAGTTTAGTCACAAATGATTTTTGAAGTTTTTGCTACGTTTGAACACGATGTATATTTCCTAACAGCTGATTATCTCATACGCATAGGTCATGCACCTTAAAACGATAATCTGAGTATAAGATACATTGTTGCCGCACAAGTACAACCAAATATTTCACGAAGCAATAAATACACACACACTTGCACTTTCACTATGAGAGTGACAAACATAGCAAAACCCCCGCGCCTTTTTCCCGCGCGTAAAAGGAATAGAAATAGGTCAGTGTGTTGCTATTGTATCCTAGATCCTTGCGAATTTGCTAAAAAAACTTGTTCTTTCAGTGGACAGTGCGCAAGGGTCATCCATTCGGGACGTACGTTACGTAACACGGGAGCCCCGGCGCCGCCGCCGCGCCGTTATGTTTTGTCGAACTCGCTGACAATAATTGTGATTTTGTTTTGTTATTGTGATAGACACTAAATACGTTTAATCCAGTATTTTTTTTATTGTGACAGGATAGGTAACTTGGGAATATTATTATTTAGTGTTAGTGTTTTTTTTTTTTGTGATTGACTGTTTTTATTGTGATAGGATACGTAATTAAACGTTGGTTGTATGTGTGTGTAAAATTAAAGTGTTCAGCAATGCCTCGTGTAACTTACACGGCGTCAGAATACACTTACATGATTTTAATTTACGGTGAATGCCGTGGAAACACAGATTTAGCTCTGCGAACATACCGAGAAAGGTATGGTGACCGGCGCAATAGCCCTAGGAACGCCGGCACCATACAATTGGCAGTACAAAGATTACGGGAATTAAAGTGCTTAGCGACGGACAGTGATTTAATTAGAAAAATAAATAACAATATTCTCCGTCGGTATAATTTGTGCATTAATATGAATCGAGGACACATCGAGAACTTAAAAATTTTGTGTTTTTGTGTGTGCGCGTACTTTACAACTTACCTAACATAAAAGCCGCGCGAGCGGTCTAAACCGCCCGCTCCCCCCCCCCCCCCCCGCCCCCCGCCAAGAGAGATAACACACACACGCGCTCCTGCGCGACTTTGTTACTAGGCATCTAAGGTCAGTCAAATTTATTTATAAAGGGTGGTTGCGTTTCACTCTGACTTTAAGCTATTTAGTTTGTTTGAAAAAAAAAAAATCTCATTTTTGGCGCTTTCTATTTTTGTACTGTATCGAATTAATACTATACACGTATAGTATACGTAGTGTAATTTAATGCCCCTCTGTCATATCAACTCTGTATAATAAATGAAGGTTGATATAAAAAATATGTACAATTCAAGTTTATTAAAAAAAATACATATCCTGAAAAAAAAAAGAAAAAAAATCTTGCTGTGACCCGACTTTCTGTTTTGTCGACGCTTCGACCCGTTATTTAATATAGTGTCATCTAGTGGCACACTCATGAAGCTCGAAAAGTTTCACAGATAAAAACTCGTTTAAAGTGTACAAGACAGTGAGGCTGCCATAGTCGCCCTAACGCTCAACGCTAAAAATATTTGGGTTAATAATTTAAAGCACTAGATCCAATCTCAGCGTTTCATCATAACAATTTCAATATGAAGTGTTTTATTTCTAATACATCAACTAAAGATAAAATTAATCCGTTTTCTGGAAGGGAAGACGCTTTTAAAAAATGGTGATGGTACAATGGTACTCGAACCATTGTGGTACATTGGCCTATTGGCACCGTTAAAGGTTGAGGAAATATTAAGTTGCCAACAGAATGAGGAACAAATCGAAGAATCAGAAGAAGAGAGAAATGATAATTTTGATGATAATGATGTAGATGATTATTGATTAATAAACTTGAATTGAACATATTTTTTATATCAACCTTCATTTATTATATAATCAAGCCAAATAAAATTTTTCCTGTAAGTACCTATTTCCTCTTTTCCATATTAATTAGTATGATAAATAGTTAAAAACTTAAGGAAGAGACCAGAGGTAGAAGAAAGACTCTAAAAGAAATGTCATCAAGTAAGTGAAATCTATAACAGTATAATCCTCACTCACACAATAAAATTTGGTATGCGCGATACTTTCGGCAGTTTGTAAGCACGCATACCAAGATAATCATAAATGTGACATTAAAACGCATGAATTAAAAAAAATAAAAAAGGTTTCCGTGATAATGGATAAATTTTACCCCTTATCACACCATTCAAATAGGTATGCGTGACCTTTCCGGCTAAAAATCATTGGTCGGCCGGATTTTTTCTTGTTGAACATAATTTCACACAAAATTCTATATAAGATTGATCAAAATCCGTGATGACGGAAAAAAAATTATGGAAATTTAATAATAAATAATTTAATTAAAATATTTCCGGCCAATCAAATCCACGCCGACCAAGCAAATCTTGTTCGTCTAAACGTTAACTTTTATTTTTTATTAAAAATATTAGAATCCGTGATCACGGAGCTTTCAGGATTGGTGGCTCCCCGCCTATAATATTTTGAGGTTACGTTCGAGAAAATGACGAATGAACGATGACGATGAATGATGGAGGCATCGCTAAGGATTATCACACAAAGACTACGCTATGGAAAAGCACCTGAACGTTTTCGTTAATAAGGATTTTAATTCATCATCAGCCTATAATGTTCCCACTGCTGGGACACAGGCCTCCTCTCAGCGAGAGGGAGTGGGCCGTAATCCACCACGCGGGCCCAGTGCGGGTTGGTAGATGTCACATTCGAATTTTTGGTTCTAGGACATGCCGGTTTCCTCACGATGTTTTCCTTCACCGTTTTGTGAGCAGTGGTGATGAAATAATTTACACAAAGTAAAGCGCCTGTCTGGGTTCGAACCTACGACCTACAACTCGTAAGTCGCGGCCGTTACCACTTGGCCACCACTGCTCTCTGGCCACCACTGCTCTCATAATAAGGATTTTCAGGTTCAGATGAAACCAACATTGAAAGTAACGTCATCCGTGACGGCGGCGGCGCAACAGAACAAAAATGCAATACGTCACAATACACACAATTTCTTATTTTTAATCGGTCCTCTTTTCTTTAAATGCTTATAATGTTTCCAAAATAATCATTTAAATTAATACGACGAAACTCGTTTTCTAAAGATTTTTTTACATGCATAAAAATATACATAATATTATAGTAAATCGGTGTCGGTAGGTACAGATGCTAGCACATCAAGCTACCCGAAACTGTCAAATTTTTCCAATTAACTTTGAACCTTATGCTTTAGCGATAAAGTTAAAAATCTATTAAAAAAATTGACAGATTGTAGTAACTTGATGTGCTGGCGTCTGTACTTACAAATTATCTTCTTTATTTAAATTTTTAATTGCAGGTACAGACGCCAGCACATCAAGCTACCCGAAACTGTCAAATTTTCCCAATCAACTTTGAACCTTATGCTTTAGCGATAAAGTTGAAAACCTATTAAATAAATTTGACAGATTGTAGTAACTTGATGTGCTGGTGTCTGTACCTATATTTTTTACGTAATAGCAACATTCGAAAATGAAGTGCAATGGCAGTGATATACACAAGAAAAATACGTAAATAGAAATACTTTTATTTTTATGACCGAAACCGGGGAATCTTTTTCATAATAAAAACGTAAATCTAATTAAAAAAATAGGACCTGAGTAATTTTATGAACATTGGTTGTGACTTTGTGACACGTTCCCTCACAAGTTGGTACGGTCCCACGGCATTCTCCTTTCACGGGCTAACTTACCGCATCCCCCATACGGATTTTCCAAAGAACTTTTTTAAGCAGTGTTCATTTTAATCTTCCCCGGCTCTTTCCGAGGTAATCCCTTTTCTATTGCTCCTTTGAGTATAAAAGAGACTCCACAGTTCCACAAGGAATATATTAATATTGCATCTGTTAGATAGTGTTACTTTTTCGAAATATACGGTTAAATTTGTTTATAATAGACTACGCAATGATGTAATCTATCATTGGCACTGGCTGGGAAGTAACCCGACCTCCAGCTTGCCTTCAAGTCATGTGCTGCGATAAATTTACCAGGGTTTAATGAGGAACGGTGTTTTGGCACGTCACATACTTCAACCTAGCTTAAGCCTTACATGCGTTTACTTGTTATGGCTAGCACAAGCACAAGGATCAAATTGGTTACGGTAAAATTCCACATCAGCCAACCAACGTGAAAGGTAGGTAGTTTGAACAGGATTATGGTTAAATGGCTATGTAGAAGCTCTTTTGTATCATGGAGGCAAGTATGCAGAGAGCGAAGCTTCAGATTTAAGGCTAACAATGCTAGGAAGGGCCATCGTTTTAACTGAAGGGTGTGGACCTGCTATACCGATCGCTCGTTTGGTTAGTTTTAGTAATGGACAGCTTTGATATTCTAGGCAACAGGCGGAAGGCAGTCTAATCCGAGGTTTACAATTCATGTGGTTACCTCATGCGTTAGGGGCTGTTAATTTTTTACGTAAGACGATTTGAGTGAGAGTCCGAACAAGTCTTATTACATTTCTAGATTGTTCTTATGTGAGATCACAAAAATAAGCAAAAATTATAAGTTTTTATATTATTTTTCCTCCTTTTTTTGCAATTTTGACTGATACTGATCTTACCGTGGCTACATAATAACCTCTGCACAGGTCAATCCATCAGGTTAAGCTACGCTTGCCGCGGTTAGTCTTTGGATGGGAGACCATCTTTACATACAGAGGCCCCTCCGTGTCTCGGAAAGCACGTTAAGCCGTTGGTCCCGGCTGACATTCATGGATCTTTGACAGTCGTTACGGGCAGTCAGAAGCTCGAAAGTCTGACAACCGGTCTTACCAAGGGGTATCGTATTACCCAGTAACTGTGGAGGTCAGATAGTCACTCCATGTTCAATACTGGTATTCAGCTGCATCCGGTTAGACTGGAAGCTTACCCCAACATAGTTGGTAAAAGGCTAGGCAGATAATGACTGATCTTACGTAAGAATGAATGAAGGGGGAGGCGGTTCTTCCAAGTCTTATTTTTTCTCGGTACTTGCCCGTGATCCTCCAGTCTAGTCCCCCTTGGGGTACCACAAGCAAATATTTTTGCCCGTGGATCTTCTTATTAAATATATTTTTATTGCCCGTGATACCCCATCTCAAACATTTCAATTTGACATTAAAAAAAAAAACATTTAAAAAACGAACTGTTGCTTGACAAATAAAGAAATAAGTAGGTACAAATAAATTGTTTTCCCACTTTAGATTTTTCAATAAAAAAACAATGTTGACGATGACGCTGTTGTTGGGGCGGGGTCTGAGTTCACTCGCTAAACTCGCTCACTAGACCCCGCCCCGTGGGGAAGACCACTTGGCGGGTCTAAGTTGGTTTACAAGCAATAATAATAATAAGACGTAGTCGACGGAGCCCCGCTTCGCGGGGCCCTATATCTGTCTACAGGGTTTATAGGAAAATAACCTAACCTAAGTCCGGGGTGCCCCCAAGTCCCGAGATCGCTTATAGAAACCTTATTTTGATAGTTCATGCAATTAATTTTAAAGCTAAGCATATGTAAAGTGTGAAACATTATTTTTAAAGTGCGTTATATTCCCATAAAATTATTATCATCAAAAATTTTTCTTTTCAGATCTACAATTTGATAAGCGTTTGCTTAATTAAGCAAATAGATTGTATTTGCATTTTCTGGCGATTAGCGGGGGGGGGGGATACCACGGGCCAAACAAGTGGTATCCGAAGGGGGACTAGACTAAGGGACCACGGGCAAGTACCGTTTTTTCTTATGTAGGGGAGTGGGGGTCAGAAAGTGGTTAAAATTGTCTTACGTAATAATAAACATTTATAAGGCATACATGATATTATGGAAGGTAAGTATAAGAAAATATCGCGATTTTAAAATTTAATATATATAATATTTTAATAGCGCTCTTGAATGTTCAATTTAATAACATCATTACAGATTGATTATTAACAACATCTTCAATAAAAGTAGTTGCTCCAATCATCAGCCCAGTACTCAGTCACATATTTAACTTTTGTATTGAACATGGTGAGTTTCCGACTAAACTTAAAAAATCTGTAGTGAAGCCACTTTTTAAGAAAAATAACAGGGAAGACATGGCATGTTACAGACCAATAGCACTTATCCCTATTTTTTCCAAAATATTTGAAAAAATAATATATAATGCAATTAATACTCACTTAGAGAAGAAGAAAAATAAGTCAATTACAATTAATTTAGCAATTTATGACCTTTTAAAAACAGTATATACGAATATTGATAAACATGTTCCTGTTTCTGCAATGTTTATGGATATGACAAAAGCGTTCGATTATGTGCACCATGGAACTCTTTTAAACAAATTGTACAGTTATGGAATAAGGGGTAACGTCCATAAACTTCTAGAATATTATCTAAATTATAGATATCAGGTAGTAGAAATAAATAACATTAATCTCTTAAATAATACCGAACAAAACCATAAGTCCATGCCCAAAAAAGTAGGTACTACATATGGAGTGCCTCAAGGTAGCGTGTTAGGTCCACAGCTATTTTTGATGTTCTGCCTAGAGTTTCACAGCATCCCATGATCCTTTTTGCTGATGACAGCACAGCCATCTTTACAAGTCAAAATATTGATACTTTTGAAAATGACAAAATCCACTTTTTGCAATATAATTAACTGGTTGACGGTTAATAATTTAATTATCAATTTAGAAAAAACCAAAGTTAGTCAATTTCGGGCGTAACAATAAAAATAACAACATCAATATTCATTATAATGGGACGAAAATTGAACAAGTCAGCTGCGTTAAATTTCTAGGGCTTTGGATAGATAATAATTTGACTTGGCAAGCACACATTGACACAGTATGCAATAAACTTAATCAGTTCTCATATGCTTTATATAAATTATCCAAAATTATTGATCAATCAGTTCTTTTGACCGCATACCATGCTTATGTTTCGTCGACACTGAGATATGCAGTCATATACTGGGGCAATGCCATTAATAGGGATTTAGTGTTTAAAGCGCAAAAAAGGTGTATACGTGCGATTGCCGGTATCCGTGTTCCTGATTCATGCGAACCATATTTCAAAGAATATAAAATTATGACCTTTCCTGCAATTTATATTTATGAAGTAGCCGTATTTATAAAGACAAATGAAAATCTATTTGATAAACTCAAATCGAGAAGATATGCGTTAAAAATGTCTAATGTACCACATAAAACGGCTCTATTTAACAAAAGCTTCTTTGGCATGGCATCAAAAATATACAACAAAATACCTATTGACATTCTGAGCACTAAGGAACTTCCAGTATTTAAAAATAAACTGCGTAAATTTTTAATTGAGAAAGCATACTACACGATCCAAGATTTCTTGAATCATTGATTGAATTGTTGACTACGTATTAATTTGACTGTATACTGATATTTTGACATTTATAATACTAAATTTGACATGTAAAATAATTTTAAATGGAACGCCACTACATAATTATTGTATGCCTATTAGGCAGGACATATTGGAACTTTAATTTATTTTTTAGCCCTGCGGTGCTATTCTGTAAAAATCTCACCGTGAAAACTTAGGTGAAGTGAGCGTGGAGTGAGCTGTCAATAGTGTCAATTCCTAGTAAAAACAAACTCACTTCACCTAAGTTTTCACGGTGATGTTTTTACAGAATCAACCGGCTGTAACTAACATATGCCCACAATAAAATATTTTGAATTTGAATTGATTTGACGTGTGCAAACACAATCAGAAACAGCAATTTAGGAAAATCTTTTTGGCTATAAATTTTAATGAGACGCGCTAAGTACAAATAAAAAGTTCGGTACATACATTTATTCTGTAACAAATACATTGGGAATTTACGAGATTGTGCGGACAATGAAATGGTCCAATTGAGTATAAAATATAGCCTCTTTAGATAATGTAATGTTTTATAACCCAAGTTCATATAACCCTAGTGAAAGACTATTTCGTGAAATATCAATCAATAGGGTTATATGAACTTAATGGGTTGTATCCTTGATTTTAATGATTATAACCTTGTAAATACATACTTGTTACGCTCACGATTCATATTTTGTTCAACATACAACATGACACCACTGACACCTGCACATTGCAAAAATCGTAAGAAAATTAGAATTTCGCGGGCTATCCTGGCGCTCCCCCATTAAGCATAAAGCGGACCGCGCTAGACCGACTTCCGTCTGTCAACGTCAGAATTGGCCACGATTCGGAAATCGTGGATTGTAAAGTATGGCATGTATTCACATTGGATTTTCTGTCTAGTCCGTTCTGGACCTCGTCCGGGTCGGTTGGAAGTATAAATATACCTGAACTAGCTTCCGCCCGCGGCTTCGCCCGCGAGGTATGTCGATAAAAACTATCATATGTCCTTCCCCGGGATGCAATCTATCTCTCTGCCAAATTTTATCGAAATCCGTTCAGTGGTTTAGGCGTGAAAAGGTAACATACAGACAGACAGACAGAGTTACTTTCGAATTTATAATATTAGTATGGATATGTGTACTATGGTTCTTCACAGATAGATCAGATATTCGAGCTAAGTTTGCACCCAAAAACAAGCAATAAGTCATCTCGGCACTATTACGAGTTTTTTCCAAGTTTTAGAAATAATGTTTGAAAACTTTTCGAAGCGAATAGCATTTCTTTTTTGACAAATTTTGTTCGTGACTGTACCTGTACAGGAAATAAACTACAATGTCGCGGAAAGAAAACGATTATTAAAAGGGCACTTATTGAGTAAATGTTCGAGAAAAATCGAAGGTCTACATTGTTTTATAGGTGTTACGAGGAGAGACTCCCAAGTAATCACGAAAATCAGAACAAATAACATGGTAACTACGAATAGTTTATTATTAACTTTTGTGATGTCGTCCTTCCAGATATAGCTAATTTGATACACGTATCTGGACACCTATCTACTTAAAGTACATTTTCTCAAAAAGTTTGTAATAATAAGTTAATCCAAATGCGAAAAATCTTGAGTGCTGATGTTTCTTGAACACGCTCATGAGAAAGAATCATGAAGAGCTATGAAATATTTTACTAAACTGCCCACGGCCTTGGAACCTATTTCCAAAATATCATAGCTCTTCTTCCCCTTAAACACCCGTCTAACTCAATGGCGAATACTGGAAGTTTAATAGCTTTAATCTGGAAGGAAACATATGACACCTACCAACCAGAGTTGGGCCCGCGCGGCGACGGCCCACTTCCTCTCACCGAAACGACGCCTGTTTCCAAGCAGTAGGAACATTATAGAATAATTAAGTGAATCTTTATACAATTATTGGAAGTATAGAAACAGTAACTACTTAGAAGTGCAGGTTTTGTTGAGAAGTTCAAATATTGTCATCAATATCCTTCTTGAAGTTTTCAACAAACCCGCTTAGTGAAAGCAGAGCTTTGAAATTGGATTCGTAACTAGATCTGGGCAATCAGCGGAGATTTACGCGTTAAGACGACCGAAGTGGCAAGCAATTATGTCCTGTAACGAGATATTGATGGTGGTAACGCCGGTGAGTTCAGCTTAGTATGACTGGTGATCGATTCCGATCCACTGATGCAATGCATCCCAACCTTGACGAGCTTAGTTCAGACATTTCAATTTGGAACTTAATGTTCTACGATAGCAATCTGACTGATCCTTCTTGATCCCTTAGATTCCCGAATATTTGTTCCTGATAATTTATAAAACTGTCAACGCCTTCTATAAACAACTTCGGGGCCCAAAAAGACATCTTAGCATTCTTAGTTATTGAATTAACCATTTTAATATTGAGAAATTATTTGTAACGTAGTATCGTTACTTCCAACAAACTAATAAAATGACGACAATTTATTGTAAAGACAAACCACATATAATAATATTAGGGACGTCCTAGGTTACTAAACAACATATTATCTTGATGTCTGCACTAGTGACGCGTGCGGTAACGTGTTTAGAGGACCTATATCTATGCGCGCGACACGACCGTGTGCGATTCACTCACGGTGACCAGCACATTTGAAATCCTGCTCTGGGGGAAGACGCACGTTCACTTGATCCAGAATCACATGTGACCTTACATACAGTACCCGGAGATAAATATTGCACACGACCTTTGGAAAGAGACAATTGGATAATTTCGGCTTCGTGGAGCGTTATCTCTGTCGCACACTATGGCATCTTTAGGAAAAAGAGGGAAACCTTTACGAGGTCAGTCACACGAAATTATCTACAATGTTTATAAATATTTTGTAACCGAAGCTGACAAATTAAAAAAAATGAAGATGAAAATGTAAGTTGTTATTTTAAGAAGGTTCAAGAGCGAGTTGCAAATGCCATTGGAATTTCAAGAAGAACTTTGAACAATACATATATTAAACGAAGTCAGTACTGAAACACATTCTACCGAAATTAAGTTCAGCACTCCAGAAAAAGGGAGACCAAAAAAGCAATTTCGTTTGGATATGGACGATTTTGATTATGATGTTGTTCGAAGAATGGTGTATGATTTTCACTTACGATTTAATGAACTGCCAACAATAAAATCATTAAAAGCTAAATTATCTGAAGCTATTAATTACAATGGGTCTGAAAAGACGTTGAGAAAAATACTTCACGAGATTGGATTTCGGTTCACTAAAATGGAAGATAATCGAAAAGTTCTAATGGAAAAGCACGATGTAAGTCTCAAACGAATGGAATACCAAAAAATCGATAAAATACGCAAATTTCGCGAATCAGGAAAAAATATCGTCTACATGGATGAGTCTTACATACATACATCCCACACTAAAAGGAAATCTTGGAGTGATGAAAAGAAAAAAGGAGTAAAAAAGCCAATTTCAAAAGGTCAACGTTTGATAATAGTTCATGCGGGAAATGAAAAAGGCTTTGTACCCGGTGCCTTTTTAACGTATAAATCCACGGACACTACAGGTGACTATCACAATGAAATGAATAACGATAAGTTCGATAACTACGAAAAATGGCTGGTTAATCAATTAATCCCAAATATACCCAGTGATTCTGTTCTGGTTATCGACGACGCACCCTATCACAACTAATATGTTGAAAGACCCCCCAACTCAAACACCATTAAACAGGAAATGATCAACTGGTTAAACAGAAACGAAATTCCAGTTGATCCAAAATTAACAAAAACCCAGATTTACGCTATTATATGTCAGCACAAGGAGAGGTATACAGAGTTTTCCTTTGACAAAGTACTTGCCGAACACGGGTACACTGTGTTGCGATTGCCACCATATCATCCGGATTTTAATCCAATTGAAAATATATGGTCTCAACTGAAAGGCTATGTATATGTAGCCTCTAGAAATGTGGGTATGAATTTAACTACAGTAAAAACATTACTGACTGAAAAAGTAAACATGATCGGAGCTGAAGAGGGGAAAAAGGTTTGCGATCATGCAATCAAATGTGAGAATGAATATAGAAGCATCCAACACGGTTTAGACAGTTACACTGATAGACTAGTGAAAAATACGGCTGACAGTGACAGTGATATTTGACCTCTTTGAGAGCACAGATAGTGAAATGGAAGTAATTGAGAATTAGAATTATTATTATTTTTATTACAATGTCTCATTCTAACAATATGTATAATGGTGTTTATTATGTACACTACAGCTGTAATTTTCCAAAATAATTAAATACCTACGTAAACATAATGTGAACATGTTTTTTTATTTTATTTTACCCCAACCTAAAGCCATCACTTCTAGGAAAATTGGTGTATTTTATAGGAGAAATAAAAATAATTATCAAAAGAAGCAAATCATAATTGTTTTAACAGCTCCTAATAGATACCGGATTGTTTGTATTTCGTGCGACAGAAATAACGCTCCACGAGGCCGAAATTAGCCGATTGTCTCTTTCCAAAGGTCGATGTGCAATATTTATCGCCGGGTACTGTACGTGGTCGCCACCATTTAGCGGGCAACGGCTTTTTTATTCTAATAAACTTATTAACCTTTTAACCGCCCGACTTCATATCGGTTGGCGTGCCCCCAGCGCCCGGCACAGTGAATCAAAAAATTAATAAGTACCTACATCAAAGAGGGATGTGCAATAATTAATTTTTCGATGTCGATATTTCGTTTTAATAACGACATTTGCATTTGCGAGCGTGGTTAACTAACAACTACAACTCGACCAACCTAAGTTTGCACCTCGCGTCGATTACGTCACGTCACACTGACGCTTAGGTACGGGTTGCAAAAAAGGATTCGCGATGACTTTAAAAAATAAACAAATGTTTGTTAGATTTTACTTTGCGTTTATTGTTTTTAACATTATATTATACATAGGTACACGGCTACACGCCGCATTCCAGCAAGGTGCAACTTAGCTTGGTGGAGATATAGTTACCTACTTGAATACTACTTACTTACCTTACGAAATTATTCGGCATTTTTCGTAAGCCAGTAAAACAAAAAAGTGTTTAAAAATTTGAACGATTTATTAATTAGTACTTAGGCTATTCACAATAAAATCAGTCCAGAGAAGAAAACAGAGTTCTTTTGTGTATTCATTTATACTCCAGTTATTCTACTAAACAATTAAAAACAAACATAAAAATAAAAATTTTACTTAGACAACGTCAATAACAGTTTAACTATTGACTTAGATGGTAACGATATTTATCACAATCACAATTTGTATCACACTAATTTACAACAAACATAAAAATAAAAAATTTACTTCACAATGTCATTATCAGTTTACCTATTGACTTAGATGTAACGATAATGTTGTTTTGAAAGTTTCATGAGCGTGGTCAATCATCATTTTTATATTGTGCAATCTCGGTACACTACTTGTCCCTGCAGGTGCTTCATAAAAAGATAACATTCCTAGAATTGAGCAATATCTATTTTATGGAACACCGTACTATGTAATAACGGGTCTGTAGACCAGTGTTCTTCAATTGTTATTCTTTTGTTTCTAGTGAAAAGCATTGTTACTGCTAGGAAAATGTCAAGGTCGTCAATAGTCACGTCGCGCCAAAGTCGTCGAATTCTTCTATCATTGGGGTAGCAATTTGCGTTGTCCAATTAGTGGGTGTGACATTGTTTCCTTGAATCTGAAATAATACAAAATAATAATTGTAGAGTAATAAATTGTGTGAGTGGAAAACTCACATCGGTCTTAAGGTGGAAAATTTGAATAGCCTACAAAAGCAAAATTAGCAGTACGATTCTGTGTGGTGTGTGGCAGTGCGGCGGCACGCACAAAATAAACTCTACAGGCTACGTATCTACGAGCGAGTCAGCGAGCACACACGTGACTCGCGCTCCAACCAATCAGAAACATCGTTCCAGAGTAGCCGCGCGCGCATTCTCATCGCACGGCGCGATCTCGCCATCTCAACTCTAATTAAGTTTAAAATTTCCATTCAGACATCACCACCATACTACACAATAAATTAAAATATATTAACTAGGTATGTAATAAAAAAAAGAATTACCTCTACATCAATGTCAAACTCTTCGTCTGCTAAAAATTCTTCATTTTCATCGCCTTCTAGAATTCGTATTAACTCTTCAGTAGTCGTCATGATAAATTTCTGTCATGTACATTTATCGACATACGAACGTAAAACTACATGCACAAGCACAACACTGATGGAAAATTCCAGAAGTCGGCACTCGTTTATGACGTAAGAAGCGGTCGGCTTTATCCGACCGGGGCGCAGGGCGTACTAACAAAGTAAGTTTCGGAACATGTAGGCTAGGGATGGGAACCATCAATTCAGTCGCTGACATTTCACAAGTACATTTACTAAATTTTAAAGGAATTAAATGAAATACTCACAAATATTTGTAAAAAAATGGTTTATTAACAATTGCTGTATTTGTTTTAAAGTTAATTAGTCAGTATAACGAGAAATATTTTGATTTATGTTTATTTTTGTATCGGTAAATCTTGGCATATGTCCCGTCCCTCATGTCGGATTTTGTCGTCATGGGCGTTGCACATCAATACAATTTTCTAAAAAATAATGTTAGTAATTCATCTAACTTTGGACATTATTTTTAGGACTTCTAATTAAGAGACCAAAGTATATTAAACTGTAAATGATTACTTAGTTAACTATTTACCTTATTTATACATGTTTTTGATAGAATACAGCGTAATTAAATAAAAAAGCCGATTAAACGAGCAGTGAAATTTTGGTCGGAAATATACGACTCTGGCGACAGGGGCCCGAAAATATTTGTCGGATTAATCCGACGTAGGCGGTTAAAAGGTTAAAATCTGTGTTTTTCGTAACCCCATACTGGGGTCCAAAGTTCCGGCTCACCATCACCAGGGTTCCATCCGGAGCTATCGGTGGCATCCGAACGGGGAACCACGAGCTACCACCTTCCGGCAACCGTCCTTACCATCGAGCTCCACGCCGGGTACATATTTTACCTGTGTGGCCACGTCGAGCTCAACGGGTCTGGCAAGATCATCCGCCGACCGGCACCTTACCTGGCGTCTGCAGCATGGCACACCGCTATGGTCATTGCCTCACCAAGCTGAGCCAGGAGAGTACTGTGCTACTTCCAAGGGAAACCAAGGGAACCTTGTGACCATAGACCTACCCACACCTTTTCTCTTGATATTTACCTTTTTTAATATATTTTTTATGTTGACACTTTACGTGGGTATCATTTATCTTCCTACGTAAACCTCTCGTCACACTAGCGAAATCTACTGTTGCTAACGGCATTTAAGAACAATTCCACCAATTTAGTTATCAGTCTCTTTTAATTCGATTTAAGTAAAGGCAGTTGGTACCTAAGGAACAGCAGCAATATCTTTAGCCTTTATTTAGAACCGAGCTACCGAAACAAAAATTTTACCTATAGCACAAAACTGCTACTATATCGCGTGATTTATAGCTACACTTCGAGTTTTCCGTCAACAGAACCTATCACTGACAACACCTGGAGCTAGACATAGGCCGCACATCACCGGTTTCTCCTGCTTTCGCATCAATTTCATTCTTGCCACCTACGCTGCTTGCACGACCATTTAGTCGGAGATCGGTACCTTTTATACGTACATTTCGTTCAAGGAGTCGCCATGCTCAAATTCCAGCCAAGAACTTATTTAGGCGGTGCAGCACTTAGTCTCAGCGACCTAAGTATTATGACATGTCAACGAACAAAGCACAGATTCTGACTACCCTCGAAATCAGGTTGTTCTTGCATACAATGGTGTTGACACCCTTTTTACAAGCTTTTATTTAGCTTGCACTGTTCGTATGTAAGTTGTCCGTCAAAATTTGCAAACCATTTTTCGACCATTTGTTGGTATCCGATTGAGCTGAAATTTTGCATACACCTTTAGTTCTGGTAACAATACAATGTGCAATACTCAATATTGTAATCATTTCAATATGGCCGCCGCTCCAAGATGGCGGATTACATATTTTCTCTCAACCCCCCCCTAATATGGGTATCAAATGAAAGGGCTTGAAGAGTAGAAAACGATAAAGGTGGTAGCTTGAGGCACTGATGTACGGTATCCGTTAAACAGGTGTACTTACTACACATACACAATAACAGTGCCTCAAGCGTTTAAAATATATTTAAATATATTTTGAAATGCCACTTATTTTTTTTTCTTTTTAGTTCGCGTTATTGTTTCTTTTTTAGGTTACGTTTTTATTTTAATAAAAGCTTGTTTTTAAGTTTTTTATTTTAATTTTTTATAAACAGGAGCTTACTTCTACTCTCGTGTAAAAAAAAGCATAAGTAAGTAATTTAAATGACAAAATAAATTTTTGGTCGACCGTATATCGTATCGTAGGTTATAAGCACTTATAATTGTGTTATAAATATTATGAACAAGGCGGGCGCAAGATATCATGGTGTGAAATTTCGTTTGACGAAGTGCCATTTATATAAGTTTGCTTATTATTGTAATCATACTCGAACCGCTGCTGGTGTTGTGCACCGCCCGCGCGATGTTTGAAATATATAGGTATCAAATCAACGCACCGCCGCCGACTATACTTACTGGACGCGGCTGCTCCAGGATTTTGAAAATGTGTTATTAAAACTACAAGAACCTACGTACAAGTTATTACGAAATAGGACGAGGTTTAAAGAACGTGTTAGGGAATGATAAATCCGCAGTAAAATTGCAATTTTGTTCGCGCGAGTGTCGTTCCATGTTATAACTTACAGTACAGTAGTATCTACCTAACTTTGTTATGTTCCGAGATCTTCGTCAGGGTTTAAAGCCACATTAAAAGTGAAAGTAAGAAACATCCGTTAGGAAATAAGGTCGAGACAGGATTCGGTTGGAGCCTTACCCAGGCAATGCCCTCGCCCCGCGCGAGGGGGCACAGAATCGACCCGGCTTCTTGGCAAGGGGCCAGGACGAGAGGTCGGGGACAACAGCGGGACTTTCAATTTGAGAACGACTACACCAGGTACGACCAATGCGACTCACCTTATCGCTTTTTCACTAATTATGTAGCAAAGCCGTAAATCGAGACACACATTCAGCAGCGTCCGGAATAATGTGCGTACCCTCAAATTTAACGACGAAGTTTAACGATCGATCTTTTGCTGTTACTTTATCTCTTCTTATTGAAGACTCATTTAAACCAGTAACTGTAGCAATATTACGGATGGTCCCGTACGGAAGTTTTTCTGAAGATAACTAAAACGTATGCACGGGTTTTATTAAGGACGAAGAAGTAGCAGTTGTTACTGCAAATAAACAAACAGCGTGTTCAGACCTCGCGTGACCACTTCAAATTGGTTCTCGATGAAAGGGCGTGGATATATTATGCAGTGCAGGGCCATTATTTGAATCACATCGTTGATTCGCCGATTTCTTAGAATCAAGCATTCAAGCAATCAATTGCATGAATTAATGATCATCCATTGGGGATTGTCCAAAATTTCTAACCATTAGATTTTATTTTATTTTTTGAAAATTTAGATTATTTTGAGAAACTAATTTGAATATTTTGATGATTGGCTTGATAGTTATTTAAAAAAAAAATATTGAATTATTTTAAGTTTTTAAGGTAGGTGACGTCATCAGTGGCATAAAGATTAAGTGCCGTTGCCTGACTAGTACAAAATTGAAAATTTTAATCTGTCAAAACAACGTCATCAGTCCAAAAAAAAAAAAAAAAGTACTGTCACATCTGTCAAAATGTCAATAGGCTGAATAGACGTCTTAAATAATCGAATCCTATCTTAGCGTATTTATTTGCAAATGGTTTTGTTTTATGTGTAAGTGTCCTCCAAGGGATGTACTACCCTCTATCGTGACTAGATCAATCGACGCGGCGACTTAGAAATAGAATAATAACGCACGCGGCTACATTATTACTATTATTGCTGCAAGTTGGAACAAAGCACTTCCTGTATTCCATAACTCTTCCAGTATATTAAATATTGTCGAGTGTTGAAATAATGTATGTAATGTAATATAAACAAGAATGTTTATATTTTTGACATATTTATAATAGTTTGACATTTGACAGATTATAGACAATCTTACTATTTTTTCTGAGGTAACGATACAAAACTGTACGGCCAAAGCCGACGTAATTTGAAGGGCAAAGAAGGTCAATCGTATTTTATCAAACATATCAATAAAATATGACTATTTTTCATAATTAATTAGTCCGAAATGATCAGTAACGCAATAGCGTTACTGATCATTTCGGACTAATTTAAATGTTGTAATTGAAAAACCATTTCGAGGAATACCTCGAAATGGTTTTTCAATTACAACATTTAAAAAAATATGAACAATGCCCATTTGTAAAAGTTGAACTATGATGGTTGTTTGTATTAAGGGATCAAAAGAATTGCATCGGACTCTATAAAAACGTGTGGACAAAAGGGCGATTTCATATCGTTAAAAAACCAAGTAAAGTAATAGGCAGATACAGGCATGGTTCACAATGTGTGGACGTTCATATTTGTGGTGAGGCCTGTGCTTCCACATGCCTTAAGGTTTCTGCTTCAGTTTCTTTTTTCAAACTTTTGAGGCACAAGTTTTACAAGGGATAAACTTCAAAACTAGTAGATCATCATGGACCCTAGTGAGCACAGTTTAGAACGGTAGCGCCTGCATCCGATTCGAGAAATGATGGCCGGACGTATGGAATTCGGATCTATAGTGCGCAAGTGCCTTAGCATATAGTTGCACAAGGATCTTATGGCGCGTGGCCAAAATCGGAACAAACGCCGCATCTTGTTTATTCGAAACCATTTCACAAATGTTTACCAACAGCGCCCGCCTGTCAGTGTCATTCAAGCGTCAAAAAATGCTGTGGCACTGTACAAATAGGACTACAAAACTGTAACAATAGGGTCGTTTCTCGGATTCGGATTAAATGAAAAAGGTAGGCGAAGCAAAGAAAAGTTAAAAACTATGGTACCCTATTCTCCTATTGAATTTGGAACATAGGATCTATTCTAATCTATTTTTTTGAGGTTCTGGCTCCATCCGTTGCGTCCGATGATTTTGCCAATGTCAAGGTATGAGAAGATAATGTTCGTAAACTTTTACACAATTATTGATCAGTGTTTGTAGCGGTGGCATCCATGAATCCTCATGCTAAAAAAGGACAAAACATTTTTTTTTTGATTAGATGTAAAACGTCACAAAATAAATGTTAAAACATTCAGTAAATATATAATAAGTAAATAGGAATATCAACTATAACTGGATTTTATTAATGGTAATGGAAAAAAGGATAAAGGATTTTAACTGCAGGGGTATGGGCTAAAGATAATAGGAAAAGAATGTTAATGAACATAGGATAATTTTTGGCTGTTCAACTGATAAGCATGTTTGTGACATTTAATGACCGTGGATTGATGTGTGTCAAATTCTTCATCGATGACAGAGTACCTGCGTTATATATTTTATAGAAAGCTTTCAAAATCGAGTTGCCATATGTATAAAAAAACTTCACAGGAAATATAATGTGGTGACGGGAAACATTTAAAAAAAAGCGAGAGAAAGATGTTTTGAAAGAAAAGATCCTATACATAATTTGTGTAAGAATGTAAATAGAAGAAAGAAGATAAAAGTGTTGAAAAGGAGGTTTAAGTTTGTTTTGTGCATGTCAAGGCATCTCAGACCAATCTGGTTAAGTTCAGCCTGGTTAGACTTAACTTGGCAGCTTTTATACTAGAACATCACGCATTCACGCCTGTATTACTTTAGACGGCTCCAATTCACGTACTATAATTATACAATATATAAATACTATAAAGTGACATCTTCAATTTCAGTTTAAATCCTACTAATATTATAAACGCGAAAGTTTGTGAGGATGGATGGATGGATGTTTGTTACTTTCATGCAAAAACTACAAAATGGATTTGGATAAAATTTGGCACACAGATGGTTTATAACCAGTATTAACACTGGATTCTTTTTATCGCGATATTTTTTATATTTTTTACTGCTGAATGGGCCCGCTCTTGACATCGATCGTGCCTGATGGAAAGCGATGGATGAGGTCTATGATGGAACAAGCGTGCCCAGAAGATGCCTAAAGCACTGGAACTCCCACGCATCGACGAAACACAGCAGGCTGCTTGACGTCGGATACAAGGCGGGCGTTAGCCCTACCACCGCAAGGGAAGAATTGGCCCGTCAAATTAAGTGTTGGGTGTAACACCAGGAATGCCAATGTCCAGGATGCGACGAGCGCTCGGTTCAGTTAAGTAACTGGCGGAACAAACTGCGCTACACGAGGAGGCTTCATGCATCCCATTCATCATCAGATTCCCACGGGATCGAAATCTATACGGGTGCCACCGCGGGGCGCTGCTAGTATTTAATAAGACTGACGGCGCAGGATAGCCTTTACCAGAAGTGGTCATCGTATAAGTGGTTTAGCTGCAGGATTTTGCCGGAATATAGCAGTTCATCTCTGTCATCAGTGATCTCCGCCATGCAACCATCGATGCGGCGCTCTGCTAGAGTGACTGTTAACAGGCAGTGTCATTCTTATCTCACCTCTTCGGTGATCCCAGTAACTTTGTAAGAAGAAATTGAATGATATAATAAAATTAGATAACTTTAGCGCAATAATGCAGCCCGTAACAAGTTGTAATACGCGCGGCCTGTGCTAACAAATTCGAGTGCACTAAGTAACACGAGAATATCTTGTGGAAACTTAGCCACCCGGAAATTGAGGCACATGCCCGTCTCACCAAAATATTTGCCAACAACCTATGGTATTTCCAGGTGAGGCGAGAATACCCGAATTTAGGTTAAATTGCCAACATAGGCATGTCTGCGGTATTACGAAACTACTCGGTCCTGGGGGCCTAAAAAGGTCACTTTGGCAGAATCATAAAAGGATAACATTATGAATCATAATGGACAGTTAACTGTTATGTTTATCGTAAGTATCAAATCCCAGTGGATTTTTCAGTATTTTTTTTTGTCTGTGCTAAAATACCAATCAATCCAATCCCAATCTCTTTGATTATACCTACATACGTAGTGCAATGAAAAAAGAAAAACACGGACTGTCTTCGCTATATTATAATTCATAATGTTATCCTTTTATGATTCTGCCAAAGTGGCCTTTTTAGGCCCCCATGAAATTTTGGGTGTTTGAGCTCAGCGTTTGATGGCGATGCATCAGATATATAGATTGATAACTTATTCTCTCATTTCTCATAACTTCCAGTCAGATCAGTGCAGTTCTTGTGGGGTATAAAATTTCATCAAGAGCAGATTTTGCTTTAAAATATATAAACCCTATCCAGCTTCCGCTTATTAGGGGCGGAGTCGTGATGAAAGAAGAGTCATTTCGTAGGATAATCCTAAGACCTACACCCACCAATGAATGACGTGTATTATGATTGCAGTTGCTATATTTTTTTTATATGAAAATAAATAAAAGTTAAAGTAAGTAAAAGTTATAAGTTTAAAGTAAGTAAATTAAAGTTTACAGTTCGTTAAAATAAGAGATCTGAATGAAAATAAGAACTTCAACCATAATTCACAACATAACTAGATCTAAATCATTTTCGACGTGGGACGACACCGCATAATATGTGTACATAATAATGTTTCGTTTCAGAGATTTCCACAAGAAAAATAGGTGTAATGATAAGTTGATAAGGGAGATGTGACAAGTAAAATACTCACACGTCGTACGGTGGTATTCCTTTGAGACGCAACCTTCAAGTTTCTTTCACTTCACACGTGACGAAATTGCTTCTATCAGTTTTATTTGAATATTTGAGCTCTAAGTATCTATCAGAGTTTATTAAAATGAATACTTTTGAAACCAACTTTTAGGACTAATTTTAGTACGCAGTCGATGTAACTTTTTGCGTTGTGTTACTTGTGTTTATGTTAGTTTTATTTGAATACGTTACATGCGCACATATCGACAATGATTAACGCCCGAACTGTCAAAACCTGTTCAATAAAATTCAGAATCTAATAATGTTTGGAATTTAAATAGTCTCAAAAAAGATCTCTTTTTCATTGACTAATATGTTTCTTTGTACATACGCCAGGACATCAAGCTACCCGAAACTATCAAATTTTCCCAATCAACTTTGAACCTTATGCTTTAGCGGTAAAGTTAGTTTGATGTGCTGGCGTCTAGTACTTAAACGTAAACGACTTAAATGTATTATTGGACCTACTTATGTACTTACTTATGGTTCTCCTAGAGCAAGATCCCATGAGCCCCAGACCTTCGTTATTTTATAAAAGCTGAAAGTTTCTCAACGCATGCTCCCAACACAGGTAAGAATGATGGGCAAATATGAAGTTTGACTCATCGTGACTTTAGGAGGTAACAGGTAGCAAAGGTGTAAAATAATACTTCTTCTGTAAAATAAGACCTCAAAAAAAATAGGAGGTTCTCAATTCGGATGTTTATTTTTTTTTATGTATGTTCGGGCATAACTCCCTTACATAAAGCCGTTGGTCCTGCGCCTGATCTATCCCCGTTCGTGTCGGATTGCCGTCTCATCGGACTATGAGAGTAAAGGAACAGAGAGTGCACCTGTGTTTGCGCACACACGTCTTGTGCATTATAATATCTCCTACTTGTGTAACTGGCTAATCTCTGTTGAGATTGGCCACCGTGACCGAAATCGGTCGGGAGGCTATTATTATTATTAGGTACTTATAGTGCCTAAAGGCTTTTTATGTACTGGATTTAAAGAAGTATTAACTTTAATTTCCGTCAAAATTCTAAAGACATTAGTGCAAGAAATCTGTCAAGCAATGCGCCTATGAATAAGCCTATGGATTTGAGAGCCACAGACTCGATCGCAATCTCTTCGTTGCCCCTAAAAAAATATTTTCAGCAGAGTGATGGACTACATTTGAGTCAGTCCGACGACCGTTAAATTACGAGGAATGGCCTGAATTATTTGTATCCCATTGGGATTCTTATCCAATATTTCATCGCGTATTTCATCTGTAAAATAAGTGAAACATTAATAGTGACAGTAATAAAATACCTGAATTCATAAACGAGATTAACAACAAGAATTCTCCATTACGGGCACAGAACAAAGAGCAGCGTGGTTGGTGGCTGGGACTATTGTTAGGTTCACTTTAAAACTCCTACAAACAGGCGCGACACGCGATACAATCGCGCGCGACACAAAGGCACCGCTCGTTGCGCGACTTGCGGTGCCTTTGTGTCGCGTGTCGTGTCGCGCCTGTTTGAAGGAGCCTTTATACCCGTAATTCTCCGTAATGTAAATAAAAAGAATCCAGTTTTGGGTAGAGCGAAGTTTGTTCTGAATTTTGTGCACAAAATGTCTGTAATTAATGTGTGTTGTGTAATAAAAACGAGAGAAATGTATCAAAATAGTAATTGTAAGTCCTTCTTCTAATAAGGTACTTACTCAATTTTTTCGATTTATTTTTATGGTCAGAAATACCTATTACTGACCATAAAAATAAATCGAAAAAATTTAGGATTAAAATAGGATTTAAAGGTAGGAGGATCATAAATTAATGTGAAGTATAAATCAGCACCCTAATTGCGTAGCACACTTTCAATCTAAATCTGAATCATTTTGAAGGATATTGCTAATTCATTGCATCATACGTTCGAAAAATGTGTCATCTCAACAACGTAAACAATGCAATGAATGTTGTTGAATTATCAAAATGAAATCCATTCCTACTGATAGTGTGTTACGCAATTACCCCGCATCAAAGCTGGGAGAACATTATTCTGTTAATTCCTAATTATTCTGTTCGAATGTATTACTTTGTTATTTAAACGTTTCGTCAGTAACTTTTTCTTGCTTGAGGCAACAGGTAACCCTTGCTGTTTTCATTTCACTGCTGAAAACCCCAATGCCTGCTTTATTACTCTTACAGTATTATATCCACATCTACTAATATTACAAATTCGAAAGTAACTCTGTTAGTATGTTACCTTTTCCCGCCTAAACCACTGAACGTATTTCGATAAAATTTGTCAAGGAGATAGATTGTCCCGGTAGCACGTCTCCGTGGGATAATTTTCGGAATCTACGCGGGTAAAGCCACAGGCAGAAGCTAGTTTAAATATATTTATAAACATAGAAAGAATACCTAATATTGTTTGAAAGGAGAGAAAAAAGTTTGATCTTTTGTTAAAAGGGCAATAGAAGCGCCCCATGTAAATGATAAATGATTTATTTTCTGTAAGTAGGTTTGTACAGACGCCAGCACATCAAGCTACCCGAAACTGTCAAATTTTCCCAATCAACTTTGAACCTTATGCTTTAGCGATAAAGTTGAAAATGTATTAAAGAAATTTGACAGATTGTAGTAGCTTGATGTGCTGGCGTCTGTACAAACACTTTTACACGTCAATCATATTTTTTTAAACGAGATGAGGTCGGCGTTTCCTATTTGACTATTCTGAGAAGAAAGGCCGAAACAAGCTCAGAGGTCACAGTCTCTTTTAAAGTCCAGACAAATCTTGGTCACATCATGTGAAGACCATGTACATTGGTGTCTGAAATGGTCTTTTGAGGAAAGAACCACAGATTGGGATGACCTGTCCAGTCAGTGCACGCATTTGTCAAAAATCGTGCAGCTTAACTCAGAACTTGAAACACTGGTGTCATTAAAATTGCTAAATCATCAATTGATGATAGTGTCAAATTAAACTACTTAGCGAAACTTCGCAGAAATTATAGGTAGCGATATCTAAACATGAAAAAACAAAATTTGATGATAGTTTTTTTTTATTTACGACCGCTGTTACTTTGGTTACCTGAAGTACCTACCTACCTACTTATGAGTTAAGAAAATATTCTTTTACGTATTATCGTGTTTCGACACACAAAAAGATATCTAATTTTGAAACAGATATTTCAATTAACTACACAAGTTACGGTCGTTGACCCTAAAAATAAAATATCACTAAATCATTTTTTTTTCCTTGTTTTATCATGTTTAGATATCGATACCTATCACGTTTCACAAACTAATTTCAATTGACCTTGTAGATACAAACTGTTTTTAAATATGATTTGGATTTGGATTTTTTATTTTTTTTTATGGGATCCCTCAATGGGGCAGCGGGGTAATTGCGTAACACACAATCTGACAATTGATCGCAATTCCTTTCATTTTGACCGTTCAGTCACGTTCAACACGTTCTTTATGGTGTTGAGCAAACGAATTTGTCAAACCTATGAAGCAATGGATTAGGAATTCCCTTTAAAACCCTCGGATTGTGATTGAAAGTGTAATTAGGGTGCCGGTCTCCCTGTAATTAAGGCCAACGCTTGTGAAAATGAAGCTTAAACATATAACTTATGATAATATTTTACATTACATTATACTGTCGTCCTGCGCTACATGTCCTACTCATCAATGAACACATTCACAATTTTCAAATAATATAGTGTTGCATACGAATGAGCATATATGTAAACAAACTCTTAATACGATTAGCGACTTACCAACCGATCAACATGCCGCACAGAGTTCATTACAGCCAGTCAATATGTGTTTTTTTTAAAGCGTTATATAAAAAGCCGACGGGTTTTCGCACAACACAATTTGCGTTGTAACTAGATGGGAAGAAAACTTTGTTTTAAATCGAACTGTAATAGCTTCACAACAAAGTTGAAAGTTGAGTAAATGCAACGTGATACGTGGACAGACTAGCATTGCAGGAATCGGCTTTTACTGTAAGTACAAAACATAATGGACTATTTTACAACAGAAAGAAGAATTGCCTTAATTTAATTAAGAAGCTATGTAAGCATTGTGTTCCTTTTAAAAGAGTGTTAGACATTTATATACATTTATTTTTATGTAAGGTCGGACGGCAATACGGCATCGAACGGTGATTGGTCTGTAATCCCATGAGCCGTCAGTAAAGTCACGGAAATAGGATACCTTGCTTTGCTTGCATAGAATTATACTTCTGTACAAGCAAATATTGACTTGGGCCAAAGCAGGAGTTTAAGGCGAAAGCGCCAGGGTAGCCCGCGAAATTCAATATTTTTTACGTTTTTTGCAATTTGGTGGTCAGTATTAAGTTGTACGTTGATTAAAATATGATTCACGACCGTAAGAAATATGTATTTACAGAATAATTATAATCATTAGGCAGTTACTTATTTAGCGCAACTTTGACCCACAGTAAATAATCATTTTATCCGTGAATCCATATTACTATAATAATATTATAAATTCGAAAGTAACTCTATCTGTCTGTCTGTATCCCTACCACCTACCCCCTGTACCTTTTCACGCTTAATTCGCTGAACCGATTTACATGAAATTTGGTATATAGTTTGAGTCCCGGGAAAGGACATAGGATGTTTTTATCCCGATATTCCCACGGGATCGACACTTACGCGGGCGAAACCGCGGGGCGCTGCTAGTATTATATGTATAACATTGGTTAGGCAGGGGACATAGTTCTTCCATAGTTCAAGGTAACCAATTTATTATGGCCACCCAAACCCATAGCTCAATATGTTGTTTCCATGTTCTGCAATACTGCCGCCTTAAGTAAAAAGGGCGCATCTGAGGAAAGGGAATAGAGGAAAATGAGCCTTAATGAAACAAAAAGGCACCATCCATTAAGGCTCATTTTCCTCTATTCCCTTTCCTCAGATGCGCCCTTTTTACTTAAGGCGGCAGAATAGTTCTGCACCAGCCGGAGGTTGTCCTTGGGCGCACTTGCATAGTGCATATAGGGATAATAGTCAGTTGGTGCCTCCTCATCATTTAAAATTGTCTAAGAGACCTCTGCGAGTTGACTTCGGCCCCTCGGACGCCTTCTAAAGGCCCGGGTTTTTATTTGGCTATGGCATCTCGTAGATGTCCTTGAGAGGTCGTGACTACTTAACCGGACTATCCTGTGGTTGCCTTAAGTAAACTCAAAGCCTCCAGCCAGGGGCAATTATCTAGTATACTAAGCGACTACACGCTAAGGGCACCCCCTGTGGGGTACGAACCTCGGCTTGGGGTGTCGCTGGGGAGAGGGCAGCAAGTTGGGACAGGCTGGATCAAATTATTATTATTTAAGCTTGATGAGATCGGCTTTTCCTATCTGACTACTCTGAGAAGAAAGGCCGAAACAAACTCAGAGGTCATAGTCGGGAATTTAAATCTACAGGCTTAGCTGCGGCGCGGGCTGGCACTACATCGAGCAAGGGTGGTGGTGGGGGGGAAGGGGGGGACACGAGGGTTCCGAGATATGTCAAGACATTTTTAAAATATATTAAAAATAAAATAATTTATTTATTTGAATAAAGGCTGGATGCGGGTTTTATATTAGTTATTAGTACTAGCTCGAATAAGCTCAGGTTCAGTAAAGTTCAGTAAAATGGTGATTGTTGTGTCGTGTGATTGTTGTCCTGACTTCTCATGAATAACGGAAGTTACGCCCGCGTTGGTCGTACGTTTTATATGTAGCAAACTCGATGAGCATTGCGCAACAGGCCGTGTGGGTGGGTATGTGTGGATGTGTGTGAGGGAAAGATGTAGTTTACATATTATTATTAATATCTAAAATATAATTGAATAAAATAAAATCAGTTTTCTACGAAAAGCCTAAAGGACTTAAAAGTGCAATCGCAGTTTCCACCCATTTTTTACAGGCTTCGCTAAATACTTTCTTTGATTTCAAACATCATGATCCTTTATATTATTCTAATGGAAATAATAATTACATTGTAGCCACTACATACGTGAAACATTGTTATTATAATACCTAAAGGAAGACAATACAACATATTTTTCTATAGGTAACTTATACATGATGTTTTTTTCATATGAAAGATTAAAACGATTTTTCTACATTTAATGTTATGAATAATGAGTGATTTTTACTTACCCGAGAAGGGAAGTCTCTTCAGCACTGATAGGCATCTTCATTAGCGGGATTACTCGTCCTTCAAAGTTTTCTCTGAAATAGTGCAGGGTATGTAGCATACTGTATAATGGTCCATGAAGTGTTGTTGTTTGGTACAGTACAGGCACATAGAAGAAGACATGTGACATCTACCAACCCGCACTGGGCCCGCGTGGTAGACTAAAGCTCACTCCCTCTCGAAGAGTGGAGGCCTGTGTCCCAGCAGTGGGAAAAACAGGCTGATTATGATCACAGGCACATATCAAGAGAAATAAGTTAATAATATTGAAGAAGAGCTGTTATTAAGTTCATGGTAATTTTGTATTATCTGTTGATTGGCCACTTCAATTATTTTATCCTCCTTATACATCACTTTAATACCAATTAATTACGATTTGGGTTAAAATTTTAGGTATTAGGCTATTTCTGAAATAGCTAATAACACAATTAACTTTAATTTGATGTCATTTAACGTAACTCATTTCGTACAAATGATGTTTCGACATTAACTGCGGAATGCAGATTTCAAGCCTGCTGTTCGCGTTTAGCGAGGCATTCGACAAAATCCGATGCGGTACGCGCATGTTATTTGGCAATTGGTACCTACTTAAGTATATAAATGTAGTTGGGTATAGCCCGAGTAATGAATGCTGCGGGTACACCCACAGGGTACACCTAGGCCATTCCGCAGGTCTGCATGCATACACGGTTAAATTTGAATCACAGTTTTGCTAGAACAAACGTTGTTCAAACCATGGTCTACTACCATGCTATAGCACTAAATATGTTATTAAAACAAACAAATCTAGACGTTCTCAAATAAGTGTTATGTTGCTCAAACGTGTTCAAACATTAACCGTAACATGAAAGTACTCCATCTGTGTTGTTAGCGTGGTAATAATTTTAGACACAATACATGTTATTTTTTACTTTGGGAAATGCAAAATGCAACTTTAAATAATGGTTATTACGACTAGCAGATATTAAAATATGCACATAGATGTATCGTGAAAAGATTAGATTTAGACTTTTGCGGTGTTAACATCAATGATGTTTTTAACGAAATTTTTGATGATTTACAGAAGATGCTTTTGGACCTTAATGAAGCTTTAAATAGGACTTAGGATGAATGTTAGACAAATATTATGGTAAGTAAAGTACACATCTTTAGTAATTCAAATCTTTCTGTCAAAGTCGGAAATAAAAAGTTGGAGATGGTTGACCTGTATGTCTATCTTGGCCATATTCTTTCATTTGGCAAAGAGCATCAAACAAACGTAGATATCGAGAAGAATAAAGCTTTCTTTGATGACACACAGATGACATTCTGAAATCGGATAAAATGCCACAATGTCTAAAGTCACGCCTCTATAACCATTGTGTACTGCCCACCATGACGTACGGTGCTGAGACGTGAACGCTTATGGCTTAGACTTGCACAAAGTGCTGTGGGTGGAGCGCTCCATGCTTGGCATACATCTAGTAGACCGAGCACCAAAAACGACGAAATCCGAAGACGCACACAAGTCTTCTATATTGGAGATCGAGTTATGGAACTCAAATGCAGTTGGGCTGAACACCTAGTAATCGCGGTGATTACAAGTGGAGTAAGGCTGTGACCGAGGGGCGTCCAAAGACTGGAAAAAGAAGACTTGGTCGTCCGGCGACGATATTATTTACCATCGCGGGTAAAACCTAAATGAGGCAGGAGTGTGGAGATTAGCACAAGCAAAGGGAAGCCTATAGTAGCAGTGGGTGAAGTCGGGCTGTCGATGGTGATGAATGATTGCATTAACATTTTAATTAAGACGACGCGGCTTTTCAATAGTTACATGAAATAATATTTTAAAGTGGTAAATGTTACGCATTAGACCTTAATATATCAGTCAACGACTTATCTGATACGTCAGAAACCTATTTGTACAGTTCGGCGTCGTTCTAATTATCAAGTCAAGGAGTCCATTTTAGAGTGGATAAATCGAAAGTAGTAACCATTGTAACAGGAAGGTCTCAGATAATGGTCGGTGGGGTCCGCTGCGGACCCATTCGTTGGCACTCAAGGTCGTCGGTAGACTTGATGACGTAAACCGGTAATTCTACGCGGCAACGTGTGCCTTCTAAGGAATGACTGAATTTTGTTATTGTAAAAAGAGTAATAAAAAAAAACTGTTTTATTTTGATTTTTTGTTGCTGGTATTGAATGTTGAATTATTGAAGAGACAAAGGAAATCTCTAGAATTTGAACTAGTAACCAATTCATTCTTAGTTCTAAAAATTAAATGATGTTTTTTTTTTAAATACTTAAAAAACAATTACCTACTAAAACCTGGACAATATTAGTTGGTTGAAAAAAACTGTGTCAATTTAGTGGATACTAATACTGCCCGTGACATCACAGCAGGCCCTATCAGTCGCAGCATCATACTGAGTTAGGAGCCTTTTGGCCTTGTATAGGACATTCCGTTTCATTTTCCTTTTGTTACCTTTTTTATATACATAACTTGGATTTTTACTATAATAGATCTTCCTGTACGAGTTGCAATAAATACTTTTGCTTTCTATTTTTCTTTATTTATTAAATAATTGTTTAAAAAAAAGCTCTGGCTTCTAAAACTCAACCTCCAAGTAGGTCAGTACCTACCTAAATTATTATTTTTTTGCTACCTTTTGGTGTTGTTTATTTAATTACCAAATCTATGGATTTAATAACTTTCTTTTTCTAGATATGTGCCTGGTTTTGTATGGTTGTGATGAATGTTTACTGAATCTAGAAAAATGTTTGAAAAATTCTAAGCTTGTTCCTACTATTAAGAATGTAACTTTATACTACTAACTAACTAGATATTTAAAACTTTTCTACTAGTACACATTACTTTTTCAGTAAGAAATAATTGGTATTTCTAAGATAAGAAAACATTGGGTACCTGTATAATTAACTAAACATGTAAATGTGCATGCACAAAACAATAAAACTTGATACTTGAAACATGCAAGCTTAAGAAGTACAGACGCCAGCACATTAAGCTACACCTAACTGTCAGATTTTCCCAATCAACTTTGAACCTTAAGCTTTAGCGATAAAGTTGAAAATCTATTAAAGAAATCTGACAGATTGTGGTAGGTTGATGTGCTGGCGTCCGTACAAGCAAAGGGCAGTGTACTCACTCCAACAATACATTAGTTAATTGAGGTACACACTTTTCAAAACATAGAAATAATCTCTTCTTAGATTCCCTTGTATGGTGGATGGTTTTCAAAGAATTTTTCTTTTTTACAGGGGGCTCTTGTGTACACCGGATCACTAGATCCTGGCACATGTAAGAACCACCATTCAGCAAGCCTCGTTGTTGATGCATGCCAACTTAACACCAACAAAAAATAATTAAGAAAGTTTTAACAAAGCAAAAAATAATATCATGCCTGTAGTAAAAGCTTGCTGCCAGTAACAAAAGGCAAATAATAATAATTTGAACAGTTGCACTTTCGTAAATTCAAAACTTAATAGTTTGTTGCAAACTTTATTGCCTAGTTACGTGAACAGCTGAGTTGCGAAAAGTAAGTACAGTGGCTTGACAATAAACTATTACAAGTTTTAACCCTCCAGTTAACTTACCTTTTCAAAATAGTGCTCGTTTAACTGATAACTTATGGGTTCTCGAGTAGTGGCAGTGAAGCAGGTAAGTCGCGCACCGTTTACACTGGCTGAGCACCGCTGTTGTAAAATGCCGACAACTGAATAGTTGCTGTCTGGCTGGAACCTCGTCGCACTTAGCGCTCCTAGCAGACGTAGCTCACTTCGCGGCGAACTGGAAGCGCATGCGTACGTTAATATACGTCAATTATTCAATTTACAACCCGGGAAATTACAATACTTTTTGCAGAATGTTCGAAAATTTAAAATAGTAATTTTACACCTTCATAGGTACCTTCCTTCCTGTACACTGTTGCCCAATGAGTGACCGATTTTATGACCGAGCTCCTCTTTTATTCATTGTTAGTATCAACACAAAACAAAGGAAGTTAATAACATTCAAAGTTTGACATAATTCAAACAAACAGTAATTATAAAACGATCGAACTGTTGATTTGATTTGATTATTTTGATTAGTGAAGTGAATATAGACAACAAATAATGACATTAATGACAATGACAATCCTCATAATCATTATTAATTTGTTTGTTGAGCTGTACGTCAATTAATACTATTCTGGATCATAGTCTTTTGAGACACAGAAAGAAAAATAAGATTATTAATCCTAAGAACAAACAAAATAACCTTTAATTTAAACTGTAATACTTAATTAAAGGTAAGTTTTGATTGTTTATGTATTTGTTTTTCCTAATTAACATTTCAACTGTAAAGCAATTATTTATTTGCATTATTTTTATTAACACTAGATTCTTTCCAAAGATGTGAAGTTGTAAAGTTCCAAGTTGGTCCAACCACGTTCCATCGATATTACAATAATATTTTTTCAAGTAATAGAGCAACTATTTTTAACTCTCTCTTAGCTAAATAAAATTCCTTTCCCGATTGGTACTGCCTTTTACCGCCATCTATACTGAACCCGCAAAAACATGGCGGCGCGGAGCTATTCATTATAGTGTACTTTGTGTCTACAGTAGCGTAATTTTTCAAATAATTGAGCAACTATTTAGAACTCTCTCTTGGCTAAATAAAATTCCATACCCGATTGGTACCGCCTTTTACCGCCATCTATACTGAACCCGCAAAAACATGGCGGCGCGGCGCTATTCTATAAAGTGTACTCTGTGTCTACCATAAATATCCGGCTGATGTAGCTTCACACTTGCTTTACATGGCTTTACATTTTTGCCTGGAGAAAGAGTGGAGTTACAAAACAAAATAATGATGGAGATAGAGGATAGATGTCGAATATTGGATAAGGATAAATAATATCTAAAACGAGTGTTTTAGATGTGAAATTGTAATGTTTTTTTTTTATTTATTATCAGTAATATTTTCACCCGTAAACGTTTGTTTTAGCGTTTTCAATCTAACTACCACACTAACCACTGTATATCTCCTGAACACAGAAAATATACGACTGATGGCCAACCGACCTTAACCCCATTAGAGGGCAGTAATAATTAGATAGGGTGAGTGGGGGGAAGATAGAAAACGGGGTAACACAAAAAGTTGTCCATAACGTCAGACTTAATGCAGTTTTTGCAGTTATGACAACATTGTTAAGATCGCCATTTTGTTACGTTGCACATATCAATCAGCGTTTACCGCTTTGAGTGAATGGTTGTGTGAAAAATGCAAATGTCTGCGCAGTGACTTTTACGCAAATTAATCGAGTGTTTTAATCTTACCCCGTGTTCTGTAACTTTACTTACGAGGTGAATACGAATGTTTTATTGGAATATCTACTCATTATTTTTAATTCTTAGTTGTGTTATTACATCCAAATATGGCTATTTTTCGTATTTTAGGATTTATTTCAATTTTCCATCTTTACCCACCAATATTTGACGGGGTAAGAAGAACATTTAAAAGTTTCGACCTTACCCCGTTTTCAAAAGTCATACTAATAGTCAGATGTTCTCAAACTGTTCATGATAAGATAAGTATACAAAATAAAATAATCGGTACCTACCCTTTTATGATTTTATGATGTTCTTATAGAATATCGTTTATGCAAATTTTGAATGAATTAATTTTGTGTATAATTGATTAGTGATTACAAATATTATTATTATAAATACCAACTTAGGACTACCGAATGACTATTCAATAATTGCATTTTGTCAATTCAGAATCACCATGCCACGTAACTACGTCCGGACATCGGCCATAGAGAAAGTAAAACGGAAGGAATCTTTATAATATAATACGTCATAGTGTGAAAGAACAAGACATCCCGAAAAATCCGTGCCGAAGTCGAGATTATTATGTTAAGAATTAAGGTACAACTTCGTAGCCAACTGCAAGCAGCAGCAGCAGGCGACGTGTCGCCTCGACACTACTGGTTTCTATGTGTTTCTATGAAATACCTTCCGTAGCTAGCGACACGTTGTTTTCATAGAAATATATAGACCCCAGTAGTATCGCAGCGACACGTCGTATTCTGCTGCTGTCTGCAGTCGACTACGAACTCGTACCTTTAGATGTAATAAAGATTAAAATTGAATCTTTAAAGATATTGATCCTAAATATGGCAAATTAATGTAAGATAAGTGATTTGTTATTGCTTTTTTGCCTTTGAAGAGTCTTTTTATGTTTTTGTTATGGGCATGAAGCCATACATTTTTTTTTTCTAAGTTGTTGCTTGGATAACTATTTAATTTTGAAATATTTTATCTTTATGTCACTTTTATTTGTTACGTATTGCGCTACATTTAGACTCAGATGAAAGAAAAATGCAAACTCTCTGTTTTGTAATATCTCGGTAAGTATTAGGATAAAGTAAAATTAAAGGATATATTTGATTGATAGCAATGTTTTATTTTCAGTATAACCTTAAGCAATTAAAGTGGAAAGTTTGAGAACCTCTTTGTCAATCTTCCCCCGGTGGGGTAAGATTGAAATATATAAAAATATAAAAACGTTATATCTTTCTTAACTAAAGGAATTTTGACACTTCAGTCAGTTCTCAGTTTTTAGGGCACTTCAAACTATAGACTAGTGACCACCAACAGCGTCTGAGAATCATTTAAACGATTTTAGAAACTATTTCGATCTTTCCCCATCACCCTTTCATCTTTCCCCTGGTTCATTTTCGTGATAAAAACATTTAATTTAATTTTTTTTATGCTTTGGAGCAGATTTAACAGGATGTTATTAATATGATAGAAAAATATACTCTTTGCTCTTTACTCAAACAAATAATTTTTCAGCATAAGCTCATATGTACTGTTCTACAAGACTTCAAATACAACACTGCTCATCTCATCAAAAAACCGTTCGATCTTGCCCCCACTCACCCTACCTACCGCTCATACCGTATGTTGTGAGATGTGTGTAAGATGTTCTTGTAAAGACCTTACCAGGCAGATAGACGTGACGCTGGGATGCTTCTTGAACCTCTTCTTTCCAGCTCAAACCAGTAAGAGTGGATGTTTTTGTCTTTTGAAAGTTTTCATCAGCCTAATTTGCTTTTTTTTTAATCAGTAGCCTGGTTACAGTATTTTTATCGTTTATCTCACAAAGCGACACGCGCTTTACATGTGGTAAATAAGTGTACAAAGACGCTACCAACTAACAATCCTAATGGCGACACATCATTTCAATCACAAACCGAGGGAGGTAGAAAATTCCTAATCCATTGCATCATTATAGGTTTGAAAAATTCGTCTGATCAACAACGTAAATAACGCACTGCTTTGGTTTTAACAGTTCGACTACGTAGGCTGAACTGTTTAAATAAAAAGCATTGCCATCGATTGCAATTTTTGATTTTAGGTAGGTAATTGTGTTACGCTATTACGCCAAAGTCATACGTCATCATACGCAAAGACGACCATTCAGTGGATCCTAAATACCAGGAAACGACTACGCGGTAGGTCCAAAAAGAGATGGCGGGATGAGCTGAACACAGGGCCTGATTTACCCACAGGCTAACTAGGCTCAAGCAAGGACCGAGGGGGCGCTGAGCCACTTATTCACAGAATAAAATTTGCGCCTAAATACTAGCAGAAGAATCGCGGTTCGGAAATCTAGTAAAATATAAAAATTTAGTAAGTATATTCATGGGCTAGGCAGGACAGGCCCGGGGGAGGGGGGCGCATATTCATAGTTAGCCTAGGGCTGTCAGAACTCTAAATCAGGCACTGGCTGAACACGGGTAACAATCGCAGTAGACCGGGAAAAGTGGAAAGCGGAAAGGGAGGCCTTTGCCAAGCAGAGGGGCAACACAAGCTTATAGTACTTAATAATAAAATAAAAACCTCCGACTCAAACAGAAACCTCTAAAAACTAAATCGGTTTACTAGCCGTTATTTAAGAGTTTCATTAAGTAGCACCCTGGTCAGCCATCAGGTAAAATAGGACTCGTTGAGATACATTTAGTGAGTCCACATTCGAAGGGTTTACTAGTAGCTATTCAAGAGTTCCGTTCTCTAAAGTCCAGGAGGCCTAAAAAGGTCACTTTGGCAGAATCATAAAAGGATAAGTAACATTATTGAAAGTTACGAACACTCTCGATCAAGTGACCTTTCAAACAAAAAAACATTAAAATCGGTTCAGCCGTTTGCGAGCTACGATGGCACAGACGGACACAGATATACAGAATTACAGATACGCAGATACACATACATATTATACACACGTTAAACCTATAATATCCATTAAAATATACACACGTTAAACTTATAACACCCCTGTTTCTGTCGGGGTTAAAAGAGTGTGTTACGAAATAACCACGCTGATCTCTCCGAATCTTATTTGCTCTTACGCCGCCGCCGCGTCGTCGCTTCCTGATTAATTTTTGTGCATTTCAGAAACCGGGTGTTAAGTTGTCTAAACATAGCATTTTGTTTACTCACAAACCATAAGCAGGTATGACGGCGCAATACCCGCTGCAGGGACACAGCTGGTCATCGGTCCCGCGTCCACTTCTGTACACGGCCACGCAACCCGCCTTATCTCTTGTTCTCACGACATTTGTCATTGCCAAACTCTCATCCACCACGAAACCTTTATTATCCATTTTTCGTCAGGGCTATGTTAAAACAAAAAACTATAAGTAAAGTTTTTCAGTGTGATCCCCTTCAAAATGTCTAAGCACACTGTTAAATTGTCCCGAATTTGCGCACGACAGCGAACGCGTACCTATGCAAGTGACTGAATAGTGGATATTGATAAACACGCGTTTTATAGGCTTGCATTGTTGATCCAACATTTGGCAGTCATGTGGAAAATACTCGCCGTTCTCGATAATGCCTATTATACGCCTTAACAATATACATTGACGTCAAGGTAAATTACGGAATACCTACCTACCAAGTTTTAGCTGATGCTCTGATACATTAGTAGTAGGATAACGTATATTTCGCAAATAAAAAAATCCAAATTTCGCATAAACATAAACTCAATGTGCAAAATTTCGCTTTTATTCGCCAAAAACAATTCTCAAAATTTAAAATCACGTATTTATTTGCATAATCATTACAAGAATTTTATTACGAGTAACTAAATTGAAAAAAAAAGTTAAAAGCTAACATTGTGGTTATTTCTATGTCTCCTTGCCTTCGGTCATTTATGACAATATTGTAGATACCTACTAAAATATCTTTCAGCGTCTACTCTGTTGACTGGGCTGTGGAGGCCTTGCTGTATTTGCAAATCTAGGGTAAGTA
The DNA here is from genome assembly GCA_963855955.1 of Luperina nickerlii. Lineage (NCBI taxonomy): Eukaryota > Metazoa > Arthropoda > Insecta > Lepidoptera > Noctuidae > Luperina > Luperina nickerlii. The sequence continues at coordinate 9,036,989 of OY979662.1, forward strand.
CATTTTGTTGCTACTAAAATCTGTATGACGTCGACAGGAGTTTCTCACTGAACTAGATTTAGTAGCTAGCTCACTGGCTGCCTATGAGAATGAGCATATCCATCGAAGATCATCTCACTGAAGCGTTGAAGACATATTTTTATTCAAAATTTCGTGTCAAAGTATAGAAAACGCAACATTTCGCACTAATTAGTCAATTTCGCATTTATCGCATCTATTTGAGTGCAACACACAAGCTCATTCGTAAAACGAGCGAGCAAAGCGAGCCCACCTCGATCCAGCTTTCACACGAGTAAAACGAAAAGCAAGCCTTCTCCACAAGACAAGCGAGTGGAGCGAGCTTGCTCATCGTGTGACTAAACGCGCTCTGTCTAACCTAACCTGCCTTACCGGGCAAGGTACTTATATCCCAGCTATCATAATCCCTGGCTAATCGGTGCAAGCTTTTTACCAGTAACTGCCGCGGTATGCTCGCTTCGCTAATTCTAATCGAGCGTGGATGTTACAGTTCCAATCAAACCCTCACATATACGAGGTTTCCCCTTACTTCGTTCTCGTAATCTTGACGCATAAATTGCACAATGACAAGGCGCCGCCGACTGATAGACAACATTGCGATTTTCGATGCTTTTTTTTTAAGTTTTTCGGTATTACCCTAGCATTTGTAGGTAGCTAATAACTGAATTTTGTGCATTATGATGTACCTACTTACTTTCTTCGTTTGATGTTTGGTTTTACAATTTAATTTATAGCATATCTAATAGGTATTACATTATTTTAATTATTGTGAATGTGAAGACGATGTGGGTCATTTATTTTATTCATTTTATATTTTTTATTATTCTCTCCATGGTCTGGCAGTTTGAGTAATTTATGTGGCCTACCCAAATGTCCTTTCTTTGGTATTGTTCGTCGGATCGTTGAGCTCCTTAAGTCTTGAGTTGAGCTGCACGATTTCTGACAAATGCGTCCACTGACTGGACTGGTCCTCTCATCCCTGTGTGGTTCTTTCCTCAAAAGACCATCTCAGACACCGACCTATATGGTCTTCATACCTATAACTTGACCAAGATTATGTCTGGACTTTAAAAGAGACTATGACCTCTGAGTTTGTTTCGGCCTTTCTTCTCAGAGTAGTCAGATAGGAAACTCCGACCTCATCTAGTTTAAAAAAATTATGATTGACGTGTAAAAGTGTTTGTGCAAACCTACTTACAAAAATAAAATCATTTATCATTAGCTGGAAGCGAAATCTCATTTATTTAGGTACATAAGGCTAGTATAAAATCTTACGGTTTCCGATACTGCCATTTTATCTGCTCGCTCCCTTTGGCGAAAGCGCTAGGGTAGCCCGCGAAATTAATTTTTTTTTTTATGTTTTTTGCAATTTGCTGGTTAGTATTAAGTTGTACGTTGATTAAAATATGATTCACGACCGTAGGAAATATGTATTTACAGAATAATTAAAATCATTAGGCAGTTACTTATCGCAACTTTAAGACTGACCTCTATCATACAACTTGTTTAATACAGGTCATGGTACACAAAAGCAACAACAATAATATTACTGATAACGCCATCTATACAACGACTTACGCAACAAGAAGCAACCACGACCCTTATGTTCGTATCGTACAGTGCCATGATTCTTTGTAGTAGTTTCACAGATCCTTGATAGATGGCATTATGGGTATCGTATTAGACCTGTTTTTAGAATTGATTAAATATCTCGTATTTATAAACAAAAAAAAACCAGCCAAATGGAAGGCCAACATACGTGATAGTGTTCTGTACGAAAATCAATACGAATTTTAAGGAAATACGACATTGATTTTCCAACCGCAAGACAAAGTTTGTAAACCTTAATTTTAATGTAGAGCAAAACCAAGCAATGTAATGCAATTTTGATATTTTTTGTGCGATCTACACCTTATTGTTTACATTCGTGAATTTTTTCTGAATTTTAATTTTTAATAAGTTTCATTAGATTATTACAAAAAAAACTTACCTTTATAAAAAACTACTTTATAAAGTGCTATAGGTATAGCTTTAAGATCGTGCTTTATCTACCTTCCACTCCCAACTAGCATTTTGGTAATAAGAATTGGTGATAAAAGAGTTATTTAAAAGTGAATTTGGCAAGCAAGAGTGATACAATGGTTTTAGCAATTGGTGTTAGAGCACGCTCTAACCCCTTACAAACTCTCGATTGGGCCCACGTCTTATAGCGCTATAAGTAATATAATAATTTTAATGCTCACTCTTTTAACACTGAGAGTTACATAATAGTTATAGGGTGGCGTTAGTGGCAAACAATTTCTTGTATCTATAATGGTGGTATAATATAAATCTAGCTACCTCAAGCACTTTAAAGTCTGTATTATGGTTATAATAAAAACTATAGGTGGTACACAAGTTCTGAAGTCTACTGGTATAAATTTTATAGTAACATATTAGTTCTTTTTTAGGTCCATTTTTTTCTTGGATTTGCTTTATGTATCTTGATCAGTGTTGATTAGCAACTCAGGGCTGTAGCGTGTTTTCTTTTTCTATTGTTTTGCATATACATTAGTTCCAAAAGTGTTACTTTATTTCTCAAAAATGATGGCAAACTAAGGAGTTGAAATTAAGTGAATTTCAAGTTACGGATTGTCAATATCTCGATGAGTGAAGTTTGATTTCTTTATCACATGGCTAAAATTTATTGCGAGGGTTACTTTATTGAGAAAATAATATTTGTTTTGCGTCTCAATTTTGCAGGGCCTTAAAAATAAGTGATATTTAAAGTAAAAATAAATTGCATTTTATCATGCGGGGCATACACTTAATCTAAATTTAGATAAAAACAGGATACTGGCTGTCTTTTACATTCATTGTGTATTGTAGTAAATATTTTGCGTTTTAAAATGAGAAAATTAAACAAAATATGAGTTTTATACTAGTTTTTTTCTGATTTATTTTTAGGTTATGTTTGATTTAAAATGGTGTCTACTCCTTATTATCCTAGGTTCCTATTATTACTATTAATGAACAAGAAGTACTGGATGGGCTGTAGTTAGAACTATTGTAGCACTTGTTATACCAGAATAGGGTTTTAAATGTTTAAATTCCGTGTTATTATGGCTTAGAATAACATAAAAGTAAATTTGAACCCCACTGTAACGATTAGGGCTCTAAAAATAACTCCATAATACCAATTGCTATCATAAATAGGGGTTTTTGATTACTGAATTAAGTAGCTGTAAATAAGTTGCAATTAATACTTTTATAGCAACGTAGGTGGTAAAAATATTTTGCTAACTATTTTCAAGAGCTCTTGTCGGTAGAAAGAGTTATAACAAACTATAATATTACTTTTAGTAATTTCTGTTACTTGAATTTATAAAAGCAGGTGCTATGATGGTTGCGACTGTACCGTTTATACCTCCTTAAGTAATAATACGTTTCCTAGGCAAGATAGGTGGTATAAAACATTTACTTAGCACTCTTTAAGAACACTTGAAAATAGTGAGACTTATTAGAAATCCAACTATTACCTTAGGTACTTATTGTTACTTGAAGTTACTACACCTAGTGTTACTGTGGTTCAGCTTTTATCTTTTATACCTACCTTAGTCATATTATGTCTTCTTGTTACCGTTACTCATCTTGATGAGTTATTTAGTTATAGTCATGACCATTGAATAAACAAAAGTTTTACTGGGCGCTTTTATACACCCGTTAAACCAATACAAACGATAACAGAGGTGGAAATTAGCGTCAAAATGTTGGTTGGGCTTGATATAGGTACCACACGATGTGCGTGTGGTTTTTCTGTGTAGGTACTAGGTAGGTACCTACTTTCTAAGTTTAGACAGCACTCACTGACATCTTCAGTGAAGGAAAACATCATGAGGACTTATAATTAATAATCATTATCTGACTAGTTTTTAGGGTTCCGTACCTCAAAAGGAAAAACGGAAACCTTATAAGATCATTTCGTTGTCCGTCTGTCTGTCCTACGGTCAAGACCCTTTTTCTCAGAAAAGCGTGGAGTTATCAAGTTGACATTAATAGCAAATACTCAGGGCTGCAATCCCTTGAAGCAGTGAAAAAAATAAACTTCAAAGTCAACACAATCAAAAGATACGGGCGTTTATGTTTCGGAATCAAAACCTATAGGGCAGGGGTGGCCAACTTGGCTAAACCCAAGATCTACTGTTCACTGACGACACCCTGTGCGATCTACCAATTACATACTTCTTGAAATCTTAAATGAAACAGCATAGTTCATTCAGTACACAATTATGTAGTATTTTTTATTTTATTAAGAGGGAAAATATAACTCGTATCTGTCGTCAACTGACTGGCGGATTGACAACCGCCCGCGCCCCGCTCCCGCGTCCCACACGCTTCCCGCTTATTGTTGTCGCGCACCGAAAACAAAAGAGAGCTAATACTGCATCTAAAGTCTGTTTTTTAATCTCGTAGACTAAATTGACACATGCAAATGTCAAATTTACAAATAATGTTGCCAGCTCTTTTGCGCAGTGTTGTACCTACGATACCGGTTTGTTGAATCGTAACTTTTTATCTATAATAGACGAATTTAAATTTTATTCAAAGTTTTATTTTTAAAATTCACGTACGTACACACGGCTGCACGACGTGCTACAAACTGCTAGGGAAATCTGACCACGCAACGCCATGCGTAATCCGACCATTAAAAAAAAACCAAGATGGGCTAAAATCAAAAAATATTTCATATGACGAGACAATGTTAAAGCCCGAATTAAATGAAATTGCCCGAAAGCACAAAAAAGCCCAGGAAAGGTATGTCGTCGACGAGATGGCTGCTGAACGGGGTGTCACTATTTTGCGACTGCCCCCTTACCACTGCGAGCTAAACCCGATTGAGTTGGTCTGGGCTCAAGTAAAGGGGCATGTCGCTAAAAATAATAAAACATTCAAAATGAATGAAGTACGATGCCTTTTTGAAGAAGTGCTTCGTCAAGTGACCCCGCAGCGGTGGAAAGACTGTGTAGTCCATGTAATTAAAATTGAAGATCAAATGTGTCATCTGGGCCATATAACCGACGACATTACTGATAGGTTTATCATAGAAGTAGGTGGCGATTCTGATGATTCAGAATATTCCTCAGACATGGAGTCATTATCTGAATCAGATTAACGCGAATACCTGTAATTAAGTTATGTAATTAAAAATATATGTTTTACATTAATTTTGTATTATTACGTTTTAAATAAGTACCTACACATTATTTCAGGATAACGTATTGTAAAAAAACGATACTTGATTTTATTAACGCTAAGTTTCGGTTGTGCCACATCACTATTTAAGAATTGCAATAAACTGACAACACTCGTAATGTCAGTTTAGTCTACGAGATTAAAAAACAGACTTTAGAAGAGAGGATAAAATAAATTGAAAAATGATACAAGATGATGCGTGTAGCAGTTAGTGATTAAGTACGTTGCGCAGCCTGTTCTACGTAGGTATTTATATTTTTTTCCTTGCCACGATCGACTGGACTAATAATCGACCGGTTGGCCACCCCTGCTATAGGGTATAAATTTGTAGATACAAAAACAAAAAAAAAAACCCCGTGATAAACTATTTACATAGGTACTGTTAAAAAGTAATTGAATGTATGTTCCTACATATTTATAATCTGCATATTCTCTATGCTTCCGTCTGTCACTGTCACTGTAGAAATCTGTCTGTGTTCTCGTCCACGTAATTATTTTGTCCCCCGTTCAGCTTGTAATTTCAATCACATTTTATATAAGTAATCGTTGTATTTTTTCACCCAATATTTATAATTAAATATATGGAAAGTGATCCAGCTGTTTTAATCAACAAGATTCGTCGATCCACGCTGACCTCCCAACAGGTTATGGTCTCAGGAGAAAACACGCTGTGAGTACTGCGCAATTTTCAATAATTGAAACGATTAAAACATATTGCCAAGTGATTTACAATGTCAAGCGAGGGCGCGCAAGGGCCTCATGCCGCCTACTCATTTGACAAGCTGGACGGTGTGGCGAGCTACCACAATTGGAAATTTCAAATGAAAATGGCTCTAATTATGGAAGGGCTGTGGCCATGTATTGAGAGTACTGAGGGAGAGGAAATAACTCCTGCCAAAGACCGAAGAGCGTTGGCACGAATCTGCCTATCTGTAAGAAGCAACTGCATCCAGTACCTCAGGTCAGTCACCACCGCAAAACAGGCATGGGACAAGCTGAAGGACGTTTTCGAGGACAAAGGGTTGTACCGAAGGGTCCTACTGCTCCGGAAGCTACACAGATCGAATTACAACGACTACAGTTCCATGGGAGAATATATCGACGGGGTGATGACACTTGTACAGCAGCTTGCTGACATCGGCCGTGTCATCGAAGATAAGGAAGTAGCAGAATTACTACTGAGTGGGCTGCCGCAGGAGTTTGATGTTCTTGTTTCGAGTCTGGAGACCGCAAATATCCTGGAAAATCTGACAAGCGAAGCAGTGCGAGCGCGTCTTCTACAGGAAGAGTTCCGTAAGCAGAGCGACAACGGAGTCTCCGTATCCAGCGAGTCGTCCTTCGTGGTTTGTCACTACTGCAAGAAGCCGGGCCACGTAAAATCGAAGTGTTTTAAGCTTAAGCGTGATAACAAAAATAAAGGCAATAAAAAGCCAGTGCAAGCCTCCACGCAAAGTGAGACATTTTTGGTGTGTGCCCTAGCTGAGTGTATAAATAGTGCAAACTGGTTAATTGACTCGGGTTGCACATCACATATGTGTAATAACAAGAACCTCTTTACGTCTATGGACACTGCTTTCACAAGTAAGGTTACTGTGGCTGATAATAATGTATTGCAATGCAAAGGCAAAGGTCATGTAACTGTTTCTTTTGATAAGTGTTCTAGAACCATAAAAGATGTCCTCTATGTACCTAATCTCTCGGCCAATTTATTATCTGTAAGCAAATTAACTGATAAAGGATATTCTGTGATATTTAACAATGATAAATGTCATATTAAGAACAAAAACAAAGTATTAGCCTCTGCATCTCATATAGATGGTCTTTATAGGTTAGATTGTTCTGTGCCTAATTCTTCTTGTTCTCAGAGTAGTTTTGCGTCCTCATGCACCCTGCCTGGCAATGTACAGGAGCAGGAGAGTGCTTTAGCAGCTGGTTCAGTGCCAGTGGATGTCTGGCACAAGCGGCTGGGACACCTGAGTCTTCGTGGTATGTGTGCACTTCGTGATAATCTTGCTGAAGGTGTAAAATTTCACAGCAATCAGTTTGGAGATTGTATTCCGTGCATTATGGGAAAGCAAACAGTGAAGACCTTTCCTAAGGGTAGTACCAAGCGAGCTCAACGACTGTTGGAGTTAGTACACTCTGACGTCTTTGGTCCCATGTCCGAGCCTAGTTGGGGAGGAGCACGTTATCTGGTGACGTTCACCGATGACTACTCGCGGAAGACATATGGTTTCTTAATGAAGAACAAAGATGAGGTAATGCCCTGTTTTATCAAGTTTAAGCTTTTAGTGGAGAGACAGACAGAATGTTTGATTAAATGTTTAAGGTCAGACAATGGCGGTGAATACTGCAGTGCAAAATTCACCAATTATTTATCTAGTCAAGGGATAGTCCACCAAACCACTATACCATACAGTCCGCAGCAAAATGGTGTCGCAGAGCGATTAAATAGGACTTTAGTTGAAAAGGCGAGGACAATGCTTTCTGACTCTGGCCTAGGACCGCGCTATTGGGGTGAAGCTGTAATGACAGCGATTTATTTGAAAAATAGGTCCCCTACTGCTGCGTTGCCTGGCACCACCCCTGAGGAAGTTTGGACTGGTTCCAAAGTGAACCTTAGTCACTTAAGGGTGTTTGGATGTCGAGTATTTTCTCTTGTACCTGAATGTAAATGTAATGGTAAATTTAGTGAAAAATCTAAAGAATTTATTTTTGTAGGCTATTGTGATTATTCGAAAGGCTACAGATTGGTGGACCCCTGCAATCCTAAAAGGATTATTAAATCTAGAAATGTTTATTTTATTGAATTGACTAATAATGATAATTCTAATATAAAATATAATAATAATAATAATTTTTTAAATTTGGACATGAATAATAATTCTAGTAGAAATAATGATAATGTTGTTAGAATTAATCCGATTTTTTCTCAAAGTTCAGGCACTCCAGTGCAGGAGCCCTCTGTTGGTATTGAGGCCACCAGTCAGAGTGATTCTCTTGCTGAGGAGAGGAGCGAGTCTCCAAGTGTGGGGAAAAGCCGGTCTCCAGTTGAGGAGGAAAGTCAGTCTCCTGCTGTGGAGAAAGGTCAGTCTCCTGCTGTGGAGAGAAGCCAGCTCTCTGATGAGTCTGACAGCTCGTTGGAGGACAGGTGCCCCTCGTTGTGCAGTGACACAGAGGACACCGAGTTCATTCCTGAGATGACTGCCAGAGGTCGTCCAGTGAGGACTACAAGAGGTATTCGACCCAAGAGGTATGATGACTTTCTTTCTGATAGTTCTTTTCTCTCTCATACACCATGTTTTGATGAGCCCCAGTCTTATGATGATGCAATGGCTGATACTAATAAGACTGAATGGGAGTCTGCAATGAAAGAGGAATATAATTCTTTGATTAAGAATGGGGTTTGGACGCTTGTAGACAGACCATTGAATAGAAATGTTGTAAAATCGAAGTGGGTTTTCAAGGTCAAACAAGACGCGTCAGGAAATTTTTGATAAATTTAAGGCACGTTTAGTTGCACGAGGATTTAGTCAGAAACCTGGTGTGGATTTCGATAAGACGTTTTCACCCGTAGTTCGACATTCAACTTTGCGTATTTTATTCAATTTAGCTAATGAAAAAGATATGGACATTGACCATATAGATGTCACTACCGCGTTTCTGAATGGATCCCTACAGGAGGAAATCTATATGGAGCAGCCTCCTGGATTTGAAATTGATGATAACAAAGTATGTATGTTACAAAAAAGCATCTATGGTTTAAAACAAGCAAGTAGAATATGGAATGAGACTGTACACAATTTGTTAACTTGTCATGGATATTCACAAACACGTTGTGAGCCATGTGTCTATGTAAAAAGAAGTAATACTAAGTCTACAATTTTGGCATTATATGTAGATGATTTTTATATATTTAGTAACTGTAATTTAGAAAAAGAAGCTCTCATTTCATTGTTAAAGAATAATTTTGAGATCAAAAACTTGGGATCTATCAAAAACTGTCTTGGCATCAGTGTGCATAGAGATAGAGATAGAGGTACTATTATTTTAAAACAATCAGAGTACATTAAAAGGCTCCTTGTTCGTTTTGGCATGTTAGAATGTAAAGGTGTCTCTACACCAATGTCTGTAAATGATAAATTTGAAAAACCTCTTAAAAATAATGAGTGTAAATTCAATTATAGAGAACTGATTGGAGGCCTTATGTACTTAAGTGTATGCACTAGACCTGATATTTCATTCAGTGTGAGTATGTTGAGCCAATTTAATAATGATTATAATGAAAGTCATTGGTTGGCTGCCAAAAGGATCCTTCGTTATTTGAAAAATACTTTAAATTATGGTTTGATTTTTACTAAATGTAAAAATGATAATTTGGAAGTGTTTGCTGATGCTGACTGGGCGAATGATCCTGTTGACAGAAGATCTTATTCAGGATTTGTAATTAAGATTGGTAACAATACTGTCAATTGGGAAAGCAGAAAACAACGTTGTGTTGCATTATCCAGCACTGAAGCCGAATACTTGGCTATTGGCGATGCATGTAAAGATGTTTTATTCATAAAAAGTTTTTGTCATGAAATAACAGGTTGTAAAATTAAATGTAAGGTGCGTAATGATAATTTAAGTGCAATTAAGCTCTTGGAGAGTAGAGAGTGTCACAAGAAGACAAAACACATTGATGTTCGGTATCATTTTGTGAAAGATTTAGCGTACAATGGTTGTATCCATGTAACTTATCTTCCTACAGACAGAATGATAGCAGATATTCTGACTAAAGCTCTACCATGTAGTAAACATAAAGGTTTTATGTATGACTTAAATGTAAGAAATGTTTAATAGAGTTAAGCATGTATCTCTATCCTATGTGTTTGAATTGAAATGTTTTTTTATTTTTATGATAATATGCAGCTTAAGGGGAAGTGTTAAAAAGTAATTGAATGTATGTTCCTACATATTTATAATCTGCATATTCTCTATGCTTCCGTCTGTCACTGTCACTGTAGAAATCTGTCTGTGTTCTCGTCCACGTAATTATTTTGTCCCCCGTTCAGCTTGTAATTTCAATCACATTTTATATAAGTAATCGTTGTATTTTTTCACCCAATATTTATAATTAAATATATGGAAAGTGATCCAGCTGTTTTAATCAACAAGATTCGTCGATCCACGCTGACCTCCCAACAGGTACCTACCTACTTTGTACGCGCGATCCCTCGGTGCGCGAGTCCGGCTCGCACTTGACCGGTTTTTTCCTATTATGTTGTAGTCGGCTTCCAATTTAACATGATAAATAAACCGGAATACATACATAACATAATATACAATATTGTACTAGCTGTGCCCCGCGGTTTCACCCGCATAAGTGTCGATCCCGGGGGAATATCGGGATAAAAGTATCCTGTACGTTAATCCAGGGTGTCAGCTACCTCCATACGAAATTTTATCAAAATTGGTCAAGCCGTTTGAGTGTGAAGAAGTAACAAACATATAAACACACTAAAGCTGTAGCAAACCGTATGTATTCGTTACTGAGTAACGGGTGCGCGGTCTAGTACCGAGTAACGAAACGTTACACACGAATGCATTTCGTTACTCGCATTTTTCGTAGTACGGGCACCTATAGGTACATTGGTTCAGTTCACGTAAGTATCGTTATCGGTATATCGTTGATGCGTATATTATTGAAACATTTGCTGGTCGTATGTTTTACGCATGCGCGCACTTATTCGGTGAATTTAAAAACGTACGTTCTAAAGAGCGATGTTTGTTTATGTTTATTAAAGGTACCTATTGTGTGTGTAGACGAAGTTTTAAATTAGATGAGAAACAAATAAACAAGGTAAGAAAATATTTTTTACAAATTAAAAATATGTAAGTATGTGTTTTTGTTTTTTTATTATCGCGTATTTAAACCAATTTTAAATTTAGTAGATTCTAAAAAAAAAAACGTAAAACCAATTTCTAGATTCCGTCAACAGTTTACTTGTAGTTCTACAGTTACCTATTATAAATCAAACTAAATTTAGTATAACTTTAACACAACACTGGTTCAAAATACGGAAAAATGCACCTTAGGCAGCTTGGTATGTAATGTATGTTTTCTACAAATTACGAATGTTGCGATGACGCCGCGACGTCATACTGTACGCGTACGCAATACGACTTGATTCGTTGCTCTAACATAACATAGCATGTTATGAGGTATCAGAAGTAACGAGTAACGTAACGATACGATAGTAACGAGTACTAATTTATATAGTAACGAATACATACGGGTACGTATTATTTCGTTACTTTTACACCTTTAAAACACACACACAAACTTTCACCTTTATAGTATTATTATTATAGTGTGATCGGATTGGCGACGTCAGAATTAATCGGACTTAATTTAATTTCATTTTATTTAATTTCGGCAATCCGCCTTGAGCATGCTCGTGAGGCTCGTGCCTTCTCTGTGTGTCCTTTGCCCTGCTGTGCAAGAAACAGGCTGGAATAGGGTAGTTGACTAAGAAAATATATTTAGTCCATCAGTTAGATTACTAAAAAATATTGTATACGTATTTTTTCTTTTGTCTGGCAAACAAAAAATTACGAAGATACAGCGCTTGGAAATTTCGTATGACGTCACGCCGTGCTACAAATTTTAGCACGTTATTACGTCAAAGCCCCCCACTCCTGAACTTTGATGTGATATATCTTTGTAATTTTTTATCTAATTGATAAAACAAAAAATACGTGTTCAATATTTTTTAATAATCTTACTGACGGACTAAATCGAATCGATTTATTTTTACCCAGGCAACATCCCTATTGGGTGGGTACACTTATTATAAAAATTATTTGTTATCCTCTTACGACTATCTTTACAGATTTTGGAACTAATTCGATAGTGTGGCTATCAACTACTATTAGGAATCTGGTACACACTCGCATGTATTGGAGTGTGTGTGTGTGTTAAATTTTCTAATGTTAGCATTAGAAAATTTAACATTTAGAACAAAAAATTCCAAACGCCCATAACTTTTGACTCCTTGTCTGATCGGATTAATACAGGTTGGACGTTTGACAAGAAATCGTTTTTGTCCTACTTACTGCCGTAGGAATAAAACGTTTAGGAGACTGTCCTTATCTTCTTGAGTAGATAAATGCCAACTGCGTTCACAGATTATGGAAAAATGGTATAAGTAGTCTGCTAGAAAGACGTTGATTCTCATATTTTATTTTTACGTTGCCGATCGATTCAATTTCGTATATAAATTCAAATAAGTACACATTTGGGCCAACTAAAATTAGAGTACTTAGGTACTAGAAAAGTTCGTGAAGCGCAAAAAAAATTCCCATACCTTCTTATCGACGGCCTTTTACGAAGTATGTTATTCCCCATTAAAAGAAAGGCGTGAAATTATATAATGTATTCGTCATCTGTCTGGCTTTCCCAACTTTTTTTTCCATCTAAGAGTCATCTTCCGATCTAACTGGATGCAGTTGATTATTAGTATTTTTAACCGACTTAAGAAAAGGAGGAGGTTCTCAATTCGGATGATTATATATTTTTTTTACATGGTGTGATTGCCATCTGATATATATTTTATTAATTAGCCAAGAATATAATATAAAGTATACGTCCTTTAAAATAAATAATTTGGGCTTACAGGACCTAAACACAAAAAACGCAAGTTTTAGAAACAATAAATGTATATGATCGACTACAGTAAACAAAATCAGAAAAATATAAGAAATTCTTCAGGAAATAAGCTAGGTAGATAGTGTGTTGAAAACATAATACAACTGATTTGATACGAAAAAAAAAATCATGAAGATACCTCTAAAAACTTTCTTTTTACAATAAAAACCATACTAATATACTTACATACAAACATTCTGATTTTTTGTCAGATTATTCTACAAGCAACATAATAAAATACTAGTGTTTTAATTTTTTAGTCCAAACAACAGATTTTTTGTAATTAAATAATTGCTTCATATTTTGCAATATATTACCAGCGTTGTGTCATCGCGCTTTTCTTTCTTTTCTATGCAGTCCGACAGTGACCGCGCTTTAGGTCATGTATTCCCTATGGGGTATCACAGCTGAGACAGGCCTGGCTACTACAATCTGTCAAATTTCTTTGATAGATTTTCAACTTTATCGCTAAAGCATAAGGTTCAAAGTTGATTGGGAAAATTTGACAGTTTCGGGTAGCTTGGTGTGCTGGCGTCTGTACCAATACCAAAATGGATGCTGTATGAATACAGGTACCTACAGTGCGTCTTCTTAAGTACTATTGTTATCATTATTAATTAACTAGGAACTAAACATAGTTCCAACCACAAAAATCAAGTACCTATAATCTATACAAAAATAAAGTCAACTTACTAACTTTATTTTTTTTTATAAAACTTTTAAACTGGCAAATACGTTATGTAAAGTAAAACCCATAATCGTACCAACAACGTCTTGACTTTAAAGCTGAAGGTTACCAAAATCTACCAGTAACACATACTTTATAAGTCTGTTACCAGTAATACTCGTACCTATAACTTCACATTTACACATACTACCTGTAAAAACCAAAACACAGAAAGGAACAATTATGTCTACATCAGATACTTAGTACGCTACGTCAGACCAGGGACTTACCAAGCCGCTGTGCACCTAATAGGCATCTGTTTACTCCGCAGGGGAGCACGGTGCACACTAGCTCACATAATTATGTAAACAACATGTGTGATACATTCAAAACTAGTGTTGTAAACAATATTTCAGTATAACGTATTCAGTAAATAGGCAAGGAGGAAAGTTATGAAGCGAATTTATGAAATGGATCAAACGACACCAAGGGCCGGGCAAAGTGGCGGTGGGTATGCGGCGCAAGACGCGAGATGTAGCGGGTGTGTTGGACATACTCTCATTATCAGAATTAGACGATTACTTTTAGGTACTTACGGATACTGCTACAAAAAACTTTTGACGCTCGATTGATGTTGACAGGGAGACGCTGTTAGTAAACATTTGTGCAATTGTTTTATCTTTAATTAAAATGTAGTTATTTGTTGTGGTTAACGGTAATAGAAATAGGTACATGCTCTAAGAAAATATCAACTGTCTACCTATTGCAGTTCTTATGATACAGCCGGAAGGACGGACAGCGGAGGCTTAATGCTAGGGTCCCGTTGGCACTATTTGGGTACGGAGACCTAAACAGAACGTGTTGGTCCTAATTTTGGACACGCACTGACGCACCAATATACTGTATATCTACATCTCGTAGGTAGTAATGCCAATGTTTTAGTCTTTTCGTCTTAAAGTTGTTCAAGCGTTTAGCAGGGTGGACGTATCTTGTACAGCAGATCGCACGGCAGCGGTAAACTGGTAACACTTTGACCTTGAGCTGTCCTAGCGTAGTACGGAGTTTCAATAGAATGCAGGGCCAGCTAAAGGCTCCTACAAACAGGCGCGACACGCGATATAATCGCTCGCAACACAAAGGCACAGCTCGTGGCGCGACATGCGGTGCCTTTGTGTCGCGTGTCGTGTCGCGCTTGTTTGAAGGAGACTTAATAGGTACTGGATTTGTTTACATTGCCGAGCGACCTACTGTACCTAATTTGGTTTCACTGGGCAAGGCTCATATTTGTACAAAATTACACATAAATTAATACCTACATGGTGAAGGAAAACATCGTGAGGAATCCGACATGTCGTAGAACCAAAAATTCAAAGACATGAGATATTTAGGATACGCACTGGGCCCGTGTGGTGAATTACATTACAGCCCACTCCCTCTCACCGAGATGAGGCCTGTGTCCCAGCAGTAGGAACATTATAAAAATAAAAATCGTTTATTTTGGAACAAAAACAGATAGGTACAATCATAAAAATTGTGAAAAAATGATAACTGCAAAAGTTAATAACTGTGGCGCAGCTATCAACGCCCGGCTCCTAGTGAGAGGGTAATTCGTTCCAGATAAGATAAAAATATATGTATATAGGTAAGTAGTTAAAAATAAAAACAAAAAAAAAAACAAAGACAATAAAATTACGGGCATAAGTGTAGTGTGTGACTGTGTGTATGTGTGTTAGCGTGTGTGAGTGTGAATGTGTTACACTTCCACAAGTTTTACAGTTGCATCATATGTAAACGATTTTCGCCTAGTAGGTATCGAGCATTTTCTTGCATTTATAATTGGTATAAGAATAGATTCTATGTTGATCGTTTTGTTAATTCTATTGTATCATTTTGAGCTTATGTAGGTACAATGACGACGTGGTGCTACATTTGTACAAGGTCACATCGCATAGTCGATCTAAACGGCATCTACTGTTAAATCTGGCTGGTTCATAGGGAAGCTGGGTATGTTTACGTAATATTACATGCGAAACAAATAGCTGTCTGACTGTTAGGACCTGGCAGAGAGAATACAGGGAGATTGTAGAAAAGCGTATAGGTTTCCTCGCAAGGTCTTTCAGAACTGCTCTTTGAGCTCTCTCAATGCGTAACATAGAAGTCTTATGAGTGTCACCCCACACAGTCAAGCAATATCCCATCACTGACTGAGCCAGTGCAAAATATACGTTAATTCAGGTCATGAAGTCTGCCGCAGATCTATGTTTAAAAAATATATACATATATAAGCTTCTTCAGGCGTGTCACGACTGAGTCAATTTGTTGATGCCATGTAAGTATGTATGTCATCTTATGTTTAATAGTTGCAGTACGTACTATTTGAGGGCAGTCACAGACAGTGTCAGAACTGGAGTTTGCACAAGTATGGACTTGGAGAGCAAAAGGAGTCTGGGGTTGACCTGACTTATTTAAATAAAAAGTAATGAACTTATTTTTATCGATATTTATAGTTAACAGATATGTAGATAACCATTTAATGACAATCCTTAGGACTAGCTCAACATTTCTACAAGTTTCAGTCCAATTGCGGTCATGAATTATTAGAGTTGTGTCATCTGCGTAAATTACTATTTTGCAGTTAGGGAGAGATGGCGGACACAGCTCATTCACATGTAAATAAGAAAGAGACTCGCGCCAAACACGCTGCCCTGAGGCACACCAAAGGTGAGCATCTCCCTTCTACTTACATGGTTAAATGTTTAATGGTTATAGGCTGATTATGTACTCATGAATAAAACATAGGTACTAAATTACATAAAGCTTTTATCTATGTCTGCTTTTGATCATAGGTTTTAAGTGTATGTTAAGCAAAAAGTTTATTCAGTAGTAGGTATATTAATTAGTAGTCAGATAGTTGTAAAATTATTCAATTAAACCCATAAAAGTAAACAGCAATGGCCAAAGAATCAGCATCGCCATATAATGTGGCAATGCTGGCACGTTGTATGGGCATCCTGTTGACAGCGATGCGGACGAATTTTTTGATGCCCTATGATTCTCTTCCTTCATTTTTAACCCCCGACAAAAACGGAGGGTGTTATAAGTTTAACGTGTGTATCTGTGTGTCTGTCTGTACCATCGTAGCTCGCAAACAGCTGAACCGATTTTGATGATTTTTTATATATGTACATACATATTATTAATTAATATGATTTGGAGTCTGTTAGCTTACTCGTGTATATTATAGAAAATAAACTAATAACCACAGTATCCTTACATTATATTATAATGTAAGGATATTGTGGTTGATAGTTTATTCATAATCATAATCATTTTTTTTTTGTGTAACATAGGTAGTAAATACAGTTCTTAAATTAAAGTTCATAGGTCGCTATGTTATGCCAATGAATTATTATAATGATTATTTATTACAATACTTTATTAGAATGAAGTATTGTGAAAAACCTTTTGTACCTACTGATAAGTTAAGGATCACAGATAGCTAAGTAACTCGATTGATCTCAGTTTTGCATACCAAGTCTAAAGTGGCCTGTATCCTAGATCTCTTGTATTTCTTCATGGTATTAAAACGCTACCGCTTCTTTCGAATTCCCAGTAGTGTTATCGGAGGCGTCGGCGGGCCAACTTCAATCACTTTGCCCCAGCAGCCGGCCCCGGCGGAGAGGTGAAACGAAATGCTTGTCCAGCACGTGATCAGGGATGAAATCCAGAATGTCTGGAAACGTCTAAATTATAAACTTAATTTCCGGGGGAACATGAACTCTTTCAGTTCGCGGTACTATGAATAAATAACAAAAAATTTCAAAATAAACAGTACCTAAGCTTTGCAGATAGTTTATTTAATTCTAGACTGGAAAATTTCCGTTTCTGTTTTTACGAGTCATTCCTTGAAATGTGTCTACTGCTGCGCGAATTACGGGGACGCGCAAAAATTACCGAGGACCTGCCAATTTGGGCACTTTTCCTACCGCAGGCAATTAGCCAAAAGCTAGTAGAGCTAGCTACTAGAAGAGAGTTGCTGAGCAGCGAGCAGCGAGTGTGTTGTTCGGATGGTTTTGTCGCTGGGCTTAACTTTATTTTATCTTAACTTTATTTTTGTATAGATTTTTGTTATTGGAACTATGTGTAGTTCCAACCACAAAAATCAAGTGCCTAAGCAAAGTAGTAGTATCAGTCCAGAATGAGTATGGTGAAGTAGTTAGGTATTCCCCAGCATTGGCAAAAAGTAAGTTACTGTTAACAAACAATTAAAGAATTTTATAATTTAGGCTACCTGTACCTACACCCAGTCCTCTGTACTATGTGTACCACGCAATTATACCTCATCATCTGCCTAGTCTTTTCCCAACTATGTTGGGGTCGGCTTCCAGCCTAACCAGGTGCAGCTAAATACCAGTATTTTACATGGACCGACTGGGCGACTGCCTATCTGACCTGTACAACCTGTACTGGGTAATACGATACCCCTTGGTAAGACTGGTTGTCAGACTTTCGAGCTTCTTACTAAGTAACGACTGTCAAATGACAGCCGGGACCAACGGCTTAACGTGCTTTCCGAGGCATGGAGAGGTCTCGGTATGTAAAGATGGTCACCCATCCACAGACCAACCGCGGCAAGCGTAGCTTAACCTGATCGATCGACGTGTACGGCTGTTATTATTTAGCCACAATACCTATGCGTTACAAATAAATATATTTGAATTTACAATAAAATATTCTATAAAAATATAAAAAGTTGAAAAAGCGCCATCTAGTGGCGAGTAGCGTATTAAAGACATGAACGTACTGTAAAATGCAACGGTTAATTACCAGTTTCGGAATTCTAGCATTTGATTTATCCTAAAATTTTTGCATAATCAGCCTATAATGTTCCCACTGCTGAGACAGGCCTCACTGAGACCCCTTATTACGTATGAATTATACAAATTATGTAGGTACCTACTATTATAAACTATTGTCATGTGTAATGCGCTAATTACTTACTTAGGTAGGTATGTATATTCTACAAGTTTCTAAATTGTCATCCTCCACGAATAAAACACAACTTTTTCTTTAAGAAACTGGATTTTAACAAGACTCAAGACTAAGAAGATTAGAAAATTAAGCATAATGTATCATTTGCACGCTGAAATTAAAGGCTTAGAGATCGTTGAAATTATGTTCAAAATCTTTCTGTACCTTATTTACGTTACGCAAATATGATAATGATATAATAATAATCGGATCATTTTGCTATTAGCTAAAGGTACCTACCCAGAGGCACTCGTCTATCGCCGTTTCTCTCTCAAGTTAAATAGGATCTTATTCTTACTATCAAAATTGCATTAATATTTAATTAGATCAAGGTAAAATAACCAAATAGCCTACAAGCAGTTAAGTACTTAACGTTCGATGATGCCTTTAAGTGCAGACAAACACCGCCCCGAACTCTTCTGTCTGAGTTGTAATACTTTATTCATACACCATGTCCACCGATCGCGCCATGTGCACGTCTATCGTAATAAATGCAAAACGACACGTGCCGACCACAGATATTCCGAGTTCGGCACAACACTAGCTGGTGTCACTAGTGCTGGGCAAATGGACTACGGATTTATCGACCGTAGAAGTGTGATATTTAAAAACAAAATTCGGCGCTGCTGGCTATTTACAACCGTCGGTATCCGAATTGGCTACCAGCGGTTATATAGCGGAATTATAAAAAAATGCTATACTTAATTGTTTTAGTTAGGTTAGGATATTATTTTTTATTTTAATTTTAATAATTTGTAGTTTATTTAGTATTAGAAGTTTGTAAGTACATAAATTAAAAAATGTATTACTGTGTGTGCTTCATTCAGTTAAAGATTAAATCAAAATATTATGATTATAAATAAAGTAAAAGTACCTTATGTATTACTGCAGCTAACGTTGTTTATGCTAAGATCCGACTCGTGTTAGGTCAAAGTCCGAAAACGCTCATTGTGGGAAAACAGGCCAGAATGCGTTCTGGCTATGAAAAATGGCCACGATGCGTTCTGAGCCTTATTGATGCAACAACGACAATATCGACAGGTTCTCGTTGTTTACTTAAAAATCCCTGTTTAACTTAAATTGCATTCAATATTATATAAGTAGGTACTAAAGAAAATAAGATTATAAATAAAACGATTTCTGGAAACTTTCAGTCTGTTTTCAGCCTAGGAGGCTTTTACTTTCACGTTCTATTTTCATCCCACTTCAGCACCAAGTTCAAAATACAGATATACAGATTATTATTATTCAACCCGTTTCACAAATTCGAATTAAAAATCACCTTGTGTTGCACCATTGCGTAACGTTCGGTTTGGGTATATTTGAGATTTTGAGAACCTATTTATGTTCGCGGAGTTAATTTAGCACCAAAAAAGCTAAAACTGCAATTAAGTACAGGTAGAGGAGTTAATTAATAGTTAATTTATGTAGTAGATTGTGGTGTAGCCGCATATCGGCTTTCAGTTAATTAAATTATAAATAGGTACTTTAAAAAATAAATATTAAGTTAATTATTTGAAGTTTAAAACACGACAAATCCACACACGTAACTAAAGTTTCAGAAGTTTGCAACTTGACCCCGACCGTGTTTATATTTCAATAGGGCGTGTAGGGATGCTACCGTACGATGCGTCGTGGGTGTGTAGCACCCCTACGCATTCTCTATGAGTCGCTACAGCATTTCGTAGACGCCTACGAAAGGGTAGTTCCACTTCCAAGCTACAGGAAAGCTACGTGCGCTACGCATTTGCTACGTGTGTGCTACGATTTGTTGCCTGGGCGTAGCAAGTATGATGAAACCTCGTTCTGTATGAATAAGCTGACATTTTTTATTAGCGCCGTCTAAAATAAGAGGAAAATCACAGATTGTTTTCTTATTCTAAACAAATTCTACACGATGTAAATACAGACAGATATTTAGATACTATTTGATTTAAAAGGTTAAGTAAGTACACGCTTACTTTATAATGAGCTTGATTTGATGATTTAAGGCTCCTACAAACCTTGTCCAGGCGCGACTTTTAATAAAGAGCCTATTATGTATTTTTTTTAGTGTGACACGACATCCGTGAGTGTGACCCATAAAAATATAATTTATTTTTCTAGCGTTGTGCTATTCAAGTGAAGTTGGCTCTCGTTAATGCAGAAAGTGTACTCCTGGACACAGTGCGTTTTGTTACTATTGTTGGCCCAGTCCATACCACAGTGAACACTGGCATCACTGGTACTTATTGCATTCTATTTGCAGCAGATTTTTATTTTTCTTCTTTGTTCACTGTTAAGTCAATCGTATCAAATCCCATTGGTGAAGGATTGTATAGGTTTTTTTTTTTTCTGTACTAAAATACCAATCTGTCCAATCCAAATCCAATCCCAATCTCTTTGATTATACCTACGTAGCGCGTAGTGCAGCGAAAAAAAGAAAAACACGGACTGTCTTCGCCATATTATGATTCATAATGTTATCCTGTTATGGTTCTGCCAAAGTGGCATTTTTAGGCTCCCAAAAGGCCAATTCTCGTAATTTAAAACGTTCAAAATCTAGTCGCAGTCTCGTCTCAGTGACAATCAATGTCAAAAAATTGTCAAAAATGTAGGAAAATTACAGGTATTTTTGACAGATTGAGACTGAGATGACTGTGACCGTTCTTAAAATTACGAGAATTGCTCCTCTGATGTTGTCGACTATTCTACCAGTGACAGCGTCATGTGGTGACGGCAACACAGCAAGGTAAGCCGTCGAACTTTCAGCGGGATTGTCCGAAAGGGTTACCGCTGGCTCGGAACATAAAGGGCGAAGGAAGGAACACGGGTGGGTTTTAGTCAGTAAGAGTCTGACACTCCCTTCCGCTCCACCCAGAGCGGGAGGAGTCATATGATGATTTCCCATCCAGAAGAAAAAAAAAAAAGCCGTCGAACTTTGCCTTATATGGTAGTTATCAAGTTGCTGAAAGGACAAGAGAATGATTGTTAGTAAACATTGTTTTTGGAAATGGAACGAAGTTCTTTAACGGAGCTTGCGTAGGAGTAAAAGCGTTGTGTACACTAAAAAAAAAAAGTCGCATGGAACAACTTTTTTTTTTTAAGGGTCATTCTGAGAGAGATAATAATATAGTTTTCATGATTTTCGAGGGTGCTGAAGCCAATAGTGAGGTCAAAATGAAAATCCAAAACGGCGGCTACAAAAATTTTCAAAGTTTTCGTCGTGGATATAAAGCATGAAAACGTCATGCTTTTCGAGGGTGCTGAAGCCGATAGAGAGGTAAAAAAGAAAATCCAAGATGCAGCTGCAATTTTTCTTCATGGGTGTCGTTTTCATGGTTTTCGAGGGTACTGAAGCCGATGATGAAACAAAATGAAAATTCATTTTTTCATTCATTTCATTTTGACCTAAAAAATTTGTGAAACTGCAGTGTTTCAAATTTTTCGTCATGGTTTTCGAGGGTGCTGAAACCGATAATGAGGTCAAAATTAAAATCCATGAGGCGGCTGTACTTTTACTCAACACTTGTAAAATACTGTCAAAAATATGTCGTGCTTGAAACATGTATCGTATTGACGATGTTTCAGACCTGCATGGCTATTCACAACCGTTCGATACGTTTCCGTGACGAATCGAAGATCAATCAAGCTCAAAAGAGTCCTAAGTCTGTTCACAAATTCAAAACCCGAAAATTTTATCAGTTTAAACCAAATAGTCGACCACCATTCTTCCAACAGCTTTTTGCTGTCAGAGGCAAGGCAGATTATAAGCTTGTGATTACAAAACCCTGTTGATTTCGGCCAGGTACTTGGCCCAACCGCTCGGGCTTTTAAAGTAGACACCTTTTCTTTTTTTTCCAGGGTGGAACATCCTCATGAATGTCCGCCGCCCTGGGGCGGGCGGGCGGCGGGGTCTGTTAGACTCTTACTGACTAAAAACCACCCCGGTGTTTCATCTCACACCTACGCCGGAGGTCGAGGGAACGTACGATCCTTCCGCAACCCCCGACTGGTGCCGGCCCGCCGCTGCGGGCCGCGTCGGGTCAGGGGGGAGTGAGGTGTTTGACTCCCCCCGCGACGTCTAAGGGGGGCGCGCGTGGAACACAACGCTCCGCCACCTCGGGTCAGCCTGATGTTTGGGGGTCGACGGACGTCCCCGAGTCCGTCGCCCCTGCACCCATTTAGAGGGCCTGGAAGAGGGCGTTGTCCACCTTCCGCCGACGCCGCCTGCTGCGGCCCGGGTGAGTGGACGAGATCTTCCTCTCCCTTTCCGCAGCTTCCTTCTGCGAGACGACCGTATCGCAGAAAGAAACCACTGCGTCCCAGGACTCTTCGCTACCGACCATCGACTTGACCACGGCCGGCAGCGACAGGTCACTGCCTACTTCTGAGATGAGGGCACGGCGCGGCTCCTCCCATGCGGTACACTTTGTCAGCTTATGCCACGCTGTGTCCTCCCGGCAGTCGACGCAGTGGTGACACCGGGCGTCCGGCTCCATTTATGCGACACAGGTACTTCCCGAAGCAACCATGCCCCGAGAGCACTTGCGTCACCCGAAACGACAACTGGAGCCGTGCCTCCTCCCGAGCCAGCGCTTGAGTACCGGCCGGACCGCCTCGATGATGCCGACGTAGGGCGTGAAAGCCTGTCCCGCCATTCCGCCAAAAGTACACACTCTCACTTTAATCCCCGGAGTGTTTCGGCCAGTCAAGGGGCCAGATCAACAGGCATCAGGCAATTAAAGTCGGCGTTTTATAATACTGCCACTATAAAACCCTGTGCGGATGGTGAGACGGTGGAGTGGGAGGTTTTATTGAATGAAAACAAAACAAACATTTCTGCAGATTACATTTTAATGGAAGACCTCAAGTCTACGTAAATTTAGAAATTAAAGTTAATTTTGCACTTTTATGAAAAATCTACTATCAAACATAAGAATGTAATTATTTTAGTTTTTATTTTTTTCCACTTGGTTGTCCTAAATCAATACTTAGGCTTATATTATGAGGCCTTTTGCGACCTCTTTTGGCTGTTTCTTCATTAGAAGGGCGTCCAGACTGAATTCAATTTCCGCCTTTTATACCTCTTTGAATTCGTCTTTCAATAGAGTTCGGTTGGACTCTTATCTTTTTCACTTTGTGAGCAATCTTTTTTTGTTGTATACAATTTACCAGATGATGTGGGCTCCTTAAGTTTTTTTTTTAATGGATAAGAATTTCTTGTATGTGGTGTTGTTCAAGTTATTACAGTCGTTTTTTATAACATTAGTTAGTCTTTCAAATTCAGATTTAATATCACTAGGCTATCGCGACTGCTTAAGAGTTTTAAGATCTACAAATCGACTCTTGCTTAGTGGATTAAATTTTGCGTAACGCTCTGGGTTTTAGAGTAAACATACCTGCTGCAGTACTATTCCCTGTTATAGACAAACAGACGCTGGCGGAGTCACTCGGGCTTTTGTAGTTGGAGTAAATCCATTGATCTACTCTAATAGCCTGTTGGTTTGGGCCATAATGTTGGCTCAAACGCTGTGAGGATTAAAGTGAGCGTGTCTTTTTTAAAAGTCCGAGCAGTTGGGCCGAGTACCTGACCGAAATCAACAGGCTTTTGTAATCATGCATTATAAATTGTGTCATTTTCGATTTGACATGCTGTCGAATGGTTGTGAATAGCTACGCTCTATTTTTAACTATTATGCTTAGCTTTTTGTACTTTTTTTAAAGTTTTGTACACAATTCATATGCCTAGCCATTTCCTAACTATGTTGGGGTCGGCTTCCAATCTAACCGGATGCAGCTGGATACCAGTATTTTACATGGAGCGACTGCCTATATGACCACCATAACCCAGTTATTGGGTAATACGATACCCCTTGGTAAGACTAGTTGTCAGACTTTTGGTCTACTAACGATCCGTAACGACTGTCAAAGATCCACAAATGACAGCCGGGACCAACGGCTTAACGTGGTTTCCGAGGCACGGAGGGTATGTAGGGTTACTACCCTATATACCCTCCGTGCCTGGTCCGTGGATGGGTAATCTTCACATACTGTGAAGATGGTCACCCATCCGCGGACCAACCGCGGCGAGCGTAGCTTGATCTGATCGATCGACCCGTGCGGCTGTTACAACTTATAGGCAGCCCCACAAGTTTTGTACACAACTAATCTTTACAATTTGTTTAAGATGTAAAATATAAAAGAAACTAGTACAGAGAACATGGAGGATGTACATGTTTAAAACATTGGTGTAAAAGCGAGGTTATAGAATAAAATGATCATTTGATATACTAAAAATACGCTTCGATTTTGGCGCAAATACGAAAGTTCTATTTTAAACCGGTACCGGTAAGCGAAACTTTATGAAGCCGTTTTATCAGCGAACTAAGTCTAAATAATAGACAGAAGTAATCCAATATCTATCATAGTTTTCTATTGGCGAAGCAATTTTTTGAAGAAAAGAAAACAAAAGAGCATAAAGCTGTTTTTATATGACAATCAAGAGAAAACAAACTTAGATGGGTCTTAATAAAAGTACTTAAAATGAAAAAATCTGTTAAGTAATTTGATATCAGGTTTCACGGTTCAGTCTTTCCTACTTCAAGTAGGAGGTTTATTTAAACCCATTTTTTCTTGAAGAAGCTTTTCTTATACCTAAACATGCTCAATTTTAAAATAACTCGCGAGTACCGGTGTCTACTTACCCGTCTGTCTGTCTCAAGACGAATTAGGGTCATCCTAGCTCCCCAAACATCAGCTGTCACTCATCTCAACTCCGTTTAGTAATATGATTATCACTGTATTTTTTCACCTTCCACATTTATTCTTTGGTTTTCTTTGCGCTGATCACGAATACTTTTGTATATGGAATCAGACATGTGATCTCGACAGTTAACGAAACATATTGTATATTGCTTGAGCTTGCTTTCACCAATTAGTTTGCCAATTAATCATCATCATCATTTGTTTAGGTTTTTCCCAACTATACATATGTTAGGGTCAGCTTCCAGTCTCATCGGATGCAGCTACCTACCAGTACTTCAAATGGGGCAGCCGCATATCTAACTTCACATCCCGATAACCAGGTAATTAAATTAATTATTATTTATGTTGAAACCTTAATTATGCTAAGCAGCCATCAAAGGAAAGTATCTTTCGAAGTTTCCTACGTCGTAACGAGCCGGCCGGTTTGTGCAGCCGGCCGCTGCCGGCTCCGGCACCGGCGCTCGTACATCACACGAAACAGTTTCTGCACACTGTCGCCGCAATGAAGGAAGTTTCCACAAAATTTAGGTGTCCTAGCGCCCGGAGACGTTCGAGACAGCTAACACAACCCACTTCTAAACAATTTATGATTTCATAAAAGTTCTGTTATAAGTGGGGGAGGCGTTAGTGACTGTAATTTCATGGACGAGCTTTCAGAATGGGTGCAGGGTGGCGCTCTGTGCAGGAGGCAGCGATTTGTGGGCATTGGCTGCTCTTAAACTGTAAGTTATAATATTTAGGTATGGGGAAATGCATGCATAGTAAGTTACAATAGTAAGTTATTTTAACCTACACGTTACACCCCAATTTCAATATTTCGAATTGGTATCTATTGCAATACCACATCAATTAGTCAGATAATATACACGTGCCGCATCTGTAGCTATTATATGACATTGTATTGATAGATATCTGTTACTAAATAATACCGCGTAGACCACTTACGGTTTATTTTTCGGCGCTTTCATGGAAAAACGTACTGTTTTATTGGCTTCCAAAACATCTGAAATTACTAATGTAAAGATTCTCAGAAGCAAGCGCTCCTACAATTTCCAACTTTTTGTTGAAAGTGTTTGCGACAGCAGAAATAGAATGACATTTTAGTTTTTCAGTTTCACAATTTTGCCAATTATACTTGGAGTAGGTATTATATGAACAGGTGTACTAAGGATTCGGCATTTTTCGGAGCGGAAATGTGCGTGGATTCCGCTCGTCTATCACTTAATTCCATCCTGAGATGGTACAAGTGGCGACCATCTAAGTGGACACGGTGGTTCCTCTATTATTCAAATATTAGTCTTCGGGCACGGCTTCATTATACTATAACGAACGCTTTCATCAGTAGGTAGGTGTTGCAATTCTGCTAAAACAATGGAACTTTTTACGTAACCGTTTCTTTATTATGTTTATTTACCCTGTTTCAGTTAACTGTTATTTGAAGCACTATTGTTAGTGGATGTTGTTGTGTAACCATTGGGGTGTTTAGGTAACTGAAGTTCGTTTCGAAGCCCTTCAATGTATGTAGTTGATATTCAACTAGGGGAAAGAATTTGCATTGTACGAGTACGTTTTGTACAATATTAGAACGGATTGTACCTACAGTTTTGTTATAAGTAGATATAATGACAAATTTTATGAAATTTTCAATTAATACACACACGTGACACACGCAAGCACGGTGAACTCTATATAGACGAAACGTTCAGGTGTGCAGTGCACAGGTAAACACGTTTGATTTGATTTGAATGGAAAGTCGATCGCCTTTTACTGTCACGTATTCTTGAAATGAAGTTGTAACCTGTATTTTAGCCTACTCTTTTTTTTAATAATAAATATTTTTATTTCATAAAAGTGACAACATGGTTACAGATATTAGCTTTACAGCATATAAAGTAGAATCTCAAACAAAGGTCCCCAGTTCCCAAACAAGGTATAAACCTGTGACTTGGGAGTCAGTGTTCCTCCATTTTAAAAGTCATTCGCATGTCGTTGATTGTGTAAAAGAAAACAAAAAGGCACATTTTTAAAGATTAAGTACAAAATTTAACAATCATGAATCGTGTGCGATGTTGTATTGTGAGAGAATGTGAGTGTTTGAGGGTGTGTTTGTGGAATGTTAAGTGTATGTATGAAGAGAGATGTTTGTGTTGGACTATTGAGTACCTAGGAGAGAAAAGGAGATTTTCAATGTCATCGTAATTTTTATCCATCAACCACCCTTTCACTGCGATTTTAAAGTGCAAATTAAGTTTGTGTATCGCGAGCAGTTTATTGATCCTGTGATCCTGTTATACTCTAAGTAACCAATCATATTTGATTACTCTGATTCATAATCATCATGTCTTTATTCCAATTTATTCGAGGTCGCAACATGTCTTTTCTTAGTCATCAACACCCTTTATAGCCACATCATCTTTTACACATTTGATTACTCTGATTATGAAGCGGAATAGCGTTTGTCAATGAATACCTAAAATTCAGCGTTTGGTCGCAGTTGGTTGTGAAGGAAAAACTATTGGGATAACTCCGCCGTCTGATGTCACCGTCGTTAATCTCGGCTATTTCCAAAGCCATCCCCATAGATGCATTGGCTTAAGTTTAAAGCTTACTATTAGTCAAAAATGCAGCACAAACGTACCTATACAAAAAAGGCTGAAGACATAATCGTAGAAGAAGTCGCCGACTAGGAATAGTAGTTTATCTTTTACCTAAGCACCAACCTGACCCAGTTCGCTTAGAGTACTAACAGACTAACTCTGGTTCCGTGCAGAAAGTAAAGTTGGAACTGCACTTTCGGTACGTACACTACGTACTTTTACAACGCGTTGAGGGACTTCGGCGAAATAAACAGAATGCACTAGAACTACTGGAAATTATGCAACGGGATGCGAGGTACAATGATTAGGTTTCTATAATAGGTCTTTGCACTACGCAGTAGCGTAGGCGTTGACCATGTGCAGCAAACGTGAGGGGGCGCACGCTAAGTTTAGTTCCCATAGAATTCAATCTTTAAAAACTGGCCAAGTGTGAGTCGGACTCGCACATGAAGGGTTCCGTACCACAAGGCAAAAACGCCGAAAAAACTCGTTTGTTGTATGGGAGCCCCCTTAAATATTTATTTTGTTATGTTTTTAGTATTTGTTGTTATAGCGAGCGGCAACTGAAATACATCATCTGTGAAAATTTCTACTATCTAGCTATCACGGTTCATGAGAAACAGCCTGGTGACAGACAGACAGACAGACGGACAGTGGATTCTTAGTAATAGGGTACGGAACCCTAATAAAAATGGCTTCCTTCAAAGAAGGCCTCTGAAAGGAATTATTATAAAAAACTAACGGACGGTTGTGTGTCGGTAAGAGAACCTTATTACCTACCTACCTTAGGCATTTAAGCAACATCAACGCTAAGATTAACCAACAAAAATGAGAACCGATCTAGGTATATATCGCTGCTTAAAGAAAAGCGTGTTTACACTAAACACGCTGACACACTGTTGGAAAGTCAAGTCACAGTCTTCCAGAGGGCGCCGACCAAACGTCGACCGCGCAGTGGCGCCCTCATTGTTTCTTTGGTTATTTCTTTTATTTTAGAATGAAAATGCAGAAATTAAGCACGTTAAGTTGTGCTCCACAAGATTATACGTTAATATTATTATAAACGGTAGTTTTACGTTGTTTAGTTTTATTATGATCACTAAAACGGATAATAGTGGCCACTATTTTCCGTTTTAGTGATTATAATAAAACTAAAATAAAGTAATCACTAAAAAGGATAATAATGGCCACTATTTTCCGTTATAATGTGTATAATCTTGTGGAGTATGTACAACTTAACGTGCTTATTTTCTGCATTTTCATTCTAA
This sequence comes from Luperina nickerlii, assembly GCA_963855955.1. Taxonomy (NCBI): domain Eukaryota; kingdom Metazoa; phylum Arthropoda; class Insecta; order Lepidoptera; family Noctuidae; genus Luperina; species Luperina nickerlii. The sequence continues at coordinate 9,066,242 of OY979662.1, forward strand.
AATAAAAGAAATAACCAAACAAACGATGAGGGCGCCACTAGGCGGTCGGCGTAGCCTTAAATTCAATCTATAAACATTTAACAAGCCTGTAGAATAATAATGCAGTTTGACAAGGTGCAGAATATAATAAAAATCTATCGCAGTTTAATTTATCGTTCTACTTATTTCCGTACACTCATAAAAACAATGAAATATCGATAAGGCCAGAGCAAATTAAATTATGATAGACGGCCGCTTCAATTTGCTGCCGAGCATTACTCATTTCAAATTAATTGAATTACCTAAGTCTTCAATGCTAACTATGATGACTACTACTCGTAGGAATATTTTAAAGTCTTTTGTTTAGAAAACAAAAGAGCTTAAAAACCATAGCTTGCAGACTTTACGAAATAGGAAACTAAAGATACCTGGGGGCCTAAAAAGGCCAGTTTGGCAGAATCATAAAAGGATAACATTATGAATCATAATATGGCGAAGACAGTCCGTGTTTTTTTTTTCGCTGCACAATGTAGGTATAATCAGAGAGATAGAGATTGGATTCGGATTGGATTGATTGGTATTTTTGTAAACACAAAAAAAAATAACTGAAAAATCCTTCACCAATGGGATTTGATTCGATTAACTGTCCATTACGATTCATAATGTTATCCTTTTATGATTCTGCCAAAGTGGCCTTTTTAGGCCCCCTGGTCGGCTTCCAGTCTAGTCTCGTCTCAGAAACAAACAGAATAAAAGAATAACATGATACCCCTTGGTAAGATTGCAGGCTTTTTGTTGTTTTGTATCGTCAATATTTTAGATTAAGAAACTAGTGGCGCCCTCTAGCATAAAGTATGTAATACAAACCTTTGAATAAAACGTTAGTTCTTGTCTGTGACTCAAGCGTTTCAATTATTAGACTTTTGACTAACGGCTGTCAAAGATCTACACATGGCAGCAGGGACGTGCTTTCCGAGGCACGCAGGGGCCCCGATATGTAATGGCTGGTCACCCATCCACGGACCGACCGCGACAAGTGTAGCTTTCGCAGCGATCGAACCGTGCGGTTATTACTTATCCACGTGCCTTAGGTATCTACTATAGGCAGATATTACTATATAACTATATTTTAAAAGTATCTAAATACTAAAAAGCTATCGAATGCCTCTCGGAAATTAAAAGTCGAAATAAAGAGACCGCTCAATTAGGTTGCGATCTAAGATAGTTACCTATTTCGTTTAAAAGTTGTTACGAGTACCCCGACATCACTTGCATTGTAGACACTGACACCTCTGACCCCGAAATATTCCTGTTATCACGACTGACGTTCAAATTCTAACCAATTCTTTTTAATGCACTATCTACCTACTTTCTGATAAAAAAATGGTACCTATCTTTACTTTGTAACATGTTGTGTATCTAATATTATAAAGTCCTCTGATAATTTTAACAATTCACAGCGCGGGTTAAATAAATCATTTATTGGTTGCGTAGGTACTTATTTTTTATTTAGATAAGCTAAATATTTTATCTCCTTACATAATAGTTTATCTTTTTTTATGTGGATACATCTCTGCCTAACCCTGCGGGAATTACATGCGTGATGTTATGTTTTTTTGTGTCTTAAAATATTTAAATAACTTACAATATCTGTCAGTCTTTTTAGGGTTCCGTATCCAAAGGGTGCCAATAGAACCCTATTACTAAGCCTCCGCTATCCGTCCGTCGGTCTATTTGTCAGCGATCTGTGTCTCATAAAACGTAATAGGTAGACAGTTGAAATTTTCACAGAATGCGTATTCCTATTGCCGCTATAACAACAAATAAAAATAAAATAAAGTTATAAATTTAAGGGGGGAACCCAGTTGAACCGCACCCCTGATAAAATAGGGTTACAACTCGAAAAAGTAATTAACAGGAATTTTCAGGTTGTTTTTCAGGAAAATTGAATAACAGTTTTTGTAAGCATGTATAATTTTGATCACATAATAATAATAATAGTCTAAGAATAAAGATTGATTAACAAATCCGTGAGATAATTTTCGATTTTCTAAAAATCCAGGTCTTTCGAGTTGTAACCCTGTTTTATCGGAGGCGCGATAAAAGAAACGTGTTTAAAAAATATATATTATGTCTTGTTAAATATTGTACGGACTCCTTCGTGTGTCACTTGACCGGTTTTTTTTTTTCAACATGCTGCAAAGTTATATAAGTACATCTAAGCCTATTTACCATAACTATTTAGGCATGGATAACATCAATAATGGGCCTTTCCCGGTGGAGGTGAAGCAGGTCAGAACAATCTTCATGTCATACCTAAATAGAGTTCTATAATATAGTTGTTCAATTTAATAAAATGCTTGTACATAACAATTTTCGTGATGCACGTGAGGTGACGCAATACTGATGTTTCCTTATGCATTAGGCCTGACATTCTCATCAATCAACAATAAGTACCTACCTACTTGTTGCATTGTAATAAAACCTACCAATAAACAAATACTCGTTACAGTAGCCGACTACACAATAATGTCTTAGGATATTGATTAAATACATATGAAAAATGTTTTGAAAAACGCACAAAAATCACAGTCTACGAAGTATGCCAAAATGATTAATTTATTAATATGGTAACATTTCACCAAAATAAATCAACAGTAAGTATCTAAAACCGGTTGGTATTTAGGGACCAAACAAACAACAACTCCGATCTGTTTAAAAAATCATCTCGTTTGCGTCATTTTGATATAATAATTTATTAAAAATGTTTTCACAACTTGGCAAGTTTTGGGTAAAAGTGGTACACGGCGCGAATGACGATCACGTCATCGCTAGCGTGGCAAGCACGATGAGGCGCCGCGTCATCTAGTCCGAACTCTGATAAAACAACATCTGTCTCGTTTTATTGCTCCTCGTGTTCTATGTTAAAACGAGACGGCAAAAGACTCACTCCGATGTAGCGGTAAACGGCAAACTTTATCAAAAATCCAAGTTGCCGGAACCTGGCTCAGTTATACTCCGGTCGCAGTCGGTAACGCACGCGTTTTCTCTCTTGAAACCGATATAACTTTTCGTAAGTTCGCCATGACGTTGCCATGCGTATTTGCGGTTCTGGCTCTAGTCGGGGCTACCTTCGCGGGCCCTGAGGTCACCGAACTCAAGGTCGACGTGGTTGGCGTCCCTGAAGAATGCAGCGTGAAGTCCAAACACGGCGACATGCTTACCATGCACTACACCGGCACCTTGGACGACGGTCACAAGTTCGACTCCAGGTACGTGAATATTTGAAAGCGAACATTTTAGGCTGAATAGAAAACCAAACTACATACTAACATTATAAGCAGTAAGCAAGGCGCAGTTCCGTGACCCTGACATTAGTGTTTAAGTACCGGGTAAGTTTGAGTTTGTCGCTTTATCCTTAACTTTTGAACAGTTTCCAATATTGTTTTGCCAGCAAAGTCATGTCTAAAATAAGAAAACGTATGATAATGTGTTAGTTATAGTAAGTATGAACCGATTAATGTTATCGCGCCGTCGGTTCCGGTTAGTTTCTGCTATGAACGGCTGTCGAACGTCATCGGAGCGATGACCCGTTTAAAGTGTAAAAAACTATGAGGTAAATAGCGCATCACTAGTCCGATAATGTTAATTTTAGCGCCGTAAGCTGTTATTCGCCATTTTCATGAATATTTTATGGTTATTTGTTACCAAGTTTTGAAAAATTCGTCATAAAATAGGGAGATAACGAGTCTTGTGAACAAAGAGTATTAAACGCACTCTTAATAAAAATCACATCTTATATGAAACAAAAGTACTATGAATCAATTCGATACAGCAGTACAACATAAGCAAGAATTTAATGTACTTATAGTGGTAAGTGTTTGAACAGAATGTGTGCTTAGCAAAAAATATTGACTACTACTATATGTCACTACAGTTGTTTTACTTGTTTGAACACCTGCAACAAATTAAAACTATCTACATACAGGGAATTATGCCTTAATTTAGCTTGAATGTTTGTTTAGGTAATCTGTAACTTATTAATTTTAATAAAAACTAATCACAATGTTTCTTGTTTAAATATAATTACCTACAAGTTTTTCCGTCCGATTGGTTTCAAATAATTAAAGTTCTGAAGAACTTTAATTATTTGAAACCAATCAGTTTTTTACATTATTTTTATGCTGCACTTTACTAGCTTTCAATCGTAAAAGTTTCTGCTATTTTACTCTCCCGTCGGCACCACTTCATCTACTCTAGTAGGCGGTGGACACGGTAAAAAAAGAAAGCATAAATATTTTTACGTATAAAATCGTATTATTTTATACATAAAAATATTTATGCTTTCTTTTTTTACTATTTTCGGTTTTTCTACTTTTTATTACTATTACTGCTACTTTAGATAGCTTATATTCGGGCGCAGATTATTTATTATTAGCATACTTAGTGAGCTAAATAAAATTAAGCTATTGGCGAGAAGTCCAAAATGTTGATTGACAAGCCGAACTAAACCAAACTTTCATTCAACGTTCATTTACCACCATTAATTACAGTTAATGTCAATATTTTTTGCTAAGCACACATTCTGTCCAAACACTTTACACTATACATATTTAAATTCTTGCTTATGTTATACAGCTGTATCAAATTGATTCATAGTACTTTTGTTTCATTTTGATTAATCCTGCCGCACTAATATAACATTTTTAGAAACAATAAAAGTTTATGATCGACTACAGTAAACAAAATCAAAAAAATATATGATATTCTTCAGGATATATGCTAGGTTGATAGTGTGTTCAAAACATACTTGTAATACAACTAACTTGATACGATAGAAAAAAATCATGAAGATACCTCTAAAACTTTATTTTTACAATAAAAACCATACTTAATATACATACAATCATTATGATTTTTTGTCAGATTATTCTACAAGCAACATACTAAAGCACTGGTGTTTTAATTTTTTAGTCCAAACAATAGATTTTTCGTTATTAAATAATTGCTTCATATTTAGCAATAAATTACCAGCGTTGTGTCATCGCGCTTCTCTTTCTTTTCTATGCAGTCCGACAGTGACCGCGCTTTAGGTCATGTAAGCCCCTTAACGCTTTATTAGTTTAATTACGAATATCCCGTGGCAAGCATTTATTTTAATAGAAGAATCGTCACCCGAAAAAACTGATATAGGTAACTTGATGTCACACAATTATATCAACAAGTGATCGATCATCACCGCTCCGAATTCACCCACCGCTGCGTTTGATCTGGCAGTAATTAAAGTAACCTCTTTGTTGTCACCTACCAGTTAACTACGTATAGACTGGTTTTTTAATATCGGGTTTCGTTCGTTCCCCTTGCGACGTCTCAATAAGTGTCATCTACACTTCACCTGCCATCATCTTTGCTGCACTATGCAAGTGTGCTCCCGATTTTCATGGAAAACCCACAATCGGATCTCCATCGGCTACAAACCTTTGGTCGCCTTTGTAGCTGAAAGTTTCGACATGGATACGGTCTTGTTAATTAATTCTGAAGACTGAAGTCTTCGTTCATACGTCTAGCTGACATACCACAAAGATATAATAATGCAGTCGCCTAGAATTGTTTGTATGTAGACGACTTTCCTACAAATGGTGAATTTAATTAAAATCTTTTAAGAATAAATAGTAGTAGGTTTGAAAGTGTTAACCATCCAATTTGAGGATGAATAAACAGGATAAACTGATCACAGGGAAACAAAGACAAGAGTGTGATGCCTTGATAGTCCTGCAGGGTTCAGGGTAATACGAAATCCTGCCTTGCTTATTAAAATAAAGTAAGATTCGAATCAGTAGTAAAAGAAACATAATATTTCATCAAACAAACTAAGCCAGGATCAGACTAAAGAATACAGAGAAAAAAAAAACAAAAAAAAATAGGTTAAAACTGGTCTCAATTTTTTTTTGTATTGTTCCATATTTCATTGCTCAACTAACTCAGGAAGATATACCTAACTTTGATGATGGAGATGCATCCAACACGTTAGCATGTACTACGTATTGACTTTGCACTATATTCAACCTACTGTTGACCGTTATGGCCTCTGGTGGTTTTTATTGATTTGAACATTTTATTAAAAACATTCTGCTTTGCGTGCTATCTTTTATTAGGTAAATAACTTTAGCTTCATACGATCTATATCTATAACTACTAATAATAAAAAGAGGTAAGTAAAACTTCTTTTTGTTTGTACATACAAACACATATAATATGTAGGGGGTAATCTCTGGAACTACTACCAACTACTTGTCTGATTTGAAAAACTATTTTTGCATTTGATAGCCCAATTCTTGAGGAACGCTATAGGCTATTTACCAGCACGCTATGACCCTCAGGAGTCGAGCAAAAAGAAAAAACTCAGAAAGAACTCTAAGCGTAAACGAAGTAATAGCGCTGGCAGGTCTTCTTCTTGTTAGCGTGTCGATGGCAAAAATAGAGTTCTTGTTCAAATTCAGCAACGCTGATAGCATTCGCTGACGCAGCCATTAGGTCCTCACGTGTGCAGGTGACAATGCGGTGCAAGATGGGAAATGAGCCATTGTCTGTGGAGAGACACTGCATACACACCGGAGGTCAGAGCCTTCCATGAACTCCCACTTGTGGAGGTTGTTCTTGCTGCGGCCTTCTTGTGTACGAAGTCTATTTGAGGTTTTCGGACAGATGATGTGATGCCACGGGGTCAGGGGATCAAGAAATTTTACGCTAACGAAGTCGCGGGCAGAAGCTAGTCTTAAATACTACGCTAAAATTATTTCAACAAAACATGCTTCTTATTCACGTTGTCTTACGGAGATTGTAACGAGTAATTCGTGGCTGCACAGAGAAACCTTAATAAACATAATAGAGTTAATAGAAATATGGTAATCAGCTCGTCCAACTTTCTTAAATCTGGGTCTATTGCGCTTCTCGTGAGCTCTTTCTTACAACATTATACAAATTAGAAATCTTGTTAGTGATATGACTTGGGATGTTTAGCAAAAATATTAGATATGTACTTGTCTCCTGTCTCGCTGCAGTAGTCATTAAATCTTCAATACTTCCCAAATCCTAAATTTGTGCAGAGATCGAAAGCATTAATTCGCCGGCGCAATAGTATTCCGCAGTCTTTCCCAGTGTGCGGCTGCGAGGAAGCTAGATATTGTTCGCGCTCACGGAGCCTCCTCAGATCTTCGTATGTATACGAATTTCAGGCGTGCGATGTGATTAACTAACAAAACTTGAGCTTGTTTCATAAACCGGGTGAAACTTTTGTTATTACCGTTTATGGGTGTGCGTGTAAAATTTACCGTTTAATTATATACCATCTTAACTTATTCGCGTTTCATGTAAAGATTTTACTTATTTCAATTATACTCAGTGGAAAGTAACGTTCCTTCCTACGGAAATGCCTGCGGTTTTCCGTCGCCGCTACCAGTTTCTGGCATTCATGTTGAAATCGATATTTTATTTTCGCTTTTAAGCATTATAAAAAATACATTTCACTCGTACACATTACCTACCAAGTCGGTGTAGGTATGAGGTTTTCGTAAGAGGCACATCACCCTGGCTCTATCAGGCGGCGTTGCTCGCTTGAAGCGTAATGAAGGAATCTTGTATGCGATTAGGATTGTGTTAACTATTCACGTATTTTTAGCGATTTTCCTGTTACGGACGATTTTGTGTGACTTTCGAGATACATTTATACTTTGAGGCTTTCGGTAAAGCTCTCTTATATATATTTCAATTTGCCGACTTTGCCGGTTTTATAGAGTAATCTAATAAAGAAATTTATAGTGAGCGACTCCGTAATTTATTTCAGTACGGGCATTGTAGTAGCAAAGTTTAGTAAAAAGTTGGACTATCTCTCAGATTATCATACAATATGGAGGAGAGTGTTCTGGTTCGTCCGAGAGTGTCGGCCGCTAACTTTTTTAATTGTCTCCGTGGAACACACCACATGGGAGGGCTAACTAACGCTAATCTGTGCTGTTTTTACCGCAACAAGACCGCACCTGGTTTCCCAGATTTACAAAATCTTACGGTTCTTACGTGTGTATACATGCAAATATAAAATGATTGTAAGTCTACGAAGCTTCTACTTGACACCGTTGCAAGAGAAAGCGCATCTGATTATTTAAAACAATGGTGTAATAGCGCGCAAACCAGCATCAATCTTGATCTTGTAATACGCAGTACATGAACAGAAACCCGCTATTGTGCTGTGTTTACAAAAAAAAAAACTCTCTGAATAATCAGTAACCGTGTTTGATCCGTACGATACGTTATTCGGAAATGTTTAACCATGAAATTGATGAAACATGGATCGTGTTTCTCTTATATTGTGACAAATACTCTTTATAGTGATAGTGTTTATTAGGTAAATGGTAAACTGGCGTGTGTTTATATATACCTACAATACAAGATTTATCATGTACTGTACTTACGTGAACATATCCGCCACATTGTTTTAAAGTCACTCTTAGGAGCTCTATTTGATCGGTGACCGCTTGTTTCATATCTTGACTTTAGCCCCTGTTAAGCATAACATAAAAGTATAATTAGCCTATAATGTTCCCACTGCTGGGACACAGGCCTCCTCTCTGTGAGAGGGAGTGGGCCGTAATCCACCACGCGAGCCCAGTGCCGGTTGATAGATCGCATGTCTTCGAATTTTTTGTTCTAGCCCCTCTTACCGCAAATTAAGTAAGACTCGCTGTACTAAGTCAATCAGTATCAACCGCGAGAAAGCCATCTGCATTATCGCGTCATATCATTACCTCGGTGCGCAACTATGTGGCGCTACAATTTAAGTTGGCTACCGTCGGAGTTCATCCATCGCATGTAACGAGGCGCCATTCCAAGTGTCCCCAACTACGTTACGGTTAATAATAGGGATTATGACGAGCCTCCGCCCTCTTGACGAGCTTTGAGGTTCATAAGGATATGCATGGGCATAGTCATCTTACACCCAGAATAATTTAGAGGAAATTTTTATATAGATTTTTAAGCTAAAAATGTCGCATCTGTCAGATCGAAGGACTGGGAGGATGCTTAAAACTATTGTTTTTGCTGTTATACCTAATTGTAGGCAGCTAACTGACCAACCAAACCTTGTCATAAAGTTGATCCGATGAACACATTTTAATGGTTTCCCTTTCTGGTTACCACTTTAGTTATAGCCTTCAATGATCCGGCTGCTATTGAAACAGAAAGTTGAATAACTTGAATTGAAACTTGAAAACATAAAAATATATCAATGTAAGACGGTTTGAACTAGGAAAAAACCTTGAACTGTTAAAAACCTTTACATAACATCACGCCTGTATCTGCACCTGCACCTTCGTCCAATTTGTTGAGGACACTAATAGAACTCTTTCATACGAGTATTGTGGAGGTGTAATACCAAGAAGGACATGATAATATATGGTGACCTTTTTGGTGATATTCTTCAAAAAGGTCAGGTGCGTAGTGCTCGCAACCGACGCGACATGCATGTATGACCAGATGTATGAACGTAAACGAGTCCTAAAAAGTATGTAAGGATCGTAGCAGATGGCGTTATGTAGGTTCTGCCTAACCTCATGGGAAGAAGGCCTCACTTTATGTATGTAGGTAAGTGGAGGTGTTAGTTAATTACTTGACCTTGAGAAAGCGAAGGCAAATGAAGATATTCGTGTTATTAAATTGCAGCAAAGTAGCAGACAAGATTATTATTAGAGAAAAGATATTATATTCACTTCATTCTTTTGTCATTAGGACTCGTCCGGAGAGCAACTAATTAATACCCAGATAATATTTAAAAATCAAACCAATAGAAATTTTACTAAATATCTGCCACGGAAGTGGGTGAATCAGGCTCTTACTCTTCAATAGGAGAAAAAGTTGTTGATTGCTTCAAGGGTTCATATCAGATAGATTACTAGGTGACTGAAGACCTAAATAACAATCGCAAATGCTGCGCAGCCGCGTCCCAACCATTTTGTTCTCAAGCGGTTTCATTAACAATTTGATTACTTTGTATTTGTGTTGACCGATCGCTGGCATCGATAGAAATTTAAATGGAAACTTCCAATCGCCTAAAAGAAAATTAAGTTCCCGAATGAGGAGCGATTGTCGGAAACCGTCCAAGTAATTAACTGGGTAAACACGAATCTAGACATCCCGACCAAATCCCTCTTACGAGAAATGGAAATTTTGCATTCGTTTAAACTTCGAGGAATTCGTTGGAAACTAAAACAGTGTTCGTTCGTTATTAAATATAGGATTTGGTTTTTTATTGACACTGGAAATTCTTGCTTGACATAGGGTAGATCATTTCAAAGCGTTTTGACTCTACTTATTCGACCTGCTTTTGATCTACAGCTACCTTTGGGATTTGTTGTGGGTTCTCATTGCCTTCCACAACACCCATCAGTCAGGTCTTGGTATCAACTTGGCCCTGGATTGCATTTATTGTTAGTATCATCAACTACTGTTGTTTCACATCGTTTCAGGCAAGCTCTTTTCTCGAATCTAGTATTAATTCCTATCTCGCTACACTAGCACCGCAGCATCTTCATTTCCACGATCACCTTTGTTTCGTGTGTGTTTGTGCAATTCCGTAAATTTGTGAGTTACATCTAAATGCGGTGGTTGTAGGCGACGCCGCAGCGGGGCGCCGCCGCCTGCACTGGTCTGCAACGATCTCGCATTAAGTGCGGTTTAGTGTTCGCTTCCATCATATGAATATTTCTGTCACAATTCGCTCAACTCTCCGTACAAAGCCAGCCTGTCAGTTTTGATAAATATAAATCAAAATTCCGAGTGTTATTCAAACAACCGGTATGTAGGTACGGTTACTAAAAATAAAGTTAATAGAAATTCATAATGGCTTACAGTTTAACAAACTTTTAAATTCAGTCATCTACATACGTTCCTAGTGAATTTCAAAACGAGATGCTGAACTGTACTAAGACAATTATGTTGTACATTTCATTAAGTTCTCCGTTTATAGCCGGTATCGTAAAAACGTGCAGATATAAACTTTTAACGTCAAGTTATATGTAAGAAGTAATGATGCGGTTTGTTTCGTTGAATGTGCTCATTATGTTTACGTGTGAAGCACATTTCGGCCTTTATTTAAAATGTATTCGGGTGCATTGTGCGGTGGATATATTGCGTCCATACCATTGTTGGCAAGTGAAACAAAAGCCAGTGTTCTCTCAAGGTTTTTGATAAGTGCAATTATGATTCTGCAAATTCATATTTATCTGATCCGAAACACCGTTCACTGCATTGTTGTAACAACGCACTAACGAGTTGGCTATATAATATACCTATAATATTACTGATTAGCATCTGTTTGTTTTGCACGTCTACGGTCCGTCCTAAATGTCTTAAGTATTCTCTAATAATTTCAAATATTTCTCATCAAACATTTAGAATGGAATTGGACTGCAAGTTATTTGAAAGGTTCTATTCAGGTCAGATATCATATTTGCGTAGAGAAGCCTCATGGACAACTTCGTCGCTTTCCTAACGGTATTTTGTAGGATACGCTACCGAGAGTATAACCTAGCGACCGACTATTTATGATCAAATATCAACTCACAGGCAGACAGAAGGTAGGTAGGTATCAAGAAAAAGTCATCTGATAAATAACAAATTTACCAAACAAGCTGTATATTAACGGATATTCCTTATGCGTTAAGTTTTCATATTTGGCACAATTATGTTTCGTCATTTTGTTGATAATGCACTAACGTGGGCACAGGGCACAGGTCCTTTATAAGGAAGTCTAATTGGTCGTGATCTCATGCTTCGAGACGCGAGTCACTACACTCTAAAGGTTGAGTATACGCCAGTCACAAACAATAAAATCTGTATAAGATAATAGAGTATACAAACAATAACTGGTTAAACAAGGCCCCTGCAACGGAAAATACTCAGATTAGCGATACATAATGAAAAGGTGAAACTCAAAGTATTGTCAAAACCAGTCGCTGATACAGGGGCGGCTAGGACACAATACTTGTATCAACCACAGACTACGTTTAGGTACAACTTTGAGAAAAAGAACATTGAAACCATAGACAATTTTAAAATAACTTGGCAGGGTTTAAATGTACGAGTATTTTCGTATTGTGGATATGTTTTAAATCTCTGTAACTCTAATTCAGCTAGTACCGACTTCAAAAAAAAGGAGGTTATCAATTCGATACTTATGTAGGTATGTAATATTATTGGAACTGCATTATATTCAAATTTGACAATCTATTAGGGCTTCCAAACAAATATACGAAATTTTATAGATGTATGTTTGTCCACACATTTCTCCGCAACTATTAATCGGATCGCGACCATTTTATTGGCTTACATTTACTTCAACTTAGGGAACAGTGTAAGTTTCATCAAAATCGATTCAGTAATTTTCAAGATATGGACTAATACGTGTAAGTGTGACGGCCTGGCTTATTGATACGAGCTACGGGTGTAGTGTCAAAGGGAAAACATCTCAAAACCTTGGTCAAATTCTAGTGCAATATTTACAACAAAACTATTACCTACTTATTACAAACAAATATTCCAGTTTTTACTTAAAACTAAAAATTACGATAAAAAAAAGTAAATTAAAAAAAATTAAATCGACTTCAAAAAGAAATTAACTCAAAATTATGAAATAACTTTAATTTCGGAAGTCGGTGGCAAAAAAATAAAACTAAAATACAGATCCCAAGACACTGACTTCAGAAATTAAAGTTATTTCATAATTTGGAGTTAATTTCTTTTTGAAGTCGATTTAATTTTTTTAAATTACATTTTTTGTTTACTCCTGACACAAGTTGCTCTCACACCGACAGCTACATAAAAATTTGCAATATTAACAGATGAAACTTCGTTGGATGCCACGTGTTGACAAACAGATCACAGAATCGTATGTCCAATTTTATTCGTTGGAATATTTAATAGAGAAGGACACATGGTTAGCGCAAGTTCAGCTGCTGGGGCGGGGACAGAGCACTTGACAATGTCTACTTTTAAAATGCACGTGTTAACACCGAGGACTATTATACTTAGTGTTAGTTTATCTATACAAATAAAATTGAAGTCTGTTTGTAATGTCAAAATAACAGCTTTTTACTACTTAAATGCAAACGAAAGTATATCTGGTACCAATAACTAAAACATTTATTAAAAATTTTGTCTGTCTGTCCGTTTGTTCCGGCTAATCTCCGAAACGGCGGGACTGATTTTGACGGGACTTTCACTGGCAGATATGTGATGTTATATGGTGTTCCATATAACATTTTAGACAAAGAATGAGGGTACCACGTAAAATAATGAAATCATGTTTGCTTTTCGCAAACGAAGCGGGAGCAGCTAGTCGCTAATAATTTAACGTAATTGGAGGTAATAAATTCGAATCTTAGTTTCTTCTAAGTTCTACTTGCTCATCAGCTTGATTAAATACCTATATAGAAAAGTAGAAACTTGTTTCTAGATATCACCATACTTATTGTTAACTAGCTTCTGCCCGCGACTTCGTCCGCGTGAAATTTCTTGTTACTCCGACCCACCCCGTCACATCGCATCGCTTGCCCGCGCTATTACTTCGTTTTTGCTTAGCGTACTTCCTGACTTTTTTTCTTTTTGCTCGGCTCCTAAAGGTCATAGCGTGATGTTAAATAGCCTATAGCCTTCCTCAAGAATTGGGCTAACAAATGCAAAATGAATTTTTCAAATCCGACTGGTAGTTCCAGAGATTAGCGCGTTTAACCAAACAAACAAACAAACTCTTCAGCTTTATGATATTAGTATAGATACAGAACTCTCGAGCGTGTAAATTATCTAGTCCATCTCTTCTCACCTTGTTACGTGCAACCATTTCACTACATAAACGAGTGTGTCCCTTACACTCGTAACTTTCACAATTCACAATCGTAAACGCGTTGGATCCGTACCTCATGACCCCGAGAGAAAGTACCATTATATTATGTGGTTATAAAGAGTTTATACGTATGAACAAGTGAACCTTAAACAACATGACGTGTCGATTGTCTGATTCAATTGATTTTACTCTGTAGCGGGTTGCACGAAGCGCAGTAAAACTGTTCTTGTTACAAGTGTTTATTTCTAGCACACGTAGGAATACAGCCGCGGTTTTAGTGGCTCGTGACGAAATTGAGAAAACGGTCTACTTGTGGAATCCGTCTTTTGAAGTGTTTTGTAGAAAGCATCTACTGAAAGCACGCATGAAAAATAACAGATAATTTCCGCGTAATAAAATTGTAAAGAGTTGTAAATATGATCGACTCTCAAAGGGCTTTGAGAGTCGATTTAATCAAGAAACGCATCTTAAAGTCAGTAAAAGCTCGTCTTTGATTTCTTACAACTGAACACCAACTTATAAAATTGCACGACGGACACGCATTCTTTAGACTCACTCTTCTTTAAAGTTGTCGTATAAAAGACGGTTTCCTTTTTTATGTTTTCTGTTCTCAGAATCAGATTTCTTGACAATAACAGGGGGCCAAAAAGGGTCACTTTGGCAGAATCATACAAGGATAACATTATGAATTATAATATGGTGAAGACAGTCCGTGTTTTTCTCTTTTTTTCGCTGCACTACGTCGTAGGTATAATCAAAGAGGGATTGGATTTGGATTGGATTGATTGGTATTTTAGCACAGACAAAAAAATAACTGAAAATCTTTCACCAATACTGTTAACTGTCCATTATGATTCATAATGTTATCCTTTTATGATTCTGCAAAAGTGGCCTTTTTAGGCCTCCAGTATTTGGTAGGTGGAGAAATAAACGACAGCTGCCGCTATTCAAGCTGGCGGAGCAAAGGAAGATATTTTATATTTACTGAATCCGAGTAAACCTTTTCTGAAACAATGTTATAAATAAATGAAACGAAATGCAATTGCACCTAAGTATTCTTAGTATTAACATGGTAGTACCAGGCAACGAAATCTAGATTAATATAACATAGGCTGTAATTAAAAGAGTAGTGTAGCAGTGCCGTAGCATTGATTCGCCGCGAGCGCATACGATACGCGTACCTACGGTACACCGTAACGGTAGCATTAATTTAAAAAAAAACTGACGTGGTCGTGGCCACTACTGTCGTAAAATACCTACACATGATATGATGGGAAAACCCAGTCGAGTAGGAAGACATTTTGGCTAACATGTTCACAGGCCTCGTGTGAGGCCATGAGGGCCCAGTGCGGGTTGGTAGATGTCACATGTTATCGAAAGTTTGGTTCTAGAACATGCCGGTTTCCTCACGATGTTTTCACCGTTTTGATACCAGTGGCGATGAAGTAATTTACACAAAGTAAAGCGCCTCCCTGGGTTCGAACCTTCGACCTACAATTCGTCAGTCGTGACCGTTACCACTGGGTCACCATATTGGTTAGTGTAGTGCAAAGTGATTCGTAACATTGATTTGTCGCGGATACGTGTACTTTTAATTAGAGTGGAAATGATTCACTAATATTGACATGCATGTACTCGTATTCTATTGTGAAACAATACTCCCGAAACTCCCAATACTTCCTGTATCGTGTATAATTTAGTTATCAAGTGTCTTGATATGTGTCCAGTTAAGTTTGTAAGGTATAACAAGGACAATTTCCCAGACATTCGCCTACCTCGCAATAAACGTGCTGTTGTCCGGCTGAGAAAGCTAGTGTCATTGTAGGTGTCTTACTACGAAGCCATGAATAATACTTTGCAACAAAGTTTTATTTTTTCTTTTACTGCAACGTTGCTCCCTTATTTTGTTACTGTTGATTTCTTTATAGCCAGTAGGTACTTGTAGGTTTGTTTCATTATGAAATAAAAAAGGTTAATTATAGGTATCTTTACCTACTGAATATTTTGTGACTTGTGTGGTTTTTTTATCAGTTGATAATGACTAATGAGTAACATTTTCCCCGAGGTCACGTCCGTTGGTAACGAACGCTGACGTGGTCGAAGACAATGATGTAAAACAGTTGTATGTTTATTTATGTATCATGTGCCCATGTCCACTTTTATAGTTACTTCTACTTAATCCTGATTTCCTGAATTACCAAGAGTCAACGCATTAAATGCGTAATGCAAAATCTATTTTTGGACTTAAGAATAAAGTTTTTATATGAATAAAATATTTTAATTGCCTATTGTATTTACTTCCATTCCAACCTATGCAAGAATAAAAAAAAAATTGCTACCATGATTTTTAGAAAAATATTCAGTTTTGCACTAATGTTAAATTCTTGCTAATTATAATTGACAATCGTCCAAAACTCTATAGAAATCAAGCAAGATAACCACGTTTCATATTTATAAACATACCTACTTCTTAAATCAAACTTCCTCATATGCCAATGAGCTGAATAACAAAAGCGGGTAAAACTCGCAGAAAAATGAAACCAATCGATTTTGCAATTCGCTGTGGATTCACTCAAAATCTATTGTATTTCCTCATAGTTTTACTCAAGCACGCTTTCACGACTGAACCGATTTGATTGTGGACACAGGTAGACTATGACCAGAATTAATTACCATATAAATATGTATAGGATACTTATAATATGGGTAAAACTACAAGAAACCGCAAGTTGTTGTATAAACCATTAAACTGTCAGTACATTTTTAATTGAGCACATGTTTAAATGACTATAAAGAACTTTATCGTGTTACCAAGTTCTCTAACGATATAACCGGGTGATAATAACGGAGCACTCCGCAGCGCGTGGCGATGACGGGTTCCTCCGATACTATTATCCAGAAAGGAGGTCTAATTAATATTGTGTTATTATTATAACACGATTAATTAGATCAGTCTCCTTAATGCACATGCGTATACCCATGCACCTGTAACAAGTAATTGTTTAAACACACAGGACTAGGATTGGCCATTAGATCTTATCTAAGGGGGCATCTTTCACATCCAGATTTTTGGCATATTTTGAATGGTTTGTTTCTCAGTGTCCTGGAGTTTAGTCACGATCTCGAATTTTTCCAGAAGCACAAAATAAGTAGTTAGCAGTAGGCAAGTGTTTATTTCTATACTTATTGTATTTTTTTTTTCTTATATCGAAATTGTTCATCTTTATACGTATATAAGGATGAAAAATTTCGACGTCCATGAAGTTTTAGGATTAACTGTTCAATAAGCCTTTCAGGAGATGTCTCCTGAAAGTCTTATTGAACAGTTAATCCATTTCAATTCATAAACATGTTGCATCGTCCATGGGATGAAATGGGTACATACATTATATAAAATATACGGAGCTGTTTATCACCGCGAGTGTTGCCGTTTCCGCCATTGAGAGAACTAGAGAAACAAATGGTGGTTATACGCTACAAGTACTAAAAGTACAATTGTGTTGTTTGGTGCACATGGGCTTGACTCGACGATGTCACCTCGCAAGTTCATGCAAGGACATCTAAATTGATTAAATGCACACAAGGTGTTAAGGTCCACATCACAATAGGTCCACTTATCTACGGCAGGATAAAATTGCATCTTTTAGATACGACTAGAATATTCTAAAGAATAGGTACTTACATTCTTTAGAATACTCGTATTCACGGTTATTTTCCCCGCTTATCCAACAGATGCGATTTTTTAATCTCACTCTAATTGGCCGTATCGAAATAACATTTTTGTTTATATAAGCTTTTGTTGCGATGACGATAATGCACCCTTATCGCGAATTGGCTCGGTGAGAATGAGAACACTTACGTGGCTTTATACGAATGGGTGTAGCAATAACTTTTTCAAATAATTACGATTTTGTGACTCACAAGTCACAACACTTCGATAACTTGCTATAGGTGATGCGCAAGAGCTGAGAGTATCCGTGTATGCTTCCATTGCACAATTGAGTGAGTCCCAACTAGGCGTGAGAGTTTCTCGCGTTTGACATAAATCCTAACTAAAATAGTTAGGCGTGCGTGGGCTCCTAAAAACGGAATGTCCGATCCTCTGGCGAGCTTATAAGGCTTTGAGCACATTAACATACTTTTACTTATATTCGAAACGTTTAATTACTGCGTGACTGTAGCGTTCATTGGTGTTGAAATAAAACTTTATAGGAAAGAATCGTTATTTAAATCCAATTTTACAAGTTAGATTTCGGGTTTTTCAATCATCTTAATCAAACTGTAAAGGCATTTGGTATGTTGTTGGCATCGCTCGACAGCTTACGAAAATATCGGTGCGTCCGAAACAAATCCAAACACGCAAAATAAGAGTTGATAAGTACTTCTTAGATACAATACGTATGTTTATCGGTCGTCGGCGTAGTCGTTGTTATTGAACTTTGGGTCTGACGTGTCTCAAAACGACAGGCTATTTTTTTATCACACTTAATCGATATGGAACGAGCATAGCTATTCACAATAACCATCCGACACGCTATCGTATCCAAAATGTCACATCTCGATAACCTGTTTTGCCTTTTCGTCTGACAGCAAACAGCTGTTGAATGAATAGCGGTTGTCTATTTAATTTAAACTGACAAAATTTTCGGGTTTTGGACTTGTGAACAGCGTTTACTCCTACGATAACATTGATTGATGTATAGATACGGTACGGAAGCGTAACGAATGTTTGTGAATGTTTTTTTTTTTGGCTATGGCATCTCGTAGATGTCCTTGAGAGGTCGTGACTACTTAACCGGACTATCCTGTGGTTGCCTTAAGTAAACTCAAAGCCTCCAGCCAGGGGCAATTATCTAGTAAACTGCTGGAGCATGATTAACTAGGTATGCAACTATAAATAATCCGTGTAAGCATGGGCACCTATTGAGTTATCTTTTTAATGTTAATAAAATAACTTAGGTGCCTTACCAATACTTTCTGGGGAAATTAAACAACTAATGTCACCCATAGAGGTAGAGGACAAAACAATAAAAATATTGACTGCAAAAAATCGAATCTTTAATATACATACATACTTCAATTAAAATAAATTATTATCTCAATCACAACAATCCAATTCGCTAAGAAGCGATAAGTATTTTTTTCATATACTTATTTTTACTGATAACATGGAGGTTTAATGCTGATAAACTTTTGGTCTTGAATAAATAAAGATGCAGAATTAATATTAATTGAGTAGGTAATGGAGTAATTTAGCAACACAGGTTCGATATCAAAAGGACGTTGAATAATGAGTTATAATTAGACGAGGCTGCGTAATTAACTAACTACGAACTTTTTCTATTTATCCAGGGTTATTGGTAAAACATGAACAACCCCTTAAGAGGTCATTGTACTCATCATTATGAACAACTTTTACTATGGGACCAAACCTGAAATCGCGAAAAATAATCAGCTGTTTGCTGCTACATTTATGTTCGTATAACTTGTCAAAATGTAGGGAACAGGTGCTTTTTTTTTAATGATATCCAATGAAAATGCAAAGAAATAAAAAAAAAAACTGGCACTCCGGTAGTGCCGACAGAAGTGAAAACTTGAACAATTACGAGTGTATTTTGTGAATCGTCTTATAAACAAAACACGCGTGTTAAGGTGTGTTCCTTATTTTATAGGGTTTTTTGCAAATCAGGTATGATGACCAAAGTGACTGGTTTATTCTTCTCGTGAAAGGAATTTATTCAGATTTGCTCGTCGTCAGTTATATATCCGTGGTTCAGCGCCATCTCGTCGTTGTTGGATGAACTACGTAGTTAGTACGCGAGGCCTACGTAGTTAGTACGCGAGGCCCTCGTAGTTCTTCCCGATGTGCATAGATGGCGCTGTCCTCAACAACGCGCACGTCTGACGTTAGTACGCAAGGCCCTCGTAGTTCTTCCCGATGTGCATAGATGGCGCTGTCCTCAACAACGCGCGTCTTACGTTTTACGTCTGACGTTTAACGTCTTACGAATTTTCGATCAGGGTCACGTGACCTGACGCGAATTTAGAAGTTTTTACCCATTCCAAAAAAAGTACACAGCGCCGCTAAAGAAGTTTTCACTTCAAAAAATATATTATGAAATGCAAAGAAAAACATAGGAGATATCCGCCGGCTATTCTGAGCTTATATATAACATTAGCTTTGTTGGCTGAAAATATGGAAACTTGTTGTTAAACTTCTAAGGCATTTTACATAAAAATACGCAAAATATGCGCATTGACATGGAGTTGATGGAGTTGCGGACACCAGCCCGTATTACCTATTACCTAAGGCATTGTAAATTGTAATCGCAATGTTTTCACGCACCCTAGTTTGTTAGTGACGTATTCACCGAAGCACAGAATATACACTATACGAAGTCAAGAAGTTTCGACAGTAAGTATATATTATTCAAAATAGACATATTGAGCAATTTTCTTTTTTGGTTATGAGCTTATGACGCTGCTTTTGTTTTACTTTTAAGCATTGCGATTTATTTTCTTATTAAATATTAATCCGCGTTAAACGCCGAATGCACCGTAGTTTGTGCTCAATTCTTTTTATTTTATTAATTCCGTGCCATTCTACCAAAAAGCATACACGAACGCTGGCTGTGCGAAAGGCTGCTATTGCGATTTGAATGGCTGTGCGTTTTGATGTAAAATAAAAATTCAGATGTATGCTTTTTGTTAGATGGCGTCTGGTTGGTGCCGGCGGCGGCGGGCCGAGGGCACGTTAAGCCCAGGTACGTGTTTATTAACAGACTTCAGAATATTCCGCTAGCGTTAATTATTTTTTCCAAGACCTAGCGTACTCTGCCGATTCTCTATCCCGTTAAAACTTGTCACTAAGTGCAGAGAAATAATTAAACTCGCATACGGACAAACAATGAATAACATTGAAATCAAAATAGTAGTTTTGTTTGCCGAGGTTCAATGGCAAGTGACAATTACTTAGGTATCTACATCCATTTCCGATTATAAATTCACTTGATTTAAAGTGGTTTTACAAAAAAAATTAAGAGTAGTAAATAGTTAGATATAAATAAATATGTTTTTATCACATCTATTCAAAAAGAGCTAGTGTATTCTTCGTAAACAGAGACTAAAATAGCTCTTAAATCCCTAGGGACTGAAAGTGATTTGAATTTGGAAAGTGGATATTGTTAGTAAAAGTTCCAATCACCAAAGAGATCAATCACGAACATTGTATGAACAAGTAACAGGCTGTTACATGATAAAGAAAAACTCGCACGAGCCAAATAAAAATAAAAGTTTGTGATAAAATAAAAAACGCGCGAAAAGCATTCTGCCTTCGTTCATAATTGTTTACTCAAATTAGGATTTTACTTAGTTTTATAAAAAAATTGTATGTCTTCCTCAAGTAATTGTATGTAAATAAACAAACGTACTATTCTTATTCATATGTTGCATATACTTATTTTTTCATAGAGAGTGATAAAAAGTAGTGTCCAGCTCGGGAGCAACACTATTTTAAGCTCGAGTGACGTACTTTTAATCCCTCGCCTTCAAAATAGTTGTTTGCTCCCTTGGCAAACAATCTACTATTTATAATATTTCATTATTTTGTTTGCTTATGTCTAAAGCTTTTGTGCCAAGCAAAGTTAAGTTCTCAATACTAAATAATAAGCTCGTTTTTACAAAAGATTGATCCAGTTTCAGTTCATCTAGTCAAGAGTATATTTTTTGCTTTTTTTTTAAATATTACTTTTGATATTATACTCATTCATAACCAAGACTTAACTCTTTCAATGAGTTGTTATTTGAAATGCCTATTGTCTTGTCAGGTGTGATTGAGTCCCCCGGACTGGGCTCCCGGATGAACGAAGCACAACAGATTGGCTCGATTTACGTTGTTTGTTCGCGGATATGAAGTGAATCCACGAAGGTGTAGGCTGTGCAACTACGTAACGTTTGCCCGCTTAGATACGAGTCTTTCTGCGAATTGCACACATTCAAGTATGTAGGAAATGGGCGCCGAAATGTATTGCCTGTTCGCCGCGCTAGGGATGTTACTACATTGTTTGCTTCCACGCTGATTCTTAATTTTTTTCCTGATTTCATTTCAATATTCATGAAGCGTTTCATTTTAATTAAATGATTGCATCGTGCCATGTGGCCATTTTATTCCTCTCTGTTATCAGCTAATTATTTATTCCCTATGTATTCGAACATACCGTTTATCGATTGTAACCAGTTGCAGTTCATTACGAATATTTTTTATAGCGCATTGCTAACAATCTGATTAACCGGTGTGAAAGTGTATTTCCAATTTAGACGAGTTCGTATCGATATTTTATTGACTCCTTGAACCCAGCACTAGCCAATAAAATAAGATTGTCGGTTGCGGGTAGATGCGAAGGCCCAGGTGATACATAGGGGCCAAACTTTATAGCTCGGGCGAGGTTTGCCGCCCTTTAATATTTAATATTGAAAAAAAAAACATACAAGCTATCCATCGCGGTTTCGAATCGAAACTTGTTTATTACTGTACGTAGCCGCGGCCGAAGTAACGGCCCGAAATAAAGACGCCGTACACCAATCCGAGTTGCGAGGAGTAACACGCTCAGGAAACAGGAAAAATATGTTGTAACTTCGCTTATGTCTATTCTCGCCGGAGTTGAGATAAGATTATAATACCTACTAAATTCTGTAACTAACAAACAAAAAATGCACCGTGAACATAGAACATTTGGAAAAACTGCCGGAATATTCGCTCAAAGAAAATTTTGAGCGTCAAGAGAGACTGTATCTGTCACAAAGGAAAAACTAGATTTACTTTATTCGCTATAAATCGCATATTTCACGCTAAAACTTCGTTCAGAATTTGATTGATAACATCGCACGGCTACTTCAACTCCGAGCGCCATAGTTCAAGAATGCAGCACTGTTTATTACATACAAAAATTGTTCCATAATAAGACATTTCATTTAAAAAGAACATTATTTTGGAAAGAGTAGCCTGGACTTTTATAACTATGGATAAGAAGAGAAGCAAGCATGGAGATGTGGCTGACGTTAATGTCCGTTAGTTATTTCATTGAATTGTCCCATAAATAGAACCACCAAAATTGTACCACTCGTACCATCAATGCAGTTGAATCTGTGACACACTGGCAGTGTTTTAAAAAAACCACTGTCTTAAGTCCATTCTCTGTTCAGCGTCCATCAGCTCATCGAGAACCCAACAAGCGTATCAAATTGCCCGTCCTAGCGTCCTAGGTGCAGGAACCACTACATCTAAATTTAGCTCCGCAAAGTGGATCCACAAGGTAAAACGGTCTGTGTTTACCGAGTGAACAGAAAACGCGTCTGGTAATCGACGTGTGTTCACGTGCGATCCGGTGTCGTACTCTGTAGTGCAGAAGTTGCGAGCAACAGTCGTAAACCGTGCCGTATACAGCCGGCGACCGCACCACTACCACATCAAACTAGAAGAGATAGGCTAACGTGCCTTTCACTTTGGACTCAGCAATGTTCTTTATAGTTCAAAAGCTAAGCCTCCGATTCATGTTACGTCCCTTTGATCCACTTTGTATCGATCCACATTTCTAGAACTCCCAATTACTCAACGACGCTGCTCGTAAGCAATATGCACTCATTAAAAGCGCATTAGGTTTACCAACTACAAAATTAGCCCTATTGACGTCACGTTTTATAACACAATAAAATGTTAATTTCACGGTAAGCACATCGATTAGGTATGAACTTAGCGCGTTGTAGTTTCACTTACGTAATAGATAGAACTCGAATAAATCTAGCTCGTAAAAAGCTAGGTGTGTTTTAAATAACACTATGAGCCTGTGCTACTTAGAGTCAGTAGGTACCTTAGAAAATATATTTTGACTAGCCTAGTTAATTTTCTGAAAACGAAAGCATGTAAAAGAAAGCTATTACGATTACCAGTGATGCACACTTGCACAGGTATTGTCAAATGATCGTCAAAGTAAATACTCCAAAATGTGTGAGATGATGTAACCATTTCTAGCGCTCCTACATCTGGGAGAACCGTAACCTCCTGGCGTACCAGTAACGATGCGGTCTCCCCCACCACTCCCTGAATTATTAACACGTGCCATCCAAGAAGTTGAATCGACCGAATTAAAACTTACCGACCTCTTTCATATTTCACCTACTTACGTTGTTTTCCAGCTTTGCGAGTATTCGCAACCTACCGGAGTTGGGTCCACATTCAAACGGCATTTAACGACACACTATCGACACTGTGACAAGACCCTGTGTTCTAAATGTTAACGTTCCTTCGTTAACCTTGGCTCCGCATTAATTATGACCGCCTAGTACTGTTCGGTTAATAATGAATTCGTTATGGACACTTCAAAAAAGTTTGCTGTTGCATCCTTAGGGACAGTAAGCTTAAGTAGAAGGACAACTGGTATAATGAGATAATTAAGTTTTACATGTCACAATTGCAAAGGAATCGAACTAACTTAAATACTTAGTTGCTTCTTGCTATTTTACGATATAGGTACTTAAAATTCGTCCCACTGGAGCCGTAAATATAAAAATCTGCATATCTATAGACCCGAAGGCTTCTTTCTGAATGCGTAAGGCGTAATATTTTAACTTCGATATCTTAAAGCAGGATGTTCTACGTGCTTCACATTACTCACCTATGTTCGCTTCCAAGATCGCACTTACCTAAATCTGCGAGATACTCGGGTAATATCGCAGCTCAATGTCCGTATACTCGGGTATTTTAAAAAGAAATAAACATGCTGTTTTACATATCGCTAAACTAATGCAAAAGCGAAAAACATAGTTCCGCGGTCGGTGGATTGTCAGTGGACACATGTGGGCTGCCTCCTCCCTCGCTGAATAATACACGAACGTTGTTTGAGGCTACGATCTTCGCCTGTTTTATTGCGGACGATTGGCTACAGAATTTCGGGTCCTTTTGGCACCCGGCTCCCTATGGACCTTGATTTAAAAAATAACAGTCTGTAAAAATAAAAGTTAGGGTAAAAGTGAAAATGCAAAGGTATCTTTGAGGAGGCGTCGTTTACTGCTTGCTTGCGACGTTATCCGGTTTGGTGAGTTGCGGCGCGTTTACTAAGTGCGGTGGCTGCGTAAATAATTAAGAACACTTTTCCACGCCGGTGCGGGCTCGGTGAACGTCGCGGTACGCCGCACGGGGTTCTTGCACCGCAAACACAGCCGCGGACCAGCAGACGATATCAGAATTTTAACAGGAGTGAACATAAATAAAAACGCAATAATTAGGGCCTCTTTGCCGATTCTGCAAGCGTTCTCCGACAGTCGTTTCTCCTTTGAACTGATTACCGTCAGGACGTTTCATTTTTGTGAGATTCGTCGATAGAACGTTTCACCTATGGCACCTACGTCAAAATTACGAAATAGTTACGCAACTCCAACATAACTTAAAGTCAAGCCACACATGCCTTTGTCTGTACTTTGAATCTCATTAAATAGATAAATCCACCGGATTGCCTAATTGAAAGAAAACAACGAACGGAGTCAACATGAAGTCTATCTCCGTCCGATTCCCCAGTGCAATACTACAGTAGGGTAGTGTTAAAGATACTCAGAGATTCCCGATCCCTGGAAGGGTTGACGCTCGGTGGATTTCCCACTTTAACAAATATAAACGTCTCGTGTTTCTCGAGGCGCAATAAAAAGTATGCATATTCTTAAACAGGTAAATATCTCAACGTGCACGTAAGGTTAAGGGTCGACATTTTTTCAACGTAACGCGTTTCCCTAGCCCTACTAAGTTAACATAAGCCTCTCCTGACAAATGTTTAAGATGAACGGTTATTTTGCACACTGTTTTTGTTGTGCATATTTTTTAAGAAAAGGAATGTTCTCTGTTTATACGTTGGGCTTCAAGAAAGATGTATGGCGTTAGCGTAGAGACAGAAGCTGTTTCTGTAATGAGAACCGATTTGTCATCCGTTACCTGGCTTTATTACCATGTCTGTTTGTACCAATGTTTAGTATACGAAGTCGCAGCGCCGCGGCTATCATGCGTTGTGTCTCATTCATTCATGAAGTTGAATTTAAAACACTCATTGTCATTATTAGTAATCGAATTCCTGTCTACGCAGTGTGTACAATTATATATTAATAACATCAATATGTTATTAGAAATTGATGCATTAAACACTCTTAAAACAAACATGAGATATTGTAGCTTCGTAGCGATTTCGTGACAAAACCGACCACGTAGTAGTTTACATTTTTAGCCTAGTTAATAGTCTAACGACAGGGCGGTAGGTATCGATGCGTAAAACCAAGCTCAGCCGAGTCAATACACGCCCCGACACTTGTAGACTACAAATTATTTGCTTACATACAATTTTATGTTGGGTGAGACTTAAGTAAACCATGACCAAAATAAAAATGAAAGCCCACATAATGTGTGTACCTGTACTGTAATACTATAAGTAGATTACTTTATTAAGATAAAACTTAAACAAAACCATGCTAGAACCATATTTTTATAATACTAATCCATCTTCGTAGGACTGAAGCTATCATCACATGGTCATAATAATATGCAACCTCCACAATCAAATAAAAAACTTTTTTTGGAAATGATGCCTTAAAAATTTCGTTCCTTCCTCGTGGTTAGAAAACTTTCAGCCGGCTCCGGATTACAAAGAACCATTTCGTAACACCGCATCGGTGTTGTCTACTGCTATTGTACTACTAATAGTCTCAATACATTCGGCATCAGATCCATAAAGTTCTCATTTATATTTCACGAGCGCAGACCTCATAGGGAACTTTAAAAATTAATATTTGAAAACTGGAAAGTATCTACACAAGTTTGCGCCTTTCATTTCTTCGGTTGATTGATCGGGCACCCTTCTGTCCAATAAATATTAAATAAAGTAGTGAGCAATTTGTCTGTCTTACTTAGTTACGACGAAATGATATATTAACACCGGAGGAAGATGCATCGCCCCTCAGTTATAGCCCGGTCGTACGTGTTGATGTCGCACTGGAGATAGCCACACCGCTAAAGTCTAGACTTTTCATGGTACCTACTCTCTTCAGCGCCAATTTTAAAGTTGAATCATGTATAAATATTCAGTGCAAGCGGAAATTATTCACTCGTTTTCTGACAATGACTGACCTTACCTAATAGGTGTCAAGCCAAACATACGATCTTCCCACAAAGTAAAACTCTCCCACTGAAAGAGATGGCCCCAACTCACAAACTTAAAAGGACTTCACTGTGTTCAATACAACAATTTTGGAATTTCAATTCTGTATTATTCGGCAACTTTTATAATATCAACGGAGATATTTTCTAGTTGTCGTGCAAATGCATCTATTGGAACAGTGCACCGGCTGCTACTGTCCCGGATGTCCTTTGCATAATACCTTGCATCTCCGGATACATCTGCCAGTTCGCGAAATGTATTTGCTAATAAAATTTGTAAAGATACTCACAGGTGTAATATGTCGTATTTGTATTTGTGTAGCGAGACAAGTCAAAGTTGAACTTGACGAAAGTAATTTTCTTCTCTACTGAATTTGAAAAAGTAATTATACGAATTCAAAGTATTATTATTTACAGTAACTACCTACATGAGCGAGTAACATGACATCATTTACTTTTGCATCTTTTGTCACGTTTACAGCTTCAGTTATGTTATTTCCCAATTTTGTTTCCGAAACATAGTAGGGTTTAATTCTTCCTCTGTTATTAATTATTGCTGGTGAGGTTTCTCAACAAAATATTATATTATATTGCTATAACTTGCCGGGAACTCCAACCTGCCTTTAAATATAGGCAGATAAACCAATCTCGAATCTAGATATTGTAGCGGCCTTAGTTGGATAGCAATCTTTTTAAAACTAATTCATGTAAAAGCAAAGAGAAGCCTTTATTAGGTTCTCGTCAATGTTAATAAACTTCATCAAAATGTGGACAAGTTACGAATGCCCATAAAATATTAATATCATGCACATATTAAGCCGTTTTCACAAAATATTCTATATGAGCAAACTGGAACTTGTTTTATTTCTGCGGGGCCGACAGACCATCTATTGACTGTCTTATGAAGTCTTTTGACGTCGCCGTAATGCTGTTAGCGGCTAAAGGCGGACATACACAGACGATGAGATATCCCCGAGAAGCTTGGCCGCGCCGGCTACAACACGCCACATTGTTTCAAGTTACGAGCTCTCGCGGAACTTGGTGGCGTCGCGTCGTGTGCATTCATTAGCTCTTACGGACCAGCCATTCGCCGCGGAAAATATTTTGTACCACTATTAGAATTCAAGCGACACTTAAAATGTGTGGGACTCGTTTTGTTCTTTAATTTTTAATCCGCTTCGTTTTACCGTACGTTGTATTGTGGCCTTTGCGGATTATGCCACGTAGATTTTTATTTTAGAATGTCACTTATAAGAAGTGGAAATTAAAGAAGATATTATAGGTCGGATAGTATAATAATATTAGCGAAGCCGCTAAGGAACTTACAATTCAACATTATTTCCAATTTAAATGTATTATATACATATATACTTTCATGCTCTCATTATCACTATTCATGAACATGTCTTCATGAAACAAGCTATTCTTCTAAATTACATAAACATAAGACGATAACGTGGCAAGCTAGACGCCGGCAGTCTAGCACTTCCTCATTGTTCCTCAAATTGCTATCGGGAACCGACTTCAATTTTCCAACGATGTGTTCATTTCACGGCTATTTGATGTCTCTTCGAAATATTGCACAGACTTTGGCGTGGTGATTCAGTTCCTGCGTTAACTTTAGCATTAGCTTTTCAGTATGTATAACAACAATAGAGATTTCACAGTGATAATAGGTACCCCCCACTAATGAAGGCAGTTTTAATTAGATGGAAGAAGGTCAAAAGTCAAAACCGTGTGAAAATTAAAACAACGAAATGAGCACGGAAACCCGTTGGCGGGTAACATATTGTAGTTTGAGACGCTGCGAGCGGTGAATAGCTCCATAACATATTATGTTAAAGAATTCAATTACAAGTGGCGTAGCGGTCGGCGTAGCTGTCAAACGGAGACGTCGCCGGGAAAATTGTTGCCCAATGCCGCAATGTCTCATAACGTGGCAAAAACAAGGTGTGTTGCCGACTATAAATATTAAATTTTCCGTATTCTGCGAGTTTGTCGGATACCACATCTGGTTCACTAACCGTGCTTTAAAAATTCAGCGCAACGTTATCGTCGTCTCAGGCTTTGTCTTCAAACCGATCGGGCAAATTCTTGATCGTTCTAATATTCGTGCTTTCTTGTTCGAGATATTAGTAAAGAATGTCACAACATTCTCATTATTTAAACCATAGGTTCTCAACGTGGGCGATAGCGCCCTCTCGTGGACGTTTGAGACTTTCAAGGGGGCAGTAGAAGACCCAGAGAAAAGTATATATCCTATCTTACGACTACTTATGACACTTTAAAATATATAATCGTGGCAATAGCTGTTTCAGATTCGCGACAGACGGTAAGTAAAAAAACTTTGTTACAAAAAAAAAAACAAGCGACTTCTTTCTTTCTTCTTTTTATTTTTCACTTTTAAGTTGTACATACTTACTCCACACAAATTCGTATAACTTGCTATGTAAATATCAGTGATAGGAAGTCATTGTAACATCATCAATATTATATTTATAATGGTCCCATTAAAATAGATGTACAAACTTTTAGAAATCATTCAGACCACCATAAGGATGATGGTATAAAAGAAAAGTTAATAAAATTTAAATGGGACCACCCCTGAGACATACACTATCCATTAAAAAAAGAATTTTGAAATCGATTTACAATTGTCGGAGATAACGTGTAACAAACATACTAAAAAACAACATACAGTCGAATCGAGAACATCCTCCTTTGTGAATTCGGTTAAAAAAAATTGTGGCTCTAGGAAAAAAAATATTATCAAAGTGAGCGGTGGGCAAAATATGGTTGTGAACCAATGGCTTAAACAAATGAGCTCGTTTCATGTAGCACCAATTTATCGTGAAACGATAGTCCAATTCTCTTTGTGGTACGAAAATCCAGAACGTGTGAAATGCATTCAGTCAGCTCAAACTCCTTGTGTGCTATTGCATTGCAGTCCGTTAAAAACTTGTTGTATGGATAAATACTAGATGCAAGTTAAAATGGAATTTTAGTCAACAGAATTTTGTAAAATGTTCTAGCAAAGCGTTCCGAGTTTCATTAACATATGAATACGGAGTTATTTAAACAAAAATTATTTAATAGCGACGTATGATCTAGATTTAACGGGAAAACCAGTGTAATTGTGCCTAGGTTGGTAAATAATGACATAGACATAATGTACACTAATAATAGTGGGCATATTATCGCCTTTACGTTGACTCTATTGTTGTCCGTTATATCATTATTGTGAGGGTAATTTAACAGTACAAGGTTCATCGTGTTTGCTATAACAATGTGAAAATTTCAGCGTCCGTATTATCGCGCTGGTGATGGGAAACTAACGCGTTCCGATAATGACGTGTAAGGTTCATTCGGGTTAGCTTAATCTTTTTGACAAAATAATCATGTATGTTGTAACATCTGTCAACGGAATAATCTCATTAATAAAACCATTTATAAAATCTCTCTTTATTGGAAACAGCTGGGTAATTGCGTAACCAACTATCAGTAGCAATGGGTTTCAATTTTGACAGTTCAACATCATTCATTGCGTTATTTACGTGCTTGAGCAGACACATTTTTCGAACATAGAAAGCAATAGATTAGCAATATCTTTCAAAATGATTCAGATTGAGATCAATAGTGTGTTACTCAATTAAGGTGCTGGACTCTATAGAATTTAGCACTCCCATCATATTCGAAAATTTATATCTACCTTCATCGCAAAGTTTACTGCTTCAAACAATATATATAAATCTAATATTCAAACGGACATTTGGAACAGTATCTATGGATATTGCTATGGATACACTGCTGCACAGCTGGCACAAAAGTATGCAAGTAGCTTGCATGTCATTATGGTATTCACCAATCAGCTTGCATGCCGTGTGCCATAACAACTTCTGATTGGTGAATACCATACTGGTATGCCAACTACTTGCATACTTTTGTGCAAGTTACAGGCATGTATGTGGGGGGAGCCCTATAGTGAAGTTAGAACAAAATACTTGAGTACCGTTGGCAACATCAAGTTTGTATTATAATAATATGCCGGGCAGTGTCACGTGGTGTCACGGATGACTTTCGATACTATCCGTGTTTAGTCGTCAACTTTCTACCAATAGTAACCCCGATTATTCATATTGGATACTCAGTCGCCTTGTTGTGTGCGAATTAAATGCTTGTACGTGTAACTATTGAAGACAAACACTTTCGCCACGGTAATAATATGATCTTTATAGGTACTGTGCTTTCGCTGTCAGATGTGTCGTATGTTTCGATTAAGTTATTGTTATACCGACATTGTTTAAAGATATCGAGTATTTGTATAATTATATTTGTTTAATTTACAGTAGCACTAATGTTGTCTGTTTGTAACACTTCAGAAGGCCAATTCTCGTACTTAAAAACGTTCAAATTTAAGTCGCAATCTTATCTCGGCGACAATAAATGTAAAAAAACTTGTCATAAATGTAGGTTAATTGATTGTATTTTGACAGAATGCAAACTTTCTTAAAAATACGTGATTTGCCTATCAGATCTACTAGAAAACATGTCCTTATTTCCACGTTTTGTGTTTTGAACCTCACTTTCATCCGTTTTGAAAGAATGATGATTCACAAGAACATAACTTTTAACATTTCTTCAATCAGAACCATTGAAGTATCGAGCACCTATACATTGTTGGTTATCTGTTTAATATACCTAAATCAAATTTCTCGTTATATCAGCCCATTAATATCCAGTGCGTAACAATGTCCTCCTATGGAGTTTATGCAATGATCACGATTAACGACCCCATGGGACGTGATACCACCTAGTAGCTAGGTGGGTTTGTATTATATTATGTACTTAATTATTGAATGGCATGTATTTAAACGAACCTTTAATAATTCCCATTTTACGCTCCTTCCAATATTTTCGAACACTATAACAAAACTATTTCAAACCGCTCCCGCAAATATAATGAATGCGCCATTTTTTGTGAACCTCAAAAAAAAAAACAAATTCCTTGTTGTTTTAATCAATTTTGATC
This sequence comes from Luperina nickerlii, assembly GCA_963855955.1. NCBI lineage: Eukaryota > Metazoa > Arthropoda > Insecta > Lepidoptera > Noctuidae > Luperina > Luperina nickerlii. Next base: position 9,098,330 of record OY979662.1, read on the forward strand.
AACTGTTTAATTGACTGACATGATTGTGCTTTTAAAAAAACAACCGGTCGTCTACAGTATTTTTAAGTAGAATTTTTAAGTAGGAAGAGTTTTTCAGGTTACCAATATACGTAATATTGGTAACCTGAAAAGCTCTTCCTGTCTCAGTACCTATTAGCTTAAGTGAAAAGTTCGTAGGCTTGCATAAATTGGTTTACCTCCACCATTGCTATTGCATGTTAAGGATACCTAATGAATACATGTGTATGTCTGTATGTACAGTCAACAAAAGAGATAAGTATGCAGGATCGTCGGATATAGTTGAAGTTTAGTAAGTAACCGATGGATGTTGTCGACTGAAATTTAATTTGATAAATTAGCCAGTTCGTTTTCTATTTTATTAAAATAAAATTTAATTCGAGCACATCCATCGGTTTCTTACTAAACTTCAGCTATGTCCGACGATCCTGCATACTTATCTCTTTTGTTGACTGTACAAGTGAAAGTTATAATAAATAAACTTTACCTCCTGCAGCGAGGTTCTGCCCGCTTGACATTTGAAATTACCTTCATGGAAATTGTTGCATTTCACGGCAGATTTAATTATACAAAATTTTTAATGTGTAAGTAATAATTACGAGTATATGTTTAATTCAACAAAGTTAAATCTGAAATGATCTAATCTCAAATCATAGTCAGAGATATTAATAAGAATCATAAATTATCAATATTCAATTCTGAAGACCACAAACAATTCTTTTGCTTGAAATGTCAAACGTCATAAGTCAGGGGCATAATAGTAGATTGTTATACAAGGGTGGAAAGGAATCAATTCCCATACGAAGTATTTAGATGCCCCGAGCGCAGCGAGGGCGGCTATAGTCCGAGTAGGAATTGATGACTTTCACCCCTGTGAAAGACTCTACTTTTCGGAGTAGTTTTTCTAAAATATTGTATTTTCTTGTCTGCTTGCCACTTCATAAAATCATTGTATGTATTTAAGTATCTTACTTTTGAAATTTCGGGCAAAAGATTTTCGATTGCTGTATTTGCCTCGTCTTTAACCGAATCTGGGGTCAACATTTCAGAATCGCTTGAACTCATGTTTAATCAAATATTTCTATACGTATACCTACAACCAAGTTTTTTTTTATTTCGGCACAGCTTACAGAGTTAGTATCCCGCCAAATTATACTATAGTCTTTTTTAAATCAAAGTCATTTTACGAGGTCGTCAGACATAAACCCGATTATATTCGGTTCGTAGCCCGACAAACAGATGTTTTACGCGAATAATCACGGTAAATCCGTATCCCAGTATCGGCTGCAGTTAACTTTGTGTGCGAATCGAGTGATCCGCGCCACAAAGCGGCAGGCAGTTCGCTATAGAATACTGTAGATATATATACCTCGATTTTGAAGAGAAAAGTTCAGGTGCAGCATCAATATCGGAAAACTTCGGAAAGTTTGAAGAATGTAATTCACCAAAAACTAGCACTCAAATACACACTCATACAAAACCCAAACACTCCTTACTACAATTATACACCACAAACAATCTTAGAAAATGACACGTATAAATTTTTACTACGACCGCGAAATTCTCACCGACGTGATAATTCACTACAATAGACCGGATATAACTCTACAGGATAAAATAAATAAAGTAACTTACCTAATAGATATTGCCGTTCCCAACACACACAACATTCAGAAGACAATATCTGAAAAAAATTGTAAATACGCAGAACTCAAAGATGAAGTAACTACATAGAATATGGCGCCAACAAAAAGTTTGTGTAGTCCCTATAGTCCTCTCCACCACAGGCGTCATACCGAATTACCTTCTCCATAGCCTTAAATTACTAAACCTAAAAGAAACCTTCTACAAAAAGCTGCAATTTTAAATACATCTCGCATTGTCAGAAAGTTCATGCAAATAGATGAAAACGACATAGGTCCTCATCACAAAACATCTTTAATATGACACACCACAAACTGCATTAATTACTTGGCTTCGGTTAGAATGTTGCCAAAACCAGCCAAAGAGCTGAGAAGAGAAAACACTAAAAAAATATTTAATAATAATAATCTTTACTGTTCAAAAAATACATAATTAAATCAGATAAATCACTGGTCTCCACACTAGGATTACCTGTGTCGTGGAGACCAGTCTCTTTCTTTAATTAATCGTTAAGTACGACTATTTTGTTGGCAGAAAACCATTTTAACTAAGTATGTCATCGTTAGTGTCCTTCCTTACTATAAAATTTTCGCTATATACCCGTATAATACTTATATTATGATAAATAAAGGGAAGTTAACAGACACTGATTTTAATGAAGACTGGAACGTTTTCATCGGGTTCACCTATCAAAGAGTTTAGTCAAAGGGGAAAACTCTTTTTTAACTCGCTACTTTTTCATTAACGCCCAAGGGAACAGGGGGCTTACTCTCCAAACTAATTTTAATTCCAATGAAATGACAATACGATTCCAATGTCACTTTTACAGTCACGTGATTCGGTACTCTTGAAAGCAATATTGTCAACATTGAAATGAAATTAACATAGCAATGTTAATTTATTTTATTTTTATTTATAACTTACGTGAAGTTAGAGATGAAATTAAAATAAATAAAATTAAAAACAAAATAATCACTATGTTACGGGGATAATAGGGCTTTAAAATGCTTTATCCTTAAAATAACAAGGCTAATCAATAAATATGATATAAATAGTTGTTCAATTGATTAATTGCAAAGTATTAAATTCATTTGGTGTAAGAAAATTATTAAAATCATAAAATTAACCATGACTTTGGCTGCATGCGGTAGGATCGTTTGCCTACACTACAAAAAAAAAGTAAGTTAAGTGGTTTTAGAAGTGAATTCGAAATGCAAGTTTGTTTATGACAAAGACAATATTGTTAGCGTTTGGTTCTTTTTTAGTAAGAAATAATTACTGTCCGTTAACTAATATTACAGTTTTATACACGTCCAAATTGTGGGTTAGAATGGGTGAAGAAAATAAAGTCAGTCTTCCGTAGATTATTAAACTTTCTTTTATATTTTGCTTATAAGTGGTAAGTAGATGCAAAATAGATAATAATAAAAAACTTCTTTAAAAAGTAATGTTTTTATAACGAACGCCGAACGTGCTCATGTGAATAGTGAACATGATTAAGTTATATACCAGTGAAGTGATAAATAAATTAGAATAAATAGTGTAAAAGTGATAGTTAGAATAGGATAGTTAAGATCCTATCTGCGTTCCGGGCGCAAGTAATACTGTTTTTCTGAGTAAGATTTTAATTTTATAATTAGATTTTAAGTGTTTGTATTGTTCTAATTCGATTTCTAATTTTGGCGCTATAACTAAATTTGGCGCTAGCATCGAACTCAAGAGTATGAAACGTCACAATTCCAATGTCGATCTATCGGAATTAAATTCAAGAGTAAGAACCCAGGCGGGAAACAAAAGAAAGTTCGGAAAATATCAATTTAGTAACGCGCTCGTCTGCCGTTATCGCGCTCGCTGATATTATTTTTCTTGTGGCTAAGTACATACAAGGGTCTCAGATGTCCTTTTATTTTTAGTTCCATACTTATTAATGTTGAAATTTTGTAACTTAATTTCAACCTTTTCTGATAAACACATGCAAGCATAATTATTTTAATTCGTCATCTGCCTAGCCTTTTTACCAACTAAGTTGGGGTTGGCTTCATACCAGTGGCTGAATACCAGTATTTTACATGAAGCGACTGAGTTACTGGGTAATACGACAGCCCTTGGTAAAACGTGCATAAATATTAAGGTATTTACTAACTACTTCACATTTTGAAATTGCCAACTCATAAAACATCTCGAAAATTATTCAAAAAATTGTGAAACATTTTTTTAAAAGCGAGTCTTCAACGGCGGCATACATTTCAAAATTCATATTAAAAAAATGCCAGGCGATAATAATCCTCTAATAAATAACACTATTTGTACGGAACTGGTTTATATGCTAAGATCTACAGTTAGGTACTTATGAACCGTGCGCCAAAACTTTCGATTCACGAAACACGTTATTCTCAGAAAAAATCTGCATAACGAATAATGTCCGCCAAAATTCATGATTCATTATACATTACGGCGGCGTAAAATTATATTAGTTTTAGTTATAAAGATTAAGTGTCTATTTCTATTTGATGACTGAGCGTTAATAAAGATTGGTTTAACAAAGAATTAGACAGCGAGAAGGAGTAAACTTTCCATTTTTGAGATGTGACGAAGTCTACCCTGATAATATTTTATTAAGTGCGGGGTGACGCCACGTTGGGGTGGCGAGGGGGTGTGAAAAATTCAACATCACCAGCCGCGTTTCGGATGCTCTCGTGTAGGACGTGGTATAGGCTTTTTAATATGTATTTTTATGCCTCGACCTACTCAATATATTTAGAGATTCGTTACATTCCGTCAACTTGCCTGAGTGTTTGTAATAAAAGCATTGAATAAAAGAAACAACTCCAACAATCACTTATTGTGAACCAGATATAGGAAACAGGTTTTCCTCTTCGAAGCCAACCTAGTAGGTATATTTAATTGACATGGCGACATCGTGTCAGCTTTAGTTAGCACGAGGCACATAGCCATAAGGGCTTGTGAAATCAAATTAAGTATGGATCTACCAGCCAATTGCAACTGTGTTTGCGAGCGTTTTGTTAATTAAGTGCCTAAAATGAAATAGGAATTAAATTTCTATGCTTTAGATGATGATAATATTCATTCTGCAAAACTACATTATACCTACTATTATACCTATTACATAATGTGTAAAGTGGCATAGATTTCGTTTATGTCAAATAAAATTTCGTACAAATAAAGCACAGAAATTAAAGCGTCCGATTGCATACAAGCCATTTTTGTGGCGACAGCAATTTCTATGAATAAAATCGCTTCGTGAACTCGGGACAACCTTTGGGGAATACAAAATGGTGCGTAACAGAAACTGGGTATAATTGGCAATTTGAAAAAGGAATGCATCGATTAAAACTGACTTGGGAAATGTGCCAGTTCTCTTTCTTTTAAATATTTAGCATTTATCGCAATATCGAAAGCAGGATATACTTCGGAAGGTAGAAATGACACCAAAGTGTAAGTGGTGGCACAGGTTACGGTATGTGGCGTCATCAGGTACCCGTTAGTCTAGACGGGTCACTTTCACCAGCGAAACATGTAGTTACGGAACTGCGCGTGTGAAGGGTTAATAAACGCAGACCCCGGCGTAGCTAAGCTTTTCTTTGCTCTGCGCATCTAATAAAAGTTTTAATTTCATCAACGTTCAGAGCTATTATAACGTTCATTAATTAAAATTTTATTAAATTAACAGTATGCATTTATTACAAAAATGTGACCGTTGCATTGTTTTCTTGAATCAGCAGAACTATCGGATAGCTGCTCCTTTTCGCAAAATTAAAATTATACATACTACACATACATACTACTACATACATACTTTATTGAAAGGTGAGGGGCTTGTGGGTAAGTAATAACAGCCCCACAGGTCGATCGATCAGGTTAAGCTACGTTTGCCGCGGTTGGTCCGTGGATGGGTGACCATCTTTACATACCAAGACTCCTCCGTGCCTTTGAAAGCATGTTAAGCCGTTTGACCCGGCTGTCATTCGTGGATCTTTGACAGTCGTTACGGGTCGTCAGAAGCCCGAAAGTCTGACAACCAGTCTTACCAAGGAGTTTCGTATTACCAAGTACTTGACTGGGTTGTGGAGATCAGATAGGGAGTCGCTCCATGTAAAATACTGGTACTCAGCTACATCCAGTTAGTCTGGAAGGCTAGGCAGATGATGACATACTTTTTTGAAAAATACTGATGGCGTGACGTGTGCTTGTTAGTTGTGTAAGTTGGGCTTGAAGTTTTTGAAGCTCGTGTTAACCCCGATACCTATGTCGATATCAATTTCTCAATAATCAATCATAACATTCATAATAAAAAATAAAAGTTAAATCTTTGAACTCTGACGGGTTTCGCAACAGTATTAACAAGCAAAATACATCAAATTACCACGATGACACATAATATTTCTCTGTATGCAAGCGCGTCCAAGAATGTATGTATGTTAATGATTTATTTCCGTTACATAACCTAGCTGCACGTTAGTTGCATAATATTGACGGTTCGCGTCAAGTAGTGTGGTGTATGGAATCCATAGCCGCAGGTTCGCGTGCCAGACCGCACAGACAGCAACAATTTTGTTCACGCGAATTATGCTCATGTAAACGCGTACACTACAGGTGTGGGAGTATTCAACATTTTCATGTAAATTGATAGACAGGGTGAAGTTTAATGAAGACCGACACGAGTGAGATATTTTTTTATATAAATTAATAATTGTAGTCTAGACATGTACCCCGTGGATCGCGATTAAAGTAATCAAATACAGCTTAAGGTAAGGTAAGCGACGGCGCAACCCTTTGTCGTCAACATTTCGGGTGTCACACGGTTTAAAAGCCTCATAAAATATTACTCGAGCAAGAGACTTCATGTTACAAAGTTAAAAGTACCAAACTTTGCGGCAGCCGTGTGTTTCCACAAATTAGGTGGGATCAAGAGTATCAAGACTATTTTTATCGATCAGGCAGTTTACGAGCCGAGTGCAGCCTTACCTAAATAATGATGAAGGTGCCCTAGCATTCGTTCTTTCGTTAGTAAATCGATTACAAACGAAACCTGTATTCTATGAACTCTTGTTTTGTTCGGAGGTAAGGTTCAAGTGTAAAACAAGCGTATTGTTTGTTTTGGATCTCACTACGTATTTCAGTTTCTTAGAATTAATTAGCAAATGGGCCTGGAGGATTCTGTGAATTTGTTGCAGTAGTCATGTAGACCTGGCTTCATTAATTAAACTCGGGATAGTTTGTTTTAAGTTAGGTAATTATTTCTAGAAACGGATCTAATTACTTGTTGTTATTTAAATAAGGTAGGTAGGTCTAAGGATTTTACCAAAATAGCTGAGATACTTTACAACACTGGAGTTATGAATTTATGATCATAATAAATGCTGCAGTTCACATTTAATACGTAATTATTAGCAAATTATAGGACGTTGGATAGTGCTAGAATAAAAAATGGATTCTACAGGAAATCTCATAATAAGATAGAGTGGACATGACTCATTCAGCCTTGCAAAAGGAAACATGTGACTGTTATTTCTAAATCAAAAGGAATTGACGACATCTCATTATAAATAACGATATAATATGTCCAATACATCTATTTCCAATCATGCTTTTATACGTAGTATGTATATCAGAAACTTTTAAAAATAAAGTTGCATTCATTCATAGTTAGGTTATAACGTTCCCTGCTGCGAGACAGACATGTCTCTGACTCACTGTAAAAGGGAGTAAGAATTCTAGTTTTTTTTTCGCGGAAAATAGGATGATGAGTCTGGAAAAAACCATAAAACAAAACCTACATTTGAAGTAATAACATGCGAGTAGTACTTACTTTAAATGGATATCGAACGTATTCCTGAATTACGCAAGACGACATATCAAGTTACATTTACAGTATGAGCGGACCAGAAGGGCAATTTTCGTAATTTTAACAACGTGAGCAGTCAGTTCCCAGTCTCAATCTGTCAAAAATACCTCTTAATTTCCCTACATATGTGACAAGATTTTGACATTTGTTTGTCGCCGGAATGAGACTGCGACTAGATTTTGAACGTTTTAAATTACGAGAATTGGTCTTCTGTTATTTTACGTAAAGCCAACACAATGCAGCTTGATATGACGTGTTCCTACTACATATATAAAATTGTTTGGAAAGTTTTGACACAGGCGACTTCGCACACTATTCATAAACATTTTTATCTACCGCGAAGCCTTCCCAACAGTGTAGTTTTCACTTAAATGACCCTTGTCACTATTGCACTTTCACAACAGATTAATGTAGCAGGCATTCTTGTTATATGGCTTAGGTACCTATAGCCTTAGATACTTTTATTTAAATTCGTGGCACGATGACCTTTTGCGAATGAAATGCATCAAATTGCAATAGAATTCGTTAGGCTATTACACTGGAGTGTGATGACTTTAAAAGCCTACACAGGAGTCTGAGGAATAGTGAATGAGCGACTTCCGTGCAGATCGAGGTTTGGATTTCTGCTTACATATTTCCATCCCTTCCATCATCATCTGCCTAGCCTTTTCCCAACTATGTTGGGGTCGGCTTCCAGTCTAACCGGAAGCAGCTGAATACGAGTATTTTACATGGAGCGACTGCCTATAAAAATTTCTGCTTACGCCTAATATTCAAAAATACCTACAGATGATGTTTCTGAGTTTAGGTGTTTCTGATTCGATTCCTTAAAAACCGAACATCAGAGGGGCAATTCTACTAATTTTAACAACGTTCACAGTCTGATCTCAGTCTCAATCTGTCAAAAAATACTTCAAATTTCCCTACATTTTGACAAGTTTTTGACATTTCTTTGTCGCCGAGATGAGACTGCGACTAGATTTTGAACGTTTTAAATTAGTAGAATTGGCCTACAGATTAAAAACGAACATCCTTAAAAAGCAATCATCCTAAAAAAATGAATAAAGAGACAAAAGATAGAGAAAGTAATAGATCCCTGGAAAAAATATGTCCGGTTGTCGCATCCTATTTATCAAATACTAAAGCAAACGACCCCTACCTTCGATCTGCAACTCAAACATTTGCCTCACTAAACCTGCGCATAACATAATTAAGCGGCTGTTATTATTTAACCACGAGCCTCCATTTATACCGAGATCATGTAAAACTATTCTATGAATATTGGATGGCTACTTTCAGTTTCTTACGTCACATTAGTCAGATCAGGGCACTGATGTTTTAATATTTTATTAATTGAGCTAAGTTTTTAGTGTCCCATGTAAAAATTGGCAAATCAGAACACTTTGGAACCACTTTGGCGACTGTCTGTCAGTCACAGCACTCACAGCTGACTTTTAAACACTGTAGTCATTATGAATTTAAGAACTGAAAGTATAGTACCTAGCCCTGGGCCAATAATGTTCATATAAGGCCTTAAAGTTAGGACAAAAAAAAATCTATTTTATGTTTTAGTTAAGTGGTTATTACTTTGTAGGTATAGGTCTACCAGAATCTCATGGTATAAAAAAACATTGTGATTTTCATAGGGCAATGTCAATCCATATGAAAATCATAATTTTTTTATGCCATGAGTTTCTGGTAGCCTTTACCTACTCTATGGTACGCGACCCGAACTTGTTTTTTATCTCCACGAGATTTAAGACAGCCTCCTTTTCCTATGAATGTTAAATTTGTGAGTGACGTCATTGCATGAAATGTCTCAAATCTTTCCCGGTTGACGTGACTTTCCCTCGCCCCCACTCCACTCCACTCGTATCAGTTGACGTGATACGGGTGCAAACACACAATACGCAAACAGGTGATGGATTTCTTTCGTACAACCATTTGCATAGAATAGGTAGCAATCATTAAGTATAATATTTAATGGTTTGATATAATCTTCCTCGTGACTTTTGAGGTATGTAATGTCTTTTTAAACTTTCTTGACGCTATGTTTGGTAATGTTCTTAGTTACGACTTTCTAAGCTATTGTGTATAGAAAATTATTAATTTACCTAACATTATTAAATCGATACCGGCTGTTTTGCACAGAAACAATCGCAGCTTTTTCATTTCAGCACCCTAATTGCGTAACACACACATTGCACGCACACTTGGCATCACTATCAATCAGAATTTGACAAAATTTTTAAGGATATTGCAGATTCATTTATCTTCGAATAATTTGTCTGCTCAACAACGTAACTAACGCATTGAATATTTTTGAACTGCCAAAATGAAAGCTATTGCTGCTCTTAGTGCGTTACGCAACTACCCCGCTGGATAAATATTGGGAATGAGAAGACCTATTTGCTTTTATTATTACGGAACACGTGCAATCATCATGCAAATATCTGCTTTTATTTGCGAATATCTGCAATTAACCGATGAAAGGCATGTAATCAATTCCCATATTTGCCGTCAGGCAAAATAGTCGCGTGGTGCTTCATTCCTGTACTTTTGTATATTAGGTACTGATTACCAGGACTGCGATATTAAAAATATTTTCAATAAAGTTTTCGGTTAAAATAGTGATGCTTCGGCACTCATTAGTAAAAGTTCGCATGTCCCCAATTCATCGAGCTAATTCTGATATATCTACTGGAAATAATGATACTGCTTACCACGGAATTTGTATTGACATTCAGAATATTGCATATTTTTCGTATTGAATATGGCAGAACTTGTCAGTAACTTGTCAAATCAAAATACTGGCTAAAATGCATCATAACAAATTAGAGTGGCTGGGACATCGAATCAACATATTATGGATTCAGTACATTATTCTCAACATGATTCCGAAAATAATGTCCGACAAAAATTTACAACGCAATGCTGTTCCATAAACATTGATCGCGTAGGTTTGCACTTGTCTATGAAACATCAGATTTTTTTTGATAACCTACGAAATACTTCTGTGCTAGAATCATGTGCCGCGTCTATATCCAACCTGTATATAACAAAGATACTTACTTATTTTTTAGGGTTCCGTACCTCAAAAGGAAAAAACGGAACCCTTATAGGATCACTTTGTTGTCCGTCCGTCCGTCCGTCTGTCAAGACCCTTTTTCTCAGGAACGCGTGGAGGTATGAAGCTGAAATTTATATCAATTACTCAGGTCTACTGTCCCTTGAAGCTGTGAAAAAATCAAACTTCTAAGCCAACGCAATCAAAAGATACAGCCGTTTATGCCGCAAATTTTCGACACTTGCAAGGGAATCAAAACCTACAGGGTGCTTCCCGTGAACTCAGAATCTTGAAATTTGGTACGAAGCAACGTCTTATAGCATAGATAAAGGAAAAATTACGAAAACCATAAATTTTTAGTTACATCACATAATATATTTTTTTTTAATAATTTTAAACTTACTACCCATTTCCTCATAAACGCGTAGAGGTATTAAATTGAAATTCATACCAAATACTCAGGTCTATAATACCTTTAAGCTGTAACAAAATCAAACTTCTATGTCAACGCAATCAAAAGAAACAGCAATTTAAGCTGCATATTTTGAAACTCGCAAGTACTCGCAAGGGAATCAAAACCTAAAGGGTACTTCCAGTCGACCTAGAATCTTGAAATTTGGCATGAAGCAACGTTTTATAGCACACATAAAGGAAAAATTCCGAAAACCTTAAATTTTTAGTTACATTACAAAATATATATTTATTTTTTAATAAATATAAACTTATTACTTTTTTCCTCATGAACGCGTAGAGCTATCAAGTTGAAATTCATATCAAATATCAAATTTAATACTTAATTAATATTTTTGAACCAGATTTCTAAATAGTGACTAAAAAACTTAGTAAATAAATAACTTTAATAAAAGAACTTTCGCAAGTCTGCTGCAAGGCTAGTATAAGTGTTTCAGTTATATTATAGATAAATGATATGTGTTAATATAAAATAAAGGATTACTTAAACGATAAAGAGATATTTGTCTTAAATTTATGCTCCTCCATCTTTCCCCATTGTAATGTTATGAATTTCATTTTGCAATAAAAATACCATAGTTATGACTCGATTGTCGTAATGAACGAACTTTGTAAACCTTGCAGGTTTGTACGGAACCCTCGGTGCGCGAGTCCGACTCGCACTTGGCCGGTTTTTATTTTCAAAGAAGCTTTTACTAATGTATAATTTTTAAAAGACTAATTTGAAGCATCGACACTGAAGGATTCTATACTTTATAAAATTAATTCTTTTTCGTGTAGGTAAGGTAAGTGTCTGCTTGACCGCGTTGTTTTTCACAATATTTACACGATTTATTTCGGAATTTTTGTGCGTATAATGTATCCACTGATTGGCATTGTGCCTCGAAACATTCGCAGGACATTAGCCAGCCCCATGAAGACAACGAAGCTACGCGCTGATTCACGTCGCCCAGTGGTTTTATGTCTCGGTGCCCCAGAGGCTGAAGAGACGAAAAAAAATCTTGGGAGCATAGGTCCAGCTAGTCCAGCCAATAGTAACGCCTCCCCAACAAGATGTAATCTATGGTGGAGGCTGTATGACAATTTTATCGAACCATCTGAGAGCCTTCCGCCTGGGCACGCGTTACCGTGGCCGATTTAGAAATCTCTAAATAGACTTTGAACCCAATTCGGCCGCAGCAAAGACAATCTCCACAGATGGGGGTCACGGATGGCTCAGATCTCAAGTACGTACATATGCGGCACCTCCTCCCTACAAACAATGGCCCACCTTCCATCTTGCGCCGCATGTGACTGTCTGTAATTTATATGGTGTACTTTATATTTATTTTATTTCTATTTTTTATATAGAAATTGTACAAAGGGTGACACAATGGGCGGTCTTATCGCTAAGGGCGATCTTTTAAAGACATCCTTGCACCTATGCACGCAGATGATCTTCTGACTGCGTCAGTGAGCGGAGTTCGCGCAGCTGAAGTTCGAACTTTTTGCCATCGTTACGCGTGGTTACGCTAAGAGAATTAATATTAAACTTACCTATATAATTATAATGATCAAATCATAATGTTTTGTCAAGTTGTAAAAACCGTGCGTAGCACGATATTATACTTTATAAATCAGTAATATCCTATATATTTCAACGCGCTCGTTTTATATTTCTTTCAGGGTCTCCATGATGGCTTAGGGCATAGTTCTCGGCAATATCTCATTATAAATCCAATGAGATCAGTTTACACTTCCAAGTTCTTAGAGTGTACGGTTCACCTTTACTGTAGGTACTCTCCAAGAAAACTAGACAATTGCTAGTCTTATAAAATAACACAGTGTTTCAATACAGACACCTACTTAGTTTCGTTTTTTTTTTTGGGGTTGTGTTGTATAAAAGAGACATTCAATAAGTAATAAAATAATTGAAAATTTAAACAGCCTTCTGAGCTATATGAGCTGAACGAGGTTAATTATTATGATGTTTTTGGGCATTAATTTTTTTTTACAGCCGCCCGTTTTTTTTAAAACAAGTGTTGAAAACTAAAATGCTTGCATCACTAACTACAAACATTACACAGGCCTACAAATTTTAGGTCATGAATTCCCCTTTTCAGTTTAATAACTGATATTGACTAAGTTTGATACGCTGATTACAAATATGTAATCAGTTTTTTTTCATCACGTCCAGATTTTTAGTTATTGACCATGAACCAAAATTGCAATAAAATACATTTTTTTACAATAAAAAAATATTTATTAAAAAATACTTAGTTATGATAATAAATTTTTGTACAATATAATTAATTAATAAGTTGCTTAATTCGTAAACACGTTAATCATCCTTGTGAAACCTTGTTCTTTTTTCTCCGAAGCTTCTGTTTTGTGATTTTCTCTTAAATTTCCGGTTTGGCTCATCTCGCTTCAAAAGCCAACAGTAGTCCGCTAACATATTAGGATTCCATCTTCCCTGATACCTCTTTTCCATGTCCTTCAAGTCCTGATGAAATCTTTCACCCTGTTCTTCGCTAACGGCTCCTAAATTTTCCGGAAAATAGTCAATGTGCGAATTCAGGAAGTGAAGCTTAATGGTCATAGAACAGCCCATCAAGCCAAAATTTGTTATCATTTTGGCCACAATGTCTTTGTAATCAGGGCTTTTTTTGTTCCCTAAGAAATTTTTCACAACTTCCTTAAAAGATTTCCATGCTGCCAGCTCAATATGGGAAAGTTTTTCATCGAAGTTTTCATCCTTCATTAATTTTCTTATATCAGGACCAACAAAAATGCCTTCTTTTAGTTTTGCATCTGACAATGATGGGAAAATTGTACGCAGATATTTAAAACCTTCTCCGTCTTTATTTAAAGCTTTCACAAACTGTTTAATCATACCCAGCTTAATGTGTAAAGGAGGCAGTAAAACTTTTTCTCGGGGAACTAAGCTTCTTCGAAGTACATTTTTTGTTCCAGGTGATAGTTCAATTCTCGGTGGCCATTCTTTTTTAGTCCAATGCTGTGCTTTATTCCGACTGTCCCACTCACACAGAAAACACGGGTATTTTGTATAGCCACCTTGTTGACCAAGCAGCATGCTTATAACTTTCAAATCTCCGCATACCATCCATCTGTGCTGTTCGTAGGCTATATTATGTAAAAGCTTTTCCATATTTTCATAACATTCTTTTAAATGGACAGAATGTCCTACTGGTAGTGAAGCGTATGTATTTCCATTATGGAGCAGGACTGCTTTCAAACTTCTTTTTGAAGAATCGATGAACAACCTCCAGTCTTTAGGATCGTATTCAATGTCAAACATTTTGACCAGGCCAGGAATGTCTTTACAATAAACTAAATCTTGATCTTCAGCAAAAAACGGAAGAAAATCTTTTTCTCTGTTGCGGTACCATGAGAATGATGTACCAGCAGCTAGCATGTTTTTTTCTTGTAATCTTGATCCGAGGAGCTCAGCCGCATCTTTAGGAAGATTTATATCTCTTGTTAAATCGTTTAATTCTGCTTGTGAAAAAAGTTGAGGCTCATCTTCGCGTTGACTGAAATTAGGGTCAGATTCTTCAGTGTCACTAATTAAATCTTCAGTTTGTATATATGCTGGCGAGGACTGTAAAGTTCCCGAATCGCGGAAAACTACGTGTGTAACTGATTCTACGTTTGGGTAAATAATTTCTTTTTTATTTTTGGAGTTATGTCCAGTGATGTCACAGCAGCAAAAGTAACAATCTTGAACATGATCTTTAGGCTCTCTCCATTGCATCGGTAACTGAATCTTGAAAGAATTCTTCTGTCCTTTTGACCACTTGCGAAGCTCTCGAACACATGTAGTACAAACTTTATGAGGTGTCCAAGGTTTGTCCTGGTTGCTGATGGTAAGTCCAAAATACATGAAGTAAACATTCTTCACAAAGTCTGTTATGCTTGCTCGTTGTTTTACCGTCACAAATTTCCCACAAATATAACAAAAACTATCGGGAGAATTCAAACAATTACGTGATGACATTTTTAAGTTTGCGTTGTCCAGTGCACAAAGAAACTGTGATTTTTCTAAAATGGTGTGGGTATTTATACCAAAAATAATTATAATTAACTACGTGTACCCTCTTCTACGAATTGACATAAAATTGTACATAACAATATAGTTATATCTGTATTTAATACGCTCATTACTTAACGAGGCTAAAATCACCCCTTTTCAGCGCAATAAAGACATATTTCTTATACTAATTATGAAGTGATTAGCAAATTATGAATCATGATTATATTCATCATATTAATAGATTTATTTAATGCAGTAGCAATTTGATAAAACTCGTTTAATATTTTTCTATCAATTTTTAAAGGGAGCTCTCCGGCCAATTTTGAACAAAATCTAAAACTATAAATAAGATAAAAGTCTGACGTGAAGGATTTTTTTTACTATTTTTCTCGTAATCAGCGTGTCAAAATCTATCGAAAACGTTACTCAGAAATGAAAAGGGAAAACCATTGTAGGCCTGTGTTATTTATATTTTAGTGTCGGCAGCCCTGTGGTAAATGACGTGACAATGACAATGACAATTGGCTCCGCCTTATGGAGTGGACGGTGTTTTTTTATTTCAACGTCATTTTGACATTTACAGATTTGACCTTTTTTCTACACGTTTTGATATTGCATTGTCATGATAAACAATATTTTTGTCTCAATTTTATGGAGCCAATATTATTGGAACTGCATTATAATCAGATACGACAATTTATTAGGGCTTCCAAACAAATATACAAATATTTTATAGATGTATTATGTATATGGTATGTATGTATAGTACGTGCCACGTAAGAAGAGACTTGATACACCACGTGGTCTGACATGCGCAGAACACGAGTTTAGGTATCTTTAGCGGTATGAGGTCTGAGTGCGGGACGGGACCGGACGTCATAGGGGCGGCGGAAAGAGGCGGGGGAGGCGGGGTCAAGTCTCTTCTTACGTGGCACGCACTGTAAGTATGGTTGTCCACGCATTTCTCCGCAACTATTAATCGAATCGTGACCATTTTTTTTTATTGGTTTACACTTACTCCAACTTAGGGAACAGTGCAAGTTTCATCAAAATCAATCCAGTAATTTTCAAGATATGGACTAATACGTGTAAAGGCTCGTACACACAGGCGCGACGCGACACGCGACACAAAGGCACCGCAAGTCGCGCAACGAGCGGTGCCATTGTGTCGCGCGCGATTCGCGTCGCTCGTCGCGCCTGTTTGCAGGAGCCTTAAGTGTGACGGCCTGGCTTATTGATACTAGCTACGGGCGTAGTGTCAAAAGGAAAACATCTCAAAACCTTGGTAAAATTCCAGTGCAATATTTACAACCAAACTATTACCTACTTATTACAAACAAATATTCCAGTGTTTACTAAAAACTAAAAATTACGAAATAAAAGTAATTTAAAAAAAATTAATCGACTTCAAAAAGAAATTTACTCAAAATTATGAAATAATTTTGAGTTAATTTCTTTTTGAAGTTGATTAATTATTTTTATATTACTATTTTTTAAACTGGCGCCTGAAAAAATCACTTAAGCGTTTAAAAATCTTCGGAATATTATACCACTTTTGACCTCTCATTTATTGACTTAACTATCTTTATATTGGTGATTATAACAGCCACAATAACTAAATCCTTAACAAAACCATCAAAACATCAGCCATAATTGTGTCAAAATCACCACAGTGTTGTGGAGTTCTTACTAAGCACCTTATCTATGTGAGGTTCGTTTGTATTTGCGCTTACGAAATACAAAAAACAAGGCCCGTTTTCTAGAATGATACTGGCTAATTTCTAGAACTAGTATAAAATCGTTAAAAAAACCGCATATGAGAACGATTAGCCTAGTTTTGACTTGTCTGCTGACTGCCTACGTTTTCTATTTGACTCCTGCATACTGTCGTCCTTTAAGGGGTGAGGTGGCTTATTTATGGCTAAGTAATAACAACAGCACGGGTCGATCGATCAGGTTAAGCTGCGCTCTCCGCGGTTGGTCCCTGGATGGGTGACCATTTTTACATACCAAGACCCATGCGTGTCTCGGACCGCACGTTAAGCCGTTGGTCCCAGCTGTCATACGTGAATCTTTGACAGTCGTTACGGGTCGTCAGAAGCCCGAAAGTATGACAACCAGTCTTACCAAGGATTATCGTATTACCCAGTAAGTAGGTTGTGGAAGTCAGATAGTCAGTCGCTCCATGTAAAATACTGGTATTCAACTGCATCCAGTTAAACTGGAAACCGACCCCAACATGTTGGGAAAAGGCTAGGCAGATCATGATGCTATCGTCCGTTAGCATACGCATGGCCACTCACATTTGAATGCAGAACGCCGACTGGCTTTTGTTTTCAACGGACATCAGAGGCCAGTTACCTAGTCAGAAAAGCAACGCCATATACCAACGAGCTGCTAAAAAAAAAAACTGATTGATTGAAGGAAGTGTTTTTTAAAAAGTAAAAAATAAATCCGTTATAAACCGTGGCTTATGATCCCTGGTGGGTTACATAAATATGTTGGAAACTACAGCGAGGTGGATTAAAAGTTATAAAACTTGCACTGAATAGTGACAGTACGGACAGTTTGCCACGCTTACCCGTCGGCTAACCGTGTATACAGGTGGAAAAACTTACCAAAGCCATTTTCACTTGTATGTAACTACGTTAACCATACTCGATCGCAGATAATTGATTTTCTACGTCAAGGATTGAAAAGCATCCAAGCATAGGTGTTAGGTGCCAAGCCATGTAAGTAATTAATTTAAGGATACGTTATTCAAATTTACTTACGTTTATTGCAATTTACAAGTAAGTGACACGTTGTATATTCATTCAAATACGATTCGCGACCGTAACAAATATGAATTTAAATTTTATTACAGAATTTAAATCATTAGAATCTGTAATACAAGTAACTAGAATGGGCCTCAATTTTTTTAGGCATATGACAATCCAAAAATAAAATAAGTAATTAAAAATAAGCCGAGGCAGCTAAGTGATGACCAGCCCCATTATGTAGTTAATATAAGTCTCGAAATCGCAAATCCGTCTTAAGGCTCCTTCAAACAGGTGCGACACGACACGCGACACAAAGGCACCGCAAGTCGCGTAACGAGCGGTACTTTAGAGTCGCGCGCGATTATATCGCGTGTCGCGGCTGTTTTTAGGAGTGTAGCGGTATCTACAACGCCACATGCAAACAACGCGTCATACTGTCGTCACGCAAATCCTGCATCGCGCAAGCAGAGTTTACCGCGCAACTAGCATAGATACAACGGCCCGACATGAATCAACGGGCAGTTGCCCGCCAGACACAACACCCGTCTGGTCGGAGGATCCTCCCTTTTCTATGGAGGTTGAGTGAACTTTACACCCTGTTCCTCATACCTCTATACTGGTGACCCCGAACATGAACGTCAGCGCAGCCTTCGAGCAAATCTTCAGCGTGACGTCATCATCATCACTCCCGCAAGCGTTAGCGGCGAGTCACCCAGCCAGCCAGCTCCCACGGCTTCAACGGGTATCCTGACCACCAGCATGCAGCGACCGCGCATACCTGGTCATCACCCTCAGCCTCATCAGCAACCTCGGCACAGCACACTGCACTTTCGGCCGGTCAACAAGAAGAGCTCAATTCCTCTCCTGGTCGACGCAGCAGCCAGCCTCAACCCGGCGCTGTACGACATCCGACGCACTGGAGCATAACGCAGCGCCACCCCGACTCACTGGGGACATCTTCGCAGACAGTTCCGACTCACCGTGAACTATGCGGCAACCGGTTCCGACTCACTGGAACCTCAGCTGGCCTGGCAAGCATCGCAAGATACAAGACTCAGCCCACTATCGACCTCCGGTCTCCGGGGGGGAGTGATGTAGCGGTATCTACAACGCCACATGCAAACAACGCGTCATACTGTCGTCACGCAAATCTTGCATCGCGCAAGCAGAGTTTACCGCGCAACTAGCATAGATACAACGGCCCGACATGAATCAACGGGCAGTTGCCCGCCAGACACAACACCCGTCTGGTCGGAGGATCCTCCCTTTTCTATGGAGGTTGAGTGAACTTTACACCCTGTTCCTCATACCTCTATAGGAGCCATTAAGCAAGCGTGGTATCAAACAACCTGATACTGACCAGCAATTGCAAAAAATAAATAGAACTTCGCGGGCTACCCTGCCGCTAATTAATAAAAGATACTGTACCGCTGATTTCAATTTCCTGCTGTTTAACGAAAGCTATCGAGGGCGTAAAGTAAGTACTATAATTGTCATGTGAAACCTTTATACTTTCACAAATCATTGTGATTCATATAAAATAACGTGGGAATGCGTAAATACCTGTACTTAATGTTACCAGTTAAGTTGGATGCGACGCCAACGATTTCACTAACAAGTCAATGACGCAATGCACAGACGCCAGCACATCAAGCTACTACAATCTGTCAAACTTTAATAGATTTTCAACTTTATCGCTAATGCATAGGATTTAAAATTGATTGGGAAAATTTGACAGTTTCGGGTAGCTTGATGTGCTGGCGTCTGTACATAATTTGTGTACAGTAAGTACGATACTATGCTATATATAGAACCACGAGAATCATCTCATAATATAACTGGTAATTATTTTAATATCATAGTCAGGTCAACATCATCGTATCTGTAGTCTGTACTTAGTGAACATACATTGCAAAGTGCATTGAATATTTTTATAATTATGCAGCCTTGCATACTTACCTGTCCGCAATTTTGAATTTTATTCAAAATGGTGACCAAAAAAAATATGGATGCCACTTGATCAACTTTGAACGTTAGTATCGCCGAAGTGTGATACTTTACAGGGTTTGGTCTTATTATGTTTTCTGCGAGCATTAATGTCGGCTATCGATTTATATTATAGGACACGTGAGTAGGCGTCATTTTGAAAAAAAATGGCGGACATGTAGGTATGTCACGGACCTTCAAAACCCTTTGGAAACATAGCTTAGGTTTCCAAATTCTGCAATCTGAAAAAAGTTAAGTATGGATATTTAAATGATTCTAGGAACGATCCGTACAGAATGTGGTTTTGAACGCATATATTTTCTATAAGAGGTTTTAAGTACCATCTTTCCGCCTGGCAAAAATCCCCCTCAAGTTTCATATTTCGTTGCATTATTACCTAATGAAGTCTATGAAAATGTTTGTTTAGTAGTTGCAAGTAGGCGAGCGAGGGGTCAGCTACCGATGTCAAGTGTCTACGTAATAGCTGTTAGCTCATCACATATCGCATCTCATAGCTGCCTATCGCATCACATAGGTGCCTACCTATTGACTGTATTCAACTATAATGTCTATTATAAACTGTATTCAACTATAATGTCTATTATTTAACTTGTTTGTGAAACTTCACTGATTTTAATGGTTTTTTTTTAGGGTTTCGTACCTCAAAAAGAAAAAAGGAACCCTATGGGATCATTTCGTTGTCCCTACTACGGAACTCTTCATTGAATGTGGTTTTCGACATGCACTTGGCTGGTTTTTTCGATTCCTATCATATATTTGTAAAGTTTTAACAATAATTTGACCTGGCATTTGTGGATAATTAAAGCATTTCTATATATCTCTTGAAAATAACACTCCCAACTCAACGATTTACCAACAAGATAAAAACGTAAATTAAACATGAGTAGGCGTTCATTATAATAAAAAATATCCAGAGTGGTTTAATAAATTCCAGTAGCTCTAAATAAATAGTTCGGCTTATACTTACATCAATTAATTGTAATTCGTAGCACTTATCTAAGTTGTTGTACAACCACATGTGTTGTTGAGTGAAAGTGCAACTGGACAGGTTGTCACTTAAGAACGTGTCTTCGGAAACGTATGTACATTTTACTACAAGTTACTTCAAGTGATTCTATAACAAAGGGCCGAACAAAAAACAAACTGAATAAAAATGCAAATCAAACGTCTCTTTTCTCTGTCATCCAAAGAAATTAATAATGAAACGGAATAAGCATTCCAGTTAAAAATATCCACCGCAGTAGCAACTATTTGAAATATGATCGGAGTAGAACGGATAAATCATGTTAACTTGCCGTGTCTCATATAATACTTATTGTTCTTCGTGAGACATTTCTACGTACAACCACAGTATAAATATGAACAGTATGGAAACTAGCCCTATTTGTTGAAATAATTACCTACGCTCCATTGGAGTGTTAGGGTTGTCACTAAATTTGATAAGTGTTTTATTGTAACGAAGATTTTTAACGTGGTTTGCGGCTAGGAGTTGGCTGGTTATCTTCCCTCCTTCTGGTCAAAATGTAAATCCAAGATGGCGTCGGCGAAATGTTTTCATCGTTAATAACATACATACTTATATAGTTTATTAGGGTGCTAAAGCCAATAGTGAATTAAGTCAAAATGCGCGTTGCTCGACCGATGCCTAGTTAACTATGCACCTTACCGTTTCAACTCAAGAATGGGTGTAACAGAAATTAAAGAAAACAATATTAAAAAAATAGGTATCATTATTCTTCGTAATTATAAATTATAGCTTCTGCCCGCGACTTCGTCCGCGTGAAATTTCTCGTTACTCCGATCCACCCCGTCGCATCGCATCGCCTGCCCGCGCTATTACTTCGTTTTTGTTTAGCGTTCTTTCTGACTTTTTTCTTTTTGCTCGGCTCCTAAAGGTCATAGCGTGATGTTAAATAGCCAATAGCCTTCCTCAAGAATTGGGCTATCAAATGCAAAAAGAATTTTTCAAATCCGACTGGTAGTTTCAGAGATTAGCGCGTTCAACCAAACAAACAAACTCTTCAGCTTTATAATAATAATATTAGTATTTATTTACTGAAAAACGACACCCATGACAAAAATTTTGAGAAATTTTGCATCCTCTATCTCGGATTTACATTTTGACCCCACTATCGGCTTTGTCACCCACGAATACTATGAAAACGACATCCATGACAAATAAATTGAAAAATTTCACAGCTGCCATCTTGGATTTACATTTTGACCTCACTAACGATTTTGGCTACCTCTTTAACTATGTAAACGACACCCATGACGAAAAAAATAAAAAACATGTTAGCAGCCGCCGCATAATACCTAAAAGCGCACGAGGGAATTTTAAAAAAATAAACGGTTTGTGGCGCAAGAAATAAATGTATTACGCGACTACTCGTTCCAACACGGCAGTTCACGGCACCCGTGACTTAGAGCACCGCGACTATCGCTTAGGAGTATCGTAGATGCGTGCGACTGTGTGTGTGCCGTTTCAAACGTTTGTACGTAGTTTCTGTACTGTTCATATCTTTACTGTGGTACAACTTTATTGCAAACTAGCTTCTGCCCGCGACTTCTTTCGCGTGGAGTTTCTCGTTTTAACATAAAACATAGCCTGTGACACTCAGGGATAACGTAGCTTCTCATTTGTGAAAAATTTTTCGGGATCGAATCAGAAGTTCAGAAGATTACCCCCTACAACCTCACAAACTTTACATCTTTATAATATTATAGTATAGACTACGAGTTTCTTCATATACGGAAACTTGTAAAAAATATTAGTAGGTACGTGTCTTGTCTATATTGCATCAGCCCATAATGTCCTATTACTGCGGAAATGCCTTTCTAAATAGCCTTTCCACATATTGCGTCCTTTTGCAATCTTTTATAACGTTAGGTACAGACGCCAGCACATCAAGCTACTACAATCTGTCAAATTTCTTTAATAGTTATCAACTTTATCGCTAGAGTATAAATAAGGTTCAAAGTTGATCGGGAAAATTTTACAGATTGTAATAGCTTGATGTGCTGGCGTCTGTACCTACCTAGTTCGGCTTCGCTTGGGCACATTGTAGAAATTATATGACTCGCCCAATACATATGTACCTAATACCTACTTAGAGCTATTTTTGACTGCCCCGTTGGCCTCGTGGTTGCAAGCGCAACTGATTAACGTGGGGTCTTGGGTTCCATTAGGAATTTCTTAGTAACAGTACGGAGTTTGGAAGTTGGCGGTTTAATACCCCCGTGCCTCGGAAAGCACTTAAAGCCGTTGGTCCTGCGCATGATCTCTCCCCAGTCGTGTCGGATTGCCGTCCCATCGGACTATGAGAGTAAAGGAACAGAGAGTGCAACTGTGTTTACGAACACTCTTGTGCACTGTAATATCTCTTGCGTACCTGGCTAATCTTCGTTGAGATTAACCACTGTGACCTAAATCGGTTGGGAGGCTAATATTATTATTATTTATTATAGCTATTTAGGAAATCACTTTAGTTTTCCAAGTCGAATGAACATTAATTGATTCTACGGCAATACGAAACTGTTGGAAAGTTTCGCATAAAAACATTTACCAGAAACTAGATTCAGTCTCAAATAAAGAGTTTGGTGGTAAAAACTGAATTAATAACAAACTCTACCTATGCTTTGCTTGAGGGAAACTGATACGTTCATAACGCTATCATATATTAGATATATGTTGAATAACATTGGAGAAACAAGTACATACTTTGAGAACCAAAACATTCATGTGAGTGTTTTCTGATACGTTTTCTATCTGTAAACCGTGTAGTGTATACTTACTTTATACTTAGCAGGTACAAGAGAGGCTTGTGGCAAAGTAATAACAGCCGCCCGAATCGATCCCGTCGTCGTCCGTGGATGGGTCAGTTGGGTCACCATCTTTATATACCAAGAAGACCCCTCCGTGCCTCGGAAAGCAAGTTGCGCCATTGGTCCCGGCTGTAATTCGTGGATCTTTGACAGTCGTTACGGGTTGTCAGAAGCCCAAAAGTCTGACAACCAGTCTTACTAAGGAGTATCGTATTACCCAGCAACTGGGTTGTGGAGGTCAGATAGGCAGTCGCTCCATGTAAAGTACTAGTATTCAGCTGCATCCGTTTAGACTGGAGGCCGACCCCAACATAGTTGAGAAAAAGGCTAGGCAGATGATGACATAGTATCAGCTCTCAGCAATCTATAGATTGCCATCGACATGCTAAAAAGAAGATGAAATCTTGTTTATTTATACACAGATCATTTTCTAATTTGATGGACCCGGGACTAGATACAAGAAGCGATTAAATAGAGATGCTAACAGAGTGGAAAATGTCACTGTACCTACCGTAGACATTGCGGACGCCGCATTGGTATAGGCCAGTTAGACAATCCAACCAATGATAAACAATCGGTTTAGCCGCTTAGCCTTTGCGATGGCACATTCACCTGCAACTGCAACGAGCCTCCTTTTACGTGTATAATAGGATAACGAATTCCCAAATGGCATTTTGTTAGAGCAGGCTGGAAGTGTAATGGCACAAGATAACACATGTCATACAGATAGCCTTCATGTCGTCACTGAACGACATATTACACGCATGCTTGTTCTGAACTCAAAGCCGGAATTGCATTTAATTGCAACTACCGCAAACTACTACTAACCACTAAATTCGAGGCACCTAACACTAGATAGGTACAAGTAGTTGTAATTCGTTATCAAACAAACACACATAATCTAATTCGTAAGCAAGCATAATAATTTTGTATTGAAATTAGTACCTATGCTTTTTCGAAACTGTTATCGCAAAATGATTAATTATTGAATAATCTTTTACTCTCAAAGATCTTACTTTTAAAAGAAGTAGGAACTAATAATGAATAAAGCAATTACTATTTATTATGCAGATGCTCGTAAATAGTAATAATAATAGCGTTATCCAACTAAAACTATTAAAAAACAAAAATACCAATTAATTGAAAACTATAAAGACGAATGAAACATTCAAAACAAATGAAACCGATGTACTTAAAAAGAGAATGGATGTAACATTTAAGTACCTACAATATCGAATAATGTAGGATTGTTATGTCATGTCTGATTGTCTGCCACAAATTCTATTTAACATTTCCTAACAAATGTTTAACAATGTAAAATGAGGGGTTTGTTTAGTGCAATGAATAGGCACTGTTTGTTCATTTGTATAGAGCATAATCAGCCTACAATGCTCTCACCGCTGGTAGACAAGCCACCTCTCTGTAAGAGGGAGCGGTCCACCACGCAGGCCGAGTGCGGGTTGGTTTGGTAAGTAGAGGAGCATAGAATAATTATGTTTCATGTTTGCACAAGACTATAGTACCAAGTAAATGGTTCTTATAAAAGTAATAGTCCAACTTTTCTTTCTTTTTTCTTTCATTTAGGTAGGTACATGTTGATAAATAGATAAGTTTCTAAAATACATATCAACACTGGTTTTCTCAAGTAGGTATAGTACCTATAGGTATTTTTTATCCTATTTTGCTTTCTCGATCATTTTCACCAATCGCGCTTTAAGCCTATTGTAGTGTATAGACATTTATAGTCTGTTGTGTACGACTCTGTCGTCTCGAGCAGCGCACGCGCGGTGCCGCGGGGCGGGGGGCAATAGCCTACCGACCGCCGGGAAGAGAAGACGTGGACGCTTGCTGCGAGCCGATATCAGTGTAATTTAGTTACTTGTTCTTTCCTAATATCAACTCTCGAGTCTTATGGTACATTACATGTGGCGACGAGGACAAACTGTGAGTTTATAAGGTTATTTACATTAAAAAACAAAAGAAAGTAGAGGAAGGCAAGCATGGACAAGGTATTTATACTATCCGACTACAATCGTTAAATAAATAGAACTTACGAATAACGAGGCACCGGCTGTAAATTCATGTATGACAGGCTACCTACCAAGCTTTTATCAAAGTGATTATTATGTAGGTGACTAAGTGACCACCCGCTAGGTTTCTTCAAAGATGTTGTTTCATTCGGTTACGCCCGTGGTGGGTGAATATGATACCTAACCTACAAGTTACCTACCTACTTGAGTTCGAGCCTCAATATTTATTACCTAGATAGCTGTATAAGAAATGTTAATAGGTAAAACAAATCACAGAGCCTTACGAGTTTCGTTAATCAATTTAGGTAGGTAATAGTTACTATTCTAAAGTTAATGAATTAGTCCACAGTATTAATTAGTTACTTACTTACCTATAAAAAAAAAGTGGTTATTTACTGTTATCATTGTTTTGTTACTAACTGATGTTGACTGTTTAGAACATTTTAACTAATAAAATAGAAGGAAATGTAAAGTAACTAGGTACCTACTCACTTGGCCGCGAGTTGCGTAGGCATTCTTTTGTTCGCGTTTTAGGTATCTAGGTTTCTATTGATGTACATCAAGGGAGTGACATACCTACATTTTTGTCAACCATACCTACCTACTTATTAAAATAAATGTTCTTCGAGAATCACCGAGGGTATCGTGCGGTGAGCGGTTTTAGCGACGAGACATAAATGCGACTGGGCATTTAATTGCGACTGAGCATTTAAAGGCGACCGGGCATTAAATTGCGGCTGAGCATTAAATTGCGACTGAGCATTCAATTGCGACTGAGCATTTAATTGCGGTACGGTAAAGCATTAAATTGCGGATATCGATGAATACTTAGGGTACAGCTCGCATTAAATTGCGGACATACCCACATGGCATTAAATTGCGGAGATTTACTGGTATAGCATTAAATTGCGGACATACCCATATGGCATTAAATTGCGGAGATTTACCGGTATAGCATTAAATTGCGGACATACCCATATGGCATTAAATTGCGGAGATTTACTGGTATAGCATTAAATTGCGGACATACCCACATGGCATTAAATTGCGGAGATTTACCGGTATAGCATTAAATTGCGGACATACCCACATGGCATTAAATTGCGGAGATTTACTGGTATAGCATTAAATTGCGGACATACCCACATGACATTAAATTGCGATCATACTTACATGGCATTAAATTGCGAATATACCTACATGGCATTAAATTGCGGACATACCTACATGGCATTAAATTGCGGACATACCTACATGGCATTAAATTGCGGACATACCTACATGCATTAAATTGCGGACATACCTACATGGCATTAAATTGCGAAGGTTTCACGGTTTAAAATTTTATGTTTACACATTGATTTATTAAATAAAGCAGCGCCGGTTCCTACTAAAGTGAGTGATTGTACTCACTAAGCTGACTAAGCACTCAGTACCGCACGGAACATCGTTGATCACACAGCTCGATAATTTCAGTTTTTTTGTTGCAATAAATACGCATTAAAATGACTTTTGTGCAGCTAAACAGTGTTTTAATAATACGAGGAAGGAAAATAAGACACAGATTACTTACCACAGGTAAATACAGCAAAAAAAAAAAGTTAATTTGTTGATAATTATAACAACATTTAATGTTTGCTTCGTCATATTTGTAAGAGCGAGACAGATAATACAAAATAGCATGAGAAACACGATGCGACGCATCACGCGTGACGTACTATCAAAGATCACAATCATCAGCATTTGGCGACTAACTTGATTTCGCTTGCACGACAGCGTCGGCTCCTATCGCTGTCGAAACTGTAGGTTTGCGACTATCATCACAGATGTGCGAGTTTCGGTGCATGTAGTCGTGCGAGTGGTTGCGATATTAGCGCGTCACGTATCTGCGAAAATAATATATCAACGTTTACACTTTGAGCACCCATTCGCCACTTGGCGGCCGCGCGCTGGCGCCACAGTACAGCACAGCATGACGACAACGTGTCGTCATGTGCGCACAGGGTGTGTTTGCCATGACGACTACGTATTGTCATAAGCGCCGATGGTGTACTGCGGGCGTAGATTTATAGCCAGGGTACAGTCGCGTACAGTAGACGCTTTATTACCAGCATTAGATTGCGATAGCGTGTTAAAAATCTATAAATATGCAACATAGTTACTTACCTTGTCAACAGATAGCCCCAAATAGCACAGTACACTTTAGAGAAGTTCGAATGTGAATAGGAGGTTGGTTCAGTATCTGTCCGTTGGCAACGAGGGATAAGAAGTCTGAACATTTATGAACTCGAGGCGGCAGGCATAGACGGAAAAGAAAGAAATAGTCTTTTACATTTCGGTGGTCCTGAGTTACAATGGATTTGGACTGCAGTTTGACTGGCCTAAAAAAAAAAAAAAAGTCTCATGGTGTAGAACTGTTCCGCACAGGATAATTCCCTGCGTATAGCAAGAACTACCTATCGAGTACTACTGAGTTCTAGGGTAACATAATTTAGGTTGGTAGTGTTGGTATCAACAGACTAAGTAAAAGACAAAAGCTATGCAGTTAAAATAATAAGTATACATAGGTATTTTGAAATAAAATGTGTGCAAAGTGAAAATAAGAAGTAACAATAACATGGCAGTAAACTGCTGGTTGATATTATTGCAATGATTAATTAGAATAACATAATATTTTCTTATGATATGATGAAGGTATGAGGTATCGGTAAACAAGAGAAGTTCCCTCCCTCTGTTAGAGTATAACTCCTTAATGTGGGAAAGGTCAAAGGTCACTAAGTTACAGGTGTCATGTAACACGTAATAAACATGCAACAAATGTACTTATAACAATAAAGATTGCTTACCTATTCAAACATAGGTACCTACATCTTTCTATTTATAAAGTGGAGCCGGGTTGGTTGCACCATTTGTAGCTCGAGAGTGCCTGGACCGATTTTGTGGTCTTTGATTTGTTGGATTTGTCTCCGCCCCGAGTGGCGGAGTGGCTGTTGAAGCACGGAAAAAAAATCACGAAAAGACAATGGAGATGATTCATTTTTCTCATACATTTTGTGTTTTGACTCTGGGGCGATGCGGGGCCAACTAGTAAATACATAAATGTTGCTGTGAGTGTCTAGCTTTTAAGATTTTCATTATCTTAATAATAACTAATTATTATAATAGTGGTCTAGTTCGTCCACTATTTGCAAGCGCTACTGTTCAGTGTAGGGTCTTGGATTCAATGCCAGGTGGCACCAGGGGTTGTGGGGTTTTCCATCAGGAAGTTATTAGAGTTTTGTACAGAATTCACGGCTGTAGACTCGCTCCCTGTTGCATGGGATTTAGCCAGGACTGGCTAAGGTATACGATACTCTATTTCGCTGTCTGGGGTGGTAACTGGTAACAAGCGTGATGTTGGGTTATAAGATTATAATTCTTATTTTATCATAAACTTGATAATACTGCCCTCTGTGAGGTCCTGTTACAAGTATTACAATAGTCAGTGTGAAAGTATTGATGCCTTTAATATGAGATCAGCGCCATCTTTTGTATTGTTTGTCACATTAGGAGTCAGCATGTATTGCTGGAAGATCTGTTGAAATTAGAATGCATTTATTTGTACACATAGGTACACCATAGTGGTACATGATGGTATAAAATCAAAAAATATGTTTTCCACTATGTGCTGCCTTGCAAGGCGTACAAGTATTGCTTACACAGTAGGTAATAGGGGTACAAGAAGGCCTAAATAATTATAAAAATACTGCAAGTTATTGAAGTAATTTTGATGTCTTATTTAATATACCTACTAAAATTTCAAGGTAACATTCTGTATTGTTACTTGGGTTTTAGAGGTAGGTAATTAACAATTGCACAGTATAGTACCTAGTTATATCAAAATATGGGAAGCTCTTTATTTCTGTTTGGAAGTTTTAATCAAGTGAGTAATATAAGAAGTTTCGGTATATGTGAATTCAGACTCTCAGATAATTGTCAAGTTTTGGGAACCCAAACTTAATGCCATACCGGCATTATAAGGTTCAAATTCCATGGCAACTGTTAGGACCTTATTATAGAAATACAAGCGGTGAATCTAAAAGTAGGTTCTAGAATATAGAAAGAAACCAAGTAAGATATATATTCGATAAGAAGCGTAAGGACACAACCTCATCCACAATGACAGAAGTAAAATAATAGAAGGAATAAAAACACTCGCGTGCAGCCTGTGCGGTGTCATTGGCCTCGTGTGAATTTGAAGTTATGTTAAAAAGATCTAAATGATCACTGTTTACCAAACAAGTTATGTCAAATCAGTGTGATTTAAACTCAACTATGTACTTACCAAATACAAAAAATAAAAATAAAAAAAGTACAGGTCACTTACCGTGTCATGCTTACATACACATAACAATAGCATTTAATTTCAGCACAACAGTGGTGGTGGTCTAGCCCGACTAAAGTCGTGGGTTCGAAACCAGGCAGACATTTTGTGTATTTTCACTCATCACCACTGTTCATCAACGGTGAAGGAAAACACCGTGAGGAAACCGGCATGTCCGAGAACCAGTACTTCAAAGACATGTGACATTACCAGTACGGAGAGTTTCCGCGTGGTAGATAAGACATCCATTAAATTGGAAGCAATGGGCATCCATTAAATTGGACGTATTTGATATCCATTAAATTGGATGTATCAAAACGGTGAAGTATCGGTGACTGAAAGCGTCGTGAGGAAATCATAATGTCTCCATTAAATTGGATTTATCAAAGCGATAAAGGAAAAAATCGTGGAGGGCCGGCGTGTCCGGGAGCGAATACTTCAATTCAATATTTCAACAAACATGACAACAACAAACATCTCAATTCAATAATAATAAGGGAGGGATGTAGTGTATAGACATTTATAGTCTGTTGTGTACGACTCTGTCGTCTCGAGCAGCGCACGCGCGGTGCCGCGGGGCGGGGGGCAATAGCCTACCGACCGCCGGGAAGAGAAGACGTGGACGCTTGCTGCGAGCCGATATCAGTGTAATTTAGTTACTTGTTCTTTCCTAATATCAACTCTCGAGTCTTATGGTACATTACACCTATTATAAACCGTCTGCTGGTTTCCCCTCATAATCATGCTCATGCGCCTAGAATCGTTTCACCACTCAATTTAAGTTCAGTACCCAGCCTTTAGGTGATGCAAATGAAATCTCCCCACGATGGATATTGGAAATATACGAGTTTTATATCGTGTTAGACGCAACCCGTTCATTATATTGAAATTGAATCTGTAGTAAGATAGAAAGTATATATGTATACTTATTGGCTTCATACAAAAAGTGATTGATAAATAAAATTCTCGGAAAAAAATTAAGTATTTAGGTACTCGATAGATACACCTACTGACCCCCCACAGTCATGGTGGATACAGGTTTAGATCTTGTATTTTCAAATAAAACTCGTCTACTTTTGTAGTGCGAACGGACCTGTCAAACGGAAACGAAAATTCCAATAAAAAACCATAGCGAAAAATCCTGATTGAGTTCACAGACATGCAGTCAAAGTTTGATACCTATTCGTTGTCAAACATAGCTTCGGTATATCCACTAAGTAAAATTGAGTGCATGATTTTACTTTGCTCTGCTTGTATACCATGATAAACCGTAATGGATACAGCAAACTGGACTGGCGAACAAAGGCCTATGGAATAGTGTTGTTCTGCGTACGTGCCGATTTATCTGATACTCCGGTCACATTGGCCAAATATATGGACAATTCGCCTCGACAACATTACATATAATACTTGTAGTGTGTACCTAGATAGACTGTTCTCTTGTACATATTATGTATAAATTGCTGGCCCACCTACTTACTGGTCATAGATGTAGCATATAAACACATTTTTATGATAATAATTATTATAATTAGACTTCCTTTATTGTATTCCTGAATTTGACCATAACGTGATGCGCTAAGCAGTTCATATAATTGTATAAGATGAAGGGGCCTAAAAAGGTCACTTTGGCAGACTCATAAAAGGATAACATTATGAATCATAATGAACAGTTAACTGTTAAGTTAACCGTATCAACTCCCATTGGTGAAGGATTTTTCAGTTATTGTTTTTTTGTCTGTGCTAAAATCCAATCCCAACCTCTTTGATTATACCTACGTAGTTCAGCGAAAAAAAGAAAAACACGGACTGTCTTCGCGCTATTATAATAATCCATAATGTTATCCACTTATGATTCACTTATGATCGTGGCTTGGTTTCCTATAATATCCGCTTACTTTACCGCGAAAGCTTAATTTCACTCAAGGTTTTTTTTTTTGTTTAGACTTTACTGTCCCATTTGAGCCTGGCAGCCTTCTTGCCTTATAAGTCAATTATACCAGTGTTCTCTATTCTAATGGTTTAGACTGCTGATTAATGGCAAAATTCCAAACGCAATAAAAATATACAACAACCACGATACTAGAGTTTGCAAGACTCACAAATTAAAGTTTAGGGGTTTACCTACCTGTTAGTTAGATACTATTATGAGATGAGTTTTGCAAAAGGTTCGCCCCCTATTTCGTGCGACTGAAACTGGCGAAATGTGGGTATACAACAATGACGTAATATAAATCATTGGTGTACTATAGGACTTTCGACAACGCGTCGCAGCGTAGGTTGCAATGGCTAATGAAATACTTTCGAGAATTTTACTTGGTCGCACAAACAACGCCACCTAGCGTTGGATAGCGGAACTTGTATGTTCACACCAAGTTCCGCTACGCAACAACAGAGGGAACCATCGACGTTTTCCTCTAAGGAAAGTGCAACACCTTTATGTATTAGTTAACGCTGAAAGTGTATTTAGTCATTTTGCGAATCTTAAATTGTCATTATTCAGAGCTTACAGTTAGCAGAATAGTGTCTAAGCTACGGGGTAAACTTTAATTTTAACTTTTTTTAGATTGACTACAGAGGTTACATAACAGAGGGTCCAGTCTCGTAATTTTAAAATCGTTCACAGTCCTGTAGTTTCAAAATCGTTTCCAGCCTACGAGTAGATACAGTGTGCTACAAAACGCTACGAACCGCTACGAATCGCTACGCCGCAGCGTAGTCGAATGCACTGGTCCGCTGCAGTGCGTTAATCCTCACCATCAGTTCATAACGGACTGATGGCCGGCACTTACGTTTCATTTATATTATAGAGAACATAGAAATGTAAAACTTTCATAAATCTATGACAGAGGATGTAAGCTACAAACCACTCAGGAGCTTAGAACTTTCGACACTACATCCTATGCTCCAACAGATTACGTACGTCTAAGATCAAAACTTGTATTTTATGAGACATTGTTTGTATTGTGTGACAAGGAGCTTTCTATTTATCAACCCTTAATCTGTTAGTTATTATGTGCTACACCTTTGCGCAATGAAATTAAATCCACCAACCGCAAAGTTATAAATTCCAAATCAATAAACCTTATATGAAATGTATGAAAAACTAATAGAAAGTTATTGTTTGTTTCAGCTATGATCGCGATCAGCCCTTCACCTTCCAGATCGGCGTCGGCCAGGTGATCAAGGGATGGGACCAGGGCCTCCTCGACATGTGTGTTGGTGAGTACCTAACAGTTAATAGTTAACACCAGGTACCATAGGAACTTACACCGTATTTATTTTGCGCTATCAAAATAAAATTGCCACATATTCTGCCAGAATCCGTACCTACGGAAGTCGAACCTTTGTACATGATGTTACAAAGTCGTCTACGACTCTTAACTCTCATTCGCGAAAAACAGCGTACGTCAGCAACATACGCTGCTCTTCTCCCTTCAGCTCGCCTAGCATATCTCAGGAGAACAAGGCTGAAGGTAGCGCCGCTTGCTTAGCATTTAGCTTATATACAATTTTCCCGCCCACCAATTTCACCGAATTTTGGGTGAGGAAGACGCAGCCGCGCAGGCCTGCGCACTAGTAGCCATATTTTAGGTGCGCGAGGGGGCCAAGGGCGCGGGAACGCGGGACAGGGGTACGCGTGCGCGGATCGACAACTCCGCGCAGCCCCGAGGACGGTCCTGTTGCAGCAGTCTTGTTGGAATCGCTCACCTTCGATGCATGCGTAATAAAAGTTACAGCTAAATTCTAGTAAAATCTGGACTCTAATTAAATTTCACATCTTTTATTCCATGAAACATTCAGAACTTGTGTATTATAAGTAGGACTGAACCGGGAAGTGCATTTGTGCTGTGAATAATAATGTAGTTGTGAACAGTGTTGTTTGTTTTGGTTTCCTATCCTATAATTACCCAACGAGACACGGTGTCGTTTACATAAAATGGCGGCATCCAAAATAAGTAGTATAGCCTATTTCGGAGATAACGATATCAACGATACTGTTTTATTAAATATGAAAATTGCCTATTATACCGAACTTCCACAAATATATCAATCAGAACATTACCAAGGATTCATGTGCAACATGGCGAGTCAGGATTTTATAAATATTGTGATGCAAAGAATGAAAAAAGAAGGCGCTATATTTGAGGCCCATCAGACCGACCACATGGCATTAAAAATCGATCTTGAAGATTTTAAAATAGCCGTTATTAATGGCAAACAACACTTAATAAAAACGATTTGTGGAACAGATAAAATAATTGTACCTTGGGAGGATTCATTTGATATAGTTTGGGAAGGTCATAAAGAGCATTGCCATCCTGACGCACCAAGTCTCATGCAAATACTGCAAAAAAAGTACTTAGTAAACCGAAATACAATAGAATGCCTGAGCAAAATTTGTCCTGTTTGTATAGGAGAAAACAGGCCAAGTGTTAAATTTAGTCTAGATTTTGTACCCATAACTCTCGACCCAGATTTCACATTTAATAACGTATTGGCTTACGAGGACACGTTCACTAAGTATCTCCATTTAAAACCAATACACAAGGGACTATCAATACAAGAGCTTTCGTTGGAGCTAGTCAATGTTTTTATGGATTTTGGGCCACCAAGAAAAATACTCATTAGTCATCCCGTTCTTTCAAAAACCTTCAATGATTTCAAAGAATTATTCAGAAACGTATTGGATTTCGACGTAATTGTTAAAAGAGTCGAAGTAGACTCGTATAAAATTAATCTCATAAGATCAGCGATTAATACTTGGATAAAGGAAAACAAGAGCTCAGATTGGGGATACAACATTCATAATATTGAGTGGATCCTCAACAACGATGTTAGCAACAGAGACAAGAAGTCTGCGAACGTAAGAGTATTCACAGCTAATGAAAAAGCTGCCGCTAATTTACAAAATCAGATAAATGTAAATTTTACATCACCGAATCTATGTAGCAGAAATGATCCAGTTCTTTCCACTATTACTGATGACCCTGGTGAAAACTTATTACCCCCTTCCATAGAGCAAGGTTCGATAGGTTTATCACAGAGTCCCATATTAGATGACAAGGACCCACTTGAATTTGATGAAAACATGTTTGAGAATGTTTTGGAAGAAAATATTTACTTTGACTACAACCAATTTAAGAATAATGAATTCGGAGAGGGGCCGTCCCATCAGATATTGGATTCACAGAGTTTGCAAGCACAATACTCAGAAGAAGTATTCACAGAAGATACACCAATTGTTACTAATGCAGAACCATCAAGCCAGGGATTGGAAGCATATACGATTGATACTCCTATGGAGACAGACAGTCCACAATTGCCGGAAGTATTCCCTAAGGGATCTGAGCATTTTTGATTAAATAGCAATGATGACTGTATAGCCATCAATGAAGAAGCAGCCAAAAGTTCAGAAAGTGATCACACGGCAATGGTCATGGCAGGCGATAATGATCTTTTCAATTGTGAAAACAGTGAGGAGTGTGGCAATTTTGTCCCATTGAAGTGGGACGAGGAATTAGTTGTCGAACAAATGACAGTTGATTGTAAGCATATTCAATAATCACTACGTTATTCTTGACATTTTCGAAGAACGCATTCACTTGTTATATTTAAAGTAATCAATCGCCAGTTTTACGGTACCTAACGATTCTGGGATACTATAATAAATGACGTACATTTAGGTAGACTTTTGCACACTCCTCGCAACGTGTCGGTCAAGCTTGATTTTATCAATTTCTTGTTGTGGCTGCTAGTGAGTCAAGAGAATTAATTAACCTTATCTGAAACAGTATTTCTTAGCAAAATATAAGTAAGTAAGTAGTTACTTACTTATCGCTGTGGAAGATACTGCTTACTGGGTTTGGATTGCTTTGCATTCTTATGTTTACTTAATTTCAAAAGTTTAAAAATGTTAGCGCTATACGGAGAAAAAGTAACATACCGTTTTGGAAATTTAATGTTGATCAATATGTTACTGCAGTGCGATTCTGTAACCATCTCACCGTGAAAAATTAGGTGAAGTGAGCGTGGAGTGAGCTGTCAATAGTGTCAATTCCTAGCAAAAACAAACTCTCATCACCTAAGTTTTCACGGTGAGATTTTTACAGAATCGACCGGCAGATGTTGTAAAAACGTTAAAAAATAACTAGGTACTGTTCATCTAATGTAAGTCTGTACCTACCTAATTTAAACAAAGAACTTGTAGCAATAAAATATTAAGTCAGCTAATTTATAGGAAATATAAAAATGAATTAGCTTCGTAAATGATGATAAGCTCACTGTCGTTCGTTTAGATATATTTCGTGGTACCGGAATGCCATGAACTGGCAACATTTTGGCCCGCTATTTTGTACAGACGAGCACAACCTTTAACTATGTGTTACGAGTACCTAAGTATTTGTATGGAGACATACCTACAAATATTACTCGTAATACCTATCTATAGGCTTGTCTATGCAGCCTGTCGAGTGAATGCCCCTAACAACTTATGTTAATATCTAAATTCAAACAGCTATGATAAAAAAGTATCACTTTTATTTTGAAAATGTGATAGTTTCATCATCCCAAAAAAAAAAAAACGCAACCACTATCACAAAGTCCTAATCGTTCCACATATTGTTCATGATGATCTTGTATATTTCCAGGTGAGAAACGTAAACTGACCATCCCATCCTCTCTGGGCTACGGAGAGCGAGGGGCCGGCAACGTGATCCCACCCCATGCCACTCTTCACTTTGATGTGGAGCTCATCAACATCGGCGACTCGCCCCCGACCACCAACGTCTTCAAAGAAATCGATGCTGACGCCGACAACATGCTCTCCCGCGAAGAAGTGAGTATAGAGTTAGCGTTCCAGGCGATGGATACCGACGGGGACAAAGAACTGTCGCGCGAGGAGGTCAGTGCCGTTGCTTCAGGTGACGGTGGGCTGGAGGAGGTCCTAACACTGTCCCGTTAACTTATCGTTGCCGTATCCGTTGCACATTAACCAAATATCTGTCTAGAATTAGTTAAACTTAGGGGCTTACAGGACCTAAACGCAAAAAACGCAAGTTTTAGAAACAACAAAAGTATATGATCGACTACAACACAAAAAACAAAATCTAAAAAATATATGATATTCTTCAGGATATATGCTAGGTAGATACTGTGTTGAAAACATAATACAACTATTTTGATACGATAGAAAAAAATCATGAAGATACCTTTAAAGACTTTCTTTTTACAATAAAAACCATACTAATATACATACAATCTTTCTGATTTTTTGTCAGAGTATTCTACGAGCAACATACTAAAACACTACTGTTTTAATTTTTTAGTCCAAACAATAATTTTTTTTGTAATTAAATAATTGCTTCATATTTTGCAAGAAATTACCAGCGTTGTGTCATCGCGCTTCTCTTTCTTTTCTATGCAGTCCGACAGTGACCGCGCTTTAGGTCATGTATTCTTCTTTTAGTATCTTACTTTGTAATACCGAGCTACCTGCACTTACTTCCCTGATTATTAAAATTCGCGTATTGATCAGCATATTTATAGGAACCTACATATTTCGTCAAATATAACACGCAATATATGCACGTAGGTATACTTCCTAAGTGCCACTGCACTGCACAAAAGCTTAGTAGACAGAAACACTCTTCTGCCTACTAAGCTTTTTCCTTTTTATGATTATACTAGGTAATCAACCTATCTAAGTACATATACATATAAAAGAAAAATGATAAGTTACCGGGATTGCATTTGCATCGTATGGAATACCAGGCTTTTTAACAGCTTACGGAAATGTACATAGCTTCAAAAATCCTTAACTCAAACTCGAAAGCTTTTTTCAATTAAACCATTTACAGGCAATTTTGAAATGTCAAAGAGTCGATCAGTTAGTCAGAGAGTTGAAGGAATTCCAAAACGTAGATATTTTATCTATGGAGAAGAACGGGCTAGAAACTAAAAGGACACTCTTTTAAATAAAGATGTTAAAAAAACTTAGTGTTAATTAGGTACCTATCTATTGATATATGTATAGGTAGATATAATATTAATCATTTATTATTTAATATTATAACTGCCGCACGGGTCGATCGATCAGGTTAAGCTACGCTTGCCGCGGTTGGTCCGTGGATGGGTAACCATCTTTACATACCAAGCTCCGTGTCTCGGAAAGTCGTCAGAAGCCCGATAACCTGACAACCAGTCTTACCAAGGGGTATCGTATTACCCAGTAACTGGGTTGTGGAGGTCAGATAGGCAGTCGCTCCATGTAAAATACTGGTATTCAGCTGCACCAATATAGTTGGGAAAAGGCTAGGCAGATGATGATGAGGTAGATATAATATTAGATAGTACTAAATAATATTCGGTTGGCTCGTATATAATCATCTAAAATTACAAAAAAAAAAACTTTCTATTGAATCCTCATGTTATCTATTAGGTAGGTACGTAGTAGAAATTGTCCCTAACAGCATGTTCTCTAGGTAACATGGTAATATGATTAGTCATGGTTTAATTTCTGTTTCTCATAACAATGCATGCAGCTTTCATAAATAACCTACCTATTTGTAGAAAATATTAAAGATCTTTTCGAAGTGTTCCTTTGTTACAGCAAACAGTTTGTAAATCTAGAGTGTATTAATTCTAGATAGAATGTAGGTGCACCAATCTATACTTAATATTATAAAGCTGAAGAGTTTGTTTGTTTGGTTGAACGCGCTAATCTCTGGAACTACCAGTCGGATTTGAAAAATTCTTTTTGCATTTGATAGCCCAATACTTAAGGAAGGCTATAGGCTATTTAACATCACGCTTTGACCTTTAGGAGCCGAGCAAAAAGAAAAAAGTCAGAAAGAACGCTAAGCAAAAACGAAGTAATAGCGCGGGCAGGCGATGCGATGCGACGGGGTGGGTCGGAGTAACAAGAAATTTCACGCGGACGAAGTCGCGGGCAGAAGCTAGTAACTAATATATAGTAAAACATTGTTGAATAATTATATTTTAGGAAATCAATGATTTATACCGTAAACATTGCTCGTTTTAAAAAGTTATTACAACCATAATAATTAACAGGTGGCCTAAGAAGGCCACTTTGGCAGAATCATAAAAGGATACCATTATGAATCATAATGGACAGTTAACTGTTAAGTTAATCGTATGAAATCCCATTGGTAATGGATTTTTCAGTTATTTTTTTTTTGTCTGCGCTAAAATACCAATCAATCCAATCAAAATCCAATCCCAATCTCTTTGATTATACCTACCTACGTAGTGCAGCGAAAAACACGGACTGTCTTCGCCATATTATAATTCATAATGTTATCCTCTTATGATTCTGCCAAAATGGCCTTTTTAGGCCCATTGGTTAGGGGAAAAACGGTAGGTATTTATCCCAGACACGCCAAATTAGATGACCCCGTAGCCCATAAAATAATTAGAAAGTCGCACTTGTAAATACTTAATTTGTTATTTGTCGTGCAGGTCAGCGATTACTTGAAAAAGCAGATGGTGCCCTCGGACGGCGCCGAGATGAGCGAAGACGTCAAACAAATGCTTGAAAGCCATGACAAACTCGTGGAGGAAATTTTCCAACATGAAGATAAGGACAAGAACGGATTTATCAGCCATGAAGAATTCTCAGGACCCAAACATGATGAACTTTAAATGATTATTGTGTAGAAAACTCGCTCCCGACTCATTCATGATTTCATATGTAGCACAAAATTTGGGAGACGGGTCGTAAGACTTGTGTGCGCCCCTTTTAATGTACTTGTACGTGTGTAAGTTTATACACGCCTACACCTAACCACAGTGCACTAAGCTTATGTGTAGTGCACTGTGACCTAACATTATCCGCATTATAATGAAGTCGTTCTACATTTTTAGATATAATAAGAGTTTAGGTACAGTCATTTAAATTTTTGTTGAGTCTTTTGTACTTAGTTTATTTAGTTATGTTGTTGGTGTAATGGAGTTTTGTTATTTAGAATATATGATTAGAAATATATAATTTACTTATGTATGGTATTTTTAGCATAATACTTGATGTCTATGTTGCATGTAACGTATCGATTAATGGTCAACATAATATTACATAATATTACATAATATACTTAATAAATGTCGTAGAATCAACTTATTAATCAATGTTTAAATATTTGACAGTGTAATATTTCTGATTAAATGTCTAACTATCCACCTAATTTATAAGAAATATACTCTACTACATTCGAGGAATCTCCTGTGTTTAATAAAATTTGTAATTCAGATAGAACATGTTTGATCCAAGACTACAACAAGCACATCTCCTATATTTATGTTGACTATCCGATCTGAATCCAATCAAATATCAGTACCAACACTTGCTATGATAATGCCTACCTACTTACTTATTTATATTATTTCAAATGCATTTTATTTTATTACACATCTGAGTATGTACAGACGCCAGCACACCAAGTTACTACAATCTGTCAAATTTCTTTAATAAATTTTCAACTTTATCGCTAAAGCATTAGGTTCAAAGTTGATTGGGAAAATTTGACAGTTTCGGGTAGCTTGATGTGCTGCTGGCGTCTGTACTTACCTAAAAGTTGTGTCAGAATATTCTGCAGTAGGTACCTACATAATATTGCTTCTTGCATTGTCTTTAATTTATACTTCTCTTCTTTATAACTTGAATGAGTTAATTATATACCTACCTACTTTAAGTTACATGTAAATAATACGTCGTATAAGACAACGATTACCTGTTTTCGACAACCATTCCGCTGCTGAGGTTTAAAATAAAACGTATTTATACCATTAGAATTGTTTTATTTAGTTGCCCTATTGCTTCAAGAATACCTAGAGCTCGAGCGTTCAAACACGATAGAGCTCACTAGAGAGTAGTATATTCCTTGTGATAGACAGAGACGCATCATTTCTTATAATTCTCATACTCGGAAAGTAGTGTTTGTTTGATCCAAATAGCGGGTGGAAGACTCTGCTTCCCACCTTTAGGCGGGAAAGACGCATAGTAATTGGTTCCGTCTCTAGGGCGGAAATGAATTTTAAAAATAGAACTATAGGTTAGGTAGTCAGCTACGAAATTTTCTACGTACATAACTAAAAAAAATGCTGCGGTCTTGTGAGTGTATAAATGACTTTTATACACTCACAAGACCGCAGCATTTTTTTAGCACACGTATCAAATCGGAAAGGGTTCGGCACCGTATCGCCTTTCGCCTCGCCGTCAAAAAGGCGTCAACCTGTGTAAGCAAGTAACAAGCGGATCAGAAGCTCCGATACGTCGACTCGGCTACGGCTAGCCGACGCAGCGCTTACGGCTCTCAGACCACTGGTTGATGGTGCAGTACACAAGCCGTAGGGGTGACAGGGCAAGGGTGGAAGAAGAGACGTAAGCTCGGGTACGGAGAGACGAGCACGGGGACGACGAGCTGTAACGCACTGCACCGCAGTTCGTGAGCTTGTCCCGAGGCGAGGCGATTAGGTTACGATTCCGATTAGTATGCGTTGCAGTAGGGAATTTCATTCAAAGAATACTGAACGGCTCGAGCTAATACGGTGCTGATCCCTTTCCGGTTTTATACGTGTGCTATGACCGCTACTTTTCTATTACAGTTTATATTCATAGACCAGTCAAGCCTAACTGAAAAGAGGGGGGAGCGCATCTCCTCTGACATCAGTAACCCAATAGCAACCTTCTATAGGTACCCTTCCCTTCCCATGAATTTATTTAAGGAAGCCCGGAAGCGTTAAGGTAGCCCGCGAAATTCAAATTTTCTTACGTTTTTTGCAATTTGCTGGTCAGTATTAAGTTGTACGTCAATCAAAATATGATTCGCGGCTGTAACAAATATGTATTTACAGAATCATAATCATTAGAATCAGTAATACAACTTGTTAGGTTAGTATAATCCCAAAATGTCAAGATTTCATGAAATAGTCATTCTGTGGGATTACTTGATCTTAGAGAGTTGTGTTGATGACTTTAATGATTATAATTTTGTAAATACATATTTTTTACGGCCGCGAATCATATATTAATCAACGTACAACATAATACTGACCAGCAAATTGCAAAAAACGTTAAACATATTGAATTTCGCGGGCTACACTGGCGCTTTCACCTTAAGTATGTATATACAAAATTACAAATTCATGGAAAAGAGTTAATTGAGATGACTACGCTCTTTACTTAGAAAATAACTCTGCAATTTCTGATTAAATGCATACCCACTGGTAGCCGTCCTGAGGGGCAATTCTCGTAATCACAGTCTGGATTTCAGTCTCAATCTGTCAAAAATACCAATCTACTACATTTTTGAAATTTTTTTTTGTCGCCGACATTAGACTGCGCCTATATTTTGAACGTTTTCGAGAATTGACCTTATGCTATCAAGAGGAAGCGCGTTTCAAAGAAGAATGTAGTGAATATGAAAGGAAGAATGAACAGAAATATGAGAAGGCCAGAGTAGGAGAAGAATGTTGGAAGAACGCAGATAG
Source organism: Luperina nickerlii (assembly GCA_963855955.1). Lineage (NCBI taxonomy): Eukaryota > Metazoa > Arthropoda > Insecta > Lepidoptera > Noctuidae > Luperina > Luperina nickerlii. The sequence goes on from OY979662.1 coordinate 9,140,926, forward strand.
CGTGCGAAGAACAATTACCTATTGGAAGTGAGACACAAGAGGGGGTAGGAGAGTTAAAAAGGGAGAAAAGCGTGGTCAAAGCGAGCAAATTTCTTCTATAGCGAATGGACATGGTCACATCTATTTGACTTTTGACTTAGTAACCACGCTGAATCGATTAATACTTTTGAGAAAAATATGTTTAATTTGTAAAACTTTACGTAAATGGAGGATTTTCCAAAAATACGGTCCTTGAGTCTACTTAAATAATGCCTATAAAAAAATTGGACGGAAAAGAATTAAGTATACCTATAAATAAATGTATAAAAAATAAAAAATCATTGTTTAAACATTTATTTATATAATATTGTTTTGTACGTCTGTATGCCACTGAAACCAGAACGTGAAATTTTGCGCAATATGTAGGAGAGCATTAAGGTCGAGTTTTTTGAAATTCGAGCTTTAAGCGTTTGAAATGTTTATAAACTTGAAACTTGGCATGAATAGCTTATCTACTTATGTAAGTAAATTCTAAAGATTTCATTTTTTGTTTTTCTAAACTAAAGAGAGATTGGGGAGGTGTCAAAGTTTGTATGGAAGCATTTTAACGGCGGCGGTCCGATTAACACGAAACAGCACAAGCAAGCTTTCGAAGTTCCGTATGAAGATTTGATTATGAACAATGAACATTCTCAATTAAGTAAGTCGTCATAGCGTACCTTATAAGTTATAACTCACGTAAGTAATTCGCAATTTAAACTTTATGAATACCTACCTACAGGAATCGGTATTTTAAACTTCGAAGTACACAGTACAGCAATAATTATATTAAATTAATTCTTAAGTTGGACCATTGATATTCTGTAATAATATCGTTTTTACATTGAGTAAGCACTGTGAGCGCGATCACGAGCGTTCCGATTTGTTGACTGCTCTCAGCTGTCATAATCGTAATATCTAAATCGGAACGCATGTGAGATGTGTGAGCCCTGGGAGCGATTATAGCTATTTCGGAATGCGGTCTTATTGTCAACTGTCAAGCAGCAACTGTCCTGTCAGTCCGATGACAGAGAGAGACAGACTTCAGTGCAGTTAGTGAGAGAGCTGTGTTATTGGGTGCTGTGCTGCTCTGTTTAGTAATGCTGATTAAGCCGACTGAAACAGTTGCACCGATTCTGCAAGCCGTGTGTGTGAGTGTTTCTCTGAAACTTTCATGTCAATAATGTTTATGTGAGATACCCATTCCCAAAATGCTGTCAAACAAAAGTCTAGTGGCTGCCTGTGCCATAGCGTTCTGCTGCAACGTGGCCTTAATGGTGTTATTTGTGAAGTACAACTCTGGCGAGAAATGCTACATTACAATTGAAGAGAATCAGGTGGTAACTGCCATGATACCAGATGATTTCCTAAGTATGGGTATTGACACTTCTGAAATTGAGCACTATAATAGAATAGACTTTGGCAAGCCGAAACTGCGACAACTTGCAGCAGCGTTAGCGCCGGCGCGGGTGCGGCTGGGCGGCACCATGTCTGACCGACTCATATTCAGCGAGAGCGACATCGTCGCGTCGTGCGAGCACTGCCACAAAGACCACTCCAACCACTCAAAGTCATTCTGCCCTGCTGTAAGAAAGCTATGCAAGCACAAATTTTTACCTTTCTTTATAATGACTGGTAAGAAATGGACAGAAATTAATGAATTTTGCAAAGCTACAAAAAATAAACTATTATTCTCTTTTAATGTGTTGCTCCGTGATGATCATGGTTGGAGTGAACTAAATGCCAGAGATCTATTGGAATACAGTAAAAGTAAACATTTTGATGTGGACTGGCAGCTTGGTAATGAGCCAAACTCTTTTGAACATGTATTCAACATGAGTGTAACCCCAGAAATGTTGGCTCATGATTTCCAGAAACTTCGTAAACTTCTCAATTATTCTGGTTATAAACATTCCCTATTAGTTGGGCCAGATACAACAAGACCACAGTCCAAGCGACCTTATTGCCTAGAGTACATGAGGGAGTTTTTGGGAAATGGTTCAAAGACAGTCAGTGTAGCGTCCTGGCATCAATATTATTTAAACAGCAGAACTGCCACACTTGAAGATTTTTGGGACCCTAACACTTTTGATTTATTGAAAGAGCAAATAGAAACTATGAGAAATCACACCAAGAAATACAGACATATGCCAATGTGGTTGACAGAGACAAGCAGCTCATATGGAGGAGGTGCACCTGGACTATCTAATTCTTTTGCTGGAAGTCCTCTATGGCTTGATAAGCTGGGCTTGGCAGCAAAACACAACATTACCACTGTGGTGAGACAAAGTTTTGTTGGTGGAAATTATAGTATGGTTGATAAAAACTTAGAACCTTTGCCTGATTGGTGGCTGAGTGTTCTGTACAAAAAGCTTGTAGGAAACAAAGTATTACATGTTGACTGTAAATGCTCTCGCTTCCAAAGAATGTATGTGCACTGTGCTAATAGAAAATATACAAAAGATACTTCAGCTATCACTGTCTATGCTATCAATTTAGAGATGGCCAAAGCAAGGTTTTTGTTAAACGGCACTGCATTGCATGGAGATAATTTGGTTATTGATGAGTACATACTGAGTGCTCCATCTAATAACAGGAGATCAAAGACTTTGCTGTTGAATGGTTGGCCTCTATATTATGAGTCTTTGTTGCCAGATCTGGAACCAGTACGTTTAAAATATGGCAATCATATTTCTATGCCTCCATACTCTATGGCATTCTGGGTAATCAAAAATACCTCCATAAAAGCTTGCATTTAAATGTTTTCTTTGACAAATTGTAAATCAATTTTGGACTTACCAATTAACATTCCAGTGATATGAATATTGCTAACCACCGAAACAGATCTGTTTAGTTACAACAAAGTAACTGTTTTTACCTTAGAAATCAAATAACTTCAAAGGCAAAATCGAATATTATTGATTATTTAAAAAAAATACTGCAGGAATATAAACATAATTATATTAACATATTATATTTATTGTGTTGCTTATGCAATGTAAAATAATATTGCTCTAGTCCCCTTAATAGTGGATAGCAAAAGAATTTTTTGTACACCTACAAAACAGTGATCAATCCAACTATTTCTATAGAATTGAGTGTAATTTATATAAGCCAGTGATCTTATATTCTTCTGAATTTTTTTGTAACCTGAAAAACCAATTCAAAGTTATGTAAACTCGAATATTTTCTTACATTTTATGTAACAATTTATAACTCTGCCTCTCAACAACAGGTTAGGTACCTTTAAGAAACAATACATTACCTAATAAAAAACCTGGTAAAATATTGAACTTAATAACAAAGTAATATTGTAACTCTTTTGTTACAATATCTTTGCTTGCCTTGAAAAATATGTCCGAGCTATTGACTCATTTTAATATCTCAATTTCCATTTTGCATCGTCTTTACGATAATTATCTTTAAGTGTTGACAATGCTCAGCCGTGTCCACCAGCCAAGGAGATTGTTCTTCATTTGACCTTGAACCACTGTCACCATTTGATAAGACTTTGTCTGAATGCCTATGCTACACCTAAATAGTTTCATATAATTGTAGCCAACAAAGATACATCTGTGTATCTTATCTATTTTCATCTATCAATTAGTAGAAGCAATTTGCTTTAGCCATGTGACTTAGAATGTAGTATTCTTTAGATCTCTTCATATGCTAAATAAACTTGAACATCATATAAAAATGATGTCATCGTCTACAACTGTTATATAATAGTTTACAAATACTCAATCCTTATCAAAATATGTGTAGTTATGAACCTTTGATTTGTACAATATAACATAGAACCTACCTATTTTAATGTTTGAGTACCTGTAGTAGGTACACAGGTATTTTTAAATGCTTAATATTACAGGGTGACAGGACCATCAACACACAAACAGTTACCATGGATTCAATACTTACTCGTACATGATTTATTTATTTTAGGATCTCCAACAAAATATACATACACTAAATATTACATATAGTTGTTATTGGACGATAAACTATTTGGTAGGTGTACTCCTTCATCTCCTTCAATTACAGGAGACCACAGCATGCACAATAAAATGAAAAACTAAGCTAACAAATTATATTTAATTTGTTAGCTTAGTTGTTCATTTTATTGTTAACAATTTGGCATTGTGGCTTAACACATAATAAAAGAAAAATTTTGACAGTGGAAAATAAAAACACAACAAATTCTGTAAGATATTAGAACATAGAATAAACGAGAACACCGCTGCGTTGAATAGATCGCCGCTTATTAAAAGAAAATAAGCTATTCCATACATATGACCGCGTAGGTATTGTACATTTTTATGATAAGTACAGTAGATTGGTTCTTTTTTTTGATAACCGACGAAAAATTTCTATGTTGGGGTCTACAATCATGTCCTGAATTCATGGTTTCAGTTCGTGTATCGATGTCCCTGCCACCGTGTATTTCTTCTTCACTGTTGCAACTTGTATTGACCATGCCTATGAAGTGCTATTACTACTATTATAAAGGTGCTTAATTAAATACCTACCTATTCTTAAAGTAGTTCTTAATAATCTCTATGAAGTTGACTGCCTTTACAGCACATTTTCAATATAATATTATATTGTAAAATGCTTTGCATAGAATATTATTTAAGTAATACTTTGCATGACTTGTGTCCAAATAAAATATTACGCCCATTACGTCAAATTGAATATTAAGAAGTAAATATCCAATGCCCATCACGAGTTTTGTCCATTCCAATTATAATAATTAAGTATAACCAACAATAATAAAATTATAAATAAAATATAATATGGGCCATACCAGTCATGATATTTATCTCATATTTCGATTCCAAACAAGTCACATGGAGGAGGTTGTTCGCTTATTATATAATTAATTACAAGAGTACCTACATAGCTTTATTCGGTTTCATTTCTAAGAAGCCAAAAATAGCTGCTCCAATACAATCCAAGTCTAATTGAAACTGGACTCTCGTCTTGTCCATGATATCAATCAAATAGACCCCATGTTGCCGCCTGATTCGACCAACTTTCCTCGAAATAAGAAGCAAATACCAAAACAGGTTTCTTGCTCCTTATCTTAAAAGTATTTTTAAATTTTACATACATTTGTTTAAGAAGTCTAGATCTTGAAACGAGTAGATCTTAAAACATCCCAGGCAAGGTACCTATGCATAGTTTTTTTTAAATCATTTTATTCATATACATCACATTAGAGTAATGAGAATAAAAAGGCTTTTTATGGTTTTGTATCCATACTAGTCATTAAATCTATCAGACAGGACAGATATTTAATAATTATAATTGTATAGGTAAGTGGTATATTTCCACATCCATACCAGACAAGGATATGTTCTCGTTTCATCTTTTGTTTTAGAGCGAGTTTTCGGTAAACTGGTTCTCTCAGTTTGGACTTTTATCGGTTCACTTATATATTTTTTTAAATTGGTACTTACTTACAATTTAAATTAGACCTACCTATTGGACAGTTTTATAATTGGACAGAAGTCGTGCAATGTTATTTAGTTATTAAATAATGGTAATGAGATATGATTTTACCTGGTAAACTTACAATATTTATTTATCTATTTTATATTTATTTTAGTGATAATACTATGATGTTTTAATTATTAAGAGTAAGTGAGTGAATGAGTTTTTTATAAGTTAGGTATCTAACTAAAGTGAGTAGTTTTAAATTAAAGTTATCCCTAGACTTAAACGTCTATGGATGAATGTTGAAGACTCCATCACTTAGCCAAATATAATCTTATGTCCCTGTGTCTCCCTTTTAGTGCCACAAAATCCGCGTAATCAGTGTTTAAGATCTCCAGTAACGTAACGTAGACTAATACGTTTTTAATTCACTGAATTCAAAACGTTTCCAGCCCGTTGAAGTCATGGAATGGGTAATTACAGTTAAAGGGATAATTCTGTACAGGAAAAAGCAATTATCTATGTTGCAATTATGAACACAATATGATGATTAATACTTTACCTAATAGTTACTATATCCAATTATGTAATTATAAAATATTTAAGTAAGTATAAAATAATCTGAACAAAAATTGTATCTAATTGTTAAGATTGTCTAATTTACTGTTCTTATGAAAGTATTGTTCTATAAACATGCTGCTTGCTTATTGAGCAAAGTTTCTGGCAAAGTTGAAGCAGATATATATACTTACCTACATAAGCCTTATTTACAGTGTTAGCTTCTATTTATCTATCGCAAATTATTTTTCTATGTTGTTGTGAATATGCGGTGCCTAAGTGTAAGACTGATTAGTATTACAATAGTATTTATTTTCCAATTGTGCCTGTTTGTTATTGACAAATGACAATGAGCTATTTCTTGGGCATGACTATGTCTAGCGCTAACAATCGCAACTAGTTGCACTGGTAGGCTAAACGCTGGTCCCTTGCGTGTTCAGTTTGGATGCGGTACTTCCGAAGACGTGTATGGAACACGTGGCAAGCACAAATCAAGCATGTTTTCTGTATGCGAACTCTCTGTGCCACATTTAATCAGTTTCCATCTGTATTTTCTTACATAGTCACATTGTATAATAGGTATAACGTGTCGCAAAACTTCTTTGACGGTCTATGCAAATCTGACTTGAGCATTGAGGCATGCGTCCAGTACATACTCCAGTATGTAGGTACAGTCGAAAAAAATATTTGGTGTACAGGCAGCTAACTTGCAACAACCTCGTTTTAAACAATGCTGTGGGTATGCTAAGTACTGTAACCAATTCTTTAACATAGCTCTCTTAAATATGCCATAAGCTTAAAAGTTATTAACTTATAACACACATAAATAAAAATTAATATTGGCAGTAGTCAATTTTGTTGCATGCATACCAAATAGCTTGTTTGACGCAGTACGTATTGCATCGCCGACAGCGAGCCTCTTATAGAGGAGTGCATATGAGTTTGCCTCAAAGGAATTGTAAAGTGCATAAGTGTAATGAATTCAATCGGACTTGTAACAATAAATTTTATCATTCCATAGCTAACTTAGTTGGTCAGTTAAAATTCTCTAAATAAATGCTTTAAAAAAAGTTGAATAAACGACCTACTTATTGATATCGAGCCCACAAACCACACACCCACGGCCCACCTCTGCTTCCACAACATTGCCGCATCGTAACTCATAATGAATCAATCCGATAGAGTTTATGTTCGTTTAAGTGTCGATTTCAATAATGGTATTAATTACCTATTTAATTATGTTTCAGTAGTTATCGCTCTCATAAATATATTGTATAATAAGTATATCGTTAATTATTTACAACCGGATCCGTTTGAATGCTTCGCTAACATTGCGATACGTGTTAAATTAATTATTAAATATTGCTTAATTTTTTATACTGTTTTAGGTACAGTTACCACCCACTTATGATATAAATAACTCCGTTCAAAAGCATTCGTGTTTTGAAGTACCTAAGTTCAATATGCAATGATTGCTGTGCCTAAGTATTTCTTGTGACGTAATTAGGTAAATGGGTACCTACCTAGGTAATGTGCGTGATTAAAAGTCATAGCACACGTATCAAATCGGAAAGGGGTCGTTACCGTATCAACTAGAGCCGTTCAGTATTCTTTGTATGAAACTCCCTACTGCTACGGACACTAATCGGAATCGGAATCGTCACATAATCGCCTCGCCTCGGGACAAACTCACGAACCGCGGTGCGGTGCGTTACGGCTCGTCGTCCGCGCGCTTACGTCTCTCCGTACCCGAGCTTACGTATCTTTGTCCACCCTTAGTTTGTCCCTCTCACCCCTCCCGCGGCCTGCTTGCTGCACCATCAACCAGCGGTCGGCGAGCCGTAAGCGCGACGTCGCCTAGCCGTAGCCGAATCGACCTATCGGAGTTTCTGATCCGCTTTGGTTACGTGCTTACGTTAGGTTGACGCCTGTTTGACGGCGAGGTGAAAGGCGATAGGTTACGATCCTTTTCCGAGTTGATATGTGTGCTATGACCAAGTATCTTCAGAAATACAGACATACGGTGATGTCATCAGAATCTTCATGCAAACAATTCGTTAGCCGTTTACTAACTTTATCAGACTCCTGAAAATCCCATTCTTGTTGATCGCTACCATCGCGTGGTTAGTGGTCTTCAACGGTATGGACATGTAAATTATCTACTTACTAAACATCAAGATTTTATACTGAGGCCTGTTACCTAAAATTTTGTTATAATAACATGAAACCTATTTAGATCAGAGTCCGATCGTGCCCAGAGTTCAAGTAATATAAGTAACTTTAAAAAAAATGGGGCATGACAAAACGGATATTAATATTCAAGGAATAATTCTACCGAATCCAATGTGTTATATTAGATAATAATATAGGTAACATTGAGCAATTCTCAAAGTTACCTTCCCTGTCAATGCTAGGTATATAAATAACTATCGCCGACTGAAAACAAACAATTTGTTATTATTAATGTGCGACTTGTACAAATAAACTAAGATTGAGTACCTTTTAATTTTTGATCTATGGTTTGTGAGTTCATTTCATAGACATTGATGACAGTTTGATACCACTATCTTTAATATAGTATGCTCTAATGGAAAATACATCAGCAATATACATACATAAGTTACGAGCAGTAGATCTGTAGATACAAAAGCGGCCCGTACCGGGCAGTCACTTACCTACTTGCCGGATTCACACTGTCATCGCTCTCTTGTTTACAAAAACAAGAGAGCGATGACAGCTGTGAAAGGCTGAACTTGAAACAGTTTTAAATATCACGACCTTGCATCAGAACTACTCTGACCTTCTGGCATGACATTCTTTATCCTTCCTTGTTTAATCGCAGTCGCCAGTTAGTTGCTATTAAAATGTGTCAATTTTATGCAATAAGAAAACATTCAGTATGAATCTAGAAGCCTGCAAAACGTCTATTTTAACAAACAATCTTGGCATCTGATTGGTGTCAATTGATATGGGTTGTTGCGTTTTTACATATTGAAAGTACTTAATGGGTTCCAATCAATTAATTTATTGCATTCAGGAATCCCCGTGGTCGATGCACAAACGACAAATTAATGTCTGTTATGTAAAGGTCAATCAATATACTAAAGGGAAATCACAAATTCTGGAAATTTGTATTATTCAAATGTAGGTATGTACCTAAGTATTCTATTCGTCGATGATATAATTTGACAGTTATTAGGAAAGCTAGCACCAAATTTAAACATGTCGTGCAATTTTTACGATCTTGACTGATTTGATCTCAGAACTGTCTTCTGAATTAGAATTATAATAATATGTACTATCTACCTACCTTCGTTATTACTTGCATGATGATGCAACAATCTAATTTACTGATGTAAATGATATGAAGTTAAATAAACATAACCCAAGTTCAATTATTGCTTCATTCTGAATAATGTAAGGCTTTTTTGAGCATGGGAGAGTCACGCATACCTACCTGCGACTGTTGTCATGCTAAAAGCTCGCTTTTATATTCCCGTATTTTGAACAAACGACTTTTGGAACGATAATACACTACCTAGCTTATAAAACAAATGAATTCATTAAGTAAATTATGTTTAGCGATATGGTGTTATGTACAGACGCCAGCACATCAAGCTACACCTAACTATCAGATTTTCCCAATCAACTTTGAACCTTAAGCTTTAGAATAGAATAGAATTTTTTAGATTTTTTTTCTATTCTTAGAAAAAAACGCGAGCTATAAAGCGAAAGCGATAAAGTTGAAAATTTATTAAAGAAATCTGACAGATTGTGGTAGGTTGATGTGCTGGCGTCCGTATATATTGTATCCTCTACGTACAAAATTGCATAAAATTGCGTAATTTATACTTACCCAATAAATTCTGTATGTTACTGAAAATTGAGATTGTTTTCTTTTCCAACCTAACCTTTCCCTTTTCCTTTATGCCTTCCGCCTAAATACTCGTAACCCGCCCAAGACATTTAACTATTATGTGGAATCTCCCCACCCTTTTACCGTAGGTACCGATCTGCCGTGCGTGGCCGATTTTTTTGTGGCCGATTCCACAAATTTTGTCTAATTAACTTAGCTGGCTTAAAAGTATTAACATAAAACGTTAATGATTAAGTCCCCACTCAACCAGCCAGCAGCCTACCACACCAAGAGTGGATGCTGTTACGTAGGTACCCTTGTATCTATCTATAAAATATAAATCGATGTGCTATAGGAGGTTATTTTGTTTATCCGCCTATCCACGTATTGTCCCAGAATCTACCCTAGGCCCTGATTGGATAAACGGAATTCATAGGCTAGGGTGGATTCTCGGACATGCGTTTCCGCGTATTAACACCTTCGGGTGGATCCGTGGATAAACGAAACAACCGACTGTAGGTACGGAGTGGACTAAGTATAGCATCCTGCATAACTAACCCCTTGCTGACTTGTAGTCACACCAGTATCCGACTAGTCCTCGCCAAATAGACGGCCAGACTACTGGACGGAGACACGAGAAACGATTGGCCTTGACATTCAATTGAAGCTCTTGAGAGACCTAAGTGAGTTCAACTAGAATACAATGCTATTTCATGCACTGGCACAAAAGTGCACAAAGTAGGTAAGTACGTAACGATATTTTCAACCACAGCGAGAAGCCTGTTTTAAAAACAAACCTAGGTACTATTTATATTCTGTTAAAATATATCTAATCTAATACCTATGCCTCAGTAATTGGGGGATGCCTGGACTCCTGGAGGCCTTTGCCAAGGTGTGCGAAAATTCAGGATTATCCATACTAATGTAGCGCTTAGGTGGTGTAGAGACAATTACTCCAGATGTACGACGAAAGTGTATTTAAAATAAACGAGGAATATTGAATAGTGATTGAAATGCGTGCGTGCCCTTTATATATTTTTTTTTTGATATGGCATCTCGTAGTTAATCTTGAGAGGTCGTGACTACTACTACTTAACTGTCTTAAGGGGAAGCGCTAAGGTAGCCCGCGAAATTCAAATTTTATTACGTTTTTTGCAATTTGCTGGTCAGCATTAAGTTGTACGTTGATTAATATATGAATCGCGGCCGTAAGAAATATGTGTTTACAGAATTATAATCATTAAAGTCATCAACACAACTCTCTAAGACCACGTAAGTCCAAAGAATGATGATTTCATGAAACAGTTATTCTTGGGACTTACGTGGTCTTAGAGAGTTGTGTTGATAACTTTAATGATTATAATTCTGTAAACACATATTTCTTACGGCCGCGATTCATATATTAATCAATGTACAACTTAATACTGACCAGCAAATTCCAAAAAACCTTAAAAAATTGAATTTCGCGGGCTACCCTGGCGCCAGTGTTGCCAACTGCTATTGTAAGAAATGCACTAAACAAACCCTAAAATGCACTAGGTTTGTGCTAATTTTGATAAAAGAGCACCAAAGATAATATCAACCAAAAAAAAAAAGTATTGAGAATATAGTTGTACAAAATTAGATCATCGTCCGAATCAGAGTAGGAATCTTGGTCTGAATTCACGGTTGCTGTGGTGGCTGTTTGAGAAGTTGAGGGACCAGGAGTTGATTGTTGGAGTTTAAACTCTTTCGAACCGACTTTTTCAAGAACTTCCTTCAGAATATCATAATTGTAGCAAGTTTTATTTGATGCTCGTAGCCCATATCGAATATATAATATTGAATTAAGTGTGTGAAGACTCATTCGATTTCGTTGCTTTATTTTTATTATGTTCATCTGGCTAAACACTCTTTCAACATCGGCATTTGAATGTGGTAATACTAAAACGAGCAAAGCAAAATCAACTAATTCTTGGAATGGGTTATTCATTCCAGTCCAGCATCTTTGTAATGACATACCTACAGCTTGGCAAAAAAGAGTCTGACGCGGTGACAGTTGGAACTAATAACGATGATTGTGGCAACATTGCTTTACTTGTCAACTGCTAGTACATATTGTGTCAACAGTGCGTATATCCTAGCTGTTTTTCATAGATTTTTAATAATTATCAACTTTCGTTGCATAATTAACTGTTTAAAATGAATAAAACTATTCGAAGTAGTGGCAGAGCAGTGATTTACAGCGTCTTTTCGCGGTGTTTGGCCGAATCTCAAACGGAACAAGTTTAGTCCGATATCGACAATGTTTATTAAAGAACTGCCGATATGACAGGTATTTATGTACCCTAATTAAGTCATTGTACCTTAAATAAGTTTTTACAAATGTTTTCAATGCGTTGTTTTGTAGATATCCAGATTTAAGTAACTTTTAGTCTTGTTTACAGAAATTTAAAATTGAGGTTATGTTTTGTAGTTTTACAAGTTACGTATACGCTAACCTCCATAACTGATACTTGAAGATAATGAACATGGAATAAATAATAAAATACTGTAATTTTTTTTTTGTTTTAGATAAATCTGTTAACACAGTAAGAAAAATTGTTGAGGAAGGTGAAAAAAATAATAGTATTTTCATTCTCAAACATTACTGCCGAAGACTGGAAGAATTCATGCAAGCATGTGATGAAAATAGAAAAATAATATTATGACAGAGGTGTTACTATGTATGAACAGATAGAACGATTGGTAATAAATCTCAGAGAAGACAGTAGCAGTAGCAGTGATTTATCAGAATTAGAATATGCTAGTGATTCTGAAGTTGCAGGAAGCTCTAGCCAAAGTGTGAGCTTTTCTGGGATTGAATATTTAGATGAGTGTTTTCGATTCGTCCGATTGAATTTTGTGTATTGAAATAAAACTTCAAACAAAACGTGTTGTTTCATTATTCCTGTAACTATTATCGATTTCTAACAATCCCACAGTTAGACTGCCCTCGGGGGCATGATTATCTGATTATCTGTCTGTGGGTACCGCTTTCATGCAAGGCTTCAGCGCCCACTATTAACATTGAATAATACTGGACATTGAAGCCTTCCGTGGTGTTTGCGTAGCGTCTGATGGACTAAACCACGCACTTGGAATTGGGATCATATCCCCAAAAATAACAAGTATCAAAAACAGTTGAGTCGTAGTATTTCGGGTTGCCACAGGAGCGATACTGGCGACCTCATTTATTCCACACTCTTTTTTGCCAAGCTGTACTTCAAGCCAAAACTTGACAGTGTCATTGGTGTGAATCTCTGGAAAAGGAAAGAATCCATTTCTAAATGTGTATATTCCGCCACTGATTAATTATCTTATCAATGTCATCTGCAGATCGGACATCCTTATACCACTCTCCACCACAGATTAGATATTAGTAGCTTGTTTTAACCAACGTGTGTGATAAATTGCAGACTTCAAAAATGCACTAGTTATGGCACTAGGCACTGTTATGGAATTTTGAGCGCTAAAACATCAAAAAATGCACCAGATCTAGTGCCGAAAGCACTAAGTTGGCAACACTGCTTTTTTTTTTTTTTTTTAGAATATGGCATCTCGTAGTTGACCTTGAGAGGTCGTGACTACTTAACCGGACAATCCTGCGGCTGCCTTGAGAAAACTCAAAGCCTCCAGCCAGGGGCTTAAAACTAACTAAATAAACTAAGCGACTACACGCTAAGGGCACCCCCTGTGGGGTACGAGCCTCGGCTTAGGGCGTCGCTGGGGGGAGGACAGCAAGTTGGGACAGGCTGGATCGAATTATGATTATTTAACGAACGATGGGGCCGGCATTTCCTAATTGACTACTCTGAGAAGAAATGCCGAAACAAACTCAGAGGTCAGAGTCGGGAATTTAAATCTACAGGCTCAGCTGCTGCGCGGGCTGGCACTACATCGAGCAAGGGTCGGTGGGGGGCATTTACTGGGGGACGTCGCGAGGGACCTCGTCGGCGAGGCCGGTATGTCGGTTTCTTGTGTCTGTTTTTCCTAAGCGTGCTGGTTGCCCTACTGCTCTCTTGGAGGACGGTTATAGGGTCATCTGGGTCGGTGAGAACGTGCCTTGGACGGCGGAGTTTACTGATTCGGGAGGGAGTATATCTGGCGGCCTCGACAACCAGCGGGTTTCGATGGTTGGGGGCGGAGTCGAAGAAGTGCTTGGAAAGGCGCTTCATGAATTGGTGGATAGTGGGGATTTTGAGATCGACATGGAGGATCTCATTTCGAACGAACCAAGGGGCTCCCGTAGCCTTTCGGAGGAAACGGTTCTGGAGGGTCTGCATCCTATGGATGTGGTGGGGCTTTGCGTGTGCAAAGACTACGCAGGCATAGGTCATGATAGGGCGAATGCACGCTGTGTAGATGCGCAATTTGCACTTAAGTGACAATTTGCTGCGTGCATTTAGCATCGAGTGGAGGCTGCCGAGGGCGAAGGCGGCGCGCGAGCGAACCGCCTTTATGTGCTCTGCGAAGGAGAGGTGCCTGTCGAGGATAACACCGAGATATTTGGCTTGCTTCTCCCAAGGGATCGGCTTGCCGAACATGGTGATAGGTCGGGGGGGGATGGGTTTGTGTCTCGGTTTCGAATAGAGAACCGCTTGACTTTTGTCGGGGTTTACTTCTATTCTCCACTTCCTAAACCAGTCAGCGAGCTTGTTGACTGAAGTTTGGAGGATGTGGGAGATCTGGACTAGGCTGCGGCCAGTGTACAGAATGGCAGTATCGTCTGCGAAGAGAGCCAACTGGGTCTTTTTACTCATTGGGATGTCACTGGTGTACAGCGTGAATATGAGCGGGGCGAGCACAGAGCCCTGGGGGACTCCTGCTCGGATCGGGTGTGGAGAGGATATAGCTCCTTCTACTTTGTAGCGGAAGGTGCGGTTTGACAAATAGTCTCGAAGGATGAGCACGAGACGGTCGGGCACACCGAGTTGGTATAGCTTATATAGTAAGCCATTGTGCCAGACTTTGTCGAAAGCTTTTGCTATGTCGAAGTATATCACACCTGTCAAGTATCCACGCAGGATCCCTGCGTGGATCTGTTCGGTGATGCGGTGGACTTGCTGGACGCTAGAATGTTGGGTTCGAAAACCGAATTGTTCATTAGGGATTAGGCCCTTGGTTTCGGCATAGTTTCTGAGACGCTTATAAATAAGCCTCTCGTAGACCTTGCCTAGTCCATTGAGCAGACTGATGGGGCGGTAACTCGTGGGTTCCGACTTGGGCTTGCCGGGCTTGGGAATGCCAATGACTGTGGCTTCTTTCCACTTCTGTGGGAAAATGTTGTTGCTCATGGCACCGTTGAAGATGGTGGCCAGTAGCACAATTAATTGGGCAGGGAAGAGTTGAATCACTCTATTGGTGATTCCATCTGAACCGGGGGCTTTCTTAGGTATGAGACCCTTTATGATGTCCTGTACTTCGTCTGGAGTGACGGGGGGTAGAGGATTTTCGGGGTCTTCTACTGGAGGGAGGGAGGCTCTACGCTCGACTTCCGCGTCGACCTCAGAGAGGTGAGCTTGGTCTACGGGTAGGGAGCTGGGTGTACACTGGGCTTCGAGGCTGTCAGCCAAACATTCTGCCTTGTCATCGTCGTCAAAGGCGATGGTTTTGTCGGGGCGGATCAGTGGGGGCATGGAGACGATGTCTCGAGATCTAAGTCTCCTTTGGAGTTCCCAGAAGGCCTGGTGATTGGGTTCAAGATCGCTCAGCGTCTTATTCCATTTGACTTCACGCCACTCCGATATGCGAGTCCTCACAGTTCTCTGTAAGTAACGCATATGGGCTTTGTTTGGGCCACATGGAAAGCTGCTGTAGGCACGGACAGCCGCGTTCTTCTCGTTCAACAGTTCACGCAAGTCGTCAGGCAACTTCCAGCGATGGTCGTCCATCTCTGGAATTTCCCTTGAACAGTCGTTCAGGACTGACTGTACGTGTTCCGTGAGCGAGTCGATCGCCGCCGTCGTGTCCGCGATGGAGTTGAACTGATCGGGGATGGAGTCTAAGTGGGGGGATGTGGTGGATTTCAGGCATTCGCTTACTTTCCTCCAGTCCGTTACCACTTTAGTTTGAGGGGGTTGGTTGGGGTCGGGGAGACCAATGCGGGGGGCCATTTTGATGATGACTGGTCGGTGGTCTGAGGAGAGCTCTTGTACCACTTCTATATCGGTCAACCGTAGGTTGACGTTCTTTAGAAGTGCCACGTCGAGGACGTCAGGGGTATGGTTGGGGTCGTGTGGAAAATGAGTAGGACTCGTTGGTCCGATGACATCGAAGTTCAGAATGGGGGAAAGGTCAAACAGCTGTTTGCCTCTGGTCGATACCCTGGTGCTGTTCCAGGCGTGATGCTTTGCGTTGAGATCGCCCGCTATGATAACGGAGTCACTCAAGCCTAGGAGCGTGGAGAGGTCGTTAGAGAAGAGTTCGGAGTTCTCTGTCGACGTTTGGGGGGGGAGGTAGGCCGAGACTAAGGTGATCGGTTGGTGCCCTGACATGCCTAGCCGGCAGATGGACACTTCGAGTCGTGAGAGTGGGGGAGGATCTATTGGAATGCAGTATAGTTCCTTTTTGTAATAAATGAGTGTGCCTCCTTTGTGACATCGCACCCTGTCGTTGCGAACCATGCGATAGTTTGCAATTGAAGGGTTACGGTGGTGGGGCTTTAGGAAAGTCTCTTGAACGAGGAAAATGTCAATTTGATGGTCGCGTAGGAAGGTGGTGATCTCATCTCTTTGACCCTGAATGCCATTGGCATTGAAATGGGCTAAGTTTAGGGATCGGAGTTTGGTTCGTGAAATGATTCCTCTATCCATTGTTGGGCTGAGCAGTGAAAGAGGCGAGGATTCGGGTGATGTCAGGATAGGCATTGTAGATTGCCTGAATCCTGTTCAAGTCGCAGGAGTTCCTGGCAGCGAGGAGTTCGCTTGCCATTTTCCTGGCGCGGGGGGACATGAAGGCCGTGAACGTGCCTGCTATAATGTTAAAAGAGTCCATTGGATTAGGACCGACAGTTGGGACCGGGGCCGCAGTGTAGGCGGCGGGAGCGGCCATTTGGGTGGGCGCAGCGGCCATTTGAGTGGGCGCAGCGGCCATTGCGGTGGGCGCAGGGGTAGCGGGGGGCGCGGTGGTGGGCGCGGTGGAGCGGATGAGACGAGGGTCCATCCTAGCGGGAGTGGGTGGGGGAGGGGCTGATGTGGCCATCAGAGCTGGGAAGGCTCTTTGGTGGTTTAAGAGAGTCCAGGGGCTAGGCCTTTGAGGGCTTAGTCTCGCTGGAAGTGCGGTCGCGGTCCCTTGGGAGGGGGTTTCTCTTTGCTGGCGGGCGTCTGCGCGCTTGGCCAGTTTGGGAGAGGATGATTTGGGGGCTTTGGAGCAGCCCCGATAATTGGCCGGGTGACCCGTTTCGCCGCATAGCACACAGCTGGGCGGCTCTGTGCATAGAGTGCGGTCTTTTGGTCGGGGGCAGTTTTCGGTGCCGTGCGCGCCCAGGCACTTGACGCACCTGGGTGTTGCGTGGCAGAAACGTTGGGAATGGCCATAGAGCTGGCAGCGGTGGCACTGACCCACAATGCCGCTCCTCCATGGTTTTTCAATCTCAATTCCGGTGAGATTGCATATGGATTTTACCGTGAAGATCGGGTGGTGGCGGCCCTCAGAAGGGGGGCAGACTACCAGGACCATGTCGTAAGCGACTTGGCCCTTGGAACGGTGCATGCGGTGCACCTCGGACACTGGAACCTTTTGGGCTTCCAGATCCGCCTTGATGTCTTCGGTGGCGATTTCTTTGGGGATCCTGCGGATCACCACTCGGGTCATGCGCTCCTCGGGGAGGGAGTACGTGTGGAAAGACACGTTCCTTTGCCGAAGAAGGCTAGTCAGATCCCTGTAGTCTTTCGACGTAGGGATCTGCACCTTGATCCCCTGTTGGGTGGATCGGGCATTGGTGAAGCCAATCTTTCGATCGGCGCACCATTTGGACACATCGGTCCATTTTCCCTTGTCCTGGATGAACACGGGGGGGGAGGGGGTATTTTCCTCGGGGCGGAGGAGGTCTCAGCGCTGGAGCTGGGAGGTAAGTCCTTCTGAGAGGACGAAGCGATCGGAGCGGGGGCATTGGTGGGGGTAACCAAGGGAGCGGGAGCGGGGGTGGGAGGGGTTGAGGTCGCGTCGGTCGCGACCACCTTCTTCGATTGCGCGGAAGAGAACTTCTTCCTACGCTTGTTTGATCTCCCTGACGCCAGCGTAAAGCCGTCGTCGTCGGAGGAGGGAGATGAGTTGGTGGAGTTCTGGGACTCCACGTCGGAGGGCGGGTAGTGAAGCCTCTTCACCGAGAAGTCCTCTGTGTCCATAGAGTCGGGCACAGAGTCGGGTGAGGCACTACCGGGTTCAGCCGGTGTCGACTTTTGCTGCAGAGCAGCGATTTTCTCTCCGTATTTCAGGAGGAAATCGGGGTCCTTTAGGAGGACGTCCTTGACGAACGCCACTATAATGGCGTCCATCTTGATTAATGGGGGGGGGGGAGACTAAAACATTAGTCAGAGAGCCCTAACTCTAACTCCCCGGGTGGATAGGCCCGGGGGTGTGTACCCTCCCTGTCGGGTATAGACAGGGAGGTGAGTGCCTAAGGGTGAGCCCTAAGCTTGTAACCCAACGCCAGTCTTAATGTGCGTACGGGGCCCTGACCAGTCTAGTGCGAAGGGTGTAGAGACACCCTAAAGACACTAGGTGTGTAGCTGTGAAGAAAAACTGTCATCCAGCGCCGACTAGGAGACCCCCCAAGGCCGAGGCTGGGACCCGTCCAATTGACTGCCTAGCCCTGAAGGGGTTCAGCGGGTGTATTGGGTCAACACCCCACTCGGTTTCGTTGGCACCGTAAGGTATCCACCGAGCGACCACGAAACTGTGGTTTTAACCCAGAAGGGGTCAACTGACTCTAATTCAAAACGCGAACGTTAAAGAAATAGAAGGTAGCCTTGAAAAAGGCAGTTTTTTCATGTGATCTTAATCGGCTGATAAATTAATATCCACCGGCGATCGGTCGTAGTCAGGGCGACTACAGAGCTCGTTACTTAAAAGCAACGAAAAAGAACAGAGGCCACTAATTCGGCGCGGAAGTTTAGGGACAACCGGTTCGAGCGAGTGACAAACGTTCTATGGCAACACTGCCTGGCGCTTTCGCCTTAAATTACTAAACTTAGGGGCACAAGTAGTGACCTACTTACTAACATTTATTAACCAATAGGAATACGGTTTCCAATATATATTATAGTTCCTAAAGAAATCCGTGCGGTGGCGTGCTGTTCGCCGTCGTGTTATTGGCCGGTCGTCGAGACCGCGTCGACTGCTCTGTTCGGCGCGGGGGCGAGCGTGGCGCGCCGGGCCGGGGCGAAGCCCTAGAATCCCGCGCACAGCGGCGGCGGACGGATGTATGTTTATGTATTGCAGCTACACTAATATTATAAATGGGAAAGTATGTCTGTCTGTCTGTTACCTCTTCACGCTTCAACCGCTGAACCGATTTAGATGAAATTTGGTATTGAGATAGTTTGAGTCCCGGGAAAGGACAGGATACTTTTTATCCCGATATTCCCACGGGATCGACACTTATGCGGGTGAAACCGCGGGCGCTGCTAGTAGCTTATTTTCAGTTTGATTTCAAGGTTATAGTTGGCGCGAATAGCTATGGAACTTATAATCTCGAGATAAGTGCCAGTACCGTCCATGTCAGTCCATCATGGTCCGGACTCCGGAGTTCGTCGTCGTTGTTTTTTTAGTCCAGTGTTGCCAACCCCAGCGATTTTATTTTATTTCTCACAATGGAATAGTTTGTTCTTACTCTGAGACTTGCTTGCTTTATTTGTCTAAAATTTTAATAAAGTTATGAAGGACCATAATACTTGTATGCAAATAAAACCTAATGCTTTTTTTTTTAAATAACTTACCTAATTTACTTGTACGTTGTACCTATAAGTTGACCCACCCGCTCTTAAGGGTAGAGACCCTTATGAGCAGCCGGGCCAACTGTGAACCAATTCCTGAAGGTTCATGTAGGTACGTACACATACAGCTAGCTGTTAATCAATCGTTGACCTACTTATCAGATTATTGCCCATGTTTACCCCGACAGTTGTGAATGACGAAGCACAGTTAAAATGGGCCCCATGCATTCGTCTGGAAATACAAAACAAAACGCCAGGAAAGTTATTAGGTATACGTACCTACACTACAAGAGACGGAATTAAAATATGTCCTCTATCTTCAACAATAGGATCAGAGAGAATCTATGATAATCTTCAATTTATTTAAAAACGAAATGCTTTCGATGGTAAGCGCATCACATGAGAGCGGCTGGACTGATGTGGCATATTTTGTTTTAAATTTCGTGATAGTCTGAATTAGGTTTTTAAAAAAAGAAAACATGTTTTTCTTTATGGAATTTTGTATGAACTGACCCAGACCATACTAAAAATTTTAACAGATGCCCTTTTTGGTCGCAGTCAACTTCCGTATTAGTACGTTGCAGCAACAGCAGCATTTTAATTTTGGGTGGGGATTTGGGTTTGAAATTTCCATGAATTCCAAATTACAAGTATTGCAACACTTGCGTCTTCCTATCAAATTCAAAAAGTACTCTGCTGTGAGCATCTTACACACAGAGTACATTATACTATAATTACATTACATGCTCTGCAGTGCACTGCACACACAGAGTACTTTGACTGCACAATCAGCAGACTACTTCAGCTCTAAAGAGCAAAGTAACTATTCAGCTCTGTGTCTGCTTGCTGGCTGGCGGCTGGTGCGTTTAGCAGTTTTTATTTATGCAGTTTTTTAAGGGTCAAGAAGAAAATATAGCTAAAATCCAGATTACAGATTTCACAGAAGAACAATAATCAAATCAGTGGCTAGTGTGGCTACCTTATTGCTGGACGATATGATACTGTGAAGCGTAAACTTGATTCTGATACAATGCTTTTGCCGCTAATGATATTATTGTTTACTCCATCGGGCTTTTGTGAAGACGACGAAACCGTCGCCTATCCGCAAGGTAATTATAATTTTGATTATAATATCTAATTCTTTGTTTATAGCTAGCTAAAAGTTAAATTAATATAATATTTTAATTGGGAAAGTTCCTAATTTACGTGATATTAGCTAATGGATACTCACTACAATATTAGGTAGTTTTAAGTTATCTTGCTGCGCCTTATTAGTGTCATGCGTGTAACTATGTTTGTGTACGTACCTTCATTGTGCATTAAATAAATAAATAATAATATAATGTTATTGTTATGTACTGATTAGCCGTTTGTTTGTATTTAAAATGCTATTCTATTTTCCTTTACCTACTTTTTTTTTCTTGAAAGAGGCTGTCAGTGTCAATGGTATTGATTTACTTTTTTCAGATGATTTCAAGTGTTCTCTGCCGGATGTCCAGAGTTTGGATGCTAATCTGGATATCACAAGATTTCGATCAGATTTTTCTAAAATTTCTGAGGTAAGTACCTATGTATAGTAGCTAAAAGTAACTAACAGAGATAAAATACCTACTTCAGTAGTCAGAGTGACAAGTCTCAGAAAACATTATAAAATTGATTAAGCTCAACCATAGTCTAAATTAACTAGCAATATGTTTGATTTTAGGTGAAATTTCCAGGCCTAATAGGACCTTTAAATGAGAGGCTTATATGCAAGATTAAATGTATTGATGGCAACTGGGTAGGTCCGCTTTGCTCCAGCACTCCAGGTATGAAAAGCTCTATCAACACAGTTTTGGTCTAGGCTTTTTGGGCCCCGGGTTACCCCAGTTCAGTGTCTCTGTACATTAAAGCATATTACAGAACACAGAGGGCCTGAACACTGGGTATTTGTGAACAATTTCATATAAACAAGCTATAGGGGAAGGGGCACTGAGTCAGACAGCCCGGAACCTGGTAGACTCTTAACTCTAACTGTGAAATATATAACTTTAGAGATATCCAATACTGATAAAATATCTTGTGAAAAATATGCCATAATTATGATTAAACCACTGTCAAGTGCTTTTCATTTCTTTTTTGTTTAGCCTGTACTGTCTCACTGTTTGGCAAAGGCCTCCCCCAAGTCCTTCCCACTTTTCATCATGAGCAAATAAATTTATGTTATCTAATATTATCAAAATTCATGCAATGAACAACATCCGGGTACTTATAATGAAGTACTAATTAAGTCATAGTCAACTAGCATTAAATACTTTAATTTCTAGATTTGTTTCAAGAAAGGATTTTTAACATTTTTTGACCATAAAAATCCTTGTTTATTTTGCCCAGCAGTGGGGCAGTGCAAACTAACAAAAAAAAGGATTTTTATGGTCAATCTGTAATTTTTAGATGGGCGCTTCCAACCAATACTAAGGGAATGCCTATATCGGAATGAACATCCACTCCTGGCCATATCATTTAAGAATTCATCTATAAATGTAAGTATGTATTAATAAATATTAAGGAATTGCCAGGAATTATTGGACATTCATATTTCTGAGTAAAGACTATTTTATTAAGGAAAACTATTTGCAAATGAACAATATACATTGCGTCTAATGATTAATGAGTAACAAATATTGCACTGCGGATTACCATTACCTTGGCTTAATTCAGTTTTCCTTACATATATAAAACCAGCGGTGCTATTCTGTAAAAATCGAAAACTTAGGTGAAGTGAGTGTGGAGTGAGCTGTCAATAGTGTCAATTCCTAGCAAAAACAAACTCACTTCACCTAAGTTTTCACAGTGAGATTTTTGCAGAATCGACCGGCAGCACCCTAATTGTGTAGCACTTAAAATAAGCCTTGGCAGTTAAGAGATGACCAGTCTCAACAGACGGCGCCCGTTCACGAACTGACGCGTGGATCAGCACAATCCAGTTCAACCGTTTTGTAGGGAACCGAATGATCCAACACACGCGCTACCATCGAGTGAGAATGACACGTTCTCAACTGCCACACTCTTTTAAGTCAACATCAAAAAATCATAATAAACGGATACATGGTTCTTACATTTACAAAATTTAAAAAAATGCTTCTAAATTATACAAAACTATAGTTTGCAATTTATTTAAGAGATTAATAGAATTTTACTACCAAACAGGAAGAGATATTTAATATTAAAGTATTCAACAATTAAAACTTGATTGAATAAAATAAAAAATAAATTAGAATAGAATAGAATACTCTTTATTATGTACACCATACAAATTACAGACATAAATATAGAAACTGTACAAAGGGTGACACAATGGGCGGTCTTATCGCTAAGAGCGATCTTTTAAAGACAACCTTAGGATGGATAAATTATGTTCATGATGTCAGAAACACTAAAAAAGAAAAAGGGAAGCAGCTCTTTCAAATATTGAAATTTTAACTAGTGAACCCAAGTGCCTGTAGAGCAGGACCAGCATTAAGCCAAGCATTTTTATCAACGACTAGCTTCAGCCCGCGACTTCGTCCGCGTGAAATTTCTTTTTACTCCGACCCACCCCATCGCATCGCATCGCCTGCCCGCGCTATTACTTCGTTTTGCTTAGCGTTCTTTCTGACGTTTTTCTTTTTGCTCGTCTCCTAAAAGTCATAGCGTGATGTTAAATAGCCTATAGCCTTCCTCAAAAATTGGGCTATCAAATGCAAAAAGAATTTTTCAAATCCGACTGGTAGTTCCAGAGATTAGCGCGTTCAACCAAACAAACTATTCAGCTTTATAATATTATAGTATAGATATAATCGTCCAACTTGTAATATGCTTGTCTAGATAGTGTGCGTTTAATGCATGTTTTAAATTTCTTCTCATTTAGTTGAAGAATATGTAAAGTGGTATTTTATTATAACATTTTACACAGTAACCCATAAAAGAAGTTTTTTTAGACAATCTGAAACGCGGTTGATCTAATTTGTCCCTATTTCTAGTGTTAAAATTATGCCTGTCACTTATCTTACTAAAAAGATGTAGAATTTTTCTAACGTACATAATGTTTTCATATATATTGACAAGGAAACATCATGATGTTATTTTTTTTAAACAGCTCCCGTAGAGATTCGCCTCTGCTGAGCTTGTAGACTTTGACAGCCCTCTTTTGCAGAATGAAGATAGAATCAATATCTGCATCCCGTCCCACAACAAAATACCGTAAAACATGATGCTATGAAAGTAACTAAAATAGACCAGTCTCGCGGTATTAATATTCCAAACAGTGTAAGCGGCTGAACTTAGCCGCCCTGCAAGTGATGTTAAGTGCGAACCCCACTGTAGCTTTAAGTCAAGCGTGATCCCCAGGAAAACCGTATTTTCGACTAATTCAAGTATGTATCTCTTTATTCAATACAACCTGACATTCATTACTTCTAACATTCGGTAATGCGAATCTAATGCATTTAGTTTTTTTCTCATTTAATACCAAATTATTTACAGTAAACCAATTACGGACCATAAGCACAGTATTATTACAGCGTTATTTACGTTGTCGAGCTCCTGTGCACGTCTGCTTACTTTAAAAATCAGTGATGTGTCATCAGCAAATAACACCATTTGTGGTCGGTTTTTCAGTAAATGAGGTAAATCATTTATATATACTAAAAATAGGAATGGCCCCAATATTGAGCCCTGCAATGCAATGAACGTTGTTGATCTTTCAAAATGAAAGCCATTGGTACTCATAGTGAAACACACTATGCGTACCATTGGCAGTTTCCCCGCTGAACTAGTCATGTTTACCCAAAAACGAACACTCGGCACCTTCGCCTACCAAAATTATTCAGCACAGAACTTAAGTGGTCCAAGTATCTCGGGGTCATCTTGGACTGTAAGTTAAACTCAAGCTATCACTAAGACAACAAACTTGACTGGGCCTGCACCACCTTCTTTCTGGCTTTGCAAGGAAATCATAGGTAAGATGTGTGTCTATCACACAAAATTATACGATGACTATAAAGCGGAGTAATGTGCCTTAAGATCATCTACGCGGGCGGTGTCTGGTTGTCCTGAACCAAGTCAGTTACAGCCCCAAACAAACTACAACATAGTAAAGGCTTGCCTACATGCAGATTACGGGCTGCCAGGACTACCCCGACTGTACCACTCAAAGCCATTCTAAGACAACAGTAACTACGGCGCAAAGTGCGCCTAGAAACACTATATCTGGTGTAAGAGATACACACAACACATTGGGCTGCACAAAGAGTTGTAGCATTGATGATTTTATTTCTGTCTGTGCATAATAGTTACGGTCGCGAATCATATTTAGATCAACATAAAACCTGATACTGCCCTGCACGTTGCAAAAACTTTTTGCTGTTACCCCACTGAACAAATATATAAATACAAAAAAACAAGCCGTCCGTCTGCCACTAACAATGTTTGGCACTTCACTTGGCTCACAAGTAGATGCACGGTTGTTATTAGAAAACATAAAAGGGCACAGTTTTTTCTTGCAGTTGACAGAATCCCTTTATAACCTTTAAAACACTCATATTATTCTTTTGCCTATACTTTCCTGGAGACCGCACAATAAAGTATATTCCTCTCACATATAAATTAAATAAAATTTTGCAGAAAGACACACATTTCCCCCACGGCTCTGTATTGCTGTCTCGTTGCAAGCACTTTGGATTGTACAAGTTGAAGGGAGACAACATGCTTCACTGTGAAAATGGAGAATGGACGCCGAAGCTGCCTGAGTGCGTACCCACCACTGTGGTAACCAACTTTACAGGTAATATTTTTCATACATTGCGTTTATTTAATGCAAGGGTTGAGTTGTTGTTACGATAAGTTTTAATTAAAATAATCTGAAGTCTGATAGCCAGTGTTCCCCTGCTGCCCATAGGCAAATGTATCATACATAGTACTATAATAGTGCGCGCGGAACTAGTTGGCCGCGCCTTATGTATGTGAGCGGTGGGACGGAGGGGCGGGGGCGCTTTGTCATGTGTACTCAGTACGTGGGTTGCGAACACTAAGCAACCCCGCCGCCCCCACCCTCATCCCCGCCGATGATGATGATGCATGATCGTATCTGAAATGAAGTGATCCGCAGGAAAACCTAGGTGTGTTTCATAACCTGAAGAATTGGCAAACTTAAGTGGCACTGGGCAGGTCACATTGCCCGCAGAGCAGATGGCTTATGGAAAAGAAAGGTTGGCCGAAGGAGCCGATGACATAATGAAAGCCGCAGCCATCGGCTGGATGCGAGAAGCACAGAACCAGTCGATGTGGCGATACTTGGGAGCAATGTCCAGCAGTAGACTTCTTTCAGTTGAAATGATAATGATGGCACCAAGGCCTAACTGATCCGTGACATTGTAACGTTCCAGGTGACGCACCGCCCACGATTCAGTACACGATCGTGAGCGGCTCGGCGGTGGTGGAGCATTCCGGCGAGCTGTTCGTGTTCCCGGAGAGCACCGTGCGCTTGGACTGCGTGTCGCGCCGCGCGCTCGGAGACCCCGAGTGGAGCTGGACACAGGCCGTCGGACAGCATAGCTCTGGTAATACATTCAAATACCTAGTCAAACTCGAAAAAATTTATTTCAATTAAACTATTACAGGCATTTTTGAGTTGTCAGGGAGACGGTCAGTCAGAAATATGAAGCTATTTGCACGTTCCAAAGCGTAGTAAGGTTCCTATAGGGAATAATTTCAATAGTTTACATAAAAAAAAATTGTTCCAAAATATTGGTAACATGGTCCATGTTGAAATAATAGGTACATAATTGAGAAAACGATATAGAAAGACATGCACGTTAAAAGCGTCCAGAGCAAAAAGTAAGAGAATGGAAGTTATTCGTTATTTGTAAAAAAAGGTACTTACATAGTTTAAAGGCTAGCGACTATGCATGCGCAGCATTAACGTTCGAACCATAGTTATGTATTATTTTATTTATTGGTTGGTATGCGATAATCCAATGCGAAGTTACTTCTCTACAGAGAGTTTTAAAACTGTATCATTCGAACTGTACATATTTGCGCACCATTACAGTTATTTGCTGTGCTCCACAGGGTCCAAAATGATCGTAAGTTCACCACCGTACAAATTGTGCTTGCTTGCCGCTAATGTGCTAAGCTTCAGACGCAGCACACCTATTGTGCTATAAGAATCTTTTGGCGCCTTGTTGGTAAACAATAAAATTGTGAAATTGTCACAGAAATTGTATTGGAAAAAAAAGATGGCGACGTTAGTTCCGATTTTGGCTACGTGCCAAAACTATCCTTGTAACCGTTATATGAAACAAATGCATGCGCGCTTTTTTCAAATGCTGGCCATCGTGTTTCGTTTAGTGTGCCTAATGCCTTGCTGTTGCGAAGATAAGGTTTTTGACATTGAAGTTAAACGTGACAAAAATGTGGTTGATTATATTTATATTTTAAAAAAAATAATCAGGCGGAATCAGTGATTTCTTTATCAACTTCCTGTGGTTAATTGTAAAATACTTAACGTAGGTTAGCAAGCTGAAATCCCCTCTATCGCACTAGACGGGCTTTCTTCCATTTTAAGCGAGCAATTACCTGCATTATGTTTTGTAAATTAGTTTTTTATTGCCTGCAAATTCCATTCATTTAAAACAAACTTTGACAAAACGGCATTAGCTTAGGCGACTTCCCTTATTCCATGACTCGGGAACCATGAGGTACCTATTAGCTGTTTTAAATAGATAAAACGACTTAAGCTAAGGCGTGACACTTCCCTTATTCCAGGAGGTACTACCTTTTTAGCGGCAGTAAATTATGACAAGACGGCTTTAGCTTAGGCGTAGTGCGGCTTACCTTATTCAGTGAATTAGCGACGCAAAATTTTAGCAAAACTGCTTAAGCGCAGGCGTGGGACTTCCCTTATTTTATGTGATATTAGCGACAATAAACTATAATAAAACGATTTAAGCTGAAGCGTGCGTATTACCCTATTCCATGAGGCGTTAGCGATGTTTCTTCTACATTCCTAATAGCCGTTGCCCGCTACTCCGTCTGCGATCCAGGATGAAAAGTCTATGCCTAGCCTATTCTCCAAGTCATGGTCTACCTATGTGCCAAATTTCTCCCAAATCCGTTCAGCTGGTTTAGAGTGTAAATGTAACAAACAAACACACAAAACATGTAATCTTTCCTCTTTACAATATTATATAAAACTATCATCTGCCCGCGATCCGTCCGCGTAAAATTTCATCCTCCCCCATACACCCTCTTAGGGATGGTATTTCGAAAAACCCTTTCTTAGTACCTACTCTTCATAAAGAACACACCTTCCAAAGTTCATGTAGGACCAGCGGTTTAGGCTGTGAGTTAATATATCAGTCAGTCAGGACTTTGCATTTTGTATACCTATATAGATAAATATATATTCTTATTCCTAATATCAAATCGATCTTAGTATATATTCTTGTTGATTTTGTAAATCAAGTAAAAGAGAAGAAGGATCTTTAATTTCTTGGTTCCATCGTAACGCTGTCTATAACTGAATGAGTCGAGCAAATGATAAGTAGGAATGACTACCTCGTTGATCTAGTGATCGCAAGCGCTACTGCTGAGCATGAGGTCATGAGATAAAACACGAAAAGCGCCTTTATTTACAGATTTATCTAGCGAATTGTCTTGTCACGATGAAATGCGCCATAGCTATATTATTTGTCCGCTTTTCGCAACGGCAAAGAATTCTTCAGATTCTCTTTTATACACTAACTAGCGACCCGCCCTAGCTTAGCACAATTTTACGACTTAAGGCGAAAGCGCCAGGGTAGCCCGCGAATTTCAATTTTTTTTAGGTTTTTTGGAATTTGCTGGTCAGTATTAAGTTGTACGTTGATTAATATATGAATCGCGGCCGTAAGAAATATGTGTTTACAGAATTATAATCATTAAAGTCATCAACACAACTCTCTAAGACCACGTAAGTCCCAAGAATAACTGTTTCATGAAATCATCATTCATTAATGCTGACCAGCAAATTGCATAAAACGTAAGAAAATTTGAATTTCGCGGGCTACCTTAGCGCTTCCCCCTTAATAAAACAAGATTGTTTATTGTATCTAAGTTAAATATTAAAGTAGGTAATATACACATTAACCTTCCGGAATCATCATCATCATCATCATCAGCCTATTGCGGTCCACTGCTGAACATAGGCCTCTCCTATTGCTCGCCATTCAACTCGATTTTCGGCAACTCTCATCCAGCTGCTACCAGCCATCCTGCGAAGATCGTCGCTCCACCTAACCGGAGGTCGTCCCGCCTTACGTTTACCGATTCGCGGTCTCCACTCAAGAACGAGTTTACCCCAACGGTCATCGGTTCTACGGCTAATATGGCCGGCCCATTGCCACTTCAGGTTGCTTATTCTGTGAGCTATGTCGACAACTTTGGTTCTCTGCCGGATCACCTCGTTGCGGATTCGATCCCTCAGAGAGATCGGCATAAATTCTATTAATTATGGTAAAAACCGCATCAAAATACGTTGCGTAGATTAGAAGAACAACGCGGTCACACAGACGGACTACACAAAGCGACTTTAATGTATAATATGTATAGATATAGATTTCTCTGGCGAATTAGTATTTTATGGTAAAATGCGCTTACAGCTATATTAATTGACCGCTTTTTGCATCGGCAATGGAGTTTTTAGATTCTTTTTTATACACTATAGCGACCTGCCCTTGCTTTGCTCAGTTTTTACGACATGACAAAGTTACATATTAATGTAATATACACATGAACCTTCCGGAATAAGTTTTCTTAATTATGGTAAAAACCGCATCAAAATCTGTTACGTAGTTTAGAAGAACAACGCGGTCACACAGACACGAAAAGCGACAAATTTTTATAGAAAAGCGGTTTTAATCTGATTGTGAGTGTACTGTTTTCAGCTTGGTCGAGTGAAGAGGGCGAGAAGGAGTCGCACTACCGGCTGACGCTGAGCAAGATGTCGGCACGGCACAGCGACCAGTACACGTGCACTTCGCCCGGCGGACACACCAACACAGTGCTCATTAAAGTTGTTAGTGAGTCGTGTTTCTGATCACGTAAACAGATGTAGGGCGAACAATAATTATTATACATATATATTATTTCTATAAAACTTCCCGGCTAGTAGCAGCTGGATGAGACTGACCTATGCCCAGCTGTGGACTGCTGTATGCTGATGATGATGAAAGAATCACACAAAACGGTTTCTGGTTTTCCACAGACGTAGTGTGTTCGCCGGTAGCTGTGTCTTCGCACCGCATCCGCCAGTTCACACAGGGCACGAGGCTCGGCAACTCGGCGCACTTCAGCTGCCAGCCCGGGTTCCACCTCAACGGATCCTCCATACTTACCTGTATGGGCAACGGTAAGCAGCGTTGCTTAAGCAGAGACGGCGGTGGTGGCGGCCAGTTAGTACTCTCTGATATAATGCCCAATAGGATAACTATATAAAGTCTATTCAAACTTATGTTTCCAATTAATATTATTTCAAGTTAAACAAAGATCAACTTTATTTTAATGGTTATTAAGTTGATTTCAGAGTGACTAGCACTATTGAAAAAGTTATAAAAATGTTTAAAGTTGTAGCGTAAACTGAACTTTATTGTATAGGATTTAAAGTTATTTTTCCATAAACATATTTGTTTACATTTTTGGCAAATAAATCGCGAATGCAGATTAGTTCAGTTTTAGTGGGCTTCGCCGACAGCCATCGTGTTATTAGGTTTTTCCAATAGGAGGATTTATCAGTAATATGTGGTTAATGGCAGTAGCCTCGCTCTGGCGAAATATGCACCTGTGCTCGGCTACTCTCAGTAAACAATTTTGTATCCTCACTAAGGTTCTGAATAAAGACATAATATTATTACTAGTGCCCTTGCTTCGTACGGTTTTTACAACTTTACAAACCTCGAGATTTCTTTATTTTGTAAATGTAACTAAATACACCTTCCGGAATAAGTTCTCTAAATGATTGGTAAAAACCGTATCAAAACCCTTTGCTAAGTTTAGAATAACGATGCGGTCACACTGATAGACACGACTTTACAACAAAGTGAAAAATAATTTTTTCAACACACTTGCTCGTAAAGTGGCTCTTATTGAACCGCTTTTAGGTCCATAATGCAGTGTATTAAAAACGCATACTTTTTCTTTATGTTATTCCACTAGTGCATTAACGCCACAGAGAACTATTTACTAGTCGGAGATGCGCGCTTTTCTAATCTCATCAAAGAGACTTCATGCTAAAAGAAATCCGCGTGCCATATTTCACTTTTTTTTAAATAGTCTGTTCCTTGGTCCCAAAATGAAGTAATATTTATTTATCTTAAGGTGAATGTGCAGGAACCACGGACAATTTAAGGTGAATCCGCAGTGGTAGACCACGAAATTCAAAGGACATGTTATGAAATGGGCTTAAAATAATAATTTTTTTGAACAGCTATCATGTATGGTTTTTCTGATAGGAAAACTTATTCAGGATGGCCTGACAAAAACAGAAAAAATATTAAAAGCACCGTTATTGAATAAATACATATTTTAAATCCAAATATTTTTGGTGTCATAATATTATTTTTGCACATTGAAACTAAGAAAAAATGGTTAAATATCATTTTTTAAAGCAAATTATACACCTTATTGTTATTTAAAATATTCTAAAATAATATTAGATGGCTTAAAATAAAACCAACTCCATGATTTGTATGTATGGCATTAATTCCTTTGCCTTCTAATGGAATCTATGAAAATATTACCTGTGCCAGTAAGGTTGTCATACTTGTCAGCTGTCAGTACACAGGTCAAAATTGAATTGAATTTGACACTTGATTGACGTTAATGACAATAATGACATCTAACCGAAAAGTGTTGCCAAAATCAATAATTACTGTGGGTTGCAATTTATTTTTTAAATAATGATTATTAAAATGTATAATAATTACAGCAAGGGTGCTTTCAAAAAAAAATTAAAAAATATACAAAGTCTCCTTAATTTATGTACTTTCATAAAAATATGATCTCTTCCCTGTTCACAGTAGCTTCGAATAAAAGCCCAGCCTCCATACAAAAACCTAACATGTCCTTTCTTAGGTTTTTGCAATTTTCAGGTTAGTGTCAGGTTGTATCAAAATATTATTTGCGACATGTCTGTTTTTGCCTTGCAAGTGCGTTGAAAAACGTCGCATGAAACGCGTGTGCATTGATTATATGCACACGCATACGCTCGGCTTCCTTATCGCGCTCGCCATAATGTACTATTATCGAACAAAATGGCGGGATACGACGTGAATTCGAATAACCTATGTTTTTTTTTAAATTACGGCGCTGTGGTCGTGAAACGCGCGCATGACAATGTTCTTTTTTTGAAATTCGTGTTGCATAATGAAATTTAGTACAACATTATAACACTCGTTTGGATGATATTATGGTTACTAAGACACTGGTTGTTTTAATGTTGGCGATAAGCTGTTTCAGAAACTTTTTTAGAGGATTTTTTAGCATGGGTGTAGATAAATATGTATAAATAATATTTTTAAATATTTCTTATTATTACTAAGGTCGTTGGTCATCGTTGCCGCCGACGTGCGAGGAGACGTTTTGTCCTGTGCTGAAGACGCTGGGCCCGCAGCTCAGCCTGGTGGAGTACAACTCGTCGTTCGGCGGGCGCGCCGTGTTCACGTGCAGCTGGGCGTACCGGCTCGTGGGGACGCCTGGCCTCGAGTGCGAGATGGACGGCACGTGGTCCGGGGAAGTGCCCCATTGCATTCGTGAGTGCTTACCTACTCACTTTGTCTCACTGGTGGGGCAAAGTGGAATAATCCCAAATGCGATCCAATTATCCGATCTGATCTCGATGATCAGCAGCAAAAGTCTATATGTGACACCTCGATACTCTAAAAAACATAAAAATATATACCTAGAACTTGCAATTTTTTTGTATCGAGAAAATTTCAAAACAATTCTTTTCCATGATGCTAGGCCAGTAGTTAAAAAACACACAAAAAGTGATGTGTTTATGGACTTTCTTCGCTGACGCCCAGTTCTTCGTATATTGCTGTGCAAATCAAAGCGGATGATCGAATCGCATTCTGTGTGCACAAGCTCTCAGTCAGAACTTAAACGCATAAGTTGACAATACCTTGCTCATCCAAGAGGTATGTGCAGCTTGAAATAGATAAAAGTATAACTCGGAATTATGTTCTTCAAGTAAAATATGTGTTGTTTCCCATATTATGTAGATATAACATTGCCTTCACTCACTTGTAAGGCCTTGCAATGCGCAATACAGATCTGTCCCGATTGTTGACATTATTTATGGTCTATCTGCCCCTATAGTAAAAGTACGCTCTGTGGGTCTGTATTCATACACGAAATATTTGAAGAGTTACACCTAACGGTGGTAAAAGAGCCACAGAAACGAAAAAATAAATATCAGTATATGTAATGTAAAAAACTTCCATAAAAAAAAATAGACACCCAAAAAAAGTTTTTATTTTTCACTTTTTAGTTGTCCCTACCCCACACAAATTCATATAACACTACTTGCTATGTGAATATCAGTGACAGGAAGCTATTAAAACATCATCAATGTAAACTAAGTGGAGAAAAATCGTAATAGTGAAGCTAATTCATAAATTACCTAAGCAAAGTTCATAAAATTTATATGGGAACACCCCTGAAGCAGACCTTATCCATTAAAAACTGAGAATTTTTAGATTAGAAGTACCCCAATAACAACTTTGACAGAAGTGAGGGTATACTGAACAAATCTGTGCACCCCTTTAGAGGGTACAGGCGTGATGTTATGTTGTGTGATTGCTTAAACAATGCATACATATGCGATAGCAGCAATCGCGGTTGATTTGTTGACATTTATTGAAGAGTCCCGTTGTCTGTCTCCGAAACTCATTTAAATAGGACCATTTCGGAATAAACTTCTTTCGAACAAAAAAAGAATTTTGCAAATCGGTCTTTATATGACGGAGTCATGCCCGAACATACATAAATATATATATATATATATAAACATCCGAATTGAGAGCCTCTTCCTTTTTAGAAGTCGGTTAAAAATTACTTAACACACAATTTATACTGGCTCCTTATTTTTTCACATCCATTACGCTAGTTTGTATGTAGTATTTACAGTCATTGAAGTGGAGTAAAGGTTTTATGCAAGCACCCTTTATACAATATAAACCCAAAGTTGTTTTCTCTTAAAAAAATTCGTGTATGGATAGATAGACCTTATTTATATGTACATATATGGTTTCCTTTCGCAACAGTGGTGCAAATCATAACATCCATGTTTGACTTTCTTAAACTGTATGACGTTGTATCTTTATTTAAATCTGCATTGGCACAACTAATCCTAACATTACTGCCTTACTCACTACATCTACTCTCCCTCCTGACATTAAATTTTGAGGTATAATGCCCAAATGATGATGTCCAAACAAATGTAAGTATATATAAGTTTTTCTTTCCAGCAATCTATTGCCCTGACCCTTTGGTGCCGGCGAACGGTCGCTTGTTAACGGAGCCTTCCGTGAAGCACGGCAAGTACCCAGTGGGAGACTTGATGATATACTCTTGCGACGACGGCTACGAAATCGTCGGCGAGTCCTCCATAGTGTGCACAGAAAACGGCTTCTGGTCCCACCCCCCTCCATTTTGTCTACCACCCTCT
The DNA here is from genome assembly GCA_963855955.1 of Luperina nickerlii. Taxonomy (NCBI): domain Eukaryota; kingdom Metazoa; phylum Arthropoda; class Insecta; order Lepidoptera; family Noctuidae; genus Luperina; species Luperina nickerlii. The sequence continues at coordinate 9,175,472 of OY979662.1, forward strand.
GAGATTCGCAAAACCGACACTATTTATGTCGAAAACACCACAATGATTCATATAGAAGACTAGTTGTATTTTTAAGTTAAATTATGGCTCAAACCTGTTGGTCCGGTAGAGATATTTGATCCTTATAAAAACAGGATCGATTAGCATCAAAAAGTTTTTGTGATAATAGTCGATTTTCTTGCTGACTAAATTTTTTTTCAAAATCTGTGAATGCAGATCAAAATATTTCAAACAGCTAAGGGTAGTCTCCTAAAACTGTTTGTTGTAGCGAAAACAGTTAAGGTAAATTGCATTTATTGCCCCATCTAAAAATTCACCTTCTATATGTCATGATTGACTGCTTAGCTCCATCTAAATATAGCGTGATAATAGTGACAATTGATAATGATAATTTAAAAGGTTAAATCTGTATTTTTACAACTTGTAGTTTATAGAAGAATATGAAAGTATTTGCGTGATGCTAGAACACTAATTAAGACCAACAGATAAAAATTCTAAAAACTATATTTTCTGCTTAGAATTGTTCCCTGTAGCAATTTTTTTTAAATTATTCTATGTACAGTTTTGACTTCGCTATGATTTTATTATATGTATATAAGTAGATATAGATACAACAATATTAAAACCATATCAAATTGTTTTATTTGGCGGCACAAACTCATTGTAAACTACAATGAGTTATTTACCACACTACGGCAATAAAGTCTAATAAACGCCAAAATTGATCAAAATTCATGCTAGAGAAGTTTGCTTATGCTCGAGCTGCATGGTGTATTTGGATAAAGCGTCCCAATAAGGTTGCGGTTGCCAGTCTGCTGACAAAGATGAAATAACTGCAAGGATTGTCGCGGGTTTGATTCCCGCACGGAACAAATATTTGTATTGCCTACAGGTAGTTGTTCCGGGTCTGACTGTTTGTGTATAATGTGGATTTAAATGTTTGTAAACGCATCCACGATACAGGAGTAATTGCTAGTGCGGGGAAAAGTTAAAAAAAAAATTGTAGACTCCCAATGACAGGCGATCCCTACAGTTATGTGAAAAATGCAATTGAAGCCGTGGCCGAAATCTAATTTTTTTTTCGGAATCGATCATCAGGTGGTCACCATAATATATAAGTGAGTATCATGCATTTAATTACTATTCACGCCTAATAAAATCTACATCTATCAAATCTTCGCCAAACCCAGGAAGCAGACACTTTCTGGCGCTGTCATTAGGGCGGTAGACGGCTACAACCATATTCGTATAAAGCGTTGTGGATGAAAACTATGTGTGGGTATGGCACACATTGAGAGCACGTACAGTACTTGTTTTTTTTTTACAGTAAATCAACATAATCTCAGCCTTATTGCTTTCAGCATAAAGTATATACAATAAGCAAATAAATTTTACACTGCGGTAGCCGCTGTTTGACGTAAAGAAAGTACCAAATTATACGGCTGTCGCCGTACTGTCATTCCATGAACTTTTAAAATAAGGTTACAGCCATTACCGCGATGGAAAATGCTAAACATATTCTTTCAACAAACGGCGCTATTTTACCCAGACTGCTATAATGGTATTTTGGCACTTGATTGACATTGACAGCTGCGGCTCGGTTGGATAAGTCGAGGAGTAAAATGGCTCGTTTATGCATTAGTTGTACAATCTACTATTAATTTCGGAAGTCGGTGTCAAAAAACGAAAATGTGGAGCCAACGACACCGACTTCCGAAATTAAAGTTATTTTTCACTTTGTAGTGTATTTTTTGAAAGGCGGTTGTTATTTTTTAAATTTATTTTTCACTTTTTCGTTGTATCTACCCACACAAATTCATATACTACTTGCTATGTAAATATCAGTGACAGGGAGCTATTAGTCGCTCCATGTAAAATACTGGTATACAGCTGCATCCGGTTATACTAGAAGCCGATCCCAACATAGTTGGGAAAAGATGATGAGTTAGCTATTACAAAGTTATTATACACGGATTATTCATTCACGCAAATAAATTATATCCCAGCGCGGCCGAAAATTTAAGCGCATTCCTCTCATCAGTTATAACAGAGTGACGGCGACTGATTTAATTTGTGAAACAAAATTAAAAACATTATTAACTCCCGCGAAGCGGGGCTCCGTCGCCATAGGATGCAAGAGCGATCCTAAAATCGGGTTTGGCCGGTAACATATTGTACCCGGTAATTTGCAGATTACCTAGTTAATACGCATATTAACGTATTCCGTATTCTAACGGTAACATATACACGGTAACACGGCTACACATCAAGCTACATTTCCAGTTTTCGCTGACCTCGTATTATATAGGTTTTTCGTACAATCAGAAGTCAGCATAATATTTGTTTTTAGTAACTTTATTTATTATTATTATTCCTGTTAAAATAGTAGGGTTGGCAACACTGGTAGTGATATGACAGCGACATTGGACAGCAAGCAAAGCAAAGACGAAAGATGAGGAGGTATCAGGCAGTGATGCCAACTTAGCAACTTTATAGCTAGATCTAGCTATTATTTAGTGACAGACAGCTACAATTTAATAAAACTTGTAGCTAAAATTTTTAGCTACTTTTTCTAGCAACTTTTCATTTCATCATGAGACGTGAGTCTATCGAAATTAGTTGAGTAGCGTGTCGAGTAGAAAGAAAAAAATCTATGGTTATAGATGCTATGGTAAGTACAGGTCGACGCTGGCCGGGAATTCCCCGTTTCCAAAATAGTACGCGCTATTCGTATTTTACCTTGTGTTTTGTTTTATCCATATAAAACTAATTTTATTTTATTTGAAAATGGATTTACTTTTAAAAAAATTACTCTGTTCTCAATCCTCTGCGTTAGAAACTCCCTCAGGAAAAGTGGTAAATACTGCTATAACTGCGTTTTGCCTAAAGACGTACTCTATAAAATGGGCACCGTTGAAAAATATTCGAAATCAATGAAAGATACTGAACCCCAGCCATCGACATCTTCTTCTTTAATTGATTAATTTTTTTTTATTCAATTGCGTACACAAGACTTAATTGAACTTCTTGTTGGAATTAATGAAAATAAAAATGATTAACAGAAATTGTCATTTTATTGTAACCTACTTATCTACTGAACATTTAGCAACTTCTAGCAACTTCTTAGGGTAAAAAAAACTGGAAATCTAGCAACATTTTGAAAATGTCTAGCTACTGGGTAAAGCTAGCAGTTGGTAACACTGGTATCAGGTATAGTCGAATGACTACAGCCCAAGCTACAGCCTGTCCTTTGAGCGAAATCGTAGACAGCGAGCGAAATAAAAAAAAATGTAGGTACCTAATTGACAGCTGTTGACACTGACAGCATCACAGGCCAGGCCAGCATGTCAGTCGTCAAGTCATCTATTGTGTTCTGATTTATTTGATTCGGAACCTTAAATTTTTTGTAGTCTGTGATACGGCATGATTTGAATAGTACTCACTTGTTGTATTGTAGATGAAAATTGTAAAATTTATAAGTGGGAGTGAGAAGTTATAATGGGATTGTTTATATTAGCATTGCTGGTGAACTTTTATTGCGGCAGTTTGTATTCGTGTTATGGTGAGGATATCAAAAATGTCACTTACAAAATGCCGACAGTTGGAATATCGGTGCTTGTACGAAATAAAGCCCATACATTACCTTATTTTTTAACTTGCATTCGGAACTTAGATTATCCAAAGAAACGTTTGTACTTATGGTAAGTATTGTTCTTATTTTTTTGTTGCTTCTTAACTCGTAAGGCCGCCGGTTACTACAGTGCTTCATCGACTGTTGGTGTGTATGCCGGTCGCAGAATCGCGCTCCTCATTTATGGCTGATTTCTATAATTTACAGATTGTTATTGGATAAAATTAAGACTTGTATCTTTACCAATAACGAAGCAAATACCTCATAGGTATGCATAGTAGACCCTCGCATATGGAAGTGGCTAGCAGTAAAATTAGTTTTCGAATCTGTAGACCCAGTTTGGTAGGTAATGAAAAATGCTATCATTGGTAAATAATTTGTCCACCCCTAAGATGACCCACTGACCCGTTTTGGTTAACCAAGCTTTATATGTAAAATCATTAAACGTTACGCCGGCTATATTGCTTAACCAACAGTTGGTGCGCAGCGTCGGTCCTACATTAGCGTAGAGAGAGTAGACCAACCGTCAGTCTGGAGCATTCAGTGCTCTCCTGACAAACAGAGCAAACTGTTACTATGTTTACAGCTGGTGCAGTGTGCAGCACAGAACGCGCGGATTCACTCGCACCCAGTTGTAGCTACACTTTGTGTGCTTTAATATGATAACCACATCTTGGTAGGAGCTTAAACTATGGCTCAGATTACGGCAAATACTAAAACATAGTAAATTGAACATTTCAACTTTACTAAACCCTACTTCTCAAACTTACAGTTAAAGGAATAAACAATATCATGTTCAGGTTATAAATTACAGACATAAAATACCTCATTAAGATTTATGACTATTATATTGAGGCTTTGACAATATATTCTAAGTCATGAGAGTCGCCTGGATGGGGGACTCGCGGAACAGGAAAGTATGGCGGAAGAAAGGAGAGGCCTGTACCCAGCAATGGGTGATTCCAGGCTGAAATGATGATAATATTGATACTTCAAAAGATTTATGTTAAGAGGAAATGCGGGTGGTTGTTTCTGCATAGAAACACTCTCGCCTGTTTTCTTTCTCGTTAGTGACCATAAAGCAATGATTTTTAACAGAATAATAAATATTAACTACTATGTCCCTGTTTTCCTTTTTGATGTAACATTATTTTTAAAAGCACTAGAACCCTCAAAAAATGCCGATTTAAACCACTGTCAACAGAAGCCTAGTGTACAAATTTGACTATAATTAATTAAAAAAGAACAACATAGGGACACAGTATATATCCTTCTAATTCATTTTATGAAATATCTTTTAAATTGGTCCAAGATTGGAGGAGGAAATAGGCGAGAGCCAAACCTCGAATTATGACTTTTTACTTAGGCTATTTCAAGTCTCTCCGACCGTATTTCCTCTTAATTTACTGTGTAACAAGCATTTCGTTTTTATGTTTAAGGATTCATAGTGATTTCAATGAAGATAAAAGTATAGAAATAATAGAGAAATGGGCTGACAAGTATGCACCGCTATATAATGGAGTGTATATCACAACAAATACTTCCAGTGGACGTCTCCATAGAGATGAAAAGAGCTCAATACATTGGAGTCCAGAACACTTCAAACATGTTATACGGTTGAGGGAAAATGCTCTGGAGTTCGCTAGAAAAATGTGGGCAGATTATCTCTTTGTAAGTTTTATGTTATTTCAAAAGAACAGTTTGATTTCGCTGTAAGTAACCTAAATATATACTGGCTGTTGCCCGCGACTTGGTCTGCCATCCAGGATATAAAATATCCTATGTCTTTACCCAGGTCATGTCTGTGTGCCAAATTTCATCCAAATTCCTTCAGCCGTTTTAGCGTAAAAGCAATACAAACTCACTTTCGCATTTATAATATTAGTTAGGATACTACTTATCTCAGTGATCTAAATTACAGTGAAATCTGGAACTATGTCATGTATCACTTATCACATCCAAAATGCGTAGCTGTGCTTATAATAACATGAAATAAATGTTATCAATTTATTAGACAAGTAAGTTATTTTGTTGATAAGTGACATTCAATTTCTTAAAAACAGTAGTTTAATGTGATCAAGCACACATAAGGGTAAATAGAGAGAGAGCAGTGGTCGAAACGGTGAAGGAAAACATTGTGAGGAAATGTGCATGTCCAAGAACCAAAACTTCGAAGACATGTTACATCTACCAACCCGCACTGGCGAATCCCGCGTGGTGGATTATGGCCTACTCCCTTTCACCTAGAGGAGGACTGTTTCTGGGACACAGTTTCTCTCAGTTGGAACATTATGCTGATAGTGCTAAGTATAAATTTTCGTGCAGTTTGAGTGAATTCGCAAAAGCTCTATTAAATGCAAACTCAAACTCAAAGCATTTATTTCTATTAAACCTTGTACAGGCACTTTTGAATTGTCAAAATTTAAATAGTCTGTCCGTTAGTCAGAAAGTTGAAGCTAGTTGTCCATTCCAAAACGTAGATCTCTATGGAGAAGAACGGGCAAGAAACTCCATGCAGTAAGCTATCTCAAGATATTTTTATGGATGATCCCTACTATTTAATTAACTAAAGGTACGCTCTTTATGTATAATGATTAAGTTATTATGTCTGTTATAGTGGTGATACACCTATGTTTAGTAGTTAGATAACTAATTAAGTTGATACTTATTTGTTTAATTAAAGCTCAACTGTCACTAATGAGATACAATATATAATATATAATAATAGTAGTATTTGATAGCTACACTTTGAAATATAACAATAGTAGCTTCACTTTGAGGTTGGTCTAAGATCTGTAAAGATAGTTGTTAGAGGTAAAATAAATAAAGAAGCATGGCATAATTAGTGTATATTCCTACTGCGGCCTCCACTCGGTGAGATAGTCCAACTACTGAAATGGAATTTTTGGAAATGTGTATTGTTTCACTTTATTTCTGTTAGAGTAGCTTTTTCCCCCGACGCAGGCCGTATGCTTTTTGGGAACACAATAAATAAGATTTGCCCCTACAAAACAATCCATTGCACAATCTTTTGTAACAGTATCACACTAACATAATAAAGGCGAAAGTTTGTGAGTGTGTGTGTGTTTATTATGTTTGTTACTTCTTCACGCCCAAATGGCTATAGACTACTTTTTATCCCGATATTCCCACGGGATCGACACTTATGCGTGTGAAACCGCGGGGCGCAGCTACTTATTATAAATAATATTTTTTTATTAACAAAATTAAATGTGGATACAAATCGTCTATCCTAAACAAACACAATGTACGGACGCCAGCACATCAACCTACCACAATCTGTCAGATTTCTTCAATAGATTTTCAACTTTATCGCTAAATCATAAGGTTCAAAGTTGATTGGGAAAATCTGACAGATTGTGGTAGGTTGATGTGCTGGCGTCTGTACAAAGTTTTGAGTATTATTTAGATCAGTAAACGACAATGTCTGTGCTAGTATTAACTGTGTGAACGACTCCGGCAAACAGTTAACAACAGTTGTAGTTGTCGATTTGAGTCATGTGGTCATGACTCATGAGACCATCCTGTGAATGAATTAAGTCATAATGCTGTAACAGCGATTACATAATGTATACTTACTGGAATTGGTACAGTTTGTACTTGTATATTATTACTAGCTATGCCCCGCGGTTTCACCCGCGTTAATTGGATGAAAAACCTACTAAAATATATTCCATTACTTTAAAAGTATTTACATAAGTAAGATAATTACTTATTAGCTTCTGTCCGCGACTTCGTCCGCGTGAAATTTCTTGTTACTCCGACCCAGCCCGTCGCATCGCATCGCCTGCCCGCGCTATTACTTCGTTTTTGCTTAGCGTTCTTTCTGACTTTTTTTCCTTTTGCTCGGCTCCTAAAGGTCATAGCGTGATGTTATAATAGCCTATAGCCTTCCTCAAGAATTGGGCTATCAAATGCAAAATTTCTAAAAAAGAATTTTCCAAATCCGACTGTTATTTCCAGAGATTAGCGCGTTCAACCAAACAAACAAACAAACAAACTCTTCAGCTTTATAATATGTATTAGTATAGATACCCTGTGCCCTCATGACCGGCTGCCTTGCAGAGTTATTTTAAAACTATATCTCCTAAGATATTTATTGAAATCAAATTATGTCAAGGGCAACTATGTTCAAAATTAAATACTTGTGATGAATATCCATCGTATTTATTTGGATAAGGATTAATATCATGTTTATAAAAACACCTTCGCAAATAATACATTTAGAACAAATTTGATTACCATAGAAAGGTTATAGTGAGTTAACCATATAAGATATACATATGTGGTCGTCCAAATCAAAAGGGACCTTATGGCGGAAATGAGTTATCTACAGAGCTGAAAACTACATAAATGTACCGAACTATAGACCCAAGAACCAACCTTCTAACCACTGCCGTTATTTTTTTACGAATTTTTGAAGTTCACTGATCGAAATTATAAGTTTCGAGAAAATCGCAATTTAAGTATGCCGTACAAAAAAGTTATGTTTTAGTGTGAAGTTATGTAACTGATGGTATACTTTGATTGACTATGATTATTACTAATGGAAATTCTTACAATCCTTGCATAAACTTGTTTGTTGTGGGAACTAGACCCGCCAACATAATGCATTATCAATGAGATGCAAAGTATCGATAATAGTATTAAAAATAAGTAAACCGCCTGTTTCTCACTAAACTTTTATCGTTTCTATATTGCTACTAATTACATAGATTTGCGAAAGGCCTTAGATGTAAATAAAAACAACACATAATTTAAAAAAAATAGTTTTTATTTACTAGCAAGAATTCTTATTTTTTATAAACTTTGAGATCTGACAGTAACAAAATCAACACTTAATCACTAAATAGGTTATACATAATTGGTTTAGATGCTAATAAAGTTAAGAGATCAATGATAACTGTTAGTTATGATCTTGTAAAGTTACATAGAGAACTGAACAATTTCTTCAAACAAATTAAAAAAGGGCCCTAATGGTGGGCACTAAACAATATTTTTTATTTTTAGCATGCATAATCAATATTTTAGTGCAACATTCAAGATAACTTAAATTTTCTTTTTTTATTATCACAAGGTATGAAAATGTTACTTATTTAACAAATTTTTTTTTATTATCACAAGGTATGAAAATTCGTAACAAGTATATACGTAAAAAAGGGCCCTTAAGGCGGTCCGTTGCAGTCTGCTGACACTTATCTCTTAGTATAGTTAATTAATTTAAGTATTTTAATAAAGGTAAACAATCTTGATACGTTTTTGTCGAAAAATATATTTATGAAATAATTTATAGCCATTACAAGATAAAACAAAATGAAATAACAGATGTTATAATGAATTACTTTTGCTATTAGCCTTAGCCTATTTTAAAAATATATTTTATGATAAAAAACATACCTAACAAGATTGTTTACCTCTATTAAAAGTACCTAAACAAAATATGGACTACAATAGTGGGACCTTAGACCTAAGACGCATATACAAAGAATGCCGCATGCGGCGGCGTGCGACACTATCTAATGGCAGCTATACGCTACGCTGACGACACGCTAGTCCTGGCGCAGGGGAGGTCGCATCAGGCGGCGGCCGACGCGATGACACGCGGGGTTGCGATAGTCGTGGAGAGGATCCGGCAGTTGGGTCTCGAGGTGGCATTGCACAAGTCCGAGGCCATGTCGTTTCATGGGTTCCGGAATACGCCACCATCGGGATCCCAACTAACGGTAGGAGGGGTTCACATCGGCGTCGAGACGACGATGAAATACCTGGGTCTCATCCTCGACAGCCGGTGGAACTTAGTCGAGCATTTCCGACGTTTGGCTCCCAAACTGGAACGGGCCGGGGCCGCCTTCAAGCGGCTCCTGCCCAACCTGAGGGGGCTAAACGCCTCCTGCCGGAGGCTTTACGCGGGGGTCGTGCGGTCCATGGCCCTATAACGGGGCCCCGGTGTGGGCGCGTTCACTGTGGCGGCGAGCCGCCCATTATTTGAACGCGCCCCAGAAGGTGGTAGCCGTTAGGCTGATCCGGGGGTACCGCACGATCTCGGGCGAGGCGGCAAGCCTCCTTGCCGGACTGCCGCCATGGGATCTGGAGGCGATAGTCCTCGCGCGCCTGTATGAGTGGCGCGCGGAGGCACTACGTCGGGGGGAAACTCCGCTTCCGCAGCAAATTGCGGCGGAGCGGACAGACCTCCGGCGCGATCTCATGGCGGCGACCTCTCGCGTCCGGGCCTGGTTCAAGCCATGGTCCGGGGCTAGAGGGAGTGGGGAGCAGTCGCCTCCTTCTGCGAAGCAGTCATGCTAGCGAAGGAGGCGGCGGGACGGCTGAGAGAGAGAGCCTCCCGTCCCAGCCGCCGCGGGAGACGCTCCGGGCGTCGGGAGCCGCGCGACTACTCCCGGCCACCTTAGGCGCGGGCGGAGAGCAATGGGTAGCTCACCGTCCGATCAGGACCAGGCCCGTGCCGGACGGCGCGTACGTGTTCCACGCGCGCCTCAAAGAGATGTCAGCACTAAACGAAGGGGCCCGTATTGGCCGAAGCCTGCCGGGTCAGCGGGATTGTCCGAAAGGGTTACCGCTGGCCCGGAACAAAGGGCGAAGGAAGGAACACGGGTGGGTTTTAGTCAGTAAGAGTCTGACACTCCCTATTCCGCTCCACCCAGAGCGGGAGGAGTCATTTGATGATTTCCCATCCTGAATGAATAGTTTAGTTTATACCTACCTTGCAATATTAAAATGTTGATATAATAATGGTTTGAATTACAAGAAAAACGATTTGTTAGGTCTTGCCGCGATAAGGTTCCTTTTTTACTAAACTTTAGATGACTACGACACTTTTTTAAATTGACTTTTCGAAAAGTTGAACACATCTACATGTAGTAAATACAATCATCTTTTTAAAAACACAGTTAATAAAAAAACGATTTTTTTGAGGTATTTTACAAATTTATTAATATCTCGGAAACTAGTTACCGCCATAAGGTCCCTTTTGATTTGGACGACCACATATGCTTTCGGGGACTTTTTTTTTAGGACTTTTAAAGGGGAACAACTCCGTCATACATGATTTTTTCGTAACTATAACCGTTTACGCAGCGTACGCAACGGAAGCTCTCAAAAGGAATATTTTTTATCCGTTTTTGCGACATTATTTATTGATGCTCCGCTCCTATTGATGTTATATAGCCCAAGCCTCCTTCGATAAACTGACTATCCAATACAAAAATATTTTTTCAATTCGAACCAGTAGTCCCTGAGATTAGCACGTTCAAACAAACGAACAAACTCTTCAGCTTTATAAATAGATAAATTTTATCAGTAGCTAGTATGATAGCCACATTTTACTAGACATACAATACATAAACTCTCGCCTTTTTCCTATGAGGGTAGGCCGAAACTACAGAACGCCACTTGCTACGACCCTTAAATATTACGTTTATCGACTTCAAACAAAAAAAAGGAGGTTGTGCTTCGTTCGCTAGACATCTCATTCATAGTTAGTTAAAATGGTTCGTTTTATGTGGGTAGACTATTCTAGATGTATTTAATTATATTTTGTTTGTTTTTTCATTACAGATGATAGATGCAGATGTGTTTCTCACGAATCCTTCTACTTTAAAAGAACTTGTGGCTAAAGGTCTTCCGATAGCCGCTCCTATGCTCGTATCTGATGGACTGTATTCAAACTTCTGGTTAGCTCCAGTTTGTCAAGTTAATGCATGACAAAGCATGTGCAGTCTTCTTCAAGGTGCTTTTCTAATGCTTTATATTTTGCAAGTTTTCATGCACTTTTGTTAACTAGAACAAAAGTACAACAGCAACATACAACATAGTTACAGTATATATCGAAAAAATATCATGACCGCTTTTAACTAAACTGTCCACTTTTCGCGTATTTTACCATCCCAACAATGCATATCATAATTAGCTATCGTTCGTTTCCTCATTCCCAATGTCATTCTTCACTGGCAGCTTTTATTTTCTGAGAGGTTTTGTCAGTATTAAAACATTAGCCAACTGGCCTAGATGTTGAGTTCCATAATAAAGTAAACTTGTGGTCCAACCGCCGCTATGCCAGAATAAAACTATTTATAAACGATGATTAAATTTAAGTGACGTTCCAACGTCAAAAATGTGTCTAAACAGTCGCTTATCCATACTAATATTTTAAATTCAAAAGTAACTCTGTCTGTCTGTATGTTACCTTTCACGCCTAAACCACTGAACGGATTTCGATAAAATTTGGCAGAGAGATAGATTGCATCCCGGGGGAAGGACATAGGATAGTTTTTATCCCGCGGTGCGCTGCTAGTCACTACATAACTTTAATCGAGTATTATGAATGAAGGGGTTAATCCAGTGCATTATAAAAACCGACCGTTCACTCAGCAGTGTCTTTGCAAGCATGCAGTGTGCCTTAGGGGCTGTTAATTTATTACGTAAGACATTTTTAACCAATATCTGACCCTTCTCCCCCCTACGTAAGAAAAAATAAGATTTGAATGAACCCCCCTGAATGATCTTACTTAACATCAGTATCTACCAAAATTGCAAAGAAAAATTAGCAATTTTTTTTAACTTATAATTTTAGTTACTTTTGTGTGTGTTGTTTCGCACCCCTATATAAGAAAAATAAGACTTGTTTGAACCCCCTCCCCCCTCAAATCGTCTTACGTAATAAATGAACAGCCCGTTATTGTGTTAATACGAGCAATTATTTAATATTCTTGATTTACTGGGCGACCCAGAGAAAAGGAGGCCATGTCATGTAGAAGTAGACAGGAAATAATAAAACGCGTTATGAATTATGAACAAACTGCCCGGTTACCGTTACCATCTGCTATGCTATTTTCATTTTTTTTTTGTTATTGCACACATAAAAATACAATTTCGTTAGCGTTATGTAGTCATCATAATCATTCCGTTGCTGCTTTATGAAAATCCCTTAGAATAATGTTCCCAGAAAATCTGTAAAAAAAAAATAATACCTTCAAGGTGTGGTATGACGGACAACTACTACTACAAGAGAACAGATGACTATAAGCCTATACAGAGGATGGAAAAGCAGGGCTGCTTTGAGGTTCCAATGGTGCATACAGCTGTTTTAGTTTACCTACGGCCGCGTATCTCTAACCAACTGACGTATAATCCAGAAAAGATTCGTTATTATGACGGCCCACAAGATGACATCATAGCGTTTGCAGTGAATGCTAAGAAACATGGTAAAATAATATGTCATTACGAATGAAATCTTGTAAAAATATTGAAAGTCTTTCAATTCGAACTATCGTACTATAACCCTAAACATTTTATTATTTTTACAGGTATAACTCTGCACATATGCAATGATGACCTATATGGGTTTGCTCCAGTTCCATTAGAAGACAATCACGATCCGAAAAGTGATCTCGAGCAGCTTTTGAATATAAAAACTGAAGCAATTGGTCGCGGCAGTCCCTTACCTCTCGACGAGTACTTGCAGGACTATGTGACATACCCTGAGCTCTGGAAATTTGGTTGTAATGAAATCTACATGATAAACCTAGAGAGACGGAACGAAAGGAGGGAATTAATGGAGCTTAGCTTCAAAGAATTGGGCATGGATGTTAAGCATTTCAAAGCTGTTGATGGGAGGTATATTATTTATCTTTAGATGTCTGCCTTGATTTTTAGGGTTCCGTACCCCAAAAGGAAAAAAAACGGAACCCTTATATGATCACTTTGTTGTCCGTCTGTCTGTCTGACAAGACCCTTCATCTCGAGTACACGCGGAGGTATCGAGTTGAAATTAAAACCATTTATTTACTCAGGTCTACAGTCCCTTGATGCTGTGAAAAAAAATCAAACTTCTAAGTTAACGTAAAAAAAGATACGGCCGTTTTGCCGGAAAACGTATATTTCGACACTCGCAAGGGAATCAAATTTTATAGGGTACTTCTCGTTGACCTAGCATCATGAAATTTGGCAAGAAGCAATGTCATCTAGCACAAGTCATCATCTGCCTAGCTTTTTCCCAACTATGTTGGGGTCGGCTTCCAGTCTAACCGGATGCAGCAGAATACCAGTATTTTACATAGAGCGACTGCCTATCTGACCACCACAACCCAGTAATACGATACCCCTTGGTAAGACTGGTTTTCAGACTTTCGGGCTTCTGACTACCCGTAACGACTGTCAAAGCGGCGGGGTCACGGTATGTAAAGATGGTCACCCATCCACTGACCAACTGCGGCAAGCGTAGCTTAACTTGATCGATCGACCTGTGCGGCTCTTATTATTTAGCCACGGGCCCCTTGCTAAAGGATAAAATCCTAAAACCGTTTTGTAGTTACACACCTACAAATTTGTAACCTGTACCCTCGCCTGGGACGCCTCGGACGTTCTTCTCCATAGGTACAATGCGTGCCACGAAAGATGAGACTTGACCCCGCCTCCCCCGCTCTTTCCGCCGCCCCTATGACGTCCGGTCCCGTCCCGCACTCAGACCTCATACCGCTAAAGATACCTAAAATCGTGTACTACGCATGTCAAACCACGTGGTGTGTCAAGTCTCATCTTTCGTGGCGCGCACTGTACCTACGCTTTGGAATGGGCAACTAGCTTCATATTTTCTGACTGACCGACATCTTGACAGTTCAAAAGTGCATGTAAATGGTTTAATTGAAATAAATGTTTTGAGTTTGGTGCGCGAGTCTGACTCGCAATTTATCGGTTCTGGTTTTACTTTTCCAGGATAAGTTTAGTTCTACTCAAAATGTTATGGAGAAAATTTAATTAAAAAAACTGCTCCTTTTACGATTTTATTCAAACTTTTTCAGATGTTTTTTTACGAAGAGTTTTAAATGCTATAACGTTGCATGCACCCATAATCACAATGTTCGACGGGCGTTACTTTGCGCGCTGCCGTAAACAGCGAATTTTTACACCAAAAATAAAAGATTTCCAGTAATTATTTTTACGCAAATTAAGTTTGATGTAGGTACGGTCACCAAAGGAGATGAGTAACCAGGGTCGTCAGATATAGTTAAAGTTTGGTAAGAAACCGATTAATGTTTTCGAATGAAATTTAATTTGATAAATAAATTGTTTGTTTTCTATTAATTAAATCAAATTTTATTCGAAAACATTTGTCGGTTTCCTATTAAACTTCAACTATATCCGACGACACTGGTTACTTGTCTCCTTGGGTGACTGTACCTACAGAATGCGTGGATGATGGCTTCGTGAAGGGCCGTTCACGTTTCACCAATCTGTACCCGGAATTAGAGTCGACCCGAACATGAAACGGATCTGCCCTCGCTGGGCAGATCCGAGCCGAACGGAGTTTGTCGATCGGCACGACCAGAATGAAAGTCAAATATGTGTAGTAATTGCTGTGGATCGGTTTTGTCGATCAACAAATAGGTACTGCCGAATCGAATGTGCCGAGCTAGTCAAGTGTGAAGTACCCTAAAAGTTAAAATCAACTCAATTTCTTTTCAGAAACTTGGATATGGACAACTTGAAAGATTTAGCCATTACATTAATGCCAAACTACGAAGACCCTTATCATAAAAGGTAGATTTTATTTATTTCTTATTATTGTCGCTCGCTAGTTCTGAATTCAAATCGCATGATTTTTAATGTATGTTACGTGAAATCATTTCTTTATTTCCAGACCTATGAAGGCAGGCGAAGTGGGGTGCTTTTTGAGTCATTATTACATATGGCAAGAGGTGGGTTGTTGTTATATGGTAACTCTCGCAATGATCTGTCAATTAATTGCACAAATATGTTTGTTACCTTAAGGACTACTTTTGTCTGCTCATTGTAACAATATATATAAAATTAAAAAAAAAATGTCATGTCGACATTTTTCAAAGGCGTATCCTATTTAGATCTTTATTATCAAGTAGCAAAATTTAGTCTTTTATGCAATAGTCTGCTAGTCTGCTTAGCGCCATAGTTTCAAAAGGTTTTATGGTATCCTGACTTCGTAATAAGGAAAGAATTTGAAAACTGCCGAAGATTGAAAAGACTGTTCGGTGCAACATGTAACAATATTACCGCTGTGGCAGGTCGTGGAGAAGCGCCTCGCGATCACACTGGTGCTGGAGGACGACATCCACTTCGTGCCCTACTTCCGCAACCGGTTCCTGCGCCTGATGCGCGAGATCGAAAAACTCGATTGGGACTTAGTGTAAGTTATATATATACACTAGCTTCTGCCCGCGACTTCGTCCGCGTGAAATTTCTTGTTACTCCGACCCACCCCGTCACATCGCATCGCCTGCCCGCGCTATTACTTCGTTTTTGCTTAGCGTTCTTTCTGACTTTTTTCTTTTTGCTCGGCTGCTATAGCCTTCCTCAAGAATTGGGCTACCAAATGCAAAAAGAATTTTTTAAATCCGACTGGTAGTTCCAGAGATTAGTTCGTTCAACTAAACAAACAAACTCTTCAGCTTTATAATATTAGTATAGATACATACACAAACCCACGTCTTCTTCCCATGGTAGACAGAAACTCCAGAACGTCAACTGCTGCAATCCTTATATACTCCTTTTGCCTCTTTTACGATCACACATCAGAGGGGCAATTCTTAAAAACGTTCGCAGTCTGATCTCAGTCTCAATCTGTCACAATTACCTCTAATTTTCCTACATTTTCGACAAGTTTTTGACATGTTTGTCGCCGACATGAGACTGCGTCTAGATTTTAAATGGCAGTTGTTCTATGTAAAATACTGATATTCAGCTGCATCCGGTTAGACTGGAAGCCCACCACAACATAGTTGGGAAAAGGCTAGGCAGATGATGAATGTTTCATATAAATAATTAAATTAATTACTGTTATTAAATTACAATACTTTTATCCTCTAGATACCACTTGAACTCATTACCTATCTGGATAACAGAACTACCTTACAAAAAATTCTGTATAGGTTTGAAAAAATGTTTGATATCGCATAGTGTAATATATTGCCGGCGAATTTCTGAACAAAAAATATTGTCAGTCCTACCACTTCAGAAATGAATTGTAATAATACCTATTTTTGTTCCATTGTTAATTTAATTAACTATGTTATTAATATGTTACTGTATGTTGTTAGTACATACATACTTCATGTCTTTGCACTACAATTTTACATATCGACGGCGAAGTGCCAATCACTCCTAACTGACAAAGTCAAAAATTTACACATACTGGAACAAAACGTTCAAAAATGGACACGTTGTTTTAGTTGGGAGGTATATATTTTCACATTTTAATTTAATGCTGTTGCAACTAAAAATAAACTTAGGCGATTTCACTAAAACATGCGAATAACGCCTTTAAATTCAAAACGAAAAAAAAGTAAATTACTAAAAAAAAAATCAGTTAGGAGGTATTGGCACTTCGCCGTCGATATCATCTTTGAACCTATCATATATCATATCATCTTTGAATCATATCATCATTGAGCCTACCACATTTTATGCAAAATAAACGATTTTGATTTAGACATAATAATAACATTTATTAACTAGAAATTGCAAGCAGTTTCTTCTGAAATTGAAGCATAAGTAGCTTTTTTGTTACCATCTGGCATTTTATTGTGAATAAATGATGCTACAAGGAATATTTTAGTTGATCTTCTCTCGGACCCCTCGGCCGGATGATATTAAGTCGCCCCGAAGCCGGAAACGCCGTAACAAGCTCTAATAGTTTACTTGTGTTGTGATCGGGGGAAATGCACACATGAACTTTTCAACTGTGTTTCTGATGGTCACGGCAAGATAACAATCCTATTTCATTAAAAACAGGCAATACTTACCTAACAATGTGGAATTTGACCTTGCAATGTCATTCAGGTTGGTTCTTTCGCTAAGTTACGAGCATACGGATATAATCTCAACTAATATTATAAATGCGAAAGTAAGTTTGTTTATTTCCTTTTCACGCCTAAAAAAACCACTGAACCGATCATCCTGAAATTTTGCATATACGTTTTTCACCTTTCGTCCCGAAAAAAAGTGCTGTTCCCGAGGAAAACAACAATAACGTTATTATGATAATAGATGGCGCCACGTATTGTGCACGTGATGTGTGTTTTTGGAATAGAAACTTACGCTGGTGAAACCGCGGGGCGCAGCTAGTGCTAAATAATAAATATTATAAAGCTGAAGAGTTTGTTTGTTTGTTTGGTTGAACGCGCTAATCTCTGGAACTACCAGTCGGATTTGAAAAATTCTTTTTGCATTTGATAGTCCAATTCTTGAGGAAGGCTTTAGGAGCCGAGCAAAAAGAAAAAAGTTAGAAAGAACGCTAAGCAAAAACGAAGTAATAGCGCCGGCAGGCGATGCGATGCGACGGGGTGGGTCGGAGTAACAAGAAATTTCACGCGGGCGAAGTCGCGGGCAGAAGCTAGTGCTAAATAAAATAAAAATAAAGATGAACCTTCAATAGCAACCTGGAGTCTAGATTTCTAACCTGCCTTTAATGTTCCCACTGCTGGGACACAGGCCTCTTCTCTTCGAGAGGGAGTGGGCTGTAATCAACCACGCGGGCCCAGTGCGGGTTGGTAGATGTCACATGTCTTCGAATTTTTGGTTCTATGACACGCCGGTTTCCTAACGATGATTTCCTTCATCGTTTTGAGAGCAGTGGCGGTGAAATTATTTACACAAAGTAAAGCGCCTGTCTGGGTTCGAACCTACGACCTACAACTCGTAAGTCGGGCTTTACCACTGGAAAACCACTGCTGATGGTAAAGACTGGCCATTATTTAAATAAATGTGCGTGTGGATTGAGTGCTCACCATAGATTTCACACGTTTTTTATCTTCACCATGAAGTTTTCACAATTATTTCCTAAATTCTTCCTTGATTTCGTAAAAATATAATAAACTTTTAAAGAGAAAAAAGTTTATTATGTTTTTATGAAATCAAGGAAGAATTTAGGAAATAATTGTGAAAACTTCATGGTGAAGATAAAAAATGTGTGAAATCTATGGTGAGAATGTCGTGGATAATTAACTGGAACACTCAATCTGCTAACCTGAGAAAATACTGTAACTCGGTGTCTCAAAATATACAAGATATATGTTAACAATATATGTATGTGATATATGTTATGTTGTTTAACATTTTTATGTGGAATAATTGTATTAAATTTGTGAAAGCTATTCACAAATATTCAATTGATTTAACAGTTTATTTGGATTTTATAAGGTTTATTTAGAACACTCAATCCTCCTATGGTGCAGATGGAGTGTTCCAAAACTCTCCAGCGTTGGCTAAAATGCTTAATATTCTTACTCTATTTTACAAGTATAATGCAAAGTCAATTTGTGAAACAAAAACCTTGACAGTTAGAGAGTAAATAAAAAAATACTTTCTTTTCAACGTCCCGTTTGAGTGTTCCATGTTGTAGCGTTTATTTATTTAACCCGAACTTTTATACAAACTGCGGCCACATCAGAAACTGTGAAAATGTTTAATACCGTTTTCTTTTTTGTGAACGCTTAATTTTAACAATAATCAACTTTATTATATTTCTAAACGACAAAATTGTTTAGGGTAGACATAATTTTGTCGGACACATTTTTGGTCTACCCTCATTACGCGCTAACTATTTACTGTTTATTCAGTTTGATTCCTGTCAGACGCAAAAGTATATTTTTTAGTGCATTAGAGAGATGCAATTTTTTTTTTAATGTATTGTGTTGTTAAATTATCGTCAGTGTTCCCGCTTACTGATAATAAGTAATGTAAGTACCTATCTTTATCAGTGCGGTTTATTTATTTTATCATAGGAAAGGGATACAGAAGTCAACTTTTATCTAATAGTGTAAAGATAATTTATTTCATACAAGGTGTGCTCGCGGCTTCCTTTACGTAAGACAGTGTTAAGAGAGGAATTAAATAATTAAGAATTTATTTACATAAAGGCTCAAAAAATATTCAATTCCAGAAGGATGGTATTTCGAGCTATGTGATCTTGTGTTTCTTTGTAGCCTTTTTCTTTCTTAATTTCGAAATGGGCTTGGAAACAATGAAGTGGTCCTATTATGTTACACTCTTTATCCTACGGTCTTTTAGATTTAGAAAAGAAAAATGTTACTCCCACCGAAATCTTATCAATATCTAGATACATAGAGCATGAGTAATTACTGTTACACTTTTTCTAGTTTGTCTTGTAATAAAATGTTTATAAGTACAAAAATATTTTTATTTTATGTATGAATGGTCACCCTACACAATTTTGTCGATTAGAAATATAATAAAGTTGATTATTGTTAAATATAAGCGTTCACAAAAAAAAAAAACGTGTTAATCTTTATTGACAGCATTTGCACAATTTCTGACGTGGCCGCCGCCGTTTGTATAAAAGTTCGGGTAAAATAAATAACGCTACAACATGGAACATTCAAACGGGACGTTGAAAATATTTTTTTTTACTCTCTAACTACTATGTTTTACGTTAAGGTTTTTATTTCACAAATTGACGCTGAATTATACTCGTAAAATAGAGTAAGAATTTATTTAGCCAAAGTTGGAGAGTTTTGGAACACTCCGCCTGCACCCTAAGAGGATTGAGTGTTCTAAATAAACCTTTATAAAAACGAGACACGAGTTACAGTATTTTCTCAGGTTAGCAGATTGAGTGTTCTAGTTAAGTAATTGGCCACGACTTTCTCACCATAGATTTCACAATTTTTTTATCTTCACCATGAAGTTTTCACAATTATTTCCTAAATTCTTCCTTGATTTCGTAAAAATATAATAAATTCTTAAAAAGGAGCACTCCATCCACACGCAGATATTAGACGCTTAAAAGTGCATACTCCTTCGTGAAATACAGGCGCAACGTGGTGACGGTTTTAGTGGCTTTACATACCGCAGAAAAACCTAGTAGGAAATCCAATTACACTTTTCCCGCCCTGAATC
Source organism: Luperina nickerlii (assembly GCA_963855955.1). Lineage (NCBI taxonomy): Eukaryota > Metazoa > Arthropoda > Insecta > Lepidoptera > Noctuidae > Luperina > Luperina nickerlii. The sequence goes on from OY979662.1 coordinate 9,196,029, forward strand.
GAACCTAGGACTCCGCGGTGAGTAGGCGCAGTTGCGGCCACAAAACTGTCGGGAAAGTCACGGTAGTAATAATAATTTAATTAATCTTAATCATTACACCTTTATTTATATTTACTTATGGCTCGCGTACATTAGATGAAACATGTTAATTTACAAAGAGGTCAAGATATTAAATATCTAATGTTAGTCTGAAATCGCAATTGGGTAAGGCTCAAATTTTACGCGCACTCTCTAAAAATATGTTGTCCCAGAATTTGAAGAGTAGAAATAAAATATCAAAAATAATAAATACTTGTTTATAATAATATTGCAAGAAAGATGACTATTATGTCATCATGTCTAATTTTTTTCGTTTAAATATTCCAATTATATACCTATTTAATACTTGAAAATAAAAAGGTCCATGTTTGTCTTCCATACAATTTGTTGATGTCCGTGTACGTACACTTCTCAAAGTCCATTCAATATATTTAGGAAACACATGGTTTTTCTCAGTTCGTATACTTTATGGGCTTCAGAATATTATTTGTATAGTTCATAGTAAAATAATTTCAATATTTATCAAAGCGTTCTGATTATATCAAGTAATTTAAAAATGTCCTAAATTTTAATCCAGTGTGACACTTCAGTTGTGCGACGCGATATTTTGGGATTAATTGATAATCTACCATGATCATCAATTTATTTTGGAGTGGCAACACAAATCCATGATATCCGACTAACTTCAGCGCGTTTCTGCCATTTTGTTTTTATGTCAGACGGAAAATCGTGACAGAACGTGTTGTGTGACGTTAAGAAATTGTAAGTTTACTTTATTATATTTTCGAAATTGTAATGACTTTTTTGATTTGTGATATTTAATTGTATCTATTACTTACTTATTTAATAAAATATAACGCTTACTATTAGTTGTACTGTACATTTAATGAATAACGATTTTTTTTATGATAGGTTATGTAGAATTTTTGATCCGTTGTGCGACGAATGACACAAAATTGTGCGACGTGTCACAACGGAAATTGTAAAGCTGTGTACCCATCAACTTTTTACTATATTTATGAAAGCATGCTAAAGTACCTATGTACTTGCATACCTATGTATTGATTTGAATTGCTTAGTACTTAATTATTATTTTTTTCAGATGCCTTTGTCAGCGGCGGAAAGGTGTCGAAGGTATCGCAAAAAACTGTCACATACGACATATTCTAGTAATAGTATATGTCGTATGTGACAGTTCTTGAATCTAATAGGGGGCGATACAGAGCCGGTAATGCGTGGACATGGTCAAACTTCGTTCATTTTCGTTAATTCTACAATTTTATAATTATAAAATAAAAAATATTTGAGACCATCACAACGAGCCCTTTCATTTGATACCTATAATATCACACGATATTGTGTGCAAAACTATTTTATGGCTATGGATTGATTTTTCTCACTACATATTTCGAAGTTCAAGTAGAAGTAGGGAAGTATACATAATTAATTATTATTATTGAGATATTAATAGTAACTATTAATTAACTTATATATTTTACAATCCATGTGCACTATGCTTTACAAATTCCGTTGTGCAACGTATTTTCGTTTGTGACACTTTCCGTTGTATTTTCCATTGTGCGACTGCGCTAAAATTTTGAGCCTTACCCAATTACACTATTTGCGCTGTAGCATGGTGCGGGTGACAGTTTCAGTAACATTTCGTTTCACTCTTGAAAGTTGCCGCGATTTACAATTTATGACTTAATATTTCAGTTGTACCACATTCGTAATATATTAAATAATTAATAACTGTAGTAAATTAAATTAAACCCAACCAGAATGTTCTAATCAAGAAATAAAATCAAATTGAATGAAAAATTAAGCAAAGTGTTATGCGTATAACGTAACGCCATAGACGTATTTAGTGATGGGATGTACTGCTACGATGGATAGTCGATATTTTTTATAATAAAAAACGTATATTGTGCGTAGGTCAATTTTTATTTTTAAAAGGTCTAATTATACAACAGAACATTTATAGGGTAAGGTTGCTTAAAAGGTTGCTAAAAAAAAATACATGTTATTCGTCTAAACTCATATCAGAGTCAGGAACATCTGAATTGTCACTCAATTCATCATCTGAATCTGTGACGGATATTATTAACGATGACTCAATTATGTTGTCAATATGTATGTCACGATCCCAATCAGACATAATGTCCCTTTTTGTTTTATTCACGACCTTCGACCAGTCTTCAGGTTGAACATTGTTGATGGCCTCTTGTAATAGGGCCAACATCTTATTTGCCGTAAATGGCGGCGAAGTATTATTTCTTGCGGCGTAACCTAAAAATAAACGAACTTATAAAAAAAAGTATTCAAATAATCATCAATCAGCCTAATCTAGTATCTGGTAATGTTTTTAAACTAGGTACATGCTACGATCGGAAAGCTGATTTTTTTATAAAGCTTCAAAATGGGAATTGAAATTAAAAGCATACCTTTTATTTGGGCCCAAATCAGCTCAATAGCGTTATACTGGCAATGGTAGGGTGGTAGTCGAAGGACCTGGTGGCCTTTTTCTTTTGCCATCTCGTCCAGAGCATAGGTAGGAGTTGGTGGCTTATGGCGTCGGACTAAGGCAATAAGCTCCGTCTTTAACATTTTTATATCTGCTGTAACTCCGTTTTCACTCAGCCACTTCACCAACTCGCTTTTGCGGTTGGATTGGTTTGGGGGTTTATTAACTTGCACCGAATGGTAGGGTGCGTTGTCCATTATTATGGTCATAGGCTCTTTTAAATTGTTTAATAGACCTATGAACCAATCTTTAAATTTTTCGTAATTCATCTCCTCATGATACTCCGTAGTTTTTTTTGACTTAAAAGCCAGCAAACAATCAGGGACGAATCCACTTGCTGTACCTGCGTGACAAATAATAAGGCGTTCGGACAACTTTGCTCCAATCACTTATGTTTTTGGCCTTCCTTAAAAATCTACATCTTGCTAGGGCAATGTCAGTCCTATCCATAATAATCTTTCTTTTGTTAACTTTTTTGTAAACAAAGCCAATATCTTTTATAACTTGCCGTAGCGAAGTAATACCTCCTTTGAACAAGTCAGCTTCTTTTAATGATTTTAGAAGCTTGAGCAATGTGGGTAGCTCCATTCTTCTATAATAATCATAAATATGATTTCTAATAGCAACCTTAGCAAAATCATCCAAATCTGTGATTGGCTTCACCTTGGTCCGCTTTTTGTTGGGTGTCGATAATTTATTTTCAAACATCCCATCTTGGCCAATTTTCTCACGTGTTATACGCGAAACAGTATTGCGGCCAATATCAAGAGCTTCGGCTACTCGTTCTACAATATGATTCAATGGTAACAACGGTCCATTATTTTGTTGTTCTCTTTCAAAGTAGTCTCGGAGGCGAACAACAAGCTCCCTGGCCTGACTACCCAAAACAGTTTTTTTTGTATGCTTAGGCATGGTAATAACAACAAACTCAACAAACTTATAACAAATAACAATTTAACAAAAATGAAAACAAACAATGAAATCGTAATACGTGTCACATTAAGTCACAATATAACGCGCTTGCACTCGTACTCGCACTCACAGCATCGCACGGGTAAACAACATGGCCGCCGCGCCGATGCACCATAGAGCAAAAATGTTGTCACGAAAAAAAAAACATAAACCCGATTTTGATTATTTTATATAAGTACAAAGATAATTATGTAGCCATAAAACATTTATATTGACAAGTTTATACACGTAGCACACACGTAGTTACACTGCACAACTGAATAATACACTAATTTTCATAACAATATTAAAGAGAACTAGATTCACGCTGCGAGTATCGTTAGCGATAAAAATGAATTGCATAACCTCACATCCCTACGTGGTACTGACAAATGTCAACGTCATACGGGCAACTGTCACCCGCACCATGCTACAGCGCAAATAGTGTAGGTGAATGCAGATACTACAAAATTAAAAGAAAAATGTGTTATGTTAAACATGAAACTGGCGAAAATTGCTAATTACGAGTATATCGACTGCTCTGATACAATTTTTTTGAGAATATAGTTTTTCAAACTACATTATAATGATGTAATATTTTTTTTGCAGCTACATCGGTCGTAAGATCCTGCTGGACGACGAGGAACAGTACGCGACGCAGCACACGACGCGGCCGCTGTATTCGTATTGGACGCTCGGCTACCTGCTGAGCGAGAAAGGAGCGCGAAAGCTGCTCAATGCGCGCCCGCTCGAGCGCATGCTGCCCGTAGACGAGTTCCTGCCTATCATGTTCAATCAACACCCCAAGTTTGTACTGTTCATTCATATTTCTTGGAGGGTGGTGGTGGCCCAGTGGTAACGGTCACGACTTACGAGTTGTAGGTCGTAGGTTCGTACCCAGACAGGCGTTTGAATTTGTGTAAATTATTTTATCACCACTGCTCTCAAGACGGTGAAGGAAAACATCGTGAGGAAACCGGCATGCCCTAGAACAAAAAAAAATAAATAATCGAAGACATAATTATGACATCTACCAACCCGCACTGAGCCCGCTTGGTGAATTATGGCCCACTCCCTCTCATACCGAGAGGAGGCCTATGTCCCAACAGTGGGAACACTATAGGCTGATTATGGTTAATTTTTCCTCACTAACCCGACACTCACACAAACGGGTGTCGTCTTATTAAAGTTCTTGATTGGCGCCGTGGTTCCCGGGTGTCGTCTTATTAAAATTGGCGCCGTGGTTCCCGGGTGTCGTCTTATTAAAGTTCTTGATTGGCGCCGTGGTTCTCGGGTGTCTTGTTATTAAAGTTCTAGATAGGCGCCGTGGTTCCCGGGCTTCGTCTTATTAAGTTCTTGGGTGGCGCCGTGGTTCCGGGTGTCGTAACATTATTTTTCCATAACAACCGTAACGATTGCTCACCTAAAGTAAGCTAGTCTGTTAGCTTCTGTCTAAATTTGTCCACCGTTCTTATTGTTTTAACTTTTTAATGTAATTTAAAACGTTTACTATTATATTCCTATTGACAGTGAGACATGGAAGGCGCATTTCCAGACGCGCAACCTCGACGCGTACTCCGCCGCGCCTCTGCTGGTGCACCCGACGCACTACACTGGACAGGAGGGCTACATCAGCGACACTGAAGACTCAGACCTCGTCACCGGCGCGCACTTCCACTATAAGAACGAACTGTAGACGTAAAAACGATAGCTTGTAAGTTACTACTCTAATATAATAGTCAAATTGTTTGCCAAAGCTGTGTGTGTGTTTCGTGTTTGAGCTGGAATTCTTGTTTGGGTGACGTCTATATAACATAACGTCACGCCTGTTTTCCGCGAAGGGTTAGGCTGATGTACAGACGCCAGCACAGCAATGCTAGCCGAAACTGTTAAATTTTCCCAATCAACTTTGAACCTAATGCTTTAAAAAAGTTTTAAAGTTGAAAATCTATTAAAGAAATTTTACAGATTGTAGTAGCTTGACGTGCTGGCGTCTGTACCCACATTACTCTAGTTATCTTTAATTCTCATGTAATAGAGGATGAGCTTATTGTCATCTAGCGGCCACGAATCTGGACCCCGGGCTGCTACTCAGAAATTCCTGTTCTAATAACCCAATAAAACTACTCTACCTGGGAATCAAAACCCATGAACCCCTCATGCTCTGCATTAGCGCATGCGACTCTAGACCAAAGAGGTTTTTAAAATGTTTACGTATTTATAGTGAATGTGGAGTGATAATATTCTTTAACAAAGGTATTGGCCCATTTTTCTTACGGCTTGGGATAATGGTCAACGCGCTTGAAACTTGACGCATTCATTTGTTTCTTTGTATATTTAATAGGATATACTTTTGTCGTTTTTCTGCTCTCATAGTGGTTTCGTGATATTCATAAACGGTGCCATACCATGTCATGTTGGGTTCCCGCGTTATCGTGTAGTGAAATAACTATAGTTATACGTACCGTACAAACGTCAGCATAGCGGGGATTCCAATCTCAAACGCAAGCGAAGTTCTACACAATAATTATATAATAATATGTCTAGTGTCATAGAGGTTATGTATGCCATTTTAGTGTTTAAGTTGAATACCGCGAATCTAGTTGCTATAATTAATGTGTATAAGATCAACTTCGTCGGTTTGCCAGTGCTTTTTCAATTTATAATAAAGTTGCTATGTATTTAAATATATGGGGATGAATAAGCGAGATGTGTTATCCGGTTAAAAAACGCTCAGCTTGCCGAACTTATTGCCAATTTAAAGATCTCGTATCGACGCCTGCTCCATTTAATATTGGTAGAAAAGAAATGGCTGAAAAGTTTCAGTGCACACATTCCAAAGAGCTACCTGCATTTCCTTGAGGAGCAGGTGAAATTTAAAAGCGACGGTTCGTCCACTTTCTCATTATAATCGCGTATGAATGTAAAGTTTTTGCCTGTATACGTCAGATGGTATCGTTCGGCGGGAGCGCCGGCGGACATTCATTAACGTGGAAAGTGCGTCCTTCACGGCTCAGTATCGCGTCAATCGCGGCTATTAGTTCATCGACAACATAGCTGGCAGCTGCCGCACGCACCGCTCTATCACGCACCCATCACCGCGTTATGTATGCTCACCTGAATTCATCCGTCTGAATGCCAGATTTCTAGCACATTTCGCTTTAATGGCATTTGGTAATTGACAATGATGTGTGTCAATCTACTCAGTAAATAATTATACTTGGCTATGAGTTTCGACTGAAAATATTTTATGACGTGATATTTTTGCTATTGTTTCAACACTTGGAATTCGTATGTGGTGGGGACATCCATTTGTGCCAGAGAGCAGTTTTTTTTTCCGACGGAAAGTTATATGTAACTTTTTTAATAACCTGACGATGACATTGGTCGTGATTAATGAAAAACTAATATTTTAATTTTGACGTTTTGCGACAATTGAGGCGTAATAATATTTTGTTAACCTTAAATATTGGTACTACATATATGTAAATCGTAAGAAAGTATTCTATAAAAATACTCTGGCATGCATCTCGATTAGGTACTAGATTTGAGTATCAATTAGAAGGAAATCTGTCATTGTCAAACCTTATTCGAATCGAGATTCATGCTTCATAACCGTACAGTACTAATATTTTTACTCGGAAATAATTACAGCTAACCTATATATTGCTTGTGTATTAATAATATATGAACAATCTAATGTAACTGGGTACCGCTGAACGATTTATGAGTTACCCTTTTATTTTTGGCTCGCATCAGCATTTGATTTGAAGTGCTCGCCATATATTATGTAGTAAACTGCATACCTCAGTCTGTATTATGCTGCAGTACCTTTTTATTTTATGTATGCATACAATGTTACTATTTATTAGTTCTGACAGAATCTTAGCAAGTTGTCTAATTAAACTGTACATTTTATTGTGCAATACACGGACACCTCTTATATCAGAAAATAAATGAGGTACCTTTTGTGAACAACTTGAACTCTATTTGCGGATTGACATAAAAAATATTAATGTGAAGGTGTGTCTAATCTGGACATTTTGGCAGAATTACTGAATCAAGCTGTTTTGACCATAGCGCAGTAGGACGCAGTAATAAAATAGGAACAAATTGATTTATACTTTTAAGACTCAAACGCATTTATTAAGTAGATGTAAGTTCTATAGCGTTTTCCTTAAAATAAAATACAATTTGAAATAATATTCTGATACTACCCAATTTTTTTTTAAGAGAAAATGTTTGTCAATAATTAATAGTTATTTTATTAGTGATAATACATTACATATCGTGCAGCCAGCATAGTTAGGTTTTATTATACTTCATAGTTAACATTCAGTTCATTTAGCTACTAAAAACATATGTTTATAAAAAGTTTTGATACAATTATTTATGTCTTTTTTAAGTTTAAAAATTTTATAATCCTATAATATATTTTTATTATGTGCCATAAAATGTTCCTAAATATTTTTATTAATCATTTAAGTAATAAACGAGCATAACCAACACACTCGTTTTATTTCAACAGCCTCATGAAACCATAGTGATTTGTTAACAATATTATGCTTCCGTCAACAGGATATTTATTTTCATTATTTAATCACCCAATTAGCAAATTTCAAATGTTATGTAAATGTCGGTGTCATGAAGGCGATAATAAAGTTCATGTTTCCGCGAGACTACGTCGGCGAACGTTTGGTTCAGGTGCTAATGATCTCGTGCGGGAGACTGTTGAGACAGTGAGAGAGAATTATAAGGAGCTGGGCGAGTGTTGCGCGGCGCTGCAGCGGATGATGGACGCGTTGAGCTGTGAGATCGGCCGGCCGGTGGCGCCGTGCGGAGAGCTGCGACGCGCGCTCCAGGACTGCTACACGGCTCACGTGTACCAGCCGCTCAAGTGCGACCACCTCGTGACGGCGCTCATGAAATGCGCCCGCGACCACGCGCTAACTGCACATTCATAATGCACCTTCATACATATACATCACGGCATAACAAAATTGTAATAATTACGATCGCCAAAACGCGTAAGGGTGGTTACCCTTACGCGTTCATCCCTCTACACACTACTGACCGATTTGTTACTTGATTATATGCGTTTTGTCAATACAGAATAAAACCATCAAATGTTAAAGGGTTTATTTTTTGCCAAATATAATAAAAAATCAAAATCTTTCGCACGAGTGACTACACAAAATGTTATCTATAAGCGAATAATACTTGTATTATAATTTAGATACTGCTATCATTTGGTGTAAGAGCTCAATGACTGTCCTGGTGGGCCTGCCCGTCATGCCGCGCGCCAGGTACGGGAAGTCACATCCTTTGGAGTAGCCCACGCCATAGGTGTCGAGGTGCACCCACTGACTGTCGTGCACAAACTGCTTCAGGAACGCCGCACAGTTCGCTGAGTCGCCGTAGCGCTCGCATCCCGTGTTCGCGACGTCTGCAACTCCACAATTCTTCACCTGATTTTCGTAGAACTTCCAAAGAGGCATCCTCCAGACTCGGTCTCCTGTTTGACAGCTTGCCAGTTCAAGGTAATGGTATAGCTCGTCAGAATTGGTATAACAAGCACACGCTGCTCCGCCGAGGAAGTGTATCAATTCTTTTGACATAGTGCCTATATCGATTATGAACTTGGGCCAGTAGTTACGTGCATAAATTAAACTATCTGCGATGAGCAGACGTCCCTCGCGTGATGGCATCCTTATTTGAATAGATTTTTTGTTTGCACAGGAAATAACATCCCCGAATTTAGGACTATTTCCGTTGGGCATCAATTCGCACAGCGGTAAAATACCTCTGATATTGATGGGGAGTTTAAGTCTCGCCGCGGCTCTGGTGGTAGCTACTACACATGCTGCCCCGGCCATGTCGCCTTTCATATATTTTAATTCATCGCACGATTTCAAGTCTAAGCTTCCACTATCAAACGTAACTCCTTTTCCGATCATGACTATAGGGCGAGTGCGTTCGCCTGCACCATAATAACTTATTTCTACGTACAGTGGTGGCTGTACCGAGGACTTTCCAACCGACACAAATCCACCCATTTCACGAGTAGCTGCCCAACCCTTTGTTTTCACTTCTACATTTATATCTAACTCGCATAAAAGATCCACAGCTACTTTGGCAAACTTAGTGGGATTTAATATATTTGCTGGCATTTCTTGTAAATACCTTGCTAAATTTTGAGCTTCTGCTTTTAATGTACCTATTTTCCAACCTTCCTTGTCACAATCATCATATAGATGGAGATTTGGTTTGGGAATTACTGGTTTGTTTGTTCTACTTTTATATTCGTTAAATTCCCAGCATGCGAGGTTCGCTCCTTCGGCAGCTGCCTCAGCGTTTCCGAATGACTCCACTTCAATTTGTTTAGGATTCAACGGACGAAGTGCTTTTGCACCAGCACCTGCTGCTATTCTTATTGCTTCCTTAGTTTCGTCTAAATTCTCGATTCCATTGTACGTAAAACATTCGGTGCCAAGTCCGGCGACTGCCACATAAGCATACTTTGGGTCCAAGTCATAAAACACCCTAGTTTCACCAAGTCTTGGTATAGGAGCTAAATTTAACAGTGACCATAATCTTCCACATACTTGCTCATCATATTTCCGACCGCTGGCGGTGAGGATCGCCGGATCAGTCTCTATGTTTTCATTGAAATATACGCCTAGAACAAGTCCTGTGTTTTTGCGAGCGCATGCTTTGGAGTCCCGCACTTTACGAGGCGGTATGCACGGAACACAGTCTGAAACTGGCAGCTTGAACTGAGATATAAGTCGCACACGTTTGGGAAGTGATATAATACTGTGGCGTATATACAACATTTTAATTTTGAAATCAAGTTTTTTGAAATTTTTTTGTAAATGTGAAGTCTTTGCCAACTAGTTTTTATCTTACTTTTTAGTATGAGTTTGTATTATAATTTAATTATATATTAGACATAATGTGTAAGTTTAATTATTAATAAAACAAATATGTTCATAAAATCACACATCATACATTGCTCACAATTCAATCAGATTATCGCACAACATGTCTTTTGGGAGAGGTCAAGAAGTTTTCTTCTTGAGCCAACTGGGAGTATAAAGTTCATACCACTCGGGAATATGCAGCAGCAGAGTTTCTTGTAACTGTCGATATATGATCAGTATGAGAAAGGGAATGGCGAGTCTCTCGTCTTTAAAGAAATATACCCAAAAAGCTAACAAAAGGAGGCAAACATCTACTGTATAGTCGATGGCTGACCTCACATTGATCTTGGCTTTCTCTTCAAGCTCTTGATAGTTGATAGGTATGACGATAGTAGCTCGCTCTGTTTTTCTCAGCACGACCTGTTGATTACACTTCTTTGGCGTGTTGTTTTGGATTCCTGGAGGACTAGGAACCGTTGCTTTACCTTTCTTTTCCAATTTATTTTTATCGGTACTGGTTTGCTGCTTTGGCTTAAGTGATTTATTAATAGAATTTGCAGTTTTTCCTTTCGCAGATGTCGCCTTACTGTTATTTATTTTATTTGTCGTCTTCTTTGGTTTAATTGTTTTGTTTTCCTCGACATTTTCAGGCTTTGTCTCAAGTTGCTGCTTTTCAGCAACTGCTTTTAAGTCTTCTGTTTTAAGGTACATTGGTGCAGTCGATTTTTTCTGGCTGCCATACTCTTTTACTATACTACCGTAATAATCAATCACTGTTCTTCCTTCTTCACTGACCTTATCTTGTAGTTTGTCAGTTTTATTATGTGTTTTAAGATTATCGTTGGGTAAGTCTTCTTCTTTGGGTTTCTCAGGTTCCTTTTTGTGAAGCAATTTCGGAAACTTGGTGTTGGTTATTTTCTTAAATATAGTAATCTTTTCCTCTTTCTTTGGTTTTTCTGGTGCTTTGGGTTTTTCTGTCGGTTTAAGTTTTTCTATACTTTTAGGTTTACTTGCAGTCTTCAGTTTTTCTGTGATTTTCGATTTTTCTATGGTTTTTGGAAGTTCAGGTTCAGGGACTGGTTTTGTTTCTATCATATCTGATTCTCTTCTTTTCAATATGGGTTTTGGGACAAAATTTGGATCGGGTAGTGGCAAAGGCTTGAGACGTTCGTTTTCCGACAGCTCTTCTTCTTCCTCAATAAAATCTTGGAGAGGCGAAGGACGAGACATTTTATCTCTTGGGTTGTATGTTTCCTCTTCGTTTGAATACTGATTTCGTCTATCCATATCTCCTTCAAGACTTCCATCATCCGTATATTCCCCATCAGAGGAAACAGTGCTAGCAGTGTAGTCTTCATCAAAAGACATATTCCATTTGTGATCAGATGCTTCAGAATCCAGTGACACTTGGCGCGGACCGAACTTGTGCTGTGTGCTGTCAACAGAGTCTGGTTTAGGTAATATTTCTGGGTTCTTGGGCTTTACTTCAGAGAACTCTTCGTGCAGTTTAGGCATATCTCGATCATTATTTACGCTGTTGCGGTCAAAGCTAGTATAATACGGAATGTCAGTTTTGTGATTAAGGGGTCTATCGTCTTTGTGTTTGGTTTGTTCTTCTTTCATAGCTACAGCTTTGTGAACGCGTGCCATTGCTAGTTCATGCAGGAGCTGCGATGAGCTGACGGCGTTGCGCAGCGCTTTGAACGGCATGATACACCGTGAGCTCAGCTCCGGCGCAGAGAACGAGAGGGGAGGCGGCGTCAGAGAGTCCAGGTCCAGCTGAATGGATTGTCTCTTTTCTGAAATGAAAAGGATTTTTTGTAGTCGTAAGATTGCATTTAGCAATACTCGAACATAAAGCTTTGCTACCTGCTTACAAACTAGAAACTGAAATTCGCCATTACATTTAAAGCCGTATGCATTGGTCGATAGGTGAAACTGAGTTTGCATATTGTTGTAGGTACTGTAACATTGAATATAGGCATAACTTTACTGTTGAGATTCAGAGGTAAAGCAAATTTAATAGTAGTTGCAAACTTCGTATACGCTGGAAATAGATTTAATTTCGCAAATGTTCTGTTGTATGTTAATTTCGCAAAAGCTGTGATGCGGTCAGTATCTCGCGTTTATGTTTGTTTGGAATTAGTTATGTTAGTGCGTAACTAAGTAGGTAGGTACCGTTGTGTTAAATGTGTAGCTGACTTTGGCGGACGCCTATTTATAGGCGCACCATGCGTCGAAGCTTTGCCCATGTCTATATTTGAAATGTATGCATCTTATTATGGCCTTTTACGAGTAACGAATACTCGGATGTGTAATACTGATTAAAGATAAGCCCCGTAGGTACCTACGAATTTAATAACCATGTTGGGTAGAGCTTAAAATTAATAAAACAGTCGCAATATTAAAATACTTAAACATGATGTAAGTAATAGGTAGGTATGTAGGTATGTGATTTAGGCTGAAATCAACGAGCGCATCTTTTTCCCTTTGTAAATGAACAACAGCGATATTACATATGAGAAAAAAGCAGAACAATCCCCCTTTACACATATAGCTCTGCTCACAGTGGTGATTACCAAAGTTCCTGTCAATGTGATAAATTATAATGTCTTTAAAGACTAGAAAACGACTAAGGTCTTTTTCTGCTGTATGGGCGAGGACAATATTTTACTACCATAGATTTTTTTGTTTTGGTGCTGATTGCCTCATATTGGCACTTTTACACTCATTGGCACTTTCGCTACCCAACTTGATGGAGGAACAGCACTCTTTACTTTATAAAGTTCCGTAACTAACGAAATGTTTTATAAAATTAGACATGATGATGCTGTGGTTAAAATCAATTCGCAAATAGCAGAATGTAGGTATAATATGTCCGCATAACATTCCTAATAGGTATGATAAAATATCTACTTGTCTAAATAATTGTGGAACGAATTATGGGTAACATACTGAAGTACAGTAAAATGAAAATCGCATGCATTCAACAGATTTTGTCATGGTAACTATTAGGAATGAAAGGTATTATTAAATCTTGGGTTAGACTCCCTCTCAGGATCTCTTATCAGTCAATTATTTGTTAATCAACATCATCATTATTAGTTTTTGTTTGTTATTTGTTCTTCTTACAGGAATGTTAGAAATATAATAAGTAATAATTAAAGATTAGCGTGATACAATGCATGTTTTCTCGAAATCCAGGGTACAGTCAGGTACCTGACTGAGAGTACATAGGTATGTACTCTTAAAAAATACCTACTTTTCGCATCAGCAGGATGACGATATATAGAGCCAATGTTTAGTTTACGTCTTTTTGTTTAAATTAAACAGATAAAATGTAACAATTTATGCTTACCGGATTTTTCCATTTGTTTCTGCGAATCTGGGTAGAGCACCAACATGAACTCGCTGCTGCCGGATGGGTCCCGCACCGGCGAGCGCCGGCGAGGTTGGCGCACTGGCGGCGGCGCCTCGGCCGGCGCGGTTTGCGCACGCTTGCGGCGTGGGGCCGGCGACACGCGCGCCTCGCTGCCGTCCTCCCGAGTGAGCACCTCGTTTATTATCTTCGACTCCACCGCCAAAAACTCCATATCCACCGGTCGGCCCGGTATCCTCACCGGCGCCGACTCCACACTCGGCGCGCTCATTCCATAGGGACTCTCCGCTTTTACACGGAAGCGATACTCGCTCCCTTCGATGAGATCGAACAGAGTAACGTTCGTCTTGCGGCTGGTAGTCGCCTTGAGCCACACGTTCCAGCCGTTCCGGTAGTACTCCACCACGTAGTTGCCGATGCGACAGCCGCCGTCGTCGTCCGGCGGCTCCCAGTCCAACGTGACGGACTTGTCCACCTGGCGCGCCACACAGACGCGCTGCGGCGGGTCGGGCGGCGCCGTGATCGTCACTAGGAAGGCGGCCGTGTCCTCCCCGATCCTGTTTTTGGCATGAATCTGATATTCCCCACGGTCACTTCTCCGTGCTGAGTGTATTTTGAGCATCGAGAATTTTGAAGTATTCGAGATCTCCACTCGATCGTCTACCACTATTGGTTGGCCGTCGTGTCGCCATTCTACTGTCGGTGTCGGTTTCCCGATTATTGTCGCTTTCAGGAAAACGGTTTCGTTAATTTCGTATAACAAGCCGTCCTCGTATTGTCGCGGGTAGCGTAACTTCGGTGCGGCTTCGAGTGACAATCGAGCTTTGGTGACCGCGTGCCCACTACGATTAGTTGCAGTGCATTTTATTTCTCCTTCGTCACTTGGTAACGTTTGGTGGAAGACAAGAACACTAGTGGACTCGGTCGTAGTAATCGCCGTTCTTCGGCTGCTGAAAATTTCATAATCATCCTTGAACCACGATATCGTAGGTGGCGGGATACCAGAGAAAGCGACACGGAATTCTGTTTTATCGTTTTCAAGAGCCGTCAGATCATCTAAATGTTGAAGAAATAGGGGCGGTTCATGGGGTAGTCGGTCTGAGCTGACTGTGAGCACGTCGGACAAGTCGCTGTAGTCGGAGCGACCCACAGCGTTGAGCGCGGCGATCCGGAACTGGTAGCGGTAGGGCGGCTCCAGCCCCGTGAGCACAAGCTCCGGCCGCAGCACCACGGGCGGCGCTGTGCGGATCCAGTCCGGCGCGCCGAGCCGGTTGCACTCCACCTGGTAGCCGAGCAGCGGTGCGCCCCCGTCGTGTGCCGCCGGCGCCCATCGCAGCGTGATCGAGTTTGGCTCCTCGTCCGATAGTATCGGTATGATATCCGGCTTTCCTGGCGTTGCAGGCCGACCTGGAAAACGAGACGAAGCTGGGCGTTACTCAATGCATTTGGATGATTTAAGTTAAAATTAAATATGTCTAGTCGGGCGTTAACCTTTGTTCGGTAACGACGGTGCTGCCGGTATAAGCCATTTGGCATAAAACTCCTTTCAAAATTAGACGCGTGATAATCGTTACATGAACGCGGACGGTCTTACGATTTGTTTTGTTGTGCCACGCTTTAGGAATCGCAGCGCGCAGTCTTTTTAAAAATAGAATTACAGGCAGGGGGCTCAGACGAGCTTCACACGTGAGGGGGGCTGATTGTGGTGGTAGGGCGCGAAGGGTGCGGGGTTTGGGATTACCTGCGGTTTTCCAGCGCACGTTCTTGCTGGGCTTGTGGACGTAGTGTGAGGCGGAGTGCTGGTTGCCCATGGCGGCGGCGGCGCGCGCCGACACACTGAGCGCGGCGCCCGCTCGCCCCGCGCCCCCCGCCCCGCGCCCCGACCGCACCCGCGCCGCGCTCTGGGAATAACTCTGCGCAAAGCCGCACCCGTGCGCCCGCGCGCCCGGATGCGATCTTGATGTGTTTGATTGATAGCTTTTCATTAACGATCTACAGGCCACGACCTTTGGCGCAACTATTGATAATGTTCATCCATTTCAATCATCCGACGGCATTGCCAATTAGTAGGTAGGTACCTATACAAATATGAGTAATCCACATGAACCTGCTGTTTGAGTGCCTTTGTAAACACTAAACAGTACACCACTACACCACTACACGCTTTGAATCCCAAAGACATAATTATTAATTGGTTGTAATAAATTACAATGCTTGTTCCTGAAACAATTTGTCATTGTGAGGACATCTTGTGCCACAAGTCGGCATTACGTAGTGAGAGTTTCACCGAAAGTTACAGGTTATTTTGGTTAGTCAGTGTTCAGCAGTATCTACTCCCCACACTCCACCTGTTGGACAGTCTTCGAACAAATCAGTGGGCAAGCTCACTAAAAAGCGAACGAGGGTGTGAGACAAAAATAAAATTTGTCAGATTGTGGGTGAACGTTATTTCGCGTGGACAGTACAGATGGCACCGTTGTTACAAGATTTTCATGAAAAGTGAAAAGATCTCAATGTTACACGTAGGGCTATTTCCAACTTATGGCTCCTTTTATTTACTTCTTCTAGTTACTGTTTTCTGGGTTATCATTTCATATAATTCTGCTCCAGATTTGATTTTATCTAATAGGTACCCGTTAGGTATAATCATCATGTATTTCCACGTTAGTAAACAGTTCTAAAAAACTTTTGTGATAATTGTCTAACTCTGTTCATGCAAAGTAGATACAATAAAACAGACAGATATCTTGATATTTAGTGCGAAGGTATTTGTTTCCTGTAGCCGCTGGTAGGTAGATCTCGTAGTCTGTGTTTCAGCGAGCGCCTACGCGTATCCCCGTTACGTACTTTTCAGCACTTAAACATAAGAATATATTTTAGGAAACTGTTTCAACAAAACTGTAATCTTATCTGCATCTGGAACTGAAATAATTACACGATTTCTTTTTTTAGCCTCCACCGCTCGGTGTGTGGTAATTAGGGTACATGAATCAGCCCAGCATAAATCGTCAGAACAGATTACCAGGGTGTCATAAAAAGAGAGAAACTAATCAAAGACCACAGTCAAACACTCTAATAAGTGACTGTCCAAAGAGCAAAATGATGTTAGAATGTGCATCGATGATGTGATTGACGATTTTTGGGGTTCCGTACTTCAAAAGGAAAAACGGAACCCTTACAGGATCACTTTGTTGTCCGGCCGTCCGTCTGTCTGTTAAGACCCTTTATCTTGGGAACGAGTGGAGGTATCGAGTTGAAATTAAAACCATATACTCAGGTCTACAGTCCCTTGAAGCTGTGAAAAAATCAAACACCTAAGTTAAGTTTGAGAACTCTAAGCTGTAGGTACATACAAACTTGATTTTAGATGATAAATAAGTAAACAAATCATATTTTTTTATTTTCTATATAACTCGGTTCAGACTGATGTTAGGTTAAGTTACCGCATATTAACTTTTGTTCTTCATATTATTCTCCATCTAATTTATAAAGTTTGATCGAAGGCCGCGAAAAAAAACTGCACCATTTTTGGTCATTGGCTTTTTAGGCAGTCTTACATAGAGGATCAATTTTTAACCAGTGCGCAAACTGTACCTAACCATGAATCCAGCTTATAATTCTAAACCTCCTAGCGTAGAAGTTTTTCTTAGGTTATAAAAAAATAATAAGTTGTTCCATATATTTTGACCGCGTAGGTATTGCACTTCCCTATGAAACACCTGATTTTTTGTTTGCTAACCGACGACATATATGTCTATATGCTAAGGGGTCTAGAATAGAATGCTGCCGGTCGATTCTGTAAAAATCTCACCGTGAAAACTTAGGTGAAATGAGTTTGTTTTTAGGGTTCCGTACCTCAAAAGGAAAAAACGGAACCCTTATAGGATCACTTTGTTGTCCGTCTGTCCGTCCGTCTGTCAAGACCCTTTTTCTCAGGAACGCGTGGAGGTATGAAGCTGAAATTTATATAAATTACTCAGGTCTACTGTCCCTTGAAGCTGTGAAAAAATCAAACTTCTAAGCCAACGCAATCAAAAGATACAGCCGTTTATGCCGCAAATTTTCGACACTTGCAAGGGAATCAAAACCTACAGGGTGCTTCCCGTAAACTCAGAATCTTGAAATTTGGTACGAAGCAACGTCTTATAGCATAGATAAAGGAAAAATTACGAAAACCATAAATTTTTAGTTACATCACATAATATATATTTTTTTAATAATTTTAAACTTACTACCCATTTCCTCATAAACGCGTAGAGGTATTAAATTGAAATTCATACCAAATACTCAGGTCTATAATACCTTTAAGCTGTAACAAAATCAAACTTCTATGTCAACGCAATCAAAAGAAACAGCAATTTAAGCTGCATATTTTGAAACTCGCAAGTACTCGCAAGGGAATCAAAACCTAAAGGGTACTTCCAGTCGACCTAGAATCTTGAAATTTGGCATGAAGCAACGTTTTATAGCACACATAAAGGAAAAATTCCGAAAACCTTAAATTTTTAGTTACTTTACAAAATATATATTTATTTTTTAATAAATATAAACTTATTACTTTTTTCCTCATGAACGCGTAGAGCTATCAAGTTGAAATTCATATCAAATACTTAGATCTAATTGCCTTTAACCCGTGAAAAAAAAAAATTCTAAGTCAACGCAAAAACGCAAAACGCAAAAGTACAACCATTGATACCGCATATTTTGAAACTCGCAACTACACGCAAGGGAATTAAAACCTAAAGACCACTTCCCGTTGACATAGAATCTCGAAATTTGGTAAGAAGCAATAGCTTACAGCACAGGTAACAGAAAAATTCAGAAAAGCTTAAAAAAAGCAAAATGGAATTTCCACATATTTTTCATCCATAAACATGTTTCCGTTAATAAACAGTAGCACTACACGAAGTTGTACAACTATTGATAACGTTTTTTCGAACTTCAATGTTCAATGTGGTACTATTCATAACTTTTTCAGTCACCATTTACAGGTCTGGTTCAAATTTAATACTTAATTAATATTTTTGAACCAGATTTCTAAATAGTGACTAAAAAACTTAGTAAATAAATAACTTTAATAAAAGAACTTTCGCAAGTCTGCTGCAAGGCTAGTATAAGTGTTTCAGTTATATTATAGATAAATGATATGTGTTAATATAAAATAAAGGATTACTTAAACGATAAAGAGATCTTTGTCTTAAATTTATGCTCCTCCATCTTTCCCCATTGTAATGTTATGAATTTCATTTTGCAATAAAAATACCATAGTTATGACTCGATTGTCGTAATGAACGAACTTTGTAAACCTTGCAGGTTTGTACGGAACCCTCGGTGCGCGAGTCCGACTCGCACTTGGCCGGTTTTTTTCTAGGAATTGACACTATTGACAGCTCACTCCACGCTCACTTCACCTAAGTTTTCACGGTGAAATTTTTACAGAATAGCACCGCTGAACAGGTACCTACATGATTACAGTTTGCGCACTGGTTAACATTGTAACCTGTATATTATGTATATTACAGGCTAATGATGATGATGTACCTACGACTAGTTACTTAAGTTATACCCGTACCAGTCCATTGTTGCCTGGCTTGTCGGTAGGTTGGTGCTACCGAGGAGGACTACATTGACAGATGCCGCCTCTAATGTAGTTAGTCAGTAGGCACTATCAACGTCGCCCGACGTTGGAAGATCCAATCACTCAGTGGTCCTGACAGATTCGACTGCACCGTATCTATCGTTCACTGAAAAAAAAGAATGATTGATTTTACTAAATTCCGCGTAAATTTTATCAAATCCGCGGGTTATATACGAGTAATATGTAGGTCCTACACACGAAATTGTTGATTTTACCAAATAGAACTGGTTGATTATGAAAATCAACAAAGTGGATTTTGTTAAATTCACTCTTGTTATACACTCGCGAGCAAAAGTATGGAATCACTTACTTGGAATTGATTCCGCGCGATCTTGAGTACTTAATAACTAGGTAGTTAAGAATAATAAAAATGGTACCATTTTAAAGGTTAAACTGTTAACTTTAAACTGATATTGAATTCATTTAAATCACACCAGTATTTAAGGAGTTATCCTGGATTGAGTGAAGGAGTTAGGAAAACATAAGGAAAATGGTAAAATAATGAATAAAGAAAACAACAAAAATTAATTAATAAAAAAATTATTTGGCCTTAAAATTAAGTTTCAATATTTTGTGCCCTCTCCCCTCGCCCTAATAACTTCTCGAAGGCGATTCTTCATTGACCTAATCAGCTTCTGGATCGATTCTTGCGGGATACCTTCCCACTCCTCTATCAAAGCCGATTTAAGCTCATTCACACTTGAAGGAGCAGGATTTCTGAAAAGAACCCTCGTCTTCAGTTCATCCCACATGTGCTCAATGGGATTCAAGTCCGTGCTGAGCGCTGGCCAGTTGAATGTGGCGATACCGACTTCTTCGAGGTATTCAGTTGTGGCACGGGAAGTGTGACAACGCGCAATATCGTGCATAAGGAGTAAGTCATCACCGAAATATCCCGCATAAGGAACGACATGTTCCAGCAGAATATTGGAAATGTAGCGGTCTGAAGTTAGACCGTCTCCTCGTCCCCCGCCAGGCACGAAAACAAGCTCTGTTTTACCGTCGAAGGAAATCCCGGTTCACATCATACAAGAACCGCCCCCCATAAGCCAGTCTCAGCGAAACAGCACTGCGCAAATCGTTCCCCAGGCCGCCTGTAGACCCGAACCCTTCGGTCGTTGCCGTGGAAACACATTCTGCACTCGTCGGAAAACAGGACTCACCTCCATTGCTCAACCTCCCAATCAAGATGGTAGAGAGCGAATTGAAGGCGTGCTTGTCGGTGACCTGCCGTCAGTTTCGGGCCTGTGGCAGGCCTTTTTGGAGTCAAATTAGCTTGCTTAAGTCTTCGACGAACTGTCCATTCGCTGGCAGCTACCCCACGAACATTTCGGAGCTCCTGTTGGACGTCGACACCAGTCAAATGTCGATTTCGGAGAGAGGTTGACACGATAAAACGGTCATTCCTCTCCGATGTGCACCGGTGCCGTCCAGATCTTGGTCTCGGGATAAAACCACCAGTCTCCCGAAAGCGTTTATAAACTTTCGAAACACAGGACTGGCTTATGTGGAGCTGACGTGCGACAGCCCGCTGGCTAAGCTCTTCTTGCAATAGGGCGACGATTTGTGCTGCTTCTATAGGCGTAGTATCCATTGTCGTCCAAGTTCAGGGGTCAAAAGTAGCGGAGATGTGTACCGGTCAACATGTGAAAGCCGTCTGATAAAGAAAATCCGATAACACGTGCT
The DNA here is from genome assembly GCA_963855955.1 of Luperina nickerlii. Lineage (NCBI taxonomy): Eukaryota > Metazoa > Arthropoda > Insecta > Lepidoptera > Noctuidae > Luperina > Luperina nickerlii. Next base: position 9,217,169 of record OY979662.1, read on the forward strand.
TTTATAGGGAGTCAAGAGGGCGCAACTCGCGGCGTATCAAACAATTGAAACGTCTTTTTCCTTACTTCTTCACGTAATCCGGGATAGCTCCTTAAATACTGGTTTGATTTAAATGAATTTGGTATCAATTTAAAGTTAACAGTTTAGCCTTTAAAATGTTACCATTTTTATTATTCTTAACTAGTTATTAAGTACTCAAGATCGCGCGGAATCAATTCCAAGTAAGTGATTCCATACTTTTGCTCGCGAGTGTAGTAAAATTAACTATGAAAAGGGTTGACTATGGCAGTTCATTACTCAACCTACGCTACTTTAGTACATTCAACAATTCTTTTTTTCAGTGTTCGAGGAACATAATCAGTCAGGTATGCACGTAGGTACAGGCTGGGTACTGACCATTGTTTTTATACAGCATATAACAGAAAGGTCTGGGCAAATTTAAGGGTACAGACCGTCAAACTGAACAACTTTCTCCATGGAACCAACATCGTAATCACGAAAAAATCGTAGCACATAATCATGTCAGACAATAATTACATTTGTGAAATATGAGGTATTATGAGGTACAATAATTTGTTCCGTCCTATAATATTGTTATTTATTGTGTTTTTTTTTTATGAACTGAGATCTGCTTAGTTTATTCAATTAAAACAACGTGTTCCTATAAATAAAACTGTTATGTTTCATTTAGCATATCTGTTTTGTTGACCTTACCTTACCAAGCGAATATATTTACTATTATCATAATTTTTTATCAAAACTTGGTAAATCGTGAAGAACTTTGAGGTACATTGGTAATATGTATATAAAAAATATCCGCTTTTTCTGTTCGTATTCATTCTTATTACAAAGGGCCCTGCTGGAAAGACAAAATTTCATGCTGAATTTCTCCTGCTCTATCAAAAATTATGAATCGAGAGGTACATTGGGGGTAAATGCGATCAAATTTAATTTTTTATGTATTACGAGCGCAATACAGCCGAGGGCCCCGCTGGATAGATGAGGCAATTTATCGTGATTACTATCAAAATGATCGAGGTACATTGGACTTTGATGATAAATTCATGAGGTAGGTACATTGCACAAACAACATTGCCACTAGTTTTATGAGCCTAGCTCGCGGGGCCCCGCTGGATAGAAACACATAGTCCTGGAGGCTTCGAGATGAGTTCTCAATAATCACCAAAGAATGAAATCAAACGTAGCTGCAGTGAGAAAATAATGAGTCTGTACAACCCTTACGTAACAAGAACTTCCGCTGTGCAATACAGAGAACATAATAATAAATTGACATAAAATAGAATTGCATAGTGTAGTGTGACAGCATACGCTTTGATTTCCGTCAGTTTACCGGTTTGCATGGAGTTGTGCCCCAGACGCGTCTGTTCGCCAGAACACATCCCGTGCATTGTGCCCTGTTCCGACGGAACTTAGAGCGGAACTAACGAGAGATAGGATGCCACAAACGCGCCATTGTTTGTGAGAACATGCACTAATCAATTTCTGTGTTCGCCTTAATTAAGGGGCTTACATGACCTGAAGTGCGGTCACTGTCGGACTGCATAGAAAAGAAAGAGAAGCGCGATGACACAACGCTGTTAATCAAAATATGAAGCAATGAAGGGTATTCTGAAATGACGTTCGCCCAGGTGGAAGCACTGACACGTCAGGTCCAGGCATCTGTCTAAGAGCCTATATTTTCTTTAGTCATGACAGAATGATGAACGAATGAATGAATCGAACGATGAACGTCATCATATATTTTATATTCATTGTCGCAATGGAAGACCTCTTGTCAAAGTGGTGCCAACTGGTGTCGTAAATTTTCACGAAAACCCCCATTATTTAATTTAAAAAAATCTATTGTTTTGACAAAAAAATTAAAACACTAGTATTTTAGTATGTTGCTTATTAATAATCTGACAAAAAATCAGAGTGATTATATGTATATTAGTATGGTTTTTATTGTAAAAGAAAGTTTTTGGAGGTATCTTCATGAATTTTTTTGTATTGTATGAAATTTGTTGTATTATGTTTTGAACTCACTATCTACCTAGCATATATCCTGAAGAATATCATATATTTTTCTGATTTTGTTTACTGTAGTTGATCACATATTTTTATTGTTTCTAAAACTTGCGTTTTTTGTGTTTAGGTCCTGTAAGCCCCTTAACTGTGTAGGCGCGTAAGCACGAGGCAGACTGTGATGAAAATGATAGGTGGACTAGCTGTATTGTCAAATAGGTACAGGGCGATCATATTCGGGCAACCCTTTGTGTGGGGTGCACCCCTTGATTTTTTCCTCGCAAGTGTGTTGAAAAACGTCGTATGAAACGCGTGTGCATTGATCATAGCACACATGTATTATAATGTACTATTTTACCCGACTGCGCCAGAAGGAGGGTTATTTTACTGCAATGTTTCAATTTAGTGATTTTGTTTAGAATATTATTAATTATATTTAGAGATTTCCAAGTGATCCCATGAATGGGCATGAAAATTGGTTCCCAACACAATATATTATAGTCAAATTTGCTCTGTTCATTTTAATGAAGGCAGCTTTACGGAAACAAAGAAGTTTCGACGGCTGACTACAAACGCAATAAGTACCTACTATTGATGTATTGAAGGCTAATGCTGAAGTCTGTGGATTGACTTTAGGCTCGAATTCACTGGCATCGTTCTCTAAAACCTAAAATTCTCTAATGTTTTATAGAAACCAGTAGATGTTGTCGATGTCGGAACTCTTATTCCTATTGCTTTGGGCGGGAGAGTTGTTTCAAAAATGTTCATCTAATCGAATCTGTTCCTGGTTTTTTGTTAGAATTTTAGGATTCCCATTCATAAATCCCTCATGTGACGTCACAGTAGGTAGAAAAATAATGGCACGCTTGGTTTCTATACAGACGATGAGACTTGAGTTATCTAGCCAATATAAGCCTGTGATTGTTTCAGTGTCGAAACATAGCCATTCACTGAATGTCTGTTTCAGAGCTATCTGATTCCATAAAAGTGTCTAGGTAACCGAAGTACATACCCACCTATGCTTTAGTATTGGATATAGCTGCAGTAGCTATCTTTGCTTTTAACTTCAGGTAGAAAACATTTGAGAATGCATGAGATTTTAATATAGCCACGTAAGTAACGAATGCGCGATTAATGAACACACATATACGGTGAAATAATTGCGCCGAGTACGGCGACGACCAAACAGCGGTTATTGCCAAATTGCCAATATTAAAGTGCATCTGCGTAATGGTAGTACGCAAGTACTTAAATTTGTGTTAATAAATTGCCTTGATCTCGGCTGAAAATAAAATTGAAGTGATTATTTTAATTAAAGCAAATAAAGGCTCCTAGGAACAAACAGGCGCGACACGCGATATAATCGCACGCGACTCAAAGGCACCGCTCGTTACGCGACTTGCAGTGCCTTTGTGCCGCGTGTCGTGTCGCGCCTTAAAAGTGAAGTTTTATTTTCATGATACTTTATAACATATTTGCTCGTAAAGGCCGGGTCTCTTATTTCACCAATTTCAATATCGTAATGTATCTCATTACGCACTTGTGCGGTAATGTAATGTAAATCGCACGGTTTATCAAGATGCTCCGTCAAAACGAACGGACCTTTTTTAAATCTTAGCAGAGTTTTTATTTCAGAAAAGTAGTCAACATTTTATGAATAAAATTAACTTTGAGAGATAAAATATAATAAATAAACATTTAATTCTTTAATTTAATTAATTTTGACAATAAATTACAACCATTAATATTTGTAACAAAAATAAAAATATTTATTTACTTTATTAATAATACTGGCTGTTCTCTGTGCCTATGCCTGAAAAAAAAGCGCGAACGCGCGTGCATCACTTATATTTGTTAAGAAGTAAAAATTATTCCACGCGCTTTTTCTTTTCGCTGTAGGTACTTTTTTTTATTTGAAAATTTCGTCAAGTAATGATGAATTTATTAATTCCACACTGCCAGAAGTCTCATAGGCAGCGAAAAAGGCTACTCTAAGCCTCTTGCCTGAGAAATCGACCGATAGATACTTACAAGCGTATCAAAATTTCATCATATGGAAAACAAGCAAATATGCAAATTCAGTCCGAGTTTTCTTTATTTCCTCGCAAATATGTTATAAAACGTCGTATGACATACGTGCCCTTTGAAAATTACAGCCCCTGCTTTCTTTTAGCCCTCGCCTACGGCTCGGGCAAGCAATATCGCCTCGGCTGTAATTTTCAACTTACCGCACTTATATCATAATGTACTATTATAACATATTTGCTCGTAAAGGGTCTCTTATTTCACCAATTTCAATATCGTAATGTATCTCATTACGCACTTGTGCGGTAATGTAAAGTAAATCGCACGGTTTATCAAGATGCTCCGTCAAAACGAACGGTACTTTTTTAAATCTTAGCAAAGAGTTTTTATTTCAGAAAAGATGTCAACATTTTATGAATAAAATTAACTTTGGGAGATAAAATATAATAAATAAACATTTAATTCTTTAATTTAATTAATTTTGACAATAAATTACAACCATTAATATCTGTAACAAAACCAAAAATATTAATTTAATTTATTAATAATACTGGCTGTTTTGTGCCTATGCCTGAAAAAAAAAGCGCGAACGCGCGCGCATCGCTTATCTGTTAAGAAGTAAAAATTATTCCGCGCGCTTTTTCTTTTCGCTGTACTGTTTTTTATTTGAAAATGTCGTCAAGTAATGATGAATTTATTAATTCCACACCGCCAGAAGTCTCAGAGGCAGCGAAAAAGGCTACTCTAAGCCTCGCCCGAAAAATCGACCGATGGATACTTACAAGCGTATCAAAATTTCATCATATGGAAAACAAGCAAATATGCAAGTTCAGTCCGAGTTTTATTTATTTCCTCGCAAATATGTTATAAAACGTCGTATGACATACGTGCGCTTTGAAAATTACAGCCTCTGCTTTCTTTTAGCCCTCGCCTACGGCTCGGGCAAGCAATATCGCCTCGGCTGTAATTTTCAACTTACCGCACTTATATCATAATGTACTATTAACGTACAGTTGTTTACGACATTTTCTTGTTGTTCGAACAGAAACCAGAAACGCTTGGGGTCATATTGTTACTTATTAATGTACTGAGGGGGTGAACTTGTGAAACATAGGAAAGTAGAATTTAGGCTATCGTGCAGCATAATAAGACTATAATGTTCCCACTGCGGGGGCACAGGTGTTCTCTCGGTGAGAGGGAGAGGGCCGTAACTGACCACGCGGGCCCTGTAAATGTAAGTAAGTACCTTATTTATTGGTATCCGAGTTACCTGAGCTGTTGAGATCTTCCGAATCGCATTCAAAGGGGGCCTAAAACGGCCACTTTGGCAGAATCATAAAAAGATAACATTATGAATCATAATATGGCGAAGACAGTCCGTGTTTTTCTTTTTTCGCTGCACTACGTAAGTATAATCAAAGATATTGGGATTAGATTTGGATTCGATTGTTTGTTATTTTAGCACAGAAAAAAAATTGAAAAACCCTCAACAATGGGATATTTGATACGATTAACTTAACAGTTAACTATCCATTATGATTCTGCCACGAGGGCCTACCAGAGGTGGTTCGACGCGCGGCGTAGTGAGAAAGCAGACAGAAACTATAATAATGATTTCTGGGTGTTTCTTCTGTTTATATTACCCACCCATCCCGCCTGATTTGCATATTTTCATGACTTTAAATCTGAAATTAATGAGTATGAGCCCAACTAGATGTAAGCATACCTATGTAGATAGAATAATATATTCTATCTGGGTACGTACTTACACTTGATATGCAACTCTAGTAGCGTTTCTGAAAACGTATATCTAATTCGTATTGGTTTTTATTAAAACGAAAGCAGCCTTAGTAGAGACACTTAAAACATGTAAGTACCTTTTAGATTTAATACGGTAGTCTTTAACTTAAATATGTAGGTAAGTCTACGGTAATTCGTAGACTACTATTATATACCTACTTAGTTCCGTTGTGCCTGAATCCCCCTTACTAATAAACGTTGCATAGCGTCTGTATAGTTACACAACGCTTTGTCTTCTTCTTTCGAAAGTCAAATTACTGACGACTGAAAGAGAGAAATCGGTGTGTAACTATTCATCTAATATAATACGTTTATTAGTAAGGAGATTAGATAATTGTTGTAAGGGGATCCCCATCTTGCGAATCCCCAAAAACTCAGCACGCAGGAAACTAAGATGTTCTCAAAAGTCGTTCTCTATATACGAAACACCTAAAAGAGACAGTAGGATGAGATTTTAAGAAGTCGGAGACAAAAATATTTATATACGCTCCCCCAGGAAATCAGGATGGCAACCAATCGATTATCCTTTAAGGTTAAGGTTCGCGAGCACATTCGCAAGAAGCTGGCAGTATCATCACAACGGTAATATTTTCTCATTGTATGTCTTATTTCTTTTTATTAAGTTCATTTATGTATTTATGTATATTTATTTGTAATATATTTATATGTAATTAGGTATATATTATATTCAGTTTTAATAGGTTTATGCCTATCTTTATATTTAAAATATTTATTCCACAATGGTCTGATTGCACCTACTACTGTTTGTCTCTGCATCACCCAAAGGTTGACTGGTAGAAAATGCCTATGGCATTAAGTCCGCCTCTGTACATTTATGTGCTTGAAGTATTAAATAAATAAATAAATAAAAATATTCATTGAAATCAATTAAAACCGGCTAAATGCGAGTCGGACTCACACACGAAGGGTTCAGTATAACCGTAGAATATTAAAATTTCATTTTTTAGGGTTCCTTATAAGATCACTTTGTTGTCCGTCTGTCTGTCAAGAACATTTTTCTTAGGAACGCGTGGAGTTATCAAGTTGAAATATCAAATACTCAGGGCTGCACTCCCTTGAATCAATGAAAAAATCAAACATCTAAGTCAACGCAATCAAAAGATACGGGCGTTTTTGTTTCGTTTATGCCACATATTTTAACACTCGCAAGGGAATTAAAACCTATAGGGTATTTCCCGTTGACCTAGAATAATCAAATTTGGCAAGAAGCAATGTCATGTAACACAAGTAAAGGAAAAATCCGAAAACCGCGTAGTTACATACCTACTAATTTTTATTTTCGGTGCGCGACACCGACTCGCACTTGACCGAATTCTTTTTAAACACTTTTCTTGCTTCCTTTAATTTTTAACTTTAGTTTAGTTTTTTATTATTTGTTGTTATACCAGCAATAGAAATACACATTTTTTCAAAATTTCAACTTTCCTATTACGGTTCATAGGATACAACTCGTTGATAGACAGACAGACGGACGGACAGCGGAGGCTTAGTCATTGGGTTCCGTTGACACCCTTTGGATACGGAACCCTAAAAATAAGTGGGTAAGCAGCGTACGACGGCGCAGCTCTAAAGTAATGTTATTCGCGGACGTAGCCCCGAAAAACTGAAAATATCGAGTTATACACAGCTATTTTGGATAGTGGGGCAGTTGCTGCAAATGGGTCAAATTTTTTAGATGGCAGATTTGTTTTCAAAAATCGCTGAAATAAAATATTGGCAAAGAAAATCCTTAGGTTCACAAATCCTACTAACGTAGGTAAGTAAATACGTACGCAGCTGACTGTCTTCTGAAAATATCTAATTTTAACACAATATATTTTAGCTGTTGAACCATAGCAGGTCATCAATAACTTGATCAATGAGACTCAGTTTAAATCTATCGTCTATAATTATATTACAAAATATGATACTCTACCAATATCCGTAATAGCTCGATTATTATAATAAGTGGGGTTCCATAAATTAAACCCTGTCCCGGTGGTACGCTGCATGATCGATCGACAGTAGTATATCTATACAGGATTACATAAACACAAGCTTTCACCATATTTATCTCTCTCTCAATACATACAATGGGCCACACCTATGCATTTACTAGTAAGTAATTATCATAATAATAATATACTGTGCTCGTGATAGAACTACTGATATACCATGTTCAATTATAGGCGAGGACGCTGGCACCCTAAACACAAGTTAAATCTTACTTGGGTACCGAGTTCATCGAAATCACTCTATCCCTTAGCTGTAACGCTGCATAGTGTTTACCAGCACCGGATCTACGATTTTTTCGAACCGGGGCAAAACCTTGATAGTGGCGCCCCCTCCCTTCAGTGTTTGAGAAAAACTTGCAAATTGTTGATTTTCACTACGATCATATATGATTTCACTAATAAATTACTTATTTTATTAACGCCGATTACTCGCAAACGCAATCAACCACATAAACAAACAGTGTTGTCACTTGACGTTCAACTGTTTGAATTTGTTCGGCTCGGCTCGTATAGATATGTGACGAGGATTTTCCCCTTGGCAGAAAGACGGACACTACGCACGCGTTCAAAAATTTACTTGATCTGTTAAGATGCGTTCATAAATCACTTGGTATGTGTTCAAAAATTAACTGGGGGTATGGAAATAGAAAAGTTTGTTTTTCAAACATATTATAATTATTAAGATTTGATTACTTGATAAAAACCTATGAAATTGTAGGAAAAGAGGCTTCAATTGTTCGATATTTCGAATTATTGTCTCAAGGATTTGGCGCCCCCATGAAACTGCCGCCCGGGGCAAGTGCCCCGGTTTGTCCCCCCTTAGATCCCGGGCTGGTGTTTACATAAGTGTTTTTGTACAACTAAAGTTAATAAAGGAACTTTTTTTTAGTAGTCTTTGACGAGATAGCCGACAGAGACCAAACTGCAATCAGCCTGCGATAGATAAATTAATAGGCTTGTATACTGGTGATTGTCCAAATGTTACTAAATTAATTAATTATTAATTTTTGTTACTGTTATTATGTTGTTAATTACACGTAGAGTTTGTTTGTCCACTTGCAACAGCGGGGTAATTGCGTAAAACACAATCAGTAGTTGCTACTGGTAGTGTTTTACGTAGTGTTGCCCAAATGCAAGACCAAGACAAGACCTTAGCCAGTCTTGGTCTTGGTCTTGCGTCAATACACCTGGTCTTGGTCTCGGTCTTGGTATTGCGCTCTCAGTCTTGGTCTTGGTCTTGGTCTTGCAGCAAGAGTCTCGCAAGTCTTGCGAGACTCTACTACTTAGACTAGACTACATTCAAATACCTATTAGTCTATTGCTCAGGGTGGCAGGGGACATCGACGCGCAACCGCTTACCATGGATTCAGTACATGATTCTGGACCCTCCTGCGTTGAAATTTTTCGTCGGCTTTTTTTAATTTTTTTACGATTTTTTCTGCAATTTTTTTTACTGTTAACTGTATAAAATCATTATTTCTATCTGACCCAATGAGATTTTTAATTAAAAAATGGTAAATTCACTTGTTTCACTTAAAACAGCAATGTAAATAAAACTCGAAAGGGCTACCTGATCAGCTGTATTGCTAAAGTTCATTTACGAGGTCAACACTGTCTTCGCGCTTACGCTATTCGCTTTCAAATGCCGCGACAAAGAGACCGCAGCGCCAAGCGGCAGTGTGACCAGATGAAATTTTACGAAAATACCGAGGCACCTCAAAAAAATACTGAAATATACCAAATTGCACAGGGAAAATATACCAATAAAAATACTGATTTTCAAAAAGGTTTTATTCATTCATCATCACAGTAAATGATAAAAGGGATGTTGTGTTCTGAAAGAAAACTGCATAAACGCAGCTCAGCTTTCTTGATTTAGTCTTTCAGTGGTACCTTTTTGAAAAATGTATGACTCTGGAATCAAATAAAAATTTTGTTAGACAGTTTTGAACATCTACTAATTAAAATATCTCCGAACTTTAACTTTATATTTTTTCAAGTTCGATTTATGCTTTTCAGTATAATTGCATGTTGTTTTATAGATGCTTATCTTCTTTGGAGTTTCGCACTGCATACTTTGCAAAAGGTGGCGTACTCGTCATCTTTATAACGTGAAAGTCACGAAGAAAGCTCCGGAATTTGTTCCCACTTAGCCAAATAATTTCGCTGAAAACTAGACATACTTTCCGGATGGATGCGTCAAGTAAAATAAAAACAAACAATAAACGCGCTGATGACAAAAACGTAATTCCCAAATTATCGAAAGAAAACCCTCAAAGACTAAGTCAAAGTGCAGAACAGAAAGTAAATTTTACTTAAAGCGTATTAGATGATTCGATACTATGTGTTATTCTACTACGGCAGCTGCCGATCATGTCCTACAATATCTGTAACTTACTGATCTTTGCTTACGAATTAAATAAAGACTAAATAAGGGTAATTCCCTGAACATATGTATATGTTTGCGGGAACGATCGCTACGGTGTTGTCATAGCTTTATATCCAAAATATACCCAAAAATACTTACTTCCGCCAATATACCTACAAATATACTGAGGCTCGGAAAAGTCGATAAAATATACCGAAAAAGTATTAAAATACTGAATCTGGTCACACTGCCAAGCGGTCTCCTCGTATTATTAACGCACTTGAAAATAAACTTTAAAATTATTACTATAAAGTGCATAAATGCTTGAACCTGACAAAAAATGCGGAAGATTGCGGGAATCCCCGCGCGGCGTCGAGTCGGCCATGAATCCCAATGAATCTAACAGACGCGTCACATGAGGCATTTTAATCATCTACATAATTGAATGACCCATTTACTACTTTTATTTTAGATTCGTTATGAGGGGATAATTATTTTTCTAAAGCTTCATCGATTTAAGGGGGAAGCGCTAATGTAAATCAACCATGAACCTTAAAGCTTTAGCGATAAAGTTGAAAATCTGTTAAAGAAATATGGCAGATTGTAGTAGCTTGATGTGCTGGCGTCTGTACCATAACATTGGATGGCTTAAAAACTGCTACTAGTACTAGACCTACTCGACTCGCTGTTAGTTTTAAATTTTGCTGAATAGAAGAATAATATAAACATTGAAACATAAATACCTAGGTACATAATTTTTACAAACCTACTAACGTTAGATCTGCACATTAGACTTATACAAGTATAATATAAAGTAGATATACCTACAAGTTATGTAATGTTGCTAGAAAGTTATGCTAGGTACATTTTTATCACATAAGGGAACAAATTTGTAAGTAACACGCTACCTACCTACTTAATAAATAGTCGAAACATATAATAATCAATACAATACCTGTTAGTGTTATGACGATACGGTTTTGATACTGGGGAACGTCTATCAAAATCGGGATTGAAACCAAATATCTACTATAACGCCCAAATCTCAGTTTGACTTAACTGCGAGACGCAAGAGTCTTGCAGGCTTAGTCTTGTTCTTGCTTAAGTCTTGCAGGGGTCAGTCTTGGTCTTGGTCTTGCTACAATAAGTCGGTCTTGGTCTTGGTCTTGTTCTTGCAAAAATGCAAGAACAAGACCAAGACTGCAAGACCAAGACCGATTTTGGGCAACACTAGTTTTACGTAATTACCTACGTACAACAGCGCGGTAATTACCCCGCTGTTAGTTTCATTTTGACAGTTCAACAACATTCATTGCGTAATTTTCGTTGCTGAGCAGACAACTTTTTCGAACATATAAATAAAGCAAAGACAACTTTTTCGAACATATAAATAAAGCAAAGACAACTTTTTCGAACATATAAATAAAGCAAAGACAACTTTTTCGAACATATAAATAAAGCAATGGATTAGCAATATCCTTCAAAATTATTCAAATTGTGAATGATAGTGTGATAGGTCCAGAATTACTTAAAGGCTGCTACAAACTTCAAAACGTCTGTACCTATACCTAACTTGAAAATTTACACACGTTTCGCCAACATCAAAACGTCCGATTAGCTAACTTGAAACTTTGCACACGTATCAATTAAGGCGAAAGTGCCAGGGTAGCCCGCGAAATTCAATTTTTTTTAGGCTTTTTGGAATTTGCTGGTCAGTAAGTTGTATGTTGATTAATATATGAATCGCGGCCATAACAAATATGTATTTACAGAATTATAATCACTAAAGTCATCAACACAACTCTCTAAGACCACGTAACTCCAAAGAATGATGATTTCATGAAACAGTTATTCTTTGGAGTTACGTGATCTTCTTCAGTGGCTACTAATAAACCCCTCGTGTTTGGGGTCACATGATTCGTTTTGATGAAACTTTGTATGTATAATATAAGTAGTTCGGATGACAATACTATAATTTAGTATCTTGGTACTGATGTGATGTTGTAGTCAGGAGGTGTTTAGTGGAACTCTTTAGTGGCTCATATAATTCGTTTCGAAGAGTCCAAAAATAATTAAATTGACTTGATTAGTTTTATTAGTTACGATATAAGTAGTTACTTAGCTGCATAGTTATGCAGCTTGTCACTTCTTTTATATACAATCATTAATTAAAAAAGCGTGGAGCGTGTTAGGTACACACTATTAAACACGCTCCACGCTTTGTCTACCTGTGGATCTATCAAGATATATAACGGTATTTTGGTTAAACTCAGTTTAACCAAGTACCATAGGCAAATGTATGGATAGAATATTTATTTTATAGGGCGCATATTCATTCATAAGGTCAAAATGCCATGCAAGAACCCCTTCATTCATTCTCGGTGTTTTTTTTTACTCTTGGTCTCTGTTTGGTGTCTACTCATGGTAATCTACTTTCATGGTGTGTGTAAGAGGCACCTATATAGGATACATAAATGTATAATTGTGTAGCGCTGTGCTATCAGATGTAGATAATAACATTACCTACCTCGTCCTTTTACAGTCTATATTTATTTTGGCGTAGTACGGCGAAGTTGGGGTGCCCTGTTTCAGAGTAGGTGCTTCAACTTACGTAATTCCTCAATGTTGGTGGTGGTGAAAGCATAATATGACGCCCTTAAAATGCTCTTGATTTTTTTCATCAAACCATACAAAAACCACACTTGGTTCTATTCAATTCTCGACTTGGAACACTTCAACTGGAAAACTGCACGTTTAAATAATTGTTGACAAGCTCGTTATTTAAAGGGCGAATTTTTTACGCAATTATTTCCTTAATTATTCGCAACCCGGGTCACCGCACTTTACTATAGCGAAGAAAGTACTTGCATTGGTTGAATCGTCCTGGCGGGTGCTCCCAGTAGCTTCCTCACCTCCAATCACCTCACTCACCTTAAACATTACACTTTAGCACCGATTAGGGTTAGGTACTGCAGCTGAAGGCGTCGCTGCTCTCCTGAGCCGAGATCCCATGAGAGTTATTACGTAACTTTTTTGACCAAGTTAAGGTTTTTGTTTTTTTATGTAACGAATTTGCTATCATTTTATAGTAGGTATTTTCACATTCTCAAATTCTTGTATTTAAATTAACTATTTTATTTACTTTTTACAATTTTTACATTTAGGTACGGAGGAAATATCCTTCGTAAATGTGTAAACAATACTTTAGGTATCCCTGAAGAACATTATGTTGGATGTGCAGATTCGGATTTTGAGGAGACTAAAAGTGGAAAATTATATAGGTATTATAATTTCCACTTTTAGTCTAGTGACAATTTATTGTACCAAGTATCATTTTCTGTCATTTATGGGGTGTTATAATCACGGAACAGATATATCTGTTCCGTGGTTATAATTGTTAAGAGGAGGAACGACTGAAAAGTGTCGACGTAAAGCGTTAATGCTCAAATTTAATTATAATGCTATACTTAATATATTTTATTTAAATATTTTAGTTTAAGTTGTAAATTATTATATTTTATAGTTAAATATAGTATTATCAGGATTTTTTAAATTATTTTCTTTAAATAATAATCCATTACAATTTCTCTTAAAAATTGGGGTTCCAACAGACCCCATGCTAGCAGTTACGTGATTTTCTTCGTGTGAGTAAGGAAACCGATCACATTATAAACCTTTATTTTATAAGTATTACTTACAGTAGTTTTTACCACGGGTTGTAGCAATTTCTAATTCAACATCTCTTTCGTCCCTGAAAAACCTAGACCTGTGTACCTCTTAAATTTATTTATTTATTTATTTATTTATTTAATATTTTTATTAGTATCAAAACGTAACGTCAACCATCCAATTATTAAAAGTTAAATATAAACCTTAGTTGCGAATTGTACTACGGAAGTTCGAACATATCAAGTTCGATTAACAACCTGCCTTGCCTTTTCCCTACTATGGGTCGGCTTTCAGTCTAACTACAGACTGCCTATCTGACCTCCACAACCTAGTTACACGATACAACGTACCAGCGTAGTGAACACACTATAGCGGGAACCACGTAAGGTGGAGTCCACTCCACCTTAGGGGCCGTCCATTAATCACGTGAGGCTCGAAAGGGGGGGAGGGGGTCCATAAAAAATCACGAAATATCACAAGGGGGGAGGGGGGGGGGTGTAGTAATACAGTATGTTAACTAACAGAGGGCGTTCCCGTTAACCCGCAATAGTATAGCATCCATACATGCTAAAAAAAATATTACCATTCGAAAATAAAATGTTTTTATTTTTTTTTATATTAAAATATTCACTAAAAATCGTAAATTGATACTCTATTTATTTAATTAATTCTAATTTATTTAATTAAATAAATTCCGACATTGCTGTCCTTCAAGTACGCGTGTACAGAGTGTTTCTTTAACGTATCAATTTACGATTTTTAGTGAATATTTTAATAAAAAAAAAAAAAAACATTTTATTTTCGAATGGTAATATTTTTTTTAGCATGTATGGATGCTATACTATTGCGGGTTAACGGGAACGCCCTCTGTTAGTTAACATACTGTATATCACGTGTATTTATTTTTTTAAAAACATCCTGCAAACTTTCTAATAAAATTAGATGATTATACCTGTATTTTATAAACATAAAAAAAGGTCCGATTCTTTGTAGGTACTAAAGATACACGTGATATGAGGGGGGGAGTCTTAAACCTCACCATATATCACCAAGGGGGAAGGGGGGTTAAAAAAATGCCAAAAACACATCACGTGATTAATGGACGGCCCCTTACGTGGTTCCCGCTATAGTGTGTTCACTACGCGTGTATTCCAATACACGCTAGCAAGTCCACTCAAGTTCAAATCACTGTACAATTTTTAAACCATAGCTTCCAATATCCATGAATTTCAATTCAAACACCACGAATTCTTTCAAAACTACTTGGTAAAAATTATATAAACATTCGAATTGAGAAAGAACCTCCTCCTTTTTAGAAGTCGGTTAAAAATAATGGCTTACCTACCGGCGAATTCTTTCAAAGCTACTTGGTAAAATGATGGCTTATCTACCGAAAATCTTTCCTTAGTCTTCGATACGAAAGATAACAAAACAAACACATAACTCATAATATCATGCCTGTATTTCCCTAAGGGATAGGCAGTAGGTAGGTACCTCTACTACCGACACCCACACCACATTACGCTAGATATGAAAGGTACCTACCTAACTGGTACAAAAAAGCAATGGTGAACTACTTCATCTGCAAATATGGTTATGTTGGCAAAGAAGTATTCAAAGTGGCGGTGTCGAGTTCCATTAGCATTAGACGGTCCTGGGCTAACGTAAAATAATATTACGATTGGCATTAGTAGGTAAGTACCTACCCATATTGTAGAAGTTACCTAAAAAGAGTGAATAGCATCTTCTGGACTTGCTCGTTCCATCATAGATCACACCCACTGCTTGCCACTAGGCAAGCAGTGGGTGAGGTCTATGGCCACAAGATTTACTAGACAAAAAATAATTTCTTACGGAGGTTTTTTGACATAATATTATCAAGTTACGACTTCTTATTATTTTACCGATCACAATTAAACCTCTCTTTAATGTAAACAAATTAGAAAGCAGAGTACGCGGGACGACATATCCAGCTATACATTTCCAGTATGAGCCGACTTCTCATTGTACAAAAAGGCTATATACACAGAGCTCAGCTAAAACTGGAAATGTACTGTAATGTATAGCTGGATAATTATGTCGTCGTCTGTACCTATGCCTCGATCAGGCTCCATTTACTTCGTAAACGTAATTTGATTGGTTCTGTGCACGTAAACAACATTGCGAGTCAGCACTCTAAAAGGAAAAATACCTACATAAGTATTCCTGTGTAACATGTTACGTGTTTACAGATGATTACCTGAACAAACATTTAAATGGCTACCTGGAATTCTGCGCATGTTACATAAAGTTTATTTTCATCCCAAGTTTATTTTTCTTCTTCGGTAGTAATTACCCATGAATCTGTTGGGTAGCTAGTGTTAAAATATTCCACAAACAATGACGTAGGTACCTACATAGGTGGTGGAATTCATCAAAAGATTAACAACGGATATAGAGGCTATATCAATCAAGTCAAGAGATATCTGATACACAGCACCCGTACCTAATAGAAGAAAAATAACGATTTTCCCAACTAGCTACATACATACGTTTACGTACCTACTAGAATTATTTCAGGAGGTCAAGATCATAAGGGGTCATTTACACTATGTCTTTTTTTTTCAGAAATCGTGAGAAACATAATGCCCTGTCTAAAATATTGGAATTCTTTTATTTCAATTATTTTTATCTCCGACGGTATCACAAGAAGAAAAGAAGTATTGATTTTCTTAGGGTAGGCGATTGTCATGCTGACTACAGAAGAGAAATAAAGGTCAGTTATTCTTGAAACACATAAAGTAACAATCATAATATAGCTTACATTGTTGACTAGTAAATTCGAGCAAATCCAAAATTAACATTAGAAAATGCAGGTGTTGGGTACCGAATACATAGCGAATGAGTAAGTATTCTGTATGAATCAGACTGTTTTCAACTAAATCATACTAGTTAGTCGTAAGTCTGCCCTCAAACCCATTTTGAAATCACAATTCTATTTCATAGATCATATTGTTTAAAATGTATGTTCACGATATGAATATCATTGTGAGCAGTGCGCGCGCGCAAGCGACCTACATCTCCTGGATCGGCGCCAGAGCATAAATACCTAGTGAGACCACCACTCGTCGTCAAGGTGACATTGTACATACGCCAAAAGACCTACAGAACTTGTTAAAATGTTTATAGCGTTGTATACATTATTCTAATTAGCATAAGAGCTACATTTGCTTGCCTATTTTAGGAGTATGGTACATCTTATGGAGCGACTGCTTATGAAAATCAAGAAAGAATAGCATTTTTGTATAGTAATTAATACCTACCTTAATTGTAACGGGAGTACTGGCAGGTTAATGAACGGCAATCGGAGTTCAACAGATTGGCACAAATATAAGTGTGAATCAATAATGCTGCATGATGGTCTTTATCGGCATACCTTCTCCTTCAGTTGCGCTAATTCGCCCAATGTACAATGCATTGGACGAAGACCTAGACGGTACATTCCACTAGTTTAGCCATTTTCAAAAAAGCTTAGCTATAATAATGCTTTTAATTGGAAACGCTCTTTGTAAACATATTTAATCCTATTCACAGTCGTTAACCTCTGCAGATAATTAGTCTGTTAAAAAAAGGTTCAGACACAGCTAAATATTTTTAGCTTAAGAACCACTTATTTCTCTTGATGACAATAACGAGCCAGAGGCTCGTTATTTTCCCAACATCTAGATACTATCTTGTATGTATCCTACTATAAATTTGAGCTTTTAATAATACAAGACTTTCTAAGTAAAAAAACAGTGAAAATGCTGTTCAATCATATGTTAGTTATCCTTCTTGTGTATTATCTTTCTTGTTTGGCACAAGCTATTTAAGCAATGTAAGTTCTATCAGTAGTATGATGTTCTATCAGGAGATTGGGCGTCTGCCCTGAACCCCAGTAGCGTTTTGATTTTGGTTGAGATTTTTAATTTGCTAGACTAAAATGACAGCTGCGATCACTCTTTTTTGTTAACATAACATTAATGTAACAATCGCAGCTGTAGTGCAAATCAAAAATCAGAGTTTTACCTAAATAAATAATTAATTAAAATAACAACAATGAATCGCCTTACCGCATGATACCGCTTATAATGCTTACACCTGTGAAAAGGCATTTTAAGGTGTCAACGGCAATCGGAATTGCAATCGTGGTTGAATGAAATTCTACTTTAGTCAGTGTCAATGTTAACCAAAAGTTCATTCAGTTATGTTCTATATTATAGCGTGTATATTTTGTTAAACTATATCTAGGAATTTTAGGAGCTGGCATTGTGCCATCTGGTCCTCTCCATTATAGATAATTGCAGTGCCTAAAATTATAAATACATGTTGAGAAATGAAATGTCTGAGATTAAAATATTGTCTATATCTTTTATCGTGTCCTGTCGCAGTTAATGTACAGTTTTAAAATTGTGTGAATAAAAAAAGTATTTGCAGAATATATTTGTATTAAAATAGCATCACAAATCAAGGTGAATGACATCAGAAACATATGGGTTATTCGAAATGATCTCTTTTAGTTTTACTTATGAAGTATTAACAGAAAAAAATATCTGGACTCTTTCCAGAAATGTACTTTACCTAAGTCAATCGTTAAAATGTTGTGAAAGAATTAAAGACAAGTACAGTAGACAGTATATGTATTCAATTTAATTTAAAAAAAAAGCTGTACTACTCATGAAAAGCGTGTAGCGTAGGTATAAGTACCTAAGCAAGACAGATTAGCTATGTTCTGTTACTGCCAACGATCAAGCCAAAGGTCGTTAGCCATCGTGATAAACAGCAGCTGCGACATGCAGACAGACAAACATGCTTGCATTGAATCGCACAAGCCGGCATCACACTTGCAGTAGACTGGGGATACTGGTACTCAGATGCATCCGGTTAGACTGGAAACCGACCCCAACATAGTTGGGAAAAGGCTAGGCAAATGATTTAGTTATGTAGACTAATAATTTTATTGTAAGCTTTAGTATTAGTTTCTGTTGTTAGTTAATATGTAAAATGGATTCTGGCAAGCATATTTTCGATTTCGGATAAGGAACAAGTTAGTAGGGATTCAGTAGCAGATACGCCGAGATTCTATGTTATGTTCCGATGACAATAAGTACTACTACCTGATGCTGCAGCAACGATTATCTCTGCATCTTTTTATGGTTACTGGTATCTAACGAGTAGAGTAGTATGTACGTTGAGGAGTTAAACCAAAATTTAATCATAATGATGACCACTAACAGCGTCGACGTAGCGTCGACGAGCGTACGAAAAAGTAGAAGACCTTCTAGTTTTTTAAAAAGCTTGGGGTTTTATTAGCTTCGCAACCTCGCAAGTCGAATCAGTTTATGTACACACCTACACAGTACACTACTGTGTTCAATTTCATTATTGTAACATACCCTTAGATTAAATTTGCTGCAGTTTGCTTTCTTGCTTACGGTGTCCTCGGAAAATACTAACCCAGATTGTATTAGCTTTCTTTGGCTGGGCACTTGAGACTTATTGAACACTTATTTACTCTCTGCCTGTAATGAAGTTGTTTTTGGGTTCAAGAAAACATTTTTAACTTAAAAGGTAAAAATATTTACAATTAAAAAACTCAACAACACAACAACAATTATAAAACACAACACACACACATTTATTACATTTTCAAAATTGTACAATGTTTGGAATCAAGTATTGCTTCGCAGAATGAAAATGTTCCTATCGGTGATGGTTTAGACTTGTCACACAAGCTTCGACCAGATAAAATAAGATTGAAACAGAGTTATAAATTTAGGTTTTTATTCCGAGGATTTGTTGCATATCTACTGTAGGCACTGACCTGTATTATACAAATGATAGAGGTCAGTGACTGTAGGTAGATTGTTATAGGTATCAACCTACTTATTACCGTCAAACAAGCCAACTTTGCCCGTTTTTTTAAGAAAATCGAATATATTACAAGTTTTTTCTATGGGACTTAAGTATATTTTTTCATTTACTACAACTATATGACCATATGCACGCATTTGCTATGTAAAACATTAAAAAAATTAAAATTTAAACCAAGATTTGTTCGATTTTGATGGCGGGCAAAATAATCCGGACTTTTAGCCAACATTGCCCACTCGATTTTTGACGCAAATCAAGCTCTTATAAATACGTAGAAAGCACCACGAGTACAATTTAAGGCAATCTTAACCTAAGTTTTAAAATACTGTTTGTAGTTTAAATATTTTCGTGATAAAAACAGTGGGCAATGTTACCTAGCGGTTAGTGCCCTTTTCCATACAAGGCCCAACAAGCGGTTTAAGATTTTAATGGTTGTCACATTGCAGTAAAATTATTAAATAAATGTTATTTTCACTTTTCTTTTGTGGGTGTTGGGTGCATATGAATAGACGTTAAAATGGTAATGAAATGAAACATTGTGTTCAAAATTAAATGTTTATTCCAATTTCGTCGACAGATCGACATAAGATACCGTTGTTCTATTTTGAACATTTCAATAAAGTTAGCTTTAAGCTTTAAATGCTATATCAAAAAATGAGATCAATATATGTCCAAACTTGAATCAACAGCAAAACAAATCAACAAGTAAGTACCTAATGACAATAATAAAAATCTTTTATGAGTTCCGTATGCATAGAGCCCATGAGGAACAAAATCACATCACATGGTATATATTACAAACAGTCAAAATCACCGCTAGGAATCGTAACAATATTCAGTCAATAATAATATTAATCAATACCGTTGTTCTGTTCTGAACACTTTAATAACTGCTTCGCAGGCAAGCTTTAACATCACGTCGGAGTCATTTTTATATGCTCGGGACCCAATTTCACATCTTGGCTTCTTGGTCTAATTCTAGACTTGTTTGTTTTTCTGAAATTAAAAATAACAATAAAATTAAAGCTAAGTGGATCTGCAATGTACAATAAAAGCTGCCATCTACTCTAATGAAATATACCCTATATCCTATCCCTATACACAAACAAACATACAATCACAAACTTCACCTCTATACATACAGAGTTGATATGACAGAGGGGCATTAAATTACACTACGTATACTATACGTGCATAGTATTAATTCGATACAGTACAAAAATAGAAAGCGCCAAAAATGAGATTTTTTTTTTTCAAACAAACTAAATAGCTTAAAAGTCAGAGTGAAACGCACCACCCTTTATAAATAAATTTGACTGACCTTAGATGCCTAGGTAACAAAGGAGCGCGTGTGCGTGTGTGTGATCTAGTGGCGGGCGGGTGGGTGGCGGGGTGCGGGCCGTTTTTGACCGCTCGCGCTGGATTTTATGTTAGGTAAGGTTGTAAAGTACGCGCACACACAAAAACACAAAATTTTTAAATTCTCGATGTGTCCTCCATTCTTATTAATGCACAAATTATACCGACGGAGAATATTGTTATTTATTTTTCTAATTAAATCACTGTCCGTCGCTAAGCACTTTAATTCCCGTAATCTTTGTACTGCCAATTGTATGGTGCCGGTGTTCCTAGGGCAATTGCGCCGGTCACCATACCTTTCTCGGTATTCGCAGAGCTAAAGCTGCGTTTCCACGGCATTCACCGTAAATTAAAATCATGTAAGTGTATTCTGACGCCGTGTAAGTTACACGAGAGATTGCTGAACACTTTAATTATTACACACACACACAACCAACGATTAATTACGTATCCTATCACAATAAAAACAGTCAATCAAAAAAAAAAAACACTAACACTAAATAATAATAATCCCAAGTTACGTATCCTGTCACAATAAAAAAAGAAATACTGTCTTAAACTTATTTAGTGTCTATCACAATAACAAAACAAAATCACAATTATTGTCAGCGAGTTCGACAAAACATAACGGCGGCGGGGCTCCCGTGTTACGTAACGTACATCCCGGATGGATGACGCGTGCGCACTGAAAGAACAAGTTTTTTAGCAAATTCGCAAGGATCACACAGGATGCAATAGCAACACACTGACCTATTTCTATTCCTTTTACGCGCGGGAAAAAGGCGCGGGGGTTTTGCTATGATTGTCACTCTCATAGTGAAAGTGCAAGTGTGTGTGTATTTATTGCTTCGTGAAATATTTGGTTGTACTTGTGCGGCAACAATGTATCTTATACTCGGATTATCGTTTTAAGGTGCATGACCTATGCGTATGAGATAATCAGCTGTTAGGAATATACATCGTGTTCAAACGTAACAAAAACTTAAAAAATCATTTGTGACTAAACTACTGCTCCTATTTAATTGATTTTTGGTACAGAGCTTGAAAATGGTATCTAGTATAGGCAGTTTAAAGGAAAGCCCCTCTGTCGTATCAACTTTGTATACTGGGTGAAATTTTAATCACTGTTTTCCTCTTACGGGGTCATTGTACTCATCATTATGAACAACTTTTACTATGGAGCCAAACCTGAAATCGTGAAAATCGTTTCTGTGTTTTTGCGTTAATTCAACCTGTTACAAAATAACTAAAAGTGACAACCCTGAGTGCTTTTTGATAACGGGCAATGTTGGCATGGATGGGTCTGAACAATTTAGGGTAACTTTGCCCATCATTAGAAGTTTTGATTTATAAAGTCCTGAATAATGAAACTATATTTAAAATACTCAACAACTAATATTCTATAACATACAGTAAAATACACTTACCTGTGTTTTCGCCATGAGGTAAAATCCACAAACACTTTTCATAGGAAATTTGCCCGCAAAAAAATACACCGCATTCGACAAGTTCTGGCAAGTTACTAAATGAACTTTGGAACGAATGCGTTAGATAGTGCTGCCACAAATATAACCAACTTTCCACCCAAATAATAAATGTTGCCATAAAACTAAAATTGTTTCTTATGTTAGCGGATTTGCTTATAAATTGCTTTTAGGGCAAAGATACCTTGATTGGCAAAGTTGGCTTGTTTGACGGTACATTCTTTCTTCTGCTCTTCTTCCACTCTTATTGGTGGCAGCCGATTTAAACAACTCATTTTAATTTAATAAGGAAAACAAAAATTTTATCACCGTAGGGTAGCTAGGAACAGTCACTACGGTCCTCGGTACAAACAAGATTATTCATGACGTAGTAAAAATATTAGCCAGTTCGCTAGGTGGCAGCAGGGCTGATGACTGCCTCGGAGCCGTTTCACTTACTACCATATCATCATCACCAATTCGACTGACAAGCTTGAAGTTCATACCGTTTTCCTATAATAATGTGACCTTTTCTTTTAAGATTTGTATTCTCTTTGTATTTGTATGTTGCCAGGTAGTATCGAACTTAATCAAAGGAGAACATCGTAAGTCGTACGATAATGTTCAATCCCTAACAAAGAACTCTGGCTATTTTAGGAGCACTAAGTGTCATCAATATTAGGCGCTGGAGCATGTGATTATTCTGACGGCGAGACATGGAATGTGGAATTTGATGACGTTACAGTAACCGTGCGGAGATGGTATTAAATCGACGAGATTAAGACCTGCTACGGAATAGATTGATGTATCGAGAATATCGTTGGTTATTGATAGTGTCCGGACGAAGCTTAGGTTTCGGTGAGTTTGGGCCAAAAAAACAGATTTCGGCCGCAGATTCGGTTTCGGCCAAAAAGTGGCAATCATCGGCCCGACCGAAACTGGCATATGGCGTTTGTGAGCTGCTGGTTTTGATAAAATAATGACTGGCAGTTAGACAGCGTGGACTTCGTAATGGGGTTCCGTTTTCACCCTTT
Organism: Luperina nickerlii; assembly: GCA_963855955.1. Classification (NCBI taxonomy): domain Eukaryota; kingdom Metazoa; phylum Arthropoda; class Insecta; order Lepidoptera; family Noctuidae; genus Luperina; species Luperina nickerlii. Next base: position 9,240,819 of record OY979662.1, read on the forward strand.
ATTTGTAGAAAACCCAAAAAATAAGTGGTTACTTATAAATAGAAGTCATTTAGGTTCTTAGCATACATGCTGTATGTGTTTAGTATTAGCGAGTAGGGATGTTTCCAATCCCTTAAATCGCTTAAAAAGAGGTCCCACAAAAATTCATCCCCCACTATTTTATCCCCTTGGGGGATGATTTCACAAAAGCTCTGAATCACGGAAATCTTTATTTCAATGCCGAATCACGTAAATCTTTATTTCTTACCACAAGTATGAACTTTCATATCCCTAACTTAAGAAATGCTGGGTTTCCCATACAAACTTTTTTGAAGCAAAATGTAGCCTATTTGCTTCCCCAAAACGCCATGTGATACAGACAGACACAGAGTTACTTTCAAAATAATTATTAGTAAGGATTTGTTGATCTAGTCAACCGAACGTGGCCGGGGTTAATTGGGAGTCAACAATAATAAACTATAAATCGTTTTTTTTAGATGAATTTTCCTACTTTTAGGTAAGATTTGTAAGTTACCTAAATAATGTTTTCAACAGACTTGCTCGTAAAGTGGCTCTTAATGAACCGCTTTTAGGTTCATATTGCAGTGTAAAAAGCACGCATGTTTAACGCGTGCTTTTTACTGTATGTTATCGCACTAGTGCGGTAACGCCACAGATAACTATTTACTAGTCGGAGATGTGCGCATTTTTAATCTCATCAAAGAGACTTCATATCGCCTCGTCGTCCATGTAGAATTTGTTAGTAGGTAAGTTTATGAAAAAAAAACTGTCTTTCGTTTATACCAAAAGGACTCTGCGGGCCATATTTCACTTTTTAGGATTCCGTACCAAAATGGTAAAACGGAACCCTTATGGTGATACTCAGTCTGTCTGTCACAGCTGAATATCTCAAGAACTACTAATGCTATCAACTTTAAATTTGGAATAGTTTTAGATGACGTTTACCCAACTATTTTAAAAATAAGAAAGAAATAAAAATGTATATTTTTTGCTACAGGGACTGAAAGGGCTCTGGAAAATTCGAAGTGGGGCTACTAGGGCATGTGGAGAGCAAAGAGCGCGGTTTGCACATTCTCAAACATTTTTTCTATTTTTTTAGGCCGCATGCATGGTTTTCGATTTTAAATGAAAAATGTAAAAAAAAAAACTCGCACTCCGGTAGTGCCGACAGAAGTGAAAACTTGAACAATTACGAGTGTATTTTGTGAATCGTCTTATAAACAAAACACGCGTGTTAAGGTGTGTTCCTTATTTTATAGGGTTTTTTGCAAATCAGGTATGATGACCAAAGTGACTGGTTTATTCTTCTCGTGAAAGGAATTTATTCAGATTTACAAATAAGCACACAGGATAGACTTCAGTTCGTGGTGTTGGTCGCGGCAGTGGTAAGAGAAGCAAGCCCATGGAGCTCGTCGTCAGTTATATATCCGTGGTTCAGCGCCATCTCGTCGTTGTTGGATGAACTACGTAGTTAGTACGCGAGGCCCTCGTAGTTCTTCCCGATGTGCATAGATGGCGCTGTCCTCAACAACGCGCGTCTTTCGTTTTACGCGTAGACAGAGAATACTATAGACAAATTGATGTCTTTTGTCACGTTCACACAAGAAAAAGAGCAAATTACGCCTATATCGTGTAAAGAAATGAGACAGAACGATGAGATTTTTTGTTTCACGTCGCGTGCCACGATTTTGAAGGTTAGCATAGTACTTTGGTAAACAAAGTTTGACAGTTATCGTGCAGATAGTTATCGTCTTCTTGTAAAATTCAGTTTTTATGTGCTTTATGTTTATTAATTTATGTTATTTTATGTTGTGAACAATTTAGACTTAATATTTCAATCATTTAAAAAAAAAGCATGGTGCGGTGTAGCGTTTTAAGGTGTAAAAGTGATAGTGGAACAAAAATGCCAGATTTGTCCTTTCGTTCGTAAGTGTAGCACTTTTTATCAGTAACTAGGCTATCAATAACTTTTTACTGTGTTCATACTTTAAGTATAATGTACCCTAGACGTAAATTCATCGATAAAAAGCACAAAACTAACAATTATTAAGTTCTGACTTAAGAATTTAGGTGTTGCCAACTTTCTATAAATTATTACCCACTTTTATGGAAAATCTGTATTCTGCAGTGTGTATCCTAATTCTATCTAATATTATAAATACGAAAGTGAGTTTATTTGTTGGTTTGTTTGTTACGCTTTCACGCTAAAATGGTTGAACGGATTTGGATGAAATTTGGCACATCGGTGAACTATGACCTGGGTTAGGACTTAGGATATTTTTTATCGCAATATTCTCACGGAACCGAGACACATGCGCGTGAAATCACGGGGCGCAGCGAGTTAATTATATCTGAAAGATTAATGGCTTGTTACAGTTTTCCTGAAGGTGGTGATTTACGTCGGAATCATAGCTACAGGACGAACAGATTGGACACCAAAACCGTCATCAAAAATTTGCAGCAGACATAAAAAATGTTAAATAAAAAGAAGAAAAATAATTGAAACATTTATGCGAAGCTTGTTTTATTTAAAGGGCAATCAATCTAATTAATAAAGCTAATTAAAAATAAATTTGTTGTATTATTTACTCACAAAGCCAGATACTACTATCATCTAAGGAATGGCAGGTATTTAGAATCACATAATCATCATACGTCGTCACTCTCTCCTGCTCTTAACGCAATTTATTTGAGTTCAGGAGCATGTCTTCTTCCATACATCACATGCTTATACCGATGATAATCGATTTATCAGTCACTTTCAAGCTTTCTCTTCCACTTTCATAAATTGTGGGGTAAATTTTTCCTCACACGGTAACCCTAAATATGTGACGTATTTTTGTTTTGTCTCTTTCTGCGACACGCTTTGCAGGCGTCTATAGTATTCTCTGTCTACGGTTTTACGTCTTACGAATCTTACGATCAGGGTCACGTGACCTGACGCGAATTTAGAAGTTTTTACCCATTCCAAAAAAAGTACACAGCGCCGCTAAAGAAGTTTTCACTTCAAAAATACCGTTCCTGAAATTATTCTAAGTGACAGAAGTTTATGTAAAGATTACAGGAAAAATAAAACGAAGTCTCTAATGAACACTTTTAAAAGTTAACAGTTAAAAGTTACATTAGTTCCACTATCAGTCAAGAGATGGCGCTGACATAAAATTTCAAAATTTTACACCGCAGTGCAGTGTTAAAATTCTCTGACGAATATAGGCCTCGCCGATGAACATTTACAAACATATGATGGTACGGAACCCTCGGTGCACGAATCCGACTCGCTCTTGCCCGGTATTTTTTTAAATAGTCTGACTTGTTCTTGGTCCCAAAATGAACTAAAATTTATTTACCTTAAATTGTCTGTGGTTCCTTCCGGAATCAAACGGAAAAGACCCTGACTGGCGTTCTATTATTGCGGATTCTCACTGAACTAATGTATATTTCTCTATGCCAATAGTACTTTCTAATTCCATACTAACTAAACTACAATTTGACATACGACAACACTACGAATCTACGGTCAGCAACGGTCAGTCTAAGGTGCAGCGCAGACGACAGACTATCCGTGACGGACTTTTTAGTCTGTGAAAATAGAACCTATGCAATTATATGCAGTAACGCACACGACGCGCAAAAAGTCCGGCGCACAAAAAATCCGTGTAATTCGGGCAGACCGCACCGCGCCGGGCCGCGCCACTCCGCACAAAAAGTCTGTGAAAAAAATAGAACGTTTGCTTCAACGCGCGCTAACGCAGACGGCGCACACTTTAGTCGGCAATCTGCATTTGCTAGGGGTGGACGTAACGCACGCGATCTATTATCATGGCGCCAGAGGTCGATGTAACGATGTTAATTCAAGAAGAGAAGACCAATACACCTCCTCATTGTTGTTTCTGAATGAGTCAAAGCAGGTCTTAAAATAAATTTCCCGATGTTGTTTCAGAATTGAATGTTTAGTATGGAACTGTCCCTTCAGTAATCTTTCTAAAAGTATAGGATGTACCCAAAATTGTCTATTTCTTCTTTTTCTGTACTTCATGTGCAAAATAATACTTCTCGATCTCTGCACGATTTCCATAGCGTCTACGTCCCTACAGCTCTGCCGACAGAATGATTGAAGATGTGCGTCGTGTGCGTTGAGTCTGTGAAAAATCCGCGACAGACTTTTTGCGCGCCATGCAGACTGTGCGCCGCAGACTCGATCGCACAAAAAGTCTGCCGTCTGCGCTGCACCTAAACATTATTTTGTGTTTATTATATTTTTTATATAGGTTGTTTAGCGGTTTTGCCAGTGCCTTTATTTACACCTGCGCGCACATCGTTAGCGCGGCGCGCGGAAAAGAAATCAGCGCGCCATTTTCCATAAAAGTTAATAACAATACAAGTCTGATTTTTTCCTCGCAAGTGTGTTGAAAAACGTCGTATGAAACGCGTGTGCATTGACACATGTATCATAATGTGCTATTGTATCTGGTTGTCGTGTACGACTAAAAGTTTGTATCTTATCAGAATACAACATCGAGCAACCATCTACAGCTAAACTCCATGTTCAATCAATGTTTGTATGTAGTTAGTTCCAATAAAGTAAACATTTGTATTGATTATGATGTAAACATTACCCCTCTTTTTTAATAAGCATCGCATAATGCATCGCTAGGGAAGCTACGAGGAAATATTATTACCGTGTGGTGTGTCCACCCAAGGGTGCTCATTTAATATAATTAATAGGCGTTACGTTGGCTAGATGTTGTGAGGCATTTTAATTTCACCAGCTAATGAGGATGTTAGATGCGATAGGAAGAAAACTCGGTAAGAAGGAAGGTGGTTTGGCAAATTAGCAATTTGTAACGTAAGGTCGAGGAGATTGGTCGTCAAACTTCTTTCAGTGTGAAATTCAGAAGATAATTTATGTACGTCAGAACCGCGGGTGTACTTTTCAGATCGGCCTAAATTTATTGTAATTATTTGGTACCTTCCGTGTACCTTTACGTACCTCTCTTGAAAATCTGTGTACCTACACCCGTACAATGATATTTTAAAAATTAGGTACACCCGCCATCCTGATGTCAGAACCGCGGGTGTACTGCTAACCAATATATGTAGCTAAGTACACTATATAAGTAGATTTGGTACCTCTTGTGTACCTGCCGAAACAAGTATTAAATAAACAAAATACTGTCAGGTTGCTGCGAAAAGTTAAAAAACTTATTTTCTTTCTATGACGTTGAAATTATTATTTAAAAAGAAAAAACAATCTCCAGTATTAATAACGTAAATTAAATATTTAAAAGACCTATTAGTAAAACAAACAACAGTTTGCTTATTTTAGAATTGTGAACGATTTATAGAATTAAGATGTTTGTCAGTGTTTTCAGAATCGAAATGAAACAAAGGAGCATTTTAAAGGATTTTTTAATTTTAATGTTGGCGAAATAAGTAATTATTACTATAAATAACGCATTAATTCCATGTGCATTTAACAATAACAAAATATTACGCGATCTGTAAGATTTCCGATATCGTCAAATCGTCGATATAGGGTAGGTGTAATATATTAATGTTAACGTCTACCTGCATTAGAAAATAGTGAGAAACGATAAACCAAGTATGTCAACAACAAAATTATATGCATAAATTATCTGTTATCAATATATGTAAATACTGGGTATGTATCTATTTCGATCTTGAAACTGAATGGAAATAATTTCATATTTTATTATTATTGATATCAGGATAATCATAAAGGAACAAGCAACAAGGAAATAATATAATGACTGCGTCCTTGCACCAGTAAATCCAAATGCAACCAAAAAAATATAGTTTTGACTGTCTCGGTGGTTCAGTGGTCGTAATATGCGACTGCTGAACACGATGTTGTAGGTTTGATCCCCACATAGTACAACAATTTGCAGATCACACAATGTATTGTCCTGAGTCTGTGTATAATTTGTGTCCGTTAATTTGATGTTTTGATTCCCGGTTTGGGCACACACTCACACTAATATTATAAAGGCGAAAGGTTGTGAACCGCGGGGCGCAGCTAGTAGTGACTAAATATTATGCGGCGGTTCTGGATTCGGGATTCCTGGTATGGCCACAATACATGCTTAACGTGGAGGTTCTGGTTTCCATTACCGAAGATTGTTATTTATTCTTTGACGTCGTTACTATTTTATAAAATAGTAAGAAAGAAAATCGTTTTTTTAACTTTTTGCAGTAACCTGACAGTATTTTGTTTATTTAATACTTGTTTCTGCAGGTACACAAGAGGTACCAAATCTACTTATAGAGTGTATTTAGCTACATAAATTGGTTAGCAGTACACCCGCGGTTCTGACATCAGGATGGCGGGTGTACCTAATTTTTAAAATATCATTGTACGGGTGTAGGTACACAGATTTTCAAGAGAGGTACGTAAAGGTACACGGAAGGTACCAAATAATTACAATAAATTTAGGCCGATCTGAAAAGTACACCCGCGGTTCTGACGTACATGATAATTTGACATTGAATATTGTACCTATTTATGGGACTGGTTGAAAACTCTTATCCAGTGCCTGATTTAGAGTTCTGACAGCCCTAGGCTATCTATGAATATGCGCCCCCCTCCCCCGGGCCTGTCCTGCCTAGCCCATGAATATACTTACTAAATTTTATATTTCACTAGATTTACGAACCGCGGTTCTCCTACTAGTATTTAGGCGCATATTTTAAATTAAGTAAAAAATTTTATTCTGTGAATAAGTGGCTCAGCGCCCCCTCGGTTCTTGCGCCCTAGGCTTGAGCCTAGTTAGTCTGTGGGTAAATCAGGCCCTGCTCTTATCTGAGAGTCCTAAAATCAAAATGACTACATTCTAAACATGTATTTTCAAACGTTTTCAGGTGTTGAACTATTTTGTATTTAACCACCTAAAAAAAAATTGTTAGTAGGTACTTTTAACGTGAAAGTGACGTTTCCATTGTTAGTTTTAGAGAAACATGTTCTGACAAATTGACCACTTCACATTACATCTTTGCAAATCTACGCAAAACCATTCGTTACAAAGAAATACAAAATCCACAATACATTGCGTTTTTCTCAAGAAACCATTTTTTTATTTCGATCTAATTCATATCAAAGGAATTATTCCATTTTACCATTAAGAAGTGGTCGTGATAAACATTAAAATAATTTTAGAAGAACGTCTCATCGGCACAACGCAAAATAGTTTGAACTAATGCCAAGGAAACGGACAATTTTCCAATGTGCTGCGATTTTAATATAGGGTGGAAGGCTTGTATTGCAGGAAACGGATGCTCAGCTAGTCAAGTTTCTAGTCAATTAGCCAATTGTTCGTTCGACACATTGCGATTCCCATGAATAACCGAAAATAGCAAGAGTAAAATATGTAGGTTAGGTACTCTTACAAAATATTTCATCATCGCGTTACATACCTAAACTCGTACATTCGGTTACGTGTATTTTCAGTTTGTTTTGAAAAATAACGCTTGTATTATGCGCACATAATAGAACAGAGCAGCAACAGAAGTTACAGGGCTTTGTAACTGCTGTTCTTTGAAATCGGATATTGGTTTTTCATGATCGGGTTGGTTTTAAATAAAAAATATAGTCTGAAATGTTTTGTTTTGTTTGTAGAATCTGTGGGATTTGGAACTTTATTTATGAAGCTTTTATAGCCCGTAAATGTTCAATGCTGGCTGCTGGAATTTGGCTTTTTGCCGCCTCCACATTTCGCCAATTACGACTTATAACTCAGATGAGATGCAATAAACTTCACGATTAAAGGTGATCGTAATGCTTATAATATTATTAGTGTAAATTGTGCAGATGTTGCTATTCAATTTCCACTTCTAATAAACATACATTCTTCTTCTATACATATTATGTATTTTATTTTAAAGACTGCAAGCGTAGGTACCTAGGTGAGGCTTTACCATAACAATGTTGAATGTTGAATCTCCAAAATTTTTGCTCATCTGGCCTTATTTTGAATAGAGCTTAGAACACTAAACATAGGTACCTACTAGATTCTAAACTTGAAAGTTTCTGGAATGTTCTATTACATCATACCGCGCTACAACTTGGACGCAGCTCAGAACGCGTTTCTAGGCAACGTCAAGGATATTCTTTTTCTATAGCCATAAACAACTTCACACGAATGCATTATTATTTCAGTGGTGGTGAATAAAATGGCCGAGGTCACGCCGCGGCGGCCACTCCCGGACTTCAGCTTCATACAGCTTACCTAGATATGTATCTACTATTCAGTTATATGATATGTTATATTTTTTACTCAAGCACGGATAAAGTTTGCATCAAACTTCTAAAAAGAGACGAGGTTATAAGAATGCTTGGGAATCGTTATTTTCACTTGTCTATAAGCAAGTTATTGTTTGATGGGTCAACCTCCAAAATCAGAAACTGCACAGTTATCAGCAACAAAATAGATGAATTAATTCAGCAGTTTATGAGGCATGTGGGTATTTTGTATAATTTTGTGTGTTGTTTGAGCTGGAAACGCCTTCGCCTAATAAATAATTATGGAGTACGTGATAATAAGGTGCGTAAACTCAGCAACGACCATCACCTCACCAAGGACTCCCATAATGCTCCGGTCTTAACAAACGATCCTGATTGGATAATTCTATAATCACTACCTTCTAGTGTTCAGCACAAGATCCTCATTTGGAGCATTCGTGTCCATTTTGAGACACGATGATTAGCTTCCCTGATCTGCGAGATGACTTCCGTGGCTATATTGACACGCACTGCTCTCGTAACGGAACATTCGATGCAGTTACGTGTTGTATTAGACAATCGTCGTGATTCTAGGTCTTTGATCGAGACTGACGACAGATAGATATATAGATATCGAATATTATGCATTATTGTACACTGAAACGTTGATGGTTATTGAGAGTAGGTATTACGACTAGGATTTAGGTGGGTACTTAATGTACCTACCTAAAAGGAAAATGCTATAACGTTTGAAAAACTTCAGCTTTGAGAATACAAATTATTTCCATCAAAACTAAATAAACGGCTTGATTTCTAAACATATTGTCGGCTCTTTTGACAGACACGACTAAAAATGTATGTATTTGCAAATTGTGCTTGCTGCCGTGTATACCTTATCGGTTTTCACTTTTCCATAATAAGCGAGGTTGTTACCAGCTACATATTTACATTCCTGCGTTGAGCGAAAACAATGTTTCCATGAAGTACCTACCAAAGTATTTCGTTACAAATACGTGAGATTAGAATAAATAAAGAATTTTTAAATCCAAAATAAAATTTACAAATATTTAATTGATAGCCCAAATAGCACCTGGTGCCCTGAGACAGTGAGTAAGTGTCGCGGCAGACCATGTAGGAGTTGGCGAGAAGAGTTGGATAGGTTCCGTCAAAACTGGAAGGAGGATGCGCGGGCTCGCGTAAGGTGGAAGAAATGGAGGGAGGCCTTTGCCCAGAAGTGAGACAGCGTAGGTGTATTAAAAAAACACAAATTCAAGAGTCAGAACCACTGGTATAGCCGGTGATCGTGGCTCTCCATCAAGCCACATACATACATAGCAAATAGAGATCCGTTGGTAAGGGACCGACTAAGGAGAAGATGGGTTGGATATGTTATTCGGAAGATCCATATTCACAATATTAAGGTCGATAAACACAGTTTTATTTATCTCTACCGTTTTGTCGGTAACTTCAGAGTGTAAGCCATAGCTATTCTCGACGACTACCCACTGTGTACAACTCTTTGTTAACGAATCAGACCAAAGTCATAACAGTTCAACATAACACTGGCGGGGCAAAATGGCGTTCTAATGTAACCATTTTTGTAATTTACGTGGTTTAAATTATTGTATGCATGTATCTCCGCAGACAAACATTGAGCTTACCTAATTCATTACTGCGTGATATAAAGGACGAACCAAAACGACTATCGACTTGACTATGGTGGTTAGTCCAGTCAGTCCAGTAGATACACTTGACGTTGTAAGTGTTCAGATATTTTTGGTTAGTTGTGTGTATAGAAATTATTGACAAGCATCTGCTCAGATAATGTTCAGATTTTAATGGTAACTTGTAGTGTATTGAACTTATTGACATTTTAAATTGTTCAGAAGTATTTGGTCACCTGGTCTGCTACAATATATCTGACGGCGACTGTACCTATGATTGCTACCAAAAACCATTTACGACTCGAAAGTTAATGAGTGCACACATTCTTCTAATAAAGGCATATTTGGGGATTTTTAAATTTATGTACATTCCCATATTTAAAAAAAACTGGTCGTTACTAATGATATCACATCTGCAAAAGTCAATAATTCTTACGTTTCAGGTGACAAAATGTTCGCAAAAACTGTTTCATTAGTTTACGAGAACAAATACAAAAATAAATCAGTTGATTTTGGCAGAATCGCTGGATTTTTGCATAGATACCTACAAGTGATGAAGCTTCATAAAACTAAAAGAAAAATCATCACATTGAATAAATAGACGAGGTCGAATAATTCATCTTTACAGTGTAAAATTAAAGGTGTGTGTGATAATTGGAAAGATCAGGTATACGTGTGTGATGTTTGGCAGCTTTCGTTAGTAGGTGGTCGATATTCTGGTCGAAAAACAAAAAAACAACGTCGAGTCGCCCACGAGCGCGGTCTCGCTGCTGACTACAGCCTGATGGCATTCAATGAGTAACCCTTTGCGCAATACAGGTGACCTTATTTTAAACACTTGGAATGTATATTCCAGATCGTCTAGTAGGTACATTTTAAATTGTATTGGTATTCTAAAGCGATGTCTGTTAAGGGATATATTGCTGACAACATATGCCAACACTTTGCCGAATTAACAAGAAAACGTAGACAGATTTGTAAATATTGACTACCTATAATGGTGTGCAGTCCATTTACTTTCCCTGATGCAAAACAGCGATATTGCACGTAGAAGGAATAATGGTCACCGTTCCTTCGTTTCTCTTGATGACTGCACTGATTGAAATTGATGAAGCTATCTGAACACCCACTACTGTCTACAAAACACACCTACCTGAACACATAAAAATCAATGGAAAAATAAAAAGAACATTTGCATGAAAAACGCGAGTGAAATACGATGCGATCTCGTGAATCCGAAGTGGGTTTAATATAGCCGTGCTCTTATTAATACACGGCTCACCTAGAAACAAGCGGCATCGCATAATTCCCGTGTCTACCTGTGCAACCCGAGAGCCGACACTCACTCCGAAATAGCGCGCTCACACGAAAAACATTTCCAGTGATCCGGTATTGTGATTTAATCACTCATTTTTTGCATACAATATGTTGGATAGCTCTCATCCCAGCCAAGTCATTGTTAGTAGTTTATGACAAATATAAATCTAAACATAGAACAATGATCATGGTTACACGCTGAAACATAAGACACTGGGTTCTAGCCAAGTGTCTCGTCATAAATTAGCGAATAGCTAATTGAGTTGTATCAAATCGATTACGGTTAGTCTGTCTACGTGGCATTGAAGATACACGATCATTCGATCAAGCGGCTCGCGGCTTGTAAACAAACCCGAACATGAGTCGCATCAAGTCGCTTGTGCATTCGTCTCTTACTTATTTTAGACATACGTGTGTCATGCAAGTGACAAATATTGTATGTTTACACGAGGGTTTCAAAACATATATCCATAGATAAACATATATCATCAACATCATTTCAGGATACACATATATACGTTTGTCTAATTAGTTAGGTACGTATAATAAATTCAATCGTCTGCCTAGCCTTTTACCAACTATGTTGGGGTCGGCTTCCAGTGTAACCGGATGCAGCTGAATATCAGTATTTTACATGGAGCGACTGCCTATCTGACCTCCACAAGTCAGTTACTGGGTAATACGACACCTCTTGGTAAGACTGGTTGTCAGACTTTCGGGCTGACTACCCGTAACGACTGTCAAAGATCCACGAATGACAGCCGGGACTAACGGCTTAAGAGGCTTCCATGACCTTTTGTTTTCAGGATGGGAAATCATCGAATGACCCCGCCCGCTCTGGGTAGAGCGGAAGGGAGTGTCACACTTTTACAGACTAAAACCCACCCGTGTTCTTTCCTTAGCCCTTTATGTTCCGGGCCAGCGGTAACCTTTTCGGACAATCCCGCTGAAGGCTTACATGACCTAAAGCGCGGTCACTGTCGGACTGCATAGAAAAGAAAGAGAAGCGCGATGACACAACCCTGGTAATTTATTGCAAAATATGAAGCAATTATTTAATTACAAAATCTATTGTTTGGACGAAAAAATTAAAACACTGAGTTTTAGTATGTTGCTTGTAGAATAATCTGACAAAAAATCAGAATGATTAGTATGGTTTTTATTGTAAAAAGAAAGTTTTTAGAGGGATCTTCATGATTTTTTTCTATCGTATTAAATAGTTGTATTATGTTTTCAACACACTATCTACCTAGCATATATCCTGAAGAATATCATTATATTTTTCTGATTTTGTTTACTGTAGTCGATCAATATACTTTTAATGTTTTTATAACTTGCGTTTTTTGTTTAGGTCCGGTAAGCCCCGGTCACGGTATGTAAAGATGGTCACCCATCCACAGATCAACCGCGGCAAGCGTAGCTTAACCTGATCGATCGACCTGTGCGGCTGTTATTATTTAGCCACGGGCCAATTCAATATTTAATTAAATATCCATTAGATATAATCTCGGTATACAGTACCTTCATTCTCTTGCCCTTATCCCCATGTATTTGCGGTCGACGGAACATAATTATTCTTTTTCCATACTTCTCTCTATTATTCTCTTCTCTCCTTAGTGTTGAATTCCTAAGGAATTTACAATACGAACATTGAGGGGTTTGATTAATACTCCTCTCATACTGTCAAACAGATTCATACCTACAATCCTTCTTCTCGCATATCTCGATTTTACGCATAAACCTCTTCTTTTTTTACGTCGATTAAAAAGACCGTTACCAAAGAGCGCTCAAACTGCTTGAAGTTTTACATGTTAGTAAGCAAGTACACAACGATAAGTTAATGTATATGCGTATTGAAGTAACAGGTCCGCATAAACTTGCAGCGGTCGTTTGAGCCAGTAATAACTGCATACCCTCTTCCCCTGCACTGCGCATGTCCTCTCCCCCCTGCGGTCGCCCGACAGCTGACTCCTGCATTTCAGCCCGAAATAAACCCGTAAATATGCGTCAGAGCATGACTGATCTCGAGATTACTTATGAGAATAACTCGGTGCACTTACAGCGACATTCTGTCCGATGAATCAATTTAAGTAGATTTCAACTCAGATTTCTTTTTTCAATGACACATTATGTTATTCATATTGGTGACACTGACAAACATTGTTGTGTGCGTTTGCATGATTTGCACTAACAGAAATAGAATCGTTAAGTATGTACATTAGAGAGATGTGAATAAGCTCACCGAAATGGGATTGTGTGGTACTTGGGCTTTAGGAGTGCAACTGGTTATTAAAGCTTAGCAAGGAAAACATTTACGGAATATTACCTGAATCTTCATTGCAACTAAGTAAATTATGTGCACACGTGTGTTTCTATTTGGGACCTGCTTGCAGGTTCTTCCTAATGTAAAAATACACATTTCGATTCGCATTGATTACCGGCTCATCACGAAACTATATTGAATAAAAACTGTGTTCAGCCTGAATGTGTTGCTTTAGAGCTGCATTTATTTTCAGAGTTGCGTTCAAATGTTGTTCAAGTACCGACGCTTGATATTATTGCGTTTAGTTAATAATTCACTGGAACTGAGAGCGGAGAATATTGGATGGTTTAAGTATATCCAACTAACTACCTAGTCAGTTATTAGTCGGGAAATTAACAAAAACTAAAAACTTCAGCAACAATTAAACATTTCTAAGCAATAAGATACAGTTTGTTCACCGTTCATACATTATTATAAGCTAAAATTATTAGACTTCTTCACAGATCGTTACAGTAAATAGTATTTAGTCAAAAACTAACCGCTAGCACTAGGTAGGAAAGTAGGTACTTTGCAAACCGATACATCTCATTCACATAGGTACGCGTGTTTGAAAATTTCGTAAATACAGTTTATGCTATTATTTGTTCCTTGTTTTTTCTATAAATAAAGCATCCACGTAGTTCAAATTCCTTTCCCCGAATATAGTTTTGTCAGTAAAGTGTTCATAACCTGTTTTATTTCAGGAATTTTAGCTTTAGATTGTAAAAAAGTTCATTCATACCGCCGTATGTTTCTTCGTGAAAGTCGCACATCGCCCCAGATGGGGTCGATGCTTACAATTAATTAATTTAACTGCCCCCGCACAGCACCTTTAAATATCTCAATGCTGGCACACGTTTTCGCCTGCAATGCAATCCATACTAATTTTATAAATTCGAAAGTAACTCTGTCTGTCTATAGGTATTTTACCTTTTCACGCCTAAACGACTGAACGGATTTCGATAAAATTTGGCAGAGAGATGGATTGCATCCCGTGTAAGGACATAGGATAATTTTTTTCGACATACCTCGCGGGCGAAGACGCGGGCGGAAGCTAGTACTTAATAAAAATAAACAATAATACATGTGTCATCTGTTTCAGAAATAAACGCCAGGTTACATACACACTGTTGCACATTCATCGCTGTCCCTACAAACCCTTTCATCGGTTGAGTTTGACCACACGAGAGAAGTACGAACGTGAATGGCAGTTGACAGTTTTGTGGTTTCTTTTGTGCTCAGAGCACAACGAAAATACGACTATCCTATAGCAATTTCGTTATATTTTTGAGACATTCACCACAAGTATCACATAACCCATAATAAGTAGGTACACAGAGCTTCATTAAGTGCTTACCCCTCCAAAAGACATGTGCGTTCAAATCCGTGATAGGCCCAAGTTGGTTTTTGTATTTTGCAAAAACATTTTATTTTAATTAATTTATTGTTTTAGTGAATAAATAAGTTTAAGATAGTATTTATTTTTTAAAATTCTGTTTTTATTATTGTTTTTTTCAATAAAACGTTAATACTTTTATTATTGCGAAAACGACAAGCAATAATAGGGTTAACATTTACGAACGTTTTATTCATCGTCTAAATAGACTAGAGGTTTCAAGACCGCTTGCCGTGCCTATGAGTGGAAGTTCAAATCATAGCCACGAAATGTGCTTTTTGTTCATTATAATTATTATTTTAATATATTTTTCTATTTTGTTTTAATAATTATTTATAAAGAATTAAAAAATAAAGAAAAATAAAATATCTTAATAATCATAATAATATTTATTATTGCTATTATTTAACAAAACTATGATCTTATTTTACAACAAAGATTTATTTTGATTTGATAATTTTATTTACAGTTATCATAATATACTATTTTGCCAACTGACACAATTGGGTTCCTAGACAAGTGGCATCCTATTAAGGTAAACGATAAAATAGTAAGCGGTAGAAATATTTTAGATTGACATAACCTAACGAAATGTCACGTGACCTGTCATGTCGTCTCAGCATACAAATTTGACATTTGACAGTCTGACAAAGTGACATCGAAAGAGACAAGTTTTGAAGCGTTTGCAACTTGTCTAGGAACTAGAAGTTAGTTTGGCAGGATTACAATCATGAGCATAATAAGTGAATAAACATGTTATCAATAGATAATCAATTAACATCTCTTATTAGCTCATGATATCTACTTAGAATATTTTGCTATACAAAGTAAAATAGTGGAATCAAATGAGTTAAATGTCTTCGTTGTTTATTTTGTTGTCATACTTAATTAATATAACTGCTATTTCTGGGCAAATCGCAATCGTTCTCTTCGATGTTCTTCTGTTAGACATATTTTGCAGGTCGATAACTGTGAATGTTCGCTGCGTGTAGGTAAATGTCTTCGAACCGTGGACAGAGAGATATTCCATGCCGTTGCGAACTGTAACGAGTGGATGTAAACGGCGGTGTAGTGTGAACCTTAACAATATCCGGATGATGTTCAGATTGGTCCGTATAGATCCCAGTAGTTCTCCGACCCATGGTCATTGTCTTAGCATCGCCGGTTTCTTGAAATCTGCGCACCCATAAGCGCACCGTTTGTCTCTGTATAGAAAAAAATGGTTTTAAATAAGTTATTAAATACCACACACAAGATACCGCAAATAGCTCAACAAGAAAAAAATCGGAGAACACAATTAATATTATAATGAACTTACTGCTATGCCAAGCTGTCTCGCAATTCCTTTTATGCTCACATTTTGTTCACACAGAACAACTATTTTAGTTCTCATAAAATCATAAATCATTTTAAAAATTAATGAATAAATCGTAGTCGTTTACTCTTCGCCGTTTTAAGTGAACGTATACATCAAACGTTATAGTTATAACTTGAGGGTATGGATAAATTTTATAAAGACAACGTATGCACAGACGTATGTAAGTAAAATTAATGGATACCCTCAAATTATAACATCTATCGATTAGACATCCCACCTAAAGATAAAATGACTCAGACCATAGTAGATAACAATTTCAACGCAATTCATATGGGCTCGCTGGCTAGTTCGTCAAACTGCCGGTATGAGTATGACGACGTTCGGTGATGCGATGGTTCGAATCTGAGTCGAAACAATGGGTTCTTTTTGAAGTATTCTTTAGATTATTTGTAAGGAATTTAATGTGTAACATTTTAAAACTTGAGGGGTTAGCACATACTGACGCTGTCTGTACATACCTAATAGGTTATACGGGCTGGTGTACGCAACTCCACGTCAATGCGCGTATTTTGCGTACGGGTGGGAAAATCGATCATTCGATCCACCCCAGCTCGTCAAGGAAGGCCAGCAACGCCTTGATGTTACTGACCGTCTCATGTAGGGTACCTGGGTTACCGAAGTACTTTGCCCTGTACGTGGCGACCACCGGGCAGTTTAGAAACACGTGTGCCGCTGTCTCGTCGTCCTCCATGCAGGCCCTGCACAGCGGACTGTCTGTTACTCCTATGACAAAGAGGTGTTTATTGAATGACCCGTGGCCAGTAAAAGCTGCAGTAACTATACGCAGCTTTTGTTTAGTTAGACGGAGAGCCTGTTTCGTGAGGCGGCCATCCAATTTGGGAAGTGCTTCCCTAGCCTGCCTGCAAAAGTAAGTACATACCTATTACGATTTTTTTCAATAATAAAATGCCTCGAATTCACGTAAAGTTTATTCTGCGCTTTAATCGGTAACTACTTGTTCCGGAATTGATTATACGGTGTCAAAGTCTAATGTTATGAGTCCGTGTTCCTCGAAAATAAATGTTTTATTACCTATTATTATTAAACTAACAGTACCTAGATTTTCTTTTCTTACGTCACCCTTAGTACCTCGACATTAAATTAGATACGTTTCCGAAGATTTTGTCATGATGAAAAAGAAAAGAGAAACTTTCTCAAACATGTTTACATAATATAATATATAGTAAAAATACGTATAGATTGTAGAAAACATGTAACTAATTCTGTCCAACTGCTCGATTGTAAAAAACAGGAAAATTCAAGTGGAAAATTTTCGTTAATCGACATTGGGCATTTGTTTTTTTTTTTGGAGTTGTGGATCGTGATCTATAACTGCGATGACAGTATATTTAACTTATATTTCAGTGTAATTTTTAACCTGTCTTTATTATATGATAAAATTATCATCATCATAAGACTTACACAAATACACACCATCAAAACTAGCTCGGATGTTGTCGTTGAGATCTTTTGTATCAGGTTACAGCAACATTACCAAAACTGAGGATAAACTTTCATTATTCAAAGTCAACCTAACGTCTACGTATCGTATATGTAAATAATGTATAGGTGTTAATACATAGATACAGGCTGAAACGTGATTAGGGACAGGAGGACGGGTGATAGTAACCTCATCCAAATGCACCAGCCCGTATATAAATGACCTAGTTATGGCGTTTCAGAAGCACGCAGACGTAGGATAGGTAGGTACTATGACAATAATGTTACTTGCAGACTCGCAGCTTTACGTGTTTACAATCTTAGTTATGCAGACGACAGAGCCGTGTCTTTGTTAAGATATTGGGGGACTAGAGGTATTATAAGATAGCTAGAGTTCTATTAAGTAATAACTTAAAAAAAATCGCGTCATGTCTTGCTAGTTAGATTTCATTTTAATAACGTAAGTTGTAAGCTGACGTAAGTGAAAAATCATAAACTTTATCCAGTAAATTGATGACTAAATGAGTCATGAGTGCTTATTTGAACAGGGTGGCATGGTGAGGTAATACTTTGGTAATATTTACTATGAAACCTGAGAAAGGATGTTATACCTACATGGACATTCCTTATTACATAGCAATTAAGCGCAGAGTGGACTATCACCGCCGCTACTACATGAGATAAACAGTAAAACTATTTCAATTCAAATGATAAATTCATTACAGCCTGTGTAAATGTTCACAGCTACATGACAGTCTTAGAGTAGATGCCGATGCCACGGATTTAAA
Source organism: Luperina nickerlii (assembly GCA_963855955.1). Taxonomy (NCBI): domain Eukaryota; kingdom Metazoa; phylum Arthropoda; class Insecta; order Lepidoptera; family Noctuidae; genus Luperina; species Luperina nickerlii. The sequence goes on from OY979662.1 coordinate 9,259,340, forward strand.
TGTTTTCAGAACCGAGGTCAGGGAATGAAAACAGCGCTGTTTGCCGCTGCAGCGGCGGCGGGCGGTTACAGCGCGAGGCTTGACCGTCGCCACATTGTTTGCATTGCGCCGTTGATCGATCGACTGGAGGACGCTACCGTATACAAACTATAATGTTTATATGTAGGTAAGTATGTACGTAGAGGATAGCCATTTAATTAATTTCGCCTAAGGGAGACATAATATTTTCTACATATAGGTATCCACCGACATTAACTATTTAATTAATAGTCAGGTTAGAGTGGCTCTGAAGCAGTTTTAAAACTGAAACCGAATGTCGATACATTGTTCAGTTTTGCCGATTCGCAATGCTAATTATTCACCAAGGGGATAAAGCAATGTCTTATTCGCGGGCACTATTTTGAATCCTGAACGCAACGAAGAAATCTAGCTCTGAGGCGAAGCGAGAATAATGTTCATACTGAGTGCAGTGAGAGATTCAAGGTCGTCTAAGACAAAGACACCTTTATTCCCAAGAAGAATACTCTCCTCTTCGCACCTACTGCGAGGTAATAAAAACCAATTCGATTAAGTAGTTTATGAAACTGTTAAATAACCGGAGAATACCTAGTTAAGTGCGGTGTCATACACTATTTACCTACCTGACAGGACAGGGTTGTGTTTTATGCGCACTTAACGATGTATCTTTGTAGGTATATGGAATTCCTTATACCCTCGAAGCACCCTAACGGCGGGATAGATTTTAATAGATGAGATAGACTCGTTTAGGTCGCGCGAAGGTTATCAGGCTAAGTTTTGTTTTTATAAAATCAAAATAGCAGATTTTAGACGACAACAAGTAAGGTAATTAAGTAAGGGATTTTTGTAAAAATACAATTTAAAAGAGTGTCCATGAAGCTTCTTGCCCGTTCTTCTCCATAGGTACCTACGCTTTGGAATGGGCAACTAGCTTCACATTTTCTGACTGACCGACTTTTTGACAATTCAAAAGTGCCTGTAAATGGTTTAATTGAAATAAACGCCTTGAGTTTGAGTTTGGTCTTGAAATAAAAAAAAATGTACCATTACTATGTGGGTAACAAAATAAAGGGCTTGAGGAGACGATTCCAAAAACATTCACCTAACAACAATACACACTAAAAGGATTAAAATTAAAATAAAATGACAAAATCAAAACCTGACTGCAACTAACATTCAAAACTAAGCTCACTTTTTAGGGTTCCGTACCAAAATGGTAAAACGGAACCCTTATGGTGAGACTCAATCTGTCTGTCTGTCACAGCTGGATATCTCAAGAACTACTAATGCTATCAACTTGAAATAGTTTTAGATGACGTTTGCCCAACTATTTTGCAAACAAGAAACAACTAAAAATATATGTATATTTTTTGTAACAGGGACTAAAAGAGGGTCTGAAAAATTCGAAGTGGGGCTACTAGGGCATGTGGGGTATCATATGAAAGAGCGCAGTTTTCATTCTCAAATTTTTTTCTTTTTTTTTAGGCCGCATAGTTTTCAGACATATGATGAAAAATGTAAAAAAAAAATACCGTTCTATATATTCCTTATCTACGAAGTTTGCAAAGAGAAAAAACTAAAATTATTCTATGTGATTGACGTTTATGTAAAGATTACGAAAAAAATAAAACGAAGTCTGAATAGCACACTTTTTCAGAAATCATCAACAAATGTTACATGATTTCCACTATCGGTCAAGAGATGGCGCTGACATAAAACTGCAATATTCTACACTGCAGTGCAGTGTTAAAATTCTCTGACGAATATAGGTCTTGCTGATGAAAAATTAAAAAAAAGATGGTACGGAACCCTTGGTGCCCGAGTCCGACTCGCTCTTGTCCGGTTTTTTTAAATAGTCTGAATTGTTCTTGGTCCCAAAATGAACTAAAATTTATTTACCTTAAATTGTCCGTGGTTATTCATCACATCACTCATCAAATCTGAGATTGATTGAACTAAAATAAAATAGGGACCTACTGCCTATCGATTTTTTTTATTTTTTCTATGTAATCTCATGCATTTTCAACAAAAACACAATAAATAATATCGTCAACGAAGTGTCAGCCCAAATCCACCATTCTAACGCGGGGGTATACGCGTCACAGAGCAACCGATCATGTTGTTCATCGACGGCGACGAAACCTATGAAGTGAGAATAAATTTAATATTTTTATACCTCTGGTCGACCTGTCCATTAATAGAAAAAAAGATTTTTTGGTTAATGTTTCCTTATGAGATTTTCATACACTTTTTCTGCCCACTCAGCACGTTAAAAATGGATTTTCATACACTTTTTCGAGCCGCACCCTCTCTGCGCTCGGGATTCTACTCTAGAATCCTTCGTGTACAACTGTAATGACGTACTTTCTGCCTCATTTTAAAAAAAAGTAATAAGGTACCTAATTTCCAGCAGGTAAAAAGTTGTTTTTTTTTGCCTAGTATAGGTAAAGTATTGGAAATTATCTCTACCTACCGCTAATGTGCTGGTTGTTTTTATCGGGTGGAGATGGCCTTTAGTTTTTATACCCTTTCCCCAGCCTTTGCAGTCTTTCAGGCTGAAGACTGAAAGGCAAATAGCGTAAAAAAACACTGGCACTCCGGTAGTGCCGACAGAAGTGAAAACTTGAACAATTACGAGTGTATTTTGTGAATCGTCTTATAAACAAAACACGCGTGTTAAGGTGTGTTCCTTATTTTATAGGGTTTTTTGCAAATCAGGTATGATGACCAAAGTGACTGGTTTATTCTTCTCGTGAAAGGAATTTATTCAGATTTACAAATAAGCACACAGGATAGACTTCAGTTCGTGGTGTTGGTCGCGGCAGTGGTAAGAGAAGCAAGCCGCTCGCATGGAACTCGTCGTCAGTTATATATCCGTGGTTCAGCGCCATCTCGTCGTTGTTGGATGAACTACGTAGTTAGTACGCGAGGCCCTCGTAGTTCTTCCCGATGTGCATAGATGGCGCTGTCCTCAACAACGCGCGTCTTACGTTTTACGTCTTACGAATTTTCGATCAGGGTCACGTGACCTGACGCGAGTTTAGAAGTTTTTACCCATTCCAAAAAAAGTACACAGCGCCGCTAAAGAAGTTTTCACTTCAAAAACTATTCAGCTGCATTTGTTTTCTTTTCGCCGAAGTTTTAACAAGTGTCTTCGAACTCTGTGCAAGTTTAATTAACCTTCAGCATAGATACACGGTGAAAGAGATGTAAGGAATTTTTTTACCATGGATTCAGTACAAATGCTTCTAGACAGTCAAGCGTTCTTTGTCAGCTTTTAAAAAAAACATTATTATAAAGTGAAAAATAACTCGAGTTTCGTCCTTTTTTAAAGTCGCTTAAAAAAGAAAATCAGCCTTTCCATTACAGAAGCCCAATACCTACCTACACGATCAAATTGTAAGAGCAGATTTTTTTTAAACATGAAATACAGCGATTTCCCTGTGTGTTTCACATTAAATATGATGAATGGTTTTATTTCTGTAAGTATGTTTGTACAAATACTTTTACACCAATAAACTAAAAATTAGATGATGTCGGTGCATACAGACTTCAAAGACTTGTCTCTTTTCCAGCGCAGCCTATGCAGTAATCTTATTTCTACATTTTGAGGAAACGTAGAGAATCATTGTAACTTCTTTGCAATACACGTTTGAGGTCATACGAATAACAAAAACCAACAATGTTAGTTTTTGATCTTCGTCCGTGATATATTTCAGGTATTCTCCAGCCCGCCCGCACCTCTAGGAGACACCATCTTCCGCATATTGTTATTAAGGCATCTGTAAAAAAACATCTTAATTTATCGTATTCTTGGAATAACACCACAGGTTATATGACCATCTCCCCCGCAAAAAAATAAGGCTTCCGACTGTACAGAAGAGATGGCCAGACCTATAAAAAATGGATCAACATTCGTTACACGTTTTTAGGTCAGCATAAGGGAAAAGTTAATTAGTTCACAGTAAAAGTACAAAAGCAATTTTTTCCAAACCTTTTTGGGACCACATACCTACATACCAGGCCACTCAGAAAGTATTGCGAAAAAAAGTTTTTATGTATGAGAGACTGATCTATTTTGAAAATATTATTATTTGTAAGTAAAAATAGGTATGTTCTAATTTCAAAATTTCTCTCCACATTGTTTGCGAGCTAATTTAAATTATCGTGTCTCATTAAAAAATGGATCTGCACCGGGAACTTCTCGGGCTATGATTTTTTACACAGATTTAAGTCTGCGAATCCGGACGAATCGTACGATAGACTTCAAATGGCATTCATGGATGAAGGCCCTTCTAAGGCAACCACGTATCGTTGGTATAACGAATTCAAGCGCGGTTGACTAACTTTGGGGGATGAAGAAAGAAGTGGTCGCTTTTTGACGGCTGTTACGGAAGATAACGTGCTATCAGTGAAAAATCTAATCCAAGACATAGGGAGTTACGTATCAAGAGATTCACCACATACCGCAGGTTAGATCGGGAAGCCTTCACGAAATTCTACACGTGCATCTACGCGTGAGGATAGTTTCACGCTGGGTGCCGCACAACCTCACCGATGCTCAGAAGCAGGCCGGGGTGGAATGGTGCCGTGATATGATAAACAAATTTGAAGCAAGCTCGTCTCGGCGTGTTTACGACGTCAAATTACACGTGATGAGTCTTGGGTTTATCAATACGATCGCCAAGTCAAGCGCCAGTCGACGGTTTGGGTTAGAAGTAAAGCGAAAACACAAGGCTCCGCGGGCTACTGCTCCACCAGTCGTATTTTTTTTATTGGCCACCTCATATTTTTTACCTCTCGCTAGGAGATGCGCTGTTGTCTAAGTATCTCTAAAAGCTTATGGGTAACCCTTTCACGCATAAGATTGAGAAAAAGTTGATGTCTACTCATAGACAGATAGAAACTTAAAGCAACATCCAGTAACATCCAGTTTACTAGGACCCCTCATATTTAAGGGGTCCTAGTAGATGTCCCTGTAGTAGATGGTTATATTTGGTATTCCAAATATGGCCATCGTCAACACGACGTACAGACGCCAGCACATCAAGCTACCCGATACTGTCAAATTTTCCCAATCGACTTTGAACTTAATTTAGCCATAAAGTTGAAAATCTATTAAAGAAATTTGACAGATTAGCTTGATGTGCTGGCGTCTGTACATACTGAAACTACCAATATTGCATTTACTAGATAACTTGTTTACTTAAAGCTTCTCGGTTGAGTGCATTCTATCGAAATCACATTTGATCGAAATTGCTGTAGCGGCGGCGGCAGTCGGCAGGCGCTCACACCACCAGATTAGCTTACCTGCAGCAACTACCCCGATAATTGAGCACTGGACCGTAGCATCCCATGCCCTGTCAATTAGCGACGAGCATCGCCCGTCCAGCAGCATGTTTACATGGAAGGCAAATAAACGTTATAATATGCCAACGTGTAACCTCGAAGAGGAATTTTAAAATTTAAAATCATTTTTAGGACTTATAATTATATTATAGGAAAAACTGAAACTGAAAATTACTGTCACCGAGTCACAAATATTGTAAGTGTGAATAAATAAATATAGCAGAAAACAAAGCACATCGCATGGAAACTGTTCACTTAAACTTTTCAACATCTCTATTGCAGCAAGTCAAAATATATAGAGGAGATTCATCTTACAGCGCGGAACGCAATGTTATAAAAATTTTAAAACAATATATTGTGGAGATATTAAAATAACTGCTATACCGAACAGTTTCGCCAGGCAATGCATAACACATGTTGTTTTCAAGAATTGTGTTTGTTGACTTTTATCTAAAATTAGTTTCGCAGAAAAAGATCGCAAACATTTAGTCCACTACTGAATCAAAATGCGCATAATTTAGTCTTTCTAGATGCACACACGACATTAATACGTGAGTCAAGCTCCCACTTGACCTATTTTAGAACGGGTGATCTCAATGAATGCTCCGTTTTCAACATAAAAATGTTGCGAAAGCCTACACCAACCCAATCATCTATTTATGGATATATTTTAAAACACGACAAATTCGCCCGTACTTTAGGATTACGATAGATTTCATACAGTCGTGCGTAGTTTTGTGAGCCTTTCGGGCGAACACCGTATCTTTGATCAATTCAGCAAATGCGCATGATCTCTATCATGTAGGTACCTACTTGATTTTGGTGAAAACTCAGAACGCTAAGAAATTACAGGCAAAAAACAAAAAGGAAATCGAACGAAAAACTAGACCAACTGATAACCAAGTTTAACAAGAAAGCACTTTTCCAATTTCTTTGAATCTTAAAAGAGACAGTTTTTAAGAAACAAACTAATCATTGATAATTTCTTCATGCTTTATCGCAGATTCGCAGTCAGTCAAAGATGAGTGATTTTTTTACAAGCTTTATTTTTCTTGATTGTTCCTTGACACTTATTTCAAATAGGTAAAACCTTACCTAGATATTTTATTCTTCAACATTCTTCTAATAGTCTTTCTTTTATATATAGTAGGAATAAGTAGTACCTAAGTGACCTAGTTCGTGCTTATCGGACATTGTGTGTTAATACGATATCAACCAACGTCTGAATCGGTTTGAGCGAGTATGGCCGTGATGCATTCACTTGTTCTAGAGAATATCTCAGCTGACGTGACGTTACGCTGATTTCGCTAACAGAACATTGATGTTTTTAAAACATTTCTATGGGGATAGTAGCCTTATCCCAATTTATTTGGGGTCATGCGAAACGTTTTTCGCTTCCATATATATAGCCATCCTAAATGCTATTACCCGTCATCTCAGAATTTACTGAATAGTTTATTTGCATTCCACAATCTTTGCTTAGATGGTAACTTAAAATTATATGTGACCATTGTGGACCCTGTCGGGCACAGCAATATAGTAGGAAAGAGGAAGTTAGCATATTACTTTTTTTAATATATGTAGGTTTCTGAACTAATACTTATTAAATATAATAGCACTTATAATTTGTCGTTTAAATATTCGTCTGTTTCGAGGTTCACCAAAATCAAGGTGATGGTTTTGGTAAGTATTGAATTAAGTTCTTAAAGTTCTTTTGACTTGAGATTAGTTGAGAAAAGTCATCCGCGAATAAAAGACATGGTTCCTCTATGGTTTTCGTTAAGTCATATTATAATATACCTATATCAGAAATAAGAGACATCCTATTACACTTTCTTGAGGTATTGAGGCGCTAATTGATTTGCTGTTGGATCGGACTTTTTCTATTTCCTTGTACTGGTGATTATATTTATTTTATATTGAATTCTGTTTCCATTGTTTTTATTTTCTGTTCTTTAAGCAGGATACAAATCAATTCATGTACTTTTCTGCGATTACCTATTCCGTGTAATTTATTAAGCAATTTAATATTGTTTTATACTTTGTCATGTCTAGTATTATACCTACTGCATATTTTTTATTGGATATATGTATTTATAAAATGCCAAAGTTGTTGAATGGTTTTTGCGAAAACCGTTTTGGCATTCATCAAATACATACTTTTATATTTTTCGCAGTATCTATTTGAATATCCGGCCGCATAATGGCGAATTTTAAAGATTTTTGAGGCTGGTGGCAATAGAGCTATTGGGCTGTAATTGTTTGGAACGGTTTTTAAACTTTTCTTCTGGATCGGTTTAATTAGCTATTTTTTTAATAGATCAGGAAAGGCACTTTCTAGAAATGATTTACTTCTTATAATATCATCTTTCTCACTATCCACCTCTTCTTTAATTGGTCTTCAAATTTCTTCACAGCCATCCATCCATCACTTTTGATCACTCTCATGCCCAAAAAGAAACCTGAAATATCTACCTTCCACCATCTTTTGGCCAATATGTTCCTTTGGAGAACCGAATCTATAGCACGTGTATAAGGCTATCGCTCAGTCATTTTTCTAGTAAAGTGTAAATGTGCGAAAGCGCATCGAGCTAATGTCCGAGGACAAGTATAGGGTAATAGAGTGGCTTAAGTATGCAGCAGTATGACATTTAAGAACTTCCAGTGCCTCCTGGTGCTTCCTACTGTAGTTGTTAGGTTTAAATAAGTTGCAGATTTGATAATATAGATGAGGAGCTAGAGCATCAATCATCTCATTCTTAACGTTATCTTCATCATGGTCATTGGCCGTCAAAATACAAAGAAGAGGAACAACCACCGAACCTTGGGTTACACCTATGCGAGTATAATACGGAGACTGGTACAATCCTAATCTAACAAATTACTGTCAATTCCGCAAATAATCAAGAAGCCGTAGAGGCCCTGAAGCAACACCTATCGCACTGAACTTTGGCATCAGGACAGTATTGCCATGTCGCAACAAGATGTTCTGGGTTGTAACTTTTTTAAATATTGTTATGTTGTGTGTTGTTGGGAGAGTGCATTGTTTTGTAAGGTTGTTTAGTAATGCAAAATGTGCGGGTATGGGGGGGGCCTGATGGCGGCAGCGGCATGCGCGGGAGTGGGGCGCTTGGAGGAGGCATGCGGGAGTGCGCTCGGCTCGAAATAACCCGTCGTATTTCGGTCGCACGCCCCCCGCACCGCCCTCGCAGCGCCGCCGGCGCAGCGCGCGCTTCTCGCACTCCGCACTATCCGCTAACTATTCGCAATCGACCGACGTCTTGGTTGTTGGACTTGGGTTATAATGACTTGACTTCTGCTAAATGAACCCGTGTACTAGTATAAGTTTTTCGCAGTGGCGTATTTATTTCTTAATACACGAGCGCCGAAACGAGGATTGTTTTACGATAAGGACTAGAAGCGTCGAGTGAGAGTTTTTTGTGCGTTGTGCTGCAGTGGCGGCAAAATGGAGAAGCAGTCGCGGTGGTCGGAGCAGCGCTCCGAGCAGCGCTCCGAACAGCGCTCCGAGCGGCGCGAGCAAGTGGTGCAGCAGCGCACCGAGCAACACCACTACACGCGCCAGATGCTCTCGCAGCAAGGTAGGTCCACTGTGCTACCTACCCATGTCACTCAATATCTGTGTACACACAATACCATAATCATGGCACCTTAAATAAATCTAACCAATTTATGATAATAATAGTCACTGCTAATGCGAATATTATTTTGATGTATCATGATCCTGAAATTCATCACATAATTACTTGTACCGTGGAGTGGCGGCGGGCGCGAGGCTGCGCGCGCGGCGCCCACGCGCGCGCCCCAGAATAGCCGCACTATCTCGCTCGCGGTGGAAAAGCGCTATGCACAAATAAAGTTACGCACCAGGAAGAAACTAAAGACACTCGCAAGCGGGTCGCCTCGCGCGACGCCTTGCCGGTCGGGAGCCTCGGCGCCCCGACATGACCCATTTAATTATGCTTCATTTGTATGTTCGAAAAACTACCATCTGTAAAATGATTTTCCTATCTCGCCCTATGTGCAATAAAAATGCAGCGAATTGCCTATAATATAAATATGAAGGATGACAAGTGAACTCACAGCTGTTAAGTCGGAATTTAGCTGCTGCTACGACCCCGAAGCAATTCTTTTATGCAATATCTTAAATGGGCACCAGATCGTTGTAACCGCGACGTGAGTTCGCTCGTCCCTCCATTATGGTTGCACCGCGAACTTGTTTTAGCATTAAGAACTTGTTTACTTATAAGGCGCAAAGACTTATCCTTATATGGAATCTGAACAAATATGTTTCCATTCAAGGATTATTTTTTACCCAACATTTACACGAAGTAACCAATTACTCACATGGTATACTAAACCTCAGCAATCAAACAAGATTGATTGACTCTAACGCTGTATTTTTAAAATGAAGTTTGCATGGTAGATTGTATGATAATCCCGAGTTATTTGTTGTGTAAAGATGTTTAATTAGATCGAGATAAACTTAGTGTTGACGTGACACATAAGCTGCGGGATGTTAAAGTTGCACAATATTTTCAGACTTCCAGAAATATAAAATGAAAACAGCTCATCTTGAAATTCGATTACCGCCTTACAGCTTATTTTTTTTTTATTGCGCGTTATATCGGCAGTTCTTTGTATTTTTGCTTCGAGATTTGGCATCATCACAAGAATTCTATTTTTTCTAGTTCGGAGAATTTTAGCAGATTTTAATAATCAGTTTAGATACAAAGTGGAAAACATGTTTTTTTTAATGAAATATATCGCTGTAAGAAATGCGAGTGAATCGTAATTGAAGTAGTAAACGAGGAGACACATCATCGGCAGTTGTTCAAACTAAAAGCCGCATTTAGCATTAAATTATGTAAAACTGTAATAGTGGGTAGGTATACACGCTATCACTGAGACACGTGCGTGACTCACAGGCTCGCAGGTGAAATACTTCATGAATACCACGTTGTATAATATCACTACAATCAATCGATCAACGTGCACTGCTCGCACTAATTAGTAGCACCATAAAAATGTCAAAAGCTTTCCAAACGTAAATAATTAATAATAAATTTCATAGTGATAATTAGTAGGTACACGTAATTTAAGTTCTAGCCAGGAATCGCGTTTCACACTCAGACGTACAATGTAAACACAATGTTCACGTTAAAAGAAACCTTACCAACATTCAAATATGAGGTTTGAGGTAACTTTATTCCACTAATGAATATATTCACTTACAATATCGATAAAATATCTACACTAATATTATAAAGAGGAAAGATTTGTATTTTTGTAGTTTTGTGTGTATGTTTGTAATGAATAAACACAAAAAATACTGAGCCGATTTAAAAAAATTCTTTCACCATTAAGGGATCCTTACTAAAACTTTAGTAACGTAACCCAAGGTGTAAAAAAATGCCATAAAACATCTTTCGTCGCATGCGCTGCGGAAAATATTCATGATAGTACAAAAAAAAGTATGTTCTACAATATTAAAGAACATATCAATAACTACAAAAAACTTCGCGATATTATATGTCCATTATGTCACAATAACCACTTTTTACATTTTAAAAGTTAATAGAAATACCGACCAAAATTAGACCATGTCATTCATACTTCTGTTTAATTCCTTATCCAAATAAATCATATTGTTTTCAAGACTGTTTCAATTCATGTAGATTGCTTTTTGAATTGTACAACTCGGCTATTCCATTCAATAGATATTACGAATTTAATAAGTCATAGAAATAGAAACAGGACCGATTTGAAAAATTATTTCTCCATTAGGATCCTACATTATCCCTGATGAACATAGCCGATAGAATATTTTCAAAAAGTTAGGGATCCATATGAAAACTTTGATAATGTAACCCAAGGGTGTGAAAATAATACCAAAAAATCCTTCTATCGCGTACGCTGCGGAAACCATTGCAAATAGAGTAAAGTAAAATATCTACAAAAAAAACGATACCATATGTCTAACTATTACAGTTTTGTTACAATAACTACTTTTTCGTGTTAAAATTTGCAATAGTAACGCCGCGCCGCCGTTACAAACTAGGCCACATTATTCGTACCTTGGTATTAATCCTTATATCCAAATACTTAAATCACTTCGTATTCAAGGCTATATCAGTACCTGTACCATACATAACCACCAATTACATTAATCGTGTAATTTAAGTAACATTATCCACTTTTTAAATCTTTGTTAATTCAGCAACCGTCCGTCTTGATATTGTCTCTCTGGAATTTTTTTTTTTGTTAAATTCCAATAAGTACCCGTGCGAAGCCGGGGCGGGCCGCTAGTATATAATATATATAAATATAATGTGGGCAATATAATTTAAAGCTCGAGGTAACATATCAATAAAAAGTGAAGTAGGTAAGCGAGTCTCCTCGACCCATAATAAGTCCATACTATATGAGTGCAGCAGACGTAACGGGCGTGGCATTGCAAGTTTTTGCTCCGATCGCTTTAATTATCGGTTTTCTATTTCGACGTACGACTGAGAACTGTAGAATAATAGCGTCATTAGAGTATGACGTGAAAAACGCCGGTAAAATGCCATCAAGCGACGTTTTCACTCTTTCTTCGCGACCGACACGTTCAATAGAAACGGCATTAAATACCTATCTGTTCGTGAATCACATTCACTTTTTACAACTGAACAAGCAGTAGTATGAATGTGATGACTGAATGGATGCAATCGATGATTTCATTCAGAAGTACCTATGTTAACATTAAATGTGACGTTGCTTTAACGAGAACAAAATGTAACGGGTATGCGTTGTAGACGTAGTTCGGTACATCCTAGTGAGTAGTTCAGTAGAATGGAATTATAAAAGAGCGCGTCTCGGCCAACGGTCGGCGCCACAGCTAGATGATCATCTCGATGTGTTGGTGTGCTGGCGTGCTCCGTCTTGCGCGTAGCTAGAACGTGCTCACCAGCCATTATAACGTAACATGTTAACTGTAGCGCGTCGCGGTGCCTGGTGCTGCCGGCTGCTCACTGCTCGCCACTCCACGAGAAAACAATATATACCTACGCAACTAAAACAATTAAGAATGTACCTTCACTAAACACACCGTGTTGAGACATTTTAAAGATAGGAAACATTATATATTAAAAAAAAACAAAACAAAAGATGAGAAATAAATTAACCATACTTTCTTCCATAGCTATCAATCTAGGAATGACATTTAATCCATCCATATTTATATATCTACCTACCATAAATTATTTAGATAACATATCTACATACATCACGAGAAAAATTTCCAACGTTAATGAGAAAATAATATTCGCATGGATCGATGTCTTCAATTTCCATCCCGCGATATAGTGATTTAAATTTCACAACGAAAGCGCAAGTTAATACTTTCGACCACGCTGACTCTCAGAGCTGGGAACAAAAGTCGATAAGAAATTATTCACGACGAACACTTCTTTGAACAGCTGATTCACTAACAAAGCATTAGAAAACACTTCTTGCTCAAATGGTCATTGTTTAATACAATGCGATCACTTCATAGTATGATATGCCGTGAATTTTCTTACTAACGATTATATAGGCACGGATGTTAGCTGACACGCAGATAAGTCACGATTCGTGAACTATTCGAAAGCTCTGGAGTCACACACAACACCACAGCCCACATTGGAGATAATGAAATCATGGTCTGTGTCGAGTTCAGCGTTCGCAAATAATATGTAACATTAAAATGGCCGAGACAACACTCACTGCTCGTAGCGCACTTACTTTTACCGCTGTTATCTCCAAATTTATTATCTGAGTGAACAGTTAAAAACGTAGCAGTCGAGACTACTTTCGCTCCGGTCCATAACGATTTGCTTATAGAATAACTCGGTGCGTTAAGTTTCTTATCATTATAATTATAATAGGTGGTTCAAATAACCATGGGATGCTGACATGGTTACAGTTTTTGAACACAATTCCCTCTTTACTTGAAACAAATAGTCCGAACAGGAAAAACAATATTACTAATTAGCTTTCAGAAATGCATATTACCTTTTCATTTATATACATGGTTATAATGTTATTATGTATTACTTATTAATCACTCGAGAATCATCTGTCATTTTCTATTTGATTCATTATTATGTTATGGACGATCATTCGATCATAGTTTACTATACCATAAATATTATTACTTTAATAGGCTACAGCAATAGCGATTTCATTAGCTTTTCTGTTTTTTTTGATGAAGTGTTATTGATTTGGCTTGCAATAGAGCGTGTGATGTATAGACGAGTAATATTATGACTTAATAATTAATGGGAACTAAAGACATCTATGTCAAATCTTTATCTTCACCTGCACCTTATACTTCGGTGTTGTCACTTTTCCTGAAACTGAAAGAATAAAGCTTCAGAAGCACTGTCATAGTGAAACTTAGGGTCATCAATCATGTTCTAACGATCATAAGGTATCGAGAAAGGCTTTTAATACCTAACTACTGTATCTCGACGATACGTTTGTTCACTGATTTATTATTAGATGAGCTTTGTGGCATTTTCTCTCCATTCTATAGCGGTAATTACGACAGTAAATCAATATAAATTGCTGTTCTTTTTAACTCACAAGCAGTAGAAAAACATTTTTTTTTTTGTTATAAAGGTACGTTATACTTAAGTAAATGTAAAAAATCCCAATAGTTCTAATACGATTATATCTCCGAAATAAATGGTAATTTTATAATACCCCTAGCTGTATAGTCGTGCATGAAGACAGACTTCGCTTTCTCCATTTATAGATAAATTATGATTGTATTTATTTTTACCACTAACAGTCTTTAAACAAACTTAAATATTGCAGTAGCCATAGTAAAGTATAATGCAAAAATTTGTATACTTTGAGCTGCGTAACATTGCATAAATTCTTTAAGAAGAAGCTCAGAGGTTTCAACGTTTAAGAATATAAATTGCATGGAAAAATGAAGAGAAAGAACATCTTTAATAACGGAAAGAAAATAACATTGCAGGTAAAAAGTAATGCAGTTTATGCATAGTTAAAAGGGATAAACCTTGGATGCCTAGAAATTATTAATTCATTTAATACTTTGAATGTTATGAAGTTTGTATAGATTTAAACATAAAGCTAGCTGCATTTTAATTACCGGCTTAATTCTACTAAAGCGCTTCTAAATTGAACAGAATAGAATTTGAAGTGGCCTACACCAAAAGTATTTGAAACATTTGATTAGGTATATCTTTTGTTCGCAAAAGCAAGCTCGTTCCAAGTTCCAATACATTTTTTGTTATATGCACGTCATCGTTAAGTTTGTGACTTGGTTCGCGGGCCGCGGTCACCACGATCCAAGTTATACATACTCGTAGAACTAAAGAACTGACCGCGGTGCCGGCGCCGGCCGGTATGTTGGTCCTACACTTATACCCGTATTCACAAACATTACTATGAGGTGTCACAGTGCGGGCGGACGCATAGGGTTCCAAAAACATATTCATAGACAATACTTGAGTGGCGATCGGCACTATGCGTCCCTTAATGTTTATGAATTTAAAGGCTTGTCATTATGGAACCCAATGAGAAATGCCTTACTTCGCATATTATTGCTACTTTATTTAGACAAGTATTGTTGTGAATACTGGTGTAAGCGATCAAAACGCTAGAAATGATAACAATAAGCTTACACCATTCTTGGCTTAAGTAGAGAGATTTCATTTTCTATCGAATGGTGCTTCTTTTTCGGCACGCCACTATTTAAAGTTACTTGTTTAAGAATTAACATAGGCCAATATTAGACCTGAGGGGCAATTCTACTAATTTTAACAACGTTCACAGTCTGATCTCAGTCTCAATCTGTCAAAAAATACTTCAAATTTCCCTACATTTTGACAAGTTTTTGACATTTCTTTGTCGCTGAGATGAGACTGCGACTAGATTTTGAACGTTTTAAATTACGAGAATTGGCCTTCAGATTTTAATAATACTTAACTGTATTAATTATCTGTATAAAAACATTAATTTAAATCCCAGTTTAAGTTGAATAGGTACCTACACATTAACTTAATTACGATTGATAATTAATTGGTATGTTGCGGTTTGCAAGTACAAACAATATAATTAATTAATTTCCCAACGAAGCAGCTCAACATGTTTCCATAATAAATTATAATACGTTATTTTTAGTATTCTCTCTTGATTGCTTACAAATTGGATGGTGGCGTTATTATGTAAAATTATAAAGTTCTTTAATTTATAATAATCGCTTCTAAGGGCAGGAGAATGATTATAATGATTTCTATTGTTCAGTCTCGGCAGTTGTAGTTGCCTTATGAATAAATAAATTAATTAAGTGCCTACATACTGAACATAACAATTGCAAAATGTCCAGCGATCTCTTTTTATTACGTGTTTTTACGTACTTTTACAAAGCTTCATAGAATAATCAGAAACTGTAAATTTTTTAATTAAATGTCACTATTTCTTGCGATTGATTGTCTTGTAACATTTTTCTTAATGATGTGAGCAGTGGTCGTAAGTGGCTCAACAAGTTTTCTTCTCCCCAATTGTGAAAACAATTCCTTTTCACACTAAACTCAAGAAAATGGGACAAGTTAGCATTTTTCAGACTGTTTCATATAGAATATTGATGACTTACTTCCATTTCATGCTACTAAAAAGGCTTAGGTACTTAATTACGAATTTGCCGCATTTTACGGAACTAATCAAAGAACTATAAAAGGCGTCGAATAAAAATAGCAGCAGAAATGTTGTGTAGGCTTAGCTAGCTCTAAATCAGGGATTTCTACTAACGGTAAAGGGCGATCATGAAAATAGAAAATTATCAGTACGTATGTACACCCACACAATTGACTTGTTTTTGTGGTTCATTCATTAAACTAATGGTAACGCCGAACTTCTCTAATTAGTAGAGTTAGAGTTATTAAGAGGAAATGCGGTCGGAAAGGCTTCTGAAAAAGCCTAAGTAAAAAGTCATAATTCGAGGTTTGGCTCTCGCCTATTTCCTCCTCCAATATTGGACCAATTTAAAAGATATTTCATAAACTGAATAAGAAGGATATATACTGTGTCCCTATGTTTTCCTTTCTTTATTAATAGTTGTCAAATTTGTACACTAGGCCTCTGTTGACAGCGGTTTAAATCGGCATTTTTTGAGGGTTGTAGTGCTTATAAAAATATTGTATCATCAGAAAGGAAAACATAGGGACATACAAGTAGTTAATATTTATTATTCTGTAAAAATCATTGTTTTATGGTCATTAACCAGAAAGAAAACAGACGAGAGCGTTTCTATGGAAAAAAGACCACCCGCATTTCCTATTAAGGTGAAAAATTTGAAGTGTTTTTTTTGTCTAGAGAAAAATCGACGATAAATACTTATCTACAAGAATTCTCATCGATAAGTATCGAATTATTATTATCATCAAATAAGGTTAAGAAGGCAGTATAATAAAATTAACCCTTTATTGACAGTATTCTTGAGCTAAAGATAACCTACCTGTTTAAGTAAATAAGTAGTGTCTTATTATCTAATTAAATGATATTTATGATTTATATCTACCGTAATATTATAAAGAGGAAAGATTTGTATTTTTGTGTGTATGTTTGTAACGAATAAACTCAAAAAATACTGTGCCGATTTAAAAATTCTCTCATCATTAGAAAGCTACATTCACCCTGAATAACATAGGCTATATTTATTGCTACAAAAGATTAGGGATCCTTACTGAAACTTTAGTAACGTAACCCAAGGTGTAAAAAAATGCCATAAAACATCTTTCGTCGCATGCACTGCGGAAACTATTCATGATAGAACAAAAGTATGTTCTACAATATTAAAGAACATATCAATAACTACAAAAAACTTCGCGATATTATATGTCCAACAATTATCGTTATGTCACAATAACCACTTTTTACATTTTAAAAGTTAATAGAAATACCGACTAAAATTAGACCATGTTATTCATGCTTCTGTTTAAATCCTTATCCAAATAAATCATATTGTTTTCAAGACTGTTTCAATTCATGTAGATTGCTTTTTGAATTGTACAAATCGGCTATTCCATTCAATAGATTTTACGAATTTAATAAGTCATAGAAATAGAAACTGGACCGATTTGAAAAATTATTTCTCCATTAGGATCCTACATTATCCCTGATGAACATAGACGATAGAATATTTTCAAAAAGTTAGGGATCTGTATGAAAACTTTGATAATGTAACCCAAGGTGTGAAAAAAATACTTACCAAAAAGTCCTTCTACCGCGTACGCTGCGGAAACCATTGACAATAGAGCAAAGTGAAGTAGTACAGTTTTATAGAGGACATCAATATCTACAAAAAATCGATACCATATGTCTAACTATTACAGTTTTGTTACAATAACTACTTTTTCGTGTTAAAATATGCAATAGTAACGCCGCGCCGTTACAAACTAGGCCACATTATTCGTACCTTGGTATTAATCCTTATATCCAAATACTTAAATCACTTCGTATTCAAGGCTATATCAGTACCTGTACCATACATAACCACCAATTACATTAATCGTGTAATTTAAGTAGCATTATTCACTTTTTAAATCTTTGTTAATTCAGCAACCGTCCGACTTGATGTCTCTCTGGATTTTTTTTTTGTTAAATGTTAGTAACAACCCGTGCGAAGCCGGGGCGGGCCGCTAGTTATGTATAAAAAAACAAAGTTAGGTACTAACTGCTTCTTACGACGGTCTGTCAATGACTTCGATTTGCTAAGATTCGGTACCTGAAAGACCAAACAACGTAAAAATTAGCTAACATAGGCTGTCAAACTCATGCTACTGTGATTGGCTGACTGAAATATCAACAACCAATCAAATCACTTGACACGCGTTTGATTGTGACATGTGGTTGATTAGGTTTAGTTGATTGGCAGTTTATTGATGATTGATACTAAACAGCTTTACTAAGGCACAAAGGTTATACATACACGCCGTTTAAAATTAAATACCCTCATTTTAATAAATTATAGTCCACCGTACAAGCGATTACTAAAACAGGGCGTTTAAAAAGGCCACTTACAAGGCAAACAAGAAGTATAAATAAAAATGATTAAATTAATTGGTATTAAGAAGCGGCCCGCAATTTCTTTTACGCGCAGCAAGTAGCGGGGCTGGCAATTATATCGACCATAATAACTTTGATCGTTGCCCGAGATAGCAATAAGAAAAACATGAAATTTAAAATTGGCTGAATTATTAATATACGCAAAAAATGGAAGCGGAGATGGTCTAGTATTAGTAGACAAGATATGAGGGGAAATAATTTGTTCGCAAGTAAAGCATGTGTAGTCGTTTGTGTAAAGTAAATACGTAGATAAGTACTTTCAGGGAAAATCAAAAGTGATTTTCTTGTAGATAAACTATCAAGCAAAAGTGTGAAATATTTACCTCCATATCATAATTTGATGTGTTCGCAGATACCTATCTTCTTACTCAAAATCTTATGATTTCTATACAAATATGAGGCTCTAGATCTATCTAGGAGAAAAATATATGTATACTTACCTAAAAACAGACGAATTAACAAATCTTGGAGTACATATTGAAAAGTACTGCTCGAGCTTTAGAAATCTCAGCCTCCCATACAATTCCGTTCATTATTAGTTTATTACAATATCTGGGTTGAATCATCGAAGAAATGTCAACTCGAAATAAATAAATTACATTGTACCGCATTTAGGTAATCCAAATTGGTGCCTGAAAAGTCGAAAACGCATTTAAACTTGGTCCATAGACACATAGTCCATCAATCAGTCCCTTGCCTATGTCGGCTACGGTGACTGTTTGTGATGACTATAGGTTACGATATGTAGTACATAAATAATGCATTATGATTGTGGAACATCACGTTTAGTGTGTAGATTAGTGAGTAGACTATACAAGGTAGAGACGTTCTTAGTCTGCACCCAAAATTCAATCAAATATATCCAATAGTTTAGTTACTATATAGCTAGTCAAACATTGGCAAAATCCATTGCCGGCCCATCACTACTATTGAATTTGTTCTGAATTAAAAAAAAAAACCTTTTTTTTTTCAATGTTAGGATTTTTGACAACCAGTACAGTGGGTATTGTGACTGTTACTGGCGACCTTATTTAGTGTAATGTCAACAGTATACTTATGGTAATAAATTGTGCAAATAAATAAATAAAATGAACAAATTTGATATGTAGTTCCTAAATACTTCTATGCACTAGTATTTCCAATGTTTTCATTTATTGTCTTATTGTCATCTGCACATTGCTTATCATAACTATGCTAAACTACTACTACTTTGTTTCTATTTTAATTAATGTAATTGATATTGTACCGTTTTAATTAACTATAAATAAATAATAACCTACCTATATATTATTATACTTGTAACCAATGGTTTTCTAGAAAGGCGCGTGTAAGTTTATAAACCAAATTAAAATCGTACGTTTCATATTACTCGAGTGTATGATTCATAATGAGGGCCAGTGACCATATGGTGCGGACTGGGTCAGGTTTGGCTGTGGTCCGACTGCGGTCGGGTTTACGCTGGCGCCTCTTTCGGTCGTGTCAATGTAACAATACAATATTACCGTGAAACACTCATTCAAGACACCTGTAAAAGGTTTACCAAGAATGCCTCCCTGTCAATATCCTTCAAGCCAAAAGATTAATGTAGCTCTGTATGATCAAACCACGATTGTCATTGTTTGACAGTTGTTTGACTTTGCAATAATACGGTAAAATGACGTAATTATTTTCTCTGACTGTAACTATCAAGATTGAACATCTGCATCTGGCAAAAGTCCAAAACATTTGTCATTGACATTTTTTTGTGAACGAAATAGCGGTGGAAGTGGGTTTTCGGATTCTGAACGCGATAGCTGTCACACGTGTCAGAGAGATTAAATTTTTTCTTTTAGTGGATTTTAGGTTTAGATATAATTAATTTTCCTTCTTTTCTGCGCAGGAATATCCGCTGGCTGTCCAGTATGGACCCTCATCCTCCACCTGATCCCCCTGACCCTCCAGACCCCATTTCATTGTATGGTAAGCGTAGGTTGGTTGACGCAGAAAAAACAAATGATGTGGTTTTTGCAAAAAAAACAATAATAGATAAGGAGATGGCCGTTGCATCTATCCAAACAATTTATGTCCACCCGAATCTAGTGGTGGGCGTAAAAGCGTATAATGCCTTAGACAAAGGCCCATATATTGTCCACGTTTCAAGATCCGAACCGGATCCTTCAGCTGGGACGACTATTCGTCCTATTAAGTTTGGTAAATTTCTATATTCCAATAAATTAGTAATATAAGTACTGATGGGGTGAAAAGAGTAGGCAGGAATAAGATCTCGGTCGAGTTCACGTCTGGTGTTGCGGCCAACAAGTTTCTGGACAACCCTATTCTATAATCATATAAATATGAGGTAACTATCCCTTCCTACAATATTACAAAAATGGGTATTGTTCGTCATGTGCCAGTTGACATGTCGATGGATGAGTTTGTTGAGTCTGTGGTCCTCCCTGATGGGTGTGGAATTATTTTAAAAGCTCGCAGGCTTAATCGTAAGTTACGAGAGGACGGTAAGTCCACTTGGGTCCCTACCCAAACTATAGTTATTACATTCCAAGGCCAAGTCCTTCCTCTAAGGATTTTTTCATACCATACTTCTTTGCCCGTTGAGGTTTATCAATACCCCACTATCCAATGCCAAAATTGTTGTCGCTTTGGCCATGTGAAAGTTCAATGCCGGTCTAAGCCAAGATGTTATCGATGTTCGCAACCTCACTCCGGTGACAGTTGTGAAGTTATTGAGTCTAGCGCTTCCTGTATTCACTGTTTGGGTAATCATTTTGCTTTTAGTGGTAATTGTCCTGAGCTGGGGAGACAGAAATCCATTAAGCTTCGCATGGCACAAGAAAACCTTTCATATGAAGAGGCATCAAGGTCTCATCCTAAAGTTTCAAAATTATACTCCGAGGTTTCTCAAAATGTTTCTCCTTCTCAGTCTACTTTCTATTCTTCGCAACCGGATCCTAGTCTTTCCAGTCTTCCTCCTTCTGTATCTTACAGTAAAACTGTCTTCTCTTCTCCTCGTCCCAAAGCACCCTTAGGTAAATCATATGACAAGGCTGCCCACCATTCCATTGTTGCTGATGAACCCTCATCTCTTCCCAACGGTTTTGCCCTTTCTTCTCAGAATCTTCCCTCTTCAAGTTCTCCTCAAGAGGATAATCTTCTGGAATTACTTTTGTCTCTTTTTATTAGTCTGGTTTCCCGTAATAATTCAAACTTACCGCCCCACGTTGCCCAAAAACTTTCCCAAATCCTCTCTATTAGCTCTAATTATGGCTCTAATCTAATAAAATAAAGCTGTAAATCATTACATATTTATTTGAATATAATTATTTCTATTATCTTCCTCATTTTGTGTCAGCTTTAAAAAAAAATGCCCATTAGTAGTCTGTGGCTACTCCTGCGTTGAAAATCAAATCAGTATCAATCCAGTTCGTATACTATTTTCACATTTTTCATTTTCACCGTCCAAATTTCTTTTCACTGTACAATCTCCTTCGTTTGA
This sequence comes from Luperina nickerlii, assembly GCA_963855955.1. NCBI lineage: Eukaryota > Metazoa > Arthropoda > Insecta > Lepidoptera > Noctuidae > Luperina > Luperina nickerlii. The sequence goes on from OY979662.1 coordinate 9,281,337, forward strand.
TGGTCTATCATTCTAAGTACGTGAAATTGGCAAAATTGTGGTGTTTATTCCACAAAAGCCATTAATCAAGAGTTGAAGTTGAAGTTGTAACTATCAACAGTATTCTCTTTCCGCAATGTGTTCTTAGCGTGTCCGTAGAGGCAGAAACTGAAACGCACATGAGAGCAAACGAATGCAACCAATATGTTGGTGGTCCGGTACGCTCTGCGGTTTTACACCTATGCACTCAATTTTGTAGGGTTGACCCAAAATTGTTTTATTTTCAATAAACGTTTGAAATAAAATAAGGTTTCCACTTTGTCTCAATAAATGCATTTGTATTGTAATCTATGTACATAGGTATTTAAAATGAATAGTTGAAAATCGATTAATGTATTTAGCACCCCTTGCCTCACCGTGGCCTCCAAGGGTAGGCGGACCGCCGGGTACTAGGGGCAAGAATGACAAGCACAAAAAACACTTGGCCCCTATTATGTATATCGAAACAATTGAAACTTATTGATTCCTATGTTTGCCATGTTGGTATGTATATCTGCTTACATAATTGAAAATAACATAAGGTTTTAAAGATTGCACAGCTGCGAACATTGAATGCGAGCGATTTATAACGTTATTTCATAACTATTATGCTTCGGCGCGATGCTGTCGTATTTGGTCGATTGCCAATTCGGGACCTGAACACGATAATTATTATCTAGATATGAAAACAGCTTTAGTTACACCTACACAATAATGTTGGAAAGTTCTCGGAAAACCGAGTAGGCAAAATTTACCGACATACTTTTCTTACATGCCCCTATTAAGCGAGGATAGCGGACAATACAAGTATCACATCGTATTGTAGAATTCTTCAAGCCAATTTATATGTTATGGTGCCATATGACCTTGACCTAAAAAGCAAACCTTGAATGTTTGCTTTATGTAAACGATGACATTATAAACATTGGGAGCCATCGTTTTACTATGGGTTCGTTTTATTACTACCTAGGTAGGTAGGTTCTTTGGATTATGTCAATTGAAATCAATGAAATAGAGATACTTTTATTTGCACTTGGGCAACTCACTACCTAAGAAGGCTCGTGCATTCCTAGATTTCAATATTAGTAAGTCTCTCGCTTAAAGTAGGTACAAATATTTTATGTATCTATGTAGGTACCTAACTACCTACATAAAGTGCGAACAAGTTTTGCGACCGACGCGATGCCTGCTTGACATTAAACCAGCAGAACCGGTCCTTGATCCCGTGACTTCATCGGACCACTCTCCATTCCTAACTGTTCTTTTGTGAGAACGACGACGGCGACGTTAGTAAACAGATATGCAGCTCATGTAGATCATTTTTTAATAAAACATATGTATTACATTTCAAATTCATACACGCATAACATTTATTTATGATTTAAATGATCTTTGGAATATGTAGGAAAGCGAAAGAGTCCACCAAAATGGCGATCGTAACAAGATCCGAGTGGTGGATACTAAAATAGACGCGCGAAAAGAGCTCGCCCGCCTCGTCACTCCCGTGACTCATGCGCATCCAATCCGAACGGAGCTGGAATACCAACGCACGCACGTTCCAGGAACTTTTGATATTTATCATACGACTATTTACGAACATGGACAACTTTTAAAGTCAAAAATAGCGCACTTATGTATTAGGACAACAGATATCTACCGTACTCGCACATTACATAACAACAATATTTTCATAATAACGTTTTGTTGACATCTGAATTCAGTGGCTTCTGGCAGGTTAGGTTAGATAATTATGCTAAAAACTTGAAATTAAATAAGCGATTCCGGTCGTTTGCTATTTAATGATAATTTAAAAACAGTAGACTATCTTATACTTTTGTATGAGTAGCTTACACAGCGGTGCGATTCTGTAAAAATCTCACCGTGAAAACTTAGGTGAAGTGAGCGTGGAGTGAGCTGTCAACAGTGTCAATTACTAGCATAACAAACTCACTTCACCTAAGTTTTCACGGTGAGATTTTTACAGAATCGACCGGCAGGACACTAAAGGGACAATTCTTGTAATTTTAAGAACTTTCACAGTCTAATCTGTCTCAATCTATCAAAAATACCCCTAAAATATTTGACAAATTACATTACATTTTGACAAATTTTTGACATTGATTGTCGCTGAGATTGCGACTAGATTTTGAACGTTTTCAATTAAGGGAATTGGCCTTCAGATTATTCCATCTTAATACGGTTTCAGAATTATAAAAATACTGTATCGTAACACATATCTAAACAAAATAATATTTTTTATAAAAGTACATCTATAAGTCGACATATTAAACTAATCGCAGTGGCTTACTATACTGTCGTTTGGTGAAAATCCGTTTTCATCATTATGTTGCTGATTTATGTTGTATGTTGTATGGGCATCATACAACATAAATCAGCTGTTTATAAATAGGTACTCAATATTATTATATTTTATTTTTAATAATTAATATTGTGCTTCTGCTCTTTGCGTCACGTTTCAAATATTTTATTAAGTAAGCTCTGCTAAGCAACTGTGGGGAAAATACAGTCTAGGGTGCGATTCCCAGGTCAAATATGGATAAAGAAATATTCCTTAGCTGAGCGAATTTCGAGTTCGTCCTAACGCGCCACGTAAATGGCAGTATTTATGATTGTCAAATTTTATCTAACAACATTGGTCATTGGCGAAAGAGGGTGTGCAATATTGCGCCTCTGCTAACACAAGCCTGGCTAACTTATCTATGTATGTATATTGATACTAAAGTTACATTTTGTTCATTCAATATCAAAAATAATGCTTCTACATAACTAATGGTACATTAAATCCACAGCTACATAGTAACATTTTATTTCTTAACTCGAGGATAATGGTGTTTATCGTATATTTTAATTTTGTTGCAGTTGAATCTGCTGGCGACCGCTTGCCTGTCACTTCAGGCAAACCCGGCGAACCTTCCCCTCCAATCTTTGAGCAAATCTTTAAAAATGCGAGATTTGCGCAAGGTGGAAATGCAAAATTCGAAGGAAAACTTAGAGGCAATCCTACCCCCGTTGTATCGTGGACAAGAAAGAAAGCCCCACTAGTAGAGTGCAACAAGTACAGTATGAGCTACAATGAACAAACTGGTGACGTGTCCTTATTAATTAAGCAGATAGGCCCGGGCGATGAGGGCGAATACACATGCACGGCCCGCAATCAATATGGAGAGGCCATTTGCTCCGTGTACATCCAGCCGGAAGGCGTCCCGGTGCCTGCGCAGCAGTCCTCTCAGCAACAAAGCTATCGACATGTCAGCGAGAGCGTGGAGCACAAATCCTACGGCACACAGGGGTACTCCACAGAACAGTCCAAGCAAACACAAAAAGTCGCATACACCAACGGCACCGACTATTCATCCAGAGAAGATTTCAAAGTAGACACCTTTGAGTACAGACTTTTGCGAGAAGTTTCATTCAGGGAAACTATTACTAAGAGACATGTCAATGAAAGTGACATTCATATCAGTACTGAGATTGATAAAACGCTTGGGCAGGTGACACCACCAAAAATTGCACAAAAGCCAAGGAATTCCAAGCTTCAGGAGGGCTCTGATGCCCAGTTTCAGGTACAGCTATCTGGTAACCCGCGGCCGAGAGTGACTTGGTTCAAGAACGGTCAGCGGCTAGTAAATACCAGCAAAAATGAAATTGTTACTACGCATAATCAAACTACTCTTAGGGTAAGAAACACACAAAAGTCTGACTCTGGCCATTACACTTTATTGGCTGAAAATCCCAATGGATGCATTGTTACATCTGCATACCTCGCCGTTGAATCTCCACAAGAGACTTATGTGCAAGATCAACGATCACAGCAAATCATGGACACTCAACAAACAGGCATTGAAGAAAGAGTAGAAATAAGTGAGAAAGCTCTCGCTCCGCAATTTGTAAGAGTCTGCCAAGACCGCGATGTCACGGAGGGCAAAATGACGCGATTCGATTGCCGCGTCACTGGCAGACCTTACCCAGAAGTCACGTGGTTCATTAACGATAGACAAATTCTAGACGATTATAATCATAAGATATTAGTAAACGAATCAGGTAATCATGCACTTATGATTACAAACGTCGAACTTAGTGACAGTGGTGTAGTCACATGTGCTGCTCGCAACAAGACTGGTGAAACATCTTTCCAGTGCAGACTAAACGTCATCGAAAAGGAGCAAGTAGTTGCTCCTAAATTTGTTGAACGGTTCAGTACTCTGAGCGTACGCGAAGGGGAACCTGTTATTTTGAATGCACGCGCAGTTGGCACACCTACACCACGGATCACATGGCAGAAGGACGGCGTTCCGATAATACCCAATCCAGAGTTACGAATTAATACCGATGGTGGGGCCTCGACGCTGGACATTCCGCGAGCCAAGGCGTCGGATGCGGCATGGTATCAGTGCACAGCCCAGAACGTCGCAGGCTCCACCGCTACTCGGGCAAGGCTCTACGTCGAAGTACCAAAAGAGCCTCCGCCTGAGCAAAAGCGTCTGCACTTGCCCCGGCCTACAAAGATTATCGAGCCAGAGTAAGTAATATGACGAAATTTCATACGTTTTTAAGTGTGCGTGAAGTATGTGTTTATTTACATATTTTATTTTATAGGCCTGCTCCTGGACCAGAAATCATATACTTAAGGCACGTGGAAAGGGCAAGACCTTACATTCCTCCAGGTGAGGAAGATCGAGTTTATCCTCCACCGCAGTTTATTGTGCCACTCAAGAGTATTTCACAGATGGAGGGTGGCAAAATACACTTTGAAACGAGGATAGAACCAGTTGGCGACCCAACGATGAAAATTGAGTGGTTGAGAAACGGACAAAGTATCGAAGCCAGTAAGTAACTACAAAATTAAATGTCTGGTGATTTTATTTCTAAGTAAGTATGTTAAATACATATACATTTTCATTTTGCAGGTTCAAGGTTTACATCTATATTCCGCTTTGGATATATTTCTCTCGATATGCTCAGTCTTAATATTCAAGACAGTGGAGAATACACTTGCCGAGCTATAAGTGCGACAGGTGTTGCAGAAACTAAGGCTATATTGCAAGTAACTCCAAGAGCAACCATCGAAAGGACGAGCCAACATCCAGAGAGTTTGCAGTATATTCAACAGTTGGAGGATTATTCTAAATATCAACACCAAGAATCAATAGAAGAACAGATTTCACAAAGGCCTCAATTCATAAGACCGCTGCAAGAGCTTGGTGAGTTACAAGAAGGCAGGAATGCTCATTTTGAAGCTCAACTTACTCCGGTCAGTGATCCTACGATGAGAGTAGAGTGGTACAAAGATGGAAGAGCTATTACAGCTAGCTCGCGAATCACGTCAATCTTCAACTTCGGTTACGTCTCCCTTAACATCTTGCACCTACGGGCTGAAGATGCAGGTTCGTACACAGTGAGAGCTGTAAATAAGTTAGGCGAAGCCATTAGTACCGCTTCGATCAGAGTAGCTGCCCGGAGTACAGTTACTGCAGATCTTGGCATACCGGAACAACGACGATACATTGAAAAGACTGAGCAATTGGAAGCATATCAGCAGCAGCAACATCAAAAGTATTATCAGGAGGCTCCTGAAAGTACGCAGAGGCCAGAGTTCAAAACACCAATTAAAGATCAAATAAATATTAAGGAAGGTGGGTTCGCCCATTTCGAAGCTCGCCTCGAACCAGTAGGCGATTCAACTCTAAGAGTTGAATGGCTTAAAGACGGACGTCCTGTTGAAGCTAGTTCAAGAATCACTACATTCTTTAATTTTGGATACGTCGCATTAACAATAAAATCCGTGACTGTACACGATGCTGGTCACTATACTTGTCGAGCTTATAATGCTCTGGGACAGGCAGCTACTAATGCTAACCTAAGCATTGTGACAAAGAAAGATATCATTGCGGAATCTCAACATCCAGGTGGATATGAGAAAATTCAGCATCTCGAAGATTCCAGTAGACATTCAAAACGGGCAGAAGAAGAAGTGAAGGTAACACAAAAGCCTCGATTTTTGGGGCCATTAAAAGGTACCAATAAAATAGTGGAAGGGCAAGGCGCGCACTTTGAAGCAAGAGTAGAGCCGCAAAGTGACTTGACTATGTCAGTGGAATGGTATTTCAATGGAAAGCAAATTAAGAGTGCTAATCGCATTCAGACATACCACGATTTTGGCTACGTAGCATTAGATATTGCCAGTGTCCGCGCAGATGATTCCGGAGAATATACAGTTGTGGCGCGCAATGCAGCTGGAGAAGCCCAATTGAGTGCTTCTATGACGGTCGAAAGTAAGTACTCAACAAAAAGCGTTCGTTTGTTATTGGCCAACTAAGCAGTGGGAATGCAGAAGGCACTTACATGGGTTATTAATATTTAGAAATCAGGCCAATATGTTGAGGGTCTGGACCCTCAACATATTTCTTTCTTATCTTCATTTTCTTAATTTCTTCAGATTTTTTAATTATTACATCAACAATATCAGTCACTTGTTTATAAAATATTATTAAATATTTGCATTTTGATTGAGTGTACTTTGACAAATATTACTAAGTTACACAATAGGGATGTTGCCTGGGTAAAAATAAATCGATTCGATTTAGTCCCTCAGTAAGATTATTAAAAAATATTGAACACGTATTTTTTGTTTTATCAATTAGATAAAAAATTACAAAGATATATCACATCAAAGTTCAGGAGTGGGGGGCTTTGACGTAATAACGTGCTAAAATTTGTAGCACGGCGTGACGTCATACGAAATTTCCAAGCGCTGTATCTTCGTAATTTTTTGTTTGCCAGACAAAAGAAAAAATACGTATACAATATTTTTTAGTAATCTAACTGATGGACTAAATATATTTTCTTAGTCAACTACCCTATTGTGATTAAATATTGTAACTTTACAAAAAACAAAATTGAAAAGGCAAAGATTTTTGTTATCTGTATTTTAATATTTTTTTCTTATATTCTAGCGCGATCCAGCATAGATACGTCAAGTATTCATCGTGGTTTATATGAAAAAACAAAGCACATTGAAGAATCAAAGTTTGTGGAACCAATGTATGAAATTGAAGAAATATCGAAGTCTAAGCCAGTATTTGTACAGCCATTATCTGATCCTCCTCCAATATCAGAAGGTAAAAATATTCACTTAGAATGCAGATTGGAACCCATGGGTGACCCGACCATGCGTGTTGAGTGGTTCCATAATGGCAGAGCCGTAACAGTTGGCTCTAGATTTAGGACTTATTATGACTTTGGATTTGTTGCACTTGATATAATTCACGCAACATCTGCTGATTCTGGAGAATATACCGTTAGGGCCGTAAACCACTTGGGTTCCGCTCACACTTCTGCAATGGTTCGTGTTATTGAACGATCAGATATTGTAACTGATACACAGAATGAGCAAGCTGTAGAACAAATACAAATGCTGGAAGATGCTGCGCGTAGATCCAAACAAGTACATGAAGATATAACTGTGAGGCAGGCACCTCAATTTTCAAGAGCTCTGCGTAATGTTGAGACTGTAGAAGGGACCAATGTGCATTTGGAATGTAGATTACAACCTGTCGGTGATGCGGCCATGAGAGTAGAATGGTTCTGTAATGGTAGACCGATAAAGACAGGTCACAGATTCAGACCCGCTTACGAATTTGATTACGTTGCACTCGACCTTTTGAGTGTATATCCAGAAGATTCGGGTGTTTACACATGCCAAGCTACTAACCAACTTGGTGAAGCAGTAACATCGTGTGCTTTGCGAGTTATTGCTAAAAAAGATCTTATATTTGAGTCGCAGCACCCATCAGGACTAGAGAAAATTCAATATTTAGAAGATGCGTCACGTTACAAGAAAAGCGAGGTAGTCGATGAATCTATTAATATAAAACCTCGCTTTATTACAAAACCAAAGTCTATTGATAATGTCGTGGAAGGTCACCATGTTCATTTTGAGTGCAAGCTTGAACCAGTAACAGATTCCAACCTTAAAGTTGAATGGTTCAAAAATGGGCACCCTGTTACTATTGGACATAGATTCCGACCCATTCATGATTTTGGTTATGTCGCACTTGACATTATTGATTTGATTGCTGAAGATACTGGTGTTTATACATGCCGAGCTGTCAACCATGTTGGCACTGACGAAGTCAGCTGTAGGTTGACTTGCCGCAGCACAACAGACATAAATAGAGCCACACAAAATGAGGCTGGACTAACCCAAATTCAAGTATTGGAAGACAGATCTAAACATCAAAGGACCGATTTCGTTGATGAAATTACAACACAAGCCCCAATATTTACGACTTCATTGAAAAATATTGAAATCAAAGAAGGCCAAAGAGCTCATTTCGAGTGCAGGCTGATACCTGTTTCTGATTCTACGATGAAAGTGGAATGGTATCATAACAACAAGCCGTTGAAGAGCGGTTCAAGATTCACGGAAACCAACAACTTTGGTTTCGTTGCTCTTGATATTATGTCTTGTTTACCAGAGGATTCTGGAACATACACCTGCCGAGCTATCAATGCTCTTGGTGAAGCAGTCACCTCTGGAATTGCCATTGTACATTCTCGAAAATCCATTTACTTGGAATCGCAGCACGAAGGAGCTCTTCCAAGACTTAATCAGTTAGAAGATACTTCTAGATATCAGAGACACAGTGCACAAGATGAATCTATAACACAAGCACCAGTATTTACCATGCCTATGAAGGATATACGAGTTGCTGAAAACCAAGCAGCTCACTTTGAAGCCAGGCTTATTCCTGTTGGAGATTCCAAACTTCGTGTCGAATGGTTACGTAATGGCGTACCTATTGAAGCTTGTAAGTATTTTTAACTTCAATATTTGTAGATAGGTACAATTGATTAGAAATTTGTGTAAAAGTATGGATTATTAAACACATTTCATTTTTAGCAAACCGCTTGACAACAATGCATGACTTCGGTTATGTCGCCTTAAATATGAAATACGTCAACCCTGAGGATTCGGGCACATATACATGCCGTGCCATAAATGAGCTAGGAGAAGCTGTAACATCATCTACATTGTTTGTTCAATGTAAGTAAACATGACAAGGTGGAATCTATCTATAACCAAGAGTACGCATTTATTGCTAATAATTTATTACTTTTATAGCTAAGGCATCACTTCAGTTAGAGTCGCAGCACGAGAGTGCGTTAGAGAAAATACAACAGTTGGAAGACTCTTCGCGCTACGCACGTAGAGAAGACGTTGAGGTGGCGGTCAACCAAGCTCCAAGATTCATTACGCAACTGAATGGTCCTTCGAAACTTGTAGAGGGCCAGAGCGCTCATTACGAATGCCGAATTGAGCCCTACCCCGATCCAAATATGCGGGTAGAATGGTACTTTAATGGAAAGGTCCTACAAAGCGGCCACCGCTATCGTACAGCGTACGATTTCGGTTTTGCTGCCCTAGACATACTAACGGTGTATGGGGAAGACTCCGGAGAATACACTTGCAAGGTTATCAATAACTTAGGACAAGCAACTTCTTCAATTAAATTGAACGTTCAATGTGAGTATTAAATTATTGTATACCTTTAGGTACTTATCCTTCACAGACAAAATACTTATAACTTTTTATTACATTGCAGCCAAGGAGTCTATCATTAGAGACACACAACATGAAAGTGCCCTAGAAAAGATACAGTATCTCGAAGATGATAGTAGATACAAACGTGTAGTCCGTGACGAAAGTTTTGTAGCTGAGAAACCTCAATTCGGAAAACCGTTGAAAAACGCTGAAGTATCTGAAGGCAAGCCAGTACACCTGGAAGCTACCCTCACGCCTGTTAACGATCCTACTATGCGTGTTGAATGGTACTGCAATGGTAGACCAGTCCAACAAGGACATCGGTTCAAGACTACGTACGATTTCGGTTATGTAGCGTTAGATATCCTTTATGCTTACTCTGAAGACAGCGGCACTTACATGTGCAAAGCTACTAATGCTGTTGGTGAAGCTGTCACCACAAGCTCTGTGAAAGTAGACGGTAAGTAATTATAGGTTTTTAATTTTTATACAAATACCAGATTATAAATAAATAAAATAATTACTGAATATTTTCTTATAATTTTAGCCAAAGCGGGACTATACTTGGACACGTTAGACGAACAACGTCTTAGGAAGATTCAAGAATTAGAAAATTATGAGAGACCTAAACCAGTGCAAGAGGAGCAGCCAGGTCAGAGGCCAGTCTTCTTGACAGCTCTAACAAGCCTAGAGAATTTGAAAGAAGGAGACCACGCTCACTTTGAGTGTAGAGTAGAGCCAATCAACGACGCAGATCTAAAGATTGAATGGTTCCTCAACGGGCAAAAGATAAGAGCGGGTCACAGGTACAGAACCACACATGACTTCGGTTATGTTGCATTGGATATTCTGTATACTTACTCTGAAGATTCTGGAACGTACATGTGTAAGGCCACTAACAAACTTGGTGAAGCAGTTAACACATGCACGATGAAGGTTGCAGGTAAATACACACTTATTCATAATGCAAAACCGGAATAACAAAATAAAATAAATTAATAACTATTTTAATATTACAGGGCACAGAAATATTATCTTAGACACTCAACATCCGAATGGCTTAGAAAAAATCAGACAACTTGAAGCACAGGGTCATAGTACTAGACTGGAAGTTGAAGAACCCAAGATAAGTCCACCTAGGATAGTAACAGAATTGCGTGGCACGACTCACGTCTTCGAGGGTCAGACAGCGCACTTTGAATGCCAGGTGGAGCCTGTACATGATCCTAACTTAAGAATTGAATTCTATCATAACGGCAAGGCCCTGCAATCTGCTGCACGATTCCATATCACTTTTGATTTTGGTTACGTGTCATTAGATATTCAACATTGTGTTCCTGAAGACGCTGGTGAGTACTCAGTGAAGGCAATCAATGCTCTAGGACAATGTATATCTGCAATATCCATGACAGTAACCGCAAAAGGAAGCATTATATCGGAATCTCAACGTCCTGAAGGCTTAGAAAAGATCCGAGAGCTAGAATCTGCAGAACCTTTCAAACGTCCAGAAATACCGGAACCGGTAACACGTCAAAGACCTGTATTCACACAACCACTTCAAAATATCGATAACATTCAAGAGGGTCAAACAGCTCACTTTGACTGTAGACTTATTCCAGTCGGTGACCCTACTCTAAAAGTAGAATGGTTCAGAAACGAGAAACTTATTGAGGACAGTTCCAGAATCACAAAAACTCACGACTTTGGTTATGTCTCGATGACTATCACCCACGTTCGTGATGAAGATGAAGGCGTCTACATGTGTAGAGCTTCGAATCTATTGGGAGAAGCTGTAACGACCGCTGCCATGAGAATAAAAAGTAACTATTTTATTGAATTTAAACTACGTTCAGTTCTTATTAATTTTAAAATATTGTGCTACACCTTATCGTAAATATTACTTAATAAACACTCATAAAATTGATTACTATCTTGTTTTATAGCTAAAGCAGCCATCCAAATGGACACTCAACATCCAGAAGGCATGAAGAAAATTCAGAGACTTGAACAACCGCAGCAAAGTAGGCCAGACGAGCCCGAACGCGAGTTTGAAAAGCCTATCTTTACCCAGGTGCTTACTGGGCCCTCAGAACTTTGGGAGGGACAACATGCTCATTATGAAGCACGCGTGGTACCAGTTGGTGACCCGAGCTTACGATTTGAATGGTACATTAATGGCGTAGAGCTTAAAATGGGTGAGAAAATCATAAATATTATTATAATATCCCTACATAGTACCTATATCTAATTGTGATATATGTATTTATTCAATGGTCATATTCGGTAACAAGCTAATGAAAATATATAATTTATTTTCACAGGTTCAAGATTCCGTACAACTCATGATTTCGGATTCGTCACGCTAGACATTAATTCAGTGGTGGCAGAAGACGCGGGTCTTTACATGTGCAAAGCAATAAACAGAGCCGGAAGCACGGTATCTTCGGCCGCACTGAAAGTCAAGACTAAGTCTACCATTGTAGATCAAACAATGAGACCTGAAGCTTGGGAACAAATTCAACTGAAGGAAGCTGCCATGAACAAAGTGCCAGAAATGTTTGTGGATTCAGGAGTTCAACAAGCACCAATTTTCACCACACATTTGAAGAGCTACGACAAACTTGTTGAAGGACAACATGTGTTCTTGGAAGCTCAAGTAGAACCGCGAACTGACTCTAACCTAAGAATTGAATGGTTCAAAAATGGTATGTCGCTTACTACTGGATCAAGATTAAAGAGCACTTTTGATTTTGGTTTGGTGACTCTTTCCATTAATAGTGTAAGGATTGATGATTCTGGAATATATACATGCAAAGCAACCAATCTTATCGGAGAAGCTGTTTCAACCGCTTCCATAAAAATTGAGGATCGTCACTGGTTACTCGGGGAAACACTTCATCCTGAATCATTAGATAGAATTGGCGCTCTGGAACAGCCGAAAGCAGAAAAACCTGAAGCACCCGAACCTGTCTACGAAATACCTGTATTTATTTCGCACTTAAATAATATCTTGTGCAAAGAAGGTGATAACATACATTTCGAATGCAACGTGGAGCCATCTAGGGATCCAACACTTAAGATTGAATGGTTTTTCAACAATAAACCTTTGCCATCTGGTTCGAGATACAAGAGTACACACGATTTCAGCTATGTATCTCTTGATATTATTCACACGTACGAAGAAGATTCTGGTATTTATACATGCAAGGCTACCAACAGCAAGGGATCAGCAACAACATCAGGTTCACTTAGATGTACTGGAGATAAAAACATTTATTTCGACACTCAGCATCCGCAAGGAAAAGCTGGTTTAGAAGCTGTAGAACAGGCTGAGGAGGCAAGATTGTCTAAATCCAGAAGAACGTCTGTACCGGATGTTGATTATCCTAAGCCGGAATGGGTGGTACCAGTATCAGCAGAAAATCAATTGATTGAAGGCCAAGCCCTTCACTTGGAAGGGCAAGTTGAACCTAAAAACGATCCGAACCTCAGGATTGAATGGTACTTCAATGGAAAAGTTCTGGAGCAAGGTTCCAGATTTAAGCTTACAAGTGATTTTGGCTTTGTGACATTAGATTTGATAGATGTGTATGAAAGAGATAGTGGAATATATACTTGCAAGGCTTATAATAAGAAAGGTGAAGCCTTTACTTCATCAACTGTCTTTTGTACTAGTAAGGAAAATCTTATCGAAAGAACGCAACATCCCAAAGGCACCGAGGGATTGGAAAAGATTCAAAATCTTGAGGAATCTCTTCGTAGAGAACCAGGTCAAAAGCCTGATGACGACATCGGAAGGGCTCCAGAATTCACTACCGTCTTCCAAGACATCGTTGATATTAGCGAGGGACAGATAGCTCATTATGAAGCATCTCTTATACCTACTGGCGACCAAAGTATGGTTATCGAGTGGTTCTACAACGGAAAATCCATCGAAGCCAGTCATCGCATCCGTACAGTCTACGCATTTGGCATGGTTGTACTTGAAATACTCGGAACTAAAACCACCGATTCAGGTGTCTATTCTTGTCGAGCTACTAACAGATGGGGCCAGGCTGAAATAAGTGTGAAATTAGAATGTGTAGACAAAAGCAAAGGACAAAAACCAAGATTTACAACGCATATTCAAAAAATTGAGGGTTTGAAAGACGGACAGTCTGCTCACTTTGAATGTACTGTTGTGCCCGTCGACGACCCTGATTTGAAGATCGAATGGTACCACAATGGCCAGCCGCTTCGCCATTCTACCAGAATCAAAACGGTTTCTGACTTTGGTTTTGTTGTCCTAGATATAGCGTACACTCAGAACCATGATACTGGAGAATACGTGTGCCGCGCATATAACAAATACGGCGAAGACTTTACCAAGGCGACTATCACTTGCTTCGGAAAAGGTGGAGTCTATCTAGACAGTTTGCAACCCGATTCGCTGGCCAAGATCAGGGAATTAGAAAGCTTACAAGGAATTCAACAGCAAGCGCCTGCTCCTGCTTCAGCTGTACCACCAAAGTTCGTCACTCAAATACAAGACGTAACTAAATTAGTTGAAGGCCAAAGTGCACACTTCGAAGCCAGACTAGTACCGGTTGATGATCCGGATCTTAAAGTCGAATGGTTCTACAATGGAAAGAAGCTGCCGCATGGCCATAGGTACAGGACTTTCCACGACTTTGGCATTGTTATTTTGGATATTCTATACTGTTATGAAGAAAATTCTGGTGTATATGAATGCGTGGCTACTAATAAGTTAGGCCGTGATTCTACTAAGGCTACGTTAAAATGTACTTCAAAGGAGAATTTAATCTTGGACTCGCAACTACCGCGGGTAAGTACCTAACTATAAAATTAAGAGAAGTATTTATGCAAGATGTTTCTTTATTTCCTTTTATAAAAGATTAGGTACATTGACTTCGATATTGATACTAATTAAATTTTAGGGCATGGAAGGCGGGTTGGAAAAACTTCAAACTCTTGAGGACTCAATGATACGCACAAAGGATATCAAGGAAGAGGAAGAAAGGGGTAAAGCGCCAGTTTTCACTGTACCACTATCAAACATTGATAACCTTCGGGAAGGAGAGAATTCCCACTTTGAAGCTAGGTTGACACCGACTGATGATTCTAACTTAAAGGCAAGTATTTTATTTATTTATTTACCAACTTACATCTATCCTTATTATTCCGTATTATTTAAGGATGTTATTGTAAGCAACGGTGATTTGTGTAATCGTCAAGGATATTAACTATATCGTACACAATGTAAATACATTTGTAACTTCTTGCTTCTATTTAACTCATCAAGCTTTAATTAATAATTTGAATGTTACTCCACGGGGCCACGCAGATCGTAAAGATAGGTAATTAAAGAAAACTGTTTGTCTAATATATAGTAAAATAATTGAAATATCAATAGCTACCAGTTGTGTGTATTGTTTCAGGTGGAGTGGTACTGGAACGGTAAATCTCTCAAAGCTGGATCCAGATTCAGAACATTCTGCGACTTTGGTTTTGTTATTCTTGAGATATCTCCGACATACCCTGAAGATTCCGGTGAATACCTATGTAGAGCATACAATAACTATGGAGAGGCTGTTACAACAGCAACAATGAAAGTTCAAGGCAAACGAAATATTATCCTGGAGTCACAACTACCTAAAGGTATGGAAGGAACTATCGATAAAATAGCAGCTCTTGAAGGCTACACAGGCACTGTAGATTCCACGACTCCGGAAGCCGAGACCGGAAATCCACCAGAATTCACCACTACACCCTCAGATCTTATTTTGTCAGAAAATTCGTCGGCTCACTTTGAATGTCGTCTCATTCCTGTTAATGATTCAAGTATGAGAGTTGAATGGTTCCATAATGGTAAGCCTCTTTTGACTGGGTCTAGAGTAAAGACTATAAACGACTTTGGATTTGTTATTTTGGAAATTGGTGGAGTTTACCAACGCGACGCAGGTCTTTATACTTGCAAAGCCACCAACCGACATGGAGAAGCGACAGTTTCATGCAAACTGCAAGTCAAAGGAAGGCAAGGTATTATTTTGGAACCTCAGTTACCATCTCACTTCAAGTCTGGTACTGAAAGCATCCAAAAATTGGAAGAGACGCTGCACAAGCGCGAAGAAATTACAATCGAAGATGAAAAGCCCAACCCACCGAAGTTCACTGTGGAAATTAAAGACAACCTTGATGTCCCTGAAGGCGGACCCATTCACTTCGATTGCCGGGTAGAACCAGTCGGTGATCCCACGATGAGAATTGATTGGTTCTACAATGGCAGACCGTTTGCTACCGGATCACGAGTTCATATGCTCAATGATTTTGGATTTATTGCGTTAGACATTGACTACATATATGCTCGTGACGCTGGAGAGTACACTTGCCGCGCAACGAACAGGTGGGGTTCCGCAACAACTACTGCAAAGATCACATGCAGTGCTAAACGTGATATTGTATTGGAATCTCAGCTGCCACAGGGAATGAGTGGAGAGAAGATCAAGGAGCTTGAAAGAGGACGTGCTAGTGAGGCGCCAAAGGAAGAGCCGGTTATAAGCAGCCCACCTAAGTTTATAACTCAGATTCAGTCACACACTGTTGAAGAATCCGAAAGCATTCGGTTTGAGTGTCGCGTGATACCCAAAGAAGACCCAAAACTGCGGATTGAGTGGTACCGTAATGGAAAACTTCTGCCCTCTGGTCATAGGTACCGCACTGTTTACGATATGGGTTTTGTTTCGCTTGACATTTTGTACGTTTACGCTGAAGATTCAGGTGAATACGTATGCCGTGCAGTTAACGACATTGGTGAAGATTTTACTAGGGCGACAGTATCTTGCAAACGTAAGTATACACAGATATAATAAACAAAACTCTATTGTGTTTAGGAGCTTTACATTCTTTTAGGTTAAACTATATACTTTAAAATAATAAAAACTTTTTTTTATAGAACTGCCGGATATTATTCTACAAAATCAAGTACCACGAGGCATGAAGAAATCCGAAGCACTGACGCAGATGGAAGCTACTATTAAGAAATATACTTCAGAAATATTTTTGACCGAAGACGACTTATACGACGTTGATAAGAAACAACCACCACGCTTCGTCACACAAATTGAAAGTCAAACCACCTTAATAGAAATGGAGTCTACGAAGTTTGAGTGTCAGCTAGCACCTGTTGGTGATCCTAATATGAAAGTAGAATGGTTCTTTAATGGCAAACCTTTATTGCACAGTAAGTTGAAGAGTTTTCACATCATACAGTTATACTGTTCATTTACTTGTGGGCTTTAGTACAAACTACATTTTTTTTACAGAGAACCGATTCGCGCCCATCTATGACTTTGGTTACGTGGCGATGAACTTTGGCTGGGTGTACCCTGAAGACAGTGGCGAATACGTTTGCCGCGCTACTAACCTGTACGGTATGGATGAAACCCGAGCGGTTATCAAGACAGCCGGTAAACCTGGTATTGTTTACGATTCCCAATTACCTAAACATATGAAGAGTATTGAGAAGATAAGAGAGATGGAAGCTGCTTGGCAAACGTAAGTGGTTTTCATGTTATTTCAGCACATAAAAGTTTATTGACATGGACCTTACCACCTAGGAGCCAGGCCACGTTAAGTGCGAAAATCGATGGCGTATTGTATTCGTTTTTGGGAACCACGCAGCCAACAAGTTTTACATCTGAAAGAATAATTATTGAGCGGAACCGTTGCTACTTTTCGGTTTTTAACTCAGCCGAGAGGTCATATGCCCAGGTCATCCCTTATCATAGATTGTTGGATTAGTCAATAGCACCGTTATAGTGTACAGTTCAAACATTTCAAAATAATTTTAAATTATTTTGTGACATTACAGCTGTAGTGGGAAAAGGTTATCATTCATTTCGTACCTAACAATTAAAGTGCCTCAAAAAAAGTACTCTTGTCTTATGGGAAATGACCTCTTGAGCATTTTTTACTATTACGACGAAAGTCTACCGTTAACCCCTCGGCTGCTATTTGAGATTAAAAATGCCAAAAATCATATTTTGATAACAACTTTATAGCTAAACCATGTTCAGGATGTTAAAATCAATGAAAAATTGGTAATTTTTTAATGTTATGCTTAAATCACTTGTTATTTAATAAAAATAGGATTTTTGGTATTTTCAATCTCAAATGGCAGCTAATTTTAGACTTTCGCTGTAATAGTAAAAAATGCTCAAGATGTTATTTCCCATAAGAAACTAGTATTTTTTTTTTCTAGCGGGCCACTTTATGTTTTTAGTGTAGGATAGATTGTTTGACACTTGAATGTAGTCCTTTTAAGTAACTTTTGGAGGTCACTGTACATGTCGTGAGTTATAAAGTCAGGAATATTAATTTAATGGGCAGCAATAATGCTAATTTACGAACTTAGAAACAAAACTTTATAATCATCATCTGTCTAGCCTTATCTATTCTGAGGTCAGCTTTCAGATTACCTCAGATGCAATTGAATACCAGAAAGAAAGAAATAACAACAAAATAAATCAACCATCTAACCGATTTTTTTACTGTAGGGTACCAGAACAAGCGATAGAGGAGGCGAAGGCACGATCGCCACCAGTGTTCGTGAGCCGTCCAGACCCAGTGACCGTCGAAGAAGGCGAGTGGGCTCGGTTCTGCTGTCGCGTCACCGGACATCCTAAGCCTCGAGTGATGTGGCTCATCAATGGCAACACTATTGTTAATGTAACTATAGAACTATTGACTTTGTTGTAACATTATCATCTTTAAAACGCACTGCTAGTGAAAAATACATACGATGTTGATTTCAGGGTTCCAGATACAAACTGACCTACGATGGAATGTATCACTTCGATATACCTAAGACCAGGCAATACGATACTGGCAAAATTGAAGTAATTGCTAGAAGCTCAGCAGGTGAAGCGGTAGCTTCGACCGAACTTAAAGTGATACCGAGACACGACGACTACAGAGGAGTTTTGAAGAATGCTCCACGACGTAAGTTTTACATACATCTGGATAAAGAGATGACGCTTATTTTGCAGTTAACAATATCCATAAATATAAAATGATTTAAGAATTTATACATACCAAAAACAGCTTCTATACTGCTCTAACATACATTACCAAACCACGCACACTACAACAAACCGCTTACGCACAAAAAGTACCCCCCAGCTTCCCGTTACCTTCCCTCTCTTTGCCCAAAAGGAGTGCAGCTAAATCAATTGCTTCTGCCAGCTTTGCCAACGGATTTTGGGAGAGGTATGTTTTGAAAATGTTTTAAATGTTTTTTGTAGAAATTATATTAATATATTATTTGATTAATACACAGCATGGTATGATGAAACCACGCAGTATCAACGCTCTGAAACTGAATTAGAAAAAACATTTGAGGAAAGGCAAGTCTTACAACGACAGGGGGTTATTGATCACAGGCCTGAACTAAAACCCAAACTTATTAGGGAGCCTGATACAGAATGGCAACAAACAGTAAAGAAGAAGAAGAGTGAAGAGTATTACAATAAACTTCAGGAACTGGAAAATGAGCAGGTTATTAAGGAAAGTCGGTTCAGGGAATCCACTCACCAATATGCTATTCCTGGAGACAAAATCGCGAGTAATTCTCTTGCCAAAGGCATGGCTCAGAGATACGAGGACACCTTGTAAGTTACAGTTTTGTCACAAGTTTCACATAAGTAATGTATTTGAAAAAAAAAATCGTTTGCCTACTAATATTTTTTTTTATTACAGAGAAGAAACGGAAGTTACCACTGAACAAGTGCAGAAGAAGACTGTCCCAAAACCTAGAATTCCAGGCCCCTCTGAATCTACTGTCCATGGAAAAGAAGTACATGTTGCCAAACAAAAACAAATCCAGAAGGAAGTTGTTGGAGATACCGAAATAACTCGAAAAATAACTTCCACTGAAACCACTGAAATGGAACATAAGGCGCAAACTCAAGAGAGAGTTGTAGAAAGACCTGTGAAGCCTAGCCAACCACCTGTCTTTACTAAAAAAATGCAACCCTGCCGAGTGTTTGAACATGAACAAGCCAGATTTGAAGTTGAGTTCGATGGAGATCCGCTACCAAAAATCAACTGGTACAGGGAGAACTTCCCAATTAAAAATTCTGCAGACTTCCAGATACACACATTTAGCACCAAGTCTATTCTGATTATCAGGCAAGTTTTTGTTGAGGACTCTGCAGTATTTGCTGCTGTGGCTGAAAACCGTGGTGGAACTGCTAAATGTAGCGCTAACTTGGTGGTAGAGGAGCGCAGGCGACAAGGAAGAGGAGGAGTTGCTCCGCCAAGTTTCACATTAACTGCCCAAAATGTTAATGTGACAGCTGGTCAACTAGTTAGGTTTGACACAAAGGTGACCGGAACAAAGCCTATTGATGTTTATTGGCTGAAAAATGGCAAGAAACTTCTACCAGACATCAGAAATAAAATTCTAGAAGAAGATGGTACATATACTCTTCTTATCCTTGAAGCTTATCCCCAAGATTCGGGTAAATATGAGTGTGTTGCTATAAATAGCGCTGGAGAAGCACGATGTGACGCCGAGTGTTCAGTTAATGCTCCTGCTACCAAAGAAAAACCAAAACCTCAAACTAAAGCCGCTAACGCGCCACCTGAAATTATTGAGCCTTTGAAGGACAAGGTTGTTGCTGAAGGCCAAGCGATTGAATTCAGTTGTAAGATTGTTGGTAAGCCGGCACCTACGGTCCAATGGTACAAGGGTGAAAAATTAATCAAGCCTTCCAAGTATTTCCAAATGTCTCGTACAGCGGATGAGTACACCCTGCGCATATCTGAAGCTTTCCCTGAAGACGAGGGTGATTACAAGTGTGTTGCTTACAATTCGGCTGGGCGAGTGACGGTTGCCGCAAAACTTAAAGTAACCCAGCCCGACCAGGCCGACAATTTGCCAACCTTAACATCCCTCCGAGATCTTGTTGTCTATGAAGGGCAACCAGCGCAGTTCAAAACACAAATAACCAACAAAGTCAAGCCGACGATTCAGTGGCTTCGAGAAGGTGCTCTTATTCCTGAAACACCAGACTTCCAGGTAATTAATATTTAACGCTCGGTTTTCTTATTAAGTTTCTAGTTCCTATTCTAGAGTATTATATTCTATTCTAGTTCGCTTAATTGAGCCAACTTTGAATTACTGTTATAAGTTTTAGCTAAACATAAATCTCTTAAACTAAAGAACTGCCATTATGTGTACCCTAAGTATCACTTGCAAGCATTCAAACTATGACAAACTGACACAAGACATTAGCCTATTCTATCCACTCCTAGATAAAGGCCTCCCCAGCCGTAATGGTGTATTAACCTTTTTTTTAAGTAGAAGTTATAAGGACTCGTTATCTTGAATTCCAGATGATCCACGAAGGGAACAACGCCGTGTTGCTGATCGGTAACACTTACGAGGAGGACACCGGAACCTTCACTTGCCGGGCCACCACTGCTGCCGGCCAAGTCGAGACTTCGGCAAAGCTAGTCGTCAAAAGTAAGACATAGATACAGGCAGCGAGCTCGCGTCGCGCACTTTTAATCCATTAATGTAGTGTTTCTTTGTTTCATCTTTATATCACTTTGAGATCGGGTGAAAACTACTACATAGAGTAAAACTCTGAAAGTTGACATGCGAGTATAGTATTAAATTAAATGGCTTTAAAATCGTAGCGGTTACCGCAATAACGACTTACGTCCGCTTATAAGACACACCCCATGATCACCATCTTGACAATATGACACAAACTACCGCGAGTGCAGGTTACTACTTCGATCTACCGAGTGTTGAACGACCTAGCCCCTTCGGAACGTAGGCAATTGGATAATCCGCGTGATGTATCGTACTACGCGCACATAACGTGCGTTGCTGTGCCGCAGTACCACAGTGGTGAACAGGTTAAATTATGGTATTAAAGAAATGTACACACTTGTACGCAAACACACCTTGATTTGACAGAAAGAGATATTGGTGCGCGTGGTACCGCAAACAAGCATGGTAGATGAGGTACCACTTTATAAGAACTGTCAAACAACAAAAATATCGAAAAGCACTTTTATTAAAGATATCGCCAAGAAAAACTTGTTCATTCTAAACTGTACCTGAACACAAGACTGAACTGTAATGAACAATTCTAAAATATTGTATGAAAGACAAACAGTGCTCACAAGTTACACCTATTTCCTCAGAAAAGAGTGAGGCAATGCTACAGCTAGATATGAATGAAACCATAAAATACTTGAAATGTTTTTGCGTACAGTTATGTACAGAATATTATGTACTTTCTTTCATACCTGAAACATGTTCACCGTTGTGCTACCACAACAGAGCAACACACCGCAAACCCTAACATTATTTGCAAATCGACTCGATTGTAAATTTAACTTGTAGTACTATTTGGGCGAATTTCCGCATCTAACATCGCTGTATATTTAAGCTTTTTGTGTAAATAGTCTTAGTCTTACCACGAGGCGACGACAAGTGAAGAGCAGCGAGCGGCGAGAGGAGCATCCATATAGTTGGACACACGTAACTGTGATTAACATGAACACGAGACATTTTACGACTGTTTTGTTTTGCTTTACCGCTACGATGTTTACTAAATGTAAATGTATTCTTTGAACGATTATACTGTATATTAGAACAAATTGCGTTACAAAACAAAGACGCGTCCTTCGACAAAACATCAAATGTATTTTTCACCCAATACTCATTTATAAAATAATTATAAGCCTGCAAAAGTTAATGAATTATTTATTTGGCCTTATTAACCATAATTATTAGTATTAAAAACGTTTTACGCTTTTTGTGTTGAGATCTGTTCAGCTATTCTGCATAAACTCAGTATCGAGCTCACTTCTGCATCCGCAGTAAAACGAAACTGGACACTGACCCTGACAACTGGATCCCTATGTCAATTCAATAGTGAGTTTTTACAAAATAGCCTGGCTGACCTGTGAATCTAATGGAAATGATCTCAGTGATGTCCAACGTTTACAAAGGTCATTTCATTTGAAGTGCAGTTAATCATAGTCATTGAAACTGGGACTTGTGGCAGCTTCTATGTGTCTAGGGAAAGGCGAACGCCTATATGAACATAAAAGACCGCAAAGTTAAGAAAAGTCCCCGTTTCAACTGTAACCTTGTCTAAGCATGAATCATTGTTTGTATTGACCGATTTAGATTTGGCACTATGTTTAAGTTCAGTCACACCTAACAACGCTGCACGAGGGTGCGGAGCCCGCGCCCCTGATGTTACCTAACAGCTACGACTAACTTTGTCAGTGTCACGTATGTACCATAATGTCGATGTCAAGGTTTGCGATAGTGGGTGTAGCGGGCGCTGGGAGGGTCGTTCTCGCGGAGCACAAAGTTAATCGTGGTTGTACCTCGCCATGCCTCTAGTTCCGCTGTCAACTCTTCTATGACAAAGAAACATCAAATTAGTGTACTAAGTCGCCTACCCTTGCGGCTCACCACTCAAACGACTTAAAGTACGCACGCATTACTTGCCTTGCCAGTTTCTATGTTTTGACAACACTGCCGATGTTGATGACCTAATTTTTTTTTGCAAGTACAAATCCAAATTGAATGAGATTTTATAGTTTAACGTTACAGTGATCTTTAACTTAGTTTGTTTTAAGTGCACGATATTGTTAAAATTAAAATGTGTTGTATGTTTCACCTAATTGTATTAAGTTATTAGGCGTGGCAGTATTTTATGACTAAATGAATTCTTAGAATATTTAATAATAATATATTTATGACTTAAAATTTTGTATGTTACCTTTATGTGAAATCTGTTTAATAAATGCTATAAATTAATAATAATTTCGCATTATTCTATACACAACAAAACAATCTTCAAAACTATCAAGTGTGAAATGCTCGTTAAAGCCGTATATAGGTAGATTAGAGTTACAATCATCTTACATTAAACACGACGCACTCACACTTAGTGCCTGCTATCCATCAGACATGTTGAAACTTTAAATTATTTAAAACAAAGAGCGTGTATGCTGTCATGAAGAGCATATTCCCTTGATGGATAGCGAGGTCGCTTTGGTTGCTTTCTTTCATCCAACTGGCACAACTCTGTCTAAACTTCTATTTTCTTTCTCATGCCATCCAAATCTCAGCTGTGATTTAATTAGTCACATGGTTTTTTTTGTTACTCTTGTAACTAAACAGTTGATTAACTATAACTCCTAGAGATTCTAATTTTTAATAACTCCAGTTAATTGATGCCAGCTTTGATAGAAAACTTTTACTTAAAGCAAACATGAGCAATATTTTTTAGCTTTAAATTTGATTAAATTAAAGTGTTGGAGTAAGTTTTGCATTTATGCCTTGATGTATTTTCTGAAAGCTAATATAACGATATATATTTTTTTACAACTACATAAACTACAAAACAACATTTACACACCACAAAACACATAAAATGGTTTAGTCTTATATAGAATGTAATAGATTCGCCTTCATTTAATAAAGTACGAGAACAGTCAATTTCGTAACATTTCGTTACGGTTGATCTGATATAAAAAGCACACATGAAGGATTTCAGAGGAAAAGTACACTGGATATAAGGTGAGTGGAACGGTAAGTAACGTATCGTAGCGGTGTGCACAGTGTAGAAAACAAGGAAACATAAAAAAGCAACAGCTACCAAAAGAAATTTGAAAACTGCCGTTTACTAAATTGTACCTATCTCACCCTAAGCATCGTCAAGAAGGATCTTGAAAAACAAACAAATTAGGATATACGAACTTAGTCATGGCCTTGTACTTATAAATATTTTTGAGATGTGAAATAATTTTTTAGGGAAATACTAATAATTGCGAGATTTGTTTCTTAATTGAATGAGAAAAATTCAATGTGCTCATACACATGAGCAGCTCGTGTTAAAGGCAGAGGCAACTGCACGCAGCCGTCGACAACGGGCCGCTCGTGTATTTGAGTACGGTGTTAAATACACTAGCAGCACATTGTCGGCGGGTATGAGCTGTTAGAGTCATCATCCCTGTACGATAGGTATTCAAAACTGACGGACGAATTTGAAGAAGTTCTATGTAAACTACGCTTGTTTATAACTTTGAGAAAATTTAGTCCACTTATCTCAAATATTGAATGCGACATCACACAAATAAAAGTTTAGTTTGGTTCCGTCCGTTGATTGATAGGTTTGAAAATATGGCGTAATAATTTAAAAATTATTATCAATCTGTATTTTTATGCCACCGACCTATGGAGTTAATTAAAATATATTTAGACCATAACTTAAACAAAATATGTTTGTAGGCGAAAATGCAATGGTGCGCGCAAATTTTTAGTCAAGCCGCTGGTGAATGTTTTTGGCATAGGTAATATTCAAGTACACTCAGGCCGAACTGAAACCGTGGACACCAACAAGGTTTTCAGTTCTATCTTGGTCCACTCTAAAAATTATATAGATTACATAGGTCATTGCGGACCGTTGAAAACGGTAAATCGTGGATCATCTGGACTGAGGCTAAATAAACATTCAGTGGAAGTGCTAGTTCAAGGCATTTTAGAAGACCCATCACAATCTATACCGCAAGGTTCAGGAGTTATTTTCTGAAGAATGATGTGAAATATACTGACACGTGATAGCAATGGATAAAAACCTTCATGAGCCCGATGTCAATTGACTAGCGTCCGTATGGACGTCTGTCTAGTAAAGTTCGTTTCACGAAAAAATTCCCTTCGCCGTAATGGTGGCACCATTGCTTTTCATTGAAGAATTGTTTTACCTTCAATGAAAAGCAATGGTGCCAACATTACGACGAAGACAATTCTTTCGTGAAACGAACTCTAATATATTATAGTCAATGACGTCTGTGTGTTGTCTCTGTGAAATCACCGATTCCAGATGAGGTTAGAAGTTGACTATTTTGCCGTTCGGATAAATCAGTCAGGCATATTATTTCTGGCAATTTATCTCATCAAGTGGCCAGTAACTTGTTTTGAAAATTCTGTTATGGCCAGTATTTTAATAAACATAATACCTAATTTACGTACCTACTCAAGTTACGGTTGGGTTTAGGTACGATATCAGCCGAGTCGTGGCCGAGTGATGGACTGATTAATAAACGAAACTCTACACAAGTATACAATAGGTGCGTTTACTCAAGAAGCTTAAACCTGAGTGTAGGCAGTTCGTGACTTGAGGTCGTGATTACTAGCGCGATACACGGGGTTTAAAAATATTTTTGAAATTAATTATTACGATGAAATCGATTTCTGTGTGTGTGTATTTTATGCTCTTTGCGATATCGGTTACCAAAAATCTATAAGTAATTTATGATATGTTGAGGTTGGTCAAACTGTGTTAGTCTACTGCGAAAGTTTTATAAAATAGGTATTACTCCACCTATCCAAACAGTAGACAAATTCTATTCGGTGAAAATATCTACATAAACAACCTACTCTCTTGCTGAAAATATGCAAAAGGAAAAAAATAAAGATATTATCATTCTGTCTACATTCTAACTTTTACCATTTTTCATACTTAAATTACAAAAAAAACACGATCAAATCTTGATAAAAATTGTGTGTTGCGACGTGACACTTTTAGTGCTGACCGTCCCTCCCAAAGGTTGCCAACTCGATACTTCGGTTAGATGCTAAATGTAACTTCTAAAAGCGCTAGATTTCCATATTATATCCAAAAAGAGTGCTAAATTTGAAGGACCATCAATTAAATATAAAATCACATAATTTCTTATAAGAAAATAGTTATGGTAATTATTTTAAGGTTTTCTGTGACTTTTTGATTCCGAATGCCACAAACATTAAAATATTTTTGCGTTCAATTCATTTTTTGCAAAACACAGAAACAGACATTGCTTTTGAATTATTCCCAAGCACAGGTCTAAGCCACTTTTTAACCGACTTCAAATAAAGAGGAGATTCTCTATTCGGAAGTTTTTTTTTTCGTATTTCGGATCGTTCTCCCGCTCTTTTCTGTAACTCTGAACATAACTCACTTATTTGCTTAAAGGAGTATCCATTTTCGTAGTTTTTAGAGCTCACTGAGCACTAAAAACTTAATCTTTCGTATTGCATAATGTATTTATTACGCATATTATGTCGTGATAGTCAATACGAAACTAAAATTTATAAAGCAATAAGCTAGACAATTAATATAGCTTTATATTACCTCGTCTTTGTCTTTTACGGGAAATCCATTAATCCACACTTTGTCAGGCAAAGTGTATCAATCTATGAAGTCAAAAAGTTTGATAACAGCTCGTGTAACTGCGTTTTGTTTTGCAGTAATCGAAAAATAATCAGTATTTTTCTATTTAGTGCTAGGTGCTAAATGTCAGATTTCAGTGCTAGACTAACGAAAATAGTGCTAAATCTGGCACCGAAAGTGCCAAGTTGGCAACTTTCTTATTTCGATTCAAAACTTACATACAGCCTAATCGATACTAGAAATAAAAAAAATGTTTAGAAACAGAATAAAAACTCTTTTAACTAATAAAAAGTCTTGAAATGTAAAGTATTTGCAGAATACCCAATTTATAGAATTAATTTATCATCATTCTCAAACAAAATTTTGCTAAGCCTACCTAAAAATTGTATATTGGGAATTCTGTAGCAAACTATTAGAAAGTATCAAAATTAAAATCCACAATAAATAATTGTCCAAGAAATTAAAATAATTTTAAACAGTGAGCGCATTCCGAATATAAATTCAAATAAAGAAAAATTTCGGCGCGAAATTCAATAAATGAGGTACAGACGCCAGCACATCAAGCTACTACAATCAGTAAAATTTCTTTAATAGATTTTCAACTTTATCGTTAAAGCATTAAGGCGACTACATGACCTAAAACGCGGTCTTTGTCGGACTGCATAGAAAAGAAAGAGAAGCGCGATACGCTGGTAATTTATTACAAAATATGAACTTGAATTTATTCAATGTATATTAAACTTGTGCGCTAAATATGAAAGATTGAATGGCGTTAACATATGATCTTTTTATCCAACTCTCCTAATTAACGCACATTCATAAGATTTGATGGGTAGCATAATAAATATTTACATAATCAATGTAGGGTGTCGTATGTCGTCATTCTTGGGTACGATGGGACGCGGTACCGAGCCGGCGGAGGTCCGCGTGTTCAGGGCGCATCCGAACTATACGGTTAAGGCTTTCTTGAGTAGAAAACATCTATAAAACGTGAAACAGCGCTATTCATTAAAATTTTAACAAAATACAAGTATTTCAATAAATCTTACGACATAGAAAGAACGAAATGTGATGAATTATATTCTAAACATCGGTCAAAGTGACGTAATCGTTCACGAGATATCAAGCCCTCAAACACAGCGTCTTGAGGAGCTGAGCTTGGTAACTGAGATACTGTTTTCATGTGTTTATTAATTAGCAATGATCTTGACATGCTGATATCGTAATAATGGAGTATCAAATGATAACGCACATGAGTACGTCGTTGCGGAACGTTTCTTAATACGGGCCCTGGATAGATTTATAATCACAGATAAGCCACTCACTAATAAGCCTGATATACCGGCGACGATAACAGATTAGCCAGCCCGCACATGATACCATCGCCATGGCAAGTAGACAAATCTTGATTTAGCTTTCGAAGTTGTCGACAAGTAAATAAGGATCCGGCTTCCATCCTGATGATTGTTGCAACGGCCAAGGTATTTGGCAATACCCAAGCGACTTGGCAAAAATCATGAATTTTGGAAAGCTTTATCCCTGGACATGATATAGAAAGGAATTAACACACACATTATGCACTTTTAAAAATCCCTTGAAAAGTAATACTTGTTGAATACAAGTAAATGTATGAAAAGAATAAACGGGAAAATCACTTTAAAAAATATGTCATCTTTCGCTCTATCATCTCGCCGTCATTCCACAAATCTGGCACTTATTAAGATTTTCGAAAAACAATTGACGAAATTACGTGTAGGTGAAGGTGTGGAATTTGATGTAGTATTTCTTGACAAATGCACTTTTCAAGTTAGAGTATTGTTCCTGATTTATTTACGTCATGGATTGTTTTACGTCCTAAAACCTGCTATATGTTTGTAGGTCCGTTTAGGTGAAAACTGCTTTCATTGTAAGTAGGTATACGTTAATGTTCTTGAAGTTGGAAACCATTCGAGCATCTTATGTATGAATGTTATTCTTTATAATTAATTCAATCTTACGTTAATTGCATTTGTTACCTTTTGTAGCATTGCTAGAGAATCTGAAAGCTCGAACATCGTAAAACTCGTATCGTCTCCTGCATATGCGAGATCTACCGCGATGATCTCTGCAATCGTCGTCTTCAGTCCTCGTGCTCCAAACTGAAATAATTTATTTCAATTAAACCAATTACAAACACTTTTGAATTGTCAAGGAGACAGTCAGAAAGATAAAGCTAACTATTCCAAAGCGCAGTAGATTCCTATGGAGAATGGACATGAAACTCTATTGACACTTTTAAATTAGAAAGGTGTTACAAAGTATTGCTCTCATTTATATTGAAATTTCATTTTGTCCGCGGTTTCACCTGCATGGATGTGGGTTATCGTCCCCGGGGCCGGGATACAAATATCCTATGTCCTAACACAAATCATAGCCTATCCGTAGATATGCTAGGTTACAAGATAATAAATTGAAATAACTTTGACCCAGTGGGCCGATTTAAATGAAATAAATACTTTAAACGTTCTCTCGAGATACGGGCTATGACTTTATTTCCAATCCCTTAACTTAATCTCATAAAAAGAAGTACTACACAAAAATTTCTATAGGTATTACATTTAAATTTTACAAGAAACGTTGTAACCAATGACGTAATATAAATAGACGCGTCATCCATGATCACGGCACTCGAAAACAGTGTAAATACTATCAATAGCTACTAGCTAGATATCTATCTAGCTAGTAGCTATTGATAGTATTTACGCAGGCACTTATACGCACGAAGAAAGGGGAAACAAATTTAAATGTCATCTACGGAATTTCTGTTGTTAGAGAGAGATAATAGTACATTACTTCAGAGGGAAGAAAGTGACAGTTCCATACCGAGATTATGGCATTTGCGCCACGAGCTTGCGAGGGGCGCAAACCATTTGAGGTATGGAACTGTACTTTATCCTGAGGGATGTATAGTGCTTTTTATTACACCTACGAGGAAAATTATGGACATAAATGCATAATGTTTATATTTAGTTAAAAGTACAATTATTAAAAGTGCAGCTATTATAAGATGTTACATTTCGTCCGGGTATCTTGATATTTTGAGACACGGCAACAGATTATCAACAACTTCTTGGGCCGTCTCTAATAGTTCTGGCGGTGTGTTAGGGATAACATCATCACTGTCGCTCGAAGTATCCATATTTTACAAAAACACAAAAATAAATGTGTTTTTGCGAAAATGCGCGGGCTTTTCCATTTTTTATTCGCCCGTTTCTGGAGTAGGCTAAGATCATAAGGTCATGCAGCCACTTCTTCCGTGATTCCGCGCGTTATATATACAAAAATAATTTCGTTTTTAATTTTCTGTATGCACCAAGGAGGTTGGTAACTGGTAAAAAAAAAATCTGTATGTGGCCAGTAACAATTTACTTGAAATTTAATTAGTAGACAGTTAAAGTCTCTTGGCAGTATGACTGCTGACAAATTAAAAAAAAAAGAAAAACCGGGTATGTAATGGAATTTCATACATATTTCCCACCCTTGGGTCGGAAGGATTTTCATACAAACTTCCATACCTTGGGATGAAAGGATTTGAAGGGCGGGATAAAGGCGTTTCTTCCCTCTAATTGGTATAATTAGTATGTATTTTCAGAGCAGGTGTGATAAAAATATATTTCTTTTTATCACACCTGCTCTGAAAATACATACTAATTATACCAATTAGAGGGAAGAAACGCCTTTATCCCGCCCTTCAAATCCTTTCATCCCAAGGTATGGAAGTTTGTATGAAAATCCTTCCGACCCAAGGGTGGGAAATATGTATGAAATTCCATTACATACCCGGTTTTTCTTTTTTTTTTTAATTTGTCAGCAGTCATACTGCCAAGAGACTTTAACTGTCTACTAATTAAATTTCAAGTAAATTGTTACTGGCCACATACAGTTTTTTTTTTACCAGTTACCAACCTCCTTGGTGCATACAGAAAATTAAAAACGAAATTATTTTTGTATATAAAACGCGCGGAATCACGGAAGAAGTGGCTGCATGACCTTATGATCTTAGCCTACTCCAGAAACGGGCGAATAAAAAATGGAAAAGCCCGCGCATTTTCGCAAAAACACATTTATCTTTGTGTTTTTTGTAAAATATGGATACTTCGAGCGACAGTGATGATGTTATCCCTAACACACCGCCAGAACTATTAGAGACGGCCCAAGAAGTTGTTGATAATCTGTTGCCGTGTCTCAAAATATCAAGATACCCGGACAAAATGTAACATCTTATAATAGCTGCACTTTTAATAATTGTACTTTTAACTAAATATAAACATTTCTATGCATTTATGTCCATAATTTTCCTCGTAGGTGTAATAAAAAGCACTATACATCCCTCAGGATAAAGTACAGTTCCATACCTCAAATGGTTTGCGCCCCTCGCAAGCTCGTGGCGCAAATGCCATAATCTCGGTATGGAACTGTCACTTTCTTCCCTCTGAAGTAATGTACTATTAATTACGTTGTCATTCTGTGTGTATGCTCATTGGCCGAGCGCGTACAAAAGGAGGCATGTGGGGAAAAATGGACACTCGATTTTCTCGTGTAGGTAGTAGATTTACGGGTAAAATAAAATTAATTAGTTTCGATCTTTATAAATATGAATGCAGTATTTTGCGAGAGTAATTATTGTAAATTAATTAATAAAACTAAATATAATAAACATAAAAATTATTCTTCGTTATGTAGGTATAACTATAATGTCGCTGGCTAGAAAATGTTCCGGGCAGACCCTAGAGTATTTTGTGGGTAGCCAATCGTATTCACGCCGTTGAGCCCTTATAACGCTTAACCACTTTTCATTCATAAGCCCCTCTTTAGGGAATCTAATTATTATATTGATCATTAGGTTTCATAACACATATTATATTCAAAAAATATAATTCATCAAAATAAAAACAATGTAGGTTTTATAAATACTGATGCAAAGAACCCCATCTTTACCTAGCGGCACGTGACTTACCTCAGGCGCCAGCCGCCATTAGAAGGCAAAAAATACAATAAAATACATTTTTCTTGATACTTATGCATGAAATTGTACTCTATATGACATCCTATAGGATTATCTTTGAGACAAATAGTAACCTTTTCCTTCTCCAGGACACGATCTATCTCCTTGCCAATTTTTGTTGAATTCCGTTCAGTGGTTTAGACGTGAAAACGTTACATACAGACAGACAGAGTTACTTTCTTATTACCAATATTAGTATGGATTATAAATATATGTGAGACCGATGTAGAAAGACGTGCACATTAAAAGCGTCCACGGTAAAATAAGAAACGTCTTCCATTGTGCCCTGTTTGCTTTTTTATTGTTCGGATTAAAAATTAAATTTTAATGATACACTCTATGATTGTATGATATGATAGAGATCTAGACACCCATATTATTGCTTATTTTTGCTCTGTTTAACCCAAGAGATTCATAATTTCTGTTTCCAATGCATCCAACAAGCCGAGTCGGTGAGGTTTGTTAACTTAAGTCTAGTTACTTCTCCTTCTCACCTCAAAATAAAACCAAGAATTTAAAACGGTGCTAATAATATGCAGCCTAGTCTAACACCTCTATTTGCTCGAGGTGGTTATTGTTAATCCTAATAAGTTACATTAAAAAAACAGGTCAAGTGCGAGTAGGACCCGCGCACCGCGGATAACGTACAAAGTAGGTATTTAACTACAAATTTACGGTTTTCGATTTTTTTTTTCCTTCATATGTGCTGCATGACATTTCTTCTTGCCAAATTTCATGATTCTAGGTCAACGGGAGGTACCCTATAGGTTTTCATTCCCTTGCGAGTGTCGAAATATGTGGCATAAACGCCCGTATCTTTTGATTGCCTTGACTTAGAAGTTTGTTTTTTTTTCACTTCTTCAAGGGATTGCAGCCCTGAGAATTTGATATTAATTTCAACTTGTAAACTCCAAGCGTTCCTGAGAAAAAGGGTCTTGTCAGATGTACAACGAAGTGATCTTATAAAGGTTCCGTTTTTCCTTTTGAGGTACCTACGGAAACCTAAAAAAGAGGTAAGGTACAACAGAATAAATAATAAGTTGCAACTATACAGGTGACTTTTAATTTGACAAATTCCTTCCAGGACGATCTAGTGTGACCCCATTTGTAACAATTAAGCATCCCATAAAGCTTAGGCGAAAATTCATGGGATTTGACTAACTCAATTTTTAAGTATTTTAAAAAATTTCCAGAATTCGTCACTAACATCACTTTTCTCAAAACTCTTAAACTTAATGGCCTTCGCTACTATTTCATTGGGTATATCATACTTTGACAAACTTTTCGATGTAACCAAATTATCTAAAACATCAAACTTATACTCAAAAGCCGCACCGAGTCTTGTGACCTGCAGTGCAATTCTGTAACCATCTCACCGTGAAAACATAGGTGAAGTGAGCGTGGAGTGAGTTGTCAATAGTGTCAATTCCTAGCAAAAACAAACTCACTTCACCTAAGTTTTCACGGTGAGATTTTTACAGAATCGACCGGCTGGTATTGGCGACCTGGGTGCCTAACTTGTGATGGATTTCACAACAACAAAAAATATTTCAACAATTTTCAAATTCGATTTTTGCCAGCGTTATCGACTGTTCCACCACCTGTATTTCCACTGTATCGGCACCTTTAAAATCTTTGATACCTAGATAGCTGATTAACTGAAGATGTACTTCCTGTAATTTATCCGCTTAATGTCATAGAAAATTTTGAGATAACTGGTGTGAAATTTCATGTACGTAGATGGTTAATTAACTTCTTCTTTTAACTGTTTGATGTTTTAGAAAATTTGGTCACATTTAAAGGTTTGTCAAAGTACGAGGTGCCCAATGAAATAGCAGTAAATGACATTCAATTTGAGAGTTTAGCGAAAAGTGACATTTAATAACGAATTCTTGGAAATTTTAGAAAGGTCTCTTCTCTAATCTCTCAATCTTTTGAAATAATAGTAGTACAAAGAAAAAACGTGGTTTTGAAGCCAGTCACTCATTATCATTTCCGTTTGTCATTGTTGCACTATTTAATTGCAAACACTCGTCTTTTCGCGTTTCTCAGGGGCCAAGTTAGCGTGGATTTTTCGAACAAAACAATGGTTTAAATAGTGAAAACGTTTATCCAGTAACTTGTGTTATTGATTGAATGAGTGAATTAATTAATGCCACTATGACGTGCTGTGGAATGTTCTTCCATGCTTCCAATATGGCAGTTTACAGCACATGCAAAGTTTATGGAGATGATTGGTTAGTTCGAACACGCCTCTTTAGCTCATCCCATAAGTGCTTTATTGGATTTTTATCAGGGCTTCTTGCTGGCCATTCCATTACGACGATACATACGTCATGCAGGAATTTTCGAACAATTCTTGCAGTGAGCGCCCTTGCAAGGCCAGGTAGATGACGATGATGCATGATAAATGCATCATCGTCATCTACCTGGCCTTTTCCCAACGAAGTTGGGGTCCGCTTCCAGTCTAACCGGATGCAGCTGAATACCAGTATTTTACATGGAGCGACTGCCTGTCTGACCTCCACAACCCAGTTACTGGGTAATAAGACACCCCAATAATATTATATAATTATGATGCATTACCATGCGTAATCTTAAAAGGCAACCTGACTGACTGATCTATCAATGCACAGCTCAAACCACTGAACGGATTGCGCTGAAATTTGGCACACATATAGCTATTATGATGTAGGCGTGCGCTAATAAAGGATTTTCCAAAACTGACCCCCTAGGGGGTGAAACGGGGGTCCAAAGTTTGTATGGGGAAACACGATTAGACTATTTTATTCGAAGCATCACAGGAGTACTCCTAAGTGTTTCAATTTTTTTTAGAATTCAACTCCTAAAAGGGGGAAGTAGGATGACAAAGTCTGAAAATCAACATGGGTCTCGTTTGTATGGTTTATCGGGTCGCTGATTACGAAAACAACAACGACTTTAAAATCCAACGAAGTGGACGTGAAATACCATCATCAACCTCTGTTGGTGTGCGATGGGGTTTAAATGTCTAAATATCAATGTAGGTGTCGTTTTTATGGTTTTTTGGGACGTTAATTACGAAAATCGATGCGATTTTGAAATCTATATAATTATATAAAAATCATAGACCTGATTGAGATATCAATGCACAGCCTAAACAACTAGTCCTAGAGACATGAATTTTGGAGGGTGTGTTCTTTGTGAAGAGTAGGTATCCACTAAGAAGGGGTTTTTTGGAAATTTAACCTTTAAGGGGGTGAAAAGGGGGATTTTGTTTGTATGAAAAATCTTATTCCTTGGGTTACCAACCATGAAACTTGACACGAATACTTATTTAAGTAAATTATGAAGTTTATCATTTTTTGTTTTTCTAAACTAACCCCTAAAGAGGGATTGGGGTACTCAAAATTTGTATTAAAGAATTTTAACGCGCTGACCGATTAACTTGAAACTCAGTATTTATACTTAAGGACTAAAAATAAAGAATAACGTGTATCAGGGTTTTTCGAAAATCTACCCCTAAATTGGTATAAATAATCTTTGAGAGAAGTAATGAACACACCTTAAACGATTTTCAAAATTCCACCCCTGTGGGCGTAAAACGCGGGGATACAGTTTATATGACCAATCTTATTCATTTGGTTAATAAACTTGAAACTTGGCAAGGATACTTGCCTTAGCAAGTAATAAAGTTTATCATTATTCTCAAAGGGGGTTTTGGGGTGTTTAAGTTTATGTGGAATAATTTTAATGCGCAGTTCGATTAACTCGAAACTCAGTATTTATAATTAAGACCAAAAATAAAGAATAATGTGTATAATTTTTCGAAAATCTACCCCAGGAACCCATTATTTTAGGTACTGTGACCAGCCAGCTAATGCATGCAAAGTTGATTACATGATAGTGACGGCTCCCCATCTACCAGAATTTCTTAATATTTTGCTTGTAACACTACATAGTCTTTCATTCATAAAAATCCTAAAATATCCTGTACGGTTTGTACATTTTTGTCAAACTAAATGCCAATAACGTGTTACAGGTGTTAGTAGGATTAACGGCCATTTGAATCATCTGATGTTTGTGTACTTACTGTTGTTGTTACGTAATTCAGAAAGGTCACTGATAATGGGAGTAGATTATCGTTGTTGCTTGGCGAACCCGAACAAATAATCGCGATCGTATTCATGCGACGTTGGGTTTTTATTACCAGATAGCGCCTAAAACAGATATAAAACACAAATATTTATAATAAATGATATTATGTACATAAATACATACGTCTATGTACATAATATCGCCATAGTGACTATGAGAGTAAAGGAACAGAGAGTGCATCAGTGTTTACGCACACGTGTACAGTGTACACTATAATATCTCCTGCGTACCTAGCTAATCTCCGTTGATATTGGCCACCGTGACCGAAATCGGTCGGGAGGCTATTTTTTTATAGTTACATGAATCACTATAAATTCATAAAAAACTACCAAAGCAAAGTTAATAAAACTTATGTGGGACCAGACCACCACTGAACCAAACCAAAAGAAGAATTTTGCAAATCGGCATAAAAATGACGGAGTTATGAGGTAACAATAATTACAAAAAAGAGAAGCTCGCCCGTTTTTTGAAGTCGGTTAAAAAGGGTAAATCTGTGAATCATCTGATGCCTAGATAATTACTGGGGGTTTAAGGAAGTGGGTTTTCTCTTGACCTCATAGGTAAGTAAAAACGAGAAAAAAGAAGTTCACTTAGTCCAACAAGTGAGGGGCAGCTCACTGATAAATATTTAGACAACTTTATACAATTGCACCACAACAGAAAAAAGTAAGACGAAAAGCAAGCCTATCAGTGTTTAGAATCATTGAGATTGATCAGAAAAAAATAACGAACAGCGAACCTGGCTCGTCAGCTCACAATAACGTGGTCTACCTAGCTATACCGAAGATTTTTTATTGTGAGACCGGAGGGTTACGCCGGACTCCTACTGACTAAAACTTCACGGTTCTTACTACAACACTGAGTCGGGGACAGGATAAACTAATAGGTACTAGTGTTGCCCAAATGCAAGACCAAGACAAGACCTTAGCCAGTCTTGGTCTTGGTCTTGCGTCAATACACCTGGTCTTGGTCTTGGTATTGCGCTCTCAGTCTTGGTCTTGGTCTTGGTCTTGCAGCAAGAGTCTCGCAAGTCTTGCGAGACTCTACTACTTAGACTAGACTACATTCAAATACCTATTAGTCTATTGCTCAGGGTGGCAGGGACATCGACGCGCAACCGCTTACCATGGATTCAGTACATGATTCTGGACCCTACTGCGTTGAAATTTTTCATCGGCTTTTTCTTAATTTTTTACGTTTTTTTCTGCAATTTTTTTTTACTGTAAACTGTATAACATCATTATTTCTATCTGACCCAATAAGATTTTTAAATAAAAAATAGTAAGTTCACTTATTTCACTTAAAACAGCAATGTAAATAAAACTCGAAAGGGCTACCTGATCAGCTGTATTGGTAAAGTTCATTTGCGAGGTCAACACTGTCTTCGCGCTCACGCTATTCGCTTTCAAATGCCGCGACAAAGGGACCGCAGCGCCAAGCGGTCTCCTCGTATTATTAACGCACTTGAAAATAAACTTTAAAATTATTACAATAAAGTGCATAAATGCTTGAACCTGACAAAAAATGCGGAAGATTGCGGGAATCCCCGCGCGGCGTCGAGTTGGCCATGAATCCCAATGAATCTAACAGACGTCACATGACGCATTTTAATCATCTACATAATTGAATGAGCCATTTACTACTTTTATTTTAGATTCGTTATGAGGGGATAATTATTTTTCTAAAGCTTCATCGATTTAAGGGGGAAGCGCTAAGGTAAATCAACCATGAACCTTAATGCTTTAGCGATAAAATTGAAAATCTGTTAAAGAAATATGGCAGATTGTAGTAGGTAGCTTGATGTGCTAGCGTCTGTACCATAACATCGGCTGGCTTAAAAAATTCTACTAGTACTAGACCTACTCGACTCGCTGTTAGTTTTAAATTTTGCTGAATAGAAGAATAATATAAACTTTGAAACATAAATACCTAGGTACATAATTTTTACGTATAACATAATACTCTAAGTAGATATACCTACAAGGTATGAAATGAACTTTGCTAGAAAGTTATGCTAGGTACATTTATATCACATATGGGAACAAATTTGTAAGTAACACGCTACCTACCTACTTAACCCTTTCAGACCTGATTTTTTGTTTTTTGGAATTTGTAAGAACCGATTTTATTCATGTTATATTAGGTACTATTGAGTATGGAAATATTGAAAAAACTGATATGTTTTCATTATTTTCCGAGAAAATTGATGTTTTTTTTATGTCCCCAAAAGTGAACATTCGGCCTAAGTGATTATAACAACTAATATGGGGGCTATGTGTAAAAAAATAATAGATGAACATTTTATAACGTTTTTATTAGAAAAAATATGAAAAAAATTTACAAAACTAAGTTCAACTTCTTCAAAACAAAAAACCAGTACATTTTCAAAACTGGATAACTGAATCATGAAATCATCAAATGACCCCTTCCGCTCTGGGTGGAGCGGATGGGAGTGTCAGACTCTTACTGACTAAAACCCACCCGTGTCCCTTCCTTAGCCCTTTATGTTCCGGGCTAGCGGTAACCCTTTCGGACAATCCTGCTGACCCGGCAGGCTTCGGCCCTGACGAGCCCCTTCAAATGATGCTGATATCTCTTTGAGGCGCGCGTGGAACACGTACGCGCTTTCCGGCACGGGCCTGGTCCTGATCGGACGGTGAGCTACCCATTACTCTCCGCCCGCAGGCCCGCGCCTACGGTGGCCGGGAGACGTCGCGCGGCTCCCGACGCCCGGAGCGTCTCCCGCGGCGGCTGGGATGGGAGGCTATCTCCCTCAGCCGTACCGCCGCCTCCTTCGCTAGCATGACTGCTTCGCAGAAGGAGGCGACTGCCCCCACTCCTTCTCGCCCCGGACCATGGCTTGAACCAGGCCCGGACGCGAGAGTTTGCTGCCCCTGCCGATCGCCTCTACGAGGACACGGCGGTGCTCCGCCCAAGCGGGGCAGATCTCCACCGTATGCTCCACCGTGTCCTCTGGGCGATCCTGGCAATGGTGACACCCGGGCGTTTCCTCCCGCCTGATGATGTGCAGGAACCTCCCGAAACTTCCGTGTCCGGTGAGGACCTGCGTCAGGCGGTAGGTGAGGGCGCCGTAACGCCTCCCTAGCCACTCCTCAAAGAGGGGTCTTACCGCCGCTATCGTGGCGTGCCCTGCGCTGGGTTGCGACAGTCGCTCTTTCCATGCCGCCATAAGATTGCGCCGGAGGTTCGTCCGCTCCGCGGCGCCGTGATTTGCCGCGGAAGCGGGGTTTCTCCTCGGCGTAGTGCCTCCGCGCGCCACTCATACAGGCAAGCTAACATATCTTCGTCTTCATTTTCGTCTTGATGTTCATCGAAGGGGTCAGGTGGGGTGTACTCTCTTTGGTTCTGTGTTATCACATCAGCACCCAATCGAACATGTCTCGTACACGGGATATTACTATTATTTCCTACTTCCTCATCATCCGAAGACAACTCCAAGTCCGACAGGTGCCCATGTTCCAAAAGTTTCAAAGCGTCCCTCGAGAACATGATTTTTGATCATAAATACGCCTGTAAAAAAACATTATACGATGCAAAATTTATTATATGAATGTATTATATGTTTATCAGATAATACGCCTTTTGAAAATACATATAACTTTAGGTAGGGATTCACTAAATGTCTATGAATGTTTGGGAAAAAATATCCAAACAAAACCTATTGTCCGCGTTTGTAGACATAACGTATATTCGCAATTTATTATACAAAACACAAAATAATTGTTTGTAAAATACGATGTTCTTTGCCTTTGTAACATAACTTATCGATATATATTTATTTCAAGGCATAACTTACTAAATAACTTGAAAATTATAAAGGAAATAAATCACTTACCTACACACTTCAAACTTTCGCCGGCGACTGACCGAAACAGACTAATTATTTCATACACGTATTAATAAATGGCGTTAGGGGTATGTTTTTTAAAGATTTATAATGTTCGCAAACGACAACAACAGTTTTTAGTTAAGTAAATTTTTATTTTAGTAGGATAATTTTACAAAAATTTTATGTCCTCAATTGTGCACGGTAGGTCTGAAAGGGTTAATAAATAGTCGAAACATATAATAATCAATACAATACCTGTTAGTGTTATGACGATATGGTTTTGATACTGGGGAACGTCTATCAAAATCGGGATTGAAACCAAATACCTACTATAACGCCCAAATCTCAGTTTGACTTAACTGCGAGACGCAAGAGTCTTGCAGGCTTAGTCTTGTTCTTGCTCAAGTCTTGCAGGGGTCAGTCTTGGTCTTGGTCTTGCTACAATAAGTCGGTCTTGGTCTTGCAAAAATGCAAGAACAAGACCAAGACTGCAAGACCAAGACCGATTTTGGGCAACACTAATAGGTACATACCCACCCGCGACGGGTATCAGCCCTCCATGTTTAGTGGGCACCATTCCCACATGCGGCTCATGCAAACTATCTTGAGAGAAAATATTCGGCTAAGATTTAACCTATCTTTACTTAGGGAATTCTAGCTTGAGAGGCAGGGTTCATATTTGATTACAGCATTTTGAAATCTGCGTTTCAAATTGAGCTATGTATAAACCAACCTTCTAAACGATTTATTTATAACAAAATACAATTACTTAAACTTGCCTATCTGTAATGTCAATAAATATATTCTTTATATTGTATCCCACGACCATAAATACTGCGCGCCTCGAGTCATGACCCTGTCCCAAATTCGCCGCCCGCAGGCGCTTAACAATCTCTGGCCACCATAAGGTGGACTTATGGTGGCCAGAGATTGTTAAGCGCCTTTTGACGCCCGAGTGCTCTTTTGATGCAGGTGGAATGACAGGCATTCTTTTCCCTGCCGCCGCCTCCTTTGCATGCTTGTATGCATCACTTTCTCGCAAAAAGAGGCGACGATCCCATGCGTTCTCGCTTCTGATTATGGCTTTTGGCTGAGGCTGAAAGCGAGAGATTTCTTACACGAAGTGCCGAGTACAGCGCGGCTGGGTCCAAGCTCACCACTCCTCCAGCGTATGCTGCGCCGTGTCCTCGGGGCAGTTCTTACAGTGATGACAAGTGAGTGTCTGCTCGCAACCAATGCGGCGCGGGTACTTCACGAAACATCCGTGTCCAATAACCACCTGCTTCAGCCGGAGACTGAGGGCGCCAGGCTACCTCTTCAGCCACTTTTCTATAATAGGCCTAACCGCCACTATTGTGGCTTCCACCCGGGAATCGAAATTCGTCCTTCCATTTACTGGAATATTTCAGACCTCGATCATTCCTGCCTCGAACTTGCAAGTTACTGACACTGGCCGCTACCACGCGCAAGCTCCGTCTGGGCTGGACGGAGCTTGAGCGTGAGGCCTGCAAATAGACTCGAACATGCAGTGAGATATTACATCTTTAACCCGTCAAGCCCCGCGCGTGCCCTATGTAGTACGATACAATAGAAAATCACAATATACATTTCCGCGGAACGGAAACGTTAATTTCGCCTCGTTGCGCGAGAATCCTAGCAAATGTGTCTTGAGGCTGTAATAGGTATTCAGTTGTTTAGTAGATACTTGAAGCCGCACGGTGCCTCCCTCCGCGCAACATGCCGCAGATTTGTCGCAGATTCGCAGATTTGTGGATGTCATATTTGTGTCAGTGTCGCGGGCGCATCACGGATTAATTTGTATTGTCAATGTCAATTAATAATATGTGTTGTCTTTGGAGCCTGGCCCTGACATCAAGCAATGGACAAAATTGTCAACATTTTTTAAGCTTGAGTACGAGGCTTTTGACTACGTTGTGCGTGTATATTTTGTCTTTTTTTATTTGCAGTGTGCGTTTTTGTTTGTGCAGAATAAACATTTTTTCTTTCTTTCTTCATTTGCCAAACGCCGCCCACGGTAGCTGCGAGAATTCCTGAGAATACGCAAGAATTCCTTAGAAGATACAAGACCTGTTGTTTGGCTCGTGTCTGTGTCTTTATGTCAATTGTGTAACGTTACAAACGCTACACAATTGACATAAAGTTCATTATGCTATGTAAAATTTCGTTACAAACATTTGATCCCATTTCGCTCCGCGACAATTTAATTTACCTACTCAATAATTTAAGTTTGGGTTCACGGCAACATAACTGCTGTAAAATATCGTGACGAGGTACTGGATCCTCAAGTCCAAACACACCGGTTGCAAATAGGTCAAGATTATAATGCTTAAGCATGATAACGCCCGCCTACATACTACATACGGGTCGAGTTGTAACTCAGTGGCTAATGTGGCAACCCTGGACTGGCCCGCCCAGTCCCCGGATTTAAATCCAATTGAGCACGCGTGGAATATGCTCTAACGAAGGGCTTTATAAAATTTTCTCGAAAATTTGGTGACAGACAATAAACTTTTTGTGCATTTTTTTCGAATCTAAGACCTTTCGAATCGATAAATAACCTCATATTGAGTATGAATGATCGTTTCAGATGCATTAATAACATCCGGTGCTTTCAAAGATTATTAATCTTTATTTTGTAGTAAATTTAATGTTTCATTTAATTTGATTTCTTTATTTAATCACCAAAAACCGAAGTAGTTTTTTTGTACATTGTTTTTTTTTAAATTTCTACTATAAAAACATTTTTTTTGAATGTAAGTAAGTACCTATGTAATAAGATTTTTTAAGTTGTTTCTCTTCAATACATGAATAACTAGTGTCGATGTGTGTATTACGGATCTTACTGGAACACAATTTTTGCGCGTTTATTTTCTACCTATTTACGTGGTGCATCGTTGTTTTGATCCACCTGAAGATGCCTCTAAAAACTTTATTTTTACAATAAAAAACATACTAATCTACATACAATCATTCTGATTTTTTTCGGATTATTTACAAGCAACATACTAAAATACTACTGTTTTATTTTTTAGTCCAAAACATAAATTTTTTGTAATTTAATAATTATTGCTTTATATTTTGCAATAAATTACCAGCGTTGTGTCATCGAGCTTCTTTTTCTTTTCTATGCAGTCCGACAGTGACCGCGCTTTAGGACATGTAAGCCCCTTAAGACCATAGATAAAAAATCCAAGATACCAACAATTCGTTAAAAATGTAGAATTTAGAAAACTCAGGGTTTTACTATAAAAACTTAAACACTTGTTCAACGTGTGTCAGTGTTACGTCAAAGTCCATCCATACTAATACATAATTATTATAAATTCGAAAGTAACTCTGTCTGTCTGTCTGAATGTTACCCTTTCACGCCTAAACGATTACATCCCGAGGTAGGACATAGGACAGTTTTTATCGACATACCTCACGGGCGGAAGCTAGTATTATATATGTGAAAGTTTGTGGAGATGTTTGTTACTCAATCGCGCGTAAACCGTTGAACAGATTTAGATGAAATTTGGTATAGAGATAGTTTGAGTCCCGGGAAAGAACATAGGATTTTTATCCCAATATTCCCACGGGATCGACACTTAAACGGGTGAAACCGCGGGCCGCTGTTAGTATGATTATAATAACTTTGACGTAACGTCGTGTTTAAAATGTGTTTAGCCTAAACAACTGATAAACACTGTTTTGTGGTATTAAGTTTTCGATGCTCAAAACAAAAGCCAAACATAACAAAAAAAACTTTTAAACCAACATACTTATAGCGGTTTTTTGAACATTAAAAATAGAAATGAAGGAGCTTAGGGAGCTATTGGGGGCTCTTTTTACAAGCTATAAATTGACTTATTTGCGGACGTTTCTGACTTAACATTGTAAGGTATAACGCCTAACATACAACATTTATTAGACCGATTAAAATTCAAATGATTATATTGTATTTCACATAAACCTGCATGGGCACTTAGGAAACGTCAAAACCTAGGTGCAAGGTACACATTAGTCGTTTTCTATGGAGAAGAGCCGGGAAGAAACTTCACGGTTACTCTTAAAAATAATTGGCTTTTACATTGTTTTTAAATTTTACTGTTAAGGTGCCACTAGTCGATATTTTTTCCATACAAATTTCGGGAGAGTATTACTCCACTGGTTGACATTGTGCATCCAAAGTTAAATATAATATAGTTTTGACTTATTATTAATTTTGTGTGTACGGAACAAGAATAGTAAAATAAAAATCCATTAGAAAGTTATGATCCAACAAAGATTCGTTTTTCTTGCTATTTTTAACGTAACTTTGGGTGTAAATAAGTAATAAATGAACTGTAAAATCTTCAAAACCAAGTCAGTACCGACAAAGCTCAGTTACCGAAGAGTTCAATAGAGTTTATTTGTAATTGATTTATGCAGTGGATTTTTTCATAAAACTCGGTTTTCCGAAGCAGTTTTAGAATGTTTTACGCGCCTATCAGTCGGAACGGTGTTTCTGTGCGTGAGAACTAGGCGTTGTTCGTGTAGACTAGCGTCTAACTGCTCATCACTGATACTAACTCTGTCGGACACGAAGCCAGGTGAGACAGCGTGCTTTTTGGTCATGACCACCAGTGAGTTCGAGCTCGCGACTAGTTTACTCTTAAGGCGACTACATGACCTAAAGCGCGGTCTTTGTCGGACTGCATAGAAAAGCGCGATGACACAACGCTGGTTACTTATTGTACAAAATTTCTATTGTTTGGACTAAAAAATTAAAACACTAGTGTTTTAGTATGTTGCTTGTAGAATAATCTGAAGAAAAATCATAATGATTGTATGTATGGATTTTATTGTAAAAATAAAGTTTTTAGAGGTATCTTCATGTTTTTTTTCTATAGTATCAAATTATTTGTTTTATGTTTTCAACACACTATCTACCTAGCATATATATTGAAGAATATCATATATTTTTCTGATTTTGTTTACTGGAGTCGATCGTATACTTTTATTTTTTCTAAAACAAGCGTTTTTGTGTTTAGGTTC
The DNA here is from genome assembly GCA_963855955.1 of Luperina nickerlii. Classification (NCBI taxonomy): domain Eukaryota; kingdom Metazoa; phylum Arthropoda; class Insecta; order Lepidoptera; family Noctuidae; genus Luperina; species Luperina nickerlii. Next base: position 9,326,240 of record OY979662.1, read on the forward strand.
TGTAAGCCCCTTAATAGGACAGTGTAGGCTTGTCAACAAGTACCAAGTACTTAACAAAATAGGAACAAATGGAACCCTCTAAGATTGACTTTTTCGATTGGTGGCATAAAATACAGGTTATTTTTCCTAACTTTTGTCAGTCCGAGACCCAAACGAAGCAATCGACTATTCAACAATCTCAAAAAAACTGTCATACACATTTAATGTAGGTATTATACAAGGTGTAATTGTTATATTGAAAACCGGGGTCATTATACAGATACTTCATTATAAGATACTTGTATTATGAAATCGTAAAATAAGTCTGCTGTTTGGTCCTATAGTAAATCAACCATTTTAATAATGGCGAGTACATAAGATACATAACATCGGCCTAGTCTTTTATAAACTATGTTGGGGTCGGCTTCCAGTCTAAACGGATGCAGCTAAATACCAGTATTATACAAGGAGCGACTGCCCATCTGACCTTCACTTGACCAGTTACTGGGCTCTGGGCAACACAATACCTCTTGGTAAGACTGGTTGCCAGACATTTGGGCTTCTAATTACCCATAATGACTGTCAAAGATCGACGAATGACAGCCAGGACCAACGGGTTAACATGCTTTCCGAGGCATGGAGGAGTTTCGCTATGTAATGAATGGTTACCCATCCACGAAGCGACCGCGGCAAGCGTAGCTTAACCTTCGATTGACTCGTACGGCAATAATCATTTAGCCATGAGCTCGTATAAACCCATAGTGACATAACTTTTAAAAATGCTTTATTTGGTTTCATAATAAACTTAAATATTTATAATGCACCTACTTTTCATGGTGATGAGTACCTAATCGACAACTAGGTATTAATTTTCCTCTGTAGGGACACAGACTTTTCAGGGAATTGAATGTTGCATGAGCAACTGTCTACAAGTGTGACTAAGAGTGTCAAGATGGGTCTGAGTACAAGACCTGAGTTGTCCAATAATAAATAAAATATATAACAATAAAGATGTCTCACACACTGCTTGTATCTATCACTGAATGATGCTTTCTAAATAAATATTTCTTATGTTATGAATTAATACAATCGTTCAACTATTTTATTCTAGATGATCTTACCTCCGTATTCCAAAACATCATTTAACACTTGATGGCTACGCTTCTTGCGATCTTAATTATGTTCATGGAATTAAAAGGCGTTTGAGAGTGCGGAGGTATGGTAAAAATGATCTCATTGTGCTAATTGGTATTTTAAAAATCTCCTTTTTTTTCAGAATCTCGTAAAACCATTCGGAAGACGTTCCAAGACAAGACCGATGTTACAATTTCGAGTACTGATGATATTGATGTAACACAAGTGAGTAAGTCATTATATCAATCTACAGAAGAAAGTAATTTACTAAAAATTCAAAATTTGCAAGATATAGAGACAAAAAAACTAACTTCAAACATACCATGGCGTAAACAATCCCAGATAGATACTACGCAAGAAACGAAAGAAGAAAGTCTTGAAGTCAAGCATTGGAGAAATCAAAAACCAGTAACGAAACCTTCATTTTCGGAGAAAGTGTCGGAAACGGAAGATACTTCCCTTTTGAGAATACAAGACACTGAAATTAGCACAACTAAGGAAGTCCAAAACTTGGAAACCAAATCTTGGAGGAAACCCCGACGTGAGGACAAAACGATAGAAACTTTGTCCACTACGGAAGATGTAACAATATTGCAAACTAACAGAGATGAAGAAGAAGACCAAAGGAAAGGTCCTCAATGGAGAAAGCCCCGTGTAGAAGAAAAGAAACCCACTATAAATGAGGAAAGAAAAGATTCGATTCCTTGGACGCAAGAAAGTATCAAACTGCGTCCTACAAAGGTTGAAAAGACTGCGGTAGTAAAAGAAAAAATAGAAGATGTGACTTTAAAGCAAGTAAGAAAAGGATCGATTAAAAAAATTGACACTGAAGAAGCTGAAGAAATATTAACATACGAAGAAGACACTGCTATATTGAAAATAAAAGAACAGGAAGAACAAAAATTAAAAACAAAAGACGATGATTTACCAGAATGGAGACGCAAATCAATAGAAAAACACGTGGAACAAGCTAAACCAGAGGAGCCCAAATGGCCAACCGGCAGAAGGCGCCCGAAAGAAGAGGAACCTAAGGAAGAAGTTGTCCTCAAGCCGATTCCAAGGCAAAAAGCTCCCGAAGAGGAAAAACCAGAAGAAGTGCAACTTAAGCCACTCAAAAAAGAAAAGGTAATCGAAGAAGCTAAACCTGAGGAGCCCAAGTGGCTAACCGGCAGAAGGCGCCCGAAGGAAGAGGAACCTAAGCAAGAAGTTGTCCTCAAGCCAATTCCAAGGCAAAAAGCTCCCGAAGAGGAAAAACCAGAAGAAGTGCAACTTAAGCGAGTCAAAAAAGAAAAGCTAATCGAAGAAGCTAAACCCGAGGAGCCCAAGTGGCCAACCGGCAGAAGGCGCCCGAAGGAAGAGGAACCTAAGGAAGAAGTTGTCCTCAAGCCAATTCCAAGGCAAAAAGCTCCCGGAGAGGAAATACCAGAAGAAGTGCAACTTAAGCCAGTCAAAAAGGAAAAGGTAATCGAAGAAGCTAAACCCGAGGAGCCCAAATGGCTAACCGGCAGAAGGCGCCCGAAGGAAGAGGAACCTAAAGAAGAAGTTGTCCTCAAACCAATTCCAAGGAAAAAAGCACCAGAAGAAGAAAAACCAGAAGAAGTGCAACTTAAGCCTGACAAGAAGGAAAAGGTGGTGGAGGAAGCTAAGCCCGACGAGCCCAAGTGGCCAACCGGCAGAAGGCGCCCGAAAGAAGAGGAACCTAAAGAAGAAGTTGTCCTCAAGCCGATTCCAAGGCAAAAAGCTCCCGAAGAGGAAAAACCAGAAGAAGTTCAACTGAAGCCAGTCAAGAAGGAAAAGGTTGTGGAGGAAGCTAAGCCCGAGGAACCCAAGTGGCCAACCGGCAGAAGGCGTCCGAAGGAAGAGGAACCTAAGGAAGAAGTTGTCCTCAAGCCAATTCCAAAGCATAAAGCACCAGAAGAGGAAAAACCAGAAGAAGAACAACTTAAGCCAGTTAAAAAGGAAAAGCTAGTGGAGGAAGCTAAGCCCGAGGAGCCCAAGTGGCCAACCGGCAGAAGGCGCCCGAAGGAAGAGGAACCTAAAGAAGAAGTTGTCCTCAAACCAATTCATAAGCAAAAAGCACCCGAAGAAGAAAAACCAGAAGAAGTACAACTTAAGCCAGTTAAAAAGGAAAAGGTAGTAGAGGAAGCTAAGCCCGAGGAACCCAAGTGGCCAACCGGCAAAAGGCGCCCGAAGGAAGAAGAACCTAAAGAAGAAGTTGTCCTCAAGCCGATTCCAAAGCAAAAAGCTCCCGAAGAGGAAAAACCAGAAGAAGTTCAACTGAAGCCAGTCAAGAAGGAAAAGGTTGTGGAGGAAGCTAAGCCCGAGGAGCCCAAGTGGCCAACCGGCAGAAGGCGCCCGAAGGAAGAGGAACCTAAGGAAGAAGTTGTCCTCAAGCCTATTCCAAAGCAAAAAGCACCAGAAGAGGAAAAACCGGAAGAAGTACAACTTAAGCCAGTTAAAAAGGAAAAGATAGTGGAGGAATCTAAGCCCGAGGAACCCAAGTGGCCAACCGGCAAAAGGCGCCCGAAGGAAGAGGAACCAAAGGAAGAAGTTGTCCTCAAGCCGATTCCAAGGCAAAAAGCTCCCGAAGAGGAAAAACCAGAAGAAGTTCAACTGAAGCCAGTCAAGAAGGAAAAGGTTGTGGAGGAAGCTAAGCCCGAGGAGCCCAAGTGGCCAACCGGTAGAAGGCGCCCGAAGGAAGAGGAACCTAAGGAAGAAGTTGTCCTCAAGCCAATTCCAAAGCAAAAAGCACCAGAAGAGGAAAAACCAGAAGAAGTACAACTTAAGCCAGTTAAAAAGGAAAAGATAGTGGAGGAATCTAAGCCCGAGGAATCCAAGTGGCCAACCGGCAAAAGGCGCCCGAAGGAAGAGGAACCAAAGGAAGAAGTTGTCCTCAAGCCGATTCCAAGGCAAAAAGCTCCCGAAGAGGAAAAACCAGAAGAAGTTCAACTGAAGCCAGTCAAGAAGGAAAAGGTTGTGGAGGAAGCTAAGCCCGAGGAGCCCAAGTGGCCAACCGGTAGAAGGCGCCCGAAGGAAGAGGAACCTAAGGAAGAAGTTGTCCTCAAGCCAATTCCAAAGCAAAAAGCACCAGAAGAGGAAAAACCAGAAGAAGTACAACTTAAGCCAGTTAAAAAGGAAAAGGTAGTGGAAGAAGCTAAGCCCGAGGAGCCCAAGTGGCCAACCGGCAAAAGGCGCCCGAAGGAAGAGGAACCTAAGGAAGAAGTTGTCCTCAAGCCGATTCCAAGGCAAAAAGCTCCCGAAGAGGAAAAACCAGAAGAAGTTCAACTGAAGCCAGTCAAAAAAGAAAAGGTTGTGGAGGAAGCTAAGCCCGAGGAGCCCAAGTGGCCAACCGGCAGAAGGCGCCCGAAGGAAGAAGAACCTAAGGAAGAAGTTGTCCTCAAGCCAATTCCAAAGCAAAAAGCACCAGAAGAGGAAAAACCAGAAGACGTGCAACTTAAGCCAGTTAAAAAGGAAAAGGTAGTGGAAGAAGCTAAGCCTGAGGAGCCCAAGTGGCCAACCGGTAGAAGGCGCCCGAAGGAAGAGGAACCTAAAGAAGAAGTTGTCCTCAAGCCAATTCCTAAGCAAAAAGCACCCGAAGAAGAAAAACCAGAAGAAGTACAACTAAAGCCAATCAAAAAAGAAAAGGTTGTGGAAGAAGCTAAGCCCGAGGAGCCCAAGTGGCCAACCGGCAGAAGGCGCCCGAAGGAAGAGGAACCTAAGGAAGAAGTTGTCCTCAAGCCAATTCCTAAACAAAAAGCACCCGAAGAAGAAAAACCAGAAGAAGTACAACTTAAGCCAGTTAAAAAGGAAAAGGTAGTGGAGGAAGCTAAGCCCGAGGAGCCCAAGTGGCCAACCGGCAGAAGGCGCCCGAAGGAAGAGGAACCTAAGGAAGAAGTTGTCCTCAAGCCAATTCCTAAACAAAAAGCACCCGAAGAAGAAAAACCAGAAGAAGTACAACTAAAGCCTATCAAAAAGGAAAAGGTAGTGGAAGAAGCTAAGCCTGAGGAGCCCAAGTGGCCAACCGGTAGAAGGCGCCCGAAGGAAGAGGAACCTAAAGAAGAAGTTGTTCTCAAGCCAATTCCAAAGCAAAAAGCACCAGAAGAGGAAAAACCAGAAGAAGTACAACTAAAGCCAGTCAAGAAGGAAAAGGTAGTAGTGGAAGAAGCTAAGCCTGAGGAACCGAAGTGGCCAACCGGCAGAAGGCGCCCGAAGGAAGAGGAACCTAAAGAAGAAGTTGTTCTCAAGCCCATTCCAAAGCAAAAAGCACCAGAAGAGGAAAAACCAGAAGAAGTACAACTAAAGCCAGTCAAGAAGGAAACGGTAGTAGTGGAAGAAGCTAAGCCTGAGGAGCCTAAGTGGCCAACCGGCAGAAGGCGCCCGAAGGAAGAGGAACCTAAGGAAGAAGTTGTCCTCAAGCCAATTCCAAAGCAAAAAGCACCAGAAGAGGAAAAACCAGAAGAAGTACAACTTAAGCCAGTTAAAAAGGAAAAGGTAGTGGAAGAAGCTAAGCCCGAGGAGCCCAAGTGGCCAACCGGCAAAAGGCGCCCGAAGGAAGAGGAACCTAAGGAAGAAGTTGTCCTCAAGCCGATTCCAAGGCAAAAAGCTCCCGAAGAGGAAAAACCAGAAGAAGTTCAACTGAAGCCAGTCAAAAAAGAAAAGGTTGTGGAGGAAGCTAAGCCCGAGGAGCCCAAGTGGCCAACCGGCAGAAGGCGCCCGAAGGAAGAAGAACCTAAGGAAGAAGTTGTCCTCAAGCCAATCCCTAAGCAAAAAGCACCCGAAGAAGAAAAACCAGAAGAAGTACAACTAAAGCCAATTAAAAAAGAAAAGGTTGTGGAAGAAGCTAAGCCCGAGCAGCCAAAGTGGCCAACTGGCAGAAGGCGCCCGAAGGAAGAGGAACCTAAAGAAGAAGTTGTCCTCAAGCCAATCCCTAAGCAAAAAGCACCTGAAGAAGAAAAACCAGAAGAAGTACAACTAAAGCCAATCAAAAAAGAAAAGGTTGTAGCGGAAGAAGCTAAGCCTGAGGAACCGAAGTGGCCAACCGGCAAAAGGCGCCCGAAGGAAGAGGAACCTAAGGAAGAAGTTGTCCTCAAGCCAATTCCAAAGCAAAAAGCACCAGAAGAGGAAAAACCAGAAGAAGTACAACTAAAGCCAGTCAAGAAGGAAAAGGTAGTAGTGGAAGAAGCTAAGCCTGAGGAACCAAAGTGGCCAACCGGCAGAAGGCGCCCGAAGGAAGAGGAACCTAAAGAAGAAGTTGTTCTCAAGCCCATTCCAAAGCAAAAAGCACCAGAAGAGGAAAAACCAGAAGAAGTACAACTAAAGCCAGTCAAGAAGGAAACGGTAGTAGTGGAAGAAGCTAAGCCTGAGGAGCCTAAGTGGCCAACCGGCAGAAGGCGCCCGAAGGAAGAGGAACCTAAGGAAGAAGTTGTCCTCAAGCCGATTCCAAAGCAAAAAGCACCAGAAGAGGAAAAACCAGAAGAAGTACAACTAAAGCCAGTCAAGAAGGAAAAGGTAGTAGTGGAAGAAGCTAAGCCCGAGGAGCCTAAGTGGCCAACCGGCAGAAGGCGCCCGAAAGAAGAAGAACCTAAAGAAGAAGTTGTCCTCAAGCCAATTCCGAAGCAAAAAGCACCAGAAGAGGAAAAACCAGAAGAAGTACAACTTAAGCCAGTTAAAAAGGAAAAGGTAGTGGAGGAAGCTAAGCCCGAGGAGCCCAAGTGGCCAACCGGCAGAAGGCGCCCGAAGGAAGAGGAACCTAAGGAAGAAGTTGTCCTCAAGCCAATTCCTAAACAAAAAGCACCCGAAGAAGAAAAACCAGAAGAAGTACAACTAAAGCCTATTAAAAAAGAGAAACCAGTGGAGGAAACCAAGGAAACGGCTCTCAAACCAATTCTAAAGCAAAAAGCTCCTGAAATTGAAAAATCTGAAGGAGTTCAGCAGGAAACCGTCATAACTGAAAAAGTAACTGTTGACGTAAGGACAGAAGAAAAGAAAAAGAAAAAGATTAAAAAAGAGAAGTCCGTTGAAGAGACTATCGTTCAGGAAACAACAGAAGTTAAAGTAGATGAGCCAGTTGAAGAAATTGAGGAAGAAACAACAACAGTTGTTAAACGGAAGCAAATCAAGAAACAGATCCAGAAGGATAAAAAGAAAGGTACGAGTTTATTAACAAGTTGTAATGAATTAAATGAAACGATACGTTAGGTCATTATAGGAAATTCAAATAAAACGTGTCCTTTAAATTGTCTATTACAAACAGATGCATGGTTACGTTCATAATTTGTATCTAACAAACGCGATGTAAATATCAAAACATTGATTAAATTCTGAGATCTGTACACCAAACGTTTTTTAAAAGACATTAGAAATCATATTGTTCATAAACTCTTAAATGTAATAAGCAGAAAGCAGACACGCTACTTAACAATTTGTCAAAGAAAGTTAAAATTAAACTTAAAGAAACATTTCCAATGTCTTCTGTTACTTCTAAATTAACTCGTGTTATACAACGGAATATCACTCTAATAATAATACTTATTATTCTATCCCCTAAACAAAAAATAAAATAACAATAGTAAATCAGTATTTTTGTTGCATTATGATGCTTTAAGGGATGATAAGGAAGCATTAATATTTATTTTATTTTTAATAAAGTCATGTTATAACTAACTTACTTAAAATTTAAAAACATCACAAAAGTTGGTGTCCTTTATTTTGTCAGGTGGCATGTGACCTCATGGTGTTTAAAATACTTAGATTAACTAGTACACTATTTTACAGAGGTGGGACCACTGATAATTAAGCCAATTAAGGCTTTGAACATATTGGAAAATAGCACATTAGAATTGACTGTTGTGTATGAGCCTGCGGATGATAACATTGTGAAGTGGTACCGCAACAATCAACTCGTAGAACAAAATGATGACTGTGTTATTCATACTGAAAATGGGATATCAACAATAAAAGTACAAAAAGTTGACAAAAAGAAAGTAGGAAAATATGAAGTGATTGTTGAAAAAAATAACGAGGTTGCAAAATCAGGAAGTTCTATTAAACTACTAAAATCATTCGATGAAGACCAAATTTTGCCACCTGTTTTCATAATACCTTTACGGCCAAAAACGGTTGTTTTAGGCGATATTGTATTACTAGAGGTTGAAGTTACATCAAGTCCAACCGCTTCCTTCCAATGGTTCATAGACACAAGAGAAGTAACCACATATGCTAAGCAAAATAAATTAACTAACATATATGTAACAGACAGGGAAAACGTGTCGTGTCTATGTATTGAAAATATAAGCAAAGATTTCTTAGGAGTCATTACATGTAGAGCAGAAAACTTTGCAGGATCTGTTTCATGTTCTGCTTCACTGCTAGAACAACAAGATAAAGAATTTATTGGGCAAGCGCCAATAATTATTACTCCCTTAGACTCTGTTATAATAATGGATGGGGAACCAATAAAACTTTCTTGTAAAATCAAGGGTCAACCCTGGCCACGAATAGATTGGTATCATGGTGGTACACCTGTTCAAAGAGCTAGAGATATAACAGTGGCCCGACAAGAATCAGGCCTATGTGAATTATGCATAAAAGAAGCTTTCCCCGAAATGTCAGGAATATACCGTTGTGTAGCTACAAACGACTTTGGCAGTTGTAGCTGCGAATGTACTGTTGAAATTGAAGGTAGCGATGTAAATTCTAAGTACTTACATCATTGCATGAAAAATAGTTTGCATGTTAATTGAAATATTCGGAGTGTATGTTTTTTTTTCATATTATTTCACCCCGGCACCTAATATCATTGACCACACTTGCCATGCATCTGTAGAACAATTTGAAGTTTGGATTTTAATCGACACTGCAGGTGTTGAGACTGAATATTTTCAAAGCTTAAATTAAAACAAAATGTAACAATGAGTTCAATTCTTAAAAATAAGTAGCGTAGTGATACATAATTATAGTTACAAGTTACCGATCATTTGTTAATTACAACAGTAAAACCAATGATGGATTTACCTACAGCATTAAAATAGAAAGTTTAGTTTAAAAATATGAAATTAAAATGCTTGTGTTATGAGAGCTTCATGAATGTTAACTTGCGACGCATTCTGTTGTTGTGGGTGTATAATTCCCTTTATTGGGTTATGTAAAGTGACCTAAGACGGGAATTTTTAACACATTAACGGCCAAAGTATGACACTTGAATATTGCACAGGAATTAAGCACTGGTGAATAATGTTATTTGTAGAACAGAGTCTTTGTTCTTACTATTTTTGTTTTATTTTCTAGCATACGAATATGTGCCCAGTGCCTCAGAGGAAGATATACTAAGTGATGAGGTAAGATAATACATAATAGCTCTACAATTTTCTAGGCATTAGGTGCCCCTCATTGTGAATTTTGTATCCATTGTGCTCATTCAGTGTCGCAGTTGAGACTGCAGATTTTTTTTATGTTTCAGTATAGTCTGTAGTTATCTCCAGTTAGAAATTTTTTCGGTTTTTTGATGGGAAAAATAGAATCAAATTAACCTCGATTTGATATAACTTTTCCCTTTAATTAAGCATCTAATAGTAGATTGTTTGCCAAGGGACCAAACAAATATTTTGAAGGCGAGAGTGTTTCTTTAAATCCAGAGCGGAGCGAGGGATTCAAAGTACATCACTCGAGCTTAAAATAGTGTTGCTCCCGAGGCGGACTTCATTATTTACTCAAATCCTAATTTGAGTAAATAATTATTACGAACGAAGGCAGATTGCTTTTCTTCGCGCTTTTTTATTTTTTTCACAAACTTTGGCTCGCGCGCGGTTTACTTTATCATACAGCCTGTTACTTGTTCATACAATGTTCGTAATTGATCTCTTTGGTGATCGAAAGTTTTACTAAAAATATCCACATTACAAATTCAAATCACTTTTAGTCCCTAGGGATTAGAGCTATTTTAGTCCCTGTTTACAAAGAATACACTAGCTCTTTTTGAAAAGATGTGAAAAAAAATACTTTTAAGTTACACCTCCATGTTAAATTCGGTGTTATAAATGGAGGCATATCTACTGTCCCTTAAAAAAATTACATTCGATAAATTATCTATACTAGATATAAAACTAATTTTTATATAATTTTTGTCCGACACTCCGCCTGATTTATAGCATGATAATATGCACATCAAAGCCACGACCAGCCTTAAATGAAAATAAAAACCTAATACCGTGACTACTTCATTTCACAGAAAACGAGTGACATAGAGGAATTTGCTCCGCGCATTGTAAAAGCATTACCAACAGTAGTTACTACTACAGAAGGAGAACTAACCAGGTCTGGAATTAATTTCTTATTTACTAATACCAATTATTGCAAGAACATGCTTTTAGTTTATCCCAATCTAATTTTAGGTTATACCGCACTGCATTTGTTCCTAACACTTGAATTCCAGTCATTGAATGGAAGTAGGTATGGCATAAGAATCCTCCTTTTTTTCAATCAAAATTTTATTATTGTACCCTGAATCGTTGTGTTCGATTACACAACAACATAGCGGGAATGTGGTTCTTGGTTTTGTTCATAAGAAATTACTAATATTTTATAGGTTTGAAGCGAAGGCTATAGGTATTCCCAAGCCTCAAGTAAGATGGCTCAAACAAGGTGTGGAGATAATTCAGTCGCAAGAATATCAAATAGAAGAAATGGAAGATGGCACTTCGATATTGATTATACCTGAGGTGTATCAAGACGACACCGGGGCAATAGTATTTGAAGCATTTAATCCCCTGGGAGTAACTTCAACAATTGCAGCACTTTCTGTTGAAAGTAAGTATATTATTAACTTATTAATTCCTAGAATATACATACTTATTTTAAAGTTGTATATTAATTCAAATTTTATGCTTACAGTTGCAGCAGTTTTCAGTGGCTTGATTATAAAAAATATGATGTATGAATGAATATTGTAATAAACCTACCCATTCTTCCTTTTCCTTCGAGCCCATACTTACGTACATATACTGTTTACACTAAACACCTATAAGTACGATATAAAACCGAACAGAGCAGTCATTCTTAACTTGGTAAAATAATATTTTGGTTGGTTAAGCTTCAGTGACAAACGTTGCACGTACAGCAACAGAATCTGTGTGCTGTGCGAGTTGAAGCAGGCTTTTGAACTTCACTTTCTTTCGGCACTTTCAGTTACACAAACGTTTTTACAATACGGAATCAATAACTACTATTGACATTCTGTAGATAAATAAAAATAATATTTAAACATGTTCTTGTATTATCTTAAAGGTATAATTGGAACCAAGGAATACCGAAAGCCAGAATGGGTAACACACATGGAGGAATTACAAGCTGCGTTAAAAGGTAACACAAACTAATTTTGACAGCCATACCGTTATTCTTAATTCTGGGTCAGCCATTCTGATCGCATAGCTGTCGGAAAATTAACATAGCTACATACTTGAGGCAGTATGTAAATTCGTTTCGTAAAAAAAAATATCTGCGGTATCAAGAAATGTTACTGAATCTTTAAATACATATTTTTTTCAAAACCTTTAAATATCAGTTTTAATTTAATCGATATAGATATCAAATTAAAATTTTATACATGCCTACTTAAATCTTAGAAATATGTTATTAACTACTTATTTTGGTTACAGCAACTCAAGCAGTACCTACGTTTGTGAAAGAAATACTAGGAGAACGAGTTGACGAAGAAGAAACCGTTACTTTCGAAGCTGTTTACAGTGGAAATCCTACCCCAGGTATATTATGATGGCGTTGCACTTCATGATTCAAAACTCTCGAAAATTGGTCGTTACGGGTTTTTGACTTGATAATTCCTTTAGTTACTTAGATACTAAATAATATACCAAGACTGCAATTTTTTATGATAGTAAAATATAAAAGGTCAACGTGTTATACTAGAAGGTAGAAGTATAATTGGTGGGTAATATTGTGTAAGTCTTAAATAATTTACAACCCACGTACAGCTTTGTCGACTCTGTTTAGAGATAATATTTAAATTGGCATCTACAAGGCGCTATTATGGAAGATAAATTAATGCAAATGTTTATTTTATTATTATTGCAGAAATACTTTGGTACAAAGACGACAAAGTCATAAGAACAGATGAACGTTATACAATCGAAAATGAAGGTAATCGTACGACATGCACAGTTAAAAAGTGTGTAAAAGCTTCAGAAGGTACATACATGTGTAAAGCCGTAAGTGATATAGGTATGGCTATTACTAAAGCTAAATTGACAGTATATGATAGTGCAGACAAGATACGAAAAGCAAAACATCTTAAACAGAAAGATAAAAAAGAAAAAGTAATTAAGCGTGAGGAAGAGATAGTTAAGGAAGTAACTGCTAAGGTTACAGAAGATGTAATAGATTCTGCAGTTGTTACAGAAGAAGTCCAGGTTATGGAAAAACCCAAAACAGTGAAAAAAATTGATAAACACAAAGCAAAAACAGTCGTTACTGAAGCTGACTATGTTGAAACCGTGGATGTTGCAACTTATAAAAAAGCTGATAAAAAAGAGAAATCAGAACCAAGGGAAGATAAGGCAGAGCCGATCGTTACTCCACAAGAATATTTAATATCGTCGCAACCAGAAAAGGAAGAAATTGTACAGCCGTTTGAAGACTCATATGAAACCCAAAAAGGCATTATCAGAATGGTAGAAGGCGATTCACGAGTTGTTGCAGAGATTAACGAACTATTAGAAGTAATTAACGCTAAAGAGTTTGGTCCCGGTGAATCACCATTAAGAGAGCTAGCTAAAATAGGTTTCATGATGAGAAACGGCCTCACGACAGAACAAATAGAAAGTCTCTATGATTCTCAATATTTCCCAGCATTAAGAGTTCCACAATCTCAGTCAGCTTTAGTTCGTTTAGTAGAACGACAAGGACATGGCGCACTTATTACCGAAGTACTTACGGAAGAAACCACTCAGGATGAAGATGTAATCGCAGCCAAAGTTGGATTCCGTGCTTTCTTGAAAATGGTGGAGTTGAAACATTCGTCAGTCGAAGAAGTGATTGCGCATTTCTATCCAGAAGATTTTAAACCACGTTCCTGGGAACAAAAAGAAGCGCAAGAGGTACAAAAACTATATTTATTCAATTTCGAACCCTCAATCCGTATATAGTTGATAAAAATATATGTGCAGAAATATTTAAAAAAACAACAATTTAATTCAGAGCATTGCGAGTCGTCACTAATTACTTAAACTGTACAATCAATTTATATTGACGGAGCAAATCAAAGCGAGGTAAAATTCTTGATTGAATTAAACTCACTTCCAAATCTCAAATCTTGTATCTTGCTATTTTACAGGTTATAGTGGAATCATCAGCTGAACATACGGCAGAGATCCACACAGCTAAAGTTGTAAAAGGTAACACTGCTACGCACGCAACCGCAAATTATATTATATACATACTTATTACATATGTGACTTCTACCAAACCGCACTGGGCCCGCGTGGGATTACGGCCCACTCCCTCTCACAGAGAGGAAGCCTGTGTTATAAGCTGAACATTATTAGAACAATAGAATATAGGTTGATAATATGACTGGAAACGGTAACACATTATTTACCTATGCATTCATATCTTTATGTTCCTAAGTATCTTTTTTAAGAATGAATCTTGTGATGAGTCGGTATCTTTTGGTCTTAGTAGATTAGAGGGTTATATACTTTTTGATCAAACATTTTTCATCTTAAGTATAGTGTACGGTCAACCACACGGCAACAATTTGACATTTTTATTTTTAAACTGGAATGGTGTTAGCAAGTTTTTATTTCACTTAAAAGAATGTCCTCTACTAGCTTCGCATTTCTGACTGACCAACTCCTTGAAAATTCGAAAGTGCATATGGTTTGAAATAAATGTTTTGAGTTTGAGTCTTTATGTCGAAACGGTAAGGACAGTAAAGGTGATTTTCGTAGTGCAGGTGACACCACCGATATGCGGTTGACTGTACCTGCAAATCATTCACGTTTAATTTCGACTGCACCGTCTATATGATAAAGAATGATGAATGACAAACAAGGAACATTTTGATATTGATTAAATATTATTTCTTTTAGATACTACCAAAATATCGGAAGTTGTTCAAGGTGAGTTATTTAAATACTTAGGTACCTACATAATATATTATGGCCGTTTTTTACAACTCACGCTTTGAATGTTTTACGCTAAAATGCCGCGATGGAATGGAATGTACTTTTCTGCTTTAATTTAATAGGCAAGAATTAAACTATGAATTAAAAGGAATAATATTGGTTCCTAGGTAAAAACAGGGAAATTTATTGATAAGCAAACTGATATCCTATATAAATTTTCCGTGTTATAGTCATTTCATACAACTGTCAAGGAATGTCAGTTGTGATCTGAATATACGTACAATTTTGGTTGGTAGTTAATTTGCTTAACAATTAATTGCCCTGACTTTTCATAAGTATGTATTTACAAGAATAAAATCAGGGTGTGCTGATTTTATTTTTGTAGCGTCGCTTGTTTGATTTAAAACTTGAGGATGTATCTATTGTTAAATATTTCTTGCAAATTGAGTGGAAATGAAGTTTATGGACATAAGATCTTAAAAAGTTTTATCCATAAAAATAGAACAAGATAAGTCTTTACGCAGTGTCTGGCACCAAAGTTTATCGTTATGTTATAAATATGATTTAGCAGTACACAGAACAAGCAAACGCACATTTGATGTTTTTGAATCAGCGCAAAACAATTTTATACAAAACGAAAATAATATATAGCTTTTATCTTAAAAGGTGCTTGATACTAATTCATGGCAAATAAGAATTATACATAATATGCCTTCTGTTATCATGTGATTGTTATATGTAAAGACACACAGATATATTTTGATGATTAAAAAATGTCTGCAGACGGCTTTTCAAACGACACATTTTCTACAGTGTATTCATCGCTTATACAGGGTGGAAGAAAGAAACGCTTATACAAAATATGCCTCCATGCATTGACAATGTGTGAGGACATTAAGTATTTATGCTCGAAATTACGTATCTAAGTACCTACAATTTTCCACTCTGCATAAGAGTTCAGTGTAGCGTAGGACGATGTCATACTGAAATTGATCTACATTTTAAGTAAGGGCTAACTACCAATACACTGGCCCCTATTTATACCTATTAATAGACAACATTACATATTTTCAAGATACTTAGTATATTATTATCTTAAATGAGACACGTTTTTTTTATTTATTTCTGTGGTTTGCGTTTATTAGAACATGTTTGAAATTCGTACTATTATAAACAGATGTAAACGCCGAAATGTATGGAACTGTATAATTGACGAAAGTCATTCCGATGACTTATGCCTTATTATTACTACGAATGTGATATTTTGTCACTATTTATCTACTGCAATGGAATCTTCTAATGCAGGCTCATTTAGGAGATTCCATTGCAAAAGATAAAAATTAAGTCGGAAAAAGTTTTTGTCACTTCATATAACGGCAACGAGTGATGTTGGGTTGTTCTATAAGGTACAGTTATCTGCACATTAGTGGTAACACTTGCACTACCAAACTCGCCAACGATCAACGATAGACATCGTCCTACATAACACCATGCATCATGTGACAGGTTTCTCATTCTATTCAAAGACTACATCTAATAATCAAATTTTACTCTTAACTTCAGTGAAATTAAATGATGATGAGTGTTGAATTTGTTTTCGCATATAAAACCAGCTTAATCGTGTGTCATTTTATTCTATACAGCATTTAATTACTTCGTTTGCCTTCAAGAATGTGCTTCATTTTCAATAATAATTACTTTATATTAATGACGTATGACTCAAGCAGAAGTTAAAGTAAGTATTAACATTCATTATGTTCGTGTATATAATTTAACATAACTTTAACAAATAATACAATACCCTTAAATAAAGACACGCGCCAATTTTTAACAATGATTTACTTATTGTGTTCTATTTAAAAAATCACCTCAAACACTATACTATAATTTCACAGATATTAAAGAAAAAGAACAAGTCAAACGCAAAAAACACACTAAACAGAAAATATCTATTGAAGAACAGCAATTAGAAGATACATCAACAAAAGAACAATCAATTGCCTTAAAAACTATGCGATCAAAGGAAAAACAAGAACATTACATTGAGGACGAAACCGATGTACTTGAAAAAGATGAAATACCGTACCTTACAACAATTGCTACGGATATTTCTGAAAATAAAGTTGAGATAGTACCTGCTAGCGAGGTGACCCATATTCTTTCTGATAAGACAATTACCGATGTTACAGCGAACCTGAAATTTGATACCAATTATTCATTAATCGCCGATGTACAAGAAGTTCATGAAAAGGAATCACAGCTACAAATTAAAGAAAATGCTAAATTAACAATAAAACCATCAGTAAACGAAATTGAGCCTTTAGTAGTAACAGAAGTCGAAATAAGTAGTTCTGTAGATGACTACCAAATAAATAAAAGCACGACTGAAAATATTGCAAACAAAGGTATTGTACCTGCAGAATCATTTGTAACAACGGAAATCCATGCTAACATGTCTACATCAGACTTTAAAAAAGAGGAAAAGCATGCAGAAAATGCGAAAACTACTATGATTTTAAAAGACGCAATTAACATATCCGAGGAAATAATATCTATGAACGAGTCACCACTTCATGAGTCACCAACAAAAAAATCAAATGCTACTGTTGCATTTTCACCTTTGGTGGGCCTAAATGTTCTTGAGATAAATGAAGAAATGAAAGAAAGCGACGTAGAATCTGTAAACGTTGAAAAAACAGCAACGTCTAAACTTAATTTCAATTTGTTAGAATCAATACAAGTTGGTGAAGTGTTTGTTGAAGATAAGTCTGGAAAATATTATCCTGAGTTGATTGTGCCCACCGAAATGGCACGTAAAGATGTTCTCGTTTCAAATCAAGTTGTAACAGAAATGCACAATGTTCAAGAACGGGAAGGCATTCTATCAGCACTTAAGTTGCCACCGGCGCAGGAAGCAAATATAGACATTGCATCGAAAGATAGCTTAGTTATATCTATCGAAGAACTACACGAAAAAGAAGGAGAATTTTCAGCGAAAGAAATGCCTGCCCAAGTTTCAGTTAGTAACGACATAATGTTGCATACTGGCCTGCATAACACAGTCACAACATCGCACATTAAGGAATCAGAATTTCTAGCCGATACCGTAGTTCTTAAAAATGCCAGCGTCGGTATCAATGAACTGCAACATACATTTAATTTAGAAACTAGTGTACAAGATTCGGAGACTACGTTGGAAGAAACAAGATCCACTCTTGGTTCTCATGCTGACATTGCAATATCAGCTTTAGATAAAAATGTTGTACATGAAGTAAATATTCATGAAAGTGAAAAAGATCTCGTATTAAAAGATGATAAAGTAACAGCTAAAGCTGATTTCGATTTTAAGGCATTTGAGCCACTTATAACTTCCGAGACATTAGGAATGACTTCTACTGACGACATCAAAACATCAGAAAAGCCAATAGAGGACTCTGCAACGGAAACCGTTATAACTTCTAGTGCTAAAATTATCACATATCCTCTTATACACGACAAAGAATCTACTGAAGAATATCAATCAAGAAAACCCGAGGTTGTACTTTCATCGCTGATTCCGAATTTATCAATAAATGTTTCTGAAACTGAATCTTCGGAATGTGAAAATAAGTTAAGTTTAAATAAAATACCTGAAACTGTGCATGCTCAGTCAGCATCTAGCCATCCTTTGAAGACTCCGTTATCTGAAGAAGTAAATACAGCTGATCAAATTGATTTTATGGCCGAACAACCAAATTTGTCTGAAAATGCGTCGGAGACAAGGGATTTACAAAAAGAAATAACAGTTCTTCAAACAAATGTAGAGGACCAGCTTCAACAGCTGCAAGAAAATATTTTTATGCACAGTGCAGCTGAAGCTGTCTTTATTGGCAAAGAAAGTTTAAATATTACTGAAGTTGTTACAAGCCTAAGTGAACAAAATCTCGATGCCGATAAACCAAAGCCAACCACATTTGCAAAGATGGACATGGACTCAGATCGTAAAATTGCAGTAGTTTCGGAAGTAAACTCTCGTGATACTCTTTCAAATCTTGATACGCTAACTCCAAATTATGAAGAAGCACAAATCGTTTCTAATAATTTGATTCCTTTGCAAATATCTCAAAATGAAACTTTAGACAGTCAATCTGTTTTGCAAAATAATGTTCAACCTGATTTAAAGTATCTAAATCCTGAGATAGTTCCAACTGAAGAAAGTCTTAAGGTTACGGAAATATTGCAGCACGAAAAAGAAAGTGATTATAATATTACAACTCTACCACAAACCTTTACAGCGTCTACAGACATTACTGGGCGGCCGGTTGCTGTACTATCGGAAGTCACAGTAGATTCCAGTGTCGGTTATACTGATGACATTATTAAAGATGCACCAAAAAAAGCCAGTATTCAAAACATTGCTCACAACGAATTAATTGTAAGCACGACCAATTACAACGAAAAAGAAAACGAACTAGATACAAATCTCAAAACGAATACAGTTTTGGCTTCGTTTAACATTGACTCTAATCAGGCTATTTTGATCGAAGAAAATAGAACTGAAATCGCGCCGGAAGTTATAGAAAGTATGAATAATTTATCAAGGGCTAATGCTAAACAAGGAGCTACAGTAATAGAAGCTATATGTCAAGAGGAAATCATGGTTCATTCTTCGGAAGAAAAATTAGTTAAGGAAGAGACGGATAATTTGAAAAAACCCGTTATATCTCTGTCAACATTACAAGCACCGCAGTATGACGAAAAACTAGCTATAGAACAAGAAAATGTATTATCAACAAAAAAAGTACCTGATAACCAACAAGCGGAGGTCTCTATAATTTGCCAGCAGAGTTTAGAAACATCAGAAGTTATTTCACATTCTGATAATGTGGAAGACACCGATAAGTTAAAAATGGATTACAAAAAGGCATTGCCCAAAATTGATGAAATATATGGAAAAACAGCTCATACTGAAGAAGTTATAACAAGTGAAATACCTGAAGAGTTCAAGGACGAGAAGATCGTGTTACAAAACTCAAATATAACTCCTATATTCAAAAATACATTCGAACAAATGGAAATAATACTAGGTGAAAGTGAATCTTTGATACATGAACAGCCGCTGACTACATCTACTATTAGTGGAGACATTACTGAAACTGAAGCTGTCATAACAAGTTATACTGAAACTATTGACAAAGAAAAGGAATTTGACGCGCAAGTATTACAACCAAAATACGACGCTGCAATTGGCTATGTCCCATATAGTAGTTCCATTGATACTGAAGTTATAATTTCTAGTAATGTTGAGAACTTTGAGGATACTACTGTCAAAACATCAAAAGCTTCATTGACTCATGATGACCTACAGAAACACATACATAGGACAGAAGTATTAGTCGGTGAAAAGGAGACGAATTTAATAGATACTAAAACAGATACACACAAAGCGACCGAAAATATAATTGAAACAACAGCTAAAGAAATCACAGAAATACAAACAAATGAAAGAGAGAATTCGCTAGGTGAACTACCAGAACCTTTCTCTACAACCGCTCATTCTTCAATTAGTGAAAAACAGTCTATACTAAGTACAGAAGTGCTAACCAGTCAAGACGTTGAAGATTTCCGTACACCTCAAAATACACATACAAGTGCGACAACAACACATGGAGTGCAAGAAGCTATCGAAGAAATACAACCATTTGTTTGTGAAGTCGAGGATACTTATGAAAAAGATGTGGTTACTGAACGAAAATCCACAGGTGTTATTGAAGAGCAAAAATCGGTTGATATTACGGAAACAATTGTTACAGAATCTGAAAAATCATTAGAAACAATGGCTCCGATTAAAGGTGAGACGGTCAATTTAAGTTTTCAAGCTAAAAATTACGTTAATATAACTCAAATTACATCTTCTGATAAAGAAGAAGATTTCCAAACAAAAGGGTTAATACCGGAGACTAGAACAATAAAACCTACTGTTGATATGCCATTGCACGCAAGCATTGGTGTTAATGAAACGGTTTCGAGTGAAAAGGAGGTGACATTAGAGTCACTTAATCAAATTAAATCAGTTCAAGTCGGTGTAAGTGTAGAACCAAGGGATTGCTTAAAAATATCAGAAAATATATTAGCAGAAAAAGAAGAGGCGTTAAAAGAAAATAAAATACCAAAGGCCGTAACAAATGATGTAAGCTTAACTACACATAAACACATAAATACTGAATTATTAGAAGTATCAGAAATTGAAGAAAACATGGATTTGATTAGCAATAAAAAAACAGAAATCGGCGATATTACTGTAGAAGCTGTGAAACCACTTCATGTACAAGAGACAAACTACGAAGAAAGACCAACAGAATTAAAGGCTTTTGAAAAAGTAAAAGAACTTGTTCCTTCGGTTAACTTAGAAGTAGGTCAACATCTTACGGTGACGGAAGTTGAAATAACGGAGACTGAAAACCTGATGGACACTAAAGAAATAAGTTCACTGAAGCAAGTTGAAGAAACATATATCACTAATTTACCAATTCAAATAGAGGAAATAACTTTAAAAGAATCGGAAATTACTCTATCCCAAGAGAAAGCACCACAGCAAGAAGTACCTGGGATTGCAATCGAGCCTAAACAACATATTACTATAACAGATACCTTTGGAGAAGAGAAAGAACAAGATATGCCACATGAAATCGCTCCAATAAGCGGAAAACAAAAAGTGGATATAAAACCTATCAACCACATCACCACAACCGAAACTGTACCTATGGAGGAATTTGAAATTTTAAAAGATGAAATTACCAAAGACGAGAAAGCTTCGCAGAAGCAAGATACTCTTACAGAACTTGTTAATATTCAACCTCATCCAATCGAGAGCTTAAAAAGTATTGATGTCAACTTTGAACCTACAGAAAGTGAAATTCAATACGAACTCGAACTACATAAAAGCTATACTACTTCTGAAAATATGGTGCAAGAGATTTCTGATGAAATAATGATCCGTGAAGAAAACTATAAAACCGCTGAAAAAGCGTTAACTGAAATGAAATCAATTCAGCAATTTGAAATTATAGCAGGAGAAAAACCAGAATCATTTGATAAGCCAAATGAGCAAAAAGTTGAAAAAGCAGATGAAAGTCATATTCCCCATCAAGAAATATATGGCATTAAACCAGATGTTGTCGAGAAAATTGAAGATTTACCTAGTTTCCTAAAACCGGATAATAATACCGCGTCTTTAGACGTTGAAGCTCACAAGTCCTACATTGTAACTGAAAATGTCACGGAAGAAACGCCATGGGACATGACTGTCATTAACGAACCGACCAAAGAAGTAACTGAACATCTGTTAGAAATGAAACCAATTGAACAAACTGAAATTGTTGTAGGTGAGAATATTACATCGATAAAATCTTTAGATCGTGAAGAAATAAACGTTACTGGAAAACACATTGAAATGCGACCTATTAGCCAAAGTTCTGTAGTTGTACACGAAAGTGAAATAAGTTCAAACTTTGAACAAATAGCACCTTTGGAAAAAGCATCAGTAACTTTGAATACCACAGAAAGTATAACTGTTGACGAAATTACACAAGAAGATTCACAAGACACTTTCAAAATAGATCAAATAAAATCTGCTAAGGCTGAAAAGTCTATGACATTATTAACACACGTACAATGCACTGAAAACGTAGCAGAAACTCAAGTTAAAGATTTAATAACACCAAAAACACAGACTGAAACCACAAAAATTACAACAACTAGTGTAACGCCACTAATAATTACAGACAGTGAGAGTCTTCAACATGAAACAGAATTACATTTACCAGAAACGAAATCACAAAAAATAAGAAAAACTTTTACAGTCGCCAATGAAGTTGAGGTTTCTACAGAATTTGTAGATGAGCAAGCAGTGCCGTACTCCGAAAAGAAGCCTAAGTTATTGGAGAGTAGAATTACCACAACTGATGAGGACCGTCTTGGAATTTCAATCACAAAACAAGAATCTCAAATTCACGGTAAGTTTAACAAAAAGCATTTTTAAGTCGATTTTTTACTATGCACATATGCCTCCAGTGACTACGGCCTGTTTAATGTAGGTAGCGATTTAAAAAACTATGAAACAAAACCGTTATTCTGTACTAGGTACTTCTTGGTGACACTAATGGTGGACCATTGATATGAAAATGCCTCAGGTTAAAAACGGCAAAAGGACCATATTCGCGTATGTCTTATTACTGTGGCATTATAAATAAACCCTAAACCACGGTCAGGTTTGAAACGAGAGTGTGTCCGTCAAGAAACCCAAGGGTTTCAGTGGCACATAATTTGAATCCAAAAAAAACGGCATTGCTAAAACAGTCTACGTATTACTTACGGAGCTGAGATAAGTAAATGTTAATAATTTAAAATATTATTTAAGATTACCGAATAAGGAACACTAGAGGTCAAGTGTACTATTCAACGAACGTTGCAATGGGCTCGCCGTTGTGAGTTTTTGAAAGATTTGCCATAGAAAATCTGTCAAAACACACAACGTCGAGACCATTGTAACAGCACAGAAGACCGACTGTGCTACGGTAATGATTGCCGACTCGTCTTTCATTACACGAGAAACGTGTCGCCTCTCAGAGTTTTCTATAAAAAAATACAAAAGATCTCTAAACCTCTTTTATTACTAAGCATGGTTTATATTCTAACCAGGTTAAAGGTCCGTATTGCAGAACGTTCCGCAAGGTCACATTGATCTTTCACCAGTCAATAACTATTTAATTATAGAATCAGTTTATGAGCATCGTTCTTATTTCAGAATATTAATCAATTTACATATACTCAGCTGAATCGAGACTCAAATAAAGCTTCAAGCAAATATGTATATTGCCAACAACTTTATCCATCCTTCAACTTCGAACCTTCTAAAATTAATACCAAAACAGCTATCAATTGAGATCAATGTTTGTTTCCTTCTGTAATACGAACCTAAATCTTCTAAGTTTACCTTACTAAAAGTATCTAAAGTTAGACTTCAAAGTTTAAACGTGACCTAAAGATAAGCTTCCTTGTTTTGTAATAATAAGGCAGAAACAGCTTATTTTTTGTAATTCATCGTACTATTAATTTTAAAAAGTCCATGACTGTCGACCCGTGTGATTTATTAAAAACAAGCGAACGCAAGGATCGCACATGCCGTGGTAAATGGATGTATTTATTAACTACGGCGCGTGTTACTTAAGACGTTTGTTAACTACAACGGATTCAAGTAACATTTCACAAATTGAAATAAATCTAATCAATGCGACATAAAATAAACCGTTGATTGGTGTTACATAAAAAAGTACATACCTACATGAGTTGCGAATTATAGTAATATAATTACCTGAAATACAGTTGCATTCAGCGAAATTTCGGACAGCACGCCACTGACTATAAACAAAAGATAGGAAGCCATTATGATCACCATAAAAACTACTTTTCCAACACTAAAACCAAAAATCATGATACAGATACATAAGACATTTAAGAAATGAATATTTAATATTTATTTATTCTGTCGTTCATACTTGCATTAAAAATATTACTAGTTGAAACACTTATTTGGAACACGCTCAAATAAAAATGTGTTTTCATATAAAAAACAACTATTTTCAGAGCAAACACACACTTCACCAAAATCATCTGATATAGAAGAAAGTGAAGAAATAATAACAAAGTTTATACAAGCACCTGGAAATTCAGAACCTATCCAAATTAAAACCAAAAGAACCATACTAAGAAAGAAAAAGAGAACAAAACATGGCGATTCTGAGCAGGGCGATATAGTAATAGAAGAAACAATAGAAGATGAAGATACTAAGAAACCTAAGACGGACATCAGTAATGATTTAAATATTGTAGAATATGAAGGTGATGAAGCATCCGAAACTGACGTCACCGAAAAAAGTACTATTGAAATGCCAGATGAGTTTTTACATATACCCAAAATGCAAGCACAGGTTCAAATTGAAGAGTTACTTGATGAAGAAAAGTCAACTGTTATATTCGAACTTTTAGAAGACTCCGGAGATGATACAACAGACTCAAAGCCAAAACAACAGAAAAAGAAAACAAAGAAAACTAAAGTAAGAGACATTTCCTTGAACAAAGACATTGTTATTAATGAAAAAGGCGACGAAGCTCCGATCACAACTGTTACCGTCACCAAAGAAAAGTTGCCCGAAAAAATAGAGGAAATCAAACCAGTTGATATCGTCGAACTACCCGAGGAGACTACTGTTGAAGAATCTATGGCACCAGATGGTAAGACTAAACACAAGAAAATCACTAAGAGAATCATCAAAAAGAAGGTAGGTCCAAAGGTCGAAACGACTGAAATTACCACTGAACAAACAGACGATAAACAACCCATTGTAACAGTACACAAAACAGAGGAAATTGTTGACGATACCACAACACCTCTCGAAGACTTACACAAACCAGATAAAGCTAAAACTGTGGAGGAAACACCAGAAACGGTACAAGTTACGCAAGTGCGCACTGAAACCGGAGACATTAAGTCCGTCAAAACTACAAAACGTGTCATCAAGAAAAAGAGAGGACCAAAACAAGAAGTTACGGAGATCACAACGATAGAACAAGACGACGAAGCTCCGATCACAACTGTTACCGTTACCGAAGAAAAGTTACCCGAAGAAATAGAGGACATCAAACCTGTTGAAATCGTCGAATTCCCCGAGGAAACTACTGTCGAGGAATCTAAGGCGCCAGATGGTAAGATAAAACACAAGAAAATCACAAAGAGAATCATCAAAAAGAAGGTAGGTCCAAAGGTCGAGACTACAGAAATTACAACTGAACAAACAGACGATACACAACCCATTGTCACAGTACATAAAACAGAGGAACTCGTTGACGAGACCACCACACCTCTCGAAGATTTACACAAACCAGATAAAGCTAAACCTGTGGAGGAAACACCAGAAACGGTACAAATTACAAAAGTGCGCACTGAAACCGGGGACATTAAGTCCGTCAAAACGACAAAACGTGTCATCAAAAAAAAGAGAGGACCAAAACAAGAAGTTACTGAGATCACAACGATAGAAAAAGACGACGAAGCTCCGATCACAACTGTTACCGTTACCGAAGAAAAGTTGCCCGAAGAAATAGAGGACATCAAACCTGTTGAAATCGTCGAATTCCCCGAGGAAACTACTGTCGAGGAATCTAAGGCGCCAGATGGTAAGATAAAACACAAGAAAATCACAAAGAGAATCATCAAAAAGAAGGTAGGTCCAAAGGTCGAGACGACACAAATTACTACTGAACAAACAGACGATACACAACCCATTGTCACAGTACATAAAACAGAGGAACTCGTTGACGAGACCACCACACCCCTCGAAGACCTACACAAACCAGATAAAGCTAAACCTGTGGAGGAAACACCAGAAACGGTACAAGTTACGCAAGTGCGCACTGAAACCGGGGACATTAAGTCCGTCAAAACGACAAAACGTGTCATCAAAAAGAAGAGAGGACCAAAACAAGAAGTTACGGAGATCACAACGATCGAACAAGACGACGAAGCTCCGATCACAACTGTTACCGTCACCGAAGAAAAGTCGCCTGAAGAAATAGAGGACATCAAACCTGTTGAAATCGTCGAATTCCCCGAGGAAACTACTGTCGAGGAATCTAAGGCGCCAGATGGTAAGATAAAACACAAGAAAATCACTAAGAGAATCATCAAAAAGAAGGTAGGTCCAAAGGTCGAGACGACACAAATTACTACTGAACAAACAGACGATACACAACCCATTGTCACAGTACATAAAACAGAGGAACTCGTTGACGAGACCACCACACCTCTCGAAGACTTACACAAACCAGATAAAGCTAAACCTGTGGAGGAAACACCAGAAACGGTACAAGTTACGCAAGTGCGCACTGAAACCGGGGACATTAAGTCCGTCAAAACGACAAAACGGGTCATCAAGAAGAAGAGAGGACCAAAACAAGAAGTTACGGAGATCACAACGATCGAAAAAGACGACGAAGCTCCGATCACAACTGTTACCGTTACCGAAGAAAAGTTGCCCGAAGAAATAGAGGACATCAAACCTGTTGAAATCGTCGAATTTCCCGAGGAAACTATTGTCGAGGAATCTAAGGCGCCAGATGGTAAGATAAAACACAAGAAAATCACAAAGAGAATCATCAAAAAGAAGGTAGGTCCAAAGGTCGAGACGACACAAATTACTACTGAACAAACAGACGATACACAACCCATTGTCACAGTACATAAAACAGAGGAACTAGTTGACGACACCACCACACCTCTTGAAGACTTACACAAACCGGAAAAAGCCAAACCTGTCGAGGAAGCACCCGAGACGGTACAAGTGACACAAGTGCGTACCGAAACCGGGGACATTAAGTCCGTCAAAACGACAAAACGGGTCATCAAGAAGAAGAGAGGACCAAAACAAGAAGTTACGGAAATCACAACTATCGAAAAAGATGACGAAGCTCCGATCACAACTGTTACCGTCACCGAAGAAAGAACGCCTGAAGAACCTGAGGACATAAAGCCAGTTGAAATTGTTGAACTACCCGAGGAGACTACTGTCGAGGAATCTACGGCACCAGATGGTAAGACTAAACACAAGAAAATCACTAAGAGAATCATCAAAAAGAAGGTAGGTCCAAAGGTAGAAACTACAGAAATCACAACTGAACAAACAGATGATACACAACCCATTGTCACAATACACAAAACAGAAGAAATCGTTGACGACACAACCACACCTCTTGAAGAATTACACAAACCGGACAAAGCCAAACCTGTCGAGGAAGCACCCGAGACGGTACAAGTTACACAAGTGCGCACCGAAACCGGGGACATTAAGTCCGTCAAAACGACAAAACGAGTCATCAAGAAGAAGAGAGGACCAAAACAAGAAGTTACAGAGATCACAACGATAGAAAAAGATGACGAAGCTCCGATCACAACTGTTACCGTCACAGAAGAAAAGTCGCCTGAAGATCTAGAAGACATCAAGCCAGTTGAAATTGTTGAACTACCCGAGGAGACTACTGTCGAGGAATCTACGGCACCAGATGGTAAGACTAAACACAAGAAAATTACTAAGAGAATCATCAAAAAGAAGGTAGGTCCAAAAGTCGAGACTACTGAAATCACCACTGAACAAACAGACGATAAGCAACCCATTGTCACAGTACACAAAACAGAAGAAATTGTTGACGATACAACCACACCTCTTGAAGAATTACACAAACCGGACAAAGCCAAACCTGTCGAGGAAGCACCCGAGACGGTGCAAGTTACACAAGTGCGCACCGAAACTGGGGACATTAAGTCCGTCAAAACGACAAAACGAGTCATCAAGAAGAAGAGAGGACCAAAACAAGAAGTTACGGAAATCACAACTATCGAAAAAGATGACGAAGCTCCGATCACAACTGTTACCGTCACCGAAGAAAGAACGCCTGAAGAACCTGAGGACATAAAGCCAGTTGAAATTGTTGAACTACCCGAGGAGACTACTGTCGAGGAATCTACGGCACCAGATGGTAAGACTAAACACAAGAAAATCACTAAGAGAATCATCAAAAAGAAGGTAGGTCCAAAGGTAGAAACTACAGAAATCACAACTGAACAAACAGATGATACACAACCCATTGTCACAATACACAAAACAGAAGAAATCGTTGACGACACAACCACACCTCTTGAAGAATTACACAAACCGGACAAAGCCAAACCTGTCGAGGAAGCACCCGAGACGGTACAAGTTACACAAGTGCGCACCGAAACCGGGGACATTAAGTCCGTCAAAACGACAAAACGAGTCATCAAGAAGAAGAGAGGACCAAAACAAGAAGTTACAGAGATCACAACGATAGAAAAAGATGACGAAGCTCCGATCACAACTGTTACCGTCACAGAAGAAAAGTCGCCTGAAGATCTAGAAGACATCAAGCCAGTTGAAATTGTTGAACTACCCGAGGAGACTACTGTCGAGGAATCTACGGCACCAGATGGTAAGACTAAACACAAGAAAATTACTAAGAGAATCATCAAAAAGAAGGTAGGTCCAAAGGTAGAAACTACAGAAATCACAACTGAACAAACAGATGATACACAACCCATTGTCACAGTACACAAAACAGAAGAAATCGTTGACGACACAACCACACCTCTTGAAGACTTACACAAACCGGACAAAGCCAAACCTGTCGAGGAAGCACCCGAGACGGTACAAGTTACACAAGTGCGCACCGAAACTGGGGACATTAAGTCCGTCAAAACGACAAAACGAGTCATCAAGAAGAAGAAAGGAGCAAAACAAGAAGTGACGGAAATCACAACTATCGAAAAAGATGACGAAGCTCCGATTACAACTGTTACCGTCACCGAAGAAAAGTCGCCTGAAGAAATAGAAGACATCAAACCTGTTGAAATCGTAGAATTCCCCGAAGAAACTACTGTCGAGGAATCTAAGGCGCCAGATGGTAAGATAAAACACAAGAAAATCACAAAGAGAATCATTAAAAAGAGGGTAGGTCCAAAGGTCGAGACGACACAAATTACTACTGAACAAACAGACGATACACAACCCATTGTCACAGTACATAAAACAGAGGAACTCGTTGACGAGACCACCACACCTCTCGAAGACTTACACAAACCAGATAAAGCTAAACCTGTGGAGGAAACACCAGAAACGGTACAAGTTACGCAAGTGCGCACTGAAACCGGGGACATTAAGTCCGTCAAAACGACAAAACGTGTCATCAAAAAGAAGAGAGGACCAAAACAAGAAGTTACGGAGATCACAACGATCGAACAAGACGACGAAGCTCCGATCACAACTGTTACCGTCACCGAAGAAAAGTCGCCTGAAGAAATAGAGGACATCAAACCTGTTGAAATCGTCGAATTTCCCGAGGAAACTACTGTCGAGGAATCAAAGGCGCCAGATGGTAAGATAAAACACAAGAAAATCACAAAGAGAATTATCAAAAAGAAGGTAGGTCCAAAGGTCGAGACGACACAAATTACTACTGAACAAACAGACGATACACAACCCATTGTCACAGTACATAAAACAGAGGAACTCGTTGACGAGACCACCACACCTCTCGAAGACTTACACAAACCAGATAAAGCTAAACCTGTGGAGGAAACACCAGAAACGGTACAAGTTACGCAAGTGCGCACTGAAACCGGGGACATTAGGTCCGTCAAAACGACAAAACGTGTCATCAAGAAGAAGAGAGGACCAAAGCAAGAAGTTACGGAGATTACAACGATCGAACAAGACGACGAAGCTCCGATCACAACTGTTACCGTTACCGAAGAAAAGTTGCCCGAAGAAATAGAGGACATCAAACCTGTTGAAATCGTCGAATTCCCCGAGGAAACTACTGTCGAGGAATCTAAGGCGCCAGATGGTAAGATAAAACACAAGAAAATCACTAAGAGAATCATCAAAAAGAAGGTAGGTCCAAAGGTCGAGACGACACAAATTACTACTGAACAAACAGACGATACACAACCCATTGTCACAGTACAAAAAACAGAGGAACTCGTTGACGAGACCACCACACCCCTTGAAGACTTACACAAACTAGATAAAGCTAAGCCTGTGGAGGAAACACCAGAAACGGTACAAGTTACGCAAGTGCGCACTGAAACCGGGGACATTAAGTCCGTCAAAACGACAAAACGTGTCATCAAGAAGAAGAGAGGACCAAAGCAAGAAGTTACGGAGATCACAACGATCGAAAAAGACGACGAAGCGCCGATCACAACTGTTACCGTCACCGAAGAAAAGTCGCCTGAAGAAATAGAGGACATCAAACCTGTTGAAATCGTCGAATTCCCCGAGGAAACTACCGTCGAGGAATCTAAGGCGCCAGATGGTAAGATAAAACACAAGAAAATCACAAAGAGAATCATCAAAAAGAAGGTAGGTCCAAAGGTCGAGACGACACAAATTACTACTGAACAAACAGACGATACACAACCCATTGTCACAGTACATAAAACAGAGGAACTCGTTGACGAGACCACCACACCTCTCGAAGACTTACACAAACGAGATAAAGCTAAACCTGTGGAGGAAACACCAGAAACGGTACAAGTTACGCAAGTGCGCACTGAAACCGGGGACATTAAGTCCGTCAAAACGACAAAACGTGTGATCAAGAAGAAGAGAGGACCAAAACAAGAAGTTACGGAGATCACAACGATCGAACAAGACGACGAAGCTCCGATCACAACTGTTACCGTCACCGAAGAAAAGTCGCCTGAAGAAATAGAAGACATCAAACCTGTTGAAATCGTAGAATTCCCCGAGGAAACTACTGTCGAGGAATCTAAGGCGCCAGATGGTAAGATAAAACACAAGAAAATCACAAAGAGAATCATCAAAAAGAGGGTAGGTCCAAAGGTCGAGACGACACAAATTACTACTGAACAAACAGACGATACACAACCCATTGTCACAGTACATAAAACAGAGGAACTCGTTGACGAGACCACCACACCTCTCGAAGACTTACACAAACCAGATAAAGCTAAACCTGTGGAGGAAACACCAGAAACGGTACAAGTTACGCAAGTGCGCACTGAAACCGGGGACATTAAGTCCGTCAAAACGACAAAACGTGTGATCAAGAAGAAGAGAGGACCAAAGCAAGAAGTTACGGAGATCACAACGATCGAAAAAGACGACGAAGCTCCGATCACAACTGTTACAGTCACCGAAGAAAAGTCGCCTGAAGAAATAGAGGACATCAAACCTGTTGAAATCGTCGAATTCCCCGAGGAAACTACTGTCGAGGAATCAAAGGCGCCAGATGGTAAGATAAAACACAAGAAAATCACAAAGAGAATTATCAAAAAGAAGGTAGGTCCAAAGGTCGAGACGACACAAATTACTACTGAACAAACAGACGATACACAACCCATTGTCACAGTACATAAAACAGAGGAACTCGTTGACGAGACCACCACACCTCTCGAAGACTTACACAAACCAGATAAAGCTAAACCTGTGGAGGAAACACCAGAAACGGTACAAGTTACGCAAGTGCGCACTGAAACCGGGGACATTAAGTCCGTCAAAACGACAAAACGTGTCATCAAGAAGAAGAGAGGACCAAAGCAAGAAGTTACGGAGATTACAACGATCGAGCAAGACGACGAAGCTCCGATCACAACTGTTACCGTTACCGAAGAAAAGTTGCCCGAAGAAATAGAGGAGATCAAACCTGTTGAAACCGTCGAATTTCCCGAGGAAACCACTGTAGAAGAGTCTACGGCACCCGATGGTAAGACCAAACATAAGAAAATCACAAAACGAATCATCAAAAAGAAGGTAGGTCCTAAGGTCGAGACTACAGAAATTACAACTGAACAAACAGACGATACACAACCCATTGTCACAGTACATAAAACAGAGGAACTCGTTGACGACACCACCACACCTCTCGAGGACTTACACAAACCAGACAAAGCAAAAACTGTCGAAGAAACACCAGAAACGGTACAAGTTACGCAAATGCGCACCGAAACCGGGGACATTAAGTCCGTCAAAACGACAAAACGTGTCATCAAGAAGAAGAGAGGACCAAAACAAGAAGTTACAGAGATCACGACTATCGAAAAAGATGATGAAGCTCCGATCACGACTGTTACCGTCACCGAAGAAAAAATGCCCGAAGAAATAGAGGACATCAAACCAATTGAAATCATTGAACTACCCGAGGAGACTACTGTTGAAGAATCTACGGCGCCAGATGGTAAGACTAAACACAAGAAAATCACAAAGAGAACCATCAAAAAGAGGGTAGGTCCAAAGGTCCAGACGACAGAAATTACCACTGAACAAACAGACGATACACAACCCATTGTGACTGTTCACAAAACAGAGGAACTAGTTGACGACACCACCACACCTCTCGAAGACTTACACAAACCAGACAGAGCCAAACCTGTCGAAGAAGAACCCGAAACGGTACAAGTTACACAAGTGCGCACCGAAACCGGGGATATTAAGTCCATTAAAACGACAAAACGAATCATCAAGAAGAAGAGAGGGCCAAAACAAGAAGTAACAGAGATCACGACTGTCGAAAAAGATGATGAAGCTCCGATCACGACTGTTACCGTCACCGAAGAAAAGTTGCCCGAAGAAATAGAGGACATCAAACCTGTTGAAACCGTCGAATTTCCCGAGGAAACCACTGTAGAAGAGTCTACGGCACCCGATGGTAAGACCAAACATAAGAAAATCACAAAACGAATCATCAAAAAGAAGGTAGGTCCAAAGGTCGAGACTACAGAAATTACAACTGAACAAACAGACGATACACAACCCATTGTCACAGTACATAAAACAGAGGAACTCGTTGATGACACCACCACACCTCTCGAGGACTTACACAAACCAGACAAAGCAAAAACTGTCGAAGAAACACCAGAAACGGTACAAGTTACGCAAGTGCGCACCGAAACCGGGGACATTAAGTCCGTCAAAACGACAAAACGTGTCATCAAGAAGAAGAGAGGACCAAAACAAGAAGTAACAGAGATCACGACTGTCGAAAAAGATGATGAAGCCCCGATCACGACTGTTACCGTCACCGAAGAAAAGTTGCCCGAAGAAATAGAGGACATCAAACCTGTTGAAACCGTCGAATTTCCCGAGGAAACCACTGTAGAAGAGTCTACGGCACCCGATGGTAAGACCAAACATAAGAAAATCACAAAACGAATCATCAAAAAGAAGGTAGGTCCAAAGGTCGAGACTACAGAAATCACAACTGAACAAACAGACGATACACAACCCATTGTCACAGTACATAAAACAGAGGAACTCGTTGACGACACCACCACACCTCTCGAGGACTTACACAAACCAGACAAAGCAAAAACTGTCGAAGAAACACCAGAAACGGTACAAGTTACGCAAGTGCGCACCGAAACCGGGGACATTAAGTCCGTCAAAACGACAAAACGTGTCATCAAGAAGAAGAAAGGACCAAAACAAGAAGTTACGGAAATCACAACTATCGAAAAAGATGACGAAGCTCCGATCACAACTGTTACCGTCACCGAAGAAAGAACGCCTGAAGAACCTGAGGACATAAAGCCAGTTGAAATTGTTGAACTACCCGAGGAGACTACTGTCGAGGAATCTACGACACCAGATGGTAAGACTAAACACAAGAAAATCACTAAGAGAATCATCAAAAAGAAGGTAGGTCCAAAGGTAGAAACTACAGAAATCACAACTGAACAAACAGATGATACACAACCCACTGTGACAGTACACAAAACAGAGGAACTAGTTGACGACACCACCACACCTCTCGAAGACTTACACAAACCAGACAGAGCCAAACCTGTCGAAGAAGAACCCGAAACGGTACAAGTTACACAAGTGCGCACCGAAACCGGGGATATTAAGTCGATTAAAACGACAAAACGAATCATCAAGAAGAAGAGAGGGCCAAAACAAGAAGTAACAGAGATCACGACTGTCGAAAAAGATGATGAAGCTCCGATCACAACTGTTACCGTCACCGAAGAAAGAACGCCTGAAGAACCTGGGGACATAGAGCCAGTTGAAATTGTTGAACTACCCGAGGAGACTACTGTCGAGGAATCTACGGCACCAGATGGTAAGACTAAACACAAGAAAATTACTAAGAGAATCATCAAAAAGAAGGTAGGTCCAAAGGTAGAAACTACAGAAATCACAACTGAACAAACAGATGATACAAAACCCATTGTCACAGTACACAAAACAGAGGAACTAATTGACGACACCACCACACCTCTCGAAGACTTACACAAACCAGACAAAGCCAAACCTGTCGAGGAAGCACCCGAGACAGTACAAGTTACACAAGTGCGTACCGAAACCGGGGACATTAAGTCCGTCAAAACGACAAAACGGGTAATCAAGAAGAAGAAAGGACCAAAACAAGAAGTTACAGAGATCACAACCATCGAAAAAGATGACGAAGCTCCGATCACAACAGTTACCGTCACAGAAGAAAAGTCGCCTGAAGATCTAGAGGACATCAAGCCAGTTGAAATCGTCGAATTCCCCGAGGAAACCACTGTGGAAGAGTCTGCGACACCGGATGGTAAGACAAAACACAAGAAAATCACAAAACGAATCATTAAAAAGAAGGTAGGTCCAAAGGTTGAGACGACAGAAATTACTAGTGAACAAACAGACGATACACAACCCATTGTCACAGTACACAAAACAGAGGAACTAGTTGACGACACCACCACACCTCTCGAAGACTTACACAAACCAGACAAAGCCAAACCTGTCGAGGAAGCACCCGAGACAGTACAAGTTACACAAGTGCGTACGGAAACCGGGGACATTAAGTCCGTCAAAACGACAAAACGTGTCATCAAGAAGAAGAGAGGACCAAAACAAGAAGTGACAGAGATCACAACCATCGAAAAAGATGACGAAGCTCCGATCACAACTGTTACCGTCACAGAAGAAAAGTCGCCTGAAGATCTAGAAGACATCAAGCCAGTTGAAATCGTCGAACTCCCCGAAGAAACCACTGTGGAAGAGTCTACGGCACCAGATGGTAAGACTAAGCTCAAGAAAATCACTAAGAGAATCATCAAAAAGAAGGTAGGTCCGAAGGTCGAAACTACTGAAATTACCACTGAACAAACAGACGATACACAACCTATTGTCACAGTACACAAAACAGAGGAACTAGTTGACGACACCACCACACCTCTTGAAGACTTACACAAACCGGAAAAAGCCAAACCTGTCGAGGAAGCACCCGAGACGGTACAAGTGACACAAGTGCGTACCGAAACCGGGGACATTAAGTCCGTCAAAACGACAAAACGGGTCATCAAGAAGAAGAGAGGACCAAAACAAGAAGTTACAGAGATTACGACTGTCGAAAAAGATGATGAAGCTCCGATCACGACTGTTACCGTCACCGAAGAACAGTTGCCCGAAGAAATAGAGGACATCAAACCAGTTGATATCGTTGAACTACCCGAGGAGACTACTGTCGAAGAATCTATGGCGCCAGATGGTAAGACTAAACACAAGAAAATCACAAAGAGAATCATCAAAAAGAAGGTAGGTCCAAAGGTTGAGACGACAGAAATTACTACTGAACAAACAGACGATACACAACCCATTGTCACAGTACACAAAACAGAGGAACTAATTGACGATACCACCACACCTCTCGAAGACTTACACAAACCAGACAAAGCCAAACCTGTCGAGGAAGCACCCGAGACAGTACAAGTTACACAAGTACGTACCGAAACCGGGGACATTAAGTCCGTCAAAACGACAAAACGTGTCATCAAGAAGAAGAGAGGACCAAAACAAGAAGTGACAGAGATCACAACCATCGAAAAAGATGACGAAGCTCCGATCACAACTGTTACCGTCACAGAAGAAAAGTCGCCTGAAGATCTAGAAGACATCAAGCCAGTTGAAATCGTCGAACTACCCGAAGAAACCACTGTGGAAGAGTCTACGGCACCAGATGGTAAGACTAAGCACAAGAAAATCACTAAGAGAATCATCAAAAAGAAGGTAGGTCCGAAGGTCGAAACTACAGAAATTACCACTGAACAAACAGACGATACACAACCCATTGTCACAGTACACAAAACAGAGGAACTAATTGATGACACCACCACACCTCTCGAAGACTTACACAAACCAGACAAAGCCAAACCTGTCGAGGAAGCACCCGAGACAGTACAAGTTACACAAGTGCGTACCGAAACCGGGGACATTAAGTCCGTCAAAACGACAAAACGTGTCATCAAGAAGAAGAGAGGACCAAAACAAGAAGTTACAGAGATCACAACCATCGAAAAAGATGACGAAGCTCCGATCACAACTGTTACCGTCACAGAAGAAAAGTCGCCTGAAGATCTAGAGGATATCAAGCCAGTTGAAATCGTCGAATTCCCCGAGGAAACCACTGTGGAAGAGTCAACGACACCGGATGGTAAGACAAAACACAAGAAAATCACAAAACGAATCATCAAAAAGAAGGTAGGTCCAAAGGTTGAGACGACAGAAATTACTAGTGAACAAACAGACGATACACAACCCATTGTCACAGTACACAAAACAGAGGAACTAGTTGACGACACCACCACACCTCTCGAAGACTTACACAAACCAGACAAAGCCAAACCTGTCGAGGAAGCACCCGAGACAGTACAAGTTACACAAGTGCGTACCGAAACCGGGGACATTAAGTCCGTCAAAACGACAAAACGTGTCATCAAGAAGAAGAGAGGACCAAAACAAGAAGTGACAGAGATCACAACCATCGAAAAAGATGACGAAGCCCCGATCACAACTGTTACCGTCACAGAAGAAAAGTCGCCTGAAGATCTAGAAGACATCAAGCCAGTTGAAATCGTCGAACTCCCCGAGGAAACCACTGTGGAAGAGTCTACGGCACCAGATGGTAAGACTAAACACAAGAAAATCACTAAGAGAATCATCAAAAAGAAGGTAGGTCCGAAGGTCGAAACTACAGAAATTACCACTGAACAAACAGACGATACACAACCTATTGTCACAGTACACAAAACAGAGGAACTAATTGACGACACCACCACACCTCTCGAAGACTTACACAAACCAGACAAAGCCAAACCTGTCGAGGAAGCACCCGAGATAGTACAAGTTACACAAGTGCGTACCGAAACCGGGGACATTAAGTCCGTCAAAACGACAAAACGGGTCATCAAGAAGAAGAGAGGACCAAAACAAGAAGTTACAGAGATTACGACTGTCGAAAAAGATGATGAAGCTCCGATCACGACTGTTACGGTCACCGAAGAAAAGTTACCCGAAGAAATAGAGGACATCAAACCAGTTGATATCGTTGAACTACCCGAGGAGACTACTGTCGAAGAATCTATGGCGCCAGATGGTAAGACTAAACACAAGAAAATCACAAAGAGAATCATCAAAAAGAAGGTAGGTCCAAAGGTTGAGACGACAGAAATTACTACTGAACAAACAGACGATACACAACCCATTGTCACGGTACACAAAACAGAGGAACTAATTGACGACACCACCACACCTCTCGAAGACTTACACAAACCAGACAAAGCCAAACCTGTCGAGGAAGCACCCGAGACAGTACAAGTTACACAAGTGCGTACCGAAACCGGGGACATTAAGTCCGTCAAAACGACAAAACGTGTCATCAAGAAGAAGAAAGGACCAAAACAAGAAGTGACAGAGATCACAACCATCGAAAAAGATGACGAAGCTCCGATCACAACTGTTACCGTCACAGAAGAAAAGTCGCCTGAAGATCTAGAAGACATCAAGCCAGTTGAAATCGTCGAACTCCCCGAGGAAACCACTGTGGAAGAGTCTACGGCACCAGATGGTAAGACTAAACACAAGAAAATCACTAAGAGAATCATCAAAAAGAAGGTAGGTCCGAAGGTCGAAACTACAGAAATTACCACTGAACAAACAGACGATACACAACCTATTGTCACAGTACACAAAACAGAGGAACTAATTGACGACACCACCACACCTCTCGAAGACTTACACAAACCAGACAAAGCCAAACCTATCGAGGAAGCACCCGAGACAGTACAAGTTACACAAGTGCGTACCGAAACCGGGGACATTAAGTCCGTCAAAACGACAAAACGGGTCATCAAGAAGAAGAGAGGACCAAAACAAGAAGTTACAGAGATTACGACTGTCGAAAAAGATGATGAAGCTCCGATCACGACTGTTACGGTCACCGAAGAAAAGTTACCCGAAGAAA
Organism: Luperina nickerlii; assembly: GCA_963855955.1. Classification (NCBI taxonomy): domain Eukaryota; kingdom Metazoa; phylum Arthropoda; class Insecta; order Lepidoptera; family Noctuidae; genus Luperina; species Luperina nickerlii. Next base: position 9,364,345 of record OY979662.1, read on the forward strand.
TAGAGGACATCAAACCAGTTGATATCGTTGAACTACCCGAGGAGACTACTGTCGAAGAATCTATGGCACCAGATGGTAAGACTAAACACAAGAAAATCACAAAGAGAATCATCAAAAAGAAGGTAGGTCCAAAGGTTGAGACGACAGAAATTACTACTGAACAAACAGACGATACACAACCCATTGTCACGGTACACAAAACAGAGGAACTAATTGATGACACCACCACACCTCTCGAAGACTTACACAAACCAGACAAAGCCAAACCTGTCGAGGAAGCACCCGAGACAGTACAAGTTACACAAGTGCGTACCGAAACCGGGGACATTAAGTCCGTCAAAACGACAAAACGTGTCATCAAGAAGAAGAGAGGACCAAAACAAGAAGTGACAGAGATCACAACCATCGAAAAAGATGACGAAGCTCCGATCACAACTGTTACCGTCACAGAAGAAAAGTCGCCTGAAGATCTAGAAGACATCAAGCCAGTTGAAATCGTCGAACTCCCCGAGGAAACCACTGTGGAAGAGTCTACGGCACCAGATGGTAAGATAACACAAACTAAAGTGACTAAACGCATTATCAAAAAGAAGGTAGGTCCTAAGGTTGAAACAACACAAATCACTACTGAACACACAGATGACACAGAACCCATAGTCACAGTACACAAAACAGAGGAAATCATTGACGACACCACTACACCACTTGAAGACTTACACAAACCAGACAAAGCTAAACCTGTCGAGGAAGCACCCGAGACGGTACAAGTTACACAAGTGCGCACCGAAACCGGGGACATTAAGTCCGTCAAAACGACAAAACGTGTCATCAAGAAAAAGAGAGGACCAAAACAAGAAGTGACGGAGATCACAACTATCGAAAAAGATGATGAAGAACCGATCACAACTGTTACCGTCACCGAAGAAAAGTCGCCTGAAGAAATAGAGGACATCAAGCCAGTTGAAATTGTTGAACTGCCCGAGGAGACTACTGTTGAAGAATCTAAGGCGCCAGATGGTAAGACTAAACACAAGAAAATCACAAAACGAATCATCAAAAAGAAGGTAGGTCCAAAGGTAGAAACCACAGAAATAACAACTGAACAAACAGATGACACACAACCCATTGTCACAGTACACAAAACAGAGGAACTAGTTGACGACACCACCACACCTCTCGAAGACTTACACAAACCAGATAAAGCTAAACCCGTCGAGGAAGAACCCGAGACAGTACAAGTTACACAAGTGCGTACCAAATCCGGGGATATCAAGTCCGTCAAAACGACAAAACGTGTCATCAAGAAGAAGAGAGGACCAAAACAAGAAGTTACAGAGATCACGACTATCGAAAAAGATGATGAAGCTCCGATCACAACTGTTACCGTCACCGAAGAAAGCACGCCTGAGGAAACTGAGGACATAAAGGCAGTTGAAATTGTTGAACTGCCCGAGGAGACTACTGTTGAAGAATCTATGGCGCCAGATGGTAAGACTAAACACAAGAAAATAACTAAGAGAATCATCAAAAAGAAGGTAGGTCCTAAGGTTGAAACAACACAAATCACAACTGAACAAACAGACGATACACAACCCATAGTCACAGTACACAAAACAGAAGAAATCGTTGACGATACCACCACACCTCTTGAAGACTTACACAAACCGGAAAAAGCCAAACCTGTCGAGGAAGCACCCGAGACGGTACAAGTTACACAAGTGCGCACGGAAACCGGGGACATTAAGTCCGTCAAAATGACAAAAGGTGTCATCAAGAAAAAGAGAGGACCAAAACAAGAAGTGACGGAGATCACAACTATCGAAAAAGATGATGAAGAACCGATCACAACTGTTACCGTCACCGAAGAAAAGTCGCCTGAAGAAATAGAGGACATCAAGCCAGTTGATATCGTTGAACTACCCGAGGAGACTACTGTCGAAGAATCTGTGGCGCCAGATGGTAAGACTAAACACAAGAAAATCACTAAGAGAATCATCAAAAAGAAGGTAGGTCCAAAGGTTGAGACGACAGAAATCACAACTGAACAAACAGACGATACAAAACCCATTGTCACAGTACACAAAACAGAAGAAATCGTTGACGACACCACCACACCTCTTGAAGACTTACACAAACCGGACAAAGCCAAACCTGTCGAAGAAGCACCTGAGACGGTACAAGTTACACAAGTGCGCACCGAAACTGGGGACATTAAGTCCGTCAAAACGACAAAACGTGTCATCAAGAAAAAGAGAGGACCAAAACAAGAAGTGACGGAGATCACAACTATCGAAAAAGATGATGAAGAACCGATCACAACTGTTACCGTCACCGAAGAAAAGTCACCTGAAGAAATAGAGGACATCAAGCCAGTTGAAATTGTTGAACTGCCCGAGGAGACTACTGTTGAAGAATCTATGGCGCCAGATGGTAAGACTAAACACAAGAAAATTACTAAGAGAATCATCAAAAAGAAGGTAGGTCCAAAGGTAGAAACTACAGAAATAACAACTGAACAAACAGATGACACACAACCCATTGTCACAGTACACAAAACAGAGGAACTAGTTGACGATACCACCACACCTCTCGAAGACTTACACAAACCAGATAAAGCTAAACCTGTCGAGGAAGAACCCGAGACAGTACAAGTTACACAAGTGCGAACCGAAACCGGGGATATCAAGTCCGTCAAAACGACAAAACGTGTCATCAAGAAGAAAAGGGGACCAAAACAAGAAGTTACAGAGATCACAACCATCGAAAAAGATGACGAAGCTCCGATCACAACTGTTACCGTTACAGAAGAAAAGTCGCCTGAAGATCTAGAGGACATCAAGCCAGTTGAAATCGTCGAACTCCCCGAAGAAACCACTGTCGAAGAGTCTACGGCGCCAGATGGTAAGACCAAACAAAAGAAAATCACGAAGAGAATCATCAAAAAGAAGGTAGGTCCAAAGGTCGAAACGACTGAAATTACCACTGAACAAACAGACGATAAACAACCCATTGTCACAGTACACAAAACAGAGGAAATAGTTGAAGACACCACCACACCTCTCGAAGACTTACACAAACCAGACAAAGCCAAACCTGTCGAAGAAGCACCCGAGACGGTACAAGTTACACAAGTGCGCACCGAAACCGGGGACATTAAGTCTGTCAAAACGACAAAACGTATCATCAAGAAAAAGAGAGGACCAAAACAAGAAGTTACGGAGATCACAACTATCGAAAAAGAAGATGAAGCTCCGATCACAACTGTTACCGTCACCGAAGAAAAGTCGCCTGAAGAAATAAAGGACATTAAGCCAGTTGAAATCGTCGAACTACCCGAGGAGACCACTGTCGAGGAATCTACAGCGCCAGACGGTAAGATAACGCAAAAGAAAGTGACTAAACGCATTATCAAAAAGAAGGTAGGTCCAAAGGTTGAAACTACACAAATCACAACTGAACACACAGATGACACACAACCCATTGTCACAGTACACAAAACAGAGGAAATCTTTGACGACACCACTACACCACTTGAAGACTTACACAAACCAGACAAAGCTAAACCTGTCGAGGAAGCACCCGAGACGGTACAAGTTACACAAGTACGCACAGAAACCGGTGACATTAAGACCATAAAAACTACAAAACGTGTTATTAAGAAGAAAAGAGGACCAAAACAAGAAGTTACGGAAATTACAACCATCGAAAAAGATGATGAAGCTCCGATCACAACTGTTGCCGTCACCGAAGAAAAGTCTCCTGAACAAATAGAGGACATCAAGCCAGTTGAAATCGTCGAACTACCCGAGGAGACCACTGTCGAGGAATCTACAGCGCCAGACGGTAAGATAACGCAAAAGAAAGTGACTAAACGCATTATCAAAAAGAAGGTAGGTCCAAAGGTTGAAACTACACAAATCACAACTGAACACACAGATGACACACAACCCATTGTCACAGTACACAAAACAGAGGAAATCTTTGACGACACCACTACACCACTTGAAGACTTACACAAACCAGACAAAGCTAAACCTGTCGAGGAAGCACCCGAGACGGTACAAATTACACAAGTACGCACAGAAACCGGTGACATTAATACCATAAAAACCACAAAACGTGTCATCAAAAAGAAGAGAGGACCAAAACAAGAAGTTACGGAGATAACAACCATAGAAAAAGATGATGAAGCTCCGATCACAACTGTTACCGTCACCGAAGAAAAGTCGCCTGAAGAAATAGAAGACATCAAGCCAGTCGAATCCGTCGAACTACCCGAGGAGACTACTGTCAAAGAGTCTACGGCACCAGATGGTAAGATAACACAAACTAAAGTGACTAAACGCATTATCAAAAAGAAGGTAGGTCCTAAGGTTGAAACAACACAAATCACTACTGAACACACAGATGACACAGAACCCATTGTCACAGTACACAAAACAGAGGAAATCATTGACGACACCACTACACTACTTGAAGACTTACACAAACCAGACAAAGCTAAACCTGTCGAGGAAGCACCCGAGACGGTACAAGTTACACAAGTACGCACAGAAACCGGTGACATTAAGACCATAAAAACTACAAAACGTGTTATTAAGAAGAAAAGAGGACCAAAACAAGAAGTTACGGAGATCACAACCATCGAAAACGATGATGAAGCTCCGATCACAACTGTTGCCGTCACCGAAGTAAAGTCTCCTGAACAAATAGAGGACATCAAGCCAGTTGAAATCGTCGAACTACCCGAGGAGACCACTGTCGAGGAATCTACAGCGCCAGACGGTAAGATAACCCAAAAGAAAGTGACTAAACGCATTATCAAAAAGAAGGTAGGTCCAAAGGTTGAAACCACACAAATCACAACTGAACACACAGATGACACACAACCCATTGTCACAGTATACAAAACAGAGGAAATCGTTGACGACACCACTACACCACTTGAAGACTTACACAAACCAGACAAAGCTAAACCTGTCGAGGAAGCACCCGAGACGGTACAAGTTACACAAGTACGCACAGAAACCGGTGATATTAAGACCATAAAAACGACAAAACGTGTCATCAAAAAGAAGAGAGGACCAAAACAAGAAGTTACGGAGATAACAACCATAGAAAAAGATGATGAAGCTCCGATCACAACCGTTACCGTCACCGAAGAAAAGTCGCCTGAAGAAATAGAGGACATCAAGCCTGTCGAGTCCGTCGAACTACCCGAGGAGACCATTGTCAAAGAGTCTACGGCACCAGATGGTAAGATAACACAAACTAAAGTGACTAAACGCATTATCAAAAAGAAGGTAGGTCCTAAGGTTGAAACAACACAAATAACTACTGAACACACAGATGACACACAACCCACAGTCACAGTACACAAAACAGAGGAAATCATTGACGACACCACTACACCACTTGAAGATTTACACAAACCAGACAAAGCTAAACCTGTCGAGGAAGCACCCGAGACGGTACAAGTTACACAGGTACGCACAGAAACCGGTGAAATTAAGACCATAAAAACTACAAAACGTGTTATTAAGAAGAAAAGAGGACCAAAACAAGAAGTTACGGAAATCACAACCATCGAAAAAGATGATGAAGCTCCGATCACAACTGTATCCATAACTGAAGAAAGGTCGCCTGATGAAATTGAGGACATTAAACCAGTTGAAATCGTTGAACTACCCGAGGAGACCACTATCGAGGAATCTACAGCACCAGACGGTAAGAAAACACAAAAGAAAGTGACTAAACGCATTATCAAAAAGAAGGTAGGTCCAAAGGTTGAAACTACACAAATCACAACTGAACAAACAGACGATACACAACCCATTGTCACAGTACACAAAACAGAAGAAATCGTTGACGACACCACCACACCTCTTGAAGACTTACACAAACCCGACAAAGCTAAACCTGTCGAGGAAGCACCCGAGACAGTACAAGTTACACAAGTACGCACAGAAACCGGTGACATTGAGACCATAAAAACTACAAAACGTGTCATTAAGAAAAAGAAAGGACCGAAACAAGAAGTAACAGAGATCACAACCATAGAAAAAGATGATGAAGCTCCGATCACAACTGTATCCATTAACGAAGAAAGATCGCCTGAAGAAATCGAGGACATCAAGCCAGTTGAAATCGTCGAACTCCCCGAGGAAACCACTGTGGAAGAGTCTACGGCACCAGATGGTAAGACAAAACACAAGAAAATCACAAAACGAATCATTAAAAAGAAGGTAGGTCCAAAGGTCGAGACGACAGAAATTACCACTGAACAAACAGACGATACACAACCCATTGTCACGGTACACAAAACAGAGGAACTAGTTGATGACACCACCACACCTCTCGAAGACTTACACAAACCAGACAAAGCCAGACCTGTCGAGGAAGCACCCGAGACAGTACAAGTTACACAAGTGCGCACCGAAACCGGGGACATTAAGTCCGTCAAAACGACAAAACGTGTCATCAAGAAGAAGAAAGGACCAAAACAAGAAGTAACCGAGATCACAACCATCGAAAAAGATGACGAAGCTCCGATCACAACTGTTACCGTTACAGAAGAAAAGTCGCCTGAAGATCTAGAGGACATCAAACCAGTTGAAATCTTCGAACTCCCCGAAGAAACCACTGTCGAAGAGTCTACGGCGCCAGATGGTAAGACCAAACAAAAGAAAATCACGAAGAGAATCATCAAAAAGAAGGTAGGTCCAAAGGTCGAAACGACTGAAATTACCACTGAACAAACAGACGATAAACAACCCATTGTAACAGTACACAAAACAGAGGAAATTGTTGACGATACCACCACACCTCTCGAAGACTTACACAAACCAGATAAAGCTAAGCCTGTGGAGGAAACACCAGAAACGGTACAAGTTACACAAGTACGCACTGAAACCGGGGACATTAAGTCCGTCAAAACGACAAAACGTGTCATCAAGAAGAAGAGAGGACCAAAGCAAGAAGTTACGGAGATCACAACCATCGAAAAAGATGACGAAGCTCCGATCACAACTGTTACCGTCACAGAAGAAAAGTTGCCCGAAGAAATAGAGGACATCAAGCCAGTTGAAATCGTCGAACTACCCGAGGAGACGACTGTCGAAGAGTCTCTGGCACCAGATGGTAAGATAACACAAACTAAAGTGACTAAACGTATTATCAAAAAGAAGGTAGGTCCTAAGGTTGAAACGACTGAAATTACCACTGAACAAACAGACGATACACAACCCATCGTCACAGTACACAAAACAGAGGAAATCGTTGACGACACCACTACACCACTTGAAGACTTACACAAACCAGACAACGCTAGACCGGTTGAGGAAGCACCCGAGACGGTACAAGTGACACAAATGCGCACTGAAACCGGAGATATTAATACCATCAAAACGACAAAACGTGTCATCAAAAAGAAGAAAGGACCTAAACAAGAAATTACGGAGCTCACAACCATCGAAAAAGATGATGAAGCTCCAATCACAACTGTTACCGTCACCGAAGAAAAGTCGCCTGAAGAAATACAGGACATCAAGCCAGTTGAAATTGTCGAACTCCCCGAGGAGACCACTGTCGAGGAATCAACAGCGCCAGATGGTAAGATAACACAGAAGAGAGTTACTAAACGCATTATTAAAAAGAAGGTAGGTCCCAAGGTTGAAACTACACAGATTACAACTGAACACACAGATGACACACAACCCATTATCACAGTACACAAAACAGAGGAAATCGTTGACGACACCACCACACCTTTCGAACACTCACACACACCAGACACAGCACAAATTGTTGAGGAGACACCGGAGACGGTACAAGTTACACAAGTGCGCACTGAATCGGGTGATGTCAAGACTGTCAAGACCACCAAACGGTTGATCAAGAAGAAAAAGGGACCAAAACAAGAAGTCACGGAAATATCAACCATCGAAAAAGATGATGAAGCTCCGATTACTACTGTTACCGTCACCGAAGAAAAGTCGCCTGAAGAAATACAGGAAATCAAGCCAGTTGAAATCGTCGAACTCCCCGAGGAGACCACTATCGAAGAATCAACAGCGCCAGACGGTAAGATAACCCAAAAGAGAGTTACTAAACGCATTATCAAAAAGAAGGTAGGTCCTAAGGTTGAAACTACACAAATAACCACAGAACACACAGATGACACACAACCCATTATCACAGTACACAAAACAGAGGAAATCGTTGACGACACCACCACACCTTTCGAACACTCACACACACCAGACACAGCACAAATTGTTGAGGAGACACCGGAGACGGTACAAGTTACACAAGTGCGCACTGAAACGGGTGATATCAAGACTGTCAAGACCACCAAACGGTTGATCAAGAAGAAAAAGGGACCAAAACAAGAAGTCACGGAAATAACAACCATCGAAAAAGATGATGAAGCTCCGATTACAACCGTCACAATCTCTGAAGAAAAAACGCCTGTGGAAATGGAAGACATCAAGCCAGTTGAAATCGTTGAACTACCCGAGGAGACCACTATCGAAGAATCAACAGCGCCAGACGGTAAGATAACCCAAAAGAGAGTTACTAAACGCATTATCAAAAAGAAGGTAGGTCCTAAGGTTGAAACTACACAAATAACCACTGAACAAATAGACGATACGCAACCCATTGTCACAGTACACAAAACAGAGGAGATCATTGACGACACCATCACACCTCTTGAAGACTTACACAAACCAGACAAAGCTAGACCTGTTGAGGAAGCACCCGAGACGGTAGAAGTGACACAAGTACCTACTGAAACCGGAGATATTCAGACCGTCAAAACTACAAAACGTTTCATCAAAAAGAAGAAGGGACCAAAACAAGAAGTTACGGAGATCACAACCATAGAAAAAGATGATGAAGCTCCGATTACAACTGTTACGGTCACCGAAGAAAAGTCGCCTGAAGAAATACACGACATCAAGCCAGTTGAAATCGTCGAACTCCCCGAGGAGACCACTATCGAAGAATCAAGAGCGCCAGACGGTAAGATAACACAAAAGAGAGTTACTAAACGCATTATTAAAAAGAAGGTAGGTCCTAAGGTTGAAACTACACAGATTACAACTGAACACACAGATGACACACAACCCATTATCACAGTACACAAAACAGAGGAAATCGTTGACGACACCACCACACCTTTCGAACACTCACACACACCAGACACAGCACAAATTGTTGAGGAGACACCGGAGACGGTACAAGTTACACAAGTGCGCACTGAATCGGGTGATGTCAAGACTGTCAAGACCACCAAACGGTTGATCAAGAAGAAAAAGGGACCAAAACAAGAAGTCACGGAAATATCAACCATCGAAAAAGATGATGAAGCTCCGATTACTACTGTTACCGTCACCGAAGAAAAGTCGCCTGAAGAAATACAGGACATCAAGCCAGTTGAAATCGTCGAACTCCCCGAGGAGACCACTATCGAAGAATCAACAGCGCCAGACGGTAAGATAACCCAAAAGAGAGTTACTAAACGCATTATCAAAAAGAAGGTAGGTCCTAAGGTTGAAACTACACAAATAACCACAGAACACACAGATGACACACAACCCATTATCACAGTACACAAAACAGAGGAAATCGTTGACGACACCACCACACCTTTCGAACACTCACACACACCAGACACAGCACAAATTGTTGAGGAGACACCGGAGACGGTACAAGTTACACAAGTGCGCACTGAAACGGGTGATATCAAGACTGTCAAGACCACCAAACGGTTGATCAAGAAGAAAAAGGGACCAAAACAAGAAGTCACGGAAATAACAACCATCGAAAAAGATGATGAAGCTCCGATCACAACCGTCACAATCTCTGAAGAAAAAACGCCTGTGGAAATGGAAGACATCAAGCCAGTTGAAATCGTTGAACTACCCGAGGAGACCACTATCGAAGAATCAACAGCGCCAGACGGTAAGATAACCCAAAAGAGAGTTACTAAACGCATTATCAAAAAGAAGGTAGGTCCTAAGGTTGAAACTACACAAATAGCCACTGAACAAATAGACGATACGCAACCTATTGTCACAGTACACAAAACAGAGGAGATCATTGACGACACCATCACACCTCTTGAAGACTTACACAAACCAGACAAAGCTAGACCTGTTGAGGAAGAACCCGAGACGGTAGAAGTGACACAAGTACCTACTGAAACCGGAGATATTCAGACCGTCAAAACTACAAAACGTTTCATCAAAAAGAAGAAGGGACCAAAACAAGAAGTTACGGAGATCACAACCATAGAAAAAGATGATGAAGCTCCGATTACAACTGTTACGGTCACCGAAGAAAAGTCGCCTGAAGAAATACACGACATCAAGCCAGTTGAAATCGTCGAACTCCCCGAGGAGACCACTATCGAAGAATCAACAGCGCCAGACGGTAAGATAACCCAAAAGAGAGTTACTAAACGCATTATCAAAAAGAAGGTAGGTCCTAAGGTTGAAACTACACAAATAACCACTGAACACACAGATGACACACAACCCATTATCACAGTACACAAAACAGAGGAAATCGTTGACGACACCACCACACCTTTCGAACACTCACACACACCAGACACAGCACAAATTGTTGAGGAGACACCGGAGACGGTACAAGTTACACAAGTGCGCACTGAAACGGGTGATGTCCAGACTGTCAAGACCACCAAACAGTTGATCAAGAAGAAAAAGGGACCAAAACAAGAAGTCACGGAAATAACAACTATCGAAAAAGATGATGAAGCTCCGATTACAACTGTTACCGTCACCGAAGAAAAGTCGCCTGAAGAAATACAGGACATCGAGCCAGTTGAAATCGTCGAACTCCCCGAGGAGACCACTATCGAAGAATCAACAGCGCCAGACGGTAAGATAACCCAAAAGAGAGTTACTAAACGCAGTATCAAAAAGAAGGTAGGTCCTAAGGTTGAAACTACACAAATAACCACTGAACACACAGATGACACACAACCCATTATCACAGTACACAAAACAGAGGAAATCGTTGACGACACCACCACACCTTTCGAACACTCACACACACCAGAAACAGCACAAAGTGTTGAGGAGACACCGGAGACTGTACAAGTTACACAAGTGCACACTGAAACGGGTGATATCAAGACTGTCAAGATTTCCAAACGGTTGATCAAGAAGAAAAAGGGACCAAAACAAGAAGTCACGGAAATAACAACCATCGAAAAAGATGATGAAGCTCCGATTACTACTGTTACCGTCACCGAAGAAAAGTCGCCTGAAGAAATACAGGACATCAAGCCAGTTGAAATCGTCGAACTCCCCGAGGAGACCACTATCGAAGAATCAACAGCGCCAGACGGTAAGATAACCCAAAAGAGAGTTACTAAACGCATTATCAAAAAGAAGGTAGGTCCTAAGGTTGAAACTACACAAATAACCACTGAACACACAGATGACACACAACCCATTATCACAGTACACAAAACAGAGGAAATCGTTGACGACACCACCACACCTTTCGAACACTCACACACACCAGAAACAGCACAAAGTGTTGAGGAGACACCGGAGACTGTACAAGTTACACAAGTGCATACTGAAACGGGTGATATCAAGACTGTCAAGATTTCCAAACGGTTGATCAAGAAGAAAAAGGGACCAAAACAAGAAGTCACGGAAATAACAACCATCGAAAAAGATGATGAAGCTCCGATTACAACTGTTACCGTCACCGAAGAAAAGTCGCCTGAAGAAATACAGGACATCAAGCCAGTTGAAATCGTCGAACTCCCCGAGGAGACCACTATCGAAGAATCAACAGCGCCAGACGGTAAGATAACCCAAAAGAGAGTTACTAAACGCATTATCAAAAAGAAGGTAGGTCCTAAAGTTGAAACTACACAAATAACCACTGAACACACAGATGACACACAACCCATTATCACAGTACACAAAACAGAGGAAATCGTCGACGACACTACCATACCTTTCGAACACTCACACACACCAGACACAGCACAAATTGTTGAGGATACACCGGAGACGGTACAAGTTACACAAGTGCGCACTGAAACGGGTGATGTCAAGACTGTTAAGACCACCAAACGGTTGATCAAGAAGAAAAAGGGACCAAAACAAGAAGTTACGGAAATAACAACCATCGAAAAAGATGATGAAGCTCCGATTACAACTGTTACCGTCACCGAAGAAGAGTCGCCTGAAAAAATACAGGACATCAAGCCAGTTGAAATCGTCGAACTCCCCGAGGAGACCACTATCGAAGAATCAACAGCGCCAAATGGTAAGATAACCCAAAAGAGAGTTACTAAACGCATTATTAAAAAGAAGGTAGGTCCTAAGGTTGAAACTACACAAATAACCACAGAACACACAGATGAGACACAACCCATTATTACAGTACACAAAACAGAGGAAATCGTTGATGACACCACCACACCTTTCCAACACTCACACACACCAGACACAGCACACATTGTTGAGGAAACACCGGAGACGGTACAAGTTACACAAGTGCGCACTGAAACGGGTGATGTCACGACTGGCAAGACCACCACACGGTTGATCAAGAAGAAAAAGGGACCAAAACAAGAAGTTACGGAAATAACAACCATTGAAAAAGATGATGACGCTCCGATCACAACTGTAACAGTTTTTGAAGAAAAACCTAAAGACGTTGATGATACCGAGCCTGTTGAAATTGTTGAATTACCTGAAGAGACTACTCTCCAGGAGTTCGTATCGCCAGACGGTAAGAAAACGCAAAAGAAAGTCACTAAACGCACAATCAAAAAGAAGGTAGGTCCTAGGGTTGAAACTACACACATCACAACTGAACACACAGATGACACACTACCTATTATCACTGTACACAAAACAGACGAACTGACAGATGGCACTACCACACCACTCACATCCTTACCAACACCAGTAAACGCTAAAGTAGTCGAGGAAGAACCTGAATCGGTTCAAGTCAATCAAGTGCGTACGGCAACAGGTGAAGTTAACACGGTCAAGACAACAAAACGGGTCATCAAGAAGAAAAAGGGACCTAAACAAGAAGTTACAGAAATAACAACTATCGAAAAAGATGACGAAGCTCCTATAACAACTGTGACTGTAACTGAGGAGAAATCTGAAGATGTTGAAGAAACTAAGCCCGTTGAAGTTGTTGAATTACCCGAGGAGTCTACTGTCGAGGAGTCCGTCGCGCCAGACGGTAAGAAAACGCAAAAGAAAGTCACTAAACGCACAATCAAAAAGAAGGTAGGTCCTAGGGTTGAAACTACACACATCACAACTGAACACATAGATGATAGAGAACCTACTGTCACCGTACATAAAACAGAAGATATCATAGATAACACCACCACACCACTCGAAGACTTATACAAACCAGTCAAGGCTAAAGTAGTCCAGGAAACTCCAGAGACGGTACAAGTTACACAAGTGCGCACTGCAACAGGTGAAGACAAGACTATCAAGACGACTAAGCGGCTCATCAAAAAGAAGAAGGGACCTAGACAAGAAGTCACGGAAATAACAACTATCGTACAAGGTGACGAAGTTCCCATAACAACTGTGACAGTTACTGAAGAAATACCTGAAAATGTTGAAGATACCGAGCCAGTTGAAATCGTTGAATTACCCGAGGAGACTACTGTCGAGGAGTTCGTAGCGCCAGACGGTAAGAAAACTCAAACGATAGTCACTAAACGCACAATCAAAAAGAAGGTAGGTCCTAGGGTTGAAACTACACACATCACAACTGAACACACAGATGACACAATACCTATTATCACTGTACACAAAACAGACGAACTCACACATGACACTACCACACCACTCACATCCTTATCAACACCAGTAAACGCTAAAGTAGTCGAGGAAGAACCTGAATCGGTTCAAGTTAATCAGGTGCGTACGGCAACAGGTGAAGTTAACACCGTCAAGACAACAAAACGGGTCATCAAGAAGAAAAAGGGACCTAAACAAGAAGTTACAGAAATAACAACTATCGAAAAAGATGACGAAGCTCCTATAACAACTGTGACCGTAACTGAAGAGAAATCTGTAGATGTTGAAGATACTGGGCCCGTTGAAGTTGTTGAATTACCTGAGGAGTCTATTGTCGAGGAGTCCGTAGTGCCGGACGGTAAGAAAGTTCAAAAGAAAGTCACTAAGCGCACAATCAACAAGAAGGTAGGTCCTAGGGTTGAAACTACACACATCACAACTGAAAACATAGATGATACAGAACCAACTGTCACGGTACATAAAACATCAGATATCATAGACGACACCACCACACCACTCGAAGACTTATACAAACCAGTCAAAGCTTTAGTAGTCCAGGAAACTCCAGAGACGGTACATGTTACACAAGTGCGCACTGCAACAGATGAAGACAAGACGACTAAGCGGCTCATCAAAAAGAAGAAGGGACCTAGACAAGAAGAAGTCACAGAAATAACAACTGTCGAAAAAGATGTTGAAGCTCCCATAACAACTGTGACCGTAACTGAAGAAAAACCTGAAGACGTTGAAGATACCGAGCCAGTTGAAGTTGTTGAATTACCCAAGGAGTCTACTGTCGAGGAGTTTATAGCGCCAGACGGTAAGAAAATTAAAAAATAGTCACTAAACGCACAATCAAAATGAAGGTAGGTCCTAGGGTTGAAACTACACACATCACAATTGAACACACATGACACAAAATCTATTATCACTGTACACAAAACAGACGAACTTACACATGACACTATTACACCATTCAAATTGTAACCCACAACAATTAGCGAAATAGCATAGGAAGGGCCTACAACGATTTGAAAAATGCGTTACAGGTAAAGACATTTTTTCACGTCGCCAAAGGTAAATAAAAATAAACCACACAATTTATTTTGCTTAGTGAAATAATGCATAATTTTTTGTTACGGACCATCTGTGTAAACAATGAGACATTGTGACGCACATATTATTATTTTTTGCTTTCTTTCAATCTTACAGGAATCTTACTTTACTACCTACGTTGTTTCATCAGCAGCTGGCTGCCTCAAAACATAATGCTTAACGAAAACTGTACTATCATTTATTATATTATCATCTGGATTTAAAATGTTGCAATCAGATAAAATAATGGTCTGGTATTGCTAAGAAAAACTAAATGGTGGACAAGCGCTTTAAGGGGCTTACAGGACCTAAACGCAAAAAACGCAAGTTTTAAAAAGAATAAAAGTATATGATTGACTAAAGTAAACAAAATGAGAAAAATATATGATATTCTTCAGGATATATGCTAGGTAGATGATGTGTTGAAAACATAATACAACTAATTTGTTACGATACAAAAAAAAATCATGAAGATACATACATCATTCTGATTTTTGTCAGATTATTCTACAAGCAACATACTAAAATACTAGTGTTTTAATTTTTTATTCCAAATAATATTTTTGTAATTAAATAATTAAAATTAATTCATTGTTGTAATTTAATTGCTTCATATTTTGCAATAAATTACCAGCGTTGTGTCATCGCGCTTCTCTTTCTTTTCAATGCAGTCCGACAGTGACCGCGCTTTAGGTCATGTAAGCCACATAAGAAACAGAAAGCATTACCACTACTGATATTTCGTTTAAAAAATACCTTTAGCTATCGAAATTGCCTCATTAGTCTAGTAGTCGCAAAAGCTAGTGCTTAGCGTGAGGTCCTGGATCCATCAGTAATTTCGCAGTAGCAGCCTGGTGTCTGAATTGCTGCCCTATTCATGGCAATAAAGCCGCTCCCTATCACATGGGACTTAAACATAACAGGTGACATCTGGATGTACCATAGGTATACCTAACCTAATCTGTCGGGAAAAATAGGAATCATGTTATATTATAGTAATGAAATATCACTAAAATAAACGTCTATAATTGGATAGCGCATTCATAAAATGATTACATTTATTAGTTCATTTATTCTTATCAAGATTTTAAAAGCCGAAGAATTTAAGAGTATTTGAAATAGAAATTGATTGAAAAGACCGTTTTTGGAAAGAACGGTAACTTTATAATAATAATAATAATAATAATAATAATATTTATTTGCATAAAAACACGGTATAAAAAGATGGTAAAAGTACAGTGTAGAACAAAACAAGTGTTGTTTTTTATGCTACCTGCCTTAGTGTTGTATTTTATTTCAAGTAAATCCCGATCCGTTGTTATTGTTGACCACAGAAATAAATTGATATGACATGATATATTTATCAGACTTAATATAAGCAACACAAACCAAGGCCTTTTAATACTATATTTTAAAAAAATGTGTAAAAGCAAGGTATAGCTGTTTTTAAGAAAATAATTTTAAATTTATATATTTGCAGATACCGACAAAAAACCTGACAAAAAGAAGCCACAGAAAATCAAACCTCAAATCAAAAAAGAAACAAAAGATAAACCTCAAGATGTCCAAGAAACCGAAAAACAAAAACCTACCAAAAAATTGAAACCAGTACCAATGCAAATCGAAGAAGTTAAAGTGACTGAAGCACAACATGCTCAAGAAATTCAGGGCCCGCAGTTTACGAAACTAAAATTAAAAAAACCTGTTCAGAAACCCAAACAAGAATTAAAAACAGTTTCTTTACCCAAGGTCCAACTCAAAAGTCGAATCAGATATAATAAAGAATGGCCTCCTGCGGAATTGAAACCTGCTATAACATTTTTGGGTAGTGTGAGACAAAACGGTCTACTATCGAGAAATATTAAGGAAGCGGCTAAGTTGAAAAAGAAACCTACTAAAATTAAGGATATTCCAGATTTGGATAAAGTAGAACTAGAAAAACCCGAAGAATTTGATTTCACCGTAGAAAAACCACTAGCTCCCGAAAGAGAAAAACCTAGCGAGGATGTGGAAACCAAACTCGATCAGCCTGATTTTGAGGAACCAGAATCAAATAAAAAGTTGCAACCATTACCAGAGAAAGTTAAAGAAAAGGAAGTTAAACCGGAAAAAGTCCTAGATGAAAGTGTACTAGATAAACCTGAAACTCTTGAAATCAAGCAACCGGAAACTATCCCACAAAATTATATTGATGAGCCCGAAACGAGACCAGAGAAAGTTGAAATGCCAAAGAAAGACGACATCATTAAGACAGAGACTACCAGCCAAATAATCGAACAAAAGCAGCCGACTGATGAACAAAAAGATAAACCTACCGAGAAAAAACCAAAAAGGAAAAAGACTACAGAAACTGTTAAAGTTGAGGAACCTCAAGATTTTGACAAACATACTGAACAGGAAATTCCTGATGAACAAGATTTAAAACAACCAGATGATGTTCTTAAACCAAAAAAGAAAAAGAGTACAGACACTGTTAAAGTTGAAGAACCTCAAGATTTTGACGAACATACTGAACAGACAATTCTTGATGAACAAGATTTAAAACAACCGGATGATGTTCTTTTTACCGAAACTACTGACAAACTTACCATTGAAAAGAAACCAAAAACAAAAAAGAAACAAAAACCCATTACACCTGTTGTTCAAGATGAGGTTCCAAAAGAACAGCCCGAACCTGTTCAACCAAAAGAAATATCTGAAATTCCTTCGGAAATAGAAACACAACCAGACATTCCCACTAAAATAGACTCCGAAGTTTCATTAACAGACAAAAAGCCTAAGAAGACAAAGATACCCAAAGCAAAAGATATAAGCCCTCAAGAATCTTTTGAAGAAATACCAGCAAAGGAAAATTTGGTAGAGGTTGTAGACAAAATTGTAGAAAAACCAACAAAAATGAAATTAACTCCTATTAAGATAGAAAGAAAACAAATTGAAATGAGTAAACCACAGCATGCAGAAAGTATAGAAGGTCCTCAATTTACCAAGCTTAAATTAAAGAAAGCAACCGCAAAACCAAAACAAGATGCGCCATTAGTAACTCTTCCCAAATTCCAGCTGAAAAGCCGAATAAAATACGTAAAAGATTGGCCTCCAGCAATAATAAAGCCTGCTGTAACATTTTTAGGTAGCGTCCGTCAAAATGGAATTTTATCAAGAAATGTTAAAGAGGCAGAAAAGATAAAGAATAAAGTATATAAGCAGCCCATATTACCTGAAATAGAAAAAACCGAGTTAGAAAAACCAATGTTTGGCTATGAAGATATAGTTCAAGCTAAAAATCAAAGCGAAATTTCAGAAAAAGATGAACCACTAGATGTTGAAATATCCGAAGAAAAAGAAGAGCCACTTGATGTTGAAATATCTGAAGAAAAAGAAGATGAACCTGAACAATTCACTATTAAACCTAAACGGCCAAGTATTAAGAAGACTGAAGAAATTGAAGATGAAGTTACAATTAAAAAGAAGTTGAAGGCTGTAAGAAAGCCTTCAGTCACATTGCCTGAGATCACTGAACCAGAAAATGTAACTTTCAGGCCAAAATCCACAAAAACAAAAGAAGACGTTGAGCAAGAATTTAACATACAATTAGATTCATATGCTGAGGAAGAAATATCAATGTCAAGTAAAGTAAAACTGCCACATAGACAACCCACTTTTAGTGAAGAAGCTAATGAAACTTCCATCAAGTTTTATGAAGACAATGAAGAAGCACCAGATGTCATTGAAATTTTCGAAAGTGATGAAGAGAAATCAGAGGAAACAGCTCATGTGATGATGCCTCTGAAAAAAATTAAAGATTTAAAAGAGGAGCCACTCGAAGAAATATCTTCGTCTGTTACGATTTCTAAACCAAAGGAAAAGGAGAAGGAGTCCGAAGTTTCGCAAGACATAAGCATTAAGTTAGAGAGAAAGCCGAAATACACAGTCAATGAACAAGAAGAAGTATCTTTTGACGTAAAGCCACAAGTAGATCAATATACGCAGGAAGAACTATCACTTTCAAGTAAAATTAAATTAAAACCCAAAAAGAAAATTACTATATCAGAAGCAGCAGATGAAACTTCAATCCAACTGAAACAAGAAGTAGAGGATGATAGTCAGGCAGAAGAAATTATATTAAGCGAAGGCGAAACTGATGAAAATATTGAAATGATTATCAAACGTAAGCCTAAAAAACCAGTATATGAAGTCAGCGAAGTAGAAGAATTAAGTGTTGAGTTTAAACCGAAAAGAGTTAATGAAGATGCTTATGAAGAGGAACAAATCACCATTTCAACTAAGAGGAAACCTAGAAAACCCTCAAAGCTGCAAGGTATTGAATTTGATGTAACAGCATTGACCGATATGGACCACTTCAAAGGCTTAGCAGTGCGATAAGCAGCTTACAAATATTTATTTGCAATAATGCAGGAATGCTTCTTACGCATGGTTATATTTAATACGCTTAGAAAAAATAAAAAATGGTCTTTAGTTTCTTATTTAGCAAACGTAATGAATCTAATGTGTGTGTGACGTTATGCTTAACTTAGTGCACTTAAATTGAGCTCTCTACTTTAGATAGTGTGCTGAGACTTTACATCACTAAGGTCCGTATTAGTAACCTTTATTTTATTGCTGATCAATTGATCATAAGATGAAACAATTTAAATCAATTTAATACAGAAACAACCAAGCTATCAAAATAACATTTCAACTGACGCCTCTCCCAGACGCGATACTCGGAGCAGAATTATTAATACGGGTCTTATTTATTCATAGCCAAGCTCAGAAAAAATAATATTATAATAAGAAGATACGAGTATTATAGTCTAACGTTCACTAAAAATACATACTTTAAAAAAAAAACATTCAATGTTTCATAATGTAAAACTAAATTGTAATATTTTAATTAAATAATAAAACAGTGTTAGCACCGTTAAAAAAAAGAAATTTTATTTTTTAACTAAAACCGAAAAGAAAAGCATGATTTTAAGAAACGCTTTAAAAATAATACAACTTACTGACTTTAAATGCTACTAATAACTTTCGGAATAATTTAATTGCAGAAGCGGATGCATCGATGAGCATTGCCAGGGAACAAGAATTTCCGGGTAAGTAATATTACTGTGCCAAATATATTCGCTACATTTTTTTAGTTTAAGTAAATAGATTAAAAAAAATAAAGAGAAACGACAGCGATGCGGACGAATTTTTTTGATGCCCAATGTGCTTTGCCTTTTTCTTTCTTTTTTTATATACTTGTATATAATATATATATATATATTATTAGTTAGCTTGTAAATTGTAATTGTTGTGTTTTTAAATAAATAGTTTTTCTATACAAAAAATAAATAAATAGTAATAAAAATATCATACTTTAACAAGACTGAAACCATAGCACAACTTTTAACAGTTATAAAATGGGGAACTTAGAAATGAACCTATACTGAATTTCAGATGTACTTTGTAATATTGTACCATGTTTAAAAACGGTAAATTACCTGGATAATTTTAATTATGATCGCTATTATGCATCTATAGAAGGCAACGTGAATTAATCTTGACTTAAATGATATATTATTTGATATAACCAGTAGGTCTTATTCAATTTGAAGTAATACCTACGTACTTAACCTGATGCATAATAGGTATGTAAAACCGCCGATGTCACAGCACACAACAGGTTTGCAGAAAGGTCTTTCTGAAAACAACTGCAAGATTTTCTTAAATACCTTCATCTCAATTACGAACCCCACTTCGATACCACGTTATTTTAAACAACCAACTGGGTTCATATATTGGCGAAAGTAATTATTACATTAAAGTTTTTAATAATACAATTGCATTATAATATTGCCACTAATTTAAAGCACTATTGAGTGTATTTCGAGTGTTTCATCATATTACCACCATGTCAAATAGACATAAAACCATAATTTAGTCTTGGTATTCATAGGTATAAACAAAATTGTGAATAAGGAGCCACATGCAAATACAAAATAAACTGGCTCTAAATTTTGGTCTTTCCTGAAAAGTAACTACTCAATAGAAACTGAAGGAAATCTGCCCTATTAGTTATTGTATGAGACAAGCGCTATTATGTTTCTATTTTTATTTTCAGAAACTCCTGTTGACGTACGCAGTGGCGATACAGTATTTGCTGTGTATTCTTACGTTGCGGAGACAGACGAGGCTATTAATTTGGTGGAAGGCGAACGGTTATACATATTAGGTAATTTAGGATAATTAATGAAAAAGCTGTTACCAAATGAATTCATTCATCTACTCAAATTTGTCTATAGCCGGCGCCAGACATAGCTTTAAAGATTTGAACACTTGTTGGAAGACTTAAACAGACGGGATGCCTGAGTTCAGAATATGTGTTCCAACTTTGCACACATGCTGAAATACCCCTGCAACATATTACGCATTGCTAGTAAAAAGCTATGTTTGGTTAAGCTTATTGTGTATGAAATAAATGCTTAAGATATTAATGGGTATTTTACGTTACTTTTCATTTTAGAAACGACAAACCAGGATTGGTGGTTTGTGCGTAAACACCTCACAGAAGAAAAAGGATGGGTACCTGCACAATATTTAATGGATGAAGCGAATTACACACTTTATTTGCAAAAGAAACTTAATGAGAAGATTGATAAGCTTCCAGTATTTGAAAGTAAGTGCGAAATTATCTAATAAAAAAAAGTCTTCAGTTGCGTCAGTTTACCATAGTACCTATTTATTACAAGATTGAAATGTTGTGTTTAAACATCCAGATAGTGTCATCACCTAAATAAAAAAAAATACTCTTGTAAAATCACCCAGATACCGAGAACATAATGAAAGCCCTACGTACAGACCCACATAATAAATTGTTCTAAAATTTTATCCGAGAGTGCGTGGTTGTGCCCTGCCTGGTTCTCTTAGCTCTTAGAACCTATGACTTTTCGTTTTGTAATATATAACGTCACGTTTGTTGTATATACATTTGTTGCATGTTTGACGTATCATCACATTATACATTACAGAACCAACACCAGAAGAGCAAGCGATTGCGCCAATATTCATTGAAAAGTTACGTCCTAAACACACGCCTGATGGTTCTACGGTACAATTTGAATGTCAAGTTGAAGGATATCCTAGACCACAGATTACTTGGTTTAGACAAACTGCCATCATAAAACCATCACAAGACTTCCAAATGTACTACGATGATGATAATGTAGCTACTTTGGTCATCAGAGAAGTGTTCCCAGAAGATGCGGGTACATTTACTTGTGTAGCTAAAAACGCAGCTGGATTTGCATCAAGCACAACGGAGCTAACAGTTGAAGCTCCACTCTCTGATCACGGATCGGAAATGACCATTCTTTCCAGAAAGAGTCTTTCTCGAGAATCTTCTTTAGCAGATATTCTGGAAGGCATCCCACCAACATTTTCAAAGAGGCCAAAGGCTCAATATGTTGATGAAGGATCCCAAATATTTTTGGAATGTAGATTGGTAGCAATTCCAGAACCAGATATTGCTTGGTTATTTAAAGGCGAAGAAATAATTCCTAATGAAAACATTTCTATTGCTACTGAGTCGGACATGCATATGTATTGCAGTGTATTAAAAATTTCTAACGTCAAGAAATTCCAAGAGGGCACCTATACAGTACTTGCGGTTAACAGAGAAGGTGAAGCCAGCTTACCCATTGTATTGAAGATAAAAACAGGCCAAAAGGAAAAACCACAAGTTATTGAACCACTTAAAAGTATGACTATAAGAGAAGGAGAAAGTGTGGTTCTATCAACTCAAGTTGTCGGCAATCCACAACCAACGGTAACCTGGTACAAAAATAATAAACCTGTTAAATCACTTACGACAAAATCTGATGGAGATACACATACCGTCACAATTATCAAACCGAAAAAAGGTAAAGATGACGGAGTTTACACATTGAAAGCGATTAATTCAGAAGGTTCTACAGAAACTACTGCAGTCATAACCATAGAAGGTAAGGCCGAATACTTTTTCCACATACTTAGTCAAAATGTTAGTGTTAGCGAACTTTACAGATATGATGGGTTGTTTAGATCAAAGGGACTGACAAAAGTAACTACAGCTCTATCACTATATTAATCGCTGTGTCAATTTAGGCCAACCAACCAGACGTTACCCATTTTTTTTTAACGTGGAGAAATGCTCATGCATACTGCACTACCACGGGGAGATAGTGCAGTTATGTGGGACTCTAACCCACTAAAACTCCACGGTGTCCTCCTCTGCCGCTTACGGCGGGAACACGGGCACGCGTTAGCACTCATCCGTGAACCCGCCGCGGCTGTCCGTTGCCGGACCCTCCTCTGGGGAGTACTCCCCATCACCGGCGTACCAGAACACATAGCACGTCGTGACCACCCCAGGGACCAAACCAGCACATGGGCGCCAGACGACCCCGTGTCTGGGCACCCTTGGTCCCCCTGTGACGGGTCAGGTCATAGGCCCCGCCACCTGCCAATTTTCGGCTGCAGAGGATAGGGAGAGCGGCCAACGCAAAACCGACACTCCGCCTCCCCTGCAGCCTCACCGCGTCCACCATCTAACGGTGGCGACCCCGTCAAGGCCGCGGAAGGTAGGGAGAGCGGCGCACTGTAATACCGGCACTCCTCTCCCGCCGCGGCCTTCAACCCTCAGCCGCGACGCCCCCGATACGACATCGCGGCTCGCCTCAGTTGCGATGCCGCCCAAGCGGCACCGCAACCTACTTTTGGCCGCTACGTCATCGGCTAGTCTGCAAAAGCCCTGACGAGCGGCCCCTCCTCGGGTTCCTCTTAGCTTCACCGTGGGGGTCAAACCACGGCTACTGAGCCCCCCCGCCTCGACAATGCGGGAACCCACCGGGGGGAACCAGACGTTACCCATGACTTAACATTACACAGCACTTTATAACACAGCACTTTATAAAAGCTTGTTTAGTTGCTTATCTTTCGAAATTTGGAAAAAATACCGTATTATTACATTATTATATGATATAGAACCATGGATAGAATCCATCGCGCCTGTGAATTTTTGAGAATTTATCAAAAAAGTGCTAGTTAATACTTGTAAGGCTTTTCTGTCTATTGTTCAAACTATTTCAGATTTAATTATACTAATCATTTACTACATTTGTTTTAGAACCAACCGAAGAAAATGCTGAACCTCCGCTATTTATCAATAGATTCCAGGAAATAACAGTAAAAGAAAATGGAATCATCAAATTAGTAGCAAAAGTAACCGGCAATCCTGTGCCTTCCATCACTTGGTACAGAAATAATCAAATAATCACTCCATCTGAGACCGTCACACAAAATTTCGATGGGGAAAATATTGAATTAATAATATCAAATGTTGATTCCGAAATTGATTCTGGTGACTATAAATGTGTTGCATCAAATAGTGCAGGAAAAGCTTCTCATGGCGCTCGAGTAACAATTGATGTCGATAAAGTGACATTCGTAAAGAATTTGAGGAGTACTTATGAAATAGAAGAAGGCAAGACTGTAATTCTTGAATGTCAGACATCTCATACTGTTTCCACTAAATGGTATCATAATAGTAAAGAAGTAAGTGGAATGGATCATAGAGAAATAATACAAGAAGGTCGGGTACATAAACTTAGGATTAAGAAGACTAAATTAACAGATATTGGTGTAATTAAATGTGTAGTGAAAGATCAAGAGACCAGTACCAAATTAACGGTTCACGAAACCATACCTGAATTTATTAGACGCCTACAAGACTTTGAGGTAAAAGAAAGAGATATCGCTATTTTAGAAGTCGAAATTAATTCTGAAACTGCTGACGTTTTTTGGGAAAAGGATGGTGAAAGAATCAAGGCTAAGAAAAATAAATATGAACTCGAAAAACGAGGAAACGTACGAAAATTATTTATTAGAAATACTTCAGTTCACGACGAAGGCGAATACACATGTAAACTACGTGATGATTCCTGCACGGCAGAAGTGACAGTGGTGGAATTGCCACCTGAGATTATATCACGTCTACAAGACCAGAAAGTAAATAAGGGAAATAAAGCAACTTTTGATATCGAACTAACAAAGGGTGACGCTTTAGTGCAATGGTTCAAAGATGGATCTGAAATTCAATTTTCGAATCATATTCAACTAACCATTGACGGTAAAAAGCAGAAACTTAAAATCTATGACAGTGAATTTTCCGACGCAGGAATTTACACATGTGAAGTTGGAAATGACAAATGTTCAGCAAGATTGACCGTGGAACAGCCTTCCATTGACTTCGTTCTACGTCTACCTGAAATTGTTGTAGTTCCAGCTAATACCGACGCCTATTTGATAGTTGAAATACCAGATGAAACTATGGATGTTACCTGGTACAAAAAGAAGACTATAGTTGAAGATACCGAAAAATTCACTCTGATTTCGGATGTTACGAAACGCACTTTAATTATAAGAAAATGTACTGAAGAAGATCAGTGTGAATATTCATGTGTATTGTTTGATGCCAAATGTTCAACGAAATTGATAGTAGAAGGTATGAATTTAATTAATTACATGATGTTCATGTGGGTAAGGATTCTTCAAATAATGGAGATTCCTGAGCACATGACACTCTATAATAGTCTTTAGAAGCAATCAACACAATATGTATATACGAGCTCATTTAAATAATAACACAATACCTAAATGTCCGGTTTTTTACCCTTTTATTGTTAATTATCCTGCTACTTATTTAATTAGACTGCAATGAGAACGATACTAACTATTTGTTTCAGTAATTGACGTAGTTATCTGGTACTTTTTATGAAAAAAAAATACTAATAAATAGAACAATGCTCTAAATAAAATTTTTATGTAAAATCGATCATTATCAGTTGTAGAATTCCCGCCGAAGATTCTCGAGTACGACAGCGAATACAGGATAAGGCGAGGTGGTGATATCACTCTGCATGTCCAATATGAAGCAGTTCCACAACCCAATGATGAATGGGTGGTAAACTCTAAAATTATTAAGAAAACCAAACATACCAAACCTTCAATAGACGCCAAGTCCGCAAGTCTTACTATTAAAAAAGTGGAAAATACCGATGCTGGAATTTATAAACTCCGTCTAGAAAATAACTGTGGAGAAGCAAACATAGAAATCAACTTAGTCGTCATAGGTGAGTTATAAAATAAAAAAGACTAGGACTGTAAAACAAAATATATAATAATATAAACCTACTTTATTTATGAATTAGCTTCAAAAACCAAAATCTAATAAATGTTTTTGCAATTTACAGACATATCTTCACCGCCTGGAAAACCAACTATTCTAGAAATAACAAACAATTCAATTAACTTATGTTGGGATGAGCCTGACAATAAAGGAAACTCGGAAATAGATTGTTACATTCTTGAATATCAAGAAATTAATACTATAGAGTAAGTACTAAGATGATAATTACATTAATACATTGGGAACTTTTTAGTCCGATGGTATTAATTTGTTCTAAAACCTCATAACAAAAAACCTATGTCATTAACGTACCTAAATTAATAAAAATATATGAACTATTTAACCTAGAATAGCTGTGTTTGCTATTGGTCACATTAAAAACTAATAAATTAATATTTTCAGATGGATATCGATTGAAAACATCAAAAAGACACAGTTCTCAGTAGAGAACTTAAAAACCAAGTCTTCATACAGGTTCAGAGTATTTGCTGTCAATGAAGTAGGTGTAAGTGAATCATCTGAAATAACTGAATATATTCTTGTTCAAGAGATCGTTAAGGGCCAAGCTCCAACTGTAGAAAAACCACTTAAAGACTTGGTTAGTGAACCGAATGAAGATATAGAACTAACGTGCATATTTGGAGGTGTTCCGGAACCGAAAGTAACATGGCTCAAAGACAGCAAGAAATTAAAAACCGCTAGAGCAACTTATATCAATAGGGTAGCCACCCTGGTCGTAACGGCTACAGAAAGTTCGGAAGGAAAATATAGTTGCATTGCTACTAACGAACATGGTGAAATAGAGACATCGTGTACCGTTGAAGTTCAACAGAAACCTATAATCAAAGTTTCTGACGATAAGGTCAAACAGAAGCACAGAGTTGGAGAACAGTGGTCTGTTGAGGCATTAGTTAATGGTATTCCCAAACCTGAAACTAATTGGTATATCAATGGTACTAAGATTGAAGAATCGGAGGATATTCAAATAATAACTATAGATAATGTCAGTACTATCACGATAACCCAATTGACTCGTTCACACTCTGGCAAATACACAATTGAAGCCCAAAACAAAGCTGGAAGTACTTCCTTCGAGCTTTCACTTAAAGTTTATGGTAAGTTACGATACAGTTTATATTATTTATTTGACTTCCGGAGCCGTATAACACGGAATCCATATTAAATAACTAATATAATCACAAAATAGTATTTTATATTCGTTTTGCTTTACAATTTGTTATTTTTTTCAAATTACTTGCATTTTTGGTCAACATAAGGGTTGTTATCAATCTGTTCGACATTATGATAATTTATGTCAAAAACATTTCAGACAAGCCTAGCAAGCCTGAAGGTCCAGTTGTAATGCGAGAAATAAGCAGAGAATCGGTAACAATCGAGTGGAAACCGCCTCTCGATGATGGTGGTTTAGAATTGACTAAATACGCCATAGAAAAACATGAACCTGATTCTAATAAATGGGTTAAGGTCGCCGATGTAGATAAAGATGTAGACACCTATTGCATACAAAGACTGAATGAGAACTGTGAATATATGTTCCGTGTTATGGCCCTAAATCCCATAGGGTTCTCTGAAGCCTTGGAAAGTGAACCCATAGTCATTAAGACTGCGCTAGGTAATAATATTTATTTTATTTATTCTGTGTAATGAAACGAGAACTTACATTTAATTAACCAGGAGCATTATTACAATGATTACTGTTTTTCAAATTTATGCATGATTTTTTCAGATGTGCCATCTCCACCGCTAGGCCCGCTGGGCTTGTTTGGTATTAATAGTGATTCTCTTACCATCACATGGTATCCATCTGAGAAAAATGGAGGATCACCGATCATCGATTACAGCGTTGAAATTAAGCAAGAAGGGAAAAAATGGAAGCATGTTGCAACAGTTACCAAGACTAGTACTAAAATAGAGAAGTTGACTATAAACACTACTTACCAATTTAGGATATGTGCAAGAAATG
The DNA here is from genome assembly GCA_963855955.1 of Luperina nickerlii. NCBI lineage: Eukaryota > Metazoa > Arthropoda > Insecta > Lepidoptera > Noctuidae > Luperina > Luperina nickerlii. The sequence goes on from OY979662.1 coordinate 9,392,465, forward strand.
AAATCGGAACAAGTCTGCCATACATATCTGACGAAAAAATTACGATAGGAAAGACATTGTGTAAGTTCTGTTTAATTTGCATAAGGATGTTTATTACAATTGGGAGACTGTTTATGAAAAATTTTATGACTTATTTCAGCACCACCATCGCAGCCGCTAAACTTCGCTGTAAGAGAAACTACTTCAAGATCAGTTACTTTGCAATGGGCTGCGCCAGAGAGTGACGGAGGAAGTGTTGTGACAAGTACGTTTATTTGATGGCTTTGATGTTTAAGTATTCGTTAAAAAATACCTTATTGTACCTAGATTTGACTGTTGTGGAAACGTGCCCACATATTTTCTGTCAGGTCCCTGATTCATGCAATATAAAAGTTTGATAAATTACGTATTCATGTTGATAATGAAGTGAGGTTGGAAATTTATTTTACCATCATTTTCGTCATGATAATTGAATTTGGGTAGGCCTTCTTCTTGAATCAGATTATTCACGGTTGAGGATAGTGGCCCCGCAGAAGCGGTATCCCTATTTGCAAAATCTAAAGCATCGCGAAAAGGTCATGTTACATAAATTCAGACAAGACATTAAAGCTGAAAAATTTATTTCAGATTACATCATTGAATACAAGACTGCTAAAGCGAAATCATGGACCAAAGTAATTACTGTTAATGGAACAGTTTACGAACACTGTATTGAAAATATTAAGGAAAAAGAAGAACTAGTCTTCAGGATATCCGCCGAGAATGCCATAGGCATCAGTTTGCCAGCAGAGTCCCAAGGAGTAAGACTAGAGAAGCATGCGAGTAAGTAGTCATTGCTTGACAGAAGATTTCATAAAACAGTAGCTCATTATTTCAAACCAATTAGAGAAAACTAGTTTTTATTGCGATTACTGTCCGATGTGTATGTTATTCAAATTACAGAAAAATTCTCAGTAAACTTCAGCCTCAAGAAAAACATGGGCGTTTTTCTAGTATTATGAGTGAATTAGAGTTAACCTATCCTTATTTTCAATTTGTAGCTGTACCATCACCGCCAACTGCTCCACTTGAAATACGAACAGTGGGCAGCAACATCGTAATGACCTCATGGGGAACTCCTGAATGGGACGGTGGTGCGCCACTGTTGGGTTACAACATTGCCATTCGTGACGTCACTAAAACAATGTGGATGGAAGTTGGAAAAGTCGATGCACATACACTTAAATTCAACATCAAGGATTTAAGTGACAACCATACTTACATGATAAGAATATACGCTCGCAACGAAATAGGAATCAGTGAACCTTTGGAGTCGGATGAACCTTTCAAGGTTATCCCCGGAGAAGGTAGGCCTTATTTAAAATTGACATGTACATAAACAAAAGATTTTAGAAATACTTATTGTAGTACAGGGGACGAAACGAGAAAAAATAATTAATATTTCATCTGCGTCTTAATCCTTTTCTGAGAGCAGTGGTGACTGGTGGCCCAATAGTAACGGCCCCGACTAACAATTTACGAGTCGTGGGTACTTACTTACACAGACAGGCGCTTTACTTTGTGTAAATAATTTCATCCACTACTCTCAAAAACGGTGAAGGAAAACATCGTGAGGGAACCTGGCATGTCCTAGTACCAAACATTAGAAGATATGTGACATCCACCAACCCGCACTGGGCCCGCGTAGTAGATTACAGCAATTTCGAAAAGAGGAGGCCTCTTTCCCAGCATTGGGAACATTACCTATAGGCTGATTATGCTTAATCGTAATAGCTTTGGGGATCTTTTGGGTAAACGATTACACAGCAAATTAGATTAAATTGACTTAATTATGTTTACAAGACGCCTAAGACCACCGTCTGACCGGACACAATATTGATATGCAAACAGGAACCAACATAACTAGTTACAATGATTCCAGACTCGCACGCGGACGAGGAGATTGGTGAGCAGACTGAGATGACGGAGCCGACGTCGTTCAGCACGCAGACGACCACGTCCTGGATGCGCGAACACAACATGGACGCCGACATCCGATCGTACGCGCGAGGCTCGCTCCTACGGCGCGACGAGTACTTCTTCAGAATATGGCACTACGCTAAGCAACTCTTCAAGTGATGCGACAACACGTCCGCGCATTCATAAACCTGTGATATTTAACGACAAAAATATTTAAAGTTCATAGTTGGCGGATAGTAATGTATAAGTAGATACATTTACTTCAACTAGACAGTGAATCCACCCACGAACTCTGTCATTTTTTAATTTTATATTAATATGTTTTTTGTATCAGCATGTAATATTTTATTATTTATTTTAGATAAGGATCAACTATTTATTTATCTAATTTTTCATAATGAAAAAATTTGACTGGTGACACCATTTGAGTCTCATTCAATACTTTTTAAGGGAGACGTTTTAAATATAGGTGCAAAATATTTATTCGATAAATTGAGTGAGGCTCAAATTCATCATCAGGCAAATTTATTAAAAGATTTAATATAGCAATTGTAAAAATTATGCAGTGTTTTTATCGCCTTTCCAAATTCAATAAGCAACCCAGTTTAACGACACAAACACTTAAGTAGATACTCATATTATACAACTTCAGCTTATAAAACTTGATCAAGTATAAGGGTGGCAAGTTTAAAAAAACTGCACTGGGATTACCTATAACAGGAATAAATCAATCATTTGATACTTTGCAAAATATCATTAAAGTTATGGGATTATTTTCTTTTTCTATTTCATGTAAAAACTACTGAACGGTTTTGAATGAAATTTGGTGCACAGATCTTGTAACCAAGATTAACACATAGGATACTTTTTATCCCGATATTACCACTTATGCAGGTGAACCATGTGGCGCTGTTAGTTTTCATTTGATACCTTTCACAGGTACTTAAATATATAATTAAGTACCTATTCTATTTAATGAGTAAGGTGATTGTTACTACATTTCTATAGTCAGAGTTAGAGAATTCATTAATTAGGTACTAAGTTTTAAACCTTAGATTACTTAAAATCACAAAGTACTAATTTAGCAGGAATGCTGTTGCCATGTCCCAACCCACTGATGACGGTAATAAAATGAAACAACCATTTTAGTAAAAATATTATAGGTAATTAGATGTATGAAATGCAAAGTATCCTCTTGTCCCTGTGCATTGGTAAGTTAAATAACTAACTACTGTGGTTTGTAATCTCATTTTATTACTCAACTAATTTCAATGGTGTGGTAATAGGATGTCAAACACGATGAATTACAGAACTCATAGGAATTTTCTAAAAGATCCATCTCATTGAATGTAAACATAGCAATTACAATAAAGTTATGACAGACTCCCTCTTTCAGAATAGAATACATTATGGCAGTAAGTACGGAATATAGTACTTACATATAAACAATTTACATTTGATATGCGTTTTGTATACGCATGTACTGTGTTTTAAAACACAAATTACACAAACATACCATTTATCCTAATATTGTTTATTTTGTCTGACCTTTATCCTCGTCGCCACTGTAGAATCCTGTTGATCCCGTATATAAGATGATTATATCATTAAACTGGCTTGTTTCCACACTAAAACCATTCGTGCACCCACTTCACTTTACTTTCAATTCAATTGTTTCCCGCCATTCGTGGTAAACTGACAGAGTGACAGTAGACATTATAGTGCAGACAGCTGAGAGAAGCAAAGCACAGAGCATGTCATTGTGAGTGAAGTCACTCTGAAGTCTGATGTCCAATCCAACGCATGAGATAGGGTTTACATCTGTTGATAGTGTTGATACACTCAAAGTATCTACAATTCCACTGCTACAATAGTTATTTGTGCAACAAGAGAGCAAAGTAGTTTTTGCTGCGAGTGCTGATTTTGAATCCTGAGTGAGGGCTTCAAAGGCACGAGATGCAAAAAAACTTTGCTCTCGTGTAACACACAACTTTTCACTTCAGCAGCGAGAACAATTTAGGAGATAAAATAATAAACAGGAATAGATTAAAATAACTATTTATTGTGAATCAAAATAATTAAAATTGTAGGTAGATACCAATTCTATAAATTGGAACATTTTAAAAGTAAAATTACTGCAATGAGGTTGTTTTAATAGCATGATTAAAAAAAAAAAGTTTTCAAAAGCTCCCATAGATGGCTCTAGTAAAAAATGATCTGTCAAAATTGGCTGCATAAATTTGATATCTTTGCTATGAGTAAAAAGTTTATCACTAGTTTGACGTTTGGTTATTATTTGTTTTCACTCACTTCGATTTGACGTTGTCTTGTGAGCATAATCTATCGTGGTGTTTTATTTTGGACTTCTGTGAATTGATAAGCGCTTTGTACCGGACTTTGAATTTTGCCTACCTAACTTGACCGACCTTGCTATTGTATATTGGATTCCGCTGCCTCTGACTTGATCGACTTCAAGTCAGACTCGATTCTATGCTCTGTTAGTGGGTCTATGCTGGCATGGCAGGGGCTGTAGTAGCTTTTTCCGCTCACAAAAGTACTTGCATACATTTGACGAGCTGAGAGGGATCATGACTTTCTTCCCCTGGATCCGGTCTTGTATTGAAATATTGTGCTTATCACAGTGCCCAAGTACTTATCTACCCAACAATTTACTTACCTAATTTTGTAAAAGAAGTAGGAGTTACAGCAAAATCGGCTGGACGAAAATGAGCAGAGCATATCCGTGAAGTTTTTCGTATAACATGCTTGTATTTAATGGCTTGTATCCATTGGGTCTTTCGCACTTCGTTCTTAGAAAAAAAGTGCGTGCCGATATTTGTACAGTACACAGCACGGGCTAGCCATGTCAGATCAACGTAGTAGATGTAGGCAGTTAAAAAAAATATATTTAATGTTGCTTGAACCATTTTCACGGCTGATTGAATTGAAACTCAGATTTGAAAACAACTTTGACATTTTAGTTTTAAGCTATGCCATCTATCGGGGATATAGAAAACTTATTTTTTTTTTCTTATGTCAATTTGAAAAGAGCTCATTCTGCAAATTAAAAGTAACAGATTTATTTGGCAACATTATAGTTGCATTGAGTTGAGTTTGATTATCTGGGGTTAAGGTTTTTGTTTCGGTGGCGGATTGAGAAGGAACAACGGTGAACGTTGGTGACTCTGATCGGCTTTCTGTATCAGTACACTGTGCGTCGTTGGAAGTCGATGGGCGTGGGTGAGACCAAGGATCCGAGGTCTAATTCAGACTTATTGTTTCCGCTATACGTTTACAGATTTTCGACTTATTTTCTATTGAGTCTTCAATATAGTCTTCAGCAACCGTATTGGACTTCCACCCGCCGTGACGTTTTAAAGTGGTGAGATCGGCTCCGGAATCAGCCAAGAGCGTTGCCGAAGTTCTCCGAAAGCAGTGACCCGTGTATAGCTGAGGCTCTTCCAGTTTTAAGGAAGTGGCAATTTCTCGCGGTATTGCACCTATTTTATTTACTCCCATAGGCTGTCTTGAGCATTTATTATTATGGTATTGTATGAAAAATCGGTCGGTTTTTATATTGGCTGGACGTAAATTTTGGTATTTTTCTACAACAGTTACATATTATTCTTCGCGTACGACAAAAGACCTGTCAAGGCTCGTCTTCGTATTTTTCAATTTTACTAACAGTAATTTATCTAAATGCTTTTCGATATTATTAACTGTTAGCTGTAATAGCTCGTTATACATTACACTCTACACACAAATTTTAATAACTAACAACATAGATTCATAGGTACAGTGCGTGCCACGTAAGAAGAGAGTTGACCCCCCCCCCCCCGCTCTTTCCGCCGCCCCTATGACGTCCGGTCCCGTCCCGCACTCAGACCTCATACCGCTAAAAAGATACCTAAAATCGTGTTCTGCGCATGTCAGACCACGTGGTGTGTCAAGTCTCTTCTTACGTGGCACGCACTGTACTACATACTTTAGCGGCAAGAAAATTGCAATCTCCGGACTGCAATTTTCATAAATAAGAAATTTTTCTATGCTTTTTGCAAAATTTCTTTAGTTAGTACGAAATTCCGAACGTGTTTGTCTTTGAGGTCGAATTCAAAATCCGAACTTCGAAAGGACTAGTCTTTGTCTCTCTCTCTTTTTAATGGAGGGAAAGAGATAGAGTGTGAATGTTTCGAATTGTATGATAAACCCAAGGCTGAATATTATATTCGCGGCTTTCTGAATAAAAAATTAAAAAGTTACTTTGTCTCACTCAGTGAGCAAAATCAACTTCAACTTCAACTCTTGATTAATGGCTTTTGTGGAATAAACACCACAATTTTGCCAATTACACGTACTTAGAGTGATAGACCATCAAACGAAGGAGATTGGTCAGTGAAAAGAAATAATCGCACGCATTGTACATTGTACTGACAACTGAAAAGTGTGACAACCACTGGCACAGGTAATATTTTCATAGATTCCATTAGGAGACAAAGGAATCAATGCCATACATACAAATCATGGAGATAATTCGTTGGTTTTATTTTAAGCCATCTAATATTGTTTTGGAATATTTTAAATAACAATAATGTGTACTTATACTTAATTTACTTTAAAAATGATATTTAACCATTTTTTCTTTGTTTCAATGTGCAAAAATAATAATACGACACCAAAAATATCTGGATTTAAAATATGTACTATTTATGTAATATTTTCATTACAGGTTGTACTGATCATAGGAATTAGTGGAGCGTGTCGCAATAACGAGCTATTACAGCTAACAGTTAATAATATCGAAAAGCATTCAGATAAATTACTGTTAGTAAAATTGAAAAATACGAAGACGAACCTTGACAGGTCTTTTGTCGTACGCGAAGAATATGTAACTATTGTAGCAAAATACCAAAATTTACGTCCAGCCAATATAAAAACCGACCGATTTTTCATACAATACCATAATAATAAATGTTCAAGACAGCCTATGGGAGTAAATAAAATAGGTGCTATACCGCGAGAAATTGCCACTTTCTTAAAACTGGAAGAACCTCAGCTATACACGGGTCACTGCTTTCGGAGAACTTCGGCAACGCTCTTGACTGATTCCGGAGCCGATCTCACCACTTTAAAACGTCACGGCGGGTGGAAGTCTAATACGGTTGCTGAAGGCTATACTGAAGACCTTCTGCGAAGCAGTCATGCTAGCGAAGGAGGCGGCGGGACGGCTGAGGGAGATAGCATCCCGTCCCAGCCGCCGCGGGAGGCGCTCCAGGCGTCGGGAGCCACGCGACGATTCCCGGCCACCGTAGGCGCGCGCCTGCGGGCGGAGAGTAAGTGTGCGTCCACATTGCGAGCCTATCGCGATTGCGACGACGGGCGCGAATTATCAAACAAATAAAACGCGCCTTTGCGTCCATAGTGTAGTGACTAAGGCGGAAGCCTAACGCGACGGGACTAAGCGAGACAACGCACGTAGTTTTCAAACGTTCCCGTCCGCGCGTTCTGGCCGCACTACGGGCCTAGTCAGCAAGCGACACAACGTGCGGGTAGCGGGAGTAACAAACCAGTTCGGTCTTACCGCTCGGCGTATGCGCGTCTGTATATTGTTTGTTGTAAAATGGCGGTGAATACTGAATTGTTCATAAGTGCGATTCAATCTTCATAATAATCTCAGTCTCTCTAATCTCAGTTCTTCATATAAATTTAAAAATTCACCTCATGCTTCCCGGTTTTTATTTATTTCGTGCACATCATCTCTAGTGTTCAACACCTCCCATCTCAGGATCGGACTGTCTAGTAAAAATATCAAATCCTCGTCCATAGTTTGCAATCCCTGAAATACGTCGAACCGCTACAAGAGCTCGCGCGTCACTGTGGCCACCGCACGCGCCCGCTCGCCGCGCCCGCGTCAGGCCCCAGTCACTCGCATTCAGTGTGGACGCACACTAATGGGTAGCTCACCGTCCGATCAGGACCAGGCCCGTGCCGGACGGCGCGTACGTGTTCCACGAGCGCCTCAAAGAGATGTCAGTATCAAGGGAAGGGGCCCGTCTATCTTGGGATCGGGAAGTACCACTAGAAGTCACGATTATGCTCTAGAATTCGTATTTAAATAATAAATTCTCTATATCACAGTATCCAAGCCGCTCGAGCTCGTGAACGATTGTTTTTTTACATTCATGGAATTGGAGGTTGTATATTTTAGGTTGTGTTTTTTTTCGTATTATTGAAGACTCAATAGAAAATAAGTCGAAAATCTGTAAGCGTATAGTGGAAACAATAAGTCTGAATTCGACCTCGGATCCTTGGTCTCACCCACGCCCATCCACTTCCAACGACGCACAGTGTACTTATACAGAAAGCATCATCAGAGTCATCAACGTTCACCGTTGTTCCTTCTCAATCCGCCACCGAAGCAGAAACCTTAACCCCAGATAATCAAACTCAACTCAATGCAACTATAACGTTGCCAAATAAATCTCTTGCTTTTAATTTGCAGAATTGCAGTAATTTTACTTTTAACTTTTAAAATTTTCCATTTTATAGAATTGATATCTACCTACAATGTTAATTATTTTGATTCACAATAAATAGTTATTTCAATCTATTCCTGTTTATTATTTTATCTCCTAAAGTGTTCTCGCTGCTGAAGTGAAAAGTTATGTGTGTTACATGAGAGCAAAGTTTTTTTTGCATCTCGTGCCTTTGAATCCCTCGCCACACTCAGGATTCAACTTTAGAATCACTCGCTACGCTTGTGATTCAATCGTTAAATCCTTCGCCAGCACTCGCAGCAAAAAACTACTTTGCTCTCTTGTTGCACAAATAACTATTTTACTAGGTATTTATTAAAAATAGAAAATGACATGATAATTATATCAAACCATCGATATTTTTGCAACGATACCTATCTACCATTAAAACACTTGATCAGACATCAAGAATTGCTCTACCCCGGATATAATCTACTCGAGGCTTGATTAACATTGGCATCCTATTCGCAAAGCTTCGCAACACACGTTGATTGAACCGCTGAGCGCTGATGCGGACGTGGAGGCTGATAACCTCAGCTGATAATTATTGTTGCGCGCCATAAATAATGCTTGATACATGGCGACATTGGTTACCACTGGCGCCATCTAGTATCGGGTAGCGGAACTAGTACCTTGGTACTAGGCCTTGACCCCACTTGACCTTTTTCTAAGTACTAGTAATTCCGAGAACTATCGACGTCGAGTCAGTCGGGACCGGTATGTACTCGAACGTTCTAGATGTTTATGTACTAGCTCTGCGGCACTATATAAGGCCGGGTGGGACGCGAGACACACATAGTTTCGAATAAGCGATACATGCGATTACATCGAAGGCGATATTCAAGTGCGACTAAGAGTGATCAGTAGTGCAATTGTGTTCCCTAATTACTGTGTTTGACTTGTAATTAGTGTTGGTGAGTAAAGTGTCATTTTTTTGGTTATTAAATCGGCAGTTTTTATTGTCACGAACCCCAAGCTCGTAACATTATTATCAAGCTATACATTTTCAGTTTTACCTGACATCGCATATATTAATATGATGGGCTTTTAATGAGTAGGTATATGGTCATGTAGTATCGATTATTTGGATTGACAAAATATAATAGGTAAGTACTTACTTACTTTCTCAATGATAGGACAGCTTATTTGTTGATTTGTTTGAGTTTTGACCATCTAATGGGTGTCTCAGTAAGAGTGCACTTTTTAAATTTAGAATAATTTTTCTTTTCGTTCAAGTGGCATCTCTGAAATTCGACAGCCGATACCTATGTTTATTCCGATTATTAAAAATGGAGCGCTTTTCGAAGGAACAACGCGTTATAATTGTGAAAACTTTTTACAAAAATGGGAAAGTTACGCTGAAACCGCTCGAAAACTCTTTTCAGCCGAGAAAGTGCACCTAATGTATCAACCAGATCGTGCGATTTAACGCCTTGCGATTTTTTTCTTTGGAGTTTTATGAAATCTCAGGTTTATACGAAATAACCAGAAACAATTCCTGAGCTCAAATTAGAGATGCGTTCCCCGCGCACACTCCGCTAATAATAGTTGGCGTAATATAAATCGAGTGATTTCAAAAAGTACCTTTACTTAGCGTTTTATAAGATTTGTAACTTTCTTATTTTTGTATATTTCTTCACGATTTTTTTATGACATATGTAAAAACACATTTTAAGCAACTTGGCATAAAAAAACGTTTTTACCTAAACTTCGAGTTAGCGTAGTATAAATTGGTGGTGTCGATGTAGCCCACATCCCGAACGCTATACGTCCCTGCAATACGCCACTTTTTGAGCAACTGTATTAAAAAAATATAAACAAACGTGTCTCAAAGCGAAGCCTTTATTTAGATTATATAACCTTTAAAAAAAATACCGAAAATATTTTTGTAAGACTGTTCTCTCTAATAGAGGTTTAGTTTGCACCTACTCGATAATTTATCAGCAACGGCGCGGCACTCGGGTGGTATCTTCTGTTTTCCAAATTATACTCGATACGATCACCTACAATTGTTCTACTATAGTGCAAAATCGAAACTCTCTATAATCGCCTGACGACGACGATTTGCTCCTATGCACGGGAGATTCTCATCAAGCGTTTGTCGCCACAAAACGGGCAAAGCAACTCTCTTCCTAATATAGGGTGTCTCAATAAGAGTGCACTTTTTCATTTTAAAATAAAAGCATGTATTTTATGAGAGAGTTGTGATATTTTTATTGGATTGTAAAGAAGACATGTTCGGATGTTCCGATTAAGTATGGAATAAAATATCCAGCAAATGGCCCCCATGGCTCTGATGACAGGCCATCACTCTTTTCATGAAATTATCCATGACTTTTACACAGAGTTGTGGCTGTATCTCACCGATGAAGCGTTGGATCTCTAATTTGAGCTCAGGAATTGTTTCTGGTTATTTCGTATAAACCTGAGATTTCATAAAACTCCAAAGAAAAAAATCGCAAGGCGTTAAATCGCACGATCTGGTTGATACATTAGGTGCACTTTCTCGGCTGAAAAGAGTTTTCGAGCGGTTTCAGCGTAACTTTCCCATTTTTGTAAAAAGTTTTCACAATTATAACGCGTTGTTCCTTCGAAAAGCGCTCCATTTTTAATAATCGGAATAAACATAGGTATCGGCTGTCGAATTTCAGAGATGCCACTTGAACGAAAAGAAAAATTATTCTAAATTTAAAAAATGCACTCTTACTGAGACACCCATTAGATGGTCAAAACTCAAACAAATCAACAAATAAGCTGTCCTATCATTGAGAAAGTAAGTAAGTACTTACCTATTATATTTTGTCAATCCAAATAATCGATACTACATGACCATATACCTACTCATTAAAAGCCCATCATATTAATATATGCGATGTCAGGTAAAACTGAAAATGTATAGCTTGATAATAATGTTACGAGCTTGGGGTTCGTGACAATAAAAACTGCCGATTTAATAACCAAAAAAATGACACTTTACTCACCAACACTAATTACAAGTCAAACACAGTAATTAGGGAACACAATTGCACTACTGATCACTCTTAGTCGCACTTGAATATCGCCTTCGATGTAATCGCATGTATCGCTTATTCGAAACTATGTGTGTCTCGCGTCCCACCCGGCCTTATATAGTGCCGCAGAGCTAGTACATAAACATCTAGAACGTTCGAGTACATACCGGTCCCGACTGACTCGACGTCGATAGTTCTCGGAATTACTAGTACTTAGAAAAAGGTCAAGTGGGGTCAAGGTCTAGTACCAAGGTACTAGTTCCGCTACCCGATACTAGATGGCGCCAGTGGTAACCAATGTCGCCATGTATCAAGCATTATTTATGGCGCGCAACACTGCCCCCTCCTAAGACATGCTCGTCCCGAGCATTATCGGCCCCATAATAACGCGCCAGTCGATCCACATGGACGATCTTAGGAGTACCTCTTGCACCTTTCTGTATCCGATAGGTTACGTCATTGACCTTAGTCACAACCCGGTACGGTCCGTCCCATTTAGCTTGAAGCTTAGGAGATTTCCCTTTGCTGCGGACTGGATTGTGCAACCACACGAGTGAACTTTCGTCGAACCCTTTATTATTCATTTTGCGGTCATAACGGGTTTTCATCTTCTCAGACATTTGCTGGCCCGATTGTCTGACGTGCTCGTAAATGTCATTCATCTTGCTCCGCAAGTCATTCGCATAATCGGTCACACTTCGTGGGGCATCAGGTGGTATTCCGGTGATCAGGTCTGCAGGTAGCCGTAGTTCTCTTCCGAAGTTCGCGAAAGCTGGCGTCACCGATGTACTCTCGTGAACAGCGCTTCGATATGACAACAAAAACGGTTGTATGTGCTTGTCCCAATCTCGTTGCCGATTTTCCACAACTTTTGCTAGGTACCTCTCCAGTGTCTGATTAAATCGCTCCACCATTCCATCCGATTGTGGGTGGTAAGAAGTCGTTCTTGTTTTATGAGTACCCATAACTCGACAAGTTTCCTGGAATATTTGGGACTCAAAATTCCTTCCTTGATCACTGTGAATCTCCAAAGGTACTCCAAAACGACAGAAGACTTCATGAACTAATTTATCTGCAACTGTCGAAGCTTCTTGATTTGGAATGGCGAAGACTTCCGGCCACTTCGTGAAGTAATTCATCACAACCATGAAATACTTGTTACCACTTTCACTTTCCGGAAACGGCCCCGCAACGTCAAGGGCTATCCTCTCCCATGGTGCACCAACATTGTACAATTTTAATGCACCTCTACTTCGAGTCTGAGGTCCCTTTACAGCTGCACAACTTGTACATTTGCGACACCAATCCTCAACATCGTCCCGACAGTGGACCCAGTAAAACCGTTCTCGTATCTTCAGTAGAGTCCGTTTTACTCCCAGATGACCTCCTGAACAACCATTATGGTACAGCTGTAGAACATCCGGTACTTGAGCTTTAGGGACAACCATTTGCAAATGACAGCTGTCGCCACGAGCATTTTCCCATTTACGGCACAGGACTCCATCCTGAACCACCAAGCTGTCCCATTGGGCCCAATAACTTTTTGTGACTGAACTCATCGCTGAGACGTCACTCCACCTGGGCTTAGGAGCACTGGCCTTCATCCACTCCAGAATCGGCTTGATGTCTGAATCTTCCTGCTGTGCACGTTGTAGGCTTTCCTTCCACTCGTTGTTGAGGTCTGTCTTAAGCATCCTCACAGGTACCACTTGCTTACTCTCCTGCCTAGTACAGTGCTTGCAGTCTTCAGGACAAGGTCTTCTTGACAATGCATCTATGTTGCCAAGAGATTTCCCGCTGCGATGTTTAACCACAAGGCCGTTCTGCTGCTGCTGGGCGATGCTGTTAGCCGCACTACCCTCTGGAGACCTGCCACCTTCCCTTTCTGCAGTCCGCTTAGGGCAACTGGATCGAAGGTGGCCCCTTTCCCCACAGCCGTAGCACCTAGGTCTATATCCTTTATTGCGGTCGCGAACTGTAGCCGCTGCAACCTCCCTGACGCGATGTGAACGATGATCCTGCCGCACCGCTTCCACCTCCAGTGCATGGGCCAAGGCGTCCTTAAGTGTCCCGTGGTGACCGAGCCTCACAGCAGCTCTAACTTCAAGGTCGCGGATACCGTCGATGAATGCCTGCACCAGGTTCCCATCAATAAGCGCAGGTACGGACTGGTAAGCTTTACGAACCAGCTTCTCCACTTCCAGGGCCCACTGCTGCAGGTTTTCATTGCTGCGTTGCACGCGATCCTTGAGCTGCGCACGGAACACGTGTTCAAGGTGAGCGTCGCCATACCGAGCCTCCAATGCCTCAAGGAGCTGCTCGTAAGTCACTTCCTTACCGAGAGCTTCCAGAACAGTTAAGGCCTGGTCGCGCAAGCCCAGGGTGAGGGCAGTCATGGCCTGACTTTTATTCCACCCGTTCGCCTTCATGACAGCCTCAAACTGGATTTTGTAGGCCGACCAGGAAGAAGTTCCGTCGAACGGTGGCACTTTAAATCCACGTAGCGAAGGTGTTGTAGCTACGGGAGCTGCGATTCCATCCCCCAATTTAAGGTATTCCAGCGTTTTCTTTACATCAGCCATCACGGTTTGCTTCACGTCAGCCATCACGTTGTCAACCCTGTTATTCACTTGCTCGATTCGGATTTCAGCTTCCGACAGGCGGTTGTCATACTGAGCAACCTTATCCTTCATCTCCTTCATGTCTTTCCCTAAGGTAGCGTGAAGGTCCTTCATAAGGAGCATCTGCTCCTCCTGGCGGCGGGCCTGCTCCTCCTTATCACGTTGGAGCTGTTCTTCCAACCGGCGAGCCTGTTCTTCCTGTCGACGAGCCTGTTCCTCCCTGTCACGCAGCAGCTGTTCTTCCAACCGGCGGGCCTGTTCCTCCTTGTCCCGCTGGAGCTGTTCCTCCAACCGACGAGCCTGCTCCTCCTGTCGGCAGGCCTGTTCCTCCTGTCGGCGGGCCTGTTCCTCCTGTCGGCGGGCCTGTTCCTCCTTGTCCCGCTGGAGCTGTTCTTCCAGTCGACGGGCCTGTTCCTCCTGTCGGCGGGCCTGTTCCTCCTGTCGGCGAGCCTGCTCCTCCTGTCGGCGAGCTTGCTCCTGCAGCATCATCATCAGAGCAGCAAAATCTGGTGCTGATGATGCTGGAGCAGCTGTGGACGGGCCTGCCTCCGTGGTTGGCAGTTGGCCTTCCGACCTCTGTGGCGTTGCTCCACCGAATCGCCGCTGGTCCGTCTCCTGCTGGCGTTGACTCCGGGTACGGATACCCTCTGTCACTCTGTGTCGTCTTTAGGTAAAATCGGCATGATTTTAATCCCACTTCTGACACCAATTGTTACGAGCTTGGGGTTCGTGACAATAAAAACTGCCGATTTAATAACCAAAAAAATGACACTTTACTCACCAACACTAATTACAAGTCAAACACAGTAATTAGGGAACACAATTGCACTACTGATCACTCTTAGTCGCACTTGAATATCGCCTTCGATGTAATCGCATGTATCGCTTATTCGAAACTATGTGTGTCTCGCGTCCCACCCGGCCTTATATAGTGCCGCAGAGCTAGTACATAAACATCTAGAACGTTCGAGTACATACCGGTCCCGACTGACTCGACGTCGATAGTTCTCGGAATTACTAGTACTTAGAAAAAGGTCAAGTGGGGTCAAGGCCTAGTACCAAGGTACTAGTTCCGCTACCCGATACTAGATGGCGCCAGTGGTAACCAATGTCGCCATGTATCAAGCATTATTTATGGCGCGCAACAATAATTATCAGCTGAGGTTATCAGCCTCCACGTCCGCATCAGCGCTCAGCGGTTCAATCAACGTGTGTTGCGAAGCTTTGCGAATAGGATGCCAATGTTAATCAAGCCTCGAGTAGATTATATCCGGGGTAGAGCAATTCTTGATGTCTGATCAAGTGTTTTAATGGTAGATAGGTATCGTTGCAAAAATATCGATGGTTTGATATAATTATCATGTCATTTTCTATTTTTAATAAATACCTAGTAAAATAGTTATTTGTGCAACAAGAGAGCAAAGTAGTTTTTTGCTGCGAGTGCTGGCGAAGGATTTAACGATTGAATCACAAGCGTAGCGAGTGATTCTAAAGTTGAATCCTGAGTGTGGCGAGGGATTCAAAGGCACGAGATGCAAAAAAAACTTTGCTCTCATGTAACACACATAACTTTTCACTTCAGCAGCGAGAACACTTTAGGAGATAAAATAATAAACAGGAATAGATTGAAATAACTATTTATTGTGAATCAAAATAATTAACATTGTAGGTAGATATCAATTCTATAAAATGGAAAATTTTAAAAGTTAAAAGTAAAATTACTGCAATTCTGCAAATTAAAAGCAAGAGATTTATTTGGCAACGTTATAGTTGCATTGAGTTGAGTTTGATTATCTGGGGTTAAGGTTTCTGCTTCGGTGGCGGATTGAGAAGGAACAACGGTGAACGTTGATGACTCTGATGATGCTTTCTGTATAAGTACACTGTGCGTCGTTGGAAGTGGATGGGCGTGGGTGAGACCAAGGATCCGAGGTCGAATTCAGACTTATTGTTTCCACTATACGCTTACAGATTTTCGACTTATTTTCTATTGAGTCTTCAATAATACGAAAAAAAACACAACCTAAAATATACAACCTCCAATTCCATGAATGTAAAAAAACAATCGTTCACGAGCTCGAGCGGCTTGGATACTGTGATATAGAGAATTTATTATTTAAATACGAATTCTAGAGCATAATCGTGACTTCTAGTGGTACTTCCCGATCCCAAGATAGACGGGCCCCTTCCCTTGATACTGACATCTCTTTGAGGCGCTCGTGGAACACGTACGCGCCGTCCGGCACGGGCCTGGTCCTGATCGGACGGTGAGCTACTTACTCTCCGCCCGCAGGCGCGCGCCTACGGTGGCCGGGAATCGTCGCGTGGCTCCCGACGCCTGGAGCGCCTCCCGCGGCGGCTGGGACGGGATGCTATCTCCCTCAGCCGTCCCGCCGCCTCCTTCGCTAGCATGACTGCTTCGCAGAAGGTCTTCAGTATAGCCTTCAGCAACCGTATTAGACTTCCACCCGCCGTGACGTTTTAAAGTGGTGAGATCGGCTCCGGAATCAGTCAAGAGCGTTGCCGAAGTTCAAAAAGTGCGCCATAATTTATTCAGCTTCAGATGTGATCCCTTCTAATTCATAAAATTTGGATACTTCGTCCATATATTTTCTTAACTTTGGAGCTGCGATTTTTATTATTTGAGCATTTTGTCAGTGACTTCTGCGCGGTTTATTTAAAAGTTAGAGCATAAGGACCCGTTTTCACTTTAATTAGCAATTAGGCGAGTTCATACATGTTCTGAGAGATTTCCAAGGGGGGGGCAGCAACCCTCCCCTGCCCCCCCCCCCCTGGGTACGCCCATGCCTTACCTAATGCTACCGTGCTGTCGATGGTAGCCACAGCAGTCCTTAACTGTTAGGAGTTAGGAGATGCGGCAATATGTCGACAGAAACTACTTAGCAGTTCTTGGATAGACGTGGACTTGTAAGACAATCGTCTTTATTTTTCCATTTCTGGTAATGATGTAACGGGACGAGTAGGTCCCGCATCTGATGAAGGTAAGGGCTTGTAATTGTCGAAAGAGCTTGTAATAGGCCTAATTGAATAAAAATATTTGACTTTGACTTATCATCAACTCAGCAGCATGAAGCGATGACTCTCAGACAACACCTAGCGGTCCAATAGATTCGGAGAAAATTGGCAGTGACAGACGGACAGACAGATGAGATACACGAGTGATCCTATAAGGGTTCCATTTTTTTCTTTTTGGGGTACGGAACACTAAATAAAAAACCTTATGACAAAAAAAGCAACCGAGTTCCAGCAAAAACAGTACACAGTGAAAAATAATTTCAGAAGTTGGCGTCAAAAAACGAGAATGCATACCAACGACATCGACTTCTGAAATTAAAGTTATATGTTTTTATTGGAAGTCAGTTGTTTTTTTTTTTGTAAACTGATAACATCCTGAAAAAAAAAAGAAAGCTCTTGTCTTTCAGAACATAGGAATCTCTCACAGATAGGTAGATATGTGTGTGACCATAGATACCCCCCCCCCCATAGATACCTACTGCGATTATATTATCGATCCACCATCAGCTGTGGCCTTTCTGCATAATAATATGCACATTGTTTATTAAACTGTAGGTAGGTATATACACCGTGTCATCATCTGCTTAACCTCTTTCCCAACTATGTTGTGGTCGCATTCCAGTCTAATTGGATGCAGCTAAATACCAGTAGTTTTCGACTGCCTATCTGACCTCCACAACTCAGTGACTGTGTCATACGATAACCCTTGGTAAGACTGGTTTTCAGACGTTTGGGCTTCTGACTACACATAACGACTGTCAAAGATCCACGAATGACAGCCGTGCTTTCCGAGGCACGTAGAGGGCTTGGTATGTATAGATGGTCACCTATTTACGGACCATCCGCGGCAAGCGTAGCTTAACCTGACCGATCGACCCGTGCTGCCGTTATTAACATTACTTAGCCACAAGACCTAACCCCGTGTAACTAATTGAAAGGACGCAAAACCTCAGACACCCAAGTTGATCATTAATTATGATTCATTATCATAGCTCTAATTAATTTGTGAAGTATGAGCTTAATAGATAGTAGATAGATAGAGTGTGTTACAAGTAGGTACCCTTAATGTAATGCTATAGCTCGTAATGTTTTGATTATTTCAGTAAAGAAAAGTTAGCAAACGTTTCAAAAAATTTCGAAGCTATAAAACAATGTATTTTCAGGTTTTGCGTTAGATTTCCATTACACGTTATGTATTATTCAGCATTTCAGCAATCTCCATAAAAAATATGCAGGTGAGTTCAAGTATTTAAAGGAATAGGGACATTGTTTCATTGGGAACACAAAATAAACAACCACCTTATTTAAGTACTTATTTATTTATTTATTTAAGTATCTTAATACTAAAGAATTATTTTGATTTACCAGCATTATTAATAAAAGGAATATGTACTACTTAACATTATCTAGTGTTCATACAATTGAATATTAAGACATAAATGTACTCATGTATGTACTTACTGTAAATATTGTAGCTAATTATAGTAATGAATGTTTGTAAGAAACGATTTAAAAGTGTTCACTATTTTGGCACTATTAAATTATCAGATGCACCATGATCAATGCAGTAAAAATGTCCAATCATAATTCAATGGCCATTAAATCTTATTGACGATTTCGGCGACCTGTGAAATGAAAAATATATTAAACCATTGTTTGGAAAGCTTCAAGTGAGTTCCCTGCATAAGATTTCCCATACGTCAACAAAGTAGGAAAAAGGATTTATTCCGGATCAATCACTCGACGTCATTGCGGTTACTCCGTTAGTTACCCAATACATTACCACAGGAGGTCCTATAGCAAATACCGAGGATGTACCTACTACCGCAGTCAACAATAAATACATTCGGTACAGCCGGTCGATTCTTCTCCGGTCAGTTCAAATCTCACCGTGAAAACTTAGGTGAAGTGAGTTTGTTTTTGCTAGGAATTGACACTATTGACAGCTCACTCCACGCTCACTTCACCTAAGTTTTCACGGTGAGATTTTTACAGAATCGCACCGCTGGAATGTCACAGTTGGAAGCATGCCAAAACAAAGACAATACCCAAAAGGCTTACATAATTGTGGTGACAAACAGCTAAACATCGGCATCGGTTAGAATGCAAACTGGTATTTGTAGTTGAAATACCTAGTATATTAGAGGATTCGTAGAATAATGAATAAAATCGTTACCTATTAATGTTAGTCAATAATAATGAGGGGGTAACAAACCTTTCTTACCCTTGTCTTTGGAGGTCTTGACCTGCTTGTTCTTGTTGCATTTCTTAGTAATGCGCCTACTTTGGTCGCAACTAGAGTCGCTATTAGCCTTCAGCATATCAGTCCGGGACATCTCGCCGTTGGGGCTGCATTCACTCCAAGAAGATTTCTCATAGCGGCAAGCTATACAAATACATGGATTTTAGTGGCTTTAGTCTTACGGTGAGTAATCCATTTTGTTGCCGTTTTTTGTGAGTAAAGCGAGGACACGAAATAGTCAGATTACGTACCTACCTATGATGTTTTACTTTTAAAACATCCTGCAAACGCACCACATGTTCCTATCGCTTTAGCTGCATATTGTACCTACTAAGCCTTCTATTATATTATTATGTACCCATGTCCTGCAGAAGGCATTATAATTTTATATGACATGCTTTTTAGTAAAAAGTCAATGTTTTAATAAATAAAATACTATACAAATATCGCGTGGTATTTAAATAAGTATTCTTGAATAATGTGTTCCCCCGGAACTGCCATGAAGGCAAAACAAATTTCCTGAAATGTCTGAAAGAGCGAACGTCCTGGCATTTCAGCCGTCTTATCACTTTTATACACGCTTCTTTGGAAAAACTTGAACATGTTGACAGTTCGCCGAAACTTATTTTCAGTTAGGTATATTTTTATGTTGCTCTTAAAAAAACTATACTGAATTCATAGGTGGCTATAGCAGATCTAAATTATGTACATTGTTCTTGTTGTAATCATATTCAATGATTAATAAGAGAGGAAATGGCAAGACGAGTGACACTCCAACCTAAAGGTTTGGCCAGACATGGCAAAAGTCCGATAATACGGAAGGGATGCTTTTGCCCCGCAATAGGAAACTGGCTCAAAATTAGACAGTAAATGGGTAGAGGTATTAACAATTAATTATACAGGGTGGCATGTGTCATCGGCGCGCAAACTGCAACCATGAATGCAGCACATGATTCTAGACTTAGCGTAAAAAATATGGTTGGTTAAAAAAAAAATCGCAGTCAAAATGTATGGAACAGCGAATTTTTTTTAATAACCGATGAAAATTTTCAACGCAGAGGGTTCAGCTTCATGTACTGACTCCATGGTGAACGGTTGCGTTGCGCGTCAATGTCCCGGCCAGCCTGTATTATGTAAGTAGCTAAGGGTAGCGGGTAGTGGACTGGACTCCTGGACACTGCAGCCTGCAAAGATTAACCTACCTTTCTTGCATTTCTTCTGGATAGTCTTGATGCTCTCGCAGCTGGCGGGGTCTCCTTTCTTCAGGGTAAGCTTTCTGGAGCGCATGTTGGTTTTGGCGTCGCACTCGCTCCAAGCGCCGCGAATGTAGCGGCAAGTCTCTGTGTTCATGAATGTACGTAATTTAAGGCATGACAAAGCTAATAAACACGAAAGCTCCATCAGATTTTTTTTCAAAACATATGTATAATGCCTGATCTTATTTAACCCGTAATTAAGTATATACTTAATTACGGGTTAAATAAGATCCCTAAATTACGTTGATCATTTTTTTTTTGTAATATTTGTTAATGGGTATTATCATTACGAACTAGACGGCCTAAAGTGACTAGAGCTGTATA
This sequence comes from Luperina nickerlii, assembly GCA_963855955.1. Lineage (NCBI taxonomy): Eukaryota > Metazoa > Arthropoda > Insecta > Lepidoptera > Noctuidae > Luperina > Luperina nickerlii. The sequence continues at coordinate 9,413,426 of OY979662.1, forward strand.
GTTTGTAGGCAAAATGAGTTTACGTGTCTATTTGTAAGTTATACCTATCTATTCAGAACGTCGTGTACCTAAATAGATTAATTTATTTAACTTACAATACGACGTTTCAATATTTGCCTAAGTAACCTAAACGTACTGATTTACTTGCGCAATCTCTTAAGAGGGCGCCGACCAAACGCCGACCGCGCAGTGGCGCCCTCATCGTTTGTTTGGTTATTTCTTTAATTTTAGAATGAAAATGCAGAAAATAAGCACGTTAAGTTGATACGTTAAGGGCCTGGCCACAGTCTCTGGCGGTGCGGGGCGCGGTGCGGCCGGAGACGCGGTGGGCGGCGCGATTTGCGATCGTATGCCACAGCTAGAGTAGTTGCGACCGCGGTGGCGTCAGCGGTGGACGTATTTAGAGAATGGCTAAACTATTAAAATGCCTACCACAAAAAAGGAAAATGGAAAAAATAAGGAAAATGAAAAAAGAAATTGGAAGGAAAAAAAAAGGAAAGGAAAAAAGGAGGAAATTGTTGTTTTATTTCGGCCCACAATTTTTTTATAACATGCCTATATTTATGATGTGGATGTTTTGACATCCATATTGCTGGTCTACTCAATATTTCACTAATAAATTGTTCCATATCCATTATTTTTATAATACAACGCGCGACAAAAACAAAATGATTTGTTTCGGTCGCGCGATGTCTGAATGCGTCCACCGATGCCGCCGCGCGCGCCGCTCTGAGCTGTGGCCGCCTCGATACTAGCTAGTACATTTGTTTCACTCGCACCCCGCGCAGCCCGTCGCCGCCGCGTACCGCGCGACTCTCACCGCGCCGCAAGTCGCGCCGCTGTGAGCGTCGCCGGTAGCTGTGGCATACTTCATAGTTTGTCTACCATTTGTTTTCGCCGCTCACCGCTTGCCGCGCCTCCCGCCGCACCGCAATCCGCGCCGCTCTTGGCTGTGGCCAGGGGGTAAGGCCCTCTTGTTGTGCGGTGTGTAGGTATGATAACGTTTCCTCACTCCCCGCATAATACGTATCGGGGCATCTCTCTCTCGCAGGCACTGGCTAGCAGGCGTGAGCGCTTGAACTGCTCAATATCGTCTGATTTTTGTTCTTACGAAAATAAATAACCAGTTAGAATAAAAATCTTCCTTACCCAGCGCTAGAAAATATTAAAACCTATTTTTTGATATATTACTTAGATGGTTTCGTAATATAATTTTTTGCTAAGAAGTACGTTCGAAATATCGGTTTAGTGTCATCTTTGCGATTTTTTTTTTATCGAGTCAATTATTAGTAATTACGTTTCCGTCTTTAGTCAGCGCTTGACCATATGTTCAATTTTGTTAAAATGATTTTTATTTTGCGCAATATTTACATTAATTAGATATAAATAGTTCCAAAAAACTTAAAAATGCAACAACCTCGCCTTAATATTATTATAGGTAATCACTAAAACGGATAATAGTGGCCACTATTTTCCGTTTTAGTGATTATAATAAAACTCAATGTAAAAACGGTATTATTACAGTATTTCCTTGTAAAACACCACATTTCTTCTTATTTGGTTAGGTGGCGACTGTCAGCCAGAATCACAATTTCGAAAATGCCACGTTAGTTTAATTTAAAGATAATGCAACTCAAAACAAAACACACACACACACACTGTTATTTTTGACAGCGATCATGGTGATACTATTTACACTTTTATCAGTTTCCCCAGAACATGTTTTATTTGTTAGTGGCCACTATTTTCCGTTTTAGTGTTTATAATAAAAAAAAAACAATATAAAACTACCGTTTAGTACAATATTAACGTATAATCTTGTGGAGCACAACTTAACGTGCTTATTTTCTGCATTTTAATTCTAAAATTAAGGAAATAACCAAACAAACGATGAGGGCGCCACTAGGCGGTCGGCGTAGCCTTAAGTCTTAACTTTGCAAAGACAATTTAACCCTCTTCTTCTATTTAAAACGGATTGTACATTACGAACTCTTTTATCTTAATGATCAAACTTTCTGTTTTTATTGTCAAAAAAGGCAGAGTTTTGAATGTATCCCAACATGTGCAGATGGGCTACAGACAGCGACCCGAGGGATTTATTTTCAGCTGTCTGGAAGTAGGGTAGCAACACAAATAATAAAACAAAAGGATATACGCCATCTTCGCGTCGTTAACTTATACAGTTGTACCTAAATAGTTGAACACAATAAACAGCTACCCATAAACTTTGGCGGTGTTTCTTCAAAGGAACGAGAATTTAAATGCGCAGAACTAGACATTCCTTTCAAAAGTTCTTGTTAAATTCCTTTACGAATAAACACAATTGAATTGAGTGCAAATTCTGAAAACCCGGCGCAGCTAGAATGCAGTGATGTTGAAAAATACTAAGAGTTAAAACTTTTGTTTTACAAACGAAACCTTTGTACCTACTGATTAAATAAAAGTCAAAAGCATTTCAATTAACTGAAGACGATAATCGAATTTATGTAAGTATATGTTAAGATTAACTTGAAACCCCGTTGGTAGCTGCAATTCAAAGTGACCGATCCGAATGGTTTCCTAGTTAAATGGTTTCAAGAATTACTGAAATATAATGCATCGGCATCGGAAGCGTGGTTAGTTTCGTGCGCTCTAAATACTAACCTCTATTTTTAGCGCCCCTCTCGCTCCGGATGAGGACCTCGTGCTCACTCTCCTCCCATACTTCACCTTCTGCGGAGACCACAACTGCTGACATCAGGATCAGCCCTGCCACCAGGCGCCACACGTACTTGGCCTACAATGAAAAGAACAATCACTATCTACATCAAGAGAAAAATGCTGACGGATCTGAACGTCTCGCCGCGGCTTCCGCCAAAATAAACTGAACCATCGCGCGCGCAGCATTTTGTAAGTAATAGAAAACAAGAACAAATGTACAAAACATGCAATGCAACCCCTCGATGTCGGGAAGCTTAGAGTTCACACGTAAAGAATTTATAAGAACAAAGACTCATAGCAAAAGATGGGTAGCAGCGATAACTGTCCGTGCTCAGTCAATGACTTTAATTGTAACTCAGTCATGGCGCCCGCTAAAATTAACTGGATGTCTCAGAGGTCACTAGCCAGTGCCATTGCGATAGTCCAGCCGTTATACAGTTTGAGTCATTTGTTATACCTATTGTTGACAATCATTCCTTATGTTATTGACTTCTATTCACCGCGTCTACAAGCAGGCCAAACAATCGGTAAACAGAAATAACAGCTGTGACTTACTATTTATAACCATCAACATTAGTGTTGTATTCAATTAAGTTATGGCGGTGTTGTAAATAATTTGAAAAGTAATGAAGAAGTATGTATGTCCATTTGTGAATTATATCAATTGATAGTAATGTCATATAGCACGATTGCACGAACAGAGGACACGATATCACTGTCGACTTTCCGGAGTTAACGCACACAAACAAATCAGTACCCACCCCCACCGTCCCTTGTCTGATTGTAGATGCTGCGCACTCATTTATATTATGTAACGAATTTAAATATTCCCTCAAATCTTTTTAACAGAAAGCATGTTCCCAAGAATTTTAGTCCCGATTTGATCAAATTAATTACTTATAATCACTAAAAAAAACAAAATAAGTACTTACCTATTTAAATAAAAAACATATTTTAAAATAAAATTAAGAATTCATTACAAAACTAGACAACGTACACAATTTGATATATCCGCATAGCTTTGCACTTCTGTATTATTTTCTGTTGCACAAAGAAATGCCTATTTCTGGAAAAAAAAATTTTCACTTTCGCTCATTAAAATTAATAATTAATTACGTTCTAGGATAGCGGCGCGCGGGATGCACAACAAGTGAAACAGATTTTATAAAAGTTTAGATGATGTTAATTGCTGGTGTTGGGCAAGCTTACCTCCATGTCTGGTAGTCTGGTATCGCGGGTCGGAGAGCGTCGTTCGGTCGCGGACGTGGCTCGGGGGCAACTGGCGAGCTGCGAGAGTGGCGCGGCGCGGGCGGGACCGGGGACACGCAGGACGCCTGCCTATTGATCTGCCTCTGGGCTCTTGCACCCGGGAGCACCTACATACACTCGCTAGTCAGTCCTGTACGCATATTCACACCCCCTCCCCTCGAGCCGATCTCTCTATCTGCGGCTAGGCAAGATTTATTGCTTTTTCCGGGAATAGCCGGATTTCCTCCGGTATGATATGGCGTCAGACTTTTTGCGTCGGGATGCAGATTAGCTTTTGTATGGATCTAAAATTCCCCCGTAAGTTACGGTAAGTAGCTAAGAATCGTGGAATCACGGACATAGATATTTATAAGCACACTTAAGATAGCTCTTTATTTTTATTTCGTCATAGATCCACACTCGACAACGGCAACTACTCGTACTTTCTGAGTACTTGCTAATTTGCGAAAAGTTTGGTCCCGTTCATTTATTTGAGAGCTATTGAGAAATTGAAAAGCTATTCTTGCTTTTCCCTTACAATTTTGATGGTCTTCTAACCTTTAGAGACAGTAGCCAGCATTTTAACGACCTCGCTATCTATATAGATTGCGAGTTTGCTAAAATGTACTTGTGACGAATCTAATGTCACACTGACTAAGTCACATTAACTAAGTAACTCTTATCGAACACTAAATATTGTTAAGGCGTGATTCAGACATGTAATGTAACACACACCTAGAACTTCCGAATTTGTTCCTATTTTGTGTTTGCGAGAAATAAATCAAACAAAATCAGCCTATAATGTTCCCAGTGCACAGGCGACGAAATTAGTTTTATGAACAGCAAATTAGCTGACAGGGTGGTGCCGATTCCCTTGTTCACAAACTAAACTAAATTTAAGTTCATTGCATCTTTTTCTTTTTATCTCATTAAGAAAAGGATGAAGTTACATTTTAGTTTAGTCCTGTCAAATTAATCAGCACCTGACGTAAATTGACCTAATTTTAGTAGGCAAGATTTTAACCACGTTTAAACTTGTATGGAATAGTGTCAGGCGCTGATTAATTTGACAGGACTAAACTAAAATTTATCTTCTGTTTTTTCTTAATGAAATAGAAAAAAAAGATGTACTGAACTTAAATTTAGTTTAGTTTGTGAACAAGGGAATCGGCGACATTGTCAAACTCATGTCAAGAGATTTGGTTGATTGTTGATGTTTCAGTCATAATCACAGTTAACATAAGTATGACCACTCGGAAACAAAGTCTGTTTTGTTTACATATTAATTAGGTACTTACTTATTATTATTATTATGTGAGTTGACTTGGTAAGGTTTCCCACAGTCTGATGCTCGTTACGAAGTTACATCTGGAATTACCTGTTGGGTTTCGTTCTTTCATTCTCTTAAGAGGGAACAGGGCGTGCGATTCTCAATACAAATGTATTTCCCTTTTTTCTTCCTGAATAATGCCTCTAGAGCAAAATTTTTCAAAATTCTTCCATAAAATCAAGGTCTGCTATAAACACGTTCTTGTCATTTTCTTTTTAGCAACTAATTAGTAAAGAAAATATGACCCTCTAAAAATTACAAAAAATGCCCTATTTTTACCGCCGTGATTAGAGAGAGGACTACCAGACAAATTAGAATTTTTTTAACATTAAAAAAATGATAGGAACCTAAACATACTCTTTCTTAAAATGTTAATCTAAAAAATGATTCTATCGGCTCAGTTTTTGAGGAGAAAAAAGAGGAATACGAAACTTCGATCTTGAAAAACATTTTTCTGATAATTTCCGTCTGAGCTGCAGCTGTAAATCACACACTACGGAGGCAGACTTAAGGTAAGGCGACGGCAATAGTTTCTTCAAATACCTATTTTTCAAATTCCTCGCAAGCCCCGTGCCCTCTTAATACAATGTTCAAAACATTACCCTCCTTTTGGGTTATACCGCAGTCGAGTAAAAAAACACGCGATAGAAGATCCGGTTTTTTTACTCGCCTGCGGCATTGTTGGTCTTTGAAGGAAGTATACGAGTATTGTATCACAAGCGGCCGTAACAACTCGAAGCAGTCAATCTATGGTGGGTAGGTAGTAGATACTGATGGTAATCTTAATGTTATTTCACACTGCCATTTATTTGTCCAACTGACCAAATGCAGTCAAATAATATATAGCCAACCGATTGAATACCTATCAGCAAAAAATATTAATAAATACTCAGCAAACAGGTTTTGAGAATCTCTTAGTCGGAAAATGGTAATTTTAAGGGTTCCGTACCCAAGGGTGCCAACGGAGCCTTTTTTACTAAGCCTCAGCTGACCGCCGCGCGCCGTCCGTTTGACTGTCAACGGGTTGTATCTCATGAACCGTAATAATAATACAAAAAACGTATTTTCTTCGGCGTTTTTTACCTTGTGGTATCCTTCGTGTGCGAGTCCAACTCACACGTGGCCGGTTTTGGTTTCAACTTACAATTAAAAGTTATGTAATGTCATGTTTAATTTTAGTTTATGTTTAGGTACAGTAGCGGTCAGAACTCCAAAGCTAGCATTACAAAACTATCACATTGTAACTCGTCGCACTTGAGACCTTCTTCTATTTAGGCATTTTACACACACATTCACACCCGTATATATTACACTCTTTCATCACGTACGGAACAGAAAAAGTGCGGTAGGTATATGATCATCATCATAGGCCTATCGCGGCACGCAGTCTTTTTCTAATTATGGTAATGAGAATAAAGGCTCCTACAAACAGACGCGACACGCGATATAATCGCGCGCGACACAAAGGCACCGCTCGTTGCGAGGCTTGCGGTGCCTTTGTGTCGCGTGTCGTGTCGCGCCTGTTTGTAGGAGCCTTAAGGCTCGTACACACTGGCGCGACGCGACACGCGACACAAAGGCACCGCAAGTCGCGCGACGAGCGGTGCCTTTGCGTCGCGCGCGATTCGCATCGCGCGTCGCGCCTTTGTGTAGGAGCCGTTAAGACAGCGAATATTTTAAACTAATCACATAAAAGTTGAGGGTAGATTTGAAACAAAATTAATTTTCTGACTGTAGTTATAATGGTATGACTTTGTTGGTTGGTGAACGAGCGTCTGTTATTACGAGCGTTTATTATTGATATTAGAGGTGTTGGGTTTGAAGATTTTTATTGAAAATGCTAGCAAATACAAATATTGAAGCCAGGGCCAACATTGTAGCCTTGCATAACAATGGGTTTAATATATTTGAAATATTCAATGAAACCGGATTTTGTGTAGGTAAGTTATTTTGTTGTTATTGATTTTATTTGTTCTCATAAGTGACGCTTCAAAATGTGTAATAAGGATTTTTTTTTTAGAGAGATACTGTGAGTCATTGGGTGAGGAGATTTGAGGAAGAGGGAATTCTTAAGAGCCGTGTAAGAAGGTAGGTAGGCCGCCACTTATTAACCAGTCTCAGCTACGCCTATAGTTGGTGAATATGAAACGAATGGTTTCATACCTACAAGACGATTTGCCGAATAATTTGCTACGTCATTGCGCACTGTTCGCCGTGCACTCCATGCCGAAGGCCTTCATCATCGAACACCAGCGAAAAAACCGTTTTTAACGCAAAGGCATAAGGAGGAACGGTTGCGTTTTGCTCGCGAATATTTAGACTGATTGGGAGACGACTGTATTTGCTGACGAGAAGACTTTCAAATCGTGTCAAAAAGGAAGACTTAATTTGTGGCGCAGAGACAATACACGTTAGTCTGACATGAATATTATAAACTAGCCTCTGCCCGCGACTTCGTCCGCGTGAAATTTCTTGTTACTCCGACCCACCCCGTCGCATCGCATCGCCTGCCCGCGCTACTACTTCGTTTTTGCTTAGCGTTCTTTCTAACTTTTTTTCTTTTTGCTCGGTTCCTAAAGGTCATAGCGTGATGTTAAATAGCCTATAGCCTTCCTCGAGAATTGGGCTATTAAATGCAAAAATAATTTTTCAAATCCGACTGGTAGTTCCAGAGATTAGCGCGTTCAACCAAACAAACTCTTCAGCTTTATAATATTAGTATAGATTATATATTATATATATGTATATATTATATTAGTGGGTGCGTCTCATAACGTATAAACTCATTTGGTCTAATTTCATTTTATTATCGTTCATAAGATATAATCAACGTGAGATATACCAACTGTTGATATAATTTCTTTACATATAACATTTATTTATTCTAAAACTTAATTAGTATAACGTTGTTTGATATAACGTTTATGTAATCGAAAATCATTTGGTCTAACGTTTAATATGTATATTGTTTATTTAATCGAAAACCATTAATTGGTCTAACGTTTAATATGTATATTTTGTTTATTTAATCGAAAATCATTTGGTCTAACGTTTAATATATTATTATATAAAAACATAATTATGGTTAACACCCCAATTCAGATAGGTTAGGTTAGAAGGCTAAGGCGGGAGCGAAGCAGAGCGGGGCTCCCGCCTTAGCCTTCGTGGTTATTTTTTTTAAACCACCCAGAAATAGGAGCAAGGAAGGAAGGTAGGATAGGAGGTCGACATAGGTCGACATAGGATGCAAGAGCGAGCGAAGGGCACCCCGAGGTTCGGTTTTGTTAGGTTACTTTAAACCCTTTACGTAGAAATAGGAGCCCCGCGAAGCGGGGCTCTATCGACATATAATGCAAGAGCGAGCGTATGAGAATACAAAAATACCCTTACCAAGGTATATATTAATTGATTAGAGACTCATAGTTTTATGAATGAACTTGTATGAATTCATTTTTAAAGAAATACTTTAATGATTATTATTTAACGGAGCAAGATTACGCACACTGACAACTAACAATAACTTTTGTTTAGCTACCCACAAGCTACAACATAAAAATAATACTAAATAAACCAACCCGTGTTCATGCAATTTTGCTTTGTGTTTTAAGTAGGCGTTTTCATCATATTAGACCAAATAAGTTTTATATCTTTTGAGTGGTATGTCAAACGATTTTATATTTAATGTATGTTATGTCAAACGATGTTATATTTAATGTATGTTATGCTTATAAAAATTAGTTATTTTAAAATTATATCAATCGTTCATTATATTAACTAATCGCTATATTAAGTTACCTATATTAGGTTTTATGTATTTCAAAGTTTGGAATAAGTATGTTTATGTTTTAAAGGTTGTTACTGACATCAATAAATGTTCCTATGAAAAATTGTGTTTATTTTTCATTAAATTGGACAATAATTTATTTTTACCCTCTATACCCTATTGTCATTGTATTAACGAAACTCAATTAATAATTGAACGCTGACTCAAGAGTCGAAAGCGCGCACTGAGGTTCGAACCTTCTCCACTTCACGCACACACAGTAACAGCCATCCATTCGTGCGAACCTGCCATCGCTGCTTATAATTTTCACTTCGGATTTTAGTTTTGCTTTTAAAAAGGCGATAATATATTATAGTAGGTATCTTGATTTAGTGTTGACCGCACATGCATCTGACCAACCAACATCGCGCTTTCGTAGTTATACTGTGTGTGCGTTATATGTCTACATTAAAACATCATACACACAGAGATAGACGCAGACCTAGCGTGCAGGCCAAAATGACCATTCTGGTGGCAGTCCACTTATGACCGTTGATTGTGCCTCTCATAATCACCATGTAGGTCCTAATTGTACTATCCCTAAAATTCTGAAAATATCGCAATTCCGAACGCCAAGATACAGGCATTAGACTAGGCAGTTTGAGGCTTGTTAGTCGATTTTTTGTACGAATTTACTCGCCCGCAAAGGCGCAAATTGTCACTTAATGTTTTTTTCTTTTTCTATAGGCGACTCGCATGATCCTAATTTATTTGTAGGCGAGACGACAAAAACGTGTAGATACCTTTTCTTAACTTCGTTGCATAAAATTCATAAATAAAGTATTCGTGCGAGTAGCCTATAGAAAAAATACTATTATCTATTTAAAAAAGTGACGATTCGCAAGTTTCGGGTGAGTAAATTAGTGCAAATCGGCTAGCAAGCCAGATTGGGGCTCGCCGTCCAAACTGTTCTTGTACTTATTAAGGCTCCTACAAAAAGGCGCGACACGCGATATAATCGCGCGCGACACAAAGGCACCACTCGTTGCGCGACTTGCGGTGCCTTTGTGTCGCGTGTCGCGCCTGTTTGAAGGAGCCTTTATCTGATATTCACAATAAATAAATGGGTTGCGATTATGATTGAAATATTTAGCAGATTTCGATTGATGATCAAGAATAGAGGCTTCTTTCACAAAATCTGCCCCTAACAATATTGATCTTATCTTTGTGCTATTAAATTAATTAAAAAGGTTTAAAAATTCTATCTCACAAAAGTTCATCGGTAATATTGGATGAAAAATTTTCATTATCCATTTTGCTTTGATGGGATTGAATTGGGGTTTAAAATATACAGGGTGGCATCATCGATGGATTCAGTATACATGGTTCTGAACACGTCTAAAATTTATAGGCGGTTAATAAAAAAAATTTTGCTGTTCCATACATTTTGACCGCGTGGGTATTACACTTTTCTATGAAACAGCTGTTGATAAACAACAAAAAAAATCTGGGGTCCAGAATCATGTACTGTATTCGTGGTTACAGTTTGTGCGTCGTGTCACCCTTATTACTTTACATCCATGCCTTGCATATAGATTGTCTTTCGTTTGAGTATTATTTTGTATCGAAGTTGTCACGTTTTAGCATAGCAATAGCGGTCATTGACCCACCTACATTTTCTAGCATTTTTAATTAAAAAAAACTGATATGGAGTCCGTTAACGTCCTGAATAAACATATAAAGTGATCTTCAACTTGTTTCAATAACGGAAACCCAAACATAGTTTATTGTTTGGGTTCGTAATGTTCGTACTGAGAGACAGGTATTAGGAAAGGGCAGTGACAGCTATTGGCATGTTAAAACGCGACAAATTATTAGCAATCTATTACTATAAATTTGTAAGTTTGAATACTTAGGGAGGTACCTATTTGATGTATTTTCTCTAGCGACTGTTTATTTCAGCGAGGTCTAGCTGCAGGAGACCAACCTTTAGTATAGGTAGATACCTACGAATTTACGGACTAATTATAATTGCTAATTCAATATGTAATAGGTAAGTAGGTAATCCGAAACTTGGAAATAAGTAATTAGGTAGGTACGCACGAGTATAAATACCTTTTAAAAAGGTAAGTCAACGACTCTGGCAGCATTCTCATTAGTGAGGTCCATAACAGATACCTATTACCTAATATAGATAAAAAACGCTTTGTTTCAGTAGGTAATCTTTTTAGATATGAGCAAGGCTTTTGTTCTCATTAACCATAATTCACTCCTAGACAAATGTGAGCACGAACGCCATCGGAGGTCCAGCGTTAGAATGGCTAAAAAGTTATCTCAGTAGTAGACACAGTGTGTTGAAGTATTAATTACCTATAAAGTTATTGCAATGGTATACAAATTTTTATTAAGACAGTGGGTCCGAAGTGTCTCAAGGAAGCATCCTTGGGCCTCTTCTCTTCTTTTTGTACTTTAGCGACTTATCAAAAATATAACAAATCATAAATACGTACTACATATTTGCAAATGACGTGTGTCAGTAATAATACCGGAAAATAACAAAACATTCCATCAACAAGAAGCAAATCAAACCATCAACGATATATATAGGGTGTTTGGAAGCTGGATACAAATCCTTAAGGGGGTGATAGTTGACACAATTAAGAGCATTTTGAGCTAATAGTTTGTAGTTAAAAAATTTTAAAAACATAGGTACTTCATCTAAGACATAATATATGGCTCAAAATGCTGTAATGGTGTCAAATATCACTCCCTTAAAGCTTTGCACCCAGCTTCCAAACACCCTGTGTATAATTAATTGGCTAAATGAAAACAACTTAAAACTAAATTATTTTAAACAACAATAAGCAAATAATTAACAAAGAAAATAGTATAAAATGTTTAGGATTAACACTTGATGAAAATTGTAATTCCGTATTTGTATACGCACTAAGAGAACTACGCAAAACAGCGAATAAAGAAGCTGCACTCAACGCCTATCACGGCTACGTAGCGTCTGTATTGAGGTATGGCTTACTCCTATGGGATAACTATTCACACATACAAAGAGATTTCAGAGCGCAAAAAAAAACTCTTGAGAGCTTTATAACTGGGGCGCTTCAAGACTCAAGACCTTTAGTTTTTTTTTTTAAAGCTGTAGAGAAAAATAATGAGATTTTTTTGACTCGATGGCAATCTAAATGGACTCGGCCCAGAATTCGGCACCTTGTCTGGCGCTTCTTTTTTAGCTTTTACTTATATTTTAGAATAGCCATATTTGTTAAAAAAAATTCTCACTTGTTCTCCACATTAGCCGAAAACAATAGATTTTCAAAAAGGGATACCCCATAAACTTAAAATAGTTATTTGTGCAACAAGAGAGCAAAGTAGTTTTTTGCTGCGAGTGCTGATTTTGAATCCCGAGCAAGCGAAGGATTCAACGATTGAATCACGAGCGTAGCGAGTGATTCTAAAGTTGAATCCTGAGTGTGGCGAGGGATTCAAAAGCACGAGATGCAAAAAAACTTTGCTCTCGTGTAACACACATAACTTTTCACTTCAGCAGCGAGAACACTTTAGGAGATAAAATAATAAACAGGAATAGATTGAAATAACTATTTATTGTGAATCAAAATAATTAACATTGTAGGTAGATACCAATTCTATAAAATCTAAAAAATAAGATAGCAACACCGTCTCCGAAAAACTGCTTGCGCCCTTTGTAAGTCTCCATTCATTGAAGACATGGTATGCTTTCAGATATTTCTCGCGAGACTTCTCAGGTAGGAAACTTAATTCTGCATTAATAACTTGTTGTTTTAACTCTTCTGGTGTTAAAATACTGTTCTCGTCGCTAGTTTCACTCATATTTTAAGATTATTTTAATATTTTTTAACTTATTCAACTCTGTACGCTAGTCACGAAATTTTATTCCCGCTCTTTTATTTAAATTAAGGCGTGTTCGGAAATAGCACCCATGATATTTTATTATTCAAAATATATTACCTACGTACCTACCTAACATTTATTGAAACTAGAAATAAATATTTACAAGTTAAATATCAGATTTATTTGCAGTAAATACTTATTTTCGTTTAAATACAACAATAAGTTAAAAATTCAAGAAATTACATTAAAAGACATAATTTTCTTTTTGCAAAATTTCTTTAGTTAGTACGTAATTCCGAACGTGTTTGTCTTTGAGGTCGAATTCAAAATCCGAACTTCGAAAGGGCTGGTCTTTGTCTCTCTCTCTTTCTAATGGCGGGAAAGAGATAGAGAGTGAATGTTTCGAATTGTATGATTAACCCAAGACTGAATATAATATTGGCGGCTTTCTGAAAAAAAAATTAAAAAGTTACTTTGTCTCACTCAGTGAGCAAAATCGCATTTTGCTCACTGATTTCACGCAGCAAAACCTACATGTTTGAGCTACTGAAGTGAAAAAATAATTTTGTAACAGAACTCTCCACTACAGAAACAGCTATATTAGGCCCTAAAAATAACAACCATAATTCCAAAAGTAACCATTTTATTTTTACAAAATGCAAATTGAAAAATTGGTTTTTCCAAAATAATTTTTACACCATTAACGATTTTTTTGATTATAAGGGTTTTTTTGAATTTTTGATTATATTACATTTATTTAGAATAGAATAGAATACTCTTTATTATGTACATCATATAAATTACAGACATAAATAATAGAAATTGTACAAAGGGTGACACAATGGGCGGTCTTATCGCTAAGAGCGATCTTTTAAAGACAACCTTTGGATGGAAAAAGGGATAGGACAGACAAATTACACTGATAAACAGTAAATTTGTTAAACAAAATCAAGTCATATTTTCAAACACTACTACCTACCCGCATATACACCCCATACTTAGTTTTGTTCAATCACCTTCAGTTTTCATAAAATATCGACTTACTCGATTACGCGAATTTTGCTTACCGACGTGTGTTTCCGAATAAATTAACGAAAAAATATTGAAATTAAAACAGTTTTTTTTTTAGATTAGTGTTATACATCATACTGAGATGCCGAGAGTGTGTGTAAACCATCCTGATAACTTCTGTTATATTTGCGGTCAACTTACTGTTAAAAGTTAACGTTGTAGTTTGACACCATTAGTTAAAAACTGTTATTTTAATTATTTTGGTATTCCGGCGCGAAATTTGGACAAAACCTGGACTCCTAGTGTTTGCTGTGCACAGTGTGTCACTTTGTTAACATCATGGGCTAAAGGATCTCGTCATATGCCGCTCGCAGTTCCAATGATATGGGCCGAACCGAAAGACCATGTATCAGATTGTTATTTCTGCCAAACTTCTATAAAAGGTCAACGAAATGTTCTTCACACTCCTTTAATAAATCCTGAAGATGTATTGCTCCATTGCATATCAAACTCGGACTAATGAAAAATTTTGTCAAAGCTATGGATAAAAATGGAGATGGTTTTTGTTACTTGAAACAAAAATTCCCAAAAATCAATGATGCCAAAATAAAAGAAGGAATATTTCTAGGGCCACAAATAAGAGACCTACTGGCTGATGAAGAGTTTGAACAAAAACTTAATCCGATCGAAAAATCCGCATGGACATGTTTTCGAAATATTGTTCGTAATTTTCTTGGAAACCACAGGACCGAAAACTATGAAGAGTTAGTCAACAACCTCTTAGCGGCTTACAAGGACATGGGATGCAATATGTCGATCAAGGTTCACTTTTACACTCGCATTTGGATTTTTTTTCTCAAAATTTGGGAGCCGTTAGCGACGAACACGGTGAGCGGTTCCATCAGGACATATCCAACATGGAAAAAAGGTACCAAGGCAAGTGGAGTCCGAACATGTTAGCTGACTACTGCTGGACACTCAGAAAGGATGTACCTGACGCTAAATATTCTCGAAAATCCTGAATAAATATAAATATAAGTTATTTTTTCTTCATTTGAAACATTTTTTTACCGTTTTTACTTAAAAAAAGATTAAATGCTGTTGCAAAACAACTGAGGGTGATTGAAATTTTCTAAAAATGCAGATTAGTTACAGACTAGTTGTAGATACAAAATAACCCATTCAATTACATTTAACTTTCATTAAGGTCATTTTTGTCTATCAGTGTTATTGGTAGCCCGTGGTGTACCCATATAGTACACCACGGACTACCTACAGTAATACTGTATACATAAAGTATATTATACTAATCTAAATAAATATATACATATATAATAATAAACATGAAGCAGGAGCAAAGAAAATATAATGATGATGTTTAAGGAGAGAGGAAGTGCATTTTTACCCGTAATTTTTAAATGTGGACAAAGTTTATCTTGGAGATCATCCTTGAGCTGCCAACGACAATGAGTTGAGTCTTCGATGGGTTAACCTGCAACCCATGCGTCTCACTCCACTCTCAGATTGAAACCAAATCCTTGTTGATAATATGAATGGCATCAGCCAAATTCGAGTAGTCAGCTTGCTTATAAAGCAAATCGTCTGCATAAAGGTGGTAGGAAAAAAGAAGTTTTTTTGTTTATTAGAGTACTACAAGCGCTCCGCATTTCATCCGCATAAGTACTGGGCCTTTTTGGCGCAGCCGTGAGGCACACTTTCCTCCTAATTTCTTACATCGGACTTTGCACTTTTTATTTTTATCTTATTTTTTATTCTGATGTACGACTAATATCTAACTACCTGGTGTATTGTGTGTCTCTTAGTCTGTGCTAAATAAATGTATTTTCTTTCTTTCTTTCTTAAGTATCGAACCCGTGGGAATATCGGGATAAAAAGTATCCTATGTGTTAATCCAGGGTGTCAGCTACCTCCATACAACATTTTCTCAAAATTGGTCCAGCCGTTTGTGCGTGAAGAAGTAACAAACATACAAACACTCTCACAAACTTTCGCCTTTATAATATTAGTGAGAATTATGTAGTATATAAGTTAGGTTTTATATCCACGTGTACCTAAGATTGCAAATATTTGTATGCCGCTTTTAGCGGCGGATGTATCCTGAACTTATCTATTATATACTAACCAACTTTGTACCTACCATATCCGACGAAAAAAAATCTAGAATAGAGTAGAATAGAATACTCTTTATTATTTACACCATATTAAATTACAGACATAAATATAGAAACTGTACAAAGGGTGACACAATGGGCGTACTTTTCGCTAAGAGCGATCTTTTAAAGAAGACCTTGGGATGGATTTAAAAAGGGGAAGGACAGACAAATACTGTAGGTAGTACGTGGTGTCCTATGTCTTCTTTGTCTAATATTGCTTCGATAATAATATTTTCGTAAGACCATAAAATATAAATATATCAATACTTTAGGATAAAATAGCTTCTGAATCTCCGTATGCGTAAGGTACCTATCCTGAATGTATTTTTACTGATCTCATTTCCTATACCTTAGCCATCTTAAAAGATGTAGAGTTTAACGTTGATATTCCGTTATCGGAAACCACACATCCTTCTCGTTGCAAGAAACTAGCCCAAGGCCTTGCAAGCCGGCCGGTCCATCGATACTAAATCATAATTTACTCGCGATTTCATCAATATAGGTATATCTATGTAAAGATAGTGTAATTTAACTGAGTTTAATTTATGGGAAATTACAACTATCTACTATAGTCGGACTTTTAATTAGCTGCAATAAAATGACAGCTTACTTGTTACCACTTTTTAACGAAATTTAAATAGTGATGTGACAAAATAATCCATTCATGCGAGTAACATTCAGTTCAAAATCGATCCATGTTAAATTGATTTGATAAAAGAGGATATTATTAGAAGTTGATATTTATAATGAAATTATAGAGATTACAGTAAGAAGTGTCATTTTACTGCAGATAATTAAAAGTCACGTGAATTTTGAATTTTCTCCTACAAATGCCAACACCCACCACTATAAAATGAAAATGTATGTTAATAATCTTAATTACTTAAGTTATTATAATTAATTTCGATGCATCGCCTAGTTCTGATCTAAATCAGAACTTCGGATCAACATCTTGGATTCTGATCGGACGCACTGCAGAACCGCTCTAAGAGTATTAATTATATTGTGCTGCTTTTAGCGGACATTTTCCACGAAGTAATAAGCCAAGCGTATAATTCTTTTCTATCGCTGGCAAGCATAATTATTGTATAAAGTAATATAAGTATTTTGTATTAAATTCAGTGCTAGTTTGTGATGAATTTGTAGCACACCATTATCTTTATTTAGATGGCAAATTTAACAACCGTTTCACCATTTTAATTAAAGCCTGGTCAATGTTTATTTCAGTTTCAATGTTGAAGTCTTCTGTAGCATGAATAAATTAAAAATACTGTTCTTGATTGGTAATTTGAAAAATTTTATTATTCTAACATATTACTATATTTCCTGGTTTAATCGTGTTGTTGCTTTTAGGTGTTTGTTTTCTGCAATGCAAAGGGAGAGAGCCATTTAAGCCGACCCATGGATCTGTTAATTTTCTAGTAAGTTTTATCTCGCCCGTCTCTTTAGGTAGGTACTTACATCGCGTCGTCTCTAAAATCACGAAGTATTAGATTCAATAAATGCTACATGGTATACCTATTCTTTGACAATAATTTGAGAAATTACTCTGCTTGCAATACTTGCAATCATAAACAATTGAGGTGATAGACACCAGACTAAGTAAATATAAAAATATTTTTACATTGAGTAATCACTAGATAACTGAATCAAGAATCCCTATATCACTCACTGGTTAGTTTCCCTCACCTCACTCGTCAGTTTATTTAATTCACCAGTTTCGTTTTATTAGGGTTCCGTACCAAAATGGTAAAACGGAACCCTTATGGTGAGACTCAGTCTGTCTGTCTATCACAGCTGGATATCTCAAGAACTACTAATGCTATCAATTTGGAATAGTTTAAGATGACGTTTGCCCAACTATTTTGCAAATAAGAAAGAAATAATATATGTATATTTTTTGCAACAGGAACTGAAACGGGGTCTGAAAAATTCGAAGTGGGGCTACTAGTTCATGTGGGGTATCATATGAAACAGCGCAGTTTGCACATTCTCTAATTTTTTATCTTTTTTTAGTTTTCGCCTTTTGAAGAAAAATATAAAAAAAATACCGTTGCCCCCCTTATCGTATTGGAAATTATTCTATGTGATAGAAAATTATGTAAAGATTACAGGAAAAATAAAACGAAGTTTCTAAATAGCACGCTTTTTCAGAAATCATCAACAAAAGTTACATTAGTTCCACTATCGGTCAAGAGACGGCAACAATTTAAAAACATTATGATGTTACGGGACCCTCGGTGCGCGAGTCCGACTCGCTCTTGCCCTGTTTTTTAGTCAGTTTCGCTGATTGGTCAGTTTTGTGGAATAGACAGTTGCGTCAACTCGACAGTAGTGTTCGCCAGTTTCCTTGATCGTCTAATCCGCAAAACTGACTAAACGACGAAGCTGGCGGGAAACTGACTGACCCGTGATAAGCGGACTCACTAACTTCGCTTACTACAGGTATATTTCCCGTCCCGGTACCGAGGACTGTGCGTCGGTACCCTAGTGTCCCGGGTGGCTGTGATAACGGCAGCCGTGTGCGTCACCAACCCTAGGGCAGACGTGACAGACACGCGAGCTATCAACGTTGTGGTCGGCGCCACGTACAGGCACCCGCGCCGAGGCATTAGAGTGCAGGTCACTAAGCTACTTATACCTAACA
Organism: Luperina nickerlii; assembly: GCA_963855955.1. Lineage (NCBI taxonomy): Eukaryota > Metazoa > Arthropoda > Insecta > Lepidoptera > Noctuidae > Luperina > Luperina nickerlii. The sequence goes on from OY979662.1 coordinate 9,432,184, forward strand.
GTAAGTACCTATTAAGTTTATGGGAGCACTGACTCAGACTTTATCTAACACTGTACCTACCATGCTAACAGACAGGTGTTCACTTGTCAATTAGTACTGGACTGGCTGGAAGCAATGCGAAGTTTAGACTTAAGACTATTACAGTAGAGTTAGAGAAGTCCTAACATATATTAAATATATCCAGAAGAATTTAGTTCAGTGAATAGGTATGTTTGCCAAGCGTGGTTACACTAGCTAGCTTAGGTAATTTTCAGGTTTATATTGTAACAATTAAGTAATGGCAAGAAGGTACCTACATCAAAATCAAAATGCAATTCATAACTAACGAAAGACGAATCACTATGCTCAAGATTCATGATAATTTACAGCGCTATTCTTGTTTTGCAGTCTCCAAGTTCGACTCTGGTAACCGAGGTTATTTGATGTCCAAGTCTGTAGCAATTATGTTACTTAAGCGAAAAGTTCCTGACATGTTAACGGAAGTACCTTTGAGAGCCATCGAAATAGATTGGAAGGGCTTTGAAAAAGTAGCTCTGCAAGAGGAATGCCTTACCACCGGTTGGCATTTCTTCTATAGAGGGGTAACTATATATTAAAATACTTTAATCTCGATCTCAAAATGGCGACTCAGCCTTGTACAACAACAGCCCAAGTTTAAGTAAAGCAAAGTAGCTTGGATATTCCTAAAATTATATGGGTACCCAATGAAATCCGTATACTATCTTAACAAAATATAGAAGTAATGTTTTTCATAATCAAATACCGACTGACTCCTTGCCAATTCAAAAGCCAAAGTAAAACCGGCGGCACGGTTGGCGCAGTGGTTAAGCGATTGACTGCTGCGTTGCGTGTCGCGGGTTCGATTCCCGCACGGAACAAATATTTGTATGACCTACAAGTAGTTGTTCCGGGTCTGGCTGTTTGTGTATGTGAGTTTAAATGTTTGTAAACGCACCCACAATACAGGAGAAATTCCTAGTGTGGGGCAACGTTTTTAAATAAAAGAAAAGAAAAAGAAAGAAAACCAAAGCCAAACCAACACGTAATGGTGAAGATTCACGACAAGATTTCGATGCAGCTAGGTATATTATGGGCTAGGATTATTGAAATATCAACGAAAAGTAAAATTGAACGCCGCTTTCCAAAAAGTTCACAAAGTAGTCAAAGTATAGTCAACAAAAACATTGGCAAAGCTTATAATAAACGGTACCTATATTTAAACCAGCAACTTCCCCATACCAAACTCGATGCACATGTTTTAATTTAACATTTGCTGTGCACATGTGACGTTTCTTTTTCTTTTCTTCGTAAAGAAAAGGACAAAATATATGTGGAGTCCATGTGTGATCTCTTGTGCCCTATTAACGGTGTTAAGTTCGAAGCTTTTAACAAAAGTCTCCGTTGTGTAGAGTTCGGTTGAAGTTCGAATAATGTCAAGTTTCGCCTTTAAGCTCGTCGTGCACAATACAAAACTTCGAAAACTTTTTGCTGCAAACATTCCAACTTCCTGCATCCAACTTTATGCATATTTGAATAAAAATAAAGAAGTTGAAAGTAAATGTCGCGAATTCACAATGTTTCACAACCGAAGTTTCAGTTGGTTTAGTAGGTTTATTTCAGGAAATATGTTCTGTATAATGTTAATAAGACTTGTTTTTATTGGCTAGTTAGGTACCTATTGGTACCAAAATTCTTAGTAAAATTAAAACGAATAAAAAATTACACGATATATGCTACGAGCCCCGATGCAAAATAGTTCGTCTAGTGCGAAATTTTCTCTGTGAGATTTTTTCTAACTTCATTATTTTTGTATATCTATATAAAATATTAATCTGTTCTACTATCACATGTCGCGTTACTTATGCCATTTTTTTATTATGAACCAATAACCTATTTTAGCTTTTTAAATTTATACATATCCTGTTTTAAATTCGAAGAAGTTACAAGCAAAATAGTTCGTCTAATTGTTAATCGATGCAAAAGAGTTAGTTTATCGGTGAGTTAAATAAGGTTACCTATTCCTTCTTTGTACAATTATGTTGCATAATTTAAATTTGTAAAAGTAATTCTGTGTCATTTGTCAAGTGAGACAGTATAAATTCTGAAAATTTCAGATTTTTTAATTAGTTTTCAAATAACAATGGGTCGCGTCGTGGCAAACCCGTGTGAAGAGCTTCGAAAGCGAATAGTTTGTGGGGTCGATGCTGGCAAATCAAGTTACCAAATATCTAAAGACTTGATACTTCCCAGAACTACAGTCCAATCTATCATTCAGCACTATAAAAAGAATAGAACGACTTCTTGTTTGAAGAAAACTGGTCGACCACGCATCACAAGTGCAGTAGAAAACAGAATCCTGAAGAAAATTATCAAAAGTAATCGTCGTGCTGGAGAACTCACGGTGCAATGGAAGGACATGATTCACAAAGACGTCTCAGTTGATACTTGCAAAAGAGTCCTAAAAAGAATGGGTTACGGATTTTACACCGCTAAGGAGAAACCACTTTTGACTGCTGTACAAAAGAAAAAGAGGTTGAAGTTTACTCGTGATCATTTAATTTGGACTTCCGATCAGTGGCGTAGTATCATTTGGAGTGACGAGTCCAAATTTGAAGAAACAGTCGGCGATGAATGGAAAAAAGTGATTCGGAACAAAAATGAAGCATTTCATACTGATTGTCTCAAACGCAAAGTGAAGTTTCCGGCGTCTCTTATGATATGGGGCTGCATGTCTGCACAAGGTGTTGGTGGTATGCAGTTTGTGGATGGTTCTATCAATGCTGCAAGGTGTCAAAACCTTTTGGAAGAGAATTTACTACCCTTTATTCCGTCATTTAAGCATCAAGATTCCTCCATTTTTCAACAGGATGGTGCTTCCTGCCATACTGCAAGGACAACAAAGACGTGGCTACTGGCGAAAAGCATCCCTACAATCGAATGGCCATCTAACAGCCCGGACTTGTCGCCGATCGAAACCCTATGGTTTTACAATGAAAAAAGTTCTCCGTAAAAATCCATCAAGATCGAAGAGCGATTTAAAGGCTAAACTCTTGGCTGTCTGGGAGTCAATTACGAATGAGGAGTGTGCAGCGTTGGTTGCAACCATGCCTCTTCGCATTAAAGCTGTCATTGAGAGCAAAAGCGACACAACTAAGTGGTAGACGAACTATTTTGCGTAAGTGACAAGGGTAGATGAATACTTTTGCGTTATGTTTTTTAGAATATTTTTTTTAATTTGTTATGTTATGAAAATCATGAAAGAATTTCAGTTATGTTAAAATAAACTTTAAAATGTTCCTCAAATTGTGGTTTACTTTTTATTAAACGTTCTTAATTATTTTACCAATAAATACTTTCTATATTTTACGCTTTACACTATTTTCCATACTTGACGAACTATTTTGCATCAGGGCTTGTAAATGATTACAGACAAAGATGGTGGCGGTAGGGTAATTGGTGGTGCTGGTGGCCTAATAAATGTTCGTCATTTCAGGACAGAATTTACCCTGTGGACAAGTTCCTTCTTCAACGGAACTTAAGAGTCCAGTTCGTGGATGTAGTAAAGAAGAACCTGTGGTGTGAAGCTTTGACCATTAAATTTCAGAAAGCTCTGATTAACCTGGGATTCCATGGAATGATTGAAAAAGAGGCCAGTATCTGCATCAGAGACGTAAGTCTAATTCTTGTTAAAACTAACGGACAGTTGGACGTAGTTCTGCCATAATGTATACCTAGGGGTAGTACGGACGCCAGCACATCAACCTACCACAATCTGTCAGATTTCTTTAATAGATTTTCAACTTTATCGCTAAAGCATACGGTTCAAAACTGATTGGGAAAATCTGACAGATTGTGGTAGGTTCATGTGCTGGCGTCTGTACGTCCGTTAGTCGTAGTATAGGTGGTACCTATAGTACCCATCGACATTACCATGTTTCCGAGAAAAAACCCGTTTTAAGTTTGACATTGCGCTTGTTCTGTTTCCAATAACCTAATAAAAACACATTTATGTACTTTATTCTTAACATTTTAACCGCGTGACTAAATTCTTCCACAGAAACTTCACAAAAAAGCTTTCCAAAGCAATACAAATGAGTAGGTACTTTTCGGGACATTTTTGGGTGAAATTGGAGTTCGAACCAACGAAACGCGAAAAACAAAATGCTTCATACTTGTTAGGTATACATAACAGCCTATAATGTTCCCACTGCTGGGACACAGGCCTCAGTGAGAGGGAGTGGACCGTAATCCACCGTCCTTACACTTGTTAAGTAGTACTAAAGTATTGTATGTGTTTTCGTTTGGAGTAATCCATTTTTATGATCTTTCTAGCATGTAATTAAACTGAAGTTTAGCAATTTGGCGTAGTGAATTAAATTTTGTTTGTAGATTTGTATCTACTGATTAAGATGCCATCAAAAACATAACTTGTAAAAAAAGCCAAGTCTCGCAACTCAGTTCTTCTACCGTAAACAGTTGTGAGATCCATGTAATACCAAGTCGGTTAATGCACTGACTGCAATGACTTGGCAATCGCACTAAACAATCTAACTTTATTAAGTTAGATAAGTCACAAGTAATACATATTATATTTAATATGTATTACTTGTGAGATACATTGTGTTTTCATGCTCAAAGATTTTTAATATTGAAATGGTCATTTTTAACATAATCCGTTGACCATTTTTCAAGTTACCTTTGAACATAATTACCTATATCTAGGCACCTATCTACACCTATTATTCCATTATATTATACATATACACTGATTCATTCACTGCAGATGTAACTTTGCAATCCTGTATATTTATATGGCATTACAAAGTTATTTATGTCGTTGGTGTATCTAGAAAAGTGGAACAAAATTTCAAAATATTTTAGTTTTCCTCGATTTATACACTAAACACTAACTGTATTCTAATTTTGAAACTTCTATGTCTGCTAGAAGTACCTTAGAGTTTTAATGATCGGTCAGTCAGTCAGTGAGTGAGTGAGTGACAAAATTAAGAAACTTTAACTTGTTATAATTCTTAAACTACTTGTTCAAATTGAATGAAATTTGAAATATACCGTGTTTATACAATGCCTGCTTGGTTACTAAAAATTCAGGCTTCTAGTTTTATCCATAACGAAGTTAAAGGTCGATACGGAAGTGCCGCTTTTTGCTCGACTTGGTGGGAGCACTGCCGTGCCCCCAGATATTGGTAGAACTAACTCTAATTATGTAAATTAGATACGTAAGGAGTTAAGGACCTATCACGTTTATGTGTTATATGAAGAAAGGATTAGATTAGATACCTGTATTCATTATTTTCTTTTCTTATAATTAAATTAATCGTTCTGCCTAGACACTACTAATTCCCAGAAATGAGTCTAAAAAGTAAATATCAAGACCTTCGTATGGCAACCCGTTTGTGGCGTGTCCTAAAATTCGCGTAATAGTAGGTAGGTAGGTACCTCCTGATTGTTGATTTGTGTATGACATAAATCTATGTACAGACGCCAGCGCATCAAGATACCCGAAACTGTAAAATTTTCCCAATCAACCTTGAACCTTATGCTTTAGCGATAAAGTTGAAAATCTATTAAATAAATTTGACAGATTTTAGTAGCTTGATGTGCTGGCGTCTGTACTAAATTACCTTCGTTTGAAAGTAGATACCCGATGAATACTTATCAGTAAACATAAACTGTCCACCTGCCTATACTTAGATAGAATACTTACCTAATTATTATTTATTTTAATACTTTAGGTTCCTACTTCCTCAGCCCTCATGTGAACTTCCTCGAGAATCTCATTAAATTTAAAAACATAAGTATGTATTTACGAGTAGGTACTTATTCATATTTTATCTTACAGCCTGACCGAACAGCTCAGCCGTGTCACGTAAGTTATCTGTACCAATAATAAATGATTAGATCAAGCTCGTCAAATAGGTACCTAGGTAGCTAAGCAAAACTTAATTATTTCGTTCGTCGGTTTCGCCCTATTCAGTGGGTTTTTGGAAAGGTTTCGCCCTATGCGGTGGGTTTTTGGAAAGGCTACCGACTACCTTCTCGCGATCCTCCCAGAGACGAATTTCTCCTAGTAACTTGCAGCATTGTTCTCAAACTAAAACCAGCGGGATAATTGCGTACACTAACAGTATTGCCAATGGCTTTTATTTTGACAGTTCAACAACATTCATTGCGTTATCTACGTTGTTGAGCAGACAATTTTTCCGAACATATGAAGCAATGGATTCGCAATATCCTTAAAAATGTCCTTAGCAATATTCAGACTGTGATTAATAGTGTTACGCAATTTGGGTGCGAGTATGTCTTGGCTCAAAATTCTTTGCCGTTTTTTTGTATCCAGGGCATGTATGGCGCTCCGCTAATCTGTCGTGGCATAGCTGTAGGACTGATGATGGCTCCAGATGGTCAGTGGTCCAACTGTACAGGTTATAGTAACATGATTCACCTCTTTTCAAGTGATTTCCTCAGTGCCTTCATGTCATGCGTCAGCAGGTAATATGGTTCGTCTTTTGGTTCTTAACAAAGTATAAGACACATGGCCGTTTTCACCATCGTACCCTCAACCACCCCTTATCTAAGGGTCTCTTAACATAAGTGACTCCTTAAATCAGCCCCTTACCTAAGTTTGTTTTCACCAGATTAGGGAATACTTATGTAAGGGCCACTTACTTAAGTGACAGTTTCTTTTTTTAATGTAAAATAATACGACAAAATACAAAGACGACATAAAATAAAGATGATTACATTTAAAATACATAAAATAACACCAATTTTTATATTAAATTACTGACTAATGCGGAATGCTATTGCCATCTAAAAAAAATATGTGTTGAAATAATGACAACTTGACAGATGACAGCGCGCCTGCGCATTTGTACGTTATTGTTCGCGTGTGATTATTTCATCGTATTTTAATAAATTCATTATATATTACATCTCCACATTTATTGATTCCTCCCATATCAGCCACTGCGAGTAGATGATTTCCAGTTGCAAAAAACCTCAAAGTACATAACAACTGATTAATTGGAGGTACTGACTTATTCCTGCAAATATTAAAAAAATAAATTTAGGCAAGTAAGTACTTATATTCTTTGACAGTTCCCAGATAACTATTGGTATATAGGTACCTAATCAGCAGTGCAGTAGGTACCTAATTAGACAAGTGAGGGTTAAAACACAAAATAAGAAAATCAAATTAAATACCTAAGTTTAAAAAATCATACCTGTCATCTGTATATTCTATAAAGTGTTCTATTCTTTCTAACAAAAATAACACACTGTCCTTGGATAACCTAAATCTTTTGAAGAAGTCCTGATTTATCATATTTCGTGAAACTTTGATTCGTAACTAAATCCACAGTTTCGATAGCTTCTAAACTCTCAATAAAATCTTCCATTTCGTAGCAATTATGAACGTTCAACAACAAAACAAACTGTCACTTAGCGCTAAGATTCCGAATATCGGGTCCCTATAATTAAGGGATTCCTTAGAACCATAAGTGTCCCTTAAGTGATGGTGAAAACGAAACTAACACTTAAAATTTCTTAAGGGCCTCCCTAAATTTAGGGAATGATGGTGAAAACGGGCATAAGGCCGAGATCTACCGATAGGTAAGTACTTAAATGTTACTTAGCACGAACTTTGGCTAAGCGTTATTCCCGTCACTATCGCAGAAATGTCATACTACAAGTGCAAGTTAAAGACAGGTACATGTCAAAGGCAAAGTACGCGCCAAGTAACGTTTATAGATGTCGGCCTTAGATATAGGTACTTACCTATCTTTATTGGAAAGATGCCATTGCGCAATTTTTATAAAGAAAGAAAAAACGTTTTTTTTTTTGCGGCAAACATGACGCATCAAAGGAACACAAACAAAAAAGTAACAAGTTGGGAGAAAACATGCGTCGCATCCACGCAAAACGGCTATAACTCTAATTAGTAAGATGGATCAAAATAATTACGCATTATAATCGCCACAACTAGTAGGCACATATATATTTAATCTAATACCTACACAAGGACACATGTACTTATGTACTAGAAACCCTCAACAGTCAGCTCCACCACCTTTATAAAAAAGCTACACTTTCCTGTATTAAGTATCATATAACTTGACTTCTGCTCTCTTACTCGTATAAACCAAAATTGAAACTTTAGAATGACAAGTTTCATTCATCAGGAGTTGCTGCTGTTATTTACTCGTTTTTCAAACCGTGAGAGGAATGAATAAACATGCGTCTGTGTGTATTGTACCTTATAGGTATTGTAGGTACAGTCATCGCACAGAAAGCACCTACGTATGTCACTTTCATGTAGTTACCTACTTACAATAAAGGTTCTACGACCGTGCTTCTGAACATCATATAATGCACTTTTCTAGGCCACTTTCCGACATGACTATTTTCGATATTCAGAAACGAAACTGCTTTAAAGTCTAATTTAGGTACACGGAGCGATTTAATTGCCTGTTGGCATATCATAAGTTAAAACAACAATAAAAGTTGCACCGCCTAACTAAACACGTCTTCTATTTTATTGTATGCCACAGGCAAGAAAACACACAGTTTCATATTTTATGAAACTATAGTTTTCAATGGACTGGCAACACAGTCTGACCCATAATATATGACGATGATTCAGACAGAAGCCGCATTAGAAATTAACGTATTCTCGACACACGACAGACACGCAACTCATTAAAAATTGTCCCTATAGCAATTTTTTTATTTGCTTCACCGTTGGTGCACAACTCTGTGTTTTGTACATACTAGGAGTCAGTTCGTTTTTCAAGTTAAAATAAATACTTTATAACTAGTCTAAGTTGCGAGCGGTAAACTCAATGGCACTGACAATATTTTTTTTAAGAAAATTATTGAGAACTTGATTTCTAGGTCTATTTCTCTCAGGTTTAAGTACCTAAGGTGAAACCGTTATAGGTTAATATTTTTTTACTATTTAAGCCTTTTTGAACCGGAAGAGAAGAAACCTTGGACGACAATGAAAAAGTCAATGTATGAAGATATTCAAGCGGAGACTTACGACTACGTTCCTGAGTTTTACGACAAAGTGACTAGTTCCAGTGCATCTACAGATGATGCACTCTAAATACTTTTAATCCTTCGCGTCTGCGAAGAAAACAAGATCTACCTACCTACTTACTACTACTAGTAGAGGATGTGTCAATACTTATTGTTTATTTTTATCAAAATAAAGTACCTAGATATTCCAGGATATTTACTAAACGGGTAAATAATAAAATATTAGAGCATATTGAAACTAAGTAATAAACATTATGTAAGTACCTACTTAATTCTTTAAACTTAATAGCAGTTTAATTTTTCAAGTGATCACAATTTTCATTTGGCGAATGCATACAATAAATACGCTCTTGTTAAAAACTAAAATTGCATCAATGATTTATTAAAGTTCTTTTAAGGTTCCGTACCAAAATGGTAAAAAAGAACCCTTATGGTGCGACTCAGTCTGTCTGTCTGTCCGTCTAACACAGCTGGATATCTTTTTTTCGAGACTTTTGATGAAAAATGTAAAAAAGATTCCCGTAACCCGGGGGGGTTACGGGAGTCTTTTCTCCGAATCCCCTTATCTCCGAAGTTTGCATAGAGAAAAATCTGAAATCATTCTATGTGATAGAAGTTTATGTAAAGATTAAAGGAAAAATAAAACGAGGTCTCTAAATAGCACTCTTTTTCAGAAATCATCAACAAAATTTACATTAGTTCCACTATCGGTTAAGAGATGGCACTGACCTAACCTAAAACTGCAATATTCTATACCGCAGCGTGCAGTGTTAAAATTCTCTGACGAATATAGGCCTCGCCGATGAAAATTAAAAAACACCAATATCTGCCGCGTGACACTTTGAGCATTTTACCAATTAGGTCATCCACGCTGTTAGCATCCTGTCGGTAGGTACACCGCTATTATATAGCACGTGACCAGGCCCCTCTTTTCCATTGGGCACTCTGGGCAAGTGCCCAGGGCCCCGAGATCTTCGGGGGCCCCGGCCTGCTCTCATAAAAAAACATTCTTTGCAGCCGCCATTCCATTCTTCGCATTATTAGTACCCGATTCAATCCATACTTCCATTCTAATATTATAAATGCGAAGGTGTGTCTGTCTGTCGTTACCTCTTCACGCTTAAACCGCTGAACCGATTTAAATGAAATTTGGTATACATATAGTTTGAGACCCGGGAAAGGATATAGAATAGTTTTTATCTCGACATTCCCATGAAATCGACACTTATTGCGGGTGAAACAGCGGGGCGCCGCTAGTGAAAAACTAAGTGATTTGCAGTGCGTTTTACAATGAGTTTCTAGCCCCCCAGTTATGAAATATTAGTAGTATGTTTCTCTTATTGTCTCTTATATCCTCAGGGGCCCCGTGATCCTTATGTGCCCGGGGCCTCCAATAGGTTGAAGACGGCCCTGCACGTGACGTGTAAATACAGTGGCGGATCCAGCGGGAGGGCAAAATTTCTAAGGGGGTTTAACCCCCCAAAAGCATCTGAGTTCTTCCGTGGCAAATTAATCTTAAAGTAAACTTGATATTACTCTAATTAAACTTTTACCAAGCACTAGACTACCGAAGGTACAATTAATTAAAACCATCCCAAACGATAATCTTGGATCCGCCACTGGCAGATACACTATATAAACAAGGGTCTCCTGAAAAATAGTATTTGATTATTTATAACCTATTTCTAATTCGTACAAGAACATAGATAAAACGGTTTATTTTCTATAATCACGGGTTTTAGGACACCCACAGGATAAGATAACCCTTTCCGCCTACCCTAGGCACAGGAAGAAGGTACAGATGCAATTTTTTACCCTAAATCCAGGACTCTGTTTCAAGCTAGAGCTAGAACCATCTATTAACCATGTTTCGAAATACCGCCAAATAGTGCCCAGTGCGAGTAGGTAAAGGTTGAATCCGCGACTTGTTTGTAGTCTAAGTTTCCTTGCACAGATGGAGCTAAGCTACATACGGCACACAATAATTCAATAGCGCTAAGGTAGCCCGCGAATTTCAAATTTTCTTCAGTTTTTTGCAATTTGCTGGTCAGTATTAAGTTGCACGTTGATTAAAATATGATTCGCGGCCATAACAAATATGTATTTACATAATCATAATCATTGAAATCAGTAATATAACTTGTTAGGTTAGTATAATATAATAAGTTGTGTTGATGACTTTAATGATTATAATTTTGTAAATACATATTTGTTACGACCGCAAATCATATTTTAATCAACGTACACCTTAATACAGACCAGCATATTAAAAAAAAATAATAATTTCGCGGGCTGCCCTGGCGCTTTCGCCTTAATCTTTATAACGGCGGCTGCTTTGCCCGAAGGGCTAGGGTACCTACAGCTACTACACCACCTAGTTATAGGGGTGTGGTACTTCCTGGCCGCGCCACAGTGGAAAATCAAAGAAACACGTTTCTAGATAAATTGTACCCTTTATGTACTTTAAGGTACATGTAGTGAAAAAAATTGTACCTCAAAGAATTATGAAATATAATGAAGTTTTGGTGGCGCGGCTGGGGAGTATACTTCCTGGCCGCGCCACCATGGTTTTTGTAAACTATTAGGCGTACCCGGACATAGTGTACACTAAAGAATTGTACCAAAATTGTACTTTTCCGTACGCTATAAAGAGATTCAAAAATTTTATTACTTTAGAAATTATAGCCTTGTGTTGGTGGCGCGGCTGGGGAGTATACTTCCTGGCCGCGCCACCATGGTTTTTGTAAACTATTAGGCGTACCCGGACATAGTGTACACTAAAGAATTGTACCAAAATTGTACTTTTCCGTACGCTATAAAGAGATTCAAAAATTTTATTACTTTAGAAATTATAGCCTTGTGTTGGTGGCGCGGCTGGGGAGTATACTTCCTGGCCGCGCCACCATGGTTTTTGTAAACTATTAGGCGTACCCGGACATAGTGTACACTAAAGAATTGTACCAAAATTGTACTTGTCCGTACGCTATAAAGAGATTCAAAAATTTTATTACTTTAGAAATTATAGCCTTGTGTTGGTGGCGCGGCTGGGAAGTATACTTCCTGGCCGCGCCACCATGGTTTTTGTAAACTATTAGGCGTACCCGGACATAGTGTACACTAAAGAATTGTACCAAAATTGTACTACCCAAAAACATAATAATATTACGGAATACTGTAATATATTAAGAGAAAACATCAAAACAAACTTAAGCGCATCAGCAGATTTGTTGATCTTTGTACCTACTGGATGTGGCCTCCAAATTAGAAGTACGTAGGTACTGGAATTATCTCGGTGGGATGGTTGTATAACTTGCGCAGAAGGGCGAGAAATAAGCAACACAATACGAATCGATATGCATAACAAGAAAAATTTACCTTCAGGAACAAGATAAGAACTTGGTAGGTACTTAGGTATTAGGGACGGTTAGAAACGAAAATCGTCAACATTGTTACTTTTACGTGTCAATAACTATGATTTCAAAAACTGAAATGTTGATCTACTTCGTCGTTAACTATATCTACCTACAGTACAAAAAGTTAATCAAAAAAGTTTAGGTACCTAACGAAACTATGATACAAAACATATAAGTCTGAACCTGCTTTATATACATTGGCCTCCAAAAGCTAGTTGGCATTTTTACACTGCAGCTGTTACACACCACATTAAGATTTAAAATTCTAGTTCCAAATGTTGGAACTGTACACTATAACGTTGTTATCTACCTACTAATAATTCAACCTATGACTTACCATAAAAAGTAATCAAGTAATCCCACAGGATTACCTGATTAATTTTGTACCTACATATTTTAAATCATAATGTGGCATGGCATCACAGCTGAAGTGGAAAAATGTCAACTAACTTTAGGAGGCCACTGTATATTATTATACGTATCTACCGATAGGTAATCAGTCGGATTATTAATAGAAACAGCATGGTATTTTTAACGTTTTGACTTTCACCAAATTCAAGAAACATGAATGTATCACATGAACATTTGGTGGCCCTGAAAAGGGCCGTTTGTTTTTGTCCTGCCTGCCATCATACGTATTTAATTTATTGTGTATATAATACAATGCACCATTATATTTTGTGTACGTTTTAGTAGGTACTGTTACCGTGTTGTTTAGGTCATCATAGCATTCCCATCTGCCATTACGCCTACTCAATGCTCTGTAGTGGCACATATTAGGTAAATACTCTATGACTGACACCAAAGCATATGTTTTTTGCTGTAAAGTTAAACTGTTTGGAATATCATTTGTATCAATCAAATCTATATCATCTAACTCAAATATCAGAATTTCGTTTAAATTATAGCTAATGATATGTGTGTATGTACACACAGCGTCAGTATGTGCTAACCCCTCAAGTTTTAAAATGTTACACATTAAATCCCTTACAAATAATCTAAAGAATACTTCAAATAGAACCAATTGTTTCGACTCAGATTCGAACTATCGCATCACCGAACGTCGTCATACTCATACCGGCAGTTTGAAGAACTAGCCAGCGAGCCCATATGAATTGCGTTGAAATTGTTTTCTACTATGGTCTGAGTCATTTTATCTTTAGGTGGGATGTCTAATCGATAGATGTTATAATTTGAGGGTATCCATTAATTTTACTTACTTACGTTGTCTTTATAAAATTAATCCATACCCTCAAGTTATAACTACAACGTTTGATGTATACGTTCACTTAAAACGGCGAAGAGTAAACGACTACGATTTATCCATTAATTTTTAAAATGATTTATGATTTTATGAGAACTAAAATAGTTGTTCTGTGTGAACAAAATGTGAGCATAAAAGGAATTGCGAGACAGCTTGGCATAGCAGTAAGTTCATTATAATATTAATTGTGTTCTCCGATTTTTTTCTTGTTGAGCTATTTGCGGTATCTTGTGTGTGGTATTTAATAACTTATTTATAACCATTTTTTTCTATACAGAGACAAACAGTGCGCTTATGGGTGCGCAGATTTCAAGAAACCGGCGATGTTAAGACAATGTCCATGGGTCGGAGAACTACTGGGATCTATACGGACCAATCTGAACATCATCGGGATATTGTTAAGGTTCACACTACACCGCCGTTTACATCCACTCGTTACAGTTCGCAACGGCATGGAATATCTCTGTCCACGGTTCGAAGACATTTACACGCAGCGAACATTCACAGTTATCGACCTGCAAAATATGTCTAACAGAAGAACATCGAAGAGAACGATTGCGATTTGCCCAGAAATAGCAGTTATATTAATTAAGTATGACAACAAAATAAACAACGAAGACATTTAACTAATTTGATCCCACTATTTTACTTTGTATAGCAAAATATTCTAAGTAGATATCATGAGCTAATAAGAGATGTTAATTGATTATTATCTATTGATAACATGTTTATTCACTTATTATGCTCATGATTGTAATCCTGCCAAACTAACTTCTAGTTCCTAGACAAGTTGCAAACGCTTCAAAACTTGTCTCTTTCGATGTCACTTGTCAGACTGTCAAATGTCAAATTTGTATACTGAGACGACATGACAGGTCACGTGACATTTCGTTAGGTTATGTCAATCTAAAATATTTCTACCGCTTACTATTTTATCGTTTACGTTAATAGGATGCCACTTGTCTAGGAACCCAATTGTGTCAGTTGGCAAAATAGTATATTATGATAACTGTAAATAAAATTATCAAATCAAAATAAATCTTTGTTGTAAAATAAGATCATAGTTTTGTTAAATAATAGCAATAATAAATATTATTATATGATTATTAAGGTATTTTATTTTTCTTTATTTTTAAATTCTTTATAAATAATTACTAAAACAAAATAAAAAAATATATTAAAATAATAATTATAATGAACAAAAAGCACATTTCGTGCCTATGATTTGAACTTCCACTCATAGGCACGGCAAGCGGTCTTGAAACCTCTAGTCTATTTAGACGATGAATAAAACGTTCGTAAATGTTAACCCTATTATTGCTTGTCGTTTTCGCAATAATAAAAGTATTAACGTTTTATTGAAAAAAACAATAATAAAAACAGAATTTTAAAAAATAAATACTATCTTAAACTTATTTATTCACTAAAACAATAAATTAATTAAAATAAAATGTTTTTGCAAAATACAAAAACCAACTTGGGCCTATCACGGATTTGAACGCACATGTCTTTTGGAGGGGTAATCACTTAATGAAGCTGTGTGTACATAACATATCATTGACGATCTTTCTACAATGCAGATTATTATCTAGCTCTAACATTGAATTTGTTGCTTCTTCAAGAGCTTTGATTCCTTTGTCGGACAGAGTGAGCACGTTTAATGGCATATGTGAACATTTTCTCGGTGTTGAACGATTTTGGCTGCAATTCTGGTTGGTACATCGTTTTTCGGAAATTACGCTAGAATAGTCGTGTATTAATATTTTGTCTAAAACATAAAATACATTAGACATACAGTTCACAATGGTAACATTTCAGTTTTTGAAATCATAATTATTGACACGTAAAAATATAATAATGTTGACGATTTTCGTTGCTGACCGTCCCTGATACCTAAGTACCTACCAAGTTCTTATCTTGTTCCTGAAGGTAAATTTTTCTTGTTATGCATATCGATTCGTATTGTGTTGCTTATTTCTCGCCCTTCTGCGCAAGTTATACAACCATCCCACCGAGATAATTCCAGTACGTACTTCTAATTTGGAGGCCACATCCAGTAGGTACAAAGATCAACAAATCTGCTGATGCGCTTAAGTTTGTTTTGATGTTTTCTCTTAATATATTACAGTATTCCGTAATATTATTATGTTTTTGGGTAGTACAATTTTGGTACAATTCTTTAGTGTACACTATGTCCGGGTACGCCTAATAGTTTACAAAAACCATGGTGGCGCGGCCAGGAAGTATACTTCCCAGCCGCGCCACCAACACAAGGCTATAATTTCTAAAGTAATAAAATTTTTGAATCTCTTTATAGCGTACGGACAAGTACAATTTTGGTACAATTCTTTAGTGTACACTATGTCCGGGTACGCCTAATAGTTTACAAAAACCATGGTGGCGCGGCCAGGAAGTATACTCCCCAGCCGCGCCACCAACACAAGGCTATAATTTCTAAAGTAATAAAGTTTTTGAATCTCTTTATAGCGTACTGAAAAGTACAATTTTGGTACAATTCTTTAGTGTACACTATGTCCGGGTACGCCTAATAGTTTACAAAAACCATGGTGGCGCGGCCAGGAAGTATACTCCCCAGCCGCGCCACCAAAACTTCATTATATTTCATAATTCTTTGAGGTACAATTTTTTTCACTACATGTACCTTAAAGTACATAAAGGGTACAATTTATCTAGAAACGTGTTTCTTTGATTTTCCACTGTGGCGCGGCCAGGAAGTACCACACGTTATAGGGGGCGAGCCTATTGCCATCAACCGGCCACAGTCCAGACTGCTGGCGTTACTGAGAAATTCCTGATGGGAAATACTCAATTACACTTTGCCGGATCTGGGAATGGAATCCACGATCTCATACTCAGCAGCAGTGCTTGCCAACACTATATCAACAAGGCAATCCAATAGTTTGATAGTGTTGTAAATAGATACTTAAGTGTATTTCGGAAAGAGCTTAGATTCTCTTTTTCTATACTGACTTACTTTTTAAAGGTCACTTTAATTCCGCCAAATCTCATTTCCAGAATCGGATAAAGTTGGATCAGTAAGTAGTTACAGTCAGCCGGTAGGTACAATGTTATGGAACAAAATTGTAGACTGTAGACAATAAATCCGTGTCCGAGTCATGCACCACTAGATTTCAGCCATTCTGTTTGTTGGGCTAGTGTATCTTCCACATGGGGTTGATAGGAGCAGCTAAGTATCATCTGGTTCATAGTAGGCGGCAGGCACATAATGGTTACGCCCCCCACAAGGTGAACTGAAGACCTGGTATAAGTTGCGGAAATCAGCTGGTTGCGGGAGACACAGGACCGGTCGATGAGGCAATGATTAAGGAGGTCATGACCAGCAGTCGACGTCTTTCGGTTGAATTTTGCTAGCCAACTCATACTACACGATTACATATTCGTTTGGGGGCCTCGCGTTGGCAGCTACTACACTGCCACAAGGATCTCTTGGAACTCGAATGACGTTGGAATGGTGGCGCTGTTGTTGCATTTAGTGCAAAAATAATTGTTCTGTAAAATTTATTAAAAAACAAAATGGCGGCATTCTTTGCGGTTTTGGCCTCACGCCTTAAGATCCTTGTGTAGCTATACTTTGGTCTTCCTATAAAACAGCAATGTCACGCCGAGACGTGGTCACGCAATGTCACGCCGAGACGTGATTACTCAATGCAAGGCAGATGGGGAAACCGATGAAAACCACAAGATTACAAATGTCGACTTTTTATGATATATTAAACATAAACATAACAATATATCTAGATTAAGGTACAAGGGAAGCAACTGTGAACAATAGACATGTGATTCATTATTTACTTCGTGATCATAATTAACTAAAACTATTGAGACAGAGGACACCTCGCTGCATTTTAAGAACGTCAAAAGTAGGTATTTTTCTAATAAATAGGTACCTAAACAGCCATAATAGTACAGGGCATAAAATTTTCTACAAACATAAAGCCGTATACAAACATTGCGAGGCATGCGCAGCGCACGGCGCTCATCCCATGATTCGCTCATATTCGTGGTGAGGCATGTGGAAGCACGTGCCTCACCACGAATATTGAACGTCCACACATTGCGAATCATGCGATGAGCGCCGTGCGCTGCACATGCCTCGCAATGACAGACATTGCGATCCGATCCGCCTTTATAGACGCGATGGGTATCGTCAATATAAATGCAATAAGAGCTTAAAATTAATATTTTATACAACCATAATTTGACGAAACTAGGTACTGGAATGCCGATAACCATTACACCTGTAAATTCAAATATTACATAAAAAGGCATAAAAATAAATTACATAAAAAAAAAAATAAGTATAGGTATAGGTGGAAAGCTGTGGCCTTTGCCCGGCAGTGGGATAAGGTTGAAAAAATAAACTCTATAGGTATAGAGAAGTTAATTCTATAAATTCAATATCTATTATAAAGTATGGTGTAGGTAGACCCTAGTCGACTTCGTAATATTACTTTACCACTTTTAGCAAAAAAACTCCCCAGTTCAATGAAACTTCACCAACGCTTTGGTTTCCTTAGAAAGAGGACAACGGTCACACAACAACGGCTGTCCAAATATAGAACACTAGCAGCGCCCCGCGGTTTCACCCGCATAAGGGTCGATCCCGTTCGATAGACACGAGGCGCCATCTATTATCATAATAACGTTATTGTTGTTTTTCTCAGCACTTTTTTTTCGGAATGAAACAAAACAGAAACGGACCTAAGGTACCTTACCTTAGGTCCGTTTCTGTGCACCTGACAACGTATACCTATGCAAAATTTCAGGATGATCGGTTCAGTGGTTTAGGCGTGAAAAGGTAACAAACAAACTTACTTTCGCATTTATAATACTAGTTAGCATAAGGATTTTTGACACCTTATTGTCAAATACTGGTGAAAATTACAGATTTTCATGACGGCCGGCCGTTATAATATGACGGAACCGCTGTCCTAGGAAACCCTAGGTTCATGGCCCAGTTAAGTCTAGACGTGACGAGTGGCGACACGTCACAATGAGAAACTGTCACCTAACTTACTACTTGATCTGAACGACCATTCACGGGACATCGTTATCGCGGTCACGCTAATTCGGTACGGGTTTAAGCACGCTCAAATCGATTACATTTCCAACTCGGAACGCACCCCAAGTGACATTTAAGGGGGAAGCGGTAAGGTAGCCCGCGAAATTCAAATTTTCTTACGTTTTTTGCAATTTTCTGGTCAGTATTAAGTTGTACGTCGATCAAAATATGATTCGCGGCCGTAACAAATATGTATTTACAGAATTATAATCATTAAAGTCATCAACACAACTCTCTAAGACCACGTAAGTCCAAAGAATGATGATTTCATGAAACAGTTATTCTTTGGACTTACGTGGTCTTAGAGAGTTGTGTTGATGACTTTAATGATTATAATTCTGTAAACACATATTTCTTACGGCCGCGATTCATATATTAATCAACGTACAACTTAATACTGACCAGCAAATTCCAAAAAACCTCAAAAAAATTGGATTTCGCGGGCTACCCTGGCGCTTTCGCCTTAACTGTTGGTGGTAAAATAGACCTTGACGTTTCATGTCGTGCTGCAAGTGACATTTAACCGTAAGTAGGTAATGATATTACGAGGTCGACTATACAATAGGTACTTATATCATTTATTTTATCAAACCACACCAGTGTCAAAATATTTAGGTACTCGTCAACACATCGCGAGATATGGAAGGCAGTATGGAAGTCTTGTTAAACTTTTTTTGGTACTAAGTATATATTTTTAGGTTAATTAGTCACGTGTATGTCAACAATATTTAACATGGAAGTTAATAGATACCGTTCGCTGCATTGGAATCTTTGCTGTTAAGTAAATGTAGCAGGAGAAATAAGTAGGTATGCAGAAGAATTACACGATATCACGAAAGATGCCGATTACTCCATTTTCGTTCTCAGATAAGTTTGACAGAGTAGTACTATAAATAATTAACTATTTCTGAGTAGATATCTAAATGATCAAAAAGTTAACAACACAGGTATGTTGGTGTATGTAAAAGTAATCAAATAAAAAAGGTAATCTTCTTTGATTTCGTGTTTTGCCCGGTGATGTCACCAAATCGTTGATAGCCTCATCAACTCAACGTACGACTTACGTACGGATTTGATAAAATGTCAATAATTTATTAGATACAGTTAGCAAATTTATTAAACTATCGTTCTTGTCAGTCTACAAACAACACGGTCAGTATTTATCATCGCAATTCATACAACACTTATACAGCTCAAATTAACCACTAACAAAATATAGGCTTCAACCATATTATAATAATGTTATATCCATCTAATCCATCCTACATAATATTATTTAATGTAATAAAATATAGTTTTACAGATGGTCTTTATTTTTTATGACATTGTGATGATTGCTATCGAATACTATAATGGAATCACTGGTTTTGTTTTATTAGAATTGTAACAAAATTGTCGTGTGAAAAACCGTATCGTATTACCCAGTAACTGGGTTGTGGAGGTCAGATAGGCAATCGCTCCATGTAAAATACTGGTATTCAGCTGCATCCGGTTAGACTGGAAGCCGACCCCAACATAGTTGGGAAAAGGCTAGGCAGATGAAGATTCACTCTAATTACAAAGGGCCCTGCTGGAAAGACAAAACTCATGCTGAATTTCTCCTGTTCTATCAAAAATTCCTCGAATTTAATAACATGAATCGAGAGGTACATTAGGAGTAGATGCGTTCAACATATTTTTTTTATGTATTACGAGCGCAATACACCTGAGGGCCCCGCTGGCTAGATGAGGCTATTTATCGCGATTTCTATCAAAACGATCGAGGTACATTGAACAAACAAAGCATTGCCACTAGTTTTATGAGCCTAGCTCGCGGGGCCCCGCTGGATAGAAACACATGTAGGGTGCCCTTGTCGAAGTGTCCATTAGTCCCCAATAAAATAAAGTTCATCGCAATATCAGCAGTGTTGGTGTAACTAGTAGTTTCACTTTGATATTGGTCTGTTCGACAGCGCAATGTAATGAGAATAAATTGTAGAAATGAAAGCGATTGGGCCTGGTTGGTGGTAATAGGCTCGCCCTTATTACTTGGGACTTAAAAATAACTGGCAAACAGTGGGTGAATTATAGGTACACTTCTGCCTTACCCTTTCGGGAATACCGGCGAGATGTTATGTTATGATTTTATTAAAGCGTGAGAATCGCTTTTTATGAGCGATCTAGTTTGCTAATTCGGTGTACCGTGGAAAATGGCACTCAGTTTACTGCAAACTGATACCTACATGAGTGACACAGTCATATAAATAAGTTTTTTGAAAGTTTAAACCTTGTCAACATATCTAAAGATGAAGAAAGATAGGGCACAAGAAATTAAATAAAAGTAACATCGACAAGTCAGTTACAATCCTAATCGGTAATATCTACATTAGTGATAGTGACAGGATAGATTGTAAAGTATTTACTAAGACGTTATCATACAAGAATATATCACTTAGCTACGAACATGATTTAACATTTACACAAACAAAACGATCAGATACATTCTTCAAATTATTACAAAAAGTATTAATATTATCATAAGAAGGCCTACCAGGATACCTATTGCCAGCCATTGACGTCGATCTGAAACAATGCATAAAAGAAGTAAATTATTAATTACGCCTAGAATATTATAACAACAAAGAAGTATAACGCTATAACTTCCGCAAACCGCGATGACGTGGTAACGAGTTTTTATTACATCGTTAGAATATTTAAAAATGTGGAGACATACCTACCTGATACAAAGTTAGGTCTATAGAATTAACAAATTAACATTGCAAAGATGCAACAAAAATGAGAGCAACAAAGAGTAGTGGTGGCCCAGTGACAACGACCCCAACTTACGAGTCGTCGGGTCGTGGTCGTCGTCGACCCCAGATAGGCGCTTTACTTTATGTAAATAATTTCATCACCACTGCTCTGAAAACGGTTAAGGAAAACATCGTGAGGAAACCGGCATATCCCAGAACCAAAAATTCGAAGATATGTGACATCTACCAACTAGCCTGGGCGCCACGTGGAAGATTATAGCCTACTCCCTCTCGAAAAAAAGAGGCCTGCGGCCCCAGCAGTGGGAACATTATAAACCTAGCAATGTAAAGGCAGCGGCACACTTACACATTAATAATTTGTACAGAATAATGTAGTAACACTCACCGTTATTCATATGGAGCACCTTAGCCACTTTCTTTAATGTGGAGTCTAGCTTAGAATCGGCATTCTCGAGTTCTGTATTCAGGTCATCTAACATCCTGGAAGAAAGAAATACCACGTCGTTTATGTAGCTACCAACCCGCACTGGGCCCGTGTGTACAGCTCACTCCCTCTCGCACAGAGGAAGCCTGTGTCCCAGTAGAAGAAACATTATAGGCTGATTATGTAGTATAGTCGACCTCTTTAATACTTTACCACCCTAAGGTTGAACAATATGTTACACGGCGTACAATGTCAAGGTCTGTGTCAGTTAGATAGTTTCAACTTTAGTAAAGTTTTAAGATTTTCTTCTGATAATCGTAAAGGGCTGCCGAATATTATTATCCTGCACGCATTCTAAATGTAAAACATGTTTATTGTGAAACGTAACGATAAATTTCCAACCTATACGTACCTTCAACTAATGGACCACAAAAAGTACCACATTCACGGTCAGTTGGCATGATCAGTAGGCGCGGTGTCCTGCTAAAAAATGATCGTGAGTGTCATTCATGTCAGTCATCATTGATTAGTCACGTCATAACTGATCACGGCAATTGACCGTCAATGTGGTACCTAAAACGAATAAAGAGGTACTTACACGGCCTGCTCGTCCAGTTCGATTCCGATTTGTTTGGAAACCGTCTTTAGTGAGCCGACCGAGTGGCTGATCACCTGCAGCTGGTCGTTCTGGCTGGTCAACATCTTCTCTTGCATGGACATGATGTCGCTGTCGTAGCCGAATCCATCGAATCTATTTGGGCTGTCGGTCTGGTTGGCAAGTTTCGAGTACTTGGTGTATTTCGGCGTGGCAGTCCAAACGTTGCTCAGATGCATGGGGCTCTCTTCGCCGAGAAGAGGCTCCCGCGCCGTCCCATCGTTGTCCCGGTTCCTGTTGAGGCTCATTTTACTCTTCATCACCTAAAACAGAAACATTTATAAGACTCTGGCCTCCAACATAATGTAAAAAAAAAATGTTATGCAACGTGTCGAGAACTGGCTCAGCAAACTAATGGCGGCGCGTGTAGGAAGGAGAATGATTTTACAAAATTTGAAGTACATACCCAAATGAAATAATCACACACAGAGAGGAGGCCTGTGGCCCAACAGTGTGAACGTTATAGGCTGAGTATGCATAAAATAATTATAAATAGATAATTTAAATGTATCTCACCTTCACTTCTTGCTTCGTGGCTTCAATGAAACTTCGACGTTCCGAAATTTCTTTATTGTCAATTTTAAATTTCGAAGAATTCTTCTCCACGATACGTGAAAAGGTGTTCAGGAAATTATACAATTAACCTAAAGATCTGGCTGATACTCTTTGACAATGACTAATAAATAAACGATTTAACGTAAGGTACATGACGGCGGCATGGCCGCGGGGATTTAGTTTGTCACATTAACATCACAATTAAAACGAAGCTCCACGTCTTGTGCATTTGCCGATGACAAGGTGCGTGAGCCTTAAGGGGCTTACAGGACCTAAACACAAAAAACGCAGGTTTTAGAAAAGTATATGATCGACTACAGTAAACAACATAAGGAAAATAAATGATACTCTTCAGGATATTTGCTAGGTAGATAATGTGTTGAAAACATAACACAAGTAATTTGATACGATAGAAAATAATCATGAAGATACCTCTAAAAACTTTTTTTCCATTAAATACCATACTAATAATATAAATATGTACAATCATTATGATTTTTTGTCAGATAATTCTACAAGCAACATACTAAAAATCTAGTGTTTTAATTTTTTAGTCCAAGCAATAGATTTTTTGTAATTAAACAATTGCTTCATATTTTGCAATAAATTACCAGCACTGTCATCGCGCTTCTCTTTCTTTTCTATGCAGTCCGACAGTGACCGCGGTTTAGGTCACGTAAGCCCCTTAAAACAACATCTAAACTCTATGTAATATTGAAAAGGATATTAATAGTATCTTCTAAATCCTCCAAGTCCCATTCGATGCTACGGAGTGCGTTCCTCAGCTCCGTAGAAGTCCATTCCACTTCTGGACTGTTGGGTACAGAGGGCGCCTTGGAGATCTCCTGCCACCTTAGGTACAGTCCGCGGGTCTTGTTCAATGCTTTGAACACCTCACTGCGCGATAAAATACACAAAAAATTAAAAAGTATTTAAAAAGTCTCAAAAAAGAAATCGTCCCATCATTTTTGTCGCTAGCACGCAAGCATCTTTAGCGTTAAAATTACCTAGGTCTAATAACTCACCTCATACATTTTGGGAGCATGACAAAGCCGCACACGGCAGAATCCTAGATGAAGGTAGACCTAATGATTCTGTGTGTACTACATTCGTGACTTAAATACTAATCTATATCTTACATAATTATATAAAATCAATTGCTGTAGTCTATTGTCTCACAAAAACTCGACTAGACGACTAGACAGCAGCTCGTGTGCTTCTAAACTGCCCGTTAGTTGCCAATACAGGGCAAAGTACTATAGTAACCCAGGTACCCTCCGTGAGATTGTCAGTAACATCATGTTGCTGGTCTTCCTTGACGAGCAGGGGTGGTGGATCAAATAATCCATTTCCCATCTGTACACAAAATATGCGCATTGACATGGAGTTGTGGAAATGTGGACACCAGCCCATATTACCTATTGCTTATAATATACTAATCAATTGACAGACCATTGACTTAACATTCCTAGAATACTTACAGTTTGAATCAAATATAAATGTTAGACTTTTATGTTTGGTTGTTGTTCCTCTGATCAACCAATGTTAATAGTCAATTTATTACATTGAGACTTGAGAACAACAAATCAATTAGGGTTTAAGTGAAATATAATTGGATAAAATTAACTCAGCTAAGTAAGTTTTCAGAGAAGACAGCACCATTAGTTATGGATGGAAAGCAACAAGTATGCTAATATGTATGTTATAAATAAATGTAACAATAAATCAATGTGTCTGAGGATTTATTATTCATTCATGATTCTTTCATTTCCGTTTCCTGATCATATGGAGCATAAAAGACTGAGCCATGTTGTATAGAAGTGCACAACTGCCACATCTGATGAGCTCAAGAATGCTGCTGACGCCCAGTGGCGTGCCTAGGGGTCAAAATTAGGGAAAGCCCACAGATTTTCAACGTATAAAAAACGGCCAACTGAGGGATTGGCTGATTTTCTTATTGTGTACGTGTGTGTTGCGAATGTTTGACTGGTATTTTTTAAAATATATTTTTTATTGATAGGTTTAAGTATGTTTGTTGTTGTGAATTATGATTTTATTAGGGCAAGCCAGGCTTTTCGGCTTCTATGAAGGTACCGCCACTGCTGACGCCATACCATATCACAGTTCATGTGGCCACCTACTATAGCTGTACTTATTGATATGAAGTACTTGCATACTATACACCGTTTCTTGTAGGGTAACTAATTAATTTTCTATAGGTACAATGCAAATGTAATGATTAACAAAACTGACTAATCAGACATGCAAGGTATTGAATTAATAGATGGTGTGAGCGTCCATGTTTTGCCAATAATGGCATACAAATTTTGTAGGTATAAAAATTTACATTTAATTGCATTTTACATATAGTCATTCTAAATTTCATTACAAAATACAAAACAAATAAATAATAACTATTAAAAACATTTTTATTGTGTATATTACAGAAAGTTGTTTTATGATGCAGATTCCTTATTAGAAGCACCCTAAGACATCCCACTGACCGCAAAATTATTAAAGCAGCTGTTGCAGCTATTCAAGTAATGTGAAAAATTTAATAATGCTTAAAAGCAAGTCTGAGATTTATAAAGGTGAGTCTCTGATTATTATTTGTACAAATAGTATAATTTTGAAATTCCTGGTTCAAATTATTAAGGCAAAGTACAAAAACATAAAATTACAGAGTCTAGTAAAGATTTGTAGGAAAACCCCAAATATTATTTGGCCATGGGCCATTCTTGTTTGAAAAGACCGTCATCTTGTATCTAGCTTAGAACATCAACACAGTGACCTATTAAGAAAATTTTATCAAAGTGACCAACAGAAGTGGTATATTCGCCAGGCTCTGAAAACATAATTCATTATTATACTATACTAGGTACTTACTCTTTGACGACGTAAAATGGATCTTCTAAAGTCATGTCAAATAAGAATAACAACGTTCAAGCACAAGCTGATTCATGTGACGGGCAAACTAGGCACGAACAACTTGCAAATAAAATTCACGCAAACAGATAAACACACAGGTATCCAGACGATCCTTCGCCTATCCCACAAAATATCGACAACATGATACGTACCTACACTGTATATAAGTCGCTCGATGAGAACAGTATTCTCCGTCCCTTGCTAACTTATGTAAAACAGGGAGAGCTCGAGCTGCGTAACAAGTCAATGTTGCAATGCGCAATCGCACCACGGTTGCCGCGAGCAGTGGAGACGACTAGATGCGACAACACCCCCTCACTCCCTCAATATTATCACAGTACGTACGCACTTACCTCCTCTTTTTCCACCCAAATCTCTCCCTGAAACCCCAACCCTCAATAACTCCCTCTTATTTATTTACGTCAAATGTCTAATGTCATTCATGACATTGACAACATTCAAAATTGTATTTACAAGGCTAGCTAAGAAAAAAAGGTTCTGTTGAAGGACTACATTATTGTATTGGTTTTATTTTGAAAAAGAAAAATAACACCAAATCGACTGCACAGCTACAAATCATTAATTGTATTCACAAGCGTTGGATTCCCTTAAAGAACATTTAGATACCCTGACTGGAAGAATGATGATGATGACTTCATAGAAAAAAAGTGCCTACAGCTTGTGAAATTGACACTAGCGCGCCAGTATTTGATCCACGAACCTATAATATTATTTTTATTCGATGTATCATGAAAATAAGGCAACATTCAACAAATATAAATACCGCTGAAAATTTTAACGTTTATCTTCTATACTTATATCTATACTAATATTATAAAGCTGAAGAGTTTGTTTGTTTGTTTGGTTGAACGCGCTAATCTTTGGAACTACCAGTCGGATTTGAAAAAATCTTTTTGCATTTGATAGCCCAATACTTGAGGAAGGCTATAGGCTATATAACATCACGCTATGACCTTAAGGAGCCGAGCAAAAGGAAAGAAAGTCAGAAAGAACGCCAAGCAAAAACGAAGTAATAGCGCGGGCAGGCGATGCTATGCTACGGGGTGGGTCGGAGTAACAAGAAATTTCACGCGGACGAAGTCGCGAGCAGAATATAATTATATAATATATCTATACTAATATAATAAAGCTGAAGAGTTTGTTTGTTTTTTTGTTTGTTTGTAGGGTTGAACGCGCTAATCTCAGGAACTCTGGTTCGAATTGAAAAAATATTTTTGTGTTAAATAGTCCATTTATCGAGGAAAGCTATAGGCTATATAACATCACGCTACGACTAATAGGAGCGGAGCATCAATGAAAAATAATGCAAAAACGGGGAAAAAATATTCCTTTTGAGAGCTTTTTGAGAGCGTACGCTGCGTAAATGGTTAAAGTTACGCAAAAATCATGTATGACGGAATTTTTTCCCTTTAAAAGTTCTAAAAAAAAGTCCGCGACAGCATATGTCTATCTTTTAAGGTTTACTCACTATAACCTTTTTTATGGTAATCAAATTTATTCTAAACTAATGCATTATTTGCGAAGGTTTTTTTTTATAAACATGATATTAATCCTTATCAAAATAAATACGTTATTTATCACAAGTATTTAATTTTGAATAAAATTGCCCTTGACATCATTTGATTTCAACGAATATCTTAGGATTTGCATAGTTTACATGTGTAAGTAATAATCTTAAGTAATACTCTAATAATAATAATAATAAAAACAATAGTAATGGAATATATTTTTAACCGACTTCAAAAAAGGAGGAGGTTCTCAATTCGGATGTTTTTATTTTTTATTTATATTCGGGCATAACTCCCTCATATTATATTTGCAATTTTTTTTTTGTTCTACATTGGTTTATTCCGGAATGGTCCCATTTAAATTTCATAAAGATCTGATGATGAGTTTCGGAGACAGACAACGGAACTCTTCAATAAATGCCAGAAAATCAACCGCGATTGCTGCTATAGCATATGTTTGCATTGTTCACGCAATCACACACCATAACATTACGCCTGTACCTTTAAAAGGGGTAGGCAGATGTGTTCAATAGCCTCGTCACTGATATTCACATAGCAAGTAGTGTTATATGAATTTGTTTGGGGTAGGCAGGTACTTACAACTAAAAAGTGAAAAATTAAAACTTTTTAACAAAAAAAAAACAACCGACTTCCAAAAAAATACTACAGTGAAAAATAACTTTAATTTCGAAAGTCGGTGTTAAAAAACGAAAATACAAAGCCAACGACACCGACTTCCGAAATTAAAGTTATATTTCACTTTGTATTTTTTTGGAAGTCGGTTGTTTTTTTTTTGTAAGTAATAAAGTTTTTAGGAGGTTTTTTCCTGAAATTACCGCGGGTGAAATGGCGGGGCACAGCTATTCTATGATATATTTTATGTATGGAGACGGAGATATATAAATCCATACTTTATATAAATGCGAAATGCGAAAGTGTGTCTGTCTGTCTGTTACCTCTTCACGCTTAAACCGCTGAACCGAATTAGATGAAATTTGGTATAAAGATAGTTTGAGTCCCGGGAAAGAAGATAGGATACTTTTTATCCCGATATTCCCACGGGATCGACACTTATGCGGGTGAAACCGCGGGGCGCTGCTATGAACAATATAATATAAGCATGCACCTATTTCATAATATTGCACTTTACAAATTAATGCTGTTTTCTTAAACACAGTTTATCCCATGCTTTATGAATCAGGTGCCTAGAAGGTTAGTATGTCATAGGAATTTAATCAATTTCAACTTATGTTTTGATAGGCAATAGCTCAGATTGAATAAAATAGCTCAGACTGAATAAAATAACAAAGTTTATGTTTCCATTATAGGTGCAGAAAGCCACAAAAAATTGTATAGATTGAAAAGAATTTATTTAATTGTCTACAATCTTTGTTATATTTTGTTTGTATAGTTTCGTATCAATGTGTAGCCACCAAAACAGCACATCCATATTATCCATACTAATATTATAAATTCGAAGGTAACTCTGTCTGTCTGTCTGTACCTTGCCTAAACCACTGAACGAATTTCGATAAAATTTGGCAGAGAGATAGATTGCATCCCGGGGAAGGACATATAATAATTTTTATCCCGATATTCCCACAAGATCGAAACGTACGCGGGTGAAACCGCGGGGCGCTGCTAGTAATATTATAAAGCTGAAAAGTTTGTTTGGTTGAACGCGCTAATCTCTGGAACTACCAGTCGGATTTGAAAAATTCTTTTTGCATTTGATAGCCCAATTCTTGAGGAAGGCTATAGGCTATTTAACATCACGCTATGACCTTTAGGAGCCGGGCAAAAAGAAAAAAAGTCAGAAAGAACGCTAAGCAAAAACGAAGTAATAGCGCGGGCAGGCGATGCGATGCGACGGGGTGGGTTGGAGTAACAAAAAATTTCACGCGGGCGAAGTCGCGGGCAGAAGCTAGTCTTTCTATACAAATGCTAAGACAAAACAATTTTTTTAGTAGCGGTTTTTTTCAGTCTGATTTTAGTTCGATGATTAGAATTTTTAGAGTTGGCAATACTGCAATTGAATATTTTTTGTTTATTTATTTTTTTTGCGAAGAAATCAAAATAAAATTAAATATGGAGAAAATATGCAGATTTTGTTTGAAAGAATCTAGTAAAAATATCATGTGCAGTTTACAAGAATGCGATTGTAGGTACGCGACGATAGGTCGTGGTGGAGCAAAATGAAATTGATAGTGGACTGTATAACAAGTATAATGATGAATTAAGATTAAAAGAAATAAAATAACAACGGTCGGTTCAATATGAATAAGAAAATGATTAAGACGCGTGAGCGCATCCGGCTCGAAGGACCAATGTACGCGACGATAGGTCGTGGTGGAGCAAAATGAAATTGATAGTGGACTGTATAACAAGTATAATGATGAATTAAGATTAAAAGAAA
The DNA here is from genome assembly GCA_963855955.1 of Luperina nickerlii. NCBI lineage: Eukaryota > Metazoa > Arthropoda > Insecta > Lepidoptera > Noctuidae > Luperina > Luperina nickerlii. Next base: position 9,462,285 of record OY979662.1, read on the forward strand.
TAAAATAACAACGGTCGGTTAGATACATGATAAGAAAATGATTTTAAGACGCGTGAGCGCAGCCGTGCACGAAGGAGAGCAACAGCTGACTTTCGTGGCGTTGTGGCGCGGGGGCCCGCGCTCGTCCGTCGGCCGCCTGACTCCCCGCTGTCCCCGCAACCCTCGTTCACTGCCGCCAGCGCGCGGCGATGTTGAGAGGAGCGCGAGCGGTCTCAACACGATATACTTTATAGCATTCAAAAATGTCTAATGATAAAAGTAAGTAATTGTTTACATTAATTACATTTTACAAAAGCTGTGATTCTATCAAAGTTGTGTGCTTTGATCGTGATTCGTGTTATTAATAAATAAGATTATAGTACTTAAGAGGATATTTAAATATCCTATAGACGTTTCCTGAAATAGGAACACAACTCTATTAAATACAGAAAACTGTATTCTGAGTACCTACCTATTGTAAATGTGAAAATGTGTGTATGGATGTATTTTAATCATGCACAATCGACTTGGCATTATCAAAGACAGATCGGTCCGTTCAGAGTTGTAAAATAAATAAGATTCATTAGGTACCTTATCCTCAACTTCACTCATAGCTTAGTTTTTTTTTTTATTGTTGGCCTATTCAGATACCAACACTGAAGATTTGTTTCCGAGCAAATTATGCAAGGAATGCTTTAAAAAATATCTCTAGTCATTAAATTCTGTATTACTGTCAAAGAAAATGAAGATAAATTCCCCAACATAGTTGGGAAAAGGCAGACGAATACCTATCAGTAGCAATAGGTTTCATTTTGACAGTTCTACAATATTATTCAAAAAATGGCCTATTACAAGATTATTACACAAAAATTACAAATAATATGCAAATTAATGATGAACAAAAAGAGTTAGTAATGAAAACTCATGAGATTGTTGAAGATGATACAAGTACAGACTTTGAGGATTATGATCATTTAATAAATAAACAACTATCTGATGATAATAACAACACCCATTGTTATGTTAGTTCTGATGATGAAATAACACTATCCTCAATTATGAAAGAAAAAGACATTATTACCAATGCTCCCGTTAAAAAGATAACAATATTTAGACCTTTAAAAAGTCTCATTTCATTGAAATAATATAGTTTGTTGCCAGAAAATACTCTGTGTTTAAATTTAAAAGTTATTTGCATTTGTTACACCTAAGGCAACACGATTTTAATGTAGGAACTCATTTTGAATTGGCTGTAGCGTATACCGCAGTGTAACCTTACAAAAACCGAACCGATTCTCTTTACAAAAAAGAGGAAACTGACGACACTACAACTATTACGATTCTTTGTTACTACCCTAAGCCTATCGACCTAAACCAAATACCTGGCATAGCATCTTTTTCCACAAGCCGCTGAATTGGGCAAAAAAATACAAACAACATCACTACTAAAGCCAGCATATCCTTGTGGCAGTGCAAGCGAATACTTGGCAGCAATTGGGGAATTAGCCCCAGGGTTATTTACTGGCTATACTTCACTTTAGTTATCCGACCAATTATCACATACGGCTCACTAGTCTGATGGCCCAGGACAGACCAACCACAGACCAAAGAGATCTCTAAAAACTGCAGCGGTTGGCTTGTGCAATCACCAGCTGTATGAGAACACAGGAAATGCTTGGACTGCCACCTCTACACCTCATCTCTTACCACTAAATAAAGCAGTAAATTACCTAATTAGTGTTTTATTGAACACTAGCGAGCCACCCCAGCTTCTCACGGTTTACTTGACAAAAAATCGAGATTTCTTTATTATTTGTAAGTTTATTATTAATGTATTATACACATAAAAACCTTGCGGAATAAACGCTCTAAATAATTATGAAAACCGCAACAAAAGCCGTTGCATAGTTAAGAACAACGCGGTCACCCAGACAGACATGAAAAGCGAATTTAATATGATTGTATAGATCTTTCTGTCTCTCTCTTTCTTTCTTTTTCTTTTCTTTTTTTAAAAACGTTCTCGTTCGTTCGTCGCTCTGATCTCGTCTTGTTTATAAAAACATAACAAGATAGTAACCTATTTTTTTATATTTTTCCAGTATACCTGCAACACATGCGGCAAGGGTTTCAACATAAAGACATGGTACGAGCAACACCAGAACCTCCACACGGGAGAGAAGCCGTTCACCTGCAATATATGTGGCGTCGCCTTCCCACTGTCCAGGTCAGTAAAACAAAACCAGATTACAAGAAAACGTAACTACGTAACCATAAATTACGTCACAAGAATTTCATGATTTTTGGAGACCTACAGACGTCACATATTTTGCAAATTAAAATTAATAAACCGTATAATAATATTTATAAGTTGGTAATATATAAAAGTTTTCCGATATATCGATATACACTTGCACTCTTCTCTCACTTTTATAGTCCGATGGGTCGGCAATCCGACACGAGAGAGAAACCAAGCGCAGGACCAACGGCTTAACATGCGCACCGAGGTATGGGGCTGTCAAACCGCCAACTTACAAACTCTTCGGCTTCGAAGAAATTCCTCATGGAATTACCAAATAAGTAAAAACAGTTTGTCGGAACTTGGGAATCGAATCGAGGACTGCTGAGTGTGGGACTCCGCAGTCGCGTTTGCGACCACGAGACCAAACCAAAGACACAGTTATTGAATGTAGTTGTGCAGTTTAGGTACATATTTGTTATGGTAAACAATAGATATTATCTGCCTATAGTACAGTACCCACATTTCTCCAGATTTATTTAAGATTGAAGATGTAATAGGGGGCGAGCTTATTGCCATCAAGCGGGAACGAATTCAGACTGGGCTGCTGCTGATTTGCATAATGTTGGATGCAACACCTGTTCGTGTTCTTCGTCGATACTCAATCATCATCTTCCTGTCCTTGTTCACGTTAGGCTGTGTTACAATCATGTCCTTTTGAATCATCAGACAACTTTTATCTGAAGAATAAGTATAGCTGTTTATCATATTTTCTATACAAGCTGCCGCCAAACTCGTCACAATTTATTCCTCCGATAAAAATTATCTGACCATTGAAAATTTAGCACTAAAACTCGGACCATTGAAAAATTAGCATTAAAACTAGTTACTTATTATTTATTTTAGATAGGTACCACGGCGGCGGTGGCACATCATCATAGCATAGCGCAGACGCCACACAAGAATCTGGGTGACAGAAACGTAGTTTTAAAAGATATTTGTGTTCAAAAGAGAAATGCCGTGAGTACCTACAGAAACGCCATTGTGTTTCGCTCGCGTCCACGTTCACGGCACCACGGTAGGTATTCGAAGGGTTAATGTTGCTAAACCACATAATTTTAGTTTTTGTTACTTTTATTTTTAGGTTATTGTTAGATATTCTTCAAATTGATTTGATGGAATCATCATCTATATCTTTTTCGTTATGATCACAGCTTAGTGCTGTCATCAACAAATAGTGACATGGGCATTTCCGTTCTTTTAATTAGTATTAAGTTAAAGTTTAATAATAATAAAATACTTATCATTGTTACTGCGTTTTTTTTTAATAAGTATCTACATATCTATTCCTTAAATAATACTTTGATATTTTTCGAATGTCGCATGTCAGATCGAGTTGTGGATTAAGAACCACCGAGTGAAGTGGGTCCCACTTAATATTAAATCTCCCTGTGGAATTACAACGTCCCACGTAGAACGTCTCAAATTGAACTATAGCAAACGCAACATCGCGGCAGACCATGGCGAAGGACGAAGATGGCTGAACAAGCTGCATTGACACCGCTCGCTTGCGCATTAGCAGAAAATAGAAGAGTGTGGAGAATGGATTAAGTGCCTTTACCCTGCCATGGTAATACTGCCATGGAATTATTAAGTAAGTAAGTACTTACTATGAAGGGCGGCAGGGACATGTTTTTCTGTAGTAGGTGTACCTACGTACCTACATGATACTGAACCGCCCTGGGTTGAGATTATTCTTTGGTTATTAATAAAATTAGCTCTGCCATACATTTTTGACCGCGTTTGCGCGCGTTTACTTTTCCATAAAACAGCTGTTTTTTAGGCATAAAGGAAAAATTTTAAAATAGGGTTCCGTAGGTACCTCAAAAGGAAAAACGGGACCCTTATAAGATCGCTTTTTGTCCGTCTGTCTATCAAGACCTTTTTCTGAGGAACGCGTTATCAAGTTGAAATTAATATCCAAAGGGGGGTAAAATAAAGTAAAAATATCCGTATTCCAGAGCGACTTAAGGCTCCTACAAACAGGCGCGACACGCGATATAATCGCGCGTGACACAAATGCACCGCTCGTTGCGCGACTTGCGGTGCCTTTGTGTCGCGCGCGATTTTATCGCGTGTCGCGCCTGTTTGTAGGAGCCTTTAATAAACTTGTTTACGTTCGATCTTTACATCATGAGGGCGCCGACCACGCAGTGGCGCCCTCATCGTTTGTTTGGGCACTTATTTCTTTTATTTTATAATGAAAATGCAGAAAAAAAGCACGTTAAGTTGTGCTCCACAAGATTATACGTTAATATTATACTAAACGGTAGTTTTATATTGTTTTGTTTTATTATAATCACTAAAACGGAAAATAGTGGCCACTAACAAATAAAATGTGTTCTGGGGAAACTGATAATAGTTATTTATGATACTAGTGCGGTAAGTTGGTTTTTACAAACGAGTAGACGAATGTAAGCCCGAGACGAAGTCGAGGGCTTACCATAGTCACGAGTTTGTAAATACCAATTTCTGCACGTGTGTCATACAATGTTTTTCAACACATTTGCGAGAAAACAGTACAGTATGTAATTAAACAAACTTTTTCATTTGACTATTTTTAATAGCAAATAAGAAAATAAACAGATAGGTCAGTACTCTTGGAAATTAATAGTAAAATTTGAACAATTATTGAAATTCAGTGAAATTTGCTGCTTTGGATGCTTAACTGACTGACTGACATTATTAATTTCACACTTAGTATGTTGAACTCATATTATTATTTTGTTTATTTAACAGTGGGAAAGTCGCAACAATTTTTGAAGTTTCTAATATGAAAATGGGGCGAATTTGCAAATGGCGCCACATACACGTGGTGAAAATTAGAACTACATCTTTCGTCTCATTTACTCTTTAGTGTTAAAGTGAGACATCGTATTGAGCAAAAGCGCTTCCAAGGAGGTTCGATCAGTCAGGTTGTTTATTCTCATAATGTAAAACTCTTTGGTGGAATTCTTATATTTTTTTATGGAAATTAAAAAAAAAACCGTAAAGAAAACGCACGGTGCTATACAACGGAACGTGCGGTAAAATAGGTACTTAGGTGAGAGTACCTATTTTACCGCACGTTCCGTTGTATGGTGCGTAATTTTTAACTTTCGAACAATGTATACAGGCTTTGTAAATGCATTTTTCGAGCAAATGTGTTGAAAAAGTGTAAATAATATCACCGTGAGCGCTGTCAAAAATAACAGTGTGTGTGTGTGTGTTTTGTTTTTTGCATTATCTTTAAATTAAACTAACGTGGCATTTTCGAAATTGTGATTCTGGCTGACAGTCGCCACCTAACCAAATAAGAAGAACTGAAGAAGAAATGTGGTGTTTATACAAGGAAATACTGTAATAATATCGTTTTTACATTGAGAAGCACTATGAGCGCGTTCACGAGCGTTCCGATTTGTTGACAGCTCTCAGCTGTCATAATCGTGGTAATCTAAATCGGAACACAAATTATTGCTATGAGCGCTGTGAGCGATAATGTCTTGATTCGGAATGCGGCCTAAGGCATCGTCGGCGTTATCGCAAGATGGCGCATGTCATGACGTCATCACTTAGGGATGGCGATCTAGCGTAGTGTAACAATTTTTTAATCGATTAGAATTGAAATCTATGGAATTGATACAGAATAGAGGCTAAGATATTTCACCGATTTTAGCTTAATTAAATTTAATTAATAATCCTTTTTATATTAAAAGTGTAAGTATGATTTGTATAAAACTAGCTGCGCCCCGCGGTTTCACCCGCATAAGTGTCGATCCCGTAGGAATATCAGGATAAAAAGAAGCCTATCTACATACAAAATTCTATCAAAATTTGTCCAGCCGTTTGAGTGTAAAGAAGTAACAAACATATAAACACACATACACACTCACAAACTTTCGCCTTTATAATGTTAGTGTAATTATCAATAAAATAGTGTACGAAACATTTTATTAAAATGATATAATTATAATTCCCAATGTTGTATGTGCAAACTTTTGAGAAGCAAAAGTCTATCTAGTCTGGATCCAATTGATTCCACTCATCAGATGTGATATTGCTAGCAATCGAAAAAAGCTGCTCACAGATGGTACTAATACAAGTGAGTTTCAAAGCTGTTGTCGATATATTGAGGTTTTGTTCTTGCCTGAAAAGTAATGGTTCACATTTCTGCACCTTAATTGGGTAACAGATACTTTCAATCACAATCTGAATGATTATCAATGATATTGCTGATCCATTGCTTCTTACGTTCGAAAAATTTGTCTGCTTCATAACGTAACTAAAGCAATAAATGTTGTTGAACTGTCAAAATGAAAGCAATTGCTACTTTTAACACAGAATAAATAGCATAAATTACGCTTACGTAAATACCCCGCAGGTGCACAACTGCCTATGATAGTGTTTAAATTTATTTTTATTATTCTACTATATTTGAGTTCAGTCAAGTCTAGGGCTTTCAAATACCGGATTTTTTTAATACCGGTATCAATACCGGTATTGGAAAAGTCAATACCGTGATCCCGGTATCAATACCGGTTGTCCGGTATTGAACGCAAGTTCAATTAGGACATTAATAAAACCAATAAAATTAGCCTTTTTGTATTTTCAAATCAGTATTGTTCTTATTATTTTATTGAAAATACTAAAATAAATACGTTATACATAGCTTTCTTAATTCTTTTATAATAATTTGGTATTGGTTGATTATTTAGGTAGGACTAGGAATTAGGAACATAATGAAAACTTAAACTGAATCTACTCTTTTTGCAGTAAGGCATTTCACATAGACTTTGTTTGCACAATATAAAAAAAATCCTTATTATTACCTAAATGTCATAATGTCTCCTGTAAAAATCAATATAGGTATTATTATTTGTAGAAATGTAAGTAAGTAAAGTATACCTTAACTAGCTAGTAGCAATCATTTGGTAATCATTTTAATAACATTCTTAATAATTAAGTTGTAAAAAAAACAATCAAAAAATCAAAAACTAAACAAGTAAGAAAATAAATCAAGAATCAACATAGGTATCATTATTTGTAGAAACGCAAGTAAGTTAAGTATAGCTTAACTAGCTAAGTAGCTAGCAATCATTTTCGTAACATTATTAATAATTATGTAATAAAAAAACAATCAAAATCTAAAACTAAACAAGTAACAAAATAAATCAAGCGTTAATAACAATTTCTGAAAAACAGTAAAAAATGTAAAAGTAATTATAGACGCGTTATCCCGTCGCCTTTGCGAAACTGATTAACAATAGTGACAATAACAAAAACGACACATAAATACAGCTCGATTTCGGGCATTGTCTCAGGCGGGGTGCGGGAGGGTGAGCTTAAGATAACAGCGGGACGCTTGCGCTGAAGAAAACAAGTGTGAGAATAAGATCACATAATTTTCAGATCTAATGTTTGTAATACCGTAATCACGGTATTGGGGCGTCAATACCGGTATTGTAAAAGGCCAAAATAAAATCCGTGATCACGGTATTACGGGATCCCGGAATACCGGTATTGAAAGCCCTAGTCAAGTCAATTTCCATCAATAAATCCAAAAATGTCATGTTTTCACTCTGAATAATTAAATAAATAATAGAAAAAATCGAATCTTGATTTTCGATCCATTGTTCCGGATCGATCTAAATAATCGATTTTCATCGGCAAACCTCTACACTCTACATAGTCTACATAATCTGTGGCATCCCTAGTCGAAATAACCTGAGTCCGACGGTCCGTCATACACATTTTTAATTTAATCTATGTTGCTCCCCTTGCCTTCACAGCTCATGGTAGCTTACACGAAATATTGTTTTATTACTTTGAACAACTATAATTTAGTATAAATTCAGTGAAAATGAATTCTGTTCTAAATCCTGAGGCTCCAGAATTTTACCCAAATTTGACATCTTTTACACAGGTACGTGAATACGTGATTCAGCGAGTTCCTTGACGCAATGACAACAAGCATGGTGTTTTTTAATAGTTGCGTCCCTAAATTATGCGTAGTTATTATTATTTACGTTAAGAGATGTTTAAGAATGATACATTTTAAGGAGGTTTAGTTGAAGGAATGATCATTGATCACATTCACAATCTGACAGTATTATCATCAGTGTAATACTTTACCAAGAATGTATTGTGTAAGTTTGAAACTTTGTTAAATTTTGTGTAAATGTGAATTGAACACAATGCAGATGAACTAGAGTCGCCTAATTGCATCACATGCTAAGTACCTATTTTTAAAAACATGTGTTGGTCTTACTTAGAAGTTATATAAAAGTGATGGAGTTTGCATGGTTACATTTACGTTAGGTAAAGCAGTAAGTCTTAAACTAGGTCCAACTACAAAAAAGTCCAAGTTCAAATTATTTATTTTTAATGTAAGACCTAATTTGTGCATAACCAATGATAAAACTAAATTAAATCATAGGTTTCAAAATCCTGTTGGTTGCCGATTACAAAATTATTTGTAACACCTTTATTGGGGAACTGGTTTTGTAATTCCAAAGCCTGTGAATACTAGTGAAATATAATAAAGAGCATTATTATTTTTAGGGGACAATTATACTGCCGTGGCATCACTAAAATGCCGTTATCCGACATCTGGTCGATTTTTAACTTTTAATGCTATTATAAAGAGAAAAAAAAAATCTATCGATCTGTGATTCAGAATTTTCAATACCTTGAATAAATGATTATTTCCAAAATTCGGAAATGAAAATTTGGAAACACAGATCGATAGATTTTTTTCATTATAATAGCCTTAAAAGTTAAAAATCGACCGGATGTCGGATAACGGCATTTTAGTTATGCCACGGCAGTATAGACAACTATTTTTAATTATTATGTTTTAACATATCTCGGGACCATGGGGTCCCGGTCCTTTGGAAGGCATACGAGGGGCCAAAGCCAACTCGCAGAGGCCCGTTAGACGTTTTCAATGAAATGAGGGACCAACCGACGATTATCTTCGTTCCCACAATGCAAGTGCACCCAAGGACAACCCCCGGTTGGTGTAGGACTATTGCAAAACATGGAAACAAAAATATTGGATTATGGGTTTTGGTGGCTAAAGTGAACTGGTTATCTAGGACTAAGGAAAAACTATATCCCCTACCTGACTGATGTTCTATATAAATTACACAGATAAAATGGCAGGGGGTGACTTGCACACTCAATAATGGGCCCCCGACAATGGTCGCTAGCACATAGTGTTGTAGCGACAAGGGGGCAACATGTCCTTGCTTATGAGGAGTGGAGAGGTATTCCACGGCTATCAGGACAATCCCGGAAGTACGGTCAAGATCCCTACCAGCATCTTACTGGAATACTTCCTTCCTCCGAGCATGATTGCTCTTACGAATCTCCACTCAAACCGGCCAATAAAGGCAAGAATGAGGTGGGAGCCCTGTTCCTCGTCATTGTTCACTCCAGCCGGCCAATAAAGGCAAGCCAGAGGTGAGGAACAAGACTTCTCCCTGGAGATAGGGTCCATGGGGTTGCTACTGCCTAACAGCTTGTCACATGCTGCCCTGCAGGTTTCTGTATCTCTCTTGGTCTGGCTCCTAACTCAAGACCTGTTCCGGCAAAGTAAACCCTTCCGCACAGGCCTAGAGTTCTGAGCGTGCAAGCCCCACCACGATGTCAACGTAGATATACAGCGGTAGGGTTAATTATTATTATTTATTTTTATTATTTTACATATCTCGGGACCATGGGGTCCCGGTTCTTTGGCCTTCCAAACGAGGAACGACGTACGAGGGGCCGAAGCCAACTCGCAGAGGCCCCTTTGTAAATTTTAATGAAATGCGGCACCAACCGACGATTATCCCTGTACATGCACTATGCAAGTGCACCCAAGGATAACCCCCGGTTGGTGAAGGGCTATTGCAGGATATGGAAAAATAAAAAGTTGGACTATGGGTTTGGGTGGCTAAAGTGGACTTATTATTATTATTATTATTAATAGACAGAATATATCAAATGTTTCACTTGGTATCTTATACAATTGGAGCAGTGTCCCATATACCTAAATCATGAGTGAATTAGAGCCTCCTAGTTTAAGAGAGGGTTTATATTTTTGTTTACCTTCAACTTTTGTACAAACAATTATGTATCATTTTAGTAGTTGGTAGACTACTAAAATGATACATAATTGTTTTTATGCTCAATCTGTGTCTATGTATTACTTTGGATAAATAGGCATTATTTATTATTACTGGCAAGATGATATGTTCATAAACAAATATTGTATTAAAATGCTGCTGTTTTACAACGCAACTCACTTTACCTTAATATTTACAAGTTTTGCTAAGACATAAATACTTTTAAAATTTTGACTGTATGTTACTGAATAAAATGCCTAAAATGTATATAATAACAAACAATGTTTTCAACAACAAACAAACATTTTAGACTTATTTCAAGGATTGTTATGTGATATTTACCATAAACATGTATGATTTTCCCAATTAGGAACAATATTTTATTGACGTAATTTTTTGCTTCAATAAATATTTTTTCTCTTTTTTAAAGACGTTGCCAGACAATAGGATATCCCCTGTATCATGGGTGGGTTCACACAAAACCCTAACCTGGAACAATTATTTGTGTGTCATATAAATAATTGTTCTGTCTGATGATAGAAACCAAGCAAGCCAATCGGGTCGTATATTGCCATTGTATGCATGCATCAGTCACATCTCATTCTATTACTGTCAGATCTTAAGTTCTTACTTCAATCTGTAGACCTATTTATTATGCTTGACCCAAAAATAATAACAAATTTTCGTTTTCTTTGAAAGAATGCAGTCATAAAACCATGTTGAGAATATTGCAGACTGTAACAGTATAATTACAAAGTGTTTCATCCTTTCAGGGTGGGTATGTTAAAATGAACAATTCAATCAAATCTTCAAACACCTTGCCTGCTGGATCCTCATATGGCCTATTCAAAACTTTTACTGATTTCAACATTTTATCAAACCAGTTAAGCGAAAATGTAGTTCTACAATCGAACCAAATAATTTCAACCGAGCTCCCAGCTGTTAAGCTAAAATGGTAAGTCAAATATAACAACTAATTTATACCTAATTTACTCTTTTGTAATGCATAACATTAACAAAGTACTTAATTAGATAGGTACTTTATTAATGTTATGCATTACAAAAGAGTAAATTTCAATGTGTTTGTGTACAGACTACAGATAAGATTTGAGATTGTTCATCAACAACTTTTAAACAAGTCTTATTGGCAGGCAATAATAGCCATAGCCTGTGTCGTTAGCAAAATTGCGCGACTACGCTGCTTGTTAAATGACGATGAGCGATGCGACATGTGCAACCAAAAAGAGGTTTACAAAACTTTTTCTAGTCGCGCGATGTTGCAAATGATGTCGCGGGTTGTTTTTCGTCTTGTGAAAACGGGCTAACATATTGTCAATGCAGCCGTATTAAAATAACAAATTTGAATCTTATTTTCTCCTTTACACGTAAATAAATCTATACTATACACCACAATTTCAACAGCTATTATCAGTCACTAATTTTTACTGATAGTGTAATCTTTATTTGTTTTCTTTATTTGCATCACTTCATCACTTTCCTGATTCCTCACATCCTATAAAACTTTGCGAATGCTTTACTACAGTAACAACAATACCTTTACTTTTGCATGTTCTGTAATATTTTTATTTATCGGGTGTAAAAAGACGTTTAATGAAGCCGAGAGTCACATAAACTCCCCGACATTTGATCGTTTTTTGGACTGTACTGTACCCGACCCTTAAGTTCTATAGATAGTGACTTTCATTTTCTCATGAAGTTGTAACCTTGTTATAATCTTGATCAGTTTAATTTAGAAGTAGTCTTGTGCCTCCACCAGAAGCAAATTATTCAGTTTTCAATGGTTTTCACAGTCACTTACGCTGTTTGCACCTACAACTGCGAATTACATAAATATTTGAACATGCGCTACTCGGCCTGGCCCAAGGACATTAAAACAAATCCATAGAACATTGTTGCTTAAATAACTCTTTGCAATCTGTATTTCAGTGTTTTTACTAAGATAATCGCATATCTATGTGATACATGCTTATAGAATAATGTCTATCGTATCAGAATGGAATACACAGAAACAGATATCTTTGCTTTATTTATTTTGCCCTTTCATCAAGCTGCCGCCGCTGAGTACCTACTATTAATTTTAAAATGTATTTGGAAAATTTGTTATTCCCTTGTGTGTCATACGATATTGCTGGCGTTTTGTAAACCGTGCTAAGCTCGCAATCGTTTTTTTTTATAAATATAATAGTGATTTTATGAAGTGTTTTCTACTTTTTCACAGATACGCGTTTCATCTTTTTTCTCCTGCCTTATCCCAATTTATTTGGGGTCGGCGCAACATGTATTTTTCTTCCATACTTCCCTATTATTCATCATTTCACATCTCTCTTCGTCACAGATACGCATTTGCGAACCTAAAATAGTAAATAGGAATATTGCTGCCATTTATAACAGTAAAAAAAGTTTGTACGACGTTCTAATGAAATTTTATATTTCAGTGATGAACACGAATCGAACACTGAGAAAATAGCTGACGTTAACGACAGTATCCTCGACAGGATCAACATGAACATTGACAGCGCAAGTGGCGCTAACAAGTCTAGTGACGCGTTTATAAATGGAGAACAGACAAGATCAAATGGGACTCAGTGGAACTCGTCTCCTGTCATTGCAAAAATACAGGTTCGTATGATTTGGTTTTAGTTTCTTCAGTGTTGTGCTAACAACAGGTACCAACCTTCATAAAATAACGCATATATCCTTATACTTAACTCTTCGCACGTCGAGTGTACACCATGTGTACCGATATCAATAATATTTCTAGTGTGTCTGCTAATTGAACGCGCGACGAGTTAAATAAAGCTAATATACATTTTGTTAACTTTGCTTGGGTAGCTTTTGAGTTATATTTAATAATACGTATTTAATCTGCTTTGTGTATGTTGATGATGTTATTATATTGTTCCTAACACTGTTGTTTGATGATTAGGTAATGGAAAAAAGTGGTAGGTTAACGAATTTGTGTGGGTAGTGTAACACAACTAAAAAAGTGTTGGTGGCAAAAAACTAAAATACAGATCCAAAGACACCGACTTCCGTAGTTTAATTTATTTTTCAGTTTGTAGTATTTTGTTTTGGATGTCTGTTTTTTTCATCTCCGAATAAGTTAATTTCCAACTCCGGTCAAGTTGATTCAGCTCATTGTTCGCAAAATCAAATGTAGGTATAGAAAAATGGTAGAGCAGAATGCCGCATCGTCCCCAGTCACCTAACTTTACGCTTATTTTGAACACGTGCTATAGATAGTAAGTGCATTAAGAAGCAAATGAGGTCGAGACCTTGGGCGCCAGGACGCACGGATGCGGCCTCGGCCGCGGTGTTGATAAAGACATTGATAGTACAGACACACGACATTACACCGCCTTTGATACCATCCTTATCCTCCAATTTACTGCGTTGATTGCCAGATTAGTGTGTAATGCACGTCTTAAGTTTTCCTGCTCGGAAAATCAACGACTAGGCTCTCATTGTTGAAGTTGAAAAGGTCAAATAACTTTGTTCAATTCCTCCTAAATTTGAATCGCTATTTTGTAACTTATTCCATTCACCTATCAAAACTGAAGGTTTTGCTTTTGAGAACAAATAATGTATACTGAATGATATTCGTATGGTAAGCAATCGCCAAAATAAGCATAGGTTACTTTCTTAGTTTTAAAAGGAAATATTTATATCAATTCACTTCACTCTGGGATAGTTTTCATGATACAAGCAAAAATATTAATTTCGAGATGATAAGTAACATCAGTCGTGGGTCAATTTATCAATCAATAAATCAACCAATCTACTGTCGATAATAAGTACAGTTACTTATTATCGACAGTAGATTGGTTGATTTATTGATAGATAGATTGACGCTCGACGTGTTTCCACAATCATCGATCATCCACTGCAACTGCATCACCTTATTACCTGAACGATGACGTTGATACAAAGCATACTATTTTGTAGGTGACTGGTGTATTAGATGTAATAACACCCTAACTGTGATTTATTGTGGAAAGTAGATTGCGCAAAATACATGATCATTTCCGTTACTGAATCAAATTAATTGACGCAGCCATAGAATTGCACGTTAGTAATAACAGCTTATCGTAATTCTAGAGTATATATTACCATCTCATCTCACTTTTATCGCTTTTTCTTGTAATTTATCCCAAAGGTAATCAAGGTAAGGTAATATTGTTCTTCTACTATATTTGTATGTCCTTTAAACTTTCAGGGGAACCGACCTAAACATTAATATTAACATAATTAGGAAAAACGAAACTCGTACCAGCCTAGAGTTCTATGCCCCAGTGCCTCAGTGGCGGGTTCTTAATGTTGTTTAATATTCCAGGTGGGCTCAGCAACATTTATTGGCGCTAAAAATATTACTCGACCTCAAATCAACTTCAAAGATACGATCGACAATTCAGACAGCTTGTGGGTGCCAAAAATATCGGACAAACCAAACAATATCAAGCCTCTGGCTTTGAATATTTTGTACAACGACGAGGGCGAGGCAGTTGGGTGAGTAGTTACACGTGTATCTATAGTAATTGGTGGTAAATTGGCAATGAAATCGATTAAATTGAATAATACCTCGCCGGGCATGCACGTTGCCGCATGCCGGAAGAGACTGCATCCAGCCAGCCACAGCGTCGCAATTCATCTCTAACACTGTAACAACGTAACAACCGCTTATCTTCTCGTTGCTGCTGCCATATATAGCACCTGTATAGAATTGCATACAAGTTGAACGGTCAATTCTATAGGCAATCAACCACATTGTTGTGCAAGAGATGTTCTTTTATTCAATCATAGTTCCTGGACACGTTTGCTGCTTGCACTTTGGACATAAATCACGTTCTGGCAGTAGTCTGTGTGTGTAGTGTACTCGTTGTCGTAACATACCTACTTAAGCAAATAACAAATGTTTGTACATGGATATACAGACATTTTAAACAAAGGCTTTCTGGGGAAACAGTACAATGTGACCTTCATTGTTTATGTCCATCGACAACATGGAAATACACCTCATATTCTATTAAACTTGTCACTTCTGTTGTAAGTAGTTGCCTTTTTCTTGTTGACCCATTGACCGCTCCACTGAGCGCAATAAATTGCCACCATGACGCCTAGCTATAATAGACCGGGAGATGATGACACATTTTGGTAAGTCATTTCTTACAGTATGGCGCTTTCAGGGGGGTTCATATACGTAATAAGTGAGAGAAAAATGATGTTCTTACCGGTGGTGCGCGGGACGCAATTGCAGAATAATTAATTGAAATTGCTCGAAAATCCGGAGGTGTCAAACAATTTCTTTCACAAAATTTCTTCAATTTATCGGTATTTCAACAAAAAAAACCCGGCGGTCGCTATGTGCCATACTTCTCCGGTGGGTGTTTAGACCCGCCATACTTTTTTGAAAATGTTTTTTTTTATTTTTTTTTATTTATTTCTTACAGGCTGATTTTTTTTAACAATTGTTTTTTATTAATCTTGTACGAAAATCACCATGCCATACCATTCCGACGGTCCAAAATACCCGCCATACCCCCTCAAACATGTCATTTTTTTTAATTCGAGAAACCATTTCTTTCACCTTAATATTTGGTCTAGTAGTTGTTTTTATGATTAGAAACGTAATTGTTATAATGCCATATCTGTAGGGTGGGTGATATACGTACAATGTTATTAAATAGTTGTAAAATTGTATGCAACATTTGAACAATTTCTTACAGTATGGCATCATTTTTTTTTTAAGTTGGATATGTGAGGAACCTAAATACGAAATTTCAAAGTTGTATGTAGGGACAATCTTGTTTAATTAAATAAGGTTTTTTTTGTTGAAATACCGATAAATTTAAGAAATTTTGTGAAAGAAATTGTTTGACACCTCCGGATTTTCGAGCAATTTCAATTAATTATTCTGCAATTGCATCCCGCGCACCACCGGTAAGAACATCATTTTCCTCTCACTTATTACGTATATGAACCCCCCTGAAAGCGCCATCCTGTAAGAAATGACTTACCAAAATGTGTCATCATCTCCCGGTCTATAAATTGACTCGCTCAATTTCAGTCATTTATGTCTATTAGATACATAATATGATGGTGGAAATGTTAACAAATCATTCCGCTGCATATATAGTTTCAAAATCGATCAAAAATACAATTTTTTTTACAAATGAAGCTAAGGGCTTGGTGAAAATTGTATTTAATCCAACTTATGTACTATATAGTTTTGTGGATTGAAGTAGAGTCGTCTCTGAATTTTTTATTGAATACTTTAAATACTTGTCTACTGTATGTTATTCTATGATCATCAGACAAAAACGAGAAGTAAACAACGTTACTAAAAACTATCAAGATATGGCAAACCCAATATTAAAATCCGTGACAATACTTTCAGATATGAACACCCATATCAAATTGAGTTGGATCAATATCATCCGCCGTCGCAGTTCATCGACCCCATGGAACCGCTGCCGTATCCTGCACCTCTGGAGGAAACCATGTTCACGTACGTGGACACCGAAGCGAAGCTGGACGCTCTTGTGGAACACTTGAACACCGTGACTGAACTAGCTGTTGACTTGGAACACCATTCTTATAGGACTTATCAAGGTCATGATACTTTTTAATATCGCAACTGATAGTAACCTGCTGTACTGAACAAGCGTTGATAACTGCGGTAGCTTGCTGCGTGTTGCCAATGTTTCGTTTCGCCGTAAATTAGTTTTGAAATGGATTTATAAAGTAAATTATGAGCAATCTACTTATAGGAATCTATGTCTTCTTCGTGGTATCGATGATTCCAAATTGTCTCGGCAATTTTAGTCCTGTTATTTTCACTAATGTTACAAAGAAAACAATGTTACATAATATTAGCATTACTGCCCTTGTGTGTTGTCCAGGAGCATGACAACTGGCACAGTCAGAAAGACTGAGGCCTGAGTTCATAATCATAGGGATTATGAACTGAAATAACTTCGAACTATGGATGATAATGATATATTATTACTTGCTCAGTAAGACGGTCATCCAACTACCAGGTACTCCTTTGGTACGTAATACTAAACTTATAATTTTTTTTTTAGGTATAACGTGTCTGATCCAGGTTACGACTACTGAAGGCGGCGACTTTATAATTGACGCATTGGCCATTCGGGAGCATATACACAAACTGAACCTGGCCTTCACTGACCCCAAGAAGATCAAAGTAAGTCTCTCTTACAACTCTCGAAGATAGACTGATATGGTGACATCCTGTACTAAAGCCGCTTTTAACTGTTGTGGCTATGATGTTTGTCAATAATTTAATAAGTAGACATAGTGATTTACAGCAGTCCACTAGTGATATTGGGCGTAGTATTATATAAACCTACATGGGCACTTATGAAAGAAGCTAGGTGCGCGGTTCCAATTGGTCGTT
This sequence comes from Luperina nickerlii, assembly GCA_963855955.1. Classification (NCBI taxonomy): domain Eukaryota; kingdom Metazoa; phylum Arthropoda; class Insecta; order Lepidoptera; family Noctuidae; genus Luperina; species Luperina nickerlii. Next base: position 9,480,088 of record OY979662.1, read on the forward strand.
TCCTAAGAAGCTAGTGCACGGTACTAATAGGTCGTTTCCTATGGAGAAGAGCCGGCAAGAAACTCCCACGGTTACTCTTTTAAAAATAATTCGCTTTTACAATGTTTTCAAATTACAGTGTTAATAATATGGGAGGACGGCGTAGGCCTGTCAATAAATACCAGGTACTTAATAAAATAGAAAATGGTCTGTAAATCTACAGTTTACAAGGCCTACAACGTTCATAAAATATATCAAAAAGATAAATAAAATATAAAAACTTATTAAAACTAAACATGATTGCAGTTACAACATTAACATTTTCTTGTTCCTGTTTGTTACTTTTGATAAAATCAAACGATTTATTTCAAATAAACCAATTACAGGCACTTTAAAATTATTAAGGGGTCGGTCAGTCAGAAAGATGAAGCTAGTTGCCCATTAAAATCAAAGGTCATTTATTCAAACTAGGCTGAGAATCAGCACTTTTCGAACGTCCAAATTACAAAACACAGTCTCCCAAAACGCCCGCCCTTCACCGCTTCCTAGTGCTTTCGCTGGGGAGAAGAAGTGGCGCAATAAACTCCCCAGCTGTCTGTTCAGTTAGAAAATACTTGATTGTATACAATACTAGGTATGCAAAGTAATTAACATTACAAGACACAGAACATTAAATTAAATTATTTGCCCAATGTCAGCTAGCCTTGCCAATATACCAAAAAAAAATCATAATTTGCCTAGCCTATTCCCAACTATGTTGGGGTCGGCTTCCAGTCTAACCCGATGCAGCTGAATACCAGTATTTTACATGGAGTGACTGCCTATCTGAACTCCACAACCCAGTTATTGGGTAAAATGATATCCCTTGGTAAGTCTGGATGCAAAGGCATTCGGGCTGACTACCCGTAACGACTGTCAAAGATCCTCGAATGACAGACGGGACCAACGGCTTAACTTGCTTTCCGAGGCTCGGTCTCGGTATCTGAAGATGGTCACCCATCCACAGACCAACCGCTGCAAGCGTAGCTTAACCTGATCAATCGACCTGTTATTATTTAGCCAAGGGGCACTCAATCAAAAAAAAAAATTAAATAAAAATGTAAGTAAACAAAAGCTTACTAACTAAATTAAAGCGTCCAGGTGTAAAGGGCGTGACAGCTTACATATTTATGAAATGATGGGTTCTGTTCACATAACTGTCACTTGAAGTAACAAATGATAAACTAGTACCATCAAGTAAAATAAATAAACAAGTTATTACTAATAACAACAATAAAACCATGGTCAGCAAGACAAACAGTCACCACAAGTGACACCCGTTCACGAGCATAACACAAAGATCAGCCATTACCCCCCTCGCCATATTTGAGGGAAGGAGGCAACCCGACCCCCGACGCTACAGCAAGCAGTGACATCTAAGTAGCAAGTTCGTCATACTTCCGGTTAATCAGACAAGAATAATATGATCAATCGTCGAGGTCGCTAGCTAACCACATACACACCTACACCACGCCACCATACCACACACACCACCACACTTATACCACCACACACACACCTACACCACATAAAGTAATATGGTTACAAAATTTTGGTTATATCATTCAAGTTGAAAGCGTTCGTACTGAAAAGATTAAAAAAACAATTCAGATATTAATTTAAATTAAAATAAACCATGGCAGCAAAGAGATGACCAGTCCCTACTGAGGGCGCCCATTTACGAACGTGATGCATGAATTAGATTCTGAGATTGCTGGTAAACCTATAATTGGCGACTGTAAGACCGAGACTTCTGTGATCTGTAGTACTTAAGACAAATTATATAGAAGCTGTTGGTGTACCTTCATAAATAAATTAGCACCATTCAGCTCAACCATTTTGGAGGGAGCTAAATGATCAAATACATACGCCACCATTAGCGAGACATTAGAGCATGACATACTCTCAGCCGCCAAGGCACATTCAAGTCAATGAAAGACGTACCCAGTTCATAGTAGCTTTATAGTATCTACGTAGTACAGTTATAGCAATTAGCTGACCCACCTTTGCATAAATGGTTGAGATATTTTAGAATACGGATCGATAGAATTTTATAACTCTTTTATATTTTATTTACTTTGCTCAAATAAATCCATACTAATATTATAAATTCGAAAGTAACTCTGTCCCACCTTTGCATAAATGGTTGAGATATTTTAGAATACGGATCGATAGAATTTAATAACTCTTTTATATTTTATTTACTTTGCTCAAATAAATCCATACTAATATTATAAATTCGAAAGTAACTCTGTCCCACCTTTGCATAAATGGTTGAGATATTTTAGAATACGGATCGATAGAATTTTAGAACTCTTTTATATTTTATTTACTTTGCTCAAATAAATCCATACTAATATTATAAATTCGAAAGTAACTCTGTCCCACCTTTGCATAAATGGTTGAGATATTTTAGAATACGGATCGATAGAATTTTGTAACTCTTTTATATTTTATTTACTTTGCACAAATAAAACCATACTAATATTATAAATTCGAAAGTAACTCTGTCCCACCTTTGCATAAATGGTTGAGATATTTTAGAATACGGATCGATAGAATTTTAGAACTCTTTTATATTTTATTTACTTTGCTCAAATAAATCCATACTAATATTATAAATTCGAAAGTAACTCTGTCCCACCTTTGCATAAATGGTTGAGATTCTTTAGAATATGGATCGATAGAATTTTATAATTCTTTTATATTTTATTTACTTTGCTCAAATAAATCCATACTAATATTATAATTTCGAGAGTAACTCTGTCTGTATGTATGATACCTTTCACGCCTAAACCACTGAACGGATTTCGATAAAATTTGACAGAGAGATAGATTGCATCCCGGGGAAGGACATAGGATAGTTTTTATCCCGATATTCCCACGGGATCGACACTTATGCAGGTGAAATCGCGGGGCGTTGTTAGTAAAATATAAAAGAATTATAAATTTCTATCGAACAACAACAAACAACATACAACACACACACTCGCACAATCACACTCGTGTTTTCCATACAATTATACAAAGGAGACTAGGAGATTGAATTTAAATAATGCAAAAATAGTTTTTCTTTAATCTTCAGCAGCTCCAAGAGTATTTTCAAATGCTAATCAATTTGTTTATGCGATCATGTGGAGCAGGACCAGCTTTGAGCCAAGCATTTTTATCAGCGATGTAAACCCCCAATTTAAAATATGCCTGGATGCATATTGTGCGTTTTATTCATGTAAAATCCCTATTCCATTCCATATGTTTAAAAAGGTACTCTATAAAGAGCATGCACTTTTTTTTCAATATCTATCTACCCTTAGTGCTTGGCCAGAATAGCAGCGCGGGGCGGGAAGCGGCGCGGGTGCGGGAATGCGCGCGATTGCTTGTCGTGTCCAGTGTTTGTCGAAATATAATATGGATAAAGGAGACTCATTTTTACTAGAAAAAAGCTCGAACAAGTTTGAGAAGCGCGGCCCCCGCACGGGCCACCCGTGCTTTCTCTGCGGCTACTTGCATGAACGAGCTATGGCGTGAGTTGCCCGCGCCCCGCGCCAAGTAGCCCGCGCCCGCGTTTGCAGTCTGGCCAAGCACTTAATATTACCTTAATAGTAATTTGTTTCATAGGTTTTCCACGGAGCGGAACACGACGTAATATGGCTACAACGTGACTTCGGCGTGTACCTAGTGGGAATGTTTGACACGCATAAGGCAGCAGTGGCGCTTAACCTATCCGGCCTCTCACTCAAATACCTCCTCCTGAAGTATTGCCAAGTGAGCGCCGATAAAAAGTGAGAAAACTGTCTAATAATAGCTTGAACGTAACATTATGAAATTTGAATTGAGTTACAATTTTGATATAAGCCCTTGGAGAACCTTAGAACCTTGAGCTACGGTTTTTTTTTTAGAGATCGTTAATTTTTCTGACGATACATTTTTCCAAATCCGACACATTTGGCTTTTTCTCTGTCAGTTTATTATATTGAGTTCAATACTGAGCTTTCACATCAGTTTGTCTGAATAACCCTGCCGAAATTTGCGTACACTTCAAAGCGTCTCAGGCGACCGTATGTGATGCAAATTGCTACTATTTCGTCGATTTTAAGATTGCAGAAAATCGGTTTCTCGTCGCTAAATCCAATAGAATTCTTGAAATGTTCAGTGACAGAAACCCATTTTCTTATTAAATACGATGTTGACCGCCTCGCTGGTCTTGTGGGCCTGCCTCGTTGGTCTAGTTGTTGTGAACGCTACTGCTGAGCATGAGGTCCTGGGTTGAATTCCCAGGTCGTGCAAAGTATTATTGGGTTTACCCATCAGGTATTTCTCATTAGCAGCCCGGAGTCTGGATTTGGGCCCGGTTTTTTTTTCAATATGGGAAATCATCAAATTACTCCTCCCGCTCTGGGTGGAGCGGAAGGGAGTGTCAGACTCTTACTGACTAAAACCCACCCGTGTTCCTTCCTTAGCCCTTTATGTTCCGAGCCAGCGGTAACCCTTTCGGACAATCCCGCTGACATTTGGGCCCGGTTTCTGATAATAAATCCCCCCCCCCCTTTTGAATGGGATTTAAACAAAACTGGCGAAATGCTGGTGTACCATAGTTACACGTCTGCCTAACCTTTCGGAGATTACAGTCGTGATGACATGTTACGTTAATATTATGTAGGTATCAGCTGGCGGACTGGCGCATGCGTCCCCTGCCCGCGGAGCTGATAGAGTATGCGCGCATGGACACGCACTACTTGCTGTACATCTGGCGCCAGATGAAGGCCGAGCTCACGAAGGACGAGCAGACGCACCACCTGCTCAATGTCTTCGAGACTAGTCGTCAGATCTGTTGCTCCGTAAGTTATCATTTTAGCCGAAATACGTAGAGAAAAGTGTCGTGAGGCAAGTTTTGAGTATGAATTTGGATGGATATAGAGAAAGATCAAAGAAGCGATGGATGGACTGTGAATGTTCGATGTAATAATTACGATCGAACACGTTTTGCTGACCTAGCTAACCAATTACGCCGCGCTATGTGCGGCGCGGCATCAGTGCATAGTCGGACAGCAAACCGGGTGCATTCGTACTTATTAGCAATTCATTCATAAGCATTTAGCGTAGCATAGTATAGCAACCGTTTTAGCAATAAACGTTCAAAGTGTAATGAAGCGTTTAATTTAGCAGCATAGGTCTACACCACTTAGGTCGCGACTCCTACAGTGAAAGATGGTATGGCTGGAAAGTAAGGGTGAATACCGAAATGACGACTATAGGATTAGGAAGTGTGTTAAGCTTTGGCGGAGACCTTTGCCTTGCCCAGTGGGACAATACAGGTTGTTTTTTTTTTAAAAGCTTGATATATTATTCGGTATATAAAACTAAGTAACATTGTACAAAAATAATTGCTGTGAACCGAACGAAGTACAGGGGTCGTAGGAGTATTTTAAGTAGATTTATAACAATTAACACTTGTTTTTGTAAAAAAACGTCATAAAACGGAACCGTCAATATTTCCGTAGAAGCAGAAGGATCCCAGGTATAGTCGAGTAAAAATAATCGTCAACTTCGTTAAGCGTCTTTTTCCCGTTATACTTATTATTGGAACTCTTTCAGACGTACAACAAGGAGGTAGTGACGGACACGAGCCACATCCCGCTGTACGTACGCTCCAAGAAGTCGTTCAACTCACAGCAGATGGCGGCGATGAAGATGCTTTACAAGTGGCGCGACGCGCAGGCGCGTGCGCTCGATGAAAGTACCACGTAAGTACGCTAGCACAGACGTCACTTGGCGCGCCAGTACAACAGGTGCAGCAGCTACACATCTTAGCATCTAATTATGGAAACACATCAAACGATTTTGCCAACAAGCAACTCCTGTTAGGGTGAAAAGGGGACTACAGTTTTTATGAAATTTTCTTTCCTTAAATAATGAAGAACGTCTTATACATAATAAAGATCTTAATAATGAATTTAACAAAACTAAAAACTACAGTTAAAACGGGTGCTCGTATAATACAGGCTGGCAGCGAGGCGCAACCTGTTACCATGTATTCAGTAGACGATTTCGAAACCCCTACGAAGTAATTCTTCGTCGGTTGTTAACTCATCGCACGTCGAATATACACCATGTGTACCTGTCGTAGCCAACTGGTTAAATTAGCCGTTTAGCCTTCCGCCTGGCCTTTGGAAGTAGTGCTCGCCTCGCTTCGCTCTCTTTGCTCGCACGCGGTTGATCACAATTCTAACCTAACCTAACCCATTTGGTCGAGGTGCCCTGGCTTAGTTACTGCGACCAATTCGCCTCCCGCGTAATTGGTTACAGTTCCAACCTAAACTATAATATTGAATATCATTCAGGCCGTTAGTTGAACGGCCGCCGTTTAGTTAAAAGGCTAGGCGGATAACTAAACGGCTAATTAAACCAGTTGGCTGCGACATACCGATAACAATAAAATTTCTATTGTGTCTGCTAATAAGGAAAAAAAAATTGCTGTTCCATACATTTCGACCGCAAAGTGCAACACATTTCCTATGAAACAACAGATTTTTGTTTTTGATAATCGACTAAAAACGCTAAGGTCTAGAATCATGTGCTGAATCCATGTTTACATTTTGCACGTCGGTGTCCCTGCCAGCCTGTATAATTAAGTAGTGACATATTTTATAGCGCTCAATATTGACTGGTCGACGTTTACCAATCACAGTCGTTGGGCCACCACAACATGATGGCATGATGCTTTATTATTCAAAAGTCCATACAAATATGCCTATAAATTTCTCACTGTTGGGATACAGGACTTTTGAGGGAGGGGGCGGGCCATAATTCACCACTAGGGCCCAGTGCGGTGAAATCCTTTGACCACTGTTTAAACCATTTTAAAATTATTTAAAAGATTAATATATCGGAATAAAATACTTTCAGCTATGCGTATGGATTGATTATCGTAAACACATTACACCTGATCACAGGTCAACACCGAATGTCCCTACTTCTAGAAATAAATTAATTTACGTAAATATTTACAATATTATTGTCTAAAACTAGAGGTATTTCTTGAAAAACAGCCATCAACGATAACTAAGAAATGTTTGTCTGGAACAGATATCTTCTCCCCAACCACATGCTGCTAGCGCTCGCCGAGACATTGCCGCGCGAGGTGCAGGGCGTGACCGCGGTGTGCCAGCCGATGCCGCCCTTCGTCAAGCAGAACCTCATCACCATACACAGAATGCTCCTCTCGGTACGTCGCAAGCATCACGCTTTTAATATTGTCCCGCAAATCATAACGAACGAACTCAAATAACAAACATAACGACAGAACTGGCGAAATATCTCTGCCTACGCTTTCGGGGTTTACAGGCGTGATGTTTTGAAGATGCGCTCTTGTCAATATGACAGTTTAATTATGTGTTGCCATTTTAAATAATACGTGCCCTTTTTAGAAATAGGCCCTGTACTTAAATAGCTAGAAATAAAATTTCGATTAGAGGATTTTTATCTGTGCATGAAAATATGAATTTTCAGGTCATGACAGCGTAAAATTTAGTGATAGCGATACTGTCATAGAGTCAGATAAGTTTGTGCTCACAAAACGCGGTCATTTGTAAATAATAATGTACTTAACTTGAATATCAAATTGAAAAAGACCTAACTGTGAGTTTCTTTCGGGGTATTTAGGGCAATAGACATACTTAGATTATAGTTAAAGTTACGATTGCATGTCAAACTGCATTTAGCACCGAAACTTGCATTGGTATAGGCTGGGAATAGACGGACAGCTTGTTGCATCAGCGAACAATACACGATGCGCTCAAGCACTTCAGCACTTGGCTTTATTGGACGCTGACAGGACTAACGAAGTTCAAGTGGACTGACGGGGGTGATGACGCTCAGTCTATTGTTACACCGTTGCCTACGTTTATGCAAACAACCAACACATCCATATGTAAAAAAAATAAGAGCAACTAATTATAATAGTAGTATTTTCTTTACATTATAAGTTTTAGTGTCAAAAACTTATTTCAAGGAGAGGTGAAAACTCTCCTTATTTTTTAATCCTACATGCTTGATCATTTTGTTGTATTAAAATAACGTCATGCTCAACCATGCTTGATCTTCTGGTGCCTTCATGCATGTGCTTTGCGGCATGCAGTAAAAAAGACATGTACTCAGATAAAAGGCTACTAAATACGAGCATTATTGCTTCAACGTTCTGCGGATTATGATGATTTTTGTAAGCTCTGTATCAAACATTTTAAATATCAGTACAAAAAGCTCACTCGCTCACAAGTCAAAGACTTAGGTTTCATCAAGCATTCATGCAGATACTATTACTACACAGTATCGTCAGCCTATTGCTTGCTAAACAGAACTATACTTCTTCAAATCAAAGAACTGAGTTCTTTAACTTCTGTTCTGCTATCCTGTCGGCCTATTCCCAGTCTTAAAACGCCTGAAAGTATCAGTCGACTAGAACAAATGCATGTAGTCGTCTGTAGCCGAACTAAACAGCCACACACGACAAATAGGTGCAGTTCGCTGTGTTCAAGTGCTGTGTGTGCTCGGTGTTGTTCGCAGTCAGTCTTTCGACAGTCTGCTACAGCTATCTCTGATGACGTATTTAGCATAGGAGCACAACTTTTCCTTTTACGTTGTCATTGGATAAAGGGAGACGAGAACCGATATGGACACGAATGATTGTGAGTAATTTTATCTAACTGAGACGTTCCTTCCTCTGTTTCTATACAATGTCAACCGCTGTCTCTCTGCTCACATTGTTTTTTCCGTGACTCGGGCGTGGATTCTCCGCATGGACTGCAAAGCTATAGGCCGCGTTCCCATGACAAACCCGACCCGCATTTCAAAAACGCGTTTTTAGTTATCCTTCTATTTAGCCATACATGGAACGTGCAATAATGCACGCTCATTTGAACGACCTACAGAGTTGTCCGTGTCAGGCATGTCATGCTAATAGGGCGCGAAATAACTGCGTAATTCGTCATGTAAGTTTGGCTTTTACTTGCGTTCTGTTAAATTAATTTCAGACGATTTTAAACAGTTTAACAATATAATAATTTCGTTTTAGAAATCCCTTAAAACGGAAGAGGCAGATAATTAATGTGAAGATGGCTGTTAAAGTGCTGCTGTATACAAAACCAGCACTAGTGTCACATTTACCTGGGCTTGTCCACCGAAAACCGAGCATACAAACTTTCTCATAGGCCATCATACTTACTTTGCTTTAATACTGTTTCAAATTCTGTTTTAGTCATACTTAGCCAAATGTTAATTATGAGCATGAATTAATTATACCTCATCATGAGGACTGTTACACACTGCTAGATGGCGCCCACATCTAAACACTAACCCCCCTTACTAAGAAACGTATTATATCAGATGAATAGTTACACACCGATTTCTCTCTTTCAGTCGTCAGTAATTTAACCTTCGAAACAAGAAGACAAAGCGTTATGTAACTATACAGACGCTATACAACGTTTTTTTAGTAAGGGGGTTACGATATGTAATGAGAAATGTCACTACAAAGCACAAACTGAGAAAATGTTATTGAAAATGACTAGCTTGTACATTTTCTTTTTATGGCTAATATTTTAATGCACTTTAAATCAGAAAAACATTTTGATCTTAGTATTACGTTTCTGTATTGATTTATCAGTCGATATTGACAATTGCTGGTTGCGCCATCTAGTGACTAATAATAGCTCTGTCTAAAGTGATCTTGTCCTGCCCAGTGTCGCGAGATGCCGAATGAGCCGCAACTGTACCAGATGCCGACAAGTATCAGGAACATTATGAATGCTACGCAGCAACCGCTGTCCGCGTATACCATGCATGACTTTGCGCATTACTCGGACTTCAGGTAAACACGATTTGCAGAACAATCTACCTCCGGTTTCTAAAAGTCTATTCAACTTTCTCATATCTAGTGATTTGATTAAAAATCTATTAAGCCCAGCAATTCTAAAAAAAAAAATTATCAGGCTTTTAGAAACAGGATCTCATATTTTTACTCCTGAACAAAAAATTATGTTTAATAGAAAAACACTAGGGGCCAAGCCCCATCTATAAGAAGGTCAAAATACGTGACGGAATAGCTTTCGTTCTTGAGCAAATAAAAAAGAAATATAAAACACTTCCGTTCTATTAACTTCTCCAAATGTTTCCACTGCAAGAGGAAACATTAGAATCTAGAACAACAAACCTGCTCTTTTGTATTTAAAACGGAAAGTCACATTGCAAAACATTCTAGCAATGCGCAGGCGATTTGAACTTCGATAACCGACCTTACTGCGACGATATAAAGTCGCTGTCTCAGCCAACTTGGTATACACAGTACTCCACACGTACATGCTAAAGCGCAGGCTACACAACGTATTTATAAATTTTTAAATACATACGCGTACGTTTGTGTTTACATGGTCCATTAAACCTACGCGCTTAACGTTAGCTACGCGTTTGCTTACCTTTCGGTTTAGCCTGCGCATAAGACCATGTGTGCGTACATGTGCTCAATGCTTTTGCATAAAAAGCTTCATAACATAAACAAAGAAACAATACGATTTCAATACGCACACAACGTGCTTTTTTTGGATACTTAAGTTATATAAAATTAGAGTTAAATACTAGTTTATTTACAGTGAAGCGAACTTGATCAATCTGGAGACTGCCGCTGATTTACTAGAGGAGGACTATAACGACCTAGAGCCTGAGATTGACGCCTTCTTGCCGTCAAACACGATATCGTATGGAACAGTTGTGAGTTACTTTGATTTTCGACATGATATAAGCTTACCGGTTACGGTAAAGGATATCTTTATTATTATTTGGATAGCAAACATTAAATAGCTTATTGTTACCAAGGACCATCATATATATTGCTCAGGCTGTCAAGTTTTTGTCCCCTCTTAAAATAACAAAATATCTCTACACTACGCCGGTGGTTGCCAAGAGAAAAAGATTTTCTAAATTCATAAACAGTAATATTGTGTACTTTGTTTCAGATTTCGGAATTGAACGCTGAGGCCAAACTATTTTTTCCACCGTACTTCAGATACAGAAAGTATCGTTCCATGGCCCAGGTACAGTTATTTCTGATAATTAGAGTGTATGTCATAGCCAAATGATTTATTTTACGTTTACGGTTGCTTTCATCAGTCAAGGGCTATTGGCTTATTTTACTTTTCTCGTACCTATACAAAACATCTAAATAGAGGGACATTTGACAGCACCAATACTTGTAATAATTAATAATAGCCAAAACATGAATTATTTAGTTCATAGACAATTTAAACAAGCTGTCTGAGACATATTGATGCACTCAGTTGTGGCATAATTACGTTCTCTGCTGTAACTTTACTCTTGTTAATATTTAATTTAAACTTCGTAACTGGTTCGATATCTAGCTAAACCAGGAGTTTACTGAAATTATATAAAAGCGTGAGCTCATAGCTCCATAGCTCACTCGACTACTTATCTATAATACCCTCATTGTCAATTTTCGTCCTGAAGCCACATGACCCATGTGTGTGACGAAAACTGTGACTATGTCGTGTACCATATTATGCATTGTTATGTACGGTGTTGATGAAATCATAAATTGTTACAGCAACACGAAATTGAGGAATTCAAAGAGAAGACGGCGAAGATAACAGCTATCAGTAAAGGCAACGAATTGATCAAAACGGAAGTCCTTGTTAAACTACAGCAAGCGCAAACACAGATCGAAAACGAAGAAAAGAAACATAATGTTGAAGAACATAATCTCGCACTAACGAAAACGCAACAACGCAAAAGGAAAATATCTGCTGAAAAAGTGGAACATAAAGCGTCCACCGATATAATTACTGATAATAGTATTATGAATAAAGAAGAATTAAGGGAAAATAGCACTAAGAAAATTTACAGTAACGTGAAACCCTACGCATATAAATCTGCGGACTACAAAAAGTTCTTCAACCAGTCTAACAAAGATCACAAACAAAAACAGCACAAAATGAAATTTAAAAAATATAAAAAATAATGGCATATTTAGTAAGCGAAACTATACATTAATATATATAGTTCGTTTTATTTAATTTTGTTGTTTTATTTATAGCCCGATGCATAAATGAAACACTGACAGCAATCTTTGTAAAGACACACTTTAATTTTATTAAATTGCAATGTTAAAATTGTAAAAAAAATGTCTGTAGTTCTTGGCACTAGTCAAATGGTTTGCCCTCGACGTGAGTGTCAAGAACTGTGCGACCCAGACGAGGAACCCTAATCAGAAATATCATCAGAGATGTCTTCTCTCACCTTTATTTTGTTCTTTCCCACTCTTCGATTTGTGTAAGCAGCGGAGTCGTTCCTTTCCTTAATGACCCCTTTACCCTCGGCCTTACTTTTATTTTTGACGCGGAACTTCTTAGCAGTTCTGGAAAGGTCTTCCTCGCGATTTGCCTTCTTGTTACTTCTGTGTGCGATGCGTGGTTGAGGAGCCTCCGTGACCACTGTGGTAGTCTTGTCTTCTTCTGCTGGTACCTCACGTTTCAACACGCTCTTAAATGTCTGACCGCGAGTTGGTTCGTGAAGGGAGAAGGTGATGCGATCATGGTGTATCTGTTGGAATAACGCACCAGGTGTTAAAATAACTAACGACGTACTGCTACTAGTTTTCAGAGTGAAGTGGAAACGACAAGTGTTACTAAGCCCTTTACAGGTAGTAGGTTTAGTGCTTACCCTATATTCTATAGTTATGAAGCATTCTTCCTCGTCTTCACATATAAGTGAATTGACGTCAGCCGGCTTGACTGCGTTGGCAGGTCGGCGTCCCACGCGAACGAAGCGCCACAAGGAGCGAATGCGAGGACCACATGCACGGACCATATCAACCACCTGCCAGACAATATTGCGATTAAATTATAGTTAGGTACATTTTCATGACGATTCATAATTTCATTTCAGAATCTTAGATAATTTATATTCATTGCCACATTCGGAACTTGCAGTCAAGTTGAGTATTGAGTGTTCATTCATTGTAATATAAACGTCTATAAATTTTGGTGTAGTGGCATTCGAAAACGTAGTCTATTAATATATATATATATAATTATCTAAGATTATGAATGAATTTTAGTTGTCGATGAAGTACGACAGACAAAGCGGAGTACGTACTTTCATCTGTTCAGCCCCGTCACAAATGCTGCCTGTATGGGGTTCCACGCCGAAGCTGTTGATGCAGGCACGGTCATCTGGTAGTAGAGAGTCGATTTGGAACGCGCACTTTGGCAGGGCGTCCGTTCGTTCCTGTGAAGAAATGTTTTGATAAATGCTTGCCAATCTCTGGAACTACAAGTTGGTTTTAAAAAATAGTTTTGCATTTGATAGCCCGATTCTCGAGGAATGTTATAGATAGGCGATTTAACATCACGCTATGACCCCTAAGAGCCAGACAAAAAGAAAAAAGATCACGCGGGTAAAGCTAGTACAGTACGCATGGTGGCAGGGCCATGGACGCGCAACCTGTTAACACAGATTCTGTACATGATTGTGAACCACGCGCGTTTAATTTCTATACGCTCGCTGAATTCATGGTTTTAGTTTGCGCGTCGATGTCCCCTGCCACCCTTTTGAAGCCCTTGTGACTGTTTTAAACCACTTAAGTCAATAAGATAACATTGAAACCCATTATGAAGACATTAAAAAAAAAAAGAGTAGCCGAGCAGTTCGTATCGGTTCTTCTCAATAGTAAATGATAAATAGGAATTGTCAGTTTTAGGAGCACAATTATTAAGAATTCAATTTTTTTTTTAAATAGGTAGAAAAAAAAACATTACTGAAGATTGTCTTACCCAGCCTATGTCGTCACAACGTTTGGGTTCATCGTAGCATAAGTAGTAGTTGATTGCTTTCGAACCATCAGTCCTTTTCTCCGTAGACCAAGTATACCAATTCTCACCGAATTTAAACATACTATTGACGTGGCTCTGGCGGTAAATTAAAGGAAAAATCAATTCGTTCGGGTGCTGTTGTTTTGGTTTTTCAGTAGTTGTGGTCTTTTCTTCTTCAAAGTCGATTAGTTTCTCATCGGGGTGTTTGTGCGACTTGATGAAAGGCATCATTGTCGGCTCGACCCGCTTCTTTTGCTCGGGCCAGGAGGGCTCAGTGCGCGCGGTCTCCTCGTCCTCCATCTTGGAGTCCTCCTGGTCGGAGTGCATCACCACCTTGACTTTGACCGCGAGCGCGGCGTGCAGCAGACACACACTATACACCAGGTAACTTGCTCGTCCCATCTTCGAGTGAACCATTATTTCGATTTCGGATTTAGTATTCCACGGCTTCAATTGTTTTATCCTGCCTAAAGGAAGTTTGTTTTTTGCGGCTGACCGATAAGGAGAGTGTTTGTAAACATTCACCTAGACCAGCCATTCAGGAAGCAAAAGAAGGAATAGAATCTTTTTGTTTTAGATTTTAAGCTGCTCGCAACATGTGCGATGTGATAAGTAGGACGGAATCAAAAACAGACGCATTCGATTATTGCTTTTATTTGGGTACAAAGATGTAGAGTATAAAATAAAAATACTGCATTTGGTATCAACCTTTTTCATAAAACTTTGATTATGAAAATTAAGCATTTCGACAAATACATGTTATACATCTATAAAATAAAATTAAAGCATAGTTGTATTTCTAGACTAATTTTTTATCATTATTTCTTTATCTATATAGAAATTGTATAATCGTATAGTACAAATAAAAAAGCGAGTGAAGTTTGGACCATTGTTAGGAATTTAAGTTTTCCATAGTGCTCGATATAATACATCAGCCATAAGAATTCGTATTTACAAGATACATTATAATTTCGTTCTAACTTGATATTTCGTCATAGCATTAGGGTAAGAATAGCATCACTAAGGCAGAGAGGGTGTTTTATTGTACATTATTATTATTAGTGCCTAACATTACTAACTATCGATACATTAGCATGAGGGAATGAGACTTCGTTACAAAACTACTCTTTCTCTCATCTTTATACTATCAGCTAGACAATAATAATTACCGAACAAATTAAGGCCTGATCGAAAGTAAACGTATCCTTAGAGTAAAGAGTTGCCTACTTAGAAATAATTAGACCTCTATGTGTTCGATTAGCCTAGTTAACATTGGTTCCGTGTACGTCACTGTCACAGCGTAAAGGACACTCCGAACACATCGCTCACTTACACAGTTCGTGATCAGTTAAGTAACAAGGCGACCGTTGACTCTGCGTGCGTCTAGAATGTTCTATGTCTACACTGTATTGTGTATATCATCCTAAAACTTATTCTCACTTATTCTTAGCAACTTTTCATAATATAAAAAATATCACGTCTTAAGTTTAATTTGTTTGTATGTTTGCTTGAATCTAGATAACTCAATAAGTAGTTTTATTTCGATCGTCTCGTACATTTCAAAATTATTATGTCAAGTACAGACGCCAGCACATCAAGCTACCCGAAACTAAAATTTTCCCAATCATCTTTGCTTTAGCGATAAAGCTGAAAATCTATTAAATAAATTTGACAGTTTGTAGTAACTTGATGTGCTGGCGTCTGTACAATAGCCTAAATGAATATGATATACTAAACAGCCTCATCAACAATTTCATAGAGTATAAATCAAATATGTTTCTGGCAACAAATCATTTAGTCGTTTTGAATCAAGATTTATGAAGATTATCTTGATAACAATAATATCATCTGCTATCGTAATTAAAATGTAAGTGCATACATTCGGAAATTTCTTTTCATAAGTTACGCGAAATAAATAAATTCATAGAAGAATATTTTTAAGATTTTTATAATTTTGTTATTTGTGCATAATATAGTATTCCAAAAAATATAACATTGGGTGTCCTCTACACTGCGATTAATTGTGATTCAAACTTTACTAAGTTGCAACCTAAATATCGCTCGCTTACATCTATAAGTGCTTAATTCTATTAGGCTCATAACATTAAGCCGTTTCGGTCCACGAGAGGGGAACGTAAGAGCTAGTGATAACACTATGAAGCTTACGTTCGGATACACGCATCGACAACAACTCTACATGAATAGGCTTTCACAAATGAAATAATTATATAGTCATTCATCACCTAAAATAAACTTGTATAACAATATGATGTACAAGAAGTTATTCTAATAAATAAAGTAAATATAAAGAGTAAAATGAGAATAAATAATGTTTACAATATAAAACGGAATCTCATAGTTTCGGTGGAGTCATCGTGTATCTAAACGCAACAGAGGTGGGCCGGCGGCCTCGCCCTGATATATTGTCAGAACAACTGCTCAATCTAACTTCAACACAGCAAACTACGGAAAATAGACAAATCTCAACAGCTATATATTTAATTATTTCTAATAGAATTTATTTTATTCGATTCAGATGCAACTATAACTAACAACTTACTATTACAATAATTATGACCTAGTTTACTGTTTATAATGAATTGATTTGTATGAAAATAAATGACTATTAAATTTGGTAACTTTACCTTTCAGGATTCCACTAAATACGTACCATGTCGTGTTCTATGCGGAAGTATGTGAAATGTTCTTGAACCTTATTAACTTTATAGTATAAAAAGCATAATATAGTGCCTTGTAAAAGAAAGCATCCAAACAACGATACTGCATGGTCTGAATTAGGAGGCGGAATCTCACAAAACGTACAGGAGGTGTGAAGGAAGATCGGTCGCTTATGTCTATTATACGTAGCTCACTCGTAAAGTTATGCAGTACAGATAAAATCTATAATCTATTCACCGGTATGACTAAGATCGGCGTAAGTCCATGAGCTGCCAAATGAATCACATCACGATGAACTGATTATACTACGTCCCGTGATCGCTCGCTTTGTAATGTTCCTGTCTGACGCGGCCCATCTACTGTTACAAACCAGAGCGTTCGACAAAGGCGTGCACAAAGCCGATCGAACGTGTGAAGCCATCTAACAAGAATTTCTATTAAGTACAAAAACCACGCGCGCCAGACAGAAGCATTCTTCTGCAATCACAAGGGGACGAACATTCGGAGCAAATGTTGAGTACCTACGCATCCACGCGACTCTGCACCGAACAAAGATCTCTTTCTTGCACTGTATTGTCGACAAGTTATTATTACTCGTTCCTACTTTGATTGAATAAGACTAATAAATATATAATAGAGATAGATTTAGAGAAAATAGAAGAGATCTGTGTTGGATAAGTCGCGTAACACACCCATTCAAAACCTAGTGGTCATTTCACCAGCGTCGCGTGCGTTGAAGCACGCACCGTTTGTCAGTACCACTCAACTTTTGCTCCGTGTTGTTCGTTAGTAGCTCATGCCCGACACTTTGGGGCATGTTACATGCCAGGATCACGTGGTCGCGTAGCTTAGGGCCTTGCGCTGGAGGAAGAGGTGGATGTCTGCGAAGGCGGGCCGGTCGCGGTGGTCGCGACGCCAGCACTCGCACATGAGCTCGTACACGTCGCGCGGGCAGCCCGCCGCGCGAGCCACGCACTCGAACACGCCGTCGTCGGCTTCCAGGTGCGACAGGTTTGACAGCACCTGTGGTGTTAGCATTCTGTTAATATACGATCATAAAATCTAAACTAATAAATGCTTCGTTGCTCCAGTGATTGGAAGCGCTACTGCTGATCATGAGGTCTTACATTCGATTCCTACGTCAGGAAAAGTGTTATTGTGTTTCCGCTAGTTTTGATTTTTTTCAATAGGCTCGCCCCTTTCTACATGGGATTGAAACATAACTGGCGTATTGCGGATGTACAAAAGATAAAATTGGCGCGATGTTGGGTGTTATGTTATAAATTACTAGCGACCCCCCCCCCCCTGCTTCGCACGGTTTTTACGACTTGACAAAAAACAATTTTGTATTACATTTAAGTTTAATGTACAGTCGAGTTCAATAATGTTTTGGCAGTGACACTGATTCAATTAATGATCATTTTATCGATGTCTAAGTTTGTATACTAGACCTATATGAATAGTTCTATACAAACTTAGACATCAAATGTTAAATGAAATGTTATCATATAAACTGTTCATAAGTATGCTACAGTAGTGCAGTCAAAAATATCTGACTACTGCACTGTTCGGAACATAAATATCGAAATACTCTAGATTTTAATATATTTGGTGCAACCTAGGATTCGTAAATATCTATACAGTTTTGAATATTCAATTAAATGGCCTTTACCATTAAATTTATTTTTGCTTGCCGGAGCAGAAGTACGAGTAATAACGCAATGTTGCCGTTGAAGGATGTCATAACTGACAATTTCAAATTGAATTTGGTTTAATGAAAAAGATTACAATAGGATATACTACTGCAAAGAGATTATTTAAAGAACTTAAGACAACAATTTGAGACATGTCAAATTGTCAAGATGAACAAGGGATTGGCACAATTTTTAGAGTCTTTGTCTGTAGCAATATTATTGATATAGGTAATGTAGTCACATATTTCTGATGTCACAGATTATTTACAATTTATTGTTTAGAGTTTTATGAAACTTACCATTGCCTACATATGTATTTTTGATTCTTGAATATTAAAGAACTCGACTGTACTATATACATTAACCTTCCGGAATAAATTATCTTAATTATGGTGAAAAACGCATCAAAATCCGCTGCGTAGTTTAGAAGAACAACGCGGTCACATAGAAACACACGAAAAGCGGAAAAGTCATTTGTAACCTACAAATGACTTTTCCGCTTTTCGTGTGTTTCTAAACGATAATCTCAAGAAAATCAGATCCGATTACGATAATCCGTTCACTTATCAGTGAAAGAAATTCTATTGATAGCTTGCACTATTACCGAGCGGCAAAGGATATGTATAATTATGAAAAGATAACGTTTTACGCATTTTCCGAGTATATAAATATCGTCGGGACACTCAATGACCCTACAAAACATTATCTACAAGACCAACAGATTACTGTCAACATCAACACATGAGGGTGACTTACACACGTACATTTAAATAAATAAAGTTCTAAACATACCTCATTATCAGTCAAATGTTCATAAGGTCTACGTCTGCACAGGGTGAAGATCTCGTGTAGAGTCACAGCGAAGGCCCACACATCGCTCTTAGTAGTATACTTTGCCCTGAGCACCGACTCCCACGCGGCCCACCGCAACGGCAAGGGAATGCGCCCGTCAACCTTGTAGTAATCACACGCATACGCCTCGTTGTCCGTGCCGAAGTCACTGATCTTCACTTGGTAATTCTTCCCTATTAGGCAGTTCCTGGAATTCAAGTTAATATTTTGATATTGTGTGATTTTTATGTCAGTCAGTATTAATAAGATTGGTTTTGCAATGTGGTGTGGAGAATTGCAGTATTTGTTTGTTACTGAAGTTTTGATTATTCATATCTACTCTTTACAGGATGGCGGCCTGTCCTATCATCCCCTACATTGAAATTTGCTTATTTAGCTGTTCCATAAATTTTGACCGCAGAGGTATTGCACTTTTGTATGAAACATCCGATTTTTTTTTTTGATAATCAACTAAAAATTTCTTCATGGGCTAAATTCATGGATTCAGTTCGCGACGAGTCCCTGGCTCCCTGTATGTAAGGATAGGCGGAGTCTAGTTTGTTAGATAAGAAATAAGGATAAAATATGAAGTAAGTAGCATTTATGGAGATAAATGCTACAAACGCTTTAATGTGGGTGGAGATTCACATTCACAAACTAATCACCTCCGATTGTTCGCAATTTAGACAAAGTGCGCAACACCATTCAAACTAAAATTGATAGCTCAACAAACCTGGCAGCCAAATCTCTATGCACAAAATTGAGCGATTCCAAATACTGCATTCCGGCTGCTATTTGCGTGGCGAGATGCAGCAACAGATGTGCGGCGGGCGGCACCGCAGTCCTTAGGAAGGCGCAGAGGTCGCCTAGTTCAAGGTATTCCAGTACTACGGCCAAGGGGGGCGACCGACAGGCGCCCAGTACCCTGGCCAAGTGTGGGGAAGATAATGCTGCTAGGATTCGCACGTCGCGCTCAAACTCGTCCCTGAAAAGTGTTGTAGCATAATCAGCCTAAAATGTTCCCATTCATTTGACCCCTCAGAATTTAATTGAACACTCAAAATTAAAGAAGTTGAGCATTATTACGGTAATCCACTTCTTTTTTTAAACAACCATTGTTTTGACATTTACTGTTGGGATACATTGACAGGAGTTGTTTGTTGTAGGCATTAGTGAAACAAGATGGCCGCGATAGTTTCGATTTTGGCCGCGCGCCGAAAGAGCCTTGTAGCGTTGGATTTATTCCTTTCTCCATTTAAATATCAAGTGAAACCGGACAATATCTCATCACAACAAGGTTAGGAGACTTAATCTAAAAGTAAAGAAAGAAAGACAAACACAGAAGGTAATGACGTCACAGAAGTAAGACAAGAAACAAGCGACATGTAACAAACATGTAGAATCTAATGCTCATACATGATATACCTCTCCTTAACGGTGGCGTCGTGGCACAGGAATTTCACGGCGACCAGGCGCTTCTCCGAGGTTATTGCGCCATTGTACTCTGGCACACCGTCCGCCTCAGCTACGTATACCTTCAAAAGAAAAAGATGCTTATTAAACAACCAGAGATGTACCTATTTTACAACTATAAATTACGAATAATATAAAGGACACACGACGGTTTTCGCTGTATCATCAAGGGGTCGTGTGGGTTTGTTTGCCATTCAATAACATAAAAAAATTACATACCGTGCCAAATGCACCTTCTGCTAACTTGGAGATCATTCTCAGTCTGTGCCTCGGGAACTCGATCACATTGGTCGTCTCCAGGCGCCTCTTTAGATCTATGAACACTTCCTGCTGACTCGGCGACTGAAATGAATAAACATATATTATGTTTTTTAAAACGTGGGTAGTCTTCCAGTTGCGGGTCGCTTTTCTACAAAGCGCATTTCTCGTTCTTTTAATTTGTGATATTAACAAGTGTTATCTCGTGACCCCAAGGCAACGCAAGCACTGAAAGGTGAAAGTGAAACGAACGCTCTAGAATTTTTGCAACCGGCCGTACTGCGCACTTGGCGCCTTCGCTAGTCGCCTAGCGTGTATCGAAGGTTGTTAAGTCACTAGGCTCTAGACAAGCAAGCCACCTATCAGTGTGTACGTAGTCTAAAAACAGTGAAGAAAAATATTATGAGAAAACCATATCCTGACCCAGGCCATTATATATGGGACTTTAATCAATCCGCACTGTGCCCGCTTGCTGATTATAGCGTGGCAGTCTTTTGTTTTACATTGCTCCTAGGATTCTGTTCCTCAAAAGGAAAAACTAAATCCTTCATGCCTATAAGGGTTCTGTGTAGACGGACAACAAAATGAGATTGCTTTGTTGTAAGTCTGTCGATACCCTTTTTTTTAAACTTTGTCGTGATATAGTTACCCGTGTGCTATGCTTGGAGCGTATGGACCCCGCACCGGACCGCCTTGTGTCCATGTCGATCGTGTCTTCCACGATGTCCGTGGTTCGTTCAGACAACGAGTCCAGTCGCCGTTTCGTCAGTAACGGTGCGGAACTCAACTCGGGCACAGCGTAGTCATAGTTTGAACTGTCTGTTGGCGATAATATGTTGGGTGAATTATTGATATATGTAGGGTTCAGGTACAGGTGAGTAAGGAATCAATATTTTGTTGTAGGCTTTATCATTGATATTTTTTTTGGTGCATGCTTTGTTGGTTGTCAGGTCAGGTAGCAAGAGAATTCTTGAAGATTTAATAGAGAGGAGTTTTGCAGCATATTCATAAATTACTGTTACCAGGTCAGTTTTTCCATTCGCTCTAATCGACTATTTAACAATACAAAAAAGGAAAAACAGTGACATATCACCCTTACCTGAAAGTGCTGTGTTCGAGTCTTTGACGAAATCTTTCATTTCCAACAATACAGTACTATAGCTAAAATACGGAGCACACTTGAGCGCTTGATATGGCTCCTGATACTCATCCGACTTAACATCTAAACCGCAGTCTATTATCATCTTATTCTCCGGAAGCATAGAGGTTCCACACCCGCTGTAGTTGTCTATGGTCCGCTTCTGGGACACTGTTGACTTGGCCAGGGGCGATGCGAAGCATTTCCTATGCCTATGTCTATGGACTATGAGGAAGATGGCCACCACGAGTAGGATCACTAGGGCGGTTAAAACGCCCACTACTATGGCAACGTATAGGGGATCCTCTTGGTGCGCGGTTGATATGGGCACCTCTTTGGTGAGGGTTGTCAACTTTTTGTCTTTGCCCACAGCTGGTTTCTGGCTTTCTGGTGTGTAATTTCCTTGTGCTACGTCTGAAATGAAAGTGTGTTAAGGTTAATACCATTTTTTTTCGAGCTAACCAAACTATAGGCTACAGTTAGAAACCTTCAGATCCACGTGATCTGACTAAATACAATGCGTGGCTGTTTAGACGGTCCTCTGTCATGGCGGAAACGATTGCTTTGCTTATAGAATTAAATCGGAAACTAAACAGTCCTATCGTTTCGTCTAAGCATCCGGTCAGACCGATCAGAAGGTAAATTCTCGTAATTTAAAATGTTCAAAATCCAGTCGTACCTACTCTTATCTCGGCGATAAACAAATGTCAAAAACATGTCAAAATAGGGAATATGCATGATTTTTTTTATTTAAAAAATTATTCCTCATTCATGTAATAAACAGTTTAGTAAAACTGTTTTTCGGATAACTATGAAATTAAAAAAGATATGAGCCATCGAAGATTTGTTTCTATCTCTTTCTCGCAAAACGAAATTTAACACGGAGTTTATATGGCCGTAGTGACATGTGACGTCACAGTCTATGTCGGATCTCTCTGTCTAATTGGTGTGTAATCAATAGTTTTAAATGCTCATATCGGCCGTGTTTCTTGGCCGATTTTAATTTTAATTTCACTTTTTGTCATCTCTACTACGGTATTTTCATATTTTGTTAATAAATGCCATGAAAAAAATTCATGCTTATTCCCTATTGTACGGAAATTAACAAATTCATTGACAGATTAAGACAGACGAGACTGTGAATTTTCTTAATATTACGAGAATTGGATCACATTCGGATTAAATTTAGATCACATTCGTATGTTCAGTTTTATCTCTTCGTGTATATAGGTTATGTAAATACTAACCGGAGTCGAAAACGACTTCGCTGATGAGTATCCAGCGCGCAGAGAAGCGCAGTTCGATGCGCACCCACTTGCCGATGCGAT
This sequence comes from Luperina nickerlii, assembly GCA_963855955.1. Classification (NCBI taxonomy): domain Eukaryota; kingdom Metazoa; phylum Arthropoda; class Insecta; order Lepidoptera; family Noctuidae; genus Luperina; species Luperina nickerlii. Next base: position 9,503,384 of record OY979662.1, read on the forward strand.
GGTGTAGTTTGATGCTCACGTTGCGCGAGTTCTCGAAAATGTTGTCTTCTACGTATGAGTACCGGATCGGCTCGTCTTGGAAGTGACGCCCGCCTATCGAAAATGATATTATTGCTTCGGAGAACACCTGAAAAAAAAAAAGATTTTAAACATTCAACTTCATATCAAAAAGATTAAAAACAAGAGTGAACATTCTAATAGGTTAGCTTTCAAATTACTCTTCATAATACAAAATTTATACTTACCTTGTGAGGATGTCAATATCTGCCAATCCTCGTAACATAATACCCAGACACTCAACATTTTACAAGCATTAATTATTCAGTCATTCATACCGTATTTCTAATTGTGCGATAGTTTTCAATGCACTTGAATATTTTAACAGTTTCCATCCACTATTATTTCCAAGTTTTAATAACTGGTCCGTTTGTTACCAACAAAAGTTTAGCAAACGCTACAAATAGTTCTAATTAGGCTTATCCCTTATTAATTCACTAGAGTCTCTACCTTAATCAGTCCGCTGAAATACTAAAATTAACCAGAAACTAGGGGTTTGAAATGTCGCGACAGTTCGTTAAAATATTCACGAGCTTTCAAAGTTTGTAAAGCGGTTACTAACGTACCAATGCAAAATGGTGTGCGTACCTGAACATCGCGCATGAATTTATTATTGCAGTACAAGTGGACAGCGCTGAACTCTCGCACTTTGTCGAACTCGAAGGTGATGACGGGTGTGTTCGGGCGGGAGTCGTTGCGCCAGCCGACCCAAGCGGAGTTTTTCGCGGCTTCTCGGATCTCGTCGCCGCCGAACTTGCCGTCGACGAGCTGGCCCAGGCCCCCCCGCAGCTCTTCACCCCATTGGCCATCGTACACCATGTCCGTGAGCTCCACACCGTTGCTTCTCTTGTCGCCTTTCGGCATCGAGTACGCGACAATTCCCACTGTAATAGAGAATATAGTTTGTAGTAAGTTATTTTATTGCTGTCTCGCAGTGAAGCGCTGATCAGAACAGGACAACACTCTCTACAATAATGTATTTAGCAAGTAGGTTGGTAATATTTGACAGACAGCCATCTGATATCACCATAATTCTAGGCTACCTTATTAAGGCGCGGGAAGAAGCAAATTTTTAGGTAATTGAAAATAGCGCATCGCGGTAACAAATAAGGTTCAAAACAGCGATGCGTTTGATGTTAGTTGAATGACCACCAACATAAAAGTAATTATGCAGTTTTAATTCAATTCAAAAATAAATGCACGGCTCAGTGGAAAAATTTTTAGATATTTCTTAAGTTGCTTGAATCCCCATTTATTAGAGTACATAAAATATGGTTGTTTACGTTCAAAATTTTGATAATTATGCGTAAACATTTTTTTGAACTCTGATTTATGATCGGTTTAGCATAGAGGCTCCTACAAACAGGCGCGACACGCGATGTAATCGCGCGCGACACAAAGGCACCGCTCGTTGCGCGACTTGCGGTGCCTTTGTGTCGCGTGTCGTGTCGCGCCTGTTTGTAGGAGCCTTAATACTACTATTTTATTTTAATGAAATATTTTATTTGGCTTGTAATATGTACCAATACGCCTAACTAATCGCTTCGCAAGTAGTTAACTTATAATAATTGCTACCATGATCACGTTTAACACACCGATTGGCAAACTCAGTACCTATGATATAACATCCGCTTGCCATAATCCTTTCGTCGCTTTTGCGAAACCCGTGAGAAAAGTTGTACGTAGAGAAAAATTGTCTGGCAAAAACCACGGGGACAGTGTATAAAAGCCAAAAAACCCGGGAGGCAGCATCTAAAAGCCAAAAATAAAATCTATATTCTATACGCATATTGAAGACATGTTGGTTTGAAAGTCCGCAATAATGCAAAGGCCCTAAGTAGTGACAGGTTGTTAACCCGCCGCCTGTAGCGCCGGATCGTTTCCTTCATTTGACTCATACAACGTGCGCCGTATAATAAGCACTTGCGACAATTGTTTCTAGATCATTCTAAGATCCAACAGACTACCAACGTCGATCTTTAACATGAATTGAAAGCGACAGAATAAAAAAATTCACGAATCAATGTTTGAAAGCCCAAGTACTCGGTAATGAGTTCACTGATTATGTCCGTCTTTGCTGACCCTAGGCAACATCTTAATGTAATGAATGCGTAGGTAGATGTTAAGCAGTTACTTAGCGCGAAACATATCCACCGGCCAGTAGGTCCAGTTATTACTACAGGTTTAGTTACTATAACGATACCGATTATCCGATGCGTACCTACCTAACGCAAAACACATATGTATAAAACACAGGAAAAAGTTTTTTGTTGAGAAAGGTAAGTATAGTGAAAAAGGAGTGGTAGTTTTGGAATCTGCTTACGTTAGATACTACCTAAGTTTTGCTAAACTAGACGTTAGTGAAAACAGGCAAAAAGGATTAAAGTGCAAACCTACGTATAAGTAGACACTTATTCAAAATTTCTAACAGTGTCACCGGGATTAATCCGAACTAGTATCCCGTTACCCGGAGTCAGAAATAATGACGCTAAATTCCCGTTTCACGTGACAAATCTATTTTGAAGAGGCCCTTTGAAGCGGCTGGCTGTTCAAAACCGAAGCATAAAGCGTTCAGTCATACAGGGATTGTACTTAGGACATTTTGCACTTAAACGGCATTGCAATTAGCGTCGTAAATGCTCCATGAGACGGCCAGTGTCGTTCGCTTCGGATATCGTATTTGCACACCAACTTCAATAATATTGGACTTTGCGAGCATGAGAAATTCTATTGCACGATCGCCATTTGGTATTATATGGCGATCGTGCATATTATATTAATAGTAAAGCCAGGAATTCCAATCAAGAGAGATGAAACGGAAATTTATTGAAAAGCTGATAAAATGAAACAAAACTTTCACATATTTTTTCTTTTTTATTGCTAATCTTCTCATACTAAATTAACTATAAACTATTAAAATAAAAATATAATAAACTAACCTAACTAAAACCAATAACTGTATTAATTTCTAACACAACCTATTTTACAATTTAACAATAAAATATATATTATATATATAAGTATATAATAAAAAAAGGAAAGAAAAAGGCAGGAGCTCATTGGGCATCAAAAAATTTTTCCGCATCGCTGTCAATGGGATAAGTGCCTAAAAGGCTGGCAGCATTACTACGTTGGATAGCAATGCTTATTCTTTGGGGTAAAAATAGGCCAGCTCTCTGGTCCCGCATAGAGTCACACAACCGCTTGGCAATGTCACCCCCAATGTGAGCACTCGGATCCCAAGACCCTAGTGTTTCAACCCCAAACGGCTCAAACATATAGCTCCCAATAAGGTTGTTATATTTGCGCCGATTGAGGTTTTCTGCTCCTGCAGCAGCCGCCCCAGCACAGCCCACCGTGCTAGGAAGCGTCTTCCTAGCACGGTGTGCTAGGAAGACGGGATGGCGCGAGGGTGTCGACACAGATTGCATCCCACACCAAAGACCTATCCAACTTCCAAGGAATTAATTATGGTCATTCCGTCTGGCCTCTTCCCATCGCCGCGAGTCAAGCCATTGGGTTCTAAAACAGCTGGCATCCCGGCGGTGACAAGAGCTCGACGGATAATGTCGTTAATTATGTATTCACATATTTGATTAAGTAGTATTTTTATCTCAAACCTGTGCCAACACTTACTGAAATAGTTTTGGTTTTCAAAATATTTGTCAGAGAACGTGAAAAACCCTTATGAAACTTAAGCGCTAAATATATCATGCCATTTCAATTAAGCACTGATGGAGAGTACTTAAACAAATGCCACTTTGAACCGATCGATCATTTACCCGAGCGAATTCTCCGAATGTGAGAGATGTTCACGGACTTATCGAGAAATCTAAGGAAATTGAGTAGGAGCAGAAATAGTAGATTTTACAACAAGTGCACAAAACAAACCATTTTTATCCGAGACTTTTAGCAGCCCGAGCCGAAGGCGAGGGCTGATAGTAATGTCGAGGATAGAAATGGTTTTGTGGACGAGTTATAAACTCTGCTTTTCACTTCGATTGCGAGGAAATAAAACAGTAGTATAACATAACATTTATTTAATTAAAATTCAAAGTAAAATTAGAACAGTTTTGAATACTGAAGGATTTTTTTTTTAATCTTACGACATTGATATTAGGCTGCAGACCTATACAGCCTACTATTAAATTAATTTTGTAAAAATAATTTTCTTAAATCAACTAACCTACCGTACTTGAATTAAAATTTTAATATCTATTATATCTTAAAAAACACATAAGGCAAATAAATTAAAGTAAATATTATATAATAACAAATTCTATCTATGAACTTCTTATTGCATTTGGCTGTATGGCTCATTTTCTTTGCCTTAATATAATACATTTATGAGTAGATACGTTAATGCCCTTGTGCACAAAATTCGATTTTGTGCAGCCTATACCCTGCACAAAGAAGCACTTTCAGAGCATGAGAAGTGAAAAATAGATTTTTTAATACAGTTGCTCAAAAAGTGGCGTATTGCAGGGACGTATAGCGTTCGGGATGTGGGCTATTACATACTCGTGCTTTTTTTTTACCTTTCCCGAACTCGTGCGTTCTCTTTCCCAACTGTCAAAATAATGTCTATTAAAAAGAAAAACCAACCATGAAGTTTTTACTAAAAAAATTCATAGAAGTTTTTATGATTCATGCAAATACGTATATTTCTAAAAAGAAGCTACTAATTTGTTTCAATATCAGATTTAATGATTTGATTGAAAAGAATTTTCATTTCATATCAATAAAAAAATTCTACTGAAGACTTGGCTGTATGGGCATAGTTCCCTTTGCCTACCAGAATGGGTGAAGAAAAAAAAATCTCTGCTTATATTTTACGGTTGGCGCCATTAGTTAGTTGAGTTTATTGTGTTTTTATTATTTTATTAAATTGCTTCATTTTTTCGCAACTGTATTAAAAATAGTCGTTCAGTACACGTGCGAAACCGTCATTGCAACTTGTTCCGACTGTCAACCCTCGCCTTCGGCTGCGCCTCGGCTCGGGTAGACATTTGTCGGAACTCTTTGCAATGACAACCTTTCCGCACTTGTAATGAAATATACTATTTATTAAGGGTGACGTGCTAGGTAGCCTTCTAGATTCAAATTTTCTTACGTTTTTTGCAATTGCGTAGTTCATATAATCGTATTGATAGATATATCATGAAATAGTCATTCAATACGATTATACACCGTTACATTTTGATCGTTTTAATCCTTAAAAGGGGTCATTGTACTCATCATTATGAACAAATTTTACTACGGGACCAACATCAAATTGTGAAAAAAAAAATCTGTTGATCCATACATTTATGTTAGCATAACTCGACATAATGCATAGAGATTTTTTTCACGATTTCAGGGTTGGTACCATAGTAAAAGTTATTCATAATGATGAGTACAATTACCCCTTTTAAGGAATAAAACGATCAAAATGTAAGGGTGTATAAACTTGGTATTGATGATTTTAATTATGTAATGTCATATTTGTTACGCTCGCGAATCATATTTTAATCAACATTCAACATGACACTGACCTGCAAATTGAAAAAAAAAAAAACTAAAGAAAATTTGAAGTTCGCGGGTTAACAAAAGTGGCGGTGTGAGATTGTGAACATGTTCCATCTAAGATGCTGTTGTGTATCTTAAAATTACGTCATGTCCTCCATCTGTTCATTCGTCACAGTAACCCAATAACTGTCCCGCTCAAATGTATTTGACGAGTGAGGATGATTAGTGCAGTCAGTCAGACGGAATTTGATGACCCAAAAGCAAAAGCAAAACTACTTTAAGCACAATATAAAACACGCTTTAAATAACCAATGAAACTTCCATGAACGGTAAATACCATAAATTCGAAGAACCATAGTACTTTTAAAGACAGGATCTAACTAAGTCGTTTCCCAAGAAAAAGGTCTGTAAATCAGCACGACGCGCTGGCTACGTATGTGACGAGGCTTCTAATAGACCTCTATGTATCACTGATTTACTTGTCGGCGAATTTCACAAAAACATGCACTTACTTGAAAATGCAGCGTCCGTGTGCCGCCGCGACAAAAAAAACCGTCGGCGGAATAACAACTGCATTTATTTATATTATATAAGGTGTGAATCAAATACAATGTGTTTTATTTATATTCTCGACCACGCATTAAGTGACCGACACCTGGCTAGTTCTTGCACAAGAGGGCAAGTGTTATGGTTTATAGAAGCTTGTTTATATAACCTTGATCTAATAGTTACTAATTTTCTTTGTTAAAGGAAATTGTGTAATTGTGTAGTGAGCGACACGTCACCGCACTAAGTCTCTAACGAGTAACAAAGCTCTGCAATAATAATCTGCGATTGAGCGCACGTACGTCGAATATCCTGTTTGAAAGCGAATCACTTCCTTTGTAGATAAACAGTTCTGATATTCACACTAATATTGAAATTAAACTGGTTTTACAAATTAGCTCGCGGTTTGAGCCCGAACGCTGCGCAGTGCTTGCCAGTCAGGTACTCAGGCACTAGCGCCACAAATATTGGTAAAATTATTTTAATTTACGATAAAACACAACATGTTTCTGTTATTTTAAGCGTCCGGTCGTTCAAAGCAACGTCAACAATCAACAAACAAGCACAATTACTCAACCCCTTGAAGGGGCTTAAAATTAAGCCTGTAGATAAAATATGTATGGTCCTTTTGAAGTATTACCGGGACCATACGGCGAGGTTAGTGTACACAAACATTCCTCGAACGGGAATGTGTACAGAGCCGCAGTCGCAGGTAATGATAGCGAGGTATCAGTGGCGTGCCAGCCCAACGGCAAATGAAAGCAGTTTAAAAATGCAGACGTATGATTAGCTCTAGTAATTTGCCACTTTTTACTTAATGACGCTTTGCATGCGGTCCCCGGCACACGTTCGATAACTAAATTCGTAGAATTCACTATTAAGGCCTTCAACAATGCCGTTGTAGTAACCATATTAAAACCATGATGAACACGGCGCATTGTGATTTCTGTGATACGCTCCATAATTAACGTTATTTTAATGAACTTTGTACACGGCCCTCACATTATTTTGATTATTTTATGACCTATGGGAATGTAGACGCGTGTAATTACTTTTAGAAACCCTTTAAATATGAATATGAACACAGAACCTATGTGACAAAATAATGAAGTTTTATCTCGAGTGTACAATGTAGCAATTACGGAAATTAGCTTTTAGTGTAGGTACAAAAATACTAACCATATTTTCCATTTCTGCCAGGGTACTTCCGTAAGCTTTTTTTAATTAACAGTGAAAAGAAACTGCTAAAGTATTATTCAGTGTAATAGCAGGACTTTGTATAGTAGCGCCCGTCAGGTAAAGAATCGACGCTTGTACTAAATAGGTGTACACGGATATGCATTAAAGGGCTTTCACAAAAGAGGAATTTAATCGTCGTTAGACGTCGAGCAGGATATTGTGAAGAGACAATAATAGATTCAATAAGCCTGTGTATTAAACGCGGTGAGATTGCGCGAAGGATATCAACAGGCGGTGCATTATGAACAGACGGTCAAACGTTTACCACAGCTGACATTCGATTAAGCGCCCAGCTTATCTCCCAAGTCGCCGAAGCACAGGTAAAACGTGAATCTGCTTCTGAACTATTGTGACTTAGGAAATAAGCTCACGGCTTATTGCTAATACTGGCGACGATCAATTCATATTGCCGTGTCGTTTGCTCTGTGATATTAACTTACTTACTTCTTATTTTTTTTAATTGGAACACTTTTCATTGCTTTTTTGAACATTGTACTTACAGTCTTAACATCGTGTGCTATAAAAGCGTTTAGGTTTTAAAAAGCTCTAATAAGTGGGTCTGTGACTGGACTAAGAAGTGGACGTTAAATACCACAAAAATGAAATGACGTATACCTAAAACTAGTAATAGACGTTACTCACCGCTCCAATAGCAGCCGTAGATCTCGACCCTCATGCAGACTGTGCGGCGATGCGAACTGTATGGTATGAAGCGGATCTTGGACGCCCAAATCGGCGGCTCCAGGTGGTTTTTCTTCTCCAAGTAAGTGTTCGTGTTACCCTGGAGAATCTGTAACAATTGATTATTTCATTAATGTCTCTTCTATCGCTGTAGAGCTGTGAGTGGTGCCCTCTCTATTGCATTATCGTCATCGGCATCGTCTTCACATATTATTATATAATGAATATATGCAAAATAATGTAAAACATTTTAAAAGAGTTTCTTGGCCATTCTTCTCCATACGAAAACTACCTTTTGGAATGGGCGACTATTCTATTCTATTGTTCTCTATGGCAATAGTGCCGATGTCGACAATTCTGCCAATGTCAAATGTGTTATGATAAAACGTGGGGGAGACAAAATAATTAAAACTAGAATTCTACATCTATATTGTTAGTTATAATATTAAACATTATACATAAATGAACACACAAAAAACATCATAATTTGCTAGAATCAATTCTATTTTATTGTCATTTTTGACGTTCGAAAGTGCCTTTTATGTGCCTATTTGAAATAAATGCTTTGACTTTGATTACAGTACTTTGTGAGAGTGCCACATGGACTTATTATAATACAATAATAAGTCCATGGGGTGCCATATCTATTATAGCGCTACAAGATTCTTTTGGCGCGTGGCCGAAATCGGGACTAACGCCGCCATCTTGGTTTTCGAACTTCTTAATCATATCATGTCCAATTTAAAATACGAATCGCCAGAGATATGTGGTCACCAGAAAGCAGTTCAGAGTGAGAACCTCCTCTGCTTTGACGACGAAAATCCACAGCTTGGGGGCGTTAACATTTCCGACTGGGGAATACGTAGCTTGATAGGATAAAGTTGCGAGTTGACAGATCAAACTGTCGCAGCTTCACAAGAAAGCCGTCTGGACTAGGGGGATGTCCGAGGCCAAACCGCCTAACTGTATTTTCTACAGTACGGTTTTTACTCTTTTAAATTTTTTTTTTACATATAAATCCCGAGTCACTTAAGTTGTTGTTTAATAAGATTTATCAATGAAACTCAATGTTAGCCCCTTCCTGCACTGTGGCTCAATGTCGTTTATTTAAAACTAGACAACAGCTGCGTTGCTATTCTGTAAAAATCTCACCGTGAAAACTTAGGTGAAGTGAGCGAGGAGTGAGCTGTCAAAAGTGTTAATTCCTAGCAAAAACAAACTCACTTCACCTAAGTTTTCACGGTGCGATTTTTACGAAATCGACCGGCTGTTGAAGGAACATCGGATACGTGGTTCTATTCTGGGCTTTATTTTGAATTCGTCTCATATTTAATTCGCACAGTTCTTAAGTAAGTGTTTGGAAGCTCCAGAAACACCAGCCATTATCATCATTCGTCTCGTCATCGTGCTACATAACCCACTGAATAATTATTATCCAATAAGTTGAAAAGTTGCAACATTTTAAAATAGCTTATCCGTGTTACCAGTGTAATTCCCAGTTTCCCCGGCGCTGTATTAGCAGCTTATAATATCACGAAGCTTTATGTTGCAAAAATAATCTAGAACGGAATTGAAATGCGCCTCGGAGATCTGTCCCGCCTCATCGTTGGGTATTATTTTAAATCCGAGACCTGCGTACAATAGCGCTTACGTGAATGCGCAAACAGAATCGATGTTTAGAATATTAAATAGAATACTGGAAGCGTAATTAGGGATCGACACTTGATACTTATGTCAGCGAAAGCTAATGAGAAGGCTATTTAGACACTATGAGATTAAACGTAGCATCGAATTAGAACAGTAGTATACTAGTATCAAATGCGCTCAAAGCTATGTGGTTAGATGATCGGTATCTTTCGAGGCTGATTTAATTAGCGGGCATCACATTGAAAGCTCTATTAGCTTGTGTGTATGCGCCCGATATTGTGAATCTATAGCACATGATTTCGTCCTATCTATGGCTAGACTGAGTTTTAGTTGGTGAAAAAACACCGCCGCTCAAACATTACGCGGCGGAAAATTAAAAGCTTAGCGGATAGAAATGTTTGCGAGAGTCAAACAGTTAATTTTGCTCACAAATTTTAACTATTCTAGATTTCCGTATACTTACTATGTATAAAATGAAGTCCTAAACATACTATGATTGATGTTCAGAGTATCGATCAATAACAGTCTAAGATAGAGCCATTAATGGATGTTCAAAGTATCAGTACAACATACGAGCCGAACACGCTGAGCAGTCGCTGTCGTCTTATGATATCTTTGCATTTGTAAATAAAAGCCCCTTCGTCAGCAAATTGACGACACTGTGCCTAATAACTACTTTAAGAAAAAGTCGTGTCCAACCCTCCTTGTTGCGGAGGGAGTTAAAAAGTACGAGGTAATTACAAGTTAGCACAAGGCCCGTGCAAATGTCGTGCATTTGTAAGTAGGACGATAGTGAACAGTGACAGGTGAATATAAGTGACGTCTTTTAACTCTTTGCCTCTATTTCACATTTAATAATTGAGTGCGAAATTAGGTATAAATGCACAACACAAGAAAAAGAAATGGTTTTCTTTTTGTTAAACCACAAGGGTACTTCAGGGGGGCATATCCCGTAATTTTAAGAACACAGACTGATCTCAATCTCAATCTGTCAAAAACACTTCAATTTCCCTACATTTTTAAAAAGTTTTTGACGTTTATTTGTCGCCGAGATGAGACTGCGACTAGATTTTGAAAGTTTTTAATTATGGGAATTGACGTTAAGGGTACCCATAAAACTTGCACGGTCTAAAATGAGAACGGACAACAGAAAAACTTAGTAAAAGTTCATAATAATAATTAAATTAATTGCAAAAGCATGTTCGTTCCCAAAACGTTGAAAGTGGAAAGAGTGTTTAAAAAATAATTTTCGTATTGAAAACTGCAGCTCAAGTTGTTTGCGAATACTCAATTCACGTCCGTTCTGTAAACACGGTGGGTATGCCGACTATGCGGGCATTCCGGTCTTTATATCATAGTTAAGAATCAGAAGCAGAGTTGTTTAATGCAATTATCATAAAGAATAGAATTCAAATAGATCTTGTTTGTAATGTATATATAACTGGGTAATTGGGTATATGTCGCACAGCGCGCAATTAATGACAAAAAGCAATAAAGAACTAGCTGTATAAGTATGATCTCGAGCTGAATAAATGGTTCTTGTTTTCTACGAACATAGTCGATATACATATAATTTATTTTAATTCACCATTTTATAGGATTGCAAAACCTTTGCAAACCAAAAGCACCTATATATACAGCATTTTCCAGCATTCATCTTCAAAAAGAAAAATTGCCAGAACTAAAGGTATAATCAATTATTAAATCTCATAACCGAGATATAATTTATAATAGTGTAATATATACCACTTAAATTTGAAAATGTCGCAACACTGACTCCCAAGATACAGGCAAATGCCTAGTTTGGGGGTCACAATCTACTCTATTCCTGTACAAATTGTGACTAATAAAATAATTTGAATATATCATTATTTTGCTTTACTTTTGTTTTGCTTTTGCTTCCTTGAGAACAACCGTGGGAAATCAATTAAATTGACCATCTGACACGGTTGTCGTTGACAATCTTCAACGATTATGTCAGTTATGTTTATGTACATCTTATATATACCAATTTATGGCTTACATGCAAAATTATCAATATATTACCTATACTCCTTACAGAATTACATTAAACAAATAACGTTACATATAACTCAGGCATTATTTCGATATCAGGTTTATGGATGTTAATGTTAGTATATTTTGGAAACTCTTCACCTTTTTGTACTTTATTTTATAAGCTATTAGTCGGGTAAAATAGACATTCAAAGTTACATTAATTCGCATAAAGTTTAAATTCGGTATGAATGTTGGGAACACCATTACAAATAAATTGTCAAAAGACCCCACAGAACCGCAATGTGCAAAAAAAATATATTCAAGGTCAAATGATGCAAATATCGTTTTTTTTTGCATTTTTGAGCTATACGGTAAGTTTTATCATAAAAATAGATGAGACAAAATTGTTCATCATGCAATTATCTACAAAAATGGTTCTTACACTTTTTTTTTTCCTAAGAATCACCATTTTGGAGATATAGCGATGCAAAAAGTTGAAAAAGTTGTGTTCTTCATAATATGCACACCTTTCCGCACCACCTGTGAGGTAGTGTATTGGCGCGGTTTTTTTAACGTGGTTTATTATTATTATGTGTTATCATCAGTATTACCTATTCCTAAAATTGTTGGATTGTCGACTGTGTAAGTCCGAAGCTATTGTTACCTGTACTTAGATACACACACAGAAGCTGTTGGTGTAGGTACCTTAATAAATAAATAAATGTATGTTCTTTAGACGTAGACATTTTTTAATTAACATTTATTAAATCTTTTAATTCGGAACCGCGAGAGTATAATGAAGATAAGTACACTTACCAAAAGAAATCAGTAACCTGGGTCGTCGGACATTTAAAGTTTAGCATGACACCGATTGATGTTTTCGAATGAAATTTAATTTCATAAATGAACTGTTTGTTTAACAGCCAGCGGTTTCATACTAAACTTCAAATACATATATCCGACGACCCTGCTTACTTATCTTCTTTGGTGACCGTACAAATTGACATACTTAGTAGTTAATGAACATTTGAACAAGAACACAAGTCGTTCTAAATATCGCCGCAACGATATTCATACGTTTAATTAACTGTTAGAACAAACATTTAATTAAGTGGGAGCAAATACAGAATGACACTTTGCTAATGGGAGAAATCCGAACAAAGCTCCATTCTGCACACTGCTTGTGTTTGTGAACTTGATTTAACTTTACACAATAATAATAACAGAGACCTCATTCTACCATTTTAACACAGTTATGACCAACTGACTTTTTATAAAGGAATATCATCTATTTTGGAATGATCAGTACTGAATTGTACTCTATCAAATACATACCTTTTGATATAGTATACCAATTTATCAATATGTATTTGACATTTAGTAATTGGCAATTGTTACAATAAGCTGGTTGCCCGTGAAAGATCAAAGTAAAAATAGCTCATTTCGTAAAAAGCAAAAAGAGCAATTCTTGGGGCAAACACAATGAGCTATTTATTCCCTTCAGTGGTAATAATGACGTCTACAGGGTGTGGCGTAAATAGTGGTCCACCGTAAAGGACTTCATATACCAAACAATTGACTATAACATATTACAATTTTAACCATTTTTACCCAAGGGTTCCAAAAATATAATTTTTTCGTTTATCAAATTTCTACCTTTTGTTACAAATTTGGTTGTATTTTCAAAAAACCATTATATGTTCATTTTGATTTCTGTTATTTACTGCTGAAATACTAGAGCTATCGTGTAACATTATGGTTTTTATGTAAATTTAGAGCTTTTGAAGAAAAAGTTAGTTCTTCTCTATTTTAACCATAATTTTTCACATAATCATGTAAATTCAAGAGCGATTTTTGTAAAAAAAAAATTACTACTAAAATGGTTAAAATTGTAATATGTTATAGTAAATTATCTGGTATATCGAATTCCTAACGGTGGACCACTATTTACGCCACATCCTGTAAATATACAGGTGAACGAAGCTACCTATCTTTTAGAAGTAATTCACAGTCATATAGGTACCTATCGTCGGTATTTAAAGCTGTCAGTCACCACGCAGCAAATGTTATGAGGCTTAGAAATAATGAGCATAGACTTTATCATCGTCAAAAGGTCAGAAGGCCAATTCTCGTAATTTAAAACGTTCAAAATCTAGTCGCAGTCTCATCTCAGCGACAAAGAAATGTCAAAAACTTGTCAAAATGTAGGGAAATTTGAAGTATTTTTTGACAGATTGAGACTGAGATCAGACTGTGAACGTTGTTAAAATTAGTAGAATTGCCCCTCAGATCTGCAGGGCAATATCTAGCCTGGTACAATACTCATACAATTTTAGTTCAATTAGGTTTTATGGCAATGTAAATATTCTCTAAAGACATATCAGTTTTAATGGCACAAATGGTTGGCGACAGTCACTATTGATTGATCTGTTAAAAGTATCAATTTAATTATTTAACATGATATGATATGCATCATAGATATGCGCATCTTCAACTATTTTCTTCTCTATGTTACGTCAATGCACATTTAAGAAATTTCATTGCCACCAACATGAGAACCCTTAAATCCATGCAGTTTACACAAAGGGGAAAGACAGGTACAGAAAAGATCGCATGAGTGACAAGTTGACAAACCTATGCCTGAAGAGCTTTCGAGTGTCTGCGAACTTGTTCCGCCGCCAATTGTTCAGTCAAACTCTTTGGCTTTCGATGTCACTGCACTTTTTAAAGCCATTGCAGACTCGGCGGAAATATCAACTAGTTGTACCAAACATCGGTTGACTATCTGTTGCGTTTACGTATAAACCTTCGAACGTGAATTATTTATTTGCTTGAATAGATAACTCAAATGGAGTTGGAGTCGTTGTATTGTTCGGAACATTGTGAGGAACATTGGACTCTGAAAAATATGTGGAAGTGTGACAGTGATCAAGGGATGCAAAGGAAATCATAGTCTATACACAGCTCAACTTGGGAGAGCCCTACATTCAGGCGTTTACTGTGATAGGTCCAATTGGATTATGAACAATATTTTCCCTAAGACAATAAAAGACACAACGGCCTTTGATCTCATCTGTGAAACAAATGTTAAAAAGAGACAGCGTCACGAGGAGAAATTAGTTCGGGACTAATATTATGGGCTATGATAGCTCATTATTGACAACTCATTATTTAAAAGTGGCGCCACAATTTGTGTGAAATACGGTTGCCATGGCAACGTGATGCTGAACAATGAGGAAATGTTGTGAGGAAACGTTTGAGTATGAATGTGGATATGGCTGTAAGAGTAGAGGAAGACCATAGAAACGATGGATCGAATCCGATCGAATCGAGGCTAGCAAGAGGTCCTACTGTGTTGACGACTAAAGGCTCCTACAAACAGGCGCGACACGCGATATGATCGCGCCCGACACAAAGGCACCGCTCGTTGCGCGACTTGCGGTGTCTTTGTGTCACGCGCGATTTGAATGATTATAATTCTGTAAATATGTACATATTTGTTACGGTCACGAATCACATGTTAATAATCAACGTACAACTTAATACTGACCAGCAAATTGCAAAAAACGTAAAAAAAAAGTGAGCCGTCACGGGACGCCGATGTGAAACATCAACATTATTTTGTAAAAGTAATATGATTGAAAAGAACAGTGGGAAGAGAATCGCAGTCGATTGCGCATGGCGACGCGTCGCCACACAGTACACAAGACTGTGACTGTATATATACACCATCATATAGCGTGGCGACGCGTCGCCACGGCATGCGTCGCCACGCCAGAAATTTGTTTTACGTGCGGCTATAGATGTTTCACATCAAAAATGAATTTTGCGGGCTACCCTGGCGCTTCCGCCTTAGGCTGAGGCTACATTAGGCCGCGACGCGACCTGCGTCACATGAGCGATTAAAACAAGTAAATGAATGCTCACGTATCATTATGGTTACACCGTACATCAAATATTACTAGCGATCTTTGATTTCTTTATGCGATAGGAACAACATTACTGAAATCACGGCATCGGCTACATCAATGAGCGAAATTGAAGCGAATTTATTAGAAAATTGCTTTTTTTTTGCTTGTAATGTAGCCATACCATGTTTTTCTCGTTTTGCTCTTCCAGTCGCATCGCAAATCGCTGCCTACTGTAGCCTTTTTTTTTTTTTTCAGGATGGGAAATCATCAAATGACTCCTCCCGCTCTGGGTGGAGCGGAAGGGAGTGTCAGACTCTTACTGACTAAAACCCACCCGTGTTCCTTCCTTAGCCCTTTATGTTCCGGGCCAGCGGTAACCCTTTCGGACAATCCCGCTGACCCGGCAGGCTTCGGCCCTGACTGGCCCCTTCCATTCATGCTGACATCTCTTTGAGGCGCGCGTGGAACGCGTACGCGCCGTCCGGCACGGGCGTTGCGGCCGGCACGGCCTGGTCCTGATCAGACGGTGAGTTACCCATTACTCTCCGCCCGCAGGCCCGCGCCTACGGTGGCCGGGAGTCGTCGCGCGGCTCCCGACGCCCGGAGCGTCTCCCGCGGCGGCTGGGACGGGAGGCTCTCTCCCTCAGCCGTCCCGCCGCCTCCTTCGCTAGCATGACTGCTTCGCAGGAGGCGACTGCCCCCCACTCCCTCTCGCCCCGGACCATGGCTTGAACCAGGGCCGAACGCGAGAGGTCTCCGCCGCTGCCGAACGCCTCTACGAGGACACGGCGGTGCTCCGCCCAAGCGGGGCAGACCTCCACCGTATGCTCCACCGTGTCCTCTGGGCGATCCTGGCAATGGTGACACCCGGGCGTTTCCTCCCGCCTGATGATGTGCAGGAACCTACTGCCTGTACAGGTGCCTACTGTAGCCTCAGCCTTAAGTTGCGGATGAGTGGAGTGTCCTAATACAGGCATTTAATTGCTTAAAAGGACGCTTTTATCACTAGCTATGTAGTACAAAGCTTTGTATTTGTATATCGTATAAAAGACATGTTGCACCGACCGTAAATTACTTAGGTGAGGATACGGAAAAGAGAATGATGATGAAAACTCATTATTTACTTTCTAAAGCTTTAAGTACACACATAGAATCCTTACCTCTTGTCCTTCCCCGGTCCGATACCGCACCCACTTGCCCAGCTTCGGCCGCCAGTACTCGATGACGTAGGCTTCCGCGTACTCTTGCCCCTGGCCGTTTCCGAACCGGCCTTGCGTGCCGGTCCCGGTGATCACATGCACCGAATGCAGGTCGATCTCTAGCCATTCTGTAGACTCAGTGACGATCTGCGACCGCGGACACCAGGCACCACCCTTTATGTCCTGGTTAAGCCTGTTGGAGCACCGAAACTATCATTAATAAAATCTATATTACAAAAAAATATCACTAGCTTCTTAATTTCGTGAAGGACTAAATAACAACTTGCTTGCATCAGAAATCTGAACGCTTGGAGCAGTTACTACACAAGCTAATTTAAGTTTGAAAAATGTTTACACGAAATATTTCGGCCTTTGTGAAATTGGGGATGGCGAACAATGGTGATCCGGCGACGGAGCATAACAAAGGACTTATTGCGCTATTAGAATGATCTAAAGATATAGTGTTCCTCGTATTTTCTTTAAATTCATCGTTATACGAAGCTAACTATGAATATTACATTTATGAGTAAAGTCCCGTCGCTTATTATGGCTTTGTATTAAATGCGTGACCCGTAGAAATGTAGGATGTCGAGTGTCTGTTTAGTATGTAATCTGTGCTAGATCCTCGTTTAACTAATAACTGCGCAGCTCTCACCCACGCGTTCCGGCATGCCCCTAGTCTTATCTTTCTAGTACCAGGGAACGTGCACGGCCGCCTTTGGGTGACAGCAGTCCACTGCTCTAGCCATTAAGCTAAGTAACATCATGTTTTTGCAGTAAGGGCTTTACACAGTAATGTTGTTATTGAGATATCAAGTGCAAAGAGCCGTGTGGTGTGGCCGCATATTCATCAACATCACAAACGCACGATATAACGAGTCTCTCGTCAAAGGAAAATGACAGCCTTGTGTTATATGTATCCTTGTACATCTGTTCAAATAGATCGTCAAAGCAATTTCAACATTATAAGCGAAATGCAATTAGTTTCCGAAACGAGATTTTTCGTAAAAGTTTGGCTTTGAAGAGTTTTCCTTAATAAAAGTAGATATATACTTGGTTGTATGTGTATCATCTATAGATTTATTTGACGGGACGAACATAATGATGGATGAGCACATGTCTGTCTATTATTACAATCACTTTAAAATTGTTATAAATGGATGGTACTGGGGTAGCCATCAGGACAAGGACAATGACAAACAGAAAAATATGAAATATATATCCAAATAATAAGCGTTCCAAACAAAATACGTAGATAATTATAGATACAGTGCACGTTGCAACTTACATGATAATGTTTTGTGGAAACGTTTATTAATATTACTTAAATACTCACTAACTAAAACGGTGACGGGAACACCACTATTATACTACAATTTCATCGATAAAGTGTAATTAGCCGTAAGTAAAAAGTTTTTAAAAGTCCGTATTGAGTCATAACTTCATAAGTTCACCCTCTACGAAGCTTATAAGCCGCGGCTGTACAAAGCCATTCGCTTCAATAAGATGGACGTACAAAAACTAAGACGCATTGTTATTTCACAACGATCCAAGATTCCTCCTATAATATATCAATCAAAACTAATAATAGTGGTGTTGTTATTAGCGCATTCACTTATCATGTGTCACTGAGGCAGTGTAATCGTTCGCACCAATCAAATTCCGAGATGGCCAGTCATTAAGCTTATTGACGCGCACCGAGCTCTCTCTAGATATCAATGAGGCGTGAACAAACTTTCATAATTTATCACTTAGCATATGCGCCGGCTAATAAGTTTTGATACTATTTCAACACCGAGACCAGAAATTTTGAACACTTCCTTTTGTCTAGCCTTAGTGTGGTAATACAAATAGTACTGCATAAATCATTGATGATGTAACATAAACAACGCGCTGGGTGTTCGATAATAAAGAAAATAAACATGTCGCATATGAACTTTTATAATTAATGGCTTGTAATAAACAGCCAGTAACCATTGGTTCACGACCAGCGCTTGCGCTGTAAACAAATTAACGTTTCCATGGATCCCACTCACAACTTCGACTGTCAATACAATTTAGGGTTTTATTTCTGATCAGCATTTTCAAGACAAGGTTGATTATGAGATAAACGCTGTTGATTTGGGCGTGATGAACTGATGAGGAGTACAGCTACCTGGACTTACATTATTTTATTCGAAATTCCGTAAGAAACTAATACGGATTAAAGGCACCTAAATTCTTGTACGAATAAAACATCATACATCTGTCACCAATTACGGCACTGTCATTTCCCTCCACCTTCCCCAGGGCACGTGGCGGGCTGGAGGGTGGGTCTGTTTGTATATTGGAAGCCTGTTATGATGATGAAAATTATGCTTAGAAACATAGCTGGCAACGTGAAAGTGGACTTTAAAATCTGAACGAAATGACTTTTCAAGTGATTCGAATAATGACAGAGTTGATGTCAGTGCTACAAACGAATCTTCTGGAAAAAGCAAGTTTCTTCACGTCGATATTGCAGCACTACGATATAAGTTCAGCTTATTTGTCTGTTTTAAAGCCATTTACCGCAATGATAAAGATCTATGCAGTAATAATATATTTATTTAATTACTTCTTCTTTATCAGATAAAGCTCCAGACGTTACCAATCGGTACCGGTAAGTTGTTAGTAAATCATGGTTATAAATAGGATGATACGAACCTTCCATTTTGCGGGGCCACATTGCCGTCGTTGTAACAGGAGCTAGCGCTGATATCCCTGTCGGGAATCAAACCGCTCTCCATTCCGAGCGGCGCGATACATTGAGCTGTAAACAGACACAGTATATAGCAGCATACATATTATGTGTTTGTCAATATGCACACCCGGTTTATGCACCACACCGACTCGCCGACTACGGCCAAGTTAGATGACATCTAGATGCTTGTCTTGCCTCTATTCAAGATGCGCGTAAATCATTCAAGACTCACAGAGGTGACGTAAGTTACATTGTAGGTACACCATTAGAAAGCTTTCGCTGTTAGCATTGCCAAGCATTGCAGTGTTCAATTAATCGCTATAATAGGTACAAGTACTGAACGCAGTTTACAACAGAACAAAACACAACTCAAAAATAGGACACCATAATAAAGGGAAAATTAAAGATATAATTGAGCCACAATACAAAGTAATAACTGCACTAATCACGGCGAAGTCAATTTAAAAGTTTGTGTAGACGTGTCAAAAGTTTTGATAACTCAAATCGATAGGGACTTCTAAGGACAGGCAGATAATATGCGGCGGCAGGTCATCGCGTGTTTTATATTTTTTTGAAACACAATGAAACCTTCAGTCTACCGCCACCCTTACCCTGGCCAGCATAAGTAACGAGGAAATTAATTATTTTCGAAACATCCGCACAGCATGTTTCCACTTAACATTAGCAAGCTTACGTAGACAGTGGTATTAATTAATAAAATGTAAAAGAGCACTAAATTAAATAAACATGAGACAAGTTGTCAGGCGAATTTCTCATTGGGCTTGTATGTACACTACACTTGTACAGTATAATTCTCAACGGGGTCGCTTATTAGTCAGTCTATCAAAGGGTTCTCGCGTGCGGTAGGTATTAGACGCAACAAACAAACTGATATACGGTACATAGAGGTACGTATGTGATATATGTTGAATCATTTAATTAGCTGCCAACGACTGATAACTTGTGTTCTGTCGCATGAGGCTACGCATCACTGAGGAGCGGGCGCGGGGCACGGGCGCGCTCTATTGTAATGTCCAAATTATCTTATTTCATTGTTCAGCTCCTTAACAATTTATAAATGATTTATTGTTGTCATACCTTTTGATGTAAGATACGACCAAAGCTATTGGAATGTTACAAATGATATACTGATTTCGAATTTTAATTCGCCAAATCGCTCGAGCTTGTTGTTTTCACCACCCTTAGATGTACAATAGCCATCAATCATTCCATTCAAGTACCACTCGTTGCGTGGCCCTTATTAGACGAATATTTAATTTAGTACTGTTTCACAATCACACATCTCTCGTACAAAATGAGAGCACACGGCGTGCAACAAGTCGACGATACGCTATCACTAGGTAAACAATGCCACTGGGGGCCCCACACAGCCCCACATGCTTAGCTAGAGTACAAAGTTAACATAAAATATGTATTCATTTCATTATAGTCTATTTTTAATTTATAGTGAAGTCATTAACCCAAATGTGAATAATAATGGTTGATAGTCAAATCCATCCACTACAAGAGACGGCTATACAAGTGAAGTAGCTGCGTCCCGCTCTCGGAGCGGAACAGGAATGGATTTAATCAGCCTTACAGTAGGTTCTTGACGTCTGCTCAACAGCCTTAATTTATATTCACACAGCAGCGGCGCTTACACACATTATGGAACCGAACATTAATATCGAAGACAGGTCGCACAGCCAATGAACGTTGTATAACCTGGAGTCAGTCTAGACCGACCACGTGCTTCTCATATTATATGGCAAACTTAACGTAGTGAACCTAAGGAAAATAGATCTGCAAATTTGGTGTCTATTGTGAGTCCGCGTTAAGGCTCGTACACACAGGCGGGACGCGACACGCGACACAAAGGCACCGCAAGTCGCGCGACGAGCGGTGCCTTTGTGTCGCGCGCGATTCGCGTCGCGCGTCGCGCCTGTTTGCAGGAGCCGTTAAGATTTCCCTTCCACCAAACAAAAGACAAGCGCTTATAGGTCAAATGCAAATAGAATTCGCTTGTTGCGTGTCTCGTTATTTAAGCAGGCCTCTTGTTGCTCAGCGCTTGAGAACAAATTGCAAACGTCATAAAGCCAGTTTTGAATATTAATAAACACGAATAAATGATCTCGGTTTAAGCAAAACCATTTACTTGGGCCAGCGGTTCACAAAGTGAGCGTGCTTCTGACGTCCAGCAAATTGGATATACTTTTTTCATACCTCGTCCAGTTTAGCTGCCCCCTAACAATTCCGTGGAGTATAGTTTTGTTTTTAATTCCATTGTAACAAAACACTTTCAGCGCACGGGTGAGTGAAAGACGAATGGTAAAATTTAAAGTGGGGAAAGTTTCAGAAGCACTGAGCTTGTGCGTGCTTATGCTATTGCGTGACATGTAGTCGTCTAATGAATAATAAACAGCGCAGTGGCGACTCGCTACTCATTCATATCCATCCACGAAAGGCAATATTCTTTTTATTTACATAAAACGATCGAATGTCAGCTTAAACCGCCTACTATATTGGCTTCAGCTCGTATAAATTTGTGAGCTACAGCGCCTGCTCCACGGAGCCTCTCCGTTACCTAGATACGTGTGCGTTCTCAGCGCTCTCAGCCATTATACACGCCAACTTACAATGTCACTTGCTTTTCTTTTACGACATGAACCACTTTGCGTGATATCGTTGGTCTATTATTTTAATTACTTTCATTGTACGAGGGGGTCGTTAGCATTTTGTTTTTTTTCATGTTCAGTAGTTTTCACGACGAATGTGTACGGAACGTATAGCTGACAGCGATAACGGTTCGGCGAGGTAATGACTTTCCAAACTATCAACATGCCGCGACGACGACGTACGTATAAATGTACAGCAAGTAATAATTACACAGCCATTGATGGCAGATCGATAGAAGCAGGCCAGCGGCACATTAAATAATAAAATACACCTTCAAAATGAGCTCAGGGCTGTTTTAGACCACGACCATTTTAAAGGGCTTGCGTTGTTGTAATCAATACCAGACGAATAATTAAACAAAACTACGGGATGTGCGATGTGTACATGTTTTAGTCAAGGGTTACGTGGATAAAATAAAGGGTGCCGCAGGGTTAATACCTACGTGTGGATCCAGCGTGGGCACTAAGTAAGTACTCTTTGGTGTTTTAATTAAAATAAGCATAATATAGTCACTATGTCCCTGTATATTTTTCTGGACACACGAACATTTATCATTCCACGAACGCCTTAATGTCTGACTAACTTTTATAAAATAATATAACTTTTTTTTTAAATCGCACCGTTATCACACCTTACAATTAATCAAATATGGTATAAGTAGTTCGTTTTACGGGCCGCTGTGTGGTAAAACCAAATGAGTGCTTTCGCCGTGTAATCGGATACATTAAGCTTGTTTATTAAAACCAACTAATAATTCCATAAGCTTACAGCTCCATACAACGGAAATAAATGGTACTTTCACTAAACGCTTTATAAACTTTTCCTATTACGTATGCTCCTAATTTCATATTCGAGGGAAGTGGAATAAACTCTGTTACTTATAGCGCTTTAGTTTCATAAAATATTTGATCTCTCTTACAGATTTAATTTAAAATCTGTTGTGTGAGTGTGAGCACTGTAATAAAATATAAAATAGAGGCTATTTGGTATGAGATCACAGTATTCCCTATTGGTATAGTTACGTCCTGAGATGCGTCTGCGGCTTCCGTTTTGATTCTTTAAACTCACAGGGCATGACGTTATTCGCCATTGTCGCAGACACCGGTCGTATCTACGTGGACTGATTACCAACGTGTCAGCGGGGTAAAGTGAGCATTCGCCATAAATAGTGAATGTCACAGGACTTGTGTGTATGCTTAGCAACAAGCTGTTTATAGCCCCTAGCTAGATAAACTTAAACAGCTTTCCTGCTCATATATTTAAGCGCTGTCGAACACTGATTGTCTACCTTAGATACATAGGTGGTAGGTGAAGCTACATTTTATAAACCAAAACCAAGTAGGCTTTGGTGTAGCTTCTTGACAGCAAACGGGAATTGCATATTAAGAATTCAGTATATCGCGTGAATAGGATTCGATACTCGATCGGTGTAATTTAGTAATTACCGTATCTACATATAATTTTGTATGTACGTAGTGTAATTACAGGACATTTATTACAGCTTAATTATTTAATTTACTTCGTAATAGGAAATATTTCCATAATTGCAATGTATCGACATCCAATACGTGGAAAATATAGAAATATTTAAACGCACCCATGTTTAAACTGAAGTAGATTAGTGGAAGTAATTATTGTTAAGTGCAACAGTGCAAGCGGCATTGCTGAATAAAAAGACGAACGTAAAAGTATACCCACAAAGTAACATTAATAGGACTGTTTAAAAGCAAGCCAACAATGCCTATGTAAACATTTTTACGTCGTTACTTCAGTTAATGTCTTAGTAAAAAGATCACATTTAATTAGAAAATCGGTCAAATGCAGTCAGTGTCTTTCATGTTCTCTTATAGTTTGTGATAAGTTTTTTTTTATAATGGTTTCGCGTCGGAATAAAGTCAACAAAATCTGATAGAAATTGTATTAGAATTGCGCATTTTAAACATTATATTATACAATGTTTAAAATCCGCGGTTTGTGTGCAATATGGATCATCAGTCATCACTCATCACACTATAACAACACGGGATACGTAGCATTTCAAGAAACCCTGTTCATTGCGGGGCAGCGCCATAGAGCAATGATAGTCTTCAAACAAAATTCTTTTTTTAACTACGGAATCCTAAAAACCCGACAAAAAAGGTAAAATATCAAAGCAAGCGTTTTATTGAAAGGAATTCTTGCAATAATTTAACGAAAGTTCAGTAGTTCTTCGCAGGAGACTTCTCTCAAATATTAGTGTTTTGAATAGTTCTTCGCAGGAGACCTCTCTCAAATGTTAGTGTTTTGAATAACGTCCTTAATAAAATTAGTGTCTTCATTAACGATCTCACCATAGTAGTTTCGGTTCAATTGAAATTTTGAAATATAACAACGCTAAAAGCGACTGTTGGAATTTATAATTCTTCGTACAAGTTCACCGAGCCACGGCGTCCCCGTTGCTCTGGGAGCAGAGAACTTTCTAATTAAATATTAAGGCGGTCCATGCACAGACATCGACGGGGGACTTGCCACTATAACTTTTTATATTTGTGTGTTATTATGGTCATAATGTCCCTTGGACCAAATGGGCTGATATTAAACTGTGTTGTTTTGTAAATTGTTTAGTTTGCACAAGTAGCAGAGAGAAGTGTGTTTATTTATCTGCTATTTCAAGCACACATTTTTTGTTAGCAACTTTATTTTGTACTAGCTTCTGCCCGCGGCTTCGCCCGCGTGGATGTCGGAAATTATCCTACGGGAACGTGCTACCGAGACAAAAAGTAGACTATGTCGTTCCCCAGGATGCCATCCTTGGCAAATTTCATCGAATCCGTTCAGTAGTTTAGGCGTGAAAATGTAACATACGGACAGACAGAGTTACTTTCGTACTTATAATATTAGTAAAGCTTAAAAGTTGGCACAAAAAAAAACGCACAAGTCTATTATAGTGGCCATCTTCAGCAGTGAATTTCAACCTTTCTTCCGATCTCATTTTGAAAAGGATATAAAAGAATAAAGGCACCATTGTCAATGGCTTCAGACTTCAGAGATGAGTGGCCGGATAAGCACTGTTCCATTCAATCAAAAGTAAAGATGCAGCCGCTTTGTTAA
Source organism: Luperina nickerlii (assembly GCA_963855955.1). Taxonomy (NCBI): domain Eukaryota; kingdom Metazoa; phylum Arthropoda; class Insecta; order Lepidoptera; family Noctuidae; genus Luperina; species Luperina nickerlii. Next base: position 9,528,658 of record OY979662.1, read on the forward strand.
AAAAAATGTCGATGCAGATATAAAAGCACAGCGAAATCGCAATTATACAGGGTCAAATTAAATTGCGAAACTGCCGACGTAATGAGTATCTTAACACTACTTTAAATAAAATATGAACATAAAAGATTTGATGTCGTTTTAGGGTTTCATCGACCGCTGGAAGTTTTTTATCTGTTTTCTTTTTTTTTGTCGAGTTGATGAGATTTCTATACCCATTACGTCTGTGAAGTTTACACAAAAAAAGCTGATTTTTAAACTGATATTTCTAGTGACTACACTAACTGCGGTCGGTGACCCCCACGGATATCGAGACACCACACCACAAAAAATCGCCAAATATTTTTTTGTTTCACTAGCTAATTTAATTAGACCCTGTATTTGCTTTTCAACCTTCAGACTTCTTTCATGGCCTTAATAGCGCAAACGTAACGTAATATACATGAAACATTATCAAGCAACTGAAATTTCCCGTCGGGTGGTGAATAAGTGAAAACTTTTGTTAGTACTCTCCAAAACAGTTTACTGGTATTATGCCTACCTCAGTACCTCCTAGGTATTACTTAAATGGTAATTACCAGGACTCAGCCGCGTCGATTACTATTTTTCATGATGTACAAAGAAACGTAAGCGCTGCGGAGTTCTAATAATAAATTGGAACCATTTTTCCGATGGTCGGTTTTTAATTACCTTTTTTTTTTGCTGAATGAATTTCTCGATATCTTAAGAAATCCACTTAGCTGCTAATATTGCCAGTTAGCCTATTTTTATTCAGCGTTTTAGATTATAAATAATATAGCTAATAAAATGATTAAAACATGTTTGTGAAACCAAAAACCATCGTCGCATCGCATCGCCTGCCCGCGCTATTACTTCGTTTTTGCTTAGCGTTCTTTCTGACATTTATTCTTTATGCTCGGCTCCTAAAGGTCATAGCGTGATGTTAAATAGCCTATAGCCTTCCTCAAGAATTGGGCTATCAAATGCAAAAAGAATTTTTCAAATCTAGTAGTTCCAGAGATTAGCGCGTTCAACCAAACAAACTCTTCAGCTTTATACTATTATAGTATATATAGTATAGTATAATAGTATATAGTTTATATAGTATAGAGTATACATATATGTATAACATCACACCTACAATTCTCACATAGGTTTACAGATAGTATTTAAAGTTCTTATAACTCAATCAATCTGCCTGGCGTTTTTCCAACTATTTTGTTGGGGTCGGTTTCCAGTCTCACCAGTAGCAGCTGAATTGGTAGTATTTTACAAGAAGCTAGTGCCTATGTGACTTCCACAACCCAGTTACTTGGTTACACGATACTCCTTGGTGAGACTGATTGTCAGACTGTCGGGCTACTACTGTCTGCCCGTAACGACTGCCAAAGGTCCACGAATGACAGCCGGGCCCAACAGAGCCACTGAGGGTTCCTTGAATAGTCTTGATATGTAAAAATGGTTACCCATCCACGAATCAATCGAAGCAAGCCAGATCGATCGATCCACGCGGCTGTTTTAACTTAGCCACAAGGCCACTTGAGTCATTATCAAAAATACAAAGCTTTTTTTCAGTTCAACATGTGGTTTGCACATTACTGTAATGACTACTAGACCCTTTAATATTATTATAATGTTTATTTTAGCACTTCAGTCTTGGTATGTTTTTTTTACGTAGCCTTGAAAGTTCCAGCAAATATGTCTGTCTCAACTATTTGTAACCGTTAAATCGATATCGTCTTTGTTTCAACGGTATACTTCGTTCTCTGGTAGGTATACCCAGTTAATTCGAAGCACTCCATGTCTTCTAAAAGTTTCAACGAAGGCTGCTCTGCTCGTATTCCGAAAAGAATCTAGAACCGGATAAAAATGTCCACGAAAGTATTTATAAATGTTTCCATTTAAACCTGAGACTGAGACTAAAACCTGGCTTTAGTAATCATGAAATGGAGAGACGTTTGAATATGAGTTTAATTAATGCAATGCAGGACGGACGCTATCCCGAATTCATTTAACTAACAAACAAACTAAATACTTGAATGAGATATGAATTAAACTTTTACTACATTTCAAACAACCTCTCTAACAAACTGCTAAGGATCTTGTAATTAAAGCAATGTTGTATTAGCTGGAGATACAGGTTTCTGCGATACATAACATGTAATATATTATTATAGGTATACGTTGAATGCACTGTGAACTATCAGCTATCTCGAAAATTACCTGTCCTTTACACATGCTGCCTTTGTATCTCGTCCATCCAATCTATCGATCTGGCTTCTCAATAAACGGAGGCATGTTGCCTACATGTTTCAGGAAAGCTGCTCTCGCCGACAAAGTGAAATATTCAAAGTCAATGTTAAAGGGGTATACAGTCAAAGTAACCTTCGCTACAAGTGCTTAATCTCGGTTGTAAGTGCGGCATAGTTACATGCTTGTACTGGACTGGTACTGGATAGTGTCGTTATGCACTGTTCGACGGGCAACTTTTAAGAGAAGTAAAAATGAAAAAAAAAAATTAAGTGTCTGTTTGTAATGTCAACATAACAGCTTTTTACTAAATGCATATGAAAGCGTATAACTACGATACTTAAAAAAACTGTTTTTCACATTTTTATCTGTAATCTCCGATTTGGACGGGACTTCCACTGGCAGATACCTACTTGATGTTATAAGGAGTAACTTAGGCTACTTTTATTTTAGAAAAAAGAATTAGGGTACGGCGCAAAAAATTAAAACCCATGAAATCCACATCCACGCGGGCTAGTACATAAATAAACTCACGCTTTCTTCCTTGAGGGTAGGTAGAAACTACAGAACGCCACCTGCTACGATGCTTACTTACGCATTTTGTCACAAAGAGAAGACATACGACGTATTTTTCAACTTAAGTACCCATAAGTTATGCTTTGGTGTGCGATAGGTACCAGTAAAGCTAAACATTCTTTAGCAGCACCGTAAAATATTTGCAACATCATATTTAATCAGGTGCAACGCCGCCGTGCATTCGCCCTTAAAATACCGATATTCTAAGCATAGCTTTGACATACGTACATGTATTATAGCAGTGTTCGCAACACACATCAAGTACATACCTATTTCTCGGCGTCAGACGTCCGTTTTTGTAGTTTATTACTTAGTTATAATAGCTTTAAGTACAATGCCGTTTTGTATAATTACATCAGCGCGACACGAATGTTTTTTGTCTAGCCTGGTCTGCACGTCATTTTCGGCCAAGGCAAGTGAAAAGGGCGGCATTACTCGTTTATAATGTGTACTTACATATACAGGCCAACAGCTATGTTATATACATATGTATATACCATTAACATGTTATGTCATCCACTAATTTTGCGATCAGGAAGGTGTGGTGTATTTAGTTTTTGGGTTGGCTAGTAATTGGGTGGATTCTTTTATACGGTTTATTAATATTAAATGGCTGATTAGAAAAAAGATACATCAAAATATTATAATCGCAGCGCTATGTCAGAGATGATGTAAAGAGTACGGTACTGGTACTCACATATGTCGAGAGCGTGCAGCGGTGCGGCCCCGCCGAGCATCAGCAGAGCTACCACACACAGCACCATCGCGCCGCACTCACTTCACCATTCTACCGACACCACAAATCTGCAAAAAAAACAAACAATCATTATATAAGACACCCTATAGTTCATAGTTCCGCGTGTTATGCTCCTGAAATCAAAAGTAAAAAAACAAAACAAGACCGTCTGCGATAGCAGTCGTAAATGCAAATAAGAGCACATCAAAGTATATTACTAGACGCAATTTTATCGAGACCTTTTCATATTAGGAAACCCCTATTTAACAGTCAATTAGAATGGAAATAGAACTATCAGTTACCGCAACTTAGCAATGATGAGTATCATTGCTACGTAATAAAGCTTGCAGTCGAGACAGCGGAAGCCGGAAGGTTATATTCGCAGTTAAAGATAACGAGAAAAATACTAGAGCTTTCTATCTTTAGGTAGATTTTCGTTTCAGACAAAGCTTCAATTCTTACATGTTAGACACTCGTCTGTGAGGCCCCTTCAGCTTTAAAACAAAAGAATGTCTGGGGCTGTCTAACAATAGCGAATGTCATTCAGATGTAGCGTCGTCGTGTGTCAAGGTCTGTAGTGTCGCTAAGGGCAATGCACATTCTGAAGTAGCCATCAAAACGTGATAGTCGCATCTGCATGTATAAAATATGTTTATGGTTATAGTAAATATCGATAAATACTTAGGTGTAGTGGCTTCGGAACGTAGGGACCGAGAACGGGAGTGTCGGGACGAAGGAAATGATTCCAAAATGTTGGAGATAAACGACGGAGAGCACCGCAAGTACTTATTCTGGTACCTTCTTCGACGTCTGATGGATTTCCCGACTTCAGTATTGAAAAGGAAATTTATTTACAAACCACGGATTTTTTTAAATAACGAACGTCTAGTCTTCAGAATATATTTCCTGGAGTTTAGTGGTCTGTTTTCGTTGTGTGTATTTGAATAGTAACTTTTACTCCAGCATCCATCAACAAGACAAATAATAACTACTTATTACTTGTGGTGGATGCTGGAGTAAAAGTTTTAGATCAAACTAAGTCCCGTATTACGAAACCTCACTCAAGCATTACTTAACACTAGTTTCATCCAATCAAATGGCTCTAAACTAGTTTTTAGTAATGCTCGAGTTTTGAGTGACGTTCCGCAACACGAGCCTAAGTAACATTGAGCAAAAATAATTGCTGGGAACTACTTTTATTTTTCGCACTTAAAGCCGCTAAAAACTGTAGTGAGCGAAATGTAACGCATGCAATATACAATGATACGTATTTAAAGACCTCGACCGGGACAAACCTGCAGGCGAAGTGAGGTAATTCAAAGTTCTTATAACACAAAACGCGAATACGAAAAATAAAACCAAAAATTTGTCAAAACAATATCTCCTTAACCTGTTGGTTTCCAGATTATTTCAATAACAAGGGACATAAAAGTTATAAAGTTACATTTTATAAGAAATAACAAATAAAGCTTTTTAAGTAGGTACGTAATTGTTATTACATGCAAAGAAAAATAAAAACAATCGAGATTTATGTCAACTTTCAGACCTTATGGAAATTGAGTTTATTACCGACCATGAAGAAAACACGCAGGTTATGCTGCTTAGTACTTTTGCATGAATAATATTAAATACAGTTTATACGTAACAATATAAATAATATCGTAGCTTATAATACCCTGTGTGTGTCTTCGTGTCCTGTCTACATTCAAGTAACATATAGTATAATACACATACATATACCTACTATGGCATTCGTGATAAAGGGTTATCCTAGTACGAGGCCCAAAGCAGTCCTTTGACACCTAAGTGGAGATTCACTGTACCCATTCTTCTAGTAATAAAGAAAATCCATACTAATATTATAAATGCGAAGGTCTGTCTGTTACCTCTTCACATTATATACAGGGTTAGTGGTAAAACATTAACAACCTCTTAAGAGGTCATTGTACTCATCATTATGAACAACTTTTACTATGGGACCAAACCTGAAATCGCGAAAAACATTAGCTGTTGCCTACATTTTGACGAGTTATACGAACATAAATGTAGGGAACAGCTGACTTTTTTTTTCGCGATTTCACATTTTAAAGTTGTTCATAATGATGAATACAATGACCTCTTAAGAGGTTGTTAATGTTTTACCAATAACCCTGTATATAAATTTCTAATTACTTAAACAAAACATATCTAAGTAATAGAAACAAACGTAAGCAATTGACAGCCTTTGGTAAACAAACAAATACTTGTGCAAATTAAAGAGCTAAAAATCAGGCTGTTTTCGTGGAACCACCTTATGAAGGCTATTGTTATCCAAACAAGCGAAATAAAAGGAAAAAATAATTGCTAATATAATATCGAATCTATGCAGTGTGTGTAGGTCATAATAAACAACACCTCGTGTAAGAAAAACGATTACAAACTAACATCAAGCTTTTTAACAGGCCATTTATATACAAATAAACCAATATAAAATACAACGGCGAAAAGCAAAACAGCACCGACGTACCAATGTGCAGCCGGGCGCAGTAGCCAATTCAACGGCCGAGATCCAACTGCCTAGCTAGCCAATCAGACGCACAGGACAGCGCGGGACGCTAGATAGCATATATACGGATGGTATAATTATGCTATCTAGCGTCCCGCGCTGTCCATATACCCCCATTGCTTTGCACATTTTCCAAGTGACACGGAGTCGCTGCGTAAACCATAACAACAAGTGACCGATAAGTTCCCCGAGCTTAGTTACGGACTGATGTTACTTATGTTGTCTTAATTAAATGCTACAACAAAATACCTTGTGATATATTGCAATTAAATGAAAGAAAATTTAAAACTCATATTAAAAGTACACTATGTAAACAAGGATATTACAAATTAGAGGATTATATCCAAGATAAGAATGCTTGGAAACATGCTGGGCCTGCTTCATAGGACAATCTAGACTCTAGAGTCTAGACAAAATCAAACTGGTTCCTAATTTAATTTCAATCTATTTTTAAAATTTTTATGACATTGATTTTTACAATCTGTGACTACAGTAACTCACACACTTGTTAAAATTCTAGGAAAATCATCTACTTTTACAATATTTTTAAATAATTTGTAAATATGTGAGCACCATGTATCTATCACATAATTGATTTACCTGTCATTGCTTCATTTTTAATTCTTTTTATCTTTTGTGGTAGACTAATTTTATTCTAGGTGCATCGTCTTCACATATAATTATATTATGTATAAAAAACCTTGTTAAACATTTTAAAAGAGTAACGGTGGAGTTTCTTGCCCATTCTTCTCTATACGAACACTACTTTTTGGAAGGGGCGACTAGAATCAATTCAATTTTACCGTAAGTTTTGACGTTTAAAAGTGCCTTTAATGTGCCTATTTGAAACAAATAATTTGACTTTGACTTTAAACATTTCGGTTACGAATATGGCAACGCATGGACCCTGAAGTTTTTGTTGTTTATAAAATAATTATCTCATGAGAATAAACACGGATGCAGTTTTTATTAACTTTAAAATCGATTAAGTTTATCTAGGCATGTACTTTTAATCTAATAATTTTAGAATTTCCTATACTGACCATCTCAATGAATCATCTTGACTGATTAAAATAAAATGGTTGTTTTTCTGCCAACCAATAACTAGGTTATAAAATGCCACATTTTTCGATTTAACTGCTCAGAGGATTTTTCTCTAACATCAACAAATAAACCGAAACTGCTAATAAGGTCAACAAATCGCAAAATTCGTTTGCTCAGTGAACGAGGTAATGGCCGACTATTACCTCATTTGCCGGGCAAACTAATTTCGTTTAAGAAGCGTTCGGCGAGCGTTCAGCGAAAAGTTTGCGCAGGATAGTTACACCGTTTATTTTGATATCGCGCGGTTTCAAATCGTTCTACAATTTACTTGTTATTTACTCCACAAGGTTTCTGAACAGGGACGAAGGCTATTGTAATTTATTTTATGTTAATACCGTGGCTAATACAAACAACATTATTTAACTACCTACATTAAAAAAGAGACCGAGATAGACTATTGAAGTATTTGAAATGTGGTGTACGCGATGAATGGAAAAAGTGTCTTGGTCAAAGAGAACAAAAGGGCCACATAGTGAAAAGGAGACGATCATTTTATTAGCACCATTATTCAACGTGTAATTGAAGCGACTTAAAACTTGAATATGGGTCATTGTAGGTACTCGACATTGTGAACAATTTTGCCAAACAGAAAACAAGAAAGCTATTAACCTCTTTTCAGTTTTCATTACACCTTGTAGAAGGGAGCAGTGGTAGCCCAGTGGTAATGGCTCCAACTTACGAGTTGTAAGGTCGTGGTTTCGAACCCAGGCAGGCGCTTTACTTTTTTTTTTTGCGTAAATATTTCATCGCCACTGCTCTAAAAACGGTGAACGAAAACATCGTGAGGAAAATGAGAACCGTCATCTCCTAGAAACAAAAATTCGAAGGTATGTGACATCTACCAACCCCAACTGGACCCACCTGGTAGATTATAGCCCACTCCATCTCGAAGAGAGGACGCCTGTGTCCCAGCAGTGGGAACATTATAGGCTGATTATGCTTGTAGAAGACATTAAAAATTTAAAAAACCCCCGACACAAAATAATAATAAAAAAAATAGTATGAACGTAAAAAGACTTAAACAAGTTAAAAACACCATGAAAAAATAGCCACAAAGAGAACATAAAAGGTAAAAAATAAAAATTAAAAAAAAACCCACGACGGTTAAATATAATTGAAAAAGGATAAAATAATTTAAAAACCCCCGACTTAAAGAATTTATGTAACGAGACTGAAACAGATAAAACTCATATGGCAGTCGGGGGACCTCTTAGAATTGAAGGTGTTCCACAGAACGGTCTTTCAAACAAAAAAAAAACAAAATTAAAATCGGTTTATCCGTTCGGGAGCTACGATGCCACAGACAGACACGTCAAACTTATAACACCCCGTCGTTTTTGCGTCGGGGGTTAAAAATAGAGGCAACGAGGAAAATCTAGGAGAAAGTATATAGGTAATATACTAACTGAAGGCAAGGAGCAGGTAATAAAAATAAGAGTTGAGTGGAGGGCGCTACACCAACAAGTGGAAAGCACCTAAGTTTTAGATGGATAAGGTAATTCATTTGATATTCTGCAAGAGATTACTGTGCAAAGCATGCTTCTGATAAATTCAATTGATCAGTCAGTTTTCATTCTTTATTCCATTATAGAATGGAATAAAGAATGAAAACTACAGTTACAGTTGAAGCTTCAAGTTGTATCAACTATAGACCCTTTCGGGCACAGCAATTCTTTCATTGCACTTCCATTATTAAAGTTTGTTTCACCCTACAATTGTTCAATGGTTCAAATACAGCTCATAAATAGAAATAGGATTGAGAAAACCATTATTTTTCAAGTTTCCTCTGTTGAGACATAATTGATATTAAACTTGTCACAAGCAGTCGAGTGGAACCTGAAACGTTCCTAAGGTCCCTAGGGGATCAGACCGGAATAATAAATATTTATTGTAGTTGCGGTTGAGAACTATTTTTAATTTTGATTTGTAGACTTATAACAAGCAGCATCTTTAAACAACCGTTGTACAGCAGTGTTGGGCATCAATCAATTAATTTGTCAATTATCTTGTTAATTGACTAAAAAAGTAATTGCAATTAAATTAATTACAATTAAATTAATCGCAATTGAACTTTTAATTGCACCTTGCAATTAAATTAATTTGATTAACGTATGTCAATTGCAACTTACAATTAAAATAATTGCAATTAACTTTTTTAGTTGTTTTATAAAACAATTAAAACTAATAATTAACTTTATGTATTAAAATGAAATTAGTAATGATTTAGGAAAATTAAGCTGTTGAGAGTGTTGTCGAGTGTTGTTGAGTGTTGTTGAGTGTTGTTGAATGTTGTTGAGTGTTGTTGAATCTTGTTGAGTGTTGTTGAGTGTTGTTGAGTGTTGTCGAGTGTTGTTGAGTGTTGTCGAGTGTTGTCGAGTGTTGTTGAGTGTTGTTGAGTTTTGTTGAGTGTTGTTGAATCTTGTTGAGTGTTGTTGAATGTTGTTGAGTGTTGTTGAGTGTTGTCGAGTGTTGTCGAGTATTGTCGAGTGTTGTCGAGTGTTGTTGAGTGTTGTCGAGTGTTGTTGAGTGTTGTTGAGTGTTGTTGAGTGTTGTCGAGTGTTGTCGAGTGTTGTTGAGTGTTGTTGAGTGTTGTCGAGTGTTGTCGAGTGTTGTCGAGTGTTGTTGAGTGATGTTGAGTGTTGTCGAGTGTTGTTGAGTGTTGTCGAGTGTTTTTGAGTGTTGTCGAGTGTTGTTGAGTGTTGTTGAGTGTTGTCGAGTGTTGTTGAGTGTTGTTGAGTGTTGTTGAATGTTGTTGAGTGTTGTTGAGTGTTGTCGAGTGTTGTTGAGTGTTGTTGAGTGTTGTTGAGTGTTGCCGAGTGTTGCCGAGTGTTGCCGAGTGTTGTCGAGGGTTGTTGAGTGTTGTTGAGTGTTGTTGAATCTTGTTGAGTGTTGTTGAGTGTTGTTGAATGTTGTTGAATCTTGTTGAGTGTTATTGAGTGTTGTTGAGTGTTGTTGAATGTTGTTGAGTGTTGTTGAATCTTGTTGAGTGTTGTTGAGTGTTGTTGAGTGTTGTCGAGTGTTGTTGAGTGTTGTCGAGTGTTGTCGAGTGTTGTTGAGTGTTGTTGAGTTTTGTTGAGTGTTGTTGAATCTTGTTGAGTGTTGTTGAATGTTGTTGAGTGTTGTTGAGTGTTGTCGAGTGTTGTCGAGTATTGTCGAGTGTTGTCGAGTGTTGTTGAGTGTTGTCGAGTGTTGTTGAGTGTTGTTGAGTGTTGTTGAGTGTTGTCGAGTGTTGTCGAGTGTTGTTGAGTGTTGTTGAGTGTTGTCGAGTGTTGTCGAGTGTTGTCGAGTGTTGTTGAGTGATGTTGAGTGTTGTCGAGTGTTGTTGAGTGTTGTCGAGTGTTTTTGAGTGTTGTCGAGTGTTGTTGAGTGTTGTTGAGTGTTGTCGAGTGTTGTCGAGTGTTGTTGAGTGTTGTTGAGTGTTGTTGAATGTTGTTGAGTGTTGTTGAGTGTTGTCGAGTGTTGTTGAGTGTTGTTGAGTGTTGTTGAGTGTTGCCGAGTGTTGCCGAGTGTTGCCGAGTGTTGTCGAGGGTTGTTGAGTGTTGTTGAGTGTTGTTGAATCTTGTTGAGTGTTGTTGAGTGTTGTTGAATGTTGTTGAATCTTGTTGAGTGTTATTGAGTGTTGTTGAGTGTTGTCGAGTGTTGTTGAGTGTTGTTGAGTGTTGCCGAGTGTTGTTGAGTGTTGTTGAGTGTTGTTTAGTGTTGTTGAATCTTGTTGAGTGTTGTCGAGTGTTGTTGAGTGTTGCTGAGTGTTGTTGAATGTTGTTGAGTGTTGTTGAGTGTTGTTGAGTGTTGTTGAGTGTTGTCGAGTGTTGTCGAGTGTTGTCGAGTGTTGTTGAGTGTTGTTGAGTGTTGTTGAATGTTGTTGAGTTTTTTGGGTGTTGTTGAGTGTTGTTTCGAGTGTTGTTGATCACAACAAATCACAAAAGACGTTAAGCCGCGTCCCCACTAGAGCCATGCGGCTTAACGTCTTTTGGCGCGAAAACTGTTTGACGCGCTAAAATAAGAAAAAAAAAGACTTATTTTGTTGGTTGACGTATTTTGTAGAAACAATTTTCTTGGTAAAGTTTAAAGTTTGGCGGTGTAAATCACAAGTTAAAATAAGTGATTCCAGTGACAATTATAGCAATTTATTAACAACAACTCCACAAGTGTAGTATAAAGCAGTATATATCACTCGAGGGTAAGTACAGATTACTCCCCTTGGTGAATAAATAGCTATTATTTTTATGTATAACAATGTTGCATTGATAAATATTTCTACAGCGTAGGTATACTACCCGGAACCACACGGGTATATTGTATATTTATATATACCGGCTTTATATTATACAGCAGTATTTTTTAATTGTTATTTTTAATTAAAATTAACAAAACAATTGAAAATTAATTAATTGTTAATTGTTACTAATACAGTTAACAATTAATTAATTGTTAGTTGTAATTTTTCACAATTACAATTGATTAATTGTTAGTTGTAATTTTTCACAATTACAATTGATTAATTGTTAATCTTTAATTGTTCTTGCAATTAAAATTTGCCCAACACTGATTGTACAGTGCGTGTCACGTAAGAAGAGACTTGACCCCGCCTCCCCCGCTCTTTCCGCCGCCCCTATGACGTCCGGTCCCGTTCCGCACTCAGACCTCACACCGCTAAAGATACCTAAAATCGTGTTCTGCGCATGTCAGACCACGTGGTGTGTCAAGTCTCTTCTTACGTGGCACGCACTGTACGTGTGATTAACAGATTACTGTGCACATGAAATCCTAATAAAGCCATGCAACCGCGCGACTTCTGTCGACCTCGTAATGTCAATCTTGTTCAAAGAAGTCGAAGAAAACAGCGGGGTAATTGCGTAACTCACTAGCAGTCAGTAGCAATGGCTTTCGTTGTGACAGTTCAAAAACATTAATTGAGTGATTTACATTGTTGGGCAGTCAACTTCTTCGCACATACGAAGTAATAGATTATTTATCAACATTCTTCAAAAATTATTCGTATTGTAATTGAAAATGTGTTACGCAATTAGGGTGCAGATTTGTCAGATCAGACTGTTTCGTCAAAAGCCAATATTAATCCTTAATCGAGATAATGAAACAGCAATTAAAGACGTGCGTTTAATGCATGTCATGTGTAAGCCAAGTCTTATTATAAGTCAGTATGCCGACGATACCAACAGTTTGAGAGCGCGGCATGTAGCTGTATCGTTCAAACCTCTATCTATACTTAATATTATAAAGCTGAAGAGTTTGTTTGATTATTTGGTTGAACGCGCTAATCTCTGGAACTACCAGTCGGATTTGAAAAATTCTTTTTGCATTTGATGGCCCAATTCTTGAGGATAGGCTATATTATGGAGGGAGAGGAGAGACTATAGGCTATTTATCATCACGCTATGACCTTTAGGAGCCGAGCAAAAAGAAAAAAAGTTAGAAAGAACGCTAAGCAAAAACGAAGTAATAGCGCGGGCAGGCGATGCGATGCGACGGGGTGGGTCGGGGGAACAAGGAATTCCACGCGGACGAAGTCGCGGGCAGAAGCTAGTTGTGTATACAGCGACAGAATCGCAAAACTTCGTCTAAGAGTAGGTACTCCAGTAATCTTTTATCATAATATACGACATGACCGACATGACTCATGTTATTTATGTAATTTGCGTGTAAATATAGTTTAATTTTGTAGCGTTGCATTATTTGCAAGGCTTTTTTGTGGTGAGGCTTGCTGACTTTAATTTAGTAAATGGACTTCCAGCAAAAGCGTAAAATAAAAATCCTACGATTATGTTAACATAGAAGCTCAAAGGGAACAGTCGTACGAATTTAATAAACAACAAGCTAAAAAGAGAGAGCACACCTTATTTGTTTTTATAAGTCTGCTTTGACTTTGACGTCTCAGTGCGGATAATTTGTAGCAAAAAATTGCCACCGAAATTCGAGTTGTTGATGGCGAGTTTTTCTAATAAGCTTTGATAACGAAATACAGCAGGAGAACCGAGACGTCTCCAGCGAAATACTATACAATAAAATAAAAATAGTATCTGTTTGTATTACGAAAATTTATTATAGAAAAAAATTAGGGTTTCGCGCAAAAAAATAAAACCCAAGAAATCCAACATGCATGCGAACGAAGTCTCTCTCGGGCACAGCTAGTTATTCATAAAGGTCCGGCTACACGTTGACGACGAGTACTTTGTCGTCTGTAAATTTCAATTCATCGTCATCGATCGCTTTCTGGCAAGCATAACGTCCGTTTTAAACATCCGAGTTTTAGGAGTTATCTTAATACATACATATATATAAAATTCAAAGCTCTGACTGACTGATATATCAACGCACAGCCTAACCTAAACCGCTGGTCCCAGGGACATGAAATTTGGAGGGTGTGTTCTTTGTGAAGAATAGGTATAAACTAAGAAAGGGTTTTTCGAAATTCCACCCCTAAGAGGGTAAATGGGAGAGGGTGAAATTTAACGCGGGCAGAATCTAGTCTAAAATAATATTCAGAATTATAGTTGGCTATATCAATTAAAACAATAAAATCTAACATAAAAAAGTAAAGAACATGAAACGAAAATAAAATGAATTGTTCTACAGCGGAATCGATCTTGATTTCTTATTGCCTGGCTGACTGCTTTAATTCCATCTTCCCCATCACCGTTATCGGAAATTTCAAATAACTCAATTGACTCTCTAACTGAGTAACGTACTGTTTAAATACTTATAAAGGCTTTTATAAATCCTTAGCTACCATTTGAAAGTTAGTCTCTACTTTGTAACTCTATATAGTAGAGAATATTTACGCTACCATCAAGTACACTTATAAAAGGAATTCCCGACCCGAACAGTCTTTATAAAAAGTACCTTAAATATAAATTCTAGTGTTAGGGTAAACTAGCTCAAATGAATATACCCATCTATTTACTATAGGATTAAAATAGATTTAGCGAAAGCTTGCAACTTTAAAAAAAGTTGGATAAAGTATTCGAAAGACAAAAGAGTTATCTTGGGACATGCAATTGCCGGCCATCGTCTGTATGGTGAGTAGCTTGAAGGAAGGTAGGACAAATAACATTGATTAGAATACTTCCATATTAATATTATAAAGAGGTAAAGTTGCCTGCTTGTCTGTTTGTAAATGGTTGGAAATACTAATCCACAGGACACAGGCTACTTTTTATCTCGGGTTAGGCTACGGGAACGAGGTTGCGAGTAAATCCTAGTGTTATTATAACACAGTTACTGGTAATCAAACTAAACTCTTACTAAATGGTTACTGGTTTTGTTATGCGTATCAGATACTGACACAGGGACGCATCTTACTATTAGCAGTTTATTGAAAACAAATTGACTCTGAATGTGACCAACTAAGGAGAGCTTAAAATGAGAGATTAAAATGGTGGTCCAGGGTTTTGTACAATTGTAGTTAATTGCACATTGCATCCATCAAACCCTGTAAATATCAATGGATAAAGTTGGTCAGCATCATATTAAGACATCAAATACGATAAAGAAAAATTAGAAACATGCCTTCAACCTAGTTAAGTAAAGCCAAGACTACTTCCGACATTGAAGTCTGAAACGGAAATCTCTGACGCTCTTTCACAGTCGACTGGACACTTATAGGTCGAGACGAAATCTCATCACTGGTTTCTAATCATTCCTACGTTGTATACCGCGGTCAGTCCAATACTAATCAAACCATCGGACCGGGAAGATACGACATTCAAATTACCTTACGTTTTTCGCGGATTACTTTAGAGAAATCATCATCATCATCATCCGCCTAGCCTTTTTCTAACTATGTTGGGGTGGGTTTCCAGTCTAACCGGATGCAGCTGATTACCACTTACCAGTATTTAATAATAAGGAGAGCAGCAGCATAATGAATGGAAATTTAAATGATCGGAGAAAGGAAGAAAGAAATTTTATTTGCTCGAACATGTGTAGGTATACATACAGAATTAAAATAATACATGCATGCATGATCTTAAAATAAGAGTGGCCTCACGACTAGCGTTGAACATACCGTAAAAAAAAACACTGGCACTCCGGTAGTGCCGACAGAAGTGAAAACTTGAACAATTACGAGTGTATTTTGTGAATCGTCTTATAAACAAAACACGCGTGTTAAGGTGTGTTCCTTATTTTATAGGGTTTTTTGCAAATCAGGTATGATTACCAAAGTGACTGGTTTATTCTTCTCGTGAAAGGAATTTATTCAGATTTACAAATAAGCACACAGGATAGACTTCAGTTCGTGGTGTTGGTCGCGGCAGTGGTAAGAGAAGCAAGCCGCTCGCATGGAGCTCGTCGTCAATTATATATCCGTGGTTCAGCGCCATCTCGTCGTTGTTGGATGAACTACGTAGTTAGTACGCGAGGCCCTCGTAGTTCTTCCCGATGTGCATAGATGGCGCTGTCCTCAACAACGCGCGTCTTACGTTTTACGTCTTACGTTTTACGTCTTACGAATTTTCGATCAGGGTCACGTGACCTGACGCGAGTTTAGAAGTTTTTACCCATTCCAAAAAAAGTACACAGCGCCGCTAAAGAAGTTTTCACTTCAAAAACAAATTGTGGTATTTTTCCGATTTTTTCACATGTTACATAGAAAAATTAACAGGAAGAATCCTTTGGAAAGAAACAGGATTCTTTCGAATTTTTCGCTCGACATTTCGAAAAATTGAAAAAAAAAACAAGTTTTATAGATTTTTTTTTTTAATAACTAGGTGAATTAAGGAACAAATATAATAAAACAATAGATCCATCTAGCTCTCCTCGGCCACAATCTCAATTTCACTGTCCGAAGAATCGTCAGCTTCACCAGCGCGGTAGTTGCGTTACACACTATCAGTAGCAATGGATTTTGACAGTTCAACAACATTAATTGAATACGTTGTCGAGCAGACAAATTTTTCAAACATGAAGCAATGGATTAGCTATATCCTTCAAAATCATTAGATTTTGATTGATATCTAGTGTGTTACGCAATGATGGTGCAGGCTCGAGATCGAATTCGAGTTTCCTTTTTAGCTTGCATTAATTAATGTAAAGATCGAACGTAAACAAGCTGGAAGACGGCGCGCCTAGCGCGCTGATCTTTTTATTTTATTTTACCCTCTATTATAATAGTACGTATTATGGAGTTAAAGCATAGATATCCTAAGCTAAATATACGTAGGTAGCTACTTACCTACGTATTTAAAAAAAAAACATGTAATGTTTCCCGTTTCTTTCATATTCATTGGCTTTTTTTGAAAAAAAAAAACAAAGCGAAGCGAAGTGGCGAATTTTCTTGAAACTTTCGAATGAAACATTGAAAACACAACGAAATTGGAAAGAAATGGGATTTTTTCCTGCTTTTTTCAACGCTACTCACGACATGTCTGCCATACAATGTACAATTATTATTACTGAATCAATGATTTTTAACTTTTACATAAATATCAGTCACACAGTTAAACAATTTTCTTATATTCAGTTATTTACATTATCCAATTATTTGTTTTTAGGTATAGTTTGCTCTATATCCAACTTTTGGGCAATTTGTTGTAGATAGTTGGTGCCATGCAAAAAACACTCTTGCGAATAAGTGCAGAATTTGATGTATGTACACATAGTGTGCTATCATCACGTCTATTTCTTGGAAATTTATCTGCCATATGAGGAAACAAATGTAGATTAGCTTAGTGAATAAGTGGTAATACCCATCATAGAAATGTAAAAAAGGAGAAGTGGCAAGCGGGCATGTCCGCGCGCCATGAGCAACATGGGTCTGTACTAGGCAAATGACCGTCTCCGCGAACTAGTGCGCTTTCGACCGTGATCGTAATAAAATATCCGAGTTGTTGAGTGGTTTCATGTTAAAAACGAAGTCAAAATAAAAACTTCGTTTCTCATGGAATCACTTACCACATGTCGATAAGTAAAAGTATTTTACTGTATTTGTCTTTAAAATCATGAAAAACAACAAATCGTAAAATATTTTTGCTTTTACTACGTTATTTTTGTTTTCAAATATTGCAGCAGCAGTACTATTTTTGCAGCAAATAAATTGCTACTTGACCACTAACTAAGCATGTCGCTAAGTGACGACAAGCAATGTAAAAATTACAAAACGATAATTTATTTCAGTCAGATCCACGAACGTAGGCTATCGACAACAATGTCGATTGCCCAACGAATATATTGCTATTATAGTTAATTTTTCAATTTGTCAACCTGTTTAATCCGGTTTATAGAAAACCTGAAAAGATGACGTTTAAATCCGGTTGGACCCTTGAGAAGATGTAAAATAATGTAATTTTTGTTTTATTTAGTTCAATTATTTATTAGCTACATTTTATTGATTTATAATATGTTCTGGACATATCGTTTTTATTTATTTTATTTTCATGACCCTTTTTTTTTAGTACAATAATTAATGGAAGAATCGATAACTTTCCGATTTAGTCAATCACTAGCGTACATGTAAAATAAATGTCTTGCACAGCACAACGAAAGCGATAGATTTTTTGTGTGAGTAATTTGTACGTTGCATGGTAAATGCACGCTGTGTGGCATGAGTTAAGGTTTATAATTGATTGTGTAGTACGTTCTGATTTATGAATTGCAAGTGTGTGCGCGACTTTATATCTATTGCTTTTACTGTAGTAGTGGCGCGGTGGTGGGGCCAATCTAGCGACATCGGGTTCTGATATATTTTCAACTACCAGGCATATCTCCTTCTTTCATATATCTATGGTAATACCCGACATTTTCTATTTATAGAGTCATGGCTTAGGGACGTTTTATAATCCAGCACCCTAATTGCATAACACACTATCGATCACAATCTCAATCATTTTGAAGGATATTGCTAAACGCGCAACTCAATAAATGTTGTTGAACTGTCAAAATGAAGGCCTACTGATGGTGTGTTACACAATTTCCCCGCTGGACTAAGATCAGGCTCGAGTATACCTGAGATCCCATAAATACAATGAAAGTGAAAAACGCTTTGCAATATTTTATTTTAAAATATTAAAAAAGTTGTAAAGTAGAAGTCCAGAATAAAATAGCGAGTCCCCTCGGTCGAGCGAGAAATGACAGAGAAAACCGAGCGCATTCGCAACCGGGAAAACACAAAGAAGAATATTAATTATCCATTCTCTTCTTAGAATTAACACAGTGAAGGCTTCTTAAGGCTCGTACACACAGGCGCGACGCGACACGCGACACAAAGGCACCGCAAGTCGCGCAACGAGCGGTGCCTTTGTGTCGCGTCGCGCCTGTGTGTACGAGCCTTAATTGAGGTTCTTTTTTACGAAGGAAAATTCTTTGCTCTACAATGATTGTAAGCGACCGTGTGCCTAGTGTAGTTTTAAATCAAAGAACCTACATAACAGCCGGAATTTATTATTAAGCCTATCTGTGTATAGTTGGTTAATTAATTATTTATTGTTATTTATGTAACAATTTTTTTTTTGTTTATTAATCTTAGTTTAAAAGTTCTTAGTTCTCAATTCAATTTAATTTATTTTCAACCAAGTTATACCTACATTGCTACTAACCTTAGTCCTAAGATAACTAATTTGTTACTAACAAAATATGGACATTACCTAGTCTGAAATAAACAAATTTTATTTTTTAAAAGATTTGGTTAAACCCTTAAACAAAGTAGGTACAGAACGATCGATCCACAAGTTTATCGCGGTCAGTGTATAATAGTGGAACTATTTTGGGTAATCTTTGAACGACGCGCGACACCGACACGTTGCTCGGTCGAAGTCGCGGTGGCTCGGTGGTTAACGGCCCGCTGTTGCGAATTCGAAATCGGTTAAGTTATAAATATATTTTTTTCCTTTTACTTTCAATATAATTTAGGGTGGGTTTAGCACATTTGAACCCTCAACACTCAAGAGTAAGGGCTTTTGCCCTTACTCTGAGTGTTGAGGGTTCAAATGTGTTTGCATGTATCTGCTGCAATGTCTATTAGGCAAGTTTCAAACCCAACTTTCCATTCTTAAGGTTAGCTAAGATTACAAAGAGAAGGGAGACGATCCTTAGCCCAGGGTAATTTACACTGCTTACAGTGACTCATGCTATGTAACGCATTCTATACAAGATTGCTGTTTGCGCCGCACTTGTAATAAAATAATAAACTCGACTTCGACGAATTTAAGATTCATTTTGAACGACGCTAATTATTACGTAGCGTAGGCCCGCTCGTCCACGACGCGACTTACTAACGCTAGTTTGTGTTTGGTCGCGTCGCGTACGGAGTTACGGACCGCCAATGAAATACTGCGGCTGCTCAAACTGGAAATTGTATAGTTACAGTAATGAAAACATTTTTAACCGACTTCAAAAAAAGGAGGAGGTTCTCAGTTTTTTTATATGTAGGTATTTTCCCGATTACTCGAAGACCGGCTTGAAAGGCTGGACCGATTTAAAAAAAAAAAAATTTTTTAAGGGTATTCTTTCCAGGTGGTCCTGTTGTCATCAGGTCAGGATCTGATGATGGGATCCTAGAGAAATCGAAGGAACTCTTCAAATATTATAGGCACACTTATAGCGATTTGGGTATTTTTTATAGTAATTCGTGCATTTGCTCTCGGAAAGCACCATTTGGTGAAGTGGAACTAATGATGAAAACCTCAGATGGCCACCGGAGCTACTCAATAATAAGTATTTCATGGGTTGCGAATCGACTCGTTTAATATGGTTGATAAGCAATTTTTACTCGTCAAAATGCGAATGGTGAAATAGAGTTGATGGTGAAATACCAGGAGAACTCCTCAACAATTAACGCCCCTGCATCGAGAAAAGCAATATTTTGTTATTTTGTATTTGCATTTTTGTTGTTGTCTGTATAGGAGTGGTACACACGGCGACACGTCAATCTATACATTTCCATTTTTAGCTGACCTTGCATTGTATAGGGTTTTCGTACAATCAGAAGCCAGCTTATACTGGTTATGTATAGCTTAAAGGCTCCTTCAAACAGGCGCGACACGCGATAAAAACGCGCGCGACACAAAGGCATCGCAAGTTGCGCATTTCAACGAGCGGTGCCTTTGTGTCGCGCGCGTTTCGCGGCGCGCGTCGCGCCTGTTTGCAGGAGTCTTAATGTGTGGCCGTACGTACCTATAGAACTACGGATACCTTCTTGGTTCCTGTTTAGCAAAAACAGAAGTAAAAGCATAATATATTTATAAGGTTTACAGCGAAAACCACATCAGGTCTCTTGAAAAAAGTATGGGAGAGGAAAGAAGTAGATATCATTTCAAACAAAACTGTACCAATACATTTTATTACTGGAGTATATTAAAGTAGCAATAGTTTCAGAAAAGACTGGAAAAAGTTTAAAACATTTTTTTTTAATCGAGTAATATAATGTAACAAGCCGGAGCAGCCCACTAGAGATGTGACATTCTGGCTACTCATTTGGGATTTAAGTTGGTAACTAGTTACTTTTGAGTAGCGTCGTGGACTATGGGAAAACAAAGAGGCCTGTGTTCCAGCAGTGGGAACATTATATGCCGATTATGCTAAACCCACCCTAAATTATATTGAAAGTAAAAGGAAAAAAATATATTTATAACTTAACCGATTTCGAATTCGCAACAGCGGGCCGTTAACCACTGAGTCACCGCGACTTCGACCGAGCAACGTGTCGGTGTCGCGCGTCGTTCAAAGATTACCCAAAATAGTTCCACTATTATACACTGACCGCGATAAACTTGTGGATCGATCGTTCTGTACCTACTTCTGTTTAAGGGTTTAACCAATTTTTTTTTTAAATAAAAATAAAATTTGTTTATTTCAGACTAGGTAATGTCCATATTTTGTTAGTAACAAATTAGTTATCTTAGGACTAAGGTTAGTAGCAATGTAGGTATAACTTGGTTGAAAATAAATTAAATTGAATTGAGAACTAAGAACTTTTAAAATAAGATTAATAAACAAAAAAAAAATTGTTACATAAATAACAACAAATAATTAATTAACCAACTATACACAGATAGGCTTAATAATAAATTCCGGCTGTTATGTAGGTACTTTGATTTAAAACTACACTAGGCACACGGTCGCTTACAATCATTGTAGAGCAAAGAATTTTCCTTCGTAAAAAAGAGCCTCAATAAGAAGCCTTCACTGTGTTAATTCTAAGAAGAGAATGGATAATTAATATTCTTCTTTGTGTTTTCCCGGTTGCGAATGCGCTCGGTTTTCTCTGTCATTTCTCGCTCGACCGAGGGGACTCGCTATTTTATTCTGGACTTCTACTTTACAACTTTTTTAATATTTTAAAATAAAATATTGCAAAGCGTTTTTCACTTTCATTGTATTTATGGGATCACAGGTATACTCGAGCCTGATCTTAGTCCAGCGGGGAAATTGTGTAACACACCATCAGTAGGCCTTCATTTTGACAGTTCAACAACATTTATTGAGTTGCGCGTTTAGCAATATCCTTCAAAATGATTGAGATTGTGATCGATAGTGTGTTATGCAATTAGGGTGCTGGATTATAAAACGTCCCTAAGCCATGACTCTATAAATAGAAAATGTCGGGTATTACCATAGATATATGAAAGAAGGAGGATATGCCTGGTAGTTGAAAATATATCAGAACCCGATGTCGCTAGGTTGGCCCCACCACCGCGCCACTACTACACATGTAGTTCAGTAAAAGCAATAGATATAAAGTCGCGCACACACTTGCAATTCATAAATCAGAACGTACTACACAATCAATTATAAACCTTAACTCATCACACACAGCGTGCATTTACCATGCAACGTACAACTTACACAAAAACATCTATCGCTTTCGTTGTGCTGTGCAAAAGCCGTTTATTTTACATATACGCTAGTGATTGACTAAATCGGAAAGTTATCGATTCTTCCATTAATTATTATTGTACTAAAAAAAATTAGGGTCATGAAAATAAAATAAATAAAAAACGATATGTTCAGAACATATTCTAAATCAACAAAATGTAGCTAATAAATAATTGAACTAAATAAATAAAAATTACATTATTTTACATCTTCTCAAGGGTCCAACCGGATTTAAACGTCATTCATGGCGTCATCTTTTCAGGCCTTTAAAAATTAACTATAATAGCAATATATTCGTTGGGCAATCGACATTATTGCCTACGTTAGTGGATCTGACTGGATCTTCACAACCACATCACTATCTCCCCGCAAAACGCAGCGGCTGTAATAGTGTGACGCTCCGCAAAAATAAATTATCGTTTTGTAATTTTTACATTACCTTACCAAGTTTTTACCTTACCAAGGCGTATCGTATTACCCAGTTGTGGAGGTCAGTTAGGCAGTCGCTCCATGTAAAATACTGGTAATCAGCTGCATCCGGTTAAGACTGGAAGCCGACCCCAACATAGTTGGAAAAAGGCTAGGCAGATGATGATGTTACCGTTAATGTGCGTAAATCAGAGGGCAGATTAACTTGTTAATCTGCAGATTATCTGGTTGAGTCCGTTAAAGTGGAAAACAATTTTTGTTACCGACCGGCCAAACCAGACCAGACGAGGCCCGCAGTGGCGGGCCGGCACCAGTCGGGGGTTGCGGAAGGATCGTACGTTCCCGCGATCCCCGGCGTAGGTGTGAGATGGAACACCGGGGTGGTTTTTAGTCAGTAAGAGTCTGACAGACCCCGCCGCCCGCCCCAGGGCGGCGGACATCCATGAGGATTTCCCACCCCGGAAACAAAAAAAAAATTAAAAAAATGTTTAGGTTACTTTAAACCCTTTACACAGAAATAGGAGCTCGACATAGGGATGCAAAGGCGAGCGAATGAGAACTGGTTTGGCCTAGACGAAACTAGTTCATACTAAAATCGGTTTTGGCCGGTAACCTATTTCACACTAACGGATTGTACCCTTGTACCTGGTAATTTGCAGATTACCTATTTAATGCGCATATTAACGTATTCCGTATTCTAACGGTAACATATATAATTATTTAAACACAGCGATATACTTTTTGAACATTAATACAAAAAAAAATATAAGTCATATCTTAGCCAACTTTAAGGACTGTTAGTCTTACAGTTAGCTGTCTATTTATACATCGAGACTTTCATCTTTTCTTGCACAGGAAGTTGAGCTTTCGGTAGCCGTTCGTTTGAATATCTATGACAGCATCAAGCTCGAAAACCATTTCCAGCTAGGTATGGTTGCAAGCTTCTACATTAGGTAGCACTACAAAGAATTGTGCATAGGACTTCTTCTATTAGGTAATGCTACTTTTGGAACTAGTATTGCCCGCGAATTTGTCCGCGTGCTCGTTCCCTCGAACCACTGCACCTCATCGCATCGTCTGCCCGCGCTATTACCACAGTATAAAGACATACAGTATTGTATCTCGGCCGTAACCTTGAATTAAATGCCTACAGCCGCGCGGTACGTAAACATGCGATAGGGCTGCCCGCCTCCAGCATTTTAATTACATTTGCCTACTTTGTGTTTCCATTTAGTTTTGTTATTGTATTTTACTGTGTGTACATAAATAATAAAATAATTCGTCATTTCGAAGTAACCATTTATTTAACATTAATCTGATTACAGTTTATTTCTATGAAAACTTGTTCATGTGAATTTTTAAACAAATTATGTTAAATTATTATTATTATTATAGTTAAATCAAACGTTCAAGAACTACAAATAAAATTCAAAATTTGTATGTATGTATTTTTTTTAATCTTTCCTATCATCGTCCTATCCTTAACAGAATAACACAGATTGGAAGAAGTTAAATAGCAAACATGTATAATATAAAAATTATAATTAAAATAATCTGTTCATTGAAGTAATAATAATAATAATAACCCCACCGCTGTATCTCTACGGTGACGTCGTGGTGGGGCTTGCGTGCTTCAATGAGCCCTAGGTTTGTGCCGGTAGAATTGACAATGCCGAGATAAATCTAGGGTGAGGAGCCGGACCAAGAGAGATACCATCCAAGCCAAGGTTGCACATGCCGAGGGCTGCATGGCTAGGGGAGAGGTTAGTCGTTAGTGTGCCAACTCTGGATAGTAGGGGATCTCCAGTTTTATTTACCCTTGCCACAGTGAACGCAGGGCTCTGCTGTGGTCGACTTTTTTAGTCCCTAGCTTCTCGTGGGAATAGTATGATAACAAGATCAAAAACAAAAAAACTAATTCAGGCAAATAATCCTTCAGCAGGTGATGAAATATCACCAGTTTCATCATCATCCTCTCCGAGGTCCATATTTTCATCAATCGTATCATCACCACCTTCATATTTATCAAACTCATCAAGATCATTGTCTACGCCTGAACGCAGCCATTCTTCATATGAACGAACGCGTCTAATGTCAACGGCGCTCGCGACAAGCTTCACGCGGACGAACCGGACGCACTTCACTTAACTTCACGAGACCTTGAAACGTACAAGGCGCCAAAATTAATATCGTTTTCAAAAAAAAATGTTATTATTGTATATTTCTTTGTATATTTTGGGAAGAATTATAAATATTAAATCTATAGTTAGTGTTAATAGTTGTAAATAGTGATTTGAAGATGGGGGGAAGTAAAAAGCGGAAAAAAGCGGAGCCCCCTGACGGTCGAGCATCAGTGGATACTTCTTCTGACTCTGACGAAGACTGCAGCAAGAAGTATAGCATATTTAAAGTTCCAGGGTATTCAAGGAAGTACCCTGAAAACAGTAAAAAATCCGAATATATCGTGTTCTTATCTCATCAGAATGAGAACAAAATATTTACAGACAAGGATAGGCTGGCCATATCCCATGCCATACGGAAATATTGTGTGACTGGGATACTGCATTTGAGGTCAATAAATAAATATAAAATTGGTATCACTTTCGATCTCTCTAATAATGCCAATGTTTTCCTACATAATAAAAAACTTTTAGAAGAAATGGGTTATAAAGCAACAATACCTGCTGTCGATACCGAGGTGACTGGGGTTCTTACCTCAGTCCCTACGGACTTATCCAATAAAAGAATCTTTGCGTTAATTGGAAGTTCCAGAAATGTGATACAAGTGAGGCGCTTCATGCGCCGAATGCAGAGTCAGAGTGAGGGTGGTGCGGTCACATACCAGCCCACTCAAACTGTCGCGGTGACTTTTGCATCAACAGAGTTGCCACAGTATGTATATCTAGACTCTTGGAGACATGAGGTAAGCGTGTACGTTCCTCCCGTAAAGCAGTGCCTTCAATGCATGAAGTTTGGGCATATTGCTAAATACTGTAAAAATGACATAATATGCTCCATATGTACATATAACCATAGTTTTAAGATATGCAAAGAAGACCCTAAAAACGCAAAATGCGCCAACTGTGGTGGCAATCATGTCGCCATTTCAAACACTTGTCCCCAAAAAAAACAGAAAATTGAGGAAAGTAAAATTAAATCCAGAGCCGTCAAGTATTCAGATTTATTCAATGAAAATTCATTTCCGCAATTAACACACAAAAGTATTGAAACTCAGATTATGAACTTATCTAAGTCAGATTTGTTCATGAATACTCTAACAAATGCAATAACAAAAATTATAGTAAGCCAAAAAGATAAACCCATAAATTCTACATCTATAAAAGAAATCCTTCAGCACACATTCAGAAACAGTACTTCCTCTCATAGCAATGGATCTTAATATCATGCATTGGAACGCACAAAGTATTTTAAGTAATAAGCTTTTATTAACTCGATTTCTCTATGACCATAATATCCATGTAGCAATTATATCAGAAACTTGGTTGACACCTATTAAACATTTTAACATTAGAGGATACAAAATAGAAAGAAATGATATTGGTAACAAACACAATGGCGTAGCTATTTTAATTCACAATAGTATAGATTACAGAAACATAAATACATATTCTGACAATTCCTTACAAAATATTTGTGTAAGAATTACTGTAAATAATACAGAAATAAGTATTGTAAGTTTTTATTGTCCAACAAATTGCACTCCTTCTTTTAACAAACATAAATTTGAATCTTTAATAAAATCAGTGCCTGAACCGATGATATTTGCTGGTGATTTCAATGCTCATCACACATCATGGGGATGTAATTCTACAAATCCAAGAGGTAGGGATATTTTGGAGATTATTGATGATAATAATTTAGTCTTATTAAATAATGGTGAAGTGACAACAGTCGGTTCCTTGACGTGGCGTCCAAATGCTTTAGATTTGTCCTTGGTGTCCCCATCATTGGCTCTTTCTTGTGATTGGTCTGTACATAATGATCCACTCGGCAGTTACCACCTTCCTGTAATTATTAAAGTTTTTGTAAATAATAGTAGTTTAGCAAACACTAGCAACACACATTTGCCCATATATCCTAACTTTAAATTGGTTGATTGGAAGATGTATGAACAAAATGTAGATTTAGAATTATCTAATTTTCAGGATCAAAACTTTGCTCCACTGGAAACTTATACTGCGTTTTGTAAAATATTGCATTCTGCAATTGATAAATGTCTTCCTTATTATAATACGCCAGTTTCTCTTCATACTGATTCCTTTATGAATAACTCATCTCATAGGAATTCGGTTAAATCCCCTCCTCTCCCTTGGTGGAATAAAAAATGTTCAGAAGCAGTAGAAAAATCTAAGTTGGCCTATATTAATTTTAAAAACAATCCCTCAGATGACACATTTTTACAGTTTAAAAGATTACAAGCCCTCAAAAAACTTACTTTGAAAACAGAAAGATCAAATAGTTGGGTTGAACTTTGCAGCTCCTTTAATCGATGTACGCCTCTGTCGAGAATCTGGAAATACATGCGGAAATTTAATAAAACATTTTCTTGCAACAACAATAATGATGATAGTTGGATTCAAGATTTTTTGCTAAAATATACCCCAGACTATGTAAATAATAAACCAAATTTTCCTCTTGCCAGTGAGACAAATTCTGTAAATAGTTTCTTAATAAAACCATTTTTAATACAGGAGCTTATGGCTGCTGTCTGTTCTAGAAAAGATAGTGCTTTTGGACTAGATGGTATTCCTTATATTATGTTGAAAAAGCTTAGTGATAGAGGTTTGCACACTTTTCTCAAAGTATTAAATAATCTGTGGTTGAACAATGATATACCTCACTCTTGGAAGTCTGACTGTTTGGTACCTATTTTGAAGCTTGATAAAATTCGTTCAGATCCCGATTCCTATCGCCCTATTGCACTTACATCTTGTGTTGGTAAAATTTTTGAACAATTAATAAAACAAAGGTTGGAATTTTACATAGAACAAAACAATATTTTACCTGCTAATCAATTTGGTTTTCGTAGAGGAACATCGGCTCGTGAAAGTATTTGTCAGTTACAGCTTGATATCCAAAATAGTTACATTAATAAGGAATGTTTAGTGTCAGTATTTTTTGATGTTGCTGGAGCTTTTAATAGTGTCAATATTGATGTACTTTGTTCTGAATTGCTTCTTATTGGAATTCCAAACAAAATAGTTCATTGGGTCCGTGAATTCTTGACTGAAAGGAAAGTTTATGTTAAGTATAATGGTAAATTATATGGGCCAAGGTTTGCTTCTGTTGGAGTTTGTCAAGGAGGAATACTTTCTCCATTAATATTCATTCTGTATATTCGTCGTTTGAATTTGGTTCTAGGTTCTGAGGTCAAAAATCTACAATTTGCTGATGATTTAGTTGTGTATTTGTCTGGGAAAAATTTAACAAATATAACAAATAGTCTAAATAAGGCTTTGGATGGATTATCTACATACTTTTCTTATTTAAATCTAGATATAAATGCACTTAAGTCTAAACTAGTAGTCTTTGGTAAAGCTAGCAACTTCAGTCCTTCTGTGTATTACAATCAAGTTTCTATTCCTATTTTTCATGAAGCTAAGTTTTTAGGTGTCACTTTTACTCATAATTTTTCTTGGAAAAAATATGTTGAATTGGTAAGTTCAAGAGCTAACAGAGTTTTCAATGTGTTGAAATCTTTGTGTAGAACCTCCTGGGGTGCTGATCCAAAAATATTGTTACTTTTGTACAAATCTCTGATCCGTAGTCATTTTGAATATGGTTTTCTCTGTTTTGCTGGTGATAGAAGGATAGTAGATATCTTTGATAAAATACAAAATAAAAGCTTGAGACTTATTACTGGAGCATTTAAAAGCACTCCAATCAATGCAATGCAAGTTGAATGTAAACTTCCTCCATTAAGTATAAGATTCTCTTACTTGAAAGAAAGGTTTTTATTAAAACTGTACAGTAAAAATAATAATCACCTGTTTTCAAATTTGAAACAATCTGGTACACCAACTATTTGTAACTCTCTTTATATACTTCAGGGTTTTTCTCAATATGTAAATTTTCTTGAAACTTTGCAAATTCATAAGTCATCTCTTCTTCCATGTTATCAGGGGGATTTTAACAGCAAATTTCCTGCAATTGACATCATCATTGACCACAGTTTATCCACCAAGGAAGATGTACATAGTAAACTACTTGAGTTTACCGATTATAGATTCATGTATACTGATGGCTCCAAAACTGAGTCTGCAGTCTCATTTGCTATTTACGATGGGCTATTGAATACTGGTACTGGTTATAAAATAAACTCAAACACAAGTATTTTCACAGCTGAGGCTGTTGCAATTCTTGCTGCCTTAAAACACATTAAACATAAAAACAATGGATGTTGTGAATGGATTATAGTCAGTGACAGCATGAGTGTTCTTGAAAATCTTAAAAATAATAGGTTGAATGCTAATACAAACTATTTAATTTCATTAATAAAAGAGTCTTGGCTTCATTTGTCTTCTCATAACATTAAGGTTTTGTTCATGTGGGTCCCTTCACATGTTGGTGTGTTGGGAAACGAAAGGGCTGACTTTTTAGCCAGAACTTTAACAAATTCTGATGATGTCCCTGATTCTAGTAGTTTCCTCAACATATCTGTTCCATGCACAGACATCGTTCCTCTATTGAAAAAAAGGTCCATTGGTATATGGAAAAGGCATTGGAATCACACAGTTCAAATTGAAAATAAAGGTTTATGGTATGCTGTATTTAATGTTCCCATAGGAACCACGCCTTGGTTCTGTAAAATCAATACTTACATAAACAGGAAGTTTTACTCCACAATACTCAGGCTTCGTTTTGGTCATTGTCGTCTAAATTACCACTTGTTTCGTCTGAAAATTGTGCATAGTCCTCTCTGTGATCATTGTAATTCCCAAGCTGAGCAATCTTTAGCTCACATTTTCTTTGATTGCTCATCTTTTGGTATCCAGCGCCTTGTGCTAATGGATGAGCTTATTGAAATATATGGTAGTCCTGATTTGGTACCGCGCTCCATCGAGGCTCTCCTTGTAAATAATTCGACGTATTTACATTTGTTTAATTTCATTAATAATACAGTTGGGCAAATTTAAAAATTCCTTGTGTATGTAAATAGATTTCTGTGTTGTGTAATGTGTATATAATGTCTTTTTAATACATTGAATTTCGTTCGTAAAATCGTTTTCTATTGATATGAAACCCAGTCTGTTGGGGTTTAAAAATAAAAGACAAGGACTTGACATATAAGGCTCTTACAAAAATAGCTTATAAATGATTGACTTTTATTTTGGATTTTACCTAAGATTTTGTAGAATAAAGTCTTATACATGGATTATAGTGAAATAAATATGTTATAACACTAATGACTTAACACGGAATTACTTTACTTAGGAAAAATAAGAAACCGATGACTTAATTTGGATTTACTTACTTAAAGATTAATATCAAACTGATGAATTTACCTGAATTTATTTGAAAATAAATGAACTAACTGATGACTAGGCAGCATGGTCCCTGACCCTAGCCTGTTCCACAAGGAACAAAAGTAAAAAAAAAAAAAAAAAAATTAACTTCACGAATTAGCGCGCACCGCCATACTTGTCGCGACACATAATATTGTAATTTTAAATAATAAACTATTATCTACATCATCGAGGTCGATCTCTTATTTGTATCGCCCACATCTTTGGCGACCGTGATAAATAAAAGCTGCAATCTTCGGAATCGAGGGCCGAGTCAATTTTGGAGAAGCCCTTTTGTCTGCCGGCGCGACGTGGCGTTTGCGTTGGCGCATCGAACATCGATCGAGTACAACCCGAGGCAAAATACGTGCTGAGGAACCATCCAGAAAACCATGCCAGATGTTCCGAGGGAAGTGCTCGTATCCTTTCTTTTCCTTTTTCATTTTCTGTTTGGGTGAATAGTGTGGTCAATTCTTTGTTATAATTACTTCACCCGCCATTAAAAAAAAAAATGTGTTCGTGACAATTATTTGGTTGGTAATTTAAATAATAGTTAAATTAAATTAACTCATATTTCGTTACTAATGTAGTGATAATTACGTAATACGTAAATAGGTATGTACGTAAAAACAAAAGTTTGATAAATTCATAGTAGGTATGCGTAAAAAATTAAGATAGCTAATTGCTGCCTGAAGCACCTGCTGCCCATTTCCACATTTATTTTTCATGCCTTTGCGGCTGAGCATTTTTGCAATTTTCTAGTGTGATACGCGGCATGAGTTTTTCTACTTCCTGCAAATAAAGCCTGATGGGCTTCCATCCCATTGTGTAATATAAGTATAACCGTCCTTATTTGCATTATTTTTGGCCTGCTTTGCTTCATAAGATTGCCGAACGTTCCAGGTTTGCATGTTTGGCAGGGCTGTGAATATAATATCCAGCCTGTCTTGCATGAAAGAGTGCGCCTGTGCTGCATGTGGCAAGTGTCTACGCCGCGCCAGGTTTCAGCACTGCTGCGACGTACTGCGGACTACAATAAGGCGGTCATCTTTCCTGTGCTACATACTGTGACTGGAGTAAGGAACAACAATTGGGTTCGATGCACAATTCATTTGCCTAGTTCATTATTATTTTCTTAATTTCATTATTTTGTTGTTGTGAGTGTTGATTGTGTTTAAGGATGTCTACTCCCAAAGACACTGAATTTGCCAAATTGATTAGGCAGCGTGGCAATATAAGGGGTCGTTTGACAACGCAGACACAATATATAAATACTTTAAAGTTAGTAAATTATACTTCTTTTTCTAGTGCACAAGTTATTGAGATTAAATTATACTTAAAAAAGTGTGAATCCCTGTACAAAGAGTTTGAGGTTGTTCAAAATAAAATTGAGTTAAGTTGTGAAGAGTCAGAGGAACAAGAACAAATTAATTTAAGATCAACAATAGAAAGTCAATTTATAACATCAATTTCCACGTTGCAAGATATCATTCAACAGTTAGAGCCAGTCGTTAGTCATGATAAATCACAATTACCAAATCAAAGCTCAGAAAATTTTGTTAAGTTACCTACTATCAAACTACCCACATTTGATGGCTCATACTTAAAGTGGCTTGAGTTTAGGGACACTTATCTATCTTTAATTCATGAAAATGCATCAATACAAGACATCAATAAATTTCATTACTTAAGGGCATCTTTAGAGGGCAGCGCTAGTGAGGTAATAAAGTCAATAGAGTTTACTTCGATTAACTACAAGATTGCATGGGATTTAGTGTGCTAGGTTTGATAATAAGACAGTTCTCATTAATAATCATTTTAAAGCATTACATTTCATAAATCCTATCACTACAGGATCACACACAGCATTGCGAAACTTAATAGACCAAGTTACTAAAAATATGAGGGCACTCAAAGCTCTTGGTCAACTCACAGAATATTGGGATAGCCACATTATATTTATTATGACTTTGAAGTTAGATGCCACTACGAATATGAAATGGGATGAATATATTAATAATTCTTCAGATATTCCTACGTTAGATCAGTTCTATACTTTTATCCGTAATTGGGCGAATGTTTTAGAAAGTGCAGCATTACGTTCATCGCACCAGAGTGATGGAGGAAATAATTCTAATTCAAACAATAATAATAAAAGGTCTTGGAATAAGAATAACAATAATAATAATTCTACATCTAAAAATAACAATTCAATTAAAGATTCTAAAAATTCAAATTCTACTAATTCAGGTGAGACTGTGTGTGACTATGTATGTTTATGTTGCAATAACCAAGGGCATCGTATTTATGATTGCACTAAATTTAAAGATTTGGAGGTTTCTGATAGAATAAAAGAAATAAAACGTTTAAAACTTTGTAATAATTGTTTACGTGAGGGTCATAACGCGCAGCATTGTCGGCTGAAGCCCATGTGTCGTCACTGTAAATATACTCATAATACAGTATTGCATTTAAATAAAAATAATAAAAATGAGGAAAATATTAATTCCTCGGTTGTCTCTCAGTCGCAGTCGGAGCCATCGCCTCCAGTCACGTTGTCAGGTGTGTCTACTAGTCAGGTATTGTTAGGTACTGCTGTCGTACTAGTAAAGAATATGATTAATAATGAAACTTACCTTGCTCGTGCATTGTTGGACAGTGGTAGCCAATCTTCTTTTTTGACGGACAACCTGAAAACAAAATTAAACTTACCTGTTCAAAATATTGAACCGCTCCGTATTTCGGGCATTAATAATGTTTCTTTTAATATAACAGAACGTGTCACTTTAGGGATACAATCACGAAATAATTCTTACAGTACTATGATAACATGTCTAGTCGTCCCTAAGGTTACAAGTACTTTGCCAGGTGCTTCTGTTGATATGTTGGAGCTAGACTTACCTCACAATATTGAGCTTGCAGATCCAAGTTTTCATCGCCCCTCGGAAATTGATTTGCTGTTGGGAGCTGATATTTTTTGGGATTTAGTAGGGTCCAAGCGTATAATTTTAGGTGTAGGTAGACCAGTTCTTCAAGAATCACAGTTAGGCTGGCTTGTCAGTGGTCCAGTGGGTGATTATAAACCTGGCCACTTGACTTGTAATTTTACTCATCAAATAAATCATAATTTACAAAAATTTTGGGAAATCGAAGAAGTGAATTCAAAGGGTGATATTCTCACTCCTGAAGAAAAGTTGACTGAGTCCCACTTTCAAGAAAATGTTAAACGTCTTACCAATGGTAGATTTTCAGTAAAAATGCCTCTGAAGGAAATTCCTGAAGAAGCACTTGGAGATTCTTTTTATTTAGCAAAAAAGCGTTTTTTGTCTTTAGAGAATAAGTTAAATAAGAATTCTAAGTTGAAAGAACAATATTTTAATTTTATTAAGGAATACCGTGATTTGGGTCATTTAAGTGAAATACAAAGGCCCAGTTTTGGTTATTATTTACCTCATCATGCTGTTTTGAAAGAAAAAAGTGAAACAACTAAGCTTAGAGTGGTTTTTGACGCATCCGCTAAAACCACTTCTGGCAAATCTTTAAATGATATTCAGCTCGTAGGTCCAGTTATACAGGATGATTTGATATCTATACTAATACGTTTTCGTTGTTTTAGATATGTAATTACAGGAGATATTCAAAAAATGTACCGACAAATAGAGATTGATCCCAGTCAGCGCCACCTGCAACTCATTTTATGGAGGGACGATGAGGCTGGGTCAGGTACTGGACAGGGACAACCACAGCCAATTAAGGTACTTCAATTAAATACCGTTACATATGGCATGGCATCCGCCCCTTACTTGAGTACAAGATGTATTCTTCAATTGGCTCGTGAGTGTTCTGATCCTGTTATTTCTAATATTTTAGAGCACGATGTCTATATCGACGATTTAACCACAGGTGCAGATTCTAAGGAATCCATAAAAAATATTTATAGTGGCGTCGAAAATTTGTTATTTTCTGCTGGTTTCCCATTACATAAAATACGGACTAATTGTCCTGAAGTCTTTCAAGGTGAGACCACAACTTCAGTTTTAGAATTAAGTAAGGAATCGTCTGTTCTGGGTTTAAATTGGTCACCAGATACAGATAATTTGCATTTTAGAATAGATATAAGTAGGAATAATAAGATAACTAAGCGTTCTATAATGTCACTTACTTGTAAGATATTTGATCCGTTAGGTTTATTATGTGCCTGCATTATAAAGGCAAAAATTATTTTACAACTGTTATGGAATGAGAAATTAGCCTGGGATGATCCAGTGCCATCTCACATAGCTAAAAAATGGCTAGATATAGCAGAAAATATTGAAACATTGTCAAATATCAACATACCTAGATGTGTATTTCGTGATGAAAATTTTACTAATGTTGAATTACATTGTTTTGTAGACGCATCGCACGAAGCATACGGGGCGTGCGTCTATCTGCGGTCTACGGATAGCAAAAATGATATAGTCGTCAGGTTACTGTGCGCAAAGTCCAGGGTTGCGCCCCTCAAGGCCATGACCACACCTCGTTTAGAGTTGTGTGGTGCTTTGCTTGGTGCTCGACTGGTGACAAAGGTACTTCAATCCATTCGTATTTCTATTACTAGAAAGGTTATATGGACCGACTCAACTGTGGTTCTAGGCTGGCTTAAAGCTCAGCCTAAGCTTTTGAAAACCTTTGTTGCCAATCGAGTAGTCGAGATAATTGAGTTAACTCAAGGTAGTTCGTGGCGGCATGTCCCCACTGAATTTAATCCTGCTGATCTGGCCTCTAGGGGGGTTGTTCCTCAACGCTTACTCGTTGAGCCCTTGTGGTGGGAAGGACCTTCCTTCTTGAAGGAAGGCTCTTCGGCCTGGCCGCAACCGCCACATGCTAATGTAGACTTGCCTGAGCTGAAGGCTTTTGTAAACGCAGCTCAAACGCCTGATGTATCCTTTATAGATTTTTATATTTTTTCTAGTTTTAATAAGTTAAAGCGGGCTTATGCATATGTTTTAAGATTTATAGGAAACTTACGTAATAAAGATAATAAATTAATTGGCTCTTTGCAAACTGAAGAAATTAGTAAGTCACTTAATTTACTTACAACATTTAGTCAGAGTGAATGTTTTAGGATGGAGTTAAAGGCTTTGTCTAGTGGTCAACAATTAAATAAAAAATCCAAATTATTACAGTTAAATCCATTTATTGATGCGGATGGCTTGTTGAGAGTAGGCGGTCGATTGGGAAATTCCTCATTTAATTATAACAAAAAACATCCTGTTATCTTAGATGGGAAACATCATTTTACATATTTGTTATTGCAACATGAACATCGTCGTCTATTTCATGCAGGTCCGCAACTACTGCTGTCCTCCGTACGTGACGATTATTGGCCTATTGGTGGTAGACAGTTGGCGCGCAAGGTCGCAAAATCCTGTGTTATATGTGCTCGCTATCGCGGTAAGACTGTTCAGCCTATTATGGGAAATTTACCAGCAGTTAGGACAGAAGCTACCTTCCCTTTCTATTCGAGTGGCACTGACTTTGCAGGTCCATTTATGATATCAAGTAAAAAGGGGAGGGGTAACCGTAAAACAAAATGTTATCTTTGTTTATTTGTTTGTTTGAATACTCGAGCGGTGCATTTAGAAGTGGTGAGTGATCTTACTACAGATGCGTTTATTTTGTGCTTGCGTCGTTTTGTCTCACGCAGGGGTAAACCTTATGTTTTATTTTGCGATAAC
Source organism: Luperina nickerlii (assembly GCA_963855955.1). Lineage (NCBI taxonomy): Eukaryota > Metazoa > Arthropoda > Insecta > Lepidoptera > Noctuidae > Luperina > Luperina nickerlii. The sequence goes on from OY979662.1 coordinate 9,564,370, forward strand.
GGTACCAATTTTGTCGGTGCAAATAATGAACTGGGTAATATTCTGCGCTCCAGTCGTGAGTCTGTCACAGAGTTTGCTAGCTCCGAAGGTATAAAATTTGTGTTTAGTCCAGCTTATTCTCCTCATTTTGGAGGTATATGGGAGGCAGGTGTTAAGGCAGCAAGGTATCATTTATCTAGAATTGTTGGTAATCAGTCATTTACTTTTGAAGAGTTGACCACATTGTTTACTCAAATAGAAGCCATTTTGAACTCCCGTCCTCTTTCTCCTATCTCTTCTGATCCATTTGACTTGAGTCCCCTCACTCCCGGGCACTTCCTCATCGGGCGGCCTCTGATGTCGGTGCCTTCGCGTCCCGCAGACGACGGCCAGCCGCAGTATCATCTAATTGAGAAGATTCGTCAAGATTTCTGGATACGCTGGCAGAAGGAATTCCTGGCTGAACTACAGAATAGAACAAAGTGGAGGACTTCTACTGATGGCCCGAGAATAGGAGAGATGGTAATAATAAAGGAAGATAATTCACCACCGCAACGCTGGCGTCTTGGACGTATCACACGTTTGTATTTGGGACCAGACAACGTGTGTCGAGTGGTTGATATTTACACCGCCAGAGGCACTATACGGCGGGCGATTCACAACATTGTTCGTCTGCCAATTGAACCAGTTGAAAGCTAGTCTTTCAAGGGCCGGAGGATGTCTACGCCTGAACGCAGCCATTCTTCATATGAACGAACGCGTCTAATGTCAACGGCGCTCGCGACAAGCTTCACGCGGACGAACCGGACGCACTTCACTTAACTTCACGAATTAGCGCGCACCGCCATACTTGTCGCGACACATAATATTGTAATTTTAAATAATAAACTATTATCTACATCATCGAGGTCGATCTCTTATTTGTATCGCCCACAATCATCATCATCATCGTCACCAATGTCAGTAGACGTTGTGTCGGAGGCTACTACTGCCATGAACCCGTCACCCGCTACTGTCAAATCCAATACGCGTAAAAAATGGAGCGAAGACATGAACCAATTCATTTGGCGTACGTATTTAACTATCACCAATCTAGATACGGAAACAAATTCATATCTTACATCATTGCACCAACAATTCATTAGCAGATTTCCTCACATGAATGTCTCGAAGCAAAGAGTAGGAGATCAACGAAGAGCAATAGTTCATAAAAAATTACTTTCGGCAACCACACTTGAGGAAATTAGATTAGAAGTAAGCAGAGAACTACAAACAGACACCACTAACTTAGATACACACATTAAGACACAGTTGCAGTTAAATACAGATCAGAGCAATACACATTTACAATCGGAACCTAAAAGTAGAATGAGATGGTCAAGCGAAATGAACGAAACTCTAATAAAATGCTATTACATTACTACGAAAATGGAAACAGACATGACTGTCTGGAGGAAAAAATTAAGAGAAATGTTCATTGAATTCTATCCACAATTGTCACATTTATCTGTCATATATATAAACATTCTCTCACACACTACAACATTTCACAAACATTCATCCCACAAAAAGAAACTACATACCTAAACAAAAACCATCAAAAAAATTGGCACAAATAGTATGCTACATTAATAACGTCATCCTACCAAAATATGCCAACGCAGATACAGATTTCGAAACCCTTCAAACAGTTATATATAGTGCTGCTTGGACAGCTGCTAGAACGAATGGAAGTAAACTTTTACAGGTCACCTCTGATAATCCGGCTTACATTAATCTACCACAAATTAAGAAACCTAAATGGCAGAGAAGGTTAGAATTGAGAGTTAAAGACTTAAGAACAAAAATCGGCAGACTAACAGCGTACATGCAAGGAAACAGAGGTTGGAAGCTTGTAAGAGAGGTACACACAATTTTAGAAAAGTATAAAATACACTCAACTCATGAAGAACCGAATACACAACTCACACACTTTTTAGACACGCTTAAACAGAAACTTACTCTTGTAAACAGTAGATTAAACAGATATAATAAATGCACACTTCGGAAAACTCAAAACAATAAGTTTAAAAATAACGAAAAGCAGTTTTATCGAACATTAAAACAATCCACAACAAACCAAACAGTACCCAGCGAAAGTGAAAATAACACTAACCAGAGTTTACCATCAATAGATGAACTTCGACAATTTTGGTCAAGAATTTGGGAGAGGCCAATATGTCACAACACAGAAGCTGAGTGGATTAAAATAGAGACAGAAAACCATAGGCACACTGAACAAATGGAGTTCGAGGATATTCCAATAGAAACTTTTCATAACGTCCTTCAAAAACTACACAACTGGAAAGCACCAGGTTCAGACAACATTCACAATTTTTGGTATAAAAAATTTACCCACATTCACCCATGCCTCTATAATTACATCAACACCTTCATTAAAAATCCAAGTATGATGCCTTCATACATAGCGGAAGGAATTACGTTTATGATACCAAAAGACAACAGTGACAGCACAAACCCGGCAAAGTACAGACCAATAACATGCCTACAAACAATATATAAAATAATAACCTCGTGCATCACTCATAGCATTTATCAACATCTTGAAACAAACACAATATTATGCGAAGAACAAAAAGGCTGCCGAAAGTTTAGTCAAGGCTGCAAAGAACAACTTACAATAGATTCCGTTATACTTAAGCAGGTCCAACAGAAAAAAAGAGATCTATACACCATGTATATAGACTATAAAAAAGCATACGATTCGGTACCACACACGTGGTTACTCGAAGTTTTAAAAATATATAAGATAAATCCTTTAATTGTAACCTTTTTAAATAACACCATGACTCAATGGACAACTCGTTTACATCTTAAATCACCTTCAGGTATAGTTGAAACTGAACCTATAAAAATCCAAAGAGGAATATTCCAAGGAGACTCACTTAGCCCATTATGGTTCTGTCTAGCCTTAAATCCCTTATCCAACAAATTAAATACACTAAAGCCAGGATACATCTTACCATTTAATGACACTACAGATGACTTACAGACTGACAGACAAAACTGTAAAATTAACCACCTACTTTATATGGACGACATAAAATTGTACGCTTCTACACAAGACGACTTAAATAAACTCGCAGAAACCACAGACCAATTTTCAAATGACATTAGAATGGAATTTGGTATCGATAAGTGTAAGATCAACTCAGTCAGGGCAGGCCAAACTTACGAACATTCATACACCATACAGACAGGTGAAATCATAGACTCTTTAAATGAAAACGAAACATATAAATATTTAGGATACATTCAAGCTCAGCAAATTAAACATAAAGAAATCAAAAATAAACTTACTCACCAATTTAAACATAGGCTTAAATCCATCTTTAATACTCAATTTCATTCCAGACATACAGTTAAAGCTATTAATACCTTTGCAATTCCCGTTCTTACATACTCCTTTGGTATATTAAGCTGGACCAAAACAGAACTAAAAAACCTACAACGCGTTATTAACACCACTTTGACCAAAAACAGGAAACACCACCCTCGATCTTGCGTACAGCGACTAACACTGCCTAGGAAAGAGGGAGGACGAGGCATAATAGATATTACGAACCTACACAATAAACAAATAAGTACCCTAAGAACATATTTTAACACAAAAAGTACCAACTCTACTCTACACAAAGCAATTGTTCATAATGACAAAAAACTAACACCGTTAAATATGTTTGACAAAACTACACAAAGTAACGAGAAACAGACTGACCGACAGACTAAAATATCGGAGTGGACCCAAAAGTCACTCCATGGACGACATCGCCATGACCTGTGCCAACCCAACGTCGATAAATTAGCGTCGAACGAATGGCTCAGGCGTGGAGATCTTTTCCCTGAGACTGAAGGGTTCATGACAGCAATCCAAGACCAAGTAATCGAGACTCGCAACTACCAAAAGCATATTATGCGAATCCCCATTTCAACAGATATTTGCAGGCGATGTCATAGTTCTTCTGAAACTATCCAACATATTACTGGAGCATGTAGAGCAATTGTTCAGACTGACTATAAGCACAGGCATGATCAAATAGCCAATATAATCCATCAAAAACTTGCTATAAAATATAAATTAATAACTACACCTCCAGTACCTTACTACAAATATAATCCTGAAATAGTTCTTGAAAACACAACACACAAGCTATACTTTGATCGAGCCATCCTCACAGACAGAACAACTCATTACAATAGGCCAGACATAACTTTACTGGACAAAATTAATAAAACTGCGCAAATTATCGACATAGCAGTACCAAACACACACAACCTACAAAACACTATTGCAGAAAAGCTGTCAAAATATACAGACTTAAAAATTGAAATAAGCCGAATGTGGCGATTAGGCAGCGTTGCCATAATCCCAGTAGTAGTCTCAACCACGGGTGTTATTCCCAAACAACTGCACCAATCTTTAAAAACGTTAGACTTATCTCCTTCCACCTACCAAACTTTACAGAAAGCTGCTATTCTCAACACTTGCAGAATTGTCCGAAAATTCCTTCAGAATGACAATGAAGCCCAAATATCACACCTACAAACATCACCAACAACACAAAGTCTAAACATATCACCACATCATAATATTTTATCATCTATCGCTTAGGGTAGCACTTGGCTTAGGCCCGTGTTATCCTATAAAACCGGCAAATCAATGCTGAGATACAAAAATGTATACCAACAAATAATAATAATAATCTTTATTTTCCAGTTTAACAATTTACATTACCACTTAACTTATCATACCCTTATAAAGTCTTATAAATTGTAGGTTTATACAGAGTTATAAAACTCTGACACCCAAACTAAGATTGAACTTGTGTTATGGGTGTGAAAAAAAGTAATAAACATATTTAAATTAATGAGTGCAAATAAAAGCAAATTTATCAATTAAATTGTATATTTCATTTCACTCCTTCCTCCTTTCTTTCCTCCTTCTTTCCTCCTTCTCCTTCATTCATAGAAAATATTAATAATTCAATAAAAATAATTAAATTTTATTCATAAAAGTATGCAATCATTTCATTAATGTTTTGTTATGATGTAGTCACGTTAAACTATCGTCCGTAAATCGACTTTACAGACAACCAATTTTGTTCTAGTATTATTCATACACACAGTACACTAAACAACTATTATTAATAATAAAAACCACGTCTTTACTTGGAATTATACAAACTAACAAAACACACATGCCCCGAGGTTTACCTACCCAGCGTACCTACCGTTTAATGATTCATGAACCGCCTATAACTACCTACCTCACTCGTGTTTATCACTTTCCTTTACTCTATTCACTTCATTTATTAATCCAGACATCTTTTTTTCGGGAGATAAAATGAAATACTTATCCATTAAAAAGACACACATTATGTACCTACCTAGAAGTAAGTAAAATTATTTTATAGTCTTACCTTTCAGAGTTTCCAGGTAATCTAAAAAAAGTTATCTCTGTTATTGACGAATTCATGCAACCAAAAACAGCACAATATAGCCTACTCGTCATATTAAATATGTACTTGAACTTATTTTTAGTGAAAAAATCGCGCGGTTATTGTTAAAAAAACAACACACCGTCCGTTCGTCACTGCGGCACAGTCGCGACTCCGAGCCGCCTGAGCGCACACGGATATCGAAGCGCGTAGGTATAGCCCGCGTTTCGTCCGTTTGTATGAAGACGACGTACTGTATGCATATTATTACCGTGCTATTACTTTACTTCGTTTGCGCTTAGAGTTCTTTCTGACTTTTTCTTTTTGGTCGGCTCGTAATTGTTGTAACGTGATGTCGGAGAGACTTTTGAAAAAGCTGAAGTTAAAAGTCATAATTCGAGGTTTGGCTCTCGCCTATCCTCCTCTATATCCGTATCCGCCTATCGTCCTCTAATATTGAACCAATTGTTTACCATTTTTGCCAGTCTGTCTGTTTGTTCTGGCTAATCTCTGAAACGGCTTGACCGATTTTGACGGGACTTTCACTAACAGTTAGCTGATGTAATAAGGAGTGACTTAGGCTAATTTTACTTTTGAAATAAAAAAATAGGGTCCCGCGAAAAAAATTAAAACCAATGAAATTAAATGAAAATTAAATATTGAATAATATCCGATGCAAGGAGTAGGTATAGTTATGTTAATAAGTGGATCCTATACCTCAAGATTTCTTAATCTCCATAGAAATTGATTGAATAAATAATATAGTGTTGTTGTTTTAGCCCAAGAAAATCGTACATCAAATATTGACATATAAAGAAATTTTTCAATAAAGCTAATACGAAAAATAATTAATAATTAAACAAAAATGCAAAAACGAAAAAAAAAACAACTGAATGGATAAGTATGTACAAAAACAAAATATCGATTCATAAAATACATAGAAGAATTTCACTAAAATTAGACAAGTAGTTAATATTTATTATTCTGTAAAAATCATTGGTTTTATGGTCATTAACCAGAAAGAAAACAGGCGAGAGCGTTTCTATGGAGAAAAGACCACCCGCATTTCCTCTTAAATCCTTTCTCAAGAATTGGGCTATCAAATGCAAAAGGAATTTTTCAAATTCAAATGGTAGTTCAGACATAAGTGTGTTCTAACAAACTCTTTGGCTTTATGATATTAGTACATAGAGATTAATTGAAAATATTTCTTTGTATTACATGCTAGTTTACCTACCTATGTACCATTAATAGATGCAGATATAGAGTTAAATGATATTGATATATACTATAACTTTCACTGACTGTTACTGCATCTGCATATAAAACTACTGTAAGTAAACACCAGTCTCCACAATATCTGTGTAATGTTTTCACTTTTTATCTTCTTTCAATTAGAAATTACTAAAGATGTAACCTGTCCCAAGAAAAACAATTGTTGGTGAAGAATTTAGGTGTAAGAGTATGGGACTCTGAAATTGTCTATGATAGGTTGCAGTCCATATTTTATGATCGAACCTACTTACATAAGCAACAAGCTATATGCTACTAGTTAAGGATTTGATATATATCAGGTATGTCCTGTATCATAAAAAAATGCCTTATTATCCATTCGGTAGTCCCCTGCAAAACCTACGGCTCCTCCGTAGGTTTTGCAGGGGACTAGTTAAGTGAAAATCGCATTATGAAGTTAAATTTAAAATAAAAACTTTTTAGATAAAAAAACAACCAACTTCCAAAAAAGACACTAAAACGTGAAAAATAAGTTCTTTAATTTCGGAAGTTGGTGTCGTTTGGTTCGGCATTTTCGTTGTTTTTCACCGACTTCCGAAATTAAAGTTATTTTTCACTTTGTAGTGTCTTTTTTGGAAGTTGGTTGTTTTTTTTTTCGTAAAAACCTTTTTATTTTGCACTTTAAAGTTGTACATACTTACCAATTACTTACAAATTCGTATAACACTACTCGCTATATAAATATCAGTGACAGGAAGTCATTATAACATTATCATATATAAACTAAGTGGCAAAAATAAGTATTATTGAAGCTAACTCAAAAACTATCCAAGCAAAATTAATAAAATTTATATGGACCACCCCTGAGGCATATCCTATTCAGTAATTTTTTTTTAATTGATTTACAGTTGCTGAAGATGTCGCGTAAAAAACACAAAAAAAAAAACACACAGTAGAAATGAGAATCTTCTTTTTGAAGTTGGTTAAAAAGAGCACTAATTAGCATGGTGTTTTCATAGTATGCGTCAGAACAACTATTTTATATTAACAGAAGCCACTTGAAGGAAACACGGTCAGTGTATAAAACAATGTGCGCTGAGCCTATCACCAGTGATAGCCATCAGTCAGTCATTGTCCTGCGAACATTGTTGCAGGTGATGGCTTTCAGCCTTATACATCTGACTTTATTGTACCATAATGATATACCCCTTTATTCATAAACATTGCTTAAAAGGTAAGAGTCATTTAAACATCAAAATGTATGGTTAAACAGTTGTTAATCATTACTTAACCTTAAGCAATGTTTATAATTGAACCCCTTATTATTTAGTGTGACCCCTTAATATTAAGGCATTATAATTTCAATGGTTTGTTTTATAATTGTAGTATTTTTTAGATTGAATATTTGAGTTTAGCAAGTGTAATGGCAACTGAATTTTAACAAGTTTTCATTTTAGTAAATTGTTTGCATTTATTTAAAATATTACTTACATGATAAAATATTTTTCCACTGTTCTAAAAGAGGACTTCCAATCATTTTATTTACTTACATCTATATAATAGGATTTTAGGCTGCTATATTTTGGTGTTTAGTATTACATATAATTTGAAAATTGTTGTGTTTGTAACCAGTACCTAGCTAGGTTAAACCTTTTAAATACATCGAAAAAAAATATGTTCTACTCTGGGGTATCTCTAATTACTTAATCACTGAATATTTAAAATTATTTATCATCCAGTCAGTAAAATAAATATGATTGTTAAATTAATGTTATTCATAATAAAATATTAATGGTTCATTCAATAAGTACCATACGGATAATGACCCCATTAGGAAGTTTACGAAAACATAAGAATACGTGTGCCCTACATATGTAAAACAAAATTAATTTCAGCACCTAAAAATCAACAGATTCAGAATTCTATATTTACAGATCGTTTAAAGCTACATACAGGCCAGCATATCAATCAACGAGCATAAAGGAGAATGTATTCGTGTACAAGGAGGGCCCTTCATAGCCCTAACGCAAGTTATTTATGTTAGCGCGAGTGTTGAATGAAACAAAGGCCTTAAGTATTCGCATTCTAACAGAAATGCTTCAAGGTTTAAATTCCATAATAAACTAAATTTAACAAATATTGTATAAACAACATGCTACGCACCTTCAAGTACCAGGTACATAGGTGGAACCCGGTGACATGGGGAGTAAATTAACATAACTTCGTCCTTACACTGTTTAGAACACTGGCCATATCTTGTTAAAGTTAACACAAAAAGCTCATTCACGACTGCAAAGGTTCGACAGACACCATTCTACATTCACGTTTAGTTATAATACTACGGATAGCAATTTCACTCAACGAAATAAAATAATATAACACCTCCAATTAATCGACCATAGCATAAAGCCCTTTGAAGTGCGTTTGTAAAGACCGATTCTGACCGATGAAAGCATAGACTATGCCAAAATTTCAAGCGAATGAACATCGAACCAAAATAAAACAACCATAGATTGGGACTGAGTGAAACAATGAATGAATGGTTCTCCTCAAAGCGGAAGTAAACAAGAAGATGAAATAGTCAAATTATCTACTAGAAAATACATACAAAAAAAACAAATCATTCTTGATAGCTAAACATACATAAAAAGGATTACATTACTCTCATGAAAATAATAAAATATAGTTCACAATATTAATTATGGCACTAAGGGTCAGGGCATACAGAGCAGCAATATGATGTGAGAGTGCCTTGAGAATGCGCTTTAAAATTCAAACTAGTATGAATAAATGAAAATAATATATTAATAATTACTTAGTTTTACAAAAATCGACAAGATACTACAATACTTTTCTACCAAAGAATGGCAAGCCGAGAATGTGGTAAGGTAATTTAATCATCACCTGGCAACACTAAATTGCTATCTGATCTGATCTGCCAATCTGCCATTCTGCCTGCCTGCTTTCATTATTGGTTCTCGGTTCTCGGTCTATTCGAATAAAATTACCTTATTTAAATTTGTAATAATGGCAAATATAGCAGCCAAACGCATAAAAAGGGAATTCAAGGAGGTCATGAAAAGTGAAGAGGTGAGTAAACTACAATGTCTATCGTGTTTTGTTAAAAACAGATCGACGGTAGCAGTTACTTGCACTTTTGTTAGATGTCATATTTTTAAGAGAACATCGATCTGTGCGAGTACAAAGTGCGCTCGAAAGTAATACAATTTCGCTCAATTATAATGTGTAATAATGTTGTGATTGGCTGTGTTTGTTTAATGTTGTGGTGTGAATGATTCAGCATGTTTAATGGATAGTAGTGATGTGTTTATCTATCCATAACTAATCTAATGTTGGCGCATATTTTCTTTAATTTCGTAAATAACATGTTGATTCACGAAAAATTATACTCCTTTAGTAGGTAAGAATACCTCGATAAAATGCTTTGCTGAATGTATTTTGTGTACTTACCCACCTATGATGTTTTATGACCTACATATACAATTGAGTGTTGCTATTGCGATTTAGAGAAAGCAAAACCGTATGATATTGACCATCACTGTAGTGTAAAACAGATTGTTTTGAATGATACTTCAGTTCAGTAAAACCTGATTCTATTTGAATTTAATTAACATTGCTTATCTTTCAGACCTATTTATGTTTTAACTTGTTTGTTTTTAATAGTATTTTGATAACAATCTTGATAATCCAGCGTATTCCTGCGGCCTACATAAGGTCGTTGATCAGATTTGTGGGAGGCCTCCCAAGGCTATGCCTTCCGATACCTGGTCACAGCTTCAGAACCTTTCAGGCTTATCAGTCAACTGCTCGGCGAGTAATGTGCCTTGCCCACTGCCACTTAAGCAGGCACCCATTGGATGTGAGCAGCACATAACTGTTTGATGTTGCAATATTTGGAGGAAGCCCACATCCAGCATTAGATGTATTTCAGCTGACTTGGCTGTTTCTTGTCATGTTACCATGAATGGCCAATGTTTGCTATCAGTTGTATCTATTCAAATCAGACATACATGAGTGTCTGGTACATTAACTTGTCTTTAATTTTAACAGAGGCTGTCTAATGTCATGACAAAAATAATAATAAGATACTGAGAGTGGTATTAGGTTTTGAATGCCTACACTACTACACGAAATCAGCCAGTAATGTTCCCACTGCAGGGACACAAGTCTCCTCTGGGTGAGAGGGTGTGGGCCGTAATACACAAACAGACACAGACAGTGTTGGTAGATGTCTTCGAATTTTTGGTTCTTGGACATGCTGGTTTCCTCACAATATTTTCCTTCACTGTTTTGAGAGCAGTTGTGATGAAATAATTAACTCGAAGTAAAGGGCCTGTCTTGGTTCGACCCTTCTACCTACAGCTCGTATGTCGCGACTGTTACCACTGGGCCACCACTGCTCTCTTCTTCTTTGCTTGAATGTCTATCTAAATTAAAATTAGTAATAGGAACACATAAATACCATTATAATAAAAATTACTATAGATAAATTTTAGCTTAGCTTATTGTTCTTTGATAGTTTTGTTAATAGACACAGATTAATCTTCTCTGCTGGTAACACATACTTTAAAATCTTTATCTTAGTTATGAATTGTCCTGCAGGCTTGGAGATGTCTCCAAGCCAGCAGGGCATACACACGTACATATATATGTAAAACCAGATACATACTTGAAAAAACTATATTGGGCTTACCAGTAAATCACTACATGGTTGAAAGTTATTCTTCTGATGGGGATGTCAGTACAGGTTAATCTTCATAAAGAAAAATCTAAGATAAATCAATTTATTGAGCTGTGTTCTGGCATTTATCAGCGCATGACTAATCTAAATTATCATAATTTGCACTCATTCAATAAATTATGATTAGTTTACCAACAAAACATCGTAAATATTACTAAGGTCTCAAAAATACCTGCGGAACAAATTAATCAGGTCAATTTTGACGCAACTGTTTTTTAAAACAAAGTCCACATTGTTAAGAAACGGAACAGTTATGCTTTAATGGTCAATATGATTATTGTCATAATTATGAAGATTAACCTAATGTAATATCAACAGTAGCTTAGTTAAATTAATAATATCAGACATAGCCTGCACTAGTAGAAACTACTTAGTCAAAGTTATAAAAAATATAAATAAATTTCACATCAATCCAAGATTGGGCCTAAACTTTCATTCTACTATGTCGTCTTCAATGCCTTGAAAATCTCTTAAAATATGTTTTCTCAGAACTTAATACACTAGAAGTCATCATGACTGTGTTTATTCATTATAATAATAAAATGTGCAGTGTCAGGTTTTTGGCACACAACATGCGACTTCTACTTGCCTTCTTTGTTATTAAAGATTCAGTGGTAGGTGTATGATTCCAAATACATATAGTTATACTGTATGTATATTGGAGAAATATTTTATCATTGAACTATAAATTTACCACAATTAGTAACCTTGACTGTAAGTGAGCAAATGACTACAATAACTCTTTATTGGCTGTGCATCTTCGTTTGAATTGTGTTCTTAATTATGCAAGTCATATTCATGGCTTCTTCATCATTGCATTTGCATGCTTTTGACAAATCAAATTGAAGTGGCTGGCGAAAGTTCTCTGACGTCATGGGAAATTAGGAATTGATATAAAACTTGATAAAAAAAATCCATACTCATAATTTCAAGTAGCTACAGCTTATTGTGGGGTCAATAGCCGCGGGTAGTGTAGTCAGTTAAAATAGCTGTACACGAACTAATTTCATTGTTTCTAATTTGGATGATAAAAAGAAGACCATAGTTATCTTCTTAGACCTGGCTAATGTCTATGACACAGTGTCGGTTCCAATCTTGTTACATAAGCTTGCATCAGCCTTGGAATACGAGGAAAACAGTTGATGCTCTTCAAAGATTATTTAACTGACGGGACTTTTGTTAAAATTGACGATCAAACTAGCGACAACCTTCCCGGCTTCATTCTAGGGCCTACGATATTTTCATCTTCAAAATGGCCGTTTAATTACTTTTGCAGACACAGCTCTTCTTTTGGGGCAGATTCATTGGAAAGTGTTTATCACTATGCTCAGGCTGGGTTTGGTGTTGTGCATGATTGGCTGAAAAATAATATTTCAACACATTTGCTCGAAAAATGCATTTACAAAGCCTGTATACATTGTTCGAAAGTTAAAAATTACGCACCATACAACGGAACGTGCGGTAAAATAGGTACTCTCACCTAAGTTCCTATTTTACGGCATATCCCGTTGTATAGCACCGTGCGTTTTCTTTACGGTTGTTTTTTTAATTTCCATAAAAAAAAAAAAATTCCACCAAAGAGTTTTACATTATGAGAATAAACAATCTGACTGATCGAACCTCCTTGGAAGCGCTTTTGCTCAATCAATACGTTGTCTCACTTTAATACTAAAGAGTAAATGAGACGAAAGATGTAGTTCTAATTTTCACCACGTGCATGTGGCGCCATTTGCAAATTCGCGCCATTTTCATATTAGAAACTTCAAAAATTGTTGCGACTTTCCCACTGTTAAATAAAGTTTGTTTAATTACATACTGTACTGTTTTCTCGCAAATGTGTTGAAAAACATTGTATGACACACGTGCAGAAATTGGTATTTACAAACTCGTGACTATTGGTAAGCCCGAGACGACTCGTTTGTAAAAACCAACTTACCGCACTAGTATCATAAATAACTATTCTCACTTTAAATTCCGAAAAAACTAAATTCATCACCTTTACAGTTACACTGAAAAATAATCAGCAGCCATCCGTCCAATCATTCACAATACTTGCTCACACCTGTCCTTTCCCCCAACACGGTGATTGCTCCTGTTCGGAATTGCAGAAGGTCGACACCATTCGGTACCTGATTATTATGTTTAATTCAAATATTAATTAGATCTGCCTCACAAGTGCATATTCATTTCATTTGCGATGTGTATGGTTGTACGATCTATCAGTGTTGACAACATTTCCTAGTTAGTAAAAAAACGTTACGGTCGCTTAGTTAAACGGTTCCGCCAGGCCAATTTCAATAGGAACCACGATACAAAAATACAACACAAAGACAGCATTTGTCTTTTAATTAATTTATTGTAATTGAAAATAGACCTTATTGTTTCTGACGTGCAAACGAATTTCAAATTTACAATCTCAGAGTAGTAGATCACATTTTCAGCCGAACTCCTGAGGGCCGGTGGAAAACCCGTTCTTATGGCCCTCCACAAACTGTATGATTCCGTCATACCCGAGGGTAAACCGCCACAGGCATGGAACAGAGGCGTGGTGTTTGTTACTCTTCTTTGGGCGACGATGCCCTGCTTTAGAATTATGGCCCATCGCTTTAACATAATCGCATTATCATAGCGACCACATTTTTGACTAAGTGTAACTTCATGTAGTATTTATCGGACAACTTCCAACTTTTCACTAAATTTGACAGCACTTGTTACATTGTTACAGGTCGCAGGCGGTAGCATTAAATTAGAGTTGGTCAACGACAGCTGGACAGAACTTCAGGGCGAGATAGCCGGCCCACCGGACACACCGTACGAAGGTGGAACATTCCTTCTAGAGATAAAAGTACCAGAGACATACCCATTCAATCCGCCGAAGGTAATATTATTGACTTACCAATTTAAGTAGACTATAACTCATTGCATGCCTCCACAAAATGTTATTTTAACTTTTAAAATGTTCACTCAAAAAAAATTGTTTTAAATGTTAAAACTAATCTATAAATATTTGGGGTACAATGTTTTGCGCGTGTTAAGTACCTACATTGTGCGCTACCGAAAAAACCGATTTTTCACATCTAAAATAAAAGTAGTTTCCCAGCAATTATTATTGCTCTCTTGTACATACAATTAGTTTGATGTATGGCGGTTTGGTCTTCTTCGTGTCGCTGGCACAACTGCATTTTAAATCTTGTTTTCCCAAAACTTTGCCACTTCCACGGCGTTGTCGGTGGTGGCGCAATGGTCACTTTGACTGCAAGTTTTGGGACACAGAGGGCAGGATAGCAGGTGGAACATGGTTTGTGACATAGCTCCGCAATCACACCTTCTGCCGTTCTGTCAAGGTAGCCCCACTTTACCAGGTTGGACTTACATCTTCCCACTTGTTTGGTGATGGGTCTTTTTACAACCTGTGTACAAAACCTTGACTGTTAACATTAATTGTAGTTTATTAGGCGTCATTAAATCGTTCCATTGCAGCAAGCGGCAAACTGATTTGAGATCATTATGTTTCCAGATTCGCTTTATGACAAAGATTTGGCATCCCAATGTATCATCTGTAACTGGTGCCATATGTCTAGACATACTCAAAGATCAATGGGCGGCTGCCCTTACCCTCCGCACAGTCCTGCTGTCCATACAAGCGCTGTTGTCAGCTGCTGAGCCAAACGACCCACAGGACGCCGTGGTAGCAAAACAGTACAGAGAAGACATACAACTATTCAACTTGACTGCCAGGCACTGGACCAACTCATACGCTGGTGGTCCAACCGCCATCTGGGAGTTCAATCAGAAAGTTCAAGTTTTACTAGATATGGGCGTTGACGAAGACCAAGCAAGAGTTGCGCTGTCTACGTTTGACTGGGAGCTGGAGAGGGCAACAGAACATCTCTTTAGTTAGGATTATTATAGATAACTTTAAACAGCTAGCGTTAATGCCAACAATGCTACTGTAATGTAACTAAAATATGACTGCGATGAATGTTTCGCCGATACGTCGCCTGCACTTACTCACATATTGTTTAGGATGTTAATTTGAGATGAAGCATCAAACATAGCCATTGCAGTGAAAGAAAAGCTTACGTATAATACTAATGAATAAAATAGAGATACAGTATTTGTTACTGAGATCTGCAACCTAATTGCGTAACATCTACATATCTATCACAATCTGAATCATTTTGAAAGCTTACTAATCCAGTACTTCATACGTTCGAATCATTTGTCTGCTCAGCAACGTAAATAACGCAATGAATGTTGTTGAACTGTGAAACTGAACGCCATTATGCAATTACTCCTCCTTTTCCCTGAGGGTCTCAGGGCGGGAGTAAGGAAAAAACACCGGGAGGAAAACAAGTTTTTTTTAACCTTAAATATGTGAAATCACTCCGATTTTGCTTTTGCTTTAATTGAAAAGTAAGTGGTTAAGGGAGGTGTAATAAGGTAGTCCGTGCAATTCAAAATTTCTTGCGTTTTTTTGCAATTTGCAGGTCAGTGTCAACTTGAATGTTGATCATAATATGATTGGCGACCGTAGCAAATATGTATTTCAAATTGCAAAAAGCGTACACGTAACGTGGCTCTTTCACCTTAAGATAGCTTAGATTCGTCTCAAATTACGATCCTGTATAATCAGTAAAAATATCTGGACACATTGAAGGTACCCTACCTACTTTTATCAAGATATGATTATTATAACCATTTTTGTTTTATAATTGTTTTAATGAGATATTTGTTAAATTACTGCGTTACACAGAAGTTATTTTTTTTTTGTATGTGTTTTATGTCACTTAGGGGCCGTCTCCACGAGCGAGAGAATCGCGGCGATATTATCGTCGTGTCATGTATTCCTATACACTCTTAGAACGTGTCTCCACACGGCGATATCATCGCGGTGAAAATTTGATGGCACGGCGAGACTATCGCCGCAATTCTCTCGCTCTTGGAGACGGCCCCTTAAATGCCAGGAAACAACCATACTTATATTTAGGATAATTTACCGAATTTGTACTTCAAGTTAGTTTAGGTATGACATGCGACATGCGTCGTAGATTGACAAGGTGCAAAGGTTCCAAAGACTGATAAAAGTCCGACTTGAAATCAAGAACTTTGCGAACAACCTGGCATACTGGCAATCTTATAAGCGTATTCTCCCAGAGCTTACGTACGAAGAGTTTGATACTTAAATTTTTATCTGCTCATTTAAATATTGTGTTATATTCTAATTTTCCCTTCAATATTAACTATTTTCATATAGAAGTAACTTTGACTCGATGTCTATGATTGTCTTCTGAAATCTATACTTATAATAAATCTGTAGAAGTGAAAATTCTGTACATTGAAAATATCAAAAAAATAAATGGCAGGGGGTGTTACTATACCGACACCGAACCCAAAAATGTGATTAAAAATTTTTTTGTCTGTCTGTCTGTTTGTTCAGGCATCACGCAAAAACTACCGGTTAGATTACGATGAAACTTGGTATAATTATTCTTTAATATCCTGGGCACCACACTGGGTACTTTTTATCCCGGAAAAGTATATACAACAAAAAAACAAACTTAATTTTGCGGTTCGATCCCTAGACCCGATTACTGTACCAACCGCAAATAATAAGTTTGTCGTAGGTTACGCCACCCGCAGTGGAGTTCACTAAGGGGCGCTGCACACGGCTAAGATACTATAATATTTTATCTTAAGGCGAAAGCGCCAGGGTAGCCCGCGAAATTCAATTTTTTTTAGGTTTTTTGGAATTTGCTGGTCAGTATTAAGTTGTACGTTGATTAATATATGAATCGCGGCCGTAAGAAATATGTGTGTACAGAATTATAATCATTAAAGTCATCAACACAACTCTCTAAGACCACGTAAGTCCAAAGAATGATGATTTCATGAAACAGTTATTCTTGAGACTTACGTGGTTTTAGAGAGTTGTGTTGATGACTTTAATGATTATAATTCTGTAAACACATATTTCTTACGGCCGCGATTCATATATTAATCAACGTACAACTTAATACTGACCAGCAAATTCCAAAAAACCTAAAAAAAAATGAATTTCGCGGGCTACCCTGGCGCTTTCGCCTTAAGATACAATATCGCTCGCCATACAATTCAATGGACTTATATCACACACGACGAAGATAATAAATAATATTTCATATTTTCGTGTCTTAAGATGAATTTGTATGGCGAGCGAATTTTCGTATCTTAAGATGAATTTGTATGGCGAGCGTCTATACTAATATTATAAAGCTGAAGAGTTTGTTTGTTTAGTTGAACGCGCTAATCTCTGGAACTACCAGTTGGATTTGAAAAATTCTTGTTGCATTTGATAGCCCAATTCTTGAGGAAGGCTATAGGCTATTTAACATCACGCTATGACCTTTAGGAGCCGCGCAAAAAGAAAAAGTCATTAAGAACGCTAAGCAAAAACGCAGTAATAGCGCGGGCAGGCGATGCGATGCGACGAGGTGGGTCGGAGTAACAAGAAATTTCACGCGGACGAAGTCGCGGGCAGAAGCTAGTATTAAATATAATGTCATAGTTTAGGTTCTAAATAATATATAATTCAATTTGTCGTTAAAGTGATGTAATTATAATTTTTCCAGTAACATTAAACAGACGAACGATAATATTTCAGATTGTTGATTATTATGACTGTTGCAATAAAGCAATTGATAAAACTATCCATCATAATTTTTGTTGCATACTGAAAACATTTTCACTGTGCTTGTATATTCTAACTTGTATTAATGCTCGCTATGAAGCGAACACTGCATCAATTTCTTTAAGAGTAACGTCACCATAAATTGCCTACAATTTGTTGTCTTACGGCCAGGCTATACGCTCCTTACATGCTCAAGTTATTTGATTGATTGATTGATTTTACAAGGTCTTTATTACTTCAAAGGTTGTTACAAACTGTGTTTACAAATGATCTTATTCTATTTGTACACAGATAGTGATAATTTTTTGTTACATAGGCTATATTTCGCCTTTACAAACATTAAAACATATTTTTAATGACTTATTTTGAATTGACTTATATTGCATCGTTTAACTACTAGGTATGTGCAAGTCTTAGTATGGACCCACATAATATTTAATGTTTAAGTTACGAAATGTACGGTTTATTAGCGGGTAGTCCGCGCAAAGATATTTGTATACACGGCCGGTCAAGCGGCGTCAGCTAGCAAGCGAGCTATCGTCATGATACGTCACGGAGGAAGTAGTGATGGGGGAGTCGATATCGATTGTACGTGCGAGCGTAAGACAATGTATTTAGTCTACTCTTACCAATTTCAGATATGAGTGTATTAGGGTGTGAGGGGTTTGTATGCAAGTAAAATTTACGTGAAATTTTTAATATGAAATCTTTTAAAAAAGGATATTTTATACGCTTGTGTAATGTTTTAAGGTTTGTGCGAAATGGTGTGTTATACGATAATTTTAATGCTTTTCTGGATCGTTTGGAGTTTAGTATATTTGGTTTCAGACAGGCTGGACCAGACAGGTGCTGCGTAAGTTAAGTATGGTCTTACTAAAGTAGAATAAATAAGCAATTTTGTTGAAGGACTGAGAATGGATTTGCGATTTAAAACAGGTTTTAATGAATTTAGGGCTTTTGCACCTTTCTTTATAGTTAGTTCAGTGTTTTTGTTCCAGTTAAGGGTCTTGTCTAATATTATGCCTAAATATTTAACCGATTCGCGCCATGTTATCCGAAAATCATCGATTTGGACGAATCTGGTTTTCTAGTAAACAAAATTCCTTCAGTTTTTGTGGAATTTAGTTTCAGTTTCCAGGTCTTCAAAAACTGGCTGAATAATTCCAATGAATATTGTAGCCGTTCAGTGACTAAGTCAATGTCTTTGTTTGCCGTGAATGTTGCTGTGTCATCAGCATAGATGGCAAGTTGTGTGTGCGCCTGTTTAGGTATATCATTCAGGTAAAGTATAAAAAGGTACGGCCCTACAAGTGAACCCTGAGGCACACCAGCTGGGATGGCTTTGGGGCAGAATGCTCTTTGCCTACGTAGACAGAGAAGGATCGATCTAGCAAGTAATTTTGAATGAGTTTTACTAGACATAGAGGTACTTCAAGTTTGATTAACTTATGTAGTACATCGTGCCATACAGAATCGAAAGCTTTTTTAATGTCTAGTAAAATCATGCCTGTTGAAAGACCGCGGTTTAGCCCATGGGATATGTGTTCAGCCACTCTGGCTAACTGTTGCGAGGTTGAGTGCGAGCTTCGAAATCCAAACTGTTCGGGGATCAAGATATGCGCAGTTGTTTTTGATACGCGGGATAAGATGATGGATTCTAGTAGTTTTCCTATGCTGGGTAGTAAACTGATTGGTCGATAGCTAGATGGAATGCACTGATCTTTCCCAGGTTTCTTAATAGCTATGATTTTAGCATGTTTAAATGACTTCGGGAAGTATGCAAGGCGTAAGCAACCATTAAACATTTTTGTCAAATAAACAATAGCTTTCTGAGGGAGATTCTTCAGTAAGCCATTTCCCAGGCCGTCAAAACCAGGGGCTTTGTTTGGTTTTAGTTTTCTCACGAGTTTTCGAATCTCATTCGGCCTAACAAGTGATGGGTAGTCATCCAACTGGTATCAGTCCAGCAACCTATTGGAATCTTTGACTACCTCTTCAATGGTGGGATCGCTGACCCAATGTTTGGTTAGGTTCATGTTTTCTAGGAAGGTATTGGCTAGTGTCTCACATTGTTCGAGTTCTGAGGAGGTGGTAGTATTATTCGATGTTGTTAGAGGGGGTATTGAAATAGGCTGATGGTTTATTGACTTGACTACTCTCCATAAGTCCGAAGCAGGGTTGGTTATTTTAGCTAGCTTATTGTTCCAGACATTGTCGTTTAGGGCTTGGATCTTAGACTTGATGGATTTATGCATGTTGTTGACTTGGTAGAATAACTGACGTCGGATATACGGATTAAATGCTTCTAAGGCTAATTTACGAAAACGATTTTTAATTTTTATTTGTGACCTGATTCGTCGAGGGAGTTTATGACCACCATCACTGGGTAATTTAGGTACGGCTTTATCTCTTGCATTAATAATTGATTGGGTAAGGTATTCAGCAGCAAGGTCAATTGTCTCAGGAGAGTCTAGCGTTGTTTGTATTAAGGTTATAGATTCATTTAAATGAGATCTATAGCCTTTCCAGTCGGCCTTATTGTAGTTAAAGATAATACGCGCTTGTCTGTTGACTTTACCAGCTACGGTAAAAAGCATACAGGTAGGTGGTTAGAAGAAAGACTGGTGATTGCTTGAGGTTCCGAAAGGTGGTAAACAGAGTTGGCTATGACAATATCAGGGGTAGATGGTAAATGCGTGCTATGGTAGTGGACTATAGTGGGACTAGAAGGTGCATGAATGTCATATTCATTGTTGATCATGTGATCGAAAAGTACTTCGCCGTGAATGTTGGAACGAGAGTTGTGCCAGTAGGGGTGTTTGGTGTTAAGATCACCCATGATGAGAGTTTTAGGTCGAACATTGATAATAGCGTCTAAGTCCGTAGGTAGTAAAGCTAGGTTAGGCGATTGATAGGCTGAGATAAAGGCGATTTCCTGATTTGATAGAGCCATTTTTATTCCCACACATTCTAGGTTTTTAATTGTAGGTATATTTAGAGGTGTATGTTCTATCTCCGACTTGACTAAAATTGCGACTCCTTGGCCGTATCCGTCAGGTTTCTTATCGGACCGGTAACAGGTGAAGTCAGGGGTGTGTAATTTGATGTGGGGGGATATTCTGGTCTCTGACAAAGCTACAATATCAATAGAAAGCTCGCTTACCAGGTCCAACAAATCTGTAATTTTGGAGCGAATGCCGTCGGCATTCCAGTAGAGGATACGTACATTTTGTGTTTTAGACATATTGACCATCCATTGTCATTAAAATGGCTAGCATGTCAGCTGTCGCCTGATCTTGTACATTTTCTTTAACAGTGGCTCTTTGTGTATTGGCAGCAGCAACAAAGTTCCAGGGTCGTTCATCGACTATGTTTGTCTTCAGTGGCGGATTCCTAGTCCTGACGGCTTTGAGTTGTTCCTGGCGTGTCCGCAGTACCTTTAAATAATTTTCGCGCTCTTTGCACTGACGGAAGTTAGCAGGGTGATTACCACCACAGTTACAGCACTTGGCTGGCAGGTGCCGGGTCTTCTTGGGACACTCTTCAGTCTTGTGGGGTTCAGTACATTTCACACAGCGGGGTCCTAGGTTGCAATTGGTGGATGAGTGGCCGAAGCCTTGACATCTGTAACACTGTGTTCCGTAGCGATTGTTACTTCGGTATTTCCGGATTTGTACTACTGTGTTACATAGGAGCCTGATCTGTCGAAATTTGGCGAAATCAGCACCAGGTGACAATTGAACCAGAAAAGGAGGGCAGTAGGAGGTCTTTTCAGCCGGTACACAGCCGGTTTTCAGTGGACACCACAATCATGTCGTTTGCGCATGCAACATGTTGCGTGGAGCCAGGCCCTTAGTGTTGTTGATCTCATTCATAACTTAATTAAGTAAAGAACAAACTATTTTACGTGTCTTGATGAAAATATACAATCCTGCTCCAGAAAATTCAAAATTTGAAGGGTCCTTGTGTTATGGTGAAAACAAAACACACGTCGACTAGGGTTGCCAACCTTACTCTTTTATAGAGTATTGTACCTACTTACTCTTTTTCTCGTGTTCATAACCTACAAAAGCAGTGGAGTACGCTAAACAAAGAACTATTTAAATTGACTCATGACTATAAATTGAATTGAATAAATTCCTGCCACTTCGGTCAGGGCAGTCTTTTCTATTGACACTCTGAAAGTGATTTTTCTGCCGTCGTAGTTACGAGGCTGTCAAACGAAAACCTAACTTATCCCAGGCAGGGTTTTAAAATTTTCAAGCTCAATTCGCTCGGTCATGTGTACAGACATCAAGCACATCAAGCTACCCAAAACTGTCAAATTTTCCCAATCAACTATGAGCCTTATGCTTTAGCGATAAAGTTGAAAATCTATTAAAAAAATTTGACAGATTGTAGTAGCTTGATGTGTGGCGTCTGTACATTCTACGTTTTCTTAATTCTCAAAATTTTCTGCATAACGTGACAAAGTTAACTCTATTTCTATTGAACATTCACAAAACAAAGCTTAGGTAACCCCTCTGAGGCAGCGTGCTAAAATTTTGCATCCTACATTCTTTTAGTTGTCTGTAGCTTTTCTACATCTATACTAATATTATAAAGATGAAGAGTTTGTTTGGTTGAACGCGCTAATCTCTGGAACTACCAGTCGGATTTGAAAAATTCTTGTTGCATTTGATAGCCCAATTCTTGAGGAAGGCTATAGGCTTTAACATCACGCTATGACCTTTAGGAGCCGAGCAAAAAGAAAAAAGTCAGAAAGAACGCTAAGCAAAAACGAAGTAATAGCGCGGGCAGGCGATGCGATGCGACGGGGTGGGTCGGAGTAACAAGAAATTTCACGCGGACGAAGTCGCGGGCAGAAGCTATTAATTCGATAAAGTTACTTCTATTTCTGCATGAACGGTCAAAAAATCCTAATCTATTCGGGCCGGAATGCATTTAATTTCGAGCTAGCTTCGCTCTCTCTTTCATCCTGCATTCTCCTTAGTGCTCTGTATTGCTGGACACTTTATTTATCCTATTGTTTAGGGTCCTCTCTATTTTCGGTCATGTTGCAAGGTGGGGGAGGGACGCACAGAGAAACAGGCCTACATTGAAATTTATATTATTTAAGCTCCTCATTTCTTAAAAACGGAATATTGTCATTTTGCGCAAAAAATACAATAACGTGCTGTTTTAAAAATAATACTAAGTAGTATTCGTTTTCATAAGTCCGTACTCTTAAAAATCAGAAATAATTTATTATTTCTCTCAAAAATGTTGGCAACCCTAACGTCGACAATGGGTGCGCACACTTCAAATATACAGGGTGTGGCGTAAGTAGTGGTCCACCGTTAAGGATTTGATTTACCAGACAATTTACTATAACATATTACAATTTTAACCATTTTTACCCAATGGTTCCAAAAATATATTTCTTTTGTTTTTTATTTATGAAATTTCTACCTTTTGTTACAAATTTGGTTGTAGTTTCAACAAAAACCATTATATTTTAATTTTGATTTCTGCTATTTACTGCTGAAATACTAGAGCTGTCGTGTAAAATTATGGTTTTTATGTAAATTTAGAGCTTTTGAAGAAAAAGTTAGTTCTTCTCTGTTTTAACCATAATTTTTCACATAATCATGCAAATTCAAGAGGGATTTTTGTATAAAAAAATTAATACTAAAATGGTTGAAATTGTAGTATTTTATAGTAAATTATCTGGTATATCGAATTCCTAACGGTGGACCACTACTTACGCCACACCCTGTATACTAATCGTGCGGTCGATTTTATTTTTGTACTTATGTGTCAAGCTATTTTGCGTACTAAGTAGGTACAGTGCGTGCCACGTAAGAAGAGACTTGACCCCGCCTCCCCCGCCTCTTTCCGCCGCCCCGATGACGCCCGGTCCCGTCCCGCACTCAGACCTCATACCGCTAAAGATACCTTAAATCGTGTACTGCGCATGTCAAACCACGTGGTGTGTCAAGTCTCTTCTTACGTGGCACGCACTGTACCCATACAACGCCACAGACAAGCAATGCCTCCTAACTGTCGCACTATTTAGTTGTAGTTATACATGCGAGGTCCTAACTGTATACGCTGTGGAGTAGGTACATGGTTAATTCATGCGACACATGGGGAATTCAAATCTCACCCTACCGTATGCGGTTGCTGCATATTTTGAGGCGTCTTCAAGAATGAAAGTAAACATACTCGATTCTTGTTACAAAAAATGGGACAAAAATATCACCAAAATTAAGCCTTTTCCTAACCTTCACTTTGACGAAATATAGAATATTCCTAGTTTTTACATGTAGTTAGTTATGTATAGGCAGCTAGGTGGAGTGGAACCCGTGGGTAAGGATTTAAAGTTGTATAAACAATACATGTAAGAAATTCTATGTAACTGTCTTTTATTCTTTATTCCCCCATTGCTCTTTGATTTTTTTGGTGATAAGGGCTCCTGTATGCACATCATCGCAATGAAGTTCGTTGAAGTATCTAGCGAATCTGTAAACGTAAGGACGTCCTGGGGCTGGTGGTGCGACGATCTAGGATGGCTGCCGTAGCTCGCAGCACCTGGATAAGAGATGCCGCCGATCGCTTGCGATTGTAGAGACCTACTTATGTCCAGCAGTACATGCAAACAAAACAACAATAGGTACATGCATGTAGCATTATAAAAGCTTTTATCTTCACGCGTTTTCTTTATATACTTACCTGGAAGAATCAGTTCGGTTGAACACCTTATTATGCCGTGAGATGGCAATAAAGAAGTCAATTCTCGGAAACTGAAACTTGTCATAAACTTTGACTCTGATCTGATGGATCTTGGTTACATCCTCTCTACCCGTGTACACCAACGCATTCAAAACATGCAGGGTTTTATTCGTGATTCGACCTCTCCTTAGATTTTTTTATATTTGACTTCTGTGACTACCACGTAGATGCAGCGGACCATTTTCGACAGCCCCGATGTATTTTCTTTTAATCTTAAGAAGAAGGACCCCTTACCATTAGAAGTATGAAAATATAGTACATAGGTCGCCTGACAGCGCCGAATTAGCCTACCGGCTACGCCCACAGGCATAATACAAAGCCACATGTGCAATGTAGGAAGAGCATAAATTAAATTACTAATATTCTTTCCCTATTGTATAATGTGCTCTTTTCCCCTTCCACCCCTCTATCTTAAAAAACGTTTTCAGTATCTTTGCGACTCCCACACGAAGTTTTTGAGATCATCGGATAATTTAAAGCTTAAAATGCCAATGCATTCTACAACATTTTTCGACAAATCCTTTTCTGTTCAGGCCGCTCGTTTATGGAATGCATTGCCAGTTCAAATAAAACGCGCGCAATCGTTAGCTGTATTTAAGAGACTCTTGAAGGAACATTACTTGTTGTTGTGATTTTGTTTTCTTAGCTGCAATAATTGATGATTAAACGAACTTACCTGTAAGTGAAGTTCTATCCCAATTATATGAGTACGTTTCATTCGAAGATAAATAATAGACACATGTAGTACCTTCATTGTACTGGCAACTTCGCACTTTTAAAATAATCCGGTAGATTGAAAAAAAATCCCTGCTCGCGCTCCGTAAGGCCCGCCGCCGCTCTGCCTCATTCTTTAGAGTCCTATCTCTATTACAAAATTTTTGGATTATGGGCTATGGGAAGGGAGGGAACTTTATCTTCGAATGAAACGTACTCATATAATTGGGATAGAACTTCACTTACAGGTAAGTTCGTTTAATCATCAATTATATTTCGTACGTTTCATTCTTCAGATAAATAATAGACACATGTAGATGTTTAGAGACCAAAAATTTTGTAACTAGATAGCTAGGTATTATATGCATAAGATGAAAACTACTGTTTTTCTTCTTGAAATCATTTACTTACTCAACACAACTCCAACCATTTTAAAGTACAAAACAAAACTTGTGTTTACTCTTTTATAAATTTACATTAACATTGGACACTTGTTAAGAAAATCAGGATCAATTAGATTATTGAATACTCTAACCGCAGGTTATAATGGTTATTAACCAGAGAGAAAAACTGATCTTGCAAAACTAGCATCATCGCTCACTGGACGATTATAAAATTTTGCAAACGTCTGTGATGATTGCGACCAACCAACAGTCTTCCTGATAACGTCAAGGGATATGCCTTGCGAGCGCGCCGTGGATGTGGCAGCGTGTCGTGTCGAGTGCTGTGAGCACCGAACGCCGACACATCCACGCCGCCGCCGCCGCTCTCCGCAAGCACCTGCTTTATCCATCGGCTGATGGTTTGTGTGCAGGCGGCCTTATAAGGTCGCTTGAATGTCATCAGTAGGTTTTCAACCGTATCTGGCCTTATATTTTTTGTAACCGACAAATAGTCTTTCAAAGTTGTTGCTGGACAAATATTTATATTTTCTTTGAAGTAAGGCAGGAATAAAATTGGTTGGTCGCGACCGGCCGCAGATGTTTTAATGATCTCGGAAATAACAATATTAACTCCGTTAGAACAAAAATGAATGTTTTTAATTTTAATAGATGTGATTGTTTGCGCTCTGTGAGCTGTGCATAAAGCTAATAAAATAACAAGTTTCTGGGAAATCTTTTTTAAAGGTAATTCTGTATTAGGGCTCCATTGAGCGATGTTCTAAAACTATTTGAGGGTTCCACGTAGATGCATATTTTGGTATCTTTGGTCTTAATTTATAGGTTCCTTTTAATAACCTTTTGATTTGTTCATGAGAACCTAAATCATCACCAAATAATAAACTTAAAGCCGAACGGAAACTATTAAGAGAGCCGTAAGCTGCACCTTTATGAAACTGCTTCGTTAAGAATGATAATACTGACGGTATACAAGATTTATATGGATCTATTTCATTATTAAAGCAATACTGCCACCAATTTTTTAAGGCCACACTATATTGTTTCAATGTGTTCTTGGATAAAGATGCCATCATTAAATCCAAAGATGCTGTTTTAAAATAATTAATTCTGTGTCGGTAATGACTCTGGAACTCCTTGCAATCTCAGAAGCACTTGGTTATATTCAAACTATCGACAAAAGAAAAGCAGTACTTAATTTGTGTAGACAGCAAAAACGCGTTACAACATATAGCTCGATGCGCCTCTGGTTGCAGAGGTGCACCGATAGCTTATGGTATTTTGTCTAAGATACTAAAGTTAACCAATAGCGGGTTTGATCTGAGGTTGCAATGGGTTCCATCGCATATAGGCTTACAGGGTAATGAGGAGGCGGACCGTTTGGCAAAATTGGGAACAAATGAAGGAAAAGAAATACATATTAAATCCTATTATGTGGAACTATTACCTAAATATAAATACAAGTGTCATGATCTTTGGAAAGAATATTTCGATGAGAGATCGAAGAGTAAAGGAATATGGTATAGATGTATGGTATCGGAGCCTCCTCATATACCATGGTTTTGTAACACTAAGTTAAACAGAGGGCTGGTTGTGGTCGCCCACAGACTGAGGTCTGGGCACATGCCGCTCAATAAATTTGGATTTTTGATGAAGAAGACGAATTCACCCAACTGTGAGGTGTGTGCAACGCCGGAGGATGTCTTACATTTATTGACGGAATGTGTCCGATTTCGGTCTGAACGAGAAGACTTAATTAATCAGTTAGAGCTAAATAGATATGATGTGGGTATATTTCACCAAATATTGTCTACACCTAGTTCGGAGGCGGCCTTCAAAGTTTTTAAGTTTGCTAAGTTACGATTTAGTTAATTGAGATTTTGTATGAGGTACGATGGGACTGGCATACACAGTTGTGTAAAAGTCCCTAATTAAAAATAAAGAGAAAAAAAAAATCCAAAGAGGCCATAGGGACACCTCGTTTTATGAACGCGTTCCTGAGAGCTTCACTGCAACCAGGGAAACTCCTTTGATATGTAGGTTCCTAGAGGAAGACCATATACTGTTATTTTCAGAATTTATAAATATAGTATCTGAAGTGAGTAGTTTTTGTAACAAAGGAAACCAGGGCTGCAACGGCCAATAAGGAAAGACAAGTATGCCTTCAGCCTTATCTATTATGATTTTTTCCAAACATTTTAATATTAGGGAAAAAGGTGAGAAGGCATAAAAGAACATGTTATCCCATGGAATTGTGAACGCGTCTATCGCTATGGCATCTGGGTCTGGTTTCCATGATACGTATCGATGACATTTGGCATTGGTGCGAGAAGCGAATAAATCGATATCTGGTTTGCCCAATCTGGTCATAATTTTATCGAATACTTCATCCGACAATTTTAGTTCTATGTCTTTGTTAATCTTGCGAGATTCTTCATCAGCTTCTTTATTATCTTTACTTTTAATATAAGAGGCAGTTAAAAGTATATTGCGCTCCTCGCACCAACGCCAGATTTCTCGTGTCAAGTCGTTTAAAGTCAAGTCGTTTTTAGCTTAATGCGGTGGTATTATCAATGCGTAATAAAATGGTTTTATCACGTATTTCGCGTGCAAAGCATTTCAGGCCAAAAAACACTGCCAGCAGCTCTAAATACCTAGTTAATATGGAATTTTAACTCAGTTACCTTCCATTTACCGTTAACTCTTTTATTATTGCAAAATGCGCCCCAGCCTGACCTGGAGGCGTCTGTAAAGATTTCTAGTAGAAATTTATCAGGTCTTAAGGAAGTAGATGTCGAAAAAATGTTCTGAGACCACTATTCCAGATCCTGTAGTATTACAGGCGAAGGAATAAATTTAGATTCGTATGTTTTAGTCTTTAATGCTAAGTACTTTTGTCTCTCAAGACGTTTAGTATACACCCAACCGTATTTAACCGCAGGACAGGCGGATGTTAAAACACCGATTAAACTGGCAAACTCCTTAATAGTGCACCGTGGCAAGGAAATATTTTTTTTTTTTAACGAATTTTGAAATGTGAACTCGTTTTTCATTTGGTAAGGATAAAGACATGTTATTACTGTTATAATTAAAACCTAGGAATTTAGTCTGTTGTGATGGTTGTAACGAACTTTTTTCGAAATTTATCACGAATCCCAAACATTGTAAGAGTTTAACAGTCTCCTTTACGTTATTTAAACATTCATCATCATCAAGGTAAATAACAGATGAATAGCCGCGATACCTGAGGTGAGCCACAACCTCTCTCATAATTTTCGTAAATGTTCTTGGTGCCGATGATAGGCCGTATGGCATTGCTTTGAATTCATAAAGAACATTTTCACCGACTTCGTTATGAAAGTGAAATCTTAAATATTTTCTGTGTAATGGATTAATAGGTACCAATAAATAAGGTTCCTTTAAATCGATCGTGGCCATGAAGCCATTATGAGGAATTAATTTACAAGCTGTTCTATTAGTCCTCCATTTTAAAATGATTATTAGTTACGAATTTATTTAACAATTTTAAGTTTAAAATAAATCGTTTTCCGCCATTTGATTTTGGAGCTAAAAATATTTTAGAAATAAATTGATCTGACTGTGGCTCACATTCATGTATCGCGCCTAATTGTAACAAGTTGTCGATCGCTTCAGACATATCTCTTTGTTCGTCATTTGTAAATGTGTTAGAGCAGGGGTGGCCAACTTGGTTAGACGCAAAATCTACTGTTCACTGACGACACTCTGGGCGATCTACCAATTACATACTTCTTGAAATCTTAAATGAAACAGCATAGTTCAGTACACAATTATGTAGTTTTTTTTTATTTTATTAAGAGGGAAAATATAACTCGTAACCACTCGTAACTCCGCTAGTCTGTCGTCAACTGACTGACGGATTGACAACCGCCCGCGCCCGACTCCAGCGTCCCATACGCTTCCCGCTTATTGTTATCGCGCACCGAAAACAAAAGAGAGCTAAACTACATAGAAGAGAGGATAAATAACGTGATGTAACGGCGATTGAAAAATGATACAAGATAATGCGCGAAGCAGTGATTAGGTACGTTGCGCAGTCTGTTCTACGCATTCATATTTTTTTCCTTGCCACGATCGACTGAACTAATAGTCGCGATCGACTGGTCGATCGCGATCGACCGGTTGGCCACCCCTGTGTTAGAGGGTATAACATGTTGATAGACTTTCTTACACAATGGTATCACATAACCATTTTTAATCCAATCTAGGATTGTACTATTGCTAGTGATATTCATCCAGCAATGGTAAAAATATTGTAAACGACCTGCGTGTACCTGCTGTATCGCTAACGTCGAGTTTGGGCACGGTGCTTGCCCTGGCCGGGGGAAGCTCGGGGTCGCGTGGTCGTCGGCTGCCGCCGGTATGCTGCTGCTCGTGGGAATCCTCCTCGCCCCCCCCTGCTCGCCGAGGCATAACGAGGGGGGCCAGTCGCGTTTCCCGAAAACCGAGTCCTTGTTGTTGATGGTCCAGCTGTGGGTGCGGGTAAAGACGTCGCCCTTTGATCGGATCTTTTTATCAATGATCCTTGTCGCTCAATAGCTTTAGAAGCTTTTATTGTATCTGAGAGCTTTTCTCCGAAAAGCATCTCGTCTCTTTCGTGATCTTTTAGAAGTGGTGTAAAGGACTTGTCCAGACACGGAACTATGAGTTTTGTCCTCGCCTGAGTTTCAGTGTAATGTAGGTCGGTTAGGATCCTACCGCTATCAGTGAGAATCTTTATGGCCTGAATTTTATCGTCTCCTAGAAGGAGGTGGGTAATTGCTTTATTAAGCGCGCTTATACCTAGGCCCAGCTGGTCTTGTTTTAACTGTATATTTTTATATCACGGTTAAATATTATTTCTGAGACCGCAGCCTTAATTTCCGGATTCAAAGTAGGCGCTCTAAGGAGTTTGCAATTTTCCGGTATCTGATACTCTTTGAGTATTTTTCCTTTAGATCCTTAGCCAGCCCTTTTTTTAGTAAAGGTATCCCAAGTAACACAAAATCGATATAATGGAAAAAGTGATGACCAGAAAATTTCTTCTGGCTTCGTTATAGAATTTGAAGGGTTTTAGCAATGTCTTGCTTCTGTATAACAGCATTTTATTAACTTTGTAGTTCCTAAAGCTATATAATCCTCTTTTTCAATCTTTTGTGCAGCTAAAGGTTTTATTTTAGACATAATTTATGTCTCTATACAGCTTCTAATACAGCTGTAAGCATTATACAAAAGTGTAGGCCGTATGTAAGCATTAATTACGGCTTAGGCTATTAAAAAGCATTTTAAAATTCTCTAAAACTGCTCTATGTTTTATAACGACCTTTCGCATGGGTCACAACTGTTTAACGGTGTACATTGGTGCTGTTTTAATGCCAGCTTTTTAAAAGCATTTCATCATAATATTATATAGCCCTTATCTATACAAACGTATAATGACAAGAATTTTAACAAGCAATAAGTCGTATACCGGCATCCGCATGCCTAAAGTTTTTAATTATGCTTACGCCATTTTGCTTTTTGTATCGATAATATTTAAAATTTAATTTTATGGTAAATAGTCCTTTAGAAAGGACTTCAACCTATGGTATTGACCGGCCGGTACAATGCAGGTATCATAATGACTAAAACTAAAGATTTCTTCGTAAGAGCATATTTTTTTTTACAATTCCACATATTTTTATAATATTTTTGTAATAAATAGCTCTTTAATTTGAAGGCGCATGAAATATTTGATTCAAATATATACATTCTTTCACAGTAAACTGATACTCGCAACCTTAATTCACTCATAGAGAACAAAAACAAGAGTTTAATTACTTGCCTTGTAGCACTTATATTTTTTTGTTGAAAGTATCCATGTTCTTTTTACACAAGATTTATTAATAATAACAGAAATTAAAAATAATATTTGAAAATGTTTTTATTTTGCCTTTGTAATGGTACAAGTTGTATAAGAGCCGCATTTAACATATGCGCACTGCTTTAACCTGTTTTCACAGCCCATTATAATGCGTTTATCATTCCGGTAGACAACCAATATAATGCTGCTAAAATGCCATTCTTACACTTAAGGCTGTATAATTTGGGGCCCAAATTAGCATTACAAGAGCTGTATAGTGGTTTATAATGCCTATATGTAGACTTCTTATAAAGCTATAATAATATGCTAATTCTGTTATCCATCGATTATAAAGCTATTTTGTGCTACTTATCCAACGTTGTGCTAAAGTGTGGTGTATAGTTTCGCCGTAAATCGGCTGTTCTTCCGTGGTATCGCCAAGGGCTGATAATAATTCCGGATCGAGCTGTGGAGAATCATCTTGGGCTAGTAGAATCGGCGCCTCTGGTGTCGTATCAAAGATTTCTTGAACGTGAGATTCAACTGGAGCGTTAAGCTGCAACATCGCCCAAGTAGCGCAAAATAGCTTTATAATCGATGGATAACAGAATTAGCATATTATTATAGCTTTATAAGAAGTCTACATATAGGCATTATGAACCACTATACAGCTCTTGTAATGCTAATTTGGGCCCCAAATTATACAGACTTAAGTGTAAGAATGGCATTTTAGCAGCATTATATTGGTTGTCTACCGGAATGATAAACGCATTATAATGGGCTGTGAAAACAGGTTAAAGCAGTGCGCATATGTTAAATGATGCTCTTATACAGCTTGTACCATCACAAAGGCAAAATAATAACATTTTCAAATATTATTTTTAATTTCTGTTATTATTAATAAATCTTGTGTAAAAAGAACATGGATACTTTCAACAAAAAAATATAAGTGCTACAAGGTAAGTAATTAAACTCTTGTTTTTGTTCTCTATGAGTGAATTAAGGTTGCGAGTATCAGTTTACTGTGAAAGTATGTATATATTTGAATCAAATATTTCATGCGCCTTCAAATTAAAGAGCTATTTATTACAAAAATATTATAAAAATATGTGGAATTGTAAAAAAAAATATGCTCTTACGAAGAAATCTTTAGTTTTAGTCATTATGATACCTGTATTGTACCGGCCGGTCAATACCATAGGTTGAAGTCCTTTCTAAAGGACTATTTACCATAAAATTAAATTTTAAATATTATCGAGACAAAAAGCAAAATGGCGTAAGCATAATTAAAAACTTTAGGCATGCGGATACGACTTATTGCTTGTTAAAATTCTTGTCATTATACGTTTGTATAGATAAAGGGCTATATAATATTATGATGAAATGCTTTTAAAAAGCTGGCATTAAAACAGCACCAATGTACACCGTTAAACAGTTGTGACCCAAGCGAAAGGTCGTTATAAAACATAGAGCAGTTGTAAAGAATTTTAAAATGCTTTTTAATAGCCTAAGCCGTAATTAATGCTTACATACGGCCTACACTTTTGTATAATGCTTACAGCTGTATTAGAAGCTGTATAGAGACATAAATTATATCTAAAATAAAACCTTTAGCTGCACAAAAGATTGAAAAAAAGGATTAATAGCTTTAGGAACTACAAAGTTAATAAAATGCTGTTATACAGAAGCAAGACATTGCTAAAACCCTTCAAATTCTATAACGAAGCTAGAAGAAATTTTCTGGTCATCACTTTTTCCATTATATCGATTTTGTGTTACTTGGGCGTGACGTCATCTTGCATGGTTCCATCACGTTCCGTTGTCTGAAACGATCAACGTTTCGAATGTAATTTAAATTGGCCAAGCGTTCGATTTTCAAACCGTCGTGTTGACCCGCAGTCAACCTCCAGGCCTATTTTACACATCATGCTATGCCTTCGTGATACCCTCAATGTGATATCCTCTAGGCTAGCTTAGATTTTTTTTTCAATCAACCCGATTATTTTAAAAGTGCGAAGTTGCCAGTACAATGAAGGTACTACATGTGTCTATTATTTATCTGAAGAATGAAACGTACGAAATATAATTTATAGTCATCATTTATTTTCGTTGTTTATATGTATATTTAGTATGTATTTATTTATGTATCTATTATACAGCAGTATATATATATCTATGTATCTATTATAGTACTTATATTAACAACCCCATTTTTTATATCCACGCATTCACTGTCCATTCCAAGGTTGCCTGGAAGAGATCGCAGAAAGCGATAAGGCCGCCCATTGTATGTTTTGTATTCATAATTGTATTTTTTTTTGTTATGTATTTTCTGGTGTACGTAAGTATATATAAATAAATAAATTAAATATACGTGGGTAGGTAGCACAGACTACAATATAATATAGGTAGGTAGGTAAAGCTATAGTGCCGTAGTTTACATATTTGAACCTGACATGCACGCAAGCGTCACGCAAATGGTTGCGTGGGTGCTTGCATGCAAGCGCGTTTAAATCGGATTGAATCAACAAAACAACTTGTTTTGTTAAATGGCTTTTTCATGTTCATCGCGGCGGTCGCTGTTACGGATAACCTCTCGCTTGGTCGTGGTTCAGTCCATGTTGGGAGCGGGTGGCGCCGCGTCTTCTGCTTTTGCGAAGAAAATGGAAAGGGAGCAGGAGGATACAACTTATACAACCTCCCTGCCTATCCGCAGCAGATGTACCGGGCACCTGGCCTGCGGGTGACAGATTGTCTTCGGGAGTTTTTTGTGTTTAGCGCGCGGCCCTCAGGAGTTTGCCCCCTCCTAATAGCACAGTGAAAAATTGGGTGAATGAGTTTCGCCTCGGGAGAGAAACCGTCGAAGACATTTGCCACAACGGTCGACCTGTGGAAGTGCTCACTCCCGAAACGATTGCTCTTATCGAAGAGGAGGTTCTGAGTGACCGCCGTTTGAAGATTAGAGAAATTGCAGCTAGGCTTGGGCTCTCTAAAAGTACGTCATCGTGCGATCCATGAACATCTTCACATGAAAAAAGTGAGTGCAAGATGGGTACCGAAACTTCTTTCAGCGGTACAGAGACAGAAAGAGTGCACTGCGCTTCGGAGTTTTTGGATCTTTGTGGCGAAAATTCAAAGAATGTGATCGAGCGGCTAGTGACTGGTGATAAAACTATGATCATGTATTATGACCCACAAAGCAAGCGCGAATCAATGGGATGGCGTTATAAGGGTGAATAGCCCCCTAGAAAGGCAAAGGTGCAACAATCGGCTAAAAATCTAATGTGCACAATCTTTTGGGATTTTCAAGGCACTTTGATGGTGGATTTTAAAGAACGTAATACAGTCGTGAACGGCTAATATTATGCTTCTTTAATATATAAATTACGAGACAAGATAAAGGAAAAACGAAGAGGCAAGCTGTCTAAAGGTGTCCTGTTGCTCCATGACAACGCCTCTGTTCATACCGCTGGTGTTTCGAAGGATGCAGTTCGTCAATGCGGGTTCACAGAAGTTGAACATCCACCTCACAGTCCAGACATGGCCCCGTCCGACCATTATTTATTTCTAAATTTAAAGCGAGACTTAAGAGGAAGAAAATTTTCAAGCGATGAAGAGTTGCAAGCGGCCGTCTTCGGTCATTTTGAGGCTAAAAATTGTGATTATTTTTATAAAGGTTTAGAGATGTTGATTCACAGATGTCAGAAGTGTGTTAGTAGTAGGTATTCATGGTGATTATATTGAAAAATAAAATTGGTTTCGTTTCATTTCCTTCATTAGTTCATAGTTAGGCCAATTCATTATGGGACCGCCCTCGTATGTGCAAAACACAACCTCAACTCCATGCGATTAACGATGGATGGCGGCGAACTGGGCCGGCGACGCGACGAGCGAGAACGAGCTAGCCGCGAAGTTCGCCGAACGATGGACGATAATTCATGATCACTCGAGTTTCGACGCGACAGAAAGTTTCGGCCATTTCCTGGCCGAAACCGAAACTAAGGCCGAAACTAGATTATTTGGCCGAAACTGGCCGAAACCAAAACCGAACTTTCGGTCGGTCACTACCTATCTATACTATAATATTATAAAGCTAAAGAGTTTGTTTGTTTGGTTGAACGCGCTAATCTCTGGAACTACCAGTCGGATTTGAAAAATTCTTTTTCCATTTGATAGCCCAATTCTTGAGGAAGGCTATAGGCTATTTAACATCACGCTATGACCTTTAGGAGCCGAGCAAAAAGAAAAAAGTCAGAAAGAACGATAAGCAAAAAAGAAGTAATAGCGCGGGCAGGCGATGTGATGCGTTAACAAGAAATTTCACGCGGACGAAGTCGCGGGCAGAAGCTAGTGATTTATAATCCGGAGACAAAACACTACCATGATGCAAATAAAAAAGTAACGTAGTTTTAGCTTATTTTTCGGTGGACGGACAACTTTATTCCCAGTTTAGCCTAGCTTAGTTCACTGAGCCTAGTCGGTGGACGCGGAATATCGACCGATATGGGCGCGCGATCATTGGGTCACTCGATTTCAACAACTGTCAAAATTCGATGGTACGCGGTCGTTTCTATACATACAGTATGAAAATAATTGCCGTAAGGTCCATATTGGAAAAAGCTTGTGCTGATTTGCAAATCAGTTTGACAGGTGGAGAAAAATGTGACGCATCTGGTTGTGAATTGGTTGAGGAACTTATGAGCTTAAAACCATACCTAATTAAAAGATTTTCAATCAGCAGAGTGCTCCCGTCTTATAAAAAATAATTATTGGCAGGACATTTCAGATGTATGGACAGCACCCGTATCTTGCTCACTATACCTGTACCTAACTGTTGCTAAAGGGTAACGAAGTTTCAGTAAATCATCATCATCATGAAATAAAAAGTATAAAATAGTACATTATGATATAAGTGCGGTAAGTTGAAAATTACAGCCGAGGCGATATTGCTTGCCCGAGCCGTAGGCGAGGGCTAAAAGAAAGCAGAGGCTGTAATTTTCAAAGCGCACGTATGTCATACGACGTTTTATAACATATTTGCGAGGAAATAAATAAAACTCGGACTGAACTTGCATATTTGCTTGTTTTCCATATGATGAAATTTTGATACGCTTGTAAGTATCTATCGGTCGATTTTTCGGGCAAGAGGCTTAGAGTAGCCTTTTTCGCTGCCTCTGAGACTTCTGGCGGTGTGGAATTAATAAATTCATCATTACTTGACGACATTTTCAAATAAAAAAAGTACAGCGAAAAGAAAAAGCGCGCGGAATAATTTTTACTTCATAAAGATAAGCGATGAGCGCGCGTTCGCGCTTTTTTTTTCAGGCATCGGCACAAAACAGCCAGTATTATTAATAAAGTAAATTAATATTTTTGTTTTTGTTACAGATATTAATGGTTGTAATTTATTGTCAAAATTAATTAAATTAAAGAATTAAATGTTTATTTATTATAAGTATTTTATCTCCCAAAGTTAATTTTATTCATAAAATGTTGACTACTTTTCTGAAATAAAAACTCTTTGCTAAGATTTAAAAAAGTACCATTCGTTTTGACGGAGAATCTTGATAAACCGTGCGATTTACATTACATTACCGCACAAGTGCGTAATGAGAATACATTACGATATTGAAATTGGTGAAATAAGAGGCCCTTTACGAGCAAATATGTTATAAACTTATTTACGTTCTACTGTGTGTTAGAAACGACTGTCGGACTTTGGAATCTTGTCCATAGAAAATACAATTGCCCAAAAGCTAAATTATTCTGAATTCATCCAGGAATTTGCTAGCGCAAAAGCTAAACATGTAGCCATCAAGGGTTTGCTGTGTAAATAAAAGTTTTCAAACTAAATTACCTGCTGATTGTTATTATTTCTCATCTTTACTACTTGTTACCTCAGCAGGGTATGAGAGCTAGCACAGCACCTACCATTGTCGAACGCGACAGAGCCTTTTTTTTAAGCCAGAGCATTTTTTTAACGCGAGCAGGATTACTGCTATCACGTCACGCTCACCACCTACTCTGTTAGATATTTTTAAAACTATGTATTTATCTAATCTATGTACCAGTGGCGAAGGTTCCATATAAGCCCATTCCCACCGACTTCCCTTCAAAAACTTAGAACACTACCACTCTATAGTCAATTTATCATTGAAATATAATCATATCATACTGTAGGTATTTAATACACCATAAAATTAAAACATTGCAAAACGCCTACCTACATTAAGTGTTTTGTCTTTCTTTCCCAACAACAAAAAAATTTGCTCTAATACAACTCGTAGGCGCGCGCGGCTTGTAATAATTTACGACAAGCCGCGCGCGCCTACTAGTTATATTAGAGCAAAATTTGTATAGAAAATGAACTCGTCATGACGTCACTTCAGGTCACGTGGCTTGCTATATTTTGTGCGCCAATAACCCGAAAAAGATCAAGTGAAAAAGCGTACGCGTGAACGAGATGGAGCAATATCGCCATTTGGTGGGTTTCGTGGAATTTCGTAACACAATCGGGACGGAGTTCGGACATCGGACAATTTCATTTTGTGTTTTGTGTAGAACATTATTTTTGACGTAATAATTTGTTTACACTTGTGTAGGTATAATTAGTGAAAACCTTGTGTAGTTATAATTTGCATTTTGTTCGTTGTATTCATTGAATTTATTAGTACATATAGTTAATAGTTGGAAATTGTTTGTAATAAAACAGTGATTAATATTTATTATTAGAATTATAGTTTGTTTTGTGTGTAGTGAAAGTACGTTATACAATTGTGTAATTAGGTATTTGGAGATTTTGGGGTAAGTAGATAGTTAATTAAGTAGAAATTACTTGTTTAAACTAGATTTTTTAGGATCATTAGGATGGCAATAATGGCAGTAGATTGTTTGTTTGACAAATTATTTGCTTTGTGAGGAAAAATTGAAAATAAGAGACACGTTGAGTTACGCCCGCCGCACGCCGCGCCGCCGTGCCGGGTTTATTATACTTTTCTTAGAATCTAGTAGTTTATGGAATAAAGGGGTTTTTACAGATATTAATAATCTGACGAATTCATATTATTATAAAGAGTTGTTTAGCATTACCTAAGTACATTAATTTGGTACCTACCTCATACCTTAGTAAAGTAGATTGAAATAGGAATTTTATGAAACGGTTTATTGTCATTTTTTTTTTTGCTCTGCTGGCTTACCTCTGTCATAATTTCATAAATTTACCCTTCGCCACCGCTATGTACAATCCGATTATTTGTTTAGTCATAGGTACTTACGAACAAACTAAAGTTGTACGTTGCGTTTTATTACAGGCTGATACAGATCAAAGTAACTCCACGCGGACGAAGTCGCGGGCACAGCTAGTCTATGTAAGCAACTGCATATGCATATATCATAGGAATATGGTACATAGAGGGGCGCCACCATGAGATTATGCACCCACACCACCTAAA
Source organism: Luperina nickerlii (assembly GCA_963855955.1). Classification (NCBI taxonomy): domain Eukaryota; kingdom Metazoa; phylum Arthropoda; class Insecta; order Lepidoptera; family Noctuidae; genus Luperina; species Luperina nickerlii. The sequence goes on from OY979662.1 coordinate 9,603,709, forward strand.
ATAAATTCTAGAGCCGCCGCTGAATATAGGAGCGGAACATCAATGAAAAATGTTGCAAAAACGGGAAAAAATATTCCTTTTGAGAGCTTCCGTTGCGTAGGTACGCTGCGTAAAAATCATGATGACGGAATTAGTTCTATAAAAAAGGTTTATGGGTAATCAAATTTGTTCTAAAATAATGCACTAATTGCGAAGGTGTTTTTATAAACATGATGTTAATCCTTATCTAAATAAATACGTTATTCATCACAAGTACTTATTTAATTTTGAACAAAATTGCCCTTGCTTGACATCATTTGATTTCAATGAATATCTTAGAAGATATCATAGTTTTAGAATAACTCCGCAAGGCGCCCGGTAATGAGTACTTCTCCTTCAAACAAACGCGACACGCGATAAAATTGGGCGCGTCACAAAGGCACTGCTGCAAGTCGCGCAACGAGCGGTGCCTTCGTGTCGCGCGCGATTCGCGTCGCGCGTCGTGCCTGTTTGCAGGAGCCTTTATTGATCATAGCGTGATGTACAGACGCCAGCACATCAAACTATCAACTTTGAACCTTATAATTCAGCGATAAAGTTGAAAATCGATTAAAGAAATTTAACAGATTGTAGTGGCTTGATGTGCTGGCGTCTGTACCTAAAATAGCTTGTTAAAATAATGTACTAAGTATTCTTCAGGTACTCTATAAGTAATGGACTATAATTATATTTTAGTTGGTTTTTTCCTCAACTTAACTTGGGAGAAACCGCGGGGCACAGCTAGTCTGTATTACTAACAATAAAGTTGAGTTTGTTTGAACGCGCTAATTTCTGGAACTACCTGTCAGTATCAGTTGAAAAATTCTTTTTGCATTTGATAGCCAAATTCTTGAGGAAAGCTATAGGCTATTTAACATCACGCTACGAGTCTTCGGAGTTGGTCAGAAAGAACGCTAAACGAAAACGAAGTAAGTAAGCCGGCGGGCGACGCGATGCGACGCGACGGGTCGGGTCGGGGGAACAAAAAATTCCACGCGGACGAAGTCGCGTGCAGAATCTAGTTTTATAATATGTAGTGATTTTTTTTTTCTTTATTAATTATTAGGGACATTTATACAATAATTGTAGGTATATGCCAGTCCCATCGGACCTTATATGAGTTATAACATACATACATAGTACTACAAGAACTTATCGGACCTTATAACGTAATAAGCAGCTCCGGAGTTAGGTGTCGACAAGATATGATGGAACATACAAACATCGTGCATCGTTCATATTTATCTTGAGCTCTCTAAATGTAGTGATTTAAAACGGCACCAGGGTACCTACCATCACAGGCTTACGACACCTTACGATCACCACCCAAGTTGGTGAAGGTGCTGCCTAAATAACTAAGGTAAGTTCTACGTACTACGTAGGTATACCTACTCTGTTAGGCAAGTTTCAGGCCAGCTGTTACAGCGGTTCTGCACTACATCCGATCAAAATCCGAGAAATGCCGGTCCGAAGTGACCATAGTCCTATTTGTCTGAGGGGTTGCGCACTAGATCCGAACTCTATCGGTCCGAATTTAGAACATTCACAATTCGGATTGAAGTCGGATCTTTAATTTGGATTAGGATCGGATGTAGTGCGAAACCGCTCTTAGACTCGGTATTCGGTAGAATACTACTCGTTTCCAAACAGCAATGTTATTACCTACAATTTTCACGCGGAGGCTATCGAACATAAAAATAAACATTTTTTTCCGTTTACAATTCGTACCATGCGCTGCTTAGTTGATATAGGTGCTAAAACAAATACCTGTTTTCGTCCACATTGAATACATTTACTGAGCTTGTTGCGCTGTTGCCAACAATAAGTTATCACAGTGTTAGTTTCGTGTTGCATTGTCGTCATTCGGTCGGACAAAAGACTAAATAGTGAAATGTTAGTGTACCAACTTGATTGGTAGGTACGTGGAAATTTAGTGATTTTAAACAAACCATATTATATGGAGATATCCTCAGAAACAATCTAATTCTGCCCTCCACTAAAAATAGTGAGATGCAAGTTGCATTCACTCTCGATGAGCTCAAAGGCTGTATTAAATTACTTGTAACGCCATCTAGCGGCGCATGCGATGACGTGATGCAAGGCTGGTATAGAACCTGCGAGAGGGGCTGCGACCGCGCAACCGCGCCGCGTTTATCACGCATGAGCAAACAGCGAGCAGCGAGCGAGTAACTTGAACAACATGCCAAGCAAGGTATCATTCATCAGTCACAGTTGACGCTACTCTGTGGACGGTGCCCTCGCGCGCCCCTCCTTTATGCATTGCAACAATACGGGGAAGGCAGAGTGCATAAAACATCACCAGAATGTGACATTATAAGTGCACTATTTAGTTAATACTTCCCTTCGCCTTCCCTAGTTACTAGCGCCAACAAACTTTTTATTACTTTCTAAAACGTATTTAATTTTCCGCGTGTGTCTCGTTCCAAGCTCGCGCCAACAAACGTGTGTGTGTATAAATAAATATTAATTTTATAGTGTTAAGCTGTACCAAACATGACTATATCATACGCCGGTGAAGTACCTAATGGCAGCAGTTTCGGATGTTTCTGGAGGATCCTTTGCAAGTAAGTTGGAATCTTATTAGTGGAGTGTGAGGCTTTGACCGCGGAACTGTTCTCGTTGGCCCCGGAGCCCGCAGGCTCACAGCTCGGGTGAAACAGCTGTTCGCAACGGAGCGCGTCGCTCCTACATAACGAAATCAAACACCGATGGTCCGTAACCACACAATATCCATTAACAATAGCAAGTCTCTTGCCGTCGGTCTATCTATTGTGACGCGCCACTTGTATATATGTTTAATTTAGAAAATAACTTTGTTCTCACCGTGGCATGTTTACGTCGAAAAAAATAATGAAAGTTTGTTATTAACTGCCACAGCTAATGAGAGAGCGAGGATCACGACGCCGACGCTAGAGTCGACCTCGACAGGCGCGGTGATGAATGCTACTTGTTGAACGCGAACTAGAATCGATTCAATGTCTGATCGCAGCTCGCTTGGCCCTGACAACGAAAGGCGGCGAAAGTAACCATGACGCGTGCACCAATCGATTAAAACTTTATTCAATCATGCTTATGATCACTTGATTTCCGTTAGTATAATTCGAATTGAATTCCACTACAAATTACAATGCACAAGCACTTCAATTAGCGTCAACTTTGTCATTTTCCTTCATTAGGTATGGAGACTTAATAATAAATAAGCTAACATTAAGCCGACTTTTTCCATTCATTAGTTAACAGGGATTTAATTACTCGTTATTAATTCATTAATATCACCGACCACCATGCTATAAAACCTTAGACATTGTTTTAAAGAATTACCCTAGCTAATTACCTAATGAGATCTGATCTATAGGGCGATGCTTTAAAACACTTGTATATATAAATGTTATATCTATAATAATGGATGGTGGTGTGCTCATTAAATAAATAAATAAACACAAAATAAATGAAAAATTAAAACTTATCTAGACAGGTAGGTATTACAGTTATAGGTTCAAAACAACAATATTTCACATATGAAACGATAAATTTTATTAGTCTGACGTCTAGAAACCCGATTGGTTGTAATGTAACATGTATGTAGATAGAATACCGCTAGGTCTGAACTGTCTATTTATTTTATTTTTCAAATGGATAACTGAACGGTAAACGCAATAAGTCACAATGAAAATAAGTTTGCTGTTATATGCGTACTACATAACGAAACCCGTCTGAGTCAGGTTACGGTATACCTACGTGTACATATTTACAGCAAAGCACTAACTATGACATTCATAAATGTGTTTGTGACATTAGAAGAATCTTCGCGTTGTAAAGTCGTTGCCTTATTTTCACTTAACGCTTAATAAGGTAGAGAAATTACCTAGTTCATTAACAATCTTTTTTGCTTTGTCAACTTCTACATCAATTTTTTTTTAAGCATCGATAATTTAGCCGCAATATATTTTAGCCGTTGTTTTTATAGGCAATTATAATCACGATATAGACGAAAAAAGAAAAACAAATCGTGTTAATAAATATACACAATAAAAATACAGTATCCTGGATCATATCGTGCATGAAATCAAAACAAATGACGCGTGACATCCAATCCAAATGAAATTAGTACAACATTATATTAAAAAAGGTAAAGGTAGTACCACGTTGTAAGCATATTTATGTAAAAAGGTACCAGCTATTTTGTTTTACTTACAAACTCAGTCATCGATGAACCTACTGTACAGAATAGAATAGTATAGAATATAAGTAACTAGCTGCGACCCGCGATTTCACCCGCATAGGTTTCGATCCCGAGGGAATATCGGGGTAAAAGCGGCTACACACGACCCTAAATCAGTGGCGATATTGGGGAAGTGGTGGGGAGGTCCCTAAATCGTACTTTAAATCGGCACGTGTATAGACAAATCGTAACCGAAATTTTATTGTTTACCCTAATTCAAAAATCACTTCGGGCGAACTCACGATTTAGGGACGATTATCGTCTAGGGAGCATAGTCGGCACGTGTGTAGTGGAATCGGGACTGATTGACATAGTAAGTGCCAAGACAATGCCTATTTTTTGCTGCTTTGAGAGTGTCGGCGGCATCTCGGATTAACGAGCAGTCTGTTGCACGGTCGGTTACGTACTGACTGCCAGCGACGTGTGTAGAGAAGTAGCCGATTTCATACCCACTAGCACTGTCTCGATATCGCCGCTGATTTTAGGGCCGTGTATAGCCGCTTTAAAATGTATCCTATGTCCTTTCCCTGGACTCAAACTATCTCTATACCAAATTTCATCTAAATCGGTTCAGCGGTTTAAGCGTGAGGAGTAACAGACAGACACACTTTCGCATTTATAATATTAGTAAGTATGGATACTCTTTATTATATACACCATGTAAATGTAAAATATTAAAACAGTGACACAATGGGCGGTCTTATCGCTAAAAGCGATCTTTTAAAGACAACCTTTGGATGGATTAAAAAGGGAAAGGAGAGACTGTTGGTAAACTGTGATTTCCCATTTACAAAATACATGAACAAAGCATATACTAATCTATAAAAAGATATATATAATAATAATCATGTAACAGGAGCAAAGAAAATGATGATTAAGGAGAGGGGAAGTGTTTTTCTATCATATGTAGACAAAGAGTGAGCACGCATTATCAACAGTCAGTCACGTAAATAAAATATTAGCACGGCGTATTTAAATACAGCACATAATATTTTTAACACGAATCTGCAAACGGTACGTTGAAGTTGTAGTTCTGATGTCTAAACACCCTGCGACGTAACTACAAGGTTAAGACAATTATACAACCTGTATGTAACAACTTATTATATGTATAGCGATTATAACACCTCATAAGAATCCAGTTGGAATCCAGTGTGCAAATAAATTGTGAAGTAGGTACCTACTAGATCGATTTAGGCAATGCAATGGTCCACATACTCCGAGTTAGGTGCATGTCATATCCGGGTCCATATTGGCTCACCTAAAGTTCTTTACCCGAAATTGTTCTTCCTAACGATTTGTAATCCAATGATCACTCTTCCTAAAATTTTTTCATCCTGAAGTTTTCATTCATACTATTTGTAGTGCTACCGGCGATGTTCATAACACTCATGTTTCCGAAAATTGTATTTAATAATATCATTAATGTAAATACATATATTTAAACTCCTACTGTTTTTTTATCATAACACTTTTATCCCTAAACATAATTGCCTGAACATTTTCATTCATACTCAGAAAGAAACATTTACCAAGTGTAATAAAAATATATGCGGGTAGAAGATGATTTTATAGTTTTAATACTTTTAATTTGAGGGTGAAATTATTTACGCATAACAGCTTACGCATAATTTTTTACGCATAATTTCTCTAATCATAATAATGATTAAACATAACATTCTAAAGCATACATTTTTTAAGCATAACATTCTAAAGCATAAGTTTATTAAGCATAACAATAATAATAAGGCGTAGTCGACGGAGCCCCGCTTCGCGGGGCCCCTATTTCTGTCAGCAGGGTTTAAAGGAACCTAACACGAAGGGGATGACGGGGGCTCAAGTGAGCGAGCGGAGCGAGCGAACGAGCCCCCGTCATCCCCTTCGAACCTAACCTGTCCGAGTCGGGGTGCCCCAATTCCCGAGCTCGCTTCGCTCGCTCTTGCTAAAAATATACACCTAAAATAAAAATACATAGTTAAGTTACATAATGTTTTGTATAATAAATCATTATCGTGGAAATCCAAAATAAATACGTAAAAATAACTCAAATTTGTTTCCGTTATTTCTATTAATTGTATGCCTAAATATTATTATGCTAATAATCATTAGGCCTAGTAACGTTATGCGAATTAAATTTATGCTAAAACAAATTAGCCTTCAAGATAATTATGCCAACATAAACTGTATGCCAAAAAAAATATGGCAAAGTATTATTATGGCAAAACTAATTATGCCAAAATCGTTATGCCAAAGTATTTTAGGAAAAAGAATATTATGCGAAAAGAAGGGATCCCATTATTCTTATATGTTATACATGTTATGTGAAAATAAAGTTACGCAAAATTAATGTAATAAAAAGAAATCTAAACAAAAAGATATGACTTTGAATAATAGTGTAAAAGATGGTTATGTTGAGAAAATATAGGAAAACAAATAAAAGTATAATAGATGTTTATTGCTACTGACATTATGAAGTTGAATGCTTCGGAATTATGAACATTAGAGACGGAGTAGTTAGGAATTGTGATTGTTAGGATGAAAAATGTTAGGAAGAACATTTTCGGATTTCCAATTATCGGAGTTAAAAATTTAGGTGAACTTTGGCGCACCCGTCATATTCGTTTGGTACCTATAAAACCTTTTTGGGATACGTTATATTATAGGATTAATTTACAACCCCATAAATAATAATTACTCATGATGTAGCTTTAACAGTAAAATGACCCTACGTTATGAACCTACGTTAGATAAGCTACCGCATTCTATTTATCTATGGTAGTTTAATTTTATAGCTCTATGAATCATAACATCGCTCTAGCCTGAAGATTGAATTTCGCGTTTCGTTTTCGAGCAATGCAGTCCCGGATAATAGGCTAGACTAGAGTTCTCGGGAAAACAATAACACAGTACCTAGATACCGACGCTGTAAACACTCCAAACGTATAATTATGTTCCATACAGCCAGGCGAATTAGTATAATTATTTGAGTCTTAACCCAGTATTAAAGATTCATAATCCGAGATCGATTAAGCAATAGATTTTTTGCTCTTAAGTACAGATTCCGAAGGTCGGTCGACACTGATATTAGTAATTAGTAAGCGGTGTTCACTGGCAGTCCGACCGTGGCAACTTCAGACAAGGCCAAAGAATTTTGACGATATGTGACTTAGTATTCCGCGTGGACAGGTGCTGTGCAACTTGGCAATATCTCAGATCATTCAAAAAACTCATGTCATGGCCAGGGAAAACGAAAAGTTCCGCAATTTTCACTATTAGTATTCGCATGGTAAAATGCATATACTCTTTTCGTTTCATACAGTTCTGTCAGCCAAAAGTTACGCTAAAGACTTAACTGTTGTTTTCTTTTAAAACGTTTCTTCACACGCCCTTTGAAGGCCAGAGAATATAGTTGATGGAATCTTAATAAACTCAGTAGCTGTGATCAAACTCGAAACTTGAGCATGTTATGAATTTGCGCGATATTGTTGTACTCATACCGGTTTCACCGCAAAATCTAAAAACGTAAAGTGGTCGGTAGTTTTTTTTTATTCATCATCATTATCAGTTCACTCTTGGTCTGGGAAGGTTAACAAGAAATCTTACTTGTTAGCAGCTCATCTGACCGTAAACTTAAATACGCTAGTGGTAGATATACATCGCAACTGTCAAACATAATAACGTGTACCTAACTAGGACCCCTATAATATGCACTTACAAAGAATTTTGCCTTGATTCGAAAGTGGAAATTACATAGCCTATGACATTCCTTAGGTTATAAGAATACCTATTAACAGAGAAAGTTTCGAAACCATTGAATAGAATAACGAAACAGTCTCAAACAGTGTAATTCTGCGTTGTGTCCATAGGCGGCATTTAAGCAATGTTATCGTTGAAATTAGTAGAAATATAATACTTATCTTCTTATTATTCAATTCTTGCAATTAAACCATAATCGCGTGATACAGGATTTTCCTAGTTTGAAGGGCAGGGGTCTTCTCAAATGTAATAGCCATACCCATCCCTTATTGATATAACACTGATGTTATAGGTAACATCAGTGTCAGGCTAAGTCTTTTAGTAAAATAAATAATTACTTACTATGTCCGCGGCAGGAACTGCTAATAAGTCAACGAGCCTTAACGTAACTTGGAAAAGATTTACCTTCGACGGACTCCATTACAACACTAGGTATATAATTTGTTACTTTTCTCAGATCTATCCACTTCTTCTACAAGAACCTACTCCTGGAAAGCTGATGTGATAAGCGATGCACTGATGCACTGAATAGGGTTTCAGTCCCGACCGCTAATGAGTGTGTTCAGATTAGTTTCGGGCAATTAGTTTCTGAAATTTTCGGGAACTTACATTTAGGATTGGTTCTGCCCGCGACTCCGCGTCTATGAAATATTTTTGGAAATAATTAGGTACTTACCTATCTACCTTCAGAATTACTGAAGACTACCTTTTACAACGATGCAAACTTTTCAAAATTATCTGTCGATAATGAATCTCGCCTTTAGCTGTATAATTAACCCTAGATAATTGTACATCATTTAATAACTTGAACAAGAATTATAATTTTATTATTCTAACAGCTCGAGCGTTATTATAGTGTCTTGAAATGATTAATTAAACAAAGCATTTTCCTACGAAAGTATAAAAAAAAACTCGCCAAATGAATAATCTCCTTTTTTAAAGTCTGCTATAAATTGAAGTATGCTTTGTTCAATATACGCGTCGGTTCGAGATGGATTTATCCTACTGAGCTGAAATTCTGTTAAAATCAACAGTACGCATCATACCAACTGTATTTAAACAGTTTTTTTCAGACCTTGACGCTTGCACAGGAGCATAGGGTTTGGCACATGAAAAGAGAGGCATATGTTCACCAGTGGAATAAGTCGGGTTGTGGATGATGATTATGATGATGACGCTTGCTCTCCGGTCATCTGTGCACGTGTAAGGAAGGCGGCTAAAAGAGACTGAATCATTAGCGTAGTCTTTTAGGTTCTAGCAATGGTAATCACAACTTCGGTCTGGTGACCGAAGTTTACCAAATTAACTCCTAAACGTGGCTACATCTCATGTTGTTACAAGCAGGAGATTTAAAAATCATTTCTGCGCAGTGTATCACCCTATTGAACGAGGCTGCAACATTCAAAACATATTTTGTTAGGTCCAGCTGAATTCACTTTTCATAAAATAATATAGGTTGAAAAAATAAGGTCGCTCAGGCACGAGTCTCCACCACAAAATTATTCATTAAAATGTTAATATAAGACTTGCCTAATAAACTTTTGAAAGAGTAATTTGATAGTTCTTTATGTTTTTTTGCACGAACTAAAACAAAGAGGTTTGCTGGAATCCTTGTGAATGCGGTACGTAACAGTACCAATATCTATAGATACAACATGAATTCGTCAATTTACTCGACACTCGTAAGAGATAACTCGAATTGCTTCCAACTTCTCGAGAGAGTTTGCTGCCAGAAAATATTGCGCCGCACAGAATCCAGCCCACTCATCGTACGTATCACCAAACATAATCAAGTAGGTACTGTAATAGGTTAAATAATAAATAATTCAAACGTTGGAAGTCGTGAATTTCAATCAGCTAGGTCAAGGGCCGGGGTATTCCTCGAAAAAAAAAATTAAATATTAATCAAAATAAAAATATTATGATTTTTTTCCTCGAATGCATCAACGATGAAACATAGAGAAGAGCATGAAGGATTCGTAATAAATGATATCGACGTTTCGTTTGGTGCGTTTCAATCCCCAAGGGCCGGACAAAAAATCTAGGAAGTAAGTATTACCTACCTAGTACTTGATAAGGGTCAGAGTTAACAGAAAACTAAGCTAAATTGACTTGTATAGATTTCTGAACATTATTATATTATTTAAATAGTTAATTTACAAGTAAACGCCGTCACAAAATGCCAGGTTATAATAACTTAGCAAACTACATCGACTAAAAAGTCGAACTCAAAACTTACGTATTCGTGGCACGCTCATGTAGCAGACCTTAAAAGACGTAGAGGTTGATAATACAGTGTACGTAATAATATATACTAATTCGACAGCCTTTACTTCCGATAAAAACAGGTGTCTGTGTTAATTAACTTTCCTAACTCGTAGTCGCGTATTTACGCTTACGGCAAGTCGACTGCGGCCAAATAAGGAATCTGATTCTATTTTTATATGTGTTGGCCCCAATATCTGAGGCAAGGGCACTTTTAATTAGCGACTGGAGTGGGCGTGTCCTATCAAACTTTCCAGCAAAATAATGAAGAATTTAATTAATTTGGGTCGTCCAAACTATGATTGGGCTGTCACACTTCTCTCTGCCATGCTTAGAGGGCAAATTCTCGTTATTTTAGGAACTTGTACAGTCAGAGGGGCAATTCCCAATAGTCTCAATATATTTGGCAAGTTTATGACATTGATTGTCGCTGAAATGAGATTGCGCCTAGCTTTTGAACGTTTTTATGACGGTAACTGCCCTTCTGGTCCCATGTTATGTAGGCGCAATATTTTCTTGTCCATCCGTATGTCAGACAGCCGCATTATTCCGAGACAATTGGCACTGTATGGATGAAAAGTCAATGACCAAATTTGGTGCCTTTTTTATGAGCGGCCATTTACGAAAATTTAGAGAATAACTTATGAAACGAAATTATATGAAATAACAAACTGTAATAGCAAAGCAACTGTGCTGAAATCAATAATAAATTGTAACACATAAGACATAGGTAATACTAGGTAGGTATACTTAATTTGATTGGTGTTGTGTCATGGCAGTTGCGAGTAAAATGGAAACTTATCACGAGAGGAGGCTGAAGCACTCGACTGAGGAATGTAGGCCGATGATCCGTCAATTGGCAACAATTCAATTGAACTCATGCTACTGTTGATTGTAATTTGTAACCCATCAATCCATTGTCTTAGGTGAATTAATGGGCAGTGAGCGCGCGAGAATAAGAACAATGTGTTTTGGTCCTTATAATCAAAACTATTCCATTCATAGACAAAAACATCTTGAAACCTGGATGAAGACATTTTTACCTTGGTAAATTATGTACCTACAGAAGGCCAATTCTCGTAATTTAAAAGTTCAAAATAATAGTTCGCCGTCTCATCTCGGCGACAAACAAATGTCAAACACTTGTCAAAATGTAGGGAAATTAGAGGTATTTTTGACAGATTGAGACTGAGATACTGTGAACGTTCTTAAAATTACCCCTCCTCTGGTATGATTTAAAATTTGTCACAAGTGACAACTACACCAAAATAAGACCTAGAAATTGGAACATCCATATACCTCTGCCGTCTTACAAAAATAGTGTCAAATATTTCAAGTGTTGGCAGATTTAAGCTCAATGCATCTTTTTCTTTCTATTTCATTAAGACAAAAGACAAAAGACAAAAACAAAAGACAAAAGATAAATTTTAGGATAGTCCTGTCAAATTAATCATAGTCTGACGTAAATTGACGTGATTTTAGTAGGCAAGTTTTTAATCACGTCTAAACTTGTATGGAGTAGTGTCAGGCGCTGATTAATTTGACAGGACTAAACTAAAATTTATTTTCTGTCCTTTTCTTAATGAAATAGAAAGAAAATGATGCTAAGAACTTATATTTAGTTTAGTTTGTGAACAACAGAATCGTCACCATCTACCAGTGATTATGAACAACTTCAGCTACTTATTTGCTTCAATATTGTAGACTCACTTGTCACGTTCCTAGAATCATCCACGGTGAGCGATTAGACATGCAATTATACTCAATTTTTTGTTTGACACCCTGACGCTAAACAAGTTTTTAGAAGCCCACATCGCTTGTATCACGTCACGGCCGACCAATTCGGTATTATTTCTGATTATAAAATGTTAAGTTTTGAATAACAGATCTGCGTATATCTGCTGTACTTTTTTATTTTAAGAATTTTATTTTAGCGAGTTCTTCTTTATGTATGTATAGCTTATCTGTACCATTATTTTTTGTTGGTTGTGTTATATTACACAATTCCACTCTAATGATGATTTTAAACCCCTATTAAAAACTAACTAACATTATAAACTACACGATATTTAGGGCCCGATATTTAGGTGATGTGTTTTTCAATCCCCAAATCCCCTTATAATCCTTATTACACGTACCTAATACACATTCCGTTTTAGGGAAAGGGTTCCTGAAGATCGTGTAGTGTAATATCGGTTTAAGTTCAAAGCCATGTAGGTATACATGTATTATCGGATAACTCTTCTGATAAAACTGAAATTACTCGCGTGTGTCACGTATACATTATACGTCAGCAAGGTCGTCGGGTGGCCAGTCCGTGGCGGTGCTCGGTCGCCGGTCGGCAAGAACGCCGTTACGCAAACCTGAGAGCTTTCTTCCTTGTTTTATTATAAGTTTATTACGAGCTATAGCTTTGCTTTCGCTTGCAGATGGAGAGGCAGCGTGTACAAGCTGGTGTGGCGGGAGTTACTAGCATATCTCACACTCTACTACACCATCAATTTATTGTATCGATTTGCGCTCACAGAGCAGCAACAGAGGTGAGTTATAACTATACATAATTATAGTATAATGGATCACATTCTGCAGACAACCTGGTAAATCCACATATTATCATAGGTACCTACATTATTATTAATGATCATATTTTTCATTATTCAAATTATACCTTACGATGTCGTATTGACAGCCAAAACACTTGTTCTAAGGCAGCCGACCCCTAAAATATTCATCACCAATAAAATAAATTTAAGTAAGTGGCACACATAATTATAACAATATTACTTTTCGCTCCAAACTTAATAAACGTGCTGGTTTTAAAAGTCATATTGGACATATTTAACCTATCTACTAAAACAGGCAAGGTCAAAACTGCATTATTTTAAAACCGTTTAAATTAGCAAGCAATTGTTACAAGCTCGGTTTACATTACTTTAGGTAGGTACATTTGGAACAAAAAACCTTATATTTAGGAGCCTTAGTAATATGTATAGCCATTTGGTACGAACACTTCATAGTTACCTATGTACGTAGTTACTTTATTAGTGATAAATAACATTTTATTTTTAACGTGAGGTGCAAAAACTGTAATTGTTAGCTTCACCTTATGAACAATGGCGTTGCGAACTTTGTTTTTTGGTTTACTCGGTTAATCAAGCGATATCAAGGAAACTCACCAGCACCTTAATTGAGCACACTAGGAATCAGGATTTGAATCATTTTGAAGGATATTGCAATCCACCGCTTCATATATTCGAAAAATTTGTCTGCTCAACAACGTAAATAACGCAATGAATTTGGCTGATTTGTCAAAATGAAAGCATTCCTACTGTTATTGTGTTACGCAATTACCCCGCAGTATAATAAATGGGAATTCTCATCTCCATGGTACCAATTTGTACAGGTAGTTTCGGTAAATCGCTGCTCTGCCAAAAAATTACGAACTAAAGCTGAAATAATTCGTGCAAACAATTTTTTTGTACCGAATCATATTCGAATGCCTCATAGTTAGAGGTCAGAAGTTCAGAACACAAATAATATGTATGGCCATTCACCGTGTGGGCTCCGAAGCAGAAAATATCCACACTTTGGCTTTAAAATGAGCCCAGGGGGAGGGCTTAGCCCGATCGCAGACCTTTTTTTGGGTGGGAAATTATCAAATAACTTCTCCCGCTCTGGGAGCGGGAGGGGTGTCAGACTTTTTCTGACTAAAACCCACCCGTGTTCCTTCAGTCGCCTGTGCCAGGGGCCACGGTATCTCTTTCGAACAACCCGCGACCCTGGCAGGCATCGGCCCTGAGGACCCAGTCAGTTAGTGCTGACATCTGTTTGAGGCGCGCGTGGATCACAACGCGTCGTCGACCCGGGCCTGGTCCTTACCGGACGGCGAGCTGCCCATCGCTCGCCGTCCGCAAGCCCACGCCTACGGTGGCCGGGAATCGGCCGTCGATGCTTGACGCCCGACGTCCGACGCCCAAAGCGTCTCCTGCGGCGACAAGGGGCGTGAGTGCGCAAAGATTGCCTCTCCCTCACGCTTTCCGCCCCCTCCTTCGCAAGCATTACCACGTCGCAGATGGAGGTGACGGCCTCCCATGCAATCTCGCTCCGTACCATGGCCTGGACCAGGGCCGGGCGCGAAAATAGCCGCTGCCGAGCGCCACCGTGATAACGCGGCGGTGCTCTACCCAAGCCGGGCAGACCTCCACCGTATGCTCCACCGTGTCCTCCAGGCGATCCACACAATGGTGATACCCGGGCGTTTCCTCCCCGGAACAGGAACCTCCCCAAGCAATCGTGCCCGGTGAGGACCTGTGGAAGGTGAGGACTACGTGCCGCCTCTCTAGCCACTCCTCAAAGAGGGGACTTATCACCGCAATTGTGGCGTTACCACGGACCTCAGACCTCAGGTAAAAAGTAAAATTTATAATTAACGAAAAATAAAAATTTTGAGTTTTAGCTTGCTCCAACTTTACTTCAGACTTCAGACGGATAGTTCAAAGTTAAACATGTAATTTGTTCTCATTAGATAATTACTTTGTATTATTTTTGTCCATTACATAATATTTGTTTATTATTTTTACTTATCTATTAAAAAATAAAACATCTTATTTCTTTATTGATATTTTATATCTTGGTTTCTTTCTAGTAAGTATTCGTCTACCAGACAATCTTCGACAGTAATATTATTTTTTAAAACGAGCCCCCAATGAAACTAATTGGTGATCCCTGCGGGGAATTGCGCGTGCGCAGCACACTGTTAGTAGCAACGGGTTTCATTTTGACAGTTCAACAACGTGTTCAACGTTCGTTCGTTCGTTCATTGAGTTATTACTTTGTTGAGCAGACACATTTTTCGAACATATGAAGACTAAATACTGGTATTCAGTTGCGTCCGGTTAGACTGGAAGCTGACCCCAACATAGTTCGGAAATGGCTAGGAAGATGTTGATGATGAAGCAATGGATTAGCAACATCATTCAAAATGATTCAGATTGAGATTTATAGTCTGTTACACAATTAGGCTGCAGGAACCCGTTGGATGCGAGAAGCACAGAATCGGTCGAAGTGGAGGTGCTTGGGGGAGGCCTATGTCCAGCAGAGGACGTCTTTCGGCTGAAATGATGACTTATTACGACGATGATATTATATTTATTACGACGGGCATCACTTGTTGTAACAAATAACATGTTGTGGTGATGTCGTGAAAGGTCGAACAAGACGGGTGTTAAATTATAATTATAATCTGCAACGGACACGGTCGATCAATGATTTAACGAATGTAGCACTCTTCGAATAGAATAGAAAAATCAAACAGTTACAGATACTTAGTAACCATTGACTAATGACTATTATCACACTAATATTATAAAGGAGAAAGTTTGTGTGTGTGTGCGCGCACGCGTGTATGTGTATTGTGTGTTTATATGTTTTACTTCTTCACGCTCAAACGGCTGGACGAATTTTTATAAAATTTGGTATTGAGGTAGCTGACACCCTGGCTTAACATATAGGCTACTTTTTATCCCGATATTCCCAAGGGGTTTAAACTTATGCGGGTGAAACCGTAGGGCGCAGCTAGTACAATATAAAACAAATGTTTCGTACTTTCCCCTTAAGCATAGTTTACACGGAGCCAACACTGGCTGCCAATAAGACTGGCAGCCAGTGCTGGCTTGGTATTGGCCTTGTGTAAACAGTTTTTCAAGTCAAGCCAGCGCTGGCTGCCAACGCTGGCGAGAATAGAGCGACCGTCTATTTTTCTAGCCAGTGACCTCCGCCAGCATTACTGGCTTCGTGTAAACTCTGCTTTAGACCCTCAACGCCTCCTCCAACCCCCTTTAAAAGATAGTTTTGGAAATTATTATTTACCTGACATATGTAAGTACCTATCTGTACCAACTTTCAAGCCTAAAACGAAGGAATGAGGCTTTTTGTATAAACTGTATTCCCCTATTTCTTTCCAACAGGGGTTGAAATTGGTATATTTCCACTAATTATTAACCATAAGATTATTTAAACTAATTTTGCAGGTAATCGAAGCAAGTAGTAAAATACTCATCAGAATTGGTCCAGCCGTTGGTTCTTTCATATCGAATCAAAGATCACATCTACGCGATTTGACTATATAAAATTTTTACTAAAAATACATTATAATGTGAAAAATAACTTTAACTTCATAGGTAAGTAGTCTTTGGATCTGTATTTTAGTTTTTAGCCACCAAATTCCGAAATTAATGTTATCTTTCAGAAGGTAGTGCTTTTTTTGGAAGTCAGTTGTTTTTTTTTTGTCAGAAACTTTTTTATTTTTCACATTTTAGTTATGGTCCCTACTACCCTACACCAATTCGTATAACAGTACTTGCTATGAACACCCAAAAAAATACGCAAATCGCTATAGGTGTGCCTATAATATTTGAAGAGTTCCCCCGATTTCTCCAGGACCCAATCATCAGATTCCTACCCTTTCAATTAAAAAAAGAATTTTCCAAGTCGGTCCACTCGTATTCGAGTAATCGGGGAACACACGTAACAAAAAACCGACGAACTGAGAACCTCATCTTTTTTCAAGTCGGTTAAAAACGGCTATGTTGACAGTTATAGCCACTACATTTAGATAATTTTGATCAGCCTATATCATGACCTTTCCACTTTTGTTTTCCTCATGAAGTTGTCCAGTTCGTCTCCGCATCTTCGCCTGCCTCATTACTATGTCAAGAAAAGTATTCAGTATGAATGTGGAGGCTATAAGAAACGAGGAAACAAAGAAAAGATGAATGGATAGTGAGAAAAGAAAAACAAACAGCGGAACAGCCGATCTATTCTGTAAAATCTCACCATGTAAACTAAGGTGAAGTGAAAGTTATTCATAAATGTTCAATAATAATAGTGGTATTGCGACATTGAGTATATATCGCACAAATTGTACGATAAATAAGTCTCATTCGAACTATTTGCAAATGCTAATCTATGTTTTTCCAATCAGGAAAAGCAACTCGAAACTATACGGGCATATTGTGTCTAGATAAGAATAATTTAAGTGGAATTCATATGTTGCATAATGTTGATGTGCTGTTCAAATAGTACTTTCCAAAGGACAGACTATAGACGCTGTCGGTTCGTCCTTCGTACATCTATACAATCTTTCAAAAATAAATTGAAATAAGACTGGAAATCAGTTGTTATGGTTAGGGCATGTAATGCGGAGATTGAAGAATATAGTGCGGAAAGACCGGAGTATGAATGTGGCTGTAACTGCTATAAGAGTTGTGGAAGCCCAAAGAAACGAAAACTATATATGAGGTTACGCTTAAATACGTACGGAAGAAGTCATGCTACGCCGACCCCAAATACATATATTGGGAAAGGTAAAGGCAGGAGAATGGTGATCGAATCTGTGCCGTCATTATAAGATTCTACCTACTCGTGCGCAAATGAGAATGCTGCTAGTCATACTTTTGACTCACCCAGTTTGTGAACGATTAGATTGATCGACAGCATGTTAAACAAGCTAACACTAAAATTCGTCCGCATCGCTGCCAATGGGATAAGTGTCCAAAAGGCTAACAGAATTACCACATTGGATGGCAATTCTGATCCTTGGGGCTAAAACTAGGCAGCTAATACAAATATAACAGAGCCTTTATCAGAATCCTTCACCTTACGTAACCCAAGGGGTGACGTTAGCGAGAAGCTATTTTTATAAACGAATTCAAAGCTAAGTCAAGTTTGGTTCGTGCGTGATAAAAAGTGCGGAAGCAGACAATAATATCTCAGTGAGTGGCTGCGAACATTTTGTGTGACTAACGAGTTATAAGCAATAATTATATTTTCGGAAGAAATAACAAGGTTGTGACGTATGCAGGTAAAGTGTCAATTTGGACGCTGTGATTCCCCGAAGTACGCTCTTTACCGTCACAAAACTAAAGTTTTTTTTTTTTTGCTGAACTTCCTTTCACACCTATATTTTGTTGGTAAAATCTGTAAGTTTAAATTACCTAGACATCGTTCTTTAAGGTTACTCATCATCACTTAGTAAGTATATAATTTTATAAATATATAATACTCTTCGGACATGTTTGTTGTGATGGAGAATTCAAAATAATCGTGATGTAGTTTGTATCGATATCATCATTTTTATTAAATTGCTAGAGTTCTATTATTTCTGTATGAAAAAAAAACGAAGTAGGTATATACCCCGTGCGTCTTCTCATAGATATCCGTGTCGATTGGCTAATTGATATCCCTATATTCTCTTATTAGCAACTGATGCTGTTTGGGGTTTTTTTTCCACAAACTTGGACATCTGACAAAGAAACTTGCTAATATTTTCATAATCAAATAACCTTCCACTCTGTGTAAAAAAAAACTCAATAGTAACACACATATATGTATGTATATCTTAAAGCAAGTTTAAATAAATCTGTGTGGTATTTTTGTGAATACCTTTATCTAAATAGCACATAAGAGCTGTATGATCGTTGATGATTCCCAAAGCGCGAAAGAAAATTGAAATATAATCTGCAGGGTAATATTGCGTAACATACTCATAAAGCTTTCTCTCAGTGGCTTTACCTACTCTGATCGTACCTCGTCATCTGTCAGTGTCACTCCAAAATTGTTAAAAGTGTTTTGAGATATTTTTTCTTAATTCTGAGGAACCAACTGGAACATGGCATTGATTTGATTTCCGGAAGGATTTCGACGGCAACATCATCAAGAGTAAGGTGGTTATACTAGGAGTAGCTTATCCGACAGATACGGAACCTATACCAGCCAGCCTTTTTCACTGCTCGCTGATAACGTCCCAATAACCAGACCTTATCTGACAGGTAGCTCTTAAAATTCTCGTATTCAAATGACATTTGTAGTTCACACGGAGCAGTGGTGGTCCTGTGGTAACTAACGGCTGCGACTTAAGAGTTTGTAGGTCGTAAGTTCGAAACCAGACAGATACTTTATTTTTTTTTAATTAATTCACCACCACTGCTCTCAAAACGGTGGTGATGGTGACGGAAACCGGCATGTCCTAGAACCAAAAATTCGAAGATATGTGACATACACCAACCCGTACTGGGCCCGCCTGGTGGATTACGGTCCACTCCCTCTCGCCGAGAAGAGGACCGGGTCCCCGGGTCCCAGAAGAGGGAACATTATAGGCTGGTAATGCTAAATGGCAGTTACCGGAGACGGAGACCATGGTCTAAGCGCGATTCTGATTTATCTATTCTAAATATGATAGATATAGTGTATATCTATCCATAATATGCCATTAACTTATCAAAAATTCGTGGAGATTAATTGGATGAGAAAGCCATTCAAGCAGTATAACCTATCTAAACAATACCTGTGTGTAGCACACTATCAATCATAATCTTGATCCTTTTGAAGGATATTGTTAATCCATTGCTTCATATGTTCGAAAAATTTGTCTTCCCAACATCGTAAACAACGCAATGAAGGTGGTTGAACTGTCAAAATGAAAGCCACACTAATTAATTTCATTGCGGGTCCGTTTTTAAAAATAAATATGACTGTTGCGGTTCGTCTGCTAGACGAATACAAGTAAGTACTTACACCGCAGATTATATTTATATTTTTCTTTTGGAACAGCAGTAATTATCAAAACACGAACTGAAACATTGTATTCTCCAATTTAATGGAATGAGTCCTGTGAATGAACCGACTACATATACAGCATGTGCATACATTATAATATATAACAACCGGCGAGTCATCATCATTGTCGAATACACGTACAAAGGACAATGGGCTCAGTTCGCCTCGTTCTTACATCTGCAGCCACAAACAGGTATACACACCAGCTTACTCATAGTTCCCGAACAAAATGCCGAATAACTTTCCTTTCGAAGAATAATCTCAAAATGAAAACAAATGATGCGATTCTAGAAGATTGCAAATAAGTGTATGGAACCACAACCGTTTCGTAATATCTATACTTAGATACTTACCTACATAAACATTTTCTCCGAAGTCTTCAGTCTGAGTTTTCTTGAGTTTGTGTGTTATTCATAGTAGGTTTGTAAGTGTTCTTTGACAATGTTCTCTGACTGACTTTCAGGGTCTTCGTCGTCCGAAATGAACTCGTACACTCGTGGAGCAACAAACTCACGACTTGAACAAGAAGTATTGAACAAAATATAAGTGAAAAATACTATGAGGTCAGCGCTTTTGGAAGTTCATTTATTTATCATTGTATTCTTTCACTTCGCATATCGGCAAGCGTAGTGTGTATTTCAACTAGTTGGACGGACGCCCTAAAGAAGGTGGCTAGGGTAGACTGGATGCGGAAGGCGGAGGACATGGTGTTGTGGCGCAGTCTGGGAGCGGCCTATGTCCAGCAGTGGACTGCCAGAGGCTGAGCTGATTGAATTATTCTTTCACTTAAGAAAGAAGAACAATCTTACGAGATGAAAATTGGTCAGCAGAAATGACAAAATGAGGATTAGAGCCCCCGCAGACCACAGACTTTTTATCGGCCGATAGTTTGGTCGGGCTCTTAATCAGTACGCAGATGTAAGCAAGTGCGCACACTATGACGATTTGGTATCGGCCGATAAACAAGTTTGATGGGCTTCCCGATTCAATTCAAACTAAACTGTCGGCAAACTATCGGCCGACTGTATAATCAGTATTGGCTCCCTACCACACGCGCACACACGACGTTTTTTTAGTCGGCCGACTAAGCTGATAGTTAGTTCGCTCAGAGTTTTGACAGCGAATGGTCGGCCGCGCGTGTTTTGTAAAATGGCGTCGCCCAATTCTCAGTCGCTTATTTCGGAATCTTCGATAGTAACTTTGATCGAGGAAGTCGAAAAACGCCCTGCACTTTATAAGAAAAACTTAAAAGAGGATAATATAGGATGCACCCAATACTCTCGGGCTCTCTTTTTAATTTTCCTCCTCCGGTGTATGAGAGCAATAATAACAATTCTATACAATGTTTTATTAATTTTCATTGTGCAGTGCGACCACTCTTTTCAACAGTTGGTTAGAAACTAGCAAATAGTCGGCAGACTGTTGGATAGTTTGCGCACTCATCACCGACTGAACTGTTTAGTTGGCTCGGTGTGCGTACTAGCAGACCAACCCGACTAAACTATCGGCCGATAAAAAGTCTGTGGTCTGCGGGGGCTCTATGTTACGTTGTCATCATCATCGTCATACGTCCTCTGTTGGACACAAGCACTTAGACCGAAAATGTTACAGTTGCAATTACAAGCAAAAGAAAAAAATTCAACTATAAATCGTCCACATGAAGAAAAGCAGACTGTTATGCAAATATCTAAAACTGAGTAGAATTATAGAACGAACCCCACTCGTCTGTCTGCAACTATTTTACTGACACAATAATATAACGGAGAATCTATTCTAAAATGTTTTACATTATTACCGGAAACATAGTTGACAATCACACTTTAAATTATACTGTATACCTACTGTTGTCCGATTTTATAGTTTAAAATGAGAAAACTTATAATAACATAGCTAGCAATAGGAATATAAAATTGAGTGATGAACAGATGATCTATACGACAAACCTGACACGTGACACCGTAGCAAAGTGAGTTAATTTTACTGTACTTTGCCTAATGTTTGTGAAATCATAGGATATATTTTGTGAATTTTACAAGTCTGCGGAGACTGCTAAACCCGAATCTATAAGAAACTAACTGACCCGACAGACGTTGCCTGTCCAAACAATACGAGAAGTTCATAAGAAAATTAGATTCTCTTTAGATACCAAGTGGACAATCTTCTTTTTAGTATATTCCTCTAAACTTAGATCGCCGAGTTGCTATGAAATAGTTCCGTAGGTATAACAAACGAAAATTACCAGATATTTTCCCATCCTTTGTGCATAACGAATTTGCCACATTTTAACTAAATAGTGGATATCAAACAACCTTAATATTTAGCGCCATATCAAAATAGTGGCCAAAAAAAGTTGTATACATCAGTGTTTCAAATCCAGTCTACATTCGTCTTTTTAACCTATTCGATTGTGTTCGACTGTATTATATAATGCCGATATATAAATATTTACATAATACAAATTTTTCTTCAAATTGTAGCAAAGCAAACCTTTTACCAATGCCAATGTATGCACACAACAAGATTTGATGTTTCTCAACAAATTATTAATAGATATTATAATTGAAACGAGTTTGTCATTCCAACATGAAATCGTTGATGTTTATGACTGAGTAAAAAATAACATCAATGAGGAAAATGATATGATGAAATGAATTTTACATGAGCGTCTTGATTAACTGTGATAAAAACTTAAAACATTAGAGTGAGTTGCACCAACTAACTATAACGATAACCAATGCCTTGACAGCCGTCAAATCTCCGGTCAAGAGAAATTCGGGTTGAATCTTTTTAACAATATTGTTCCAATTGTTAAAATTACGTCACAAATAACGATAACATTAAGGTGACTACAGGACATAAACGCAAAAACGCAAGTTTTATAATGCCTAAAAGTATATGATCGAGACTACAGTAAACTAAAATCAGAAAAATATATGATATTATTCAGGATATTATGATATATTCCTTTAATCGATTAAAAACCAAAATAAACATGCAATCATTTTCATTTTTGTCAGGTTATTCTACAAGCAACATAATAACGTAATACTTAGTCTTTTATTTTTTTTGTCTAATGAAATCAATAGATTTTTAGTAAAAAGATAATTGTTTCATATTTTGCAATAAATTTCCTGCGTTGTGTCATCGCGCTTCTCTTTCTTTTCTATGCAGTCCGACAGTGACCGCGCTTTAGGTCATGTAAGCCCCTTAACGGCCCGAAATTGAGCGGTTAAGGGGACTACATGGCCTAAAGCGCGGTCACTGTCGCGGTCGGACTGCATAGAAAAGAAAGAAAAGCGCGATGACACAACGCTGGTAATTTATTGCAAAATATGAAGCATTTATTTAATTACAAAAAATCTATAATATTGTTTGGACTAAAAAATTAAAACACTGTTATTTTATTATGTTGCTTGTAAAATAATCTGACAAAAAATCAGAATGATTGTACATATGTATATTAGTATGGTTTTTATTGTAAAAATAAAGTTTATAGAGGTATCTTCATAATTTTTTTCTATCGTATCAAATTAGTTGTATTATGTTTTCAACACACTAATCTAAGCATATATCATGAAGAATATTATATATTTTTTTGATTTTGTTTACTTTAGTCGATTATATACTTTTATTGTTTCTAAAACTTGCGTTTTTTGTGTTTAGGTCCTGTAAGCCCCTTAAGGGCTATAACTTAACGGTTTGTGTCATAATTTTTTTGGAGTTTGGCATTGAATTCCTTTTCAATGTTGTCCCATGCTTGTTTTTTTATTTGTTGTTTTGTGCTAGTCTCGTCTGTTTTTTGCACATCAACAATGTGTTTTTCTGCGAGGATTTGCAAGTAATCTAGTAACTTCTACGTTACTAAAATTAACACTTCAGTGCATTCATTATGATTGTTCCATAACAACAATCGGCCTTTATGGTTTCCACTGCTGAGACACATGCTTCCTCTTGGTTGGAATGGGCCGTAAAGTAACGTAATCCACCACGCGGGCCCAGTATGCTGGTACATGTCACATGTCTTCGAATTTTTGAAGTGAAAACTTCTTTAGCATCGTTGTGATTTGAAATTTTATGAAACGAAAAAGCAACAGTAAAAAGAGACATATAAGATTTAACGTGGGAGAAAATGAGATAGGAAGCATTATACAGTGTTTTTGTTTTTTATTAGTACAAATGACATCACGTTTAATGGATGTGTGGATGTGGATGTGGATGTGGATGTGGATGGATGGATGGATGGATGGATGAATGGATGTATGTATGTTCTTTAGCATCGTTGTGATTTGAAAGTTTATGAAACGAAAAAGCGACAGTAAAAAGAGACATGTAAATTCATAAGATTTAACGTGGGAGAAAATGAGATAGGAAGCATTATACAGTGTTTTTGAAGGTTTCTTCTACCACGTGTGAATTGCACAGATGCTGTTTTTGTTCTAGGACATGCCGGTTTCCTCACGATGTTTTCCTTCAACGTTTTGAGGGCAGTGGTGGCGAAATAATTTACACAAAGTAAAGTGGCTGTCTGGGTTCGAACCTACAAGCTATAATAAGTCGCAGCTGTTACGACGGACGCACCACTGCTCAGCGATAAATCCCATAAAATCAAAAATCACATAGTGTACATAACAAAGCATTTTTATTACTGTAAGTACTTATAATATTAATTTCAACGTCAGTAGGTAATATTTCATCAAAAAAGATGCAGGTTGCTCCACCGATAAAAACGCTCAACATTACATGTGCACAACAGTCAACAGTGCCAACGTCTGCCCACCAAACATTTGCAACAGCGGGGTAATTGCGTAAAGGCTCGTACACACAGGCGCGACGCGTCACGCGACACAAAGGCACCGCAAGTCGCGCAACGAGCGGTGCCTTTGCGTCGCGTGTCGCGTCGCGCCTGTGTGTACGAGCCTTAACGCACTATCAGTAGCAATGGGTTTCATTTTGACAGTTCTCATTGCGCAACATTCTTGAGCAGACAAATTTTTCGAATATATGAAGAAATGGATTAGCAATATCCTTCAAAACAGGCGCGACACGACACGCGACACAAAGGCACCGCAAGTCGCTTAACGAGTGGTGCCTTTGTGTCGCGCGCGATTACCTATATCGCGTGTCGCGCCTGTTTCTAGCCTTTAGATTGTGATTGATAGTGTGTTACGCAATTAGGGTGCTGACTGCGATTCAGCAACCATCTCACCGTGAAAACTTAGGTGAAGTGAGCGTGGAGTGAGCTGTCAATAGAGTCAATTCCTAGCAAAAACAAACTCACTTCACCTAAGGTTACACGGTGAGATTTTCACAGAATCGACCGGCTGAAATTAGATAAGCAGCCGGTCGATTCTGTAAAAATCTCACCGTGAAAACTCACTCCACGCTCACTTCACCTAAGTTTTCACGGTGAGATGATTACAGAATCGCATTGCTGTTACATAGACTCTAGACTCGGGACAAAAGCGGCACATCTGCAAGTCTAAAGTCTATTCAGTAGGTTCACGAAAAACAAGTGAATCATTCGATTCCTTTGAAACTAATCTCATTTTACGTGATTTGGGAAACCTCACTTTTTCATACATTGTTGTCGTTATTTTAAGTACTACAATAGGTAGGTACTTATAATTTCCGCAATGCATCCTAAACCAAGGTTGTTTTGATGACTTTTTGTGTTCATAATTTACCCTGTTCAACTTTATTACGCCTCCACAAGAAGCTTATGAATTATTTATTATCATTTTAGTCTACATATCTTTAGCCCGCTTAGAATTCAACTCAACAAAGAATTCAATAAGTTGTTGATTTTCTTGAACAATAAGAATAGCTTTTGAAAGAAAAACAACTACTTATTGAAAGAGTAAAAAATAGTAATTAAAAAAACTGAAAAACACTACTGCGATAAAAAACATACGTTAAAAAAACTGAAAAGCTATACAGCGTGGCGCTACAATGGTGACATTAATTTAACACACGTGTAGGGCTAGTGCCCTTTAATCATATTAATTTTAGTAGGTTAAAATAACTCGTAAATTGAAAAAAAAATTTTTTCAAACAAACTAAATGATAAAAATGTAACGAAAATTGGGATCACTCTTGCAAAAAATCATTCATGAAGTTACTTACCTACGTTACGCTGGCTTACGTTAACTCGGAGCGGCAACGCGTCGCTTCACGCGCTGCCACTTTTCGCGCTTTAATATCGTATGGACGGTACTGTGATGAACTTGAAAATGCCTAGCGCTCTGGCGGAGGCTAGTTTTGGGTTGGTTTTGGAAATATTGTAGCACATTTTCAGTTAACTGGATTGGGTTTTGTCGTGTAGGTGGTCGATCAGGGCGTTGAGACCTAGGATCCACTGGCCGGTTTTCGCGGATGCGCTGAAGAGCTCCTATAATAGTGCGAGGATTAGTAGGGCATTGTCTTGAACCGCCATATCTCTCGCGATATGTCCTTATGGCAAGAGCGGCATTTTGACGACATTCTCCGTAAATTAGGATCATGTCCGCATATTCAGCTGCTGTGTAGTTCGGATGTGTATTTGCCATCACGATCACAAGTTTACACAAGCACTAATAACACAAATAAAAGCGCCCGTATCGCAAGAGATGTCAACGTACCTACTAAATTAGAAAACGAAAACAAAACAGTCTTTATCGCAGTACCATAATCTAATTACTCATTAGTTCATTACACAAAAATAAATAAATAAAACAATAGGTAAGCGTCTTTTTCGCGGAAACATTCACAAAATTAGTCGACGTAATTATGTGCACTACTGTAAAGAAGTGTGTCAAGGGCACGAGTTAGGCTAGCACTAGATATGCAAAAAAAAAGAATTAGATTTCGCTGCGACGCGACGGGGTGGGGGGAGGGCACGCGTCGCCTGCGCCGCCCGCTCGCCGACAAAGGGATATCACGTTACTTTAAAGTATTGTTTATTTATTTTAATTTCATTGATGCGATGTTATGATCCGTGACCTCGGCAAATGACCGCTGCGCGACAGTTCTTTAAGTACAGGTTGCTCCAAAATGCTATTTTAGAAAACTTTAAATAAATCCGCAAATAAAAGCGTTTAATGGAAACATAATTTCTTCATGAAATGAAAATGTGAAAACGTATATGTGTGTTAAATTAATGTCACCATTGTACCGCCACGCTGTATACAAGCCCATTTTAAATTAAATAAAAGTTGGAAGCAGGCGGCAGCCACAGGCAGCAACCCATTTGAGTTTGAAAATATAAAAATGGAATGGGCACGCCTGCTTCCAACTTTTATTTAATTTAAAATGGGCTTGTAGTTAACTTTTCATTTTTTTTTTTGACTTATGCTTTTTACCGCAGTGGGGTTTTTTTAGTTTTTTAAATTACTTTTTTTCCAGCTTTTTAGTTTACAAATGTGAAAGACTTCTCAGACGATTTAGTTTTGGTCGTGAACCCTCACGACCAAAACCAGGCCTCCGTCACTCCATGTACTTGCGTGCTATAATTACCTACCGCCCGGCCGAGCGGTTTCGGGCCGTTTGCGGACCATATTCAGTGCGGTTTTCGCAAGCGAAGCGCACGCACGTTATTCAATTTTAATCATTGCATTCGTTTGTACGGGTACCTACAATGCCGTCTGGTGCCTTATGTGCAGTAGATGGGTGCAAATCAAGTAAAAGAAGGGATAAACACCTAATATTTTTCCATTTACCTGTCAATGAAGAAAGTTGAGTGATAAATTATTACCATTTTTTGTCGTTTCAAAATTATTACAGTCATCATCAATTTATTAAAAACATATTTTACCTTTATACGATACAATTTTAAACTACCGAACATATTCACAGTTCTCAATAAAATAGACACAAATAGTTATGTTAATTTAATTTTATCGAAGAGGCAGCCCTGCGATTGCTGTGGGATCGCGCGGTGCGAAGCAATCACAACTGTACGCTTGAGCATTTAGGCACATTATAGCATGCAGCGGTTACTGACGCGACGGAGTAGGCTATTATAGCAATAGGTATTGGAAATTTTCTATTGAGTGAAGTATCTGTTACGTAGTAACTATTTAGTAATCTGTGCCAAAACTAAATCGTCTGAGAAGTCTTGGATCTAGTGCATAAATTTTATTGTTACTTGTATTTTTTTATAATTTGTCACTTCGTATTAAGGCTCCTTCAAACAGGCGCGACACGACACGCGACACAAAGGCACCGCATGTCGCGCAACGACCGGTGCCTTTGTGTCGCGCGCGATTCGTGTCGCGCGTCGCGCCTGTTTGCAGGAGCCTTTACTTTTAACCATACTCTCGTAAGTTCTATATATTTTTATAATCACCTTTTAAAACCCTTCATTTTGATATCCCACTCCATGGTTTTAGAAGAAAAAAAAAAGCGAACTCCACATTGTGGCACCCCAAATCCCCCCCCCCCCCATTTTACTTTGTTTTTATTTTAATATCAACCAGTGACACTCGCGCTACCAAGACAAATCTAAATACGTATAATTTATCCAAATCCGTTCATTCGTTTAGGAGTTTTTACGAGGTAACAAAAAAACGGGCATACATATACAGGTCAAACACATAACCCTCCTTTTGGGCTTCGCCGCAGTCGGGTAAAAAAGATGCGTTTCAGATGCCATGTTACGTGCATTCTATCAGCTCAGCCTATCGCAATTCACTGCTGGACATAGGCCTCTCCTAGGCAGCACCACAAGACCCTGTCCATCACCTGTCATCCGGAAAAGAATCGACATAGCTTGCAGAGTAAGCAAACTGAAATGGCACTGGGCTGGCCATGTTTGTCGAAGGACCGATGGCCGGTGGAGCAGACGAGTCCTGGAGTGGAGACCGCGTATCGACAAGCGTAGTGTGGGTCGCCCTCCAGCTAGATGGACCAACGACGTTAAGAAGGTGGCTGGAACAGATTGTTACCTGCGTTACAATAATAAATAACTACCATGTGTTCGAAAGTCCGTGGTCGTATGGCCAGTGGAAAATATCACTTAGGTAATGAATCATAATGTTTATGACACAGTCAGCATTGTTGTACTGATCCTTAGATCTCGTCATTGGATAAAACATAGTCACGAATAGTGTATGAAATGTTTTACCACTTAAGAGGAAATGCGGTCGGAGAGACTTTTTGAAAAAGTCATAATTCGAGGTCCTATTTTCTCTACTAATAATGGAACAATTTAAAAGATATTTCATAAACAGAATAAGAATTATACTGTGTAGGGACTGTGTATGTTTTCCTTTTTGATGATACATTATTTTTATAAGCACTAGAACCTTCAATAAATGCTCAAAATTGCCGCTGTCAACAGAGGCCTAGTGTACAAAATTGACAACTATTAATGAAAAAAGAAAAACATAGGGACAGTATAGATCCTTCTTAGGCTGCCTTTCCAACAGAGATGACAGTTTTACACACATCCTTCGCTACGCATCCTTGCTCATCTCTGGTGGAAAGGCCGCCTTATTCTGTGTATGAAATATCTTTTAAATTGTTCCATTATTGGAGGAGAAAATAGGCGAGCCAAACCTCGAATTATGACTTTTCACAGGCTTTTTCAAAAAGTCTCTCCGACCGCATTTCCTCTTGAGTTACGATTCACCATTATCCCCTAATAAGGCAGAAACAGAAATTTTGCTAGATTAATCTGAACCTTGTGGTGTGCACGAGAACATTTTGTTGTGCTTTGAAATATATTTAACTAGCTTCTGCCTGCGACTTCGTCCGCGTGAAATTTCACCCTCCCCCATTCACCCTTTTAGGGGTGGAATTTTGAGAAACCCTTCCTTAGTGGATACCTACTCTTCAAAAAGAACACACCCTCGAAATTTCATATCTCTAGGACCAGCGGTTTAGGCTGTGCGTTAATATATCAGTCGGTCAGGACTTTGAATTTGATATACAGGGTTATTGATAAAACATTAACGACCTCTTAAGAGGTCATTGTACTCATTATTATGGACAACTTTTACTATGGGACCACACCTGAAATCTAAACTCTAATATAAACTTAGGGCTCTAAAAGCGATCATCTTCACATAATGTGCACTTGCTATTTCTCGGTATGTGGTCGTTGATAATGTTGATCGGGAGAGGTCTGGAATTATACAAAAAAGTAAAGTACTACTGCTAGTCTGGTCAAACAAGTCAAAACAGAATCGAAACATAAAAGCATTCAATTTTAAATCATAATAAAAGTAATATATACTTGGACAAAAGTTCAATTAAAACCGTATATTGAAGTGATTATATACTTACTTCATATCGATTTTACATCCATTTTACGATCTAGAATACAGTTATTCGACAAATTTTCTTTCGATGAAGCTGTCTTAATATTTCTCAAAGCTAAAATTACTTTTGAACGCATTTATTATTGAAATATTAATGTCAAAGCAGTCTGACTGGTTCTCAAGGATTATCAATAATGTTTAACATATCGTGTGATATGTTAAAGACTCTATAACGACTTTAGAAACTGGATTAGAAGATAGGGTAAACAGTACAATGATTGGCGTTCTAAGATAATCTTCAACATAAATATGTAGTGACTTCTATGTTATAATAATATTTTTATATATCTAATGTTTACCAGATCTAAGGTATATAAACGTAAATTATAATAAAACACATGGGTATTTAAAAAAATAGGTACAGTCTTAAAATTATGTCCTCTTTATTGATAATTTTTCATAGATACATCTCATACATCTACCAACCCGCACTGGGCCCGCCTGGTAGATTACAGCCCACTCTATCTCGAAGAGAGGAGGCCTGTGGGCCCTGTGGCCCAGCAGTGGGAACATTATAGGCTGATTATATATTATATTATTATTATATTATATATATTATTATATTATATTAAATAATTCATAAAATGGAATCATGTGGATGACAAGACGTGTCATCTAGTAAAACTTCGTAATTTGTTTGTTTACTTGAGTTATGTAAATGTTGCGTGTATTTAGTTAGGTATACTATTAAGCCAACTTGCCGCATAAGATGTTAATTAAATGGCAAATAATGAATACACTCGTGTTAGTCATCTGATTTTCCTGCAATCCTAATTGTCTGGGTATTTGTTAAGTTTATAAGGAAATAACAAGACGTATTTTTTAATTTAAAGTTCATAAATCATCGGGAACTCTTTTATATTAGCAGAGACCATACAATATACAACCAGTTGAATACATTATTCAAGAATACTTTCAAGAAGTTACGATTTAAAGACATACAAATCATAATAATGTAGTTGCTAGTGCCCTGGTCTACTTACACAGTTTGTTTATTAAATATTCTTGTTTTACTTGATTGTCAATAAGCATGCTTGATTAATAAAACTTTATTATGTATTTAACTTTATTATTTAACTTTAGCATTTATACACTTGAAAGTAATTGGAATTAAAAATATAATCGTGTAGGTATCCATTGTAGAACAAAAGAAGGTTGGTCGATCGCGGTCTCGCTCGTCTCGTAGGCAGAGAAGTACATAGTATTATTTGACACAAATTATATAGTATGCTACTACTACACAGGCTGGTGGTAAAGATAAACCGATTTTGTCGTGTTGTCGTGCTGTAGTGGTGTCGATGGTAAATTGTTTGAACAGCAGACCGACTGACATGAAGTTGTGCATTTTGTTTCGGTGACTGAGCTCAGACTGAAGCTCAGGCTTGCGCGGCTACTTGGGGTCAGAATGGATTAAAAATAAGGAAAAACAATTTCGATGATCTTTTTATGCAAAACAAAGCAATTAACGAAATAACTATTGATTTAAAGATGCTTTAATCAAAGCTTGTTGCTTCTTTAAGAGCGACCACACTCCGATTTTCTTCTCTTTTTCAAATTCTTGAATTAAAATTTGGAACAATGATGATACCAAAATGATGGCCAGTATGTGAGCTTTAAGACTGCATAAAAACTTTCTCTCTGACTTATCAGTATATGTATAAACATAAAAATGCACAATGGTTCGATTAGGAGTCCTTGTCCGGAAGTGTGTTGCGGTATCTACAACGCCACGTCATGCGAACAACGCGTCATTCTGACGTCACGCAAAATCCTGCATCTCGCAAGCAGAGTTTACCGCGCAACTAGCAAAGATACAACGGCTGAACGGCCCGACATGTATCATCGGGCAGTTGCCCGCCAGACACAACACCAGTCTGGTCGGAGGTTCCTCCCTTTTCTATAGAGGATGAGTGAGCTTTACACCCTGTCCTTCATACCTCTATAAGTGTGTTATAGTTAGCTCGTAGGTAATGTCCCAAAAATTAAAATGAATGAAAATGTCATGTGTGTATGCAGCATGCTGTGCAAAAGACCTCCTTCCATTCTTTCCATCGATCGGTATTCTGCGCTACTTCTTGCCAATGCTCAAGGAAGACATCAAGTGGGTTCGTCTCTACTCTCACCGATCCCGACTCTATACGATTCAAATTCAATTTAAACGTAGACTTCACTTTCTCGATATTACACACAGTTGCCACTAAACTTATTTCAATGTTATTTTGGTCTTCTGAATTTTGATCTAAAATATTTCTGCCAAGCAATTATTCTCAAACTTTGCTTATTGCTTTCTGATTTATAAATAAATACCTATCATAATCATAATGGTCGATCTCTAAATTAAAATGCTACACGTCTCCATCACGATTGTTCTTGTCTAATGCAACGTGCTATCGCTTTATCGCTTATTGCTGAGACCTGTGAGGAAAATCATTTTCCTTAAGACCTACCGGGTTCGCAGTGCGCAATTCTAAGTACCTACTCCGTTGCACAAATTTGATTGACGTGTGCCTTTAGAAAAGGGAAATCGCGAACTAAAATCACGGACACGACACGCACTTAGTAGTACCACATCAAGGTTT
Source organism: Luperina nickerlii (assembly GCA_963855955.1). Classification (NCBI taxonomy): domain Eukaryota; kingdom Metazoa; phylum Arthropoda; class Insecta; order Lepidoptera; family Noctuidae; genus Luperina; species Luperina nickerlii. Next base: position 9,636,483 of record OY979662.1, read on the forward strand.
TTAAATTATTGATTTTGCCTGGGAAAAATGCCTTGGATTCTATTGTAAGAAATATAACACTTTCCGTATTACATTTTTTGTACATCTCCACCCTTCCTTATCCGTGTTTAATTGGTTTATAAAACATTGAATTTGATAGGTACTTACCGATGTTTTTTGTAAATGGATAATCTTTCATGAAGTCTTAATTTCCGTCTATTATTTGTTTGTCAACCTACTCAACCTTCAGTCATACTTATTAAATCCGCATGCTATCATCATAGTCTCGAAGGCTTTTCGCCAAACGTGACGGGGTCACTGCGCCGTTTAAACTCCACGATTACTAGTTGTTTTAATTTTTCCCATCACGATTAAGATAATAGCAGCCACTATTAAGGTCTTTCTTTAAAGTGTACAATTCATTCGGTATTATGATAATTTTGTCAAGACTGTTGGGTTCGGCTGCCAGTTTCACTACATTGCGAGGCGCTAAATTTTATATAAATATCGAATAAATATTAGGGTATTCAAAAATGTTGTAAAAAAGTAACCAGTCAGCAAGCTGGTAGTGTGCCTGACTATCCAAGAAGCGGCGGGCGTAGATACATTCTTCAGGCGTACACAGTTGCTACTGCATGCCAACTCTAATGTGACGCGGAGACACACGGTGCCTCCCGGTTGTAACTTCTAATCAATATGTGTTTCGCCAACAGGGTATTCGAGAAAGTCCGTCAGTATTTCGGTGCACAAAGCGAGTCGATCCCCATGTCGTTCGTGCTGGGCTTCTACGTGAGCCTCGTGGTGAAGAGGTGGTGGGAACAGTACAAACTCCTGCCCTGGCCGGACACGCTGGCCCTCTTCATATCGGCGGGGATACCTGGAGCGGTTAGTAAAGTAAAGACAAGTATTACATTTATTTAACTATCTAATCTTTTCATTCTTCGAAACGTCTTTCGTCATCATCACTAATTTTGCCTCAGCGAAATCAACATTTTCTACCTACATTATGCGATTGAGAGTTGCAATAAAAGCGAATTTCTGTGTACGTGTTTGTGTTTACGTAACTACAATTTGATAACGTGCATGAATTGGTTTCGTTTCTGTTGGCAGAACGAATGGTAGATTTTCTTTAGTAAATAATGTTAGTACTAACCGCGTAAGCGCTTGCGTTCATAATAAGAAGGGTTTCTTATTATGAACGCAAGCGCTTTTTGCCACCTTAGATTTTTCGGCAGCAACGATTTTGACATTGTGCGCTTTTTTGTTTGTGTAGGCATATCAGTACTTCGACGCAAATATATAACATTTACGTATTAGATTATATTTAACTGCGATATTATATTTTGCCGTAATTGTATAATTGAGCCATTTATTTAGTTGTAGGTACTGATTTCTCATTAAATGTAATGTCGAAGTTTTTTTTTTAAGTATACGTATACAATCGTTTTGTATTTATTGTTTTACTAGGTACCACTTAATTAAACAGCCGCAATATGTTTAGTATTAACAGAAGCGTGGGGGTTTTTATTATCATTATTACATTAACTCCATCAGCATATTTTGAATACAATAATTGTGCACCCGCACCACGAATCTCACCAATCTGAGTCAGTCGTTTCCTCATACAATTTGCTATGTTGAAACATTGATTAAGTACAGTTTCGCTAGCTCCGTAACCGCCGGCTATGACTAGCATGATAACCTATTACTTACTATTCAATTTCATGCGACTTTACTCACTTTTTTCTATGGTTAATAACTCGATGTTTTGTTGTGCTCATTATACCCTTGCGAATTCCACTATGAGAACTGTTTAAAATCTTCCAGTTGATATTTTAGGTGTCTCTACATTGAGCAGATTTTCCCAGCTATTGAAAACAGTCGGGAAGCAACTACAAGGTAATGTATGTTAATGATGGAGTTAATAAAATGTTTTTTATTGTGTTGTTGTAATGTTATTACTGTAGCAATGAATGAAGTTTGTTAAGCATCGGTAGTGTCTGACGCACGCTTGTGCTTAACTAATTTCGCTTCATGTTTAACCAACAGTTGTCTGCAACAATAACAAACCAATTAATGCTATGCTAGCGAATCGTTTTTTACTTTTAAATAATCTTGTCCCTTCAATCAAGGTGCCGTTATATTCCCGCATCGCTATTCATAGAAAATCATAACAACTCACGTAACAAAACTTTAGATTATGATGTTTCTCTTCGATATGGAAAACGTATCCTTCTAATAGAGGTCGCTTCAAACATGTCCACATTGACATCATCAGCACATTTGCAGGGACTGCCGATATTGTTTGACAGCAATTGATAGAATTACTAGATGGTCCTTCAAGGTGCCGTCATATTCCCGCATCGCTATTCATAGAAAATCATAACAACTCACGTAACAAAACTTTAGATTATGATGTTTCTCTTCGATATGGAAAACGTATCCTTCTAATAGAGGTCGCTTCAAACATGTCCACATTGACATCATCAGCACATTTGCAGCGACTGCCGATATTGTTCGACAGCAATTGATAGAATTACTAGATGGTCTGAGGTCTGGCCAATGCGGACTATCACTGTGGAGGAGGTATCAGAAACCTTTACTCGATAATGGGTGGCCCGAATCGGTGTACCGTCAGTCATTACGACAGACCAAGGCATTCAATTTGAGTCATTCTTTCGCCGAATGACGACACATTTCGCCACTAAGCAAATTAGAACAACAGCATACCATCCCTGCACCAATGGTATGATTGAGCGTGTTCATCGCCAACTCAAGCCTGCTCTGATGTGCCGCCAAGATTCTTGGGTACGTGCACCGCCTTTCGTCCTTCTTGGCATGCGATCCGCTTTCAAAGAAGACCTGAAAGCTACAGCTGCTGAATTGCTTTACGGAGAAACACTTCGGTTGCCCGGCGAAATGCTTGTCCCAGTTTCTGAAACTGACACTACGAACAATCCTGCAGATTTTGTCGTACAACTTCGACGTAAAATGTCGACTGTACGAGCAGTCCCTGCATCTCGTCACACTCAACCATCATCTTCCATCTTCAAAGATCTCTCGTCAGCAACTCACGTTTTTTTTCGTGACGATACAGTCAGACGCCCCTTACAACCACCATATACATTATACAGGTCCAATATACCAAGTCATTGATCGCGCCAGCGATGGCAAAACAATGACTGGTCATCAAGGGTAAAAACGTCGCTGTAAGCATTGATCGCAACCCACTGAGACATCCACACCAAAACCAAAACAGCCAGATTCATCTTTAAACGCAGACACCAATCCAACAGCAACTACAAAACTGCCATATACCACTCGGTATAAAATTCAAGGATTTCTCCGATTTCTGTTAAATCAGCTCATCCTTCTCCGTGGGGAGGGTGGTGTGGCGTCACGTATTGTTCATTTGTGAACGCACCTTAGGATATGTGGCTTCGCCTGTATTGTTTTAGAGAAGTTTTTATAAGTTCATCAGAAACGCACCCCTGTATCTACGATCCGGGGCGCTAACCATAGCGTTCCTTAGGTAGCAGTTCCCTCTCTTGCTTGCCAACCGTCACGGGGCACGGACTAGATTAGTTCGTTTTGTCGCTACTAGTTTTAATTAGTTATATTATGTGTTAAATTAAGTGTATCTTAACTGTGAATTTATAATACGTGTGGCAATTACAATATTAACTGCAACTTAGAGTTTCACTTCTGATCTTCGAGTACAACTTCACCTCCAATACGTGTAAGAGGAGACAGGTAGACAACCTTCCACCATGTCTCCAAAAGGTCAAACCCATAGAGGTCAACCCAATTGATAGTAGTCAGACTAGCACTAGCTAGATTAATCAAAATATCAACAGGTCAACTATAAATCAATCTAAATAGTTATATCTTCATATTGTGCGCATTGACAGTCGTCACAGGCTGTAGTCGATACTTCATCCTCGTTACCTACTTATTAATTTGCGATTGTTCCTATTTATTGACGAAGCATTTTAATTGGATTCTTAGCGCCGAAGGTTCGTGTCTATATTTTTATTCGCTAATGTTTTAACCTTGACCACAATGCTACTCTACACTGTTAGGCTTCGTACACATCTAGCTGATTGTTTTTATTTTTTTTTATATGTGTGGATGCGTGCTTTGTTTCTTCTCAAAAAAATATCACAGTTTTTATTATTTGAAGCCTTCTGCCGTATATTGCCAGTCTTTATACCTTTAATAGTTATTATTTAATGAAAACAAAAAGCCGTATAACTAATGTGTATTGTGTTTAAAACAAAAAGGTAGTTGTCAGGCGAGGACGTTTCATACAAAGCGTGCCATTTTGCTTCACGGCATATTTTTACCAGAAACAACTCGTCGAAACAATATGTTTTTCTTGTCAAATTTAGCAATTGTTTTCTTTGGCTATTATAACTGAGATTTAAATGAACCATGTATTGTCAAGGTGCGTTTAATATTGTTATTTAATGGTAATTTAATAACATTTTATGTATTTAAAAAGTTATTTAAACTTAACAAAAATAAAACATTTTATAAATAGTAGGTAGCCCACCAGACACAAGGCGATCATTCAATCTACCAGTGCTACCAATGAGGTCCTCCGGTCTTTGTCAGATACAGGATTCTTCAAGTTACCCGAGATACGCTACCTAGTTAGGTCCTTAGGTCTTTGTCAGACACAGGATGATCCTTCAAGTTACCGGTTCTACGTTACTTAGTCAGGTCTTTGTCAGACACAGAGTGATCCTTCAAGTTACCGGTTCTACGTTACTTAGTCAGGTCTTTGTCAGACACAGAATGATCCTTCAAGTTATCGGTGCTACGGTGCGGTGGTCTTTGTTAGACATAAGGCGATCCTTTAAGTTACCGGTGCTACGCTACTAGTCAGATCCTGCGGTCTTTGTCAGACACAGGATGATCCATGAAGTTACCGGTTCTACGTTACTTAGTCAGGTCTTTGTCAGACACAGAATGATCCTTCAAGTTACCGGTTCTAAGTTACTTAGTCAGGTCTTTGTCAGACACAGAATGATCCTTCAAGTTATCGGTGCTACGGTGCGGTGGTCTTTGTTAGACATAAGGCGATCCTTTAAGTTACCGGTGCTACGCTACTAGTCAGATCCTGCGGTCTTTGTCAGACACAGGATGATCCATGAAGTTACCGGATCTACGCTACCTACTCAGGTCTTCAGGTCTTTGTCAGGTGGCCACAGTTAGTGTTTCGGTTTTATTTTTAACGTAGTCATTTAGACTTTAGATTTGCCTGAGAAAGTGAGGACCTAAGCATATACTGACATCCCTACTCTTACAGTAGACGAAGGAGGTGGATGAAGAACCAATTTTTCTATGGCTATTTGTAGGCTAGGAAGCGCTATAGAACATCGGATCTTCATTGCCATTTCAATAACTTAAAGGCGGTTGATGGTAGCATCTTTGTCTAATGTACATTTCGGTCGATCTTCTTCTTTCATATGAAATATATGAAAGATTAGGTCCGAGATCGACATACCCTGCCGTTTGTTGATAAAATATCCCGTAGAACTACCAAGCGATCCTATAGTACCACGGGAAGTTTTTTTTACCCATGTTACACTCTTAGTCGACATTTCATAGTTTGAGTACGCACGTACAAGGTTACGTCGTCGACCTATGCAACGCTGCACTCACCTAGTTCGTCTGAGTTATAACAGATGGCGTTACTTTTGCTTGTATGAAGAACGTCTATGTAAAATGTTCAGATGGGCGTATCCTTACTTTTGAAATCATTGATGGGACCAAACCTGAAATCGCGAAAAAAAATCAGCTCTTAAGAGGTTGTTAATGTTTTACCAATAACCCTGTATATCGACAGAAAACTGAATCGAAACCGACCCGTATTAACTTTAAATCAGCATGTTACAGGCTATATTGTACCAACATTTCAGACAAATTCACCGAACGGCTTTATCCTAACATTTTGTGCGGGGTTCTTTCTAAATAGAAAAATCTAAGTGAGAAGTGTCAAAGAGACAGGTGTATGTTTTTTATCACATTTTATTGTGAGTCAGTATAAGTCAGTTGCATGCCGATATCCTTTCAACTCCGAATACCAGACTCTCAAAATCCCATCTTGTTAAAATATCAGATTCTCAATATATCAGATTTCAGGCAGTCGAAATAAAAATATAATAATATTATAAGAAAAACCTAGCTAGTTTTTGCAGCATATTGCATATTGCACATTTTGTAATAAAATACTGTTTGGTTTTCTTATAAATATTACCTATTTTGTTTCATTGAAATTGTCATGACGTTGAAAAGCCTTCTCCTTAGTTTTGTACATTTTATTTATTTCATTATTAAACAATCAAAGTGATATGATAAATCAGAAAGGCAAACTAGAGTTACTGCACGCAGGTTTCATTTCACTTTCATCATTTCAAAATCAAACACCTGGGGCTTGTAGCTGTGTAGTGGCTGCTGGAATTTTACAACACAGGTCTGGCCACCGCGAAAATTTCCAAACTGTTTTAGAAAAACGAACATCGTATCCTCCCATATTTGTCAATTCTTTTAGCTAATGAATATAATATAATAAAGCTTCTAAATAAATAATGTAAAAACAATGTCGATATCAACGTCGCAAAAATGAGTTGAGCATACTCTTGTATTTTTATGAGGTTTGAAATAAGGTTCTTTCGTTGTTCCCTAATAATGCGACTCCAAATCTATACACGTTGAATCATTTGGAAATCTGTAATTTAAAAATTATTTGTATCGTAATGCGTTATCGCATAATGTATACTTAAACATCGTTTATATGTCTTCTCCTAATTTGGTACCAAAATTCAAAATTATTTACATTCTCTTATCATCTTAAGACAAAAATAAAACAGAAATAAAAAAATGACGTCTGTACAAGGTTACTTTGTTCACTTCGAGGAGCCATTGGTCACACAATGGCCGCCATTGTAAAATAATTATCGCTTTATATAAAAATGTGTTTATTTAATAATTTAATTGCAACAAAAATAATGTAAGGTTACATTCCGATGATACGATATCCCATGTTTCTTTTTAATCTTTGTATCGTAATTTTTGCAGCCTTTTACCACGCAACTAGGCATTTTTATGACAGGCAAATATACGTTCTCTCTCTCGCGCGGACCACTGTCAACTGAGTCGCGTTGGCCCTAAAACCGTCATTTTAGGGCCAGCGCGCTGGTGCCATTTAGTCGCGCGGTTAGCCCGGTCCTTACGCTAGTAATATATAAGTCAATGGGTCCCATAGTAAAAGTTTTAATAATGATGAGTACAATGACCTCTTAAGAAGTTCTTAATGTTTTACCAATAACCCTGTATATGTATAACCCTACACATGTTTGATCTAATAAAGATTATTATTATTATTATTCTATCTATGTATTTACTGGATCGCTTGGTAGTTCTACGGGATTTTTTTTACCACTACTACTACTGGTAGTACCACGGGCAACAGACGTACAAGTACAATGCGTGCCACGAAAGATGAGACTTGACACACCACGTGGTTTTACACGTGATACACGATTTTTTAATTTTTTTTTATTAGATTTATTCGCTGGTACACGATTTTAGGTATCTTTAGCGGTATGAGGTCTGAGTGCGGGACGGGACCGGTCGTCATAGGGGCGGCGGAAAGAGCGGGGGAGGCGGGGTCAAGTCTCATCTTTCGTGGCACGCATTGTACTCTGCATTGATTTACATGTTTCTTATCGCATTTTTTTCCATTTAATTTACCATGGATTCCTTTTCCTTATTAAGATTTTTCTGTTTCATACATATTCACTTATAAGTTATTGTAACAATCGTAAAGTTTTTGCGTCATAAACTTTCGTTTTGTGAGCGATGTTAACGTCACATGTGCAGCCTTACTTATCATTAAAATGCAGGCAAAGCTTGTTTATATGTAATGTGATTCATAAAATAATCTAGCCTAAGCTCTACCACGTGTGATAAAATGAATGTTGTGTACGTGTGTGTTTGTGGAGTAAAATACAAAGACATTTTAGTTAAATCAAAAGAAGATGCATTTACAGAAGTCGTTTTTTCTTCGGTCATTAGATGGCAGGACGAAGTACTTTGATATCTTGTATACGAATTGGCAAAAAGTACCCGGCATAGAATGTTATAGAATCGTGACCTGTCGAAAGACTAGTGGGAGGCCTTTGTCCAGCCGTGGGACAGTAGTTACGGGCTTGTAACAAGGTAACTTTGATTATGTTCAGTTCTTACATTACATAAGGCTGAATTCACCAAAGTCAGATAATTTATTTATTTATTTGGTTCACCAACAATTGTATACACTATTTTAAGCAATTTAAACAAAAGCAACAAATCGGAGTAAAGGGTAACAATCACTTATAGGTAAACTCGGCATGCACACAAATAGTTGTAACTAACAAAAATAGAAATAAAAGACTGTGTGAATGTGTTTTTGTGTGCGTGTGTGTATGCATGTTTGTGTAAGTTGCACTGATTAAAACTTAATAAATTAGTTAAATTAAAACAAACATATAAAAAAGAAATCAAACAGACAAAACTAATAATAATATCTTTTATCCGTGGAATAAAATTAATGTCTGACATGACAGTTCTGGTATGGAGCAACTGTCAGGAATTCAAAATTTAATCTAGATATAAAAGTTTGGTGGAATTGAATTGTTCTTAAGTAACTTTTTAGACCTTAATTTAATGAGAATTAGTATTTATTTGTCATTTTCTACTTTTTTTTTTCAAATTATTATTATCTAGATATTATTTTGTTAAATATACAATTAACTTATTTTATTACAAACTATTTACACTGGATACTAAATTAAATGACTAACTAACTTACTATACAAATAAAAACAAAAATAAAGGCCAAATCAGGCGTCGAAGTAGGTACTCGTCCGCATCGCTGTCATCCGGAAACGTGCCCAGAAGACTGGCAGCATTGCCACGTTGAATGGCAATGCTAATTCTTTGGCCAAAGAACGACCCAGCCCTCTGGTCACGTGAAGCGTCGATCAGTCGGCGAGAAATTTTAGACCTTTGTATTCTGCTTATGCGTATGAAGTTTCATTAAAATCAAATTCATTAATTTCGAAAAACAAGGGCTTGAAAGTTTGTATGGCATTTCATACAAACTTTCGGCGGCTTACATTGTCCTTTTTTGTTGGTGATCTTTCGTCTTCTGCAAGTTCATTCAAGAATAATAGTGGGAAAAGTACTTGTAAAAACCGTGCTAATCCGTAATACCATGCTGTCTGTTCTGTACCTACCTGGTTTCATTATTTGATCACAATCTTTGTCTATTGTTTCTTTAATATACATCATAAGAAGGTCGAGCGTCCCGCAGTTATTTCTGTTGTTAGGATTTTCCATAGTGTGTTATAAACATATTACAACTAATTTTATAGGTACGATAGAAAAAAATCATGAAGATACCTTAAAAACTTTCTTTTTACAATAAAAACCATACTTACATACAATCATTCTGATTTATTGTCAGATTCATAGATATGTTTTTTACATTTCTGTGGTCAGATTATTCTACAAACAACATACTAAAGCTACTTTAATTTTTTAGTCCAAAAATTAGTTTTTTTTGTAAATAGATAGTTGCTTCATATTTTGCAATAAATTACCAGCGTTGTGTCATCGGGCTTCTCTTTTTTTTCTATGCAGTCCAACAGTGACCGCGCTTTCCAAGGCACGGAGAGGCTTCAATATGTAATGGATGGTCACCCACCCACGGCCCGACCGCAGCAAGCACAGTTTAACCTTCGATCGATCCGTGCGGCTCTCATTATTTAGCCTCGAGTTTTTCATATGCATAAGGAAAATAATATTAAAAACCGACATCTACTTTTAGTATCTAAGTAGGTAGATAAAGTACGACTATTGACGTGATCTTAAACATACAGTACAGATAGCTCTTAAAAGTGCAAGTTATGTAACTCCACAGTCGCCACGTTTTAACGTTATTTTATTAATTCATGTTATCCGAGGAAGTGGCACGAAGGTTGTGACGCAAAGTTGATAAATATCTGCGGTATTTTCACGGCGCGAAAAGAAACAATGAATCTCGGGTATCAAACATCCGTATACGACACAGAGTGACCAACTTTGGAACCAATCGCGTACCTGCTGCCGTACTGTGCCTACCTCATCGTTTGTATGTCCGACGACGACACAGCGAATTTATAGCACAGTCATTTTTGCACCCAGTAGCAATTTTGTTGTGTGTAATACGTTACATTTCCGGGATTAGACATCGAAAACCAATGTTCTAACACCGACAGTTTAACAACAAGCGAGTTTCATTGTGTTGTTACATCGCCGCCGCACCGTCGCGTGCCTTATTTATGTGGGCTGCGTTATGTAATAACCAATAACTGTGCTGTAGGTACCGTGGGCTTAAATCTTTATTCTAATTTCATGTTATTTACCTTATTATGACTTATTTTTGGTTTTAATGAAGTTCTTTTGAAATTGAGCCCTAACGTTTGTAGCGTTTGTACAGAACTTTAATCATTGCTGCGGCTTTGCCTAGTTTTCTAAGTGAAATTCTTTTAAAGATATTGCAGGCTGTCGTAATGTCATTTAAATCACGATTTGCTATAAATCTTAATCTGTCTGCGTAAGACTAGGTAGGTACTAGGTAAGAGTAGGTAGGTAATTGTTGACTAAGCGATCGGTAGGTAATAATTATCTACAAAGGCGTATTTTCATCTTATTCTAAAGTAAATTTCCTTAGCTACAGGCCTGTATAAACACAATAGGTATACGTAATGCGAAGCATAAAAGAAACGAAATCGGTCAAGTGCGTGTCGGATAGCGCGTAACACACACATTTCTTTTCATGCTTCAGGCTGTACAATCAACTGTGTGTCCAGTGGCGGACTAACAGGGGGGCGGAAGGGGCGGCCCGCCCAGGGCCTCCGGTCTTGGGGGCCCCCAAATGCCTCCGCGTTCCCCTGATAAAATCCTAAACAAGACTTTAAAAATGTGCTTAGTACCTACATAATTTAATCAAGATCAAAACACTACAGCCATCTAGACTTTTTACGTGGTACCTACTAATATTCTTTTAACATGCTGAACGCGTCCAATATGCTGGGAGAACTCCCGTCTTTGTAGCGGGTACTTCCCCAGGAATCCCTGAATGAATGAAGTGCAAATAATTCACTCGTGTACACCTATATTTACATTCACTACATTCTATTTACGTCGAAAAATAAACATAGGCCTCATTTAACAAATACTTATTGAATTTCATTACGTTGATATTTAATAGTTTATTAGTGTGTACTCAGTGCCGTATTATCCATAAGGCGCTTTAGACCAGTGCCTAGGGGCCCACTATGACCAGGGGCCCAGCACTCCCGATTAAAAAATGAAAAAACAAAAAGGGGATTGTGTGGTTTTATGAAACCACGGTAAAAGTGAAACTTTTGTCACATTATAAGGTAAAAGCCAAATTGCGTTGTTGTGGTATGAAAAAGGGGGGGCCCAAAACGAGCTGTGCCTAGGGGCCCCGAGATGGTTAATCCGGCCCTGTGTGTACTGATATTTTCGCGAACAGATAAGCCTTTTTTCAAACTGTAAAATATTAAACGCGATCTTATCCGTTCAAAGTAATTTCATTAAAAAGTGTAATAGTGTTTTTGATTTATGTTGCGGTATAAAAGTAAATGAGTTCAGAGTTGAGTTAGTGCATTTTCGAATAGTTATTTGAAAAAAGTAAGTAATTCTTCGTATAATTTAGCCTAGCAATTATAATCCGTAGTTTCTAGTCAATATGCACCTACGAGTACATTGGTCCTTATTTTATTTGTAGTGCACGTTTATTAGGGACTAATATCTGCCCGCGACTTCGTCCGCGTAACATTTCTTGTTACTCCGACCCACCCCGTCGCATCACTTATTTATACATACAAATGTGAACTGAATAAAAAGCTTGTAAAACTACATTTTTTTTAAAGCTGGGGGGCCTCATTCAACTTTGCCGCCCCGGGCCTCTGACGGGCTTAGTCCGCCACTGTGTGTGTCTATGGAAACGGTTCGACTCTGATAGCGCAGCACCTTTATTTCGTAGTGCAGTAAACGCTATTTTCATAGTTCGTGAGGTTGACTGTACGAGAGGTCGGTCGTCCATGTTTTATTATTTTTAACGTATGATAGTATCACGTTCGACAATGTTTTGAAATACATAAGTAGTCGGACACATAACCATGAATTTCGCCGGCGGGTAATTGATATAACTTTGGTCAGTTTAAGAGCCGTTCTGCACTGCATTCGATCCGAATCCTTGAAATATTGTAGCCATAGTACTATTTGTATGGGGGTTGCGCATTGGATCCGAATTCTGTCTGAATTTAGAACATTCTCAATTCGTTTAGAACTCGGATCTTGAATTGGGATTCAAATTGGATGCAGCACGAAAACGCTCTAACGGTGTCCTGTCCCAACAAGGTGTACTTATACCTAATTAATAAAATAATAGAAAACCTGAAAAGGGGTTGTTGTAAACAATTTTTACTATGGGCTGAAACCTGAAATGAAGAAAAGACAAATCAGCTTTTCTCTGCCTACATTTGTATAATATGTAGAGTAGCACATTTTTGTTTCGCGTATTAAACCTTGGGCTCATAGTAAAAGTTGTTCATAATGATGAATAAAAGAATACTATACGTTACTTACTTCCTGATATAGTATTTTTATTTAACGAAGCGACGCGCGCTTTACCCGTGGTAACCAAATGTACAAACACGCTGTGAATGTGTGCGTAACAGACACGCACATTTGTATGTGCTTGTTTGTGTTCCGCACGCACGTCACACACACTTCCGACTTCGCCATTGTCTTGGACGGTAGCGAGCTCCTTCACTTACACACACATTTACAGCATGTTTGTACAGACGCCAGCACATCAACCTACTACACCCAAGTAACACAAAATCGATATAATGGAAAAAGTGATGACCAGAAAATTTCTTCTAGCTTCGTTATAGAATTTGAAGGGTTTTAGCAATGTCTTGCTTCTGTATAACAGCATTTTATTAACTTTGTAGTTCCTAAAGCTATATAATCCTCTTTTTCAATCTTTTGTGCAGCTAAAGGTTTTATTTTAGACATAATTTATGTCTCTATACAGCTTCTAATACAGCTGTAAGCATTATACAAAAGTGTAGGCCGTATGTAAGCATTAATTACGGCTTAGGCTATTAAAAAGCATTTTAAAATTCTTTAAAACTGCTCTATGTTTTATAACGACCTTTCGCATGGGTCACAACTGTTTAACGGTGTACATTGGTGCTGTTTTAATGCCAGCTTTTTAAAAGCATTTAATCATAATATTATATAGCCTTCATCTATACAAACGTATAATGACAAGAATTTTAACAAGCAATAAGTCGTATACCGGCATCCGCATGCCTAAAGTTTTTAATTATGCTTACGCCATTTTGCTTTTTGTATCGATAATATTTAAAATTTAATTTTATGGTAAATAGTCCTTTAGAAAGGACTTCAACCTATGGTATTGACTGGCCGGTACAATACAGGTATCATAATGACTAAAACTAAAGATTTCTTCGTAAGAGCATATTTTTTTTTTACAATTCCACATATTTTTATAATATTTTTGTAATAAATAGCTCTTTAATTTGAAGGCGCATGAAATATTTGATTCAAATATATACATACTTTCACAGTAAACTGATACTCGCAACCTTAATTCACTCATAGAGAACAAAAACAAGAGTTTAATTACTTTACCTATGAAAAAGCAATTATTCTGCATTTTCTCAGCTACTGTGGTAGTGTCCTATCATTTGTTGTAATGATTGAATTTCTCTGAACAAATATTTTTGTATTGATTCGTGATACATAATTTACTTAGGCCACGGTGGAAAATATAAATATTTTGGCTGGCAACGAAAATGGACACGGCCGGACTCTATAAATTGGTAATGACTCAAATTAAACAGACTTCATTTTCTTCAAACAGTTGATTGGCAGACTTAATATCAGCAGAACCATTAGTTCAACCATAAATGTAATTAGGTATTTAGTAATTGTTACAATATAGCAGAATGATACAATGTTGTTTGTATCGATAAATGTCGCCTGCTGGCATGGATCGATAGGCTGCGTGCGCGCATGCCATGCAATGCCGTAACTAATGTATTATGGACGATAAAGCATTAGAGAAAGGATTTGTTATGCCTCCGCTATACACATACAAAGAAAATTATTGATTGTAGCGCTTGCGTTTTTGCCATTTGCGCTCAATTTAATATTCATTGTATGAAACAAACGAGCGGTTTTTATGTACCGAACGTGATTTTATGGATCGTGTACTGTGTAGGTTACTTCGTTGATTCGTTCATAAGTACAGTAATTAGGTACCTTCATTGGCTTCATTAGCAATCTGAAAAATAATGGTGATTTTTAATTGAATCAGTTTGTGGTAATAAATATTATTTATATCATTGGTTAAAAATATCATGAGAAATAAATTACAGTGGTGAAATATGAGAAATACCTACCTACTATGTGAATGACAGAGGAAATTAATGGTATGGTGGTCTCTTGTTGGGATGGGGCTTGGATGTTCACAGCACAGTAAGAAAAAAACTTACTAGTTACTTATGAGTACCTACCTACCGTTCTTCATAATTTCGTGTATCAACAGTATAAAGATTAACTTGTATTTCTCATGATAAGTAAGTGAATTGAATTCTTTTTGAGGAATAAATGTCATAACCGTAAACCGTTTTCCTGAGTAGAACTTTCCATCGCACGCTAGACAGAAATAATGTAGATGCTTATTCTTCTAAGTAGAAATTAATTTAATTTAATTACAGGTGGCCAATTGAGGCCAGAGGATTTTTCTATTACAAAAGAATATTACTAGATATTATCCCATAATCATATCATACATACAGGCTTTGCAATTTTGTATGTAAAATAACATCCGCCAAATCTCCACCTTTTATAAAGCTGGTTCATAATGCAATCGCTTTTCATCGTGTTTTTCACAAAATTTATCACTTCAGTTTTTTTAATCTCAGTTATTGAGCAAAATATTTATTCAAAATTGCAGCAGAAGTACGATGCAATTTTCAACAAATATTTTGCTCAATAACTGAGATTAAAAAAAACTGAAGTGTTAATATTTTGCTCAATAACGAAGATTAAAAAAACTGAAGTGTTAATCGACTTTTGATGCTGACCGTACCTAAGTACTTACATTTTCGTTTTTTAGGCTTCCGTACCTCAAAAGGAAAAACGGAACCCTTATAGGATCACTTGGTTGTCCGTCTGTCTGTCTGTCAAGACCCTTTATCTCAGGAACGAGTGGAGGTATCGAGTTGAAATTAAAACCATATACTCAGGTCTGCGGCCTTCACCAAGATGATGATGATGATGATGACTCACGTCTACAGTCCCTTGAAGCTGTGAAAAAATCAAACTTATAAGTTTATTGGGGGAAGTTTAGATTAAAATATCAGTATGATTTAGGAGGTTTCTTTGAGGTTTCTTCAGATTATTTACTAACGGGATAAAGCAGTGCCTTTTAACTAATAACCCTTTGAAAAACCTGTGATTCACTTTTTGACGACTACTGAGCGTGCGATCTAGTATTCAATTCGAGAATTATTAGGTATATTGCGATTTTCTTACATTATAAAATTCTCCGTTAACACCCAAGGTTTCGGAGAATACAGTCAAGATGGTATGTTAATGGCTAACAATGCGAACTTCCCGTTTAATTTGACCGTAACGTTTTACAGCAAAGAAAACACACTGACAGTAGCAATGGTTTTCATTTTGACAGTTCAACAACATTCATTGCTTTATTTACGTTGTTGAGCAAGACACATTTTTCGAACATATGGAGCAATGGATTAGGAATATCCTTCTAAACATTTACGGGATTCGGTCGTGGTCCACCTGACGTAGTTAGGCTCAACTCACACCAAAAGAGCGTCGAAGCGCAGCGAAGCGGAGCGCAGTTTCAGTGTCATATGAATTTTAACTTTATGTTCATTACTACATATAATACGTATTATCGCATGAGAAACTCGAACGAGTCGCGCGGATGCCCGCGGCGCCGCGGGAATTCCTGCAAATTCCATAAACGCGCCTTCTCTAACGAGCGAGCGGGTTGCTGCGCTTCGCTACCCTTCGCCGCTCTTTCGGTGTGAGTTGACCCTTAGGGTGCTGCTCGAATGGGACTTTGTCATATTTCACTACACCTACTCAAATACTCATGTCAAAGTTAGTGTTCTCTGATGCTATATTCCGAGCGACATAAAAATGTCACGTAGTTCTTTATCAACACTTGGTGACTTCAGAATTATATTATTAACGATCTATGTGTAACTTGTCCTTGGGTCACATTGTTTCAGCTGAGCATGCTTTGCGTTGGCACGTAATAAGCGTCACTAAGCGATGTTGCACTTTTTAATGCATTCTCGCGAAATAAAAAAAGGTTTTTAATATTATGAATATTAATGCGACATTTAAGTCCGCCTAATATAGGTAAAAATGCCTAACTTTTATTGTTTAAAACAATTTTCACTACACGCCCCAGAGATTTAGCGAAACATAAACAAAATCGATATTTTTTTAATATTCTAGGTATTTATTTTTAAACAAATTAAGAGAAAAAAAGGCTCGTAATCATTTCAGTTCGAATAACATTAAAACAATCTCATAAAAGGTTTACATTTTCAATTTAAAACTACCCTACTTACAATGCTAAAAAAAGATTTTTGTTTTTTTTTAATGTGCAGCTAAATTTATTGGTGTGTGTATTAAGGCTCCTTCAAACAGGCGCGAATCGCATCGCGCGTCGCGCCTGTTTGCAGGAGCCTTTAGCCTGTCATCAAGTTCTCTGATCTGAGTTCAGCTGCTGCAAAATTTACTTAAACTGTATGATATACACAGATGTCACAATGCCCCGCTCTTTGTTACAGGACGAGACCGGTCGTCTAATGAGAAGAAATATTGTGAGATATGCCATCTTAGCTTACGTCATCACGCTCCAGAGGGTTTCCCTAAGAGTAAAGCGACGGTTTCCTACATGGCAACATGTCGTCGACTCCGGCAAGTGCAAAGGAGATTTTGAGATCCAAGTAATCTTTAAAAAAATCCGTAATTAATGTATTTATCTATCTCTTTCAGGTCTTATGTTGGAGAGCGAGAGGAAAGTTTTCGAAAAGATGGATGGAAAAAGCCCAATGTCAAAATATTGGATGCCACTCGTTTGGGCAACCAATATAATAAATAGGGCGAGGAAAGAGGGCTTGATAACTAGTGACCACATTGTCCAGACGCTGCTGGTCGAGTTGTCAGACATCAGGCGGAGGCTGGGAGCGCTCATAGGATACGATACCGTGTGTGTTCCTCTCGTGTACACTCAGGTTAGTATACTACCGCGTCCCACGAAAATCTTAACAATATTAAATGTTTACAGACAGTCGTTTGTTTCGGACGCTATTTAACCGCAAACGTGTCATTTTTAGAATACTGAGATAATGTGGCGCACGCCAAATTATACTTAGCATAGCATAGGTAGCGTTATATTTATTCTGATAAGTATCACGGTTTATACCACATACGTACAGATTCTACGGATTTCAATGCCACATTACTCGGATACAAGGGTGAATCAACTTTTAAGGCACTCCTTTCATGTCCTCATCATAGAAGTGACCATATTTTTTTAATTTCTCTTAAAATTCTTAGTTTTTTAGCCTTATCACTTAATACGATTTTCAATTACCACAGCAGAATAATCTTTTTTTAAATTTAAAGTAAGATTTACGAGATTTTTTGGTAACTCAGCGGAACAAAATCATTCTTCATACTAAAAATACTTGTCCCCAAGCCTAGGTGACGAAACAATTTATATATTTTCTTTAAAAAAAATATGAAAACTTTGAATATTTATGAGGAGTTTAGATTCAGAATTAAATAAGCTTTACATTTAAGTACAAAATTGTAGTTATTTTACTTAAATAGTATTTATTTGACGTCACTAAACATTTGTCCCAAGTATTGTTAAAAATGTCTGTTCTACTGCGTTACTGTAAAAAGTTGAAGACAATTTTCAAGAGATGGCGTCTAATTCAATGTCAGTAGAAGCGACTATTGTCTAATTATTCTTCGGAGTGGTCCGACAAGACTGACCTCACGCCACCCGCCCCTCAGTCCGCGGTAAGCTCTCAAGGAGTGCGCGTGGGTTTATTGCCGATCTACTGCGTTACGACGAAAATCGCGGTGAGTTTTTTAAATATTCTGCTATTATTACGTTATAAAGTGACCCATAATGTCTGATTTGAAGGTCGTGACCTATTTTTTGGTTAGTTTCAATTGTGCAATTATCTGTCGTCATTTTAAGCAAAATTTTCCCCTGCGTTATCAGTAACGCAAGATACTGTTCTCTTGAGTTACCGGTAACGCTAGAGAACTTTCTCTCGCGTTACCGATAACGCCAGAGAATGTAAGACAAAATGGCATAGCTAGTTAGGATATTTTCAGTGATTTCTATTCTTCTGAGAGATCGATAATAGTTTATTTTGTCTCGAAAAAAAATCGCAAAATGCCGCTAAGTGCAGCTGAGAAACAGAAACGCTACAGAGAAAGACTAAAAAATAATAAAGAAAAGTACGAAGAAGCGAAGAAAAAGCACCGAGAACGATATCATAAGTCTAAGAGATTAGTGAAAGATTTGACTCCCAAAGAAAAATATAATGCAAATTTGATATGGAGATTACGAAAACGACAGCTAAAAGAGCGAAAACGGGCTGTAGAAAGTTTATTACAACAAACACCCCCAGACTCGCCTAGATCTGACTCCAGGTTGAAAAACTTTGTAGGATTAAACGCAACTCCACCACCAACACCTCCCCATGCTAATCATCCACCAGACACGCCACCACCAGTATCACCTACTCCCCTATGCGCATCGCTATTATCTAGGTCACCATCGCTTTCAGCAAAATTAGGTAGAAAAAAAGTGAAAAAGGACAGGTCGAGAGTGCATAGAGAAAACGCATAACTAAGGCAAGATAATAACAATTTACGACGAAAGTACGAGAAATTTAAGAAAAGATATAACAGACAAATCGAAACTAAAACCAACAAAGTTGAAAACAATGAAGACTTAAGGTACAGAATATTGAGTGGAGCTATTAAGAAGACATTCAAAAAGACAAAATCTAGGAAAGAAAGAGAGGTAATAAAGAAGATATTTGAAACTGTAAATGTGAAAGACTCACGAATGAAAAAACAGATACTTAGAGAGAATTTAGGCGTTGACAAAATTGTTAAAAGAAAAGAGATCACAGATAAAAGCACAGTGTTAGAGAAGAAAATCAGGGAATTTTACTTGAGAGATGACATATCACGTGCAACAGCTGGTAAAAAAGAAACGCTCACAAAAGCAGGCATAAAAGCACAAAAAAGATTTATGCTAGACACAATGAAAAATTTGTTTAAAACCTTTATGAAAGAGAACCCTAATCTCCGTTGTTCCTACTTTTATTTTACAAAGAATAAACCTTTTTATGTCGTAAGTGCTTCTATCGACGCCAGGGATATGTGCCTTTGCAAAACCCATACGAACTTTGCGTATAAGGCAAAGGCTTTAAAAAGAAGTGGCATAACGGGCACTGATAACTTAAATCTTCTTATCGAATCAACAGTTTGCAGTACTAACTCCAAAGACTGTATGTATAGTATATGCATTCAGTGTGTCAATAAACCAAATAGTTATTGTATTACAAATGTAAAAGGTTCAATAACATGGACAGAATGGGTAAGAAAGGAAGAAAAATACACAAAAGATGGAAAAAATCTTAAAACTATTAAAAACATAAAAGAAGATAAAAATGAAGAAGCAGGTGCATTTATAAAAATATTTGAGAACGACCTTGCAGCATTTAAAAAGCACGTGTTTAATATTAAGACACAATTTAAAAATTTTCGTTGTTGTCTTGAATGTATTCGCTCGAATGAATGCGTTGTGGTCGCAGACTTTAGTGAAAATTATAGTTGTAAGTATAGCCAAGAAGTACAATCACATCATTTTGGAGGATCACGCAAACAAGTTTCACTTCACACGGTTGTGGTCTATACTTTTGACAGTGATTCTGCAAGAGGTTATACAGTCAATTCTTTTTGCAGCATTTCTGCATCAAATAATCATCAACCTGCCGCTATTTGGTGTCACTTAGATCCAGTATTAAAATGGATAAGATCTAAATTTGATACCGTCAACACTGTGCATTTCTTTTCGGACGGTCCGAGTACACAGTACAGACAAAAGCAGAATTTTTACTTGATGTGTACTAAGTATTATGATTACGGGTTCTCTTACATGACGTGGTCATTTTTTGAAGCAGGCCATGGGAAAGGCCCAGCTGATGGCGTTGGAGGCTTTCTGAAAAGAACAGCAGATATAATTGTAGCCAATGGTGATGATATTTCTGACGTTCTGCAATTTTATGATAAGATGAATAACGTCAGCAAAATAAAACTATATATAATCGATGAAAAAAAAATCGAAGACCAACATAAAGCCTTGCCAGTCAATATTCCCAGACTTGTAGGAACCCTAAAAGTTCATCAAGTCTTTTCGAGCTGCTATGGTACATTAAGATTTAGGGACCTAAGCTGTTTCTGTGAGACGGGTAGCCCGGAAGGAAGAGGATTCTGTATGTGTCTCAATCCAAAGGCATACGATATCGGAGTGTCCTATGATGCGGAAGTAGTTGGACTGAGTGCTTGCATTCCTGACTTGACGAACGATGAGACTTTGTCAAACAATTCAATAACAAAAGAAATAGTTGATCTCATGGCTACAAACGCTAAGGAGCTCACAAATCGTAATCCGACATCAAAAATACCGGACTTGGAAACTGCTTCAGATGATGATGATGAACCCTTATGTAATCTAAAAATTACAAAACAATTACAGGATATGACGAACAGACAACGAAGAATATATGACGCAATATATGGTGGCTCTTCATCGGACGAAGAATTGCCATGTGTGAGTCATGACCAAAGTACGAAGATTGGACGTGGAGATTTTTTGTTAGTGAAGGTTTACGTAGACGCATCTATAAACAAATCATACACATATGCGTGCAAAACATTGACTGATGTTGAAGAAGACGGAGAAGTAAAAGTAATGTTTTTACGAGTAGTGGACGAAAATGCCAGACGATTCCGTTTGGATGAAAAGGATATTTCTTACGTGGATTATGTAAACATTATCCAGAAATTACCGGCACCAGACATTATCAAGAAAGGACATCGCTCGTATTACCAATTCGAAAAATCGGTAGATGTGTTTGAAAAGAAATAAGACTAATTATGTTATAACTCAATCAAGGTTCCTATTAGAATAATTCAGATTACCTGTGATCTCGTTTAATTTTAATTTTTTTTGTTTTTAAAATAGTGTGTACCGTTCAAAAAACTGATTGAACAAGTTGATTTAAATTGTTATTATTATGATTACACACATCATATTGTTGTTATTACTTTTTAGATAGTCTAGAATTCTCAGGCGTTACCAATTTTTCTCTGGTGTTACCACTATGTCCCTTAATTTTTGTAAGGATTTTTGGATATAGCTTGTGTCAAAATGTTATTACATTATTAAATACTTCCCATTAGCAAACCTCAGGGTTAGAATTCAACTTAGAAATATGTAATGAATGACTGATTAGCTAATACAGCGATTTACCTAAAAGTATAGCATTTATTATGAACAAAGTAACGCAGTGGACTTTCAACTGTCTCTATTTATTGTTACTGTTATTATAAAATAAGGTTGATTATTTAGAAGACTGCATTTTAAGTTGAAATAAGTATTTACTATTTTAGTTTTGCAGTTTATGTAGTTTTATTTTAAATTTCCATACTTTAAAAAACGTAACTCAGGGGATAGTCTTACGACACAGGCACCAGCTTTTTAAAAAAAACTCATGAATACTAACATAGATGTCGTGGCCAACTATATAATCTAAAAATAAGACAAATAATTTAACACATAATACTTTATTTTTGTAAGTATTCGTTATTTAATTTTTTATTTTTACTGTTGCAAAATATTTTCAAAGGAGTGCCTTAAAAGTTGATTCGCCCACAAACAAGTTTCAGAGGCGTTGGTGATGATGCATACAATAAAGCAAGTATTCTAGGTAGTTAGACACAAGCGCATTTACCAGGCATTAAGTATCATCATCTAAGAGGACAGATCGTCTTGAAACATTATATGTGAGATGCAAGCGTCACTTGACAGAGAATTAATGTTTAAATACTTGTAGAAAAACAAGACTTGACGACCGATATGATCTACCTTGTGTGATGTGTTCAAGCTAATTCGTTCCGATGATAAAACATAGCATAAGGGCGCGTTTATATGACTACGCTTACAATCCGCAAACATGCCGCAACCGCTTTCTCACCGCGAACGTACAGCCACCGAACAGCTGCCGCGCAGCCACCACGCAGCGCCCACTCGGCTGCTAGGGTTTTCATACATTCACCCGCAGTTCACTACGGAATTCAGACGTGTTTGTAATGTTCTCCGCGAATAAAAAAAATACTCTTGATTGTGTATTACTTGTACAAATAAATCATCGGCGAGGCCTATATTCGTCAGAGAATTTTAACACTGTTCACCGCGGTGTAGAATATTGCAGTTTTATGTCAGCGCCATCTCTTGATCGATAGTGGAAGTAATGTAAATTATGTTGATGATTACTGAAAAAGCGTGCTATTTAAAGACTTCGTTTTATTTTTCCTGTAATCTTTACATAAACTTCTATCACAAAGAATTATTTCAGATTTTTCTCTTTGCAAACTTCGCAGATAAAGGGGGAACGGTATTTTTTTTTTACATTTTTCATCAAAAGTCGAAAACTATGCGGCCTGAAAAAATGTTTGAGAATGTGAAAGCTGCGCTCTTTCATATGATACCCCACATGCCCTAGTAGCTCCACTTCGAATTTTTCAAACCCCCTTTCAGTCCCTGTTGCAAAAAATATACATATATTTTTATTTCTTTGTTATTTGCAAAATAATTGGGAAAACGTCATCTAAAACCGTTCCAAATTTCAAGTTGATAGCATTAGTAGTTTTTGAGATATCCAGCTGTGACAGAAAAACAGACCGACAGACTGAGTCTCACCATAAGGGTTCAGTTTTACCGTTTTGGTACGGACCCTAAAAATGGAAAAATGTAAGAAAACATTGGGTGCATCCTATTTTAACTCGACGTAAAGAATGTGGTGAATATCACACGTTTTATGGAACTTCGAGATGACGAAAAGGAGTTTGAAAAATATTTTCGTATGAAAATTAAAGACATTTGATAAATTATTGTCTATTTTACGTGACAAACTCAAACGCAAAGATACAGCAAGCGATATACGGAAAGCATTTCGTTTGACGAAATGACAGGCACACTAGTGGAGTGGCGCAGGCGCTGATCGTAGACTGCGCGTAGGCTGTGCGGTCGCTAAGCGTAGGCTGCGCGGTGGCGGCGCGTTTACTGCGCGTACGCGGTGTTTGTGGAAAGATGTCAAAATTAGCTTTATGTAATTAGCATAGAACCCGAAATTGCAATAACTTTTGGGAAAACACGACACGCGCTGATGTCGCATGCGCTGAAAACGCGTACCTAAGTGTACGTCTGTACGAGGCCTAATAATTATCTGTGCATACGGGCGAGGTCTCACGCTGACATTGTTATACGTGAGGTTTTGTATTGCTCGTCGACGTTAGACATGTTATTACTGAGGGACTAACTTCTGTAAAGCCGATTTTAGACGCTTTACTCGAGTGAATGGACCGTTCACTCAAGTGAACCATTCAGATTGGTTCACTTGAGTGAAGGTTTATTTTTATTGCAATCCACGTTCATATTTCACCAACAATAGGTATTTAAAAGGAATGAACGTTCATCTACTCCTTCTACTACATCTTTCGATCATTGCAGGAAGGCGAGTAAAAGAATTCCGAAATCCAACATCATTAATTATGTGTTCAGACGATTCAATTCAAGTGAAAGATGCCGAATGAACGGCAAAAATAAACAAAGAGTGAAGCGTCTGATAGACTTGCTCCAAAATCAATAAAATACATTTAGAGCCAAACATATTTAAAAACCTGTCGCCGTCAACTTAAAAAGTAGACAGAAATTGAACCATGCCTTAAATTCTTGTGCAAGCGGGCCCAAATCTTTATTTCTTTCCCGCCTATTGAAATTAAAAGTGTATTTTAAAGCTTACAAGCCTTATGAAGTCTATTCAGGGGTACTGAGGTGGTAATAAGATGGAAAAAATCGACTCTGAAAGTTATTTCAATATTCTATTTACCAATCATTTCATATGTAGGTACCACGGCGGCGATGCGAAATTGAAACATCCGCGTTTGTTTGTAAAGTAAGTAGTTCGACAAGCGAATCGAAGTCCATGTTGAATTTACAAGGTCATCTAAAAAACGCGATCAAGGTCGCAGGTGTAAGTAGCTTTAAGTACCTATTTATATTGTTAAACAAATAACACTTTTGTTATAACTGTAAATAGTTCAGACGTTCTTTTGTTCAAATCGATCTGGGCGAAAAAGAAGAATAAAGAATCTAAACCGACCTGTTACCACCAACTTGCAAGTCGAAATTGGTCACTAGTCATAGAGACCTACCCTACCCCAATGCCTACCTACCTATTCTTAGGTTCATCAAAGTGATCCAGTATTGGATGTTATCTAAGTATTTACTATTTTTTTCGTGGGGAAATTCTTCTGCTTTAACAGGTGCGACACGCGATAAAATCGCGCGCGAGATAAAGGCACCGCAAGTCGCGCAACGAGCGGTGCCTTTGTGTAGCGCGCGATTCGCGTCGCGCGTCGCGCCTGTTTGCAGGAGCCTCTATCCGTCTCAGGAGAACGCATGGTTTTGTCGTTACCCAACCGACTAAACATCATGGTGTCCTACCATCAGCCGGAAGTCGAGTGTAAGATTCGCCCGCGCATACTCCGCGCCCATGGTAATCATCGGCTTGCCGTGGCTGGTATACTTCAGCGGGCCACATCGCTGTGTTCTGCTAATCCTGCGAATGGTCACGCACAGCACAAACTGACGCGATTCTAATAAGCGAATGTGGCATCCGCATTCCACCAATACAGTAAAGGACAGTAAAGCACCCTTTGGCGCACTAATACCCTTTTGAGGTTCGATCTTCCACTCCGCCTCCCCCAATTTTCACCTTATCCTTGCAATAAAAAATAAGTCTAAAATCTTATTTTTTATTTTATTTCAGTTATATTTATATTTTTGAAATGTGCTTATTAAGGCCTTTCATTTGATACCCAATAGGGCATGATAAAAAAATCATTTTGTTGTGTTGTGACGTCATATTCACTTAGTTTATAACCAGCGGATAGTCAAGACGCTTCCATCGATACCTCATTTGTCCAATTACGACAAGTACATTAAAAGTTATGAGGGAACAGATGAACATACATACATTCATACCGGTCAAAATCATAACCCTCCTTTTTGCTTCGCCGTAGTCGGGTAAACAGCTGACATGTTGACTTAGGTAACTAATAGTAACCATACGTCCGTGCCTACTTTCAAGCTGGTAAATCATGTCTAAACGATGACGTTGAGTAATTAACCTTGGCCCGAACGTTAACTTGATTGCCTGATCGATAAATGATTAAAAAAAAAAGCATTAGAGAAGAATAATACTGTCAATTGGTAATTTTCCTTACATTGTGCCATTTTTACGCTGCAGGTTCATATTATCTCTATCGAGTTAAATAGACAGATAGAATACTCTTTGTTACATGTACCTACACCATAAATATTATTACAAATACAAAAATTTAGAAATTTTACAAGCGGTGACACAATGGGCGGTTTTTTCGCTAAAAGAGCCACGAGTTAGCTACGTTACTACAAGCAATAGAAGCAATTGGAATGCATAAATAGCTTATAATGTTCCTCCTACTGGGACACAGGCCACCTTTTTTCGAGAGGGAGTGGGCTGTAACCTACCACGCGGGCCCAGTGCGGGTTGGTAGATGTTACATGTCTTCAAAGTTTTTGTTCTAGAACATTCTTGCACGGTTTCCTCACGAGCAGTGGTGATGAAATGATTTACTTACACAAAATAAAGCGCACTGTAAACTCTTTAGAAAATTTAACTTCATAACGGATCCTTGTCAGTATTCTAAGAAAAAATTTACGTACGTTCGAAAAAATCTACATCCATTTAGGAAGATAAGTGACAGGCATAATTTTAACACTAGAAATAGGAACATAATAGATCAACCACGTTTTAGACTGTCTAAAGTACAAACTTCTTGTATGTGTTACTGTCTAAAATGTTATAATAAAATACCACTCGATATTCTTCAACTAAATGAAAGGAAATTTAAATTACTATGTTGACAAGCATAATTATGTTGTAAGTTGAATGATTATATCGTAAATAAAAATGTTGGTCGTGCTCCACAGGCACTTGGGCTCACTTGTTAAAATTTTAATATTTGGAAGAGATGCTTCCATTTTTTTATGGTTTCTGACATTACGAACTTAATGTTTATTTTATTTTTATACAGTCAAGTTCTATTCATCTCTTAAATAAATTGCGGACTATTTGCGGCTTCTAAATTATAGTTTTGTATAATTTAAAAGCATTTTTTCAATTTTGTAAATGTAAGAACCATGGATTAGTACATTATGATGTTGACTTGAAAGAGAAAGAGCATGGCAGTTGAGAATGTGTCATGCTACTTAATGTCTCCCTGATGGTGGCGCATATGTTGGATCATTCGGTTCCCTACAAAATGGTTGAGCTGGATGGTGCTGAATTGCTGAACCACGCGTCTTGTTCGTGAACGGTCGTCGGTTGAGACTGGTCATATCTCATCATCTGCCTATCCTTTTCCCAACTATGTTGGGGTCGGCTTTCATTCTAACCGGATGCAGCTGAATACCAGTATTTTACATGGAGTGACTGCCTGTCTGACCTCCACAATCCACTTACTGGGTAATACGATACCCCTTGCCCTTGGTAAGACTGGTTGTCAGATTTTCGGGCTTCTGAAGACCCGTAATGACTGTCAAAGATCCACGACTGACAGCCGGGACCAACGGCTTAACGTGCTTTGCGAGACACGGAGGGGTCTTGGCATGTAATGATGGTCACCCATCCACGGACCAACCGCGGCAAGTGTAGCTTAACCTGATCGATCAACCCGTGCGGCTATTAATACTTAGCGACAAGATCCTACTGGTCATATCTTAACTGCCAGGGCTTATTTATGTATTTTGAATTGTTTCTTCTCTTATTTTTTTTACATTGTTCTCACACATAGAAGCAACAAGAATAATGTAGGTACCCAGGATTTTGTAATGTCTGGATTTAAAAAAGTGTCCTTGGAGTTTCGTGTCATAGATATCTACGTTTTGGAATGGGCAACTAGCTTCAACCTTCTAACAAACTGACCGACAATTTACAATTCAAAAATGAGGCGTAAATGGTTTAATTGAAATAAATGATTTGAGTTTGAACACTAGCATTAGCAATTCGAGTGAAGAAGGTGAATTAGGTACCCCCTAATGCATGACATTTGACACCTTGTACAAATACATGTTATTAGGTAAAACTATTCTCTAGAATTTTAAGATAAAATATTTTACTAAAGCCTAGCCCGACTGCCGGAAATTCACATAAGTTTAGATACGGTCAACAGCACGTCCGTTAAACAAAAAAACCGGGCAAGAGCGAGTCGGAATCGCGCACCGAGGGTTCCTTACCATCATATGTTCTTAAATTTTCATCGGCAAGGCCTTTATTCGTCAGAGAATAATAACATTGTGCACTGCGGTGTAGAATATTGCAGTTCCGATAGTGGAACGAATGTAACTTTTATTTATGATTTCTGAAAAAGTGTACTGTTTAGAGACTTCGTTTTATTTTTCCTGTAATCTTTACATAAACTTCTATCACATAGAATTATTTAAGATTTTTTTTTGCAAAAAAAAAACCAAAACCGCTGCGCTTTACGAAATCAAGTCGCCATCAAATTGAAACTGTCATTGTGAACGGGCGGACCGTGCGCGGTATCACAGGTGTGTGATACCCACCTTCAAACCGCAATTAAGAATGTATACAAAAATATTTAATTTCCAGGTTGTGACGCTGGCACTCTACACATACTTCGTGGCTGCCTTGATGGGTCGTCAGTTGGTGCCACCTGCCCCCGGAAGCACTTCCAAATACGAGCCCGACGTATACTTCCCTCTGTTCACTGCATTACAGGTACGAATGTGTACCTACACCTAATACTCTGCGTGGTGTTTTGTAAAAGTGAATCTTTTCGCATCTGCACGATGAATAAAATTGCTCATGTCGTTAAATTGCCAGTAAGATGGTAGATGAGGCTAGGCAACCTCCGCCCACCCCGCTACTGCGAAAGTAGAATAAGTATCCCTTTGTGAAAGAGCTCGTCCCTGCAATTACTACCAATAATTACTTACGTCTGCCGCTAAGCAGCATATGCTGTGGGCCAGATTTAAGGGCACGAGACATTTCAACATCGTCGTGTCGATAAGGTGGACAACGCATTGCGATGCCTCTGGCTTTTTCGGATACGAATTCGGCGACCATCAGGCCGCAAGATAATTCGCTTCTCAATAACATAAACATTGTCAAATTATTAGTGTAGTTTGTAAGCATCAGCCACTCTTGAGATATTTTTAACTCATCAGAGACTTTTGTCTCTGCATATCACTTTTATCACTTGTACCTACATCTAGAAGGGTAACCTATTTTTGCTTGGGCACCGTTCAATGGCTTCGTAACTAAAATGGATTTATTATTATGTTCTAGTTCTGCTTCTACGTCGGCTGGTTGAAAGTTGCTGAGGTGCTAATAAATCCTTTCGGTGAAGACGATGACGACATCGAGTTGAATTGGCTCATAGACAGACACATCAAGGTATGTCGAACACATTGTAGGATCATTCAGGTTGTACAGACAGCGCAAAACGCGCTATAGAAGTAGCGCACTTCATTGTGGTTTCAAAATCAAGTAACTTACTGCTTGTGGAAAGTATTTTATACCAAATTCATACCGCTACCCGAAGTGTCCTGCTTCGAAATTATAGTGATGAATATCAACGAGCTTAGCTATCTTCTATTTTCTGAACTACTGTGTATATCACTATATGGAGATCATGTTCATGTTCTATTTACAAAAACTGACTCATCATCGCCCAGCCCTATCCGCATAGGGTAGAAATTTGAAATTTGGAAAGTGTGTTTGTTAAATGACGTAGGCATCCGCTACGGGACGTCACTTCTTACGATCCCTATATAGTTATATACCCACTCCTTTTGCTTCGTTTACAGCCATCAGCATCTGGTCTGTCTGGTTGGGTTTGTAACTTATTATATTATTATTAAAATAACTCTTCAAACTCTGTTCTTATTACTTAAATACTTACCTAAGTATTTGCGTACTCTACAATATTATACCGATAATTTTAATTAGGTGTTATAAAAAAACGACTTATAATAATTAATGACACGATTTGAAAACCCTTACAGGCTGCCTACATGATAGTCGACGAGATGCATGAGGAGCATCCGGAACTTTTGAAAGACCAGTACTGGGAGGAGGTGGTCCCGAAAGACTTGCCGTATACTGTGGCATCAGAGCATTACCGCAGACATGAACCACCCTGTTCTGCCGACCACTACAAAGTGAAGGCTGAAGATGCGGTCTACGCGAACGTGCAAGCCCCAAGAAAAAGTCACGATGAAACTTACGCTGATTATGTGAGTACATTACAGTTTAACACGATGTCTTGTAGGATATATGATCTAAAAACTTGAATGTTGATTAGTCTAGTCCGATAGAAAGTAAGTAGGTACCTACTCACCGCAAAATTGCTATAGAATAACCTTAGTTTACTTTGTAGTTAAAGTTGTGTTTTCCGGGTATTGTAGTTCTTGTATATTCCATGACTACAGGCAGTTTTTGCTTGACGATATGTCTATTCCTTATTTGACTTCGGAGCCCTAAAATGGAACAAAAATCGATCAAGATCTTTTAATAGTCTTATCTATTTTCAGGAAAGCGTTGATACGCCACTAGTGGAAAGAAGGAAAAACTGGTTTCAAAGACAAATATCAAGAATGGGGTCGGTAAGGTCTGCCTCGACCGCATACTCCTCAGGTGGACTGTTTGGCCGAAACAGGCATAACTCGGTGGTGTACTCAAGTCCCGAGGCCGGTCAGCCGGTGATGCCGCCGCAGCCTCATCATAAGATGTCATTGTATGAACGCCTGGTGGGCCGCAAGTCCGGACGTGGACAGCACAGACCGAGCTCAAGACATGGTAAATCTTTATTTCTCGTTTATGCGTCAGAAGGAAAGCGGTTAGGCTTTCTTTTAATATTAAAATGTTGTTGGGTGGATTTTATTTAAAGGTGTACCCCGATTTTTTGTCCATTTTTGCACTGCATGTCGTTATCACGAAGCCTACGAACAAAACATTAGCGGAAGAGACGTAACGGAGACTGAAACATATTTATATATAAGGTCCTATTAAAATAGATGGACAAACTTTTAGAAATCATTTAGATCACCATAATTAGGACGATGGTACAGAAATATATAAGAAAAACGCATAGAAACGCACGCAAGAAAAATAATCAGCTAACGAAAATACACTAATGTGCCGGCAATTTATTATTTTAGGTTAAAATAAAATCACTTTAACCAGTGTTTTCTTTTTTTGCTTGGATATCTTTGGTTAGACGAACTGAGCGCTGTCTTAAAATTTGTCCATCTATTTTAATGGGACCCTGTCTACAGGCTGACTTGTAATTTGACGTATTCCTTCCAGGGCATGATAGTGCAACCAACCATTGCCATTGCCATTTGCAACAATTGAACACCCCTTAAAGCTTAGGCGAAAATTCATGGAATTCGAGGAAACCCAATTTTTATGTATTTTTCAAATTTCCCAGAATTCGTCACTAAATTTCATGGCATACATATCCGGAGGTGCCGATGAAACAGTCGATTATGCTGGCAATTGCTGGCAATGTCGATTTTTTAATTTGTTGAAATATTTTGATATTGAGTGTTATTCGAATTAATTAACTGGTTTTTGCCATCCAACTACTTTCTAACCTCCCAGTAAATCATCACATGCTAGGCACCCAGGTTGTCGGTCCTATTAGCTAAATCGGTTTTATAGCTAATATGGCACCGCCTATGGCCACTTTTGCTTTCTTATTCTGATGTCGACCACTTTGTTTATCTGCCAGATCGTATCGGATTCGATCCCTCAGACAGGTTCCAAGCATAGCCATTTCCAAAGATAGCTGAGTGAACTTGAACTGGTGGACCAGACGTATGTTCTATAAAGGGTGTTAAAAAGTCGCTTATGGAAGCGGAGTCACTTGTTCTTCTCGTCATTGTGATTTTTTGTGCTAGACTACCTGGGAACCTTCTGTAGAGATATTGAAAGTCAGTTTCAATTTTTTCTGACGTTTTCTGACGAAAACAAGTTTTAAGATGTTCTAACTTAATTTGAAATACACCCACGCCCCGATACCTGGGTACTGCATGCAACCATTAACACAAAGTTTTGCGTGTTTTAAGTTAAGCGCTACCGTAAACAGCGATTTCACACAAAAAAAATTTCATTTCCCAGAAATTTTTGTGCAGTTACTTAGTTTGGTGTACAAAATTGCGTACTTGGCAGCTATATGATGGGTCTTGTTACACCTTGTACAAAAATCAAGCACATAACACGAGTTTAAATATTAATATTTTCATTTTCAGGACAAAAAAGCAATGGGTCCGCAGTTCCAACAACATTACGAAACAGGCCTCGCATACCAACACCGGACGTCACAAAAGAGGTCATGGATCGCGAAAACAGAATTGCTATGGGAATGCAAAACATGGGCGTTATCATGGCACACCAGGGTTACCAGAACGAAGTTCCCGTTCTTGGTGCTCTCGTTCTGTCACCCATTCAGGAACTCGATAGTGGATCAGTTAACAACACATTGCACGCGGGTCAGCCCGGAACGACGGCGTTGGCACAAGCGGTGTTGTCGCCTTCGTTGGGCGGGGGCGGCATGCCGATGATAGCTGCGGCGCCCGTGACACTGGGCGTGTCGCAGCTCACCAGCCTGGTGAGCTCGGCGCCGTCCACCCCGAGGGCTGAGCGGGGCGCCGCCGACGGTTCAGGGGGCTCCCCGCACTCCCCGCGTGCCACTGTGACGGAGCTGCCTCCGTCGGACCGCGACAGCGAGCACAGCAACGCTAGCACCGGCACACCACCAGAGTTTGCTCGAAAACGCAGCAGTTCCAAGAGAGGAGAAGTCTATGTATAAATTATATCCGCCCGTAACGCGTGGTGCTTATAAAATTGTGATCGATAAAGTTTTATTAGTCGAGTTTTTCGTCTGGTAATGATACTAAAGTACATGTACTTAGATACTCCTCAAAATGAGTTAAAATGAGAGAACTCATTTTTATCTAATGCAAGTCGATTTCCGTTGCAGAAATGGAAAGAATTGAGTTTTACGCACAGACAGGGATTGAATTGTATTTTTATTATAGTTTTTCATTTAATAACTTTGTTTTTTTTTCTAACTAGCCTATAGCATAGATATATATACGACTCTATATGATCCTTTTATTCAAATAATCAACGAAATCTTTCAGTTGTTTTTAATGTTGCGATAGTATCTAATCTATTATAAAAGAATATGAAGATGAAGGTTTCCTAGTGTGTTCCGTTGCGGCGAGGCCACTGTGCCAAAGGGCATGGCTGAGGCAGGTCCCAAATATTCCTGATCAGTAACCTTGTCGTCCACACTGTTGACGATCGGGAAAAAGAGTTTCATTCGTCCACAGTGTTGACGAACGGAACGTTTCTTTCCCGATCGTTCATACCTGTGATACAAAATAAAAAGCAATTATTTGGAACGCCTAAGCAAAGACAATCTCTACAATTGGGGGTTCACGGACGGCTCAGATCTCAAGTGCGTATGCGGCACCCGCCCTCAGACAATGGCCCACCTTCCATCCTGCGCCGCATGCCCTGTCACATGTGCACTTGATGATCTTATGACTGCGTCTGTGAGCAGACTTCGCACAGCCAGCTGACGCTTAGACAACATCGATACGCTAAGAAAATAGTAGATTGTTTGCCAAGGGAGCAAACAACTATTTTGAAGGCGAGAGGGATTCTAGAGTAGAATCCCGAGCGTAGCGAGGGTTTCTAAAGTAGAATCCTGAGCGCAGTGAGGGATTCAAATTACGTCACTCGAGCTTAAGAGGGTTGATCCGTTAGAGCCACGCTGGAGTCAAAATTGATGATTTCCGACGGACAATAAAACCATAATCTGTTTAATTTATAGATAAGATATTGACGTCATATTAATGGGAATTTCATAATCTAGTGCATGGCTGAAAAACATTTTCATTTATTCGTACAGTTTTCTCATTAGAACAGTTTTTATGCAAGCCTTTTTTTAAACTAGCGATCGACGGTCTACGCAAATGCAAGGTATTAGTAAAACCATATACGACAAACTTATAACAACGTTGCTTTATAAATAATAATAGCATTTATTAGTGCATGGCTGAAAAAAAAAAACGATTACTGTAAGTTTTCATTCAAGAAAAGTATATTCAAAAGTGTCAATTTTAGCCACTTTTCGATATTTTAAACGCGTTAGTTTAGGATGAAATCTGAAATATTTATATATTATTTTAGGCCTAGTAAACGTAGACATTTACGTTCTAAAACATGGTACAAATATTTTTTTAATAACTTATTTTTTTATTTTACTATGAATTATTTAGTGCTGCTATATAATCGGCGCGGAATCACGCCAGCGCTCAGTGCCGGCTGAGGCCTTTCAGAGGTAGGACGTGTGTCGCTCCCGTAGCCGCGAGTCGCGTAAAATATTATCGTACTTTCGCGAGTTTTTAGCGCGTCTAGGACATGTTGATACTTTTTATTATAATATATTTTTATTATATTACAAAACTTTGGTGAGTACATATTTTAATGTAATGGTGTTCTATTAACTTAAGAAAAATTAAATTAGACTTCTTTATGTATGTTTTCATTTTACTTTTTTTTTCAGATATGGCTAACAAAAGGCGCTATATGGGAACAAAAAAAAAACGAAAATTTGGCCAAGGCTAATGAAGCTAAAAGGTATGTTACCGAGGTTCTCTACTTATAAAAAATATATTTTTATTAGGTGTAATAAGAAACAATATACTTACTACTTTTTGAAGTAATTTTTTTTATTACTTTTTGTTTGAATATTTTTATAAAACACAGTAGTAATAAGATAAAGTTAATATCCAATTCGTTGTTATAGGCAGAAAAGAGAAGTTCAAATACTTCAAAACCAGGACTTAAATAAAAATGCTGTTGTAAGTTTTATTTTTTTACTTTATATTTTACTAGCTGCGGCAGACACGTGTTTCCTTGGTTTTGATTGAGCAGTTCTTAAACCAAAACTAAATAAGACCTTTCTTCATTATTTATTTATCTCAAGCCGACAATCGATCGCCTGTCATGGTGCTTACTTTTTGTGTCACTATATTATACCCTACATATTATTTTCAGAATCAAAAAAATGAAAAAAAACAGTGAAAAAACACTGGAAATTCTGGAAAACTTGCAGGCATTAGAAACGGCTCCAATTCAAGATCCTGACGCTGGGAATCTTGTAAGAATTACTTGGTCATTTGTATACATATTTTAGCACAAAAAAAAACATTGTTAGTTATGTGCTATCTTAAGCCGACAATCGATCGCCTGTCATGGTGCATACGGTTTGTGTCACTATATTGTACTCTACATATTATTTTCAGACTCAAGAAAATGAAAAAGACAGTGATAAAACACTGGAAATTCAGGAAAACTTGCAGGCATTAGAAACGGCTTCAATTCAAGATCCTGACGCAGGGAATCTTGTAAGAATGACTTGGTCTTTATAAACATATTTTAGGACAAATAAAACAAGAACCTTCAAGAACAAGTGCGTATTTACAGTATACTTTCATAAGTTCAGATACATGTTGTACATTGTTTCTGATAATATTAGACTTAAAAATATATTTCCAAATTTTATGTTATAGGTAAATAATAGACAAGAAGTTGAAAGGGATACTGTACTTCAGGCAGAGAGTGCACTTTGGCTAGAGCTACGACGTTGTTTATTGACAGCCTCTTCATTCTGTAAAGTGTGCAAACGGCGATCGACTATTAGCCCAGCCCCTTTGGTTAAACAATTTCTTTACTCATATTCCTTGGACCATATCCCTAGTATTCAACATGGGAAAGTAAACGAAAAAGTGGCCATAGAACAGTTGCAGGTACAAGTTTAGATTTTTCTAACAAACAATTTATTTTTGTATTCTTAAATTCTATTAAAAAGAAGTAATTAGAGTATTGAGTTTCAAATTATTATGATTACAGGTGCTTCGCCGGATGGACTAATCGACGATGATGGCATCACCGAAATTAAATGTCCTACTTCGGCATTTGGATTAGAGGCAGATTTTGCTATTAGCCAAAAAAAATTATTAAATTCTGGAAAATAGATGGATCTGTGAATCGACGCCATGACTGGGGCAGCTGCATATAACTAACAGAAATTACTGTCTGTTTGCTGTGTGGACAGGCAAAGATTTTAAATTGAAGACTGAAAACATAATCAGGGACGATAAATTTTGGAGCGAAAATATAGAACATCGGCTAGTCAGCTTTTACAATAAATGCCTGTTACCCGAAATTATTGATCCCCGAAAAGCTAGGTCCATGAAACTTAGAGACAACAAATATTAAGATTTTATTTTACACGAAATTGTTTTTATTTACTTTAACCTAACTAATAATAATTTAATTGCTCATTTATTACAATAAACAAAAAACTGAATCCCCGCTTACGGAAAACGAAAACATTCCCTACTAACTAAAAACTGGCTAAGTATCAAGATGATTCTAAGCGGTGTATGATACGCGCTCCAACACAGACGGCTGTGTGTGCGTTTAACTGTATAGCTGTGTGAGTAAATTTACCTAAACGCGAGGCGCGCCGCTCTGGAGTAACGCTCTTAAAATAGTGTTGCTCCCAAGGTGGACACTAGGTACTTTTTATCACCCTCTATGAAAAAATAAGTAAGTGCAACGTATGAATAAGAACTGTATCTATACGTTTATAAAACTAAGTAAAATCCTAATTTGAATAAACAATTACGAACAAAGGCAGAATGCTTTTCGCGCGTTCTTTATTTTTTCACAAACTTTTTTTTAATTTGACTCGCGCGTTTTTCTTTATCATACAGCCCGTTACTTGTTCATACAATGTTCGTGATTGATCTCTTTGGTGATTGGAACTTTTACTAATGTATAATATCCACATTCCAAATTCAAATCACGTTTAGTCCCTAGGGATTAAAAAGCTATTTTAGTCCCTATTTACGAAGAATACCTATTTTTTAATAGATGTGATAAAAATAATTTTTAGCTTGTTGTAAGATCGCTAAAATCTCAATGTGATCGCTTGCCTTCGACGCGCTGCGCCAACTTATAAGTATAGTAAGGCCTTAGAGGAGAAATTGTCTGTGCAGTGACTTACTGTAGGTACCTACCTATATCCGCTGTTAACCCACCTAGTCCCACTAATCCGGAAAGAAACTGGCGGTTTTTTAGGGTTCCGTACCTCAAAAGGAAAAAACGGAACCCTTATAGGATCACTTTGTTGTCCGTCTGTCCGTCCGTCTGTCAAGACCCTTTTTCTCAGGAACGCGTGGAGGTATGAAGCTGAAATTTATATCAATTACTCAGGTCTACTGTCCCTTGAAGCTGTGAAAAAATCAAACTTCTAAGCCAACGCAATCAAAAGATACAGCCGTTTATGCCGCAAATTTTCGACACTTGCAAGGGAATCAAAACCTACAGGGTGCTTCCCGTGAACTCAGAATCTTGAAATTTGGTACGAAGCAACGTCTTATAGCATAGATAAAGGAAAAATTACGAAAACCATAAATTTTTAGTTACATCACATAATATATTTTTTTTTAATAATTTTAAACTTACTACCCATTTCCTCATAAACGCGTAGAGGTATTAAATTGAAATTCATACCAAATACTCAGGTCTATAATACCTTTAAGCTGTAACAAAATCAAACTTCTATGTCAACGCAATCAAAAGAAACAGCAATTTAAGCTGCATATTTTGAAACTCGCAAGTACTCGCAAGGGAATCAAAACCTAAAGGGTACTTCCAGTCGACCTAGAATCTTGAAATTTGGCATGAAGCAACGTTTTATAGCACACATAAAGGAAAAATTCCGAAAACCTTAAATTTTTAGTTACATTACGAAATATATATTTATTTTTTAATAAATATAAACTTATTACTTTTTTCCTCATGAACGCGTAGAGCTATCAAGTTGAAATTCATATGCAATAAAAATACCATAGTTATGACTCGATTGTCGTAATGAACGAACTTTGTAAACCTTGCAGGTTTGTACGGAACCCTCGGTGCGCGAGTCCGACTCGCACTTGGCCGGTTTTTTTTCTAGACACATGGTTTTGCGGTTTGCAAAATATACATTGGGCTGCAAAGAAAGAGTCGGTCTATACCTAAACCTCAATAACTTCAAAAATATTGGAGCTAGCTTTATGTAATAAAGACTTTATTAGGTACATACAAACAGTATTTTTGTTGGTTATTATTAATTTTTTTTTTCATCAATGGAATATTTTCAGAACAATGTATTTTGTTATGAAATAAATAACTTATGACTTACTAATTTCGATATGTCGATAAAAACTATCCTATGTCCTTCCCCGGGATGCAATCTATCTCTCTGCCAAATTTTATCAAAATCTTCAGTGGGTTAGCCGTGAAAAGGTAACATACAGACATCTCTTAGTTTTTCAACTCTGCTAAAGACCTTTACTTATCCATGTTTGATTAACTTTTGTGTTTAGATTTATCTCTATCTTTACTTTCGGAAAACACAGATAATCAAAAAGGCATATTGACTCATGAAAACGATTAATGCTGTATTTGCGTCTTTTTTCTATAGGTAGGTACAATTATACTTCTGACTAAGATAAACTTTGTAGACATTTCCTGAACTTGTGTGTATTATGGACATTGTAATCTCTTTTGTAAACGTAATAAATTGCATCTTTTATTGATTGGCATTTTATGAGGAAGCCTATCATTTGTGCAGTTTCGTGGTCACAGAGATAGAGTGAGAGTAGACCTACTGTTGTAGATGCATCTCGGACATTACTCAATATATGATCAATCAAAGAGGATTTGCGAGTAACTTCCTCAATATGAATTTTTTAAACTATAGTTTTTTGCTAGGACTTTGAATTTGTTAGTGATTTTACTTTTTTTGTTAGAACTATACGTGTTGAAGGTTTGTATTTTTTTGAGAATCATGCAATAGACTATCTAGATTAGATAAAAAAGCTTGTAAAAATAGGTTGGGGTCGGACTGGGTGTTCTGTATATGCATATTATCAATAGTTTCTCGTTAGTTAATTAATTCAATGCCACACATTTCGAATGTATTTAAGTACTGATGCATATTTTTTAACCATTGCTAATTCATTGAAAATGAGATCTTTTTTAACTAGGATACAAGTTCCACCGGAGTTTTTTCTAAAAATTTGTTCTCACTATGTACCTAATCTGATATCATAAGATAGCTCTCATGGCCTTTCATAATAAATGTTTCAGAAAGGCACATGTAGGTCAATATGTGATCTCGCATCTCTTTTATTATTTCTAATACTTCTTGTTTAGATAGAATGCTTGCGATGTTTTGATGTGATATCCTAAAATGGTGAAACGAAGATTGTGTTAGGTTACGTATTTTAAGATCGAAATAAATTGTTAGATTTTTTTATTGGGAAAATTAGTATGGTATGGTTATTTTATGTGTTCCCTATTTTATGTGTTCAATATTTTCAGCGGGAGCACAAGTACGTATCTTTAATTTCCAGTTCTGTATTAGCAGAACTTTTGAAATAAAAGGGGATAGTCCCCTTCTTGGGGTCCTTAGTTTTTGTTATAAAACTTGGTCTGCTTCTCACCAGTCGTTTTTTTATTTCAGCAGGATTCAAAAATTTCGCATTATATTCACAATCTAGAACATAATTTATTTATTTGCAGATATCAGATAAATTGTAATATTGGCAGTTCGTGAAATGTGTTTTTATAATAAATGGCAAATATTTCTTAAGCGAACGATAATTTTTAACTTCACAACATCAAAGTGGTAATTTTGTACCTATTACATTTAGTAAAATAATAGTATTTTTATAAAATAATTTCAATAGGTAAGTATGGGTTTTAGTTGGAATGTTTCATGTTAAAATAAATTTCACCCAAATATATTAGAGGAAAGTAACCAAATATGGGCTACCATTTTGTTTTTGCCTCAAAAATAAAAAACTATTAAAAAATTAACCATTTATTGAAGTCAAAATAATCACACATACATTTTTAAAGAGCTAAGTAACAATCTTATGTTCATAATATTATAATATATTATTAAATTGAGCATTAAACAAAATATCAAAATAGACGCTAAATATGGAACAGGTACTCAAATATGGGCTACAAATAGAAACTTATAATATCTTGTACGAAAATAACAATTATAAATATTTATCTTATAAGAGATGAAATTGCTTTGGAAGATGGAAGAAATCACATAATTTACTTACAAAAATCACATATCCAGGTGTCAAATTCTGGCCCAGCACAGTCATTATGTAGCCAGAGCTGACACATTAAACATCTGACCCACAGTGTTCTCCTGCTGCGTTTTCGGAAAAAAGTTCCTGACCAAACATACACGCTGCATCGGCAGTGTCAGGAGCCTCTCTTCCTGTAGCATCTGGTTCACTATCTGAATCAAATTGGATATCTTCTTCACCTAGCCCATATTCGAAATTCTTTACTAAAATCAACTTGATCGTGTACTTTACAAATCATATGTATATAGCAAGCAATAAATCGACCGAAAATCATAATATTAAACTTATATTCTGCAATAAAACACATAGTTACAGTATTTAGACCTAATTTTCATTAATTAAATAACACATTGATACGTACCGCAGAAAATTTTTCAACAGCAGCAACACAAGTATGGCCGACACTGGCGACAGCTCGCGCGCGATTGACGAGAATGAGTGAGTGCGATGTTAGAGCGAATGAATGCGATAGACGATCGTCGTTTGTTGCGTCTTTCGATTGTAGGTTTTTGAGAAATCTTACTAGCCCATATTAAAGCACTAGCCCACATTTACTTACTTTCCTCTACAACTTTGTCGACCGGTTGTGGGTTGAGATTCATACAGTTTTTTTTAGAGATTCATAACTCTGACTGCGCCCGTCTTCAAGCATGGTTAGTAGCATGTTTACCTATAATTGAATATGATCAGAATAATGAATTTCTGCACAAGAAATGCCATATTTATAAACAGCAACAAATGTAAAACAAATGGTTTTAAAGTTGTTAAATTCTTTTAAATCGTCTTTTTTATTTTTTTTTTATATAAAATCACCAGAAAGAAATAAAAAAGTTTTACTTCTTCCTATATTATAACACGACACCTTACGCCATCTTCTGGATTGTGTGCACAACACTACGCCACCCGAGTAGATCGCAACACAAACAAGATCAATCATCGTTATGACGATAACAACAACAGTATCTACAGACTACTAGCGACATCTAACATTCGATGTGTGAAGTGTCCGTGACATCAATAAAGGTTATAACCACATACAAGCATGAGATGATGAAGATACAAACACTAATCTGTCAAACCGACTATATAAATGGTCAACAGTCTTCGGTCACGCAAAGCCCTACTACATCCATAAGATGAAAACCCTTCAAAACCCGTTCCTCCGTAAGGCTACGGGATCCCCTTGGTTCGTCCGAAATGAGATCCTCATGTTGACCTCAAAATTTCCACAATCCAGCAATTCATTGAACGCCTTTCCAAGAGTTTCTTCCATACCGCCGCCAAATAGCGTAACCTTCTGGTTGTCGAGGCTGCCAGGTATACTACCTCCAAAATCAGTAAATGTCGCCGTCCAAGGCATGTTCTTACCGACCCTGACGACCCCATAATCCTCCTATAGGAGAGCAATAGGGCAACGAGTACAGTGCACAAATACAAAAACTGACATTCCGACTTCGCCGCCGAGGTCCATCGCGACGTCCACAACTAAATTCTCCCCCCGACCCTTGCTCGATGAAGTGCCAGCCCGCGCCGTAGCTGACCCTGTGGCTTTAAATTCCCGACTGTGACCTCTGAGTTTGTTTCGGCCTTTCTCAGAATAGTCATATAGGAAACGCCGATGTCATCAAGCATAATTAATAATAATAATAATTTGATCCAGCCTGTCCCATCTTGCTGCCCTCTCCTCAGCGACGCCCTAAGCCGAGGTTCGTACCCCACAGGGGGTGCCCTTAGCGTGTAGTCGCTTAGTATACTAGAATATTCGCCCCTGGCTGGAGGCCCAAGTAACATTTTAGGTTTTAGAAAGGTTTTGGAAAGGTTCTAGAACCTTTGTATGGAAATCTGTTCGTAAGTCTTAATAGACTTAATAACGTTATATTATGCTTATATTAACCTCCTGAGTGCAAAAAGGGCCCAAGTTTTAGAACCTTTCTGAGAGCTACAGCAAAACCTATAGCTCAAATTCAAAACCTTTCAAACTACTTACACAGAACCCAAATATAACCTTCACAACCTTAATTTAACGTTAATATGACCTAACAAGGCAGCTTTTAAGTTCTAAATTAGTCATGGATTTAACTCAATGACACTTAAAACCTTTTTGATGGACATGAATTAATGCCTTTCCAGGACTCTCAGGTTTTAAAATGTTTCTGTGTAAGATTTATTTTACCAATCGTGGATTTAAATACTTATTTATAATGGCGCCATTCCCTGTCATTATACCAAGTCTATCATATATCAATCAAAATGGCTAGATGTAAGTGTTATTATATTCATAAAAAAATAATAAGTTGCTTGCTGAAGTCAGGAAAAATCAAAAAAATTGTGC
This sequence comes from Luperina nickerlii, assembly GCA_963855955.1. NCBI lineage: Eukaryota > Metazoa > Arthropoda > Insecta > Lepidoptera > Noctuidae > Luperina > Luperina nickerlii. Next base: position 9,678,704 of record OY979662.1, read on the forward strand.
GACTGGCACTTTATCGTGAAACTTTAGGATAATAGTGCTGTATACGAGACGGGCCTTTCGCAAGTAAAAAATTTAGAAGATATTTTAATGAAATAAAAATTATAAAATTAGGTGGTTGGTAGTAAGTTGCATTAGAAATAAAACTTCTATTCATATAAAAATCATATATTTTAAATCACATAGCACACGTTACTTAATTTTGCCATGATGACTTAAAATATTGCTTTTTGTTTAGATTTTTTTTCATTTCAGTAAAAAAATATGGCTGGCGTTAGGAAATTACTAGAAAGCATTAAAATTAACATTTTCAGAACTGTAACAGCTAAAAGCTCTTAATGTTTGCCAAAATAAGAGCTACAGATCATCTCGCGGAGCTACTTAAAACTACAAGGCTGTTTTCGCAGCTTTAAGGTTATCGCCAGGAGTAGTTCAAGACTTGACTACTTGACTTGACTTTAAGACTTTAATACAACGGAATGCTTTGAATTCGCGGACACAACTAGGGTTGCCAACTTTTTTTGACAAAAAAAACGTATAAAGTGGTTTGAATAGGAAAAAAATAAAGTATTAGAAAGAAAAAAAGTATTTTTCAAACTGTATGTTTTTATTGCTTTAAACACGTATTTTTGTGTGCTTTTAGCACATACTAACAATTTTTTGTTGTCTTTAAATGTTACAAAGCTTGTTTGACAATCAACGTTTAAATTTAAATAAACAAACAATTCGTTTTTAATTAAATTTATTGATGCTCTATTTCTCTCTTCTCGCCACTTTAGATTCATTATAGAAAAAACAATAGGTATATAGGGATAGGTAAATTATAAATCGTTAAGTACCCATGATGAGTATGTTTTACGCATCACAGTAAAGGTTGAAAATAAAGTATTTTCGCATACTTTATTTGTATGTAAAAGTATAAAGTATAATTACCAAAAATAAAGTAGGATACGTTATTATAAAGTATGGCTGATGGCAACCCTAGACACAACTAACATTATTTGAGGATGCCTCTAAAGCTTTAAAATATTCTTGTAGGACTTTAAGCATGCCTTCAGCTCATAAAAATAGCTTATTGGTTTAGGTTTTCACCACGCAGTCCTAATTTGTTTACTTAGACAACTATAACACTACCTATAAGTTTTAAGTAGGTTTTAGAAATTACTTATAAGCAATTTCAACATTCCATAACTTTATGGTTATATCAAAGTTAAAAATTAAACCTTTAGATCTCACTTTAGCATAATGCTAGCCTTTCCAGAACTTAATCAAGAGTCTACGACAACTATAAGTTCCTAGGACTATATGCTCTTGAAACACAAGTCAAAATAACGTTAATTTAAACTCTTGTCAGTGGCTCCAAGGTTGTAATAATAAACAATTAGTTTTAGGACTTATTAATCATTCTCAAGTACTTAATATGACTAGATAGCAAAGCATTAACCTTTTTACGACCCTGGGAAAACCTAAAGGCATTTTCTATAACCTAGGCCCGAATGAAATGTTACTTGGGGGCTTTGAGTTTACCTAAGGCAATCACAGGATAGTCCGGTTAAGTAGTCACGATGACCTCTCAAGGTCAACTACGGGATACCATTTATAAAAGAAAACAAAACAAGGAACGATCACTCGCTACTTAGAAAGTTTTTAGAAAGTTTTTATTCTAAAAGGATTGCTCAAGTAATATTTTAAAAGTAATCACATTTTTTATAACAACCCACTTTCTTTGCGGCCTCGTGTGCACTGAAAAGCTCGCTCTCCTTGCTGAAAAGAGTTTAAAATTCTATTCTATTTTGAATTATGGCAAGAATGAGGCGGAGCGCGGGAACGCGCGCTGGCTGCCGGTCCCGTAATGTACATCCGTGGCCGGTCCGGACCACAGAACATATATACCATAAAGGGTCCGGACAGTGCAGTGTGACCAGATTAAATTTTACGAAAAAACCGGAGCACTTCAAACAGTGCAGAAATGTTGTATAAAATCTCATGGTTGCACAGTTTTTCATTAATGCACTGTTTTTTATTATTATTAGTTATAAATTTACCACAGAGGTTTAATGTCTCCCATTAAGTAAATATAAAATGTATGCATAAGATCAAAAAAATACTGGCTGAAAATAAAAATCGACTGACTAAAATTTTCAATTTGGTGAAAAAAAAAACAAATGGTGCGCATTTTGTATGTACCATTGTAAAGCTTTGATACTTCATATTTAGCACGAAAAGTTAAAAAAAAATGGAAATAGACAGCGATAGCGAAATGAATTCAACTCCAGAAAGTATAAAAACCGCTGCAAATGAAATTGTTAATAACCTTTTGCTGCAAAAGTCGCGGGATAAATATTTAAAAGCGGAAAACTTTTTTTTCATTAACTTAACTTTCTATTTTGAGTAAGTATATTTTATCATGGTAGGTAGATTGGTAGTTAAAAGAAAAGTAGATTACGCACTTTGCTAAAGTGAGTATTGTGTTAATTTAGTGCCTTCGCATGCACTCGGGGCACCAACATAACACTCATGCAATAATAACTCACTTTGCGCTCGATGCAACAATCCACTATTTTATGTATACATATATAAATATATATTTATATTTTTAATGGGTTTGTTATTGACTATTCTAATTCCGATTGTGTGATAATTTTGTAGTCAAAACGTCAGTTTTGACATGTACATTCGATGAACTTTTGTAGTTGGCAGCACTGTTCACTCATCAGCCAGCCAGACTTTTTGGCGGGAAGTCAAACGAGGCGGTAATTTTGATTTCACCAAAAGTTTTATAAATAAATAATTGTACAGAAACACCATATTAATAACATCTGATAAGACCTCGAACAACCATGAGTGTCACCAGTGGCGGTGAAGAGTCGCCAGAGCCTGGGGAAAAGAAGAAACGAAAGTACAACCACAACCAAAATTCTGACTCAAATACTAAGTATAACATTTTTACTAAACCAAATTATAAAAGAATGTTCATAGAAAACACCAATTCTGAATATGTAGTTTATGTTGAGTCAACAGAGCAGGAGAAGGTAGGGAATAAAAATCCTATCACGCTCACCAACTTACTAACGGATAATGTTAAAGGAGTCTTAGGAGTACACAGAATAAATGCGCATAAAATAGGAATAACCTTCAGGAAGGCGGCTGCGGCCAACAATTTTCTGAAGATGGAAGCCTTTATACCGTCGTATTTGACAGAAAGGATTGGTGTATTGAGGTTTGTGCCCAAAGAACTCTCCAATGAGGAAATATATAAAAATATAGTGTGCGACTCTGAAGTAATTTCAATAAAAAGATTCATGCGTAAAGTAGAGGGAAAATTAGTGCCTCTCAATACAGTTGCTGTCAGATACGAGGTGAAAACTTACATACCACCTTTATTACAATGTTATAAATGTCTTAAATTTAATCACTCTGCTAAGACTTGCAGAGACGAGCAATACTGCTCTTCTTGTGCTGGTCGCCACTCCTACAAAGAATGCGATGTCGAAGAGATCACATGCATCAACTGCGCAGGTAATCATCTTGCCATTTCACGAGACTGTCCTATTAAAAAACAAAAAATTGAGGAGAAAAAGGTCAAATTTCTGCAGCAATCGTATGCCACTGTTGTGAAACCACCCACTACATTTAATGAGAAAGAGTAGTAGGGCATAACCCTGGAAACGAAAGGCAGATGGTATGCTGGAATACAAAATGAATTACCTATTAAACCTTGGTATCATAACTTCAAATACATCACAAGATAATTATATATCTATTATATCACGCATGAGACTGGGACATTGCTTAACACCAGCTCACCTGAATAGGATTCGCATAATTAATAATAGCCGATGTCAACATTGTGGAGTAGAGGATGCTGATTTAGACCATGTTATCATAAAGTGTTCAAGTTTTAACATTCAACGTTTGATTTTGGTGATCAGTGAATTCAAATTGAAATGACAGTGAAAATGAAAGTCAAAGTGTTGCCCGCCGCGTTCAAGATTTACTAGAAAATAAGAAATATTTTAGTGTGTTGTTTAAGTATATTTGTAATACGGTAGGAAACATTTAATTCATTCTGTAATTTGTATAATAAGTTAATTAATTATAATTTAAATTAGTATAAAAACGATGATATCACTGACATGTATTCACCCAACCCGAAAGGGGCAAGTGAATAATATTATGTATTATTATTTAGTGGAAAACGTGCATTATTTTAAGTATCTATAGCTATTGTAATATTATTACATCTAAGTTAAAACCCATCTATGTATTCGACTGAAAGACTTGTATCTATGGCCATGAATAAATATTATTAAAAAAAAAAAACAGCCAGCCATCTTGCTTGTTCTTGATTATCCAACCAATGACCAAACACAATTCATTTTCATTTGTATTTGGTTTGTCAACTTGGACAAGTTGTTGTTCAGTAATCTGTGTCGCGGAGATATTTATCAGGCCTGAAAAATAACATTAGTTCAAAGTTTTTTAATGTGTGCGTGTTATTCAACAAATAAATTATTAGACCCACGTATGATTTAAAAGGAAAGGAAATGCAGGGTGTTACTGTAGACGAAGGTAAGACTTTAACTTTGCAATAACCTCTTTTGTTTTAGCTAATGAAAGTTTATTACATTGTTGTTACTTTTGAGAATTTTTATAGCAAAGGAAAATGCTAATGATTGCAAGTAGTCGAAATCGCAGGACTAGAATAATTCGGTACTTACCCACATTTAGAAAATGAAAGTTTTCAAATCTAAATATGCAATTTTGCTTGACTTTACTCTTAAAATCGGTGTTTGATCTGAAACCTAAAAAATATGTACCCTCAACCCTGATATAAACTTCAGTCATTTTAAGCAAAAGTACCACAACTACAACAAGTGCCAAAAAATATAATTCCATTTAAATACTTAACATTGGATTATGTGAGACAGAACCATATAACTATATTTTTGATATTAAGTTATTGAACTTAATATCAAAAATATAGTTATATGGTTCCTGGCTGGCTTTTACATTGGTAAAAGCCAGGTGTTATTTTTGTAAAAGTTTCGAAAGTTTTTCAACGTTATAATGCTAAGTTTTGTCTATTAACCCTCAAATACTAATCATAATAATACACAGCACAAAAAGGAGAGTTTTAATCCACATTACCTTCTGACACAGTTCTACTACTAGAGTTCACTAGGCTAGCCTAGCACTAGGCAGCCTAGTGAACTCTAGTGTCTGCTTCATTAGAAGCAGACACAAAAATATGTTAAATAAAATAAGATTCAATTTGCTAAAGTTTCTTTGATAAAGTTCAAAAGAATTATCAAAATCGGACTAATCTACAAAAAAAAAAATGTGTCGACTTGTGAACCTCCTCCGTTTTTTCGTTTGTTAAAAAAGGTTCACTTTGTTTAAAAAATCACATGTCATCAAATATGTAAAAACAAGATAACACAGGTGCATTGTAATCGTAAAAAAAAAATGGATGTTATTATAAAATGTGTATTATGAATGTGTGTGGTGTACCCCAAATAAATAAACAATAAGTAGAAGTGATAATTCAGGCGCCAGGAGTACACAAAACTTTGCCAAGGATAGACTAACCTGCGGGAACTGGAAACTTTTAATCTTCAAGCGGGGAGTATCAATAAAAATCGACATAAAAGTTATTGAACGATTTTATTGCCCGAAGGCCGCTGATCTCAATATACAAGAAAAGTCCTTTCTAATATTAACAGTTCTAAGGTGTAACACTAAGATGGAATAGAAATTAATTTTTGTCCTGTCATTATTGCACTTTTGTCAATTTAAGTTATGTATTATAAACCATACCACATTCCGTCGAATAAACTAACAACCGAAAGAGCAAACCACGTCCATTTTGGTGATTTGGATCTCTGCGGGAACGTCAAAGGCGGTCCATGATATGTTGGTAGGGGCTAGCTTTCAAAAGTTTCTTTGAAAAAAAAATGCTGTCATCAGTAGATGAATTAATCCAAAATATATAAGGTTTAAAAGATCCTTTATAAAAAATATGGGCTATCCGATCAGGATACCATCATGGGCAATCGGCTACCACATAATTGGGACTATATGCCGTCCATCTTTTTTTTTTTTTTTTTAATCTTTTATTAAATTAATTTGGGGTTTTTATCCCATTGGATACGTCAACCCCATCATGCCGTACACTTACTACTACATAACAATGGTTTAAATCTAAATTTACTTAAATATATTAAAAGGAGAATCCTAATTAACAAAATACACCAGCTCACTAAATCTTTTCGCTAAATCTGACATCGGTTGTGATAAAATTGACTGAATTAAACCTACTTGTGATATATTTAAATTAAACTCATTGATTAGAATTCTCCGTTTATCTTGGTTTTTGACGCACTCCATCAGCAAATGATATACATCCTCAATTACATTGCATGTGTCGCAGTTGGGAGAACTTACTTTCTTCATGAGGAATGCAAACTTTGCCGATGGAAAGTGTCCAGACCGTAATCTTACAGATAACTTCACATAATTTCTACTTAACCTACTACTGTCAAACCAGGCCACTTGAGGAAGCTCATTTTGAATAGTTTTGTACCATATTCCCTTGTCTATTGATTTACTATTAAAATGTTGTTTCCAATTACTGAAATTTTTTATTTTAAACTTTGGCACATATTCTACATAATCTGGTATAAAGTCCAGTTCGACTCCTTCTTTTGCTGCTAATTTAGATGAACAATCAGCTTCCTCATTACCCTGCAAACCAAGATGCGCTGGAACCCATTGCAACTTTAACTGTGTGCTATTTTCAATAAACATGAAAATATGTTTTAAAATGTCGTAAGCTATCGATGTACCTCTGAAGCCAGAGGCACATCGAGCCACGTGGTGCAATGCACTTTTGCTATCCGTAAATATAACAACCTTATCAAATTTTTCCTGTGTTACATAGGACAAGGCTTGTAAAATTGCAATGAGCTCCAACGTCATGATGGATACATCTGACATCAATTTAAAACCTGCTTTATAATTACAACATGAATCGTAAAAAGCTGCCCCTAATCCATGAGCGCCCTTAGACCCATCTGTATATAGTTTCCGCCACCCACTATATTTAGTATTCAATTCTGTTATTACTTCATTAAGTAAAATATTAGGCTCGTACCTTGATTTAGCAAGTGATATACAATCTAAACTCATAACTAAATATTTATGAAAATCAACCGCTGACAACCAAATGTCGAAAGTAAACATTTTAAGCGTATCTACAGAAACACCTTCAGTTTTTTTCACATCCTTAATTGTTTGTGAGAGTAGAGGCTTTTTTTTATTAACCCAATAACTAATCTGCGTAAGGGCACTCATTTCTGAAATTAAATAAGTATTACTATTATTCAACCAAGCACTGATTTTTAATAAATACTTATAGGCTAGATATTGTCTTCTAATAAATAAAGGAGCAATATGTAACTCGCTCTCCATGACGTGGATTGGGGTACTTTTGATAAATCCTCCTACTATTCTCAAGGCTTGATTCTGGATTTTATCGAGTTTAGAAATATGGCTCTTAGCACTATTATCATACAAAACTGATGCATAATCAATACGACTTCTAACTAAGGAAATGTATAATCGTCTCAAATGTACCATGTGCACCCCCCAAGACCTCCCTGCTAGTAACTTTAATATGTTTAAGAATTTTGAACATTTGTTGACCGCTTCATTAATGTGTCGTCCCCATCTTAAGCTCCTATCTAGCCATACGCCCAAATATTTTATAGTTTCCGAATAAGCTAAAGGTTTTTCTAAGCTTAGTGCAGGTAGTTTTTTCCTGCGACCTCTACTAAAAAGACAATATTGTGTTTTATTTGCGGACAGTACCAACCCTAGCTCGTTTAATATCTCTACAACAAAGTTTAAACCATTTTGTATATATCGTTCACAAATTTGGATGTCCTTATTAGTAACATATATAACAAAGTCATCCGCGTATTGCAAAACTGAGACATTTCGAAGTTTATGACATATTTTGTAAGTAATCAAGTTAAAAAGCAGCGGAGATAAAGGGTCTCCTTGTGCTAGACCTTTATTTGTGAATCTACTAGTTATATTTCCGTCACATAACTTTATCTTCAAATGTCGCTCACTGAGAAACCTCCACAGATACCCACAAAGCCTGGAACCGATTCCAAGACTATCCAGAACATGACGCTGCGTCGATTGAGACATTGTTATAGGCGTTCTCAATATCCAAGAAGCAAGCTAATGTTGGCAAATTCTTGGAGAATCCAATCTGGATACTAGTAACTATATGAGTCAAGCAGTCTAAACAGGACTTCGATTTTCTAAAACCTACTGTGAATGGAGACAATATCTTTTCCTTTTCAGTATACCATTCCAAGCGTTTGTAAATCATTAAATGAAAAGTTTTACAGATGCATGAAATTAGAGAAATTGGTCTTAATTTTACTTCACTGCTATTATTGCTACTGCTTTTGGGAATAGGGACTATTTGAATGTTTCGCCACTGAGAAGGTATAACACCATATTGATAAATATTATTATATAAATTAAGTAAATATTCTTTAGCAATATCCGGTAAATAATAAAGCATCGTATATGATATGTCATCTTCACCCGGTGATGAATCCTTTTTTTTTAAGACACTGCGTAACTCTTGGATGGAAAACTTAGATTCTAACAGTTCGTTTTTCGATGTGAAAACTGGTTCTGTGTTGGACGCGTAATCTGCAGTAAGAGAATATAGTAAATCGAGCGATTTCTCATCTGGATTTGAGTGAAGAAGAAATATTCAAAATTATCGAGTGTGACGTTAAAATATTGAGTTTGAAGAGAATGAACAAAATATCCACTAACGGTTCATGGACACCAAGCGAAGCTATCAAAATATGTTTTCAAGGAGGCGTTTTGCCAAAATATATTTACGCATATGATTGCCGTTTTAAAGTAGACGCATACCATTTTCCCGTTTCACAGTGCACAGGGTGTTGGCAATTTGGACACGTTAAAAAGTTTTGCTCAATGAAAAAGACATTATGTCCAAAATGCGGTAGCTCAGAACATGATAACTGTGATATCAACATATTCAAATGTTTGAACTGTAAAGGGGACCACTTTGTTTTGGACAAAACTTGCCCATCATTTATTAAAGAAAAAGAAATAGAGATATTATGAGTAAAGAACAAGTTACTTATAGAAAGGCATTACAGGTATACACAGGAATGAGAGTAAATAGGAAGTCATTAAGTCGAGAAGATATATTGACAGCAGACTCATATAACACTAAGGACATAAGAGGTACCTACAGCAGTGTAGTAAAGAAAAATACATTAAATCAGCCGAGATCTTCAGGAGGGCCTTCGGAGGTTACTATTCAGGAGGAGGAGGGTGAGGATTCCAAGGAAACTTCAGAACAAAACATAGGAAGGTTTAGTAGAAAATCAGGAAAAGTGTCGAAGGGAGTGGAAAACGCAGTCAGTTCAAAAGAAGTAAATATGGAAGTGGAACATCAGAATTTGCATAATTCAGAAGAAAATAGAAAACGAGACGAACACATCAAGGATAGGTTGGAATTCAAGCAAATTTGGATTAAAATGAAACGTATAATTATGTCAGAAGACAGATTGGAGGACAAAGTTTCAGCAATATGTAGAATTATATGGGAAGAACTAAAACAATATGTTGTTAGTAAGTTATTAAGTTTTTCTAACCTTGTTAATGGATAATACTAGTACTACTTATATTAGACTTAACATAGTACAATGGAATGCTCAAAGCCTGCGCCCCAAATTAGTAGCATTTACAGACCTTTTAGCACGTGAAACTGTACACATTGCGATTATCAGTGAAACTTGGATAGACATTGAGTCCGTCATAAATATTAATAATTATAACATATATAGAAAAGATCGAATGGATTCGTACGGCGGTGTCGCCATTATCGTCCACAAGTCGATACAATCCTCCTTAGAGCCATTTGTGGTAAATAATACAGGTATTGAGATAGTTTGTGTAAAGTTAATTAACTGCAAGGACTTGGAATATGTGGCGTCTATATACTGTCCGTCTAGTATACAAACACAAGTTTACGATTGGGATGAGATTTTCTCACACTTTTCAGGAAAAACTTTAATAGCTGGCGATTTTAACGGGCACCACACCAATTGGTCAGTGAAATCAGATGTACGGGGTTCCCAAATCATGGATTCCGCTTTAGATCACGACTTCATATCTATAAATAATGGGGACTTTACGCGGGTTAAGTTGGTTAACGGGCATTTGCAACAAACTTCGCCTGATATTTCGTTTGTTTCTTCTGACATCGCCATTAATTTTTCTTGGAAAGTCTTAAACGAGCATTTAGGGAGTGATCACCTAATAATTAAGCTGAGCATTGATATCGTAGATGATTTCAGACACATAAAAAAACGCAATTATAAACGTGCAAATTGGGAAAACTATACACAAACTGTTTCAGAAAACCCTACCTTTTCTACTTATTATGAAGAAGGTATTCAAGAGAACTATGACAATTTTGTAAGTGTAATTAACAGTGCAGCGGATAAACATATACCTTTAATTAAAATAAATAATAAACCGGATAAAAAATTCAAACCAAAAGATTATTGGAATCCTGATTTGTCTAAAATAGTCGCCGTCCATCTGAAGTTAATACTTCAAGATTTATTTCGGAGCCCTGAAATTACTCCATTCTATGCAAAGCTCGAGTCGGAAAGTGAACTGTCAAAATCAACTGACAGCATCAAAAGAAAAGATCAGTGTGACCACTACACGATTCCGATTCAACCAAAAAATGAATTTTTACATGGCAACACCACCATGTTGCCTACAAATTAAAGCAAAGAAGGCGCTATCATGTAACGGGCTTAAAAGACTCGTTACAGCATACACACCATGCGCCTAAAGTGGCCAGTAATCAAAAACAAATGGCAATGAATTAAGCAATATGTACTTAAAAAACTTAAATCATTTATAAAATTAAGTTGATTGTTAATCTATACCAAGTATCTTCTAGAGTTTGTGAGTGATTGAGTAAGAATTTAATTTGAACAGAATCCTGTTCAGATTAACACGTTGAACACCAACGCGGTCAGTGCTGACCGATAGCGAACTTTCCTTCAGGCCAAGCAAAAATCACAGTTCTATCCAAATTTAGACCAACTGTTTTTTAATTAGATGCTTATATCTAATGTCCAAATGTATGTTTTTTATTGACAAAAGTCAATTTAGTCACTATTTATGGAGATAGTAAACGTCGGGAAGCACTGACCGACGCGGCTCCTAGAGACGAAAAAGCGACTTTCCGTTAAAGGGGGCCGCGCGGGTCGCGGTGTCAGGTCATATTTCATATCAATTGCATTTGATCTGATTTTGAATGTCGGTGTTTCAAAAGCATGAATTTCTTTAAAATTGCTTCGGATTGGGATCGAAAGTGTGTTATGTAATTAGGTGGGTAGGGTGCTGATATCTAGATTATTAAAAATGGTCGGTGAATGCTTTAGTTTTGTATAAAACCGTCACTAACAAACATATAGCTATTGTGGATTTGAGAAAAGAAATACTGAAGAGTTTTTTAGCAAAATCTTTAACCTCCGAAGCACCTTAAGAACGAACGATAAGAAAGAAGAAACACATGCTTCAGAAAAAGGAAGGACCTCTGAAGGTGCGTCGGATGTGTGTAGAATGAACATTTGGATGTGCACTAGCCAGAAACAAAACTAAAAAAGTGCCTACTTTTTGTGACACTTGCGTAGACAAACCTTTTCTGTGTGTTGAATGTTTTGTCAACGTTCGTGTCTGATTTTGATTACTTTCAGTATTTTTTCTTTTCTTGTCGCTAATTGATAACGTTGTTACCTACCTAATTCATTAGAAAAAATGGGAAGAGGTATTATTTTTACTTCGATTACTATGGTATTTGATACAATCTTTTATGTTTAATTTTTATAAATAATTCAACTCTAATAAACTTTTTAGTACCTTTAAAAATGCGGTTATTTTATATACTTTTCGCTAAATATTTTACAACCACACACACTCACGGACAATTACACCTACACACACACCCACAAACACACACACATAAACATACTCACAAATACACACAGGCACACGCAAACACACAAAAACTTGTGGATTTATAATATTAGTGAAGCACTCATCGAAAACGCAGCTTACCATTAGTGAAAGAATTTTTGAAATCAGATGAGTAGTTTTAGAGATTACTTTCTACATCCACCACACTCACAATCCTGCACAATTTACTTCTTTATCCTCATCAGCCCGGAGAAATCTACTGCTAGACAAAGGCCTTTCCAATTTCACGCCATACAAATTTTCACTCTTAAGTAATTGTTGTTTTTTACCCGACTGCGCCAGAAGGAGGGTTATGTTTTTCGAGAGTATGTATGTATAATTGTTTGGCACGCTCTGCAGCCTGAACGGCTCGATGGATTTTAGCTTGCGAGGTGTCGTTAGATTCGTATTTACTGTGAGAGTGACACTGGGTATATCAAAATAAAAAAAAACAAAATGGGCGGATTTTTGCCACCAAATTCAAATGTTTGGCACGCTCTGCGGCCTGAACGGCTCGATGGATTTTAGTTCGCGAGGTGTCGTTAGATTCGTATTTACTGTGAGAGTGACACTGGGTATAGAAAAATTAAAAAACATGGCGGATTTTTGGCGCTAAATTCAAATGTTTGGCACGCTCTGCGGCCTGAACGGCTCGATGGATTTTAGTTTGCGAGGTGTCGTTAGATTCGTAATTACTGTAAAAGTGATATCGTAATAAAAATAAATGGCGGATTTTTGGCGCCATATTCACGTAACGTACTATTCGGCACGTTTTGCGGCCAGAACGGCTCAATGAATTTTAGCTTCAAAGGTGTCGATAGATTCGTATTAATTGTGAAAGTGACACCGGGTATAAATTTTGAATCATAACACAACATAAGCTGGGAGTACCTCCACTCGGTGAAGGCGGTAACAGTTTAACTGGCTAAAACTCCCATAATTAAATATCAATACTTTCGGGCTTATGTTGTTGTCATTGTGTATCATTACCTTTTGATATCCACCTCCTATTTGGCACGATAGCCTACCCGGTAACGCAGGAGAGCAGCCATATAGTATACCTATCTACTTGTATTGACAAATAAATAAAAAAAAAATGGCCGATTTATGGCGCCATATTATATTTTCAAATATATTTTTTTCTCAAATCCTATCGATTAGGGTATCAAAATAAAGGGTTTTAAAAAGTGATTACAGTAGTTCTTTATGATACTAGTGCGGTAAGTTGGTTTTTACAAACGAGTAGACGACATTCGGGACCCATACCATTTTTATTATATTTTCAAATTCAAATGGGTCCCGCCTGCTTCCAACTTAAATTTAATTTAAAATGGGCTTGTTTTTAGCTTTTGTGTTTTTTTATTAACTTAAGTTTTTTACGCAGTCGGGTTTTTTTATTTTTTTTTTCTAATTCCTTTACGTTTTTCAAAAACCATCATAGTTTGGCGTAACTAGAGGGCCACGCGGGTCAATGAATATAGGATTTAGTTTGATAGCACTGCCCTACGGCCTGTATGAATGCATCAAAAACACTTAAATTCTTTCTCAATCACAAAAAGTATCTGATTTTTTACTTTTTGAATAGACCTGATCTCTCTAAATGCAGCTTATCTATGGAATTTCTTAGCAATTCTTCATTAGCTTCAGAATGGGCATTGTTCATATTTTTTTAAATGTTGTAATTGAAAAACCATTTCGAGGAATAGCGTTACTGATCATTACGGACTAATTAATTTTGAAAAATATTCATATGTTATTGATATTTTTGATAAAATACGATTGACCTTCTTTGCCCTTCAAATTACGTACGACTTTGGCCGTACAGTTTTGTATCGTTGCCTCAGAAAATAAAAAGTAAGAGGCAAGTATTGTCTACAATCTGTCAAATGTCAAATTATTGTAAATGCCAAAAATATAAACATTCTTGTTTATATCTCATTATTACATTACATACATTATTTCAACACTCGACAATATTTAATATACCTACTGGAAGAGTTATGGAATACAGGAAGTGCTTTGTTCCAACTTGCAGCAATAATAGTAATAATGTCGCCGCGTGCGTTATTATTCTATTTCTAAGTCGCCGTGTCGATTATTCTAGTGACGATAGAGAGTAGTATATTCCTTGGAGGACACTTACACATAAAAAAAACCATTTGTAAATAAATACGCTAAGCTAGGATTCGATTATTTAAGACGTCTATTCGGCCTATTGACACTGACAGATGTGACATTGTTGACGTTGTGTTGACTGATTAAAATTTTTAATTATGTACTAGTAAGGCAACGGCACTTAATCTTTATGCCACTGGATGACGTCACCTACCTTAAAAACTTAAAATAATTAAATAATTTTTATTAAAATAACTATTGAGCCAATCATCAAAATATATTTAAATTAGTTTCTCAAAATGCTCTAAATTTACAAAAAATAAAATATAATGGTTAGAAATTTTGGACAATCCCCATTACATCGGACCGATTATACAACATTTGTTTTTCTGACTAGATTTCTTTGATTAGATTGTGGCTTCAGTGGCGTTATTTACGTCTTAAAATGTGCAGGAATAGGGATACTTTTTACACACCAACAAGTGAGCCATTAACTTATTTTATTTAATTTTCTTAGACTAATATACTGATTTAATCATTTTCAGAAAATCAACCCAAATCTCGGAATGACGAAGATTTCATGAATTTGAGGCCCTCACCTAACTTCAAGCACAAGAAGTACTTGAGATCGAAATTTGAAGAAGCAATGATGAATGAAGCAAATTCTACTTTGTTGGGACACAACATACGAGAGAAACTCAATATCACAATGGTGGCAAGTGCAGCAGCGCAACCGCCTCTACCACCTAATCCGCCACCGCCGGATACGCCACCCATGATTATGAATTTAAAGCAAGAGATTGAAGATGATGAATATACATCTAGTACCGTTGAACCTATAACTGATTTCAACCAGCCAGATGGGTCTGCAACTGCAACAATTAAAACTGACCTATCAGAGAAGGCCACGATGTGCCGAAACTTTGCACGTGGTACTTGCAGAAAGGGCACAGCATGTAGATTTGTGCATGAATTAATATTGTCTCAGCTGCCAGGGGTTTACACATTTTGTCGGAACTTTCAGAATTCAGTGTGTTCCTTTCCTAAGTGCAAATTTGTACATGCAACTGTATTCGAAAAGGAACATTTCTTTAGAACTGGGTTTCTACCACCACATACACTAGCTCATCTTGCAGAACCCAGTGTACTGCAGCCGCCTCCTCCACCACCACAGTCTGAAGGTAAGAAACTTTCATGCATTCAATGTGGGCTGTTTACAAAATATATTTATTTATTCAACAAGCTGCCAATCTATTCTGTAAAAAACTCACAATGGGAACTAAGGTGAAATGAGCTTGAAGTAAGCTATCATTCCATTAAATGCTAGCATAACTAGCATTAGATTTTCACGATGATATTTTCATTTATAACTTGTCAGTAGTCATCTACAGCAACATAAGTAGGTTTTTATGCAGGCCACAAATATTAAAAGCCATTAAGCCATACATGTTTTTTAAATAAGGTTTTTTTTCTTTCAGAAGCATCAGTAGAGCAGCCTGCAGGTAAAAAGCTTAATTGATTTCAATGTGGCCTGTTTACAAAGCATATTTATTTATCCAACAAGCTGATATTATAACTTGTTGGTATAGTTAGCAACTACAGTAACATAATAATATGTGGCTTTTATGCAGCTTACAAAATTAAATATGTATGTATAAGCCATTCATTTGAGTTTTTTCTTTCAGAAGTAGCTGTAGAACAGCCTCCAGTTTATTCTAATGCCCCCCCACCACCTTCCGCATTATCGTGGTAAGGCTTTCTTTTTATTCCCTTATAGGCTAAAATGAATTTATTTACTTCTAACGATTTGTAATGTGTCCCTTTTGCGCAATGTGGCAAAGTTAATTATTTATCTATTAAGCGCTGATTTTTCAATCGACAGATAATTTTTGTGGAATAAAACGTCGACAGATTTTGTATGGAAGAACTGTCAAAAATTCGAAGTTATTCCTCGGATAAAATTATCTGGCATTGGAAAAATCAGCCATTCAGCCCTAAAACATTTGATATCTTTTTTATTATTTGTAATTTGTCCTATAGTTTATTGATATTTTCAGTTATTAAATGGTCAAACTTCTAATACTAAATAAACTAATAAACTATTAAATTAAATATTATATTTTATCCTAATCTAAGAGCAGTGGTAGCCCAGTGGTAACGGCCTCGGCTTATGGGTTGTAAGTCGTAGGTTCGAACCCAGACAGGCGCTTTACTTTGTGTAAATTATTTTCGTCACCACTGCTCTCAAAACGGTGAAGGAAAACATCGTGAGGAAACCGGCATGTCCTAGAAGCCAAAATTCGAAGACATGTGAATCTACCACTGGGCCCGCGTGGTGTGTATTACGGCCCATCCCCTCTCACAGAGAGGAGGCCTGTGTCCCAGCAGTGGGAGCATTATAGGCTGTTTATGGTATGTTATGCTATCCTAACCTAAATAAAACTATTAACAAACTAAAATATGAAAATTATTACCTACTAAATTAGTTAGTGATATTTTGTGTAGACACATAAAAAGTTAGGTAATCGTCCACCTACAACTGTCACAGTAAAAGCAGAAATTATAATTTGTCTGCTTTGAATATTATTTTTAAAATATTTTATAAACGTTTTTAATTAATACTATTAAATAAACGTTCTGTGCGAGCAACGCGGCGGATTTGACATGATGAAATAATTAAACTTACTGGAGCTCCACGACAGAATGCACCGTTGACAAATAAAAATTAAATTACATTTTAAAAATTAAAAATAAGTTCTGTCAGGGCTGATTTCTCAATAGTCAAATATTTTTTTCTGAGATATAAATTTGGCTGTTTGACAGCTTTTGTACAAAAAATATATCAAGCTGTCATATGTGTTCTTAGGATTAAAGTTATCGGACTGTTGAAAAATCAGCCCTTAAGAGTAAACTAGTCGCGAGTGCGAACTCACTGGTGGTCATGGCCAAAAAGCACGCTGTCTCATCTGATTTCGTGTCTGACAGAGCTAGTATCAGTGCTGAGCAGTTAGACGCTAGTCTACACGCACAACGTCTAGTTCCACGCACAGAAACACCGTTCCGAACTCAAAGGCGCGTAAACAAAATTCGAAAGTGCTTTGGTAAATCGAGTTTTATGAAAAACCCACTGCATAAATCAATTATAAAGAAAGTTTATTGAACTCTTCGATAACTGAGCTTTACTGGTACGGACTTGGATTTGAAGATTTTACAGTTGTTTTTTTACTTATTTACACCCAAATTACGTTAAAAATAGCAAGAAAAAAGAATCTTTGTTGGCTCATAACTTTTAATGGGTTTTGAAGTGAAAACTTCTTTAGCGGCGCTGTGTACTTTTTTTGGAATGGGTAAAAACTTCTAAACTCGCGTCAGGTCACGTGACCCTGATCGAAAATTCGTAAGACGTAAAACGTAAGACAGCGCCATCTATGCACATCGGGAAGAACTACGAGGGCCTCGCGTACTAACTACGTAGTTCATCCAACAACGACGAGATGGCGCTGAACCACGGATATATAACTGACGACGAGCTCCATGCGAGCGGCTTGCTTCTCTTACCACTGCTGCGACCAACACCACGAACTGAAGTCTATCCTGTGTGCTTATTTGTAAATCTGAATAAATTCCTTTCACGAGAAGAATAAACCAGTCACTTTGGTCATCATACCTGATTTGCAAAAAACCCTATAAAATAAGGAACACACCTTAACACGCGTGTTTTGTTTATAAGACGATTCACAAAATACACTCGTAATTGTTCAAGTTTTCACTTCTGTCGGCACTACCGGAGTGCCAGTGTTTTTTTTTATTTTACTATTCTGTTTCCGTACAGACACAATTAATAATAAGTCAAATCGATATCATGTTTAACTTTGGGTGCACAATGTTAAACAGTGGAGTAATACTCTCCCGAAATTTGTATGGTAAAAATATTGACTAGTGGCACCTTAATGTTATTATTTCGCTGATTCGTAATTTGAAGTTAATAAACCACAAGGAACATTACTAATTGGTTTCTCAAAAACTCAACCAGCTTTTTGTTTTTCTAGAACTGTTCTATTGTTTCAAAATTTGTTAGCTATTTTTTGTGTTGAATTTCGTTCCAGGAACTTGGCGTAAGGCTTAAATGTGTGTATAAACATCCGGATTTTAAATAATACATGTAATTAGACTTGTTAAACCAACCTTCGATATCATAAGACTCAGATAGTTTAGACCTAAATTATTCAATAGTGTACTGTGTAGTATCTACTGTCGAAACGAGTTTCTACCCTAAGCTGTTTGGGCCGGGCGATGATGTGTCAGTCGGGACGCCTGCCTTTATATACATAAGTAGCACCCGCCCCTGCTTCGCACGATTTTTACGACTTGAAAAATCATTGAGATTGATTTATTATATATCTGTTTAATATTAATTTAATACACATAAACCTTAAGGAATAAATTCTCTAAAGTACAGCCAACCCGCAAAATCCGTTGCGTAGTTCAGAAGAACAAAGCTGTCACACAGACAGACAAGAAAAGTGACTTTGATGTGTAATACGTATAGATATATGTAATAGATTGGTCCTCGTCATTTCCATATAGTTTACCGAATTTTATCATGCAAGTGGGTCTCACTGGTCTGAATATTTTCATTTCAGTATCGAGAACGTGGTTCGATACAACACGGAAAACGGCGTAGAACGAAGTGAGCCCAACATCTTCAGCACCGTACAAGTGACAAGCACTACATCCCCGAAACACGACTGGAGCGATGTTGACGACGACAGTACGTACTTATACTGTGTATGGCCCATGCCTGTTAGCAAGAACAGAGAAGCTGATACAACACATACAAAATGCATGTACACGGTTCTGTGTAAAGATACCTCGTAGAAGTCATGTCAAACCTTTCATAAATGAAAATAATATTTTGAAAATGACTGCTAGGAGAAGGTTACATATGGCTGGTTTACTTTTTGGAGTAGTCAATACACAAAAACCTCACTATCTGTTTGAGAAGTTAAGTTGGAGGCAGAGCAAATACGAACCACGTTTTTTTACCAAACCTCTTTGTACACCAGCACATAGGACCGCAGCATTCAGGGGGAGTTTCAGGTATGCTGCCACACACTGTTGGAATAACCTTCCTACACCAGTAAGAGTCCTGAGAACATGAAGCACTTTTTGAGTATTTTAAAGAAATATTTCATGCAGATACAGCAATCCACACGATTGTACATACTTATATCTAGATATAATAATAATAGCTGCTCTTTTTGTACTCACCTCGAGGGTCACGGCCTACAGGCAATGGATTTGACTTTCCAACAGTGTGAGTAGCCTGTCTGATCCTCCCTGCTTAGGTCCAGTCTGTGTTATTGTTGCGGGAGGAATGGTTGTCCTCAGTTATCTGGGGCGTGTTGGCTGTCATTCTGAAGCTGCATTATCTATGATACAAAAGGTAGAATATTTAGTGAGGTTAGAGTTATTTAATATAAGGCTTTGTTTCTGTCGAATGCAATGGTAAAACTTACCATTATGGTCATTGAGAATTTTGGAGGCAACATGGTTTTGAATTCCTTGGGTAGGTATGTCGGAAAAGCATCGGTGTAGCTTGCCGGCGACATGCCTGCATCGATGTACCTATGGCCGTTATGCAAATGGCCGCCATCGCAATCCCAATTTTCCATGGTGCATTCAAACCATTATTCATATTGAAACATATTCAAACTAGAAGAATGTGGTGTATCAACGCATAATTCTTTACTTGTATCGAAGATGTAATTACTAAGAAAGCATAAATATAAATAGGAAAACAAAATGCTGAAGTAATAAGCATTACTCTTATAATTATAAGAGTAATGCTTATTAACAGATATATATTTTTCTTTATTTTAGTTATAAGTACACACTATGTTCAGCTAGAATTACACTTAGGTACTTCGGAAAACTAGACTTACCCGATATACGGTGAGACGTCATTACGTCATTCGAGAGGTAGTTGCTGAAAATCAGCGCTGTTTACGATAGGTTCGTCCGAAGTCACAGCATTTTGCTGAGCAACGACCTGTTCTTGCACAGATGCGACGCACAGCTTAATTATTGTCCTTATTAATGTTGTTTGTTACAAACGTCGTTATTTTTCCATTCTGAAATTGGCATTTTTGTTTGATTGTTGTTCTTCTTCTTCTCTTCGTTTAATGGCTTTTGCGGAAAAACCACCACAATTTAGCCAATGTCAAGTGTAAAAATGTAAAAATAGTATACTCGGCAACGTTGTACGGTTCAATCAATCCTTCTTCTCTTCGTTTAATGGCTTTTGCAAATGACTGATCTTTTGATTGTTGTTGTTTTCACGTTTTGTTGTGATATCGATACTGACATTGACAATAGATATCACAATGTGATATCTATTGTCAATGTCAGTTGTCAAATAATAATGTGTGTTGTCTTTGGTAGCTCCCTTAGGTAAATCATATGACAAGGCTGCCCACCATTCCATTGTTGCTGATGAATCTTCATCTCTTCCCAACGGTTTTGCCCTTTTTTCTCAGAATCTTCCCTCTTCAAGTTCTCCTCAAGAGGATAATATTCTGGAATTACTTTTGTCTCTTATTATTAGTCTGGTTTCCCGTAATAATTCAAACTTACCGCCCCACGTTGCCCAAAAACTTTCCCAAATCCTCTCTATTAGCTCTAATTATGGATCTAATCTCCGCCCTTCAGTGGAACGCTCAAAGCATCCGGCCTAGAAAGACTGAACTTTTTTTCTTAATAAATAAATTTCACCCGGCTATCATTGCCATCTCGGAATCTTGGTTGGTATCTGGTTCTCATTTCCGGGTTCCAGGGTACTCCTGCCTCCGGGATGATAGGGCTGACGGATATGCAGGAAGTGCCCTACTTGTAAGGCTCTCCATTCTATTCTCCCATATCCCTCTTCCCCCTTTTTCCCCTGATATCAATATTGTAGCCGTCAGGGCTTTTAATATAACTTTCCTCTCTGTGTACATACCTCATCCTTATTCACGTTTAATTCCAGATCTTTTATACATAATCTCCTCTGTTCCTTCTCCAATCATTGTCATGGGTGATTTGAATGCTAACCATCGCTCATGGGGTTCAAACTAGAAGAGTACGTCCTACTCAAAATCCTAACTCGGCTGTGGATCTCACGATATGTTCCGCTTCTCTAGCTTCTACTCTTTCTTGGAGTATCTTGCCTCATTCTTATGGAAGTGACCATTTTCCTATTCTCGTTTCTATTGCTAATCGAGTAATGCCAATGCGCAATTTTAATCCTTCCCTTAAGTATAGATTAAAGGATGTAAAGTGGTCCTCTTATTCTTCATCCCTTGACAGTAGATTAGTTTCATTTGCCCCCCCAGACAGAAACAACCTCGTTGATTGCTATTCCAAATTTGTGGAGTCGGTTACTTCCAGTGCTGATGATAATTTTCCTCTTAAAAAACCGTACAAGTTTCGAGTTTCAACTCCTTGGTGGGATTCGGAATGCACATCAGCTGTCAATGAAAGAAAAATAGCCGAGGAGAATTATAAAGCCTCTATGTCCCTTCAAAACTTTTTAAATTATCAAAGGAAAGCTGCCACAGCCACAAGACTTCTTTCTACTAAGAAAAAAGAAGGGTGGCTCCGCTACTGCAAGAGCTTATCCCCTAGGTCCCCTTCTTCCCTTGTTTGGAAGCAAATAAAAAGATATAGAGGTTCTTGTAACATTGTCGATGTTTCAGCCAATGACCCATCTTCTTGGCTTGAAGCTTTTTCTGACAAATTGTCCCCGCCTTCAGTTCCCAATCTGGACACTTTTCCTTCTCTTCCTTGCCTTCTTGCTTCTGTAAATAATTTTGATGCCTCATTCTCGTTCTCTGAACTTCAGCTGGCACTTGATGGTCTCGTGGATTCTTCTCCTGGGGCAGATGGAATTCCATACTCGTTTTTAAAAAATGCCTCTATTAAATCTAAGCAGTATTATTTGGACCTTGTAAATAGTTTCTACGAATATGGTTTAGTTCCTCAACCGTGGAAAAACCAAATAGTAATCCCGGTTCTAAAACCAGGTAAGAATCCTTCAGATTCAAATAGCTATAGACCTATTGCTCTGTCATCTGTCTTGTGTAAGGTTGCAGAGCATATTATGCTTAAACACCGTCTCGAGTGGTTTGTTGAAAATGGGAACTTGTTGCCCGCATCCCAGTTTGGCTTCAGAAAAGGTATGTGCACTCTAGATAGTCTTAGCATTTTAACTACTGACATTCGCATCTCTTTGTTGAAAAAACAATGTTTGGTGGGAGTTTTTCTCGACATTGCATCAGCGGCGTATGATAATGTATTACTTTCGGTGCTCAGGGATAAATTAATCCATCAGTTAAATATTCCTGAGAAGCTGGTTCGCTTCATATGTAATTTGTTGATGGAGAGAACCATCTCCATTAACTCTTCGCACGTCGAGTGTACACCATGTGTACCGATAACAATAAAATTTCTATTGTGTCTGCTAATTAGACGCGCGACGAGTTAAAACTCTCGATTCCCTTCTTCCACCTAGGACTATTTGGAAAGGCTTGCCACAAGGCTCAGTTCTTAGTCCTCTTCTATTCAACCTATATACTTTTGACCTTCATTTATCAGTTGACCCATTTTGCCAAATTTTACAATATGCCGATGATTTGTCTTTGTACCTATCTGTAAAATCTCTGGAAGAGGCTACTGAACGGTTAAACTCTGCCCTCGGGTACCTATCTGATTGGCTTCTTCAACACGGATTGTCTTTATCGGCTTCCAAAAACTCTGTAGTTGTTTTCTCTAAAAAAAAATTTCTTCCTCCTGTTAATATTAAAGTTAATGGTGAAAATATTCCTCAAGAAAACAAAGTCAAATTCCTAGGAATCTGGTTAGATTCAAAGTTATCTGGTATTGTACATACTGATTACGTGTCTCAAAAATGTGAAAGTAACGTTAATGTTCTTCGATCTCTTTCTGGGGTTTGGTGGGGTGCTCATCCTTTTACTCAAAAATTATTATATAATGCCATAGTTCGTAGTCATTTGGATTATGGACTGTTTTTACTAGATCCTTGTAACAAATCTGGCCTTCAAAAACTTGATAAAATTCAATCAAAATATTTACGCATAATTCTTGGGGCAATGAAATCATCTCCTATTAATGCTATGCAAGTTGAAAGTGTCGATCCTCCCCTTTCTATTCGAAGACAATTCCTCGCTATTAGATTTTTCTTTAAACTCGTACAAAATTCTGGTCATCCCCTTTTACGTAAGCTAGACCAATTATCTATCATTTTTGACTCCTGTCGTCGTTCTAATATAGAGCTTCCATGCCTTCTTCGTGCCTACCTTCAGTTCACTCGTCTTCCTAGCCCGCTTTTTCAAAACCCTGTTTTACCTCTTTACGCTTTGCCATATGATGCTCTGGTGTACCGTCCTGATGTCCTCTTGGACTTTGGAATCAACAAAAGCACGCTGGAAGCAAACAGGTTTTTTGTCAGAAAAGTTTCCTCTGATTATAACAACTGGGTAACTTTATGACTGATGCTTCCAAAGTCTCTGATGATAGTCCAGTTGGTGTTGCTGTTTGGGTCCCCTCTACAAAAATTATTTTAAATTACAAATGCCCTTCGGTTACATCAGTTTTTACGGGTGAATCTATTGCCATTTTTGAAGCCATTTCATTTGTTAAATCTCATAACTTAAATAATTCTATAATATTCTCAGATTCGAAGAGTTGCCTTCAATCCATTTTGTCTAACCCTTTTCGATCAAAATCCAGATTTCCTATCATTTTAAAGATTAGGGATTTACTTTTCCAATGCCACAAATTAGATATTAATATTGTTTTAGCCTGGAGTCCTGGTCACATAGGTATTCATGGGAACGAGTCCGCTGATTCGTGTGCTAAAAATGCAGTCCAGACTGGCTCGCTTGACCATTCTGAAATTTATTCCCATGACATCTGTGCCACTTTGCCATCTTCTTTGTTTAACTCGTGGACACAACATTGGAAAATTTCTAACACCCTAAAGGGTAAGTTCTATGGTGACATTCAACCCGAGATTCCCAAATTGGCAAATAAATTGACAACTTCTACAATCTGTCGATTGCGTCTCAATCATTGTTGTTCCCCTGCTTTCTTGGCTAAACTTAGGGTAAGGGATAGCTCCCTCTGTGAATGCGGTTTGGATGAAGGAAGCGTGGACCATTTATTTTTCTGCTGTCCTAAATTACGGTTCTCTTTACATGATATCAATCCACCTTATCTCCCTCGTCCAACCTCCACTAAATGCCTTCTCTCCCTTGTATTTACTCGCTTTGTATTTATTCTAAGTAAGTTCATTGAAATAAATAAAATAAAGCTGTAAATTATTACATATTTATTTAAATCTAGGTATATTATATTTATTATCTTCCTCATTTTGTGTCAGCTTAAAAAAAAATGTCCATTAGTAGTCTGTGGCTACTCCTGCGTTGAAAATCAAATCAGCATTCTATTTTCACATTTTTCATTTTCACCGTCCAAATTTCTTTTCACTGAACAATCTCCTTCGTTTGATGGTCTATCATTCTAAGTACGTGGAATTGGCAAAATTGTGGTGTTTATTCCACAAAAGCCATTAATCAAGAGTTGAAGTTGAAATCTTTAGTGCCTGGCCCTGACATCAAGCAATGGACAAAATTGTCAACATTTTCTAAGCTTGAATACGACTTTTGACTACGTTGTGTGTGTATTTTATGTCTTACTTTTTAATCATTTTTAATTTTTATTTGCAATGTGCGTTTTTGTTTGTGCAGAATAAACAAATTTTCTTTCTTTCTTTTCTTTCTACTTGAACACAATATTTTTCTTTGCTGCTGAAGCGATTATGGTCTTTATTATCTATCTCGTTTTTAAGCTAACTAAGCGATCTAGTGAGCAGTTTTATTGGTATGACAATAATAGTAAACAGTAATTACTTTTTTGGAATGTAAAACGATGTGTTGTCAGAAAAAATATTTTATAATTTTAAAGTAAATTTTATTAAAGTTAGGTATTTGAAAAAATAGACGAAAATTTAGCATTCCTCCCCTTATCTCCAAAACTACCGACCCTAAAATTTTGAAAAAATATAGAAAAATTCTATACCTATAGATTACAGGAAACCTATAAGAAGTCTGTAGTCTTAAAACAACATGGTAAATCTCACAATATTGTGCGTACAAACATTTTTAATTGGAATATATGGGAGAACATGTTTTTCAACTACAATGTTAAGGTTGTTCTTGGTATAAATTCATTCCAACTACGGAACCCTTCATTGTGCGTGGTCTGACACGCACTTGGCCGATTTTTTCTTTTATTTAAGCAATTTAAGAAAGTAGATGATTTGGTTTTTTTTCTGGCGTAAAACCATCTACGCTGGATGTACTGGCGATAAAATCAATAATTCTAATCGTCAGACATTTAAGATTTCAACCACCAATAATTGAAACAAAACTAACGACTATGTAAAATCCCATTTGAGTTAAAATGTGACAACATCTGGTCTGATTTTACTCAATGCTGGTAGCATAGATATGTTTCTATAATATGAGGTATCACTCTTACTACCCGATTTAAAAATTGCTATTAATTTACTACATGTCATTAAATCAGGAAACGTACCGATGTCATATCAATGATTAAATAATGATACGCCTGTAAGGACAGGGGCGATTGATTAATATCTCCAAGAACCTTAACGGAAATCCCCCATAAGTCGTCA
Source organism: Luperina nickerlii (assembly GCA_963855955.1). Classification (NCBI taxonomy): domain Eukaryota; kingdom Metazoa; phylum Arthropoda; class Insecta; order Lepidoptera; family Noctuidae; genus Luperina; species Luperina nickerlii. Next base: position 9,704,682 of record OY979662.1, read on the forward strand.
TTGTCTTTATTTTAAGTCTTGAATGCGTTTTCAATTGTGACAATAGAAATGGACTTGAATTCAAAACTTGGAATGACCTTACTGAAGTTTTCTTGGGAAGAGGTTCAGCTAATATAGATCATCATCATTATTATCTGATCAAGGGAGAGTTCTCGTAACTTCTATTGGGATGTTGGTAAAGAAATTGTCTAGTGTCTCGGCAACTTTTAATTGATCTGAAATGGTTCCATTATCAATTTTTAGTGACAATTTATTCTGAACTCGCTGTTTTTAACCCGACAGAAACAGAGGTGTGTTATAAGTTTTGTGTTTCCAGTTTCATTGTTAATTACCTGCCACACAGCTTTTATTTCATGAAACACTGATTTTGTTACTTATTCATTTAGATTTATTTTTGGCGCAGACTCTTTTAAATGTCCCAAAATAGTTTCTTACATAATGTTTCTTAAGAAGGGTTTGATCAGAAGTCAAATATACTAATTATATAAAATATCTCTGCTTTTTCAAATGCCAGCAGCCCATTCATTAAACTTTGGTTTAGTATTATGGAACATCGCTAATCGTTGTTTTGCTGTTTTACATAACGGAGCTGTTTTGTAAAACAGCTAGCGGGGTTATGTAGAACAGCGGTTTCGACAACGCATTTGCGACATGTGCAATACTATTTGTTTTATTTTGTTACTTTTCTTAGATCTCAAATCTGTCCATGGCTAAGCGAAAAGAGTTAGTTTTGTCTAAATGTTTACATATTCAATGTTTTGGCGATTTGAAATACTTCTTGTATACTTATGCATCCTGAGTTATAAACTGAACGTGAACACTGCCCGCGCAGCGATTGTAATTATTTGTTGGTTTTGTCTCCAGCCAGCAGCAGCTCTTCGCGTGACTTCGACTCCGGTGAAGCGCTGCCAAGGAAATGCAAAAATTGTCCTCGTACTGAGATCAGGTATCATTTTGCATCTCTTCGCTGCAGCTGCAAGGTAATTGCGTAACACACTAACAATGACTTTCATTTTGACAATTAAACAACATTCATTGCGTTAATCACGTTGTTGAGCAGACAAATTTTTCGAACATATGAAGGAATAGAAAATATTTTATTCTTCAAATTATACAGTAAGCAGGTTAATAGCAAGTTGAGACGACATCAGTAGCTTAAAGTACTATCTAAAGCGAGGTTATAATATATTATTTGTCAGTGATCCCCAAACTAGACAGTCTGTATCTTAGGGCTCAGAGTACGAATTCCAGAGTGAGTGAATTCACTTCAGAGGTGATTTCAGGTATGGTATGGTACGTTTCATGTATGTGTGTGCGGTGTGTGTGTGTATGTATAGTAGTAGCTGGCGGTCTATGAGGATTCTCGTTTTGCGATAGACTAAATCAGTAGGTAGGGCTTCTTAAAAGTTATTTTAAGAAGCGCTCTCTGTGCTCTTTAAGCTTCAGTCAAGTAGGTCTTTCCAGCACTACCCCACACGCTGATGAAATACTGAATTATCGATTGGCATAACGCTAGGCAAACTTGTAGTGTGTCTGTGGGCAGTCTCGTAGTCTACTCATGGTGTGAATAAGTTATCAACCTTTTTAGTATTCTGCTAAAAAGGTTGGATATATGTTGCTTAAATGTTAGGTGGTCGTCGTTAAGAATACCGAGGTATTTAATGGAAGAAGTACTTTCAAGAGGAGGACCGTCGCAAGGGGAAGTAGAAATATTAGAAGAGCAGTGATGTAGTTTGAGTTTAAGGTATTCCGGTGGGTTGAGCCGGCGGTCTTGGAGATAACCATATACAACATTATTTTTAGTTTATGCGAAACCTGAATATAGTTCAGAATAAGTAACTGAATCGATTCCAATAATTTTTACACCATGTTATATTTGGTCCCAAAAATATTTAAAAATGGTTACAGGTTGGACACCGAGCGCCACTAAGTATCTATCCGCAATCATAGGCGCACAACACAGGTCACGGCTGGTAATAGTGGGGCGGGGGTAAAACAACCCCTTCGGTCGCCCATCGATGCTACAGGCACACGTGTGACGCTCCCGTTCAGTTACATAACGCGATCACAAGCGCGCGGCCGCCGTGGGCCGTACAGTTGTTTCGGTTGATCGTGTACCTATCGTATGTAAAAAGTATCGAGTAACTATGTCTTTCTCATACACAAACGTCCAGTACACAGAAATGTCACGTGCACTAGCTGTTTGTGGTGATAACGTATCCCTGGCAGTGCGGCGGTACGAGGAGCAATTCGGCATCAGAGTATCGTGGAACACAATACTTTCCGCCACACAAAGATCTAGGGACTGGTTCTGTTCCCTAAATTTTTTATTCAAAATTTAGAGTGGCATAATGTTTTTTGTCCCAATCATCATTTGTCCGAATGATAACTTGCCCGAACTTAATGTCACATAATATCACATGCCATAAAATTGAAAGCCCTCAATACAAAATGCCCTAAAGTTTGTCATAAATATTACATTCAATAATATACAAAAGACTTAAAAAGCCGTTTTCAATAAAACAAAACTGAAAGTGCATTTAACAGTGTTAAAACAATCATTACGTTTCAAATAAGTAAATTAAATAGAAATTTGCGTAAGCGCGCCCCGGCTGTGCCTAAGACAAAGAGGGAGATATTTCGAACAATTGTTACGATATATTATGTTTGAGTTATTATGATTAAGTCAATTGTTGTAAGTGATGATTAACATTTTTAAACACGCCAAGAAGGTTAAATGTAGAAAATTAATGTTTATACCTACAGTCTGCTGTTGTAAAGTAATGATATATTTTATTCAATACTTTTCATCCACTTTAAGTGGTTGGCATAAGCTGCAACAAATCGAATTGATTACATTTTATCACTTCGGCTGCATTTACGAATAAAGTACATAATAATATCTACCTACACCCGACCATTACGACAGTTCAAAGCCTGCAAGTGTGATGGAAAATTTTATCACCAGTTAATTACAATACAATCGCCGTATAGTTAGATACATACTGCCAAATTATTTATCAATGAGCGCAAGACGACGCTGGAGGCACAGGCGGCGCGGGGGCGCAGCGTGGTGGGCATGTTTTTGTACATGCAACTAGGTAACATAACAAGCTTATAACTTTGTGATTTTTCATGATACAGTTTTGAAATTTTGTACATAGATTCTTTACATAAAAATACTAGATATGTGTTTCATACTAAAACTAATGTTGTAATTAGTTTTACTGCAATTTAGCGTGAGGGGGTTGCTGTCCAGCTTAGCTATTCACAACCATTCGATACGCTTCCGTACCAAATCGAACATCAATCAATGTTATCGTAGGAGTACTCTTAACCCTGTTCAGGAAGTCTAAAACCCAAAAATTTTGTCAGTTTAATTAAAAAAGACGACCGCTATTCTTCCGACAGCTGTGTGCTGTCGAGGGAAAGGCAAATCAGGTTAGTTATCGAATTAATACGATAGCCTGTCGGATGGTTGTGAATAGCTATGCAGGTTATTCGCGATTAGTGACAATCCCTCTTTTGCCAGACAGTGTACATGTTTCCACGGTTTCCTGTGAAATATAACAGCTGGGTTAGCTGCATAAGTTATTTCAGTAGTAGTTTATTTCAACATTATTCTCGGAGAGGTTTAGTATGTCGTAAATGAAAGAATGAAAAGCTTGTGACCAAGTGCACTGCCCTGTGGGACTCCGAAGTCAATGGGGAGATGATCACTATTACACGAAAGAGCTTACTTTCGTGTACTGCGTCCGGTTTGCCATGTAGCTTTTAAACCATTCAAGGCAAATGGATTAGCAATATCCTTCAAAATAATTCAGATTGTGATTGATACTGTGTTACGCAATGCTGGTCAGATGACACGGGGTCAAGTATATCCTTACTTATCTCCCTAACATACACCAGTGTTACTATATCTAATAAGTAATATTAACGCATGCATAGATGATGTGCTCAAATCTGCTATTACGCATTGTTCTATTTATAATTAATGTTGAAATGCGAGAAACTTGATGGTTATGGCTAGACAGACTCATTTGTCCACTAGAATTCATATCCATGCCATTATGAACATGCTATTGTACCTATCGCAGTACTGCTTATACTATGTGATTTTTGGCCCTCGTGAAAGGTTGCGTTATGGTATTTCGTAAAGTTTTATCTAGCATTCAATACGTTCTATATTATAATTTAAACTAACTTTATATGATGACATAATGCGAAATTACTTACCTAACAATGGCAGCAAAATTCATAGCAATTTCTATTATTATGTGTACTTAATGCTATTTATTTTACGACATTTAACATCTTGATAATGCATATTGCTCAACATTTTATGACAAGCTTGTATTTATTTCAAAGGGAGCAATTATTGAAGAATAAAATTGAAAGGCGTATTCGTACCAATAAGAAGATAAGCCAGAAGATAGCGCGGCTCGACAAGAGTAATGCCATACTTGCGGCAGTGCTGGGATCTTTTATTAAGCCGGTATGTTTGTTGTTTTTTGCCACTGCTACGAAACTAAAGTGATTTTGCAATCAATACTTGGTGTTTGTTCATAGTATAAATCTTTCTTTTCTTTTTCTTATTGTGTTATTCCACCACAGATGAGCCACTTCTACTATACCGCATTATTGTCAGATTTTATCAGGCTCTCATAAGATTTTTTACCACTTCCACTGATAATGTCTCGAGCTACGATTGGTATCTTCAGTGCCATCTTGACATTAGATCTGCAACTTTCGTTTGACTTTTAAGTTTTATTTTCCGAAAAAATCAATAAATCTAGTAATACTGTCAGAGTAAGTGAAATATGCTGAAGGTATAAAAAGTCATCCAGGCCTTGCAAGTATTAAAAATAAGCCATAATTAAAAAATATGCCAGCATTATTTCAAACTAGAATACTACGAAATTCAGTGATTCGGGCTTCAGTTAATATATTTTTAGTTAATATATACCTGGGTAGGTATGGAATATAATAATACCAGCCTGTAACTTTTCCACTGCAAGGCCTCTCCCTTCTCATACAAGGAAGGCACCAAGATTAATCTCCATACTTACTAAAAAGAGATTGGCTTCATATTAACTATAAGTTAAAGTTTTCTCACGATGTTTTTCTTTAGGTACCGATGTCAGTGATGACTTCGAAAAAAAAAACCCCCCAAAAAAAAACCAAATTGGTTGTGGTAAAGAATGATCGCTGAACATAATTATAATTAAAAAGAATCCAGCGAATTGAGAACCTCCTCCCTTTGTAGAAGCCGGTTAAAAGCGGTAACCACCGTTGTAATAGATATGTTATTTTATAGTTCTTAGTTATTTTATAAACGGTTATATTACGTTTTTGCTTTGTTTTTTTTTAGGGCCAGTTGGGTAGTACTGCTGGATTCAACTCCCCCGACAAAGAACTTATGGTAAGATATTTTTATTTAACATTCACTAAGCGAAATTAGAGATAAAACCAGTAGTAAAGTAATAAGTATTAATTATATTAGGTTTGCCCACTTAGTCCAAGCGAAATGAGTACTATCCCCTACGAACTTGCAAGATCCCATCGCCCCTTTAAAGGGTAGTTTTGGAAAATTGACAATTATGATATTTATTAATTACCTAAAGAAGTACGTTACTTGTGCCAAGTTTCAAGTTTCTAAACGGAAGAAATAAGATTTGTCCTGCAAACTTTATTCGCCCTTTTCACCCAAACAGAGGTTGATTTTTTTTATTTTAATTATTTTTGAGCCGTTTTGACGTGATTGAGTATAACACATACAAACTTTCACATTTCTATTATTAGTAAAGATGGAGCTACTATACAATATCTATACTTTTAAATGTAACTAAACAACACAATATACTATTTATTTTATTATGTTCTTTTTATTGGTTTTCAAACGATTAATTTGTTCGAGATCTATCAGAAAAGGATCAGTTTAAATCCTGATTTAGAAGATTAAATGAGCTAACGTATGTTGTTAAATTTCAGGGTTTGTTGTCCAACAGCAAACTGACATCTGTTCTGGCGAAGTTGCTGCGGAACGTAGAGATGCCGCGCTCCGACTCTTCTTGATATAGAGACCAACGCGGCTGATCAAGCTGGAAAGCATTGTGCCCACGACAACGGTGCAAGGATCTTTTGGCGCGCGGCCAAAATCGGAACAAACGCCGCCATCTTGTTTTATCAATACAATAATTCTGTTGCAGTTTTACTAAATGTTTACCAACAATGTCACGTCCGACATGTCCCCCTGTCAATGTCATGCCGGCGCCAAAATATCCTCTAGGTATAGTTGTGGTGGGGCAGCCCAGGAGTTTTTGAGTTGAGTTTGATAGCTGAATATGTGAGGCATGAGGAAAGAGTACCGGAAATATATTTGAAAAGTTTTTCAGATAGGAACTTTTTCGAATGAAATAATCTCGTCATGTTTGCCAAAAGGCTCCATCAATCTGTCAGATATTTATATATTCACTATTGTAGCACTATTGCACCGAATAATTTTCAATCACCCTGAATATCCTTTTAAAAATTGTCCAAATCGGAGTTTTCAAAGTCATCAGATTTAGGGAAAGCCCACAATTTCTTCGTTAGAATTGCCTATATAAGTCATCATGGATTAGGCCGCACATGATTATATGAAAATCAACAGTCCTGAAGATCGCTTTATTTTTGGTCCATTTTCGAAATCTGAAAGTGTACTCCTGGCCATAGGGCGCTCCTATTTGAAACTCAAATATATTTTCGGTTTCCTCTCAAAAAAACTTACCCAGCTATCAACTTTTCGCCCAGCATATGCTAACTCAAAAACTCCTGGGGAGCCCAGGAGTTTTTGAGTTAGCAATTAAAATAATGTAATACTTTGTGTACGTTACCCCAGCAAGAAAGTGTCTCCTAGAGTTATAGGAGTAGAACGTATAATATGCGCCCTATCTGCTGTAAATGTGCCCCAAATAAAAAATGTGTGCCCCCTGTCGTTTTGGAAAAAAACGGAAAAAACGATTCCTGGTGGGGTAACGTTTTTCTAGCAGGAAAATTCTAAACGAATGATCGGAGAGAGAAAAATTGTGCATGGCCAGAGAGCTTATATGTGTGCCAAAATGTGCCCCCAAAAAAAAAATCTGTGCCCCTTCAGGTTTTCGAGATATTGCATTTCCTGCTGGAGTAACGTTTTGATGAATCGTATATCTCTACAACCATTGCATGTGCCCCTGTAGAGTAAACATACACGAGTAGCTCTTAATGTGTGCCCCTTAGTGCCCCAATTAGTTTTAAGAAAATATTTATAGTTTTCAAGTTATAGCGGTTTTATGAAAACCCGAAAAAACATCGCAGCGCCTAAATTAGACAAGAAACAAGTTCGCTGAAAACTGTATTCGGTCCTTCTTGACGCTAATAATAACCATACAAAGTTTCAAAACTATTCATGCATGCGTTTTTGCTAAAAGTCAAAACGATGGTGTCCTAACTTTGACGGCAAAATACAAGGAACCGGCTCAATCCGAGATGTGTAGGTGTAAACCAAAATCATGTGCCTTTAGTCAAAAATATATGGTGAAAATATTCAGCTTGGAATGTTTCGCATTAAGTAAATATTAACAAAAAACCAAAATATGTAAGCAACGGCTGGTTATCCGACCAAATTTGAATGACTACTAAAAAGCGACGGATTCATACATATCGATGACCTTCTTTATTGGACGTATTATACCTAAGCTGTTGTCCGTACAGTCGCGTTCAAAAGTTTTGGGGGCTAATCACTACATAGTATAAAACAAAGTCGCTTTCTCTGTCCCTATGTCCCTTTGTATGCTTAAATCTTTGAAACTGCGCAACGGATTTTGATGCGGTTTTTTTTAATAGATAGAGTGATTCAAGAGAAAGGTTTATATGTATAATAATAATAATGTTTCCGTGCGAAGCCGGGGCGGGTCGCTAGTTAAAAAATATATTAAATGCACCTTGTGATTATAATAAATGAAACCAAGTACTTGATAAGACAAGTATTTTTAAATAGGTAAGTCAAAACAATGCCATTAAATACTTACCACCGCAGATCGTGCCATAAAATTCAACACCCCTACAACCACATAATTGTTATAAAATGCTTAATACGCCACTTTCAACCAACTCAAAAAAAGTATACAAACAGTATCAGTGCAACTGCGTGACTCAACGTAACAGTGTCCTTGGCGTCATAACATAACTGCAACTGTTTACCAATACCAAGTAATAATCCAAACGCACTTCCTCAATAAACACTTCGTACCTATTATTCATAATAGAGCGACGTTACACGTACGTAACCTGTCTCTGTCACACTAACACCGTACGCGTACTAGCTGTCTCACTTTCTCGAAGCTAGACAAAGCGACACCTTGCGACACGACGTCAGCGGATGCCGCGGGGCCAGAGATATATGCAGCGGTGTGGGGAGGCGAAAAAAGGGAATCTTCTATTAAGTAAGGTGAATGCTCCAACCAGCCCGCAAAATTCAAATTTTTTCTGTTTTTTTTGTTCCTACGCCTTTATGAACTTTGAGGGTTGTATTGGTGATTTTGATGATTATAATTCTGTAACTACATACGTCTTACAACCGCGAATAATATTTTAATCAACATACAACCTAGCACTGGCCTGCAAATTGCAAAAAACGCAAGAAATTTTGAATTTCGCGGGCTAGTTGGAGCATTCCTCTTAATGATGAAAAACTTACAATGCGTGCCACGAAAGATGAGACTTGACACACCACGTGGTTTGACATGCGCAGTACACGATTTTAGGTATCTTTAGCGGTATGAGGTCTGAGTGCGGGACGGGACTGGATGTCATAGGGGCGGCGGAAAGAGCGGGGGAGGCGGGGTCAAGTCTCATCTTTCGTGGCACGCATTGTACTGTTAATTTATCTAACCTACGGCTTATCAATAAATATATATGTACCTAATATAAAAAGACAAATACGGGCTTTTTATTTATATACAAAAAAGAGCTACCTCTTTTTAGTAGTATATAAATTACTGGATGTATTTTAATTAAATTTAGAATCGAGAAGATAGCTTACCTTGGAATAGCACTTAGGCTACTATTTATAATGTACTTAATCATGTGTAACGTCATAGAAACAGCTAGTAGAATATAATCCAATAACAACTTTATTTAATTACTTATTACTTTTGTAAGTCAGTGTACTCAGGCACAACACGTGTGAACCGGTTAGTGAGTAAAGTAAAGAAGGTCATCGATATGTACGAATCCGTCGCTTTTTAGTAGTCATTCAAATTTGGTCGGATAACCAGCCGTTGCTTACATATTTTGGTTTTTTGTTAATATTTACTTAATGCGAAACATTCCAAGCTGAATATTTTCACCATATATTTTTGACTAAAGGCACATGATTTTGGTTTACACCTACACATCTCGGATTGAGCCGGTTCCTTGTATTTTGCCGTCAAAGTTAGGACACCATCGTTTTGACTTTTAGCAAAAACGCATGCATGAATAGTTTTGAAACTTTGTATGGTTATTATTAGCGTCAAGAAGGACCGAATACAGTTTTCAGCGAACTTGTTTCTTGTCTAATTTAGGCGCTGCGATGTTTTTTCGGGTTTTCATAAAACCGCTATAACTTGAAAACTATAAATATTTTCTTAAAACTAATTGGGGCACTAATGCCCGGTTCCTATATCCTAAAAACGATTCGTTTTGCTTACGGTTCGTAGCATTTTCTACGAGGCGTATTTATTTACCGTTCCTATAACAAACGCGGCGTAGGCTCATTTACCGATGGCCGCCATCTACCGATGGGAGGCATCTGGAGGGATAACGTGTAACGGGTCGTAGTAATAATGTACGGCTAGGGACAGTCAAGGCGTTCCTATAAATTTTTTGAAACGTCAAAGAGCTGTCAAATTTACGAGGCGTATCTGGTTTTGTTACCGCCAATATTCTGTCGGTTGCTGTTTAAAAAATAAACTATTTTGTGTTTAAGTTTTATTAATTATTGGTGATTGCTTGAAAAATGTCTAACTCTAGTGATTCTGAATTAAGCGACTTACAAATGTTATCTGACTGGGATTCAGATGAAGAATACAGTGGTCGCAGGTACCAAACAAGGGTTGACCATATGACGACTCTGGATTGTAGTGAATTTATTATCAGATTTCGACTGGATAAATCCTCTGTAGAACGGCTACTTATGGAAATACATCCTCATTTGAGGGTGAAAGGAGCCAGGTATGTAGGATTCCCTACCAATTCAAATTAAATATGCTAGAAAAATAGTACTTACTTTACTAACGTATGACATGGCAAATTTTAAAGTTAGTTAAAATTAATTTTTGTTTTAGAAACTATGGGATACATCCACTGCACCAGTTATTATTAACCTTAAGGTTTTATGCATTGGGGACAATGCTGTTGTCAGTAGCTGACTTTGCTGGCGTGTCAAAATCGTCTGCTTGCAGGATAGTGCGTGATGTCAGTTGTGCTATAGCGCAGCTATACAGCCGGTATATATATATGCACACTGACACAGAACAGGACTTCTTTGCTATTGCTAGGTTTCCTCGTGTTAAAGCAGCAATTGATGGTACACACATCAAGATTCAATCTCCATGTAAGTTTTCAGTTACTAGTAAGCGTAGTAGGACTAGCCTGAATTATTGTTGTAATGAGTACTTGCCTGTTTCATCATATTTCATAGGTATTTACAGCCCCTGTCTAACATTATCTACTTACTTAATTTAGTATGACTCCAGTCTTACAATACCAAATTTTTTACAGGTTCCATAATAGGTGAAGAATTCAGGAATAGAAAAGGCTTCTTTTCTTTGAATGTACAAGCAGCATGTAATGCTAATTTATTGTTTATGAATATGGTAGCTCGTTGGCCTGGCTCAGCTCACGATGCCACTATTTTTAATAATTCAGAACTAAGAGGTAACATTCTATAAAACATTTATTATGACTGTATTTTCCTAATAAATACCTTATATTAACTACCTACTTTTTCCAGCTCAGTGTGAGAGTGGGTTGTATGGTAACAAGTGGTTGCTTGGAGACAGCGCCTATCCCCTAAAGCCATATTTATTAACTCCGTTGTTAAACCCCCAAACTAGAGGAGAACAGCTTTATAATGAAGCCCATATTCGAACAAGAAACTGTATTGAAAGGTATATGTTGTCCCAACATTCAATCAATCAATCAATCAATAGTCTTTATTTGTAAACATAGGTTCCAACAGTGTGTAAGATGTTACAATTGTTATATTATAGTTTCTGTGTTTTGCCATTTGGCGTACAAATATACATTTATGGAGGCTTTTGCCAATTCATTAATATTTTACAATAAGTAGGTATTTCTATAGTGATGTTACTTTATTTACCAGTGTTGTATATTTTTAGGTGTTTTGGTGTATGGAAGAGGAGATTTCCAGTTGTGGCTTTAACAATGAGATTAAGTTTACCCCGAGCTAATGCAGTTATTATAGCAACAGCTGTATTGCACAATATTTGCCGTCTGAACTGTCTAGCTGATGTACCACCGGAAGTAGAAATTCCCAACCCAGAGGTAGTGCCGATTCAAAATAATGCAGAAGATATTAATGCTACAGAAAGAGCAATACTCATATCAAATTACTTTAACAAGTGAGTGATATAACTGCCGATACTATTGTTGAAAACTTGAAATGTGTTAAAAATTTAATGTTTATAACAATGCTTTTATTTTGTTATTTATTTTGTATTATTTTGTTTCAGTTTATAGAAACCAAGTGCATTGCTCTGTGTTGGAGGATAAAAAAGGGATTAGTAAAAATATGAAATTGATGGACATTAATAAACTTTAATAAAATAATGAATATTTCTGTTTTTTTTACCTATTATTTAACAAATTTAAACAATAATAATAACTACATCAATATGTGGTTATTATTATGTTTAAATTTGTTGAATATAAATAAACTTTTAAAAATAAAGTTAGCAAAAGAAAAACAATAGTTATGAAAATATTGAAGAGAGCAGAGAACCATAAGAGTAAAATATTATAATTATGCATGGGCATAATTATGTTACAGCAACATTGTCACATATTTATTTTACTCTTATGGTTCTGTACTCTCTTCAATATTTTCAAAACTATTATGTTTTTCTTTTGCTAGTTTTATGTTTAAAAGTTTAATTTCCAATTCCATTTTTTCTGATTTCTTGTCGTAGTACCTTGCTATAGCCAAGTTACGAGCTAAACGTCCATCATTGCCAGCTTTGTTTTTACCTGTTTAAAAGAAATATTAATTTCAGATCAATATGCACATAATTATGATAATTACCAATTCATGATAGTATAACAATTCTCATACACAACAGTTATTTATTTTACTAGTGAGTACAACTTCAAGGAGTGTGTATTGAATACAGTCCTTCATATTACTATGGGGACATATCATACAATCAGTAGAGGGTGAGTGAGCCCATTGGCAAATTACATTATGCAACTATGTAGTAGATACCTACCAACTACCATCTACTAAGGGTCAAATGTGGGTTTGATCAAAATGTTTTTTCTAAATGTAAATGAGCTACAGTCAGTTGCATGCACTGAATCAAAACTTGCAGGAAGAGCCACTTCTTTCTAAAGTATTGCTTACTTAATTTGATATTTAAATTAATTACTTATTACCTTTACTGGTTGTTGGTGTTGCATAGAGTTTCTTGGACATAGGGGCACCAAAGAAATACTTGGACTTCTCTGTAGAACTTCTGATTTCATCCTCACTTACATCCAGTACTTTGAGTCTTTTAGGTTGTGGACCTAAAAATTTACTTGTTTAATTACTAATACCTACTTCATTGCACAAAATAAACTGTACCTTCAAAGGGTTAATAAATAATTTTCTACCAGTAAATGTCACAGGTGGTAAGGAGGAAAGTAAGGTAGGGCTCAATAAATTAGACAAATGAACCTTAGTCAAATGAATACAAGAAGTTAAAAAATATATTATTGATGGATAACTACAATGCGTGTCACGAAAGATGAGACTTGACCCCGCCTCCCCCGCTCTTTTCGCCGCCCCTATGACGTCCGGTCCCGTCCAGCACTCAGACCTCATACCGTTAAAGATACCTTAAATCGTGTTCTGCGCATGTCAAACCACGTGGTGTGTCAAGTCTCATCTTTCGTGGCATGCATTGTACATGCGTGTGCATCAGTGAAAGAATACATTATTAAAAAAAATAGCAAAATTTGTAACCTTCCGTTGGAGTTATAATATCCACATCATTAGGAACATTTGTCCTTGCGTCATTAGATGTAGACACTTCTTCCCCCGATACAATGAAAACATCTACACCGTCCCCATCCAGATCAAAACTCTCACAACCAATGCCATCACCACCGAAAGGAACCTCAAAGCCTGTAACAGTAGACCCCAGTAGCCCTGACACCTTTTCTAAAATTTCATCCGGAGGAATGAAATCTCTTTTACCGCCACCAGTCTAAACAAAAGATTTATAAATAAGTAGGTAGATAGGTCAATATATGTATATATCAATATTATACAGTCTTATTTTTTGGTTGGTACTAAATTACATAGGTACCTATATTATATAAAAAACAAGCATGTAATACTAACCTTAAGGTTATTCATCCTTATTTGTTGGGCTCTTTTACGGGCTGCCTTTTTTAAATTGTCCCATTTTAGTTTTAACTGGTCTTTGGTCCTGGGGATGCTACCACACTTGGCGTTGAACGTGGACGTAAGAGAAGTCCACGTTTCTTCCTTCATTTTGTTGGTGGTGGCATTAGTTTCTTTTTTCGTGAGAATTGGATGAGACACAACCAAATCTACTAATAAGGCAGTTTCTTCCTTGCTCATCGCCTTCTTATTTTTCTATAAATCATAACATAAAAAGGTATTAGACATTACTAAAAGTAAATACAACATTCATGCAACACTTGTTGACTGGTTTGTGTGCAAAACCCACCAGATCTGAGACATAAGTAGATACTTTAGCAAAAATATGTAGTTTACTTACCAGTGCAACATCCATAGCTCTTGATCTATAAGATTATTTTTAATAACACGGTAATTTTGGTTTCCAAGCAAACAATCTAACCTACGAAAAACTACTTCCTCGCATTCGCATCGGACTGCATCAAAATCGCGTTTTATTACTTTCTATACAAATGGCAAATTAATGATATTTTTTTATGAAAGTGAATATTTAACATGAAGATATAATAAAATATTAATGATTAATATTTTATTAATATCTACAAAACAAAAAACGTCAAATAATAAAAAAATTACATCATTTTTTACTTTAAACAAAATCTAGCTTCTTTGTATTAACAAAACGCAGAACGACGCCAGGGAGGGCTTCGGTAACAAACTAACGGATGACGGCTCGTAGCTCGTTTATGATGCAAAAAAATATAGGAACGCCAATTACGGCTCGTTATTGGTAACTAGAAAACGGATGGTAAATTTTACGAATGACGAGTCGTTTGTTATAGGAACCGGGCATAAGGGGCACACATTAAGAGCTACTCGTGTATGTTTACTCTACAGGGGCACATGCAATGGTTGTAGAGATATACGATTCATCAAAACGTTACTCCAGCAGGAAATGCAATATCTCGAAAACCTGAAGGGGCACAGATTTTTTTTGGGGCACATTTTGGCACACATATAAGCTCTCTGGCCATGCACAATTTTTCTCTCTCCGATCATTCGTTTAGAATTTTCCTGCTAGAAAAACGTTACCCCAGCAGGAATCGTTTTTTCCGTTTTTTTCCAAAACGACAGGGGGCACACATTTTTTATTTGGGGGCTCATTTACAGCAGATAGGGCACATATTATACGTTCTACTCCTATAACTCTAGGAGACACTTTCTTGCTGGGGTAACGTACACTAATACTTTACAAAGTAAGCAAATGTCATTTACTTTTGTATCTTTTGTTGGAAGAGGAAGAAAGATGTCGATGATTTGTTTTATTATACAAGTGTATAGATCTCTATACTTGTATAATAAAAACAAGTCGTCGTACAAGTAGATATACAGTTTTTGTGAGATGCATCGTACAGTACAGTTCTTCCTCTTTTCAGTTTCCAGTTCTTCCTCTTCCAACAAAAGATACAAAAGTAAATGACATTTGCTTACTTTGTAAAGTATTACATTATTTTAATTGTTGTGAATGTGAAGACGATGTGGGTCATTTATTTTATATATTTTATATTTTTTTATTATTCTCTCCATGGTCTGGCAGTTTGAGTAATTTATGTGGCCTACCCAAATGTCCTTTCTTTGGTATTGTTCGTCGGATCGTTGAGCTCCTTAAGTCTTGAGTTGAGTTGCGCGATTTCTGACAAATGCGTGCACTGACTGGACTGGTCCTCTCAATCTGTATGGTTCTTTCCTCAAAAGACCATCTCAGACACCGACCTACATGGTCTTCATATAACTTGACCAAGATTATGTCTGGACTTTAAAAGAGACTATGACCTCTGAGTTTGTTTCGGCCTTTCTTCTCAGAGTAGTCAGATAGGAAACGCCGACCTCATCTAGTTTAAAAAAATAGGATTGACGTGTAAAAGTGTTTGTGAAAACCTACTTACAAAAATAAAATCATTTATCATTTAAATCGTGATCGCTAATCCCAAACAGGTAAGACATCTTCTCTCACGAAAAATTCAAAACTAACTGGTATACGGCGCTGCTGTCTGGTGCTGCAGCCGTCTGCAGCAGGGACATGACGCTGTGACGTCTCGCTACGATATGTCACAACGTCACGTCGTCTGCTGCTGCTGTTTGCGGTCGGCTACGAACTCGTACCTTTAATGTGGGACGACAGCTAGATTCACTGACGACCTAAAGAAGGTGGCTGGGACGTACTGGATGCGGAAGGCGGAGGACAGGGTGTTGTGGCGCAGCCTGGGAGAGGCCATGTCCAGCAGTGGACTGCAATAGACTGAGTTGATTGAGTTGACTCATCTTGTAATTTTAATATACACACAAAAACAACATTTGGGTATAAAATCGGCAACCCAAGATATTTTTGTATATTGACGATACAACAAACATCTGTCTTTCAATCCAGATACGGATATTTGTATGTTCAATTTTTTTATCTATTATACATATTATTGTATAAACATACGATTTTTAGGTATTTAGGTATGTATTTTAAAATATTTCAACAATACATTAGGTAGAATAGTTGTGCATGTTTAACATAAATATTTTTGTATCCTAACTCGATTAGTTAAGTGAAGATTGTTTGTAAAATAAGACACGTAGTACACACACCCAAATGAAGTCGTCATCAGGGACTTAAAACATGTTTGTAAAATAGTACTAGTACACACACCCAAATGAACTCGCAATCAGGGACAAATGAACTTAAAAGACCTTCATAAACGTTACAGAATTGTTACATATTTAATTATAACATGAAATATGTAACACATGTGTTTTTTAATGTGTTAACCCAAAACACTTACAAAAGTGTAACCGTGATATATCTGTAACAGTTATGAAAGTGTTAACAGTGTTCATAAGTGTAACCCGTAAACGCGGCGTTGCCAAAATAGTCGCGATCCCGACTGGATTGAGGCTATTTTGCTATAGCCGCGTCTGTCTGTCCGCTGCGCGTTTTTGCGGTAGGTACCGTGCAAGTATACTTACCTACAAATGCTTATTTCTGTTACATGTATTAAAATTTATTAACACATGTAAAAGGTTACACTTTGATTCTGTAACATTATTGTATCTGTTACATTTAGTAATATTATTTTTTTTAAACAGTTTTAAAAAACCGTGTTAAACACTTATTACGGTTACAGTTTGAGTCCCTGCTCGCAATGTATTATAGCCACCATTAGACATGTGCAGTGCTAGGTAATACTAATGTGTCCAGAAAGAGCAACAGTAATGAAATAAAAATGTGGGTACATTTTTATTTCATTACTGTTGTTGCACTGTGCGAAATTTCGTAGGAATAGTTTTTTTTCCATAGTATATGCGGTAAATATTGAATCGATTCGAAGATTGCGAGACATACATCGATAAAGACT
Source organism: Luperina nickerlii (assembly GCA_963855955.1). Classification (NCBI taxonomy): domain Eukaryota; kingdom Metazoa; phylum Arthropoda; class Insecta; order Lepidoptera; family Noctuidae; genus Luperina; species Luperina nickerlii. Next base: position 9,721,755 of record OY979662.1, read on the forward strand.
AGATTAGCTGTTATTTGATTAAATAATGAAGAAATGTGAAGTACAGAGTAATCATATTCAACGGGGCCTTCAATTAATCTTTTTGTTGTAATTAAGTCGTTGATTGTTTTAAATCTCGAAAGATGAAGGTCATCGACTCTAGTCACATGCGGCGTAACCGTTAAGTACGCGTGGTAGCCCAGTCATTTTAGATTTTATCTGCGGAAAAATTCCTAGTGAGCTGAATTTTTGTATACACCTTTATTACGGCGTTGTAATGAAGATGTGAAAAATCGACATTAATATCGTGCCGGCTAAAAGAGTTATAAAGGTCAAAAGGTCACGAAAATCAGTTTTTTGCAAATATCTCGCGACCTATTGGTCGGAGGTCAATACAGTCGTTATAAAAATTGTTTGTCGTGAAATTATCTACAAAAAATGCCTCTTGCAATTTTCTGTAAAATTAACCGTTTTTGAAGTAGAGCACTGAGAAAGCGACTAGAATGCACTTACATACAGTATTGTATACCGTATACCAAGGCGTAAACTCTATTGTTTTTTATTTATGTTTTTAAGTGTCTTAAAAACTTCTATCTGATATTTGGGCGTTTTGTGAAAAGTATACTTATATTATAGAGGTTTGGAACTTAGTAAAATCTACTATATATTACACAAACGACCTCCGGCTTTAAAACGACGCCAAGAAGAACCGAGTACATCAAAATCTCCGCGGAAGAAAAGAAATAGAGCTTTTGATTTAAAAAAAATGTGTTTATTTTGTGGAGAAGAAGCGAGTGAAGAAGTTGAGAGAAAAAGAGAAAAAAAATACAGACGCGTTATTAGAGAAGTGAGACAGTAGCAGGTATAAAGGGACGGGTCTCGGAACAATAAAATACAGAACATCTGCCAGCGGAGGTCGTTTGTACCTATAATATATATATGTAGTAGATTTTACTAAGTTCCAAACCTCTATAATATAAGTATACTTTTCATAAAACGTCCAAATATCAGATAGAAGTTTTTAAGATACTTAAAAACATAAATAAAAAACAATAGAGTTTACGCCTTGGTATAAGGTATACAATACTGTATGTAAGTGCATTCTAGTCGCTTTCTCAGCGCTCTACTTCAAAAACGGTTAATCTTACAGAAAATTGCAAGAGGCATTTTTTGTAGATAATTTCACGACAAACAATTTTATAATGACCTGTATTGACCTCCGACCAATAGGTCGCGAGATATTTGCAAAAAACTGATTTTCGTGACCTTTTGACCTTTATAACTCTTTTAGCCGGCACGATATTAATGTCGATTTTTCACATCTTCATTACAACGTCGTAATAAAGGTATGTACAAAAATTCAGCTCACTAGGAATTTTTCCGCAGATTGGGGTTTAAAATGCCTAAAATGACTGGACTATGGCTTGTCTGATCGCCTCGCTGTAAACACTCTGAAATCGCCAATGTGATTTTTTTGCCCAAAAGGCCCTGAGGAATGTGGTAAGTAATATTTAAAATGTCAATGTGTGTATCATAGTTGGCCGCAATTTATATCGTAAGAACCTTACCTGTTCACGTAGATAACTTCTTTACAACTTTCTTGAGATTTCACCTCGGGCACCAAATAAGTGAACTCTAGTTAGGAGATAGTCCATAAGTCATCGTTTTAATAAATATGTACTTTTATGTCTGTTCCGAAAGTATTGTTACCCAATCACTCAGTAAAGGTAATAAATCAGTAACACATTCATCTGTATGTAGAATGATTAAGTTTATATAAAACTAGCTGACCCGGCGAACATATTTGTTTTTTGTCAAATATTTATAGTGCGTTCAGAAATTTATTTTGTGACCAAACATGGAAAAATTTATCAAGCTACATAAAAAATGTCTGTCTTGATAATAAACTAAAATAGAACCAAATAAAATATAAGAGTAAAGGACATACCAAACAATTGAATAACTTAAACTATACAATCTTATTACCTCCGTATTATTTAATTTCTGAACGCACTTAAGACAGGTACGAACAGTTTGTATGGGATAATAAAAATTGTTGCTTTTGCTATTTTGACTATTACAACTTCTTCATATTTTCTCACCTTTTCAACCTTCCTCGGACTTCTACAAATAAAATTAGCCAAATTGGTCCAGCCGTTCTCGACTTTTAGTGAGACTAAAAAACGTCATTTCATTTTTATATATACTTACATATATATATGTGCCCGGCGTCATCCGGGTGGATTTTCCAAAAAAAGATGATGATGATTTGAATAAGAGTTTCGGGTTTGTAAGTAAAAATTGGTTTCTGATTCATTTGTATCCATTTTCATTAGATACTTTTGGAACAGATCATAGATAGAGTTTGCGTTGTTTTTTATCTCGGCACTTAAAGATGAAGACGCTGAAGCTTAAAAATGTATTGTGTAAATACATAAATAGATATTCGTAAGTACTGTCTGAGTTTATCTTTGATATTACTGACATCGGTGAAGGATAACGCCGTCAATAAACCTGCACCCTAATTAGTGTAACACAGTTCCAATCACAATCCGAGAGTTTTGAAGGATATTTCTAATCCATTGCTTCATCGGTTAATTAATAAATTCGTCTGCTCAATAACTTATATAACGCAAAGATCGTGGCTGAACTGTAAAAATGAAAGAAATGAGATGAATGATAAATGTCATTTAACCTTTTGAACGCCACGATCTTCTATAGAAGACTCGTTTCCGTGCCCTCGGAAAACGTACGTAGCGTCGAGGGCCTCCACGCTACGTCTTTATTAGAAGACAATATCTAATCATAACGTTTATAACATTAAAATACATGAACAAATGGTTTGTGCGTATTTTACTATTGCCTAAAACCCTAAACTCAATAGGGGTATTTTAGGGTTCTGTACCGAAATGGTAAAAAGGTTCCCTTATGGTGAGACTCAGTCTGTCTGTCTGTCTGTCACAGCTGGATATCTCAAGAACTACTAATGCTATCAACTTTAAATTTGGAATAGATTTAGATGACGTTTGCCCAGCTATGAAATTTGTAATAAGGTTAGAACTCAGTTTTGGAATGTATGGCACAAGTATTACCTTAATGTACTGCAATCGAGGCCCAAATGGCGTGACAGTGTAAATAATATAAAGGTAGGAAATTTAGTTATTTTGAGGGAGCCTAACTCTCCCCCATTATCATGGCCTATGGCCAGAATTGTGAAAGTGTACCCAGGCCAAGACGGAAAAATCCGTGTGGTTGATGTTAAGACACCTAACCAGAAGATTTATAAACGTTCTTTGTCTGCTATTTCTTTATTACCTCTAGAAGAGTAAATGATTTTTAAACTACCTATATTAAATAAGTTTTTATGTTAGTTACTATGTTATTGGTTAAGTATGTACGATTACATCGCACATTATTTAGCACGCTAGCATAAGCATTTTTATACCATTTAAATCCACATAGCAATTAATATTGTTGAGTACACTATCGACCGTTTTATTGTAAACACCTGTGTTACAATTAATAAATAACTTATCAAGAAGTCAGCAAGAAAAGTTTTTCTTCCATCTCAATCTATCACACGTACCAGCAAGCAAGTGCTCGTACAAAGTGGTTAGGGTGATTTCATCTAAAAAATTGTAAATTTTTAAAGGTTACTATAAGCTTAATCTATCTACCTTATTATACTTAGTAGGTACAGTGTAAGAGCTGAATGTTAGTTAATAAGTCCTTGTTTACTTACATTCTGGTACATATTTCAATGTAGCATCATAGTTTTTGAATACTTGTTCCCTTTGTTTATTGAAAAACAATATGTATGTACCAAATAGGGTTTAATTTACATTTAATTTAAGGAGGGGGTTGTTAAGTAATAATTTTATTTTTTTGTTTAACTTAAATTCAGTAATTAAAATACTGGTTGTTTCTGGTTGTCTATTCGATTTTGGTTTATCTTCAGTAATGAATATATTTCTGTTAATTGCTAACCCCCCCCCCCCCCTCAGCATGTTGGCAACTCCCAACAAATAATATTTTTTTTATTTTTAATTTTCCGTATATGTCAAACGATCTGTCATTGAGTCTGCAATAAATCCGATTCATTCACGCACCGCTAAAAGCCTGCCTTTTAATTATCCTGTTCTACATCTGCAAAACCTCCAAGAACCAGCCCTGCTGCGATACTCCAACACAATTTTAACAACTTTTTAAAATTAAAATAATATTTGATTGTAATTGCTACTAACTTATTGATTCTAAGATTAACTAGTTGATTGTAAGATCTACCACAAACTACAAAGTCGACGGCCTGCCTCTACGCTGCCCTGTCAGAATAGCCGACATCAGCTCAATTGCTACAAAAAAAAAAACTGATAGTCATTATGCGTGTGTTTCGCAGATTAAGCTGCAGGTACCTACGTCGACTTTTATCTCTAAATATATACATGTGACAAGGTTTTGCAAAACCAGCAGATCTAGCTGGCCACGACTTCCAGGACACCGAAAAGATGCCGCCTTCAGCCGATAACTCAAAAATATCAAAATTTACAAGAGGAGAAAAATGTTTATTTGTGCACCTTATCATTACATTCGGTATCATCATGGTGATGATACTTACGTACTTTGTGCATTTATGTGTTGTGAATCACACATGGAATGACGTGTTCAAAATATACAGGCGGACATATGAACAGAGTAAGTAGCTTGAGTAGAAGCTTATGTATGCAGCAGACGTATTCTAGCTTCGACAACAGTTTCACTATTTGTAACAGTTCAGAAACGAACCAAATCGAAGAAAAAACGAGTAATTGTCATTCAAAAATATGTACTCATTTTTTATCAATAAATCAACGAACAAACGTGAGATAGACAATAGAAGCATTCGTGCTTCTAAAATAAATCGATTCTCAGTTCCGATTACCTCTACGCTACTCACGGTGCTACGCCGTAGCAATGTGCTACGTTTTCGTAGTCTCTTCACATTCGAATCGCTCTTTGTGTGTGAAACTCCTACAAATTAGTGATCAGTTAAAGAAAATACGTCACCATCGTGTTCCTAAATGGTGTGGTAGCCCGCGAAATTCATTTTTTTTTAGGTTTTTTAGAATTTGCTGGTCAGTATTAAGTTGTACGTTGATTAATATATGAATCGCGGCCGTAAGAAATATGTGTTTACAGAATTATAATCATTAAAGTCATCAACACAACTCTCTAAGACCACGTAAGTCCAAAGAATAACTGTTTCATGAAATCATCATTCTTTGGACTTACGTGGTCTTAGAGAGTTGTGTTGATGACTTTAATTATTAAGATTTATTATTATTTAATTATTAGGTGAATACGCATGGACCACGGACAATTTAAGGTGAATACGCAGTGGTAGACCGCGAAATTAAAATTTTCTTACGTTTTTTGCAATTTTCAGGTCAGTATCAGTACTATCAGTTTGTATCTTGATCAAATATGATTTGCGACTATAACAGGTACGTTTTTATAGAATTATAATAATTAAATTCGTTATCTTTCTAAGTTAGATTTGTTTCTTAAGGAAAATCCTCATATGGAAAAGTTCTTAGAAAACAAATCTAACTTAAAGATTCTATTCTAATGACTATAATTCTGTAAATATATATAATATTATAGTCTTGAATCATATTTCGATCAAGATACAACCTGATAGTGACCTGCAAATTCCAAAAATGCGTAAGAAAATTTGTAGGTATTTCGCGGTCTACCACTGCGCATTTACCTTAATTATTGTCCGTGGTCCCTTCCGAAACCAAAAGGAAAAGACCCTGACTGGCGTTATATTATTGCGAATTCTCACTGAACTAGGTAATGTATATTTTTCTATGCAAATAGTACTTTCTAATTTCATACTAACTAAAGTACAATTTGACATACAACAACACTACGATCAGTCTAAAAATTATTTTGTTTTTATTATATTTTTTCTATAGGCTGTTTAGCGGTTTTGTCAGTGCTTTCATTTACACCTGCGCGCATCGCTAGTGCTGACTGCTGGCGCGGCCGGCGCACGGAAAAACAAAACCAGCGCGCCATTTTCCATAAAAGTCAATATTTAACAATAAAAGTCTGTTTTTTCCTCGCGGGAAACCTTTTCTCAACATTAGGGCAACATAGCTTATAAAAAATACAAATAACTATAGGATACACCTTGTATCGTCCATTACTGACCTATTCACAACACATTACCTATATTTATATTTTTATATAATATGCAGCATTATAATTAATTTACATAGCGTCTGCATTACAAGGCCGCTAGTAGACGTCCATTTCCGTCGCCGCACAACGGACCGATTTTCACGTTTGTATTTATCATACTTCCATTTTAGGTGCAGCGCAGACGACAGACTATCCGTGATGGACTTTTTAGTCTGTGAAAATAGAACCTATGCAATTATATGCAGTAACGCACACGACGCGCAAAAAGTCCGGCGCACAAAAAAATCCGTGTAATTCGGGCAGACCGCACCGCGCCGGGCCGCGCCGCTCCGCACAAAAAGTCTGTGAAAAAAATAGAACGTTTGCTTCAACGCGCGCTAACGCAGACGGCGCACACTTTAGTCGGCAATCTGCATTTGCTAGGGGTGGACGTAACGCACGCGATCTATTATCATGGCGCCAGAGGTCGATGTAACGATGTTAATTCAAGAAGAGAAGACCAATACACTTCCTCATTGTTGTTTCTGAATGAGTCAAAGCAGGTCTTAAAATAAATTTCCGGATGTTGTTTCAGAATTGAATGTTTAGTATGGAACTGTCCCTTCAGTAATCTTTCCAAAAGTATAGGATGTACCCAAAATTGTCTATTTCTTCTTTTTCTGTACTTCATGTACAAAATAATACTTCTCGATCTCTGCACGATTTCCATAGCGTCTACGTCCCTACAGCTCTGCCGACAGAATGATCGAAGATGTGCGTCGTGTGCGTTGAGTCTGTGAAAAATCCGCGACAGACTTTTTGCGCGCCATGCAGACTTTTTGTGTGCCGCAGACTCGATCGCACAAAAAGTCTGCCGTCTGCGCTGCACCTTAACCTATCCACAACTCAAATTGAAAACACTGTCCGGTATCCGGTACAAGCTTAACATTCTTCGTTTGTGCAGGTCTGTCCGGTTTGTCAATCTCGGATTACCAATCCGTAGGCGTAATATTCCTGAACATGACGCAGCCGACAATAGTATGTGTCACGTTATTGCTAGGACGAAGGTGGTCCTTAGCCCCCGCACAGTGCACATCAATGAGAGAAGATCCCGACATGTCCGAGTATCTACTACAGTGGAAAATTAAGTATAAATTTGGTGGTAAACATAAACGTAAGTACATATTTTCATAGCACTTTACTACACAGGGTATGAGTAAACTATCTTGGTCAAATAGTCTCTTTCCAGGCAAGACAAAACAAAGAAATTGCAAGACGCACTGAAAATGCCTGGAAGAGCTATTGGGCCATGAAAGATCAAATGAAGGGTGATCTTCCACTATCCCTCAAGAAAAGACTTATTGACATGTGTAGTCTTCCCATCCTCAAGTATGGTTCTCAAACATGGTCTTTGACAATTCAGCAGAGGTCCACGCTCGAGGTTTGCCAGAGAGCTATGGAACGGAGTATTCTGGTTTTAAACTTGTGTACAGGGTTAAGAATACAACAATCCGTTCCATCACTAAAATAACTGATGTCACTCGGAAAGCTGCCACGCTTAAATTGACACATCTGCCGCATGTCAGACGACCAGTGGGCCAAACTTACGACGCAGCCCACTGCGTCGTAAGTTTGGCCCACTGGTCGCAAGCAGGACCCATCCTGCTTAATGGCAAACGACATCGCTGCAGGCCTAGATGGAGATGGCAGGATGAGCTGGAATCCTTTGATAAAGATTGGTCCTTGGCGGCTCTGGACAGAGAAAGGTGGAAAGAGAGTAAGGAGGCCTTTGCCCAGCAGTGAGACATTAACGGCTAAAAATAAATAAAATTACTATACAGGGTGGCAATTTAGTCACCTGGGCCTAATTTAGTCACCTGGACCTAATTAAGTCAACTGGCCCTAATTTAATCACCTGGGCCTAATTTAGTCACTTGGGCCTAATTCACTATGATGACTTAATGACTCCTTGATTATTAAACAAAACTCTCATAACGAATTATCACTGAGAATTGGAGGCGATATCAGTAACGATATCGACCGCAGAGGTTCGTAGTTACAATAAAACCTCGAATAGAAAAGTATTACAGCGTAAGCAAGTCATTAATGTTTTCGTTAATTTTAGTAAGTATGACTTTCCACCTTTGCCAGCTTTATCAAACAATTGACGGGCATCTCTCAATATTTTTTAAAACGTTGCTAGCTCGTTAGATAGCCCATAAGATGAGCATGTTTTTCAAATAATTGTATTTTTTTTTAATTCGCTGATTTTTCCATCGCCATGTAGTGTTGCCCAAAATCGGTCTTGGTCTTGCAGTCTTGGTCTTGTTCTTGCATTTTTGCAAGACCAAGACCAAGACCAAGACCGACTTATTGTAGCAAGACCAAGACCAAGACTGAACCCTGCAAGACTTGAGCAAGAACAAGACTAAGCCTGCAAGACTCTTGCGTCTCGCAGTTAAGTCAAACTGAGTTAAATTGATGTTAAATTTAAGTTACCAAAACAAAAAAAAAATATTGTACACCCTATAGGTATGTTACAGCGATCTTTTATAATATAATAAGAACAAATATTTCACCTGTGACAAACAATAAATGAATTTGAATTTGAGATTTGGGCGTTATAGTAGGTATTTGGTTTCAATCCCGATTTTGATAGACGTTCCCCAGTATCAAAACCGTATCGTCATAACACTAAAAGGTATTGATTATTATATGTTTCGACTATTTATTAAGTAGGTAGGTAGCGTGTTACTTACAAATTTGTTCCCATATGTGATAAAAATGTACCTAGCATAACTATCTAGCAAAGTTCATTTCATACCTTGTAAGTATATCTACTTAGAGTATTATATTATACTTGTATAAGTCTAATGTGCAGATCTAACGTTAGTAGGTTGATAAAAGTTATGTAGGTATTTATGTTTCAAAGTTTATATTATTCTTCTACTAGCTTCTGCCCGCGACTTCGTCCGCGTGAAATTTCTTGTTCCCCGACCCACCCCGTCGCATCGCATCGCCTGCCCGCGCTATTACTTCGTTTTTGCTTAGCGTTCTTTCTGACTTTTTTTCGTTTTGCTCGGCTCCTAAAGGTCATAGCGTGATGTTATATAGCCTATAGCCTTTCTCAAGAATTGGGCTATCAAATGCAAAAAGAATTTTTCAAATCCGACTGGTAGTTCCAGAGATTAGCGCGTTCAACCAAACAAACAAACAAACAAACAAACAAACAAACTCTTCAGCTTTATAATATTAGTATAGATTCAGCAAAATTTGAAACTAACAGCGAGTCGAGTAGTTCTAGTACTAGTAGCAGTTTTTAAGCCAGCCGATGTTATGGTACAGACGCCAGCACATCAAACTACTACAATCTGCCATATTTCTTTAACAGATTTGCAACTTTATCGCTAAAGCATTAAGGCTCATGGTTGATTGGCAAAATATGACGTTCCGCGAATAAACTGTTGGTCGTTCAGTGTATTACGTACCTACTTATTTGATCATTTACGGACAAAGACGCCGCTGCCGCGTGGGGATTTCCGCAATCTTCCGCATTTTATGTCAGGTTCAAGCATTTATGCACTTTATTGTAATAATGTAAAGTTTATTTTCAAGTGCATTAATAATACGAAGAGACCGCTTGGCGCTGCGGTCCCTTTGTCGCAGCATTTGAAAGCGAATAGCGTAGGTACGAACTACGAAGATAGTGTTGACCTCGTAAATGAACTTTAGCAATACAGCTGATCAGGTAGCCCTTTCGAGTTTTATTTACATTGCTGTTTTAAGTGAAACAAGTGAATTTATTATTTTTTAATTGAAAATCTCATTAAGTCAGATAGAAATAATGATTTTATACAGTTTACAGTAAAAAAAAATGCAGAAAAAAACGTAAAACTTAAGAAAAAGCCGACGAAAAATTTCAACGCATGGGGGTCCAGAATCATGTACTGAATCCATGGTAAGCGCGTCGATGTCCCTGCCACCCAGCAATAGGCTAATATGTATTTGAATGTAGTCTAGTCTAAGTAGTAGAGTCTCGCAAGACTTGCGAGACTCTTGCTGCAAGACCAAGACCAAGACCAAGACTGAGAGCGCAATACCAAGACCAAGACCAGGTGTATTGACGCAAGACCAAGACCAAGACTGGCTAAGGTCTTGTCTTGGTCTTGCATTTGGGCAACACTATCGCCATGTAACTTTAATTCGTGGAATTAGTGTCATAGTAAAATGTTGAAATAATCAACTTTGTTTATAGTGTACTTCGACGATATTTTAATGTTGCTACTTAACTTTTAATCATTACGTTCACGTGTTTAGTATTTTCTAACTTCTGAATCTAAAATATTAAAATGAATCACGGAATTTTAGCTATTAACCGTAGACCAACTTTAAAATGTTACTGATGCGCGATATTTTTTTATTAATCCACCCTCGCCTTGGTTATTTTTAGTATTCGTGGTACTCATTAGCCTTTCAACCTTAACAACAACAATATAATGATTAAAATCGCTTAACAACATGATTTATCGAAATGCTTGCACAGAGTATTCCAAATATTCACGATAAGGTTCAAATTCGCTATCACTCAAGTGGTTTTTTTTTTCAGGATGGGAAATCATCAAATGACCCCTCCCGCTCTGGGTGGGTCTGGTGGGTGGGTTACATAATGTTCGCCACCGACTGTACCTACCTATACAAAATAAAACTTACATTCGTGCTTCATGATAGCTCTCTTTTCTTCTTCAGAATTTCTTCGGTTTCTTTTCAAAGTAACCTGTGACCGCTAACCTAACAGTCAGTCTGGGGCCGTTTAACATACACTTCTTTTCTTCGGAATCTTGACTGGCTCGTTGGTGTAGTGGTTGCAAGAGCTACTGGTGAGCACGAGGTCCTGGGGTCCTTTCCCAGGTCGCGCAAAGTGTTATTGGGTTTTTCAATCTGGAATTTATCAGCCGGAGTTTGAACTTGTGGCCGGTTTATGACAATAGGCGCTCGCTTCCTATTACATAGGACTTAAAAATAATTAGCGTAATGTTCCTGTACTAAAGGTACACCTCTGCTCAAGCTTTCAGGATATTTTTCAAATCCCATTAGTACTTCTAGAGATTAGTGCGCACAAACAACAAACTCTTCATCTTTATTATATTTTGTTTTTTATTATATTTATATTTTTTTAAATTTTATTTTAATTCTTTTTTTTATTTATCTTTATTTTCTTTATGTAAACAAAGAAGTAAAATAAAATAATATGGTATTTCTTCGTACAGATTCCGACATCAAACGGACTCTAACGCATTCTCATTTTAACAGAGGCGATTATCACAATAACATTGGACTATTCGAGCATTCAGAACCAATATTAAAAAAAGAGTATTACGTTGGTAAGTTAAAATCCACATTATAACTTTAAATCTATAAGTATTCAATAGGAATTAAATGTGTGAAATTCCCGTAAATAATAATAATAATACGGCTCGCATTGTGAAGAGGTTCCTGTCCCTGGAGCCCTAACCACCGGTAGCTTGGACCTTGCTCCTGACACCGGCGGACTACTATTTTTTTATATGTTTTTATACTTATTTTTATATTTTAAGAAATATTTAAAAATGTAATAAATTAAGATAAAGAACAAATAAACGAAATAATAATAATAAAAATTTATTTCAGAAAATATCCAAATTTTAACACACATTTTAAAAAACTAATTCACATCAAAATAAAACAAACGAAACAACACACACAAAATAAAAGCAGTTAAAAAACACGGAAACCACCTCGAAAACCCAGTGGCCCAGATACTTGAACTGAGCGACCCTGTTTAAGGGGGTACCAGCTAAGGTAATTGTAGGCACAGGCACATAATTTTTGCCCCACCTCTTAAATACTAGGAATTCACTTTTCTTCTTATTGTGTCTGAGCCCGTGGGCATAGGACCCACAAATCCGTATCAGCTTACGCAAGCCCCCAATCGATGGACTCAGCAGTACCATATCAGTTGCTAATTGCGTAACACATTACCAATCTCAATCTGAATCTTGCCCGATCTTCTCCATAGAGATCTACGTTTTGGAATGGGCAACTAGCTTCAACTTTCTGACTAACTGACAGTCTATTTAATTTTGACAATATTCAAAAGTGCCTGAACAAGGTTTAATTGAAATAATTGAAATAAATGCTTTAAGTTTGAATAATTTTGAAAGATATTGCTAAACCATTGCTTATTAAGTTTGAAAAATGTGTCTGCTCAACAACGTAAATAACGCAATTTATGTTGTTCATATCATAGTGTTTTATGTAATTACCCGTCTGGTCCGAAATCCAGTCTTGCAACTTTTCAGGAGAGCAAAAATCTCTCTTCTTCTCTTCTTGGTCGCGTACTTCTTTACTAAAGGTCGTGTCCCTGAAAGGCTTTTTGGCTTTATGCACGATGTTCAAAGTCAAAGTCAAAGTCAAAGCATTTATTTCAAATAGGCACATTAAAGGCACTTTTGAACGTCAAAAATTACAACAAATAGAATTGATTCTAGTCGCCCATTCCAAAGGGTAGTTTTCGTATGGAGAAGAAAGGGCAAGAAACTCCACCGTTACTCTTTTAAAATGTTTTACAATATTTTGTATACATTAATTATATCATAATAATATGTGAAGACGATGCACCTAAAATAAAATTACTATACCACAATAGGTAAAAGAATTAAAAATGAAACCATGACATATAAATTAATTATCTGATAGATGCATGGTGCTCACATATTTACAAACATGGTAAAAGTAAACGATTTTCATTTAAATAAAATAAAATAAAAATTACAAGTAATAAGTCAGGGTGTAAGTTAAAGTTATTACAGAATGTAAATCAATATCAAAAAAAAGAATATATTTTACAATTAAATTAGCAACCAGTTTGATTTTGTCTAGACTCTAGATTGTCCTATGGAGCAGGACCAGCATGTTTCCAAGCGTTCTTATCTTGGATATAATCTTCTAATTTATAGTATGCTTGTTTACAAAGTGTAGGGGAGAGGGGGGTACAGTGGACCGTGGGGCACAGTGAATCCCTTTATATAACTCCCTGTCTATCGGTTACACACACACCGCAGACCGATGAAACACGCGCTCTAATAGTTCCCCCTCCCGACCGCCAGTGCCCTTGACGCTCTCGCTGTGGATGTACGTGTAGCCGCCATTTCGCCGCCCGTAAGTACTAAATCTATTTTTTTACCGGTGTTCATCGAATATTCTACACTAAAAACTATTTGATATTGTGTTAATATGATTAAATTTCCTAAATAATGATTTAATAAGCTCTCGAAATAAATTGGTGCGCTTGTCGTTTAGGTTAAGTTAATCGTAAAAATATGTTTCATTTTCAAATATGGCGTGTCGGGGAACAGTGGACTTTTTCACTCTGGGGCACATTGGACCGCGGCCCACTGTACCCCATACTGATATTTCGTATAGCTAACTTAATTTGGTAATTGTTTTAGGCTAACAACATGGTCCGAAACCGCACAAGAAAAACTAATATTGGTCTAGTTAGTCGGGAACAGATGAAGGATGCGATCGATCTCATTTTAGAAGGAAATAAAATTAGGAAGGTTGCTGCACTAAAAAACATTCCGTATACAACTTTGCAAAGTTTTCCCGCTTAAATTTGCGATAATTTTTTTTAAGTTAAGTATCTAAGTTAATCAAAAGACTGATTATGTTATAATAATTTTGATAAAAAGTATTGATATAAACAAATTTAATCAAAAGACTGATATGTTATAATAATTTTGATTAAAAGTATTGATTAAACAAATTAATCTTTTATTTCATATCTATATTAAAACAGTTCACTGTGACCCATTCAAAAAAGCATGGTAATTCCATGTGTTGATTCACTGCACCCCATTACGATCCACAGTATCCCACATGAAGATCCAGTGTGACCCAGATGTGGGGTACAGTGGATCATTTCCCAAATTTCAAAAAAACTTCTAATACCAGAAATCTATTGATGTTTTTGCTAATGTTGAAATACATTTCGTTAGCCAACATCCTGCTCTACTAAATGAAGCAGTAATTTTTTAAATTTACTTTTTATTCACTGATTTGAACGGCTTACAAAAAAAAGTGATCCACTGTACCCCCCTCTCCCCTACGTTTAATGTGAGTTTTAAATTTTCTTTCATTTAATTGCAATATATCACAAGGTATTTTATTGTAACATTTAACACAGTACCCCATAAAAGATGTGTGTACCTTGGCTAATCTGAAAAATGGTTGATGTATTTTATCTTTATTTCTAGTATTAAAATTATGTCTTCTTCCACTTCGTTCGATTCTTACCTTTTATTTCTGAGATTATGTAAGTTTGCGCAAAAATTTTTGTTTTAAATGATCACTCATTATTCAGCTTTCAGAAAAGTATCAATTAAATGTTTACAGTGAAGTAGTTTTTTTCATAATTAATTGTTTTAGGAAACAAGTCAAAAAACATCTGAAATTCGAAGAACCGAACCAGCTTGGTAACCACCCCGGTTTGACTCCTAGTTAACTAGACTTAATTTATTGCTAATAACCTCTAGTATAACCCCTTTCAAGGAATAAATCGAGTTTCCCTGTCACCCTGTTATAATAACTACCATCTTCATTGGCCCATCCCTTTGTAAGACTAAATTAATTTTAAATTAAATTAACAGGTTTAGTAGTATCATAATATAACATCATATCGACAAGACTTTCTAAGTTAAGTTCAAAGTATTAAAGCACCCGAAAAACATAATGATACACATGATATGATAATAGAGTCACTGGAAATATCAGTTTAAAAAATCGTTATTTTTTGTGTAAACTTCACAGACGTGTTGGGTTTCGATGTCTAAACACGATAAAACAAAAGAAAACAGACTTTCATCAACTCAAACTTCAAGTGACAAAACTACCAGCAGTCGTTTACCCCCAAAAATAATATCAAATCATTTCATTATTTAATTTTATCGTGTTTTAAATTATTGGTAATAATCATTCCATAAAAGTTATGTTTTTACGGGATTAGCTCCGTGCCTTAACCAAAACCGGGTAAAGCCAAATTTGCCCCTTAACAGTAGTAACATCGAATTCGTAAATATCAACCTGTACAGCTTTCATTAAGGCAATATTAACCTTTATATCACTGCACCCACACACGGTTCATGCACCGCTTATTACAAACATACAATGAATTTGTAAAGAGGACGTAAGCTGTCTAAAGGACTCTCGTATACGTACCTAACGAAGTGTTAGGTGAAAAGACGGTTGAAGACGAAATCGACAAGAAAATATTCGGAACAAACACTTCTGAAAGCGAGATTTTACGTTGGCGGCTGCTTGAAACAGTTGTTTGGCGCTACTTTCATTCTTTTTTAATGAGCATCGAAAAAATTAAAAATAATGAGCTATTTTGCGTCCGTTAATAATATATATATATATAATGATACGACACCTAGATAACGCAAGAGCAACTACTACGCGTGCCAGAAATCGCACCAGCTTACGTACAAAAATCGTAAGCCGCCACTTTCGCGCTCAGTTCTGTATACAGCAGTGCAATTCTGTAAAAATCTCACTGTGAAAATGTAGGTGAAGTGAGCTGTCATTTCACCTGACGCTAGGGTTAGCTACGGTTGACAGCTCACTTCACCTAAGTTTTACAGATTAGCACGGCTGCTGGTTGAGTGAGCCGGGGGTGCCACACGCGGCGGCGCGGGCGTGTTTGAATTGATTTGATTTTCTCATCACTAAATAGTGCTTGTGACGTCATAGTAGGTAGTAAAAAAATGGCACGCTTGGTTTTCATACAGATCGTGATACTTGAGTAAACAGTGATTAGCTTTATTAAACAAAATAAATAAAATTCCTGTTTTTTTATTTTCGATCAACAATAGCGCTAGATTAAGGATTAGAAACAAAAAACGTCGCTCAAGTAGCCGCGATTGCATATAACTTGATTATAAACCTTAACACTCAAACATAGAGTATATTATCGTTTGCAATATTGATTAGTTTGAGCGAAAATGAAAACGTATTTTTTAAAATAAGAACAAAAGTATTTATGGAAAAATAAAACATAATTTCTAAGCAATAAAGTTGAAAAAACTATGTTGCAAAATAACACATAAACGGCCTGAAAATAAGACCACAACATTATTTGTGGTCTTATTTTTAGGCCGTTTTGGATGCGCTCATCGGAAATCTAGTAGGTACTACAAGTTTTAAATGTTAATTATATAAAACTATCAGCTAGTTTAGCTAGCTGACTACTAACTAGCTGACCCAGCAAACTACGTGCCGCCTCAGAATCAATATTTAATATTTTTATATTTGTTGTGATTCAAATGATTTGTAAAATGGAATTATAATAATACTCTATTATTTAACATTATATTAATTGATTATGATTTGCATTCCCATGTGACGGCAGTAGGTACATGGAAATCTAGCTGCTATGACAACATCTAAGTACCAATTATTTATCCATGTTTGCAAAGAAATAAATGATTTGATTTGAATAAGAACGAATGTATGAGAAAATTAATTACCATCATTATTTTTATTTTCGTGACTTTGTCCCATGTTTTAATGTTTATTCTGCTATTCGGGGCGGAGACAAATCCAACAAATTAAAGATCATAAAAATCGGTCTAGCGGTTCTTAAGTTATAAATGGTGTAACTAACCCGACTTTGTTTTTTTTTATTGGTACATTTTCTAAGCGCCTGTAACCCAATGGGTGTGGGTTTCGCCGTCTGGCGGAAGGCCATGGGTTCTAAACTACTCTGATTTAGCTCAGTTGAACGGTATATACAAAGGTATACCAATAAAAAGTAAACCACATAATTAAAAAAAAAAACCTCCATATACGTCATTTCACCGGTTCATAATATCGCAAAGCCTACGTATTTCCTCAGTTTCTTATAAGCTGATTTAATTAAGTAAACATCGTTTTAAAATAAAACACCTACACGAAATGCGGTTCTGTGATGCCCTATGTAGGTACGGTTACCTGCGTATTGGTTTCACTAGCATGCAACAATCCATTTCCTACCTGGTACAAAACGGACGTGCGCGCTGTCAATAAATTGCATCCGCGATAAGCGCAAATCACATTTCGGTCGAAATCGGTGAAGATGTACTACTTCCTACTCTTGGTGATCAGTGAATCATCAGCGATGTGGGTGCCAATGTACCCCTACTACGCCGTTACCAACACCCATTACTACCTCTGTACGGTTATGTTCCTGGTAAGTTTTTTTTCTTAATTATACCATTGTTAATTATTCATTTTGTTTCAGCACCTAAAAACTTTTTGGTTAATGATGAAAGTTTAGAAAAATACGAAAATCAAATGGCTATTATTGATTGGGAACTCAATTTTTCCCCGAAAGGTCTGTATTTGATATCGTAAATATTTAATTAGGGCTGTTTTGAGTGAAGTTAATTTGTAACGATTTATTAATTTTTTCTTTGTGAGTGAAATAGGCTTGAATTGTGTTTGATTAAAGAGGTGGACCAAACTTTTTGCTGTTTTAGGGACTTTAGGGATAGATGAATTACTCAACAAAATAATTTCTAACGATTTTTAATTTTCTTTTGTTTCTTTTTAAGTGAAATAGGCTTGTGTCGCAGCCAACTGGTTAAATTAGCCGTTTAGTTAACCACCTGGCCTTTGGAAATAGTGCTCGCCTCGCTAGGCTCTCTCGTCTCGGACGTGATTGATCACAGTTCTAACCTAACGTAACCCATTTGGTCGGGGTGCCGTGGCTTAGTTACTGCGACCAATTTGGCTCGCGCGTGATTGGTTTTACAGTTCCACAACCTAAAATATAATTGAATATCATTCAGGCCATTAGTTAAACGGCTGCCGTTTAGTTAATTGGCTGCAACAGCTTGGATTGTGTTTGATTAAAGCAGTGGACCAAACTTTTTGCTGATTAATCGACTTGATTAGATAATTTAACAAAATAATTTCTAACGACTTTTTAAATTTTATTTTGTTTCTTTGTAAGTGAAATAGGCTTGGATTGTGTTTGATTAAAGCAGTGGACCGAACTTTTTGCTGATTTGGGACTTGATTAGATGAATTAACAAAATTATACAGCGCAATGCTGTATAATTTTTTTCTTCATAAAACATCACTTCATTAGATTAAAAGGCAACAGATACCTGTACCTAGTTATATTTATGACTAAACTCCGCACCTGTTGATTGCTAAAAAGCTGACAGCAAACTTTAATTTGGTTGTTTAAGGTGACGTTTCAGATTCCCTCGCCAATACAGTTCGACCGATTTTTTCTGATAAATGTTCGATTAATGCTAATCCTATAGTCGAACAGTTAAGACCATATGAGTTTTGTGTGACTTTTGAACATAACGGACCTAATGCGGGTTAGTGAAATTGAAATGTAATTATTTAAAAATCTTGTACAAGTTTAAAACCAAACTAAAACAGGATGCTATAATATTTCTGATTATTTATTATTATTATTATTAAATTCTTTATTTTCAAGTAACTATGAGACTCATACAGTGTTAGTAACAATAGAAAAGACAAAAAAGCTTGATAATGAGCTGCTTGCTCTGCTAAGCCTTGTGATAAAACTTGATATTTTAATTGGGTACACCCTTTATAGCAGAACTTTTTACGTCATAATTTTATTTTGCATAACAGCGTATAGCTTCAACTTCATTTCGCAGAAAATCGTTTCGCATACACTCATTTATCATACATTCAAAACTCATAATTTTGTAAGTCAGAATCATCTTTAGGCATAAATTTCTTATCCATAATATTTAAAAAGTCGAACCATCATATCGCAGAAAGTTCACAGCCAGAATCGTTTTTTGGCATACGTGAGCTCGTGCGTAGGGGTCACAGTTTTAACCTAACCATTTTTTTTAAATAATTAGTTCTATTGTTGTTTGTTTTACGAGGTATAATGAATAAGACGTAGGCGACGGAGCCCCGCTTCGCGGGGCCCCTATTTCTGTCTACGGGGTTTAAAGGAACCTAACCTAACCCAAGTCGGGGTGCCCTATGTCCCGAGATCGCTTATAGAAACTACATATTATTTTTATAGTTCATACAAATACCATGGAAAAATACACCGAACAAATAATATTCGTTAAAAAATAATTCTACAGTTATCTTAATAGTATGCCAAGTGAAATTATGCCAAATAAAATTCTGTCATCTTAAAAGTATGCCATTGTAAATTCGGACATATAAACATTCGGCCAAACAATAATTATGTTAAATAATTTTTATGCCTTAAAAATATTCGTTTAAAGAAGAATATGCCAAGTGAGTTATGCCAAATAGGTTTCGGAGTATCAAGTTTCTACCAGATAGAGGGCACCCATTTTAATTAGCATGCAAAACCATCAATATGCATAAAAGGTGATTACAACAATATATACAACTTACTAGCAGCGGCCCGCGGTTTCACCCGCATAAGTGTCGATCCCGTTAGAATATCGGGATAAAACTATCCTATGTCCTTCCCCGGGATGCAATTTATCTCTTTGCCAAATTTTATCGAAATCCGTTCAGTGGTTTAGGCGTGAAAGGTAACATAGAGACAGAGAGACAGAGTTACTTTCGAATTTATAATATTAGTATGTATAGTATGGATATGGTTAGAGTAATTCGAAGTGACAAATTGTAAAAAAACCTGTAAATAAAAAAAGTTATTAAAAAAAATAAAAAGCTCGAATGCGGTAAAAAACTTAAGTTAAAAAAAACTGAAAGCCAAAACAAGCCCATTTTAAATTAAATAAAACTTGGAAGTAGGCGGGACGCATTCCATTTTTATACTTTCAAACTCAAATCAAGCAGTCGGTTCTTAGTTTTTTTTATTACTTTTTGTTTCTCTGTTAGTATTAATGTTGGTCTGGCAGTTTTGAGTACTTTATGCGGCCTACCCAAATTTTTTCTCTTTGGTATTGTTCGTCGAGTCGAGAGCTCCACAAGTTTTGAGTTGAGCTACACGATTACTGACAAATCCTTACTCTGATTGGACTGGTCCACTCAAATCTGTCTGGTTCTTTCTTCAGAAGGCCATTCCGGACATCAATCTACATGGTCTTCACATGATCTGACCAAGATGATGTTTGGACTTTAAAAGAGACTGACCTCAGTTTGTTTCGGTGTTTCTTCTCAGAGTAGTCAGATAGGAAACGCCAACCTCATCTAGCTTATTTTTTATTTTATTTTATAATATGACGTGTAAAAAAACAAATTTCACTAAGGGCTGATTTTTTCAACGCCAGATAATTTTATCGGAGGAATAATTTTGAATTGTTGGCAGTTGACAGCTTCCATACAAAATCTGTCATACGTCAATTTTATCCCACGAGTAAAAATTACCTATCGATTGAAAAATCGATGATTTCGCATCCTGAGAAAAAAAAGCCCTTAATGTTTAATTTACTTCTAGCTTTTGGTGAAATTGAGAAAAGAGTTTTGTTCATGCACGGAGCCCTGAAAATAACTTATGTTTTAAAATGAGATGAGTTTGGTGTTTCCTATCCGACTACTCTCAGAAGAAAAAACGATGCAAATTTAGAGGTCACAGTCTCTTTTAAAGTCCAGACATAATCTTGGTCAGCCCATATGGACCAGGACCATTCAGATTATTGTCTGAGATGGTCTTTCGAGGAAAAACCACACAGATTTCAGTGGACCTGTCCAGGCAGTGCATGCATTTGTAAGTAATCGTGTAGCTTAAATCAGAACTAAGGAGCTCAACGCATCGATGAATAATGGAGTACATTTGGGTAGGCCGTATTATCTGCTCAGATTTCCAGATAATCATTAACACTAACTGGGAAAAAAATGACCCACATAGTCCGCACATTCAAAATAATTAATATAATACTTTACAGAGTGTCAATTCATGTCTTTGTCAATATAATATTCATCAAATGTCAAAGTGTATCTACATAAAGAGGTAAATTAAAAAAAATATTGCGATCCTAGCCAAGCCATTTTAATGGGTTTATAAATAACTATGCTAAAATAAATATCTCGTATCTTCCGTACACTTACTCCGTTACACGTAATATGCTTTATGCTCCACCTACGCCAGAATAATAAGGATGAAAAAAAAAACTAATTAGGTTCATTGTTATTAAATGAAGAAGAACAGAGCTCTCACATCATTCTTGCCTTTATTAGCCGACTTGAGTGAGATTCGCAAGAGCAAACGTGCTCGGAGGGAGGAAGAATTCCAGTAAGATGCTGGTAGGGATCTTGACCGTACTTCCGGAATTGTCTTGATAGCCGTCGAATACCTCTCCACTCCTCATAAGCACCTCAGGACATGTTGCTCCTTGTCGCTACGACAATATGCACTAGCGACCGTTTTCGGGGGCCCATTATTGAGTGTGCAAGTCACCCCCTGCCATTTTATCTGTGTAATTTATATAAAACATTTGTCAGGCAGGGGTTATAGAATTTCCATAGTCCTAAATAACCCATTCACTTTAACCAGCCAAACCCATAATCTAATATCTTTGTTTCCATATCCTGCAATAGTCCTAAACCAACTGGGGGTTGTCCTTGGATGCACTTGCATACTGCTTACAGGGATAATCGTCGGTTGGTGCCGCATTTGATTCAAATTTCCTAAGGCGCCTCTGCGAGTTGGCTTCGGCCCCTCGTACGCCTTCCAGAGGACCGGGACCCCATGGTCCCGAACTCCCGAGATATGTGAAAACATAAAATTAAATAATAATAATTTTTTTCATTTCATATTTGTTAGTTCAATTGCGAGCTTACAAACTAGTATTAGTAATAATAATTGATTGAACTATAATAATAATTAAATTAAATAATAGATTTTGAAAGTTCTATTTAGACCGAGATACTTAGTTCAAGTTAAAATTCATGGGCGGCGGGGCGGGAATATTTGTTAAATTTCACACCACATTTCATCCGTGAAGTTAAAGGTTAAAAGATAGGAATAGAATGAAACAACACTTTACCATAATAGTTACATATTTTTTCGTAAGTGAGCATTGTATGTTTTTTAGAATAAATAATGTCTAACATTAAGGGAAATAAATTTAAATAACTTCACTGGGTCAGAATTTTCGGTTTTGACTTTACCTCCCAAACAAAGTTTCCGTTTTGTAGGCATGGAGCTTACTTGCATAGAACATCGTAGCACGTAGCACGGGCTACGCCGTAGGCCCGTAGCTCGGCGCGTAGCAAACAAAGGAGTCAAGATTAAATGTGGTCGTCCAAATCAAAAGGGACCTTATGGCGGTAACTAGTTTCCGAGATATTAATAAATTTGTAAAATACCTCAAAAAAATCGTTTTTTTATTAACTGTATTTTTAAAAAGATGATTGTATTTACTACGTGTAGATGTGTTCTACTTTTCGAAAAGTCAATTTAAAAAAGTTTTGTATTCATCTAAAGTTTAGTAAAAAAGGAACCTTATCGCAGCAAGACCTAACAAATCGTTTTTCTTTTAATTCAAACCATATATTATATCGACATTTTAATATGTTCCCACAACAAACAAGTTTCTGCAAGGATTGTAAGAATTTCCATTAGTAATAATCATAGTCAATCAAAGTATACCATCAGTTACATAACTTCACACTAAAACATAACTTTAGTGTACGGCATACTTAAATGGGCATTGTTCATATTTTTTTAAATGTTGTAATTGAAAAGCCATTTCGAGGAATAGCGTTACTGATCATTACGGACTAATTAATTTTGAAAAATATTCATATGTTATTGATATTTTTGATAAAATACGATTGACCTTCTTTGCCCTTCAAATTACGTACGACTGGCTGTACAGTTTTGTATCGTTGCCTCAGAAAATAAAAAGTAAGAGGCAAGTATTGTCTACAATCTGTCAAATGTCAAATTATGTAAATATGTCAAAAATATAAACATTCTTGTTTATATCTCATTATTACATTAGGTACATACATTATTTCAACACTCGACAATATTTAATATACTGGAAGAGTTATGGAATACAGGAAGTGCTTTGTTCCAACTTGCAGCAATAATAGTAATAATGTCGCCGCGTGCGTTATTATTCTATTTCTAAGTCGCCGCGTCGATTGTTCTAGTGACGATAGAGAGTAGTATATTCCTTGGAGGACACTTACACATAAAAAACACCATTTGTAAATAAATACGCTAAGCTAGGATTCGATTATGACGTCTATTCGGCCTATTGACACTTTGACAGATGTGACATTGTTGACGTTGTGTTGAC
The DNA here is from genome assembly GCA_963855955.1 of Luperina nickerlii. NCBI lineage: Eukaryota > Metazoa > Arthropoda > Insecta > Lepidoptera > Noctuidae > Luperina > Luperina nickerlii. The sequence continues at coordinate 9,745,172 of OY979662.1, forward strand.
TGATTAAAATTTTTAATTATGTACTAGTAAGGCAACGGCACTTAATCTTTATGCCACTGGATGACGTCACCTACCTTAAAAACTTAAAATAATTAAATAATTTTTATTAAAATAACTATTGAGCCAATCATCAAAATATTCAAATTAGTTTCTCAAAATGCTCTAAATTTACAAAAAATAAAATTTATTAAGTAATTAAATACAAACTGAATTTTAAAAGCTAACAATATTAAAATAATAGTAATAATATGTACAAGTAAGTAAAAAGGAGGGAAAATAATCAAAGGGCATCAAAAAATTCATCCGCATAAAATAAAAAAATAAAATATAATGGTTTGAAATTTTGGACAATCCCCATTGCGATTTTCTCGAAACTTATAATTTCGATCAGTGAACTTCAAAAATTCGTAAAAAAATAACGGTAGTGGTTAGAAGGTTGGTTCTTGGGTCTATAGTTCGGTACATTTATGTAGTTTTCAGCTCTGTAGATAACTCATTTCCGCCATAAGGTCCCTTTTGATTTGGACGACCACATATTAAGTTATCAGCTGTTTTAATAACACCTTGTTTAAGTAATTAAGGCTGTAGTCTTTTTTATCCTGTAGTGTCTTTTGCAAGTTGAAATTATTCTTCCTTTTGGTGAGAATTTATTCGATGGATGTTTGCCCCCTGATGATGATGATGATGTTGGTCCCTTTTGATTTGGACGACCACAAATATTGTGATTGAATAAAGTTAAACTACGCTAACTTAGTTCGCGGTATGGCATGCTTTTGCGGCCCAGCACTTGGGTTCTTTTTTTTTCATGATTAATTTTTACATTGCGTCAAAATAGTTTACACTGAAAAAAAATAAAACATTATGATTTATGTAAAATCTCCTATTAAGCATAGTAAATTGTTGCAAAATTGCTAAAAACTATTTTAAAAGTATGTTATGTTTGCGTAGCACAATGCGTGCTACGCCCTAGACCCGTAGCTTGCCGCGTAGTGAAGAACGTGTTACGAATGTTACGATTCAACATTACTACTAGGTTTATAAGAATAAATTTAAACTAACTTAGCTTAGCTTGTGGTGTCTGTGCTTTCTGTGCGTAGAGGCGACTGTCGACTAATCTAAACTAAAATGTTTTTATGTAAATATATATTTTTTTAACCTCTTGCCTATGATTCAGTATGTATTTATTTTGAATGCACAAGCGAATAATAAAAATATCATCTTTGCTGAGAAGTTCTCTTGTAATACAGCCAAATTTTGCCAGGCAGATTCGTGATTCAATGAAAAATACAGTCTGAGGGACTATGATATGTCTTTGCGCGCAGTAGCTTTAGGGGCTTAGATACCATAACGTAGTAGACACGGACCGATCTCATTTTACTTTTCAATATTTTAGATCACGGCGCCATGCTTGTGTTGAACTCGAAGATCATCGGATTCTTCTCCTGGGGCGACATTAGAGGAAGAGGTGTACCTTTAATTATTTTAAACATTTTACATTTTAGAGAGTGGTTTGAAAGTATAGTTTACTTATGAAGTATTTCCGCTGTTTTTATTAATATTTTATACAGCACTTCCAGTTTCATATTAAATAAATTGCTTTTTCGTTGGTCAAGAAGTTCTTTTATATTTAACATTTTATTTTATTGGTCAAAATCTGGATTCTTTGTGAATACTTTGCTCCTGTAATCGGTTGAATACCGTGATTACAAAAGCAATAAACAGCCGTGTGGATCCACGTTCGGCATATGAAGGGTTAAAAAGGCACAAGTCGAATTACAATTGTGTACTTTCACAAGAAGTTTATCACAAGTACCATAGGTATAATAATAGCCTCCCGACCGATATCCGTCACGGTGGCAGCCAGGTACGCAGTGCACAAGTGTGTGCGTAAACACAGGTGCACTCTCTGTTCCTTTACTCTCTTAGTCCGACGGGACGGCAATCCGACACGACCGTCGAGAGTTCAGGCGCAGGACCAACGGCTGTACGTGCTTTCCAAACCACGCGGGTATAAAATATCCAACTTCCAAACTCCGGACTGTTGCTAAGAAATTCCTAATGGAAAACCCAATAAACACTTTACCCGAACCGGGATACGAACCCAGGACCCTACGCTGAGCAGTCGCGCTTGCAACCACGAAACCAACGGGGCAGTTACCATTTATGGTTTATACAGTTAGGTATTTTATTTTGTACAGAAGCTACACAACTAACATATGGATCAGAAATGATATAAGTATAATATTAAACAGCAGTACCTAATGTTTCTCGGAAAGTTAATCTTACTATACGGTCTCATCGCCGTACATTTTCTGCTTACTCTGTAACCTACTTTAGACCAACGATGCACGTCATAAGTTAGCGTAATGAACGAATAAAAAAATATAGCGAACTTAAAACTAGGTAACACTCAACAACTGAGAGAAATAATCGCCTTACACTCTAGTACTTGTACCTACTCTTAACTTAAATAAACATAACTACTTAGTGCATCTCAGTGGAACGTGTTTCTCTATACTAAATGAACTTACCAACCTTCATGACACATTAGTGTACGGAGTTAACTACTACAACCCGTACATTTACCTACTTAAAATGAGTAAGCTGGCACAATGGGTCAACTAAATGATCATTTTCTTTATTTAATTATTCACTGTGAAAAAAAAACTTAAATACATTATTTAGAGTTTTCCATAGACTCCTTCGTGTCTCGGAAAGCACGTTAAGCCGTTTGTCCCGTATGTCAATCGTAGATCTTTGATAGTCGTCACGGGTCGTCAGAAGCCCGAAAGTCTGATAACCAGTCTTACAAAGGGGTACCGTATTATCCAGTAAAAGGGTTGTGAAGGTCAGATAGGCAGTCGCTCCATGTTAAATATTGGAATTTAGCTGCATCCGGTGACACTGGAAGCCGACCCCAAAAGGCTAGGCAGATGATGAAGGGTCTCCACTAAGGTCGCTCGAACTTTAAATATAAATAAAGAAAGTTATTTATCAGATAAGTATGATTACTTTACTTTTTACTAGCGGCTTGCCTTAGCTTCGCACGGGTGTATTTTTTTTAATTTCCGAAATTTTCTTTCTTAGAAACTTTCTCCTGACAATAGCGAACGGAAAAAAAAATATTATCCAATTTGGTGCAGTCATTCGGAAGTTATGCGCGTACAAACGTTTTGGCGACTTTGTTTTATACTATGTAAGGATTTTAGAGCACATTTAATTAAATTATATGTATAGAATATGATATTTGACAAATGGCCGAAGTGGTTTTGTTTGGCGGATCGTATCAAAGAGGTCCGATTTTCGATGACCGCATAAATTGGGTATCATTAAGGGGGAAGCGCTAAGGTAGCCCGCGAAATTAAAATTTTCTTACGTTTTTTGCAATTTGCTGGTCAGTATTAAGTTGTACGTCGATCAAAATATGATTCGCGGCCGTAACAAATATGTATTTACAGAATTATAATCATTAAAGTCATTAATGAACACAACTCTCTAAGACCACGTAACTCCAAAGAATGATGATTTCATGAAACAGTTATTCTTTGGACTTACGTGGTTTTAGAGAGTTGTGTTGATGACTTTAATGATTATAATTCTGTAAATGTATATTTGTTACGGCCACGAATCATATATTAATCAACGTACAACTTAATACTGACCAGCAAATTGCAAAAAACGTAAAATTTGAATTTCGCGGGCAACCCTGGCGCTATCGCCTTAAACAGAAGACCTATTATTTTAGGCGTTTTTAAAACCGCATTTCGGTGAGATTCGATTTTTGATCTTCCAAGTTTGGCCATAAAAATTGGTTATCATCGACCTGTACCTCTCGCCATTGATATTAATGGCGGCTAAGTTATATACATAACTTACTCATGGCTGACATTTGGCATATATATCATATTCCATACATAGGTAATGTTATTAAGCACTCTATTAGAAAAAATGAAACAAACAAAAAACGCGCAGTGACTGCAGTCAAAAGGGCTGTGGTAGAGAACCCCAGGTAAGGAAAGCGTTACCAGGCAGATCGGAAGATTCTTCCTTTTCAATGAAGGAGTGGTAAATTGATAATTACACCTTTCCTAAGCGACACATTATTGTTTTCCGACATCCACGCCAACGAAGTTGCGGGCACGGCTTTTAGTAATTGATTAAGTTGAAAAAGTCCAACTAAATTCTATTATTATACGAAATGCTACCTACGGTTGGAAACTTATCTATCCAGGGTCAAATCAAACGATAGTGAAACTCCGTAGAGGTGATTGGTAGAAAAGCAAAATGTTTGATGATTATTTTGCTGGTTTCAACGACCGTTACCTATACGTGGTTAAAATTTTAAATGGTTGAAAGTATCTAATGTAAGCATAGGTAATGAAATAATACTGATCATGAATACTTTCCAATACTGTGAAAAACTGAACCAATTAAGTAACTAACTCTGAAATTGTTATAAAAGGATTTTAATGAATCACCGCAATCGGCAAACCAAATAAATACCAACCAAAGTGAAACGAATTGAATGATTCGATTTTTGGTACTTACAGATTATTTCGGCCGCTAATTTTGTTTATTTTTCGTCGGATAGTTCATCGGCACACTAAGTGAGTGCACTTGATTCAATTATTGGAAATAAGTTCTGTAATGTTTTCCGAAATAAATTCTGCGTAGGGTATTTGTTTGTTATATTTTCGTAGAAATACATTTTCGTAGTTACAATTTTCATTTGCTGACATGGTTAAAAAAGGTACCAAAAACTATATACAGCCAATAAATTTAAGCTCAGTGGCCATATATATATATAGACCCACCCTAACGACAAACTAAAGTCGAGTGAGGTGACAAAAACACTTATCCAAAAAATTATATGCCCCGAGCAAATGAAGCTTCAGGTAAGAGGACTACGTAAGACGAGAAATGTAGGTGTCATTATCAGCACTGGAATAAAAGACGACATTGAGAAGGTGAAATATCGACACAGTTATCAAATTCAGGCCTTACAGTAGACGAGCCTACAAAAAAAAGCCTAGATAAGTGGTTATCGGAGTGCCTTCGTCCATGCAAGAGAAGGAAGTTTTTACTTGTTTGTCCTATCAGAATTTAGTCGAGAACCTTCTGGATTGCAGCCGCGAGACCTTTATGACCTCCATTAAGTTAAACCATAAGTCAGGTAAGAAGGACGCTGAGACCTGTAATTATATAATAGAAGTATCTGCAGACATATGTAAAGCCCTGATATCTAAGGACAGAGTGTTTGTGAATTAGTCGTCATGCCTTGTGAGAGACTTTACTCTGGTCACACGCTGTCATATGTGCGAGCAGTACGGACATGCGGCAAAATCATGTCGGGAGACCACATATACCTGTGGCCACTGTAGTGATCAGGGTCATTCCATTAAAGAATGCCTAAAGAGGGCTGAGGAACGAAAATGCGCTACTTGCTTGCATTTCAAAAAGGAGAGCAATCACAAGTGCCGTTGACTGTCCAGCGAAACTAATGGCTGAAAAAAGGTACATACAAATTATACTATTGATTATGGAGGCACCTAAGAGCGCCGTTAATTACCTATGTATCTTTCTGGCCATTGTTATTATTTGTTTTATTGTTATTTTTTATATTTAGTTAAATTTATGATTAATAATTTAATTTATAACATATTTGCTCGTAAAGGGTCTCTTATTTCACCAATGAAGAATGTCAACTAATTTTGATTATTAGCACTCCATATTCTCTGTCAAAAATAAAAAATACTAGTGAAAGAATTACTTCGATACGTCAATTAGTTTCCGATTTAGAAGTAAAACAAGTTGTAACCGTACGACGCGGGCTGCCGGTGACGGTGTGACGTCATCGCACAACACGCTCAGTCTGGCCACGGTAATAATATGCATACAGTACGTCGTCTTCATACAAACGGACGAAACGCGGGCTATACCTACGCGCTTCGATCTCCGTGTGCGCTCAGGCGGCTCGGAGTCGTGACTGTGCCGCAGTGACGAACGGACGGTGTGTTGTTTTTTTAACAATAACCGCGCGATTTTTTCACTAAAAATAAGTTCAAGTACATATTTAATATGACGAGTAGGCTATATTGTGCTGTTTTTGGTTGCATGAATTCGTCAATAACGCATCCAGAGATAACTTTTTTTAGATTACCTGGAAACTCTGAAAGGTAAGACTATAAAATAATTTTACTTACTTGTAGGTAGAGGTACATAATGTGTGTCTTTTTAATGGATAAGTATTTCATTTTATCTCCCGAAAAAAAGATGTCTGGATTAATAAATGAAGTGAATAGAGTAAAGGAAAGTGATAAACACGAGTGAGGTAGGTAGTTATAGGCGGTTCATGAATCATTAAACGGTAGGTACGCTGGTGTTAAAACCTCGGGGCATGTGTGTTTTGTTAGTTTGTATAATTCCAAGTAAAGACGTGGTTTTTATTATTAATAATAGTTGTTTATTGTACTGTGTGTATGAATAATACTAGAAAAAATTGGTTGTCTGTAAAGTCGATTTACGGACGATAGTTTAACGTGACAACATCATAACAAAACATTAATGAAATGATTGCATACTTTTATGAATAAAATTTAATTATTTTGATTGAATTATTAATATTTTGTATGAAGGAAGGAGAAGGAGGAAAGAAGGAGGAAAGAAAGGAGGAAGGAGTGAAATGAAATCTACAATTTAATTGATAAATTTGCTTTTATTTGCACTCATTAATTTAAATATGTTTATTACTTCAATGAACAGATTATTTTAATTATAATTTTTATATTATACATGTTTGTTATTTAACTTCTTCCAATCTGTGTTATTCTGTTAAGGATAGGACGATGATAGGAAAGATTAAAAAAACATTAATATACAAATTTTGAATTTTATTTGTAGTTCTTGAACGTTTGATTTAACTATAATAATAATAATAATTTAACATAATTTGTTTAAAAATACACATGAACAAGTTTTCATAGAAATAAACTGTAATCAGATTAATGTTAAATAAATGGTTAATTCGAAATGACGAATTATTTTATTATTTATGTACACACAGTAAAATACTATAACAAAACTAAATGGAAACACAAAGTAGGCAAATGTAATTAAAATGCTGGAGGCGGGCAGCCCTAACGCATGTTTACGTACCGCGCGGCTGTAGGCATTTAATTCAAGGTTACGGCCGAGATACAATACTGTATGTCTTTATACTGTGGTCTGGCTCACTCAGTTCGCTCGTGGTCGCGCGCCCGTGCCGTCGAAATTATGCCTAAATACTTTTAAAAATGTCCAATCCAAATACTAGGAAATCATGTATTGTGCCTAAATGTAAAAATACAACTACCAATTCGCCGGAAAAGTTGTTTTTTTTATAGTTCCAAAGGACGTTAAAATGTGAAAAAAATGGATAGAAGCTATGAAGAGGTCTCCTCGCTTCGACGATGTCGGACGAAAACACAACAAAATAATGCGTACTATAACCGCTGGCGACTTGATACAGCAGGCCGCGGCCCGCGCGGGGCGTTGTGACATGACATCACAAGCGGTCACGTGACTGTTAGCGGGACTCGATATTTTTCGAAACTTTGAATGCCTATAAAATCAAAACTACTTACTAGGTATTTTTGACTCCAACAAAAACTAGTGTATTTGTATACAATCAGGCTTTACTGAGACAAAATTTCAAGCGATTTGGCATACCTAGTAACATTCTTCATTTCAATATCGTAATGTATCTCATTACGTACTTGTGCGGTAATGTAAAGTAAATCGCACGGTTTATCAAGATGCTCCGTCAAAACGAACGGTACATTTTTAAATCTTAGCAAAGACTATTTTAGCTCCTCTCGCCTGAAACACAGGTTTACCTAGTTCAGGCACGTCTTAGCAATATAATAACTGTGCTTTATAATTTTTGTATAAATCACTATCATCACTAGGTACATAGTTTAAAACAATGTCGCTTCCCGCTGTCTGTATGCTTAGATCTTTAAAACTACGCAATAGATTTTGATGCGGTTTTTTTTAATAGATAGAGTGATTCAAGAGGAAGGTTTATATGTATAACACATAGTAGAGAAACACTGATTAGTTAGCAAACGCTAGAAAACAAAAAAAAAAAAAACAATGTCCTCCTTGCCGGACTGCCGCCATGGGATCTGGAGTATTCTGGAGGCGATAGTCCACGCGCACCTGTATGAGTGGCGCGCGGAGGCACTACGCCGCCCCGGGGGGAAACTCCGCTTCCGCGACAAATCGCGGCGGAGCGGACGGACCTCCGGCGCGATCTCATGGCGGCTTGGAAAGAGCGACTGTCGCAACCCAGCGCAGGGCACGACAAGATAGTGGCGATAAGACCCCTCTTTGAGGAGTGGCTAGAGAGTCGTCACGGCGCCCTCACCTACCGCCTGACATAGGTCCTCACCGGTCACGGATGTTTCGGGAGGTTCCTGCACATCTTAGGCGGGAGGAAACGCCCGGGTGTCACTATTGCTAGAATCGCCCAGAGGACACGGTGGAACATACGGTGGAGGTCTGCCCCGCTTGGGCGGAGCACCGCCGTGTCCTCGTAGAGGCGATCGGCAGCGGCGGCGACCTCTCGCGTCCGGCCCTGGTTCAAGCCATGGTCCGGGGCGAGAAAGAGTGGGGGGCAGTCGCCTCCTTCTGCGAAGCAGTCATGCTAGCGAAGGAGGCGGCGGGACGGCTGAGGGAGAGAGCCTCCCGTCCCAGCCGCCGCGGAAAACGCTCCGGGCGTCGGGACTTCGGGAGTCACCGCGCGATGACTCCCGGCCACAGTAGGCGCGGGCCTGCGGGCGGAGAGTAATGGGTAGCTCACAGGCCGATCAGGACAAGGCCCATGCCGGACGGCGCGTACGTGTTTCACGCGCCTCAAAGAGATATCAGCATCAACCGAAGGGGCCCGTCAGGGCCGTAGCTTGCCAGGTCAGCGGGATTGTCCGAAAAGGTTACCGCTGGCCCGGAACATAAAGGGCTAAGGAAGGAACACGGGTGGGTTTTAGTCAGTAAGAGCCTGACACTCCCTTCCGCTCCACCCAGAGCGGGAGTCATTTGATGAGTTACCATCCTCAAAAAAAAACCCTACGAGATAGATCAAAATAATGTACTACAGTATTGTACACCTTAAAAAGGGCTATAAAAAAGTCCGCGATAGTATATTTCTATCTCTTAGGAATAATCCACAATAACCATTTTTTTCTTTACTTTTTACGAGAAATAATGGCTTATTTACGAAGCGATTTTATGTAATACAGCATCAATCCTTATCCAATTAATTAAATACATTGTGCATTTAATATATAGATCAATATGGTCCTTTACAGTAGGTATCTAATTTAAATGAATATTTTCGAAGATATTACAGATTTAAAATGCAGGGACATAGCGTTTGCGGCGGTACCGGCCGGGTGACGGCGCGCGCGGCGGGCGGCGCGTGCTTATAAATAGCGCGTCGAAGGCCACGCTTCGCCCTATAGCACTTTATGATTAGCAGCGATCGCACGCTTTCAAAAGTAACCTCTGAAGAAAACATGTTTGTATTGTCTAATGACAAAAAAGCTGTGAACTATGTGTTTTGAATACCAGTTACATGGAGCGACTAACTGGGTTGTGGAGGTATCTGACTTCCACAACAGTTAGTGGGTAATACGATACCCTTTGGTAAGACTGGTTGTCAGACTTTCGGGTTTAGGACTATCCGTAACGACAGTCAAAGATTCACGAATGACAGCCGGGACCAACGGCTTAACGTGTTTTCCGAGGCACGGACGAGTATCGGTATGTAAAGATGGTTACCCGTCCACAGACCAACCGTGGTAAGCGTAGCTTAACGTGATCGATCGACCTGTAGGTACGACTGTTATTATTGAGCCACCTAAAACTATGAACTATAAATGCAGCTATTATGCCTTTATAGTTCTCTCTCTGAGGGTTCCACCACCAAAGTCCACCGACACTATTAAATCAAAACGTTGTTACACAATATTGGCTTTGTGTTTAAATGTATCCGGGAATTGAAATGAATCTAAAAGGCGGGATTATGCTATATCCAATCTCATTATAATGCTATATGTAATAATTCACGTCTTTGAGATCGAATTCCAATTTCCCAATTATGTACTCAAGACTATCGGGTGCTACAAAGCGGACATGTCTAACCTACAGTACCTAAATCTAGGAAGCTGGACGTTGTACAGGGTGTAGAGAACAGACAACATTTCATTTGTTAATCATAATAATAATTTATTAACCCGAAAGGACTGGCGCACTCGCAAAAGATAGAATTGTCTATAAAAGGGAGAGGGAGGCCTTTGCCCTTCAGTGCACAGTGGGACAATATAGGCTAATTGTTAGTTAATGATAATAATTATGAACTCGATTATAATCTATACAAACTATTAATTAAAGTCGCCTCGAACAAAGCTGTTACACAGCGGGCACGCAGGCACGAAGCCTGTCGGTATGACCGCTTTAAACTAAGCATCGGATTTTGACGCAGTTTTTGCCATCATTCAAAAGTATATCTTACTGTGCCTGCCGAAAGAACGATGGTGACATCCGTTTTCCGTCGTCCGTCGTCAGTCCTTGATTGATTACCGCAGATAGTAAAGTCGCGAGACGAACTCCAGCAGCTAACATGCCGCCGACGGCTGAACAAACTTAAGGCTGTTTTAACCGTATAGTGCGAACCTCCGCTGGCTCGGTACCTTCGGACCCAAGAATGACGACATAAGACACCCTAAATTGATTATGTAAATATTTAATAAACTACTACTCTTCATTAGTAGGTACTTTTTCTACAGTGTGCCCAGTATATCTTATGAAGTGACGCAAGAGGAATGAGCTCTTTTCAAATTGACATAAGAAAAAAAAAATAAGTTTTCTATATCCCCGATAGATGGCATAGCTTAAAACTAAAATGTCAAAGTTGTTTTCAAATTGAGTTTCAATTCAATCAGCCGTGAAAAAAGTTCAAGCAACATTAAATATATTTTTTTTAAATGCCTACATCTACTACGTTGATCTGACATGGCTAGCCCGTGCTGTGTACAATACTGTACAAATATCGGCACGCACTTTTTTCCTAAGAACGAAGTGCGAAAGACCCAATGGATACAAGCCATTAAATACAAGCATGTTATAGCTCTGCTCATTTTCGTCCAGCCGATTTTGCTGTAACTCCTACTTCTTTTACAAAATTAGGTAAGTAAATTGTTGGGTAGATAAGTACTTAAGCACTGTGATAAGCACAATATTTCAATACAAGACCGGATCCAGGGGAAGAAAGTCATGATCCCTCTCAGCTCGTCAAATGTATGTAAGTACTTTTGTGAGCGGAAAAAGCTACTACAGCCCCTGCCATGCCAGCATAGACCCACTAACAGAGCATAGAATCGAGTCTGACTTGAGGTCGATCAAGTCAGAGGCAGCGGAATCCAATATACGATAGCAAGGTCGGTCAAGTTAGGTAGGCAAAATTCAAAGTCCGGTACAAAGCGCTTATCAATTCACAGAAGTCCAAAATAAAACACCACGATAGATTATGCTCACAAGACAACGTCAAATCGAAGTGAGTGAAAACAAATAATAACCAAACGTCAAACTAGTGATAAACTTTTTACTCATAGCTTAAGCAAAGATATCAAATTTATGCAGCCAATTTTGACAGATCATTTTTTACTAGAGCCATCTATGGGAGCTTTTGAAAACTTTTTTTTTTAATCATGCTATTGAAAAGACCTCATTATCAGATGAAGGGCTGAAGCGGACGCCCGCGTGGTTCCATACAAAAGTGCTCCGTTGCGGGAACCCTCGCGGGCATCCGTCGCGAGGAGGCGGGCCCCGCGCACGCGCAACTGTGTCTGCCTCCGTGTGACGAATGCCCGCGCGGGAGAACGCGTGGTTTCCGCCACCGCGCCGCCGGTAAGTCAGGCCGCACACACACCAGCGCCACATGCTACACGCATCGTACATTTACATCGCCACAGTTATTGCCACCCCTTTGAGAATGTCGACATCATCGTTTGACGACGAAGATTTCTTGATGTGGCGATTAATGAGAAAAAAAAGACGTTATCGCGTGCATCCGTTTAATCAAAAATGTACAATTTACGGGAATTTCAAAATTTCGCAAGAATTACGGTTCGACGAAGAAAAGTTTCATTTATATTATCGAATGTCTGAAAACACATACAAGCTATTATTAATATTGCTAAGTGACACAAAAAACGAACGTGTTCGATCTTGAATTGGTGTAGCGCGGCAAACGTCTCGCCACATAGTGCACCCGGTACAATTGTGTCCTTGGTGTGCCGTGTGCGTGCTCGCGCACAGATATACGGGGGCGTTAAATGTGTTGCGTTTCGAATGTGGCGCCACAATTATCTTTCATACAATATCTTCTCTCTAGCGCACATGTTCTTTTATTTTCCGGACGGAAATAATTCCTGACGTTCGTTTCGGTTTGACGCCGAAGCGTTCTGAATGAAGAACGGAAAAACCGGATGACGTCATCCCGAACGCAGCGCTCGCATTACATTTTCTACGGACGCCAGCACATCAACCTACCACAATCTGTCAGATTTGTTTAATAGATTTTCAACTTTATCGCTAAAGCATAAGGTTCAAAGTTGATTGGGAAAATTTGACAGTTTCGGGTAGCTTGATGTGCTGGCGTCTGTACTATCCGCCGCACACGCACGGAAATTTTCAGTCAGTCCTCGGCAGAGCGCTGTGCGTGGACGTATTTATGTAGTTTAATATTTTTTGGCGATCATTATTTTATGTATAAAATGTGTGAGCCCGAAAATTTGATAATGTCGGTGGAAAAATATCCATGCATATGGGATACTAGCACCGCCCCGCGGTTTCACCCGCATAAGTGTCGATTCCATGGGAATATCGGGATAAAAACTATTCTATGTCCTTCCCCGGGATGCAATCTATCTCTCTACCAAATTTTATGGAAATCCGTTCAGTGGTTTAGGCGTGAAAAGGTAACATAATATATATACTGAAAGACAGACAGAGTTGTTTTCTAATTTATAATATTAATATGGGTTAATAAATAATACGGACTACCACAACAGAGACCTAAAGGACTTGGCGTGGGAGCAGATCTGTAAAGAAGTTTTAAATGATTGGGAAACGTGCACATACAAACCAAACAAATGTATTTTTTGAAGTGAAAACTTCTTTAGCGGCGCTGTGTACTTTTTTTGGAATGGGTAAAATCTTCTAAACTCGCGTCAGGTCACGTGACCCTGATCGAAAATTCGTAAGACGTAAAACGTAAGACGCGCGTTGTTGAGGACAGCGCCATCTATGCACATCGGGAAGAACTACGAGGGCCTCGCGTACTAACTACGTAGTTCATCCAACAACGACGAGATGGCGCTGAACCACGGATATATAACTGACGACGAGCTCCATGCGAGCGGCTTGCTTCTCTTACCACTGCCGCGACCAACACCACGAACTGAAGTCTATCCTGTGTGCTTATTTGTAAATCTGAATAAATTCCTTTCACGAGAAGAATAAACCAGTCACTTTGGTCATCATACCTGATTTGCAAAAAACCCTATAAAATAAGGAACACACCTTAACACGCGTGTTTTGTTTATAAGACGATTCACAAAATACACTCGTAATTGTTCAAGTTTTCACATCTGTCGGCACTACCGGAGTGCCAGTGTTTTTTTTTATTAAAAGCTTTTATTTAACTTGCCTTTTCATTACGTGGTTTCACGAACGCGTAACTCTACGTACTAGCAGTATAAATTCCGGATACAAATAAATCGAACGTCTGCGCTAGTCTCACGGAATTCCGAATCTGAATTCGTAGAGAATGCTTAGAGACGATTTTGTATGAAATGCGTGCATTCAGGGTCTCCGAATCTGAATTCTTGATCAGGAAACCGAATCAGGAAACCGGACGTATGCGGCCGGCTAAATCTGCCGGTTTTTTCAATGCGTAGTGTATGTACTGCACTTTCGAAACAAATCGCGAACTAAAATGACGTTTGAATAGCTATGTTGCAAATTAATATTGTTAATACTAGTGTGGTAAATTTTAGTAACAAAATGAATAAAACAAAAAATTGTTACGGAAACACAGTAAACATGACATTAGTTTTATTTAGAAAAATATTACTCATTATTATAATTTAATAAAGTTTCATGTAAAAGGTAAATCTTAAGAAATTGCCTAAAAATTTTAAGTTAAAAAAAATCGTTTCTTGCATTAAATATTATAGTAATTATATTTAGTAAATATATGTCTGTTTTCGAAGAATTTAGCAGGTGTAATTATTAGTTTTCAAATTTTGTAACAGTAGTAACTAGTGTAACTACGGCCATCAAGTTTTTCGGTGGCCATAAAATAGAGAAAAATCAAATCCATATGATAGATTTTCGCCTTTAGTCAAAAAAATAAACACAAAATTTCAAAAAATCATCATTTATAATATGTTTATTCTGTTAGCATTATCAAATATTTATATGGTTATTTATTTCTAACAAAAAATCTAGTTTGTAGGGCTGGATCAAAGTCGTGATAAATGTTGACATTCAATATGGCGGTATGTCGTCAGTGCTATGCTGTGTCGTGGTGAGATTTGATTATTTTATGGTTTTGTATATAATCGCTTTCAAATACAGTCGATTATCTTCGGTTAAACTGTTAACAATTGCGTTGTTAGTATGTGATATACGATTTGCCCCAACGGAAATAGTTAAATGAGCCAAGTCTTGTCTCACGGCGTTGTAATTTTTACACATCGTTCTATCCGACGGCCGATGCCTACCTACAATAGATAGTAATATTAAAATATAGCGATGTTTCAACGCGACGCTTTGTTGTAATACGGCGACATTGTATCCATTTCGATTTGTTTTTTTTTATTATGATAACGTTTATATTACGGAGGCTAACGAGAGTGTCTATTGCAGCCAGTGAACATCGAGTTAAACACGTATAGATAGCAACAGAGTTACACGAATCTACCTACATCCAAGCTAATGCACCTCGAGCTCCGACTCAGCAAGCATTGAAGACATCTGAGGATTTTGCATAACATAATCTTAAGTAGTTTTATTTTGCAACATTAGTGGTTTTGGTGTTTAAATTGTGATTTTTGCGTTGAAGACTCTTATAGTGTTCATATGAACACAAAAGACTAAAGAAAATGTGATTTGATGTAAAAATTTGTAACCTCTACTGAAAACTTAACACCACACAATATTCTGTGATATTAATAAATACAGTACCCTAGGTACTGCGCTTTTCGACGTTTATACAACACCACCAGCCAACTATGTCCAGTAATCCTCAGTGGAAGATGTTCCAGCCGCCAGATTCCCATGCATCACCCTTACAAGATATATTAGATCTCCAGCATTCGAATATGCAGCCCAAAGCATCATACCGTAATGGTGAGTGTGTTTCATATTCATCTCTTGCTTGTTATGTTGACATTGACATTTGTATCAATTGATGCCACAGGAACTGATGGTATTTTTATCTTTTTTATTCACTGCTATGCTTTGTATTAAATTGTTGTAAAAGTAACTGTAGAAGTAGAGAATTGAGAATTTGTGATAAATACAAGAATTTTTATTTCCATTTTGAAGTTTTGTCTAATCTTTATTAAGAACTCGAACTGTCAGTAATGAGACACACTTTTTCTTTTCTTAACATAATAAGCTTGCCTAATAGACGAGGGTTAAGTGCTCAATTAAGTTTCACTACATAATTATAAAATTAAGTACATATCGACGGCGAAGTGCCAATACCTCCTAACTGATTTTTTTTTGAGAAATTTTCTTTTTTTTCGTTTTGAATTTAAAGGCGTTATTCGCATGTTTTAGTGAAATCGCCTTAGTGTACTTTTAGATGCAACAGCATTAAATTAAAATGTGGAAATATAAACCTCCCAACTAAAACAACGTGTCTATTTTTGAACGTTTTCTTCCAGTATGTGTGAATTTTTGACATTGTCAGTTAGGAGTTATTGGCACTTCGCCGTCGATATACAATCTGAAGGATTTATGGCCTCTCAAAAATTTGAATATTTTGTTTACGCTGTATCTTTATATTTTTACCCGACTGCACCAGAAGGAGGGTTATTACCTTAAATGTCACTTAACTTCCACAGTATACTGCTGCTGGTTGCTTCCACAGTAATCCAATTTGCCTTTTCAACAACAATATCTCCCTATGGCCAAAAAGTAATTAAATACTTTTTTTTTATTATTCAAATGGAACAGCAAACAGCTACAATATAAAACATAAACATCATATAAATATACAAGACTTATTGACAATATTGCAGCCCACAACGCTGTTCACAGATTAATTAAAAGCATACATAAAGTGAAAATAATAATCATCGCTATGGTAACAATAACTTAGTACAAATAGTGTATAAATGTAATGTTCACGAAAGTTCATTTAGTATTAGACTTTTAAACTTATGGGGAGCACATTTAAAAATATCGATGTGTTCAAAAGTGCTGTTGTAGGAATCAACCATTCTGCGAACAGGCGAACACAAGCCAGAGTTGGATTTACAAATACCAACTGAAAATAATTTGCCAGCGCGGACCTTTCGCTTGTGGATCGTCCTAGGAACCGCATAACATATCATATTCGACAGTTCCATGCAGTCAAATGTATTTTTTACAATATTATAAAGATTTACAGCTTCTAAATACCTACGTTTATTTTCAAGTGTTGCGAGCTTATACTTCACAAGTAAATCTCGGTATGGTAAATAGTGTCCGCAGCATCTATAATGCATAGTGTGCAAGATTTTGTATTGGACACACTCAATCATCTCAACGTACATTTTGTAGTAGGGACTCCAGACGGACACGGCATATTCCAGTTGAGAGCGTATGAGCGACTTATACAAGCAGATATAGGAAGATGGCTTTTTAAAATCAACTGTTGATATATATATATGTTTATAATACTTGAAGCTTATCTGATAGCCTCTAGTAGTGGTGATATTTAAATGGTATTACAGCAGCCACTATGCTGAATTACAAATATTTTAACAATGCATCTCATAGAGTATGAATGAGAGACAAAAATAATTATTTTATGAACTGAATTAAGTAATGTATTTTATAAAAAAATATAACAAATATTATTTCATGAATGGTACTTATATATATAATTGAGGAAGTCCTTGGTTCTTATTGATCACACATTGATCAGCTTAATCAATGATCAAATTCAGCTCACAAGTGAATCAACTCCAATCAATTAGGATTGGTCAGTTAAGTTTCCCACCAGATGGCTAAGCAGGAATGAGACATGGAACATGGTAGTGGGCACAAGTTCATTGAGCACCTAGATTGGCTACCGTAGAAATAGCAGGCGCATGCCCTCTCTTTGCCTTAATTTGCACCTGTATGCATTCTCACCAGCCATAATAGAATTGTTTCTGTTTTCCTATAACATTGCAAAACTATCATGTCATATATTTTTACTTTATTTAAAACAGCAGCCATTTCAATGTATTGTTTTTAGCAAAAACATTTATGAAAGGCAGTAAGTTCAATAAGTTTGGCAGGCTTGTACAAGCATTGAACTTGAACGTGAACTTTGTAGTTGTTGTTTATTAAACTTTTCTAAAGCTATTTTTTTTTTTTTATTTGAAATGGGCTTGCTCTTGACTCTAGTCTAGGTCAGAGATGACAGAGACAAAGTCTACGATGGAGTGAGCTCACCCAGAAGAAGCCTGTTCACTCTTACTCTATTTCTTTGATATTCACATCAATAAATAAGTATTTTTATAATTTCATTGTTTTCACCTTATATTTATACAAGTTATGGTTAGTGAAGTTATTTTGGCTGATGTTTTTATGCTTCTGTTTTGTGTTTGTTGTTGTTCTGTTTTGTATTCAGTCAAACATGTTTAGGTCTGTATTATGTTTACACCTGAGCTTTGATTAACTACAAATTTCATCATTGTACTCTTATTCCCATTTACTGATTACAATAGGTGTGTAATCTAAATTCATTGTAATGAATTAATTCACATCATGAACACATCTTAAGGTGAAAGCGTCAGGGTAGACTGCGAAATTCAATTTTTTTACGTTTTTTGCAATTCGCTGGTTAGTATTAAATTGTACGTTGATTAATATATGTGGTCGTCCAAATCAAAAGGGACCTTATGGATGAGTTATCTACAGAGCTGAAAACTACATAAATGTACAGAACTATAGACCCAAGAACCAACCTTCGTTAGAAGGTTGGTTCTTGGGTCTATAACATAATATAAAAAAATAACGGTAGTGGTTACACTACCGTTATTTTTTTACGAATTTTTGAAGTTCACTTATCGAAATTGTAAGTTTCGAGAAAATCGCAATTTAAGTATGCCGTACAAAAAAGTTATGTTTTAGTGTGAAGTTATGTAACTGATGGTATACTTTGATTGACTATGATTATTACTAATGGAAATTCTTACAATCCTTGCATAAACTTAAAACCTACTTTGCAATATTAAAATGTCGATATAATATATGGTTTGAATTACAAGAAAAACGATTTGTTAGGTCTTGCCGCGATAAGGTTCCTTTTTTACTAAACTTTAGTTGAATACAAAACTTTTTTAAATTGACTTTTCGAAAAGTTGAACACATCTACATGTAGTAAATACAATCATCTTTTTAAAAATACACTTAATAAAAAAACGATTTTTTTGAGGTATTTTACAAATTTATTAATATCTCGGAAACTAGTTACTGCCATAAGGTCCCTTTTGATTTGGACGACCACATATGATTCGCGGCCGTAACTAATATGTATTTACTTGCAGAATTATAATCATTAAAGTCATCAACACAACTCTCTAAGACTAAGCAATCCCACAGAATGACTATTTCATGAAATCTTGACATTTTGGGATTATACTAACATAACAAGTTGTATTACTGATTCTAATGATTATGATTCTGTAAATACATACTTGTTACGACCGCGAACCATAATGTACAACTTAATACTGACCAGCAAATTGCAAAAAACTTAGAAAATTTGAATTTTGCAGGCTACCTTAGCGCTTCCCCCTTAAACAGAAGATTATATAAAGTAAAGTCATCAACACAACTCTCTAAGACTAAGCAATCCCACAGAATGACTATTTCATGAAATCTTGACATTTTGGGATTATACTAACATAACAAGTTGTATTACTGATTCTAATGATTATGATTCTGTAAATACATACTTGTTACGACCGCGAACCATATTTTGATCGATGTACAACTTAATACTGACCAGCAAATTGCAAAAAACTTAGAAAATTTGAATTTTGCAGGCTACCTTAGCGCTTCCCCCTTAAACAGAAGATTATATAAAGTAATTTTATGTTGTTTTGTTCTTGATAGGAATCAAGAACAAAACAACAAAATTACTTTATATAATCTTCTGTTTAAGGGGGAAGCGCTAAGTTAGCCTGCAAAATTCAAATTTTCTGTTACCTGAGATTCCAGGTCCTCCTGGAGATCTCAGGTAATAGGTATTCATCAAAAGCTAGTTTTACATAAATTTACTAACTGTGATTTCGTTTTGTTTGAAGGTGAGTACCCGAGTTCACCGAGGGATAGTTACAACAGTCAGTCTAAGTCGGGTGGTGGTGGTGGAAACCGCTTCTCTCTTGGTTACAATATAGATGGCTGTCCTATGGGGGACTCAGTTTATACTTCTTCTGGCTCTACTAATAATACATCATCTCAGAACTACGATTCAATGAATCACCCACCTATTAGAGAGACTGGCATTATTGAGAAACTTCTTCACTCCTATGGATTTATTCAATGCTGTGAGAGGCAGGCTCGCCTGTTTTTTCACTTCAGCCAGTTTAGTGGCAATACTGAACACCTCAAGATAGGAGACCCTGTAGAATTTGAGATGACATACGACCGTCGTACTGGAAAGCCGATTGCATCGACGGTTACCAAGATTGCGCCGGAAGTGGTAATATACGTTATCCTGTTTAAATTCTGTCACGAATGCAAAGAAAGGTTTAAATTGTTATGTTAACATTTATTCAAGGTGCTGAGTGAAGCTCGTGTAACTGGAACAGTGACAACTGAAGTCAAGGGGGAAGGCTCTGGGGATAATACTGGAAGAATTTCTTATGAGAATCGTGGTGAATGTTTCTTTTTACCTTATACTAAAGACGATGTTGAGGGTAACGTCATCTTGCGTACAGGCGATGCTGTGAGCTTCCAGATAGCAACAAATCAACGGTGAGCGCCTATCAATTTTGTTATTTTACTTTATCTAAGATGTATCTAATAATGATAATATTCTAGAGGTACTTTGGGAGCATGCCATGTCCGCTTTGAAAATCCCGTGCATCCCGTCAAATATCACGGCGTGGTATGTTCGATGAAGGAAAACTTTGGATTCATCGAGCGCGCAGATGTGGTGAAAGAGATATTCTTTCACTATTCGGAAGCCAAAACTGAAGAAGAGTTGGTTTTAGGAGATGATGTCGAGTTCATCATACAAACTAGAAACGTAAGCTTGCATTTTGTGAAAAATAAAATAAGGTTTGTTGAATGTTTCTGTAATGTTTATAATGTTTATGTAGGGTAAGGAAGTGGCTTGCCACATTACGAAGTTGCCAAGCGGTTCCGTGGTGTTCGAGGATGTGAGTCCAGAGATAATGCGCGGTCAAGTGTTGAAGCCTCTGGAGCGCGGGACGTTGGTCCGCGTGGCGCAAAATGACCCATTGCCGGGCCGCATAAGATACCGTGCGGCTGACCACTCTGAAGTTGAGGTAATATATCAATAGTATTTATGTTAAATACATTCTGTCCATCAGATTATTCGTTTTTTGACAACTGCCTAGAACGTAACTATTCCAGATTACGTAAAAGTTAACTTTAAAATGCTCATTAAAATAAATATCTTAAATAAGGGTCTTATAATCAGGGACTGGAAACGTTACTCAAAACAACGTCACGTGTAGTTCCGATACCGATAATTTCAATAACAATATTATCAACATATTGTTATTAGTATAACGATATAATAACGTTATTAATTTCGATACTCTCGAACGAATACAGCGGTGGCTTGTGCCGGGGCGATCGGGCGACGACGGAGCGGTGGTCAGTGGGAAAGTTCTTAAGAATAACGTTAAAAATAATTCTGTAACGTTTCACCTGTAACGTTATTACAAGCGGATAAGCTTAATGTTCCTGATACCTATAACGTTACTTATAATATTGTTCTAAGAAAATGATATTACATAACATGACACTGAAAATATTTCACCTGAAATTTAAACCTTAATCGATAGAAATATCAGATTCGGTTATAAATAATTTAATTAAAATACCAATAAGTATGCTTACGTTTTTGGAAATAGTAAATTGAAAACTTTTCTCAGAAACATAAGCATCGGAACGATTTTATGGAATATTCAGAACTGCATTTAATTTAATATTTAATTCTTAAAGTTATACTAAGCAGTCTTTCTGTGCTTCTCGCATCCAACGGGTTCCTGCGGCCTTCGCAAGGTCGTCGGACCACCTTGTGGGAGGCTTCCAACGCTACGTCTTCCGGTCGAAGTGGAGGTGCTTGGGGGAGGCCTATATCCAGCAGTGGACGTCTTTCGGCTGAAATAATGATGATGATGATGGAGCATGCTTTATGTAAAAAAAAATACAAAAAAATAACAATAGTGGTGCTTTGCTTGCACAAGTTTGTTAGTATTATGGCGAATTGGGAAGAATGTACAGTTCAACAGTTTCTGAATAGAAGACGGTAGCCTAATTTGGGTTAGAAATAAAAATTTCTAAAAATATTGAGTTTTGCCGAATTCTTACCCAATAAAGATCATAGCACACATATCAACTCTGAAAGGGATCGTCACCGTATCGCCTTTCGCCTCGCCATCAAACAAGCGTCATCCTAAGTTCCAAACGTAAGTTAGATCGTAACGTAAGCACGTAACCAAAGCGGATCAGCAGCTCTGATACGTCGACTCGGCTACGGCTAGGCGACGCGGCGCTTACGGCTCGCCGACCGCCGTTTGATGGTGCTGTAGGCGGGCCGCGGGAGGGGTGAGAGGGGCAAGGGTGGAGAGACGTAAGCACGGGGACGACAAGCCGTAAGCGCGGGTACTGCGAGTTGACCACGCACCGCATCGCGGTTCGTGAGCTTGTCCTGAGGCGAGGCGATTACGTTACGATTCTGATTAGTCAGGCATATTATAAGTTAGGGGATTACATCGCTGATAAAAATGCCTGGCTTAATGCTGGTCCTGCTCCACAACCACAACTGATTGATTAACGCTTGAAAATTCTGTTGGAGCTGCTGAAGATTGTAAGACTATCTTTGCATTGTATAAACTCAATTTCCTTGATATTGTATAATTGCATAGCACATATGTGAGTTCTATGTATATTATACCCTATGTACCATTTATCGGGTAATGTGTCTTTCATTGTCCTGAATGTGCCCTGGCGGCTGATAGTATGTCATGCTCACACAAATGTCTCGCTGACGGTGGCGTGTGTGTTGGATCTTTTAGCTCCCTTCAAAATGGTTGAGCTGAATGGTGCTGATCTATGCGTCATGTTCGTGAACGGGCGCCGTCAGTTGGGGCTGGTCATTTCTTAGCTGCCTCGGCTTATTTTTAATTAATTTTGAATTGTTGTTTTTACTCTGGACTCTTTTAACGCGTACGTCTTTTTTTACATCGTTCTCACATATTATTATAAATTCACATTGATGATGTAACTAATATTTTTGTAAAAATATGATTTAAAAGAGTGTCCATGGAGTTTCTTGCCCGTTCTTCTCCATAGGTACCTACGCTTTGGAATGGGCAACTAGCTTCATATTTTCTGACTGACCGACTTTTTGACAATTCAAAAGTGCCTGTAAATGGTTTAATTGAAATAAATGCTTTGAGTTTGAGTTTGAGTTTGATTAGTGTGCGTTGCAGTAGGGAGTTTCATACAAATAGTACTGAATGGTTCGAAGTAATACGGTGACGATCCCTTTCCGAGTTGATATGTATTGCTATGATCTTTAGCGCTTGGCTAGACTGGCAGCGCGGGCGCGGGGCTGGCACGGTGCGGTGAACCCAAACGAATGAATTTCCTTTGAGTGTCCATAGCGGACACGCGGTGGGCGCGGTGAGCAGCGCGGGCTACTCGGCGTGGGCTGCTCGGCGCGGGGAGAGCGCGGGGAGCGCGCGGGCAACTCACGCCATAGCTCGTTCATACAAGTGGCTGCAGTGGGTGCGCGGCATGGGCGGCGCGCGCGTCGACCGTGGTTCTCAAACTAGTTCGAGCTTTTTTCTAGTAAAAAGAAGTCTTCTTCATCCATATTATATTTTGACAAACACTGGACACGACAATACGCAGAACACAGCCCGCGTGCGTTCCAGCACCCGCGCCCGCACCGCGCCCGCGCCCTAGGCTGGCCAAACACTAGGTCGATCGCCGAATGACTCGACAAGAATGGCAACCGACTGCGTTTCCACGAGCCACCAATAACTAATAGCAGGTCACCGCAAACGCATTTTTCTTAGATACCTACTTGCATGGTGAAACTCCGACCAAACCGGTGCGTTAGCGAAATGGGTGGGTCTAAAACGCGGAACCTAAAGTGCACAGCTGCGTGACTGAAGCTACCGCGTGATACATAATAAAATATCATTAATCTGTGACTTGTTAAACGCCTACGTCCCGCTCTTTCGCCGCGTAGGTGTCCGGGGCTATATTTAAAAACAAGGTTAGCGTCTGCACCGTGACTGACGCTCGCTTTTCGCAGTAGGTATGATCGCCTACTAATAGGTAATACGGGCTGTTGTCCGCAACTCCACGTCAATGCGCGTATTTTGCGTACGGGTGGTCAATCGCCTACTAACTGAAGCTTGTTGCCAACTTTCTGGGAGAGCTGCCCACGAAGCCTTAATATATTATTGCAATTATATTTTACATACCTACCACAAACTTAGTGGATTTAAGGCTGGAGTCGCTATAGGTAACATCCGGTACTAGCGTCACCAAAACTTCACAAAGTATTTTTTAAACTGCGCTGTGCGTTTCAAAAAGGCTACATCTGTCTATTCCCATAGCAATCAGGCGGCGTACGGCAAGACGCTCGCGATGCTATATACGGCAGCTGCCGTTTATAATAGGCGACTTAACTCAGTGACTGTAGGAAGCTTGTGGTTAGCTAACTTTAAAGAAACCTTTCTGTCCACCTAGGTGCCTTTCGGTGACAAGGACCAATGTGGCGAGTTCACCTTGCGCCATGGGGACTGGGTTCAATTCCAAGTCGCTACGGACCGTCGGGACCAGCTGAAACGGGCCACGAACATTTCATTGTTAGACGAGTCATTCAACGTGTCTGGCGAACGGTAAGATAATGGCTCCTGTATCTAAACATATATTTGTGTATTTAATAGATTGTTATTAATATTCCATCCTGAGCTTCCTGATAACATTTATCTATGAAAGCGGTATGCCTTTATAGGTAAATGTTCTTTTCTTCTTGAGTACTAAACAACGAAACATCACTTCTCCCTAAAACAGCGACAGTCTGATATGTATTTTTCCGTCCTTTAATGCTAAATACAAGTAGCTATGAATCGATCGTACCCATACATTATTAGTTGTCAATCTTAGGCCCGTATTAATAAACGTTCCTCTCCGACATACTCAAGTGCGTTATCATTTGATACGCCATTATTACGATATCAGCATCTCAAGATCATTGCTAATTAATAACAGTATCTCAGTTTCCAAGATCAGCTGTGAACGGTTACGCCACATTGAACGATGTTTAAAATAACATTCATCACATTTCGTTATTGCAATGTCGTAAGATTTATTGAAATACTTGTATTTTCTTAAAATTGTAATGAATAGCGCTGTATCACGTTATAAAGATGTTTTCTTCCCAAGAAAGCCTTAATGGTATAGTTCAAAAGCGCCCCAGATTGGACCCGAACACACGAACCTCCGCCGGATCGGTACCGGGTCCCATCGGACCCAAGAATGACGGCATACGACACCCTTAATTGATTATGTAAATATTTGTTTTGCCATCCATCAGATTATTAATTTGATGGATAGCAAAACATTTAACAAGTTAATAGGAGAGTTTGATAAAAAGCATTTAAAACCATTAAATCTTTCATATTTAGCGCGCAAGTTTAATAATTTACCTTGAATAAATGTAGGTTTGGAAATACGATAATCGCCATTTTGATGACGGTGGTGGTCGAGGCTAAAAAAACATAAAAATTGGGAATTTCGAAAATCCTAACTCCACCACAGTGCAGTGTACATCATTTTATTGTTTGACGAATTCATCCATAGTTCAAGGTAAATAAATAGTGGTAATGAAGTTTTTTGATATCTAATGTCGAAGTTTTGCGCTAATCGTGCGCGTTTACATTTTTACTTTTCACAAACGTCACACACAACAGTGATAAAATATTTAAAATGTGACAATTATTACAAACAACACGAAAATGCCATCTGAACGTAATATTCAAACACAGGTCCAATAACACGTATTAATTAATCATTACCATTATTCAATTTGTGTTCAAAATCGCCGACCATTATTGTTTTTTTTATTTATTGAAATGATGTGCGAAAACGAAACGGCCAAGCCTCATTTTGACTAAAGTGTAGAGTTTGTGAAGTTAGGGCTTGTAGAGTTAGAAACTTAGAATCTTGGGTCTACATGAGATCTGAGGGGCAATTCTACTAATTTTAACAACGTTCACAGTCTGATCTCAGTCTCAATCTGTCAAAAAATACTTCAAATTTCCCTACATTTTGACAAGTTTTTGACATTTCTTTGTCGCTGAGATGAGACTGCGACTAGATTTTGAACGTTTTAAATTACGAGAATTGGCCTTCTGATAACTTTTTGACAGTGCGCGCCATATATGGTCTCGTCATGCCAATATTTTACATGAAAAGGTTTTTTGGTGGGATTATTTATTGTGGATTTTATTATTGATAGTTTCTAATAGTTTGCTACATAATGCCTAGTATACATTTTTTAGGTAGATAAATAAATTAAGATAAATTAATTCTATAAATTGCGTATTCTGCATACAGTTTCTACAATTTGTTTATTGCGAGTATCGATTAGGCTGTATGCAAGTTTTGAATCGAAATAAGAGAGTTGGGTGGACGGTCAGCACTAAAAAGTGTCACGTTGCAACAAAATTTTTAGTAATTTTTATCAAGATTTCATCGTGTTTTTATGTAGTTTATGTATGAAAAATGATAAAGGTAAGAATGCAGACAGAATGATAATATCTTCATTTTTCCTTTTTGCGTGTTTTCAGCAAGAGAGTAGGTTTTTTATGTACATGTTTTCAGCGAATTAAAGTTGTACTTTTTGGTTATATGCTCTTTGGATAGGTGTAGTAATACCTATTTTATACAACTTTCGCAGTAGACTAACGCAGTTTGACCGACCTCAACATATAAGTAAATTATAGATTTGTGGTAAACGATATCGCAAAGACCATAAAATATCGTCACAGTACTATTTCATCGTAATAATTAATTTCACCCAAAATATTTTTAAACTCCATGTTTCGCGCTAGATACTTGTACTAATCATGACCTCAGCTCGACTCAGCTCACGGACTGCCTACACTCAGATTTATGTATCTTGAGTACACGCACCTATTGTATACTTAAGTGTAGAGTTTTGTTTATTAATCAGTCCATCACTTGGCTGATATCGTAAAACCAAACCGTAACTTGAGTACTTAAATTATTATGTTTATTAATACGATCATGACCTCAAGATTGATATCAAGTGCGAGCTCTTGGGCTGAGTAACGTTTATCAATACGGGCTTTAGAGAATGTTTTTATGAACGTCCGCTCAGTATAGAGTATGTCTGTAAACAATTTACCGTCTCCGCACACTTATTGGAAATGTTTGAGTTACTGAAGCGAGTTTCGCCTTCAGGTACTTATTAATTGGCTTCGATTGCATGTTTGATGTCAATCGCTATTCAATGCCTTTATTTGTAAACCCTGAAGTAATAGTAATAACAGAACTTATTTTGTAGCTGTTACAGCTTTTACAGAAGATGTTGCACGAGTGTTACAATACTTTACATCGAGATTGTTTGAAATTTGTAGAATACGAAGAAAATATTGTGTAGAGATAGTATGGTGTCGTAGTTTGTTTAGACTAAATTTTGTAAAATGAGATATTTAATGTATCTAAATGATGTATGTATGTGGAAACAGACGGGAGCAAGGAATCGTATGCTCTCTGAGGGACGGATTCGGATTTATCCGCTGTGTTGAGAGAGAACAAACAATGTTCTTCCATTTCGCCGAAGTACTTCGTCTAGGACAAGAACTCAGCGTAGGCGATGAGGTTAGTGAGATCAAACCGTCGGGATTTTATTTAATACTGTCGTTTGTTTATTTATTATTTCGTTTATTTAAGGTGAATGGGTAGTTGAGACCGTGAAATTCAAATTTTCTTACGTTTTTTGCAATTTGCGGGTCAGTGTCAGGTTGTATCTTGATCAAAATATGATTCGCGACAATAGCAGGTACATATTTAGAGAAGTATAAGAAGTATAATTAGAATCAATAATATCTCTTTCTAAGTTAGATTTCTACCACTAACACTTTTCCATAAGAGACTGGTGGTTGGTGGTAGAAATCTAACTTAGAAAGATATATTAATGATTCTAATGATTATAATTCTCTAAATATGTACCTGTTATTGTAGCGAATCATATTTTGATCAAGATACAATCTGACACTGACCTGCAAATTGCAAAAAACGTAAGAAAATTTGAATTTCGCGGTCTACCACTATATTCACCTTAAATAACAATGATAACTATTGATTCCTGCTAATCATATTTACTTTCGTGTTGAGGTTTATAGTTTCTGGAGTCCAACCAACATACAATATTTATTTATTTACTGATTATGTAGGTACACAGCAAACAAAGGAAACAAATATACAGGAAATAAAATGT
Organism: Luperina nickerlii; assembly: GCA_963855955.1. NCBI lineage: Eukaryota > Metazoa > Arthropoda > Insecta > Lepidoptera > Noctuidae > Luperina > Luperina nickerlii. The sequence goes on from OY979662.1 coordinate 9,773,232, forward strand.
GTTTGCCAGGTGGAGTTTACTGTGGACCCAGTGAGCAGTTTCTCAACCATGAACAACCGTCAGTCTGGGATCCGTATCAAGCACCTAGTGCCCGGTACAGTTAAGTTCGAGACTCTGATCGAACATGGAGCTCGTGGTATAGTCACCAAGGAGGCTCAAATGACCCCGTCTTCCACTTCTAGCCCTACAAGATCTCCGCAGTCGGTAAGTACACTGCACAATTCATAACAGTATCACAGTATAAATATTAGTATCAAACATATTATATTTACTTACCTATCAAATCAGTAGGCATCACTCTCTCACTTTCATAAATCACAAACTAGCCATATGTTTCCATTCCCTATTAAAGGCGTTTCATTAGAGCCCACTTCATCGCTTTTTACCCCATACTTATCATTTCTAGCTAACTTCCTCTTTAGTATAGCAGTCACATTCGACGTGATGCGCACAGTAGTTTCTAACCTAATTACACTGGCCTGCAAAACTAAGGCCGCTATCCCACTGGCGTTTTACGAGCGTTGACGTCAACGTCACGTCTGCGCGGCGTCGATGCAACGTTGCGTCGTGGCGTGGCAAGCATTAACGTCCGCTGAACGCGACGTTAACGACACCGACGCTCGTAAAACGCCAGTGGGATAGCGGCCTAAGTATCACACTTTTAAAATTGGAATAACTTTTTAAGTACACAAGATATACTTTCGAAATAAAAAGGACTCGAAAAAGAGTTTAATTTTGTATATACAAACTTCATAGTCGAGAACCTTCTTTTAAGTAATGGTTTAAAAGAGCTTTAAAAACAAAAATAATCCTTTTCGAATTACATAAAATTGTAATTCGAAAATGATTATTTTATTTTTTTTGCCATTCATTTTACCATTCATTTTTTTTGTTTCTGTTTTTGTTTTAAAATTTTTCCTTGATCGATGAGTCTTCTTACAAAAGCTAAGTTAGACAAAAGCACATAAATTTTATTTATCACGCTTCTTTCACCTGAAGAATGTGCTAGGATCACGACTTTTCTGGAACTAGGCATCAGTATGCGTCGTGCTGCAAGAATGATGGGTGTGACGTTACGAACGGTCCAGATGAAGCGAAGGTACGAAGAGACTGGAAACCATCTGAGGAGACCTTGTAGTGGCAGACCCAGGTGTACTAGTGCCCGAGAAGACCGTTATATTGTTTCCACTGTGTTGAGAAATCGTCACCTTAATGCAGTTGAAGTCCAGCAACAGCTTCTTCAGACCCGAAGGGACTACATTAGTGACAGTACAGTGAGAAGAAGACTTGCTGAAGGAAATCTGAAAAAATTACGAGAATTGCGCCTCTGAGATCTGATATTTTATTAAAACAAAGTTTTATCTACTTTCATGTCGTAAAATTCTAATTATAAAATTTTAAACGAGTTTGTATTGACAGACTTTATAAACACAATAACGAAATTGGAAACAAAAAATATCATTATAACACTATTTCTCGAACAAAATAATGTCATAAAGTAATTTTTTCCATTACGATACAGGTTAACCAAGAAGTTAAATCACGAAGGAGAATGCATAACTTTTTTTAATCGAACTCGTTACATATATATACGGGAGCGTGAAGTTTTGTTGTGTAAATTTTACTTATCTGTGGTTGCGCTAAAGTGCGGTGTAGAGCTGGGTTTTTGGCGCCATTTTTACGTTTTGTCTGAATTTATTGTTTTATTCTATTATTGCTTAAAAAATGTCTGATATGTGAAGGAAATTTGACTCCGCCCGATATTTTAGATGCGGCGACGGAAATGACTCATACAAAACTTCAATAATTATTATAAGCAGCAAAGTACATAATTATGTCTTACTTTTTGAACTTTGATCTTTTATTTAGTAGATTCAATCTCCTTGTATGAAAGTAGATAAAAAGTTGTATAAAACTGCACATAATAAGGTATTAAACACTCGTGTGATACTACACACATCAAAAGTGTCTAGGGATCAACATATATTTTTGCAATAACTTTTCTCCTGATTGATATTAATTAAAATTTTCTTTAAGGATTCATCAAATAAAGTGTTTTCGTTTGTCACAGTAACGATAAACCAAGTCACCTTTGCATTAATAAAGAAATTTGCCATTTTCCTAATAAAGGGATTTTTGACATTTGAACCACTAACATTAAAGTTCGAAAAAAAGACTGAAATAACAGTTTTCTTTAAAATTTTATTGGGTAACTTAAACAATTAATAATCCGTGTTTCTACCGCGAACACTAACAACACAAGAACATCGGTTTGGCATACTCAAAATGAGTTCATCCAAATCACGCTGTGGAATGGCTGCCCATGTTCGTTGCAACAACAAAAAAAGGTCTTCTTGCGACTGGATACCCTCCATATTCGGCAGAGCTCTTCTCTGTAGCATATCCCATGCATGCTCCATCGGGTTCAAGTCTGGCGACTGAGCAGGCCAGAGCAGGACATTGATGTTAGCTGCGGCGAGAGTCTGTCTTACAACTCTTGCGGTGTGCGGTCGTGCATTATCATGCATTAACTGAAATAAGGGACCGATTTGCACTTGTAGAGGAACGATGACGTCAGATACAATCGTCTCAGCATAAATTTGAGCGTTGAGGTTGCCTCTGATCCAAATCAACTCAGTTCTTCCGCTGATCCAAATACCCGCCCATACCATGATGGTTCCACCACTATAAGGATGGACTTCCTGGCAGGATTTTAATCGCTGTTGGCGTCCAGGGGTTCTCCAGTGTCGTATACGTCTTGTATCCGGTCTCATACCAAAACGAGACTCATCAGAAAAGCACACGAAACACCATTGTTCTTCTGCCCAATTTCTGTGTTCAAGAGCCCATTGATATCGAATCCTACGATTGTGCATTGCTATAGGTGGTACCCGTAGCGGTCTTCGGGAATGAAGGTTCACTTCATGCAAGCGGTTTCTGACTGTTTGGTCGCTAATTAAGTTCCCTGAAGAGTGATGAAGCCTCACGGCTAACATCATGGCGGTTATTGTTGGAGCTCTTCGAGTTAAGATTTGAATGTATCGGTCTTGTCTCCGTGTGGTGCAGCGATACCGTCCTCCATGGCGCTCAGCCACGGTACCAGTGCTTCGGTAACGTGTCCAAAGTCGACTGATAACACTCTGACTTGTATTCAGAGCTAAAGCCACAGTACGTTGCCGGGAACCAGCTTCTATCATTCCCACGGCTCTGAGCATTTCTTCCCTGCTTAAATGACGTCGCCGCTCCATAATAACGTTGGTTTTAATCAGTAGCAGGGAAACAGTAGCACTAATAATGTCTTCAATGCGTTGTATGTTTTTATAGGGAAAATATTGACAGCTGATTTTCATCTTTTACTCGAATTTGATTAACAGTTCCTGTTTCAAATTATGAAATGCACCAAAAAGGATCCATATAAATTTATAAAATCATAAATTTATTACAAAGCCACATCTCAATCTCAAGAAATTCGCATAAAAATGCTTAATCCCTAGACACTTTTGATGTGTGTATTACAAACCTCGCTCCGCTAAACACACACTCATGTTTAATACCCCTCATTATGCAACAGTTTTATAAACTACTATTTTTAAATTATTTTTAAACAGATAACATGACGTAGGTAATGAAAAAAATGTAGTCAACATTTTTTTCATTACCTACGTCATGTTATCTGTTTGGTTATTTGAAAAATTACGATCGAAATATGATTAATTAAAACATGGTTTTACTGAATCATCTATGTATTCAAATAAAATAAAATAATTATGAAATTGTATTTTTTACACTAAGAGAGAATTTTTTACTTTTCCATTTACCATGAAAATTATATAATCTTTAAATTCGAAAATTGAATATATTTTTACAATAACCTCAAATAATAGGCATTAATTAAAGTGGTTATTAAATTTTTCTAGCGTTAAGAGTCTCATCTCAAACCGTGGGTTCGATTCCCACCTTAGGTAATTCGATTTTTTCATTTTATCGCTGGCGGTATTACGTACGGCACGGCCTAGCCACGACTGGCGCACCTTTAGCAGCGATAAATTTTGTCAGTGTGTGGTGTGCGTGCGTCGACGCATATGGTGTGTATGTATGAAGATATCCTACTCATTTGTATTTACTCTGGCGATACCTTCGAAGACTGCTTCTCAAAAAGAGTCCAGTACGGTGGAGGCAGTGTACATGTATGTGCTGGCATATCTTCAGAAGGTTGCACAGATTTAGTGGCCACAGAAAATGGCACTCTTGACTGGGGAAAGATATGCCCAAGAGATTCTCAACGAGTATGCAGGGCCGTATTTAGCAAATATGGGTGATGCATCGATACTGATGCATGATAATGCCCGGCCACACACGGCTCAGGTCATGCAAGAGTATATTCAGGAGGGTATCAGCGTGATGGCTTGACCATCAAGAAGTCCTGATTTCAACCCGATTGAGCACGGCTGGGATGAGCTAGGGAGGCTAGTCAGAAGCCGCAGACCAACACCACCTACTACCTTCAGGGCACTAAAACAGGCCCTGATTGAAGAATGGGAGAATATTCCCCAACATCGACTCCGAAACCTCGTGTTCAGTATGCCAAACCGCTACCAGTTATTAAAAATTAAATAACATGTAAAACATACTTATAAATGGTAATTGAGTTTTTTGACAGTATGCTAAAAATGGCTACTTTTATTGTTTTATCTTTTTTTTAAGTAAAAAATGTTACTCATATATAGTTTCAAAGAAAGCTGATAAGATTTGCTATATAACGTTTTTTTAATTTAAATCTCTGGCTTCTAAAGTTTAAAAAAAAATTGAAATTTTAAAAGTGTAGTCAGGCCAGTGTAGTTTAAAACCGTAGAATACTGCGCTTCATGCATACACAAAATTAGTTAAGATTTATATGAGTGATTGTAAAAGGACCCACTTTCACTCACAAAAGAAACCACGTGTACGAGACTGCGTTTAATTGTTGTCAACTAACTCTATCCTACTTTATACAAGGTTTGTAAAATCTTTATGGAAAAATATGGAAAGATATCCACAAATACTGTTTAGTACTAAAGTAGAACCTTTAACCCTTTATTTTTAGGGGGTTAAATGGATTTGGCAGGCTTCTGCTTTATAGTGAAGGTGCTAGCAGCTTATTAGATATTTAGAGTTACAAGATTCTAGACAAGTGTTTTAGAGGGTGAGTTTTATTTGATTAGGGGAAGGACCCTGCAAGTGCCACAACAGGCCCTGAAAATTCTTTCACTGTTAGGTAGCCATATCAATCATGATTGATATGGCTACCTAACAGTGAAAGAATTTTCAGAATTTTGTCAGAATTCATGAATTCTGACAAGATTTTTGCAGAATTACTGCTACACTATGAGTTCACGGTTTTCCAGGTCTACGATAGTATATTATATCTATCTATTTTTATGGATATGCTATAGTATAATATTTATCGATGTATTATTTATAAATTATAATATTTGTAAATAAATAATCAATTAAGTAATTGTTTAAAGTAAATGCATAAATAAATTTTAAGAGTTGTTGATAAATCTCCCTCTTATCTCTCTCTTACTTGCAATTAAATTAAAAATAAATTCATTGTTTTAAAAGTAAAACAAAAGTAGCGCATGTTCTGTTGATAACGTTATAAGCGTTGTAATCCCGCAAAGGGAGCAGAAACGTTTGGCGTTTTGAAATATAGTCTTAAATCTCAGTTAATGATTTTAAAGTTTCTCCCGTGTTAAGGCGGGGCGAGTAGTTAGTTATCATTATACTTGGTTCTATTCGTTGTCTGAATGTTCCAAAGCTGCGACATTGGCCCAAGAAGCCGCAGGTGCAAACGCCTTTGCGTATGCTACGCAGGCTTTGCAAACTGGTAAGTTCCCAAATAATCTTGGTATATTATTTGATTAGAAAAGCTACGTTTTAAGACCTTTTTTTTTGGGTGACTGGAGTTATTTATTTGATGACAATGACCGAGAGGTAGAGAGGTATACGGGTCTGTAGGGATCGGTGTTTGTGGTGATTGTCCTCCTCATGAGAGACCCGAGATGAGAAATCGGGACATAAATGTTAGAATGGCACAGTGGAAATGATTTTTTAATTTTTATTAGAATATTAAAGTAGACCTAAAGGCTACCTTACACGGAGGGATAAAACTTTAAAACTGGACAGACTGTGACAGTGTGGTAGCGGATCCGTGCACTTATAAATAACACATCGGGTTAGTTTAGTTTCAAAGATTGGTTGTTAATCGTTCTGGCCGTTGTAGGCAGGAACCAAAAACAATCGGGACATAATATATTAATGCCATCAAGATTTCAGTGCGAAAAAGGGATGGTGCTATCGGCCATGTATAGCTCCGTCTTTCTCTTACACTGTAATCATGATGGCACTAAGACCTCATAATACGGCACCATCAGACAGATATGAAGGTAGAACTGACCGTGTATGTGCCTTTAGATTTAGAATGACTTCTTAAATATAATTCTAATTGTTTGACAAGTTGTCTTTACCTTCATAATTTTAACCATTTTCTTTTCTCTAAACAGGGATATAATGGTGTGATAGGTTGGCAAGTAAACCAACAAACAAAGAAATCGGTCCCATTCTCTTCCAAATCATGTGAATCTAAGATGCTGCCCCGTACTGGTGACGTTGTTACTTTCGACGTGTTCCAGGTTTGTAGCTTTGGTTTAGTAATGTTAAGTCCACGTTTTAATTAAAAGCTAAGATTTCCCAGAAATGTTATATTACTGTACCTAGTCATCATAGTTCTTAGATCGAGTTATACACGCCACTTATTTACTAACTTGAATATTTATACAATTTATACAATAGGCATCTTCAATTGCCTTTTTAACCGACTGCGCGACATCAATGACAGGGTTATGTTTTTAGATGGAGGAACATTTTGCTTGTATATCATCACCACCAAACATGCCTTTATAACCTGTGCGGTATTTCCACAGGTGAAACGGACAAAAGAGTTGCTAGCTAAGTCAGTCCAAGTACAACATAGTCTTACTAACGGGAACAGCAGTAACGGCGCAGGTAGCCGGCCCATCATGCAGGGATTTATCGCTGCTCTCAAGGACGGATTCGGCTTTATAGAAACATCCGATCACTCAAAAGAAGTATTCTTCCATTTTAGGTAAGTGTATTTCAAGCTTTGAATGTACTCGTACTAATGGGCTCGCTTTAATGGCCGACTCATATAATTTACGAACCGGTATTCGTTAAAAGATGGCTATCACAAAAAAAAAATGATTTCGAATCAATTTATATGCCCAGTTTGGCAATTAGTCCACTTAACAAAGCAGTTGTAGAGTGCGTGATTCTGGGCCCTAAGCGATTTCTCCAGAAAGTTGTTCAGGATGCTTTAGGCAGTAAACATACTAAAAGACCCCGAGTCTAGGAGGTGAGCCGGAGTGTGGGGGGGGGGGGGGATAAAAGTTCCCACTTTTTAGTTTTTCGCTAATATCTTTAAAACGGTGCGTCGTAGAGAAAAATATTTTCTACGTAATGAAAGCTACAATTTTCTACAACTTATATCTTACACACTTTTTCGAATTCCTACCCATTTTCGAACTACACGTTCCGGAAAAGTGAAAATTTTCGAAATAACGACTTTTTATCAAACACTAGCTGTTGACTGCTACTTCGGCGTTATTTCAGCCTATAATCCAGGTCCTAATCTACATACCTATCTACCTACCAAATTTCATCCAAATCCGTTCACTAGCCGTTGAGTTATCGAAACTTTTATCAATGTAGATACTAGGAGCACCCCGCGGTTTCACCTGCATAAATTTTCCGTGAGACTATTGGGATAAAAACTATCCTATTTCCTTTCCCGAGACTCAAACTATCTCTATACCAAATTTCGGTTTAAGCGTGAAGAGGTAACAGACAGACACTAGCGGAGCTTTGCAGAGCGTGATGCTCGAAAACTGATTAGAATTTAAGCAGGCGCGATGCAATACTCAATTCATGAGCTGCTTCATCGGCCTATATCAAGACTAAATAGTAGATTGTACAACTAGTGCATAAAAGAAGCCTAGTTAAGTCGAGGGCTAAAATGGCTCGGTTATGCCAGAGTTATACACTCTGCTTTTCACTTTGATTTCGAGAAAATGAAACAGGCATAAAGTATATAGCAGTATTTTCACTGTTCAAAAATGTTGCAATACAAAATTGAATAAGAGAAAAGCTAATTACCGCGCCACGAAACTTTTTAAAACTTTTATTTTCAACATATGTCATTCAACTTGGGTAAGTAGGTACTTCATACTGCCATGCCATAAAAACGTTTCTTTGAGAGCACGAGGCGTGAAAACCATATTTTGCCTCCTACAAATTTAAATGATAACGCGGCTGCTTTATTTACGTATTTTATTAAGGTTCCGGAAACGGAACCTTAACAAACATTTTTGTTCGTCTGTCACAGAGGTTTTTCTCGAGATCTATGCAACGTAGGAATTTCAATTTTGGCTTAATGTTTAGATCTCAGTGACGCGCGCACAAATTGCCAGTCAAAGAACCATTTTTTGTGGGTGTCTGTTCGATCTTAGGAAAATATGGTTTAATTAACATATCGTGTTTGATATCGTTTAAAAGAGCTTTCTTTAACACTTTGAAGGACACTGAACGAGACACAATAGAAGTTTTATATATTACGTCGAGGGGCGTTAAGTGTCCCGCAAAGTGTTAAGGATTCTTATTATATTTTATAATGTTTGGTTTAGCAGGCTTGAATATACATATACATATATCAAAATATGCAAGAAACGACCGTTGCCCTCCTAGGGTTCTAAAGCTAATATTTTTTTTTAATGGAGTTAATAAATAATTATATATATTTTGCAGGGCAATTAAATAGTTTACTACACTGGTATAATCGCTGAAAATCAAATAAAACTGTTATTAAGCTAAATAAGTAGTGCAGATCATATTTTCATTGACACTGTCATTAAGGTGTAAGGTGCTAGCGCAGATTTGTTCATTACGCAGTACAGTAATTACTGCGGACCAGCGATCCTTCCACAGACTTCTCAGTGTAGTTTGGTTCAAAACCTTAATTGTGTGACCCCGCTTCGCTCTTGGCCAGTTTTTTATTTTGGTGTGTAGCATAGGGTAGCAGGGAAACCCTTCCTTGAAATAGTTCGTGGGTTATAAAAAAAATTGCTGTTCCGTACATTTTTATCGCGTAGGTAAGTATTGCACTTTTCTATGAAACAGCTGTTTTTTTATAACCGAAGAAAAATTTCTACGCTTTTGGGGTCTAAAATCATGTGCGGAATTCATGGGTACAATTTGCGCGTCGATGTCGCCGCCACCTTCTATAGGTCTGCCTGTGCCCCTGCGATATATTTCTAAATTATTCGTTTTTTATTATGCTAAGTACTTGCTGTGCGACTACAGAAATTGCCATTTCGACTTAGAAAATAATTTGCCAGCCGAGCTCGCTGCGTCGTGTTGGTGACGTCGGAAATCTGTTGTTGAAATCTTACTGCACGTGAAGCTTCTGTTCAATTGTTATCCAATTGTATGAAGTGAGCTCTTAGTCGCGCAGAATTGAAGCACTTGCTACTGCAAGGTGCAAGTTCTTTAAATATGTGATACCTAAGCTGTAAATAAATTGACTGTAAATAAATTGAACGATCCCCCATCTTATCTTCATCTCCAAATAGCCATTTTCTTCATTGACATTTTTTATTTTATTAATTACTTATTTGGGTTGCTGTAAAAATAGCGATTGTTTATTTTTTGCTACTATTTGCGAGTGTGATATAATTATCAGATTGCTACGGCTTCGCCATAAAGTAACTTGTTACTTCCGCAAGTTTTAATTGCATTCGGCATTAGGCTTACGATTATTTTGATAATTAATGCACTTGGTACCGCGATGTGAAAAAGTAGCAGATGTAGGATCTATTCTAGTCTCTCATATATAAATCATAAAGCTATGCGAAGGTGTGAAGTAATGTGGATACAACACACAATAATTGATCAGAAGGCAACCCTATTCTAAACTATTAAGCCTTGTGTTAAAGGAAAAATAATAAGGGCACCTCGACCTCTTAGTGTAGAAACTAAGCTCGCTTTTCCATTTACCCGTAGTTAGTAATAAATAGTTAATTATACGTAGAACTATAACCAAATGTCAAGTAAATAAGTCGCATTTCAAAGTCAAAGGTCATTAAATAATGCATGAATACATCTTTGCAATGCGAAGTTATCTTTGAGAAAAGCCGTCTTTTCTCAAGCGGCAATTCAAATGAACAGCATTATATCAAATTCGTGGTAGTCGTTCTGCTTGCGCTTCACAAGAAATTCTATGAAACTTGTAAGTCCCTGATTTCACAACATTATAAGCATCTCACTTATTTCATTTATGTTGTTAATGCCAATAGCGACGCTTAATACTTTATTTTCGCTCTTTGTCATTATCATTTCAGCCGAAAGACGTCCACTGCTGGACATAGGCCTCCCCAAGCACTGTCACTTCGACCGGCTCTGCGCTTTCCGTACCCAGCGGAATTTTTGTTGTTCAAATGAATATAAATTTTTGGCGAAGGTTTAACTCGTGTTTTGTCTTCCGCTTTGATTTCATTCAATCTTGTAATATTTGCGTGCATTATTATCTATACTATATTTAAAGAAGAAAACATATTAACACTATATCATGTTAATTTCAGCAATTTAGAGGGTAACCCGGACAATTTGGAGCTGGGCGGTGAGGTGGAGTATACATTGGGGCGTGTGAACGGGTCAGGGGGAGGGCGTGTGAACGGGTCGGGGGGCGGGTGCGCGAGTGCGGAGTATGTGCGAGTGCTTCCACGCGGCACCGTCTCTGTTGCCAAGCCGCTTGAGTCCTCAATCAATGGAACCGTCACCAGGACCTTGCGGGCTCTTAATCCCGACCAGGCCCAATATTGCGGTATGTACAGTACGGTCCAAACAACTAAACTCTAAATGTCTTTAGGTATTGTTCGATTATTGACTTTTTTGCCAGAAAACTATTAATACATATACATATGTTCATTGTATCGTGAGTGGTGGGCGCGCCTAATCTTAAAGGTATCTACTGAACTAGGCATCCAATTCAGCAGATACATTGTGCGGTACTCCAGCCTTGCTCGATGATGATGACAGTGATTGTTATTAAGAGATTAGGCCCATCCTAATCCTTTAATAGCTTACGTCATTAACAGGGTTGTATGTATATACAGTATTCATCGAACACTACTTAAAAATGTGCCACAACTTACATAATATATGAAAATATTCTTAAGTAACTTTTTAGACCTTTGTATCCTGCTTATGCGTATGAAGTTTCATTAAAATTGGTTCATTCATTTCGAAAAACAAGGGCTTGAAAATTTGTATGAAATGCCGTACTGCGTAAACGCTCTTAAGAGGTCATTGTATTCATCATTATGAACAACTTTTACTATGGGATTAAACCTGAAATCGCGGAAAAAAAAACAGCTGTTCCCTACATTTATGTTCGTATTAAAATGCAGGAAACAGCTGATTTTTTTCGCGATTTATGTTCAGTCACATAGTAAAAGTTGTTCATAATGATGAATACAATAATTTTTAGGGTGCCGTATTTCTGACAAGGAACCCTTATAGTTTCGTCATGTCCGTCTGTCTGTCTGTCCGAGGTTTTGCTAAGAGACCGTTGGTACTAGAAAGCTGTAATTCTGTAGGAGTGTGTGTATATCAATTACGCCGACATAGTAGTAAAATAAAATTTAGGAAAATATTTTTTTTAGGGTAGCTCTCCCCTACTAAGAAGTGGGGATGAATATTTTTTTCGTCGTCTACCCGATCGCGTGGGGTATCGTTAAATAGATCTTCTAAAATGACTTGGGGGTTGCTAAAATTAATTTTCGCCTTAATACTCCATTTACGAAATATTAAACTTTACAGTGCAAATTTTTGTTCCAGTAGGGCGCCCCCCCCCCCCCCTCTAAACGCTAAACTGCTGGCTTGAAAAATCTGGAAAAATTCACGATGATAGTGCAATTTCATGAACTTTAAAGGAAAATTATAGCGGTTTAGATAACTTTTTAGTTTAGCAGTAATAGTCGTTGAACTTGGATAATTTTGTACCAAATACAAAATCCTTATAATGCTAAGGATCCTTTAAAGTGACTAAAGTGAAGTAGTTGCTTTATAACGGGTAAAGACTTGCATTATAATACAAAAAAACATAATAAATTGTCATAAGTTTCACAATACTGCCGCTAGATGGCGCTGTACCAACGGGTTACGTTTTCATTCGAGTACCCATAGAAGTCACAAACGAATTGTTAAATTTCGAATTACAATTTTGTGAATTGAAATAATAACTTGGCAGCAATCATACTGTTATTTTTTAGCTTTAGCAGGAAGAAAGTGGTTATTATTAGTTTATGTCTAATCTGTTTAAATAATTATCTTCGAAAAACAATATTTTATCGATAACAGAAGGCGTTGTGCCGTGACGTCACTTTTGTAGATCGCGGTTTTAAGATTTTCTTGCAAGGTATGACCTCCGTGGTTACGTTATAGGATAAAGTTTTGTTTTACTCTGGACACCCTTGTCATATATTGTTATTATAACCATTAACTCTTAATATATTTACCATTAGGTACTTATATTCAGAATAAAGAACAACAGAATCGTACTATATTGTGATAACGGGCTAATACGAAACCCTACACTGTGCGTGGCCCGACACGCACTTGGCCAGTTTTTTAATTTGCAATACTTACTTTATTTTTCAACTTTAAAAAACAGCTGAAGGAATGGTCTTAGAGATTCGGCGAAATAGTAAAAAATGATAAGGAGCAATTCACCGACCAGGGTAATATATATTTTTTCGTTGGCCGGTCATTTTGGATTTTGGGCCCAATTTGGCTGATCTCCAATCACCAGTTCTATTGAAGTCCAATGTAATAGTGGGCGAGCCTGTAGCCGTTAACCGGCCATATATCTAGACTTCGGGCCGCTACTATGAATAATTTCTAAATGGAAAGTCGCAATAACATTCCCATCCCGTGCATAAAACTCAGGACCACACTCAGTTGTCCTGCTTCCGACTACTGGAGCAACGAGAGGTATTATTATATTATTCCCATATTTTTGTACAGGTCTAATTCAAGTGGAAGGCGGCACGTCATACGAGTTTGGTATAATGGGGCTGGCGTGCAAGCGTGAAATACTACAGGTTGGCGACCCCGTCACTTTCCAGGCCGACGTGGAGGGTCGTGCCACTAACATTGTGCCAATCAGGAAGAAGAGGCGTGCCGCAGTCGATGCTATTAAAGGTAAACTTATTTTAATTAATAATCAGTAGATCCTGAGACCTTCTAAAGAGTTAGTGAACGGGCCAAATGGAACGCAAAGTATTCGTCACATGGTCTGTTCCGAAAAGTCCAACCTTAGCACTATAACTCATATTAGGTGTGGGTTGTGGGATGAGTCTATGATGCAGGATGCCCCATTTTGCCAAATTATGGTTGTAGCGATCAGAAAACGTTATAGCGACAAAAAAAACTCCAAGATGTAGAAGGAAACCCCTGAAGGCCTTTGACCAAAATACCTGTAAATAAACGAAATGTAATTAAATGGGTCAGCAATTATAAAATTTGGCGAGCCACCCAAAAGCAGCATTTAAATAATTTGGTCAGCATACAAAGATTTTGTTTGCAATAAAAAAAATCAGGCAGCAATTCTTGTTCCGCAACTAATTTTGATAATGGTCAAAAATTAAATCATACATAGGCAGCCAACAATAACATGAGAATGCATAATAAACATTCAGTCCGCAAAATAACTACTTGAGCGGCAAGATTTTGTGGATTAGGCGTGAAAAGGTAACATAATTTTCATTTCATCGAATATTTATTTGCGATAACAACATTTGCGCTGTTGATCAAAATGTATAATGTTCATATGATGTTCCCACCCCGAGGTTCGGTTTTGTTAGGTTACTTTAAACCCTTTTCACAGAAATAGGAGCCCCGCGAAGCGGGGCTCCTTCGACATTGGATGCAAGAGCGAGTGAAGTTCTTTCTTTTCGTAGTCACTCATTTTTCTTCTAATATCAGCACGTTCTCCACTAATAAAAGTTTATATGTGCGTTTGTCGTTATTATTATCGACCACCTTATGCTGTACAAAAATAATTACAGCCATCCAGAATGACATAAATTGCTGATTGATTTTGAAATGTTTGCTGACCATGAGTTGCTGACCAATTAGCTATTTCTGCTCACCGATTATATTTTTCTGCTCACAGAAATAACAATACTATGCTAACCATTTAATTGACACCCTAAATAAACTTTGAATGTACAATGTTCCGTACTGGCTTGTTTTTTAAGGTTCCGTACCCAAAGGGTAAAACGGGACCCTATTACTAAGACTCCGCTCTCCGTCTGTCACTCACCAGGTTGTATCTCATGAACCGTGATATATAGTTAGAAGTTGAAATTTTCACAGATGATGTATTTCTGTTGCTGCTATAACAACAAATACTAAAAACAGAATAAACTAAATATTTAAGGGGGGGCACATTACTTGTATAAAACAACTAGCTTCTGCCCGCGACTTCGTCCGCGTGAAATTTCATGTTACTCCGACCCACCCCGTCGCATCGCATCGCCTGCCCGCGCTATTACTTCGTTTTTGCTTAACGTTCTTTCTGATTTTTTTCTTTTTGCTCGGCTCCTAAAGGTCATAGCGTGATGTTAAATAGCCTATAGCCTTCCTCAAGAATTGGGCTATCAAATGCAAAAATAATTTTTCAAATCCGACTGGTAGTTCCAGAGATTATCGCGTTCAACCAAACAAACAAACAAACTCTTCAGCTTTATAATATTAGTATAGATTAAGGTAAAGTATGTCAAATCACTTCATTTTTAGGGTTCCGTACCCAAAGTGTAAAAACAGGACCCTATTACTAAGACTCTACTGTCCGTCTGTCCGTCTGTCACCAAGCTGTATCTCATGAACTGTGATAGCTAGACAGTTGAAATTTTCACAGATGTATTTATTTTATTCTGTTTTAGTGTTTTTTTTTCGGCGTTTTTGCCTTGTGGTACGGAAACCTTCGTGTGCGAGTCCGACTCGCACTTGGCCAGCTTTTTTTTCTATTGTTACCGTTTCTCTGACCTATGACATTGGTTGTGATAAGCCATAGACAGGAATTCAAAAGTACTTTTTTTATTGTTTTTTAATTAAGGAAAAAGGCATCACAAAAGCCTCAATAGGTCTGTCCGGATGTTGACACACCTTTTAAGCAATCTTAATGCTAACGTAATAATCATTATACACATAGCACATAGATTATAAAATATTGTGGGTTAGCTAGTAAATAACAGCTAGAATAAAATTTAAACAGAATGATGTATTTTTAAAGAGAATCAAAGAAGTTTTTGTGTTTATTTTATAATTATTATTTTTGTATATTTTTTTTTTTGTTATTTCCGATTGCATTTTTGTTGGGACATCATTAATTAGAGTAGGTATGAAATAAGTGTTCGTTGGTTTCCCGTAATAGTTCTTGTATCTCGGTACCACCATGATATGATGATGACTACCAGTTTTGATTGGGCTGCTGTTCTTGTTGCTATGCTATGATTGAATTTAATTTGCAGTTCTTTGTTAGTGAACTGTTCTATTAACATTATGATTTTAAAGTTGTTGGTACGTTTAACATACATCTCAATGCCACTACCCCTACGCTGCCCCGCAGCGTATGACACATTTCACAGCCATTTATATTGAAGAATTGAATGAGATTACCATGTTTAGAAGAATCAATGAATTGAAGGACTAAAGAAAATTTTTGAACAATCGAGCGTATGTTAATATGGACAATATTTAGTTTTTGTTTACTATTTGGAAGGTGCTTACTAAACTCGTTGATTTCATGGCCACTGTAACGGTTAGGACTCAGCCGGTAAATAAAACTCGGAAGAGTAGGTATAACAGAAATATAATTATTAATAATGATAAATTAAGTGAAGGTAGACTTAAATAATCACTCCAGTAGAAGACTGGCGTGGGTTCTCAGAATCGAGCTCGTGTTGGGTTCTAGACCGCCTAAAGAAAACCACTATCCTGTAGGTTCCAGAACTTGGAGGTAGATAATAGCCAGGTAGGTAGATCAGTCTTCCAGTCTGCGGGTCGTGCGTAGCATGCAGGGTTGTCCAGCCACAGTCCCTGCAGCGGCAGCTAATTAATACTTGACCGGTACGGAAGAACCCTGGAATATCCGGAATTGGACATTTTAGATAATGACCGAATTCGTACTACTGACTGCAACATCCCGACAACCGTCGAACGTGGAATCTACGGTGGAAGGCGGTGTTCTAGCATCAATTAGCCATCAAGATGAACTGAACGAGTTTTCAAACTCAGGAATTCTGTTATTTCCGGTGAAGAAACTGACGTGATCACCAATTCTTTTTCTGAACCGCCGTTTTATCGATATCACTAAAGTGTTCCTATGAAAATCGGTTGGTCATTTTCGATTTCGCGAACCAACAAGTTGATGAAGAACAGCCTTTAGTATTCCCACTACTGGGTCTCAGGCCTCCTCCCTTTGGGAGTGGGTCATAGATCACCATGCCATAGCGCAGGTTAATGAGAGAAACACTATTATGTTGTAGTAATAATTACTTGTATTTTTTCAGGTGGTTTTGGTTTTCTGTCATCCTTGGAGGCTGAGGACAACCGCCGTCTATTTTTCCACATGTCTGAGGTGCGTGGCAACCACGCGGAGCTACAGCCCGGCGATGTGGTCGAGTTTGTCATACTGACCAACCCTAGGAATGGCAAGTCTTCTGCTTGCAACATTGTGAAAATTGGGTAAGTGTACAGTTGTTTCTGTGTGTGCTTTGTTTATTCTGGGTCAAAGTAATGAATGCTATTTTTCAACATGTGTACGAGGGGCGTTCAATGTATTTTCGGCATCGGCATGAAAAAAGACGTAATTTAAATTAAAATAATTTTTATTTTTCAATGTAATTCCCCATTGCATTTATTACATCTCGAAATTAACTTTTCAATACTCTGTAATAAATTAGTTTCCTCTTTCTCTTAAAAATGCCCATTTATTGCTGCCTTGAGCTCTTCATCCTTGGAAAATCGTTTCCCACGAAGGTCTTTTTTCAAATTAGGGAACAAAATATTATAATCACTCGGGGCTAGGTTCGGGCTATATATGGTGGGTGGTTAATTTGAAAACACGCGCCGTGTGGATCGGGGCGTTGTCGTGAAGAAGCAACACACCGGTGGTCAGTTTACCCAGCCTTTTTTCATTAATTGCTTACCGTAAATTTCGTAAAGTGGATGCGTAAGATGCTGCGTTTATGGTTTCACCTTTTATTGTGTACTCACTACTCAATCGGCAAAATTCCCTTTGAGTCCACTAACCACTGTGAGCCTTGATTTTTCCGGCAGACGGAACGACTTTGAATTTCTTAGGGGGCGCAGTACCTTGTGCCACTGCACTCTTGCTTACTTTCAGGGTCATAATGATGAACCCAAGTTTAATCTCCAGTAACAATTCGATCGAAAAAACCTTGATTGAACTTCACCACAAAGCTTTAAAAACTCGACAGCACTCGATTCGCACTTGCTTTTGAGGCGCCCGCGAGCATTCGCGGCACCCGCCTTGCACTTTTGAAAGGTAAAGAAGGTCATGAAGGATGGTGTACACCAGTGCCGAAGGTTCCATATACGACTTGTCGTGAAATTAGATTTGTATAGAAAATAAACGAGACATGACGTTTCTTCAGGTCATGTGGCTTGCTAATTTTTGAGCGCCAGCAAGCCGGAAAAGATCGGCTTATATGAGTGAAAATGCGTGCGCGTGAACGAGATGGAGCAATATCGCCATTCGGTCGGCTTCGTGGAATTTCGTAATACTATCGGGACGGAGTTCGGACATCGGACATCATTACAATTGACAATTCATGTCATTGTGTAGAACATTATTTTGACGTAATAATTTGTTTACACTTCTAGTTAATTTGAATTTTGTTCCGTTGTATTCATTGAATTTATTAGTATAACAGTTGGAAATTGTTTGTAATAAAACAGAGATTAATATTTAGTATTAGAATTATAATTTGTTTTGTGTTGTGTGTAGTGAAATTACGTTATAATTAAGAATTTGGGGTAAATAGATAGTTAATTAAGTTGAAATTACTTATTTAGACTAGATTTTTTAGGATCATTAAGATAGCATTATTGGCAGTAGATTGTTTGTTTGACAAATTATTTGCTTTGTGAGGAAACATGCTTTTCAAGGTTGAGTTTTGAAAATAACAGCATTATGTACATGAATTTGGTAGTGTCATTTTTCGCTAAATCACATGAAACTCATACCTTAGAAAAGAAGATCGAAATAGGAATTTTATGAAACGGTTTATTGACATTTTTTTGGCATTTTTTGTGCTCCGGTTTATCTGTCTTAAATTCACCCTTCGCCACTGGTGTGCACGGAACCAACCAGAGATGTGGGTCATCTCTGCTTTCATTTTGATCTTCATTCGGGCATCCTCCAGTATAAGCTTCTCAACTTTTTTCACGTTTTCTTCCGTAGACGCAGTAACTGGGCCGCCCGAGCAAGTGTCGTCTTCAATACTCTCTCTGCCCCTTTTAAATTCACTCCACACGCTATCTCTTCGTGAATATCTTTTTGACTTTTTCCTTGTTTGGTAAGGAATTTAATAACAGCGCGGTGCTCGATTTTCTTCAACATTGTCACGTTATCGTTAATCATTCCAATCATTCCAGTTGACGTTGACTAAGGATAACTAGCAAACTAATGATCAGAACTATATGAAATTTTACCTTTATACCCTTAGACACAGTATAAATAAAGACATACAGTACGTCGTCTTCATACAAACGGACGAAACGCGGGCTATACCTACGCGCTTCGATCTCCGTGTGCGCGCAGGCGGCTCGGAGTCGCGACTGTGCCGCAGTGACGAATGGACGGTGTGTTGTTTTTTATAACAATAACCGCGCGATTTTCTCACTAAAAATAAGTTCGCGTACATATTTAATATGATGAGTAGGCGATATTGTGCTGTTTTTGGTTGCATGAATTCGTCAATAACGCATCCAGAGATAGCTTTTTTTACATTACCTGGAAACTCTGAAAGGTAAGACTATTTTCCTTACTAGTGGGTAGGCACATAATGTGTGTCTTTTTAATGGATAAGTATTTCCTATTACCTCCGGAAAAAAAGATGTCTGGATTAATAAATAAAGTGATTAAAGTAAAGGAAAGTGATAGACACGAGTGAAATAGGTAGTTATAGGCGGTTCATGAATCATTATACGGTAGGTACGCTTGTGTTAAAACCTCGGGGCATGTGTGTTTTGTTAGTTTGTATAATTCAAAGTAAAGACGTGGTTTTTATTATTAATAATAGTTGTTTATTGTACTGTGTGTATGAATAATACTAGAAAAAAATTGGTTGTCTGTAAAGTCGATTTACGGACGATAGTTTAACGTGACAACATCATAACAAAACATTAATGAAATGATTGCATACTTTTATGAATAAAATTTAATTATTTTTATTGAATTATTAATATTTTGTATGAATGAAGGAGAAGGAGGAAAGAAGGAGGAAAGAAAGGAGGAAGGAGTGAAATGAAATCTACAATTTAATTGATAAATTTGCTTTTATTTGCACTCATTAATTTAAATATGTTTATTACTTCAATGAACAGATTATTTTAATTATAATTTTTATATTATACATGTTTGCTATTTAACTTCTTTCCAATCTGTGTTATTCTGTTAAGGGTAGGACGATGATAGGAAAGATTAAAAAACATTAATATACAAATTTTGAATTTTATTTGTAGTTCTTGAACGTTTGATTTAACTATAATAATAATTTAACATAATTTGTTTAAAAATACACATGAACAAGTTTTCATAGAAATAAACTGTAATCAGATTAATGTTAAATAAATGGTTAATTCGAAATGACGAATTATTTTATTATTTATGTACACACAGTAAAATACAATAACAAAACTAAATGGAAACACAAAGTAGGCAAATGTAATTAAAATGCTGGAGGCGGGCAGCCCTATCGCATGTTTACGTACCGCGCGGCTGTAGGCATTTAATTCAAGGTTACGGCCGAGATACAATACTGTATGTCTTTATACTGTGCCTTAGATAATGTCATGAATTAATTAATTTGTCAAATTACCCGCATCATTAGATAATTACCCTGATACCGAGAATACATTGAACGCCCCTCGTAAGACAAATAATGGTAGTGGTCTTTTATTTAATGGAACCGGCGGGTCCAGGTATTAAAACTGAAATGTTTTATGTGCCTGTAATTACATCGGGAATTTGGGCCCCAACTTCAAACTGGAACATAGTAACCTACGCCCATTCTGTTTGAGGCGGTTTGCACCAGCCTCTTTAATGATGAAAACTCCAGGAAAACGATTCCACAGTTCACCAGTATTATTATCCTTCTAACAGTCTAATCCAATTCAAAATCTGTCAAATGTGTGGTTGTTGAGCCACTGAAATTATATTCCGCAGCGGAACTAGTTGGCCGCGCCTTAGGTGGGGACGGGCGTGAGGCGGCACATGAGATTAATGACAGTTAGCGCCCCCGCCCCTCCGTCCCACCGCTCACATACCTAACGCGCGGCCAACTATTTCCTCGCGGACTATAGTCGTTAAACTGCAATAATTCGTTCCGTTAGAGGCCCATTTGTGTATATATAAATTATCTGCGGTAACATATTTTTCTTAATAAATGTGGATGCTGAAAGTTGATGTAATTCCTGAATTTCATGACGTAATTCGCAACATCTCGTCGAGTCAGTTGACAAGTCACAAGTCAAAATGTTGTCGAGCAGAGTAGTAATGAGATAATATGTTTGTAACTTCCAGTGGTAAAGGTTCCGGCGCCAAGGCCCGGAGCGAGCGGCCAGAACGCTTGTTGGCGCGGCTCCGTACGGCGTCGCTGGAAGAGTCTAATGGGCCGCGGGTGGTGGTAGCCCGTGCGCCTCGCGGACCGGACGGCACTCGCGGATTCCGCCCGCGTCGCACTGTCGCCGGTAATCTTCAATTTAATTAAAATAATTTGATTTTATATCATTTGATCCTTACAACTTACCGAATAAACCGGATGCTGGGGAGATTGTTGTGCCACGTCTTCTTCGCAGCGAAAACCGTAAGGTAGGCGTTTTGGGTGGATGTCTTTTATAATTTTAACGATGGTACTGATTCGGTTCAGATCGGTCTGACAGTAAACTCGCCATGTCTGGCAAAGGACTGTTAGCCGTTGGAGCAAACAAATCCTGGAGTGGGGGTTGGTCGATGAGTCGGATATCAGGGACTTATTCGTGGCGCACTACTTGCAAGCTCGGAGTATAATATGTTAATTGACCGTTAAGCTATCCAATACTGTAGTAAAATTGTAGATTATTTGTTTACAGATCAATTAGCTGAGTAAGAGATCAAGACATCAGCACCAAGGCCTCGACCATGTAGAACACCTTAATGGTTTGATTTTCCACTTCAAATTATTTCATTGTATTCATGAGAGACTGACTTATCCTCTTTTCTTTAGCAGCATTTAGGAAATTGTTTTGTTATTCTTATTAATTCTAGGTGAAAACAATAAATTATTGTCAGCTGTCATTAATACAGATCAAATACACGTTAACATGTATAACATCAATAAGCAAGGTACATATCAATTAATCAAACCAATTTGCGTTGCTTATTTACAGTTTATTTATATAAGAGGTTCTTTTTCGCATAGAGACGTTGTTCAAAATTCCGTTTGCACCATTCCTTGGCCAACGTAAATGTTATGGTTTGCCAAGTTCAATATGTATTTGTCTGCGTTGTCGCGACACATGGCACATGAACGCGACGTGATCACACCGAACAGCTAAGCATCTGTTTACAATTTGTTCGCTGAATCGGGATTGGCATTCGAAAACAATGTAAATATTTTATAGGAGCTAGGTATAATGTGTATAAAATGCTCATAATCAAACAGCCCAGCTAGTGTGTGAATCTGTTGTCAATGAATATCAGCAGGTAATGAATATTATATCAAATGTTGCATTCGCTGTCTGTCAGTTGGAAATAGATTTTTCGTCGAAGCTTAGTGTGTCTAAGTAATCTGTTTAAGTAAGGTGCGTGATGAAGTAATGTAATAAATTGATGGACATTTGATACACGTTGTTGCGGTTGTTGTTACGTTTAGTAGATCTCTATATGGGGAACATACTGTGATCAATTAAAATTTGTTGTGCAATAAAAAGATAAGGTGTCCTCATAGGGCAGTGCTAGTCTCTTAGTATTATGCGATCCCACTTGTCACACGCGCGCTTCATCTGATATGTGTCGTAGTACAGTGTTCTATTGTGATGATGGCTAACATTTATTAACGAACAAAATATTCATTGTTAATCGGAAAAGCATTTATGCAATGAACTGGAATGGAACCAAAGACTGACTTAAAATATTTATAACAGTAATACTTATTGGTATTAGATTATTTTGATCGGCTAAATGATGTGAACCTTCAGGGTGTTCATTGTGGCCATAGATTTGTAACAAATTAATGTTTTCAGGAGAAATGTATTTGATTTAAAATTTAGTTATACTTTAAATTATGAAATCAAAGATATCTCAGTCTGCATTCTATTTTCAATATATAATGTAATAGCGTATTAGCATAAGTAAGTCCTAAACAGCTTACACGTATTGATTATTATTATTATTATTTAACACATAAGGCGCCAATAACGTCTTCAAATCTTTTGTACTACGACTACCTCCTAAATCTAAAGAAAGGAGGAGAATTGTATACTAATACAGCAATGTATAAATGTAATTGGCATCCTAAAGGCGTTAATTTCTCGTAATGCAATAACTTTTCTTGACAACATCCCCCTTCTAACTGCTCTTGTACCAATTTTACTTGCAATTAGCAGTGTAATATATTATCGAATTGTCTTAATAAAAGTTATAGCGATGGGGTATGGTACGCAATTGGGGTGCACAACTTCGAAAGGTTTTAAGTTACAAACACACAAAAACTTTACTATTAGCTATTTATTGATTAGAATTCTATAAATCAAGAACTGGTAGCTCTCCAGCATGTGAGTAAGGGATCACTCACTTCGACACCGAAAAATAAACTTAATCAAGGAATTAATAAACGAATATAAAAATATGATTGTATTATTTGTAGTGATGATGTGAGGAAAATAAGGAATATTCATATTTTACACAACATTATATATTGAATTTGTTTGCAGCTTAACTATGCCGAACTTATTTTGTAGATAATACTCATGGTGAAAAATCAATTTCAAGTAAATTATATTTTGAATTACTCAACAAAACGCGGGTAAAACTGTGATTAATGATAGGGATCTCATTGGATCGATCTATTAATTTTATTTATGTTGCCATTACCATATTTAAGAATTTAAAAGGAAAATGAAACTGCCATTGACACTGTTTTTGCAAGAATTGTTGATGAAATTATTAACCCATAATCTGAATAATACAAACTGTGACATAATTACTTGTTTCACTCAAAAGTGTCTTTTTAACGTTCTTTTGAAAAGCTGTAATACTTTTCCATGTAAGCAGTGTCTGCGGTTTGCACACTGTCAAATGTTACAAGAAACTTTAATGCATGCTTATTATGCACCTCCGTCATTGTGAAAACATGTAATGAAATAGCCAGACGAGACTACCGTGAAGCTGTAATGAGTCATTGATTATACAAGGATTTAATTCTTTACCTTTTATTGTTTATAAGAATTTTTACGAAATTCTTTATTCAATGCGGTGTACTAGTTCCGCATTAAACTTGTATTGTGCATGTCTTGTCGTTAATTTTGTTTGAGTGACAATAATACCGTCGGTCTTATTAGTTACTTTTTTTTGTTACTATTATACCACTTTCATATTTATGTCCCACGTTATTGTCTCAATAAGAATAGCTTTAAACGTTCTTTACATTTATGTTGAACACGTATCCACTGCCATCCCTATCATTTTTAGTTTCTTCGGCGATATATTCTACCTGTCGTTAGTTTGAGCGCATACAAGACTTGCAACCATCGATTTAAAAATCCGAAAGATCTTGTTTTAGTGTTCTAAAAATCATACAGAATTTAGTGCAACTTGATGAAACACGTGCGCGTCGTGTCATGCACTTATTATGATTTCCTCCAAAAATCTTCCTTGTAATATTATTCTTTTTAATGTGCCTAAGCACGTACTTTACCCTCTTAAGATGTTTCCATCTTATTAAGTTTGATACGTTTGGAATCTATTAATTCTTTCGCCTGACTTAACACAACCATTAAAACTATAGTACATCGTTTTACCTCGTGATTATTGTTAGATATAATGGTGAAAACCATTTCTCCCTTAAGGACTTATGACCCTGTGATAGCTGTAACAATCAACTGATATATTAAAATAGAGATGATAAAAATTTTAAGATGCCTTAAATAATTGATACGTTTGAGCATTCATCTTTTGTTAAATCAAAGTTTTCAATCTCTGTATTTTGTTTTAGCAGTTTCAGAAAGTTGCTTGTTACATTATAATTACACTCAATATCTAAATGCACAAAAAGCGATACTGAACTTGCCCCCGGCGCGGCGGCTGTATCAACTGTGTGATGTCCGCTAGGTTCGCTGTAAGGCCTGCCAAGTTTTTTCTATGTCGTTAGAAATATGGTAAGTTAGTTTAGGGTACGAGGCGACCTCTTATGTATTTATTACCTTACTTACCTAGCGGCCTAAGAAACAAATCGGTTCAGTATCGCCATAATTGACCTTACGTTTTCGCGAATTCGTTTTTACTACTTGTGTAGTACAAGTAGTAAAAACGAATTCGTGAAAACGTAAATTATTGTTTAAATGGTCAATTAAAATTATAACAAAAAATTAAAATTATAACAAAAAGTACAATTTTTTAAAATTTTCTTCCGTTACCGTTCTGTTTGGATGATCGGCATCGTTCTTAGATTTGAAATTGGAAGATATTAAATTAGTTGACGGGTCAGCGAGAAGTCGATTCAAATAAAATAGTTTGAGGTTTAGAGAAAATATGGGCTTTCCTTTCAAAGTGATGACTTTGGCTGTGAGGTTGAATGCGACTTTTGTTACGTGTGTATATAAAAAATATTCTCAACGCAATAACTTACGGTTGTTTGCGACTTATACGGTCGACTTTTTGTACTCCGCTGCGGCGGCTCTGTCGTAAGTATGGTGACTGCGCCTAGTTCGGACACCAAAGTCAATTAAACAATTTCTAATGTAGTTTACAGATTTTTGTCGTAATTCCAGGGTTTAATTTTATAATATTTTTATTGTAAGGAAGCATCAGTCATGATCCCCACAAATCTTTCAAGACGCCTACCAAGTGTTACGTGTAAAAATCAATCCTTGACTACTTTTTAAATTGTTTGTACCTGTCCTATGCAATCTTCCAACACGTATGCACGGTTAAATTATACTTCCATATTAATTATCTACCGTCAAATCTACGAACGACTTGATTTATCGTACCAAATATGAGCATTTCTCATTTCTCGTAATAGAAATCACTTTTGTGGACTGACATTCGATTAAGCAATAAAAAAATGTGTTCACGTGTTTATAGAAAGCGCAAATCAGCTTTCGTGGACATAGTTCACATTAGTTACATGTAACGGTTTGATGTTCTCAGCAGGACAGTTATCACTCCAAGGTGTAAAGCTACTGTTTGCGAATATTATTACAATTAATTAAATACCTTGTTTTTATTATCATTGTTATTTTTTAGTTAAAAAAAATGATTTCATTTTTATAAACCTATGTCTACCTATATACAAACCGAAAGTGTACCATTTGAGAGTATCATGTGAAAGTTCCAGAAGCTTAATTATGACCTCGTCTAAAGTACCGGTGAAGTATTTTGAGTACTACTGTTCCATCATCCCTGTCTTTAAAACCAATGATAAATTTAAAATATGAACCCCTATTTATGGCAAATCAGTTTTAAATGTCTGCACTTGAAGAACCTCAAGTTTATCACTTCCCAAGTATGTTGTCGTGTGAAAAATGTAGATAATAGCGAGACGTTCCGTGTGGTCGACCTATGCTCTGTATACATAGGGTTCGATCATTATTCTTTTTGTTTCTTTTTCTTTTAATGTGAAGCGGTATTCTATGTGAAAGGTAGCGTTTCAATAAAATATTTTGTGTTTATTAAAGTAACTAAAAAAAATGCAATATCGAAACCGATATTAGTCTAAGAGTGAATTGTGAGATGAAATACATTATTAACTTCAGTTACAGCAGGAGAGCAGTGTTTTACACCTTGTTTAAATTGACGTCATAATGTTCGCACTATTTCTACGATTGTACTGTCTGTAATCTTGGGTGTTTAGTATAAATCTTTGTAATAACTGATATGGTAGACATAATATTGTCAATGGCAATTTGACATCACAAAGTTCTGGCGCGTTCCTTTAAGATCATAGTTATATTTAACGAATAAGGCATATAGAAGTAATTATTTAGAACCATCACCTTTTCTGAGAGCAATAATTACTCGAGTATCTTACAACTATACGTTGCTATTTATACGGTATCATCTGTAAGCTAAGCGGTATGTAGTGATACATGTTCATGACGGATCTCTGTAAGAGTGTATATTCTAGTTAGTAGGTCGCCGGTCACTGTCCGTGCGGCTCGGCGGTGTCATATTGTCGCTCCCGGAACTACTTACGAGTACTCTTAAGTGCTTACGCTTTTCTTAATATGTAATCCCAAAGAAAAATAGGAATTTTGAACAAACGTTATATGCTTTACGCTTAAAAACTACAGTCTTTATTATGCTGTATCAAATATAATATGTATGCCCATGTAACCAATATAATAGTCATAGTGAAAATGATGTAATAAATAATCGAAATACTTGATGTTGTAGTGTATGCGAACTAAAGCCCCGGATCATTTCGGGTATAGGTATTATTATAAACTAGTCTTAAACATTTACGCCCGGGCGCCTGTCACGAGCAGATGTATTTTTAAGCTAAACTGCTAAAAAAATGAACTAAATGCATGATGCATGAGATCTGATAAGGGAACCTTCGTATTTCTCCTATAAAATCGAAAGTTTCAGTGTAGCTACGAATTTGGTGAACCAGTAAGAAATATATTCAGTGCCTAAAAGAACCTCTGGGAGATGAAAAAAAAAACCAAACAAAATGTGAAATTATTTAAGCATTTCAGAAATTACAAACTTTGATTAATCATAAGAGTTTATTTTTATTTTTCTTCGATTGTATTCTTTAGACAATTATCTATGCCAAATGTTTATACAGCCCTGTACATTTTTGAGAATTGATTAAACCAATGTACACCAGCTTTTTAACGTTATATGAGTCCCTTAATTATTATCATTATAGCGTAGCCTGGCGTCTGGGAGGCATGGCCCGTGGAAGGGTTTCAACATGCCTTGCACAATTTGATCCTTGCTAGCAACACATACACATGACTTGGTATAATAATTCAAATATTATTTTTGTGCAAATCAGATGACGACTGGTAGAGAAGTATGGAAAAAAAATACATGTTGCGCCGCCCCCAAATAAATTGGGATGAGGGCAGGAAAATGATGATTATTTTTGTGCAAATAAGGTTCGATGGTAAAAAACGAGTATTATAGCTCCAAAATGAATCGCATATTATATAAGAAGAAAAGACGACTGCTGATGGTGAGGAAGTTTTACCATTGTTCTTGTTTACTCTCAGAGGGTCTATATGAAAACATAATTCACCATAATAAAGGGCTCTATAATCAGAATACAATAAAAATACTTATAGTATTCAAATAGCAGATGATCATATAACTACTCGAATACTGACAACAAGGCACTGATTAAGCTTTGCTGAAATCATGATAGTGGATAACATTGTGAGGTCTAAATGCCATCATGGAATGTTATGTGCCTAATTGGCTAGCCTGGAACTAAAGTGGTATACAAAATTACATTCATTTACTTCAAACCAGACCACATACGGGACGCGAGCGAGTATTCGCGCCAGTTTGAGCAATACAAGTCAATTGACAATATCGGTGCAAGCGTATCTCATCCCGCATCCGGCATTCCGGACGGGCAGTGGCGGACTAACAGGGGGGCGGAAGGGGCGGCCCGCCCAGGGCCTCCGGTCTTGGGGGGCCCCCAAATGCCTCCGCGTTCCCCTGATAAAATCCTAAACTAGACTTAAAAAATGTGCTTAGTACCTACATAATTTCATCAAGATCAAAACACTACAGCCATCTAGACTTTTTACGTGGTACTAATATTCTTTTAACTTTGCTGAACGCGTCCAATATGCTGGGAGAATTCCCGTCTTTGTAGCGGGTACTTCCCCATGAATCCCTGAATGAATGAAGTGCAAATAATTCACTACAGTACATTGGTCCTTATTTTATTTGTAGTGCACGTTTATTAGGGATGTAGGTATGTACTTGTTCTTATCGTGAGACTCAACATGGCAAAGTCTCTGTACATTTGTATATCTATATCGTCAAATCAATAATGAGGCTTAATTTAGCTATCTTTTATAAAAGTTTCTTATTTATCTCATTATTATTATTGAAAAGGATTCAACCATCTGGCTCTCAGAAAAGGAAGCTAAAAAAACGAAGACTGAAGAGGCAAAATCGCTTGCTGGATCTTTATCCAATTACTTTTCGAATTCTGAAGAGAAGAAAAGTGGCGTTGCCGACGAAGTTAACGAAATAAACATAAACACTTATTTATACATACAAATGTGAACTAAATAAAAAGCTTGTAAAACTACATTTTTTTTAAAGCTGGGGGGCCTCTCTCAGCTTTGCCGCCCCGGGCCTCTGACGGGCTTAGTCCGCCACTGCGGACGGGGTTCGCCTCAGTGTGGTGCATCGATCACTAATAAAGAACTAGATACCCAATGCCATGCAAAAGTTCTCATAAAACGTCGCCAATTGTATTTACCTAATTCTAGTTGAAATAAATATACGTTAATGTAAAGCCTCCATTTTCTTGAGCTAAGTACCTACACTTTAACTTTTTCTTAGCCGTGGGTCGCCTTAACGTTCTAGTTGTAGCCGAATCCGCCATCTTGCATTCAGCTGTACACCATTGCCGACTACAGCTCATTGCTACGGAACAAATGAGTGGTTACATAAGCATAAGCAAAACACAAGTTATTTTAATATTTTATTAAAAACTGTAAAAATATATCATTATTATCTATCACTATCATATTTGGGAAAACCCACATACTGGCTGAGGTTATCCGGGATCACCCAGTGTCACAGTTCTGTGTCGCAGATATTATGCAACAATTTATTAATCTATACAAAATTATCTGTTATTTAAAATACCTACACATTTATATTTTTAGGCATTAAGTTATTAATTTTAAAAGAAACACTTCTCACGTTATTTAATTTTGAAAGGAGGACCGGACAAATGGTCTCTTCGACCAATAATATCTAACAACCATACATTTGTCATTGATGGCATTTTAATATCGAGCAATGGCGGTTTATTTCAAATCGCTGTGTGAAAAAAGATGGCAATATTTTGTAAGACGTACCTGTATGGTATACTCGTATTCCAAAACCCTAACCTCACTTTTTGCTTGTATTGAATGAGGAAGCTGGGATGACGTCACTCCAGCTAACACACTAAACGACTCATATTAACGAAGTTTTTGTGGCAGCTAAATAAAATTAAGACCGGGAACTTTGATTGCAGCTATTATGCCTTAAATATTGGCATAGGTAGAATTGTTCTATCACATATGAGGAATCTGGAGTTATGCACATAGGTCAGTCATCAGGTAAAATGAACAGGACTCGTTGAGACAGATCTAATGAGCCCACACTCGAGGGGTTTAGTAGTAGCAATTCAAGGGTTCCGTTATCTGGCGTCCAGCAATGCTATTCTGTAAATATATAACCGTGAAAACTTAGGTGAAGTGAGTTGTCACAGAATAGACGAGCAGGTCAACTCGATGGTAGGTATCATGTTATTGGATATTATCATCGCAACGACTAGAAATGACTACTAATCCAAGGGTTCCATTATCTAGCGTCCATATCAGTGCAAACAAACATTGCCATAACTTTTTTCACACAGCGATTTGAAACAAGCTGCTGCTATCTAAAGACATTAATGTGTGGATGTGTTATTGCTGCTAGGACCAGCTTCCATGCATTTTTGCCGATTCTCCTTAAATACTTGATCAGCCTTTTGAGCATGCCAAATAAATTAAAAAGTTAACGTCTTCTAACTAGCAAATTATTATTATTTATGGAAAATAATACATTTGCACTGGGACGTAAAATAATTCTGTAGGCCTACTTACGAAACGAAAATACTGTCAAAGCATAACACTAAACACAGGTTGTGCTGTGACTTTAATATAGGTACATTTAAAAACATGGTCACATATTTCTACAATAAGATAGACTTAAAAATAGATTATAAAGTAAAGAGGCAGACAGTGTCCGTGTTATCAGTTCTTCAGCGACAGAAACCTGCCGTGTTGAGGTGCAAATTTTACATCAGATCGCCCAACGAGAGCCTCTTGGCATATCGAGGTCGAAGCTCTTGGTTTAGCCATAAGTTCTAATTATTCAAATAACATACAGTCAACAAGTAGGTACCTACATAATTATTTAAAGACAAGGGAGAACAATACTAATTTTATTGTAAAATACTACATAATTACCTACTTTCTACAATAATACCTTTTTATCCCAACATAGCACCTTTTTATAACAATATTACAAATAAGTGGGTAACATAATATTATAACTAAATAATTAAATGTGTTTATTAAAAGTTATTAGCCTTACCCTCATTAACATATAAAGCCGATTTCAGACCATTCGGTAGGCGAGTGAAAGATGCCGACTACCGAAATACAACGTTGTTTGATCGGTTCATCAATTAATTCATTTTCGGTTTAGACGTTTTGAGTGAAAGATGCCGAATTAAAGGCAAAAATGAACAAAAAGTGAAGCGTCTGATATTGGATTTACAGTCCTTGCGGGTTTCAGTCCGTCCCGACCGTACCGGTTTTGCGATCGTGTACTCACGCTAAGAAATAAGGCTATTCCCTGAGAGCCTTATTTCTTAGCGTGAGTCCGGAAGCTGGACATGTGTGAAAAAGTTCATACGAAACTGATCATTTTCATAATTTCCATGTAGGTACTGCTGATTACAATTAACCTTGCCGAAGTGTCACACAATCTGCATTAGTTCCATACAAAAATTGTTTTCAAGCACTGTTTGCTGAATTAATTGATTAAAAAACATGTTTAAGTATATACCGACTGGTTACCCGTTGGGTCTCTTAAAGCCGGTGGCAGTGTAACCGTTTGGGTAGCAACGGTTGTTTCACTTACGTTTCTGCTATATATTTCTGCGCAAGTCTTCCCTCTGTAATGGTTGTCATGATCATAGGTGGACCACTGTTGTATTGCCCTGTACAGATTGGTGCCTGGACTAAGCGACGACTGGACGTCCTTCGCTCCGAGGACGTGGTAATCTTTTCGCAGGTAGCCGAGCTCGACTCCTTTTTCGAGCAACATAGTGGCCCTCAACAGCTGCAACGGTGTCACTTTTGAATAAGATGGTAATCCTTCGCGGTAATCACCTGCAATGATGTGCAATATACATAAATAACTTCCGTCAGTCTGTTCAATCAGTTAAGTTGGTCTCGTGGTTGCAAGTGCTTCGATCGATTGCAAATCGATCGACCTGGGATCGATGGCAAATCGAAGTGGTTCGATTTGCAATTGATCCCAGGTCGGGCAGTGTTATTGGGTTTTTGTTTTTCCACCAGGAATTTGTCATTAGCAGCTCGGTAGTCTGGATTTGTGCCCGGGTCATGGCAATAGGTTCGCTCGCCCCCTATTACATAACTGGCGAAATGTGGGTTTAGGTAGGTACCAGCCGGTCGATTCTGTAAAATATTCACCGTGAAAACTTGCTAAGAATTGAAACTATTGACAGCTCACTCCACGCTCACTTCACCAAGTTTTCACGGTGAGATGGTTACAGAATCGCACTGCAGCCGGTCGATTCTGTAAAAATCTCACCGTGAAAACTTAGGTGAAGTAAGTTTGTTTTTGCTAGGAATTGACACTATTGACAGCTCACTACACGCGAAGTAAGTTTGTTTTTGCTAGGAATTGACACTATTGACAGCTCACTCCCACGCTCACTTTACCTAAGTTTTCACGGTGAGATTTTTACAGAATAGCACCGCAGGTCTGCTACCTAGGTACGCCATACTCGTCGTACATTACCTATACAAACCCACCTCCTAGGTTAGGCACATCTAACATGTTTTAAAAGGTGGAATAGGTACTTAAGTTTTGATAGATACTTACCTACTCTATAAATTTCGACCATTCAAACGAATAAAATTAGTTTTCAAAATTAATTATTCGGTTTTTTATCGCACGTCTCGTCCGCTTGAAATGAACAGTACAAAAATATTGTTTCTGATTAAACGCTCCCCAACATACTATCATAGTAACTTTAACATTCCAATGCTAACTACCTACGTCGAATGGAATAGTGTCGCTGGAAGAACGTTTTCTCAGCTGTAAGCGTTTTTGACGAATATCTCGAAAAACGTGACCGTCAAGATGGAGGGACCAAGTCTTGGATTTCAAATCAGCCTACATAAAAATTTAATAGGTACTATAAATTTACTACTATTTGCTACCTTTGCAATATTTTAGCTATATCAATGTAGGTATTAATTATTACGCAGTTCTACCTTTACAATATTTTTAGCTATATCAATGTAGGTATTAATTATTACACAGTTATTTAACAAAATCTTTGGTCCCTCCATTTTAACGTCAAAATGGAGGGACCATTATACGGATATGGATAGGCTGGTCGGAGGAGTATCCTACTTAATTCTACTTTAGGAATATGTAATTTTTTTATCTCTAACAATGAATCGTTTGAGAAATATTGACCATAAATGTTGGTCTGATTCAACAATTTGGTCAGGCATGCTAATGGATAGTTTTTTCTTGATTTTCGAAGAGTTCATACTTAGTATAAATATTTGCTACCTTTAGATTATGCAAATGATTTGCGTGATCTTAAAATAAGTACTAATTGTATCTTAAAATAAGGACTAATTATTTATTATACTTATTTGTACTGGTCAAAGACTTTCGTCTTGAGACACTGCGGTATGTGGGACGAGAAGATATTGCGTACCTTCCCGAACGCTGCCCAGCCGAGTCGGATTCGACGAGAGAATAAGTGCAGTGGGCAGGGCACATTGGTCGCAGAACAGATGGCCGATGGGGCCGAAAGGTTCTGGAGTCGCGGCGTACCGGAAGACGTAGCGTTGGAAAGCCTCCCACAAGGTGGACCGACGACCTAGTGAAGGCCGCAGGAACCAGTTGGATGCGAGAAGCACAGAACCAGTCGAAGTGGAGGTGCTTGGGGGAGGCCTATGTCCAGCAGTGGACGTCTTTCGGCTGAAATGATGATGATGACTTATTTGTATACAAGATGTTAGTAATTGAAATAACTGTATAGTAATCCAAAAGGGTAATTGAACTCGTTATTATGAACAACATTTACAATGGAACCAAAGCAAAATGTGCGAAAAAAAATCAGCGGTTCCAAACATTTTTTAACCGATTTCAAATAGGAGGAGGTTCTCAATTCCACTGTATTTTACTTTTTTATCTGTAAACTACAGAATATAAAAAAATAAAACAATATTTGCTGCACATTGATGTTGATACCTATAAGGAGGCGCCCATTGTCCCACTGGTCATGCCCTTTCAGTTTTCTATGACTGAGGGAAGTACTTTAGAGGTTTTATTTTATACTAGCTGCGCCCCGCGGTTTCACCCGCATAAGTGACGATCCCGTGGGAATATCGGGATAAAAAGCAGCCTATATGTTAATCCAGGGTGTCGGCTACCTCTATACAAAATTTATCAAAATTGGTCCAGCCGTTTGACCGTGAAAAAGTAACAAACATATAAACACACACAAACTTTCGCCTTTATAATATAAGTTTGATAAAGACTATATATGTGAGTTCGAGGGAGGAAGGTTACAGATTCCTTAATTTTTTTGTTTATGTGCAATTTCTAGCCTGTATACCAAAATTCAGGTTTCTATTGTAGGACTTCGGGAAGTGCCCTAGAGATTTTGATGTGTGAGTCAGCGACGAAATCTACGTATTTTAGGTATAATTTAAATCCAAAACATATAAGCGGGACTCATGAAACTTGAAAAACATCTGATAATTACATTTTATCCTGAGAATTTGAGCTCTCTAGCATTATCCACGCCGAAGCTATGAGGGTATGAAAATACGAAGACACGCTTCGAGAAAAGGTAGGTAGTGCGCCTGCCTTTTGTTTTTGGCTCGTGGCTTGGCGGGGCGGGGGTACTACCACCTCAGTCCAAATCACCTGCACGTGGGTGTCCATTTCGTTTTTGGTACACCCTGCTAAAAACGCACTAGCCAGCGGGCAAACCAGAAATGGCTACCTATGTGATTGCTTCACAAAATACATATTAATAACTGAGTTTTCTGTTTAGTATTAATTTTCGAGGAATCTGAAGGTAGCAAATTAATATCAAACATTAATACTTCACTTCGAAAATGGCGCGTAAATCAGCGGTTCCATACCTTTATTTTCACATGGCATGGACATGGAGGGACATCGCTCTGTGTAGCTTGAGTGTTACTGGTGCTGCGCGTCTGGCTTCGCCACCGCAATTTGTTAGCGAAACTGGGGCTGCGCGCGCCGCCGCGCCGCCCGGCTGCGGGGGCGCGCGTCGTGTCACACGCAGTGGCGTGCATTGCATATACACGTATAGGCATTTAAGCAGTGCTTATCTTGATAAATCGCCTGTCAATTACGTTTTAATGTGTGTGCCCCACAATTAAGAAACTGACTATAACAAAACACAAAATCTTCATACAAACACGCGCAGGCAGTCGCTAGACGGGCTACTCGGCTCCCGTACTATTCGCACATTGTGATTGGTCTTTATTCGTTCAAGTTAATACGACGAAATTAAAAATACGTACGTCTCACGCGTAATACTTTCGACCTTCGCAATTTATCACCCTAAAGTAGGCTTGCCTACTCAAATATCCTACCGAGTATGAATGTTAAAATCGTAATTGGTAATCCGTGCGTAATTTGGCCGTGCGAAGAAAGGGATGGATATTAAGGTCGCCGATAGTGAGGTAAAAATGAAAATCCAAGATGGCGGCTGTAATTTTTTTTTTAATCATGGGTGTCGTGTTTGTGGTTTTCAAGGGCGCTAAAGCCGATAGTAAGGTCAAAATGAAAATCCAAGATGGCGGCTGTTTTTCTTTGTTAATAGAAAGGTACTTTTGTTTTATGTTTCTGATTAGTGACCGCGTACTCTGCCTAGACTAGACCCGGCCTAGTGCCTGCCTACCTGTTCTGAAACCCAATGCACACCACTGGCCCCACGACAACGCTACTGGAGCCATCCTCTAGGAGTAACCTGAACAAGTTTGCCCCTTGTCACGCGCCATAAGATTGTTGAATATTATTTCAAATGAGGTAGATATGTTTCACTGCAGCCTGATGAAGTTCACAGAACAGTTGCAGGAGGAGTAGCATTGAAGTGCATTGCAAATGTTGAGAAGTGTTTTTAATTGTATTTTTAATGGTACTTTTAAGTGTATTTATTCTATTTGTATTTTTAATTATATTTTTAGGTACCTACTCAATGTAAGTTAGATGTAGGTATGTTTGTTTTTGTGCTAGTAGGTGACATTGCATTGGCGTTATAGCTGTTATTTATGTTTGATATTTCTCAAACGACTCATGTTAGAGATAAACAAATTACATATTTCTAAAGTAGAATTAAGGTATTGTAATACTATATAGGTAGGATAGGTAGATTTACAATAGGT
The DNA here is from genome assembly GCA_963855955.1 of Luperina nickerlii. NCBI lineage: Eukaryota > Metazoa > Arthropoda > Insecta > Lepidoptera > Noctuidae > Luperina > Luperina nickerlii. The sequence goes on from OY979662.1 coordinate 9,809,289, forward strand.
ATTCAACTTTTATGTAAGCTGATTTGAAATCCAACACTTGGTCCCTTCATCTTGACGGTAACCGAAAAACGGTTGAATACCTACCTAGACAAATGATTGCAAATTATTTTCTGATTATCAATAATAATATTATTAATAATTATTAATAATGCTTTTATTTTTTATTTGATGCACCTTCCTACCAGGTACAAACAATAAAACATCTCAATCATCAAATTTACTTAGTCTTTTCCCAACTATGTTGGGGAAAGTCTAAAGGCTCCTGCAAACAGGCGCGACGTGGGACACGATTCCTTCGCGACACAAAGGCACCGCTCATTGCGCGACTTGCGGCGCCTTTGTGTCGCGCGCGATTTTCGCGTGTCGTGCTTGTTTGATGGAACCTTATGTAGATTGATGATACTTACCTAACGGTGAGGTACCTACACTGGAAGTCAATTCCAGTATACCTAACCGGTAGGTAAGTACAACCCATAACGACGTTCAGCTATCCACGGATGACAGCCAGGATCAACGGCATGACGTGCTTTCCGAGACACGGAGGAGTCTTGTTAGGTACCTATGAAAAGATTTCACCCATCCACGGACCAACCCTGGCAAGCACAAATTACTAAACTCAAATCAATAAATTAGTAAGTATTGGGTACTCGTTTACTATATAGGTACTTTAACAACAAAGTAGGCTTACCTATAAATGCTATGCCAAGGGTACAGAGATTGTATCCTTGCGTGTGAGCACCAACCCTTTTCCAGCCTCGTCCCTCGTAGACTCTTCCTTCGTTTCCGATCAAGAAGTTGTAGCTAGGAAGTGAAGAGAAATCAAGTTACTTCATTATGAAACAAACATTATTAATTAAAATGGTATTTCTTTGCTTGTTACAGAAACCCTTCGGTTAGCCCTCTAAGAGTTTTCGCTAGGGTTTCTGCAAAGGGTTTTTAAAAAACACTATAGGGCTACAAATCGTAATTGTTTTTGGGTTACACCGAACAGATTTTATCTGACCCAACCTACGGACTGGGGGCCGATTCTACTAATTTGCAACGTTACATGTGCAATTGTGTTTTAACAACAGTTCGATTTCGATCGCCGTTCGATATTTACTTATAAAGTCATTCTACTATTACTCGTTACCCCTTCGTACATCGTCAACGGGTTAGTAAATCCCTTCAAACCATACATTTATTGCATAAAGGTAACCTCATTCGATGAACATGTTAGTAAACCCATTCTAACACCTTTAGGTATGCCATGAACGGGTAGTAGTAAACCCAATGAAAACCCTTTCCCTTGAAATGTTTTTTTTGTTATAAGAATTCCCTCAAAAGTGTTTCAATGAATTATCCCTTGAATCGGTTACCAGAATGATAAGGCTAATTCAATCAAAGTATTAGGGTTAAAGTATTCGTAGTAGTAGTAGGTATTAGTAGTATTAAGTATTAGGCTTAGGGCTAGTATTAGGGTTGAAAGACTTTGTAAAATCCCTTGACGAGCAAGTAGGTAATCCTACATGCTCGACAAGGGAACCGAATGAACGGCTTAACTCTCAAACGGGATTTTTCTGTCTCTGGTTTGTAATCTATGCTACGAGTAACAGATTATGCACAAGACCCAATTTGAATAATACTGAAATCATATCGCTGACTGCAATTTTTTAAGTAATTGTAGGTTGTACAAAAACAATGGGTTGTCTGTAGCTGAGCTGTAGGGTGTCGTAAAATTTGAAGGGGACTAGGGGAACTATCCTTACCTATGTCTAGACTAATTTAAGGGTTTCGCCGCTTTGCTGAAGTCTCCTTTTGGATCATTGTATTTCATGAAGTTACGAGAAATATAATAAATTCCATAAATTGTAGGAGTTTACTTACGGAAGATCGTATCCATAACTTGAGACGAAGTAAGATTGGAGATTTCTTAGTTCAGCAGCGCAATTCTTAAATAGATTGCACTCCGCACTGACCGTGTGAGCGACGATGACCAGTTTCAGGGGTGTGAATTCAGTCACTTCATCTTGGTTGAGGAATTCTGGAGCTAGCCACATGTCCCGAGTAATGTACCACTCGTGGGGAGCTGTGCGGGAAAATAACAAACATTAGCACATTAACAAGAATATATAGGTTGGTAGGTACAGGTACATATCATGCGCACATAATCATCGGTTTTTGCCGGTCATTTATTATTTTTCAAGGAAGCATTTAAAAAGCTATACGTCGAAGTTCTCAATTTTATTCTAAAGAAGGGTAGGTACTGACCGGCGTTACGGGGCGTAGGTATCTAATGTAACATGTTACAAAGCGAGCATTCATGCAAGCAGTACGGGGAAACAAGCGAGCAACGAACCATTTGCGAATTTTTGCCTTTGAAGACGACCCTATAGTCAGTAGGTTGATATTCTATAAAGCCGCAGAGGTCGTCGCAGTGGTGTTAAAATGTTTTATTTATGTATTTAATAAATAACACCAGCACATAATGTCCTAACAATAAGTAAAGTATTTAAGAAAGGACTGCTAATGTATACCCAAATTTTAGGTTTAACATAACATTTCAATAAAAAAATACCTACATTGAACAAAAGCTGCTTATAAACTAGGAGTAAAATTTAAACAAAGTGTTCCTAACCTACTGGTAGTAAGTACATATGAGTCATTCCGGTCTGATCCATATACCTACCTACCTAAATGAAGAAGTAGCAACAAAAGTTTCCTTACCTACGTCCACGACGGATTCGGCAGTCTTCTTGGCTATGACGGTAAAGTAAACAATTAAAACGATGCACACTAAGAGGACCAATATTGCGGCCGCGCACGACAGTCTCTCTGCCCTCGTGGTACTTTTCGCTATGTCCCACAGGTATCGAGGAAGAGGTAGGTCTGAAATGGAAAGGTAAGTTGCTACAGGTTTTGAATACCATTTGGAATTTTAATTTCATCTTTATATTTCAAGGAACGGAATAAGTTTTTAAAATTTAAAAAATTACCTATTGTGTTTGTGTAATTCTAGAAAATTAGGAAAGAGAAAATACGTACGGTGTGTAATATGGGTGTACCTAGTAGGTATACTTTTTTTGAAGTGAAAACTTCTTCAGCATCGTTGTGACTTGAAATTTTATGAAACGAAAAAGCGACAGTAAAAAGAGACATATAAGATTTAACGTGAGAGAAAATGAGACAGAAAGCATTATACCTATAGTGTTTTTGAGTGTTTTGAGTGTTTTTGAGTGTTTTTGAATGTTTTTGAGTGTTATTTTTTTTTGTAGGGTTAAACCTTCAAAGGCAGTGACGTCCGGGGAGGGAGGTCGGGGAATGTGGGATTTTTACCTCACTAAAACCACCCCGGTGAGGCGTTGATCACCGTCAAGTTTAATTGAAATAACTGAAAACCTTTTAAAGGGTCATTGTAGCAGCAGTAGCATAGTAAAAGTGGTCCATACCGAAGAATATATGTGGTCGTCCAAATCAAAAGGGACCTTATGGCGGTAACTAGGTTCCGAGATATTAATAAATTTGTAAAATACCAAAAAAAATCGTTTTTTTATTAACTGTATTTTTAAAAAGATGATTGTATTTACTACATGTAGATGTGTTCAACTTTTAAAAATTGAATTTAAAAAAGTTTTGTATTCATCTAAAGTTTAGTAAAAAAGGAACCTTATCGCGGCAAGACCTAACAAATCGTTTTTCTTGTAATTCAAACCATATATTATATCGACATTTTAATATGTTCCCACAACAAACAAGTTTATGCAAGGATTGTAAGAATTTCCATTAGTAATAATCATAGTCAATCAAAGTATACCATCAGTTACATAACTTCACACTAAAACATAACTTTTTTGTACGTCATACTTAAATTGCGATTTTCTCGAAACTTACAATTTCGATCAGTGAACTTCAAAAATTCGTAAAAAAATAACAGTAGTGGTTAGAAGGTTGGTTCTTGGGTCTATAGTTCGGTACATTTATGTAGTTTTCAGCTCTGTAGATAACTCATTTCCGCCATAAGGTCCCTTTTGATTTGGACGACCACATATTAAGTTATCAGCTGTTTTAATAACACCTTGTTTAAGTAATTAAGACTGTAGTCTTTCTTATCCTGTAGTGTCTTTTGCAAGTTGAAACTATTCTTCCTTCTGGTGAGAATTTATTTGATGGATGTTTGCCGGATGTCTACACAATCTACACATACCTATACGAGTCCCACTACACATAATATAGTAAAATAAACGTCGCTTGATAATGTAGCTAAGTTCTACTGAAATGGAATGGAGCTGTAAGCTCCATTCCATTTCAGTAGAACTTAGCTTTCTAGCTCCGTAGGAGCTAGAAATTATATAGCCTACCTACAAGAAAACTTGCTACATTATGTAAGTAGGTACCTAGTAGATATACGAGTATTCAATGAATAGGCAAATGAGAATATAAGCTTATAACCTTCTTCCTTCTGTATATAGGTGTAGGTAGGCAGGTACCTACTTGATTTTTAGGGTTCCATACCCAAATGGTAAAACGGAACCCTTATGGTGAGACTCAGTCTGTCTGTCTGTCACAGCTGAATATCTCAAGAACTACTAATGCTAAACTTGAAATTTGGAATAGTTTTAAATGAACTTTGCCCAACTATTTTGCAAATAAAAAAGAAATAAAAATATGTATTTTTTTATTGCAACAGGGACTGAAAGGGGGTCTGAAAAATTCGAAGTGGGGCTACTAGGGCATGGGGTGTCATATGAAAGAGCGCAGTTTCCACATTCTCAAACAACTTTTCTTTTTTTTAGGCCGGATAGTTTTCGACTTTTGATGAGAAATGTATAAAAAAATACCGTTCCCCCCTTATCTCCGAAGTTTGCAAAGAGAAAAATCTGAAATAATTCTATATAATAGACGTTTATGTAAAGATTACAGGAAAATAAAAAGATGTCTCTAAATAGCACACTTTTTCAGAAATCATCAACAAAAGTTAAACTAGCTCCGCTATCGGTCAAGAGATGGCGCTGACCTAAAACTGCAATATTCTACACCGCAGTGCGCAGTGTTAAAATTCTCTAACGAATATAGGCCTCGCCGATAAAAATTTAAAAACATGATGGTACGGAACCCTCTTGCCCGGTTTTTGTATCTCATTTCACTCGTGCAAAGCTATGGCGAAATTGATTAGGCACAGAATTAAGGGTCTATTACACAACGCGGCATCAAGCTGTCTCACTAAGACTTGTCTTAAAGTCTACAAGACAAGCTCCGACCGAATAGGCTTACTCTTATTTAACTCCACTAGTTAACAGACAGTCGGACAGTCACAAAGAGTGGATGAAATGGCAGCAGGTTACGGAAACAATCTGCGCTGCGACTCCCGTATTTTCCAAGCCGTAAATCAAATTGCGTGCAGCTGAGATCCTAAGATATTTCAGAAAGTAACCGGTGACCGAAAGTTGTGTCGCAAACGGTTGTCATGCATGGTACAGGCATGGAGATATTAAGATGTTTTATAAACTAGCGCCGGTGACTAAGAAGAAGTCAGTAGTGTGGCCTGTGGCAAAAGGCCTGTCATGGTATGGCCATGTGATGCGGAGAAATGGGAACATGTCATGGGGAACTTTATCTACATTTAGGTACATTCAATGTAGATTATAATTACGTGGTAAATAACAGCCGCACAGTTCAATCGATCAAGATTACGCTACTCTTGCCCCGGTCGGTTCGTGAATGGGTGAGAGCCCCCCCGTGCTTCGGAAAGCACGTGAAGCCGTTGGTCCCGGCTGTAATTCGAGATCTTTGAAGAAGTCCGAAAGTCTGACAACCAGTCTTACCAAAGAAGGGGTATTACCCATTTACTGAGCTGTGGAAGTGAAATAGGCCCAGTATTTTACATGGAACGATCCATGTAAAATACTGGTATAGCTGCATTCGGTTAGACTGGAAGCTAAACCAACCCCAATGTAGTTGGGGTTCGTGGTGCGTGTTCCGACACATCATCTCGAGAAGTTCCTCAAGGAAGAGTTCTGGCCGAAGGGTATATTGTGCACCGCCGATTTCGTGGCTGGCTACATGACAACAGTCACCGAAACTCGACGCAGACACTCGTGTGCGTTAGTTTTTAGTGTAATTATAATGTTGTATGTATATATAGTATTTTTAAGTTATATTAATATTGTATTGTATGTGTTTATATGGGCCTTGATGACTGAAATAAATGGATAAATAAATAAAAGGCAAGGTATGTAGATAATGTAAAGATTATAAGAGTAGTTATCAACCAAGCTGGAAGAAGACCAACGAAACGATGGATGGATTGTGCTAAAGTGGTGTGGAAGAAAAAGGCATGCTGTGGGTCCGATTTAATTGTGATAAGACCTACGCCAAGAGGATAGATGATGACGACATAAGTAGGACTGAAGAACCTAATGGGAATTTAAGTAAGTCCCCAATCGTATTTTTTTTTTAGGTTATCTGTTGTGTGTAGGTAATTACATAGAGACCTACCTACCTATGTTTCAGGCACAATCATGATTAGGTATAGCAAAATGTACCTAACTATTACTATGTAGGTACATAGGTTTCTGAAAAACCCGTAGAAACTTTACCCATTCTCTGTCCCACGAACCACATATTATTCAGGTTGATTAACTATTGTGTCTACTTTGTGGACAGTGAGAGTGTTAAAAAGGAAGTTCACAAAAAAACATGATGTCAGTAAAATCAATTTAATACGAAATCGTTGACAACTCATTCAAATAAAACAAGAACTCAGAACTTTAAAATTATAATTATTTTTGCATAGTCGTTTTCATATCACTAAAAAATATTATAGTCTTATCTATCGTCATACGCCTAATTGATCAACATTACTGTACCGGCTCACGGACTACTCGCATCTGCCACTAGTGGTCACTGTTGTCCGTCACTTTTCATTTGTTTAGCGGCTGTGGTCAGTGGTACTGGTGGCTTTGCTAATGGCTGCTCAAAGCGGCCACTTGCTAATTAATACCTACTTATCCTGCGTTCGCGACTTAGTTTCCAAGCATGTAAACAACAATGTGTACATAAAGCTCCATCGGCGGTAAAACATCAAACCTTTTGATGACCATTTCAATAGTACTCACAGCCATTATGTCAACTGAATTTGCACTGGTGTAAACTTGTAAAGTTTATGTAGGTATATGTTTGAGTGGAACTAATATCAATTTGGAAACAAGGATTTGATTATTGAATGTACATGAAAAGTGGCTATAGACGCGAGTGGCCCGTGTTCGGATACATTACACTGTTCGAACAATAATTTGCACCATTTGTAATGCCTATCACTAGACTAATAAAGGTCTATCCACATATTGGGGCCGGCCCCGGGACGTGGACGGACCGAGCTCCGTCAGAAATGTCAGTGTACCTATACATCCATACCAATATTATAAATTTGAAAGTAACTCTGTATGTCGGTCTATCTGTCTGTATGTTATCTTTTCACGCCTAAACCACTGAACGGATTTCGATAAAATTTGGCAGAGAGTTAGATTGCATCCCAGGGAAGGACATAGGATAGTTTTTATCCCGATATTTCTACGGGATCGACTCTGTTGCGGGTAAAACCGCCGGCGGCATAGCTTCAATGCCTGCCTTGTTTGTGCCACGGCCCTGATATTATCTGTGGATAGTTCGTGTCTGTCGGATTGCCGGCAGGTATTGAAGTGTGGTAGGTACGGGACGGTCCTGCATAATAATTATATCCGGCTTGCCAAAATTTTGAGTACAGACGCCAGCACAACAAGATACCCGAAACTGTAAAATTTTCCAAATCAACTTTGAACCTTACATTTTAGCGATATAGTTGAAAGTCTTTAAAGAAATTTGACAGATTGTAGTAGCTTGATATGCTGGCGTATGTACATAGTCAAAACCGGATAATAGGTGCCTACCTGCTGGCTATCCGGCCGCGGCAGCCGAGACGCGTGGAAAAGGGACAACACGTAGGAGACACTACAATATACCAAGGAGGTACCTACCTACAGGATGTAAAAAGACCCATCATATAGCCGATACGTACCTACTCATTCTGTACAACAAACAAACTAAGTAACATTGACCCAAAATGATAGCTCTGGCAAATTACTTACTTTTATTTGTTAAAAATCGCGGTTTGCGGCAACGCGCAATGTTCATAACGCACGCAAAACATTATGCTTTTGGATGCATGCAACGGTACAGGGGTTCAGGGGATATTTAAAAAAATAGAAAACTTTAATCATTTAAAACTTGTTTTTGTGTAAATATCGCCGTAACCAGAAGGTTCACAGGTATAGCCCAGTACCAAAAATAAGTCACAATGACGAGGAGTAGGTACTTACTAGTGACTGTAGACTTCGTTAAGCGTCTTTTTACTGTCGTTATAGTAGGTACCCGGAAGAAAATATGGCACATAATTATACATATATTTTTAGAAAGAGACTGTCGGCACGTCCTGTTTTAGAAAAATATATGAGAGTGGCAGACATGACTCTCGAAGCAGTCTAAGTATTTTTAGAAAGAGACTGTCGGCACGTCCTGTTTTAGAAAAATATATGAGAGTGGCAGACATGACTCTCGAAGCAGTCTAAGCAGAACTTTTTATAAGGCTGCGTACAGTACGTAAGCATTGACAGGTGGCTTATTTAGCGCCTAGAGCCTAGCAAGTCACCTTGCGAGTAGCGAAGTGAAACGAACGCTCTAGAATTTTCGCAAGCGGTCGCACTGCGTGCTTGGCACCTTCGCACTAGCGAAGTGAAACGAACGCTCTAGAATTTTCGCAAGCGGTCGCACTGGGCGCTTGGCACCTTCGCACTAGCGAAGTGAAACGAACGCTCTAGAATTTTCGCAACCGGTCGCACTGCGCGCTTGGCACCTTCGCACTAGCGAAGTGAAACGCACGCTCTAGAATTTTCGCAACCGGTCGCACTGCGCGTTCAGCACCTTCGCTAGTAGCCTAGCGTGTATCGAAGGATGTTCAGTTACTAGGCTCTAGGCGCTAAGCAAGTGCATACCTAAGGTATAGTTGTCGCGTTTTAACATTGCAATAGCGGTTATTACTACACATCGGTCAAATAATGAAAAAGAATGATGATTTCATGAAACAGTTATTCTTGGGACTTACGTGGTCTTAGAGAGTTGTGTTGATGACTTTAATGATTATAATTCTGTAAACACATATTTCTTACGGCCGCGATTCATATATTAATCAACGTACAAATTAATACTGACCAGCAAATTCCAAAAAACCTAAAAAAAATTGAATTTCACGGGCTACCCTGGCGCTTTCGCCTTAAGTTAGAGTTTTCTAGAAGAGCGCTCGCCGCCCCCGAAGCATCTGCAATTTACCAGCGAATCGCGTCACTGAAACGTTTCGATGTGTTTTCATTTTTTGACACCGTAAAGTCAAACCTGCTGCCATCACTTTCATGACAGCTGCTGCTAACATGGCAACCACCGTTCTTCTAGGAAACATCTACATCTTCTACCCCTTCGCATTATTTCAAAAATACCTATTTAATTTACTTGTCATAATTAGGCACAAGTGGTGCAAACAAAACAAACAGTGTTACTAGATCTACTAATATTTAACGGGAGATCAATAGTAAGCACAATAAAAATTGTTTTATGCATTTCAATTATCAGTCAATTGCAATACTTAATTGTGTTGTGACGCTTCAGGGTTCTGTTATCAGTTATAGTCTATCTATCACAAAGACCAATAAATATGTAAGTAGGTTTATGTACAGATACGTACACATACATAGGTACTATGTAGGTACCAACACGTATGTCGTTTCAAACTATCAGGTTTCGTATCAGTGTGAATGGCTAATACGAAGCTATGGTGTCCGTCACGAGAAGCATACATTTTGTAAATAAAGAACTTCTACTAAGTTACGTAGCGATAAATCAACTCAAAATAACATACGTATAATACGAAACTAACGAGCAATTTCACTTGGTCGGGTTATATTTTAGCAATATAAAGCGCTGTCGTCTAATGTTTTGTGGAACTGGAACGCCTCTGACTCATGGAACGTAAACGTTAGGGTCGCCATTTTGAAGTAAGTTCACGCTGACGCTGTCAATGCTGCAGAATTTTCGGAATCGTCTGACGACAGTAATTAGATGTGTGTGTTAACTTATGTTAACACCCCTATATAAAAATCATTACAAAACGTTTTTTTATGTATTTGATCCAAAGGTTGCGAAGCCCTGAATGTGTGTTTACAAAATTTATAGCTTCTCGTGACGGATACTTTAATTAATGTTAGAAAAGGTACGTTTAATTACTTTAGTAACCTACGTTTAATAACTTTAGTTAATTTAAAACTTTTTGATATTTAATGTAAACTAAATTGTTTGTAGAAAAAACTGGGTGGCAGGGACATTGACGCGCAGCCTGTTACCATGAATTCAATTTAAAAAAAATGCTGTTCTAACGTTTTGGCTTTGTAGGTACCAATTGCACTTTTGTTTGTAACAGCAGATTTTTTTATAACCGACGCTAAATTTCTGCGTTAAGGAAGAAATAATCGTGAGCTGTATTCCCGTCCCGGTTAGAGTTGCGCGTCGATGTCCCGCCTCCCTGTATACAACCTTCATAATGATGAGTAGGTACAATAAACCCTTTTCAGGTTTAGGTTAAACAAAAACTTTCTTTCCTTCTTAAGTTCAATCTATTTTAATTTGCAAAAGTACAAAAATTGTTATGACTGGTCCGAGTTCAGACAAAATAAAAAGTTAAGACATAGCGCTGCGAACATTATAGTGAAGCATGCAAAAACTAAACCTCCGCTCTGTGCATATAAGCTCACACGCACACATTTACAATCAAACTACACCTCACCATGTGCATATATGTTTACGAAACCGGCTTCACTTTATTGTTGATAGTCCTCTGTCTTGGTTTTTATTTGGTCTGAGGGTCTGAGTACCAAATTACATAAATTGAAAAATCACAGTACTTAAATATAGGTTAGTTACATGTAGATACCAACCTATCGGACCGGTATACAAAAATAGTGAGCATATCGGATTTAATCTAAATCCCTCAACGTATGAAATCCCAGCTCTTTAGGGCTTTAACAAAATGTAGCACGTCAGGTAGGTACATTTAGGAGAATTTGGCAGAATTTTCCTATACTTAATGCAAAATGAGCAATAAAGTTGAATGATCCCCATAAAGCAATCCATTTTATTCATGTTTACCTTCAATAATATAATTATTGTTCAGTACAAGATAATTTTAAAAGGGTCTTTCTAATCGCAATGATGTTTCATCGTGGAAAACAAAGTAGCTTAGTTTCTGGAAATTGATTTTTTCAGTTGTTTGCGTATTACTGTCAATAGCAGAGTAGATATTGGTATGTCGCTGTCTTTTAACTTAGTCTGAGCTTTAGTACAAGCTTTTAAGCCATGGGAATGCGGGTAAAGGCTCCTTCTAACAGGCACGACACGCGATAAAATCGCGCGTATTTGTATCCTGCTTATGCGTATGAAGTTCAAAAAAATCGGTTCATTCATTTCGAAAAACAAGGGCTTGAAAATTTGTATGAAATGCCGTATGGCGTAAACACTTTTAAGTTTTATAAGAAAAATGTTATCACATGGTGTCTTTTGGCTTGTACTTGCCTAAACTGGTCTATTGGCTAAAAATGTACCTCTTTACGCCTGGTACAGAAATACTATTGGACATTTATTGCTTCCTGAAAAAGGACCTGAACCACGTTGGGCACTATATGGCACAGATGGCACTACCCATTTCTTATTTAATATTTTCATTAACATAAATATATATTAAACAGTAAACAAAACTACTTTTATTATTTGTTTTTCTGATAGGCTTTCCATGCATTAAACTTTATTTGTGCGAAAGAAAAAGGGGCACGGTCCATATAAAATTAACCCACATCCTATAGCTACAGCAGTAACTAACTACAGAAGTAACTCAAAATAATGATAAAATTGAGTATGAAAAGATGGCATGCTTCCGAACGCCTTCCTTACAGTTTAACATATAAAAAATTTCTATGAAAATTCGTTCAGGGTTAGTAATAATATGTACCTACAGTAATATGACTACAATATTGAGAAATACTTGGCTCTCTTGACTTGACTTCAATTATCGAGTTTCATAATCGGGTTTTTTTCACTTGTTCGACCACCGAACATCGCACTAGTGAAAAATAAAACAGTATGTAGGTACAGTTGGAATTTAACATAGTCTACACTACTCTATCTGAGTCTACTTTATTCTATTTAACAATGATAACGATCAAACAATCAAGTTATAATTGTCACTAGTTTGATGTTCGGTGGTCGAACAAGTGAGAAAGCACCTCAATTGTTCTATGATGGAATTCAATAATTGAAGTCAAGTCAAGGTAGCCAAGTATTTTTAACATATTCATTGTAGATACTACTGCCCCTGAACGAATTTTCATAGCAATTTTTTTTTATATGTTCCTTTAAGCATGGTGTTTGGAAGTATGCCATCTTTTTATACCCATTTTTATATACCCATTTTTATAATGTTTTGTGATACTATTCTTTGCTGTAGGACGTAGGTGAATTTTGATCCTTCATCTTTCAGAAAAAAAATACCTATTTATTTTTGAAATGAGAATTACCTGTTTTTCCTAAAGTGCTTCGTTTAGCATTTCACTGAACACTAGCCTCAAATGAAATGCTACTTGCATGGGACTGGTCTGCTCAGAATTCATATTTATTTGTATGCATTTCTTACATTTTAGTGCATAATGTTTAATTATGCCAAGTATAATACAACTACCTGCCTACATACTTACATAGCAGTATTTTTATTTATACAAGTTGTTTCTATATTATAATTCTTTACTCATTTTCAGGTGAAATTTTGCTCTTGATTGCCTCTTTGATAGATTTCGAGACAGCAAAAAAAGTCATATCGCGCCTCTTTACAACAAATTGCATTAGAACACAGTAAAAAAAGAATCGAACTAAAACAATATGTTGAATAACGAGTAAAATAGTCGTCTTTCAACATCTAAAGTTTAAAACTGTTGAATCATTAACATACGAAGTCATGAAATGATCAAATGCACCACTCATTTTATTACCTACCTATCTAAGTTTCAAATACTTACTAAATGCTTATATTATAGTAAAGTCTCTATTTTTCTACATCTGTGTAGTCCGTCTCACTAAACACCAATTACATAATCACAGTCTTCTCAAACAAATGGTATGAAGCATACATTTTGTAAAACCGCCACTTAGGTATTCCATCCGACACATGCATCTGCGTTTGTCGAATTCCAGTGTTCGAAGTTGACCAATTGTCTCAGCAGGTTTATACCTGGAGGTTTAACTGCTCGTTGTACCTGGCAATGACCGTACATTGTGTAGTCTGGCCTCAGTACTTCTTTTGCCACCAGCGCTTCTAAAAGGACCTTCACATTGTCGAACTGAGCTTTTACCGGTACTGCGGTCATGTAGTCTCCGAGGAACATGATGCTTACACCCTTAAGGTTCCATGACTTCACCATCACCCCCACAACATTCGCTCCTCTGCCTTCGAATATAAGTCCGTTGCCGCCGACGAGGAAATTGGGGCCGATATCAGCCCAACCACGCCGTTGGTGTTCTGCTTGTATTTTCAACACGTTCTTTATACAAGCGTATCTTTCAGTGCAGTACTCCATTGCCGAATGGCCGATAAGTACATAGGATAACGGCACATCTAGATTGACTATCTCATATTCAGGCATTGCTTGCCAGTCACCGCGTCGCAGGTACCAGTCCGTCTTTAGATCTAGCCAAATCAAAATAATTATTGAGATTTTCCCGGAATAATAATACTTATAAATTGATGGTTTTGTTAGTAAAGTTAAGGTAAGTTAGTGGTTAAGATAACTTATTGTATAACATGTAAGAAGGTGAATTGGAGTAGGGATTGTAGTATGGGATTGTGTAGGTACTGGTCAAAAGCCGATCAGTGGCAGAAAAGAGATTTTTACCTAGATCTAGTCGGTACGCTTGTTTTGCCAAGGCAAAGTGGAAGATGAAGAATGTGAGTCCAGAAGCGACTACGAAGGCCCAGCACACGAACACCGCGATGCTACAGCGGAGCCGCTTGGAGTTCTGGGGCGAGACCAGCTCGAGGCCCAGTATGCGGCCTGAAACATGACCAATATCGCGGGGTTTAAGAAGTAGTGCGCGGTATAACTTAGTATGAGGGCTTAGATAAGTGAACGCCGGCGGCGCCGCCGACGAGTGATTCTAGCTTTAGCAGACATGCAGTTACAAGTCAACGATCCTAAAAAGAACTAGGTGCATGGATATTCTGAGATTTTTCGGACCATGACCACTCTCTTCCGTACCTAAGTATTAAAAACTGATTTCTTGTTTATAATAATTATAGCTAACTGCCGTCCGTCTGTGCTTTTTGAATTAAATGTAGTTGTAATTTTCTGCTTGGAAAATCTGAATATGGTACCAATGAAATAAAAATGGACTCGGCTCAAGTAAGTAGGTATCACAAATGTAAATCTTGTAACATACAAAATATCGCCTGAAACGAATTGAGAGACGAACATACCTCTATTTACTTAGGATACAGAATACTACTTAAGAAATAATACAACTACAATACTACTTACTACTTAGTTTTTAAGGAAACTAGGACTATAAAATTACGCATAAGTAGGTAGGTACAGTCAGCAACAAAAGTCGATTAACACTTCAGTTTTTTAATCTCAGTTATTGAGCTAAATATTTGTTCAGAATTGCATTGTACTTCTGCTGCTTACAAAATACTTGTTCAAAATTCAAATTAAATTTATTAATCTCAGTTATTACGGAGATTAAAAAAAACTGAAGTGTTAATCGACTTTTGTTGCTGACCGTACCAACTTATGAGTAATTTTCTTCATTTTTCTCATGACCATGACCATTTTTTGGTAGAAAATTCCAAAATAAATACGCGTTTCGGTTACATGTTTTCCTTTATTGTTTGTTAAAAAATCTGGCGTGCTCATGCTAGATTTTCTAACCGGCTAGTGTCAATTAAACTGGCAATATTTGTTTTAGAATGTGGCCTCAAACCTGCCGTCAGATTAGTTGGCAAATAACATTGCGGTATATGTCAGCTTACTTAAGCTAATTACCAAGGTTTTTAAGATTTTCGTGAGCTAAAAATCCACATATACTTTTCGGTGTGGCGCGGTATTTTTAACCGTGATTATAAGCGGAAAAAAATATGCCCGTGCATGGACCCAACCGCACTGTAGATAAACAAGAGTCTAAAGTGCAACAAGCTTATCTGGCCCAGTGGCTTTATATGGAACTAACAATCCGAAATCGATATAAAAACCATGACGAATTTCAGTTTTACGACGTATTTCAGTTCGTGGACGCCGACAGCGCATAATATGAGGTATATAAGAGGTAGTGAAATCACCATTCTATTTTACAAAAAGATCTATCTGCCTAACCTTTTCCCTATGTTGGGTCGTCTTTCAGTCTAACCGGATTCAGCTAAATAACAGTATTTTACATGGAGCGACTGCCTATCTGACCTCCACAAACTAGTTACTGGATAAAGGCTCGTACACACAGGCGCGATGCGACAAGCGACACAAAGGCACCGCAAGTCGCGCAACGAGCGGTGCCTTTGTGTCGCGTGTCGCGTCGCGCCTGTGTGTACGAGCCTTAACACGATACCCCTTGGAAACACTGGTTGTCAGGCTTTCGGAACTATTCAAAGATCGAATTACTGCCGGGATCAACTGCTTTATTTGCTTTCCGAGACACGGAGAAGTCTCGATATGTGACGGATGGGCCGTTCACAGACCGACCTCGGCTGCGTTTACCCTTCGATCTGGCTATTATTACTAATTAAGAAACCCGTAGGTACGGTTAGTAAGTATTATCGATTAATTCTTCATTCCTCACCACCAAAGGCATTAACTACACATTTATGTATTAGACATACTTCTATATATGTAGGTATGAAGCTGTTTCATGCTTAATTATTTTATGATGTCCTGTTTGCGGTAAAACAGCTATAAATAATATTATAAAATAAGTAGTAGATAAATTGAAAGACGTAGGTACTGTATGTATCTGAGTATATAATAGGTATTATAGTATCATTTACGTAGGAAATGAGGTATTATTATTAAGCCAGATTCAGGCCACTAGCAAAGCTATGAGAATTTTAATTATCCACTTAGCTTTTTCCTAACTTAGGTGAGGTATTTCGCTGTTAGATTGATCAGTCAATCTAACAGCGGAATACCTCACCTAAGTTTCGCTTCGTGGTTTCGTTTCGGTCGCTTTTCAGAAAGCGACTTATATAATACCTCCTCAGGTAGCAGTTGCAGAAGTCTGAGCTGATCTAATGCAGTACGCATTAGATCAGCTCAGACTTCTGCCAATCTATTCAGTAAAAACTATGAAAATATGAAGTGAGTTGTCAAATGAATGAAAGCTTACTTCACCAAGTTCTCACGCTGCGGTTCTTACAGAATAGACCGGTTTAATTTATTACAAGGACCCGTTACATTAAGATCAATGACAACGCGTCTTCGGGACGTGAATTCCGTATAAAAACTGGTTTATTACACGTATTATAATTTTATAACACCGATTTATATTAAAGATAGGTAAATAAATAAAAATGTCACATTGCCAAAATCAGAGCAAACTTGTACAAGGATCTTTTGGTCTTTAAATGACATTGTCCGGGTGGTCGTTGTTGGTAAAAATTAGACGATACTTCATCTGCCTAGCTTTTCAAAGTCAAAGCAATAATTTCAAATAGGCACATAAAAGGCACTTTTGAACGTCAGAAATTACAACAAATACTTAGAATAATTGATTCTAGTCGCCCAGTCCAAAAGGTAGTTTTCCCAACTATGTTGGGGTCGGCTTCCATCCTAACCGGATGCAGGTGGGTACCAGTATTTTACATGGAGCGACTGCCTATCTGACCTCCACAACCCAGTTACTGGGTAATACGAAACCCCTTGGTGAGACTGGTTATCAGACTTTCGGGGCTTCTGACGACCCACAAGCGCAACGACTGCCAAAATCCATGAATGACTGCCGGGACCAAAGGTTTAACGTGCTCTCCGAGCTACGGAAGAGTCTTGGTATGTGAAGATGGTCACCCATCCACGGACCAACCGCGGCAAGCGTAGCTTAACCTGATCGAACGTGCGGCTGTTATTACTTAGCCACAAGCCCCTAAAAATTAGACGATATTTGTGAAATTATATTTAAAAAAAAACAAGTTGTGGAGGTAGTTCCGATTTTTGCCAAAGGATACCTGCGGTGCTATTCTGTAAAAATCTCACCGTGAAAACTTACGTGAAGTGAGCGTGGAGTGAGCTGTCAATAGTGTCAATTCCTAGCAAAAAAAAACTCGTTTCACCTAAGTTTTCACGGTGAGATTTTTACACAATCAACCGGCTGTATACAGTTGTATGAGTTTGGTATGTATTAAGGTGAATGCTCAGTGGTAGACCGTGAAATTCAAATTTTGTGTGTCGAATTGCAGTGTGATGTGGAATTGAGAGCAAATAAATAAATTTTAAGCCGTTCTGGTATTAGGTAGTTTAGCCTTCAAATTACCTATTATCTATTTACTATAGCTGTGCCCGCATAGATAATATTTCTACTAAAATATAACTAGAGAACATACGTATTAATCAGTGAATCGATAAAAAACCACGAAAACCGAAATAGTTAATTTTTCAGAAGTAACTGGTTCTGGAATCTCGAGTATAAAGGGAACTACTTGATAAACGATTGATATAGTTTTTAACGTTAATGTGCAATTTAAATTAATAATCATCTAATAAAAAAAAAAAATATCACATCTATTCCAAAAGAGCTAGTGTATTCTTCGTAAACAGGAACTAAAATAGCTCTTTAATGCTCTTTTTAAGGACTAAAAGTGATTTGAATTTGGAATGTGGATATTGTTAGTAAAAGCTCCAATCACCAAAGAGATCAAGCACGAACATTGTATGAACAAGTAACAGGCTGTATGATAAAGTAAAATGCGCGAGGCAAATTAAAAAAAAAAGTTTGTGAAATAATAAAAAACGCGCGAATAGCATTCTGCTTTCGTTCGTAATTTCTTACTCAAATTAGGATTTTACTTAGTTTTATAAAAAATGAGTATGTCCACCTCAAGTAATTGTATGTAAAAAATAAACATAGGTACCTACTATTCTTATTCATAAGTTGCACTTGCGTATTTTTTTCATAGAGGGTGATAAAATGTGTCCACCTCACGAGCAACACTATTTTAAGCTCGAGTGACGTACTTTGAATCCTTCGCTCCGCTCTGGATTCAAAGTAACACTCTCGCCTTCAAAATAGTTGTTTGCTCCCTTGGCAAACTATTTTTTGTTAAATGTCTAGATATTTTACCATGCCTGGATTCCCCAAAGAGCTTGATAGTAGGAAAGTACTTTTAAGAATTTCATAATTATTACCTACATTATTCTAACGCAATAGGTACAGACGCCAGCACATCAAGCTACTACAATCTGTCAAATTTCTTTATTAGATTTTCTACTTAATCACTAAAGCATAAGGTTCAAAGCTGATTGGGAAGATTTGACAGTTTCGGGTAGCTAGACGTGCTGGCGTCTGTACATAAAATAAAAATAACTATATAATATACCTATATACAAAATTAATAATATATACATATATATTATACATAGCAGCGCCCCGCGGTTTCACCCGCATAAGTGTCTATCCCGTGGGAATACCGGGATAAAAACTATCCTATGTCCTTCCCCGGGATGCAATCTATCTCTCTGCCAAATTTTATCGAAATCCGTTCAGTGGTTTAGGTGTGACAAGGTAACATACAGACAGACAGACAGAGTTACTTTCGGTAAGCGATAAGGCCGCCCATTGTATATTTTTTGTGATAGCAAAATTTTTGTTATGTATTTTTGTGGTGTACAATAAAGTATATATAAATAAATAAATGCTTTTGAATTTATAATATTATTATGTATAATTAAACACCTAATTGAACACATCAAATAATTTATAATAATATTGAATTGCTTGAATTGCTACTTAGCCCTCTTTCTCTCTCCTAAATTTGCTGTGCCCGACAGGGTCCATATTCATCTTTTACTTTGTTATGTAACCATCTATGTAATACTGTCTTAAGTCATTGTCTTACTTAATGTTAATGTCAATAATTAACTTTTTTTTTATTTGAAATGGGTTTGCTCTTGGCTCTAGTCTAGGTCAGAGGTGACAGAGACAAAGTCTACGATGGAGTGAGCTTACCCAGAAGAAGCCCGTTCACTCTTACTTTAACTTAATTATTTAACATAACTTAATAAACATAATTTGTCTTAATGTCTTAACTTCATGTTAATACTGTCTTATCTTTTTATACTGTGGTGATATACATAAGGAATGCAATAAAGAATTGAGTATTAAGTATTGTATACCCGAAAATAAGACAAAACATTCAAACCCATTTGGAATAATCTGGTTATTTGTTGGAAACGCCGTTCGGCGACCGACGTCACGATCCTTGGCCCACGTGGTCGTTGCACCAGCAATCTAACATCGTCTCCTGTTCTTTGCTCGAATTGCTCGTCATCGCTCGCATTGTCGACTACACAAGACCGTAATTAAGAAATTTAGAGAAACTCAGTAGGATTTTAATTAAACTGCGGTCGATTGACGACGATACATCGATAGTAATCGCCTAAGATTATAAAAATTAAAAATTATTTAGTCAAACTATTCTGAGAATCAGCACTATTTGAATGTGCAACAAACTTGCCAGCTGTTGTGTCCTCGATATGTAGGTAGGTATTTCATCTCATAATATAGGACGTCTCAAAATGGTATGTCACAATATCATCAATATACCGCAGTCTAAGTGCACCCTTACCTTTATAGATTATTCAACAAAGCCCATTTATATTAAAAAGTTTACTCTGCTTATTTTAAAGTTTGTGTATAATATTTGTTTTGCCCGAGCTATTTATGTAAAATCGATTCGGCCCGGGCAATGTTGAGTTCTGCAACTCCTGCTTTCGTCTGGGTCAAAATGTATACCGTCAGGATCACGCAATCCCGAAGGATAACTCAGAGCTATTTTGAGACTAGCATGGAGTTCTATAAAGTTGTACAGGCTTATTGTTCTTTTAAAGCACGCAATGGATTTTGATGCGGATTTAATCATCATTTTAGAGAATTACTATAATAAAGGAATCTCGATGACCGAAGCAGGGGCGGATCACTAGTATGGTAATACGTAATAGAGTTTGATACCTACCTAATTATTTAAAGTTCCAGTGTTATTATAATCCCCGATATCCAAACAGATTTGTAAGTGTAGTGATTTAATTATTTGAGCTTAAATTCAATATTTTGTTTGCCATTAACTTTACAGAATCAATGTGATTATAGATAAATTATATAGAATGATAACCATGCCAAACATAATCGTTGATTAAGATTCTCTGTGTATTCCTTCGGTCGTCGATTGAGTTGTTTATTTATTTTACTTCAACAATATTGAGGCCCACTTGAAAGCAGCTTTTAATAATCAAGTTAAATTATTTCTCAATAACAAATATATTTATTGATCTTACAGTACAAGCCATAGGTAAATATAAAGCATACGCACCGTTACTGAACCAGACCATTATTCGAAGTTCAAAATTACGAGGGAAAACTTTCGGGTGCGTTCAGGAAAACGACACTATTAACTGACAATAAATCAATTTGAACGCGACTCTTTATAAGGAACTTTGGTGGCACATTATCACAAACAGATAATTTAGGTACTGTACCTTTAATGTGATAAACAAACTAGAAAGTAAAACTGACCCAGTGATAACGAATAGATAACAAACACAGTTTAGCTTATCAGCAATCGTAGGGCAACATAACAATTACGATGTTCGCCTAATTCGATAACGTAATCAATTAAATATGTTAAAAATAGACTTGTTAGTCATGTACCTATGCAAAGACAGTGCAGTTTGGAGGCACCTGTTTATTTAAAAATGTGGGCCTAATTATGACATCATCATCATCTCATTTCAGCCGAAAGACGTCCACTGCTGGACATAGGCCTCCCCAAAACACCTCCACTTCGACCGGTTCTGTGCTTCTCGCACCCAACGGGGTTTTTCGGCCTTCACAAGGTCGTCGGTCCACCTTGCGGGAATTATGATAAAGAGCTTGAAAACAAGGCTGTCAGCCTGTCACACGGGAGCTGCAGCTTTACGAATCCGAAATTTTTCTTAGTACTCATATGTACCGAGCGGCACGCGTAATTGGCAGAGGCAACTGCAGCCGCCGGACACGTCTACGGCGGCCGATCGTGCATTTACTTACAATGCGTGCCACGCAAGATGAGACTTGACCCCGCCTCCCCCGCTCTTTCCGCTGCCCCGTCGATATGACGGTCGATACGGACGGTCGATATGACGCCCTATGACGTCCGGTTTCGTCCCGCACTCAGACCTCATACCGCTAAAGATACCTAAGATCGTGTACAGTGCGTGCCACGTAAGAAGAGACTTGACACACCACGTGGTCTGACATGCGCAGAACACGATTTTAGGTATCTTTAGCTGTATGAGGTCCGAGTGCGGGACGGGACCGGACGTCATAGGGGCGGCGGAAAGAGCGGGGGAGGCGGGGTCAAGTCTCTTCTTACGTGGCACGCACTGTACTGCGCATGTCAAACCACGTGGTGTGTCAAGTCTCATCTTTCGTGGCACGCATTGTACTTCACAGTTTATGTAGGGTACTTATGATGTACCTACCTAATGTCCTACTACTAACACTTTCGATTTGGCTGGAAAAGAATATTACATTAACTTAGAGAGTCCTATTTCATCATCTTCATCTGCCTAGCTTTTTCCCAACTATTTTGGGGTCGGCTTCCAGTCTAACCGGATGCAGCTGAGTACCTACTAGTATTTTACATGGAGCGACCTCCCCAGCCCAGTAAATGGGTACTATTACCCCTTGGGAATACTGGTTGTCACACTTTCGGGCTTCAGACAACCCGTAACCCGGCTGTCATTCGTGGATCTTTAACATTAACAGTCGTTAAAGATCCACGAATGACAGCTGGGACCAACGGTTCAGAGACACGGAGTGGTGTCGGTAAAATCTTAGAGTCCTATTTACCTCCTAGATATGACATGAAAGTAAGTATCTAAGCTACGAAAATGTAGGGCAGATCTTCATCAATGTTATGCACTAATTTATAATTTAGTCGCACTTAACCGTATTTGATTAATTATTGTATGAGATAAGTACTACCTACTGAACAGGTACCTAATGCAGCTAATAACATTATTTAATCATATTATTGCGTAATGTATGTATTGTGTCGCACCACTTTTCCTTATTGTAAGCGAGGTTTTGTTCTTATTACAATTTGAAATGAATACAATTTTCAAAAGATTTTTCTACACGATGCGCTAAGGTAGCCGGAGAAATTCAAATTTACTTACTTACTAATATGCACGTCATTTTCAGATTGAATATTGATTAAAATATGATTCGTGACAGTAAAGGCTCCTACAAACAGGCGCGACGCGCGACGCGAATCGCGCGTCGCTCGTTGCGCGACTTGCGGTGCCTTTGTGTCGCGCGCCAATTTATCGCGTGTCGCGCCTGTTTGAAGGAGCCTTAAAACGTGGCTTTACAGAATTATTATTATTAGAAACAGCAATAGAACTCCGTAAGTTAGAATTGGCCTCAAAATGTCATTATTTCATGAAAAAGTCATTCAATAGGGTAATATGAACTTAGAGGATTTTTATGATTATTATTCTACAAATAAATATTTGTTACGTCCGCGTATCATATTTAGATCAACATAAAACTTGATAGGTACTGACCTGCACATAGCAAAAAACGTAAGAAAATTTGAATTTCGCGGGCTACCCTGACGCTTTCGCTTTAATGTTTAAACTGATTTAGGCGCATTACGTTACTTACATATAGTTCAATTCCTACTTAACATAACATCACGCTTGTAGTCCCCGGAGGGTTGGACAGAGGTGTACCTTTTAGTATACCAACGTTTCACCATTTATGTTTAAGTCTCATGTATAATAGAGGGCGAGGTTATTGTCGTTAACCAGGCACAATTCCACACACCGGGTTGCTACTGAGAAATTCTAGATGGATAAACCCAATGGCACTTTGTTCGCCTGGCTTGGGCATCGAGTCTATGACCTCATGCACAGCAGTACGGCAATACCTACTTTTTCTACTAATAAATGCAAAAAAACCTTTGCGTACAAAAAATAATTTACTTAAGTAGTCCATTATTATTAGGTACTCTTAACACAATACCTATATAAACGGCATCAAAGTATCGGTATAGGGTATTTTTTCCGGATTGGAAAAAGCTCCCATAGTCGCGCGGGATTCGCGTCGCGCTTCGCGCCTGTTTGCAGGAGTCTTAACTCCGTATTATGTAGATAAACTAAGTACCATCAAATGCATTACTTAAGAGAGCCTCTACAAGTCCACCTAAGTATAGGCGTCAAAACCCATGAACCCATGAACGGCCTTGAATGGGATCGTATTAAATCTTCGCTATAGTGACACATCCGTGGACACAACATAGGCACTACATAATAAAATTCACTGACAGACAGCGCACAGCGGGTCTAGAAGCATGAAGTTTTGCATAAGAATTCCAAATTGATGAGCTGAGGAAGGATTTTTAAAAATTCATCCTCTATAGGAGTTAAATAGGGGATAAAAGTTACTTTTTTGGGGAGGCTTAAGTCTGGACAGGCTCAGTTCAATACTTAAAGGGCTTACAGGACCTAAACACAAAAACGCAAGTTTTAGAAACAAAGTATATTATGATCGATTACAGTATATACAAAATCAGAAAAATATATGATATTCTTCAGGATATATGCTAGGTAGATTATAGTGTGTTGAAAACATAATAGGTACTTACAACTAATTTGATACGATAGAAAAACTCATGTTTTAATTTTTTAGTCCAAACAATAGATTTTTTGTAAAAAGATAATTGCTTCATATTTTGCAATAAATTACCAGCGTTGTGTCATCGCGCTTCTCTTGTTAATTCCTATGCAGTCCGACAAAGACCGCGCTTTAGGTCATGTAGTCGCCTTAAAGAACCGTGCTCGCTAGCTAATCTTTACATCGCGATATCAATTTGTAGGTATAGCTTATAGTTTAGCAACACGGCATAAAAATTGTTAGATAGTAGCTCCCATAATAATAAAGTTGAAGTAATGTTACTGTCGACCAGGCACGAGCATTGATCACCACGCTTGCTCAAGACGGGGTTGGCGATTACAGACTTAAGGCTCCATCAAACAGGCGCGACACGACACGCGACACAAAGGCACAGCAAATCGCGCAACGAGCGGTGTCTTTGTGTCGCGCGCGATTATATCGCGTGTCGCGCCTGTTTGTAGGAGCCTTTATAGTATCTACAATACGGCCGTCGCGTCGTGCATTCTTGACCCCCGTCAGATTCATAAAAACGAATACGTGTTTTGCGAATTTGATCTTTATTAGTTACCTACTAGAATTGTCGCACTGACAGGTGTGGTTATAACAAACTTAAACTCAGAAAAATATGGTTAAACCAAGGTTAATAACTGGTTGTGTAACGTTATAACCCTCATTGCCTAACACACTATCAATCACAATTTGAATCATTTTGAAGAATATTGCTAATCCACTGCTTCATGTGTTCGAAAAATTTGTTTGTTTTACAACGTAAATAACGCAATGAATGTTGTCGAACTGTTAAAATAAAAGCCATTGCTACCGAGTTTGTTACACATTAACCCTGCAGTTATTAAGTTCGCTTTAACCATATTTTTCGAATTTATTAATAAGGGGGCAAGGGTTCAAAACTACTTATAACGAGTGGCAGATAAGGGAAGAGAGGAAAATATTATCAAATATTTTTAAGAATCGTCAAGACCGGTGGCACGACATAGTTTGGTCGATGGATACTAGGTACATGGTAACATACAAGGAAAAACCTTGGTAATACTAATAATACTTAAAATTAATCGTCTATGAAGTTAGATGTGCTAAACATAAATGTTTCTTGCCTATCGCAATCATTTTGTCTAAATCTATACCACTATATCATTTCTATTAGTGCTTGGCTAGACTGGCAGCGCGGGCGCGCGGTGGCCGCGGCTCGGCGAACTCAAACATATGGACTTCCTTTGAGTGTCCATAGTGGGCACGCGGGCGCAGTGAGCGGCGCGGGAAGCGCGCGGGCAACTCACGCCTTATGTGTTTGGCCAGACTGGCAGCGGGAGCGCGATGCGGGCGCGGCACGGCGAACTCAAACATATGGACTTCCTTTGAGTGTCCGTAGTGGGCACGCGGGCGCAGTGAGCGGCGCGGGAAGCGCGCGGGCAACTCACGCCTTATGTGTTTAGCCAGACTGGCATGGGGAGCGCGATGCGGGCGCGGCGCGGTGAACTCAAACATATGAACTTCCTTTGAGTGTCCATAGCGCGTTCCTGCACACGCGCCCCATTCTGGCCAAACACTAACTCGTTCATACAAGTGGCCGCAGTGAGTGCGCGGGCGGCTTGCACGGGGACCGGCGGCGTTCTAAAACTAGTTTAGTATAGCTTTTTCCAGTAAAAATAAGTCTTCTTCATCCATATTATATTTTGATAAACATTGGACACGACAACACTCAGAACGAAGCCGCGCTCGACTGCGGAGAGGCAGATCCCGCGCGTTCCCGCATCCGCGCCGCTCCCCGCCCCGCGCTGCCAGTATGGCCAAGCACTTTCAGTTAAATGATTTTTGTTGGTGTACTGGCGAGAGCTAGCTGACATTTGGTAAATAATTTAATTATTTTAATGTTTTGTGTTTCCTAATGTTAATTATTTATTATTGTATATAATCCACCACGCGGGCCCAGTGCGCGTTGGTAGATGGCCCACTCCGTCTCACCGAGTAGAGGCTTGTGTTGTATAGAATCAAGTTCTTCTAACTGAACAGACAGCTGTGCTGCTGAGGAGTTTGTTGCTTCTTTCCAGCTACAGCACTAGGAAGTGGTGAAGGGTGGTCGTTTTGGAGGATTGTCTTATGTATCTAATGTTGTCTTTCAAAAAGTGTTAAATCTCAGCCTAGTTTGAATAAATGACTTGATTTTGAGTTGTTTGTGAGCTTGTATGTTTGTTACTCCGGATAAATAGACTTGGATGATATCTGACAGACAAGAAGACTATGAACTGGATTTATATGTAAGACGAATGCATCATATAATCATCATTTACATCTGGATAGGTACAGATGCCAGCATATCAAGCTACTACAATCTGTCAAATTTCTTTAATAGATTTTCAACTTAATTGTTAAGGTATAAGGTTCAAACTTGATGGGGAAAATTTGACAGTTTCGGGTAGCTTGATGTGCTGGCGTCTGTACATATTGTCCTACCGCAGGTATGCTGGAAGAGATTTATTTAGAAATAAGCATCACCTTTGTATAGTCAGCAAAAAAAGTCGGTTAACACTTCAGTTCTTTAAATCTCATTTATTGAGCAAAATATTTGTTCAAAATTGCATTGTACTTCTGCTGCAATTTTGAACAAATATTTTGTTCAATAGCTGAGATTAAAAAAACTGAAGTGTTAATCGACTTATGTTGCTGACCGTACCTATTTTCTGTTCGTTTTTTTCTTTCCTATTTATACATGAATGTACATGAATGGTTAAATAAATAAATACTAGTACCTAGATAGGTAACCTATTATTATAGTTTCCTTAGAAAGAGAATGAAATCACGGGCAACACCTAAATATTTGTAGAACAAAGGTAAAGCGTCATATACAAAGGACATTGGGATCGGGATGTGATGTCCCGCAGCAATTCAGACAAATAAAAAAATAATGGTTGGTCAGATAAAACTATTCCTTGATCTCTTTATCTTTGACTTTAGCTCAGGTATGTAAATAAGTACTTATAAGTACCAGATAATTATAGGTATTATGTTTTATTAAATCATTATATCATATCATACAAGATAGGCGCTAAATGAAGCAAAAATATTAATACGCGACAGCTAGAGAGTTAAGAAAATGACTAATAATGACGTTCATGACATCAACGCCAAATAAAGTTGTTTTAATTTACATAGGATTAGAAAGCGTAACACCTCAGTCAATATGTCGCGCATATTTTGATATCTTCTACACATTCCAGAGGTCGGTTAGCATTTTTCCAAAATGGCCGGTCGAGTCGCTGTCAACGTTAGTCTTCAGATTAATAAAAATTCGGGTTAAAGTTTTAATGGAAAGTGTTCAGCGATTTGGGGCTTTTGGTTTTGGGCGCCTATACATTCCTCACAGACGGAATCAGTTATGACTAGTTGTGCAATTGTACACGGAATTGCGAAATAGCCATACATAGCCGTGTGGATGGATTGATGATGGAGGATGCATATCATTGCATGGTGTGCCCGTCCGGTTGCTACAGGGCCCGGAAAACCCATGATGAAAGAAAGAAAAAGTAATTTATTGCGACTCGTACAGGAAGATCACAAACTAAACTAAACACAGCAAAATAAAAATCCAAGTTATATAAAAAAAAGTAACAAAAGGAAAATGAAAAAGAAAGTCTTATACGAGGCCAAAAGGCTCCTATCTCAGCATGATGTTACGACATTTAAAAAAGAAATGTGTAATAATAAAAAATTATGCATAATCAGCCTATAATATTCCTTTAATGATATTGATTTGATATTCCCACTGCTAGGATACAGGCCTCCTCTCTTAGAGAGGGAGTGGGTAGATCTACAACGCGCATGAAAAATTTACAAAATTTTTCCTTTTTTCAATATCTCTTTGAACATTATAACTGTTTTTCATATTGTAACTTTGTTAGCTTAGTTGTTAACTTTATTTTGCGTGCTTGTAGTCTCCTATAATTGAAGGAGTACACCTACTTAATACCTGGTGTTGCCCTTTATTACTTGTATATCATGTATTGTGTATATTTTTTTGGAGATCTCAAATAAATGAACGAGAAATATATCTAGTTTTTTTAGAGAGAATATAAAAAGGTAATCCTAGAGAATATAAAAATAAAATCATTTATGTCTAATATGAAGAGTAGGTACGTACAGGCAAGTTAATTAGTACTGACCTAATACAGCAAAAATAATTAAATAATTAGGTTGAAGTGCGATTTTAAGTTGCGTTTCTTTAGCATCATTGTTACTAATTATGATATATTGTATAATATATGTCAAAATATAACCATTTTGAAAGGAAACAAAATGTAAAGAATCACCAATAGAAAAATGTAGTTGCATGTCCTAACTCAAATCAGCTAAGAAATGAGGTAGGGCTTTTAGTCATGCGCGCGACGATTTCGCCCGTTATGTTTTAGTCCCATGAAATAGGGGACGAGCCTATTGCCATAAACCGGGCACATGAGTAAAGGCTCCTTCAAACAGGCGCGACACGCGAAAAAATCGCGCTCTGTCTACTCTATTTAAAAATAGTCCAAGTATTTAAGGCTCCTGGAAACAAACGCGACGCGCGACGCGAATCGCGCGCGACACAAAGGCATCGCTCGTTGCGCGACATGCGGTGCCTTTGTGTCGCGCGCGATTTTATCGCGTATCGTGCCTGTTTGAAGGAGCCTTTAAACGTATTGATTGGATAAGAACAATTGAGAACTTGTGGATTTGTCTAGATCCAGCACCCTAAATGCGTAGCACTATCAATCTCAATCTGAATCATTTTGAAGGATATTCCTAATCCATTGCTTCATAATTTCGAAAAAAATTCTGCTCGACAACGTAAATAACGCAATGAATGTTGTTGTATTGTCAAAATGATAGCCATTTCGGTAGGAATGGCCATAATTTTGACAGTCGCGTTGTTGTTGCAGTTGTTTTGAAGTTGTTTGTTTGTTCAGGTATCAGTAGATAATGACAGTTGTGTTACGCAATTACAACACTGATTGTTTCATGACGGCAAAGAAAATTCAACATGGCGGCCGAGCGAAAACAGAATGAGAATGAAATCATCAGTGGGTTCTAGGTTCTACTTGTAGTGTCTAGTGTGAGATGCAGTCGCTTCAATTCATCAGAACTATGTGACGTTGATTTCTGATTTGAATTCTGGTTAAAAATATGTATTGACAAGCATAATGTCTGTGGTATGACGCATTGCAAAGAAGAAAATTCGCTTGGAAATACGAATAGAGGGATTCCAAACGTTACAACTTTCAAAAATAAGGTACATACCTAGGTATTACAACGCCTTTTTTAGGAGCCCCCCATAAAGTAAGTTATATGGTAATCCTTCCAGATAGGGGCTGTCCATTAATCACGTGAGACTCGAAAGGGGGGGAGGCATCCATAAAAAATCACGATATATCACAAGGTGTATTTATTTTTTCGGCAAACGCGCGATACTGAACCGAAAAGCGGCGTTACGTGTATTTATTTTTTTAGGGGGCGTAAGCCTCACCATGGATCACAAGGGGAGGGGGGAGGGTTTAAAAAATGCCAAAAAAAACATCACGTGATTAATGGACGGCCCCATACGGAAATAGCTGAGATTCTATGCGAATCACATATAGGTGCGATCAAAATCATTTCCTTAGATACAGCACCTGTTGCACCAGGAGCCCCATATAAGCAAACAGGTACCTAATCGTTATTCTGTATATGTGAGACGATGTGCATTTGACCAATGTATTCATCTGGCCTTTTGTTTTTCCCTGTGTGACGCGAGAAGGCAGCCATCTTTGATTCTGTCTTTGTTTATTTTCAATAAAATTTAAAGGTGCGTTTACATGTAGTGAACACGCGAGATACGCGTGGCTTGTGCACTCGGACTCGAATTGCGAACACGCTGATTGGTGGATTTGTTTACACCCTTATGACTTGTGACAGTTTAACAAACTCTACATATCACAACATTAATGTTGTACCTATGTTCTTTAGGTGTGAACGCCCCATAAAAACTTTGTAATTTACACACCTTGTCTTAATCCTAGTTAAGGACTGAAGACATGTAAACAAAACTTCTAGCACTAAGTGACGTATCTGTTTCTAGGTATCAGATGTTATTGTCAAGGTTATTAATGCAGTTTAAGCAAGTAATGTAGCCTGAAACTAATGTATCGTCATCGGTAAATACATAGGTACCTAATTAGGTGTTTATGTACAAAATTACATATGGCTACTTGTGCGTTATGAATTTAAGATCATTGATACTCTTATCTACCTTGGTCCTAAGTCTACGTTACTCGTTTTCTCAAGAAATACTAATAATGTGTATGTTTAGTACCTAATCACGTCAGCACAAAAAGAACCTGATTCAATTTTAATCATAATCAAAACTGTTTTCAACGAATCATCTTAATTCTATCAATAAATATTACCTACTTATTAAGTATACAGCGGAACTCTTATAAAGCAGGAAAATACGAACAAAATATTTCGCTCAATATGACGGCATAGCTTCCACAGAATAAAGCATAAAATGTGCATTACGAGGAACATTAATAACATAGAGGCAGGACGAACGCATTTTGTGGTTATCATAACAAGGTAGTGCCTATATAAATAATATGGATATGCGCAAGCTCCGATATGTGTAAATATCGCAATATGTGGAGGTGAACACAGCGGCTCGGCAAACAGTGCACGGAGGAGATCGCATTGTTTACAATTGAGTGATTAGAGGCTCACCTTTGACCACCTCTGTGTTGTCGACGTTCTGCGTGACCGACACGAACTTGGGTCCGATGTGGAGGCGCGAGGACTTGGTGACGTTGATGTTGGTGACGCCGGGCTGCGCGCGCGACGCCGCCTCGACCACCCGGTCGTCCATCACCACCACGTCGGAGCCGGACCTGTCCAAGGCCACCTCGTGCCCCCGGAGCTCGCACCGCGGGTCCCCCTCGTTCCACATTGCCACTAACTATCTCGTCTGTTTACCGACTTGTGTGACGGACGTGGAAAACCCGGCCACAATGGCGTGACGTAATCTGATGATTAACAACTTGGACGTCGACTCGCTTCGTTGTCTGCAACGCGACTAACTTCGCGGCTCTGCGAGCGGCGGCGATTGATAAGTTTTGCAATCCAACCCATTCGCTTATCTGCACTCTCTTTAGTGAGCGACTCTACCTAATCAGTAATCACTAATATTTTATTTTATATCTCATTGTTAAAACGAAACCAAATACTGTTTGTTTTTTCCATAACCAAAAACAAAGAGTCATTATGTATATTTCTTCTTTAATTTTTAAACCAATGTTTTGACAAAGTTGAGATATCAATCAGATATAATGTTTTATCACTAATTATAATCAACCTGTCTAACAAGCAGACCGTGTCCTTTATGGCGATAAAGGACACGGTCTGTTTGTTAGAATATATAGTTACATTAGCTTTCCGAGTTTGTATCTGACTTTTGCGAACAAACTTTTCTATGACGTTGATTCTTTGTAAAAGCTTGAGAATGTCATACCTACTGCTGAAACTGAATTTAATGGCACTACTTACTTTTTTTGTACACTTTGCTACAGTAGGTAACCAAACATTATAATGTGTTGTTGTTGTCAATCATTTCGCTTTTTCCACTTTATTAAGTGGAATAAAAAGCAAGTAGACGGCCCACATGATGAGTGGCCACATCATTGGACATTTGCGATACAAGGGACTTCGCAGGTACCACCCTAGACAAATAACGGCTCCTGCAAACAGGCGCGACGCGCGACGCGAATCGGGCGCGACACAAAGGCACCGCTCGTCGCGCGACTTGCGGTGCCTTTGTGTCGCGTGTCGCGTCGCGCCTGTGTGTACGAGCCTTAAATCTGAATAGAATATGTATATGAATATGAATATTATGATTATGTCTGTACCATTGACATGAAATGTTTCAAGTTTTCAACCTTGTTCTAGTCTTTGTCTGGCATATATGGTCGGTATTGAGGCGGTACGCGGTACTTCCCCGGACGAGCTCTTATGCAAAGAGGTTTCTTACGCGAGTTCTAAGTACTATTAAACACTGCTACAACATGGATCTTTTGGTGTTCGAATAACGTTGACATTTATAATTTAAGCATTAGTACAATTTTTGTGTGAAACGTAGGTATTAGTGAAAAACAAGATGGTGGCATTTGTTCCGATTTTGGCCACACGCCAATAGAGCCTGGTACGGTTGTACGCACTACGACATATCCAGCTATACATTTTCAGTATTTAAGCTGACTTCTCATTGTACGAAAATCCTTAACAATGCGGGGTCAGCTAAAATTGGAAATATACAGGGTTTTTGGTAAAACATTAACAGCCTTTTAAGAGGTCATTGTACTCAACATTATGAACAACTTATAGGTACTGAAAAAAAAATCGACTGTTCATTACATTTTGACGAGTTATACGAATATAAATGTAGGGAACAGCTGATTTTTTTTCGCGATTTCAGGTTTGGTTCCAAGTTAAAAGTTGTTCATAATGATGAGTACAATGACCTCTTAAGAGGTTGTTAATGTTTTACCGATAACCCTGTACAGCTTGATATGTCGTTGTGTGTACAGCTATACTTACTGTTGCCATATTATGTCGTGGTGATGTTACTTGACGAGACGCTACAATCACTGCTCATCCTCTCTCTACCTACCTTATCAATTTATTTGCTTTGGCCTCCGCTCATAGGTAGGTACTAGTAAGGGTAGGTCGCACGTAAACCCAGAAGGTGTAAGTTGGCCTCTTAAGGCTCCACAAGGGCACCGCAAGTCGCGCAACGAGCGGTGCCTTTGTGTCGCGCGCGATTCGAGTCGCGCGTCGCGCCTGTTTGTAGGAGCCCTTAATGAATTGAAACTCCGCACTACGCTAGGACAACTCAAGGTCAAATTGTTACCACTGACTAGCGGCCTACTGTACTTATAATACTGTACCTATCACGTTTATGTTTAACAGGCCTCTTACAAAAATGCGCGTAGATGCATGATTTCCTCGTTAAAATTGAATACTATTCGTTGGTTAGTATGTATAGCAATTAATTGTTAAAGATAGTTCTTTTTCTGTTCTTCAATAATAATAAAGTGATTTTTTTATTATTCGTCTATTTATTTAGCAATAATTGTTCTCCTGATGCATGTTTAGGCAAAAACTCATGGAGAGCTGATTTGAGAGCCCTAATTTGCAGATTCTGTTGAATATAATCCACCAAAACAATTTTTTTCATATCACTAATATCTTATACTTTTATAATAATAGAACACATTTTTGGTCTATGCCTTATAAACAAAAAAAAATACTGGACCTAACTCAATTAGGTATCTACTGGAAACAAGTCTGAATATCTTCGATCTTCTACATCACTTTCACGTAGTATTTATACCAAAACAGTCTTCAACAATTGCTTATACAATATCAATTAAAAAAAACAAACATTGATACTTCGATTGTTTAATAATAGTACATTATGATATAAGTGCGGTAAGTTGAAAATTACAGCCGAGGCGATATTGCTTGCCCGAGCCGTAGGCGAGGGCTAAAAGAAAGCAGAGGCTGTAATTTTCAAAGCGCACGTATGTCATACGACGTTTTATAACATATTTGCGAGGAAATAAATATAACTCGGACTGAATTTGCATATTTGCTTGTTTTCCATATGATGAAATTTTGATACGCTTTTAAGTAGGTATCTATCGTTCGATTTCTCAGACAAGAGGCTTAGAGTAGCCTTTTTCGCTGCCTCTGAGACTTCTAACAGTGTGGAATTAATAAATTCATCATTACTTGACGACATTTTCAAATAAAAAAAAAGTTCAGCGAAAAGAAACAGCGCGCGGAATAATTTTTACTTCTTAACAAATAAGTGATGAGCGCGCGTTCGCGCTTTTTTTTCAGGAATAGGCACAGAACAGCCAGTATCATTAATAAAGTAAATAAATATTTTTGTTTTTGTTACAGATATTAATGGTTGTAATTTATTGTAAAAATTAATTAAATTAAAGAATTAAATGTTTATTTATTATATTTTATCTCCCAAAGTTAATTTTATTCATAAAATGTTGACTACTTTTCTGAAATAAAAACTCTTTGCTAAGATTTAAAAAAGTACCGTTCGTTTTGACGGAGCATCTTGATAAACCGTGCGATTTACTTTACATTACCGCACAAGTGCGTAATGAGATACATTACGATATTGAAATTGGTGAAATAAGAGACCCTTTACGAGCAAATATGTTATAAGTAAATAAAATAGTAGTACTCTAAATTTCATTGCGCGGGCGATGCACGCTTGCCCTGGCTGGATGCCTTAATTTATTAAGATATCTACAGGCAATCCAGGTTAAGAAGGTGATAACCTCCTAAGTTGAACAGCGAGATACCATTTAGTATAACAAAAAAAAAAGATGCGCGCTCAGTACTAAAATGTAAGATACAATGTCTTTATTGTATGGAATGTAGTTTACCAAACACTTGATTGAAGCAAACAGTGTTTCTTAAAGACGTGTTGTTCATTTTTCTCAGAATATCATTGATAGAAGTTAATGTTATCTCTACTTGCCAAGTCATATTATTATACTAAATACATATTAGCATTAATTAAACAGGGGTAACCACCGGAATGGGCCAATCTAGCTGACGTAAGACGACCAAAGATAGGAAGCCCCTCACAACGCGGGTCGTGTCGAGAAGAACTATCTTCTGCAATGAGCCTTGGTCTTCTATCTGGCCACTGACACCAAAGGAAAGCCTCACGAGACTTAGATCCAAGCTTTTAGCCATAAACACAACGATAGCCGAATACACATACCACAAAGTGTAAAGGTTCCTTCAAACAGTGCCTTTGTGTCGCGCGCGATTAGTGTCGCGCATCGCGCCTGTTTGCAGGAGCCTGAAATCAATCTCGTTGAGATTTTTGGTTTGTTTACTTTCTTAGTTTCCACGATATTCACGTCATACGGGTTAAGTAAGTGCCCATATACACGATTGGCACGCGCCAACGCCAGAGGCCACTACAGCCGTCGACACCAGGTGATGCGTCTACGGCTGCCGTCAACACGTTGGCCGCTACTCGTGTCTGCGGCAACTGCAGCCGTCGACACCGGGTGATGCGTCTACGGCTGCCGTCAACACGATGGTCGCTACTCGTGTCTGCGGCAACTGCAGCCGTCGACACCGGGTGATGCGTCTACGGCTGCCGTCAACACGTTGGTCGCTACTCGTGTCTGCGGCAACTGCAGCCGTCGACACCGGGTGACGCGTCTACGGCTGCCGTCAACACGTCTGTCGGCACTCGTGTCTGCGGCAACTGCAGCCGTTGACCCCATCAATCGAGCACTACAATCCCGCAGCAAAACTCAAAATATTTTTTTCACTTCAGTAGCTCAAACATGTAGGTTTTGCTGCGTGAAATCAGTGAGCAAAATGCGATTTTGCTCACTGAGTGAGACAAAGTAACTTTTTAATTATTTTTTCAGAAAGCCGCGAATATATTATTGAGCCTTGGGTTAATCATACAATTCGAAACATTCACACTCTATCTCTTTCCCGCCATTAGAACGAGAGAGAGACAAAGACCAGCCCTTTCGAAGTTCGGATTTTGAATTCGACCTCAAAGACAAACACGTTCGGAATTACGTACCTACTAACTAAAGAAATTTTGCAAAAAGAAAATTATGTCTTAATGTAATTTATTGAATTTTTAACTTATTGTTGTATTTAAACGAAAATAAGTATTTACTGCAAATAAAACTGATATTAACTTGTAAATATTTATTTCTAGTTTCAATAAATGTTAGGTAGGTACGTAATATATTTTGAATAATAAAATATCATGGGTGCTATTTCCGAACACGCCTTAATTTAAATAAAAGACCGGGAATAAAATTTCGTGACTGGCGTACAGAGTTGAATAAGTTAAAAAATATTAAAATAATCGTAAAATATGAGTAAAACTAGCGACGAGAACAGTATTTTAACACCGGAAGAGTTAAAACAACAAGTTATTAATGCAGAATTAAGTTTCCTACCTGAGAAATCTCGCGAGAAATATCTGAAAGCATACCATGTCTTCAATGAATGGAGACTTACAAAGGGTGCAAGCAGTTTTTCGGAGACGGTGTTGCTATCTTATTTTTTAGATTTTATAGAATTGTTACAATGTTGTCTACAATGTTAATTATTTTGATTCACAATAAATAGTTATTTCAATCTATTCCTGTTTATTATTTTATCTCCTAAAGTGTTCTCGCTGCTGAAGTGAAAAGTTATGTGTGTTACACGAGAGCAAAGTTTCTTTGCATCTCGTGCCTTTGAATCCCTCGCCACACTCAGGATTCAAAATCAGCACTCGCAGCAAAAAACTACTTTGCTCTCTTGTTGCACAAATAACTATTTTCACATAATTCTAACTGGGCTCATAAGAAACGTCAGAAGTAAGGTGCATGGTTCCAATTGGTCGTTTCCTATGGAGAAGAGCCGGCAAGAAATCCACTTAAAACTAGAGCACTTCTAGGCACTACAGAGCACTTATAGGCACTAGAGCACTTATATTAAACTATGGCGGAGAGTATCGACTCTCCGATTATTAAAAGTTTTGTGGGAAAGACAATAATTACTATACATTAATTTGGGGATGTCCTTTTCTCATTCGGTCTTCTTCTCTGTATTGTAACTACTAACTAAACTATAGTAATTAGTTATAATTTTGTTTACTAACACGCGGGATCATTGTTGTCCGAAAATAAAGAATATTATTATTATAGGGGCTTTTACAATGTTTTTAAAGGGAAGGAACTGTCCTTCCATTTAAAAACATTGGAAAAGTATTGCATTAGTATTGTTGGCCTGTCAACTAGTGCCTGGAAGTGCCTACACGTACTTAATAAAATAGAAAATGGTCAAACAATCCAAGCATCTATGAGTCATCGTCTACTACAAGGTCTACAATGTTCTCAGTTTCACAAAATAGAAAAGAATCTATATTAAAGATAAATAATGTAATAATAAAAAATATACCTATTTAAACCAAACCAACCTGAGCAGAAATGGGTACCTAAAAGATGAACCTTCTACAACGTGTGTTTGCCTTCTCCAAGACTACCTTCTATATCAGATTCTTGACCGATTATTGTGTTAGCTAATAGCGGCGGCTTTGCTCCCAAGGTCAAAACGGAGAGCATTTTGCTAAGACAAAATTGTAGCCTTTGTCGCTCTCGGGACCATAAACTATATCTATGCTAAAACCTCATCGATCCGTTGGTTCGAAAAAAGGTCAAACCCACAAACACACTAAACTTTCACATTCATCATCGGTAAGTAGTAGGATTAGCAATGGACTTGTACCAACAATATATAATGCAGTTCATGAATGGGTTATGGAGCAAGGCCTTTAATTAGTCAACGAGCGTGGCTGGACGGAATGTTTGATTAACAGCTAGCCGGGCACTGGGGCAGTCGCTGTGCAAGTTTGTGAGGGTTTAAAGTCAAGTCAAAGTCAAATCATTTATTTCCATTACACCATTAATTAACAAGCACTAATTGTCAAGTCAAGTAAGCTTGTAGAATATGCCTAGGTTGGTATATTGTTCCCACATCTGGGAGGCAGGCCTTTATTTATTTATTATTATTTTACCATTTATACACAAATACACACATAATTATATAAACAGACAAGAAAAAAAAACAGAACAGAAAAATAGGTACTTACAAAGGTACATAAAGGTATACACAAAGGTTATAAGTACAAAGGTTACAAAGCTTATTTCATAAGAAATCTCTTCCAGCATACCTGCTACCTTTGTGAGCTTGCTAGTATACTGTTAGTGTTATTGGGTTTTTCCATTGGGAATATCTTCTTTTCTTTCTCGTGTGATACCCCCGTGCTTCGGAAAGTACGTTAAAGGTCATACGTATCAAATCGGAAAGGGATCAGCACCGTATCGCTTTTCGCCTGGCAGTCAAACAGCCGTCAACCTAACGTGAGCACGTAACCAAAGAAGCTTCGATACGTCGACTCGGCTACGCCTTGGCGACGCCGCGCTTACGGCTCGCCGACCGCTGGCTGATAGTGCAGCAGGCAGGCCGGAGGGGTGAGACGGCAAGAGTGGACGAAGAGACGTACATATGCTCGGGTATGGAGAAACATAAGCGCGGGAACGACGACCCGTAAGCGCGGGGATGACGAACCGTAAGCGCGGGGATGACGAACCGTAATGCACCGCACCGCGTTTCGTGAGCTTGTCCCGAGGCGAGGCGATTACGTTACGATTCCGAAAAGTTTGCGTTGCAGTAGGGAGTTTCATACAAAGAATACTGAATGGCTCGAGTTGATACGGTGCCGATCCCTTTCCGGTTTGATACGTGTGCTATGACCTTAAGCCGTTGGTTCTGCGCCTGATCTCTTTACGGTCAAAGTGAGGGAAGAGAGAGTGCACCTGTCTCTGGGCACACACTTTGTGCATTATAATATCTCCCACGCCGATGGCTAGTCTCTGCTGAGATTGGTCACCATGGTCGAAATTTGGTCAGGAGGACTTTAGGTAGGTACTTATTGCGCCCAAAACAAAAATATTTTATTTTTCATAAACCTTGGGCACGTATGAAACGTCAAAGCTGGGTGCACGGTTTTAATTGGTCGTTTCCTATGGAGAACAGTCGACAGGAAAATACAGTCTTTAAAAAAGGTAAACACTGCCGGGTGGTGGTCTGTGGTGGGTGCGTAATACACTAAACGACACGATATCGCATCGTGGTACGACGTCGCAACGTGCCGAAATGCGACGTCGTATCGTGTGTAAGTTAACAGTAGGAATGGCTTTCATTCTGACTGTTCAACAACATTCATTGCGTTATTTATGTTGTTGAGCAGACAACATTTTCGAACATAAGAAACAATGGTATAAGTATTACGCAATTAGTGTGCTGGACGCTAATTATGCCCATCGAACTTTAGACAGAGACAGATAATTATGTGGGACAGAGAGGAAATTTTGCGAAGCCCAACTTTTTCTAAAAGTTTATGTGCTACTTTGGCCGCGTACGTACATAATAAGCATAAATTAATCATATTTAACTTATTAGTCATATGTTACATTACGAGGATAATATGGCATTAATTATGAATTGTGTTGATAGTACAGTATTAAGGCTCGTACACACAGGCGCGACGCGACACGCGACACAAAGGCACTGCTTGTTGCGCGACTTGCGGTGCCTTTGTGTCGCATGTCGTGTCGCGCCTGTGTGTACGAGCCTTTATGGAACCCAATTTGTAGACCGACTTGTATTTGCCAATAGGTAAGAATTCATTTTTCTTTCAACTATGTAGTAATTAATCACTATATAACCGATCGCTTTTGTTTTCACAAAGTGTTTGTGATCACAAAGGACGTATTTTTTGCTTAGAACCAAAACAGTGCAGAAATTTTATATGAAATCTCATGGTTGCACAGTTTTCCATTAGTACACTGTTTTTTATTTTTTATTTTATAAATTAACCACAGAGGTTTAATGTCTCCCATAAAGTTTAATATAAAATGTATGCATTAGATCAAAAAGATACTGGCTGAAAATAAAATCGGCTGAATAAAAACAAACGGCGCGCATTTGTACCATTATAAAACTTTGATATTTCATATTTAGCAAGAAAAGTAAAAAAAAAATGGAAATAGACAGCGATAGCGATATGAATTCAACTCCAGAAAGTATAAAAACAGTTGCAAATAAAATTTTAACAACCTTTTGCCGCAAAAGTCGCGGGATAAATATTTAAAAGCTTATGAAAACTTTGTTTTCATTAACTTGACGTTTTATTTTGAGTAAGTATATTTTATCACGGTAGGTAGATTGGTAGTTGAAAGAAAAGTAGATTACGCACCTTGCTAAAGTGAGTAATTAATGCACTCATGTTAATTTAGTGCCCTGACTTGCGCTCGGGCACCAACATAACACTCGTGCATGATAACTCACTTTGCGCTCGATGCAACAATCTACTATTGATCGTCTAAGCTACATATATGTTTTATGAGACAGCAGCCAGTCTCAAAAAAACATATATGTAGTTTAGATCGTGCGAAGCAATCACAAAAAAAAAACGTGGTTTCGAACCCAGCCAGGAGAAAAAAAAGTAAATTAGTAGTAGTAAATTATTTCATCATCACTGCTCTCAAAACTGTGAAGAAAAACATCGTAAGGAAACCGGCATGTCCTAGAACGAAAAATTTGAAGACATCGGACATCCAGCTGTGTCCCAGCAGTGAGATTATATAATGTTATAATATGCTAATTATGCAAGCTAAGCAGCACAATATTTTTATACGTTTAACAGAACAACTGTTATCAGACCTTCACATCTCAATGAGTGGCAATAACGTTAAACGACATTTTAGGACTGAACCAACTGTTAGGATGTGTGCCTGGACTAATCTTAATGATAAATGATTTTTTCACTTCTCATGCTCTGAAAGTGCTTCTTTGTGCAGGGTATAGGCTGCACAAAATCGAATTTTGTGCACAAGGGCATTAACGTATCTACTCATAAATGTATTATATTAAGGCAAAGAAAATGAGCCATACAGCCAAATGCAATAAGAAGTTCATAGATAGAATTTGTTATTATATAATATTTACACTAAATTTATTTGCCTTGTGTGTTTTTTAAGATATAATAGATATTAAAATTTTATTTCAAGTACGGTAGGTTAGTTGATTTAAGAAAATTATTATTACAAAATTAATTTAATAGTAGGCTGTATAGGTCTGCAGCCTAATATCAATGTCGTAAGATTTAAAAAAAAATAATTTCCTTCAGTATTCAAAACTGTTCTAATTTTACTTTGAATTTTAATTAAAGAAATGTTATGTTATACTACTGTTTTATTTTCTCGCAATTGAAGTGAAAAGCAGAGTTTATAACTCGTCCACAAAACCATTTCTATCCTCGACATTACTATCAGCCCTCGCCTTCGGCTCGGGCTGCTAAAAGTCTCGGATAAAAATGGTTTGTTTTGTGCACTTGTTGTAAAATCTACTATTTACCATTGCCACTCGAAAAAGGGCATTTTATTCATCGATAACAGTGAATAAAACTCTCTTTTACTCACTGAGTGAATAAAGACATTTTGAATTTGGAACAAACACGAATTACGTACAAAATAAAAACGCTGCTGCTGAAAGTACGTACTGGGAGGCTGAATGGAGCTATTCTATTCCAAATTAAAAAAAACCCGGCAATTTCATTCATTCATTTCATTTTTTTCATTTTTTTTTTCATTTTTTTTTTCATTTCATTTCATTTTTATCTGTTATTGTGGTTGTTTTGTGTTATTGGAAAATCTATTAACTTAAGTAATTAGGTATAATAAAATGAGTTCTTCCGATATCGAAAATGAGAGACTGACTCCGGAATCATTTCGTTCTAAAGCAGCAGTTATAGTAGATGATTTGTTGCCGCCAAAATCTCGGGAGTTGTGCCTGAATACATACAATTTGTTCCGCGACTGGAAAACCACGAATGGCGCCAATTCCTTCTCTGAGTGCATATTTCTTAACTATTTCAATGAATTAACCAAGACTAAGAAGCCGTCGACACTTTGGAGCATATATTCTATGCTAAAAGACCACCATGCTCCTTTTTATTTTCTCACAGTCAATGGTAAAAAGTAGAGTACACAACACGTGAATAAAAAAATTATCTCGGTACTTGTATCCCTCGCTCCGCTCAGGATTCTAATCTAGAATCCCTCGCTACGCTCGTGATTCTACTCTAGAATCCTTCGCTGCTCTCGGGATCCAACTTCGTACCTCGAACTAAATTCCCTTTTCATTCACTTGTTGTATAATCTACTATTATTTTTGTAAGTAGGTTTGCACAAACACTTTTACACGTCAATCATATATTTTTTTAAACTGGATGAAGTCGGCGTTTCCTATCTGACTACTCTGAGAAGAAAGGTCGAAACAAACTCAGAGGTCACAGTCTCTTTTAAAATCCAGACAAAATCTTGGTCAGGTTATATGAAGACCATGTAATTCGATGTCTGAGATGGTCTTTTGAGGAAAGAACCACACAGATTGAGAGGACCTGTCCAGTCAGTGTACGCATTTGTCAGAAATCGTGCATCTCAACTCAAGACTTAAGGAGCTCAACGATTCGACGAACAATACCAAAGAAAGGACATTTGGGTAGGCCACATAAATTACTCAAACTGCCAGACCAATAATTGTTGTAGGTCTAAGTATTCAGAAACTTATCGGCATAACTTCAAGCTGAAGTGGCAGTTGGCCGGCCATATCTATCGAAGGACGAAGGCTCCTTGAGTGGAGACAGTAAGTCAGAAAAAGTAATGTGAAGCATCCCCCAAGTTAGAAGGAAAAGACAGCCTTCCAGGCTGGGGTAGACTCGACGCAGAAGGCAAAATCCGGCTGATGTGGCGTGGTGCACCTTTGAAGAGGCCTCAGTTCAACAGTGAACTGCAATAGGACATTCCATTCCAAGCACAATTTTTTATCAGTTCTTTGATAAACAGTTCCGGTAAAGTGTACGTAAAGTGCAACAGCAATCAATTTTAAAAACAACCTTCATTATCTTCATCACCTACTTATAAAATATTGCAAAAAACTGATTAAAGCCCACCATATTGTCTGTTTTGATATGATAAGAGATAATAAGAAGATAAAAGTTGCACTGTACCTATTCAATTAAATTCTGATATTTTTCTCTGATAAGTAGTTGGAGTGAGCATTTTTTGACAATAACAATTTAGGAATGTCAGAAAACCAGATCTTTCTGGGTTTTTCTAAGCTTTATCTACCGTATCTACCGACATATTATTTAAAGTTTAGCCAACAGATTGTATAGGAAAAGAGAAAAAAACAGGACTGAGAGGTCTATGACCAGAATGGGATTTGCGATTGGTTGAGTTGTTGAAGGGTATGGCGCCAAAATATGCATTTTTTCGCATTTTGAATGCCGCAGTTGAAAGCAATAGAATTATCTATTAATGAAAAACTCGAGAACCAAATTTGTTGACATAGCTCACGGAATAAGCAAGCTGAAGTGGCAATGGGTCGGCCACAGGGACGAAGAAAGATCCTGGTAACTACAGGCCTGTGTCTGTGTTACCCGTAATTTCAAAAGTTTTTGAGCGAATTGTCTGTGATCGATTAAATAGCTATTTAAATAAAATAAATTTCCGTTTTTAACGACAATACGGCTTTCGTCCAAAATCTAACACTTTATCCGCCACTGTGGATCTTATCATCAAAATCAGAATGCATATTGATGGAAAACAACTAGTCCTTGGCATATTTATAGACCTCAAAAAAGCCTTCGATACCGTGAGTCATTCCCGCCTTTTAGAAAAGTTAGAACATATTGGAATCACCGACAATGCACTCAAAATTTTGGAATCATATCTAACGAATCGCTTTCAAGTCGTAAAAATAGGTAAATATCAAAGTACTACCCAGCCCATTACATGCGGTATACCACAAGGCTCAATTATTGGGCCCCTGCTTTTTCTAATCTATGTTAATGACATATGTCAGGTGTCTTTAAATGGCGAAATTAGTCTATATGCAGATGACACATGTATATTTTATTATGGTTCCTCAATAAACGAAATGATGGACTATGCACAAAGGGATTTAGACAAATTACACGACTGGTTTCAATATAATTTACTCACAATCAATGTATTAAAGACGAGCTATATTATATTTAAGGCAAAAAATAAACAATTACAATTGAGGGAATCCATCGAAGAGAAAATACCTAGGGCTAATATTGGACAGTGGATTAACATGGAAGTCGCATATAAACAAAATAAGATCTACGTTATCGTCATTATCAGGACGTCTTTACGGTGTTGTTCGATGTTTGCCACGACAGGTTAGACTGAATCTATCACTCCCTCGTCAGATCGCATCTAGATTATTTAATAGAAATATGGGGTAGCGCAGCCAAAACTAACCTAAACAGCATCCAAAGAATACAAAATAAACTAATAAAAATCTTATTTCATTATGACTTTCTCACACCAACAGATACAATTTACTCCGAAACTAAATTAATGAATATAAAACAAATTTATTACTATAATACAAACATCTTAATAAAAAAAATTAGAGATAAAAAGCTACACTCTGAACTCATTTTTAAAACTAACACCGAAGAAGGGTTAAGACTTCTCCGTAGCGCAAACGATATTTGTCTTGCGAGAACACGTACAAATTACGGAAAGAAAAGTATTACATACGAAGGGGCACAGATGTACAACAAACTACCACGAGAAATAAAAACCACTACAAGTTTACAAATATTTAAAACTCTGTTAAAATCTTTTATTATTGACAAAATTTAAATCCGGCCCTGGTTCATGTTTGTAATTTACCCGCAAAATTTTGATTTTTGTTTCGCATGAATCTTTTGCTGCTACCTTCGATGTCTTGTTATGAACGTTAGTTATTGTTGTCTTCTCTTAATATTTAGTGCATGTCTACACTAGCTCTGCTCATGAATGTCACCATTATTTATCGTTAAAATATTTCTCATTAAGTGAAATTTGTAGTAAATTTCTTTTGAGTAAATAAAGATTCTTTAACCACATATTAGCCGTAGAACCGATGACCGTTGGGTAGACGTGTTCTTGAGCGGAGACCGCGAATCGGTACTTAAACTTAAGGTGAGGACGCCCTCAGGCTAGGTGGAGCGCCGATCTTCGCAGGATAGCTGGTAGCAGCTGGATGAGAGTTGC
This sequence comes from Luperina nickerlii, assembly GCA_963855955.1. Taxonomy (NCBI): domain Eukaryota; kingdom Metazoa; phylum Arthropoda; class Insecta; order Lepidoptera; family Noctuidae; genus Luperina; species Luperina nickerlii. The sequence continues at coordinate 9,854,078 of OY979662.1, forward strand.
CGAAAATCAAGTTGAATGGCGTGCAATAGGAGCAGTCTATGTCCAGCAGTGGACTGCTATAGGCCCCTATGCCCCTAGATACACGATGCTAGTTTTTCAAGTTAGGATAGCAAGCAAGTAATACCCTGACATTCTATTCTAGCTTGGCACATGCTAGAACAGCGAGAACAGCGTAGACAAGGAAAGAGCATTTAAGGTGAATGGGTAGTTGATCCCGCGAAATTAAATTTTTCTTACGTTTTTTGCAATTTGCAGGTCAGGGTCAGGTTGTATCTTGATCAAAAAATGATTCGCGACAAAAAACGTAAGAAAATTTTTTATTTTATTAAAATAGTAATGTTAATTTGAATAATAGAATAATTTGAATTATTTGTATTGTATGCCCAAAAGGCGGGACATAGCTGATCATCACTGTAATTCTTAACACCTGTATCTATTTCTGTACCTATGATCAACATGATTGATTGATAGAGCTGTTTACACGATTCTGGTACATTTACAATAACGTAGTCCCGAGTCCGTGGAGTTAATTGATGAGATTGGATACTATCTTCGCCGTCCACACGAGGCTAGTAGGTACAGAAGCCAGGATAATAAAATCAGTACTAGGAGTGCTACTAGTTAAAAAAACCGGACCAGACAGACCGTTTTACCATTTTGGTACGGAACCCTAAAAACCGGCCAAGGCATCAAACGCCGAAAAAAACGTTTCTTTTATACGCCTTTAAATTTTAACTTTATTTTATTTTTATTATTTGTTGTTATAGCGGCAAAAGAAATACATCATCTGTGAAAATTTCAATTTTCTAACTATCACGGTTCATGAGATACAGCCTGGTGACAGACAGACAGTTAGACGGCAGTAAGGTCTTAGTAATATCCAACCACAACAACAACGTACGACGTAAACGTAAAACGGGCGTCCCGTTTTTACCCTTTGGGTACGGAACCCTAAAAAAGAAGCCCATCCTATAAAACTATCACAATAGCTACCTATATCTCAAATGTTTCTCACTAGATTAGTAGCCTAAAAATGCGGATAGTTCTATAAACACGAGGTCAGAGTGTTTATCTTGTCAGCTTATTAGAACTATGCTGCTATTCTAGCTTAAAAAAGAACTAGCCTCGTGTAACCCAGGTTACACGAGGCTAGTTCTTTTTTAAGCTAGGCGATTACACGCGGCTAGCTTTTGAAGCTAGGCGGCTACACAAGGCTAGTTTTTTAATCTAGGCGGTTGAACGAGGCTATCTTTTAAGGCTAGACGGTAGACGAGCGTAGCTTTTGACGCCAGGCGGTTACACGAGGCTAGGTTTTGAATCTAGGCGGTTGAATGAGGCTATCTTTTGAGGCTAGACTGTTAGACTAGGCTATCTTTTGAGGCTAGACTGTTAGACTAGGCTAGCTTTTGAGGCTAGGCGGTTACACGAGGTTACTTTTTGAATATAGGCGGTTGAACGAGGCTATCTTTTGAGGCTAGACGGTTAGACTAGGCTAGCTTTTGAGGCTAGGCGGTTACACGAGGCTAATTTCTGAAGCTAAGCGGTTACACGAGCTTAGTTTTTGAATCTACAGCAATTATAACGGTTACGAAGGCTTGCCGAAAAGTAACATGAAAACATGTTTCTCGCAACGGGAAATCGTGTCTCTATGTTTTGCTACTTTTGTTTTCCATAAATATCCTGAGTTCAAGACTTGTCCACCAAGACAGAGAATCCTGTCCGTCAAACGTATTTCAAGTCCCTGCTGATTCATATTGTTTTGGAACGATATTGCACAAGTACATAAGTTTCCACATAATGTAAACCAGTATTAAACTAAACTGGCCTCTTATTGTATTGAAACTCCATATTTCGCTACGCCAGCATCCTGAATGCATAAAGGCTCCTGCAAACAGACGCGAATCGCGCGCGCCACAAAGGCACCGCTCGTTGCGCGACTTGCGGTGCCTTTGTGTCGCATGTCGCGTCGCGCCTGTGTGTACGAGCCTTAACAGATCAATCACAATCTGAATAATTTTTAAGGATATTGCTAATCCATTGCTTCATATATTCCAAATATTTGTCTGCTCAGCAACTTAAATGACGCAATGAATGTTGCTCAATTGTCAAAATGAAATCCGTTGTTACTGTTAGTGAGTTACGCAATTACCCCGCTGTTCAAGGTAAAATTGTTTCCACTGATGTGCGGCTTGCTGTTTAATTAAATTGTATTTAAAAATTAAATTGGTTTAATTAAATTGTATTTTATTTATTTTTTTATATTTGTAAATATGTGAGCGCCATGTGTCTGTCACTTAATTGATTTACTTGTCATTGCTTTATTTTTAATTCTTTTTACTTATTGTGGTAGAGTAATTTTATTCTAGGTGCATCATCTTCACATATAATTATATAATGAATGTATACAAAATCTTGTAAAACATTTTAAAAGAGTAACGGTGGAGTTTCTTACCCATTCATCTCTATACGAACACTAACTTTTGGAAGAGGCGACTAGAACCAATTCTATTTTTTGTAAATTTGACGTTCAAGAGTGCCTTTTAGGTGCCTATTTGAAATAAATGATTTGACTTTGACTTTAGGTATTAAAAATAGGTATCCTTTGTGTGAACTATGCATGGATTTCTAGCACATTGCGAATTTTCTGCTACACCTAAGTTTATAAAAAATAGTCAATAAAAATCCTTCCTATTTTTAATAATTCCTGTTCGCGATACCGGTGGGCTGCTATTTTTAAAATATATACTTTATGAAATACAGGATAATAAAAAAATATTTTATTTCTCACCACAACAGACTATACAAATAACAATATTGTCCAGTCGTGGGCTCATAGCAAAATACGAAATTGTTCGAACGGAGTGAGTGGATGTGTCAGTTTGTGGGGGTGTGAGTGTGTGGGTGGGTGAGTGTGTGGGAGGGTGAGTGTGCAGGTGTGTGAGTGTGTTAGAGTGGGTGATGGAGAACTTGGTGCCTGTTAAACTGTTTTTTAAAACCTAGAAACAAGCAATTTTTTGAGGATGAAAGAAACGCTCTAAGCAATTTAGATAGTAAACCAAGCGTTAAGGTGCCACTAGTCGATATTTTTTCCATACAAATTTCGGTAGAGTATTATTCCACTGTTTGACATTGTGCATCCAAGTTAAACATGATATATCGTTTTGTCTTATTATTAATGTTTTGTTAATGTTGTCTGTACGGAAACAGAATAGTAAAATAAAAAGCCAATAAAAAGGTATGAGCCAACAAAGATTCGTTTTCTTGCTATTTTTAACGTAATTTTGGGTGTAAATAAGTAATAAAAGGACTATAAAATCTTAAAAACAAAGTTGCACTGACAAAGCTCAGTTATTGAAGAGTTTAATAAACTTTATTTGTACTTTATTTGCAGTGGTTTTATCATAAAACTCGATTTTACGAAGCACCTTTCGATTTTTTTAACGTGCCTTTCCGTTCGGAACGATGTTTCTGTGCGTGAGAACTAGACGTTGTGCGTGTAGACTAGCGTCTAACTGCTCATTACTGTTACTTTATCTGTCGGACACGAAGCCAGGTGAGACAGTGCTTTTTGGCCATGACCACCAGTTAGTTCGAGCTCGCGACTAGTTCCACCTTAATAATCCATTGTCGTTAAGCTCCGTTTAATTTTATGATCTCAAGCAAAAATTCGTGTGGAAACTATATACTATATAGAACCAATCATTGTTATTGTCCATCAATCATACGAGGTACCTAAATGAGATTATAAGGAAGGACATTGATAGCTGTGTAGGTATGTATGTATTTTAACCTTTGCCCTAAATATCAACCTTGGGAGCGTTATTTACGGTGTATCCCTTATATACTTGTATGTAGCTTATATATACTTGATGTTTTTCTCATTTTGTTCGTATATCATTCAATCGGCTTATCTGAGCAGCGAGTGCTGAGCCGACACGAACCACCGACGATTCAGCGAGGATAGATGTTGAACGGCGTTTACCGATCGATACGAGCCGAATGAAAGCTGCATATTTGTGTTTCGGGTCGGCTTTTTCGGTCAACAAATACTGCCGAATCGAATGTGCTGACAGTATGATCTTCAACAGAGTCTTTTAAAAAGAGGAGGTAAATTTTTCCTCGCTTAGTAAATAAGCCAAAACGCTTGTGGCTTATAACAACCGCACTGTTCGATCGCGATCGCACGTTAAGCCGTGCGCCACGGCTCTTACTAGTCTTACAAGAGTTACTATTACACGTATTACACAGTAACTGGGCTGTGGAGGTCAGATAAACAGTCGCTCCATGTAAAACACTGGTATGCAGCTGCATCCGGTTAGATTGGAAGTCGATCCAAGTGGCCTAAAAAGGCCACTTTCGCAGAATCGTAAAAGGATAACGTTCTGAATCAAAATATGGCGAAAACAGTCCGTGTTTTTCTTTTTTTCGCTGCACTACGTAGGTATAATCAAAGAGAATAGGGATTGGATTGATTAGTATTTTAGCACAGACATAAAAAAAAATAACTGAAAAATCCTTCAACAATGGGATTTGATTCGTCCATTACGATTCATAATGTTATGCTTTTATGATTCTGCCAAAATGGCCTTTTTAGGCCCCCAGAACATAGTTGAGAAAAAGCTAGGCAGATGTAGTAGTAGATAGGTAGACTATGCTTATGTTGGGAAGAGAATTGGCTTACCCGTAAGGTTAAATTGATTGATCAAAGACTGCTTTCTGACGCATGTATTACTTATTAACCGGACCTTATCTAACTAGTCTGAACTAATGAAGCTGTATCGTATACACAAGTACTCTGAACAGTAAGTTTTGGACGAATTATGATTAACTTTGTCGAATGAAAAACTGTTAGAGAGTGTTTTCTGAGGGCCTAAAGGCTCCTACAAACAGACGCGACACGCGATATAATCGCGCGCGACACAAAGGTACCGCTCGTTGCGCGACTTGCGGTGCCTTTGTGTCGCGTGTCGCGTTGAAGGAGCCTTAAGAAGCCGGATATGTAACTATGCCATTGTGTCACCCCTTGTAAAATGTCTATCATTTACCTATATCTGTAATATTTATGGTGTACATAATAAGGAGTAGGTATACTATTCTTTTTTAATCTTTCTCTATGACCAAACCAAAATATGTCCTAATCACATAGATATCTCTAATTTATTTGCAAGAACCTATTTATGATAATATCTTTTTGGAAGTTCTTGTTATCTTGTTGACAGCATGATTTATAAATGAGTATCTACCGGTTTTGACCAGTTTTCAGCGATATTTACTTATGTACAGGATAATTCTAGGTAGAGTATGACGCAAAAGGGCGCTGTTTGTACAGTTTATTTTGTATTTAGGTAAATAATCGATGAGTAATGCTTTGATTATGTCCACTAAAGCAAGTAGGTATTATATGATATCTTTTTGGAAGATCGAACTGTTTAGTCAGGCGAGGATGGAGGGGCATTCTCGTAATGATAGGAACGTTGAGTCTGATCTGTGTCAATCTGTCAAAAATACCTCTAATTTCCCTATATTTTGACAAGTTTTCGACATTTGTTTATCGCCGAGATGAGACTACGGCTCGATTTTGAAAGTCTGACATTACGAGAATTGGCCTTCAGTTATTATGATTATTATAAACCGGTTTTCATCGGTTATCATCGTTATTCTTTATCTGATGGGTATAGCAGTGGCGTAGCTTGTCCTAAAGCCCTGTATCAAAAATTTAATGGGGGTACTTTTCACAATTCCTTATTTTTTTGTCGTTTGTAAATCCTCATGGATCCCGCCCATTCTCCGTCTGAGAAGAATGCGAGGGTGCCGTCGGACTCTTACCTACTAAAACCCCACTATTCATTCTTACCTACTTTGGTAGGTACTGGAATCAGTGGGTTTTTTTTTATTGCCAAGAGTCGGAGGCCCGGGAGATACTGGTACATTCGCCCCACCTCCGACTCGACGAAGCTCTAATGGAGGGTATTGTTTTTACTCAATAAATAAAATAGCATACTGACTTGAAAGATGGGGGCTCGTGGCTAAGTAACTACAGCCGCACGGGTTGTACAAAGGTTAAGCTACGCTTGCCGCGATTGGTCCATGGATGGGTGTCCATCCATAGCATATTGGGACCTCTCCATGGCTTGGAAAGCACGTTAAGCAGTTGGTCCCGGCTGACGTTCGTGGATCATTAATTTGATGATTGATTCGTTATGGGTTGTCAGAAGCCCGCAAGTTTGACAACCAGTTAGTATAACAAGGAATATCGTATAAAGGCTCCTGCAAACAGGCGCGACACGCGACGCGAATCGCGCGCGACGCAAAGGCACCGCTCGTTGCGTGATTTGCGGTGCCTTTGTGTTGCGCGCGATTTTATCGCGTGTCGCGTCTGTTTGAAGGAGCCTTTACCCAGTAATAAGTGGGTTGTGGAAGTCAGATAAGCAGTCACTCCATGTAAAATACTTGTATTCAGCTGCCGACCCGACCCCAAAATAGTTGGGAAAAGGCTGGCAGAAGATCAATAACTTGAAAGGTAAAGTTGTCGTTGCGATTTTACTAATAGAATGCAAGAGCAAGCGAAGCGAGCTCAAAATTTCTGCATCCAGTCTTATGTATGCGTTAAAATTAATGCGTGAGCTTGAGAATTGAACCGCGCCTGTAGCTTGAAGCTTTTGTGAACCATAAACAATTAACGTTAATTATCATATTTTCATTGGTTGTATTCATTTATTACAGCCCTCTAAAACCGCGGGGCGCAGCTAGTGATCAATAGATCACTAGCTGCGCCCCGCGGTTTTACCCGTAGCACCGTTCTCGATCCCGTGGAAATATCGGGATAAAAACATGTCCTAATCCAGGTCATGGCCTACCTATGTGCCTCTCCAAATCCGTTCTGCCGTTTTAGCGTGAAATTGTAACATGCAAAAAATAACAACTTTTCTCTTTATACCTAATATTAGTTTTGATTTTGACTTTCCAGATGGAAAGACCAAAATGCCTTGGAAGGTGGGGCGGATTTTCCACCCCGAATCAAAAAAAAAAAAAAAAGGCTGCATCCCATACCAAAGGCCTGGTATGGGATGCAGCCTGTGTCGACACCCTCGCGCCATCCGGTATTCCTAGCAAGGTGGGCTGTGTTGGGGCGGCTGCTGCAGGAGCAGAAAACCTCAAACGGCGCAAATATAACAACTTTATTGGGAGCTATTATGTTTGAGCCGTTTGGGGTTTAAACACTAGGGTCTTGGGATCCGAGTGCTTATCGAATATTTCAGGGCATCGCCAAGCGGTTGGTTAACTCTTCGCATGACCAGAGAGCTGGCCTATTTTTAGCCCAAAGAATCAGCATTGCCATCCAACGTGGTAATGCTGCCAGCTTTTTGGACACCTATTGAAAGCGATGCGGACGAAATTTTTTGATGCCCAATGAGCTCCTCCCTATTTAATTTTCTTTTTATTATACAGGATGATTGGAAGATGGGTAAGTATCCAGTATCCGGCCAAAGACTATACTTTAACAATACTCTTGAATAAATGCAGGAAACATTTTTTCATCAATGTATCATGTTGATGTACAGACGCCAGCACAAGCTACCCGGAACTGTCAAATTTTCCCAATCAAAATTGATTCTTATGCTGTAGTTATAAGGTTGAAAATCTATTAAAGAAATTTGACACATAGTAGAAGCTTGATGTGCTGGCGTCTGTACCTATGTTGTAGAAGCCCTAGATTCCTCGCAAATTGTCTGTAAATTTGTGTTTTCGCACTTACAGTAGTATTCGGCTACGCCTTTGATATTATAGTGTTAATAATATAGATAAGATTATATATGACACATATTAAGTTTTTTGGAAGTACCCGCTACTATATGGCTAAGGCTGATTAAAAAAATTGTAACAAATTGTGTTATCGTCCACGACCTACATTTTAACGATTTACGCGGATACATACCTTCAATAATAGAGAGGTAAAATAAAGTACACCAATCATTTCCTACTGGAAAATTTACTATCGTACGAGAGGCCTAAGTCAACTCGCAGAGGCACAATCTGAATCATTTTGAAGGATACTGCTAACCTATTGCTTCATATTTTCGTAAAATTTGTCTGCTCTGCAATGTAAATAACGCAATGATTGTTGCTGAGTTGTCAAAATGATAGCCATTGCTACTGTTAGTGTGTTATGTAATTAATAATAATAATAATTTATAAATAAAATAATATTAATAATAATAATAACCCTGCTGCTTTTGCTTTTTTAATAATTACCCTGCTGTTCGTTGTTTTGAAAGAAATGTGGCACCAACTGACGATTATCCCTATATATGTATATACTGTTGGGGGAGACTATATGATGTGTGCAAATGCACTCAAGGACAACCCCGTTGGCATAGGACTATTACAGAATATGAAAACGAAGTCAAAGTTAAAGAATTTTATTTGTTAAACATAGGTGTAAAATCAGGTGTTTGGAATAGAATAGGTAACCTACAGAGATCTCTATGATTTGCCGTTAACGGCGTACAAATATCAAATACGAAAACAAAATTACTACGAAATATGAACAGTAATACGAAATTACTGTTTACTTAGTACTTAATAGAATTTATGTTAAAAATTAAATGACAAGCTAACAGAGTTGCAGTTAAACTATGCCCAATATCCTCTACCAAAGTTAAAAAATATTGCATACAACATTTATTTCAAACATTTAAATTATTAGAAACATAACAACATATATAATTTAATTTTCTTTTTTGTTTCGAAAACCTATTAAGTATATAATTTATCAGCCAAATGTTTATCTGAATTCCACCTCATCAAATCACGCGATGCACGACTAGGTCATTTGACTTTTGAAAACGAATTAACATATCTAATTAATACTTGTTCCAAAATGTGGCACAACCGGATACCAGTTGAGAACTCGTTGATTGTGCATACAGCTAAGTAATGGAACTCCCTGCCGGAGTCAGTTTGTCCCGATAGCCTTGAGGTTTAGTTAACCTCGGGGTTTTTGTATCTCGAGTGAGGACAAATAAGTTACTTCTAGGCAAATGTGCTCTATCATCGACCGACCGCATCTTCACCTACGTACCTACCTACCTAAAAAAAGGTAAATAGTGCTCGGCCATCAGCAGGTGACAAAGAGGACAAACGTCATCTAGCGGTATAGACCGGTGGATGACGTTTGACAGTTGTCGTTGACGTTGGTCGACGACGAATTCGAATTCGGTCGAATAGTCTGTAAAATTCTCTTCGTGAAAAATTTGGTGAAGCGAGCTTGAAGCGAGTGGGCTTTCATTGCACCTCATAATCATCAGCATGTTCCCAATGCTGAGACACAGGCCGTAATTAAACCACGCGGAGCCAATGCTGGTTGGTATGGTAGATGTCACATATCTTCGAAATTTTGGTTCTAGGACATGCCGGTTTCGTCACGATGTTTTTCTACACCGTTTTGAGAGCAGTGGTGATGAAATAAATTACACAAAGTAACGCGCCTACCTGGGTTCGAACCCATGACCTACTCAGCGGGATTGTCCGAAAGGGTTACGCTGGCCCGAAACATAAAGGGCGATGCAAGGAACACGGGTGGGTTTTAGTCAGTTAAGAGTCTGACACTCCCTTCCGCTCCACCCAGAGCGGGAGGAGTCATTTGATGATTTCCAATCGAGAAAAAAAAAACCCATGACCTACAAACTCGTAAGTCGGGGCTGCTACCACTGAGCCACTATTCTGCATATAATGCTCAAACGTGAGCCTGACAATTTAAAAAGAAATGTTATATATAATGGCGCAGGATAGCCTTTACCAGAAGTGGTCATCGTATTAATGGTTCAGCATTTCAGCAGCTTCAATATCAACAGGATTGTGCCGGGATATAGCAGTTCGTCGCGGCCGTGGTACGACAGCGGCTCCCCTTACATCATCTTCTGTCATTCGAAGTCTTCTGCCACGCAACCATCGATGCGACGCTCTGCTAGAGTGAATGCCACCAGCCAGTGTCACTCTCTTTTGTGACAAAGTTACTGGAACCACCGAAAGGGTCAGACCTTTCGGTGGTTCCAGTAACTTCGTCACAAATTAGGACGGCGCCACTTTCTGCGCCGTCATAGCATACATAATTATTATACAGGTTGGATTTTCGAGACGTGGTAGTAAGTGCATACGTACCTGCATACCTTAACCATTGTAGCTACAGGAAAAGGTCTTAGTAGACTGTCCTTAACTTTTTAAGTAATTACTAACTGGATTCATAGATTTGAATCTGAAAATTGTACAATCAGCTAGAAACACGTAAACACTAGCGAGAAGGCCACGTTGTATTTAAAAGTTTTACACCGTAAAGCCATAGGTAAGTTAGTAAGGCATAAGTACCTACTTCCAATTTTCATGTATTTCCTTCTAACACGACGGATTGTCATATTAACTTAGTCATAGTCACTTATTGCTACGCGATACTTACAACTCATGTAGACATCGCATGGTGTTAATTTAAAATAATATTAGGAATCATTTATTTGCATAAAATATAGGTGTTACCAGATGTAAGAGTTGGTGCAGTCCATATTTTGACTGTTTAGGGCACGCAAATTAATCAGGGTTCCGTAGCAAAATGGTAAAAAGGAATCCTTATGGTGCGACTCAGTCTGTCTATCAAAAACAAAACAATATCTGCTAAACTCAGGATCCAGGAAGGTGGAAAATATTTTCTGCTAGTAAACATTGTCAAGAAACTAATTGACTGCTTAAAAACATAGCCGTAGTGACACCATGCTTGTCCATAGTGAAAACTTATGCATGACGCAACAATAATTTGGGGTCCAAATATTTATTCTGTGGAGCACTTAATGCTGTTCAAATATTACGGATTATGTTGTGCGTAATGGTAATGTAGTATTGCGTCAGCACATGCTGTGCTGATTATTTACATGCTTTTCTTTTAATCGACTTCAAAGTGGAGGATGTACTCAGTAATACCTTCTCAGGTAGAGGTCGAAAGTATAAAACTACGAACTACGAACATTGGCAAATTGCAGACACAGCTTGAAGGCTGCATAGCTTTTGATTAGGACTTCTAAATAACGACACAATAGGGAAATGTGCATGTGATTCAAATGGTTACTATAGTAAATAAACTTATTCTATTTTCGAATTTATCGACTCAAGTACTGTTTTACTTACTTCATTTTGATTAAACTAAAATTAATCGCACTAACGAACGATTAATCTAATGATTTTTTTAGATATTGGATATTTCAACTATGTATAAAATACCTATGGAACTCGCCTACAGTTTTGTAACCTAAACTCAAAACACTTTAAAGTTCACATTTTAGATATTTTAAACAGTAGGTTAGACTAGAGTATAGTTATCTAGAAAATAGTAATTAGAATACCTTTAGTTTTATTATACGTAACCATTCAAATCAGGGCCAAATAATTAAACAAATACTTTTTTTATAAACTGTATTATTTCAGAATTATGCCTACACCAATATTTATAATTAATTTTTTTTTGAGCTAAAGTTCAGTACACTTGGGAAATTCAAACTCATTTTAAAATATTAAAATAAATATTTATTGTTTACGGCCGCGAATCATATTTAGATCAACATACAACCTGGGGGCCTAAAAAGGTCACTTTGGCAGAATCATAAAAGGATAACATTATGAATTATAATATGGCGAAGACAGTCCGTCTTTTTCTTTTTTTACGCTGCACTACGTAGGCATAATCAAAGAGATTGGGATCGGATTTGGATTAATTTGATTAGTATTTTAGCACAGGCAAAAAAAAAAATCTGAAAATTCTTCACCAATGGGATTTGATACGATTAACTTAATAATTAACTGTCCATTATGATTCATAATATTATCCTTTTATGATTCTGACCTGTAAATTGCAAAAAAACGTGAGAAAATTTGAGTTTCCCAGGCTACCGTGACGCTTTCGCTTTAAGTCTATCGGTGGCATCAGTAGCGTTCAGCTGGATGATCTATTCAACATCACCATTATGCCCAACCCAACCAACCACCAACCCAACTTCACCATTTGCTTAGCATGGCCTCTCTTTTCTTGTGCCAATGCCCACGCTCCTGTGTCAGCCCCATCCAGGTTCTATCCGCGAAGGCAGCAATGTTCTCCGCCCATCTTGCCGCTGGCTGACCGACACGTCATCTTTCTTGGATGCCCACTAGGTTACAGCCTTATTCCACCTATCATCTCTGCGCGTTCCCAGATGATCTTCCCAAATCCATTTGAGTTCCATAATTCGTTATCCAGTATCTAAAACTTGCAAGTCTTCCAAACCGGTTTGCGGTCCAGTCTTCAGATCTCGATGTTTGGAACTCGATTGGTAAGCCTTATGCATCAATGCTGCATGGCCCTCTAAAATTAACTCAGTTTAGCTTTGAGTAAGCTACAGAGCCAGAATCGCAGTCGAGCTTTGTATTCGGGATGGGTGAAGAGCATGTCATGAGGCCACATAGCGGCCACAGAGCGTGAGGTACATGAAACAATCATGGCACATGGCGCCCGGACTATTCCCAAAGCTGTCTGAACTACGGGAGTAATCGTACCGAACAGGGTCTTTCGCGGGAACTCCAGTATGAGAATCTTTCGAAACATTAGATATGTAGGATTTTGATACCCAGGTCGGGCAAAGTATCGCTGGGTTTTTCCGACAGGAATTTCTCAACAGAAGACGGAGTATTGCTGGGTTTTCCGACAGGAATTTCTCAACAGAAGACGGTGTATTGCTGGGTTTTTCCGACAGGAATTTCTCAACAGAAGACGGTGTATTGCTGGGTTTTTCCGACAGGAATTTCTCAACAGAAGACGGAGTATTGCTGGGTTTTCCGACAGGAATTTCTCAACAGAAGACGGTGTATTGCTGGGTTTTTCCGACAGGAATTTCTTAATAGAAGACGGTCTATCCGGAGATAGGCACCCGGTTAATGGCAATAGGCACGCCCCCTGTAATATGGGACTTAAACATAATTGACGAAATATGGGAGTACTATAAGTACACCTCTGCTTATCCCCATCAGCATCATAAATCGATAAAATTGTTTACTTCAACGGTTCTCCTACCTACTAAACGATATTAGTAAGGATTAGTGCATTTAAAACCTTCGTAACTCGGTGTTAATAAATAAGTAATGTAAGTAGATATATTTTATCTAAGATATCCACTTTCACAGGTAAATCCCCATAATTGTTTGTAAGGCATCAATCAGATAACACTTGATATTGATTAGTTAGTTGGTAATTGTATATTTTTGGCTATAAGATAACCTATTGTGTGTACTTATTGAGGAAATATTTGAGAATAATACACCCATGGAACATAAATTATTTCACGGAAAAAGTCATGGGGTTTCTACTCAGCAGTGGGATAAAGTTGGCTGAAAGTAAACAATAAACATAACAAACAAAATTGCCGATTCGAAGATTGAAACTGCGATTTAAACAAGATTAAAAAGAGAGAGATTTAAAAAGAGCAAACTGGTCGTGCCGTAAGATAATGGAAATGAAGACGGAATCACCTAGAACGCTTTGAAATCCTAGTATCAAGAACAGGGGAGCAGGCTCATTTGTACGAACTTTCCACAATTTCTACTAGGAGCATAGAACGGCGAGGAGCTTTCACGCGAAAAATCAATACGCGGCCTGCGCACATTGAAAGAGAAGGTAGTTGTGACGTCACTTTGCGCTTACATTGTTGGATACGGCACGATATTTTTTTCGCTTATTATGGAGCCAGACAGCTAGAGTTCTGATATTATAGACTGGTGTTATTTTTGTTTCTTTTAGTGTTGCTGCTTGGGTGGTACCATAGAAATGTAAAAAACAGAAGAAGTGGCAAGGGGACGGGTTTGTGTCCACGCGTCATGAGCAACATGGGCCTTTTGCTCATGATGCGTGGTCGTCTCCGCAAACTAGTGCGATTTCGGCCGTCATCGTGATAAAATATAAAAATACCGAGTTGTACTGTAAAAACCGAAGTCAAAATAAATACTTCGTATCTCATGGAATCACTTACCATATAATAAGTAAAAGTATTTTACTGTATTTGTCTATTAAAATCACGAAAAACAACAAATCGTAAAATATTTCTAGCTTTTCATATATCGCATAATCTCCTTCTTCCATATATCTATGGGTAGAACTTTGCGATGACAAGAACCAGGCAGTGTTTTGAATACCCAATTCTTTTCAGAAAGCAGTGCATTGAAGACTAGACCCTTTTTCTTTATTTACTTTAATTCTTCATCAGCAGACACGTAGGCAGCTGATATGATGTGGTTGTCCATTCTAAGGTTGGGGAAGAAGTTGCTTATGTTCTTTTATCTCTACTCTGATAATTGTAGTACCTGAAGAATATGGTATTTTATCTCTCATATGTATTATCGTCACGATAGAAATTCTGTTTCACTAGTAGAGGCCAATGGTTAAGTAGGTAAGTATCCCTTTTTTTTTCAATGACCCCTCCCGCTCGGGGTAAAACCCACCCGACTTCCTTCCTTAGGCGACGGTTACACGTAAAGTATTTATTGTGATCCGTCAATACAGTATTTGTTGATGGATTTCAGTTTTTACTGATGGATTAATACACTGGCCTACACGTTCAATATTTATTACGTCAGTATTGTGTCCGGTCTCCTGCTATATAAACGTCTAAAATGGCCACAGAGCTGAAAATTAAAGGTTGCGTGGCTATTATTTGAGCACTTAGTGTAAATAAAAAGGTCAAGCGAAAGCGATGGGCAAAAAATATTAAATTATAAAATTTTTGTAATCTTTTGAAGAACTATCTTTAATTAAAAAAAGAAATATCTTTAAAAATCTTTGATTTTTTTTTTTAAACTTTGCCCCACACTAGGAATTACTCCTGTATCGTGGGTGCGTTTACAAACATTTAAAATTCACATACACAAACAGCCAGACCCGGAACAACTACCTGTAGGCAATACAAAATAATATTTGTTCCGTGCGTATATCTCTGGCAATACCTACTTCTAAATTTAGGATAAATTCTTTTGAAACTTCCTGATCTTTAGTACGTTTCGAGAAGGTGCGGGGCGACGACAACGACGGTGCGTCCGCCTCTACAAGATCAAAAAAGTCGTCCGTCTCCATCGCTAGCGTAACGCGTACTGACGTGATAAATATTGACGCAAGGCTACACGATCAATATTTATCATAATCCGACGGATCATCAATACAGAATCAAGAAATCTAGAAATCCATTAATAAATAATGACATACATCAATACATTAGGTTACACGTTAATTAAATACCACGATACGTCAGTATTTACTGATGGATCACAGTAAATACCTTACGTGTAACCGTCGCCTTAGCCCTTTATGTTCCGGGCCAGCGATAACCCTTTCGGACAATCCGGCTGAGGTAAGTATCCTAATGTTCTTTTCTAATAGATACATACCTCCTTGCAAAAAACAAATGATAGATAAGTACAGACAGAATCTTAAGTTTTAAGCGCCTATGAATTTAGCGCAAGTTAGTTTGCGTTTATTCAAAATTTAGGCGCTAGGTACACTTGATTGATGCTCTGAGAAAACTGAGATAGTTGATATTAGTTCAGATCGAACCACAACAGGCGCTGTACTTTGTGTAAATTATTTCATCACCAGTGCTCTCAAAACGGTAAAGGAAAACATCGCTGCATCGTGAAAAACCGGATAGTAATAATATAAGAATAACTCAAAGATGAAGTAACTAGAATATGGCGCCAACAAAAAACAAAAAGTTTATGTAGTCCCTATAGTCCTCTCCACAACATCTCATATCTCTCATCTCATCTCATCACTCTCCTTAAATTACTAAACCTAAAAGAAACCCTGTATATCACCCTACAAAAAGCTGCAATTCTAAATACAAATAAAAAAAAACAAACACAAATAGATGAAAACGAAATAGGTCCTCATCACAAAACATCTTTAACATAACACAAGCTGCATTTACTTGGCTTCGGTCCGTAAATGTTGCAAAAACCAGCCAAAGACCTGAGAAGAGAAAACATTATAAAAAAAAAATAATAACATACCTAATATATAATCGTATAACCAAAAATTCGAAGACATGTGAATTCTACCAACCAGCACTGGGCCCGCGTGGTGGATTACAGTCAACTCCCTCTCAAAGACAGGTTATGCTCAACAATTCTTGCTATTTATATTCACAAATATAATATAGGGTAGCCATTTGTCAGTTTTACTTTTGAGCTTACTTGCTTATGGCAGGTTTCCACTGTACTAAGATCAGGTTCTCATTGTAAGCCGCATTTATTATTTCTGAGAGTCAATCGAACATGTTAATGTTGTGAATTATGTTCAAAATATTGAACGATACGATACTTCCAGAATGTTCGACGGAGAGACGATAAAAGCGGCCGTCTCCTATGAGAAGGGTTCATTGTGACACGTTCCAGCACGGGACGTTTTGTAATAACTTGTTTATGTGTGCTCTCTGAGTCTCTGACTTTGTTCGGTCTCTAAGCCCTGTGTAATAACTTGTTTAAGTGTGCTCTCTAGCTCAGTTCGGCCTCTTAACCCTGAATAATAACTTGTTTAAGTATGCTCTCTAGCTCAGTTCGGCCTCTCTAATCTGTGTAATAACTTGTTTAAGTATGCTCTCTAGCTCAGTTCGGCCTCTCTAACCTGTGTAATAACTTGTTTAAGTGTGCTCTCTAGCTCAGTTCAGCCTCTTTAACCAGTGTAATAACTTGTTTAAGTGTGCTCTTTAGCTCAGTTCGGCTTCTTTAACCTAACCTGTGTAATAACTTTTTAAGAGTGCTCTCTGGCTCAGTACGGCCACTTTTCTCTGTGTGATAACTGTTATAGCGTGGCAATAAATATGAATAGCTGTTTCTTTTTCTTTCAATGCGACAATTGGTGAGCGCTTCACTCATTGGTTTCGTGACGAGAGACGTCACGATCAGCCATCCTGTACTCCCCACATCGGGGCGCTCTTCGCACGTGCCGGTCGTCGGCGCGCGACCTCCTCCACCGACTGTTCTGCTGCTCCTGCTTGGCGAAGGACGCTCATTCAGCCCCATCCTACACATCCACTACCTGCCGTTCCAGTGGGTCCCGAATCGAAGCCGACCTAAAGTCAAGATCTTTTAATAACGTGTTGTATTTATATCAGTCTCCAATTTTAAATATATGTTACAATTAGCCTTCAGCTCATTGTAATGTTACATGGGATAGGTATTTTACCAAAACTTGAGTAAATAAATCAGATTGACCAAACAATTTTATGTTTATTTCATCACAAACTCATATGACATCATTAATAAAGTAGGTAACATATCTTATTCGAACAAAAAAAAGTGTTATCTCAAAAATAGAGCAATAGATTTATTTATTATAATAGCCTTATACAACTAATACTAATTAAACTATAATTTACATTAATATAGGCGTACATAATATTATTTATATAATTACATTTTACTGTTAATTTATCACGTGGTTTTGTTACCCTACCTATTTTATAAAACCTTGTCTACGTGGTGTCGGGACAAACAGGTAAAGACAGGGTAATCTTAGAAATTGTACCATAACATGGATTTTCCTAATGCCGATGTAATTCTGATAATAAATAGTACACTATGAATTAGTACCTCGACAGACAACATGCTACAGCTTTTTGTTGCTCACTCGTTTTGCCCAAAGAATTGCCAAGCACTGAACTCAAGAATATTGGAAATTTTGAGTCATGCTTTGAAGTATTATTTAAAGAAACAATTCTCTTCCAAATGTAAAACAGTCCTTATAATAGTTCAACCGCAGCTCGTGGTTTAGTTGCAATGTATGTTCGGTCTGTTGGGGTCCTAATAGCATATTATAAGTACCTATAAATAAATACTTTTTAGTTTCTAACATAAATATTGAAGCATGCAGACGTACTTGTAGGCAGCCATGCTAATATAACATACCTATACATAATACTTAAAGTTATCATCACGTTTAAAATTGTCAACTAAGTGAAAAAAATAAAATTTCCTCCACCGACACACTGTGCGCATACAATTTTAAACGTTAATGTGATAGGTATACACAAAGCTTAATTTATCTACGTATGTATAATATTACTATAATTAGAAATAATATTAATCATTTGATCTAGTTACCTCACGATTAGATTTTTGAACCGCATTCTAAATCTATCGCAAAAGGTGTTTTAGTTAAGATAAATTTTAAAGAAACAATTTCTCTATACACGACATGTATCTGTCTGATTGTGTACCTACACAATAACAACAATATTAACAATTGTATAGTTGATATAATCCGCATTGAATACATTATTTAATGATCATTTGAATCTAAGTCAATCCATAGGTAGGTATATGAATAAATAAACAAGATGTCTATCCTAAATGGCGCTATATTGATTAAGCTTTAATACTGTTCATCTTAAGCGCATAACGATTACTGTTCCAATAAAAAAAAAATTAAACAAGACCATTGAACTCTAAAGTTTTATTCCCAAACAAAGAATTTCGAGAGTAACTTGAAACAGCGAAATATTGCGCCATTTATTGACATCTCAGCAAAATAAATACTCGAATGAATGTTATTTTCTTCAAAAAATTGAGCAACGTTGTGCCTGTTATAATCATCGAATTTAAAGTAGAGTAGACAACATCTAATGTTGCATACTGTATAATAGTTATATGTTAACAATCTGTAGTGTTTGAAGTTTCTTGTACAAGTTAACAATAAATTGTTCACTACCGTGTACTATGTTAGGTAAAAAACAAGATATTTGATGCGGTGGGCAACGTACCAAGAAAAGTATCGTAACCCCGCACGCAAGAATAAACCAGTAGAAAAAAAAATAACAATTTTGGAGAAAGTATGCGTCACATCTACGCAAAACGGCCAACGCTCAGCATAATGCTAAGACCCTATACGAGACAGAGCCCCAGCGCTGGTTTTCAGTGACTGCCTTTCGTTCACAGAGCTGCAGCCATTTTCTATCAATGTGGACAGAAGCCAAATATAGAACAAAAAGAGCTAAGGACTACGGAGTCAAATGTTAAGACAATGATTTTAATTACTATCGAAAGAAAATAAACGCAGATAGTTCCACCTTTAGATTTTACTCGATTGGAAGCAATCATGAGTCTGTCGTCAGACAACCGTCGAGAGATGCTAAACAAGGACAAAATAGAATGTGGTGCGTACAATCAGTCGCAAACATAAACTGACAAGTAAATAGACGTAGCAATACTTTTTCATACTGAACCACGACGATCATTGATTGAAAAACTTGTAACGAAAACACAATTTGTTTTTCTAGATTTGTAACTGATTGTACATTGGAGTTCACTTTCAGTTAGACGTTTTCTTTTTTTAATTGATCGATCCTAAAGATTTCCCTTTCAGATTATCTGCACAGCATTTAATTCAAAAGATGATGATTGAAGTTTCTTTCTCTTATGACACATAAAAGGCCCATATTGTGTACTTAAAAACGTGAAATACTTCAGCATACCTACGTAGATACGAACATAAACATTATGAGATTATTTTTTCCTCCCATAAATGGATTTGTACCTTCAAAATGCTACGCTGAATGAGATTCATAGTTATTTTAATGGTTAAAATATGGGCCTAGCTACGCGTTACAGTTGTTAGTAGCAACAATAGTAGCAAATAACTGTTTTCCGGTTTTACCTCATGTTTGTACTTGTAAAGTCTTTTAGATTTTTCGCTCGTCTTACGTCTTATAATAACTTAACTATTGGATACATAAATAGCACTAATTACATTCGAGATTATAATATGGATGTCATTGTGATTTTGTACATACCTAAACGTATGGCAAAATTTTGTATGTGCGTGTGGGGGTAGCCTAAGGATGTGCGTGAGGCTTGTTCGAAGTTGGACATCGGTTTGGAGCAGTGCAGGGGCCGAGGGTAGGGCTGTGCCCGGCTGTTGGTCGGCTATGGCTTACAGGTGCGTGATGATGATTTCGTCATCAATTTCGTCCTTCTCGTCATCCTCTTCTGGGGGCTGCTTGGCGGCCTCGGCGGCGATAGCGGGGTCCTCGGCAATGGCTTTCAGACGGCGAGCCTGTAGAACACAAGAAATAGGGATTATTGCATGTTTCGTCCTGAGGTGGTACACGCGATGACTCATCAAATTAAACATTTCCAGTTCTAGCTGACCGCGCATTGTATAGGCTTTTCGTATAATGAGAAGTCAGCTTATACTGGAAATGTATAGCTTGATATGGCGTCGTGCGAACAATTGATTAAATGCGTCGCAATACATTTTTGGAAACGTGATTTTCATTCGGAGCAACTCGTATCTCTACAGAGCGCATGAATGAGAAATAATGCCGAATAATATCGATACCTCATATGTAACGAGTAGATCTTTAGACAAGTGCGACATTTCCAACAAAATGTTTCTAGTCTCAGCTATTTTATAATATAACTTTTCAAATCGATTAAGCAATCAAAGCCAAATACTTGCAATAATTATTACATTTTCATCATCTTTATACCACAGACTCATTAGCCATATAAAGGCTTCTTCAAACAGGCACGACGCGACACGCGACACAAAGGCACCGCAAGTCCCGCAACAAGCGGTGCCTTTGTGTCGCGCGCAATTATATCGCGTGTCGCGCCTGTTTGTAGGAGCCTTAAATCGGGGGAAATTATATCTAGGGAAGTAATAGCCATAGTTTGGTGTAAAACAGACAGAGTTCCCTATTTAACCATTTTGTTACAAAACCCAAAAAATGTGTCTTTAGATACTGACCTTTCTCTTGTGCAAAATTTCAACAACGATGTAGCCAGCGACTCCGATGAGCAGCATGACCATCATGACGTAGAGCTTCATCCGGGCACACAGGTGGGTGGAGTAGGCATAAGCGATCACGAAGCCGGCAGACTCCCATAGACGGTAGTTGGAGAAGGCAGCCTCTTTGTTACGTCTGAAAAGTACTCCGTACAACCCTGGAATGTAAGGAGTGGGAGAATTAGAAATATTATAATATTTGCATATATCTTCCGCATGCCCTAAGAAAAAAAATTTTCAAAGAATGTGACATCCACCAACGGCTGGGACCCACGTGGTGGATTAATTCCTACTTCCTCTCATAGAGAGGCCTGTGTCTCAGTAGTGAGGACATTATAGGCTGTTTATTTGCTATGTGTGTCTTTATGCTAAGAAAACTGCGGACTGTCTGACATTAAAGTGTTTAGATTTTAAAAAACACATGTACCTAGACTAGGTACGTTTTCTTGACATGACTGAAGGTAGTTCAGCGGGCCTAAAAATGCCACTTTGGCAGAATTATAAAAGTATAACGTTATGAATCAAAATATGGCGAAGACGGTCCGTGTTTTTCTTTTTTTCGCTGCACTACGTAGGTATAATCAAAGAGATAGGGATTGGATTTGGATTGGATTGATTAGTATTTTTAGCACAGACATAAAAAACAATAACTGAAAAATCCTTCATTAATGGGATTTGATTCGATTAAGTTAACAGTTAACTGTCCATTACGATTCATAATGTTATCCTTTTATGATTCTGAAAAAAGTGGACTTTGGCCCCTGCCCCCTGTCATGAATCGGAGCTCAACCAAATAAATGACAGCATAATTAGTTTCATTAGTACACGACTAATAAAATTGTCTCATGCAAATGATGCGCGTAATTAGTAATTACATTATTGGCTGAATAGCGGAATGCATAGAAGCAATTACTTTAATACTAATAGGGTTACTAGCACTAATAAAAACGTGCTCCGTTCACGTGCTTTCTAGACAAGTGAAGCGATCAAATCGTTTTAATACAATGACATGGCACATTGGCACTTCACATTTCCATAGCAAGTTAAGAATGAAAGAAAAATATATCTTTGACGATTATCCTTATGCAGAATGTTGCGGCAATTGAGGAAAATCGGTCCGCGCAGGCGCAGGTGCAGCGACCTGCGATTGGATTTTGAATCGCCATTTTATGGTCGCGATAAAGTTCTATTTTTAAACCAAGTCCTAAACCTTTATGGCATTCGGGACGTCCTCCATGTCTGGTTTAATGGTGTAGATGGTGAAACCGGTTTAGATACGCTCATTTTACTTAGGAACATTATATGCCTACAGATGTTAAAGTTAGATATATATTTATATAAGTTCTATGAACATATGTGTATAACTTTTATATATTATTCAATGAATATTAAAGTGTTATTTAACTACTATGCAGGTGACAATAAACCAACAAAAAATTTGACCAATTTGTACCATACGTAAAGATCCTTGCGCCCGGGAACAAAAGATTTCAACGAGTTTAACGTAAGTTTAATAACCAAGTAAACCTGTAAATACATTTAAAAAATACAAATAATTTTATTCTTCGTAGTCATAAAAGTGAATTTCAATTTATTAACCCATTTTCAATAAATAGGTATGCCTTTAGAAATCTAGAAATGACTAATTCATTCGAAACTCCATACGTTTGCAGTATAAAACGGTGAGAGTACCAGATATAATACGATTAAAATATTCGTTTCTATTCTTAGAGCGCATTTAATAGCCCAATAACAATCGCGGATCGTGGGCTAAGTTATAGGAATTGCTTTTTCACCCGGGGCTAGCGCACACGTGCGATTCTAGACTTAAATATACTAACGCAGGCAGGATGGTTTATGTTTATGAAAAGCATATCATTTGTGAGATGAAAATAAACTTTTACAACCGTAGTGCTTGGCCAGACTAGCAGCGCGGGGCGGGCGCGGCGCGGCTTACTCAAACAAGAACTTCATTTGAGTGTCCATAGCGGGCACGTGGGCGTGGTGAGCGGCATGAGCTGCTCGGCGCGTGGAGCGCGCGAGCAACTCACGCTATAGCTCGTTCATACAAGTGGCCGCAGTGGAAGCGCGGGCGGCCCGCGCGACCGGGGCGCGGGGTTTCTCAAACTAGCTCGAGCTTTTTTCTAGTAAAAATAAGTCCTTTTTCATCCGTATTATATTTTGACAAACACTGGACACGACAGCACGCAGAACGCAGCCGCGCTCGACTGCGGACAGGCAGATTGCAAGCATTCCCGCACCCGCGCCGCTCCCCGCCCCGCGCTGCCAGTCTGGCCAAGCACTTAGCCTTAAGGGGAAAGCGCTAAGGTAGCCCGCAAAATTCAAATTTACTTACGTTTTTTGCAATTTGCAGGTCAGTTGGGGACGTACGTTGATTGAAAAATGAATCGCGACCGTTGCAAAGATGGCATTACAGAATTATGATCATTAGAATCAGCAATACAACTCCTTAGGTGGCCTTAAATGTCATGATTTCATGTAATGGTCATTCAATAGGGTATTTCAACTTAGAGAGTTGTATTGATGATTTTTATAATTATAATTCTATACATATATAAATATTTGTTACGGCCGCGAATAACATTTAACTAGATCAACATACAACCTGATACTGACATGCAAATTGCAAAAACGTAAGAAAATAATAATGTCGGTTGCTACCGTAACGCTTTCGTCTGTATTCTTTTTCTTTGCACATCACCATTCCGAATGCGGGTTCGGTTTTCAAACTTAACAGACATTTTCTTAACTAATTACCTAGTATCGTGAAACGGTAGTTAAATTATTTTTAAAGCTCCCTTAACAGTATTATCATTAAAATCAACAAACATAAATTATATTTAGCTTAGTTATTTTAAATATTATGTGCAATAAGACCATAAAGTTTGCGTTTAATTTGTGCCAACCAACTTTCTTTTACTTATGGGTTTTGCAAAATGTATTATCTAGCTTACCTAGCGAAAGTTCATTGGCAAGGTCTCATAACCTAACTAGCTTTTCCCGATGGCTTCACCCGCGTGGATGTCCCAAATAATGTATTGTTAATCCAGGTTATAAACTATCTGGATGCCAAATGTCATCCAAATCCGTTAAGCAGTTTTTGCGTGATTGAGTAACAACCATCCAAACATTTATAGTGTTGTATTATGTAGGATTAGTAGGATCATTCATAATAATAAATCAATAGCACGAGTTTGCATCGCGTGATCACAAAAGATTTACCTAATTCCTATCCCAAAATGGTTTTTAATTAAACACAGAGATAGACATAAGGCTATTCCTATTCCACGATCTAGCACGCTAGCGCTAATAATTCGCATAATGATAAGAATCAAGCGATCTTTGTACTTCTAATCTGTTCCCACAATGGCGAGTAAAAAACTAATTCTTAAAGTAATAAATTGTATCCACAGTATGGTCATACATATTCATATCAAATACATAATGTTAGCTAGCATAGTACATTACTAGCTCGTCTGTATCCAGCTTAGGGCGTTCACAGACGAACGGTATTAACTGGTATTAACCGGTATGACCGGACTGTCGGTGTCAAGAGGTCTAACTCCATCATCATCATCATCTGCCTAGCCTTTTTCCCAACTATGTTGGGTTCGGCTTCCAGTCTAACCGGATGCAGCTGAATACCAGTATTTTACATGGAGCGACTGCCTATCTGACCTCCACAACCCAGTTACTGGATAATACGATATCCCTTGGTAAGACTGGTTAGTAAGACTTTCGGGCTTCTGAGTACCCGTAACGACAGTCAAAGATCCATGAATGGCAGCCGGGACCAACGGCTTATCGTGCTTTCCGAGGCACGGAGGGGTCTCGTATGTAAAGATGATCACCCATCGACAGACCAACCGCGGTAAGTGTAGCTTTACTTGATGTTAGGTCTACTACCTAAGCACGAAATCCGTAGGCGCGACCGAAATTACGGGCGCTTTCTACTCCGTATCATTTACGGACATAAAATTAATTTTGGGGCCAGAACTAAGAATGCATGAATCAGTCCTTACTCCCGAATCCCGATGTGTTTTTCCCGTACAAAAATGTTAATATTTCGGGAGTAGGGTTCACTCTAAAGTACCGAACCCTATCGGATTGGCCCGTATCTTCGTCGACAGACTTAGAGAGTAACACCTCAGCGCCCTAATGAGGGTTTTCTGAAATGACGTTCGCCAGGTGGCAGCACTGACACGTCAGGTCCAGGCATCTGTCAGTCTATATTTTCTTTAGTCATGACTGAATGATGAACGAATGAATGAATCGAATGAATGAATCGAATGATGAACGTCATCATATATTTTATATTGGAAGACCTCTTGTCACAGTGGACAAGAGGTCGTGGGTGTCTTAAATTTTTACGAAAACCCTCATTGCGTAAAATACTTCAATCAAAATTTTAATAATTTTAAAGGATATTGCTAATCCATTGCTTCATACCTTCGAAATATTTGTCTGCTCAACAATGTAAATAACGCAATGAAGGTTGTTGAACTGTTATAATGAAACCCATTGCTACTGTTAGAGTGTTACACAACGACCCCGCTAGTCAGCGTTCGTCTGCAAAAGTGTAGCCTTATCAATGAGTGAATGACGTTGAAATACCCTTCATCGCTTGATAGTGCAATAATGCCCTCCAAACGAGTTATGATGGCTGGCATTAACAGACAGTTGTCTGTAGTGTTGGTCTTGTATTAATTAATTGGATTCAAATCTGATCTTTTTCTCAGGCAATGTTTCTGCCTGACTTAACAGCATGTTTATTTATTAACGACTGATCATCGTGTCAGATATAGAGTTAAGCGATGTTAAACACTTCGGACTACTATGTACAGACGCCAGCACATCAAGCTACTACAATCTGTCAAATTTCTTTAATAGAATTTCAACTTATAAGGTTCAAAGTTGATTGGGAAAATTTGACAGTTTCGGGTAGCTTGATGTGCTGGCGTCTGTACAAAATGAACAGTCAGACGAACAGTTCAGTCGAACGTTGCGGAGTTACAGACGTTTTTGCTGACCGTCTGTAGGCAGCCGTAAGGGTCTCATTATAAAAGTTAACAACAAACAAATGAATATGTATTTGAGATTCATGATTGTCGCGTTCTATTATATTATACTTGATCTTTATGACCTTTTATGCTTGCTTTATGAATACACTTAGAACCCATGTTCGTGGTTTCATTATTCATTTGGCCAGTTAGCTTGACCTGTGATCTGTACGAGGATGCACCGTCGTAGAGATCAAGAAATAATAGATTTGATCTTCGGATAGATGCTGCACAAATAGATTCGCTTTACGAAAAATAAAATTATCAATTCCATTCTCTACTGAGTATAAAGAAAATGTTATGGAAACTCCAACTACATCAATCAACTCGGCCTATTGCAGTCCACTGCTGGACATAGGCTGCACCACAACACCCTGTCCTGCGCCTTCCGCAACCAGTCCATCCCAGGCACTTTCTTTAGGTCGTCCGTCCATCTAGCTGGGGGGCGTCCCACACTACGCGGTCTCCACTCAAAGACTAGTTTGCTCCACCGGCCAACGGTCCTTCGACAAACATGGCCAGCTCACTGCCACTTCAGTTTGCTTACTCTGCAAGCTACGTCGGTAACTCCGGTTCTTTTCCGGACAATTTAATTCCTGATTTTATCCGACTCCGAGCATAGCTCGCTCCATAGCGCGCTGAGTGACCTTGAATTTGTGGACCAGCCCGACCGACTACATAGTTACATTTTAATATAATTTCATGAAGCCCAGTAAACACAACCAGTTTCTAAAGTAATTATTACATAAGAAATAATAGGTGTCATAAAAAATGAACTAGAAGTGTGCTAAGTGGCTTCATGATAGTTTTACGACGTCACTCGTAAGAAATCGTTTTCATATGAGTATGATCAAGTTATTCATTTGGATCCATAATGCTAATAAACATTAAACATGGGCAGGAAGCCAGGAAGAAGACTTCATTGTATGCCCATCCACTGCGTGTTTGTGATTTCAGTATAGGTTTTCTTATGTTGCCGTTCAACGCAACTCAGTTTCAAATAGTCCATATTGTAAAACTACACAGTAAGAAACCACCGTCCCATGATTATTTTTCATAGATATAAGAAAATCAAATAAACTCACCGTTAATTTGCGTCTGCCATACAGCATCACCAACGCCCCAAAGACCGGATATGACGAAGAAAGTAGTCGGTGACTCTGGGTCCGGCTTCCAAATGAGGAGCCAGACGATAAGTCCCAAGTGTAGGGCAGCACCCATCACGAGGATGGGGAATCTTCCGATGTACTTCATAGCTGAACCGAAGACTAAGGAGCATATTGCGTTGACCACACCGAAGCAGATCATCACGTATCCGATGGAACGGATACCAAGCGCGCAGGATACGTAGGCCTGAAAAAGAACTTTGAGTTACAGACTAGTATTTAATCCCCTCCAAAGCTGGTGTCACTATGGAATGGAAACATCAGGAAACTGGGCCGCCCTGATGAATTGCTGTGGGTACTGCCAGTACTGCCACTATCATTACGCTGGCGAAACGATAGTGGTAGAAACATTTCTAGCAGCAACGTGACTTTTGAATTGGATTTGAGTTTGATGGGTTGCTCATGTTTTATGAAAAATTAAAGAGAAAGAAAGAAAGAAAAAGTATTTATTGCGACTCGTACAGGAAGATCACAAACTAAACTAAACACAGCAAAAAAATAAAAATCCTAGTTATATAAAAAAAGTAACAAAATGAAAATGAAACATAAAGTCCTATACGAGGCCAAAAGCCTCCTATCTCAGCATGATGCTACGACATTTAAAAAATAAATGTTGTAGCGCTGGTATTCTGGTATTCTAAAGAGCTACTTACTATGTATTATAGGAAATTACGTAAGTAAAGATAACAAAATATTTTGGTTTTAAATGAATAATATAAAAGTTAGATAGCAATACAAATTCTAATTCACAGAATTTTTTACATAAGTTTGGTAAACATTACCTACCTTCTTTACGTGTACCGTCGGATAATAAACATTAAAAGTCGTTCCGTTTCAACTGAATAGAATTCATTTCCCTAACATCATATGCATAATAACGGTACCTACTCATTCATGTACACGGTCATTGCATTAGCAAAAAATCTTCTGAATTCGTTTAGTTTCAGAGTAAAGCAACTATTGGCGAGGTTTTTAATTTGATGGGTGCCCATTAATGGAATCTGTTGTGTCCAGTAGGTACTGGTATACTGGCTACTATTATTATATGCATTGTTTACTGTGCAGAAGTACTTAAAATATTAAATTAAAATGCAGAATGTTTTAATATCAGCTGGGCTGCTGTATGTAGAAACATTATTACTGCCTTTAAGAATAACTATTATTTTGAGGTAATTACTCGATTGTAATTAAAATAAAACTATTGTAGAATATGAGTACTTATATTCCATTTATTTTATAATTGTCTTCCGTGTATAAAATAATAAAGATGGATACATTATAGATATTTAACTCAAGGAATTAAAGATCGGTGATATCAGCAATGAGCCTTATACCTCAGGACCTCTCATCATAGGAATCTCTGGTTTCGAAACACTTTTACGAAATGAATCGGTCTGCGAAGTTCACTAACGAACATTGAGGGTCTTTCGACAGAGCAGTGAAATTGATAATTTTACCTAATTTGTTTTCGCAAATACGAAAAGTTAAATTTCAATTATTCAATTATCATCCAACATGCGAACGTAATCATTTGCAATTTAAATCACTAGCGCTATTAGCCTGTGATTACACGAACGCCACATATTTGACCAGAACATTTTCCAGCTTCTGATGTAGCTGGAAAATTGTCTGTCCTTTTTTGGTCTGGTCTATACCAGACCTTAAGAAAACAAAAGGCTTAGCAACGTACCTGGGTGAAATCTGCTCCTATGAAGGCTTGCTCCATTCCGATCCATAGTGTAATCGGGATCAGTAACTGTTGGTTGGGTTTCTTTAACTGGTAAGCGGTTGCTGACAGCAGCTGGATTCCAGTCAGCTCCTTTGAGGGGTCTGACTGTCTTTGCTTCTCACCATACCTGGGCAAGTTAATGAATTGTTAATTCAAGAAGACAGTATAGAGAAACTATAAATGAAATCTGTTATGGCAGTTGCCATTTTAAAATATATGGCAAAACTGATAAACCTTACGATTCTGATAAAGAAGACAAAGGTAGTGACTTTTTCTACTAAAATATATACAAAACCATTTATTAAAATAGTGAACAACAGAACTCTAACACAAATGACTTAACAAGAGCCAATGAAAATCAGTAAGCCGTACCATTAACAGTCGAACAAAAAACCAAGAAAAACACATGCAATTAATAACAGGAGATGTATTCGAAAATACTCGAGTATATTGTGGGAAGTTCCTGAGAATTTTAAGTACGCAACAAATAAGCATGTTACAAAAAGGCATTGACATGACTGAAAAAAAAAACAGGTGCGTCCAACGTCGAGCCGACAAATATCAATCTAAGTAACAAATGGAATTCGTAAGGCAAAAACTAGAAGACACCTTGTGTACAAATTGGATTTAGCAAGCGGGTGTGACAGTAATATATGAGTATAATGTGTTCCGTACGAGAATCACAACACATTTATTTAGCTGTTTGGATATTATCTCTATCACCGTTATGTTACAACAAAGAAACGAGACTTGAATAGAAAAAATATTAAATTGATGATTGGCGAATTTTGGCTTGCTCATTCTCTAAAGTTGCTTGATGTACCAGAACCAGTTATCAAAGTAGGCCTAATAACTGCTAACTATTATTGCGTAGGAGTAAGAGTATTTCCTTTTATTGGTTGAATAAGCTCTCTCAAGAGAGAGATACATGCTGAAATTGACACAATCGGATCTACATGACATGACATAACATGCGATCTTTAGCCAAATGACACTCCTAAAACATCAGTTTGTTGGGATTTGATTCAATGTTAGAAAAGATATTATAAAAAGATATTAAGTTACCTTGACAGTGGGTCAACAAGGAGAGCTACCATAAGCACGGCTACGACGACACAAGCGAGATATATGGCACTGATCTCATATATCTCGCTGTCGGGAGGCCGGTGCAGATTCTGGTTGTCATGATGACCACCGCCGATCATGCAGAAGTTCGCGCCGCAAGTCAGTATTGTCTCGCTCGAGTTCGCTGTTGACACTGTTGCGTTGTGGACTCCCGAAGAAAACACTGCCGAAAAAAGTTGCTGCATTCGTAAGCATATAGATTTGAGCCCGAGTCTGAGCTTTTTAAAACATTTGGGACGTGAACAGGATTATTTCAATTTACCAATCTAATTTCAAACCATTTATACTATTATAGATCGCAAAGTAAAGAAATAAAGACGAATCAGAATCATTGGACTCACCTAAACTTGAGATCAAATTTCCCCAAAGCTCAGCCGTCTGCCAAGCAAGGAAGAAGAAGCCGAAGAACCGTACTATAATACCGTCAACGGCTTGGTCGGTCAGCTTCGCGTAGACGCTGCCCGCCTGCGTCAGGTACGTGGCCTTGGAGGTCCACATAGGAGCTGCTCCTAAGCCGACCACCACACCCGCTGGTACGAGGGTGTAGAAAGCCGGGTAAAACTGCGCCCCGATGTAAGGGGCGTAGCACATCATAGATATACACAGGGTCCATTTAACCGTTAGCCTCTTTATTAGGAATGTGGGTACAAATATACAGGAGACGACGAGCGCTGCGTAGATTGAGCTCAGAGAAACAGTCCCGAGGCCGTCTGCGGCGTTTATCGAGGACTGCAAGTTAGCAGTTCCCTGGAAGGCGGTGAATTGGATCATGAACGCCGCGCTGACTGCGGCAATGTTCTTTAGTATTCTCCATTTCTCGTTCACGTTTAGTTTTACTTTTCCAGACATATAGTTATCATCTTCAGCGGGTAGCGGTGGGGGTTTGACAATGTCATCGTTCGAGTCGCGGTCGTAGGCGTCATTTTTGAATCCTGTCTTGATCGTGTACACAGAGTCTTTGTCCGGACGATCATCTTCACGTCCGCCGCCGTGCGTAGCCGTCATGCCGTGTTTCTCGTTCTGCCCTGGGAACAATAGAATAAAAAAATTAGCTAGGGATTATCTTATTATGATTTATGATAAAGCTGAAGAGTTTGCTTGTTGGTTTAAACGCGCTAATCTCTGGAACGATCGATTTGAATAATTATTTTTGCATTTGATAGCCCAATTATTGAGGAAGGCTATTTAACATCACGCTGTCCTAGCGTGATGTTAACCTTAGGTACCGAGGAAAAGAAAAAAAGTCAGAAAGAACGCTAAGCGAAAACGAAGTAATAGTGTGGGGAGGCGATGCGATGCGATGGGGTGGGTCTTGGGAGCAAGAAATTTGACGCGGCCGAAATCGCCGGCAGAAGCTAGTAGGTACTGACATAAACTTGCACCTAAGTTCAAAAGTAGGTAATTCTTCAAATATATAAAGAGACATTATTTGTACAGCAGCAACCAGTCAGTCAATTTTATTCGAATATAGTAAACAGGATTTTATCGCGATATACAAAATTATTTGTATGCAGACAGCAGTTGAGATTAAAAATCCATGTTGTGTTTTTAAAAGCGTATCTGATTGATATTCTTGAATTTCGAGCTTCTTATTAGCATGAGCTTGAGGAAAAGAATTTTTAAAAGGTCTTTATTTAATATTAAATTTTTTATTTATTTTTTGTTTAATAATGTTTTATTACAGTAGACATAGAAAAATGAAACCGTATAGGAAAGAATGGGGTCTTATCTATTAGGTAGCTGTCTACCCGACTTTGACAAGTGTGGTTTAAATCTTTCAGCAAATGTACGCTCCCAAATAGCAGACATCTAATTAATCTCGCCTAATCAGCACTGAACATAGCGTGTCTACTACGCCGTTTGGTAAAGTTTTTGTGATAATTACGATTTGATCCGCATACAGAATTACAATGGGCAACTACGGCTGAGTACATATCGCGCTATTGTTTGCTGGATTTCACAAAATGTTTCGTCATGACATAATCACCACGTTTACACCGAGTGCGCCTCCCATCTGAAAAACTACAGCTTCAAAATAGCAACTCTTTTTGTTCGTTTGACGTCGAGTAGAAGCAAATTACGGGTTATTGATGCTTTTGGTTTCAACCTCAGAAGGCAAGTCATGCCATCAGCACTTGTCAATAGATGTCGTTACTTGTTTTTGGAGTGATTTAGAGGTATTTTATGGTATTCAACGATACGGACGTGGATAACTCAAACACCTGTTTTTCTCAGTATCCCTTGTATAATTGTCGGTTCATTCTAAGTGTGAATAAAGTTCTCGGAGCAATCATCCGTCAATACAATTGTGAGCACGGTTGCTATCGGTCACCGACACCAGGACGCCACAGCATGAATTATGAAAACAAAGTAAGGAGTTTACAAATATTCTCGTCTATAGCAACGTTCTATACACAGCACAGATATCATGCAGCATATTAGGATCATAGACGGCGCTACGTGGCGTTACCAAACCCTTACAAACCATTTACTTTAAGTTATTATCTAATATCCTTTGTTGTGTCGTTAGCATTGAGTGTATCTTATCGGCCAGTTGTCATATATGGGTAAATGCTTAAACTACTTTTTTAGTTATTTGAATGCCATATTTTAGTATGCAGTTACGGAGGTGTTTAAGTGTGCGACATCAGTGTCGGCAAGTGTGCGCTCTAGAGTAGTCATATTTGTAAGTATATCTTCGTGAAAATCTGTAATAAACACCGAGCTGAAGTCATTAAACTATATCATATCTTCAGAATCGCTTTAAAATCAACATATTTATTTACTTAAGTCGAGTTAATGAATGACGACAATTCACACTGTTCATACAATGTCTGACACTCGTTACGACACTTTTTAAATATCATACATGTCTTGTTTCGACTTCATTTCCATATTTCATGAATATAAGAGCATCAGTGAGTCAATGGGCCTCATTCTATCAGAATATTAATTGTAAATTAATAAAAATACAGGTTTGTGCCCTCTTGATAATCACTTGATAGCTGAGTATTGTGAGCGAAATGCATATAAGATTTTTTTTTTCAGTATGGTAAATCATCAAATGACCCCTCCCGCTCTGGGTGGAGCGGAAGGGAGTGTCAGACTCTTACTGACTAAAACCCACCCGTGTTCCTTCCTTAGCCCTTTATGTTCTGGGCCAGCGGTAACCCTTTCGGACAATCCCGCTGAAAGAGTTTATGTTACTGTCATTTATCGGACCGCAAATTGTTTTATCAATTCTTTAATGACCGTTGAATTATATCTACCGCGATGTAATGTAAAAAACCATTTTACTGCTCATCACCGTAACATTTGCATGTCGAAGAATGATGAATATTTATCAATGTTCTCTAAAGGAGTGAGAAAGGTTTAAATATAATTAAAACGAGACTGTCGTGCGCCTGCGCACCGTTCATGTCGAAATGAGTGCACATGTATTCAGATCATGCCGTAGACACCCAAATCGAATAGCTATCGAATGCCCCATTGTGCAATTTAATGAGTGCGTACGAAGTCTGTTTGTTGTTAGATTTGTAACACGAGTTATTGTTGCCTGTACTCATTGTCAGGTGGTTGTGGTATACTGTAAACACTGCATAGGTATCGGTTAACAGAACACTAACACCGACTAACTCCTACACTTTGCTGCATAACTTTGCTTGTAGTTGGCCTATTTACTTAGATTTAATTTCAAAGATGTTGAGACTGACATAGATGGAGCTGCATCCGGTTAGACTGAAAGCCAACCCCAACATAGTTGGGATACGGCTAGGCAGATTGGTTTTAATTTCAAAGATGGAAAATAGCGAAGATTTATCCTTTTCAACCCCTAGCCATAAACCTCTCCCAGAAATAGGTACAGGCGTAAGTTTTTATTATTTCATATCTGAAGGAACAAACAAGGATAAAAACACGAGTCAATAAATACCTTATAACTGAAATTCCCAGTAATTTTCCTTTAATCAAAACTATGAAGCAATTTTTAATAATGATAGACATACCGATACGTTTATGGAACTTTTTATAATATGTTTATGAATAAGGGGTGGTACACAATCGCACAATTTATTCCTAATAGTTTTTCTGCCGGTGTGATTGGGTGGATAATAACCGGATTATCGTTCTAATGAGTGTGTCGGCCCATTGTTCTACTCTATTCTTCCCATCGTAGATTTGTTAGTGTACAAGTACGTACTGGGACCTACGTTAACACATGTGATCGACACGTCGTGATCTTTTGATATGGCCCGTAATCATTGTTCCGAATTTGTCCATGTTCCATTTTGTTTTATTTTGATAAAGGAATATAAGTATCGATGGTGAGTGGACGTAAAATATCTAGAAATGACAAAAACTGAACTGTTCACTTTCATTTCGAGTTATGAGCAATCTGACTCATTGAAATTTTTTTGAAAAAACATTGAAATAACTACGTAAGCAATGACCATAATTATGTATTGATACATAGTTGTATGAGTGCTTCTGCACTCATACAACTCCGACCGACCGACTCTATCTTCAGATAGAACTATTTATTCTTCTGAATAAATAGTTCTATCTGAAGATAGAGTCGGTATTAACTAAATAATTACATAGTTTTAATATATTCACGAAGCGTGGCCAGTCGTCACGATAATCGCTTTAAGTAGAATCGACTGAAGTGTCCTGTTTGTAACGAAAATGTTGTGGGAGGTGCTCAATAGTTTGTACTTATTGCAGCCATGTAATAAATAACTTACAGCAAGAATAAAATGAGCACCATTTCAGTACTTTCATAACGTTGTCTCGTTGTCTTTTAAATATAGAATGGCCCTGGCCTTTTTATCAGGCACCTTTATATTGTAAAAACCGAAGATGCAGCACATTTTTAGTTTTTAAAACACAATTTACAACAAAAACTATAAAGACTAAATTCACACAGATTTGTTTATGTTTAAGAAAATTCAGAACTCAACAGTGTGTGCTAAGCGCAAGAATATGGCCTCCTAAAATGATAATGCGAAGCAGCGTCGAGAATCGACACTGCATACCGCAGTCATGTTGTCAGCACTAACACGTGAGATAAAAATGTCCTGCGTCTAGACCGAACAGTGTTATGATATTTTCCAGGATGATTTAAAGCACGTACTATGATTATTCTGACCAAACAATAACAAATAAACGTATCTTTGTAAGGCCATGTTACAAAAGCACTGAAATTGTTTGTTCTGGAATACTTGACGATAGTGTGGTTTTCCTTATATTTATTGTTCTGAGTAATTCTGAGTTATTGGTACTAAGAAATATTTGCATAGGGAAAACTAGATCGTTGACATTTTTCAGTTTTCGATTTTCGTTTATCCTCATTCTTTAACAAACTTTTTCGGGAAACTTGTGGTTAAAGAAACTTAATTTACTCAAAACTTGTCAAACTTTGTCTTCTCAGCAATGTGCAAAGTGTGTCTATGTATGAACAACAATGCAAAGATTTCCACAATACTTTTTAATGTAAACAACGAAAATGGATGAGGATTACCTACAACATAATCAGGCAGTTAAGTTTTATTGCTAGATACACTATCTACTTCAAAGTTCCCACAGTGGATCGCTGAACTTGTCAAAACAATGCTTATTCTATAAATATACGTATCAACAAAAGGGGCTTATTTCCCGAATTACACTCGCAAAAACAGTATGACGGGGACACTTTGCGTGGCGATTCCCACGAGCACAAAGCATAAGCATCATTCAGATGTTCGTCAATTTTCACTTCCGTCGCTTCCACCCCGTCATCGCTTCATAATGAGTTCTGTCAAGGCTAAACGCTAAATTACTCCCTGTCATGTTCACATAATACAGCTTATAAAGTGCTATTGTCAGGCGTTATTGTTAGGCGCGTGATTCTGGCGTGATGCTCTCGCTTCTGTCTCTTCAGCAACGGCCTTGACTTGACAAACTGTTAGTTTTTGTAGCCAGTCAGAGGATTTTGGTTTAGGCCTTTCATAAAACACCAGAGGACAAATCTCATAATTTAAAGAACGTACACATTCTGACCTCTGTCTCAATCTGTCATAAATACCTCTAATTTCCCTACATCTTTGACAAGTTTTTACATTTGTTTGTCACCGATATGAGACTGTGATTAGATTTTGAACGATTTAAGTTACGAGAATTGGCCTTTTGTTATTATTGAAAATAACCTATTTTAAAGTAACTCCAACAACTTTTTCGAAAGATATATAAAAACCATTTAGTCTTAGGTAATAGGGTAATAGGAAAAGGCTCCTACAAACAAGCGCGACACGCGGTATAATCGCGCGCGACACAAATGCACCACTCGTTGCACGACTTACGGTGTTTTTGTGTCGCGTGTCGTGTCGCGCCTGTTTGAAGGAGCCTTAATACGGGCTGGTGTCCGCAAATCCACGTCAATGCGCGTATTTTGCATACGGACCATTTAGTCTTAGAAGAATTTTCTAATTTTTGCTATCCTCTATAAAGAATCTATAAATTTAATTGTAAACTGCATCGCATCTTAATCGATTGTTACGGCATTTATCGATATTCGATCAAGTTCAAGTCAAAGTAATCACGTTGAAGCGAATTTCGTCGGTTCCAATCGATTATCGCCAGATTCGTGACCGCGCTCAGTGTCGTTTATAATTAACTGATGAAGGTATCATCTGTAGCTAATATAAATAATTAGTAACGTCATAACATCCAGCCTTCATCAGAGACTTTTGTGTACTTACAGCGGCCTCCATTACCTCACCAAGGAGTGCATTTGCATAATTATTAAATTGAAAGTGATTAAGTTTTTGTTTTTCCGTCGTATAGTACAATGGAGACGACATTGTTAATTGAGGTCGGCATTTAAATTAGCATTTCATTGTGTTTCGGAAAAATGACAACGAGATTGTTCCACGAGTGAAACTCAATCAAGCACAGCCGTAACCACAGAATCCACCGACGAAAAAGAAAAGGATCATTACAATAATTACTCAAAGTTGCTTTTACTATTTCTAAATTTACTCGAATTATACAACAGTTAACCTTGTGGCTGTAGATAAAGGTTGATTTAGCACTGTAAACTCTATTGAACAACAGCAGGCATCACACACAGTTAGTCGAACACACACATACATAGATAAATATTATAATATGACAGATATAATATGTTTAATTAACCTTACCAAATAATTCATATAATGTACCACAACCTATAACAGGCTGATCTCAATAAAATAAAATGTTATATTACTTATTTAATTTCAATAGCATATTTTTAAAATTGCTTATTGTTAATTTGTGTCCTAAATTTATTTTTATTTTAAGAATTAAATTTGTACTTTTTGCTGTGCCCTACAGGGTCCATATTATTGTACCTTAGCTTTAAGCCATTGTAACACCTCTACAACATTATGGGATGCAAATAAATATGTATATGAAAATGAATATCCAACGTCCTTAGCAAGAAACACGAATTTTGCAATGACAAGGCCTATTACATGTTAATCAAGTATAGTTTAAACGGAAGCACTTAGATTAACGCGGTGCATCCTTCTACTATTTAAATAACAAGTAATTTTTATTCACTTGTAATTGTGGCAGTCATGATTATCCTGTCACAAGCCTTAAGAAGCCTAACATTTACACAAAAGGAGTTTTTTTTTCTTCTACTAGCGTTTGTTTTAATTAATTACATAAGTCAATTCGATTTCAGATTGAATTTCACGTGCCCAAACACAATTCACGCACTTGAAATGCATGCATTCTGTACGTTGTTTAAAACATGTAGGTATTTTCACACTCAACTGAATTTGTAAGTTTTGCTTAGTCGCAAAAGCAAAGCAGGAATTGTTTCTGGTGTTTAAAATATTCATAAATTATTATAATATTTAATGATTTTTTTTCTCAATTTAAATTTACCAAAGTGAGGCACGGAACCTTAAAAAAAATACGGAAGACGTTGCTTGATTTTCAGTCTATTCTAAAGGATGAGAAGATTAGATACCTAGAACAAATCCCATTTAATGTCCCGGAAATAGAGGCTTATTATCGTGCATTAGGTACGCGATGCTGTATTAATTGGTGGCCAAGGTCGAAACACAATGGGCATGGCCGGCGCGGGCGCAACAATTGTGTACGCAACACCACTGCCTTCGGCTTGGAAAAAAACAATCGTAGCGTATCGTTGACGTTTAACACACACGTGACATTTCAAACGGAGCGGTTATGCACGATTCACCCGGTGTACCCTGAACCTTTAACCCCGGCGCATCGCACAGCCTTAAAGCTTTGGCAATATCTCTAATACCTGTCTATTAGCGTCAGGTGTATGTTTTCCAACTAAAGCACTGTGGCTACACTGTTCTAAAGACGCCAGTGATGTCTTTACACGGGTGCTTACCGTGTCTAAGCACTGAGAGTTTCCGTGTTAAAATATATGAGTGTTCTCAAAAGATTCACTGTACCTACACAGTTATTGGTCGGGCTTACTTTAGTATGATTATGGGTATTCAGTTGGAAGGATAAACACTTATTTTGAAGTGACTGAATGAATGGATGTAATTGGCACTTTACGAAAATGTTACTGCTATGTTGGTGGAAACGAATTTTGAGGATTTTCATACTATTGTGTGCTTCTGGATATAATTGCTTTCAATAATGAAACCTATACTGTTGTAAAAGTCATAACATCGATCTAGGCCAGGCCCAGGTTATCGTAAACACGAGATCTTAATAAGGGAAATCGTTACGACTCCACAATTACTTCCATCACGCGACAATATTCTTCATTATTTCTCATGATTTTAAGATGTTTTGTATAAAAAGTTGCCATTCACTAACCAACCATGGAGATTCATCTTTGTTGTCTCAATTTATGTTTTGTTTTTTGATTTTCTTTAAATGGTAAGTAGTATTTTTATGGAGGTATTTGCGTAGGTGTATGTAGGTAATTAAGTAATTTTATTCTTTAATATTTTTAGAATTTAGTTGGATTATGTTTACAGTTGCCTTCAAATCTTCTTTCTGATATATTGCAAAGTTGAAAAGCGGTGAACTAATAAAGCTTGTCCAATATTAAAAGGATCATTGGACTCTCAAACATTATACTGTTAACGTCTTCTTTATCTTGTCGAATCTAGATTACCTAGGTATTTAAATCATCATTTTTGTTTCATTTTTTCCTTATGTAGCAAGTTCCTAACGGCTAACACAATATACATAAATTATTTTTGATAAAAATGCAGGTGACATCAGATCACAGATTCTGTTTTTTATACGATTACTTACAGGTTTTCTGATAAATTCAAGTAGGTAAATAAATTTTAATAAAACAACGATGTGAGATATTGCACCTATAGTTTTATATTCAAACTTGTCGCCGATAGTGTTAAGGCTCCTTCAAACAGGCGCGACACGACACGCGACGCAAAGGCACCGCAAGTCGCGCAACGAGCGGTGCCTTTGTGTCGCGCGTGGTTATATCGCGTGTCGCGCCTATTTGTATATATTTTTTATGGATATTCAAGAAATAAATAATTACGTACCTACCTAGATACAACAATATTTAAATTTTAGAAAAAATATAATGGAAAGCCCTAGAAACCGGAGTCCTACACCGATCACACTTACGACCATTACACCAGCGAGGCGGTCGTACAGACTAGTATTTAAATGAAAAAAAAAAAACAGAAAATGGTCTACAATAGTCTATAACCATCTCACAATCACAAAATATAAAAGAATCTATATAAAAGTCACACCCACTACAACTTACGACCCTGCATCGCAAAGTTTTTACGACTTGACAACACATCCAGGTTACTTTGTTATATATGTAAGTTTAGTATCGATGTATTGTACACATACCTAAACCTTCCGGAATATACCATATTCACTAAATTATGCTAAAAACCGCAACAAAATCCTATGCACAGTTTAGCTCTTGTAGTTGGAGAAAACATTTGTATTGCCGTGGCCTCAAATTCCATCGAGCACGCTTAAAATTAAATTAAGAATATTTTTTTTAAATGTCTCATACATTTAAAAAAAATATTCTTAATTTAATTTTGTAAATCATGATACTTTTATTTTCTCTTGACTGTACCTACTTACCTGTCAAAAAGAGTAAACCTAGATAATGTGGATAAGACAGAGATTAAAACAGAAGACGAACTAGCAGGGGATCGAGGAGCGGGGGGTTAAGAGGGGGTTCCGGAGGATCCGACCTGAATAAATCAGAAAAACAACGCATTCACACAGACACACACTAAAAGCGCGACTTTTTTACAATAAGTATGTACCTAAATAGAAGGGCATTTATTAAACGGAATTTATATTGTATAGTGACAAATAGTTTTTATAGTAGAATGTTATATTTCCGCGGTAAGTAAAGCAAGGCGTGGGCATTCCAGTTCTAGTTAATATATTATTATCTATTATTTATTGAATGCGATCGCCTGCTACATCTAGATTGCAAATCTTTACTGTTATTTATGACTAGATTTCGCTCGAGGCTTCGTTCGTAGGCATTTATTTAAAGTCAGGAGGACGCTCGATTATTCTTCAGTTTCATGTGAGCATAAGATATTGTTTGTGTTCACAAAATGTAAGACCAAAATGATTGTGACTTTACTAACAATATCACCGTAATTTTTAAACTTACTTTGTTTTTTTTTTCAATGTTTTATTCATTTTTGTTAAGAT
Source organism: Luperina nickerlii (assembly GCA_963855955.1). Lineage (NCBI taxonomy): Eukaryota > Metazoa > Arthropoda > Insecta > Lepidoptera > Noctuidae > Luperina > Luperina nickerlii. The sequence continues at coordinate 9,894,716 of OY979662.1, forward strand.
ATGTATCGTAACAAATACATTGCCTGGTTAAAAAATCATCATAAAACAATCTCTGATCAAGAACCAAGTTGGATTAAAGTCAAATCATTTATTTCAAATGGGCACATGAAAGGCACTTTTGAACATCAAAATTTACAAAAATAGAATTGATTTTAGTGGCCCCTTCCAAAAGATAGTTCCATATGGAGAAGGACGGGCAAGAAACTCCACCGTTACTGTTTTAAATATGTTTACAAAGTAGGTATAATCTATCCTGAAATGCCATTAGCTTATTTAAATTCCTATTAAAATAAATAAATTGGTATGAATCTGTTTTAGCCACGCTCGTTAGTCCATGTCTGATTTTTTAATCGACAGATAATTTTTATTCGTGGAATAAAATTGACGTCTGACAGTTTTTGTATGGTAAAACTGTCAAAAATTCAAAATTATTCTTCCGTTAAAATTATCTGGCGTTGGAAAAATCTGCTCTTAATGTTCGAAACTTTTTAATTAGGTACAGGAAAGAAGATGAATCTAGTATAAACTGTAGACTTCTAGAAAGAACAGGAAAATGACCTATACACTACAATATAATTAATACCTTTATTTTTAATTGCATAAATGCAAGAACATTTAAATTATGTTATGGTCGTTCAAAATATATTTAACAATATTTTTTCCTTAGAAGACAAAAGAAGAAAGATTCTAGTAATGAATTCTAAGAGCTGTGACTGATTTTTGAATTTTCTCTATTTAGTAGAGTAACCGTAAAACTATTTATTATTTAATAACAAGCCGTAGAGCAGGTAATATCGAACAATAAATACCAAGCCCTTAGCTATAAATAATAAATTGCACAATAATCGCGTAATATTGATTTCTCTAATTAAACTAGCCGCAGAAGTAATTAAATAAATAAGAAAGCTACAGACGGACACGCGTCGCCGGCACTTAAATAGCAATGATCTAAATCAAGTGCAATATCTAAAGATTCATGATGCGTATGCTATTGGCAATTTGAAGAGGTCCTTAGTATTCAATGGCGGGCCGGTGTAACGGGCGGGGCAGTAAGTAATCGTTGCGAACAGAATCTAAAATAAGTTTATCAGCGTCATCACGCTATATTATCGTTAATACTTCTTCGTGACAATTAATCCGGCGACTCGGTCCGGTTGCCACCGGATAGAACTGATGCGATACGCATGCCCCTCTTGTCCATTGGGCATTCTGGGCAAGTGCCCAGGGCCCCGCGATCTTCGGGGGCCCCGGCCTGGTCTATATATAAAATACATTATTTGCAGCCACCGTTGCATTCTACGCATTATTAGTAGGTACCCGATTCAATGAAAAAATATGTTATTTTCAGTGCGATTTACAATAAGTTTTTAGCCTCCCAGTTATGAAAAATATTAGTAAGTTTCTCTTATTGTCTCTTATCTACACAGGGGCCCCGTGACCCTTATGTGCCCAGGGCCCCCAATAGGTTAAAGACGGCCCTGGCGATACGTTTGATCGGGACAAAGTCGGTTTCATGATCAAGTCGTTGATCTTTACATGTGCACAAACAACTGAACACTCGGGCAGCAAAGCCACTCTTTATTAGATGTGCGAAAGAATGTTCGAAAACCTTCAATTAAAATTAAGTTTGGTGACATAAGTATACGGTTTGTGCAGAACCCCAAAATACTTCTTCGGGTATCGTTCCAAATGTGGCCGCAAAAAAATAATGATAGATCATCATCATCACTTAGGAAGACCATTATGTAACCTATATTTTGCTAAATTGGAACAATGGAGCACCCATTGTGAGAAAAAACGTCGTTAAAATAGATATGACTTGTTTTTTGGTTAACATAATAAGTACTATGTGACTTGAGTTCAATTGAATTACATACTTGAACTTTGATTGCTTATTTCATACATGGTCCTTATGATCGCAATACAATCGGCTTAAAAGTTATTTTTTTTTTCGCAATCAGTTTCAAAGCTTCTTAGATTTTCGACTGCGAAAATACAGGTGAAAATTTAGACATAGGGATTCCGATTAGTCCTTATTTGTCAAAATATAATATTGAAACAGTTATAGGTAATATTTAAATTACTAGTTCTACACTTACATAAATGTTGATTAAATAAACCTACACGCATGACAAATTGGTAGCTAATCAAGAACCGTTCGCGTAATTGGCAAGTTAGGTACGCTCCGTACAGATTTAAATGCAGTAGGTAATGGCCAAGTTTTACATTATGAATAAATAAATACTCTCCCAGATTCTACAAGATGCTAATTAAAATAACCATTGTTCACAAAGCAATTCTTCTACTAAGACCTAAGGTTTAAGACCCATTTTAATTTACCACCTTCTGCGCGCGACTTCGTCTCCTTGTCATTTACGGGAATTAAAACTATCCTGAGTAACAAACAAACATCTTAAATTCTTAACAAACACTTTTATATTTATAATATTAATATAAATATTATTGTATATTCATTTTATATGCATTTATACCAATTAGTATATATAACTAGCAGGAATAGTAGAACAGAATTGGCAAGAAAACAAATCGTTTTTAATACAAGAACCAGCCACAGTCGCAATCATCTCCTTTACTCCTAGATCTATCCGCTTCCCGCCAGTTTGTCAATTAGCGCAAGAATCGAAGGGTGCCACCGAGAAAAACACTCGTTGCAATCGGACCACGTCAGCCTGTTCTAGGAAATCCATTCAAGAGAACAGCTGTTTACTTATTCTGTGTGCGACAAACATTATTACCCTCCTGTGTTTTGGCTTGTAGGTACGTTTCTTCGTTTGCCAACCTTAAGGCTATGACACATGGTACATGAAGCAACGAAATTGTTATCCTTATAAACAATTGATTTCTTACATTTCGCTCAAAGTATCAATTTGACTGAACCGTGTGTGCTTGCCTTTACCTACATGTCAGTTTGCTCAAGGAGTGGCCAGTCGACCACGGCAATATTCGCTTCTGTCATATTTTAAGACTACTTCGTCCATGACTTTCGTGTGTCGAAACCTCTCAGTGATATTAAATTAGCGAGGTGACGAGGTTATTCTTTTTATTTTAAGACGTTTGTCTCTAGACATTAGATTTTGGTAAATATTTGGATCGAAATCCACAATGATTGATTTTGTAGCATAGTGTTTATAGGCTTATTTATCTAGGAGAGATGCCTAACGTCTGAAAGTGTCAAAGATATACTTATTAGAAGGAGTGTAGACTTAGAGGTGGCTAATTAAAGGAAATAAGAAAGTGAAAGTAGATTACTTTAGATCTTTATGGGAGATCATAAATATAATGTATTGAAAGTGGTTATTAGATCAAACGACATAATTCTATTAAATAGCACTGCTACATATTATTAAGATAACTACACAATTATGAACATTTGATGGATCGATTGAAAGCAAGCTGTTTTGATAGAAGCCTGTCTTAAAAAAATGGTAGTTCTAAAGTAGAAACCTGAGCGCAGCGAGTAAATAGTGTTGCTCCCGAGGTGGACACTACTTTTTATTACCCTCTATGAAAAAATAAGTGCAACTTAAGAATAAGAATAGTACCTACTATTCTTATTCATAACCTTTATTTATTTACATAGAATTACTTGAGGAAGACACACTCATTTTTTATAAAATCTTAATTTGAGTAAACAATTACAGACGAAAGAAGAGTGCTTTTCGCGCATTTATATTGTTTAAAAAAAATTAATTAGGCTCGCGCGTTTTACTTTATCATACAGCCTGTTACATACTTGTTCATACAATGTCCGTGATGGATCTCTTTGGTGATTGGAACAATATCCACGTTCCAAATTCAAATCACTTTTAGTCCTAGGAATTAAAGAGGTATTTTAGTCCCTGTTTACGAAGAATACACTAGCTATTTTTGAATAGATGTGATAAAAAACACATTTTTCTCTTTGTTAATATCACTTTATTATTATTAGTTTATACCTGAATTAGAATAATTATTTTTTTGAATAAATGGTATGGAAGGTACCTACCCGTGATGTTGATGCATTGTTTGTGTTAGATATGGAATAGTAGATCAAATTACATTATAAATGTGTAGTACAGACGCCAGCACATCAAGCTACCCGAAACTGTCAAATTTTCCCAATCAACTTTAAATCTTATACATTAGCAATCAAGTTGAAAATCTATTAAGGAAATTTGACAGAAAGTAGTACTTCATGAAAAAGTAGGTATAATAAATAATATAATATAATATTTCTAATGCTAATAATCTAATAGTGATCTTTCTTACGTAGCTCTCTACCCCATTTATATTCTTATTTTATGAAATCGTAACAAGTAGTTGGTAGGTACCTACTTACCTATTGTTGAAAAACTCGGATATGTTAAAATTTAAAAAAAATCATCGGCATTGGCTCATACCCTATTAGGTGATATCAATCTTCGCCATTCCATTATACAAAATAATTTGTCTGGCTAGGCTTTTCCCAACTACATATGTTGGGGTCGGCTTTCAGTCTACTATTTTACATGGAGCGACTGCCTATCTGACCTCCACAACCCAGTTACTGGGTAACATGATACTCCTTGGTAAGACTGGTGAGACTGGACATTGTACTATATTTATAGAATAATGTCTTGGGAAAACCAAAGCATGTCTCACAGGTTAACATTTCCTCGTACAATAGAATCAGACCGTAGCTTGGTATGTACTTAAGCAATTTATTTATGTATGCCTTTTCCTGTTATCTTAAACAGCCACTCCCTTTCGGAGAATGCGTAGGTACATAAAAAGGTAATATTCTGCAAGGTATTAAGATATTTATGTCATACACACACACAGCAGTCGATCTATTCTGTAACAATCTCACCGTGACCACTTAGGTGAAGTTTGAAGTGAGCTGTCATTCCTCCTGATGCTAGGGATTGACACTGTTGACAGCTTACGTCATGCTCACTTCAACAAAGTTTTCACGGTGACTTTTTAAAGAATAGCACACAAGTATTTGATGAGCGTTTTTCGGATTTGATTAGTCAGAAAAACACGGTTAATTAATACTTGAATCATACCTAATAATATTTTGATTAAAGTATTAATTACGGGAACAGGTAAATACTGCTTTAAAAAAAAGAAGGAAAATAATAACAAAAAATTTCTGATTTTCGTGGACTTTATTTTTTAACATAATTTAATGTTATTATCTTCCTAGAATGCATACCAAAACTAATGAAACCTCAGATTTATCTCAAATATTATATTTTTCATAATATCTTTGGTGACTGCTTATGCAAATGTTGTGGGCGGTTTTTATAAACGTCTTTTATACTTCGATTTTTTTCACTGAGTATGGTAATATACAATTTATTGCTTCCAGCGATACTTTATTTTTGAAGTTAGGTATTTACCAAAAACGTGTATGTTTGCGTAATAACTAAATCTTAAACACTTAGTAGGTATTGAGGGTTATGTAAAAAAAGACTGACAGATTAATAAATATTTGTTTTCCATTAGAATTACGTAAAGGGTTCCAAAGTATTCAGTTGCTAAAAATACTGCTTATTTACATAGGTGATAGACCTATGTAAATAAGTAGTATATAAGTATTTTGATAAAAATCACAGTAATCTTTAATATAAGAAACGTCCTATTGTTCCGAAAAGGTCGCGTCGCTGCCCCGATGGGTAATACCGATGGCAATGCGCCACAAAGGCATTTCGCTCACATAACTTTCGGTAAACACCGCAGAACAATTTCGCAAGCACACCATACTGTGCCACCGTGTTTTCCCGACTACCTAACTAATGTGCTGCCACATTTTGCGTCGCTAAACATTTTGCAATAGTGTGGCTGTAGCATGATGATTATATCATTCGGATTCTTGTAGAATAACAGAGGGCCACTTCTAGAGTTAATAATATTGGTACCTACTAGCGACCCGCCCCTGCTTCGCACGGTTTTTGCGACTTGACAAAACATCTAGATTCTTTATTACATGTATGTTTAGGCGATTCGCACACTGCAAGGCATTATGCAGCGGGACGCAGATAACGTGCCCCCGCGCGTGATTTTTTACATACAAATTCAATAAAAACGCGCTTCAGTGCGGGGAATTTGGCTCCGTTACACGCACCCCGCTGCGTAATGCGATGCAGTGTGCCAATCGCCTTAATATTATTACGCAGAAGACTATCAACACCCTGCGCGTTCAGTACAACAATGCATTTAGGATGCTGATGCGGCTGCCGAGGCACTGCAGCGCGTCAGGCATGTTTGCCGACGCTCGCATTGATGGCTTTCATGCCATCCACATTATAGCGGCGTCATTACTCAGTCGTGCTCGCTGCAGTGGCAACGGCATTCTTAGCGTTGTGGCTGGCAAAATCAACTGTCCTATATTGTAGCACTGTGTGCAGTTGCGTGTCAATAAGAACAGTCAGAGTAACAGATCTTGTCCTACCTACTGATGATAGTATAATTAATTTATATTTCTATTTATATTTTTTGTTTAATTATTTTAATTTATAATTTAAAGAAGGATATGAATTTAAAGATGATTGCGATTTTAACTAATGAATTTATTTTACAATTTGATTTTATATCATCATCATCTGCCTAGCCTTTTCCCAACTAGGTTGGGGTCGGCTTCCAGTCTTACCGGATGCAGCTGAATACCAGTATTTTACATGGAGCGACTGCCCATCTGACCTCCACAACCCAGTTAATGGGTGGGTGATTTTATATATTTCAGTTAATTTTAATTTTTTTTAATAATAGTATTATTGTGACATGTATTTTAATCTTTGGTTATCAAGATAATTTTTAAGTATACTAACATAGATATGGAACACTGTGTCTGAATTAAATAAATAATATATCATTCAAATTTCCTAAGGCGCCTCTGCGAGTGGGTTTCAGCCCCTCGTACGGTCAGCGGGATTGTCCGAAAGGGTTACCGCTGGCCCGGAACATAAAGGGCTAAGGAAGGAACACGGGTGGGTTTTAGTCAGTAAGAGTCTGACACTCCCTTCCGCTCCACCCAGAGCGGGAGGAGTCATTTGATGATTTCCCATCCTGAAAAAAAAAAAAAAAAAAAAAGCCCCTCGTACGCCTTACAAAGGACCGGGACCCCATGGTCCCGAGATATGTAAAAACATAAAAATATTATTATAATTAATATTATAAATGCGAAAGTAACTTTGTTTGTTACCTTTTCACGCCTAAACCACTGAACTGATCATCCTGAAATTTTGCATATACCTACCTACGTTGTCAGGTATAGGTACAGAAACGGACACAGGGTACCTTTCATACCGAAAAAAAGTGCTGTTCCCGTGTAAAACAACAATAACGTTATTATGATAATAGATGGCGCCACGTGTCTTTCCATTCATGATTGAATTATATTAGGAATCACGGAATTGAGATTTATGCGGGGGAAACCGCGGAGCACAGCTTGTAATAGGTAATACGGGGTGGTGTCCGCAACTCCACGTCAATGCGCGTATTTTGCGTACGGTTACGGTTACGCAGCTTGTAATTAATATATTATACACATAAACTTTCCGGAAAAAATTTGGTGAAAACTGCATCAAAATCCGACGGCACAGCTCAGAAGAACAAGGCGGTAACACAGACAAGACACGAAAAGTGAATTTAATTTTATGTATAGGTAGATTTTGTTGCAAAAGGTATCTAACTCTGATGATAGAAAACTCGAAATTAACAGCAATTCTTCGTTGGTACCTATATAAATACAGATATTAAAAGTACTTATTTATAAGTAGTTGTAGTTAAAAATCGTTTATTTATGACACGCAATTAATTATGGCTGGAATAAACTCATAGTATTAATTTTGTTTAATCACGAAAGCCACGCGATGATTTCAAGACGGTATTATTACCTACTGGCATCAGAAATAAAGGCTCCTGCAAACAGGCGCGACGCGCGACGCGAATCGCGCGCGACAAAAAGGCACCGCTCGTTGCGCGACTTGCAGTGCCTTTGTGTCGCGCGCGATTTTGTCGCGTGTCGCGCCTGTTTGAAGGAGCCTTAAATAGGTAATGCTACCTACCTAACTAGGACTTGTACGTACTCGAGAATATACTTCTAGACGTCGTAGTCTTTTGGTGTAATCACCACAATCAGTCCTGTATTCAGCACAATCAGCAATGTTTCCACTGCAGAAGTGGGCCGTAATCCGCCACGCAGGACCAGTGCGGTTTGGTACCTGTCACGTGTCTTCGAATTTATGGTTATCCTTCACCTTTTTGAGAGTATTGGTGATAAAATAATTTATATAGGGTGACTTTGAATTCATTAAAAATCTTTCAGGGGTAAAAATACCTTTACATGAATACGGACTATTTTAACTATCAGCAATAAAAAAGCATTTTCAATGTGTCTATTGGATTTTTATAAAGAGTTATTCCGGTCTGATCCCCCCCACCCCCTCCTCGATCCCCTGGTTGTTCGTCTTCTGTTTTAATCTGATTGTATTGTTGGACTTGGTATATTTGATTTGGTAAAGTAATACAAGTTCTTTACATTCAAGAATAGTTAAGTACCTACTCCCTCTGAAATAAAATATAAAAACCCAATGAATTACATATATGTAAGACTACCTGTCTTTGTGCACGTGACTTCGTCCACGTGGAATTTAACAAAAAATTTATTGTTCAGTTCGTAGAGTTTACGATAACTTATTAATTCTGAAAACAAATACCTATGCTGATTTTAATGAAATTCTTCCATATTTTTTTTGTTTTTGTATTTTTAGTTTAATTAATATTTTGTTTTTAATTTTTCGTATTAGCTTTATTGAAAAATTTCTTTAAATACAATATTTGGTGTACGATTTTCTTGGGCTAAAACACACACTACACATACACTATATATTATATGTATATTATTCAATCAATTTCTATGGAGATTAAGGAATCTTCACGTACTTATAGGATTCACATATAAACATAACTATATACTCCGTATCTTTATTATGATTTGTTTACATTTGGTTAAGTACCTAAATAAACGGGGTATAATACAACTCCCTATTTGAATCGGCTATTATTCAATTTTATTGTATAAAATTTAATTTCTTTGGTTTTATTTTTTTTTCGTGGGTACCTATTATTTTCTAAAATAAAACTAGCATAAGTTACTCCTTATTACATCAGCAATCTGCTAGTGAAAGTGCCGTCAAAATCGGTCCTGCCGTTTCAGAGATTAGCCGGAACAAACAGACAGACAGACACACAAATTGTAAAAAATGTTATTTTGGTATATGTACCGTGTATACATCCATAAGCATTTAGTAAAAAACGGTTATTTTAATATTACAAACAGGCACTCCAATTTTATTTATTTGTATAGATGCTAACATGCAAAGGTCGGTCGCCGACTTTGTCAACTTTCCAACGAACGATTTCGTAGTTCATATAAATTTAGAACGAATTTTAGTTCTAAATTTATATGCAACGCCAATTTGCACATAAATTTTGAACTAAAAATTCGGTGATTCAACTAGACCTTGGGGCACTATCTATAGTTCAATGCAGTTTGCATATTAAGTGGTTTGGCAATGTTAGTAAACACGATGCTATACCGATATGTTTGAATCAATGAGTTAATTTGCTTCACTTGTTTTTATTGAGGTTCATGGTTTTGCTCATTTCATTCCTGTTTTTTATGTATACTATATGTTGTCGTCCGATCGTAGGAATAGCCGTATCGTGATCTGGCTGACCATTGCACGATATGCCGCCGGTTCAATTGACCATCTAACATTCGCCGTATCGTTCAACATATCGGCCCAGATACGTGTAAAAAACATAACTCTGTCTTTGCTGCCGCGCAGAAGGGTAATAATTCCTACTCGAACAATTCTTATTTTACGGTCCTAAAATACTAAACAGTCTAGTAACTGCGATCAACTTGCCTCGCCTCGTAGTCTGGCTACGAGGCGAGGTAAGTTGGTCGCAAGGAAGGTCTTTCGTAGAACTCGAAAAATTGCGATATTGGTATAGAACTTCTGAAGCGTATAATGAATATCATGTTGTTATATTGCAACTGTTTGCTATTTAAGGTGTTCAGGGTCTTAATTAAAAGGCAAAAAAAACGGGCTCTTTTCAAATCCATAATTTTAAGAATTGTCCATTCTACAACAATTATTTCCTTAATTTTTTGAGCGAAGAAATTTTTTTTTGGTTAGTTCCAAATAGATAAACTAAATTATGGTAGCCAAGGTAGGTAGGCAGGTATCTAGGTACTATTGACGGTGTCTGGGCTAGTTAATTCGTGACTTGAAATAACTCTACAATTTCATAGGAATGTCTAAGAAGACAATTTGCGATTTGAAACAGTTGATGAACTATACATAACTTTATGAAATATAATGTAGGTATACAAAGAAGGAATATATTTAAGTGGAATTTTCTGATACTAGATTTTCCTGTGTTTTATAACTTAAATGTACCTACAATTGAAATTACCGAGGAAGCTATTAAATGATTTAAATAATGTCGCACTTATGTGGGAAAACACTTAAATAATAACATAATTCATTTAATTTCTGTGCTAATTATCTATCACAATAGTATTACGCTTATTAATACATTAGGTAACATCTTAAAGTATAAATAGTACAGCACATTGCTGAGTTAAATAAGTAAATAAATAATAAATCAAGTTATCAATCTGTCAACGTATGCCAATCATAAGCGCTTAAACATCACGCCGAGTCAATTATTAGAAAACATGTGTTTACCCTTAAAACTCATGAATGGATTACGTCATTGCCACAGTAATAATGAAAGAACATAGGTATATTTACTAGTAGGTACGTACCTACAGGGTGACAGGGACATCGACGCGCAAACTGTAGTCACGAACTCAGTAGGTACTTGATTCTAGACCCCTAGCGATGAAATTTACGAAAAATTTCAACGCAGTGGGGTTTAGAATCATGTGGTAACAGGTTCTAAGTGTGCGCTCCGTCAGTGCGCAGGTATTCTATTTTTAACTCAACACTTTCTTGCGCGTCATTTTTAGACTAGCATCGAATCGAAGGCTTGCTTTCAATGCTTCTTTACTCAAAAGTTGAAGGACTAAGGCCTTCCAGACACCTGGCACTTGGCGGTTTTATTTTGATAATGTGTCGATCCCCCATCAAATGTCAGAATTTAACACTTTGGAAGACTCTAAACGCCCAAAGACGTCATCATCATCTGCCTAACTTTTTCCCAACTATGTTGCGATCGGTTTCCAGTCTAACAGGTGCAGCTGAAATACCAGTATTTTACATGGAGCGGCCTATCTAACCTCCACAACCCAGTTACTGGGTAATACAATTTACCCCTTCGCAAGACTGGTTGTCAGACGCCCAAATACCTACGTAATAACAAAAAAGCTTATATTGTGTCTCGTTTCTCGAATGATACCTAGTTGGTATCAATCGATTAACTAGGTGTCAATGTGTGCACAAAACTCGCGAACACAAGAAGATTCGCAAAGAAAAGCGACACAGAAAAACTGTTTGTTACGCCAACAACGATTTAGTGAAAGTGACCGCCGCAAGCGACGACCGATTTATTTTACGAAAGCCTAACCGTTCAATAATATGTTTACTTTACCGAGCGTGTTAAGGAAAATTGTGGGGTTAATCATTGGGCGACTTTCGGTCAGCAATGAGATGATTAATCTCGCCCGGTGCGGACTAATTAGTGGTTGTTATCGGCGGTCGGAACTGGTGTGCGTCATGGGCCCTTTATTAAAGCTTAAGAACACTCAGCTACTCAGTTGCAACTCTTACCACTAAGTGAGTGTAATTAGTCTGTGACACAAGGTCAGCATTCGTCGAACCACTACACTGCACTGTATTCTCAGTCAACCATTAAGCATTGAAATTGGTATTGTTTTCTAAAGTTTTAATTTGTGTACGAATAGTTTGTCTAAAAATCGCGTTTTGTTATTAGTACAACCAGACACGCTCTTGTATAAAAAATATTGTTTTCTATGAGAGTTTTTAGTATTTAATTGCTAGTATAGACTTGACTGTACCAATTTACTATACGACATCTTGTAGTATTCACAAAAATACCCGATGAGACGAAGCTAGACAATCCTAATGTAGCTTCATCTCAACGGGTATTAATTCTCGACTTCCACTTTAAAGATATATTGTACGTGCAAAACATCTTAAAGTTGAAGTCATCATTCAAAGAGCAATCAAAGAGAAAAAATGAGATAAATAATCAGAGAAAGAGATAAATAATCATTTATTTTGCACATCAGATTATAAATCTACTGTTCAGTGTTTAGACGACGATTTTTATACAGTCACAGCTTGATAACAAAGCACATTACATAACACAAGTTTTTGGAGAATAGCAGCTCTGCAACTTTAAGTGACAAGTTAACCTAAATACCTATTATAAGTTATCGGTTTCGCAATTGGCCAGTTTCTGAGGTTCTGACATCTTTTTCATGGCCTTTCGCTACTCTGCAATAATGTTATTGCAGAGTTAACGAGTTTATATACGAGAGCTAACTCGTGTGCAATTTATGAACGTCATAGAGACTTATTATGGTTTTATTGATATTAACGCATGTTCATGATTCTGTGATGTCGTGGGTAGTTTATAACGAAGACCCACCACAATTCAATCCATATAATTTGTTTTAGTGTTTAATTTTCTATTGATTGTATGATGTACTAGCGCTAATTGATAGTGCCGTGCTTTCCTATAATTTAAATACATGCGAGATCAATATTATGTCAACGCATCTGGGTTAATGCTGTGTATGTGTTCAGTTGGTAAGCCTTATTAAATAAATGAATATATTATTAATAAATAAGTAATCTAAGATTTATATAAAAGGGTAAATACCCAGTTCTGTTAATAATTTTGGTGTACAAGTCAGGAAAATTAATTGTTTACTAAATTAACGACCAACTTAAATTGTCCATAGGTATATTTAATTTAGCGAGGCTCAGGGGAGGCCCCTTTACAATCTCCCCAGGGATGTGCCTTACAGGCGTTATATGGGGGGTTTCCGGAATTGGTATTTTAAGAGGAACCGGGACCACCCCTATGTGCTGATGGTGATCACCGGGGCGGTTTTAGTGAGGTAAAAATCCCACACTCCCCGACCTCAACGGAGGTCGGGTGCCTTTTGAAAATTTCCCCCGACAATAAAAAAAAAGGTATATTCAAATCACAACTGTAATATAAAAAATAGTAATCCACGACTCGGGCCCAGTGGGGATTGGTAGGTTCTCAGTTTAGGTTCGGTGAACACCCAGTTCTGTACCTACAATTTTAGTGTATAAAAAAGATCCGTTCACATTTTTGAATGCTCCAATGGATAGTGTCAATAAAAATAATATTTTACTTAAGTATTCGATATTATATAAAAATAGTAATCCACGACTCGGGCCCAGTGGGGATTGGTAGATTTCTCAGTTTAGGTTCGGTGAACACCCAGTTCTGTACCTACAATTTTAGTGTACAAAAACAATCCGTTCACATTTGGAATGCTCCAATGGATAGTGTCAATAAAAATAATATTTTACTTAAGTATTCGATGTTATAAAGATATTAGGTTTGCTTCGTTTAACAGATCTCAACAAGCCCATTATGAAACCACATACATTATGAAACGTGAATTTTGGGTTTCACGGCCGTTGTATTTTTTTTTACGAAATGTCATCAAAATTTTGCAAAATCTGTCAATAAAATACTAGGATGCTATCGATAGAACTGTTATTTAATGGCTTTTAATCACTGTAGCCTGACCTGAATTCCAAATTGTTGTCAAAAATTAAACATCATACCTACGCGGAAAATGGTCATAACGTTTGTCATCGGAACGTGATGTTTAGGAATCATATTCAAAATATCGCCAGGAAATTGATTTTGCTCTATCCAGTTTCTTCTCTCTAGTTACTTTATAAGTTTCCGTACCGAAAGGGTGCCTACGGAACTCAATGCTATATGAATTATAACATTTAGCGTGTTTATACGGAACTTTCGATGTATGAATAATCACATAGCTACATTCCTTAAGTCTTTAAATATTGCACTTATCACATAGCTGTTTATACAGTATGTGTGTATTGAAATAACGATTAAAACTGCATAAAGAACCGAAAATAACTAAATAACACATAGCGGCTTTTGCACGCGCAACGACGGTATGTTTTTATGTAGACCCATATAAAAAAGTTGTTACTGTTAGCCTGCAGCACCCCACTGCTAGGCAAAATCCTCTCCCCATGACTTCCAGTTCTTTCGATCCAGGGCTAAAGTGGACCACTGGTCGTTTGTTTTGTCCTTGGTATATGTTTTTATATAGACCCATACAAAAAAAGTAGTGGCAAAAAGTAACAGCAGCGGAATCCTCTTATAAGCTCAGAATGAATATGTGGGTACCTAAATGCTTGAACATCAATTCGCTTGACCAGACGGCAATGAAGGAGGAAGGTACCTATGACCTATCGCTAATGACCTACGTTCGGGCGAATGGCCTTTTTGCTAATAACACGAGCAAAACTATTGCTTTCGTGTCCGTTTCGATGTCAGAATGCAAATCACGCTTTATTGGCTGTACCTATAACAGTTTTTACGTCACGCTGACGTATCGAGATACACAATGCCCATAAATATGCATAGAAGCTTGTTATTATTGAATATCTAACTTTAAGTTGAAGGATATAAGGTGGAAGTTTGAATGTGAAGGTTCTGCGTTGAAATCAGTATCCGAAACACGTCCACGACAGTCAATGTCGATCAATTGATTCGCATGTGTTTCTCTAATATTAATGTCAGACTTGATATTATAATTTTGCCGACACTATTATAATATGATTTTAAATAGGTAATAAGGTCACCCTACAATTTGGTCATTCAAAAGCTTTTGGTTGATTGATAAAACCAATCTAAGGAAGCCACTATGAGTCGTCAATGGAGGTTGGCCAAAGATTTAAATCGTAGATTCGCACCACCGCGTCAAAAGATGGTCGCGTTTCTGTTAAATTTGGACACCTCTCATACCAGAAAGTCGCTGAGACTTGACTTTATTGTCGTGGATTCGCCATTATTATTGTTTGAGCTCAATGTTCGCAGTATTGACACTTCTTCGCGCGAAATAGTGTGGTGAGAGCAAATCTTACGATTAAAATCTTTGAGTTTGGCAGTATTAGACAGTTATGTAATGCACCGTAAGTCAAAGGCTTCTTAGATTAACAGGAACCGAAGTATGTTTAAACTTGATAATTACTTATAGAAATCTGGACATCCAAAAAACCGTTTTCGAACAGGAAAGTGACTGCACACTTAATCTGAAAACTGATTCTTTCGCAAATGATGTTGTACATCTATTACTGTATCGTTTAAATCTTATTACATGGCCATAAATGTGTTTTATATGTAAATTAATACATTCATTTTGCAACATTGCCATCTTAGTGAGATGTAGTAGCAATTATGAAATATTACAATACTTACTTCTAAGTATCTAACGTTACACATTTATTAAAATATTTATCAGAACCACTATATAGGTTCTGATGAATATTTATCACTTGTCGTGACTAAGAAACGAATTAAAGTGACTATGTACCTAATTAGAAGATTCCATCTGGAGTTTTTTGTAACAAAATAAAGTAAAAATTATAAATGAGTAGGAATGGAACTAAATCGCAAAGCTCCACTTACTACCACGTGTTGGAAGAGAACTTACAACGGTTCAAAACTCTTAAAAACACGATAAATATCCCGTTCGATGTGCTAATAATTATGTATAATATGACAACAAAGGTATTCGTAACATACGGTACCAGTTAGCATTATATTCAAATCATAACCACAAAAAAAACACGGTTGACGTGCGAGAGTTATTCAAAAATGGCAACAACAATAACAAAATGAAATTTTTGTTGGTACCTACGTAATTATATCATATAACAATGGTCCATGACGCCACATCAAGCCTAGGTACGATGAATGGGTTTTCGATATTCAAAGTTTCACCATAGCCTCTATTGTATCAAAGCACCTACCTTGATATACCGGGTATTTGATACACTTATCTCTTTTTATCTGTGGCCTGGACCTGTGTGAATGATTGTTTCTATTTAATTGATTAGATACAAAGGTAAACTACTAAGTTGTGTGATTAAGTTAACAAGAAAAGTTGAATTGCGAAATCCCTAAAATATGCAACTTTGCTCTTGCATGTTAACCCCAACGTTATAAAGCAGCTCGCAAAAATCATTGTTGATTTCGATATTATAAAGTATACATATAGGATGACGATACCATGATGTCAGCTCGGTTTTACCATTAAACACAAAAACAAAACAACTAAAGCAAAGCCGAAAGAAGCACATCTTTAAGGCAATTAGTCTTTGGAAACCTAAAATTACTGCTGACGTTAAAAACTTATGAGCTCTTGGTAACCCAGGGGTCAACTACCAGCTCAAATATTAATGAAAATGACGTAGCGGTCATCATTCAATAATTCTGTGAAATAAGAATTACGAAAGAAGGAGCCGCTTATCGCTTTGATGTAGGAATTTTGGCGACGGAAGAGATTCACATAGGTTTTCCAAAGTCCCCTCACTATGGCGTCAGAATGCAGAGCGACACTCAATGATATTATATATAATCTGAGGAACCTCATTGGCGACACTACCGAAATATTTTGATGATACAGCTGCTATCCGCTTGATGAAGAGATGACATCAGAGGAGGATTGAAAGTCATTTCATACTAGCTTCAGTTCGCGTGGTATGTTGATATAAAGTATCTATATCCTTCCCCTGGGTTCAAAGTATCCCCATACCAAATTTCATCAAAATCAGTTCAGCCTTTTCGGAGATTAGCCGAAACAGACAGACAGAAAGTAAGCCAATTTTTAAAAAATAAATTGTACCGTATATCTACTTCCATATGAAATTAGTAAAAAGCTGTTATTTTGACATTACAAACAAACACTTTAAGGACAAGAACCGAAAGTGGTACCAAAAAGTCTCATGCATCAAGTCAAAAATATTATAGTAATTATTTTCGTAAATTTTTACGACATTACGCGTCGGGGATTTGATTTTTGAACAGGGAATTTAATTTAAAGTAAAAAGTGTTGATATTGTTTTATTCCCTTTACATGACGTTCCGTTTCAAATGATATGATCAATATATCATTGAATGGAGATAGTTTTATTTATACTAAAAAAAATGTAATCAATTTATCATTTAAAATGGTCGATTTTTCCAATAAAGTCTAACCGGGATCACGAAATCGTAATAAAAAGAAAATATTTTCATAGTACACTCAATTGATTCAATTCCAGATGGTCGTCAATGTCATATTAATACATGTATTGAAACGTTTTTTTTGCGATTTTAAGAAAAAAAAACAAAGTATATACATAATTACAGTTCGATGTGGTAACTGATGACATGAACCGATGATAATCAATGACGATACGATGGCAATTTTAATGACAAAATACACGTTATCAACTGACAGAACTAACCCACAGTATATGTATTGTTAGTACTCTTATAAAATCCTGTGACTGTGCACATCACAGTATTTTGACGGTTTATTACACGAAATATCCCTGTTTTATTACCTACCTTCGCGTTTAATTATAGAATAAAGAACATGAAATTCATAGGTATTTCTGTTTTCCTGTGTATAACTGAAGGATTATAATGCATTTACTCCAGAAGGATGTTGTGTTAATTGTTCATTAAGATTTCAACGCAATGTGCGAAGACATTGTCCGAAACTGCTGCAGATGTGCAATTTGTGCCGTTCGTGTATGACATGTCAAACAAAATAAAGTAGGTTCCTAATTTTTAGGTTCTTTTCGATTTTTCCGGGAAATCCGGGTTTTGTTTACAAGAAGAACTTTTGTAGGAGTTAATATGATAAGTGTAGTCTAAGTCTATAAAAAACAAGGTTTGACTTTGATGCAAAATGGTACGGGATTCCATAAATCCATAAGCATTGTCCATATGTATGTAGGTATAATTTTCCAGTATAGCTCTAGGCTCGTCAAAGGCATTTCAGCAGCTTAGTACTTAGCTACAACTTAGCAAACAGACAGCAGTAAAGATAAACAGGTCAATGACAACAAACTAAGAGTAGTAACTTAGGGTGATTGAAAGATGAAATCTTCTAATCTAAAGACTTTTCTTGACTTGCTATTCAAAGAGCGTCTGTAACGCTCTTTGAATAGCAAGTCAAGAAAAGTTTTGACCAGCCGGCCGAAACTTATACATTTCTGTGAAAAAGAAGTGTGTTCCAATCCATTCAAAAATATATAAGTAGGCACCTAATATGTACCTCTACGATATGCTCGCCATGGTGTTATGCCACCAACGGGGTGGTCCTCGTGCTCGATAGTAAAATGAGAACCGCAATCCATTGTATTGTCATGCTGTCATGATTTGTAACATGTTGCAATTTTTAAGACCAATGACTTTGTGGCTACAAACGGTACACAGGCCGTTGTAGTTCCATTTAATTCAGAAACGAAAAGGACCACCGATGTGAGTAACCGATTGACTAAACTATTGCGGTTAATTGTAAGAATTTGTAGATTTAAGGCACCTGCAGACAGGGGCGATGCGACGGTGCGACGCGATTACGTGAATCGCGCCTGTCTGCGGGAGGGAGCCTTTAGACTTGTAGAATTTGTGTTTGTTTTCATCGAATATTGCTAACGTGTTCGATAAAAAATGTCGGATAACCTAAAAACGAGTTTGCGGTCAACTCCAATTAACAAACGTAGCACTACAATGTAAAACCACAAAACATACATTATTGAATAACTATAATTTTAATACTTTCAACCTACCTCAATAGATATTTACATACATCAATGTTTCCCTTTATTTGATTAGCAATTCAAATAAGTTTCCTCTTTAGCTATAAAAACACATTTCCGTATTGATGACCGCGGCTATTGTGGTCGTTATAACCGATGATCAATAATTGTAAAACATGGCAAGAACAGTTGTACGTCAGCTTTACAATGTAAACAAGAATGAAATAGAAATATATTTTCTTCACTCATCATTTTATGTAAATAGTCTTGTGATTTAATACTTCCTTCAATAGCTTTATGACTGAGGAAACAGTAGTTTTAAAAGACAGTGGCTAGTTTTTCTTGGTTACATTATATATTCCTTAGGGATAAAGCGCAGGAGTTTCATTATAAGTATCGAATGATGTGGCTATTAGAAGTCTTTCGCAGTGTTAATTACAAATTGCGGGACCAAACAATTAAATTGACAACCAAGGCCCCGTTAACACGCCGATAAACTGTACGATATTATATTTATTGTAAAATTTTGAGAACTCATGGAAGTTGCATACTGAATTTGTTTTTAACTGTATGAGCAGTGGGATCGTGACGTGTGATCCCAACTTTTTGCCGATAAAATGTCTTACAGGACAGCGACAACCAGATATATCTTGTAGTACAAGAAGGTTCATAAACAATATACGAACCCTGAGGAGTAATTTGTGGGACTGGCTGGCCCTGCTCCTCATACTATTGTTTTTTTTTTCTTTAATTGCAGTAATTGTCACAGACTCCGCAATCATTGGCGTCGTCAGACACGCAACTACTATATGTTACCTCCTTGTTAATGCTTAGATTGCGTTTCAATCTGATAATACGGGAAGCTTTGTAATGTATGTCTTTACATGTATTTTTTTACTTACATTTTTGGAAATATTAACCTGAAAATTTTAAGCATTCGTCCTCCCTAGGTAGCTTCATGCTCATTTCCTGGAGGCATATCATATCTTTTACCTGTGATTCATGTTATTTAAGTTTTTCTGTAGAATTTTATCCCTTGAATCTTTGTTTACCTTTGTAATGTCAGTTAGTGACAAGCCTAGTTTTATTTTTAATTTATTGCTGGAGCTAGTTGTAGGTCGTATAGGTAAATCACATCGACCTCATTATTTTTTACTTTTTATTATGTTCTAGAATTTCTTTTCAAATGTTAAAAAGTCGATGTCAGGAGCCTGGTGGTGAATTGGGGCAGTCTACGTTGGGAGCTCAGCTCGGCCACAAGTTCGGGAAAATTAGGAGTGTTCTTGGAGGGCAGTTTCCCTCCTCTACGGCCGGAGCGACTATGAAGACGCCGTAGCAAGGCGACTCCGCACCGGGCTCTTCGGGCTGCACGGCCTGAGGTTCGACGTCCCTCGGCCCTCCTCTACGGCTTGAGGGTTGACGTCCCTCGGCCCTCTTCTACGGCTTGAGGGTTGACGTTCCCTCGGCTTGCTCTACGGCTTGAGGGTTGACGTTCCCTCGGCCCTGCTCTACGACCTGAAGACTGAGGTCCTCCTTCGGCCCTCTACAGCCTGAAGTTGACGTCCCTCGGCCACTATCACACCAGAAGACGCTCGCCTTTCTCCAGTGTCTCATTTTCATTCACCTAGCTTAATTTCGTTCCTCTAGCTCCATGTAGGTAGGCCTAGGTTATTCAACAATAAATTCTTATAACTTGTCCTTTTTATTTTCTTTAACAGTGCTCGTCTCCAAACTGAAAGTTAGGTAGGTGAGTGCTCAATGTGACCTTACAATTTCTTGGACTCTACCCAGGAAAATGTAACGTTACAGACTGGCGCCCAACTTTATACTAATCCACCCCTCTTAATTTATTTCTAGGCATTCTGCTGTTCCCAAAATTCAAAATTACACTTCCTCAAGTGAGTATAATTATTTGGTAAGCATTTTATTATTTTCATCTTTCACCCGTCTCATCTCTTACTCAACTCTTCTACAACTAAACATCATCTAGGTATTCTTCACCTCACACACATACCGTTATCGAAAGATAATTGGCACCCTTTCGGCCTCTTGGATGTGTTAACCCACTTGTGGGCACTACCAAGGTTGGAGATTGGTTACTCTACAGCGGCTATTGGACAATATCCCGTAGTCGTTTATCTCATATTATACTTGAACTCTCTACCAAAACATCGCTATACTGCACCCCACAGACTTGCACACCACTACGTTTACCCTCTGGTATTCGCACCCAATGGCCGCTTGATGTGCTAATCCATTCGTGGACACTCCCAAGTTAGTTGTTGGGACACTTCACGACAGAAACAGGACAATATCCTGTGGACGTTTATACAAACCTATACATCTACGTAACTCCTATTACAAATACTTCAGTCCTCCTAAACACTTATATAATTTATACTTACGAGTATATCATGTGGGAATCATACCCAAAATTTCTTTAAGACTCTGTGTCTTACTCTTAAATTTTTCTGGACCGTGTCCGACACTCTCTCTTGACGTTTTACTCGGAGCTTACCGACTACTGTATTGCGGGAGCTGCCCTGACGTTTACTCGGAGCTTACTTACTGCTGCCCTTGACGTTTTACTCGGAGCTTACTTACTGCTGCCCTTGACGTTTACTCGGAGCTTACTTACTGCTGCCCTTGACGTTTTACTCGGAGCGTACCGTCTACTGTTTTACGGGAGCTGCCCTGGCGTTTTCTGATGCGGTGTTGCGGTTCAGACCTAACCCCTCTTTCCCTCATACCCTCTTCAACTCATCGAGTAATTCAAGTAACTTTAGAATCCTTCTTCAGAACTGAGATCCTGTAGACTCTTATGTTTATACTCTTATACACTCTTTTGCTATTCTTATATTTGTAATTTTGCTATTTTCGTATTATACAATATTATATATTTTTTTTTATAAGTCTTAGAACTTATTACTTATAATTCACCTTATTCCTTGTAAAAACCATTTAGATTTTAAGTTTTGTGAA
This sequence comes from Luperina nickerlii, assembly GCA_963855955.1. Taxonomy (NCBI): domain Eukaryota; kingdom Metazoa; phylum Arthropoda; class Insecta; order Lepidoptera; family Noctuidae; genus Luperina; species Luperina nickerlii. Next base: position 9,916,519 of record OY979662.1, read on the forward strand.
TACTCCACAAGGTTTACCTTCCCCTAAAACTTTTGGCTTAGTTAAATCCCTTTATTTATTTTGTAGAGCGGTGCACAACTCTTTAAATAAGCCATTGTGTAGAGCGGTGCACAACTCTTTAAATAAGCCGTTGTGTCGAGCGGTCTCACAACTCGTAAAATAAGCCTTAGTGTACTTTTTTTTAATTTAGATATTTTTTATCCTTGACCCTACTTGAACCTTGACTTGAAGCTTGAATGCTTCTCTTAAGCGCTTTATGCTCTTAAACCTTGGCTGCTTCGTGTAAGCAGAAATGACTTGAAAGCTTGAAGGCTTCTCTTAAGCGCTTTACGCTCTTAAACCTTGGCTGCTTCTTCTAAGCAGAAAAACTTGAAAACTTGTAAATAATTTCTTTTAATTTTAACGGGTTTTAGAACAGGTGCGGATTACGACACCTAAATTAAATAAATAAGCCTTCGTAAACCTTAAAAATAATTCCTTGTGGAGTATGCGTCATTGAATGTGAACCATATCCCCTAAGTATGCTGGTGATGTATGATTGAGGAAGTGTGTAGGGTAAGTTGAAAGGTGTGTGAAAGAGCAAGGTTTTATTTCAACCTCGAAATTTTTCTAGTTATAATTTTCTGGGGTTATGGGGAATCTTAGTTTAAATTTTTTATAACATACTGTATCACTGTAAATACTCATTTAGCTTAATTTTTTGCTCGTTAATACTCTCTTATGCTAAATAAGAAAATTTTTTCATTGCATTCAAAAATTTTCCGGGGTTTTTGGGGTAATGTAATGTATGTCTTTACATGTATTTTTTTACTTACATTTTTGGAAATATTAACCTGAAAATTTTAAGCATTCGTCCTCCCTAGGTAGCTTCATGCTCATTTCCTGGAGGCATATCATATCTTTTACCTGTGATTCATGTTATTTAAGTTTTTCTGTAGAATTTTATCCCTTGAATCTTTGTTTACCTTTGTAATGTCAGTTAGTGACAAGCCTAGTTTTATTTTTAATTTATTGCTGGAGCTAGTTGTAGGTCGTATAGGTAAATCACATCGACCTCATTATTTTTTACTTTTTATTATGTTCTAGAATTTCTTTTCAAATGTTAAAAAGTCGATGTCAGGAGCCTGGTGGTGAATTGGGGCAGTCTACGTTGGGAGCTCAGCTCGGCCACAAGTTCGGGAAAATTAGGAGTGTTCTTGGAGGGCAGTTTCCCTCCTCTACGGCCGGAGCGACTATGAAGACGCCGTAGCAAGGCGACTCCGCACCGGGCTCTTCGGGCTGCACGGCCTGAGGTTCGACGTCCCTCGGCCCTCCTCTACGGCTTGAGGGTTGACGTCCCTCGGCCCTCTTCTACGGCTTGAGGGTTGACGTTCCCTCGGCTTGCTCTACGGCTTGAGGGTTGACGTTCCCTCGGCCCTGCTCTACGACCTGAAGACTGAGGTCCTCCTTCGGCCCTCTACAGCCTGAAGTTGACGTCCCTCGGCCACTATCACACCAGAAGACGCTCGCCTTTCTCCAGTGTCTCATTTTCATTCACCTAGCTTAATTTCGTTCCTCTAGCTCCATGTAGGTAGGCCTAGGTTATTCAACAATAAATTCTTATAACTTGTCCTTTTTATTTTCTTTAACAGTGCTCGTCTCCAAACTGAAAGTTAGGTAGGTGAGTGCTCAATGTGACCTTACAATTTCTTGGACTCTACCCAGGAAAATGTAACGTTACAGCTTAAGGAATCTGGAGGTCGAAAACGTCTGGACAATAATATCATTAATTTGGTACATACATAATCCAGGAAAAAATTCTAAGATACCTACCATTAACGCACATGCTTGAAATATAATAATCACAATAAAATTATGAGGATATTGATTCAAAATCATTATAAGTACAACGAAAATGGAATAAAATTTTATGTGGTTTTGGCATAATTAAATATCAAATAAGAGAACCCTACAGACCATATTTAGTGATTTGTGGTGCAAACGAGCCTTATAATTCATAAGCCTTATAAGCCTCGTTCATCACTGAACACAAATAATTTTATACTGACGTTGAGTCTTTGTAAAAACGTGGCGTACAATAAAATTAATTGTCTTCACATGTTTCACTATGTTACAAACGTGTGAGATAAAATTAATACCTCCGTTTTTATTTAGCTTTTTTTATATGGTTTTTATTCCAAGAAGGCTGGCCGGTCGTGATGTAAGCTGTCATTATAAAGCGAAAAGGTTGGCAGTTCAATCAACAGAGCCCTCCCTCACCATGTACATAGAATATATTAGCAAACACGACAGTACACATTGCTCTTTTTAAGTATGTGCAATTTAACGCCCAATATGAAATTCAATGATTTCAAAAGTAAGGATACGCCCATCTGAACATTTTACATAGACGTTCTTCATACAAGCAAAAGTAACGCCATCTGTTATAACTCAGACGAACTAGGTGAGTGCAGCGTTGCATAGGTCGACGACGTAACCTTGTACGTGCGTACTCACCTACATGTTTTTTATCACATTTTATTGTGAGTCAGTATAAGTAAGTCAGTTGCATGCCGATATCCTTTCAACTCCGAATACCAGACTCTCAAAATCCCATCTTGTTAAAATATCAGATTCTCAATATATCAGATTTCAGGCAGTCGAAATAAAAATATAATAATATTATAAGAAAAACCTAGCTAGTTTTTGCAGCAGATAGATTGCATATTGCACATTTTGTAATAAAATACTGTTTGGTTTTCTTATACATATTACCTATTTTGTTTCATTGAAATTGTCATGACGTTGAAAAGCCTTCTCCTTAGTTTTCTACATTTTATTTATTTCATTATTAAACAATCAAAGTGATATGATAAATCAGAAAGGCAAACTAGAGTTACTGCACGCAGGTTTCATTTCACTTTCATCATTTCAAAATCAAACACCTGGGGCTTGTAGCTGTGTAGTGGCTGCTGGAATTTTACAACACAGGTCTGGCCACCGCGAAAATTTCCAAACTGTTTTAGAAAAACCAACATCGTATCCTCCCATATTTGTCAATTCTTTTAGCTAATGAATATAGTAAAGCTTCTAAATAAATAATGTAAAAACAATGTCGATATCAACGTCGCAAAAATGAGTTGAGCATACTCTTGTATTTTTATGAGGTTTGAAATAAGGCTCTTTCGTTGTTCCCTAATAATGCGACTCCAAATCTATACACGTTGAATCATTTGGAAATCTGTAATTTAAAAATTATTTGTATCGTAATGCGTTATCGCATAATGTATACTTAAACATCGTTTATATGTCTTCTCCTAATTTGGTACCAAAATTCAAAATTATTTACATTCTCTTATCATCTTAAGACAAAAATAAAACAAAAATAAAAAAATGACGTCTGTACAAGGTTACTTTGTTCATTTCGAGGAGCCATTGGCCACACAATGGCCGCCATTGTAAAATAATTATCGCTTTATATAAAAATGTGTTTATTTAATAATTTAATTGCAACAAAAATAATGTAAGGTTACATTCCGATGATACGATATCCCATGTTTCTTTTTAATCTTTGTATCGTAATTTTTGCAGCCTTTTACCACGCAACTAGGCATTTTTATGACAGGCAAATATACGTTCTCTCTCTCGCGCGGACCACTGTCAATTGAGTCGCGTTGGCCCTAAAACCGTCATTTTAGGGCCAGCGCGCTGGTGCCATTTAGTCGCGCGGTTAGCCCGGTCCTTACGCCTAGTAATATATAAGTCAATGATGAAATTAGACAAGCCATGTTTGTTTGTAGATTGCGTCCCTACAATGATTTGACAATTCATCTCTCTTTGAAAGAAAAACAAGAGGAGACAATATCAGCCTTTACTATTGTGTAGTCAATTTTTATTAATTAAGTTTAGACTCATCCCCACCATCTGCCCAGCCTTTTCCCAAGTATGTTGGGGTTGGCTTCCAGTCTAACCGGATGCAACTGAATACCAGTATTTTACATGGAGCGACTGCCTATCTGACCTCCACAACCCAGTTACTGAGTAATACGATACCCCTTGGTAAGTCTGGTTGACTTTCGGGCATCTGACAACCCGTAACGACTGACAAAGTCCCACGAATGACAGCCAGGACCAACGGAGTAACAAGCTTTTCGAGGCATGCCGGGGGTCTCGGTATGTAAAGATGGTCACCCATCCACCGGCAACCGCGGCAAGAATACCTTAACCTAATAGATCGACCCGTGCAGCTGTTATTATTTATAGATGGTAAATACAAGGTTAATTCAAAATCAATATGATTGCCTTAAGTCGTTTACTCAAGTTCAAAGTCGTCATAGAATAAAATGTATTTTGAATTACTTTATGGCGATCCTGAATTACCTTCTCATTGAAACATGAAATATTATTATTGTCAATAAAAATCTGTTGGAACTAAATTGAAGATGTTCTGGCGTCGTCGTACTGTTCCAGATACTAATAACTTTTAAAAGTATATTTTTATAATTAAAATCGTTAGTTTGTAGCGACTCTTTGAAAAATTTCGGGGAATTGGAGCATACTTAAATTTATGGAAGTACTTGAATAAAAATATCTGTACTTTACCCACATAAAATTCCAGAGTTATAAAATTTTTGGCCTTCCAAATAATGTTTTTTTCCTAATACTTTTATACTTTAATATCAGTAAAGATGGTGATTGATATATTGAACCTGCAAAATATGCAGCTCGTTTAAATTACTAAGTTTGGCAGGATTATAAAAATCACTTTGTCTGACAAGTTTGTCATCGTTTCAGCGGTACTATTTTGTAAAAATAACACCGTGAAAACCTAGGTGAAGTGAGCGTGGAGTGAGCTGTCAATAGTTTCAATTCCTAGCAATAACAAACTCACTTCACCTAAGTTTTCACGGTGAGATTTTAACAGAATCGACCGGCTGTACCTTTAATAGACAGACGAGAATATCTGTATATCTTGAAGGTTTCATTCTAGTCACAAAATTTATAAAACGTAGAAAGAATAAGACATGCTTTTTTTGGGAATGGCATCTCGCAAGTTAACCTAGGAGGTTAACGTCTGCTTAACCAGACTATCCTGTGGACGCCTTCATAAATTAAGGCCTCCTGCCAGGGCATCAAACTTATAAACTAAGCGACTACACGCTAAAGGCACCCTGTGGGATACAGACCTCGGCTTAGGGCGTCGCTGGGGGAGGGCAGCAAGGGATAGGAAATTCTGATAGTGATTATTTAGGGGGATTTTAAAGCTAAACGCTCAGCGGCGCGGGCCAGCTTGAGGTATGGTTGGGGAAGGAGAAGACATGCTGCATCAATCTCAAATAAATTGGGCAAAGGGTAAGAGAACGATGATGAATTTATAAATCGTAGATCTTATTTCTGCATTTACGTACAACTTGATGATTTATAACAAACATAAAGCAAGAGTTTATTAAGGTCTAATAGGTATCATAAGAATATCAACTTACAAGCTAGTATGACTAGGATTTAGATTGACTAGGATCTAGCTAAATTGAGTTAGATTAGATCGAGGCCGCATATCGCTTGTTAGAACATGGCTGATCTTTATTGTCTTGAAGATTTATGACAAATGTAAACATTCTTCTTTTAGAAAACTTTTTGATTTAGTTACCCACAGAATAAGATCTTATTATGTCAGGAATCCTTTGTTAAATTGTATACTATCACTAAAAACTAGCTATCTAGTATCTAGATGCTCTGAGCTTGGGATGCAGGTTATATTGTAGTATACAGGGTTAGTATAGTATACACGAAAAAAAAAACAGCTATTCCCTACATTTATGTTCGTACAACTCGTCAAAATGTAGGGAACAGCTGATTTTTTTCGCGATTTCAGGTTTGGTCCCATAGTAAAAGTTGTTCATAATGATGAGTACAATGACCTCTTAAGAGGTTGTTGGTGTTTTTAAAATAACCCTGTATTCTTATCCGTCCCGTCACATTTAATTTTCAAGAGATATTTTTGATGAAAGATAGACAAGAAAAGAAACACCAAACCGTCCTGTGTAGGCGTAGTGATCAATGTTCGTGCCTTCTTAGAAGATTTCTTTGCCCAGCAGTGGGATGGCCCCACTAGACTGATAATTATTTTTGATGGGATGGTTTCTTTTAAAATGTAAGCATTTTAATTATTATAGTCCGCGCGGAACTAGTTGGCCGTGCCTTGGGTGGGGACGGGGGTGAGGGCGGCGGGGTTGCCTATTGCTCGCAACCCACGTACCTACCTATTGAGTAATGACAAAGCGCCCCCGCCCCTCCGTCCCACCGCTCACATACCTAAGGCGCGGCCAACTAGTTCCACGCGAACTATAACTGCTGTTATTTCCAGAAAAAATATTTCACGATGTAGTTTTACATTACTAGAAATAGACATAAAACGTGATGCAAATACGTATAATTGAACAGAAACACGTATTCTTATTAATAGCTGGCTTGTCAGAAATAACATAGGTATGAATGTGAATAACTAAGGCAACTATAAATAATCCAATGTTTACTATATTCGTATAAAAAACGTCTAATTATAATTTATGATTGTTTCCTGTTTATGGATAAACAGAACTACGTATAAAGGTATGTATGGAATACTTAATCAAAAACAAAACTGACCTGTCTGATATTGTCCTGTCCAAACAATAGTTCATAAAAAAATCTTAAAGAAAAAAACATTCAGTTTTCTCTAATTTCAACATTTTCCGGGAATCTTTTCCAGTTTTTCTTTCCAAATCTATTATAGCCAAATCGGTCTAGCCGTTATCAATTAAGTGATTAGCTTACCAACGGATCGGTTCCGGAAAACGCAATATATAATAAATAATAATATAATAAATAAATCATATAATATTATTTTTTTTAACGATGTAAATAATTAGTCGTATTTTTTTCCCCGGATCCAAAGCTGCGTTTTTAAGATCATGAGTACTTACACCATTTCCATAATCGGTAACTTCTGACAATAAGCTTAGCATGATTTTGAAATATTATTATTACCTAGTAACGTAAAACGACTGAAGTTGGTTTGTAATTTTTTTGTAATCTTCTGTTTTTGTCGACGTATGAACTTGATCAGTACTTGGGTTTCTGGATTTTTATTTTTATTAATGAATATTATTATTCGTTTATTCATACTTTTCCATACTTTAAAAATACATTTTTTTTTTATAAAATATATAAAAAAAATATAAGAATATAAAAAGTAGTGGTCCGGTGTCGGGAGCAAAGGTCCCGCTACCGATGGTTATGACTACAGAGACAGGCACCTCCTAACGATGCGAGCCGTATCGAGGAGTACTGCCTTCTAAATCAGGCCCTTGATCCAACCGCCATACGAAGGCCCTCGAGAGATTTTGATCGAGGCTTTTGACCATCAGGCTATTGGTCATTACGAAAATTATATTATTATTATTATTTTGCATGCAAATATTCCAACATTTTAATAGATACTAAAAATTGCTTTAAAAGGGGATTGAATATTTTTATATGGGTATTGAAGACATTTTATATTGATCAGGTTAAGCTACGCTTGCCGCGGTTGGTCTGTGAATGGGTGACCATCTTTACATACCGTGACCTCTCCATGCCTCGGAAAGCATGTTAAGCCGTTGGTCCAGGCTGTCATTCGTGGATCTTTGACAGTCGTTACGTGTAGTCCCGGAAGTTTGAAAACCAGTCTTACCAAGGGGTATGGTATTACCCAGTAACTGGGTTGTCGAGGTCAGATAGGCAGTCGCTCCATGTAAAATACTGGTATTCAGCTGCATCCGGTTAGACTGGAAGCGGACCCCAACATAGTTGGGAAAAGGCTAGGCAGCCGATGATGGTGATTTTCATCCTATACATGTTTGATTATTTTAAACATTCAGAATGATTATTTCAAACGTCTGTGCAAAAAGAGGCAAAGTAAAAAAAAAATTCACGTGAGCAACTTGAACGTTAATATCTCGGAAATGTGACACTTTACGGGGTTCGGTCCGATAATGTTTTCTGTTTGCATTGATGTCAGCTATCTATTTACAGTACCCGGCGATAAATATTGCACATAGACCTTTACCTTTTTTCATTTTATACAAAGAATAAAAATAATTATCAAAAGAAGCAAATCATAATTGTTTTAACAGCTCCTAATAGATACCGGACTGTTTGTATTTCGTGCGACAGAGATAACGCTCTACGAAGCCGAAATTAGCCGATTGTCTCTTTCCAAAGGTCGATGTGCAATATTTATCGCCGGGTACTGTACATAGGTTTTTTGCAGGTGACTGTACACAAATATTATCAGAGTCAGTAAATAGGTAGCTACAACGAATAACCGGTATACTTCATGATTAACATTTAATACATAGTTTTTTGCTTGACATTTTTGTCGAGGATAACAAGTTGGAACTCTTCCTAGATGTCCCACTCTACTTACCTATATGACGTCATTACTATGATACAAAGAAAATCAGAGGGGCAATTCTACTAATTTTAACAACGTTCACAGTCTGATCTCTTAGGGGCAATTCTACTAATTTTAACAACGTTCACAGTCTGATCTCAGTCTCAATCTGTCAAAAAATACTTCAAATTTCCCTACATTTTGACAAGTTTTTGACATTTCTTTGTCGCTGAGATGAGACTGCGACTAGATTTTGAACGTTTTAAATTACGAGAATTGGCCTTCAGATTTAAATGGTATTCTTACTGCTCTTAGAGCTAAAAGAAACTCGCTGACGTGATAGGAAGACATTATCAATTTCATTGTGCCCATAAAGTTATAACAAAACAGATTGTTACTATCCACAACATTGTGGAAAATAACTATCTGTCTGTTTTTATTACCTAACCCCCGACAAAATCAGAGGGGTGTTATAAGTTTGACATGTGTATCTGTGTCGTCGTGGCTTCCAAACGGCGGAACCGATTTTGATTTTTTTTTTGTTTGAAAGGTTACTTGATCGAGAGTGTTTTTAGCTATCATACGTTCATTATAACCTCTATGAATGGTTTTACCTTGGCCAGAGGATAAGTATTGCCATACAACGTGGCAATGCCGCCAGTCTCTGGGTACATTACCTCGACAGCGATGCGGAGGAGGTAATCACCTGCAATGATGTGCAATATACATGAATACAGGGGCGGATCTACTTAAAGGCTTTTTGGGCTGCAGCCCAGGGCCCCGTGGTTACAGAGGGCCCCCAACCGAACTGAAAACAATAGACGATATTGTCAATAATAAAAATTATCTAGAATTCAAAAAAAATCCGATCATAATAAAATGGCAATTGGTTGAGTAATTAGGTAGGGCCCCTAAGCAGTATTAGCCCAGGGCCCCACAAATTCAAGATCCGTCCCTGCATGAATATCATCTTACAGTCTGTTCAGAAGGTCTCGTGATTGCAAGCGCTACTGTTGAGGTCTTGGGTTCGATTCCCTGGTCGGGAAAACTGTTTTTGGGTTTTTCTATCTGGAATTTGAGTGGCAGCACGGAGTATAGATTTGTGCCCGGTTATTACATGAAACTTAAATATAACTGGCTGGCTGGCACTGCAGGACGTACGATAGGTATACCTCTACCCAAATCTTCGGGGAAAAAAGCGAGGAGGTTTTTTTTTTGTTATGTCATATTGTTGTTCTATATATCTATATCTCAAACAAACTAGCTCGTTCTAGGAAGAGGAATTTAAATAAAAAACATACAATTTGAAAGGTCAGTAGCAATAAAATGCGACACCAGTATCTGTCACAATTTAAATAAGAAACAACTTACAGAGAACAGAGCATTTTGTAGAATCCTTTATAAATGTGCTGATTCTTATTCACACTCGATAAAACTAGAATTTTATGCATTTCCCTGAATGGCTATTCGATAAAAATGCATAAAAAAGAAATTTAAATTGCTTTCCATTTTGTAACGTTTTCCTGCTTCTGCAGTGCGATTCTGTAACCATCTCACCGTGAAAACTTAGGCGAAGTGAGCGTGGAGTGAGCAATAGTGTCAATTCCTAGCAAAAACAAACTCACATCACCTAAGTTTTCACGGTGAGATTTTTACAGAATCGACCGGCAGTTTCGAGATCGTGCGCGATTAAAATGAAAAATAGTTGATAAAAAATAAAACTCCTTTTTTTTTAATTGCTAATGGCAGATTATACCGAAAAACACAAACCAAGCAAAAATTTATCGCTACAATGACACGGCGAGGTGATGAGGTGAAAACCATTGTATTCTTTATTTTCTCTAGAGCCTTCACAAACAGACGTATTATCAAATGAATCATTATCTAAACATTTTGAAAGTAAAGTAAAACAGCTGCACGCCACAGGCATAGAGATATAATATACATCTTTCATAAAAATACTTCGTGAATCACATAGGTTAAATGTAAAACATTTATGAACTACACTCACGTGCATTGTCTTTCTTGGGATATTCTATATTGAAAACTATGCCTTAAGACTGTGACATGTAAGACTAGTTGCTTTGATGGGAGGCAGCATCGTCTTCATCAGTAGGAACAGACTGGCTTTTCATATAGCAAAAATACTTCAGTGGTCTTATAGCCAACAGACCTGGCCTCAAAAATTAGTCTCACCAAAATACGAAGGTAATTTTCTAAAATTCCAAAAAGGTTGAAGTGAATATAACGAAGTCATAACCTATAGTCTAGATAACTATGTACAAACACATCGGTTATGCAGGCTCGATTTGACCCTGAACTAACTTTCCCTGCATTACCTATATTGTAGTATACAGGGTTAGTATAGTATACACGAAAAAAAAAACAGCTATTCCCTACATTTATGTTCGTACAACTCGTCAAAATGTAGGGAACAGCTGATTTTTTTCGCGATTTCAGGTTTGGTCCCATAGTAAAAGTTGTTCATAATGATGAGTACAATGACCTCTTAAGAGGTTGTTGGTGTTTTTAAAATAACCCTGTATTCTTATCCGTCCCGTCACATTTAATTTTCAAGAGATATTTTTGATGAAAGATAGACAAGAAAAGAAACACCAAACCGTCCTGTGTAGGCGTAGTGATCAATGTTCGTGCCTTCTTAGAAGATTTCTTTGCCCAGCAGTGGGATGGCCCCACTAGACTGATAATTATTTTTGATGGGATGGTTTCTTTTAAAATGTAAGCATTTTAATTATTATAGTCCGCGCGGAACTAGTTGGCCGTGCCTTGGGTGGGGACGGGGGTGAGGGCGGCGGGGTTGCCTATTGCTCGCAACCCACGTACCTACCTATTGAGTAATGACAAAGCGCCCCCGCCCCTCCGTCCCACCGCTCACATACCTAAGGCGCGGCCAACTAGTTCCACGCGAACTATAACTGCTGTTATTTCCAGAAAAAATATTTCACGATGTAGTTTTACATTACTAGAAATAGACATAAAACGTGATGCAAATACGTATAATTGAACAGAAACACGTATTCTTATTAATAGCTGGCTTGTCAGAAATAACATAGGTATGAATGTGAATAACTAAGGCAACTATAAATAATCCAATGTTTACTATATTCGTATAAAAAACGTCTAATTATAATTTATGATTGTTTCCTGTTTATGGATAAACAGAACTACGTATAAAGGTATGTATGGAATACTTAATCAAAAACAAAACTGACCTGTCTGATATTGTCCTGTCCAAACAATAGTTCATAAAAAAATCTTAAAGAAAAAAACATTCAGTTTTCTCTAATTTCAACATTTTCCGGGAATCTTTTCCAGTTTTTCTTTCCAAATCTATTATAGCCAAATCGGTCTAGCCGTTATCAATTAAGTGATTAGCTTACCAACGGATCGGTTCCGGAAAACGCAATATATAATAAATAATAATATAATAAATAAATCATATAATATTATTTTTTTTAACGATGTAAATAATTAGTCGTATTTTTTTCCCCGGATCCAAAGCTGCGTTTTTAAGATCATGAGTACTTACACCATTTCCATAATCGGTAACTTCTGACAATAAGCTTAGCATGATTTTGAAATATTATTATTACCTAGTAACGTAAAACGACTGAAGTTGGTTTGTAATTTTTTTGTAATCTTCTGTTTTTGTCGACGTATGAACTTGATCAGTACTTGGGTTTCTGGATTTTTATTTTTATTAATGAATATTATTATTCGTTTATTCATACTTTTCCATACTTTAAAAATACATTTTTTTTTTATAAAATATATAAAAAAAATATAAGAATATAAAAAGTAGTGGTCCGGTGTCGGGAGCAAAGGTCCCGCTACCGATGGTTATGACTACAGAGACAGGCACCTCCTAACGATGCGAGCCGTATCGAGGAGTACTGCCTTCTAAATCAGGCCCTTGATCCAACCGCCATACGAAGGCCCTCGAGAGATTTTGATCGAGGCTTTTGACCATCAGGCTATTGGTCATTACGAAAATTATATTATTATTATTATTTTGCATGCAAATATTCCAACATTTTAATAGATACTAAAAATTGCTTTAAAAGGGGATTGAATATTTTTATATGGGTATTGAAGACATTTTATATTGATCAGGTTAAGCTACGCTTGCCGCGGTTGGTCTGTGAATGGGTGACCATCTTTACATACCGTGACCTCTCCATGCCTCGGAAAGCATGTTAAGCCGTTGGTCCAGGCTGTCATTCGTGGATCTTTGACAGTCGTTACGTGTAGTCCCGGAAGTTTGAAAACCAGTCTTACCAAGGGGTATGGTATTACCCAGTAACTGGGTTGTCGAGGTCAGATAGGCAGTCGCTCCATGTAAAATACTGGTATTCAGCTGCATCCGGTTAGACTGGAAGCGGACCCCAACATAGTTGGGAAAAGGCTAGGCAGCCGATGATGGTGATTTTCATCCTATACATGTTTGATTATTTTAAACATTCAGAATGATTATTTCAAACGTCTGTGCAAAAAGAGGCAAAGTAAAAAAAAAATTCACGTGAGCAACTTGAACGTTAATATCTCGGAAATGTGACACTTTACGGGGTTCGGTCCGATAATGTTTTCTGTTTGCATTGATGTCAGCTATCTATTTACAGTACCCGGCGATAAATATTGCACATAGACCTTTACCTTTTTTCATTTTATACAAAGAATAAAAATAATTATCAAAAGAAGCAAATCATAATTGTTTTAACAGCTCCTAATAGATACCGGACTGTTTGTATTTCGTGCGACAGAGATAACGCTCTACGAAGCCGAAATTAGCCGATTGTCTCTTTCCAAAGGTCGATGTGCAATATTTATCGCCGGGTACTGTACATAGGTTTTTTGCAGGTGACTGTACACAAATATTATCAGAGTCAGTAAATAGGTAGCTACAACGAATAACCGGTATACTTCATGATTAACATTTAATACATAGTTTTTTGCTTGACATTTTTGTCGAGGATAACAAGTTGGAACTCTTCCTAGATGTCCCACTCTACTTACCTATATGACGTCATTACTATGATACAAAGAAAATCAGAGGGGCAATTCTACTAATTTTAACAACGTTCACAGTCTGATCTCTTAGGGGCAATTCTACTAATTTTAACAACGTTCACAGTCTGATCTCAGTCTCAATCTGTCAAAAAATACTTCAAATTTCCCTACATTTTGACAAGTTTTTGACATTTCTTTGTCGCTGAGATGAGACTGCGACTAGATTTTGAACGTTTTAAATTACGAGAATTGGCCTTCAGATTTAAATGGTATTCTTACTGCTCTTAGAGCTAAAAGAAACTCGCTGACGTGATAGGAAGACATTATCAATTTCATTGTGCCCATAAAGTTATAACAAAACAGATTGTTACTATCCACAACATTGTGGAAAATAACTATCTGTCTGTTTTTATTACCTAACCCCCGACAAAATCAGAGGGGTGTTATAAGTTTGACATGTGTATCTGTGTCGTCGTGGCTTCCAAACGGCGGAACCGATTTTGATTTTTTTTTTGTTTGAAAGGTTACTTGATCGAGAGTGTTTTTAGCTATCATACGTTCATTATAACCTCTATGAATGGTTTTACCTTGGCCAGAGGATAAGTATTGCCATACAACGTGGCAATGCCGCCAGTCTCTGGGTACATTACCTCGACAGCGATGCGGAGGAGGTAATCACCTGCAATGATGTGCAATATACATGAATACAGGGGCGGATCTACTTAAAGGCTTTTTGGGCTGCAGCCCAGGGCCCCGTGGTTACAGAGGGCCCCCAACCGAACTGAAAACAATAGACGATATTGTCAATAATAAAAATTATCTAGAATTCAAAAAAAATCCGATCATAATAAAATGGCAATTGGTTGAGTAATTAGGTAGGGCCCCTAAGCAGTATTAGCCCAGGGCCCCACAAATTCAAGATCCGTCCCTGCATGAATATCATCTTACAGTCTGTTCAGAAGGTCTCGTGATTGCAAGCGCTACTGTTGAGGTCTTGGGTTCGATTCCCTGGTCGGGAAAACTGTTTTTGGGTTTTTCTATCTGGAATTTGAGTGGCAGCACGGAGTATAGATTTGTGCCCGGTTATTACATGAAACTTAAATATAACTGGCTGGCTGGCACTGCAGGACGTACGATAGGTATACCTCTACCCAAATCTTCGGGGAAAAAAGCGAGGAGGTTTTTTTTTTGTTATGTCATATTGTTGTTCTATATATCTATATCTCAAACAAACTAGCTCGTTCTAGGAAGAGGAATTTAAATAAAAAACATACAATTTGAAAGGTCAGTAGCAATAAAATGCGACACCAGTATCTGTCACAATTTAAATAAGAAACAACTTACAGAGAACAGAGCATTTTGTAGAATCCTTTATAAATGTGCTGATTCTTATTCACACTCGATAAAACTAGAATTTTATGCATTTCCCTGAATGGCTATTCGATAAAAATGCATAAAAAAGAAATTTAAATTGCTTTCCATTTTGTAACGTTTTCCTGCTTCTGCAGTGCGATTCTGTAACCATCTCACCGTGAAAACTTAGGCGAAGTGAGCGTGGAGTGAGCAATAGTGTCAATTCCTAGCAAAAACAAACTCACATCACCTAAGTTTTCACGGTGAGATTTTTACAGAATCGACCGGCAGTTTCGAGATCGTGCGCGATTAAAATGAAAAATAGTTGATAAAAAATAAAACTCCTTTTTTTTTAATTGCTAATGGCAGATTATACCGAAAAACACAAACCAAGCAAAAATTTATCGCTACAATGACACGGCGAGGTGATGAGGTGAAAACCATTGTATTCTTTATTTTCTCTAGAGCCTTCACAAACAGACGTATTATCAAATGAATCATTATCTAAACATTTTGAAAGTAAAGTAAAACAGCTGCACGCCACAGGCATAGAGATATAATATACATCTTTCATAAAAATACTTCGTGAATCACATAGGTTAAATGTAAAACATTTATGAACTACACTCACGTGCATTGTCTTTCTTGGGATATTCTATATTGAAAACTATGCCTTAAGACTGTGACATGTAAGACTAGTTGCTTTGATGGGAGGCAGCATCGTCTTCATCAGTAGGAACAGACTGGCTTTTCATATAGCAAAAATACTTCAGTGGTCTTATAGCCAACAGACCTGGCCTCAAAAATTAGTCTCACCAAAATACGAAGGTAATTTTCTAAAATTCCAAAAAGGTTGAAGTGAATATAACGAAGTCATAACCTATAGTCTAGATAACTATGTACAAACACATCGGTTATGCAGGCTCGATTTGACCCTGAACTAACTTTCCCTGCAATCATTATACAACAGCACGTATCACACAGAAATAACTTGCTAGTTTGCCAGTCTGTGCTGGCACTCACAGAATAAACATAATATTTAAACAGTTCAAAGTCAAAACACAAAATTCAAAGACACGTCAAGTAAATTTCACATCAGAACTAACTGGAGATTCCGCTCTGTTCGCCGTTCAAAGCACCATTTACATATAGCCATAAACCGAGACTGCCGTATAAAAACGCAACGTAGACACAAGTCGTGTCGTGTGAACGGACCCTGTTAGTTAGAAAATCTTATTGCACGGACACGTAGCTATTTCAATATTTGTCGTTCAGACACTGTTTTGTTTTTAATGAACCATGAAACTGAAAACTCACAAGGTCGCTGTCACCATTGGCAGGCAGACAATACGAGTACCTACGTATGTGAAATCGTTATGTTGATAAAATTCGTCAACAAAGAATCGGGTGACCGATGATAACTGATATTGACATGCCTCTGACGGATAGTTAATGTACATTGATTGAAGTTCATGTCAACACTCAACACTGATTAATTTGAGTAGATAATTGATTTGAAAAACAGGAAGAAGAGTTACCTACTAAATATTTATTTGTAGATATATAATTTGAGGAGTTTGTTTTATTACACAATTTTAAACTACGTTGATGTTTTACCTTAAACATTCACAAACTGTGCGAGGCAAAATCACTGAATTAAATAGCAAAGTCAATAGCCTCTTCAACAATTTGCTATGACATCGCGAGGACGACTACTTATAATTGTATAAAAGAATGACGACGAAGAGCGTTGAAATAGCAAACTATTTGCAGACTAATTTATGTTATACGTTATTTTAAAACAAGCACGAAGGTATCGGTTCTCAAATAATTAAGCTCATAAAGCAGGCAATGCCACAAAGCTAAAATAATGTTGAGTATTTTCTATTTGTTAAAAAGTCCAAGTATACATACTACGTGTTGGTTGTTATGGCGACGTCGACGAGTCCCCGCAGGTCTGTGGCGGGGTCCGGGCGAGTGGCAGGCCAGTCCTCGGCGACTATAACCAGAGCGCACCGGTTAGACTACGTTCAAACTCGATCGCATAGCCATCATTCGCAAGAGTAAACCTACGCCAGCAATTAAAAGACTCCATCTTACTCTGAATCGCTTGGCTTGCCACCTCCTTGCGCAGAAAGTGATATGGTATCGCTCACTTAAACCCTTTTTTGCTGTTAGTTTCCAGGTTCCAAAAGATTTCTCAGAAATTACTTCGATATAAAATAATCCGTCTTTGTTGTTTCCGTGTCGTTTTCATATTCAATGAAAGAGTTGTAAAAGTAAGGATTGAATTTTCAATTGGTTGATTCAATGGATGGCTTGTAGATGTCAAATAAACAACTTGTTTTGTGGTTATCGTCAAAACTACCTTCAAGCGGTGTTCTGCGGTTTCTGTTGTGGTTGATGCTGCAGTGAATTTTCCCAATATTTCATAACTGCAGGGTTTAAAAACAGAACCTTTAATTAAAACTATGTTTCAGAAGCTATTTTGCGACCACAAAACGGTGTTTACTAAAATTACAGCCTACTAACAAACAGTTACTTACACCCTTTTAACAGATTCAGTCAATACTTGTAACATGAATTTATAAATTCCACTACCTTTAGTTAATAAAAATTTTATACACCTTATATACTTATACGACGCACAGCCAAAAAGTTTATACATTATTGAATCATTGGACACGCTTTTGTATAAGAAAATCGCTCGCGTGACGAGTTTTTTATTCGATAAACACAACTTGTTTCTTAAGAAAAAATGTATCGAGGAAGTGTTTTTTTTTTCTTATGCCATTCTAATATGTACGTATATATTAAGGGTCGTTGATAAATGCCATTCTCGGTATCTACACGTGACGTTCTTATAGATTACGTTCTTTTTCACGTAACATAACTGGTATTCTATGTCGTATGGTGCTCTTACGCACAAGTACTTTGTTCGTCACGACTTATGTGATGTAGAGAGCTCATAGCATCTATGGAGCACAGTAGATATTATTTTTTTTGTTCAAAACCCAGAGTTCTCTCAGGCACTTCAAGTGGTACTTAAAACCTCAAGAGAGTATTTTTTTTGTTAATTTTCGTTCCATAAACGTGAACAAAAAGCTGTTTGCTCACTACAAACAGATCTTATTTTTATACCACGTTAAAGCCGTTAGTACACATACTTAGCATAATATTTACTAAGCGTTATTATTAAATATTGTCCTAATGGTTTCGAGATGATTACGAGCTTTGTACCACTTCGAGATGTCATCGATGATGAAAAATATCAGTTACGGAGATAATAAGCGGAATTTCCAAGTATATGGTATGAAATCTGATCTGTTGGTAGTTTGGTGCGTAGTAGTTATTATGTAACAGGCAGTTATAGGGCAATAGAGAAAATTGTAACAACTTGGTGGTAACCGCAGAAAACGAAGCCTCTGATCCCAGAAATGAAAATTGCTTGCTTATTGGATCAATCGTTTAATCCGATGATAAATTCGAGAAAAATCCGGTTTTTTACTCTTTAAGAACTTCGTAATGTAGACCTTGGTACCGGAGACGTGTTTGATCGCATTTTTTAAATATAGTAGGCAACTTATATAGATACCTGCATTTAAATATGTTAATGGGTCTTGTAACATCATGATCAGACGACAAAAACACTAAAGTATTTTGTTCGACATTGTCCTTTTTATAACACTGTTACAGATTATGTGGAGGTTGTGCGGATTCGTGACCGCGTGGGCGAGTAATACACAGAAGTGAGTTGTAAATAAGTAACGATTAATTTATTACGATATCAAGTAACTAAAGCTAGTAGTTACACTTGACACGAAAAGGTAAAATTGAATAATGTTACATGAAGAGTAAAACGAATAGAAACACGAAGCTCGCCGTAAACTATTACGGCGAGCTTCGGCGAGTAAAATATGATCGGGGGTCAGAGAGGACCTCGCACGATCGTAGTTCAGCACAGACTGAAACTCAGAACCAAAACTCTCCCAAATCTGCCGTTCACTAAACAAAGGACGCGGCAAATCCACATCTGCCTTTTAAAAGTATAATAAAACACGAGAAATGCAGATGGGTACAATACAAGACAACTGAAAATAACAGAACAATGAACCTTAACTATAAATAGCAAATAGGTACAATACAAGATAACTAAACATAATAGAACAATGAACCTTAAAAGTAAAGAATCATGAAAGACAATAGTACCTATTACTTAAATCGCTTGCAGATGTTCAACGTGGGAAAAACACAAAAATGAAACTTTCTAAAAATAATTACAATAGGTTCCTCTATAAAAATATTACATTCTTAAAACTATGCAAGGGATGGGTACGTGAGACACAGTCCCCACAGTACCCCCCTACCAGTGATAAAGATCACGAAACACCTGCCTGATAGTAATCAGGAAATTTAACTCGCCTACCAGAACGGCGAGGAATATGCTTGCCAGGCCAACTTAGGTTCCAGTGAGTCGGAACCGGTTGCCGCATAGTTCACGGTGAGTCGGAACTGTCTGCGAAGATGTCCCCAGTGAGTCGGGGTGGCGCGGGTGCTGCGTTATGGTTCCAGTGAGTCGGAACCGGTTGCCGCATAGTTCACGGTGAGTCGGAACTGTCTGCGAAGATGTCCCCAGTGAGTCGGGGTGGCGCGGGCGCTGCGTTATGGTTCCAGTGAGTCGGAACCGGTTGCCGCATAGTTCACGGTGACTCGGAACTGTCTGCGAAGATGTCCCCAGTGAGTCGGGGTGGCGCGGGCGCTGCGTTATGGTTCCAGTGAGTCGGAACCGGTTGCCGCATAGTTCACGGTGAGTCGGAACTGTCTGCGGAGATGTCCCCAGTGAGTCGGGGTGGCGCGGGCGCTGCGTTATGCTCCAGTGCGTCGGATGGGGTACAGCGCCGGGTTGAGGCTGGATGCTGCGTCGACCAGGAGAGGAATTGAGCTCTGCTTGTTGACCGGCCGAAAGTGCAGTGTGCTGTGCCGAGGTTGCTGATGAGGCTGAGGGTGATGACCAGGTATGCGCGGTCGCTGCATGCTGGTGGTCAGGATACCCGTTGAAGCCGTGGGAGCTGGCTGGCTGGGAATGCGCGTTATCCGCCGCTAGTGACTCCCGCTGGATCGCTCGCCATTTTAACACGTACTTTGATTTAGCACTCGCGAAACTCTTTCCGCACTGTCACGAACTCACGCTATTGATAGTTTTGATCACGTCGGGGTCACCACTGTGCGGATTTCGTGACCGTGCGGGCAGGTAATATATAGAAGTGAGTTGTAAATAGGTAACGACTAATTTATTACGATATCAAGTAACTAAAGCTAGTAGTTACACTTGACACGAAAAGGTAAAATTGAATAATGTTACATGAAGAGTAAAACGAATAGAAACACGAAGCTCGCCGTAAACTATTACGGCGAGCTTCGGCGAGTAAAATATGATCGGGGGTCAGAGAGGACCTCGCACGATCGTAGTTCAGCACAGACTGAAACTCAGAACCAAAACTCTCCCGAATCTGCCGTTCACTAAACAAAGGACGCGGCAAATCCACATCTGCCTTTTAAAAGTATAATAAAACACGAGAAATGCAGATGGGTACAATACAAGACAACTGAAAATAACAGAACAATGAACCTTAACTATAAATAGCAAATAGGTACAATACAAGATAACTAAACATAATAGAACAATGAACCTTAAAAGTAAAGAATCATGAAAGACAATAGTACCTATTACTTAAATCGCTTGCAGATGTTCAACGTGGGAAAAACACAAAAATGAAACTTTCTAAAAATAATTACAATAGGTTCCTCTATAAAAATATTACATTCTTAAAACTATGCAAGGGATGGGTACGTGAGACACAGTCCCCACAAGGTCTTGGAATGTTTAGTTGCACAGCAGAAGTAACTATAAGTATATAGGTAAATAATTATAACAGCTATGGTCTTTCTGATTAGTAAAATAAATTAATCTTGTAGGTATTTATGTAACTACACAACATAAAACTATAAATAAACGTCATAGCTAATTAAGGGCTGATTTTTCAATCGACAGATAATTTTTATTGGTGGAATAAAATTGACGTTTGACAGATTTTGTATGGAAGAACTGTCAGAAATTCAAAATTATTCCTCGAATAAAATTATCTGGCGTTGGTAAAATCAGCCCTTAAAGTACAGATCACTAGTCCGGCAGGTGGCACTGATAGCGTCGTCGCGGTATGCAGGCGGTGACCGCGGAAACTTGATCTCATCTATGTACAATGTACGAGTACCCACGACTGATGGGATCGCCGACCACCGCGTCACGCAGCTCCGTCTGGACTGATACCCAACTCCGTGGTTTTCTCCAATTCCGTGGCCTTTAGCCTTGGTTGGTTTTATTTACAGAACGATGCATTTGCTTTGTGACACGTTATTAGCAAAGTCAGACGTTAACTATATAAATAAAACAAAGTTGGGTGAGGAACACCACTGCCACTGCCACTGCCGGGAGCACATGGCACGGCGTACGCTGTCAGAATGTACGGCTTGGGAGGAGCCGCGCCGAGCCCTCGTCTTTGGAGTAGGCAGTGGTCTGCCGCTGCCGGCCATAGTCGCTTCGATTGTCGGCAGCGGAGAGCCCTAAGACGCGGTGGTCTCCTTCTGCGAAACGGTCACCTCACAGAAGGAGGCTGCGGAAAGGGCGAGGGAGATTACGACCTCTCTCCCGGCTCGCAGCAGGCGCACCGGGCGTCGGCGAAAGGCGAACAACGCCCTCTTCCGGCCTCCCTAAATGGGTCCAAGGGCGGCGACTTGGGGACGTTCGTCGCCTCCCATTCAACCGGACCCGAGGCGGCGGCGCGTAGTGTTCCACGTACGCCCCGCTTTGTCGTCTCGGGGGGAGTCAAACACCTCACACCCTGAGGAGGCCCGCAAAGGCGGGCCGGCACCAGTCGGGGATCGCGGAAGGCTCGTACGTTCCCATGATCCCGGTGTAAGTGTGGGAAGCACGTGGGAAGGGAACACCGCGGTGGTTTTTTTAGTCAAGAACACCACTTATAACTCAAGAACGACTGGACCGATTTTATGATCTTTGATTTGTTAGATCTTTCTCCGTCCCAAATAGCAGTATAACTATTAAAACATGGGAAAAATTAACGAAAAGAATTATGAAAATAATTTATTTCAACGTTGTTGATTCTGAGATTCTGAGAGGCGGTACGAAGTTCGCCGGGTCAGCTAGTAAAGAAAGAAAGAATGAAAATACGCTTATTTGCGTCAAACATGACGCGAAGTAGTTTATATATTACTAGCTGCGCCCCGCGGTTTTACCCGCGTAAATGTCGATCCCGTGGGAATATTGGGATAAAAAGTAGCCTATATGTTAATCCAGGGTGTCAGCTACCTCCATAGAAAATTTTATAATAAATGGTCTAGCCGTTTGAGCGTGAAGAAGTATCAAACATATAAACACACACACGCTCACAAACTTTCGCCTTTATAATATTCGTGTGATAATAATTATGTCAACCATACAAGCCTCACAGAACAAGTCGTATTATTCCTAGTTTAATTAATTAAAATCAAGATAAGCTAGCGAAGACTAAAGTTCCACCGGATGGCACAAGATGCAATTTAAGATGAAGCTCGTTTACCTAGAAAATGCATATTTACTAGATCAACGAGGAAATAATTAGTAGTTATAATTTATTAATTGAGACTGGCTTCCGCCACGCGTCGAATACATGGTGGGAAACTTTGAGGCAAGAATGGTAATGTTACGGCGTTTTGATTTATAAGACAATTGTGGGGTTTCCCTGCACGCTCGAGGAGGCACCAAGTAAATGTTAATGCAGAGGACGTTAATACTTGCAAGTAAGCTTCTGAGGTGAGCAAAATTCTAAGCAGTGCTAAGCTCAGTTGATTGCCATCTAAATGGCGACAATGTAACTTGCTACTTGCGTTACCAGTTGATTTATTTATAGAAACACTGGCGAGCCGCCAGGGGCTTTGCCTCTACTAAAGTATTCACAAACCTTTCACGAAGAGCCCAGTAGGTAAGTAGTGAAAATTGTATGAATATCAAGCTAGATAAATGAAAAATTATTTTTTCATTTGATAGCTCAATTCTTGAGAAAGACTATAGGCTACCTAATATCACGCTAGGACACTAAGTAGCCGAGAAAAAACAAAAAAAAAAGTCAGAAAGAACGTTAAGCAAAAACGAAGTAGGTAATAGCGCGGGCAGGTGATGCGATGCTACGCGACGGGGTGGGTCGGGGAAACAAGAAATTTCACACGGACGAAGACGCGAGCACTAGTCGCCATATAAAAACTTGAACTTGTCGCATGAATGATTTCAATTTATTTTTCATACGTCAGTGACTTGCATGACATCATTTAAGTTGAGTTGCAACACAATTTGTTTAATAAGCGATTGTAGATACTGGAGCAAGGCGCGCGGCTCGCGAAATGATGCGATCTTCCACGACAATCTGCACGAGCAAGCTACGCTAAACAAATGGGTTTTATCTCAAATTCTATCTTTTCCTGTTAAGCTAATTGATGGTAAAGGTTCTTGATATTGCTGCAAGTACAAAGGTTAGAGTGTGAGGTCTGTAGGTAACTAAGAATCATATATAGTAGCACATCGTGTATATTTTTATAAGTATTGCTGTGCTCGAGACTTCGTTCGCGTGGTTGTTTTAAAACAATAATGAGTCTCTTAACAAATTATTTTTCTACAACAAAAGTAGCCTTAGTACTCCATATAACATTAGCTATCTGCCAGTGAAAGTCCCGTCAAAATCGGTAGGCCCGTTTCGGAGACTAGCCGGAACAAACAGACAGACAAAAATATTAAAAATACATATATTTTTTGTTTTAAGTACCAGTAAGTAGGGTTTTATTTTGACATTACAAACTGGCACTTGAATTTTATTTATTTGTATAGATGGAAAATTATTGTGTACAGATTATTGAAATACGTAGCATGAAATGTTACACAAATAAGCCGTCCAATGCATTTACATTATCATGAAATGTAACTACGAGAGTTTGTTTCAACGTGAGTTACATTAATTTCATGTCACGTTTCACCAATCTGTACCTGAAGTTTTTTGGATATACCAAGTTTACAGAAAGAAATCCGGATTCAACGTCCATGTGCACGTATTTTTTTTATCCCATCTTAATTTTCCAACATTCAAATATATTTGGTCATATGTTTTTGTTTTCTCAGTAGTTTTTGCTTTATTTACACCGAGTTACTCGATGCTACGATCACAAATTATAGTGGTTGATGAGTTACTGCTAACAATCTTTGGGTTAACACTAAACACCTAAACTTTGAAGATTGGTATACATAAGCTAGTCCTGATAAAATAAGATTTTAGCAACAATTTTTCAATGGCATGTCCTAGAACCAAAAACTCGAGGACATATTTGACATCTACCAACGCGCACTGGACCCGCGTGTTGGATTACGGCCCAGCCCCTCTCACCAAAAGCAGGCCTGTGTCCCAGCAGTGGGAAAATTATAGGCTGATCATGCTTTAAATTTTTAAAATGTTCCTCAACAATATGTTAGTCGACGGCTTGTAAAGTCGTGGTCATAATAATAATTACCAATATATAAACGTAGCCGTGGCCAATGGAAAATGAAAGTGGCAATAAATCCAATAAACTTGCAGTTTCTATTGCTTTACGGCTTACCCGCATACGCAAGAATAACACTAGAATAAAGGCTCCTACACACAGGCGCGACACGACACGCGACACAAAGGCACCGCAGGTCGCGCAACGAGCGGTGCCTTTCTGTCGCGCGCGATTATATCGCGCCTGTTTGTAGGAGCCTTAATGCTGTAAATGTGTAAGCCCCTTAACTTTGCAAGTTTTTGCTGTACGCGAAACGTGTCGAGGTAAATCACATTATAACAACCTAACCTAATGGCAATACAATTTAGTAGTGTCGGTATTCATCACTCATTATTTTCTGATGCCTGTAAATCACGACGCCTGTACGCATGAGTACCTTTAAGTTACACGTACATTGCGCTCCGACCCAGATCTCTGCTGAAAGACCTATACACAAGTAGTAGTGGACTTTATCCTTCGCGTGTAGACCAGCACAGAAGCATGATATCAATAACATAATTACTGTAATTCATTTCCAAGTGAAGTCAGCAATGGTCACGAATGTTGTGCAATGTTGTCAACCTCGTGCTCTGCCTACCACTCGTATGTAGAACGTGATGAAGCGTGTAGGTATTTTCGCACACGTATTTCGTTTCAGATTGCGATATGTCTTAGCACTTGGGCTGGATTCATTACAGTCAGCAAGTCAAGATGTTGATGCAGACCTTATCATAGCTGTCTTTTAGGCTGAGGCTACATTAGGCCGCGACGCGACCTGCGACACATGAGCGATTAAAACAAGTAAATGAATGCTCACGTATATGGCTACACCGTACATCAAATATTACTAGCGATCTTTGATTTCTTTATGCGATAGGAACAACATTACTGAAATCACGGCATCGGCTACATCAATGAGCGAAATTGAAGTGAATTTATTAGAAAATTGCTTTTTTTTCGCTTGTAATGTAGCCATACCATGTTTTTCTCGTTTTGCTCTTCCAGTCGCATCGCAAATCGCTGCCTACTGTAGCCTCAGCCTTAGTCTTTGAGGCAGTAGGTATAGGGAACAGTTGACTTATCCTCTCTTGTTTATCACAAAATAATTTGTGTGAAGCAACCTTGCTTCAAACAGGGTAATTATATCTAACAGATAAAGAGCTTGCAAGTTTGATTGAAGAAAAGGTGGTTTTCCTATTTCATGTAACTTGTTAAGTATGTGGAATAGGGATTTAATATTTTGGTATATGTTTTTGACTCTTTGGTCTAATATCATGTAGATACACGATTCAATGATTTTTCTCGATACATAAAAATTGCTAAGTTATATCTATTTTTATAGTTTTTTCGACATCACGGCGTATCGCTTAAGAGTTACCCAAGTAACATTTAAGCGGAAAAATATTATATTTACCAGCGCATTACCAGCTATAAGCTTAATAAATGATGTACAAGAGTGTAAAAATATGTATAGGACTGTACTTTAGTATAACTGTACAACTGTATACAGTATAGCTGATTAACGGCTGTATAGAGCCAAAATTTTTACCTTTAGCTTTTAAATAGCATTGGAAAATGCTAAAATACAGACCGCGGCGTAAAAAACTGCGTTCAGCAACTTTATAAGACAATAACTGTATACTGCTCTCAAATTATACTTTTATATAACCTACTTCTGCACAAGAGCATTAAATATTGTTATAGCCTGAATATTGGTGTAAAATTACTCTATTGTTCAGCCTTCAAGTTAAGCTTGATAATAGCTGTACAACGGAAATCTAGGATACTCTTAGCAAGCAGTTCCCTTTATAATAGTTTAATTCAATTCTGTCTCATGTAGAAGAGTTTAGATTTACTCCTTTTTAAAGCCTTATGCGATTGGCGTACATTTTTCCCTTTTTACAGTTTTTCGTGTTTTAGAAGATTAAAGTTATTATTATAGTGTTGGCATACACAATTATCCAGCTTATCGATTATTTTGAAACTAATATAACCTAAAATCAGTCTATTTATTGGATACAACTAATAACAACACGGAGTCATAATTTTGATCAGTTGCCAATTTGTTAAGTGAACAAGAGTTAAGATACAAATATATATAAAATAAAAATACATTAAACTGTTGCACTCTGTAGTGTTTGCTTCAGTATTTAAATTAGATACAATACATCTCTATAAATAAAAACAATACATTGTTTCTTTTCGCTATCAGTAACTACTATTTGGTAAATTATTATCCGATTCCTTGCTCACCGCCTTACGGGCCTTGGATCATAATGAGGTTTTCTATATTTTCAACTGAACCCTAATTAACTGTATTAATGAATATGAATAAGAATTTAAGGCAGCTTCTACAGTACTTAAATACTAATGTACAGACAATGTTACTCTTTAGGCTGAGATACGTTCTTAAATAACGACTCTGTTATGCAAAAAGCTGTATTAAGGGGTACTAGAAGAGCAAGAGCTGTATAAACTAAGAACGCCATTTTATAATAATTTATAAATTGCATTGCAATTTTACGAGATATTTTTTTGTTTGTTTTTGAAATTTCAGTACAAAATTACAAAAGATTTTAACTGTATAGTACACACAATTACGTTTACTATCAATAGAACAGTCCGGGTTACTCTCAAAACTGTTTTCAGATTTGATCACATATTTGTTGTTACAGAAAAAATGTATGTATATTCCTTATTTCGAAGGGGCGTGAGTTTTGAGCTTAAAACTAGTATACATACTCACATAAAAATATCAGTCGCAAGCATAACAACAACGATAAACAGGAAAGAGTACCTACTTACCACTTGGTTATTAAATATTTTTTCACTTATCTTCAGATATGGCACATAGTAAATAAAATGGAGAATGAATTCAACCACGAACACAATTATAATATATTTATTCTTTTATTAAGATTTTCACAAGCCTGAGTCTGTATAAAAGAATAAAAAAGAAAATTAGAGAATGGAAGCTGTATAAAAGTATCTAAATAGTATCTTAGCCAGCCAAATAGTACAGCTATTATGCAGCTGTTATACAGCTAAATCTACACTTAAAGCTGTATAATTTTGGGGCCCATTTCAGAGTTACAAGGGCTGTATAGCTTGCTATACAGTCTTTATACAGCACGTTTAACAGCCTGCAGTAAACAAATAGTCCATAATACAGCTTTTATACAGTTTAAAATGTTACTTGGGTATTCAATGGAATTAACTTTAAAACATAGAAAATTATCATATCAAAGTTTACTCAAAGTAGTTTTAAATTAAATTAATTTATTTTGTTAAAAAAGGAGTAAATTCGTTTTGGCACATACTTCGTTTCATTCCGAGCGCACGCACATTACAGCCTCAGCTCTTCTTTTGCGTTTCAAATGTAATTGTAACACTTTCGCTTGCTTAGTAGATCAGTCGCTACGATTTATTTTCGAGGTAGCGCCTTCTAAGCCGAGGCTTTGTGCCTACTTCCTGACAGATACGCGCCAACAGCCCCGAAAAATTTAAGAACTCTTGACTATATGATCAACAAAGTTGTAAAAATAAATTTAAATCATCGAAACTGTGACGACTAAACTGGGATACATTATGTTTGTACAGACAAGGCTTTTGTGTGCGCAAAAACCGCTCATTTAACTTTATTTGCGCCGGATACTAAGCTGTGCAAACAAACCCATCGGTCTCATTGTGTTCGTCTATAATACGATTGTTATTGGTTAGTTTGCGAAGGTGGACACTGACTTATTGTTTGTTCGACCGCCTGTAAGGGGTCGAGCAGTCTACGTCATGTGCAAACAAAAATGTTACATATTCTAACTAGTTTAAGTATTTTAAGGTTTAGAAGCGTTACACGAGTAGGTATCATTTTACAAGATTCTCTGAAGGGTAATTAGATTATGGCACTAATATAATCAGCCTATAATGTTCCCATTCCTGGGACACAGGCCTTCTCTCTGCGAGAGGGAGCAGCACTCTAATTGCGTAACACACTGTCAGTCTAAATCTGAATAATTTTGAAGGATATTCCTAATCCATTGCTTCATGTTCGAAAAAATTTTCTGCTAAACAACGTGAATAAAGCAATGAATGTTATTGAACTATCAAAACAAAACCCATTGCTACTGATAGTGCGTTACGCCATTAAGGCTCCTACAAACAGGCGCGACACGCGTTATAATCGCGCGCGACACAAAGGCACCGCTCGTTGCGCGACTTGCGGTGCTTTTGTGTCGCGTGTCGTGTTGCGCCTGTTTGAAGGAGCCTTTACCCAGCTGGCCGTAATCCACCTCGAGGCCCAGTTGAAGAATGGGTTTATTTAAAGTGGTCAACCATAATAATACGATTTCAGAAAATTATGTTTTTGATTTGTGCATGTGCATTTGAAAGTAGTTTCAAATGCACATGCCTATTAAAAGAATATGCATAAATAATTAGTAATTACTTTACTGACTTGTGAGAGATAAGCTAATTTATTTACCGATAAGTACCTACAATAAAATAAAATAAATAAATAAGTGGATTTCTACATCTAGGGATTTTATTTAAATAATGTTAATAGCCTATTAGTTAAAGCCATTGAACTCAAATTATATAAAAATAGACAAGACTATGAGAGCATTGCAAATATAACTTAACTAAGAAAAATTTCCATCCTATATTGAAGATATTCTTAAATATTCTTTAATAATGTTTACGTAACAAGCCCTTGAAAACCATACGGCAGCGTATCAAGCAAGTTTACCCACATCAAACGAGTATTTTGTAAACACTTTAGTATAGAACGATTAAAACAGATTGTTTTTAGTCTTGCGAAAGTTGGTAAAAGTTAAGCAGGGCCTAATGAAGGGTAATTAATATTCCACAAATAGCTGTCGGTACTATAACGACGCTAGACAACACTGAGTCACAACCGGTCGTTGGTGGTTGTGTACTTCATGAAATAATCTTACTTATTTATCTGCTTGTTCGTTTTCCCTTGTGAAACGATTGCACCGAGGGCTTACAGGATACAAAAAGTTACTATTAAGAGGCTTACAGGACCTAAACACAAAAAACGCAAGTTTTAGAAACAATAAAAAAATGTGATCGATTACAGTAAACAAAATCAGAAAAATATATGATATTCTTCAGGATATGTGCTAGGTAGATAGTGTGTTGAAAACATAATACAACTAATTTGAAAAAAATCATGAAAATACCTCTAAAAACTTTCTATTTACAATAAAAATCATATTAATATACATACAATAATTCTGATTTTTTGTCAGATTCTTCTACAAGCAACATACTAAAATACTAGTGTTTTAATTTTTTCGTCCAAACAATAGATTTTTTGTGATTAAATAATTGCTTCATATTTTGCAAGAAATTACTAGCGTTGTGTCATCGTGCTTCTCTTTCTTTTCTATGCAGTCCGACAGTGACCGCGCCTTAGGTCATGTAAGCCCCTTAAGTACACTATTTAGTTCCTTAAAAATAAGAATATCATCTGTCTAGCCTTTTCCCAACTATGGGGTGGGCTTCCAGTCTAACCGGATGCAGCTGCTTACCAGTATTTTACATAAAGCGACTGCCTATTTGACCTCCATAACCCAGTTACTGCGTAATACAATACTGCCGCTTTAAGTAAAAAGGGCGCATCTG
Source organism: Luperina nickerlii (assembly GCA_963855955.1). NCBI lineage: Eukaryota > Metazoa > Arthropoda > Insecta > Lepidoptera > Noctuidae > Luperina > Luperina nickerlii. The sequence continues at coordinate 9,946,550 of OY979662.1, forward strand.
AGGAAAGGGAATAGAGGAAAATGAGCCTTAATGGATGGTGCCTTTTTGTTCCATTAAGACTCATTTTCCTCTATTCCCTTTCCTCTGATGCGCCCTTTTTACTTAAGGCGAAAGCGCCAGGGTAACCCGCGAAATTCAATTCAAAGAATGATGATTTTATGAAACAGTTATTCTTTGGACTTACGTGGTCTTAGAGAGTTGTGTTGATGACTTTAATGATTATAATTCTGTAAACACATATTTCTTACGGCCGCGATTCATATATTAATTAACGTACAACTTAATACTGACCAGCAAATTGCAAAAAACGTAAGAAAATTTGAATTTCGCGGGCTACCTTAGCGCTTCCCCCTTAAGGCGGCAGAATACCCCTTGGTATCAGACTTTCGGACATCAGACGACCCGTAACGACTGTCAAAGATCCACGAATAGCAGCCGGGACCAACGGCTTAACGTGCTTGCCGAGGCTCGGAGGGGTCTTGTATGTAAAGGTGGTCGCCCATCCACGGAACAACCGCGGCAGGCGTAGCTTAACCTGATCGATCGACGCGTGCGGCTGTTATTACTTAGCCACTAGCCAAAAATAAGAACGTAACGCCTAGAAATTACTAGAAAAATCGCTCCCATGTGTTCTTCAAGTCACATGTAACATAAGGGTTCATTATTATTAGGTACCTACACATTAAGTAAGCACTGGGTCATCAACACTATCTAAATCGCCAGTTTCCTTCAGTAATTCGTGTACCTACTGAAAACAAGCTGTTATTACTATATTTTTGTTATTCTTAGTTCGCCGCAGTAATCTTTAATCTACCTACTTCTGCCATTGTTTGTGTATCTGTGATAAGTGTAGGTACCGTGGTTCTCACATAATCACATAGATGTTGCAAGTACATACATTGTGTTTTTAATAAACTTCAATAATAGCAAGGCGGTGTATGTCCGCATCTCAGTCATCGTTGTGGCTCAATGACTCAATGTTGTAATAAATTGTATCGCTTCAGATTCTCTGATTGATGTCTGCTACTTTGAAGATCTGTGTTAACAAAATAAATAAAACAACAAAGCTTTTTTCCCCTGGTGATCTGTTAAAAGGCCTTTTCCCTATCAAATAAAATGTACAAGTATGTACAAATTGGATCTAGGTATAATTAATTTTGTTCAATCACCATCATCATGTCAGCCGAAAGACGTCCTCTTCTGGGCATAGACCTCCCCCAATCATCGCCATTTCGACCGGTTGTTTGCTTCTGGCATCCAGCAACAGCTGCAGTAGGTATTTTAGGTTAACGGACCCTAAATCTAACTATTCCAATGGAAGACCGGTCTAATTTACATAATGTTGTGATGTAAACATGTATTTAGTAGATATCAAGTGACCAACTCAGTGTATGTTTAGACGAGGATTCGGTTTTTACCTAACCAACGACATTTACTGTCCGGTCGTCGAGAAAATGCGTTCCTGACGTCAGTGCGACCATTCTAGTAGCGAATAAAGATCAAATTCGTAAAACACGTCTTCGTTTGTATGAAACTGACAGGTGTCAAGAACGCGTTCTCCCGTCGCGGCCGTCGGCCGCTTTGTTATAATGAAAAAGAGCACAAAGATAACACCAATAATAATAAAATTTAAACAAAAAAATGGACGCAGAAAATCGCGATATTTTCCCATTAAATCAAGATTTATAAACATACTATATGTATACTCAATTAAACGTAATCCAATTAAGGATTATTTTATTATAACCAATAAAATTAATAAAAGCTTCTCGTAAAAGATAACTAACTTACAAAAGTACATTCAATAACGGATTTGTAAAAAAGATTAATGTATCATATTATGTAGGATACATGTCAGTTATGTCGTGTACCTACATTAACCTGAATTGATTTCGTCACTTTGTTTAAAGTTATGATTAACATGGTATCATTACGCCATGTTTCAAGGTGGTTTCGCCATAGAAGTTGGATGGCGTTTGTCTTATAAAACGTTGAAATTATTATTTTCTGGCATTTTTTGAGATGGGAAAAAACTATTGGACTCGCACCACTGTTACCGTAACCGACACCGCTACGGATGTATTCGGCTGTCCTCGGGATGTACTCGGATTTAATAGATGTACATCTGATTATGTCAGTGAGTGAAGGCAACATATTCTGTTTGTGTTTCGTTTTCACTTCTGTCGCACTCCTGGAGTGCGTCTTTTTTTTCCTACAGCAACCCGGCATGCTGTGCTGGCGCTGTTATGACCCTCAAACGGCGAAAATGCTGTAAACTTATGGGTAACTACATTTTAGGGCCGTTTGGGGCCGAAACCCTCAGGTGGGGAATTTTTTCTCTTTGGTACGGAGTTTTTTCGCCGACCGGTCGACACTTCACGTCACCAGATTGCTGGCTCGTTCTTTGGCCAACGAATTAACATTGTCATTCAACGTGACCACGAGATGTGTTAAATATTGTATATAAACCACTTAATGCTATATATTTTTGTATAACTACAGAATAACTAATTAAACTCTATGAGGGTTGCCCTCTGACATCAAAATACCACGTTCCGCAAGTAACTATACGAGTATAAATGCAACGGCTTCACGTTTTTCATGTAAATGTTTTGCTTTTATTTGGGTTTTGTTCGCAAGGTTTGTTTAAAAACTGGTTGATGTAAAGATAATACATACCTACATCTATCATACATCTACATCGTACATCATCTGCATCTACATAAATACATCTACATCGACCTTTTAGTCATATTATTGCTATAATGTTAGCTGTTTTGCATTGTTAGTTGCCTAAGGAGTTTAAATACCAGTAAAAGTGTTTTTACCTCTTCACTCATCGTTTGGTGCGACAGGAAAAAATGACCTACCTTACAGGTGTTTTATATATCCGATGACTCTTACGACTGCACGGTAAACAATATTTATAATTTTATGAATTAAATGAATCGTGATTACAACGACACGTGCTTTTTGTGTATCAATTTAATACTACTGAATTAGATGGCACAGCAGAATAAATTTTTTGCAGTGTCATGTCAACTGGCAACCTGTCAACCTATTATGGTTATTAAGTGTAATTGTAAATAAAATGTAGTAATATAATAACATAATGTTCACTTGTTTTGTAACATTCCTCAAATTGGCAGCACATTCGGAAATTCTTGAGGCGCACCTGTGCAATAGTGGCCGGTTGGTTTCAATGGTTACCGGTTCAAATAAAGACGATATTTCTCAGTAAATCGTTTAAATAAAACTAAGTAATCACTCTAAATTCCCGTATCAATTATGATTATTAATATGAGAGCAATGTAGCAAAATGAAACGAAAAATTAAGTAGTATTTATTATTTTGATATAATATATAATATGTTTAGTAACTAGACATTTTATTTCCTCGATAGTTTCCAATGAATTAAGAGAAATTTGAATAGCAAATTTTTTGCTATCTATTCTCGAGTCACTGACACAAGAAAAAAGTAAACGGAGTATAAAAAATGAAGATGGAACTCGTTTAACACGACGACAGAACATCATGGGTCTTAACAACACTTTTACGAGATCCTATGAGTTAATGCTTATTACGGTTAGGGTTAACAACAATATCGGTACTTGTTGACAGGCCTATACTATCTTCCCAAACCTATTAACACTGAGATTTGAAAACTTTGTGAAAGCCAATTATTTTTAAATGAGTAACCGTGGAGTTTCTTGCTGGCTCTTCTCCATAGCAAACGACCAATTGGAACTGTGCACCTAGCTTCTAACATTTTCTAAATGCCCACGTAGGTTTATGTGAAATAAAATATTTTGATTTTGATCTACGTAAGGAAAAAAGCAACATTTTCTTTGAAAAACGTTCTGCCTAATACTGCGTTGCAAGAAAATCAAACGCACTTGCTTTTTCTCTTGATTTAAAATGTGTCTTATTAGCAACCCCAGGCCGACTGAAACTCTGAAAGATAGCATCTCGATGGAACTATAATTACCTCGCCAAGAATAACTTGATTATTACCTTGCCAAGAGTAACTTGATTATTAATGACCGTAGCTAAGTCTGTTACGCACTTGGGTAACTAAGGTTTTATATTAAATACTAGCTGTGCCCGCGACATCGTTCGCGTGAATGTCGGAAAACAATGATGTTTAATAATTAAACTAACTTTAATTATTTCAGCTATTTGCCCGTGAAAATCCCGTCAAAATTGGTCCAGCCGTTTCGGAGATTAGCCGGAACAACCAGACAGACTGAGACAAACATTTTTAGAATATTTTTTTTATTTATAAATACCGTATATACTTTCATATGCATTTAGTAAAAAGCTGTTATTTGGACATTACAAACATACACAATTGGGTTTATATTTAAACGATGATTAAAGTGACTAAAGAGATTAAAGTGACGTTTAGGTGCATCGTCTTCACATATTATTATTATATAATTAATGTATGCAAAATGTTGTAAAACATTTTAAAAGAGTAACGGTGGAGTTTCTTGCCCATTCTTCTTCATACGAAATCTACCTTTTGGAATGGGCGACTAGAATCAATTCTATTTGTTGTAATTTCTGACGTTCAAAAGTGCCTTTTATGTGCCTATTTGAAATAAATGCTTTGACTTTGTCAAAAATGTATGGTTAAATAGTCGCTAATCACCACTCTACTTTAAGCAACGTTTATAAACTAAGGGGTATAATTTTACTTATTTGTATAGATTTATAGATATAATAACACTTACGCCCAAGTTAGGTAATTAACCGTGAACTTAATGCCCCCAAATTTAATTAAAAACTCACGTTTGTTTATGTAAACAAACGTGAGTTTGAAAATACTCAAACTCATGTGAATTTGAGTATTTTATTGCCTTCCGAAATCATTTAATCTAGCACTTAAATGCTACGATTTTAAAGCAACGTAATTATTATAGTTATGTAGAATTCTACTAAAAACTAGCAATAAAATCATCCGTCTGTAAATTATGATTAATTCTAGCATTGTCCTTGATAGGTCAGTAGTCTGTTAGTTTTATTTATCTCTAAATACCTTTGTTTAATTTAATTCAACTATTTTAATATATAATTTTAAATATACACAGATTGAAGATGACTCATATGTGTGCTCTGTTATTTATTTTTTGTGAGTTACAAAATGTATGAATCGTAAATAAATCACAATTTATTGGCTACAATGCGCCACTAGTACATATTTTACCACAAACGCTTATCGCAAAATTACGGGTTGATGTTTTTTGTCATGCTGTGTATTAAGATTCAATGAATTACATGTTAGTGCTCAGATTTGATTGCCATAAATCATCTTTAGCCATTATTTTGTGCTTTAACAACACAAAAAGAACAAAACATATTTATTTACTTATTTTTATTTAATGAACATTTTTTTTCCTTCACCCGTAGGTACCTATGACAAAACATGGCAATTTTAAAGTCTTGTAGGAACAATTTTGTACATAACATAACTTAGCGTTTTCAAAGGCTTCCATTCCGTATTGTTTTTCCATCCGTTGATAAATAACGATGTTATATTTTCTCGTAGCTATGTTATGTCGTTTCATATCTTTGGCATTAATCATTGTCATACGAAACGTGTCTAATTTCCATTTAATGTTTTCTTTACCTTTTGATATGTGGGTAGGTACTTGATACCTCGCATGGTGCACAGATTATGAGGTGCCTGGTATTTTATGGCATTGAGGACACGATGCAGTATGGCTTATGAGTAGACGCAATCTTATAATGGAAATTGACGATCTTGGGCATGGAATTTTTCATATCCTCTGACCATGTGGAGCAATGGACGTCAGTCACTCTTGTTTGACATTAATTTAAGGTCTCTCCCTGAGGACCGACACGTACCGCAAGAAGGTTACAGGGTCAATGTTAATTTGAAACGAATCATAAACGATGAACCTCTTAGCGACGAGGTGCGGAATACTAATGACTATATTTTATTGACCGTACCAACAGTTAAAATTGTTTTATTACTTAAATAGCCGCAAGGTCTTCGCGAAGACTCAGCCTTCTACGGTTTTTTCTAAATATGTATACGTCGGCCCCACAACTAATGACATTAGGAGACAAACTTCCGGGACTTTGCAAATAAAAGTTTGTCGGAGAAAGTTAAAATGTGAAATCAGATGTACTCGTATGCAAAAATGTATTTGCCTTCGCGGTAAAGGACCTCCTCACTCATTGAAGAGGTGTGTGCTAAATTACTTCGAGTTCGGACGAACGATTGTTGATTTTTTGTTGTAATTCCGAGAAATCTTTAATGTTGTTTATTTTAATTAATGTTATTAAAATATGCACTGCCTTTTTCGGTTAGTTTTTGTGGCTCCTAAATGTTAGAGACTTTTTTAAGTGTCAAAAACTAGTTTTTGTTGAATAATCGCATTTCTGCTTGATTTTTATCCAATAAGCTGATACTGCCTTAGATCCAGTCGACGATTTGATAAACGACTGCCGTTTCAACGTAAATATGTCGAAAAACAAAATCAAGGTAGTCTAGTACACATTTTCAAGACCACAGACGCTATATTATAATTATTTACATGATGCAAGAATTTCGTCGTACATAAACGAATTGTTGAAAAATATATTAAAATGTGATTTAGTTGTATCATAAATAACTTAAACCGGCGAATTACTCTAATATAGGTACTCATCTTATTTTTATTTAATACCTAAGTCTTATCAAATTCATAAAAAATCTAATTTACGATAGGCAATTTTACTTATCTACGGCCCGCTTTTAATATTTAGTATTAAAAACAACTTGAGCAAAGTCAAGAAAATAATTATTACAAAAGCAAAAAGAAAAAGGTCCCCTAAGTATGATGTTTATACCTAAACGCATATCACCAATGAACCGTTTGTATACTACTTTGGGTCTTCAACAAATACCAAGGCACAGATCATGTCGCCTCAAGGGAACAACAGTACATGCATACTAAATTACCTGTAAGTATAACTACCTGTGAAATGTCACAACAGAAGCACTTCTAAAAAGAGTGCACTATCGTCGATTAAGTGCCTACCATGAAAGAACTAGTGGTCTAACGCGAGAAGCCTCAATTCCCAAATCTAAATCTATACAATATTATAAAAAATAAGTTTAAAAACTAAAACCCGACTACTGAAAAGGTTGAAATAAGAAAGCACCTTCCCGTGGTCGCATGCCGCTGTACTAACATACTTATAATAAGCTATGGTAGCATGCGACCACGGGAAGGTAATTTCTTGTTTCATCCTTTTCAGTAGTCGGGTTTTAGTTTTTAAAATTATTTTTTATTTAATTATTTTGGGGCTTATTTCAGTAATATTTATATTTTTGAAATGTGTTAATTAATTCCTTTTATTTGATACCCAACAAGGCACCATCCCGAAATATTTATTTTTAAATTCATTACTTTATGTCCTCTAGAGGGCGCCATATTGAATTTAGTGTGACGTCACATAGTCTATAACCAGCGGACGATCAAGAAACTTCTAACGATACCTCATTTGTCAAATTATTATAAGTACGTTTGAAGTTATGAGGGAACAGATGAACATACATACCCATCTAAATTATAACCCTCCTTTTTGCTTCGCCGTAGTCGGGTAATTAAATTCGCTTTTCGAATCTGTCAGTTTGTTCTTATAAACTAAGCGGCGGTTTTTGATGAGATTTTCACCATCATAATTAGAGAATTTATTCCGGACGGGTTATGTGTAGGATATTATATTAATATTAAACTTAAATACGAGTAAAGCACAGAAATCTTGATGATTTGACGTGTCGCCATTGCACCCGTGCGAAGCAAAGGCACTCTCTAGTTCCTATTAAACAAAACTTATGCGAAAAGGGACCTTTGGCCTGCAGTGGAGCATTTCCGCAATCATTCAAATATCAAAACTGAATTTTCAGATTTGTTATTGAAGTGAAAATTTCTTTAGGCGCGTTGAACATTTTTTGAGATGGAAAAACCATTGAACTCTCGCCACCTTTACCGTCAGCGACACCGCGCGTGTTTTGTTTATAAGGCGATTAAAAAAATACCCGCTTCGGACGTGTTCGGCTGTACCTCGGGATGTACTCGGTTTTTCGGTTTCACATAGTATTATGTTTGTGTTTTGTTTTCACTTCTGTCGGCACTCCCGGAGTTACACTTTTTTATATTCATATCAATTGGTGATTTTCGGTCAATAACTCAAGTTTTACTGAAATATCTTCTTTAATAAGTTTCTTGAAACAAAAAAATCAAAGGCATCATTGGATTTTCCCGTTATCACAAAAGGCTATTAACGAGACTTACATGCACGCGCATTGCTGCATAAAACATAACCATAAACGATTATTACGCTATAAAATTGAAGAACTGATAATATTAACCCGCTCCACTACTTACGCTTGCAATATACTTATAGTTATGCTTATGTGCTTTTTGAAAATCAGTGTCAAGTTATTGTTAGCATTTTATTGTTTAATTTGCATGTACAAATATGCCATTAGCATTTAGGGCCGTGAGAAAACGTTATAACAGGAAAGTAGGCAAATGAAAACTGTTCAAACATTGCTCATGAAAACACACAAGTAGGTACTTGTCTGTAATCTTTAAGGCTCCTTCAAACAGGCGCGACACGCGATAAAATCGCGCGCGACGCATAGGCACCGCAAGTTGCGCAAACGAGCGGTGCCTTTGTGTCACGCGCGATTCGCGTCGTGCCTTTTTGCAGGAGCCTTTACCAAAATATTGTGTAGGTACAAGTTAACTGCAATGGTGGCCTAGTGGTAACCGCCCCGACTTACGAGTTGTAAGTCATGGGTTCGAACCCGGGCAAGCACTTTACTTGTGTAATTTATTTCATCAGCACTGCTCTTAAAAACGATAAAGAAAAACATCGTGATGCGTGATGAAACCGGCATGTCGCAAGACCAAAAATTCAAAGATACCTATGTGACATCCACCAACCCGCACTAGGCTCGCGTGGTAGATTATGGTTCACTCCCTGTTACAGAGAGGCCTGTATCCCAGCGGTGGGAACATTACTGACTGATTATTCTTTGATGCTAGTGAGCCGAAAACCTATCCACCGTTTTGTTGCCTCAGACTGATCTAAATCATTCAAAATCAAAGTTGATAATTATGTTACGTTGATGATGAATCTCTTTGATAGTTCCAACTCGCCGTGTTTCCAATAGGATCAAACTGAGCGATGTCAGACAATTAAATTCTGATCCGAACCGTAAATGAATGAAAAAAGGACTTCGCAGTATCTTCGCCTGTGGGCTTCGGCATATCAATTAACAAAACCAGATTTGAATCAGCGTAGACTTCAAATTAATACCTACAATACCTGTTCGGAACTGTGCAGGATTAGGCTGTTAGCCCGACCGAACAGGCGAATTATGATATGAGACTGTTTGCTTAATAATTGATCGAGCGAAAGTGGCAGACATGTAATTATAAAATTAGTTATGAATGTCGAAAACCGCTTCAAGAGTTCGAGTTCCCAACGGTGGCCGGCCGACAGCGTCGCAGCGGCCATGATTATTAAAAAAACTTCATCATTAATTTATCGTGGTAATTTAAAAAACACATGTCTGTGAACACGAATAAAATGAGACAGGTATTTGAATTAGCAATAAAAGTTTCCTTAGCGTTCTTATCGCTTAGAATATTAGCAATCAACGAGAAGAAGTTCACACATGGGTTGCGTTAGTGCGTTTTAAGGACTTGAACGTCCATCGAATCAAAAAACAGTTTGCGAAATCACGAATGATATTTGTCCGAAATTTGAATTCGAAATTTGATCGAAATCTTTCCGTCGACGTGCATCATTTTGTAATTAAGCCCCCCACAGACAGGCGTGACACGAGTCTAGTAGACTTAGAAGATAACTAACGATAAGACTTAAAAGACAATATCTTAGAAGTTTTCGTAGAAATTGTGACACCAAGAATTGTGCCAGTCTGTGGGAGCCTTTATCCTCAAAAGCTGCATAACGGGTGAATATTTTTGTTGTTAGTCATATAGAATGTGGTCAGTCGTTGAACCGCACAGGTAAATCATTAAAAAACTAGGTAGCCTGTGTTAGCACGTGTTTGACTAAATGTTATTCCTCACTGTTAATGATACATATATACCTATTTGTTGTTATTTATTTTTTCTGATGTCATCTAGTACACCACAGGTAATAGGTACCTATACCTATTGTCGCAGTAAAGGTAAATTGTTAAGTGACTGACAGTGGCAGCAGCGTTATTTGTCTTTTAATTATTATTTTTATGTAGGTTGTTGTTTGCATAAATACCAAAATGTTAGGAGAAAAAATCCGAAAAATATGGTTGCATCAATGATTGTATGCGTATTTCACTTATTCCACAATGGCCGTAACAGGTTTATTTATATCATAAATATTACACAATTTATTTGCAAGTCTTGTTAGTGAGTGTCGCTTTCTTTATTAGACACTGTTGAGTAATAAACGGTCAGCTTCTAGTTACCCATATTCATACTGAAGTATTTAAGTATAGGTACCTAACAGTCAATCGCACATTAGTTTTGACAATTTGACATTAAGAGGAAATGCGGGTGGCCTTTTCTCCATAGAAACGCTCACGCCTGTTTTTTTTCTGGTTAATGACCATAAAGCAATTATTTTTCACAGAATAATAAATATTAACTACTTGTGTGTCCCTGTTTTCCTTTTTGATGATACAATATCTTTATAAGCACTAGAACCTTCAAAAAATACCGATTTAAACCGCTTTCAACATGGGCTTAGTGTACAAATTTGACAACTATTAATGAAAAAAGAAAAACATACAGTCACAGTATTCCTCTTATTCAGCTTATGAAATATCTTTTAAATTGGTCCAATATTGGAGGAGGAAATAGGCGAGAACCAAACGTCGAATTATGACTTTTTACTTAGGCTTTTTCAAAAGTCTCTCCGACCACATTTCCTCTTAAAAGTGCCCCAGTAAGGGATTTTTTTTAGTGTAAATGCCACCAAGGATGTGCCCCAGGCAATTTAAAGTGTAAATAGACAGTTATCTGATTCTGATCATCTAATGAGTAACTATTTACTTACTTAATAAAGTCTATGACAAACTAATCTCATGACTAATTAGTATTTAAATGATTAAAAAGCTTGCAGGAAGAGTTAATAGACAATTTTATGCTAATCTCAGTAATCATTAATTAAGGACAGTCACAGCTCACTCTTTGTTAAAATCGACAATGAGGACGTTTCTCGTACGAACTTCTACAAAATTATAATTATTCATTGTATTACAAAATAACTATAATTATTTTTTTTATTTTCAAGAAAAAACTCAGTAAGTACTTACCTATCTTTCGCGCTAATAGTAATCATTTTCTTAATGATGTTCATATTTTGTGACGATAGTCTAAATGTGTAGGTATCAGTTTTTAAGTATAATATCACATCCGTTTACAGTTTTACACCATCTCTTGCTCGTCAACAACTGGTTTTTGTGTAATATCATGCTCTCTAATCAAGATTCGTGGTACCCAGGTACCCGGAATATCTATAACTTACAATTTATCCAACTTTTACTGAGCACCTTCCCCATAAAGAACTAAAAAATATTCTATACATCTTGACCACCATCGTATAAACTTGGCACACTGAGCGGACTAGTCGCGACTAATCCATCAGGATATTTGAATACAAGCCATTCATACGATCACTATTGCCTATTGTTCAAAAGATCAGTGTCGTTACGGAGTATCGCTTATCGACCAGAAATGGGTGGCTACCACGAACGATTGTTAGATAAATTAACCTTAGAACATATTATATGGTGGGTCATTCGCGCGGATTTGGCTTCGGTCTATCGTTATGGGTGGCGAATAAAAATTATTGCATGCTATTGAAACCTAAGAGGACCGGTGCCCTGAGACATTAACCCGGGGTCGAGGTAGTATGTAGAAGGCCAGAACATCTGAGAGCTGGAAAGGTTTTAGCCCTGGAATGGTACCTACAACATACAGGCAAATTAATAATTATTGTTAAGACCTAGATTGCCACCCAATTCGCAATTAAATAGCAGAAGGCAACTTAATGAAGTGCAGCAAAATAATTATTATTCTCTACATAATTAATAACCCATTAACCCAGAATTCGCTGTTCTCCAGTTACAAAAACCTAAGTGCAATGATTAGTTATGTTTGTGGCGTGTTGCGATGAGGCGCATCTATGTACCCATCGCAGGAAACTTGTTTATGGTACCGTTCTTGGCTAGGGTGAGAGTGAGAGCAATCACAGTTGCAGCAGCCGCGCTGCGCGGGCGCCGCTCATCTGACTGAAGGCGCCGGGCGTTACCAGCCGGTTTACTTATCTGTAGACTGTGCATGTGTCTATTTCTACATAATATTGCCTTTGAGGCTATTTTGTTCAAGTCAATGTAGATGCACAAGTTTAATAGAATCTATAAACTATCTAACTTAGTATGTGCGTCTCGTAGATACACACGTAAATAGCGATTGCAATAAACCTGATATATTTCCTAAGCTGCTTGTCATAAGATGAATGGCTAATTAAAAAGATGAATAGATGTCGCGTATATCTTTTGTAATTTGTCTACTGCTACATCTGAAACTCGAGATATGGTAGGTTATATGTTCAAAAAAGATGTTTTTCATAAAAATGTGTAATAGAAAGCTAACTGGGTAATAAAAAAACTTGTACTTCTAGTAGTGTTTAGTTTTAACGTCACGTGCATTTGACCTAGCAGAGGTTGCATCTTCAATCAGCTACAATAAATTAGAGGATATGTAATTAATTTTCCCCCTTGGTTATCACGTCATCAGAAATGAATCAGTCCGACCTTAATATCAAATTATGCAAATTCAATTTCAAGTAAATCACAGATGAATTGATTATTCTTTATATTGCGGCCTTTCGGCAAATTTTTAGTCTGCAACGCCGAACTTCCGCTTGGCTGTTTACCGGAACGACATTTGTATGCATAACAGGTATTCTTTCGGGTCGAATCGATCTTCCTAGTTGAGGGTCGTCCATCTTGAGGTTACTAGTGAGGTTACCATTATTATGTATATCGAATACGAATAAACTGGGTTGTATTTCGATCGAGCTCTGATAAGACTCTTTTGGGTGATGCTAGAATAATAAGATTGGGACAAAGATTCGGAATCGTGAAGAAAATTATGATATTACCTATTTAGAATCGAAACGTAATTGGAAGTAGCTTAGCATAATATAGAGGTCAGTCTAGAGGTTAGTCAAGCTCTGGAGCTTAGGGCACTATACTAATAAATAGTTATGCAAGTGGAAACTGAAAAAAAGAGCTACTGAATAAAATGATGATATCAATCCTATGAAGCTCTTCAGAAATGGGCCTTAAAGATCTATCCCCATATACACAAGACTAGCTGTGCCCCGCGGTTTCACCCGTGTTCATTTGTGGAAAAAACCTACTAAAATATATTGTATTACTTAAGATCATTACTTATGTTCATGACCGGCCGCCTTGCGGAGCTATTTTAAAACTATGATATCTCCTAAGATATTCATTGAAATCTAAATGATGTCAAGGGCAATTTTGTTCAAAATTAAATACTTGTAATGAATAGCGTATTTATTTGGATAACGATTAATATCATGTTTATAAAAACACCTTCGCAAATATCATGTTAATAAAAACATCATGTTTATAAAAACACCTTCGCAAATAATGCATTATTTTAGAACAAATTTGATTACCATAAAAAAGGTTATAGTGAGTCAACCTTATTAAAAACAGGTATATGCTGTCACGGTAATTTTTTTAGAACTTATAAAGGAGAATAATTCCGTCGTACATGATTTTTTAACCATTTACGCAGCGTACTCAACGGATAAGCTCTCAAAAGGAGTAATTTTTCCCGTTTTTGCGACATTTTTCATTGATGCTCCCTTCTTTTGGTCGTAGCGTGATGTTATATAGCCTATAACCTTCCTCGATATATGGACTGCTCAACGCAAATATTTTTTTCAATTCGAACCAGTAGTTCCTGAAATTAGCGCGTTCAACCAAAAAACAAACAAACTCTTCAGCTTTATAATATTAGTACGTATAGATAGATAAGTTAAAGTACTGTACTAAATAAACAAAGTGCATCGTACATACAACGTCCTAAATTATATATCGCAGTTATGTGTAAATAGTTACCAGCCGCGGTTACAAGCCTCACACGTTTTCTTTGTTTGACCGATTTGTTTAGAAATTAACGGCTGTCCGAGACCAGGAACCGATGTCCTAGTTAGTGTGTTTACTATGTGCAGAAGATCATTGTTGTAAAGGAATTTTTAGTTAACAAACATATACGGAGTGTGCGAGTTTTTGGGAATGAAGAAACCTCCTCGTGTAGCGCAGTTTGTTCCGCCAGTTACTCAACTGAACCGAGCGCTCGGCGCATCCTGGGCAGTCACACCCAATACCTTATTTGACTGATCAATTCTTCCCTTGCGGTAGGGCTAACGCCCGCCTGGTTTGCGACCACCCTGCCGGAGTCCGGCGTCAAGCAGCCAGCTGTGTTTCGTCGATGCGTGGGAGTTCCAGTGCCTTAAGCATCTTCTGGGCACGCTCGTTCCACCATAGACCTCATCCATCGCTTCCATCAGGCGTGATCGAGGTCAAGAGCGAGCTCATTCAGCAATAAAAAAATAAATAAAAGAAGAGGCATGCGGGAAAACGTTACCGTGGATTTAATACAAGAGAGCTTTTATGGTTTAAACTAAATTAAATAAGACACAAATCAAAATATATGGCTATATTGTTAACCATATATACATTTTAAAACCAACATCCATATTTTAAAATATTTTCTTTATTTTTCAAATTAATATGCTGAATATTAATTTGAAAAATAAAGAATATATTTTAAAATACGGATGGGCTTCAATGACTTACAAACACAAACATACCATTTTGTCATTCTTAAAGGCATTACAGTTTTAGGTATAATTAAATATTGTTGTTAGGGAAAACCCGTTGTTGTAAACAGAAATCTAGCTAGACTTTCAAAAAACAGTGCCTTGCACGGATTGAGGGAGATTTCGTGTCTAGAATTCAATTTAGTGAAACTTAAATAACTTCCTTCTTGGAAGTTATTTTATTGGAATCTTCTGATTGCGGTCGTTATGTACAACAAATCTGCGTATTCGCGTCTTAATGGAACTGTTTTCACTAAATGTGCGCAAAGAAGCCGCGCCTGCTCCGACCGGTTAGCAGCCTACCTGACCGGTGGAAACATGCATGAAATACAGACGCCCATTAAAATACATGAAGAAATATTTTTAAAAATTATAAAATTGTCCTCAAAGTTATATCGAGTTTATAAAAAGACTCTTAAAGTGGAACGGACGATGTTGCATGACCGGCTCCAATCTACTCTCGATCACGTAGTCAATCACTGAAAATATCGATTCCTTGATTGCATAAAGAGATTCCACATTTATATGAACATGTTCTAAAGTTGTTTATTTTTTAATTATTTAAAAAATGAATATCACGAGTTTTTTTTTTACTAGGGTTTCTTTCAAATCTTCCTTTTATGTGAGCCTAGTCTGTCAGCAACTAAGTAGGTATACAAGCAAGACAAGTTTTCTAAAGTTGCATATACAACATTGTTGTTTTTCAACGCTGCGCAGTAACGGGGCAACTATCAAGATAAGTAATAAATACGTTATAAAAATGGAAACGTGATTTATTCGCAGAACTCCTGTATAATTTTAAATTAACGTGATCACGCTTCTTCTATACGAGCTGTATTCCTGACGGACTAATGACATTCGTGTCATTAATCTAAGACTACAAAATCGAAGTTCGACGATCATCGTCTAACTTTTAACCCTTTATTCATAAACTTAATTGTTTAAGGCGAAAGCACCAGGGTAGCCCACGAAATTCTATTTTTTTACGTTTTTTGCGATTTGTTGGTCAGTATTAAGTTGTACGTTGATTAATATATGATTCGCTGCTGTAACAAATATTTATTTACAGAATTATAATTATTAAAGTCATCAACACAACTCTTTATGACCAAGTAATCCAAAAGAATGACTATTTCATGAAATCTTGACATTTTTGGATTATACTAACCTAACAAGTTGTATTAGGTACTGATTCTAATGATTATGATTCTATAAATACATATTTGTTACGGCCGCGAATCATATTTTGATCGACGTACAACTTAATACTGATCAGCAAATTGGAAAAACGTAAGAAAATTTGAATTTCGCGGGCTACCTTAGCGCTTCCCCCTTAAAGTTAAGAAGTGATTAGCGACTGTTTAATTATGTGCAAGGTTTGGTTCTAGGTGGCCCTGGAAAAGGAGGCCTGGAAGGATTTAGGGGAGGCCCTTGCTCTGCAGTGAGACAGTGTAGGCTAATTAATATAAAAAATATTTTATGCCTAGGTTTTGGATGTATATTGGACTGATTTTCTGGTTAAAGACATTTATTTCTCATAAAGAAATTTACATTTCACTTACATGAGAACAAATTTAAACAAAGTAAAAACTAGTCATAATAGATTTAGTAGATTTTACTGATCAGTAATACCTTATTTGGAACATTGATTAAGTTGAAAAGACAAGCCTTGTGGCCCGATGAGATTTTCCACCGGCAAAAAATGACGAACATTCATACGAAATTCCATCCCCTATTTATCCCATTTAGAGGGTACATTTTCAAGTGCTTCCACTTTCTTAGTGCTCACTTTTGCTTATTGTAAGGAACTCTTTTTGAACAAATTCGTGCTTTTAGACGCAGCAGTTTCTGGTGTGCGTGGTCTGTCAGTGAATGATTTATTAGTAAATTGTGTGTAAGCTGAAATTTCCTTGCACCCCGATAGTGTATCTTAATTTATTTGTGTTAATAAAGTGTCCTTAGCCTACTTGCATTGAAACTTATGATTGTGATGGGATTTTCAAAGTCATCATTATGGCCTTGTTGAAGAAATTGCGGGAGTTGCATTTAATTAATTTCTGAATATGTTTAAGTAATGTATACACAACTTGATAAATTCAGGAAATAAAATTGCAATGGATAAAAATATTTATGATACCTGCAGTGTAAGAGAGGAAGTATTTTTGTTCTAAGAAAGATAAGTTAATTCCTGATAAGTTAATTGCCACAAGCTTATTCTGTGACTAATCGTCCATTTAGGCATCTTGTGTCAGAGATGAGGTTAAAAGATGAGATCAGAATATTGATTTCGTTCTAAGATAAAATAAATATTTATGTACCTACATTGATAACCTTCTTGCTCACAACTTATTTACTTCCTAATGTACTTGTTACTTGCAGTTTAAAACGCAACTCATCACCTGCCCAGCCTTTTCCCAATTATGTTGGGGTCGGCTTCCAGTCTAACCGGATGCAGCTGAAAACTAAAAATATTTTTCTAATAGGTACCTACTTATTTCTATAATTTCTATGTATATAATGAAATAAAGAAAATAACTTAATACCAACTAACAGAATCCTACTAATACGAGTATTATAAATGTGAAAAATTTTGAATATGTTTGGATGGCGCCGTTACACCATTGGATAATAAGAAAAATAAAATTCTATTGTGTCTGCTAAATTAGACGCGCGATGGGCAATAGGGAATATGCATGATTTTTTTTTATTTAAAAAATTAATCCTCATTCATGTAATAAACAGTTTAGTAAAACTGTTTTTCGGATAACTATGAAATTAAAAAAGATATGAGCCATCGAAGATTTGTTTCTATCTCTTTCTCGCAAAACGAAATTTAACACGGAGTTAATATGGCCGTAGTGACATGTGACGTCACAGTCTATGTCGGATCTCTCTGTCTAATTGGTGTGTAATCAATAGTTTTAAATGCTCATATCGGCCGTGTTTCTTGGCCGATTTTAATTTTAATTTCACTTTTTGTCATCTCTACTACGGTATTTTTATATTTTGTTGATAAATGCCATGAAAAAAATTCATGCATATTCCCTATTGTTATATCTTGAAATTAAACACTATAATTAATTAATATAGGTTTATTATATTGCTGACACAAAAAGCACACTTTAGACTACCGAACCAGAGAGCGGGGATCGACCACAGACAATCCTCATATCCAACACTCACGCGTAAACCGTTGAACAGATTTAGATGAAATTTGGTATAGAGATCGAGTCTCGATCTAGTTTCGAGTCCCGGGAAAGGACATAAGATAGTTTTTATCCCGATATTCCCACGGGATCGAAATTTACGCGGGCGAAACCGTGGGACACTGCTTGTATATAATAAAAACAATTATTAGTCTTCAAAAAAAATCCCTATACGTGATGTCAAATCAGCGTTGTACTTGTAACCGAAGCGAATGCAAACGACGCGGATCGATAGCAAACAGTAGATAAAAACAACTGTTCTTACGTATTTGCGAACAAAATTCCGACGAAATGAAACGCCTTTAGCGTCGCACTTCATGAAACCTGCGCTCATAAACCAGTCCGCTATTTTTGGTTCCCATCGGGCCTCGACAAGGAAAATGAAGGTGCACGAAAAGGAATTCGTATCGGGAAGCCTGCAAACAAACTGCCCATAATTTACTTCACTCCTTTTAGCTTAAGGGAATACGTATTTTTGGCATCACAATTATTTTTAGGACCAACAATAATATACGTTCGTTTAAACGTTAACAACGGGTTATAATTACCCGTTGTGGCCGTTGTTAATTATACATGCATACAGGCAGCTTCCTTAAACATCTTGTTTCAAAGTGTATATGAATTAATAAATGGGTTTTAGAAAATTGTTTCTGTCTCATGCTGGCGCTTAGACGAGACAGAGAGGCACGTAGTCTGTGTTGTATATATTCTGCAAGGCTATTACGGATTCCAAACACGCGGCATCGCGCCGAAACAACCTTGTTGCAAGGCTTTTTCGTTGTAAACCGACGACTTTATGTCGTGTGACTTGACTCTTGCATGGACGGGACATAAATTCTTAATAACTGAGGCATATGTGTATAGATTTATGTGAATATAATTATAATGAATGAATCTGTAGTTTGCATGCGTTTGCCACTGAGCCTAATAATTTTAAACGGTGTCAGAGAAGATTTCTTGTATTGTAGGTACTGTTTGCCAATCCAAATTGGTTACTGTGTTACGTAAATATTTTATTAATGATATTTATCTAAGTTTTATTAGTAGTATCGTTATATGAAATTACAAATGTGCTACATACCTACTTACGTCTTAATAAATATTATTTGCGTTTCAACACGTGATATTGGCGATCTTTTATTTATTCCTTCATGAAATTGGTTAGATTACTTTTTTTTTTTGGTTTTTCAGGTTAAATTCAGCGTTTTCAAACCTAGCTTATTTATTAGGTACTGTAGTCATAACTTCTCCTTCTCGATATTTACGATTAACATCTCATAAATGATGACAGAGACACTATAAGGAATTGAAAAACCTACTAGTTTTCCTTTTTAACAAAGGCGGATTTCCCGAGAAAAATCATCAAGAAAATATGTAACTCGAAAACTATTCCAATATTAAAAGTCGCAGGCGCCGTGTTTGGTGTAGTCTGAGTATAGTCGGGCTTGGCCTTATAAAAACATTTGACACACGACTTATTAAGACTTAAAAATAGTCTGTATATCTACTCACACGCATATCAATATTTACTCTTTTGATGTTTGTATCGCACATAACATATATTTACATTTACTAAAACATTATTTATTTGTGTCTTGAGAATAAGGCCGTGGTTACTATGAGTTTGCAAAATCTTTGTTTCAAGTGCAATTTTTTACTAAGATTTGACAAATTTCCCTCAAATTAGCCTAGCTTACTGCTAAGTTAAGAAGTTTAAAAGGTAATTCTGTAATGAGAGTTTATTTAATAAATTACTATTGGTTATATTTTGAGATCTAAATAACATAAAGGTACGACGGTTAGTGAAAAATGTAAAGAATCACGAATAGAAAAATGTAGGTACTTGTTCTAACTCAAATCAGCTAAAAATTAGAAAAATGAGATAGGACTTTTAAGGCTCGTACTCGTACTCGTACACAGGCGCGACGCGACACGCGACACAAAGGCACCGCAAGTCGCGCAACGAGCGGTGCCTTTGTGTCGCGCGCGATTCCCGTCGCGCGTCGCGCCTGTTTGCAGGAGCCTTTAGTCATGATTGCGAGGGACGATATATTATGTACTCGTATATTGGCGTAGGTAGGTATTGTAGATAGCTACTTCCTCAACAATAATTAATATTATTTTTTCATTACTTAAATTCCCCTGGATATCCCATGAAAAAGACACCAAACCATCAAAATTTACCACAATCAGTTAGTAAACCGAATAAAAAACTAATGGTTATAAGAAGTTATTTACTTACGTGTGAACAGTTATTATCATAATAAATAACTTTTTTTATTTCCTTATTATTGTAATTTCCTATTTTGTAATATTAGGTTCAGGCGTAAATTGATTCCTATAGGGTAAAAAAGACCCTTCGAAAGAGGCAATACCTGCAAACATTAAAAATGATAAAAGGGTAACTAGACTTCTACGAATTCCTCATAAAGGATCAATCTTGTCAGTGCAAAGGGGAGTGCTACGAACATAACTCTTTGGATATTGCGTCGGTCTGCAATTAGCGACGAACGACTATATGGAAGTCTGCCAAAGCCTTAAAAGCAATAAGAAAGCAAAAAAAAAGCGCACTGTATTCTCACTTTCCCAATTAATTTAAGCTGAATCACAAAGGACAATGGGGAGCCAATCACCAAGTGTCAATGACTGGACGTTGGTAAAATGACTCCTGTTGCTGGTAATTTAAATTTTGGAAAAAATAAAACAAATCTACACGCAACATTCGGTCGCGCCCCGAAACTTTAAAAATTTTCCTCAGTTTATGTCCACCCCATACTAGTCACACTAATATTATAAGTGCGAAAGTGTGTGTGTGTGTGTGTCTGTGAATTTATATGTTTGTTACTTCTTCACGCTCAAACGGCTGGACCAATTTTGATAAAATCTTGTATGGAGGTAGCTGACAATAGGCATTAACATATAGGTGTAGGAGTTGGGCTTGACCAGAGAAACACTTTTCTTCGTTACTTCGTTTATTTAGGCTCGTTAAAACACAAAATCTTAATAAATTATATTCTTCGTTACTTGTTTGTCTTTTCATCATTTTTTCCATTCACTCATTCAAACACTCCCACCACTCATTCACTCCTCTTACGTTCCATTCCACCAATCAATTTAATGTTTCGTTACACGGTTAACTTTAATTTATTTATTTTCTAAGAAAATAAGCCCACATAGGTATAACATATTTTTATCCCGATATTCCCACGAGATCGACACTTTTGCGGGTAAAACCGCAGGGCGCAACTAGTAAAATATTTATTTATTTAAACCACAATTATAACACCTTTACAGACTTATCCAAGGCGATGTTATAAGTTACAATGTCTAATATAAATTCGTGACATATTTTGAGAATATAACAAGAATGAAATTGTTGGAAATAAAAATGAGAATCGTAAAAATAACTCCTTAGCTTTTGTTATACATAGTCAGTATTTATTTTTCTGCATCATAACAATTCATATCATACAATTAAGTAAACCCTTCACGTTTTCATTTTCAATTAAATATGCACCTACATCAATTAAAAGTATGACACCGCGTTGACATGCCCTCTTCCTGTTAATGTTTCATACATTCGAAGCCTCCTTCTGCGTAATTGGCGAAGTAATAGACACCTGTTCAGATGAATACTAAACGAGTAAGACCAAACTATGTAATGGAATATTTATGTAAATTAAAGAGCGAACCGCGGTTTTAATTTGTTTTGCATCCGTGGAAGCACCAGGATGTCATGACTCGACGTAGGTATCACGAAAACAGGCTCAATCAAATCTCCGTAGCGGATTTATGGTAAAATCGTACTTAGAGCCAACTAAGCGTAACCGATTCAAGTTTTTGCACCCAACTTGTCTGAATGAGATTCACGCCTATTGTTTCGTGAGTGACGTTATTGTAAAAAAAAAAAACGTCTGATAAACATACAATACATACACACTACCAGCAGTTTACGTTGAAACTCGTTTCTAGAAAAAGTTCCTCAAG
Organism: Luperina nickerlii; assembly: GCA_963855955.1. Lineage (NCBI taxonomy): Eukaryota > Metazoa > Arthropoda > Insecta > Lepidoptera > Noctuidae > Luperina > Luperina nickerlii. The sequence goes on from OY979662.1 coordinate 9,968,707, forward strand.
GTTTAACTGCATATTCTTATAATAATCGCACTTGTCGTCATATGAACGCTTGTCTGAGCCAGCCCAGCGACTGAATGCATTTATACATCTTAATAATACTAGAAAAATATTTATTTCCAACGTCTTACAACGTACGTGATTGCGATGATGTTAGTTAGCTGTGTACTTGGCCGCTTTGCATGGTCCTGGCATTATGCTAAAGCACTGTATCGTCGTCTATCTTCTAGATACACTATAGTGATAAAAACACTTCAAGGAAATATAATACCTATTGCCTATTTCATTAGAAATAATCCTTATTGTTTTTGTTCCATTATTGTTTGTGTATTATTTCATACGACGTGCAACCGGATGTTACACCTCACCACCGACCAATTTAGAATACATTACGCGACCTCTAAAACTAGTAATCTCCCTAACTGTTTTACCTCGCTTTTATCTAAAATAACTGTAAATGAGTCAAGGCCTCCGTTTAAATGTAGCAAATTATGTATCGTCATGTAATTGACAATAAAAAAAAAAACTTAAACTTGGACCGGAAACTAATCATGTGAATTATAGCTTGCTCTCTAATTGTTGTTATCAATGAACAGCGTAATGTACAGTTTTCGTAAACATTTTCGTTGTTAGGTAAGTACTAACACGTAATGTGTGTGTACCTTTTGCTCTAGTTTGTTGTAAGACTGTTAGACTAGGAGAGGAAAATCAAGATTTCTGCTCCGAACAGAACAAATAATAATTGCCCTGCTCGTAACCTTTATTTACTTTATAAGGGATTCAAACATGATGTTGGTAATAAAAAATGCAACAAAATGATAAACAATTAAATACGTCATCACCGTTGAATGAATGTCATGGGAAATACTCGAGCTTCTACGAGTTGCACCCGCGCGCGCCGTCTGCAGTCGCGGATTTTAAATCAAATTGATTGAGCTTGATAAAAAGGAAACAATAAACCTCGCTTATCATTAGTTTTATGGTTTTAAAACAACAAAGTGGTTAAAAAATAATAATACTAGTGGGTCAAGCGATGTGGCGAACTGGCGAATGAGCTGCTCTGTTATCCTAATACAAGTTCCTCGGACTACGACGAATTTAATAATTAGTTTATACATCGGAACCGGTTTCGAAAATAGTCGTTTAAACGTCTTATTTGATATCTAGCGCCACAGTAATTAACGTTCATGCAAATCCATCTATAAGAATGTGCTAATATTATTTTAAAATAGAAACGCAGTATCGATGTTAGCGTTCGAAGCAGCTGCAGTATCCAACACGAAACACAATAGCGTAATAAACATTATTGTACAATTAAAGGAACCGCTTCGTTGTTCTTAGTTACCCTAACTTGTGTGTTAATTACCTGTACGTAAATTGCAAATCGTCAGACCATGATTTTATATCACGTTCGAGTATTCAACCCGCATGTCCGTTTGTAACAACTGTCTCGTTGTGCTATCCACTATTATCTTTAATGTACCCACTTTATATGGGGATAATCTCATGAAAGAGTAGTCAAGGAAGCAATGCAATTTTTGTAAAACTATAATTTAAAAGAGTGTCCATGGAGTTTCTTGCCCGTTCTTCTCCATAGGTACCTACGCTTTGGAATGGGCAACTAGCTTCATATTTTCTGACTGACCGACTTTTTGACAATTCAAAAGTGCCTGTAAATGGTTTAATTGAAAAAAAAAACGCTTTGAGTTTGAGTTTGAGTTTGAATGGTGGCCAGTGGTAACGGACGCAACTTACGAGTTTGAACCCAGACAGGTGCTTAACTTTGTGTAAATTATTTCATCACCACTGCTCTCAAAACGGTGAAGGAAAACATCGTGAGGAAGCCGGCTTGACCTAGAACCAAAAACTCGAAAACATGTGACATCTATCAACAAGCACTGCGGCGCTATTCTGTAAAAATCTCACCGTGAAAACTTAGGTGAAGTGAGCGTGGAGTGGGCTGTCAATAGTGTCAATTCCTAGCAAAAAATAAACTCACTTCACCTAAGTTTTCACGGTGAGATTTTTACAGAATCGACCTGCTGGGCCCGCGTTGTGGATTACGTCCCACTCCTTCTCAGAGAGGATGCCTGTGTCCCAGCAGTGGGAACATTATCGGCTGATTATGTATGGTGTTCTCGTGGAATATTAACCGACCTACGTCAATAGTTTCGCACTTGCCAGGTAAGAAAGCAGAAGTCACCAAGATAGTGGTCAAGCAAGCTATACATCATTGGGCAATTCGAATCGGTCAAGTTACTGTAATTACCCTGTAAGTTTCTAAACTAATTACCCACATCGAATTTATAGTTAAGTCGTTCAAGTCTTGAGTAGATAACGGCACGTGTCTAGTCTCCATTCATACACCCATTGTATTTGTATACCATAATCGTCACGTCTTTTGTCAACTTTATTTTCCAGCACACATTATACGAGACAAAAGGAAAATGATAAATAACTGCAAATATTTAAGCACCATTATTCTCTGGCAAAATAACTGTCGGTCGACGGAGTGACGGAGCGTTAAGTAAATAATATTGTGTTTTCAGCAACAAATGTTCGTTTTTAAAATATAATGGAGACGTTCGGAGAAAATGTATTCATGAGACGCATCGCACTCATGACAACTTTGCAAAGAAATGCATTTGTTCAAACAAAGGATTCGACGTAAAATGTTTATTAATTTCTCTGAGGGAGGAGAAAAAAAGCAATTTGGAGATGTAAATGGTTATTTTGTGTTTTATGTGCATTATTATCGGCCATTCTCAACGTAATGGCCAATGTGGTTAGTTATAACGGATTATGTGGAATTTGAGAATAATTCGTTATTCAACTACATTTATGATTCCTCTTATAATGCATGTAATTGGTGCAAAGATTACTTTTACATTCCATCTCGAGATTTACGTCTTGACAAGGATGAGGTATTTTTCGTAGCAGCGTAGCCATTTTCGTAGCACTTTTATAACAATTATTTTGTTGTTTCGCGTAAGGTTCTAAGGATGCCAAACGACTTAGCTAATGAACATAAAACATAACAGTTTTGTTTTCTATATGAAGAACGCAAACCCTAACGTCCAGACAAGACACAAGTAGGTAACTATAAGAAAATAGGTGTCGTAGCGTTTTCGTAGGCCTAATAAGGAAATGAAGTTCCCATTACTGGTAAAATCCACGTAAATGTATTGAATATATATACTTGTTTTCATCGCTATGATAAACGCTTTGTAGGTACCTCTCAGCTCTACGAAGTCTGATCGTTACTTATGCCACCACCAAAGAATTTTTCGACCCCAAGAGCCCAAAACATCGTCAAAAAATGTGTAGTATAACAACAAAATTAATAAAACACATAATTAACGCTTTTGTCACAGTTTCTCATTGTGTCAGCGTGTATCAGTAATGATTAGCAGGATCTCTCTAATTGACGATCATATTTGCTATCAGTTATCGCACCGATTTGAAATCATTCGCTAAAAGGTCAGTGCTTTATAGTCGATGTTGGTTGGACGTAAATAGTCACAACTATACAGTTGTGACTATTTACATACATAAAGTACAATTTATATACATAAAGGACACTAAATTTGGTACGTTATGAAGGAAACGTGGGAATCCGAGTCGTTATTTTATAGATAACGGAGAATTTCTTCATTTCCGCTGTTAGGTATTAATAAGAAACTTTATGTCTTTTGATAAAAATAAATAAATTTGTGAAATAATTATGGAATTGAATTGAGAAATTTAGAGAGCAATTAGATCGGTTACCTAAACCTATGACTTAGAAACAAACATTTTTCAACGAAACTACATTATTGACACACACGACAGTGTGAAAAAACGTATTATTTAAATTTGCTTTAGTCAAACTCGATACAAATATTGGGTCAAAAATTCATTGTTGTGACACGGTCACCTGAAAACCTGCCATGTCATTGACTAAACTCAGACAAGGTAAACAAGAGCAACAGTAAAACAGTTTTTTTAGAGTTCCGTACAGTGCAGGCAAAACTGAGAGTTCTTATTAGCGTATGCCTCTCACTAAATGAGACGTGCTCGAAATTTACCCGAAGTGAAAACTATAATTATGAATTCTTAAGAGTCGATTCCGGAGCGGAATCGTCGTTGTGCATACGACAAGGTACTTATGGGTACTGACTGATCAGATAACACTAGTGTAGTCTAGTAGATATGTTAATACTTTAGTATTTGTCTAGCCTAAAAGCTAGAATCCTATTTCATACAAGTGTTTTCCCCTTAGGAGCAGTTCACATGTCCTAGCGCTAGAAACCAAAATATTTGTTTTCGTAAATGCTTATTTGAATCGTCTTCTAAATGAGCAGAACCCTTTGTTTGCTAAAAAGTTCACACTATTGGTCCGATTCGGGTTACAAGTGGCAAATAAAGTTACAGGTGGTTTTCTCGATTCAAAATCGAATCTATTCCATTCAATTATTATGTGAAAAACAAAACTTTCTAAGTTTAGGACTTATCTACTAATTCCATTAGTAAGTAGAAAGTACATATTTCCCTACTATTCATTTCTAAATAGTAAGAGACTCGCTCTCTCATTCTTCTTTGAATAATTGAAGTAGTGAAATATGATTTCAGTATTTTCTACACAAGGTGCTGCAGTGAATGTAAGGCTACAGCTCTATCAACATTTTACGTCAGTATAGTCGAACGACAAAATAAAACTGTTACTAAGTACATGAAACTGTCATATCGACAATTATATAATTATTTATTCAGGTAAAAACGTCGCCAAGGTCGAACGGATGAAGAGAAATTTGGTTTCGTACTTAAATTAAATTGATGTAAGTACTTGCAGTTGTGCATACTGCATGTAAGTTATTTGAATTACATACTCTTTTTATGTACTTTTCTTGTAAGGCTCCTTCAAACAGGCGCGACACGACACGCGACACAAAAGCACCGCAAGTCGCGCAATGAGCGGTGCCTATGTGTCGCGCGCGATTATATCGCGTGTCGCGCCTGTTTATAGGAGCATTTATCAACGCCTGAAAGAATTTTCTGCTTATTAAGTGCTAGGTAGGTATATACTCGCGAAATTTTCGAAATTAGCTTTGCAAATAATATTTTATTCCAAAATTTTCATTTTGCATTCCGTTGAATTATAGAAACCGTTCCAAAACAAATTCTCACGCCAATACCGTCATTTTCCTATAAACACAAAAGTTGACGAAACAAAACATTCTTCATTCTATGGAAGGCGCTGAAATGTTCGATAGAAATTATTTTATAAACGATAAAAGAGTCGGAACTAATGCACTTCGTACATTAAAACAGTCTCGTAACATGTAAGGTGGTGCTGCACGTGACCGAGACGGAAACCCCACGTTATGAGAATAATTGTAGCAATTTCACTTGCTTTATACTTGTTACCGCATCACACAAACTGTATCACATGAAATATAACGATCAATTTCCCGAGGCACTACCACTGTCAAACGTCAATTAATCTTACAATGATCGCTTCGTGTGCATAAGGCTTTACTCTTACCTACCTATGTACTCCATCAGGGACATGTAGGTACCTACCTATAGCCGATCTGCGCCAGAGCCGTTCAAAACTATGTCAGTTTATCTGTGCCTAACGGTCACCCCCTACCTTGTATTTGCTTTGTACATTCAAAATATCTTTGCATTCAATGTATGTGTATAAAAAATAATAATCTTTTCGTGTTAGACGGCTCCAAAGTGTGCCGATTGTATGAGTAAATATTAGAATGCGTCATCCATTTATTAATTTCGACGTCTTGATAAGAGATCTTAGCACTTTGAGCGTAGGTAACCGATATTATTATGAATGCAGGGAAATGTCAGATTGAAATGGAATTGCTAGTATATACTGATTAAATTCAGTTTTAAAGTGTGATGGAGGTTGTACTAAGAATTAATAACGTGAATTAAGTAGTTTCCTGTTTATCTAAAGACGGTGAAGGAAACAGAAACCGAGACAGAACAGAAGCAGAACGTGAGAAAACCGGTGTGTGCTAAAACCAAAAATTCGAAGACATGTGGCATCTACCAACCCCCACTAACGCGCACTGAGCCCGCGTGGTAAATTACGCAGACCACTCTCTCTCGAAGGGAGGAGGCCTGTGTCCAAACTGTGCAAACATTATAGGCACATTAAGCGTACAATGCGTGCCACGAAAGATGAGACTTGAACCCTTCCTCCCCCGCTCTTTCCGCCGCCCCTATGACGTCCGGTTTCGTCCCGCACTCAGACCTCATACCGCTAAAGATACCTAAAATCGTGTACTGCGCATGTCAAACCACGTGGTGTGTCAAGTCTCATCTTTCGTGGCACGCATTGTACTCTATATATCTAGTTACATTTTCAAAACAACAAATCAATCTTATTGACATCAAAACAGAGTCCGTATTATTTAAATTGTTAGTTTACTTGACGGATCGCCGCTTAAAAACTACTATATCAGATGCTGAACAGATTTTAACGGGACTTAATATGAGTATAACAAATTTATATGGGGTTAATATATTCATATGTGGTACAGCGAAAAGCTCAAAAGTATTGAATTACAAACTTCATCATAGTCAAGCGGTATCAATTATTAGGACCAAATATAATTTGTTCAAAATTAATCGCAGACCCGTCAGACATCATGACAATTTATATCAATTTATAAATGGTACAGACGCCAGCACATCAAGCTACCCGAAACTGTCAAATTTTCCCAATCAACTTTGAACCTTATGCTTTAGCGATAAAGTTGAAAATCTATTAAAAAAAATTGACAGATTGTAGTAGCTTGATGTGCTGGCGTCTGTACATGCAACTATTAAATCCTTCGAACGTCTATGAGGGAATAAAACATTCCGACTATGTATACTTAGCAGGAAACTCTGAATTATAATTGAATTCGAATTTTAATTATCTGAGCGCAAACGTTGGCCTTATCGGGATGATTCTAAGGATACCTAAAGGCAAAATTGCGCCGTTCATCTGTTATGTATAGTATGTTAGGTTCACGACCTTGAATTACAAGAATAACTCTAAAACTCACATAATAAAACAAATATTTCACGAAAAACGTTTAATTAAAATAAGTGCATATTATTTTCATTGTCTCGTGATAAATTATATTAGGTAGTATTTCATTTTGTGTATGTAAACAATTTAACTGATTGATTATAATTGTCTTATTTCGTAAAATAACTAACATAATTATTTCCCATGGTTTTAAGAAATTCAGCGTTACCGAATCGTAAAGGATTATTGTATAGGTGTTATGTATAAAAATCATATTGAAATTCTTGCATTACATTAGTAGGTAAGTCAGTTGAGATAAGGGGTAGCAAAAGTCGCGATTATGAAAGGGTAGGTATTACAATATATTTCCTTGTAAAAACATCAAGTCACCGTAACCCAATTCATTGAAAATAATCGTTCAATATAAGAAGTTAGTTGGTTGTATTGATGAATTTAAAGATTATACTCGTAATTCTGTTAATACATACCTACTTGTTACGGTCGTGAATCATATTTTGTTCAACATACAACCTGAAGGCCAATTCTCGTATTTTAAAACGTTCAAAATCTAGTCGCAGTCTCATCTCAGCGACAAAGAAATGTCAAAAACTTGTCAAAATGTAGGGAAATTTGAAGTATTTTTTGACAGATTGAGACTGAGATCAGACTGTGAACGTTGTTAAAATTAGTAGAATTGCCCCTCTGATATCTGACAAAATAAAAAATTAAATTTAATTATAATTATGTAATTTTAATTATTAAAAAATAATTTTACTTACATTTTTTGCAAAAAATAAGTAAATTTAAATATCGCGGGCTACCCCTATTGCTTCCCCTTAACTATAGTGTGAGCAGCCATTCTTAGAACGCTAGCAGTAAATTCTTTTCAACGTTCATCCTTTGTGGACTTGCGTTCAGTTTGCACAACAATTTCCGAGAAACATTATCGTTAAAACATTTCCATACGTATTCGGATATCTATATTTTAATACTCGATATTTTTTATGGTCGGTAATTATAGCGAATACGTTTTACCACAACGTGCCGCCTGCGCAAACTTGATTACCTGTTATTACTGCTAAATATATTGCAGGAATTTAGATTTGACGCCAAACAAAAAATATTCAAGAAGCAGTAATATATTACCACTAATAAAGGTTATCTCTGCGAGGTATGTAAATATCTTGACGCATCTAATTTAGTCTCGGAAGATTGAAAACAATGTTGTACAAGAGTGCAGACTATTTTAATGGGCAAGATCATTAGCGTTCAAAATGTCAATTAGAATGACGTTAATTTTGATAAACATAATATATTTAGCGATGTGTTTTGTGGCAGAAAATAAGATATTGTATTAACCTACGTACGCACGGAGGCAAAAATATCGCGGTGAGATTTTATCGCGCACTCGATTTTTCAATTATCTGTGTATAATATTGAGAATCAAACAGAGCGCGGCAAAAAAATACTGTTGGAATTTCAACTGTCGGCGTTAAGCAATGAGCTGAAAATCCAGTGCGCGAAAAATAATCGCCGCGGGAAAATCATGCACGCCCGTGCGGACCTGTGCATTGTATAACAAGCATTTCTCTTGTAAAAAAATTCAGTATTACAAAAATGTGTTTATCAAAACTGCGTGTAAATTACGGATTACAAGGGTCATTATTTATTAAACAAGTATAATTTTTACACTTGTATTTGTGATTTTGTCCATCAAAAAATCCTTTGTAAGTTAGGTACAATTTGTGGAAAGACATGGCAAATCCTGAGAGTGTCCGGCGACTCTCCATTCCATCTTACAAGTTTACGAGTGTCGTGCTTAGTAGGTACCACAATCAACTTTTAAATTCGATTTTCTTTTTTTTAAATCTGGTCAAGTGATTCAACCGATCAAGAAAAGTATTATGGAACCGAGAACATTAGTTTGTCACTACTAGGTATTTGGTTTTTTCGTCCCGTCCATATTAGGCACAGGCAATATAGGTACCATTCAGCCATGCGTTTTAGTAGAGCATTTTCAATTAAAAAACATATAAAAAAACGGCGGGAAGAAATATGGTGCATACCTATTTGATTTTAGAACTTGCAAGTAGAATCTACAAGCGTTCAATTTTACAAACCCTGTAGATTTTTTTGATAAACGTAATTTACACGATCTTGTAACAACTTCCTTGTAAAGTGTTACTTGTGAACTTGTAAGTTTTGATAAGCAGGGCAGTATGGATTGCATATCAATTTACGATCCATAATCTCGTTTACTTCGACTCGGCGACAATCGTGCCTTGATGAGTTTAAGAACAATCACTGCATTTATTAAATAGTATTGGATTTATTAGCAACACACCTGATTATTTACCTATTATTATTGCCATAACACGACAAAAGTATAATAGTTTTGAATAGCCTGAAAGGAAGACGTCGTTGGAAACAATAGAGATGCTTGTGGGACAATCCGATGATTCAGATTTTAATTTTACTTGTTTTTATTTTATTCATTATTCGTAGGTATATCTGTAGCTTAGAGCAGTGGTGGCCAAGTGGTAACGGCCGCGACTTACGAGTTGTAGGTCCGTAGGTTCGAACCCAGACAGGCGCTTTACTTTGTGTAAATTATTTCATCACCACTGCTCACAAGACGGTGAAGGAAAACATCGTGAGGAAACCGGCATGTCCTAGAACCAAAAATTCGAAGACATGTGACATTTACCAACCCGCACTGGGCTCGCGTGGTGGATTACGGCCCACTCCCTCTCGCTGAGAGGAGGCCTGTGTCCCAGCAGTGGGAACATTATAGGCTGATGATGATGATGATGATATCTGTAGCTTATAGGTAGGCCCTGTTAGCTGAGGATAAATTGCACGATATAAGGTAATTTATACATTGGGTTATTCAGATACCTAGGTTGAAATCAATGCAAAACACTTTAATGACGGCTAACGAAGCATGTATACCCGTGATCACATGTGCGAGTATTTAGTCAGGGCAAAACCATTTCCTATCCATAATAGGTCTTAATGTTGCGAAAATACTCCATACTTACGCTTTGTTAAAAAACAATCATAATTTTCCAAAGATTACATATAATAAAGCAAAATATTTTCAATAAAGAGTCGGCTACGCTAAGACGTTACTAATAATACTATAATACTTCCTCATTGAATCACCCAAGGAAGTGGAACGGAATGATTGTAAAAAAACCACAATTAATTGCCACAAGTAGATAAGCGGCCAATTAACAAACCAGACAGAAGCAGTTTGCAGCATGGAAGATACGCATCCTTCTTAGTATGAAACATATATAATATAAGGGCATGTGCTCATGAACCATTTCAGCGTGTCGTTTCTCGTTTCACGATTCACTAGCCTTAAATTTTTTCTTAAGCTAGATATAGACAGTGCTTGCTCATCAACTGTGCTCCGCGAGTTTGCCTTGTGTGCTCATAAAAACGGCCTTCATGACAAAGGAGATGCTTGAAGTACCTACTATTGATGCGCAAATTTGTGGATACCCAGCTTTACAACGCAAATCATCAACGCAATCAAGACTAAACAAAATCCGAGATATTCTAAGGGCGACTTTCACCAATTAAACTTAAGTTCACATTTTAACGGCGTTCAAGAGCTGTCAGTGTCATCATTGTTGTGAATATTGACACTGACAGATCTTGAACACAGTTTAGACGTGCTGATTTCACCAATGAAATCAGCCCTAAGTCGCTCGTATGAAAAACTTAACGTCGACTTAACCAGGATCTTGACAATGTAAACGCGCGGCGTCCTTGTGGTATTAATAAACTAGGAATGGACAACTATTTATGACAGTAAGCCGTGGGAATGCATCGTGTACCTAGTGCTTGGCTTGTCGTCAATCAGCGGATTGGATTACAAGTACCTTTTAGTAAGAAGCGATTTAGTATCAAGTTATAGGCACCAAAAACTTGTGATTGCTAGTCTAATAAATTATCGCTATATCTCTTTTACTTCGTTAAGCCACATTTTATTAACCATGGGATTTATTTATAAACCAAGATTAAAGTTATGTGACGTTCAAACTTCAAAAATGTATGGTCAAACAGTCGCTAATCACTAGTTAATTTTAAGTAAAGATTATGAATAAAGGGTATTATGTCTATTATACATATACATTACTTTAAATCGAGGTAGACACAGCAACAAAGTTGTTATTACAACTACGCAGGGAAAACTACAAAATTAATTGACGATATTAAATTAACGTTTCTACATACTTACAAATAAACCTCGAAACGTTAAACTTCAGCACCATAAAATGCTGAAACCTTATCAATTGTGATTATTTGCTGTCTGGGTGTCCTTAAAATTTGTCGAGTGATTTAAATGAGCATATAGAGAACTAGCTGTCACAGATACCAAGGTAAGCGTGAAGATTTCAGCAAAACGGACAATATAATTACGCATAACTGTGTTATTGAAAAATACAACGTAGGTACAATCAGTGACGCTTGTACACTAATATTACTTTTTCATGACCATAAAGGTAGCTATGTTGGAGTTATAATGAGTTTTGGATGTCGAAGACGTGTTTGGACGCTAGGAATATTTTTATGAGTGTATTGTCGCAGTTTTTAGAAAAATTTTCAGCATGGAGCAGGTGATATTGTTTAGAGAGCAATAAGAACTGGTATTTGGTTTACATTCCTCTTTTAATTATTGTTTTGCGTAGCAAGTATGTCGGTCGAATGTTTTTGCGTTTCGAATGGCCCTCCAAATATATGACTGTTTAAAGAAAAGCCTTCTGGGTAGAACCACAAGAACCAAACAAGGCGACAATTTTTTAGACATCTTACTAATTGTATCATCCGAATAACTGGTTTTGGGTTGTAATTTTTCATTACAAATACATACCTAATTTAGGACAGCGGGGATTTTCTTACAATGCCTTCTAAAATATCAGATGCTCGTTTATAATAAAAACGTAACCTAAAAAAAGAAAGAATAACGGGAACTAAAAGGAGAAAAAATAATTTAAGTGACATTTTAAAATATACACAAATATAAATTTTAAAAGCTTGAGGCACTGATATTGTGTAGTAGGTGCGTGCACCTGTATAACGTATACCGAACATCAGTGCCTCAGGCTTTTAAAATTTATATATGTATTATGTATATTTTAAAAGGTCACTTAAATTTATTTTTTTCTATTTAGTTCGCGTTATTCTTTATTTTTTTGGGTTACGTTTTAATTCAAATAAAAACTTATTTTTAAACACATTTTTCCTGTTTCATTTTATTTTTTACTTTTTAGTCTTATGGATTTATTATTAACATTTTTTTGACCAGTTTTTATTCATTTATTTAATTACATTATTTTATTGATTACACCATTGACATTATTTACCCTATTAACATTATTTACATCATTGACATTATTTAGACAAAGAAAATTATTTATACTATATTTACATTATTTATATCACTGATGTTATTTAATTCCTTTAAATATTTCCACCTGTTTGTTTTATATTTTAATTGAATGAATCGTTTTGATTGTTTACGTAACGTTTTTTACTCTTCAAGTCCTTTCATTGGATATCCATATTATGGGGGTTGAAAAAAATGTAACCTGCCATGTTGGAGCGGCGGCCATATTGAATTTAGTGTCATGTTACTAAACGTATAGTTTCCTACTCTTCAAGCCCTTTCATTTGATACCCATATTAAGGGGGTTGAGAAAAAATATGTAATCCGCCATATAGGAGCGGCGGCCATATTGAAATTATTACAATATTGAGTGTTGCACAATATATTGTTACCGGAACTAAAGGTGTATCCAAAATTTCAGCTCAATCGAATACCAACAAATGGTCGGAAAATCAAATTTTGACGGACAACTTACATACATACACATACGAACAGTGCAAGCTAAATAAAAGCTCGTAAAATACCGATTTATAATCGGATTTTACACAGGATAAATCCTAATTTGTTGTGTAGGTAAAGTAAACAAGACAAGGAAAATGCTGACGCTATTGAGTTGAGATTGTCGTTTTATTGTGTCATAAGGCTACAAGTATGTATTGGGCCATTCATGCATGTAATAAAAGTAGACGTGGAGTTGTTTCAATAATAATAATCTAAGTAGGTATATACATACAGTGCTGTTTTATTCATGAGTTTTCCGTGAGGTTTTAACTCTCTGTAAGTAAGTGTACCTACGAGACTACTGAAGTATGAGTCATTTTAAATAAATAGAATCCGTTTCTACGAAATTGATGAGTTTTTTTTTATCTACCTGTTTCAGAATCTATTGCCGTTCAATCCGGTTAGACTCTCTTAGTATTTTTTTTAATCTACAAGCACCGTAAGGATTGTCGATGTTGTGAGCATGTTAGATGAAGCAATTCGTAATCAATTCAGTTCAAAATCATGTCATGTTTATCCTCGCCGAGACCTTAAGGAAATTTTTTACGAGGAAAAATTGAAGTGATTGTGTCTTCGATTTGTATTAGTCATCGGAAAGTGCCTACCCTTATGAATATTGTAATCATATATTATACATACATACCTAATGAATAAGTATTAATAGAGGAAAATATTCAGAAATTTGTAGATACATAACTACCATAAAAATTTAAAGTAAAAAATCTGATGGAGATGTCTTATTATACCTAAGTATTTTTTATCTACGAATTCTTTACTACTAACAATTTATTTGCGCATTGATGTTTATATGATTATGTAAATTAGTGCTATTGTTTTATCAAACAGGATTTAATTGGTTTAGTAGTTTTTCGTAAAAAAATCCTTCGCTAACGTGCTAACACCATTAAAACAACAATTAAGTAATTATTTTTTCTGTACAAAATATGATAAACATTGGTCTTATATAAATAATAATTAAAAACCCTTTAAAACACCTCAGGTAGCGAACAAAATAATTAATAGCTTCAAAATGTTCGTAGTTTAAAAAACACTGTTTTGAATCGGCTGACCTCATTGGCCCAACTGAACAAATCTTCTGTGTAATAATAAATGTACAATGGAACGTATTTCATATAATTTCGTCGTCAAAATCTTGCAATACCTATCACTAAAAGAATATTGCTCGAATTTACGTCATATCTAGGTTTTTACCGCTAGATTTCGAAAACCTACGAACAGTTATTGAATATATTAAAAACAAAAATATTTAAAAAAAACAGTTACCGATCAAGGAACGAGAATAGTATCTAAGAACAGACAAGCTATTTGCAAAAAACGATGCATTAAGGCTCCTTCAAACAGGCGCGACACGCGATAAAATCGCGCGTGACACAAAGGCACCGTAAAGGCTCCTACAAACAGGCGCGACACGCGATATAATCGCGCGCGACACAGAGGCACCGCTCGTTGCACGACTTGCGGTGCATTTGTGTCGCGTGTCGTGTCGCGCCTATTTGTAGGAGCCTTAAGTCGCGCAACGAGAGGTGCGCTGTATCGCGCGATTCGCGTCGCGCGTCGCGCCTCTTTGCAGGAGCCTTTATTCTTAGCTAGCATAGACCTTGACCCTTTCAGGCCCTTTTCAAGGGAACAGTTAGCTTTGATAATTCTAACTAATATTATAAACGAGAAAGTAAGTTTGTTTGTTACCTTTTCACGCCTAAACCACTGCACCAATCATCCAGAAAGTATGCATGTTAAAAAAATATAAAAATAATTATATTATTATTATGTCATTCATTTATTTAGCTATCTTATTCTATTACATTTATAAATACTTATGAAAATATAAAAGTAAGCATAAAAAACATTTAAAAATATAAAAAAAATAGTTGTCCGCCGGTGTCGGGATCAGGGTCCAAGCTACCGGTGGTTAGGGCTCCAGAGACAGAAACCTCCTCACAATGAGAGCCGTATCGAGGGGTACTGCCTTCTGAATCAGGCCCTTGATCCAACCGCCTAACGAGAGCCTCGATAGATGTTGATTGAGACTTTCGGCCATCAGTCCATTGGCCGATACGACAATCGGCACAATGATGGCCGAGCTCACATTCCACATGTCAACAACCTCGTGTGCTAAGTCGAGATATTTAATTTGTTTCTATTATTATTATTTGTTTTTATTATTATTAATAATAAGAAAATTCATTTTTAATTAAAAATAAAAATAAACTTTTGAATGTAAATTTTGTCAGGTGTACAGACACGGACATAGGGGGTACCCTATGTCCGTGTCCTCGGGAACAGCACTTTTTTCGGGATGAAAGGTATTTCATCCCGAAAAAAGTGCTGTTCCCGAGGAAAACAACAATAGGTAACACGTGCTGGTGTAACGTTATTATGATAATAGATGGTGCCACGTGTCTTTCGAATCGGATCGACTTTCTCATACTTACAGAGGACCCGTTATCCGATGGTTTTCCTTCACCGATGCTAGTGATGTCCAAAATAAACTCGGAAAATACATATGAATTGAAAAAGTCACACCTACTTTGTAGTATACTTTGCCCAGATTTGACTCGAAAACCTCTTGCGAAGTCGATGCCATCACAATATTCAACATTAATAATGTATATAGTACCCTACAGACAAAAGGAATGGCATTAACATCTAGCGAGCAATTTAAATGTCGACGCTCTAGAAAAATCTGGCAGAAATGCACAGAGATATGTAGCTATACCATTCTGCTTATCGTATCTGTAAGCGCCTGTTGTACTGACGCCAGCACATCAAGCTACCCGAAACTGTAAAATTTTCGCAATCAACTTTGAACCTTATGCTTTAGCGATAAAGTAGAAAATCTATTAAATAAATTTGACAGATTGTAGTAACTTGATGTGCTGGCGTCTGTACATGGGCCTTAGAACCCGCTACAATAATCCGTATCATATGCGACAGCACACTATTTATACCACGCATAAAATGTTATGAACAGTGAACATAAGAGATACTCTTTAAACTGTGTACCTACTTATTTTTGAAGTGAAAACATCTTCAGGCGCGCTTTTCGCTGTTTCTGAACGGCGAACGAAATTGAACCGTCACCCTCGTGTCAGTGACGCTGAATCAGGTATACACGGCTACGGGCTACGTGTCGCTGAATCACGTAGATGTATTTGTTTTATCTTATTTTTAAGGCGCCTTTGTGGAAGAGAAATAAGTAATTGTTTATTTATTTATTATCGCCGCTACAAAAACCTAAGTCTTATTTTGACAATCTAAACACTGCTCATCTCTCGACAAATATTCATTGTACTAATGAACCTCTGATAAGGCTCCCATCTTAATGGCAACCGTCGGAGTCGAACCTGTTCCTATCTGTCACTATTCATTAACATAAATGTCTCAGCACTGAGCTCTTATCGCATAATTAGTATTAGGAGCGTAAAACATTAATATCAAAGGGTTCCGTATTAAGAATTTACTTCGATAATAATTGTCACCGTTCATATGCTAATGAGGAAAGCGAGCAGGTCATACGTGTTTGACAAGTTTAGACCAATCTGGGACGCTGCATCTCCTTGTAGATATACTTTAGAACTAACTATTTTATGTTTCGGTGACTAAAAGGCTCAAGTAGGTACACTTTACAGGCAGACGGCGCGGCGACTGTGTTCGAAACTTCGAACATTTCGCTATTTATATCGTATGTGCTAAATATTGTACCTTAACCCAGTTGAGACAGCCATGAGCCCCCCGGGAGGTCTAAAAGATGCAGGTGTAAAGATGAGTCTTGAAGGTTGCAATAAAAAAACAACTTGATGTTGCACATATGTTTACAATGTCCAATATTTGCAGTGACAGGTCCTTTTCAAGTAAACGAAAAAAAATGCCTCTATAGCTAGGTCCAATATGCATACAGTCGGTGAATTTCGCAAACGAGATACGAGGAGCGTCTAAAGGAAGTATACCTAAAAGAAGATTAACTCTGCGAATGAATGAAAACAAAACTAGGATGTAGGTACAAATCTAGCACTAGCTCTTATACTCACTCGCATGAATGATAAATGACAAGATACGTGAATAAATTGGGCCGCACAGACAGAAGTTTTGCCGACAAGTTTTTCGTCTCTAACGTAAGTTAACCTAGAAACGCCGATCACGATGTTTGCTAACAGGATACAGTCGTAAGATACACTAACGGTTGTTCGCGGCGCCACTCTCTGATACGCGACTAAAAAAAGCGCCTCATGAGAAACTTTAACGAGGTCCTTGTTCTTACACTCGTCAATATTCTCAAATTCCAACCACACACTCTCGTATAAATTTTTATTTTATTTAAAACCAAAAATGCTGTGCGCTGGCGGTTTTCTTTTATTTCGTTCGGAACCGGTATCTGACGCAACCACCGGAAAATATCATTTGCTCTTTTTATTTTTACGTGCAGGAATATGACCTTTTACAATCATTTTTCTACATTATTCTTTTAAATTATCAAGAATGAGTGCTGTAGTGATTTAAAAGACACTACAACACTCATTCTTGATAATTACCTGCTAGTGTGTCTAACCAAAAAAACTCATAATAATTCTTTAGTAGCACACATTAATCCCCAGTATAAAATATTATGTCACCAAGAAAGCACGTTTTTATCGGTAAAAAAACGCGTACGCTCACTTAGTTACGGTTAAATGGGTCAGTTAATGCATTGCTTGTTTATTTTCAATAACTGGAGCCTTGACTGAGTGTCCGAGAGTGCATTTGCCTACATTGCCAAATCGACATACGGCCGACGCACTCAAATAACCTGTTCCCCGCTTATCTCGGCATCCACATTGGAGACCGGTTCCAGTCAGCAATAGGCGTGTTCTTAAAATCAAAATAACCTGGAAATAATTGACTTTTGCTGAACTAAAAAGAATACATGCGCATGCGCAGACATGCAATGCTATTTCCGGTCGCAATTTAACCTGTCTGTAACGTGTTATAGTTCTGAACAGTCACCCGACGAATGTGTGTCGCGTGCATAAAAACTATTTTACTCTATTGAAATGTATTGAAAGTAAATTGAAGCTATCATGTTTGGTTCTTACACGAATACAAACGCGTCTGTTATGGTTTGGTTGGATCAATCTGGTTCACATCAAGCAAGATGATATTGCATCGACACACGATCGAGAAACGTCCAAATAAATACTATTTTATGTCTTTGGTTTGAAAAATATAAACAAAATTGTACGAGAACTTATCGCTAGTTGTAGGAATAGGTAGGTAGTAGGTATAGTCGCCAATATCGTCGCCAATCGGTCAATTCAATCACCAAAACGTGATGTTTTTATTCCTTTAAATGGCGTCGCTTTGTAAATTTAAATTAGGTTCGTAATAAAACACGTTTTACGCAAATTATTCTATAAATATTTTTAACTTTTATCAGCAAACGTAAAAATTACAAAAGTACCTAGGTATATGTTGAAAAAAACCTGTCAGTAGATAGCCTAATGAACGTTAAATTAAAGATATTGTATTAAATTAACGGTATTATCGTTACGATGCATCACTTAATAGAACTATTGTAATGATTTGCACATCCATAAATTATCTATGTGCAACTATTTATGAAAGTGCTTTTGATTTGAGATTTCGGATGCATTAGAAAAAAATTAACTATGTAACGATTAATTGTATGTAAGTGTTTATTTATTTAACTTAAGCAGGTTGCGAATCAATCAAACACACTTCCTATATTATCTTTATGCAAAAAATATAGAGGTTACAACAAAATTAAAAAATAACCAACTGTCATAGATGAATATCATTTAACGATTTTTGCAAAAAATATAGTAGAGGTTACAACAAAATTAAAAAATAACCAACTGTCATAGATGAATATCATTTAACGATTTCATAAACCAACTGTCGGTAGATAATTGGCGAAAGATTACTATCACTTAAAACATTTGAGGAAAAACCCGTGGAAGCTACTTTTACATGTAAAAAATAATCAATTTTATTTCTTTTTATGTGTGTTAATAGCACACACAGAGGTGAAAATAGTTTGTTTAACTTTATAAGAGTTCGTCATGAACTATGGAACATGAAATATGCACCGTAAAATCAAATCGAGGCTAAATAACATTATGGCGTATCAATAGTGTTATAATACATAAAAGTTCAGCCATATTTCACCATTCGGCATGCAACATTTATTATTATTAACATTCACTTAACCAAAAGCCAGATCCATCAATCCATAGCAATTCAGGCAATTATTTTCTCTGATAAAAACTCAGTCTCACTGTAAGTAGTACGTTTTATCTAACAAAAATGTACTTAGTCTACTCTTAAACAGGACTGTTGACAAGTCTTTTTAACCTCTTGGTAATTTATAAAATTCTTGTTTCGTGCGTATGAGGGCATTTTTAATCTGTGCGAAAAGTAAGTATATAGGTAAATATTCGTCCTCGCCCATTAGCACTAGTGACCAAGCTTCGCACTGTCACGTTCTGCTGACCCAGGGTTCTGATAAAACGCGGCGTCTTCACAACACACATCATCTAGCTTCCTCTTAGTGAGGTAACTCTTGCCTACTTTACTGTTAAAACATTTAAATTATCGCCTCTTTGCTTATTTATAGAATGCGCGTCTACACACATTTGAATTTCAAGTTCGCTTTTCTGAAACTTTAGATTTGTAAAGATGTTCTCCTCGTAACAATGTTATAAGTTCTCAGTTATTATGTGTGTAACCGTAACCTGTACAAAACGATTTAACTGCCAAATCTTTATTATTTCTTTAAATTTTCATAAATTACGTGCT
Source organism: Luperina nickerlii (assembly GCA_963855955.1). NCBI lineage: Eukaryota > Metazoa > Arthropoda > Insecta > Lepidoptera > Noctuidae > Luperina > Luperina nickerlii. The sequence continues at coordinate 9,988,440 of OY979662.1, forward strand.
TAGAAAAATTCTCACATAAGTTAAGACAGCACGCGAGGCGGTCGTTAAAGCATTATGTAAACTTTAGAACGGGAATAGTTTTCCTATTATATTTCTATGCATTAGCCCCATCTCACCAGTAATAAAGTGTCTGTTATGAAATGGGTCCAGCCGATAATTGCAATGCAATTGTTTCAGTGACATTTTTTTGAACCTCCGTTTTCTCTGTTCTTTATATACCTATATTTCTTTACGTTTATTTGAAATATAGCTAGGTCTACCTATAAATACAAGGAGTTGTCAAATTATTATTAATAAGAAATATATTCTACATTTTTTCAATGAATAAAAAAATTCGCATTGTTGAAAGATCGGTTCAAAAATACGAAATTTCAATCACCGTGTTCCTAAAAGCAGAAAGGCTCCTAAAATAGGCGCGACACGACACGCGACACAAAGGCACCGCAAGTCACGCAACGAGCGGTGCTTTTGTGTCCCGCGCGATTATATCGAGTGTCGCGCCTGTTTGTAGGAGCCTGAAAACTAAAAACTTCTACTATTCTATAAATAAGACGACCTAGACGCTTTGCTCCTCCAATACATACAAAATTAAGTTTAGTGTTATTTAAATACTACTAACTCTAACAGATTATGTAACATGGCGACTACCTCCATGTTTCTTCACATCAGTGACCAACGCGCGGCTAGATAGAACTAGTTATATCCAGTTAATTTGAAATAACGACGCATTATTTTAAACGTTTTTCGTCCGCACTAAAACCGCGGCCGGTATGATGTTTATGGGCATTTTCATTTCTAAGTGCCACCCGTTCTTAATATTGAGTGTAACAATAAATTGTGATTTTCTTATTATTTTATTTTTTATAATAATAAAACAACTATCAAGTTATCTAAAAAGATGTTATATTATATTAAAATCCTGCAATTTCAGACTAAAAGCATATGAAACGTTAACTTGAGTCATAAAATAATATCCATTTCGTTACCAAATTGAAATGTGAAAAAGGAAATTAAAAGACATTTGTTTGTTGTCTTACTTATTTTTATCCGATTAAACAAATAACATTCTTCTAAAAATCAATTTAATTTGGCATGTTAGGCTTAAAATAATATTACAAAAAAGATTTGCAACCAATTTCGTTACCATTGTGTGTGAAACCAACATTCATTTTCTTATTTTTTATTAAAATAATTCAAATAGCAAAAATCTAAAATATGCATACAAAAGAAAATCTTGCGTACTTTCGCATACCAAATTATAAATTACAGAACGTTTGGGAAATTATTTTAAAATTAAAATTATTATATGTGTGGTTTCGAGGACAGTAACGAAACCGAAACATAAGGCAGTGTCTACAAAGTCCTTAAAGATTATCAAAAATTGAATTAGTTCTTAAATTACAATAAATTTTAAACATTACCTTATTATTTTAATGAGATAATCGATAATTTTTTTATTAATTATTAAAGAATTATATTAATTAATAAATGAATTATTAAAATTAAGAACACACACGAACATTCGCGCAAGCTCCCTGCGCCGGCGCCGCCTCAACGAAACAGCAGGCGCAGGCATACATTTTCACCGCGCCGTAGAAAGAGAGGTGTGGATACTTCCTTTCCTACGCCGCGCCGCGCCGGCTGTCTACTCTCCATCTGTCTTACGAATTTTCGATCAGGATCACGTGTCCTGACGCGAGTTTAACATTTTCTACCCATTACAAAAAAAGTGTACAACGTCGCTAAAGAAGTTTTCACTTCAAAAAATATTTAGTTATAACCACAGCTTTATGATTCGGTTTCGTTACTTTTGATGTTCGGCTTGTACGTTACTATAAGCAAAGTAACGAAACCGAAATGATGGACAACTACTTTCATAAATAAAATTATTTCTTGTAATTTAACTAATTCTTAGATAGTATGTATTTCTTTGCAAATCACTTCATAATCTAATTAAGAAAATATTAAAACGATCTGTTAGCTACAAGTTTAGATTTATAAAGGTAAAATTGTAGTAACTAACCCGGACATGTTTTAGCACACACTCTTGTCACACGGCTGATGCAACCTCACTGACGCTGTCTGGACGAAATGGCCGACACTCTAACACAGATTCGACATTATACGAACAATGTTGCATTTAAAAAATATTTCGATACCACTCGGAAAATTTGGAAAGGCAAAAACACGGTAACTAAACGGACACTGTCGGAATGCCGATAAAATGGGTGTTTCAATTTATTTTAAAAAAAGTATAAATTACTTAAAAAGCAGATTTTTTATTTGCATAATTGTTAGTTTATATTGTATGCTTCTAATTAAGTGAAAAAACATTACCCCAAGTGGAATAAAAATGTTGAAAAAAAATACAAGTTTAGTCAATAGTTGGTCGTGGACAGTGAAATATAGGGGGTAATTTCGAAAAGTAATCTATTTTATTATTATTTTCTTGACTAAGTGTTAAAATATTATGTTACTATCTTAAGCTAAGGATGTAGCGGTATCCTCAGGATTAAAATCATTTTGATAATTATCCTACCGAAATCATATAATAATTAATTTAATACGAGGGACAGTCAAAATGCGGGGGTGGTCTTTAAAAATGAAAATGCCCTTATATAAAACGTCTAATTGGCTCGATATTAATCGCTGTAACTTTAATGTCTCGTATCCGAGGATTTATTACGATAGATTAATGTCATCGTTAAAAATAGTTGTCACTTACGTACTTACTTGAATAAAAAGTATATTATGTATAGGCATTTTAGACAATGTCTAAAATGCCTATACATAATATACTTTTTATATGTCATATACTAGCAACCGGATGTAAACCTAGAAAACTATCTTTTGAACTATTTCGAAAGGGAACGCTCGCTAATAGTGGATAACGCAAAAAAGAGATTCAGAACCATTTTTCAGTTATATTACAGCTAATTAGACACTTCAAAATAACTTTCCTGTTTGTAACATTGATATGATAAACATTCTGGACCGCCTTGCAGCCTTGCATGTATGATACGCGTCCAATAATAATTTAATGACTGAATTTTGAGAAAGCTTTTATTGGAGAAAAACCTTCGAAAATATTATACACTTAGTTCTTAGCTCTTTCGAAATCACAGACAGAACGTAAACACGTCCTCAGGCGTCGTCACCCCACTTACGACACCCGCAGTATCATAACATAGCTGTATTCCAACTATGTTTCACAAAGGACATAGAAACAGGGATCGTTACACCATACTATGCAAAATAATAAATCATCTACGACTTGGACTCAACAAAAAATCGAAACAGTAACGCTACATTAATTTCAGTTGGTCTTAAATACATTTTCAACTTAACATTAGGTAAAAAATAAGTTTGTTCAATTTATTCTTCCAAACAAGTACTATAAGCTGTTTCTTCATTTAATTTCTTCAAACGATTTCTTGGTATATCGGCCATTTGTAAATGTTACATTTAGTTATGTTGATGGCTGTAATTAATTTGTTAACAGTGCCCAAACGGCCCAATGTCAAATGTTTCGAAGATTTTTTATTCTGATTTATTATTACCGAAGTATGGGACCGCGCTGTTGGCATGTTCTTGAATTAAATCGATTATGAGATATTGACTAATTTGAATTTGATGCTGAAATTTGTTTTCTGTTAATACCTGGGCTAGTAATAAATTGTAAGGACAATAAAATACCCACAAACAACATTGTTGTAATGGAGGTTTGTGTAGATAGGTACCTAATACATAATATTAGCGAGTTAATAAGAGATGTCTCTTAACAATAACGAGGTAAAATAATAATTTTCCCCATGAGGTCAATCTGCTATTAAGTCGCAAGTTTATTTTTTATTGTCATTGTATTGTAGTTATTAAACATAAGTGGGAAGAAATGCTTCTGCTGTAGGGTGACCAGTTTTTCTTATTGGTTAAGGACAGGTCCTGAAAAGCGCACCCCTAGTCATCTAGCTGATCATTTTGAAAGTTTTGAACAGGTGTCAGATGACGGGTTTTACTCTTCAAACAGGTTGACAGGTTTTCTACTGGAATCTAACCAAAACGATCTATTAACGTTTATTTATTAAATTAAGACAATATATTCGAAAATGATGTTGATTAATAAGTAGTATAATCGCCTGCGAGATTTAACTGATTGATTTATAATAACATAAGGCTAATTTTTATTTGGCCATTACGTTGCTTTTTTGCAACTGGTGACTTTAAATTTATTTAACGCTTATTTTTTAATATTATAATTATTTCCTCTTAGCTTTCTCTAGACAGTAAAATATTGATAATAAATATATATACGTAGGTATTCAATGTAAAATATATAAGAATTTAACGTAATGAGGGTATCATTAATTTATTTATTTTTACGACATTTTATAGATTATGAAGTTTCCAAATATACATTAGAAATGACATTGTAATTATATCAATATTTACACTTTATTACTAAATTAATTAATTGTGTACCTACTAAATCGATATCGTTAGATATCCACGTACTTGTTAATGCAAGAGAGACATTATTGGTACATGTTCAAATCTATCATTGACTAATAAAGTAAAATTTACATTGATTACTCAATCGGCTGAATGGCAACTCGACATATTTTTATTATTAATCCACAATCTAACGACTCCGTCTGGTATCGCCGCGCTGTGAAAATAGGTTTTGTGTATACCAGCCGTCGGTGGATTATGCGCGAACAAAAGAAACAAACATACGCGTCGAATCGCAACACTTTTCACTGTGACATCGACGCAAGATATTCGATCAAAAATACTTAAATCTAAAAAAGCAGACACCATAATCATCGCGTAGTGAATACTTTAGAATCACACGGCGGACACTGAATATTTACAAATACCGTCAAAGCTGCTAACCTTAACAGTACAACGTGTACGAACTGCAGGTAATCGGTAATCCAACTTGTACAGCCGAGTCTCTGCAGAACGCCAACGCATAATCTGCGAGTAGGTTTCACAGACCGCACAAAGTGGTGAAGGCGCCTGCGCACGGGGCACCGCGACCGCACTCCTTTCAAGGAGGTGCGGGTATTTTGGAAAGTAAGATTGAAACAACATTATCCACTTCGGACGTGAACTCGCAAGAGCAGACAGTCGCTGTGCCTGATAATAAAAACCAAAAATACTAACTTACCTATTGAAAAATTTCAGAGGTCCAAGCCGTTGCGGATTCCTTGTAGCTGTCTCGTGCCAAGAGAGTAGTCCGGTTTTGCATTCACGTACCGAAGCACGATCACACTGCGTGAGAGAAAGGGCGCGCAACTCGTTCACAAGTGAACACTATCGCGTGTTGTTCCTCGGCGGTGCGGTGCGAGAGTGGGCGTCGCGAAAGCGTGTTGGCGTTCGCGGGTCTCAGCTTGAACTGAAGGCCGCGAGGTGCGGGGGCCACTTTATGGCAGCGCGCGGGCGCACCCCGCCTGCGTGCACCCGCGCCCCCGTGAAGCTTGCACCCGCGCTCCTGAAAATCGAATTTATTAAACTCATCATTATCTCAGCCTCAACCTACATATAATTTTCCTTACAATGTATGTAGTTTACGCTTTCAAAATGCGATAATTCAAGTTTTACACGTGTCGCCTGAAAATACATTTGTCAAACTCACTCTTAACTATAATTTTCCACATAAATTTTCCACATACAGAATTGTACCAAAAAGCAGTAATAAGCACAAGTTTTAACAATGCGTTAATTTAAGGTTTCCATGACGTGTCGCCTGAAAATACATTTGTCAAACTCAACCCTAAACTATAATTTGTTTTATTATTCTACCAATTTATAATCTGACCATGAAGCTACATGAGCGGCACTTAGTTCCTAGATTTTTCCAACAATAATTCGTGGTGCCTGCGTTTGCGTCATCCAATTTTTAAATCATCATAATTAAGTTTGTACCAATAAGCAGTAATAAACAAGCACTAAAGCTTTTACAATGGGTTAATTCAAGGTACACACGTGTTGCCTGAAAATACATTTGTCAAACTCAACCGTAGACCATAATTTTCTTCATTATTCTACAAATTAAAAATCTGGCCATACATGTGCTTACATGTAAACTAAGTAGCACTTAGTTCCTAGATGTTTAAAATCACAATAACATTATTAAGGGTAAAGATTGAGTGTGTTTTATGTTTGTTACTTCTTCACGCACAAACGGCTGGACCAATTTTGATAAAATTTGGTATGTAGGTAAAAGTATCCTATGTGTTAATCCAAGGTGTCAGCTACACCTTGGATTAACACAGGATACTTTTCATTCCGATATTACCACGGGCTCGACATTTATGCAGATTATTGCAGATGAAACCGCGGGACGTATCTAGTAGTACATAATTTGTGGTGCCAGCAATTGCGTCATCCAATTATTAGTCTATCCAAAGAATTTGAATTCATCATAATTAAGTTCATTTTTACCACGACCAAACTGACTATTAATTACGAATTAAAAAAAAAACTTGACAAAATCCTTTGCCAATGCAAATGTGGTGACCTGCAAAATTTCCCTAAACTACTTATAAAGAACAACTGCTACTACTAATTTATTATACCAAATGCTTAATAACAATTATTTAATTTTACATACTTGAAATAATAAACTGGTACCATCAAATACTTTACCGGCAGAGCCGGTAAAGTAGCTTTACTAAATATTTTTAAACCAATGAGTCAGACCTATTCAAGTTCTGGATAACAGAAATAATTCCATGCGACACGACTATAAGTAGGTGCATGGACGTAGTAAATAAAATTGCAAAATTTTGTGTAATACATGCACAAGAACATACCCTACATACGGAGTAAAGAGCATCGGTAAGAATCGTAGGTAATATTTGATATATTTTTTTAATGAAAATTTTCAATTATTATTGTATAAACATTTTAATGAATAAAAAAATCGGTAAGAAAGGTAATTTTGTCCTTAAAAAATTGTTCCCTTTTTATCTAAATTGAACCAATAAATCCTAAGTCAATCTTAGTATCGTTATTTTACTTAGAGCTGACTTTTCCAACGCCAGATAATTTTATCGGAGGAATAATTTAGAATTTTCGACAACTCTTCCATACAAAAACAGTCAGACGTCAATTTTATTCCACAAATGCAACACGATCTTCACGTTGGGCAAATGACTTAGTACTATTACACAAACCTAGAACAAATCACGGAAAGAAACATATTAAATATGAAGGAGTACAACTATATAATTCATTACCAAAAAACATTAAAGATCAAACTAAAACTATTTTATATTTAAAAAAAAATGTTAAAGAAACACATCTTCGACAGCTTCAACATAAATAAATAGAATATTATATTGTCTGGTATTGTATAGTGTGCACGGTGCTTTACAACAGTGCTGCAGTGCTATTCTGTAAAAATCTCACCGTGAAAACGTAAGTGAAGTGAGAGTGGAGTGAGCTGTCAATAGTGTCAATTCCTAGCAAAAACACTCACTTCACCTAAGTTTTCACGGTGAGATTTTTACAGAATCGACCGGCTGATAACAAATAGCGCGCTCGATGTTTACAACGACGCGCGCGTTCGAGTAACTTATTATGATGTACCCACTCACTAAATTTATTAAAGTAACTAATTATGTACTTACTTCCTAACTGCATGACGTGCGCTCTGGACTATTTTAACAATTACCTACATGTTAAAACTTTGTTTCTCATTAAGTGATTACCTATGTAAATCTTTGAGCAATAAATGATATTTGAACCGTAAATAAGCGTTATCTGTCGATGGAAAAATCAGCTCTTACTTAAGAGGAAATGCGGGTGGTCGTTTCTCCATAGAAATGCTCTCGTCTGTTTTCTTTCTGGTTAATGACCTTAAAGCAATGATTTTTACAGAATAATAAATATTAACTACTTGTATGTCCCTATGTTTACCTTTTTGATGATACAATATTTTTATAAGCACTAGAACGCTCAAAAAATGCCGATTTTAAAGCAACAGAGTGTCAACAGAGTGTCAACAGAGGCCTAGTGAGAGTACAAATTTAATAACCATTAATGAAAAAAGAACAACATAGGAATACAGTATACATATGTACATACACATCCATACATTCTTAGTCAGTTTATGAAATATCTTTTAAATTGGTCCAATATTGGAGGAGGAAATAGGCGATAGCCAAACCTCGAATTACAAACTTTTTACTTAGGTTTTTTCAAAAGTTTCTCCGACCGTATTTTCTAAAAAAAGAAGAATTAAAATTCATCATACTTCAATTGGTGTCAGACGATATTTTCAGCGAATGGTAAATAGCATGCCAATCCTCGCTGCCTAGAAAAAAATCACAGAATACACTACATACCATAACATCACGCCTGTAATCCCCGGAGGGTAGGCAGAAGTGTACCTATGGCTATAGTACACCCATATTGCATCAGTTATGTTTAAGTCCCATGTAATAGTCCGAACGAGCACAGTACCTTTAACCGGGATGGCCACAAATCCAGCCTCTGGGCTGCTACAGAGAAATTCCTTTTTGAAAAACCCAATAACACTTTGTGCGACTTGAGAACCAAACCCTGGACCTCATGCTCAGCAGTGCTTGGGTCCACTAGACCAACGAGGCAGAAACCTTCTGTGAATTATGTACTACCTTTGTAAGTATGGGGAGGACCAATACCAACAATTTCACAATTTTTCCTGATCTGGGTCGTAAATATAAATTATGTTTAGTAAGTAATTTGCAGTGTCGAGTACCTACATACTAAATAGTAATATAATAATAGATATTATGTACGGTAGAAAACCGAACAGACTTCTTCAAAGAGAATACAGTTTTCTGGTTTTAAGCCAAATGTTTATTATTTTCACAACCACCTGATAATTTGATAGAAAAGGAGATTATTTGAATGAAAATAATTATGATGGTCATCAACATTTCAGCCGGCACACTTGTACTTCAGGACATGCATGGGTACCTTTTGTCCTCCTGAAAAAATATTTGAGCGCCAATAGATCAAGTATACATATCTATACATATAATAAAATCGTAGCAAAGTCAAAACTGGACATTGCTTTTTTTCTAAGTTTTTTTTGCGAGGTCTTGGAAAATAATAAAATATATTTTTGCAATTTTTTATCCATTTGTCTCTGAATGTATGTATGTTCCAGCATCACGCAAAAACTACCAGATTATATAGGTAGATTTTGTTCAAATTTTGCGTAGATATTTCCTATAAGCTTGGTCGGTCAGCTTGGTGGTTGGTTGGCTTGGTGGTTGGTTGGTGGTTGGTGGCTATAAAATATTACGCTATTTGCTATAGGGACTGAGCACTCTTGCAATGTGTTCGTATTGTTCTATAGTTTACCTCAACTGTAAAAAGAGGAGCCAGAATATCGCAGATCTTACCTTTTAAATGATTATCATCACGCTAAACCTTTATGGAGCCAAGCAGTCAATCATGACATATAAAGAAAAAAAAAATGTTTTTCGTCGCATACATACATATTCATTCGGTTCAAAAATTCTTGTCTCTTCTTATTTATTTATTTTATTTTACTATTTATGTACACACATATATTTGTGTATAAACAGACACGAAATAAAACAGAACAGAAAAATAGGTTCAAAAGTGATGCTCATTTCATAAGAAATCTCTTCCAGCATACCTGCGATAGGACAATAAATAGAGATGTAGACAGCGTGTGAAAGAGGAAAGGAGACAAAAAAATAATACATACAATCTAAAAACAATTCACTTAATAAAACTAAACAAGCCCACTACCTCTTACAGAAAGGAGGCCTGTGTCCCAACAGTGGGAACGTTACAGGCTGATTATATATACCTAGATATAGATGAAATCACGTGACAAAGTAATACTCTTAATGAGTGAGACATTATTATGTATAATCGATATAAAAAGCGTTTTCAAATGTCCTTTATAATGCGCACAGCAAAAGAGTGGAACTCTTTACCTGCGTTTGTGTTTCCGAGTACATACAATCCATAGATATCCGTGATACAATCCGAATCTCTTCAAAGTAAGGGCCTGTGCACACCACGTTTTTTAAACGCGCCGTTGACCCGCGTTTTAGAAACGTGCGTCGACGACGGCGCGCTTTTATCCTATAGAAGGTCTACAGGCTGCGTCTGACTCGCGTGCGTATCGCGTCTGTATCGCTACAAACGGAAGTCGACGACGGCGCGTTTAAAAAACGTGGTGTGCACAGGCCCTAAGAGTGAACAGGCTTCTTCTGGGTAAGCTCACTCCATCGTAGACTTTGTCTCTGTCACCTCTGACCTAGACTAGAGTCAAGAGCAAACCCATTTCAAATAAAAAAAGAGATCCAAAGCAGATGTAAAAACAAAAAAAAACATGTACCTACCTAATCAGTTCAGACACGTTGCAGTTTAGCCTCATATGATGATTCAAACTGTTGGACAAAAGCCTCTTAATATGCCTCACATGCTGCTAATTACATACATCGCTCGATCAGTACCTACTCCAATTAAGCTCCTACATACACGAAGAACGATAGATGTAATTCTTTAATCAGCTGCTGACGTATGAAGCCTAAATGAAGTACATAAAAGCTGCACGGAAAAACATGGATGTCTTACGTTAAAAGCATGTTATTATAAAAACGACTTGGTCACTGTTTCTAATAGGATAATCGTGATGTTTATGAGAAAGAAGAATTGGTTACAATAGGTGTCCCTTATAATCGCCCATTGTCGCATCCGACGATGTTGTAATGAGTATATTGTTAACTAGCTTCTGCCTGCGACTTCGTCCGCGTGAAATTTCTTGTTCCCCGACCCACCACGTTGCAATGCATCACCTGCCTTCGCCATCACTTGGTTTTTGCTTAACGTTCTTTCTTATTTTCGTTTTGCTCAGTTTCTAAGGGCCATAACGTGATATTTAATAGCTTGAAACCTTCCTCAAGAATTGGGCTATCAAATGCAAAAAGAAATTTTCAAATCCGACTAGCAGTTTCGGAGATTACCCCCTACATACAAACAAACAAATTTGACGAGTTTAGAATATTAGTATAGATGAAGTCATAATAAGGAGACAATTTGTAAGATTTCATTGCTGGTTTTACCTCAACTTGGTGATTAGGCGCACCTCGAAGGGTGTGCTCTTTTAATAAGATCACGTTTCCTCAGGGTCTGATTGTGCATGAGCTAATAGGCACGTGTCTTTATGTACATTGTTCACGGTAATTGTTTGCTGATAGTGTTGTTATGGAGTGCTCCTGTACACCTTTAAAAAGGTACACAACTAAAAATTTATTTTATTTTATTGCTTGCTTACTAACCCGCACTGGGCCCGCGTGGTGGATTACCGCCCACGCCCTCTCACAGAGAGGAGGCCTGTTTCCCAGTAGTGGGAACATTATATGCTGATTATGATGAATAAAACCACCAAATAGAAGATCAACCTACCGCCATGATCAACTCAACAGTCTTCCACTTAAAAATCTCACTTGAAGCATAAGAAAAACATACTGATAAGATCTAGCTTATAGAAACCGAGGTTCCAAGACATTGCAAGTACAGGAGTGTGCCTTCATCTATCTACAAAGTCGGGTTAGTTACGCCATTTATAACTCAGGAACGGGTGAACCGATTTTTATGATCTTTTATTTTTTGGATTTGTGTCCGCCCTGAATAGCAGAAGAACTATTAAAATATGGAAAAAATTTACGAAATAAAAATAAAGATAATTCAATTTCTCATACATTCGTTCTTATTGATTTTGAGGCGCTACGAAGTTCGAGGTGTCAGCTAGTTGTTTATACAAATAGGTATGGTTGTGTCACTTCGGTATTTCAGTACCGCCATCTTACGTGTTACTGTTGCTCAAAAAGACCGTCATTGTGGCGTACCAGAGCGAGGAAATAATAGCATCTTAGTACGTTTCGAGAAGGTGCGGGGCGACGACAACGATGGTGCGTCCGCCTCTACAAGATCAAAAAAGTCGTCCGTCTCCATCGCTAGAGTAACGCGTACTGACGTGATAAATATTGACGCAAGGCTACACGATCAATATCTATCATAATCCGACGGATTATCAATACAGAATCAAGAAATCTAGAAATCCATTAATAAATAATGACATACATCAATACATTAGGTTACACGTTAATTAAATACCACGATACGTCAGTATTTACTGATGGATCACAGTAAATACCTTACGTGTAACCGTCGCCTTATCTCTAGGGCAAAAAGTATTTTTTTTTAATTTTTGTCTGTTACCAACGAGCCTATAAAAACGAAAAAGTCTTTATTCAAAAGTAGAATAATCATGAATAAAGACTGGACTTTTTACTGTTTCATAAAAAAGCGGCTAGTGGAATCACTCCAACGCGCCCATTTACATACACAGGCGTTGATTTTACGTGACAAGTGGAAGTCAAGACCTCAAAAAACTCAAACTCAAAGCATTTATTTCAATTAAACCATTTACAGGCACTTTTGAATTGTCAAGAAGTCGGTCAGTCAGAAAATATGAAGCTAGTTGCCCATTCCAAAGCGTAGGTACCTATGGAGAAGAACGGGCAAGAAACTCCATGGACACTCTTTTTAAATGATATTTTACAAAAATATTAGTTACATCATTACTTTTGATTTTAAAATTATATAATGTGAGAACGATGTAAAAAGTTAAGAAAGACCAAGAAGGGCAGAGGGATTAAGACGTCCAAAGCCTATATTTCAATATTAGTCTGCCTAGCAACAAAGGCCATTCATTTAGAATTTTCGCAATGTCATTTATACTGTATATATATCTATCTCCCTGCACAATGAATGATATCATACTCGTACGCCTGGATACACAGCGACCAACCTTCCATTCATGTCCTTCCTATCTCTCAGCCAACATAACGCCTTATGATCCGTCAATACTTGAAAACTCAAACCTCATAGGTAACGTTTGAAATAATTCAATGCCCAGACCAGCGCCAGGCATTCCTTTTCCGTCATTGAATACTTCTTCTCACTTGTCGACGCATACGATATCGGGTATATGACGTCAGTATCTTGCATAAGGCAAGTTCTCCCGGTTTGTCTTGTCTATCATACTGAACCGCAGAGGTCGGTTGCGGTGGACACACGCTATTATATTCCTAATAACTTTAAAGAATCGAACAATACACTATCATATCGGTGCAATAAGTATCGAAGTATCAAAACATCGGTGTAAAGTTGTTCGCACAGGAGTTTATCGAAGTAACATTACATCGAACTAAAGTGCGTCGATTTTATAAGCATCGCAGTCAGATAGCATCGGGGCAACGTGCTCAAAGTAACGAAATTCGAACAAACAAGTTTCGCACTCGAATAGAACACCCACGAGATGAAGCCAAATTAATTTGAAGGTAGAACTGCCCATATTTATTTATATAATACTTCAAGCACATAAATGTACAGAGGCGGACTTAATGCCATAGGCATGTTCTACCAGCAGTGCGATTCTGTAACCATCTCACCGTGAAAACTTAGGTGAAGTGAGCGTGGAGTGAACTGGCAGTGTCATCTTACCAGATACTAGGGATTGACCAAGCATACATTTACAATCATAATCGCGATTTTAATAATATTTTTTTAGCCTAATCCTATTGATATTTTTATATAATTCAAAGCTAGTATTTTAGTGGTCAAAACATTAATATTTTGTGGGGTTTTACTTACAATAAAATAGCAAAACAGAAGCGCAGTCAGAATCTCAATCCTGTTTTATTTTATTTTTTCCCTAGTCTAGTAAGTCCTTATATAGACTGAGGCGCGAGCGCGTCACGTACGAACAGTAAATAAAATTAAAACATTCACGTTTATGACAGCTAGACTGATGAAAATACGCATCGACATTGTTTGGTTATTATGAGCAATTGTAGATCGAGTCTAGTAAAGACTGCGACGATGTTCAGCGTTGTTATTAACCCAAATCTATTGAATTAGAAGAGATAACCGAGTGTGTCAAGTCATCGAGTGCTAACGGATGCCTAGCTGACGGACCATAGAATGTAATCCCACGTAGTTTGTGTGGCGTGATCACTCCACCCGATTCACGACACTAAATGTCGTAAATCGGGTGAAGTGAAGGTGGAGTGATAAGATCACGCCGCGCTTGCGCGTTAGTCACTCATTATCACATTGCAGATTGCGTGATCACTTCACCTTCACTTCACCCGATTCACGACATTTAATGTCGTGAATCGGGTGGAGTGAAGGTGAAGTGATAAGATCACGCCGCGCTTGCGCGTTAGTCACTCATTATCACATTAGAGATTTGTTTTTACTATTTAACTTGTAAGGCGTCATGTATAAGAACATTAGGAAAATGCAATACCAACGTCAAATAAGTGCAAATATTTTATCGCTCATCGCGCGCCCGTGTTTGCACTGCACCTCTAGTAACCCTTAAATGAAGAAGTGGTTGGTGTCAACCCTGAAGTGTATGTATGGTCCCTAATAGTGCATAACGTAGTAAGTACCTACACTCCTTTAGAATATAAGTAAGCAGTTTACATCAATGCGCATTGTAACATAAATTCACTAGATATTCATTAAAGTACATTCTATCAAGCTGGTTGTCTAATTCTAACGACCCTTGAACCCCCAACATTTCATGGCGACCCTGCCTTAGAGTCTGCCAAGGGGCAGATTAAGCAAAGTTTTCGTTGAGCGATTTTCAAAATGTGTAACTCTAAAGTAGAAAAAGGCGAGGTATTCGCCAATCAAAACGCGGCTGGTGGAGGTGTTGACGCCGAGGTGGTGTTGCCATGGTTACGAGATTCGAGTGGAGTGTTATATGGTACATTCCGAATTTCACTGTAATCGACTACAGCGTGCTTACACCTTGACCCCAATTCTGCTGTATGGTATTTATCTATTATTCCCCGCATAATCTTACCACGCCGTACGGTTGTCAAGCGTGGTATTTTGACAGTTCAAACCGGTTTCGGTCATTGTGTCATAGAGAATACGTTAATAGCAGATGTAGTGATTAGGTCTGGTTATTAAGGAATTGACGTGGTTTCGAAGTAATGAATCATTAAGTGGTCATAGTGAATTAGGGCCCTTTTCTGAATTAACGTGAACGCGATAACGATGTCCCGTGAATCGACATATATGAAGTCATGGCATGTGCCATCTTGCGATAACGCCGACTACCGACCATGCCCTAAATTAATAATTATCACCGATCTTTAAACTAACGTGGCATTTTCGAAATTGTGCTTCTGGCTACAGTCGCCACCTTACCAAAGAAGAGGAAATTCGTGGTGTATACACAAATAAATACTATAATCCAACCATGAGTAACTATTCAAGTGAATAGGTATATTACTGACTCTCAGCTGCCATAGTGGTCATTTATCTAAATCGGAAAGCAAATTATTCATGTGAGCGATGATGACTTAATTCGGAATGAGCCATATTTCACGCCGCGCAAGCGCGTTAGGCGCTGGCGAATGTTTTGACCACTAAAATACTAGCTTTGAATTATAAAAAATATCAATAGGATTAGCATTAAAAAATATTATTAAAATCTCTTTTATGATTGTAAATGTTTGCATGGTCAATCCCTAGCATCAGTGGGATGACACTGACAGCTCACTCCACGCAAGTATTCACGGTGAGATTTTTACAGAATCGACATGCAGTCAACCTTTGGGTGATGCAGAGACAAACAGTGGTAGGTGCAATCATGACCATTGAGGAATAAATATTTTAAATACAAAGATACGAATAAACCTATTAAAACTGAATATAATATATACCTAATTACATATAAATATATTACAAATATACATAAATAAACTTAATAAAAAGAAATAAGACATACAATGAGAAAATATTACCGTTGTGATGATACTGCCTGCTTCTTGCGAATGTGCTCGCGAACCTTAACTTTAAAGGATAATCGGTTGGTTGCAATCCTCATTTCCTGAGGGAGCGCATTCCACAGAGAGATAGCCTGAACGAAGAAGGAAGAGTGAATGAAGTTTGTGCGGTGAGTGGGACATTGAAGAAGACGATTGTGTGATGAACGTAGATTTCTTTTGTGGTCGGCGCAAACGTACTGAAAGTGGGGGGCTAGGTAACCAGGCGAAACCGGAGAATAAAGAAATGAGAACAAGGTGGTCAGCGCCATAAGCTCTCTGCGCTGGCGTATGGGCAACCACTTAAGAAGCAACCACACACAGAGACATGATCATATTTACGCAGATTGAAAACGAATCGAATGCAGTTATTAAGAAGACCCATAAGAGGGCCCATAACATCCCATACGACCCATAAGAAGGCACATTCATTGTGTACTTGTTTATAATTACTTAAAATAGTTTAGTTATCTAGTTACCTAAAAATATGTTGACCCGAGGGAGGAGCAGAACCACCCAACACAAGCATTACTACATGCTTCCTGGGAAGTTCTAGCCACAGAATAAGATTGTACAAGAAAGTTACAGAAATATACTATTTTTTTTTTAATAACATATTATAACATCACGCCTTGTTTCCCCGAAGGGTTGGCCACAAGACGCCAGCACATCAAGCTACTACAATCTGTCAAATTTCTTTAATAGATTTTCAACTTTATTGCTAAAGCATAAGGTTCAAAGTTGTTTGGGAAAACTTGACAGTTTCGGGTAGCTTGATGTGCTGGCGTCTGTGTACATCCCTATTTTGCCAGTTATGTTTAAGGCCCATATAATAGGGGCGAGCCTGTTGCCATTTGCCAATTCCAAACTCCGGGCTACTTCTGAGAAAAATCTAATAACACTTCGCCCGATCTGGAAATCGAGCCCAGCGGTGCTATTCTATAAAAATCTCACCGTGAAAACTTAGGTGAAGGGAGCGTGGAATGAGCTGTCAATAGTGTCAATTCCTAGCAAAAACAAACTCACTTCACCTAAGTTTTCACGGTGAGATTTTTACAGAATCGACCGGCAGGATCTCATGCTCAGAAGTAGCTATTGCGAACACTAGACCGACATAGCAGTCAGAACTGCAAAAAAGCATTAAAATAAAACTCTGATAATCTCATGTCATAGTGAATGGTCAATTACATCAGCAAGCATTACAACCGTTTTTTAAAACCAAGCTTTCAGGAAGTTTATTCACGGTGCTAATGTTGAATATAGTCAATTCAAATACGTCATTGTTTTATGTAAAAGGTGCGTATAGGAGCAATTGATATAAATTGAAATGGATATAAATTGTAATACCACACATCATCAACCTTATTGAAATGTTACGTCGCAAACTGCACATTACAGCCGGTCGATTCTGTAAAAAGTTCACCGTGAAAACTTAGGTGAAGTGAGTTTGTTCTTGCTAGGAATTGACACTATTGAGAGCTCACGCTCACTTCACCGAAGTTCTCACGGTGATATTTTTACAGAATAGCACCGCTTTTTCGAGAAATTACTTTTGTGATTTTCATGTTATTGCAAAAGTGAATTAGGTATTTCATATGGTGAAAAATAACGTCTGATGAAACCGCATTAAAGTTCTTCTGCAGACAGAATTTCGGCCAAGTAGGTACGCACGTGAATAATACCCTGCAAACACAGGTGCACTCAGAGGACTCGCACTTCTTCTTCCCTGGACCTCTTACTCCAATGGGACTATAATCCAACACGGCCCATACTTCAGGGGCAGGATCTACGAGTTAAGATGGTACGGAGGCTCCGAACACACCGCCAATTTCCTAACTCCAGGGTACTACTGAGAAATTTCTGACGATAAAACCCAATTAATTTTTGGTAAAGCTGGGATTCTAGCAACGGGGCAGTCAATATGTCTACTTGTTACCAATCTGCTGTACAAAATCAGAGGTACATTTTGTTTTGATGACATAATGCAACGACATTGTGCTAAATAACGTGACCGGTAAATGACGGTAGTCGTGGAGATGTCATCTGTGGTGCGGTGGTAGAACACAAGGGTCTTGGAACACATGTGGCATTGTACTTATCTATACTGATATTAAAAAGAGGTCAAAGTTGTTGGTTTGTTTGTTTGATTGTTAGTTTGTATGAAGGGGGTGATCTCCGGAACTACAGACCTGAAAAATTCTTTTTGCATTTGATAGCCCAATTCTTGAGTAAGGCTATATAACATCAGGCTAGGGCCCTGAGGACCCGAGCAAAAAAAAAAGCAGATGGCACTTCACGCTAAAGCGAAGTAAAATATCGCGGGCATGCGATGGGATGCGGGGTGGGTCGGGTGAACCAGAAATTTCACGCGGACGAGTCGCGGGCACAAGCCAGTGTTCTTACATGCACACTCACACCGGGTATTATTATTATTCTCTTTATTCGACTAAATACATATATATATAAATTATATTTTTAAATATTAATATAAAAAGAAATATAAAAACATTTAAAAATATAAAAATTATAAGTATTATTATAAAAATTATTATTATTATTTATAACAGCGCCTTCATCCTCTCTCCTATTAAAATTTAACTTTGCTGTGCCCGACAGGGTCCATAATTGATTCGATGTTTTAAAATACCAACGATTTACTAAGTACACGTAAATAAGTATTGGGTTTAGACTGGTACCTACACCAAATTACAGGTTAAATTATGCACTTGAATACAATCGTGTCCTTTCGTTTAACACTTTCTGTATTGCATTTGATTGCTGCCACAAGCATCATCATCATCCATCATGACAGGAACACCAGCCTTCATGATCCTCCCAGTGACCTTAGCAAACAACGGGAATTATGGACAGTAATGGTGCTGTAATCAGCAATCTGATTAAATGTGATAAATTGTACAAGTAATCACCACACATAAATGTGAAAAGTGGCGTTTTAGAGTAGAAAAGGCAAAAAAGCAAATGTAGGCCTGTTAAGAAAATACCAGCAATAGCACGGGACGCCAGCATCAATGACATCATCCGTCGTGCTCTTGTCACCGCGGGGTGCCAGCTGTTTTAGAACCCCATGGGTTGGCACGCAACGATGGGAAGAGACCCATGACTATGATGCCTTAGAAGGTAGGTAGGCCTTTTCTGTAGGATGCACCCTTGCGTTATCCCATCTTCCAAGCAAGGTGAGCGTGTTGGGACGGCAGCTGCAGATACGGAAAACTTCAAACGGAGCAAATATTCCATTCTTTTTGGAACTTATATGTTCGAACCCTTTGGAGTTGAAACACTAGTACTATGGGGTCCGACTTCCGAGTGCCCACATAGTTTTTCGAGACATCGCCAAGCGGTTGATGGACTCTCCACGTGCCCAGAGGCTGGCCTATTTTTGAGCCATAAAATCCGAATTGCCAAACAACGTGGCAATGCTGCCAGTCTTTTAGACACTATTTCTTTTGACAGCGATGCCGATGAATTTTTTGATGCCCTTTGATTATTTCCCCTCCTTTTTATACTGTGTACATATTATCATTATTATTTTAAGACTGTTAGCTTTTAAATTATGTAAATACTAACTTGATTTTCAAATGACTTTTGT
Organism: Luperina nickerlii; assembly: GCA_963855955.1. NCBI lineage: Eukaryota > Metazoa > Arthropoda > Insecta > Lepidoptera > Noctuidae > Luperina > Luperina nickerlii. Next base: position 10,007,937 of record OY979662.1, read on the forward strand.
CTATGACTACCAAAAACTCGTCCCCTTTCACACCAACAGGCAAAAAAGCTCCAAAAGAAGGTGGAAATAATAAATCTGCCAAAGTTAACAAGCGATAGATGATCTTGAGGTGATAACCACTAGGCCAGCAAAAATATCCTAGGCTAACGGGCAGCAGTGCCACTGGTACGTCGGGACTGGTTCTGCGGTCATTAACCTTTCTGCTCAGCGTGGTATTAGTATAATTTCTACCCTTTTCGGTTCAGGTTGGTGTCGGACCGCGGCGGGTCTTATGCTGTGACCGTCGTGTCTTTAACTACACATTTAAGTTTCCAATGATTTTTAATACTCTTTGAGGATTTTATGAACTGCTGGCTTATACTTTAGTAAGACCAATTTCGTTTAACCTAAAGTCCACTGGAAAAAGAACAGTTCAGAATAAAATACAATGTTTTATATGCAAAACTATGCCAAATTAAAAATTCAGTGTCAAACATTTTGAAGAACAGATTGTCTCGATAAAAATGTTAAGTACAAACACATCACGTTTTTACGTTTACTGCTTTTTAAAGAGCTGTATCTACAAGTTTATTATTTTTATTATTTACCTCAAAAAGCTTTTTTCCTTCATCCGCAAATTAAAACTAGTATTTGAAGAAATGTCAAGGTCTATCGCCAATTATGGAAATAAAACTTGTATAGATTCACTTTTGACTTCGTATTCTAAATAGTTGCTATAAAAAGCCTCCTGGCTTTATACATATCATGTAAACATATACTTAATTATGCTTAGTAATTTGCATTAAGGAATGCCAGTAGATTCCATTGTGCCATAGTAATTTCGGGTTTATTATATGGGTACTTAAGCTAAAAATAATGTCATGCAAGTTGAGATCGAGTTGAAAACGAAAATAAAATCGGCCCGAAAATCTAAAATGAAAACCAAATAATGTTTATATCCCGTACGCAAAATACGCGCATTGACGTGGAGTTGCGGATACGAGCCCGTATGACCTATTACCTACTTAAAATATATAGAAACATAATGTTAAAATCTTTTAATAATTTGTATTTAAACGTTTAAATTTAATCAAGTTTTAGCTTTATACTTTTCTTAAAGACAACATGTGATTTTAGTTCCTGTAAGTTTTCTCTGGAGAAATGAATAGGCCATACGCGGCGTACGTAGGTACACCTCTGACTAACCCTTTGGGAATTATACGCGTTGTATGTTAGTTAATATGATACTTACATAAATGAATAGAAATAAATAAAACGGTTATTTAGACAAATAAGCAGCGAAAATATTTTTTTAACAATAGCTTAGTTGTGTCTGTCACAATTGTGTCACTAACCTAACATCACGCCTAGCCTGTTGATGTTTCGACCGAGACAAATGCTTGACCTATCTATGGTTCCATTTTTGTTTCTGTAGTTGTTATAGTTGACTAAATGGCTATCTCGTAAAATTGATTCAATTGATTGATACAACTCCAAATGCTTCGCTATCAATTTTTGGGACAGCCAATGAACCCGTCTAAATAATGGAGCTTTAATGTATCAGTAATATGCCTCTTTATTCTCAATTTCTTTTGTGTTGTGTGTATAGTCTCTCAATTCAGCATGCCTCTTGGAAAAGGCCTCCTCTAGTTGTTTCCATTGAATTCTATCTCGAGCCAGTTAGTGCCCGCTGTAAGCGTTATCGCGTCCTACCATCTCCTTTGTTGTTTTCTTCTTTTCCGTTTACTATTTCTGGGATACCAATCAGTCATTAATTTACACGATTTTTCCTGTTTAGCTCTCATCATGAATGTGTCCAGTCCACCTCCATTTTTTGCTGGTCGATCCTGGTCAAGATATATTTACTTATGTTTTATCTCTTAGATGTTATTTCTTATTCGATCCATTTGACTTGTTCCTGTCATACAGTTTCGTTCCGTAAATTTTGAACAGTATTTTAGTTTATTTCTGTGATAGTTTGTACGTACCCATGTTTCGCATCCATATGTTATAACCTACAGCTACAGCAGTACAAGTAGTAGTACTTACTTAGCACTTGCACCCATTAAACCAAAGAGGCAATTTATGAAGTTTTAAATGATAAATAGGGAAATATTTATAGATCCGCTAAAAACTTGTTGACCTTTTCTCATAGTTGTTCGCAGTAACTAAGCTAGGGCATCTCGACCTAATGGGTTAGGTTAGGTTACAACTGTGACAAACCGCACATTTTTTTGCAATATGACCGGCACTTAATGCGATATAGAAAAAAACTCGAAGCATTACACTGTTAGAATTTAATGCTGCTTAATTATTAAGGGTCCTACAAACAGGCGCGACACGCGCACGACACAAAGGCACCGCTCGTTGCGCGACTTGCGGTGCCTTTGTGTCGCGCGCGATTTTATCGCTTGTCGCGCCTGTTTGAACGAGCCTTTAATGTCAGATATTTGTGATCTCAACGAGGTCAGATATTACACTTGTAAATGCCTTCCGCAAATAACCACATATATTTGCCGTTATCTTCATTCTCCTGCCCTAATCCCAATTCATTTCAGTCCATCTATCGTTTCTTTGGTCTTTCCCTACAAATTTTTATGTATTTTGCTGCCATCTTAAAAGATCCTATACATCGAACCCATAACAGGCTGATCTCAATAAAATAAAATGTCATATTTACTTACTAATAGCATCAGCGCCCCGCGGTTTCACCCGCATAAAGGCTCGTAAAAACAGGCGCGACGCGACACGCGACACAAAGCGCACCGCAAGTCGCGCAACGAGCGGTGCCTTTGTGTCGCGTGTCGCGTCGCGCCTGTGTGTACGAGCCTTAAGTGTCGATCCGGTGGTAATATCGGGATAAAAACTATCCTGTCCTTTCTCGGGACTCAAACTATATTTCTACCAAATTTCATCTAAATCGGTTCAGCGGTTTAAGCGCGAAGAGGTAACAGACAGACAAACAGAGAGACAGACACACTTTCGCATTTATAATATTAGTATGGATTTAATGTTCATAACATAATAATATTTTCAAAATTGCTTACTGTTAATTTATGTCCTAATTTGTTTTTATTTTATGAATTATTTTTGTACTTTTTGCTGTGCCCTACAGGGTCCATAATTGTATCTTAGCTTTATGCCATTGTAACACCTCTACAATATTATGGAATGCACATTTATGAACATGAATATTAATGGATGAAATCAGAGGGGCAATTCTCGTAATTTTAAGAACGTTCACAGTCCGATCTCAGTCTCAATCTGTCAAAAAATACTTCTAATTTCCCAACATTTTGACAATTTTTTGACATTTGGTTGGCACCGAGAGATGAGACTGCGACTAGATTTTGATCGTTTTAAATTACGAGAATGGGCCTTCAGATATTGTTGCCGACCTGTCCATATCAGTCATATATTTATTCTCGCAACTGAAATCGATATAAAAATCTTTAGGTAGTAGTAGGTATAAGTACCAACTACTACCTAAAGATTTTTACATCGATTTGTATGTGATTTTCAGTTGAAGGCTAAGGCCTTCATTCGTTAATGTCGGTACCAACAGCAAAAGCTGGTACAGTACCTACAATGGTGATTTCATCAGCAAGCTATTTTGTATTGTTTGCCTCCGTTTCTGTCTATTTAATGGTTTTGCAGTATTATCCTTATGAATTCATTATTTTTACAAACTCAAGTGTAGCAAATTCAGGTTTTGAATTCCTTTCTTTTAAATAAGTTTAAAGTAAAATTAGAAAAATTAAGCATTTATAAAAAGTTTTGGATACGAATGAAAACACTGTTTACCTGTCTAGACAGAAATACATAAATCCTAGGAGTCTTCGGTCAGCTGGACCCGGTCGCTTCCCGCGGGTCCAGTTGACTACATCATTTATTTTACATCATTTTGTAGCTAAATTAAAATGATAATTCCACCACTTAAGACTACATGACCCCATAAATATATACAAGAAAAAAGAACAAAATACTTCTCCGGTCGAAGTAATACCTCAGTCAACGCAACGACTTCAGTCAAAGTAACGACTTTAGTCAAAGTAATGACTTTACTCAAAGTAACGACTTTACTCAAAGTAACGACTTTAGTCAAAGTAACGACTTTAGTCAAAGTAACGACTTTACTCAAAGTAACGACTTTACTCAAAGTAACGACTACTCAAAGTAACGATTTTAGTCAAAGTAACGACTTTACTCAAAGTAACGACTGCAGTCAAAGTAACGCGGTAGGTACTATACTTACTATGCGTAGAAAAATGTAACATTTTTCCGATGGTACTTTTAAAGTGTTTGGTAGTTGCAGATGAGTAAACTCATTTCACTGATACATAGGTAGAAACTAGATATATAAATCACACTATTCTTAGTTTGACAGATTCATCTCTACCTGGACATTATGCGTACCTTCCTGAAGAATTACTAATAAGACTTTAACAAAGAGATAGCAATAATAATAATAATAATAATGATTTTCCGCTATGGATCTACAATAATTAACACAGTAAGCGCCAATCTTATGCAGTGGCAAACTAACTACAAGACATAAATCTTCGATCTGCCGAGTCATTTCCAAACTACTTTTGTTGGGATCGGCTTCTAGTCTAACCGGATGCAGCTGAATACCAATACTTTACATGGTGCTATTGCCTATCTGACCTAAAAAACTCAGTTACAATACGATTCCCCCTGGTAAGACTGCCCGCTACAAGACTTCCCTACAATGTTCCCGCTAAGGCAGGCCTCTTCCCGCTGAGAGGAAGTGTGGGCTGTAACCTAACACGCGGGCTTTTTTTTCAGGTTGGAAAATCATCAAATGACCCCTCCCGCTCTGGGTGGAGCGGAAGAGAGTGTCAAACTCTTACTGACTAAAACCCACCCGTGTTTCTTCCTTAGCCCTTTATGTTCCGGGCCAGAAGTAACCCTTTCGGACAATCCCGCTGACCCGGCAGGCTTCGGCCCTAACGGGCCCCTTCAAATGATGCTGACATCTCTTTGCGCGCGTGGAACACGTCCGCGCCGTCCGGCACGGGCCTGGTTCTAATCGGACGGTGAGCTACCCATTACTAACACGCGGGCTTAGTGCGGGTTGGTAGATGTCATAAATGAAGATGTCAGAACATGCCGGTTTTTCTCACGATTTTCCGGTTTTCTTCACCATTTTAAGAGCAGTGCTGATGAAATAAATTAAACAAACTAAAGCACCTTTGAAATTTGAAGACTAAGGTCTTTAACCAGTGCGTCCTGCCTGTGATGACATATGGTGCCGAAACGTGGACACTGACGGTCGGGCTGGTCCACAAATTCAAGGTCGGTCAGCGCGCTATGGAGCGAGCTATGCTCGGAGTCTCTTTGAAGGATAAAATCAGAAATGAAATTGTCCGGAAAAGAATCGGAGTTACCGACATAGTTTGCAGAGTAAGCAAACTGAAGTGGCAGTGAGCTGGCCATGTTTGTCGAAGGACCGATGGCCGCTGGAGCAGACGAGTCCTTGAGTGGAGACCGCGTATCGGCAAGCGTAATGTGGGACGCCCCCCAGCTATATGGACGGGCGACCTAAAGAAAGTGACTGTGACGGACTGGATACGGAAAGCGGGGGGACAGGGTGTTGTGGCGCAGCCTGGGAGAGGCCTATGTCCAGCAGTGGACTGCAATAGACTGAGTTGATTGAAAGCACCTGTCCGGGTTCGAACCTACGACCTACAGCTTGTAAATCGCGGCCGGTACCACTGGGCCACCACTGCTCGCACAAGACGTAGATAATCTTCATAAAATTTTATCTAGGCAATCTAACTAAAAATAATATAGTTATTCTTATTCCTTTTCCATAACGGTAGCTCTCATATATAGCAACATACAAGACAATAGACGATTAAATAAAAATAGGTGTCCGTTTATGTGGTTGTGTACTGAGAAACAATATTTACTGAGTGGAAAAGCGCCTTTAATATATAAACGGGCAATCGAAACATAGCCGCCGCTCACAACTTATAACTCGTTTTTTTTTCTAAAGATCAATATAATAATATCTAGAATAGACGACGAGAGAGACGACTTGAAGATCTTATTTGCATTGTGTTATCAACCGTAATACGGCTTCGACCTGAGTTCCCAACTTACTTTGACATTTATTTCCCCCCCCCCCCCCCATCTTTTCAATGTTATTTTTGAATTTCTTTACAGTGTTGCCTTTTTCCAAGAAGTTGCAAACCAACTTCGTTTATTACTTCTGTCGATTATGATATTCAGTAGTAGAATTTTCAACCTTTTAGTGAGAGGCCCTTTATATTGATACCACCACGTGTATCTAAGGTATATATGCTCAGGTCTGCAGCTGTGCAGGACAAGGCACAGGTTCAGTCACTCGTGAAGTCGAAGTGGTGATGATGTCAGATAACCTTCCCCAAAATGTGAATAGCATAAGGTAAGACGACAGACGACTGACGTTCGTAGCGGTACACTGGAGAACTCGACAGTCTATGAACGGATGTTATCAATAGGTATAAATAAACATTTACTATCTTCCTTGTTTCTATTTTAGCACTTATATCGAGATTCAATTATATAGTCAAGAATAAATTATATTATAGATTCCATTTAATATTCTCAAGATCCACGGGGAAACATAATTTCCTTACGATTAGAACCTAATTTGTCATGTGTTTCCTCAATAAATTATATATTTTATGATTGTATGAGAAAACACGTGTTATGCTGTGATTGTAATATTCAAAGGCGTCACTATCTCCCTACTAGGTACACACGGCCACACATCGAGCTATCCATTTACAGTTTTAGCTGACCTCGCTTTGTGTAGGTGTTTCGTACAATCAGAAGTCAGCCTATACTGGTTATGTATAGCTTCATGTGTAGCCGTGCGTACATACCTATTTAGTATGTAAAAGACACAACCTTATCAAGTAGAAATTAGCCGTGTGTGGGCCTCGGCGGTTTGGACCATATCCTTTTTTGATGTGGCCAGCAAAAAAGACTTACTAATAATAATTTAATTTATTATATAGGTACAATATTTTTCCCTCTTAAGAGGACTACATGCCCTAAAGCGCGGTCACTGTCGGACTGCATAGAAAAGAAAGTGAAGCGCGATGACACAACGCTGCTAATTTATTGCAAAATATGAAGAAGCAATTATCTATTTATAAAAAATCTATTGTTTGGACTAAAAAATTAAAACACTAGTGCTTTAGTATGTTGCTTGTAGAATAATCTGAAACAAAATCAGAATGATTGTATGTATATTAGTATGGTTTTTATTGTAAAAAGAAAGTTTTGAGAGGTATTTTCACAATTTTTTTCTACCGTATCAAATTAGTTGTATTATGTTTTCAACACACTATCTGCCTAGCAAATATCCTTAAATATATCATATATTTTTCTGATTTTGTTTACTGCGTCTTCTTAAACTTGCGGTTTTTTTGCGTTTAGGTCCTGTAAGCCCCTTAAGCAAAAACAAAGAATAGGTAACTAATTAATTGTATAAATTATTGTTTATGTTTACCCTCCCCTACTTTGCACGATTTTTACGACTTTTCATAACAAAGAGATTGCTTTTTAATTTTTTTTTATTTGCTTTATTTTTTATTGTTTTTTTTTTTGTAAATTTAATATTAAAGTATTATACACATACCTACATAATATAAGAGGAGGGGCCCATGGCTAAATCCGTACAGGTCGATCAATGCCGTCCCATCTGTATATAAAAGCTAAGGAAGAGAGAGTGCAGCGGTGTCTGCGCACACAGTTGTGCTCTATAATATATCTAGTCCCATCTGAGATTGGTCGCGATGGCCTTAATTCCGTCTGGAGTACTATTAGGATTATTAATAATAATAACAATCCTAATAGTCCGCAGCATTGACTTACCAATACTGATGTATCGGTAAGTCAGTCATTGACTTACCAATACTGATGTATCGGTAAGTCAGTCATTGACTTACCAATACTGATGTATCGGTAAGTCAGTCATTGACTTATCAATACTGATGTATCGGTAAGTCAGTCATTGACTTACCAATACTGATTTATTGGTAAGTCAATGCTGACTCCTTGGTCAAGTGGTTGTAAATGTGACGGCTAGGTATGATGTCCTGCGGGGTGATTGCGTAGCACACTAACAGTAGCAATGGATTTAATTTTGACAATTCAACCACCATTCATGGCGTTATTTACGTCGTTGAGCAGACAATTTTTTCGAATCTATGAAGAATGGGTTAGCAATATCCTTCAAAATGATCCAGATTGTGATAGAAAATGTGTTACGCAACTATGGTGCTGGTTTCGATCCCGTTTTTTTTAAGTTTCTCTATGAGGACATTCTCAGTTACAAACCGTAAGAGTTTCGAATTGGACCTGGTTAATAATAATAGAAATATATGCTAGTTTGATATAACATGTGACTTATAAACACAAATGGCATAGAGGCTGTTAAGTTGTATATAAATTTGCCTTTACTATGGATTCATCCTGGATCCCTGGTATACTTGAACCTTTGCGTAGAAAGGAACATACAAATTTTGCTTAGGTTTTCTCATTACAGGCAAACTACTTACATGTTGTGCGTTGTTCTAAGATAACTGCCACACGTGTAGGGACATACTTTAGTTTTGCTGCAACAACAAGATACGGTACTGCCAACATTCCTGAGCGGATAATGGAATAACAGGACGTAGCAGTGCAGATATCATATTTAAAGGCATTCTAGAATTTCTATTCTGGAATGCCTTTAAATATGATATCTATAACTAATACTCTATATTCTAGGTACAAAAGCTTAGAAACAAACCAAAAAAACTTGCAAAAATCATCATTTTGATTGGCCATGAGGCGGTTGACTTTGTGTATATTATTTCATCACCAATGCTCTCAAAACGGCGAAGGAAAACATCGTGAGGAGACCGGCATGTTCTAGGACCAAAAAATCGAAGACATGTGACATCTATCATCCCGCACCCACACTGGGCCCGCGTGGTGGATTACGGCCCACACCCTCTCACTGAGAGGAAGCCTGTGTCCCACCAATGCGAACATCATAGGCTGATTACGCTAAGCTATGCTATGACATTAAGATGTTAACCCTTTTTTTTTGTTTCCGGGGTGGAAAATCCTCATGGATGTCCGCCGCCCTGGGGCGGGCGGCCGGGTCTGTCAGACTCTTACTGACTAAAAACCACTCCGGTGTTCCATCTCACACCTACGCCGGGGGGGTCGCGGGAACGTACGATCCTTCCGCAACCCCCGACTGGTCACCGCCTCTGCGGGCCTCATCTGGTCAGGGGGGGAGTGAGGTGTTTTACTCCCCCCGCGACGTTTAAGAGGGGCGCGCGTGGAACACTACGCGCCGCCACCTCGGGTCCTGATGTGTGGGGGCCGACGGACGTTGTCCGCCCTCCGCCGACGCCCGGTGCGCCTGCTGCGGGCCGGGTGAGTGGACGAGATAAGATGTTAACACTGAGTTAACCATTGAAAGCACTGGACTTAATCCTGGGCCTGTTTAAGTGTCCCTATAGGCATTGTTTACTATAACTAAAAAAGGCACTGCGGTGCTATTCTGTAAAAAGATCACCGTGATAACTTAGGTGAAGTGAGCTTAAAGTGAGTTGTCATTCCACCTGATGCTAGGGATTGACACTACTTAATTGACAGCTCACTTTATGCTCACTTCACCTAAGTTCTCACGGTGAAATTTTTACAGAATAGCATTACTGTATCCACCTACTCTGCTTAGGTAATTTAACTTCTCCAAGGGTGGTGAAACAGAAGATTTCAAATCGCCTATACAAAATACCTACAAAATGTTGTGGTTTGTCTTAAATGGCTATCGAAACACGCGTCATCCTGGTTGACCAATCAGAGTGTTTCATGGAAGGAAATATTATAATAATGTTATTGCTAAAAGCTTAAGAATTCCGGGTCGTAAGTCAAAACAATACTTTATAAAATAAAACACAAATAACCCGAAAGATTGAAATGCCAGCAGATATTTAGACGTTTCCCTTGACCGTTCTGCCTTTATAACTCTTTTCACACATTCACCTATGTATCTTTATAGCGATGGTACGTGACAGCCAAACATATTAGCAAGGTATTTTAATACACGAAAGGATTTGCAACAAGTGTGAGTAATTTAAGTGGCATTTTAATGCGTATTTCATTATGTTGTTACTGCTGGAACCCCTTTTAATCTTTATCGTATTTGAGGTCCGTGCTTTTATCCCTTTTATTCATCACCACCAAAAATTCAGTATTATGATTGTGTTATTGAAGCTCGGAGTGATGAAAGACCATAGTTTAGTACTGGGTACAGCAGGGACGTATACAAGAATCAGCTTCCCTAGGCATCAAAGGAGAGGTTAGGTAGGACGCCGACTGGCTAGTTGGAAAGGTGACCTGAAAAGTGGACACAGTCTGGTTCAGAAGACGAAGAGAGATCCTTGGAAGAGGCCAATGTCGAGCAGTGGACTGCGATAAGCGGCGATGATCGTGTAACCGTTACGTACAAACAAGCCAACTGTTAGTTAGTAGCAAGCTGCAATAATTCACTTAAAGGCTCGTACACATAGGCGCGACGCGACACGCGACCAAAGGCAGCGCAAGTCGCGCAACGAGCGGTGCCATTAGGTCGCGCGCGATTCGCGTCGCGCGTCGCGCCCGTTTGTAGGAGCCTTAAGTCTCGCTCGGCTCGCCCAGTGAGAGAGGGTGTAAAATGAAACAATGATTATTTAAAATGGGCGTTCTCTCAGTTTGTTCCAATTTTACCCCTTCTGAGCCTCATCGAATTGCATCCCGCAATCATGTTTTCAAACGTAAATTTGCAAAACGTAACAGCTTTTCCCCATACAGTTTAGCAATATTATGGGCAATTAGCTTAGTCGGCAATATTACGGCGGCGAGCTGCAATAGAGCAGTGGTGCAGTGATAACGACTGCGACTTACGAGTTGTAGAACGTACGTTCGAATCCAGACAGGCGCTTTACTTTGTGTAAACTATTTCATCACCACTGCTCTTAAAACGGTGAAGGAAAACATCGTGAGGGAACCGGCATGTCCTTGAAGCAAAAATTCAAAAATATGTGACATCTACCAACCCGCACTGGGCCCGCGTGGTGGCCCTCTCACCAAGAGGAGGCTGTAAGCTGCAATACGCTGCTGTATCGTACGCTGAACATCCTAATTACTGTTTGAGGCACAAATCACGTCAGCGGGATTGTCCGGTACCGCTGGCCCGGAACATAAAGGGCTAAGGAAGGAACTCGGGTGGGTTTTAGTCAGTAAGAGTCTGACACTCCCTTCCGCTCCACCCAGAGCGGAAGGGGTCATTTGATGATTTCCCATCCTGAAAAAAAAGGTACAATTCACAGTGCAGTCTACCCCGAATCGCATATAAATGAACTTGACAATCAACTACAATGACACTCGTGCCGGTCACGTGTCCCATTCACCATACAAACTACGTAAGTGAAGCTAATTCAACGGACATTCATTATGTTCTAACTACGTCAAAAACGTGCGAATTATAGACCTGTGACATAATGTGGGAACGCTACGCTTATACGAGTAGTTGCACATAGCTTAGCAAATATTTATCATCGCTCCCTGCCTGCACTGTCATATACCCAAACAGGAATCTAGACTTTAAAAGTTAATGGTTAAGGGCTTGAGTACCTTGTATAATGACGATGGAGGACATAAAACTGATTATACATTAAATTAATGCCTATATATGTTTGTTAGACAAGGCTAGCTAGATGATAGACTAATGAGGCTTATTAGTATATTTACAGTTCCGAAGTTGCGTTTCCTGCTCAGCATTATGCTTTTCATTATGTTGGATTCTACCATAACATTGCTGAGGAAAAAATAAATGTGCACTACAATGTCATTCAATTATAATTCTATGGTTGCATTTTGATGTGACAGTCTAAGTACAGACTACCGCATCATAGGAAGGCCTAATGAGGTTCATGAGGTAAACAGATAAGACGAGTCCTTGTTCATCCGTTGTTTGATGATGATTAGTACGTAGGTACACCGGTAGTCTAAGCAGATATTTTTTTCTACCCTTTTGTAATTCGGCATTATAAAACTACACATAACTTCACGCCTGTATTTCCCGAAGGGTTAGAGCAGAGATGTGTATCTACAGTACGTCCACATTTAGCCAATTATGTTTAATTTCCATATAATAGGGCCTATTGCTATCAACCGGGTACATCTCCACAGCCCAGGCTGCTACTAAGAAATTCCAGATGGAAAAACCCAATAATGCTTTGAATCTAATGATCTTTGAATCTAACCCAGGACCTTGTAGCCAGCAGTAGTATTTGCGACAGCTAGACCAAAGACATTTAATAAAAACCTGGCCAAGTGCGAGACGGACTCGCACACGAAGGGTACCGTACCACAAGGCAAAAACGCCGGTTTAAAAAAAAAACACGTTTGTTGTATGGGAGGCCCCTTAAGTATTTATTTTAATCTATTCTTAGTATTTGTAGTTATAGCGGCAACAGAAATACATCATTTGTGAAAATTTCAATTGTCTAGCTGTCACGGTTCATGAGATACAGCCTGGTGACAGACGGACAGACGAACAGTGGAGTCTTAGTAAAAGGGTCCCATTTTTACCCTTTGGGTACGAACCCTAAAAACTAGTTTTAATCAATACTGTCAGCCATGATACCACCCATGGCCAACTCAAAGATGGAACAACCTCCGACACATGAAATATCAGCTATAGGTTAAAAACACAAACAATAATTTAGACCATTGCGGTCTGGTAGTGTCACCAGGGATCCTCCTAGTAGGTATAGAGGATATCGCTTTTTTCACAAAATAATAGCTCTTTATAAGCACTGAAATAACTCTGAAAAGCAATTTTTTGAAATTTTGGTTGCCAACATGAGATTTATGGATTTAAATTAAATAAACACATAAGTAGGTAGTTTGATAACTGGAAAATCACATGGGAAATCAATCAAATCTTATCAGCTCGTAAAATTAAAACTTCCTTTTACATATTTAGTCGATTAATAGATTGATAGTTTTATTTCACACTAACCTTCACAGGCTGCTCTCGACAACGATGAAGGAAAACATCGTGAGGAAACCGGCATGTCTTAGAACCAAAAATTCGAAGACATGTGACATCTGCCAATCTGCACTGAGCCCGCGTGGTGGATTACCGCCCACTCACACTCACCGAGAGGTGGCCTGTGTCCTATTAGCATGAACATTATAGGCTGGTTTTGCGTATGCTACACAGGAAGGTACAGACGCCAGCACATCAAGCTACCCGAAACTGTCAAATTTTCCCAATCAACTTTGAACCTTATACTTTAGCGATAAAGTTGAAAATCTATTAAAGAAATTTGACAGATTGTAGTACCTAACTTGATGTGCTGGCGTCTGTACCTACTCTGAACTTAATGAAATCATTTAAAATGTATTTTTTTGACACTGAAGAGGAAACGCGGTCACGTGATCGTTGGCGTTCATTCCATAATAACGTGTTCCTCTGTTTTCTCCCTTGTTAATGATACTAGTCCAAATATCTTTGTAAGATATAATGTACATCTCCACCACTGGTATGTCCCTTAATTTTGGCGTAATTATATTAACATTAGAAAAAAGGATACGCCAAAAAACGAAACACGGTAGTGTCAGTGAAATACGTTATTATTACGTTAGTATGGAATGAACTTCACAACCACGTGTCCGCGCTTTATCTTCAAGATGAGAGAGAAACAAACAATAACGATTTAAGTGTCAAACTAACATCGCTAATTTTTTTTTAATTTCTCTGCAATCTAACAATATGATTCGTTGACGATTGTAATTTATCCATTTAGCATTTATACTATTCTTTGTATAATATAACAATGGGCAATAAAGCCTAATATGGCGTGAAATGACAGTAAGTATGCGATTCGGACACCCGGAGTTATAGTTACCAAACTGTATAGAGGAATCAATTGCAGATATAAAAATTGAAATTAGCAGATTGGCAATACATCGAATTGTAAGAAAATTAATTGATAACAGGAAAATTTTAAATGTAAAGTATCTCTTTTTAGGAGCTGCTCTGTTTAGTTAGTATTTGATACTATTACTTTGTATTAAAAAGTAGATGTACCTACTTCATCTTCGTCCATGTCGTAAAAACATTCATTGAATAAAAACTGTGAAGTCACGTACAGCAATATCTTAATCTGCAGTGGCTCTAGACTGCTACCGGAAAACATCCACATTCCTTATTGTGTGCAAATCCAGCGCACACGCATCTATCTGCCGCTAATCTCGTTTCAGTAAAGGCAAAATAATTGTTAGTAATTAGTCACGTCATGCAAACAAAACGACATAAGCGCCAATGCGACTCATCTTTCATATTATATCTTGTAACAATGTCAATAGGGTTAGTTATGATTCACAGCATGACGCACCCAGTCATTACGTTTCCACTGATTATATCAATTCCTAAAAGCCCTATTTGGGTTCGTAAATTTCCACTTACAAAAATTGCGTAATATTTTTTATGACCTGACTAATGATTGGTAGGTTAGTTAAATAAACAAACAACCTAGTCTAGTGATTTTAATGACTGTAGGTACTGCATTTATGAGGTGTTTATATGTTCGTCTAGCTAGTCCATATGAATGAACACGTGAGGTATATTTAGAACTGAAACATACACCTAAATATAATTTGTCGCATGTTATGTGACATCAATAAGTAGATAGCAACAGGAAAAATGCAGGTTCAATTATCAAGCTGAGCTCTGCTTAGCTAGTCAAACGCGGTATTTATCTGGCTTGCCCCTTGGGCTGGCTAGCCACTTGTCTTCACCATCTAAATCGAACTGCATTTTTTTAGAACAGCATCACGAAAACCAACTGATGGGATTTTTGAGACACATATTGGGACATCGGGAAACGACATGGAATTCCTGTAGTTGTTACATATAATATTATACGTATTTGTCTGTAACTTCGTACCTAAATAAAAGAAATAAAACTCCTTCAGACCGTATTTCGGCCACGGCGGCCAATCTCAACAGAGGCCTTTGGAGCGGGAGCTATTATAGTGCACATCAAGACGTGTTCGCGTAGACACAGGTGCACTCCCTCTTTCCTCACTCTCATAGACCGATAGGATGGCAATCCGACACGACCGGAGAGAGATCAGGCGCAGGACCAACGGCTTAACGTGCTTTCCGAGACACAGGGGTATCCCATTTTTTTTATCGTTTAGTAATGGTCATGCATTCTGCACTACCACGGGGAAATTGTGCAGTTATGTGGGACTCTAACCCACTAAAACTCAATGGTGTCCTCCTCTGCCGCTTACGGCGGGAACACGGGCACCTCGCAGCAAACATATCGTGTTTGGGCTCATTCAATTGGTCTCGATGAGTAGTTAACTTTAGAGATGGTGAACAGGATAACATAGTCTGATGATGGAGTAGGAAGGTGGACACAGGAACTCGGCCTTATAAATCGTAAACCAACTGAGTTTGAACCCGTTGGATTGGTCTAGATGAGTAGTTAGACAGAGAGTGAAAATGATCTGATGATGTAGCAAGAACGTATTGAATCAGAGAATGTCACGTCTTTGAAAGAATCGTAGACCCATACTTCCACTCATTCAAAAAAAGAAACTTCTGGATTTTTTTGTTATAATCAATAGTTTGATTATATTAAGCAATGATACAAATAATATGAAATACCAAAATTGTTGTTTTTCAAAAATTTGCTTGGTAAGGTAGGTGCAGTGGTGGCCGAGTGGTAGCGGGCGGCCCCAAATCACGAGTTGTAGATCCTGCGTTCGAACCCAGACAGGAGCTTTACTTTGTGTAAATAATTTTATTCTGCTAATAATAATAATTTTTATTTTTTATTTTAAAAATAATAATAATAATTTATTTTTCAGAAAAATAAACATATTTAAGGTTCACAAAAACAATTTTCCAACTAAAAATTATTGATATTTCCAGACATTTTCATGATATTTTGATGAGATTTCATGATATTTCCAGACTTATTGTTGCACAATAAATCTGGATATATCATGTAGTTGCTCATGTTATTTTTATTTTGTACCTAATTCTTATCAATTTCATGAAAAATCATATTGAAGTTAGGTTATTTTGGTTACTTCCGCTTCTTAAAATGGTAAAGGAAACATATAGTGAGGCAGCAATGTCCTAGAACCAAACATTCTAAGAAATGCAACATCACCACCAGCTCGGTAGATTACAGACCCTTCTCGAAAAAAGGATGCCTCCGTCAACTTAATAGGCTGATATGCAACATGTGTTGATCGACGGCTTTTTAATTCGCTATTTAATAACTCGTTCGTAGATATAATATTCAGTTGAAATCCATTCAGTCAGAACGAAGTACGATCACATTCTTTTCTTTTTCAGCTTCGTTGGATTCGGGAGGCATAAAGTTGATATTATTGTCCCCGTTGTTGCGACTCATCGAAGGTACAGCTTACCTACTTTCCAATAACCTAGAAATAATCATGAAATAATGGTACAAAGGGAAACCCCATAAAACAAGTAAAGGAAAACGCATTTCAGGAATGTAATCAGTCATACATTTACAATGCGGTCAATAACAGGTTTCGTTATTATTTAGATTTATGCCTGAAAGACAACCTTCTAGGTACGGACTTAAACACATTATCGTGAAATAGCGAGAGTAACTTGCATTCCAATTATTTTATCGTGTGGAAATCATAGCGCATGCTCCCGGTATCGGCAACCGCAGTGAGTGTAGATGCGGAGGTAAAGAACATGTAAGTCAACAACATAATCAACTCGGCTTATCCCAGTCAACTACCTCAACTCATCCTCTTAAATTGTGCCACAAAACCTGGTTTCTGCCTTCCAGACCCAGTCGGTCCCAACTGTCCTTTTAAAGGTCATTGGTCCATCTTGCTGAGGTTTGTCCTACGCTACCCTTGCCCATTCGCGGTCTCAACCGAGTGCAGTGTAAACTTGGTAGAAGCCTATGTTCAGCTGTGGCCTACGAAAGGACAGATTGTTTAATACGGACATCACATTATTGTAAGTGAAGAAACCGACATGTCCTAGAACCAAAAATTCGAAGACATGTGCCATCTACCAACCCGCACTGGGCCCGCGTGGTGGATTATTTTTTGAGTTGTTGAGGCACTTGCGAATGCTATATAGGAAAAAAAACAGTGCGCAAACTGAAACCATGAATTCACTATCTGATTCTAGACTAGTGTAGAAATTTTTCGCCGGTTATAAAAAAAATCTGCTGTTTCATAGAAAAGTGCAATATTTACGCGGTCAAAATGTATGGGACAACTAATTTTTTTTTATAACCGACTTATATCTACGCTCTAGTTTAAGTCAATAATCATATGCTGAATTCATGGTTATTAATGCACACTGGTTTTTTTTTCTGTTTGCATCGTGTATTTTACCTTAATGCAGAAGTAATACGTACCGTGGCAAGCACCATTATGAACAGGTAGGTACACACTTGGTCTATTAAATCCAGCTTTGATCCAACTTTATCTGGATCAGATACCTATACTTATCATGTCATATTGCGTGTCAAACTGACTCTGTTGCAGATCATCATAGTCGTCGTCACGCCAATCTTAATTATAGGGTTTATTTAGCATCCGATCAGTCGATCACGCCCTTGCTTAAGGTGAAAGCGTCAGGGTAGCCCGCCAAATTCAAATTTTCTTACGTTTTCTGCAATTTACAGGTCAGTATCAGCAGTGCGATTCTGTAACCATCTCACCGTGAAAACTTAGGTGAAGTGAGCGTGGAGTGAGCTGTCAATAGTGTCAATTCCTAGCAATAACAAACTCACTTCACCTAAGTTTTCACGGTGAGATTTTTACAGAATCGACCGGCTGATTGTGTGTTGAGGTGATGATGTAGATGATAAAGAAAGAAAAGAAATAAAGAAAAAGAATTTACTGCGACTCGCACAGGAAGATCACAAACTAAACTAAACAAAGTCAAAAATAAAGAACCAACATATATAAAAAAGTAACAAAAAGAAAAATGAAACAGAAAGTCTTAAACGAGGCCAAAAGGTTCCTATCTCAGCATGATGCTGCGCAATTTAAAAAATAAATGTCGCAGCGCTGGAATTCTGAAAGGGCCCGCTGTGATGTCACGGGCAGTGATGATGATGATAGTTGTATTGCCAAGCCATTTTAATTTCGCGGAGTAACCCTGGCGCTTACGTCTTAAGAGCGTTTACGAAGTACAACATTTCATACAAACTTTCAAGCCTTTGTTTTTCGAAAAGAATGAACCGATTCTAATGAAACTTCACACGCATAAGCAGAAACAAAGGTCTAAAAGTAAGTTAACGGTTAGTTAGGTCTGCTCTATAGACTCATAAGTCCTTGAAAACGACCTTCACTGCTTTAATGCAAAACGTACTAAAGACGCGATTGGAACAAGGGCTCCAAGATCATTGCAAGAGGCCTACAATGTACTTCCCAATAAAGCAAAATCTGGTGGTACCAGATTTACTATCGGTACATCGAAAATGCACCTATCCTTCTGCAGCGAGGTGTGAGGCACGGAATCGTTATCTCTCCAAAACTCTTCACGTCTGGACTGGAGGATATCTTTAAGGTTCTAGAAATAATTGTCTTTAAATTACATGCACAACATTACAGAATTGAATCCATAGACGTTGTACAGAGCAACATCAATGAAGAGTACATCACACACCTTCGGTTTGCCGACGATATAGTAGTCATGGCTGAGGCTATGGTTAACCTCAGTACAATCCTTGATGGCCTCAGTAGAGCTTCCGAAAGAGAGGGTTTCAAAATAAACATTGACAAAACAATGGTCCTGTCAAATGCCCATGTGACACCCACTCTCATGAAGATCGGAGACTCTACACTCGTAGTTCTAGACGATTATAATAACTAGGAAAAACAGTCCAGTTACCTACTTGGTTGGACCTACGTCCAACTTCGAGAAAGATGTTAATCGTTGAATCTGACTCGGCTGGGCGCCGTTAGGGAAGCTAAGCAATGTCGCACATAACGCTGTGTCTCTAGACGAGATTCTATGACCAGTGAGTGTTGCCAGTGATGACTTGTGGCACTGAAATGTATACTACTCTCTCACAATGGGTATTAGAAGGCTGAGTCACCCAAAGGCCGATGAATGAAATGTGTCAAGAGATACGTAGGAGAACCAAGGTAACCGACATAGTCATAACAAATTGCCAGTGGACAGGGCACATTACGAACAGAACGGATGGCCGAATAGGCATCTCCTGGGCTTGCTCGTTCCATCTTAGACCTCATCCATCGCTTTCCATCAGGCAAAATCAAGGTCTAGAGCTGACCCATTTTAAAATATAAAAAAGTGTATACCGAGACACATGCTCAGATGTGTAGGTTCCTATTTTTTTATAAGTAGGTTAGTTGTATAGGTACCTGTCAGTTATCATCATTAATACTAGTCACCACACGACAGCAATAAATCACTCGACCAGATAACAATAAAACGATGACGTCAAATAAATCCTTTGATTGTTCTACATTGACTCGGAGAAAAATTATTTAGCTTTTCCTTTGTAATCCATATCTTTTGAAAAGGAATTAACGCCAGGAAATAATTTCTATGCGAACGCGTCATCTATATAAATATCTATTATTGTTTATCGATTTGTTAGGGCCGTTTCCTGTTTAATCTTCTACGATGTTGGCAATACTAAGGTATATGCCTAGACGTAGTACTAGACATTTATTGTTTCAATTAAATTAAGTAGGAACTTGACTATGTAATGGGGATGCAGTAATAAAAGTCATATCCATAAGGATATTACTTTTATGACTGCTTTTATTACTGCTGTATATAAATACAAGTGGCAATAGGTAGGTACACCTACATAGTAGTAGCCAGTAAGTATAGAAGCTATATACGTAGACTAAGTACCACCCCGTGTCACACTTTGTACAGTTTCTATATTTATATCTGTAATTTATATGGTGTACATCAGGGGTGGCCAACCGGTCGACCGCGATCGACTGGTCGATCGCGACTATTAATTCAGTCGATCGTGGTAAGGACAAAAATATAAATTGTACGTAGAATAGAGTGCGCAACGTACCTAATCACTAACTGCTGCACCCATCATCTTGTATCATTTTTCAATCGCCGTTCCGTCACGTTATTTATCCTCTCTTCAATGCAGTTTAGCTCTCTTTTGTTTTCGGTGCGCGATAACAATAAGCGGGAAGTGTATGGGTCGCGGGAGTAGGGCGCGGGTGGTTGTCAATCCGTCAGTCAGTTGACGACAGAGTAGCGGAGTTACGAGTGGTTAAGAGTTATATTTTCCCTCTTAATAAAATAAAAAATACTACATATGTAATTGTGTACTGAACGATGCTGTTTCATTTAAGATTTCAAGAAGTATGTAATTGGTAGATCGCCCAGGGTGTCGTCAGTGAACAGTAGATCTTGGACTTGGGTATAACCAAGTTGGCCACCTCTGGTGTACATAATATAAAGAGTATTCTATTCTATTCTAAGTAAGTTTCAATCAATCAACTCAGACTATCGCAGTCCATTGCTAGACATAGGACTCTCCCAGGCTGCGTTACAACACCCTGTCCTCCGCCTTCCGCATCCAGTTCCGTCCCAGCCACATTCTTTAAGTCGTCCGTCCATCTAGCTGGGGGCCGTCCCACACTACGCTTGCCGATACACGGTCTCCACTCCAGGACTCATCTGCTCCACCGGCTAACGGTCCGTCGACAACCCAGCCCACTGCCACTTCAGTTTGCTTACTCTGCAAGCTACCTATAATATCGGTAACTTCATTTCAACAATAATTTCATTCCTGATTTTGTCCTTCAAAGAGACTCCGAGCATAGCTCGCACAGAACAGCAGCACAAACGGAACATAAACAAAGTTTTACATTTATATTTAAATTTTATAAAAATTGTTTCAATTTAGTTTTCACTTATTCGTTATTTTGTTTCGATGTAACTTCATTTCGTAGTCTCGATGAGGCTAACTAGCTCAACTGAAGCCAATTTCAATTTTTATATTATTTTATTTAAAAAATTATCAAAATGTCCAATGCCAATATTACCTTTAAACGGAAATCATACCAAGTGTTATTTTATATTTAAATATTTTGTTTTAGTTTTTCCTTAATTAGTTAATCTAATTGTTTGTACATTTAGTCTTGTAGTCTCGATGAAATTAACTAGCTCAAAGCCAATTTCAACTTTAATTTTACTTATTTTGTTTAAAATTATCAAAAAGTTGTATCTACGTAATGGTTTTTTTTTTATTATTTGAAATGGGTTTGCTCTTGACTCTAGTCTAGGTCAGAGATGACAGTGACAAAGTCTACGATGGAGTGAGCTCACCCAGAAGAAGCCTGTTCACTCAATGGTGCCCAAGATACAGGCTGTGCCTAGTTAGGGACCAACCATACCTCTATATTGTAATTTTGAAATAAACGATTTTAACTTTACTTTATAAATCTTTATTTATTTCAATAGTACATTATGATATAAGTGCGGTAAGTTGAAAATTACAGCCGAGGCGATATTGCTTGCCCGAGCCGTAGGCGAGGGCTAAAAGAAAGCAGAGGCTGTAATTTTCAAAGCGCACGTATGTCATACGACGTTTTATAACATATTTGCGAGGAAATAAATAAAACTCGGACTGAATTTGCATATTTGCTTGTTTTCCATATGATGAAATTTTGATACGCTTGTAAGTATCTATCGGTTGATTTTTCGGGCAAGAGGCTTAGAGTAGCCTTTTTCGCTGCCTCTGAGACTTCTGGCGGTGTGGAATTAATAAATTCATCATTACTTGACGACATTTTCAAATAAAAAAAGTACAGCGAAAAGAAAAAGCGCGCGGAATAATTTTTACTTCTTAACAGATAAGCGATGCGCGCGCGTTCGCGCTTTTTTTTTTCAGGCATAGGCACAAAACAGCCAGTATTATTAATAAAGTAAATTAATATTTTTGTTTTTGTTACAGATATTAATGGTTGTAATTTATTGTCAAAATTAATTAAATTAAAGAATTAAATGTTTATTTATTATATTTTATCTCCCAAAGTTAATTTTATTCATAAAATGTTGACATCTTTTCTGATATAAAAACTCTTTGCTAAGATTTAAAAAAGTACCGTTAGTTTTGACGGAGCATCTTGATAACCGTGCGATTTACTTTACATTACCGCACTAGTGCGTAATAAGATACATTACGATACTGAAATTGGTGAAATAAGAGACCCTTTACGAGCAAATATGTTATAAAATCATATTACAGGCTTTGGTTCATAAAATGCACATTCTTAGTTACAGAAAGGTGTTTGAGGAGGAGGGTCATGGGTTACAGATCACCCGGGTCTCTTAGATATGACATATACTTATGTTAATTCACAAAACAGAGTCAAGATATTATTTAATAAAAGTCTGAAATTGCAATTAAGTATAAACAGAACCTTCAAATATAATGTTTTTATTTTTAATTTTCGTTGATTTACATAATAGTGTAATGTATTGCGCATGACGAACGAATACACGATAATACCAATGGAAACAGCCCTAAAATAAATGCTTGGGCTGACTTTCAAAATTAAATAAGGTCAACTTGAAAAAACTTTATTTTTATCAACAACAAAGTTACTTACATAATAATTCCTTTTTGTTATCGCACATTTGCTTGCAACATACGTGTAGTTGAATAGACAACTCAACTGAATCAAATAGGTATTATACAGGGTGGAACGTTATACCTATTTATAATTATTTAGGGTATTTTTCGTCCAGGGCTCGTTCGAATTGTCCACCCTGTACCTATGTACTTACCTATACTACTAGTATGTGCTGAACACTGAAACGTGGTCACTCACGATGGGCCTCATTGGGGCTATGGAAAGGGCTACAAATTTGGAATCCAGCCATACAATTATAAATACGTAAGTAACTCTGTCTACCTTTTCCCGGCTTAACAGCTGAACAACTTTCGAAAAAATTTGGCACAGAGGTAGGTCATAAACCGAGAAAGTAGAACCCATAATGCACAGACCTGGTGTACCTACCTACTGCCTTCACGGGCCTTTGGATGGCGGCAGAATGGACCCAGATCAGGTGTGGTAGCTGCCCTACCCTCGGTACACCCATGCTTTGTTCATCGCCTCTCGTCATTGCAGCAACCGTGTCCACCTGCTGTTACAACGTCCTGCCCACTGTGACTCAAGAAGTTTAATGGTTCACTTTGATTGTCATTCAGCAGATCACCAGTTGCTCCTGACTTTTGATGCTCAAGAGTACTTTTCTTCATAAGTACGTGGAGCCCTGATACAGCCAGAAGGCGTCGCGTC
This sequence comes from Luperina nickerlii, assembly GCA_963855955.1. NCBI lineage: Eukaryota > Metazoa > Arthropoda > Insecta > Lepidoptera > Noctuidae > Luperina > Luperina nickerlii. Next base: position 10,031,328 of record OY979662.1, read on the forward strand.
GCCCGTAGAAGATGGCGGAAATAGCTGGAGAAAACAAACGACGAGTGGTACACTTTAGCCCCGGATCGAAAGAGCTGGAACTCATGGGGAAAGTCCATTACCCAGCAATGAGATGATGCAGGCTAACAGTTACATAAGGACATAGTTATATGTCCTTAATGTAACTGTATAACTATCCTAACATCTACGGATTGCTAAATAAGTTAGGTCCCTTATTAGAAAAGGGGGTAATCAAATCATACAGACACACGCACCAGGGTAGATCACTTCCCAGTCTATCACTCCGCGGCCACGTGAGCAGCCTTTAGTTTTCATAATACTTCGCCGCTAGTGTTGTCAAAACGTGACAGTGGCGCAATCTAGTGTCAGAACTGTGCACACGTTTTTGAAGTGAAAACTTCTTTAGCGGCGCTGTGTACTTTTTTTGGAATGGGTAAAAACTTCTAAATTCGCGCCAGGTCACGTGACCCTGATCGAAAATTCGTAAGACGTAAAACGTCAGACGTAAAACGTAAGACGCGCGTTGTTGAGGACAGCGCCATCTATGCACATCGGGAAGAACTACGAGGGCCTCGCGTACTAACGTCAGACGTAAAACTTAAGACGCGCGTTGTTGAGGACAGCGCCATCTATGCACATCGGGAAGAACTACGAGGGCCTCGCGTACTAACTACGTAGTTCATCCAACAACGACGAGATGGCGCTGAACCACGGATATATAACTGTGTGCTTATTTGTAAATCTGAATAAATTCCTTTCACGAGAAGAATAAACCAGTCACTTTGGTCATCATACCTGATTTGCAAAAAACCCTATAAAATAAGGAACACACCTTAACACGCGTGTTTTGTTTATAAGACGATTCACAAAATACACTCGTAATTGTTCAAGTTTTCACTTCTGTCGGCACTACCGGAGTGCCAGTTTTTTTTTTAATTATTATTATCAACATTTCCACACGTTGCATGGGCTTGACTTAGTATTCTGGGTGATAAATCAAAATGTTACACACTATGCAAACACATTTTTTTATAAATATCATATATATTTGTATGTATATGTACCGTCAGCACAGAAAATCGAATCACACTTTTATATCATAATCCATTAAGAATGTTAAAAATAAATGAAATATACAAACTCTTTAGTTATTACTTAGAGGAAATGCCGATAAATTAAATTATTCGATACATTTTATATCGAATAATTTTGTTTCTATTTAGAAAATATAAAATTAAGTGTTAATCGACTTTCGTTGCTTTGACATCGTACAGAGTTCTTGAAAATGCAACCAGGCAAAAATTAGGGTTCCCTGACCACCGGGAACCCATTCCTAGATCTAACATATATATTCTAGTTCCGAGTACATAGGAATACTAGTAGGTAGTGTAGGTAACATTCTACACTAATAGAAATACTATCTATTACCTCATCATCATCTGCCTTTTGTCCAACTATGTTGGGGTCAGCTTCCAGTCCAACCGGATGCAGCTGAATACCAGTATTTTACATGGAGCGACTGCCTATCTGACCTCCACAACCCAGTTACTGGGTAATACGATACGCCTTGGTAAGACTGGTTATCAGACTTTCGGGCTACTGACGACCCGTAATGACTGACAAACACTATCACCTAATAAATAGAAAATAAAACACAAAATCTAACAACTTCATACTTTATTTTGCGGTAAGTATTCCTTAAGGCTTTTTAACATAAGAAACAATAGTATTTATAGTCAACAATCTAAACAGGATTCGCTCAATACATTAACAGCGACATTGCTTTTGGAAGTTTTCATAATAAAAGTCAAAGTGAAATTATTATTTTACAAAAATTGACCATAGAAAACAAAACAATACTAGTAGGTAATTCGACTAAAACAGGCGATTTATTGTTGCTCCTCACATTACATTGACCAAGCAAAATCAAACAAACTGTTCAACAATTAACTTTTACATCTAAGTAACATGTCAAAATCCAGAAAATTAATTATACAAGCTTTTTGTGCAAACGAAGTTTAGAGAAAGAAATTCTAAATTTGATTAGCGGCTAGTTTTGTGCGAAGAAATCGACAAGGTATATCCTGTTATAACAATCAATAAAAATTTAACAACACATTATAATATGCTGACATGGGCACGACAAATTTACGTCTTTCCAAATATCATTTTATATACTCAACTGCAATGTAATCTGCCTCTTTTAAGGAATAAACTATGAAAAACAGGGTCGCAGTATTTTCCTACAAGCATAGCCCATCATAAAACATTTAAATATGCAAACAAACATTACTCAAAATATATAATTTTTCTATAAATATATAATATGAATCTGGTTTCTAATTGTAATAAAAGGCAAGCTTGGTTAACAAACCGTAATATTATTGATATACATAAATATATAAAATAGGTAAATGTCCACTAAATATAATCTGTAGGTCAACTGTATCAACAGCTCCAAACAGCTTTAAGAAAAAACAGGCATTATTTGAATAATGTCTATATTTGATCAATTGAATAATATAACTTCTGTTAATCGAGTGCCACTGAAAATTTTGTCTAGACCAGTATCAAAAATATTGTATTTTATCTACTATCAAAAATACTTCTTTATATGGTGTCGCCGTGTCGTACAGACTTAGTATTGAGTAGCGCGCAGGGTTAATATCTTATCCCATGTGCGTGCGAGATCTTATCTGTTTGGTTAGGTTCCGCGAACAACGTTCGATTATATTGTTTTTTTCCACTCGTACATTTAAGTAATTATTATTATAGTTCTGAGTGAGTGAACTCTTCACCGACTTGTCACGACACAAACAACTATTGCTTAAAGCTGTAAGCCCACGACAAGTGGCGCATTTATATTGAACACTTCCATGATTTTGTTTTATTCGAGCTTATTTTTCCTCTCATACACAAAACTACTTACTGTCACACTGACTTGACTGACAGTTTTGTATAGAAGCGTACGACTGTCAGAAATAATCGTGATGGTAAAATAAAATTAACATAACAACCTCACGTCTGTATGTGCCGAAAGTGCACATACAGACGTGAGGTTGAAGTGAAGTGACATGTCACCAGCTATGTAATAAGCCTAATACAATAGGAGACGGGACTATTACCACTGAAATTATGAAATTAGTTACTAAAAAAGGAAGACATGACATATTATGTTTAGGGTTCCCGACAGTACAGGAGAAACCCTTAGGAACTAAAAAAGTAACCGACTAACCGTAGTTACATACTGACTCTCCATGGGAAAGGGCCGATTGGAACAGTGCACCTAGGTGTGACGTTTTATATGTACCTGTTTATGTAAAATAAAATATTTTGATATTGATCGTCACTCCTCCGACATAATAATCATGGTTATCAATTAAATATGTATTAGAGCCTGCGCACACCACATTTTATAAACGCGCCGATGACGCAGCCTGTAGACCTTTCTGTAGGATAAAAGCACGCCAACGACACACGTTTCTAAAACGCGCGTCCGTCAACGGCGCGTTTAAAAACCGTAGTATGCACAGGCCCTTAAATCTATTATATTATATTCGTAGGTGAACTATATATCGATAATTGATAGATTATCGATACATAGTTTGTATATATGTATTATATTATTATCGAGTTCCCAACACAACATTAACGCAGTACCAGTACAGAGGCACATTTCCTTAGTTATAAAAGACGCAGGGATAATGTCAAACAAAGCAAGTACAGGAAAATTTTATCAGCTACAAAATCAGGGGTTATAAAATGTAAATTAAAATTTGACTGGTATTTAGTAAGTACATTTTATATGTGACAAAGTAGTACGGAAGCCATATTAATTAATATTAGCCGTGGGCTTTTCGCTCAGAAAAAAGGTCATAATTTACCTACTTTCATTGGTAGTAAATATATCAGCTGCGACAACTCGCGCGATTATTCAATCAATTCGCCTACGAGCGATAAAACAGATAACATAAGTAAAATATTAGTAAGATTTATTTGTACATTAACTTGTATAATGATTTTACACCTATTTATTTGATTATTGTAATTCACGTACATTCCGTCTATCGAAATAGAATAAAACAGATTAATTAGTCGCTCAAGTACCGGTCTTAAACGCTCATGCAACACCACTGTGAACACTATTGTTTTAATAGGTGATCAAAGTCATACTAATCAGGATATGCATGTCTGTTAAACTGTTTCTCTGTACAGAACATGCATTTAAAGATAGCTTTTAAAAATATTAGCTAAATGTAAATATATTTGTGGTTTATACTGCTGCTATGTGATGTCGTATTATCGAGGCACTTTAACAATTATCAACACTCTACTGCGTGGCAACTCAACAATAAGATGGGATACTGTTTTTGTAATAAAATAATGGAATGTCATTAGCTGCCTATGTCCCTTCAAAGCTTCGTAATGATAATTTTCTGGATTTGTGAGTAACGTTCATGTCGACATATTCACAAGGAGTCTACTCTTTAAGTTTAGGGGGGAGGGCGAGCACGCGCCGACAACTTTGTACCTGCGCTTCGCTTTTGAATTTCAGGATCTGTTCTTTACCCTATGATCTGTAAAAAAGAAAACATCAATGCAACAATTGTCTGGTATTTTATCACTATGGTAAGGCAGGTATGTATTTAAAAACAAACGTTGATTCCTAGGTTTATCTTTGCACTTCTCTCGGAACAGTTACATATTCTGCTTGTCACTGTCAGTGTGCCCTAAAGTATAGGCACAGTATAAAGTATAGGCCTTCGTAAACACTGCGCATGAGTCGAATAGTCGCTGCACATGAGTCGCGTAGACGAGTTGTATCGAAACTAACGTCACTTTGACGTGGCGTTAGCGTCGCGTTTGAATAGATTATACGTTAGACGAACGCGTACCTATGCTAGATGCAAAGAGAACTGAGGTTAAGAGGGGTTAAGAGGTATACTCACTATTGCGTGGAAGAACGAGTGCATGGCTGTCGGGGACGGTACAGCAATGCAGGTTGTTATGGAACATGTACTGGATGGTCAGGTGCTTGTCGTCGCCCACACACGGGTCGTAGAAACCGGGCAGCTCAGACTGTGAACAAATATATACAAATGATAAAAAGGCACATTACTTTAAAACCTATAAAAGACAACCTCTGCGACAGTACAGGTTTAAATCATACTAACATGATAAATTCGAAAGTAATTCTGTCTGTATCGTGCCACTGCACTGTGGTTCCCTAGTACGACAAAAATCACCCAAGGCCACTCTGCGATTCTCTAAAATTAATTGTCATTATAACATCTACGAAGTCCAAACCTAACAGAAATATAAATTAAGTACACTTGGCTAATTACTTTCATTCCCATTTCGTCATCGAAAGTGTGAATACCGGTGTGCTCCGACGCGTTATCAGTGATTCGCACATTTTTTACGTGTTTTTTGTTCACCGATTCCCGGAAACCATACTACCACCACAAGTGATTTTATATTAAAAGACTGTACCGTGATCCGAAGTCTAATATATAATGAGATAAGCCATCGCTTCCGCTTCCGTTTTTCTGTCTCTTTTCCTCCTTTTACGCATATATCGTAGTCTCTTTCGCTCATCCCACCACCACGGGCAGCGACTTCTCGTCGAGAAGTTAGTTTATTTCACCCGGCATTGACGTTGTTGTTTTCGCTTCAAACGGACGTGCACTGGTGAGCTCTTAGATTAATTTATATTTCGATTTTTCAAAAGAATTGTATTTGAATTTTTAATTCAAAAAGTTTTAATTAATTTTTAAATGCTTGATAATTATTTCCAAATCAAATTTTCTTTTCGATGACATTTATTTTTATTATCTGTGGTTGAATGTTCAATACGTGTGCGTACATCACTAAAGTTTTAGGGTGCAGTTGATTTTATTTTAACGTCTACCGTCTTGAACTAGTTAACTATTTTATTCCAGTTCGAGCATTTTATGAAGATTGTCTAATTTGTACTGTGCAATTACGTATTGTTTAGAAATATTGTGTACCCTATAGAACAGGATTTTGGTAAGTGTTTTTCGTTTATATCAGTGCACAGATCTGTTAATGATTCCTTTTCCTCCATTGTGTCGGTGCGTAGTTCAAACTAAATTAACGGTGTAACCGTTCGATTATTTTTTGTTATTTGTATACCCCTATTGTGTCTCTTTGATAATTTGTATCGTCGTTTATTTTAAATTCGATTGAATGTTGGGGTTCCAATTTTAAATTCCTTGTAATGTAGGTGCATAGCTTGATTTCACCTGCATATTATTCGTAATTTATAACTTTAGTTAATGCTTTGCTTTTAGTTTAAATAAACTGACTGCGTATGAAATATGAGTGACAAAGAAATCAATAATGTGGATCCAAGGGATCAAGCAAATATTTCTAATACTAATGGCAGTAAGGCTAAGCGACGTGCTAGACGCTCAGTATCAACTTCTGATAGCAGTGATTCGAGTAGCAGTTCCGATACAAGTTCATCATCTGCAAGACGATCACGGCGTCACCGACGCAAACGACGTGGGCATCGTTCGCATAACAATGATAAATTAAATAAGCTTTTAGCAGAGGTTAGTGAGCTTAAATCGAAATTTACTCATGATGAACATAGCCATATTTTTTCTGAAGGTGATCAAGTGTACAATAATGATTTTATCGATGATAATATTAGTAGAAATTTATATTCCGAGACTAATTCTGACTTAAATGAAAATGAACTAAATTTTTCTCTATCAATTGGAACCAAGTTAAAGGACCCTGATGTGTTGAAAACTCCGCCAATATACCTAGAGTTTTTAAAAAATATTCAACGGTTTGATGATGTCGAGTGGCAAAACGTGAGATATGCAGAAGTGCAGAAAAATTACCGTCATACCCCCGGGTTTACAGAATTGGAGGCAAATGAAGAAATAAAACGTTACGACACGTCTCGCACGACTACAAATGCTGATAAAGCTTTTGCGTCTATTAGTTATGCGTTAATAAAACAGAAGGATTATCTTGAGAAGGAGCTGCGCGGTTTTCTATCTTGGGCAAAGGCTACGCCTGACCTGCAATATGATGCAATTCATAAAAAGATTGAGGAAATTTTTGTTGCGGGTGAGTTTTCAAAGATTTCTAATGATGCTCTTCAGTTGGTCTGCGGCCACAGAGCTGAGATTATTCAACATAGAAGGGAAGCAGTCTTGGCCTCGGTTAAAGATCCTTTACATAAAAGCATATTGCGCAAGATACCCCCTTCATGTAGTAATCTTTTCAACGCGGAGAAGTTCACGTCCACCTTGGAAAAAATGGGAGATTCTCGAAAAATATTTTGGCCTCGATTTAAAGACCGCGCTTCTGCTACGCAGACCGGTCCGACCGCTAGTACATCTAGCAGATACAATTATCAATCTGCTTACAGGGCAAGCAACGCTCAGCCCTCTCATACTAAGCAGCGTGGTGCTTTTAGCTCTAATAAATCCTTTCGAGGTAGAGGTGGAGTGTCAAGCAATAGAAGGAGCGACCATCGACCAGCAGGGAACAAAAACTCACGAGCTAGACAAAACTCTCCCTCATCCCACCGGGATAGGAGAGGAAATAGGAAATACTGACTCACCGAGTCTTTTCCGTGCCGGCCAGCTGAAGCATTACCGAAAAAGATGGGAGGAAATGGGTGCGCCCACTTACGTACTCAAGATAATTTCAGGTTACCGTATCCCATTTTCGAAACGACCTCCGCTTCATTTGCCCAAAATATACACCAGTCGGCAGGCCACATGCGAAACCACAGAAATGACAGCAGTGATAGAAAAGATGAAGACAGAAGGCGTGCTAGTTCCTGTTCCAGTATCCCAGAGTTTTCTATCCCGCATGTTTCTCGTTCCGAAAACAGACGGAACTATGAGACCGATATTCGATCTAAAATCGTTAAATCGTTTCGTCCTAACTTCACCATTCAGACTGATAAATGTTCAAAAAATCCCAGCCTTTATTCAGTCAAACGATTGGCTGGCGAAGATAGACATTTCACAAGCGTATTTTCATCTTCCAACCAAGAAAACGCACAGGCGATTCCTACGCTTGTTGTATCGCCAGGAATTACTGGAGATGACTTGCCTACCTTTCGGGCTGAGCTCAGCTCCAAAAACATTTGCCTCCGTGACCAATTGGGTGGCACAGATACTCCGCCAAAAAGGAATCAGGGTGCTGGTATATTTGGACGATTTCTTGCTAGCAAACACCAACCCCCTTATTCTCAGGGAGCACATAAATATTGCTCTACATATGCTGCAATATCTAGGCTGGAAAGTAAACTTCGAAAAATCCTTACTCACGCCAAGAAAAAGCCTAGAATACCTGGGTATTGTGTGGGATCCGTGGTCAAATCGCAAGTTTCTCCCAAAATCAAAATGCCTCAAAATACGAACGGCAATTTTAAAATTATTGGAAAGTCGTATGATAAAGCTCGTAGATCTTCAAAGTCTCGTAGGCATGTTGAATTTTGCGAGTTTTGTGATCCCTCGGGGCAGGCTCAATTATCGTCAGATTCAAAAGCTGACTATCCACAATCACAGTCCACTTGTGACTCTCAACGAAGAGTCGAATTTGGATCTAATATGGTGGCTCGATCATCTAGAAGAGTACTCCCGGATATACGATCCCCAACCCACGCTGTATATGGTAACAGATGCCTCGGCTATAGCTTGGGGCGCGCGGATACACAACATGAAGTTTTCAGGAGATTGGCTTCCTGTGGAAAAAGACATGCACTCGAATGTGAAGGAACTTCTCGTCATTTACAAAGTTTTGGAAGAGCACGGTCTGAGCCTCCAATCAACCACCATACACTTTCAATGCGACAACAAAACGGCTGTTTCTTACTTGCGCCACGAAGGGGGGACAAAGTCACAAGATCTATTGGATTTGACGTACAAGATTTTCCAACTATTGGACTTGTATCACATACATTTAACAGCATTCCATATTCCTGGTCTATACAACGCCGAAGCCGATCGGCTCTCGCGCTATCGCCCAGCACCAGAGTGGCACCTTTTACCCCAAGTTACTACTCTAATATTTACCAAATGGGGTACCCCGATCATAGACTTGTTTGCGACTCGATTCACTCGCGTGGTATCCAGGTATTGCACTCTAGATTACAACGACCCTGGAGCAGAGTTTCACGATGCCCTGTCACAAACCTGGAACTATTCACTAGCATGGGTCTTCCCCCCTCCGTTTCTAATACCGAAGGTCCTTCAACATCTAAATTTTTGCCGGGGAATATACCTCATAGTAGCACCACGATGGGAGAAAGTCTTTTGGCGTCCAGATCTACGGAGCCGGGCAATAGGACCTCCTTGGACAATTCACAACCTTCACCGTGTTCTGGTAGATGTATCTACGGGTTACCCTCCTCAGAACGTACGAGAGATGGAGCTGGAGGTTTGGAGATGTGGGGCTGGGGCAACCAGCTAAAAGATTGGACAACTCAACAAAGAGACCTCCTTTTTAAGAGTTGGCGTCCTTCTACAATTAAGACTTACAAACCCGCATGGTCTAGGTGGTTAAAGTGGTCAGAGCAGAACAATGTATCTAAATACAAACCTACGGGTTCAGAGCTAGCGAGATTTTTGGCTGATTTGTTCTACAAAGAAAATCTTTCTTACAATACAATCCTAGTCCATAAGTCGGTAGTTTCTACTCTTTGTGATCCAGAACAGGCAGATAGTCTTAGTAACCATCCCTTTGTAAGGCGGATATTGAAATCGATCGCTTTATCGAAACCAACTCCAACTAAAGCCCCGGTGTGGGACGTTGATTTAGTTTTTAATTATTTGTCTACGATAGATCCTAATATAAACAGCCTTTACCAAATATCTAGAAATGCCGCCGCTATTTTACTACTCTATTCTGGAAGAAGGGTACACGATCTAACCCTTCTTAGAATTAATCCTGAAAACTGTATTATCCATAGCGATTACGTTATCCTATGGCCAATTTTCGGTTCTAAGACTGATTCGGCCAATTATCGTCAGTCTGGTTGGAGGCTTAATGTTAATATTAAAAGCAAAAGTTTGGATCCAGTTCATTGGATAAACAGGTTAATTGAGGTTGGTCGAAACAGAAGGGAATCTGCTGACTGTACAAACCTCTTCATAACCACATGCGGTCTGCCAAAATCTGCCTCCAGATGTGTGATTTCTGGTTGGATTAAAAAATTGTTAAAGGACGCGGGAGTAGAAGCATCAGCTGGTAGCTTTAGAGCTGCAGTGGCCTCTAAAAGTTGGGTCGAGAATACGCCGCTGGAAGACATTCTTTCCAGGGGAAACTGGAGATCACATAAAACTTTTAAAAAGTTCTACTGTCGACAGATAGTACAATCAGGTGGAGATATTAATCAGACTGTAATGCCGATTTTTCAAGCTGTATAATCATATTACGATTCATATGATTCTGATACAATAATGTATTAGTATATAAGATAATAAGATTTAATTAACCTGTTGAATGATTAAAATTGATGTTGTGTTGAAATTAAAAACTTCATTAATTTTATGTAAGTTTTTATTTTATGATAATCCACTAAATATAATGCTTTACCTATTGTTAGTAATATATTCATCTGAACAGACTCAGAACTCTCAGACTCAGACTCAGATTCAGACTTTAACTATCTTCATTCATAGTCACATTGACGCTATCCACCACCACCAGGCGATAACAAACATCTCTCATTATATATTAGACTTCGGATCACGGTACAGTCTTTTAATGAAGACGTTTTACCTGAAAATAAAACGTTTATTAAAATACTTACCTGATCCGAAGTCTAATAATTTTAAATTCTGCCTGGTGGCAATGCAAAAAAACAACAACTTTAATGCCGGGTGAAATAAACTAACTTCTCGACGAGAAGTCGCTGCCCGTGGTGGTGGGATGAGCGAAAGAGACTACGATATATGCGTAAAAGGAGGAAAAGAGACAGAAAAACGGAAGCGGAAGCGATGGCTTATCTCATTATATATTAGACTTCGGATCAGGTAAGTATTTTAATAAACGTTTTATTTTCAGGTAAAACGTCTTCATTAATGATGGATTTTCAAGAACATTATATGTCCATTATTTTTTAATTATATTTAGAATTTGAAGATCATTAGTTTTTTTTTTATTTGACTGCTACGTGATGTACTGTTTTTCGAGAGCATTTTAAATTATAGATAGATACTTCTCGAGTTTTAGTTTACTTTGGAACATAATTAGGTCTCAGTTTTTTTTTTATATGATAGGTGATACCTTATACATTATGATTTCACTTAAACCTTTTTCACCATTTTGAGTTATTTAGATGCTACGCGAAAGTTGTCTCTCCGTAGCATTTTGCTAGGAACAAATAGAAACCTCTAAACTAGGCCTTAGGAGGTTGCCCGGAAAGAAAAAATCAGTTTTGTCAAAAGCTGTTTTGGAACTACTGAGTTTCTTAAAATTCAGTAGTACAAAAACGTTACAATATCTTAATATTGTGAATTTTTTTTATGTTTAATATTGTTTAACTTTGCAAAGTTGATTTATTTTGTTTATTTTAAGGGTTTTGTATAATTTATAAAAAAATGGAAATAGCGATAGCAATATGAATGCAACTCCAGAAAGTATAAAAACAGCTGCTACAAATTAAATTGTTAATAACCTTATGCCGCAAAAGTCGCGGGATAAATATTTAAAAGCTTAGGAAAACTTTGTTTAAATTAACTTGAGTTTTTATTTTGATATTTTATCACGGTTGGTAGATTGGTAGTTGAAAGAAAGGTTAACTACGCACCTTGCTAAAGTGAGTAATTAATGCGCTCGTGTTAATTCTCGTACATTAATAACTCACTTTGCGCTCGATGCAACAATCTACTACTTATATTTTTATTGTTATTTACATTATTCAATTGTTAAAACTCCATATCTAACATGTTTCATTAATTAAATCCCAGAAATAAAGTAGTTTGTATTTTTGACGCACCTTAGCATTAAATTAAACCACAGTGCACTGAACGGATTTCGATAAAATTTGGCAAGTAGATAGACGGCATCCTGGGTAATATCCGGGGATAATTCCCGACATCGACGCGGGCAGAAGCTTGTATTTCATACTTAAACTTACGAAAACTTTTATACTTGTCCAAGTAAGAAACTTTTCACACGTCTTAGCTAAGATTTTCACCAGTACAATCAGCCTCAAAAAGATGTTAACAACGATCAGAACTCATTTGATTGTCTACAATTTGTGTTCCATAATACTGTATCAATATGTAGCTACAATTAAGTAGGTACCCATTGCGTTTTTGTGGCTTATTACAATAATATTATGAGACAAAGTTTGTAGACAATTAAATGAATTCTTGTCGATGTCTTGCTTTTCGGGGCTGATTGCACCTGGCGTCAATATTCGGCAGGTGAACCGTGTGAAAAGTGGCTAGGGCTCCACGACGCAGGTCCTAGCCACTTGACACTTTGCTGATATTGCCTTATATCTAGGTAAGTATAAAAAAATATATATTTTTATACTTACCTAGCCTACTTACCTATTTTTATACTTATCTAGGTAATTATAAAAAATATATATATTTTTATACTTACCTAGGCATATAAGGCAATATCATCATTGTTCCACGAAAGTCCAAGACGTCTGGCCCGTATTTATAAACCACATTTCAAGAACCACATTCAAGTACTAGCAGTGCCCCGCGGTTTCACCCGCATAAATGTCGACCCCGTGGGAATATCGGGATGAAAACTATCCTATGTCCTTTTCCGGGACTCAAACTATCTCTATACCCAATTTCATCTAAATCGGTTCAGCAGTTTAAGCGTGAAGAGGTAACAGACAGACACACTTTTGCGTTTATAATATTATATTAGGATGGAATCCGCGAAAATGATGTATTACATAAGGTCCCATTAAAATAGATGGAAAAACTTTTAGAAATCATTCAGACCACCAAAATAAGGACGATGGTAAAAAGATATATAAGAAAAACGCAGAGATACTTACAAGAAAAACAATCAGCTAACGAAAATACACTAATGTTAACCGGCAATTTATTATTTTAGGTCAAAATAAAATCACTTTAATCAGTGTTTTTTTGCTTGGATATTTTTAGTTAGACGTCCTGAGCGCTGTGTTACAATTTGTCCATCTATTTTAATGGGACCCTGTATATCCTAAAGATAGGAACATTTTATTGTAAACTAGGTACGGCCCGCGTTTCGTCCGCGTGAAATTACTTGTTCCCACCCCGTCACATCGCATCGCCTGCACGCGCTATTGCTTCATTTATGCATGGCTTTCTTTTTAACTTATTTATGTTATTTCTCGGCTTCTAAGGGTCTTAGCGTGATGTGCCTTACTCAAGAATAGGGTAGTTGACTAAGAAAATATATTTAGTCCATCAGTTAGATTACTAAAAAATATTGTATACGTATTTTTTCTTTTGTCTGGCAAACAAAAAATTACGAAGATACAGCGCTTGGAAATTTCGTATGACGTCACGCCGTGCTACAAATTTTAGCACGTTATGACGTCAAAGCCCCCCACTCCTGAACTTTGATGTGATATATCTTTGTAATTTTTTATCTAATTGATAAAACAAAAAATACGTGTTCAATATTTTTTAATAATCTTACTGAGGGACTAAATCGAATCGATTTATTTTTACCCAGGCAACATCCCTATTGGGCAATCAAACCAATAAGATTTTTTTAAATCCGACTGGCAGTTCCAGAGATTGGCGCATTCAAACAAAGTCTTCATTATCAATATAGATTGTATGGAATTCTAATAACGACTGTTCTTGTAGCTCCTGTGATTTTGACATACTCATAATGTGCCATTGTTTAGATTACTTTATTGACGCTAGTTTTGCTTTTAACAACAGAAATTGGCATCTATTACGAACTCAATTGTTTTAAATTAGAGACAGGCTAACAATTTCAAACGCACATACTTTGTACAGAACTTGATTTCATTTTCAAAATGTTTATGATGAGATCAAACTTTCCATAAATAGCTATTTCAATAATTGCTACTATTAATAGCTAAAGGGAGTAATTTCATGCATGTATGCAGTCATGCGGGTTATTACCGAACCGCCATGATATGGGGGCGAGGAAACTATTTATATAATAGCCTTCATTATCCTAATAACTTCCGACGATATTTGTGTTTACATCGCAATGCTAATTTGTTGTACGAGTACTTTGTGAAACCTTCCATAGATTTTTTGATTATATATTAAATAATTTATGTTGTATTCAGAGCAGTGGCAGACCAATGATAAAGGCCGCGACTAACGAATTGTAGGTCGGGGATTCAAACCCAAGCAGGCACTTAAGAGGAATGCGTTCGGAGAGACTTTTTGAAAAAGTCTAAGTAAAAATGTAAGTCATAATTGGAGGTTTGGCTCTCACCTATTTTCTCCTCCAATATTGAACCAATTTAAAAGATATTTCATAAACAGAATAAGAAGGACCATATACTGTATCCCTGTGTTCCTTTTTGATGATACATTATTTTTATTAGCACTAAAACCTTCAAGAAATGCTCAAAATTGCCGCTGTCAACAGAGGCCTAGTGTACAAATTTAAAAACTATTAATGGGAAAAGAAAAACATAGGGAGTAATATCCTACTTATTCTGTTTATGAAATATTTTTGTAATATCCTACTTATTCTGTTTATGAAATATTTTTGTAATATCCTACTTATTCTGTTTATGAAATATTTTTTAAATTGGTCCAATATTGGACGAGAAAATAGACGAGAGCCAAACCTCGAATCATGACTTTTTTCTTAGGCTTTTTCAAAAAGTCTCTCCGATCGCATTTCCTCTTAATTATTTCATCACCACTGCTCTCAAAACGGTGAAGAAAACATCGTGAGGAAAGAACTAAAAATTTGAAAACATATTATGACATCTACCAACGCGCACTGGGCCCGGGTGGCGGAGGATTACGGTCCTCTCCCTCTTATGGAGAGGAGGCCTAAGTCCCAGTAGTGACAACATTATTTTTTTTAATGTATAATGTCAATTTAATTGTGATTATTTTTTATTATTGTTATTTTGAATTGAATTGAATTTGTTGTGTATGTATGTGTATAATTTCTATTATGAGTCAATGATACTCGAATTAAAATGATTTTATTTTATTTATTTATTATATAAATACCTCAGCTCGCAACATATCGTCTGTCGATAAAAGGTTATCTCTTTAAGTATTTTGTTGCACCATGTCAGTAGATAAATATTGAAGATAAAAAGAAATTATGTGGTCGATTATTAAATACAGCATGATTTCCTGATTCCTAAAGATTGGTCGACCCTAGATGTGGCATTTTTATTTCATTCGTTAGAACCAATATCTCAATTACTCCTTATTAACCCTGCAAGGTATTTCATTGATAAATTATACACTTCGGTTGAAAGTCGACGACACAGTTGGCGCAGTGGCTGAGCGATCGACTGCTGCGCTGCGTGTCGCGGGTTCGATTCCCGCACGGAACAAATATTTGTATTGCCTACAAGTAGTTGTTCCGGGTCTGTCTGTTTGTGTATGTGAATTCACATGTTTGTAAACGCACCCACGATACAGGAGTAATTCCTAGTGTGGGGCAACGTTTTTTAAAATAAAAGTCTACGATGTCGCATGTCGGGGACAGGGCGATGCGCCTCAAGTGGAGTTGGGCAAAGACATCTAGTTAGACGAGGAGATGGCCGATGGAGTAAAGCTGTGACCGAATGGTGGCCAAGGTTAGACCAAAGACACCAGGGCCTTCCAAAAGCGCGTTGGGCTGATATCGTGGATGAGGGAGGCTCGGAACCGGGAAGAATAGCAGAAGTTTAGGCCTATATCCAGCAGTGTGTGATTCCGGGCTGAAATTATGATGATGTTGAATCGCGAGTGCAACGAAATATAGGTTTTATTCTTTTGAGTCACTCGGATTTAACTAGTTTTAGTTGCATATACAGTACCCGGCGATAAATATTCCACATCGACCTATACGATACTATCGATTTTATACAAAGAATAAAAATAATTATCAAAAAAAGCAAATCATAATTGTTTTAACAGCTCCTAATGGATACCGGACTGTTTGTATTTCGTGCAACAGAGATAACGCTCTACGAAGCCGAAATTAGCCGATTGTCTCTTTCCAAAGGTCGATGTGCAATATTTATCGCCGGGTACTGTATCTAGTTTTAACTAGCTTCAATTCTTCTATATTTTTTATTATATGAAGGCATTTAATAAGAATTCAGGCATTTTAATGTGATTTTTACTAACATCACTACCTGCGCCCCGCGGTCTCAGCCGCATAATTTTCGATACTGTGGGAATGTCGGTACAAAAAGTCCTAAGTGTTATATATCCTATGTGTTAATCCTGGCTATAAACTATCTTTGTGCCAAATTTTATCCGAATCTGTTCAGTAATTTGAGCGTGAAGAAGTAACAAACATATAAACACACACACACTCACAAACTTTCACCTTTATAATATTAGTGTGATTATAGAGAGATATTCTAGATTGATTCACATACATCTTCTATGTGTACGGTCAGCATCAAAAGTCGATTAACACTTCAGTTTTTTTAATCTTAGTTATTGAGCAAAATATTAACACTTCAGTTTTTTTAATCTCAGTTATTGAGTAAAATGTTTGTTGAAAATTGCATCGTACTTATGCTGCAATTTTGAATAAATATTTTGCTCAATAACTGAGATTTAAAAAACTGAAGTGTTAATCGACTTTTGATGCTGACCGTACAATACATTAAAAAAATAATATTAAACTTAGTTAAAGAAATCCCGAGGTTCTGACATGTCGCCAATTACATTCGCGCAAAGCAGGCGCAGGTATCACATAAATTAGTTCAGAATGCTTCTTAACACGTTGACTGCCAGATAACAGACACAATAGAAAATCTATTGTTGGCGGACACTGTGTGACCGCGGTGGCAGACTGTACGGTTTACTTTTGTATATGACCGCTTCATGTGACAGAAGTTACGTCATTCTTGACGCGTGTGAACCTATCATTCTCACAAGTAGCATATTATTAAGCATATAAAATATGATTTCATACGTCATCACTGCTGCTTGTGTCGACGGCAACCTTGACAACTGTGACCGGCACTGTTGTTAATCATGCGGATGGTACGTGAATATACAGTGCTCTAATGCACCCGCTTTTACTTCGGAGTTTTAGGGCTAAATTTAGATATGCTACATCCAACATCGAAGCTCTCAACCATCATGACCTGAAGCCATATAATTCTGTCGCGCACTGCGCCGAAATAAGCAGAATTCCAAAAATATGAAGCAAGTTATAACTAAATACATTTTTAATAGACACAAACTTACTGTAAATAAACTTTGCTCTGGCTTCTGGGTCAGAAGCCAGAGCCAAGTTTATAATGCCAAATGTATTGAGTGAGCTGTGATGCAAGCAGACCTTCACCATTACTATGTTTATCTTCAACTGCTAACCCGATAGACGTTGTCCTGTCAAAATTTCAATATGGTGTTCTTGAGTTCATACATAAATTCCAAAGAAAGAAACGCTCAGTTTTTCCGGAATTTTACATTCTTCCAATTTTTCTTTCCACAAAAAATTTAAAGGCTCCTTCAAACAGGCGCGACACGCGATATAATCGCGCGCGACACAAAGGCTCGTTGCACGACTTGCGGTGCCTTTGCGGCGCGCGCGATTATATCGCGTGTCGCGCCTGTTTGAAGGAACCTTAATTCGGCCTATAACGAACATTTTAAAACACAGAATAGTCAAATCAGTCACGCCGGTCTCAAGTGATGCGCTTACCAACGAACAGAATTTCATTTTGATTTATATTGAAGAAGATAGATAACTGTCATTTCCATTGCATGTCACCGATTTCTTTAAGCATAGTTGTCATAGTGTCACGAAGCCTGTTACATTGCTTAGTGCTCATACACACGA
The DNA here is from genome assembly GCA_963855955.1 of Luperina nickerlii. Taxonomy (NCBI): domain Eukaryota; kingdom Metazoa; phylum Arthropoda; class Insecta; order Lepidoptera; family Noctuidae; genus Luperina; species Luperina nickerlii. The sequence goes on from OY979662.1 coordinate 10,049,322, forward strand.
GCGATACGCGTTAACTGCAGAGGCAATTGCAGCCGTCGACCACAAGCCGCTCGTGTATTTGAGCACCGTACTCAACGTCGTAACTTTGAGTACGGTACGCGTTACGGAGATGCGTTAAACGCGTACATTTAACGCGTCTACCTCTCTGCCGTTAATGCATGTCGCTTGTAAGTATGCACACTTAGCCACCACGGAAGCACGTGGACGTGAAAGGAATCTAATAAGCTGATACAAACTGGAAATTGTAGCCTATCAACCATTGTGTGTGGTAAACTGTTGCACGCATCCGTAATTGTAACGTAAGGTGATGATGAAGGTGATGAAAAGCAATTACAGAAATTGCTACTCGTTATTATATACTGGTATTCATAGAAAACGTGCTCCATTGTCAAGCGGCCGTGATCGCCTCCCGTTGTAATGGTGGAAAAACCCAGTATCTGTCGTTGACGGAGTGATTAGTACGACTTGGATGGTAAAAACTGAGTTTTAATATTGAAATGTACAGCTTCAAGTAATAAATTTTTACGTTGTTTTATCGTTAGGTCTAATAAGTTATTTTTGGTCATGTTTTGCCTACGCGTTACCAAGGTTGCCTGTTAAAAATAAGTCCAGCTTTGTACAGTACTTTTTTACTTGTGCATTAAGTTTTAATAAATTAATGAGCCAATATTATTCTGGTGCTATACATTGCAGGTGGACGGGTAAGCGCAGAAGGCGACACATCCAGCTGATGCCGCCCTCACATAAATTTTCGGGGATCAAACCATCCGCGATTCGCTGAGATTTTCCCACATCGACAAAAGAACTTGTCAGACAGATTGCGGAGTCACTCCAATATACTACATAGCAGTACTAAGCATAAGCATTATCGGCCAAGAATGTTCCCACACCAGTGACACAAAGACTCTGTGAGAGGGAGTGGGCCATAGTTCACCACGCGGCCCTTGCGGTTGGTGATGTCTATGTCTTCAAATTCTCAGTTCTAGGATATGCCGGTTTCCTAATGACGTTTTCTTCCCCATTTTGAGAGCATTGGCGATAAAATATATCCCAGAAAGTAAAGTTTCTGCCTGGGATCAAACTATGACAAGTAAGACGAGACCGTTAGCGCTAGGCCACAAGCTTCGCTTTTATGGAGTGGCTTAGAGCAGCAGTAAGCCCGATCCCTTCCAACCTTGCAGTATTTTCTTCCTAACAAAAAAGGAGTGACAAAAAAACGTCGACAGTCTTGGCACTGTCGACGTTAATCCACTCCGTTTATTAGGTGTGGAAAAGCTACCGATTTTTTTATTGGATAGCCATCCATCAACCAAACCTCACAGTGTTGATAGGTCATTTTTGACTGACAGACTGAGAATGTCAAATTCTTTATTTTGTTTCAGATTATTTTGTCCCACGGTAGTATTTGCTTTGCAAAACGCATCACTTTCCTTACCTGTTGCCCATGGATTAAGCTAATACAGATATTAGTCATAACAGAACATCACGCCTGTAATACCTAAAGGGTTAGACAGAAGTCAGTTATGTTTTAAGTCCCATGTAATAGGAGGCGAGTCTATATTGGTCATAATACACCAAAAAATCGACACTTTTTTAAGCCAGAAGCTGAATAGAAAATAGTATACATACCTTGCTTGCTTCAAGCAGTTCTAACCGAGAGTCCCTGACGAGGCATTGTATCGGTATTGTGACGTCAATCACTTCGGTGAACGTGTTGGGCGTCTCGGGCGAGTTCCCGTCGCCCGTCGGCTCTGCGCCTACTTCGTGGCTAGAGCAATCTGTCAAAAAAATAATCAGTACGTCATTGTGTTACAACTGTAACTGCGTTCTCCGATGTTCCACAAAAGTGTATTGATAAGGGTTTAACTTACAATTACACATGAGAACGCTATTGTCTTGTAACCAACGACAGTACAAACCACGTGGTACAGTAACTATTGTCTGCGTCGCTAGCCTATGGAAACTCGTGCAATGAGTTGGCACTATTCGGCACAGCAGGGCGGCAAAATATATCTGTGGTGTTGGGTACTTACACATAATTTTCAGTTTTCATTACATCCACCTTTGTGTACTATTATGTAATGTTATAATTAAAATGTACAGCATTTGTGTACTTGAAGTACTAAATAATTAACGCGGTTCTTACTTGGAGGTAACTTTCCATAAAGTGCGCGAAGGATGACGAGGCCTTTCTTCTTTTCCTCGTCAGACCTGATCCTAGAGTACGTCTCCCTCATCAGTTCAATGGTAGCACGGGCCTGCCGCTGCATCTCCTGTAATCTGTTGACGAATGTTTTAAATACAACCTGTTGTTTGCGACTGAAAGGGTCATAATTGAATACAGGAATATCGAACGATATTCGCGTATTCAACTTTGACCCTTTTAATGCGTCTATTTGATAAGGTTCTATTTACACATATCGTGACGCGTTCCGGACTATAGGTCGGTACAAAGATGGCTTGCATACAATTTGTACAAAGTTTTCGCCTCGTTTAGGTCCTGCTCTCTAAGTCCGTCAACGAAGATAATATGGGGCCGTCATAAAGTAGTTGTAAACCTCAGTGTTACCTACTCCCTACTAATTAACTTTTTCGGACGGGCAATAACACATCGGGAATAGAGACAACAGTCAAATCGTGTTGTCATTCATTCTTAGGCCGGGCCCCCAAACTAATCTATGTCCGTAGGTTAGGTGATACCGAGTAGAAATCGCCTGTAACCTCGGTCAAATCAACGGATTTCGTGCGAGTAAACCTCCTGGACCGAAGCCCAGCCCAACCAGTGTTCCGGGATGTCTACAAACACAGCACGGATGGTTTGCAACTTACTTCTGGACATAAACTACCATAAAATCAGGCAAAATCACTTGGTTCTCTACTCTCTTTAATCATTATAATGGGTGTAAAGGGAGACCTAACGAAGCTAAGCTAACTTGCTCTTCATCGTGATATTTTTTGTACTGCTTTTTTTTTCGGGATGGGAAATCAAACAAATCAAATCATTTTTGTACTGCTGAACTTAACTTTAAATACTCCCACGGTCCGTGTACCAAGTTGCAAACTCCCATAAATTTATACAATGTTTTGCGTGCGTCACTTTGCGCACTACCGCAAACAAGGTTTTTAACATCAAATTAAATTTTGCACAAAGTTATTACGTTTGATGTACAGAATGCCTAGATTTTTTTACTTATGTATTTATCAAAATCTCCCTTACAGCTATCATTACATGTGTATACCTAATGCGATAGCGTGGTCTTAAAATAACTTGAAGTACTTACAATTTAAAACTATGAAAAACGTTAAAACTAGTAGTACCTCTATAATAACATCTAAAAATAAATATTACTAAGTTCCTTAAATAAAATAAAAACAACAACATATAGTCTTCTCTAATCTACATTATAACAAAAAGAACATCAGTATTTCTGCTTGGCTTCGTAATGGGTCTTTTTACTTCCTGTATCATCATCATTATCATCAGCCTACAGCAGTCCAGTGCTAGACATGGCCTCTTCAATTGCACGCCAACTCTCATCCAGCTGTTACCAGCCAACATGCGAAAATCGTCGCTCCACCTAGCCTGAGGGCATTCTACCTTACGTTTACCGATTCGCGGTCTCCACTCGAGGAATATGTCTACCCCAACGTCATCGGTTCTACAGCTAAAATCATCCTGTATAAATCAAGTAACCTTTCATAATTAGCCTCCATAGACCGCTGCCGGTCGCGATCCTGTCGCTCCCTTGCGATAGGGTCCAGGATGATCTTCTTGAGTACCAACCACGAGATCAGAGGTACAACCGTCGCGTAGAACACCGGCGAAGGCATCACCTCCTCGCAAAGGTGGATGGGCACGACGATGGTTTGTGATGAACACGTCCACCTAGAAGAGAATGGTATTAATTTGTGAGGAGAGCACAGGTGCACACCACAGATGCTAGGGTCTATAGTCTGTTCCAAAAGTAACTTTTGAAAGTGTAAACAACCCCTGTTCAAGGGAAGATTCTACTAACTATATAAATAAATATTTTTCTAATGTATGAAGTCAAGTTGCTCATAGCATCCAAGTAAGAACTCAAAGAAACGAAGATGATTTGGCTAGAATATATAACACAAACTTTTCGTCTTAAATCTTTCGCCTTGCTGCCGACATACGAAACTGAAATAAAAAGTACAATAATACACGAAACCTGAAAACGCGAAAAAACAATCAGCTGTTCCCTACACTTTGACGAGTTTACGAACATAAATGTAGGGAACAGCTGATTTTTTTTTTCTTCGCGATTTCAGGTTTGGTCCCATAGGAAAAGTTGTTCATAATGATGAGTACAATGACCTCTTAAGAAGTTGTTTATGTTTTACCAATAACCCTGTATATTATATCTTCCTAAGGTTGTTATTGTGTTGCTAGAAATAAATGTTTTTTTTTTATTAAACTAACCGATTAACATATTCATTTTTATTTATACTGTTTCAACTTTCAAATATCTCACCACTTCTTCCCGCAATGATTTTTTGAATAACATTATTGAATTTTAATTGAAAAATCATCCGACGTAAATTGAGGTTTTAAATTAACCTGATACGTCACTAGAAAAACAGTATTAAGGTAATTTTACTTTAGAATTTCGGGTGTAAGTATTCAAATAATCAAATCAAAACAAGTAAATAAGTGAGCAATTTGTAAGTGACACTACAAATAACGTTTTCGGATCCATTTGTTTACATTGTCATTAGATACTTTTTCGAACAGACCATATCTATATCTATGCTACGGGCTAAGGACCCCTATTCTAATCATTTATTTGCAGGGCAGTTGATGTCAGGGCCAAGTTAAAGTTTGCACCGCACATAATACAAAATCGCACTTTTTAATCACACTAATATTATAAAGGCGAAAGTTTGTGAGCGTGTTTGTATGTTTGTTATTTCTTCACGCACAAACGGCTGGTACGGAGGTAGCTGACACCCTGGATTAACACATAGGATACTTTTTATCCCGATATTCCTACGGGATCCACACTTATGTCACTTACGTTGTGTCTACATTTTTTATTTTTTTATTTTTATTTGCAATGTACATTTTAGTTTTTGCAGAACAAACAATTTTTCTTTTTTCTTCTTTTTCTTTATGCGGGTGAAACCGCGGGGCGCAGGTAGGCTGCTATAAAAGTGTACTATAAACTAACTAAAAAATAACAGTTTATGGTACTAGTGTAAGTGTACTATAAACTAACTAAAAAAAGTTTATGGTACTAGTGTAAGTGTACTATAAACTAACTAAAAAATAACTAAAAAAAAAAGTTTATGGTACTAGTGTAAGTGTACTATAAACTAACTAAAAATAACTAAAAAATAACAGTTTATGGTACTAGTGAACCTGAGGCCATAGCATCTGTAAGGCACGCTTAGGTTTAGTCAAACTTTCAGTTCGCTTCACAAAAGAACTTACAGTTGATAATGTTTCACGATTAAGATGTTGGAACGCTAGAGAAAATTGTTCAGTTTGATGTTTGCCAACACCTGGCCAAAATTTGCCCACACCTGTATCATAGATGCTGTATACTACTAGCGACCCGCCCCTACTTAGTATGGTTTTTACGACTTGCAAAACATCGGTATTTCTTTACTTTAAGTAGGTTTAATATTTATTTATACACATAAACCTTCCAGAATCGATTCTCTAAATAATGACGAAAACCGCATCAAAATTCATTGCGCTGTCTAGAAGAACAACGCGGTTACAGATAGACACAAAAAGGGACAAGAATTACAAAAAAAAATAAAACAAGCTTCCAAAATAAAGTACAATGTGAAAAATAACTGTAATTTCGAAAGTCGGTGTCGTTGGTTCCGCATTTTCGTTTTTTGACACCCCGACTTCCAAAATTAAAGTTATTTATCACGTTGCACTTTTGTTTTTTGAAGTCGGGTTGTTTTTTTTTCTTATTTTTCACTGCTTAGTTGTACCCACCTACCCTACACAAATTCATATAACACTACTTGCTATGTGAATATCAGTGACAGGAAGCTATTGAACACATCTGCGTACCCCTTTAGAGGGTACAGGCGTGATGTTATTTGTGTGATTGCGTAAAAAATGCATAGATATGCGATAGCAGCAATCGCGGTTGATTTGCTGGCATTTATTGAAGAGTTCTCTGTCTCCGAAACTCATCATCAGATCTTTACGAAATTTAAACGGGACCATTTCGGAACAAACCTCTTTCGAACAAAAAAAGAATTTTGCAAATCCGTCTATTATAATGACAAAGTTATGCCCAAATTAAAAAAAAACATTCTAATTGAGAAACTCCTCCTTTGTTGAAGCCGGTTAAAAACAAAATTCCGTCGTGTGGTCTCTCTCCGCTGCTTGAACGGTCTGTGTACGGTATACAACTGCTCGAGCTGCAAGAATATGAGACACACTAATAAACTTACTTAAGTTTAAGCATAACACCACTGGGAACACCCAGCATCACGGCCGCGGACACACTGCTATTCTGTGACACCTTTTTCTCAGCACCATACTCGGCTATCGCGCCAAACGTGCCTAGCCTGAAAAGTATATAAAATTCGATATTAGATTGTCGGCATTTAACATGCATAAAATATACAATGTTAAGCTTTTTTAATCATAATAGATGGTAAGAATTAAGAAGAGTGAAAATCGCCATAGACTCATTGTTATCACGGCTCTTGCAAAAAGTAGTATTTTCTTTAATGCCTTAGAAATAGTCTTATAAATTTCGCGTAGGCTATAGGCGCATTATGCGGACATGTTGTCTATGCAAGCTTTCGTCATACGCACGCGAGCTTATGAAATATGAGCTATAGTATGAAAGTCCAAGTATGCATAGGTTTTATGCATACCACGTTCAGACTTTGCGTAGCATTTCCTTTTTCTGGTAATAAATACCTACTGCGATTGCCCACTGCAAAACATTTTGACAATGGCAATATATTTAAAATGCGTTTACCTCAGTTAATATGAAGACTTATTCTAACAGTGGCAGTGTGCAAACTGGTGTAATTAATGGCGATTTAAATGTATGTATTTGCTACAAGCAAAGCCAAGCAAGCCAGGCAGATAATTAGTAAAATTGATCAATATCTTGGTAAAGGGCATGAAAGCTGACCCCATTCTATGTGGGAATAACAGGGATATAGAGATTTACTAACAATCGCAAAGCTAATATTGTTCTTTTAAAGGTCGATAAGGCTGACTTTCCACCAGAGGTGCGCTAAGCTGGGTATCGATTAATGTATATGATATCAACAAATGGGATCGTCATATTATTATTCATAGCGTAGCTTAGCTTAGTTTTGTGTTATTTTTAGAGCAGTGAGCACAAATGAGTGTAGGTCGTAGGTTCGAACCCAGACAGGTGCTTTACTTTGTGTAAACTATTGCATCACCACTGCTCTCAAAACGGTGAAGGAAAACATCGTGAGGAAACCGGGCATGTCCTAGAACCATAAATTCGAAGACATGTGACATCTACCAACCCACACTGGGCCCGCGTGGTGCACTCGCTCTCACAGAGAGAAGGCCTGTGTCCCAGCAGTGAGAACATTATAAGCTGATTGCGCTTAGCTGGTGGAAAGGAGTATAACGAAACTAAGTTTTTATATACACGCAAAGCTCATCTTAATAACTCCGCTACAGCACTTAGTTCTGATTGAAATAGACCATTTTTTTCGCAGCTTAGCTTCTCCGCTTAGCTACCTCGCACATCTCTGGGGCAAAGACTGTCTTAATATAGGATTCGGTCGTTGATTTGTTTACACAATGGACGAATAGATAAACCATTCTTTATTTAAAACATCTACACGAGCACAGCTTAGTGTCTGAATTGATAGCGTACCTTCTTTCAACTAGGAAGGAAATGTTCGTGTATTTAACCCATAGAAGGAACTATCCGAACATAAGTAGACGTATTTTAGAGCACAAAGTGTGACTGTGGAGCCTGCATTACTTTATGACCGATTGATGCATTTCAGAGTTGGCAGCATAGCATGAATAAGCAAAACAGTGCAATCAATCGCTAGATGAACATTATTAAACATCGTACAGCATTTGTTTATAAAACTTACTCCGTCTTATTACAAAACAAAATCTAACTTTAGTTCTGCCTGTACCTTTGATACAGTATTTGTATTTCGAACTTTATTTCGATTTTGGCAAAGTTCATAATACTAAAATGACAACATAGAACCCAACTAAACTGTCATTTTTGTATAAAGAACTGCATTTCTATAACAGTTAGGTTCCTAATTCAGTAACTGGACCGGTGGTTTAAGCCTGATCTAAACGAAAATCTTGTTTTGCAATAAGGGGGATAGAGTTCGCGGTGCGGGAGGGGTGACAGTGTAAGTGATAGTTCTATCAAGCTACACATGAGATAGTTTCAACAAGATTTTTTGACAATTCCTATAAGTAGGTTTTAACCAAGATTAATTGTATTGCCATCTATGTCGTACATAATATCGACGGCGAAGTGCCAATAACACCTGACTAACTGACAAAGTCAAAAATTTACACAAACTGAAAAAAAAAACGTTCAAAAATAGACACGTTGGTATAGTTGGGAAGTACATATTTCCATATTTTAATTTAATGCTGTTGCAACTAAAATACACTAAGACGATTTCACTAAAACATGCGAATAACGCCTTTAAATTCAAAACGGTAAAAAAGTGAATTTCTCAAAAAATGTCAGTTAGGAGGTATTGGCACTTCGTCGTCGATATATTTGCTCCTTCAGTGAACAATATTGCGGTAATCTATCTTTTTTTTTCGTCAATTGACATTTTATAAATCGGAAACCTAATTTACGCAGTAACCCACATTTCGCTGGAAATGTTTGAATCACCTGTATTAGGGGGCGAGCCTATTGCCAAACGGGCACAAAAACAGACTCGGAACTGTTACTGGGAAATGGTTCGTTACTTAGAAACATTGCATCAAAATACCCTCTATTTACTCAAATGTACAGACGCCAGCATATCAAGCTACCCGAAACTGTCAAATTTTCCCAATCAACTTGGAACCTTATGCTTTAGCGATAAAGTTGAAAATCTATTAAAGAAATTTGACAGATTGTAGTAGCTTCATGTGCTGGCGTCTGTACATTTGATACACCCCGGGCAGCTGGGCACCATTGTTGACTGGCTTAAATGTTTACTACAGCGTAATGCGTGAGCTCAGTATCGTTATTACTAGCCCGTACTGCCTCACTGTTGGGCACATTCTTTAAGGTGAATGTAGGTAGTTGAGACCGCAAAATTCAAATTTTCTTACGTTTTTTGCAGTTGTATCTTGATCAAAATATGATTCGCGACAATAGCAGGTACATATTTAGAGAAGTATATTCATTAGAATCAATGATACATCTTTCTAAGTTAGATTTCTACCACTAACACTTTTCCATAAGAGATTGGTGGTTGGTGGTAGAAATCTAACTTAGAAAGATATATTAATTATTCTAATGATTATAATTCTCTAAATATGTACCTGCTATTGTCGCGAATCATATTTTGATCAAGATAAAATCTGACACTGACCTGCAAATTGCAAAAAACGTAAGAAAAATTTGAATTTCGCGGTCTACCACTATCCATTCACCTTAATTCTAGATCGTCCCACCATTTCCTTTGTCTTTGGCCCTGTGTCCCATTACCAACTACCTTAATTTATTATTCATTATTTATTTAATCCTTCAAATACAGAAATGTATAGAAGCGGAACTCAATGCCATAGGCATTTTCTACCAGTTAACCTTTGGTAATGCATGATCTACTCTCACATAATGTTTACCTATACGAGAGAAGAATGAAGATATTTAACAAAAAAATAAAATGTATTTATTATTCACTGTCAGACAATGCACAGCCTAAACCGCTGGGTCTAGATGAGGAAAGGTGAGCACTAAGGAAGGATTTTTCAAAATTCAATTTTCATTTCATTCATTCAATCCTGTTAATGGGTTAAATAGGGAATGAAAATTTGTATGGATGATCATAATTTTTGCCAATGGAGTATTCCATCGGGCACACAGCTTATCATGTATAACTTACTTCAAAGCCAGCCTGAGCTTCATATCATGTTGTGGCAGTTTCCTCATGATATTGAAGGATATGAAGGAGTGAGGAGTCCCAATCTGCACCGCGGTGTTTGTGTGGTATTTCTCGGAGTCACGCACGTAGATCGAGGTCATTGAGGAGCCGCCTTGACCGCCCGCGCGGTATGTTAGGTACCCCACCGAGTGAGCATCCAGTTGTACAGCCATTGCTGAAGAAAATATATTTTGTTTAGACATTCAGTAAATTTTCGTGTTTGCCACATTTGACATGATTGTTAGAATAATCGCATCCCTGTTTGGCCAACAGTGTGTCTTGAAGCAATATTTTTAACACACAAGTTATCTTTTTAACAACATAGAAACTCTTCCTTATCTTGACATATAAAACACTGTCTATCTGTCCGTCTGTTAGTGCATTTATAACTCGACAATCACTAATCCAACTGTTTCCTGAGTAGGTTTTTGTATAATATAAACGCGATAAAAAAACTTACTTGATATAAGACTTGGTGAAATTCCTCTAGGTGTGAACTGCAACACGGTTCCGCAGTTCAAGAACATCAGCCTCGAAAGAGTCCTAAATATCTTGAAACCGAGAAGAGGTCCATTTCCTATACCAAACTCGACCTCTGTCCAACCTTTCTCAGAACTGAGGTTTCTGTTACATACATTCACAGAGCCGGTACCTGAAAATATTATTTAACTGACTTATTAATCATGGTAAATATACAGAGCTATCGTGAGCAACGTAAGGTACTTGCTAAATTAGTATTTATCAAAGACTTTCAAATTGATACAATTTTAAAGTAATCTTTATCACCACAATAATCATCATTTCACCGTGAGATGGTTTCATAACCATATGGACTTTGTATGGCATCCACAAATGATGACACGGATTATGTTCATTGGTATTGAAGCTAACAGCAGTGTTACTAAAATAGTTTTTACCCTACTTCATTATAAAATACATGTTTAAATGATAAAGTTTCATTACCTATCCCATTCTGGGTCGATATGTTTCCCGATAGAGTCATGGTGTTTCTCAGAGTAACTGGTGCGTCGATTGACTGCTGTATAGTCATGCCGGATACTTCAATATTTGGTATAATAGTCGGTTCTTCCCTATAATTTTAGAAATACAACAGAAATTAAGCATAAATACCAACTATCACTCATTTAGAATGCAACATAAAGGAATGGAAAAGGATCTAAAGAATAAAAATATTATAATATATAAATCTAAATACAAAGAAAATAAAATACAAAAATCTAATTTAAATAAAACATTATGTCAGAAGTGAATGAGGTAGCTCAAAATAAACAGTGTATAAGTGTACATAATGTATGTAAATCGAATTTACATATTTAAATTGTGCTTACCAGCTAAGCTGAGGTAACATTTTTACCACGAGATAAGTGAGTGACAATACAAGGGGAGAAGAACTATTAATAAAGCTGTAGTTATTGAGATTCTTCAGCATATTAATTGTCTAGAAACACTGAAGTATTTGTTTATTTACCGTTAATTGTGGACATTCTGAATCCAGATCCTCCAATAGAAATCTCAAACAACAAATTGTACTATTACCTATATGGGCTGGTGTCCGCAACTCCACATAAATGCACGTATTTTGCGTACAGGAAGGCTCAATAGTTCAAAATAATGTACACTTAAAAAACAAAGGTATAACAAAATAAAAATAAAAAGCATTACTCACAAAATCTCATACTCATCGTAATATTTCATGAACATATCCGTCGCGTTGACAGACAGTGTGATGGTCCCGCGAGGGTTAGCACTCTGCTGCAGTCTTCGCTCTTCCCTCTCGCGCTTCAACCTGAAAGTAAAGTTAAGGGGGAGGGGTCTGTATTAATACTTTTGCAATTGCATGACATGCGTTGCTTCGCTTGGTAGTAGGGTGGCGGAGTCTTGAGGGAGAGTGCTATGGTTGTGTAGAACCTCAATGCAAGCCTGGTGGATGCACCTTTTTAAGGTTGCCCCATATCCCTTTTTGGTCTAATTCCTTAACTCGTCGCGCGTCCAATTAGCAGACACAATAGAAATTTTATTGTTATCGGTACACATGGTGTACACTCGATGTGCTAAGAGTTAAGAAACAGATGTAACAAAAACCACCAAGTGAACTGATCAATGGCCAGGTGTCTACTCAAAACACCCAGGCAACAGGACGATCCTGGAAGGGACCAGCACAAGCCATGGGTACTAACTATACCCTAAAAGTGTGTACCACCTCCCATTCCCAATCTTACCCATCTCATATCCTCCCAAATTTCACAATCCCTTCACACCCTATCCTTCTACCTTCTACTCTTAACCCTGACCCTTTTGTGACTGGGTGGTTGCAGACTCGGATATCACTAAAAGCAGCTGATGGCGGGTAGTTAATATGCTCCTATAACCTGAATAAAAATCTGCATAAATTTGATCTTAAAACATACCTTTCATATTCTTCTCTGATTTCTCTGGGTGTGCGAGTGCGGAATATAACCTCCCATCCCTCTACCTCCAAACCACGCTTCCCTAAAAACCCAATTAATTCAGTGTTCATCTTTATTATTTTATTTTGTATATGAATAAAATGGCACCATAAGGTAAGATTCCCTAATAGTAAACCATTTATTTATATGTGTGTATGGATCTGTCCGAATTAAGCATTTCAAGGAATTTGTATACTCCTTGTAGGTTGTAAGCCGAAAATTACGGGTAATGTAATCCTGGTAATTTTAATCCAATTGTACAAAAAAAAATCATGTATCAAAATATCCCTAAGTATACAGAGGTCATTATTTCAAGAACTTAAAAGTTATAAACAGTGTCACAGATCTTACCTAGGGTGTCATAGATGGCTCTCTTATGTGAATCAGACAGCACCTCATAAGCTTCTTTAACTTTGTTGAATATTTGTTCTGCCCATTTTTGTTTATTTGGATCAGTGCTATGTTTGTCTGGGTGGAACATACGCGAGAAGCGGCGATATGCACTGTTTATTTCTTCTGGAGGTGCCTGTAAAATTATGGTATCAATGAGTTTGATGCCTACCATAGCACCATGAATATCATGTTTTGACACAAAAGGGTTTAAAAATTACCTACCCACTATAATCAAACTTAAAAAAAGGGTTAATACCCTTTCAAAGCATAATTGTCTTAATAATAATTTATAAGGTGATGTTCAAGATGCTAAGACATTTTCTAATGGTTTGACCCAGAGATTTGACCCTCCCACTCTCTCTTGGTCGATAAGTAGGGTCATCTCTAAGCATGTGTAAATATTACTCATTGTTTTTCCGATAATAATTTATTTGAACTATTAAGTAAATATGCAGAGTATGATGTATCAATTATACTTTCTTTTCTTTTTTGAACCATATATCATAACTACGAAGAATAAACATTTATTTATTTGAATATAGCTGGTATGGTCAAGAAAAAAAACACCTTATTATTTCTGGATTTTCAAGACAAATTATACAAAGATTGATTTATTTAAATAGACTGCAATCATTGCCTTCCCCAATATACATACATTTAATTAAAAGGTCAAGGCGAATGGGTTAACATGGGATGCTTTGTCTATGGCAAAAAGCTTTCTCAGCATCACTAAAAATGCATACCAAACACACACAGTTACATTTTATTAATTAAATTGCATCAGACTTACTATCTGCCAACTTCAGACATACGATACATTTTTGAATAATTTATGAGATTATTATCTTACAGAATTTAGCATAACATAGAGAAAATACATAACTTCAAGCTTCAGTTTTACATACTGCAAGTTTAAAGATAAATATTGCATCATCCTGCACAGTAATTGAGCTATAAAATAAAATTTCGATTTGAAGTTGGTAACATGCAACAGTAGTTGTCTATCTATAAGATTATCTATAATATTAACTGAAATAGGGAATTTTATAGAGGCATGTAACGAGAGCTGGATGCACCGCTCCTAACCTCAAAAATAAATTTAAAATAAGTGATACAAAATAAAATAGTGTTAAATAAAATAAGTAACTGTTGTTTTTAAGAAATATTTGCATTCCACGATATAAGGTAGATTTGTGTCGTTATATAATATTGATAGTGTAAAAATGCTGAAAGCAATATTCTAATAATGCACGTGATTTATATTTACCGTCTTTGAAACATTAAGTAACTGATAGTAATTATCTTCGAGCAGAAGATTATCGCCTTCTTCATCCATTTTCTATAGCAAAACTATAATTTTATAATTAAAAAACCAACAATCAGTCCTTCCAATGATAGATGTTACTTGACTTTTGCCGCTGCAATGACAGCACGGGGGCGCCACTTGTGGGACGGGGCGGCACAGATAACTTTAACACAATAAGAACAAAATATGATTTTATTTTTTATAGTCAGCCAGGGTAAACAGGAATGCCGACAGAAGTGAAAACTTGAAAAAGCATAGTAATTTTATAAATATTTTCAAGGTCATTCTTCCCAAAGTAAATGTACCGCGCGTTGATGATTTTATAACTTAAAACAGAGGTGTCAGTTACGGTAACAGTGTCGCGAGTTCAGTAGTTTTTTCCCATCTCAAAAAATGCCCAATGCGCCTAAAGGAGTTTACACTTCAAAAAATTGTTTTTTTTTTTGTTAAATGGTCTTGTACAGTTGGCCGCACGCACGTCAACGGCAACAAAAACAGTATAAGCTGGCCTAACATTCTATTGAAACTCCGCACTATACTAGGCCAGTTGACGGTCAATGTGTTACATCTGATTAGCGATGAACGGTCTACTGTACTCAGGGCTGACTCAGGAACGCTCTACGGGAGTGGATCCAGTTTTCATGCCGTGGAAGACTGGAAAGCTGATCCTGCTGAAGGAGGGGCGCCTAGCGCACACCCCTCTCCCCTTCATACCGCCTCGTCGTGTTATTAGATGTTGAATGTTGTGGGTAAACTCTTTGACAGAACAGATGGCAGACCGCCTCGTCCAGCACACCATAAAGTAGGGGCCGAATCTGGTAAATAACGAGTTTGGTTTTCACCGGGGGCTATCCACCAACGACTAACTGGGTCCATAAAGAACACATGAAAAGTAGTCCTCCTGTAACACTCAAAAGAAAACTCATCGACATGTGCACCCTGCCCGTCCTAAACTATGGTGCACAAAGCTGCCGTGCTAAACGCAAAAGCGGTATCTCAAGAAAAGCTAGTTTCGAGAAAATTGAAGTTTTGTTTTTTATTCTCTCAGTGATTTGAGGTAAAGCTGAGATAGGGAACACTTTTCTAGGGACTTTTTTATTAAAATACCATTATTTTGCTGAGCCCACAAAAATCAACTTTACAAATTTTTTTGAGATACCGCTTTTGTGCTTAGCACGGCAGAAAGTTGGTCACTTACTGAACAACAGAAGTCCAAATTCAAGATTTGCTAACGGGCAATGGAGCGCAGCATAATTATAGGTGTTAAGCGTATAGATCGAGTTAGAACCACCACGCTGCACACCAGGCTGCAGTGGGAGTGGGCCGGACCTGTCACGAATGCACCCGGAGCGATTGGCAAAGATCTTCACTCACTGGACGTCTGTGGGAGGACATCGCCGTCGAGCAAATTGAGCGTCAGGCGTCGAGCAAATGTTGGTACCACATCGTCGCACCACCTTCACCGTGGTCTACCCTCGGTGAAGGTGGTGCAACGATGTGGTACCAACATTTGCAGGGCCAACATGGCCACAGATCGCACAAGACAGGAAGGTTTGGAAGAAATGAGGGATTTTTTTTCTTTTGTTTAAATTCTATTATATTTTGGTACACCATTTTTACCATTTTATAATTAGTATAAGGAGGTCCCTATGTCCATACACTTGACGTTGTAAGTGTTAGTTGTGTGTATAGAAATTATTGACAAGCATCTGCTCAGAGGGGCAATTCTACTAATTTTAACAACATTCACAGTCTGATCTCAGTCTCAATCTGTCAAAAAATACTTCAAATTTCCCTACATTTTGACAAGTTTTTGACATTTCTTTGTCGCTGAGATGAGACTGCGACTAGATTTTGAACGTTTTAAATTACGAGAATTGGCCTTCTGATATTAATGAAGTAATGAATGTTCAGATATTAATGGTAACTTGTAGTGTATAGAACTTATTGACATTTTAAATTGTTCAGAAGTATTTGGTCACCTTGTTTGCTACAATATATTTGACGGCGACTGTACCGTATGTGTCCGTCCAGATTGGGGCGCGGGTGCGGGAACGCGCGCGTGGTGCCGGCTGTCCGCACTGGAGCGCGGCTGCGTTCTGCGTGTGGTTCTGCGTGTTGTCGTCTCCAGTGTTTGTCAAAATGAAGAATGTCAAGAAGACTTATTTTTACTAGAAAAAAGTTCGAACTAGTTTGAGAGCCTCGGTACCCGCGCGGGCCGCCCACGCCCGCCTCGCGCCCGCGCCCACTCTATGAAACAGCTATGGCGTGAGTTGCCCGCGCGCTCCCCGTGCTGAGCAGCCCGCACGCTCCCCACGCCAAGCAGCACGCGCCGCTCACCGCGCCCGCGTTCCTACTATGGACACTCAAAGGAAGTTCTTAAGTTTGAGTTCGCCCGCCCCGCGCCCGCGCCACAGAACACTATTACTCCTGCCCACGCCCCAGTGCGGCCAAACACATGCGCGGGCTGCTCAGCGCGGGCAGCACGCGGAGAGCGCACGCTTATATTTTGACAAACACTGGATCAGTGTGACCAGATCCAGTATTTTAATACTTTTTCGGTATATTTTATAGACTTTTCCGAGCATCAGTAATTCAGTATATTTGTAGGTATATATTAGTGGAAGTATTTTTAGGTATATTTTGGATAAAAAGCTATGGTAACACCATGGCAATCGTCCCCGCAAACATTGATGTTCAGGGAATTTCCCCAAATATGTAGTACGTTTTTGTAGTCATATACTCGTAAGTAGAGCGCGTTTTTTTGTTTGTTTTTATTTTACTTGACGCAACCATCCGGAAATCATGCCTAGTTTTCAGCAAAGTTATTTGGCTAAATGGGAACAAATTCCGTAGCTTGCTTCGTGGCTTTCACGTTATAAAGATGACTAGTACGCCGCCTTTTGCAAAGCATGCACTGCATGCAGTGCGAAACTCCAAAGTAGATTAGCATATAAAACAAGATGCAAATACTGAAAAGCATAAATCTTACTTGAATAAATATAAAGGACAGTCAAAGTTAAGCATAACTTGTTATAATTAGCATTACGGGACCTAGTCAAGAAGTTCGGAGATATTTTAATTAGTAGATGGCCAAACTGTCTAACTAAATTTTTATTGTTTCCAGGTTGATACATTTTTCAAAAAGGTACCACTGAAAGGCGAAATCAAGAAAGCTGAGCTGCGTTTATGCAGTTTTCTTTCAGAATAGAACATCTCTTTTAACATTTACTGTGATGATGGATGAATAAGACCCGTTTTGAAAATCAGTATTTTTATTGGTATATTTTCCCTGTGCAAGTTGGTATACTTCAGTATTTTTTGAGGTGCTTCGGTTTTTTCGTAAAATTTAATCTGATCACACTCACAGACTGAGAAGAGAAGTTACCTTCTGCACTGGACACAACAACACGCAGAACGTAGCCGCGCTCCAGTGCGGACAGGCAACCCGAGGACGGACATTATTGGTTTTTATGAAATTGACCGGTGTAAAGAACGTATTCTCGACCATAAACAAAGAACCATAAAGTAATGCACAGAGTTCTGAAGTAATAATTATCCTCATACTCATCTTTCTTCTTTCTTTCTATCACGCTCTCGACGATGGCCGGGCGGACTGTGTCCAGCATAGACTAATATTATAGTTCCTTGGAGTATGTTATGAACACAGAACACTATTAATTTACCCCTCCCTGCTGCGAGCAATCTGCCCCATCCACAGACACGTAATAAAACAAGATAAATATTTATCAAAACATGAAGACATTCATGGAACACTTTTATTAGACAACTACATTGAGAATACAACACCGACAGTCAGAAACAAAATAATGTATTCTCAAACATGTTGGATTCCAATTAACACCTATTAGGTACAAATTGTTTTTAGCTTAGGTATACATACTTATTATACTAAACTCCCACATTATATTTAGTATAGGTAGGATCCGAAAAAGGATCCTTTTCCGGTGCCGGGTACCGGTTTACCAGGTATAAACAGGCGAGTTAGTTTAGGAGTACGACCAGCAAAAAGTAGGCAACCAACTGTTACATTGTGTTATGTAGGTATGCTATACATTTTCAATTGGAATCTAATTCGTTTTGTAAACAAGACAATGAAATATTATCAAAAAATTACATATAGGTACCTATTTTTAATCAATAAGAACCATGGACATATTTAAGCAGGCAACCCATTAAAACATATTTGTAAAATATTAAATAAAACATAATTTTCATCCAGTAAACAGATGGGTGAAGCTCGATCATACTTTGGATCTTATGACTAGTTGGAATATAATAGCAAAACATGTCAAAATTACTACATAATAGAAAAACATGTCAAAAAGGATAATTATAGTACAGTCAGCAACAAAAGTCGATTAACACTTCGGTTTTTTTACTGAAGTGTTAATCGACTTTACATACATTGTACTTCTGCTGCAATTTTGAACAAATATTTTGCTCAATAACTGATATTTATAAAAACTGAAGTGTTAATCGACTTTTGTTGCTGACCGTACCTATATACTAAACATCGAGATTTCGTGCTATATCTAAGTTAAATATTAAAAAATGTACTGTACATAAAAACCTTTTCCTTCTCTAAATGATAGTGAAAACCCCATAAAAATCTATTGTGTACGTCGCCGTCAAATATATTGTAGCAGGCAAGGTGACTAAATAATTCTGAACAATTATAAATGTCAATAAGTTCCATACGCTACAAATTATCATTAATATCTGAACATTAATTACTTCATAGATAACTTAGCAGATGCTTCTCAATAATTTCTATACACACAACTAACAGAAAATAACTATACACTTACAACGTCGGGTGTATCTACGCACACAAACACTGAGCTTACCTAATTCGTTATGTGTGATATTTAAAGGACAAACGAAAAACAAACACTAACTAGGTATCTGTGGTATATATACGATGAAACGGGAATAAAAATTGTATAGAAAATCATTTGTATAGGAATTAGAACTGTTAAGTTAATGTCAAACTATTGAAAGAAAATAGATCTTGGTTTTCTAATGATATTAAAAATTATTGTAAATATTGTTTTTTGTTTTTGACAACATCGATAACATATTAGTATTTTTTCTGTAACCTCCTTCTACATTTAATACGTCCTGTAAGCGTTTTAGCAAAAAAAAAATAATTAATTAAATTAGCAAAAGAGTTCCTATTTAAATTGTATTTATAGATAGAATTGACATTGCAAGTGTGCTCAGATATTTGTGGTTAGTTATGTGTTAGAAATTATTGACAAGCATCTGTTCAGATATTAATGGTAACTTGTAGTGTATGGAACTTATTGACATTTATAATTATTCAGAAGTATTTGGTCACCTTGCCTGCTATAATATATCTGACGACGACTGTACTTAAGTAGAACTAAGCGCACACACAGAATGACACTTTATACTACTTTTTATTACTTAGAATACTAATAGTACTAATTTGCAGTATTAATTTTATAATAATATTATATACATATGATTAACCCTGTATGCAGAGTTATGCGAAAAGCTTAAAAATAATATTAAGTATATTATTATTTGTGTGTGTAATTTAGAAGAACTAAGCGCACACATAGACATAAAATACATATATACTACTATACTATTTATAGACATAGATTGAAATAATTTTATTTACATTAAGATGTTTCAATATACAACTTGAATAAACTTTCAACTTGCGGGTGGAAAAATGCTATGCAACAACACTTGCTTACCATTGAGTTTTAGTGTATCTATATCATGACCCACTCAGCTGGCTCACTCAGCTCCGCACTGCGTAGTGCGATCAGTGAATGTGGCGACATGACAAAAAATCAAGATCTACACAAAAATTCTTCTGGAATAACTACTTACAAGATGGTAAAAACTGCTTTAAAATCAATTATGTAGTTGTTGTTCTAAACTTTAGAAGAACTAAGCATACACACACGATGGACACGAAAAGCGTCCTTGTAAAATGATAAATATTATAAATATTTATAGATAGAAAATATTCAGCCAGTTTACTTGTAATACTATCATTAAGAGTGATTCTGATTTTATCGTTAAGAATGTTTTTTCAAATCATTTCCTTTAGCATTCCCTCTAATAAGCCTTACCAGTGCAGTTAGAAACTACACACAAATATCACAGTATCCGCTCAATATTTTACATCTTTTGCACAAAATCAGGTACTGTTGACATACAATGCTTTGCTTAAGTATCTCCATTAAATGCGAAAGTAAAGTAAGAGTTTAGTAAATTAGGACGAAGTGGTGTTCTCCGCACCTTCCTGGAAACTGTTTGTATTATTAGTAAATGGTGCTCCAAGCCCATACAGATGACCACTGGTGCTTTCAATGTTACCATCAAAAAATATCTGTAACAAAAATGAGGTTGGTTTTAATTTCCTTGCAATGAAAACTCCTGACTTCGACCATAAAAAAAAAACATACATAACATCAGTAAATGAACAGAAACATACTTCTTTGATTTTGAAAAATGCCATTCCTGTGAGATGTGAATCAGACCCAGCTTGGTGCTGGAGTCCTACTCGACGCAGTTCTAACTGGTCAGCTACTTCTTGCAGACCACCTTTTAAGTTCTTGCATAACTTCATCAAGTACTGTAAATAAATAAGTATAACAAATAAAGGATCATGACCATGACAATGTATTTCATATTAAAATTAATACTTACTTTCACATCATAAACAGTAGGAAAGTACAATCGGAGAGTCTCAAAGAACTCAGTTTCTTCCTGAGGTAGATTGAGATCAGTTAGGATTTTAAGCAAATATCCGAAATCATAACCGGAATGAAAACTCAACCACTTGATATTGTCCATTAGCACAATACCTAAAATGAGTAAGTTAAATAATTATTGAATTGAATAATGAAGTAGAAGTAATAGTGTGTTGTTGGAGGACAGAATTTTAAATCACCTGAAGTCATCAGAAGTTCTGCAAATTCTAATGGTTCAATGCCATGCTCTTCGTGTTCTCTGAATTGGAGACCAGAATTTTGTAGCAGATCAATTGAGTCTTGCGCATACATATCTTCTCTGAAAAGAAAAATTAATAACATGACTGCTGTACTTTCAATGGATGTAGATACTAAACAATTAATCATTATCATCGTTATACAGTACCCGGAGATAAATATTGCACATCAACCTATTCAATCCTATCGATTTTATACAAAGAATAAAAATAATTATCAAAAGAAGCAAATCATAATTGTTTTAACAGCTCCTAATAGATAACGGACTGTTTGTATTTCGTGCGACAGAGATAACGCTCTACGAAGCCAAAATTAGCCGATTGTCTCTTCCCAAAGGTCGATGTGCAATATTTATCGCCGGGTACTGTACTTAGTTACTTACTGTAAGTTGAACTTAAAATTAAATTGCCAAGTAGTGCAGCCTTGTGGGGTTTTGCCATTTTCATCCATAAATGTAAGACCCAACTGTATGATTCTTAAAAGGTCCACGTTACATCTGGAAAGATGATAGATTTAAGAATATAACTAGCTATGACTAGATAGAAGGATAACATTGTGTCTTATATGAAGACACCCTTTAATATTTTAAACTTTATTTTATTTTTATTATTTGTTGTTATAGCGGCAATGGAAATATATATTCTGTGAAAATTTCAACTGTCTACCTATTGAGGTTGGTTCATGAGATACAGCCCGCTGACTGACAGACGGACAGCAGAGGCTTAGTAATAGGGTCCTGTTGTCACCCTTTGGGTACAGAACCCTAAAAAGCTCAGTTGAACTTAAATTTAAATTGCCAAGTAGTGCAGCCTTGTGGGGTTTTGCCATTTTCGTCCATAAATGTAAGACCCAACTGTATGATTCTTAAAAGGTCCACGTTACATCTGGAAAGATGATAGACTTAAGGCTGCAGTCTTGCAAAATTCACTCGCGGCGAATTATTTGCGCAACTTTGTATTTTTTTTTAAACAAAGCAATGAAATAACATGAAATTTTATTATTGCACATAAATAACCACAATATAAGTAATAGCTAGTTATTTTTTTTTAAGTTCATTTAGATGGGATAAGTTAGGTAAATCAAGCGTTAAATACAGCTCTTTCACGCCCAACATCATTTCGAGTTCTGTTTGGGCGCTTAGTTTAGGGCAATGAAGAATTAATTTGGAAATCTGTTCAGCACATATTTATCTCAACATTCTCGTCTTCAAAATGTGCTGATTAGTTTTTTCTAATTATATTCCATTTTCTTAATTTAGACGTCACAATTTCATCAAAATTCTCTGTTTTTATCTCTTAATAAACGGTTTTTTTCATAATAACTATGCATCGTATGTATGTATTAATTAGATTATTTTAATGCCAAGAGTTCAATAAGCAAATACAAAAAAAATAGCACCTAAATCACCTTACCCTAACAATAGTAATATTTTCAAAAGACCTACAAAAAAGGGGTTTATAAACAACCACGACGAATTTTAACTGTTCCCTCTCGCTCTAACTTTGCTCCTGCTCTAACATAGGATGCGCATTGTTGTGTATCTAAAGTTGCTCTACTTTATTATTTTTTGTATATAATTTTTCGAGTTTTTTGTAAATATTTGTATATCAGTAATAGTTTTGTAAATATTTGTGTATCAGTAATAGTTTTGTAAATATTTGACTTCAAAATGGATCATAAACGTAAAAAAAAATATGCCTGTACAAGAAAAAGAAAATTGGCCTCAAACGTAAATTGATGAAGAGAAATAGAATCCAAAGGTAAGTAGAACTGTTTACAGTATTCATGTTTAGGGCCTAACTACAAGGTCAAATTAAATTAGCTAGCGAGACTCCACAAACGTGATGGATATTGATATCTCAACACGATGAAACAGATTTTATCAACTCACACTTCAAGTAACAATACTACCAGCGGTCATTGGCCCCAAAAAAATCATCAAATCTTTATTTTTTGTATTTCGTCGTGTTTAGATAATATCGAATACAGGGTCAAATTAAATTAGATAGCGAAACTCCGCAAAAGTGTTGGGTATCGATATCTAAACGTGTGTGGGGGGCGTGAGTGTATGTGGGGAGGGCGTGTTGATAGATGTATCTGTATGAGGTATGGGGAGTGAGTGTGTGGGGGTGTGTGTATGGGGGGTGAGTGTGTGAGGGGAATGTATGGGGTGGGTTGTGTTTTTGGTGTTTATGTATGTATTAGATCGCTAGTCTACTATACTTTAGGGCTATTTAGACCAAAGTCGGATATCTTTTAGTACGATGATTTTTTACTAATAGGTAGGTACTTCTGAAAACTCTGTTAATAATTTATGACTTTTTTTATTTTCACAGGTCCACTGCTGGCTCTCGGCAACCTTTTTCAGATGTTACCAACTTGTCAGAAACTCGAAATAAATAAAGTAAATCGAAAAAAATATAGTATATTATTTGAGCGTTATGCGGCATTTAAGAGAGCAAATTCGAAGAAAAAGGCCAGATTTGTGGAAAGAAAATTGTTGGATTTTGCACCACAATAATGCGCCTTCGCACAAGGCCATCTTTGTAAACAAATTTTTGACCAAAAGCTCAACAAATACATGATTCGTGATTATCGAGCAACCACCTTATTCACCAGATATGGCTCCAGCCGACTTCTTTCTTTTTCCTAACCTCAAATTACCACTTCGTGGCACCGTTTTCATTCGGTAAGACAAAGGAATATTCGCGGCGAGAACTAAACTCAATTCCGGAAAAAGCGTTTAAAAATGTGTTACCGAGCGCATACAACCTGAATCTCTTCAAAGAGAGAGTGAATAGGCTTCTTCTGGGTAAGCTCACTCCATCGTCGACTTTGTCTCTGTCACCTCTGAGCTAGACTAGAGTCAAAAGCAAACCAATTCCAATTTTTAAAAAAATGTTTTGTTGATTGGATAATTCGTTGGCGTAAGTGTATCGTTTCTGAAGAAGCATACTTTGAAGGCGATAAAATACAGGGTGGCAGGGACATCGACGCACAAAGGTCGTGAAAAGGTTACACCTGAAGGCTTAAATAAAATTACGAAAGTCATTAATCTCGGAAATGACCGGTTAAAAAAATTGACATTTTTGAGCGCGCAATGTATTGCAAACATCGCGATCAAAACGCTCAGCGGATGGCGCGTGCGCGCTCGCGCTACCTAACCTACACACACACATACACACGTCTGTGGCGCTGGCGCGGCCGCCCGCCGCGCCGCCGCGCCGGCGCCGCCGCTGCCGGACGAACGTGAACGTACCTACGAATTATCGCCTGATCCAGTAATGTTTAATTAATGAACTTAGGTACCTTAATCTCGCTCATTCCTAATGAGATAGGGTTCGAAGTGGCCGCCACCAACTCGCTCGCAGATCTGAGCGCGGCGCAGAGTTTCAGCGTGGACACGGGGCAAAAAAGTGGGTTCCTGGACACACTCCTCACGCAGCGTCGCAAACACATTCACAATGCGATCTCTCATTTCTGCTGCGGTATCGCACTCGGTCACAAACACCTTATCCTTGACGTAACCCCAAAGAAAAAATCTAATGGGGTCAAGTCCGGTGAGCGAGCTGGCCATGGCTGTGGACCGAATCTTCCAATCCACCGGTCTCTAAAAGATTCGGTGAGGCAGCGTCGGACAGGAACGTCACTCTCAAACACATACACACACGGAGAGAAAATTACTTTTGATTTTAAAAACTACGTTAAGATCACAAATTCGCGACAAACAGCACGTCCGTTTGCGATCAACAAAATCTAGGAACTGGCAAAAATCCGTTACAAGTCGGTGAAATGCAAAAGAAATGTACCTACAGTGCATGCACCGAACACAGATCAACAAAACGATAGAGTGTACAAACTCATTAAGTTATACCTTGTTACCTACTCACGAAATTAATTGCGAAAATGGATGTATTTTTTTATGAAATAGTAAATTACATTGTTGAATTGCATTCAAAACTAAAATTAATGTTGATAATAAAAAAATATCGAAAAATTACGTGACTATCAATACACTTCTACACGTTTTTTTTTTAATCTTCTTTACTTAAGGCGAAAGCGGTAAGGTAGCCCACGAAATTCACTGACCAGCAAATTGCAAAAAACGTAAGAAAATTTTAATTTTGCGGGCTACCTTAGCGCTTCCCCCTTAAATCGATGAAGCTTTAGAAAAATAATTATCCCCTCATAACGAATCTAAAATAAAAGTAGTAAATGGGTCATTCAATTATGTAGATGATTAAAATGCCCCATGTGACGCGTCTATTAGATTCATTGGGATATGTCGCCTTATCGCCTAGCTTCTTACGAGGAGACCGCACGCCCCACGGCGCCGCGGTGTCTGGCGCCGCGGTGTCTGTCGCCGCATTTGAAAGCGAATAGCGTAGGTATGAAGAGACCGGTCGGCGCCACGGTCTCTTTGTCGGCGCATGTGAAAGCGAATAGCGTAGGTACGAAGACTGTTGACCTCGCAAATGAACTTTAGCAATACAGCTGATCAGGTAGCCCTTTCGAGTTTTATTTACATTGCTGTTTTAAGTGAAACAAGTGAATTTACTATTTTTTAATTAAAAATCTCATTGGGTCAGATAGAAATAATGATTTTATACAGTTTACAGTAAAAAAAAAATGCAGAAAAATACGTAAAAATTAAGAAAAAGCCGACGAAAAATTTCAACGCTGGTGGGTCCAGAATCATGTACTGAATCCATGGTAAGCGGTTGCGCGTCGATGTCCCTGCCACCCTGTATAAGTCTGCGATGACAATGTGTTGGTGTCTGTGTTGTGTTGTGTCTGATGTGATGTGTAGTGTCTGTGTAAGCGATTTCATGGCGTTCTTTGGGACTAGCGCATTGTTTTTTTTCTTCCGTTGAGGGAATTTTTCAATTTTGAATACAACCATCTCTCGACGGTTATATTGGGGTAGATTTCTGATAATTCTCGTGGTCTTGTGGGTGTTGTCATTTCACAAAGTCTGCAGTAAAAGACGTGGTTCTTATTTCTTTTTTCTCAATAGGTTGAATTATATTTATGGCGGGTCTTTTAAGGCGGGAATCAATTAGCTCAGGGAGCAGACAATGCAAATAAAATTTTGTCAATGGGCCTACCATTTTGTAGTGCCAGAACGTAGGGTCTCTTTTTATATTATTCGACTTTCATTGAGTAGTCCACTCCAGCCCATACGGCATATAAACACATATCCATCTCTGTAATGTTTAATTTTTTTTATTTTTTTTTTTTTTGTTTATTATTAATTAAGGAACTAAACAAAATACAAACATTAAACATCACAAAAACCTCAATAGGTTTGTCCGGATGTTGAAACACTTTAAGCAATCTTAAAAACTAACTTAAAACTTAGTTATTATACTCGTAACACATTGTTTATAAAAAATTGTGAGGTAGTCAGTAAATAACAACCATAATGAACAAAAAGCGACGAAGACGCTAATCACTCATTGAATGAAAGGTATGTACACACTACACAGTATGATGCATTTTCAAAGAGAATCAAAGAATTTTTTGTATTTATTTTTATAGTTATTGTTTGTTATTTCCGATTGGAATTTTGTTGGAACATCATTAATTAGAGTTGGTATTAAATAAGCGTTCGTTCGTTTCCCGTAATAATTCTTGTATCTCGGTACTACCAGTTTTGATTGGGCTGCCATTCTTGTTGCAATGCTATGATTAAATTTAATTTGCAGTTCTTTGTTGGTGAACTGTTCGATTAATAAGCACTTTCGTATTTTAGTGTGTATTGGCAAGATATTACAATATTTAAAGAAACCTGTTACGTCATCACCATCATAAAGCGTTTTTCTTATTTTATTTGGTATAATTATTTTTAATAAACGAAGTTGTAGGTTATATATTTTGTCTAAGTAAGTTTTAAACGTTCTGCCATAGCTAGTAATTCCATATGAAATTATTGATTCTGCGAGAGCATTATAAAGGTTTAGTAATATTTTAAAAGGTACTTTGTATTTAATTATTGCAAATTTGGCTAGCATTGCTCGCAGTTTATCGCAAATGAAGTCAATGTGGTAGCCCCAATTAAATCTGTCATCGACCACTAAACCCAAATATTTGTAGTTGGTAACCTGCTCCAATGGTTCACATTTACAACCAAGCCTATATAATTGCAAATCATGCAAACATTGGTGAGTGTGTGCAATTATTTTAACTGGCTTATCAAAGTTGAGTAAATGATTTGAACGAACGTGGATAGTCTTAGTTTTACCAGCATTAAGCACCAGTCCAGCATCATGAGACCACTTACACAAATTATAGAAATCATTTTGTATCATTTGTTCAGCCTTGGATAAGTCTTTATCAGCTGCTACGAGACAGGTGTCGTCCGCGTATTGATAGACTGAGCAATTGTTTATAACATTCTCCATGTCATTGACTCTGATTGTGAATGAATTGGCTCTGAGTATGGAAATAATAGACGTGGTTTTTGTCAATCGCAAACGTATTTCTCCTAATGTTACATTTCCATTTTTTTTCTTTTATCGTTTCTTCAGATTGCATATTTTTTGTAGAAAGTGGGCATTTTACTTCTACCAGTCCTGTTTTTCCATCTTTGTGTTTATAAATACCATCGGGACTGGCTCCTAAATATTGGACTGTTTGTTTAATATAAAGACCGCAGCTGGCAATTGTGACGTTTTCCTGCAGAGATAATGCTTTTTGTCCATTATCTCTACCATAATATGTGATCGAAACTTTGGTCTATCGTCTGTTTCTGTAGTTCATCTCTTTTTTGGTCAGAAGGTTCCGTTTATTTAAGGAGTTATTTTTTTGTCATCTGAAAATCTTCATCGGTCGTAACTTGTTTTTTTGTATTACTATCTAGCATGAACGAATTTATATAAAAACCGGAGGCGCGAAGGAAGAGCAACCCCCGCCAAGGTACCATTCAAATATAAATAAATATTGATTATTACTTAGTAGAGCAACTTTCCGACCGTGTCAAATATCGCTAGGTAGGATGAATGCGGGGACTGCAGGGAGCCCGGGTGCAGACGCACGGCGCGTGGACTCGCCGCACGCGATTCTTAAATTGTGCAATAGAAGACTAGGCCCTTAAGAATATAACTAGCTATGACTAGATAGAAGGATAACATTGTGTCTTATATGAAGACACCCTTTAATATTTTAAACTTTATTTTATTTTTATTATTTGTTGTTATAGCGGCAATGGATTTTATGAACAGCTTTCCATCATGTCGTAGAAGTGGATCCTTCAAGTAAAATTAATTATAAAAACTTCACAATCAATTTATTTATACTGTTTAAAAACCCCTTAAAACAACTTATAAAAACCCATGCTAAAACATTGCAATTACAAAAAACAAGTCTTCTTTATCAACCGATCACACACACACATTTTCTCTAGACTGACTTTTCACATATTAATCTTTATTCAAAAATCTTCTAACAAAGAAAACAACTTTTCCACATTTCATAGACACCAAAAGCTGCCAGTAACTCAATAACATAAAATTCTATTAAGCTAGTATTACAACATCCCCTCTGAATTTTATGTTTATAACAATTAGAATAACATCTCATAGATAACTCCCATCAACTCATTTAAAACCCAACTTAACTAAATATAACAAACAAACTTTTGAATTAATTAATCTAAACACCTTACATAACTAACTTAAACATTAAAATTACAAATTAATCCTCAAACAACCTTAAATCCTAATAAACCTACATAACTCGTCACATTACAGAATGCCCTTTACGTATCACTCACTCACTCAACTCACTGTCTCAATCTCAAAAACTTTGTTCTGTCCAGTGGTTTAGTTAGTATATCTGCCAAATTATTTTTAGTCGAACAATAATGAATTTCCAACAAATTCTTATCGATTTTTTCCTTAATGAAATGATATTTAACATCAATATGTTTGCTTCTTCTATTCAAAATTCCATTTTTAATCAATACTATAGCAGATTGATTATCAACAAACAACTGTGTTTTTGGTAATTTATTTGTCAACTCGAAGATCAAACTCTGAATGTGTAACAGGTCTTTTATACATTCGGCTGCAGAAATATATTCCGTCTCAGTACTGGAAAGAGCAGTGACTGACTGTTTACGCGAACACCAATGAATTGGACCACCACCATAAAACATTACAAAGCCAGTCGTACTTTTCCTAGTAACAGGATCACCTGCAAAGTCCGCATCACAATACGCTTTTAAAGTTAAATCATTACCACAAACATACTGTATACCACTGCTGACTGTATTTTTAATATAGGTATCTAAAAAGGTTCTTAATATTTGCAAAATCATTCAAGTTAGGATGTTCTTGATGCCTACTACAATAACCAACATGAAAAGCCAGATCCAGTCTTGTTTTATTAACCAAAAACAACAATGAACCAATCAATTGTCTATATCGATGCACATCATCAACTCCCATTTTCCCCTCTTGATGTGTAACTAAAATATCTGGATGACTACTATCTTTTAAGTTTTCATATTTAAACTTTTCCAAAATTTGATTTATATAACTTTCCTGATATATCTTAATAAAGTTTCGTTCTACTTTAACATCAAACCCTATAAACTTTTCAGTCTTATCAAACTTCCGCATTTCAAACTCTGTTTCTAATTTATTAATAATTTTATTTAAATCAATCTCATTTTTACCAATTAAAATACCATCATCTACATAAATAGCCAAATATATTTCTTTATCTTTATTTACAAACACACATGGATCAGATTTTAATTGTAAAAAACCCATTTTTTTCAAAAATTCCGTTAGTCTCTTGTTCCACATAAGTGGTGCTTGTTTCAATCCATACAAACTCTTCTTTAATTTACATACTTTATTCTCTTTGTCTTTTATATCATATCCTAAAGGTACTTCCATAAAATTTCTTCATCTAATTCTCCATATAAAAATGCTGTCTTTACATCAAATTGCTTAATTTTAAAACCTTTTTGAGCTGTAATCGCCAACAACAATCTAACACTCTTAGTATTTACCACTGGACTATATGTCTCCATATAATCAATATTGTATTTCTGTAGAATACCTCTTGCCACTAATCTAGCCTTATATCTTCCACCAGGTTTTATAGTAAATATCCATTTACTTGAAATTATTTTCCTATTTTTTGCTTCACATTTGTTAACAATTTCCCAAATTTTGTTTCTCTCTAAGGAATCTTTTTCCTCATTCATTGCTCTTTTCCATAAATCTTTATCAATACTATTAAAACATCTGTATAAGTCAAAAACGAAGTCTTCAAATCATAATCTTTCAGTCAATTTCCTTTCTCTATTCGGTAAAATCCGCAATCCATCATTAATAACTGGTTCAATTGCATCCTCAAACTCATCACTAATTTCAACTACTGTATCATCTCTAACTTCCCCTCTCAAACTATTACTTTCTTCAATACCAACTCCAATGTTTTCAACGCTATCTTCAAAAATCTCATTATCTTCAACACCAACTCCTCTAACTTCAACATCTTCACCGCTAACTCCAACTTCAACATCTTCAATACTACCTTCAAAAATCTCAGCATCTTCATCACTAACTTCAGCTCTATTTTCAAAAACTTCTTCATCACCAACAGCTTCATCACTACTTTCACTATGAAAACCATCACCACCTTCACCACAAAAACCATCACCACCTTTTCCACAAAAACCATCACCATCTTCACCATAAAAACCATCACCACCAATATCAACACTAACCTGTTTAAATAAATTTTCTAAATCGCATTGTTTCACACTACAATTACACATTTTAAAATAATCTGCAACATCACTCTTATTATTATTAAACACCACATCTCTCGAATAAACAATTCTAAAACTTGAAGGATCCCATATCTTATAACCATTGTTAGTATACCCCACTAAAAGCCCTTTGCTACTCCTGGAGTCAAGTTTATGTAACTGAAAATTATTTTTATAGTATACTAAAGATCCAAAAATGTTCAGATGTTTTAAATTAGGTATTCTATTAAACCACATTTCAGCTGGTGTTTAACATTTATTGTATTTGCACTCCTGTTCAATAAATAAGCAGAAGTTAAAACGGCTTCACCCCATAATTCATGTGGTAGCTGCATATCAAAAAGTAACGCTCTTGTTCGTTCCATTAATGACCTGTGTAATCGTTCAGCCAGCTTTACCATTCAGCTGTGGAGTGTAGGGAATAGGGTAATCAATATTAATACCTTTATTATTACAGTACATTTTAAACTGTTTGCTAGTATATTCACCTCCATTATCACATCTGAAA
This sequence comes from Luperina nickerlii, assembly GCA_963855955.1. Lineage (NCBI taxonomy): Eukaryota > Metazoa > Arthropoda > Insecta > Lepidoptera > Noctuidae > Luperina > Luperina nickerlii. Next base: position 10,080,928 of record OY979662.1, read on the forward strand.
GTTTTAACTGTTGTTTCAAAATGATTTTCCGCCAAATTAATATAGTTAATTATTTTAGAAAATGCCTCGTTTTTATTTTTTAATAAAAAAACTTTAACAAAATGAGTGTAATCATCCAAAAACGTGATAAAATATTTGTAACCATCCCATGTTTCTGTTTCAATAGGACCACAAATATCACTATGAATAATTTCTAATGGCTTACTAGCTCTGTGTCTATTTGTTTTAAAAGGTTTTCTACATAATTTTGACTGTGTGCAGACTTCACAGATGTCAAACTCTACCAGGCCTCTATCTATACCTCGAAAAAGATCCTTTGTCCTGTTAATAGGTACATGACCTAATGCACGATGCCAGAAATTAGCATTTATATGAAAGATGTTTACTGACCTCGAAAGTATGACTGGCTTTGCATTAACATTCAAATAATACAGACCATCTTGCTTCAGTTCACCATCCTCTATACATTCAGAGCCCTCACTTTCGATTTGACATCTCGTTCTGAAAAATTTTAAAAAATAATTATCATCAGCTAATCTAGATACAGATATTAAGTTCTTTTTGAGTTGGGGAACACATAATACATCTTTAAAAACAATATTTTTAGTGTAAATATTGCCCATAGTGTTGACATGGTGAATATTACCATCTGCAGTCATGATTTTATAATTAATCTTCTTCTTATCTTTAAGGTAACTTTCTGATGTAACAATATGACTGCTGGTACCTGAATCTATTATGAATTCAACCTCTGCTTCTGTTGTATTATTTGTATATAAGTTACTTACATTTTGTTTTAGGCAGAACTTTGTATAATGTGAGTTATCCTTACAGTTCATACAGTTAAATTTTAAGTTGCAATCTGCATGTCTGTGTCCACTCTTCATACATTTATAGCATTGAGCTATGTTGTTGTATGCTTTACCGTCACCATTTAATGTTCTGCAGAATCTTGCAATGTGTCCTTTCTTTCCACATTTGAAGCAACTCCTTACATGAAAACTGTTCTCCATTTGTTTGACATTGTCATTCTCAATAGATGTTGTTGGTTTTTGTTCTTCATTTCTGTCTGTATTTTCTTGCCTCATCTTAATTTCTAGATTAAGCCTTGATATTAAATTAATTAAAGTTTTATCTGCTGATAATGTTGATTCCCAAGCTGTTCTAAAATGAATAAATTTTTCCAGTAGATTTGAAAGTATTTTGGTTATAATCTGCTTGTCATCAAAATTGTATCCTAAACCTCTTATCCTCGTCGCTTTATTCTCAATTTCTGCTGTCTGTCATTAGATCATTATTTTCGAATTTATATTTATAATATTCTTCTAATAGGCGAGAAATTTGAGTCTCCTTATGTCCAAGAAATAGTGTGTCGAATTTTTCCAAAATATCCTTAGAAGATTTACAATTAATTGCGTCACTAATAGAACATATTATTAGCAATTTTGCTTTGGCATCTTTTTTAATAAAATCTTTCTTTGTATTTGCATCATCTTCCAAAACAGAATCCAGCTCCCTTGCCGTCAAAAATAACATTAATTTCTGCTTCCATAAAATATACTCTGACTCACATGTCAGTTTTGACAATTTTTGATCGTCAGTCATTTTCAAAAAAGAATTTATTTCCAATAATTATATAAACTTGTACTCCAAAATATTTTTCAGGCTCTTTCTTCTTCCTTGACCTTCTCACAACATGGGGTGCAGTTTAATTTGCCCGGGGACAACCCATAACCTTTTATGAACAGCTTACCATCATGCCATAGAAGTGGATCCTTCAAGTAAAATTAATTATAAAAACTTCACAATCAATTTATTTAATTATACTGTTCAAAAACCACTTAAAACAACTTATAAAAACCCATGCTACAACATTGCAATTACAAAAAGCAAGTCTTCTCTATCAACCGTTCTCACACACATTTTCTCCAGACTGAATTTTCACACACTAATCTTTATTCAAAAATCTTCTAACAGAGAAAACAACTTTTCCACATTTCATAGACACCAAAAGCTGCCAGTAACTCAATAACATAAAATTCTATTAAGCTAGTATTACAACAATAGAAATATATATTCTGTGAAAATTTCAACTGTCTACCTATTGAGGTTGGTTCATGAGATACAGCCCGCTGACTGACAGACGGACAGCAGAGGCTTAGTAATAGGGTCCTGTTGTCACCCTTTGGGTACAGAACCCTAAAAAGCTCAATTAGAAAACCATTAGTATTCAGGATAACAACAGCGGTCTTATCACTTAATAGCGATGTCTTGTTAAGACATCTCCGATAGACAGGGAAACAATATAATATATATATACAAAATATATATAAAAGAGGGTGTACTGAAATTAACATAATGTTAGGTATTACGAATGCACTAGCAACCAGGTTCAATTAAAATCAATATGTAAATCATTAAAACTATTTCAAGACTTATCTTCAGTTTTATTAGTCATAAAATATTGTGAATGAATACCTCAACAGCTGATATTGATAGTCGGCAGTAGACCTGAATTCACCAATTGGTCTTGCCACTACTCCAGGAAATTCGGTGTCCATGGCCACCCAATGATACTTCTGCACAATCTAGTGATAAAGGTGGATGGGTGTTAGTTTCACTTTTTTTTAATTAGGTACTAAAAGATAGCTAAGTTACACAAATGTAAATCAAGGAAAAAGTCATATTTCTAGGGAATACAGTTTTATATATACATTTAAGTACCTGTCTGATAACATGAAACTCTTCATGTAGATTATGATTCCAAACATTTTTGATGGAAATGGGACAATCCTCTTTAACGGCACTAGATAAAACGTATCCATAATTTGCTGCAGGCATTGGTGAATTGATTATTTACTCCAGAAAGAGTGAAATCGAAATTATAAATAATTGTTTGTACCTACTGTAATGCAAAAGTACAATACAACAACACAACACAAGACCCACCACAGACTATGATGAGACCACAGATTAAAAGGTCTCACCCGCAGCACAGACTAAGCAGTAGTACCCACAGAACACTATTACTCTTCAGCTCATTATTATAGTGTACTCTGTATTCTAGATCTAGCAGAGCTAGAGTCCGTCCCACGAAAGATGTACGCGGCGATAGGTTGAATTAATTATTATTATGTAGTTAGCAACAATCCAACAATCCTCCTCACGATAAAAAACCACCGACGCAGTTCATGTCACAAAATCTCCGGTTAAAAACCGCGCGCGGTTAATCGCAGTGTGGCCTACATAGCACTTTTAGTTTCTTGCTGAGTAGGTGGCTGGTAGGCTAAAGGAGTAATAACAGCCGCACAGCTCGATTTTTCCGAAGTCAGTTTGGTGGCTAGTCATTACGGACACGGATAATCAGGAGACCGAAAGTTTGAGAGCTGATCTTTTTATTGGATGTAGTGTTATTCAGTAACTGGGTTGTATAAAATACTGGTATTATTATTATTCAGCTGCATCCGGTTGTGATGGTCAGATAATCATTTGCTCCATGTAAAGTACCAGTATTCACAAGCTGAAAGCATGCATTGGGTGTAAGATTGTGTGAGTGGATGTAGACTCAGTATTTACGATACTGACGTGTTATTTTTTCATACTTCTTAGTTATTTATTTATAGAGCAACAACACAAGCAGTTGTCTTAGTCCACATCCACACGGACAATTTTTAATTACGCACTGAAAACAAAGCAGCGCTGCCGGGCTTGTATTTTGTATCTATGCCAGTTGATTTTAGCAAGAATTTTGAGCAAGACGTGAGACGTCACTGACGCAATCATAGACAAATCTTTAAACAATTCTAATCTGTGAACTACTCTCTCTCCCGTTAAAAAATGTGGATTAAATTGAATAAATTTCTTATTAATGTTCCGTTAATTGTTGATACAAATGTAGGATATTAGATTTGTAAAATAATTTTTCAAGTGGTATCAGTCATCAGTTTATTATTATCGAGGTAAAGTTGTTTGTCTACGTTGTTATTTATTGTAGTTTTAATAATCGTATAATTCTTGTAACTGTAAAAAAATATCGTGTTTTGATGTGATGACCAGTTAGAAAGTGATTAAATTTTGTTTATGATCTACTGCCACTATCCGATGAAGGCTTTTATGGTAATCGTAAACTGTGTAGGTGGTTTACCTAGTTGTTTTGGGATTGTTCGTAATAAAATGGCTGTTTAGAATTTTGAATCATTGCGGCAAATACTGTGAGGTGAGGAAAAGAATACATTAAATTGGGGCTATCAAAGTTTTCACTTAGTGGTATGTGCTATGTCAGAGATGCACCAATAATTTTCACTAAGCAACATATCAGGCTTTCCCCTTGCAGGAGCATAAATTACGCACACAAGCATACCGTGTGTGAAAGTATCGTATTATTAAATTAATCTTACTAATAAAATAGATACAGTCTTTATTGCTATTTTAGTAAACATTCTAGTCTCACAACTTCTTATATTTAAATGGTATAGTTTAATATGCCTGTTTTAATGATGCTATTATATATAAGCGCAGTCATCATAATTTTTCCTCCTTTTATAATGAAGTAACTCAACAATTTTAGTCTTTGTAAAAGTTTTCTGAGATGTCTAGAAAATAGAGTATAAAACAATAATTAATACTAGTAAAGTTTTTTCTAAAAAATACACAAATTGCCTTGGTAAAAAAATGAGTCACTCAAAATTAAAACAATAATATTATGTGTTCTTCTTTGAAGTTCTCAAAACAGAACTTAATGTTTTCTCATATGACTGGGATTTAGAAGGCTGCACTGATGTTTGATGTTATTTATAAATCCAAAAACTCTCAACAGCAGTTCAATACAAACATCTTAAAACTATGACAAACTTATACAATTTTAATGCATCATTTCCATCCTTTAGCCATATCTTAATTTATTTGGGGTCAGCATCAGCGCAACTTGGCATATTCCAGACATTTCTTGCAGCTGCAATCTCTTTATCCACTCTGTTATTCTCGCTCTCTAGCCATATCTTGTTCCTTTGGTCATTCCAGATTCTGTTAGCCATCCACATATCAATGCACCTACTGTCCTAATTTCTTAAAATGATATGTAAAGTATTTCTAGTATTTCATACTTATTGTTTAACTAGCAACCCGTGGTTTGGCACCATTTTTACGACTTGACAGAATATTAAGATTTCTTTATTTAAAGTATGTTTAATATTAATGTATTGTTCACATAAACTTTTTCAAATAAAGAAGTAATAAGTCTAGATGGTTGAAAAGATGGACGGTCAGTAGTAAACGAACAGGTTCTAATTTTGTTAAATATCAGCCTGAAATTCAAACTAAACCTTGGTTCTTTAAATTTAAATGTGATAGGAAAATTAGTAGTATTATATGTAGATTAAGGTTTGGCCATTGCTGTTCTGCTGTTCACCTAAAGAAACTCAGAATTAAAGATTCGTCTGTTTGTGAGTGTGGTATGGAAGAAGGTGACTTTAATCACATATTCTTTAAATGTCCTAAATTTAACCATGATCCATTGTATGCATCCCTAATGAAGTACAAATTTCAACTTCCTATACATATAGACGATATTTTATATAATATAAATCCATCTTCAATTGATATTATATCATCTTTCATATCATTAAATAATATCAAACTTTAGCAACTTATAAATCATTTTTTATATATTCACATTTGACACTCTCCTTTATGTAGTTCTCTCATTAATTTTATCATTATATTAATATTTTTTACATTATACTCAAATTGGTATCTGTAATTAGTGTAAGATAATTTCCCTTTCTTTCAGATCTACCAAATTCAAAATTTCGGCCTCTTTGTAGTAATATATCTTCTGACGTGACGCTGGCAAAAATGTTCTTATAACGTATGCCATAAAAAAAAAAAAAAAAAAAAAAAAAAAAAAAAAAAAAATTGAATAAATTTCTTATTAATGTTCCGTTAATTGTTGATACAAATGTAGGATATTAGATTTGTAAAATAATTTTTCAAGTGGTATCAGTCATCAGTTTATTATTATCGAGGTAAAGTTGTTTGTCTACGTTGTTATTTATTGTAGTTTTAATAATCGTATAATTCTTGTAACTGTAAAAAAATATCGTGTTTTGATGTGATGACCAGTTAGAAAGTGATTAAATTTTGTTTATGATCTACTGCCACTATCCGATGAAGGCTTTTATGGTAATCGTAAACTGTGTAGGTGGTTTACCTAGTTGTTTTGGGATTGTTCGTAATAAAATGGCTGTTTAGAATTTTGAATCATTGCGGCAAATACTGTGAGGTGAGGAAAAGAATACATTAAATTGGGGCTATCAAAGTTTTCACTTAGTGGTATGTGCTATGTCAGAGATGCACCAATAATTTTCACTAAGCAACATATCAGGCTTTCCCCTTGCAGGAGCATAAATTACGCACACAAGCATACCGTGTGTGAAAGTATCGTATTATTAAATTAATCTTACTAATAAAATAGATACAGTCTTTATTGCTATTTTAGTAAACATTCTAGTCTCACAACTTCTTATATTTAAATGGTATAGTTTAATATGCCTGTTTTAATGATGCTATTATATATAAGCGCAGTCATCATAATTTTTCCTCCTTTTATAATGAAGTAACTCAACAATTTTAGTCTTTGTAAAAGTTTTCTGAGATGTCTAGAAAATAGAGTATAAAACAATAATTAATACTAGTAAAGTTTTTTCTAAAAAATACACAAATTGCCTTGGTAAAAAAATGAGTCACTCAAAATTAAAACAATAATATTATGTGTTCTTCTTTGAAGTTCTCAAAACAGAACTTAATGTTTTCTCATATGACTGGGATTTAGAAGGCTGCACTGATGTTTGATGTTATTTATAAATCCAAAAACTCTCAACAGCAGTTCAATACAAACATCTTAAAACTATGACAAACTTATACAATTTTAATGCATCATTTCCATCCTTTAGCCATATCTTAATTTATTTGGGGTCAGCATCAGCGCAACTTGGCATATTCCAGACATTTCTTGCAGCTGCAATCTCTTTATCCACTCTGTTATTCTCGCTCTCTAGCCATATCTTGTTCCTTTGGTCATTCCAGATTCTGTTAGCCATCCACATATCAATGCACCTACTGTCCTAATTTCTTAAAATGATATGTAAAGTATTTCTAGTATTTCATACTTATTGTTTAACTAGCAACCCGTGGTTTGGCACCATTTTTACGACTTGACAGAATATTAAGATTTCTTTATTTAAAGTATGTTTAATATTAATGTATTGTTCACATAAACTTTTTCAAATAAAGGTGAAAACAGCATCAAAATCTGTTACGTAGTTTAGAAGAACAATGAGGACACAGACAGACAAGAAAAGCATCTTTGATTTATAAAAAAAAATGGTAATAAATAGATATCCACAAATAAGACTAACATTGAAGCAAATCCTTATCATTCACTGAAAACTGTCACACAATTCATCTTTCTGGAATTTAGATAAGAGTGCGGAGATCTTGTTTGTTTCCAATAACACAGAGTAGCCATGGATAGTGAACAATAAAAATACATTTTGATTACTATAAATAAATTTCATAGTACCCGAAATTTTACTGCAAATTAAAAACTAACAGAAATTGCAAACTAAAACAATAAATAGATAAGTTTATTAGTAATAAATGTTAATTAAAATCACAGTCACATTGTGGTTTCAATTCTTGATACTTTCATACAATTATTTATATGCAATCATGTACAGGAAGTCCAGCAAAGCAGGTCTGTGCCTATTTCGTCCGCTTACTCCAATTAATTTATTGTATCAGTGTCACATTTAGTGAGTTGCATACAAATTCGACACTCTGTCGAAGAGTGCCTTAAATGTTGGTACAGGTCCAGTGAATGGATTAGAAATCTATTTGTGCTGATTATTTTTTAAATGGAGTATCGTAAATTGAATTCAAAGTGAAATTGTTGTAGTATGTATGTGGCTGTTACAAACAGTGTATGTTTGTTTTTCTGAGGTATTAAATCAGCCCATCACAGACCAGTGAGAGATTTGTTCTACCCTGCATCCATCAGTCTCAATTGTTATGTTTTACAATTTCTGTATACTATTGTTTTATTTGATGTAGAGCTTCTAGTTTAATTTTTATTTTTAGTGCTTAAATACTTCTTTTTGAAGGGCATAGTGTGCTTATGACCCAGAGAGGGTCTTAACTATTATACACGCTTTTATTTCTTCTCTGTTCTACTACAGATTCAGGAATAATGTAAAAATAATGAACTCTATGAAATAAAAAATGCTGTTATTGAGCCCCACCCCTTCATAAATGGGCAATAAATTGTTAATTGATCAAGTATGTTGAGCTGTTGACCCTAATTGAATTGGTTCTATGGCGGCCGTATTTTATCTGTCGCACACCTTAACGGCAAGTAAAACATTGAAATGTGACCTTTATTATATCGTATATACTTACAGTCACATTTCTGGTGATGTAAATGTTACTTTATTTAACTGTATAAAACTTCAAAAAGTGGTAAAAGACGTTTTGTGTACTGTTGAGCGATTCTGTAAAAATCTCACCGCGAGAACTTAGGTGAAGTGAGCTGTCAATAGTGTCAATAACTATAGTAGGTGGAATGACAGCTCGCTTCACCTACGTTTTCAAGGTGAGATTTTTACAGATTTGATTGGCTGAAGTAGTTTTAGGATATCGGTTTAGCTTTCGTATGTACCCTCGTACAACAGACATGGATAAATTATCAGCAGCTTGCCCTTAAAAGTGGAGCATATAAATTAAATTAATTAAGTAAAGTTAGTTGATAAGTATACAGGGATGAGCTTGACTCGAAAATAAAAACAGCCGCATGGGTCGATCGAAGGTTGGCTGAGGTTGGTACGTGGATGGGTGACCATCCATTGCATATCGAGACCCCTCCTTGTCTCGGAAAGCACGATAAGCCGTTGGTCCCGGTTGTCATTTGTAAATATTTTACAGTCCTTAGTCAGAAGCCACAATGTCGGACAACCAGTCTTACCAATGGGTGTTGTGTTCTCTGACCTACACATAAAAAGTCGACTGTACTCGCTCCATGTAAAATACTGGTATTCAGCTGCATTAGGTTAGACAGGAAGCCAACCGCAAAATAGTTGGGAAGTAGACGATACGTTTTCGGAGATAGGTGGTATTTCAATAGCCTATTAATTGTGACTAGGACTGGGGCGTTGAATTTCTTTAAGGTTCAGTTTAATTATAATTTTAAAATAGTTTTCATAATATTATAAACGCGAAAGTTTCTGAGGATGGATGGATGGATGTTTGTTACTGTTTCACGAAAAAACTATTGAACGGATTTAGATGAAATTTGGCACACAGATAGTTTATAAGGAGGGTTAACACATAGAACCTAACCTTTTTAATACAATATTCCCACGGGATCGAGACTTACGCGGGTAAAACCGCGGGGCGTAGCTAGTCTATTTATAAATTGACTTTTATAAGCGGCAAATCGAAATTGCCAGCTAAACAAGTCTAATATGTGACTTCGTAAAATAAAACCATTTATATTTTCAATACTTAAATCGAAACGAGAGTACTTACCTATTCAAAATTTGATATTTTGTGTTTTTTCGTCGATACATCGTAACTATATTATATGTTTTAGCATCGTTACATTAAATACTTTTACCGTGGTAAAGAGCAGCCGCTCTGGAATGTCAATAAAAATTATTTTAAATTCAGAGTCTATAGTCCGCGCGGAACTAGTTGGCCGCGCCTTAGGTGGGTACGGGGTGAGGGCGGCGGGGTTGCTTAGTGTTCGCAACGCACGTACAGTGCGTGCCACGTAAGAAGAGATTTGACACACCACGTGGTCACACATGCGCAGAACACGATTTTAGGTATCTTTAGCGGTATGAGGTCTGAGTGCGGGACGGGACCGGACGTCATAGGGGCGGCGGAAAGAGGCGGGGGAGGCGGGGTCAAGTCTCTTCTTACGTGGCACGCACTGTACTGAGTAATGTCAAAGCCCCTCCGTCCCACCGCTCACATACTTAAGGCGCGGCCAACTAGTTCCGTGCGGACTATAGTAGACTATACGATCATGGCATAACTGATTTTGTTGACTTTTGCCTTGTATAAAACTTAGTTATTTAAATTGCCTGTTTGTTCCAGATATAAGGCACTTGGTTATCAGAATGCCGTCAACCCACCTAAACCTACGCGAGGATGACGTAGTCCGCCTGGCCCTAGAGTTTCTACACAACCGCGACCTGCACATTACTCAACTATCGCTGGAGCGTGAAACCGGTGTCATTAATGGCAATTTTGCTGATGACGTGTTGTTTCTACGTCAACTCATCCTCGACGGACAGTGGGATGACGTACTGGAATTTATTCAACCACTCAGCGCATTAAAAGCTTTTGAAGCTGACAAATTTAATTACGCTATTCTAAGGCATAAGTATATCGAATTGTTGTGTATAAGATCTGAAATTAAAGCTTATAATAATGTTGAAAATATTGTAGATGAAGTTGTGAAAGTCCTTAGCGATCTAGAGAAGCTAGCACCCTCGAAGGAAGAATACTCAAATCTATGTTTATTGTTGACTTTACCAAGTATTACTGATCATGCGCAGTTTAAAAAATGGAATCCCAGCAATGCACGCGTTCAGTGCTTCAGAGAGGTGTACCCTCTCGTAGAACAATTCTTGCCTTGTGACAAAAAGGCCAGCGGCTCGGTGTCTAAATGTGCAAAAAATGATCGATTAATGCAACTACTTATTAAGGGAATATTATATGAGTCATGTGTTAACTACTGTCAGGCGAAAGCCACAGGGTCCAAGGAAGCTCAATCGAACGAAGTTAATTTTTCGAGGTTACTTGACGGTTCTGGTTTTGATGAATCGGATCTAAGCTTGTTGTCGTGGCTGCAATCTATTCCAGCTGAGACCTTTAGTGTTCCATTTGAGCAGAGAATGTTGAATGTAGACGTGGAGAAGTTGGAGCGTCCATCTTTGCACACCTCGTGGACGGAGCATATGCTTGTTACACCGATAAAACCGCGCACGTTCCCTCATTTGGCAATGCCCTTTAGGAGACCGCGCTCTGCCGCCGATGCTATGACGAGATCATTGCGTCCGCTTCCTGACGGCGCACCACGGCATCCTGCTGTCATGGCTCTCTCAGCAATCGATTATGGTCCTTCGTCTTCTTGTTTTGCCGGATTTCATCTTACTGGAATTAAAGGCAGCAGACTGATGAACACGTCCGTGGATAGATTATTTGATAGTAAAAATGCCGAGAGTATTTTCAACGGACTGAACGAATCCCTGAAGACAATTGATGAGGCGACGTTGAAACCCATCGGTGAGTTTACGGCTTCTACGAAAACGAATGATAGTAGCATCGGCGCGTCGAACGCCACTACTCCCGAGCACAGGGGACATGATTACTCAGCCTCTACGTCGATATCAAACACGGCAGCGTCGACTGAACGCTCATCACTCGCAGAGCGCACGCCGCAGCAGGCTGAAGCGGCAATGTTGCCGGGCGCCGATGGAGATTTTAGAAGGGAACTACTTAAAGAATATCAAATCCAAAAACAACGCGAGTGCGATGATTATCTTCGCAATCTCTGCTCTTCAGACTTGAGGCAACAGAAAATGTAAATATATTTAAACTCAATTGGATAATAACAGTTATTTAAAAAATCTTTCGTATTATTTATACATTTACTTTCATTTACTTTCAGGATGGAGCAAATAGAAGATGTTGCATCAGCTTTTCCGTCAGCTGTCAAGAATCCACAACAGATCACTCCCGATAAAGGTCGCGAGCAGGCACCATTTATCAGGTAATTTCTCATCTACTTAGAGAATTAGCTGCTTAGTTTATTCTAAAATGTACAATCAGTTATTTCATCTTAGTTGACTTAGATATATATTGAAAAAGTGCGAAAAATCGCTTATAAAAGATATTATGTTTGTAATTGATAGTAGATGATTAGTATGCAATGCATGCACGAAGCAGCAAACAGTAATCATCTCTTACGGAGTGGTGTACTTTCATCGGTAGAGCGAACAAGCAATTTGTTCTGAATGTTTGGTCGCCAACTGCTCTTGAGCTGTTTTCTCTAACGAGCCGATAAATTACAATGTAATATGTAAAGTAGTCTAGTGTTACCCGTTCGAATTGAATACAGTGTATGAAACTGAAATCAAGTGAGTGCATCGTCGTGTAACATACATGTTTTAAATTTATCGTTTCAGGAAAAACGAAATTATCGAATCGCCGGAAATGGGAGACCCGAAAAACGTAAGAATCTTTTTTATGTAACTTTTGGAACATTAACCGCGTTTATTGTGTGTAGCCTTGGCTATTGGTTTTAACTGATGCTATGTATAAACGTCAAAACACGTCTTGCCTTTTAAGCGAAATGACTGATGTTACAAAAAAGTTAAGCTTCACGTAACATCGAACACTGGTGCCCGTTTCATCATGCCTCTTATAAAAGCCATGCCTACATCATTTGATGGAGGAATGTCGTTTCCATAAACCGAATCGTTAAGTTTTGCAAATACAAAATGAAAGCGAAGCATCTAATGTCTTTCATCAAGAATTAAAATAAGTCTTAATATTACGATGTAGTAATTTTTTTTAACGAGATTTCTCGTTGAAAGTCAGCGTTCACGGTCCAAATAGAAATATTTTTTAAAGATTTTCTAGGTCGGAACACGTATGTATGAAATGACGCTGTCCGTCTCATACATCTGAGATGCTACTCGTATTATTAAGTCTTTTAATTAGCTTAGGCGATACATGAAATTGAAAAATAATATTTGACTTATACCCCAGATTTCGTAGTGTAATTTATTTGCGATTTTGATCTAATAATAAAACAATATTAGTCTGAGATTATTAAAGCAACTGCTTAATTCTATATCATTACGATGTCATTTCATTTGAAAGCTTCGCTTAAGGGGCCAGCGAACTACGCATGCTAAATGCTAATGCGTTGTTCCCAAATATATATTTTGAATGGACACTGGTATACCTAAAGTCGAGATATGAGGAATTTAAAATTTCTATAGAAAACTTATTTTTCTCATAATTCGTCTTTAAATCAGTGTCCATTCAAAATTTATATATTTGGGAACCTAGATATTCTGTAATCCAATCGGAATAAATACACACTACATTACGAATATGTTTCATTTACAAATTATTTTGTTATTACGTTTGTATGAACTACGCATGCTCCGCCGCGCCGGCCTCTTAAAGATAGTATGCAGAGAATAACTGGGATAACTGAAATAATTAAAAACGCTATTAATTTTAAAGCTATACTCTTTACATATGAATAAAGATTCATAAACGTTGCCTAAAGTTAAGTAGTGATTATCGACTCTAACCATATCTACATTTTTTTGACTTTTAAACGTCAGTTAACTTAAATCATCCATACTAATATTATAAATTCGAAAGTAACTCTATCTGTCTGTATGTATGTTACCTTTTCACGCCTAAACCACTGAACGGATTTCGATAAAATTTTGCAGAGATATAGATTGCATCTCGGGGAAGGACATAGGATAGTTTTTATCCCGATATTCCCACGGGATCGACACTTATGCGGGTGAAACCGCGGGGCGCTGCCAGTCGTTTATAAATAAACCCCATAATGTTTATCTTTATCAATATTGTGTCAATATTTATGCAGATGATTGTTGCTACGCATTTACGATTAAAAAATAGTATATTTCATTACAAGTGCGGAAAGGTTGTCATTGCAAAGAGTTCCGACAAATGTCTACCCGAGCCGAGGCGCAGCCGAAGGCGATGGTTGACAGTCGGAACAAGTTGCAATGACGGTTTCGCACGTGTACTGAACGACTATTTTTAATACAGTTGCGAAAAAATGAAGCAATTTAATAAAATAATAAAAACACAATAAACTCAACTAACCAATGGCGCCAACCGTAGAATATAAGCAGAGTTTTTTTTTCTTCACCCATTCTGGTAGGCAAAGGGAACTATGCCCATACAGCCAAGTCTTCAGTAGATTTTTTTTATTGATATGAAATGAAAATGAAATTTAATGAGATGAAATGAAATGAAACCTAACCTAACTCATTCAATCAAATCATTAAATCTGATATTGAAACAAATTAGTAGCTTCTTTTTAGAAATATACGTATTTGCATGAATCATAAAAACTTATGAATTTTTTTAGTAAAAACTTCATGGTTGGTTTTTCTTTTTAATAGACATTATTTTGACAGTTGGGAAAGAGAACGCACGAGTTCGGGAAAGGTAAAAAAAAAGCACGAGTGTGTAATAGCCCACATCCCGAACGCTGTACGTCCTTGCAATACGCCACTTTTTGAGCAACTGTATTAAAAATAATATTGCCCACATAAACTGCTGATCCGACCACACCGTCTCAGTACATTAATCACAGCGTGATTAGAATTTCACATGTCTTTTGGTATTAGTAATTACTTTCCTAAGCTATTAACTTACTTCTTTTTGCCATTAATTGGTTTACAGTACTGTCGCAACTTGCGTTTACTCGCAAAAAGAATGTTCGTTAGTCTCGTTATTTTCTTTCTGTCGCTTGAAAACATCACTAATTAAATTGTTATCATATTTAGTTGTCATCGGCGAAGACTCCTGGCCACGTTATTCTTTGCTTGTTGGAATCGGAAGTTTGTGGATTTAGACTGTTGTGTTTATGGATTTCAGTTCGATTGTACTATGCCAATGACTAAAGTGTAGGAGCATTATTCCCCTGTGAGCAAAAAAGGGCACGATTGCTCTTCTTATTCTTGTATATAGGTTTTTACAAAAGTCAATTTGATGCACGCTTTATATTTATCGACACCGTAAGTATTTGTGGACGTAGTCACTCAAACCTGGCATTCGAAGAATTTTCCAACAAAATCCTACCGCCCTTTCGAATGACATCAAATTATTGGCTTGCAATGTATTGGATTTTTTCACAATTTCGTGAACACGTCGGACAATCCAGAAAGTCCCGTCGCGTCGTCACAAATTACTAGAGGTTTATTTACCAGATGGAATATCCCGAGCTACTAACGACCAAGATTGTAATTTTTACTTGAGCATAGAGCTCGCTCCGCCCATTTAATTAATTAGATGCAATGTAAGAGCAATTTTAGTGTCACACGCATTATTAAAAAATCAATTAATAGTAGCTGCATACTGTTTGATGTCAGCACAGTTACCATCAATAAACTTAAATATAAATGGGTCGGGCATAGGACCAGGAGAAAGTAAAAATGGAGCAAAACATTAAAGGTTCCCGGAGGGAGGCGCGACACTACGGTGCGACGCGATTCTAGTAGAACAACTTCCATGAAGTTTTCATAAAAAAAATATTACTAGAGTCGCGCTAGATTGCGGAAACCTTAATAAACTGGTATACCATACAGGACACATGAAAAGGAAACGAGGTAGACCTCTGCAAACTTGGTTAGATAAAATTAGAGCTAGAGCGAGTGGCACATGGACGAGAACAGCTGGTGACAGAAATCTATGGAGGCAGTTGGAGTCTTTTGACATTGGTAGGCAAACAGAAAAGGTTGTTGAGGCAGAAAAATAAATAAATCAAAATTAACTAATTAAGCTAGACACTAAACTAAACCAAACAAGTGAAAGTGTGATTTTGAATATTTAAAAAATGTATAAATGTGTAACCTATATTTTTAACATTATCGGAATAAAATCTTATTGTTATTACCGGTCGAAAAAGGCTGTGGATTGAATGCTCGTGCATTGATCACCACGCTTGCTCAAGGCGCAGCGGCGATTTCAGACCTATTCTAGTACCTATGTGAAACAAAGTACACAGACACATGAATGTCGGTCACCATATTTGACTCGGCTTAAATACAGTATTTGTAAATTAACTATAAATAGTAAACAAAAAAGTCACTTTTCGTGTGGCTGTGTGACCACTTGAGATCTTCTAAACTACACAATGGATTTTGAATGAATATTCATCACATTTTTTCACAATGTTATTATATTTCATCACAATGAGCCATAAGTTTTTGCTATGGTTTTTATACATGTTTACGAAGTGCTTCAACTATCATTCATGTATGAGCAACACATTGCTCTGACTCCGGTGACAGGAAACATTGTAATAATAATATATTCTTTATTTCGGACTAAAATTACTCACAATCCCTAAAATATTAATAACGAATGACTTCAAAACTATGTTAGTAACCGTTTACGGACTTAAAAAAAAAACAAAAAATGACGTGGCCCAACACAGTGCTTTAAAAAAGGACTCCACTCAAATTAGTTAAATTCAAACTCAAAGCATTTATTTCAATTAAATCATTTACAGGCACTTTTGAATTGTCAAGAAATCGGTCAGTCAGAAAATATGAAGCTAGTTGCCCATTCCAAAGCGTAGGTACCTATGGAGAAGAACGGGCAAGAAACTCCATGAACACTCTTTTTAAATTATATTTTACAAAAATATTAGTTACTTCATTATTTTTGAACTTATAATTATACATATAATGTGAGAACGATGTATAAAATAAATAAGACGTACGCGTTAAAAGCGTCTAGAGTACAACAAATAGTAACAAAAACTTTGACTAATAAAGTTTTCAGGATGCTGTTAAACTATTATTGACGCTGTTCTCTTCCTCATGTCATGAACATCGTCAACACGGACTTCCGCGAACATCTGCTAAGGGCGGAAGCCTCATCAACATCCCGAATAACAGTAGGCTCTTGTAGTTATTAAAGTGATGCTATGAAAACAGAAATTATATAATAGGTCCGTGTTTACTATGTGATCCGTGTGAGTGTAAATTAGAAGACAGTGGGAACATGCACGTGCGGTTTGAACAATGTATGTACTATATATAATTATAAGTATAGAATATTCGCTTGTAGTATTTAAAATATCTCAACAATCTTGAATTGGATACACTTCACAATTATTATATATTTCCGAACAAAGGGCTCTTCAGATGTTTTACAACAACATCTTTCTCTGTAAGTACCAGATTTTTTAATGATGATTTACTTAGGTGCTGGGGAAACAGTTACAGATTTATTGTAATGTGTGCGCCTTTCTACCAAAACAAAATGCGGCTACTGCAGCTTACACCAGTCGGTCGAGTCTATAAATATTGTACGCAGTTACTCCTGCTTCCTTACGATGATGCAATACCATGTGGTTTAATCATTACTTATTAAGAATCTGACAAACTACCCCAGACTAAGGTAATTTGTCAAATGCCCCAGAGTCGAGGAAATTATATAATTATTAGGAATACGTCCCCTACAATAATAATAAGCTGTAACCAAATTAAAATACCCAGAAATGTACTGGACACATGAGGAACAGACGGCTCTATTGGCCTACAATGACAGCGTGTCTAATTCAGCTCCGTCCTCGAATATCTCACATCTAGATACTGTAAGAAGTCAAACAACGTCATGATTTCTCTACGTTTATTCCAAGCGAACGTTTTTACATCACTCCTGCTATATTATCACTGCATTCTTCCAACAAAAAAAAATAATATAAATATTTGAAACCTGATTCTAGACTCGCTTGACAGTTCGATACAACCAGAGTTTTTTATTGCCAGCCTGCACTACATAAGGTCGACTTTAGCAGACAACCTGTACAATAATTATAGTGGCAAATTACTTAAGGGGACTACATGACTTTATGAAAGAGAAGCGCGATGACACAACGCTGGTAATTTATTGCAAAATATGAAGCAATTGTCTATTCACAAAAAATCTATTGTTTTGACTAAAAAATTAAAACAGTAGTGCTTTAGTATGTTGCTTGTAACTAGCATATGTATATCCTGAAGAATATCACATGTTTTTCTGATTTTGTTTACTGTAGTCGATCAAATACTTTTAGGCATTATAAAACTTGCGTTTTTTGCGTTTAGGTTCTGTAGTCCCCTTAAGACTACCCAGCTAATTAATACTAAATTCGCTCAGTAAAACCGGCGGTTACCGCAATAGATAAAAATATAAGTGACATACTTATTCTGCATAACCTGCTTCTAATTTGCTGATGACAATGGTAGTAAACGATAGTTTAATCAAATAATTACTGTAGCACTAAAAATACATTCCATTGTAGCTTGCATACAACACCCATTCTTTAATCTCCAGCTAAAATGCCTTCCATTCGATGATTCCATTCCATTTTGATGGCCTGAAACACGGGTTTTTCTTAAACCTACATCAGGCAGGTCTACATAACATTTAGAATTTAACTTTCCTCGATTGTAATTAATGTAAATCATAATTTTACTTTTATACTTTAATAAATTTTTGATTTATTTATTTATCCAAAATAAAACAGAACTGTTTTACTAGTTTAAGCATAAAAATCAATTTATTCTCTTATTTTCTTCGTCTTAGAGATCGCAAAATGCGATAAGGCCGCCGTTATATATTTTGTAGTGTTCTATCTATTTTTTTGTTAAGTATTTATTTTTGTGGTGTACAATAAAGTATAAACTTAAATATATTTTTTTCTTTATGTTGCAGAAATTCTTGTAAACTATAATAAGTAATCTATCTATAGGTAGGTACGAATAAATCTTTTATCTTTCAATACATTTAGCCGCCTACCCGTGTCTGTATGTAGTTAGATATAATTTATTTACTAGTTCAATCATAAAACGTTTCGACTGTTCTTATTTATTGCTACACTGTAATTGTGACCTTCATACGTACTGGATTGGATTATTTTGCGCCCACTCGAAATACTTAAAATGCGCAATCACATAAATAATGCGTCAGGATAAAAATCTTGAGTTGCCATGAGGTGGGTAGGGTAAACGTGACAGTATAATGGAAATTTTGTAGTTTTGTTTACTCTTATTTCGCCCCTGTTTAAGGTTCGTTAGGAGTTTATACACGTATGTATATAATAGACATGGGTTGATTCCGCTGCTGTTTTGCGGTATCTTTTTGGTAGAGTATAAAAATACGAGGCCTCTTTTCTGAATTCTTGGTCAAAAAACTTTTATGTATTTACCTAGTAAGCGTTATATTTAGCGAATGCATTCTTTCAACCATTTTTTTTTACTTAGGGCTGATTTTTCGATCGACAGGTAATTTTTATTCGTAGAATAAAATTAACGTCTGACAGATTTTATATGGAAGAACTGTTAAAGATTCAAAATTATTCCTCTGATAAAATTTTCTGGTGTTGGAAAAATTAGCCCATAGTGGAATACCTCGATAACCTTGATCGGTTACGAATTTACGATAGTTACTACGTAATATCTAGTAAGTATTTGGTTAAGGATAAAGAGGTGTTATAACCAGAGACAAAGGTGTTAAGTAGGTTTTGTTCAACAAGGATTTGTTACTGTTTTGTTTTTAATTAATAAACAATAAAAAAAGGTACAGGCACATCAAACTACCCGAAACTGTCAAATTTTCCCAATCAATTTTGAACCTTATGCTTTAGCTATAAAGTTGAAATCTATTAAAGAAATTTGACAGATTGTACTAGCTTGATGTGACGGCGTCTGTACCTAAATATTTGTTATTAATTTACTTTGCCTATACTTTACAATTATTTTTTGCTGTTTATTACCTATTTACTTATACCATTTGTGGCTCATTGAACTAAACTGGAACAAAATATACATACTAGACCAGCACCCTAATTGCGTAACACACTATTACTCTAAATTTGAATCATTTTGTAGCATATTTCTAATCCATTGCTCCATGTGTTCGAAAAATGTGTCTGCTCAACAACGCAAATAACGCAATGAATGTTGTTGAACTATCAAAATGAAACCCACTGCTACTGATAGTGTGTTACGCAATTATCCTGCTGGATTGTTTATTCATCATGGCTAAAATTAATGGACTCTTTGAGTCATTCATATGAACTGCAGTATATTTTCAAAGGCAGTCTTGTATTCAGTACGGGGACAATATGTTTATTATGACACATATTAAGAAGAACAGGCTGACATCATAAACTTTATTATTTTTTTATCCGTTGAGCTGAGAACAGACAGACTTGGTTTATGTATCGGCCAATTTACTTTTCTTATTGTAGTACGCAAGTATTAATTTATTTATTAACCGGCGCTCTGTCGATTTTATACAAGGTGGAGACGACAACACAACAATAATTTAAACTTCAAATATCTAATGGTGATCCCAGTCTGCATACGAAAATGCAATCAAATATATCCAATGGCTTAGTCACTATAGCTAGTCAAAGATCGGCAAATTCCATAGTCGGATCATCACTACTATTAAGAAAGAAAGAAAGAAAAGATTTTGTTGTTATTATTTATTTGATAGTTCCAAAATACTCTTAAGCCTTAGTATTGCCAGTGTTTTCATTTATTGTCGTATTGTTGTCTCCACATTGTATACTTCATAGATGGAAACAAATGGTGATCAAGCTACAAATTAATAGAGAATACCTACAGTACTTATATGACTAGTATACAATAAAAATTGGTTGAAAAAAGACGGAACGAAACGCATTATTGTGTATGCTTTTGCTGTCCCAAATTGGACCTTTTGGACTATTTATTATATGTATAATCAGCTTATAACATTATAGGCTTGTGAACCAGCATTGGGAACATTCTCACTGCTGGGGACACAAACCTCTTCTCTGTGAGAGGGAGTGTGCCATAATCCACCACGCGGGCCCTTGCGGGTTAGTAGATGTCACTATGTCTTTGAATTTTTGGTTCTAGTACGGCTGAAAGCAGTGATGATGAAATTAAATACACAACTTGTTATTGCTCAAATGCATTTATCTCTTTTTTGAGTACTTTGACACTTGTCAAATTAAATATGTCAATTATTCCATCATCCTCTGTACATAGGTAACCTCTTGAGTGCCTCACGAAATCAATATGGTTGAATCACTATACTAGTATTATTGCTAAAACTATAAAATAATGGGTTTTTGACCGTTCAAATATTCTGGACATGTCCCGTTAGGCCATCATTCCGTCTCTATTCCTTATATTGTTGATGGATTTTCGTATTATAGATATTATTCTGTTATCCGCAAGATTTATGAACTAAGAATTTGGCGTTTTAGAAAAGTTATTGAACGACTTCTTAATCTTGTTTACTTTTATGGACGTTTTCTACAGTCTGCTTGCCCACGCGTTAGGCCAATTTTGTGTCTCATATGTAAAAGTGTCTACTTTGATACCTATTATTTCTAGATATAAATTGTCAAAATCCATTCCCACAATTATTTCTTTACCACCTAATTCGCACCAAAGCTTATTTGTTACGTATCAAACACCCTGGATGTTGTATAATATCTATTCAAGGGCTATTCTGTTTTACTGGCTATTAGATTTTCAACTTTATTGCTAAAGCATAAGGTTCAAGGTTGATTGGGAAAATTTTAGTTTCGGGTAGCTTGATGTGCTGGCGTCTGTACGTATCGCACACTACAGACCGTGCGCTCCGCACTTTTTAGCATTGAAATGCGTTGCGCTGCAGCTGTAGAGGGCGCTAGCCCTAAAGGCAAATTAGAGCGGGTCGCAACGCATCGCATTGCAAAAATACTCCTTCATCAGCGGCCGCTGTTATGCGTTGCGGCCCGTCTATACATATTGTGCGCTATTTAATACAAAATGTACAAATGTGATTGAAGGAGAATGTTTACAATGCCTTGCGTTGTAGCACAGTCCGCCCAAATGTGGTGGAACCCTCATTGAACTGGGACTAGATATAGTTCAAATTTGAATCAGTCTGAGACAATGACTGCGTTGCGGCGCAGGCTGATGCGATTCCTAATGTGTTTGGCGCAGTTTTGCAATGCGGCGCACTACGGCTGCACTGTGCGCTTAGCTTAAATAACCGTTTACGTTTAGTAGCTCTATTATTTTTGTGCTTTTCTAGCTCAAGTTGCCTATTATGTTGTTAAATTGGTAGTTTTTCTCAATTTTAAAAGTTCATTTGAATATCAGTTACAAATATGAAACATGTTTAAAGGTTGCAGTCTGCTTTCTTGCATAGAGAATGTCTTACGGCATCGCTAACCTTTTGTGACCTACTATTGTGAGACCGTGATGTTTTGCCAAAAGGAAACAACCGCCGCTGGGCCTCTTCCTTCAAGGATGTTGCCATTTTGAATCGTTCGCTTGTTGATTTCAATTATTATCTAACCGGATCTAAACTGCCAGTACAATTAACCGGGGAATTGGTACTGTTTATGGAATCAAGTAATCGGCGAGTTAACTTTATTTGCCACATTAGTTAATTTAGTTAATTACATGCGCAGATACAACCGTAAAATAACTAGCTTGTTTATATTTTAACTAATTGGATAAACACTGAGCGTTAAAAATGGGCGTGGGTTCATCTCATTAACAAATTAACAATTTAATCACGATATCATTTTATTGATGTCCAGTTTGGTCGCAAATTATAATAAAAGCTAAATGCGTTTGTATTATTGCAAGTACTTTGGCGACCTTCGTGTGAACTTGAAGCGACGCCTACATGCCATCAGGTCCTGGTTTATTATTGATGGCTCTCTCAAAGTATCTACTGGACCATTATTTACCTCGTTGTCACCTATATTTATACCTACCATATAATTGTAGGACACGGCGATAATCGTAGTCTCGTTGCTCGCGCGCATGCCTCTTATGTTATGAGTCATCGGTAAGCGTTCTGCGCACAATGCCGTCCGAACAGTCCAGTCGCGACGCGGCATACCTAGAGGACATACATGTCACTTAATGTACTCATACGCTCGCGTTACGCACGATCGAGCTTCGGAAACATTGTTGTCTTAAATTGTGAATTAAAAATATATCGTACGGAAGAGTGTTGACGTTCTGTGAAGATGACTGCTGTGAAGAAAGTCATGGCGATGCGGCAGTTGGACTCTATGTTTGGAAGCATGAATCTGGAGGGGGAGGGTCGGCATTCTCCGGTTGTTAGCTCTATCGTCGAGCACGACCCTCGTTGTGAAGTGCATGGCCGTTGCAGTACACCGTATAGGTCGTCACTTTACCTTCACAGTAGAGAGTCTACGCCTGGGTATTACAGGGATTCAGCATCACCCACAAATGGGGGGCTTATCATCAGGTATTTTAATTATTTTATTTAAAACATTATTGAAAAAATTTGAAACTTTTCGTATGTTGTGTAACGATAACTATGATGAAACAGGCGACGAGATTCACTGGGGCTGTCTCCGGCGCGCGAGCTGGAACACCCGTCGACGTTCCCGAGTATCCTGCGGCGTGACCGTCACAGCCCCTCCGTGACGCCACCGCGGCGTGACACGCCGAGCCCCACTCACAGACTTTACAACAAACGCCACTCTATGGGCTCCTTCCCCAACCTCAGCAAAAGCAACATCGTCAATTACAACAGACGTGATTCCATATCCAGCAACGGTGTTCGAGATATGAAGCGAGACTATGTCGGATCCACAAATTCGCTGTCCAGAAAAAGTTCTATCGACACAAAGAAGTCTTCAACGGACTCCTTGGATGTGTGGCACGGCAGTAGCGTGCCTTGGGAATCTGAAAAAACAAATTCTGTATCGTCGCTAGTGCATGACGAACGAGTCTTGTATGGACTTAATAATAAGGTAAGTTATCTGAGACAGTAACATATTATTCGGGATTAAAACAATAAGCTTTTATGGTCTAACTTTAGTATTACAGAATATCAACTCATGATCTCATCAATTTGTTATTTTTACAGGAAAAAGCACCCACATACTGTATTGAATTTAAAAATAAGTAATGATGTTTTTATTTCCAATATTTGTCCCTTATCATTAACGGCATGATAAGAATTTAATAACTTTATACATGTTATTATAAGTTTCCAGAGTTATTGATGAGTAATATAAACTTGGTACCTAAGGATATATAATTCTAATCGAAACTCCTTTTATTGGTCATTGTAGTGGGTGGCGAAATGGGGACCAGTAAGAATAATAAATATTTAAGTTTCTATTTTTACTCTTTGCCGTTATCCGCTTTAAGCGTGAAGCAAGCATTATCCGCGTTTGAATAAACCTGCTGATTATTACAAATAATTCTTTGTGTTGCACTATGCTAAAGGTTTATACAATAGGTACTATCACGTCATTCACGCTTGTATTAATTAGAACTTGTTCATAGCAGAAAGAATTACCCATAATTCAATTACAGTTATTGTTGTGTATGACGTTAATAATCACGAAAGGGATTGTGATCGTTTGTAAAAGGTCGGAACCATTTAAAATACTCAATTATATTATTAAATTATTGCGCAGCCGCAGGTAGCACCTGCGGCTGCGCAATAATTTGAAACTTATAAGGGACTCGTAATAGTTTCAAGCTGTTTCTAAAGGTGTTATATTGAAGTGAAATAGCTGTTAGAAATTCGGTACATTAGTGGTATATCCCCAGTTCGCTGTACATGGTCGCTGGTAGGGCGTCCGTCCCGCGCGCCTCGCGCTGACCTATACAGCCATAAATGGGCATGACGCCGCCGACTGCCACCCGTCACGACTAAATCATGACAATATTTACATTTTATCTCGCATGCCACTGCAATATTTGCTCAGTCTGTTCAACAAGATACGAAAAATTGTCATTAATGCGTTGTATTCGTTTGAACAACAGTTAAATAAGTAGCTTCAGAATTCCAGATACTTCTGACAAACGGTTATTTTTGTTTAAACTTGGAAAAACTGGAATTTAAAGGTTACCAGCGTACGATGCTATAATAATCATATACGCCGTCATCCATGGATGACGTCAGCTAAATGACTCTAGTTATCAAAAGAAATCGATGGACGAGTTAGGTAATCACAATCAGTCATAATATCAGTTTGTTTGAATTAACCGCGACTGCTTATAACGTAACTCAGAATCTCTCGGTTTATAAACCTATTGCTTCAAATTTAAACTTACGTAAAATTGCCTTGCTCATCGGATTACAACAATTAATCTAGTTAATTTGTAACATTGCCTAATTGATAAGCACATCTGTGCAATCAGTAGAACAATATTGCTCTATGATAAATGATGATTGAGGACAGTTCTTATATGTACAAACGAAACCTCGTCCCAACTTAATGAATTTCAATTTAACTGTAACTGGATCTCGTCGTAAATACAAAGTTTGACCCGAGACAAGTTTCCAGTTAATCAGTCAATAAATTTCAATTGTTCAGGAGGCGAAGACGGCTGTAGCTATGGATGATTCAGTTTAAACGTATGTTTGTATTAAATTGTGTCAATGTTGCCTTCCACATGATAGGTACCTCGCCTAAGGATTTTTGGCGTACTGTCTGTGAGTCACTATGAAATCATGGCTCCTAAGTACCGGCTTGTGTAACATGAATATTATTAACTTTACGTAACCCATTATAAGATTTGCTTTATCGCTTGTTATTGTTTCGATCATCGTGGTTTTGTTAACTTGTTAAACTTCAAAAAAGTGTTACAATTAGTGTGAGATCTCGCTCTACTTCTTTGTGAACGATAGAGTTTTTATAGTCGTTGATATATTGTGAATTTGAATCAAGCTGTTACTACAATGGTATTTTGATTGACTAGTGTATGAACATAAGTATGTTTTTGCTCCGCGCTGGCTTCAATGGCAAGATTTATTGTAGCAGTATATAGTTCTCATACGAGTCGAAAAGCTTCCTTTTGATATATTGAGGGGAAATCTATAGATCAGACATATTCTTTTCATATAAGGTAAGGTACGGTTCATCGCACACATACCGAAGTTTTTTTTAATACATTATTATGAATAGTATATTTATACCTCATCATCTGCCTAGTTTTTTACCTACTATGTTGGGGTCGGCTTTCAGTCTAACCGGATGCAGCTGAATACCAGTATTTTACATGGAGCGACTGCCTATCTGGTCTCCACAACCCAATTACTGGGTAATACGATACTCCTTGATAAGACTGGTTGTCAGACTTTCGGTCTTCTGACTACCCGTAACGACTGTCAAAGATCCACGAATGACAGCCGGGACCAACGGCTTAAGGGCGGCGGAGGGGTCACGGTATGTAAAGATGGTCACCCATCCATAGACCAACCGCGGCAAGCGTAGCTTAACCTGATCTATCGACCTGTGCGGCTGTTATTATTTAACCACGGGCCTCTATATTTATACCTGTTGTAATTAATTATGTTTATTGATTGTAAACATCTTCCGTAGCGTCCCTAAATGTGGTGTTAATTGTTATTCGTTTTTCACGCGTAGGTCGAAATTAAGATTATGATGAGTTTCTTTTGACATTAACTTGTTTATTATTATGCTGGCACAGCCTTGAGTTCCTTCGTTACGAATAAGGTGACTAATTAAATGTCTGAATTTTCCTACGTTATTTCTAGAGTGGCGTGGGTGCCTACGTGAGCAATATTTGTAGGATTTATTATACATATACCTAGTGCCGCGTGCGCATATCGTCTTCATCAATAGATAACGCATCATAGTTAATCAAACATTACGAAATTACTTCTTTTCTGTTATGCCATGCTGTTTTTTTAAATCACTAGTCAGGCGTAATAAAGTAGCGAAAGTTTCATGCGCGCATGAAGAATTATACGCTCTTTCTAAAACTTACGTTTGAAACAGTTCATAGAGCTGATATTGCCGTAATTAATTTGTTTCATCATCATCTGCCTAGCCTTTCTCAACTATTTTGTTTATATGTTCTAAATGCATGTACATAATACAAACAAATACATGTACTAACAAATACATGCATGCATGCAAGTTTTCACATTCATATAATTCTACGGGCAAACCATAAGTTATCTCGGTTCGGTGAGACGTCACAGATATATTAGTAGTCACTATTACAAAGTAATGTTCCAGTAAAAGAAGAAACATATGTATATCTTACAATATAGAGAGTCAACGTCGAATAATGTACGAGTTACGACTCAACAAAACGAGTGCGGGTGACAATAGTATACGTATTTGTAATAAAGTTTGCAATCTACGATTGTGTGCTGAAGAGATATCTGCAAGCGCTCTGCTCGCGAGCAATATCTGAGCGCGTACGATGCGCGTTGACCGCGCACGGGCTACCCCTTTCACTTGTATTCGCATTCAACGGATCGAGTGGAACGTTAGCGCGCCTTTCTCTCTGTCCCCGTCTCTGTCTAACGTGCGTCGACTGTGGTGCAACTCTGGTGGTGGGCCGGCGCACGCCGCTCGCCGCCCGTGACAACAGTAGCGCAGTTTCCTCGACTACATCCGCACGGAACCGACACCGCCGCGCTCGGATGATCTATCGCGATCTGACATGAAGTCCAAACCGGCACATTACATAGACGCTCCTTTTAGACCGTGGCCGCCGCTTTCGCGCCAGGCGCAGCCGCAGCCCAATTTTTATTTCCGACCGCCGGATCCGATGGACTTAAGGAATTTTAAAACATCCTCGTCGAAAGGATCCACATACTCGGATTTCTCCGGAATGAGTGCGTACAGTAACAAATCGCGGGATTACTACTTCTTGTCGCCTAGCTATCGTTCAGCAGGCGCCCCAACACCAAGCAGCCATGCCGCCGACCTGTACGGTATGCGAGAACGACCTCGCCAGCTCAGGAACCCAAACCCTTCGCCGCCAGCAGCAGCCTGTCCGTGCAGTCGCTCGCGATCCTTAGAGGACGTCCGCACCGAGGTGGTGACTGAATGGGAGGACGACGACGAGAACGGCAACCGCATCGTCGCACCAGCCACCAAATTTAATCGAACCGCATATAAAGCCAACCCCGCCTTCCAAAAACAAGGATTCCTCACCCGCCATTCTATGGAAAATCTAGTCGATAGACCACCGCAGATATTGCCTCCCAAACGGATCTCTGCCTTTCAGGTAATTGAACTAACTTTCTATCCAGACAGTTGTCTCTTTGTGAAATGACTGCATTGGAACATTGTCTGTTAGAATGCCATCAACGACATAGAATTAATTTAACCATAGTGTTTAACTGTATCTGCTCTTTTATATGTATTTATGCGTACTTTCTAAGCTCTTAAATCTACATGATTATCTTGTTGATGCTAAGCGAAGTGAGTAATTTGTGGTGCTTTAGCGAACGTGTTAGGAATTATAATAGTACAGGTATGGTGGCACAGTGTTATGAGAATGAAGCATCGACTCCTCGTCAGAGCGCGTTCAGCTCCGTTGAACCGCAACGCGCCATCCTGCGTGTGTAACGGATGTTCAATACTTGTTTTTATGTGATCGCACACGTATGTATCGTACTTATAAGTACTCTAATGTCAAACTCTGTATCTATTCATGCGAATTTGGGTCATCTGGTTACTGGAACCTGTTTCTATTACTTAGGCCGTCTTTTGCAATGCGAGTGTGAATTCTATTGTCGGACAATTATTGTTTCATTAAGTCCGTGTTTCAACATGATGTCTTATTATGTAAGTCTTTTGAAGCCGTGTTTTTATCACGTAGCTGTAATGATGGCCCAGTTCTTGCGCACCACACTCCACATACCTGGTGGTACTTCGTCATACACTGTGTTATTGTTGTCTTGAAAATTAACAGTTTATTTTCATTATGCATCTTTCGAGAATAGTAGCTCTTAGTCAATATCTTTTATTAATTTGAGTTCTTGGGATTTTTCATAGTTATTCACTAGCAGAAACTTGGTATATTTAAATATGTTCCTACGTATACTATAGAATATTGACCACGTTCACTAGTCAAAACTGGATAGGCAGGTTTTTAATTTCACAGCATCAAGCGCGTCTATCTTTTTAATCGTCTTTTGTCTTACTCTGCGGATTATCTTTGCTAATCAATAAACACCTACTCATGAAGAAAATCAATTAGATGTGCATTGAACTTGCATCCATCTGTATAGTAATTGTTAAGTGAATTTCTTTAGTGTCTTGGCAAAACTTCCATCCATCATTTTTAGTATCCCGATGAGCATCTTTATTGAGCGCCATTGATTTTGATTCGAATTGATGATTATTATCGCCCTTTTAATGGATTGGTTTTTTTTTTCTTAAATATTTTTGCGATACAATGTGACCATACAAAATTGCATTAATTTTTTTTTTACGGCTTTTAGTTCTTATGTACTGGGGAAAATTCACGAAAATATCGTGTGCTAAACTTTTCTTGATATTCAGCTAGGAAACATTGAAAGGAAAATAATGTTCAAGAATCCACATATTATATAAATAAGGTATATTATTTATGCATATTATATCATCTAGATATTATATAATCCCAGAAATATAGACGATGATTACCTTAATAACAAATACTAAAACTTGTCATATTTAGCATATTGCTAGTAGGCAATAAATACATAATCATGAGATTTTCTAAATTTTAATTGCATATATCGGCTATTGGTTTTGATGATAACGCGGAAACCATAAAGCTTATTTATTACGTAACAGCCTTCATATTATATTGATTTAATTTTATGCATTATGCCAGATATCTAAATGGAAGTCATTACCGACTATATAAAATGGCACTGTAGAAGTACATAATCATGACGACAATGCAGCAATTAATCTCAGCTTTATTATTAAATGGAATCAGTTTTTATTTGTCTATGTCTAGAGTTTTTACGCTTTCTATAATACAAGGAAAGTTCGTCTGATGCTTTACAAATTCTATTGATTCACTTTGTTTGAGTGCTTCGACGTCTGATGCTTTACAAATTCTATTGATTCACTTTGTTCGAGTGCTTCGACGCCTAAGTGTCCTTTTGTGTATTTATTTGTATAATTAATTAGTTGGTCATTTAATTTAGTGCCTAGTGTAAATAGTTGTGATTAATAATCGTGGTATTCAAAATAAAAAAAGTATTTAAACTACGTCGAGTCTTCTCGTCATCTATACCGCAGTGCTTGAAAACGAAAGTTTTCAATCAGTGCGTCCTACCCGTCATGACCTACGGGGCTGAAACGTGGACACTCACGATAGGGCTGGTCCACCAGTTCAAAGTCGCTCAGCGAGCTATGGAAAGAGCTATGCTCGGAGTCTCTCTGAAGGATAGGATCCGTAACGAATGCATCCGAAGAATTAGCAAGCTGAAGTGGCGGTGGGCCGGCCATATCTCGCGAAGAACCGACAACCTGGGGTAAACGAGTTCTTGAGTGGAGACCGCGACTCGGCAAACGTAGTGTAGGACGCCCTCCGGCCAGGTGGGATGACGATCTGCGAAAGACTGCAGGCAGATGCTGGATGCGTCAAGCTGAAGACAGGGCGCTATGGCGCTCATTAGGGGAGGCCTATGTCCAGCAGTGGACTGCTATAGGCTGATGATGATGATGATGATTCAAAATAATTCTACATGTTGGTTTTGAATCCATTGATTCATCAATTAATATAAATTTTTGGCATCATCATTTTCTTGTGCCCTTACCCAGTCTATTTGTGGTCGACGTAACATGTCCTCCTCCACGCTTCTCTATTAGTCGTCTTCTCAGTAGTAACCCCTTTTCTAGCCATATCATCATTATAAAAATATTAGTCATCATATCTACTAATAACAGGCGATGACGTGAACACTAAAACAGTTACGCGCTAAAACTTGCGACAATTTGTAAATAAGGAGGCTTGCTTCGGCTTTATTTCGCCGAATAGCGTAATAAACGATCTCGTACGTAAAAAATGCGGTAAAGTACACTTTCTACAACACTGTGCAACAATGAAACGAAAAGCTACACCAATTACTTGATTCGAACCGTTTCAAACGACATTCAAATGCGTGTCTTGTCGCGCCGCGCATTAAAACAGCGATATCACTTTTGTATTGCTAATTTTTGGATTTTATATATTATAATCAGTACAGATATAGTCCTAAGTTGCTATTCGTTATATTTTTATATCGGGTTTTTTTTTTGTACCTAATTTGCATTAGGTAGGTGTGACACGAGTCTGATATATTTGGACCGTAACATCATGCAACAAGTAATGAGTGCATCGCAACTTTGTTATCGGTCAGGCAGGTGGTCTAGTCGTGCGTGTGTCAATAAACGGGTTCCTACTAGGCCGTCTTGCAACTCGCGGCTTACCTTATCCATCCATACATTACAACCTGTTTTAGGTACCACCCTGGTATGCCCAACATTCCGGGCTACAATGAACCTTTTCATTTTGAATGCAAGCAATTGACTGCAGTTTAAGTATTAGAATATAATCGGCGGCTCTCGCACGCTTTCGAGAATTTTTAATGTGATTAGTTTATTTTTGAATGAATACTTTTTATGTGATCGTTGTTCAACATGTAACAATTAGAAAAGGCCTAACCTAAGTGCGTCTATTTATAGATTATTATTCAAAAAGAACTTGTTTGTCTGGGGTTAACCGTTCACTTGGGTTGGGTTATCGGTTCCTTTTTGGAGTAAACGGTTATGATTCATTCAAAATGTACAATTAGCGCTGTTCTGGCTCGTTCTATATCTGCTTATGGTATCATACCAATTGCGAACTACATTCTACGTGTTTCTGTGTAGTAGAGGTCTAGAGGTGTGCGGAACACGAATGTCTGCGTCATGGTCTTGGGCCGGCGTGGTCGATGCGTCACCGTCTCTCCGACGCTATCACTGATCTGAGAATGCACCGAACAAGGTTACCGAGGTTTCACCACGGTGACGCCGCCTTAGCGAAACATGTACCGTTCCCGATCTGAATGTCGAGCGATTTTCACTTTTAAACGAGAACAAGAGGCGTCTTGTACTAGGAACTCTTATTGCCTGTCACTGTGCAGGTACTGTTCAAGATACGGATTTGCAGGGTGGTTCTCACCCTGGAAGTGCGTACCATGAAATTGTTCAATAGAACCCATTTATTTATTTTAGTACTGAAAGTAAACTCTAACGAATCGTAGAGCCTATATATACGCGTACATACAATGTTAGGACCCCAGCTTCCTTATTGCAACACTCGGAATGACAAACCCTTTCATGTCGACAGTACAACAATAAATTCCTATTGCTTCATATGTCATGTTTGAAAATATCTGTTTGTTCATTACAAAGATAATACGTTGAATTTTATTGTATTATCAAATAAAAGGGTTTGTCATTCCGAGTGTGTTATGTTATTAGGCTGCAGGTAGCAAAAACAACAACATTTGATTGATGAGGAGTTAAACATCAATATATTGCTCACCAGACTGGTGCGTCTTTTATGTTCATTAAGTTTCGAGACTCGTAAGACAGACAATCAAATGGTGAAGTGTTCTTCAATAGTAACACTAAACCGCTAGTCTATTACATACTTTTTGAGTAACACCCTATAATATCCCCGAAATAAACATGGTGCATGTCAATCAAAACAATCATTACCTAGGTACGTCTCGTAAGATTTATTTTTATTTTCATACTAGCTGCGCTCCGCGGTTTCACCCGCATAAGTGTCGATCCGGGAATATCGGCATAAAACAAAACAAAACAGTCCTCTTATCCTCCTTGGTATACCCCAGCACTAATTAAAATTATTAGAGAAAAACATAAGTATCATAAGAAATATAAACGATACAGTAACTTATCTGATTATCACTCGTTCTCGATACTGCGTACCAGAGTTTTTGAGCTGGAAAAAACCTGTTATGACAATTATATGACGAACATTGAGGCTTCAATTGTAAAAAAATCCTAAATCTTTCTGGACGTTCGTAAAAAGTAAACGGAGGGCTGGTTCGTTTCCTAATGAGATGTTTTACCGTGAGACCTCTGTGAATACAGGACAAGATATTAGCAACCTCTTTGCTACCTATTTCCAGTCCACCTTTTCAGAACCTGAATTAGCGGCTGATGATGAACGTACTTCCAGTGAACAATGTAGTAACACTGCAATGTCTGTCAGTACAGTTGATATAAACCACTCGCGTGTTTTGAAGCTGCTGAAATCTTTAGACCTCAGTAAATCAGGTGGGCCTGACCAAATACCTCCTATGTTCATAGTCGCTTGTGCTGATAGTCTTGTGGAACCGATTTCTATTTTATTCAAGCGCTCTCTTTCCGAGGGTAAAGTTCCGAAGATTTGGAAGTCTGCTTTTGTCACTCCTGTCTTTAAAAAGGGCAATAAGGCCAATATTGAAAACTATCGCCCCATATCTAAAATTTGCCTTTTCTCTAAAATTCTTGAACGTATAGTTTATACCGATGTCTATGCGGCTTTCAGGTCAATTCTTGGCGAGGAACAGCACGGTTTTGTTAGGAACCGCTCGACCACGTCTAATTTGCTTCTGTCACATGAGTTTATTACAAACGGCATGGCGCAGCGGCAAGTTGACGTAGTTTATACCGACTATAGTAAGTGTTTTGATCGTATTGACCATTGTATGCTGCTAAAGAAGCTGTTTCTCGCCGGAATACACGGTGACCTGTACCGTTGGTTCTCCTCCTATATTGAGAATAGAACACAGGCTGTCGTGCTTCAGGGCTACACTTCAGGTTGGAGTTCTGTCCCTTCAGGCGTACCTCAAGGCTCCATTTTGGGTCCACTGTTATTTATATTGTTCATTGCAGATATCAAACAATGCTTTCGTCATTCGTATAGTTTACTTTATGCTGATGACATGAAGATTCATAAAGTCGTGCGAGACTTGTCTGATGCATGTCAGTTGCAAGATGACCTGTATAGGTTTGAATTATATTGCATCCGTAATAAACTCCAATTAAATGTCTCAAAATGCTTCCTCCTAACATTCTCACGTTGTACTTCTTTGCTAAATTTCAATTACACCATTGACGGTCAGCTCATTAGCAGGCTAAATAGTATAAGAGATTTAGGGGTAATCATGGACAGCAAGCTTCTGTTTGATCAACATGTAGATAGCATAGTTGCAAAGGCATCCAAAGCGCTTGGATTTATACTACGCGTGACGGCCTGTTTCCGATCTCTTAAACCGCTTAAAATTTTGTATTGTTCTTTCGTGCGCAGCCATTTAGAATATGCGTCTCAGGTTTGGAACCCGCAATATGAGACTTATAAGTCCCGTATTGAAGGCGTTCATAAAAAATTTCTGCGATATCTAGATTACAGGCCTCAGCAATACTTAGTTGACTACGAGCACCGCTGCAAACGGTACCACTTCCTTCCTTTGGAGATGAGACGTAATATTGGAGACATGAGTTTGCTGTTGGGTATCGCAAATGGCCACGTTGACTGTCCTGAACTCGTTGCTAATCTGTCATTGCGCACGAATCTTATGGGGTTACGTCAACGGCCAATATTAAATGTACCTTTTGCAATGACCAATTACAGGCGGAATGTTTTCTCAATAAGAAGTGCACTTAGTTTCAATAGGCTTCCTAGGGACCTTAATGTCGACTTGTTCTGCACCAGTGTGGCGACCTTCAGACGGCTTTTGGCACAGTCTTTTTTCAAGGATAGTTAACTTGTCTACTAATTATATTACTAATTATACTCTTACTAGTTATATTAACTTGTATGTACTTACTTTTTATCGACTATTTCGTTAAACTATATGTGGAGGCTTGTTATTAGCATTTTAATATTACATTTGTTTATTTCATGTGTTTGTTAGTCTGTAAGCCTTCTTTAAAATAAAATAAATAAATAAATAAATAAAAAGTAGCCTATATGTTAATCCAGGGTGTCAGCTACCTCCATACAAAATTTTATCAAAATTGGTCCAGCCGTTTGAGCGTGAAGAAGTAACAAACATATAAACACACACACGCTCACAAACTTTCGCCTTTATAATATTAGTGTGATTGGTGTTAGCTACATAAATATTTATTTCAATAATATTTTAAGGTACTCAAACTTGGCATTTCTAATAAGTGGAAAAACTGTTGTTGATTTTTCCTTGCTTTCCTTTGACGGAGAATTGAGCAATAAAACGAAACTTACAACAGTAAAAAAGTTAGATTGAATCCAAAATTCCCCACATTCTCATCATCATAATTTTATGTCAAAATTAAAACTTCAAACACGTCACCCAAGATAAGTTATAATTAATTTGCGTTCCGCCATGTCATACCTAATGCGTATTAATTTTAGGGAGAACGGGTCCCTAAAAAGTAAAATTGTCACATTACATTACATGTTTGACGGTTGTTGCAGGCACAGATCAGAAATGGTGGTCATCCTGGTGTACCTCTGTCGACTCCAAACAGCGTGGGCGTTGGACCTGAGGTCAACGGATCCAGGCCTACCTTTAAACCTGTCACAGTCCTGGAAGATCTTCAAGCTGTCCGGTGTGCCGAGTTCCATCCTAATGGCAAGCTGTATGCCGTCGGCTCCAACACAAAGACGCTCAGAATATGCACTTACCCCAAGATTGAGGATGTCAAGTAAGTGTTGTAGTTAGGTAATGTGCTTTATATATTATTAGTACACTGTCGTCCTTAATTGAGAACAATGGTACTTTGCAATTCCAGTGAGAGATATTTGTTGGCTTGCAGCCACGTGACCATAAGTGCCAGTCTTGAAACTTGTGGGATTCCTCGGTTTGATTCATCATCCATTCTGTTGATGCATTTAGGTAATTGATAATAACGAATGTACAACAATATTGTTATCTCAGATTAATATTGAAATGCAGTGTGTCACGTGTTTATTTATGAGTGCACCTAATTGGACTTTAGAGGAACATGTTGCATATCATAATAGATTTCAACGTTTTATTTTAATTACCATTCAATATTCGATGGAATAGGCAATAGGCTCGCCTCCTATTATATTGGAGTTAAACATAACTGGTGAAATTTGGGTGTATTATATGTACACCTCTGCCCAGCCCTGCGGGGAAGGAAGGCGTGATGTTATGTTTTATTCGAGGGTGTCGAATAAAGCATAACATACATAAAAAATGGACGTTTAGGCGTCAGAGATATTCATCATTCCATCGAAAAAGGTAATATTTCCGGGCTTTTATTTAATCAATATCTCTCTAGTTTTGACAGTATGTTTAATTATATGGGTATGACAGTATGTATAATTTATACAGGATTATTGGTAAAACATTAAAAACCTCTTAAGACGTAATTGCACTCATCATTATGAACAACTATTACTATGGGACCAAACTTGAAATCGTGAAAAAAAAATCAGCTATTCCCTACATTTAGACGAGTTGTTTATTAATGTTTTACCGATAACCCTGTATATATATATATTTGACGAAAAGTTTGCAACTGAAAAAAAAGATAGGTACTTCGTCTAAGGTATGTATGGCTCAAAATGCTGTAAATGGTGTCAACTATCATTCCCAAAGCTTTGCACTCAGCTTCCAAACACCCTGTTTAAGCCTGGCATTATTCAACTTTCCAGAGCCACGAGTTTTTTTAAGTCTTCATTTGCATGTTTGTCAGATTTGGTGACAGATGATATGTATAAATACATTGCTGCGTAATCGGATATTTTATGTGACTATAAATGGTAGCTGTTATATTGAGGTTCGTGCGATGCGATATCATTATTAGGTATTAGCGTTATGTCATTTATAATGTTGATATACCAGTATTAAAATCAGATAGAAAAATGGTGACAAATGAGTCCGAGTCTGAGAAAAAATTCACGGATTTCACTTTTGCACCGTAGTAAAATATCTCCTAACTTTAGATTTCATTAATTGGGACGTTGAATTAATTATAAAATCAAAAATACAAGAGTGTATCGTAATTCCGTAGTCTATGGTCTGGTTTCCGGTACGGCGTCATGCGAGGGGACGACCGTGGACTTTCTTCATTCTGGCCGTGGTCGACCTTCTTCAGTACACTGCCAATTACTTGAAATTGCTTCTCCTCAAGTTATCTCGGCCTTTATTGTTTTATTTGTTTAAATTGAACCGCTTCGTAGTACCTATAACGTTAGATATTACGTTAAATGTTTTACATTCAAAGCTATCGTGGTTTATGATGTTGAGGCTCCTACAAACAGGCGCGACACGCGATATAATCGCGCGCGACACAAAGGAACCGCTCGTTGCGTGATTTGTGGTGCCTTTGTGTCGCGCGCGATTTTATCGCGTGTCGCGCCTGTTTGAAGGAGCCTTTAATATAATGCGAGCAGTTTCTGTTTTTTTAAATAATTATTCATATTAACATTATTTTATCTATAAAAATAATAGTAACTATAAAGCCGTTTTTCGTGTCTGTCTGTGTAACCGTGTTGTTCTTATTTGCAAGTTGAATAGCTGAGTAGAAAAATGTAATAAACGTCTCCCCTTTTAGAGTTCCGTACCTCAAAAGACAAAAACATAACCCTTATAAGATCACTTCGTTGTCCGTCTGTCTGTCAGTCTGTCAACACTCTTTTTTTCTCAAGAACGCGTGGAGGTATCAAGTTGAAATTAATATCAAATACGGTCAATACAGTCTACGGTTTCTTTTTAGCTCTAAAAAAATCAAGCTTCTAAGTCTAACATACGTTGGTACTAAATACGTTGATAATAGGATGACATACTCGCAAATAAATCGAAATCTATAGGGTACTTCCCGTTGACCTAAAATCATTAAATTTGCCAAGAACCAAGGTCTCTCAGCACAAGTAAAGTAAAAAGTCCGAAAATCGTTAATATGTAGGGTTACATAAAAACATATTTCTTTACGATTTTTAACTTACATTTGTAGTTCGAGAATGACCGTGACGTATATCGATGTGTGGGAGAACATGTTTTTCAACTACAATGTTTTTTTTTTTGGGGTAAACTTATCTCAACTACGGAACCTTTCATTATGTGTGGTCCGGCACGCACTTGGCCGGTTTTTTTTATTTGTTTGAGAGTGAATAAAAATGCAAATGTAATGTGTGTCTAATAGCAACTATATCGAGGAATAATATTCCGGAATAATAGTAGATAGTCTCTCGACTGCTCTAAAATTATTATACCGCGTAGTGTGGCTGGCACTTCTTTGGCAGACTCCATAAGATTAATCTGTTATAGGCTATCGATAATATTATTATGTTCGTTGTTAATATAGGGAAGCTATATTAACAACGAACATAATAATATTATCGATAGCCTATAACAGACAAATCTTCATAAAATGTGAAGACATTTTATTAGTTTTAAATATTATCTGATAACAAGTACTTTAGTTGCAGTTTTTGATTGCTGTGCAGTGTTAAGTGTCTTAACACTTAGGGCTGATTTTCCAACGGCAGATAATTTTATCGGACGAATAAGTTTGAATTTTTGACAGTTCTTCCATACATAAACTGTCAGACGTCAATTTTATTCCACGAATAAAAATATCTGTCGATTGTAAAATCAGGCCTTAAATTAATAAAAAACTGGCCAAGTACGAGTCGGACTCGCACACGAAGGTTTCCGTATCACAAGGCAAAAACGCCGAAAAAAACACGTTTATTGTATAGGAGGCCCCCCTTAAATATTTATTTTATTCTGTTTTTAGTATTTGTTGTATACATAACAAAAAATACTAAATACATCATCTGTGAAAATTTCAACTGTCTAGCTATCACGGTTCATGAGATACAGTTTGGTGACAGACGGACAGACGGACAGTGGAGTTTTAGTAATAGGGTCCCGTTTTTACCCTTTGGGTACGGAACCCTAAAATGAACTGATTTGACATACTTTACCTTAATTGTTTTATACAATTAATTTGCGCTTCATGTTACAGTTGTTTGAACTTAAACTTCCCTACCCTTTGCAAGATCATAGGATTACCATAACATCTCAGGAACCTCTGATAATTAATCGCAGTATTAGCACGTAAGTGGGTGTCTGTCGCCTTAAAATTGCACACATGAGAATATAAACATGAATTAAACTCCATTATTCAACAGTTTCTGTAGTGTTACGGAAAACATTTGCTTCTGAAATTATTTCCGCACGAAAGAAAATTATTACGCATCGAACGTACCATTACGTAATCTTATCGAATTTATGTTTTATATAATAACGCATATTCGATGCTTTAGCCTATAAAGGTATCTATTATATACTGCGACAAAATCCATAACAATAATGTTATTAAATGTCAAGGCTTTTAACGTTATGTACGTGAAAATGTCGTTATATCACATCACTTTGGTCTTGAGGTTACCATGTTGTGGTGACTTGGCTTCGAGGCTGAATGAATCCGTGAGCCGTGAAAACAAAGTATACCTCGGTATTGACCACGTCGCAACATTTGCTCCCCCTTTGTGATGTCATCGGACCCTTAATTAGATTGAGTTTGCACAGTTTCCTCGTGACCACACATAATTAGTTCTGGTAAATACGATAATTAATTAATTAGATTGCCACAATCGAACAGATTCCGTATGACCTATTTTCTCCGTCATTATCAATTATGAAATTTTAGCTAATGTAGCGTCGATATTAGCTCTACATATAGGCTTTTTATTAAATGTACCGTAACACGATATTGAGTAGAATAATTTATTGCAAAAACGGGTTTCATAGATTCCTCTTAAGACCGGTAGGCGGCCTTCATTTATACTATTGATAATATGATACAATAATGTTCACAAATAATCGTGTTCTGTCCACTCCAACTATAGGTAGCCTGAGGTAGCTGCGCGGTGCGGGAGGGGTGATAGTTGACACAAGTTGACGAATCACTGAGCTCTCGCATCTCGTCACCACACACCCCTCCCGCACCGCGGTGCTACCTCAGGCAACGTCTCAGTTAAGCGGTCGGCCTATAGTTTCGATTCTTGTCGCGATCATTACAGGCGATATAAGGCCGTCATCGCACTTACGAGCTACGCGAAAGCGATGACTAAGCGTTCACGGGCCGATGACCCGACGTTAAGTTTGTACACAAAGTGTCACTATGTAATGTAACGATCGCTTTGTATGTTATAGGTATGCCGTAACATACATCTGTGGAAAATTGAGAAAATATTCACACTTTCATGCGGAAAATTTCCATAAAAGTCAGTTTCGCCCAAGGCCTGAGATATTTTAATCCATTCTAATTTATTCAATTTTCCTCGATATTTTTTTTATAGTAGAGCCTAAAGCAATACGTAACTGTTCTTCTCATTATGTAGATTAAGCAGTAAATAGAAATTCGGAACTTCATATTTTATTGAACAGTATTATTACATCAGAGCTGCAGAGGTCAAGGAGTGTCGTAATAAAACGCATAAGTTTCTAATTAGTAGGTTTAACTATAACTTCATAATTCATGTTGAGCTAGTTTCTATTAGCAAAACATTTCTATATCAAAGACAGCACAAACAAAGTCACAGTTGATTGCTAGTTCCGAATGAATATCGTTCGAAGTATTACGTATACGATGATGTTGTAGTATATGTATGTGAAATTTGGATGTTTGCTCAGAAGTATGAAGCATAGAAGTAGGCTTCGTGAAAGTCAAGCTAGCGGGCGAGTGTATTGCTCTCATAGATATCATGGACTCTTACGAAATTTTGCACGTATTACGTTTCACTCACTATAATGCTCACTGTCATGTGTATTGAGTACCCACTCCACCGACTGTTGCAAATTTGGAAATGTCCATTAAAAACCGTGACACAGCAGGTGTAGGCCAATATATTATTACAAAAATACACGATTGCCATCTTTGTTATGCCTGCTATAAACTACCCACTCACAGGCAACCTTCAAAGCAGAGACAAACATAACTCCAGCTAAACGTTCTCTCTTATCTTGATTTATACTTTACATTTCACATTGGCTCTAGTAGAAGTAACTGTCGGTGAAAGTGCCATTATTTCTTCCAACAACTTATGCGTGATTTCTACAACGAATGTTTCGATTGTAACCTATTGTGACCTATAATGGCCCTTTTGGATTGTGGTTCTCAAATCAGCTGGCATGAAAAATAGATCGTTTGATATCAAAATACATAAAATCGGTTGATAACCAAAAATACGCAGAAAAACGCGAGTTTACTATCGACTCGAAATGTTAGTGTGTTTTTTGTTGACGTACTTTTCGTATTCGTAACATAAATGACGACTCCGATGAACGTAGGTGTGACAAAAAGTGCCAGAGTGATCGTTTTAACCACGCGGTACAATGGTTGTTAATAACCACTTTTGTTTCTCGCTGACACATTATTATAACAATGACGTTATATTGTACTTTATGAAATAAGGTCCGGCCGGCTTCAGTGTGGAAACTGCGACGGTATTTAGCTCACACTCGCAGTAGTAACACTCAACGTTCTAATGAGCTCACGTTTTACCAGCAACACACTCAAAAAGATACAACAGCAATAGGATGTGCAAAATATTGAGATATTTATCTTAGCTCGCATTGAATACAGCTATAAACCACGAGATATTGTACTTAATAATCGGTTGCTTTAGTCTCATTATGCGCATAGACAATAAAAGCCGTCATTCACTTTATAATGCTGCGCGGAAATTACCCGAGTCGATTTTATTTCTTGTTTTTTTTAAACACTATCTTGAAAAAGAACAAAAACTTTTTTAAGATTTGCCGTGTATTTACAAAGGAGTTCGATACTCTAAAAATTTGCTTAGACATGTGCATCCGGTAACTGACAAATTGCTTAAGGCAACATGGCGAGGTATTACCAACATGCGATTTACAGTTAAATGTATTTGCACACACTTCGGTCGCTGATGCACTTAGAGCATCTGACTTATTGCAGCACACCCTCGGCATTTAGAAAGGGAATATAATAAGAACCATTTGTCACTGTAAACACAGTCTTGGAGACCTCTAGAACCTTATACAAAGCTCATTCGAATATATCCGTATTAGGTACATAAAAGATTGTGTTTACCGAAATTGATGTACGATGAATCGCATGTTAAGGGGATTGCGTATTATAGAATGTTTTGTTACCTTTTTGTCTTTCCTTAGTAAAATATGAAAGTCATGAAATCATGGTAGATTTTTAAATACATAGATGCGAATAATAATATAACCGAAAAACTGCTTTCATAAACATATTTATGATTAATTCGTATAAATTGCTGTTGATTGAAGGCTCCTACAAACAGGCGCGACACAAAGGCACCGCTCGTTGCGCGACTTGCGGTGCCTTTGTATCACGTGTCGTGTCGCGCCTGGTTGAAGGAGCCTTGAATCAAAAGCCTTGCCGTAGAAGAGTCCTTCTAAAATCTATTATACAGATACTGATGATCACACCTAATGAACACAAACACTTAATATGATATTCAAGAACTATTGCCGCGACATAAAGTCTAACCTTTGTAACACTCGCACCAATCATCATCATAATTTATGCAAACATAAATAAATCTATTTAAAACTGTGATTAGGACTACAGAACACCACTTCTATGCAGAGAATATACATTACCGATGTGAAAACTAAACCCTCACATTGGATATCCGGTTACGACTGTAAAAGCATCTGAGGAAAAACGTTTCGCGCTCATCTAAATTAATAAATTAAATTATTGATAGATTTCCTCTGTGCTTCAACGATGAAAGCTGTCATGCTCAATCCGCTTTGATAGCATTCTATTTCAATCGAAATCCCGAAAATGAAAACAAAACTTGACTTGACATTCTTCCATAGCTTTACAAATGGCAACATCTCTATAGGTATCTGTCTGTTCTCACTGAAGACCACTTATAACTCGAGCTCGAGTAAGGACTTCTAATCCAATTTGGGTGTTTATAATTTGAATACATAAAAAAAAATATGTATTCATTTTATTTATACTCTGACTGTACAGATCGGTTTTTAAAAAGGGATTGCTATGGCGGCTATAGGTAAGTACTAATAGTTTCAAAAAGGGAGATTTAATGATAGAAAGCCAACAATCAGCAATACAATATTTAGATTGAAATTAATTTTATGTTCAGATTTTTTTGCATTAATTCTATCACCTGTTCAACATAAAGTCATAGGTACAAACAAAATTTTCCAAAGTTGGACTAAAACAACATTGCAAAGTTAAAATGCGCACCGGGTAGCCGGCGGCAGGTTGAACGGGTAAAAAAAGAGCATAGCGGTTGACACAGTAGGTTGTATATTGGCCCCACCAGTTTGGTCTTATGGTCGCAAGGTTCTATTGCCAGGTCGGGCAAAGTGATATTTGGGTTTTTCCATTAGGAATTTCTCAGTAGCAGTCCAGAGTTTGGAAGTTGATTGTGTGACGTCCCCCCCATGCCACGGAAAGCACGTGAAGCCATTGGTCCTGCGCCTGAGATCTCCGTATCGGATTGCCGTCCCATCGGTCTAAGAGAGTAAAGGAACAGAGAGTGCACCTTTGTTTGTGCATGCACTTGTGCATATTTCCTGCGTACTTGGCTAATCTCCGATGCGACTGGCCACCGTGCCGGAAATTCGGTCGGGAGGATATTAGCCGATGATAAAGGCCTTCTTCCAATTTAGAAACTAAATAAATTCCTTTCAACAGGGACACAAGCACTCCAACGGCACCGACAGTCTTATTGAAGCGAACCAAGCACCACAAAGGCAGCATCTACTGCCTCGCATGGAGCCCAGCAGGCGACCTCCTTGCCACAGGGTCCAACGACAAGACAGTCAAGCTAATGAGGTTCAACACCCATGCCTGCAATTTGGAAGGACAGGAGGTAAGGATAATATCTTCACCTAATTTTTTTTTTAATATTACTTTTATCTTTTTAGGTATACAGGATACGATGTTTTGACCTTGTAATTTCTAGATCAAATACGCATTCCATTTTGGAAATCGGAGCTATTTGATTCTTGCCTCATAGTATGTAGCTGTGCTACTAGCCAATATATCCACCTAAGCTTTCCAAAATCATATTATTAGGTAGTTACCAAAGTCGAA
This sequence comes from Luperina nickerlii, assembly GCA_963855955.1. Lineage (NCBI taxonomy): Eukaryota > Metazoa > Arthropoda > Insecta > Lepidoptera > Noctuidae > Luperina > Luperina nickerlii. The sequence continues at coordinate 10,124,675 of OY979662.1, forward strand.
TTATGTTATCGCACAGTTTTCGCCGAAAGAGCACATGAGAGATAATTGATGTTTCGAATATTTTCGCTCGTCAAACGAAAATAGGACACCAAAAATTATTACTTCAAATAAATATATTATTAGGCTTCGTAAAGAATGTAGGTAGATACTTAAATAAGATCTCTTTTTAGATCAAAGCCTGTTAGTTTGCAATTTTATGAGTGTTAAGAATTCTGCTGTAAGGTGAAGAATTCCATGTTCGTAGAAAACACAGTGTTCTCATCGTTAAACCGCCATATCTCAGTGTGTTATTGTAATTTTTCCTTTCCGCATGGAAGCACTCTGGGGCGCTAATATGCTTCTTACTCTGCCAATCATCCCTTTAAAACTATCACTTAGTAGTCTTTCAAAAGAGATACATACGTTGAATTATCTAGGAATCTATATTCGATATTTATTCCATTTTATCTACTTATCTATGTGTATTATTATCTAGCTTAGATCTTTCAATAAAAAAAATAGTAATAAAGGAGCCATTCAAGTATTACGTAAGCACTACAGGGGGGGCGGGGTGTCTTTGCTTTCCTTATTTTTGATGACGCGTGGGATGTGGTGGTCTGGATGGTGATTACGTCAGCAGTATTTATTTTTTTACTTTTTCGGATTTTCTACAAAATATAGTAGATTTTGGTTTGAACACATGGCAACTCTACTTGTCTCTGCTTGAAAAAGAAAAGCATTTTCAGGGATTCTACTTGGACTTTATAACTACTGCTGCTCATGAATCAATAAAGAAACCAGAACACGTTGAAATATGCATGTATCAATGTTTACGTAAGCATTGGGGATAAGAGCTTTGCTTACTTTTGCTGACGAGGACGAGGAGGTGGCGTTAATAATTGCAAGAAATCTGCTTAGGTAATACTTGAACGGTCCCAAAGTAGCTTCTGAAACGGACTGAATTTTAATTGTTTGCTTCAATTATCAAGAATAACGCCACAATAATTTACTTGTCTCCAATCATAAACTAATTCATTAAATAACTCGACCTTTCAAACGAGGAGATGTCTCGGTTCAAATGTTATCAAGTGTTACGAACTCGAATGATAAGCGGCGGCGAATTGAAAGATGATCCAATTGTTTTTAAGTTTCAATTAGTTAACCTTGTACATATGTATTATCGATACAAGTAACATAGACGCAACGAAGTGAATCACGTCGCAAGAAATCGAGCCCTGCTAGATTGTTCTATGTCAATAATTACGTCTGTTGTGGTAAATGAGTAAATACATGACAGATTGTGTATTTATAGTATGTTGAATATTTTCTGTTATGTTTACCTGTATTGCCTTAATCATTCCTTTGACTCATTGGCAAACTATCAGTAGTTTCCATTAGATTCTGTTGATAAATGTCCTGAGAGGCTTATCCCGTAGCGATCTGAACTGAATTGAACTGGTCGTTTTGTATTCTTAGGTGCTCAGTTTCTCGTGGCTAAAATAGTCATCTATTGGGCAGGTGCACTTAGACACTAAATGTCTCCGTCAAGTTTGTTTGTCGTCGTTGAATAAGTTATGAATGCAAATAATATTCCGCTGAAAAATAGGCGTGGGTCGAAATAACTTAATCTTTTGCAAATATAATATTTGGAACCATATTATTAATGGTTTATGGGCTTTACGCTATGTCGCACGTTACGTCATCGTATGAGTAGAAATTATATCGAATTTTTCATAACAATCTACCAATGTTTTTTTCTTATTTGCTCTTAAAATTAATGTCCGTAAATACTAGTGTAGGCAGGCAATATGTAACGAACTAGACTCCTGTGTAAATTAGCTCTGTGAGATTCTATATTAGTTCATTTGTCAGAGACTTATGAACAACAATTTTCAGATATTTACGTCAGTCTTACTTTGCAAATGTATTTATTCTATGTATCTTATGCCTTTTACGATGTTTCTTTGTTCTTGTTTCCTGCTATACGAAGATAAATGATAGAAAAACGTAGCGATTGTAACAACTTATGACTCTCGAATCGAATAGAAAGAGCTTCTAGTCACTCGTCTGTCAATGTCGTATGAATCGGAGCGTTAATGGCGCAAATGCAATTTATTCGAAACGTTACTGTCACTCTGCAACATCAGCGTCCTCTTAACGATTGTCAATCTCGTTTAATCGCATATGTGGCACGAGCTCTTAAACAGTTCCGCGCATGATGCTGCTATTCACCGGCTAAGTATTACGCACTGTTATAAGTATTATACGAATATATGCGGCTAAATTTCTTTGTCTAGCTTGTCTTTTTAATACAGTTTTTATTTCGAACATCAGCGGCTGTGCTCGTATCTTTCTTCAAGGTCAAATGTAATGTGATCATTACGACACAAAGTCAAATCATTTATTTCAAATAGACACATAGGCACTTTTGAACGTCAAAAATTACAATAAAATAGAATTGATTCTAGTCGCCTCTTCCAAAAGTTAGTGTTCGTATGAAGAAGAATGGGCAAGAAACTCCACCGTTACTCTTTTAAAATGTTTTACAAGATTTTGTATACATTCATTATATAATTATATGTGAAGACGATGCACCTAGAATAAAATTAGTCTACCACAAAAGGTGGAAAAGGTACACAAGATAGAGCACCTAATTAAGATGTCTGTTCTGAAATGATTGAATAACGTTATGTTGACAGTGAAATATTCCTGCAAAATTCAAATGTTTTCTTTGAACGTGGGTAACAATTCTATATATCGGTTTGATATCAGTTATGGAAAATCATGTTATGGAAATCGAAACTCTTCAAAGAAATTTTTGAATAAGTAGTGTTTGTCTTTCTATTACTAATTATCTTGGAAACAGGGGGTGCAGTAAACGGGTTATCTTTCCGTAATGATTGGTTATCTGATTATCTGATTGATAATTTTAAATGTTGTAATTTTGAAGTACATAAATGTAATCAAACGCTCGTCTAAATCTATGACAAGACATATTTGCTTACATCACAATGTTTGAAAGATTACCTACACGTCTATTATAGTCAGAATAGATGGAAGGACCATATTCATCATTGTTAAATATAAAAAAGTAGTTAATAAGACTAAAATTGAATTACTGTTTCATGAAATATCAATCAATAGAATGATATGAACTTAGAGGGTTGTATTGATGATATTAATTCTGTAAATACATACTTATTACACTCGCGAATCATGTTTTGTTTAACATAAAACCTGACACTGACCTGCAAATTGCAAAAAACGTAAGAAAATTGGAATTTCGCGGGCTCCTGGCGCATTCCCAAGCACATGAACTACGAAGTCAAAACAATATACATAGTTCTACTAGTTATTGAGTATGGGTAGTTGATGATATAAGTGCATTCTGCTCCCATGACCATGCCATACCAGTTTCTTTAATTAAGTACGTATTTTGTATTGGCAGAACCTGAATATTGTCATCATCATCATCTTCATTGTTTCAGCCGGAAGGCGTCCACTTATAGATAAGCTTGTTATAGTTTCGGTTCAATGTGCCTCTTACCATGCGGTGATCACAGAGATGCCATTGAGTATTTTCTTCTTCGTCGACTTAATTAAGTCAAACTCATTTTTAGTTGCACCACTAAGTCTCTGCCAGGTCCACTTTCTGTGCCCACGCTTTCTGAAAAAGGAGTTCATCATAAAGAGGCCTTCCTTCTCCATGACACTGGCCAGTAGGCGATCCCGGTGGTTCCGACCTCGCAACTCCCAAATTGTCCCACTTGCAGGACATCATCGTTTCGTTTGTCCAGTTTCGCGTTGAAGTCCCCCATGACTACGTGAAGTGAGTTTTAGAGCCATGCATGGCTCTTGAAAAATCCTCATACATGGTCGGGGTGTCACGGGGTCGGGGCTATATTGTCGTTACGACCGAATTACTCATGGCCCAGGAGTAAAGATGATGTATCATAATGAAAGAAATTGAAAATCAATCAAACTTTGGCTGAATGACTAAGCTATCTTCGAACTCTGAATTATAGGTCGACCTAACTTGTTGGGTAGTTTAAAAGAAGTGCTTTCATTTTCGCAAATATAATGTATCTTTAATTTAATATATAAAATATATTACACCCAATTTTCTGTGAATAAATATAGGTAAAATATACCTACCTAGTTACTTTAAGGTCCCATTGGGAATAATGCTCTATTACATTAGTTGTTATGTCTTAAGGGACTGTGATTAAGATTTCGATTCCTCGGAGGAGGCTAGTATGACTGCTGCTAACGAAACAGCGAAAGTGGAATATCAAGCGAATATATTTATCGCTATCTGCGTCCCGCGGTTTCAACTGCACTAATATTTCCACAAGATACATGCATTTTTTAAGCATAATCGTTTACATATGTCACTCGGAAATAGCGTAGCTTTATATCAGTAAAAGAATATCCAAAATCGGATCGGTTCTTGAACAACTTTTTACATACATACAAGTTTCTTTCTCTAAAATCACTATAAATGACATAGATCAGTTTTACCGAGGGAACTTATCCCATAAAATAATGAATTGTGACATTAAAACTACCACAATTGTTGTCAGGTTGAGCTGACGATGCACGACGGGACAGTCCGGGATGTTTGCTTTATCGAAGACACGTCGAACAAGACCAGTCTGTTGGTCAGCGGCGGCGCCGGCGACTGCAAGATTTACGTCACCGACTGCGCTACAGGCAAAACTTTCCAGGTAATATAATTTATATTGACCAAGTCTGGACGTTACAAGAAAGTTTCAATCTAAAAAAGTTTAAGTATTACTTCTTTGATTTCTTGTGATCGTCGTCTTGATTGTATTTTCTGTGTCAGTTTTATTTGTGCTACTGGCCAAGCCTGACTTTTGGATAAACTGGTTTGTCTAGGAAATAATTTAGCCTTAAATCGAAATTGGCCGGTAAGATATTTAACAGGTAGGTACAAACAATTGTGTTTCTTAAGGTAAATGTCGAAAATTAAACTGTCGACATTAAAATCGGCGGTAAAATCAGCGGTAAGATCAGCGCGAAAAAGTGTCATGTACACATTTCAATCGCTAATTTGATACGTCTATGCCGCCCACACGTGTTTGTGTTTACGTTCGTGATCAGAGCACCCCGTGTATAGGCGAGATTCAGACGAACACATGATCCCCCACGAATATCATTACGCACGCGATTTGTAGTGCTACCCCCGTAATGCTCGCCACAATCCGTGAACGATCGAGGTGGGACACATTTACCAGCCACCTCCTGCCTCATTTTACAGCCCTGTTTAATCCCACCCTCGCATAAGGACCACCATTAATACCTTCATATTTCTTCTAGAACTGTCGTGAAACTGACACCCTTTATTCATCGTTAATTGTTACGCTCCCGTTTATTTTCAATCTTATTAATATGCCACGTGTCACTTTACTAACCTTTTACACTTTTATTTGCCGTCTGAAACAGAGACTAGGTATTTCGATTTGAATAAAACAACTTTTTATGGCACTATAAACATCAACTGAGGAACGATTCTAGAGAAAGCGCCTGCCTACCTCGGGTTCTAAGTATATTAAATCAATTCCGATTTGAAGGGTGCGTTTGATTTGTTCTGAGATTGGTGCAGAGTGATTGGTATTTGTATGGTTGCTTTGTGTTGTGTGCAGGCGTTAAGCGGACACTCAGGGCACATTCTGTCACTGTACAACTGGGGCGGTGCCATGTTCGTGTCGGGCAGCCAAGACAAGACTGTTCGTTTCTGGGACCTGCGAACTGGCGGCTGCGTCAACATTATTTCGCCGCCAGCGGGACAACCCAACAAGGTACGTGTTTAATCTTAAGACCTGTTTCTATGTTTTCGTCAAAGGTAAGGAAAAATCATGAGGTAACCGGCATGTCTTAGAACCAAAAATTCGACATGTCTTCGAATTTTACTAACCCGCCGCACTGAGCCTGCGCGGTGTTTACGGCCCAGTGACACAGAGGCCCGATTAGGCCTTTATCCCAGTAGTGAGAACAGTACGGGTAATTTGTGCTTTGTTCCATGTAAATATGTACTACGTGTAGTTTTCAGCGGTGACGAAATTGGGCTAATGTCGTATTATTTACTTATAGTTAGTTATAAAAGGTATAGTTTACATACAGCAAATGTGGAAGATTATGGCCCTGTACACGCAGGATTTTCTTGTCGTGATAAACTACGGTTGATTCGCCGTGTGTAGGCACGGTCGTCAGAGTAAAGAAATTGTGCCGTTTATAACGAGCCACAAAGCCACGTAACCCAGGGCTTTAAATACCGGCAAAATTTGTAAATATTAAAATAACGGTAATAGATTTAACGTTAATCATTGTTAACGTTACTTGTTTATTAACATTAATTTTATCGATATTTTTAAACGGTTAAACTTGTGAGGTGGATGTAGCGGGGAGGCTGAGGAGCGTGGCGGGCCGTCCACCTCGTCGCGCTTTATAACAACAACAACATTATATTTAGGTACACTAAAAACTAACAAATAAAAACTAATGCACACAGAAGTGTCTGGGTCGTGTTTCGCTGATGCCATGCCAATCAAAATTTTGCCTGATTCTTCTTACACGTGAGAAGTTCTGGTAAATGATAAATGATTTTATTTTTGTAAGGAGGTTTGCACAAACAGTTTTACACGTCAATCATATTTTTTAAACTAGATGAGGTCGGCGTTTCCTATCTGACTACTCTGAGAAGAAAGGCCGAAACAAACTCGGAGATCATAGTCTCTTTTAAAGTCCAGACAATCTTGGTCAGATTATATGAAGACCATGTAGGTCCATGTCCGAGATGGTCTTTTGAGGAAACAACCACACAGATTGAGAGGACCTGTCCAGTCAGTGCACGCATTTGTCAGAAATCGTGCAGCTCAACTCAAGACTTAAGGATTTCAACGATCCGACGAACAATACCAAAGAAAGGACATTTGGGTAGGCCACATAAATTACTCAAACTGCCAGACCATGGAGAGAATAATAAAAAAATATAAAAAAAAATAAAATAAATGACCCACATCGTCTTCACATTCACAATAATTAAATAATGTAATACTTTACAAAGTAAGAAATGTCATTGTTACTAAGAAAAAAAAAATATTAATGTCAATGTGTATATAGATAAAAAAAACATGCAGAAAAATGGTAGTGTAGTGAGCAGATTTAGTTAGTGATAAATGTGATACTTACTGATAATTTATCCAAAATCAAAATTTAGTATCGGTATTATTATTATTAAACGCACCAGAAGTTTAATCTAATTCGGTAAGGCTCAAAATTTTCATTTTTCAAAAATTTCCGTTGTGCGACGTCGCACAAAATTTTGAGTCTTACCCCTATATGGGTAAGGCTCAAATTCCGTTGTGCGACGTCGCACAAAATTTTGAGTCTTACCCCTATATGGGTAAGGCTCAAAATTTTGTTTTTTTTTAATATACACACATAATTCACGGTGCACACACACACATTTTCGTAAAAAAAACCAAGGTAGGTAAGTATTTCACATATTTACAACTAGCTTCCGCCTGCGGGTTCGCCCGCGAGGTATGTCGATAAAAACTATCCTATGTAAGGACATAGGATAGTTTTTATCGACATACCTCGCAAAGAGATAGATTGCATCCCGAGGAAGGCCTCGGGATGCAATCTATCTCTTTGCCAAATTTTATCGAAATCCGTCCAGTGGTTTAGGCGTGAAAAGGTAACATACAGACAGACAGACAGAGTTACTATCGAATTTATAATATTAATATGGATTCGAATATTATTTTTCTAGTAGTAAACATGATTACAAATGTTGTCTTCTCTACCTCTTAATACTACGAGTAATGATTCAGAGTATTGTAACATGTTCAGTTGTTCATGTTCATGCTTTAAAACACCTGCACAGTTAGAAAGCAACACTTATGCACACATAGACTGCCAAAAAGGTCCTACATGCGGCGCGGGTGGCGACAATGCATCTAAAGTGATCCATTGCTAAGCGAAGACACAAAAATGTACGTAACGTAATAAAATCAACGGTAAAATTAACGTTAGTAATCGTATTTACGCTAACGTTAATTAACGTTATATTACTGGTAATGTGTCAGACGTTCGGGCTACTGACGACCCGTAACGACTGTCAAAGATTCACGAATGAATGATCGATCGAGCCGTGCGGCTGTTATTACTTAGCCACAAATCCTGCACGTAACAAATCCATTTGTTTTTAGTTTACTTCCCTGTCAAATTGGAAAATACAGAGTAAGCGATGCTTTTAATAACCAAACCAGTAATAATTAATAAGCTGGCCAGTGATCCTCGGATATTTCTCGTAATTCTAAAATCGATGCTACCTATTAGCCTTATGGAGTCGGCCCGTCTTTGATAGATAAGTGCAATAGTTTGAAATCACAGATACAGATACGCCTAGATAACGCAAAAGCAACTACTTCGCGTACCCAGCTTACGTACAAAAATCGTAAGCCGCCACTTTCGCGCTCAGTCCTGAGTACTGCTGGCCGGCTGAGCGTGAGCTCTGGCGCTAGGCCCCGGGGGTGGGGCGAGACGGGTACCGCACGCGATTTGTTTTTCCCATCACTAAATAGTGCTTGTGACGCTATAGTAGGTAGTCAAAAAATGTCACGCTTGGTTTTCATACAGATCGTGATACTTGCGTTATCTAGGTCTATCTATATCTGTGTTTGAAATGCATATCAATATTTAATACCGTACGTTAGTTTAATTGTTGGTGCATGTCGTAGGTGTAATTAGTGACGACAAACCGCACTATAGTGGACATGAATTACATCATACCTACACGGTTTTATAAGGGTGTAAATTGTATGATGTCATAATATGGCTTATGTTACACAAACGGCAAGTATGCGAGTTGTCGACGTTTACGCAATTGTCAAGTGTTCAAGACAATTGAACGTAATGTGTTAACGGCGTAATTTGAATAAAAAATTGCACCGATTACCATTAATAATGATGTGCAAAATAGAGCTACATTCTAATTGCTTGCATTTCAACATAACATAATATGCCAATTCGGATTGCTAAACACGGTCCGCGTAATCAAAGTTATGTGGGGATAGAAAAACAATGTTTCATAAAAGTGGTTTATTGCACGCCTAGCTGATTAATGTCTATTGTTCGAAGAAGTTATACCTCATTAATTTTACTAACAGTAAGGAATAGTTTTCTCTCTTCTATTTTGTTTAGCTTGGTTCATCGATGTTTCTTGTTATGTTTCCTTATAGGGTGCCGTCATTCGTTTTTGTTGCGTCGTCAATAGCTGCTATTAGATGCTTACGTCTCAAAATAACAATGATCTATTTGCGGTACGATGTAACAGATGTTTAATACCGAAATTAACTCTTCTTTTCATTTTAAATAAGCTGGAATTGTAAACAAGTGTAAAGTGTTCCTCGTTTTAAACATAGCTATACTTGAACTGCAATCTCAAAAGCGTCTTATTCAGTTCATTTCTCTTATGATTATTCGACTAGATGAAAATGCCCGGTACCATCAATATACAGGATTGATTTTGCCTTTCCAAGAAAATTCAGGATTAATCTTGCTAGAATTTTCATTTAATATTGCACACCCACAGTTTCTGAAAACCTGATCGTTTTTGAAAGACCAAACATATAAAATTGGTTGTTATTTTGGTTTAGTAAAAGTGAGTTATTGGCTTCAATGTTTAACTATGTTGAGGTAAGATAATACATTGTTGGTATAAAAATAATTCATTGCAAACGATACGGACGACTCGAAGCCTTGGGGCGATTCTGTCACAATCACGACTTCGGAATGCAGACTTGTAATCGATACTAGATACGTTGTTTTGTTCACATACCTTTTGTATCCTTTGAGTTTCCGCGACAAAAACATTCAGTCCTGCGTGTCTTTTGCTATGGTGACACCCGGGCGTTTCCTCCCGCCTGATGATGTGCAGGAACCTTCCGAAACATCCGTGTCCGGTGAATGTGAATGTTAGGCTTGACTTGCAAAAAAAATTGTAATTTTTCGGTGCAAGGTCGTGGGAAATAAGATGATGTATCAACATAGGTTTTTTATAACAACAATACAAAATTTAGATGCTTTTTCTCTATGGGGGTTACTTTGTGGTGCGACATTAGTGCGACACGAAGATCACCGAAACCAATACCTTTTCTATTTTAACTGTAGTATGTTTCTTACTATTTCTCTGTCACCAGGGCTCGGCAGTAGCATCTCTGGCCGTGGACCCGAGCGGCCGGCTGCTGGTCTGCGGGCACGACGACGGCTCCTGCGCGTTGCACGACGTCCGCGGCTCCCGCGCGCTTCAGCGCTTTACGCCGCATTCGGGCGACCTGCGCAGTGTTCGCTTCTCGCCCGGCGCCTACTACCTACTCACTGCTGGATATGATGGCCGGGTTGTGCTTACTGATCTTCAGGGTAAGATTATTGTGGACTTTTTCTCGTATATCTATACTAGTCTATACTAATATTATAAAGCTGAAGAGTTTGTTTGTTTGTTTGGTTGAACGCGCTAATCTCTGGAACTACCAGTCGGATTTGAAAAATTCTTTTTGCATCTAATAGCCCAATTCTCGAGGAAGGCTATAGCCTACATAACATCACGCTAGGACCCTTAGAAGCCGAGCAAAAACCAAAAAAGTCAGAAAAAAGGTAAACGAATTAAAAGCGCAGGCAGGCGATGCGACGGGGTGGGTAAATTTCACGCGGACGAAGTCGCGAGCAGAAGCTAGTTTTTCTTATAAAGTTAGAGTTTTCCATTATTTATTAATTAAACATTTCTTGCTGGACTCACAGTTTACACCAAAGCATACAGCAAACCAATAACAATTTAACTAGAAAATAAAATAAAGTATGACTTGTTGAAATTAGTTTCCGTAGTGGGGTTGAAGGTTTAAAGTGGAGCCACCTGTTATTAGTTGGTGCTGATCTTTAGAATTAATGTCATTTTACTGGTGTACTTAAGCTAAAGTGTGAACCCAGGTGACCTGACCTGCGCCCTGCCGAGCGTGCCTGTGGCCCGCCACCCCGACAAAGTGATCTCCGCCCGATGGCACCCCGACGACTTCTCCTTCTTATCGACGTCCGCCGACAAGACCGCCGTGCTGTGGACGATACCGCCCGTCTAACGAACACTTAACCACGTCCCCACCGGCTAGCACAAAGAGCAAAAGCTCCGACTACAACTTATCGATTGGCGATATCATTCTATTCGACATATCTCCACGATTCCACCTAACTCACCGTGCCTCACTCAGCAGCTTTGCCTTACGTACATTTTAATAACAGAACAATAATAGATAGCTAGTTATTTAGGAATTATGCCAAGCAAAAACAAAACACGGTGAGTCTGGTTGAATTAAGCCAAGCAAAAGTATGGGAACCAATCGTGGACAAAAACGAAAACAACACAACTTATTAAACGGAGGTATAATTCTTCGATCGACTGGACGGTTTAACGACACAAAATACAGGTACCAATTAACGACAGTCACTTAATATCGCCTCTGCATTGCACCGTGACTGATCCCCTGTATCTTGCAAGCTAAATTCGCTTTTATCGCGACTGTATAGCGACTATTTTGCTTATATACCTCTGGTTATATTTACAATCACAGATTAATATGACGAGATACTCCTCGTGGTTGATATTTAGCATGAATAATAGAGTTGGTTACCTCCGATGAGGTAAAATTAACTGTATTTTTGTAAAATAAAAAGATTTAATTGTAGGCCTAACATTGAAGTACATATGCTGAAAGGGAGGTCAAATAAAGAAGGATAATAATATAGTGAATATGTGGAGTAATTCAAATGGAAATATTTAGCCTTTCAGTGGATATTATGAGGATGTGTCTGTAAACCGCCACTGGCTTTTATTTGCGTTAACTTTTGCTATAACTTTTCTTCCTTAAGGTGAATGCGCAGTTGTAGCCCGCGAAATTCAATTTTTCTTAGGTTTTATTGCAATTTTCAGGCCAGTGTCAAGTTTTAACTTAATCAAAATACGATTTGTAAAATCTAACTTAAAGAGATATTTTAATGATTATAATTCTGTAAATACATATGATCTATTAAAGCCGCGAATCATATTTTGATCAAGATACAACCTGACACTGACCTGCAAATTGAAAAAACGTAGGAAATTTTGAATTTCGCAGTCTACTACTGCGCATTCACCTTAAGCAATATAAAGAATCATGGCAGAATTTGTATAAAAAAAATAAACATATTTGGAGAAGTTGGAATTCTAATTCTTATACTCTTGGGTGCCTAAAGAATATATTCAGGCATTTACAATATTATTATAACCCCGCAATAAAAATATAATGTTAAAAGTAAATAGTTTAACGAGAAGCTCATTATTTCAGAACGAAAGGGCGGCTGTCAGTGTAAACAGCAGTGGCAAAGATTAAATCGTTAGATTCGCCCCTACCGCGTCAAAACATAGTCGCATTTCTGATTCGTTTTGACACCTCTGATACACAATGACGCAGTGACTACACTTGATTGTCATAGAAACGCTATTTAAAATTGTGTGCACTCACTCTTCTCAGTATGGACACTTTTTCTTGTGACTAAGTACAGTGAGGGCAAATCTAGCTATTTAAATCTTTGGGGGCGGGGTTTGAATTAATGTCAAATGCTGTAAATTTTTTTATAAATTCAAAATGGGCAACAAGCAGGGGCGGTACCTTCATAAAAGCCGAAAAGCCCGGCTTGCCCTAATAAAATCATAATTCACAACAACAAACTTACTTAAACCTATCAATAAATAAATATATTAAAAAAATACCAATCAATGAACTCGAACACAAACATTAATAACTGAAAATCAGCCAATCCCTCACTTGGACGTTTTTTTTACACGTTGAAAATCTGTGGGCTTGCCCTAATTTTGACCCCTAGGCACGCCACTGGCAACAAGATGAAACAAAAACTGATATCTTCATTTCGAAATATTTTAATTATGCGGGGTTTTTAAAATATGAATCAATCTACTGGAAATGTATTCCCAACCTTGGAAAATATTTTAAACCCTCTAAATGAACCCTTTTTTTTGTACAAATTTATGTAAGGATCTCGCCATGATTCTTTGCAATTTAATTCGTATTTATTAGGATCGAGTTTCCGTGTTTAGTGAAAATAGCAATCTTAGGCTAACGACGCACGTGGAACTTTTTTTCTGGAAAACTGTCCGGTTTTGTTGATTTAGAAGCTGAAATGCATGCTATGCCGCATTTTAAAAGTAAATTCTGGCACGTTAGACAAGGGATGGACAGGTTTCTGAAACTTAAGTTTCATAGTGTTGCAGCGCTTACTGTTGTGATTAATCGTGCTGTGCTGTAAGAATGCTTTTAATCTTATTATTTAACTATCGATCCAAATAAGAGCTTTAAACTATATGACTTGTCTACGACACTGACATCATGTTTAATTATACTTACAAGAATTTTTAGACAGCTAGTGCTCCCATAATGAAGACTGTAATTAAATATGCAATAGTTTTTCGACCATGACTCATATGTTCGTGGACAAGTTACTATCTCACTTCAACTTACGTAGATGCGGAGTACGTAGAGTGATTTGTTTTGTCACAACAACCATAGGCTTAGACAGTAGCTACATAAAGGCACACTAATGTGCTGATCTTTTAAGTATATTATACTATCACACAATTCTAGTTCACAGCTATAGAATTACTTATTTATGTACAGTGATTCGTCTCGGTACGGATTAGTTTAAGATAAATAGAGTATTGATATCATCCATGTGTAATGTAGATTTATCTAATAGGACAAGACCGTTCACTGTAGCACTGATGAATAAATATTATGATTTGACTGCAGATTTATCAAAATTACAATTGGATTTTATGAATATGGACGTAAATACATAATTATTATTTAAATACTTTTGGTATTCTCCCAGTATAGTACGGACACCAGTGGTGTAAGTATATAATTATTAATTGTATTAATATTTTAAAGAATCTTAAAGATTATAATGTTACTTAATATAAAATTAATAAAAAAAAATATAATGCAATTTATTCATGTAAGACATTGCACAAATTTTTAATATCATTGGTATGTAAAACTCATATTAAAACTATTTGCATAGCTTATTAAAACCTTGTCAAACAAGTACTTACATTAAGTAGTGTTTGGTATTTATTATTTTTTATAATCGGATATGTTTATTAATATTTTATGTATTAACTGCGCGCAATAAGTTTGACGAAACATATAATTGTTATTCGGTTGTGATAAAATTATTTAAAAGTTTAAATACATTGTATAATGTAGGTACTCAAGAAAGTTTGTTTCTTACTTTGCTATTCATTGATTATTTCTGTTTCTCTTTAAATTATATTTTTAATGTAATATTTTGCATAAATCTGGCATTATTTTTGCGCGTGGTTCTAGTGTTTAAATTCAGTGTTCGCACTTGTAAGAATTTTATTAATAATATGATACTTATTTATATTTTATGTATTGAGAAAATTATTATTATAATCTAATGAGTCCATAACTGACATGTCTCTAAACTAAACCATCGAAATGTTAAAACTGTAATAAGATCTTTGTTAAAACCGAATTTCTATAACATGTGTATTCATTTATTATTTAAGAATATAATCACATTATTTACAACTTGTGCTTTTTATTTTTGCCCATACACTTACAGACTTACGACGTGAAGGGAGAATGGAATGGAATTAGCCCCTTGAATCAGAATCTCACTATGTGTTTCTACCTAGCTGGACCCCGCGAGCTAGGCTTACGAGTATAAAACTAGTGGCAATGCTTTGTTTGTTCAATGTACCTCATGAATTTATCAACAAGATCCAATGTACCTCGATCAATTTGATAAAAATCACGATAAATCGCCTCATCTTTCCAGCTCTGCTGTATTGCGCTCGTAAAACATTAAAAAAATATTGATCGCATCTACTCCTAATGTACCTCTCGATTCATGTATTAAAGCGTATCATTTTTATGTATTACCAATGTATACCTCCAAGGCTTTCACGTTTCACTAAGTTTTGATTCAAAATTATTATAATAGTAAATAGTAGTATTCGCTTGGTAAGGTAAGGTCAACAAAATGGATATTTTCCGCAATGAGGGTAGGTGTGCTAAACTTTGAGACTGCGTCATTTTTATCAGTTGGAAACGAAACGTAGGGTTAAAAATATAAATGTGGTGGAGTATTACTTCGAAATTACAGTGGATGTAAGTACCGTGGTTCGTAGATTATCATATACCTAGGTACATTAAAAAATATAGCTCGGATATTATGTTTAGGTAACTGCAAAGCTCATTGTTTGCACAGAAAAAATTACAAGTGGGAATGTTTTGACGATTTATGTACAGACGCCAGCACATCAAGCTACCCGAAGCTGTAAAATTTTCCCAATCAACCTTGAACCTTATGCTTTAGCGATAAAGTTGAAAATCTATTGAAGAAATTAAACAGATTGTAGTAGCTTGATGTGCTGTCTGTACCTCTCGATTCAAGTATTAAATTTAAGGAATTTTTGATAGAACAGGAGAAATTCAGCATGAAAGTTTTTTTCCAGCAGGGCCCTTTGTAATTAGAATGAATACGAACAGATACAAAATTATGATAATAGTAAATAGTAGTAATATTCGCTTGGTAAGGTAATGACAACATGAATCGAGAGGTACAGACAGCACATCAAGCTACTACAATCTGTCAAAGAATCTGTCTGTAATAGATTTTCAACTTTATCTTTTTAAAGTATAAGGTTCAAGTTGATTGAGACAATTTGACAGTTTCGGGTAGCTTGATGTACTGGCGTCTGTACATTAGGAGCAGATGCGATCAATATTATTTTTATTTATTACGAGCGCAATAAAGCCGAGCTGGATAGATGAGGCGATTTATCGTGATTGCTATCGAAATGATCGAGTTACATTGGATCTTGTTGATAAATTCATAAGGTACATTGAACAAACAAAGCATTGTCACTAGTTTTACGAGCCTATGAGCTCGCGGGGTCCAGGTAGGTAGAAAGGTAGAAACACATAATCTCACTTATTGCCGTACGATTAACAAACATGTAACATTAACACGTCACACATGCAACGTAACATCTATACATAGCTACAATTTCCGTAAGGATTGTCGTCGTCATTATCTATTTGAAATAAAACTGATGTCATAACGTAAGAATTAAAAATAATATGTATCGTGCTGTGACAACAAGGGGCATTGAGTACACACTAGATAATGTTTGTATTTTTACTTTGTTTTGAGCGTAAGGATTCCGGTGGCTGAGACCAGAACCCTAATTGCGTAACACTCGTCAAAATCCAAGATTTTTGAAGGAAATTTCTAATCCATTGTTTCATAGGTTTGAAAAATAGTCCGCTCAACAATGTAAATGACGCAATGAACGTGGCTGAACTATCAAAATTAAAGGAATTGCGATCAATTGACATCATATGTATGTTATTCAATTACCCCACAGGTCGGTCCCGGTCGCACGTAGACCACTAGGCGACCAGGTTACCGTTGTTAGCTGCGAATGCTACCAACGAATCAAAGGCGTACTGTCGGTATGCGTTGGTTCACCGTAGTCTACCCTATGGGCCAGGCACCATATCCCTTTTATTATCAGACTACCATACATACTTTAGGGTGCCATCCGCACTTGGTTGATATGCCGACTAGGTACGCAGCGCTTCTCCTAGCCAAAGTATGGAACTCTCTGCCAGCGCCTGTGTTTCTTTCCACATATAATCCATAAGCCTTCAAAGCCAGAGTGAACACCCCATCTGCTGGGCTCTCTCGTTCTATCGTAGACCGAATGTTTGACTTCTTGCCGGTAGAAAGCGGGTTCGATTCCAACATGGAGCATCATTTGTACCTACAGCTAGAGCCAAAAAGTTGTTTCGTGTCATGATTTTGATTTGTGTCTAATAGCACTCGCGACACAATTTGTTTCGGATGAAATCCTTTTGTTTTATTCCAAATAAATCGTGCTTTATTCCGTCGTACCGATGCATTCATTTCATACATGAATTATTTTACGTTTACAAAGGGTTGTGCCTTCAACCCCTTGCGAGCGTCTGCTCAAAAACCTATTTTATGGCAGTAAATGAACTATGATGGTGTGATTGCCAATTAGATATCTAATAGTCGCTGAGAGTCTTGGTACGCTTTCATGACAATTTTTTTGTAAAGACAAAAATACTGTTTCAGTCGTTTTATTTTAATAGTCCTTCGATCGCTTCGAATGGTGACTACCTACAAGAATGGATCCAGGATTTATTACTGGGAATACGGCAGTAAGAAGTTGTCCTCTTATTGCACTATGCTGTTTTTGGGATTAATTCCTTTTCAATGACAATTAGGTATAAGGCCGCCGCGGGAGACGCTCCGGGCGTCGTCGGGAGCGGCGCGACGACTCTCGGCCACCGTAGGCTCGGGCCTGCGGGCGGAGAGTAATGGGTAGCTCACCGTCCGATCAGGACCAGACCCGTGCCGGACGGCGCGTACGTGTTCCACGCGCGCCTCAAAGAGATGTCAGTATCAACTGAAGGGGCCCGTCAGGGCCGAAGCCTGCCGGCTCAGCGGAATTGTCCAAAAGGGTTACCGCTGGCCCGGAACATAAAGGGCTAAGGAAGGAACACGGGTGGGTTTTAATCAGTAAGAGTCTGACACTCCCTTCCGCACCACCCAGAGCGGGTCATTTGATGAATTCCCATCCTGAAAAAAAAAGGTACCTATAAGAAACACCAAGAAAAATAATACAATTTTAACACCCCGCCTCGGATAAGATAGATTATTATCTTTTGATCATACATACCTACAGAAATCGTAGTTACTTTGTTGATTGCAAATGTGATAGGTACATTTTCTTTTGACCATTTCTACAGAAATAAGAGTTTGTTGACATAAGTAGTAAAAGCTTAAGAATTAAGAGAACCTGGGCTGCAAGGATTAGAAAGGCTGAACATTTAAGCACCCCGCCTCGGATTGATTTGGTTAGTTTTTTTGTCCCAAAAAAAATAGCAGCAGCTAAAGCTTTGGACACGCGAGGCTCCTTGCCCGTGCTTTCTTATTTTATCCCAAAGTGCTCTCGCCCGCTGAGGCTCCAGGGCCTCCAGGTCCATGCCTAGTTGGACCGGTTTCAGGGTTCACCATTGAAGCAATGTCTTTATGGCTACGCATTAATTCAGCCAGTCCATTCAGACGATATTTTGTCACAATACTGTGAACATATAATTATGTTTTTAACCGGGCGTAAGGTAGAGAAAGATCGTTCGGCAGTGGGTGTCACAGAAAATGTGCACAAACGAAATTAATGTTATTAAAGCAGTATCGTTTTATTCTCCCATGTTTTCGTTTTATGGGAGGCACGTGCCCCAGTCACTCCCCGCCAGGATCCGCCCTTGATTACCTACAAGGATTTTCCTTAACTACATACCTTTTCCGTAATAAATTGCGACATCTATCCTTTATATCGCATTGTATGCAAATAAAAATACTTACTTACAAACCTTTTCCATTTGGGCGAAACATTGGTCGTATCCTCGCACAGCGGGTTATTCCTATATTGCATCTTAGAATGGTACTTCCCTATTCCAAGTATTCCAGATCGGTGGCTTACCTTCCACCACAGAAAAAGCTGTTGCATTAACCATGACTAGCTCGTGACTGTGACGCGTGCTCAATATCTGTTACAAAAAAAGAAAACTTCTTTAGTTTTTTATTTTTGCTTTATGTATGTATGTATTTTTTCAACACACTTGCTCGTAAAGTGGCTCTTATTGAACCGCTTTTAGGTCCACAATGCAGTGTATTAAAAACGCGTGCTTTTTACTTTATGTTACTGCACTAGTGCGATAACGTCACAGATAACTATTTACTGGTCGGGGATACGCGATTTTTTTAATCTCGTCAAAGAGACTTCATGCCAAAAGAAATCCGCGGGCCATATTTAACTTTTTTTTTAATTATTCTGTATTGTCCTTGGTCCCAAAATGAACTAAAATTTATTTACCTTAACGTGAATGCGCAGGGTCCACGGACAATTTCAGGTGAATACGCAGTGGTAGACCGCGAAATTCAAATTTTCTTACGTTTTTTGTAATTTGCAGGTCAGTATCAGGTTGTATCTTGATCAAAATATGATTGTCAAAATGTGATGTGGGTACACGAACAATAAATCAGTCCATAAAATTGTGAACTCATTGTTGAAAATCAAAATGTAATATTTGAAATCGATACGGGCTGCAAAATATCGGCGGTATCTAAATCATTTTAGGTTAGTGTTACAATAAAAGATGTTCATATCTTCTACATGCTTCGATATATATACTACCTACCTCTTACTTTTTTAGAAGTTTGGTAGGTTGCAAGTTACTAAGTACATTTCAGTCAATACCTGCCTACAAAATAATATTTGCATTATCTGGTCTGATTTTACCTTATACGTTACTGCTCCAGTGCGCTCAGAGACCTCTCCTTCCATCCACTTGGGATTGTTTCTAGAGTGGTCTCGAAACAGCACTCGATAACCAAGTTGGACCTCTCTGTTTGTACCTTGAGCATGTTCAACCTGCTTGGTCTGCGCCGTCTCGACCGCATCCACAGTCTTGCGGCGCAGCAAGTCCAAGCGCAGGCGCAGCCTCCGTCCCAGCAGCGCCACAGCTGGCTCGCGCTGTCTGCTTGAGTGTGGACTGTTTCTATACACTAATAGAAAATTGTTTATTGCTCGCTCGATGTTCTCACCTTCAGAAGCCGCTTTTTTAATTACTTTCTTTACAGTTTTGACGGCGTTCTCGGCGGCGCCGTTGCTCGATGGATGGTAAGGGCCTATTAGAATGTGTTTGATTCCGTTGCGGGTTAAAAATAACTCAAATTCCTCGGATCGAAATGGCGGACCCCCGTCACTCACCAAGCACTTTGGCAACCCAAATCGGCTGAAGCATTCTCGTAACCTGTTTGATACTAACTTAGCCGATGTACCGGTCCCTATCAGAAATACTTCGATCCACTTAGCGTGCGAGTCAAGTATCAAAAAGTAATATTTACTTTGGTATTGTAGAAAATCTACATGAAGTCTCATCCAAGGTTCCGAAGGCCATACATACGGTACAGGAGTGTGTCTGTGTGTGAAAATCTTTTAATAATTTATTCACGGTCACTTTATAATCGCCGCATAAACGTATAGAACCGTCCGGCTTAATAATTGGCACAATAGGAGTTCCATAATGGATCTGTCTACTTTGTAAATTATACCTTCGCCTTGTAAGCGTTTAAGTTCTTTTTCCACTGGTACGCGCAGCGCAAGTGATAGGGGACGAGACTTGCAAAATACCGGCGTGTTATCAGGCAAAGTAGGTACAGTGATACCTAACTTATGTTTATAAGTGCCTTTTTTCTGTAAATACTTCTGGAAACTCTTGTTTCAATTCCAAAACAACAGGATCAACCTCTTCTTTTAGTTGAAATAAATCTATTGTCTATAATAAACAATGGCAACAATATGGCGTCCTCTGTGCCTGCATAGCTGACTCGCACCGAGACCCGGACTATCGGTATTATTGAGTGTATACGCGATTGTAATTGTAATGCTATCTTTTTCAATCGGTAAAGTAGAAAGATGTTGATCGTAAAATGATTTAGATACCGCCGATATTTTGCTGCCCGTATCGATTTCAAATAATACATTTTCATTTTCAACAATGAGTTCACAATTTTATGGACTGATTTATTGTTCGTGTACCCACATCACATTTTGACAATCATATTTTGATCAAGATACAACCTAATACTAACCTGCAAATTACAAAAAACATAAGAAAATTTGAATTTCGCGGTCTACCACTGCGTATTCACCTTAAATTGTCCGTGGTCCCTGCGCATTCACCTTAACGTAAATGAATTTTAGTTAATTTTGGTTCTAAACATTATTTTGTGTTTATTATATTTTTTCTATAGGCTATTTATCGGTTTTGTCAGTGCTTTTATTTACAACTCCACGCGCATCGCTATAGTGCTGGCTAGCGCGGCGCGCGGAAAAACAAAACCAGCGCGCCATTTTCCATACAAGTTAATATTTAACAATACAAATCTGTTTTTTTTCTCGCAAGTGTGTTGAAAAACGTCGTATGAAACGCGTGTGCATCAATCATAGCACACATGTATCATAATGTACTATTATTGTATATGTACAGTCAACAAAAGAGATAAGTACGGTCTTGGCGCTAAAAGCGATGTTTTAAAGACTAACCTTTGGGTGGATTAAAAGTAAAAGGCGGAAGGAAAGACAATGATGTAGGCTCTTATTACTTTGTCCATTTAGGTACAGTCAACAAAAGAGATAAGTATCACTTCACATGCTCGTTTAAGCTTTGCGTATAAGGTGGACCCGTTTTACCCTTCAAGGTCTAACTTTACTTACTCCACGAGTTTTGAAGTGTCAGCCTTGGTTCTAGTAATTCTTTTAGTTGATATAGAACCTGTCTATGTCATTCTTGTGTTTTTAAAACTCAAATTAAACACACTCATGGGGTAAGTGGGTGGATTTTTCATGTTTTAGTCCAATTCAATAGGGGCCTAGGGCCCCAGGGGCCTAGGTCTTTGCCGTCAACCGGGCACAAATCCAGACACCGGGCTTCCAGCCTACAGATATCTTGGAAAAATCCTAATTGAAAAACCTGTAAGTAACAGTTTATTCGACATGGAAATCGAATGCAGGACCCCATGCTCAATAGTCATTAGTAGCAATTGCGACCACTCAAGACCAACTGTTCTCGCAAATATATCACAATAGTATAAAGGCGAGAGTTTGTGAGTGTGTTTGTATGTTTGTTACTTCTTCACGCACAAACGGCTGAACGGATTTGGATGAAATTTGGCACACATACAGTTTAACACATAGGATTATTTTTATCCCGATACAAAATATATATATTCGGGATCGAGACTTATGCGAGCGAAACCGTGGGGCGCTGCTAGTTTCCTATAAAACCTAGATCAGGCAGGTCTACATTAGAGTTAGAATTTAATTTTTCCTCGATTGGAATTAATGTAAATGCTATTTTTACTTTACTTTTTTGAATAAAATTTTTATTTATTTATTTATTTATAACTCGTACATCTATAGCTTTCTAAGAAACTTTCATTTTCTGTTGCTTATTTTATTAGGATGCATACAGGTACCTACGTACCTGTATGCATCCTTACATTTTATTCCTTAAAGGGGGTCATTGTAGTCATCATTTTCTGCTGTTTATTTTATTAAGATGCATACATGTACCTACGTACCTGTATGCATCCTTACAGGTACCTACGACGACCTACGTACCCATATGCATCTTTACATTTTAATCCTTAAAGGGGGTCATTGTAGTCATCATTTTCTGCTGCTTATTTTATTAAGATGCATACAGGTACCTACGTACCTGTATGCATCCTTACAGGTACCTACGACGACCTAAATACCTGTATGCATCTTTACATTTTAATCCTTAAAGGGGGTCATTGTAGTCATCATTTTCTGCTGCTTATTTTATCTTTACATTTTAATCCTTAAAGGGGGTCATTCTTGTCATCATTGTGAACAACTTTTAGTATGGGACCAACCCTGAAATCGTGAAAAAAATATCAGCTGATCCATAGTATTTATGTTCGCATAACTCGATATAATGTATGGAGCAACATTTATTTTTTCACGATTTCAGCCGATCGATTCTGTAAAAGTCTCACCGTGAAAACTTAGTGAAGTGAGTTTGTTTTTGCTAGGAATTGACAGCTCACTCCAAGCTCACTTCATCTAAGTTTTCACGGTGAGATTTTTACAGAATAGCACCACAGGATTGGTCCCATAGTAAAACTTGTAAAACGCTTGTCTTACTTACGTTCGAGCTTTGGTCCGATCCCTATGGTCCTTGGGCATCGCTGATTGACACATTTTGAACCATTTTTGAACTAAATTGCTCAGTTACTTTTTCGAATTGTGTAATTTACTATACAGGGTTAAATTAAATTAACTAGCGAAACTCCGCAGACATGATGGGATCGATACTTATGTAAACATGATAGAACAAAAAATAAATGAATTTATGATGACTTTTTTGTGGGGTCATCGATATTTACTTGAAGTATTAGTTTAAAAAATCAGTTTTTTGTGTAAACTTGACAGAGATGGATATATACATATATATATATATATATGTATATATATATATATGTATATATATATATCTCAGCGTGACAAAACTAAAGAAAACCGATTTTTGAAGTGAAAACTTCTTTAGCGGCGCTGTGTACTTTTTTGGAATGGGTAAAAACTTCTAAATTCGCGTCAGTTCACGTGACCCTGATCGAAAATTCGTAAGACGTGACGCGAGTTGTTGAGGACAGCGCCATCTATGCACATCGGGAAGAACTACGAGGGCCTCGCGTACTAACTACGTAGTTCATCCAACAACGACGAGATGGCGCTGAACCACGGATATATAACTGACGACGAGCTCTATGCGAGCGGCTTGCTTCTCTTACCACTGCCGCGACCAACACCACGAACTGAAGTCTATCCTGTGTGCTTATTTGTAAATCTGAATAAATTCCTTTCACGAGAAGAATAAACCAGTCACTTTGGTAATCATACCTGATTTGCAAAAAACCCTATAAAATAAGGAACACACCTTAACACGCGTGTTTTGTTTATAAGACGATTCACAAAATACACTCGTAATTGTTCAAGTTTTCACTTCTGTCGGCACTACCGGAGTGCCAGTGTTTTTTTCAACTCGTACTTCCTGCGGTCGTTGCCCGCTAAGAAAAAAACATCAAATCTTTATTATTTTTATTTTATCGTCTTTAAATATCGATAGGTACCCATCATGTCAGCGGAGTTTCGCTAGCTAATTTAATGTCACCCTTTATAGGCTAAACCTGGTAAAATGTTGAAACATCATTTCCATAATCTCTAAGGGTTGATTTATAAACATTGCCTAAAGTTAAGAGTCATTGAAATGTAATAATTTATGATTTCGCAGACGTTAATGGATACTAAATAAAGTTTAGTATCCATTTATTAATTTATTAATATGGGGAAATAAAGATTAATTTATTAATTAATTTATTATTATTTATTATTATTTATTAATTAATTTATTAATTAATTTATTAATTTATTTATTATTAATAAAGATTAATTGATTAATTTATTAATATGGGGAAATAAAGACGCCTTTATTAATATGGGGGAGGTAGTTATATACATTTGGTAAGTTCCCAAACAAGTGTAGGATGGATTTTTATGAAACAAAGTATTTTTATTCTAAGGAGACAAATAAGAAACGCAACTTTTGGAGACAATAAAATTTATTCGGGGAAATAAATAAACATAGATTCGAAATTCTAATAATGTGCTACTATCCAGCATAAACATGTCTCTTTCTGAAAAATGGCTGAAAAGCCTGTCCTTACAATGCTTTAGCGTTTACATTCTTTTGCTAATAATGTGCAACTTACTATTTTTTTGGTTTTTTATTCTGCTCATAATAACTTTATAACGTGAATGTAACTAGCCTATGGGAATACATGGTTATACATTGAGTAACGTCCAGCATACAAACACTGAGTTAAACTGTTACAGGTATTCAAGAGTGGTAAAAGAGTATTCATCAATAGATATTTGGCTTTAGGCCGATTGTTAATGCAGAACTCATAAAATATTCCAATTTTTTGAAAACCAATTCGTAAAGATGTCAAGAATATCTAAAGATCATTAAAATTCTAAATTATACTTTGAAGCTAACATTTCACAGTGGGATGTCCCCAAATTTTGTAAAAAAGATCGCAGTCGAGGCTAAGTCGAAGCCAAGTCTAAGAAAATTTATAAATTCAATAAATTTATATGAGTCAAGTCTCGAATATTTCTCTTACGAACACTCCTAAATATAATACAGTTACAACTAATCAGTTTATTTCATAGTTCACTAATTTAATCATTACTTTCTTACATCAAAAGGTATAAATATGTAAAGACTAGATTTGCGGTAACAGAAAATACATAATTTAAAACTCAACAATTAAGTATGAATAGAATCAAATAACTTAAATATTATAACGAGTTTAAATGCTAACAACTGTCTGAGGCTCAGGAAATACTAAGCCTTACACTACTCGAGACATTACCTAATATAGAACATAAGATACGTATTTAAAGTAATTAATGACTTTAGAGTAGTACATACTTATAAATAAGTACTTTTAAGTACCTAAACAATATTAAACTATCAACACATAAAAACAGCGCTCTATATATTATGTAATTAAATTCAAACATGATATTATAATGATCCAATTACTGAGTAATTTATTGTGAATTATTGATTAAAATACAATGTTAAACCAGCTAATCAAATATAGTGCACTTGAATATGAATGATCAAATTAGATACCTATAAGATTAGAGAATTATTCCGATCTGTCCCCCTACGGGGGGGACAAAGCAGGGTGACAAATCGGAATAATTCAGATTAATCGGTCAAATGTGTGGGGAAACACAATGCGAATCCTATTCTGTGATAAACTCACAATTACAATTGCTTTCATTTTGAAAATTCAACAACATAGGATAGGTAGGTAAGATAGGTACACACATTAACCTGATCTAGACATCGATGAAGGGGAAAGCGCCAGGATAGCCCGCGACATTCAATTTTTCTTACATTTTTCGCAAATTGCAGGTCAGTGTCATGTTGAATGTTGATCAAAATATGATTCGTGAGCGTAACAAATATGACATTACAGAATTATAATAATTAAAGTCAATAATACAACCCTCGAACTGCATTATAATCCTAATTGAATGACTATTTCAATCAATAGGATTGTAATTAATAATTAAGCAATTTGTGAACTACCATATAGGAGCCATACAAACGATAAATATTGTGTATAAAGTTTAAGTTATGCTATAATCACATCAATCTGTTTTGCATTTGTAATGGGTTTTGTTTTAGAGTCGCAATGAAAGCCATTGTAATTGCGGGAATCAGGGTGCCAGAGATCAAAGCTGACAATTCATATCTATAGGGTAGGTACGCATTGTCATGAAACGGAGTAGTTTCGTGAGAAAGAACCGCTGAAGATTTTTTTTTGTACAAAAGCGTTAGTTATGGACTTCTAAAGTTTGATACCCACATTTAATAATATAATATTATCAGTTCAGTGCTCAGAAAACCATTGTATTGGCAACAATTTGTCTACAGTTTTTAGAATACGTCTACAGATTATATATTTGTTTTTTAAACAATTCTGTTTAGCTTCGCAAATACCCTGTGTGCGCGCCTTCAGTTAAATTTGATAATCTTGTAGTCGTAAATCTGTAAAAAATTGAGAAATGTAATTAGTTTTAAATATAACATACCTATTTAGGTAATGATTTGCTCACTGTCGACACACTTCTGCACCCTAATTGCGTAACACATTTTCTATCACAATCTGAATCATTTTGATGGATATTACTAATTCATTGCTTCATAATTATGTTCGAAAAATCTGTCTAGTCAACTACCTAAATAACGCTATGAATGTTGTTTATTTGACAAAATTAAAACCATTGCTACTGTTAGCGTGTTACGCCATATTACCCCGCTGTTCGGTTATAATGTAAATATCGAAGAGCTTTCTTTTAAAGTTTTTGAGTGGCAAATAAGCAAGCAACCTACCTGATAATAAGTGGGAGACATTTGCCACAGAAAAAGAAATGGCTTAACTTATCGTTATATTTTTTTTATTGGGCCTGTTAGCTCTCCTACTGCTAGGCCTTCTAGAAAGAAAATACGTTTATTTGCGGCAAACATGACGCATAGTTCTCATAGTTATCGTTACATAAGCAGCCTATAACGATCCCACAGCTGGGACACAGGCCTCCTCTCTGAGAGAGGGAGTGGGCCATAATTTACCACGCGGGCCCAGGGCGGATTGGTGGATGTTACACGACTTATTTTTGGTTTGCTCACGATCACCTCACGATCGATAACGATGAGCCAATTGGCGACGAACTAATTAATTAATCAATTACTTGCAAAAAACTACTATGTCATTGGACCAGAATGTTCACCAAAATCTCACGAAGAGCTCTGAAAGTTTCATGACACTATCTGGCTAACCCGCCCACGAATAAATGTGGAGTTTTTCACTTGGTTGAGCTCAATCTTGTTTCTAATTAGCCCTCACAGATAAACATACCTAAGTACCTAATATTTGACGCAATCTTGCATGATGTAGGTACCTATATGAAATCTTATACCAAATCTATTTTCAGCTGAATAGAGTAAAGAATATAAACTATTAATACCAAGGTAAATATAGTTATTATTTGAAGATTAAAACTTCCACACAAATATTGATATTCCTATCTTATCGTCGCATTGCTACAGTATTGCTGCTACGACAAAACTTATGGTACCTACTACGAATATTTAAAACCTTTAAGGCAAAAGCGTCAGATTAGCTAGCAAAATTCAAACTTACGTTTTTTGCAATGTGTAGGTCAGTATCAGGTTGTATGTTGATCTAAATATTATTCGCGATCGTAACAACTATTTATTTACTTAAATAATTATAATAATTAAAATCATCGTTTGTTACTTCTTCACGCACAAACGGCTGGACCAATTTTGGTAATATTTGGTATGGAGGTACGCTGACACCTTGGATTAACTCATATAATACTTTTTATCGGGATATTCCCACGAGATCGACCCTTATGCGGGTGAATCCGCGGGGCGCAGCTAATAATTCTATAGTTATATTTGTTACAGTCGCGAAACATATTTTAATCAACATGCAACCTGGCACTGACATGTAAATTTGTAAAAAAAAAATTGCGCTCTACCTTAGCGCATCTCCCCCTTAACCTATCAATTTATTGATGTATTCGTAGATACTCCTACATTATTGCATTTACAATATTATTTTATTTCCACTATATTTAAGTAAATTCTAAAAGTCGCGTAGATTCGAAATAATATCTTGAATGAAATCAAATAACATTATATGCAAAGAAAATGTGGTAAATAAAAATAAACAACAAAGTATATTTTGCTTAATATTGCCTTATTTACGATTACATGAGATTCATATGCAGTCCTATACTTTTCTCATGAATAACATGATAGGTAATCCATTGTGAAAGAAAACGCATAAAAATGTTATGCTAAATGAATACCTACTTGTCTGCAATAGATTGTGCTTAAGGGGCTTTAGAGTATTCTATTCTATTCTATTCTTACAGGACCTAAACACAAAAAACGCAAGTTTTAGAAACAATAAAAGTATATGATCGAATACTGTAAACAAAATCAGAAAAATATATTATATATTTCAGGATATAATCATAGGTAGATAGTGTGTTGAAAACATAATACAACTAATTTGATACGATAGAAAAAAATCATGAAGATACCTCTAAAAACTTTCTTGTTACAATAAAAACCACTACATACATACAATCATTATGATTTTTTGTCAGATTACTCTACAAGCAACATACTAAAGCACTAGTGTTTTAATTTTTTAGTCCAACAATAGATTTTTTGTAAATAGATAATTGCTTCATATTTTGCAATAAATTACCAGGGTTGTGTCATCGCGCTTCTCTTTCTTTTTTATGCAGTCCGACAAAGACCGCGCTTTAGGTCAGGTCGTCGCCTTAAGAAATTCATGGTAATGGTACCAAAACAGCTCCTTTAAATATTGCAGTTTCTTTTTAAAATATTATGCAGAACTGCAGACATCATAAAGTTCGAAGCGTTTGTAATACAAAACGTTACTGTACCTACTTAATAGTCAAGTGGTATATCACTAGAAACACAGACCACAATATTAACACTCAGGCACTTGAAGTGAAATTGATTTACACTGAATTATTAATATTATAATTATTTCATTCAGCTGGTCCCTAAAAAGCGGTATAATATAATTCTGTGGCGGGACCATAAATTAATGTGATTGCGGTCAAAAACTTTACATTCAGCAATTTGAGGGACAAAATTTGAAATCGTTTGTAGGTGTAAAATAAAATTCGAATTCCTTTTTTTTGTAAGTACGAAATGGCAGCTAGCAGTCCAGACGGTCGGTGGCCGCAAAAAGCAGTTCAAGGACACAAAACGACCTGCGGGCAGTCCTGGCTCGGTCTAGGTACACGGGAATTAGGGACTACCGAAGCCAAATGAGACCCTTAAACTTTTGCTAACAATACAACATTCTTTTCGTTTCAGTAGTAACTTTGAAACACGTGTCAGCGTCATCGAAGCTTATCTCCGCTGTTGCGACAACATTCACCCGCCTATTGATGTTCTTCTCTTTATTGTATAATGATAGAACTTTATGAGACTTTGATCATTACGGCTACTGGTTCGATATTAGTGTCAAATGTTCGACAGACGATGGCCTTGAGTACCTACATGTATAGTGCATACCTACCCGAAGCTGCCTAACTTCTAGTTACAGTTAAGAGTTTGGCTTTTATTTGTTACTCAATCTAACAAAGACATGGCATGGCTGGGACTGACCGGATGCGGAAAGTGGAGGACAGGGTGTTGTGGCGCAGCTTGGGAGAGCCCTATGTCTAGCACTGGACTGCGTTAGTCTGAGTTGACTGGTTGATTGATAGCATAAACGAATGAACGGATTTGGATGGAAGACAGACAGATAGACCCTATACTTTTTACTCGGTTAACAACATGAAAACTTCCAAGATTGCGACTGAAAGTTCTGACGAGTAGTTCTAAATAAATTCGGCTTGTCAGAAGGTAGGTACCTATCTATGTGTAAAAACTCTCACCTTCCAGTCGTTGCGGTCGGTCAATTTAGAGAGAATCCTTCTGAGTGTCGTCGGCGGGCGGTACTCCGGCGGCGGACATTTTCCGCCTTTCGTTCCGTGCTCGGGAAACGGGCCGGTAGTACTGCTCGCTCCTCCGCCGTCAGCGCTCTGGCACCGGGGCCTCCGACTCCAATTCCATCCACAATGAGGAGATAACGCGAGTGTCTGCAGATTTAGGTTAAGAAGTAAGTTTCTTAGTTTTAAGTCGCTTAAAATCTAATCCGTAACATCAAAATGAAAAAATGAAAATTCTTCATCAACACTCCTAGTCACAAAACATTCAAAATAAGACATAGTCCGCCAATCACCCAAATTATTATTACGAACAAAAATCCAACTGGTTCTGTGTGTTCAATTTTCCATAGACTCAAAAGCACCGTATTCCGGGATAAAATAATTTGAGACCAGACAATTCTTTATAGGAAATGAGATAGGGAATCTTTCAGCTTACACTTTACAACTTTCATAATGCTGAAGTAATATCGATATTATATATCAGACAAGACTCGTTAGCAGAAGGTACCTATTTGTTTTATTGCCCACAGTTCGTCCTGACATTTGATCAGCCATGTCATTATCATTCAGTTTCTACTAACAAAACCACTTTGTGTTTGAGGGATTTATACAGGGAAAAAAATAATCAGTGCGCAAACTGTACCTACCCATGAATTCAGTATAATAATATGATTCTAGACCCCTAGCGTAGAAATTTTACGTCAGTTATAAAAAAAATATCTGCTGTTTCATAGAAAAGTGTAATACCAACTCGGTCAAAATAAAAACAACAATTTTTTTTATAAATTACTTAATTTTCTACGCTAGGCGGTCTAGACTCTCACCTATTGAATTTATGGTTTCAGTATGCGCACTGGTTATTTATTTTTCCTTTATGTGGTTCATTATCATGTGAAGCGAGCGTCATCATTGTATCATGGTCGTTCTTTTTCACCAATCTGGCTAGAATGACACTGTGGTTTACAATGTCCCAAGATCATGTTCCCAGGGCTATCGTCTTTCCCAATAAAGAGTCTGCTGTTTAATGAATGCATAATCCTTATTTTTAAAACAAGCACAGACAGGTACATATATTTAAAACGAACTAAAGAGCCGTGATGTACACTAGTTCAACTAGTTGCACAAAAAGCGTTACAGCAATTCTTGCAATATTCGGACAACTAGAATGTCAGTAATTCAGCATTGACCTGGAAAAACGAGGTAACTACAGGCAGTGCTAGGTTTTATATTTATTTTCAGACGCGATTCCTGCAAAATTCTTCAGAGTGAATTAACCGGGTAACGTTTCTATCATTTAGGTACACAGGAATACCTCGTCAATACTTTTTGATCTACATTGTGAATCCCAAACAAATAAGATGTCATTGAAAGTAACAAAAACACGCTTGATTTTTGACAAATTACCTGAGGGGCAATTTTCGTAATTTTAGGGAACGAGATTGTGGAAATCTGATTTAAATCCCAATCTGTTAAAAATACCTCTAATTTCCCTACATTTTGACAAGTTTTTGACATTTGATTGTCGCCGAGATGAGACTGCGCCTAGATTTTGAACGTTTTGATTTATGAGAATTGACCTGTTCTCCTCACGCAGTAACAAAGAAGTTTGGTCATAACTGTCTCCAAATAATCTTTTTCCTAAATGTAGGTAAGATTGTGTCACAAAGTTATCTTAACTCCATACAATCGAATACCTTATTTACTGGAGCGTTTCTTCAGTCAACATGTAGCCGACCCTCACATGATCTACGGCCGCGACTCGAGTGTTTATCAGAATGAATACGTATTGATGGCAAATATTGTGTTACACACGACTCGTAAGGACGACGAGGAGAAAATACTTACATAAAGCAATGGAAACCAAGACCGTATCGATAATATTCATAGGGATGTAAAGGATAAGTTTCATATGAACAAAATTGTTTTTTAGGACAGTTTTGGTAAGATCAAGTGACCTTTTTTGTCCTCCAAATATTAGTATAGAAAGAACGGGCTATTTTTCTAGTATATAGACAAGTTATAATAATAATAATAATAATAATAAACATTTATTTCAGAAAAATATCCATATTGTAACACACACATATAAGATCAAAATAAAACAACACACACAAAATAAAAGTAGATAAAAAACACAAAACAAAAACAATAAGACAGTTAC
Organism: Luperina nickerlii; assembly: GCA_963855955.1. Lineage (NCBI taxonomy): Eukaryota > Metazoa > Arthropoda > Insecta > Lepidoptera > Noctuidae > Luperina > Luperina nickerlii. The sequence continues at coordinate 10,156,750 of OY979662.1, forward strand.
GCACATTAAGACCAGGAGGAAACTGTCCACTGCTCACAGTGCAGTATGCAAACGTATCCAGTGGCGCAGCAATGGAGAGTCCCACCTGTCCACGAACACGCCTATCATACTGTTATAATAAACATATACTGTTGTTGTTGTTGTTATAATTAGAATGGCTGCCTGTTGTCTCGTTCCAGAGTAAAGGCCTTATGACGTATGAGCATTAATCACTATACGCTTGCTTATTGCGTGTTGGCAATGTTGGATTATTGCCAGTCCAGGTAAGCGCACGATGTTTATTCTTCGCAGTAAGTATGTCCAAGATAAACTTAGAAAGTAGACGCATATGAATTTCTTATATCTAGTCCTATTGGTGCTTTCCAGGATAGAACAGCGCTACGGCCGCGTTATTGGCTATAAACTATTCTAACGGAAGCCACGTACAAATCGCAAATCACGCTATTTGGACGTATGAGATAGTGATTAATGCTCAAGCAATTTCGATTTCGATTCTCTTAGTTTCGTCGACACACTTTTTCTAATTGCTCGCAAAATAATGTTGGGTCCAGCGGTTGCTAGAAGTTTCATGACATTAAACCGCTAATAGTCCTAGTTTCTCGCACATTGTTTTATAGTCCATTACAAGGATATATTGATTTAACTAGTTCGGTAACTACTTCTACTTTTTCGTGGACTGCAGAACGAACATATCACTATCGAAACATTCTTTCAATATGTCTCGGTTCTCCGCTAGTTTCGTAGTTTCTAGTTAGGTAGTAGTAGCCTCTTCTTCTTCTTAGCGTGTCGATAGCAATCTAAATGGACTCGGCCCAGACAATTCGGCTACTTGTTGGCGCCATCACCAACGTCCATCAGTTCCTGTAACGTGCAGCTGACAGGACACGCAGGACACGATATTAAATGTCCCATCGTTTGTGGAACAGCACCACATTTACACTCCAGAGTAGCCTATTTAAATTCAAAGTAGCCTATTTAAACGGGTTGGACAAAGTTTTGAAATGCAAATATTCTCTTCAGCTTTTTCGAGTTTTGAATTTACGTGCGCGCTCTCGTTATTAGATGATATTTCGAATACGAAGCCTATGTATTCACATTATTCACTCGAGGATACTGTGTTAATACAACCATATTTCTTGTGTCACAATCCGGCTGGAGTGACAAGATAAACACACAATACATATACATTGGCTCAAAAGATATGAAGGTCAACATAAACTACAAAAGTTATAGGCTGGATATTGTCAGATATTGAATGGCAAAAGTTTCCGCATGAACGTATATTCTACTTAAATGTTATAAATAAAGCATTTCATAAAATTGAGTGACTCCCAAAGGAAACATTGAGCGCCTCGAGTATTTGATCATAAAGCTAGAGACAATTTTAATGGATGGCCATATTTGGCCGATGAAGTTTAAAGTTATTGAAACACAGTTTAATATCTCACATTACTGTCACGTTTTGCCGTTGCTGAACATCCATCTCTAAATAAAAATTGTCTGAGTAGGTACACAGAATAAGATCATTTTGTTTTCAGAGCAAAAGCCCTTTATTGCTTCAGCGACATTTAAGAGAGGGGAGAAACCATCGAACAATTGCTACGGATAATTAATGTTACGTTTGTACTTTTACTTGACAGGGTATTCTTCTTTTGCAACATTGCTATTTTGTGAGTTAATTCTTCCAATTCCGTCCTATTCAATTGTTCACCTATTACATTTTCTTGTACCAAAACCATCGGACTTTTAGCAGTATTTACACATTTAATGAACTATAAAAACTGTGTGTACACATGTACACTGTGTGGAGGGGCTTGTGGCTCAGCCGCACGGCAGTCGATCGATCAGGTTAAGCTACGCTTGCCGCGGTTGATCCGTGGATGGGTGACCATCTTCACATACCAAGACCCCTCCGTGCCTCGGAAAGCACGTTAAGCCGTTGGTCCCGGCTGTCACTCGTGGATCTTTGACAGTCGTTACAGGTCGTCAGTAGCCAGAAAGTCTGACAACCAGTCTTACCAAGGGGTATCGCGCGTATTATTTAGTAACTGGATTGTGGACGTCAGATGGGCAGTCGCCCCATGTAAAATACTGGTATTCAGCTGCATCCGGTTAGACTGGAAGCCGACCCCAGCATAGTTGGGAAAAGGCTCGGCAGATAATGAGAAACTGTGTTAACATATACTAATTACTTGCAATATTTAAATAAGTATGTGCAGTCATGAATTCATGATAGACAATTGTTTTGGCAAATACAGAAAATGTAATCTATAAAATGGTCAAGACACACATAATGGTATGTGAAAAAAATACACATTTGATTTGTTGCCAACGAAGATGTAAGTCGAAAGTAGAGTATCGAAGACGTGTGTCGTATGCTACCGTGAACACGCAGTGCATGGATTAGTAATAAATACGCGCATACCTTGGGGACTGATGGCATGTGCATGCGCACAGGAATTTAATGCTCTCACCCGGTTTCTCAGCAGGGCTTAGTTGTGATGGAGCTTCGACAGCCTCTTCAATGCAGCTTTGTTCATCGGGGAATTGCACGTGCTTCTTGATAGCGGAGCGGCTTGGTCTTGATAACACCGAAGCTGTCAACAGATATCAAGTAGAATGATTAACATCGAGTTTTAAGAGAAGTTCGAGTTTTTTTTCTTGGTATTTTTTTTTTTAAGTTTTTTCTGATCCGCCGCCGCGGTCGTGATACACGAATTATATGAGCTGAGTGTCGTGTCGTTTCAAGTAGAAACCCTAGTGCACAATTTTACCTTAAATTGATGCGAGGAAGGGAGGGAAGATATTTTATGTCAGTGTATTTATTCGGTAAATTTTTATGTTTTATGTATTTTTACCCGACTTTGACCGGTATGTAAGTATATATGTATGTTCACCTGTTCCCTCATAACTTCTAAACTACTTGTCATAATTTGACAAATAAGGTATCGTTGGAAACGTCTTGATAATCCGCTGGATATAGGATATGTGACGTCACATTAAATTGAACATGCCGTTGAACTAAAATTTTTTTTTAATCATGTCGTTTTGGGTATCAAATGAAAGGGCACATTTCATAAATATATATACTCGTATATTGTCAGCTGTTGCTCACGGCTTTGCTTGCATGCACCCGATAATTAGGAATAATTTCTAAAAATAACGCCTCAGATTTGAGCCAAATATATTTATGTACTTGTAAGTTTGGTATATTACCTAGATACAGACGCCAGCACATCAAGCTACCCGAAACTGTCAAATTTTCCCAATCAACTTTGAACCTAATGCCTTAGCGAAAAGTTGAAAATCTATGAAAGAAATTTGACTGCTGGCGTCTGTACATGTAAAACAATAAAACCTAATAAAAAAATAGAGCGGCTCTGCAAATTCTTTATCACGAAATTATAAACCCCAAAATAAATTAAATAAAAAGTACTGAAAAATCACGTTCAAAAAGTAGTATGAAAATAAAATTTAAAAACTAAAACCCGACTACTTACTGAAAAGGATGAAACAAGAAAGTACCTACCCTATACTTATAAGCTATGGTAGCATGCGGCCATGGGAAGATTGGGAAGGTATTTTTTTGTTTCATCATTTTCAGTAGTCGGGTTTTAGTTTTTATTTTATGTTTATATTTGATTCATTTTTGGTTCGTTTTAGTAAAATAAGATTAGAATGCATGATGCATGATTAAGTGCATGTGAATAGAATGAGTCACATTGCTACTTGCCAGTTTGTAGCACTTGAAAGTCTGCTTGAGAAGAGGATTCTTTAGTCGCCCTGACCAGTCCTCGACCTTTAATGACATACCTAACGTTAAAATAACTGGAAAGGCCTTGAATAAAAAAAATGCCCAAAATACTGAAATTATAGGTTGTATAAGGTTATTTTCAGAGCTCTAAGAGACATGGGTAGCACAGAAACATGGTCTTGGGTGTTTTGTGAGGTAACGAAAAGTTACTTAAGTATATACAGTACCCGGCGATAAATGCACATCGATTTTATATTGAGATCGTATTTTATACAAAGAATAAAAATAATTATCAAAAGAAGCAAATCATAATTGTTTTAACAGCTCCGAAGCCGAAATTAGCCGATTGTCTCTTTCCAAAGGTCGATGTGCAGTATTTATCGCCGGGTACTATAGTTTGATTCCAGTTCAGGACGTCATTGACGAACAACCACAGTCTCACAGTCCAGTCTTACCGGATGCAGCTGTAGCAGATGCGCAGCGGATCAGCAGTATTTTACATGGAGCGACTGCTTATCTGACCTCCACAACCCATTTATATTATTATCAATATTACCAACACTGGGTAATACGATACCCCTTGGTAAGACTGGTTGTCAGACTTTCGGGCTTCTGACGACCCGTAAAGACTGCCAAAGATCCACAAATGACAGCCGGGACCAACGGCTTAACTTACTTAAGGATTAACTTAACTTAAGGATATTACAAATTAGAGGATTATATCCAAAATAAGAATGCTTGGAAACATGCTGGTCCTGCTCCATAGGACAATCTTGAGTCTAGACGAAATCAAACTGATTCCTAATTTATTTTATATTTTAAATTTTATTATGACATTGATTTTTACAATCTGTCACAGATTGTAAAAATCAATGTCATAATAAAATTTAAATTTTGTAAATATGTGAGCACCATGTATCCATCACATAATTGATTTACCTGTAATTTCTTCATTTTTAATTCTTTTTACTTTTTTGGGGTAGACTTATTTTATTCTAGGTGCATCGTCTTCACATATAATTATATTATGTATACAAGCCTTGTAAAACATTTTAAAAGAGTAACGGTGAAGTTTCTTGCCTATTATTCTCCATACGAAAACTACCTTTTGGAAGGGGCGACTAGAATCAATTCAATTTTACTGTAAGTTTTGACGTTCAAAAGTGCCTTTAATGTGCCTATTTGAAATAAATGATTTGACTTTGACAATACTTTAACGTGCTTTCTGAGGCACGGAGGGGTCTTGGTATATAAAGATGGTCACCAGGTCACCCATCCACGAGTAACCGCTGCAAGCGTCGCTTAACCTGATCGACCGACCTGTGCGGCTATTATAACTTAGCCACAAGCCCCTCTGGTGTGCTGTCTAAGTATGCTTGTAATCGAGAGCTATCTAATTATACTTTTAATAATATCACATTGGTACTTGCCTTCTACCATTCTGTTCACTTCCACTCGCCCTATAGGAGACAATTCTTTGACCGCTGGCAATTCGCGATCTTTAAGAACAAAACATTATAAATTGGTTTGAGGAATAGGTATATAGGTTGGTAGGGACATCGACGCGCAACCTGATAACATGGATTCAGTACAAGATTCTAGACACTCCGGAGTTCAAATTTTTTGCCGATTATTAAAAAAAAATCTGCTGTTTCCTACACAAGTTCGTGTAGTTGCATTTACATTTATAAATGCATCTAATGGGACATGGACATCAGCACTTTCAGAGGCATCGTAATTGCATAGCCATCTCAGAGATTAGAAGCACATGATAAATATCAGCTGGCAAAGCTGAAATTTGCACATGAAAAGAATAAATGGAGGAATTATACTATGATTGTAATTTCCCATTTGAAGGAAAAGGGGCGATTTCAGATTATTGCAAGTCCAAAATTCTTGCAAGTCTTGAATGTGTAAGCCGGTGATGGCCAAAATAGTGCTACCTGAGTACGATTTTAAAAATATCACATTGGTACTTGTCTTTTACCATTCTGTTCACTTCCATTCGCCCTATAGGAGACAATTCTTTGACCGCTGGCAATTCGGGATCTTTAAGAACAAAACGTTATAAATTGGTTTGAGGAAAAGGTATAGTGGCAATACCTAATTTCGGAGACAACCTCCTTCACAAAGAGCTCTACTTTTATATATATTAATAAATATGTACTTGCCCGATTGTTTCTCGCTAACGTGTGTTCGAGAAGTCACTGTCTTAACCGGTGGTGGGTTAATACGGCGACCTTTAAGGACAAAACGTTACTTATTCATAAAATTTGCGTATCTTATTATTAGATTTTTGGGAAACTGTTAACAGATAAATAGTGACTCTTCAAATTTAAATGCGTGTATTTGAATACACATTTATAAAAGCATTTAATGAAAATGGGAATCTGCAATTTCAGAGGCATCGCAGGTGTACTGCCATCTCCGAGATCAGAAGAAAATCATATTAAAATAATCGATCATTATACCCTTCAAACTAGAAGACACTGCTTAATGGCAGTAATAGGAATGTGGTAGTGCTTCCCCCTAAACTTGGGACCTTTGATATCGTGGTTGGAGAAGGTTGTAAATAAAATGCCAGTGTCTGGTATAAAGTCTATTGAATATTAGTTAGCACAGTGTCGTTTCTTACATAATCTATTTAGAACACAAGTTGTTGCTACGGCGCTGGTAAGACGATTGCCGCCTACACTGTATGCGCGGGGAACATTGAATTTAGCATTGTTAGCATTATTGGGGGATGGCATCAGAAAAGATCAGGGGACTCACTAAGAGACTACAAATACTAGAGAAACATATAGTTAGTAGTCAGAAGGTACGACAAAGTCCCGAACTACGCTAGTCCAACAAAGCATGGCTACCAAACTTGAAAAACAAACATAAATATTACAAACAGGAGAAATGTAAACGAAATGGCCACACAATTCTACCAAAACCTATATTCGAGTCACAATCCAACAAAGTTTGAAATCACTAATACTCCTTCATCTCCAACATCTAATCTAGAACTGGAATTTTTAACGCACGAAGTGGAAAAAACAACATTCTTAATCAAAAGGTGGACAAATTCAAAATATGGACAAAGCACAACGCTCAGACAAAATCTCAAATGAGTTAATGACAGGGACTTCCAAGGAAATTGACCCCATATCTACGCAAATTTTTAACATTCCGTTAAACCCCAGAACAATTATATCTTATAATTATAATTCTTCACAAGAAAGCCCCAATAGAAGAAATGAAATTACAGACTAATGAGCTTGATGTCTAACGCTTATAAAGTTTTCTCCAAAATATCCTTTATGATTTTGGAGAAAGCTGGACGAAAACCAATCTATGGAGGAGGCAGGGTTCAGAAAGATCTTCTCTACTATATATACACAGTAAAACAGATTATGGAGAAATTCAATGAGTAGGTACATTGCCAAATCAAATAGGTGTATGAATAAGCTTTCAGAACCCAAAAAATAGAACATAGAAGTGTTAAAAAGGCGGTATAGTGCTCCTAAAGTGCCGTAATACTGCGCTGGAGTATAATCTTAAGTTTCCGGTCCAAAAGAACTTTTGTTGTATTTTCTATTGTCGAGGTTCATAAGATTTACAAGCATGCTCAGGGTTACGTTATACACCCTTAAGGGTGTAAATCCGATCAATATAAATATGTGATGAGGCTGTTGTATTAAGAGTATGGTGGTCATTTATCATTTAGAGTTCCATTAACATAAAGATGAAAGGAGTATTGCACTATAAAAAAACAGCATATTGTATGTTTTGGTTCATTGATTAAGAAACCTATAATAAAATTAATGTCTCAAAAGATAGGTACTGGTGATAAGAAATTGACAAATTAAAGCGTCAACTAAGCCCGGTTACTGATTTGAGAATTTCAAGGTGATAACCAGCGGAATTAAATTTTTCTTTGAAAAATTACGTAAGTAGTTTTTAATTTTACGGACTGCCTTCGGTAACGCTAAAGTAGGGCTTGGCAAATCTTCAGTTTCTCAATTCAAAAACGGGGTATAGTTATCTAAAAAGTGCTTACATTTAATGATCAGTGAAGCTAAGTAAATTAAATTGTAATAAATTGTGTAAAATCGGGTAGAATAAATTTACCTACATAATTTTTTTTTTCAATTGTCCAGTATTTATGTATAAATGTATAGGTATATTGCACTCAAGGTTTCGAAACTCCGAAATATTAATTCCCTTTTTTTACATTCATTTTGTTGATCACAGGCCGACAAAAATTTTACGCAGAAACCAGACTATACTTTTTCGAAGGATTTTGACGCGCTGAATTCGAATCTGGCCTCAAAATTGCTCTATCACGTCAGGGTTTCGAGATATCCTGACCTAAAAGTGCAAAAAATACCGTTTTTTCTCATTTTTGAGGTTATGTAGCACGGCCGATCCTATTTTATTTCAAAAATTATTAATAGCATCTCAAAGGACTAGCCTTCCTCTTTAAAATGACGTTGAGTTTACTCAAATATCTTTTTTTTTCGCCGAGATATCGCATTTTGAAATTTTCGTGTACGTAGATTGTTCTATGTTTGAGAATTCATACACATACAATCTATTGGAAATTTTCAAAATGCAATTTCTCAGCGAAAAAAAAAAGATATTTAAGTAAACTCAACGTCATTTTAAAGAGGAAGACTAGTCCTTTGAGATGCTATTAATAATTTTTGAAATAAAATAGGATCGGCCGTGCTACATAACCTCAAAAATGAGAAAAAACTGTATTTTTTGCACTTTTAGGTCAGGATATCTCGAAACCCTGACGTGATAGAGCAATTTTGAGGCCAGATTCGAATTCAGCGCGTCAAAATCCTTCGAAAAAGTATAGTCTGGTTTCTGTTACAGAGTGTTCGTCAAATTTTGTCGACCTGTGTAATGCTAAAGTTCTGTAACACATTTATTATGAGAAAAATTGTTCTGAATCGTTCTAAGTAGGTACTGCAAATATGTACTTAATATAATCTAATAGTAAGCTTATATTGAAGATTTCATAAATGGGATTTATGCTTGGTATACTGAGTTTCCATAACAAGGCTGAAATACAGTCAATTCTGCGTAAAGAGAATCTCGAGTAAATAGCGGCCTAAAGTTTCTATGACAAGTATTATAGTCCAGAATTGTTGTAGCTAACCGGAGTACCTCAGTACCTAAAGATAAGTTAGGTACATGAAGTTTGGCAGTTATTAGAAGGTTACGTTTTAGATAATTTCCTCGATTTGGCTAAAGCCTTTGACACCGTTTCTACTTCCATCCTTATAGAGAAGATGGAGAACATGGATGCAATTAAAGCTTTTCGAAGACTACCTTAAAGACCGCACACAGACCGTTAAGATAAACAATCACATAATTTCCGGGAAATTTATTACACACGAAGTTCTACAAGGCAGTGTGATCGCGCCTACTCTATTTTTAATTTATATTAGCGATCTGTGTTCGCTCAATCTCGACAAAGGCAAAATCTTCACATTTGCTGACGACACTGCCCTAATATTCAATTCTACCACGTGGCGAACCGTATCCGAAAGTGCTCAATCTGGCCTGAATAAGGTGTCAAAATGGTTGCATGACAACGTCCTGATCCAGAATCAGGACAAAACAAAATATATTAATTTATTTTGCTATGCGAAAAGGTTCTCAAAGTCTAGCGCCTCTATTTTCTATCACAGCGCATAAATGTTCCATTATTGGTTCTAGAACATGCCGGTTTCCTCACGACGTAGTTTTTGGGAGCGCCTGTCTGGGTTCGGACCTACGACCTACAACTCGTAAGTCGCAGCAGTTACCACTAGGCTACCACTACACTCTAAACACATTATGACGTATAAACAAACCTTAAATAAAAAAAAAGGTAAAGAAGTAGAGGGGGGGGGGGGGTAGGTGAGGTTGTTGTTTTGTTACATAACTCATTACAATTAACGACTTTTAAGGCACGTCTTTATGCCAGTCACTCCTTAATCACCCAAGTTATATCCTCTTTACAGATAATATTAGACGAATAGTTTGCCATTATGAATTGTACCGTAGCGTGATTTAACCTCAATTGATCACTGTCTCCATAATTTAATATCTCGCTGCCATTACTTAGGGGAGCTCGGCACACCAAATTATCTGTGGATTTATGATTAGACTTCTCCATTTTCACGACTACAGCCCATCTATCAGGTGGCTTGCGAAGGTTTTAAGTGAAAGAGGGTTAGGAAAGTGATAACCTAAACGTTTTCTCCCTCATTTAATAAACTCAAAGAAAAGTTATGTCAAGTTCAAAACTTGAAAAAGATGACTAAACTGGTATATCTGATGGCGTGACGTAATTCTGTTTTATTAATTAGTTTATATAAAAATGATAAGAATTCTACTTCTTAAAAATACCGTTCGATATGAATAGGCTTTCGAGCGCCTTTTCTTTGACTTTTGCTATAAATTAAAAAGTTTTACTATCGATTCTGCGTCTGAATTCTTCAAAATATTTGTTTCAAAATATATTTTATGTAACAAATACATTCAAAATTTTCATAATTAATAACTTAGCTATGATACAACATTAACAACTTCTTAAGAGATCATTGTACTCATCATTATGAACAACTTTTACTACGGGAACAAACCAGACACTTTTTTTTCGTGCTTTCAGGTTTGGTCCCATAGTAAAAGTTGTTCATAATGATGAGTACAATGACCTCTTAAGAGCTTGTTAATGTTTTACCAATAACCCTGTATACAGCTGAAGTCTTTTTTTGTCTTCTCAATCTATTTATCTAAATGTAGGTACTAATAATAAAGTTGAAGAGTTAGTATTGTTTGTCAACGCGCTAATTCTCTAGAACTACCGGTCGGGTTTGAAAAAATATTTTTGCATTTGATGGTCCATTTCTTGAGGAATGCTATTTATGGCTATAGGCTATTTGAAATCAGGCTAGGACCCTTAGGAGCAAAAAGAAAAATGTCTGAAAGAACGCTAAGTGAAAACGAAGTAATAGCGCGAGTAGGCGAGGCGATGCGACGGGGTGGGGGAGCAAGAAATTTCATGCGAACGAACTCGCGGACAGAAGCTATGTAATATAAAGTTGAGCCCTGACTGGCAGGTTTTCAAAGTATGGGTACATGTTTTTGATAAATTGTTATAACTGGCCTATATGACGAAGCGATTGCTGGTAAAATCCCAAACAATTACTAAAGGTTGTTAATGAACAATTAACTTAATATTGGAGTGCCAATAAGCCCAAATAAACGGGTAAACCACACTTTGATAAACAAGAACGGGATTCGATCGTACAGTTATTTTATGGGGGATGAAAATGAATGCTCTTTGAATGGTAGTGCATTTAATCTACAGAATAACGGTTACGGTTGGCTCGTCAGGTGGGTAGAGAATGCCATGTGGCATTAAGTTCGCACGTGTTCACATCTGTGTTTCAATAAATAAATAAATAACAGGTATACACCAATCATCTGAAAATAAGGTAATCGATCACATACACTTTCCCGTAAATATAGTTATTGGCTCTAATTTATAAAATTCAAACATTGTTAAAGAAAACTTACTTATGATTTATGGCTTTCACGTTATTGCTTTTTACAATGTCACTTACATGAACGAGCTTCCTAATTGAATATAGTATATATAGGTAATACGCACAAGTGCCCAATTATACAGTTAGACGAATAATTTCCGAAGGTAATGTTGAAACATTAACAAATTTCAATTTTATATATGTTCCGAATTCCGGGGCCTTCATTATTTAGACTTGTTTCGGCTTTTAGTATAATTTCGTTTGATCTTATTTCTTTAAATATTATCTTTTTGTTTCGAACTTCGGTTATGTCGCTGTTCCGATTCTCACGCTTTTTGCATTATTTTGTAATAACAGTAAAATTATCAAATGTACGTTATAATCGTCATTGATGTACTTGCCGATGTTAATAATTTTTATGAATTTACTTAATTTTTACTATTTTTAATTAATTCTTATGAATATTTTACCAATTTATCAATATCAAAGAATATTCAATTTTACCTTTGCCATTTCGATAATTTTTAATAAGAATTTCATAAATTTTAATGTCATTTAAATTTTACTTTTTACCGATGTTATCAATGTTTCAATAGACCGTATTACCGCTTATAAGTTAGCTTATTTATCTGATTCATTGTTTTATGCATGTATAGCAGCTATAAGTAACGGATGAATTGTTATTTTACTTTAAAAAATGTAATATTTGTTTGTATGAATGTACCTAATCAATTTTTTTTGGTGAATCCTTTGAAACAATTAAATTATAATATTTTTAATTCATTTTAATTCCGAATAAATGTTGATTTATTTACTTTATTGGAAATATTTTCAGGTAAACTGGTTAGGGCACATAACAAATCAGTCATTAAGATATAATTACAGCTATTTGTGTGCCGTGATGTTTGTACCTAATCAGTTAACGGCAGAAGGGATTTCAATGCCTGCTGTGTAGCTACTAGTCTTGATTTTCTAATCAAAACAAGAAGCTTTTAAGTTTATTCTCAATACATCAAGAGGGTGTTATGAGGTTGCTTGACAATTCTCTTGAATACCTATAGTCTCATACAAAGCCGGGTTTAAGATTAATTAGCTACTGCCAAATCATGTTGCTTTGTGAAATATTACCTATTCCTACATAGTTTATTGATTGGTTTGTAACTAGTGCATGCCACTAGTCAATCAATTAACTACACATAGGTATATTATGATAGTATTGAAATAGTTCTTGGTGATAGTTATTAGTGATGATTCGTTGCGATGGTGAAAGATTTAAGATGGCGGTGAATCTAAAGATGATTGGCGATGCACTGAGATTATTGCTGTGTTATGACTTTCACTTGGACAACACAGCTAGTTTTCTATTTCTATTTATGATAGACAGTCACCAATGTTAGTTACAAAAACAGCATAATGCTGTACTCACGTAGTGGACTATAGCTGTCAGATGGTGGTGGGTCTGACCTTACCTCGATAGGTCGTCTAGTCAAAGTCAAAATCAAAGCATTTATTTCAAATAGGCAAATAAAAGGCACTTTTGAACGTCAGAAATTACAACAAATAGAATTGATTCTAGTCGCCCATTCCAAATAGTACATTATGATATAAGTGCGGTAAGTTGAGAATTACAGTCGCGATATTGCTTGCCCGAGCCGTAGGCGAGGGCTAAAAGAAAGCAGAGGCTGTAATTATCAAACCGCACGTATGTCATACGACGTTTCATAACATATTTGCGAGGAAATAAATAAAACTCGGACTGAATTTGCATATTTGCTTGTTTTCCATATGATGAAATTTTGATACGCTTGTAAGTATCTATCGGTTGATTTTTCGGGCAAGAGGCTTAGAGTAGCCTTTTTCGCTGCCTCTGAGACTTCTGGCGGTGTGGAATTAATAAATTCATCATTACTTGACGACATTTTCAAATAAAAAAAGTACAGCGAAAAGAAAAAGCGCGCGGAATAATTTTTACTTCTTAACAGATAAGCGATGCGCGCGCGTTCGCGCTTTTTTTTTCAGGCATACATAGGCACAAAACAGCAGTATTATTAATAAAGTAAATTACCTAATATATTTTTTTGTTACAGATATTAATGGTTGTAATTTATTGTCAAAATTAATTAAATTAAAGAATTAAATGTTTATTTATTATATTTTATATCCCAAAGTTAATTTTATTCATAAAATGTTGACATCTTTTCTGATATAAAAACTCTTTGCTAAGATTTAAAAAAGTACCGTTCGTTTTGACGGAGCATCTTGATAAACCGTGCGATTTACTTTACATTACCGCACAAGTGCGTAATAAGATACATTACGATACTGAAATTGGTGAAATAAGAGACCCTTTACGAGCAAATATGTTATAAAGGTAGTTTTCGTATAGAGAAGAATGGGCAAGAAACTCCACCGTTACTCTTTTAAAATGTTTTTCAATATTTTGTATACATTAATTATATAATAATAATATGTGAAGACGATGCACCTAAAATAAAATCTAGGAACTAAAAGGTCTGAATTGAAAATGCAACCGAATTGACAACATCCTCCTTTTTTTATGTCTGTTTAAAATCCTTGCTTGATTTAAAATTATAGGCGGTACTTATTGATTTTATATTAGTTAGTAGTGTAAAAAAAATTGTTAGTTTTGAGAGGAAATTAATTCATTTCGTAAATGATATTAAAAAAGGAGTTTTTTTTTAAACCATCGTTATGGTAAAAAGTTAAGCTGCGAAAAATACTTCAGATTAATGAAATCAAAATTTATCAACGTTCCATAAAAGTCATTATTATGTATTTTTTATTTAGTTCACATAAACGTTAGGTAAGGTATAAGAGTATGTATTACGACCCATCAGAGGACAGATTTTTGTTCTCACCTACGAAGACGTCTGAAAATGTAATAAAACACAGTTACCTCACACGGTGTTTCCTTCCTGGATAAAATGCTTCATTGCTAGAACTTTCTACTTACTGATAACCCTAGTGGGAGCTTCGGACAACTCTTCAGGGTCGCAGCGGCTGGGCATCGGCCTCCCTGCAGAGCGGCGGCGGCCACTGGGGGCAGAGCTGGTGGTCGTCGTTTGTTGAGCTGTGGCAGTATACTGCACCGTGTTCTGAGGCAAATAGAAAAGGTGTCAATGATGCAAGTCACAAAATGTGGGAAAAATAGTATAGCGTTTTTATGCGACTTTAAAAGAGGACCTGCTCTTTTCCACAGGAGGTTTTTGGGCCTTGTAACTCATTATATTTCCGTCAAATATTCATATTTTATTTTACATAAAAGACTACATGTTTAATACCTACTTAGTTGGCTCTGTATACCTAATTAGCCTGTCCTGGATGAAGCTCTTTAAAGTATTACTTAGATGGAAGTCTATTAAACCTTGATAAAATTTTAATGTTTATCTTGAGTTTGTTCAAAGTTTAAAACGGCTGGAAAAGTTTTTGTTAATGTTGAGTGGAAAGTTTTGGTACTTATAAAGAGTACCTACGAGCGTGAGTTTGTAGCCTTGGCCAAGGGCGAAGCTAATTTCGCTGGGGAAAGGCGACAGTTGTCATAGTTCTGCTGAAAAATAAATCTAGATTAATGTCTAGTTCGAAAAGCAGCATCTGGCTTATGATTGATTTAGCTTGGATGGCATTAAAGTTTTGAAATTATTGATTCTTTAGTTGGTGGCTTCAGTATGAGAACTATGGCCTGGTATGAGACAGTTAAAATATTATCACACTAATATTAAGGCTCCTACAAACAGGCGCGACACGCGAGAAAATCGCGCGCGACACAAAGGCACCGCTCGTTGCGCGACTTGCGGTGCCTTTAATATGTCGCGTGTCGTGTCGCGCCTGTTTGAAGGGGCCTTTATAAAGGCGAAAGTTTGTGAGTGTGTGTGTGTTTAAATGTTTGTTACTTCTTCATGCTCAAACGGCTGAACCAATTTTGATAATATTTTGTATGGAGGTAGCTGACACCCTGGATTAACATATATTTAGGCTAATTTTTATCCCGATATTCCCACGGGATCGACACTTATGCGGGTGAAACCGCGGGGCGCAGTTAGTTGTTAAATAAAAACAATAATGTATTTATTTATATATACTTTATTGTACAACCAAAAATACTTAAGTAACAAAAAATACAATTATCGCTACAAAACATACAATCGGCCTTAACGCTTTCTGTGATCTCTTCCAGGCAACCTTGGAATGGACAGTGATTGCGTAATGATACCTTCCATAGGGCGCGAACCACGAGCGCGATTTTTAAGAGCACGTGTGTCGCGTACGCATCGTTCCTTCTTTAGAAAAACATTGGAATTAAATACTTCTCTTTTGAGGGAGCGATGCGGACGCGAAGTGCGCCCGCACGAAAAAAAATCGCGCTCGTGTGAACGCGCCCTAAGGACTATTTCTTTAATACCTAGTACCCATTGTGCACAAGGTAGGATAAACTGTCCAGTTAGGTAGGTCTAACTTCGAGAAAGAGGTCAATCGTCGAATCCGACTCGGCTGGGCAGCGTTCGGGAAGCTACGCAATATCTTCTCGTCCCACATACCGCAGTGTCTCAAGACGAAAGTCTTTGACCAGTGCGTGTTGTTGGAAGGCCTTCTTTTTTTTAACTTGGAGAAATGCTCATACATTCTGCACTACCATGGGGAGATAATGCAGTTATGTAGGACTCTAACCCACTAAAACTCCACGGTGTCCTCCTCTGCCGCTTGCGGCGGGAACATGGGCACGCGTTAGCACTCATCCCTGAACCCGCCGCACCAGAATATATAGCACGCCGTGACTACCCCAGGGACCAAACCAGCACATGGGCGCCAAACGACCCCGTGTCTGGGCACCCTTGGTCCCCCTGCGACGGGTCAGGTAATTGGTCCCGCCGCCTGCCAATTTTTGGCCGCAGAGGATAGGGAGAGCGGCCAACGTCATACCAACACTCCTCCCCCCCCTGCGGCCCCACCGCGTCCGCCATCAGACGGTGGCGACCCAGTCAAGGCCGCAGAAAGCGTTGGAAGGCCTCCCACAAGGTGGTCCGACGACCTTGTGAAGGCCGCAGGAACCCGTTGGATGCGAGAAGCACAGAACCGGTCGAAGTGGAGGTGCTTGGGGGAGGCCTATGTCCAGCAGTGGACGTCTTTGAAATGATGATGATGACCCATTGTGCAAAGGTTAGCCATTGCCATCCAACGTGGCAATGCAGCAAGCGTTTTGGGCACCTTTGCGCCAGGAACAGTTAGGGGGGTTATTTGACTAGGTTGACTTGTTGTGACTGTTATTATTATTATATTAATAATTTATGTTTATAATATATATTATATTTATAATTAAAATATACATTATATCTATAATACCTAGTCAGATAACTATTTTCTGAACAATTAATATGCCAGTTTGATTTATATTCTATTCCAAAGCTGTTATATTTATTGCTTAAAATAAAAATACCTATGCCTATAGGTGATTTTAATAAAAACTCAGATCGCTCCAAAACTAAAAGCTGTTTATAAAAGTGGGTGTTTTCCCCCGAGGGAGATAAATTCTACCCTTCTGATACTTACAACACTTTTAATTTAACTAAGTAAGTAATACACGAAAGTATTGCGCAGACGAAGCAACAAAACGTCTTGTAAAAAATAAATTGTAGGGTTATATTCTATAGTACCTAAACTAGCAAAAGATGTGTTCATATTGTATGGCGACTACAAAAATGAAAGATATTGTTTTTTTGCGCTTTCATTGTACGAAAACGTTGTAAGGCTATAACATATCAAACGAAATACACTTAAAATCCATTGGTTTTGGCCTCATTCGGAACATCTTCCAAATGATTTTTACGTACGCAAGTGCAGATATTCAAGATTTATGTTCATTGTAAATTATACAGAAACTATGAATTAGAAATAGAAATGATTAAAAAAAATGATTTTCATATTTTAAAATGAAGTAGAAAAGCTGAAGAGTTTGTTTATTTTTTAAACGCGTTAATCTCTGGAACTACTTACCAGACGCATTTGAATATTTTTTTTTTTGCGTTTGATAGCTCACTTCTTGAGAAGGGCTAATGGGCTGTTAAACATTACGCTAGGACCCTTAGGAGCCAAACAAAATGAAATTAAGTCGGAAAGAACGCTAAGCAAGCGCGAAGTAATAGCACGCATAGCCTGCATGCGATGCGACGGGATGCGTCGGGGAGACAAGAAATCTCACGCGTACGCAGCCGCGGACAGAAGCAAGTAACAGTTAGTAAAACTATGGTACCATCCGTGCCAAATAATGTTGCTAAAAACTCATTAAAAGTACTTAATTACTTTTCTAGGTAGGGGAGAGCGGGGCTAAAAGTTCCGACTTATAATTAACCTCAAAAATTGTTACGAATACTTGATTTCAGTATTTATGCAATGCGATCAAAATCAACTTACATAACTAACTTTGGTATTAAGACAGTTTGACATTTGGTGATTTTTTTGTTAGATTTTTTTATTATTAATTTTTAATGCTTAAAGTCAGAAATTAACAACTTACCCCGATTTGGGGCAAGTTGTTAACAAACCGGGGTAAACTGTTACCATATCTGTAAAAGATTATTATTAATTATTTGGGAAACAATAAATGATAAAACTTTCATCTAAATTATATATTCTTGAAGGTGGAAATTTATATTTATCCAACATTATGCTCAGCTTTGTAAAAAAATCGCTAACATTGTGTTTGTTAAAAGATGTCTCCCTGCCGGGACTCCGGTGCTCTTATTAACAGGTGAGGAATTCTTTTTTAAAAACAGTCAGCCAGTCTGATATAGCGAGCATTAAATTTCAATGCACATTCCTTTTTGACTTCTTCTGGCAAAAGACTGAAGAAAATTTAACAAATATTCTGCTATATCTTCCTGTTCTTCCGTAAAGACCAATCTTACTTGTTTGTAGTCAATAGCGATATTTTATATCCCAGATTCTTTTTGACAAATCTGTATAATGACATATGACAAATATCGAATTCTTAGGTAACAGTTTTTATTTTCCTGCCATCTTTGATAATTGCATCCGCTACTTTTTGCATCAACTCCTGTGACACAGAACGTGTTGATTTTCGGGTATAAGTCCGCATGCTACAAAAAAAGAAGAGAATTACTATTTATATTCCATTGCAGGTACAAATTAATTGGGGCAAATTGTTATGAGGTCAAAACGTGCCCACGAAAAAAGGGACATTTAACACAGGTGTTGAAAAAAAAGCAAGTTATAGGTTAAATTACGAAACATACGTAATTTACGTATAGTGTACGGGAACAGTAAATAAATTCTTTAATTAGGGGGCTTACAGGACCTTAACGCAAAAAACGAAGTTTTAGAAACAATAAAAGTATATAATCGACTACAGTGAACAAAAACAGAAAAATATAAGATATGCTTCAGGATATATTATGCTAGGTAGGTAGTGTGTTCAAAATATAATACAACTAATTTGATACTATAGAAAAAAATCATGAAGATACCTCTAAAAACTTTATTTTATAATAAAAACCATACTAATATACATTCAAACATTATGAATTTTGTCAGATTATTCTACAAGCGACATACCAAAGCATTAGTATTTTTATTTTTTTGTCCAAACTATAGATTTTTTGTAAATAGATATATGCTTCATATTTTGCAATAAATTACCAGCGTTGTGTCATCGCGCTTCTCTTTCTTTTCTATGCAGTCCGACAAAGACCGCGCTTTAGGTCAGGCAGTAGCCTGAAAACACTGAAACACTAGAAGCTAATCATTAAAATTCGTGAGTTAGACCAAAAATACCAAATACGAAAATATTTACTTACGTGAACCACAGCGACCCACGTGCTGCTATTCCGATGTTTCGGGTGCTGGCCTGTTTAAGATGGCAGGCAGCCGTCGCACGTCGGTGCTCTGTGGCGTTCCGTTTCAAAATGTCTTTACTCAATATTCCAATATCTTTTCCTCGCAAAGTTATTTCAATCGGAACAACTTACCCCGGTAACTTCTTGCCCCGCTCTCCCCATACCTACTTTGCACTAAAAAGTTTTACATTTTATAAATTGGCTGTCGTAAGACCAGCGTAAAATCCTTATATTAATTCAGATGTAAACATTAAAGCGAGTATCTGCGTATCTCATTAATCGGGAAACGGATCAAAAAGCATTTCACTGCCTGAATTTCATCTAGTCAAAATTCCTGTGGCTGGTTTTACAGAACTTCATTACAGTAAAATATTTGTGGCCACGTAAAAACTAATAAACAGTACCTATTCTGCCTTAAACTTTTTAAACAAAAAACAATATTACTTCTTCATTGTTTATTTTCGACGAGGTCGATTACCCCAGACCACAATTTCGTGCCATATTACATATGTTAATAATTATAATAACGTCATTTAAGTTAAATTCGATTAATTATTCCTGTAAAAACTTGTCAATTAATTTCTTGAACCACAGATGAAAACTGTTGTGTGCTACTGGCTTCCGTTGCCAAATAAAACAATGTTCAAAATCAGTCCGGAAAAGTCGGAAAACCTACATAAAAGCAATTAAAAAAGAAAAAACCAGGGCTTTAAAAAAATCGGTCTAGTGCGAGTTGGACTTAGGGTTCCGTACTTTGTAGGTATGTAAATAGTTTATCACAGTTTTTTTTTAATGTGGATATTGTTAGTAAAAGTTCTAATCACCAAAGAGATCAATCACGAACATTGTATGAACAAATAAAGGCTTTACAGGCTGTATGATAAAGTAAATAAAAAAAAAGTTTGTTTAAAATAAAAAACGCGCGAAAAGCAGTCTGCTTTCGTAGCTGTTTACTCAAATTAGGATATAACTTAGTTTTATAAAAAATGAATATGTCTTCCTCAAGTAGTGATAATAAACTAAATAAACGTACGTATTCTTATTCATAAGTTGCACTTACTTAATTTTCATAGAGGGTGATGAAAAGTCGAGTGTCCACCTTGGGAGCAACACTATTTTAATCTCGAGTGACGTATTTTGAATCCCTTGCTGCGCTCTGGATTCTAAGAAACACTCTCGCCTTCAAAATAGTTGTTTGCTCCCTTGGCAAACAATCTACTTCTTTTGCGGCATAAACGGCCGTATGTTTTTTTTACGTTCATTTTGGTATTTGATTTTTTTCACAGCTTCAAGGGACTATAGGCCTGAGTATGTGTTTTTAATTTCAACTCGATACCTCCACGCGTTCCCGAGATAAAGGGTCTTGACAGACAAACGGACGGACGGACGGACAACAAAGTGATCCTACAAGGGTTCCGTTCTTTCCATTTGAGGTGTGGAACCCTAAAAATGACCATCCTTTTTTTTTTCAGGATGGCATTAACGTGTGCCAATTCGCAAAGCCAGTCCTATGTGATCATTGGGACAGTTATTAATATGCAACACTTTGAGTCCGTCATCATTATTTAAGTCGAAATAGTTTCCAAAAATAATTGAAAAGTCAATTGTTTAACTTTTCAGATCATTTTACCGTAGCGGTTTTGGTTGAATAAAATAGATACACAACCCATTTCGTATCCAAATTTTACTTGGTATAATACACAAACATGTTTCTTAAGATAGCAACACTGTCACCCATTTACTTTACGCGATATTCTCAAAGTAATATCACAAGTGCTTGTCTCCCAGACTTTTCATAGTAAGAACGATTTTATTATCGATCTCACGCCGTAACGTTGGTACGTAAATGTTGATTGATTAACATGCCAACTGCTATCAAAAGGACTAATGGTCTATAACAGTGACCCAAACAGTGCCTGCTTTATTGTTGGTGGATTACGAGCTGCGAGCATCGTCCAGCGCATTGTGGCCGCGTTTCTCCGCCAAACGTGTTCGCGCTACTGGCGACCAACAATCACGAGCAATCATCTCTAAATGTGACTGGCTCGAAAATTCTCATTTAAAAACGTTTTCATGCCTTTTGTCCTCACTGACGCCATTTATCTGTGAAAACGGACAGGCTTGCTGTTGAGCGTGTTCGTAACCGCAGTATGTTCTTATTAAACCCAAAAAGGAGGCAATATCGTTAATCCTCCTGAAGGAATCCGTTTAGTCGTCTTTTACGACACCCACGGGTAGACTATAGGGCAGTATATTTATATCTTTATCAGGATTTATAATTTCTCGGATCTCAACTTTCGGCCGCTGAAAGTTCGGTCGATATCAATTAGGTAACTATTTTAGAACCAAAAGTGCGTTAAGGGATATCGTTCCCCAATCGTTTTGATAAAAGTTTTTCGGTTGAACAGGCGATAAACAGCTTTATTGATAGAAAGCCTCGATAAATCCCTTGGCATCATAGAACTCGTAAACACGTTCGTTTCAGCTCTTTTGTTGGGTTCCTATCTTCTATTGTATTGATAAATCAAAATGTTTTTCGACATGGCAGTCTACCGAAAATTAGGGTTGTTGAAAACACGCGTTAACATTCTACTGTGATTATATCTTCCACGACAATATTTTATCATTACTGTTTTATACACAATTAAGAATTAACACTAGAGTCTGATTTCAGAAACTGCGAGAATGATTGTGTTGATTGAAAGTTAGCTTACAGACATAAGGTTACCCGTCTTTCAGTAGTTACACGTCAGCAACGTAAAGTTTAAAGTTATATACAATGTAAGTTCAGATATTTACAATTTCAGAAGGGTGCGTGGCTAGTTCATGTTGCTCTGTCAAGTTTAAAGACAGCCAAAATTACTGACCCGCCGCATGCCTGATACGCTAATTGGAACACTTACCCGATCAACATTTTCGAAGGCTGCGGTACCGCGGCCGACGACGTACTCTTGGAACTGCGAGATCACGCAAACCATAGCGTAGATCTGGGAACAAAAACAGTGAGTCAGTATTTTTTAAGAGGCACGATGTAGGTAGGTATTATTAAGTTCCTTTGAATCCCACCTATCAAACCAGCCAATGAAATGTGCACTCAGGCCCGGACTTGGAGACCCAGGGCCCGTAGGCACTTGACATTTTAGGATTTTTCGCATACGGCAGTGATAGAACGGTCATCTTTTTATGTGAACTTTGGATGCAAGAGCGAGCCAAACGAGCTCGAAAAATTTTAGTACCTCGGATAGGTTAGGTTTTATGTGGCTATTTTATTTATAGGAGTTACTTTGTCGACTTATACAAGAAAGTTATAAAGAGTAACTAAGATGTAATAGCGAGTCGCGTGTGCTCGAATAATTTAGCACCTTGCGTCAGAGAGATTAGATTAACTTTTGACAATTTAATATGGAAATAGGAGTTGTTACAACTATTGTGTGTATTTTTAGCATCACACCTCGGAGAAATCAGATTTCTTTTCCTTCCTACGGGTGTAAAGCGCAGGACCTATAGCATTTGCTATCCAGCCCTGTAAGCATGTCGTAAGGCAGATAAGCTACCCGTTGGGGGTAGCTTTGGGGCCCCTAGGCTGACTGGGCCCCTATGTTGGTAGGCGTAAATCTGGGACTGTATGCGATCATTTACTCAAGACCGTATCAATAAACAACGCCTGAAAAAGTATTAAGTTCCTTATTCATCAATTACGTAAGTAGTCTATTAATTCATAAAACCATCACCATTTTCACAAGCTTTTATATATACATATATATTATACTACTAATTATTATTATTATTTAACACCCACTGTTCGTATGTATGTAAGTTGTCCGTCAAAGTTTGCAAACCAGTTATCGACTATATGTTGGTATCCGATTAAGCTGAAATTTTACATACATACATTTTAGTTCTAGTAACAATACATGGTGCAATACTCAATATTGTAATAATTTAAATATAGCCGCCGCTCCAAAAGTGCGGATATTTTTTTTCAACCCCTTTAATATGGGTATCGAATGAAAGGGTTTGAAGAGTAGAAAACGATAAAGTTAGTAACATCATACTAAATTCAATATAGCCGCCGCTCCAAGATGGCGGATCACATTTTTTTTCAACCCCCATAGTATGGGTATCAAATGAAATGATTTGAAGAGTAGAAAACGTCAAAACGACACGTGAACAATCAAAACGATTAATTTCATTAAAATATAAAACAAACAGGTGGTATTATTTAAAAGAACTAAATAACATCAGTGTGCAGTGGTATAAATACGTAAATGGTGTAAACAATGTCAATAATGTAAATAGTGTAAATAATGTCAATGATGTAAATAATGTGAATAGGGTAGGGCCAATGGTGTAAATCAATAAAATAATGTAAATAAATGAAGGAAATGAAATGAAAGATGAAAGTAATAAATCTTTAACACTAAAAAGTAAAAAATTAACTGAAAATAAAAAAGTAAAAAAATAAGCATTTACTTTAATAAAAACGTAACCTAAAAAAGAAAGAATAACGCGAACTAAAAAGAAAAAAGCCGGCCAAGTGCGAGTCGGACTCGCGCACTTTGTAGGCATGTAAATAGTTTATCACGGGTTTTTTTTTATGTAGAGATACCAGCACATCGACCTACCCGAAACTGACAAATTTTCCCAATCAACTGTTTTTTGCAACCTTATGCTTTAGCGATAAAGTTGCAAATCTATTAAAGAAATTTGACAGATTGTAGAAGTTTGATATGCTGGCGTCTGTACCTACAAATTTACGGTTTTAGGATTTTTCCCTTTACTTGTGTTACATGATCTTGCTTCTTGCCAAATTTCATGATTTTAGGTCAACGGCAAGTACCCTATAAATTTGATTCCCTTGATAGTGTCGAAATATACATTTTTTGCGGCATAAGCGGCCGTATCTTTTTATTACGTTAACTTAGGTGTTTGATTTTTTCACAGCTTCAAGGGATTGTAGACCTGAGTATATGGTTTTAATTTCAACTCGGTACCTCTACGCGTTCCCAAGATAAAGGGTCTTGACAGACAGACGGACGGACGAACGGACAACAAAGTGATCCTATAATCCCGTACCTCAAAATGAAAAACGGAACACTAAAAATAAATTTAAACGACATTTTAAAATATACATTTATAAATTTTAAAAGCTTGAGGCACTGATGTATCCGTTATACAGGTGTACCTACTACACACAGTGCCTCAAGCGTTTAAAATTTATATTACCTATATGTATATTTTAAAATGTCTCTTAAATTTATTTTTTCTTTTTAGTTCGCGTTATTCTTTGTTTTTTAGGTTACGTTTTTATTGAAATAAAAGCTTGTTTAAAAAAAAACAATATTTTCATTTTTAGGGTTCCGTACCCGTAAAAACGGGACCCTATTACTAAGACTCCACTGTCCGTCTGTCTGTCTGTCTGTCTGTCACCAGGCTGTATCTCATGAACCGTGATAGCTAGACAGTTAAATTTTCACAGATGATGTATTTCTGTTGCCGCTATAACAACAAATAATAAAAATAAAATAAAGTTTAAATTTAAAGGGGTACAAAAAGAAACGTTTTTTCGGCGTTTTATGCCTTGTGGTACGGAACCCTTCGTGTGCGAGTCTGACTCGCACTTGGCCGTTTTTTAACCTTTCTGCCTCTCCATAAAGGTGACACGCAGCAAACATGAGTCACAAAAATGTATTCTACGGTACAAAATATAAGGTAAGTAGATACCATAACCAACGACGTGTGATTGCCCATTGGATCGTAACATTCGTAACCCACAAGAGAATTAATTCGATGCTTCCAACTTTCGCTAAGATGAATCGATAAGGGAGAGAAAACTAAAAGATAAATGGATGTTCGTTCGTCATCGTCCGAAAAAAACTAGAAAAACAGATACCCAGTTATAATTAAAAGGAACTTCGATGATCCAGAATGATTAATAACCAGTTTTATGTAACGCGGACAGCGAAATATGATAGAACATGGAATACTTAGTTATGCGCAGTCTTCTTTCCGTAACTATGATGTCAATTAATCTCAGTTATCAGACAATTGCCTTGCGATTCCAATTGATTCGGGTTGTAAAATAATTCTCACTCAGCTTTTATGTATTTCATTCCAATTAAAATCACGTATTTTATTTCACATAAACCTGCATGGGCCGTTTCCTATGGAGAAGAGACGCTAAGAAACTCCAAGGTTACTCTTTTAAAACTAATTGACTTTTACAATGTTTTATTATTCCTGTCAACAAGTACCAGGTACTTAATAAAATAGGAAATGGTCTACAAAATTACAGTCTACAAGGCGCGCAACGTTCCGTAGGGTTGCTCGTACATAAAGACCGACAATAATTAGAATACTGCTGTCAATCATTGTTATCGGTTTCAGCACTCTTTTTAATTACGGCTCACATGATAATTATCCTTCTCTATCCATAAAGAAAAATACAAAAAGTAGGGGACATCAAGGAGACTGGAAGTAATACTAACATAAAAGATAATGGATCCACTCCAAATTGATCAAATTATCAATCCGAGAAAGGAAGGTCGTGTGTCAGCTTAAGAAATGTAATCAGTGCCTTTCCACGAATGAATCAAATGTTATTTTGTACACTTTAGAGATTTTTAATCGTGACTTTTTTATAAAATTCACGCGAATTAGTGGTAGAATGAATCACATGATAACGGACGAAGTTACCCGGTGGATTCATTGTTACGGTTGAAAAGTAACACGGTTAACTTTTACGTGTAAAAAATATTTTTGAAATTTTATAATTAGCCTATAATGTTCCCACTGCTAGGACACAGGCCTCCTCTTGTGAGAGTTCACGCTTTAAAATAATGTGCGTAAGGGCTCCTTCAAACAGGCGCGACACGACACGCGACACAAAGGCACCGCAAGTTGCGCAACCAGCGGTGCCTTTGTGTTGCGCGCGATTATATCGCGTGTCGCGCCTGTTTGTAGGAGCCTTAATAGGCTAAGAAATTGTATACTATTTAAATCTGTTCGCAATGGGTTTGCTGTTAGAGTGCGCCGTAATCCACGACGCGGGCCTAGTGCGGGTTGGTAGATGTCACATGTCTTCGAATTTTTGGTTCTAAGACATGCCGGTTTCCTCACGATGTTTTCTTCACCGTTTTTGAGAGCAGTGGTGATGAAATAATTTACACAAAGTAAAGCGCCTATCTGAGTTCGAACCTTACCCGTTGTCCTCGGTGAACGACAAACGCGGTAAAGCGACGCGTCGCGAAAATATCAAATAGTCATTATGTGTACTTGTGACTTACTTTCTCGCCTTAAGGCTCCTTCAAACAGGCGCGACACGACACGCGACACAAAGACATCGCAAGTCGCGCAACGAGCGGTGTCTTTGTGTCGCGCGCGATTATATCGTGTGTCGTGTCTGTTTGTAGGAGCCTTTAATCAGTCAGTGTGCGACGAAAAGGGACGAATAGCGGACTTGTTTTTTGCGTGACGAGACGCGACGCAGTGTGAAGTAGGCTTTTTCTAGAAGTAGTAGAGTATAGTTAGGTACTTGATTTCAGAGATGGTAAATAAATTGTACAGATTAATAAAAAAGAGTACCCTTTATAATTTTTTTTTATCGCATTCGGATATAAATGATGAAACTCTTCAAACTTATTTCTTTCTGAATATTATGATATTTGTTGTCTTCCTTGTTTGTTTACGATGTTTTTGTAGGGCTATGTATTTAAAATATGAATTTTCGAGGATACATACGCAGTATACATGCCCATGGTTAAAACAATAATGAACTGAGATTGCCGCGTTTGTCTCTCACGAATGACTATAAAATAGGACACACGTCGCGTGTCGCGTCGCATTACGTCGCGTCGCGTCGATACGTGTCGCGTCCCGTCGCTCACCTAACCTACAACTCGTAAGTCGCGGCCGATACCACTGTGCCACTACTGCTGTCACTCTCTATATTACGAAGCTGAGTTCCATTTCATGAGTATTCAGTCTTCGCAATTCTAAATAAATTGAAATATAGAATAAGTATATTTAATATAGTATTTGAAAGCAGTATAATTAAAAATAACAATATTCGGTTAAACTAAGCGCAAGATGAAAGCGAAGTTTACAACAATATTGAAACTAAATCCAATTAAATCTTAGTCTGCATTTAATAAACGTTCAAATAACAGACAATAATTTTGTTGATAAATAATAATATAACCCAAGGATATTTGTGACTGGAGAAGATAGCAAAGAAGGTAGGTAGGTACCTATATAAGATTTCAAAAGAGAAAAGTTATCAAGGTATTTTTTTATTTTCTGCAGACAAAGAAAAGTGGCGGTAAATTAATAGCTGCCAACTAATAGCTTGGTACAGTGGGAACAGGGACATACCTAAAGCTTTTAGTGAAGCGATACATTTCGTTGAGGAACCTTATCTCTCTAAATGTGAAAAGGCTCCTTCAAACAGGCGCGATATAATCGCGCGCGACACAATGGCACCGCTCGTTGCGCGACTTGCGATGCCTTTGTGTCGCATGTCGTGTCGCGCCTGTTTGAAGGAGCCTTAAAATGAGTAGGTAGTGTATATCCTTCAAGAGCGTTTCAAACATCCATGTAACGAGGTAAGTACCTAGTTAATGTGATAACACACCTCTCATAGTTCCTCATATTATCCGCACTACCTCTGCCGTGCCCGAAACTCCCTGGAGCGTAATAAACCATAATTACGTGGGAACTTAAGTACCCTCCCACGTGTACATTGCCAATCTTCTTTTATTTTATATTAATGTCACATTCCGTACAAAGGAGACACATTCAGATCTTAAAGTTCTGATCAAAATGAAAAGTAGGAAATCTAGTTGGGCGAGCATCATGGCGTGCGTTTTGTTTGTGCAGAACAAACAATTTTTCTTTCTTCTGAATACAGTTAGTCTGTTGTGTTATTCGAGATATACAGGCTTCGAATCTACGAACGTGTAGTTTTACTTCGGTATTCCTCAGACTGACTCGTGTTCGAGCTAGGTTATCTAAACTTTCGTGACTATCCTACATGACTAAGAAACTTGATCAAATTGCAAAAGTGGAGTTGAATTAGAGAGGGTATTATAAAAGTTTTGATTGTGTTTAAACAATTTTCTTTTTGAAGTTTTTATTGGGCTAAGTATATTTTGTTAACATGATTACAATTGGTTAGTAGCATTTCAATAATATTTTCAATTATTTATTTAAGCAGCATTGTACCTATTCGTTTGTAACAGGTGTACCGCTTATCTTTTTCAACACAAACTATACTAAAAAAAAAACCATTTTTAAAGCAAGCAGAACCAACATTTCACGATCACAAGCGTTTGAATAAACAATCGACGGACATTACTCCCTCTGAAAAAAATCAGGATCCAATCTCTGTTTCAATTGCCTTTCCAAGAGAAATAAAACATTTTATTTGAGTTGTTAGTTGGGCCCTTCTAAAGTCCGTATTATTTAGGACCTGCGTGTTTTCCATTCAACCACATAAACTAAATTATAGATAAGTGTCCTTTATTTGACAACCCAACTTTCAGGGATTATTGGCAAACTAGTGGACAAACTCGCTCATCACGTACGAGTAATTCGAAACTTTGTGAGGATTTAATTTCGTTCATATCATGCTGAAATTATTCAGTGGCCGCGTAGATTATATTGAAATTTAGCGAAATGTGTGCCGCTATCCTCGGCGGTCGCGTAATGAATTAAAAATATCATACATACATTATATTAAACACACGACCTTTTTGCACGTCGACGTTTACCTGTTTGGGACTCTGGATTATGTAGGTACCTACTTACACATCTACCAACGTTAACATGTTTTTGGGCTGTAAAATGTATCAACACGTCTGAATATAATCCCTGTTTTTGTTATTTTACTCTTGATGAGAATTTGGTATCATGTATCTAAGGATAATGTCTCCATATTGTGTTGTTATTACTTTTTTACCAGTTATCGACCAACTTGTGGCTAAACAAGGTAGTAAGATAATTATGTCGCTAAACAGAGATGCAAGCAAAGAAGACAAACGAAAAAAGTGCGCTCTTCTACATTGATTAGAAGTCGTAGGTACAGTCGATTAACACTTAAGTTTTTTAAACTCTGTTATTGAGCAAAATATTAACACTTCAGTTGTTTAATCTCAGTTATTGAGCAAAATATTTGTTCAAAATTGCATTGTTCTTCTACTGCAATTTTGAACAGATATAAAATATTTTGCTATAGTGTTAATCGACTTTTGTTGCTGACCGTACCTGCATTCGAAGACAGATAAAAGTTTCAGTGTATTTATAGCAAACGCTACATAAGTAATGCTAGTACCTACCTACTCCTTTTCAAAATCTGATTACTCTATACTGATTCTCACGATTTTTCTGATATTCAACTTTTCAAAGTATTAAAAGTAAAAATTTTAGCTGAACAATGTGTCAGGTTTCTTTGAAACTTGTATTGCGGAAAATTCAAAGTGAAAGTTCAGAAGTATTGAAAACCTAACGAATGCATAAGAGTCAAACGGCTTAAGATTTTTTCAATCGAAGCCTATTGGCCGGTATCGCCTTCGATTTAAGTTTGTTTTTCAATAACTTTGCCTAGAAGTTAAACAATATCGCATTATGAACCCTGTAAGCAACACAAATCTGATAAATCGCAAGAAAACAAGGAAAAGATGAATAAAACCACGCAATACATTTATGAGGGTATCGATTTCGTAATATTCCCCGCTGGGATAGGGATGTGTATCAATATAATTTATTTTCACGCAAGTGGATGTCAACCAAAAGGGAAGATTGTGCATGAGAGCAGCCAAGCGAAAGATATCAGTGTATTTCATGTAAATGTATCGTCTATCTTAATAGCTACTTAAGTGGGTATCTCAATAATATGGAAGAATGTAAAATATTCTGTTAAGAGCTCCTTTAATAACACTAATCTACTATTATTATTATTATTTTGTTATCTACTATTTGTAGTATGTATACAATTGGAAATAGTAGTACTTACTTAGAGCTGTAATTATTGTCTTATTATTTTCACCCTTCCACTTGCAGTTTTGATGCAGGTATTAATATAATTTAAACGACGACTATCCGTCCTTACATGGATATGTTGCCCTTTTTTTTTTGAGGATGGGAAATCATCAAATGACCCCTCCCGCTCTGGGTGGAGTGGAAGGGAGTGTCAGACTCTTACTGACTAAAACCCACCCGTGTTCCTTCCTTAGCCCTTTATGTTCCGAGCCAGCGGTAACCCTTTCGGACGATTCCGCTGACCCGGCAGGCTTCGACCCTGACGGGCCCCTCCCAACTAGCATTTTGGTAATAAGAATTGGTGATAAAAGAGTTATTTAAAAGTGAATTTGGCAAGCAAGAGTGATACAATGGTGTTAGCAATTGGTGTTAGAGCACGCTCTAACCCCTTACAAACTCTCGATTGGGCCCACGTCTTATAGCGCTATAAGTAATATAATAATTTTAATGCTCACTCTTTTAACACTGAGCGTTACATAATAGTTATAGGGTGGCGTTAGTGGCAAACAATTTCTTGTATCTATAATGGTGGTATAATATAAATCTAGCTACCTCAAGCACTTTAAAGTCTGTATTATGGTTATAATAAAAACTATAGGTGGTACACAAGTTCTGAAGTCTACTGGTATAAATTTTATAGTAACATATTAGTTCTTTTTTAGGTCCATTTTTTTCTTGGATTTGTTTTATGTATCTTGATCAGTGTTGATTAGCAACTCAGGGCTGTAGCGTGTTTTCTTTTTCTATTGTTTTGCATATACATTAGTTCCAAAAGTGTTACTTTATTTCTCAAAAATGATGGCAAACTAAGGAGTTGAAATTAAGTGAATTTCAAGTTACGGATTGTCAATATCTCGATGAGTCAAGTTTGATTTCTTTATCACATGGCTAAAATTTATTGCGAGGGTTACTTTATTGAGAAAATAATATATGTTTTGCGTCTCAATTTTGCAGGGCCTTAAAAATAAGTGATATTTAAAGTAAAAATAAATTGCATTTTATCATGCGGGGCATACACTCAATCTAAATTTAGATAAAAACAGGATATTGGCTCTGTCTTTTACATTCATTGTGTATTGTAGTAAATATTTTGCGTTTTAAAATGAGAAAATTAAACAAAATATGAGTTTTAAACTAGTTTTTTCTGTTTTATTTTTAGGTTATGTTTGATTTAAAATGGTGTCTACTCCTTATTATCCTAGGTTCCTATTATTACTATTAATGAACAAGAAGTACTGGATGCGCTGTAGTTAGAACTATTGTAGCACTTGTTATACCAGAATAGGATTTTAAATGTTTAAATTCCGTGTTATTATGGCTTAGAATAACATAAAAGTAAATTTGAACCCCACTGTAACGATTAGGGCTCTAAAAATAACTCCATAATACCAATTGCTATCATAAATAGGGGTTTTTGATTACTGAATTAAGTAGCTGTAAATAAGTTGCAATTAATACTTTTATAGCAACGTAGGTGGTAAAAATATTTTGCTAACTATTTTCAAGAGCTCTTGTCGGTAGAAAGAGTTATAACAAACTATAATATTACTTTTAGTAATTTCTGTTACTTGAATTTATAAAAGCAGGTGCTATGATGGTTGCGACTGTACCGTTTATACCTCCTTAAGTAATAATACGTTTCCTAGGCAAGATAGGTGGTATAAAACATTTACTTAGCACTCTTTAAGAACACTTGAAAATAGTGAGACTTATTAGAAATCCAACTATTACCTTAGGTACTCGTACTTATTGTTACTTGAAGTTACTATACCTAGTGTTACTGTGGTTCAGCTTTTATCTTTTATACCTACCTTAGTCATATTATGTCTTCTTGTTACCGTTACTCATCTTGATGAGTTATTTAGTTATAGTCATGCCCATTGAATAAACAAAAGTTTTACTGGGCGCTTTTATACACCCGTTAAACCAATACAAACGATAACAGAGGTGGAAATTAGCGTCAAAATGTTGGTTGGGCTCCGTATGATGCTGACATCTCTTTGAGGCGCGCGTGGAACACGTACGCGCCGTCTGGCGCGGGCCTGGTCCTGATCGGACGGTGAGCTACCCATTACTCACCGCCCGCAGGCCCGCGCCTACGGTGGCCGGGAGTCGTCGCGCGGCTCCCGACGCCCGGAGCGTCTCCCGCGGCGGCTGGGACGGGAGGCTCTCTCCCTCAGCCGTCCCGCCGCCTCCTTCGCTAGCATGACTGCTTCGCAGAAGGAGGTGACTGCCCCCCACTCCCTCTCGCCCCGGACCATGGCTTGAACCAGGCCCGGACGCGAGAGGTCGCTGCCGCTGCCGATCGCCTCAACGAGGACACGGCGGTGCTCCGCCCAAGCGGGGCAGACCTCCACCGTGTGCTCCACCGTGTCCTCTGGGCGATCCTGGCAATGGTGAAACCCGGGCGTTTCCTCCCGCCTGATTATGTGCAGGAACCTCCCGAAACTTCGGTGTCCGGTGAGGACCTGCGTCAGGCGGTAGGTGAGGGCGCCGTGACGCCTCTCTAGCCACTCCTCAAAGAGGGGTCTTACCGCCGCTATCGTGGCGTGCCCTGCGCTGGGTTGCGACGCTTTTTCCATGCCGCCATGAGATCGCGCGTATACATACAATTACATTTAGGCCCCTGGCAGCAATTAAAACGATTACCCATGTGCAGACGTTTTTCCGACCCCTGAAATTACATTACCAGTCGACAGCGACGCGGAGGAATAAGTATTTCAACGCAGTATTTTAATTTTAGTTAGGTTAGGATATTATATTTTTATTTTAATAATTTGTAGTTCATTTTGTATTACAAGTTTGTACATATTAGATAATAATTATTTTCAAATTAAAAAAAAAACCCCGAAATTGCCGTATGTCGGTAAATATAGAAAATTGAAACCGGTAAAAATTTTAAATGATAGCGCATTTCCATCAATTTTAAATAGAAAAACAGTTTCGGACGCGGCGCCAAGGGCTTGCGCAAAAAAAGTTTTGTATGCGGTACCCTTTTCCTATACATATTCAACGTTACATGAAATGATAATCATACTAACAATGCATATACCTACTTATGAAGTCTAATCTGAAAGGGTCCATGAAAATGTCTTTGGAATAAACTTTAGCAGCTTCTGTTTAACATGTTTGTTTATTTTTAGCTTTCAGTTACATGTTTGTTTCGTCAGTAATTATTTGGGCTAGTCAGTTTCTAAATAGGTTTTGTGATTAATTTCGGAATTGAGTTTGCATCAGGTACGAAACTAAATCAAATCATACGCATGAAAAGACCCAAATAATTTACCTCTCTTAAACTTGGGACTTTTACCCGTATGATTCTCCGACATGTACACATATTAAAAGTGTCTAGGGATCAAGCACCTTTTTGCTAGTTACAAAAAATTTGGGCTTTTAATTATATTTTTTGTAACTTCTATGGATACTTCATTAGTAAAGTTCGTCCTTTGAAAAGGGAAAGTGTCAAAAGATGAAAATCTTCTGTCGAGTCGTATTCCTATATAATTCTGCAACAAGTTTGAGCCTTGAGGCCAAATCAATTAATTATTATAAATGATTTAAATGATGGTGTAAACCGCATCAAATTGATTGTATAGTTTTACAATAAAAGCGACTTTATTTTTTAATATTTATGAATAGATTTGAAATAAAACTTAATATCATATTTTTCAGCAAAGTAGAATGAAGAAAAGCCTCTTACTTCTTTTTTAGTAGTAAGATGGACACGAGGACACTCCTAACTAGGCAAATCCTATCACGAGACTTTGTCTCTGTCACCTCTGACCTAGACCAGCAACGAAATTCAAATAAAAAAAAATAAAAAAAAAAACGAGAGAGAGAAAATAAAAGGTTGTGAGCTTAACAAGAGCTTCGGGAAATAAATGTAAAGCAGGTCTGCTTTTAAGCAACATTATTTTATACGTAAGTAGGTATAGTGAGAGGCATGATGATAAAATGTACTGCTTTTGGTGAATGCCTATTCTAAACTAGATTTAATAATAATATAATATAATAATCATTTTATTATCAGGCAACTAAGGCCCATACATTTAATCTAACGACGAATAACTATTTGATTTTTTGTAAAATTAAATTGCTTTTTAGTGTTTCGTACCAAATGGGTGACGAAGGACCCTGTTACTTAGCCTCTGCTGTCCGTCCATCCGTACGTTTGTTAGCGGGCTATATCTAATGAACCCTTAAAGGTAGACAGTTGAAATTTTCACTGTGTGTATTTCTATTGCTGCTCTAACAACAAACAATAAAAACAAAATAAGGTTGAAAATTAAAGGGTCTTCGTACAAGAAACGTATTTTTATCATATCTATATATATATCATATATATATATATTCAAAAAGAGCTAGTGTATTCTTCGTAAGCAGGGACTAAAATAACTATTTAATCCCTAGGGTCTAAAAGTGATTTGAAATTGGAATGTGGATATTGTTAGTAAAAGTTCCAATCACCAAAGAGATCAATCACGAACATTGTATGAACAAGTAACAGGCTGTATGATAAAGAAAAACTCGCGCGAGCGAAATTAAAAAAAAAAAGTTTGTGAATGAATCACACAAACTTTTCACAACCTTTTTTTTAATTATACTTAGCTTTATAAAAAATGAGTATGTCTTCCTCAAGTAATTGTACGTAAATAAATAAACGTAAGTACTATTGTAATTCATAAGTTGCACTTACTTATTTTTTCATAGAGGGTGATAAAAAGTAGTGTCCACCTCGGGAGCAACACTATTTTAAGCTCGAGTGACGTGCTTTGAATCCTTCGCTGACTCTCGCCTTAAAAATAGTTGTTTGCTCCCTTGGCAAACAATCTACTATTTTTGCCTTGTGTTACGGAACCATTCGTGTGCGAGTCCGACTCGCTGGTTAGTCTTCTCAGTTGCAGTCCGGATTTGGGCCTGGTTGACGGTAATAGGCTCGATTCTTATTACATGGGCCTAGCCTGGAGAATATCGACGTGAATAAATGTTATGTGTCTCTGTAGTACTTTATAATACTCGTACCTATAGTATAGTTAAATATTATAAATCGTAAAAAGAAAGGCACCGTTATTCTCGTTAGAGATTTATGCGCGCTTTCAAAGGTATCTGGTATAGCTGCATTAAAATGTTAATTTGGCTAGGCCGTAGGTGACTAAAATCGCAAGTTCCAAAGTAGAGTAGGATTCGACTTTTTTCATGCGGCGACAGGTTGCATGCGGCGGGTGACTGAAGGTCGACATTTTGATATAAAATGAACTATAGTCACCTGCGATTTTTATCGATCTGTATAAATTGGTGGCGATTCGGCTTGTGAGGTGATTTGGTAAGCAACCAGCCGCACGTCGAAAATCGAACTAGTGTAAATCCATACTAATATTATAAACCCCCATAAATTTAACATCTCGGATCATTTACTAAAGATCAACAATAGACCTAGGTGTCAGTCATCATGACAAATGCTTGGTGTTCAATGCGAATCAGTTCGTGTCTAATGTTGCGGTACTAAATACCTCCCATTCAAACGTCGTACAAACGTACGTAGATGTAAGTTCCTATAGCCATTTTTACTATTTTGTAGGGACATACAGAAAGTGCCATGAAATGTTCTCTATGCATCACTTTTTTTGCCAACTAAGTATCATACTAGCCTACAATGTTCCCACTTGATGAGACACAGGCCACCTCTCTGTGTGAGCGAGCCATAGTCGTAAAGGTACATTAAAAAAACTAGCGTCAGACAGTATCTGTCTGGCATTAATGCTGAAATTAACCTTTTTGGCGCAGCCGTGAGGCACAGGAATAACTCGTTGTTTGAAACATTATTTATATTATGTTAATTTTGTGTTTTGTGTTTCACGAACTGTGTCCAAATAGGTAAACATTTTTATTTCTTTCTAATCCACCACGCGGGCCCAGTGCGGGTTGGGGATGTCACAAGGCTTCATATTTTTGGTTCTAGAACATGCCAGTTTCCTTATGATGTTTTCCTTCAGTCTTAAGAGCAGTGGCAGTAGTGAATCGGAACGAATGCTACCATCTTGTTTTTAACCGACTTCAAAAAAAGGTGGAAGTTATATATGTCGCATCCGGTCATTTATTTGATTATTCGGAACGCTAGCGCCATCTGGTGGCGCTTGACAGAGTCTAGCCTGAGTTCGTGGGGGTTAGAAAACGGCTCGACAGAACGGTGTGGAGGTCTCTTGGACATTGGACATCGTAAGGACATGCATGTGCTCAGAAACTGTCCCGCGTTCCGTATCTGGTTGTGTCGTGTACCTACTGTGTGTAATTTGCTAGTGTGATTAATTTGTTCGTGAAATTATAATCTGATTTGAACTGCAAACGGTTTTTCTATTGCGCAATAACCAACACATACCCACAGTACGCCCACACAGTTATTGTACAGTACAGTTATTGTAAATATGTGTTGGTTATTTGTAAATATGGCTGATAATAACGAGACACACTATACCTGCTCCGTTATATACCTATTTGGTAGAATATTTTTTTGGTTACCTCAGAACTCCGTTATTTATAAGCCGATTTGCAAAATTATTTTTTTATTTGAAAGAATATGCTTTTGGATTGATCCTATAGAAATTTGATCAAAATCGGTCCAGTAGCTTGGTTTTTAAACCAAAATCACTGGTAAAAATTCAAGTAAACGAAATTGTTTTTGTAAGTACATGTTATCGCGATACCTCTGGCAATTGTAAAACGATTACAATTTTTCTTTACAGGTTGTGGGATGCCTTAGCAGGGTAGGCGAACCTTTATGCATCAACGTGCCATTTTTTCTAAAAAAAAGTTTAATGGGGTCATTCGCGTGCCATCAAATAATTTTGACTTTCTGATTATTGGCAAAATAATAATTATAAATACTACCAAAACTCTTTATTAAATAAAGTAAGCAAAAGAGGTACATTTTGGTATGTTTATATTAAATTTCAGTAAAATTAGTGTGACTTCTGTTGCTGCAGGTTAGATGACAAATAATTTATGTTAGGGTTGTAAGATGTTACTTTTAGCAAAATGCATGCTGAACTAGATTCATCTGTCAAACGGTTTCTAACCGAGTTTTTAATGTTATTCATCTCTGAAAATAATGACTCGCAGGCATATGTAGATGAAAACATGGTTAAAATAGCATGAGCCAGCTTCTTCAAACAGTTAAATGTGTCTGGTAACGCATTCCATGTTTCCAGAATTTTATTATTAGCATTTTTACTTAAATTACTTGTCGATCTTTCAGTTTCAATTAATTCCAACTCTTTCCTTGTTTCAATAAATTTTTGAATCCATATTGAACTAGATTGGTAGATTGGTAGATAGATCAATCAGCTGCATTTCAAATTCTTCAATTTCCAACCAATCAAATTGAGAGAAGTTCAGTTTATGAAATGACGTCACATCTGGGTACATAATGAACTTGAGTATTTCCGACAATTCTTTGAACTGAGAAAATCTCCCTAAAAATTCCTTGATTAAAGAATCGATCACAGAAATAAATTATTCAGTAATTTTTTCTTTGTCTGCTGTCTCGTGAATATCTAAATCATTTATATATTTTTTCAAGTTTGGAAAATACTTGTAGTTTCTTGTGATAATATCGTTTCTAAAAACTTGCAGTTTTGCCTCAAAAGCGCGAACGAGATCTATCATGGCAATAATTGTTTTGTTTGTCCCTTGAAGCTTTACGTTTAATGTGTTTAAATGTTGGCATATGTCTGTAAAAAACATCAATTTTGAAAGCCACATAACGTCCAATAACTGTGGGTATTGTTAAATTTTTCCCTCATTTTGCAAAAACAGTCTGATTTCTTCCAAGCAATCAACAAATCTTTCAAGTACATTCCCGCGACTCAACCAGCGAACACTATTATACATCAGTAAGCCATTGTACACCGAGTTGACTTCGTCCAACAAAGCATCGAATTTTCGCTTGTTTAAAGCCTGTGACGAGATGAGGTTGACTATTTTTGTAACTACCGCCATTACATTATCAAGGGATATTAAACCACTCTTAGCACACAAGACTTGTTGGTGAATGATGCAGTGGAATTCAAGAATCGAATGTCCTACGTCAGCTTGAAATAAACTTATGAAACCGTTTTTTTTACCCACCATACTTGGAGCACCATCAGTTGTTACAGAAACAATTTTTTTTATATCAATTTCTTTTTCGGCAAGCGAATTTTTAACTGCCGTACTTATATCTGTTCCCTTTGTAGTTGTTAGCAACGATTTTATTGCAATTAATTCTTCCTTAATGACGTTTTCTACGCAATACCGAGCAAAAACAGCTAAACGTGCAGATTTAGTGACGTCAGTGCTTTCGTCAAGACATAGCGATATAAAAGAAGCATCTTTAATGTCAATTTTTTGTTGATCTGTTATATTTTCGGCCAGTTTTAAGATTCTTTCTTTTATTGTGTTTCTTGATAGAGGAGTATCTTTGATGCGCTGAATTATCTTATCTTTATTGTCGAAATCTTCAAAAAGAGAGGGCGCGCATGCTAACCAGGCTTCCTTCAAAAACTCACCTTCTTGAAAAGGTTTACCATGCCGAGCAATGACATTTGCAGCCGCGTAACTTGCCACGCTTGTATTACAATTTTTGCCAACAAATTTAATCATAGATGTTGACTGTTTATTTCTGTCATTCAATGCACTTGCAATTAATTCTTTTTGCTCTGCCTCGCTTTTTTGACTAACAGATTTATGATTTGTTTCAAAATGTCGTTTAACAGACGATGTTCTATATACCACTGTTCCAGAACATAAAACACACACCGCTTTGTCACCTTTACTAATCATGCCATATTTCTCAGTCCACCAAGTTTTAAATTCTCTGTTAAACTTAGTATCATGAACTTTTTGTTTTTTTGCTGAGCTGGCCATATTAAAATTTAATAATAATAAGAAAAATATTTAATATCAGTTCAAAATCACTCGAATAAACTTTACAATACAATTATGTCAACAAAACTCACTATTACTTTATGCGTAAGCAAACAATGCGTCATTCGCAATTGAAACCCACGGCATTATAAAAACAAAACAAACTAGCGCCGTGCAGCGCTTCCTGCCTGCCGCCGCGCTGCCCCCACCCCGCGCACCGAACACTCCGCAGCGTAGGAGCATCGCGTTCGATCGTCTTAAAATACCTATCAGGTGTACCGGAAAGTTTTTACCGGATTTTTAAATGAAAAGACACATAATTTAAAAAATAAATAAAAAACGGTCTTTATTCAAAGTATTGGCCATTCGATTCTACACACTTTGTCCATCTTTCTGGCAAATGATGAATGCCATCCCAAAAGAACTGCTTGTCCTTTGAGCGGAACCATGCAACGACCCATTTTTCGACTTCTTCGAAATTTTCAAAGTGCTGCTCAGCCAGTGCGTGCCCCATTGATGCGAAAAGATGATAATCGGACGGAGACAGGTCCGGAGAGTACGGCGGGTGTGATAATACGTCCCATCCAAGTGATTTTAATACGTCTTTCACCGGTTTTGCTGTGTGTGATGGTGCATTATCATGCAACAAAATCACTTTACCGTGTCTTCGGGCCCATTCTGGACGTTTTTCAATCAATGCATAATTCAAATTAATTATTTGTTGTTTGTAGCGATCAGTATTTACTGTTTCACTAGGTTTTAGAAGTTCGTAATACACCACACCACCCTGGTCCCACCAAACACAGAGCATTGTCTTCATTCCGAAGCGATCCGGCCTTGGAGTTGATGGGCCAGGTTGGCCAGGCGATAACCACGATTTTTTACGTTTTGGATTTTCGAAAAAAATCCATTTTTCATCACCCGTCACAATCCGATGCAAAAATGACTTTCTTTCGTACCGTTGAAGCAGCATTTCGCAAATGGTTTTTCGATTTTCCATTTGCCTATCATTCAGTTCATGTGGCACCCATCTTCCTAGTTTTAAAATTTTTCCCATTGCTCGTAAGCGGTCGCTAATCGTTTCTTGTGCCACATTTAACCGTTCTGCCAATTGTTTTTGAGTTTGGGTTGGGTCTTCGTCCAATAACTCCTGCAATTCCGCGTCCACAATTTTTTTTGGTCTACCCGAACGTTTACTGTCTGTTAAATCAAAATCCCCACTTTTAAATTTTCGAAACCACGTCTCACACGTTTTTACACTTGGAGCATGCTCTCCGTAAGTTTCTACCAGCAAACGATGACTTTCAATGGCCTTTTTCTTTTGATGAAATAAAAAAAGCAATGCATGCCGCAAATGCTCTTTGTCAGGTACGAAATTCGACATATTCACAGAGCTACAACACTATGACACTATTATTTAGTCACAATGAAAATGAGTAGTTTTTGAAGGTTGATGACAGTAGAATAAAATTACATATATGCCAAATTATTTTATTCCATACTGACGGCTAGCGGCATTTGTCAGAAAAACCGGTAAAAACTTTCCGGTACACCTTGTAATTCTGCGACGTGCCCAAAATATTGTGTCGCGTGCCATCAATGGCACGCGTGCCATTGGTTCGCCTACCCTGCCTTAGGGGTTTCATATAATTTTTTATTAACTTTGCCTGGGTAGTTTTTGAGTTAAGCTTCAATAATACGTATTTTTGGCACTTAGTTTATATTGATGATGTTATATTAACTTTTTGTCACTGATATTTACGTAGCAAGTAAGTTGAAAACCTGACAAATAAAGAGAATTCTCTGCTTTGCACGATACTTTCCGATAGCGTTGCGCAGTAATATTTTAATGTTCCCTTTTATGAACCCCCGACGTAAGAAGAGGGGTGTGATAAGTTTGACGGCTTTGTCGTTCTGTGTGTCTGTCTGTGGCATCGTAGCTCTCAAACGGGTGGACCAAATTCAATGCGGCTTATTTCAATTAGAAGGCTGAAAATCTGTTCAGCAATTTTCAACAAACTCTTCAGGCCTTTCTTAATTGGTGTAGGGATCTTAGACACACAATAGTAATTCATTTCACTTTAACTTGTCCGACCGACTTGGTTGAAAAGTATTTTGTTAACACTGCTGTTATGTGGAAAGCTTGACCTGATGCTGCAGCTAGGTGAGTCTGCCTGATAACCAGCTCCGCAACCACTTACAGCAGACATATCGTTTGGGCCCATTCAATTGGTCTCGATGAATAGTTGACTTGAGATGGAGATGTTGAACATAGATAAAGAAATAATGAAACTTAATTAATTGACGAAATATCTGAATTTTAATTATACATAATTACTCATATTTAGAGCTCTGTAGCTCCTCATTGACTGACAGTCGAGAGGAATCGTCAAATTACGAAATATTCCCCTTGAAGAGATCTTGGATCCCATTGGCATATAATTATCTTAACGCTATTGGACTTCAAGGCAGAATCGCCTAATCTCCTTTGCAATTTAATACAAGTTATATTTTGAATAATTTATTATTTAAAGCAATGAATACGATACATGTGGTGGGAACAAGTCGTGTTCTCACGGTGCGGAACTCATCTTTTATTCGTACCTATGGTATCGCTGGCTTTTCTAGTAGTTATCTATAAGTGTCCTGGGGGTGGAGCCTGAACCTGGTAGGCCAGTACATCTACTGATATGGACATTAGAGGCAGGGCCTTTATGATAGCATAATGGATGAGTGTCAGTACTTATAGCGTGTGACGCACTTAGATAGCTAAAGAGACAAGTGGTGTGAGTACGTATTTGTTAGTAACTAAGTATCTACTCGCATGTTGGTGAACACGACATCCTTCCCGTTTTTTTTCTTCCCGGCTTTTTAATTAGGATAAAGGTTTGTCTTTATATATATGTAAAACGAAACCGTGACTGCCTGACTGCCTGATCTATCAACACAGCTCAAAACACTGAACGGATTGGGCTGTGGTACACGTATAGTTAATGACGTAGGCATCCGCTAAGAAGGGGTTTTTGGAAATTCGACCTTTAAAGGGGTGAACATTTTGTTTGTATGAAATATCTTATTCCTTGAATTAATTATACTTGAAACTTGGTACGAATATTTACTACATATAAACTATAAGAAATGCTTTAACCAGAATTTTATGGATAAAGAAGAAAAGTATATGCTGAATACATCTACTAAAAACTGTACATTGAGAAACGGCATCCAATTATCGTAAGTAAGAAATAAAGAATATAACTATACGAAAGTTTCCACCATGATTTTTAGGATATCATTGGTAACACATAACACAATCAAGCATCACGCTTGTGTTCCACGGAGGGCGGAGGGGTACCAGTGGTATAAAGGCTCCTACAAACAGGCGCGACACGCGATATAATAGCACGCGACACATAGGCACCGCTCGTTGCGCGACTTGCGGTGCCTTTGTGTCGCGCGCGATTTTATCGCATGTCTCGCGAGCCTCAACTTTTAAATTAGAAACAGTTTTGAAATCAGCAACAGTGATAATGTTTATTAATTAGTAAACACAGCGTACCTTTTATCAGATTAAACGTTGCTGAGTTTGCATAAAACAAAAGTTCTACAAGTTTTAATCTAGAGAAGTGTTCATGTAAACCAGCATGGAATGGAAAGGAAACTGATGTTTCAAGACAATTGTCCCGAGTCATCTAAAGGAACAGACGAAATTCATTCTAATGTCTACCTTAATGTCATTAACTCCTTAAAGCCAGTATTTTACCAATTGGGCTATTACCGACAGGTACCTAATTGGTAAAATACTGACTGAAAAGTTTCAATTTGTTACAGTGCGTGCCACGTAAGAAGAGACTTGACCCCGCCTCCCCCGCTCTTTCCGCTGCCCCTATGACGTCCGGTCCCGTCCCGCACTCAGACCTCATACCGCTAAAGATACCTAAAATCGTGTTCTGCGCATGTCAGACCACGTGGTGTGTCAAGTCTCTTCTTACGTGGCACGCACTGTACCATACTTTTTCAACTTGAAGGGGCTCGTGGCTAAGTAATAACAGCCACATGGATCGACGCCGCGGTTGGTCCGTCGATGGATACTATAGCTTTACTTACCGAGACCCCTCTGTGTATGGAAAGCACGTTAAGCCACCCGGCTGTTATTCGTCGATCTTTGGCAGTCGTTACGGGTCGTCAAAATACCGAAAGTCTGACAACCAGTCTTACCAAGGGGCAGAGGTATCGTATTACCCAGTAACTGGGTTGTGGAGGTCAGGTCAGGCTGGTTGTCGTTCCCAGGTGGAGGGCAGCGGGCAAAGGGTGCAGGGGCACCCTTGCCTGTATTCCACAGGCCTCCACCAGTGTCGGATGGCAATGGCCAGGTGTTCCCGGCCATTCCCGTAGCCCCCCAACCTGGGGGGCATGCGGGGTCCGCCAGCTAGGCGCGCCCTGCGCCGGGAGGGTTGTGGAAGTAAAGGCTGAACCAGTTTCCCATGGCCCTCACATCATGGCAATGTGGGAACACTGCTGAGTTTTAGTGGGTATACTATAGGTGTCATTCCGACAGCAGTCCCACATACCCCGTCTCGTCCTCCGCGGGCGGGAATGCGTAATGCAATTCTCAGCGACAAAAAAAAGGCGGTATGGTGGTCATTGTCAGGTTTGTGTACCGATCGACAAAAGTTTGCGTTCTGTTAGGGGTGATCCATTAATCATTGGGACAGATCTCTGTTAAATTGAGAAGTTACATATTTGACGTTATATCATATTTTATTTGAGATAAACATGCCTTGGAGGCGCCTTCTAAACTCTAAACAGGGCAAATGTCGACTAAGAGTGTAACTGTGTAACACGGGTAAAAAAAACTTCCCGTGGTACTACTGGATCGCTTGGTAGTTCTACGGGATTTTCGTACCCGTAGTACTACTGGTAGTACCACGGGC
This sequence comes from Luperina nickerlii, assembly GCA_963855955.1. Taxonomy (NCBI): domain Eukaryota; kingdom Metazoa; phylum Arthropoda; class Insecta; order Lepidoptera; family Noctuidae; genus Luperina; species Luperina nickerlii. The sequence continues at coordinate 10,200,776 of OY979662.1, forward strand.
CACAAACGAACTAGTTAACGATATCTAAAAAGTAGAAACCAATGGTATCTGGCAAACAAAAAAGTAATAATTTATTACTTTGATACGTATTTACAAAAGCTAGACTACAATACGAGTACTACAGTCGATATAAGAACTCACCGAGGTGCATCATAAATTCATAATAGACGTAATTTCATTCACCACAACTAAATGAGTTCAGCGCAAACTGAGAGCTACTGAAACTTCTCAATGTGGAACAAGTAGGCGTCGTAAATAGTGGGATTAAAGAGCGGAATGCAGCGAATGAAAGAAATTAAAATACTGCTCACATTTTCGTGACTAACTTTTTGATGTGTCGTAACCACGCTTCCCATTCAATTGGAAAAGTTTAATAGAAAAGTAATAAGTATCTGGACAGGCGAATTTTTAATGACTTTGGTATATTAACTTACTAATGATAAATTATTTATTTTTCTGTAAGTAGGTTTGTACAAATACTATACTTTTACACGTCAATCATATTATTTAAACTAGATGAGGTCGGCGTTTCCTATCTGACTATTCTGAGAAGAAAGGCCGAAACAAACTCAGAGATCATAGTCTCTTTTAAAGTCCAGACAAAGTCTTGGTCAGATCATGTGAAGACCATGTAGATTGGTGTCTGAAATGGTCTTTTGAGGAAAGAACCACTCACATTGAGCGGACCTGATTAAGGGATAATACTTCTATTTCTGTGATAGTTTCACCGTTGTACAACATTCAAGTGTGGTAAGCTATGCCATAAATATATTTTATTTATTTATAACTATGCCATGAGCTATCGTATTACAATATAATCAAACGTGATTGGCACAAACTCAGCTTCAATAACGATCCCGCATAAACCTTTCAACATTCATCGGATTTTGGCAGCCATCTATTTCGAGCTTACCAAATCCTAATTATAAGCAAACTTTAATAGTGGATCCCGTCTAAATTAACCACTTACTGTGGTATTTCAAAGCAAATATAGGCAATTTAGGCATTCCACTTTTCCCCACCAGTGGGGCGGCCGGGGGAGCAAAGTGGAATAATTCAAATATTAGTATTCCACAAATTGACAATGGCCCGTTTTAATATTTCTTACTGGATCTATATTCCGCTACGTTATTAACGGCACCTACCATTGTTGACTTTATTGACTCGTAAAATGTTTAACTGCAGGGACTTTTTATACTATTTTTATTTCACATTAAATATTGAGTTATTGCGTATTATTTAACGTGTAAGAGTCGTTGCGTACGTACTCGGCGTTGATGCCTAGCCGTCATTTTTTCGCCCTGTGTATCGAGGGCTTTACCGATTTTCTTATTAATAAAAAAAAAGTAATTAAAAAAAATAAAAAACCCGACTGCGGTAAAAACTTAAGTTAAAAAAGCGGGAGCTTTTTGAATTTGAAAATATAATAAATATGGTATGGGTCCCGCCTGCTTCCAACTTTTATTTAATTTAAAATGGGTTTATTTTTAGCTTTTCAGTTTTTTTCGGTTAAGTTTTTTACCGTAGTCGGGTTTTTTATTTTTTTAATTACTTTTTTTTAATACCATCTTTTTAGTTTACAAATGTGAAATATTTCGCAGACGATTTAGTTCGTGGTACGTGTTTTTTTACGATTTGTCACATCGAATTACTTTTAACCCAGTGTCACTCTCACAATTTTTTTAAGACGAATCTAACGGCACCTCTCAAGCTGAAATAGATCAAGCCGTTTAGGCTACAGAGCGTGCCAAAGAAATATACATACATACATACTTACATAAATACACTCGAAAAACATAAGCCTCCTTCTGGCGCAGTCGGGTAAAAATAGCTTTTTTTCGGTGTATTTATTTCGGCTGCTGATTGAACATGCCTGGATTTTATCGATTAACTGCTTACGTACAAAGTCAGCCCTTCGATTTATACATTAATATTATCACTCCCAAAGGCGTTAGTCCTTTAGTAGGTACTTTATTAAAAGTTAATCATTTTGTGCCCCACTATTTAATTTGGCAAAAGTTGGCTGACGTATGTTCATTGTTTACGTGTAATAATGTTCTCTATTATAAGCCGTTTTTAACAAATTCTGACTCCATTCAAGAGTTCCTCTTTATTGCAGCTTTTTGCAGCCTATAAAACTTCGCAAATTATAATGTGCTAGTTAGCTTTCTCAACTATGCATGACATGGCGAGTCCTAGTTTTATATTAATTTTATGACCTGCATCCAGGCACAGAAACAAGTGTTTATTTCAGTAATATATTATGGATGTTTAATCATCATAAGCATTTTCGTAAATATTCCATTTAAAACAGAACAGGTGGTGTTGCATGTAAACTTATTTCATAAATACAGTGCTTATTCAAATAAAAAGCGCTCGTTTAAGTACACGCTTGGCTCTGGCAGGAGCAATCAGTCACTTGCACGGTGGGACGTTAATCTTTCGCGAGGCAAACAATTTTGTTAGGCCACTTTTTGCTCAATGTTTAAAATTTTATGATGCAATTAAATGTTTCTACAGAAAAACATTTATTAAATGTTTTTTAATAAAATTTTTAATAAATTGATGTGTGGTTAGTGTTTCAAATACAATAACATTTGTGTTTGCTTTACATTTTTATTTTAGTTTGTTGGATGCTAAACTGATGGTATGTTGTAGGTAAGTTTTGTCACAGACACCTTTGGACGTCTGCAATGCCAGAGGTATCTCAGATGCGTTTGAAATCGCAGACAAGACAAAGCTGGAATGCCTCATGTGCCTGTGATTACAACGGCAGCCTTCAAAGAGGAACAAAGCAACGCCCTTTTTAGAACAAAGTTCTTTAACGCGGCTTGCGGTAGGAGTAAAAGTTTTCGAGGGTGCTGGAGGTCAAAATGAAAATCCAAAGATGGTGGCTGCGAAAACATTAATATTTTTCGTCATGGGTATTGTTTCCATGGTTTTTGAGGATGTCAAAGCCGATAGCGAGGTCAAAAAAAAATCCAAGATGGCGACAACTTTATGACAGCTTCTAAAAACTTATACTAGATGGCTCGGTATTAAACACGTGTATTAAATTCACATTTTCTCGCTCTCTCTGTCTCTTCCTATTATAATTATACGAGTGTGTGAATATCGCGTGACGAACTTCGCTCCTGACGGGGGTCCCCGACCGCAACGCATTTCTTTTTTACCCGGCTACATACAGCAAAGCCAAAATGAAGGATTATTTGACAAAAATAATTGATATTGTGGTACGTTTTAGTAATTCTCTGGACAAGCTTTTTCATAAGCAACTCCATCACCTACTAGTTACATGAATATTACCATCCTTGGCAGTATTGTTTTTATTATTAAGTATAAACACAAACGGGGTTTATTTGCTGTTTTGGTGCTTCTCTTCAGCCACGTTTTAATTCAGACACAAATCCAGACTCTGGACTGAGAAATTCCTGATGAAAAACCCAATAACACTTTGGCCGGCCCGGGAATCAAACCTTGCAACCTAAGCCAACGAGAGAAAAAAAGAATTCAGGTGTGTGGCAAATAATTAGGTAACGTACTTACCTACTGTAATAGAAAGCAAGCGATGAGTACATAAAACAATATTTGCAGCTGATAGGCAGACATCATCTACCTAGCCTTTTCCCAACTATGTTAGGGTCGGCTTCCAGTCTAACCAAATGCAGCTGAATACCAGTATTTTACATGGAGCGACTGCCTATCTGACCTCCACAACCCAGTTACTGGGTAATACGATACCCCTTGGTAAGACTGGTTGTCAGACTTTCGAGCTTCTGACGACCTGTAACGACTGATAATGATCCACGAATGACAGCCGGGTCCAACGTGCTTTTCGAGGCACGGAGGGGTCTTGGTATGTGAAGATGGTCACCCATCCACGGAAAAACCGCAGCAAGCGTAACTTAACCTGATCGATCGACCCGTGCGGCTTTTATTACTTAGCTGAAAGCCCTTCTTATATGATAAACAAACATGCATCTGAAACATTCTCGGAAAAACAAGTAAACCTAAATAAAAGCCTGTAAACAAGGGAAAATTTCTAAAAGCTGAGCGTAATTTGTATACAGATTTTCCTTAATTACATGCCTTCATTATGGGCCTAAAATTTTAGACTGATATTAAAATAGACTTTCATGAAGATAGTCCAAAGAAGCGTTAACCTGACATTTAATGATTCTATTTATAGATTTAGTATCACGACCTTTCTGCCACACTGCATTTCAAAAGAGTGATGCTCATAGCTGACCAGATACCTACATATATAGGCTTTCCTCGGGTTAAAGCAGCATTTTTGCAATCTAACGGTTTAGACTTTGTGGCTCGTCTGCGCCAAATAAGTGATAGTAATAAATAATAAATTTATTTACCTAGCTAAGTTTACATTCGAGTGGATTGAATTCCTAGACCTCACACTAGGATTCTTTGTGTTGTGAGATCCAGGGTCCTTCGTTCCGTTAACAATTTTATGTAATATGGTACATTTTTGAACGTAAAACTTAAAATAGGTATAAAAAGAATGTATGTAGGTATACGTGGTGGTGTAATTTGTGTCAGTCTGTTGTGTTGGTGTTGTAATAGGGTATCTGTATGCTATAATAATATTAATCCTCACAGATAGAACAACTCATTACAATAGGCCAGACATAACTTTACTAGACAAAATTAATAAAACTGCGCAAATTATTGACATAGCAGTACCAAACACACACAACCTACAAAACACTATTGCAGAAAAGCTGTCAAAATACTTAAAAATAGAAATAAGCCGAATGTGGCGATTAGGCAGTGTTGCCATAATCCCAGTAGTAGTCTCAACCACGGTTGTCATTCCCAAACAACTGCAACAATCTTTAAAAACGTTAGACTTATCTCCTTCCACCTACCAAACTTTACAGAAAGCTGCTATTCTGAACACTTGCAGAATTGTCCAAAAATTCCTTCAGAATGACAATGGTGACCAAATATCACACCTACAAACATCACCAATAACAAAAAAGAAAAAACATATCATCACATCATAATATGTTATCATCTATCGCTTAAGTTAGCACTTGGCTTCGGCTCGTGTTATCCTATAAAACCGGCACCTCAATGCTGAGATACAAAAATGTATACCAACAAACAATAATAATAATTTATTTATTTTCAGGTAAATAACACCCATTATTAGTACACGTATAAAATCAGATAAAATATAGGTAAGTATGTAAGCGAGTGCATTTATGTATGTATTTGTGAATTATCAATCTGTGTGAATTTTACTTAAACTATAATGAAACTTTCTGTCATATCGTAGTCCAGTGTAAGAAACTAATTTGTTACTGTCACTCTGCATTTTTGAAGTGAAAACTTCTTTAGCGGCGCTGTGTACTTTTTTTGGAATGGGTAAAAACTTCTAAATTCGCGTCAGGTCACGTGACCCTGATCGTAAGATTCGTAAGACGTAAAACGAAAGACGCGCGTTGTTGAGGACAGCGCCATCTATGCACATCGGGAAGAACTACGAGGGCCTCGCGTACTAACTACGTAGTTCATCCAACAACGACGAGATGGCGCTGAACCACGGATATATAACTGACGACGAGCTCCATGGGCTTGCTTCTCTTACCACTGCCGCGACCAACACCACGAACTGAAGTCTATCCTGTGTGCTTGTTTGTAAATCTGAATAAATTCCTTTCACGAGAAGAATAAACCAGTCACTTTGGTCATCATACCTGATTTGCAAAAAACCCTATAAAATAAGGAACACACCTTAACACGCGTGTTTTGTTTATAAGACGATTCACAAAATACACTCGTAATTGTTCAAGTTTTCACTTCTGTCGGCACTACCGGAGTGCCAGTTTTTTTTATGTGTGTGTGTGTCAGTGTTTATCTTTGAAAAATAACCCTTTTAAAAGTTCTCCTATAGGTACATATTCATGACATTTGAACAAGAAAAGTTCGACGTTTTAAGCGATATGCAGCTATCGTTTTATCAGAAGGAAAGCGAAGTGCCTGTATTTTTAAAGTCTAACTTGTTAATAAGGTTTGTTGTGGCTATCATGTTTCAGATCTTTTCCACTGGGCCCATGCAATAGAGCCAAGATCATCTTTAGAGGTTGTGGATTCATCAATTTCAAGAGTTGTTGAGGGAGACAGCCGCAAAGAGGGTCACCATAACGAGTGCTCTTAAACTTTCTGCCCTATTCCAGATACTTATTTGTACGTTTCTCTTAAATCTGGGACAGGCCCGAAGCATTCATACATATACATACCTATGTATAACCAGGGGTACCTACATTTACATGCACGATTCATCATAGGTACCATCTGCCTACATACTGTTGAATGAGTTTACTGACAAAAAATCAGTTTTATGTCCGCAAACTAAGGTTCATAATAATTGAACTCCGTTGATTGAACGCCTGACGTTCATCGGTGGATCCTCTGATGTACCTACCTACCACCGTTTAGCGCAGTGGTGCCCAACACATATTGCTCCAAGGGCTATTTTGAAAATCCCGATACGCCACGCAGCAGGCACCGTCGAGTTAATAAAAAAACATAAAGTGATATAAAGGAAACTACATTTTACAATTACACCACCTTTTGTTTATTATGTTGGATCAGCAAAAGCTAAAGCGAAACGCCAATTATCGTGTCCACATTTTCAGAAAGCTTCTTAAAGTCTGGTATTGTTAATCTTCTGCGCAACCCAAAATCACACAATTTTTGACGTGTTCGTTAGTTAACATACTTCTGTATTTGGTTTTGATTACTTTTAGTTGAGAAAAAGCACGTTCACATAGATATGTTGACCCAAAAAATGCTTTAACGATAAGAATACAGTTACGTACGTTTTTGTATTTAACAGGGTCCATGAGCTTGAAAACTTCGTCGCTTTTACTGTCTGTGCTTTTAAGGATGATATCACTGCGAAGTGTAATAATTTCCAAATTTACCCAATTTAATTTTTGCAGATTTGTGTATTCCTTATCCGATTTTGTACGCAAGCGCCTAGAAAACAGGCCGCGGGCTACCAGGTGCTCGCGAGCTACCGGTTGAGTACCACTGGTTTCGCTTTCAGCGCATTCTTTTCATCAATTATCTATGCATCAATGCATCCTTTGTTGGTAATAGCGAGGAAACAAATATTTCTATCGGGATAATTCTAAAGAATTCTATTTCTATTCAGTGGTAATTTTCCTCTATTATATCTCCCACAGGTTGGTAAATACAATAAGAGGGAATTCATTATGGTATTTTGCAAATATGGTTTTTGGTTGGTGTTGGATTTGTATACAAGCGGAAGCAACATTAGAGCATTCGAACTTGTAACATTTATGACGTAAACGTTTAACACACGCGTTATTCCTATGCACCGTACATACATTTTATATTTAATTAGCAGGTTATACCTATCCTAACAATTTCGAACGAGGCCCGTATCGCCGCGCGGCATTTTAAAGGCCATCGGATCAGCTATTATGGTATACATAGGTATTTCACGGTAGCCTTGCTATAAAAGCAACGGAACGATTAAGACACCCGAACTTCCCCCACCCTGCATACTTCAATCCGGGGGGATTCTCCCTGCGTTATCACCCCAGCCCATTTCACGCAAGCAATTTGAAAGATTGGTTTCGCAAACAGTTTTTGTGCCCTTTGTTTTGAATGCGTGACGAACGTGTATTTTACTCATACAAATATTAGATTTCATCTCGAACAAGGGTGGTACAGATAGAAATAAAAGAGATAGCAAAAGGAATATTGGTCGAGACATTCAAACGTGCCTTTTATGTGCCTATTTGAAATAAATGCTTTGACTTTGACATTGACATTGGAGTTGGTACCAGGAGACAATGAAGCTACGCAATTTCAAGTTCGCAGCATCCCTAACCAGCAAAGTTTTCCGGGAAAGCGGGAGTGAAATGCGAGCTCGAATTAAAGCCTGCGGAAAGTGAAAAGCGAACGAAGCTGACAGTAGGTAATGCCCTAAAAACACAGTTGTTCATGATCACTAGCGGTCTCGACTCGCGTGGCTTACCAATCTCCGGGCCAAGGAAGAAACAGGTTGTTTTAAATATAAATAAAGATTAAGACATTAATATCGACTATGATTGTCTTGTGACGTGAAACGTCTTTAAAATTGCACTGACACATACGGATATCACGACAGAAATTAAATCTGAACTGTAACGAATAGGTCTATAGCTTGCCTTAATAAGTCCGGTGTCATTATGAGAGGTTTGTGGCTAAGTCATAACAGCTGCACGGGTCGATTGATCAGGTTAAGCTACGCTTGCCGCGGTTGATCCGTGGATGGGTGACCATCTTTACATATTAAGACCTCTCCATGCCTCGGAAAGCACGTTAAGCCGTTGGTCCCGGCTGTCATTCGTGGATCTTTGACAGTCTTTACGGGTCGTCAGAAGCCCGAAAGTCTGACAACCAGTCTTACCAAGGGGTATCGTATTACCCAGTAACTGGGTTGTGGAGGTTAGATAGGCAGTCGCTCTACGTAAAATACTGGTATTCAGCTGCGTCCGGTTAGACTGGAAGTCGACCCCAACATAGTTGGGAAAAGGCTACGCAGATGATGATGAAGTCCGGTGCCATTATTTAAATTATATAGTCAGCTCGCTGATATGAATCAGAATCAGAAATATTTATTTGCCAACAATGTAGGTACAGGTTTGAGGTGGTACAGAATACAATGTTTCCGCTACATTCTACCTTACAGCGTGCAAAAACATTAGATAACATTACATTGACATTAAAATAACAAGACATCAAAAATTTATAGATATATATAAATAAATTTTTACATAAAAAGTCATTAGGTACAGACGCCAGCACATCAAGCTACCCGAAACTGTCAAATTTTCCCAATCAACTTTGACCCTTATACTTTAGCGATAAAGTTGAAAATCTATTAAAAAAAATTGACAGATTGTAGTAGCTTGATGTGCTGGCGTCTGTACATTAAAAATTAAGTTATCAAATTATTAATAATTGCAAAAAGGTATTTAAAATGTCAATTAGAAGAAAAAAGTCAAGGTACAGTTATAAATCTTTGTCCATCAAGAAGTCGTTTACAGAGTAGTAACATTTTTGTAATAGTAATTCAATCAGTTTAGTTTTAAATATGCGACGTATGACGTTGAGTCTGCGTCGGCTGCCGTGACCAAAACCGGGGCTTTCGCTCGTTTCCAGTCAGAGTACTTCACGTCATTCATACGTGTGTGTGTAGGGTTTATTTAGACCAATTGATTTTACCAATGTTTATTTTGGACCATTTTTACACGTTAAAATACATTTTTTTAATAAGCTTATAAAAAAAGTATTGACATTTAATATGTTCTTCAACTCTCCACCGAAGGAAGAGCCAGTAGAAAAACTTTAAATAAAAATAGTTACAGGACATTAGAAACAGTGCTTTATATTTGATTAAAAAGTATCCTGGTTTCACAGTCAATATAATTCCTATTCTGTTCACATTTCAAACAAAAATAAACCGATAGATAGCATTGCAAACACCTATAGAAAAATGTTGAACCTATTTCGTATTTTCATAATGTGGTGTAAATTGAAATTCCGGGCCGCATACACGGCAAAATAGAGTGAAAATATATGCTTAGGTGATAGTTGTTGGAGAATGATGACCGTCCGGAACCCTTTCTAAATATGTGAGAGTCATCTCCGTTAGGAAATGTTGCTATTATGTGTAAATAAATATGCTATTGGAGTATAACTACCGAATATTACATTTTATATTACATATTATTATTATTTTATATTGCATATTACGTTAAAGTGATTGATGATTATCTATAGGTACTAATAATAAAACTGAAGGGTTTATTGTTTATTTGTTTGAACGCGCTAATCTCAAGTCGGATTAAAAACAAAAACTTTTTTTTAATATAAGTCTTGAGGAAAGCTATTTAACATGTCGCTATGATCCTAATGAGCCGAACAAAAGAAAACAAATCAGAAAGAACGAAGTAATAGCGCGGGCAGGTGATGGGATGTCACAGGGTAGGTCGGGGGAACAAGAAATTTTACGCTGACGAAGTCGCGGGCAGAAGATAGTAGTTCTTTAATAAAATTATTCTTACCATCAGTCCGTGATTTAGTAAAAGTGCAACTACCTATGACATTGAAGAAGTCGCATTGGTTGGATCCGTGAATCACCCCGTTTTCAAATTAAGAAAATGTAATAACAGAAGAAACAGCTTCCTTTACACCGCTTGCCATCGCCATTTCATACGAAAAAAAAAAAACGTTCGTCAAATCTCATCAACCATTTTCTTTTCAGAAAATAACTCACTGGAGGGACCGAATTTTCTTTCGTTACTTCAAAAGATCTGAGATGTACCGAGAAATATTTTTTTATTTTTCGAACACAGAGCCTTATGGATATATAGAACTTAAAAGTCTCAAATTTTATTGAAAATGGATACGTCTAGGGTAGACGTATCCATTTTCAAATTTCAATTATCATAATACCTTTGAAAAATTGATTTCATTAGCACTCATCGTTAGAACACCCTTCGACCACTTCGAAAGTTGGGTCACAGTTATGTCAAAGAGAGGTATCTAGTTCATCCTCACATAATAAAGTTTATAATCTATTTATGTATTTGTGTACCTGTTTTATTTATAATTCACTATGATATATTTTTAATGTTTTTTTATCAGTGTTCAACTAAAGCACCTGGTACTGGACTGGTAGACTGGACTGGTAGAGAATGCCTAAGGTATTAATTCCGCCTTTGTACCTTTTTTGTGTGCGAAAAGTTTAAAAAAATAAATATTCTAGTTTTAATTTTGTCCACCAGCGAAGGCTCAGATAGAACTATCAATTAATAAAGCCACAATGTTATGATTGCCATACAGGGATATATAGCAATTGGATAACTCCCGAAACCACAAATCAATAAAAGCAAATATGGTCAACATTATGCTCGGTTACTCCGGAAATGTTATGCACCGAATACGTATATATTGTGGCTATGGTCAGACTATGAGCAGATATTAATTAGTGACCGGAGATTGTTGTGTGTTCTGTGATGAGAATTTGTGATCAGGTACCGTTTCTTTGACATGACAGTAAGTCATATTTGATTAGGAAAATTTTCTTTGTTTTAGTTGCTTTTATTTTCTTATTGTTATAATCAAGTGACAAGACAATGTTTGTTATATTTTGTCTTGTCACTTGATTATAAAAATAATATTCTTTCTACTTAATAAAACAAAGTTTTATTAAAACGTTTATTTCTGCATCTACGGCAACTAAATAATTATAAACTTTAAGAACACAATAAAGTTTAACATTTTATTGTTGACCTGGTTTGACCTGATATATTTTGAAGTTTCCTGGTAATCTGTTCCTAAATTGCTGATATTATTCAACCACGCACTGATTCCTGGCAGCGTGCAATGTTTAAAGTCTTGATGTCGAGCTCTGCATCATAAGCATACCACAATATATGGTGTAACGTTTTCTCCAAACCTACATACCTATTACATTCAAGCACAGATCGCTGGAAGTTAATTTGTTTTTCGGAAGCAATATTATTTCCCTTTTATTTATCCTAAGTTTAGAGCCCGTGAAAAAGGATGGTTTGCTCTTTTTTCCGCATACCGGATCGTCTACTGCTTTGTGAGTCACAAGCTATTGCCTACTCCAACCTTGTAATGTATGTCTTTACATGTATTTTTTTACTTACATTTTTGGAAATATTAACCTGAAAATTTTAAGCATTCGTCCTCCCTAGGTAGCTTCATGCTCATTTCCTGGAGGCTTATCATATCTTTTACCTGTAATTCATGTTATTTAAGTTTTTCTGTAGATTTTTATCTCTTGAATCTTTGTTTACCTTTGTAATGTCAGTTAGTGACAGGCCTAGTTTTATTTTTAATTTATTGCTGGAGCTAGATGTAGGTCGTATAGGTAAATCACATCGACCTCATTATTTTTTACTTTTTATTATGTTCTAGAATTTCTTTTCAAATGTTAAAAAGTCGATGTCAGGAGCCTGGTGGTGAATTTGGTCAGTCTACGTTGGGAGCTCAGCTCGGCCACAAGCTCGGGAAAATTAGGAGTGTTCTTGGAGGGCAGCTTCCCTCCTACGGCCGAAGCGACTTTGAAGACGCCATAGCAAGGCGACTCCGCACCGGGCTCTTTGGGCTGCACGGCTTGAGGGTCGACGTCCCTCGGCCCTCCACTACGGCTTGAGGGTTGACATCCCTCGGCCCTCCTCTACGGCTTGAGGGTTGACGTCCCTCGGCCCTCCTCTACGGCTTGATGGTTGACGTCCCTCGGCCCTCCTCTACGGCTTGAGGGTTGACGTCCCTCGGCCCTCCTCTACGGCTTGAGGGTTGACGTCCCTCGGCCCTCCTCTACGGCTTGAGGGTTGACGTCCCTCGGCCCTCCTCTACGGCTTGAGGGTTGACGTCCCTCGGCCCTCCTCTACGGCTTGACGGTTGACGTCCCTCGGCCCTCCTCTACGGCTTGAGGGTTGACGTCCCTCGGCCCTCCTCTACGGCTTGGGGGTTGACGTCCCTCGGCCCTCCTCTACGGCTTGAGGGTTGACGTCCCTCGGCCCTCCTCTACGGCTTGAGGGCTGACGTCCCTCGGCCCTCCTCTACGGCTTGAGGGTTGACGTCCCTCGGCCCTCCTCTACGGCTTGAGGGTTGACGTCCCTCGGCCCTCCTCTACGGCTTGAGGGTTGACGTCCCTCGGCCCTCCTCTACGGCTTGAGGGTTGACGTCCCTCGGCCCTCCTCTACGGCTTGAGGGTTGACGTCCCTCGGCCCTCCTCTACGGCTTGAGGGTTGACGTCCCTCGGCCCTCTACGGCTTGAGGGTTGACGTCTCTCGGCCCTCCTCTACGGCCTGAGGTTTGACGTCCCTCGGCCCTCCTCTACGGCCTGAGGATTGACTTTCCTCGGCCCTGCTCTACGACCTGAAGACTGAGGTCCTCCTTCGGCCCTCTACAGCCTGAAGCTGATGTCCCTCGGCCACTAACAGACCAGAGGCCCGCTTTTCTCCAGTTCTATTTTTTTCTCATTTTCATTCACCTCGTAGGCTAGTTAATAATAAATTCTTATAACTCGTCCTCTTATTTCTTTTAACAGTGCTCCCCTCCAGACTGAAAGTTAGGTAGGTGAGTGCTCACAGTGTGACCTTACAGTTTCTGAATCTACCCAGGAAACTGTAACGTTACAACCTAGCTGCAGAGTATTCCTGCGCTTCGAGTCGGCTGCTGAATTTCGTGACCACCTTCGCCTGTGTCCAGGAAACTACGATCGAGTACCATTTTTTCTTGTTAACACATAAGCTTCTGACCTTTTTTATCACAGGACAACTTAGCTAATGTATTTTTTTACGAATTATTTTTAAAATCTGTTCTAACGAGCCTAAAACACGATTGCAATCAGGTTAATAATTTGCGATGTACGTTTTTAGATTTTATCCTAAAAAATATCCTGAATTTGATACTCTCCTTATTCCTCTTTTTCCTAATATTTTTTATTTTTTTACCCAGCTGCGCCAGAAGGAGGTTTATGTTTTTCAAGTGATGTGATGAAATATATACATTTATACATACGTATATATAGGTATATATATTTCTTTGGCACGCTCTGTAGCTTAAACGGCTTGATCGATTTCAGCTTGAGAGGTGCCCTTAGATTCGTCTTAACTGTGAGAGTGACACCGGTAATATCAAAATTGAAAAAAATTAAAATGGACGACTTTGGGCACCATATTTTGTCTTAAAATTTTTTTTTTTCTCAAAACCTATCGTGTGGGGTATAAAGGGTTTTAAAAGGTGATTACAATTACAAAAATACATACAACTTATATGGTTAAGAGTAATTCGAAATGACAAATCGTAAAAAAAAACACGTACCAAGAACTAAATCGTCTGCGAAATCTTTCAGATTTGTAAACTACACAGCTGGAAATAAAAAAAAAGTAATTTAAAAAAAATAAAATTGGACTGTGGTAAAAACTTAATTTAAAAAGATGAAAAGCTAAAAACAAACCCATTTCAAATTAAATAAAACTTGGAAGCAGGCGGGACCCATACCATTTTTATTATATTTTCATATTCAAACGCCACATGACATTAGTTATAAGCTAAATTCTTGTTACTAACAACCTTGCCTTGCCTATGGACGTTTTTGTCTGAAATAAATGATTTTTACTATTTTATAACATCAAAAACAATAAAAAGGTAATTATGATGTTATGAAAGATCGTTCATTTTTCGCTACGATTGAAATTTCGACCCTTCCTCCAGTTAGCAGATAAATTAAGGGTTTCGGCCATTTGGGTGACCTTTTCGTTATAATATCCCGTTGTGTGACATTCATGGAAAGTGGAAGGGTCAGCCTATTCATGACCCGGAACCTCAAAGTGATATTCGATTTTTAATAAGTACGCGCCAGTGAATCCATAAAATTTACCATGAAAGGATGTTGAATTTTTTTATTATAGGTATGAGCAACTGTTATTAAAAACTAGCTTTTGGATGTCGGAAAAAATCTCACGGGAATGTACTACCGGGATAAAAGTATTATTTTGTGTTAATCCAGGTTACAAACTATGTGTATGCCAAATTTCATCCAAATCCGTTCAGCCTTTTTGCGTGACTGAGTAGGTGACTAACATCTAAACATACAATACCCGGCGATAAATATTGCACATCGACCTTTAATTTTTTTTGTATTATATACAAAGAATAAAAATAATTATCAAAAGAAGCAAATCGTAATCGTTTTAACAGCTCCTAATAGATACCGGACTGTTTACCGTTTACATAGCGACAGAGATAACGCTCTACGAAGCCGAAATTAGCCGATTGTCTCTTTCCAAAGGTCGATGTGCAATATTTATCGCCGGGTACTGTACAAACTTTCACAATTATAATAAAGTAGGATATCGCGGGTAGTTAGTCAGCAAGGATTTTTTTTAGACGGAAAAAAACTAGTTAGTATACCTACCTGATACAATATGGAACCTACCGTATCTGTCAATACCTAAAATATTGAACCTTTGGATCTATATAAAAAAGCCTTTTCTGCGGAATACCATCGGTTCACCTTGGATTGACAAGGTTAAAGCTTCAGGTAATTTTTAACGAAATTCCCAAAACCGAATACGTTGTTACTGGCAGGCGTCTTTTACGAACAATATGTACAAGAACAAAGAAATCCCTTGTACCTACTCTTTTACGGTAGATATTAGGAAATAACGCCATTGTGAGAAACGAAACTTATGTCTTGCGATTGCGAGGAAAAACAGTTTATAGGCGGAATGAACGTTTTCAATGGCTCTCACTTGCAAGAGCCTAGAAAAGTGACAATTGGGCCTAGAAAAGTGACAATCGCTTTAAAAACTTTCGGACTTCTACATTGATTTCAACTGGATTCACATTAATAAACGTTTCGGTAGCAATGTCAATCCCGCAGACACATTTTTGACTTTTCTGTCGTCATTATCTATACTAATATTATAATAAAGAGGTAAAGTTTGTAATCTATAACTATACTAATATTATAAAGAGGTAAAGTTTGTAAGTTTGCGTGTAGAGGGTAATAATCTCTGGAACTACCAGTCGGATTTGAAAAAATCTTTTTGTATTTGATAGCCCAATTCTTGAGGAAGGCTATAGGCTATTTAACATCACGCTATGACCCTTAGGAGCCGAGCAGAAAGAAAGAAATAAAAGCTTGTAAAATGTAAAAAACTCAGAAACAACGTTAAGCTAAAAAGAAGTAATATATAAGGCAGGCGATGAGATGGGACGGGGTGGGTCGGAGGAACAAGATATTTCACGCGGACGAAGTCGCGGGCAGAAGCTAGTCTTTGATAGAATGTAATTTTATCTAGGCCCCCGGGATTAAAGATGACTCTAACAGTTGAGAGCAGTGGTGGCTCAGTGGTAATGGCCGCGACTTACGAGGTCGTAGGTCGTAGGTGCGAACTCTGACAGGCGCTTTACTTTAAGTAAATTAAATTATATATTATTATTATTATATTATTATTAGTTTATTAGTAATTTATTGGGGAACATTATAGTAACTAGCAACGCACATCGGACCGAATGGGAGTCTAAGTGCGGAAAAGGGAGTCCCATCATCATCATCATAGTGACTAGCAACGCACATCGGACCGAATGGGAGTCTAAGTGCGGAAAAGGGAGTCCCATCATCATCATCATAGTGACTAGCAGTGCCCCGCGGTTTCACCCGCATAAGTGTCGATACCGTAGGAATATCGGGATAAAAACTATCCTATGTCCTTCCCCGGGATGCAATCTATCTCTCTGCCAAATTTTATCGAAATCCGTTCAGTGGTTTAGGCGTGAAAAGGTTACATACAGACAGTCACACAAGAGTTACTTTCGAATTTATAATATTAGTAGGTATAGATTATGCCAACAGCTGACATTATTTAGAGCAGACATGAGATTATCTTAAAAACAAAAGAGGTACCTATTTCTGTTCATATGTATACTTTTTCTATAAAATAAAGCAATCAGTAGATAGGAAAGAAGAGGAAAGATCCGATACAGAAATAGATACTGTGAATAACTAAAAGGGGTAACGAGTTAACTTGCCAAGTGCAAACATTGATTTAGTGGTGCATCAGTCGGAAGGGACAACAAAGCGACATCCGTTCACTACGCAAAGCATTATTTTTTTTTGAGGATGTGAAATCATCAAATGACCCCTCCCGCTCTGGGTGGAGCGGACGGAAGTGTCAGACTCTTACTGACTAAAACCCACCCGTGTTCCATCCTTAGCCTTTTATGTTCCGAGCCAGCGGTAACGCTTTCGTACAATCCCGCTGACCCGGCAGGGTTCGGCCCTGACGGGCCCCTCCGTATGATGCTGACATCTCTTTGAGGCGCGCGTGGAACACGTACGCGCCGTCCGGCACGGGCCTGGTCCTGATCGGACGGTGAGCTACCCTTTGAAAATTTAAAGAAAAAAAAAATAATGTTGCTTGATTTTTGTTTAAAAACTACAGGCATTCTGGGATTTTTAAGGGTAGTGGTGTAGCAGTGCTACTTAGGTTGCCGATACAAAAAACAGAAATATTTGAAAAATTGTGGTCATGATAGTTAAAAATATCATACATTTGCGAAGGACCTTAATGTATTTTTTGTAATCTCCAAAAAAATTAGACGTTTTTTTCATTATTTTTTTCTCGAGTAGCCATGAGCAGGTCCACCCTCTGGTGCCCGCTTATTGTTGAATTTTGGGACACGTTGTATACGCATTTATGTGGGCAGCAGCTGAAAATCAGCGTCAGGTGGTGCACTTTGTGTTGCCATCTGGCATTATGCTGAGCTGAGGCCCTTTTGGCATTATTATTTTTAATCATTTTGAATTTGTTTTGTTTATTTTTAAGGTTTTTTTTGCCAAATAAACGCAATTTTCTTTCTTTCTTCTTTCTTTCATTTATGTATGCAGTGTGCGCCTGTTTTCACTTGTTGTATGGAACCAGCCTTCTGTTCTTACCTAACTATTTAGTGTTATACTCTTCATACTCATAGTACACTAGAGTCCCGAGTTCCTACCGGTGCAAGTTTGCATAGCAACCTGTTGCTTCAGTGAAACACTTTTTCAAATAAAAATTGAAATTATTGTTAGTTTTAATTAGCTTGTAAAGTGATTAATTTTAATGTAAATGTCGGGAACGGGATGATCAGTGAGCCAGTAAATATAAGATACCAAAATGTTAGTTGCTTCATCACTGTAAGGACAGTACCGTCCTAAAATTCAAGCATATCATGCGGTGTCTCACCACAGACAATGGCTCACCTCCTATCTTGTACCGCATGCCCGTCCTGACCTTCACACGTGAGTACCTAATGGCTGCGTCAGCGAATGTTATCCGCGTTGCTGAATTTTGGGCCAAACAAATTTAAAAAACGATATTTGTTTTTTCGTACTATTTTTGTCATCGACTCGCTAAGAACACGTCCATCATTGGTAAAATGTTGACTACTTTTAATATCGTTATAATTTGTATCTACCTTCTGGAAGTTGATGAAAATGGCAAAATTGTATGAGATTGAATATGAACTGTTACAGTATAATTTATAGTGTTACCAGCCAAGGCCAAATCCCGTTATTAAAAAGGTCCGAAATATAGTCGCAATCTAATCTCAGCGACAATCTATGTCTAAAACTTATCAAAAATGTTGAGAAATTACAGGTATTTTTAACAGATTGAGACTGTGAACGTTCTTAAAATTTCCCCTCAGGTGTCCCTACTAAGATACAACAACAAAAAACTAAAACAACTTTGTAATAGCTTACAGGAAAAAACAGCAGTGAAAACAAGAAACAAATTAAGACTTTGCATATTTTATCTCTTAAAATAACAATTTATATTTTTCATTTCTTGCACCATTTGTAAGAGACTTAAGATGGAATGTTTATTCCAAGCAAGGAATATCAATGGGTCAAGTGCGAATTTTTCTTGATAGCTGAGAGTTCCGTCGGTACAGTAGCGATTTAATTCACCAAATCGCGTTTACTTATTACGTGATAATTTCTAAAAGAAAGCATAATCATTGTGGGAAATAGGTGTGCGTTTATTTTTCAGGTCAAAGACATGTAGGTACTATTACTTTACTTATCTTGAGTCAAACGAATTGATCAATTGTTAAAAAACTAGACGTACCTACATACAATCCCCGTCACGAGAAGCTGTAAATTTTGTAAATAAAGAACTTCTACTAAGTTACGTAGTGACAATTCAATCAACAACAAATAATCCCAAATTCAATTAACTCAAAGTAACATAGGTACGTGTAATACGAAACTAACGAGCAATTTCACTTGGTCGGGTTATATTTTAGCGAAATAAAGCACTGTCGTCTAAATGTTTTGTGGTACCGGAACGCGTCTTACTCATGGAACGTAAACATTTGGGCCGCCATTTTGAAGTAAGTTCACGCTGACGCTGTCAATGCTGAAGAATGCAGAATACTCGGAATTGTCTGACGACAGTAATTAGATGTGTGTGTTAACATAATTATAGCCCTGTATAAAAATAAAAATCATTACAAAACTTTTAGTTTTTTTTATTTGATCCAAAGGTTGCGAACCCCTGAATGTGTATTTACAAAATTTATTGATTCTCGTGACGGGGATTTTAGTAGGTAGGTAGATTTGTTACTATTAGGTAAAAAAAAGGAAAATGTATTGCGAAGCAGTATTATTAAGACTTATTGCTACAAAAATATTGACTTATGGCATGTTCAATGAAATCTCGCAACGGCTTGTTGACACTTCCCGTGACTCAAGGGCTTTTACCTTGGCCAGAGGATAAGTATTGCCATACAACGAGACAATGCCGCCAGTCTCTCGGGTACATTACTAGTCGACAGCGATGCGGAGAAATATTTCGACGCCACACTTTAGTCTGTTAATAGTTTTAGTTAGGTTAGGATATTATATATTTATTGAAAAAAAATGTGATTTTCAGATTTGTACAACATACATATGTATTATTTTAAAACTCCGTATAAAAATACGTAAATTTGAGCAGACCACAGTGTTGCACCTGACACTAATGTAAAATTAGTGTCGATCTCATAAGGGTTGTTGAAACTCGGTGGTTGTGGCTGGTTTATCGATATCTTTGTAGGCTAGTGCCTAATACTAAAACTAGAATATTATAGTGCCTAGTGGCACTATAATATTCTATATACACACACACTGCTAGACTAGGTCTTGAATTAAAAAATAGGATACATTTTAGGAAGTACGCAACACGGCAACCGGCCAACAGTTTATTTGTCTGTGATCGTTTATTTGTGAGTGTAGCCTTTGTTGTAAAAAACTGAGTTCGAACGCTAACATGGATCCATCATGGCGGTACATTGTAGTGCAGTGTGTACGGGTACTGCAGGGACCGATCGATCTGCAAAGTAAAGCTGCATGTTGCCATGTATTGTTCACTGTGTCATTACAATCGATACCAATCTCATAGTCTAGTAGCCAGTCGCAGCATGACCAATTTTATTGACAATATAACATAATTAATCACATTTCTTCAACTTTTCTAAGACGACAGATCATCTTTCGAATTTCAAATCTGAAGTCAATTTCATTGCTAATTGCTACACGAATGTTCATGTAACATTAAATGGCCGCGAGCCACGTCTGACGCATTATTCCGTTCAATAGATTTGACCACTGAGCTCTGCACGTAGCCCATGGACCCACCAAAGAGACCAGCGAAGCATATCGCGGTGCCCAAAAAGTTATAGTTCGACGAGCTAGAAAAGTGGGAGCAATTTTCTAGGTGTGTGTATTGACTTGGCAGATATTTTACTGTTATAAGTATGTTACCTAACTACCGTAAAAATTACCGCTTTTAATTTGTTAGCGAATGTTTAAATATCTTCAAGACGAAACGATAACTGACTAATAAGTTACTATGCATGATTTAATTTGCAATTGTCCAATAAATCTACAGAATAAACTACGAGATAAATGTGGTCAGATTGTGGCCCACCAATTTATTATCCACTTTAATAATAATTATAATTAGCCGCTCGATAGAAGCCTCGGTACGCCACAAAAGGCAAAATTAATTGAAACTCTCAAACAATAAAACGCGTGCAAACGAGTGAAATGAAGTTAAGTGAAATCTTTACTGAAAATATTTGCTTTTAAAATATTCTTTATGACAGTATTTGAGTACGGTAAATACAGATATTGTTCTGAATATATAAATTGTAGTATGACTAATAAACTAAGTCGTAATTACAAAACCTTCGTCAGCCAACTTTAATTATGAATGGCTCAATCTCCGTGTCGCTGTCGAAAAAGACGATATCATCTATTTAATTCACGGATCAAAATAAAAATTTATTACAATTTTTGTAGCTATCATATCAATATATGGGTCCGGAATATCGTTTACTGGGCCGATTGGAATTCAGTAACATGAAAAAAATATCACCTTTCAAAAATTATGGAGTATGTTCCAAATTTTTTTTATATTTCTGGAACGTTCTGTCAAATTTTTTTAATAGATTTTCAACTGTATCGCTAAAGCATAAGGTTCAAAGTTGATTGGGAAAATTTGACAGTTTCGGGTAGCTTGATGTGCTGGCGTCTGTTCATAATTAAGCTCACGAAAACGCAGTACGAAATCGCGGCTGCCCCATTTCAAAACCTAGTAAGGACTTAAAATGAAATTTTACAGGAGAGCGTATAAACGTAATATTGGTCAGCCTATGGAATGTATTGTTTGAATTGGTTAAAGTGACTTACTAGGTTTTAAATGGTCACTAGGGAGTGAAAGGTGCACTTACTAGGTATCGATGTTTAAATATATCTCCTTTTATGTAAGTTTAAAACGCTGGTGTTTTTGTATTTGGTAGAGACCTTCTAGGTTAGCAAGATTATGCAATAAAACGATTTTTATAAAAAGTCCCTACTAGGTTTTGAAATAAGAGCAGTGGTGGCCGAGTGGTTAAGGCCCGCGACTTACGAGTTGTAGGTCGTAAGTTCGCACCCACACAGGCGCTTTACTTTGTGTAAATTATTTTCATCACCACTGCTCTCAAATCGGTGAAGGAAAACACCGTGAGGAAACCGGCATGTCCTAGAACCAAAAATTCGAAGACATGTGACATCTGCCAACCCGCACTGGGCCCGCGTGGTGGATTACGGCCCACTCCCTCTCACTGAGAGGAGGCCTGTGTCCCAGCAGTGGGAACATTATAGGCTGATTATGTATGTTATGTAGGTTTTGAAATGGGACAGCCGATCGGTCTCCGTTGTTCTAAAAGTTTTCCTCTCAACGGTGGGGTTTAAACATTTTCGCGGTCTCCCTCTTACTATTGGCCTAGCCGTGCGTACCTTCTCTGAAGAGCCCTTGAACTAGTTTCACCCCTTATGCTCGGGTGAGCACCTTAACACTACACGCTTGTCTCGCTTTTAAGTAAAAGCTGACGAATTGATGTAAGAGACTAGACAAGATAATAAATAATGGACAATGGCTTTAAAGAAGGTTTTACATATGTATATTATATATGAAAAAAAAATACAAGCCGTGTGGCCTGAAGGGATTTCCCATCGGAGGTCGGAACTCCTGTAAGGCCACTTTTTGGTTGGTTTAAAGTAGCATAATGTACTTGATTAGTTTACCTACTACATATTTCAGAAACCTCTGGACTTGACACGTTCACTCTATCTGTTACCTACTTATAATTCTTACTCAGCACCTATAGGTACTAGAAATATTAAAAGTAAACAAAATAGGCACTGCCCTAGGTCGTCGTCTATTTGCTACCAAGAAAATACTCTGGACCTCGTATTTATATAGGTCCTGCAAAATTTAATTAATTTTTTCTGTTCGAAACTCCATTATGGACCGGAAATAATTGAGCGCGAAGAAAAGCGTAATTCCAACCCTTTGCAAATTGTGAACAATCATTGCAGTAGATAGAAGACCGGGTTTCCGTAATCAATAATGCAGATTTTCATCATGTTCATTTTCTTATTAACTTAGTTGTTAAAACTTTTTGTATCTATTTCTTTAGTTGTAGGTGGGGGGCGGCACATCCCATAACTTATCAACTAAAAACTTAAATAAAAAACCGGTCAAGAGCGCGTCGGATCGCGCACCGATTGTTCCGTATTGTGAAACGTGAAATGTTTTTCATCGGCGAGGCCTATATTCGTCAGAGAATTTTATCACTACGGTATAGAATATTGTAGTTTTAGGTCAGCGCCATCTCTTGACCGATAGCGGAGCTAATGTAATTTTTGTTGATTTCTGAAAAAGTGTGTTATTTAGAGACATCGTTTTATTTTCCTGTAAGTGGTTTTTTTTTACATTTTTCGTCAAAAGTCGAACACTATACTGCCAAAAAAAAAGAAAAATGTTTGAGAATGTGCCAACAGCGCTCTTTTATATAATACCCCACATGCCCTAGTAGCCCCACTTCGAATTTTTAAGATCACCTTTCAGTACGTCCTACCTGCAAAAAAAAAATAATAATTCCTAATTTGCAAAATAGTTGAGCAAACGTCATCTAAGACTATTCTAAATTTCAAATTGATAGCATTAGTCGTTCTTGAGATATCCAGCTGTGACAGACGGATAGACAGACTGAGTCTCACCATAAGGGTTCCTTTTTACCATTTTGGTACGGAACCCTGACAAGCCACCTAGTAACACCATCATCTTTTTAATCATGAGATCCAACAAACCACACGCTTATGAGCACTTTTTTTTTCAGCCCTCGGTTACATCTATGGGGAGTGGCACCCCTAATTACTTTTTCCATAATTTCACTACACCATTGTATAACGGTGCACAGAATACACCTTTTTCCCAATTTTCATCGTTAAATGGCTGTGAGTTAGGTATTCGCCGTCCGAATACTTAACTCACAGCCATTTAACGATGAACGGACGGAATGAAACGGACATGATGAACTGTAAAACGAAAAATTTCTTTGTTACGTATTATTTAATCGCAACGCAACACCTATGCGCCATTGTTGTGTTCGTGCTAACAACTTAAATTTCAACCGTCACTTAAATTCTTGTCTATAGTTTAGAGTTGTCCACACCATTCGTATTTGGTGACCGGTTGATATCGAACGTTTACAAGTAGCGAGCTTGTCTGCAATCCACAGTCAGTCATTATCACCAACAGTCTATAAAAAAAAAACACTCAACAAAGTACTTATTGGAGTTCAACGCAGTTAGGTAACCAAAGACCCTGAATCACAATTAACACAAGAACATTTACAATAAACTTTTAATAACACAAGATTAATTTGTAGTTTTCTTTTGACACAAGTTTTACAAATCAATAGGTGTTTTGTTGCTAGGTAACCAAATTGAAGTTCCAATTTTAATATTGTTGCGCGCCGCAAATAATGTTTGATACATGGCGACATTAGTTACCACTAGCGCCATCTAGTATCGGGTAGCAGAACTCCTCGGTACTAGGACCTTGACCCTACTTGACCTTTTTGTAAGTACTAGTAATTCCGAGAACTATCGACGTCGAGTCAGTCGGGACCGGTATGTACTCGGACGTTCTAGATGTTTATGTACTAGCTCTGCGGCACTATATAAGGCGGGCGCAAGCCGCGAGACACATAGTTTCGATTAAGCGATAAGAGCGATAACATCGAAGGCGATATTCGAGTGCGACTTAAGAGTGATCAGTAAGTGCAATTGTGTTCTTAATTAGTGTGTTTGAATTGTAATTAGTGTTGGTGAGTAAAGTGTCATTTTTTTGGTTAATAAATCGGCAGTTTTTATTGTCACGAACCCCAAGCTCGTAACAATTGGTGTCAGAAGCGAGGTTTAAAATGCCGATTTTACCCAAAGACGACATGGAGGGTATCCGTACCCGGAGTCAACGCCAGCAAGAGACGGATCAGAGGCGATTTGGTGGAGCAATGCCACAGGGGTCGGAAGGCCAGCTACCGACCACGGAGGCCGGCCCGTCCACAGCTGCTCCAGCATCACCAGCACCAGATTTTGCTGCTCTGATGATGATGCTGCAGGAGCAGGCTCGCCGACAGGAGGAGCAGGCCCGTCGACAGGAGGAACAGGCTCGTCGGTTGGAGGAACAGCTCCAGCGGGACAAGGAGGAGCAGGCCCGTCGACAGGAGGAACAGGCTCGTCGATTGGAAGAACAGCTCCAGCGGGACAAGGAGGAACAGGCTCGCCGACAGGAAGAACAGGCTCGTCGGTTGGAGGAACAGCTCCAGCGGGACAAGGAGGAACAGGCCCGCCAACAGGAGGAGCAGGCGCGCCGCCAGGAAGAGCAGATGCTCCTTATAAAGGACCTTCACGCTACCTTCGGGAAAGACATGAAGGAGGTGAAGGATAAGGTTGCTCAACATGACAACCGCCTGTCGGAAGCTGAAATCCGAATCGACCAAGTGAATAATCGGGTTGACAACGTGATGGCAGACGTGAAGGAAACCGTGATGGCTGACGTGAAGGAAACCGTGATAGCTGACGTGAAGGAAACCGTGATGGCTGACGTGAAGAAAACGCTGGATTACCTGAAACTGGGTGATGGAATCGCAGCTCCCGTAGCTACAACACCTTCGCTACGTGGATTCAAAGTGCCACCGTTCGACGGAACTTCTTCCTGGTCGGCCTACAAAATCCAGTTTGAGGCTGTCATGAAGGCGAACGGGTGGAATAAAAGTCAGGCCATGACTGCCCTCACCCTGGGTTTGCGCGACCAGGCCTTAACTGTTCTGGAAGCTCTCGGTAAGGAAGTGACTTACGAGCAGCTCCTTGAGGCATTGGAGGCTCGGTATGGCGACGCTCACCTGGAACACGTGTTTCGGGCGCAGCTCAAGGATCGCGTGCAACGCAGTAACGAAAACCTGCAGCAGTGGGCCCTTGAAGTGGAGAAGCTGGTTCGTAAAGCTTACCAGTCCGTACCTGCGCTTATTGATGGGAACCTGGTGCAGGCATTCATCGACGGCATCCGCGACCTTGAAGTTAGAGCTGCTGTGAGGCTCGGTCACCACGGGACGCTGAAGGACGCCTTGGCCCATGCATTGGAGGTGGAAGCGGTGCGGCAGGATCATCGTTCCCATCGCGTCAGGGAGGTTGCAGCGGCTACAGTTCGCGACCGCAATAAAGGATACAGCCCTAGGTGCTACGGCTGTGGGGAAAAGGGCCACCTTCGATCCAGTTGCCCTAAGCGAACTGCAGAAAGAGAAGACGGCCGATCTCCGGAGGGCAGTGCGGTTAACAGCACCGCCCAACACCAGCAGCAGGGAAACGAGTAATAGCCAGGACTGCGGGGCGGGTGCTGGCTGATGTTCAAGGAGCCCCAAGGATTTCGATCACACAAACCCGTGATGGGAATAGCCTAATCATCAAGGGCAAGGTCAACGGAACGCCGTGTAAGCTGACCATAGATACTGGAGCCTCTCGTACGGTCGTCAGTTCCCAACTTATAAGTCGGTTCCTTGGGGACTCCGCACACAACCGAGAACACATTAATTTGGTTACAGCCACCGGTCAGCGCATACCCGTCCATGGAGAGAAGAAGATAGAGTTGAAGCTAGGCAACAGAATCTACCTGCATAATGTCATCGTGGCCGATATAATGGACGATTGCATCCTGGGCCTTGACTTTATGAGGAAGAATTGTTGTGAGATTGACGTCAAGCAAGGTGTTTTGAAATGTGGACAAGAGGAACTTTTCGTGGAAGGGGCGTTACCAGGAAATGTGTACAGCCTTAAGAAGATTGTTCTTCCGCCGAGATCGGAAACGATTGTGCCGGTTAGTCTTCCTCGGAATCCTGGTCAAACTCATCGTTGTGTACTCGTGGAAAGGGTAGACAATGACCTTCCATGGAAAGTGGCACGAACTTTGGTCAGAGCCACCGACATCTCAGGGGTACGTGTGCTGAACCTTTGTGATCAGGAACACATTATAGAAAAAGGCACACTAGTTGGTACTTGCGAGGAAGTGGATTGGTTGCGTCGATGCCAATATCTATCGACTGGGACCCTCAGCAAGGACGCACCAACGAGAGTGACCACCCTTTTAGAAGACTGCCGCAGCGCTCTGTCCCAAAGTGAAATGGTCAAAGCAAAGAAGATGTTACTCAAGTACGCCGATGTTTTCTCGTCAAACGATGCTGATATCGGGAGGACTGGCTTAGTTCAACACAAAATCAACACAGGAGAAGAATTGCCTATCCGTCAGCGGCCAAGGAGATTGCCGGTAGCACGTGAAAAGGAAGTGGAAACCATGATTGAGGGAATGGTGAAGGATGGTGTGATTGAACCTTCATCTAGTCCATGGTGTTCACCTGTAGTACTGGTAAGAAAGAAGGACGGCAGCATGCGGTTTTGTGTTGACTATCGTCGTCTGAACGACATCACGAAGAAGGACAGCTATCCTTTGCCAAGAATTGATGACACGCTGGACATGCTTACTGGCGTAAAGTGGTTTAGCACGCTAGACCTGAAAAGTGGCTACTGGCAAGTGGAAATTGATCCCAAGGACAAGGAGAAGACTGCATTCTCGACAGGAAAGGGTCTGTGGCAATTTAAAGTGATGCCGTTTGGATTGTGCAATGCTCCGGCAACATTTGAAAGGTTGATGGAACTTGTACTTACCGGGCTAATTGGCGATGCCTGCCTGGTCTACTTGGATGACATTATCATCGTAGGCCGTACGTTTGAAGAACATCTTCAAAACCTGGAACGCGTGCTCATGAAGATCCAGAGTGCCAACCTCAAGTTAAGTCCGAAAAAGTGTTCGCTATTCAAACGACAAGTTAGTTTTTTGGGATATGTAGTGTCTGAAGAAGGTATCCGCACGGATCCAGAGAAAATTGCTGCTGTCAAGGACTGGCCAGTTCCAAAAGACAAGACGCAGGTCAGAGCGTTTCTGGGTTTGTGCTCCTATTATCGGCGATTTGTCAAGAACTTTGCAGACATAGCCAAACCCCTGCATAAGCTAACCGAGGAGAAGCGACATTTCTGCTGGGATAATAGTTGCGATATCGCATTCCAGGAGCTAAAGGACCGTCTGTGCAAAACACCTATTTTGGGGTACCCTGATGCAGGCAAGGAATTTATAGTTGACACAGACGCAAGTGACATAGGACTTGGCGGTGTGTTGTCCCAACGGAATGGTGACCAAGAGGTTGTGATAGCGTACTTCAGCAAGTCGTTGTCAAAGCCGGAAAGGAACTATTGTGTTACGAGACGGGAACTGCTTGCTGTGGTAAAGTCATTGCAGTATTTTAGCAAATATCTTCTGGGGCGGAAATTCCACTTACGAACTGACCATGCTGCACTGAAATGGCTATTGCAGTTCAAAAACCCAGAAGGACAAGTTGCGAGATGGATTGAACTACTGCAGGAATACGACTTCGTGGTCGAACATCGCAGCGGAAAATCTCATGGCAACGCAGATGCATTGTCAAGAAGACCTTGTCCTGAAGACTGCAAGCATTGTACTAGGCAGGAGAGTAAGGAAGTGGTACCTGTGAGGATGCTTAAGACAGACCTCAACAACGAGTGGAAGGAAAGCCTACAACGTGCACAGCAGGAAGATTCGGACATCAAGCCAATTCTGGAGTGGATGAAGGCCAGAGCTCCTAAGCCCAGGTGGAGTGACGTCTCAGCGATGAGTTCGGTCACAAAAAGCTATTGGGCCCAATGGGACAGCTTGGTGGTTCAGGATGGAGTCCTGTGCCGTAAATGGGAAAATGCTCGGGGAGACAGCTGTCATTTGCAAATGGTTGTCCCTAAAGCTCAAGTACCGGATGTTCTACAGCTGTACCATAATGGTTGTTCAGGAGGTCACCTGGGTGTAAAACGGACTCTACTGAAGATACGAGAACGGTTTTACTGGGTCCACTGTCGGGACGATGTCGAGGATTGGTGTCGCAAATGTACAAGTTGTGCAGCTGTAAAGGGACCTCAGACTCGTAGTAGGGGTGCATTGAAATTGTACAATGTTGGTGCACCATGGGAGAGGATAGCCCTTGACGTTGCGGGGCCGTTTCCGGAGAGTGAAAGTGGTAACAAGTATTTCATGGTTGTGATGGATTACTTCACGAAGTGGCCGGAAGTCTTCGCCATTCCAAATCAAGAAGCTTCGACAGTTGCGGATAAATTGGTTCATGAAGTCTTCTGTCGTTTTGGAGTACCTTTGGAGATTCACAGTGATCAAGGAAGGAATTTTGAGTCCCAAATATTCCAGGAAACTTGTCGAGTTATGGGTACTCATAAAACAAGAACTACTTCCTACCACCCACAATCGGATGGAATGGTGGAACGATTTAACCAGACACTGGAGAGGTACCTAGCAAAAGTTGTGGAAAATCGGCAACGAGATTGGGACAAGCACATACAACCGTTTTTGCTGTCATATCGAAGCGCTGTTCACGAAAGTACATCGGTGACGCCTGCTTTCGCAAACTTCGGAAGAGAACTACGGCTACCTGCAGACCTGATCACCGGAATACCACCTGATGCCCCACGCAGTGTAACTGATTATGCGAATGATTTGCGGAACAAAATGAATGACATTTATGAGCACGTCAGACAATCGGGCCAGCAAATGTCTGAAAAGATGAAAACCCGTTATGACCGCAAAATGAACAATAAAGGGTTCGACGAAGGTTCACTGGTGTGGTTGCACAATCCAGTCCGCAGCAAAGGGAAATCTCCTAAGCTTCAAGCTAAATGGGACGGACCGTACCGGATTGTGACAAAGATCAATGATGTAACCTACCGGATACAGAAAGGTGCAAGAGGTACTCCTAAGATCGTCCATGTGGATCGACTGGCGCGTTATTATGGGGCCAATAATGCTCGGGACGAGCATGTCTAAGGAGGGGGCAGTGTTGCGCGCCGCAAATAATGTTTGATACATGGCGACATTAGTTACCACTAGCGCCATCTAGTATCGGGTAGCAGAACTAGTACCTCGGTACTAGGACCTTGACCCTACTTGACCTTTTTGTAAGTACTAGTAATTCCGAGAACTATCGACGTCGAGTCAGTCGGGACCGGTATGTACTCGGACGTTCTAGATGTTTATGTACTAGCTCTGCGGCACTATATAAGGCGGGCGCAAGCCGCGAGACACATAGTTTCGATTAAGCGATAAGAGCGATAACATCGAAGGCGATATTCGAGTGCGACTTAAGAGTGATCAGTAAGTGCAATTGTGTTCTTAATTAGTGTGTTTGAATTGTAATTAGTGTTGGTGAGTAAAGTGTCATTTTTTTGGTTAATAAATCGGCAGTTTTTATTGTCACGAACCCCAAGCTCGTAACAATATCCTCTCAGACGTTAGTCCGCCTACCTGTGGAAACACCGCACGCGTCGGAGTAGTTGAATGGAGGCAGTGGTCATTGTTTTAACAATGACAATAATTATGTACACTTCGTGTACCGTTGACGTTTCGAGCACTTATGTACACTTGGTGTACACATGACGCTTGAGGGGTTAAAAGAACGAATTATTTAAAAAACGAACGAACGAAAACCTTCTGACGCAGTACGTGCAATATTGGCTATTGTAAAATCTTATTATTCAATATATTAGTTTTCTACTTAGGTATTTTCGGTAGTCAGATACGTTCAATACGGAATGGGCAATCCTGCTGGATAGCCATTCTTTTCACATCATATGGACGACTAGCTGCGCTCCGAGGTTTCAAGCTCGAGGTTTTTCCGCGTAAATGTCTATCCCGTGGGAATATCGGAATAAAAAGTAGCCTATATGTTAATCCAGGGTGTCAGCTACCTCCATACAAAATTTTTATCAAAATTGGTCCAACCGTTTGAGCGTGAAGAAGTAGCAAACATATAAACACACACACCCACACACGCACACACACTCACAAACTTTAGCCTTTATAATATTAGTGTTATACTGGCCACCTACAGTCAACATCGACGCGAGAGCATAAAAAATCATTTTTACACTGCGTTTTTTATTCCTTATTTAACTGTTGGAAATCGTGTGGTTATATAAAAGTTTATTTATATTTTTTGTCGATTTCAATACGCTGAAAAACAAACGCGGAACATGGCCGAAATACGAGTATTTGTGAATGAAAAGTTAGTTTTGGAGGATTCCTGGAACTAGTAAATATTTGATGCCATTCGCACGTCGTTTTAGCCCACAGAAACTGCGAGGCACATCAATTCACAATAGAGTGTTGATTGTCCTACTCTTCTATTTATTGCGACAATCCAGCAGTCGTTTTGAACAGCCACTCGAAACGACTCTAAAGAAATCTTTCGACGAAATAGCTGAAGTTGGTAAAGTGGATTTTATATCTGAAATACTGAACATTCGTCGCGTGTGAGAATGCGTGTGAGTGAACCGATGAGCCAATGGAGAAGAGGATGCTTCGATGCTTGATGATGTTTCGATTACCGCATTTTGGGACAAACATTTGGGTTAGACAGAATTGTAAGATCGATTGATTCAAATTTCCGAGTTGTAAGGGAATTATATAATTATTTTTTAAAGTTCCAGATTCATTGTTAATGATATGACGACAGCAATAGACTCCATAGCAGCTTCAGCGAAAAAAAATACAAAATTGTAGGTATAAAAATTAAGCAATATACGAGTAGGTATCAGGATGCAAAATATTGTTGAGACCAACACTTATTTACTATATTTAATAGGGATGTATTTAATAGCACTTTAAATTTGATGAAAACAGCTATAAAATTGTATATCATCACTTTAAAATAATACATCTATAATTTAATATTATCACTTTAATAAACATGAACCAAATTTACAAAATAAATATACTTTCATAAACAACATAATTAATATACAAAGCTAAACATTTTAAAGTGCGAAACATTATATTTAAATTGCGTTTATATGTTCCCCATATTAAAATGTGCTTGTAATCAATATCATTCACTACTTACGCCTACTTACAGTGCGTGCCACGTAAGAAGAGACTTGACACACCACGTGGTCTGACATGCGCAGAACACGATTTTAGGTATCTTTAGCGGTATGAGGTCTAAGTGCGGGACGGGACCGGACGTCATAGGGGTGGCGGAAAGAGGCGGGGGAGGCGGGGTCAAGTCTCTTCTTACGTGGCACGCACTACAGTGCGTGCCACGTAAGAAGAGACTTGCCCTGCCACGCTAATCAATTAATATATACCTACCTAGGTAAAGGTGTTGGTATTCTAATTCGCTCGCTCTTGCATCCTATGTCGACGGAGCCCCTCTTAGCGGAGCTCCTATTTCTGTGTAAAGGGTTTAAAGTAACATAACCAAATCTAACCTCGGGGTGCCCTTCGCTCGCTCTTGCGTCCTACGTCGCCTTTTGCTCTGCACCCGAACGCAACCGATGTCAACCGAAGTAAACACAACTATAAACGTCACCAATCAGATTAAAGTATAACAAAATATAAATTAATCAGTCTTATAGCTAGTACATCGTATTATTAATTGTATTAGTAATTAAACTAGCTAATCTAACTGAACTAAAAAACTAGATTATTCAATAAATTTTAAAGCTATGCACATTTATAGTGGAAAAAAACCATTATTTTATAGTTCATTCAATTAATTTTAAAGCTAAACGTTTTAAAGTGTGAAACATTATTTTTAAAGTGCGTTTATAAATTCCCCTATTTAATAACTGCGCCAAGTCATCATAAAAGGGCAGAAAGCCAATCCATCAATTTATTATGAAGCGACAACCCATTTCCTTTAAGCGACCGTCAATAAGTTAAAGATTCCTCATAATATTCTATCTTACACCACAAATTTCTAGTGAAGGTAAAAATCTGGAGATAAGGTTAATCAAACCAAGGTCAGGGTCAAGGTTTGTCGGTATGTAAAGAAAAAAAAATCTTCGCTGATTCCAAAACCATTTCGAGCTTTTAGGTTTCTTAACCCTATTTTTCTAATTTGAGCGCTTTAAATTATTAGATGGAGTTTATTTTACCATAAACAAATAATACCACTTGACTTTCATTTTTCCTCCAAATGACGTCAAAGGTAAGCAGATTGGGAATACTTTCGGTGCCTCATAACATCCTATGAAAAAAAAATTCAAGTCATATAATGTCAACATAGGGATGACCATAATAATAATAATAATGCAGTTATGCGAAAATTTCGGCCTTCGAATCGATTAAAATCAAACGTTGAAAATCAATTCACACAAAAATATAATGCCCGAGTTCTGAATGATCGTTAATCAATATATTGATAGCTTTAAAAATGCATTACCTTTAACCACTCACGTGTCCCTCTCCCCGCGAATACAGTTTTGAAGCCAATGTAGGTTTATGTGAAATTAAATATTTTGATTTTGAAAGAAATCACTCACAGTCGTGCACCTCTAGGTACAGACGCCAGCACATCAAGCTACCAGAAACTGTCAAATTTTCCCAATCAACTTTGAACCTTATGTTTTAGTGATAAAGTTGAAAATATATTAAAGAAATTTGACAGATTGTAGTAGCTTGATGTGCTGGCGTCTGTACATAGTCGATACCTAGATACTATCCGTCTTCACTCGGCAACAGTACCTACTAAACTCGCATATCTAACAACTAGTAAGAACATATTAATAATGTACAAAATTAGTAAATATACAAAATTTAGGAATTTTTTTTGTGTTATACGTGGAAAATATATCTAACTACTATAATAACTCTTCAGCCTACTTATGGAGTAGAATTTAGAAAATTTATATAAAATTAATGAGTGCTTGGAAAACAAAAAAAAAAAAACCTGAAAAAAACTTTACACAACTTTACGTAAATTCGCTAAAAATAATTCGCAAAGTACAAATAATTCACAAAAGCTAAATATTTTTCCATGCATCCTAATCATTCGCGTTTTATCTTGGAATTATTTCTGTAGAAAACCCAGCTATTTTTTTTTTAAGTAGAAAAGCGAAGTCCTTGCTGGCTTCTTAAAATAGTTTGTAGAAATAGTTAGTTTGTAGGTTTTTTTTTATATTCCGCAAAATACAACCTTAAGCGACCGTTCACACGTCACTGTCCTTACAGTAAAAAGTTAGGATCCCTCGACATCAACCCACTGTCCATTCGGTTAAATCAAATCATATGGAACTGTCAGGTGTTCTTGAATTATACAGTAAACGCTGTCTGTTCACACTGTTTAATTCTCATAGATAACGCATCTAATAGAGCGTATAAGTTGAATAGTGTGGTATCAATAAACTGTGTATAATAAGGATACAGGTGGGGGAAGGGACCTCGAACCCGCTGACCTCATTCGAGACACTGTACCCATGTGGGTTCGGGTGTTATAAAGAAGGGAATATAGGTAACTATATATGTACATGTGCCGCGGCGTTCTCCATTTATATCTCTAAACGACAAAGGTCTAAGATTAGCTGGGACAGCTTTATAAAAAAACTAGCTACCGACCGCGACTTCGTCCGCGTGAAATTTCACCCTCCCCCATTCACCCACATAAGGGTAGAATTACGAAAAACCCTTTCTTAGTGGATACTTACTCTTCACAAAGAACACACCCTCTAAATTTTATGCCACTAGGACCGGCGGTTTAAGCTTAGTGCGTTGATATAGCAGTCAGTCAGGACTTTGAATTTTATATTATAGATAATAGATAAGACATTTTTTACAATAAATGAGATCTCAATTTCAAGAAGTAAACATAAAGATTTGTCCTACGTAAATT
This sequence comes from Luperina nickerlii, assembly GCA_963855955.1. Lineage (NCBI taxonomy): Eukaryota > Metazoa > Arthropoda > Insecta > Lepidoptera > Noctuidae > Luperina > Luperina nickerlii. Next base: position 10,235,015 of record OY979662.1, read on the forward strand.
ACTTTATCAAGAAACGCACAACATACTTGTTTCGATTACATAAGTAAGGAAGGTAATCACTTACCGCAGAGGAGTAAAATAAAAATCAAACGAAACTGGACGGTAAAAGATAAAACCAAGGAATTTTAGTGTTCTGTGCCTTTTCTGCAGACTTCTTGATGAACACTTATTTTATGCTGAGCAGTTGTATATAACCATAGATACCTATATTGCTTACTAAACTTACTAAATGAAAGTGTAATGTAAAGTTTCTCAAATATACATAAGTCGAATATATTCCAAATATTGTCTAAAAACCTTTTTCGTCTTATGAAAAAGTTCGCTCGTTGGTAATAACCTAATATACAATTTCTAATAATTAATTAAACGATACATGATATTTTCCTTTCTGGAATATTCTTGACCAATTACATAAAAAGAGCGGCACTCATTTTTAATAGACGGGTGGGACTGGGTCATTGATCCACAATTCCCATCTTCCCGAAAAAAATGTCGACTGCCTTCTTTTCTGCCCTTTAGCAAAAAATTTGAAAAGAAAATTGTTTCAGGTGCCCGTTTGCCCGTTTAGTCATTCAGTTTAATTAGTCATTTGACTTTAGTAATTAATTTTATTAAAGTGTTTGTAAACGTGCGCCGGTTGACAATAAATTCATTTTAAGATAAATTATTTTACGGCATTATGACTGGGGTATTCCTGACGAGTCGTGTGTAAATAGCTCTAGGGCTCAAGACAAAAGGGTTCTTTAGTTCAGAAATAGTTAGCGACTCGCGTCTGGAGGGTTGATCAACGCTTCACTTTGATGATTGTGTTATAAATAAAATATACAGTGGCTTCCAAAAGTTGGTTAATATTTTTCCACTTTACGCTTTCACACATCACATTATGATTTAAAAGTTCAGTGATCCAAATGTTTGAACCGTTATGTAAAACGTTTTTATTGACTAATTCAAAACTACCTTTGACTTATCATATAAATAATCAAGTAATCCCTTAAGAGCGTTTACGACGTTTATTTCATACAAACTTTCAATCCCTTGTTTTTCGAAATGTATGAACTGATTTTAAAGAAACTTCATACGCATAAGCAGGATACAAAGGTCTAAAAAGTTACTAACGACGAACATTTTCATTTTGTACACAAAAGGTATCGATTTCCATACAATTCAATTTTCTTTCGGCTGATAGCAAAGATTTTCATTCTCAATTCATACAATAAATGATTTTATTATTGTAAGTAGGTTTGTACAAACACTTTTACACGTTAATCATGTTTTTTTTAAACTAGATGAGGTCGGCGTTTCCTATCTGACTACTCTGAGAAGAAAGGCCGAAACAAATTCAGAGGTCACAGTCTCTTTTAAAGTCCAGAAATAATCTTTGCCAGGTTATATGAAGACAATGTAGATCGATGTCTGAGATAGTCATAACACAAATTTCCATTGCTACCTGCGTAATCTTTACGCTAATCTATCTGTTTCATAATACTTTAATCAAAACGACGTTGTTCTTAGCTTATTGAAATATCTCGGGAGGTATTCAGTAATAAATCATAATCACGATTCATTTCAATGCTTACGCAGCTCAAACGAGAGTTAGTCAGAAATGACCTGGGAAAGGGGCAATGGAAAGACCGTTCTAAGGATTTCAACAATACGTTTGTTAATCCTTATATTTATCTATATATTGGAAGGCGTGCTAAGTAGAGTACGTGAGACGTGTGATTCTATTAGCTTTGTGTGGGACAAGGCTAATAAAGTAGTGCAGTCACTATGCGAACGTAAGGATTTCGGTCTTAGAATGAGAAAGACGATAGTGTTGAAGTGGGATCGATTTGTTTTTGCTATAATCCAACACGCCCCCTCAAAAATAAATCCTTTTCTTTTAAATTACGCTAAAGGATATCAAACATCTTTATACAATTACAAAATCACACACCTCCAATTTATCTCTCTCTCTCTCTGGGAATACAACCATCATGGTCCAAAATTTGTTGCGCAGGATTAGGGGAACCCAGAAAAACCTTATCAATCAATTTATCCATTATAACTGGATACTTTTAATGTTATTCATCATTCAAAAAAAATGCCGCAAATAAACGTACTTTCGTTCTTTCTTTCTTTACATATTATAACCAAGCTCTTATAATTAACATATCCTTATAATTTTATTTATCCACGTTGAACATAATTACCTATACAACGTGCCAACGTTTCCAATGATAAATCTAGTTGTTTTTATTTGTTTTAGAAACAATGTTTTATGGATCTGCACTGTTTTGTTTGCAAAAAAATATCAGAAAAACGGAAATCAGTCTTTAAGCTGTAGGTAGGTAGATATTTCATGGAGTTATGAAAGTAGGGAAGGATAAGTAAGGTACATGATATTGATTCAACACCTCTGACCGAACACGTTGCACGCATTAAGGCTCCTGATAACAGGCGCGACGCGCGGCCCTAATCGCGCGCGACACAAAGGCACCGCTCGTTGCGCGACTTGCGGTGCTTTTGTGCCGCACGCGATGTTATCGCGTGTCGCGCCTGTTTGAAGGAGCCTTTACTCAAGTCACTGACTCGGGAAAATGAGTGCTGTGGAATACGAACAAATTGAAACGCTGTTGTATTCATACAATACAATGTCAATCGAAAAAGTTTTAACTCTTTTGAGTCCGACAGAGATGCATCCAACAGAACTTAAAAAAACTTTCGCCATGTACAAATGGTGGACAGCTCCGAAAACATGACACGTATTTGCCAATAGCGAAGCGCACAACAAAGGGGTATGGACACGCGAAAAACGTGCGTAGATATTTCATCAAATTGGAGACAAACCCCATTGGGACACATCAATAAAATGCGTCAATTTAGTTTCCATTGTCCCGCTCCGTTACGACCTGGGTCTCGTCTGAAAGCGAAGCCTCACTAAAAAATAGTTGGCGGGGCAGTTTGCAAGCCGCCTCACGCCGCCTCACGCCGCCTCACGACGTCCGTCCGACTTGAAGGCATTTAACTCGCCACCGCCTGTTACAACTCTCATTCAATTACAACCACCGAATAGTACTGTATAATTTGACAGCTGAAGTGGATTTTGCTTTGAATTGAACATTTCCCAGTTACATTCACAATACAATATTCAAGAGTTAATTTGTAGCAGACTTGAGCGTACTATGTTTATCTTATAAATTTGTTTCATTTGCTGAACTTTAGATAGATAGACAGAATACTCTTTATTATGTACACCATATAAATTACAGACATAAATATAGAAACTGTACAAAGGGTGACACAATGGGCGGTCATATCGCTAAGAGCGATCTTTTAAAGACAACCTTAGGATGGATTTAAAAAGGAGAAGGACAGACAAATACTATAGGTAGTCCGTAGTGTACCATTTACATAATACAACGAATACATACATAAAGTATTTTATACTAATCTAAATAAATATATACACATACATATAAATATATGCATATAATAATAAACATGGAACAGGAGCAAAGAAAATATAATGATGATGTTTAAGAAGAGAGGAAGTGCTTTTTTACCATAATTTTAAACGTGGACAAAGATTGAGCACGCTTTACCGACACGGGCCAGTCATTCCATAACCGTACTGCTTGAACAGTAAAAGATTTGTCATAAAAACTGGTGGAATGCATCGGCATCTCTAGTCTCAGGTTTAGCTACGAACAAATTGGGGCATTGGTATACCTATCATTAATGATCGGTAACTACCTGGCCAAGCTCGCAGACTGGAAAATGTGGGGTATGTAGTTAACGTCTCTATAAACTTTCAACAATATTATGTCTCTGTTATTCTTAGCGTGTCGATAGCAATCTCGGCCCAGACTGGCACACCTTTTATAAGGATATAATGTCTATTATCTCCTTATAAAGGGTGTGCCAGGGAAAGTGAGTGCAGGTCAACGGTATTCTCCTCACAATATTTGTTTTAAAATATTATCATCGAAGGTACATAGACTGATCGCTGTTATAGCTTCTGCCCGCGACTTCGTTCGCATGGAAGTCATAAAATACCACTGCAATATATTAAAATAATAGTCACATTTTCCGCCAAGAAAACTAATTAAAAAATAAATTGAAACAACGGAACTAATAACTAATAACATTATTAGTTATGACTTTTTTTCATTTTGTTCGGCTCCTAAGGGTCGTAGCGTGATGTTAAAAAGCGTAGCCCTTTCTCACGACTTGGGCTATAAAATGAAAAACTATTTTTTCAAATCTGACTGGTAGTTCCAGAGATTATCACGTTCACACGAACAAAAAAACAAACTCTTCTGCTTTATTATTAGTTTAGCTATAGATAAAACCGCGATAAAATCTGCAATAACTAAACTACAAACCTCAGAATACTAGACTTGAACCGAACTTAGTGGAATTAGAACTATTGGCATAGTGCCCGAGGATGTTCACTGTTAGTGATAAGTTACTACTGATTCTACAAACACCTTTAATGTATACCTGAACAATATCTAACTTCAACTTCTTTGTGGCTAACTAATAACAGACACACGGGTGGATTGATCAGGTTAAGCTACGTTTGCCGCAGTTGATCCGTATATGGATGACCATCTTTACATATCAAGACCTCTCCGTGCCTCGGAAAGCACGCTTAGCCGTTGGTGCCGGCTGTCATTCGTGGATCTTTGACAGTCGTTACGGGTCGCCCAAAAGTCTGACAACCAGTCTTACTAATGGATATCGAAATACCCACTAACTGGGTTATAGTGGTTAGAAAGGCATTCCAGCAGTCCATGTAAAATACTGGTACTCAGCTGCTTCCGGTTAGACTGGAAGCTGACCCCGACATATTTGGGAAAAAGCTAAGTATATGATGATTATGAATGCCTCACTTGAGGGGCTTACAAGACCTAAACACAAAAAACGCAAGTTTTAGAAACAATAAAAGTATATGATAGACTACAGTAAACAAAATCAGAAAATATATGATGTTCTTCAGGATATATGCTAGATAGATAGTGTGTTGAATACATAATACAACTAATTTGATACGAAAGAAAAAAATCATGAAGATACCTCAAAAAACTTTCTTTTTATAATAAAAGCATACAAATAGACATACAATCATTCTGATTTTTTGTCAGATTGTTCTACAAGCAACATATTAAAATACTAGTGTTTTAATTTTTTAGTCAAACAATTGATTTATTGTAATTAAATAATTGCTTCATATTTTGCAATAAATTACCAGCGTTGTGTCATCGCGCTTCTCTTTCTTTTCTATGTCGTCCGACAGTGACCGCGCTTTGGGTCATGTAAGCCCCTTAAACTGAAAACTTGAGAGTTATCGGTCGTTATAGTGTTGAACTTGAGAGTTCGTGTGCGCTGTTTACATTTTGTTTGTGGACAAGATGCTGATAAGATGAATACACTAGGTGCTGATTATTAGTTCATAATAGTACATTATGATATAAGTGCGGTAAGTTGAAAATTACAGCCGAGGCGATATTGCTTGCCCGAGCCGTAAGCGAGGGCTAAAAGAAAGCAGAGGCTGTAATTTTCAAAGCGCACGTATGTCATACGACGTTTTATAACATATTTGCGAGGAAATAAATAAAACTCGGACTGAACTTGCATATTTGCTTGTTTTCCATATGATGAAATTTTGATACGCTTGTAAGTATCTATCGGTCGATTTTTCGGGCGAGGCTTAGAGTAGCCTTTTTCGCTGCCTCTGAGACTTCTGGCGGTGTGGAATTAATAAATTCATCATTACTTGACGACATTTTCAAATAAAAAAAGTACAGCGAAAAGAAAAAGCGCGCGGAATAATTTTTACTTCGCGCGCGTTCGCGCTTTTTTTTTCAGGCATAGGCACAAAACAGCCAGCATTATTAATAAAGTAAATTATTTTTTTTTTTTGTTACAGATATTAATGGTTGTAATTTATTGTGAAAATTAATTAAATTAAAGAATTAAATGTTTATTTATTATATTTTATCTCCCAAAGTTAATTTTATTCATAAAATGTTGACATCTTTTCTGAAATAAAAACTCTTTGCTAAGATTTAAAAAAGTACCGTTCGTTTTGACGGAGCATCTTGATAAACCGTGCGATTTACTTTACATTACCGCACAAGTGCGTAATGAGATACATTACGATATTGAAATTGGTGAAATAAGAGACCCTTTACGAGCAAATATGTTATAAAATAGTTTTTATGTTTACGAAACAAACGAACAACGAGCAAGTAAAATATGATAAAAAATTTATCAAGGACGGGCCGTCAGTAACTTCCCTTTATGTTCGATGAAGCTGCAAGAAGTTAAGAAGTAAAATATTTGTAATGGACACAATAGCCTGGCTATGAGTTCCGTGGTAAGCGGTTCGAAGTATTTAGATGTTTACTGTTGGAACTTCCAGCCCGATTGTTTGTTGTTTATTATGCTACTCCTAGCTAAATATTACTTTAGTTCCCGTTTTGAGGAGTTTATATTCGCTTATCCTTTTGAAACTTTAGTTATCCTATGAATACATAGATTGAATGATGCCAATTATTTTCAAGAAACAAGTTACTGTGTTTCGTAAAAATAATTGGCACCGTTCAATCTATTCCGTAAAGGCTCCCAAACAGACACGACGCGCGACGCGAATCGCGGGCGACACAACGGCACCGCAAGTCGCGCAACGAGCGGTGCCGTTGTGTCGCGCGCGATTTTATTGTGTGTCGCGCCTGTTTGAAGCCTTAATTGTGTGACAGGTAGCCAACCCGTTAATCATCCGAGTCCCATACTTTGCTCTTTATCAGTCAATCCTAATGTATTGTATGTATCATACTGGAGCGGTGCAAAGACCATACTTAAGCCTCTGGAAGTCGGACACGGAGCCATTCTAAAAGTATCTTCGTTCAGACCGATACTCTCTCTAACTATCGAAGTCTACCAATGCTTAGCATACTGAATGTAAGTCAACAATATATATTTTACAAATAAGTAGTACATACTTCTGCAATCCACCTTTAAATCTTCAAACGCCGCGCCGCAAAGACCTAATCTGCTGAATTCCTTCAATACGCACAGCTTTTATAAAATCTTCGCCCTTTTCCTTGACCCATCACTTTATAATAAAATGAACCCAACAATTGTGATACGACTTTTAAGTTTAGGTACTCCTTCTTTCTAAACCCAAACTCTGTAAAACCAATGAATTCCTAATGAATTAATCACATAAGTACATGCATCACGCACTAAATAAATTAACGAAACACTAACAAAATACTCACCACACAAACAGATCTACTGAACATTTTTAATTTTTATAATACATAGTATTGTCCGGACTACTAGATTTAAAGTATTTTTTATTGTTACTCTTTGTTGTTTAATAACTTTAAATTATCGCTCATTATATGTATAATTGCTGTAGTGAACAAATAATAACACGTGCAACCAACGAACGGTAAGCCAACCGTGTATGCTGTAAGCGTATAAGTCAACCGTTTATGATGGGGATCGGAACAGCCGGTCGATTCTGTAAAAATCTCACCGTGAAAACTTAGGTGCTGTGAGTTTGTTTTTGCTAGGAATTGACTTTATTGACAGCTCACTCCACGCTCACTTCACCTATGTTTTCACGGTGAGATGGTTACAGAATCGCACTGCTGATTCTTCTAACCAATAGGTTATTTCGTAACCTACTCGTATCTAGAAGAACAGCATCCTTATTGAGTACCTAACACACTATAAATCTCAATTTGAATCATTTTGAAGGATCTTGCTAATCAATTGCTTCATGTGTTTGAAAAAATTGTCTGTTCAACAACATAAATAACGCAATGAATGTAGTTGAACTGTCAAAATGAAAGCCATTTAGTGTTGCCCAAAATCGGTCTTGGTCTTGCAGTCTTGGTCTTGTTCTTGCATTTTTGCAAGACCAAGACCAAGACCAAGACCGACTTATTTTAGCAAGACCAAGACCAAGACTGAACCCTGCAAGACTTGAGCAAGAACAAGACTAAGCCTGCAAGACTCTTGCGTCTCGCAGTTAAGTCAAACTGAGATTTGGGCGTTATAGTAGGTATTTGGTTTCAATCCCGATTATGCGAAAATGGATGTATTTTTTTTATGAAACAGTAAATTATATTGTTGAATTGCATTCAGAACTAAAATTATTGTTGATAATAAAAAAATATCGAAAAATTACGTGACTATCAAACTATCAATACACTTCTGCACTTTTTTTTAATCTTCTTTACTTAAGGCGAAAGCGGTATTAGGTAGCCCGCGAAATTCACTGACCAGCAAATTGCAAAAAACGTAAGAAAATTTTAATTTCGCGGGCTACCTTAGCGCTTCCCCCTTAAATCGATGAAGTTTTAGAAAAATAATTATCCCCTCATCATTATGAGGGGATAATTATTTTTGATGAATTGAATGACCCATTTACTACTTTTATTTTAGATTCGTTATCTAAAATAAAAGTAGTAAATGGGTCATTCAATTATGTAGATGATTAAAATGCCTCATGTGACGCGTCTGTTAGATTCATTGGGATTCATGGCCGACTCGACACCGCGCGGGGATTCCCGCAATCTTCCGCATTTTTTGTCAGGTTCAAGCATTTATGCACTTTATTGTAATAATTTTAAAGTTTATTTTCAAGTGCGTTAATAATACGAGGAGACCGCTTGGCGCTGCGGTCCCTTTGTGGCGGCATTTGAAAGTGAATAGCGTAGGTACGAAGACAGTGTTGACCTCGCAAATGAACTTTAGCGATACAGCTGATCAGGTAGCCCTTTCGAGTTTTATTTACATTGCTATTTTAAGTGAAACAAGTGAATTTACAATTTTTTTATTAAAAATCTCATTGGGTCAGATAGAAATAATGATTTTATACAGTTTAGAGTAAAAAAATTGCAGAAAAAAACGTAAAAATTAAGAAAAAGCCGACGAAAAATTTCAACGCCCCTGCGTTGGGTCCAGAATCATGTACAGACGCCAGCACATCAAGCTACCCGAAACTGTCAAATTTTCCCAATCAATTTTGAACCTTATGCTTTAGCGATAAAGTTGAAAATCTATTAAAGAAATTTGACAGATTGTAGTAGGTTGATGTGCTGGCGTCTGTACCTACTGAATCCATGGTAAGCGGTTGCGCGTCGATGTCCCTGCCACCCTGAGCAATAGGCTAATAGGTATTTGAATGTAGTCTAGTCTAAGTAGTAGAGTCTCGCAAGACTTGCGAGACTCTTGCTGCAAGACCAAGACCAAGACCAAGACTGAGAGCGCAATACCAAGACCAAGACCAAGACCAGGTGTATTGACGCAAGACCAAGACCAAGACTGGCTAAGGTCTTGTCTTGGTCTTGCATTTGGGCAACACTAAAGCCATTGCTACTGTTAGCGCGTTAAGGCTCGTACACACAGGCGCGACGCGACACGCGACACAAAGGCACCGCAAGTCGCGCAACGAGCGGTGCCTTTGTGTCGCGCGCGATTATATCGCGTGTCGCGCCTGTTTGCAGGAGCCTTTACGCAAGTTCCCCGCAGTACGGTACGCACTTTATGCCCGTGTTCTTATAAAATACCTTTCTTTGTAATCTAGTCCTACTTGGAACAATAAACCTTTGTTATATTATTACCTATTATATTAATATTTTTAACTTATTATTACCTACATAAATTTATTTATTATTCACATTTAAGATTAATCAAAAGTAAATACAAACTATTTACACTAGATATTAAATTAAATGGCTAACTAACTTAGTATACAAATAAATACAAAAACAAAGGACACTTAGTCGTCGAAGTACTCGTCCGCATCGCTGTCATCCGGAAACGTGCCCAGAACACTGGCAGCATTGCCACATTGAATGGCAATGCTAATTCTTTGGCCAAAGAACGACCCAGCTCTTTGGTCACGTGAAGTGTCGACCAGCCGGCGAGAAATTTCCTTAAAACGGAGACGCGCACTCGGACTTCATGATCCGAGCGTTTCGACCCCAAACGGCTCAAAGCTGTAGTTACCCATAAGGTTACAGTATTTGCGCCGCTTGAGGGTCTCAGCAGCCGCAGCTGCGACGCCAGCACAGCCCGCCGTGCTAGGAACATGAGATGGCGCAAGGGTATCGACACACGTTGCGTCCCACACCAGAGGCCTACCCACTTTCCAAGGCAACAACGTCATGCCGTCTGGTCTCTTCCCATCGTGATGTACCAAGCCGTTTGGTTGTAACACTGCTGGTACGCCGGCGGTGACAAGGGCTCGATGAATAATATTGTTGATGCTGGCGTGCCGTGCTATGAAACCTGCGCTCTGCAGCAGGACAGACCATGGTGTCCGAGACTGTTGACAGCTTCACCGCAGTGACATCGATGCGGAGCAATACAAGGTGCGCCCAAGCGGAGACACGTAGCGAGCCGAAACGATGAGTCATCCATCATTGTGCCTATGGTGGATGATGGGAGCGCCTGAAGCCACAAGCCTGACTCCCATTCTCCCACAGCCAGCAGACAGGCACGCTCAACAATATTACGTGACGTGTTTACAAAGGTATTCCGTATAATACTGCAGAGCGGCACGTCCCACCGTCGCTGAGAAGACGGGTTATCGGGCAAAACCGTATTGGGACAAGCCATTTTCCAAGCGTTCAACGCATCAAACACGGTACTTCAAAATCGACCAGTGAGGAAGATAAAATGTTCCTGGTTAATTTATCGGTACTGTGGACCGAGGAGAGGAAGGCCGGTAAACTTATACTTGAAGTTTAGCGGACACCGAGACCGCCCAAGCGAATGGGTAGTGTGGCTTGCTGACACGCACGGTCGTCCAGGGTCACATTTAGGATGGAAGTTAGTGTGTTTCTAATAATTTGGTCTACTTTTTCTAAAACTTGTGGTGGATGTTTCCATAGATGAGAGAAGCGAAGGCTAAACCGAATGAGTGTGAAATTATATTAATTAATTCAAAATGACAATTTTATTGTCTTGTTAACTTGCAACAGTTATTGCTCTAAAGTGACAGACTTTTTGATCTCGCTGAAATTAATAGAAAACTCATAGAAATCAAAGGAAATCATAATGCTGTTTTTAAGTTAGCCAAATAAATTAGATGGCAACAGAAGCGACTATACATTAATTAAAACGTCGGGTCAAAGTGCCCGAAAAATTTCTAATGCCTTGTTTACCGTTTATTACCTATGAGAGTTAGAGCCTCCGTAAATCCTAATTTTATTGAGCAAAAATAAATTTCAATCAGTATCCCACTATCTTTTGTGCCGCTCTTGAGTATCGTAACATTTTTTGTCATTACTCCGAAACTCGGGTAAAAAGGTCCGGGGTTAGTAAGGATAAACTAATTAGAGTACATCGTGGTACCTACATTACGCGCCGGGCTTAGGGGCGTAAAGCTCCCCTTTAGTTAACGTTTTTATTGCTTTTTTAACCCAAAAAAAGACACGGGCGCATCTGACTGGCTTGTTTTAGATAAGATAAACAGACGTAGGGACCTAGTTATATTAATATTCTCAATATCGTTAAAATGACTAAACTTGCATGTCTGTTAACAATTAACCCTTAAGGTATTCCTGGTAAAATATTTAGACGGAGCTTGGAGAGGAATTAGGAGGAAAAACATTCAGCAATTACGTAAATATCTCAAGCTTGGTTCTTCCTCATTTGTACAGGTCCTAAGATTCTGCTCTGGTTACATGGCAAGTCATTGCTGTAGATACCTGGAATACCATAAGCTCATATAGGGTTCTGTTATTCTGGTGTATCACCATTCCCGAGCGAGTCACGCGAGGCCGACCCTAACGGTATGACTTGACAATACATCAAGATTTCTGTATTATTTGTAAGTTTAATATTAATGTTTTACTAAAACATATGCCTTCCGGAATAGATTCATGATGGTAAAAACCACATCAACATCCGATGCGTAGTTTAGAAGAAAAACGCGGTAACCCGGACAGACAGTAGACACGAAAAGTGACTTTGTTTTATACCATTTATTTAGATTAAAGTTATAGATTACCCATGTGCGGACAGTTGTTGTCCAGAAGCCGCGACTTATGAGATGTAGGTCGTATGTTTGAACCCAACTAGGCACATTACTTAAATTATTTCACCACTACTGCACGAAGGATAACATCGCAAGGAACTCGGCCATATATTAGAACTTGTAAATTATTTTAATTAACTTTAACATAACTTATGACCTACTCTAAACTAATAAGTTTAGATGAATATATGGATGCTATCTTTTCTGACAAACACAAAAACTTCAGCTTTATAATTTAAAATCTGAAGAGTTTGTTTTTTTTTGTTTATTTGATTTTTGAACAGTGCTTATATCTGGAACTACCAGTCGGATTTGAAAAATCTTTTTGGGCTAAGGCGATAGGCTATTTATAACACGCTAGGACCCTCAGCAAAATGAAAAAAGTCAAAAAGTACTCTTAGCAAAAACGATGTAATAGCGCGGGCATGCGGTGCGATGCGACAAACTAGATCGGGGAAACAAGTTTCACGCGGACGAAGTCGCTGGCAGAAGCTAGTATAAGTATAAAATCTACAAAAGAGATACCACGAACTGGAGAAAATACAATTGTCAGAATACTTAGAGGAAGTATTTACATTGCAGAATTTACATATTTAACGTTTGTTTCACGGCTGAGCAGATATAAGAAACAAGAAGCTGAGACACGCAGAACCTTTTCGTCACTTTCCCGACATCGTTTGTGCTCGGTGAGGGAAAAACATTCGAATTTCCGAAACAGTTGGCAGAGAAAGGCAGGGGAACAAACAAACAGACGATTGATTTTTATTGGTATTTTTGGTTGAAAATGGAGCTTCAATTTGTACATTCTACTGCATACACAATCAAATTCGGACTTTTTATTTGCATATAAATGAATTCGAGATCGACGATTGCGACGTCGTTACCGGGTCCTTTAATAGTTATATAGCATAGTTATATAGCATAGTTGTATAGTTGTGTAGCTTATATCGTCCATACCCATGCTTTGCAGGTATTCCAAATAGGAATTTACAGTAACCTTAAATCGTTCCTAAACCTTTAAAGCTCCTTCAAACAGGCGCGACACGCGATAAAATCGCGCGCGACACGAAGGCACCGCAAGGAGCGGTGCCTTTGTGTCACGCGCGATTCTCGTCGCGCGTCGCGCCTGTTTGCAGGAGCCTTTATAGGCTCAGTTGCGGAGTGATTGCGTAACACACTATCAGCAGCCATGGCTTTCATTTCGACAGTCCAATAACATTCATTGCGTTAGAAAAAAAAAATTGACAAAATTTACATCCATTCTAAATGTGGCCTTGGACGATCGAGCGTGGCTTCAAGCCACACTACCTATCCGTTTTGATGGCCTCGGCGTCCGCAAAATTACCAGTACTAGCTTAACGGCGTTCCTGTCTTCTGTCCACAGTACTGAAAAGTTGACTTTTTAAATTTTAGCCCCTTGCCTGGATGACTTTGAAGAGCCGTGCTTGACCGACGCAGTGAACGCCTGGAAAGCGGCTTGCCCGGATACAGATCGGCCCGTAAACACATATTTCCGGAGACAGTGGGATGTACCGCTCTGCAGGTTGGTACGGAATAATGTTATCAAATCGTCCACCAATTCAGCTGAGCGTGTCTGCCTGCTGGCTGTGGGTGAGTGGGAGTCGGGGCTCTGGCTTCAAGCACTCCTGTCGCCAAAGTAAGGCACTATGCTGGGTGACACCACCTTCCGGCTTGCTACCTGCCTGCGTTTGGGCGCTCCTTGTGAGGCTCCGTATCGCTGTCAGTGCGGTGAAACTGTCGACTGCCTCGGGCACCATGGCCTATATTGCAGTAGGAGTGCAGGCCGGATAGCACGGCACGCCAGTATTAATGACATCATCCGTCGTGCTCTTGTCACCGCCGGCATGCCAGCTGTTTTAGAACCCAACGGCCTGGCACGCGACGATGCGAAGAGACCAGGTGGAAAGGCCATAATGCCCTAGAAGTTAGGCAGACCTTTGGTGTGGGATGCAACATGTGTCGACACCCTTGTCATCCCATCTTCCTAGCATGGTGGGCTGCGCTGGGGCGGCTGCTGCAGGTGCAGAAAACCTCAAGCGGCGAAAATATTTCAACCGGATTGGGAGTTATATGTTCGAGCCGTTTGGGGTTAAAACACTAGGGCGGGGTCCGAGTGCCCACTTGGTTTTTCGAGATATCGCCAAGCGGTTAGTCGACTATTTCTTGGCCAAAGAATTAGCACAGCCATACAACGTGGCAATGCTGCCAGCTTTTTGGGCACTGTTCCTGTTGACAGCGATGCGGACGAATTTTTTGATGCCCTATGATTATTTTACTTATTTTTTCATATAAATGTACATATTATTATTATTTTAAATGTTAGCATAGATTATGTAAATATTATCATGTTATGGATTTGGAATTGCGTTATTTACGTTGTTGAGCAGCCAAATTTTCAAACATATAAAGCAATGGATTAGCAATATCCTTTCAAAATGATTCAGACTGTGATTGATCGTGTGTTACGCAATCAGGGTACTTATCTGCCACATATTCAATAGTAAATTATTTACCGAGGGGATAAAAGTGTGACATTTGTCATGGGCGCTATATTGATTCAAACTCGCCCAAGGTAAATACACCTTGCTCCCCGAGGAGAATATCTACTTTTCGAACCTACGCGTGGTAATAAAAACCAATTCGATTTTCGCATTAATAGTGAAAGAGAAGCGGGTGAGCAAAGGTGGTGTGAAAAATATAATATCCTGAATACAAAGCTTTCTTGTCAATCCATGAAGTATTGTAGTAGATATCCACACCAACATCTTATTTACAAATTATTTTATAAATTCTATTAATTGAAAGAACCAGCAACATTTTTAACAATATTTTATTTGAAATGCTACGTGACTTGATATCTAAAAATACCGTTTTATATTTGTTTAAGCATACGAATATCATTTTGCGAAGATTTGAGGAAAGCTGTAGTTATACATTTTTACGTTATCTCTTCATGGTGTCGAATAACAAAGGTATAAATGTGGAAAGAAAGAGAAACGTTATGGAAAATAATGTAATAAAAACTCGTATGATAAGCAGCTCTGCAAAGTGCGTCACCTACACCATCGTGGGTAACTGAAAGTTTCTGGATCTGGCCACTTACAATAAAAATTAAAATATAAAGTCGTTAAAAACAAGCTTTTATTTAAATAAAAACGTAACCTAAAAAAGAAAAATTAAAGGCTCGTTCAAACGGGCGCGGCACGTGATAAAATCGCGCGCGATTCAAAGGCACCGCAAGTCGCGCACCGAGCGGTGCCTTTGTGTCGCGCGCGATTCGCGTCGCGCGTCGCGCCTGTTTGTAGGCCTTAACGCAAACTAAAGAGAAAAAATAAATTTAAGTGACATTTCAAAATATACATACCTATATAAATTTTAAACGCTTGAGGCACTGTTATTGTGTAGTAGGTACACCTGTATAACGGATACCGTACATCAGTGCCTCAAGCTTTTAACCCCCTTAATATGGGTATCAAATGAAAGGATCATTTGACACAAATATTAAGGGGGTTGAAAAAAAAGTAACCTGCCATCTTGGAGCGGCGGCCATATTCAGTTTAGAGTGTTGTTACTAAATTTATCGTTTTCTACTCTTCAAGCTCTTTCATTTGATACCAATATTAAGGGTATTGTAAAAAAAAGTTATCCGCCATCTTGGAGCAGCGGCCATATTGAATTTAGTGTAATGTTACTAACTTTATCGTTTTCTACTCTTCAAGCCCTTTCATTTGATACCCATATTAGGGGGGGTTGAGGAAAAATTCGCAATCCGCCATCTTGGAGCGGCGACCATATTGAAATTATTACAATATTGAGTATTGCACATTGTATTGTTGCCAGAATTAAAGGTGTAAGTATGCAAAATTTCAGCTCAATCGGATACCAACAAATGGTCGAAAAATGGTTTGCAAATTTTGAACGGACAACTTATATGCACATACATACTTACATACGAACAGTGCAAGCTAAATAAAAGCTTGTAAAAATAATGAATATACAATATGGAATTCGAAAATGGAACTCTTTGGGAACATGTTACGTTTTAATTTGCGAGACTGTCATTTGTTTTTTCATTGTGACGTCCTTTCGAAAACTGTGTGTCGCTATCATAATGAATTTAACACATGAACAATTTCGTTCAATGATTTTTTATAATTTTCGTTGTGGCTTAAGTCAACAAGAGTGTTGCCAGAAGAGACTTCAATTCGCATTTGGTGAAGAAGCACCATCTTACAACTCTGTGTATTCGTGGTTTGGAAAATTTAGAAGTGGACTATAATTGCAAGGAATACTTTAAAAAACAATGAATGTATTGTAAGTCTTCTTTATAGTCTTATTATAGTCTTATTTATAAAAATCCAGAAACTTTCAGTATGCCCTAAGTAGTAGGTACTTGTAGCTTCTTAATACGAAGAAAACATAAGTTTAACAAATAATTTTATTTACCTACCAATAATATTTCTATCACTTTTTGTACAAAATACGCGCATTGACGTGGAGTTGCGGACAGCAGCCCGTATTACCTATCTCTTTTTGTAATATGATAAAGTAAACTTAGCATCTATTCATTACTATTCCGTCAATTTCTAGTTTAGAACAATGAAATTCTCAGCTATGAGAAATAGTTTTAGACCAATTAGCTGAATGAACTTGATTTCAAGCACCAGAATTAAATAAAATTCAACTGACGGAAATGTTATGACAATTTCAAGTTGTTAACAATAGGCGGTAACAAGTTCCAGAAACTGGAGTGTTCAACAGTTTCACATACAAAACAAACTTCGATAGCCGCAGATACCTCGCATAGTGTTGAGAGCTACATCGATATGTTGCGCCACACTGGGCATGAAGGCGCGCCGACCGAAAATATTGCTGATTGATACCAAATTGAGTATTATCATGGCCAGACAGCCGTAAATACGCTCACTTATTGCCAATGATGTGGGTCTCCAAAATAAACAAGTATTTTATATTATATTAACATCGTTTTGTGTTCTCAATTCACATGCGTTTTATATTCAGTATGGATACACCCTTTAGGTCTCACCCTGCGAACTTCGAGAGGTTACGCAGTCCTTTAGCGGACTCTGCCCATGTTTATTTTTCATTCATTTCATGACATCAATTTATAAATCAGTAGTAGGTTTAAAATATACCGAGTTGTATGTTATTCTGTGCCAAGAGGTAATTTATGTACCTACTTACCTAAGTCTTCAAACATATTCCGCTTCAACATTTGAATATTATTAAATTTTCTCTTAGTAAGTTGTCAGTCATGCCCTAAACCTCTGCTGTACGTGATGTCATGTCAGAAACATGTTTAGACGTGTTAAGGTAATTAACATACAACCGTCTGTGTCGAGTACCTACTTACGTAAAGAGGAGCGTGTTTAGTGTATTTTTCTATTAAAATCTCGTGTGAGAATATAATATTTTGTCGCTGTAGTTTTTGTCACGAAGTTAAAAATTTTCATAATAGAATTGTTTTATGTAATTAATAATAGACCACGACCAATGTAAATTGTTATATCAATTACTCTTAAGATGATTCATATAAACGTCTGGCTTGGTATCACAGATAACAATGTACTTGGTATCTATTGATATTCATTTGTTACTCTTTATTTCATTATTTCTATACTCTGTACTAACTTTCCAATGTTCCCTTTTTCGGCGAGGCCTCTCGTTTCGTCTAAAATCCAATTTCGTTTGATCGATCTCTTGGCTCCGACAGTAACCCTTTATCATTTTAATACTTGTTTTAATTAACATTTTGGTTGGTTTGTTCATTTCAATTGAAATAAATATTTATAACACTTTGCCTACAAAGTTGATTTAAGGTACCATTTGAAACATGACTTTTTAACAATTAATTATCACGTACGTATGTGGTGCGTCCGAAAACATGAGTACTTGACCACTTATAACGTTGACCACTTATTCACAAAATATAATTATCTTTACAAACTATGTATAGAATTACTTTGAATTAGGTAAATCTTTGCTACAGTTCTTCTGTGACCTGATTTTGTAAAGTTGGTAATCTAATTTAGCAATAAATAGTAGAGTATGTATGAACAGTCAAAAGTTTATACAATTATCAGAGATAATAGTTAATTATTTAGCTCTGTCGGTCTATCCGAAAACTCCGATTTTATAAAAGGAGAATGCCGTTGAATTAGGGGACGCTGTCACAAATAAACCTAGTGTAGCTTGAGGAGATTTTTTTTTTAAGTTTTTCGTATAATGCGAACTATTCATATATTGATTTCCGAAAATTCGTGTACATTTGTTTGTTTGTGTAAATATGTACTCGTATGTATTTGTACAATTTTTGCGAGTTTTTACGGTGCAGTGTGTCGTGAATATTTTGTAAGACAATGTATATGTGTGTGTGTATGTTTGTGTGTGTGTGTGTGTGTGTATGTGTGTGTGTGTTTTGTTTGTGTGTTGTGTGTGTGTGTATTACCTAAACAGCAAATTCGTATGAAATTACTTTTTCATGTTTGTGGTATTATAGAGGTATGAGGAACCGGGTGTAAAGTTCAATCCTCCATAGAAAGAGGAGGATCCTCCGACCAGACGGGTGTTGTGTCTGGCCGGAAATGGAAATGGCAGTACGACGTGTCAGTGGAGAATAATGATACAAAGGTACTATTTTTCATGATGTCAGAAACCAGGAAGTTTCTTCTTAACAAAAACGTTAGTCTGATTTAAAAAATAAGAGTAATTTGGTACGATCGAATGGCATTTTCGTTTTTGATGATATTTATAAATGCTGCAGCTCAGTTAATTTCTCGCGTGAATAATGCTATGATCATTAAGAGCTATAATGTTCCCACTGCTGGGACACAGGCCTCCGCTCAGTGAGAGGGAGTGGCCCGTAATCCACCACGCGGGCCCAGTGCGCGCTTGGGTAATCCCGTCTAAATCCTCATTCCTTACAAAATAACATCACGTAATTTCGTATTTGAAAAACCGAGAATACCTATTTGAACGCTCAGCTTATTTGTATCTTATTTGTACAATTGCTTTAGGAAGTATAAACAATATCTACGTACCTGGGTGTCTTTATATAGGCACCTACTACAAAATACATACAGGAAAATGTAGGTAATGTAATTACCGCACATTTTAAATGTTGTATCATATCGGCGGTTTTTACATTTTGATAACTTTGGCTTGGAAACGTTTTGTTGCGAGTGTACGCGCCCTCATTGAGAGCGATGGTCTGTCTAATATACAGTGGCCTCTAAAAGTTAGTTCACATTTTTACCAACTTCACAAAAAGGATATTATCAAATCGACACGTATGTATGTAATATTATTGGAACTCCGTTACATTCACATATGACAATCTATTAGGGCTTCCAAACAAATACCTATACAAAATTTTACAGATGTATGTATGTCCACGCATTTCTCCGCAACTATAAAGCCTCGTACACACAGGCGCGACGCGACACAAAGGCACCGCAAGTCGCGCAACGAGCGGTGCCTTTGTGTCGCGCGCGATTCGCGTCGGGCGTCGCGCCTGTTTGCAGGAGCCTTTAATCGGACGTGACCATTTTTTATTGGCTAAGTTGAACTAAATTTAAATTTAGTTCAACTTAGAAGTCACTGGTAAAAAACTAAAACTAAAATACTGATCCCAAGATACCGACTTCCGAAATTAAAGGCTCCTTCAAACAGGCGCGACACACGATAAAATCGCACGCGATACAAAGGCACCGCTAGTCGCGCAACGAGCGGTGCCTTGGTGTCACGCGCGATTCGCGTCGCGCGTCGCGCCTGTTTGCAGGAGCCTTAACTTTATTACATAATTTTGAGTAAATTTCTTTTTGCAGTTTTTTTAGCTGCGACACACCACATGTTTGAACTGCTGTAACGTTGTTATTGACTAATTAAACCACCTTTGACTTATCATAAAAATAATCACGTAATCACTTACGAGTACCTGATATTTTTTTAAATTTTAAATCATAATGTGGCATCACAACTAATGTGGTAAAATAACAACGAACTTTTGGAGGCCACTGTGTAGTTTTGACTAAGTCTACGCCCTAGATCGTGGATTATAAACCCGCTGCACTGGTAACATTTGCAGATTACAACCGATAATATTACTAGCAGAGCTCCACGGTTTCACCCGCATAAGTGTCAATACCGTGAGAATATCGGGATAAAAAGTATGCTATGTATTAATCCTGGTTATCGTCGCCTTAGGTTTGTGTTCACCAACATTTAAATCAACTGATTAAATATTTAACCAGTTCTATATTTAAAATTTCCTTAGGAAATTTGACATAAGCCAACTGTTTAAATAAATACCTAACCGGTGGTTAGAATGTTGGTGAACTCAAGCCTTAGAGTGAAAACATCGGGGATGTAAGTAGCATTTTATGCATTTCGGATGATCTTATAGTATCGAACAGTTCTGGATATTAAAGCAGGTTAAATTTGCATATTAATTAATAAGAATACAGAAACTTTATTTTTGAAGTCGGTAAAAAAAACATAAAAGTCGCCGTAAAAAATTTTACAGCACGCAGTTCTTTCTTCCTCCCGACAAGTTACTTCTTTTACACTTACGAGGTTTTCACTCTAAGGCACCGTTAGGTATAAGCTATGTGTGCCAAATTTCATTCAAATCCGTTCGGTAGTTTTAGCGTGAAAAAGTAACGAACATACAAACACACTCACAAACTTTCGCCTTTATAATATTAAGTCTGATTATCATTAGAGTACTTACATTAAGGACGATGATGAAGAAATCCAGAGTAAACAGGAACGACGTAATCGGATTGAAGTTCAGCTAAAACAAACAAATGGATTAAAAGTACCTTTATAGTACCAAAACTAACATGGAGTGAATAACCCTTACAGAATCAGGAATATGTGCAAGAATAATCTATTACTTCGTCTATTAAATGATTAAGTTTGAAATTACAACTGTTTGCCAATTTGGAAGAGTTATTTTCATAGTTTGGCAAATTGGACCATTAGTCCTGTAGCAGCGAAATCAGGTAAAGTTGATTCCAAGTCGTTACAAGGGCCCAATTAAGCAAAACAAGTTTTGTTTCAGACCGAGAGAATCAAGTATCAGATTATAAAATAAGATTTTTGAAGTGACGCTACGAAAGATGCGTTGTCTACGAAAACCGTAGCAGCTCTACGGATTTCGTAGCTCATAGCTTTTCTCATCACGGAAATGATAAAAACGCTGCCAACTTATATTGAAACTACACGTATTGTGTATTTTTTATTATTGTGAAAGCATTTTTCGATGGTAGACACAACAATATCGCTTTAGATCAGATTGCAATTATGATAGTTAATTAATTAGACGCGCAGCTCTGAATGTTTGATAATTTAATCAACAATAGTGTGCTGTTTAGTACAAATTGTTCTATGATTAATTGTGTCACAAGCAGAAATTTATCAAATGTCTGCTGTGAATTTTGCAGACTGAAGCCGTTCCATTTCGTAGTGAGTTCTGACCACGATGTAGTAACTAATTGGGTATCTTCAAAATCATCAAACAAATCCATTTAATTTTTAATTTACTAACATAACAAGATTATGAACATTCAGCAAAATTAAAAATAAAATTAGGACTCGCTCGTAAAACAAAAATATACTACATAATATTACTAATATATTATATAGATATTAATAAAGAATATGAATCCACCGATCACGAAACCTGATTTATTCGTTTGACTTCAATAAAGTTGCCGTATCATATCGTATGCAAATTTTATTTACTTATACATTGCAAAAGAACGACAACCTACTATTATTGCGACTACGAATAGGCCTAGTCGATGGGTTACTTTCCCACGTTTGAAAACAATGCCCGTTTGAAAACTATGCAACGGTTCCATAGACAAATAGAACTTGTCGATTTATGACGAGCAAGTTACATTCAACCGGTAAAGGCTCCTTCAAACGTGTCGCGCCTACACGCGATGAAATCGCGCGCGACCCAATGGCACCGCAAGTCGCGCAACGAGCGGTGCCTTTGTGTCGCGCGCCTGTTTGCAGGAGCCTTAAAGCAGTTACTAGGTTGAAAATACACCAAATTGTTAGACTTAGTCCTTCCTTTTATCGTTTAGCTCAGCCAGTATGCAGAAATCGAAATAGCACTGGACGGGCCATATTATTGTGTTGTTCTCTAGAAGAAGCAAAAGAAGTAGAGGAAGTTGGATAGTTAAAGTGTTGTGACTTGGGAAGATGATTTTAGGAAAGTAGCAGGCCCAAAATTGTTATGTACAGCAAAAGTCCGAAATAAATGGAATACTTTAGAGGAGGCTATTGTCGAAAGACTAGCTGCGATAAAGGGAGACCTACCGAATGTCGAGAGTATGATTTTAGTTTTCTTATAATAATTTCAAGTTTCAAATACCTACTTGTTTTTATTTAATAAGTAAAAACTAACAGCAAAAACGGCTTATATTACTTTATTTTTTATTTGCTGATTCGATAGGTAAGCACATTGATAGCTCTATGAAAAATTCTAGCTAGTAATACCCTTGTGGTGATTTTCTTCAAGAAGCCTGGGCGTTTTAATATGAAATATGGATCTTTGAAAGAGACTGCTATAGTAGTCAAACGAGGGAGGGGACGCTCTTCAAAGCCTTTTTTCCAAACCCAATATTTACGGCTTCGTGGGTCATCACATTTTACTATACGTTGAAAACACAATGATATTTGCCGATAAAAATATTCTCTAAGATACCGGCGGAACTGCCGCAAATAAAAAAGTCGTACAAATTCTGAAAAAGAAATAGAAGCAATAAAACATACTCGTAGGCAGTAAACAATTTATTTCTACCGAAAGCGGCACGGTGTCAGTGAGAAAGTAAATTTGGTGGCACGGCGTATCTTATCGCACATCAGGGTCATCCGGACTTGAAGCCCGACAGTACGCCGCGTACTTCGACACCAAACACTACGTCAATTAGACTTAGTCTTTGTTAATTTAACAGTAGATAATAATAAAAACGCACTCAACGATAGTAAATGAGAATCAACCCACAAACGTGTGCGTGAGACGAATGTGTCTACGTTCTTCAAACGCACACAAATATACAAGGCCGTTACGGTCCACAAAAATATGGGAAAATGCACTACTAAGTTCTATGAATGCTGGATCAAACCAAGACAAGTATTTATTGTTATCAGGAACTGGATAAGATGAAGATGATTTTTCATGTAAAATGACATATTTTTATGAAAGGTAAAATTCTACTTATTTAAAAATAAAAGGAAATAAATGAACCGTTAATTGCATGAAGAATGGGATATCGTTCAATGCGTTCAGAATATTTGATGTGTGATGTGTATGTATATTAGAGGCATGTATTAATTGCTGACATGTAAAAAAATCGGTTAAAATAACCACAAACAAACTTAGATAAGGGGTCCGGTTTTATTTAATTAACAAAAATAAGAACAAAATTGAAAACAATGAGGGTTTTTGGTTTCCTCACAAATAGCAACATTGTATTGTAATAAGTTAGGTTATTAGAATTTGTGTTTGATGATCGATTCACGTAAAAATAATGTATAAAATGTAAGTACTTGTGAAATGTAATATGATCACATATTTTTTGTTATCCTGAAGTCCTATGACATCCCCTTTCACGCTACAAACTGGCATTTTCAATTATTTTAAATTATTTACTCGCAAGCTGTGTTCGACGGAAAGTGACCTTGAGTAATGACGGCTCGCCGAGAGAAATTAGCCACTATGGCTAAGTTTTAGTTGCCTCACTTTTTGCACTCGTACTAGGTTTCTATGCGTTATTATTCTAAGGATTTATCGTACCTCCCGTCACAAGTGTTTATTTAATCAAACCATGCAACGGGCTAATGTAGGTTCTCTTGATCGTCAGACTGTATTCAGGTATCCAAAACAAATGACTACAGTACCCGGCGATAAATATTGCACATCACCTTTACCTTTTTTTGTATTTTATACAAAGAATAAATATAATTATCAAAAGAAGCAAATCATAATTTTTTTAACAGCTCCTAATAGATACCGGGCTGTTTGTATTTTGTGCGACAGAGATAACGCTCTACGAAGCCGAAATTAGCCGATTGTCTCTTTCCAACGGTCGATGTGCAATATTTATCGCCGGGTACTGTACTCCAATTTAGTCACCCAACACAGTATTTAGTCAAGCAGCTTTCGCCGTAAACCCACATTTAAGTATCTATGACATTCAGGTTTTGGCTTTATGTTACGGCCTTGCCGGTCGTACTTAAAATTGGATACCCATCTACCATCTCAACTTTGTTCCTTTACACTTGGCTATACAAACTGGGCTAATGAGCAAGACTAATTGCGTCATTAATAATTAACGAATTAATGTAAAGGTAAAGATATTTTGAATACATTAATTAACATGACAGCCTTTATCATATAATAGCGTATATAACATGACGTCTTACATAACTCATAAGTCGCGGCCGTTTTCACTGGGCCACCAGTGCTACTATTTTAAAATGATCACTTATTGTTCTCTTGAAAATGTCTCAATACATAATTATATGAATATAAAAAGATTAGCTATACGAATCGGACCGTGAATTTGATTTGACTGACTTTTATATTTATTAACATCATTATTAACAGTCACACCTCTTGGACAAAATTGACCAGCATACTAACATCCATTGTAAATGTGGCCTTGGACGACCGAGCGTGGCTGCAAGCCACACTACCCATCCGTTTTGATGGCCTCGGCGTCCGCAAAATTACCAGTACTAGCTTACCGGCGTTCCTGTCCTCCACACCGTTTTGATGGCCTCGACGTCCGCAAAATTACCAGTATTAGCGTACCGGCGTTCCTGTCCACAGCACCGAAAAGTTGACCGGGAAGATTTTAGCCCCCTTCCTGGTTGACTCTGAAGTGCCGTGCTTGGCCGGAGCGGTGAAAGCCTGGTAAATGACTTGCCCAGATATAGATCGGCCCGTGAACCCATCTTCCCAGAAGCAGTGGGATCAGGTTGGTACGGAATAATCTTATTGATACATCCACCAATACTGCTGAGCGTGCCCGTCTGCTGGCTGTGGGTGAGTGGGAGTCAGGCCTCCGGCTTCAGGCGCTACCGTCACTCAACATAGGCACTTTGCTGGGTGAGACCACATTCCGGCTCCCTACTTGTCTGCGTCTGGGCGCCCCTTGCGTGGCTCCGCATCGCTGCCAATGCGGTAAAGGTGTCAACTGCCTTGGACAGCATGGCTCATCCTGCAGTAAAAGCGCAGGCCGGAAAGCACGTTATGCCAGCATCAATGACATCATCTGTCGTGCTGTTACCACCGGGGTGCCAGCTGTTTTAGAACCCAATGGCTTGGCACGTGACGATGGGAAGAGACCAGACTGAATGATCATAATGCCTTGGAAGGTAGGTAGTCAAAGGCCTACCTATCCATTTCACATCGCATCCCACTCCAAAGTGTTGTGGGATGCAACGTGTGTCGACACCCTTGCGCCATACTATCTTCCAAGCACGATGAGCTGTGCTGGGGCGGCTACTGCCTGCAGGTACGGAAAACCTCAAACGGCGTAAATACTTCAATCTCTTTGGAACTTACGTGTTTGAGCCGTTTGGGGTTGAAACACTAGGCCCGCCCACTAAGAATTTCGAGACATCACCAAACGGTTGGTCGACTCTTCACGTGACCAGCGGGCTGGCCTATTTTTTGGGCAAAGAATCAGCATTGCAATATGGCAATGCTGCCAGCCTTTTGGACACGTTTATTGACAGCGATGCGGACGAATTTTTTGATACCCTTTGATTATTTTCCCTCCTTTCTATATACATGTACATATTAGTATTATTATTTTAAGACTGTTAGCTTTTTTAATTATATAATGTAGTTTACTATGAATTTATCAGGGACCTATCAATCACTATAATAAAGAATCTAAGGATCTTTTGGAACATTAGATTTTAGAAAAAGTACGTCATCGTACGAAACGGAAACATCATCATCATGTTATATTGTTTAAAAAAATGGACATGGGTTTTCCAGCTTCCTGCAGCAACCTATGTTCATAATCCCCTTTCCCGTTGCCGATGTGAACGAATCGAAACAAAGTCTTCGTCCACAAGGTCATTGTATTCTACGTAACATTACCGTGAGATTTGAAACAACTGTCGATGCCAACACTGTGTTTTGCATTGTCGGTAATCGTCGTTAAATAACATAACATCACGCCTCTAATCCCCGGAGGGTTAGACAGAGGTGCACCTATAGTACCCACACTTCGCCAGCTATGTTTAAGTCCCATGTAATAGGAGGCGACCCTCTTGCCATCAACTGGATGAAAATCCAGACTCCGGGGTACTACTGAGGAATTGCTGGTGAAAATTCAATAACACTTTGCTCAACTCGGTAGCCCCTCATGCTCGGCAGTAGCACTAGGCCTACGAGGTGGCGCCGGTAAAGCTTATTAACAGATTTTATAATTAAATTCGTTTTACACAATACTTATTAATTAATTATTATGAACAGAGGGAGTGCTAACTGAGAGCGTCTTTAACGAAGACATTATTAAATAGAAATGAGATTCTTACGTGAGAAGAAAAACAGTTAAATTTTGTATTTATTACCAACCTATATTTTTTTGTATTATGAACTAGAAATGTAGTATCTGAAGGAGGGCTTAGTGACGCGCTCACAATATATTGAGCACTAGCAGCGCTCCGCAGTTTCACCCGGGTAAGTGTCGAATCCCGTGGGAATATCAGGATAAAAAGTAACCTATGTATCAATCCTGGTTATAAACTATCTGTGTGCAAAATTTCATCCAAATCCGTTCAGCCGTTTGTGCGTGAAGTTATAAAAAACATATAAACACACACACAAATTTTCACAAATATATTGGGCACTATCAGCGCCCCACATTTTCACCAGCGTAAGTGTCGAATCCCGTGGGAATATCAGGATAAAAAGTAACCTATGTATCAATCCTGGCTATAAACTATCTGTGTGCAAAATTTCATCCAAATCCGTTCAGTCGTTTGTGCGTGAAGAAATAAAAAACATATAAACACACACACACACACAAATTTTCGCCTAAATAATATTAGTGTGATTAGTAGGATTATGAAGAGTGTTGGAAAGAAGCCATAACATCCTGTAGCCGTCAGTTTATTCCTATAAGGTTGAATAGGGATTCACTTGAGTTCCCTAAGTCTGTAAGAATCGTGGTCGACCCACTTGTCTAGTTCTGAGTTGAGTTACACGATCACTGATAAGTTCTTGCACTGACGGGACTGGTCCACTCAAATCTGTGTGGTTCTCCCCTAAAAGGCCATTTCAGGCACTAGTCTACATTGTCCTTCCATGATCTGACCAAGGTCATGTCTGGACTTTAAAAGAGACTTTGATCCTTGATTTTGTTTACCCATTTCATTTCAGGGGTATTCAGAGAGGAAATGTCGACTCATCTAGCAGATCTTTTAATAATATGACTTGTAAAATTGATTAGATTTACAGAATAAACCATTTCACTTCATTTCTTGGCCCCGAGATCCTGGGGCCGTGGTCATACTCCATTTACCCAAACTGACAAATTAATGCTTGCACTGATTGGACTGGTCCATTCAAATGTGTGTGGTTCTCCCCTAAAAAGACCATTTCAGGCATTAGTCTACATTGTCCTTACATGGTCTGACCAAGGTCATGTCTAGACTTTAAAAAAGAGTTTGATCCTTGATTTTGTTTAGCCATTTAATTTCAGGGGTAGTCATAGAGGAAATGTCGGCTCCATCTAGCATACTTTTTTATAATATGACGTGTAAAAGTGATTCCGATTTACAGAATAAACCATTTCACTTCATTTGTAGGCCCCTGAGGTCATACTCCGCTTACCCAGAGAGACAAAGCAAACAAGGGCAATTTGCAAGGGAGGGTTCAAGTTAATTTAAAACTTATGTAGATTTAACTAACCACACTCATATATTAATTAATTACCTGTATAAATCTTTGTATTTCGAGATTCACTGTCAGAAAGTGTTTATCATTGTAGGCTCAAGTAGGTACATGTTAAACGATTGATTTTACTTTTTCTATAGTGTCGTAATCTGAAGAACCAATTTTGAATTTCTCGGAATGGAGCGGTTATATCGGCAAGATGCATTCAGATAATCAGATTTTCAATCTATACTTAGCATTACAAGTTTCCACGAAACCTAGAGATTTACCACAACTTACTTGGTCTATCCATTAGGAAAGGAATTATATTCAACACTCTCATTTAGCCTATTCCTACCGTCCTGTATTGTAGCTGAATAAAAAGCCAATGTTTACTTATACGAAGACACTTTATTCCAATATACACGCAGAGGTCATGTTTTTAAGGAGAATCTTAACACCGAGATTCAGCGGAGAGTGCTAAATCGCCATCTATTGACACATTAGGAACTAAAATCGCTTAAAGTAACAACCTAAACGTAAGATTATACAGTAGCTTATGTAAGTATTTTTAATGAGAACGCGTTTTTCGGGATCGTCGACACAATTGTTTTTGGTCAACGCAGCTAGGTTTTTCAGCATTGCTTATTTTAAACAAATTCAAAATATTATTATGATCCCAAATGTGATTAAAAATGTGCAAATGTCGTAATTTAACAGTGATGTATCGTGCAAGATAATAAGAACGTTTTTCGAGAGGCAGGAGATTTATTTATTTATCCATTTATTCCAGGCGTCAAGGCCCATATAAAACACATACAATACAATATTAATATAACTTAAAAATACTATAAACACACACATTGACATTGTTATACATATATTTTGGACGGAACAAAATTGTCACAACGATTTTTTCGGTCCGTAAATTGAGATAAGACAGCTTCCATCTCTGCTTAGCCTCCTTTCGAAACCACGAGGCCTCGTTCGCTTCCATTAGCAATGTGTACACACCTCAAAGCTTTTAGGTACCACAGCAATTAAATTTTGACGATAATAAAATTGGCGTAAATACTTTGTGTAGCTATCTATGTATTGCGTTATCAGATTCCTGGGTTATTGGGAATGTAAATGTCCTCAAATTGTACCTATGGAGGGTATGACTCAACTAATACAAAGACGAAAGAAGGTTTCATCAAAGAATGAACAAACGTTCATCACGTGTCTGGGTTGATTTACGATGTTTTCTTTCGCTTATGTCTAGGTATAATTCCTGGGGGGCAATGGGCATTGTTCATATTTTTAAAAATGTTGTAATTGAAAAACCATTTCGAGGAATAGCGTTATTGATCATTACGGACTAATTAATTATGAAAAATAGTCATAATTTATTGATATTTTTGATAAAATACAATTGACCTTCTTTGCCCTTCAAATTACGTCAGCTTTGGCCGTACAGTTTTGTATCGTTACCTTAGAAAAAAAAAGTAAGATTGTCTACAAGCTGTCAAATGTCAAATTATTATAAATACGTCAAAAATATAAACATTCTTGTTTATATTACATTACTTACATTATTTCAACACTCGACAATATTTAATATACTGGAAGAGTTATGGAATACAGGAAGTGCTTTGTTCCAACTTGCAGCAATAATAGCAATAATGTCGCCGCGTGCGTTATTATTCTATTTCTAAGTCGCCGCGTCGATTGTTCTAGTGACGATAGAGAGTAGTATATTCCTTGGAGGACACTTACACATTAAAAAAACCATTTGTAAATAAATACGCTAAGATAGGATTCGATTATTTAAGACGTCTATTCGGCCTATTGACACTTTGACAGATGTGACAGTACTCTTTGGATTGATGACGTTGTGTTGACAGATTAAATTTTTTAATTATGTACTAGTCAGGCAACGGTACTAAATCTTTATGCCACTGATGACGTCACCTACCTTAAAAACTTAAAATAATTCAATAATTTTTATTTAAATAACTATTGAGCCAATCATCAAAATATTCAAATTAGTTTCTCAAAATACTCTATATTTTCAAAAAATAAAATAAAATCTAATGGTTAGAAATTTTGGACAATCCCCATTGGGTAACACATTAATATCAATCGGAATCGGTTTCTTTTTGACGGTTCAACAAATTCATTGCGTTATTTACGTGTTGAGCAGACACATTTTTAAACTTATGAAGCAATGGATTAGCAATTTGCTTCAGAAAGATTCAGATTCCGATTGATAGTGTGTTACCCAATGGTGCTGGTTAGGTACTGTTTCTGAGAAATCTGTAAGAGTTTCCTATAGTAGGTTAAAGGAGAGTCTCACAGATATCTCAGAATACAGCCTACCTGAAGGCCAATGCTCGTAACTACACAATTATGTACATACTTACTACAAGAGGTTCTTTTAAAACTAGACTTTGAAATTTTCTGAGTATGAGAAATGGCCATTATAGTAATTCTTATTTTTTCACCTTCCAACATAATATTCCTTAACTACCTATACGTTACGAAATCATAAAAAAAACTAACTTGATGTTGTAAGCAGATTTAAACAAGCTTACAAGACAAGTGAAATAAATTAGCAGAAAATTGGTTTGAAACATTGTGTAAAGGCTTTCCGAATAAAACAAGGAAAGTTCACAACAGCAAGCCTCGAGAATAATATAATCCCGAGCTCTCGCACGTGTTTCACGTTTTTATTAATATAAATGTGCATATTATATTAAATCTGTGAGCCGTAAGTTAAAGAGAAACGTAATATTTCACACAGTTTAGTAGAGAAAACTGTACCTAAGAGCCTTCTTAAATAAAGCTACTTCAAAGAAACTAAGCTAATTAGGTAGGTATTAACTGAAATGAGTAACGTCGCACGCAATGCAACTCAACTATTAAGATTTGCTCGAACCCCGTTGCCATGAGGTCTCCAGACTCAAGTAATGAGGATATTTTCTATTATGTATATTTTCTATTACGATATTTTCTATTACGATATTTGTTATTCGATTTCGTCAGAAAATGAGTCGACAGGAGCGTGGTGACTACCTTTCCGTGAAACTTGAATCTACTTAGTAATTATTACTTGTTACTGACGCGTTAAGGCTCGTTCAAACAGGCGCAACACGCGATAAAATCGCGCGCGACACAAAGGCACAGCAAGTCGCGCAACGAGCGGTGCCTTTGCGTCGCGCGCGTTTATATCGCGTGTCGCGCCTGTCTGTAGGAGCCTTTAGGTAGTAAGATACTAAACAAAATTTTTTTTTTCAGTATGCAAAATCATCAAATGACCCCTCCCGCTCTGGGTGGAGCGGAAGGGAGTGTCAGACTCTTACTGAGACAATCCCGCTGACCCGGCAGGCTTCGGCCTTGACGGGCCCCTTTGGTTGATGCTGACATCTCTTTGAGGCGCGCGTGGAACACGTACGCGCCGTCCGGCACGGGCCTGATCCTGATCGGACGGTGAGCTACCCATTACTCTCTGCCCGCAGGACCGCGCCTACGGTGGCCGGGAGACGTCGCGCGGCTCATGACGCCCGGAGCATCTCCCGCGGCGGCTGGGACGGGAGGCTCTCTCCCTCAGCCGTCCCGCCGCCTCCTTCGCTAGCATGACTGCTTCGCAGAAAAAGGCGACTGCCCCCACTCCCTCTCGCCCCGGACCATGGCTTGAACCAGGGCCGGACGCGAGAGATCGCCGCTCGTGTTAATTCAGTGCCCTCGCTTGCGCTCGTGCACCAACATAACTCTCCTGCATTACTAACTCACTTTGCGCTCGATGTAACAATCTAGTATTAACGGTCTTCAAAAAAAAGGAGGTTCATTATTCAACCCCCATGTTTGTGAGTTCGCGATTTTCTTCTTCTTGAACTTTGAACTTTTCGCACGGGTTTTAGGACTTGATAAAACATCAAGATTCATTATTGTATGCTAGTTTAATATTGACGTATTGTATGCATAGAGCTTCCAAAATACGTTCACTGAATGTTGTTGAAGACACCATCAATCCGCGTTGAACTCACACACACATACACGGAAAGTGATTTCAATTAGTAATATGTATATTGTATATATAGATACGATATGTATAGATACATAGTAACTGATTAGTAATTCAACTTATAGATTTACCAACACCATGTAAGTTGGGTAATTTCTGAAAATAAATGTTTGCTACTTTGTCTAATCACAAAAACTTTGAAAAAACCACTGCCTTCTTATAAGCTGCTGGGGCCTTAGTTTCTATAATAAAACCAATTTATCTAGTACAATAAAGTGCATAATAACCTATCTGTCTTCAGTATATGAGCTATTACGGCCCACAATGAGAAACAATCCCGTGGGATAATGCAACAGATTCCTCGGTGGACACAGACGTGATTGTAGCGTAAAACAATTAAACCACTTGAGAGTTGGATAGAATATTTTTTATTGTAGGTATAGATATAATAGATAGATACATGAATTATTTATTCAGTGCATCAAGAAAAACAACACACTAAAATAGGTAGGTATATGACATGATGACCTGACGCATCGAGCTTAAGAAAGAGAACCATATATACAATATGAAAACCATATACATATATGCAATAAATTATACAACATAGGTATTTGTTATCGCCTTTTCTGACAATATACAAAAAAAATACGAAATCGGTGGCAAAAAAAAAAACAGCTGTTCCCTACATTTGTGTACATGTTCGTTAAACTCGGCAAAATGTAGGGAACAGCAGATTTTTTACGCGACCAATTTCGTAATTTTAATTATTATGGTGTCGATGGTGTTGTGACAAGCCCGGTATGAGCTTGGATATTCTCGGCCAAAGTGGGAAATGCTAGTGACATGCACATGAAAGAGCAGTACATCTAAGCTGTCACTCTGAAAAGACATCAAATGCTTTCGATAAAAGTCGCCGAAATCGGTTAGAACGCATCATTATCATCATACTGGCGATGCAAGAAAAGTGTCTTAAGAGGAGAATTCGTAGATGCATTATTTCCTCGTTGAAATTGTTAGTTGGTATATATAACAATTAATTGGTACAGGTAGTTCGTTTTCTCTTCTACAATAATAATAAAGCGCTTTTTTAAATTATTTACCTATTTATTTAGCAATACTCGTTCGTTCTCCTGATGCATGTTCAGGCAAAAACTCATGGAGGTGTTATTTGAGAGCTCGAATTTGCAGATTCTATTCAATATAATCCATCAAAACAATTTTTCTCATATCACAAATATCATATACTTTTATATAGAATACATTTTTGTTATATGCCTTATAAATAAAGAAAAAACGACTGGACCTAATTCATTTTTTTACTGGAAAAAAGTCTGAATATCTCCGAAATACTACATCATTTTCACGTAGCATTTATACCAAAATAGTCTCCAATAATTGCTTAAACAATATCAATAAAAAATACGTATTGATACTTTGATTTTTTAATAAATAAACTGCTGGCTGGAGGCCTTAATTTATTGAGGCATCCACAGGCAAGCCCGGTTAAGCAGACGACAACCTCATAACTGCGAGATGCAATATATAAAAAAAAAAGATTCGCGCTCAGTACCGAAATGCAAGAGGGCTCTTAAAGACGCGCGAGGTCTGAACAAATCATTATTACTGAAAAAGTTATTGTCACCTTTGTTTAGATATTTAGTCTGTGACGAAAACTATATTCATACATTTATAGCAATCAATATATTATAGTGTTAATAATCTAATCAGCCTTGTTTACTTGTTATAATTTTATCTTATCGCTCTCATTTGGCGAGTGCTTTTCAGCTGCTTGCTCGATAGATAATGTTGTTATAATAATTGTTCGTTAGGCCGACTTTTACAAGCAATTTGTACTTGTAACTGATTTTATGAGGTATTTCATTCAAGTCTGAAGTGTTTTGAGTGCGTACCTAAGCAAAATTAGGATATACAATACTAGGTAATGTTTTCTTATTAATGAGCTGTATCGTTTGTCGTTGAAAAGTTCTATCGGCGAAGCACTGAAAAGTATATCGTTCTATCAGCGAACCATTCATCGGAAAAACGAATTTCGGAGAATTGTGTCAGAATCGTTTATAGGGTACCTGTCGGCATCGTCTTTCTCAAATCTTGCCAAAGGGTATCGTCTTTCCCGGTGCCTGGGTTATGGTGGTCAGATAAAATAAAATCCATGTAAAATACTGGTATCCAGTTGCAGTAGTTGGAAATTGTTAGGCAGATAGGTTGAATAGAACTATTCATGGAACCTGTTCACTTTGACGGTAGGGATTTCATAAAATTCAGTATATATTGTAGATCTTCACAAAGAATCTGATCCAAAGGAAATCACGTGCAGATTTCCTTTGGATCAGATTCTTTGTGTTTTCTTTGTGTGATTCTTTGTGTTCTTTCTTTGTGGGTTTCTTTGTAAAAGATGTACATACAATGTAAGTTACGAAAGAAAAATATGGTTAACACCGCCTGCATAATATTATTCATATTAGAAGCTTTAAATTTCTGGAAGAAACAGGCGAGCACAAAATTACGAGTATATCACAACTGTAATGGATAAAAAACTTTTGTTACGTTTTAGTTTTGTTTAGAAACTTCCATGGACTTAGCAAATGTTTGCAACTTTGCATAGGACATAACGAAGGTATGAACGTGTTTCTCTTTTTATATTTTCTTGTGTAGCCACGTGCGGTCAATGATCTAATCTAATGACAGAATGTTGACATGCTAATAAAATACATGTATTACTGTCCTCGACTTAAGTTTTGTATATTGACATGAGTATTGTATATTGGCATTTGTAAATATTATATATTGACATAGTCTTATTATTTGTTTTCAGTCTATGTGTTGACATGCGATGTATTGGCATTTCCTTTCTTCGAGAGGGAGTGGGCTTGTAATCTACCACGCGGGCCCAGTTCGGGTTGGTAGATGTCCCATGTTTTCGAATTTTTTACTCTAGGGCATGCCGGTTTCCTCACGATATTGTCCTTCACCGTTTTCTATTGATATTTATTATTAATTTATTTGTATTATGAAATGTGTCATTCTTTAAATTTTTTTTTTTTTACTGACCAGTCTTATTTTATTATCGAGACTTCGCTGGCTTTATTACAATTTGTACGCCCTCAGGCATAATAATAGCGCACTCTTTATTATCTTTATTTACCATTATTATTGTACCTACTTCGAACAAATTAATAAACGACTTATGAAATATCTTACGTAACTTACGGCTGAAATTACACCGTGAATGGCTACGCTTGCATAGTGATATAAATATGTAGGTAGAAACTTTATGGGTCACATTAGAAATCTTGATATTTTCAATCAGAGTTTTAGATTAAATCCGGTCATTTTCTAAAACGATTTCGAAGCTTCATTCGTAATTAACTTTTTGGTCAACAGTTTTAAGCGAAAAATCCGTTTACGTATGAACAGCAAAATCTGACTGAAAGAACTTCGGAATGTGCTCGAATAATTGAATATGGACTAGATATTATCTTTTTATTTATTCTAGGCAAACGATCCAATCACCAGCAACGTGAGCAAAACATTAAGCTTTAAACAGCGCTTTATACACGTAACGCCCGCAGAAATTTATTCTAAAGCGTATTATCGCGAGCTCGAAACGGTGCAAAATTAGCATTTAAAATAAAACATTTATCACTGGCTACATTTTAATTTCCGAATTAAAGTAGGTAGGTAGGTACGAATTTATATACTTGAATATTTGACTATCTGTGTTAGAAACTGAGGGTTTGAGTCGTGTAACCTTCCTATACTCGCGCATTGGTCTGTTAAGACCGACAATATACTCCTTCGTGATTATTTTTTTTGAAGTGAAAACTTCTTTATCGGCTTTGTACACTTTTTTTGTAATGTGTAAAAAATGTTAAACTTGCGTCAGGACACGACCTGATCGAAAATTCGTAAGACGATTGGCCGTAGCCGGTACCGCGCGTCTTTTGTTTATAAGACGATTCACAAAATACACACGCAATTGTTCAAGTTTTCACTTCTGTCGGCACTCCCGGAGTGCCACTGTTTTTTTTTCATCAATGCTGAGATTTTGTATTTCCTGTAACTGCCCAGCACTTTAATTGCAGAGCACACTATCAATCGGAATCTGAATCATTTTGAAGCAAATTGCTAATCCATTGCTTCATAAGTTCGAAAAATTTATCTGCTCAACACGTAAATAATGCAATTAATGTTGTTGAACTGTCAAAAGGAAACCGATTCCGATTGATAATGTGTTACGCAATTGCCCCGCTGTTCGTTGCTACCAGCTGCTTTTATTCCAGGGTGCAAAGTGCGTTCAAACGAGTCGCACGTATGGCCGTATTTGATGACAATTTGTCTGTGGGACCGACGCGAGAATGAGGTCCAGGGTTTATTTTTATTTTTTGCTTAGTACAAAATGCACTGAATTAAAATGATGACACTTCTGCCTTAAATGTTTTGTATGTTTAATGTCATGAGGTTTTCTTTTAGAATTGTAAGTTTGCTTTTGTTTGTTAAAAGAAAACAATTTCAGAGACTGAAATAAAATAGACCAACACTTATTTTTATATGTACCTAGTGAAATTGGGGTTCGAACTTTCGGTGTATGTGGCCGTGCGAGGGTATGAATGTCACAGAATTTAGCGCGGGTATAGAAAAGTTTCAAAGCCAAACTCTTTCTAAAACTCGATGTGCCTTATTTTCCGTAGGGTACTGTTAGCAATACTTATGCAGTATAAGGGAACCGTACATCATGCAGGCTGCTAGAAAAATGACTCTGGTTGCATTCGATCACTAAAGCGAATTTAGATTCCGTTTGAAAATTGAATACGCGTGATTGTTTTCAAGAAACAGTAGTGATGCGATAGGCGCGTAAAAGTGAAATAAATAGTGAAAAAATCAATATTGCTTCTTATAGCGGCCGACTTTTTTTACCGTCTGGACAAAAACAGAGTATAAAAGGTGAACAGAGTAGAAGCTCATAAGCTTCTACTCTGTTCACCTTTTATACCCTTTGCCATAGCACAGAAAACTAGTTTTTTTCAAAAACCTAAAATGAAATATTAACCTATCACTAAATAATATTACTTATTTGCAGTAAGCTTTTCATAATAAAACAACAAAAAATAACAAATAAATTGGAAAATAATCTAAAAATTCAATCTATAGGCCCCTACTCTACGCGCGGAAATTATCAATGAATTCGTAGCGACATTCAATCCTTTTTTGATTCGATTGAAGTTATTGCCCGGCTTCAATAAAAAAAATTAAAGTTAAAAAATAAGAGATTTCAGTGGCTTCTACTTCGTCCACCTTTTATACCCTGTTTTTGTCCAAACGGTAAGAAAGTCAGATCCAAACGGTAAGAAAATCAGCCGGTATTTTCGTATATAAAGCCTTTGTACACACACGTTTTTTTTTGCCGTGATAAACTACGGTTAATTCGCTGTGGAATTAACTCCGATCACTATGGATGTTTGTTGATGACATGGCGGCACTACGGCACGGCGCCGTCGCCTTAAACAATAGAACCGTGTCATATACAAGGTCACACAGTTTTTCTGCGGCGCACAGTAAGTCGAAACTGTCATATAAGGGACATAGGGATATTATTTAGAAATTCCATTAAAAAAATACCTATCTAAGATCTGACATTCTGATGAATAATTGTTATGAAACGTTTTTCTCTAGAACTGATAGTTTGCCCGGAAAAAATATTTTTATTTTTTGTTGTATGGAATGAAATTGAAACTGCTAAAATTTGGCCAAGACTTGGTCAAATTTTAGCAGTTTCTACAGATCTTGCTTTAAAACTACTTTATTCTTATTCTCTGGCTCGTTGGCTATAATTCTACGCTATTCATCAGAATGTCAGAAATCTTTCAATAGGTATTTAAAAAAAATGGAATTTGTAAAAAAAATCCCTGTCCCTTTTTTTTCCAGGATGTTATCCCTATGACCCTCATATAGCAGTCTCGACCCTCTGTGCGGCGCAGCGTACCGTACAGAAAC
The DNA here is from genome assembly GCA_963855955.1 of Luperina nickerlii. Classification (NCBI taxonomy): domain Eukaryota; kingdom Metazoa; phylum Arthropoda; class Insecta; order Lepidoptera; family Noctuidae; genus Luperina; species Luperina nickerlii. The sequence continues at coordinate 10,273,043 of OY979662.1, forward strand.
GGTGCCGTGCACAAAGGGCCTGAAGGTTCCGGTACGGTTAGCGCGCCCAGTGTTAACAGTATGGCACGTTCACGCAGCTTTATTACAAAGACATTGGCAACAATTTAATTACACATTAGATGCAGTATGGAAGATAAATATAAAGATAGGTAATACGGGCTGGTGTCCGCAACTCCACGTCAATGCGCGTATTTTGCGTAAAAGATAAAGATAATTTATTTGTCTAACATGCGTTTACATAAACTGACTGACTGAACATGCAAGGTATTGAATTAATAGATGTTGTGAGCGTCTATGTTTTGCCAATAACGATGTACAAATTTTGTAGGTATAAAAATTTACATTTAATTGCAGTTTACATAATATAGTCATTCTAAATTTCATTACAAAACACAAAACAAATAAATAATAATTGATGTCAAGCTATTATCATCTGTGGAATACTAATCATCGATTAGGATGGATAGATACTCCGTGACATATCACACGACACAATAGTTAATGATAATATTATTTGATGCAAATATCTTCGATTAATGAGGGTTTTCGTGAAAATTTACGACACCAGTTGGCACCACTGTGACAAGAGGTCTTCCAATATAAAATATACGATGACGTTCATCATTCGATTCATTCATTCGTTCATCATTCAGTCATGACTAAAGAAAATATAGGTTCTTTGACAGATGTCTGGACCTGACGTGTCAGTGCTGCCACCTGGCGAACGTCATTTCAGAAAACCCTCATTAGCCACCACTTGACATAGTCAGCCGCCTATAATGTTCCCACTGCTGGGACACAGGCCTCCACTCTTCGAGAGAGAGTGGGCTGTTTACTACGGGGGCCCAGTGCGGGTTGGTAAATCTCACGTATCTTCGATCTTTTGGTTCTACGACATTCACCACTTGGTAGCCAATAATTAGGTAATAGTAGATATTTCAGCATAGAGTTGTCTATTTCTGCTTTTGGAAATGAGCTTATTCTGACAATACTCTTGCTTGCAAAAAAATCGACCCACACCGTGCTCTTTGAATTGAAACAATATAATTCAATTAGTTTTACTAACAATTACCCGATATACTTTATACTGAAACCTTCCCGAACGTATGTAGATTAAGTTAGTGAAGAATTATAAAAACAGAGTAATAATTTTTTGAGAAAATCGCGGACTTGCAAACATGGGTGTTGAATAATGAACCTAAGGAGATTCATTATTCAACACCCATGTTTGGAAAATCGCGGACTTGCAAACATGAGTGTTGAATAATGAACCTAAAGGAGATTCATTATTCAACACCCATGTTTGGAAAATCGCGGACTTGCAAACATGGGTGTTGAATAATTAACCTAAAGGAGGTTCATTATTCAACACCCATGTTTGCAACTTCGCGATTTTCTCAAAAATTTATTAATCTGTTTTGATAATTCTTCACTAACGTAATCTACATACGTTTTGAAGACCGTTAAAAAATCAAGTTCAATTTTCATTAAACGAACAGAAAAAAGTGAGTGATGAGGACATCTGAAGAGTCGAGTTGATCTTGTCAAGAATATTGCTTTTATCAAAATATAGTGCATGTGCAAATAAACTGTTACTGTTGTTTTAGTTACCTTACCTACCTTCACACAATATAAGATAATAAATTATAATATTCATTAGGATTTTTGAGATATCGTCTCTCAAATGTAACACTAGGGTGGGCCATTTTTTGCACGCAAGTGTATGTATATTTATCTATAAGTATAAGTTCAAAACTAACTGTAACTTAGACTTCAGGCAAAGCTTGCTACTTTATTTTAGGATCTGTATCAATAGCTTCAAAGTTAACTTTGACATGCAGTAAACCGAGTTTAAACTTTAGCCGAGTTTTATGTGAAGTCCATAGAAGAACGTGCTTGCATCGAGTTTTGCCAATTTAGTGAAAAGAAAAGTAAATTAAGAAAAAGATACCAGCATGAAGTATGAAAACCAAACTGCAGTTTTATTACCTACTTATTGCACTGGTAGTCACCCGATATCCTTTCAATTTCTGCAAGTGAAAGTCATTCGAACTTCAATCATAGTTTAAAATGTTCATGGACTTCTTTCTCCGATTGAAATAAACTGTGACGTCTATGAACATAGTTTATTAGTAGGTTCCTAAGATTAAGTTTTCACTGGTCCAGAAATACGGAGAAAACCTAATCATTGCTTTTCTTTACGACTTCGTCGGAAGAAATAAATAAAAGTGAGCGTAAGTCGGTATTATGGCGGAACGAGGACAAGCTTTGAAGACGAATCAATTCGTTCATTTAATTTATTTCCCTTCAGATGTGATGACATTTTTTCATTTAATTTGGTGATAACACAAAATTAGGAACACACTATTTGAGGACTGTTTCATTAAACCGTTGATATTATTATTCTCGTTTTATCGTAACATCGTAACAGATAAATAACTACTGTATGTTTAATATCAATCCAGGCACATTTCATGCAACCGTAGATTAGATAGTATACATTACAAATGTGCCTCGTAATTAAAAGTAGATTGATAAGCTTGAGTTAATCGCACTAAGAAAGCTTCCTAAAACGTACGGATGGCTGTCTACGAGATCGTAGCATGATGCCTGCTACGAGATTGTAGCACGGTACCCGCTACGCCGTAGCGCTTTGTTTAAGTAGCGTATTTCTACCTAAAGTAATCAATTCTTTACGTGTCTATAAAATTTATACTCAACAGAGATTCATGTACGTATAATATCTAATACTGTAGGCAGTATTTTCATGCTAGTATACCAGTTGTGCATAATTTGCCTTGAGACTCCAATAAGTCTCAGGTAAGTCATAAACGCACGACTAACTTGAGCGACCTTTGTTGGAACTTAATTCAAAAGATATTCAATAGGTATCTATCTATAAACTCAACAGTGGACCGCTTTCTCTTTGTGTCCGACACGATCATGACAGCGGCAAAGTCGGCATCACGGTATTAGGAAGTTGGGACACCGTCCTTTAATCCTGCCGAACAGTTAATCAAAAGCCTGCAGGCGAATTTACACCCTTTTCAGTTGGCACTGTTTTCAGTGAGGCCGTTTCGTAACTACCCGTATCGGAAAATATCCCGAAAACTAGTTTATAAAGAGTTTAAGTTTTTTTTTTTGGGAAATCTGTGCAGTTCGTTCTTTATGGTGAAATTGCAAGATGTAAGCCTACTAGAACTTGATGGGTAGGTAGGTACTACTACTTTGTTCTTCAATAAACACCGTGTCATTTTCTCAATGAAATTGAAATGAAATGTTTTACACGTCAATATTTTAAAACTAGATGGTGCCAGCATTTCCTAGCCGACTGATCCCTGAAAAGAAATGCCAAAAGAATCTCAGAGGTCACAGTCTCTTTTAAAATCCAAACATTATATTATTAGGATTTTAAGTCAGTCTAACGATGCAGGGCCATGTCTGGAAGGGCCTTTTGAAGAAAGAGCCATTGCAGCTTTGAGTTGACCTGTCCCAACAGACGGTATGCATGCATCAGTCATCGCTCAACCCTATTTTATGGAGCTCAACGACCCATCACACGTCGCTACTAGATCTGCAGGACATTTGCGAAGGCCACATACAAAATACTTAAAACCGCCAGACAGTTATAAAGTCATGTAGTCAATCTCGCCTGCATGGTACTCACATTTATAGTCAGTTTTATCTTATTATCAGCTTCAGTCTGCTTGTATTGGATATAATGTAGAAGTACGGATTGTTTACGCCGCCATAAACTAGGAGCCTTGCGTCAGCCGCAGTTTGGTAACCATAAACCATTTTATTTAAAATTAAATGAATTATGAACGGTGCTCGAGTCTCGGCGATCACGGCAGGCAGCCAGGGCAGTAATTAAACAGATGCGTTTAGTCGCCGGCGGCAAACGTTCCCTTGGTTTTACATACCATTTTTAATCAGGATGAAAATACGTTTCACATTACCTGCTATGATTATATTACTAGCCAAGTGACCCTAAGGCCAAGTGAGCTACGAGTATAGAGCGGATGTGTTTTTTAAGGATCCGTATCTTAAAAGATCGCTTGCGTTCGTCTGTCAAAACATTTTTCTCGGACATAAGATATCAAGTTGACAAAAACAAGTTGATTTTATTGTGTCGTATAGATTGCGTCAGCCTTTTGCAAATTATTTTGACCGTATTTATAGGATATCAATACATAAAGATATATAAAGAGATAAAGAGGTAAAATTTGTTTGTAAGTTTGTATGTAGGGGTAATCTATGGAACTACAAGTCAGATTTGAAAAATACGCTAACGAAAATTTGAGTAAGGTACCCCTATTCGACGAGCCAGACTCGCTTTAACCAGTTTTGTCGCTAGAGGCGCTTTAGCCAGTTTTGTCGCCAGAGGCGCCTTCACATGATTGCACTTCTGCGGTTATTCGATTACCTAATTATCGAATAACCTAAGTGTTGATACCTGAAAATTAACACACTCTTAAGTGTACGTGGCGTGTCACTTGAAATGTTCAAAGATTATCTCAAGAATCTCACCCAGAGAGTTAAAATTGATACCCACCTCAGTAAAGAGGAGTTTGTTACTTTTAACATGCCTCAAGGCAGCATACTGGGCCCCAACTTGTTTCAAATGTACGTCAACGACCTTTACAAAATGAACCTCCCAAATACTAAGATATACATACGCTGATGACACCGCGATCTTAGTTCACGGACCTACTTGGATACTATCAAATCTATAGCAGAGTCGGCAGTAGCGGAAATAATTAAATGGCTCAATTTTAATATTCTTACCTTATACATAAACAAATTCTGCAAATCACTAATCTTCCCTCAGGCACCCAACACAGGACCACGTTCGCAAAGCACCAGTATTATGTAACTAGCGCTTACATTTACAAAAAGATTCATAAACAACTTAATATCCTAGACCTCAACAAACACACCCTAAAATTAAAAGTGACAGAATGGCTACTTAAACAGGACTATGCCGCAGCGGAGACTTTACTTACCTACATCGCCTAATAAGCACACACTCATCCCCATGCTTGCACGAATATTTCTATCGCATCCAAACATACTCGCACATACAACTCCCCCTTTCACTTACACACAAACACCACATTACCTACTTATCCACACTCACACACAAACACCTACACAGCTATAATCACATTCATTCGACCCTCACCCTCGCACTCTCACATACTCATACATAATTTAAAAACTAATGTAAACTATAACTTTTTCCCTTCTGAAGGTAGATCGACCCTGTCCACTCATACATAAATATCAATTGGATCCTCATTGCGAAACAAATACCATAGTTTAAGAGACAAAGTTTAATTTATTGTGTATATACATTTCTGCAGCATCCAAATGTTTTATATGTAAATGTTCTCTACAATAAATTAAAAAATTGTAAATTTACAAGTACATATGCTTATCCGTATTTTTGGGAAATAAAGAATGGAATAGAATAGATTTATTTTCTTAACACAAATAACAGCTTAAGGTTAAATTAGTCAGATACAATTCTGTACTTACTTTGTGGAAGACTGGCGCCTAAACTAAGTTTTTTACAAAACCTTTAAAGGCTCCTTCAAACAGGCGCGACACGCGATAAAATCGCACGCGACACAAAGGCATCGCAAGTCGCGCAATGAGCGGTGCCTTTGTGTCGCGCGCGATTCGCGTCGCGCGTCGCGCCTGTTTGCAGGAGCCTTTATGGTAGGTAACAGATAATTTGGGTAACAGATAATATGGTAGGTAACAGATAAGTCAGGTCACCAGGCCCCCCGTACCAATTAATATATTTCAAGTATTGTACTGAAGACTTTTGTTTGAAATCACAGTAGTATTAATTCATTCATTATTATGTCAGATATTAAAGATAATAATTATTAAAAAATAAAATATAAGAAAATTATAAAGTATGGATAACATAGCTGCCGATAGCAATATACGGCGAGGAAATGAAAGAGTGATGACGGGTGCCGCGTACTTAGCAATTTAGACGACCCTAATACTCGACATTATAGCCAGAGATAGTTGCATTTTCACTTTTCGCTAGCGGTGGTTTAGCATGATATAACTAGATACTACTGCATATTAAGGAGCAGCCCTTTTAGTTTAATGTTAGGCGTGCTTTATACTTGTTCGGGTCGACTCGGCAAAGCGTGGAGGCAAAATCGACATTTATTTCGCCGCCCGATCCGCTCGTGACGAATCACGCCGACCCGAAAAACTGTAGCATCCCTTACTTTATAATTCAAAGAAGAGGAGTTGAGGAGGACTGTTATATAGTACTTATTTCCAGAGAAAATTAAAAACAATCTCAATGAATGAAGGGGACGTCATGCAACTATTTATTTTAATTATTGTGAATGTGAAGACGATGTGGGTCATTTTATTCATTTTATATTTTTTTATTGTTCTCTCTGTTCTGCTAGTTTATTTTTTTTCATCGTCTGACTGTTTGAGTAATTTATGCGGCCTACCCAAATGTCACGTTTTTGGTATTGTTCGTCGAATCGTTGAGCTCCTTAAGTCTTGAGTTGAGCTGCACGATTACTGACAAATGCGTGCACTAACTGGACAGGTCCTCTCAATCTGTGTAGTTCTTTTCTCAAAAGACCATCTCAGACATCGATTTACATGGTCTTCATATAACCTGACCAAGATTATGTCTGGACTTTAAAAGAGACTGTGACCTCTGAGTTTGTTTCGGCCTTTCTTCTCAGAGTAGTCAGATAGGAAACGCTGACCTCATCTAGTTTTAAAAAAATATGATTGATGTGTAAAAGTGTTGTGCAAACCTACTTACAAAAATAAAATCAGTTATCATTTAACTGCTGGAACATTTTACTACAACCTAACTCCGCGATTTAATGTTTTACATGAAATGCAACTGCGCCATCTATACAGCTTTTGTAAAACTCAATGATTTTACGAAGTGAGGAATCGTATGAAAAACATACATACATAGCGACTAGATTTTTAACGTTTTTAATTACGGGAATTGGCCTTCAGGTGTCGACTGCGCTATGTTATTATATTAAAAACAGTTCGTAAATAATAATAACTTAAATTGTAACCAGTATGTTTTATTTTAAGTGTTTGCCATAATATACGTACATTCCATTATAAAATAATAAAGTGATAGCAAGAAACAGATTGTTTTTTTGTTTTTCACAAAAACACTAACGGAATAAAAAAAACAGTGGCACTCCGGGAGTGCCGACAGAAGCGAAAACTTGAACAATTACGTGTGTATTTTGTGAATCGTCTTATAAAAAAAACACGCGCCGTACCAGCCAAGGCCATCCGTCTTACAAATGTTCGATCGGGTCACGTGTCCTGACGCAAGTTTAACATTTTTTACCCATTATAAAAAAAGTGTACAACGCCGCTAAAGAAGTTTTCACTTCAAAAAACAGTGGCACTCCGGGAGTGCCGACAGAAGTGAAAACTTGAACAATTACGTGTGTCTTATAAACAAAACACGCGCGGTACCGGCTACGGCAATCCGCCTTACGAATTTTCGATCAGGTCACGTGTCCTGACGCGAGTTTAACATTTTTTACCCATTACAAAAAACACAACAACGCCGCTAAAGAAGTTATCACTTCGAAAACAACATGGAAAAGCAAAACTAACTCAGAGGCGACTGAGTTAGTTTTGCTTTTACTTGTTGTTTGCAGTGTATGAAATAGCCGGGCCCCGGTGTTAGTCACGATGGTTTTTCAACTTGTAAAAACATTCGCTATGACTAACACCGTGTGTGCGCGCTAAATGTCGCTTGTCAATAGATCGCGCCAACTGTTGCCGCGCTCGTAGGAATGATTGTCTGAAACCTTTTGATGGCATAGGTTATGCTCTGTGCTTTGTACTAACTAGTGAATATTTTAACTTTACCTTGTTAATATTCTTCCACCATCAACACCTCTATATGCCAAGAACTCAACATCAAAAAGCATCTATCTGTTCTGGTCCAAACGCGCATCCTCAAATACTTCGGAAATGTCTCGAGTGTGTGTGAGGGAGACTCCATTGAGCGCCTTGTCGTGCAGGGTAGAGTGGAGGGCACTGGACCACTTGGACGCTCGCCCATGAGATGTACTGACTAAATTAAATCCACAGTGGGGATCCCTTGTATGAGTGCACAAAAAATACTAGAAATCGGAGTAGGTGGCGAGAAATCGTAAGGCGAATCACATCAGCCCCTAAACAAGAAACTACATGAGGACCACGACCGTTCTGATAAGAGTGCTTCAACGAAGAAGAAGAATATTCTTCACAGGTAATGTAAAAATACCATTTCAGCATTAGTAGAATTTTGTGCTAAGCGTCTATTATGTTACTAATAATATAATAATAATTAGTTGACTTTGAAGTTGTACACTAAACTTGTTGATCAACTTCATGTTTGAGCATCTATCATTGTTGTGTATACCTTATGAGTTGTGTTACGCACGTCACAAGTAGTGCACGTGAGGTGAAACGACTGTATATTGTATTTCTGAAATAGCATGCGCGGCGCGATCCGTAGCCGGCACAGGCGCAGGCGACGACGGCCCGCGCTTCTATCGCGTTCTTTGAAAGTATATGCATCTAAATACTTAGATGTTTAATCAGATTGTTGATACCAAATGTTTTAAGACGAGCGTTAATCCTGCCGTCAAACTGTCACGCAGTTTGGCAGGTTTATGTTTGTACAAGTGTTTGGTGCAAAATAAATAAATTAATTTTTACATAGATTTTTGGCAGAGTCACTTTTTCCTATCATGTTTTACGTAAATTTATGTTACAATTTAAAGAAACTGTATTCAAATTTTGATGCAGAAAGATTTGAATATCTCCAAAAGCGATGCGCGATGCTGAAATAGAACATTGTAATACAGAAGCGGCTTTTCTAACTACATAATCTAACTAACTTAAGAACGTAATAGACTCACGGAGCCCAATTTATTCGGGCGAGTAAATATACAAATATCTAGTTACATGCTTACTTGTACATACCCGTTCTTGCAAATTCCAAATTATATAATGTGTATTTACACGAGAGACAATACGAATACCCCCAAGCTACAGATGTACGCGATATCTTTTGATTTACTGAATTTCTATGTTTTATTATGTCAGCTCAGTTTTTACGTTTAGTATAAGCTGGATGTTTCCATGTTAAGCCCCCAGCTTAATTATATAAATAAAGGTTCAATTACACATGTAAGTTACTGCGTAGATTAAAGAGCCCTGAGGGCACATATAACCAAAATGGGACAGGGGGGTGCCAAGTGCCAATTCAACAGCTCGAATTAAAAACGGTGATCGATATGCGACGCTGCGTAGGTACGTGACGTAGGGAGTTGTAGGAATGTCAAATTGTGGATACAAAACTTTTGGAATGGTTCAGGAATTGAAAACATAATACAATTTTTATTTAATTGTGCGTTATACCAAACCATAGAAGTTAAGTATATTACGTTGCGTAGGTAGTGTTTAGGCTACGAACATTGGTAGGCGATGTGCTGCGCCGCTTCGGAGGTAACCACACAAAACCACATCGAAAACACATCGGAATAAAATATTATGATAGCTGCGGTAATCCTAACATTTTAGTGCCTTATCAACTCAGTGTTTTAGTAGTTATAAAACAAGATATAAAGACATGCTACATCTGGAATATAGTAAACTAGCAGCAACCCGCGGTTTCACCCACATAAGTGTCGACCCCGTGGCAATATCGGGATAAAAACTATCCTATGTCCTTTCCCGGGACTCAAACTATCTCTATACCAAATTTCATCTAAATCGGTTAAGCAGTTTAAGCGTGAAGAGGTAACAGACAGACACACTTTCGCATTTATAATATTAGTATGGATAAATAATTAAATGAAGTCTGCCAAAACAACATAGGTATTTCATCCTACCATCTATTTTCATACTTTTATGTTCAGTACTGAGAGACTGACTGTTCAGTACAGACTGTACAGACGCCAGGACATCAAGCTACCCGAACAACTTTGAACCTTATGCTTTAGCGATAAAGTTGAAAATCTATTAAAGAAATTTGACAGATTGTAGTAACTTGATGTGCTGGCGTCTGTACATAATGATAATACTTCGTGTTTTTAGGGTTCCGTACCTAAAAACGGAACCCTTATAGGATCACTTTGTTATCGGTCCGTCCGTCCGTCTGTCTGACTGTCAAGATCGTTTTTCTCAGGTCACGTGGAAGCATCAAGTTAAAATGAGTACCAAATACGTAGGTAGCTATAAAAAAAATTAAGTTTCTAAGTCCTATAAGTTCTTGAAATGATAAAATATTACTTAAGTGTGACAAAAATAAACACTTATTGTTATAGTATTTCTGAAATGAGATAGTTTTCAAATACGAAAGTTTATCAAGTACTTACAGTTTGCAGGTAGAACAAGTAGAACAGGTTGATGATCTCGACGAGGGTTTCCAAAGCCATGGCAACCACCCACGGCAGCAGCATGTACTTCAGGTCCTAATACAAAAAATATTGTTACGTTATGGCATAATATAAAAGATTATGGATATAAATATGTCTGATTTTTGGGTTTCATACTCAAATGGTGCTAACGGGACCTTATTACTACGGCTCCGCTGTCCGTCCGTTCATCCGTCCGTCCGTCTGTCACAGGGCTGTATCTTTTGAACCATACTAGCTAGACACTTTTTTCACAGAGTGTGTACTAATATGGCCGCTATAACAACAAATCATAAAAATAAAATAAAGCTAAAAATTAAAGAGGTTTTTACTAAAGTATTTAAAAAAAAATGTAGAGTTGAATTTTGTACGGTGGTACGGAACCCTTCGTGTGCGAGTCCGACTCGCACTTGGCCGCTTTTTTATAAAGAGTAATGTGCCTCCTATTCCTTGTAGTAGTTCTAAAAGGTGAATATATAGTCAAGTCAGCCTCAAAAGGATGTATAATATATTATGTAGATCGATCAGAATTCATTTGATTGTCTACAGTTTGTGTTCCATAAAGGCTCCTACAAACAGGTGCGACACGCGATATAATCGCGCGCTACACAAAGGCACTGCTCGTTGTGCGAATTGCGGTGCCTTTATATCGCACGCGATTTTATCGCGTGTCGCGCTTTTTTGAAGAAGCCTTAATACTGTATCATCAATGTGTGACTACAATTAAATACACAATGTGTAATGTTTTGTGCAAAATGCATTCTTGTTGATGTATACTTCTTTTTGAGGCTGACTGTACGTTGCCTTGCGAATGTTTGCTTCATCCAGGAAGAGCTAAAGGTATTTTATGCGGAAATTGTTTAAGATATTTTTGTTGGGCGTGTTTATTGCAATCAACTGATGGCATTAGGCTCGTGCCCTATTTGCGTGGGACTTAAACGTAATTGGCGAAATGTGTGTAGGTACTATTGTAGATACACCACTGCCCGATCATTCGGGGAAACAAGGCGTTATGCTATGTTGTTTAAGATATTCGTTGCAATATCACTCAAGGTATTTTTAGAGTTATTTCTTTACTGGCTGCCACGTTCCACGCTAATAAAGGATGATGGACATAAATTTATGGAACCTACTCGTAGTACCCGCTCCAACAGTAATATTTTTTTGGGTTCCGTAACCAAGGGTAAAAACGGGACCCTACTAAGACTCCACTGTCCGTCTGTCTGTCTGTCACCAGGCTGTGTCTCATGAACCGTGATAGCTCGACGGTTGCAATTTTTACAGATGATGTATTTCTGTTGCCGCTGTAACTAAAAACAGAATACAATAAATATTTAAGGGGCTCCCATACAATAAACGTGTTTTTTTTATGCAGAACCCTTCGTGTGCGAATCTGACTCGCACTTGGCCAGTTTTTACATGACTAGAAAGGTATTATTACGTATAATAATATCTACTTTGGCGCTTGTTTTGTTTTGTTGTCGGTTTCGAGTTATTTTGAATCCTAACTTTTATTGACTATTTTCTATTAATTGTTCAGTAATGCTGAATTAACGGTTTTGCAAGGGACAATCACAATTAAATATCGGGATTTTTATAGACATCATCATTGCCACCATCATCATCTGGGTCCATACTCTTTACTGTAATATAAAGAAAACACATTTTATAACAATACATGCCGTTATCGTCGAAATAATAAAAATGTAACATTTATTTCTGCAAAATAAATCATGTTTATACCGGGATGACTCCGAACGGACAATGAATTGGTAAAAGTTGTCATGGTAAATATTGTTCCTATTGGAAAGACTTTTTTAACGACACTACAATTATTGCTGTGGAGGGGCCACAGCAATAATACTGTAGCGTCGTTGAAAAGGTCACAAAACGCACATCATCGTTTTTCTACTTTCCTTATCAGCATGTGCATTGTGCAGCGTGTCTTTTTCTTCTATACATCTGTATTAAGGCTCCTACAAACAGGCGCGACACGCGATATAATGCGCGCGCGACACAAAGGCACAGCTCGTTGCGCGACTTGCGGTGCCTTTGTGCCGCGTGTCGTGTCGCGCCTGTTAGAAGCAGCCTTTAGCCGTCATCCCTAAAGTGACCCCCTTTTCAGGCATTGTTTATTAGTTAATCATCGGTTCATCGTAGATGGTTGATAAAGTACACGTATAAAAGTTCGTATAAAAGAAGGTTCGAGGGCAAGAGGTTTCGATGATGAGTTATCATTGGCGTCGTAATAAAAAAAAACACACCTCATTATTAATAAAGAGAACACTTTCATTTATAATGTTAAGTTATTTCCGTTAATCCGTTCCGTTCAGTTTTTAATGTAATATTATTTTAAAACTATCAGCGCCCCGCGGTTTTATCCGCATAAGTGTCGATACCGTGGGAATATCGGGATAAAAAGCCTATATGTTAATTAAGGGTGTCAGCTACCTCCATACAAATTGTCCTTCCCCGCGATGCAATCTATCTCTCTGCCAAATTTTATCGAAATCCGTTCAGTGGTTTAGGCGTGAAAATGTAACATACAGTCAGACAGACCGAGTTACTTTCGAATTTGTAATATTAGTATGGATATACGAGTACCTACTACTGTTTGTTTACCCTTATGAAATAAAATAAAAATAAATGCTTTTTATCTTAAAAGAACATAAAAAAGACGATGTTGTGAAGAATGTCCTTATGAAATGCTCACATAAACTCAAACTCAAAGCATTTATTTCAATTAAACCATTTACAGGCACTTTTGAATTGTCAAGAAGTCGGTCAGTCAGAATAATGAAGCTAGTTGCCCATTCCAAAGCGTAGGTGCCTATGGAGAAGAACGGGTAAGAAACGCCATGGACACTCTTTTTAAATTATATTTTACAAAAATATTAGTTACATTTGATTTTAAAATTATATAATGTGAGAACGAGGTAAAAAATTAAGAAAGACGTACGCGTTAAAAGCGTCCAGATTACAACAAATAATACTTAACAAACATAACATACTTAACATACATATAATAAGCCTATGTTCCCACTGCTGGGACACGGGCCTCCTCTTTGTGAGAGGAAGTGGGCCGTAATCCATCACGCGGGCCCGGTGCGGGTTGTTCGATGTCACAATGTGTTGAGTTTTTGGTTTTAGGACATGCCGGTTTCCTAACGATGTTTCCCTTCACCGTTTTGAGAGCAGTGGTGGTGAAATAATTTACATAAAGTAAAGCGCCTGTCTGGGTATAAACCTACGACCTACAACTCGTAAGTCACGCTCGTTACCACTTGGCCACAACAGCCGGTCGATTCTGTAAAAATCTCACCTAAGTTTTCACGGTGAGATTTTTACAGAATAGCACCGCTGCTCTCTAAAATACAATGTGGAACAGGAATTACGACATTAAATTAAAACGAGCACAGTACTAGTCCATCAAAACATTTTAAAACATGAAGATTAGTAGGATATGGAAAATTTAAAAATTTCAATTTTCAAACAAAATAAATGGCAGAATCAACTGCATAAAAAGTAAACACGCTTTATCTACGAAAAGTCACTGACCTATTGCGCGGCGTGATGCGGGGTGCAGCGGGCGGCGCGGGCGGCGCTGCCGCGGTGTTGGGCGGAGGTACTTCAACAAATCAGCTGCATAAATTCACTAAGTTGCGAGTTGTTAATTAATAAAAGATCACTGATTGAATAATTAATCACATAATATCACATCACAATCTTTAAATCATCAATAGTCAAATTTTCAAAGTGTCCCCCGTTGTTCATTATGCACAAGCGACATCGTCTTATTAAATTTTCACGGACTCGTCTTAACAAGTCCTCATCTGCCATTCTTTTAAGTTTGTCAAAGGCATTAATTATTTTAATTTTTAAATCGTCCATGGCCATATCTCTGGATAAAAGTTGTTGAACTTTTCTGAACTTGTAAGGTCGCCGGTAACCCAGGTACCCTACATGAGGCGGTCAGTAACACCAAGGCGTTGCTGGCCTTCCTCGAGAAGCTGGGGTGGATCGAATAATCGATTTTCCCACCCGTACGCAAAATACGCGCATTGACGTGGAGTTGCGGACACCAGCCCGTATTACCTATTACCTAAGGTCGCCGTGCATGCCGTTTCAAAATTCTATGAACAGTTCTGTGACTCACTTGAAACCGCAGCGCTGCGTTCCGAAGGCTACAAATCGGGTTGTTTTCAAAATGTTGTAATATCCGGTCCTCGATACTTGAATTTGAAGACACGCCCTCTCCTTGAGGAACCAAAGGCTGATGCTCTCGTAACCTCTGAACGGCCAGGGTAAAAACACGGCCATTGGTAGGGCACGTTTTTGTGTTACCATATCTCTCCCGATATGTACGCAATGCTAAAGCCGCATTTTGGTGACATTCTCCGTACGTAAGTACCATGTCGGTGTACTCGGCAGCTTATTTGAGGCATAATTAAACTAAGAAACTTACGAACCTAACCTAAATCACAAAACTAGCTACCTAATAAATGCCTAAATAACTTAAGTACTAATATTACACTATCACTTAACAATAAGTCACACTAAACTACACACACTATGCAATAATCCAACTATCATAAATCGTCTTATATCACAATAACAACTAAAACTTTTCATAAAATAACGACAATGCGCGCGCGGCTCGTCTTGTGATAAAAAAGTCGGCGTGTGCTACCTTCAAAGGGCGCCGCTATGCACTGACTGACATAGTTACCGAGTCAAGGACTTTTTGCCGAAAAATTCCGCTCACACACACACACTCGCAATTTTCTATGCACCACTAATGCATTATTTGCGTAAGTAATATTTCTTTTTCTTTCTAATTGTAGTATTTTGCGGGAGTGGGCGGGGCGTGTCAGATAGGGATCGTATGACACTTTTCTCTGTCTTTCAAGCATCTATCTATTGCGAAGTAGAGAATAGAATCGTACGATTTTGCACAGGTTCTTGACCTTACAATGTTTACCTATTATTACGGACTCAGTTCTACATCATGTTGAAAAATAAGAAAATGAAAAATAATTTCTTGTGGCTAAAGTATTCATTGGATTTGATTGATTTTTTGTATACGGGTAAAGTGGATGCCACTCTTTACGTGGTTTAAAGGAATGTCAATCGTCCTGCCCCACATTGTATATATATATGTATCCATACTAGTATTATAAATTCGAAAGTAACTACAGAGTTACTTTTCTGTCGTTTATCGAAATCCGTTCAGGGGTTTAAGCGTGAAAAGGTAACATACGGACAGACAGACAGCTGTCTGTCTGTCCAAACCACTGAACGGATTTCGATAAAATTTGTCAGAGAGGTGGATTGCATCCCGGGGAAAGACATAGGATATGTTTTTTCGCGGGCGAAGCCGCGGGCGGAAGCTAGTATATATATATAATACTTGCATAGCAATAATGCACGGTAAGTGGTGAGACTCCACGAGCTTGAGAACTCTCAGGTGTTTAAGTTTGTATAAACAAAACATCGCAGCTGTAATCTCAGTTAGGTAAGTTAGTAATACGTATGGAATTATCTTTTGTTTTCATTGGATTTTTGGCTTAAAAAAAATTATATCGCAAGAAACATACACTTATTATTAGTATTTATTTCATATACTAACATGGTTTAACTTAATTAAGAGAAACTTAACAAAATAACGTAAGTAATAAACATAACTTTATTGTCGTTCGATCTATCGAGTACATACAGTGAGTAATTTGGTTACCCAAATACAACGTTAACCTATTTAAAAAATGTTCACTGATGAAGAGTCTCATGTAACTTTCACTCTAGACTGCAATACACGCACGCCCGCACGCACGCACACACGCGCGCACGCACGCATGCACGTTGTTGATACAATATATTATTATCTATCTAGATAGGAAATATACTTAAGCTATTTTAAAAAGATATTGAACTGAGTTTGTGATTTAAACTTATAAGTGATACTCTTAATATAAAGCAAACAAAGAAATAAATAAAATTAACCTTTGAACAGTAACCTTTATTTTCTTTTAGAAAACTTTCTTATTCTGATGTTATTGTAAAACAAAAGAAACGTCACAAGGAAAAATAAAAGTTAGGAACATCTTCTGCCTACAAGATGGCATTGAAAGTCATCATGTAATGGAAACACAAACTTATGTACGCAGGTATACATTGGTTGCTATTTGAAAACAATGTCCCTATACTTCTCTTCTTGTTCCCTATACACTGGAATAAATGTATATTAATAATAATAAAATGCTGTTCGTTGACTGGTCACAATTGTATTTTTTTGTTTTAAAATGTTCGTAAAAGCCTAAATTAGGTTTTTAATGGAAAAGTTTCTCGTAAAATTTTCGAAATCTGAATAACAGAACCTTTATTTTTTTGTGAGATCGTTGTATGAACTCCAGACCATATTGGAATTTTGACAGGGCCCGTCTGTCGAGTCAGCTAGTTCATAATAAAAATTAGTTGGTACTTACTTAGCTTTGAAATCGCATTCCAATTATGTCACAGATCCTGACAAGTAGGTATAGACCCAAATCTTGTGCAAGTTAGTGCTTTATATAGGCAATATTAATATCCTGTTTATTAAACTTTTGGTATTTCAATCGGAGCGGAATTCAAGTGCGATGATCCGGACACTTAGTTTGGAATTGAAGACCGGGATTCCGAAGTCTCCGGAGTCGCTATTTCAATATTAATTTCAGAATATTACAGACGTTGATAGCTCGATTGCTTTCGATTTGATTTCAAGATCAGGATAAACAAAGTCGCCCCTACTATTTGTATTGTTAATAACGGAAATTATATTTAAATCTTGCTGCTGGAGCATAGATCAAACAACATTGGGCTCTGTACCGGTGCAGTGTGTCAGAGCCCAATCCTCCGGACGGGTCGGTAATTTTCCATTAGAAAATTCTCAATAATAGCCCGCGGCGTCTCTTTACATAGGACTTGCAACAAAATGGCGTTATCATATAATTAAAACAACTATTTCCTTATTCGGGATATACAAGCGTGATATTGTTATCCCACTGATTACTGACATTTAAGACATTGAACAGACACTTAAAAAGGAACGGGTCCTGCGAGGAATTTCAAAAATAGGTATTTGAAGAAACTAGCCGTCGCTTTACCTCAAGTCTACCCCCGTAGTGTGTGATAGGGCAGACCGAAGTTGTCACAAAATTTTTGACGAGATCTACGTTTCGTATTCCCCTTTTTTCTCCTCGAAAACTAAGCCAATTCAATTATTTTTTACATTAACATTTTAAGAAAGAGTATTTTTCGGGTCCTATCATTTTTTTAAATATTAAAACCTTTTCTAATTTGTCTGGTAGTCCTCTCATCAAAAAAATGCGGGCGGTAAAATAGGGCATTTTTTGTAATTTTTAGAGGGTCATATTTTCTTTAATTAATAGCTGAAAAAAAAGAAAATGAGAGGAACATGTTTACAACAGACCTTGATTTTCTGAAAAAAATCTTTATTTTCATTTTTTAATACTTTCCTGAATCATTATTCAGGAAGAAAAAAGGGAATACATTTGTATGGAGAATAGCACGCCCTGTTCCCTGTTTTAAATTCTATGTTAAGCATAGCATTTATGTACCTACAGTAACTTGAGTTTACATAATATTGAGTGGAAACACGACATGGCACATGGAGGCAAAGTTTTGAAGTCCTAAATCAAATGTAAACTTTATTGAGGAATATTCCTTACATATTATACATATGTAGGTTTAACATTAACATAAAGTTCAAATGCTCTTAGCTTTTGTGATCCGTCATCTTTGCTATATGTAAATGTTTGCAGCAACAGTTTTGCATAGTGTTTAAGATCACGAAGGCCCCTGATATGTTGGCATAACAAGTAGGTAGTTTGAAGTCGGTTCGCAAAGAAAATTTGTAGTTTTATAGTGTATATTTTATAGTTGAAGTTGGAAAATGTTACGTGCAAAGTATTCAATTCAAAGTTAACGATAAATGCTTTTTATATGTATCAATATATTATAACACCGTGTGACCTAAAAACGCACTTAAGTCGTTTTTCTGTGACTTGAGTAGTCCATTTTTATACAGAAAAGGGTTTAAGTCACACGAGCTATAAAATTTTATACGGTACGTGTGACTTAGATGGTATATTAATGCACGGCGTCTATGAATGTACTATTTCGGCACATTTTGAGAGATAGGCATCGACTGTGAGCTTTTTTCGAAATACGATCACAGATTTTTTGTTTTAAACAAAGATGGAAAAACAATCATCTCTATGATGTGATAGACATGATGGTATGATGATACCTTTATTTGCCGTATGCTACAGGTGTGATCTAGTCACACCTGCAGCCATAACCCAGCATAATTATTTATCAGTTAATTAAACTCACGTCATTCTGTGCAAGTGACGTCATGTAAAGTTACCGCGCTGGCGTCACTCACTATGAACCTGTTCATTCTTTATACACCACTGTAAGGTAAATACATCCGAGCACATTAATCAAACATTGTTCGCGGTACAGTGGATAAAATCAATAACCCTCAAAATTCGATTTCATTAGAATCCCAAGTCACGTACGTGCCTACCCATGAAAGAAATTCTGCAATCTTTGTTTTTAGATCACAACACTGGTAATGATATATATGTATATTATAATATAATATAATGTAATAGCTATTTAAATATTATGAGGGTGCGTTACATCATTAGAAATATGTTTGCACGCCTACTTATGTAAGTAAAAGTATGGTTTACCTCAATTAAAAAGCGATCCGTGGGAGTTATGCCTTAGCATGACACCCACTTCGCAGTATTTCCCACCTAATTTTAGGTCCTAACCTAATCTACCCATTTTTAGAGTTTATTCATTGTCCAGAGTAAAGGCAATCTTGAACAATATCCAAACACTTATATGTATAGGTAGGTACAATACTGTTTAGGGTCGTAGTAGAAATTGGATTTTAAATACATATTTACGAATAGGAAATAGTGAATAAAAAGCACAATGGAATAATCTGGGTATCAGACCGCTTTAGTAACGCAAATTCCGAGCCAACGGAGATTTGGCCTTTTATGTTAAACGAGCAATAATGTAATTCCGCTTTGACCTTAGAAGGGTTGCCAATAATACGTGCTGAGGAGTAAATGGTTTGCAAATATTAGATATAATTTATATAAAGTCACCAAAAAATGAGCATTAATTTGATGACTAAACTGTTTGTTTGCTATTAATTAAATTAAATTTTATTCGAAATCATTCATCTGTTTCTTACTAAACTTTAACTATTATATTATAATCGACGACCTTGGTTACTTAACTCCTTTGGTGACAGTACCTACTGACTGCTTTCTTCCGCACATTTGTTGTGGGCTGACACTTTAGCCAAATACGGCAGAATATATGTATGATAATAATATAATGTAACCAGAAAACTAAACACAAAAATGATAAAGTTAGACCAGCTATCTGAATTTCGGGCGCCTAACAATCCGTAACGACTACCATAATATATATTTGTGTTGTTACACAAATAATTAATTATAGTCGGGATCCGGATCCGGTCGGATACCGGGATCGACAGTCTAACATGCACTCCGACGCACACAAGGGTATCGACGTTTAAGTCGTGAACTATCTTTATTTTTAGAATTATTGTTGGGGTGTCCTACCCACGCGAAGGTTACTGTAGCCCTTAGATACTAGAGTTGGTCAGTGCTAACTTATTGAAAACGCTAAAGGAGCCCCATTCACGTACATTAATAATGATGAAAGGAACCACTGAATTTGGGCAGTGAAAGCGTTGTGCACGTAAGCACAAATACGCGTGTAGCTGAGATGCGCTTAAAACAATATATCCGGGATTGAATTTTTGCCTTTCGCCATTCTTAGATTGTACTTTATGGGTTTTTCAGTGCGTTTCACACCCACAATGCATCCGTATATGTGCTAGTTACTCAATGGCTCATAATTTTTTTATGAATGCTACAGTTAGAGCGGTTCTGCACTTTTTCTGATTCGAATCCGAGAAATGTCGGTTCGAAGTAATCATAGTACTATTTGTATGAGGGGCTGCACACTAGATCCGAACTCCGTCCGTCCGAATTTAGAACATTTTCAATTCGGATTGAACTCGGTTCGCCAATTCGGATTGATTCGGATTCGGATCGGATGCAGGGCAGAACCGTTCTTAGGGTTTTTACAGTATTATCTACACTTTTAGTAGCACAATCGAACAAATGAAGTCCCTGTTTTTATGGCATATAGATTTATGTAGAATTTAACAGAATTGTGGAAAAACACGAAATAGATAATCATTAAAAAAGTAATAATGATACAAAACTCAATGTCCATTCTAACTCGTAGAATGTTTCCTAAGAGGGGTGCCGTAATACTTTCTCCCCTCTAATGGGGTGTGTAACCAACACGTTACTCAGTACTGTATCCTTTTTCAAAGTTATTACTGTTAGTCAGGCGACCTCGTACATTTATACTTTTGTTCACACTGTTCGTTTACACGGTACACAGTGAAGGGTTTATTTTATGAAAGTCACCGTGCCTTCCTTTGTTTAGAACTGGATTTGTGTAGGTATGTACACCATTTTAAGATCTGTATTATCACTTATCTTGTTTTTATACTAACCTTTAGAAAGGTGCTTTAGGAAGTGTGGTTAAATACATTTCGCAATTTATTAAATCTCTTTAATACCCACAATATTTTAAAACAACATCTATTGGCATTCATAATATCTTTTTCCATAGACTACGAAATTTTACACAACCGTACCTACTATTAGCAACATTTTAAATCTGTACTTCTCTGAAAACTGTTCTATAGTCTTCGCAGAGTACATCTAATCTTTGTGATTCACCACTAAGCATAGTTATTTTTTGAGCACAAACTGGCTTATTGGCTTATCAACGATATTTTGCGGCTAAGATTACATTTTATCTCCTTAACAGAAAAGTTTCTGAAGAAGCGATTAAGGGATTATGTGTCCTAACACTGTTTACTCTATGTATCTATATCACCTATTCTTCATCATTTAAAACTGAAGAACCTATTTGTGTTTCGTTTTCGCAAATGAGCGCAGAACGACCTCCTTAAACCGAAGCAGACCGTGGCATAATACTCAAAATGCTTAGATTAAGAGTAAATGACAGTCTAGGATGAAAAATATGAAGTTATATTTTACTAACGATGCTCTTTTGTGATTTATATTTCGTTTTGTGTGCAGCGAAAGGGTTCTGTCAGGTTCACAAACATTGAAGAAACTAGATGTTTCAAAGGATTCAGCTCGAATATCTAGTATTTGCCGGCGTTACAAATATCAGTGGTCGCTAGTGACACGCCAATTAATCGCTACTTTGACTTTCTACTTGTAACTAGTTAGAAGCAGATTTAGTACCTATAGCCAAACCAGCCAACTTTACCTACTCACGATTCCATATACTCTGCTTCGAACTCAAACAGCTGCTTAGTATCCAACGTGCTTGTTTTAAGTAACTTTTCATATATCATAGACCAGGGGGCCTAAAAGGCAACTTCGGCAGAATCATAACAGGATAATATCTATACTAATATTATAAAGCTGAAGAGTTTGTTTGTTTGTTTGTTTGTTTGGTTGAACGCGCTAATCTCTGAAACTACCAGCCGGATTTGAAAAATTCTTTTTGCATTTGATAGCCCAATTCTTGAGGAAGGCTATAGGCTATATAACATCACGCTATGACCTTTAGGAGCCGAGCAAAACGGAAAAAAGTCAGAAAGAACGCTAAGCAAAAACGAAGTAATAGCGCGGGCAGGCGATGCGATACGACGGGGTGGGTCGGAGTAACAAGAAATTTCACGCGGACGAAGTCGCGGGCAGAAGCTAGTTATGAATAATTATGGACAGTTAACTATGAAGTTAATCGTATCAAATCCCATTGGTGAAGGATTTTACAGTTATTTTTTTTTTGTCTGTGCTAAAATACCAATCAATCCAATCCAAATGCAATCCCAATCTCTTTGATTATACCGACGTACCTAGTGCAGCGAAAAAAAGAAAAACACGGTCTGCCTTCGCCATATTATGATACATAATGTTATCCTTTTATGATTCTGCCAAAGTGCCCTTTTTAGGCCCCCAGATGAATAGTTCTATCTAACTACTTTCGCTACAGTTTTGTATGACTTCAACGTCCCGTATCATCCCATTATTGTAAATCAAGTAAATTCTCAAGTAAGACAAGACTTTTCACTTTGCAAGACTTTTCTTAATCATAATGATGCGGACGAATTTTTTGATGCCCTTTAACCATTTAATATACCTTATATATGTTTACCTTTTTTCCTTTTTATATAGGTACTTCAACATATTATTATTACTGTTAGCTTTTTAAAGTATGTAAATGTAATGTAGTTTACTATGAATTTATCAGGGACCAGTCAATCACTATAATAGAAGATCATTAGATTTTAGTCAAAGTAAGTCATAGTACGAAACGGAAACAAGAATATATCTAGAGAAAATCATCATGTTATATTGTTATAATAAATTTAAAAAACACAAACTGCAAAGGATGTTAAAAAGAAATTTCCTTTTCCTTCAAGAAAAGTGAACTGGAAATGGCGCGGGAAAGAACGCGCAGCTAACTGCAAGTAAGAAAAAAAAGGTAAAACGTAATTATAATTTCATGGATAGCCTTTTATCTATAGTAATATTATAAAGAGGTAAAGTTTGTAAGTTTTTATGGAGGGGGTAATCTCTGGAACTACCTGTCGGATTTGAAAAAATCTTTTTGTATTTGATAGCTATACGCTATAACCCTTAGAAGGCGAGCAAAAAGAAAAAAAGTCAGAAAGAACGCTTAGCAAAAACGAAGTAATAGCGCTGGCAGGCGATGAGATGCGACGCGGTGGGTCGGGGTAACAAGAAATTTCACGCGGACAAAGTCGCGGGCAGAAGCTAGTAATAAATCTAATGGTCTCAGAATTTTTCTTTTGTGAAATGAAACATTCAAGCAGCAGTACAGTGTGCATTTGCTCGTTTTGAGTTAAACATGGAAGTAACTTGTTGAATAGAACAATCGTAGCGCACGATTGCTTATACAGAGTGGCAGCGACATCGAGCAAACTTTAACCATGGATTCAGTACAGTCAGCAACAAAAGTCAATTAACCCTTCTGTTTTTTTAATCTTAGTTATTTGTTCAAAATTGCAACAGAAGTACAACTTTTAGAATATAAACTCTTTGCCTATTACCTGTGTGAAAAGCTAAAAAGCAGTTTATTGAAAAAAATCGTAGTCAATTTAATAACATGTAAAAATTACAGTGTTGATGGATTTTTGTTGCCGACCGTAAATTATTCTAAGAACTTCTTAAAAAAAAATGCTCCTCCGTACTGGTTATAAACTGGACTGGACTTCCGAAATTAAAGTTATTTTTCACTTTGCAATGTCTTTTTTGGAAGCCGAATGTTTCTTTTTTGTAAAAAGTTTTTATTTTTCTCTTTTAAGTTTTACTTACCCCACACAAATTCGTATAACACTACTTACTATGTTATATCAGTGGGAGGAAATTATTTTAACATCATCAATATAAACTAAGTGGCAAAAACTCAAAAACTACCCAAGCAAAGTTTATAAAAATTTATATGGGACCACGCCTGTGGCCATAAACTGTCTATTAAAAAAAATAATGAAATCGACTTATTATTGCCAGAGATATCGCGTAATACTGCTCCGGAGTGATATAAAGATAATTTCGTTTACTTGAATTTTTACCAGTAATTTTGGTGATACCAAACTACTGAACCGATTTTGATGACTTTTCTATGGGACTAATCTGAAAGTATATTCTTTTAAATAAAAAAATAATTTTGCAAATCGGCTTATAAATAACGGAGTTCTGAGGTAACAAACATTTAAAAAAAAAATCAACCAAATTGATAACCTCCTTCTTTTTTGGAAATCGGTTAAAAAAAAATATGTTTCTCCATACATTGTGCCCGCGTAGGTACTGCACTTTTCTATGACACAGCAATTTTTTAAGGTTCCGTACCGCAAAAGGAAAACAATCCAGAAAAACACATCACTTCGTTGTCCGTCGGTCAAGACCCTTTTTCTCAGGAACGCGTAAAGTTATCAAGTTAAAATCAATATAAAATACTCAGGGCTGCAACCTCTTGAAGCAGTGACAAAATCAAACTTCTAAGTTAACGCAATCAAATGATACGTGCGTTTATGTTCCGGAATCAAATCCTATAGGGTACTTCCCGTTGACCTAGAATCATGAAATATGGCAAGGAGCAATGCCATGTAGCAGCACAAGTAAAGGAAAAAATCTTAAAACTGTAAAGTTACATTACAAAAAAGAAATGTTTTCCCCATGATAAACTATTTACATATCTACTTTGTACGGAACCCTCGATGCGCGAGTCTGACTCGCATTGGACCGGTTTTTTTTTTAATACCCTCCGACGAAAAAATTTTGCTCTAGACGGAGTCTAAAATCATGTGCTAAATGATGGTTACTGTTTGCGTGCCGCCGTTTATTTAGCAATCGTGCACTGCAATTGTTCTATTCACCAACTTACTTCCATGTTTGAGTCGAAACGAGTAAACGAACAGACGGCATATCAAGCTACCCGAAACTGTAAAATTTTCTCAATCAACTTTGAACCTTATACATAGGCGATAAAGTTAAAAATCTATTAAAGAAATTTGACAGATTGTAGTAGGTTCATGTGCTGGCGTCTGTACATTGCACTGCCGCTTGAATATTTCTACGCTAGGGGGTCTAGAATCATGTGCTAAATTCATGTTTGCAGTTTGCGCGTCGAAATTCTTGCCACCCTGTATTATTTGCTAGCCAACGTCTTGGCTTGAAGACGCCGCGAGCGATGTTATGTGAACTAAGTATACCTACACAACGAAAGCTGCTCATAAATCACCCGCTACACAATACAGCAACGCTTGAATCTTACACGAGTTTTGAGCTCTAAATGTGGTGCTCTTTGTATCTCAAGATCATAGTTCTGCCATAAATCATAGTGTTAAAGTTCATCATCGAATATTCTTACAAAATATCGTGTTAAAATGCTGGCAGTTATGAGTGGTATATAATAAAGCTAAAGAGTTTGTTTGTTTGAATGCACTAATCTCTGGAACTACCGGTCAGATTTGAAAAAATCTTGTTGCATTTCATAGCCCAATTGCGGAAGACTAATAACCTATGAACATGGCTAGGATTCTTAACCCATTGAGTGTCTAATTAGCAGACACAATAGAATTTAATTGTTCTTATGTCGCACTGTGTAACATAAGACATTCGAAAGGTTAATAGCCCAGCAAAAAGAAAAAAAGAATAATGAACGCTATGTGAGAACGAGGTAATAGCGTGGGCAGGCGATGCGATGCGACGGAATGGGTCGACGAAGTCGCGGGCAGAATGTAGGTGTGTTATATTTATACCATATTTCCTTTGAATATTTTTATTACGATGAACCTACTTTCAACAGGAACTTGTGTTTTTTATTGTTAGATTTATTACAGGCGGGTGGGGTGTCCACCCATGAAATGGCCACGCTACCCCTTGGGCAAGCGCAGATATAGAATAGATGTAAGTATTACATTTCTTTTTCAATTTGTCGCCTCTTACGATGAACGACACATGAATTATTATTAATTATGAGTTGTGTTAATGAGAAAAACGGTGATGGGACAATTAATACGAACTTTGTTATACCGTTCATTATGCGGTATGGTATCAGTGGCGTAGCTACCTAGGGGCTAGGAGGGGCAGTGCCCCGGGGCCCTCAAGCTCAGGGGGCCCTCGAATCCTTACCAGATACTCTCGATCGAACTGAACTTTTGAAAATTTCTCCCATTTTCAAAATAAATATGACAGGTTGCAACCCGACTATAATCATGGCAACTCAGTTGAGAGAAATTCGAAAGTTATACCTAGGGATTTCCCCTAAATTCTTTCTGTGGGTTGGCAGTGTTGTCAATTTGATGGATAGCTTAGCATTTTTAAAGTATTTGTATATTTAATATTTTTACTTGATAAAACCTAACCAGTTTAGATAGCAGTGGGCCCCATTTTTTTATTTGCCCCAGGGCCCTTGGTTACCTAGCTACGCCACTGTATGGTATACACCAATTGGGTTCTAAACCAAACATGTTTTATTCGATTCTCCCTGTACGCTTACCCGCACGTCTGTAGTATCAATTCGACTACGTAAACTGCCGTTACTACTACAAAATAAAGGCGCTGACAAAACCTAATAGTTACCATAGATGTGCGTTTGACTGTACGTAACAAAATGGTGACAGTCAGCCATCAAAAGCCGGAGGGGTTGTAGTGGTGAGGTACACAATTACACTATTAGTTTACATCATAGACAGAGGGTCTATAGTGTAAACTTCCCCTGCTTGAAATAATTATTGAGAATAAACCTATAAATCGTTTTATGATTTAAAATTAGCTTGACGTTGTTTAAAATTTCTTGGTAACTCGGTTCCAACGCTTCGATGTTTATTTTATTCCAAGATTAATTATTAAAGTCCTCTTTTGTTAAAATTTTGAAAGAAAGTCTGTTTAATGCTGTTTTGAACAATGACAGGCGGGCTCAAGGTAAAGGGGCCAATTGAAGGTCGTTGTTCAATGAACCAAGAAGATCCGGAATTAAATTAACATTACAATAATTAGAGGAGTTGCGTCCTTAAGTCAAAATTGGCAAAAGTAGCTTGAGACACTTTTACGGCTACATGGACCTTTTAAAGGCGGCAGGACAGACCAGAAGGGTGGTAATTGCGTAACATTACTTATATAATGGGTTTCATTTTGACAGTTCAAAAACACTCATTGTATTTTAATTTTAATTCCATTACCTTTTTAATTTGTTTTCGTTAATGTATTTTATTTGTATACATTAAAATTTTATTCAGAGGCATTTTATTTAGAGAAATTTTATTATGTGGCAGTAGGCATTGTGATATTTTAATTTTAATTTTATGTAAATATGGGTCTTGCCTGAATTAAATGAATTTTATTTTATTGCGTTATTTATGTTGATCAGCAGTCACATTTTTTGAACATATGAAGCAATTCGTTCAAAATTATTCAAATTGTGAGTAATAGTGTGTTACGCAATTAGGATCCGGGTGTGAAAAGAGGCTTATGCCAAACAGCGAATTAGGATAAGTTCGTTACACGTTACTGTACCATTACCCAAGATTCCTTTGTCAGTTTTGTCTTTAGAAAAACTCCTTGTTAACCAAAGACAGAGGAAACGAAATATCTTTTATTCATGCGCCCTCCAAGGGCTACTAAACAGTCGACCAAAAACATCCTTTAACACTGGCTCCTTTCTCGAAAGTATACTGTAGCTGCAGTGACGAGGAGAAGGGTATACGAGGGGGGTATGCCACCCTCATAAAATATCCCTCCCAGCTCCCCTCGCCGCGCTCAAAGCGTTCTCACAATTAAGAAGGGGCGGCTGAGCGAATACGTCACTTTCCCAAAATTATTCAACAATTGCATTGATTAAGAATGTGGGCTACGACTACCAGTTATTTGTTTTACTTTGTGAATTGTGGAACTCATACTTAGTTTTTTTCAAGTCAGTGTTTCAATCACGGATTGTGTGTTGGCCGATTGTTTTTTTTATTTAATTGTGGATTCAATTGTTTTTCTTTTTCATTTTATTAAGGAATAAGTAAGTATGCGTTATCTATGTTTTTCAACGCTGTGCTGACTGGAGATTTCGACGGTACCTGAACATTTAGGTTGGCAAAGATAAATCCATGACGTGCGTAGATGTAGATATTAGGTACCTAACTTAATTAGTTTGAATTATGAAATGGACATTGTTGAAATAATTGTTTTCTTGACTTTAATAATTGTTTCACATGCCTAATTCATATCGTACAACTAAGTGCCTCGAACTAAATTAGTAATATTAATAATAGACCTGTTGGTACATCAGGGGTCAACTGTTTCATTGCATCGAAACTATAACTAATTAAAAATACTGCTTGGTTTCAACGCTTTTAAATTCAACTTTTATATCACGGCAGTATTTAATATTTTTTCACCTTTTTCAATAATAACGTAAAAGCACTCTGTCTTCGCAAAGACTCTGAAGATTTGATTACTTCACTTTAAAGAAAACGTTATCGCGCTAAAGTAGACTGTTAAGGCTCCTTCAAACAGGCACGACACGCGATAAAATCGTGCGCGACACAAAGGCAACGCAAGTCGCGCACTGAGCAGTGCCTTTGTGTCGCGCGCGATTATATTGCGTGTCGCGCCTGTTTGTAGGAGCCTTTAGTATAAGAAAGAAAGCATGCATTTAATTGATCTAGGTTTTGTTTGTCACGTGAAATTGATTTATAGGTGTGTATTATCTATATTACCTATATAAAATAAAGTTGGGTTAGTTACACCGTGTATAACTCAAGAACGGCTGGATCGATTTTTATAATCTTTGATTTGTTGGATTTGTCTCCGTCTCGAATAGCAGAATAACTATAAAAATATGGGAAAAATTCATGAAAAAATAACAATAAAGATAATTCATTTTCTCATACTTTCGTTCTTATTGACGAAGTTCGCATATGAGCCTCTTTTTATCTTTTTGGCACTTTCGCTCAGTTGGTCGAACTAAGTTAGGGTACTCCGGCCAAATGAGTTATGTATAAAGTAAAGGAAAAGCTTGCATGAGTTAATGCGCTTTTATCTGCCATTATAGTTACTGGTGTCATATCTTCTAGAAGACACCTTAATTTACTATATATAATGTTCTTGTTCAGAATATACCTACTGAACCGTTTCATCATAAGTGTACATGTAAAGCTTTGGTCGACCTTTACGAACGGTTGTGGCATATAAAAACTCACTAAAACTACAACTGGGGCAAGGCAGTTTGAGGAAAAAGACGTGGAATTCCTTTTACAGTTGCTATATTACTAGCAAATCTATTTTCCTGTGTGGCTTACGAATCGGAACGTTCACCGGTGAAAAACTTCTTAGTAGGTTTACCTACTTAGGAAAAATACGGTTTTCGCTCAATATTTATAGGTAATTCTAAGAAATTGTAAATTTTCAGACATACTGTTTGTTTCACTTGTTTACTTCGTTTGAGTTTGCTAAATTTGGGCTATTTTTCACCCGACACAATATTAAGTATATTTCCTATTGAAACGCAATGAAAACGATGCTTGCTAACCATAGAAAACCTTGCTAACAAAACAAAACAATTCATTAAACTTTCCACAAATATGTAGATATAGGTAAAATGAGATCCCTGAATATACATACATTATACATTGACAACAAAAATCAAGATGATGTCAAATCAACATTTTAAATAATAAGGACGGGGAAACCTTTCCGACTGGCATATTATTACTTGCGAATCCTCTCAAAATAGACAAGAAATAATATAAGGGAAACGCAAACAATTATAGCCAATCCTAGAACAAAAACTATGTTTAGTACGGTAATAATACTATTTTCGGTAGTAAAGTGCCTATGAATAATATAACAACAATAAAATTGATATACTTATCTATTAAAGGCTATATAGGCAGATGATGATGATATCTATTAATATAACAATTAATTATTGTTCGAGATTTCCGAGAACTTGGTCGTAATTAGCGGCATTTGAAGGTAAACTTTGTACTCATTAGTAAAGTAACTTAATACCCAGAGAATAAGGTGAATTTTGGTACCCGAAATCTGATACGTTTATTAATTACTTGAGCTAATTAATGACAAAAATAACGTTCAAGGTAAAATAAAACAAGATACTGGTTTACCAGCAGAGCAGTGATGGCTCAGTGGGAGCTGTGGTGGCAGTGGTGATAAAGTATAAATAATTGAATCACCTCTGCTCTAGAAACGGTGAAGGAAAACATCGTGAGGCAACCGGCATGTCCTAAAACCAAAAATTCGAAGACATGTGACATCTACCAACCCGCAATGGGTCCGCGTGATAGATTACGGCCCACTTCTTCTCACAGATGTCCCAGCAGCGGGAACATTATAGGTTTGTGTGTCTTGGTGATTTACCAAAACATGACACAAATGAGTTTCAGATTGAAGCTTGCCTGTTATTCCATGTTGTATGGTGTTGGAAGTACCTACTTCCAACACCATACAACATAGGATAAAAGTAAGGAGCCCAAAAGTCTGACAAGCAGTCTTTCCAAGGTGTATCGTGTTACACGGAGTAAGTGGGTTGTGGAGGTCAGTTAGGTAGTTGATCCATATAAAATACTATTCATAAATATTAATTGTATAAATAGTATTCAGTTGCATCCGGTTAGACTGGAAGCTGACCCCAGAATAGTTGGAAAAAGGCTAGGTAGATTAATTGATGAAAAGAAAACTTACTGCCTTTTAGTGTCTTACACCCGCACTCAGAGATGTCACTTAATAGTAATCAATCATTAATTAAAGGTCAAAAATATAATGCATTGAGAACATTTCAGTTTTGTTGTTATGCGCTAAGATATGCTGGTCAATTAATGATTATCTTTAAGACACTGAGTGCGGAAGAAAGCTCAACTAAAAAAATACATTCACTGCTGATTTTTTAAATTGTTTTTAATGAGATCTCTCTTCATCATATCAAAATTTTCTCAAAATAGAAAAGAATATCTCTCTAAGTATTTTTTCTAATCGCTCTACATTGTAACGATGAGTTGCAAACAAGATAAGTAATGTTCATAATTTCCTCCTGAACTAAACATCAATTTCAATACTACTTAAACTTTGAACATAAAAGTTGTTTACACAAGGTAAAGACTTACTTTATGGCGATATTCTTAAAGAGAATCGAGCGAGGTCTGCTTAACATAACATCAAGCCAATAAGTCTGAAGAGGTAGGCAGGTATGACACTCCCATTCACCAGTTGCGTATGTATATTATATATGTTAAAGACCTACTATGTGTACTGGGCTGCCATTGGGAATTTTTTAATGAAAAACCTTAAAATATAATTTATCTTGGGTGAGTCGGGTTGATGCAAATTCGGCTACTTAATTTGAGTTTGCCTCATCACTTTGACCTGTAGAAAATGAAATTACATTTTATATCACAGACTCCAGCGACAATTTTCTGCCTACAGAGAAACTCTTTGTGCGATGCTGGCAAAGTATGCCCCAGATTTGCATATATGTTTATCGTATCCATCGCAAACTCGAAGCTTAACTATGCTCTAGTAAATTATCTGCTGCAGTAGGTATCGGTGGAGTAGGTTTATTTTTATTCGTGGGGTTACTGTGATAAAAATACTTTGTTTTATTCTTAAGGGGCTTACATGACCTAAAGCGCGGTCATGCGTTTTTTGTGTTTAGGTAGTGTGAGCCCCTTAAATGCAAATTATGAAGTTTCTGAATGCGACCGAAAGCTTTTTCTTAAAAAAAAACACCTTTTATTTAAAGGGAGACATTTTCATTTAAAAAATGATCAAAGTAACCCCAGACAACATACCCACTATGACTATGTTGTTTGGGGTTAGAAATAGTTTAGCTTAGTAGCATCGTGTCGGTTGTGTATTAAGCCAATGTGCCAGTATTAGTCTAAAGCTCAATATTTCATGAATTATTTCAATACCTATCTTTATCTAAAACATCGATAGCTATGGACGAGAACTCTGCATTATAAACATTAATACAATACGTGCTGTAGTGATAGGTATGGTTTTGATTTAATAAATGATTAATGTTAATACTTATAATGTCGATGCAATGTTGTAGATTCAAGTATAATTGTCAAAACAATATTGACAAATAGGTAAACTACAAATCTGTGCTAATCGATGTGGCTGTAATGATACTATATGATACTATATTTGCTGTTCTGTCGAGGCGGCTAACCAATGACCTGGATTAAATTGTTAGCCATCCGACGGAAAAAGGACAGGAGATAATATTATGTTAAAGAAAAGTATATAAATGCTCAAGCAGCAAGCTACAGTATAAATACAATATATTTTTTTTCTAGAAACAATTTGAATTGACGGCAAATGTCAATACAAATGGCTGAAAATCATTGGCCACCTATGTGTAGTTCTTTTTTTAAACATTTTTAGAAAGGTAAATCTCGCACACTTTTGTTTTCAACAATGGACGTCTCGCGGGAAGCTTTTCGTGCTATGATGATGTTTTATGATTATAAACGAGGAACCTTCAAAGAATCTTAAGAAAATTTACAAACTGCATTTGAGGAGTCTGCTCCTGCGTTAGCAACAATTACCTATTGGTTTCGTGAATTTAAACGTGGTCGAGAGAACCTAAACGATGACCCCAGACCTGACCGATCTACAACTGCAGTAACTCATGAAAATGTCATCAGGGTAGAGTGGCTATTGCGGGTGAATAGACACATGACATGACACATCGAGAGATTCAACCTGAACTGAAGATTGGATTACAGGCAGTTTCCACCATCCTGCATGAACAACTTAAAGTTAGGCCTGTTTCGCGATGGATACCTCATTCGCTCACAAAGCTGCTAGAACCATGGTCTATTTGGATACTTCGGGGGTAAATATATTACCCCATCCTCCGTACAACCCAGATTTAGCTCCATACGATTTTGTTTTATTTCCCACGGTAAAAAAAATGCTTCGAGTGCGAAAATTTAACACTTCAGAAGAGGCCATCGAAGAATTTCGGCGGTTATTCTTCGACCTCCCCGCAAGATACATTTTTTAAATGTTTCACCCTAATGCATAGGTGCATTGGGGTTGGAGGAGAATATTAACAATTTTTGGAATAGCAGTACAAGACAGAACAGACATTTTCTTTGATTAGCTACGCGATTAAATTAAACACCACCCTGCTAAACTTCGTAAATATTTAAATAAAATATGCTTTAATATTTTAAACTATGATGATATTTGTTTTAAATATCTGCTAAATCCCTATCCTTTAACAATTTCATATGAACACGTCGATTTTAACGTGTTACATAAAACTACGCATGGTAGAACTACAACACCATGTTGTGGAACAGCGGCAGCTCATTTGTCAGAAACTGCCTTCTGCTGTCAGACGTCTGGTTTTCAACGTAACGTCTGACATGGATATGGATATTGGTTCACAAGATAATCGGGATCGACAGCTTAACGTGCTCCACGGCACAGACCTGTGTAACTAGATGCGTAAACAATGGTCAAATATACTTACTACTTACTATAGATATCATACCTAACGTAGCTTATTAGACATCTGTCATCTCAGTCAGTTAGTCAATCACGGTTTCCTTTTGGCGTCAATTGGAATTAAGGCCGCTATCCCACTGGCGTTTTACGAGCGTTGACGTCAACGTCACGTCTGCGCAGCGTCGACGCCGCGCAGACGCGACGTTGACGTCGCGTCGTCGCGTGACAAGCATTAACGTCCGCTGAACGCGACGTCGACGTCGCGTCTGCGCAACGTTAACGTCGCGTTTGTTGGCAACAGGTACATGTGCGCGACGTTAACGTCGCGTTCAGTGGACGTTAATGCTTCCCACGCGACGACGCAACGTCAACGTCGCGTCTGCGCGGCGTCGACGCTGCGCAGACGTGACGTTGACGTCAACGCTCGTAAAACGCCAGTGGGATAGCGGCCTTAATTCCAATTGACGCCAAAAGGAAACCGTGATTGACTAACTGACTGATTGGTCACTACGTAGCTCAAACCACTGAAAGAATTTGGCCGAAATTTGGCGCACAGATACTTATTATGACGTAAGCATCATACTAAGAAAGGATTTTTGAAAATTCAACTCCTAATGTTGTACAAAGAAATCATATAAGATAGATGTATCAATTCGAAAATTA
Source organism: Luperina nickerlii (assembly GCA_963855955.1). NCBI lineage: Eukaryota > Metazoa > Arthropoda > Insecta > Lepidoptera > Noctuidae > Luperina > Luperina nickerlii. Next base: position 10,307,325 of record OY979662.1, read on the forward strand.
CTCCTGTTAAGAAATAAGTAAAAACGAGGTTCGAGCTTTAAAAAAAAAACCAGGGCGCGAAAAGTACCTTTATTCTCAGTAGTTCCACGTAGCTAGTTCCACGTGGAACTACTGCAACTCACTAATTCCGTGTATGGAACTAGTGGGAGTATTCAGTAGTTCCATGGTTCACTCCCATGCACCATGGTAATGGGTATTAAATGAAAGGGTTTGCTGAGAAGAACACGAAAAGTAAAATGATGTTAAATAATTTAATTAAATAAATAATAAAATATAATACTTATATTTTTTAAATTTCATTACAATTTAGAGCTTTAAATCTATTCTGAATTAGTAATAAACATGTTTAAGTTATTTTAAGACTGAAAAGTATAGTAGCAGTTTAGTAGTAGTTCCTCTCAATCAAAGCACCTGCCATCCAATCTCTTCACCACCCTTGGTTGACTGGTAGAGAATGCCTAAGGCATTAAGTCCGCCTTTGTACATTTTTGTGCGAAAAGTTTAAATAAAAAAAAATAATTAAATTAAATAAGCTTTGCATACTAACCTTGCCAATATTTTAACATAATTGTAGAGTAAACGCAAACCTTTTTTTGAATTAGCCATTGGACTAAAAGAAGTGATAAGTTTACTAATAACTACCTAGTATTTATTATCTATCATCCGAATAAAAAAAATTATGTTTGCGTTTACTCTACAATGAAGTTAAAATATATTGGCAAGGGTAGAATGCATTTATCGCAACAAATAAAAGTTTATATAGGTATATATATTTATTGCGTTGCAAAAGCGTGTATTTTTAGGTTTTTTAAAGTATATATAATTGTCATGTTGATTGAGTAAAACTGGTGTTAAATTACGTGGAACTAATGGTACAAAAATATTCTTCACATTTTAAGGTACGGATACGGAACTCAAATATAATTACATGGAACTAAATACATAGTTGCAGCAGTTCAATATGAAAGCAATGTCGGGCTATAAAACTAGTTTAAAATTATTTTCAACGTCACTTTTCTCTGACATTTTTTCTTTCTTTTTTCATTTTCTGACATTTTTAACCGACTTCCAAAAAGGAGGAGGTTATATGTTCAACTTTATGTTTTTTTAAATATTTTCACCGATTACTCGAAGACGGCTGGACCGATTCTAAAAATTCTTTTTTTGTTTGATAGGGTATGATCTCGAGGTAGTCCCATTGTCACCAAGTCGGAATCTGATGAGGGAATCCCATGGAAATCGAGCCTCATATTTAATAGGCACACCTATAGCGATTAGGGTATTTTTTTATAGTAACTCGTGCATTTGCTCTCGGAAAGCACCATTTGGTGAAGTGGAACTGATGATGAAGACCACAGATGGCCATCGGAACTACTCAATAATATTAATATCTAAGTATTTCACGGGTTGCGATTCGATTAGTTACTTTAATGTGGTTGCTAAGCAATTTATGCTCGTTACAATGCATGTGAAGTGGAGCTGATGGTGACTTCTCAATCAGCTCCAGTTCTTCTGGTTCTTACTACGAGAACTCCTCAAAAATTAAAGTCCCTGAATCGGTAAAAGCAATATTTTGTAAAAGGTGATGAGCAGTTGACATTAGGCTATTGTAACTTAGATAAATTACAAACTGACCCACTATAAAGGGAAAAATAAAAACTTTATTAGAAAAAAAAAAAACAACCGACTTCCAAAAAACACTACAAAGTGAAAAATAACTTTCATTTCGAAAATCGGTGGCAATAAACTAAAATACAGATCCAAAGACACCGACTTCCGAATTTAGAGTTTCTTTTTTTTTTGAAGTTAGTTATTTTTTTTTAATTTTATTAATGAATACCTTCACGTTAATATTTTATATTCTATAAGCCTTAACAAAGATTCGATTTATTATTAATGTTGCTTCACGACGTCCATATATTAAAAGCTCGGTATGATGGCAATTGATTGTACGCTTTTATTAATGAAGTTCCGTAAATATTGATATTACGTGTGGGGAAACAAAAGGCGTACTTCATCGTTTTAAACGCCGCTGGAGCGGATATCATATAACCAACGTTTTTATAATTAATGTTTTGTGTTGTTTTGCTGCATACGGTGCCCGTGAAATAGCTCATTCGTAATATACGTAGATAATTTAAAGTCATTACGGGAAGTCAGAAGCCCAAAAGTCTGATAACCAGTCTTACTAAGGGGAATCGTATTACCCAGTAACTGGGTTGTGGAGGACAGATAGACAGTCGCTCCATGTAAAAGGCTAGGCAGATGATGAATTTAATTGATAGAGAGTACTAACCTTATACACGCCGAAGATCAGAAGCATGCATGCCACAAGTCCGATTGTACTGCAAGCCAGCAGTGTTATGTTCAGCGAGACGGTTACTAAAAAAAAAACAACAGTCAAATGTTGTGTGGAAGCAAAAGTATAAAATAGGTAGATTTCATTAGGGCTGTGTGCAGACCGGAGTCAAAAGGCTGTCTTAAGAGGGATTATAATCGCTCTGAGAACAATATGAGTCTCATTGTCAAAGCTATCAAAAATTACCGACAAAGCTTTTTACACAAGCCAAATGTTTTGACTCTGGTGTGCGCACTAACACTATCTTGAATACACGATCGCATAAAATACTGTAATTTCCTATGAAGTTACAGTATTTTTATGCGATCGTGATTTTATAATAGCGATTAATTTTGTGACATCATCGTCATCAATCAATCATCATCTTCATATATTAATAGAAAGTTATAGAAGGCTTTTTTTGTCATTGAATTGACGAATTTTGTTTGTATTTAATTTACTTTTGGTCCATTTTCATCATACATGATTCTTTGTTCAATTACGAGCAAACGCTAATTTTACATAAATTATTGACGACCAGCAAGTTCCTAGACAGCAATGATTACAGTGGTAGTTTGCCTTCATCACCGTTGTCCCATAAAATAAGTAATAATAATAATATAATAATAATAATATAATATAATACAGGGCTCTTGACCGTTAAGACCACTTAACAATCCCTTACCTCGAAACCACGTGAATTCCTTAGCTAATCACGCCAAAATACGCGTTCATTTCGCGCGGTTTCGTTCATTGTGTCATAGAGAATAAGGCCTTTTTTTCAGGATGGGAGATCATCGAATGACCCCTCCCGCTCTGGATGGAGCGGAAGGGAGTGTCAGTGACTAAAACCCACCCGTGTTCCTTCCTTAGCCCTTTATGTTCCGGGCCAGTGGTAACCCTTTCGGACAATCCCGCTGAGACTGCTGGTATTAGAAATACCTAGAGTCCGTTCCACGAAAGATGTCCGCAGACGCGGCGCTACAGGCATGCGACGGAGACATAGTTCTTTAGGTGTTATTACCGCGAGACTTTCGTGGAACGGACGCTAGGTTGTCTAGATGTCATTATTATATTTCACAATACCTAATTATATCGCTACTACAAAGACTCAAATCAGAGACCAGCGTACCTACTTTAGAATCAAACTCTAAAAGATAATAGATCTTGAAAGTTTTACCAACCATGCAGCTATTCATGCGCTTTAAACAGAAACATATTAACATATTACAATTTACAAGTACCTGCTTTATTGAAAAGGTTCTATTCAAAGTGATTGAATTACAAATTGGGAAATATTTTCGACGTAATCGAAATCGGCGGCGTGTGTAAAATGTATAAGTATCTACAGCTACCTCATATCGGGATAAAAATGTACCTTTCTCAAAATTGGAACCATTCCGCTTGAAACGATTTATTTACAAATTCATTTGCCTTTGTTCTTATCGTTTTCTTGGGTGGCAATTGAAAAGTATTCGATTATGTAATAAGTAGGTATATGAACCAGTACTTTACACACAATATGCGAATTAGTATACCTACTTAGTAGGTACATACGTAGAGAGAAGTACTTAGTAGGTACAAAGTAGTAGTTAAATATTAGCTGTCAATAAGTAAAGTTGGATAATTGAAATAAAAGAATATAAAAATGGGTTTCCAGTAAGTGTTGTACTTCCACTTATAGGTATGTTCAATCAGTTAAGGCTCATTCAAACAGGCGCGACACGCAATAAAATCGCGCGCGATACAAAGGCACCGCTAGACGCGCAACGAGCGGTGCCTCTGTGTCGCGTGCGATTCGCGTCGCGTGTCGCGCCTGTTTGCAGGAGCCTTTATTGTGTTTTTCACTTAGGGCTCCTACAAACAGGCGCGACACGCGATATAATCGCGCGCCACACAAAGGCACCGCTCGTTGCGCGACTTGCGGTGCCTTTGTGTCGCGTGCCGTGTCGCGCCTGTTTCAAGGAGCCTTTATTTAACAATGTAAATCGGCGATGTGACCATATTAATTAGGTGTTTTTAATATGCTGCGGCCTAGTTGTGAGGGTTAGTATGTGTAGTATCTGTTATAATATTGATTTGTAGCAAAAAATATCCAATTAATTTTAGCACTGATGAAATACATTTAGTTGTCTTCCAAAACGTGGTACGTAGAACGGAACGAGAAGATAAGCTTCAGGCACCGTTCAATGCCCGAAAATCGTATAGAAATGTATAAGCCCAAGTTCAACCCCAATCACTACCCCCTATCGTCGTTTATCGGCCGGTCAAGTATAGATTTTGATCATCAAGGCAGGGTACCGGTAAACGATTTTTTGAAAGGGAAGCTTAAATTATTACCTGTCAAAATAAAACTGAAAGTTAACTCGTACTTACTGTTACTTTCAAGATAGTCTGGAACGAGGAGTTTAATTATCTGCCTTGGCTAATCCGACACTTCATAAGTAGCACTACATACATAAAAGAAAACAAAATATTTATCTATGTTTAGTTTATAAATTACTATCAAAGTGCACCACTTCCCGAACGCTTTGGTTTCAGTTTCAGCTGTGGCATGTCTCAAATGGCGGCGTGTTGTAAAAGCATATTTTGTACATGAAAATGTGCTATTTATCATAAAATTTATTCATAAAATGGTGCTTAGCCAAAATTGCCTATATGTTTAAATATTATTTTTGTTTTTATGATTTAATTGAGACTTCAAACACAGATTAATTTTAATCAAACTTCGTGCAAGTTTGATTAAAGTTAATCTGTGTTTGAACTAATAAAGGCTCCTTCAAACAGGCGCGACACGACACGCGACACAAAGGCACCGTAAGTCGCGCAACGAGCGGTGCCTTTGTGTCGCGCGCGATTCGCGTCGCGCGTCGCGCCTGTTTGTAGGAGCCTTAATAGCGTAGCATACCTACTCGTACCTACTACCAATCACAATCTGAATAATTTTGAACGATATTGCTAATCCATAGCTAGATATGTTCGTATAATAATTGGTCTGCTCAACAACGTAAATAACGCAATTAATTTTGTTGAACAGTCAGAATGAGAGTTATTGTGTGTTACGCAATTACCCCGCTGGCTCTTGAAAGAGTATAATAAATATATAGCTGTTGCTTGAAATAGGTAAGCTCAAAATCAATCAGATTTCATTTTCATTTGGTTCAATATTCATCCCGAACTGCAAATGAAAATAATAGAAATATTCGTCATTAATTGTTGCATTTGATGTTTGCGGCTGCTTGCATACAAATATTAAACTCTGACCAATTGAACGAGAGAGTCGGCCATGATTAAAAAGAATAACCCTTCATTTTATTATCATATTATTATTGATCTACTTTTACTCTTGAAACTTTTTAAAGCTAAAAATAATTGCAGACCAATAAAAAAAAAACCGGACTGCAGCAGAAAAATGAGCTTGTTTTTTTTTTGAGCGTATAACGGCATAACCCAATAACCTATCTGTCACCAGTTTTGGCATACTGGAGGTAGAAAAACCTATCTCTGGTTTTAACATGTTAAAAAGCCAAAAAAATGCGTCCTATATAATGTTGACAGCTATTTGCTTGACAGACAGGTGTTTAATTTAAAATAGGTTATTCGGTTCAGCCGTTAATTGCACATTGTTTTTTTCTTTTTGTGTGATATTTTTTTTATCGTCTCACGTCCTTTATTTTGATACCCCACATGGTCAAGGCATTATTTTTAAAACATGTCTAAAATTCGCAATTTTGATTTTTATAAAAATATCACGCGGGCTAGACGAGTCGATGGGACCCCTCATGTTTTAAAAACCATCCAGCTGTAAGGGTGCTTTGGGGGTAGGTATAAAGAATCCCAGATACAAAAATATACATAGATAGGCACTTAGACATGTGTGAAAAACATAACCTTGTCTTTGCTGTCGCGCAGTTGGCTAAAAATCGATTTTTCCATTAGATACTTAAGTTTTCTGGGAAAATCAAATGTTATTGAGATAGAAGACTATTATTATTTAACAATCAGAAGGTGTCGTATTAAAAAAATGTTCAAATTCAAGCCACAATCTCATCTCAGCGACAATCAATGTCAAAAACTTGTCAAATATGTAGGGAAATTAATTATATTTTTGACCGATTGACACTGAGGATGCGAACGTTCTTGAATATACGAGAATTGCTCCTTTGGTTTGCGCGTAAGTGCGTGTGTTAAGAAGCCAACTGTGTCAGTAGCAGCTCGCAAAGCTTTGGTCGTACACGGTAAATTATTATGTATTTTGGTCAATATACTGTCTAGTTACCTATGCTCGTCAATATTATGAAAATGTTCACCAGCAATGTGTTATATTTTTGGAACGAATTTCTTTAACGCGACGTGTTTTGTGTGGTAGGAGTAAACTGGGAGAAATCGTCATAAAAAGAGCATTATGCTCCCTTCATGCGATTTACTCACACAGAGACAGATACAGAGAAAGATAGTTTTCATGGTTTTCGAGGGTGCTAACAGTAAGGTCAAAATGAAAATCCAAGATGGTGACAACTTTATGAGAGTTTTTAAAAACATACTAGATGGCCTGTTTTAAAAATGCGTATTTATTCCACACTTTCTCTCTATATATAGGTCTGTGTGCAAGTATCGCGTAAGGAAATTATTTTAAATAAGATAATATTTACATAATATTTGTTATACGTAATGTGTTTTATATTTTCGTGATAATTTGACAAAGAGTACGTCTGCTTAAGAGGTAGGCAGGTACACAAATGGTTTTATATAAGTCTATGTTAACATTTTGCCTGTAGAATTTTGCAAAAGTACGTACAAACACGCAAATAAAGGAGAAAAGGGACCCGACCTTGTTTTTTTTTTTAATTTCGCATTAATTATTTAATGTCCCTAAGGTCTTACAACAAAAGGTTTTGTTATAGCTTAAACGATTTTGGCGTACTATTGTTGCGTTGTTCAAACAACTTATTAATGAATTTAAAACTTTTTGTTTTAATATTATAATTTTGGTTTACTTACGCTGCGGCATTATCCTTGTTTGGGTGTAAAGCGGAAAATATTTTGCAAAAAATAAAAATATGCAAATATTTTAAAAGTGTGAGACAAATTGCGCAAACATGTGTTTTTGCGCAATTTGTCTTCTCACGCTTTAATCCAGCAAGTTAATTAAGCGCGTGTAGCGACTTGGATTTACACAATAGAAAAAAAATTACGTTACAATTAAGTATGTAAGTTCCTTCCCAAACAAAAACTTTGTTCGGGTTTCCTGTATTATGCAAATCATGGCTGAACCTTCCGGAGAATTCTTTAAATAACGTGCAGAAGGACAAGCAAAGCGAAAACATGTGTTCCGAAAATCCCTTTTTTCCTTATAAAAAAAGTTTGGTAATCAACAAGTTTCTTTACTTTTTCTTTTCTTATAAAGTTACAATTTGCATGATCGTAACCAACGTTTGTATGACAGTATTATTATTTGGTAAACGTGCTTAATCCGGCGGGGTATGTATTACCCCGTATCATTTATCCACTAACAGTAGGAATGGTTTTCATTTTGACAGTTCCACAACATTCGTTGCGTTATTTACGTTGTTGAGCAGACAATTTGTTCTAACATATGAAGAAATGGATGAGCAATATCCTACAAAATTATTCGGAGTGTGATTTAATAGTGTGTAAGAGCCGGCACATGATGCGTTGCGACGACGCAACGCAAAGATTTCACCGTATCAGCGGGCACATGAGCCGTGCGGCGCCGCAACGTTGCTACGTCGCAGCGGCGCTGAGCAGCGTTGGACAGAGTACACTAACTGTTTATGCGTGAACAACTGAGCGGTGCCGCTCCGACGTCGTAACGCATTCACACCTCCCCGCCTCGTCTCGGTGGTTGCAAGTCCGGTGCGGCGTCGGAGCGCATCGTGTGACATGCCACAGATATTTCTATGTAAGACGATGCAGCGACACCGCTGCGGCGCCGCACCGCCGCCGCAACGCATCGTGTGTCCCCAGCCTTACGTACTTAGGGTGCCGGATCAAGGAACTCTTTCAGTAGGTACCTACTGGTTTCTTGTTACTGGTGCATAGGTACCTACATGTTGAAATTGGATAGCAATACGTTGGTATAAGGCTTCTATAAACAGGCGCGACACGCGAAATAATCGCGCGCGACACAAAGGCACCGCTCGTTGCGCGACTTGCGGTGCCTTTATGTCGCGTGTCGGGTCGCGCTTGTTGAAGGAGCCTATACTAGTGATGATTATTATTATTACAGTATTGCTTTTTGATTATTCAGTGCTAACTTCTGGCCGCGCCTTCGTCCGCGTTAAATTGCTCATCGCCCTCGCTTTTACATCGTTTTCGCTTTGCGTTCTTTCTGACTTATTTTCTTTTTCCTCGGCTCCCAAGGATTGGAGCGTGATGTTCTGAAGATTACCCCCTACATACAAACAAATTTTACCGCATTATAATATTAGTAAAGATATAGATTTAAATATTATTAGCGATTTGATAAAAGGAGCAAGTGTAGTGGAGGGGTTTTTGAGCATGCAATAATGAGTTATGGAGTCAGAATATTATGATATTTGGAGGAACGTTTCGGGACTGAATTTTCGTTGCGTAACAAACGCTTGGGCAATGAATGCTTGCAAAACAAATTCGCGTTGTGAATGCTCGCGTTGCGTATGCTCGCGTTGCGTATGCTCGCGTTGCGAATGCTCGCGTTGCAAATGCTCGCGTTGCGAATGATCGCGTTGAGTAGGTACTTAAGTCCTTTACGTCAATTTAGTTTCTAATTTTCAGTTTAAAGCAGTTTTATAAAACCAACAATTTTATTTCAACGCAGGGCCTTTAACAGTCTTCTGCAGATAAAACATTTCCTACTTTCTTGGAATCAAATTAATATAAAGCCACAGCGGACTTATTCCACGTTTTTTTAACGTTCTCGATTGGTAGGTACTTGCTGAAGGGCCGGACAGACCGGAATAACTCGAAATTTTTTGTTCCGACTGTCAAATATTACAAAGTCACGTTTGCATTTGTTTTCATAAAACTGAATGAAATCTTTATTCATTCAATCTAAAAATCCACCAGCCCTGTCTGACGGAAATGTTTTAGAATCACTTTTGTGATGAACTGAACGTAGGTATCTATTTGTATTTCCGGGTGAGGGGGTGCAAAAGCTTTTTAGTGCTAATTTATTCCTATTGTTTTTTAAAGAATAGATTTTTGTCCCATACAAGCTTGGCCCAGAAATGGACACAAATAAAATAAATTATATGAAGCAATAGCAGTGTTTCAAAACCCTGTATATTTTTGGTCGTCGTAAAACTTGGTGAAGGGCCATATGACCCTTCCCAAATCTAATGACTTTTAAACCCGTCAAAAATATTAAATTCAAACCACGGAATAATCCACCGTCTTCCAACAGATTAAATTTCACTCAAATCTTACGACTGTATCACAAATGATTCATTCGCTATACCCCAGTTTATAGATCGTTGGATCTTCGTTGGAAACCAGGCAAAATCAGAGTTGTCCGAGATACGAATTATAGGTATTGATAGTGTAGCCGACGTAAACTGCAATGCAAAAATCCATAGTCCAAGAAAGGCGAAGTCACTCAGAAATCCAGAAAAGATAACCAGAAATACAGCCAATGATATTTTTGAACAAATCACAACAAAACATGATGCTGTCGCACGCGGCACCACAGAGTTATAAATAAAATAGAAAGCATCAAACCCGGCTGACAAAAAGGGTTAGTTTTTAGCGCATGTCTTTGCATGGTACACACCTAGTTATGCTCTATCTTTGTAGGATTCTTTATTCTTTCATAGCATAGATGTCTGTCCGGATGCATTGTAATGATTTACATGTCATTAGGATTGTGTTGACCGCCCAGCGTAACGCACGTCACATTCAATCGCAATTCGAAGGATTTTGAAGGAAATTCCTAATTGAATAGATGAGGTTTCACAAAAATCAACTAAAAACTTTTTTCACGACTGATGGGTTATAAAGTCAGCCACTTTATAACCCATCAGTCGTGAAAAAAGTTTTTAGTACCTACGTCAAAATAAAGGGCTCGAGAAGAGGATTCCAAAAATACGACTTATGGGGATACCAAGGTCATTTATTTATTTTTATTGGTTCACTAACAATTTGTTTACACTGGTTTATGCTAAAGGTAACATGCAAAAGTGTGTATCAGACAGTGCAACAATTATTTACGGTCATAAGTCTAATTATTGTGATTGTCAAAAATAACCAAAGCCATTATAATTATATAAGCACTAAAGCGTACTCTTTCAACACACAAGATGTTTCATATAGAAAAAAATTAAATATTGCGTAGCATTGTTTATCTTTTAATGCCTCTTCTATATTAGTTTTAACTCTGTGTAAAGCATAAATGTCTTATGACAAATGCAGTGACAATTATTACGAACAATAAAGAAGTTGCTGCCATTAGATACTATAAAGACTGGACTTATCTATTTGTTTAAAAATTAAGTTGATACTGTATTAATCAATTATTAAATGTCATGTTCATAACTTTTAATTTAATACGCTTTAAATACAGTTTTGATATTCTTTATTCTAAAAATACTCGTGAAATCATATCAATTCGTACAATAAGCATGTCCCAATTACCATCTTATTTCCAAAACTGGCAACATAAATACCTCTTGGAATACTTGATTCAAATTAATAATCTAAATTGAAATATTTCCTCCAAAGATTTGCCAAGTAACGAAAGCTGTGGTGGGATTTCAAATATTATCAGTTATTAATAAATATTATAAATTTTTTGTCCGTACTAGACCACAAAAAATACATATCCGATGGATGGTGGGTGGACCTATGGAAGATACAGTGGTTCTATTTATAAAATCAATTAACAATATTTAAATGAGGTTGCATGGAAAACATCATAGCTTTACGGAGCTTCGCATTGATATATAATTGATTTATTTATAATAAGTTGGAATTAGAAACAAAAAGTTTAAAGAACAAAAAAAATCAGCTGTTCCCTACATTTATGTTCGTTGAACGGGAGCGGAGAGCGTTGTTGGTTAGAGCGAACATGCTGGCACGTAGGTTTGCACGATGCTCACTTCCTGTTAAAATCACGCTCTTTCGAGCCTTCTGTACTGCTTTTTACACGTGCAGCCTGTGGCCTAGATATACGCGAAGATCCTACAGCGCTCTTCGCGTTCAATATAACAAAACGCTTAGGATACTGGTGGAGCTGTCCCGTTTCTGTAGTGCTTCAAGGATGTTCGCAGATGCACATGTAGATTGCTTTTAAGCAACAATGCGTAAAAGGTGCGCTTCCCTGGTGCGCAGGGTGTGGGGCGGCTCCAACAGTGTCTTAAACATGGTTGCGTGTCGTTAACTGTGTTTACGTGGGTCACTGTTGTGCCGTCTCTCATGTGATGTCGCAACGGTGACCAACCGTTAATTCTTTTGTTTTTGTTTAGTTTCTGTAATATAGTCACACAGTACCTACTAATATAGTCGTAAGTTTTACTAACAATCTTGTTTGAGTTTGAGTCTTGGTCACTTTAATAAAGAAAATTCTATTCTATTCTATAACTCGTCAAAATTTAGGGAACAGCTGATTTTTTTTCGTGATTTTCTGGTTTAGTCCTATAGTAAAAGTTGTTCATAATGATGAGTACAACGTCTTCTTAAGAGGTTGCTGGTGTTTTTCCAATATCTCTGTATAAATGACCTACCAAAAAAAACGAAATGTCTAGTTTTTTTTCCGATGACAGCACGATCACAATAAATTGTAAACGAAAGACAGCTATCAAAGCGATATTAATTATAATATGGAATAATTAGTTAACTTGTTAAATGACAATAACTTAATAATCAATCTCGAAAAGACAAAAGTTTTGTTCTTTAGTCAACGTTTGGCGACACCAAACATTAATGTTAATCACCAAGGCATAGTAATAAAACCAGTAGACACAGCTACATTTTTAGGTGTTACCATTGACAAACGTCTAAACTGGAAAGCACATCAAAAAAGTATGTTCTTCTGCCTACGCACTCTACAAACTCAAACACATTATAAGTACCACTGCGCTTATCACTGCTTACCACGGAATTGTTAGCTCAAGTTCGGCGTTATAATTTGGGGAAATTCCACTAATAAGGAAATAATTTTTAACTCACATGAAAGGTGCAAAAAGCTAAGGCTATGTTCGGTCTAACAAAAAACGGAGAGTGCAAATCGTACTTTATTACATTGTATAATATTTTAAATCTGCCTTCCTTGTTTATTTTTGAAATGGCTAATTTCGTACAAATCAATTCCAAACTATTTAAAAAACTATGAGATGTTTCAATCCGCAATCGACGGGATAACAATAAATTATGTGTAGTTAAGACCAACCACGGCACAGAAAAGTATTTTCTCTTTAGCATCAGTTATTTACAATAAAATCCCTAAGCCCATTAGACAAATGCCCATAATCCTATTTAAACTACATCTAATAAAATACCAAATGTTATTATAGCCTAACAGAATTTTTAAATAATCGTACTTAGTTCCTATTATTATGACATTTCTTCGATCTCAAAAATATAACACTTTTTTATTAGTTTTAAAGTTTCTTATAAATTATATTCTTAACCGATTGCGCGACAGTAGGTTAAATTAGTTTTTTTCATTTTTTGTGTGTAAATTCAAATGGTTAACTTGACCAAAAAAAAAACATTTTTGTGCGCCATAAAAGGCAAAACATGTAGATCCTGTTCCCGAAGTTATTTTAAGACCATGCAAATCTATTGTAGTACCTACTCATGTTTTACAAAAAATAAATATCTTATCTTGTGAGAATAGTAGGTACGTTAACGAAAAGTTTTAAATTAAAATGTTCTATGCAATTGGTCTGCAAACATCATGAGCTCGTGAAGTTACCAAGTTTCCAAGTTTAATCGTATAACTTAGCAAACGAATTTCTAGTTAAACACTGGAAACAGTGGCGATCACGCTTCAAAACATACCCAGACGAGTAGCTGATGCGTTACAAATCCTTTTAACCCCTTTCGTCAACTGCGACCCAGAATTTGGAATATTTTGCAATAAACGGAGACCACTGACTTGTGGTCTGTGTTCAAAGCAATCCGTAAGTGTCTGTTTGTACCTTTGCGTAAACCCATAAGACTCACACTGGTGTGAACTCTAAGATGATAATTATCGATGATAGTAGGTATACGTAATTATATTAAGGCTCCAACAAACAGCGCGACACGCGAAATAATCGCGCGCGACACAAAGGCACCGCCTGTTTGAAGGAACCTTTATGTGATCACAGTTTACTTCATAATGAAGTATTTAAATTTTTAAATATTTTTGACATTTCACATGTCAAAAATATTTAGGAACTATGAATATTTATTTTCTTGATTTTTTAATAATAGACAAAGGGTGAAAAATGTTTATAGAATTTCGAACACAAAAGCCTAGCTACGACCAATTACTATAAGATGCTCTATAAAATAGCCCGATAAGTTGCTAACATTACTAGGCCGTATGGGCCCAAAAAGCGTGCTTTGTGACTACAAAATTATAGCGAATAAAGCGTTTACTCATGCAGTTTCTACAGGTCCAATCATGGGCTAGCAACATATAGAATATTCAAGCAAAGACAGACTACTTCAAGTTGTGTCAGAAAGACTTAAGATGTTACAATTAGATCAGCCGCTTGTAACGGCCAGTATCGACAGCACTAAGCCCGTCTTATACCAGCCAGTAGCAACATAATCAAATAGATCATCAACGTTAATGTTTACTTACTCGGTGTAATCTTCTCGGGTTCTAAGAAACTCTCAGATTCCGGCTCCGTCATATCCCCGCTGAGGTAGCGCTGCTCCATGTCTATGAAGTGGCCCATCGTAACGATGGTGACTGAAAAGTATACCTGCCGCAAACAATTCTTTTAGAAATGGTTACCTATTTCGCAAGCGGGTGTTTGAAAATATCGACATATATTTTTAGGTGTATTATGATTGTGATTTGAAAAAAGCATGACGCACAACATATTTGGGGTACATTTATGGTCTAAATGATTTAGCGATATTTCACTCTAATTCAAAGACTGAGATCGATAAATAAATAAAAATAAATCTAAATTAAACTGAGTTGAATAGAAGGTATACAGATAATCACCACATACCACTAAATTCACACACTCATTCGCAACGCCTCATGCACACTCCTAAACACTCACCCACACTGTACGTGTACACTTAACAATGCTTAGATGGTGCTAGCAGTTCGCTAAATTCTGTATTTTTGTTTCTGCTTCATGTATTGTATAGCTATTAAATTGTAAATGCGTAATTGACTGTAAGATTAACTTATACGAGTATATTTTAAGAAAAAAAAGTCAAAGAGCTGTGGATTTTGTGAATAATAAATAAATCAGTCTCTAAATGAAAAGCTTGAAAAAATTAGCCATTAGATGTGCGCTACGCTTACACGTTTGGACTGGGTTTCAAACAGGTTTCTTGTAAAGGAAAATATCTTAGATATAGAATACACAAGAAATCTCTGGCATTTTCTACGAAATCTGTATACCCACATATAGGTATTTAATTTATATTATATGCTAGGTGTGTCCCTATACTTAATATTTCAAGTTCAAAGTTCAGAGCGTGAACGTGATCTAGGTTACAACAAACGTAAAGAAAAAAAAACGTTTGACATTTTTAAATGTCAAAGTTTCCATAGGATCACAAACCTCTTCGCTTGAAATTAAACACATTTATCTAATCATTTGGCATATTCCAGTCCTAAGTCGGAGTATTTTATTTTATCCGCTATAATATTGGTTTCTTTATTTCTTTTACAGATATATTTAATAAATTAATAGTAATATATGAATTAACCAGGCAAATGCACCATCACTCTGCACGAAATCAACTCATTTCTTGTTTCACTTTTTGTGAGAAAGGGAAAAGAAAAAAATCAAGTTCTTAGTCTTGCTTAAGGGGAATTTGCACATAATTTATGTTTTAATGGCAAATCAATAATATTCGCGACAAGTTTTCCTAAAAATGACGTTAGGGCATCATTTGATCATCATTTTATCATATTACAAGAAACTACTATTGAATTTTTCATTAAATATCTAATAATATCATCAACTTCCTTAAACGAGTACCTAAAGGTATTATGTTCTACTTGGAGGTGGTTTGACCACTTTTTCAACATCGATACAAAATATAGAACATTTTGTTTTAAAGGCCAATCGCCTGTCAGACCACGTCAGTGAAGGCTGCTACAGTTACGATGAATATTTAGGCCTGTACCGTATGGCTTTTACCGATTGTAAAAATAAAAATAATAAAAATGCGTTCGTATTTCATTATTTCTGGGGCTGTAACCGAAGACATCGGGAATATGTCACAAACTACTAACGTAATTAAAACAGTTACTTAGAAGAGATAACGTATGCAGTCCAAGTTAATGCGCGGGAAATTCAAATTAAATTAAGATTATGAGAGCTTCATTTACATATATATAAAAGAAAGGAAAACTAAACTGATATATAGATGGTAGAAGTAGGCAATGATTGGAGAAAATAAATTAGTTACTCTCTGGAATTCCAAGATAAAAAGGAATTTAAATTTAATTTAATTTTTTAATTTTAATTTAATTTACTTAGAAACATCATAATCTTTTTAATTCTGAGATCCAGCGATAACCCACTCGGTCATGTGGATTTTTTTTATCCCTCGGTTACAAATATGGTGTGCCAACACTAATGTCAATATTGCTAAACTTTGTAAGCTTAAATGTGAACAATGTACTTAATTTTCAATATAAGCACCTTTATACGAGGAGACCTCCGCGGTCCTTCCTCAACGGTCGAGAATCCCTCGTATATACCGTATAAACATAACTTTTGTGTTTCGTGCTTTGGTGGCAATGGTTTGCGTGCATTTGTCGAAAAATTTACATAAATTGAGTATGCATTGCGTGCTTGAACAAAATGGCAAATTATAATTACCATTGTATAGATGGCTGACGCGTAGCATCCTCGGCGAAGGCTGCGCCAGCAGCAACAGGATTGGATGATCGGCATGGTGTCGGTCGGAAAACTACAACACAGACAAAAATTATATATTATTTAATCTATACAAATCTATATCTATTCTATATAATGCAATAAATAAAATAGAAGTATCTGTCTGTCTGTTTGTTCCAGCTAATCTCTGAAACGGCTGGACCGATTTTGACGGGACTTTCACTGGCAGATAGCTGATGCTATAAGGAGTAACTTAGGTTACTTTTGTTTTAGAAAAATAATTAGGGATCCGCGCAAAAAAAAAATGAAACCCATGAAATCCAATTTGTTTTCCGATATGCAAGTGAACGAAGTCGCAGGCACAACTAATAAATTATGAATTTTAATATTATGAAACAAAAAGCCCTTTTTTCTAAAAAAAATTAATATGAAACAAAAAGCCCTATTTTCTGCCTATCCTACGGATAGAATGAAGTAAAGTTGCGCTTACAACTCTAAAATCACTGACTCAATTTATGTTGATGTTTTAAACATATATTTAATAACATCAACCTCCTCTATACTACTACTAGGGGCTGTTTTTACCAAAGTCAGATATCTTTTATTCGTGGAATAAAATTGACGTCCGACAGTTCTAGTATGAAATGTGAAAAATTCAAAATGTATTCTCAGGATAAGAATTATTCTAGGTATAAAAGTTTGGTAGAATGCGGCCTAAGTACTATTACTTATTCTGTGTCTATCCATAAGCTTTTTTTTAATAACCTTATCCTGATTTACACATAGACAGCTGGCGAAAGAGACGGTGAAAAAACTCTTTGTTCATGAAGATAATTATTTAATTGGATGTCATGGTTGAAAGTCACTATTTTGAGTGAAAATAAGGTACATACGCCAGCACATCAAGCTACTACAATCTGTCATATTTCTTTAATAGATTTTCAGCTTTATCGCTAAAGCATAAGGTTCAAAGTTGATTGGGAAAATTTGACAGTTTCGGGTAGCTTGATGTGCTGGCGTCTGTACCAAAATAGACAATTTATATTCGAAAATAACTTCTTGTGACATAGGTTATGGGTACGAGCGTCGAATAGTATAGAATAGAATAATCGTAATCAAAACTATAAAGGGATGATCCCAGAAACTGTTTGGAATCCGGTACCTGCTCCAATAGGAATAAAATTATAAATCATTAGAAAGTTATTTGGGACAGACAAGGGATTTGGAGTTTCTGTTCAAAATGTAAATAATTTAGAACAGGAATTCCAAATCCCTCTTGATTCTTGATTCCTTTTACGATCGGAGTAATACAGGGTGGATTTTTGAAAGGCAGTAAGGGAAGTTAGCTTAACCGTTGTACCTTGTACCTAGCCAAAGAAAAACATTATTAGGAGAATGTCCTTAACTTCTTGAGTAATGGCTAATTCACAGATTTTAGAAAAATGGTACAGTCAGCTATAGGCCGACCGCTTAACTGAGACGTTGCCTGAGATAGCTGCGCGGTGCGGGAGGGGTAGTTGTCACAAGTTGACGAATCACTGAGCTCTCGCATCACGTCACTACACCCCTCCCGCACCGCGCTGCTACCTCAGGCAGCTTCTCAGTTAAGCTGTCGGTCTACAGCAAAATGTTTAGTAATTCTAACATTTTATTGTTATGATGCCATTGCCAATCGATGCAGTTTCATATACGTAATAATTCAAAGACTATTTCGCACCATACTAGAAAAGATAATCTCAAAAAGCTTTTCCGTTACCTACATTTCGTAAGTAGTGATCAATCATCTTATCCACGATCTTTTACGACATACCCCATTACTAATAAACGTTGTATAGCGTTTGTATAGTTACACAACGCTTTGTCTTCTTCTTTCGAAAGTCTAATTACTGACGACTGAAATAGAGAAATCGATGTGTAACTACTAACTATTCATCTCATAAAATAAGTTTATTAGTAAGGGACATGCTATTAATTATTAAAATAAAGGCGTGCTGTTATGTAATGTATTAATTTATCATTTACTTAGTGTTTTCCCAATTTGTAAGGGTCGTCTTCCAATATAATTATATACAGTTGAATGTCAGTATTTTAGCCCCAGGCATTTACATTCTACACCCCAGGCACTGAGTAATACAATACCCCTTGGTAAGACTGGTTGTCAGACTTCCGGGCTTCTGACTATAGTCGGACTTGTAATTAGCTGCAGTAAAATGACAGCTTATGTGTTACCACTTTTTAACGAAATTTAAATAAGTGATGTGACATGATAATCAATTCTTTCAAGTAACATTCAGTTCAAAATCGATCCATGTCAAATTGGTTTTATAAAAGAGGATATTATTATTAAAGGATGATATTTATAATGAAATTCAGGATAATATAAGTTAACAACAAAACATTGAGCAATGCCTAATTACTGTTTTGTCATCACATCAGTACCATACCACACCATATACCGCAGTATCTCAAGACGAAAGTCTTTGATCAGTGCCTGCTGCCAGTGATGACTTATGGCACTGAAAAGTGGTCGCTCACAATGGGCCTTATAAGAGTAAGAAGGCTAAAAATCACCCAAAGGGCAATGGAGAGGGCTATGCTTGGAGATTCCCTGCGTGATCGAATCAGGAATGAGGAGATCTGCAGGGGAACCAAGGTAACCGACATAGCCCGAAGAATTGCCAAACTTAAGTGGCAGTGGGCAGGGCACATTGCTCGCAGAACAGATGGCCGATGAGGCCGAAAGGTTTTGGAGTGGCGACCGCGTACCGGAAGACGTAGCGTTGGAAGGCCTCCCACTAGGTGGTCCGTCGACCTTGTGAAGGCTGTAGGAACCCGTTGGATGCGAGAAGCACAAAACCGGTCGAAGTGGAGATGCTTGGGGGAGGTTTATGTCCAGCACTGGACGTTTTCGGTTGAAATGATGATCACACCAGTTAGCGGATTGGAATTATAAAAAGCATTAATTCTTATCACAATCGATATGTTTGTGATTAGAATTAATGCTTTTAATTATTCTTATTTTCGAGGTTTTTGCTGTTTTGCAAATAATCCTGTATAGTAAATGTTATTCCTAATAGTATTTACGCTGATTTGAAAAAACAACATATATTTTTATCCGATCAATACAAAGAATATTTGATTGTTTTCGGTTAAATTCAAATTGATCAATTACGAATATCTAAATTAAAACGATGTTACATTGCGTTTTAATCACATCACTAGTAGAGATAGTGTGGCAACATTTTTTAACGAAATGACAGTAAGAAGTTTATTCCATTCATTCATTTTACTGATTTATTCCAGAAATCCCCACCGACAAATCCCGACCAGTCTGCAGCTAATATATATAAAATAAAAGTCGGACTATAGGTATAGTCCGACTTTTATTTTATATATTATATATTTATAAAATTATATATTATATATATTATAATTTATATATATTAAATTCTACAAATGACAGCAGCTTTCCAAGACACGGAAGGATCTTGGTATGTAATGGATGACTATCCATCCACAGTCCGACCTCGGGATGCGTATCCTTATGTTTCGATCGACCCGTACGTTTGTTATTATTTAGCCACGAAATATACAAGGATCATGATCATGGCTAATAGGACAAGCTGCTCACAGGTCTTCTTGCATTTAGGACATTGTGCTTATGGGACGTTTTACTTAAATGACATACATCCTTTCATCCATTAAAATAAAACATTTTTCTTGTCTTCGCAACCCTGACGTACCCAAGGTACCAAACAATTGATATTTTATGAGTACATTGATGTACAATGCGTCTTCGGGTTAAGCAGGTATGTACCTACTATTGTTATCATTATTATTTAATAAGTAATAATATTAATTTCTAGATAATACATGTCGTGACCTAATGCGACAGCGTTAGAGCCAAGCATTTTCATAACATCCACGTAAATGAAGGATTTACAGGACAGCCGTTATTTTGCGGCCGTTAAAGGCATCGCACATATTTCTGCTCAGTCGAATCAGCATCGCCTCACCTCATCGGCACGCCGTCAATTACACAGTAAGAATAAAGGTTCCTAACGATACAGATGGTCCCCAGATGAAATGCTGCAAGCTTTATTTGACGACGCTGTTTACCGATAGAAACTCAAGATTTATCTATTAATTTTAAGTAAGGGAAGGGTGGCTGGAGGCCTTAATTTATTGAGGCATCCACAGGCAAGCCCGGTTAAGCAAACGACAACCTCATAGGTTGAACTGCGAGATGCCATTCACAAAAAAAAGGGGGCGGAGTAGTGGTAATTACGAAATATGTAAATAACATATTACAAAAAAAACAATAAGTACCTTATTTACGTATTGCTAAAACTGACATGTTTGGTCTGTACCAAGAACTCTGAACGGACAAGGAGTCGGAATTAGGAGCGATAGTATTTTGTATATAGTTCAAAAAGAGCTCATCGATGCCTACACAATCACAAGGATATTAGAGTCAAAATTTACATCACCCTCACTGATTAAAATCGCCCTACCAAAGATCTATTCACACACAAACAGAGGAGCGTTTTAATTTTAGTTTTGCATGCTAATAAGTTTAATAACCTTATGTATGAATAGATAGGTACTGTATTCTATGTATACTACCCTTCACAAATTGTATCAGAGGCGGGTATTTTTATTTTCAGATTGTAATATTGAGACTCGTGTCACCGCAATCAACAATGTAAATATTTGAATGTTACTTTTAAAATTAAAATAAAACAAAATTTCAAATTTAAATAACGCAATATTTACACACTAGGTAAACAATGTTTTTTTTTATTACAAAAATATATATATCTTACATAAAATAATAGGATTTAGTGAGCTGAAAGCAGTAGGTACCTTGGTAAATAGAATGAGGGTTTTCTGAAATGACGTTCGCTAGGTGGCAGCACTGTACGTCAGGTCCAGGCATCTGTCAAAGAGCCTATATTTTCTTTAGTCATGACGGAATGACGAACGAATGAATGAATCGAATGATGAACGTCATCATATTTTTTATATTGGAAGACCTCTTGTCACAGTGGTGCCAACTGGTGTCGTAAATTTTCACGAAAACCCCCATTGTGTGTCTCTTTTCAATAACATTATGAGTTCGTGCAACTACAACTGATTTTTACTTGAATGAATGAATGAAGGGAACCGACCCCAGCGTGGTTTGACCAGACTCGATTAATCGAATGAACCCCAAGATTCGCACTAGCCCCTGTAGCCTCATGTTTCATAGTGTTACAGTGACCATTGCATAGGGGAAGACCGGGGGACGCGCTTTCTTTTTAATCGGTATTCGACATCTTACAAATCCCTGCAGGGTCCAAGTTCCAGATGTGCTACTGTAAAAACTTCATTGCTGCAATAAATAATTTATTCACCTGAAATCAAAGCAAGCATCAGATGAAACAACAAGGTGCAGGTAACTTCAAACTGCCTTGTCAATTAAACCGTTATTTAAGAGCCCTGGGATTTAACGCACCTGAGCTCTTTGAACGCAAATACAATTGTTATTCAGGACCGTAATTAGGTACCTACCTACATATATTTAAATATATACAAATTGAGCATAATTATATATTTTTAACAGACTTCTTAAAAAAGTTTGAGGTTCTCAATTAGTTTGAATTTAAGTATATATATTTTTTTTACCTATATAAATATTTTATCGATATTTTCGTCAATTGTGGACCGATTTTAAAAATGTACTTAATTTTTATTTGATGGAAGATTCTTTCGCAGCGGTCCCATATAAATTCTAATAACTTCGCTAAGGTATTTTTTCAGTTAGCTTCAATAAAACGTATTTTCACCTAGTTTATTTTGAAATATTATAATTTTATTTCTTGTCACTGATATTTACATAGCAAGTAGTGGTATACGAATTTGTTTGGGGTAGATACCACAACTAAAGGGAAATATAAAAATCGTTTTTACACATAAAAACCAAAGTGAAAATAGTAGATTGTTTGCCAAGGGAGCAAACAATTATTATGAAGGCGAGAGTGTTATTTTGAATCCTGAGAGCAGCAAAGTATTCAAAATACGTCACTCGAGCTTAAAATAGTGTTTATCCCGAGGTGGACACTACTCTTTTTATCACCCTCTATGAAAAAATAAGTAAGTGCAACTTATGAATTCGACGGCGCTTTGTGTTCCAGGCGCGCCTCAAAGAGATGTCAGCACTAACTGACGCGGTCCGCTAGGGCCGATGCCTGCCAGGGTCGCGGGATGTTTGAAAGAGTTACCGTGGCCCCTGGCACAGGCAACGGAACACGGGTGAGTTTTAGTTAGTAAAAGTCTGACACGAGAGCGGGATAATTTCCCACACAAAAACAGAAGGCAGGTTGCTTTTCGCGCGTTTTTTATTTATTCACAAACTTTTTTTATTTTGGCATGCGCGCGTTTTACTTTTTCATACAGCCTGTTACTTGTTCATACAATGTTCGTGATTGATCTCTTTAGTGATTGAAACTTTGAAAAACAATATCAACATTCCAAATTCACGTCACTTTTAGTTCCTAGGGATTGAAGAGCTATTTTAGTGCCTGTTTACGAAGAATACATGAGCTCTTTTTGAATAGAGGTGATAAAAATTACTTTAATTTCGGAAGTCGGTGGCGAAAAACGATAATACAAAACCAAAGACACCAACTTCCGAAATTGAAGTTATTTTCCACCTAGTAGTTTTTTTTTTGTAAGACTATTTAATATATAGATAAAAAACGTATCTATTCAATAACTTTAAAAGCATTTTATTTTTTAAGCTACAAGAGTCGCTCCATGAAAAAAACCTGATATCCAGCTGCATCCGGATAGACTGAAAGCCGATTCGACAATAGTTGGGAAAAGATTGATTGACTAACTACTAGTTTTTATATAATTTCAGATTTTTATGAATATTTTGTTGAATAACTAAGATTTATAAAACTAAAGTGTTTATCGACTTTGGTGGCTGACCGTACACTGATTATGATTATATAGGTAGTTTCTAATATGATTTTGAGCAAAACAGCTAGTACTTTTAAAATTGGGTAATTTTTCGGTATATTTTGTTAATTATCTGAAACTAATTGAATCTAATAAAATGAACTGTGCTATATATATATACGAGTATATCTATGTTATGGACCAAGTGATTATTAGGACATTATAAAAAATGCCCGTGCAGTATGAAAAATGCCCAATATGAGAGGGCAGTGTGATAATAACTATTAAAATAATGAAATCGACCAGGCATTTTTTATTATGCTAGTCACCTATGGGACAGAACAATTAAAACCAGGTTTAATTACTGTAATTTTTATTTCAAACGTAGAATCAATATTTAAAATCAAACAACATATTCCCATTCATAGACACTCTGCTGGCGATAGGCGACTAAGGATGCAAGAGCGAGCGAAGGGCACCCCGAGGTTAGGTTTGGTTAGGTTACTTTAAACCCTTTACACAGATATAGGAGCCCCGCTTCGCGGGGCTCCGTTGACATAGGATGCAAGAGCGAGCGAATGAGAAAACAAATATCTTTAGTTACGATTACATCAGCTCAAATTATAATTATTTATTTCGCCCGAAGTAGCTTGTCATTATTCATAATGCGCGGGCATTACGAAAAATGCCCGTATTTATTACTTGGTCCATAACATATATAACATTATTAGATTTCCAAATGCTTGAATTTTCATTCCCTGAGTGAATGACTCTTGTAAATAACATTTCTCAGCAGCAGCCTGGCTGGATTTGCGCCCGGTGATGGAACTTAAACATAACTGGCTCCTATAGGTCACCCCTGCCTAACCCTTCGGGGAAAACTGGCGTGATGATATGTGCATTAAGAGCAAATATTAGTAAAAAAATCCACAGAGTTTATTTTAACAATCTCTTCTTACCTATCAATGTGAAGTATTTTTCATCAAGTCCCAAAATACAATCATTTTAGCGAGCGTATGGTATCAGACACCCCGAAAGACACATTTTACGACAAGTATATTCGATTGAGTAATATTAAACGAACAACCCGGACATAAAGTATCTTATCGTTATATTTTTATATGGCGTCCCAAATGTCGACACCTGTCCTCAACTCCATCTCACTCTTGCATAATACTTTAACGATCAATTTAGATTAACGTCAGATTACATTTTGCGGCAGTTTGGGTCCCGCCTCAAATAGCTGTCTCAGAAACATTCTGTTTGATTACAATGGGTACATAATAGACCATCAATATTCATTGATTTCGGTACTCAAACACATTCAGGTATTTAGAAAAAAAATATCTGTGTACAATGTAAATATTGTAAGGTCATAGCACAGCAAAAGAAAAATCGATGTAAGACAGTTGTGAAATGAAACAACAAAAAAAAGACCATAAATTAAATTACGCAAGAATTCGCAAAGCCACGAAATACCACTGTAGTAAATGACTCACGCTACGAAAACGCTACAAGTTGACGTACGGCCACTGACACCGTAGCACGTTAACGTAGCGCGTTAGTAGAGGTTGCTACGGTGCCAATGACCCGCTTAGATCCTGTCCACACGAAGCGACATATACGCACGAACAAAAATTTTTTTTTTCGACAAATGATTAAAGGCTGATTTTTCAATAGCAGATATCTCTTATCTCTACGTTAAACAGATTTTGTATAGAAAATATGTCAAACTGTCATATTTAATCATTAGAATCGTGGAAATGATTATATTATATAATAATATTTAATAATAATATAATATATTATAATAATATAATATAATAATATTTCAACCTTGGTCCTTAACAAAGTAGGCGAAATCCTCGAGTACTACTTATGTCTCAAAAACGCGAATAAATTACCATGCAATACGCGCAAATCAACAAATTGCCGAAATGAGCTCGATTGACATGTAAATACTCTTATGTTACTTAAAGGTGAATAATTTATTGAAGTCTGTTACCTACGACACTCACACGCGAGAGTCGCGAGGTGAACGTTCCATCTGGAGAGAATCTTATATAGTTTTAGTTCAGTTTCGTCCTTCATAAAGAAAATTAAAATATTGTAATTTAGTACCTAAAAATAAAAAGTATTTAAAATTAAAATAAAATATATGATTGCAGGTTTCTGTAAATTTGTATTTCATTTAATTTATAGTGTAACTTAAAAGAAAGGGATGCAACTCTTTGTATTTGGAAGGGAATTAATAGTTACTTAGCTTCATAACTTACAGTATGCTGATGAGACGAGCTCGCTTTTCTAAACAGGTACATTTGTGAGCCAAGCTGCAGGCCCCACCCAGCTAATCATAAGCTATACTGAACTTAAAATGGTTCAATGCAGTGACCGATTTAACCAATAAGCCAAACTTTGTATAACATGACATAACATGTTACAGAGGAAGACGAGACTTAGACGAAGGAACTAACTGGTGCTGTTGATAGATAGTGCATGAGCAATTTCTTCAAGCAAAGAATACTTACACAATGGACCCTCTAAGATGAAAATAACAAAGACCGGAGCACTTTTTATGCCTACTTATGAAACGTTGTGATATCTTTAATCCCAGATTGAACTAGTTTTAAACAAATTCTTCTCGATTCTGATCATCCGACAGAAAATTAATTGTTTTTTTTTTATAACCGGCTGTGTAATTGGGTTTTAGTTCGCGAGTGACAAAACGTCAGTGACAATCTTCGGCAATCGAGCCGTGAAGCATTGTGTATCGGAATCCCCTATAACTGGATCATGTAGGACACACATTCTTTTACCCATTTACGTGCGGAAGTCATTCGTAGACATATGTAGCTTTTGATTAACAGGCAAACTGGAGTTAGTTCCGTTGCCTACCATTCTTCCATTTACATTCTTACTTGGTACAGCCGGCCTACGGAAGTGCTTTCGCAGAGCAGAACGGGTTTTACGGAAATAGGCAGAGCTTTTGATCTAAGCTGTATTATTGCAGCTGGGGACATACATTTCATAAAGTCGGCCTCTGATTTTGAATGCAGGGGACGTTTTGCGACGATTTCATTCATTTATTTGTTAAAGCAAGGTTTTGCACGTACCTACATAGATCATTTTCAAAGGCGAAGTTTTCGGTCTGTCACAAGTGTGAGCTTAACAGGTTTTGTGTAGTGTTTTTTTTGTTCTACTGGGATTTTAGCCAATTTCCACATTATGTTCAAAGGAATGCCATGCCATTGCGCCGTGTGCCTGCCTTAACAAAGCTTTTAAAAGTAAAGATAATAAAAATAAAATTTAAAAAAGAAGCCTGTCTTTGTGTTGGCTGTTATCCGATGACTGTTCGACAGTCGAAGATGTCTCCCACGGCACATTGCTAGATATCGCTTTATAGGGAAAAAAAATGCACAATATTGTCTTGGTACGCCATTTATATAGTGTTCCTTTGAGAACGGCGATTTGTGTCTGCCGCAAAGAGTATTGTGTCAGACATTTTTATCTAAAATCTAAATGCTGCTGTCAAATATGTACTTCATCGCATTCGTATATTGTTATTGCCGTAGCTATTAATTTATAACCCATTTCGAGATCAATAAAAACTAAAGTATAGTGCACACCGTTGGACTCAATGTTACTTACCTATTAATTTCTGTTGTCATCAACGAAAGAAACAAACTATGTGGCCTAATTATGTAACGAATACCTACCACAGGCTAAACTGATATTATTCCTTTTCAATATAGCTAACTTTTATGAACTCCACTCTCCCTCCGAATCTGATGGCAAACAGTAAATAATTTTCGTAGCTAATAGTAGGTATGGCACTTATGGCGACCGTATAAATCTTGTGCCGTGGATAAACGAATGCGTAATTACCTTTATATTATTTTTTTTTTTATTTATACTAGCCCGTGACTACGTTCGCGTGTATTTCGCACTTTCCTCTAATTTCGAAAATGTATGTTTACGATCTTTATCATTTATTTAGATAAATAAGTATTCGGGCCAATTTTTAAGTTTATAGATCAAAGGGATCAGATTTTTCAAATAAACTGTATCCCCTGCTTTTCACCCCCAAAGGGTTGGAATGAAACAGCCGTTTGGGATGTGTTCATAACTTGACTCAAAGACCCATACCCATTTTCGTGTTCATGGAAGCAATCAGTAAAATCCACCCTTTAAACATTATTACCCTTTTCCACCATGGTAGGAGTCGATTTTTGAAAAACCCTAAAACAGCGAACAGACAGCGGCTTACATATTTTTCTAACCTATCAACTTTGTCACCCCCTAAATCCTCTGTGAGGGGTTTTTTTAATCTAAAACTGACAATCTTTATTATTTACTGAGCCAAATATTGCCAAGTTTCAAGTTTATTAACCAAATTAATAAGATTTTTCATATAAACTATATCCTCTCTTTTTATACTCATAGGGGTGGAAAATTTGAAAAATCGTCTAGGATGTTTCTATAAATTGACTAAAACATTATTTAAACCAATTTTTCAATTAATCAAGCCACGTAATAAAATACTTCCCTGTGAAAATGACTACCACCACTCTTCACCCCGTTAGGGGTAGATTTTCGAATAACCCTGGTACACTTTATTATTTATTTCGGTCTTACATACTGAGTTTCGAGTTAAATGGACCGTGCGTTAAAAATTTTCCATACAAAATTTGACACGCCCAATCTCTCTTTAGGGTAGTATAGAATTCAAAAAAATGACGAATTTTATAATTTACTTAGATAAGTATTCGTGCAGTGTCAAGTACAAAATTTATTAAAAAAAATTGAGTTTTTCAAGCCATTCACAAAAATCCCCTTAAAATCGAATTACCACTTTATCCCCGCCAGGAGTCAATTTGCGAAAACCCCATACACTTATTATTGATTATTTTCTGTCAAAAACTTATAAATACTGAGTTTTGAGTTAATCGGACCACGCGTTAAAATTCTTCCACACAAACTTTAACACCCCTAAACCCCCTTTGAGGGGTAGTTTTGATAAACTAATAATGATAAACTTTATTAGTGCTTAGTCAAGTATTCTTGCCAAGTTTCAAGTTGAAATGAATAAGACTTCATAGAAACTGTACCCCGCTTTCACCCCCACAGGGGTGGATTTTCTAAAAATCGTTTGTGATGTGTTCATTACTTGACTCAATGATTATTTATACCAATTTTCGAGTTAATCAAACAATGCAGTAAAATCCTCCACTACCCCTATTCACACAGTTAGGGGTAGATTTTCAAAAACCCTGATACACGTTATTCTTTATTTTTAGTCTTGAGTATAAATACTGACTTTCGAGTTAATCGGACCGCGCGTTAAAGTTCTTCCATACAAATTTTGACACCCCCCAACCCCTCTTTAGGGGGTAGTTTAGAAAAACAAAAAATGCCAACCTTCATAATTTACTTAGATTAGTATTAGTGCCACGTTTCAAGTTTATTAACTCAAGGAATAAGATTTTTCATACAGTCAAAATCCCCCCTTTTCATCCCCTCAGGGGGTGAATTTTGGAAAATCCTTTCTTAGCGCACGCCTACATCATATAAGCTATATGTGTGCTAAATTTCAGAGCAATCTGTTCAGTGGTTTGAGCTGTGCGATAATAGATCAGTCACTAACGGTTGATAGATTATGAACATGTTATTGTAAATGTACCTACAAATTTAATGTCATGCATACACAAATCGAAATGACAACTGAGATCAAGAATGAATCAAGCGGAACGTATAAGGATATCCAATGTATTATTTTCAGAATTATCAAAAAATAACAAACAAATTATTATCTTTGAGTTACCAACGCACTACTTTCAGTAAATTCGCGATACCACAAACCCTGCTCAAGTGACATCATCGTGGCATGCAACAGATAAAAGAGACTTTTTACTTACAGTCCTCATATTTTATTCAAAGGACCGTTAAATTACGCACCTTAATGACAGCTATTAAAACAGTGAACATTCATAAAAATTCACTTTAAAGTTAAAATGTTCGCCACAATTTTTGTGATTTTCTTTATCTTAACATAAGTATAATTAAACCTCTTGAGCCGACATTTCCATTCTATGTTTCACAAAATGTGAACGATTTCATAATAGTCAGGAAAATTGTAAAAAACGACAAATTCATTTGTTATTTCCCCGTAATTATACAGAAAGCCCTAACGTGGGAGTGATGTTACGAGCCACGGAACGACGCTTCTGACCACAATGGCTCCGTCGGGGATAGGTCGCAAAAAAAGTGTAATTTGTCGAGCAAATGTGAAAATATTCGTATCTTCGGTTCAGCCCTTGCCTGCTTGTAGCGGTCACCGCCCGCCCGTTTTAGCATTCAAGACCGATAAAAATATCCAACAGCCACTATTTTTTGCTCGTGAAAGATACACCGATGCCTAAAACTTTACATCTCTGGAATTAGGAATAGTTATAATGAATAAAGAACCGTTAATATTGTCCGACAAAATATTACGAGTACCTATAGGGTTAGAACTGGATGAGCGCCGCACGGAACCCAGAAGTATGGCAAAAAAGGAGAGGCCTGTACCCAGTGGGTGATTCCGGGCTGAAATGATAATGATAGGTATCAAAATATTACGGGCATTGGGATGAACCAACCAATATGATCTTAAAAAATATGATTTATATAGTTCGCATTTTAAAGATTTCTTTATGCATATTCTCAATGATGTCGGTGTCTCCGTCAAGCAAAATATTACTAACATGGTCCCAGAAGTAAAACCCCATTAGTTATCTAGAATACGATTTAAAGGTTAAAGCTGGCGACATTAACGTTAAGCTTCTGGTCAGCTCAGAGACAACAAACGAGATGTTTAAGAACAAGCGGCTTTACAAAATGTTGTATCGAATGTAGAACTAAATTAGAACTTCTTTTCTTTCTTCCTCAGCACTGATACTTTATGCAATACATGATTACTTTTCTTTTTGTACTTGTAGTCATCACTTAGTTGCTTGAAAACCCTTCATTACCAGCCCTGAACCCCAAAGAAACCCCCTAGACATTAAAATATTACCTGGCTTTATGCAACGTTCAACGAAACGTTGGGCGGAACCGGAAACCGCAGCACGATTGCGTGGTGGCTGTCATATTGTTTTTCTAATTGACTTCAATAGCCGACAAGTCAATATTAAATATTTTGTGAGCTGTCAAATGAAACATGTTGTCATTTAAATTCTGCCCTGCGAATGTTATTCAGTAAAACGCTCGGGAAAAACTTTGTTTCAGCTGTCAGTGTCACTGTGAACACTTCGTTTTCTGTTTCCAATTTTAAAATGTATTCAATACGTACTTACATAGATTCAAAATTTACTGGTAGTACGTGCTAATTGAGTTTGTAAAAAACTAACAGGACCTGTCTTCACTAAAAGAACCATCACTTTAGTATAATATTTGTTTACGCACTTGCTGTGATATTTATGTGAATTCAACTGACATCATTCAACCAAAATTATTCAAGAGAATAATATAACACAATTAAGAAAGGGAAAAAAAGCATTAAAAAATTTAAATACTATAACACAAATAGAATAGAAACTATCATTTAAAAAATCTTTAACATAATAGTAACATTTTTCGGAAAGTAACTTCTTAAGTTCTCTTTTGAATAAGTTAGGCTGGTTTATATTTTTAATAACCTCTGGAATTTTATTATGTATTAAGGTGACATACAAAACACGCTTTTATGAAGGAGTGCTGTTTTCACAGAGTGAGGCTCTAAGAAGTTCTTATATTTAGTTCTATTTCTAGTGACATTGGTGCCGATTCTGTTGTTCACAAACTAAACTAAATTTAAGTTCAGTGCATCTTTTTCTTTCCATTTCATTAAGAAAAGGACAGAAGATACATTTTAATTTAGACCTGTCAAATTAATCAACGCCTGACGTAAATTGACGTAACTTTAGGAGGCAAGTTTTTAATCACGTCTAAACTTGTATGGAGTAGTGTCAGGCGCTGATTAATTTTCACATTTGACAAAAGAGGAAACCAGTGAGGATTGTTTATAACAAATAAAGTTATTTCCAAGATGTATAGTGTCGGAAGTGTTAATATATGGTATTTTATAAACTAGTTGATAGCTGTCGGTATTTTTGATCTTAAACATAGCCCGAATACAACGCTTTTGCATTTTAAACACCATGTCAGTGTTTGTCGAATTACCCCAAAATATTAGACCGTATCTAAGCACTGATTCAACAAGTCCATAATATGCCATGAATAATGCGTTTCTACTCACTGTTGGTGCCAATTTGTACATCGCAAAAGATAAACTACTTATTTTTGTACAAAGGTCTTCTGTGTGACATTTCCAATTGATTCTACTGTAAATTTTTAAACCGAGGAATTTGGCAGTTTTTACTTGATTTATTGTATTATTATCATATATTAATTTAAATTTAATTGAATTTTGAGGTCTTTGACTGTAGTTCAGTACATTTGTTTTATTTATATTTTTTTTAGATTATTATTAATTAGCCATTTTAATTTAGATGTTAGTGCTTTATTTATGTCGTTTTCAAATAGATTTTTATCATTACATGTAATATTTACTGTGCTGTCGTCTGCAAATAATGTCATAGGTTGCACAGTTGCATTAGGGAAATCGTTGATGTAGGTAATAAATAGCGTAGGTCCTATTACGCTGTCTTGGGGAACACCATATTATCTAACATATCTTACTTTGGATTGGTATAGTTCTTCTTTTTTAGTTTTTATGTTAAATTTTGTAATTTGTGTGATTTGTTTTCGATCAGTTAAGTAAGATCTAAATAATTCTAAAACGTTTCCTCTTATACCGTATGCGTCCAATTTACTAGCCAATATTTTGTGATCAACATAATCGAAGGCTTGTGTCATATCGCAGAAGATGGAGCATACAACATATGTAGTTGCATATGTGTTGAGTATATGTAGTTTTAGCAACCGCAGTCATTATATTTTTTTTAAACTCAATGATGGCCATATTTATATTTTTATGTTTTCGAAAGCCTTTTTGTTTGCTGCATAAGATATTGTTATTTTCTAAGTAATTATTTAATTCTATATTGTAATAAGTTTCAAAGATTTTAGAAAATGTAGAAAGGAGGGCAATTTTAACAAATTCTTTATCATCTTTATTCAACAAAGGTTTAACAATAAGCTAAGCTAAGCTAGTTTAAGATCCTTTGGAAATGTGCCATTTGTTATAGACAGGTTAATAATATGACTTAAGTGATGATGACATATCTGACTTTTTACTTCTTTTACAATTTTTTTTGAAATTTCGTCATATCCGACACTTTTTGTATTTTTTAGGCCATTTATTCATCTATTTTAAAAACATAAAGAGTTGTACTTGGAGCTAAAAACATTGAATTAGGTCTGTGATAAATTAGGGATGTTACTTTTTTACCAGCACCCAAGATTGGTTTAACTTTATCAACGTAATAATTATTAAATGTGCTAGCTATTTCAGTAGGATTTGTGATACTTATATTTTGGATTTTAATTTTTTCAATGGGTTCTCTTGGTAATGTTGGCCGTACTTTATTAATCTTTGTCACTTTTTTCTAAATTCTAATCAGTTTTCGAGATTAGCGCTCTGCAAAGCTCCGCTGGTGTCTGTCTGTTACCTCTTTACGCTTAAACCGCTAAACTGATTTAGATGAAAAGAGATAGTTTGAGTCTTGGGAAAGGACATAGGATAGTTTTTATGCCGATAATCCCACACGATAACTTATGCGTGTGAAACCGCGAGGTGCTGCTAGTACACAGATAAAAATTTCGATAACTCAACGGCTAGTGAACGAATTTAGATGAAATTTAGTAGTTATATAGACTAGGACCTAGATTAGCATATAGGCTACTTTTTATCCCAAAATAACGCCGAAATAGCAGGCAACAGCTAGTGTTTGATAAAAGTAGTTTTTTTCGAAAATTTTCACTTTTCCGGAACGTGTAGTTCGAAAATGGGTAGGAGTTTGAAAAAGTGTGTAGGATAAAAGTTGTACAAAATTACATTAGCTTTCATTACGTAGAAGATATTTTTCTCTACGACGGACCGTTTGAAAGATATTAGCGAAAAACTCAAAAGTGGGAACTTTTATCCCTCCCCCCCGGCTCACCTCCTAGACGCGGAGACTTTTAGTATGTTTACTCCCTAAGCACCCTGAACAACTTTCTGAAGAAATCGCTTAGGGCCCAGCTCACGCACTCTACGACTGCTCTGTTAAGTGGACTAACATGGATTCTGACCAAACGATGGGTTAGCTACCAGAAGGCCAATTCTCGTAATTTAGAACGTTCAAAATCTAGTTGCAGTCTCATCTCGACAACAAACAAATGTCAAGTATGTAGGGAAATTTGGAGTTATTTTTGAAATATTGAGACTGATGTCAGTCTGTGGACCTTCTTAAAATTACGAGAGTTGCCCTTCAGGTCGTTAAAATATCTGCTTTCCTACTAATCAAACCGAATTAAGAGCAAATTGAATATCACGTAATAAATATAAGGCACATCACAATCGATTCTCCTAATGGTACCTACTGAGGAAAAAGTAACGAGATATAGCGTAGGTAGGATTTTAGCATTTCAAATAAATCGGTCGTTTCATCTGACAGAACCGGTGTCGCAGGTGCATTTCATTGACGAATACAATACAACTCTCCGTGTAATGAGTACCTACCGCCTGGTATCGACAAAAAAATATTCGGGTTACAATACTTAATCCTACATAAAATCAAGCTTATCTATTTGTTATAGAACCTTTAAGAGGTCTTATAAGTAAACCTTTTAATTAAGGTTCAGTCAGCCACATATTCGCACAACTCTGCTAATCTTTTATTAACACGACTCCATAAAGAAGATCTTCAAAAAATGAGCAAAAACACTGGACGCGAGTTGCCGCCCATCCATAGGACAACTTGAAACCCGCAAAACGACGAATCAAAAGGAAATACCTACACAAGGATACATACGATAACCAAAATCTTTTTACATGGAAGGTGGAAGAAGACAAATTATAAAACATTTATGGTTGAAATCAAGCACGTTAATGCAACTAGTGGATTCCAGCTATGACAGTTGCCGGGGAAGTCAGTACCGGTAATGATAGTGCCAGGATTTCCGCGCAGAGAACCAACGCACCTACGAGTTGGTGAGAAAACTGTGCACGATATTAAATACATTGATCAGGAAATAGAGGCGAACTGCGAACACTCATAAAAAGCTATGGCAGATTAAAATTAAGCTTTAAAAAAGTATAAACGTAGTCAAAAAGAATTTTAATAATAAAGTGTGTAGAAAATTTTGTTTTGGCTTTTACTCTTTGCACCAATTTCCATACTGTTTTAAATATAACTTCATTGTATTTTTTCAAGAGCGGTTTTTTATGTTTCCTATTTTATCTTTCGTTTGAGAAGACACAGAATACAAGACTGCGTGGTCCTTTTCTCGATCTTCTAAATTATTCACCAGATTACGAGTAAACTTGTACCTAAGGGACGAGAGTAGCCTTTTTCAATTAGAAGATCAGAAAAATCGGCCGCAGGATATCTGAGTGTAAAAACATAAAAATAATGCGTCGAATAGAACCCTTTACGGTTTGTTAAAATTCAGCTGGTACGTCGTGTAATCAAAGAAAATTGTAAATAGATATGTCGAAATCACATTGTACTGCAAGATTCAAGGTCGTATGTTTTTAATATAAGGTATTTATACCTACGGCCATAAATTCATATCTATCAGCTAAGGTGAGATATTTACTGTCTTAATATTTACGAACACGCTCTGTGTCAAATATTTATGGTAAAGAAAATTAACCTACTTTTGCCTCATGTAATATTTCTTTTTTCATTTAGGTACTCACCCTTTTTGACCTTTTACCAGTAAATCGGCCATAAAATTAATTAACATACATTTTAATCACTTTAAATAACAACATTGTAAAATCCCATGAGTATTGAGTATGAAATGAAACAGGTAGATTTCGTTTGATATATATTTTATAAGCCACCGAAAAAAATATTTTAAAATCATGACACGAACTGAAACCAAACTACGGGTTTCACAATTACATCAAACAGTTCACCGTGACTTGTATACTATCTACGAAACGGAGATCACTTAAAGCAAAACAAGGTTTTAAATAATGTTTCTTCCAAACACATTGATGATTTATTCGTTTGACTACGCTATGAAAACAAATATCTCTCCCGAGGCATAGAATGTATTCTGTTTATTAGATCGAAACACAGCGCGTAATGTTCGTTATAAATAGGGCTGTATATTAATAATATTGCGTTACTTCAAACTTTGCCAATAATAACTGAATATAAATAGCTTCATTATGACGGGTTACAGATTTTTAAACTCGATTAAAGATCAACATTTATCATTGTGCTTCGTTTCCAGTGGTTAGTCTTTATTACTTTTGTTTTTATTATATTATTATAGGTACTTAGTATTGAAATAACAGCTTGGTAATTTAAGGGACAGTGGGAAGTTTTAATAAGGAATTTATAAAAGTTTTTATGTTGTAAAAAAGAAAAATACAATATTCGTAGCCCTGACTTTGTGTTTAGAATAATAGCGGCCTCACAGCTTTCACGAAACTATTCATTATGTCAGGGCAAATTGAATCGCTGAACCTATGGAATTAACTTGCCTAATGGCTAAACTATTAGAGACGGTAAAAATTATACTTTATTGCCCTAGTTTAAACAAATACTTATTCTTCAATTTGCGTTGTTTACAGCGTCAGCCACACTGATTTTGAAAGCATTGAAAACAATCATAATTTAGAAGTAAGCATAGATCCACATTTTTTCGAGGTAAAAACAATAAGGTTATGCATCTCAAGGATTTCTCGTATTCGTCGACTGAAGTTGTTTTGGTACACTCGTCATGGCCTCTGTCGTGTGTTGCGCTGAATTCGGGGAACAGTTCTTGGACTTGTAGAATTTAACTGTACCGCGTGGTTTGGGAGCGCATTGCTATTACCGCATCACACAAACTTACACGAGCAGAACTACTTACGGAGAAGATCTGAAATTTTCTTTGTTTAAAAATGGTTTCCAAATGGTTGAGTATGTTCTGAGAGCACCGAGTGTTGGAAAAAGTTTGCACAAATGTATTTAAAACTATACTGATCAAGCAGGAAAATAAATTCGCCAAATGTAAAATCTTTTATTATCAGTTAGTTTATTATAAACTAGCTTTTGATCGCGGCTTCGCTCGCGTGGATTGCGGAAAGTATTCTACGGGAACGTACTACCGGGATTGAAAGTACATATGTTAATACAGGCTATAAACTACGTGTGTTCCAAATTGCATCTAAATCTGTTCAGCCGTTTTGCGCCAACCCGGATACATCCAGACAAACGGTCAAAAATTTCAAAAAATCTATAGTTTTGTCTTCATTTCTATTTTATTATACGTACTAGCAGCGCCCCGCGGTTTCACCCGCATAAGTGTCGATTCCGTGGGAATATCGTGATAAACACTAACCTATGTCCTTTCCCGGGACTCAAACTATTTCTATACCAAATTTCATCTAAATCGGTTCAGCGGTTTAAGCGTGAAGAGGTAACAGACAGACAGACACACTATCACATTTATAACATTACTATGGATAGTATGGATTAATAATAGATGTACACACATTGAATTGAAACACTAACTTTAACAGATTTTTTGTTGTCGTCAATTAGGTACAAAGGCCGTAAACATAAGCTTTTCAGTGCAGTAAAAAAGTCATATGGACGTAGAACACTGCGGAAAATAACAATACAATACAATCTTATTATGTCATTAAATAAACATGGGATAGAAACAGGGAACATGGGCCCGATAAATTCTCACTAAACCCCGATAAAGGCCACTGTCTGCGCCATTCGCATTATTTTATCTACGCTTATTATTAATTTTATCTAATTATCCATTGAAATCATACAATACTTGCAACACTATACACTTCACTCATTAGCTCACTCGAGAAGGATCTTCCAATCAAAATCGATTCCTTTCTTACTCCCACTCATTTCCTGTTCCGGTCATTCGGACAACCCCCGCCCTCTAACACTCCAAAATCCGCTCGCTTACTGGCGACACGTATGACGTGTGCGCCCGCGCTCCCGCCAAAAAACTCAAAGTGATAAATTATATTGGTGCTGTGTGGTGAATCCTCAAACTCTTTTCTCTTGTGACACTTGGTGGAAATATCGCTTGAACCGGTGTGCTGGAGGCTGCTATCGAAGGGACGCATCATCTTACATCCTCCTGTAAGTTCCTTTTCCTTCCAAGTGTTCTGGTCCTTCTCACCCAATAAAAAACGCATATCTACTACTCATATCTACGCTACACTCATCACACACATCATACTTATCGCATTATCTATTTATTCGCATAAAAACGCTCAATTACGCATCCGCCATTACGTCTACGTGATACATCACGAGACGCGCCCACGAGGGCACATTTCCCGCTCAATCTCTCATCAACGCTAAGTTGCTTTTATTAAAACGCATCTTATTTCAATATAAACAACCTTTATTTATAATATTATAACTATATTTTATTCATCTCACGCATATTTTTGCATATTTCTCAAAACATAACGCACACGGACAAGTCCATTTTGTTCACGCAAGTTCGCATAGATTCACTCATTTATCTACTTTAATTACACGGTTATAAACTCGAATACGTATTTCTCAACGCATAAAAATGGCTTCCACGCGTAGTAAGGATAAAGAATCCTATGTTTCTACCGAGGAAGATCCTAAAGTTCTTTTATTTGAGTCTAAAAAAGAAAATTTATTCCAAATTTTGCAATCCATTTACGATCTCGGCCTACAAGTTTCCGTAAATAACTCATTAAAATCTCAATTTCTAGCTAGAATTAGCTCCCTTGAGCAAATTAGAACAAACTTTATGGAAACCCTTGATGCTTATAATTTAGCTTTATTAGAATGTGGTTCGACGACAAAGCCGAACTACGCCCCACTTTCCGCATTTGATGAAATCTATTGTCAAATAAAAGCAATAGAATCTAACATTCTTAGATCTCAAAATACCAGTAATGATAACACTAATAATAAATTCGAGTTTTTAAATCGTAAACTACCGCCTTTAAAACTTGTCTCATTTGATGGCACGCCCAGCAAATGGACAACTTTTCATGAAAACTTCAAAAGTCTTATTCATGATAATTCGCACCTAACTGACGCCGAAAAGGTTCAGTATTTAATAGGTTGTCTCTCGGGCAAAGCATTAACTGTTTGCTCAGGTATCATACCTACCGCTAATAATTACCTACTCATTTGGAATGCTTTAATAGAAAAATATCAAGATACGCGCGTACAAGCTTCCATGTATTTACATCAAATGATTCAATTTAAACCTTATCAATCTATTGATACATTTCTTGAGCAGTTTCATTCGGCACAAGCCGCTTTACGTCGCTTACACATAAAAGATTTGTCAGATTTTATAATAACTGATATTGCACTCAGTAAGCTCGATAATGAGGTCGTTAACCTTTTCGAACGATCGCATAGTCATATTGCAATACCTACTTTCGATCATCTTTCGCAATTTTTAAAAGAACAAAGTAAAATAATAACGCTTCGTAATCACTCTAATCCCTCTAAAGTTCGTAATTATAATAACGAAAATAATAAATCCTCATCTAAATCTAAAAATAGCCAAGCCTTCGCGAGTACTACCCAGGACACCCCAGTGCGTTCCTGCAAGGTATGTGGATCCCCTGATTCACATCCACTTTATAGATGTTCTCATTTTATGAACCAAAACGCTAAAGATAGATTAGATCTTGTATACAAACATAAGTTTTGTCGTAATTGTTTAGGATTTCATGATATTAAAATGTGTAAGTCAACAAATACATGTTCGATTTGCCACCGTAAACATCACTCATTATTACATATAGATAACTTTAACAATTCAAACATTCGGGTAGTTGAACATGGTTCCGCGCGGTCCCCGCTGTGCGTATCGCCCGCGCCGGCTGCGGCCTGCGCGCCCCGCGCGCCCGCTCCCGCGCCCCCGCTGTCTGCCGCTCCCGCGACACTCGATTCGTCGCCCGTACCGGCAGGTGATAACGTTGCGCGCGAAAATTCAAACGCACCTTATTTATCAATGACTTCGGCCACCTCGCGCGTTGAAAATAATACAACTGTTTTGTTACCTACCGCTTCCGTATACGCTTATAATAATAATAAACCTTATACTCTCCGCGTTTTTCTTGATACAGGCTCAATGAGTCATTTTATTACAAAGGCTTGCTGTAAACGCTTAAACTTAGAAATTACTCCTGACAAATCTTCTATTTTCGGTATAGGTCACGCAAAAATACCCTCTTTTGGTACTACAACATTTAAAATATGTTCCCGCTTTGATCAGCGCTGTTGTTATACAATTCACGCTCGGGTTTTAGATCGTATTACTGACGACTTGCCCAACATATCCATAGATATCACAAATCTCACTCCATTATGTAATTTACCTATGGCTGATGACGCGTTCCACGTTCCCGGTGAGATAGATTGCCTCCTCGGCAATGAACTTTTCCCGCTTTTGTTGGGAAGTGGAAAGGTAACTATACCTGGCTCCTCGGTCGTCGCTGTAGAAACCACCCTTGGCTACATAGCCATGGGTCGGGCTGAATGTCAACCTCGCATAAATTCGCGCGCTCGCCCCGCTCAAATAAATAAAAATAAAAGCGAGCAAACTTTTCTGTGCGCTACTAGCACGCTTAGCTTAGATACGCTCACGCAACGCTTTTGGGAGCTGGAAAGCGTCCCTAATAAGATTCACATGAGTCCTGATGATCAGGCGTGTGAACAAATATTTAATTCAACTTACTCTCGCGATGAAACAGGTAGATACACAGTGCAGCTACCATTTAAGGCTCCGTGTACAGACTTAGGAAATTCGCACTCAACGGCGATGCGCCGCCTCGTTAATTTAGAAAAAAAGTTAGATTCTGATCCCGAGATCAGAACTAATTACAACGCTACGCTTCAAGATTATCTTGACAAAGGTTATTTGGCCAAGGTCAAAGATCCCCCTCTCAATATCCCGCATTATTATATTCCGCATCGTGCTGTTTACCGCCCGGATAAACAGTCCAGTAAAACTCGCATCGTGCTTGACGCTAGCTGTAAAACTAGCTCAGGTAAATCGCTAAATGATCTCCTTTATGTAGGTCCGAATCTACAAAGTAACATTTTCGATTTATTAATTAATCTTCGCATGTTTTCCGTTGCTGTAGTTGCAGACATCGAAAAAATGTATTTTCAACTTAATCTTTCCGCTGATCATCACGCATTTCAACGCATTTTATACAGATTCGATAAAGATTCTGAGATTTTAACTTTTGAATTTAACCGCGTTTCTTTCGGCGTCTCAAGCTCGCCTTATTTAGCTATGAGAGTAGTTCGCCAACTCGCATCTGATAGTCGGGATAAATACCCGCTCGCGGCTTACGAGGCTGAAAACCATATGTATATGGATGACTACGTATGTTCGCTAGATGGCGTTAAAATAGCTGAGCAGACATATCAAGAAATGGTCGCCATGTTCAGGTCAGGCGGTTTCAACCTTGTAAAGTGGATCTCTAATAATTCCGAACTCTTAAATAAAATTCCTTCAACTCATTTAAACCCGCAAAATATTGAATTTGACGCTGACGCTAATAATAATACTAAAATCGTAGGTATGCAGTGGAATCCTGTAGAAGACTCTTTTCAATTTAAAATAAATGGTAATTCTCTTAAATGTACAAAACGTACTGTTTTATCCGCAACCGCACGGCTGTTTGACCCCTTAGGTCTTATAAGTCCAGTTACCGCATTCATGAAAGTTTTAGTTCAGGAATGCTGGAAGCATGACCTTGATTGGGATGATCCTGTACCCGCTCACATTGAAAATAAATTTAATCGATTTCACAAAGAACTTTCCTATCTCGAACAAATAAAATTCCCGCGACATGTAGGTATCACCTCTGGTTCTCATGTCACTCTCCTCGGGTTCGCAGACGCCAGTGAGCGCTGTTATGGTGCCGCTGTTTACATAAGGGTTAGTTCTAACGATGAAGATAACGGATCAGTCCTCTTGCTAACTTCTAAATCTCGCGTCGCTCCGCTTAAAAATACGCCCTTAGCTCGCCTCGAGCTATGTGCTGCTCTTCTCTTAGCAAACTTAATCAACTCGGTTGTAGAAGTTTTAAGTAAACGCTGTAATATTAATAATATTTTTGCCTTTTCTGATTCAACAGTCACGCTCACCTGGATCCACTCGCCCTCGCATAGATTTCCTACATTTGTCGCAAATCGCATTGTTGAAATTAATTCAAAATTACCCGCTAAACATTGGTTTCACATTGATGGAACTGAAAATCCCGCTGACGTAGTTTCTCGTCCCATAACGCCTCAACAATTATTAGATTTAACTCTTTGGTTTAACGCTCCGCATTGGTTTTCATTCCCCATAAATCAGTGGCCAATCAAGCCATTTAAGGTCAATTTAAATAATAATAATTCGGAAGTAATGGAAACTAAAAATATCGCTCTCTCAGTTAAAGTAACGCAAGAAGGTCCTCAACCTATTCAATCTTTAATTGACCGCATTTCTAAATATTCTATTTTACTACGTAGTTTGGTATTTATATTACGTTTCTGCAAGTTACTAAACTC
The DNA here is from genome assembly GCA_963855955.1 of Luperina nickerlii. Lineage (NCBI taxonomy): Eukaryota > Metazoa > Arthropoda > Insecta > Lepidoptera > Noctuidae > Luperina > Luperina nickerlii. Next base: position 10,349,369 of record OY979662.1, read on the forward strand.
ACGTGGTTGTACCACCGTTTCAGATTTGGATGCCGCGGAAATATACCTTATACGTTACGTACAAAGTAGATATTTCTCTGAAGAAATTAACGCTTTAAAATCTAATAAAAATATAAATAAAAGTCTCGCTAAACTCAACCCCTTTCTGGATTCGAATAATATTCTCAGAGTAGGTGGAAGGTTAACTCATTCTCAACTTGATTATGGTCACAAGCACCCCATTTTAATTCCAACTAAATCTCGTTATACTCAACTCGTAATTGACTTTTATCATGTAACTAATTTACACACGGGTCCCGCTCTTTTATTGTCTATAATTAGACAAAAATTCTGGATTTTATCTGCTCGTAACATTGTAAGACAACGTGTGCATAGTTGTAATAAATGTTTTAAACTTAAACCTCAAAATACTTACCCTCCTATGGGTGATCTACCCGACTTTCGCGTTTCACAAGCGAAAGCGTTTGTTAATACCGCTGTGGACTACTGTGGTCCTTTCTACATTACTCATATCCGAAAACGCGGAATTAAGAGCCACAAAGCTTACATTTGTGTGTTCGTCTGTCTAACGACTAAGGCAGTGCACTTAGAGTTAGTCTCTGACCTTAGTTCTGATTTATTCCTTGCCGCTTTTAAGCGTTTTATTTCTCGTAGAGGTCCTGTTGCTGTGATTTATAGTGATGGAGGCACAAACTTTATTGGCGCAAAGCGCAAATTGAACGAAATTTACGCCTTAATTCAATCCAAATCTCATCTAAATTACATAGGTGAACAGCTAGCTGAACATCGTGTACGATTTAAACATAGTCCGCCTTACGGTCCTCATTTTAACGGACTCAGCGAAGTTAATGTTCGTTGTGTCAAAACTCATCTTTTTAAAGTCATTGGTTCTCAAATATTAACATACGAGGAGTTTAGTACCGTACTTGTTCAAATTGAATGTCTTTTAAATAATCGACCTCTAAGTATTTTAAGCTCTGACCCGTCTGATATTAGTGCTTTAACGCCTAATCATTTTTTAAACGTAACTCCGCTTAAATTTTTACCTGCTGAAGATGTCACAGACATTTCAGACAATCGCTTATCGCGTTATCAACTTCTTAATAAAATCACTCATTCCTTCTGGCATCGTTGGAGTCAGGAGTACCTCACTTCCTTGCAACAGCGGGAGAAGTGGAACACACCGTCAAAGCCTATTGAAATAGGTACTATTGTTGTTATAAAAGACAACAACGCTCACCCGCTTTGTTGGCCTTTAGGTGTCATAGATGCGACTTATCCTGGCAAGGATAATATAGTTAGGACTGTGAAGGTTAGAACTGCTTCCGGTTCCTACATACGCCCGGTAGTGCGGCTTTGTCCTCTACCTACACAATAATTTCAAATTTTTCTTAACTCTATTTTTAATTAAATTCCTTTATTTAATTTAAGTTCTCATAAAGTCTCAATTTAGAGGAAAACCTCTAGGCCGGGGGAGTTGTCTGCGCCATTCGCATTATTTTATCTACGCTTATTATTAATTTTATCTAATTATCCATTGAAATCATACAATACTTGCAACACTATACACTTCACTCATTAGCTCACTCGAGAAGGATCTTCCAATCAAAATCGATTCCTTTCTTACTCCCACTCATTTCCTGTTCCGGTCATTCGGACAACCCCCGCCCTCTAACACTCCAAAATCCGCTCGCTTACTGGCGACACGTATGACGTGTGCGCCCGCGCTCCCGCCAAAAAACTCAAAGTGATAAATTATATTGGTGCTGTGTGGTGAATCCTCAAACTCTTTTCTCTTGTGACACTTGGTGGAAATATCGCTTGAACCGGTGTGCTGGAGGCTGCTATCGAAGGGACGCATCATCTTACATCCTCCTGTAAGTTCCTTTTCCTTCCAGCCACAGAAATCCTTTTGAATTTCCCTTTAATAATATGAGCCGTGATTTTTGCCTCTATAAGTAAAAGATTAATGTATTTTAATTGATCCCATTTGGATTAACTTTGGTTAGCCTTTTTGTTATATCAACGTTACTGACGATGACTTTAGCTAGTAGTTTTATAGCAGTCAGTAGGCATAGTGATAATACTTTAGAATACATTAATTGGTATTTAAGTGCTGAAGTCAAACATTTTAACGTAAAAATTGAATATGCGAGGACTAGCAAACAGGAGCACAAGCCTTAACAATATACAAAGGAATATTTTCCCAATAAATATGTATATACCTGCCCTTAAAAGAGCAGCAACCCGAATTCACGATTGTCCTTGACCCCGCCCGGTGCTTAAATCTCAGAGCTGGGGTATAAAATAAAACTTTAATTCATTTCAGACAGTAAACGTGTCGCTTATCGCGATAAATCCGTTATTATTATCAAAATATCGAACAGAAGGAAGGTATATTTGTTAGTTAGTTGGATTTTTTTTTGTTGACGATAGCATAAAGGCTCCTTCAAACAGGCGCGACACGCGATAAAATCGCGCGCGACACAAAGGCACCGCAAGTCGCGCAACGAGCGGTGCCTTTGTGTCGCGCGTGATTCGTGTCACGCGTCGCGCCTGTTTGCAGGAGCCTTTATCCAATCTGTTTAAAAGTAGGTATATGTGTTGCAATGATATGGTTAAAGACGTGATATAGTTATATCCCTAGGTATATAGCTATATACCGTAATATAGTAGTATATGAAAGCGGTTCACAAGCGGTTCACGGTGTCCTACTAGGAATCGGTATAACTATCTTACTAGACTAATTTAGTGAAATAATTATAAATTTAAATTTTCTTTGATTAGTCATTTTAAATACAACGGTCCAAACAAATAACTTTTATTTTATAACTCAATTGGTACATACAACCAAAACAAACAATGTTTTAAGTAGTCATTCAAATGGGCTGTCAAACTATTTAGGATTCTGGCAACAAATTAGGTGTGACAACAACACAACAAAACTAACCTGGTTTCTTAATTAATGGAGTAGGAAGATGCCACGATCAACATAATATGATCATTACCTAATGTGAGTCGATCAATCTTCACGGTAACCAATTTACTCTCTCAAACTTCCACCACAACATACGATCTCAATGAGTAATTGAAAATGGCAACTTATCTCAGTACGCATATTTAGACAGCCCTCGAAAATTAATCATACACCAAAGGGGAATCCCCCTTAGGTATATAATTAATTTAAAAATAATTAAAACCTCGGTAAGACGAAATGTACAATCGAATCAATGTGGTTACAATAAGTGCTCCGAACATAAAAGTGATATACTAGTCTCCTATAATTATGAGGCAATAATTTGGTAACTATTTAGATAATCAACCTATATCCAGCACACTGTTGGGACACAAACCTCCTCTCCGTGAGAAACTTTTCCAATATTCCTTTCACTAACCTTATTCGGATTATTACGAACATTTTAAAACAAAAAATAGCCGGCAGTAATCCGGTCGGGCCGTTCTCAAGTGATGATCTTACCAACTAACAGCATTTCAATTATATAGATAAATGTTTTACCCTAGTTATAACATGCAAGTATAAAATTAAAGCGTTTGACTCTTTTCAACATTAAACTTGTCATGCACTGCATTTTATGGAATCCTAAAAGATGCAGTAAATTGGAAAAGATTAAAGAGATTTATGGTTATGATAAACTAAAAATAGGATTCCTTTAAGGTTTTATTTAGAATAAAATGTGTACAGAATAAATTTTTTGCTACGCCTTGACTGGCAACGGAAAAGTAATATTGAAAGGCTGAGATAAATTTTATAGATTAAATCAAACTACACTGGGCCGCAAAGAAAGCGGGTCGGTACCATAAACCTCAATAACTTCCAAAATATTAGAGCTTGATTTATGAAATAAAAACTCTATTATAGACAATTTTATGGTGCCTAAATCAATCGTTGTATAACGCAAATGGCTGACTGCGCCCGTCTTCAAACATTGTCAGAATTCTGGTACACTCTTCAGGGGTTGGCATGTTTTTTTTTTAACTTAACTAGAATATTAAATTTCTGCACAAGTAATGCCATATTTATATACAGCAACTAAAGTAAAACAAATGGTTTCAAAGTTGTTCAAATTTTAAAAATGGTCTTGATTTTTATTTATGGTTTTTAATACAATCACCAGAAAGAAATGAAAAGGTTTTACTTCTTACCATATTTCTAATTAAATAAACTTTGATTTAGTTTCTATTTTAAAAGGATTGCTCAAATATTTTAAAAGTTATCGCATTTTTTATAAGCGACCCACTTTCTTTGCGGCCCTATGTAATAATATTTTTCTCCACCGTTTCTATTTGAATAAAGCAAAGGTCTATGAAGTTACTCGACTAATAAAGTATTGAAGTAACTTTTGACTAGTGAAATCTGTCCTATAGGTACCTACTGTAACCCGAGAAGAAAAAAATTGTTTTGTACTATTACGCAAATTATTTTCGTAATTGTGTAACGCACTATCAGTAGCAATGGGTTTCATTTTACCCGACTACGGCTAAGCAAAAAGGAGGGTTATGATTTTGTTGGACAAATGAGGTGTCGTTGGAAGCGTCTTGATCGTCCGCTGGTTATAGGTTATGTGACGTTACAATTAATTGAATATGGCGCTCTTTAACGGACATAAAGTTATAAAAAAAAATAAAAAAATTAAAGGTCTTAATTAGCACATTTCAAAAAATATAAATATTACTGAATTAAGCCCCAAAATACCTATATAAATAAAAAATAGGTTTAAAAACTAAAACCCGACTACTGAAAAGGATGAAACATATTTTTTATGACAGTTCAACATCATTCATTGCGTTATTGTAGGTACGTTGTGGAGCAGATTTTTTTTTCGAACATACGTAGCAATGGATTGGGAATATCCTTCAAAATGATTCAGATTGTTATCGTGTGTTCCACAATTAGAGTGCAATACAGTAAACAAAATTCTATTGTGATTTGATAACATCTATACTAATTATTAATATTATAAAGCTGAAGAGTTTGTTTGTTTGTTTGTTTGGTTGGTTGAACGCGGTAATCTCTGAAACTACCAGTCGGATTTGAAAAATTCTTTTTGCATTTGATAACCCAATTCTTGAGGAAGGCTATAGGCATCACGCTATGACCTTTAGGAGCCGAGCAAAAAGAAAAAAAGTCAGAAAGAACGCCAAGCAAAAACGAAGTAATAGCACGGGCAGGCGATGCGCGGGGTGGGTCGGAGTAACAAGAAATTTCACGCGGACGAAGTCGCGGGCAGAAGCTAGTCGTTAAATAAGACACAGGTCACTTAACTGATTTAAACAGTGGGATGAAGAGGTTTTACACAAACATCGTTCTATAGCGAGCAACGAAGAGCAAGAAAAAAAACAAAGATTCATGCACACAAGTTTAGTTCCTCCTTATCACCCAGTAAACATTTACAAATTCAATCAAAATACTCCTTTGATAGTTTTTACTCGAATTAGTACAAAAAGACAAGAAAACGCAACGCAATAAATATGTGGCACTCGACAACACTACCTTCTTTAACCTTGAGGTACTGAACGGTGCAATTCCAGCCTACAACCGCAAGATAGTTCCAGAGATTGTCGAGGTTCTCCAACTTTATCATCTTACTTAAGCCGTAACGAACCTACCTTTTATAAGCTTCAACATAGTCCTCTAAGACACAAGTACTTTTCTTACTTTGAAAGGTCTTGACAATTATGAAAGACATTTAAGTTAGAGCGTAATCAGAAAATTGTATAAGCAATGTATTCAGTATAAATAATTCATGCTTACTTATTTATTGGAAAATAAAGAAATATTTCTTCTTGTTTGCCTTGCCAGAGATCAGATATCTAACTTAAGACCCATTTATTTAAAACTAGCAGCGCCTCGCGGTTTCTCAAGCATAAGTGTCGATCCCGTGGGAATATCGGGATAAAAACTATCCTAAGTCCTTTCCCGGGACTCAAACTCCTTATACCAAATTTCATCTAAATCGGTTCAGCGGTTTAAGCGTGAAGAGGTAACAGACAGACATACACACTTTCGCCTTATAATATTAGTATGGATATAAGAGATTCACTGTGCAGTTTTTGAAAATATAAGATAAGGTCCAATCTGGCTGGCAGGATGAGAGGAACGTACGATGATAATTACGAACTCACGTTAGTTATTATTTACTCGTAGTAGGTATACTGACTCTTCCATTCATCAGCAAACACATCACTGCCAGGCTTAGTGTCCAAGAGAGCGTTGAGCGCAGAGAGTGAGTTCCCGGGACAGGAGGAACGAGTGAATGAGCCACTCTACAGTCCTGCAGAGTAAATATTTAATTCAAGACCCCACTGATATTGGCTCCTTGTCTGGATGGTGATGTAGAATGAGTTTGTATACCCTCTTTACTAAGGTAATTCTTAGTTAGATTAGTTCATGTTTGTTTTCAACAACGTTATCCGAGTATGTATGAATTTTGTTTTGTCTAGTCCTCGTTACAACTAGAGGTCAATTACATCTTGAACACACCAAGTTCTAGGTAAAGCTATTGTTTGTACAAAATTAACTTGTCTCGCAAGTGTTGTTTTGATTACATTACCGCTCAAAGTCAGAATCCCTTTCTCCGAGTTAAGTTAAAATATTCCTCAAGTTACATCCCAAATGCGCACATTGTCTCAACTCGATTATTCTAGAACGGCCGAACTAATTAGTAAGCGCGACTGAGATTTTCATTAAAACGTAGCGAAATAATGTTGTAATTATAATTACAATTTAATTAAATTTCGAAATTATACACACTTGTACCTACTACCTAAATAATAAGTTTATATTCAATTAGTCTAGGTAGTCGTGGTTCTGAAAACAGTGAAGACCACATGATACAATTAAATTACTTTAATACTCGTTTATACTCAGAGAGTAAGGTGCGTAAATATAGAAATCCAAGCTGCAGCTTGGATTTCTATATTCCGAGGCCACACGACAAATAGCCACTGGTGGATCACACCAATTTCCCACAAGTAGCCGAGGCACAAACGAATTGATCGATTTGTTGAATTCAACTGCGCCATTAGGCAAAATAACTACATAAGTTATTCATTCTATTACGCGAGTCTAAGAGCTGTTACACTTGGGAGTGAAGTAGTTGCGAAAGCCACTTTTTTATAAGCCCGTGTTGTCCCCCTGCTGGAAAAGCCTCCTTACTCTCATTGCACCTCTCTCTATCCAGATCTGCCAAGTAACAATATTTGTTAAAGAAATCCAGCTACCCACCCGCTCACCCGCCGCCTTTCACTACCCTGCTTGCTTAACCACTTGTGTCGCGGTGCGTTGGAACGTTGATATCGCTGTAAAGAGTCGTCGTGTGTCACCGTTCTAAGCTTTCATACAATAATATCGTCTCTTTTACCTACTAATGGTACTTTAGATAATACCGTCTATGTACGTACCTACCTACTTGACCGTTTTAGAGCACACAAAGGTATTTTACTTGAAAGGTTCGAAGCCTTAGTCCCCTTTAGATTTATTAGTTTAAATTGTACCAAATACAATATGTGTTTTCTTTATCAGTAAAATTGTGAACAAAAAATTCGAGGTCAAGACATCGTCATTTAGCAAGAGTTGTATTAAAAATAAACACATATTGAGATGGGCTCATCAGCCGTAGTACAGTGCGTGCCACGTAAGAAGAGACTTGACCTCGCCTCTCTCGCCTCTTTCCGCCGCCCCTATGACGTCCGGTCCCGTCCCGCACTCAGACCTCATACCGCTAAAGATACCTAAAATCGTGTTCTGCGCATTTCAGACCACGTGGTGTGTCAAGTCTCTTCTTACGTGGCACGCATTGTACGGGTCGATCGAAGATTAAGCCACGCTTGCCGCGGTCGGTTCGTGGATGGGTAACCATCCCTTACATATCGAGACCCCTCCATGCCTCGGAAAGCACGTTGAGCCATTGGCCCCGCTGTCATTCGTAGATCGTTGACAGTCGTTACGGGTAGTCAGAGGCCCAAAAGACTGACAACTAGTGTTACCAAGGGGTTACCGTGATACTCCTTGAGATTGTTAGTAGCACCAAAGCGTTGCTGGCGTTCCTTGAGGAGCTGGGGTGGATCGAAAATCGATTTCCCCACCCGTACGCAAAATACGCTCATTGACATGGAGTTGCGAACACCAGCCCGTATTACCTACCTATTACCCAGTAATTTTGGAGGTCAGATTTGCAGTGTCTTCATGTAAAATACTGGTATTTAACTGCATCCGGTTAGACAGAATGCCGACCCCAACATAGTGGGGAAAAGCAGATTGTATTTAAAAGAATGTAATGCCTTTTTTCAGTCGTTCTTTAAAAGATATCATTTTTAAATAGTGCGCGAAATTGGCACCTTGGAAATTCGGGTTGAAAATGTAAATATAGGTAGGTAATTAATGTACATAATTATTACTGTTATCGACGGCACGCGATAAGTAGAGACGATCGCAAGCATGTTTAACACAATCTTATATGTCAGATTAATTAAATGAAACCTACCTGTATCACAGTTTGCACTTAACGAAAATTAAATTGTATTACTTTAACCCTTAGAAAATTGATACACTTAGTGGTTAATAAACATACTACCTGATTGGCACGACTACTTTTATAATATTATTGCTGTACTGAAGTCAACTTTTTCGACTATTTAAAAGATCCTAAAAGCGTTCTACTTATTTTCTTGCGTGTATAATAATACCATTAGTCTTACCGATGATTGTAGTTCGATTATATTCCCAAATCGGTATTTATGTAAAATCAATATCGATGTTAGTTCCTACCTAATTTCATTTTCTTACCTTAACATAATCGTTAAAACCCCATTAACGATTAGGTAGGAAGCTGTTCTGGCCAACATACTTCCCAAATTAAGTAATTCTCCTGACTTGGTTGGTCCTGAATTGCAAGAATATTGCTCATACGCCAAGTAGGTATCTAAGACTTTTCTTTAGTTTGTACATAGGATTGCAATATGATATTTGATATTTTGCTTCAACGCTAAGTAACTTCTAAAAACGCATAGCATTGCTCATGACAAATAAAATCTAAAACGAAAACCTAAAAATATTAAAAGTCACAAATCTCATAAAGACAAATAGTAAGTGAACACTAAGTATTTATGGCATTTAATAGGACTAGCAAACTCCTAACTACACACCATTCACCTATGTAGGTGAAAACAAACAGCTTTTTTTAACTAAACTACTTGTTCATTACAAAGAACCTGCGTACAATAAAACCTGAAAAGTATTGCAACAACTCCCCGAGATAATTAGTACATTTTGTAATCTGGCCGGCTGAACTTTATTCTGTTTAGCTTCACATTATACAGTGTTTAACTGCCCAGCCCTAAGTTTTTGTTGCCCGACCGGGGCAAACGACCAAACCGCTGAATTTTTATTCCTCCACTGAATCCGAGTTATGACTTAAAAAAATCGTTTAAAGGGTACCTAGTTATGAAACTTTACCTAAGGCTGTGCGTAGATTGAGTCAAGATCGACTATCAAACACACTATTACCTTATGAAAACATTACATGACTCACCTACTCACGCAAGATTCACCTACTCTCCCACAAGTGTTAGTATAGTAGTCTTGGGTCAGTCTGTACACGGCCTAATGATTTCTAACAGAGTACGCGGATTAAATATTACGGCTTCTAAAATATTTATCGATTAATTTAACATCTTGCAATAATCCTTAAGTTTGCCAATTATTTTAGTTATGCCTTCATCGGTTTCCTTCAATAATTAAACTAGAGCGTTTTATTTTGCCGCGAAGTATGCTTTTACATTTATATAAGCGGAACATCTTTGTCCGATATAGAAATAAGGCAAATTGTAAGACAATGAAAACAATCTACAGTAATAATATGATGGTAGTTAGTTATACTAGTTATTCGCCAACCCGCACTGGGCCCGCGTGGTGGATTATGGCCCACTCCACCCACTGAGAGGAGACCTGTGTTCCAGCAGTGAAAACATTATAGGCTGATTATATTCACTTGTATCTGAAGTACTGACGATCCGAAAATATGAACATCGCACCATTACGGAGTGGAGAGTTCTTTCTTTCTTTCAAAAAATAAAAAAAAAACTTGTGAAGTCGGGGATACCCATGACGAAAAAGGTTATTTTTTTTGCAGGCGTTCTGTATTTTAAATTTGACTTCATTATGAACTTCAGCACCCTCAAAAACTATGAAACCGACACCCATGACGAAAAATATGAATTTTTTTGCAGCCGCCATCTTGGATTTTCATTTTGACCTCACTATCGGCTTCAGCACCCTCGAAAACAATGAAAACTATCTCCATCTCTGTCTCTTTCTATTACATATAAAAAAAGCTCGCATAGACCCGCATAACGCTTTTTCGTTACGTGACGATTTCTCCCAGTTTCTACCGTAAACTCCGTTAAAGTACTTCGTTTCGAGGACTTAGAAACACAAAATTAAAACAAAATACTAAAAATCAATAAGCCCCAAACAAAACAGTACATTCTAACATAATAATGTGTATTATTATCCAGCTGAAGCTGATATGATACTATACCAGATTTCAGACAGCCACATGCTCAAAACTAGCTATGTCAATATAAGTAGATATAAAGATAAAAAGATTGACATTCAAAGAAAAGACGAACGAAAATCCAATTTCTTTGACAGGCATATTTGAACTACCTACTCATGCCAGCTTGATGGACTGAACTCGTTACAAGAAGTGTCAATACCAGATAAATAACCTAATGCAGTAGCGGTTTGGGCGAAAAAAAATACTGGAAGAAGGCTTTGTACTAGCTTATAATGAAAAAGAAGTATCTAGTATTGATAATAAACCGGCCCAAGGAAGTCGTAAGAAAAGACTTGGAAGAATAACGTTCATTAGGTACATCAGCATTGGAATGCACAAAGGTATTCTGCAAAGGATGCCCACGATCTACGCGTACAAGCACGTGAAGCCTACATGCAGAAAATAATAAGGAATGGAACTAATAAATCTTAATACTGAGAGTGACCGTCTTGTGTCTGAAAATTGGCAAGACTGTCTAACAAGCTTCTGCTTTAAATCCCAAGTATATGGACAGACAGACAGTCGGTTATCGCATTAACTTGCTCGAGCAGCCAGGCCGTATTATAGCTGTGCGATTGGCTGAAACGTCGGTTTATATTATAGAATTCACGTGTATTATTTTGTATTGTTTTCCATGTAGGTACCTATGAAATAACTTTCTTATTATAAATCGCTACCTATTAAATGTAAATTTTACATGAAGCAAATGAACGCACCGAACGAATCGAACGCAGTTCCGTTACCGAGATTAGCCAGCGGCCCACCCATATACCCACCAGTCAATCCATTACCACAGAAGGACAAAGAGAACAATGCAATGGAGTCCGCGTCAGAGAGTTCATTTTCAGCGCTAGCATTTTCGTTCCAGAGCACTAAACCCTTATTGAGTACCACTTTAGAAAAATATGTTGACCTTACTAATCTTCGGAGGTCGGAAATTAGCACGCCTGGCCTTTTTGCGGAATCAGTTGGGGATGAGGGGGTAATAGCATTGGCGCGGACAAAGCGAAAATCTTATCGGCCCTACCTGAGGGCGGCCGTATATTATGTTTATCTGTTTGGGGTAATTCTAAAAGCGGTACATGGGCATTTTCATTTCTAAGTGCCACCCGTTCTTAATATTGAGTGTAACAATAAATTGTGATTTTCTTATTATTTTATTTTTTATAATAATAAAACAACTATCAAGTTATCTAAAAAGATGTTATGTTATATTAAAATCCTGCAATTTCAGACTAAAAGCATATGAAACGTTAACTTGAGTCATAAAATAATATCCATTTCGTTACCAAATTGAAATGTGAAAAAGGAAATTAAAAGACATTTGTTTGTTGTCTTACTTATTTTTATCCGATTAAACAAATAACATTCTTCTAAAAATCAATTTAATTTGGCATGTTAGGCTTAAAATAATATTACAAAAAAGATTTGCAACCAATTTCGTTACCATTGTGTGTGAAACCAACATTCATTTTCTTATTTTTTATTAAAATAATTCAAATAGCAAAAATCTAAAATATGCATACAAAAGAAAATCTTGCGTACTTTCGCATACCAAATTATAAATTACAGAACGTTTGGGAAATTATTTTAAAATTAAAATTATTATATGTGTGGTTTCGAGGACAGTAACGAAACCGAAACATAAGGCAGTGTCTACAAAGTCCTTAAAGATTATCAAAAATTGAATTTGTTCTTAAATTACAATAAATTTTAAACATTACCTTATTATTTTAATGAGATAATCGATAATTTTTTTATTAATTATTAAAGAATTATATTAATTAATAAATGAATTATTAAAATTAAGAACACACACGAACATTCGCGCAAGCTCCCTGCGCCGGCGCCGCCTCAACGAAACAGCAGGCGCAGGCATACATTTTCACCGCGCCGTAGAAAGAGAGGTGTGGATACTTCCTTTCCTACGCCGCGCCGCGCCGGCTGTCTACTCTCCATCTGTCTTACGAATTTTCGATCAGGATCACGTGTCCTGACGCGAGTTTAACATTTTCTACCCATTACAAAAAAAGTGTACAACGTCGCTAAAGAAGTTTTCACTTCAAAAAATATTTAGTTATAACCACAGCTTTATGATTCGGTTTCGTTACTTTTGATGTTCGGCTTGTACGTTACTATAAGCAAAGTAACGAAACCGAAATGATGGACAACTACTTTCATAAATAAAATTATTTCTTGTAATTTAACTAATTCTTAGATAGTATGTATTTCTTTGCAAATCACTTCATAATCTAATTAAGAAAATATTAAAACGATCTGTTAGCTACAAGTTTAGATTTATAAAGGTAAAATTGTAGTAACTAACCCGGACATGTTTTAGCACACACTCTTGTCACACGGCTGATGCAACCTCACTGACGCTGTCTGGACGAAATGGCCGACACTCTAACACAGATTCGACATTATACGAACAATGTTGCATTTAAAAAATATTTCGATACCACTCGGAAAATTTGGAAAGGCAAAAACACGGTAACTAAACGGACACTGTCGGAATGCCGATAAAATGGGTGTTTCAATTTATTTAAAAAAAAGTATAAATTACTTAAAAAGCAGATTTTTTATTTGCATAATTGTTAGTTTATATTGTATGCTTCTAATTAAGTGAAAAAACATTACCCCAAGTGGAATAAAAATGTTGAAAAAAAATACAAGTTTAGTCAATAGTTGGTCGTGGACAGTGAAATATAGGGGGTAATTTCGAAAAGTAATCTATTTTATTATTATTTTCTTGACTAAGTGTTAAAATATTATGTTACTATCTTAAGCTAAGGATGTAGCGGTATCCTCAGGATTAAAATCATTTTGATAATTATCCTACCGAAATCATATAATAATTAATTTAATACGAGGGACAGTCAAAATGCGGGGGTGGTCTTTAAAAATGAAAATGCCCACATAACCACTCAGTTCATTGGAAATTTTTATGTTTCATACAATTTCTGGAAATAGTAATTCTTCCATGGCACAAAAGTGAAAGTGCCTGTGAACTAGCAATAAAAATATATTTGCATACACTTCTAAACTTACACTTCTGAATGCATAACGGTTGACAGTTTTACCTGTGTGGGCGCAAAGGATGTTTTCCCAATTGTCTATGCGAACACAGTCTTGTAATTATTCTTAGATTGAATATTAATAATATATTATGAATATTCGTGCAAAAATCTACACCTATTCCGAGGAACGCTAAGCTAACAAGTCATTATTTATCGTCAAGTTTGAAATTATTTAATTATTATTGTAGTTCAAAAGTTTTGCGTGTGCACAGCAAAGCTGAATGCCGAATGAGTAGCCAAAACTTTAATATTGAGGTATTTTCAATGAGTGCAAGTGGTTTATCACATCCTATAATTATGATTAATATAATAAAAATTATCCTTCATTATTACCGAAATTATATTTTTAAAAGGCTAAAAAAACATAAGTATTAAATGTTATATATACTTATTTACATTCTAATTTTGAAGACAACAATCGGGGAAAACTGAATTTGGGCTTGCTAGTCATCTGAAGCTGGCATTATTATATCATTATCATTCCTAGTCGGATTTCGATTTCCTCTAATTGGTATCTTTTGTCTAGGTCCTGCGGTTGATTGTCAAACGAAAAACAATAATTTAATCAACAGGATTATTCTGTCACCAAACGAACCTGTTTGTTATCCACTGGTCGTAAACATTTTTTATTTCGGCCACAATTGAAGCATTGTTAAGTTTGAAATGAAAAAAAGAACTAATTTAATGACACAAAAAATATTTAAATATTGCGTTGGCTTTTCATTTCTTACAAAGTCGCTAGGCGTAGGGAATATAATGTTCAATCAGAAAAAAAACTCTTTTCTTCTGAAACGAATTGAAAAATGTATACAAAAAGCTTAAAACTTGTTGCTACAGCGTAGCATGTAAGTAAGCAGTTAAAGTGAAAGGTTACCAAAGTGCTACATTTATAACATACAAGTTAAACAAATGCCATGGTAATAAATTAAAAAATATCGCAAATCCGCACAGCAAATAGCTAAATGAAACCCCATCTAAAAAATATTAGGATTTTATTTTTGTAAATGAATTATTAAAGAATGTTTACCCAATTAATACTGTCACAAAATAGTGTAGTAGAGTAATATTTTGTAGTGCAGTGTAATTAATATTTAACAAAAAATATCGGAAAAAAGTTACGACAAAAGTATGTCAAACAAATTGCTAACTTCCAAGTTTTAATAAAGCAAATCGAAATCTTACCTTCTTTAATATAGACAGTGATGGACAGACTGCAGCTCGGGATCAAATTTGAAGATCATAACAGTTATCAAATATTATTTGGTAGTAACTTCTAAGTTTATTATCAGTTTAACTTTCATATTCGACAAGAAATTCTCGCGAAAATTGGGATGGGACTATTTTATGAAGAATTTAAAGTGGTACAGTTTTGGTATATTTTTGTATTAACGGAGATATTATTCAGATGGTTAGCGGCATAGTGCCGCGTGTTCGAAGCGCGAGCTTGGTTAGAAGTGAGCACAGAGAGCGGGACGCGAGCTTTCCACCCTAGCTGCGACGGACGACTAGTCCTTTCTTCGGGCTACGGATTTCGGTAGCTCGCGACTCGCTAGCTATCCGCTAGTGACGTGCGCACTTCCGCCGCTTAGAAATATATTACTTGCCATTTCAACCGACACCTTGCCAACCATACCTTCCGTAACTCCATACCTAGTTATGCTGTTTATACTTTTATCTTCAACCAAATTTATGATCTCCAGAGCCCCATAAATTTATGAGTAGGTAGGTACGCCAAGTTTTGTATAGTGTTTTGTGTTTAATTGAGTTGGTTTCCCAGACATAATTTTTAAAGTAATTGTATGTGATTAGTTATAATTTTTATCGTTGGTTTTCAAAGCAATATTATTCAAGGTGTAATTGAAATAACCAAAAACCTTTTAAGGGGTCGTTATACCTACACATTATTATAAACAACTTTTACCAACCCTGAAAACGCAAACATAAATTTATGGATGTAGCAGCAGATTTCTTTTCCCGATTTTTTTTTTACTTAAATAATGTACTACAAAACTGTTTAAACTCACACTTCGATTTTGATTATTAATAAGTACTTATGTACTTACTTAAGAAAAAATACTTGTGTCTAATTTATTACATAAATATTTGTGGCAACCTGCGCGAAATCGAATCGGCTCGATGATTATCTCGTGTCCCATCTCTAGGTGTAAGTTGCCACCCGCCCCTTGTCCTAAATGTTGGGTTCAGAATACCTCCCCGACACGTCTTAGACGTCTCTGCTCCCTAAGAAATCGCACCAATACTACCGAGAACCATTCCTTTCACAAAACACTTTATTATTAATGAAATATGATCAATGGCTCACAGGTCTATTTAAACCAACGAAGACAATCTCGAATGGCTTTTATAAAGTAGTTACCTTACCTTTTATAATTAGCAATAGTTACTGTATTCCTGACGACATTTACATTTTAGATATGCGTAACGTACAGCAGCGGATAGTTTAGGAACTTCACAATTAGGCACATGTTTGCGGTTATCATCAAATTACTGCTTAACACGACTGAAACTTTACTATGAAGTTTCGCAAATCATAGTTATGAGCACGTAAGAAATTACCGGTTACATCTGTCGCGTTTCGCGTGTCACGCGTAGTCCCTATTTGGGTTTGCTTTAAGCGGCCGGAGTTGGGTGCCGATTGGTAATAGGTACTCCCTTTTCATGACGTCACGACACACGCGTTTTACGAACGTAGAGCGACTGACTACACGCCTTGTGTATTTGACAGGACACAGAAATATTTGCGTGTACTTTCATGTGTTTCAATAAGTGCCGCAACAATAATGAAAATTAAGTTTAATGTCTGTCAATGTTCTGTCCTAGTGCGCTTAATAGCTCAAGAACCTTGATATCTCTGAGGCATATTCAGCCTATTATATTCCCACTGCTGGGACACAGGCCTCCTCTCTGTGAGAGTGAGTGGGCCATAATCCCCCACGCGGGCCCAGTGTGGGTCGGCGGATGTTACATGTCTTTGAATTATTGGTTCTAGGACATGCCGGTTTCCTCAAGAGGTTTTCCTTCACCGTTTTGAGAGCAGTGGTGATGAAATAATTTACACAAAGTAAAGTGCCTGCTTGGGATCGAACTCACGATCGCGTAAAGGCTCCTTCAAACAGGCGCGGCACGACACGCGACACAAAGGCACCGCAAGTCGCGCAACTATCAGTGCCTTTGTGTTTCGCGCGATTATATCGCGTGTCGCGCCTGTTTGTAGGAGCCTTAAGTCGCGGCAGTCACCACTGGGCCACCATATATCTCTGAAGACGTAGTTAAAATTAAACTTACCTACATGATGCAGACACTTTTATAAATAAAACGAAACAATATGCATCGAATTTAGAAACCTCCTTCAAGGTTAAGGGAGCCAGTTAATTACGTCACATCATAAATCGCATCTCATTTCTAAAAAGCGCTTAATGTTTAATTCCGACGAAGAAGTTCATAAATTTTCGTAGGTACAACGCTGATTAATAGAAGGAAAAGGAAGTCGCCACGATAAATATTCTTTTTTCCTTTGATTTACTTCTGTGACGAATTCTTAGGTATTTCAAGGCGAAGCGACGAGCCAGGACTGTCTATGAAACAGAATATGGAAACCATAATGGCGCAACATTGAAAACCTCATCACCAGGAAGTACCGCTATCTACAGCAAAGAAAACAGTTTTAATTATGTCTGGTATCCGTAGTTGCGGACTGTCTGAGAATACCTAAAAATGTTAAGTAAACTCGCCAAGTGCGTGTTGACTACGCCCATTGAAGGTTTGCGTACTTGGGATGAATTATCCCAAGAAGAACAAACTTAACATCGCAATTGAAAAAAAATCTCCCATAGTTCCATATACGTCACTGTCAATTCTCCAACTGCAAATGTAAGTTGGTAATCGCAAAAAAATATTTTTATGTGATAAAACTACAAATTAACGATTTTCGAACTTTTCCTTTAGGTAGGTACTTGTTATTTGAGACCTTGCTTCTTGCCAAATTTAATTATTCTAAGTCAACGGGAATTACCAAAGATATCCGTGGGAAGTACCCTATAGGTTTTGATTTATTTGCGAGTACCTATCTAAATATGTCGCATAAATGGCCGTATTTTTTTATTGCGTTGTC
This sequence comes from Luperina nickerlii, assembly GCA_963855955.1. Taxonomy (NCBI): domain Eukaryota; kingdom Metazoa; phylum Arthropoda; class Insecta; order Lepidoptera; family Noctuidae; genus Luperina; species Luperina nickerlii. The sequence goes on from OY979662.1 coordinate 10,367,158, forward strand.
TTTGAGAAGATTGATAGCGCTCGTAGGCATAATCCCTTGGATCGGTCTATTAGATACTAGTTTCAACTTGATACCTCCACGCATTCCTGAGAAAAAAAGTCTTGATAGACTGACATACAGACAGACGGAAAACAAAGTGATCCTATAAGGGTTCCGTTTTTTTCTTTATGATGTACGAAAACTTAATAAAAATGGAGTAGGAATCATGCCTGTGTCTACGCAATGTGTAAATGTAACTGTAATTTTATATTTCCTAGTATCAATCCTACATTGGGGTGGAAAAACGTACGCCGTGAGACGTAAATTGACACTTCTTCTTCCTGCGGTGCTATTCTGTAAAGATCTCACCGTGAAAACTTAGGTGAAGTGAGCGTGAAGTGAGCTGTCAGTAGAGTCAATTCCTAGCAAAAACAAACAACTCACTTCACCTAAGTTTTCACGGTGAGATTTTTACGGAATCGACCGGCTGGAACTTAAATAATATTTTCTAAATGTGTGGATTAGTATACCCAGCATTTATTATACAATGTGTAAATGCATTAATGCACATTGTGTAAGTAGTTTTTTCAGAATCGTCTACTGAATCAATTTCTATCATTGTTAATATGGTTTTTATATGATTATAACCTAAAAATAACTAAAACTCCGTAAATTGCACTCTTCCGCTGTACAGTCAAACCAAAATGAACGAAGTACCTACTACGCTAGTCCCTTTACATGTGCGAGTGAGTGCGTGCGTAGATTTGTAATGTGACCATAATTTACTCCCCACATTCAGGGTAGGTTAGAAATAACAGCCGCACGGGTCGATTGATCAGGTTAAGCTACGCATGCCGCGGTTGGTCCGTGGATGGGTGACGATCTTTATATATCAAGACCTCTCCGTACCTCGGAAAGCACGTTAAGCCGTTGGTCCCAGCTGTCATTTTTGGATCTTTGTAAGTCGTTACGGGTCGTCAGAAGCCCAAAAGTCTGACAACCAGTCTTACCAAGGGGTATCGTATTACCTAGTGATTGGGTTGTGGAGGTCAGATAGGCAGTCGCTCCACGTAAAATACTGGTATTCAGCTGCATCCGGTAAGACTGGAAGCCGACCCCAACACAGTTGGGAAAAGGCTGAGCAGATGATGATGATGATTCAGTGTAGGTAACTAATTAAATAATTTAATAATGATTTGTCCATTAATTTTATTAGGCTACGCTTACCTGCACCTAGACAAAGGCCTCCCTCCACTTCTTCCATTTTTCGCGAGCTCGTAGATTCTCCTTCCAGTTTTGACGGAAACTATTCAGCTCGTCCCCCCATCTCCTACGTGTGATCATCAAAGGAGGCAAAGACAAAGGCCTCCATCCACTCCTTCCATCTCCGCGACCCCGCCTCACTGTCTCAGGGTTCTAATTCTGTGCTAATTGGGCCCAATTTCAACTTGTTTTATACGTAATAGGAGACATTCAGTGTATGTATTATATGTTTAACATAATATTCTAATTGGGGTGTTTGGTGATGTGCGTTAATTTTGGAACATAAATACCTATAATAAATGTATTACTTACAAGTTTTTTTTTACATTTCTATGCTTACAAGCCAGTCTCCAATTATATGCGGAGCCGACGGCTAAAATATTTGCTACATAGCAATACGGTCAAATCCTTATGTATAATTATAATAAATGTAGATTCATTTGTTCTCGTCACGGTCACGTCAATTTTGGATTGACAAAATGTTTCATTTCCAGAAAAAATCTGAACAACTTCTAAATTGAGAGCGTTTTGAAATATTTATGACCGATTGCTCAATCGGTTACAAAGCCAAAAGGTCTGAGAATTGTTAGAAATTATAAATGATAGTTGCCCAGACGCAGAAAAAATAATATAATATCAGACAAATTCATTGCAGTACCTTACTAACCAGAAAACTAAGTATAGGGTTGACATTTTTTTTAATTCGCCCAGACTAGGTATGTAACTACATATTTACGGTATTCGGATTTTTTCCTTTACTTGTGCTACATGACATTGCTTCTTACCAAATTTCATGATTCTAAGTCAACGGGTAGTACGTTTTGATTCCCTTGCGAGTGTCTAAATATGCGGCATAAACGAAACATACACGCCCGTTTATTTTAATTGCGTTGACATACAAGTTTGATTTTTTCACTGCTTCGAGGAATTGCAGCCCTGAGTATTTGATATTAATTTCAACTTGATAACTCCACGCGATCCTGAGAAAAAGGATCTTGACAGACAGACAATGAAGTGATCTTATACGAGTTCCATTTTTCCTTTAGAAGTACGGAACCCTAAAAAAACAATCAATTTTTTCACTTAAAATGGTAGATTTTTTAATAAACCGGAATCATGAAATCGTAATAAAAAGAAAATGTTTTAATTATGCATTTAATTGATTTAATTCCAGATATGATTGTCAATGTCATAAATGCATATAATGAAGCATTTCGATTTTATGCGAGAAAATAAACAAATTATACACCCAATTACAGTTCGAGGTGGTAGGTAAGGTAATACGGGACGATATCCGCAACTCCACGTCAATGCGCGTATTTAGTAACCAAAACTTTTATTAAGTAAAAAAACCACTGACGCTGCAGCAGGTCCTACTGTGTTTCCATTATATTTTGCTTACTCTCATGTAAAGTGGTTTAAAAATCAACTTGAAACGGATTGTAGATTTTCGTTACTTGTCAGTTTGACTCTAGTCAAACTTTTCGTAGGCAAGTTTGTATATTTCCTTTGATTAATTAATTATTAATAAGACTAAATTCGCCTCCTTTTGAATTTCTCATTGAATTGGAGGATTCATCGCTTGAAGAGTTAATTTTGTTTTGTGTGAAAGCACGAAACCTACAGAACGACAAGATCGGTTTATCTTTACCACCAGCCTACGTAATCGTCACCTGACCTCAATACAGTTCTAAGAACAGCTTCGAAACTTTCATGGACTGACTATTTGCGCTTGAACTGATAGAAGGAAACTCGAAGATCGTTACTTATTCAGGTAAGTCCTCATAAGGTACCTCATAAGCCAGTCAATGGTCCCAAACTGACACGAGCTCACAGAATGGCGCGCCTACAGTTTGCACGCGAACATTTGCATTGGACACAACGTCAATGGAGCCAGATTCATTTTACGGATGGAACTAAGATGTGTATGGCAATGATGGACGTCGGAAAGCCTACCGAAGACGGTTCAGACTATTGGATGGCTTTATTTTATATCAGATTCGCTTTAACATTGATCGTTCATCAAAATATTCGTGCCATATTTGTCTGCATAGATCTTTGACAATACCAAGCCAATCTGAGTATAACGGTGTGCATACTGTGCATGTGTAATTAATACCCTCGTACGATGCTTGTTAGGCTGCTAAGTCTGCTTCTTCATTATCCATGATTCCAATGTGTGAGGGAATCCATTGAATGGTTTTTATTCATAGACTGCATCTTACAAATTGAGTCTAAAATAATTATGGTTATCGGGACCCCTCGAAGACTCGAGAGTACTTGGAAACCATAATCCACCCTACTTCAAGTTATAGCTATGTATAGCCTTCTAAGATGTAAGGGATGTACATCCCATTTAGTACCAGCTAATATATTAAAAATATTTTAAAAACGACGAACTTTTTCCCGGATTTCGTTTACAGGTAAACATGTAAACGAAATCAACTTTAAGGAACTGTTCAACCACATTCCAAGGTTATTGACAGAATTGAATTGTTCAATATGGCAATTAACAGTTAGATGGACATTATTCCTTCTTCTTCCTCTACTAAAAAGGCACACCTTTGTTTTCTTATGGCAAATATTTAGTCTTAAATCTGTCATCAAACTTTGAAAAATATGTGACGCGTTTTGTATATGGGATACTGAATCGGATAACTCTTCTATATGTCATACAAAATGAAGTCGTCAGCATATTGCGAAATGTAAACATTAGTTATGCTTCTACAAACATTAATTGTGGCCGCATTAAATAGTAAAGGGGATAAAGGGTCTCCTTGAGCAATGCCTATACCAGTAATTCGAAATATTAGGTTGTTATCCCGCAGTTCAATGAATAAATGATTCTGATGAAGATACTGCCAAAGACAAGTACAAAGAACAGAGCCCACTCCCAAGTTATCTAAAATACTTATAAGAGATGTCAAGTGTGTTATTTTAGGCACTTTTAATGTCAATAAAACCGCCAACAAGTGGTACACTTTTAGAAAAACCAGTTTCAACCCGTGTAACCAATCTGGACCATCATAACATGACTGAAATCTTCGGAAGCCCTACTTATTTTAATTAGCATAATAATATGGTCACTTCATGACCCATCATTTTAATTTGTCATGGGATATATGTAAATTATTTTTCTCTAAAAACCATTCAAGCATGCGTGTTATGATTATATGAAGTATCTTACAAAAGTAAGATATAAACGCGATAGGTTTAACATCTGCACTTGAGCCTGGATCATCCCGCGGTTTTGGTATACCTAGGAATAACTCCATTGCGCTGGCAATAAACTCGCGCAATAAACTCCACTGCGCTGGTACGAATCCGGACAACAAAAACTTATTATAAATGGAAGTCAATATAATTTTAGCATTAGGGGTAAATGTTTATCATAGAATATGAAATATTATCATGACCTGGAGCGAATCTGTATTTTAAATTGAGTTAATTACTTCCTGTACCGAAACCGGGTTGCCCAATTGCGTGTTGCAAGAGATACATGTAGGAGTTGGTGGAGATACGTATTCTGGTATATGTATATATATATTATTATACTTCGCAACAATTCATCGGCTTTATTTTGATCAACAAAAGAAATATAGCTGATTTGTACCCTTTGATCCATCTCATACACTTCCACATTTCTCTTGAAGAAATTACACTATCTATGTCATTGAAAAATCCCTGAAAGGATTTATTCCTAAGATGCCGTATTAGCCTTTGCGCCTCACTCACTTTTATTTGTAAAGCTTCAAGATTTTGTGGGTTGGGATTGCCTCTAAAAGTTGCCAGTGCAAGGAGTTTCTGTGCAACAATTTGTGATATTCCAATATTGTTTTGGTATGAATTCTGTCTGACTGAAGAGGATTCTCGCTCACTCTAATCTAGTTATATATTGATCAGCTGCAGAGTTTACAATATCTCAGATTGATGATCTAAAGGATGCTCCAAGTTTGTTAATTCCGATTTTCAATTCTATTTTCTGAGTGTAACCTTGCCAATCTGCTTCAGTTCTTCATTTCCTCCGTTTTTTTAAACTTATCTGATTTATTATTTTCCACTGAGTCAGTATGAAAAATTAAATGACGATACATGTAATACATAGGCCCCTTTATCACGATTTTTTATCCATACTAATATTATAAATTCAAAAGTAACTCTGTCTGTCTAAGGGGCCGTCCATTAATCACGTGATGTTTTTTTTGGTATTTTTAACCCCCCCCCCTTGGTGATATATGGTGAGGTTTAAGACTTACCCCCCCCTCATATCACGTGTATCTTTAGTACCTACAAAGAATCGGACCTTTTTTTTATGTTTATAAAATACAGGTATAATCATCTAATTTTATTAGAAAGTTTGCAGGATGTTTTTAAAAAAATAAATACACGTGATATATTACTACACCCCCCCTCCCCCCTTGTGATATTTTGTGATTTTTTATGGACCCCCTCCCCCCCCTTTCGAGCCTCACGTGATTAATGGACAGCCCCTAAACCACCGAATGGATTTCGATAAAATTTGGCAGAGAGATAGATTGCATCCCGGGGAAGGACATAGAATAGTTTTTATCCCGATATTTTTACGGGATCGACACTTATGCGGGTGAACCGCGAGACGCTGGTAGTAAAAAAAAAAAAAAAAATCGTTTGAACAACATCATCCGACGCGCAACGTAGGTATCGAAATGTATAAAGGTATACGGATACCTAGTACTAGTTACCATATACATATAAGTTTTACATAATAAAAACAAGTGGTTAAATAAAATTTTAAGTAGACTGCATGCAGAATGCAAACAGAGCAGAACATCCTAAAATGCGACTAGATGGCGTTGGGATCGAATTGAATCTCGCTATGGTTACGTTACACAGTCTAGATGACCTGGACCGCTGATACGTTCAGTTTTCAGAGATATATTTTTATACTTTTATACTTAGATATAAGTTAGGATAATGTAGTTTGGTACCGTTATTATGCCCTAATATTTTTTTGAATTGACCGTTCTTTGTGAACGCTCAACTGACCGTTCACTTTGAACGGTCCCAAAAACTTGTACCTATAAATAGTCATTATTAAGACACACAATATGTTTAAAACAGCTAACAAGAGTGCGAAACCTCTAGCAAACCGTGATAACATAAATCCACTCACTAACTGATCAAGTGATCACTAAGCTATCCTGTCCGACTAGCATAAATCGAAGTCTCGCATACTTCTTTCTTCCGATTGATAATGTGCCACGCAATTGTCAGTGTCAGGTAGTGACTTGATCAAAATATGATTCGCGACCATAACAAATATGTATATATAGAATTATAATCATTAAAACATCCCTCTAAGTTAGATTTGTTCTCAAACGTCATGATTTCATGAAGAAGTCATACAATAGAAAATTTGAATTTCGCGGGCTACCACTGCTGATCTACCTTATGGATATAAAATTTCAGGAGAATCGCGGTACAACAACATATGTTATATGAAACCGTAAAAATTACCAAATTCCATACATTTGATACAGACAATTTGTCCTTAGGACAACAAAGAAATAATAACATAATTATGTAGGTACTTACTTGAAAATGTATAATTTTTTTAATTTTGGCACTGCTGTGTCGGCAAGGTATTTTATTCCGCTTTTGATTAAAAAATCTACTTCCACGAAGTAATCTGAGCAAATTGTACCTAAGTACTAATTTTTGCAGGAAACCAACCTAGCCTTCCAGTCGCTTCAATCCATTTTGTTCTTTCCTGTCTGGATCATAAAATAATACAAAACTCACTTTTTTATAGGTTTGAGACTTTCTGAATTACACTTGTTCGATTAACCTTTTCTCGATTAGAATAGGTATACGAATACGAATAGATTACCTAAAGTATTCATGTTTTGCTTGTTTCAAACTTGTAAGAACATTGTAAGTTTCAAATATCGATAACTCATTATCGATAACGAACGATAGTCTCTAAAGTAGCTGACTGCGATATGATGTGCATAGTTGGAATCTTCGCGAACAATATGTTTGAGTTTAAAAGAAAGTAAAACTTTTTAACACATTGAAGTAAACTGAACGAGACACAATAGAAGTTTTATTGTTATCACGTCGAGGGGCGTTAAGTGTCCCGCAAAGTGTTAACAGCGCTCTTGAAAAAGTGTTTAAAAAGTTATCGGCAAATTGGGAGAGATGCGGTATTGAAGTCGGCGGTTTGCGATTAACAAACCTGCGCTTTGCTGACGACATTGTCGTATTTTCTTCCACGGCGGCAGAACTGGAGCTGATGGTAAACCAACTCAGTGATGCAAGGCTTGAGGTTCGACTGACGATGAACATGTCGAAGACCAAGCTGATGTCAAACACCACTAAATCATCAGAGTGAATGGTGAGGAATTGCAATATGTCCAAGAATAGATCTATCTGGGCCAGTTAGTCTCTTTCTAGTCCAGACGAGACAAGGAAGTCTTAACCCGAACCGAAACTGCCTTGAAGTGCTATTGGTCCATGAAAGAGCTTATGAAAGGAAATCTGCCTTTGACACTAAAGCGAAAAATTATGGACATGTGCATCTTTCCCATTCTGACCTATGGATCGCAGACTTGGTCTTTGACAAACATTCTAAAGTCTAAACTCAAGGTTTGCCAACGTGCAATGGACCGCAGTATTCTAGGCGTCAAATTTACAGATCATATTCGCAACACCATACTGCGCTCCAAAACACAGATTACTGACGTTCCTCAAAGAAAGCTGACAAAAAAAAGCCGCTAAGCTGAAGTGGGACTGGGCTGGCCACGTCTGCCGTATGCCCAATGAGCTGTGGGCCAAAATAACCACTACTCCAGTCCTGGCACAGCTAGAAGGCGTCGCGGCAGACTCCGTAGAAGATGGCAGGACGAGCTGGACAAAACAAACGAACAGTGATCCAGGGCTAAAGTGGACTTTAGCCCTGGACCGAAAGAGCTGGAGGTCATGGGAGGAGGCTTTTGCCCAGCAGTGGGATGATGCAGGCTAACAGTAGGTAACAGAAACCTATTAATTCAAGCGTTTCTATCCAATTTTATTGAATTAGCAATAATTAACAACTTTTTTATTATCAATAAAATGGTTACCTCAATAACGAAAACCCTTCCTTCCTTTTTTATTCTTTGCTGATATATCGCTTCAACGATAGCTACTTATATGAAAAAGCGTAAAAAGTTATTTTTGTATTTTGCCTTCACAAAATAGTAATCCGCGTTCGCAGCATTTTCCAGCGTAGCGCTTATGTTATTCCCTAACGAGTCGTCACTCGTTCCGTTGTAGCGTGGACGAGGAGGCTCGAGATCAGAAGAAGACATTCAAAATCGCATTCATTCACACTAGCTCTTTTTTTAGCTATATACGGTTTCTAAAAGTAGCTGAAATCATGATTGAAAGTAACATACATAACTTTGGAAAAACTTATTGGAGAGCACATAGTTCGGAGCGAATTGGATGCGGAAGACCATATATGTTGAACAGAAGAGGCCTATGGCTTGCAAGACTAGCAATGAACTGTGGCTATAGGCTGCGTAAATTCATTTAATATTGTTCGCACCATTCACTAATTTAATTAGACCTCGATTCACCGATCACGAGCACTATTTTGACGCAATGAAAATGTTCTTTTAAAATTATAAAACCATAGCATAGCTAGAAGGAATCCTTCTATAATAATCATGTCTATTTTCCAGAAAATAGCTAACACATCATTATTTATAGTATTGTGGTCTCAATATATACATCATATTATCAGTATATTATCTTTCCGGCTGAACCATAGGCACGAACACTGTATTAGCATTGCTTGATCATTGTTTTTCCCTAAGAAATAATACCTACTTATGACACGCTTCTGCTCACTTTATTCAAGCTATAAGCACAATATTTATTTATTTAACCATTTATGTACACACATATAAACATACAAGAAGAAAGGAACCGAAAAATACGTTACGAAAGAATCTCTCCCAGCATACCTGCGAAATTAGAGTACATAAAAAGAGATGTAAACAACGTGTGTAAGAGAAGAAGTTAAAAAAATACATAAAAAATCAAAAACTAGTCTCTAATTTAAATATAAACATATAATAAAATAATATACTTACAAACATACTATAAAAATAAATATCACTAAAATACTTACAAATATGATGTAATTGAATTAATAAACATAATTATAAGCAATTATAACAAAGTACATATTATATAAAGATAGTGTTCTTTCACTCTTCTTTTAAATACTGCAACAATATTAACATATCATATTCATTTAAATACATACTTATAATATACATACCTACTTTTAATTTTTTTTTAACTTTTTGGATTATTTTAATACCTGTATTTGTGTCTTTTGTTGCACTGAATAAACGATTTATCTATCTATCTATCTATCTATCTTATAAATCATATTTTTAAATATTTTTATTAAAAAAAGATAAAAAAAAAACAAAATACAAATTTTCTTTCTTTTCTTTTTTTCTTTCTTTCTTCAAAAACACTGTATAATGCTTCCTATCTCATTTTCTCCCACGTTAAATCTTATGAATTTACATGTCTCTTTTTACTGCGGCTTTTCGTTTCATAAACTTTCAAATCACAACGATACTAAAGAACATCCATCCATCCATCCATCCATCCATCCATCCATCCATCATCATCATCATCATCATCATCATCATCACCATCACCATCACCATCACATTCACCATCGTCATCATCATCATCACCATCACCATCACCATCATCATCATCATCATCATCACAAATTAGTAGCATAGGATTAAATGTGATGTCATTTGTAATAATAAAAAACAAAAACACTGTATAATGCTTCCTAATATCTCATTTTCTCCCACGTTAAATCTTATGTCTCTTTTTACTGTTGCTTTTTCGTTTCATAAAATTTCAAATCACAACGATGCTAAAGAAGTTTTCACTTCAAAAAATTGTAGTCCACCGGTATCGGGAACAGTGTCCAAGCTACCGGCGATCAGGGCTCCAGAGAGAAGATCCTCCTGACAATGCGAGGAGTGTCCAGAAGTACCGCTTTCTGAATCAAGCCCTTGACCCAGCTGCCCAATAAGAGCCTCCTCAGGTGTTGGTCGAGGCTCATTCGCTATTAACCCATTGGCTGCCACGACTATCGGCACAATGATCGCTGAGTCTACATCCTACATGTCGATAACCTCACGAGCCAAGTCAAGATACTTGATTTGTTTGTCTTTCTCGGCTTTCACGAGGTTCCCATCATGCGCTACGGTTATGTCAATAACCATTGCGCGCCGCTCTGATCGATCCATCACCACTATAACAGGATTATTGGCAACAATAGTCTTGTCTGTGATGATGGATCGATCCCAGTACAATTTGATATTTCCTTTTTCGAGAACTGAGTCGGGCACATAGCTGTAGTACGGCACCTCCGATTTCACAAGGCTGTATTTCAGAGCAAGTTGCTGATGGATTATCCTGGCTGCAAGCTTGTGTTTAAGCAATTACTCTCTGTTGGCTAAACGAGCTAGCTAATGCTAGACGAGAACACCCGGAGATATTATGCCTGAATGATTCCCCCGGCCGGTGGCATGCTCGACAGATGTCAACCGTGCCGTCTTTCACTATAAATCTCCGGTAATTGTTCGTCATCATAACTTCGTCCATAATTGCACAGACAAAACCTTCGGTCTCTCCAAAGAGGTCACGGAAACGCAGCCAGGCTACGAACGCTACTAAATCTACATCAGGTCCATGTCGTTTCCGAAAAAAGCGTCTGTGAAACTCCCTACTCTGCCATACCTCCATGCGATCATTAGTGTCAAACACTACTGGCTTGCGCCATCAGGTCTCATTAGCCAAGGAGAGCGGGGTGAGGCTCTTGTCCGCCGTGACTACATCTCGATGAATCCCCACGTAGGTATCTACGAAATATTCCCTGAGGCTGCATATCTGGCGATGTGGAGGGTCTTAGCGTTTAGAAAGCCTCAACCTCCAACCGATGACCGTGGGTGATGCATTCGATTTGCAGTCAGCAGCGTACAGACCTCCTATTGTGTACTTGATATTGATTTTAAAACAAACACCTATTCTGCCACGTTTGCAAGGTTACGTTGACGTAGCTGTACCTAACAGGAGAGGTAGCAAATCGATAGCCAATGGATAATTCAGCTATTAAACATCACTGCTCATGGAGCAGTTGGTCGATGGTCGACCTTCGATGCAGGCGGCGTAATACAGCGGTGTAGGTTTTAATGTTGTACCTACCTACCTACTGCTACTCGTATAGCTCCTTGTATCTAAATATCAACGTTGCGATATCGATTAATAAAAGAAAGTTCGAGATTTTTCTTACCATTTTCTTAATTAATTTAAAGACAACAGTCAGAGCTTCGGATATTGTATTCTCATTGAAAGGACATTGCCCATCTCCCATACATCGTTGGGCCCATAATTTCATGAACCGTTACAAGTTCCAAATGAGTGTTATTTGTTAGATTAAAACATCAACTTTAAGTTACATTAGTTTCAGTTTCATTGACAATTGCATTATCAAGTTATATGCGATCGAATCTGAGGTGAGGTTATGTTAGGGATTTTGCAATTATCAATCTGGTAATGTTCAGATGACTAATAGTAAAGTCTTGAGATAGGTTTTCATTGCATAAAATAAACGTGTAAATGATATAGAGTGGATGATGCATTAGTAGGTACCTACTTATAGAAAAAAATAGATGTGTTATTGTAAGAATTATACTAAATGAATATTAAGTACTTCTATTTATTTATTCATCTTAATTATCTGACATGCATGTCCATTTCAGATACCTAGTCACCTAGATACGATACCTTTTTAGTGGGCAGATAGGTTTATGATTCCCAGGTAAACTATAATGTGGAATTAGATTAGTTTTAAATAAAGAAAAAACATTTTGTAGGTAGTCATTCTCCTTTATTAAATCATTCGTATTCATACACAATTAGAATAGAATCTAGGAAGTGTGCAGGGGCTGAAATATTTTCTTGGTACCTAGCCCAACTTAAGTACCTAATAATTGACATAACATGCGCCAGTACGCCTTCCTACTATAATTATGTACAATTACAACAATATTGCTTGCCTTCCACTTAGAGAGAACACACTATCAAATATTTTTATGTAGGTATTGTTCGTGTTCGTGTAGTTACTGTTCGGGGAGCAACCCATCCACGTACAATAGCTAAGACGGATTCTTCATTTAAAGTTCGTCTTCCCGTTATATTACAGCGAGAAGTTGCAATACCGCAATTAATACAGTTTTCCATCACGATAGGTGGTATCGAAGTCCAAAATAACAAGCCGTAGTCAATCAAAGTAGCAGATAAAAAAACCGTTTTCGCGCTGAGGTAGTTCGTGAAAGCAAGATTCATCAGATTCCGTGAAGCGGCCAGTCGTTGGATAAATCACCGAAAACACGAATATCTAAACTCAACACATTCACTTGCGCGTAAACACAGAGCGAATGAGAGACCGTATTTTGCAAATACTGTCATTTTTATTTTGACACTGACATTTGTTTAAGGCTTGACTCATTGCCTTTTTAGCCATTCCACGACGAAATGCATGATCTCGACAAAAAACACAAACATTACAAAATTTTTTTTTTTTTATATTTTGCAACTGTAAATTAAAATTATTTTTTTTGATTTTGGTTTATCATAAGATAAAGTATTTTTTCCACATATTTTTTTTTCTGTAACGAGCTGGGCCCAAAAGTGGGCGATCGTCTTTCTTTACGTTACAAAATGTTAGGTTAGTTAATGTCCCTTACTTAATGTAAATGTAAAATGTAATATGTAATGTCCCTTACTAATTACTCTTTAATTAATGTCCCTTTAATAACCAGTTATGACTTTTTTAGTTTGACAACTGTATTTTTGTATCATAATCATCATTTCAGCCGAAATAGGCCTCCCCTAAGAACCGCCACGTCAACAAAGTCCTGGGCTTCTCGCATACAGTGGAAGCTAGTAATTTTGTATGGAACTTGGTAAGTAGTGTAGACAACAGTGGTGGACGTAAATGGTTGTTTGTAGGGTTGCAGTTATCCAGTCTTTATTCTTAAGAGAGGATAGTTTTAAAATGAAATGTGATTTTTTCTGGTGAACTCTTGTGCCCTTACATCAAACATGCTGTTACATGTAGCTGCCTTATGTAGGTAGTCGACGAATAAAGGATTTATTAAAAACCTGCGAGCAACATTGGTACCTTAGGGTACTTCATATAAAGTATATGTTATATCAGTATGCTACATTACACTCTTGAAACAATTATTTTGTAGGGATACGAAGGTAGTTCAATTTTATTTAACCAAAGCACAATACGTATTTGCTTGTTATAAGATGGGGGAAAATTATTTAAAATAACATAATTTTGCCCTCTTTTTTAACGGACTTCAAAAAAGGAGGAGGTTCTCAATTCGGATGCTTAAATAAGTATAAGTACAAAATATATTTTAAATTTAAAGATTTACAAAAATAAAAACTTAAGGTGTTAAAACAAAGAGGTATCCATTTTGTATAAACGTGCAATGTAGCCGTTGAGATATTGTACACACAGACACAGCTAAATCAATCGCCCAAGTATAGTAGGTATCACGTTTGGTAATTTTAGCAGCAGAGGACACCGCCAATCATCTTTAAGTTATCTCTCTTGTTTTTTACGGCCCCAACGCGTCGGGATAAATACAAAACGTACCAACATAAATAGGTATAAACTTTTTGGGTATGTTCTTTTACAAAAGTGCTCTGAGTTATTCTGTTTCCATTTATCCTGGAAAAAGTTTTTGATGTTTGATCATTCGCCTGCCCTAAGTAATGTCTGATTGTCGAAAAAATATTGCTAACATTGTTTGGGAATTCGCCTCGAACGTACTTGTTACGCTTTGCACTAACTATATTATATATACAGTGTAAACTCTTTATAACGAAACTCAAGGGACTGAGCATTTTTTGTCGTTATAGAGAGTTATCGTTATATGGAGTGAACAAAAAAACATCCAAATTAACAAGTATCATACAAACTTTTTCGTCAACACTAATCGCTTTCCGTTTACTGGCCATGTTAACAGTTTCAAAGTAGGTTTACGACTGATAATACGATAGGTACCCAGTATGCTTGGTCGAAGACCATCACTTCCGAGAAAACAATGCGTCATACTGCACGTGTTCAAGGCAATTAAGGATAACAAAAGCTAGACCTCGGATGTTTCGGAGCTTCAAAGTCTTTTGTTACCTGATAATATAACATAAACAATAATAATAAATATTTTCTGTCTAAAAATATGAACACATTTCTTCGTAATAGAGAATGGCGTATCGCTATAAAGAGTGTTTTAATATGTGGGTTTTAACGCAAACCAACCAAGTTGGGCTCACTTCAACGTTACAGGGAGTTTATTGTTATAAAGGATGACGTTATAAAGAGTTTACACTGTATTTATTTGACGGTGAAGGTACTTCTGTCTCGTTATCAACAGTCATATTTTAATTACTGTGGGAGTACTATGGGTTGTGTAGGTTATTGCGCAATAGAAAAACCGTTTGCAGTTCAAATCAGATTATAATTTTACGAACAAATTAATCACACTAGCGAATCACACACTGTAGGTACACGACACAACTAGATACGGAACGCGAGATAATTTCTGAGCACATGTCCATACGATGTCTGAGTGGCAAGACAGGCTGCTTCACCTCGCTGCTCGCTCTCATCGACTCGCACGAACTCAGGCTAGACTGTCGAGCGCCGCCTGGCGGTGGCGTCCCGAATACTCAAAGGAATGACTCCGACATGCTTATATATTATTATTATATATTTTTATTAAAAAAATTAATACAGTCTTGCAAAATTAACAAAAAACAAAATTAAAATTGGATTTTTTATCTAGAGTAGAACAATTGATTATTCCTCCTCACCTTATGGTTTCGCTAAGTAGGTACTAAGTATAACTAAACACATAGATATGTCGTTGTTCATCGTCTAGCCAAGACATCTAGACGGATCCAGACAGGTTAAGAGCAATGTTCCACGTATATTGGCGTTTTGCGAACCAAGGAAACAAAAGTATTTCTTTCATTTCTTGTGTCGAGAGTATAAACCATATGTTCTCAACCTTATTTTGCCTACCCACTTTGAGATTTTTTTTTTACTTATTACCTGTCGCAGATCTGAAACAGTTCTTGCTACGATTATATTTCAACGTGTAATATTATATAGTCGTAAGAAAGGATATCTCATTTTCTCTGGGTCTTGCCCCTTGAGAAACTACTTATGATCTAAACAATATTGAATTTAAGCCAGTGATTGCCCGATCTCAATTTTAACCGTAATGTTGGCATTACGTGTTACCATTGTAGGTCGTCAGTTCGAACCCAGCCAGGAGCTTTACTTTGTGTAATCGTCTCCCAGCTATCGCGTCGCCACATGCGCGCACATTCATACAAACCCGTAGACTTGATGTGAGAGACAAAAGTTGCTCGTGGTCGTGGGCGCCCTCCCTAGTGAACTTAGTCGATACGTAATTAATCAAGGCACAGAGTTAAATAATACCGTTAGCCAATTGTGTTTCTCAGTAAAAATATTACAAAGCGTTACCGTCATTGTGTTGTACTACTTCGTTTACAAAACTCTTACATAGTTTTGTAAACACATAACAACGATAACAAGCGCCAACGAATTTGCAATAAAGCTTACTTGCCAATCAGTTTGCCACTCACCATGACGGTGATTCTAAGATTTCTGCTGCTCTCAGTTCTGGTTTTATATTTCTCGGATAACTGTGTAAGTATTTTAATTACCTATTTAAAACAATTTGATAAAACGTTATTTTCGTTAGTTGGTCTAACGACTTGCGTAATCAAGTACCTACAGTAGACCAATTACTTGCCACAACATAAAGATTTAAGTAGGCGTCTTTGTAATTAGTTCTCACATTTCGAACATCGAGAAGTAAAATCTGTTAATAGGTACCACTGGGTTTAATTCTGTAGCTTTCGAGATATAAAATTAAATTGCCTATAAAATGTTAGTTAGTAGGTACCAGACTGGACAACGCGGTTGTAACAAATCGGGCGTCTACAATCTCGTTCAGATGATAATACCTACCTAGTATTCCTTTGAATTGATATTATAATTATGATATTTTCATAACCTCACTTTATTTTCTTGGTGAAGTTGGCTTACATGTCCCCAAAGTCGAAACTTAGGTAATATTTTTAATTTCTTGCAAATACCTAATGTTACAATTACTTACTGATAGAAAACAATTCATAAAGTCTAATGCGGTCATAGGCATTACATTCGTCTTGCATCCTATTTAAAAAAATATAGCTGAACAAAATGAGCAAAGCTAGCCACGTCACTCGATATTCATATGTCTGACAAAAGAAGCTTTGAAAACAAAAAAAAACTGTGTAAGTTCAAATACATAGATAAATATTTGCCTATACCTACCCTTTACCTTCTTAGTGTTATGCAGATTCTCGAGCTATATTCTGGACGCCAATGCATAACTATTTGAACCCACGAAATGGTGTACCTATATCAATCGTAATATAGCAATCGTAATTTTCTTAGCGTCGCCGCGGCGCTACGAAAGATTTAATTACCATCACTCTCGACACAGCTCAAAACAAATAATTGAAATAAAAACTACCTACATTATTAATCTTTAAACCGTCTAATGAAATTATTCATAGCTGTTTTCGAAGACAAGGACTGCGGAGCATCCAGTCACCAATAACAATAAGAGAGGAGATTGAGACCTAAAAATTTGGTGACATGCTTTAGGTACCTACCATCAATTATGTAAATTCTTTTTAAACAATAAGTCTGCAATTATAGCTCTAGCATGGTACAGACGCCAGCACATCAAGCTACCCGAAACTGTCAAATTTTTCCAATCAATTTTGAACCTTACGCTATAGCGATAAAGTTAAAAATCTATTAAAGAAATTTGACAGATTGTAGTAGCTTGATGTGCTGGCGTCTGTACATAATTAATTAAACTGCCTAAAAATTTCGAAGCAAACGTACCACTTCGCAACGAACGAACATTGTAGTACCCCTATCGTAGCTTCATAATAATCGATTGGGTGATGGATTATGTCAAAAGTATTGACATAATCCATCACCCAATCCTACTTTGTTATTAAATAATAATTCTGAGAATACCAAGACGAACGTGGAGATCATGGTTGTATTGGTCCACTGATCGCTTATTGCAGCACGAAGGTCTAGGACACAAATGTGTTTTTAAAAAGATGAATATACTTCTGTCTCAGAAAATGAAAAAAAGAAAACTACGACATCCTATGATGTAGTTTTCCTTTTTTCATTTTCTGTAACTTGTTACATTGGTATTTACGATTTGTAAGCTTTCTTTAGAGGAATGCAACAATTTCATCATTAGTAAGTAGGTACCTATTCCCATTTTAATATTGCATTTGCAATGTTGGTTACTACGTTAAGCCAGCTCAAGGTCAAAGTGTTACCATCACCGTGCGGTCGTCTGTATCTAATTGAAAAATGCGAGTGCGAGTTCAGCGAAGTGAAGTGGTAGGGAAGGGATCAATATTGCTATGTTACAGTCCATTAGTGGCTAGGATGAGAGCCCATGGGGACGCCACATGATGCTTTATTTTCACACATGATGTTACATTAAATTGTGAGTATGAACGTGGATGAATAGTGGGGTAAGAGCAAAGAAACGATGTATCGAGTGTGTGAAAGATGATATGACTAGTAAGGGGTCGTCTACTGAGATGCCGATTAGAGAAGTGTGGAAGAATATGTGTGAAAGTCTGCCCTAGGCTTTATGTTTTGAAGCCTCTTTTTTATGCCTTTTGTCTATTTTTTGATACTTATTGTTTATGTATTTCTGATTGACGCATTACACTTTTGTTTTCACAACCGTGTCAGCTTAAAAAAAAAATGCCCATTAGTAGTCTGTGGCTAATCCTGCGTTGAAAATCAAATCAGTACCTATACTATTTTCACATTTTTCATTTTCACCGTCCTAATTTCTTTTCACTGAACAATCTCTTTCGTTTGATGGTCTATCATTCTAAGTACGTGAAATTGGCAAAATTGTGGTGTTTATTCCACAAAGGCCATTAATCAAGAGTCGAAGTTGAAGAACCAGCGATTTTTATTTCGGTAGTTAATAAGATGTGTACAGCCGGTCGATTCTGTAAAAATCTCACCGTGAAAACTTAAGTGATGTGATTTTGTTTTTGCTAGGAATTGACACTATTGACAGCTCACTCCACGCTCACTTCACCCAAGTTTTCACGGTGAAATGGTTACAGAATCGCACTGCTGATTGCTGAATAAATTTTCATAAAGAGCATGGGAATGATAATGATGAAAATTACGAACTTTTGTTGCGATTAGTTGGTAGGTACAAGTTTAACGGTATAGAATCAAAAATCCGAGGCACGGAGGGGTCTTGGTATGTAAAGATGGACTCGCATCCACGGACCAACCACGGCTAGCGTAGCTTAACCTTAAGCCGTTGGTCCCAGCTGTCATACGTGGATTTGACAGTCGTTACGGGTGGTCAGAAGCTCGAAAGTCTGACAATTAGTTTTACAAAAGGTATCGTATTAGCAAGTCACTGGATTGTGGAGGTCAGATACGCAGTCACTCCATGTAAAATATTCAGCTACATTCGGTTAGACTGGAAGCCGACTCCAAAATAGTTGGGAAAAGGTTAGGCAGATGACAATGAGAATGAAAAACCCCGGATTCTTGTACACTTTAAAAACCGCAGCTTTTACAGTTATTGGTAGATATTTCATTTCTCATTAAAAGTTTTCGAGTGCTTATCTCGAGCGTTTGGGTGACATTTAAAAAGTTTTAAAGAATGGGGTTAATTGAACGGTTTCAAGATAAGCTCTGTCTTTATATTATTAATCCGTATTTTTTACTTAAATATTTAAACAAATTGAGTTCGAAGTTTACTCCAAACATAAAAACATTCAATTAAGTTGAAAAAAAAACTGGAATATAACTTATTCATGGGGAAGCGCTAAGGTAGCCCGCGAAATTCAAATTTTCTTACGTTTTTTGTAATTTGCTGGTCAGTATTAAGTTGTACGTCGATCAAAATATGATTCGCGGCCGTAACAAATATGTATTTTTATGAATCATAATCATTAGAATCAGTAATACAACTTGTTAGGTTAGTATAATCCCAAAATGTCAAGATTTCATGAAATAGTCATTCTGTGGAATTACTTGGTCTTAGAGAGTTGTGTTGATTTAGATGACTTTAATGATTATAATTTTGTAAATACATATTTGTTACGGCCGCGAATCATATATTAATCAACGTACAACCACTAATACAATTCAATTAATACTGACCAGCAAATTGCAAAAAACGTAAAAAAAATTGAATTTCGTGGGCTACCCTGGCGCTTTCGCAGAAGCATAGTTTCTCAAGCATAGTTTTTTAGTTTATTTGTCTTGTTGACTTGAACTTCTAATAACTCAATCTAATGTTAAGTTCACACAAAGCACCATTAGGCTGTAATTGTATAGAGATCAGCTTCAAGGTTTTGTAGGTATAGTCTCAAACATAATATTTTATAATTAAAAACACATTATCTCTTACAAAAAGAGTCAAAGCTATTAATAACCGACCGCCAACCGTGCCGTCATATGCCGTAATTACGTATTAGTAGCGCTAGATCTTTTAACCGACCGCAGCAGAGCCCTAAGGAGGTAATGGTTTTTTTTTTGTAGGTATCTAAACTACATATTTAATTTTATTCATAAATTCTACTTTCAGCATTGTAAGATTATTTTACCACACAAACTGCGGTATTTGGAGAACATGTTGAATGCTGAGGTCGTGGCCAAGGCTGCGAAGATACGACAACGTATGGAAGCCAATCCGAACGTCCAGGATAGAGAAAAAGGTTGGCCCATGCTGCTGGCCCAATATCAAGCTGAAGACAAAAACCACATTAACAGCATTCCTAAAAATAATTTTGGAAACTTATACAACAGACGCTTACCGAACTTTTAGTTATTGTAACTTGTAAGACTTATAACTTTTAGTTAAGTAGTTTAGTTTAATTTTAGTTAATTAAATAGTTGCCTACATCCAAAAGATTTTGTTTTTAATTAATATTCCTCAATAATAGCATTTCACACTAGCAGGCAGAATCTTGTAGGTATTTATGTATTTGACCTTTTGACAATAGAAATGGAACATGGAACAGATTGTTATGAACCTGGTTCGCACCCTCAGTTTTGCTGCTCCTAAATTATAGATAAGCTCCCACAATATAATATTTTCGACTTCATTTTCTATGTCGCCATCAGTTGATGAAAGCAGAATTACATTAGACCGTAAAATAACTTAGAATATAGTTCGGTTTCGTTTGACTCAGCGCTAATACTTGGCAAAGCAAACATGAATTATTCATTACAGGCTTATCAAACTTTGTGCACCAAGAGGAAAAAATATTTAACTTAGGTACTAATTTACGTGGTCAACAATGTCTTATTTGCTGGTAATATCGTAATACACATTCTGGTATCTATTTGATTTTGCAGTTTATTCAATATAACTTTATGCACAAGTAAAAACTGTAGGTACAAATGCGGACTGAATGCTAGAAAACAACTTATAAAATATTTATAAGTAGATTATAAGAATAAATACATATGTACATACAATAAAATATATATTTAAAAAAAGTTATGAGAGATAAACAAGAAAACCTGCAACAACTTAATTCTGAGACGAATCTGCCAATTTCTTGTGTATGGTGATCCTTTTTGGCTAGGCCAAGTCTGTGGCAGAACTTTATGGAGGATGCAGTGATAGTATTAAGGGACAGCTTCTTGCTTATCACCTCCAGGATCACTGTGCTGCTGACTTCCCTTTCAACCTCTGCTATGCCCTGGAAAATAAGTGCCTTCCGCCGATGCCTGGTCTCCAACCCGTCAACCTGTCACAACCTGTCTTCTGAGCAGACTCAGCATGCTGAAGGTCAGCTCCCTAAAGGTGCGAAACTCCTCGACTACCCTCGCCACGGTGTCCTTGGCAGGTTCTGCACACTGTATCTGCGCTTCCAACTCACTCATCTTCCGGATAAAGCTATCTTCTAGGGTCCTCTGTGCAGATATTATCTCGTCAAATTGAGAGATTGTAGTAGTAATTGTCCACTTGTGTTCGGTGAAGTGAAAATAGTTTTGTGAAGTGAAGAGCTGGCAGGTGATGTAAAATTATTGCTTGAGTCACATATCTTCAAGTTTTTTAATACTACCTTTTCTGTAGTTTAATTGAAATGTAAAAAAAATGAGATCGAAACCATTGAAAATGGGCTGAATATAATTTTGCACATGCATTCGAAAAGTAATTATATTTTATAATAAATAACATGCTAATTTTCGTCGATCTTAAAATAATATTTATGATTTTGCGCCTAATCACAAATTTATAGCAATGGCTACCAAACATTTTGCTGACACAAAATAGCCAAGCGCCTTCTATGAAAATTTTAGTAAAGGTAAAATAAATAAAACCACTGTCTAATAATTATATTTTTCAACACGTACGCAATAAACACAATTCATACAACAGTTTTCAACAAAAAACAGTAGCGTTTATCTTTCCTGAGTAGGTACATGTACTTTGTGGCTCTGCTAGAGAGTATAATAGGTAGTGCTCTGCAGCAGAGCCACAATCAATGTATATTTTATCATTATCTAATGCACGTACAGCGATAACGGTAGTACGTACATTATGTATGTTTGACGTACATCATTTTAAGATATTATTGATCGGTTTCTAAAATGGTGGCTCTGCGGCAGAGCATGACACGTTAGTTCACTTTGGTACCTACCTACATAGGTATAAATGCCCAATAGAGAGATAACATGTGTGTCATCGGTCAGATCAAATGTTCGAGCTGATGTCACTCACGGTGTCAGCATCCAGCATCCACTCTGAAGCGCCTAATAATGGGGAATTCGAAGTAGGGAATTACACGGTAAAGTGTTTTTTGTTCAACATATTTTCGATGTTGCGTCAGTACGTAGGTACTCGACACTCACAGGAAGACCAGAGCCCAAATCCGATTCGGATAATCCGAATGAGGTGTCGCCTAGCCGCTCCATCTTTAGGTATCTGATCCTGGTGTTGTTGAAAACCTTTCTGTAATGTGATATCTACCTAGGGGATATAGGAAGGTACCTAGTATGTAATTAGGTACGGTTGTAGGTACACATACCTACCTACAATTAAATGCTGGCCATAGCATGCCGAGCGACAGCGAGTATGTATCAACTAGGCTAGACAAAAGCATCAGCTGCTGTCTATGGGTGCCCACGTCATCGCTTGCAGAGTGCAGGTGACCGACCAGCGCTTTAGCCAGTACCTTCTTGGGATCGCTCGCACCACAGGCCGTCTCGCTTAGTACCTAACAGTGTCGGTTTTTTCTTCACAAATCCAAGCGCTCGCTGCGTTCGGCAAGTCCTGTCTAGTATTGGTCTAGTTCGAACTTTATGTAAGTATGTTCTTAACGGTACCTACTTTATAGGCAGCACTCGCCTTGTATAAAATTACCTTTTTGCAGTATTTTAAAGACTTTACAATCAGAAATGTTTATTTGTTTGGGTACTTACACTTTATTATCTTAACAATGACGACAGTTTTAGCTATTTACGTATTATTTTAGCTAGTAGGTAGGAACGAAGGCGCCAAAGTATACATTTTTACAACCAATTCTCTTCTTATATAAACGTTTCGATGGAATATCTTTTCCGGGGTAGAAGCCGGACACTCTTGTTGTAGTCGAGAACTTACTTAACATAGCTTGTACTATTTTGGTTGACGACTCATTGAGAGTGTTCACTGTATCATCAGCACGTGCATTCGCTGCAAAAGAAATTGATGTGATAACCACATCTGGAACATTATTGTAAGGTTTTGATCGTCTTTTCTGGCTGTAACTCGAACTGTTATTGCCAAATATATCTATATGTAGTATGGTGTTCATTAGCCCGCATTTTCTGTATCTATCTGCCACCGATTCATGCTGTAACCGCTGTAACCGCTGTAATCGTAACCAACTGTAATCACCGCAACTTGTTTCTCGCTTTATGCACGACATGTTTGAAATGTAATGATTAACTTATCCCATATTTTAATTTGGAATGGGTCACGAACAATAACGTAACTTCTCTTCTTAGTCTGTGCGAACAATAATAAATAGGTAAGTAACCTAAACAAAGGTATCAACTGAGAATTTTGACATTGTCAAACAATCAGGAATATTTAATCATTTTTTTTATAGATAAGTACGGAAATTAGAAAAACTGTCAGTCTTGAAAAACTACACTAAAGCGGGGAATTCACTATAAGACTGTCCGCCACGGGCCGCGCGTCACGGGCACATCCGAAACACCACCCTGCGCTCCATAACTTAAGTATGCGAATGTTGGAGACAAAACAGCCAGACTGAAGTGGGAGTGGGCCGAACACGTCTCACGAATGCACCCTGAGAGATAGGCAAAGATCGTCACTCACTCGACGCCTGAGGGAGGACATCACTGTCGAGGTAGGCCACGGCGAAGGTGGTGTGACGATATGATAATAATAGGTATATACTTATTTGTCGAACGAATGCCTCCCCCACTTCCACAAACTTTTCCCAGTACAGAAAACCTACGGAATTTATTGGTGATTCCAAGTTTTACACCTTTTAACGTAAACGCGAAATGCACCGCTTCGCGGCTTATGACACAATATAGTAGCCCTTGCGCACACATTCTCGAGGAACCAGCGTCTCCGCCCTTCCACCCCCCTCAGAGAAAACAGCACTGCTTAATTTTGCCCACTGCGAATGACTCGTATGTCAATCGAGTCGCTCTCCAAAGCGCATATGCTGTCGGGCGGCCTGTCGCGCCCATTCGGGTAGGTAATTGCGTAACACACTAACAGTAGACTATATACTAATACCGCGAGACTAGTCTGTTTTAGTTATTTTCATAGTATCATGTCTTACGGTATTTTACTTTGGGGACGGGCTGCAGACGTCGATTCTATTTTTATTCTGCAGAAAAGAGCCATCAGACCCATATCTATATAATCTCCGTAAGCGCGATTCTCTAAGGCTTAGAAAAAGTAAAATACCGTAAGACATGATACTATGAAAATAACTAAAATAGACTAGTCTCGCGGTATCTACCTACATCAGTAAATTGACGGATTTTTCTGACAGCATAAGCTACTGAACTTAGCCGTCCTGCAAGAGATGTTAATAAAGCCTACTGGAAAAGTATGCACAGAATATTTAATTTCCGAAAATTAGTAGATACTTTTTTAATTAGATTTGACGAATTGCTGCTCTGCGACCAAATATTTGAAATAGCAGCTGTAGTTGAATTTATTCCAAATTTCGGAGGTGTTGACTGTCTACGGCGTAATTCTGAATGGGGGTGCTACGATGTTATGGCCCGTAAGACTATGTGTATCGTGTATTGACTATAGTTACCCCCACCCATCAGTGGCGTGCCTAGGGGTCAAAATTAGGGCAAGCCCACAGATTTTCAACGTATAAAAAAAACGCCCAACTGAGGGATTGGCTGATTTTCAGTTATTAATGTTTGTGTTCGAGTTCATTGATTGGTATTTTTTTAATATATTTATTTATTGATAGGTTTAAGTAAGTTTGTTGTTGTGAATTATGATTTTATTAGGGCAAGCCGGGCTTTTCGGCTTCTATGAAGGTACCGCCCCTGCCACCCATAGTGAAAAACAAGCCGGGATCAGGGCTGTCAAATCTAATAGATACCTATCGATATCACATGCCACCTTAAATGCTCTAAGCATGCCACCGGTTGGTAGGTAGGTAGAGGTACCTACTATTGTACCTACCTATGTGAAAGTTTCAGTGTGCTTGAGGCTCAGTAAAAGTTTACAAAATTAGTTAGGTACCTACCATAAGTGTGCTTCGGAAGACATTTAGGTAGCGTCCTAAGATCTTAACCCCCTTATTACTAAACACGGAGTTTTATGCCAATCTTAAACCTCGAATTATGAAGGTGCCTCTGGTTAATCAGGTTAGATACCTACTTATTTATGAGCTCGACTGTCACTAATGAGACTCAATTATTTACCTTTTCTATTGTTACCGGATAAGATATTACTGCTTCTGCTTGTACCTATATTTACTCCACATTTATTAATAAGAGGGTTAAAATTTTGGCTTCAGAACCAGGTTGCGCGATATTGTGTCCTATCTATCCGTCGCCTCATTGGATCGAAATGTGAAATTAGGTCTGCTTTATGTCAAACACGGGACACTCCATAACCTATAGGTAGGTACGCCTATTACCAGTCGACAAATGCCTCCAGCATGCACTTCTAGATATGGGTACTAGGTAAGTAAATGAGATACAATTACTTACTTTTCTATTGTTATCGGTTATGATATTGCTGCATACTTTACTCCACGTTTATTAATGAGAGGGTTAAAATTTTGGCTTCAGAGCCAGGTTGCGCGATATTGTGTCCTATCTACATCCGTCGCCTCATTGGATCGAAATGTGAAATTAGGTAGGTACCTACCTAAGTCGTTATGGGCAGAACACATTGATTTTAAATGTCGTCCTATTATCTACTACTCCCTGGCACTGACATTCGTAGAAGGTATTATTTAGGTACAGACGCTATTGGTAAACCGTACGGCGATGAACTTATCCTGTTACTGTACCCGCCACGTTCCTAGATCTTTATCTATACTATCTACCCATCCTATGTATTTGACGACACGGTTGGCGCAGTGGCTGAGCGATCAACTGCTGCGCTGCGTGGCGCGGGTTCGATTCCCGCACGGAACAAATATTCGTATTGCCTACAGGTAGTTGTTCCGGGTCTGGCTGTTTGTGTATGTGAATTTAAATGTTTGTAAACGCACCCACGATACAGGAGTAATTACTAGTGTGGGGTAACGTTATTTAAAAAAAAAAAATATGTAAATACCTACTTAATGTTAGAAATGTAGGCAGGTACAAACACATTGGGTACCTACAGTTGTAGGCTTGTAGGTACGTATGTATAAGTAGGTACCTATTGTTTTTCTTAACTCCATAATTGACGACATGGTTCTCTATGTTTAATGCTTTCTAACATAATCATTTGTCCATACTGACGCATCTCAACGGTTCACCCTGTCTGACCCTGTATACATGGTTGTGTACACTACACGTTCCAGTTGTAGATTTTGAATCTGGTGAATAAGTACCTAGAAGACATTCATTTACTTACGATAATCTGCGAGGGTTGCCAGGTTCCCACCTTAAATTCGAACCTACATTAACTCACGCTTTTTGTCGTGGGGTTAGGCAGAAACTACAGAATGAATGCCACCTGCTACAATTATTACACAACTATTCCTTTTGATTCGTTTACGTTCATATTTTGTTGCTACTGTCATAATATGTTCAAGTACAAGTAGGTAGGTAGGGGAGAGTGGGGGAATTGAGAACGGCGGGTAATTGGGAATAGCTAGGTAAGTAATACTTTCCCCCGCACTACACCGCTCCGCACCCGTTCAACAGACGCGTCTAGCACCCCTCAGTGCGTACGCGACAGTGAGAGTGAAAGAACGCACGCGCGCTGTCACGGTGATTCGAACTATTTTTTTAGCATTTCTGTTATAATTTTTGTCGTGTATTATAATAGATGTAAATATGATATTTTTGAGTTTAGAGACACCATATTTCATTACAATCATGCACGTTTTATCTATTTTAAAACCCTACGTGCTTTAAAGGTCATCAAAAATACTGTTATGAATGAACGTCATTTTGATTTAAATTCGTTACTTCGGGCAATTGGGAACGGCATCAGGCGGGTAATTGGGAACATTCTCAATTACCCCATTTCGTTCTTAATTACCCCTAGTGCTACTAATTGATTTTGTAAAAATGTTTTAACGTTACAAATTGTTTTAGATGCCTCGAGATTACGTACGAAACACTGAAACAAAATACCAAATTGAAGATCTTCGCCATGCAATCGAAGATGTCAGAAGTAAGAAGCTTACGCTGGGCAAAGCTGCTACCATATACTCAATACCAAAAACAAAATTATTCAAACAACTAAAACAAAACGAATTTAAGACACCAAAAAAAGCTCGGTACACTGTATTAAATAAAGAACAAGAAGACGAGCTAGAAAAATACATACGTGACTTTTTTATAAGGTAATATAAGGTTTAGCTGTATTATTCCAAATTACCCCATACCGTTCCCATTTCCCCCGTGGGATGATCTCATTTACCCCATAGGGTATCGGGTAAAAAGGAACAGCAATGTTTTTTGTTTTCGTTCATATTTCTTATAATATGTTAATTTTTAAGATTTTTTTCTCACTACTAATTAGATAAATAAGCAAAGTTAATGTTGCAATAAAAGTTTATTATGTCCGTGAGTTTTTTCTATTATTTTTGAGCTTTGGAAGTTAAGTGTTCCCAATTCCCCCACTTTCCCCTATCTGTCTTAGGAGAACAAAAATAAAGTTTCACAGCTCCACGGATTGTTGGACTCGGCAGCACCATGTCTTCTGCGTATCTACTAAATAATGTTATCTCTGCACGACAGCCTGGACGCTGCTGAACTCTACGAAGAGTGCATTACCCACACACAGGTTGGACAAAAGCACGGCCAGTTACAAACGGATGCGTAGATGGCAAAAAAATGACCCACGCAGATATCGTGCGTAGCCTCTCCGTGCACATTCTACGAGCAGTAGAATTCCGCCTTTACAGTATTTGTAAAATCAAATTTTGCACTCTATTCTGCGTGTTTTAGGGTTGTGCGTCTAGAGTAGATATCGATGTAGGTAGTCGATGAAAATAGAAGCTATATTTATATTTAAAAAAAACCTCGATTATTTTGACTATTTATTATTCTCCTAATGATCCTCGAATGACCACACATTTCTGATACGCTGGATCAGGATCAAACGCTATACCTAGTAGATATGCAAAGAAAACTAGCGGAATTCGGATGTTTTAGGTAGATTGTATTAACTATAAAATAACACTCGGTAAATATTTTTGTAAATCATTTTATTGGTTAGTGGAAATACTTTTCCGAATCACAATAATTATGTAACTACAATAAGTGTCATTAGCGCTGCTATCGTATGGATAACGGCTAAACACAGATACGTAGCTTATCTTAAGCCAGGCCCATTTATCCAATTTGTTATTCAAACAAACTGCTTTAGTACATGGTTTAATTGATCGCTAAGCATGGGATTTGTAAATCTCTTGCGAATTTTCATGTAAAAGTATGAGAAGTAAGAATTATTAATTAATTCTTAATTTTGATCGATGCCGCTAAGGTTTCCTGAGGCTCAATCTCTGTCATCAAATAGACATTTCCGGACGAGAACATTCATCAGATCTATTATTTTATAAACCTATAAGCTAAGATGACACAGGGCACGCTAGCCTCGTGTCATAAGTCCGTAGGCCGTAACAACGTCCACCGAAGCATTTGGTAACATCAAGTACCAACATCATTAATTGGGCCTGGCCTGCTCCATTACCAACACGATCCAATAATTACGTGGTGTTCCTACCTAGCTATAAACGTTGACACGATCAAAGCTCAGTCTCACAATTTCATGTTTGTTTCTACTGTTTGAATGAACTTTCCATTTATCTATTAATGGTTACGAGAAATTCGACACTACACAATTAGACACTGAGGATACAACTGCAAGCATTGACTATTTCTATTTTCGTTCGTACTAATAATATCAATGTAATTATATTTAGGTACTTTCACCGTTGGTGTCTAACTAGCGAATACGGCGCGTTGCCAGCAGGTGTTGCTTTATAACGGTAGAATAGGTACTTACAATGCGTGCCACGTAAGAAGAGACTTGACACACCACGTGGTTTGACATGCACAGTACACGATTTTAGGTATCTTTAGCGGTATGAGGTCTGAGTGCGGGACGGGACCGGACGTCATAGGGGCGGCGGAAAGAGGCGGGGGAGGCGGGGTCAAGTCTCTTCTTACGTGGCACGCATTGTAGGTCCTTCTACCGGACCGATCGGACGCCACTCTGCCTGCGCACGCGGCGCGTTTGCGTAATCGCGCCTCGCGGCCCAAGAGATAGGGAAAAAGAATGTCTTCATGTTGTTTAAAGTAGATTTCCTAATACTTAAAAAAGCACCTTATGAAATAATTGTAGATATAAATAGGTTATATTATATTATAAACAAAATATATAGATTTAGAGTAGACAAAATAAATTCAATATCTCATAAACAGCTAATTGTACTTTTAATTACATAATTATACTGAATTAAAAACGTTAGTGTAAATATACAGGATGGAAAAAACGAACAACACTTACCTATAGGAAAAGTACCATAAATATGTTACGTTTAACACTTAGGTACAGACGCCAGCACATCAAGCAATCCGAAACTGTCAAATTTTCCCAATCAACCTTGAACCTAATGTTTTAGCGATAAAGTTGAAAATCTATTAGAGAAATTTGACAGATTGTAGTAGCTTGATGTGCTGGCGGCTGTACCAATCTTCTTCATTTCTTATAGACGGTACATCTCTATTACCTACGAGTATATTGTTTGGGCCCAGAAGATGGCCACATTTATTGCGGTACCTAAGTATTAATAACTCTAATATTAATATTACGTCTTTCATTAACAGGATTTGAAGAAACTCAATATTCTTAAAATAATAATGCTTTAAATAGGACTTAAATTCTGTTTCTCTCTTAAAATCTCCATGATCCTGAATCAGTACATTAGAAAAGTCGTCGGTCTTGTATGGTTAAAGTTATCAGGCGACAGTACCTGGCACTGAATATATAAGGTACGTAAGCAGGTACTGACATTAACACACGTTTATAAGACGTCTATATTTATAGGCTGCAGATGTTGGTTCGATTCCCGGTCTATGAGAGTGACTTTACCTATTATTATTATTTTATTTACGCACTCTTTCTATATTGCACTTTTCCCTGTGTTTGCGTTGTTTCTTTGCACCCTGTATAATTGAAGCTAAGTTTCAAGTTATAAAACTTACAATAGTTACAAAATATTTTTTGTCAGAATTTGTTTCAGTATAAAATTACTATAATTTCCTTAAATTGTATCAATGATGATTTATTCAATGAAACAAAAGCCTCGCATGTAATCCATAATACATACAAATTAGTAATAAATAAGATTTCAGAGAAGTGAAAATTTAGGAACAACATAATTATAACACTGGTAAGAGATAGAAGCACTCGGGTCGCTCCAAAAGAACGATCAATTTGTTATTATTATAAATATTAAAATTACATTTATTATACATGGGAACTTATAGTCATCTACAACACATAATATACAAATATCATTGTTTGATAAAAATCATAAAATAATTTACAAAGTATTGATATGTACAATATTTTCATAACTAATATTAATCACTTCCTCTATAATAAATAAATTAATAAATGTATATAAACAAAAAGAAGTGTAATACATGATATACGGTTACGCGATTCTAACAAATACACTGGTCCGTAAAGAAAGCGGGTCGGTTAGAAAAATGGGATAACTTTTAAAATATTTGAGCAATTCCTTTAAAATAAAAACTAAATTAAAGTTTAAATTTGAACAACTTTAAAACCGTTCGTTTTACTTTTGTTTCTGTTTATAAGTATACTTTTGTTTCTGCTTGTGCAGAAATTCATGATTCTGATTAAATTCTATTAAAATCATGCCACTAACCCCTGAAGAGTGTACCAAAATTCTGACAATGCTTCAAGAATAGAATAGAATGGATTACTCTTTCATCGAGCATGCCTAGGACGAACTGGGACCACGTGTAGGCTAGCGGAATTCCCCTTCAATCACGAATCGTGAATTGAAAGAAGCACTGATAGAGGAATGGGATAGTATTCCTCAGCATCGGCTTAGAAATTTGGTAGAAAGCATGCCCAAGCCGTATAACAGCTGCAATACAAAATACTAAAATGTGTCAAAATTGCATATTTAATACCGTAGCACATTTTCGAAATCTAGTGAAAATGGTAATTTTTACTTAACTTACTTTTATTCAAATTAAAATTCATAATCTTGAACTTTTATGACATTAATTTAGACACTATAAAATTGTAATACAGTATTTATTACATAAAGCTAGCTCCAATATTTTGGAAGTAATTGAGATTTTTGCTACCGACCCGCTTTCTTTGCGGCCCAGTATATACACCAAGTAGACATTTAAGGGAACGACATGGATTAATTAAAAGTAGTCCACCCTTTGGGAACTAAAGGTGTGGGCTCCTGTCGCGCGCTCGAACCTGCGGAATAGTCTAATAAACCGAACTGGCTAAAATCTAGTCCATACTCGTGTAAGAGAGCACTGTCTGTAGATTTGATTTGTTCAACTTTCTGATTTTTATCACGACACTTGAGCGGATCGAAATCTTCTAGGTTTGTCGGCGAATCGTCCAGTTTAATGAGATCAGAATCAGAGCCACACGACTGAAAAAGAAATACGTGAGTTAAACAAGCACAAAGCGAGACACGTCCCTTGGTAGGCCTTTAGTGCACGTGTCATCAATAACGGAAGAAATAGTAGTACAGCTACCGCTAAAATAGGGCACTCCTCATTTTGATGGCTCATTTACATTAGTCGCACCCTGTCAATGAAGATGTCCAAGATATTAACAACTTTGTGGAACTATTATGGAAATGTTAACAAGACACCCCGGCAGCATGCGTGCATGCATACTATCGTTTCGACCACATAATGAACTAGTGCTAAGTGTCTACAACAAACAATTTCAATAATGTCCATTTCATGCTGTAAGGATGCCAAATTATTATTTAGATTTACGTTGAATCTCGCATAGAAGGTATGTATCAGCTAATGTAAATCAGCCATAATGTTCGGTGTAAGAATACAATTTAGTATGAAAATTAAATCCAAACCGACTAGGTATATTCCAATTGTGTAAGCCTGAGACTTATGCCTGGTTTCAACATACCACATTTGTATCAAACATCATGGATGGGTTGGTTGAGAGATATTAAATTAGTTTATACGTTAGTCTGTATTTTTAATCATTTATTTCAATTAGTGTTTTTTAAACCACCCCCATATTGTAATGATAATGTTCAAAGATCATTCACATGGCGGGAAAATGTCTGTTACGCCGATTTCAAAGCAAGCGCTACCTGCTAAGGCGCTTCGCGCTGGTCGGCAAAGCTGCTGGGTTCTTTTTTAATTTATGGAATCAAACAGGTTGGTAAATTTTTATACTTAGATAATTTGATAGGAAATTTTACAACAAAGCAAATTTAATAGGCTGTCAGAAACCAAGGCTATCATTCGATAATGTATTAGATTTGTTGTGTGGCAAGAATGATCCGTAAGATCAATACTGAGCCATCTAGGTACTTACAATCATTGTGAGATATTTCTGAAAAACGGGGTTTGAACTTTTTTTTGAAGTTGGCATGGTCACCCCTACCCCTATCGCCACTTTGAATTTGTGCAAAGTTACGGCGTCGTGTAAAGTGGTAAATATGGGTAAAGGACATATGAAACAAACCAAAAAAATCCGGAGATAAGTTGCTCAAAAGTGGCACGTTGCCAAGATATAATAATAACAAATATCTTGACAATGTGCCATTGAAGGATTGTGAGCGGCTTGTCGTTAAGTAATAATAACCGTACGGGTCGATCGATCAGGTTAAGCTGTCATTCGTAGATCTTTGACATTCGTTACGGGTCGTCAGAAGCCCGAAAGTCTGATAACCAGTCTTACCAACGGGTATCGTATTACCCAGTAACTGGGTTGTGGAGGTCAGATAGGCGGTCGCTCCATGTCAAATACAAGTATTCAGCTGTATCCGTTTAGACTGGAAGCCAACTCCAAAATAGTTGGGAAAAGGCTAGACAGAGTGATTGATCTTTACAATGTGCCACTTACACTGTATCTTTGGACATTTTTTTATTGTTTAAGCGTCTTCTGTCCATATCTACCACTTTATATAGCAGTTTCATAGAACGCCACCCCGCAACTTCGAAAAAAATCGAAGTGTCACTTCGGTTCATAAGCCCTTTGATAAAAACATACAGACAAAAGTATATTTTAACTGACGATGTAACGATAAAAAAATAACCTTCATATTAAAAATGTATCAAGATTTCAATATTGAAACCTGGCTTTTTAAGAGTCGTTGAGCGAACGCTATATTAATCATTACGGTGAAAACGTCAGGGTAGCCCGAAAAATTTAAATCTTATGTTTTATGCAATTTGCTGGTCAGTAACAGCATGATTGTTGGTCTAAATAGATTCGTGGCCGTAACAAATACTTATTTATAGAATGATGATAGCAATCATCAATCCATCTCTCTAAGTTCGTAGTCGACTATTTCATGAAATCATGAAATTTGAGATCAATTCTAACTTATTGCCGATTCAAAAGATTATAATTTTGTATAGCCATATTTGATAAGGTCGCAAATCATATTTTAATCAATATTCAATCTGACACTGAACTGCAAATTGCAAAAAACGTTAGTAAATTTGAATTTCGAGAGCTACCTAAGCGCATCCCGCGTTAAAGATGTGTGTACAATATTTTCATAAAACTACTTTCACATGGAAAGCGTGAAAGTAGTTTGAAATATAATAACGATAGTGCGTAACCGCTCGACGGCTCTATGTTTACTTGCACAAGGCTGCAATTTTAGTGAGCTTTGTAAATCATGAACGTAATATAATTTGAATAGATTGTCTACTTCTATTAAATAAAAATCCAATATTTATGCATACTTAGATATATTTTTAGTAACATGCATTTGCAAGTTCTATGTAAGCATGATCTTGCTAGAGGACGACAAACTGTGTATTATATACAAGTGCTCGTGTCATTATATTATTATATTGATATAAATATGATAAGTACAAAATACAGAGTCGCACAGTCATGATAAGCACTTTCCACTAATTTTATTGTCTTCATGTTAAAATAAACATTTATGATATGTAGATCAAAACGATCCGATAACTCTCTATTTATTATAGGACGAGTTGCATGATACATGCCAAATGCCTATGGCGGAATCATAAATAAAGATTAAACATTTAAAGCCAAGTAGTAAAGTGTAAAAGGTTTTTTATCAACGATTTATGTAATAGAGATTACACTTAGTAAGCCTAAAGGATACCATTACACGGTCAATTCTACCTTCAAATCCATCTGATTTTAACAAAGATGCTCCGATCTGATCGGTAGGTTGCGACGGCCAGAACGATAACTGTTAGAAACAAATCGTTAAAACTAACCAGCTCGATCGTTTAGTATATGTGCACATCCGGTTAGTTCGGTGGGATCTGATTTGTTTGTTTAGTTTTATCTCTCTGTGTTATGGTAAACCTTTACACTTTATCGTGAAAGCTAACCACATACCCATCTTTCGACGATAATATTTCCCTGTTGTAGTCATGATCTGTTAAGTCAAGAACTTGGGAGGCGGTAGCACCAAATGATTAATTGTAGATCGATCATAATGTCAATTCTTTACTTTTTGTTGTTGTTTTAGAATGAGCAGATAACAAAATAAAGAAGAATCTCGGAATGGGTAGGTATGATTAAGAAGTTGTCAATCTTCTGATCGTAGTAATCTTTAAAAACTTACTGGGATATTCTTATGAAAGTATTTATAAATAGAAATAAGATTTCATAAATTCTAAATGTTAGTCATCCTAGTTCATTTTATTTAAAATAGGTGACTTCGTGCTTATTTTCCACGACGTAACAATACTTATAGGTTCTATGGATGTGTTATGCAAATCATCCTATCGTAAATAGTATTAAAAATATTTTTTCAGCATTTGTTAATCTACTCTTAAATAAAACGAGCTAGCATCACAATATGAGATCATTCATTTTTTTATACTTATTAATCATATTATTCTGATCAGAATACCAATAAGCAAATTATGCAAATCAAAGGAGCACATGCGTAGGCCACGTATAAAAATAAAATAATATAAGGCACTTAATTTGAACTGTTAATAATAGTTATTTAGCAAAATCTATTTGTTTGTAGCCTGAAACGCACATTCTTCTAAATTTTATAGTATTCTCACAACAATATATCATAGCAAAGGAATTAACAATAAAACAATATATTACAAAATGAAAAAGTAAACATTTTCAAAAGAACGAGTAGGGCGATTCTATATTAATACCAATGGTAACATAACAAAATATCTCTAAAAAAATAGCGTCTTAGTCAAAAAGAGTTCTTAAGCATTAAATAAATTACAAAGCAAGGTGAAAATATATAGGTTAAGTAGGTAATATCTTTAACTAAATAAGAAAATGTCAATAATAAAACAAAACGGGGATTAAATAATGTGTGCTACCGCACGCAATTTGATTAAATTTTTGAGAGGATTTGTTCTTATTTATTGTGTTTCACTTAGTACCACTTTTAATACAAACGGTGTTCATATTTAACTTTCCAAAGACAACGAATGACTATGGATACAGAGCCGACGACCTACATTTTTGTATCCTAGTAAAACACCGGCCGGCCAAAACCTTATAAAATCGTTAGATTGGATTACTTACTCTAAATATAAAAAAAAAATTGCTGAAATTTTTCTCGTCTTGTCAAATTGAGCACATTTTTAAATATTTGTAATTGTAAACCAATTTTACTAAACTGTATCATAGCAATACGCTGGTTTTTGGAATGTAGGTAAATAATATATGCAGCTCCCCGAAAACACATTTCTCAGAAATCTTTAGCGCGCGCAAAGCCAGGAAGACGGAGTCGCGTTACGTCCGCTACGCGTAGCGTCCGTTTAGAACGGCTGTAACGCGATTGATCCGAGAAAGAATCGCCTTCAAGAATACAATAGGGCAATAAACAGACCCTACGCGTAGCGGACGTAACGCAACTCTCTCGCCAGGAAACCATTACAAAAATAAACGCTGGCTGCTATGTCAAATGCCAAAGGCAAACTGTAAAATGGTATAGATTCGATTACACAAAGACATAAACAATATTCATCCTAAAATAAGAGCGTTTTGAAAATTGCGGTTGGTAAACTGTCTAAAAACTGTTGGATATGATAAAATGTTGTCCAGATGTAGAATCAATAGATATCAGACAAATTCAGAGCAGCACCTTACTTAACGGAACTTCAGAAAACGTTACGTTGACTTTTTTTTAATGCGCCCAGGCAAATGCGACATGTCAAAGGAGAATGGGAAGACCGTACCCAGATACACAGGTAATTGTAGCATTATGAACTATGTTGATTTTTGTTGCCCTCAGGGAGTAATCTAATTAATCCTAAGACAGCATGTCTGAATTCACTTGGAGAATAGAAAATATGTGAGGATATTAAATTAATTTAATAAAGGGAAATATTTAAGTTATCCTCTCCAAACTTATTGACCTGCGGCTGATAATGATGGACACTTTTTGAAATGAACAAACCTCCGAAAACTTTTTGCGCTTCTAATTATGCACTTCGTTTAATAATTGAGCCTCTTTTTAACTTTCTGTAATTTTTGAGGTACACCGAAGAAAGCATGTATTTAATCGAACCTTTAATAATTGTGCGCTGCTAAAAATATTATTGAACACTCTAATATTATGATTGCGCTTGTTTTTGAGAACCTCGAAACTATTTAGCAACCAACTTTATTACAGCGCTCGCTTACCGCTGGCACGGCATCGCTCACTTCGCTCGCTCAGCTTGCGCGGTTGGGCACAGTTCCAACCTAACATAACCCGTTTGCTCGGGGTACCTTAGCTTAGTTACTACCACCTACTCATGTGGTTACTACCACCAACTGTGACAAAAGGTCAGAAAATAAAGAGACTCAATTATTTTTTAAATGTGCTTTATAAGAAGCCCGAAAAATTTTGGGAGGTTTATTAGTTTCAAAAAGGGGTCCATCATCAACAGGTCAATAAGTTTTTAGAAGAAGACGCTAAGAAGAAGTTTTTAGAGAATAAGTTAAACGTTTCCCTTTATTAAATCAATTTAATGTCACACATCTTTTATTCTCCAAGTGAATTCAGACATGCTGTATTAAGATCAATTAAACTACTCCTTGAGGGCATACAATACAGACATAGTTCATAATGCTACAGATAACTTTCTTTTTTTGGTACGGGATCCATAAAAATGGTGCCATTGTTCTTTCTGAAAACAAAAATTTTCATAAAATGACAAAATCTATGTACATAATACTATATAATACATCTGCTTGTTTTATACATAAAGGAAATTGAAGTCCTTCCCCCTCGCGAAGCTGTGACGTTTTTCACCGTTAGTGCCCACCTAGTCGGGTTCAGGATTCTAACGATTTATTCGGTTTAGGCCTTATTGTTATGATACATGGTTTTAGTTGTTAGCTCTGTATCTACTACATTCGCATCTTTTCAAATATGTATTTGGCACATTTTTTAACTTTGCACATTATGACCTACATCATAAAATGTGATAATATTTATATATTCATGTTATAAAAATCTAGGACAGTAGGAATTTGCAAAAGTGATTGCTAAATTATTACTAAATGTATGTACTGTTATGTGTTACACAACTCCTTTCCACCGTGCTTAATATAAAAAGCAACAATGTTTTCGGGAAAAGTATGTATTACTAGTTACGAATTAAGGGACTTCACGGGTTAAATAAATATTATTAATTCATAAACATGAATCTTATAATATCCAATATGAATGGTTATGTAAATATATGTATAGTCAACCTTCGTGTGTTAGTGCAAACATATTTCACTCTTGCAGTTCAAGGCATTAATTCTATAATTTTCTGCTTTACAATTAGGTATAAAATTGATATGATTACAAATGTGCATATCAGAATTACCTCTAGAATTTTCCCCTTGTACGAAGGTAGGTCAGTGTTGGGTCCCACGGCGAGCCTGGGCCTTACGCTCTCTTGGCTCAGTCTACCTACAGCGGGTGCCGTGAGTTTTGGCGCTGTGCCGTTGGACGGCAACGGCACGGTTGGTTGTGACACCTTTCTTTGATTTGTTGACAGAGTCAACTTTAATTTTGCCTTATCATTGCCTTCTGTGAAGCGTATCGTGCTGGTGTGAAAGTCTGACGTAGTTTTCACATCGTTTTTTGTGATGTTACTGACAAAGTGTAGATTTTGGAGCGTCGATGTGGTCGTCGCACGCGGTGGCGGCGTTGGCGCGTCAGACAAATCAATTAGTTTCCTCGTGGAAATTATTGGGTAACGGACTGGGAGTTGGGGACGTTCCGGTAACCGGGGTGGGAGACATGGTGACAGTGTTTTCTGCAAAATAAAATTGAATGATGTGCCACGGTGCTCCTAGGAGCGTTCATGCTGCTATCGCATTCACATGGTACTAAACACAATAATGTGGAAAGTACAAATAAGAAAGCACAGTATAAGTGTGTACTGAAGCCTATTAATGTAATTAAATAAGGGTAATACTAATAACATTTATCATGGTGAAACTATAGATGAGATACCTTTTTAAAGTAAACAGTATATATATAGACACTTTAAAATAAATCTCTACATGCCAATAATGAAACAAACTACATTACTAATCGCTTTGTGGAAATAAAATAATTCAAAAAGGTACCGTCTATGATAGCTATTAATGAAAAAACATAATCATACTTCCGATACGGTCCCACAAATAATTTTATTTACAGCGGCGTCGGTGCCCTCTCTTGCCTGAGAATATAAAATCTACATATATTCTAGCGATGTAACTTAATTTAAATGACTCAGATGACAGCTTCTCCCGGCAGGAATAATAATAATCCACTAATCTAATAACTTGCATGAAAATCAAAACGGGAAACGAATGGCATACAAAATTATGTATATGCAAAGTGGCGTATCGAAAGTCGTGATTCTATACTAACAGGCATGACGAACTGATAGAAGAACACAAGCGTCTAACAAGGAGCTACGAGTATGACATCTACATTTAGGTACGAAGTCGTTTGTCACTTACTGCTTTCTCTGGAAGACTGATGTCTGAGTTGTGCGAACTATTCGGGAAGCTGTCCCGGCGTTGTGCTTTCTTGCTGTCGAACAGGTACTCCATCTCCGTGAGCAGGTCGAGGGGCAGCGCGGGGGGAGTTTCGCGGGGCGGCGGCGGCCTCATCGTCGGAGGTTTGTTCGTCGGAGAAGAATCCGACGAATCCGACGACACAGGGGTCGCTGACCCGCATGAGAACCTACACATAAATAACTTTATAGTCGAGCAATGGAATCGTTTCACTACTGATGAATTCCACAAAGAGATGGTGTGTATTTTATGTCATTTGGATGCTACTAGAGCTTTATTATATGCGCAGGTGTTACTACTCCAAACTATTCGTACGACAGCACCGAACCTGTGACATAATACCACGTTCTATTACAAGCAAGTATCAGTGACCTTGAACAAGACTGTTTGGAGCAGTAATTTTTATCCCTATGGGCGGATCGTACTTTGACCTTTTTAATTTTGTCGTACGAGATCATGTCACATAAGTACTTAGTTGTGGCAGTCGGCATCACTCAAAAATTTTCGATCCTGGTTTTTTTTTCATTTACGCAGGATTTCCCAAACGCAGTTTGTCACCAGCGCAGTCCGTAGCATTATGATATAAAACCCTAAAAACTATAAAATATACAGGATCAAAGAAGGCAATTTTAAATTAAAACATCATAGGTTTTTAAACGGTTATTATTATGTATTCAACAAAAATGTAAACATCAAATTATTGTGTAGCCGTCTTAGCAGAAGCACGAATCTAAGATCTTCCGAAGGTCAGGTTTGCTTTAAGTCAGCAGAAACGGCTACCATTGCTGCATAAACACATACAGGACCGCTGCATCGGCCACTCTTCCTCCACGACGCCTCTAATGACGCGTGGAGTGAGGAACTTTTCATGCATACTACAACATGATGTTAAATTGCCTTTGCATTGACCCAAGTGGTGTA
Source organism: Luperina nickerlii (assembly GCA_963855955.1). Classification (NCBI taxonomy): domain Eukaryota; kingdom Metazoa; phylum Arthropoda; class Insecta; order Lepidoptera; family Noctuidae; genus Luperina; species Luperina nickerlii. Next base: position 10,407,501 of record OY979662.1, read on the forward strand.
TCAATACTTCTACACTACACTTACAACAATTAAGCTCTAACATATATAATACAGACATAAATATTTGATTAAATTTATACAGACATTGTGAACTAACTACATAATTATGTACATCATTTCAAAACAACAGTAACGTAATTAATAACAAACATACCTGCCCACGTGTCGTCGCCAATGTAGACGCCCGCAATAGTTTCAATTTTATTGTACACCGCCTTAGAAATACATACCTTTAAGAAACGCCAGTATCGCTCATAGTTTTCACACCTATTTAGCTGCTTCGATACGCTTACCTAACTTTTTACAAGAGTGAAAGCGAGCTTAAACACCAGCCCCGCCAAACTAGCTTGAACCGTAGGAGCAAAGGCACTACAGTGGCCTCTACCACTTCCTGGATTTCGAATGGAGCTGCAAGCAGAGGTTCACTAAGCCAGCCAGTCATTTCGGCTTCAATTGATAACCTAACCACTTGCAGCGGACGCAGAAGCCTGGCTATATCAGAAATTTAGCATAGCACAGTGCTTTTCAGCCGGTTGACATACAGAACTAATCCTACCTGGTTGAGGTAACATTGCAGCAGCAAGCCACTACGCATGTCTGCGCCAGTCAAAGTTACTGAAGAATGTCACACAGCATCACCCCAGCTTATTGACTCACATTTCTGACTCACTTTGGACGGTGCTTCATCTGGTTTCAAATCACTGTTACGACTCCATTGGCGATCCTTAATTAATCCAACCTGTATACCACTTTCCAGCATCACCCATCACCAACGGGCCACAGTCAACCAGGCATTACCACCTGCCTGGTCAGTAATCCTCCTTTGAGTCGAGAGAACGTCACAATATGTCTTTCTATAACACTTCGAATTCAGTGGCGGTACTTTCAAATAATATCACGTTCACTGTGCATGACCCACGGTCATATCGAGTTGCTCATCGTACGTGCATGACCCATGGGTGGGGCATGAGTTGTTCGCAAATTTAAAAAAATCGATAAAGAAAAAAATTGAAACAGAAACAAAAAAATGAACGGTAAAATTGTAATTCGAAAAGAATTATTTTTCTTTTATAAAGCTCTTTTCAGCCATTTCTTAAAAAAAGGTTCTCGACTATGAAGTTTTTATAGACAAAATTAAACTCTTTTTCGAGTCCTTTTTATTTCGAAAGTATATCTTGTATACTTAAAAAGTTATTCCAATTTTAAAAGTGTGATACTTAGTTTTGCAGGCCAGTGTATTTTACCTAACTGCCTATTCTAACATTTTTATTGACCATTCATTTATTTTACTACCTACTTGAGTATTTTTTGTACTGAGATTGTAGTATTGTAAATAACCGACCAATTTTCTTTTTATTACTGTTCATGTTTTAATTTAGCAACCGCCGAAAAATAAAATGACTGTCCGTAATTTTTTTCAACTGATTATATCAACCTGATTATGATTATGTTAAAATGATTACCCATTTTAGTTACATTTTGTTTTCCTCACATTTTCAGCCTATTATATAAATGGGCTAAGCGTCAGCCAGCCAGTTCATTAAATGTTGTATTAGACGCATTGGCTGAATACCATTCAAGCCGCTAGTTGCACGGCGCCGTTTAGTTAAAAGGCTAGGCAGTTAACTAAATGGTTGATTAAGCTTGTTGGCGGCAACATATCTATCACATAATTGATTGATTCTGACGGGACTTTTACTGGAAGATAGCTGAAGTTATAAGGTGTAACTTAGGATACTTTTATTTTAGAAAACGAATTAGGGACCCGCGCAAAAAAATAAAACTTATGAAATCTAATTTGTTTTCCGACATGCATACGAACAAAATCGCGGGCACAGCTAGTCTTTTTTTTTTTTTTTTTCAGGATGGGAAATCATCAAATGACTCGTCCCGCTCTGGGTGGAGCGGAAGGGAGTGTCAGACTCTTACTGACTAAAACCCACCCGTGTTCCTTCCTTAGCCCTTTATGTTCCGGGCCAGCGGTAACCCTTTCGGACAATCCCGCTGGCATATAATTAGTCTTCACATATAATTAATGTATACAAAATATTCTACAACATTTTAAAAGACCACCGTTACTTGCCCATTCTTCTTCATACAAAATTATCTTTTGGAAGGAGCCACTAGAAATGATTTTATTTTCATGTAAATTTTGACGTTCAAAAGTGGTGCATATTTGAAAAAAATTACTCAACTTTGATATCAGACGTTTCAATTTCTGTTCAGTTTTGTCTTTCATTCGGTATCTCTCACTCGAAATGAAACGTCTGTAGGTACACAAAATTCATCAAGAGTGAAAAATTAATTCATTAGTGAATCGATCGAGAGAATTAACCATTTTAGTTTCATTTTACGTTTACACGACTCTGACAAAATTATATAGGAATGAACGTGCATCTGCTCCTTTCATTTAATTCTTTCGGTAGGCGAAGGAAAGACGGAAAAGAAGTGGTGTAATTCAACATCGTTTTATCGATGTTACGTATGAATTATTTTTACTTTTGATTCATTTTTGTGTTCTGACGTTTCACTTCGCGTGAAAGATGCCGAATGAGTTTTTAGTCATTTTACTAAAATCATATCTTGAGCTATCTCATTGAGCAGGTACGTATATTATTATAGGGTCACTTTATTAAGCCTTTGTGGGCTAGTTTGAACCCTAGACAAAAAAGTTGACAGGAACCATCAGCCATTTTTCTCTATGACCTGCATTTTAGAACTAACCCATGCTGGCTAGAAAAAAATCCACCTATATAAGTAGCCATCATCACTACATAGTATAAAACAAAGTCGCTTTCTCTGTCCCTATGTCCCTTTGTCCCTTTGTATGCTTAAATCTTTGAAACTACGCAACGGATTTTGATGCGGTTTTTTTTAATAGATAGAGTGATTCAAGAGGAAGGTTTATATGTATAATAACATCCATTAAATAGTGGAGAAGTACTGTTATTTTTGAGGTTTCTAATGTGATGTCGTAAATAATTACATTTTTTCCGCTTACATTGCAAACGCAGGCTGAACCCTACGAGTTTTATCAAAATAATGTACTAAGTATTGTACACATTGAAAAGGTCTACAGAAAAGTCCGTGATGGTATATGTCTATCTCTTATGGATAACCCACAATAACTTTTTTGTCATTTACTTTTTACGACAAATAATGGCTAATTTTCGAAGCGATTTTAACCAATACAGCATTAATCCTTAACCAATAAAATACCTTGAATACATTGTTCATTTAATATAGATCTATATGGCCCTTTACACCGTATGATTTAAGTGAATATTTTCGAAGATATTACAGATTTAAAAATTGCGGGACGTAGCGTTTGCGGCGGTACCGGCCGGCCGCCCGCCCGGTGCGGCAAGAGCGTGCCTATAAAAAAGCCGGAGCGGGCCGCTATGTTTTTATATACAACGTTCACAGTTTTTCTGTAGTGTATTTAGTATCAGCATTGCACCCGTGCGAAGCCGGGGCGGGTCGCTAGTATAGTATAATACATACAATTTACGTACATAAGAGATTTGTTGAGCTTACCCTATTGTTTAACCATAGGTACGCCACTGATTTCGACACGACGAAAACAAACATCAAAAATACACCGTCATGCAATAAATATAAAAGTGCAATTTTGGCGTAAATGCAATCAACTGGCCACATTTTCGAGGTTCGCAGTTCAGTCGCGGAAATTTATAATGTTTCAAAGGGTAGATAAATATAACACTAAATTTCAACAGTTATGAAGACGCGTTCCTCAGCTTATTCGAGTAGAAAAGTCTGGCGCAACGAATTTTATGACGCATGGAAATGAGAAGTTTTTACCGAGCACTACGAATTGAGTGTAGGCGACGAATAGGGTGTTTGACTATATTTTAATTTGATTTGAAATCTTGGAATCAAATACCCAATTGTGCATGATATGTGACCAATTGTGCACGTGACAATGAAACTGTCAGTGTGGCCAAATTCGTGTTAAGCATGCTGATAAATTAAATGGCTCAAAAGTGACCAACTGCGTTTGAGGTATACAGCATGTGGTCCTGGTATAGAAGCCTACTGCTATATCCTCCACTCCATCCGCCGGATAATATGTCATTGTAGGCATGTGTTGTTAGTGCGGCTTGTTTAAAACCTTGCCAAATACCATCCAGTGACGCCTTTATTCCGTTTTTCCTGGATTTGTATATAATTTATGTTGTTAAATTAAATGATGATTTATAAATAAAGCATGTATGTAGGTAGATACGTTATATGTCCCCAACTTTTCTTTACTTTTTCGTTTTATATCTACTTTTAATTTGGTCGGGTTCGACCCGCGTAATTATAAAACTTTTATTGTTGACTAAAACTTATACCTTCTGCTTCCCTAAACGGGAACGTAGATATGTAGCGCAAAGCGAAACAAAATGAAGGTTTTTTTAATAGTAGGTACCTATATTTATTTACTAAGTATTTGTACGGTAACGTATCTACCTAATTTGGTGGATACGTTTATGTAACATAAGTTGAAAAACAAAAACGCCTAATTGTTGAGTTACATTTCATGTTGCATTGCATAATATTCAAACGACGTGGCGACGACCTCGTTTCAACGGATGTTACATTTCGTGTTACGTTTTACATAATTATGTGTATCCACCATTATAATTTCATCGATTAAATGCATAAAATATATAGTCACCTGCTATCATCTGTGGTGTTAATTGACGATGGTCGTGACCCGGTCCTGGGCATTTTATTTTTCAGCCCTTTCACCGCTGATTTTACATTCTTGCCTCCTTGACGGACCTTCATTGAATAAAATATAAAACATTAAGAAACTTATTAAAAACAAACAGTGCGACCGTTGTCAAGTAAGTCATCGGGCCATAAATTAGTATTGTTCATTCACAGTTATTTATTAACGTGGTGGTTACGGATTGGACGCTAAGCGACAAGGGAATTTAAGCTTTATGGTCATGAATATGCAAACGGAACCCTTATGTTCTTGACCCTTATGCATGACCCTCTCTGCTTAGGAGGTCTGTCTATATGTCCGCCTGCCAGCGGGCTTTATCTTAATTAGGTTGATGAGTTGTTTTAGAATAAATCTTAGCATTAAAAAAGGACATTTTAAAGTGGGAAAATACTTTAGTTTTAGTTATAAATAAAGAGCTTTTATTCACCACATCAAATTATAGTTTTGAGGACACTCACAATTTTGGTATAATCTGTAAAAGCAAACGTAATGCACTAAAAATATTTATGCCCCGACGACTAAGATGTCAAAGTCTAACGGCCGCAGTAAGAGTAAAATATACTTCTGAAAAATATGAAATTATTAACGGTTTAATGTCCAGTCGCATGCAATTTATTTTCTGTACAAATTAAAGTTGATAAAATAAAAGTTTATCTATTTATTTATAAATGGTCTTAAATCTTTTATAGTAACTTTTACATTGGTCTTGTTTTATCGATTTTATTTCACTAATACTACAAGTTTTTGATAGGAAAAATATTTCTCTAGAATATTAATGAATAATAAGCTTTTTAAGTGAAAACATTGTCACAATCTTGTAAAATCTTAAGCCACGAACAAACATCGCGAGGCATCGACAGGCTTTCTTATTTCGCTTTGCGCAAGGCAGCCATCGGTGTATTGCACTGCGATCATTGCATTTTTGCCATTTATCCTTAACCTTAGCGACTATGCCAGAAGTTTTGTTATGTATCATTGTATCCTTATACAATGATACATAACAAAACTGAAAATGAATCCTTATTCATTTGTAAATAGCAAAGCACGCGCCCGCAAGACATGACTCGCAATGTTAGGATGTGGCTTCAAACACATGACATATTTTTAGGATGTCTAAATCAAGACGTCAGCCTGATGAAAATATTTTGAGGTTTTTCTTATGACGTGCATTGGAGCGTCGAATATGCAGTTGCGTGCAATAAATACGGTTCTGTCTTATAGCCAGTAGTTATCGGGACCCAGTGCAGAATAAATAACACTACAATTTTGAACAGCATCTGATATTCGTAACTTCGTGGAGTAAATACTTTGTTTATTACAACAGCAGCGGCATCTACGCTGTGCACTACGCTGTACAATATATTAAATACGATATCAATTATATTTATAGTTATACTCATACATACTTACAAAGATACTACAAAATAAATAAATACATACAATAATTTAGGGATATTTCTGTTTTATAAACATTCGCTCAAACTAAGTTACCAAAATAATTCTCGTTAAATAGCAAATAGATACAAAATAATTGAGATAGTGTTTATCAAAATGCCAAACTTAATACAGGTCATGGTAGTAGGTCCATAAATTGTTAACGCATTTTGGGTTCCAAATAATTGGACGCTAAATTAATTGCAGAAGTATCACATTCAATTTATTTGGTTTTCCCTTGTTACGCAGACAGAAATTTCATAGAATTTCGTTTCGCAGAAAATGTTTCATATAATATTTGGTCCTTGTATTTTTATTTCGAATATTATTGTTTCAACGATTATTTACTTGAATGAAACATATTTCACAGAAATACAATTCAATTAATTTTATAATCAGGTTTTATTATTTAACAAATTAATCAAAGAGTAGAATTATTTTTTAACGAATGTGGTTTTTCTGTGTATTTTTCCATGGTATTTTATTTCAACGAAAATGTAAAAATAGACGTTATGCTAGACTCATTCCCAGAAACACACAAGATTGAACTTAAGAACTTAGGATGCAAGACCGAGCGAAGCGAGCTCGGGACTTGGGGCACCCCGACTTAGACAGGTAAGTTTGTTTTGTTTTTTTTTGGTTATGTTCGGGAGGGGCCCCCGTATTCGTGTTAGGTTCCTTTAAACCCTGTAGACAGAAACAGGGGGCGCGAAGCAGGGCTCCGTCGACTACGTCTTATTGATTATTAAAGACAATTAGTTTACTTTATATAGATACAACCTCATTGTATAATTTAAGAATGCCGTGAATAAGATTGTTTTTCTGCTTGACTAGAATTTACCCGCATTATTTTTGAGAACGCGGTGTTGTAATTTTATAGGAGGGTATGCATTCTGTCAAAGGTATGAATTGAAACGTTTAGAAACTGTCACTGAATAAAATGTTTTTCTTGGTAATAAGTTTGATATTAACTAAACAATATGAGGATAAAGAATATTTGATTTGTTATACTATGATATGAATATCGAAACAATTTTTATTTGTAACAAAAGTCTATGATAATTTTTTTTTCAAAGTAAGTATTCTGCGTATTGATTATTCTTTGAAATGATAATATGAGAAAAAAAATGTGAAACGAAATTCTATAAAACAACGTACAACCAATTTATTTGATATGCTTAGCAAAAAAAAAAAATAGTAGGGGTAACAATCAATTACATACATAAACGTAAATATCTTATAATTTAAAGCTACATACAATAAATGAGAATAACTAAAGAGGCAGGAAACTAGCTAGGCATAGGCTACGAGACAAATAAACTTACACACACACATACACGTAATACCATCACCACAATACAACAATCATAATGACTAATTTTCGTAAAAAGTATTCTCCACCAAGTTATGTATACCAGAGCCACAACAGAAGGTAGTTGTCGTATAGACAACAGAGTTCACTAGGACTCACCGTTTTGACCGCCGATTGCACTGCTGGGTTCGCCTGCAAATATTCATAATTTAAAGCAAAAAAGAAAATCTCCAGTACTTGCAGCATGCATGCATTGAGTTGTAAGAAAACCAAATGTCTACTATGAGAAAAATTTAAAAAAAATATTTTATTCTTTTCAATGAATAAAAGATTATCACGAGACTTTTTATAATAATATTTTAGTTGACAGTGAGACTGCAATATCTGAATCGATTGCTGCGTTGCTTCTTATTCTTTAAATTCATAACTGCGGTACTCTTTTTGTTAATCTATTAATAACCTATAATAAAAGGTTTCTTCACGATAATGAGCTGAATGACAGCTTGCTCAATATTAACCAACTTCAATTTATTTTTAGGTGGAGGTCGGAATCCTTTTATTTTTATTTTTTACGAAACTTAATTATTATACGAATCATAATTCTTTACCACGTGGACCGACTTTGAAGATATTTAATTAATTTCATGACTATTCACTGGATTTTCTGTAATGCGTCTTGTTTAAATGAATGCTTAAACTTTTCATTTCAATGGCTCTATTTTTATTAGCAAGACTAGGAAGTCACCCTCACCAATTGGGTTAGATTTGGTTATAACTGGGACCAACCACACGCGAGTCGAGCGACCGAAGCGAATAGTGCCGCGGTAACGGCCGGCGAGCATTACATCTAAGTTGGTCGCTTAATTAGTCAGTTAATTAGTAATTCGGTTAATTAGCTACTTATTTAGTTTTTTACATCAGTACGCTCACAAAACGAAATATTGACGACACGGTTGGCGCAGAGGCTGAACGATCGACTGCTGCGCTACGTGTCGCGGGTTCGATTCCCGCACGGAACAAATATTTGTATTGCCTACAGGTAGTTGTTCCGGGTCTGGCTGTTTTTGTATGTGAATTTAAATGTTTGTAAATGCACCCACGATACAGGAGTAATTCCTAGTGTGGGGCAACGTTTTAAAAATTTATTAATTAAAATTTAGAAATGAAATGACATGTCAATTTATTTTGGACATCAAAATAGGAATTATTTGGGATTCGATTTTAATACATAATTTATAAAACAGATTAAAACATTCTTTATTATTTGTAAATTTAATATGCATATCTTATACATTTAAACCTTCTCGAATACATTCTAAAATGATGGTGTAAACCGCATCAAAATTCGTTGCTAAGTTTAGAAGAAAACGCAATCACACACACAGATACGAAAAGCGACTTCAATGTATAATATGTATAAATATGGTGAGAGGTAAACAGATAACAGACGGTTAACAGATATCTACAGACCTAAATCGAAACTGTTAACAACTGAGACACCGGATCATTGTGCATTCATTTAGTCATACTATATATTATAGCTTTGTATTATAAGCACTGATCGGAATTGCAATTTAGGGTCAAGAACCTCAAACAATATCATTAGTTTGGACAGGCTTGGAGAAACTAGATTTCTTTCTTAATGTACCTACTCTTACAAGCTTTATTTAATATGGCTTGTATGTTCGTGTGTATACAGTCTGACACTTCCTCTTTTTCACAGTTTTTTCTATCGTAAACTACTTTCACAAGTGTTCTCTCTACTACTTACAAGTGTTCTAGGTAAGTTTAGCTACAACAACGGGGCGGCAAGCTTTAAATGCCCCATGGACAACCTCATTACGTGTTCTTAAGAAAATGCTAGTTAAAATAATTTTGTCGTTTACAAAAATTTACCTATTTTATAGTAATTACCAGTACAACGGCAAATTCACTATTAGGGTTATTACCGGAATAAGGCTTATTCATATTCTAATAATGTCATTAAATCCCCGTAAGAGTATTTGCACCCTAAAATCCGATCACAGATTATAAGTTTTGGCGAAAGTACATACAACTATGTAAGATAGGTAGGTACTATTTTAAATGTTCTTATACTTCCTAGTAAATTAATTTACATGTATGAATCACGTAAAGTGAACAGCCTTGTACCTGTTCCCGCGTCTAATGAAATCTATAACACTACTCACGAGGTGAATGAACTAGTGAAATGATGCAAAAGAAAAAATACTCAGCCCAAACATAAGAAGCGCTCAAAACACAAAAATATACAATTACAAACCTACAATTATAATTACCTTATCTTTCACAGTTTTAAAGAAGGCCCCGCCTTCTTTCTTGACGTTTTTGGCCCAGTCCTTGTACTGTTGTTTCAACTTCTGCCCACTCCCTGTATTTAATTTATCGGCATAATGATTGCATTCAACTTCAAACTCATCGTTGAAACCTCGCCCCGAGTTAAGCAAATCCAGTCTTTCATCAATAAACTGTAATAAAATATTTACAATTAATGCTTTGTGCTTGCTAAATATATTTATTGATCACACTCATGCGAATTATACTTTTTTGTTTCAAAACAACATTTTTTTCTTATTGGATACGCTTTAAAAAAATGGCAATAGCAAATAATTTTGTAAAAACATAGATAAAACCGAATAAAAATTTACGTTCTATTTTGTACCACGGCTCTAAAATAAACATTTGACATTGAAATCATTAAAGATAAAACACTATAATAATTAGTGTATTGTAGCATTATATCTCACCTGACGGAATATTTGTGATTGTAATATTTTAGTGAGGAATGGCTGCATGTTTTTTCTAGTTTTAATGAAAGCCTCTGGATTGAATGTTATCAGCTGACCATTTTCAATTCTGAAATAAAATATTTAAACATTAATGTGGTTGAACAACCTTAATCAAAATAAAATATTAATTCCATTATTTTGGAAATATACTTGAAACACTCTCCCTCTTTCTAGCCGGCCAAGAGAAAACTTTCATGTAACTTACTTTATCGCATCACGATATCCACCTATTAATGAGACTAGAGCACGCAAAAACGCTCGAGACACGGCATCGCCTAAAGCATTCTTATCACTCAGAGCTTTCTTTAAGCTCGCCACCTGAAAATTAATTATGAAAATAATTTTATGACATATAAAATGCAGATTAAATAGATGATTCAAACATGTTTACATTGGTATGTTTTTATTTCTTTCTATACTAGGTACTTAGCAATTTTTTTAAGAATCTCATATTTATCTTACTCAGACATGAAAATACAGACATAACACTTATTTTCCCACATATCAAGGGAATTATTATTAATTTTGTACAGGAAGTTCTGATTTCAGCTTTTCTAAAAGTACTTAGTATCAGACTTTCCTTAGTTTTTGTTAATCCTACATCCCTGTAAGCTAAATAATGACATTTGACAATGCTATATGAATCCATGGACTTGCATTATGTTCTTTGAATGAACAAAAACAAGTAAACTTATGGAGTACTTTAGATCGATTGGTATTATGAGTTGTGCATCTTTGTCACAGTGTGCGAGACCTGCAACCTTGTCGCTCTAACATCTCAGCTGCGTATCATTACAACAGATGGTGTTGTATTTCAATTATATTATTGCAGTATTAATTACATTGTGACAATTACTTTAACTGTATTAAAACACATTTAATTATTCATGGTGCAAGCGGGCCTTATACTCCGAAACTTTGTCGGAATAAAGTTCGAAACTGGCTCAATAGTTCAAAGCTGGGTCTAAAAATGAGCCTTGTTTTGTATAAGGCCGTTAGAATCATTGAAACGACCAAGATGAAGAGATATATTAGGTGTTTACATTGAATGTCAATTTGTGTTCCTCATCTTTAACTCCATTATGCTGGATCGTAAAATAAAACGATTGGGTTATAATTATACCATCTACAGCTCTATTCTGTAAAAAACTCACCGTGAAAACTTAGGTGAAGTGAGCTTGTAGTGAGTTCTCATTCCACCTGATGCTGGGGATTGACACACTTGGCAGCTCATTCAAAGCTCACATCACTTAAGTTATCACGGTGAGTATTTTACAGAATACATCGGCTGGTTTCATGAAAGGCAAAAGTGCATTGTCTTACCAGATCAGAGGGAAGACCTTCCAAATCGTTGAAAGGTGATTTAAGCTCATTTGCGTCTACGTCTAATATAACCACATCGCCAATTTCAGACATCCTTACGCTCTGAAATGGACAAGACAATAAATTATTAATATTATTTTTATTAGAATACTACGAATTCATGAAAATAGTGTACAATATTTTTTCCTAATAAACACAACACATAACATCACTTCTCCATCCCCTAATTATTAGTCAGAGGTGTACCTATTCAGCGGGATTTTCCGAAAGGGTTACCGCTACCCCGGAACATAAAGGGCCAAGTAAGGACATGGATGGGTTTTAGTCAGTAAGAGTCGGACACTCCCTCCCGCTCCACCCAGAGCGGGAGGGATCATTATTTTGATGATTGCCCACGCTGAGAAAAAAACAGTGGCACTCCGGGAGTGCCGACAGAAGTGAAAACTTGAACAATTACGTGTGTATTTTGTGAATCGTCCTTTAAAAAAAACACGCGCGGTACCGGCTACGGCCATCCGTCTTACGAATTTTCAATCAGGTCACGTGTCCTGACGCGAGTTTAACATTTTTTACCCATTAAAAAAAAGTGTACATCGCCGCTAAAGAAGTTTTCATTTCAACAAAGGAGGTGTACCTATAGTAGGTACCTACCTACTAACATGGGACTCAAACATAACTGGCGAAATGTGGGTACCTACCCACATTTCGCCAGTTATGTTTGAGTCCCATGTAAATAGGGAGCAGCCCTATTGCCATCAACCGGGCACAAATTTAGATTCCGGGCTGCTAATGACAAATTCCAGACGGAAAATATCCAATAACACTTTGCCCGATTTTGCGGGAATCGAACCCACGACCCCATGCTTAGCAGCAGCGCTTGCGACCAATGACCAAAAAGCAAAAAAAAAATACATATATATATTTATGAAAATTAAATAGATTTGAACTCTCACCTCCATAACACTCCTAGGAACGCCAATAAGAAATGGCATAGGCGCCAATAAATAATCAATAAGATGTTTTGGTAGAATTGGAATGAATATGTGTTGCCAGGACATCGGAAAGAGCGTTGCATTGGCTGCCTGCACGCAAGCCGATAGTCTTGAGGGCTTGGAGGCCACTATCGCGACCCTACGCTCGTGAAGCAACGCCGCCCATAGCCCAGCCATGCATTTTGTGTCCATGGCACTGAAGTATTCCGTTAGGTTGCACTGAAAAAAATGCATGTTCATTCATTACTCATGATTATAATGTATTTAAAAACGAATAAGAACTTTAAAAAAATGTAAATTAATCTATGAAAACCATTTTATAATTATTTTATAGTAGGGGAAAATGGGCAAGTTTAAGTCAGGAACAAAAGTAAGTTTTTAAGTCTTGGGTTATAAAACCGATCCCTTGAGACTTATTGAGTGCCATTATACTATATGAATGAATTTACTTACATTTTCCGGAATACTTGGTAGTTTAGTGTCGGGACATTGGCATGTGAATACGCTATGACCTGCATTGTAGGTAACTTTAAGCGTATGCCCGGGCATAGGCGGCCGTATCCGACAAGCTTCTAGGAAGGATGTTAATTCCCCCCGCTCTGGGCTATTTATCAGATTTGCGATGCAATTCAGTAGTCTGAAAATAATGTTAACTTGTATTAAACTCAAGCATAATCTTATTCAACAGAATTACAGTGCAATTACATTTTGTTAAATTATATCAATAATATTAAGTTATTCATACATATTCGCAAACAAGCACGAGTTTAATTTCAATAATACATTACATTGTGCTTTAAACAAGAAAATGATCGTTTCGCCGGTTTTTTCAGGACCCTAAAAGAATTAAGGTCATAACCTGAAAAAACCGCCCAAAAGCGAGTTGGGGCATTTAGGGTTCCTATCAAACTAGACTGAGCAATTAATAATAGAACGGTCGCTGGTCATAATTGCTGTATTGCGCGTAATTAAAAAACCATCGCTAGCTCCTAAACTATACATCCAAATGACGTAGTGTCAAAGAAAAAAATACCTGCACTATGATTAACCTAAAGGGCCGTCTCCACGAGCGAGAGAATCGTGGCGATATTATCGTCGTGCCACGTATTTCTATACACTCTCTTAGAACGTGTCTCCACACGGCGATATCATCGCAGCGAAAAATTTGATGGCACGGCGAGACTATCACCGCGGTTCGACTATCGACGGCTCCTTAGTAACGTGTTTTATTAGATAAATTACTAAATATATAGGTCAAAAGGCCTTCTTAAGCAGGTAGGTACTTATTTCTTTTTTATTTATTTTTCTGGTACTATTACACTGTCGCAAACGCCGGTACTAACCCTATTGAAATCCAAAATTAGCTTTAGAAACCTAGAACGGACATTTTTGACCTATCTTTGCCACTGGACCAAAACATTATAAAAATATTTTTAGAATCGATGAAGAAAGCTCTTTTAAATGATACTTAACACGATATATTTATTAAAAAGGTTTATTCTTTCTTGGGATCGACTGGGCCCCCAATTAAAAAAATGGCGAGCTATATGCGCCATGTAGGTATATACCATTATGATACACGGAGAAGAAAGCGATCCAAAAAAGGTTTCGTTTATCCTTTTAAGGTCAGAGCCCCCAAATATGAGTAAGTGTTTCAATGATTTAATAAAAAAGATCTGCAAAATCACAGCATATTTAACACAACAATCACAAGTCGGAAACCAACTCAAACTCGCGCAGCCTGCAATTGCGCAATGACAGGCGTTTCTTTTCGCCCGAATGCCTCACTATGTGAATGCTACTGTGAGTCTAACGTTCCATGCATATTAAATTAAGTTGCAGTCGCAATAGAGCATAACTCCTAACAACAGAATAAAAAAATACTAATCATACCAGCCTATTAACGACCCACTAGAGGGCAAAGGTCACTTCTCATAAAGAGAAGGCGCGAGCATTGATCACCACGTTTGCTGAAGACGGATTGGCGATTTCCGACTTATATTAACTATAATGCAGGTTCCCTCACGATGTTTATCCTTCATCGATGTCAGTACCTAATGTCTAAGATAAACTTAGAAAGAATATTATGAATTGAAAGTCACATTGGTTCTTGTACGGATTTGAACCCACAACCTCATGCATGCTAGACGAGGCTTTAACCCATCACAATTTGTTTTTTGTATAATCAAGAAAAAAACTTGGCATAGCATATTTATTTTACAAGTCGGACAATGCTAATAGAGTAATTTCTCACTTGACCTTTATTGCTATGAAACACGTTAGCAATTGAATACTTGGAAAGCTCATTGTCGAATTCGCATTGAGATTGCACTGTTTATTGTCTCGATTGGTGCTAGGTATATAAGTGTCATTTGTGAGAGACGTGACGGCATGCGGTCAACGTAGGCTTATCATTTTAAACGGAAGCGTAGGACGAAATGCAAAGTTGTCCATAACATTTTCTAATTTGTTAAGCAGCCAGCAAATAAATGTTATAAACTTCTGATGAATTAATAAATGGTTTACTATTCGCCATAGCCAAAAACAAATAATTATAATGATTGACAGGAACTTTATTAACGGCTAGCCGTCCGATGGAGTGGCGGCGAAGCGACTAAAATTCTATAGCAATACAAAGTCAATTTTATGCATACAGATGAAATTTCCGCCGCTCGACGACGCTTCAAAATCAAAATATTTTATTTCACATAAACCTACATGGGCACTTATGAAACGTCAGAAGCTAGGTGCACGGTTCCAATTGGTCGTTTCCTATGGAGAAGAGCCGGCAAGAAACTCCAAGGTTACTCTTTTTAAGAATAATTGGCTTTTACAATGTTTTCAAATTACAGTAGGTATGGGAGGACAGCGTAGGCCTGTCAACAAGTACCAGGTACTTGATAAAATAAAAAATGGTATACAGATCTAAAATCTACAAGGCCTACAAAGTCCTCACATTTACTAAATAAGAATCTATCAAAAGGATAAAAAAATAAAACCAAGTGATATGATTGTCATTATAGTAAATCAGTTTGTAGTAAATCGTCTTTCAGTTGTTATAGAAATAACTTTTCACCGTTACTCCGTCGGTCTGCGCTGACCCATATGAGTTAAGCATAGCACAGATTAAAAAGATAAACTGCATCCACACAAAAATATTTTAAATTAAATACAATAAACATGTAAAGCAATTTGATACTTACTTGTAGAATATATCGTGCCATGGTAAATGTGACAATAACACTAATGCAGTGTTGGCTTTGGGGTCATATCGGCAGAAACAAAATGTATATTTAGAGTCCTCCGATGTCAGCACAAATGAATAGTGCTGTGCAAATGAACTGAAAACGATAGATGATCAATCAGTATTTACTTCAATTAGAAGGAGAAAAAACTAAGAAAAAAAGGAAGGAAAAATATATTCACGTAACAATCTTATTACATAAACTCAATTGAATACGCTCCTTTCAACAAATCATCAACTAGGTTCACTTACTTTTCTAGCTGACATGGAAATGTGAATTTAGGTATATTTTTTAACTCTTCTTCATTTTTATATGTTTCTGGATATTTCCTTAATATGTATGGTTCCCTCAGATGATCACCAGGTGATACTTCACAAAATAGTTCAAACAAGAAGCGTACAGTGTCTCTGAAAAAATAAACAACCAATAATTAATACAAAGATGTCAATAATGTGTGGTATATGTTATGGGGACTATGATCTAAGAGCAGTCTATTTATATAAGAATTCAAAATATTTATATTTTAATACCATCTCTGAGATTCAACTCTCACTGTCATGAAATTTCAGAAATCAACTCATCATCATCATCTGCCTAACCTTTTCCCAACCATTTTGGGGTTGGCTTCCAGTCTAACCGGATGCAGCTGAATACCAGTATTTTACATGGAGCGACTGCCTATCTGACCTCCAGAACCCAGTTACTGGGTAATACGATGTCCCTTGTAAGACTGGTTGTCAGACTTTCGGACTTCTGACAATAATATCAGAAATCAACTATAGTCTGACTTTTAATTAGCTGCATTGAAGTGACGCTTCTTATTCTTACTATCATTTCGTTAAAAAATGTTGCCACACTATCTCTACTAGTGATGCGATTAAAACGCAATGAAACATCGTTTTAATTTAGATATTCGAAATTCACTTATTTTGATTTTAATGTAAACAATCAAATATTCTTTGAATAAATCGGATAAAAATATATGTTGTAGTTTCAAATCAGCGTAAATACATAATCTACTAAAGATAAAGATACTTATATCGATCTTAGAAATAATTTTTTTTAATAGGTACTTAAATTCAAATTTTCATTAGGAATAACATTTACTATACGGGTTTATTTGCAAAAAACCACAAAAATAAGAATATTTAAAAGATATGTTTGTGATTGGAATTAAAGCTTTTTATAAATCCAATCCAATCACTAATGTGTAAATTAATTAGGATTATGTTTTAAAGACTAAAATATTATTTTCGGGTTTAAGAAACCCTAATCTTAATGGGCTTAAATGTTTTTTGATTGCAGTGAAACTGTGGCAATGCTGCACAGAAGCTCCATTTAAATAAGTAGTAGGTACTATTACCTATGATCCACTATGACTCCTAAATGCTTAGTGAGGAGTGTCTGGGTTATGGTGTCAATTATGTGTTAAACTTGATCAGTCGTCTGGCGATATGTTTAGGTGTGTTTATTACTGTAACTAAAGGTCACGCCAAAACACGCGCCCATTCATTATAATAAATAACACACCAATTTGGGTTTGACTCTGGTTTATTCCTATTTCCTGCAAATTCACAGCGTTTCTCCGAAACACAGCACTAGTCAACTAAAACTATTAAACTATATGATTTAGTCTTCAGAGAGATTGCTCTTCCAGGTAATATTACCATTTACTAAATACAGCAGATATTACGATCAGTAAATGATTTATTTTCTGTAAGTAGGTTTGTACAAACACTTTTACACGTCAATTAATTTTTTTTTTAAACTAGATGAGGTTGGCGTTTCCTATCTGACTATTCTGAGAAGAAAGGCCGAAACAAACTCAGAGGTCACAGTCTCTTTTAAAGTCCAGACCAAATCTTGGTCAGATCGTGTGAAGACCATAAGAGTATATTATGTAACTTATGGGATTTTTAAATCAGTCATTGAATTGGAAAGTTAACGCTCATGAAACCTTGGCCCAAATACTTCCAGTACTTAAATTATAATGTCTTTTTAAAGCAGATTGTGTGTTTATTTAACAAATACATATCTACTAGGCCCTAACATTAAGATATTTAGGTTTATAAGTTGATATCTGACATTGTAGTTTTAAAATGTCCATTTGCAACAACAATCCAAAATAAATGGTATGAATAGTTTTATTTACATTAATGAATATTTATAAAAAAAATGTACTTGACTATGATAATTAGAAATCGGATATTCGGATGCATATTCACCTAAAGTTGAGATATTGGCTAATATGGAATGCGCTTTTGTATCGAAAAAATCCCGCGGTTCCTGGGTCGACAAATTTAGGTTTCTGATTAGAGAATCAGATGTATATTTACTTACTTTCAAATGTTGGCTTATATGGAATGCACTTTTGTATCGATCGTGAAAATCCCGCGATTCCGGAATTATGGGTTTTTTCTGACTATAGAATCAGATGCATATGTACCTACCACATATTGTAAAGTAGGTACATACCAAACTGCAATAGCAAACACCATCAAGATAAAATAACGGACTACATATAATTAAGAATAATTTTATTTATGTAGGTATCTATTGATACAAATTGTTAAAATTAATTTTATATAAATATGCATCTAAATAGTTATGCAATCCTCTTGGATTGTGGGTCGTATGACAACTACACAAAAAAAATTCCAGGATTCTTATCCCAGGTTTTTTTATACATATTTTTTTAGAAATTGCTTCCATACTATTCACCCGACTAGTTATGCATTCCCGGTGTTCCTGGTAACACGGGATTTTATTACAGAAAAAATATTTTAAGAAGCCGCTTCCATACTTTCATAGTTAAGAATTCACTTTAGGTAAATATGCATACGAAAATGCGATCTCTAATGATAATCTATGATTGTTGAAATGAGATCTATTTCAATGTAAAATATAGTATACATTCTACTATCTGTTAATTAATCTCAATTGCTTTCAGGGTGGGGCAAACCGGTGGTTCACCTTGATCCGTAGGAAGCGGAAGCATAGTCTGGTGTTCCTGAACCAAGCTAGCTACAGACTCAAAAAACCTACAACATATGCCAAGGGTAAGCCTGCATTGTGACTAAGGGCTGCATGAGGACTACCCCAACTGCAGCACTCAAAGCCATGCTGGGATTCTCACAGAAGGGGAACACGCATGGTAGCGGTGGGAACTGAACCTATTGTGCCAGTCCCCATTGGGTACCTATGCACTCTGGTAAGGAAACGCAACAAAGATCATCATCACAAACAATGATTAGACCTTAGATGGTGTATAGTTGTGTACAGGCAGGCCAAGGAACTCTACCCATAAATTGAGAGGTGCCACACGAAATAGGCGCTCCGTCTGACTAAACAACAGCTGCATACAGTCACAGCCCATCATTGTCATTTATTAAATACTTCTTTGTCAAAGGAGTCACAGACAGCCAAATTTCGACAGCCTGTATGGAAGAAGATTCGACAGCAGTTCATGGGCTTCTAAACAGCCCCAGAGGTTGCTACATACAGGGACTTCGGTAACTCAGGAACTCTCCTTGAGATTGTCAGTAACACCCAGGTGTTGCTGGCCTTCCTAGAAGAATTGGGGTGAATTGAATGATCAATTTTCCCACCCATACAGATACTATGCACCTTAGTCCCAGGTCACCAGGCTGATAACAACACAATAGTAGGGAGATATGTTCCCAGCTGAATTTCAAAAGGGAAACTACATGAGCAACTTGTTCTAACAGAGACTACAGGTCTGGTTAAGCCAAAAATGGCTGCTCTCACTACTCATAAAAATAATTTTAAATGTCATTAACTCTTCGCACGTCAAGTGTACACCATGTGTACCGATAACAATAAAATTTCTATTGTGTCTGCTAATTAGACGCGCGATGGGTTAATACATACATTGTCCTGATAAGACCATTGTAACTCCCATTTAATTTTATCTATCTGTAAATACATAAACTTTAGGTACATGATATTGTTATCTTCTGCTATGCTATGCACCAAATGTGTACAACAGAAACAATGTGTTGGTCATGTGTTGATCACCTAGATATTACACTAATGCATACCAAAATAAAACTTAAATATTCTGAGGGCCTGCGCAGAAAGTCACAACAGGACTCTATTCTAACAGCAGATGTTAGGAACTATTTATTAGCTAGATTAACGTGGGGCACAATAATTCATACAAAATTGAAAGGTAAATAAAGCTAAAAAGCAAGATGGAGTTATGATTCTCAAAAACATCAAAAACATAATTGAGAGGTTAAGACGTAAGCTAGATTAATCGTTTGCACCTCCACTGGAACATTGCAATGGTCAACATAAAGGAGGCCGAAAAACTAACAAATTTAATGAAGTGATAATAATTACCTTACTCTGGAACCCATGTCTCGACGTGGATCATAAGAAATTTTGATTACATCTTCCACGCCACACGAGCTGTCGTAACTTATTAAAAAATTAAATCTTCATGAAACATCACCAGCCATAGAAAACTACCTTCGAATCGTGTGAAACATTTTTTAAAGATTTTTACCTCTATTTCCAAACTATTACGAAAGACGGACACGGACGTCGACGTTACTTTACTCTTTGACACGGACGACGTTAGTCACTTTCCAGTCACTGTAATTTTATTATTTCAATTTCAACACAACATGTACATGCTGTCTCTGTCAGATAAAAACACAATGTTAGAGCAAGCGGTTCCACGATGCTAAAGATCGGTCATTTTGACGTAACCATGGAACGAGCCTACGTCGAAGCGACACTCGTCAAAATACCGTTCCGTTTTTATGTTTCAACAGTGGTGGTAAAAGTAAAGTGCTTTTAAAATTTACATTACGGTAACCGTCCTTTATCGGTCTAAATTACATGATACGTTTTGTTTACTAGATAGTTTTAGATATACTATAATAAATATATACTCATAATTCTAATAGTAATCATTACAGTAACTAATTTATGCGTAGCAATTGATTTCGTGTAATGAAACTTGGGGTCACCAGCTGTACGTTCCGAGTTAGGGAAATAATCGATGTGAGCGTGCTTAAACCCGTACCGAATTAGCGTGAGCGCGATAACGATGTCCCGTGAATCGTCATAGATGACGTCATGACATGTGCCATCTTGCGATAACGCCGACCATGCCTTCTAATAATATCACCGTGAGCGCTGTCAAAAATTACAGTTGTGTGTGTGTGGATGTGTCTGGCTGTGTCAGTGTGTGTTTTGTTTTGATTTGCATCCTTCTTTAAATTAAACTAACGTGGCATTTTCGAAATTGTGCTTCTGGCTGACAGTCGCCACCTAACCTAAGAAGAAGAAATGTGGTGTCTATACAAAGAAATACTGTAATAATATCGTTTTTACATTGAGTAAGCACTGTGAGCGCATTCACGAGTGTTCCGAATTGTTGACAGCTCTCAGCTGTCATAATCGTAATATCTAAAACGGAACGCATGTGAGATGATGTGAGCGCTGTGAGCGATTATAGCTAATTCGGAAAGCGGGGCAGGTTATCTGCGCATAGGCAGTGATGCCAACTTAGCAACTTTATAGCTAGATCTAGCTATTATTTAGTGACAGACAGCTACAATTTAATAAAACTTGTAGCTAAAATTTTTAGCTACTTTTTCTAGCAACTTTTCATTTCATCATGAGACGTGAGTCTATCGAAATTAGTTGAGTAGCGTGTCGAGTAGAAAGAAAAAAATCTATGGTTATAGATGCTATGGTAAGTACAGGTCGACGCTGGCCGGGAATTCCCCGTTTCCAAAATAGTACGCGCTATTCGTATTTTACCTTGTGTTTTGTTTTATCCATATAAAACTAATTTAATTTTATTTGAAAATGGATTTACTTTAAAAAAAATTACTCTGTTCTCAATCCTCTGCGTTAGAAACTCCCTCAGGAAAAGTGGTAAATACTGCTATAACTGCGTTTTGCCTAAAGACGTACTCTATAAAATGGGCACCGTTGAAAAATATTCGAAATCAATGAAAGATACTGAACCCCAGCCATCGACATCTTCTTCTTTAATTGATTAATTTTTTTTTATTCAATTGCGTACACAAGACTTAATTGAACTTCTTGTTGGAATTAATGAAAATAAAAATGATTAACAGAAATTGTCATTTTATTGTAACCTACTTATCTACTGAACATTTAGCAACTTCTAGCAACTTCTTAGGGTAAAAAAAACTGGAAATCTAGCAACATTTTGAAAATGTCTAGCTACTGGGTAAAGCTAGCAGTTGGTAACACTGCGCATAGGATGAAAGAAAATATGATCTCTTTGGTGGACTGTGTGTGGAGGTGAGACGGCAAAATAGGCGTACCCCCTGAGATCCCCAAAACAAAACAAAAGTCATAGTTCCGAGGCGGGGCCTGTAGGCGGAGCATCTGTCTAAGCATGGCATTGATTTTCACGCATACACCAAGACCGTCTTTACCCGGGGGTGCAAGGGGTGCGTGGCACCTAGCGGCAGGGTCCTATTGGGCGCAAGCCAATGTCATCACTGATCACTCATTATAACCGCTATGCTCCAGCGCTGTAACCGCACGTCACCGCCTCGAAAAAATCCCACGCTTGCCGTTAATGCACCGTCAGCAAGAATGCTTGTCGTTGCTGGCACGCCATCGGTGAGGTGACAGCATGTTGTTCACGCACCGCTTACTAGTTGGCAGCTGACTAGGTGTGACAGTCTGCCTACTATTCTGAATTGTCATCGTAAAATTTACTTTAATGCACATTACTCAAATTATTTTTGCTCTAACGGTGCGGTGCTCTTATAATGAGTGATAATCTTTACAGCCGAGCACCGCATCGAATTGAAGACAGTGTCTTGACGTCAATGCGCCGTCAGCAAGCCGACCGCTAGCTGCTGGCACGCCACCGGTCAGGTGGCAGTTTGTTGTTCACGCGCCGCTTACTAGTTGGTAGCTCACAGTTAGTTTCAGTTTGCAGACCATTTGCGAACATTGTGTGTCAGTGAGTGATCTCGTTTGAGAAGCACACTTTACGCGAACTGGCACTCATAACTATTGCCTATTAATTCTATGGCTAGGCTATTGCACTCGATGGAGAAGATTCCTCGAGGCCTCCCACAAGGTGGTCCGACGACCTTGTGAAGTCCGCAGGAACCCGTTGAATGCGAGAAGCACAGAACCGGTAGAAGTGGAGGTGCTTGGGGGAGGCCTATGTCCAGCAGTGGACGTCTTTCGCCTGAAATGATGATGAATGGAAAATAATTCAAATAGCAGTAGATTATTAAGCCTTTTCAAATCGTTCAATTTATCTGTTTTTACAGAACCGACTAGAGTAACTTCAACTTCTGCTACTTGTATCGATAATGCCTTTTGCGAATTTGGTTATTTAGATAAAGCGATCGTAAATTATCTGCCGTTTGAACATAGAATCGATATCGATTCTATTTTTATTCTGCACAAAAGAGCCATCAGAACCGTACCTATATAATCTCCGCAGGCGCAATTCTCTAAGGCGAACTGTTTAAGGAAATTAACATCATGACGGTGCCTTGTCAATATATCTACGAAAACATCATGTATAGTAAGTTTCAGACTGGCTAAAGTAGTCTCATCTTTTATGCGGTAGGTACCGTTTAAAATATTATAATAAAATACCTCCCCACATTCTTCAACTGAAATCGACAAAATTCAAGTCTTGTATAAAACGCACACTATGCAGGCAGGCTTAAGAGATTACATCGCTGATAAAAATGCCTGGCTCAATGCTGGTCCTGCTCCACAACCAATTGATTAACACTTGAAAATACTGTTTTGTATAAACTAGGGATGCCGCGATACGCCTTTTTGACGATACGATACCGATACCGATACTCTTATAAAAATATCGGCGATACCGATACCGATACGCTTACTGAATTCAAAAAGGAAGGTAGATTAAATAAAACACAATTAATCAATAGTTTTAGTAATCAAAATTAACATTTATAAGATTTTTATGGAATTATCAATTGTCGAAATTTCAAAGTGATTCCATATAGGTACCTAGCACTTTTGTGTTTTGAAGTTAATATGACTACTATTTATTTTATTTGACTCAAACGACTAGTTATAAATGACATACAATACACAAACAATTACGATATGTAATTACTACGCGCAACAACATTCAACCTAACGAAATGGGATAGATGTGCGAGTGCGAGGCCAAAGCGGGCGGGCGAAACAAAACACTGAATAAAGCGCGGGGTTTCCCCGAGCAAACTTAGTTCATGCCTCGTTTGCAACAAAATAAACGGGACAACACACGCGTTTACATTACATTTTTAAAGCGCGAAATTTGAAAAGTATCGTTGAATCGGCCATAAAAATATCGCCGATACCGATATATCGGCAAACCTGAAGTATCGCCGATATATCGGCATCGGTATCGGATGCATCCCTAGTATAAACTCAATTTCCTTTGTATTGTACCTATAATTGCATAGCACAGATGTGAGTTCTATATTATGTACTATAGAGCTACCATTCACCGGGAAATATTATCTTCCATTGACTTGAATGTGCCCTGGCAGCTGATAGTACGTCGATGCTCACACAAATGTCTCGCTGACGGTGGCGTGTGTTGGATCATTTAGCTCCCTTTCAAATGGTTGAGCTGCAGTGCGATTCTGTAACCATCTCACCGTGAACACTTAGGTGAAGTGAGCGTGGAGTGAGCTGTCAAAAGTATCAATTCCTAGCAAAAATAAACTCACTTCACCTAAGTTTTCGCGGTGAGATTTTTACAGAATCGACCGGCAGAATGGTGCTGATCTTATGCGTCATGTTCAGTTAGGGCTGGTCATCACTTATTAGCTGCCTCGCCTTATTTTTAATTATTTTAAGTTTTTCGATTGTTGTTTTGTTACTATTTGCTGTAGGTACCTACTCTAGACGCTTTTAACGCGAACGTCTTTTTACATCGTTCTCAAATTATAATTATGAATTCAATATTACTGATGTAACTAATATCTTTGAAAAAATATAATTTAAAGTGTCCATGGGGTTTCTTGCCCTTTCTTCTCCATCGGCACAGACCTACACTTTGGAATGGGCAACTATAGCTCCATATTTTCTGACTGACCAACTTCTTGACAATCCAAAAGTGCCTGTACCTAAATGATTTAATTGAAATAAATGCTTTGAGATTGAGTTTGACAAGAGAAGGTAACATAACAAAAGCGTGTTAACTAACTGCGCCCCGAGGTTTTACCCGCATAGATCTCGATCCCGTGATTTCTAATAATATAATTCAATCATGATTCGAAAGACACGTGACGCCATCTATTATCATAATAACGTTATTGTTGTTTTCCTCGGCAACATCACTTTTTTTCGGGATGAAAGGTACCTACCCTATGCCAGTTTCTGTACACCTGACAACGTAGGTAAGTATATGCAAAATTTGAGAATGATCGGCTACTGAACCGATCATCCTGAAATTTGAAACGCCTAAACCACTGGGTTTAGGCGTGAAAAAGTTACAATCAAACAAACTTACTTTCGCATTTACATAATATCTATTAGTTAGGATGGATTAGCCCTAAGCACTACTTGCATTTTAGCCCTCCTCCCATACCGAAGATTTATAACAGACTAATTACTTACCATAATAAATAAACATCAGAAATTATGTAGTCTATGCTATGTAGGTATGTACCTACACGGCTACACATCAAGCTATACATTTCCAGTTTTAGTGGACCTCGCATTGTATAGGTTTTTCGTATCATCATAAGTCAGCTTATACTGGTTATGCATAGCTTGATGTGTAGCCGTGTACATACCTACATAGCATCGACTATTCAATGGTCGGCATAATTCGAAGTAAACAAAGTTCTTTTCCTTCCTTAAGTCAGCAACCCCGGGTCTAGAATGTTTTCGAGGCGGGGCAAAAAATGCAGTCTGCCGCTCCCAACCCGCCAATCCTTTAGGTACAGACGCCAGCACATCAAACTACTACAATTTGTCAAATTTCTTTAATAGATTTTCAACTTTATCCCTAAAGCATAAGGTTTAAAGTTGATTGGGAAAATTTGAGTTTCGGGTAGCATGATGTGCTGGTGTCTGTACTTACATAACCTTTTCCATAAAGCTTTTTTTTATATACCTACCTACATGAACATATCACACGTTTTTTAAAATTAGAATAGGATAGGGCTTAAAATAAATAGTAATATCAACTAGAAAAGAGCTGATAATCTTCAAACGGCTGAACCGATTTTCTTGAATCATAGAAGCACTCTCGATCTAAAACTCGTTACTGACTAAAACCCACCCGTGTTCCTTCCTTAGCCCTTTATGTTCCTGGCCAGCGGTAACCCTTTCGGACAATCCCGCTGAATCTGCCCTACCCTTAGTAGAGTGTAATTTAAGCCCGCAGGCGCGGAGGGGCGAAGCGGCCGCAAGCTGAGGAACAGGTGGTTTTTACCAGACAGCCAGGCCACAGGCCAGCAAGCCGAAGCTGCGGTGGTGAGCGTGAAAACCATCTGCGACAATAAGCTCCCGTGCATGGGACTGCCGGAGCCGTGACAGTGACAGAAACCATGCCTGCTGCGAGTTCGCTTCCTTGCATGCTGCATGCTTGCTGCTTGCATGGCGTATGCTTGTTTGCATACTGCACGCTTGCTGCATGCAAACTGCACGCTTGCTGCATGCATGGTGTACGCTTGTTTGCATGCTTCTTACAGGGAAATAAAAACCACAATGTTCACAATCAACTGTTTTATTGAGTGATAATATTATGATAGATCATGAGTCTTTCAATTATTAAGGATATGAAATGTAGGTATGCCAAAAGATGAATCTAACTGTAAACTTTCTGAGATATGATAGTTCTACTTTTTAATTGTTATGGCTATGAAATTTATGCCTAAAGATGATTGATAATGAGTGTCCGTCAATAGATTTCCTACGAAATGAAGTTTATGCTATCCGCTGCTACTCAAATAGTTATTTATGATACTAGTGCGGTAAGTTGGTTTTTACAAACGAGTAGACGAATGTAAGC
Organism: Luperina nickerlii; assembly: GCA_963855955.1. Classification (NCBI taxonomy): domain Eukaryota; kingdom Metazoa; phylum Arthropoda; class Insecta; order Lepidoptera; family Noctuidae; genus Luperina; species Luperina nickerlii. The sequence continues at coordinate 10,434,387 of OY979662.1, forward strand.
CCGAGACGAAGTCGAGGGCTTACCATAGTCACGAGTTTGTAAATACCAATTTCTGCACGTGTGTCATACAATGTTTTTCAACACATTTGCGAGAAAACAGTACAGTATGTAATTAAACAAACTTTTTCATTTGACTATTTTTAATCGCAAATAAGAAAATAAACAGATAGGTCACTACTCTTGGAAATTAATAGTAAAAATTGAACAATTATTGAAATTCAGTGAAATTTGCTGCTTTGGAAGCTTAACTGACTGACTGACATTATTAATTTCACACTTAGTATGTTGAACTCATATTATTATTTTGTTTATTTAACAGTGGGAAAGTCGCAGCAATTTTTGAAGTTTCTAATATGAAAATGGCGTACATTTGCAAATGGCGCCACATGCACGTGGTGAAAATTAGAACTACATCTTTCGTCTCATTTACTCTTTATTATTAAAGTGAGACAACGTATTGAGCAAAAGCGCTTCCAAGGAGGTTCGATCAGTCAGGTTGTTTATTCTCATAATGTAAAACTCTTTGGTGGAATTCTTATATTTTTTTATGGAAATTTAAAAAAAACCGTAAAGAAAACGCACGGTGCTATACAACGGAACGTGCGGTAAAATAGGTACTTAGGTGAGAGTACCTATTTTACCGCATGTTCCGTTGTATGGTGCGTAATTTTTAATTTTCGAACAATGTATACAGGCTTTGTAAATGCATTTTTCGAGCAAATGTGTTGAAAATAATATTATGACATAAAAAGTTCTGCTTTAAAGGGTGGACCCGTAATTTAATAAACGAGAATTATAATTTAATTAATTCCATTTGTATAATTCGAGAATTATAATTGCATAGCGTGTGATTGACACACTTTATTTCTTGATTATTCAATTTTATCCGAATCAAGATATATTCTGTGATATGAATAGTAAAAGAATTTTGTGTGCCATAGGCACAATTTGACACATATTCTTGGCATAATCAGTAACTTCACACTATTGATATTTTAGTTGTGGTCGGGTCAGGAACCGTGATCTCCAGCCCGACCACAATCGTACTCTTATTACTCAAAAAGTACAAGGCACAAATTCCTGGGATAAGTGGCACAATAAAACACAATAAATAACCATTTTGTGCCATAGTAAAATCTCCGTTCCATGTCGTGGTCGGGTCAGGAATCACAACACGAATAAACGTGTATTCCTCCGCTGCCGCTTGTACCTATACCGTGCTATATAACAAATACACATCTGTAACAAGAACAACTGGATCGAGTTTCAATAATGTAAACAGGGCGCCATAACGCGCCTAAATTGGTGACAACTGTGCATGACACACACATCCCCGCAAAACCACCCCACTGCATAAGAAGGCCAGCTATCCACACGCCCAGCATAAATTGTGGTCCCACACCCAGGTCAGGTCGCCCTGTGGAGCAGCTGGGAAGCGCCCAGTGTCTCCTGCCCTTCAGCTCCTGCCGACTCAGAACTTGTCCCAATTAATCTGTCATTAAAGATCAGTCTTGATGTTGAGGGAGACCTAACCCCGGAACTAGAGAGGATTTGGTTCCTCCGAATAGCAGTCGGCATCATGGGTGCCTTGACTCACGGACTCAAAATAAGCAGTGCTGTGGTGGCCCAATTGGGGTCGGAGTTAGAGAAGTATATGACTAGACAAGCTCGATATCTAGGTCCCACAGCATTTGGAACCCAGAACAGGGTGAAAGTGAATTCAACCTATAATGCTTTCATATGTTTTGGGACAATACCACCCCAAACGAGACGGTACTGGAGGAAAATGTCAGAACACTACATCTTGACCGGGAATGGAAACGTATATGCATTCCTGATATTAGATGCTACGATGACTATAAGAAACTTTGATTTGGGATTGAGGAATGAGGCACTCCTCCAGGGCTACCATCAATTTAGAGTGCGCCGGGAATTTACACTTGCGGCGTATGCGCTAAAGCTCCTGCGTGGAGTAGCTCATAACCCGGGTGTGCTGCGTCACCTGAAGCTGTGCGTCCGCCACTGCTGGCCGTGCCTGCTGCCAAAACCAACCTGCTGTCGAAAACACCTCTCATCCGCGCAATAGGTGTACTAAATGAAGTCCATGAGAGAATTGACATATTTTCGTGCAATTTGAGTGAATTCGCAAGAGTTTTGTTGAATTATGTTAGTTATATTTAAGTATTAACCCTTAACCAGGCTATGGATTGAGCATTTCCCACATACATTTTTAAGTGTTTTTACCAGGTTTTGGTAAAGAATCTACCACAATCTGTCAAAAACGCTAACATAGAAATAGTACCTACTTATGTTAACAAAAAAAAAATGTGGAACGGAACGCAAATGTCACTTTTGCAGCCATTTTATCTGTGGTCGGCCGCTAAACGAACATTTTTGTGACAAGTGTACCGTATTTTTAATCATTATGGAGAATCGGAGAAACTTAAGTCGTACAATTTTTTGATATGTTGTAGAATTTGAGTTTTTCTAGAGATTTGTGCATAAATTATAAGTAAAAACTTCAAAAATATCATGATATAACGAAATAAAACATGTGGGGAACCATAAGCCTTAAGCCTGTGAATGCCTAATTATTGTGGGAGTTATTATATCTATTGCCCGGTGAATTAGAATCTTTATTTTATACTAGGTTTTTGCCACAGGTTTTATTTAGGATTTACTCCTAGTCGTTTATCGATATAAATTGTGGGTAGTGTAAACTTTTGTCGTCATTATTTGTCAGTCTACTTTAGTGTATTTTTTGTTGTTTTTATTTTATATATAGATAAAAAGTCGTCGTCTAGACAGGCAATGGGATTATGTTTTCCCACATGTTTTTTTTCAGGTTTTCAGCTTATTTTCTAAATATAATTGATAAAATCTCATACCAAATTTTATTACTCATCTAAATCTACGAAAAAAACATTATTACTGCAGGATTTGTCCGAGGCCTGGTAAAGGGTTAATATTGTGTGTTGGATTGTTATGTATTGTGTAAAGTGCTTTGTATTTTTAAAGTTTAGATTTTTTTATTTTAAGTATTAGCTGTAAGTAGATATTTCATTGTATTTTTGGTAGGTATGTGTTTGCAAACCGCTATTGTATTGGGGTCATCCTGTCAAGATAGTGTGTGTTTAATAAATAAATAAATTTCTGACCATGGGCTCTTTTTCTGCTCTAAACCCGAGGAGGGTTTAGAGCGTAATACCAGGACCTCTTGAAAGCAACCCCTCCACCACCTTCCGCCTACTCATGATAGGACAGAGAAGCCCAAGGTTGTAACACCCGCAACAGAAGGGAAGCTAAGGCTAAGAACTCACGGAGCGATTTTCGCCCGCGTCCGCTGCGGTTGCGGGCCCGCAGCTTCTGTAGAATGCAAATATTTATATAAAAAATTAAAGCACATTTCACGACGCGTTTTACGCCCGCGGTGTACGCGGTTGTATGCGGCTCCCGCTGTACCGGCGGGCAACTAGTAGAATCGCGCGGGCCGCGGTTACCCGCAGCCTCGGCGGGTGGCGCCCGCGCGCTTTGCGATCGGTTGGCGGGCGACCGCGGAGGGCCGGCGGGCGGCGCGGCGGGACCTCAACTGATCGTTAAGGCTCCTGCAAACAGGCGCGACGCGCGACGCGAATCGCGTGCGACACAAAGGCACCGCTCGTTGCGCGACTTGCGGTGCCTTTGCGTCGCGTGTCGCGTCGCGCCTGTGTGTACGAGCCTTTAACCGCCCGTCTTGCAATCTTGCGATCATCGCCCGCCACGTTTGCGGGCGATGATCGCAACCGCGGTGGCCGCGTAACCGCGCGAATAACCGGTCTCGTGAGTTTTGAAATAAAACCGCAGATCCACGACCGCGGCGGTTGCGGGCGAAAATCGCTCCGTGAGTTCTTAGCCTAACAGAGCTCTGGCAAGACATCAGAGACAAACTTCGCAAGATGTCAGAGGTACAGGGAGGGAAAAACAAGCAGGGGTCATGGGGTATGCCAGAGTCAACACTGTTCCTCTGTCAAACCCCTCACCATCGTGGAGGATATGATGGCTCCACGCTCAAAAATCCCAATACCTAATTAGAATTTCTGGATTTAGAAAAATTAATACACGACCGAGTATACATTTCCTCGGGAAAACCTATCAACAATACAACTCCCTGAGGGCAGAAGAGTGATATGAGGCAACCCCTACCAATCATAATTTGCTTTACCTTTCTGAGAGTCACCCTAGGGTCACCTGTACAGGCCACCCCGCCTCGAAACGACCAGAGGTGGGAACTTACCTTAGAGAATAGCATTCCCCTCCTAAACTTTCATCATCTGCCACTGGAAATAGAAGATAGGGCGGAGTTTCTCATAAATATTAGTTCCCGTCTTTGTCAGTTGAAAAAATTGTTCTCCCTCCCTCTATATTGTTGTCCCATATTGAAGAAGAAGGACGATGGTTTGTTCCATAATCTCAACGAACAAGAGCAATACCTATTCAGTGTGGGGCTGGGACTAAACCTCCTGGGTGCTTCATGTAGAAGGATTAATCATATTCTACAGAAATGTCGTCAAAAAATGAAAATCAAAATATTTTATTTCACATAAACCTACATGGGCACTTATGAAACGTTAGAAGCTAGGTGCACAGTTTCAATTGGTCGTTTCCTATGGAGAAGAACCGGAAAGAAACTCCACGGTTACTCTTTTTAAAAATAATTGGCTTTTACAATGTTTTCAAATTACAGTAGGTATGGGAGGACATCGTAAGCCTGTCAACAAGTACCAGGTACTTGATAAAATAAAAAGTGGTCTACAGATCTAGTCTACAAGGCCTACAATATACAAAGTCCTCACATTTACAAAATAAGAATCTATCAAATGGATAAATAAAATATTAAAACCAAGGGATATGATTGTCATTATAACCACTAATAAAGAGGTGAAAAATTAGAAATGTCTGTATATAATGTCAATAATAAAAAGATTATGTCAAAGAAGGATGTAAAAAATAAATATCCTAATTTGAGAGCAGTTAATAGACATTTACATAGTTATGTAGCCAGGGAAGCCGCATGTGCAGAAGGAATTATTGCCAAACTACCTTGTCTTCAACGTAGTCTTTAATCTTATAATATGCTTGTTTGATGACGGTTTTGAATTTTCCATTGCTAAGTTAAAAACGGATGCTGTTTACAAGAAATGACTTGCTAGTTTTAGTTAATCTAAATTTAGGTATTACAATTTCATTTTTACTACGTGTATTTATATTATGGTCGTAACCCCCTGGAACAGAAATCTGTCAATTCCTTCACTACTACAGCTCCCTTCACCAATCTGCCCTCTGTAAAAGAGGATGCGTGCATTGTGGGTCTCCTTGCTTGGCCTCCTATGCTGTTCACCTTCCCATGGGGTGGTAGCCTACGAGGACGAGATGAGGATCAGAAACTCGGCCCGAGTGGAGATCACCTGGTGGAGAGCCTGCGGGAAATATGAAAGTGCACCAGAGATGGAGGTTGAAAGAAGTCACGTATCCCATTCATCTCGATCACTTGTTTCATACCATCCCTGAAAATTCCTCTCGGAGAGAGTACCGTATGACCAAGGCCCAATGTGAAAAAGTCCTTAGTCTAGTACTGGACTCCCAAACGTGGAGCAAGGCACTTCCACTGGTACTCCTTGGCATGAGAACTGCCCTTAAAGAGGACCTGAACACCTCGTCCGCTGAGCTAGTCTATGGAGAACCTCTTCGACTTCCTGGAGAACTTATTATGCCAGCAGAAGAACCGAGGAGCCCAAACGATATCACAGATTTCGTCACGGAGTTAAGGATCCGGATGGAAATTTTACGTCCAATACCAGCCTCACGACACGCTCGACCGTTAACCTTCGTGTTCAATGATTTGGCGACGTCGACCCATGTCTTACTCCGCGACGACACTGTTCGACGGCCTCTGCAACCTCCATACACTGGGCCATACCGTATCCTGAGGAGAAGGGACAAAACCCTTACCTTAGAGATGAACGGAAGAGAGGCTACGGTCAGCGTAGACGCGTGTTAAGCCAGCATACCTGGACTCTGAACAAATTTCGTCACCACGTTTCAGTTCGCGTTCCAGATTCTCCTTCCACACACCCAACTCCCTCCACGCCAACTACTCCAGTCCCTTCAGGCACTGTCACCACCAGAGCTGGCAGACGGGTGAAATATAAAGACATTCTAGATCTATAGCTTTTATCCTATGTTGTTTTATTTTATATTATCTGTGTGTATACCTGTATTTCTTCGTAGGGGGTGGTGTGGCGAACCAAAATAATTGTCTATGGTTCCCACTATTACATATAAAGACAACACTCGGTGATCTAGAGATTATGTCTATGACACAGGAATTAACTAGTAACTTAGTCACCAGGGCAGTTGCCCGCCAGATACAACAACCGTCTGGTCGGAGGATCCTCCCTTTCTATAGAGTATGAGTGAACTTTACACCCTGTTCCTCATACCTCTATAATACATTCAAGTAGAATCGGACCGAATTTCGTTTTGAATTTCAGGCGAAACATTAATTTTAGACCAATTTCGTTTTCGGTCGAAAATAATTATTTAAAAAAATTGAAGAAATTTAATTGCCGGAAAATGTTGTAAGTACTTTAAATTCATTTATTCGGAGAATATCCATAGTCACCACAAATAAAAGTACAAAAATGCTAAAAAAATGCTTTTTCTTGTATAAAAAATATCATATTGTTTGAATAATATCTAACAATTATGTCTTTGAGAAAAGTACAAAGTTTCGTGTCGTTTGAGAGGAAAGCTCTGAGGTAGCCCGCGAAATTCAAATTACCTTACGTTTGTATGTCTTTAAAGAATTATAGTACCTACATAATTATGTATTTAAAGAATTATAATCATTAAAGTCATCAACACTGCTCTCTAAGACCAAGTAATCCTACTGAATTACTATTTCATGAAATCTTAACATTTGAGGATTATACTAACTTGACAATTTGTATTACTGATTCTAATGATCATAATTCTGTAAATACCTACATATTTGTAACAGTCGCGAATCATATTTTAATCAACGTACAACTTAATACTAACCAGCAAATAGTAAAAAATGTAAAAAGTATTGAATTTCGCGGGCTACCCTGGCACTTTCGCCGGTTATATTATTAAAAGACTAGCCTTTGCCCGCGGCTTCGCCCGCGTGGATGTCGGACAATATTCCTCGGGAATGTACGACCGGAATTGAAGGCACCCTACGTGTTGATCTAGGTTATAAACTATCTCTGTGTCAAATTTATCTAAATTCGTTCAGCCGTTTTTGCGCCAATCCGGAACATACCGCCAGACAAACGGACAACAATTTTTGGTTACTATTTTATTATCTATGTATACATAGATGTATGAACGAGTAAACGTATTCAATCTATATCTATACTAATATTATAAAGAGGTAAAGTTTGTAAGTTTGTATGTTTGTAAGTTTGTATGTAGGGGGTAATCTCTGGAACTACTGCATGTCGATTCTGTAAAAATCTCACCGTGAATACTTGCGTGGAGTGAGCTGTCAGTGTCATCCCACTGATGCTAGGGATTGACCATGCAAACATTTACAATCATAAAAGAGATTTTAATAATATTTTTTAATGCTAATCCTATTGATATTTTTATATAATTCAAAGCTAGTATTTTAGTGGTCAAAACATTCGCCAGCGCCTAACGCGCTTGCGCGGCGTGAAATATGGCTCATTCCGAATTAAGTCATCATCGCTCACATGAATAATTTGCTTTCCGATTTAGATAAATCACCACTATGGCAGCTGAGAGTCAGTAATATACCTATTCACTTGAATAGTTACTCATGGTTGGATTATAGTATTTATTTGTGTATACACCACGAATTTCCTCTTCTTTGGTAAGGTGGCGACTGTAGTCAGAAGCACAATTTCGAAAATGCCACGTTAGTTTAAAGATCGGTGATAATTATTAATTTAGGGCATGGTCGGTAGTCGGCGTTATCGCAAGATGGCACATGCCATGACTTCATATATGTCGATTCACGGGACATCGTTATCGCGTTCACGTTAATTCAGAAAAGGGCCCTAATTCACTATGACCACTTAATGATTCATTACTTCGAAACCACGTCAATTCCTTAATAACCTAATCACTACATCTGCTATTAACGTATTCTCTATGACACAATGACCGAAACCGGTTTGAACTGTCAAAATACCACGCTTGACAACCGTACGGCGTGGTAAGATTATGCGGGGAATAATAGATAAATACCATACAGCAGAATTGGGGTCAAGGTGTAAGCACGCTGTAGTCGATTACAGTGCAATTCGGAATGTACCATATATCACTCCACTCGAATCTCGTAACCATGGCAACACCACCTCGGCGTCAACACCTCCACCAGCCGCGTTTTGATTGGCGAATACCTCGTCTTTTTCTACTTTAGAGTTACACATTTTGAAAATCGCTCAACGAAAACTTTGCTTAATCTGCCCCTTGGCAGACTCTAAGGCAGGGTCGCCATGAAATGTTGGGGGTTCAAGGGTCGTTAGAATTAGACAACCAGCTTGATAGAATGTACTTTAATGAATATCTAGTGAATTTATGTTACAATGCGCATTGATGTAAACTGCTTACTTATATTCTAAAGGAGTGTAGGTACTTACTACGTTATGCACTATTAGGGACCATACATACACTTCAGGGTTGACACCAACCACTTCTTCATTTAAGGGTTACTAGAGGTGCAGTGCAAACACGGGCGCGCGATGAGCGATAAAATATTTGCACTTATTTGACGTTGGTATTGCATTTTCCTAATGTTCTTATACATGACGCCTTACAAGTTAAATATGTAAAAACAAATCTCTAATGTGATAATGAGTGACTAACGCGCAAGCGCGGCGTGATCTTATCACTTCACCTTCACTCCACCCGATTCACGACATTAAATGTCGTGAATCGGGTGAAGTGAAGGTGAAGTGATCACGCAATCTCTAATGTGATAATGAGTGACTAACGCGCAAGCGCGGCGTGATCTTATCACTTCACCTTCACTTCACCCGATTTACGACATTTAGTGTCGTGAATCGGGTGGAGTGATCACGCCACACAAACTACGTGGGATTACATTCTATGGTCCATCAGCTAGGCATCCGTTAGCACTCGATGACTTGACACACTCGGTTATCTCTTCTAATTCAATAGATTTGGGTTAATAACAACGCTGAACATCGTCGCAGTCTTTACTAGACTCGATCTACAATTGCTCATAATAACCAAACAATGTCGATGCGTATTTTCATCAGTCTAGCTGTCATAAACGTGAATGTTTTAATTTTATTTACTGTTCGTGCGTGACGCGCTCGCGCCTCAGTCTATATAAGAACTTACTAGACTAGGGAAAAAATAAAAAAAAACAGGATTGAGATTCTGACTGCGCTTCTGTTTTGCTATTTTATTGTAAGTAAAACCCCACAAAATATTAATGTTTTGACCACTAAAATATTATTAAAATCTCGATTATGATTGTAAATGTATGCTTGGTCAATCCCTAGTATCTGGTAAGATGACACTGCCAGTTCACTCCACGCTCACTTCACCTAAGTTTTCACGGTGAGATGGTTACAGAATCGCACTGCTGGTTCGAATTGAAAAAATCTTTTTGTGTTGGATAGTCCATTTATTGAGGAAGGCTATAGGCTATATAACATTACGCTACGACCAAAAGGAGCGGAGCATCAATGAAAAATGTTGCAAAAATGGGAATAATTATTTCTTTTTGAGAGCTTCCGTTGCGTACGCTGCGTAAACGGTTAAAGTTACGTAAAAATCATGTATGACGCAATTGTTCGCCTTTAAAAGTTCAAAAAAAAAGTCCGCGACAGTATATGTTTATCTGTCAAGGTTGACTAACTATAACCTTTTTTATGGTAATCAAATTTGTTCTAAAATAATGCATTATTTGCGAAGGTGTTTTTATAAACATGATATTGATCCTTATCCAAATAAATACGTTATTCAGCACAAGTATTTAGTTTTGAACAAAATTGCCCTTGACAGCATTTGATTTTAATGAATATTTTAGGAGATATCATAGTTTTAAAATAACTCCGCAAGGCGGCCGGCAGCTCTGCGAGGTACTATACCGCGTGGCCCAGCCGGGTGGCCGGCTAGGCTACCTAATACGAAACTGTTGTGCTCAGTAAACTGCTTTTTTCTATTTTAAAAAAGTAATTTTTCGACATAATACTTACGTTTGGATGATTATTATATAAACAACAAAATGTTAATCCTTATCAAAATAAATTATTTTATGTTCACAATGGCATTATAGTAATAGTAATATATAATTACTAGCTTCTGCCCGCGACTTCGTCCGCGTGAATTTTCTTGTTACTCCGACCCACCCCGTCGCATCGCATCGCCTGCCCGCGCTATTACTTCGTTTTTGCTTAGCGTTCTTTCTGACTTTTTTTCTTTTTGCTCGCCTCCTAAAGGTCATAGCGTGATGTTAAAGCCTATAGCCTTCCTCAAGAATTGGGCTATCAAATGCAAAAAGAATTTTTCAAATCCGACTGGTAGTTCCAGAGATTAGATAATTATAATTATATATTACTATTACTATAATGCCATTGTGAATTATATATTACTATTACTATAAGGCTACCTAATACGAAACTGTTGTGCTCAGTAACAACAGTTTCGTATTAGGTAGCCTAGCCGGCCACCCGGCTGGGCCACGCGGTATAGTACCTCGCAGAGCTGCCGGCCGCCTTGCGGAGTTATTTTAAAACTATGATATCTCCTAAAATATTCATTAAAATCAAATGCTGTCAAGGGCAATTTTGTTCAAAACTAAATACTTGTGCTGAATAACGTATTTATTTGGATAAGGATCAATATCATGTTTATAAAAACACCTTCGCAAATAATGCATTATTTTAGAACAAATTTGATTACCATAAAAAAGGTTATAGTTAGTCAACCTTGACAGATAAACATATACTGTCGCGGACTTTTTTTTTGAACTTTTAAAGGCGAACAATTGCGTCATACATGATTTTTACGTAACTTTAACCGTTTACGCAGCGTACGCAACGGAAGCTCTCAAAAAGAAATAATTATTCCCATTTTTGCAACATTTTTCATTGATGCTCCGCTCCTTTTGGTCGTAGCGTAATGTTATATAGCCTATAGCCTTCCTCAATAAATGGACTATCCAACACAAAAAGATTTTTTCAATTCGAACCAGTAGTTCCAGAGATTACCCCCTACATACAAACTTACAAACATACAAACTTACAAACTTTACCTCTTTATAATATTAGTATAGATTGACACTGCATTTATTTTACTCTGTACAAAAGTTTAGTTTTTCAGGCGAAAGTGCTCTTTAACGTATTCGGCCGAAAAAAAATTGGTCGGGCTCTATCTACATACAAGTTAATAATTAGGTAGGGGAGACCAGGGATGAAAGTAACGCGGGTTGAAAGTAACAAATGACCTTACGAGTGAACGAATCGACTTGTATAATCCTGTCCGCCATGTTAGTGTAGCTATTTCACCTCCCCTCCCGCCTCAGTGGCGTCTGGACGGCTGCGACGACCGGTTGTGTGTGTAATTCGTAGGTGCCAGAAATTTACGTCAAAAGTAAGTTTTTGATGTTTTTATTATTCTTTTGTATTTCTTTTATTAAATGTATATGTTTTAGTCTTGATCGCTAATATTGTTGGTTGATTATCAACAACAACAATATTTCATTATCAAAAGTTGAAGTTCTTGATCGGTATTCTCAGTAAAAAATTATATTTGTCAGATTGTGGGAATTTTGGAATAAGGGGTAAAAGTAACATGTCGTTACTTTCATCCCTTATAACATCTGATACTTGTCGTATCAATTTTGTGTAATTATAGTGTTTAATTTGTGAATAATATTTGCTATATTTATTTCAGAATGCCTAACGTACACAAGAGAACCACCGATAGAGGCTTAGCCACCCCAGAGATGTTAGAACTAGCGGCTGAAGAAGTTCTACTTCGAAATGTGCCATACAGAGAAGCTGCTGCTTCTAAATAAAGACTGTCAAATGTTCTTGTAACATGTAGCATGTACCTACTAGTAGAAAAGTTAAGTGTGTGTAAGTTGATTGAAAAAAGATAAACATAAAGACTGACAAATAAATATTCTCGTACCTTGTAGCATGTACATGTACTAGTAGAAAAGTTATGTTTGTTTAAATTGGTTGAAAAAAGATAATTTCATATGTTTCTTTTGTCGAATTAAAACAAAAACTGTCAAATGTTCCTGTATTTTGTAGCGTGTACCAGTAGGAAAGTTATGTTTGTTTAAGCCGTTGTCTTATTAATTATTTTATCATGTTTATTGTTTATTGGATTAAGTAGTTTAAGCACTTAAGTGTTTTGTTTTGTCCAAGAGAAAGACAAGTTTTATGTTTATATCTACTATGCAGAGATTTTTATTATTTAAAGTGAAAAAGAGGTTTGATTTGTTTACCAAGTTTAACAAAAAATTGTTCTTAAATTTAAATAAGGCCTGCTTATAAATAAATGTTTCATAAATCACGTTTATTTCCTATGTTACAACCATCCCTCTTGCTTGTTACATCTATCCCTGCGGTAGGGATGAATGTAACAAACCTCCGACTCTTAATTAATTTGGTTTTAATCGAAAACCACAATCTTTTTAACAAAACTTTTTACGTCAAATTATGAAGTAAGGATATGTCCGCCTTCAAGAATTGTATTATTTTACCCAACCAAAAACACACCAAAGATATGGACTCAAAACTGAAAATTGTTACGTTCATCCCTGGTCTCCCCTACGCCTTTTTACAATCAACCCACTTAATTTGTCAGTAGCAATTGCTGTCAATTATCGCACAGAGATCTTTATTTATTGCAAATACGCACATTAAAGTGTCTATCTAGGGATCAAGCACGTTTTTGCTAGTTACTAAAAATCTGGTTTTTTAATTATATTTTTATAGTTATTACTATGGATACTTTTTTTGTTAATTTCGTCATTTAAATAGGCATTAGTATAGTAGTTGACAGAATTTTCTGTCAAGTCGTATTCTTAAATAACCCTGCAACGGGTATGAGGCTAAATTAGTAAAACTTTTGCCATACTTCTGAATGTAATCTATACAAAAGAACGTTATTATTGTTTTTTTTTTAAACATTGCCCCACACTAGGAATTTCTCCTGTATTGTGGGTGCGTTTACAAACATTTAAACTCACATACACAAACAGCCAGACCCGGAACAACTACTTGTGTAGGTCATACAAATATTTGTTCCGTGCGGGAATCGAACCCGCGTCACGCAGCGCAGCAGTCAATCGCAAAAACACTGCGCCAAACGTGCCGACGATTATGAAGAGAAAAAGGACCGTGGCAATCTTGGAAACTGGTTCTCGGCAATGTGCTATGGCAATCGCTCTGGGCACTACGCAGAGTGTTATAAATCTATTCCAAAGTCAAATTATAAGACTCTCTGTAGTGTGCAAACACGTTACCGCATCACCGGCAGCATGGCATCTTGCATCTCGCATCACTACACGCAGAGAAGATCGTTACCTACTAATTACTGCTCAACGAAATCGAACAATGACCACGATGATGTTGGTTATGAGGCTTTATAGCTATTCAGAGCTAATCAGTTAATGAGCGATCAAACCATAAGAAATCGCTTGCTTGGAGTTAATCTCCAGTCCAGAAGCCCGCTACGTGTACGAAGTATTGAGCCCTGCAATCGCAGAGCCCGTTTACAATGGGCTCGTGAACACAGAAAATGGGCAGAAAAAGAGTGGCGTTTTGTGTGTTTTTCTGACGAATCTCGCTTTGGTATGAGGCCAGTTACTAGACGTACAAGGTATTTGAACCGGAAGTCAAGAACGTTTGAAATTATGCCCGCAAGTCCATGCATACAGTCGTGGTACAATCACGATGGGCGGGCCGGTATTTCGATCGGCGGACGAACTGATTTGTATCAGAGGCAATCTCAATGCACAGATTTACGCTGAAACGGATGTTGTGATACTGTCATATTTTTGCGGACCCAATTTGGCGCTTCGTTTCTGCTTATGCACGATAATGCACGTCCACACACTGCCAGATTTTTACGTTACGCGATAAAAGCCTTAAATTTTTTTTTATCACATTTTAATGTCAGGATTAACTAAGGTGAAAAATCCAGCATAAGCAGATATCGTGAAGTCTTTATTAGTGCAAAAGCAGAGAGTAATTCGTCGATCGACACATGCGAAAACATTGTATATAATTTTTATATTTAATATCAATAAAAAATATTTTAAGAAGTACCTTGATACCTAGACACTTTTGATGTGTGTAAATGCTATAAAAGTTTTGCTAAACCAACAATATTACATCTATTTACAGGCTTACTGTTTAACCGAGATGGTGCCTGAGGCGCGGTGCGCGTGTTGACGGGCGTCAGCGCGCGAATGACTAAGCTCTCGCGAAATGTCACCTAACCCCGTCAGGTATCATCTTACTTAAGAGGTAGGCCTGTACATAATTACATTACCAGCTTAGTGAGTTTTTATAGAATTGTGTCCCAGTCTTGCAGTTCAAATGATAATTTAAGTTTTTATTTTAAGTACTAGTACACTTAAGCTTACCTGGTCTACAGGATTGTAAAAAATACATATATGTGTATTGTAACACAACAAAATAAAACTACAAAAAAAGGATTTTTAAGTTTTCGTTTGCAGTAAGTATCTTTAAGTACTATTCAGGTTTTTGCTTGGTTAGAGTTTTATTTGGACCTGCTCTCATCATAAGAGGGACGGACTGACTGACTGATGAGGGCTCTGGGGAGTTGTTTACTACTCGTATCAGGACTTTCAGATCAGGGTCAGTGAACACCGAAACGAGACGCGACGTACACTTTTTAAGATAGATATACACATGCGACGATGAGGTGGAGACTATGTAGGTATGAGGATATTTCCAAAGACATGCATGGCTATTATGAGAGTTCTCAGAGTCCGCCAGCTTTCCGTTCGTTCTGCCAGCACAAAAACGCACAAAAATATTAAAAGGAGACCCGACTACGCATCTATCATAAGCAAAAGAAATTACAGAATTCCAACACCTGACAGCACCTCATCGCTAGCGAGACGCTCCCCGGCCTACACTCTCATTAATATGTACGTACAATAAAGTCTGCAAACACTGCGAAATTAAAAATACTACTTCGTTCGGCTGCAAAAAAACTGTAAAGAAAATTTTGCATAACTCCGGCTATGATGATTCGGAACAAATAATATAGACCCTGAACTGCCTCCAAATCAAACGAAGCACAATGGAACAAACACGCACACTTACACACACACACACACACACACACACACACACCCATAGAAATGTAAAAAACAGGAGAAGTGGCAACGGGGCGTGTCTGTGTCCACGCAACATGGGAAATATGGGCCTGTACTAGGCAAATGGCCGTCTCCGCGAACTAGTGCGCTTTCTACCGTGACCGTGATAAAATATAAAAATGCCGAGTTGTTCAGAGGTTTCCTGTAAAAACCGAATTCAAAATGAATACTTCGTATCTCATGAAACCACTTATCATATGTAAGTAAAAGTATTTTACTGTATTTGTCTTTAAAATCATGTAAAACAACAAATCGTAAAATATTTCTTGCTTTACTATGTTATTTTTGTTTTCAAATATCGTAGCGGCTGTACTATTTTTGCAGCAAATACATTGCTCCTTAAACGTTACCTAAGTATTTCGCTAAGTAACTGGACAAGCAATGTAAATTACAAAACGATACATGGGCCTGATCCTGATCGGAGGGTGAGCTACCCATTACTCTCCGCCCGCAGGCCCGCGCCTACGGTGGCCGGGAGTAGTCGCGCGGCTGCCGACGACGAGTCGCTGTGTCTTGCGGCGAGATAGTGATGTGGTTGTGTAGATCCACTAACGTAGGCTATCGACAAAAATGTCGATTGCCCAACAAATATACTGCTAATAAAGTTAATTTTTCAATTTGTCAACCGTTTTAACCCGGTTTATAAAAGACCTGAAAGATGACGTTTAAATCCGAATCCTTGAGAACATGTAAAATAATGTTAATATATTTTATTTACTTCAATTATTTTTTTAGCTACATTTTATTGATTTATAATATAATATGTTCTGGACATATCGTTTTTTATTTATATTTTCATGACCCTAACTTTTTTTCTACTCTTGGGGGGTTGAGAATAAATATGTAATCCACCATCTTGGAGCGACGGCCATATTGAAATTATTACAATATTGAGTATTGCATACTGTATTGTTAACAGAACTAAAGGTGTACGCAAAATTTCAGCTCAATCGTATCAACAAATGGTTTGCAAATTTTGAACGGACAACTTACATACGAACAGTGCAAGCTAAATAAAAGCTTGTAAAATAATAAAAAAAAAAAATTCAAGATATTTTGATTTGAAACACTTTTATTTTGGTCCGTTTCACGATGGACACGTTGCAATAATAACGAGATATATTCTAGAGAAAACTGTAGACTCATGTTTGGCCACACAATACCATGTGAACCTCAAGTGTGCGTCTGTTGTTTTGACCCGTCTCCCGCCACCCACTGTACCATGGGAGTGTTATCAACGAAAAAGTCGGCCTTTAGCAATTCTTAACACCAGTGCCGCCTAGTGCCGCAACGACGTGGGGCGACTTTACACTGCGCTTTATGACCTACGCTGGGGGGTTCTTCAAGCATGATATGTATGATAAGCCCGCATGATATGCGCGCCCCGTTTCGGTGACTGGACCCTAAATATTACGGTAGTTCATAACGTGGAGATTCAAAACATTATGAAATTACTGAGATGGTGTTTCCTTTATGTAATCGTTTTTAAAATAACAAACTTTAAATCCTGACAAAACACCTGAGTCAGCCGTTTTAATCAAAATGTATGGAATATTTTACGAAGCATCGAATAGAATTGTGTAAAATTAATCAATTATTAAATGAAATTATGAACAGCAAGAAACAGATAATATAAACTAAATAACTATGAAATATAGGTACACAGTCAAGAGCTAAAGATTAGGTCCTTCTAGGTTTGGTTCGTCATTGCATTATATACTTCCCCTTAATTCTAGACAGAGAGTTGTGTATTGCTGCAGAACGACTATACACCATGACCATACGGCATACCATACATTATGCAAAAATATCATTTATAAAAATAAGGACCAACACTTAAAATAAAAGATTTCAATACAATTCAGTTTTTAGCGTAAACTTGACGTATACCACTTGACGGACGAGACGGCTAGATATTTAAATTAAGTTAACATTACCCAAGTCACTTTATTGAGCGTAAATAAAAGGAGGAAACCTAAAGAACTCCTTCCTGTAAGCTTATTCATAAAAACCCCTAATACTAACTATTATTAAAATATAACATAAACAAAATGTAAATAGAAAAAAAATAGCTGCTGCTACTCATGCTTATTCATTGATATAGTAAACTTTTCTAAAATTAACCGTGGTAAATAGAATACTAATTTTGAAAATATAGCTACATTTTTATAAGCAAACTGTTTCACAGTATTACTTTGTGCTATATTCATGTAAATCATTTATAAAATAGCACTATCAAATCTATCTAATCACAGAACTCACTTAGTAGCTAATAAATTGTTAGGAATTATTAATACAGCTCATTGAGCCCGACTTGATTTCACCTTATAAGTACCCAATGTTCCGATGAACGAACTTACGACGATCACAATCTTCCTTCGGACATATCCTCCAACATGTAGACCATATCGTTTGGTTGTTCATAGCGAATAACCGAAGAGTAACCTGCAAATAAAAATAACAAGCCATCGTCAATATTCAGTAGTACTCAAAATGATGAAGTCATAGGACATTTAATTAGTGTGTGACAATCAACACGAACAAAACATGTATGAAGTGTTAGATTATTGCAGTCCAAGTTAATTGGCTGTATAAAATTAGATTACTCTTTTAGTAATGTTAAACTAAAATATGTAGCACATAACAAACAAACATATGAACAATCGTAAGACTATGCAATAGAAACAGCCATTGATTTATTATTGAAAAAAAAAAACTTGGGAATGTACTTCCTTCTATCTTTATTGAGAAAATGCTGAATACAGCCCTGAAGAAGCCCGATCGATGACCACCACTCGCGTCTATATTCATTTTCATGTAAATATGAGCAGAAACTAACGAACGATACGATAATAACGACCTTTAAGTATAGACACCCAAAAACGAAGGCAGGTTATAATCAAAATAAACAAATAATGTCAGGTTTCAATAGTATATTTATATAACGTTAAACCATCATAGGGACATAGTGTAAAAATATACAAAAATTCAAGTAATACTCAGGATAGGTATAATATTCTACTCAAAATATATAATACTTTTACTTAAATTACGGCGAGACATCTCCAGTAGTTTCCTATTCAAATAATTTATGTCTAAGTTGACACTGCTGACATACGAGTAGTTTAGGAATGTATACTTAATACGCGTAAGGAAGCAAAGAAAAATGCAATTAAGCTTGCAATTGCAATGCAATTATGCCGCTTCCGCGGCAAATCGCGGCGGAGCGGACGGACCTCCGGCGCGATCTCATGGTGGCATGGAAAGAGCGACTGTCGCAACCCAGCGCAGGGCACGTCGCGACAGTGGCGGTAAGACCCCTCTTTGAGGAGTGGCTAGAGAGTCGTCATGGCGTCCTCACCTACCGCCTGACGCAGGTCCTCATCGGACTCGGATATTTCGGGAGGCACATCATCAGGCGGGAGGAAGCCCCCGGGTGTCACCATTGCGAGGATCGCCCAGAGGACACGGTGGAGGTCTGCCCCGCTTGGGCGAAGCACCGCCATGTCCTCGTAGAGCCGATCGGCAGCGGCGGCGACCTCTCGCGTCCGGCCCTGGTTCAAGCCATGGTCCGGAGCGAGGAGTGGGAGTCAGTTACCTACTTTTGCGAAGCATTCATGCTAGCGAAGGAGGTGGCGGGATGGTCGAGGGACAGAGCCTCACGTCCCAGCCGCCGCGGGAGACGCTCCGGGCGTCGGGAGCCGCGTGACGACTCCCGGCCACCGTAGGAGCGGGCCTGTGGACGGAGAGTAATGGGTAGCTCACCGTCCGATCAGGACCAGGCCCGTGCCAGATGGCGCGTAGGTGTTCCACGCGCGCCTGGACGAGATGTCAGCAATAGTGAAGGGGCCCGTTAAGGCCGAAGCCTGCCGGGTCAGCGGGATTGTCCGAAAGGGTTACCGCTACCCCGGAACATAAAGCGCTAAGAAAGGAACATGGATGGGTTTGAGTCAGTAAGAGTCTGACACTCCCTTCCGCTCCACCCAGAGCGGGAAGAGTCATTTGATGATATTCCACCCTCAAAAAAAAACATGTATGTAAGTAGCACGAAATATATATTGATGCTTATGGCTATTTTGACAAATAGAACAAAGTTGAACACAACCCAAACGCCAGGACACAACATGAATAGTTTATATAATTTCAGTCAAGAGATGTAACCTATAGTATATGAAATAATAAACAAAAAAACGGAAGAAAGAAAAAACGTAAACGATAACCTTTTTAAGGTAAAGAGAAACAACTTGGGTTCAAAGCACAAATATGGGACACAAGCTACAACAACTTAGTGTAATCAATATTTATTATAATCTTATATCGATCAGGTTAAGCTACGTTTGCCGCGGTCGACCCGTGGATGTTTGATCATCTTTACATACCGAGACCCCTCCGTGCCTATTTCTAAAATAATTTGTTCATAAATATCCTTAGGAAATCGATAGAAGAGTATTAACGTTTGACTGTAAGTACATACGACAGTTCCCAAATTTAGAAATGCCTTATACATAGAATACTTCAAGAAAGGAGGAACCATTGAACCATGTGCCGCATTAATCCGAATTCGTGACTTATTCGATGATTACGGTAGTTCAAATAGGAGACTATTTGTGCGTTTTAGCAACCGTACAAATATAATTACAGTTAGAGTATTAGACATACCATATAAACAAATTGGTGCGCTTAGCATGTCAATAGCGGTCATGCCCTTTGTCTAATACGAGTATCTCTTCGTATGAATCCGAAAAATGAACTACTGGTGTACCCTTTGTTCATTAGTGAATAATGCTGACGACAACGATTAATATCGATTCAGAATGTTAACGCACTTTATTCTGCGTTCGCACTAGAATCTATAATAAATAAAAATAGGAGTGTCAATTGCCGTTATTGTCATGCTAAAACGCACCATTTAGGAGTTTTTCTAGGTAACGGTAAGGCATGTTTGAATATAGCATTTTACAGAGTCTGGAAAATATATTGCCTGTTTTCAATCAGACTATTTACAGACAACTTTGAATGTAATAGTCAATATTTACAAATCAATTTAAAAGAATTCATAAAACCAGAGGGGCAATTCTACTAATTTTAACAACGTTCACAGTCTGAAGGCCAATTCTCGTAATTTAAAACGTTCAAAATCTAGTCGCAGTCTCATCTCAGCGACAAAGAAATGTCAAAAACTTGTCAAAATGTAGGGAAATTTGAAGTATTTTTTGACAGATTGAGATTGAGATCAGACTGTGAACGTTGTTAAAATTAGTAGAATTGTCCCTCTGATCTCAGTCTCAATCTGTCAAAAAATACTTCAAATTTCCCTACATTTTGACAAGTTTTTGACATTTCTTTGTCGCTGAGATGAGACTGCGACAAGATTTTGAACGTTTTAAATTACGAGAATTGGCCTTCTGTTCATAGTGTAAATTCATGAATGTTTTAATTTCTTAGCTCATCTATATCCCCAACCAAGCGAACACCGTGTTTTAAAAGGTTCGGACTAACGAGGCTCTACTGTATAAGCATTTAATGCGCGCGACTCCAAAGGCGTTTTTCGTTTAAAATATTTTACTAAATAAAGAAGATTTGGTGTTTAGCTTAGCATATCACCAATAGTAGTCGTGCGGAATGTATAGGTAATCTCATAATAAATATAAAAATATTCGTGTCTTGCTATCTACTTCTACCACAACATAATAATTTCCATGTTAATTCTTAATCTTTACATCACTTGTATTTTCATCAATACATGCTTTATACGTATTCAAGATTGCTTTTATGTACTTTACGAGTTAAATATAAAAATAATAATATTACTGTTCTGCTGTTTTGTTATTACCTGAAGGTACTCCAGCGTGACCAATTTTATCCTTTAGAATAAAGAAAGCCAACCAGTTCAATCCACAGCATACTAGGGCGCCGATACCGAACGCACGGAATGTAATCCAACCTCCATAAGTCCCGTAAAGATGACCTCCTATAAAGCTACCCAACGAAGTCCCGACGCCTTCGAAAACTGCTCCTACCAAACCCTGTAATAAATATTTTTTTTTTTGTGAGACACCAAACTTATTTCAATAACAGTCTGCGCGCGAGTGCGATAGTGGAATTTTAGTAATGGTAGCAATTCATATTAAGGTATTCTCCATAATTATTTGAAATATAACGAAGACGTTAAAGTGTTATACTGTAATGAAAATACGATTTTTCTCAAGCCCGGAAAGACGTACATACGCACGTAGGTTTGGTCAATCAGCCTTTAGGCCGTAGCAATTAGGGAGGTTTTGCAAGTGTTACAATAACTGACGCGCGGTTGATTTTACTGTGTACCTAGTGAAAATCCAACTGGCCATGGGTTTCTGAAGGTAAACCAAAACATCAAAATATGAAGTCGTACTACATTGACAGACCCATTAGAAAAAGAATCAGCTTGTAACACATAGTTCATGAAAAAATCGTACCTGGACAGTTGTTTCTGTACCCGGAGGCGAAACAATATTGGCATAAGATGTCATTGTCGGATAGAACATGCCGAAAGTGACCCCTTGTAACATTTCTATGGGCAGTATCCACCACGGGTCCGTCAGGAATGAGTACATTAAAAATCGAACGCCAAAAGCCAGCAGTACCAAACTCATCATATTGATATGGCCAACTTTTTTCAGTATATAACCTGAAATATTAAAACATTACATTTATATTATTATATTACTTTAACAGATACTTGAAATACTTGAAAATATAGAGAGATAGTAATCATTCAGACGTACCAGAAACAAACAGAAAAGGTATTTCTCCGCCAAAAGTCTGTATAGCACTGACCAATCCTTGCAGGGTTTTTATATAACCCGATCCATCACAGTTCAGCCCGGATATGTCTTCGATTAACCAAAATAAGAACTGCCACAATAGACCGGTACACATACCGACTGCAATCGTCCATACCAAGAACACGAATGTCGGTAATGACGACAATAAGGTACCAACGTCAGCCAAAATGTTCATCGACATCTTAGTAGAATCAGTCTGAAACATGATTCGAGTTTTGTTAAAAAATCTATGCCTACCTCTAAAAAAAAAACAGTGGCACTCCGGGAGTGTCGACAGAAGTGAAAACAAAACACAAACAGAATACTTTGCCATCACTCACTGACATATCGGGTATACATTAAAACCGAGTACATACCGAGGGCAGCCGAACACATCCGAAGCGGGAATTTTTTTAATCGTCTTACAAACAAATCACGCGCGGTGTCGCTTACGGTAACAGTGGCGCGAGTTCAATGGTTTTTAAGTTAAGTTGGATCTTTGACAGTCGTTACGGGTCGTCAGAAGTCCGAATGTCTGACAACCAGTCCTACCAAGGGGTATAGTATTACCTAGTAATTAGGTTGTGGAGGTCAGATAAAGCAGTCGCTACATGTAAAATACTGGTATTCAGCTGCATCCGGTTAGACTGGAAGCCGACCCAAACATAGTCGGAAAAAGCTAGGCAGATGATGATGATTAACTACTAGCTACTGCCGCGACTTCTTCCGCGTGATATTTATTGTTCCTCCGACTCACCCCGTCGCATCGCATCGCCAGCCCGCGCTATTACTTCGTTGTTTCTGGCCTTTTTTCTTTTTGCTAGGCTCTTAATGATCCTACCGTGATTTTATATAGCCTATTATAATTATAGCCTTCTATCAAACGCAAAAGATTTTATAAAATCCAACTGGTAGTTCTACAGATTTGCGCGTTCAAACAAACAAACTTTTCAACTTTATTACTAGTTTAGATAAGTCCAGGTTTCCTCACGATGAGAAATGAATTATGTAACTTTTATAAAGGATTTTCGCTGTTTTTTTGAGAGAATTTTGTGAAAGTAATAAGCTGTGACTGACCTCCACAAAACATGAAACGCCAACGTCGCCGACCATAAACACGAACATAAGTATAAATGCGATGGTGTAGTCTTTGTAAGCTCCATCGCTGAACGTGTCTATAAGGACGCCGGTCAACAGAGAGAAGATTCCCCAACCGACAGAGCCCCAAAGCCTTTGTTTTCCATAATGTGATACTTTCGTACCTGTAACAACACCCATACTAATATTATAAATGCGTAGGTGTACATGGGAGTATTATTACATGAGTATAGTATTTTTATCTCACAAAGCGACGCGGGCTTTACTTGTGGTAAACAAGTGTAAAAACACGCTGTGAAAATTCACAGCGTGAATCTAATGCGCTAATCATCTTCACGTACATGTGTGCGTAAAGACGAGTTCCGTCAGCATGTAACACACACACACATGCACTTCCGATTTCGCCAGTGTCTCGGACCGCACCGAGAGCTCCTGCGGTTACATTCAGAACGTGTTTGTACACTTGACAAGCACAAGTGACGCGCACTTGTGAATTAAAAATTTCGCGATTGATAAAAATACAATGCCGGGTACAGATTGGTGAAACTGAATCGTAACATGAAATGTAACACACATTCGCCTAGTTATTGTGATACATTCTACAAAGGATGGCTCATTTGTGTTACATTTCGTGTTACGTTTCACCAATCTATGCCCGGTATAACAGTTTGAGTCCCCACTTCAGCCACGTCAGTTTTTCGTCAAACATGGCTAGCCTAATCTAACATTCTGACGGCTAATGTATTTACTTCACTAAGCGCTGATTTTTCCAACGCCAGATAACTTTATCGGAGGAATAATTTTGAATTTTTGACAATTTTATCCATACAAAAACTGTCAGACGTCAATTTTATTCCATGAATAAAAATAATCGATCGATTGAAAAATCTGCCCTAAATTAGTCAGAACCTTTATCCTATTAGGAAAAAACATTTGAACGAGATAGCAGGAAGACAGGATACAAGACACATATTATGCCTAAATGTTACTGAATTCTTTAGAACTGCCTCCCTGGTCTAGTGGTCGCAAGCGTTACTGCTGAACATGAACATGGTCATGTGTTTGATTCCCAGCTCAAACATAGTGTAAGGGGATTTGATGATTTCCTATCCCCAAAAAAAAGGGATTTTCCATGTAGAATTTCTCTGTAGGTAGAGATTAGATTTGTGCCTGGTTGATGGCATACTCTATAGTACTCCCATGTACACGTAGGTGAACACCCCAGCATATTCCTTCGGGAAAACTAGGCCCGATGTTAAGTTATTCTTAAGGAATAATAACAATATTACCAAGTAGATTGAAGCAGATAGCATCCGCGAATGTGACTACTACAGCCTGTCCGATCCAGCTGACGATCATCAAAAAGAAAAACAACCAAAATTGTGATGTGTATTCTTTACTGCTGTCACTACTGCTTTCCGATGCACCTTCCATTAACTCGTTAGCCTAAAAATTGATTGAAAACATCAGATTTTAAGAAATCATAATATCGAATCCAAAACATAATGGGGAGGGACTATATTTTGTAGCATGTCTAGTTTAATATAGGTGAACAACTTTATCATTACAATAAATTTCTAACTTACCACAGCGTTATTACAGCGGATTTCGCAAGAAGAACGAAACAAATCGGATTTCAATTGGTACGTAGCTTTTGATTCACAGTTTGGATAGTGTATAGTTACTGGAACAAATAAAATGTGAACGGTTATGAATACTGCGGTGCTATTCTGTAAAAATCTCACCGTGAAAACTTAGGTGAAGTGAGCTGTCAATAGTGTCAATTCCTAGCAAAAACAAACTCACTTCACCTAAGTTTTCACGGTGAAATGTTTACAGAATCTGATTCTGTATATAAACGAGTGTTTAGTTTACATAATCAGCCTATGATTTTGCCACTGCTGGGCTTCTCTGTTTGTGGGAGTGCACCGTAATCCACCACGCGCGCCCAGTGCGGGTTACACCTCGTAAGTCTCAGCTGTACCCATTGGGCCACCACTGCTCATGCTCGTGTTTAGTTTAAACTAACTTAATAAAATTCTCATCACAATTTCATTCGTCTTTGTAAATATGGTATGAGGAAGGAGTATGAGTGAACTTTACACCCTGTGTAAACTCGCTCATACTTCGTAGAAAAGGGAAGACAATCCGACTAGACGTCATGTCTGGTCGACGGTTGATGTCGGTACGTAGTATATTAGGCTTCTGTTAGAGTTAGGCCAAGTCCAGATTAGGTATCTTAAGCGAGTACGGTTACGCACTAACCCTGTGTAAAACGCCTTATCTGGACCACTTGTAAATCAAAATAATTAAAAATGACTAGTGAGTGCCGAATCTTCTAATAATTTTGGTTACTTACCACCCCCATTGTCATCAGGTAATTCGATATGATGAAGTCGCATATAAACACATTCATGTTCAGCCATCGTCGTCGAAAGTAGGACCACTCCAGTGAAAGACAGGTTTTTAGGGAACTCATCACCCTGCTTAGTCTTCGCTTGGCAGGAACTAGCCGAGTCCGC
This sequence comes from Luperina nickerlii, assembly GCA_963855955.1. Taxonomy (NCBI): domain Eukaryota; kingdom Metazoa; phylum Arthropoda; class Insecta; order Lepidoptera; family Noctuidae; genus Luperina; species Luperina nickerlii. Next base: position 10,460,240 of record OY979662.1, read on the forward strand.
TTTCCACCATTCACATATTTCCATTAGCCGCCAAGGCGTTTTCACGTCGAGATCGCACAACGCCTAAAACATGTAAAATTAATTAGTAGTCCACTTAACAAAGCAGTTGTAGAGTGCGTCAGCTGGGCCCTAAGCGATTTCTTCAGAAAGTTGTTCAGTGTGCTTAGGGAGTAAACATACTAAAAGTCCCCGCGTCTAGGTGAGCCAGAGTGGGGGGGGGGGGATAAAACTTCCCACTTTTAAGTTTTTCGCTAATATCTTTAAAACGGTGCGTCGTAGAGAAAAAATATCTGTACGCAATGAAAGCTAATACAATTTTCTACAACTTTTATCTAACACACTTTTTCGAATGCCTACCCATTTTCGAACTACACGTTCCGGAAAAGTGAAAATTTTCGAAATAACGATTTTTATCAAACACTAGCTGTTGCCTGCTACTTCGGCGTATTTCGGGATACAAAGTAGCCTATATGTTAATCCAGGTCCTAATCTATCTACCTACCAAATTTCATCCAAATCCGTTCAATAGCCGTTGAGTTACCGAAACATTTATCTATGGACTAGCAGCACCCCGCGGTTTCCCTTGAATAAGTTTCCCGCGGGAATATCGGAATGAAAACTATCCTATGTCCTTTCCCGAGACTCAAACTATCTCTATACCAAATTTGTGAAGAAATCGCTTTTCCCAGCTCACGCACTCTACACCTCCTTTTGGGTCATTGGTTGAGTGTATTAGTACAACTAAAATATTCACGCTAAACGGAGGTCAACGTTCTTTCTTACATCGGAACGTAATAAAATGATGTATTGAAGCCATAATACGTAATATTGCAATTTGCAGTAAGGAAAACACCGGCTACTTATTTCTTAAAAAAATGTGTGAACATTGATTGTTATTTATTTAGTAACATGTTTGAAACCCGTTTAAAATATAACAAGGATGCAACGTCGAGTTCACGTTCACGTCGACCACGCTGAAATTTTTGCGAATTGGATAGTGTTAAAATCGACTGTATGGGAAAATATTGAATGGTGCCTACATAGTCATGTATGGATGGATGGTAAAACATATTTTTATGTTCGTCTCACTTTGTACCGATACATAATTATGATTTTCGACTTATAACATAATAAATACTTGAATGAGATATTTCTATAGATTCTGATAATTTTCTGTACATTTAGTTTTAGAGCACTGCAGGCGTGACTCAATACGTAACAACCAACTAATTAATTAAGACTGTTATACAAGATATAATAATTTTCAATGTATTTACCTCGCAATCACTATTTAATGGTTCTTTAGTCAGTTCTGTAAGCTGCGCTATGTTGTCAGTACACAGTTTGTAGTTTATATTTTTATCTATGCATGTCATGTTAACTTTTTCAGTTCCTATAGCAGTAGAGAGCCTGGTGTTGTTACATTTAAAAGAGCAGGGTTCATTAACATCTACATATCCGGCACCGAGGCGGCAATGAGGACTGAATATATGCCCTGAAACAATAAAAATACCTATGAGAATTAAACAATGTTATACAAAAACAAATTGTGTCTGAAAACATCATGGGGAAAATTGCAGCCAGAAATCAGCCGCACGCCTGCGCCCTTCAATAAAAGTTTAGAGAAATTCGCATAATGCAACAATAAATACATTATGTCATACATAAATGTTCCTTATAGCCATAGCCCAATCAATCTGCCTAACCTTTTCCCAGCATTGGGGTCGGCTTCCAGTCTAACCGGATGCGGCTGAATATCACTATTTTATATAAAGCCACTGTCTGTCTGACCTCCACAACCCAGTTATTGTAACAATGATATACCCCTTGGTTAGACTGGTTGCGACTTTCGGGGTTCTGACTAACGGTAACGACTGTGAAAAATCTACGAATAGCAGGCGGGACCAACGGCTTAACATAACTCCAGAGGGGTTTGGATATGTAAGGATGGTCACCCATCCAGCGACGGACCTCGGCAAGTATAGCTTAATCTTCGATCGACCCCTGCGGCTGTTATTATATATAGTGATGAGTCCTTCACGACATTCGCATAGCCCAGCTAAATCTTTACACAGTATAAAACAAAGTCGCTCCCGCTCCCTGTTAACTTAGATCTTTTAAACTAGGCAACGGATTTTAATGCAGTTTTCGGCAATAGATAGAGTGATTCAAGAGGAAGGTTTATATGTATAATGCATGCATATTATAGTAGAGAAAATCTAAGAAATTCAAAATTTGTAATGTGATCTCGTAACAAACATATTTTTGTGCGCTTACATTGCAAACGCTGGCTAACCTTATGAGATAGATCAAATTAATGTACTACGGAATTGTATATCTTAAAAATATCGATAAAAAGTCCGCGATGGTATATGTTTATCTCCTAAGGATAACACACAGTAACCATTTTTATCTTTTACATATTCCAAGAAAATATGGGTTATTTACTAAGCTATTTTAAACAATACAGTATTATTCCTTATCCAATTGAATATATTAGATACGTTGTGCATTTCATGGAGATCAAAATTACCCTTTATAGCGTATCATTAAAATGAATATCTTAGAAGATATCAGAGATTTAAGAAACGGGGGCAGAGCGGCTGGCGGGGCGCGGGCGGTACACAGTTCGCCGGGTCAGCTAGTTAAGACTTAAGTATAACATAATAATTTTTGCTAAAACTGGTAAATCCATCGTTACCCAGCAAGGTAAAACATCGTCATAAAACAAAGCGATAAATAATAATACTTAATGCATAACCATAATTAAAATTATACGTTCACAAGTAAAACAAACAGAGTGGTTTCTCACCATCCAGGGTCACATTTTTGGCAGCAATGTAGGCACATTTATCATTTAAAGTAACTTTACTGACTGTTGAGGAATATCGTATTTTGTCCGTGTTGCTGTAGCAATACTGTGGTATGTGCCAGTGCTCGCAAACCGTCTGCCACATTTTGGGTGACGTCATGTTGCAGTTCATCTGTAAACCATTTAAGATTGTAATTATTTATTAGCTATTAAAAATAATTATGTTGGAACAAAAAGGAGCTTTTGAATTAATGATATAAGAATTCAACCTTGACGTCTGTGCTGTCTTATTTGATGAAAGAGTTGCTCCCTATGAAACCTATGACTCTTTTTCACATATACCTACCAGTTTGGCACATACACACACAGGCACATTGCCACTTAATTATAATCGGTTCTGGTGTTTAGTCATTATTTGCATTCAGATTACGGCACAAAACAAAACAATATTATGCATGTATTAACAATTAGGTGGTTTGTGTTACATTTATGTGTCCTTGAAAATGATATCTTGGTAAGTTCCTGACTCCCGACAACTGGAATGGTAGCATGAATTATTATGTATGTACTTACTTGACAAATTGCAGTTGCGTTGGGGCTTAGGTTACTCAGCGAATTTACTTTACACGTGTCGACTGAGTCCTTATTTTTGTAACAACTCTGCAGCATAGTCACTCCATCATTGCAATCCAATTCAACCGTCCAATTTCTATTTTCTGTTATCAAATATATTGATCCAAAACTGATTATTGTAATTATTTGAAACAGTATAAATATTAGTTTTTGCTTCTTAAATCTGCAATGAAAAAAAACTTTATCATTGTATTTGTTTGTAGCCTACAACGTTATAGGTACGACGCCTGAACACCATGTTACCCGAAACTGTAAAATTTTCCCAATCAACTTTGAACCTTATGCTTTAGCGATAAAGTTGAAAATCTATTATAGAAATTTGACAGATTTTAGTAGCTTGATATGCTGGCTTCTGTACAATCTATGTAGCGCAGGCAGAGCAGCAAGCTAATGCCTATTATTTAAGTTTATTTGAGAAAACCCATATGATATTATCTGCGAATTATGCATTGTGAAAATGCTATTAGCATCTGTCTACAGTTGGCATCAGTTAGTGTGAAGCAAGGATTTTAATCAGATTTAACTTTCAGAGCATGAGAAATGTAAACTTTTAATATTATTGCCCTTAATACTTTTCAAGCGATCGATGGAGTTCGACGCTACGAATGTGTCTGGCCTGTAACCTGCTGTAACCCACAGTAAGAAATACGAATTAGGTTGTTACGATCGATAACGTCATTATTATAGCTGTGGCAATATCTGTGCGGATTAAGAGCGGGCCCAATGACAGAATAAAATCTGATTACACCCGCGCGTCTCGCAACACCCGCGTTAGTGCAAATAACAACCACGGGTAGCATGACGACGCGCGCTACGAAACTCGGTAGGTACTCCACTTCAAGTGCAGTGCATTGTACAGGACATTCAGATAAAAATTGGCCAAGTGCGTGTCGGACCACGCACAATGAAGGGTTCCGTGTTCCGTAGTTGAAATGAAAGTACCAAGAACAAACCTAACATTGTAGTTGAAAATCATGTTCTCCCATACATATAAGTTGGCCGACTGTTATTTGTAAACTTGTAAAGCTTACTTAGCTGTGATAGGTGGGGGGGAACTTGACTAACAAAAATTAGCACTTTAAAGTTTATTATTTCACAAACGGATCCCTGAATCGTAAAATTCTTTTCACAAACCCGCAATATTTTTAAAAGACCTATCCAACGATAGCACACACCACGGGGTAGACGAAAAAAACATCCCCATTTTACGTGTAGAGGTACGATAATTTTTTTTTTCAATATCCTTGCCAAATTATAGCTTTCTAGTACTAAGAGTCTCCGAGCTAAGCTGCGGACGGACAGACAGACAGGGTGAATAAGCCATAGTTAATGCACCAAAATAGAATGCAAACCAAAATAGTTGAAAATTAAAGGTAACTTTGAGAAAGTTATCCTTTCTAGTACTAAGAGTCTCCGAGCTAAGCTGCGGACGGACAGACAGACAGGGTGACTAAGCCACAGTTAATGCACCAAAATAGAATGCAAACCAAAATAGTTGAAAATTAAAGGTAACTTTGAGAAAGTTATCCTTTCTAGTACTAAGAGTCTCCGAGCTAAGCTGCGGACGGACAGACAGACAGGGTGAATAAGCCATAGTTAATGCACCAAAATAGAATGCAAACCAAAATAGTTGAAAATTAAAGGTAACTTTGAGAAAGTTATCCTTTCTAGTACTAAGAGTCTCCGAGCTAAGCTGCGGACGGACAGACAGACAGGGTGAATAAGCCACAGTTAATGCACCAAAATAGAATGCAAACCAAAATAGTTGAAAATTAAAGGTAACTTTGAGAAAGTTATCCTTTCTAGTACTAAGAGTCTCCGAGCTAAGCTGCGGACGGACAGACAGACAGGGTGAATAAGCCACAGTTAATGCACCAAAATAGAATGCAAACCAAAATAGTTGAAAATTAAAGGTAACTTTGAGAAAGTTATCCTTTCTAGTACTAAGAGTCTCCGAGCTAAGCTGCGGACGGACAGACAGACAGGGTGAATAAGCCACAGTTAATGCACCAAAATAGAATGCAAACCAAAATAGTTGAAAATTAAAGGTAACTTTGAGAAAGTTATCTCTCGAGAAAATTTGATCGTACTATGATTTCTTCAGGGTCGACCCTTACAAGTATAATGAAGTTTCCTGCCATATACTTTTTTTACAATTTGAACATGATTTACTACTGTTTAAATCTTATAAAAGATTGAAGATTTACCTTTGGGCCCGCTCTTAATATGTGTAAAAATTTTACGTAGGTACAGTGACGTAGCTGCGCTGTTGCTGAAAATGCATTGAGATTTCCAAATGCGTAGAGGCCGAGCTGATATTGCGCCACTCTAGATATTGTTGTCGAATCGCTGCTACTACTTATAGGTACTTAGTAATCTATGAATGAAATGTATCGATCTGTATCTGAGTGGTATTTATAGGTATATATAACGTGTTAACGCTTTCAGATACCTACTAAAATGTTATGTTATACGGGTCACCATATCTTTGGAAGAACATTGAAAAGCGTACTATCTATGTATTTTACATATGCCAACTTAGAAACAATCTAACTAGTCAACTATGATTTAAGATGCCATATACACAGATTAAGATAGGAAGATTGTGTGATTATACTCAATATAAAGAATTAAAATGTTAATAAAACCAAATTATACCTGTCGGCGATTACACCAAATAGAGGTTTAGCGATAAGACCACATATTGGCAGTATTGTGTAAATTAATCCTACTGTTGCAGATGAGAATCCTAATTGACGTGCATAAGTCGACAAGTATGGTACTAGTGGTGCTGTACCTAGAAACAAATAAAAATACAAGTTTTGTTAATGGTAAAGAGCTAATTGCCCACCCAAGATAGGAACTTTGCATGTCAGCGAATGGACCACGGAGTTAGTACATACAAGTCAACGCTTGTGTTGGATATCATGATACTTTGAAACATTGAACCTGAAGATGCAAAGCTCAAGCACTTGGGTGAGCTGTAAGAACTTATAATTTTATAATAGGGATGATAAATTAAATAAGGATTTCTGGTTGGTCTGGTAGTCTGAACTGGTCGAAGTTTACTTGGACTTCTTTTTTAACATTAGTAGATACACTCCCAGCAGCGTCGGGATATGTCCCCAGTTAATGTTAATAGGCTCACTCCGTATTAATGCGACTTATATAGATGATATGACTGATGAAATGAACTTACTTTAAGAAATAACTGATGAGTATATATAGGAAGAATACGACGAGCTGGTAATACCAGCGAAATGTATGCATGATGATTATACTCATAATTTGTAACTATGTCATAATTTCATGTTATAGAGTTACACCCAATAAAATTCATAATTTATTTCGCAGATAAGTAAAAGTTACATGTTAATAGGACCTATTACTAATTCATTTTAAGTAATTAAGAAGGTACCTATTTTAATGCCATTTCCATTGGATGTGGGGTGTATCTAAATGTTGTGTATGTACAGAATGTATGAACATGCTCCATTATATTGTTGTTACATAAAATATGAGTACTTTGATAACACAGTAACCCAACTCTCAATCTGAGGACAGATGGTGTAAACATATATGTCATTAAATAATGCCTTTTGGACGATTGCTGTTTCAGAATACAAACATATCATTGATGCTCTTGTTTTATAATTTTTACTCTAAAACACTGGTTTCTTTTTATTATAATTACTTCTTTCTAGGCTTTACATCAGTCGGCAGGATTCACTCAAGTGCACATATGGACAGGCCGTTGTTAATGCCAAACAATTAGGGAGATCCAGTATCAAGTATGTTCAGTGATAGTTGACATTTTAATTATTATGCAAAATCATCACTATTCAGCATTCATATGTCATGACATTTGACAAAGATGAATATTTTATAAAAAAAATTTCGTTGAGCTCTACAAGTTTTGAGTTAAGCTACATGATTACTGACAAATGCTTGCACTGACCGGACTGGTCCGCTCAAATCTGTGTGGCACTTCCCTCAAAAGACCTTTAAGATTATGTCTGGATTTTAAAAGAGACTGTGTGTAGCTTCTGATTTTGTTTCGGCTTTTCTTTTCAGAGTAGTCAGATAGGAAACGCCAACCTCATCCTGATTTTTTTTACAATATGATGTGTAAAACTGATTCCGATATCCTATTTATAGAATAAACAATTTCATTTCATTTCAGTACCTAATGAGACCTGTACTGGATAGATACTGTCTCACAGGAATATCTGATTGAGACAAGGTTCTACAACATGCTCTAGATGTGCCATTATATAGCCAGGTATAGATCATGTCAAACTTTATGGTAGCTCTGAAGTGTGCTAGTTGCAGCGCAGCTCCCCACCCCTCGTCCGCGCTGACATATAAATTTGTTACTGCGCAGCGAATCGGCTCAGGTTCTGAGCTGCCATAAAGTTTAAATCAAGCTGTACTATACATTAAAATTAAATCTTGAAGATATTGAATATAAGCTGCTACAATATGGCTGATCATGGGAAAATCCACATAGATATTCTCAATATTGTAACTAAATAAAAACGAATTAAACAAAATTAATGATTTTATTGAGTTGACTATTTAATTAGGTAATTATTTTTTCTCTACCAAAACCAAAAGGATTACATAAATCAACCCAGAAATCTAAGCAAACCTGGTTCACATTCATAAAAACTGCCAAATAAAGAACCTTCTTTAAATTTATACTTGTTTACAAAGAGATCAAACATAAGGTGACCACTATCATTTGTCTCATAATTAGATGTGTTATACTTACCAGCATTGAAGAAAAAGAAATGCCCCTTTATTGGTAGCAACTTCTTGTTGACTTGCATCTTTGAAGGCAACATTTAGGAGCTGTAAGAGAAAATAAAGTTATTCAACATTTTATTATGGAATTGTTCGGTAGAAGAAACCAAAATAGATTATTAGGTAATTACTTGACTAGGTACCATGTTATTTTTTTTCTGTATCGTTTTTGTTACCTAGTATTATGTGCCGTACCAGTCAAGGTCTTGAATTTTTTTACTGAATACTTATTTCAATCTTTAGCATCAATTCAGTTTTAATACGAACTTGATCGCGAGAATTGACTGTGATGTGTGAACTTGATCTAGGTATAGCATTTCAATGTGATTTCAACATACAAGTTATGTCAAAGTTGTTTGTTTCTGATGTACAAACAATGAATAGAGCATTATATTTCTGAGAAATGCTCATCGAGCTCATCTTTTATCTAATCACAATTTCACAAACAAAAACCTCAAACTTCAATAAATAAATAAGCTTCGCATACTTACGTAAATCTTTTAATTAACTTGATACTCTCCCTCCTATTCAAGCAGAGCCGATTGGATAACTTGTAAACACTGAACTGTACCATGGACACGGCTTATATTGATAAAGTTATCTATGATAATGATAACCACGGAGTGAAATCTACCGACCTCATTAATACTATTGAGTTATTGACGTTCACAACACACGACCGTACAGTGCGACAGGTGCGACTAAGAAATTCGTTTAGGTAGGATTACTCATTACATGATTTTCTAATAAAAAAAACACGTGCTACACTATCTACAGTGCAGCCAATGAAATAACAAGTCGTGAATTGACAGCAATATTGACATTGACAAAATATAAACATTGAGAAGACAGCTGTCATAATAATAACGTACCACAGAAAAAATATACATACTTAAATCGACTAAATTGCAGCGAGATTGTCCGAAAGGGTTACCGTTGGCCCGGAACATAAGGGCATTTGATGATTTCCCATCCTGAAAAAAAAAGTCATAGGATTAACATTTTACTGTGGTTTATTATGTATACTCAGGCTTAAAACTTAAGGTGGAAAGAATACACCACGATAATGCTAATGCTGCCAATCGGATTTAAAAAAAAATATGTTTCTAAAAAAATAGTACCTACAATTCAGTCATTTCTGTCAATGTCAATGAGTGTTGTTGGTAAATATTTTCACAGGAATTAAGCGGTGCGCGGTGATGTGAGTTTCGATTTTGGCCAAACGCCACAATAATCTTTTAGCGTTATACGCATACGCACTGACCTCTATTAAACAAGTACGCTGTATAATACAGAATGAATACAGGTCAGTGGTTATACGTCTTTTTTGCTATTAGGTACCTACTAAATCCATGCATAGTTATGCCAAGTACACGCGCGGCGACTTTAGTCGTCTGCGACTCGCTGGCAATTTATAAAATCTCACGTCCATACAGATTTTGAAATCGATAGCGACGAATCTACGTAGCATGAGCTCCGGTTTGTCGACGGAAGAGTAGACAAAGATGACTTTCCGTGTAGACAGTACGACGGCAGCAAAGTAGAAAGAGTCTACTGCACTTTTTACGAATTTCACTCTGAATTATTCTTTGTTGTCATAGGATTTTTTTTCTTTTTGATTCTTAATTTTTATTGATATTAAGTCACATTTTAGGGAGGGGCCGGGGCTAAATAGTAAAAGCCGCACAGGTTGATCGATCATGTTAAGCTAGGCTTGCCGCGTTTGGTTCGTGGATGGGTGACCATCTTTACATATCGAGACCCCTCCGTGCCTCAGAAAGCACGTTAAGCCATTGGTCCCGGCTGTCATTCGTGGATCTTTGACAGTTGTTACGGGTAGTTAGAAGCCCGAAAGTCTGAGAACCGGTCTTACCAAGGGTATCGTATTACCCAGTAACTGGGTTGTGGAGGTCAGATAGGCAGTCGCTCCATGTAAAATACTGGTATTCAGCTGCATCCGGTTAGACTGGAAGCCGACCCATACATATTTGGGAAAAGGCCAGGCAGATGATGATGATGACTCTTTTTATGCAAAACAAATTTTTATAAATACATGTCGACGGCCGCTTGTGCCTGCGGCCCATCCACTGACCTCTATGCGTACAGTACTTGTATAATACAGGTCAGTGGTCCCATCGCTTATCAAACACTTAGACAATAGTCTATACTAGGTATAGCATAGACAAGTAATGTTGGAATGTCGGGCGTGTGTTGATCGTAATATTTATTGTAAATAAAAACGTTTTATTTTGTTTAAATTATATTGTTTTATTTATTCCCCTAGTGTGATTATAAGATGTTACGTAGGTGGATGCCTACGTGACATCTCTGACGTACCTACCCACGGTACCCACATCAAAATAAAAATAAAAATTTGAAGTCGTATACTTACCTATTTAAATTAGGATTGAGAATCAGCACTGTTCGAGCTTCAAATTGACGTATTAAGACAGTCCCTCAAATGCCTGCCCTTCACCACTATCACAGTATTTACTGTGCGACTATCTTTAGCTGCACTGACCTGTATTAGATATAGACCTATATTACCTGTACTTGTATGATAGAGGTCAGTGTTTAGCTGGGAAAAAGTGGGGCCACTAACTTCCCAGCAGCACAACAGCTGTGCTGCTGGGAAGTTAGTTACTGTCCGTTCAGTTAAAAAAATACTTGATTATGTACAATAAAAGGTATGCAAAGTAATTAACAATACGTTTACGAGACACAGAGCATTATAGGTATTAAATTACTAGCTGCGCGGTTTCACCCGCGTAAGTTTCGATTCCAAAAAAATTTCTGGCGAGGGCCACCCTTATAATCCAGGGGTATAAAAATAGCCTACGACCTTTTCTCCGACCCACCAAATATAAACAAAAAATTCATAAAAATCGGTCAAGCCATTTCGGAGGAATTCGATTTAAACTCTGTGACACGAGATTTTTATCTATAAGATTTGCCATAAAATGTCAGATAGGCCACGCCAATGAAGACCTACAATGAAAATTACTATACTCAAGCAAAAAACTAATGTTAATAAATTTTGTTTATAACATATTTGCTCGTAAAGGGTCTCTTATTTCACCAATTTCAATATCGTAATGTATCTCATTACGCACTTGTGCGGTAATGTAAAGTAAATCGCACGGTTTATCAAGATGCTCCGTCAAAACGAACGGTACTTTTTTAAATCTTAGCAAAGAGTTTTTATTTCAGAAAAGATGTCAACATTTTATGAATAAAATTAACTTTTGGAGATAAAATATAATAAATAAACATTTAATTCTTTAATTTAATTAATTTTGACAATAAATTACAACCATTAATATCTGTAACAAAAACAAAAATATTAATTTACTTTATTAATAATACTGGCTGTTTTGTGCCTATGCCTGAAAAAAAAAGCGCGAACGCGCGCGCATCGCTTATCTGTTAAGAAGTAAAAATTATTCCGCGCGGTTTTTCTTTTCACTGTAAGTACTGTTTTATATTTGAGAATGTCGTCAAGTAATGATGAATTTATTAATTCCACACCGCCAGAAGTCTCAGAGGCAGCGAAAAAGGCTACTCTAAGCCTCGCCCGAAAAATCGACCGATAGATACTTACAAGCGTATCAAAATTTCATCATATGGAAAACAAGCAAATATGCAAGTTCAGTCCGAGTTTTATTTATTTCCTCGCAAATATGTTATAAAACGTCGTATGACATACGTGCGCTTTGAAAATTACAGCCTCTGCTTTCTTTTAGCCCTCGCCTACGGCTCGGGCAAGCAATATCGCCTCGGCTGTAATTTTCAACTTACCGCACTTATAATGTACTATTACATTTCCGGTCTCCATCCCTTGCCCGCACAAGCTTTCAGGTAAAAGCCTCCAGGTATAAAAGGCGTGCCCGTTTACTTGTGCCGTGCTGCATCCTAATGAGGGTTTTCGTGAACATTTACGTGTCTTCCATTTCGACAAATATAAAATATATGATGACGTTCAACATTCGATTAATTCATTCGTTCATCATTCCGTCATGATTAAAGAAAATAGGACTGTTTTACACTAAAATAAAACAGTCATTATGTGCCGAAAGAAAGACACAGCGTTAGTATGAAGAAGCAGTCTATGATTCTGGTTTCTAGGAGCATAGATATTGTAAAAACATACCTGATTCTCTTTGGATTTACGTTGTTACCTCTCACTTCCGGCAGGGGTCGCTATCTCTGGTTCCTGCGGCCGGCCGTTTAGGTTTTCATAGTGTCTTCATACCAGCAAGGATCTTGAGCTAACGCTGTGTCTTTCTTTCGGCACATAATGACTGTTTTATTTTAGTGTAAAACAGTCCTATTATATGCCTACCAGAAAGACACAGCGTTAGTATGAAGACTTGTTTGATATCTGCTGGTGAAGGTAACATAATAAACGCTATGTGAAATAAATAAATGTGTTAAAGAATGAAAGAAATTCATTTCAGATTGAACATTTATTATCAATTACCATGATCAGTAAGGTAATATTACTGATAATTAATTATAATCATTTGAAATTAAAATGAACAATTGTTAGGTAAGTACTTCAACTTAAACAATCTACTTTGGCACATAAACTTAACAATTCTAATTAAAGGTTGAGAAATTTAATCGTAACAAATCTTCCTCTTCATTATTTCTATTTTTTATAATTTCTCTACAATAAAATTTTTTGAAAGTCTTATCACTCTTCCAGTTCCCTCTAGCCAATATATCATCCACTGGAACATTCTCCCACCAGCCTTTGGATGCTACAGCTGCTCTGACGCTTCCTGGAGTAGCTTCTAAATTTAAATCTTTAAATATAGATTTAATCCAACCTGCTATGATAGTCCTTGTAGCTGGTTTTATTTGGCCTTTTAATGAAACAAATAGACTTGTAACATTGCTATTAAATCGTCTTCCCTGTGAAATCTGAATTAATTGTGAAATATGTCTCAAGGGACATATATTTGCATCTGGGTGTTTTAATAAAGACCAGCCAGACTGTCTATATTTGCTTGAGTCTGTTTTTGATCCAAACCTTGGCCATAATATAATTTTTTCTTCTTCTTTTATGAAGTTGTTTTGAGAAATATCCAACAAGGTAAGGTCATGTATCCTTCTGCCTGATGCTAACAATAAAATAATTGCAGTTCTTCTTGAAATATCAAAAAGTGAATTTGTGCTTGGAACTGTTTTCAACCAATTGAAAATTATTTTTGTGTCCCAAATAGGGGATTTTGTAGGTGGAGGTTTTGCTAATGCTATGGCTTTTAAAACTTGTTGAACAAAGAAATTTTTTGATAGATTGTCTGCATTTGAAGCACAGAAGGTAGAAATAGCTGATTTATGTAATAAAATTGTGTTCACTGAAAAATTTCTTTTTAAATGCAGATCTGCTAAAAATCTTGCAACATCTTTGCCATCTGGAAATCTTTTATTAATATTATTTGTGGCACAATATGATAGCCACCTTTTTATAGGGGCTTTGTAAGTATTTAGAGTGCTTTTGCGCCAACTGTTACTTAGTAATTCAATTTCCTCCCTACTCCAGTTTGCTACCTGATCTGACCACCCCCAATTTTCCAAGCTTGGAGGGACAACTTGTCCACTTGTGGGGGACAGAGCCCTGTCGATCGATCTATCAGGTTCTTCCGCAGATCTGTTATCGATATTGGGTCTGACAGGGCCCTGGCTTGTAGATCGGCCAGCCAAAAGCACTGATCCCACTGTGGTGCTATTACTATGTACGTCCCTATGGCTCTGTTTAGTTGATGTAGCACCCGAGGGATCAAGTTGGGTGGAGGGAACACCCAGCCCAACTGAAAGTCCCAATCTCGACTGAAGGCGTCGCAAAAAATTGCTGACCCATCTGTTGAGTCCCAAGTTACGTATTGGGGGACCACTGCTGTTTCTTTTGAAGCGAACAGGTCTACGTCTGGGACGCCCCATTTTTGGAATATTACATTCTTGGCTTGGGGTTGTAGTTGCCATTCGGGGACCGGTTTTCCTCTTGAGAGGCGGTCTGCAATCCCGTTTAACCTCCCCGGGAGGTATGATGCCGACAGCGTTATGTTGTGCTGCTCGGTTAGGTGAAGGAGTTTGCTTGTTAGGCCCAACAGGGCTAAGGACCGGGTTCCCCCCTCGTTCCTTAAGTAGGCTATGAGGGTTCGATTGTCCGACTGCACTAGAACATGTGCGTCCTTCATGTGTGCACCTTGTCTTACTAAGGCTGCATACACCGCAAACATTTCCTTCACATTGGAATGCCACTTTTGCTGGCGGCGATTCCATTTCCCCGACAACATTGTGTTGTTCAGGTGTGCTCCCCAGCCCGCGTCCGCCGCGTCTGTGGTGAGAAAGTGGGTAACCTTGGGGGTGTGCATTGGTCTTGCACTTTTCCCTACATTTTTTATCCACCATTGTAACTCTTGAGTCACTAGAGGTGGTAACTCCCTCTTTTGCCTTGGTCTGGCTCCTCTGAATGATTTTAGAAAAATCTGAGTACGGCGACAATGGAGGCGACCGTTTGGGGTTGCTAAATTTGCAAAATTTAACATACCCAGCAATTTTTGCATCACTCGGAGACACGACTCTTTCTTCTGTAATAAGCTTGTTGATAGTTCTAGAATTTTTTCTACTTTTTTTACAGGAAGTGAAATTAGTTTTGTTTTTGTATCCCATATTATGCCCAAATATTCTATTTCTTGGGTTGGGGTGAGAAGTGATTTTTGAAAGTTGACATGCCAGCCCAACTTTTCCAGAGTATGTATGGTTATTTTGGTGTGTTCTATGAGTTGTGTCTGATTTTGACTGGCTATTAGAAAATCGTCCAAGTAAACTATTATTCTTATGCCTTGTTTCCGAAGGATTTCCGCAATCCAATTGGTCACTGAGGCGAAGGAGTGAGGAGCTGATGAGAGACCGAAAGGCAAGGCCGTTAACTGTAATATTTCGCCTCCATATATAATGCGCAGAAAACGCCTGTGGGTTTCCTTTATGTTTAGGTGAAAATATGCCTGATGGAGGTCTATTTTTGTCATCCAGTCCCTGTCCTGTAGGAACTGAATTACATCCTGCCGAGAAATTAATTGGAAATGTCGAGTCGAGACATGTAAATTTAGGCTCTTTAAATTGAAAATAGGGCGTATCCCCCCCTCTGGTTTTTGGACTAGGAACATTTTGGAATGAAAGCCAGGTGTTATGTTTTTTGGTTTCTCTAAAATGTTTGCATCTTTTAACTGTTGTATGGTTTCCGTCATCTTCTTGGATGACTTTGTTGCAAACTTGTTTAATATTCTTTTGTAAGGGTAATGTAAAGGAGGTTTTGTTGAAAATGGTATGCGACTCTCTGCTATTATTTTTTGAATATATTGACTGGCCCCCAATTGTTCCCATGCCTGAACATGGAATTTTAGGCAACCGCCTTTGAATGTCCTGCTTTGGTTGTCACTTATCTTTAACACTGGAGGTATCTTGGGTGCCTGCACGACGAAAGGAATGCTTTTTGTAATTATTATTTTTAGATTTTTTGTCCGAGTTAAACTTAATTTTCTTATTGAAATTAGTTTTATAAGATGACTTGAAACTTTTATTGTTAACCTGATTGCTATTATTAACTTTCTTTTTATCTTTTAAATAACTTGGCATGTTAAGCCATACCTGCGAGCCTCCTAAAGAATCTACCAGCGGGATGAGCGCTTCTCTGTTGAAGAGATACTCAGCGCTAGGTGGAATATTTTGTAACGCTAATTTAAGATTAACGTTATGAACTTCTTTTAGAATGCGGTCACGTCTAACCTCAATACATTCAGCTCGCTTGCCACATATGACTTGCATACAAGTTTCCATATTTTTATATGAAGGGGACGCTGGACCAAATTTTTCAGACAATTTATCATAGAGAGTGCTTGCATTGAGCTCTGTGTCAGAACCAGCAGCCCAATTTACAACCTCCTGCAAACCATTTTTCAAAAGTTGCCTATTTTCCAAAACGGCATTTGACAATCCCGCTAACAATTGCTCCGTACTAGCCAAATAATCTATTCCTTTATTAAGGTGACATAATTCCTCATTTAATTTTAAGCCTATAAAACCTGGTGTTGCCATCAGTGCCTGTAAGTCCTTTTTATACCGAATGCCCTTCCAGGCCTGTGAGTTAAATTGTTGAAGACTATTTAACTCTGCAAGTTTAACGGGATCGGCAACAGGTACAATCTTAGATTCGTCATAACTTATTTTCAACTCCCCCAAACACATATTATTATTATTATTAGTTGCTTTACATAAAACTTGTGGTTTGTTTAGAAACTGACTACTAGTCGTATTCGTAGAACTCACGGAATTAAAATGGCTGCCGATATTTTCTTTATTATTGTTAATATTCGTACTAATAGCCGTGAAAATCTGCGGCATTTGAGCTACACAGTCCGATAAATATGTAACTTGATTAATTAAAGTGTCCATGCGAGGATCCGAACAAGTTTCGACTTGTTTGAACCTGCGCCGCCGCTTAGACCTTTTATTAGGTGGCGGCGAGGCAAAACCTTCTTCGTCTTCCGAAGACGAGGAACTGCTTTGCGATGAGCTTGAGCTCACAGTTCTTCGCTCTCCATCCGGAGCAGCGACTTGAGCTACAGGTTCAGCAGGGACGGAATCCTCGGAGTTCATATTAGGGGTAGGTATGTACTTACCGAATCGCCGTCAATAACACAACACTGAACACTAAAACACTGAATACGTGTTTATTAATAGTGTAAAACACTCTAACACTATTTTCAGACCGAAAACAATGAATTATTGGAATCTAGTAAGATTTTTGTCAGTTTGTTAACTTTAAAAAACTTTTGCTCCTATCACGACAAAAATCATAAACGCTATGAAAACCTAAACGGCCGGCCGCAGGAACCAGAGATAGCGACCCCTGCCGGAAGTGAGAGGTAACAACGTAAATCCAAAGAGAATCAGGTATGTTTTTACAATATCTATGCTCCTAGAAACCAGAATCATAGACTGCTTCTTCATACTAACGCTGTGTCTTTCTGGTAGGCATATAATATAGGCTCTTTGACAGATGCCTGGACCTGACGTGTCAGTGCTGCCACCTAGCGGACATCATTTCAGAATACCCTCATTGCATAACACACTTTCAATCACAATCTGAATAATTTTAAGGATATTGCTAATCCATTGCTTCATATTATATGCTTCGTAAATAACGCAGTTAATGTTTTTGAAATACACGCTACTGTTATAGTCGGGGTACTTTTGGTAAAAGAAACTCCAACTATTTGTGCATGTAAACTGTATTTGTAAAAACGTATGTATAGTACACTGTGACATTTAACATATAAATAACATATAAATTATCGGTAATGGACGGCTCGCGAGGCGCACGAGTCTGAGAGCGCCGAGCGCGTGCGCAGTTACCGGGTGCTTGTGACTCACTCCGGTGACACGGGGCGACATTGCTAGGGTTGTGCCGAACCGTCACTAGTCACGTAACCTGGCCGGTACACGACGAACTCTAGAATTGCGGGGAGTTGATAGGGGTCGCGCTATATCCTCCCCCTCCAAGTCAGCTGAAGGCTCTGGAGCTGACTTGGCAACCGATAGCTTACAGGGTCTGCCCTTCTTTCTACCATGGACGACAACGTCTGAATCGCCTACATACGGTGTTAAGAGACTGGCATGATACTTCCCTCGAGGTTCGCTCACTTTATCTACAACCTCGTAAGTGGTTGGGGAAACAACTTTACTAATGCGATACGGGCCCTCTCGTCTCGGGGAAAATTTACTGGTACGAGTACGAGGTCACCCTCCTGAAACTTAGTTCCAGGACGGCGGTTTTTGTCCGCTGCATCCTTTCGAATGTCCTGCTGGCGCTCGACTCGCCACTTCACCTCTTGCAGGCGGTGTACAAAGTCCCGTAAATATGGCGTAATTTGGGGTACGTAGTTTTCTTGATCTACGACCGCTCGTAAGTCGTGGGCTACGTCCACCGGGGACCGGAACTCGCGCGCAAATGTTAAAAAGGCAGCAGAGTGTCCCGGGCCTTGGTTAGGAGACGTATTTAGAGCGAACCGCACAGCAGGCAACACTTCAGGCCAGCGACGATTTTTCCGTTCAGCGGGGTTGGCCTCGGGGTGATAGACTGGAGTTAAATTTTGATAAACACCGAGAACGTGCATTGCTTTTTGCATCACCGCTGAGACGAATTGTGCTCCATTATCTGAGATAACTCTGCGGGGAGAAACCCATATCTCATAAAAACCTCTTCTATCAATACTTTAGCGCAACTATCTGCGTTTGCTTCGGTCAAAGGAAACAACTCTATCCATCTGCTCGCAGTATCTTCAACTAGGAAGATCCACTTCCCACCCTTACTACCCTCAGGCAGAGGACCAAACAAGTCCATGGCGAGAACTTCAAAGCGTTGCTGGGCGACAGGAGTTTGCAGCAGCCCAGCAGGTTTAAGATTAGTAGGCTTAAACTTCTGGCAAAGATCGCAAGCCTTAAGATACTTTGCCACGTATTGACGCATTTTTGGGAAATATAATCTTTCCTTGTTCTTGGTTAGAGTACGCTCCAGGCCCAAATGACCAGCTGTGGCCGCATCGTGGAGCGCTTTCAGGATCTCGGTGCGCATAGAGTCTGGTACTACTAACTGAGGCTCTTCAGATTCGGAATCTGGATCAAAACGGAAAAGGACTCCGTTTGAAAGATAGTAGCCTCGATCTGTCCACCGAGTAGTGGCATCACCGTCTTCAAAGTCCGTAAGTATCTTCCTAAGTTCAGGATCTTCGAGCTGATATGCTCGCAACTCCTCGAAGCTACGGTGAGGTAGGTCTACTGAGACTGGACACAGATCGCAGGTAGAGTCGGGATTTTCATCCATCGACGGCCGTTATACGGGACGACTGAGTGTGTCTGCCACCACATTAGCTTCTTCTAGTACCTCCAGTTCCAACATTTTATCAATTTCAGCTCTTATCTTCTCCTTAGCAGGAGCCAGTCGATAAGGGGGCGTTGCGATAGGTGCGGCGTTACCTGTGTCTATCTTATGCAAGGCGAAGGGCGTAGGCCCTCCCCCTGCACTGAAGATATTAGCGTTAACTTCCAATAGTGCAGCCAACTTGTCCCTATCAGATGGTGACAGGAGAGTGCCCTCGCACTCGTGGAGACCAATCGTCGAAGTGACCGCAACTTGGTCTTCGTGTTCATACTGTAGCTCATGAAAGCCTGTAGCACGTAAAGAGAAACGATTTCTCTCGAAATCGAGTATCATGCCAGCGTCCTTTATAAAATTCATACCTAGTAAGGAATCGGTTGCGCCGGGCAAGACCATAAAGAGAGTGCTTATTGCAACTCCCTGCACTTTTACATTTACCACAGCTGTTTCTACAGTTTGGAGACGTTGGGTTCCGTCCGCAAATCTTAACTCTGTTTCGCAACTATTAAATATTAGCCGAGAGCGATAGTTTAACAAGACATTAGCCCGCAAATGTCTTGTTAAACTATCGCTAGCAACGCACTGCTTCGCGCCCGTGTCTAGTAACGCAGTACCTACTGCACCGAATACCTGTACCTACATTAAAAATAGGACGCACACACGGGTTTAACACTTTTGCATCTACGGACACTGATTGGAATGCGGTCGACGTGGTCGGCGATGCAGTGGGTTTCTCTTTAGACACCGTGCAATTTGACCGTATCACACCGGGCGCACCACATCCGAAGCACGCTACGGACGGGCGCAGCTCCGATCGGGTCGCAACTGGTTCGCTCTTGACCGGTTCAACAGTCGCTTTATTCCGATTTTCTAGTTTACGACAGTCATCTTTGACATGTCCAAACATCTTACAGAATGTGCACCTCGGTCTAGCCTTGTTTGGCGGTGCTTTTTCTTGTTTATTGGCCTCAGCACCAGCTGGTGAAGACTTCGCAGCATGTGCAGTGACATGCGGTGGCGACAGCGCGAGCGGCGGGGCGGTAGATGTAGGTGAGTGCCTTTTTGTCGGCGCAGCGGTGCAGACTTCTTCGAGCACATCTTCCACTACTCGAGCCTGCTGTAGCAGTTCGGCGAACGAAGCGAAGGCACTCCTTGTTACACTCTCCCGGATTCTCCTATGAAGTAGGCCGTACACCATATCCAGCTGCACTGGATTTTCAGGTAGCGTGTGCAGCGGCAGTTGGGCAATTAGGGCTCTTACCCTACACACGAAGATATCGGTCCGTTCATCACCTTGCTCTCGACTAAACATCTCTCTTGTACTATAATCTATGAGGTGGGAGGCGCGGCCCGAATGTTTGGCGAAATAAATGGGTGGCCTCTTGCCAACTTGTGACGGAATGTTTAATACCTTGCCACCAGGTAGCCGCAAAGTCAGTGAGCAACATTGGCAGGCCTCTTAAAGCCATATCGTCGTGACACCAACAGAGTCTTTATAAATCTGCACAGCATCCACAAATGCCATAACGTCGCCAGAACCATTAAATCTCGCCGTACAATTAGCCAGGTTTGTATTCACAGTCGTCGTCGGCGGTGGCTGCGCGCCCTGCGTAGGTGGCTGCGACCGTAAAGCTTGCAAGAGGAGTACCAGTTGTTGGTCCGTCATAACAATAGGTGCAGGCATCGGTGGCTGCGGTGTGGCGACGGGCGGAGCATGCCCGTACTGTGGCATCTGCGAGCCAGGCAGCTCACGCCCATACAGCAGCGGTGGTGATGGGGCCGAGGCGCCGGCGGACGAAGATCCAGCCACCGGCGGCGTTGACGAACGTACGTCAACGAACAATGCGTGTCCATCTGCAGTAGACGGCATCGTACCGTCTGACTGCTCACCAGCCGTAGCGTACGTATCTATAGGCTGCTGCGTAGCACGTGAAGCACTATTATTACGAGACCGTGTTAGCACCATGTCTTTTAATGCACTATATACAACGTTCCGGCACCACAAATAGGTAACAGTGTACCTAGGCAACCTAGTTCGTCACTCAAGTTCGACAATTGTTCGTACACCACGCGTACTTACGAAAACAACGTTCATACACTTACGCGATTGTTCTAACCCTCATATACCTACAATACAACTAGGTCTCTAACACACAACACTCTATTTAAAGTTAACATCCAAGTTATTATTTACATTAATGTTCGACGCGAGTCGGTGTTCTAGGAATCCCTAACTAACAAAGGTACCCACAGTTTAAAGTCTTAACTCGCACGAAGCATTACTATGAACAATGCTCTGGGTTATTTGTATGTATACAGATGTTTACAGGATTACGATTTATAGCAATCGTAACACTGAATCCACTGTATAGTCACTATATTACACCAAAATATGCTAAAAGTTCCTTAAGATTGTTGATAATATGTCATGTGCACAAAACGTAACGAATCTGCGGGCGGCGTGGGCGAAGTATATTAACGAATATGTAACGCCGCACCATGGCGCCGCACGAAGAAAACCCGAGAAAGTCACTGTTTTCGACACTCAAACACTGTTTTTTTTTTAGTCATTATATAAACGTTGTTATACACAATAACAGTTTTACACGCAATAATGTTTGTTTAACCGTTTTTCACAAAAACACGGCCGCACGTTGGGACGCCAGTTATAGTCGGGGTACTTTTGGTAAAAGAAACTCCAACTATTTGTGCATGTAAACTGTATTTGTAAAAACGTATGTATAGTAAACTGTGACATTTAACTTATAAATAACATATAAATTATCGGTAACGGACGGCTCGCGAGGCGCACGAGTCTGTGAGCGCCGAGCGCGTGCGCAGTTACCGGGTACTTGTGAATCACTCACTCACTCCGGTGGGTGACAGTGACACGGGGCGACATTGCTAGGTGCTAGGGTTGTGCCGAACCGTCACTAGTCACGTAACCTGGCCGGTACATGAAGAACTCTAGAAGTGCGTGGAGTTGATAGGGGTCGCGCTATACTGTTCAGTTAGTGTGTTACGCAATTACCCCGCTGGATTATGTTCACATAGCTGTAATTCGAAGTTACAAATTAATGATAAATTAGGACCATTGAAGTAAATAAAATAAACACTTATTTACTAATATCAATAATAAAACCATGGTCAGCAAGACGGCCAGACAAGAAGCAATCGTTCACGAGTATAACTCAAACAACAGCCATTATCCCCCATAATATTTGAGGGAAGGAGGCAACCCGAACCCCGACGCTACGCTACCGCAAGCAGTGACATGAGCGGCGGAGCGTGACAAACTTGTCGAGGTCGCTAGCTAAACTCATTTTGATTTATAAATCATAAAAAACACCCGTACCTAAAAAAAAATTGACTGTTAACATAACAGCCAATTTTTTTTAGGTACGGGTTTGCCTACATAGTAATAATAAAAGTAAAAATAACTGCTATATAGCAAAGTAAAGTAAAAATAATTGCTACATAGCAATCCATACTAATATTATAAATTCGAAAGTAGCTCTGTCTGTCTGTCTATAGGTACGTTTTCACGCCTAAACCAGTGAATGGATTTCGATAAAATTTGGCAGAGAGATAGATTGCATCCCGGGGAAGGACATAGGATAGTTTATATCGACATACCTTACAGGTGAAGCCGCAGGCGGAAGCTAGTATGAACTATGTCTATCTTTTATGCCCCCAGGGAATAGTTTAATTAATCCTAAGAAAATATGTCTGAAGTCACTTGGAGAAAAAGGTATTTGAGGAAGTAAGATTGATTTTATAAAGAGAAATATTTAATTTATCCTCTAAATAATTATTGACCTGATGATGATGGACCCTTTTTGTAATTAATGAACCTCCAAAAACGTTTTGCGCTTCTAATGGGTCAATCAATAAAGTCAGCCTATCGCAGTCCACTGCTGGACATCTAGGCCTCTCCCTACACAACACCTTATCCTTCGCCTTCCGGACCCAGGCAGTCCCAGCCACCTGTTTGAGGTCGTCTGTCCATCTAGCTGGTGGGCGTCACACTACTCTGGCCGATACGCGATCTCCACTCCAGAACTCGTCTGCTCCACCGGCCGGCCATCGGTCCTTCGACAAACGTTGCCAGTCCACTGCCACTTCAGGTTGCGGACTGGAGGCGACTGCCCCCCACTCCCTCTCGCCCCGGACCATGGCTTGAACCAGGCCCGAACGCGAGAGGTCGCCGCCGCTGCCGATCGCCTCTACGAAGGCACGGCGGTGCTCCGTCCAAGCGGGGCAGACCTCCACCGTGTGCTCCACCGTGTCCTCTAGGCGATCCTGGCAATGGTGACACCCGGGCGTTTCCTCCCGCCTGATTATGTGCAGGAACCTCCCAAACTTCCGTGTCCGCTGAGGACCTGCGTCAGGCGGTAGGTGAGGGCGCCGTGACGCCTCTCTAGCCACTCCTCAAAGAGGGGTCTTATCGCCGCTATCGTGGCGTGCCCTGCGCTGGGTTGCGACAGTCGCTCTTTCCATGCCGCCATGAGATCGCGCCGGAGGTCCGTCCGCTCCGCCGCAATTTGCTGCGGAAGCAGAGTTTCCCCCCGGCGTAGTGCCTCCGCGCGCCACTCATACAGGCGCGCGAGGACTATCGCCTCCAGAGAGAAGCGAACCTTCGATGTGGTTTGGACTCGGCAAGGCGTGCGAATTATACATGACTTTCGTCTTGTCCAAATTCATGCCGAGGTGAACCTGCCGTAAGGCACCATTTAGGTTATGCAGCATCTGGTCTAACTGTTCCAGCGTCTCTACCGTTATGACGATGTCATCGGCAAAACGAAGGTGTGAGATGTACTACACGTTCACGTTGGTACCCTGTCTAGTCCAGCCCAGAGTCTTTAAAACGTCCTCTAACGGATTCGTGAACAGTTTCGATGATATCACATCCCCCTGTCTCATTCCCCTGAGTAGTTGGGAAAGGGTAAAAACGGGACCCTATTACTAAGATTCCACTGTCCGTCTGTCCGTCTATCACCAGGCTGTATCTCATAAACCGTGATAGCTAGACAGTTGAAATTTTCACAGATGATGTATTTCTGTTGCCGCTATAACAACAAATATTAAACACAGAATAAAATAAATATTTAAGGGGGCTCCCATACAACAGACGTGTTTTTTCGGCGTTTTGCGACTCCGACTCGCACTTGGCTAGCTTTTTGTTGTTTGCTACAGACTTCCGAAATTAAAGTTATTTTTCACTGTGTAGGTAGTGTGTTTTTGGAAGTCGATTGATTTATTTTTGCAAAAAAGTTTTTATTTTTCACTTTTAAGTTGTACTTGCCTCACAAAAATTCGTTTAGCACTACTTGCTATGTAAATATCAGTGACAGGAAGTCATTATAACATCTTCAATATATACTAAGTGGCAAAAAATTTGTATTATTGAAGCTAACTCAAAAACTACCCAAGCAAAGTTAATAAAATTTATATGGGACCACCCCCGAGCCATACGGTAAACATTAAAAAAAAAGATTGATATCGATTTATAATTTTTGGAGATATCACGTAAAAACATACAAAGAAAAAAAACAATTACAGACCAATTAAGAATCTCCTGCTTTTTGAAGTCGGT
This sequence comes from Luperina nickerlii, assembly GCA_963855955.1. Taxonomy (NCBI): domain Eukaryota; kingdom Metazoa; phylum Arthropoda; class Insecta; order Lepidoptera; family Noctuidae; genus Luperina; species Luperina nickerlii. Next base: position 10,485,032 of record OY979662.1, read on the forward strand.
TAAAAATATTTAGAGATGCTGATGAAACAGTCGATAATGCTGGCAAAAGTCGAATTTGCAAATTATTGAAATATGAAAAAAATAAGTGATCATTATCGTTCTACCTTCTCAATACCCAGCAACTCATCCTAGGCTATGTAGCCATGGTCGTCGCGATCAATTTGCATGTTGCTCAGACGCCACTTTTAAGTAGGTAGTTAATATTACTTACGCAGTCGATGAGCTAATCACTAACATTTGTCGCTTAGTTCGTATCAAAAATAAAACAATATTATCACATAATTATCAATTTATTCATGCGTAGATGTAGATATTTGAAATGTCATGACACTTTAACTATTATTGAGGGCCGACCAAACGCCGACCGCGCAGTCGCGCCCTCATCGTTTGTTTGGTTATTTCTTTTATTTTAGAATAAAAATGAAGAAAATAATATATTAATAGTGGCCACTATTTTCCGTTTTAGCGATTATAATAAAACTAAACAATGTAAAACTACCGTTCATAATAATATTAACGTATATTCTTGTGGAGCACAACTTAATGTGCTTATTTTCTGCATTTTCATTCTAAAATAAAAGAATAGAATAGAATAGAATAGAATACTCTTTATTATGTACACCATATAAATTACAGACATAAATATAGAAACTGTACAAAGGGTGACACAATGGGCGGAAAGAAAAAACCAAACAAACGATGAGGGCGCCACTAGGCGGTTGACGTAGCCTGCGTAGCCATAACTTTCAGCAACATTTGAAGTAAAATAAAACCTTTTTAAAGTAATTTGAATGAACGGGATGAACTAATTAATTAAATCAGTCGTTAGATTAAACAAATAAACAATAATAATAATTTGTTCCAAAAAATAGAGCTAAAAATGAGTGTTCCGTTGTGCGGTCCAAAAGCAAGAGAGCGTCCGGCGCGGCGCGTCGAGCGAGTCGGAGCGAGTCGGTCTCCTCCCTACGACGAGCAGCGGTGGTCCGATGTTGACGTCATGGCTAGCTAGGCGGCGCTTGTAGTTCCGGTCGCCAATAACAGATGGCGCTCGCTCCACAAAGTTGCCAACATTCTCGTGATTTTAAACTACCTACTGCACAATGCAGCGTTACCTCTGCTGTTAAGACCTCACCAAGAGGTTGAGGTAAACCAGTCATTATTTGGAAAAAAATGACTTTTCCAAATAACGACTGATTTTTAATACTTACAATTATTATTATTAATTTTTTAATTAACAAATTAGTTGAGCTTAAGGCGAAAGCGCCAGGGTAGCCCGCGAAATTCAATTTTTTTTAGGTTTTTTGGAATTTGCTGGTCAGTATTAAGTTGTACGTTGATTAATATATGAATCGCGGCCGTAAGAAATATGTATTTATAGAATTATAATCATTAAAGTCATCAACACAACTCTCTAAGACCACGTAAGTCCCAAGAATAACTGTTTCATGAAATCATCATTCTTTGGACTTACGTGGTCTTAGAGAGTTGTGTTGATGACTTTAATGATTATAATTCTGTAAACACATATCTCTTACGGCCGCGATTCATATATTAATCAACGTACAACTTAATGCTGACCAGCAAATTGCAAAAAACGTAAGAAAATTTGAATTTCGCGGGCTACCTTAACGCTTCCCCCTTAAAGATCATAAATATCGGCCCAGCCGTTCTTGAATTATAAGTGGTGTAACTAATCCGACTTTATTTTATATAATACAGATCTTCTTTTGATGGAGTTGATGCTTGATAATTGTTGACCTGGTTTCACCTGATATATTTTGAAGATTCGAGAGGGGCAATTCTACTAATTTTAACAACGTTCACAGTCCGATCTCAGTCTCAATCTGTCAAAAAATACTTCAAATTTCCCTACAATTTGACAAGTTTTTGACATTTCTTTGTCGCTGAGATGAGACTGCGACTAGATTTTGAACGTTTTAAATTACGAGAATTGGCCTTCTGATAAACTACTCCTAAATTACTTTTATATTACATCCACGCACTGATTTCTGCCAGTGTGCAATGTTTAAAGTCTTGATGTCGAGCTTCGCATCATAAGCCGACCATAATACGTGGGAGATGCTGAAAGTTTCTGGATCAGGCCACTTACAATATATTAATGAAAAAAAATTATGGAATTCGAAAATCGAACTGCACTTTGGGAACATGTTACTTTTTAATTTGTGAAACTGTCATTTGCTTTTTCATTGTGACGTCCTTTCGAAAATTTTGTGTCGCTATCAAAATGAATTTAACTCGTGAATATTTTCGTTCCATGATATTTTATGATTTTCGTTGTGGCTTAAGTCAACAAGAGAGTTGTCAGAGACTTCAATTGGTATTTTTTGATGAAGCACCAAGCCGCAGTTCTGTGTATTCTTGGTTTGGAGAATTTAGACGTGGATGTGATGTCATCTCCATGACGAGGTAGGTACGTGAAGGTCGGCCGGCGACTGCGGTTGCAGACTCTAATATTGACACCGTACGACAATTTATTGAAACTGACAAAAAAATTACTTGCCAGAAAATTCGTGCTTTGTTAGGCATTGGAATGAGCCAAGTGCAAAACATTTTACATGTGCATCAGAAGGTTCGGAAGCTTTGCACTCGATGGATACCGCATGACTTAACGGAGCACCAGAAAAGACTGCGTGTCCAGTGGTGCCGTAAAATGATAAAAAAGTTTAACGGAGGACAGTCATTGGCTGTCTATAATATCATGACAGGTGATGAAACCTGGGTGTACTGCTTTGAACCCGAAAGAAAAAACCAGCCAGCAGAATGGGTCTTTCCTTTTGAAGATTTGACGACGAAAGTTAAGAAATATCGAAGCATTGGTTGCTTCTTTTTTCGGCAAATCAGGACATTACATTACCTACTACAGTATCGCTTGAAGATCAAAGGACAATGACTACAGATTGGTACGTCAACACTTGCTTGCCCAGAATCTTAGAATAAGTTCGCGAAAAGCGTCCTCGAAGTAATGTCCTCCTTCACAACGACATCCTCACATTCCGCTAAGGTAAGAGAAGCTTATTTGAAGGATTCAAATGTGGAACTGATGACGCATCCGCCTTACAGCCCGAACCACGCACCCTGTGACTTCTATTTGTTTCCAAAAATTAAAGACAATTAAACTTAGATGCACACGTTTTACGAGCCCTGAATCGGCGGTGAATGCGTTCCATGAAGCAATTGAAGAGGTCCCTAAGGAATACTGCTCCAACTGCTTTGTATAGTGGTTTCAGCGAATGCAAAAATGCATTAATTGCGAGGGAATATATTCGCTCGGACGACGTATGCGCGCGGCATTGAGGCATCAATGGCGAGAGCAGTAAATACTTTGAAAAACAATAAATGTATCGCAAGTCTTATATCTAGTCTTATTTATCAGAATCCAGAAATTTTCAGTATGCCCTAAGTAGGTATATGGTGTAGCGACATTCTCCAAACCTGGTGCAGAGCCAGTAAAAAAAAAGGGCTATTTTACAGCTTTGCGAATCACAAGTTATTGCATACTCCAACCTAGCTGCAGAGTATTCCTGCACTTCACGTTGGCTGCTGAACTTCGTGACCACCTTAGTTTATTAACCATTTTTGGAAATGGTTAAGAAACTTCTTCTTGTAATTTTTAACTGTTTGATGTTTTAGAACATTTGGTTACATCGAAAGACTTGTTAAACTATTAGGTATCCAATGGAATAGCAAAGAAGGTCATTAAATTTGCGAGAGTTTGCTTTATGGGGTGCTTAATTCTTGCAAATGGGTCCCCACTATCACGTCCTGTAAGGAATACGTCATATTACAAGTCACCCTGTATACCGGCTGACTTTTTTTACCGTCTGCACCTAACCAGGGTGTGTAAGGTGAATGGAGTAGAAAGCCTATGGCAAAGAAATTTCTTTTTTTTTTTTCTCAAAAAATAATCTCGTTTTTTTACATTCAATCTTTTGATTGAAGCCAGCCGATGGCTTCAATCGAAGGATTGTATGTCGATACGAATTCATTGATAATGATTGCCTTTCAGTTGATTTTTTATAGGTATTATTTTTTAATTTTTTTACTAGCCTAATCCCACTCCTGCCACTCCTGGACAAAGGCCTCCCTCCACTCCTTTCATCTACGCGAGCTCGCGCGTCCTACTTTCAGTTTTGTCGGAGACTATCCAGCTCGTTACGCCATCTCCTATGTGGTCTGCCGTGACTCCACCTCACTATCTAAGAGCACCAGCGGGGTAATTGTGAAACACGTTATTAGAAGCGATGGCTTTGATTTTAACAGTTCATTAACATTCATTGCGTTATTTACGTTTTTTTGTTAAGCAGACAAATTTTTCGAACTTATGAAGCAAATTATTAGCAATCTCCTTAAAAATTGTTCAGATTGAGATTAATGTATACACATTAATCGCAATCTGAATAATTTATAACCTAAGTTATTTGTTTTGTGCGAGAAAAAAAAGGGTGGCTAGAGATCTAAGTCTGGACTGTGCGACATCTCCGCAGCGTCGATACCTTTACAGTCGTTTTAAGTTTTTAAATACTTTTTTTTTTTTTTTTTCAACATATATGTATGTTAATTATTCAGAATTAAAATAATAGATATGTACGTAAATAACAACTTACCTATATCTTGTTAATTAATTAACATAACAAAATGGTATCCTAACTAAAACATTAACTAACCTAACACTATTCACAAACTAAAATAAAGCGTCGAAAAGTTCGTCCGTATCGCTGTCGACTGAAAACTATGTACCCAAGAGACTGGCGGCATTATACCACGTTGCATGCTTAGCCTCTGGCTAGGGTAAAAGCCAACCCTTCGCCAGCCCAAGTAACACAAAATCGATATAATGGAAAAAGTGATGACCAGAAACTTTCTTCTAACTTTGTTATAGAATATGAAGGGTTTTAGCAATGTCTTGCTTCTGTATAACAGCATTTTATTAACTTTGTAGTTCCTAAAGCTATATAATCCTCTTTTCAATCTTTTGTGTAGCTAAAGGTTTTATTTTAGATATAATTTATGTCTCTATACAGCTTCTAATACAGCTGTAAGCATTATACAAAAGTGTAGGCCGTATGTTAGCATTAATTACGGCTTAGGCTATTAAAAAGCATTTTAAAATTCTTTAAAACTGCTCTATGTTTTATAACGACCTTTCGCATGGGTCACAACTGTTTAAAGGTGTACATTGGTGCTGTTTTAATGCCAGCTTTTTAAAAGCATTTCATCATAATATTATATATCCTTTATCTATACAAACGTATAATGACAAGAATTTTAACAAGCAATAAGTCGTATACCGGCCATCCGCATGCCTAAAGTTTTTAATTATGCTTACGCCATTTTGCTTTTTGTCTCGATAATATTTAAAATTTAATTTTATGGTAAATAGTCCTTTAGAAAGGACTTCAACCTATGGTATTGACCGGCCGGTACAATACAGGTATCATAATGACTAAAACTAAAGATTTCTTCGTAAGAGCATAATTTTTTTTACAATTCCACATATTTTTATAATATTTTTGTAATAAATAGCTCTTTAATTTGAAGGCGCATGAAATATTTGATTCAAATATATACATACTTTCACAGTAAACTGATACTCGCAACCTTAATTCACTCATAGAGAACAAAAACAAGAGTTTAATTACTTACCTTGTAGCACTTATATTTTTTTGTTGAAAGTATCCATGTTCTTTTTACACAAGATTTATTATAACAGAAATTAAAAATAACATTTGAAAATGTTTTTATTTTGCCTTTTTAATGGTACAAGCTGTATAAGAGCCGCATTTAACATATGCGCACTGCTTTAACCTGTTTTGACAGCCCATTATAATGCGTTTATCATTCCGGTAGACAACCAATATAATGCTGCTAAAATGCCATTCTAACACTTAAGTCTGTATAATTTGGGGCCCAAATTAGCATTACAAGAGCTGTATAGTGGTTTATAATGCCTATATGTAACTTCTTATAAAGCTATAATAATATGCTAATTCTGTTATCCATCGATTATAAAGCTATTTTGTGCTACTTGGGAGGTCACGGGAAGTGTCAACCAGCCGTTTCGAGATATGTTTAAATAAATAAAAAAGGCACAGTATACATATAAGAGACATTACACTTGACCACCAAATATAAAAATAACGATCAATAAAATTCTCAAATCAATCCCACTTCTCGTTTTTTTTTATAAGTGTAGAGGGATTATACTGTTGCTACAGCGCGGCGTAGCTGTGGTGTGAATGGCTACGCTCGCTACACTGTCGTAGTAGATAACCGATACGCTACGCGAAGAGTCACTTTTATCCAAGTAGGTACCATCTACTATTTTATTATTGAAAACCAGCCCTTGCCTCACTTACAAACCGCTACAGCAGTGCGATTCTGTAACTATCTCACCGTGAAAACTTAGGGAAAATAATATTGCTTCCGAAAAACAAATTAACCTCCGGCGATCTGTGGTTGAACGTAATACCTACTAACTAAGCTGTGTTAAAATGAATTACCGAAAAATTAACACAAAATTACCGAAAATAAAATTTGAATTTAACTAACAAAAAAATACTAAACTTCCGACAAATATACTAAGTTTCCGAAAACATATGAACGAGCTCGGGGTGGGCACCCCGAGCTCGTTCATAAATATGTTTTCGGCTTCGGTTAGGTTACTTAAATTTCAACCATTTATATAGAAACTAGCTTCTGCCCGCGACTTCGTCCGCGTGAAATTTTTTGTTACTCCGACCCACCCCGTCGCATCGAATCGCATGCCCGCGCTATTACCTCGTTTTTGCTTAGCGTTCTCTCTGACTTTTTTTCTTTTTGCTCGGCTCCTAAAGGTCATAGCGTGATGTTAAATAGCCTATAGCCTTCCTCAAGAATTGGGCTATCAAATGCAAAAAGAATTTTTCAATTCCGACTGGTAGTTCCAGAGATTAGCGCGTTCAACCAAACAAACAAACTCTTCAGCTTTATAATATTAGTATAGATAGTATAGATAGATAAACAGTCATGTTTATTTTTTGAAGATTTCAGTATCTCATTCGGTCGTTTCGTCATTTTTATTCGGACAAAAGTAGTCGGAAAGTTAGTATTTTCGGCAGTAGATTTAATATTTTAAGTAAGGACAATTCTTATTTTTTTGTCGGAGCTTTTATTACTACCCAAAACTTAGGTGAAGTAGCTTGGAGTGAGCTGTCAATAGTGTCAATTCCTAGCAAAAACAAACTCACTTCACCTAAGTTTTCACGGTGAGATTTTTACAGAATCCACCGGCAGTTTTATATTTGGAAGAAAAGTGAAAAGGTCACTAAAACAATATAGCGATTTTTAATTAAAACACCACCGTGATCAATTCAATGGCAAATTAGTAGGTACTGCTATTCTCTACAGCTACAGCTGTACTCTCAAAGGTCTGCCTAGGCGACGGTGACCTCTTCATACGCGGTAACACAACTATTAATAAACATTAACCTTCCTCTAAATCTAATGTTACAGAATCGACTTCAAGGAATGCTTTCTCTTGCTGTTTTGTTTTGTAAGATAATACGATAAACGTTCTACCGTAAGAACGTTATTAAAACACAACGACCATAGTTAAGTGAAAAACCTTCACATAGACGTACATGGAAATATATTTTTAAATTAAGCGGCTTACGTGACCTAAAGCGTGGTCACTGTCGGACTGCATAGAAAAGAAAGAGAAGCGCAATGACACAACTCTGGTAATTTATTGCAAAATATGAAGAAATTATTTAATTACAAAAAATCTATTGTTTGTACTAAAAAAATAAACCGTAGTTTTAATATCTTCATATTGATATATTTATTTGCATTCCATAATGTTGTAGAGGTGTTACAATGGCTTAAAGTTAAGGTACAATTATGGACCCTGTAGGGCACAGCAGAAGGTATAAAATGTATTCTTATAATAAATTTAGAACACAAATTAACAATAAGCAATTTCAAAAATATGCTATTAATAAATTAAACAAGTAATATAACTTTTTATTTTATTGAGATCAGCCTATTATAGTTTGTGATACATAATAATTTATTTGGTAAGGTAATTAAACATTTAACTATCTATTTATCTATGCATGTATGCATACGACTAACTGTGTGTGCTGTCTGCCTGTGTTCAATAGATTTTTTTGTCATGCATATATTCGTTTATCGTGTAGTATGCTTTTGTAATTAATATTTCCTTGAGCTTATTAAAAATGTCGTATCGCTGATTTCATCCTTTATTGCATCTGGTAGCTTATTAAATATTTTTATGAACATTACGTAGGGGCTATTGGAATGTACATAGTTTCATGCGCGAGGAGGTTAACATTAACATATTTTTATATCTGACAAATCCGTCGGTATGTTTATCGCCGCGGGTTGTGAAAAATGACGAATTTGCATATTTCCAGGATATAGATAGATGGTAAGGTGAGTATTTTATGTTTTATAAAAAAGGGTTTACAGCTGTCGATTTTTTCTAAGTTGTCTATGATCCGAGTTAACTTCTTTTGGAGAATGTTTTATAATAGCTTTTTTTAGTTGACCAGGAAAAATACCTTGATCAAAGGACTGATTTATCAAAACACAAAAGGGTAGGTACCTACAGCAAGTTCATCTGCACATTGTCTAATCAGAGATTGGGGTAGTTCATCTATACTATGACTTTTTGTTTTTTAGATAATATGTTGCTTGAAGAATAATCTGACAAAAAATCAGAATGATTGTATGTATATTAGTATGGTTTTTATTGTAAAAATAAAGTTTTTAGAGGTATCTTCATGATTTTTTTCCATCGCTACCTAGCATATATCCTGAAGAATATCATATATTTTTCTGATTTTGTTTACTGTAGTCGATCATATACTTTTATAGTTTCTAAAACTTGCGTCTTTTTCGTTAGGTCCTGTAAGCCCCTTAAGATCGAACGAAAAATTTAGTGATTTAAACTTCTCTACCAGGCAAACAATGACAATGAAAAGTTTGACAATTTGAAAATAAAGGTCAGTCATTTTTTCAGTTAAATCCTTTAAGTTACTTTACTTAGCGCAGCAAAATGAGTCTAGTCTGTATTAAGGTTCACTTTTCTTTTACTATTTACTATTAATCAACGTATTTCCATGTTTTCTTCGAGCATCAAATTAAACTATTTTCTGTTATTACGATTTACCTACATCAACAACCACTTAAAAGTTTTAAAGTTTGTAAGTATCTTTAAAGTGCAGATAAATAATTTTGTGGTTTTATAATGTTTCTACAACAGAACTATAAACAAATACATACATACAAATAAAAGAGTAGGTATTGTAACATACTTGAACGTATCGTGACAAATAAGGAATATCGCAGCTATCGATAGATTGCAATGTAAAATATAACGAAAACGCAAACCAGATGGACGCCTCGTTGTTACCAGACCCAAGAAGTTTGAGTTACGTGTTAAATAAAGCCTATTTTTGTAAAATACTCGACGCTAAAAAGAACAAAATTAGGGAGGTTAGAGACGTGTCTCGCCAAACTTCGAAGTGATTGCTATGCGGCTCCTCCTTCCCATGCCATTGGCGTTGGGCGGCACAGCTCCGCCAATGAGACCGCGTTTAGCCCCACTCGCTGCCATTTCATATGAATAAGATTACATTTTCCTTGATTATGAAAAATGCCCATTTTCAACAATTATGCCACAAATACGCGGTAACAATTGGATTACAGAGAGACACAGTGTGCAATTGCTGGAGCTGTTGAGAGTAGGACAGCGAGGATTTCTGAATTTTACTAGGAGAATGTGTTTCGGTGTTTAGAGGTTGGGTAATTAACCACATATTCAGGTAAATGCTAAAGTGTGAGGACGCCTACACGGCCGCGGCGGGCGTCGAGCTTTGCGTTGATGTGTTCGAAGCGTGAGAGTTTCGTTCGAGTAGTATTTGAGTCAGTCCGCAGTTCGGCCACGGCGCGCGTCACTCGCATCGCGCTCCGCTTGCGTCCAACGTCCGACAACCGAAAGCGAACCTGCGCCCGCCCGCCCAGAGTGCGCCTATACTGTCATTATAAAAATAAATCTTAATAATATTCACAAATATTGTTTATAAATAGTTAATGGTCAAGTTGAACAACTGCATGTGTTTAACATCAAGCGAAAAAGTTTACCAAAAGTGATTTTACAAAATATTAAAAACTTTCTGTAGTGTTTAAACGAGGATGTTAATATTATAAAGAAGGCTTTTGGATTTCAAGACGCCCGTGGGAAATAAACTTCACATTGAAATAGAAAAAGTGGGTGAGTACATAATTGAATTATAATTAAAATTCTTCCAAAACCGATTAAGCAATTAAACAGAGTACCTACCTACTCTCTGGGCTCATTTAGACAGATTTGTAATTAACTCTACTCTTGTTTAGGGTAACTATTGTAAGAATAGGTGTAATATTGTTTCCGGTCTATAAAAATATTCTAACTTTGATAAATGAACATTTTAACAATCTGTACCGACTTATTCTTAATCTGAACGAGAGTCTGTCGAGATTTGTTATACAAAACAAGTCACTGAGAAGTGCACAACATGCAAATATTTCTAAAGCAGATTTATCGCCACAACCACTTCGCTACCTAGTTATAATTTATGCACCTATCGAAGTCCGTCACATGATCACAATCAGAATTTAAAGATGACATTACTTATGTATAAAAAATATTATGTATCATTATTAGAATGATAAATAAATTAGTTTTGAACAAATTAAAAAAAAAAGTAGATTACTTAATTCATTATAGATAAATACATAGTTTAAAACAATAATAATGCAAAAATAATACCTAATAATAAATATCATAACACAAATAAAATTTGAAATTAACATTACTAAATACATATAATATAGTTACTTTTTAGGAACAGCCTGTATCAATTCAAAAACTCTCCACCACTATTTGTTATAAGGATGGACGGCCGGATTGGTCACCGATGTGCACTGGTTAGTTTTTAGCAAATATTTCGCTGATACCCGTTGTAATTTTATTTTTTTGTTGCTACTTTTTGTCTAAGTACCTACTTGAGTGGTTATAATTCTCTAAATTATGTAGTCGATGATTTTGGTGCACGGTAAAACTCTAATGAGTTTATGCTGGCACCAACTTAAATGTATAAAATGTATGTGTACTACTGAATAAATAAATAAATAAAATAATTGAATGTGAAAATATTGATTGTAATCAAATTACCTACGTAATTCAATGAGATATCTAGAAAATTAAGCGTTTCATTAATAGATTATCCATTACGATGTAAGTGAGCCAAGTTTGTCATTGCTCCAGGCGGAATCGCAGCCTTAGCCGTAGGCGAGGGGGTAATGCAGACAGTGAAATGAGTAATGCTCACGCGTATCAAACGCCTTTTTTTCAACACATTTGCGAGGAAAAAATAAATAAGATCCCATAATACTATGGATTGTGTGTATTTTTAGGTGTGATCCGCAATAAACGAAAATATGTATATAAACAGAATATTTTGTAACGTGTTTGTGAAAAATAGCTAACGGATTTATTTCATGCGCCATTTCTTTCACGAAGCCGCCAAACTGTCTAAAACTTACTATGATATAAAACGAGCGTGTATTGATCAATGCACACGCGTTTCGACGTTATTCAACACACTTGCGAGGAAAATACAGACTTGTATTGTTATTAACTTTTATGGAAAATGGCTTTTGTTTTTTCGCGCGCCGCGCTAGCGATGCGCACGCAGGTGTAAATAAAGGCACTGGCAAAACCGCTAAAGAGCCTATATAAAAAATTTAATAAACACAAAATAATGTTTAGACTGATCGTAGTAGTCGTATGTCAAAATGTAGTTTAGTTAGTATGGAATTAGAAAGTACTATTGTCATAGATAAATATACATTAGTTCAGTGAGAATCCGCAATAATAGAACGCCAGTCAGTGTCTTTTCCGTTTGGTTCCAGGAGGGAAATAAGGAAATATCCGTGTAATAAGGTAAATAAATTTTAGTTCATTTTGGGACCAAGGACAATTCAGACTATTAAAAAAAAGTGAAATATGGCCTGCGGATTCCTTTTGGCATGAGATTAAATTTTATGAGTTAAAAAAACGCACAACTCTGCCTAGCATATAATTATTATCTGTGGCGTTACCGCACTTGTGCGGTAACATAAAGTAAAAAGCACGCAAGTTTAATACTTAAACTACTTTTATTATGGATCTTAAAGCGGTTCATTAAGAGCCACTGTACAAACAAGTGTGTTGAAAAATTATTTATATTTGCACGAACAACTAATACAAGTGAGCGTATTTAATTAAAATATTTTAATTCAATTTGATTACGAAAAGGAATTCTGATTTAGCAATCAGTAATTATAAAATACAGATCATATTTTCGTAGGTTTCGTATTTAATCTGAAAAATTACAGAAACTATTTCAATGTTAGAAATGTAACGTGTTTATTTTCAGTAATTGACATAAATTAATTTCTGAATCAAATGAATTTTTATGGTTTAGAATGGAAAACATCAACTATTTTCTATATTGATTTTACGAAACATATTAATGTGCATTCGAGTATAAAATACTTTACTTTACAATTAAAAATATGACATGGAATTTGGAGATAGAGAAAATAAATTTATTTTAAGATGTCCAGAAAAAAACACATAAGTATAGGTACCGCAGGTAAAATATCATGCCATATTCATTTTTTGTCCAATATTGTTTGTTAAATAGACTCAAAGCGGAAAGGAATACATTTAATCAATATTTATGAAGAATATTATTTTGAAATGAATAGTTGGTGCTTACTTAAATAAATAGGGTGTTAAATCCAAAAGTGAACCTTTATTTATTATAAGTTAGTCTAATGCCCCGGACGTTACAGTCTTAAGTATCCTAAAAAGTGTTAACGAATTTTTAATAATAAAATTATTAAGTAATAAGTTGTCGAAAGAAAAAACAGCGGGCTTGCTGACTCTTGCTGACTCTGACCTACTCTTTCTTTTGCTAAAATCTTTAAAACGGACATTTAAAAGTTCGACCTGTATGCAAATTATTACCTACCAAAGAAATGTTTTGAGAAAAAGGATTCCTGACGCCATAAGCATTAAGCAGTTTTTAATAGTAGGCGAATCCAATTTATGTAGGTATCCATCAATCGGCACATTTTTTTTATGTAAAAATATTGTTTGTGATCCACAGTTACATAACCTGTCTAATTATTATCCTTGTCTAATTTACTCTCTATATATATATATATATATTTTATAAAACTTAATGCTCATGTAAAAAACTGTACAAAGTCGGACTTAATGCCTTGGACATTTTCTACTAGTCTACCTTATTGATTTATTTTTTTGATTCTACCTTAGTCTTGATTGTCAATACATGAAATCCTAGCCGATACCAGTAGATATCGCATGCGTTACTGATTTAATTGATTCCTTATTGTGCTGGTGTTTGTACTTCCATTATAAAGTAGGTAGCTTTGTAATTATTTTTCTGCTTTAAATTTATATGATAGGTCTATACCTATCATAGGGGTAGGACCTACAATAATTATAAAATTTTATTTATTTTCCAATTTTTATATTTCACTAAAATTTGGCTGCAGCAACTGTGTGGCCTATTGGTAAAATAATAAATATGTCACATAATATGTGACATTTTAGGGAAACTTTATTTAATATGACATATTATGTCATTTGAAATAAAGTTGCCTTAAATTACATCTGTGTTATTCTGCATGGACGCAGTGCAGTTTAGATTATCCCAACTTGCTTATCTAACTGAATAGTAAAATTACTTTGCCTGGCTAAATTTACATTGTCTACAGTGGCCCGCAGTACCGATGGGTCGGGCCTTGATGGAGGCTGCGAAGACGACGTCTCGCGGCTGACTCCAGGCCTGCATCCCGAAACAACCTTCGACATGAACGATCTGCCATCGAACGCCTACACGTTGGACACTCGCAGAATGCAATTATACTCGCACCCACACGTACATCCCACGGTGAGTCAACGCCTTTGTTTCAGGTAACCTACCTCCGGTTGACATAAATCTGACACAAAAGGAAGGTCATGTCTAGAATTTTCTTCGCACTTACCTCTAACTGGATGAAAAAAGTAGTGATAATTTATAAGACGTTGTTGTTTACCCTTGCAAAAGAAGATAGAAGTAGTCGTATGGAGTAACACTTACGACGTCTATCATGCGATGTCTTGACGTGTATCGAGTGAACTGAAAACATCAAAAGGTCAAAGGTTCATCGCTGTTTCTTTCATGAAAAACATTAGCTTAACGCCAGGAAATAAAACACGTTCAAAGTGTTAAATAAAACGACGAAAAGAAAGGTTAAAACTAATATGAATCGTATAAACTGAGGCAAAACAAATCCGTCTTTAAACCATAAAAACGTCGTGCGTCGACAGCTAAAACAAAAATATAACGCTGAAAAGATGAAATGCGTTGCGAGGCGCGAAAATAAGAATAATTTGAGGGTATAGTACCGGCTGAGGCGTAAGGTTTCCATTCTGAAAGTGGCCATTCGACTCGCCTTCGTTCCTCTAACAGTTCACACGAGCAACTTCACTTATTTTTTCTGACTCATGTTCACTGACCCTGCCATTCCTAGTATGTTAATCGTTATGCCATTGCAATAAATTCACAAATTAAAGTAATATCGAGATAAATTACCTAATAATTACGATACTTGTCTCTAACAGTTGTAGAATCTATTTAGATGTAGTGGTTTTCATAGGTATAACTCGTTATAATTTGATAAATAAACAATGACATACTGTAATTTGTAAATAAATCATATTTTCTCGCGTAATTAATTTATTTTAATAATATAATTACTTTCATAACAGCTAGTTGTGATCATGACGTTTAGCCGCCAGGCACCGCACTATCGCAACACTGAACTCGTGTTATCAAAGATGTCTTCGTCACCATCCGTTACATCACCGACCTTGTTTGTTTGACTTTTTCTTGCCATTTTATCACTGTTTTAAAAGTTAGGTACTGATTTTTCTAGTAAATAATTATAAAGCAATAAGATAAATGTTGCTCTGAATGGGCCTGGATTGTGTTTAGATAGGGAATGTTTTATAATAGGTGGGTAATTAGATTATGGCTATCTTACATATGTCTTGTTCTAGGTTTTCGGATTTATGCTTCAATGGATCTGTGAAAAACGATTAAGTGATGAGTTGAATTTGATCGAACAAAGATAAACGTTGAAAACGTTAATAATAGAGACACAATTTTATGAAAATTAAAGCAATTACGACCGAAGCAGAGTTTTATCAAATGTCCCTGACATAAGTTCATCGCAAACCGAACAACAGATTGTCAATAAGATTCAGTAGGTATCATAACTGTAGCTTAGTACTTATAAAAATATATGAAAAATTCTAGCTTGATCTGAGTTCAGATATTGGTAGTTAGAAATGTTATTATTTTAATTACCTATTGTTGTTGATATAGGTATTGTTTAATATAAATTTTTAGGAAAATTTGTAATTTTGAACAGAAGTGTGTAGAGATAGGTCCGGTCCGGGATCGTATCTAAATGATAATGCTGCTTATGTTGAGTTGTCTGCAATACCCAAAAGCATTGCAGGTGTGTTCCCTATTCTTCTCAGAGAAGACTTGCTCTATAATTTGCTTGGTATCGTGGGTTTAAAACCACAGGATCAGAACATACATGGATAGCAACCGATTCACGGTTCACACGTGGATGAATGGGTCGTGAAAAATAACGGAAAAAATAAAAAAAATAAAACCTGTACAAGTGCGAGTAGGGCTCGCACACGAAGGGTTCCGTACCACAAGGCAAAAACGCCGAAAAAACACGTCTGTTGTATGGGAACCGCCCTTAAATATTTATTTTATTCTGTTTTTAGTATTTGTTGTTATAGCGGCAATACATCATCTGTGAAAATTTCAACTGTCTAGCTATCACGGTTCATGAGATACAACCTGGTGACAGATGGACAGTGGAGTCTTAGTAATAGGGTCCCGTTTTTACCCTTTGGGTACGGAACCCCAAAACCACTTAAATCCGTCCAAAAACAAATCATGATTTGTTATATCAGATATATTGTGTGAATAGCGCGTTACTTAGACATTAACTTAGTTTGCCAATAAACATTCAAGTACACAGTTTTCAGTTATTTAGTCATAGGTAATTATTCTAATCATCAAAATTATTTGTAAATCCGGCCTCAGAAACTCTTTCCACTGTACCACGTTTCTATAATCAATACGTAAATATGTATTCTGTTGCTTTCGCCCCTTGACAAATCAGACGAGTTGTCTGCGAGTCTTATAGTTTCTTTGGTTAACGATGCTAGCATGTGTAAGCGCAGAAGTTTTTATCTGTGTTCAGGAATAAACTCACATTGTCAGGGCCTTACTCGCTTATAGTTTACAGGTTGCTTTACTCGCACACAGAAAATTGCCACATGATACTGAAATTAAAACCAGACCTTACTCTACCGAACAATATAAAAAATATTCTTGACACATTTGACAGAATATAGACTTGACCGTAGTTAGGTATACGAATGTTTGAAACATATTTCATGAAGTGAACATAAAGGTTGCGCTAACGCGACTGGCGAGCGATGACGTCGACTCAGCTGCTTCGGCACGCGGCGACTCGAATGACTCCGCTGTAATTCGACCGGACCCTGTGACAAATGTGAAAAGTATTACGTTTTTAAAGTGCGCCCGTGCGCTCTTGCTGCCGTCCAAAGTTCTCTCAATACGTTTCATTCGTTAGGTACATGGACGACTTTTTTTTTCCTCAATTGAATTTCATGTTTGTAGGTCTGGCTTGAAAGCCAATTGTTATTGGAATATGAATTTTTATATAATATTGTGCAAATACGGTTGAACTGAAATTCTTTCTTACAAAAGTAACTACGAGTAGGTATTACCTACATAATACGATCATGTAAGATCCTATGCATCACAATTTATGTGAGTTGAGCTATCATTTAGCTGATGTAGGTATGTATTTCAATTCTTAAATAATATTTTTTTTCACGATTCCTGTTGACAGCGATGCGAACGAAATTTTTGATGCCCTTTGATTATTTCACCTCCTTTTTATATACTTGTACATATTATTATTATGTCATTTATTCATTCAGTTATCTTATTCTATTACATTTTTAAATATTTCTCTTAATATAAATTATTATTCTAAATAAATGATAAAGTGTAAATAAAAAATTAAATAGACTGATAATGTTTGCGGAATAAGTTGTAAAAGATGCCAAACTTTTCATGTTATAGTATAGACCAAGTTTGGTAAATTTGACGCTATGAAATTAACAAGAATAATCTACTAAACTGTAGAAAGTAATCTTAAACTAATAATTTATTACAAAGAGATACAATTGTTGCTTTGTTTGTAAGAGGTAATCTCATCTGTACTGATCCGATTACAAAATATTTTGTTTTTATTGATAGTATAGAATAGAATAGAATATTCTTTATTATGTACACCATATAAATTACAGACATAAAATATAGCCACTACTATTACTACTCTGCTATTTATACTATTGCAGATGCCATACGATATGACATGATATAGTTAACTTCCACACGTACAGAAGTCGCAGGCCGAACGTAAATAAATAATACTTAAAAAATCTATTTTTAATAACCAACAATAATGATACAAACATTGCTTTTCAAAAGAAAACTAATTTGGATCTTATAGCTAAAGCAGTTTAGTTTTGAAGAATATTTGAAAAGATTTCAAATATTAGTGTCGCAACTGACCCCAATCAAAATAAAGCGTAATAGGAAATAATGATGCCAATGTTATAATGGTGACGAAATTGAAGATCGACCGTCAAGGCGTCGACCGCTTAGCCGGCATTATTATGAATTGTGCTAACACAACGGAAACTACTGTTCCTTGGGAACGTGTGTTTAACGTCTACATGCTGTAATCAGTTGTTGAAATTTAATAGTTGGCGGTACAAATGGAACATTCTTTCAACTAGAAACCGTTATTATTTTGACCATGCAATGATTCACCATTATAACATGGTACAATTTATCTACTAATGTAATAGAAATATTTGCTAGGATACATAATTATCAACTCGGAAAGGGATCGCCTTTCGCCTCGCCGTCAAACAGGCGTCAACCCACTATCTATGCGTTAAACTAACGTAAGCACGGCACGTAACCAAAGCGGATCAGAAGCTCTAATACGTCGACTCAGTTACGGCTAAGCGACTGCTGGTTGATGGTGCTGCAGGCAGGCCGCAGGAGGGGTGAGAGGGGCAAGGGTGGACGAAGAGACGTAAGTTCGGGTACGGAGAGACGTAAGCGCGGTGACGACGAGCCGTAAGCGCGGGAACTGCAAGTTGACCACGCACCACACCGCGGTTCGTCAGCTTGTCCCGAAGCGAGGCGATTACGTTAGGATTCCGATTAGTGTGCGTTGCAGTAGGGAGTTTCATACAAAGAATACTAAAAGGCTTGAGTTGATACGGTGACGATCCCTTTCCGATTTGATACATGTGCTACTTTGGTGTGCTATGACCTTTAAACGTCATCCTCGCTAATTTTTTATCGAAAAATCTCTGTCTCTCTCTGCCTGTTAGGCATACGCTTTAATATCTCAAGAACTGCTTCACCGTTTCTGATACCTACATTTTAATTTTTTAATTCACTTGTGGGCTAGGTAGTGGGTAGGTTTTAGTAGAGTTAGACAGTCGAATGCAACCGTGGTTACAGCTTTTTATTTAATATGTAAAGATAAACTATGGATATCACAAATATATTGGGCAAGGTCACGGTACAATCATACTCAGTTGTAATCAGATTTTTTAGTCGTGAATGGGTACTGACTGAGTTACTGAACAATGAAAAATGATACCTCAACAATGTAGTCCATTGTAAAGATTGATATGATTACAAGCTTTTAGCTTTAGGTACTTGTGTTCAGATGGATTCTTGCAACTATTAAAATTGTGGACAATTTCCTCTTGTTCTTTCGTGTTGATAGTTTGTATTGTACACTTATTCCGATGTAATGACAATAGGTACATTTCTTAGTGAGGGTGACCTATCTCTGCAGCAAAGATCGACTCCGCACAATAGAAGATTTTGACGGCTTTACCGTTAATGTTACTGTCTTGAAATTTTGTGCGGAACAGACGTTGATAATGGCAAAATATTACCATAATAAACTGCAGCATTTTATTAAATATGTAGTAAAAGTCTATAAAAAAGTAGCAGTGCAGTCGTAGCTCCCAAGATCCGATAAACCCGAGATCGAGAAATGAAAGAGCCCAACTGGTGGTGGAAAAGAAGCCTGCAAGGGATGACAACAAGGAACCAGCACCGCTAACCCTGCTGAAACTCCTGTAATACAGTTGCCAGAAACAGTGTGGAGGAGAGAGATGCTCCTGCCTCGTGACTTGCCTCTTATAGGATGAATATTTTAGCCGATATTCTGCTCGGAAGACTGTTAAAACTATATTATTGAACTTTTTGTGAAATATTGCCAATGTTTGAAGTGCTGTTTTTCAAATTCCTTTAGATCAACAGAGCTTCGGCTGCAAATGTAATACTTAAAAAATGTATAGGGTGTGTCCGAAATTTTCGAGGTTTTTCGAGAACCACACAGCTAGCACAGGTGTTTTGCAGCTGCAAACTTTGTATCTATCCTACCTAACAACAATAATAAGAAGTACAGTGCAATTTTTTGCGACCTAACGCGATTTTTGTGTCTACGGTGACTGGCGTATAATGAGATGGGCAGGACTATAAGAGTTATCGAGATATATGTATAACTTATCATGTCATACAGAATGAGAGTTATTATTATTAAAATGATTGTACTTACAGTACCTATTGTTAGTTCCTTTTTTTATAAGTCAGTTGAGAAGTAAAGTACGCTAAAAGTCGGCGTGCACAGGTCACATTGTGTTAAGAACACGCAGAGCTAGTCGAAGTAACCTGCACGTGCAACAGAATGTTCAGTGTTTGTACATTTGTTCAGTGATCGTGGGTGGCCCTGTACTACTTTTTTACATATGTATATTTTACTCGAGCGTCAACTTTCATTCGTGACTTACCTCCAACCGAGATTCAATCTTAAATAAGGGATCTAAAGAACCAAATGAGCTGATAAAGCTAAAAAGTAGCTTATCGGAAATATTGCTAAGCCATACAGCTAATTCGGTCGTGTACAACATACAATGGGCCTATTTCACGAGCCAATTAACTTTGTGGCATTTTTATTGGTTTTATTTCACAGGTATCGAATGTCTTTTACAGATACATTAGGGAACAACATCGAACTTGAAACGGTCAGAATAGTAGATTATTCAAACTCAAACTCAAAGCATTTATTTCAATTAAACCTTGTACAGGCATTTTTGAATTGTCAAAATTAAATAGTCTGTCAGTTAGACAGAAAGTTGAAGCTAGTATTCACTAGGCGATAAAGCAGTGTCTTAATGTCGCGGGAGCTGTTTTGAATCCTGAATGCAATGAAGGAGTCTGGGCTCCCGAGCGCAGCGAAAGAGTAGATTAGAATCCTGAGTGCAGAGAGGGATTCAAGCTCGCCCAAGACGACGACACCTTTATCCCCGCGGAGAATACTCTACTTTTCGCACCTACTGCGCGGTAATAAACCTTATTCGATTATCGAATTAGTAGTTTATGGAGGACTATTCCAAAAATATAACACAAAAAAAAATTAAAATAAAACAAAAAAATCAAAATCAGCGGCAACTAAGATTCGAAATTTCTTACTTTTCAAGCAGTTGGTGGTATCCAATTTGAGATTGATCTAAAACAACAAACTTACTACCTGTCGGTTTTTTTTTAACTTTTCCAATCTAATCTCATGAATTTTAATCAAAAACACAATAAATAATATTATCGTCAATAGGTATCAGCTAAAATCTAACATTCCAACGTTTATATGCCTCGGCTACCGTTCATTTTGTTCGTCCACGGCGACTAAAACCTGTGAAATGAGAACTCTTTGGTCGACCTGTACATTAATAGAAAAAAAGGATTCTTTTTGGTTTTTTATTTCAAATGAGTTTGCTCTTGACTCTAGTCTAGGTCAGAGGTGACAGAGATAAAGTCGACAATGGAGTGAGCTTACCCAGAAGAAGCCTGTTCACTCTTACTTTGAAGAGATACGGGTTGTATGCGCTCGGAAACACAGACGCAGACATTTGAAAACGCTTAGTGCGAATATGTGGAATAGCAACTAGGCAGGGATGGTAACTGGCAGTGCATCTGGATGTCCAAAGGTAGAAGGGGGCCGGTGGAATGAGGTCGTGGAGTTCTTGGGCACACTCACCGAAGTACAATCTGTAGAAAACCGACAAGCAGGCAACTTGCAGCGATGAGCCAAGCTGTGAAATTTGCCATCCACCAGTTCTACGTCGCCAATAAGCCTCTTAGCTTTGCGTTCCACCGAATCAAGCGCGGCAAATTGGTATTTCGCTGAGCTGAGCCATCCCAAAGGTGGTTAATGTTTCCATTCGACTTTCTCAGTTGAGGTTCCAAATTCAAATCTCATTAATGACCGAGTCATAATGAAATTCAGTACAATATTATTGCCCGGCTAGAGCCTAGGCCTTAAATGACCTGCTTTAGGTTAGGTTTGCATGACATATAATTTGACGTTAGCGAGCAGGTAGTGTGAAAAAATATTTTCTATTCTGAAATAATAACACAACTTTTATATTTCAATGTATATAATTATGTACTATCAATATTTAATTATTTTTTTGTACAATGCCCAATGATAATAGAATTCGCCTTTTTTGTGTCTGTAGGTACTTACGTGTGAAGCATGCTCCTGTGTTTATTATATGCAACTTGTTTAGTAAGTAGGGACTCGTAGAAAGGGCAAGTTCCAAAATAGTACATTTTGATACAAGTGGGCAAAGTTTGACACTCTCGGCTCCCTTACGCCCTCGTCTTCGACTCTTGCTGTAATCCCACATTGAGTGCAATGACAAATGCACACGACGATTATCCACAAACTAGCGAGGATAAATAAAATTTATAAAAGATAATATTTTGTAACAAATATTTATGAAATTTTTGGCATCAAATGAATAAAAAAAATCAGTTTAAGTATATATTTTATGTAAGTACTAATTATTGCTGTATTTGGTTTCCTGACATTATATTTTATATCAGTTGAGTTCACGCAACATCTATTTAAAGCTCGCTTTTGACCACTGTCTCACCCGTTTGATAAATAACTGAAAGCCCGAAAATATTTTATCCCTAGGGATCAACCCTGAAATCGCGAAATTCAGCTGTTCCATACATTGTGTCATTGTGTCGAGTTATTTTAACATAAAATGCAAGAATTAGCATGACGTGAAAATATTTTAAAATCAGTCAGGATTATATGGACAACCGAAAGTTTTAGCGGAAACCTTCACTATGTTTTTATCTAGTTGTATGTCTTTTGAATTTACAAAATTGAGAAACCTTTTACTGACTGTAGTCCAAAGTCTGGTGCAACAACACACGATAACATAAACATCAAGCTTTAAAATTCCAGTTTAACACTGAGATAAAGTACTACGTAAGTAATAATAGTTCTATGGTTTAACGTGACCTCTCATTACACAAGGTGTCTATTTAGTCATCTGCATCCGTCAAGAGGGAGATTCTACACGTCATTCAAACTACTTTCCCTATAAAATTCGTAACCAAAATGCAAAAAAAAATCATACATGCATCGAAATAGGTAGTCTGTCTATTTGTTGTTGTATAGGTTGTATATGTGTGTGTGTGTGTTATGTGCTGACGCTATACGTTTTCATGCACACATATACAGCGTGTTTGTTCACTTAGTTACCACAAGTAAAGCGCGCGTCGCTTCGTGAGATAAAAATACTGTACTACTGGAAATGTATAGGTATGCCTACAGCTTAATGTGTTCTGTGTTTACGTGTGAGTCACGGGGGTATCTAGCGTAATTGTGTCTCATTCAAGTTCCAGTCAAGACTTGAAATGTTCTAAGAGTTTATTTCTAAAGCTGAAACTTTTCCTGAACACAAATGCATTGCTGAAATTTATATAAATAAAAATATAGTAGATTTTACAACAAGTGCACAAAACAAACCATTTTTATCCGAGACTTTTAGCAGCCCGAGCCGAAGGCGAGGGCTGATAGTAATGTCGAGGATAGAAATGGTTTTGTGGACGAGTTATAAACTCTGCTTTTCACTTCGATTGCGAGGAAATAAAACAGTAGTATAACATAACATTTTTTTAATTAGAATTCAAAATAAAATTAGAACAGTTTTGAATACTGAAGGAAATTATTTTTTTTTTAAATCTTACGACATTGATATTAGGCTGCAGACCTATACAGCCTACTATTAAATTAATTTTGTAATAATAATTTTCTTAAATCAACTAACCTACCGTACTTGAATTAAAACTTTAATATCTATTATATCTTAAAAAACACATAAGGCAAATAAATTAAAGTAAATATTATATAATAACAAATTCTATCTATGAACTTCTTATTGCATTTGGCTGTATGGCTCATTTTCTTTGCCTTAATATAATACATTTATGAGTAGATACGTTAATGCCCTTGTGCACAAAATTCGATTTTGTGCAGCCTATACCCTGCACAAAGAAGCACTTTCAGAGCACGAGAAGTGAAAAATGTTTTTATGTTTGTCCTCTTAGCATTCCGAAACCTTTGGTCAGATTGTGATGAAACTTTGGTAAGGTGTTCTGGGGACGCCCGTGAGGTTTCCTAATTATTAAAACAAGGTAAAAGTTACAAAAAAAAAACTTAGGCGGTACGATGTGGGTCAGCTAGTTTTTTATAAAACTAACTAACTAACCACAGTCATGCGGCAGATAGTATTCTTTAGTCAACACTTGATTTTGGGTTGATGGTTGGGGCTAATTCGAGTAGTCCTGCAGTCCACCGCGCATGTGGACGCTCGTCAGGCCACGGACAGTGTAAACACAGATACCTACATTAATTGAAATTAAAACTTCTTGGTCGGGAATACCTATAATTAAAAAACCGGTCAAGTCGGACTCGCGCACCGCGGGTTCCGTATAATTTACGGATTTTTTCCTTTACGTGTGCTATATGAAATTGCTTCTTGCCAAATTTCATGATTCTAAGTCAACAGGAAGTACCCTATAAGTTTGGATTCCCTTGCGAGTGTCAAAATATGGGGCATAAACAGAACATAAATGCCCGTATCTTTTGATTGCGTTGACTTAGAAGTTTGATTTTTTCACTACTATTATGGGATTGCAGCCCTGAGTATTTGATATTAACTTCATCTTGATAACTCCACGCGTTTCTGAGAAAAAGTGTCTTGACAGACTGACAAACAGACGGACAACGAAGTGATCTTAAAATGTTCCGTTTTTCCTTTTGAGATACAGAACCCTAAAAAATGCATTTTACTTAACTTTTTAGGGTTCCGTACCTGATAAGCAAAAAACGGAACCCGTATTGATCACTTCGTTATCCGTCTGTCTAGCTGTCTGTCAAGACCCTTTTTCTCAGAAACGCGTGGAGTTATCAAGTTGAAATTAATATCAAGTACATAAGGTCTACGGTCACTTGGAGCTCTCTTCTTAATCAACGTAATAAAAAAATAAAGCCATTAATGCGACATATTTTGATACTCGAAAATAAATCAAAACCAAATGGGGTACTTCCCGTTGACCTAGAATCATGAAATTTGGTGAGAAGCAAGGTCACGAGCAAGCGTAACTATAGGAAAAGGTCCGAAAATCGTTAAATAGTAGATTAAAGGTCCTAGCACACTTATCAAACCGTAAAGGGATAGGCACCGTATCAACTCGAGCCCGTTCAGTATTCTTTGTATGAAACTTCATAATGCAACGCACACTAATCGGCAGTGCGATTCTGTAACCATCTCACCGTGAAAACTTAGGTGAAGTGAGCGTGGAGTGAACTGGCAGTGTCATCTTACCAGATACTAGGGATTGACCAAGCATACATTTACAATCATAATCGAGATTTTAATAATATTTTTTTAGCCTAATCCTATTGATATTTTTATATAATTCAAAGCTAGTATTTTAGTGGTCAAAACATTAATATTTTGTGGGGTTTTACTTACAATAAAATAGCAAATCAGAAGCGCAGTCAGAATCTCAATCCTGTTTTATTTTATTTTTTCCCTAGTCTAGTAAGTCCTTATATAGACTGAGGCGCGAGCGCGTCACGCACGAACAGTAAATAAAATTAAAACATTCACGTTTATGACAGCTAGACTGATGAAAATACGCATCGACATTGTTTGGTTATTATGAGCAATTGTAGATCGAGTCTAGTAAAGACTGCGACGATGTTCAGCGTTGTTATTAACCCAAATCTATTGAATTAGAAGAGATAACCGAGTGTGTCAAGTCATCGAGTGCTAACGGATGCCTAGCTGACGGACCATAGAATGTAATCCCACGTAGTTTGTGTGGCGTGATCACTCCACCCGATTCACGACACTAAATGTCGTAAATCGGGTGAAGTGAAGGTGAAGTGATAAGATCACGCCGCGCTTGCGCGTTAATCACTGTCATTATCACATTGCAGATTGCGTGATCACTTCACCTTCACTTCACCCGATTCACGACATTTAATGTCGTGAATCGGGAGGAGTGAAGGTGAAGTGATAAGATCACGCCGCGCTTGCGCGTTAGTCACTCATTATCACATTAGAGATTTGTTTTTACATATTTAACTTGTAAGGCGTCATGTATAAGAACATTAGGAAAATGCAATACCAACGTCAAATAAGTGCAAATATTTTATCGCTCATCGCGCGCCCGTGTTTGCACTGCACCTCTAGTAACCCTTAAATGAAGAAGTGGTTGGTGTCAACCCTGAAGTGTATGTATGGTCCCTAATAGTGCATAACGTAGTAAGTACCTACACTCCTTTAGAATATAAGTAAGCAGTTTACATCAATGCGCATTGTAACATAAATTCACTAGATATTCATTAAAATACATTCTATCAAGCTGGTTGTCTAATTCTAACGACCCTTGAACCCCCAACATTTCATGGCGACCTTCGATATGGCGGCCCTGCCTTAGAGTCTGCCAAGGGGCAGATTAAGCAAAGTTTTCGTTGAGCGATTTTCAAAATGTGTAACTCTAAAGTAGAAAAAGGCGAGGTATTCGCCAATCAAAACGCGGCTGGTGGAGGTGTTGACGCCGAGGTGGTGTTGCCATGGTTACGAGATTCGAGTGGAGTGATATATGGTACATTCCGAATTTCACTGTAATCGACTACAGCGTGCACACACCTACACCTTGACCCCAATTCTGCTGTATGGTATTTATCTATTATTCCCCGCATAATCTTACCACGCCGTACGGTTGTCAAGCGTGGTATTTTGACAGTTCAAACCGGTTTCGGTCATTGTGTCATAGAGAATACGTTAATAGCAGATGTAGTGATTAGGTTATTAAGGAATTGACGTGGTTTCGAAGTAATGAATCATTAAGTGGTCATAGTGAATTAGGGCCCTTTTCTGAATTAACGTGAACGCGATAACGATGTCCCGTGAATCGACATATATGAAGTCATGGCATGTGCCATCTTGCGATAACGCCGACTACCGACCATGCCCTAAATTAATAATTATCACCGATCTTTAAACTAACGTGGCATTTTCGAAATTGTGCTTCTGGCTACAGTCGCCACCTTACCAAAGAAGAGGAAATTCGTGGTGTATACACAAATAAATACTATAATCCAACCATGAGTAACTATTCAAGTGAATAGGTATATTACTGACTCTCAGCTGCCATAGTGGTCATTTATCTAAATCAGAAAGCAAATTATTCATGTGAGCGATGATGACTTAATTCGGAATGAGCCATATTTCACGCCGCGCAAGCGCGTTAGGCGCTGGCGAATGTTTTGACCACTAAAATACTAGCTTTGAATTATATAAAAATATCAATAGGATTAGCATTAAAAAATATTATTAAAATCTCTTTTATGATTGTAAATGTTTGCATGGTCAATCCCTAGCATCAGTGGGATGACACTGACAGCTCACTCCACGCAAGTATTCACGGTGAGATTTTTACAGAATCGACATGCGGAATCGTAACGTAATCGTCTCGCCTCGGATCAAGCTCAAAAACCGCGGTGCAGTGCGTAACGCACCGCACCGCGGTTTGCTCTTCGGCGGCGACTCTTCGTTACCGCGCTTACGGCTCGTCGTCCCCGCTCTTACGGCTCGTCGTCCCCGCGCTTACGTCTCTCCGTACCCGAGCTTACGTCTCTTTGTCCACCCTTGCCCCTCTCACCCCTTCCGCAGCCTGCCTGCACTATCAACCAGCGGTCGGCGAGCCGTAAGCGCGGCGTCGCCTAGCCGTAACCGAGTCAACGTATTGGAGTTTCTGATCCGCTTTGGTTACGTGCTTACGTTAGGTTGACGCCTGTTTGACGGCGAAAGGCGATACGGTGCCGATCCCTTTTCCATTTGATACATGTGCTATGTATGACCTTTATCGAGTTGACCGTGACGTATAACGATGTATGGGAGTACAAATGTTTTTCAGCTACAAGGTTAAGTTTGTTTTTGGAATAAATTTATCCCAACTAAGGAACCCTTTTTCTTCAACGTAAAATAATATGTACAACTGATACAACAATACAAGGATCAATATTGTAAGTATTGTAACTAAATATGTCATCGCCAATTTCACAAAACGATTCCACGTAATTATTATGTTTACCAACAGCGCCCCCTGTCAATGTCATTCAGGCACCGAAAGATCTTTATTAGCACTCTATAATCGAAGAACTTTCTTCTGAGATATAAAAAAAATAAAATATTAGCTTCACTAAATCAACCAAATACTAAGTAAAGCCAAAGTAGAAATATATTATTATTATATTAATATTATTTCTTATTTCTCTGCTTGTTATGATAATCTGATATTCAAAGTGTTCAAAATAACAATAAAAAAGTGTTGGTTACTACATGATTAGGCTGTAAAAAGGTTTGAACGTACAAACTCCGAAGAGAAATTGACACGAGTTTAGGACTGGCTGTTTATAAAAAAACATAAACAAAAAAAATTAAATTAAGAATTGATAAAGCGTGCCACGCGTTTATTGAATAAAAAAATGGTTGATGCATTTTGTAAAAATGGAGTCGTTTTTGGGTTTTTGGTGATGGTAGAGAATTTATTAGTGTCGTGACCTGTCTTGAATATAGTTAAAAAAAAAATGTCTTGAATATAGTTAAGGTTTGTCGTCATCGTCAGTGGTCGATGGCAATTTTTTGCTAATGTCGTTTTTGATTTGTGTTTTTTTTTCTGTGTATATTTTTAATTTAATGTGCTATGAAGGTGCTTGTAAAAGTAATAGTTTAAAGTGGGATTGTCCGAAAGGGTTACCGCTGGCCCGGTACATAAAGGGCGAAGGAAGGAACACGGGTGGGTTTTAGTCAGTAAGAGTCTGAAACTCCCTTCCGCACCACCCAGAGCGGGAGGGGTCATTTGATGATTTCCCATCCTGAAAAAAAAGTGGGCTCAATGGTGCATTTTGTTGTTCTGTAAATACCGTGCGTGTCGAGTAAATAGAATAATCGTTTATTATTATTGTCCTGCGTCGAATATCCGTTTCAAAATGATTTTTCATGCGTGTGAACAAAATGAAGTTGGAATTTGATGATGATAGTTTTACAGGTCTGTAAAAGTCCGTCTTCAATCGTAAGGAATCGTCTTTTTGTGAGACCTCTTGCATGTTTAGAGCCACTTCCTGACTATTCGCTATCGCTATATCAGTACTTCCGTAAAATATATAAGAACTTCATTCAAGTAATTGAGAACCTTACAAGGATTGTTTAGATTTGTGGTTCTATAAAAAAAAAGATAAAAAAATAATAATATTAATTAAACATTAAAACGGCACTTGTTCGGTTCAAGTTGAATTTAACCTGAACCTGATTAGTTAACGTGTTAGTTTCTGCCTACCCCCATGGGAAGTAGGCGTAAGTTTACGTATGTAAAGTCTGTTCAAACTTGTTTCAAATAATATTATTTCAAGTTAAACAAATATCAACTTTATTTTAATGGTAATTAAGTTTATATCAAAGTGACTAGCACTATTAAAAAGTTATAAAAATGTTTGAAGTTGTAGCGTAAACTGAACTTTATTGTGTAGGATTTAAAGTTATTTTTCCATAAGCACATATTCGGTTACATTTTTGGCAAATAAATCGCGAATGCAGAATTGCAGACTATGTAGTTAGTTATTTGATGCTGTTCTTTGATATGCGCATCATTTGTGAACTCGAAATTCATTTTTTTTTCTTTTTTTTCCTTGTTATAATCTGAATAAGGTTTTCAAGGAAAGGAACAATTGCCCGGAAAATTGGAAAATACGGGAAAAACTGAAAGGAATTTTTCTATTGTTATTGTTTACTAGTTGTTTAAAACCAAGTTCGCAGTTTCGAATGACCTGTGCTAACTGCGTGGTGCTCGAAAACCTCTAAATTTTTGGACCACTAGTTTTTTGACTTGCACCTTTTCGAAGTTATATTAGTCAAAAACTGAAAGAAGTCAGAAAATGTCAAAGTTTTTGGAGCACCACACTATCGCACAGGTATTTCGAAGCTGCAAACTTGGATCTTGGTATCTATCCCAACATCCTAAAAAATCAGTGCAATTTTTTGCGTCCTAACGTGATTTTGTGTCTTTGGTGACTGGTCTGCTATTATTACAATGATAAACAGATTTCGATCTCGTTAAACTGAACATTCGGCGTGGTCTAGAATCGGGAGCTCGATTATTATAACAATATGGTGGCAAACTAGGGGTTAGTGGTGGGTTTCGGCTACAAGAAACCCCCTTTTATCGCCCAATTCAGATGCACCAACATCAATTTGTGAATTATTAGTTAGGGCAGGCAGGTTTTGGTAGGAAGGAATTTTTGTTAGGTAGGTAGATTCTACCTAAAAAAAAAATTGGTTCTCAGTGGGTAGTTTCATTGATAAGGTCTAGTATAGAACAAGTGAGACTTGAGTAAAAATTAGCTCCGACTTATTTATTCCCTCCGTATCGAATGGTCTTAAAAGAAAAAACGCACTAATCAAAATTACCAAACGTCCTATTAACAAATCGTCCTACGAGCAAATCAAATCCAAAAGCAAGCAAATCCTAAACACAAAAGGACGGAAATACATAATTATGACATTTTTAAAGGAATCATTTTATTTATCTTCTGCTATGATCGAGCTTTCTATTGTTTCAAGTTCAGCGGTGCTATTCTGTAAAAAGTTCACCATGATAGCTAAGGTAAAGTGAGCTTAAAGTGACCAGTCGTTCCACCTGATGCTGGGGATTGATACTATTAACAGCTCACCTTAAGCTCACTTCACCTAAGTTTTCACGGTGAGATTTTTACAGAATAGCATTACAGGCTAAATGTCAAGTACACAACTAGTTTTAAGCCACGTTTACAGTCGACCATTGGCGGCCAGTTTTTATCAGAATTAAAATGTTGAATAACTTTATAGAACGACTGATGTAATGAAAACTGGCCAAGTCAAATCTAAACTACTTTATGATCTCACATTTTTAAATAACAATTGTTATAGGTATCCAATAAACCAAAGAAATAGAGTACTTGTTCATAATGTTATTTTGTTCCTATAAATACATATTTCGATTTCGCATAGAATTTGGCACTCATTTAGATCTCTATTCTTTTTGCGGCGAAGCCCACAGCTAAGCATAATTTTTGTATTGAACTTGGCTCTCCTTTTTTACATTTATGTTTTTGGTGGGATATGAAATAAACAGCATCGATTAGAATTGTTTTGTTGAGGATTTTTCGATGTTAATCGGGATTGCGAACAGTCATTTTTATAAGTGGAGTTTGGGTTGCGATCACGGTAAAAGAATGAAACAATGAGCGTAGAAACTCACCGATTGCCTAGAGTGCGCCGGATGCATAGTGGCTCGACGTCCCCGGGGAGGCTCCTATCATGTGAAATGTACCTAGTTAGTATCTTCAACTGATTTTTCCAACGCCTGATAATTTTATCCGAGGAATAACTTTGTATTTTTGACAGTTCTCTCATACAAAATTTGTCAGACCACATTTTATTCCACGAATAACAATAATCTGTCGATTGAAAAATCAGCCCTTAGTTTAATACTAGGTGGTAACTTAAAATACAATGTGATCATTATGAAACCTGTTGGGCATAGCAAATAGTAGGAAAGAAGAAGATTTAATTTAACTTATCCGTTTACATACTTATGTCTAATGTTATTAGAATGTTGAATTTTCAAATAATATTATTTTTGTAGGTACCTACTCATAATTGATAGATAAATGGCAGCTATAGCATTTAAATATTCGTTTACACTAGATATAATAGCATTTGCTGATAGTTTTGTCGGTCTTTGTCTTAATTTTTCGCGTTCCGTGTTGTGGACGTGTAGGTACGAGTTTCATAATTCTTTAAAAAGCATAAATCTAATTGCTCAATTTAAAGGTCCCACGTTCCCAGGGTTCTAGGCTTCGTAGAATTCATCTTATGCACGCGACTCTTAGATCTTGCGTCACCCCTTGTTGACGTATGTGGATCAACCGCCTCGTTCTGGAGGTTACAACTTCTGCTTGTCCCATCTCAGTCCACTATCAATGTGCAAACCCGGATATTTAACGTGTCCGCACGGTAGAGTTCTTGGCTTGGGCAATTATCCTGGGAAATTCTTGCCAAATTTCATGATTCTAGGTCAACGGGAAGTACCCTATAGATCAGGTCTTCGACTATATTATGTAGTTTATTGATTCATTCGCCACAAAGGTAATGTAGGTTTTACACGGTGTAGTCTTCAAGTGACCGTAGGTTTTGCAAACTCCTTCACTTTTAAGTTCACTTAGTTTGTTGCTTATTATTATTACTTATTTAATTCGATATTTTTTTTGTTCCGTTTTGTCTCAATAATGGGCAAAAATGTATGGAAGCTTGGTCTAAGAACCAACAACAACCACACATAGGTATATCCTTAGATTAAAAACA
The DNA here is from genome assembly GCA_963855955.1 of Luperina nickerlii. NCBI lineage: Eukaryota > Metazoa > Arthropoda > Insecta > Lepidoptera > Noctuidae > Luperina > Luperina nickerlii. Next base: position 10,517,157 of record OY979662.1, read on the forward strand.
AACCATCCAGTGACAACAGCACTAATCAACGTGAAAAGAGCAAGCCCAAGATTTCTCAAACTCGGCTAAATAATATAAAATAACAAAGTACTGTCTTTCAAGCGGAAATGTGTGGGTATAGGTTGGTGATGGAGGTATTTTAATACAGACTCAATACAGTTCACCTTGTTAATACAAGGTGTAATTCATTCGATGTAATTCTTCCAGGAAGTGATAGCGTGACCCTTTAGCAACATTTAAGCAATGCGATGAAGCTTAGGCGAACATCTTTCTGAAAACTTTATTAGTTTTCCCACTCTCAAATTGAATGGGCCATACGAGTAAATGCTATTATATTTGGTAGTGAATACGTTATCAAAGCTTTCGACGTAATCAAGTGTTCTAGAACATCAAACAGTTAAAAGGTACAACAAGAAGTTACTTAACGTTTTTCATAGGTTTTTATGTAAATCTACGTACAACTCGTTGCGCATTAACTCAGCACTTCGCTGGAATACGGCCCCTGTCCCGCTTCCCCACGGTTAACCTTGTGCTTTCAGTAGCGATAGCGTCTTTGTGATATGACGTCACGGCTCCAGGAGCCAAGATAACTTGCAAGGGTTGTACATGAACCTGGACACCATTTATCTCAAAAATTTTGTATTACACGGAAAACATTTTCATTTAGGGCTGATTTTTCCAACGCCAGATAATTTTAAATTGTTGACAGGTCTTCTATACAAAAATTGTCAGAAGTCAAATTTATTACACGAATAAAAATTATCTGTCGATTGAAAAATCGATTCCGCCAATGTAGTTCCGCATTGGCTAGCCGCAATTACTCAGTCCTAAGCGCTCGTCTTTAAATTAGGGTACATCAGTCAATTGATATTTACACGTTGACCAAGTTTACACTGAAAGCAAAGCTTACTAATTGGTTGCAGATACAGAAAATATTTTAACGATCACCTCATGAATTTGAATAGGTTTCTCAATTCAGATACATGTAATTAAGAGTCACTTTAACCTGATTGTTGTAATAATTAATGTTTATGAGGAACTTTGGCTCTTGAGATACAAGTATCCTTTTACTTAGTTCAGGAGCCAGCTGTTCAACTTGCCTCTGCCCACTGCTTGTAGAATCATCTTTAGTGTAGGTATGTCTAATCTTGTTTTTTTTTTGTATTATAAACTTATTATAAAAAAAAAACAGCCCTTAATGAAATATCAAATAAGGTACAAGAGTTAAAAAATATTTAGGAGGTGCCTGTGTAGCAGTCGGTAATGCTGAGCAAAGTAGAATTAGTTAATCAAATAATTTTAACTGAATTGTGCGATTCCACTACTTTCTTACTTTCAGAAATCCTTCCTGCGATAGGTAGACAGATCGTCACGACCGTCGCAACTTGAGACGCCTGTTTTTAACCGACTTTAAAACGGGATGAGGTTCTCAATTCGACTGTAGATTTTTTTTGTATGTTTGTTACGCGATATCTCCGGCAATTGAGAATCGATTTAAAAAATTCCTTTTTTTAATGTTTTAACCGACTTTAAAACGGGAGGAGGTTCTCAATTCGACTGTAGATTTTTTTTATGTTTGTTACGCGATATCTCCGGCAATTGAGAATCGATTTAAAAAATTCCTTTTTTTAATGAAAAGGGTATGCCTCAGGGGTGGTCCCATAAAAATTTTATTAACTTTGCTTGGGTAGTTTTTGAGTTAGCTTCAAAAACACGTATTTTTGCCACCTAGTTTATATTGATGACTCAACCAACCGCTTGGCGATGTCCCGAAACACTCGATGAGTGCTCTTATCCCACAGAACTGGTCTTTTAAGGGATCAAATGGATAACTCCCAATAAGTTTGCTATATTTCCGCCATTTAAGCGTCGCCAATTTTACCTGCAGTAGCCGTCCCACCCCCACACCAAAGGCCTACCTAACTTAAAATTGCCATTATGGTCATTTTGTCTGGCCTTTTCCCATCGTCCCGTGCTAAGCCATTGGGTTCTAAAACAGCTGGCACCCCGCGGTGTCAAGAGCCTGACGGATGGTGTCGTTAACGCTGGCGTGCCGTTCCATTCGACCAGCGCTCTTGATGCAGGATAAGCCATGTTGTCCGAGGCAGCCAACTATTTTACCGCATTGTACGCGATGTGGAGTCCCGCAAGGAGCGCCCAGACGGAGATAAGAAGACAGACAAGACAGAGATGCGAAACGTACTGCCGATTCTCCTAACTTGCCGAGTGGACTGCTGACGTAGCATGCTGACACACAATGCATGTTTTAGCCCATGTTCCCATGTCTCTCTACATTGAAGGTCAATTCATATTTTAGACGTCATTATTTTCTTCGTTGTTCGTACTGCGGGGTGGCTTAGGTCGTGTTGCGCTTTGAAGGCAGCGAGACGATAAGCAACGGGCAGGTATGGCCATCATCTGTGTGCGGTTGATGTTTCGCAAGTAATTAGTCCAAGACATCCGGGTAGATTTAAGAGTGTAAACATGAGATTAGGGTTCTTCAAGCACTTGCAATTTGGTGTCGTTCTCTGGGTCGAGCGCGAGTTTTTCATAATCGAGTGTTTTTTAGCGAAATTCGATCTTCGAGCAGAACTCTCTGATAAAGTGTAGTTGACGTTCTCTTAGTGGAATATAGCTGCTAATTCAATACCGCATACGTCAGCGGCTTGTGGTCCGTGAATATAGTGAGGTTGACATCTTCGATCAGCCAGCGTAGGTTCTGAACAGCTGTGTAAATAGCTTAATTCGCGATCGTATAAGCTGTGTTGCCGTTGCGTGTCGCCCATGGTCTTGGAGCAAAAAGCAAGAGGTTTCCAAAATTGACCTTTTGTTGAAGAACGCCATCGATGCTGGTGTCCGATGCGTCGGTGAGCAGGTACAGCGGAGCGTTATGTAGCGGATGTGTTAACATAGTTGCCTTGAGAAAGCTTTGACGGCAAAGCTCGAAGGCTTGTTCTGGTGTATAAATGTGTTAGTGTCTAGTCAAATGTCAGTACCTACTCGTTTTGTGGTCTTGTTATTGACCAAAAAAACTTTTTACTTTTCTTTGGACATAGGGTTTTAGTTGTTGTTACACTAAACTGTGTTTGGTAGCTGGGAGTAAAGTAATATTGCTCGTGTACTATATCCACGGTTGTATTATCAGCAATTTATAAACGCATATAAAAATGTCTGAAGAAATATTTTTCACACTGATGATAGAACCAAGTTAGTGATGTTTTTAAATTGTTCTAATAGAGCAACACAAAGATATTGATTTTTATCAAAACACTATTCGACACCACTGGGTCTTGTTGGTTCGAAACGAGGAACGAGGACTCGTTCGTACCTACTTTCCCATTCAAATGACACGCAACAAACATGTGTATTTCTCTTGTCGTAAGTACTTCAATGTCATTTTTGGTACCTGCTTGCTGTAGCCGATGCCGTTGGTATACTAATTGGCTCGCGGTGGGCTACAAAAGGTAGAATTTATAATACCGTTCACAACACCACACTAAAGTTCTTCCTGCTGGTTATAAAAAAACGAGCGATAAAGCGTCTGTATAAAGTCAGGCTGTTGTTTAAAAACGTGGTAAGTCATGAATGATGGAGGAAATTCGAAGTCATGTGACATCCACCAACCCGCACCGGTCCCGCGTGGTAGATTATTGCGCAGCCTCTCCCTCTTACACAGGCAGCCTGTTTCCCAGTAGTGGGAACATTATAGTTAGGCTAATTATGTATAGTCCTCTCTAAGATTGCTGATAACTTGTGGTTTCTACTGAAATGTTTGTTTGAATGTCATATGTAAGGTAGAACAAAATAAAACTGAGTCAGTCCCGAAGTCTTTAACTGGTAACTAGTCGTTTGTTCGTTTCTAGCGTTTAATTATATTTTGCGATGTTCAGCAAATTATTTTACATACATTCAATTGGTTTATCTTTTATTTACATACTATATTAATATTATTTATATTATCTAAATAATAAATACTTTATTATGTTATGATAAGATGGAATTCTCGTAATGCGACTCATTTTGAAATTGTGGGCTTTGAAACGCCTATTAATTACCATGCTATTTTTGTTTAATCCCACCCTGCGATCCACAGTGTCGTCCCGTCACTATCGTCGAAGTAAGCGGACATTTTTTATCATCGTATTATTTGAAACAAAGTATGTACATAGGTAACCGTAATTCAGAATATTAATAGTAAATAGGTATACTATTCGTAAATACGTACACTATTTACTAATATTCCAATTATTAGTTACCTTCATTCTATTTTTTTTTCTTTTAAAGGAACTTGTTTTGTGAATAGTAAATTTCTATAGGTATACCTAGTTAATTTCCTATTCATTCATAAACGATTTTCCTTTTTAGATATAGTGTAATGTACCAAAAAACCTATGCAATCTGGATGGTACTTCGCAAACTGAAATCCAATTTAGAAAGTATTTTCCAAATAGAACAGCATCACATGAATATTTCAAGCAATAATTGAGTAATTACGAATTCCAATTTATAATTTTTCTAAAAGTTCAATCTAATCCATTAATAATATAATAGGTAGTTGATAATCATCTGCCTAGCCTTTTCCCAACTATGTTGAGGTCGGTTTCCAGTCTAGATACAGCTGACTACCAATATTTTACATGGAACGACTGCCTATCTGATCTCCACAACCCAGTTACTGGGTAATACGAAACCCCTTGGTAAGACTGGTTGTCAAACTTTCAGGCTACTGACGACCCTTCTTTTTAGTTGTAGGTAATCATTATTTTTCTACATGCTAAAAAGAGAAGAAGGATGGCATTACTTTAGAAATCTCTAAACGGAAATTGAAACGAATTCTTGAAATGTTGATAAACTAACGGAACATTGGCAAAATATTTTTGGTTGATATCCAGCCAAGAACATATTTTTTCTGAAAACAGTGAACACGAAATAAATGTCTTTGTGATATTGTTTGTGATATTACCTATGGAATCGATAAAAATTTTATGTAATAAAACTTCTTTCTCGATACTTACATTTTAAAATGTTCTTGTTTACTCTAACCGCTCAATACAAACATTCTTGAGTTCTTATTATTTACTAATTATTAAATAGGATAACAAGCCGTTGCCCTGACAAAAACTTTTATGCCTTGACCAATATTTCTTTATATAGTAACAAGAGAAATGGCCTGCCAGAGGAAATCTCGCATTTATATTCCAATTCTAATTTTTTGGTACAGGATTTTTTCTCGAGTGTCACGATGCAGCAAATAAATATTGGTCGTGAATTGGAGAAATGAATCGATCTCGCTCTTATATAGATGATTCCGAAATTTTATCTCTTTCACCCTAATAGCCGGCTGACAAACATGTATCAGCGGTTAATAGGTGCGCTCACGCAGCTGTTGCGAACAAATCAGCTCGGATATAGCTGACACTGTCAAAAAGCTAACGCTTGGGCGCACTTTATAGGCGACAAGCGGTGTTAAATATGAGTAGGTACATGATATTAATTGTATATTAGATTACAAATAGAGTTATCGTATCAACTCAAAAAATGACAGTTCTGTTGTGATTTTATGCTAAAACATTATTCTTATAATATAAAAATCTCGTGTCCGAAACGGCTTGACCGATTTTTATGAATTTTTTATGTATATTTGGTAGGTCTGAGAATAGGTCGTAGGTTATTTTTTATACCCCTAGGTGATAAGGGTGGCCCTCTCCAGAATTTTTTTGTAGTCGAAACTTACGCGGGTGAAACTGCGGGGCTTTTTAACAACTAAATCCATATTTTTAACTCCTAAATCCATCCGTAAATGTTCAGTAAAAACACATTAAGTAGTATTTTTCAATTTCGTGAGCTATAATTAAAAACAACTTCAGTTAATATTTTTCAGTTTCTTCGATCAGTTAATAGTCACGCTATTCGCTTATATTTTGTACCCCGACGTAACAAGCAAAGACATTACGAGGAGGGTCGACTCGTTCATTCAAGATCGGAGAAAGCATCCTACGTATTTAAAAATAGATATTGTAGAATATTTATTGGCCATCTCTTCGGGATTCGATTTAATATTAAGATTAGAAAAATATAGTACGCACGTGTTGATGCTATGGATGCTAATTTGTTCGTGTATATTAGTATGTTCAAATGAGGGATATTTGTGTATGAGCAGTATTTTTTTATTGTTTTTATTGTTGTTATTGTGATTCTGAACCAAACATTGATAAAAGGCCGAACGTTAAACAGGTACTTGGAATCAGTATTCCGTGTTACGTTTTATTCGTATGTAAACTTATGCAGTGCATATCTATGTAGTAATTACTGAACCTACTAAAGGTATGCAATGCATGTGTCGCGGATGGTTTATACAATCCGCTGTTTTACAGAACCGCTATTTTTTTTACAAACAGCTCCGTTGTGTAAAACAACTGAACAACGTTCAGCGGTTTTCCATAATTACTGAACTGGAACACGCAGAATTGCATAAAAACACGCAGAATTGCATAAAAACACGCAGATTTGAATAAACGTTATGCATTTATCAATGCAGCGGGTTAACGATTAGCGGTTTTGTAAAACAGCGTGAAATGAAACGTCAGATTATAGATTTTACTTCTAAATTTAGTCGCTCGTGGTTCTGTGTGTCGTAACAACATTAATGTCGTCCGAAACAGAAATAAATAAAACGAGTAATACGAGCAAAAATTACCCTAACTCAAGTGAAAACAGTGTTTTTAAGGACAATATTATTTACCAGTAAAAGTTATCAGAGTTTTACGAAAGAAGCTCATTGTGACTGCAAATAAGCCATTTTGCTTTACGTCTAACCGTCGGTAGCCGTTTTGTAAAACGTAGCGCACTGACAATCCAGCTGAACGTTGTTCAGTTGTTTTACTTGCGACACATACATACGCTCAAATTGCATAAAGGGTGATGGTTGAAGACTATTCTGACCAAATACAACAAATAATTAATTTATGTATACGTACAAACAAAACGTTTATTAATGAATTAAATCGCTTTTATTCAGTCAGTCAAATCAATATTTTAAACTCATTGGTGTCGGTTTTTCCTAACCGACTACTCTGATAAGAAGTACTGAAACAAACTCGAGAGGTCGAAGTCTAAAATATTTTTAAAGGTCCAGGATTTATAATAATAATAATATTGTTATGTATTGATGAGGGGTGTATGTCTGATTGTCTGTGGCGTTAATTATTGGTTATATCTAATATTGAGTGATAGCTAATTTATTTTTTATCTTAGGAGCTGTCAATACATGCGGTGTCTACACACGAGCTGCTGAAGCCAAAAGATGAACCTTCATATTCATTGGCTGCTTCAACGAACCTTTGCTCGGTCAGCTTACATCACACAGGTCAGTATGAAATTATCTAGATACATCAGAACTAGGTGTGTATGGAAATCATAGATGCTGAATATAGATAGATAGATAGAATACTGTTTACACCATATACATACATTACAGATCTCAGATTACTCAGTAATCTAACTAGGAGAGCAGCGATTCACCCAACAATTCGTTGTACTTACCTACTCCATGTGATTAACAATGCGTACAGTGCGTGCCACGTAAGAAGAGACTTGACCCCGCCTCCCCCGCCTCTTTCTGCCGCCCTTATGACGTCCGGTCCCGTCCCGCACTCAGACCTCATACCGCTAAAGATACCTAAAATCGTGTTCTGCGCATGTCAGACCACGTGGTGTGTCAAGTCTCTTCTTACGTAGCACGCACTGTACTTTATAGGTCCCTCACGTACTACAAAACCTTCATGTACCTTAATACGTTTATTATTTATTTATTTTTAATTTTTTAATGTATATCTCTGGACCATAGGGTCCCGATCCTTTGAAAGGCGTACGAGGGGCCAAAGACAACTCGTAGAGGCCTAACGAAATTTTAATGAAATGCGTACCAGCCGACGATTATCCCTGTAGGCACTATGCAAGTGCACCCAAGGAGAACCCCCGGTCTTTAAAAAGTTGTAGTATGGGTTGGGTGGTTAAAGTGGATTGGTTACCAAGAACTATCAAGTACTATGGAAGAACTATGGCCCCTGCCTGAACAATGTTTTATACGAGTATATAGGTATTCCATGGCTATTAGAACAATCCCGGAAGTACGGTCAAGGTCCCTACCAGCATCTTACTGGAATACTTCCTTCCTGCGAGCACGTTTGGTCTTACGAATCTCCACTCAAGCCGGCCAATAAAGGCAAGCCAGAGGTGAGGAATAAGACTTCTCCCCCGGGGGATAGGTTTCGTGGGGTCGCTACTGCCCAACAGCTCGCCACATATTGCCCTGCGGGTTTCTGTATAGAATCTCTCTTGGTCTGGCCCCTCACCCTAGACCTGTTCCGGAAAAGTAATCTCTACCGGCACAGGCCTAGAGTTCTGAGTTCGGAGTTCGGATTTATGAGATAAGTAGCTGCCCAATTGACTAATTTGGATAACATAGTTGGTGGAATTCCAATTCTAGAGTGTATGTCAATTATCGCCTTAGCAAATTTAGTTCAGTTGCACCCTTTTGGCCCGACTGCGACGAACCCCAAATGTGGGTAAAGCTTTTAGCCTTATTTCTCGTAATTTTTAACATTTCTTGATGAGATTGTAGTCTTGAGTGCGTTTTTTCATATGGTAGAGTTTCTTGAGTGTTTGTTTTCAAGATTTTATGATTAGGGGTACACCCCGCAATGAGATGTGGGTTCTCCTTAGTTTGTTTTACGTCATTAGTCGGCGTTTTACTAATACGTATTTTGTTTATATTGTAGAATATTTTAATAAGTCATTCAATCTAGTGTCGTTGTGACAATAATCAATTAAGAATTAAGCAGTCTTCGTTGATCAGATAACTATAGGACTAATAAACATGACTCAGTCTCAATCTGTCAAAAATACAATTTGACATTTGACATTGATTGTCGCTGAGATAAGATTGCGACTTGAATTTGAACGTTTTTTACGTACGATTAGGTATAAATTGGCCTTTTGGTTTCTGAATTTCAAACTTTACTTTGGTATTGCCTAAGGTAATTCCTTTAATGTAGCACGCGCAATTCTTTTGCAAAATTATCCTCTCATAGTTTTTTTCTTATCTTCGGGGATGTCAGCAGTTGGTTCGCGTTGATGAGAGCTCGTCGTACTGGTGTTCCACAAGGCGGTATTCTTTCTCCATTGTTATTCTCTATTTTCATTAATTTTATAACTCACTGCCTTCGATGTTCGTATCATCTATATGCTGACGATCTTCAATTGTATGCAGTTGAGCGGGTAGAAGGTTTATCGGACGCTATAGCAGATGTCAACCGAGACTTAGATGCTATGGACTGATAGTTTCGAGGTGTCAGTAAACCCTTCGAAGTGGCTGGCCGTTGTAACTGGAAGCTCACGCATGATGGGTAAGGTGATGCTTAGCTCTCTTCCTCCTCTTATTTTTCAATGGTACCGTTATACCCATTACCCCTACAGTGACAGATCTCGGTTTGCGTTTTTACTTGACACTTAGCTGGTAATGCCAGCCGGTCGATTCTGTAAAAATCTCACCGTGAAAACTTAGGTGGAGTGAGTTTGTTTTGGCTAGGAATTGACACTATTGACAGCTCACTCCACCCTCACTTCACCTAAGTTTTCACGGTGAGTTTTTTACAGAATCGACCGGCTGGTCTCTAGTGTTAGTGAAAGGGTCAACGGTACTCTTACGATCCCTTTATCGTCTGAGAAACTTTTGTCCCGCGAAGACGAAAACCACGCTTGTGCAGACTTGATTTTCCCTATAATCGACTATGGAGACGTGAACTACTTTGACTTGAATGAGGTTTTGCTGGATAAGCTCAACAGATTGCTCAACAATTGTTCATATTCAACCTCAGGAAATATGACCTGTGTCGAGGTCTGAGCTCAAATGGATGTCCATTCGCCAAAGAAGAAGTTTGCGCGCATTGACCATGCGTTTTTCCATTCTTAACTCTCCCATTCCTCCTTCTTATCTCGTGTCTCATTTTCCATATCTATGTTCTTATCACGCTAAGAATCTGCGTTCTTCTAATAATCTTCTTCTACTCTGTCCTTCTCATACTTGACTTTGTTCATTCTTCCTTTCATATTCAGTCCTTTCTTCTTTGAAATGCGCTTCCTCTTGATATCAGGACGGCCACCAGTCGGTATGCATTTAAGCGGAAATTGAATTTTTGTGCGAAAAGTTTAAATAAATAAATATATTTTCACACCACCTGCTCGAAAATGTCAAATTAAATGTCAAGCAACCTTAACCTAAAGTGAGTCATTAGTGGCCCCCCGGCACAGCCGGTCAATAATGTTGTACTGGATTTCATTATGACCCGCTGGTCAATAATGAGATTTGAATTTGGAATCTCACATGCTCAGCTAAATTGGCAGTATAGTATGTACTAACAAACACCCTTTGGTGCCAGAAAGAGGAAAGCTATTCTCGATACCCTTAATACGCGTGGATGATATTCTCGATTTTCTACAAAATCATAACGACTGCTTCTTCATATCGTTGCCATGTTTTCGAAGACATAATATTGTAAGAATAATTAGATAACTACGAACCATTTTTTAAAAGGAATGGAAGTGCATATAACACACCCTTTGATGCCAGAAAGAGGAAAGCTATTCTCGATACCCTTACTACGCGTGGATGATATTCTCGATTTCCTACAAAATCATAACGACTGCTTCTTCATATCGTTGCCATGTTTTCGAAGACATAATATTGTAAGAATAATTAGATACTACGAACCATTTTTTAAAAGGAATGGAAGTGCATATAACTAACTAGTTCTAAATATGTTATTCTTACTGTTTGTTTATTTAATAAATACTTTGTTTTTCGTACTATGGCTATTATTTTCTCACAGTAGGTGTAAAAAGTAGAGTATCCTCCTCTGGGCTAAAGGTGTCTTTGCCTTGGGCTAGCTTGAATCCCTCGTTGCATTCAGGATTCTTGTATTAACTCCCTCGCTTCGCTCGTGAGTTAAACTCTTAATTCCCTCGCTGCGCTCGGGAGTTAAATCCCGGATCCTTCATTGCGCTCGAGATTCAATATGACGCCCGTGACATAAGACACAACTTTAGCCCCTCGGTGCATAATCTACTATTATTCATACCAAACTATTAAAAATAATAGTAGATTTACCCAAGGCGAGTGTGGATAGTTAAGTCGAGGGGTAAAATGGATCGTTTGTGCCCGAGAGTTACACTCTGCTTTTCTCTTCGATTGCGAGAAAATGAAACAGGCATAAAGTTAACAGTATTTTCACTGTTAAAAATGTTGTAAAATTGAAGAAGAGAATAGCGAATTCCCGCCACGAAATATTTAAGTATTTTATTTTCAACATGTCATTGTGTCATTTGACTTGGGTACTTCATACTGCCAAGTCATAAAAACGTTTTTTGGCGCTTTTAAATAATAAATTACAACTATTTTCTGGTTTTATTAAATTAACGATAGAAAACACGGAAGTGAAAGCAAATGAAATAAAATACCGTTTTTAATCTGCGTCGTTTTATTGTGCGTGTGGGCTGTTGGGCTTGGGTCTGATTATGTTACATTTTAGAAAAAAAAAACTAAGCACTAGATACGTTCTAGTGCTTAAAGTATTTTTTTTACAACAAAACCAAAATAAAGCTCATGCCGTATTGAATAGAACATACAACGTTAAAACGTCAAACCTTTTAAGATATTTAAAATTAATATAAATAATTATTTTAATCTGTGTAGATGTGAAGCTTTAACAAGCCGTGACTGATAACTTACTATCAAATTACCAGAACAAAGAAAAGGGTTTATTTTTACGTGCTACAATATGTTATTATGTCGACTGAATGGGGTTCTGTCCATTGCATTTCCCTCCTCGGCATTTAAAAATATGTATTTCCCTCCTCGGCAGTTAAAAAGACATGGAGCAGGTGAATTTGCGTAGTTTTCATAGAGTTCAGGTGACTGTGTTTTTAAGTTTTTTAAAAAATATAAAAAAAAATCTACCAATTAACTCTAATGTATGCTTACATTTTTCCAAATAGATACACAGGTAGGTAAACATAGGTAGCCAATTGCCAGCTCATCGTTGTTAAATATGAGACTGTTAGCCGTGCCATTATTGATATAGTTCAAAATGGATTTTCTGCTGAAATCTTTTAATTCAACGTCATAATTTTATTATTCCCACATACTAATTTACTGTTATTACATCTCCATAAATGTTATCATTTTTCGGTATATCTTTTAAATATAGGCAGTTCAGTGTTCTTTACAAGTAATAGATTATATGTAATTAACAATGGGATATTAATTGGATACACCTTGCCTTTAGGCTACGGATTCGATATCCTTGCGACGAACGAACGAATCGCATTTCATATTATAATTGGTCGGATAAATAGGGTAAGTAAGGAAATAGTATACCTAATGAGCAGTCTTAAATATTGAACTTCTATACATTATTATAAATTAAAGTCGTATTTAGGTCTGTTGTTCTACGCTAGTAAATTATAATGCAATATAATGCGAAAGTAGAAATTATCCATACCTAGAGGAGGTACACACGCAAAAAACAAATTTTGTTAGGGTCTCGTTAAGTTTTTAGTATGTAATTTATCATTTATTTTAGGCAATATGTTAAAGTCAAATAGTTTAGATTTTAAGTTTTGTGTTCCTTATTTTTACAGAATGCTCTTATTATAACTGCAATGCAATGACTTGTGGCGTTTCAACTTACCTACCGAGGTTCAACGTCGCGTCGTACCACTTCATACGTTTGTTGTGTTGGTACGAACTTAGGAATATTTAATTTACGAGCCAGCCAGTATTGTTCATTCAGAACGGTCTCGGGTTGATTGGCGATATTAAAAGTGTCAAGCGCCCGCTGCCGGAAATTCATTGATAGATTTAATCGCCTTGCACTGAAATAACGTACCACGCAGTATAGGATTTGATTTGAGGAGTAAATTGCTAAGTCATTAATGCCGTCCGGTCTCGGCGCGGCTCTCCGCACTAAAAACTCGTGCTATTTTCAGGGAGCTAACAGAGATCCTTGAAGTTTGAAATTAAAGTTGACTTGCGTCAGTATGCACTCGCTTGTTAGTGCAGATTTTGTTTAAAAACTAGCTAAGGTCAATTGGCAATATTTCCCAAATGGTAAACTTTTACATCAATGTATGGTATGATTGGAAGATATTGGGATATCTGTTATGTTATAATAAATTACTAACGAAAAAATTGTAAAAAAAAAACAAATTTTTAGTAAGCTCTTAAGTATGATAGCGTCCCATTGTTCTTTTTCAAGTATCCGTCTTTATGTCCTTCTCGAAGTCTGTTAGATCCGGACATGAGAGCGGATGTCGCATGGCTTCAATTCGTCGTTAGAAAGTATAGCTCGTTTTATTAATAAAAATATTGCCAATTGCTGCATTTTGATTAGGTTTTTGACTTTTTCTTTTTTTTTCTGCTGAATGAATGCTAACCCTCTTGCTTTTGAAAGCCTATAGCAATTAATCTGAAGGCAATTCTCGTATCTCGGCGACAAACAAATGTGAAAAACTTGTCAAAATGTAGGGAAATTCGAGGTATTTTTGACAGATTGAGACTGAGATCAGACTGTGAACGTTCTAGATTACGAAGAATTCAAATCTCGTGTCGAGTGATTTAATTGGCGGTCGTAACATCACAACAGTAAACATGAGACTTGAATATCTCGACTAATCACTGAGGGCTTTTCGGTTCAACTGTAAATCTTCCTGAAATAATTATACTTTTTTATTGTGCATTACTATCGTGCTAAATCAGTGTGATATGGGAAACACATTTTATGATATTGGTATTGAAGATAGACCTACGCTACGTAGTTAAAATAGATTTTATATAACGCAGCCATTTTACTTGCTGGTCTCGAGTCATAGATTCATACTTAGTTACATAATGACACGTCATACATAAGTGTTAATGTTTATACTAAATGGGTAGGTACAAAATATGTTTACATTATAATCACAGCCTTCTGTTCCTTGCTATACTCTATATATTTATGAGATCATTGTGTTACACAGGTAGGTAGGTATACCTACCTAGGCTGGTGTTTATATATAGTTATATCTTATAGACCACTACGTCTTACCTACATAATTATATGCAATGAATTCTCTCACTGTTATAGGAATAATTACTTGTCTGACTGATCACATCCCCACAAGATGGCCACAGGGACGGCATGAGATGTTATTACTGTAATGCAATTTTTCTCTTTGTTCGATTGATTCGGACGATGGTTAGACTTTGCTTAAATAAGGTACTTACTTAAATAAATATACTTTTCACAACGCCTGCTCGCTAACGTCAAATTATATGTCATTCAAACCTGACCTAAAGCAAGTTATTGAAGTCCTAGGCTCTAGCCGGGCGTTAATATTGTACTGAATTTCTGTGATAAAAACGTATGGAAACATTAACAAAAAAAAAAAACATTTTTGTACAGGTCGACGAGTTCTTACTTAATAGGTTTTAGTCGCTGTCGCCGAACAAAATGATCGGTTGCTGTGGCGCGTATACCCCCGCGTTAAAATGTTGGATTTGAGCTGACGCTCTGATATTGTTTAATGTGTTTTTGATGAAAATGCATGAGATAAGTTTGAAAAAATAAAAAAATCCCGATAGGCAGTAGGTATATTATTTTAGTTCAATCTCAGATTTGATGCCACCAACTGCACCAGTCTCCAGACTGCTTGAAAAATGAGTTAGTTTTGAATCTTAATTGCACTCTGGTTTGGATTTCGTCATTTTATTTTTATTTGAAAAAATTAAAAACGCAAAGAAACGTTTTTATGACTTGGTAGTATGAGTACCCAAGTCGAATAACACATATTGAAAATAAAAAATTGAGCTATTCTCTTCTTCAATTTTGCAATATTTTTGAACAGTGAAAATACTGTTATACCTATACTTTATGCCTGTTAAATTTTCTCGCAATAGAAGTGAAAAGCACAGTGTATAAACTCTGACATAAACGAGCCATTTTATCCCACTGTCCACCCTCACCTGTAAAATGGCTTCTTTTATGCACTTATTGTACAGTCTACTATTTTTTTTTACTAACCATATCTACTGTTTAGTTTACATTAGTTTATGATATTTGAATAATATTAGCATTTATTTTTATTTTATTCCTGGTATGGTTGTATCTAGATTACTAGCAATGAATGATACTTCGCCCTGGCTGGCGCAAAACTATGATTTGGTCACGGACGTGTTTTGGAATAATGACGAGGCAGAATATAAACATGAAATCATTATTTCAATTTGCGTAATTTCTGCTAAGTATTGGGCTTTCGCACACTCCTTAAGTTTATTTTGTCTGATGAGATTGATAAGTGAATACTTACATCAAATGCATCATTTCGCTTACATCAAATGCCTCATTTCGCTTTCATCAAATGCCTCATTTTGCATCCGATATATTTTCTCATGCACTTTTCAAAACATTAATCTTCAGTTGTTCCTGGTAGGTATGTATCAACTTCATATCAGTTTAATCGTCATCGTGGGAATATCATGTTAACCTTCGTTTAATCGATGACATCCTGAGGACGTAACCTCGCGGTGCGGGACGTGTGAGTGGTTAAGAGCTATGATCCTAAATGAAAATGTTATATTCTCTATAACCCATGAAAAACTAGGGGGTGGTCCAGTTTAAGCTGAGACCACAAGTAAAGGCTCCTTCAAACAGGCGCGACACGACACGCGACACAAAGGCACCGCAAGTCGCGCAACGTGCCTTTCTGTCGCGCGCGATTATATCGTCTGTCGCGCCTATTTGTAGGAGCCTTTACCAGAAGTTTTCCTAACCAGAGGTTTTCCCTGACACCTCATTTTGTGATAACGATTTTCAAAAAAATCTACATATGCTTAATGCTGGTGTTTAGTCTCGGTCTTGTTTTAAAACTCATTTTGTTATCGTATTCATTATGTAATTGACTTTACCTTCTTTGAATTGTACAAGATTTTGATACACATTCATAGTGAAAAAGAAGGCTACTGCTCGCTGCTTTTCGGTAGCTACTCATATTGACATGGTCTGACAGTCGAATGAGATTTTTTTTTCTTAGTTGATGAGGTCGTTATAACGCCTGCGGCTTTTCGATCTAGCCTACTGTGTTAACTAAATCTCCTCTTTTCTTTATTTCTACTAAGTTTTCTTTGTTAGTAAATATTACAAGAGCCAATCACTTCCTTTCTTCATCAGCCACTCTTAACCGCCTGCACTTAAATTTAATAATAAGATTTCAACGGCATAAGTTCGCATGGACGGATGATCTGTTCCAAATGGGTTACTGTACATTCGCCACTAAGTGTTACGGAAAAAAGTAAGTATGCGTAAAAGCCAATGACCAAAAATGGTGCATATGTTTTTCGCGCTCATCAGTCATACGTTATTTATTAGATGGAGAATAATATGACGAGTTATACAGATAATAAAATAGTTATTAAAAATAAATAAATACTAAGTAAACTTAATTATAAGTGTCACAGTGGGCGATCTTATTGCTCAAAGCGATTTCTTCCAGACAACCTTAGATGGAGAGGAATCACATAATAACATAGATGGTGGCTTATCTCTTTCAGATGTCATTATACCTTACATAAAAATTCAAGTTCAAATATATCATCTCGGACTGCATTTGTAGAAAAATCGTCAATTCATTTTTGTGATAGACTTATCATATACCGACTAGTGTTTAACAATGTCCGCGATATATGTACGTGGGACACTCGGAAAGTTTTGCGTAAATAAAAATACATGTCCTATGGGTAAATATTTTTTTATTAAATCTTTTCAAAGTACTCTCCACTAGCCTCTATACAAAGTTTCATGCGTCTGAACTAGTTTTCGAAACACTTTTTCCAGTATGCCGCAGACACCTCGTTTACAGCCTGCTCGAACGCTGACAGCGCATCTTCCGGCGGCGAAAATTATATCCCTTTGAGCAGATTTTTTATTTTCGGGAATAAAAATAAGTTACACGGTGATAGGTTAGGGCTGTAAGGAGGTTGACCCAGGAGTTTGACCGGCGTGCTGTCCAGGAAGTCCCTCGTTTTGAGCGCGGTGTGCGAAGGCGCGTTGTGCGAAGGCGCGTTGTCGTGGTGGAGCAGTAGCCCGCAGAGCCGTGTTTGGTCGCTTGTTGCTCACAACAGAGAAAACTTCTGTCAAGCATTTGGTAGTAAACCATTCAGCGTTGATGCTTCTTTGGTTCCATAAAGGAATTGACACCAAGTAGCTAGTCAATTTGAAAAAGCTTGCAATCAAAATCTTCCCCCCGCTTCTAGATCGCTTCACTTTGGCAGGAGTTGATTCGTTTTGAAACACCCAAACTGTCGACTGGCGATTTCGTTTCTAAATCGTATTGATAAATCCAAGACTCACCTGTAATGATGTCGTATACACGCCGAAACGAGTCTGTTTATCATATCATGGCACCATTCCACCCGGGCCTGCTTCTGAGCATCGGTGAGGTGTTGTGCGGCACCCAGCGTGAAACTATCCTCCTCACGCGAAGATGCACGTGTAGAATTTCGTGTAGGCTTCCCGATCCAACCGCAGTATGTGCTGAATCTCTTGATACGTAACTCACCTATTGTCTTGGATTAAAATTTTCACTGCTAGCACGTTTTCTCCGTAAAAGCCGTCAAAGGGCGACCACTTTTTTCTTCATCCCCCAAAGTTCGACCACTTCCTTCTTCATCCCCCAAAATTCGACCACTTCTTTCTTCATCGTTTTGCTTTGCCTACGTTCATACATCGAGTCATTTAGGCACGTCACAATAAAAGAACTAATATATTGTGTTGTATAATAAGGTGCAGTCAAATATATAATTATTAGGTATAGCTGTGCATGTGTTTATTAAAGTATAATATCGTAAATGTCACATAATATATTTTAAATGAATAATACAATAATGGGTCCTGCACTAAATATCGGTTAGACGTTATCTGTTACTTACTATGTATAATTGTTATGTTGTATATAATTATGTTATGTTGTATAGAGTTTCTCTGTAGCCGCCCGGAGTCTGGATTTTTGCCCGGTGGCAATAGACTCGCACTCTATTTCATGGGACTTGAACATAACTGTTGACATTGTGGGGTACTATAGGTATACAGATACAGCTCTGCCTAACCATTCGAGGATTACAGGCGTGATGTTATGTGAATATTGGGTCAAACATTATATCAAATTAAGATTTATTTTGAAAACATATTTATTGCTTCGTCTGTAACTGCCTTAAACAGAAGAAGTGTTTCCATTACTTTGAAGAACCAAATAACCTATTGATTTTTAATTAAAGAGATAAATAAAATGTCCTTTTTACTTTTACTTCCGTTATTACTAAACGCGGATAAAAATAAAAATATATATATTTTTCTTATTCTATTATCTAAAATACAGGCATGTCTTTTCGAACGATAAACATTTACCAATTACCATCTTATTTCAAATATGTAATTGCAACATTTGAAACTCATCGGATGGTAATCAAAATAAAACAAACAAAATACTACTCGTTTAAATTGATATTTTACCACAAACATATGCGGAGAAACGAAAGTCATGATAGAAATTCAAGTATTATAAGTTTTTTTTAAATATTATTAAGGCTTTGTCCGTGCAGGGCTACACGCGTCTACATATAAAATCACAGTTTTGCTTACAACTACATAATATTACGTATATACTTATTGCATTAGGCTGATTTGCCTGCAACATTACAATTATAAGAAAACAACATAGAATAGTACATTACTTCAGAGGGAAGAAAGTGACAGTTCCATACCGAGCTCGTGGCCAAACCATTTGAGGTATGGAACTGTACTTTATCCTGAGTGATGTATAGTGCTTTTTATTACACCTACGAGGAAAATTATGGACATAAATGCATAGAAATGTTTATATTTAGTTAAAAGTACAATTATTAAAAGTGCAGCTATTTTTTACACGACGCCTTAGTAACAAAAAATACTTAGGTACACGTTGAAGTGTATCAAAATCATACATAATCAGTCTATAATGTCCCCACTGGTGAGACACAGGCCTCCTTTCTGTTCTCAAACTCAAACCATTTATTTTCAATTAAACCATTTACAGGCACTTTTGAATTGTTAAGAAGTCCGCGTTTTATATACAAAAATAATTTCGTTTTTAATTTTCTGTATGCACCAAGGAGGTTGGTAACTGGTAAAAAAAAACTGTATGTGGCCAGTAACAATTTACTTGAAATTTAATTAGTAGACAGTTAAAGTCTCTTGGCAGTATGACTGCTGACAAATTAAAAAAAAAAGAAAAACCGGGTATGTAATGGAATTTCATACATACTTCCCACCCTTGGGTCGGAAGGATTTTCATACAAACTTCCATACCTTGGGATGAAAGGATTTGAAGGGCGGGATAAAGGCGTTTCTTCCCTCTAATTGGTATAATTAGTATGTATTTTCAGAGCAGGTGTGATAAAAAGATAATTAAATCACAGCTAATAATCACGTTTTCTTTTAATTTTATTTACGTCTACTTGAGGCTGATTTGCCTGTAACATAGCGAAAGATGAAGAAGTACTCGTATAAGCTTATAATTTAAGTACTTCACACCTAATTAAAAAAAAGTTGAAAAAAGCGTAACAAAATTAATAAGCTACTTTAGGAACATATTATGTCTAATAATCACAGTGATTCTTTGGAACGATCAACATACCACTGTCTCAAAGAATCATGGCAGGATATGTACAAAAAAATAAAGATGTATAGGGAATTTGGAATTCTTATTCTTATACTCTTGGGTGCTTGAAGAGTATCTCTGATACACAATGCCGCAGTGACTACACTTGATTGTCATAGAAACGCTATTTAATAATGTGTGAGCTCACTCTTCTCAGTATGGTCACGTTTTCTTGTGACTAAGTACGGTGAGGGCAAATCTAGCTATTTAAATCTTTAGGCCCCGCTCCCTAAAGATTTACTTAATGTCAAATACAGTTTTTTTTTTAATAAATTCAAAATGGGCAACAAGATGAAACGAAAAACTGATATATTCATTTTAAAACATTTAATTTTGCGGGATTTTAACAATATGATCAATTTACTCCTGATAATGTATTCTCAACATTGGAAAATATTTTGAACCTAGAGGGAGGGGAATGAATTCTTTTTTTGTACACATTAATGTAAGGATATCGCCACATGGTTCTTTAATCTTAGACTAAGACCGCGTATTTTACAAGTTTTTAAAATGCTGCATAACGGAAAGTTCAAGAACTTTAGCCAGGCACATGTTATCGTAATTGTCCAATATAGTTTTCAATTCTTTGTCATATGCAATATATCGACGTGTTCTCAACCTTAGTGGTATATTAAATCTGAAATTTTAAGCGTAGGAGAAAAGAAAGATGTAAGTTTACTGTTAGTTCTCATTATTTTTCGTAGGTTATCTTACAACTCGTACTTTCATAATTTTCTAAATTTCATTTCTAGCGCTAAAAACCAATAACTTTGCTTGTTACCAGTATTTTATGCAAAAATGATGCACCTGTAATGAAAATTTGTGGCGAATTTACATATATTTTTAATGCAAGTGGCGAATACACTTTCAATGTATAGTGTACAAAAATGTGACGAATTTACTTTGTAGTGAATTTACAATAACCGTTCCAAAATTATATAATGAAAATGAAAACAATTAAATCAGTATATATCTATGGTCTTTCCAAAATTATCTAATGAAAATGAAAACAATTGAATCGGAAAATGTACTAAGGATGCCGATTTGTAGTGCCACTTAAAAATTGTGAGCTTTGATTCGATTATTTAAATACTTAAACCGGAAATTATCATTTAAATCACAGATGTTTTTAATTTTACATTATTATTGAGGTTAATTTCATAAAGTCAATTTTTGTCGATGATTTTTCAATTATAAATAATAATGCTTTTAAACATTGATGATTGAAAAAATGAGACAATATGAAATTGAAATTTTCTAAATCCAAAAATGTTACTAATTTCCGTTTGTTAGAGATTGCGTAAGAATTTAATCCGAAAAGGGTTTTTGTTTAGATTTTCTTCAGATACTTCTGGAACAGACTATACATAGTCATTGCCCGGAGTAGTTCTCTAGCCTTGACGTGGCGTATATATGCTTACCTATCGAATTCGGTTTTTATTGTGAGACTATATTTTCAGTCTATTCATAAAAAAACGGTGAAAGGGTATAAAGGTGCCAAAGCACAAGAAAACTCTTTCGTAAAACAGGAGTAACTTGATCTTTGATAGGGTTTCATCAGCTAAATTACATTCGCCTACCTACAGTGAATTATGGTGCAACATTAATTCATAAAGGATTAAATAACAAATAGTTGATTGCTTGAGTACCTTTCATGTTAATTAAGTTAACCTGTAGATATCATTCGTGGATTCCTTTAAAAAAGAAAAACCGTAATCCTAATTTTGCTTAACGTATATATAGGTAGTATTTGTTTTTATTTCTTGATAATAATAGCAATTAGATTTTAACCAAGGCTTACGAAAGTGAACGGACCTACAGTGAATTATGGTGCAACATTAATTCATAAAGGATTAAATAACAAATAGTTGATTGCTTGAGTACCTTTCATGTTAATTAAGTTAACCTGTAGATATCATTCGTGGATTCCTTTAAAAAAGAAAAACCGTAATCCTAATTTTGCTTAACGTATACAATGTGTTTCAGAAGGGTGTGACCAAACTTGGGGGTGTGGTACAGGCCATCAAACTGAACAACTTTTTCCCGGGGACAAACACAGCAATCGTGAAAAAAAAATCAGTCGTCCCATACATTTGGTCAAGAAGGTATTGAAGTTTTGTATGGGACGACTGATTTTTTTTTCACGATTATTGTGTTTGTCCCCGGGAAAAAGTTGTTCAGTTTGATGGCCTGTACCACACCCCCAAGTTTGGTCACACCCCTCTGAAACACAATGTATATAGGTAGTATTTGTTTTTATTTCTTGATAATAATAGCAATTAGATTTTAACCAAGGCTTATTAAAGTGAACGGTAGGCAGCCCTATCCCGAAGTATTGATTGTGGTCGTAAAGTAGCCCGCGTCGAATCCAGTACAAATATGAGCGTGTACTTCTTGCTTTTATGTGTCGCGTTGAGCCACCTTTAACACAGTTTACACCTAAATCGATTAGACATCGAGAGAAATCGATTAGACTTGTGCTGATAATTCATTTACGATAGAGGCTTTATCATTGCAATTCTTGCGTTTCAACTTATACCACCTACCTAATGAATAACAGATTTTTGTGAAACTTATTAGCATTAAATGTTTCATTGCATGCATTTGGGGAAAAAAATGAGCTTTGTTGAGAGTGCTTGACTATTTATTGTCTTTGGCATACTCTCGTTTTTAGGGTTCCGCAGCCAAATGACAAAAACTAAACCCTTATAACTTCATCATGTCCATGTCCGTCTGAACGTCTGTCGGACCGTCAGTCCGTCCGTCTTCCTAGAAGTCAGCCATTTTACTCGGAGACTATTCGCACTAAATCAATGAAAATTGGAAATATATTCTGTATATTATTGGGTCCCATAATTAAAAATATTATGATGTTGAGTGACTGCTATTTAAGTCAATAGTTTTTGAGATTATGGGATATTTTTGGTTCCCACCACTGAAATAACTTTTCGAGGAATACAATGAAATACAAACTAATTTTTACGGTCAATGAAAGCATTACTGTGCAATTCGTAAATATTCATCTCAACTACGGAACCTGTACCGAACCCTGTATGTGGTTCAACAAGCATTTGTCTGTTTCTTGTATTATTCGGAAAGTATTTGAATAGTTAACACTAACCCGCAAATTGTACTTATTAGTTAAATAACATGTGATTAACTCGAGTATTGGGCTTATCTAAAAGAACGACAGCGTTCGTATCTAGCGGGCGTGGGCGCGCAACGATCTCTTCAAGCCCCTGACGTCAGCTCGGGTCGCGTCCCCTTAACCTCAGTGCTCTTGTTGCAAACTGTTCATAATTCAATCCGATTACAATAAAAAGCGCGATATGCGCCATGATTTTACGATACTTTAGTATTTGAAGACTTTCAAGCATACTCTAATAAACATAATAATATTTTTATTGCTGCTGAACTTTAGGATGGATACTAAGTATTTACATCCATCGGTGCGAGCCACGCAAACGTAAAATGGGGTACGAGGCAATTACAACAGAAAAACCTTTCTAGCTCAATGGAATTCAGAATGACGGAATGGACGTGTATTAATGCTGTTAACAAATTGCTGTAGAGGTCTTCATGGTGTTACATAACGTTAAACCATCAGATTAACGAGTAGTTAATACTTATTTTATGCTATAACACCGATCGCCCGTCATCGGTGCGTTACTGCGGCCCACAATGCGTATGCACACCTTACCTAGAACCTTACGTTATTAAACTTTATTGTTTGAGAGAACAATTACCTTTTGTACGAGTTGGGTATCGACGCCATTATCAGTAGACGCGTTAAGTAACGCCGGAGGCTCGAGTTCTACTATTTAGCGTAAGTCGCAAAGGCTACCATTACCACATTTTTAATATGTCTTTGTTTCCTTTTCATTGGAAACATAAGCTACGCTGGAAATAGATTACATACTCGTACAAAAACATTATAGTAAACAATAATTACAATTAACAGAAACCAGCTAGAAGTTTCAGGTTTACTTAATTCAATGAGACTGCTGCTACTGGATAAAAAATGCAAATGATTTCACATAGATATTATTGTTGCAAAGATAACTCAATCGTACAAATGACCTAAATGTGTTGGTTTACAAATGTAACTAGCGTTATTTACAAACAATGCCGAAACTCTTTTTCAGCTATTCCAAACATCTTACTAGAGATTAATGGCTGTTTACGTTTTATTTTCAAATCAACCTGACTTCTTTTTCCTTCGTAACCAGGTGTTTAATTATATCCGCCTCAAGGTTTTCACCCCATATATATATATATACAAATAGGTCACTAATTGAGCGGAAAGATTATGTTACTTGCCTCAGGGAATAGTCACCGTAATTGCTACCTTAAATAGGGGCTACAATTTTTTTCGATATCTACAGTGGTGATGGTGACGACATCGTGCTATCGTTGTATTTGTTAGTTACATGAACGAAGCTAAGATACTTTTTTGGGTTCCGTAGCCAAATGGCTAAAACGGAACCCTTATGATTTCATTATGCCCTTCTGTTAGGATGTCACAAACCCATTTTATTTGGAGACTATTTGCACACTAAACAATGGAGAAGTGAAATTACGAAGAACAATATGAGTGACTCTCCTCTCATCCATGTAAACGAACACATAAGATTGTGAGGTATTGTTCGATCCCATAGTTTTTGAGATATGGATGGGATATTTTCGGATACTACTACTGCAACTGGTGTAACTTTGCGAGAATTATAATGAAATACAAACTTATTTTTGCGGCCGATAAAATCAATAATATGCATGCGCCAATATACATCCCGACTACAGAACCCTGTGCAAAGTCAAAGTAAAACCATTTATTCCAAGGTCTCTGTATGTAATGGATGGTCTGCACTCATCCTCCGAACTCGGCAAGCGTTGGTTAACCATGAAGATCAACCCGTGGGGTTGTTGTTATTTAACCACGAGCCCCTGTTCTATACTCGTATAACGAAGTTAAATATTTTAAGCGAGATCGAGCCTTCCTGTGATAAGGACAAAACCGGCCATGTGCGTGTGCTCCACCCAGAGCGGGAGGGGTCATTTGATGATTTCCCATACTGAAAAAAAAGACCACGTACAGTGCGTGCCACGTAAGAAGAGACTTGACCCCGCCTCCCCCGCCTCTTTCCGCCGCCCCTATGACGTCCGGTCCCGTCCCGCACTCAGACCTCATACCGCTAAAGATTCCTAAAATCGTGTTCTGCGCATGTCAGACCACGTGGTGTGTCAAGTCTCTTCTTACGTGGCACGCACTGTATACACGATTTTATTACTCGCATATATACCTAAGTTTGTGTTTCATAGTATTTCTCGTAAAAACTATGAAACGCAAAGATATTTCTGCGGTTGTAGCCGAAAATATCTCTTAAATCAAAAACTTGACTTAATAAAAATCTCTTAGATTAGACTGATACATTTTCTTATTTTTAGTTTTGGTACCCAACGATACCCCACACGCTTATGTGCATATATTTTTTTTCATCCCTTTGTTACATACGGTTGTATTGTATGAAAGTGCCACCCCTAATTATTATTTCTTAATTTAATTACACCATTGATTGTTGTTGTGCGCTACACCTTCTTTCCAATTTCCATCGATGTTTGTCTCTGATGTGAAGTCTCCGAGTAAAATGTCTGTGTCATCGGACAGACTGACATGACAAAATTATAAAAGTTCCATTTTTGCCATTTGGCTATGGGCACCCCAAAATTATTAATGTATTAACATAAACCTTCCCGAAATAAATGCTCTAAAATCATGGCAAAAACCGCATCAAAATCCATTGTGTAGTTTATTAAGAAGATCTAAGCGGGGGTCACACGGACATTCACAAAAAGCGACTTTGTTTCATACTAACCAATTCTACTAATTTTAAGAACGTTCACAGTCTGATCTCAGTCTCAATCTGTCAAAAAATACTTCAAATTTCCCTACATTTTGACAAGTTTTTGACATTTCTTTGTCGCTGAGATGAGACTGCGACTAGATTTTGAACGTTTTAAATTACGAGAATTGGCCTTCAGGTAATAGGTATATAGGCGAAGGTCTTGTTTTAGTCGTGTGGGTTTACCAGCATAATGTAAAAGAGAAAAAAACACGGACAAAGCAAACCAAAAAAATAAAAACATATCGACATTATGCAACTCCACAACTCTACAGGTGTTGCGATAAGCCATCTGCGAGTATTTTGGGTACGTAATCCACCACAACAATGATAATTAGAGCACTGCTTTCGTCTTATTCGTGCACATGTTGAATGAGTGATGAATATAGGTACATAATCACCCTATCCTGTTCCCACTGCTGGGACAAAGGCCTCCTCCCTGTGAGAGTGAGTCTGTTAGTGGGGTAACTCACGTCCCACTAACGTGCAGAGCGCGTAGCCAGTAGGAATTTATTGGAAACATACGGTATTTGAATAAAGTTTAGTTGAAAACTTTAGTTGGTTTTTATTCACGCTGACACATTTGACCGACGAGGGAAAAAAACAAGTAAAAAAATAAACTTACAAAGAACAAAAAGACCATTATAAAAAGTAAATACTCTTTTCATTCTAACACTCCTCCTTAAGTTCATTTCTCTACTTTCGTCCATCACACAATTACACAACACCCATAATATGAGCACACCACTTAAACTTCCCTTTCAACAAAGGTTTCATCAAAGCATCTTCAATCATATGAGCTGTCTCTAGATACTCAAGAACGTTATATGCGATATGTTCACTCTCGACAGCCTCCCTTATGAAATGGTGTCGCACATCTATGTGTTTTGTGCGTTGGTGGTGTACAGGGTTCTCCGCAATGGCCACAGCAGATTGGCTATCACTGAAAATTTTCATTGGCGTCTCAGCTTGACCACTGACCTCTGAGTACAATCTTTTTAGGAATATTGCCTCCCTAGCAGCTTCAGATATTGCTATATATTCCGCTTCCGCTGCGGATAGAGCAACCGTCCTTTGTTTTCTGCTTTCCCAAGAGATTGCAGCTCCCATATGCAGAAAAACCATACCCGAGTATGACCTCCTATCATAACAAGTGGCATGACTTGCATCTGCGTAACCCTGCACTTTACTTTTCCTGTTCTCTTGTATCGGACCAAGGCTTACCCTTCAAATATCTATCTTCAAATATCTTAGCACTCGTTTAGCAGCTATCCAGTGTTCCTCAGCATAGCAGGTATTGAATTGGCTAAGATAATTAACTGAATGCGCAATATCTGGTCTCGTGCATACAGATAAGTAAATCAGCGAACCAATTAAATTCTGATATGGAATCGTTGGATCAGGTTTGTGTTCAGATCCAGGTTTCTCTAGCTTTTGACCAGGAACTGATGGTGTTGATGCAACTTTCCAGTCAGTCATCCCAAAAACTTTCAACATTTTGTTGACATACTTCTCTTGATCAACTTTGATTCCAATATCGTTCTGTGTTATGTGCATTCCCAGAATATCCTCTGCCTTCCCAAGATCTTTCATTTCAAAATTTGTCATGAGGTCTCTTTTGACTTTGCTCAGCTCTTCATGATCATTCCAAAATATCAGCATATCATCCACATACATTGCTAAAATGATGATCTTCTCACCCTGGGATCTCGTGTATATGCACGGTTAATTTTTACATCGTTTAAATTTTAACATCGTTTAAATTTTAACTGTGACAACTCATTGTTCAGCTTATTGTTCCATGCTCTATGGGCTTGTTTTAATCCGTAAAGTGAACGTTTAAGTAGACACACACTAGTTTTCTTTTCCTTTTTCATGAAAACCTTCTGATTGTTTCATGTATACATTTTCCGTATACATTTTCCCCATTCAGGAATGCAGTTTTTACGTCCATTTGGTTCTATATTTAAGCATTTTTTCTTAGAAACAGCTTACCGTCATGTTATGAGGTGGATCCTTCAAATAAATTTTACAAAAACTTCACTATTAATTTATTTAAACTGTTCAAAAAACCACGTATAATAACTTATAAAAAAAACCCATGCTGATTTAAATATCCTCCAAACTAAAACATTACAATTACAAAACCAAGTTTTCGTTTTATCTCTTCACACACACCACATTTTCCTAACAGCATTTTCACAGTGATCTTTATTCAAAAATCTTCTAACAACAATAAACTTTTTCACATACCATAGACTTTAAAAGCTGCCAGTAATTCAAAGACATAAAATTCTATTAAACTAATATTACAACATTTTTGTGCTGCTATGGGAATAGCAGCACAAAAATGTTGTAATATTAGTCCAAAGAGTCCTCCTGGGAAGGAGGACTCTTAATGAGCTATGTCTCATCACGGGGAAGAATGTCTCGTCGTAATCGATGCCACATCTCTGGCTTAACCTCTGGCAACAAGTCGAGCTTTGTATCTTTGTTTATTTCCCGGCTCTTGTTTGATTCTAAATAACCATTTTGAATGATATGATAAAACCTGAACAAGCGAGCAACATAGTATGTTGCTCGCTTGTTCAGGTTTTATCAAAATCCAGGTATTATTCTTCTTTAAAGCATCAATCTCCTCCTGAATTGCTGCTCTCCATTCTCTACTATCAGGTCTTGATAGTGCTTCTTGAACTGTTGAAGGATCCATTTCTGATTCTGTAGCTTGATACAGCAAATAATCCGGGAACTTTTTGGGTGTTTTAGCTCTAAGTGGATACCTCCGTTCTACTTCTTGAGGTTGATCATTGACAGATAAGACAGTTGACTCAGGTTCAGAGATTGATTGGACTGTGTTGTCCACACATGTCTTCATGAGTATCCAATTGTTCCACCTCTTGAGGCTGATCATCCATAGTTATATCAGGCTCAAGACCTTGAGGAACACAAACTTCTTCAGGAATGTAAGTTTATACCACCTCTGGAATCAATATTTTATGTTCAGTCTGTTTCTCCATTCGTTTATCTCTCTCTGCACTCTAAAAAAAAAATGGTTGCTCCTAACAAGATTGTGATTATTGCAATCAAGCATCTTGATTCCATACGAGCCTAACAAGACGTTAGCTAAATCAAACAAGGTGATTTTTATTACTTTTACTATGTGCTTCTTAACTAGAACAATTAGTGCCTTAGTCAAAGTAAACATGAAAATGATCAATAAGACGAATTCATCTTAATAGATTCATCTATAATCTTGGTCAATATAAATATGAAAATGACTACTATAACTATTTATATTAATTAATTTGACTAAGGACTTGGTCATTGCAACAAATTCATCTTCGTAGATTCAACCAAGAACTTGGTCATTATAACTAATTCATCTTCGTAGATTCGACCAAGAACTTGGTCATTATAACTAATTCATCTTCGTAGATTCGACCAAGAACTTGGTCATTATAACTAATTCATCTTTTTAGATTTGACTAAGAACTTGGTCATTTTAACTTATTCATCTTCGTAAACCTAATTAAGACCTTGGTTATTTAAATTATTTTAATTGTTATTAGACTATTTTAGCTTAATCAATTCAACTATGACCTTGTTCAATTTAAATCTCATAAGCTAATAATCTTGTTCGTTACTATTATAAAACATTATTATGCCAACCAAGTTACTCTTAATTGAATGTACTGAGACACTTTGTCTCATTAACTAACACCAATGTATGAATTGGGTCAGCACTTCAAATGCGTATTTAAGAGTACTCTCAGTATTGCTATTTTATTATTTATAAATACAACCCTTACCCCCGGTTTCTAAAATCCCGGTCAAAATATACCTATTTGTTATACTTATATCACCTCTTGTGATTGGACCAATCATATCACTTGACATGAGATTTAACATTTATCAAAATTTTACCGGCATCTCAGATAAGGGGGGGGGGTGTTAAGGGTTGTATTTATAAATCACACTGAGTGCTCTTAATTACGCATTTGAAGTGCTGATCCAATTAATGAACCTAGCACCTCAAGATCATACCCAGAATGCTGTCTGGATTGAGAGCAATTTATTATTAAAAGTATGATATCAAAAAAAATACGTATGTGTACCTACTCTATTTAAATATTTAAACTATAACTAACAACATTTTAACAGGTAACATTTTGATAGGTAACTATTTTGTCTAACAACATTTTTTTAAGTAGCTGACATGTTACATTCCTACAAAAATTGGGTCAAAATGAAACAAAAAATATAATTACAAATAACAAAATATATTCATGGAATGCTTAAATAGTACAGCGCAGGGTAACATATTTTTTCCATTACTTAAAATATTAATATTACAGGGAATCGGAGATACTAAAGAATAATTATAGAACTTGACAACATTCCGTGTTGTGTCTGGTTCTATAACTTCATAACAACAGAAATGATCGTCAAACTCCAATGTTTCTAATGTGATTCCCATGAAAATTAGATGTTCTGAATCATACAAATAAATGTGTTTTATTTTAAAAAATACAGGCACGGAATCAGGACTAGTACAATAAACTAAGACAGTGTCAGGTACATAGCGGGTTGAAGTAACAGTAGCCCAAGGAACTTTGACTAATGACTTATTTTGACATATTTCCAAAGTGGAGCAAAGAAATTGTTGTTTCTCACCAATATTTTTTGAAGACGAATCTATAACAGGACCTGTGTGAAGAATGTCATCTAGTTTACCTTTAAAAAAAAAATGATTTAGTTGTAGTTTGTATATGGCAATCCGCGAGAAGAGACTCGGCAGCAGTTGATCCTTTATTAAATGCAGATGACATTTTATAAAACGCTTTTTGTATAAAGGGGTATGTGTCGATACCATACTCTGCATTAAGGGTCCATATTATTTTGTAACACGTATCAACTGCGTGCATAACAGACATTCCCTCATAGATGACCGATCTATTCGCAACAATAAGGAAGGTGTTTATTTTGTCTAGCGACTCGCCCACTACAATTATAAGGTTGGGATGGCGCTCCTTTTTGGAGAAGGGTTGAAAGGCGGAGTTCTATTGCTTGACGGATTTCTGCACTAGATTTCACGTGCTTTATAAAGACTTCCCGGGCTTCAACTTTACTTGGTTTCCAGCTTTGACCTGCATCCGAACTGCGTTTCTTCTTTTGTTTAACAGCCGCAGTGTTTAATAAAAACGGTATAGATAGAAATCCGGCTAAATTTGATGAATCTTCATTTGATGCTGAAAAAAATAGAAGTAAGCAACAAATTTTATTATAAATAAAATAAAACCTTTGTATTGTTATATTATATGAGCAGTGAACCACCGAAATATACAGGGTGGAAACGGTAAACGGGCAGTAGCTACATTAACTGTTGCAGCTACATGAAAATGGTCTTGGGAAACTATCCTTAATTTTTTGTAAAATTTTGATCCCAATTCACAGCTTTAAAAAAAAATTACAGTTAGCAAGATTTCAAGTACACAAAACAAGTTTTTGATGCCGATCTATCCTGTTTCTAATACTGATCAAAAAGTTTTTGTAGACCAACCCAAGTTGGAGTACTCAAAGTTTTTGTAGACCAACCCAAGTTGGAGTACTCAAAAAGTCAGAACATGCAAAAAATAACTTTCAGCGGTACAGTAAGTATTATTCCTAATTACAATATAAAAAAAATACAGTTAGCAAAAAAATTGATATCTAATAATAATAATTGATATTGATATGGTCTTAGCGTTAACCGTTTCCATCCTGTATATATTTAGATATTTCTTTCATACTTACAATTGGTAAGAGTGACCAGTTCATGAAAAA
The DNA here is from genome assembly GCA_963855955.1 of Luperina nickerlii. NCBI lineage: Eukaryota > Metazoa > Arthropoda > Insecta > Lepidoptera > Noctuidae > Luperina > Luperina nickerlii. The sequence continues at coordinate 10,548,668 of OY979662.1, forward strand.
ATGGTTCTGTTGATTTTTTCTTTTTTAACAGTTCCTGTAGCTTGATTTTCAATAATGGAAAATGAATAAACAAATTGTCTTTGTAAATACCATGTGCAGCATCAAAGTCTATATGCATCTGGAAAATAAAAATGCATATCTTTATTAAATACAATAAACAATAACAGAAAAAGTGAGAGTCAAGACACTTTTATTTTTAATTTTCTGCCAGATCTCATGCCTAAACAATACTGTATATCAATGAATTATAATTGGGAATGCTTATATACAATATTACGGATTATCAGATTTAGTGACTGACACAAATATGATTTTTCTATACATACATATATGGGTTATATTTAATTCCACAGGATTACATAGTAACTAATTACGTACCTACAGGGGCTACAGGTTATTAGCCGTAAGCTAAAGATAACCCTTTAGTCAATAAATTAAATTAATAATAAGTAATATTTACCAAAGAATATCCTTGTGGTTTTTTTTAATGCCGGGTATTTTTCATAGTAAGATACAATTTTTTCATTGTTGTGGTTGTCATAGAAAAGGCGCATTCTGACCTTTAAAGTGTTTATCCATTTGTTCTCGACCATATTCCATGGCTCAGAAGAATTTTTGAGCCATTGTATATCATCTTCTATATTCTCATTTTCCTCTTCAAACAAAATACTACGTAAAGGTCTTGGAGACAGGATTCTAACGAGTATGTGGGACTCTCTTCTCTACTCCGCTTACGTAAAGGTCCTAAACTTTGTAAGCGCCTTCGCTTATTTAATACCTGGTGAACCAGTTTACCTTTAGCTTGCAGTACAATGCCGTTAGCAGTTGTACAAGCTGGAATATAATATGTGGTGGTTCTTTCACCAGGAAAGAGTTCTTTGATATGATTTACCCACTTATAATAAATCGCACCTGTGATAGGCAAATTTTTGTATTTATTCAGAATGGCTTTTGCAATAACTGCTGCCAATAAGTTTCGTGCACTATCCCCAATAAGACAGTGACCTTTAAATGCAAGAAGTGATGCAGAGTCCAGGCATTCTTTTAATAGATCTTCCAATATCTGAAAATTTTATTTCATTTAATTTTCCTAAAAGATTTTAGACACACAGAATGGTAGATTAAGATCTTTATTTTTTGTAAATAAATCTAATTTTGGCTTCAATCACTATAAAAACTTTAGTAGTTAATTAATAATAAAAAAATATATATTTGATTGAAGACTTTTGGGACCATCAGATAATTTTACAAATAAGTACTTCCTAAATAGGTATCTACTAACAGTGAAAATAAGCGGAAAATATAACTAAAACTTATGTTTAAATATTAAATAGCATACTTGGCACTCCGATACGGTCCCCTCACTAATTATTAAACTTTTGTTTGGAGGCAGGTTTTCCTTTTCTGTAGATGATGGAACAACAATTATATTCTTAGGGTCTCTGGAGTCCACATCAAATAAAGAGAAATCCATCAAAGTCTGCAAATTAATATTATGATTTAAAAATTAGTCTGTTTACACTAGGTAAAAAAAAATACTTACATAAGATAGATATGTGGGTAATTACATTTACAGATGAAAACTCTGCTTTCCACGTCCGCCAGCATCTCATAAATAGAGTCCTGGGACCTATTAGAGGAATTATCTCTTTGATGTCATCATCGGACAGACATGATAAGGCCTGTATTGTTATTTGTTGTTCTGAAAATAACAATGAATGATCCATGAATGGAGGGTGACTACAAGTTAGTGTATGTCTGTAATTGGTATAAGTTGGTTTCTTAATGGATAAGTGAATAAAAACAACACTATGTAAATTGGTCGTTGTCAGGGTCGTCAGTATAATAAATTATCGTCAATTTTTCGGTACCTACCTAGGTAGGTACTAAAATTATTATTCGGGTTTATTACATTTTCAATCAGCACCATACAATAAACTAGCGAGTGAGATAAGTAGGTACTTACGGGTGAATACTGGTATTAGAGCCTCTAACTCCCATGTCTTGAGGAGTTCGCTAACGTCTTCCATTTCAATTCATAGATTTATAATATGTTACACTTTCAATAGTCAAAGGACAGGATCACTGCACTTGTAGGTAGGTATAGTCTAATCGACGGTTATACCAAATAACCTTTGAAGACACTGCTAAACACTGAAATTACTTGATACTACAAAGATTCTAAGAAAAGGAGCACTGGGAGCACAGCTATTTCGTTTCGTTTTTTAAAATTTTCCGATTATTGGATTGGATTTAAACTGGTTTTGACTCGCTTGCAGAGACGACAGCGACACACCACACGCGCGCGGGTGGTGTGCGGGGTGGGGTAGCCGGTAGGGAGGAATAGGGAAGGGCGGATCTCTTGCATAAATCGATCAATCGAATCATTAATTCAACAAAGATGAAAGTCGATACAACGTTTTAGTTTTAGTAGAATGTAACATTAAATTTTAGTTGATGTAATTATCAGATCTTAGTTAGATCAACTAAGACATTTTTGTTAATTTTATAAATAAAACTTATCGAAACTATTATGTGATTTGATTGCTTTTACTATTTTATTCTGAATTGATTCAACAGACGTATTTGTCTAAGTTAACTAAATAAAAATGATTAAGTCATACAAAGAAGTAAATTGTGATGCAATCAACTATCATACATGTTAGAATTAATAAACATACCTACATTGTTCGTTCAATCACAAATGAACTTGCTGTTGTAACTATTCAGCTATCGTTGAGTTGCCTAATATCATGGTAGTTTTATTCAATTTAACGTCAACTAAGAAAAAATCTCTCTTAGTTGGCTTCAATTTTTTAGAGTGTATCTTGAGCTTCTATAAACACAATATCCCTAGCCTAATAAAGTCGATGCGTTTTTGTATCAACTAGTCGATAGCCTTTGGAATCTTCACAGTATCCAACTAGATTTAACTCCATGCTTTTTGAATCCAGCTTCTTTCTCTTTTGGTTAGGTATGTGCATATATGCCTTGCTCCCAAAAACTCTAATAAAACTGAGATCAACTTTCTTGCCTGACCACGCTTCCTCAGGAGATTTTCCTTTGACGGCAATGGTCGGTGATCTATTTTTCAGGAAAACAGATGTATGCACTGCTTCCGCCCAACAATAAATTCCCGCCTTCAATAAATTTCCTTCCTCGAGCATACTTCTCGCCTTCTCGATGATAGTCCTGTTAGCTCTTTCGGCTACTCCATTTTGTTGCGGTGTATAGTCTATCGTGTCTTGATGTTGAATTCCATTTTTCCTAGGAAAATCATCCATCTGTTTATTGACGAACTCGGTTCCATTATCAGTGCGCAGGATTTTAATCTTACTGCCGCATTGATTCTCGGCAAATGCCTTAAAATTTGCAAATTTTTCAAAAACTTCACTAAATTTTTTTCAAAAAATGTACAAATGTTTTCCGTGTAAAATCGTCAATAAATGTCAAAAAATATCTATACCCGCTAATAGAAGGTTTATGCATAGGTCCGCATAAATCTGAATGCACTAGACCTAATGCTTCCTTAGCTCTCGTCGCAACACCCGTGCGAAACGGTTGTTTTGTTTGTTTTCCCTTAATGCAGGATACGCACTCCAGTTTAGAAGAAGTATTAGGAAAACTCACCCCTATCGCCATCTTATCTCTAAGAAATTTGAGATTGTGCATACCAAGATGTCCCATCCTGCGATGTCATAGCCTCTGCTTGTCGCAATCCGTTGTTGCCAGTGCAGAGCCCCTGTTAACAGCACTTAATTTTATAGATGCCTCGTTCTTCCACACCTTTCACAACAGCCTTGCCTTGCACCTCACACTCATTCTTCTTGTAGATGTCGCATCCTTTCTCTGTAAATACTATCACGTGACCCTTTCTCGCAATCGCATTCACGCTTATCAAATTAGAAGCTAACTTAGGTACATACGTCACATTATTTATTGTTAATTTTGCTGACTCTACTACTACCGTACCTTCACCTTCACCATATACTTCATTACCATATGCACAGATCACTCTCAAAGACTTAGAAGTATCCTTCAAGCTTCCTCTAAACCAAGCCTTGTGATACGTCATGTGCGTCGACGCGCCAGAATCGATGATCCAGTCTCCTGCTTGCGTTGACGGCGTACCCAATGCAAGGGTTGTAAAGCTTCTTTTTTCCCTTTTGGGTTATCAGGACAATCCTTAACTTTGTGTGGTCCATCACAAATATAGCATTTAATTTTATATTTGATCTTCTTGGGTTTGGTGTTACTCTTATGCTTATTTGAAAGTGATGATGTTGATTGGCTAGCACTTGAGCTTGCCGAATAGTGTCCGTAGTCAGTACCACATTACTATTTTCTATGGCTAATCTCATTGGTTGGAATTCTGCCGTGAGACCTTGTAGAAGTAAAGCAGCCAACAGTTCATCATCTAGTTCTTTTCCTAAGTCTTGCAGTTCCTGAGATACCATCACGCGGGCTCAGTGCGGGTTGGTAGATGTCACATGCCGGTTTCCTCACGATGTGTTTCTCTTTATCGTTTTGAGAGCAATAGTGATGAAATAATTTACACAAAAGCGCTTGTCAGGATTACCACTGAGCCACCAGGTACATAATCACCCTATCCTGTTCCCACTGCTGGGACAAAGGCCTCCTCCCTGTGAGAGTGAGTCAAAATCCACCACGCGGGCTCAGTGCGGGTTGGTAGATGTCACATATCTTCTAGGACATGCCGGTTTCCTCACGATGTTTCTCTTTATCGTTTTAAGCGCTTTTGTGTAAATTATTTCATCACTACTGTGATGAAATAATTTACACAAAAGCGCATGTCAGGATTACCACTGAGCCACCAGGTACATAATCACCCTATCCTGTTCCCACTGCTGGGACAAAGGCCTCCTCCCTATGAGAGTGAGTCGTAATCCATCACGCGGGCTCAGTGCGGGTTGGTAGATGTCACATAATATCTTCTAGGACATGCCGGTTTCCTCACGATGTGTTTCTCTTTATCGTTTTGAGAGCAGTAGTGATGAAATAATTTACACAAAAGCGCTTGTCAGGATTACCACTGAGCCACCACTCCTCTGAAATGTGTGATTTTAGTAGCAACTTTATTCAGAACCACTGTCTAAAATCGGTGTAGAACAAGGTTATCTGATTGGATGCACTGCAGAGGAATGAGGAGCGTTGCCTGATTGGGCTGCATTTGCGTTATGGAATATTGGTGCTATTGCCGTAAGCTTGCTTCTTGTAAAGACTGGACTCTCGATCTTGTCGTGTCCGTTTCAAGTCGGGCTCATGAGTCTAGCTAAGTTTTAGTAGGTACGCAGGTACCTACGTTACAAAAATCAACACGAACGGAACTGTAGGCATAGCAAGTTATAGAATATCTTATAAGTAAAAAACATAACCTTGTTTATAAAAGTCAGTCATCAAGATCTCGTCAGTAAATCTGGGGGACTAAAAAGGCCACTTTGGCAGAATCATAACAGGTTAACATTATGAATCATAACATGGCGAAGACAGACCGTGTTTTTTCTTTTACGTAGGTATATTCAAGGATATTGGGATTGGATTTGGATTGGATTGACTGGTATTTTAGCACAGACAAAAAAAATAACTGAAAAATCCTTCACCAATAGGATTTCACGATTAACTTAACAGTTAACTGTCCTTTATGAATTTATAATTCATAATGCTAACCTTCTATGATTCTGCCGAAGTGGCCTTTTTAGGCCCCTGCTGTCAAATCACATGTTGGCCAAAATAACTACAACTAATCGAATAAGTGGGCATCATATTTAGGAGCAAAATTAATTAATCTACATTGATATAACAAGCTTCCAGAAAATGTCAAACAATAAATGAAAATGTGTAATAGTCCTCGCGTACGGCAGCTTTATATGTTTGATAAATATTAAATGAATGCTATTGGGTCTTATTTGGATGATGGTGACAGACTCTTTTTATTGCTTTGTAGACGAGATGAGTCCCACAACTCGATGAACATTCAGAAGCCAGTTATTCAACGGCATGGGTAATTCGCACTGCTCCCGAACTAACGTTTCACAATTGTTATTTGTTATTAATTTCACGAACGATACGCCGGCTTTTAATGTTTTATAAATACGACGCATTGTTCTATAAGCGACACAATACCTTGCGGTGTTCGCGGCTCGGCTCGAATCCGATATGCAACTACATCGGCGTGCGGCGTCTCTGTCTGACGCATTCTTCTACACGCGCAGTGTGGAAATCATACCTTTTTATTTTGCTTTTTAGGAATGTTTTTATCTTAAATTCTGCTTTTCATATAACGAATCCAAATTCAAATTTTTCACGAATCCAAATTTTTTGGATACCAAAAATGTTATTATAATTTCTGTTTCTTATGCAGCACCTTATTCCTAATTTATATTTCTGAAGCTTCAAACATTTTATACTTACAAAAAAATAATCGGATAAGTAGCTTAGTTACCAATGTTACCATGGCCACGTGTAGTACCTATAAAAGTATGTTGTGTGCATGTTTAGCTACCGACAACGTTAAGCGACGAATTCCAAGAAACCCGTATCGGGAGGCACGTACGCGTAAGATTGGCTAAATCTCAAGTGTTAAATGTTACAACATAATAACAATAATGTATATTGTATGTACTTTAAACAGAACTTTTGTTGCACACTAGCACTCAGCATTTATAAGCAATTAGGGATTGTACACATTGGCTGGCTTCAAAAATGGTTTTGGATAATTATCGAACGACTTTAGCATATAAAATACTAGCTTCGTATGTCGATAAAAACTATCAATCTGCAATACAATCTATCTCTCTATCAAATTTTATAGAAATCCGTTCAGTGTTTTAAGCGTGAAAAGGTAACATACGGTAGCATACGGTACCTACCTAGTTAGTTTTCTATAAAAGTAGGTTTGCGAGAATCATCATCTTATTCATGAACAGTTTTTTCAGATATACATAATAATATAGTGCTTTTTTGGGACTTCTGATTTGTTATTGTTCTATATTATATTATATTTGATCAAATCTACAGTGAAAATGTAAATTGATGTGTCAATCTTGTTATTAAGCAAGCTCACAATATTATTGCCAAACATTGTTATGATCCTAATAATATTTACGCTATACTTATTTAGGTATATTTAGTGGAAAAAAGTAACAAAATTAACTAAAACTATACAGAAACTAAAAAATAGCGTCGAAAAATTCATCCGCATCGCTGTCGACTGGTAATGTACCCAAGAGACTGGCGGCATTACCACGTTGTATGGCGATGCTTAGCCTCTGGCCAAGGTAAAAGCCAGCCCTTGGGTCACGGGAAGTGTCAACTAGCCTTTTAGAAATTTCTTTAAAAAGATCATGAGCACTCGGACCCCACGACCCGAGAGTTTCAACCCCAAACGGCCCGAAAATCTTATTTCCAATAAGGTTATCATATTTTCGCCAATTTATTTCAATTTTCTGTTTCTTAATTTCATCGACTACTGTACCAATTGCTATTTCAACTCCCATTACACTTGCATTGTAATTCCTATCTGTATAACCAGTGGGATCATTTTGCTCTTTTTGATCCTAATTGTTAGGAATGTTTATAGCAATTTCATGAATGTTCGTTTTTTTCTTGTTGTGTAGGTTCGCCGTACGACAGTAGAATATGTCTCCAGGAAAGCAACGCGGACGCAGCAAATTCCCAAAGCGTCAAAGGGGAAGAAGAGCTATCGCGAGTGTACCAAACCCTTTCATTACCAACACTTCCAAGAGAAGATAACAATTCTAACAACAGGTTGGTTTGATATTTAATTTATCATTAAAATATTTGTCTACCTAGTATTTTCCCATCGAGCTTAGTTCCTACTAAAATTACAAGACTTTTGTAATATTTATTGCCAAGTCGTAGGCAAGATGCATTTTCTTTATTTTCGAATTGCTTCCTAAATGCGTGATTTTCGTTTGACCTAACTTTCGTACCAATAACTGAATAAGTGCAGGCCGGATAGCACTGCATGCCAGCATCAATGACATCATCCGTCGTGCTCTTGTCACCGCCGGGGTGCCAGCTGTTTTAGAACCCAATGGCTGGGCACGCGACGATGGGAAGAGACCAGACGGAATGACTATAATGCCTTGGAACATTGATAGGCCTTTATAGATAGATGGCCTTTTTTGATAGATGCAACGTGTGTCGACACCCTTGCGCCATCCCATCTTCCAAGCACGGTGACCTGTGCTGGGGCGGCTGCTGCTGGTGCGGAAAACCTCAAACGGTGCAAATACTCCAATCTCTTTGGAACTAACATGTTTGAGCCGTTTGGGGTTGAAACACTAGGGCCATGGGGCCCGAGTGTGCCCACTTAGTATTTCGAGACATCGCCAAGCGGTTGGTCGACTCTTCACGTGACCAGAGGGCTGGACTATTTTTGGCCAAAGAATCAGCATTGCCATACAACGTGGCAATGCTGCCAGCCTTTTGAGCACGTTTCCTGTTGACAGCGATGCGGAAGAATTTTTTGATGCCCTTTGATATTTCCTCTCCTTTTTATATACTTGTAGTACATATTATTATTATAAGACTGTTAGCTTTAACATTAAGTAAACACTTTAAATTAATAAGATAACCGAATTAAATTAAAGAATTAAATAATAACAATAGCAACTGTATGTGTATTGTTCTAGCAACACTGAAACAAAGAGTAAATCTAAGTCAACGACCCCAGCAAGCCCAGGCAACTCTGAAATGAAGCCGCAGTCTACCACACCGACGTCGCAAGCGCTTACGAAGCCTCCCTATTCTTACGTGGCCCTCATCACGATGGCAATACAAAACAGCCAAACTAAACGTGCTACACTAAGTGAAATTTACGCTTACATCACCAAGGAATTTCCATTTTTCGAGAAGAATAAGAAAGGGTGGCAAAATTCAATTCGGCATAATTTAAGTCTAAACGAATGTTTCATAAAAGTACCAAGAGAAGGTGGTGGTGAGCGTAAGGGAAATTATTGGACCCTTGGTAAGTTACTACCTAATTAGAAGTTGCAAAATGTTTTGATTTTTTTAATTGTATCAATTTTCATGTACAATTGGTAATTTACATTGAAAATTGAAATACCACCAAGATTGTTCCTAAACAAAAATTGCCTCCATGTGTTCTGTTTGCATTAACGCAATGCGAATTACTGCTGACAGCTATGCGATCATTCATCGTCATCTCATATTTCATACCTTAGAAAGCGAATTGCTTGCGATGTATTCCTGCTCCCATGTTTATAGACTCTTGGGTGGTGAGTGTAGTATTGTTTTAGATCCTCAATGCGGCGAGATGTTCGAAAATGGGAACTTCAGGCGACGGCGGAGGATGAAGAGGCCTTTTCGAGCTACCCCTTACTCCAAAACACTGTTCGGAGACGGGTATCACGTGGCGCACGTCGGTCAACACGTACCACCTCACATGCAGCCCCTGCCCCTGGGGGCCAGGAATTATTTCGGATCCGGTTCACCGTACCATCCACCTTCATACCCTCGATATGACACGTGAGTTTTCATTATTTTTAAATAAAATTTTATAGGTAATGATTACTTTGAAATTGAACTTAATTTTTCGTGGGTTTTAGCTAGGAAATAATTTATTTCGATTCAGAACCGTCTTACGATTAATAAAAATAGAATGATAATTTATGAAACAGAATTAGGAAATGTGTCGTAAAAAGTAATTAACGTCTAAAGTCTGCATGTCTATAAGCGCATGCCCAAACTATCTCAGCAAATTTGAAATGTCGTTAAATCTATGGTTGTTATATTTAACCTTGGTTTATTTAGTTGTTATTATATTTCATTAATTAAACACTGTGCCGAAATGTCTTATTCTAAAAACTAGGTAAAACAATTTAAAGATTAAAAAAAACAGTGGTAATTGGTTGCTACAGCTAATTTGGAACATTATTGGTCCCCATTGCTTAAGATCCAAACTAGGTTGTTTTGGAGTCATTGAACAATTTAAATTTATTGGAAATCCACCTCTCGAACAAAATAACTTTTCAAAATCGACCCCGGTAAGAAGTGGTTATCAAGTTTTTAGGGCAGGCTTTGATTACTACTTGCCCGAAACTTGGTAAAATATTCTTAAAGTCAGATGATGGAAACGATCAAAGTATTTTTTTAATCTTCCCTTATCGGGGTGAAAAAGGGTAAAACAGTTTGTGTGAAAGATTTTATTCCTTCGGTATAAAACGATTTTTTGTTAAGGTACTTAAATAATAAAGATTGTAGTTATTAATTTTCCAAAACTACCCTTTATATAGGGGGAGAAGGGGGTGTTAACGTTAGTAGGGGAAATTTAAAAATGCGACTTTGGTTATAAATCATATCGTGTCAACTGCAACTATCTACACGTACCTAGTGCCGAAATGTGGATACTGACAGTAGGGTTGGCCCACAAAACTCAAGGTCACTCAGCGCACTATGGTGTCAGCTGTGCTCGGAGTTTCTTTGAAGGATAAAATCAGAGATGAAATTATCCGGAAAACAACTGGAGTTACCGACATAGCGCTTGCAGAATTAGCAAGTTGAAGTGGCCGATGAAACCGAATTCTGAAGTGCAGACCGCGTATCGATCGGCAAGCGTAACCTGCCCAGCGAGATGGACCTACGACCTTAAAAAGGTCACAACAACGAACACAGACGGGATAGAATGGATGCAGAAGACGGAGGACCGCATGATCTGGCGTAGCTTGGAAGAGTATAACGGTCCAGCATTGGACTGAGATAATAATAATCATGAATCTATAAATTGGACTGAGTTGATTGACATACATTTATCAACATTTATATTAAGAATTATTCACATCGCTTATGTTATAACTGTTATAATTCAAACGGGCGTGTTAACACTATGACATTATAATTACATATTAATTATAATAAATATTTACGTTTCTCATACTAGTGTTTACAAAACAAATGCTAATAATTTACTGATATTGTTGCTAAAGAATTTTATTTCCGATTTCCTTGACCGTTCCAAATAGACAGTTATCAATGAATGTCTTAATAACATTGAATAATATACATTCAGGTGTATCTAACTTTGACCTTGACAATAGTGGTGATAAGATAGATAGTATGTAAACCAGAATATAATAAACAATGTACGAACTGTAGAATACATTTGATAAGTGCAAGATACTTATTTAATTGGTTGAAAATTCGAACTTTTGAAAGTTTATCAAACGTGTTTGGCCATTTGATAAATAGTGTATCTTATAAAACACATGAGATATCGTAAGTATTGCCCGATTTGATATCAGTATCAGCTACTTTATACCGAGGCAACTACGTTTAAGTACATACATTTTAGCCACGATATTATTATAGTGTATTACATTGTGTAAGCTAAGTTTTAAATAGTAGTCAACAAAAAATGCTTTTCCTAATTATTTTTTTCATATTTTGTCACTTCACAATGCCTTCAAAGGTATGAACTACCTAAAAATATGTTCGACTAGTTACGGCTCTTACGGTTGCTGCTTTTACTGCCTAGTCTAGAAAAATAAGTGCTTGATTGTTATCTCAAAAATGCCATGGTCCACTTATCAAAAAGGGTGGGTAGTTATAGTGCAGCATTTTAGAATGTCAAACTGCACAATGATCGCAGTCTACATTCCACACGACTACATCTCATGTTCTTAGATATTTACCTAGAAGAATTTAAATCTTATTATAAGTACATGTTTTAATAGTGACATAATCCAGCGTGTATTGTGTGGGTACTTGTTGGTAGGTACCTATAAAGTTAGAGGTAATGACGTTGATGGGTAAGACAGGCAAGAAATAATAATGGATTTAAATAGTGGGAAACAATTGTTAAAAGGCCGATAAATGCTATTGGTCGGAGGCAGGTAAGATGGGCGGAGTTTGTTCGCTTTATCTACTGTCCATGCTACGGCGACTTTAAGAGACTGTTTAAGGTTTTCATTATAACGATAATAAATCTTCGTAGGCTGTAAGAAGCCGCGTTAGAAACGCAAAATGTCTGTCAACAAACGGCATTGTAATTAAGGTTTTATTTTATTACATTAACATGGGATTTCCTGTAATATTATTTTACATACTGCGGTATGGACCATTTTTGCTGATGATCACAACAAATTAAATGTATATGGAAAAAACCCGTTTATTACATAGGTTATCAGTTATCACTTTATATTAAATTATTAAGAAAAATACCTATAATATAATCTTTAACACGCCATTATTATCGGTCGTTCAAAGTAAAGTGTTATTTTTCTTGCGTAACGGCACGAATGAAATGCATCAGTGCGTGTGCGTTTTTGCAATGTCATTGGCCGGGATCGCGCATTTTATTATCTCTTCCCGAACGAACGCCCGTGGATTTTTTTGCGTCGGCGACTAATGATGCCATCTGACCTTGGATATAGCTTTACAGTTTTGGCTAATTTCCTAAAAAGAATAAATAAGAACCTAAGCTCTCGTTGGCTCGTTTTCGACCTTTTCCTAATAAAACGCGACAGAGAGGACGGGGCCTTCCGGTTTCGCCGAATAAAAATTATCGCTACGATCGAGTATTCGCGCAACGAACGCTTTCAATTAGAACAAGGCTTTCTTTAATTTAAAAATATTATAACCTCTAAGAGGTTACATATGGAACGAAAGTTTGTATGAAATTTCGTAATTTTTGCCGATGGGAAAACTCATATGGGGCACATGGCTTGCCTACTTATAAAAAAATTAAATTTATTCGTTCTTTCACTAGCAGACTACGCACAGCCTAACCGCTGGATCTATGAGCATGACTATTGGAGGATTTTTTGAAAATTCATGAAGTTTTTTATGGAAGTCATAGTTTTTGCCCATGAGAAATCCTATCGGGCATACGGCTTGTTCTTAAAAAATATTAAAAAATTTAAAGTGTATGTAGGTAAGTGAAAAACCGGCCAAATGCGTGTCGGACCACGCACAATGAAGGGTTCCGTAGTTGGCATGAATTTATCCTAAGTACAAACTTAACATTGTAAAACATGTTCTCGCATATAGGTACTATATTTAGAGATTTACTATGCTATTTTCAGACCATAGACTTCTTATCGGTTTTCCTGTAATCTAGAAGTATTATCTGTATTTTTTCAAAAATTTTGGCTTAGAAATTTCGGAGATAAGGAGAATAGTATTTTTTTTAAATAACTTGATTTATTTTAATTTTAAATTATTAAAAAAATATATTTGAAACCCGCAAAATAAGCCCTTTCGTTTAATATGTGACACTGTACAGTTTGCGAAACTTTATTTTTAAGTTTTCTTATTTGCCTCAAAATGCATTTATTTACTTTACACGTCCGTGTTTTGGTAACAGAATTTCATGTGTGTACAAAATAGGTCCATTAGATTCGGAGAAAATTGGCTGTGAGTACTGTGACAGACGGACAGACAAACACACCGAGTGATCATATAATGTTCCGTTTCTTCATTCGGACGCACGAAACCCTAAAACGAACATACGGAAGAAGGGAGACTTTTATACAGGCAGGAAATTGTCAGGGTAAAAGCCTTTCGTCCAATTTTTTATACATCGTAGTGACTATGTGTGCATTTATTAGTGAAATATTATGATCGCTCATAATACTGTTTGAACAGATGTCGTTTTTGATGAGGCTAACCTCATCATAGTTCCCTTTGTAGTTGGCTGGTTTTCGTACTAACGATTATACATTATGATATGGACGATATTCCAGAACTATTTTGTAAGCGCTGAAGTCACTGTCCACCATAAATTAGGTTCAATTATGTATTCTGATTCTTTAATCTTTTTAACTAGATGAGTAATTCAGGCGCAATACCCGTAGAAAAACTGCTACAATTCCTATAATAATATGTATAGCAACATGGTCTTCTAGACTATTTAATACCTTTGCTTTCATTCAACTCACGCACATATGAGTACTGCATGTTATGTAGATCACCCCTATGGATCATAAAATAAAATTAATAATAAAAATTGAGCTGGTTACGGGTTGGATTGGCATTTGTTGACGTGTGCGACACTGGTTCCTCAAATAATTCCTTTAGCTGCCAAAAGGATCGTAGTACTGCCTTAGATGCGAAGATTCTTTTACCCATAATGTTCCCACTGCTAGGACACAGGCCTCCTCGTTGTGAGAGAGTGGGCAGTGGTCAAACCCCGCGGCCCCAGTGCGGGTCGATGGATTCATGTCTCCAAAGTCGGAGCCGTTACCAATGGGCCACCACTGCTGCTCTCTACAAATACAAATAGCATAATTAGGTTTAGGTAGATTTAGGTAGCAAATTTGTTTGTAAAAATTTAAAAACTCGCTTTTAAAACGCACTAAGAATCATTTTTGTATACTTATATTAAAGCGTGTAGCGCTTTATGAATTGATTATGTGTTCTCAACGGTTTTATAATTCAATTTAAGTAAATTTAATAATTTTTATGATTTTGTGCGTTTTAAAAGCGTGTTTTTTTGTTTTTTTTTTAATACCATATTCCTACATATTTTTGTTTTTAACTTTTACGTCTAGTATATTCTTCATTTTAAGTGAATAATTATAAAGTCAACGAAGTTATGACGATTAGGGGCTACTAGCAAATTCGAAGGGTTAACAAGTAGCCCCTAAAGAGTTCCACTATCCACCTCCTGGCGCCATCATCAGACCACGTGCAATATATTGGACTCGTCAAAACGAATTATATGACTCAAAACTCGAGAGGTTTACTAGTTAGTAGCCACTGAAGAGTTCCACCATCCATCCACCACCTAACTCCATTATTTATCACACCCTTGATACCAAGTGCAATCTATTGGACTCGACAAAAGAAATCATATTATGAGCCCAAACTCGAGGGGTTTATTACTAGACACTGAAGAGTTCCACTATCCACCTCCTGTCTCCATCATCAGATTAGCTCTAAGATACCAAATTATAGTTTTGTCTTTCGAACTACATATACATACATACAAAAATTTTCGTTTCGATACGATGACAGAAGTAGATTAAAGTTGACTTCAAAGATTTTGTTACATTGTTAGTTACAAGTGAAGCAAATAAAAGCGTAAAACAAAAAAAAAAACAAAACATTGTTTAAGTATTGCCAGCGAAGTAACTACGTATCAACGAGCCAACCGCTTTAATCTATTTATTTAGATTCAAAGATAGGCCTTGCGTTCTTAAAAGCTTTGTTTAAAATTACTCGATGCTTTCAAGCATTCACTGTTCGGAGTAACATTGTGTTAAGTGGTATTTAAACGTTTCCAGTACATGGCTAACGCAGTCGCCGAGCGGGCTCGGGTACGCGGGTGCGTGCGGAAGTATGGGACGCAGTCCACCCGGGTGTTCGCCACACAGCGCGCTGCCCCACCAGTCGTCGCCAGTCGCCGTCAATCCGTTCGCCACTCATCAAATTCAAGGACAGGTAATTATCCAGTAACAATACAATTGCAACCTAGTTCTTTTTTCATATTCTTTTCGCACCAAATTACTTTCAGTGGTTGCAGATTATATAATGACAGTCTGGATGTGTCATTAAGCGCAAGTGCGTTTTTCTTTCATATGCTTTACTTGGGGTCGCGGCAGACCACGTAGGATATGGCGGGATGAGCTGGATAGGTTCCATCAAAACTGGGAGGAGGACACGCGGACTCGCGAAAAGTGAAAGGAATGGAGGGAGGGAGGCCTTTGCCCAGAAGTGGGACAGCACAGGCCAGAAAAAAAATGCTTTACTTTGAGTATTATAATAATAATTATGCACTATATAATGATATATATAATGGTTCTATGTATAAAAACCAAGCCAACCAACCAATCATTCCATGAGTGTATAATATAGGTATCTATGTTATACACTCATGGAAACATTTAGAGGGAACGCAAAAAAACGTTTTTCCTTTTTTCTCCTGTTGTATTATGGTGCGTATGGCCACAAACATTAGTAAAGGCTATTAAAAAAGTTTTGGAATAATTATTTTCGAATTTATTTTGTTTTGATGTAATTATTTCGTAATATGGCTTTCTTTCATACTGCGACAAATGTTGCCAACTTTTGAATTTGAGTTAAAATTTAGACTTTTTTTAATTTTTTCCTCTGCTTAGTTTATCGTTAAGTGTAAATTGTTACTGCAAATGAACTGAGAATGCCAGATCTTAACGCCACTCAAGTTGCTAGGGCTGTTACTTTAATTGAAACTGGGCACACCTACCAAGATGTGGCCCAAACATTACGAGTATCAAAATGTGTGGTACACCGAGTTGTCAATAGGTATTAGCAGACCGGACAGTAAACGAGACTCGCAGGACAAAGACGTAAACAGAAAATTGTGGTCAGAGATGACCGGTTCATCTACCAGCGTGCTTACAAAAGTCCGGACCTTAACTTCTTCTGATGTAAGAACGAAGCTCCAAGAAGTTAGAGGATAATAATAGTAAGCACAAAAACGAGTCAGCGTATCAGTGGTCAGTTTCCCTCAGTCCTCACTTTATTTAATTCGCCAGTTTCATTGATTGGTCAGTTTGGCCGATTAGACGACGACTACGACATTCGTTTAAAGTTTCAATCGTTCGTTAAAATCTATCGATTGCTCATACAAAACATTAGTTTAAAATAGTGACAGTGAATATAATGTGTTGAAAAAAAAGAAAAATAATATCAAAAATATATCGTATATTTTTGATATCGGCCTATACGCGTCAAAAAGTCAAATCCTAATACAGAGATCGTATACAGTTGGCAAGGGCTTCTTAAAAGTAATTGAATGGTACCAATAAAACACCATATGACCGAGTCAAGCAGTGCCAGAACAGTAAAAGAATGAATGCGGCCGAGCGGATCAACCCCGTTACGTAAACGTATTCACGTACAACAAACGGCCGTGTCCATGACAAAGCCACACCCCAATTTTATCTTGTTTTCTTAATGTGGTTAATTTTTTCATTAGATTGTTTGTTTTTTCAAAGTTTGCAATTTTAAGTTAACGAATAATAAGCAAAATCAAGCAAAATCATAGTAATCTTAATTGTCACGAATATCCATGATTTGTTTTTCGTTCCTCTAAATTATTCCATGAGTGTATTTGAAAACTAGATGAGGTCGGTGTCTGACTACTCTGAGAAGAATCGCAGATTTTAAGGCTCGCGATTTTAAAGAAAAGTGATATTTAATGACGAATTCCGGGAAATTTTCATGTTTTAGTGAAATACTTTTAAAAAAATGATTTAATTATAGTAAACATAAGTGTCGTAATGCTCCTGTGAATTCCGATGGCGTGTTAAGAGGCTAATTTCATTTCAGTAATTAAATCGAGATTAAAATTTGAGTAGCGTATCAAAAAGCAGTAAAACTGTATGTTCGCAAATTGGCGCTATGACTGTTCAATAAACGACTTTATCGATGAAATAACTATGGATACGAATGCATTTAGGGCGGTAGATGTCGTAAGCGTTTGGTCCCTTCAGACGTAAACCTACATTAATAGCCTGTTTTGGATCTTAGTGTTTTCAATGGAGCACATTCTGTAATTATTTGAATAAGTAAATCTATTTTTTTAATAATAAATGATATTATATAGGTAAAAAGAGAAAAAACCTATTAACTAAAAGAGGGCACCGAAGTATTCCTGCGTATCGCTGTAGACGGTCGGTAGCGTACACAAACAGCAAGAAGTATTGCGACGTCTCGTCGCTCAGATGGCAATGCAGCCTTTGGCCAAAGTATTTAGTAGCTACGGTCTAGGTTATGGGAAGTGCCAGTCAACCGCTTGAAAACCGATCAATCAAGTCAGTATATTATTATTAAAATGAAAAGAAATAAAGAAAAATAGGCGTAAGTAGGTAGTAATTATTGTGTGTAAATCGTTGCAGATACGATTCCAATATTCAATCACTAATTTCATGTTAAGTTCATGAGAGGAGTGAGAGGGACTTGTGGCTAAGTAACAATAATTGCACGGGTTGATCGATCAGGTTAAGCTACGCTTGCCACGGTTGGTCCGTGGATGGGTGACCACCTTTCTATACCAAGCCTCTGTACCTCGGACAGTACGTTAAGACGTTTATAAGTTCTGAAGATTTATAATTAACTAGCTGCGCCCCGCGGTTTTACCCGCGTAAATGTCGATCCCGTGGGAATATCAGGATAAAAAGTAGCCTATGTGTTAATCCAGGGTGTCAGCTACCTCCATACTAAATTTTATCAAAATTGGTCCAGCCGTTTGAGCATGAAGAAGTAAAAAACAAACACACACACTCATAACATTTCGCTTTTATAATATTAGTGTGATATTTGTTTTAAATAAAATTCACTGGAGTACAATCGTATTTTTATTGTGTCAAAGATTGTTACAACTACTTTATTATTTTCGTTACTATGGTAATCAGTCCTATATCCACCGGGAATACCTCGGTTATGGTCTTATATCTGGTTAAAAAGGATAGTTTGAACTTATCATTAGTTACCGGTGGTGGCAATCTTGAAGTCCTCAGTTTTTTCTATAAGGCCTAGTGTAAATTGGAATAGGACGAAATCACCGCTTGAATATTTTGGTTGCCCAAAAATCAACTTGGCCAAAATGTGCAAACAAAATTCATTAGGCTGCATCTTAGGTCCTGCTAAGATTCGCAGTTTATATAATAAATCCTCTATGAAAAACAATAAGATAATTAGATTGTGACGTGAAAAATACACAATATACTGAAGCACTAGTGTTTTATTTTTTTAGTCCAAACAATCGATTTTTGTAAATAGATAAGATTCATTTTGAAGTGATTCTTTGACGGAACGTTTGGTTTCACGAATCCAAATTCGAAACGATTATCATTACGGATGCACAGCAACCAAAAGTTCGCAACGCAACCCAAAAATACAGGTATCATAATAATTGGAAATGGTTTCTCTTCCATTCTTGTCTATATTATATTACTCCATAAGGTGTGCAGCTATTTCTTCCACGTGCATGACTGGATTGCGTCCTTGCATTTCCAATAAATATTTAAAATAATCTTTTTGAAAACGATTTTCTGTAATAATAATTTATTGACATGTGTACAATATTAGTCTGCAAAGTATAAAATAAATCAACTCGTTGTTGATATTATGATTATTATCTGTTTCAGCTTCAGAGTCCTTTGCAGCCCATGCAATCGATGTCGATGAATTCCTACAATGCTATTGGAGTCAGTGCTATAGGTATGTTTTTGTTTGGTTATTTTTCCAGAATGAGTACCCTTTCCTGGTATTTGTTGCACGTATAATGATGTATGCTTGTGGCTAAAGCAGCCGCAAGGGTTAAGCTTTAC
Organism: Luperina nickerlii; assembly: GCA_963855955.1. Taxonomy (NCBI): domain Eukaryota; kingdom Metazoa; phylum Arthropoda; class Insecta; order Lepidoptera; family Noctuidae; genus Luperina; species Luperina nickerlii. The sequence goes on from OY979662.1 coordinate 10,567,990, forward strand.
TTGCCGAGGTCGGTCTATGGATGGATGACTGTTGTTTACATATTGAGGCTCTCCGTGCCTCGAACAGCATGTTAGCGGTTATTTGGAGATCTTCAGACAGTCTTCCTGGTAGTCTGAAGCCCAATGTCGGACAACAAGTCTTTGCAGAGGATATCGGTATTACCCAGTAACTGGGTTGTGACGGACAGATAGGCAGTAGCTCCATGTAAAACAGTGTTATTCAGCTGCTTACAATGGAAGCCGACCCCAACACAATTGGGAAAAGGCTAGGCAGATGATGATGTTGATAGTGATGTATTCCTGATGAAACCACGAAATAGTAAATTGTTATACAAAGGGCTAAAATGACCCATTATATACGAGGTAGTTTTACAGAGTTATAATGGGTCTTTAGCGCCGTTTGTTACATTCTACTTGTCACTAGGATTGCGAGAAAATAAAATAATCCAATGCAATATTAAAAATTAATTACGGTCACCAATTCAATTTGCAATGAAAGAAAAATTTAAATTTCGCCCCAATGTATTTTTTTTTATTTGTTCTGTAGCCGCACGCAACGCAATGCACGCGTTCTACCGAAGCGATAGCCGCTTTTAGTTCCATTTTCAAAAAGAAAATGTTCTTTTTTATGAAACAGTAAAAAGTCATCTTTATTCATGATTAGCTGCGCCCCGCGGTTTCACTCGCATAAGTGTCGATCCCGTGGGAAATTTGGGATATAAAATTAGCCTATATGTTAAACCAGGGTTCAGCTACCTCCAAACAAAATTTTATCAAAATTGGACTAGCCATTTAAGCGTGAAGAATTAACAAACATATAAACGCACACACACACCCTCACTCACACACTCACACTCACACACTCACAAACTTTCGCCTTTATAATAATTGTGATTATTCTACTTATGAATAAATACTTCTCGTTTTTGTAGGCTCGTTGGTAACAGACAAAAATAAAAACAAATATATTTTCCCCTAGAGGTAAATATGCATTTTTTCCTTGCTCTGGTACGCTACAATGACCCTATTTTTGAGCAAGAGGAGCGAAAGATACAATTTTTGTCACATCTATTCAAAAAGAGTTAGTGTATTCTTCGTAAACAGGGACAAAAATAGCTCTTTAATCCTTAAGGACTAAAAGTGATTTGAATTTGGAATGTGGAAATTCTAGTAAAAGTTCCAATCACCGAAGAGATCAATCACGAACATTGTATGAACAAGTAACAGGCTGTATGAATGATAAAGAAAAATGTGAAAGCCAAATTAAATTTATCGTTGCAACGTAGACGGATCTACAAATTAGCTGCAAACAAATATAATAAAATATTAATATACGCACTGTTGAAATAATAAAATATTAATATACGCACTGTTGAATTCAGTGGTTCTTATTTGAGAGGGGCGTATCGATCTAGACAGTCGGAATAAATATCTCTATCAGTTAGTCTGGTGGCTTAATTGTTACCATAATCTGAATCCATGAACATTTATTGCTACATGGGGCTACCCATTTGGAAACTGATTGAACTTGTAAAAGTAAAACCCTTGCATTGAACCCGTATAAGTTGCCTGTGTCCCAGAAGAATATTATAGGCAGATTATGTAAGTTGTCAAAAGCGATTATATATTTTTATGCATATTTTTTCTTATCAGATGGGTCCCCGAGTCCAGGTCCTGGTTATGCCCCTTCAACCGGCGGCTTTTCACCGAACAGACATCACGACATCGTCACGTCATCAGACACGGCTGTTACTCGATTTCCATTCTGGCCTGAAGGTAAACTTTTTTTTGGACTAAATTATACTGTAGTGGGTGGAGTCACTTAGTAAATGTGTCACCTATGAAGTTAGATCCCAGGGCCACCAAACCTTCTGTTTGGACCAAATGGGGGTAGATACTTACTACACACATTGGGTAAAGGTTTTGCTAGATAACAAGGACTGTAGATACATGAACATCCGTCCATCTGTGTACTGATAATTATCGTTATCCAGTTAAGTAAATTATCTTCCTTCGCTTCCTCGTACAGGAGTCAGGAGTGTCCGACGAGTGACGCGCCGTACTCCGCCGCGCATCACGATTTACGTAATTAATTAATTTGCTTGTTTGGCACCGATTCAAAATTACTTAGGTATACTTACAGTAGTTTAAGTACTTAGTTATTAAGGTTAAATAAAAAAAGGTTTATTATTTTTGCTTTTCAGTTTTTTCAGCGGTTTAATTTTTTTGTTAAAAAGTTTTTTTTTATAATTCTTTTTGGCTATAATTTACTAATTACTACATGCTTATTTTTTTACTACTTTTTTGTAATACACAACTTAGCAATAAAATCTGTGAGGTAAAAATAAATCACCTCTATTTTCCCACCCTTAGGGTAAGATTTTTTTTCAAAATTTATATGGAACCTACTTTGAGGTATACCCTATCCAATAAAAAAATAATTATCAAAATCGGACTACTCTGTAAAAAGTTATGCGTGGTCAACTGGTCATACATTACAATCAGTGAGTGAACAATCAATCATCCTCTTTTTTCCTGCCCTTGGGGATTTAATTTTTTTCCAAATTTTTATGGAACCAACATCGGGGTATACCCTTTCCAATAAAAAAATTATGATTAAAATCGGACTACTCTGTAAAAGGTATGCGAGGTCATACATTAAAAAAAATACGCATCGAGTTGAGAACCTCCTCCGTTTTTTCGTCGGTTAAAAAGAAATGAAAAGAGCGATTCATAAAATAAGCGCCCTCTATTGATAGGTTGATAATACTTGTACGTAATCTCGCCAAAAAACTTGAACGTGGAACAATGGACAAACTGTCAGAGGCACACTTTCTTATGAGTTCAGGAGAGAAGCGTTAGAGGTCGCTAACGCTGCGTGTTGGGTACCTGAATAAAGCCAAGAGGATTTGCGTGCGGAGCGTGAAGTCATGAAGTTTGTGGAGGGCCCCCGGGGATAATTTAATTCCGTGTTTTTCCTAACGATAGCTTCGAAATACATACGAGGGTGACACTGAAAGTTCTTAGAAAATCAAAAACTGAACAAACTAGCAAGTTATTAGTTTTATCATATCTTTTCAAAATAATTTCCATTTACATCAATACATCGCAGCATCCGATGGAACCACTGAGAAAAGCACTTTGCCCACTCATCCTTAGGGGGTCTCTTCGACGACATTTTGAAACGCAGCCACTGCTTATTCGGCGTCCATAAAACGTTTACTCGAAGTTTTTCTTTTATTTTCGGAAATAAATAAAAATCGCAAGGTTCGAGGTCGGTGCTATAGGGCGGGTGACCTAGTAATTCCACGTCTGACGTAGCCAAGTAGTTGATTGTTTGCTTGGCGGTGTGCGACGAGGCGTTGTCGTGGTGAAGGAGCATCCTATTGCGAGGTCGTTTCTCCCGAACTTTTTCCAAGACAAGTGGCAAATAATTGTTAGTGTACCACTCTGCAGTAACTGTTTTTCGATCCTCTAAAACAATTGTTGCGTAATGACCTGTCTTTCCGAAAAACGAGTCCGCTATCTTTTGTCCCACGCTTCCACCTCTCTTCACTTTTGTTGGCAACTCCTCGGAAGAAAACACCCAGACAGCAGACTGTCTCTTAGTTTCGGGATCATAACAATAAATCCACCTTTTGTCACCCGTAAGTATGTCGAAGACAGCATTTCAGTCACCTCCGTTAAATCTTTGAACCATTTCACGACACCAATCAACACGACAGGAGTTTTTGGGCCTCTGTCAAATTATGAGGTATCCACCGGGCACAAAGCTTCCTGACCGCTAAATGTTCATGGAGGATATTGTGCACTTGACTCTACTGATGCCTATGCTTGTTCTAATCTGCTGATAAGTCACTCTTTTGTCAGTCTCTGTCATACGCCGCACAACACTGATGTTATCTTCAGTCGCCGCCGTAGAAGGCCGTCCCTCACGCAGATCATCGGTGAGATTAGTGCGACCACGTTTAAACTCATTAAACCAGTTGTAAACAGTGGCACGAGATGGGGCTTCATCGTGAAGGGCCAATCGAAGTCTATCGTAACTTTCTTGTTGATTTAAATGACATCGAAAGTCATAAAAAATCATTGTACGAAAATTTGATCATGTTGAGAGTAAATGTTGCTGGGACTTCATCTCGTTTCCTGGTGTGTCTGGTCGCCTCTTCATATGTATGTGTCTTAGAAGTTGCTGCTTCTCCTTGTCATCTGCTCTGCTCTGAGGTTCCAGCATTAGTATCTGCAGCTTATTACCAAAACGATAAGTTTGGTTGCGTATAGTACAATGATCTAAAATGGACGCTAAGATAGTAATACTTATGAGTGTAATTGGTCACTTTGACCTTTAGGAGCTAGATGAGATGCAATGACTCCAGTTGTGGATTTATCTTGAGGTAAGATAGGATGAGTCTGATTGTGTAAATCTGTTTTATTTTAAGCTTCGGATTGGGGTGAAGATATGTCTTTTCATGAAGGCTGAAATGGAAGTGTGTTTATAGTTTACGGGATATTGCGTAGTGTCCACTGACCGGGCTTGAGAGGGACTTGGATTTGTATTTGGTTGAGGACGGTCTTGCGAACATCGAGACTATGTATGTATTATAGCTTAAGAAGTCAAAGCTACTGTTTTGAATGAACTTTGCTAACTCCACTAGATCTAAGTTGAATAGGATTTTCAATACTTTTGACAGTTTGCTTATGGCTATTCCTGTGGGGGTGCTAGCAATGAATGAAAGGTTGTCTTGCGAGTCTATGTGTGTGGTGATATGTGTGTTTTTAAATATGGAGTCACCCGTCATCTGAAGTTGCCGACCGAATATGCACTAGATGAAGACCCGGAGTCTACCGATGGGGGAATTTAGGATTTAATGACGCCTTTGGATGTGGATACATACATATTTAACGTCATAGTATTCACCTTCTCCATAAGTGTTCTATGTTTAATGTATTCCAGGCGTGCGAGAACGAGAAGTGCTCTAATCTAAAGACTCCTTCTCGATGGCCTTTCGTTGCCTTTTCCTTTCCGCGAGTAAGGTCAGCGGCGGCGTCTGAAATGTCGGTTAGTGCCGTCCCGTTCTTAGATATCGCAGTCTGGTTGTATGATATAAGACAGCCGGCTGAGTATTGTTGATCTGAATAGGGCTTTCCATTAATAGTTTGTTCTGGATGCTGTGAAGTTCTTCCAGGTTCACACGTTAATGATTGTGCATGTTGTTGTTGTTGGCAAGTAGCAGTCCATGGGCATGGTGACGAGATCCGAGACCTTTTAAAATATTAAAGTCCTTTCTGCCACAGGTTAATTGTACTTCGGTCGGTTGAGGCAATGAGAGGACGTAATGTTGATCATCCAGTTGTTCTACTGCTTCTTTGGAGAGTGAAATCTTGGTAAAATGGCAGGTGTCTTCTAGACTTTGGTTAATGATGAGCTGTTGGATACAATCAGCTCTTGAATAATTTATTCAGGCTTCGCCCGGATCTGATAGACTTGTCTTCTTTTCACAGAGATGGATGCTACTCTACTTCGGGCATTCAGCTTCCATGTACACGAACGAATTCTCGTTTGTTGCCATATAGGGAGTGGGAGGAATAAGGGCGAGTTGTTACATATTAGGTACAATGGATAATTTGTATCGATCGTAAAAGTCATGAAAAAACTGTATACTATTACTATTCTCTTCTCAATAAAGTAGTAGGTTTTATTCGGTCTTAATATTCTCGTAACTCTAAATTTAGGATTTAATCTTGATTGTATATTGATTTTATCTATCATAGATCTTAACACTTCTATGTCAATCATAGAAGGGTGGGTGCTAGACGCACGTATAAATACCATTATATTTTCTAACCTAATTATCTCTAGCATTAAAATCCTCTACACTATTGGTTATTATTCCAAAAATCTGGGCAAACTTTGCAAATGGCATTTATAATTGTACTTAATCATTCAAGGCGACTTCGATCAACTTAGATAAGTTGGTCTTGCTGTGTATCTATGCATAAAATGTCAATCTCTTAAAATTTCCTTATTATGTCTTACAGGTGGATCCCCAAGTCCAAATCCAAGTTACGTGCCGTCTAGCAGTTTCTCGCCAACTCGCCGCCATGAGGCCGTCACGTCATCAGATGCAACAAGTGCTCGCTTCTCGTTCTGGCCCGATGGTGAATATATTTTTGTGTAGATCACTTGTTTATAGTATTGCAATTCTTTTGTATATCAAGTTTTTAATTATTATGACTATTTGAAAACCCAGTATTGCAATGGTTAGGTTATTGAAAGGTACCTATAAAGTCGTGACGTGTCGCCGCGCCTAGTGTCCGGTATTTCACGAATCGTAGACAGAGTGGGTAGCTACTCACTTCGAAGTCTGTGAGACTTGACTTTTAATATTGTATCACTGCTTCGTAACATATTTGATTTTATTTAGTAGTAGGTAATGGTTATCGGTAAGTGTCATGTTTAGCTGTGTATGGAAGATCCACACTAAAAGGTGCCATCACAGTACTTATTTAGATTTTTTTTGTTATTTTTCATTGCTCGATCTTTACTAGCAAACATTTATAATCTTATTTTTTTTCAGTAAAAAAAAATGTTTGGTGGAACAAGGATTTGATGTAAATAAATAATGTTTTTCCACCAAGTGCTTTTTGATGACATTAGACATTATTGTACATGTGGTAACTTTTTCAATAAGTACACAATAACCGATTTAAAAAATAAAATCACCTGTTGGTGAATAACTAACTAAGCTCTCTTTAGTCTAAATGTACATGTACCTACAGGTATTATTAAATGTATATAGAATAACTAAGATAAGTCATGTGTGCATCAATAGACAAATTGAATTGTCTTAGGCTAACCGGCCTTTGCGCTTGACCGGTTTTCATCAAATTTAGGGCCTGCGGTGGAAATGTTTGTTAGTGCGCCGCTGGGCTAAAATCGGTAATTAATTAACTAGCGTGGCACCGGTAGTTGATTTTTGAATGGTACACTGAAATACCACGAGTAACGTACTGATAAATGTTATGTTATACCAACAGTCGACTATGAGAAAAGCTTAGGAAAATAAAATGACGATTCTTAGGAACTGATGAAACATAGAATGGATACCTACAGGAGCTATCTATCAAACAGATTGATTTTTTTGATTAGACTATAAATTATTGAAGGTAAAATACGATACCTAATAAGATAAGTGATAAAAAGCTAATGCTTTAGTTATTTTTAACTTTTGTGCTGTAGTTCTCTACCTACAGCACAAAAGTTAAAAATAAACGGTTTACGGTAAAATAACAGTATAACGGTATTGTAGAGACGACCATAACATGGAATTAGGTACAGTGTTATCGTAACTATCACTTATCTAGGATTCATAGTTAGTAAACGTTATTTCCAACTTACGATTAGAGTTATTTGGAGACAACTTGTTAGTTTCTATTTGCTCACGTAGGCACGTGACCCAATAAAAACATGATGGTTTATTTTTTATTTATGTGTATGTCAGTGCGCTATAAAAATCAATGCTTTAATAGTTCGTCCCTCATGATAATATTTGGAAGATAAGAGTAAGGAGCTTCGCACACAAAACCGGCGCGCCGTCGCCGCGCCGCCCTCCGCCGCCGCCGTCGGGTCGCGATGTGTGTTGGTTTCAGTAAAGTGACGTGTTATTTTGCAAATCTTTGTAATATCATACACGTCTGCACTGTTAGGAACTAGCTTAATTTTAAGAACAGAACTCGGCCGGAGCGTTTCTGGTGTGCGTTGTCTCAAATGCAGACGAAATTCATAGGCGTGGCGTGGCGCATTGCATTTTTGTATGCTTTGCTTCTTACGTTTAACATAGATTACCAATACTTATAACTAATGAAACATTAATAAACAGTATTTCTTTGGCAGTTGGCGTAAAAGAAGAAGCGTCTTCAAGTCTCGTATCTAATGCAGCACCTTATTCGAAATGTTTTATGTAAAGTTGCCAAAGTTAGAGGGAAACACAAGACTAGAATATCATAAGCACCATGCGTGAATTATTATGGAATTATTGACTGTAATATAAAGTTCGTGTAGTGATCAATGTAAAAAATTGTATGATGGAAACGTGCATTTTAATTTGCTGAAAATTTAAATGTGACACACGTATAAACAATTTGATTTTAAAATAAAAGTTAGATTAAATGCACATTATTGAATATTTCGACATTTCTTAGAATATTTTTTAAAATGTTTGTGGCGAAATATTCGCCTTGATTTATACCTTATACGATGTATGTATTGACTTAACATGAACTTATATAATTATAATATGTATTTGTAGTGTACAATATTATTGTGAGAATATATTTGTTAATAGGTGTTGTTCAGGAATCTTGTTGCTGTCTTTAGTAGTAGATACCTGTAGGTAAATTACAGTAAAACTATTGTCTGCATAAGCTTTTTGGGCTTTAAAATGAAAGTCCGCATTGAGTAGTTTAATATTTATCAAATTTGGACACAGTTGGAATATTTAAAATTATCTACAAAAAACCTTACTTATTTTCGTTTCTACAGATTTGAAATATAGATATAAATTACTGGTACACAATCATTATAACTAAGTTTTCATAATATCATCAGAATTGTATCAAGTATTTCATTAAAACGTTACACAACATCAGAATTAAAATTCATAATTTATGACTTCAAAGTTACATATATTTTTTTTTGATTATTGCCATATATTACTGAATACATACACGAGAAATCAATGATAAGTTCACAAATATAGGCTAATATCGTGGTATCTTTCGAGAGGCACTCGATTGGGTTAATAAAATGTTATGATAAAACATGTACGTCAGAACCGCGGGTGTACTTTTCAGATCGGCCTAAATTTATTGTAATTATTTGGTACCTACCGTGTACCTTTACGTACCTCTCTTGAAAATCTGTGTACCTACACCCGTACAATGATATTTTAAAAATTAGGTACACCCGCCATCCTGATGTCAGAACCGCGGGTGTACTGCTAACCAATATATGTAGCTAAATACACTCTATAAGTAGATTTGGTACCTCTTGTGTACCTGCCGAAACAAGTATTAAATAAACAAAATACTGTCAGGTTACTGCGAAAAGTTAAAAAAACGATTTTCTTTCTTACTATTTTATAAAATAGTAACGACGTCAAAGAATAAATAACAATCTTCGGTAATCGAAACCAGAACCTCCACGTTAAGCATGTATTGTGGCCATACCAGGAATCTCGAATCCAGAACCGCTGCATAATATTTAGTCACTACTAGCTGCGCCCCGCGGTTCACAACCTTTCGCCTTTATAATATTAGTGTGAGTGTGTGCCCATACCGGGAATCAAAACATCAAATTAACGGACACAAATTATACACAGACTCAGGACAATACATTGTGTGATCTGCAAATTGTTGTTCTATGTGGGGATCAAACCTACAACATCGTGTTCAGCAGTCGCATATTACGACCACTGAACCACAGAGACAGTCAAAACTATATTTTTTTGGTTGCATTTGGATTTACTGGTGCAAGGACGCAGTCATTATATTTCCTTGTTGCATGTTTCCTTTATGATATGATATCAATAATAATAAAATATGAAATTATTTCCAATCAGTTCCAAGATCGAAATAGATACATACCCAGTAAATTATATGCATAAATTATCTGTTATCAATATATGTAAATATTGATAACAGATAATTTATGCATATAATTTTGTTGTTGACATACTTAGTTTATCGTTTCTCACTATTTTCTAATGCAGGTAGACGTAAACATTAATATATTACACCTACCCTATATCGACGATTTGACGATATCGGAAATCTTACAGATCGCGTAATATTTTGTTATTGTTAAATGCACATGGAATTAATGCGTTATTTATAGTAATAATTACTTATTTCGCTAACATTAAAATAAAAAAAAATCCTTTAAAATGCTCCTTTGTTTCATTTCGATTCTGAAAACACTGACAAACATCTTAATTCTATAAATCGTTCCCAATTCTAAAATAGGCAAACTGTTGTTTGTTTTTCGAATAGGTTTTTTAAATATTTAATTTACGTTATTAATACTGGAGATTGTTTTTTCTTTTTAAGGCCTGTATTAATGCCGATAACCTTGAGCATTTGGGCGGAGCTAACGACCCCTTCTCCGCGCCACTCCGCTACCCGCATGCAACAGAAAATGTGCGGCGCGGTTTGCGCGGCCACCACGGTTTGCCTCGCCTAGTCTCGTCACAGAGTATCGAAATCACAGAAGGTCAAGTCATCGTGAAAGTTAAATAATTATGTGTACCACATATATATACAATGGTCCAGTTTTGGTTTTATTTAGGTATTATCTATTGATATGGATGTACTTTTCGGGCTATGGTTACGAATAAAATTGTTAAAAGCTTTCGAGGCCGTGAGTAGAAGCTATACCCTTAATATAAATCAGCCTGGCTTGCCATGTGGTAAACAACTTAATGTATCTTTTTAACTAAAATTAATGGCTAAATGTGCTGCTAATCGCAAAACTCAAGAATGGCTGGACCAATTCGGTTTTTTTTTAATATTCGTTGAAGTCTTAGGAAGGTTTCTATGAAGAGAAGAAGGGTAGGTAGGCATGTAAGTAGATAGGTAGGTAGGTATGTAGGGTAGGTAGGTAGGTAGGGTAGGTACCTACCTACCCTAATCTATAGTGATAATTATACTACCTATACCTACCTAGGTATAGGTAGTATAATTATCACTATAGATTATAACTAAAATTCAGCTGAATAATCTTCAAGTTCTTCGACAGACCTTACAAGATGCTTGTGAGTCACCATGTCATTCATAGAGACCGTAGTTTTTCAATGCCCAAATCATCTTGTTCCTAAAATTCGTAATTTTTTATTTGATTTAACTCACCAAATAATTCCTAAAAAAAATTATGATTAGTTGAATAATATTATTGACCCACTTTAGCCTAGATGGATAGTAATGATAAGTGATAATTATAATAAAAAACATGACTACCAATTTGTTTTTCTAATTTTATGTAGTCTGTGCCACCCGCGGTCTGCGATAGGCTGATTTAATTGATTGATTGATGTCACCCGCGACGATAGAAGTCGAGTAAAAAGTATTCGACTTTCGATCTGCCATAGAGAGATTTGATCCTTATGATTGACCCTATCGATTGATGCCATAAAAGTACAGGGTATTATTTTTTCGGATTTTAGCCGGTTCGATTCCCGAGAGCGGCAAGCGAATTTTCGAAAATCTTTGAATGCAGATTTGTTTTTTTTTAATGAAGTAAAATTTGCTATCTCCAGTGTTTAGAGTACTTGCCCTCTAGGTGAGGTTAAAAAATCCAGCCTGTATATACATACAATATACTTACTATTGAACTACTACTTCTACTACTTTTTACTATTGTATGACATTATTATTTTTAATTCCTTATTTTGTTGACTGATCTGTATTTACGATAATTTTATTTTCAATGACATTGTACAGACGCCAGCACATCAAGTTACTATAATCTATCAGATTTCTTTAATTGATTTTCAACTTTATCACTAAAGCATAAGGTTCAAAGATGATTGCGAAAATTTGACAGTTTCGGGTAGGTTGATGTGCTTGGCGTCCGTACTTTATTGAATAGTGAAATTAACAGTTAACATTCTTGTTTTATATTTGCACACCTTATATGGTTATTAACAGTGTACCATTTGACCTTTTTTAACATCCACTGAATCTGTTTTATGCAAATAAATGAATTATTTATTAGCAAGTACGTAACCTATAATCATAATTAATACCTACTTTAGGAGCATTTTCAGTTTTGTGTCACAATATGTCACAAATAATCGCAACGCATCAGAATAATAGACTTTACTTAGGCACCGAAAAGTAAAATTTATAATATTGGCCGAATCATTTCGTGGACGTGGACCTTCTGTGATCATTCACTACTAGTACTTACGATTTCATTTGAATGAGGTAGGTATTTTATAAACAGTACCTATGACATACACAGAGTAATGGACAGCGCATAGTTTCATAAAACCCCGCTATGGTAGGTACACTTTTTGTTTTTGCAGTAATATTTTACGATTTTATTTCGTAGTGCGGAGTTCTCGCAACGCGACATACGTCCACCTAGCAAGACGATGCGGCCCGCACTAAATTTATGGACGAGTGCGGGGGTGATGTAGACGCAGTCCTTTATCAGAGAACTTTTTAATTTATTATCATAAAAATAATACATATTTTAAAAAAGTAACAAAACCAAATTATTCTCCTTTGTATTGCAAAGATGTAGATATATTTTTTTACACACTTTTGATAAAAAATGAAGGAGTAAAACGGTTTCATCTCAATGATTTGGAGGTGATTTGGTGATTTTTTTTTTTAATTATGTGATACCGGTATAAAAATTATGGCTAAACCAAATTACGTATTATATCATGAAGATTACTAAGGATTTTTTTCAGATGTAATTTCTCTGTAAATGCCGACAAAAACTTGCTTCATCTGCATGCTTTTTTCAAGCTTTATTCGAGAGAGCAGCCTTAAATAATAATTTCAACGTCATAGAAAGAAAATATTTTTTTTAACTTTTCGCAGCAACCTGACAGTATTTTGTTTATTTAATACTTGTTTCGGCAAGTACACAAGAGGTACCAAATCTACTTATATAGTGTACTTAGCTACATATATTGGTTAGCAGTACACCCGCGGTTCTGACATCAGGATGGCGGGTGTACCTAATTTTTAAAATATCATTGTACGGGTGTAGGTACACAGATTTTCAAGAGAGGTACGTAAAGGTACACGGAAGGTACCAAATAATTACAATAAATTTAGGCCGATCTGAAAAGTACACCCGCGGTTCTGACGTACATGATAAAACGCGTGAAGCCTTGTCCACAAGTCAAGCCAAAAATGTAGTATGTGCATGAATCCGCTACCCAGCGCACATGATGGCAATCATGACGGCTTGGTGCGCGTTATTAGTCATTATACTATTAATGCTGTGTCAAAGTCTCTGTGCGCTAACGGTGCCTCTTGAATGGTCCTTGGACTTAACAGATTCTATCGTGAAAAAAAAAACGGCGAGATGCGCAACAAATTAATATGATGTAAGTATAGCACTATATAGGTACATTTTGTTTTAGCACGAAACAATATTATAAGAATCGCTGACGGTGTACATACCACATTTGCACGTATTATTGCGTCTCCTCCGCTCAACGTGTCGCCAGAGCACCACCACTGATGACATCATTGGAGACAGCACTTCGGTTACAACTTTGAATGTAGTCAACACCTTCAGCGTTTATAACAATCATGTAATTTCTAATTCCAAACGAATTTATTGTTAACAATTTATATTTTTAATAGTCCGCCTGCAGCCTCCGTAACATTTCGGAATTATCTTTGATGTGGATTCTGAACATTAAATATATTAAACATTATTTTTGAAATGTTCGATAGTTACTTTACGGATATTATTAGGAATGTATGAAATTACAAAATCTCAATTGAGAAAAATAGATGGATGTAACGATTAAACTTACATAAAAAAACCAACATTATTAAAATTCATTATGGCATTCATTACAAACACTATAATATTTGGATGAAATCTTGGGAATATGACCCTACATACGATAAAAATATACCTACATACATACGATAAAAGTAAATCTAACATTTCATATTCTGAAACATTTAGTTAAATCCTTTGTAATTAAACGCACCTATCCAAGCCACTTCCCGTTAACATCAAATTCTTTTAAAATGGTCACAATAAATATTGTTAACTAACAAAACCTTGTCAACTTTTATTATATATAAATGTTTAGTAGTTCTGAAAATACTCCCAAAAGTTATAAAAGTGATTTTCTTTGCAATAAGCACTGAATGATTTAGATTGTGTATCGTTTTGATACAAATATATTTAACTAAAACAAATAACTTAACCCCCGATCAAATTTTGAATTTCAATATCAAATATATAAAAACCCTAAATACAGTGGTATCAAAAATAATTTACATTTTTACAATTTGGTATTTCCCTCCTATAAACGTTGTCAACTCCCATCGCGTATCAAGGTTCTTAACCGTTAAACAACACTTAATTACTAATGTTTATTTAGATGTGTCTTTGTGGTTCCGTTTCAAACGAAGGGATTTGCTGCGTGGCTCCGGAGCTCGATTTAGTAATCCGGATGACCTTTCCACACTCAGCGAGTGGCCACGTTCACGCACGGGCATAGGGTGCGTCAGCAGATGCATGGAGGTATTGTACGCCGAGATCATGGGTAACTCACTGTAACCACCAATGTCGCTCCTTAAATCTGAAGCAGCTAACGATGACATATCATCAGAATCAGTATCTTCGTCTTCTGTTTCCAATACCCTGAAAATTTTGTGTGCTTTATTTTTTGCTTTATTTAACAGACCTTTAGGTCTGTTAAATAAAGCAAACAAAACACATTCGCAATGGTCCGCAATACGTGGGGTAGAAAAGAGACAAATAATCGCAAAGGCATTGTATCCTTTTATCTTAAGAACTATTTTGCAGATAGTGATAATACTCACCTCAATTCAATTTTGCTCATTCTCTGTTTTATTTTAGCCTGTTCTTCGCCGACGTCTGTAAGTAGTCCTTGTAAGCGATTATTCAACATATCAACGGTAGTTTCCAATTTATGTACAGTTTCTTCCATGCTCTGTTGAGTTGTTTGCGCATTTTCGAAAACAGCTTCATCAAGCAAGCCATCCTGTAGTTTCAAAAGAATTGTATATATTTGTATATATGTGTGTATGAATATTATTTAAATAGTGGTATACTTTATATGGTTATATGTTGTGCTTATTTTTATACGGTTATGCGTGGGGTTATACTTTGTGTGGTTATTATTATGTTTGTTTGTCACTGCTACTGTGACATATTATTATTTACGAACCTTCCTCAATAACTGACAGCCTCGTTCAGTGAGTGTTGCTCTCGCATCTGGATAATCAGCGAGTGCTTCCCAAAGATCTCTTTTTGCCAAGCAAAACAAGTCAGAATAGCCCAAGGCTCGCACATTAGCTGTCCTTCTATTTCCGGTACGATTACCAGCTATCTCTAGTACACTCACTTCTCCAAAAACAGAGCCAGCGCTCAAAGTAGCTAATACAGTTTTACCATCATCGGCCACCACTTGAAGTCTTCCGCGTTTCACAATGTACATTTCTTTCCCAACATCTCCTTTTCGGCAAATATAATCACCTGGACTGAAAACTTGAAGTTTCAGTTTTAATACCAATGCCTCTAATAATCCAGGTTCACAATCTTGGAAAATTCTTACTTTACGCAAAGTATCCAAATGAACGCGAATAGCAATTTCTGCTTTAAGTTTGTCAGGCAGGGAAGATAAGACATTTTCTTCATCTAATGCTCCGCTTTGTGCCCAAGTGTAAGCAAACCAACGAATAACTCTAGCTTCAAGTTCCCCGCTAACCTTTCTGAACGCCATGTACTGTTTTACACCATCCATTTTATTTTGAAATTCTACCCTGGCGACATTCATATTTGAAATCATTGATCCGATATTCCCGACTATTGTGGCAAAAATTAAAACACCCGCTAAGAAGTCCGCGACGACAAATAGGTATTCGGCATCAATCTCCGGCTGTGGAGTTTCTCCAATAGTAGTAAGAGTCAGAGTGGACCAATAAAAGCTGTAAATGTATTGATGTGCCAATGTTTCGTTACGGGCACCAGTTATATTGTACACCCAATTGTCTGTGCCGAATCCAATCGCATAACTTATGGCAAAATATAGGCAGGCGTTCCAATGAATGAGCACCAATATTGCCATTACGACCTGGAAGCAAATAAGAATGTTAATAATAATTTGGTTATAAGACCGGGAAGGATTTATTATGTAACACGTTCCCAACCTTGCAAATCCTAAAGGCATTTGGATAACTAGTGGCAGTCTCAGTGCGATCGAACCACTCCCACATTCGAGGAAGGCGAAATAGTCGATTGAGTCGAACAATAACAGGGCAGGGCAAACGTTTCTGGAACAACAAATATTGACACTTAGGTAATAAAAAAGTTAAGGAATGTTTCTGTGGAATATTACGCATTTGCTATCGGTTTAAATAGTGATGCAAAATGCATTATTTTCTTTTAAATAGTCCACTTCTAACTCGGAGTTCACTCACCTCATTTTATTAGTACCACACATCTCCGCTTGCCATAATTACTGATACCCTGCACTGCACCTATTATTGAGGAAACTTTAAGACTTACCTGTATTTTAAGGACCTACCGTCTTGACCCTAGATATAGAGCCATTCTTAACATAATGGCTCATTTTGAAAGGAGATTACCAGAATTCAGGCCCCTTTTCTGCATCGTGTCTCAAACGGTTTCGGTATTGGGAAGTTGAGAACAGTTGTTATAAGGAAGAGTTTGACAAGTTCTCAACTTCAAATTCTTAATTCAGAAACTGCGTGTATGACAACTATTAAAGAAGTTATAACAATTATGTCGTTCCAAACCTTAAAAGCTTCGGAATAAAGACCTACTAGAGGTTATGCACCCAATTGGAAGGTAACAAAGATCACTTTTTGGTCCATTCGTCTGGACACGGAGGTTGTCCAGTGGTCTGTTCCGTCACCTCTTATCTACTAGCTTTGTAAAGTACTTAAAAAAAAATTGGTTCGTTACACTGGTACAGCCCAGAGGGTTTTTGAGCAAGCATATGCAGGGCGAAACCTTGTGTAGGTGCGGCATAATGAGAGAACACCGAAAATATATTTGAAATGTTTCTGATAGGAGCCCCGTGGTCAGGAGGCCCCGTGGCCACTCATTTCAAAAAGGGCCAAAATTGAAAGTGATCTTCAGAGGCGTTGATTTTGGTATGATCGGGTCGGCTTCATCCATAATGACTTAAATAGGCAAATTTAACGAAAATAAACTGTGGGTTTTCCCTAAATCTGACGACTTTGAAAACTCCTCCCCTACCAAGAAGCCGAAAAACTATAGTCAGTGACAATCATAGGATAGGGGTAGTTAACAGTTAAAAAACCAAATAAAAATATATTTTGTGGTATATTTTCCTTAAAATATGAATATTTCAGCGAAATATGAATTTATTAAATTAAAACAAATTTTAATTTTTATAACGCATTTTTTTTATTTGGTTTGTCAAATTGGAGCGAACTGTTTTTTTTATTTGCTTTGTCAAATTGGAGCGTACCTACTGTTATAGTCATGGCGCCTCGAGTAACTTCATTTATGTCATTCTGTCAAATCTTCAAGCTTTTTAAAATCTTGTGCTCGCATACACACTTTCTTTATTGCTTCTGTTGGAGTATTATAATATTCGGTAGTTTTAATTATCAACATAAACAACCAAAGCATACAAATAAATAATTAGGAATTTGTGTTTATGTTTACTCACTCGTTGGTAGACGTTTTCTAATTTTTAATGCCCCTACACAAAATATGATTGTTTCTACTAATTTAGTAGATTGCTGCCACATTGTGCGAAAAGGATGTATCCTTTCCGCACAATGTGGCAGCAATCTACTAAAAGACTAACTGATTGGTAGTACACTACCAATCAGTGTTGTTCCTTTCAAGACTACTCCTGTTGTGCCTCTATTGGTAATGCAAAAGAAACTTTGACGTATAAAGTTTGTTTCTATTCCACAACCATTCTGCAACACAAAATTCATAAGGGGTTTTTCTTACTGTCAACTAGCCTATTATTGGTCTTGGCAGGTTTTCTTTTCACCTGGTTTTACATTCTATCCTATATAATTTCATTGAGACAAGATACTCCCAGAAAAGAGGAAGAAGAGGCCCTAAAGCATTGGACTTTGGCTAGTATTCTCCTTTGTGCGCAAGTTATCTATTAAAAACAATCCTTGTCTTCCGGCTTACTAAATATTCTAGTCCGAAACTAAAACAGATTGCATATTTTTAGTAGTATATTAATCTCTAATACTAACATCATCACAAGTTCCGGGTCTCCACCAGTAGTATGCTATATCAGTGGGTATTAATGATATGAAATCGTATCTCCATGATACGGATTTTAAATATTGCGTCCTGAGCATTTTTGAATCCTTAACCATAAGACCTTGTTCAAGATATCCTGTGAACAATAAACACGTTTTAATTAGTTTAGATTTTAGTATGTAGCAATGACATCTAGCTTAGCTAGCATCAGCTGCGCTTTAAGGCTTCTTCAAACAGGCGCGCCACGCGATAAAATCGCGGGCGACACAAAGGCAACGCAAGTCGCGCAACGAGCAGTGCCTTTTTGTCGCGCGCGATTATATCGCGTGTCGCGCCTGTGTGGCGGAGCCTATAGCGACCATGTTTTTTTTTAAATTCGCTTTGACGGCGGTTGTAGGCGGCTTCCGCCTACTAAACCGGCTACTTCTTCAACGCTGATATAGCGCAGTGCCACTGCACTGCGCTATATCAGCGTTGAAGAAGTGCATGAGTTTGTTGCGCAGAGCGTAGACTGGTCGCGACGTCATCATCACCGGCATGGACATGGACCTTGGAAGATGCTACTACTTTTTGAGTAATGAGAACGATGAAGGTGATGAAGTTTCAAGAGCGATACTTACAGCCATCATGGCTAGGTAAATGTTTTGCAATGAGTTTTCACTATGTGCAAAAACAGTGAGAACAGTGCTGTGAATGAAATAAAAATAACGTCACCTATGTGGAAATGAATATTATGCACGAGAATATCTGTGTGCAATAAAAAAACGAAGTTTTACCAGAAATAAAAGGATTTACGTTCAATAAAAAATGAGAATGATATATAAACTCTTTGAAAGTATTAAAAGTAAATACTGGGTGGAAAAGCTGGAATATTTGTTATATACTTAATAAAAATAAAGGCAGTATATTTTGTTTTTACATCATGGAAGTCATTTGTTTGCGGTTGGTCGCAGAGTTTTGGCCAAAGTAGAAAAAACTTAAGTAAGCGCGGTTATTAAGTTTCTGTGCTTGAAAAATTTACCATGGAAGAAGTCAATAAATATTTACGGGATACATTAGGAGCAGCTCCGCCGTATTCCACAGTTGCATTTTGGTGCACCGAATTCAGACGTGGAAGACCATCCACATTAACTGCATCCGCATTAAAGTTAATCCTCACTTATCGGGACGCCCTATGACTGCAGTAACCGTAGAAGTGGTGAAAAAAGTAGATAAAATGTTAACAGATCGTCGCGTCACGGACCACGGTATGTTTTATTGCTGAAAAAACCAAGAATTCCACAGGTTGTATGCATAGAATCTTACATGAACACTTGAGGATGAAAACAAATATTTGCGCGTTAGGTACCTATCCAATGCTTACCGATGCGGAATAACCAACGAGAATGAATATTTCCGGAGGCTCTTTGGAACTGTTGCAAAAAGATCCTTATCGTTTTTGGCTCGATTTATAAGAATGGACGAAACGTGGCATCACCATTACTATCTCGAAACAAACTGCAGTCTATGACATGGAAACGATTATCATCTCTAACTCTTAATAAATTCAATTCTTCTGCCGGTAAGGTTATGGGCTCTCTTTTCTGGGAAAGTCGAGGGCTAGCAATTATTAAATACCCGGATCATGGAGCTACTTTCACAAGCACTTTATATGCATAACAACTTGCAAAGATTGTTTTGTTTCATCAAGATAACGCCCCCGCCCATAGGTCCACCGTTGCCATGACTGCAATGCAAGACGCTGAATTTGACATACTTGAGCATCCTCCACATTCACCAGACCTTGGCCCCTAGTGATTTCTAAATATTTCCGAGGTTGAAGAAATATCTGACAGGACAAATTTGAAGATGATAAAGTAGTAATCGCTGCAGTACAGGCATTTTTAGGTGCTCAGAAGGAAGGGAATTATAAGTTTAGAAAATAGTACATTACTTCAGAGGGAAGAAAGTGACAGTTCCATACCGAGATTATGGCATTTGCGCCACGAGCTTGCGAGGGGCGCAAACCATTTGAGGTATGGAACTGTACTTTATCCTGAGGGATGTATAGTGCTTTTTATTACACCTACGAGGAAAATTATGGACATAAATGCATAATGTTTATATTTAGTTAAAAGTACAATTATTAAAAGTGCAGCTATTATAAGATGTTACATTTCGTCCGGGTATCTTGATATTTTGAGACACGGCAACAGATTATCAACAACTTCTTGGGCCGTCTCTAATAGTTCTGGCGGTGTGTTAGGGATAACATCATCACTGTCGCTCGAAGTATCCATATTTTACAAAAACACAAAAATAAATGTGTTTTTGCGAAAATGCGCGGGCTTTTCCATTTTTTATTCGCCCGTTTCTGGAGTAGGCTAAGATCATAAGGTCATGCAGCCACTTCTTCCGTGATTCCGCGCGTTTTATATACAAAAATAATTTCGTTTTTAATTTTCTGTATGCACCAAGGAGGTTGGTAACTGGTAAAAAAAAAAACTGTATGTGGCCAGTAACAATTTACTTGAAATTTAATTAGTAGACAGTTAAAGTCTCTTGGCAGTATGACTGCTGACAAATTAAAAAAAAAGAAAAACCGGGTATGTAATGGAATTTCATACATATTTCCCACCCTTGGGTCGGAAGGATTTTCATACAAACTTCCATACCTTGGGATGAAAGGATTTGAAGGGCGGGATAAAGGCGTTTCTTCCCTCTAATTGGTATAATTAGTATGTATTTTCAGAGCAGGTGTGATAAAAAAGATATTTCAGGTGTATTACAATAGACTACCTACGTCGTAAAAAAAAAATTCAATAAAAGTTACCTGTAACATATTCATTCTCACTATTTATTGAACGCCCCTCGTATAGTAATGATGCAAATCAAAGAATTTCCTAATAATGTGGTCATCTAGTGGAGTTAACCTAAATACCGTCTTGTCATCTTTAATTTCCAACAAGTATGGCGGCCTGAACGTGATCATGGTGCCTGAAGTTTTGGCGTAATACAGTTTGACGTCAACTTTTTAAGGTTTTACGGCTGATTTCCATAAACAGTAAAGAAATAACCAATCAATCACAATATTCGTGAATTCGTGCCCCTACAAGCGCAGTGCAATATTTGTGCGGAAAAAGCAACTAGGCAGGGTCGAATGTTTGTTCACACGTTAGCTAAATTTGATGACGCAAGGCGCGGCTCTGCGTGTGGGTGTCAAATTGTTGATTTGCGGGCTCACTCCAAAGTAATACTCGTAACTTACATTGTCGTAAACTGTGTCAATTTTAATAGTTCTTACGATGTGTAACTACTACCTTATGACATGTATGTAATAATATCAATACAAAGACAGATGTAGTACGATACCCGCCTAAAATGTTGTTGTCCATTTTGGTAAGCCTTAATATACCCTCAGATGATTGTTTTTCTAAAACTGTTTTAATAGTCTGGTGAATTGATTCTTCGGCATTTTTGAACAGGTAATGATGATTAAATGCATAGAAATCGGTAAACTTGAGTTTATCCATGTGAACTAATTAAGTTTTCAAAAAACGAATATATCTGTTCGGGAAAAGTTAAATCCCAAACGCGGTATCGTGTAGGTACCGCGTTTGGGACGGGCGATAATCGCTGAAAATCTCGTGACCGGCTGAAACGCACCACTGCATAAACACGGGGCGCCGACGATCCGGGCGACTCCGCACACACATATGGATGAGGCTTTCACTACGCAATTAAATGTTCTCTGGTTTCTACTTTCGACCAATTTGCTACGAAATCTCAAGGTTTCGGTTTAGTAAACTGTTGCCACTGCTGAATTTACTGTCTACTTGACGAGAATTTTACGTAAAACCATTTTTGTGAGAAAAACATGAACTAAGCTCGGGAAGACAGTATGCTGCATATGAATAGGCAATACGCTCACCTACCAGTAATACTACGGGTAAAAAAAATTTGAAGATTTGGTGAACGAGCCGCACTTCCATATTTCACTACCATTTTTGTAATATTTAAGCTTATAATATTGGTGTCCATTATTGCCAACGAGAATAATGCCACCTTTTCTTTGGATAAATACGAGTTTGGGGTCGCTTACTTTACTCATAATGGTAGTGTGGTAAATTACAAACAGGTATAGGTCTACCAGAACCTCATGGCATAAAAAAATAAAACATTGTGATTTTCATATGGCAATATCAATCCATATGAAAATCATATTTTTTTTATGCCATTATATTCTGGTAGATCTATACGTACTTTAACTATTTATGTAATAAAATGAATCTTTAAGAGCGGGCCCCTAAAGCAATAAAAAAAAACCTACCTAAGTAAAACAAATTAATCTCAATCAGCTTTATTTGAAATTAAATCACTTCCACATATTTTTAAACACATGTCAAAATTACAGTCATTATAGTCCATTAAATAAAAAAATTGCCTTTCTCCGTGTGACATTTATATATTTCTTAAAGATGTCTCGAATAAGATGCTATCCACGATTTAATGTGGGCGGCTGATCAACAGAGTGCAAGTTTAAAACATTGAGACTGCTCTTTCCTACAAACTTTGCTAGAGGTTTTGTGCATATAGTAACTTTTTGCCATAAATTGGGGTCTATTATTATGTCATATATTTTTTTCAGCTTCTAGGCATATCTCAAACAGGTCAGGAGAAGGAAAACAAAGTCCTCCCCTATATATCAATTCTATCAGCTTTTGAAAACATGTTGTCAACATTTATGTCACATAAATGAGCAGAGCATATTCATTGTATTTGTATGAGGTTTGAAATAAGGCTCCTTTCGTATCGCTCCTATAGTTATGCGTTGAATCATTTGGAAATCTAAAAATTATTTGTTCGTAATTCGCTATCGCATATTGTATAAACATCGTTTATATATATGTCTTCTCCTAATTTGGTATCAAAATTCAAAATTATTTACAATAAGTTCTCAAGACACAAATAAAAAAAAATGACGTCCGTACAAGGTTACTTTGTTCACTTCGAGAAGCCATTGGCCATACAATGGCCGCCATTGTAAAATAATTATCGCTTTAAAAATGTGTTTATTTAATCATTTAATTTCTTGTTGCGCCGACCCCAAGTAACATGGGATACGGGCAGGAAGATGATGATGATGCAACAAAAATAATGTTAAAATAATTTGTTTCGTTTGAAAAATGTAACAGAAAAGATTTTAATCTTTATTCAGTGAAGGTGCAAAGTATAACGTGTATAATTAATATGTAATTTAAAGTCCTATTAAACTAATTGAATTAATTTGTTTTACTTCGACTTCTACGATATTATTATAAATAAAATATAATAATTATGTACTTAAATGACCTAAATTTATTATTAAAAATGTTCGCGGTTGACCCACCTTCAATCTGAGCTTTTACACCAGTGTAGGTAGGGCAATTTCTAAATAGCAAAAGTCAAAGTGAGAAGTGTTAAAGGGACAGGTGTCAAAGTGACAGGTGTTAAACTATAAAATACACGGGTAAAAAAACTTCCCGTGGTACTACTGGATCGTTTGTTAGTTCTACGGGACTTTTCTTTACCCGTGGTACTTTACACGGGCAACAAACGCATGCTCACACCAACCAATGCCTTGGTTGTCAGTTTTCCTTGAACTTGATTCCTGATTATGAAATACGGGCAAAGGTGAGTGAGCTTGTACCAAAGACAGATGCATCGTGCTTCTTGTCAGTGACAAACCCATAGCTATAGATAGATGTCGGTCGTCGGTCCTCTTCCACTATCGTAGGAAAACCGGTATTTCCTCACAGCAATCTATCGATTTTTTCAATGGCCTGAGTCAATACCCTTACAGGATATAACGGCCGAAACAGTAGCTAAAGCCCTTCTTAGCGGGTGGATATTTCATTTTGGCTATCCCTTAAATGTCGCTACAGACCGCGAGGCAAATTGAATCGGCCCTGTTAGTTAGAGCAAATAGTTAGTTTTCAGCACCAAACGACTACTGCTTATCATCTAGCCTCTAATGGGCTAGTGGAGAGGTCTCATCGACAGCTGAAATGCTGGATCGAGTCCCTCCCCTTGTGAAATTGGATGCACGTAGCGTTTACAAAGAGGACCTAAAGACTTCAGCAGCCGAACTGATTTATGGGGAGCCGCTTTAATTTCTAAGATACTTCCTTAGCTCAGAAGATCAAGGAGACCTTGACGTCACCGATCACATTGCGTGTCTGCGAAGTTTTGCAAATAACTTGCCAACCTTCTCCAGCGTCACGTCCGCGTCATGGTGGTCGTCGCACTCCCTTTATTTTAAAGATTTGCCCACACCTTCACACCTCCTCCTTCGTTATGACACTGTCTGGATCTCTTTAGCCCCTACCTTCTTACACAGGTATTTTTATTCAGCGAGGAGATAAAGCATTCAGGCTCATTGTGAAACGTATAGGTCACAATATCGATCGATAGACTGAAACCCTGCCTACACAATTCGTGACCCAGACAACACATACAACTTATCCCCTATTACCTCATTATAACAACTACTCACATACATACCCTGATCACTCACTTACCTAACAATTCCACTCATTACTACACTCTTGCAACTAACCGGATCTTGCCTTGTTCTGGATATAATGTCGTCGGAAGGACGCGGTCAGGACGGCGTTAGGTTTTTCGACTATGTATTATCGCCCTTGCCGGGCTCTTGGGGGTTGTGATGTAGCAACCTCAACCACATTTTTTTTAAAAGAAGATAACAAAAATATTTCCTTTTATCAGCTTTTTGTTTTCGTGTACCTATATATAATAAAATCGAGTATAATCAATAAAGAAGCAAACTAAAATTCTACCTGAAATAAAAATGTTTGGAGAATTTTCATATGGTGGGTAACATCAAACTCAAAAATATTTCCTTTTATCAGCTTTTTTGTTTTTGTGTACCTATATATAATAAAATCGAGTATCATCAATAAAGAAGCAAACTAAAATTCTACCTGAAATAAAAATGTTTGTCAAACTTGCCAATGAAAGTAACAGCACTATCTCCTAAAAAACCTCAATCATCATTCTAATGAACTAGTTCTAAAAAACCTCAATCATCATTCTAATGAACTAGTTTAAAAGAGATAGATATGTTTTTATTCGAAATAATTAGTTTTTAAGCTACGTCCTCATAACTGAAGTGTGATGATGAGGTTTGTCAAAATATAATCTCAATGCGACTTCTTCTGAATGGTGTTGACGACAGCGAATGAATGGGGTGTTTATGTAATGCGAAACACGATTTCAGTGCAGGTCGCTGTATCCCCTAATCCAGCTAACTAACATATTGTTTGAAGTGAACGAATAGCATAAATTAAAATACACGGAATAGTAAATGAAAATGCTCTTCATGTAGACATACACCTATAAAATCAAAGCGATGGGTAAAACACACATAATTATAGTAAAGTAACATCAATAATAGTGTGTATATTGCGCAGTTTCAATTGCAAAGCCGTTGCTAGTTTGAAAAATACTACAAACCAGCATCATCCTAATCGCGTAACATAGTATCAATCTCAATCTGAATAATTTTAAAGATATTGCTAAACCATTGAATAATCAATGGATTAATTAGCAATATAAATCGAATAATCTTAATCCATCAGATGCATCCGGTTAGACTGGAAGCCGACTCCAACTTAGTTGGGAAAAGGCTAGGCAGATGATGATGATCATAATTGCTTTCCTTCATAAATGTACAGACGCCAGCACATCAAGTTACTACAAATCTGTCAAATTTTAATAGATTTTCAACTTTATCGCTACAGCATAAGGTTCAAAGTTGATTGGGAAAATTGACAGTTTCGGGTAGCTTGATGTGCTGGCGTCTGTACATACATATATTCGAAAAATTTATCTGCTCAACAGCGTAAATAATGCAATGAATATTGTTGCGCTGTCAAAATGAAAGCCATTACAACTGATAGTGTTTTACGAAAATACATATCAGAGGGGCAATTCTACTAATTTTAACAACGTTCACAGTCTGATCTCAGTCTCAATCTGTCAAAAAATACTTCAAATTTCCCTACATTTTGACAAGTTTTTGGGATTATACTGGGTGATCTTTGGCAGCCATTACGATGGCTGCTAAAGATTACGAATGATTTTGGAAGATTTTTATTGATTGAACCGTACAACGTTGCCGAGTATACTATTTTTACATTTTTACACTTGACATTGGCTAAATTGTGGTGGTTTTTCCGCAAAAGCCATTAAACGAAGAGAAGAAGAAGAAGACAAGTTTTTGACATTTCTTTGTTGCTGAGATGAGACTGCGACTAGATTTTGAACGTTTTAAATTACGAGAATTGACCTTCTGGTCATGAAGGAATGATGAATATCAGAATTCCAGCATGGGATTTCATAAAGAAACTACAGCGCTCTTGAAATATTTGAACATTCGCTTGATGCAGTTTTCGCTTTGTGATCGCTTAGCAAAGAGAGTTAAAATTAAAAAATATTAATTAGACTTTGAGCCATATTCACAAAAACATAACATCACACCTACGCCTGCATTTCCAAGGCACAAATGGCTCCATGCTGCTGCTGGGAAATTCCTAATGTAAAGACCCATTAACGCTCGTTTCTGCATACACCACTACGCGACGCCTAAATGCCTATTATAAGTGCACTGTTAGATTTTCTTGGCGCCGAGAGTTAGAAATTCAACAGTGCGCTTATATTCGGCTTTACTTTTAGGTGTTGCGTATGGCCCGACCTGGGGATTGAACCAAGGATCTATGCTTAGAACTAAAACTACTATGATAACTGTGTACCCACGGTATTTGATTGTTTATCAGTTTGAGGCCTGTTTTAGGTACTATTTCAACTACATCAACGTCATACAACTTATGACGAATTATATTTCTACTAGCTTCTGCCCGCGACTTCGTCCGCGTGAAATTTCTTGATTCCCCGACCCACCCGTCGTCGCCCGTCCGCGCTATTACTTCGTTTTCACTTAGCGTTCTTTTTGACGTTTTTTTCTTTTTGCTCGGTGATGTTAAATAGATGCCTTTGATTCTTTTTGCACTCCTCAATAATTGTTATTTAGTTATGTATTATTTAGTTATTTTCGGTTCTTTATTCAGTTTTAATCGTTATTTCAATACACACATACTGTAAAAACAGCTATGTGATAAGTGCAATATTTAAAGAGTTACGAAATGTAGCTATGTGATATTCATACATCGAAAGTTCCGTATACACACGCAAGTGTTATAAATTCATATACATACCTCAAATAAGTTCACTAAAAACACACCCACTTTTGCAAGCGCAACGACTGAATGCAAAAATATTTTTTCAAATCCAACTGGTAATTCCATTAGCGCGTTCAAACAAACAAACTCTTCGGCTTTATTACGAGTATTAAGTAGTATAGATAACTTCGCTGTAATATTATAAGAACAAGTACTTTTTATTTTTTTCATTTACCTATACGCGACGTCAGTGACGTGGCTGTGAAAAAAATTGCACTCGGCGCGTTGTTTTATTCTTATTCATGGTATGTACACCGATTTTTCCGTGATTACTAGGCCGATTTACGTGATATTTTTTCATTTGGAGGAGGGCCCGTGCGGAAGTCCCATATAAATTGTAATGAGTTTGCTTGAGAAGTTGTTGATTTGGCTTCCCTAATACGTATTTAATCTATTTTGTTTTTGTTGATGATTTATCTTACTGTCACTGTGCAAGTTTATGGGTATGTGAATTTGTGTGGCGTAGTAGGTGCAACAAGTAAAACGAGAAAAATGGAAACAACTGACTTTAAAAAAACGTTACAGTGTTTGGTTTTCCATTTTCGTTTTTGTTTCTTGGATGACGGTTTCTTTTTGTAAAAACTTTTTTAATTTTGCACTTATTAGTAGGTGCCTATTGTCATCTGTCATCGAAGAAAAGTTTCCAAGTCACTGACATTGTGTCTAATAGGAAAAGTTGACGTTGTCACTGTAGGAAAATTACTGATAGTATATCCAATAGTAAATAACACACCGCGCGAGCACTCGGGCCCCACGGCCTTAGGTTTTTAATCCCAAAGAGTTGGACAAATTCTAAATTCAGAAGCCGGGGGATAAAGTTAAGTTAAAATACAAAGACACACACACACGCAGAACTTGACGTTGACAGAAGTCTGGTGACTTTTTTATATCATATTGGTTATCATATATGGTTGCATTCCATTTCAACAAAGTAGGTAAAATAGTACCTAATAAAACACGATTAAATTAAGTATATCCAAACTGATAATTAAATACCGTTGTACTTTGTTTGATGATCTCCTCCGAATCTCATAATATATTTGAACACAATATGAACATGTAAATTTAAATATTGAGTGGGTAATAATAATTATGCTAAAGTAACGTACCTTCGTGGACGTGCACAACGGTGTCGATAAGGTAAATAGCATCGCACAGATAATCCAGCACAAACCAGAGCGCTGTCAGTTTGTCCAGCTCCCAGAAGACTGCTCGACCAATCACGAAGACCATATTGTACAGAATAGCTAACGACACCACAGCAAGCCACTGTAAATTAATGTAGGTAAATAAAGTATATGAGGTAGGTGTGCGTTTATATAAATACAGTTTTGGGTTAATCTTGGACGCCTCTGAATAATCCAAGAATGAAATGTTTGGAATGCTCGTCTATGGAAGTAGTCTCTATTTACATTGAATTACACAAATTCAGCATTGTGTTGATGATGTTTCGTCGTCAGATGTTTCTAACATCTAACCGGGTTTTATATACAATATGTATTTTCGTCCATTTTTGAAATATATATATAAGTCCGGTCATTTAAAACATTGTAAGTCGCAAAAACCTACCTGTCTCCTGTACCTAGTCTGTACCTACTGATTTTTTGGGATGTTGTTAGAATAGATACCAATAGTGTAAAAACAAGTTTGCAGCTTGAAAAGACCTGTGCTAGAAGCGTGGTGCTCGAAAAACCTCGGATCCACTGTAGTGCTCGAAAAACCTCGGAACCACAGATAGTGCTCGAAAAACCTCGAAAACACAGGCCATTTTTTGAATCTAGTTTAGTGTTAGCTGTCTTCCGAGGCGTACCATTACCAACAAGTAGGAATATTGGGCTGCAGCCGCTGCGGTTGGAGGTAGACGAGCGAGGTGGATTTTAGCGTTGGCAGCAGATCGGTTTTACACTAATGGTATCTTTCCCACTTATCAAACAAAAATTAGAAATCCTAAAAAAAACAGTACAGTACTACTATCTTTTGCGACCTAACGCGTTTTTTGTGTCTACGGTGACCCATACAATCCTTGAATTTATTTAATTATTAAGTACGCAAAATACGCGCATTGACGTGGAGTTGCGGACAACAGCCCGTATTACCTATTTAATTATTTATTTGAATTGAAGCAATTACTCTTCATTGAGATCATCACGACTGAACTGAATGGGAACTTCATCTCCCAGTGCAGAACCGCCAAATTGATAATAAAATTAATTAGTTTGTCGGAGGATTCCAAAGAACTTCATCCATTAATTCTCCTTCCTCTTCCACTACAAAAGCGATACTGTACCCATTTAATTAAGAACCTTAATATAATCTCATTGAACGACATTATTTTTTGTAACCGTGCAGCGAATCTTTCCTTTGTAAAATTCTATTATTTCTCTACTAAACTATTATTTCACTTTAGCCATATCAGTTACATTTTTAAATATAAAAAAAAATCATTTAAAAATACCCCTAAAAATGTAAAATATAGTAGCCCACCGGTATCGGTAACATGGTAAAAGCTACCGGTGCGGTGGTCAGGGCTCCTGAGAAAGAAACCTCCTAACGATACGCGCCGTGCCCAATACGTAGTACCGCGTTAACGTGATACTTCATGCTACATAATTATACATAGATCCGATTCACATGTACATCGTGAGGCGAATTTTTCGCTTCATTATTTTAATAAGAGAAGGACAATGATAAATAATATTGGTTAATTGTTGCCAATAAGCCTACATAGTGGTGATAGATCGATTAGAGCGTCGCGCAATGATTATTGATATAGAATTGTAGTTCCTATGATTACTTTCTTATTAATTTAATTATGTAATTAGAATTTTCGAAAAATCTCGACTTCAAGTAGATGAAAATGACTTTTTTTTAGATTCGTCGTCGCCCTCTATTTATCTGTGGCACTAAATGCTAGCGATAGCCTATTTCTATCAAAATATAAAGAAAATTACATAGCGCAATCTTTGAAATTTTTATCCAATGGAATAACAGCAAAATACCTAGTCATTTTCTGAGAATGTATTTTTGGCTTACTTCAATGAACTGGAAAATGTATTATACAAGCATGCTGCAAATAAGCTGTGGAGTAAGTATATATTATATATATCTGTAGGTACAGACCTACAATTTATCAAAATCAAGTAATAGTCAAGTAATAAAAATGATGTGCCCGAAATGGGCACATCATTTTTATTACTTGTGGGTTATGTACTTTTCTGTTCCATTTAAATCCATTGCATTAAATTTTGATAGATCGTAATTATAGGTACCGTACCATTTATCTACATAGTTATTACACATGTTTTGTTAACTTTATAAGTCTTGTCTAAAAATACATAATTAATACATATCTTGGCTTCCGGGAGTACAAAGTAAACAATTCATTAATCTACTCACGTGATAATGCCCAGGGAGTGTAGGGTCAAATGCAAGCCTTAGCCCACATAACAGTTTGGATCGTTTGGCTTGGTACAGGGGCCCCTCAGGATCAGTGAAGGTCTGCGCAGCAAATTTGTCCAAGAACCAGTCAGGTGTTTTAGAGTGGCCCTCTCCGCTGATTCGGTAGCGGAGATTTCGCGTCACCTTAGAGAACTGCTTCTGCATCCAATTCCTGCCGACATCTTCTTCGCTTGCCGTCTGTTACAAATAATTTTTAACTGTGTTATGATTCAGAAAATAGTACATACAGGATGGAAAATTCAAGCCGGTCCTGGTGGAGAAGTACACTATATACTAATACCAATTTTTACTCAAAGAAAAGATTCTATTTTTTACATAAGTACTGCATTCAAACATTTTGTAAATTATTATGTCAATCAATCTGCCTAGCCTTTTCCCAACTATGTTGGGGTCTGCTTTCCAGTCTAATCGGATGCAGCTGAATGCCTGTATTTTACATGGAGCGACTGCTGCCTATCTGACCTCCACAACTCAGTTACTAGGTAATACGTCCAGTTCGCAATTGGTGCAGTTCGCAATTGGTCCAGTTCGTAATTGGTCCAGTTCGTAATTGGTCCAGTTCGCAATTGGTCCAGTTCGCAATTGGTCCAGTTCGCAATTGGTCTATTTCGCAATTGGTCCAGTTCGCAATTAGTCCAATTCGCAATTAGTCCAATTCGCAATTGGTCCAGTTCGCAATTAGGGGGGCGTCCTTGATTACGAGAGGCATTTTTTGACGGCTCGAAGTAAAAATGCATATTATAATTTATGATCAACTCTTTTATTAGAAAAATAATCACAAATCTGTATAAATAATTTGGGCTGATAAATCATAATATCGTTATTAATTAAGAACAAAAAACAGACATGGTACGAACATTAGTCACCACGCTTACTCAAGCCGGGTTGGTGATTTCAGACATCACGTAATGGTAGTAATGTCAGTCATAAGTACTTTTTTAAAATGGATTCAACATAATAAAGGGTGGTTGCGCCAAATAATGCAAAAAAGGAACATGCTCAAAGACACAGGATAAACTGACGTCAAAACGTAATATTATTAGAATCTGGAACCAAATCCTCACTCATAAAGATCTACTTACCTTTATGAGCGAGGACTTGGTTCCAGATGGGAGAATGAGGTATATCAAGAATGAACCACTAATTGTAATATAACAACATTCTTTTTTCAAACAACGCGTATCAGGACCAAGCTTGCAATATGTGTGCATTCTGTAATCTGATTTTCTGCTTGATATTGATTTCTTTCTATTATTTTCCTTTCACTCCGGTTTTTGAAGTAACGTTTTTTGCATTTGAAATAGGTTTGTCCAAACCTTGACCTGTGGGCGAGTAGACATTGTAGACAACCTTTGTCTCTTCAATTACAATATAATTTATAAATAGCTTCCTTATTATGAAGAATGACTTTCCTCATGACATTTGATACTGCTTAATATTTGTATCAAGTATAGTTCGTATCGCTGGCTTATAATCGTCGCGGAATGGATGTTGAATTTAAATCAGTCTCTATCAATGTGTATCATGTCATTGAAACAATTTTGGAATCTTATTCATATTTTTTGTTATAAATCATCTATTAAAACGGTTTAATTGCGATTGTGGTTCAGAATCGTGATATCATCTAAAATCTTTTTCAATTGGATAGGCTCGTGTCTGATCTCGTTTTAAAACCTTATGTTATAAACAATGATGCGATCGACGGATATTAATTGACACGTTGGAGACAATAATTTTGTATGAAAAAATAACAGTTTAATTCTCCGGTTATCGGCAATAATATTTGTCAAATTCATTCATATTTAAACGATCGTCAAATAAATAATTCAAAACGTCACCGCCATTTACAGTGGAACCCTCGTAGCCAATTCACAATTGAATAACTGTCTTTGCAGTGGCTTTCAGAAAGAAAACATATTATTTGATAAACGTATTTTAACATGTCGTTTCCAATTTAGTACTTCCATTATTAAGCTAGTAATTAAAATGCAAACACTAGCAATTATGACATCAGAATCGGGTGCTATGGTTTTTCTATCGGTTATAACAATGTACTTAGCCATTGAATTTACGCCGACTGTTTAGTAACAGGCTCATTAACAGCTGGTGATGTGTCAGTGTCAGGTACCAATGGTCACGGCTCATCGAAATATTTAATTTATATTTCGCTCAATTAACCTTTGTTGGAAGTTCGTTTACAGCGACTATCATATTTTCACGTTAAAATGCTTTCGCAATTAAAATTTTACAGTTGAGGGTACATCATCAAGAGATAGATACGATTCCTTTAGTTCAATCATGTGTATTTTGTTCATAGTTGAGTGATAATTGGCAGCTGCATATCCCAATTGCTTTGCTTACTGACTCGTTAGTAACATTTGCATTTGCTTGTTGAACAAATATTTTTAGATACGATTCCTTTAGTTCAATCATGTATATTTTGTTCATAGTTGAGTGATAATTGGCAGCTGCATATCCCGATTGCTTTGCTTACTGACTCGTTAGTAACATTTGCATTTGCTTGTTGAACAAATAGTTTTCAGATCCCAAGTTGATAATAAATAAAAAAACCGGCGAAGTGCCGGACCACGCACAGCGAAGGGTTCCGTGGTTGGGATGAGTATTTACGCATAGCAAGGATCGATTTCATTGACCACATCAATAAGTTTGTATTTCATAGTATTTCTCGGAAAAACTATGAAGAAAAATCTCTGTGGTTGTAACCGAAGAGATCTCATATCTCAAAAACTATTAATTTAAATAAAAGAGTCACTTAGAAACATCATAATCTTTTTAACTAAGGGATCCAACAACATTTAAACAATAAATAAGTAGGTTACACTAAAACGGGGTGAATAGGGATGCAGGGGTCAATCGGGATGAAACTTTAAAATGGATTTTAACATTGAGATAATATAGTTTTTTTTGCCAAAAAGGACTCTAATGTGTTAACTATATTATAAATAACGATTAAGTGTCTGTCTTGGCAACAAACTATAATACATCAACGTTAAAATCCATTTTAAAGAGTCGTCCCGATTCACCCCCGTATCCCTATTTACCCGTTTTACGGTACGTTACAAAATAATATAATCACGCTTGTATTCCTAGGCGCCGCTTGTATTACAGAGTTAGACTGAGATGGCCTATATACTACCTACACCCACACTTCGCCCGTTATATAATATCCCCCTTATTTAAAAACGTATTATATCAGATGAATAGTTACACACGGATTTCTCTCTTTCAGTCGTCAGTAATTTGACTTTCGAAAGAAGAAGACAAAGCGTTGTGTAACTGACACTGCTTATTTAATTCCTCGACTGCTAAATAAAATGAATCCTATGCTTAGAAGCAGTATAACGAAATCCAATATAAAATCAAAATAAATTAAAATCATACTGTATAACGAAGTTAAAGGACGACAACGCCAATATTGTAACTGGTTATTAGCAAACCATAGATGTGTGCCGTAATGTTGCCAACCAGTGGTGGATGGATGCAACATGCTTACTGGGTAGTAAGCATGTTGTATCTATCTATTGCTGGTTGGTAGCATTGGTTTGGTAACATGATGTGCATACCGATTAATCACTCAAAATATTGTATTCTATTTTTATGAATCAACGTTCCTAACAAACCTCTGTGGTTTTCTGGAACGTATATTTTGTCAATAATTGTAATGGTAATAAGTTTCTTGATAATATAAAAAAAAAAAAAAAAAACTATACAGTCGCTATACAACGTTTATTCGTAAGGGGGTTTATGTTTACTTACTTTATCTAGGTATTTAGTCTGTGGATGAAATTAATTAAGTATTGTGAGGCATTTTACTGTAAGGCATTTTATTGTAAGGCATTTTATAGAAAGTTCTACAAATATAAATTATTTCACGACGGTTCTAAGAATTCCACAAACATCATTTTTTTTCTGTTTCACAATGTCTTAATATCCACTATTTACAAAATAACTTCAGAATTTATATGAAATCTGCTTAGTATATCGGGAGCTTACTTTGGAGGTGGCGAAACATGCCCTTTTAGATCACCAGAATAAGTCTACACACTTTTTTTAACTTGGGCACCTAATTACCTTTGTTTCTTCTTTTTCATACTTAGACTACAGAGTATACATACACTCTATTTCCAGAACTTTCACATTTATTTTACCTCTGATTTTGCATCACTGTCCGAATCACAGTGATCTTTATTCTCATCCTAATAAAGTTGTTGTTGGGTTGCTGCCATTGACAAGTCTGTCAAAATTATTGTGGCCATATCATATTGTAAAATTTTGCATGTCAAATGTCTGACTATGTATTAGGAAACTTATTTAAAATTTAAGACCAACGC
Organism: Luperina nickerlii; assembly: GCA_963855955.1. NCBI lineage: Eukaryota > Metazoa > Arthropoda > Insecta > Lepidoptera > Noctuidae > Luperina > Luperina nickerlii. Next base: position 10,603,095 of record OY979662.1, read on the forward strand.
TTTAGCAATAATACCTATTGCAAATAAGTGATTATGACCTTTATCCTCGTCACAATAAGGTTGCTGTTATCAGGGGTAAAATAATTAAACGGACTGTACAGTAGTTCGTTGCGCAAACCTACATTTGACAGTGTTTGAGAAATGTAATTTGTATCTCTGGGGCTCTGACCGCACCGGTAGCTTGGACATCGGTTCCCGAAACCGAAGGGAATCATATACTGCAAATTTTTTACACAGAAACTTAAAATATATCTATTTCTAGGCAACGGATTTTGAGGTTTATTTATCTATCTATATGTCAAAATTTGTATGGAAGAATTTTAACGGGGGTGGGGGTGAAAAGCGAGGATACAGTTTATATGAAGAATCTTATTCATTTGGTTAATGAACTTGAAACTAAAGGGAGATTGGGGGTGTCAAAATTTGTATGGAAGAATTTTAATGCGCGGTCCGATTAACTTAAAACTCAGTATGTAAGACCAAAATAAATAATAAAGTATACCAGGGTTTTTTTGAAAATCTACCCCTAACGGGGTGAAGAGAGATAGTCAATTTCATAGGGGAGTATACGTGACTTGATTGGAATATTGGTGTAAACAATCTTTATGTCAAGCTATAGAAACATCCCAGACGATTTTTCAACACTCCAACCCTATGGGGATAAAAAGAGGGGATACAGTTTATATGAAAAATCTTATTCTTTTGGTTAATAAACTTGAAACTTGGCAATATTTGGCTCAGTAAATAATAAATAATGTCACTTTTAGTTTAAAAAAAACCCTCACAGAGGATTTAGGGGGTGACAAAGTTAATAAGTTAGAAAATACGTAACCCGCGGTCGGGTTAACTCGAAACTCACCATCGTTGGTTGACTGGTAGAGAATGCCTAAGGCGTTAAGTCCGCCTTTGTACAGTTGCGGTCAGAACTCTTAAGCCAGCATTACAAAACTATCACATCGTCGTAACTCATCGCACTTGAGACCTTCTTCTATTAAGGCATTTCACACACACATACACACCCGTATATTGCACTCTTTCATCACGTACGAAACAGTAAAAGCGCGGTATATGATCATCATCATAGGCCTATCGCGACACGCAGTCTTTTTCTAATTATGGTAATGAGAAAAAGACAGCGAATGTTTTAAAGTAATCACATAAAAGTTGAGGGTAGATTTGAAACAAAATTAATTTTCTCACTCTGGTTAAAATGGTATGACGTTGTTGGTTGGTGAACTTAGTTACGAGCGTTTGTGTTATTGATATTGGAGGTGTTGAGTTTGAAGATTTTTATTGAAAATGCAAGCAAATTTAAATGTTGAAGCGACGGCGAACATTGTAGCCTTGCATAACAATGGGTTTAATATCATTCGTGGATCTTTGACAGTCGTTACGGATAGTTAGAAGCCCGAAAGTCTGACAACCAGTCTTACCAAGGGGTATCGTATTACTCAGTAACTGGGTTGTGGAGGTCAGATAGGCAGTCGCTCCATGTAAAATATTGGTATTCAGCTAAATCCGGTAATACTGGAAGCCGACCCCAACATAGTTGGAAAAGGCTTGGCAGATGATGATCTATCTATACCAATAACAAAGCTGAAAAGTTTGTTTGTGTGAACGCGCTAATCTCTGGAACTACCAGTCGGATTTAAAAATATATTTGCATTTCATAGCCCAATTCTTGAGAAAGGCTATAGACTATTTAACATACACACGCTAGGAGCCGTGCAAAAAAAAGTAAGAAAGATCGTTGAGCGAAAACAAAGTAATAGCGCGGGCAGGCCTAGGCGATGCGATGCGACAGGGGTACTCAGGTCGGGGGAACAAGAAATTTCACGCGGACGAAGTTGCGGGCAGAAGATAGTAATTATAATAAAGGAATCTCGATGTTTTATTACGAGTAAGGCTGGGTTCACACGGCATTGTCCTGCACGTTTTTTTGCAGTATACGTATTAACGTATGAATAGAGGCACATACATTGTACATAGAACCGTTCACATGTCGTTTGTACTGCAAAAAATCGTACACCGTTTATGCGATTAAACGAATACTCAACGGACTTGTCAAGCAAATCGAATGAACTTTAACGTATTCGGCTTGCAGTGGCACATAGTATAGCTCTGTCTCGTTCACACGACACGATGTTTATACGTTTTTCATCGAATCGTTTTTGGTAGGCTTGAATTTTTCATTTGATTTAATAAGTTTTCAAAACTTTCAATAGACATCCGAAAGTAATTAAAAAACTTCTTTTCATCGTTTCTAAGTTTATCATATAACTTCTCAAATAGTTTAGTACGCCCTGATTCTTCATTAATAGGGTGTACCCAAAACCTTCTGCTCTGTCGGCGACGAAACCGTTGACGCCTTCGATTATACCAATATAAAAGTACAACCAAGCGTGGATCCATCACAGACGTCTATCACTGTGACAACTGTGTGAAGACTGCTGCTATTCGTTTTTTACACGAATGAAAATCTACCGTATGAACACCCGGGTGATTGTACGTTAAAAAAACGAATACTAAGAAAACGTGCAGGACAATGCCGTGTGAACCCAGCCTAAGACGTAAGAACCGTGCGAAGCAGGAGCGGCTTGTAACAAATGACGAATTTGTAATTAAGCATCTAATGAGTTTAACTGAAAAGGCATTTATTGACCATGGAAAAATTATGCAAACGTAAATATGAACGAACTATCAATTTTCACTTAAGCGATGACGGTGTGTTACTTTTATAGCTTGTATGTATATTGATAGAGTATGATATCATGTTTGCCATGATAATGGTGACATCAATTGATTACCGGCTTTTTAATGAGCCAAGTGGAGTGTCTGGTAGTAATTGATAAAATATAAATTGGAAAAACAATAACGAGTGAAAATTGAGATGAAATTTAAACCTGATGCTGTGTTGAAAGTTTTTGTAAGCCTACTGAACCCCCAAAGTATTATAGATATACGATAATATTACTAAATAAAATGGTATGGCTACAGGTAGGTACCCAATAGTCATGCAACATACTATTTGAAAGACTTATAGGCTTTTGTCTCTGGGTAGTTACTATTTGTCTCTACTATTTTGCCATTTGTAAATTATTCATTTATTAGCTTCTGCTCGCGATTTTGACCGCATGAAATTTCTTTTTCCGTCGACCCACCTCCTGGCATCGCATCGCCTGCCCCCGCTATTAGTTCGTTTTGGCTTACCGTTCTTTCTGACTTTTTTTCTTTTGGCTCGGATTCTAAGGATCCTAGCGTGATTTTAAATAGCCTTCCTCAAGATTTGGGCTATAAAATGAAAAAATATTTTTTTCAAATCTGACTTATTGTTTCAGAGATTAGTGCGTTTCAACAAACAAGAAAAAAAAAACAAACAAACTCTTCAGCTATATTATTAGCATAGATATATTTAAATACTGGGTACTCTGTTGCTTTAATAGAATGCCTAATAGTAAGTCAATTGAATATAAATAACTTAATTTGATCTAAATATTTGTTTTGTAAAATGGTTCCTTCGATTTAAAAAGTAGATATTTTCCTATGTATGTGGGACACTCAGAAAGTTTTGCGAAAATTAAAAAAAAATGTTCTTTATGTAAATATTTTATTCTTAAATCTTTTCAAAGTACTCTCCACTAGCCTCTATACGAAGTTTCATGCGTCTGAACCAGTTTTCGAAACACTTTTTCCAGTACGCCGCAGACACCTCGTGTACAGCCTGTTCGAACGCTGAAAGCGCACCTGCCGGTGACGAAAATTGTATCCCTTTGAGCAGATTTTTTATTTTCGGGAATAAAAAGAAGTCACATGGTGGTAGGTCAGAGCTGTAAGGAGGGTGACCCAGGAGTTTGACCGACTTGCTGTCCAGAAAGTCCCTTGTTTTGAGCGCGGTGAGCGAAGGCGAGTTGTCGTGGTGGAGCAGTAGCCCGCGGAGCCCTGTGTTTGGTTGCTTGTTGCTCACAACAGAGAAAACTTCTGCCAAGTATTTGGTAGTACCTATACCCTTCAGACTTCTTTCAGATTTGACTGGCGCTTTCGTTTCTGGGTCGTATTGATAAATCCAAGACTCATCACCTGCAATGATGTCGTAAACATGCCGAGACGAGCCTGCTTCAAATTTGTTTATCATATCACGGCACCATTCCACCGGGGTCTGCTTCTGAGCATCGGTGAGGTTGTGCGGCACCCAGCATAAAATTATCCTCCTCACGCGAAGATGCACGTGTAGAATTTCATGAAGGCTTCCCTATCCAACCTGCAGTATGTGCTGAATCTTTTGATACGTAACTTGCCTATTGTCTTGGATTTTTCACTGCTAGTACGTTTTCTTCCGTTACAGCCGTCAAAGGGCGACCACTTCTTTCTTCATTCCCCAAAGTTAGTCGACCGCGCTTGAATTCGTTATACCAACGATACACGGTTGCCTTAGAGAAGGGCTTTCATCCATGAATGCCATTTGAAGTCTATCGTACGGTTCGTCCGGTTTCAGGGGACACTTGAAATCGTAAAAAATCATAGCGCGAAAATGATCCGTGCACAGATCCATTTTTTAATGAGACACGACAATTTAAATTGACTCGCAAACAATGTCGAAGGAAATTTTGAAATCGGAACGTACCTATTTTTACTTACAAATAATCATATTTTCAAATTAGATTATAACTGGTCAGTCTCTCATACATAAAACCTTTTTTTCTCAATACTTTCTGAGGGGCTTGGTATCTTTTGCCAATAACCATTTAGGGCTTCGTGTTTTTCCTCGCTGTATGAGACGTGTGAAATTTTTTGTGACATAGTTAATGTTATCATTGCCATAGTTATTATATCGACGCCAAAGAACAAGTTTGCGCGCTTTGACCACGCTTTTCTCCCTTCTCAACTCTCCCACTCCTCCTTCTTATCTCGTGTCTCACTTCCAATATCTATGTTCTTCTCACGCTAAGAATCTGCGTTCTTCTAACAATCTTCTCCTACTCTGTCCTTCTCATACTTCTGACTTTGTTCATTCTTCCTTTCATATTCAGTCCATTCTTCTTTGGAATGCACTTGCTCTTGATATCAGGACGGCCACCAGTCGGTATGCATTTAAGCGGAAATTGCAGAGTTATTTACAAAACAAATAGCGTAGAGTCATCTCAACACCTCTCTCTCTTGAATTTGTATATATATTATAAGTATATATTATAGTAAATAGTATGTATGTGTATATAACTTATTTATGTATTTGTGTACCTAGTTTTAATAGATTTTTTTTATCATTGTTCCTCTCATTCAAAGCACCTGCCATCCAATCTCTTCACCACCCTTGGTTGACTGGTAGACTGGTAGGCTGTACCTTTTTGTGCGAGTAGTTTAAATAAATAAATCATTGTGTTTTTTTCCGTTGTAGGAGTTACGGAGAGAGTGGTATGCTTTGATAGCGTCGGTTATTAGTATATCGAAAATTTCTTTAGCCCATAAATGTTGGCGTCGGTCAAGTAATCTTGTTATATCTTTTACTTGTTTAATATTCTTTTCTAACATGACAGCAACGTAAATCAAAAGGCGTTCAGAGGGATAGATGTTCTATTTCTTCGGCTAATTTATGAAGAAATTTTCTATGAATAAATCTTTTACTTATAGTGTTGGAGGTGAGGTCATAGAGTTTCCCATGAACAGTGCACACTTTTTCCCATCGCTTTTGCCAAATGTTTGTCTTGGATCCTATTCCATTAAAAATGGGGATCTATAAGCATCTTCTAGGTATGTTGTGTAATTACACAACTCTGAGTAACTACTTGTTGGAGGATTCTCACTATAGGCAGCGCGCATATGTCGTTGTTCCGTTTCGTTTAAAAGTTCTAGGACAAAGAGGACACTGCTACGTATTTAATTGGGTTTCATTTTGAATTGTCGAATTTTGGTCTTGGGTAGGTACTCATTTTTATTTAATTTAATGATTAATTTAGATATAATATAGAACATAGAAATAATATGAAGGAAAGTAGGTAAAAATATTTAGAAAATTGACAGGAATAATTTTTGCTGTTACGTCTTGTAGCTAGGCAACCGTACATTTTTTATAGTTTAAAAGTTACACTTTGAAACTAAAACGGGTTTATACTCGTTTAACGTAACTTTTATGAATATTTTGTAGTGTTATTTAATGACGGCTTCGCAGACAGTGTCAAGTTCATTAAACACTGTTCATTCCTTTGTGTAGAAGCTAACTACGAATGGTAGACACGACACCCTTCGTTTGCGCGCAATAAGCCATTAAATGCCGCAAATTACTGAAAGTTCTGTCTTTTTCTCTTCAGTCTGCAATATAAAGTTCCGTGTGTTTTGTATGCAAACCGCTATAAATCAAAATCGGACATACAAACAAATAAAACAGTTCCTTGACCGAATGTCTGATTGACTGTGTGTCACCGTGTAGCTATCATAGAGTTCAACACAATTTGGGGAGATTGAAAAAGGAGCGCGAATGAAGTCGTAATTTAATTAAATTTAAATGTATTTTCTTATTTAATGTCTACATATCTAGTTAGCAAGAGGGTTGAAAAAATATGTTAGTACTAAAAGTATGTGTAATTACCAATAATAGATTAAAATGACAGTGAATTGGAAAACCTCGTTGTTGTATTGGTCATGCAAACGTAACCGCATCAAGAGTCATAATAAAATTGGAAATACCCGAAACCAGCTATCGGATATCTCCAATAAAATAAACGCCTACTGCCAATTTGAAATAAAATTCCTTATCAAGTTTTGATCTCCGATGAAAATTGTTGCACAAAATACATAAAATTAATTTCCAGATTAAACGTGGGTTGTCTCACTTTAAATAACTTTAAAGATAATATACCTAACCAAATTTCTTATCCGTACCGCAATAGACTTGGTCCTATTACCAGGATACTAGTACCTATATTATAGATAATAGTATCTTGGGTTACTGTGACTCATGATGCGGAATACGTAAAAAGAGGATTAAGCACATATTTATGAAATTAAATTATTACAGCAACTTCACGACTAGCTTATATTAATCTTTAAAAATGCACACCTCTAATCTAAACCATTAATGTATTTAAAAAAAGAACTAATAATATTAATGAAAAGCAATAAATTCGTTTTATTTTTATCGTTATTGCTGGTCATTATCTTAGACTGTGGGTTTAGGTGGATGCATATATTTTCCGACCACGAATAATTGCGACATTTGAAAAAAAAAATACATAGTTACTTACCGGAGCCATGCTGTTCAGACCTATTTTTTGAATATTGTAAACAGGACTCATGATTTGCTACAGGCACACGCGACTGCCAGTCACCGAAGTCATTTCATTTTACTATCCACTCTTATTCACCACAACGATGTCTTCAAAATAAATAGAGTCATTAAGAGTCGTCGACAAACAGTATAGATCGGTATCAAAGTAATTGTTAGAAGGTTGGGTCACGATACCGACTTAGCACGAACTTCAATTAAAGGAATTTTGTTAACACGACTAATAGATACGAGGGTGCGACGTGTCTTCAATTAAGACCGATGTCACTATTATTTGATAAATAAAACTTGTAAAGAGTTATATTTTAACGTTTGAATATTAAATGCACGGTGGGTAGTTTAGGCGTCCGTTGCTTCCACAATTGAAAAGGGAATGAGCATCAAGTCCAAATTTAATAGTTAGTCCGTGCGTGTCCAAGGCAGTACCATCGAAACAATAGGCCATGAGGAGCGCGCCACACCACGAGCAACTTCCCGGTGTCACGTTTATGACGCGTTCACCGTAGCTTCCGTCGTAAATACTGATTGGCCGACCACCATCGCCGAACGTAATACTTCTAATTGCCCCTTTAAAAGTTAATGCATTAACTTGATCATGTTTCGATGCCTCATCACAATTACACTGCTGTGTTTGCGATCTAAACGTTTTAAGTAAATTAGTACATTTTCCAGCGCGTTTGAAATTTCTTTGTGAAGCTGACATTGTTATGTTTGCCGTCAATTAAGGTGGCTAATCATCATCCATCATCTAAGCTAATTTACTCAATTAACTTATGTGAATGGTAGTACCTGTAATAATAAGTACCTGGATCTGTGAAGTAGGTCTCTATCTGATATATAACTAAAATAAAAGAAAAAGGAAGCTAATGGGTTGAAAAAGAATATAAAGGGTTATTGGCAAACTATCCCTTTGAAACAAATTTTGCGATGACGCGGATATAAAATATTTCGTGTGTTACTAACGTAACGTCTTTAGGCACAAATTTTATATACCTATATTGTTATACGGTAATACAATTTTGTGTTACATTTATGGGGTTCCGTAGACGTAGCAAAAAATGTAACTCGTATTATAATAGGTATATTTTATGTTCCATTGATCTGGAGTGTACCGAAGTATGTACCTAAAGGAAAAGAAATTGGCCTGGCAGTTAATAATATTGAACTGAGATAGGAAACAATGATGTTAACAATTTGTTAGGCTTTGTAACTTTTAACGTTATCATAAAAAAGCACTTTTATTGAATATCCGTAATTTTCATGTGACCGTTAATTTAGATTACGTAAACTGACGTAATATCAATATTTTACGAAATATTAGCAAAAAGCGGACTTTTGGGACGTTTGACAGCCGATTTTGTTTTTTGCACAATATATTGTAATGGACTTTTCACACAGTATTTCTAATGCCTGAATAAAGATAATCCCGGTAATAAATCGTTACAAGGATTTGTTACTCATCCTTGGCTAAGTGGGCTGTATATTCAGTCTAGATTTTATGATTCTAGTCAGAGTTATTCATTTATAGAAATCCACAAATAAAGTAATCAATGTAGGATTAAAAGGATGGATGGATGGATGGATGGATGTTATTTTGATCTAACAAAGCTAGCCTTTCTGGTTCACGTGTATTAGAATTCGGTGTCTTAACCAACATTTGGTCGTTATAAAACTTACCTCTTCAAAGGGCTCTATGGCCTCCAGCTCATGTTTGTACTGGGTCGGCAAGTGAACGGGGCTCAGTGTCTTCGGAGAATTGGAACTCTCAGATCGTGAATAATATCGTTTGACACGGATTTTGCTCCGGCTGCGAGACCCAGATGGTCCAGGATGTGGGCCCGAGCTTGTCAACGTGAAAGCTCTTCCATCACGGAATCTGCGAAAATATGTTTTATTCAGCAAAATTCCGATCTTAAAATATTCTATTTGTAATGTTCAAACTAATATATTAATAGTCCCATCAGACTCGTAGTTGCGAAAATATGTCGAAATATGCGCACAGCTAAAGTGTGGAATGCTTTGCCAGCGTCTATGTTGTCGGCTTGTCTCTAACCCGTTAATCTAATCTACGCCGTTTCAACGTTACCCTCTTTCATTGCTTTCCATAAGACGAGATCGAAATCAAAGAATAAAATGCCTCTTTAACACTGCACTTGCTCGTAAAGTGGCTCTTATTGCAATGCATATTATGTTCACAATGCAGTGTATTTTTAGAAGTCTCTCTTCAAGCGCTTCCCTCGCCAGCGCTTATGTAATTATTTTAGTTTAGTTCTCTACACTGTACTATAAAATGCAAACCTAACGAACAAAAATCGTACCTAATAAAGACACCAATTTATTTGCAAATATTTTATAGTTACAGTTCGGCGGTATCATAAATAAATACGTCGCACTGAAGTTGTTCAGATGAAAACAGGTCCCTCTTTCGCCGACAGGGTGTGCGGCGTGTGCCCTCCGGCTGGCGCCATGGAGGATGGCTGGGCGGTCAGGGCGGTTAGACCCATCATTCTGGCTTTCTGCAGATTTTCTACACGCAGCTCCAGATTGTTCATTCGCTGTCTATCACTCATCATTTGACTATTCATTGTGTTTAGAAGAGACAGTATATCTCGTTGGGATTTTTGTATGTCCACCAGCATGGTGACAAGCATGCCATTGTCCTCTGGATATGCGGGAGGGTGAACGGGGTGTGCTCGTGAAGGAACCTCATCTTCTTGGTCAGACATCTCTTCAGGGAGAAGTGTGGCGGGCTTTTTGGTTTTTCCCTTATATCTTTTGCTTGTTGATGCGCCATCCTCTGATGCTCTCCTAGGTCCGGCTCGAGTAGAGACGCCAGGTGTATCAAAGTAAAAGCATTTATTTCAAATAGGCACATAAAAGGCACTTTTGAACGTCAAAAATTACAACAAAATAGAATTGCTTCTAGTCGCCCATTCCAAAAGGTAGTTTTCATATGGAGAAGAATGGGCAAGAAACTCCACCGTTACCCTTTTAAAATGTTTTACAATATTTTGCATACATTAATTATATAATAATAATATGTGAAGACGATGCAGCTCAAATAAAATTACTATACCACAATAGGTAAAATAATTAAACATGAAAACATGAAATATAAATTAATTATCTGATAGATACATGGTGCTCACATATTTACAAACATGGTAAAACTAAACGATTTTAATTTAAATAAAAAAATTACAATAAGTCAGGGTGTGAGTTAAAGTAGTCAGAATGTCAATGTCAAAAATAAAAAAAAGAATACATTTACAATTAAATTAGCAACCAGTTTGATTTTGTCTAGACTCTAGATTGTCCTATGGAGCAGGACCTGCATGTTTCCAAGCGTTCTTATCTTGGATATAATCTTCTAATTTATAGTATGCTTGTTTACAAAGTGTACGTTTAATGTGAGTTTTAAATTTTGTTTCATTTAATTGCAATATATCACAAGGTATTTTATTGTAACATTTAACACAGTACCCCATAAAAGATGTATGTACCTTGGCTGATCTGAAAAATGGTTGATGTATTTTATCTTTATTTCTAGTATTAAAATTATGTCTATCGCTTATTTTATTAAAAATATGTAGATTTTTTCTTACATACATAATATTTTCATAAATGAATTGGCACGGTAACGTCATAATATTAATCCTTTTAAAAAATTCCCTGAGAGATTCGCGGCGACGTAGATTATAAATGGCTCTCACAGCTCTTTTATGCAAAATAAAGATGGATTCAATGTCAGCAGCTCGACCCCATAGAAAAATGCCGTACGACATAATGCTGTGAAAGTAGCTAAAATAGACTAAACGCGCGGTCTCTACATCAGTTAACTGTCTTATCTTTCTAACAGCATAAGCGGCCGAACTAAGTCGCCCCGCAAGAGATGTTATGTGAGGTCCCCATTGTAATTTGTCGTCTAGCGTGATTTCCAGAAAAACAGTTTCATCAACAAATTCTAGTTTTTCTCCATTCAGTATGATGTCACATTCACTACTTCTAACATTAGGTAATTTAAATCTAATGCATTTGATTTTCTTTTCATTTAGTACGAAATTATTTACCGTGAACCAATCGTGGAGCTGAAGAATAGAGTTATTTACGTCATCAAGATTTTGTGCCCGTCTGTCTTCTTAAAGATCAATGAGGATCTGCAAATAACACCATCTTCGGTTGATTTTGAAGTAGGTAATTGGGGTAAATAATTAATGTAAACTAAAAAAAGGCATGGACCCAATATCGAACCTTGAGGAACGTTCATTGCTATTTCAGACCCTAATGAGTTACGCCGTTTACTTGAACTTTAAGCTTCTATCTTTTAGGTATGGCTTTAGTCAATCAAGAGCTAAATTCTTAATCCCATAGTGCTCAAGTTTCAGCAGAAGTGTCTCATGATTTACGCAATCGAACGCCTTAGAGAGGTCGCAAAAGATTCCAATGGCATCTTGTGCTTCTTCCCAGGCGTTAAAAAAGTTCTTTAGGTTGACACCAGCGTCAGTGGTACAACGCCCTTTGGTGGCCTACACTTATGTTAATATGAATGCTAAATAGGGCGCAATCGTTTCGATCATAGATCTACAAACTTTTACAGACATTCCCCAGAGATCTTCTGTTGATTTAATTTTAAGATCTTTAAAAGCTTTTATAACGGCCTGGGGGTTTGTATGTTGAAACCTAAACTCCGAAGGGCATGCCTTAACATTCTTCCGAAGTAAGTCAGCAGAAAACACGGGTGAGGAATTTAAAACTTCAGTCATTTTATGGGAAAATTACCAAAAAAAAATTCGATTTCCTGAGCAATTTCTATATCTGAATTGATGGTGCCACGTGCAGTCTCTAAATTTAATTCAGTATTACGCTGTTTTTTCCTATCTGTTTCATTATTTATTATTTGCCAGATAGTTTTTATTTTATCATTTTGATATCTCCGGGGAGACCGGTTACGCCCCGGTGGATGATGTCCCCCTTGGGTTTGTTTGCTAGTTTCCCTATGGCTGTGTCGAGCTGGTCCTCGTCATCTAGGTTCATTTCTGCGTCCATTGTCGGTGTTTTATATCAATTGATTACGCACAACCCACCCGCTTGACGAATAATTAATAATAATTGTTTAGGCAGTGTAGGTTGTGTGATAAAAAGCATAACAGTTTGCTTCACGTTGATAGGCAGGTAGACGGCGCATCACAGGTGAGCGGGTCGAGTGCGCCAGTACAGCCAGTCACCGCTAACTTCTCCACTGTCTCGGCATCATTACACGTTAGGGCTAATCATTCAGATTCGCAAAACAGTAATCAGGAACATTCATTATTACCCAACGATTTGCTGGCCACAGCGTTAGTGGATATAGCAGATTATAATAACGAATATCACACTGTGCGCGTACTGCTTGATAATGGTAGTCAATATTGTTTCATAAAGAAATCGTTATGTGAAACATTAAATGCACCGTTATTACAGTCCACTTATCACGTTGCTGGGGTAGTTCAAACAATTTCGCAGTCCACCCACATTTGTAAAATAAAAATACGTTCAAGGTTAAATTCGTATTGTATGAACATTGATTGTTTAGTGTTGCCGTGCATTACAAATAAATTACCTATACCTGACAATATGAACTCGCGGATACGAACTTTCACTCACCGTCAGACATCGATATACGACGATATAGGCGCGGATAAGTTCTGGGAGTTATTGTGTGATAGCAAAATTAAGTTGAGCATAGGACCTTATTTACAAAATACAAAGTTGCGTTGGATAGTGTAGTTCAGTGCATCAGAGGATGGCGCATCTAAAACCAAAAGATATAAGAGGAAACCCAAAAAGCCCGCCACACCTCTCCCTGAAGAGATGTCTGAAGAAGATGAGGTTCCTTCACGAGCACACCCTGTTCACCCTCCCGCGTAATAGATGTGGGGCGGAGGTAGCGTTTCAAACGCCTAAAGGACCGAATTACCTTGCCTTAAGTGTTAAGGAAATAAATGATAAAACTTCCATCATCTTATTACCAAGTTGAACCGACATTCATATTCATCTATTCATGCGCCCAAATAAATTGGGATAAGGGCAGGAGAATGATGATGGTGTAATAAGTGATTTTGACAAGAAAAACTGAAATGCAGAATTATTAATTAAAAATAAATCGCCAAGACTATTCCACTATTATTATTATTCCACTCACCTTGGTACCATAATTACATATTATTATTATTCCTTTATTTATTTTGTTACAAACTTATTACATTTTAAATATTTTTTACAAAAAACAATTTAAAAATATAAGATTAATATAATTATTATTATTATTTACTATTATTATCTATTTATTTATTTACTTATTTATTATTTACCCCACAATTTTTGTTTACTTCGACTGCTAAGCCTACTTGCAATGAATTGGTATTCGATTTTTATTTGAAACTAGCAGCGCCCTGCGGTTTATTCCGCATAAGTGTCGATCCCGTTCGAAAGCCATCTGGCGCCATCTATTATCATAATAACATTATTGTTGTTTTCCTTAGGAACGGCACTTTTTTTCGGGATGAAAGGTACCCTATGTCCGTTTCTGTACACCTGACAACGCATATGCAAAATTTCAGGATGATCGGTTCAGTGGTTTAGGCGTGAAAAGGTAACTGTAGGGGACTGTATCTGAACACCACTGCTGGTTACTAGACTTTTTCCTACTATCGGACTATTCTATAAAGTAAACGCCGTGACCGCCGGTGGTAGACTGATTTAATCGTCAAAAAAGTATCAAAAATAAATAGCATTCGAAATATAAAAAAAACACTGTACAAAATACATTAAAAAGTAAACTGTAAAAAAGGTGCGTCGCGCACAGTAACAAACAAACTTAACTTACGAGTACGGTTGGTCGTCAAATCTGTTGGCCGAAGTGTTGCGCCTACGCGTATGTAAGGAGTGGCGCGTGTCGCGGCGGGCCGCAGCAATGATATAAGGCCACATGATAGATGCAGCCGAGGTGCACCCTTCTCAGAGAACCTGAAATACGATATTCAGTTAACGCAGTGTTTAAAACTTTCACTGAAGCAATCTAACAAAAGGATTGGTTTGACGTCGTAGAATGAAGCAATTAGACAAAAATGTTTTGACTTAGAATATTCTTTTACTAGAAACAAACTTGCATTCAACCTTGCCCACTTATTAGGTAATAATACATGAGCGTAGACGTGAGATTTTTAAATTTCTTAATAGAGATTCTATGCAAATATAATCTATGATATTCTATTTTGCTCTCAACAACACTATTTCTATTTCAGACAAGATATGTTTCGTGTGTACCTATGCAGAGTGTAAGTACCACATAAGGAGAATCAACGGAAGCAGATCGAGGGGTTACGAGTATTAATTTTTTCAACAGATATAATGAGAACGAGGGGTTACGAGTATTAATTTTTTCAACAGATATAATGAGAATTCCAAAACATGATAATTGTACAAGACTGTGAAAGGTTTTCATTGATTACATCAGGATTTATGTTTTAATCATCATAGCAAGATTAACTACAGACTATGAGGATGCTTAAGGCTTGGCCGCACTACAGTTTAACCGCAGTGGTTTTTAACTGTGTGATTTTGTGACTCAGGGAAACTAATACAAACGGCCGCACTTGCGGTTTTTTCCCGCGACTATTTTAAAAACCGCGAAATGTTACAGATGGCTCACGGGAAAAAAAACGCAGCAAAATTTGTAATCCAAAGAAGTAAGTGAGAGCACACGCACTATGCGATAACCGTGGACGGTTTTTTAGCCAGTATTATTCGGCAGACCGCATGGAAGAGTGGTTGTGTTGTCGCGCCATTGCAATTATGTCGTCGACCGAGTCGGAGTCTGTTTCAGATGAACCAGAGTATGAAAGTTTATCGCAAAAAAAATTTGTCAAAGTACAAAAAAGACCACCTATTTATGACACAACTTTGCGTCAATATGAAACACTAAAAATAAACTTTGGGACTTACTACAAGAGCAACAATACATAGGTACTGTTCTCTTGAAATCCATCTCCAAATTGAAAACGGCGGGAAGTTTCGCGGTTTTTAATCGTAGTGGATGCGTCTTGAAGCGGTTTCGCGGTTGTAGCGGTAATCGCTTGCTCGAAAAAACCGTAATACGGCCTCGGCCTTAGTGCTATTTTTTGCGCTAGGGATGTGGGTGATGTCGTGTTTTAAGATTTTGCTGTGTCAACAAGGCGCAGAGCACCTAAGTGGTCTTTGACGTCGAATTTACAGAGAGCACCTAAGTGCTCGCTGTAAAGGCGACGTCCAAGCTATGACACATCCAATCTTGAAATTCTGCCAAGACTTTATGACTTTATGTGATAAATAATGTTTGAGTATATAGTGCTGCAGTCAAGGCTTAAGGAGTGTTGCGCTTTATAAACTACTACGTTTCCGTAGATGACATTCCGTCAAACACATGTTGCCGTGACACTTATGTTTAAAATCCTTACCACTTCGAGATATTATAGCGGTATGTATTTTCAGTTTTACGTTAGAGTTGATTTACATAGGCAGATGTTGTCTTCTGTATAATTGCACATAAAAGACGGTACTTTTTGTTTCTGAAACAATGTTAGATTGTAGATCAATTAGATCGGATTGCTTTTATAAACTTCAGCAGTGAATTCCTGCAGCGTTTCTTAACACCTGAGGAACCAAAAACAAATATCATTTGGACATACTCGTAGTTCTGCCCAAATAAGCCAACCTATAATTCTCACATTAATTCAGTTGAATTCAATATACATCCAAAACGTGTGCTTAAATAGCGGAAAATGGGAGAAAGGAAATTCCCAAGACAAAAGAACAATGGCGAGGAAATTGTTGATAGAATTATTGAGCGTCTACGTATGTCACCGTGATAGATACCGACGAAATAATTTACTAAGTTTTATCAAATCAAGTTTATGGCCTATCGAAGTCTGGCAAAATAATCATCATTAAGTAATGGAAACTTATTGACTAGTTTATTGTTGATAAAAAATAATCATGGCGTAGTTTTCTTTTTCTGAATTGACTTCATGAGTTTTGGCTAAGCTGAACTTTTAATGTTGCCATGTAATAAAATCTTGGTGAAGTTACAAAAAATGTTTTGCTTTTCGTATTCTATTGACAGCTAATCATTGGATACTAGATATTTTGTGTTTTCCATCGATTTTCCGTGATTTTCTACTTAATCAACTGCCTTTGCTTATGGACTCTTAAGATTTAAACAGTAAAAGAAACATGTCATGACATTTTTCTGTGACTCTGGATTACGATTCTGCCTGATACCTTGGATTTTCTTGTGTGTGCATCGATTTGTTTATCACGCATCATGTATGTCAACTGCAACATAATTATGTGTCAATAAATTGCTTAATTTTTTAGTTGGAAGACGATTATTGGATGTTGCGCTCATACAATCATTGTAGTGGTCTAGGATCGGCCAGACATCACCCAAATATTGTAGCACCCTCAGGTCATTTTTCTTGATGACATTGTGTTTATTAGTCGCAGTATCTACATATATGCAAAGAGCAATCGGTTGTGAAGACGGGCTGCGGTCAAACGTTCTGCGGTCAAACGTTCTGCACCCCGCATATTGTCCTTTGTAAACTAAGCAATGAATGTAAGCAATGCACACAGCGACCAAACCAACCGCAGCAATAGATAGGCAATCTTGAGGAAGAAACTGTAGCTATACCTATATTCCATTTCCACCCTAGCAATTTCCCTGCAGTGGGTACGCTAAGATGTTATTAAACTCTCCACGAGTGAACCAATGTCTCCTATCCACATTCTTCTCTACAGAATATTGCCAGCCCATAAAATATTGTTTTTTTCTGGCAGGTTACTTATACTGTCACTTTATAGACACTACACTAAAGCGTACTCATAAAATATATCTGTAAATGTAAGTTACAGTGTTCACGGCTATTAGTATTCTTGATTCGTCCACTTGTGGTGAGGGCCTATCTGGAGCTGCGGGTATTGATTATTGCGTAAACCGCTATGTTATTGTGTTGCATTTTATGGGAGCGTCACTCGTCTATACCATAAACATGGGAATTTACTTCAAATAATGTATTTTCAATAATTTTACTACTGATACCGTACATGTTGTTGTAAGTAATATTTTAAGCAGGCAAAGGTTGCTACTGGCTGCCTATATGACAGTCTGCATATCTTAAGAGGATTTCATGTTAGATATTTTTTTTTTTTTATTGTACACCACCAAAATACATAACATGAGAAAAAACATCAAACAGTAAAAAATATACAATGGGCGGCCTTATCGCTTTCTGCGATCTCTTCCAGGCAACCATGACTTGACAAATTTTCGTTAGCGATTAACGCATGAAGAATTACTGGGTGGTTGTAGAAAGTACTTAGATGACTAAAACCAGTTAATATATTCGTCAGCGCACTATCGACTGTTTCATGGGCACCTCTAAAATGTCATACTATCTAGCGATGACATGAGTTTATACGAAGATCAGTCTAATTTTTAAAATATGTACGAAAAATATGCGAAATTGTACGCTAAATAAAAAAAAATGTACTACAAAGACTTCGCAGAAAACAATAATCAACGTGTCACCGCCAGAAAGTATTCTTTCTAGCGGGCGCTATAAATATTTCACTAAAGTAGTATTCCACTTTTAGGCTTTGTTATGAGTTTGCTACGAGTTTTTACAATATAGACAAGAAGAAGACGAGCCTATTGACCACTTTGCTAATAGGTTAAGGACAAAAGCCGGTAAGTGTGAGTTTGATACAATGGAAAATAGACTCATCACAATCATGCTAATAATTGGTGTGAGAGAAAAATCTGTCAAGGAGAGATTGTTGAGAGAAGAGGAACCGAATTTAGAAAAAGCGTTAGGAATTTGTCGGGCTTCAGAAGCTGGTAAAAAGCAGCCTGTGGAAACATTAGAAAAGAAAACTAGTGAATGTATGAAAATAGACGCAGTAAAAAGCAACAATACAGGGACAAGACCAAAGGAAATTAACTGTGGAAATTGTGGAAGAAAACACGAGTTAAGAAACTGTCCAGCATATGGAAAAAAATGTAAAATATGTGAAAAATTGAATCGTATAGGTACTTATAAAATTAAGCTAAGAGATGATGCGCAACCTGTAATAAAACCAATAAGAAGAGTACCACAGGCTATAAAAGACAACTTAAAAGAAACATTAGATAACTATGAGAGGAGGAATATAATAGAAAAAGTTGAAGGTCCAACTGCATGGTGCAATAACTTGGTGATTGTGGAAAAACCTGATAAATCACTACGACTTTGCTTAGACCCAAAAGAACTAAATAAAAACATTCTTAGGGAAAAATTATCAAATTCCATCTCCTGAGGAGATATACAATAACCTGTCAGGGAAAGAGGTATTTACTGTTTTAGACATGAAAGATGGATTTTTTCAAATCCTATTAGGTAAGTGATGAAGAAAAACTGTGCACATTTGGTACTCTTTATGGTAGATACAGATTTAAAAGGATGCCATTTGGGATTTCTTCCGCACCGGAGGTTATGCAGAAAATGAACAATAGCATATTCAGTGACATACAAGGGGTAGAACTGTATTATGATGATTTAATAATAGGAGGGAAAATGAAACAAGAAACAGGAATAGCAACTTTATTCAAAAAAATTTAGTCTCCCTGGGGTTCTGAGACAGTTCCGGCACTTTCCATGGAGGAACCTGGAGGAACCTCTTTCCTCCCTATCTTTTTTCTCCTTCTCCTCCTGGAGTCGTAGCAATTGTTCCCTAAACTCCGGGTCCTTCATGCTCTGGGTCAGGGTCCTCATGAATTTGTCACCTCCCTGGGACTCTGTGGAAAGTCTTCTCCTCCCGGAGCTGGGGGGCGGCATCTGAATGGGACTCGGGCCCGATCGAGAGGACTTTTTCTCGGGAGTTGGCCCATCTGCCTTCCTCTTCTTTGCGACGCTTGGGCCGGCTTTGCTTTTGTCCGCCCTCGTTCCTCCCTCCTTTCTTTCCTTGGAAGGGGGAGCCGCTTTCTTTTTTGGTTTCTTTGAAACCATTCCCTTCACATTCCCTAGGAACGGATGGTTCCTCTCAAGTTCCTTAATCTTCTCCCTCTTAAGTTTTGCGTCCTCTTCCAGCTTTGCCAGGTCACGTCAGGCGGACGTCCATTTCGGGCAGCGCCTTGAAGCGGGTTCCGTCAAATCCTTCCATGCTTTCGGGCCCCTTTTCTAAGGATCGGGGGAGAAACTGGAAAAACCAAATAATATAAAGCAACTGCAAAAGTTCCTTGGAATGTGTAATTACCTAAGTAAGTTCATACCTGAATATGCAAAAACTACTGAACCGTTGAGAAGTCTTCTCAAAAAAGATATAGAATGGTTTTGGGATGCAGCTCAGACCGAAGCATTTGAAGAATTAAAAAAGAAGTTGAGTTGCACTCCTACTTTAGCAATTCTGAGTAACAAGGGGACAATAACCTTACAAACAGACAGCTCTAAAAGTGGCATGGGAGCCTGTTTGCTACTGAATGGGAGATCTGCGTCATTTTACTCTAGGTGCTATACTGAATACCAAAATAGGTGGGCTCCTATTGAAAAAGAACTTTTCGCTATAATTATGTGCAGCTATGGAAAAGTATCACCAATTTATTTATGGACGTAGAATTATAGTGGAAACTGATCACAAGCCTTTAGTGGCTATTATGAATAAAGACATAAATAAAATCTCTTCAAGACTACAACGCATGGTTGTCAAACTTCTAAAATATGACTTTGAAATAAAATATGTACCAGGGCCTAAAATGTATATTGCAGACTCTGTCCAGAAACTATATGTCAAGTAATAAAAGGGTAGAGCCGACTCTGCAAGAACTAGTTCATTACTTTGAAACTGAGTTGTTAATTTCAGACCTTATGATGCAACATCTGCAGTCTCATACCAATAATGACCCTAACTTACAACAAATTGTACATACAGGCCATTCAGGAATAGTAAAATGTAAGAAAAGAGCCAGAAAAGCTTTATTTTGGCCAGGAATGTCACAAGACATAGAGAGGTTCGTTTTATTGTGTCAGACATGTGAAAAATACAGACCATCAAATTCAAAACAGCCTCTCATGTCTCATGATATTCCTGAATTACCCTTTGTAAAGGTAGTATAGAGGTATGAGGAACAGGGTGTAAAGTTCACTCATACTCTATAGAAAAGGGAGGATCCTCCGACCAGACGGGTGTTGTGTCTGGCGGGCAACTGCCCCTTGATTCGTGTCGGGCCGTTGTATCTATGCTAGTTGCGCGGTAAACTCTGCTTGCGCGATGCAGGATTTGCGTGACGTCAGTATGACGCGTTGTTTACATGTGGCGTTGTAGATACCGCTACATCACTCCCCCCCGGAGACCGGAGGTCGATAGTGGGCTGAGTCTTGTATCTTGCGATGCTTGCCAGGCCAGCTGAGGTTCCAGTGAGTCGGAACCGGTTGCCGCATAGTTCACGGTGAGTCGGAACTGTCTGCGAAGAATGTCCCCAGTGAGTCGGGGTGGCGCTGCGTTATGCTCCAGTGCGTCGGATGTCGTACAGCGCCGGGTTGAGGCTGGCTGCTGCGTCGACCAGGAGAGGAATTGAGCTCTTCTTGTTGACCGGCCGAAAGTGCAGTGTGCTGTGCCGAGGTTGCTGATGAGGCTGAGGGTGATGACCAGGTATGCGCGGTCGCTGCATGCTGGTGGTCAGGATACCCGTTGAAGCCGTGGGAGCTGGCTGGCTGGGTGACTCGCCGCTAACGCTTGCGGGAGTGATGATGATGACGTCACGCTGAAGTATTTGCACGAAGGCTGCGCTGACGTTCATGGTCGGGGTCACCAGTATAGAGGTATGAGGAACAGGGTGTAAAGTTCACTCAACCTCCATAGAAAAGGGAGGATCCTCCGACCAGACGGGTGTTGTGTCTGGCGGGCAACTGCCCCAAGATTCGTGTCGGGCCGTTGTATCTATGCTAGTTGCGCGGTAAACTCTGCTTGCGCGATGCAGGATTTGCGTGACGTCAGTATGACGCGTTGTTTACATGTGGCGTTGTAGATACCGCTACATCACTCCCCCCCGGAGTATAGAGGTATGAGGAACAGGGTGTAAAGTTCACTCAACCTCCATAGAAAAGGGAGGATCCTCCGACCAGACAGGTGTTGTGTCTGGCGGGCAACTGCCCGTTGATTCATGTCGGGCCGTTGTATCTATGCTAGTTGCGCGGTAAACTCTGCTTGCGCGATGCAGGATTTGCGTGACGTCAGTATGACGCGTTGTTTTGCATGTGGCGTTGTAGATACCGCTACATCACTCCCCCCCGGAGACCGGAGGTCGATAGTGGGCTGAGTCTTGTATCTTGCGATGCTTGCCAGGCCAGCTGAGGTTCCAGTGAGTCGGAACCGGTTGCCGCATAGTTCACGGTGAGTCGGAACTGTCTGCGAAGATGTCCCCAGTGAGTCGGGGTGGCGCTGCGTTATGCTCCAGTGCGTCGGATGTAGTACAGCGCCGAGTTGAGGCTGGCTGCTGCGTCGACCAGGAGAGGAATTGAGCTCTTCTTATTGACCGGCCGAAAGTGCAGTGTGCTGTGCCGAGGTTGCTGATGAGGCTGAGGGTGATGACCAGGTATGCGCGGTCGCTGCATGCTGGTGGTCAGGATACCCGTTGAAGCCGTGGGAGCTGGCTGGCTGGGTGACTCGCCGCTAACGCTTGCGGGAGTGATGATGATGACGTCACGCTGAAGTATTTGCACGAAGGCTGCGCTGACGTTCATGTTCGGGGTCACCAGTATAGAGGTATGAGGAACAGGGTGTAAAGTTCACTCAACCTCCATAGAAAAGGGAGGATCCTCCGACCAGACGGGTGTTGTGTCTGGCGGGCAACTGCCCGTTGACTCATGTCGGGCCGTTGTATCTATGCTAGTTGCGCGGTAAACTCTGCTTGCGCGATGCAGGATTTGCGTGACGTCAGTATGACGCGTTGTTTTGCATGTGGCGTTGTAGATACCGCTACAGTAGGAATGGATATATGTAATTTTGGGAAAAAGGACTATTTATTAGTGATTGATTACTATTCAAAATGGATAGAAGTACAAAAGTTGAATGATAAAACTGCAGACAGTGTATTAAAAGAAATAAAATTCATATTTGCTACACATTCCAAAATACATAGTGATAACATGCCTTTTAATAGTTATGTGTTCAGACAGTATGCTAACTCATTGGATATAAAATTGATACATTCAAGCCCAAACTATGCACAGTCGAATGGAATGGCAGAAAAGGCAGTAGGTATTATTAAAAACATCATGCGCAAATACAGAGACAGTAATACTGATTTTAGTATGTTACATTATAGAACAACACCTGTTGCAGGCTTAGAGTGCAGCCCGTCAGAATTATTGATGTCTAGATTGTTGAGAACAAACTTGCCTTGTGATCAAAAAAGTACTTCAGCCTAATGTACCTTCCGATGTCAAGGGAAAAATGTTGAGTAACAGAGAGAAATCTAGGAATAACTATAATAAAACAGCTAAAGTCAAAAAATCCTTTCAAACGGGAATGTGTTAATACAAAATTTTCCTGACAAAACTTGGCATAGGTACTGGGAAAGTTATAAGTAATTAAGGGCCTAGATCATAGCCCTGTTAAAAATTGATTCAAAGTAAAAATAAGTTTATTCTGAAGCCGCAGGCTCAGTTGGACTATGGAGACACATATGAAAATCAATCCAGAAACCCCTCGGCAAGCAGTAGAGGTGGAACACAAGATAGTTCTAATAATTTTAGTAGCACAGGGGAAGTCAATCAAGCAGCAAATAATGATGATAATGATAGGGTGACCACCACTACTACTCGCTCAGGAAGATTAATTAGGACTCCGGTTTATTTACAAGATTATATCAGTTGAATTACATTACTAGAATAATTAAGTGCCTGTCATATATGTATCTAATAATGATGAAAGGGGGGGGGATGTTGGATATTAAGTGGATGTAGCGTGGCAACACCAGATTATAAAATAAAAGATGGACGATTGGAAAGGGTTTCAATTTCATTACAAAACAAATAGGGCACTTTTGATCGTCAAAATTTACAATAAAATAGAATTGGTTTTGTCGCCCCTTCCAAAAGGTAGTTTTCGTATGGAGAAGAATGGGCAAGAAACTCCACCGTTACTCTTTTAAAATATTTTTCACACCACCTGCTCGCTAACGTCAAAGTATATGTACTGCAAACCAAACCTAAGGCAAGTCATTTAAACCCTAGGCTCTAGCCAGGCATTAATATCATACTGAATTTCATTATGATCCGCTGGTCATTAATGTGATTTGAATTTGAAACGTCAACTGAGAAAATCGTATGGAAACATTAACCAAAAAAAAAAAATATTTACAAGTCGACCATAGAGTTCTCACTTCATAGGTTTTAATCGCCGTCGACGATCAAAATGATCGATTGCTGTGGCGCGTGTACGTTTAGCGCGTTAGAATGTTGGATTTGGGCTGACACTTACATACCTATTGGTTTTGATGAAAATTCATGAAATTAGATTTTAAAAAATAAAAAATAAACCCGACTGGCAGTAGGTAGGTATATTATTTAAGTTCAGTCTCAGATTTGATGCCACCAACTCCATCGGTCTACTGGAAAAGTATGTAAGCTTGTTTTGAATCTCAGTTGCAGTCGGGTTTTGTTTTCTCATTTAATTTTTATTTTAATCTTTCTAGTGTGTTATATTGTTGGAATCGTCTCCTCAAGCCTGTTATTAGATACCTCACATAGTAATGGTACTATATTTTTTTCAAGACCGTACTTATTGTCGTGTAAAATCCTCCATTTTGATTTTATAAAAATAAAACCTAGCCAATAATCAGCACATAACTAGGTATTCCCCGGTCATTTAACAGTTAATAAACTATTAATTCGATGACCGAATTGGTTTTTATTACTTCGCAGACTCGCAGTAGGTGCGAAAAGTAGAGTATTCTCCTCGGGGATAAAGGTATCTTCGTCTTGGGCGAGCTAGAATCCAAAAAAAAAATAACAAATAAGTCAATGTGTGAGGTAAAGTTATTACCTATATAAAGAAAATGTCAAAAAAACACAATTTTACGATTAAATTAGCAACCAGTTTGACTTTGTCTAAACTCTTTGATTGTCCTATGGAGCAGGACCACCATATTTAAAAACCTTCTTATCTTGGATATAATACTCTAATTTGTAATATGCTTGTTTACAGAGTGTACTTATAATATGATTTTTAAATTTTCTTTCATCTAAATGCAATTTGTTACAAGGTATTTTGTTGTAGCACAACACAGTACCCCATAAAATACGTATGTACCTACTTTAAATAATCTGAAAAATGGTTGATCTAATTTATCTTTATTTTTAGTATTAAAATTATGCCTATCGGTTATTATATAATATTAAAAAGATTTAGATTTTTCTTAAATAAATCCATTTATTTCCATATATTAATTGGCAAGGTACCATCATAATATTAATCCTTTTCAATAGTACCCTAAGAGATTCGCGGCGACGTAGTTTATAAATGGCTATGAATGTTCTCGTTTACAAAATAAAGATTGATTCAATGTCAGCAGCCCGGCGCGGCCCCATAGTGAAATGCCATACGACATGATGACCAATTCTCGTCTAGCGTGATTTCTAGGAAAACTGATGAATAAATTCTATATATTATTATGATGTCTCATTCGATACTAACATTAGGTAATTTAAATCGAATGCATTTGTTTTTTTTATCATTTAGTACCAAATTATTAATGTATATTAAAAAGAGGAATGGACACAATATCGAACCTTGAGGAACGTCTATTGCCATTTCAGACCCTATTAAGTTTAAGGAGTTTACTTTGTTTTCTATCTTTTAGGTATGATCTTGGTGAATAAAGAGCTATATTTCTAATTCCATAGTGCTCTAGTTTCAGCAGAAATGTCTCATGGTTTACGCAATCAAACGGTAATGGGAATATTAGCAAAAAGTTTTCAAATACCTGATGAGCTATTTCTACATCTGAGTTGATGGGACCATGTGCAGACTCTAAATTAAATTCAGTATTATGCTGTTTATTCCTGTTTAATTATTTATTATTTGCCGGGTAGTTTTTATTTTATAATCATCTGATTGTATTTTATTGCTAATGTAAAGAGCTTTAGCTTTTTTGCACACACTTTTAAAAGACTTGTTATCAATATGTTGCAACATACTGATGAATGCAGTTAATCATAATAATGAATTTTAGAGTATTATATTTCATGATGCGATTCTTTTTAACATCGCTGCAATATGTGTACGCTAGTAAGCGCACGACGAAAGCGACACGAAGATCTCGTGGCTTATTCCAGGAATCCCAGGTAAGTTCAATGTTTTGCTTTCGATCTTTGGCCATCACCTCGGGTTTATTCGTAGGGTGCCTAATACTTTTGGCCAAGGCTCTGTTATATTTAAATAGCTAAAAATGACCATAAATGGAGGAAAACCTATCATTTGCAATGACAAAAAACAAACTCCAATTAGTCAGTCAGTTTAGGTTAGTCAGTTGCTTCAACAGACAGACCAATAATAGACATTGGTCTATTGGAGCGACTTAAAGAAAGACGAAGAAAGCTAAAAAAGCATTTTGAGTCTAAAATCAGTGATTTATTTATTTATGTGTAAGGGAAAAAAAACAGTAGTAGGTATATTAAAAATAAATGGAAATAACTTATCAAATATACTTCTATATTTTCTACCGATTAGATACAATTGAGATATTTACTAACTGAAAATAAACGTAATTGTAGTCGGAGCAAAATTTATAATATAAACAAAGTAAACTAAACGTAACAAAACAAAACTCTTGTTTGTGATTTGTAGTATCCTACGGGTTCTACACTAAAAATAATAATTTGCTTAAGTATACGGAGTCTACCGCTGATCCCTCAGAATGTTTGTTATATATTACTTTTAAAAGTATTTCGGTTAAGGAATAGTATGTTGATTTCACAAATTTGCTTAATGTTTTCTTCAAAACACATAGCATTGGTTGAAGAGGCAGTCTAATAATATTTTACCATTAAAATGCAACAACAACAGAATATATATAATATATACCTTTCTCTAAGTTACCTGTGTGATCTTCCAGTTTGGCAGAGCTCGTGACAGCGCAGCTGTCACTTTCAAGTGTCATTCATAGCGTCTAAACATTTTGCCGCCAACGTACGGAATTTTTTTCTCTCGTTAATTTTCATAGAAAATTTGTAAAGTTTCAAGTAAAACTATAAAGAAAGTAAATAATAGTGATTGTGGTAAGTGATATTAGTGGTGCGCTGATCGTTAGTCACCAACATGGCGAAATTGAGATCGGAAGCTCAAATTAGATACGTGGTTACCGGTAGGGTTGCCAGGCCTCCGGATAAAGCCGGACAAAGTCAGGCTTTTAAGTTGCGTGTCCGGCCAAATCAGACGGTGTCCGGCCGGACAACAAAAGCCGGACAGGCTTTTGTTAGGCTTATTGAAGGACGCGCGCGCTGCGCGCCCCCACCACTCCACACTCTTCATCACCACCCCAATTTAAGAAGATTTTATGTTGAATGACAAAAAAGACTTGTATTATTTAAAAAAAAATTGACGTGTTATAACTAAGACTAAAACATAAAAAGAAAATGCCTATGGCATTAAGTCCGCCTCTGTACATGTGCTTTAAATATTAAATTAATAAAAAATTACGGATGTCCGGCTTTTTACCAAAATGTCCGGCTAAACTAGCTGGTCTGTCCGGCTAAACTAGCTGGTCTGTCCGGCTTTTTGATTTTAAGACCTGGCAACCCTAGTTACCGGTTACCTTGAGGAACCGTGCTTAGCGACCCTGAGCGCCACTGTTCTCCTAAGCGCAATAGTGGGGAAAAACTCTCTTCATCCTCGGAGGATTGGGGCACCCCATTTCCCACCGCCGAACGACAGGGCAAAGAGATTGAAACGATTTCCCGTAAGTCAGACCTACGCATTTATAACTGAATGAGTAGCCGGTAAGCCAAGTATGACACATTATATTACTAACCTTACTCAAAAATCAACAAATTTCTAATCTGTTTCTTGCTAGTATCTAGGTACTTCAGACAGAAGTGCAGTGTTGTTTTAGGTATATACAACCCTTTCGTATTTAAAGAAAATTACAACTTATGGAAAGGGATTTCAATGTAAAAATATAATAATTAGGTAGTGATTCCTAAAGCAAATACTGAATGTCTTGAGGAGCAAAAATTACTCAAGCAGGTATTACTCTTTTCTTTGACATCCCATCATGAAAAGCAATCCATTATAAGTTAACCTCTTACATGTATGCTCACCTACCCCATGTGTTTCACACACTGAATTAGAAGTAGAGTGAGTACTGATGCCACTAAACAAAACTAAAGACTATTTAGCCCCCGCGGCGTGGCTGGGATCTGTAATGTGGGTCTAGAGCAAAAGGAGCTAGCTGCTAAAGTAGGTCTACAGACACTTGTTAATTGAGCAGCAACCTACCCATTAGGATTGTACCCTACGGTCCCTTTGGGAAGTAGTCTGAACACTCCTATTCAGGAATGTAATTACAATAGTTCATTGCTCCCATGTGGTATGCAGTTGTTACTTACGTTAAAGAGGTTCAACACCTTAAGTCTAATCTGTAATGAGAGGTTTTTTAGAGTATTAAAAAAAACATATTTTCTAAGAAATCATTGGATGGCGTTGAACTGACTACGTTACTAGGTGCCAAAGCCAAAACGAAGTTAACTAATTACTTCGAAGTTAATTAATTAATTACTCTTTTATGTACGTTTCTTTTTACGATCTCAAAATTACATCCAAATGAAATAAATAATCAAAAAATGATGTGACGTTCCGTTCTTTGCACTAACTTACCAAGTTCAGCGCCATCTATCCAGCAACTAGGGAAGAGTTTAAAAAAAAGGATATCTCTCATTAGAACATTAAGATGAATTATTAAAAATTACATAAGTTTTATAACTAATAAGAAATGTTAAATATTTAAACAACGCTATAACTTATTATGCTATACTGTACCTACATTTTTTGCTGTATTTTGTAATAATTAAGGAAATCTTATAGTTATGGTCAGGACCAGGACCATTAGGATCTACTTTGCATTCATCAGAGTGTCCTCTATCATATAGATATTTATTATATTTGCAGTGGAGCAAATATATCCACTACACAATTTAAAGCTGGTTAATATAAAAAAATTGTTATTTTATAAAAATAAAAACATGATAAATGAGGATCATACCAAAAATAACTAGGCCAAGATTCATACTACAGGCAAGATTCAGACTGTCTAAAGGACCATGTAAAAGCTTGGGAATGAAAGACTGCAAACCTGTTACTGTTTCCTGAAAATCATAACAGGAAGTCAAATCTGGAAAAGATTTATATTCAAAACAATTCTATTTTGAGATAAGTATCTTTAGTTAAAATAATTAATGCAAATTTCTATTAAACCAATCATATTAATCTATGCGGATTTCTAAGATTATGATATTATAATCAAATAGCCTATTGTTTATACTGCCGTATTACTAAAAAGTTAAACGGAAGTAATTATGTATTAATGAAGGGTAGCTGTTCATGCTTGTTACACGAACGACTCCGGAGAGTCTTTTAGAACCAAAAAATATGGGAATTGACAGCACACCCATTTGGCTTTTCTTCAGTTCCCTGGACAATTGCAGAATTAGCCAACTAAGTGGCAAAGGTTTTGCAAGCCTGTATTTGCATGTAATAATGTAAACTGCAATATTTTGTTTATTTAGTTTAGATACTTTTTTGCTGGCCCACTAGCAAAAGCTGTCTCTGAGACTTTGGGTCTTAACAAAGCTTGGGTGACAAATGAATTTCCAATCTCAATTCTAAATCTCAATCAGGAGTTAGAATATGTAGGCTTTTTTTGGAACACGGATACCAATCACAAGGCCCTGCCCTGCCTGCAGGCAAGGTAGAAAGGAAGATAATAATATCAATGCTTTTAATAAAGAGATTATGTTCTCTGAGACAAGTTCAAAGCTTATTAACACCCAAATTTTTCTATCCTTATTAGGGAAAGCTTGTATTCAGAGGTGAATGTCATAGTGTAGACTGCATGACATCTAGACAGATTTTAGTCTATTTTGGAAGTCTAAAAAGCATTATTCTTAGCTAAACCACTGCTTACCTCTTGAATAGCAGAGATTTACATACCCTAATACTGTAAGATATCTCAAAAAATTTAAATGTTGAATAAGATAATCATTTATTTGCTCAAACACGAATACAATACATACAAAGTAAATTGTCAGAATGCAAGAGATGTTAAAAGTTGGATAAGTAATAACAGTGCGCCCAAGGTTCGGCTTAAAGACACAAGAGTTTACCTGAAAGCTACCATAATCATTGTTGATTTTGTTCTACAATAACAGGCGTGTCTAAGCTTGCTCAAAAGGTTTTTAAACAAACTGAGATGGAGGAGCCTCCAAGAAGTCAGAAGAAGAGGTCTGTGGAAGCCTTTGGGAGGCTAACTGGTTGATTAGTTCATCAGATAAAATTAAACTGAAAGAGCCACTAGACTTACAGAATGATTACTTCTGTAAAGTAGTAAAAGAGAGGGCTATCTCTCAAGAGTATTTAGAATGATCAGGCTATAATGTTCCCACTGATGGGACGAAGATCTTCTCTCTGTAAAGTGGGATGAGGGTTTATCATAATTACGAGAATTTTTAATTCCCATTGAAACTATTTATGTAAATATGTTTGTGTAAACTGTAAATGAAGAGACTTATACTTCATTTACATGCGAGGTTTAATCTGTTAACCATAGTAATATAAAAGGTCTTAAATAAATTTCAGTTTCAATAGAATTTTTACTTTATTATGTAAGACATTGAGTTTGTTTTCCCACATCTGTATAAAGTTTGAGATTCAAAAATATTTGTACTTTTGATTAATTAAGGAAATGAGTGATCAATTATCCTATAGTAATGAGATTATTATTTTGATTCAGTTTAAATCTCATTGATTTTATACTATCACTAGCTGACCCGGCGAACTTTGTTCCGCCTTTGAGGCAATAAATGAGCAGATTTTTGATTTTTTTAAGTTAGGTAAACGTAAATAAAAACATCTATTAAT
Organism: Luperina nickerlii; assembly: GCA_963855955.1. Lineage (NCBI taxonomy): Eukaryota > Metazoa > Arthropoda > Insecta > Lepidoptera > Noctuidae > Luperina > Luperina nickerlii. The sequence goes on from OY979662.1 coordinate 10,633,558, forward strand.
TCAATGATTCTTTATTGGCCATTTATTTTGTTGCACGGGTTGCACTTTTCAGTGTAGCACCTTGTGACAAACGACATTTTTCGTTTTTTTATCTGGCGCAAAAACAAATAACGCAGAAGGTCTTCCGACCCGTGAACATGCCACATACTTATAATTGACCATGGGAAAAACATGGATGTTCTAGATTGAGACCACAAACTTTCAAGAATTGGCCTTGTGATTTATTTACAGTCATGGCGAATGCAAGACGGATCGGAAATTGAAGTCGTTTAAACTCAAATGGCATGTCGATTGGGATCATCAGGATCCTCGGAATAAGAACTTCCTCACCTTTGAATTTTCCTTTGAGTATTGTGGCGTAAATCAAATTGTTCATCAATTTACTTATCACCAAACGTGTTCCGTTGCATAGTTTTGGCTGATTTAAGTTACGAAGCATGATTACTACGGAGCTAATCTTAAGTCGTAAATTGTGCGGTGGTAAGCCAGGCACATCAAGGAGTTTAAAAATTCAATTGGATAGTTGGTGGCATCATGTTGATTTGTTACACAGTCAATAGATTTGAAAGAATGCAGTGTACCAATGATCTCATTCTGAATAATGTAGTTTAAGTCATCTACATCTTTATTTTTAGCCGCCAAAATTTTGGCCCAATGCGAACGCTAGTATGCAAGCAGTAATCAGTGCTGCAATCGTATCGAAACGCTGCCCGATTCAAATCAGTATTTGATAAATTTCTTCTTGTGCTTCGTAAATTATCTAGTTGTTGATCTCTGAGGTTTCCTCGACGATTCCGCATTGCCAAGCGAGCCGTTTCACGGGCTGCCTCCCTTTGCTCTTGTGAGTGAGAAGCACGAAGTCAAGCCATACTACGCGGCGCTCTTCACGTGCAATATCTTGCTCTTCTTCAGTCCTTTCATTCGCAATGTTTCGAATCACTATTGCATTACGGCTTTTTCGAGAAAGATTTGATCGTCTTGGTCGCGGCATGATGATAATATAGGCACAAAAAATAACATTAGAAACTTTAAAAAAATGAATCAACCTGTCAACATTTTTTTTAAATATGTTCAGCTGACAGTAGCGTTTTGTTATACCACGTCGCCCTTGTTACACTTTAATATTGAAGTGCATTTTTCAGCTTTCATCAGAAGAAGGAGACGATGTGCAATTTTTTTTTTATGTTAACAAATGAACCGCTAGCTAGACTGATATTTTGACTGAGTTGTGTTTTGTTATTCTATGTCAGTTGCGTCTTGTTATACCACGTTTTATATCGCGTCCCACAGCAACGACGGGAACGGGATAAAAAGTATCCTATGTCCTTCTCCTGGTCCTCTCTACCAATTTTCAGCCAAATCGGTTCAGCCGTTCTTGAGTTATAAATAGTGTAACTAACACTACTTTCTTTTACATATAGGTATATAGATTATAGCCTTATGTTCACCCTATATAAGGCAAATACATTTGTTACAATCTATAACATTTTATGGAAGATTTTTTAATTTTTAGAAATAATAGACTGAAAAATCTTAATTTTTGGTTTGAACATTTATTGAATACAGACAGAAATATTCATTAATTTCATTTAATATAGAATTCTAATAGCGTCTACATCCTTCGGGTATTCATTCACCAGCAGATATCAAACAGGTCTTCAACCAATGCTATGTGTTTTGAAGGAAACATAATAGAGCTGTTTTGCATTAAAACAAATCAGTTATTAGTTATGTTATGAAAACATAGCATTGGAGCAATGTGCTTGCTGTTGAGTTTTGAGGACTTCTATGAATGACACTTGAAATTTATTTAATTTATTTAAAGTTTGGTTTTAATAGAGATATTAAGTTGATTAATGAGTAAGTTTCGAATGATGAGTAAGTTTCGAATGTCAATAGGGATGTTTTTGTAAAAGCGTATATAAATATTGACCCTTGAACGAGTGCTATACTTTGTGGGGGCGGGTGCGATGTACAGCAAGATTGTGTTAAAAATTCAAAAGGTTTCCAAATATATATTGTGAGGATATAGTCGCATGTTTGAAACTTTCTCGAAGATAACCCCTTGGAACTAACTTGTAGGTAGCAGTCTTTTTCTGTAAAGCAAAGATCGCACTAATGTCCGTACAGGGTTCCTTTATATACGTACAGAGAAGACCGGCTGCTACATCTATCAGTTATTGTCGGAGTTTTTTTAACTGCTGAACCGCCTTTTTGATCCTTCCTGGCAACTTTTCTATGTGTGTATTCCAAGAATAACTATCGGCTCAACAGGGTTCAATTTTTTCCTTTAAGTTGAATACTAGTACTTAGCTGCCTGAAATTTGGCGTTGGTTTAACGAGCTTAGTAATTTTTTTGTCCAAGAGAAGATTATTTACATTAAACCAATGGAACAACTTTAGAGAGTGCATTGTTTACTTCTTCAAACTTGACTAACTGACGTTTGATTTTAAAAATGAGAAAAGTGTCATTCGCTAATAATACAATCTACTGGCTCTTACGTGATAAGGTGGTAACACATAACATCACGCCTGTATTCTTCGAAGGATTAGGCAGATGTGTACCTATAGATAGTGAGTAAGTAGTGGAGGCCCAGTGGAATGGCCGCGACTTACGACTCATACGAGTGGAGGTAGGATCGAACCCAGACAAGCGCTTTACTTTGTGTAAATTATTTCATCATCAATGCTCTCAAAACTGTAAAGGAAAACATCGTGAGGAAACCGGCATGTCCTAGAATCAAAAACTCGAAGGCATGTGACATTTACCAACACGCACTGGGCTCGCGTGGTGGATTACGGCCTACTTACACACAGAGTAGGCCTGTCTCCTAGCAGTGAGAACATTATAGGCTGATTTATGTATACCTACCTATAGTAAACCCATATTTCACCCGTTATGATTAAGAGTCATGTCATATGGGGATACCCTATTGCCATTAGCCGGGCACGAAATAGACTCGGGCTGCTAATGAGAAATACCTTATAGGAAAACCAACTTGTATGAAAATTATAGATAATATTTAAGTATTTGTTCTACGTTTTCGTCGTAATTAGTCCAGGAAAATAAGAGATTTACTGCGAAAAAAGCTCTTGTAAAGAATTCTCACCGGGATTATCTGTAATTAATCATTAGAAACACTACGTGAAAAGTCCATTGTGATAAATTGTGCGAAATAAAATATATTAACTCTCAAAGGTCCTTAAACTGAGTTTATTTCTAATGCCTGAATAAAGACAATCCCAGTGATAAATCTTCACTAGAATTTATTTCGCATGATTTGCCTTTAATTTAACTTCCTGGACTATAGGTATTTGTTTCCAAAACTAGATGTTCAGAAATATGAATCATCCTACATACCCTAATCAAAATACGTTGACAAGACTATCCACCTCACTTTCTATTACTTTTACACGAAGCAATTTTAATAAAAGCCACATAGCCGACTTTGTGATTCCGCTCTGTCGTATCGTATCTCATCTCGTTGTTTCGTTGAGCAAGTCCGTATTTAGACGATGCTTTTGTCACAGCTAGACAACGTAGTGTTCTAGTCCAAAGTGAGTACTACTTTGGATTAGAACACTTATGGATAAACTTAGCTAAAAATAATATTATCACACTTTTTTGTACGCTTTTTTGTACAAATCTAATCAATTACTTACCATGTATGAAAATTAGTAGATAAGATTAAACGTTAGTAGATTTGATTCAATATTTATTACTTTTATCCGAAATATTCTTTTTAGATAATTAAAAACATTGTTGCAAGAAATAATTATTTTATTTATTAATGAAGTTCTGATACGAAACGCAAACCGTAGTTTCTACCACCTAATCTGTATTTTGCCATAATTTTGCAACAGAAGGTGCTTTAGAAAATCAATTTAATTCAGTTAAAACCTCCAGCTGAGGTAATTTCCATTAATTGTGGGCTTAATTCTTTAGCCAGAGTGAGAGAGAAGTACTGCCTCAACGACTATTAACTAATTAAGCAAACGTATTACACATGTTTTTCTTGACTACCCGTCGTTACTTGGGTAAACTGTGCCATATTGGTACAGTGGGGTAGGTGCATTGGTTTAAGAATGAGTAAGTATATCGTAAAAAATGTGGTTATTTTTTGGAAAAAAATTTAGATAACGCTTCATTATACCTATTAATTTTACCCAAAGGATTTCAATGAGAACCTGTTTACTTAGTGTATTGGGAAATAAAACATAATCAACAAGGGAAATCTATTAAATTATATTACATGTGAAAAGAATATTAACAACATAATACTTACCTAATGAATTACATTTTTGGTAATGTTATTAATATTTGCACACTGGGAAACGTTTATGGTTATTGCGTGTCAAGGTAAAGAGTTCTATTCCCGATAGAAAGAAGAATTAATTTAATATTAACCCTCCTCTTGACCGCCAATAATATACGAAATTCTGTAACTATAACGAGCATATAAGTAATAAGTTCATCATAAAACGCAGAAATAAGTCCAGTAGAAATGTTTGAAGTAACTATTATACATGTCCAGAAAAAAAACCTATAATTTTGACAAGAAAATCATTTAAAACGTTTCGGGTAATTCTAACCTATCAGCTGTCGAGTGAATGGGTACTTTAAGTATTTCTTATCCAGCTTAAGAATCTTTATGGCTGTCTTTTTACTATCGCATGCTTTTATTGCGAAACGTTAAGAATAAATTCGAAACTAATACAAGTCATTGTCCTTACCTTAGCACGATAGTATCCGCAAATTTCACCTTAACACGAAATATTGTGTCACCAATGGAGCAATTTGTCAAACGATGAGTTAGTAAGTAATTAGGGGGCACAAGTCCGAATGGCGTGTGCGTGTATCGCGACGGGCGGCCGGGCGGGCGGCGCGACAATGCCGGATGAAGGGCGGGAACAATCTGGCCGGCCGGCTCCGGCGTGTTGTGTCGACGCAACATACCGCCGACGCTCAGCGGCGCCGCCACGTTGCACGCCTCGTCTCCCTTGTTTTCGACGCGATATCTCAAAACAATTGCAATGTGTTTTGTCTTTTAATAAAGTTTTCTGACGTTACGGCCCGTTCTTCATATAGAATAGTTAATACGTTTTGGAACATACAGCTAAGTTATATTATTAAGCCGTATAGGTTTAGGTTAGGATTCTTTTATCCGCAAATCTATTATCAGGTCTTAGATCTCTATTCGCAAATATATTATACATTATCAGGAGCCTTAGTTTTTTATTTAGTAATTAGTCGTTGAGACTTCTGTGTATAAGTAAAAGATTCATGTTTTTAACACCAATAATGACGAACTTCGATAATAACTTTTATCCCCTACCCTCATGTTCTTTATGAGATGAATTTTCTAAAATTCCTTAACTGAAAATAATCGGGCCAATCAAGCAAGACATTTTGCTTGATAGAAAAAAAATTAATGAACAATCATAAACTTATTAAAATTGATTAATCACTGTTTGTTGTCACAATAAAGTTAAAAAGATCAACTCTTCTCTATCATTCACTTCATAAGAGGAATTAGGATAACATGACTAAGATATTATAAACATGGCACATCACAGATTGGGTCAAGTTGGATAGACATCACATATTTGATCAAGTTGGATAATAAATTCTTTTTTAATAAGAGTTTATTATTTTTATTGAAAGTATTGCTTGTATAACCACAGAATATCTAATAGTATAGGTATAAAACAATCAACCTTTTATTCAATTGAATATTGGCGCTCTTTAAGGTCAGTTGATCAATGTAAACACGCCCTTTGTTGTCAGTCGGAGTTGTCACAGTGTTTCAGGTCGAGACCGGCGAGACTTGTTCTTTTTGTTAGATTTGTGAGCAGAAGCAAGGCACGCTTTTGTCACGCGGAGTAAATTATTTAGTTATTTGGTTAATTTCAAGTTATTGCACGGTTACAACCAAAAGCAAAAGTTAAGACGACTCACTGACCGTTACTAACGCACCAAGTACCCTATGAACTCGGTGATGGAAGTTAATCGTGCTGTGAGTGAATCTCAGTAGCCGTCGTATTGGTTACACTCCTGTTTGTGATGGAAGCAGTGCATGTGCGACCTTCTCCAGGTTTGGGGGCAGTCCCAACTACGTGCCACTTTTATCAGTAAGTACCTACCTAAACTTCCCTTTTATCAAAGATGTTAATAATGTTGTTTTCACATCAAATTCATCAACGATTATTTTGCAGAAAATGAAATTAATCTGCAGGCGCTTTCTGCGCTTACCCATAACGATATCAAAGAGCTGATTCCTCCATTGGGGGCCTAGAACCCTAGCTCTACACAGCTGGAAAATGTGGAAATCGGATTTCACAGCCACTCTAAACAATAATATAAATCTTTCAGGAGGAGACTTGAGTTTCGATACTTGAGTATCGATATTTCTCCAAGTGTAAGTATCTAGGTAGGTACTAACCTTTATTATACAGGAATCAGCTAGACAGGACCTACTACTGGGTCAAATTAACTAGGCACCGTTTCCTAAGGAAGTAGATATGTATGTCAGCTTAGTGTGTAGTGCAGTACAGTAAATCTATAGAAAAATGTATTTGATTAAAGTACAGACGCCAGCACATCAAGCTACCCGAAACTGTCAAATTTTCCCAATGAACTTTGTACCTTATGCTTTAGAGATAAAGTTGATAATCTATGAAAGAAATTTGACAGGTTTGTAGTAGCTTGATGTGCTGGCGTCTGTACTATCTAAGTATTTAACTAACATAAAAAATTTTAACTAGGTATTTCAGGCTACTGCTTACAAATTATCTCATCATAGTGAGGTGTCTATGTAACTTGACCGAGTAGTAATTGGATATACATATGTGCTATGCAGTACATCCATGTGGTTGTCAGCAGTATATACCTATGGTAGGTATTTAGTTTTTGGATAAACCCCTCGTTTGCTTGCGCACACATCTGGACCAGACTAGATTTTCTATTGTTTCCTAACTAACTGCCACTGGCATAGGACGAATTAATGTTATCACGTATTGATGGTTAGTTTTTTACATTTTATGAGATGCCAAGGTTCACTACAAGTTTGGAATTCTTCTGTGGGGAAGACCTGGCCTAGAAACTCCACAGGAATTGCATCTTTTAAAATAAAAGTTGATTACAAAAAAATTTTTGTGTTGATTATTTGTGTAAGTTACTTACATTATATTATATCAATCTATTTCAGGATATTGAAGTTCAAGATCTTAATGCTAAAGAAGAAATAGAAACAACTAATGTGTGCTGTGCCCGCACAACTCAACAATAGCCATCCGTATGCCAGCTAGTTCCACGTTCCTCTGTTCTTAGAGGACCAAGCGGTCTTCTTCCGATCTGAAGATTCTGTCCCGCACAGAGCTTTCAGATCGAAGTGCTGTACGCCGCCGAGATTCTCTGCACTGCCGTGTGTAGGTAAAATGACAGAACAATAAAGTTTCAGTGTGTGAACATAGACGAGGGAAAAGGAGCATGTTAGAATCGTAGCAGGTAGCGTTATTTAGTATCTGCTACCCCCATGGGCAAAAGGAGTGTGATTATGTAAAATCAATAAGAAAAAGATACGCATCATAATGCTTTACATTAAAATTAGATAATGACACTTACTTACAAGTAAGCTGACTGCATGTTGTTGAAGCATTGCTGTCTGGTATGGCTGAAGCTTGCTGGCTTGGTTCTTGCTGTCTGTGTTTCTATTAGAATAAGTACCTACATAATAAAGTAGTTAGGTATACTGTGTATTATAATGATTAATATTATTTATTTACACATAGGTACCACTTGGTAAACTAAGGTCACTTTCTTGGCTGGATGGCGTATCGGTAGAGGCAGCAGATATGTCTCTTGAGCTGGCTGGAAATATAGCTTTTAATATAAATTGTCACTGATCGTCAGCCACAGGGGGAGACATTTGTAATGAAAATTTAATATATTACTTTTAATAGATATAAAACCAAATAGAACATAACACATAGGTACATGCTCAACAAAAGCTTGTGATCTTGCTGAGGTTTGCGGTTTATTAAATGAATCTCCCATTATGGAGACAATTTTAAGTTCCCATTGGGAGAGGAAAGGAGCCGTAGATGGTCCACCTCCTGTGGCAGACGTAGACCGCTGTACAGCTGCTAACGCCTTTTTTGGCAGATGTTTTTTATCTGTCCACACCTAAAGTAAATTAACAATGTAAATGTAATGACGTGTAAAGCAATAAAGCCAGCATTTAATAAATCATTAAACCTTACCTTTTGCCACTGTTTCATGGTTTTAGTGCACCCGCCCATAGCATTCAGCGTGGTGCAAACATCTTTCCTTGAGCCAAACCTCGATGCTCCTCAAGGAAATTGAGGAGAGTATCAATTTGTGCCGTTGTTGGTCCGGACATCGTGACTTGGTCTCACAAATATAATGAATTGTTAAAATTATACAATCGACTACTTGTACAAATCACTTTATAAGTACAGTCGAGACCACTTTCACCATATCTAGCTGAGAGAAAAAATGTTATATTTTTACTTTTCCCGCCGTTTCCATCAAGAGTCATCTATGGTTGCCACAACTCAAAAGCATAAAATGTTTAACTTTTTCTCAATTTTGCAATAATAAAAATCTCAAGAACCCCTTGTTTGTTTACTTGTCATCCTTTGAATTCTATCCATTTCTTTTTATTTTGACAATCGGTAAAGCAATCTGTATGCCAGCAACAAATATATTGTTTTTTCGAGAAATATTACAATGCTCTTAGGTATAAATACCTATTGAACTAAAGAAAAGTTCTATTTTCTTACTATAAAAAATAATTTTACTGTGTAATTCAACAGTTCAATTATATCGAAATGAGTATTAATGACTAATAAAAACATCCCGATAAAACGTTCACCTCTGGCACTACATTTCGTTCGGTCCGACACTCTTTTCGAATATTGACTATGGTCCCGACCAAACTCAGCCAATCCAAACATTTTTCGTAGTAGGACAACAATATTCGGTTCGGTCGTGTGTCGGATCGTTCCGATCATTCGAATGTGTCACTTCGGAGTAGACACCCAGTTCAAACATTTGTAATCGCAAATCGCTAGTGTAGCGTGAGGTCCCCGAAATGTGAAATGCCATTCTTTGGGGGTAGGCTACGCGGGTTTATTTTTAGTTAGCATAATATTGCGAATATTGTGCAATACCTACTTGAGATCATGGCAAATATGAGTTACGGGAAAGCCAGTGTTTTAAAAGCGGAGCTAACAAAACGAGGTGCAAAATTAAGCGGGTTGAAAGAACAGCTGATTCAGAGGTTAGTTTGTGTACTGTGTGCAAACACATTTTTTGTTTGTTTAAATACGATTTTAATGTAAAATTTGTTTTCACGCCCGTATCTAATAACAAACTTTCAGGACCTTACTCGGCAGTGGCGCCAACTGGTGAGCACAAAAACGGTAGCCCTCATTTTGGACGAGCGGATTGTGGCGCGAGAGGTCGAAATAGGTTTGCGTTATTACAGTGTAATTGGTTAATTACTATAAGTATCAGCCTTACCCTTGCATTCAATCTTATCATTATTCGCACATGTCACGTTACTCATACCAACATTCATAATCAAATCTTTAAACCAATGTTTCTGGAAAGACATATGTGAAGATGCCCCGCTGTCGATGTACCACTCCGTCGGATTGAAGGAGTCCCCGGCACTGAATGAAGACAGGTTTACGATCGCGACGTCAGATCGAACCCGCTTTCCTTCCTTCAGGACAGTCCGGCTTCTTATATCCACTTTTTCCACATTTAAAGCGTTTAATTTTGGTTTCTTTGTTCCCATTCCGCTTCTTACTCTTACAGCCAATGCCGAGTCCGCTGAAGACAATGTACTACAACCTTGACATGAATCCTCCTGTAGGTAGTAACTTCTGCTGTACGTTCTCTGAAGTCAACTTCATCCCAGAGTGTTCCAGCGCCATTCGCATAGGCCTGTACTCTTCAGGTAGTCCTCTCAGTAACACGACAGCTACAAGATCATCGTCAAATCCGCTGGCAATATCTTTCAACTTTTGAGAAAGAGACATAACTGCAGCAACATATTCATGCATCGACGAGTGTCTCTCTAGCTTCTCATCCAACAACGCGTTCATGAGGGTGATCCTGCGATTTACGCCTTTGTCCTCAAACGCTTTCGCTAAGCTATCCCAAGCAATTTTAGTATTATTTGAATCTTGTACATACGCATAAAGTGTAGGTTCCACATGTAGACAAATCAAAGCTATTGCGTCTTGGTCCTTCTCGATGGCGGTGGAGTCTTTGGAATCCGAGTACGTTGACGTTTACGTGAACAACTTTTCTCGTATGAGAATCATTTTTGTTGCGAATTTCCACGTAGAGTAGTCATCTAGGCCGCAGAGGTTCTTGATGCAAAATTTAGTGACTGGGCCCATAACCTTTTGATGAAATATAGGTACTAGATGACTATGATATGGAAGCAAAAACGTTGTTTGCACAGATACATTTTTTATTGCGTATCATTAAGTGTATGACACAAGTCATTATCAAAAACACATGTTCTAATATCAATTTGAAAATGCTGTCTTAACTAAAAAGTTTTCACACGTACTCACTGTCTGTGCCATATCTCTCAAGTCTCACTGAGCACACTCGTATTTTTCTCAAAATGTTTAGCCCCAGATGGAAAAACCAATCCGACTGGATTGTGGCAAGAAGAAATTTAATTCTGACTGCATTTATTATCCCCAATTCGAAATCGGACTTTATTTGTTGTGGGTACAAATCGATATTAAATTAATATAACATTCTTTCTTTTTTGCGAAGAAAAGCGTAGATCAAGATTCGTCTACAATGTCCAGTGCCAACAGTGTCATGAACCGAATAGATTTGTGTAAATTGGCGAGTCGCTCAACTTTCGCAGCAGTTTCATTTCAGTTGCAAATAGCAACAAAGAAATCGGTTCCATTTATTTCTGTATATTTCTTTGGAATATTAATAACTTCGCTTAAAATACTTTATCTCTATGGGACACCAATATGGGATAAATATCTTTCGAGTGCATCAGGAAGCCTCTCAAGGTTCTGCGCTATTTGCTGGTTTGCACGAGCAGTATTCAAATCAGCTGCAGTACGATGCAGCTCCACCTGAGACAAAACTCTCAGAAGCTCATCTAGTGGAGCCAGAGGGCGACCTAAAATACGTAATATCAGTTTTAATTTAATCGTTTTCAATAGTTAGGATAACTTAACCGCAATATGAATAGCTGTAGGGTTACAAAGTTCCAATTACTGCGGTATCTTGTCTGCAGAGTTCGACGAGACAGAGACACTGTTGTAGCATCGACCGGGGTATGTTAATTACCACTCTCAGGCCTTCTTTCACTCCGGCCCAGATTCACAGTCTTTCGGTATGATCATTTAAAATGGGTGCACTGTCTCCAGAGCCTTTTAGAAAGGTATTGCCCTCCCTGTCTCTTACCTTGCCTAAAGTCAATGATTGGTGCTCTTCTAGAAAATCTAGAAGGAGCTCCATTTTCCGAGGCGAAACTTGGTGGACTATAATTGTATTTAAGAAAACGGACGTTTTAGATAATTCACACTTTGGCGCGGATATGCGAATTCAATTTGTGCTTAAAGGGTAGAGTCTAACGGCGCGGGCGGCCCGTTAGACTCTATCATATTGTGCTGTAAAATATTATTTTGTCACATGATATCCAATTAGTCTCGCCTCGCCTTTAGTATGCCTACCGAAGTCCGGGACCCTATGGGCCCGATATATGCGAAAAGCAAAATAAAATAATTACAATCAGAGGACGAGTTTTTTTTAGAAATTATACATAGTTATCATGCAATCTCTTATTATATCTCTCTCTTATTTAAGCTCTGTAGCTATTTATCCCAACGATAAATTAAAGTGACGAAACAAAAAACCTCGTACAAAAATCATTCGCCCTGATCAAATGGAGCTGCATGTACCTACGTGGTGTTTGTAAGACCTTATTAGTACATAGACGAAACATGATGCTGACAAACTCAAGCACGCAGTCCAGCTCTCTACATCCGGACTTACCGCCGACGAACGAAAGCGAATTTTCAAGTAACCTTTGACGAATTTTGCCCGCAATGAAAGCGTCACGCACATATTTATTCAACAGTTACAGATTTGAAAGAGCCCTCAAATGCGTTGTTATGTGTGTATATGGTGGACCACGAATCGAGGTCGAAATAAAATTTTTAGAGGCCTGTCTCCAAGGGCTTTCCGGAAAAGCGACATGTATGTTCAGCGATTCTTTATAGTTTAGGAGTTAGAGGGCTTATTTAAAAAAAATTGGGAAATTCACACTAGACTTCAGACTTTTTATTAATTAAAGACACCAATAAAGACCATTTTATTTTCTCATTTTGTGCATCATAAAATAACTTTTTGCTTTCGAATGTGTTTCTCACCAATTTATTCATGTGACTGGGATCAAGAAATGTCACAACACTTTCATGAATAACGGGATGAGGAATATCTGTTTTTAAATTATCCGGATCACTGAATTTACAAATATTTCTGCAGTATTTAAATTTGAAGGAGCACCATAGAAATTCATACCTACTGACTATTTTTACGCCTACTTTGTGGCATAAGCATAAACATTGCTTAATTAATGGTAACCTTGAATTTAGCTTTAATACTATTTATGAAAAAATATCCTACTGGAATTTTCTACTTTAAATCCAGTGGTGCTACCAAGAACAAGAGCTTAAAGGCTCCTGCAAACAGGCGCGACACGCGATAAAGTCGCGCGCGACACAAAGGCACCGCAAGTCGCGCAAAGAGCGGTACCTTTGTGTCGCACGCGATTCGCGTCGCGCGTCACGCCTGTTTCATGTCGCGCGTCGCGCCTTTTTGCAGGAGCCTTGAGAAGCTACACACATCAAAAGTGTCTAGGGATCAACATATATTTTTGCAATAACTTTTCTCCTGATTGATATTAATTAAAATTTTCTTTAAGGATTCATCAAATAAAGTGTTTTCGTTTGTCACAGTAACGATAAACCAAGTCACCTTTGCATTAATAAAGAAATTTGCCATTTTCCTAATAAAGGGATTTTTGACATTTGAACCACTAACATTAAAGTTCGAAAAAAAGACTGAAATAACAGTTTTCTTTAAAATTTTATTGGGTAACTTAAACAATTAATAATCCGTGTTTCTACCGCGAACACTAACAACACAAGAACATCGGTTTGGCATACTCAAAATGAGTTCATCCAAATCACGCTGTGGAATGGCCGCCCATGTTCGTTGCAACAACAAAAAAAGGTCTTCTTGCGACTGGATACCCTCCATATTCGGCAGAGCTCTTCTCTGTAGCATATCCCATGCATGCTCAATCGGGTTCAAGTCTGGCGACTGAGCAGGCCAGAGCAGGACATTGATGTTAGCTGCGGCGAGAGTCTGTCTTACAACTCTTGCGGTGTGCGGTCGTGCATTATCATGCATTAACTGAAATAAGGGACCGATTTGCACTTGTAGAGGAACGATGACGTCAGATGCAATCGTCTCAGCATAAATTTGAGCGTTGAGGTTGCCTCTGATCCAAATCAACTCAGTTCTTCCGCCGATCCAAATACCCGCCCATACCATGATGGTTCCACCACTATAAGGATGGACTTCCTGGCAGGATTTTAATCGCTGTTGGCGTCCAGGGGTTCTCCAGTGTCGTATACGTCTTGTATCCGGTCTCATACCAAAACGAGACTCATCAGAAAAGCACACGAAACGCCATTGTTCTTCTGCCCAATTTCTGTGTTCAAGAGCCCATTGATATCGAATCCTACGATTGTGCATTGCTATAGGTGGTACCCGTAGCGGTCTTCGGGAATGAAGGTTCACTTCATGCAAGCGGTTTCTGACTGTTTGGTCGCTAATTATGTTCCCTGAAGAGTGATGAAGCCTCACGGCTAACATCATGGCGGTTATTGTTGGAGCTCTTCGAGTTAAGATTTGAATGTATCGGTCTTGTCTCCGTGTGGTGCAGCGATACCGTCCTCCATGGCGCTCAGCCACGGTACCAGTGCTTCGGTAACATGTCCAAAGTCGACTGATAACACTCTGACTTGTATTCAGAGCTAAAGCCACAGTACGTTGCCGGGAACCAGCTTCTATCATTCCCACGGCTCTGAGCATTTCTTCCCTGCTTAAATGACGTCGCCGCTCCATAATAACGTTGGTTTTAATCAGTAGTAGGGAAACAGTAGCACTAATAATGTCTTCAATGCGTTGTATGTTTTTATAGGGAAAATATTGACAGCTGATTTTCATCTTTTACTCGAATTTGATTAACAGTTCCTGTTTCAAATTATGAAATGCACCAAAAAGGATCCATATAAATTTATAAAATCATAAATTTATTACAAAGCCACATCTCAATCTCAAGAAATCCGCATAAAAATGCTTGATCCCTAGACACTTTTGATGTGTGTATTTCGTCTCCTATGTCACCAAAACCTAAATTGAAGAAACCTTCATTCGTTTTGGTGTTCCATATTTTTGACGTCTAATAGAAATCTCATCGAAAACTAAGGAACAAATTAATTCCTTACCCGGTTTAATTTTTTTAAAGCGCGAAACCACTCATTAGTAAAACCAGGCTGTGCATCTATACTAACATACCATCTGCGTAATGTTATTACATGTAAAAAAACGATTTAGGCGTAGAATGCCCACTAATGGACTAATTCTCAAAATGGCTAATTCTATAAATGACTAATTCTCCAAATGCCTAATTCTTTAAATGACTAATTCACAAAACGGCCACTTCTATAAATACCTAATTCTCAAAAGGACAATTATTGAAAAAAATATAGAAAGAGAATTTCATCGTAATAATATATTTTATAGACAATTTTCAAATTAATCAACAACAAAAGCATAACATAACACAAAACAAAATAAAAAAAACAACTTACATAATAATTATCGAACGAGATGGCAACATACATAGGTATACATACGTTAAACAAATTCGCCTAGGTCTTGTGTTACATTATAATAAGAGACGGTACAATAATCTGCGGCCACTATCACCAATCCACCTGGCATTACGTTACTTGTAAATGAAACTTAAAACGTACTTATTTAAAGTAAAAGCTAACTATTCTGTGCTTATGGAGAATGCGCTAAGGTAGCCCGCGAAATCAATTGTTTTCACCAAGTATATATTGATTCGCGACCGTAACAAATAATATTTACATGACTAAAACTTTGAATTTAGGGAGTTGTATTGACTTGATGATTTTAATGATTAATTATTATTCCGTTATTTATTTGCAGTCGCGAATCATATTTTATCAACCTAATACTGACCTGCAAATTGCAAAAAACGTTAGAAAATTTTAATTTCTCGGGGACCCCGGTGCTTTCGCCTTAAACTAGCTGGTAGAAGGTCATTTTCGTCAAAAATGTAGTAACGGTTATTTCACCACTTTTTAGTTTGGGTCAACATTTTTTTAATATTTTTATCAAAGTTTGTGTCTTTGTTACGTCTTGGTTTTTTGGTTCTGAACTAAACTGTTTTTAATTTTGGAATCAAAATGATAAGCTTCCTTTTGAACTTTCTGTATAAAAAATAATAAATTCGGGTATTTTGGAATTTTGACGTTTAGCCGATGAAGCCAGCCCTCCATTGCATTAGTCGTACGTTGGCGTTGTTCACCGCAAGAATTGAAGGGTTCATTTTTGGGTACCACTGTTTAGCGTAGTAATTAGCAAATCTTTCAAACAATGGCGAAGACGCGTTTTCAATCATTTCTGCAAATTTTTGCCACCCGTCTGCGATGTACTGTGCAGGTAGGAGTGGTAGTATCGCAATTTTTCTAATAAACCCTTCTTGCTTCACTTTTTTCAGTCAGTTTTAAATCTTTCGCCTTCTTCCAGATGGCTTTTTGATAATGGAAATAACAACCACTTATTCCCGCATCAGGGTACACGCTTCTTACTGCGTTCATTATCGTTTACTCACACTAGCTCATAATCACACTTGAAGTAACTTAAGTTAATTCCCAATAGACTTTTCATTAAATTGAAAAGTCGTATATAGGTTTCTTGATTTTTATCAGGGAGCAACGCATATACGAGAGGTACAATATCTGTACTTTTCGAGTTAGAAAATAAATCCAGGTGGAGAGTAAAAAGTTGGTAAAAAGGCTTGGGTACACATTTAAAAGTAACGTCAGCAAAAAAACCAGTATGTGGCGATCCTCGTAAAGTTTTTCTTGATATTTTTGATGCAAATATCAATATTTTATCAGTGTCTCCATCGTCCGCTACTAAAAAATTTTTGCGTAAGGCGTCTGGTATGAATAGGTAGGTACTGACTCCAACTTTTTAAAAATCAGTCGATCAGCATGCAAAAAATTCTTTCTTGCGCGATATAAACAATCTTTTTTATCACGGAATGTCGAAAGTAATGTTTTGGACGATCCCTGACTGGACGTGCTCCGTTCGTTAGTACGAAAGGCCAAATTATCGAATCGATCTTCAAATAATTGTTGAATGGGTGCTAAATTTGTACATATCGATTGTTTGAGCTTACTCCTTTCGAAATATATAGGTATCATTTTTCGAATAATCAGCCTGACAAGTATGTTGCGACTGTCTCAAAATAAGATTTCGATTTTCATTCAAAGTCACCGATGCGCTACACTTACTTTTATTTGCACATCGCCACAAACTACTTTTGTTTTTGTTCATTTTTTTTGTGTTGTTTTATCCATATCCACTGTGCAAAAAGGTGTCGTTGCCTTTTTAATTTTTCAATATAATTATTTCCTCCTCCATCTTACTGAATTCAAACAAGCACAACGAAATTTCATAAGCTGACAAAGGTACATGACACTCACAGAAAACTATACTCCTAATGACACTAGTGCAAAAAAAAAACTTTTCAGCCTGGTCAAAAGAGTTTTTATTTGACTGCGGCAGAGCAAAACCTTAGTATCATAAACTTATTAGTTTTGCTACTGTTCGCGAGTTATATACAATTTGTATTTGTACTTATACTTATAGGTCAACGAACAAATATAAGCACTAAACGGGCTAAGCATCGCCTTAACTTCAGCTCTTCAGGAACTCCATACTGTAACCCAGCTCGGTGTCAGCAAGTAAACCAGTTTACATCAGGGTGTCGCCATGTTCACACAGTCGAAAACGAGGCGACGGATGGCCGCAAGCGCGGCGTCATCCAGCAGTAAGCGGCATGAGGAAGTGGTGCCTCCCATGTGCTGAGCCGATCCGATTACGAGCTTACAATGAGTTGACGCCTGGTTGACGATGAGCCGATGAGGTGGAGTGATGCCGATAAGGTGCAGTGGTAATATGTGTGCGATGACCTTTAGGTATAAGTACAGACACCTTAATATTGTAAATAACTAAAAAGAACCTTGAAAAATAGCAAAACTTTTGTAGTTTATTACAACGTTTGAAAAATAACGTAATCACCATCCCCTTACTTCGATATAAGCGTCTAATATGCTCCTTTATTCACGGTTATTTTACATTTATTATGTAAGTTGTTTTTTATTTTGTTTAGGTATAACCTTTACGTATCAAATGTGTGACAGTTGTGTTATGTGTTATGTTATGCTTTTGTTGTTGATTAATTTGGAAATTGTTTATAAAATATATTATCATGATGAAATTCTCTTTCTATATTTTTTTTCAATAATTGTCCGTTTGAGAATTAGGTATTTATAGAACTGACCGTTTTGCGAATTAGTCATTTATAGAATTAGGCATTTTGAGAATTTGTCATTTATAGAATTAGCTATTTTGAGAATTAGTCCATTAGAGACTCAGTTGCCATTTTGAGAAGTGGGCATTCTGCGCCTAAATCAGAAAAACTTTATCGAAACATTTTCTGGCATAATTGAACGCGGTAGGAGAGTAAGAATGAAGAGTTCAAGCGAATTTACTAAGAGACGGAAAAAATTTACGACGGGATAATCTTGCCTTTCTATTGAGTCTATCAAAGAGGGCTTGTGTTTCTGCTGTAGCTCTAAGAGAGTTTGCCACGTTTTTTTGGATGTCAAACTTTCGTTTTAGATATCTTTTTTGCTGGCCTAGTTTTTTAATTTTAGCCTGATGGTGCAGTTTTAATGTTTGTAACTTTTCAACTTGTGCCTTCAATGCAATTTTTCTCGGATTGTCAAAGATGATAGACTCAGAGTCTGAAATGTCAACATTAACTGGTGTAGTAAGTCTAGAAGCTCCGAGGTTTATTTCAATATCCTGAAATTATAAAAAAACGTCTAATCGTGGCCAGTGCTCGCGCTAAACTATACTAATTTTGGAACCTTGTATTGGATCGGTATTAAAAGGTTATTGTTTGCCTATTTGTTGTTATCAACATAGAAACTGAAACCCATTCGTTCGCATTTTCTTCAACTACTGGTTGAGTTGCAAGAAATTTGAAAGTTTTTTGGTTGTGAAACATGAATGCTAAAGCGGCCGAAAGCAATATTTCAACATCTGATTTATATTTCGTTCTTGATATAAAAGTATAATAACAGTAGAGATAGAAGCCGCTGATAGACAAACAGACAGATAGCAAAGTCAAGTGAGGACTATAGATATTATGTTCTGTAGAACGACTACGAAAAATCAAGAAACGTGCAACCACTAGAACACTTCACTTCTAGAACAAGCACCGATCCTTTTTTTTTTAAATTGATCGACCAGTCTTTCCGAAGTAGATGTTCCCTCTTTTAAAATGCTTCGAGTATAATTTTGACGAAGCAGATGGAAGCCAATTTTCTTCTCTACGACGCGAAGGTCTATCTGAACAAACCGTAACCACTTTTCACGTTCTACATTATTTACATTCAGAAATAACAGAAATCCATATGAACGGATAGTACTTGTTCATTTATTGACTGTTGAATAAAATGACATGATTATGTTCAGTGATAAATAAGAGTTATTATGATTACGATTTTGTTCGCTATGTCCCGTCTATTGTTAAGTAGGTAAATAATTTAATGTTTTTGTCCACAATGAAAGGTAGACATTCGAGTCATAAAATAATATTTATTCTAACTCATAAACTAAAAGTACGAGTATTATCCAGTAAATTCATATTGAATATGTGGTCAATAAAAAGCTTCTGGCTGGATAAGGGTTAAATAAGCCTAGGCTGCATTACCAACCTTTTAAGCAATTAAACAGAATTCACATGAAATACGGTTTCGTTAAAAAAACCATTTTTTATCACACACCTGCTCTGAAAATACATACTAATTATACCAATTAGAGGGAAGAAACGCCTTTATCCCGCCCTTCAAATCCTTTCATCCCAAGGTATGGAAGTTTGTATGAAAATCCTTCCGACCCAAGGGTGGGAAATATGTATGAAATTCCATTACATACCCGGTTTTTCTTTTTTTTTTAATTTGTCAGCAGTCATACTGCCAAGAGACTTTAACTGTCTACTAATTAAATTTCAAGTAAATTGTTACTGGCCACATACAGTTTTTTTTTACCAGTTACCAACCTCCTTGGTGCATACAGAAAATTAAAAACGAAATTATTTTTGTATATAAAACGCGCGGAATCACGGAAGAAGTGGCTGCATGACCTTATGATCTTAGCCTACTCCAGAAACGGGCGAATAAAAAATGGAAAAGCCCGCGCATTTTCGCAAAAACACATTTATCTTTGTGTTTTTTGTAAAATATGGATACTTCGAGCGACAGTGATGATGTTATCCCTAACTAGTGTTGCCCAAATGCAAGACCAAGACAAGACCTTAGCCAGTCTTGGTCTTGGTCTTGCGTCAATACACCTGGTCTTGGTCTTGGTATTGCACTCTCAGTCTTGGTCTTGGTCTTGGTCTTGCAGCAAGAGTCTCGCAAGTCTTGCGAGACTTTACTACTTAGCCTAGACTACATTCAAATACCTATTAGCCTATTGCTCAGGGTGGCAGGGACATCGACGCGCAACCGCTTACCATGGATTCAGTACATACATGATTCTAGACCCCCTGCGTTGAAAATTTTCGTCGGCTTTTTCTTAACTTTTACGTTTTTTTCTCCAATTTTTTTTACTGTATAAAATCATTATTTTTATCTGACCCAATGAGATTTTTAATAAAAAAAATAGTAAACTCACTTGTTTCACTTAAAACAGCAATGTAAATAAAACTCGAAAGGGCTACCTGATCAGCTGTATTGCTAAAGTTCATTTGCGAGGTCAACACTGTCTTCGTACCTACGCTATTCGCTTTCAAATGCCGCGACAAAGGGACCGCAGCGCCAAGCGGTCTCCTCGTATTATTACCGCACTTGAAAATAAACTTTAAAATTATTACAATAAAGTGCATAAATGCTTGAACCTGACAAAAAATGCGGAAGATTGCGGGAATCCCCGCGCGGCGTCGAGTCGGCCATGAATCCCAATGAATGTAACAGACGCGTCACATGAGGCATTTTAATCATCTACATAATTGAATGACCCATTTACTACTTTTATTTTAGATTCGTTATGAGGGGATAATTATTTTTCTAAAGCTTCATCGATTTAAGGGGAAGCGCTAAGGTAGCCCGAGAAATTAAAATTTTCTTACGTTTTTTGCAATTTGCTGGTCAGTGAATTTCACGGGCTACCATACCGCTTTCGCCTTATGTAAAGAAGATTAAAAAAAAAAACGTGCAGAATTGTATTGATAGTCACGTAATTTTTCGATATTTTTTTATTATCAACATTAATTTTAGTTTTGAATGCAATTCAACAATGTAATTTACTGTTTCTTAAAAAAAATACATCCATTTTCGCAATTAATTTCGTGAGTAGGTAACAAGTTATAACTATGAGTTTGTACACTCTATCATTTTGTTGATCTGTGTTCGGTGCTTGCACTGTAGGTACAATGCGTGCCACAAAAGATGAGACTTGACACACCACGTGGTTTGACATGCGCAGTACACGATTTTAGGTATCTTTAGCGGTATGAGGTCTGAGTGCGGGACGGGAGCGGACGTCATAGGGGCGGCGGAAAGAGCGGGGGAGGCGGGGTCAAGTCTCATCTTTCGTGGCACGCACTGTACGTAATACACTCGACCGACCAACAGTTTATTCGCGGAACGTCATATTTTACCAATCAACCATGAACCTTAATGCTTTAGCGATAAGGTTGAAAATCTGTTAAAGAAATATGGCAGATTGTAGTAGCTCGATGTGCTGGCGTCTGTACCATAACATCGGCTGGCTTAAAAACTGCTACTAGTACTAGAACTACTCGACTCGCTGTTAGTTTTAAATTTTGCTGAATAGAAGAATAATATAAACTTTGAAACATAAATACCTACATAATTTTTACCAACCTACTAACGTTAGATCTGCGCATTAGACTTATACAAGTATAATATAATACTCTAAGCAGATATACCTACCAGGTATCAAATGAACTTTGCTAGAAAGTTATGCTACGTACATTTTTATCACATATGGGAACAAATTTGTAAGTAACACGCTACCTACCTCCTTAATAAATAGTTGAAACATATACATAATAATCAATACAATTAAATACCTTTTAGTGTTATGACGATACGATTTTGATACTGGGGAACGTCTATCAAAATCGGGATTGAAACCAATTACCTACTATAACCGCCTAATCTCAGTTTGACTTCACTGCGAGACGCAAGAGTCTTGCAGGCTTAGTCTTGTTCTTGCTCAAGTCTTGCAGGGTTCAGTCTTGGTCTTGGTCTTGCTACAATAAGTCGGTCTTGGTCTTGGTCTTGCAAAAATGCAAGAACAAGACCAAGACTGCAAGACCAAGACCGATTTTGGGCAACACTATCCCTAACACACCGCCAGAACTATTAGAGACGGCCCAAGAAGTTGTTGATAATCTGTTGCCGTGTCTCAAAATATCAAGATACCCGGACAAGATGTAACATCTTATAATAGCTGCACTTTTAATAATTGTACTTTTAACTAAATATAAACATTTCTATGCATTTATGTCCATAATTTTCCTCGTAGGTGTAATAAAAAGCACTATACATCCCTCAGGATAAAGTACAGTTCCATACCTCAAATGGTTTGCGCCCCTCGCAAGCTCGTGGCGCAAATGCCATAATCTCGGTATGGAACTGTCACTTTCTTCCCTCTGAAGTAATGTACTATTGAAATCCAGACTAAACGCGCCATCTTTTAAAATCACTTATCAAAATAGCGTAATACATTTTTTTTTACAGTACAGTCGGTTAAAATTGGGTTATGTAAATTATTTTAATTAGTTTGGCATAAATGTAATATTATATTTAAAACTGAGGCAGTAGTTATGTTTTAATTTGAAACTGTAATTTACAGAAGGGTTTATTCAAGGTCACATTACAGAAAAATCGAAGAAAAGTAATTTTTAGCAGTAACAGGACTTGAAAAATCATCACAGGGTGTCAGTTTTTCCGATTAATATTTTGATGCTTATAATTTAAAATGTATGTGATCAAGATTATTTTTATATATTTCTGATAACTGTCACGACTTGGCCTATCACCCGAGACTACTTTATCACAATCCTTTTACTTAGTACCTACTTGTAGCATCGTGGCGGGGACACGTGTACGTTTCCAGCTCATGAATGATGAGGTCACGAAACACACTTTTATCTATTCTATAAACATACGCCAACAAACTCGAGGTCTGGCATTTCGAAGGCTATGTCCATTTTCCGAGGAGCTACACTTCGTCGGCGATATACAATGGCCTCCATAACCCGCACGTGCTCAAGTAAATTTTCATAAAGGGCTAAATCTGCCATTATTAGAATATTTCTTCACAAAATCCTCAATATGAATTGTGAGATGTTGCTCTTGACTAACTTCTTATTATTTTGCTATTTGACATTAAATTTCAATAGAGCAATTCTTAATTTTTGGACCATTTTATGAATCTCCATACAAAACTGTTAAACAAATAAATTGCGTGATATAAATTGTACGCAGATATTATGGTCAGCTTGTGATCATTTTACAATTTGTAATATGATTCATAATATTATCGAATATCTTCTTCCTTACGTTAAAAGCGTCCTAAATATTAACGCCATACATATTGGTTACTACAACTAGACGTATACCTTAAAAAAACTGCTTGAAGAGAAATTTCTTCAACGGTTTTTATTTATCTTAGTTTTCAAAACTTGCACTTTGGTCTCGCAACGAAAAATCGGTATTAAATCAGGCCTTTTCTCGTTCATATCGGTCACGACGTCAATTATGAACGTATCTAAATCATCTTCAGTACTGAAAAATACACGCATTGGTCGAGTTTTGTATAGTCGCAACACAGCTATTGCCTTCATCGCCGCTATAATCGGACGACACCAGTCTGATTGCGACTAGGGCTCGGGGCTATAATAACACTGCCCGAGGTAGAGCAAAGTCTTATCACCAGTGATCCGAACTAGCTGGCTTGCTCAATGCTGAGGGAGGGAAGTAGCACAACCAAACCCCCAAAGTTGTAGGTAAGTAGGTATTTGAATATTCACATTCCTCAAAGAGTGTCTCACAACGTCTTACTCTCACACTTGACTGGTGTGTTTAATATAATATTTATTATTTTGCAGTATGTCAGTAACAGAAGTAAAATAAAAAAGATTGTTGGCATAAACGCCGATCGTTACACAACAGGCGGAGGGCCTTTTAGTAGAGGATATCTAACAAACACGGAACTGGGATTTTTATCGATAAAAGGAGAGGGTTTTGGCCAGAATGTCCGTGTAGTTAGTAGCCGTCGACCCTTTGAACGATACGGTAATTATTTGAAATTACATTAAAAACTTGCAAAATTTTTAGAGGTACCTAGTGGTGATTGCGACTGCGGATATGCTCAACATTGAAAATGGGAGCTCTGTCGATGTTGAACCCCTTGTTGAAATCAAGCAGCCCCCAAGTCCTGACCAAACTCTTGCGTCAGCTCTCAGCACCAAGCCCTATCCCGGCTGATGCTACAAGGAACTCGGCAGACAAGATACCGCAGTGAGTGAAAGTTTCTAACCCGACAGCTATTCATATTGTGGTTGAGACTTGTACTGGTCACTATTGAAAACGATTATTACGTATTTTAGGTCGCTCTCTGGCTCCCCTAGATGGGGCTCAGAGAGTTTTGTCTCGGGTGGAACTGCAACGTGCTGCAGCTGAAATGGCTACTGCTCGTGCGACCCAGCAAATAGCGTAGAACCTTGGGAGGCTTGCTGATGCAATCGAACGATATGTATCCCATATTGGTTAGGAATTCCTAGAGGTAACAATAAAGGGCTGCTTTTACCACTGGACAAAAAGTATCTTGAAATAAAGGGCTGCTTTTACCACTGGACAAAAAGTATCTTGAAAAAGGCGAAACTGTTATACATTATGGATAAAGGAATCATTGCGAGAACCAAACTCCGATCCTTCAAGTTAGCAGCCTACTCTATTGCCAATGGCAATCAAAGTCAAAGGGGCTCAGAGAGTTTTGTCTCGGGTGGAGCTGCAACGTGGTGCAGCTGAAATGGCTACTGCTCGTGCGAACCAGAAAATAGCGCAGAACCTTGGGAGGCTTGCTGATGCAGCTGAACGATATGTATCCCATATTTTTGAGGAGTTCCCAGAGATAACAATAAAGGGCTGCTTTTACCACTGGACAAAAATTATCTTGAAAAAAGCGAAACTACGAGAGCATGTTGATCAGTGACTTGTTGAGTTTCCCGCGCATTAACTTTAAATACAATACTGCTCCTGTAAACTGCTGTCTATGAATAGACTTCTGTGAAAGTTTGAGCAACCTGTGTCATTTAGTTTGTATTTGACAGCCATTGAAAGCAGACATCTTAAATTTTGAAAAAAGTGAATTTCGAGTGGTGATTAAGCAGTATTTTTTGCGCAAAAAAACCATCACCGAAATCAAAGAAAGGCTCGACAAATACTATGGGGACTCAGCACCATCAATTTCAAAGGTTCCGTTGTGGTCGTACCAGCACAAGTAAAGCCGAACGCTCAGGTCGCCCAAAAGAGGTCGTCACGCTGGAAATCGTCGATAAAATCCATGGAATGATATTGGATGATCGAAGAATGAAAGTGCGTGAGGTGGTTGTGGCTGTAGGCATTTTGATGGTCATTTCTCGGGGCTCGGCCTCAGAGAATGCACTAATTGAATCTGGCATGCTCATAGATTTGAGAGAGACACCCACAATGAATTTTCCGTCAAGCTTCTTTGACTACGCCTTACATAAACTCAGCTCAAGATCAGAGAGAGTTAGTTCCCCGCGCCTCTGTGCAGCCTCATCCAGGTTCTACCCGCCATAGTAACAATGTCGTCGGCCCATCTCGCTGCTGTCACCCAATGCTTGTTATCTAATACTTACGTATTATGCAGGTTTACTCTGGTATTTTGTTTGGACCATATAGATAGGTAAGACTTAGATTGAAGTATTTATAATTATTTTATTTTATGAAACAATATCTCTCAAAAGTGTGTTTTCAAATTGTATGTTCTTTGTTGTGTCATGGGCTATGAGTGTGCTTATTCTTTTGAAATATACTTAGGGACACATAATCACGAAAGGTTACCGAATTCACCTGATTTGGGAGATGTATCAAATACCTACATACTTCAACTGTACCGAGGCAAGTCCAAAGTATTTTTTATAAGTTTTATACCAACTTGTCACTATTCCATTATTTATACAAGGAATTTATTGCTTTCTCCAGAGAAATAGGCTAAGCATGTAAGTTGCTAGGCAAGAAGGAGGTGCTCAAGATATCAGACCAGTATCATATCAGTACCACGAGGATTGCTCGAAGAAAACGTCACAGCTTATGAGTTGATTTATCAGCATGTTGGTGCAGAACCTGTAAATACCAATGTGCATAGGTATATGGCGCTTATCTGAATATAAAAGAAAACGACCAAGCCTCAACAGACCTTTGAATACGACCCAGAAGTACCTCTGTATCAAAAAGTCCTAAACGCAAATGTAAGACCATTTAGCAAAACGATCTACAATCTAAACGACACTAGCAAAATGTCCAATTAGCAAACCGTCCTAAAAGCAAATGGTTCGAACAGGAATGGTACAGTTATATACCACAATTCCCAGTTATATACCACACCTAATCTTCTCCTCAAGAAATTAAATAATAAAATAAACTGACCAATTTTTTTTTCTTTTGCGTAGTTCAGAAAAATGTACGGAATCTGCTACACGACACGGTAATGTACATATTTGGCATAGTATTGATAAGCGACTACAGCAACAGTTGGTAATAAGCTGCCACACATTGTCCCATTCTCTACCTCCAAAGATTTTAGAGGAAGGTCAGGTTATTCTGCCCTCTAAGCATTTCAAACGCAACCTCGGCCCACGCAAATTTAGCGCGACGCCCGTTCACCAGCACCCTTGACGATCTGAACAACGCCTCTGACGCCGCAATAAATGTGGCCACCTTCTGGGCTCAAACAGTATAGGCAAAATTGGTGTACTTACATCGAAACGAAAAGAAGAAGAGTGCGACGTATGTATTTAACGACTGGCTCGGCCACACCCACCCGCCCACCAAACTGTTCTCGAGAGTCGTTATAAGGCGTATCGACAGGAGACTTGACAATTCCCAGCAACAACCGGTTTTCGAAAAGGCTTTAGAACCGTAGACTATACCATACTGCTCGGCAAATTGTACACGTTGTACGTGCATGGCATTTCTGAACTACAAGAAAGTCGACGACTCCACGGAAATTTGGGTAGTTCTGATCTCAAACAGAACGTGGAAAGACATGTCAAACATATTGGATTCGTGCAGATGCAACAAAAAAACAACATAAATGGGACAGACATGAAATAAAACAGATAGTACATACTCTTTCAAGCAAAAAAACCAAATAAGTGATATCAGTGCATATTTGTGAAAGTTATGGCCATATCACAAATATGGTATCTATACAGGCGAATTAAGAATTTTTTTTTAGTTGTCTTTTGTTTCATATTACCTATCAAATAAATGCTATAATGACCGATGAGGATAATAACCGATAGTGATTTTTCATGTAGGTACTTTGCAAATATGACGGTTTCCTTATATGACATTTTGCTAAATTGTCGTTTTGCTACTAGGACCATTTGCGTTTAGGACTTTTTGATACGGTTACGGTTGATTCACGGTGTCAGTGTTGTATGGATCATTATAGAAGTTTGTTGACACACGTTGTTGTCTGCCCCTCGGCAAACCACGTCCCTTCACGGCGTGATTCACATCAGTGTTTATGTGGCGGCAATTACCTATATGCGTGACAGCTTACGCACGTTGATTTTGTTTGTGTAACAACTTGTCGAACGTGGTTTTCTGCATTCTAAAATAATTGTAAAACCTATATTCGTCTTCCCTCATTTGATTCTTGACAAGTGCATGAAATGCATCGAACTCCTCCCTTTTATTTCTAAAATCGGATGTACCCAAAAACTTATTTTCCTTTTTTAATCTAAAACAAAAATCATGCATGGGTTTAATAGAATACCTTCATAATCGTTAAATTATGCTATAAATGAGCAGGACAGCACTTCGATGGTGTCACGGGAAATTAACGCTGTGCCGTTTGCTGTTTTTGGTGGTTTTGAATAAATTCTTCTTGTTTTTATCCTGCAGACCGTTTCAACGTTGGTCAACCCAATTTTCGACTACATAATCAATTATTTCTCTTCTCTCTCGATAGCCATCACTAGACCGCCATCAGGTATAAGATAGGCAGGAACCTCGAAATAGGCACGCGCCATCTAAGCGCCATCCCACGATAGGAATAACGGAATACGGCAACAAGTAACGATGTATGTTTAGTATATCTTTACACATAAATACATATATATTAGAATAAAAATATAAGAAATTGGTATAGATCATTGACTTATATATTAAGTACTACTTTTGAAATCGTTGGTACAGATAAATAGATTAGAATTGAGTTTTTACGGAATAAATTAATTTTAGAACCTTCAGACTTACCCACAATTCAACAACCCATGGCCATTGGTATAACAACCATCAAAGATAACGTAGAAACGAGAGGAACAACACAAAAGAAACATAAATATAATTTTAATTTACGATTGCCATACGATTCGACAGCGGTGTATCATTCTTTAGTTTACACCGTACTCTAGCCATAGGTACATAGGACGCTAGGCATAAGAACATCGGGAGGCTATACAAATCAAACCATTTCACAGAAATCGAAATACCAGGTTGTCCAAGCAAAAGGTCTTTCTAAATATTGTAATAAACATAAGTAGGTACTCAAACGGTAACAAAATAATATTATTTCACAACGACAAACCTAAATCCCTTGAACCAATCGATCTTTGACAGAGAAGAGAATGTAAAGAGTATGAATCGTTCGAACCTGATTGAAGATTCGTATTTTTGTTATCGATAGTCTCGCGTTTGACCACCCATGATGGTCAGCGATGATGTGGATGACGATGGAGCACGCTTCTTTAAAATAGTAACCTATTTACTCTCTAGTAGCTTCTATCTGACTGACCGACGACGTCTTGACAATTCAATAGTGGCTGTAATTGGTTTAATTGAAATCAATGGTTTGAGTTTAAGGGTGTTTCACTAACATAACTCTACTTGAACTAATGCCATGGTGTTTTGTTGAGATGGGTGTACGATTATTAAAATATAGGTTAATTTCAAAATATTATAAAACAAATTACAGTCCCGCCGCCGCCGTCCGCCGCGTTGGGGCCGTAAATATGGTACATTCAGTGCTACAAAAGTTCGGTCTTGTGTTGCGTCGTATGATCGTTTCTCTGTCATGTCTGTGTGAGAGTCTCTTGCTAAAGGACGATGTGTCATAATTGAGAACCTTGCAGCAAAAGGGAGGCAAGTCCAAGTATAAGAAATGTCAGGTACTTATCAAGAAAAAAAGTTTTTAAAAATGATTGGTTACTCTAATGTCTAAGAGTTATATGGTATAATATACCTAATATAAACATATTTACCTACATATTTGGCTAAAGTTTTTAAGGGAAATAAATAAATTTGACCACGATTTTTTTACGGTTACGATGTTAAAAATTTGGATCTGCCTCCCTTTTGCTGCAAGGTCCTCAATTACGTCTGAGTATTGTAATAGGTACTAAGTTGGTTTTATAAATCAAAAATTTAATTCAAAATAAGCTTAACTCAACACAATAAATCATTACTAAAAACATGATTCTTCTTTGTAGTCGGGTAAGTAAACCGCGTTACATAATATACATACAGCTATAAATAATCATAAGTTATATACTTCATTAGTTTCGTACAAATATGAAACTATCTTAATCTTAATTATTATAAAATAAGGCACTTCATTGTGAATAACAGAAATTATAAAGAATACTGATCCCTTTAAAAAGAACTTTATAAAATATCACATGTCATGTTTCGAACACATTTTCAACGGTTTATGCATATACTTCAAGTAAATCTTGAAAATGTGGAATTTGGCAAATTTCCAATAGAATCATTTGTATTGTAACATTGATTTGTTATGAAACTTCGTTTTAAATTACATATTAAAGTATTATTTGTATAAATGTAGGCGTAATATACCTACTTCGACGATTAACTATTTCATGTAATTCAGCATAAATAAAGTAGACAATCATTTGTATAAGCACTTATCAACTTTGGAAATTGCAAATTAAATGTTATTCTTGAGTAGAAAAACCAGTGGTGGAAACGCTAAGCTTATTAAGCATATGCAGGGTGAAAAGTTGATAGCTGAGTAGGTGCGGTATGTTGAGAGAACACCGAAAATATATTTGAAAAGTTACAGAAGGGAGTCCCGTGGTCAGGGTTCTACTTTCAGATTTCCAAAAGGGCCAGAAAAAAACAGTGATCTTCAGCGCCGTTGATTTTAGTTTGATCGTGTGCGGCCTGACAAACAGGCAAATCTGATGAAGAAATCGTGGGCTCTTAGATTTTGACTTTGAAAACTCAGATTTTCAAAAAGATTTTCAGGAAGGATAAAGCTTATTTATTGCAATAAGGTTACATGTCCTGATAGTGAACATATAAATATCTGACGGATTGAAGGAGCCTTTTGGCAAATATGACGAAATTTCATTGATTCATAAGAGTATACTTCTATAAAAGTTGAATAGCTTTGATGGATATTTTTTACCTTTTTGTGAAGATTTGTCATACAGAACTTTCAAAAACATAACCCTCCTTCTGGCGCACTTGGGTAAATATCAAATAATTGAACGTAATGATTAAAATAACTAGCAAAATTAGAACATCGTCGAAGTACACCAAAAGCACGGTTGATTATTTCAACATTTTACTAAGACACTAAGGAAACAAATTATTTGATTTAAAAAATCTCATTATGGGCTATCCAACGAACTGTCAACATTAAAAAAAATATATTTAGAGGTGCCCGTAAATTGTTTGATAAAACTGGCAAAGATGGAAAACCACAGTTACAGAAATTAATGAAAACATTACAATACCTAGTTGTTGACATCGTAACACCTTACCATTCAAGGTTTCATTGTAAATACGAACCCCTGCACTTGATATCGTTACTGATATGGCTCCTGGTCCTTAATAATAGTTCGTAATTGTGAGTTTTGTTAAATAAGCAAAGAGTCTGACACTCCCTTCCGCTCCACCCAGAGCGGGAGGAGTCATTTGATGATTTCCCATCCAGAAAAAAAAAGCCTTCTACTTAGGCTGCCATCTTTGACTCGAGAACGATCATCAAATACAAAATTATTTTAACCGACTTGTGAATGTTTCAAATCGGCATGGATGGCCAAATGCGAAACTAAAGGATAAATAGCGAAAAATTATTTAAAGGAGTCTCGGGGCCGATTTTGATTAAAACTAATACCGCAACAGTAGATTTTTGAAAAATCAGTTTTTCTTGTAAGGAATAGAACAAGTTTATTAAAAAAAAGACATCCATTATTATTGCACCATCCGATAGGTGCCGCTCATAAGGATCAAATTCTGAGAAATGGGCAAAGTAAAGGAAACGGCTTATTTAACGAAACGAACGGACATTTAGATCTAGGAGCGATATCATTAACCATATCAAGTGCAGAGGTTCGCACTTACTCGTAATTTTTATACAAACATGCAGGTAATAGAGTAAACCGCTGCAAGGAAACATGAGCTTAATACATTTTTCAAGAGCCACTACATAACGTCCAAATTATAATAATTATTATGATAAACAATAAATTGGTTTGGAAAGTTTTCCTTGATTCTTACATACCTACATAGAACAAGATGGTTTGTAACTTCCATAATATTAAAAAAATACTTTACAATTCTGCCAATGCGGCCTGTCTATAATGGTTTTTTATTTTACATTTGAATAACCATTTTATTGCAGCAACATCTAAATAAAATTACCTAACGTGGCTGTTTAATACATTACGTTGGATCCAATACATTGGACCAAAACAAAAAAAAAATAGATACGCTTTACTCTGTGATCGTCTGAAGGGGAAGGTAGCCCTATGTACAGTTCGAAGCTCTTTGCTGTCGCCATGCCGCATGGAACCCTGCAGCCGAATCCGAATCAGAGTCTCCTTCTTCACTTACACCCATTTGAGCCCGAGGCTGTAAAAATAATTGTTGCATCAGCTACTACTATAAGTACTTAAGGCGAAAGCGCCAGGTTAGCCCGCGAAATTCAATTTTCTTTAC
Source organism: Luperina nickerlii (assembly GCA_963855955.1). NCBI lineage: Eukaryota > Metazoa > Arthropoda > Insecta > Lepidoptera > Noctuidae > Luperina > Luperina nickerlii. Next base: position 10,665,301 of record OY979662.1, read on the forward strand.
GTTTTTTGCAATTTGCTGGTCAGTATTAAGTTTTACGTTGATTAATATATGATTCGCGGCCGAAAGAAATATGTATTTACAGAATTATAATCATTAAAGTCATCAACACAACTCTAAGACCAAGTAATCCCACAGAATGACTATTTCATGAAATCTTGACATTTTGAGATTATACTAGCCTAACAACTTAATACTGACCAGCAAATTGCAAAAAACGTAAGAAAATTTGAATTTCGCGGGCTACCTTAGCGCTTCCCCCTTTAAGTTATTTTTTGTGTTCTCTTGAGGCACTTTTAATTACAAATATAATACGCCAGTAGTTGGAACGTTTTGGAGCACAGGCAAAGTATAAAGGCCCTTCAAAATCCTTAAAATTAAATTCCATAAGTGGTTACTCGAGTGTAGTTTTTATAAATTAAAAGAATTAATCGGATTACCGAGCTGACGAGTGTGTTTACTCGTATCCACGGGCAGCAGAAAGCCGGGTTTAATGAATGAGGCAAAGCATTAATTTTGACAAACTATTATTTTCGTTATTAATTATCGACACTTTCATAAAAATTAACAAAACTTTATAAAAATCAAGACAAAGAGGTATGTGAAATTGCGAGCGTACGACCAGCGCCACGGACCGAGTCAAAGTGCCCCTCTACAACGCGCGCCGGCTGCTTTATAAAGGCACCGGTCGCCCCACTACCCCCACTTTGCTACAACAAGCGATACTACTTCCGGCGCTGACGTCACTCGCAAGCCCACACGGACTAAGTAGTCCCCTCTTTTGTTGAGCGACTTATTTACAATAAAATCTAAATCAGTGTTTACGATACAAATAATTTGATCAACCAAATTCACTACACAAATTAAATAAAAGAACGCAGAATAATAATATTCGCGCGTTCATATTATGACCGCGCCGTCATATAGATAAAAAATGTTAAGGTTAAAAAAAAAAACGATTATTTTTGCTTGTCTTTAAAATTTTGCATGTTATGTTTTATGCTAGCTAAACATGCTTGTGCCTCAATTTGTATTTAACACCCTTGGATACCATGTTTTACGCAAATAAATATTCTATTCTGTTCTATTCAAATATTTACTTGGTCAGGTGTGGACGGCGTGCTGCGGCTATGCGCCGCTCCGAGCCCGCGCCGGCCGCTAGCGCCACGACGTCGCACCTTGTTGTTATTAGGAGGTGGCATCAGCTTGTCATCTTTCTGTTCAAGAAACATTTTGATTAAAAATGCATATACAATTATAAGCCCTAAAATATTTTAGATTGTAAATAAGTGTCGGTACGCGGCCAGATGTATATTTAATCTGTGTCGTTAGAAGCGTATGTCTTACTTTGCTGACGCTAGCCGACTGCCAAGGTACAACGCATATAGTCGCAAGTGTGCAGTGCCCTCTGCTTCGCTTCTGACACGCTCGCTCAGCCATAGTATAAAGAGGGGAAGTAAGTTATCTTCATAGAAACGCACCGCGCGCGGCTTGTATGTGTGCGTCATCGTATCTATGCGTCGCCGCACGCACACTTAACAAAATCTCGACCCGTTTCTCAGTGCGCCAGTCGGGGCTAACACAGCATGAAATTCGCGCGTCACGGCTTTTCGACACCGCTAAATGAATGAAAAATGTTTGATAATCGCAGGAGAACGTATTGCTGTGTGTTTGGATGTCTTAATAATGCATCGATTCCAGAATTGTCTCTGTTCAGATTACCTATTGAACAGGAAAGGTAAGTAAGTCACATATTCTAGCATATAATTTTTACTTGATGATGAGATACCTACTTACTTAGTTTTTGTTGTAAGTACTAGTTTTATATCAGACAATGAAAGTAGGTAGACCTACTTTCCCACTAGAATGCATTAGGTACTTTTGATCTGTCAATTGATTTGCCACTATTGCTTTGTTTACGTATAGTCATGCTGATTTCTCAGTATTGTAGGTATAGTAACTAAGTAGCTACTTACAGTTATAAAATCGTAATTAAAAAAGTAATTGACTAATTGTGAATCAGATAAATAGAGCAAAGTTCGAAGGCAGTACTATCAGTAACCCACCGTTTTCTCGTGCTCATCACCGCTCCGCGCCGCCCGTCTGCTGGCCCGTCGCTCTTTCTTTCATAGTGAAAGTTTTGATCATCGTTTAGGGAAAACCGACCTCACAAACCCTGTACTTACCCAGACAATACAAGTAAAAAATACAACTTCCCGACCCTTGCCAATTTATAGGCACTGAATTGAAACACTGAAATTTAATGACAACCCTGAGACAGTAGGCAATTATATCGCGGATTGGGCCGGAGATAGCCTACTTCCCCTCTTTATACTATGGCTCAGCAGTCGCTTTGGAAACTTTGTCATCTCTTAATATACAGAGTTTGGTCGATATGTGAAATATGGACCTGTTAGAGGTAGTTTCATGTCATTGATTCTAGAGTTAAGAAAACTTGAAGATTTCTTTTTCTTATTTGAAGATTTTCAAAATCTCCCCAATAATAGTACTGAGTGCCTGCAGGTAGTTCGAGTTCAGATTTGCTGCCACTACATGTTATATTACAACGCTTATTGGTAACCTATTCAACAAATGTTGGTACGGTCAGCAACAAAAGTCTACCTATTGGTTAAAAGCACCTAAAACAATGATTAGACACACACCACACACACACGTCCTACACATTCACACGTTCTATATTACATTGAAGTATTATGTTATAGTGGTATCCTTACTTGTATGTTGTCAGCGGAGCCCCAACTCTTCAGCTGATCGCTGTCGTCAGACCGCCTTTCTTCACGGTCGCGAGTAGACTTGGGTACGTAGGCCGAAGATCTGGTTGCGCCGACCCCAAGAAAGTTACTAAACGCTTCTGTGGTTTTCTTCACCCTCACGTTAAGCGAACCGATCCGTAGAAATCCTTCTTTCTCTGCAAACGATGCACTCCAAATTTAAGCATCAATAATAACTAATTACAACACAGATAATAATCCTATATCACATCGACTGTACAACATTATTAGTTTACTTAAACATACACAATTACGAGGTCATAGGACAAAATACAAGAACAAATGATGAAACACCGTTATTTGTAGAAAGGTCTAAGAATAATTACTACACATAGAAAACATTTAGGTTTGCATTGCAATGAGTTAAATCAACATTTTAAAATACATTAGCATTTGTTGGAATGTGCTGAAATAGTATAATATTATCAAAATCATTATTTACAATAATATATTATTATTTTTACTATGTTTAGTGCATCTATATGACATTTAACAAAAACCCTGTCCGATCCGAAAGGGGCAAATAGGTACTGCAATAAATAACATTGCCAAAACTATATTAAAAAGTCTTATTATTATTGAAAAAAATAATCCCATTTGAATTTCACGGTTTTAGTACCAAAATTACCACCATTTCATTAAACATTTGCCAACAGAGGTCATAGAGTTGTGACTTGTAGACACCCGCTACACGAAGGCCACCGCGCACAAGGTTATAGCCATCCCCATTTTTAGAAACGCGCGCACCAGGTTTAGCCAGGTTAAATTTCCCCATTTTTACAAACGCGCGATTTGTTTTCTAATAATACCTCAACTTAGCACGATACTTAACAACACCCTCACGGATCGGAAGTCGGCTTTTTTAACATATTTCAAACAAAACTTTGTGACAATGTTAATATTAGGTTTGTGATTTAACTTTCAATTACATCAACTTGTACAAGACGAATACTGACGCTTTCTCCGCGCTACTTCCAAAGGCCGCAATTATCTAATATCTAGGTAAGTTCCTACTAACTAAGACTAGGCAACTGCAGGGTTTTTTTTTTAATTAAATTGCAGCATGTTTGCAAGCTAGCACACCAGACATCGTTAATTATTTTAGATGTAGGTATATAGTGGGTTTCTGGCATACCTATTCTGGATTCAGTATGAGATTTGTCATATAACACTCGGGCAAACACAACAACGTCGTGGTGTCAATGATGCTAGTGGTGTGGTGGTACCTACAGGCGTTACTAGTTTTCAAATAGGTATACGTAACTAGCACTTTACTCGCGACTTCGTCCGCGTGTATTTCGTACTATCCTCTAAAAATTTCGAAAATATGTTTATGATCTTTATGATTTGTTTAGATAAATAAGTATTCGGGCCAATTTTTAAGTTTATAGATCAAATGGATCAGGTTTTTCAAATAAAATGTATCCCCGTTTTTCACCCCCACAGGGGTGGAATTTTGAAAAATCGTTTGGGTTGTGTTCATAACTTGACTCAAAGACCCATCATACCCATTTTCGAGTCAATGAAAGTAAGTAGTAAAATCCACCCCTTAATTTTTATTACCCTTTTCCACCTTGGTAGGAGTCGATTTTTGAAACCCCAAAAACACATACCTACTTTTATTTTTTTATTGTTTTAGTAGTAATTTTTCATATAAACTGTATCCCCATAACTTTTAATTCCCATAGGGGTGGAGTTTTGAAAAATCGTCTGGGATGTTTCTATAACTTCACTTAAAGAATTTTCCAATCAAGCCACGTAATAAAATCCTCCCCTGTGAAATTGACTACCCCTTTTCACCCCGTTAAGGGTAGTTTTTCGAAAAACCCTGATACACGTTATTCTTTATTTTTGGTCTTAAATATAAATACTGAGTTTGGGAGTTAATCGGACCGCGCGTTAAAATTCTTCCATAAAAATTTAGAAAAAAAAAAATGACAAACTTCATAATTTACCTAGATAAATATTTGTGCCAAGTTTCATGTTTATTAACTCAAGGAATAAGAATAAAAATTTCTTCACGTGACCAGAGGGCTGGCTTATTTTTGGGCCAAAGAATCAGCATTGCCATGTAACAACGTGGCAATGCTGCCAGTCTTTTGGGCACGTTTCCTGTTGACAGCGATGCGGATGAATTTTTTGATGCCATTTGATTATTTTCCTTCCTTTTTATTTACTTGTACATATTATTACTATTATTTTAATATTGTTAGCTTTTAAAATTCAGTTTGTATTTAATTAAAATGTTTTTTTTTATCTGTCAACTATAATAATAATTTAACATACGTAATTTGTTTAAATATACTTATGAACAAGTTTTCATAGAAATAAACTGTAATCAGATTAATGTTAATAAATAGTTAATTCAAAATTGGAAAAAAAAGGAATAAGATTTTTTTCATCCAAAAAAGGAAATCACCCCTTTTCACCCCCTTAAAGGTTGAATTTCCAAAAACCCTTTTTTAGTGCTCCTTTCGATGATTCATTTATAATTTTCACCTTTTGGACATACGCTAAACGAAAACAGTACCTACATGTTTTACAGCTTGGTGTTAACACGGGGTTAGATCCTAGAAACTGTTTAAGCAGTTTCGCTTTGGTGGCTACCAATTTACCATACATACCGCTCTAAGTGATTATTATACCTATTATAAAAGACCTACATGCTTTGAAGGTGGTATGTACCTAACGTGCTAGGCTTAAAATGTTTTGAGAATTTGGTATTTGTTTTACCCAATAACAAAGTGGAATTATAAATAACAAACAACCTCTGACTAACTACAATGCGTAGAAAATTAACAAATACCGCAACCCTGAGATGTGCGCACGTGAAAGAAAAAAATCATAATATCACCCACTACGATCCATTATCCAGGTGTATCTTGTTTTAAGAAATTGATTACTGCGCTTTGTAATGCTCGTCTTCACGCCTTCACTGATGTAAAGATGGCGACTTGCATGTACCATTTGCTAGTATTTTATTATTATTTACGGCAGAATACTGACCTGGTTATACATATTGTAAAATGTCATACTAGTACAAAGATGATATTATGATTTAATTTTGTATGTATAGACGCCAGCACATCAAGCTACTCGAAACTGTCAAATTTTCTCAATCAACTTTGAACCTTATGCTTTAGCGATAAGGTTGAAAATCTTTTAAAGAAATTTGACAGATTGTAGTAGCTTGATGTGCTGGCGTCTGTACGAAATTGGAATAATAACACGCAAGTAAGCACTGTGAGGACGCAGACACGGTTTTGTGTATCTTACTTGATTGGGCATTAATTGTGTTCGGAGTGACTCTTATGACCGGAGGAGCGGTCACAGTCCGACGTATATCATACGTGTCTGCCTCTGTAAAACATGTTCCGCTTAGGCATCTCTGCTGCACGACAGATCAGTTATTCAATTTGTACTGACACTTCTAAGAACTGAAAAGATCTATTCGACTGTATTACAATAAATGTCTCATTTACCTATAATTAAAATTACAATAAACTTATTACAATAAAGAAAACAGTAATTCTTAATCTTACAAGAAGTAAAACAGACGTGACTTACACAATTAAAAAACTAAAATGGAAGTGGGCAGGTCATGTCATCAGACGTTAAAAGGAGAAGTAACGTAATGGTATCCCAGAGAGGGAAAGAGGAAAAGAGGAGGACCATTTCAAATATGGGAAGACGATTTGAAAACTACTGCGGGACGGACATGGAGGAGAAAAACTCACGATCGTAAGCTATGAAAAAGACTGGGGGAGGCCTATCAATGTTGAAGAGCAACACAATCTGGAGATTTCCGATGTCTAAACCTTTAATTTAAATAAATTGTTAAAATAGTTTTAACCCATTCTCTGTCCCATGAACTACATATGGTTTGGATTGCTAATAAAGGCTATTTGAAATTTTAAGATGGCTACATCTTACTTCCCCTAGGAAGGTTCAATTGCTACGGACAGCCTGGTGCGTCGGACAGCTCCAATAAAACCTAAACCTAATAACATCCAGACTTACGTGAAAGAGTTTAGTCAAGTCTATTACTGAAAGAACCGTAGGTTCGCAAAAGAAGCAAATTACAAAATGTCAATTTCTTCTAAGGGAATGACGTACATACCCATTTGGCGTAGCCATCCCGTATTCAGGAGAGTACCCATTTGACCTGTGGTACCTCCCCGCACCTATAAACTGGTGACTAATCTTGACCTTTTGCGTTCATAAGTGAGATGGAGCAGAAAAGCTGGAATGGCCATAATTCCTTTAATGGGAACAGAAAGCTCAGTTTGTATGGTTGAAGTTTAGTCACAATGTAATTTGGTCACAGCTTTTAAATTGCAGACTTTGAATGTGAATTGGTCACAGGCACTTTTATTTAAACTAAAGAGTATTGAACATAAAATCACGCCTGGATCCCCCAAGGATTAGGCAGAGTGTATCTGCAGTTTACCCACATTTCGCCACTTATCTGGAATGGCCATAATTCCTTTAATGGGAACAGAAGCTGTTTGTATGGTTGAAGTTTAGTCACAATGTAATTTGGTCACAGCTTTTAAATTCCAGACATTGAATGTGAATTGGTCACAGGCACTTTTATTTAAACTAAAGAGTATTGAACATAAAATCACGCCTGAATCCCCCAAGGATTAGGCAGAGTGTATCTGCAGTTTACCCACATTTCGCCACTTATCTGGAATGGCCATAATTCCTTTAATGGGAACAGAAGCTCAGTTTGTATGGTTCAATGTAATTTGGTCACAGCTTTTAAATTCCAGACATTGAATGTGAATTGGTCACAGGCACTTTTATTTAAACTAAAGAGTATTGAACATAAAATCACGCCTGAATCCCCCAAGGATTAGGCAGAGTGTATCTGCAGTTTACCCACATTTCGCCACTTATCTGGAATGGCCATAATTCCTTTAATGGGAACAGAAGCTCAGTTTGTATGGTTGAAGTTTAGTCACAATGTAATTTGGTCACAGCTTTTAAATTCCAGACATTGAATGTGAATTGGTCACAGGCACTTTTATTTAAACTAAAGAGTATTGAACATAAAATCACGCCTGAATCCCCCAAGGATTAGGCAGAGTGTATCTGCAGTTTACCCACATTTCGCCACTTATCTGGAATGGCCATAATTCCTTTAATGGGAACAGAAGCTCAGTTTGTATGGTTGAAGTTTAGTCACAATGTAATTTGGTCACAGCTTTTAAATTCCAGACATTGAATGTGAATTGGTCACAGGCACTTTTATTTAAACTAAAGAGTATTGAACATAAAATCACGCCTGGATCCCCCAAGGATTAGGCAGAGTGTATCTGTAGTTTACCCATATTTCGCCACGTATGTTAGTCCCACATGGGACTTAAGGAGCAAGCTTATTGGCATCAGACGGGTACAAATCCAGACTTCGAGCTGCTACTAAGAAATCCCTGATGTAAAAACCCAATAATACTTTGCCAGACCTTGAGAATCAAACCCAGGACCACATGCTCAGCAGCAGCGTTTACGACCACTGGACCAACGAGGCAGTATAATATTCTAATAGGTATTAAAAAGAAGTAAAATTGTTTGTAAAGGTAATCTCTGGAAGTACTCAGCAGCAGCGTTTACGACCACTGGACCAACGAGGCAGTATAATATTCTAATAGGTATTAAAAAGAAGTAAAATTGTTTGTAAAGGTAATCTCTGGAAGTACAGATCCGATAAAAAAAAACTCATTAATAGACAGCGCCGTCAGTTGGGGCTGGTCATCACTTAGCTAGCTGCCTCGGCTATTTTGAATTATTTTATTTTTGGATAGTTCTTTAGTTACTATTTTGCTGTACTCTGGACGTTTTTAACGTGTACGTCTTTTTTTAACATCGTTCTCACATTATATGTAATTATAAATTCTACATTAATGATGTAACTAGTATTTTTGTAAAACTATAATTTAAAAGAGTGTCCATGGAGTTTTTTTTTGCCCGTTCTCTGTAGATACGGTCATCAACAATAGTCGATTAACACTTCAGTTTTTTTTTAATGTCAGTTATTGAACAAAATATTTATTCAAAATTGCAGCAGAAGTACAATGCAATTTTGAACAAATATTTTGCTAAAAACAATAAAACTAAACCTAATAACCTTAGTCTTTATCCTTCCTCAAGAATTGGGCTATCAAATGCAAAAAGATTTTTTCAAATCCGACTTTCCAAAGATTAGCGCCATCAAACAAAAAAAAAAACAAACTCTTCAGCTTTATTTATTATTAGTATTGATAGTACGTATAAGTATTTTTTGTGGGTTTAGTATAATTTCTTGTGTTCAAGTAAAGCCTAAACAACGTTTTTGAAGTGAAAATGTCTTTAGCGGCGTTGTACACTATTTTGTAATGGGTAAAAATGTTAAACTCGCGTCAAGACACGTGACCTGATCGAAAATTCGTAAGACCGATGGCCGTAGCCGGTACCGCGCGTGTTTTGTTTATAAGACGATTCACAAAATACACACGTAATTGTTCAAGTTTTCACTTCTGTCGGCACTCCCGGAGTGCCACTGTTTTTTTTCATTGCTTTCGTGATTTAGTAGAAGGGATAAGACAATATTTGAAAAAAAAAATTTGATTATAAAAAGGCTGTGACCAATTTACACAAACGAAAATACCTCCGACCAATCTACATATTATTATGATTTATTGATGATTAATTTACAGTTGTGACCAAATTACATTCAGGCGAAAGCGCCAGGGTGCCCGCGAAATTAATTTTTTGTACGTTTTTTGCAATTTGCTGGTCAGTATTAAGTTGTACGTTGCATAAAATATGATTCGCGACCGTAACAAATATGTATTTAAAGAATTATAATCATTAAAGTCATCAACACAACTCTCTAAGATCAAGTAATCCTACTGGATGACTATTTCACGAAATCTTGACATTTTATTATACTAAGTTAACAAGTTGTATTACTGATTCTAATGATTATAATTCTGTAAATACATATTTGTTACGGTCGCGAATCATATTTTAATCAACGTACAACTTAATACTGACCAGCAAATTGAAAACACGTTAAAAAAAATAATTTCGCGGTGCATATCCCTCTTAAGCCGCATGTATAAAAGTAGTTATTTTGACCTCATTATTTGGTTACAAATTCGCGGTATGTTTATGAAGTATAATTTTTGGTTAAGAAAAATATAAAGGTGTCAGTTTCTATACGACTTTCCTCTTATATCCACTAGACTACAATCCTAATTTTAATAAAATACTTAAGGTTGTTAACTAAACGAATACAATTAAATCTATTAAAATGATTTAAGTAAATATTTTTTGCGTGGCAGCATACTTCTATATGATCCTGGTGATAGCGAAGTGTCCATGTGGACTAGATACTGTCTCGGCTTCCTGCCTGACCAGTCGCGGACATTCGGATCTGCATCTGCAATACAGAAGATAACTTTTAAAAATACACGACATACCTACTTATTATTTTTTAACAAATATTCGGAAAGTAGCTCTTAATACACTGCTTTTCAATGTGATTTTTTTAATCATAGCATACAGCCTTTATGCCTCAACACTTTGATTCATAATATCAACAGTGTAAATAAAAATAAACAACCGTGTAATAAAATAAATGTCAAATAACATTATATTTCATCAATTTATTTATTTTTGAAATTCATGTTAAATTTAACGCCATCTGTGAAATATCACTTCTACCTAAACGAAACAAAGATATGCTGCGCTACCGCGTCATTGGGTCTTCGTAACACCCGTTCGACCAATTTATACGCATTAAAATCACTAGATGGCGTGGTGGCGCTCAAAATTTTGCACTAACTTAAAAGACTTCAGTTTGTAGCACAAAACACTTGTGTTGTTGTACTTTGATATTAGTACACTTAACTTTACAAATTAACGTAATTATATAATAGTAGCATAACATTTTCGTTACACTATCTATAGGAAGGTTTCGTCACTCTCGGTTTTTTTTACGGTTATTTATAGAGTTGTGGAATCATGTTCTGAAAATCATTCTCTTAATCGTGCAGCGTTTCCAAGATCGTTATTGAAAACTTATGGAACCTGACAAATTAATAGTAGAATTAACATCGATTTATAGTATAGTGAAGTCTTCTGAGAAGAATTTAATAAAAATAAAGAGTTAAAAAAAACTAACTTAAGGCGAAAGCGCCAGGGTAGCCCGCGAAATTCAATTTTTTTAGGTTTTTTGGAATTTGCTGGTTAGTATTAAGTTGTACGTTGATTAATATATGAATCGCGGCCGTAAGAAATATGTGTTTACAGAATTATAATCATTAAAGTCATCAACAAAACTCTCAAGAATAACTGTTTCATGAAATCATCATTCTTTTGAAAATTTGAATTTCGCGGGCTACCTTAGCGCTTCCCCCTTAATATTCTTTGAGTTTCTTGTGTGGCCAGTGTAATTAAGTATAGGTACTTAGATATTTTAAGCAAAAAAACTGAGTAAGTATCGCCAATAGGCTCACACCGCTTTTAGCTCTACTGGTCTGATAGTTACTACGTTCTCAGAATATCTACTCCAATCCATAAATATAGTAAGTAGGTATCAGTCTAGTTTTTATCCATGGCAAATATAAGTGAGTGTGGTAATGACACCTGAAGGCCAATTCCCATAATTGAAAACGTTCAAAAACTAGTCACAATCTGATCTCAGCGACAATCATGAATGTCAAAAACTAATCAAAAATGTAGGGAAATTAGGGGTAAGTATTTTTGAGATTGAGACTGAGATCAAACTGTGAACGTTCTTAAATTTACAAGAATTGCCGCTCTGACCTTATTTTGGTGTACTTAGTTAAGTATGGAGTTATATTTTTGATTTGAGTTTTTTTTCATCTGAAAACTTATTTGGAAGTTCTGTTTCTTCTACATTTTTCGTTTTGCTTCAGCGTTTAGTAGTTTCTTTTACATTCACCTAATTATACAGCCGCACTAAATAATTGGAAGAGAAAGAACTTACCGTATACTTCTACTAATAGTCTATACACGTTCTCGTGGCGAAACTGCATTGCGATGTGCAGAGGTGTGTATCCCTGTAACATACATATTTATGTTTTCACACGAGATCTTCTTGTTTTTTGAACATGAACCGATATGTTTATTGAAAATCATTAGATAGTTATTATTTTTCTACAGGTAGGTACAATCTTCACCGTATCTCTATTTTCTTAAAAAAATGTTAAATAACTGAGTTCCAATTCCAATAACCCCATTCGGTGTAACTTTTGGGCAGGTGCTTTCTGCATTACTTTAAACATATATGGATGAGGTAAAGTTTAACATTTACAACATAAATAATAATATAAGCTTTTATACATATACAAAGAAATTTCGAAGATTGCACCTTTACGATGGTACCACATATGAAATATTTCAACAAGAGAGGGTGCGCGGGGCGGATGAGGCTTACACCGAGTTGTAAAGGCTCACATCTGCTCCCGGCTCCTCATACATTGCCTCCGTTTGCGAATCCAATACTTACATTCAATATTATCTGCGATAGATATTAAACCCAGTTGGATATTACTGAATATATAACAGCGACAGCTGTAACGTAAACTAAGCGAAAGTACCTATATTGTAATATAGCGGACTTTAGTTTACTTTTATTACTTGAGATAACTAAATGCCCTAAGGTATACGATAGATGAAGAAACATATATACATTATAAGAACCCCATCTCAAAAGGTCATTACTAAGCACTAACATTCACACCTCTTCGAAATAGTTATTGGGACGACATGAGCACAATTCTAAGGGAATGTAAGTACTTACATTAAATTGTCATAAAAAGACTACAGCTTTATGAGGAAAAGAGAAACATTAAAATCCTAAGTGGTGCACAGATAAATTTACCACCACTTCCCTTGAATCCACAAGTAGTCCAGCAATAAAATTCTCGGCGGACTTACCCCATTCTACTTCCGTCGCCGACGATGCCGAACAGCACATGAAAAAGATTGTAACGACACTTTAACGATACAGTAAAACAGGCAAAATAACTCGCCGTAAGTAAATTTGATTGGACATTAAAGCTTCTAGGTAAAAGTTAATTTTGCAATTACTCTTAGCGCGGATGTAAACACATTATTAACTGCATTTAAAGTCAATTTCAATCGCTAACTTTTACTACAGTTGCATGTTTTATACACAATATTATGTCCTATTGGTATACTCGTATTAACGCATTACCTTTGGCTCGCTTTCCTTGCTGGCACGGAATACGGCCACCAAATTGCACCCTTCGCGGATTCTACGATTTCACGTGGATTCTTTGCTTGTATTATTGGACAGAATTTACTTTAAGAATCTTTTTGTCGTATCGACGGAAGTATGTTTCCTAAAGCGTTTTTAAAAAAAATTAACTTTGCAGTATCAACCGAAATAAGATGTTGAGAGTAGATTACTTTTGGAAGAACTATAGGATAGAGAAGGGCCGTTACGTAATCATTTTCTATCTTCTTTTTTATACTATTAGATAGTATGATAATAGTAGGGTGGTCAAATTAACAGACTAAGTTGTAGATATACTAGATACGGCTGGTACAAAAACAACGTTTTCACACCATTCAATATGAAACAATCTTAAGATTAGTATAAAAGCCCAAGTGTTATATATTGAATATCGGCAAATTAATACATACATATATACCTTTTTGATGGCCAGACTGGTAACGAAAATATTAGCACTAGGTATTACTACTTAGGGAGTCGTCTACGACGCCTCTAAAAACTTACGGAACGGGTTAGTAATAGTTAATACAAATTGATTGTTAACGCTGAATCGTACACGGCGGCTATCATTTGTTGAAAAACATTGGACCAATTGTTAGTAGGTATGTTTATTAATTGATCGACCTTTGTACCGTACCACGGTTTTCAACGTGTATTCTGAAACCAATAGCGCACGACTACCACGTCGGGTCGAGAGTGATTAGTTACTACTTAACGTGATATGAACTAGTTTGTGATTCATTGCGTTGTGTGCAAACGGCTATTGACATACTTACTACTTACTAGTGCTATGACATTTTGACTAGGTACTCATTGGAGTCATTGGTGATTTGAGTTTGTGCTAGTACATGAGAAAATGCGCTGAGGTACTTTTAATGCCAAAAGAAGCAACAAATCTGGATTTTCAGTTACGTTCTCAAAATGGTGTCAACGATTGTTGAGAACCCATTTTCAGGAGTCCTTTATGAGTTCATTCTCGAATATCGAGGCAAAACTCTGAACGTCTTGTTCCTTAGACGGACGCATGATATCGTAATAGGTCATATCTGTCCGAACATTGGAGATGTGCAGGGAAACTCACCTCTTAGCTCTCGGTCATCTTCTGATGATAGGTTCATTTTAGTAAGTATTTTAAGTAGGTATCTATGTTACCAAAGTCGACTGAAATTATTGTTTTATGTTTTTTATGGACATCATTTTTAAATGACAAATGAATTATTTTTAATTTTTGGAGTTGACCGTGAACTATTTTTTCATTTGGGTTTCATTTTTAAATGATAATAATCATCTTAATCTTAGTCTTAGTGAGTTGACATTGAATAATTTGATTATTTTGAACAATTTACATGGCTCTCATGTTGTTTATTTTTAAATGAACAAAGTCTTACGTGTGTGTATTATGATTATGAGTGCTTTTTCACAATCCAAATTGTTAACGAATAAATTGAATTGACTTTTGAGTAACGTCGACGAAGGGCCTGAAGGCCCGTCGTCCACGTTTAAGTAACAAAATATCAATCAAGATTTGCCTAAAAGCAAGTTATTTATAATTATATCACCTTTTATTTAATGTATTAGTAGTTCGGCATGGTAAGACTAACTTAAGTCTTTTTAATTTAGCAAAAAATTGTATTACAAAGATATCAATTGACCGTCCTGAAAATATTAACAGCTAAAAATAATATTAGTTGTGTTTCAGCTTCTAAGCTTTGTAAATAATGTACTTTTTCACAGCATGCATAACTGGAGAATGTGTAGCTGTCATAGTTAATTACGACTCACCGATCGTTCGTTGACTACTTGTCGCGTAACCCCACCCAGCAGTTTCACTAAATTTTCATCACCGCGTTTACAAGCCCAGTGCATCGCCGTCTGAAATAAATTGACGAGTATAATTTTATACCTATGTATATAGGGTGGCAGGAACATCGACAAGCAACTTGTTACCATGGATTTAAAAAAAAATGCTCTTTCATACATTTTGACGGCGCGGCGTAGGTACTTTTCTATGGAACAGCAGACTTTTGATAACCGTCGAAAAGTTTCTACGCTAGCGGGAGTCTCGCAGGGTTACAGTTTGTGCTTCAATGTGCCTGCAACCCAGTATACACACACCAGCACCCATATACGTACTAGTAAAACTGCTAATCTAATTATAGTGCAATTTCGAAATCGATACCAAATAATAAAGTTAAATATTCAGATCCTAAGACCAAAACACGATTCCATCACGAAAAGAGTTTAGTAGGTCGAGAAACAAATTACTTGATTGTCAGCCTTTTATTTTTATATATGTAAAACACTTTGATGGACAATATAATGCCGAAATTATAGCTCTTTATAATCGGAACGCATTAGGATGATTTGCATCCAGATTAAAGATTATATTTTGGTGAAGGTAGGTGTTATTAGCATAGTTATAGGAATTAGCTTGCTATCATCGTTGGTCATTTTAATATTTAAAACGTTATGGTAAGTGAAGCATAATTTTAAGGAACCGTATTTTAGATGAAGGTTGCTTTTAACTGCAGGTAATAGTTAGCAATTTAAGCTGATTTTACTAGTTGTTTAATCTATAAAAATGGGAGTCCAATATTAAGTCACTACCTTAACCTAATTGCACGTTTTTTTAAGTTTTAATAGATGAGTAGGTACCACATATCGACGGCGAAGTGCCAATAACTCCTAACTGACAAAGTCAAAAATTTACACATACTGGATAAAAATGTTCAAAAATAGACACGTTGTTTTAGTTGGGAGGTAATATGTATTTCCACATTTTAATTTAATGTTGTTGTAATAAAAATACATTTTGCGATTTCACTAAAACATGCGAATAACGCCTTTAAATTCAAAACGAAAAAAAAGTTAATTTCTCAAAAAAAAATCAGTTAGGAGGTATTGGCACTTCGCCGTCGATATAAGTATGTAATTTGCGTCACGTGATTTTCACATGACTGAAGTTTTTACGATTCCTACTTAGGTACAAGTTTTTTTTTTCATTATCGTTTCCTATCACTATATCACCGCAGTTGTCGTAGGATAAGAGAGGTAGGTAACTAAGGCAAAATTTTAAACCAACGTAGGTCTCAAACTAAACTACAAGGTGCGGCGACAGTTTGCAATAAAACAAAAATGTTCTAATAACTATAGTAGGGGGGGTTAGATAATAACATTGTTCTTGGATCAAGCCAATCAGTGAAGGAGAGTGATCGAGACCGACCGGGAACTATCTCACGGGACCGTCCATTGTGAGTGTATGGATGAAGCTTGTTTAGTAATTACTCCAACTAACCGGCTTAGGATATTGAAACTGCAATTACACTAACAAAATCTCCGTCGTTAATAGAGAACCAAGTGATTATTTCTCAACAGATGAACTAGTAGCCAACAGTAGGCACTATTGTGTAAAATTATATGAATTAGGTATTTACAAGAAAGCCTAGAAAACTCCCCATTCCTCCCCATACTGCATATTTGATTAAAATTTCGGTTTAGATTGTTCTGTCGTGGTAAACAAGCAATATTCTAGACTAGAGTCAGACGAAGAATTGCGGAAGTTATGGCACACGTATTATAAATACGAATTGTGAGATGGCTAGCCGCCATTTCTTAAATAACTGTCAAGACAAAAATTCATCGCTGTAATGTAACAATGAGAACGTCTACGTATGTGTAGGAATGAAAGAGCATCGGCGAATACAGAGATTTAATAGTGATGCGATTGACCCACGCTCTACCGGAGCCCATAAAATCTCCGTCACCTTAGGTGTGCCAAGGTTTTCAGTCAGCAGTTAAGTCTTGCGAATATATATTACTTTATCCGAGCCGAGGGTACGAGTTACGTACCAATCGGCGTATGTACAAGATGTAGGCGTGATCGTCGCTGATTCAGTGGGGTAGTTAGTGGCGGGCGGTCCTAGGTTCGACGTCGCCGGGAGAAATATTGGCCCCAGGGGAAGCGCTGTTAATTTGCAGCGCACATTGGGCACAGGCACGATTTTCCGCGTATCTATCTACCTACGCGTTTAGAGTTGACTACGTCAATATTGGTAGAGGCAATTTCGTTTTATACAAGAATTTCCTTTGTTCAGTGTAAGCTTTGAGTTTGTTCCATTTTACATACGTATTATAATGTCAGCGTGTGTGTTTTACAATAATAGCTCACGATAGATGTTACATGAAATTATGTGTAGTTTGAGAACGTTCAAAGGTTCCATGATTTCACGAATCACACACTAACGAATATTTCTTGGTGATATACCTAATATCACCAAGAAATATTCGTTAGATATTATAATTGATAGGGGTTAAGGTCAACGCTCACGTATATATGTACTGCATGCACGGGATCAGCATTGCCTAAGCTCAAGCCGATCAGAATTCTGTTTAAGATTTATTTAGTAAAGTGATATTATTTTGTAAATATAGATAACTAGCTGCGCCCCGCGGTTTCACCCGTATAAGTGTCGATCCCGTTGGAATATCGGGATAAAAACTATCCTATCCTTTCCCGGGACTCAAACTATCTCTATAGGTACCAAATTTCATCTAAATCGGTTCAGCGGTTTAAGCGTGAAGAGGTAACAGATAGACACGCTTTCGCATTTATAATATTAGTATGGATAATGATACTTTTATTATCATATTTACAGAATAATTTTACTTTTACTCAAGGGCTTGCTTTGACCAAAACTTAAAACACGCATTGAGGTATTATATGCCTAGGATGGCTTGAAGGTTTTAAACGAGGGTAAACCTCGGTTTACATTAGAGTTGCCGCGAATAGTGTTTATAGCGAATAGTCGAATACCGATTAATCGCCATTCACTTTGGCGAATAGTCGAATAACTCGACATTACTATTCGACATAAAAAAAAAACATTAAACACATTAAAAATATTTCTAATTTCTTCTAAGGTTGGAAAGGTGCAGAAAAAATTGTTTTTTTGCACCACAATCTGCCTCTGTTGGATTTTATATATTAATTAAAAAGCCTTACTAATTTAATTTCATGAATATGATAGGCACAGGCACATATTACAGATAATAATAGATATTGTGTATTGTTTTATTAAGTAAAATAATTTAAAAAATGATTATAGTTCTTTTGTTCGTTAAAAGTTTATTTTCGACGACTATTCGCCGAATGCCGAATAATACTAGCCATTATTCGGTATTCGACGAATATCAAAAAAATGACGAGTAATGCCGAATACCGAATAATAGCGAGTATTCGCGGCAACTCTAGTTTACATGCGTCTGAGACTGTCTAGGTAATGGTCAGGATTTGGTCTTATAAGGGACTGACGGAATTAGTGCGTCAACCCATATTTTTTTTGTAATGTTTTAAAGTCATATTTAATCTATACCTAGTAAAAGTGCGCAGTGCTGCACATCCACCCCCACCTTATTTTAAGTTAAACAAATATCAACTTTATTTCAATGACAATTAAGTTGATTTCAGAGTGTCTAGCACTATTGAAAAAGTTATAAAGATGTTTGAAGTCGTAGAGTAAACTGAACTTTATTGTGTAGAAATTAAAGTTATTTTTCCATTGATTCATATTTTATTACATTTTTGGCAAATAATCGGGAACGCACATTACAACCATATCACGCATATGCATGTATTTCTCGTAAGGATAGGCAGATGTGTACCTATAGACAAATATTTATTAAGTTTAAAATTTCAATATCTTTCTGTCGGTTTTTAAAAGCAAGTCAACTGTGGGTACTTACCACCTTTATAATATACGCGCCGCACTATGTAGGTACCATTTTGTTGAAACTCAGATGTGTCTTCTCGACATCCGTGTGTCATTAACGCGATGCAGCAGAATACCAGCGTCAGGTATTGTCCCTGGCATATGCTGAGCTGGACTCCCATTTGGTGCAACCATAAAACACACACCGCCCAGTAGTGATCGACCGTTTTAGATGTTTATGAGCTAGGTGTCTATGGTTCAATTTATCTTTTTAATCTTTGTTATTTTTTATCTTTTTTCACCTTTTTTGATGTTTTTAATACCTGTATTGTGTCTTTTGTTGCACTGAATAAACGTTTTATCTATGTATCTATAGTACACCTACATTTCGGCAGTTATGTTTATTCCTATGTAATAGGCGGCGAGCTTTTTGCAATGAACCGGGCACAAATTCAGACTCCGGGTTGCTACAAAGAAATTCCAGATGGAAAACCCAATAAAGCTTTACCTGACCCGGGAACCGAACCCAGGACCTCATGCTCAGCAGTAGCGCTTGCGACCACTACACCAACGACGCAGTGGATATATAACTAAATATGAAATGCTGTTCGTTGGTAAACGCATCACTTGAGAACGACAGGGCCGATTTGGCTTTTTTTTAATTCTAAAATGTTCGTAATAGAATAGAATTAGGTATAAATGGAATAAAAATTTGAAAAGTTTCCCGCAGATTGGATAGCTCGGGAAAAAAACTGGGAGTGCTTTTTCTATAAATTAAAATTTTCTTAGTAGGTACCTACAAGATCTGTCGGATCAGCTACTTAATAATATGGTTCTGCCGAAAATAAACGATTGAAAACCTTCGAGCGTCGCAAACTAGGTATTTATGCACAGGTACCTACTACAACCTAAGCCATTGATTAAAAATTATTTCAATAAATTGGCAAATTTTAAATAATACAATAGTTATACCTTATGAAATATCCTTGACAGGTATGCAGATATGTATGAAATATATACTTATGACGAGATAATAATATGCTCCATCAACTTGTTAAAAACGTCGGATATTTACCAGCTAATTAGCGCAATTCTTTATAATATCAGCTGGAGGGCATCCAGCAATCATAAAATGAATGTTTTACTACAGCTGTAATTTACAAGTAATTAAATATACTTACATACTGCATGTTGCACGCGTTCACACCATCGGCGGCGGCAGGTATCGGCGAGCGACATGCGGGAACAAAGTCTAAATGTAATTAATCCTACATAATGATACATGAACTTGTAAAGTCTGACATTAAAATGTTACCATGGCAGCAGTTATTTTAAAAGATAAGGGTCCTTTGAATATCCTTAAAATAAAAATCTCATTAAGGCGACGTTTCCGGGTCAGCGGACTACAGAATTTACAAATTTACTGTCGGCTAACCTAATAAATTTAAAACAGGATTACGTGGTCCGTGCACAAAGCAAAGCTTTACAATTTGCCCGATATAAATCTCTCGTCTGCGTCAAACGAGTGACTTATCATTTAAAACGAAATGACTTAAAAAAGGCCTAGGCACTGAACAGTTGACTGCCTTCTTATATACGAGTAAGCTAAGCCTGTACCTACCTCTAAGTATTCAATGTCAGTTTTATTCGTTTTAAACGTTGCACCGTGAAAATTATAGTCTGAAAACATGGCTTATAAAAATAAATACGATTAGAAGTAGTTGTAGTAAATTCCAAACATTAGACTTTAATCAAACATAAATCGCCTTTATATTTTATTGACATTCATAGGTAGGTAGGTACCAATTTAAGTCACCTTATGAATTTACGTAGGTGTGGCGAAATAGATTTTTTGACGTTATACATTCCTCCATCGACATAAGGTATATAATAGATTGTAGAGTTACGATATGTGATAAGATACGTGAGTGCTGTGGGGGTTAAATTCACAAATATTACGAAACCAGTTCTAAAAGCAATAAATTTTATTCAGTTTCAACTTCCGTACATTTAAAAGTGTAAATTGTTATAGGCCATTATTTTAGGCGTTTAAAAAGCAATGTTATGTTTTGTGGCCATCGAAAGGCGAAGGTTGAGCTATGTGTTAACTTACTTTACTTGAGGTTGGTAGGTACTAATGACACCGTTCCGTAATATAAATTACTCAAAATGTATTTTTATTTATTAATCACAAAATCCACAGCTCTTTGAAATTTTATCTTAAGATATATAAGCTAGTCTTGCAGCCAATTACGGATTTACAATTTAATAACTATACAATACATGCAACAGAAACAAAAATACAGAATGAACTGCTAGCACCATATAGATAGATAAGCATTGCTCAATGTACAGTGTGAGTGAGTGTATAGGGTGTTTTTGAACCAAACCTTAGGTATCTCCCGAAAACCTTAGTAGTAACTAGGTACCTAGGCATGGTTGTATGTAACTTAATGAGTGATCCTGATCACCCCCGTAAGCAAGTTGCAGAGAAACAATCATTTAAAAGTATGTTTTTTTTTTATTTTTTTTTTATTAGCTATTAACGCCCACTGCTGGGATCCCTGGTTTGGCAAATATAAATTATTACATTGGTACATATTATTTTAAATTATTGCATTTCTTATTTCACGTTTGTTGATTCACTAACACCAATATAAGGTAGGTACAAGCAGCACTCCAAATTATTGAAGAAAGAATGGGATAAGTTTCTACTGTATACCTACAACACGGTCAGAAAACGAAATTCGATAAATCTGTCTAGAATTCTAGATGTTACTAAACAACTTTAAAATAAATAAGCTTTGAATCCAAAGTGTTTCAAGATGGTGTCAAACGAGACTCCGGTGTGACACCGTGACAAGACGTCATGTAGTGTAGTATTGTTTAGCGCGAGTGGCTATATCCTAGAATGGCGAGGACACGGCTCATGTCCCCGTGTGCCGACCAACATCCGCTACCACGCCATATTGATTGCGTTTGCATGTACATCAATTAGGATCCGCGGAACGATGCGTCTTCCACGCCACTAATTATCGTCTTGTCACTGTGTAATTATGCATATAGGTTGACAATGACGTTGATATACGTGTCGAACTCAGAGTTACTATTAATCTCCATCTAAGTATGCCTAGAAAGAGTGACTGATGAGCATAGTCTAATAATTAGTAACATACAGCACAGCTATTAGATATATTTAAAATGGCAAAGTTTAACAATATACTTACACCCTGTTCACGACCGCCAACATTGTGAATACCGAGAAAAAAAAATCAGCATTAATTTATTATAAGAATGTACCTCTCAGTGAGAGTGAGTGAGCCATAATGTATCACGCGGGCCCAATGCGGGTTGGCAGATTTTATTGAGCAAATAGTCTGATGTCTTTCCAGAACTTGTAGAGCATCTGAGTCAAGTTGTACCTATGGCAGTAGGCCTTTGAAACTAGTTATTAAAATACATACCAATCTTCACATAGGTAGGTATTTATCTACCCCAAACCACTTTTCGGATTTCCTCGTGTTTTTGTAGAAGCTTTTATTTCATCTACTATATGCGACGTAATTACTACGCTGCTGCTGTAATTACCATTATGTTGTGTCTATGTTACTTACCGTAAAAGGATCCTGAAACAAAAGAAAAACGGTATTTTACTAAGTAAACCATTATAAATATTTGGTCCGGTTAACAAATATTTGGCAGATAGGGTAGAACAATTTTTATTAACATTGAAATCAAACGTTACATATCTTGTTTTCTTACTTCACGGTGATGAAAAAGAAACACGATGTAATGATTACACGAAATTGATTGGTTACTTACAATACATGACCGCTAATACATGTAATTTAAAAATGTATCCAGGACTAATCGCAGGCGCATTTTATTTTAAGTATAGCAAAAGTCATTAGCGCCGGACGAAATAGTAGGTTTACGAACTTTATAAAAATTACCTAAATAACATAATGGCACATACCTACTGCAGTGCGATTCTGTTACCATCTCACCGTGAAAACTTTGGTGAAGTGAGTTTGTTTTTGCTAGGAATTGACACTAATTACAGGCCACTCCACGCTCACTTCACATAAGTTTCCACGGTGAGATTTTTACGTAATAGCACCGCTGACTCTTGAGTGAAA
Organism: Luperina nickerlii; assembly: GCA_963855955.1. Lineage (NCBI taxonomy): Eukaryota > Metazoa > Arthropoda > Insecta > Lepidoptera > Noctuidae > Luperina > Luperina nickerlii. Next base: position 10,688,210 of record OY979662.1, read on the forward strand.
TTCTGAATTAAAAATTAACCTCTTATTAACCTTTAATTTTTTTTTAATAATATATTAATAAAAAATATGTATATGTTGTGTAAAACTAAACGCATCTGTCTAGCCTTTCGAAGTATATAGCCGTTATGGCTGTGGCTAGCATTTTAGTAGCAGACTGGGAAGTTACTTTTTATAAACTCATGAATAAATTCTAAGCGCAGGAGTAGTTTACTATACAGATTTTTAGGGTTCCGTACCTCAAAGGTACAAACGGAGCCCTTAGGGCCTGTGTACACCAAGTTTTTTAAACGCGCCGCTGACGCTCGTTTGTAGCGATACAGACGCGATACACACGCGAGTCAGATACTGGCAGGCACTGCTCTGTAGGATAAAAGCGCGCCGTCGGCGCACGTTTCTAAAACGCGCGTCAATGGCGCGTTTAAAAAACGTGGTGTGCACAGGCCCTTACAAGATCACTTCGTTGTCCGTCTGTCAAGACCATTTTTCTTTGAAAAAATCAAACTTCAAGTCAACGCAATAAAAAGGTACGGGCGTTTATGTTCCGTTTATGACGCATATTTTGATACTCTCGCAAGGGAATCAAAACCTATACTTAGGGTACTTCCAGTTGACCTAGAATCATGAAATTTGGCAAGATGCAATGTCAGCACAAGTAAAGAAAAATATCCGAATACTGTAAATTCGTAGTTACGTACCTAAAAATTTGTAAGGAACCCTCGGTACGCGAGTCCGACTCGCACTTGACCGGTTTTGATTTAGACTAGCTTCTGCCCGCGACTTCGTCGGCGTGAAATTTCTTGTTGCCCCGGCCGACCCCGTCGCGTCCCATCATCTGCCCGCGCTACCAATTCGTTCTCGCTAAGCGTTCCTTTTTTAGCTCGACTCCTCAGTGTCATAGCGTGATGTTAAACAGCCTATAGCATTTCTCAAGAATTGGGCTATCAAATGCAAAAACATTTTATTTAAATCGGACCGGGCGTCCCAGAGATTAGTGCGTTCAAACAAACAACCAAACAAACTAGTACTTGTATACCTATTAGTATAGATAACACTTTCTATTTTAACTTATTTATCTTGTTAACTATTAATTATTTTTGAATAAAGTGGGATTCCAACCGAATTCCTAGTAGGTACCTACATCAAATATTAACTTCTATTATCTATGTTAGATTGTCAGCACGAATGTTAATGAATGTGTTTTTTATATAGGCTCGCTCCCACGATACCGCGCGGTCGATCATGAAAAATCAGAAATACCATTACAAGTTTCGGAGTAGTGCCCATAATGTAGGTACCCACATCGCACCGCCTCAGCCGCTCGGTGATCGCCGAATTACCTACTAAACTGTAAAAAACGTAGATAAAAGGTGGGGTTGTGCATATTCCCATGATCGGAAGACGGTCAGACGGCGTTTTAATACACCCATAATCGTTCGACGGTGGATCATATGAAATATGTAATACCACTAATAGGTCTCGGTGGGCAGCTTCCTCAGCGGTCGCTCGGCCAATTTTGCCGTTGGTAATAACCTTAATATCCCATCAGTGCTATACCCCATGCGTGTACAAAGATGAGGCCGGGTAATGACTGTGCGACCGACGCGCGCACCCGCCTCCGCGACCGATAATTCACCTTTATTGAATAAATCTGTTTGATTACCGTATTGCACGCCACGCTTTATCGTTTGATTGGCTTTTATGGAAACGTTTCAAATGCAATCAATGTTTAAAGCTAAATCTAAGGTCAGCGTCATTTCTACCATCCATTTGAAAAGTCTTCTTGAAAGGCGTTTTGTTAGCTCAATGAACCCTCTCTTGACAGTCAAAATTGAATCAGCCTCTGGTTACTAGCAAGATATCTTGATAAGAACAGCTACTTGATACTTTTGTACTTAGTTTTAATTTAAGTTCATACTTAGGTCATACAACAATTTTTGTTCATCGAAACTGCGACCCGAAACACAAAAATGTAGCGATAAGACATTGCGACATTCGAATTGTATTTTAAGGGTTCCTCACCTCAGTAGGCAAAATAGATTTATTAAGATTACGTCCTAATTAATATCTCAGTAAAATTTAAGTTAAGAGAAGAAGAATTACTTACTTAAATAAAAAGGAAAACTATCTTACAGATTTCTAGAAAATTATTATACATAGGTACCTACTGCATAAAGGTATTCGTTTCGAAAAATAGGAGAAAAGTTATGGAAAAATAATGCAATACAATGATGCGAAGCTGGTCAGAACTTGCAAAATTAGAATATATGCAAAAGGTAGTCGGCAAACGGAAATGCAAGTTACCTGAACCTGATCACAAATAATCACCGCTGTCCATGAATGAAGATTCGTAACCCAAAAGGGGTCGAGTTCACAAGTGTACCCTAAATACACACAGACAATAAACTCACGCATATTTCTTACTAGCTGCGCTTCGCGGTTTCACTCGCACAAGTTTCAATCCCGTGGGAATATCGGGATAAAAAGAGTCTATGCGTTATTCCTGGTGATATATTTGGCACACAGATAGTTATCTGTGTGCCAAAATTTCATCCAAATTCGTGCAGTAGTTTTTGAGTGAAAAAGTAACAAACATCAATCCATCCTCACAAACTTTCGTGTTTATAATATTAAAGTAGGATAGTGTGATATCACCTATGGATAGCGAAAACTACAGAACGCCACCTGCTACGATTCTATACCACAAAAACGAAATTATAAATGTCTCACCAGTTATAAATTAATTTGTAAAATTACTAATTAATCAGTTAACTTCAAAGCAGTAAACAATCAGTCGTCGAATGTCATTTTCGAGAAATGTATGCCGACATCGTAAACGATGAGCTCGTATGGCTATAAGCATGGTGAATGAGGATTTCTAAAATAAGAGGCAATTTATTATCATAAGCATTGCAGACGCAGTGACGCAAACATTCGTCGACAGTTATTAAGCGCTAGAACACTGCATCAGGATGAAGAGGGCGCGCGTCCCTCCCGACAATATTGTCATCTCACTTGCTTGCGGCGTCACTTGCACTCACAACTAATACATAAATCAAAGCCCAGACAAATTCCACGTCATTATTCTTCTTCAATTTACGAACTCTTCAACGATACGTTCCACTGATACGACAGCTTTAATATCTTAATTACACTCACAAATACTGGAATTAATTCAAAGCCTTGTATTTAATATGATAATTAAAAACAGTAACCTCAATAATATTATCTTGGATTAAGACCGCAAACACAAACAAAAATAACCGTCCATCAGATATCGTAAAAGCGATCACATTTTTAATCGTACCTACCTACCCACCCTAAATTCTTATAATGACAAAGTACACAAGTAACCACAATCGGAATGTATTATTTGTAACGTGTGGATATCGAGTGAACATTGTGAATTTAATTGTGGAGCTGTTAACGGGTGCACCCCGAGGATGTGTCGTTAATAGAGCGTTGTGTCTCTTCATTTTGTTTGAACGTTCACTGACTCCGTTATTTCGGAGCGACTAATAAATTGCGTGATGACAGGTGTCAGCTGCTCCACCGCCTCTGCACTCTTGCGTCGATGTCTCATTCCTCACGTTCTACTCCTAAATTCTCTTATTTTATCAACGCTCCGTTCAATTTTCGTTTCGTTCTCTCGCCATTCTATTTGTTTGTGTTAGCATTATCGCTTCAGCTGCGTTAATTCCATGACACAAGAGATATTGTATATCTCGTGTTCATGGCGACCAAGACCAATATCTTAACTTATCGTTTACCGCAGTAATTACTGTATATATACAAATTATAAGCTTCGTTGAACTGTCAAATATTTCTTCATGAGAATCTTTTGATGTACTTTATATCCATCATGCCGCTATAAATTATTTTAATTTTATTTATCTAAACGTTGTAAACGTTTTTTATTGCAGTCTATTTTGTCAGCTACATTATATTAGCCACATTTTTGAATCTACTATCGCGAGACATACATATTATTTATTACATATTATTTATTAGTAGTGGTAGTGAATAGTATAAATTGGTAAATCTTAGGTTTTACTGGAACATCTTAATTCAAGTAAACCTAAGACTTACCAATTTCGAGCTTTTACAGTAACATATACTTATATTGCATATTTTGATATCAATGTGAATTCTGGTGGAGAAAGTCCTTTGTCACTAACAATGACAACGAATTTTGAAAATTTGACCCTAGGCGAGGAGTAATTGGGGATAAAAATTTGTACACACATAGGTAACAAATTTTTATCCCCAATTACTCCTCGCCTACTGCGTAGATTTTTTTGGATTTTATATAGATAAAATCCAAAAAAATCTACGCAGTCAAAGTCCAAAAGCTAGTTGGTTATCATGGGTACTTAAGAGTACAGGATGGCCAACTCGTATGTACTATTATAACTTTTTGAAGTGAAAACTTCTTTAGACGCGTTGGGCATTTTTTGAGATGGGAATTTTTTCGCTTATCGTAAGCGACATCACGCGTGTTTTGTTTATAAGACAATTAAAAAAATACCCGCTTCGGATGTGTTCGGCTGTCCTCGGGATGTACCCGGTTTTAATTTATATCCGATATGTCAGTGAGTTGTGTTTTGTTTTCACTTCTGTCGGCACTCCCGGAGTGCCACTGTTTTTTTTAGCCAGCATTCTGATTTGGCGCCAAATTTTGCAATTGCTTGATATCTGTTATTTCGTTAAAATGTGGCAAATTCATTGTGCACAGTCTATAAGGCCATGACCCGCGATGCCATCAGTAGTAATTTTATCCTGAAGATCTTAAATGGATTGAAAAACGACCCAATCCTGATAACAAATCATTATGAGTAACGAATCATTTTGACCACTGAGGATTTTGCCTAAAGTGAGGAGTCTTGGTCATAATATTTTGTGTGACTTGGTTAGTGGGATACCTTTTTCCGTTCGCATTTTTAAGTATCAAAAATTAGAGATTTGGTAGATGTTATTTACCGTATAAAATTGCCAAGCCTGAATATTATATTATTCAGGCTTGACAATTTTATGCAAAAATATGTCGTAATTTTCGTTTGTAATAAAAAAATCTTAATTTAAAATTCTATACTTCCGAATTGGCCAGTGTATAATAAAAATAATAATATTATTCATATTTCAGCACTCGGAAGTATATACGATACACCTCTTTCTTGTATAGTAGGTATGGCCTGTGCCGTTGCTATACAAGAGTTAAAGACAAATTAAAAGAAAAAATAAAATTTTGGGAAGAGAAGCGTCCACCACCTCTCGCCTTCGTAAAACCCTAGGAACATTTGCCTGCCAGATAATGGGTGCCTAACAAAATTTTTGATGATGATGAAAACATCACTAATGGTCAACATTAACGTCGCTACCTGATGTACACCTACCAAGAAAGAATTAGAAGAAAGATGTACTGTCGAATGAAAAACAGAAGGCAAGAAAAACAAACGTGAACCTAAACGTCACCAAGAGAACCAGAAAAACGTAACGACTAGGGTAGTTGGTAACATCTGGATGCGAGTTGCCGAAGATCGAGTTCCAACAGCATCGATTTCATTGGTCTATACCACGGAACAGAAAAAACAGTGGAAGTGCAAAGTAGGCGTGGCACGCGTGCCACAAATAAGCGCTGTTACGCTTACTTGGTCCCAGTCGTGTTCTAACCTCGCGTCGAGTTACTAGTCTCGCGATATATTTATTTTTCCGTAGCTATGCCGTATTGTTCCATTTTGGAGTGCAAAAATGATAGTAGGAGAAAAAATCTTAAAAATGGAGGTGTTTCGTACCATCGTCGGTACTATTATATTTGTTTTCTATAAAAATCTTAATTAATTTCAATTTACTAATAATTTAATAGAACGTCTAGTTAAAATCAACCTTATACGATTACAATAAAGTTTATTTTGTATTGATTGTATTCACTGGTATTCACTATTTCGTTCTCGAAAGTTCTTCGCTACTCAATTAGTGATGTGGTCGGGTCGGATGTTGGTTTTATCGATAGATATCGATTAAAGAAAAATAGTAATTTAATATATAACATTACAATACAAATATAAGGTTGCCTAACATTCATTTAAAATATTTTTAGCTTTCCCAAACACGGTAGCGTCAAAGAGAAATGGATAGATGCAACGGGTAGAGTTAATTGGATGCCATCCAAATCAAGCACAATTATGCTCTGAACATTTTTTAGAAGTCGATTTTTTAATATCAAATAAAGGATATACATAGATACACAAAACCTACAGCCATACCATCTATGAAAATCGTTAATGTAAAACACATTTATATAAAGCAAGTTGTTTATATACAAACCGGTCAGGCCCAGCTGGTACCTACTACCTACATATATGAGTACTTACCACCCAAAACCAATACCATCAGGCACCGCTGGTACGAATATGTACCAGAACGAACAAGCTAAAAAATACTCTTTCGTATTAGGAAAAGAGTATTTTTTAATGATTCATATTCGTACCAGCGCAGCGGTGCCTAACAGTTACCGTCTTTGAGTCCGACTGGTCAGTGACTGATGTAGTTAAGTATATATTTTATTTTAAATAAAACTACATCATTCTTCCTACAGTTTTACTGAACTCCCAGCAAGTCTTTATATTTTCGAATTAAACAAGAAATCGGGTATCTATCGATATCGATAATGTAATTCTAAATTCAATGTGTTCTGCACTGGTGTGGCCTTGGTCGAGTAGCAATAGATATCGACCTATGACGCGAATGTCAACCTTATGGCTTAGGCAATTAAATTTATAATTGCTACCAATGAGAATACCGCCATCTATGGTCGACTAGCGGAATTTACTTGGCAATCGAAACTAGTTTGACTTTAGATTACAAAACGTCGTAAATACTTTCTGCACTAAAGCAAAACAAATCTTATCTATAGAGTGTGAAGGTTTATTTCCTGATGTAAGATCTGTGACTTATGCTAGTTTTGACTAAAATTAAATCGACAAATCAAACGGATTTTCTTTTTGTAGTGCATTATATGATTATCGCTTTATTTGTGTGAGTTTGGCGACAACGGTTCCTATAGTAATGTTGTTGCATTGCACTTCCACTGTTTTTTCTGTTCCGTGGTCTATACTTGGACACAGCACATCGCCAGCTCCGACAACTTAATTCTCATCTTTATTCTTTATAAGTTTTTAAAATGCAAAACAGGTGCATTATACTTAAAAGTACTTTTGAGAACGAACATAATACTTATTTTTGTGCGCACTTTCTTATAAAAGTTAGATATGATACATGTCTCCATTTTACATAAAAATATTTTTTTTATTTGGCACATTGATATTATGCACTTTTAGCAACTGGGCCATGTCATCTATGCCTTGTGAGAACATGTGGGTGCCTCGCGCTATCCAGATAGGCGGACACATGGAAAATTTCATGTTAGTGAGTAGTTGTCGGCCCGGCTCAACATGCTTCGACACCGGCCCATCCCGCATCCCCAAGTTGAAAAACGATTTGCAAACATCAACACTCAAGAGGTCCAGACTGAAACTCGCGAGTTATTGACAGGTTCCCTAGTTTCATTCAACCGAAGATGGTGTTAATATTAGGTCCTTACTTATGAAATTGGCGTTTCGTCGAACTGGCCACTCTGATCTCAAATATTATTTAACTAAGAATGGAACGTGATGAAAGCATGACTGTGAAAAAGATGCTAGGGTGTGAGTGAGACAGACGATGTATGCTAAAGACGAAAGGTAGTTTCGGAATGACTGTTAGATTTGAACGACCATGAAAGACGTGCAGCGTTAGTGAGGCCTCGCCCCACCAGGTGGACCGATAATTTGGTGAAGGTCCTGAGAGTCCGCGGGATGCGAGATGATGATGAGACAGATGTGGTGACGCTGAAGGTAGGCCTGTAGTGGACGTTGAAATGATGTTGCGTCGATGTTAAGTCGCGCTGAGACTTGTTGGATGCGCTCTACTTTCTTACAGCTCAAGTGGACCATAAAAAAGCATACAACGAAACGGTTTCCTCCAAAAACAAACACGAGGAAAGAATGATATGATATAAATCAAAAGATATATGTATTTCTTTTTACTATCGTTAATTACAGAAGGGCGTATATAAATAAAGAACGCGCGCCCATTGAGGCGGCGTGGCGAGGCGATCGCCGCGGCGCGCCTTGTCGTTACAAGCAAATGCACTTATCTTACCGGGATGTGAAAAACTGTTTTCAACTCGTTGTCGTCGGTTAGTTTCACCAACACAATACATCCGAATGTACCCGGAGTCAATGCCTCCAGAGGTTACGTTTGAACAGGATTTGGAGACTCAACAAATAAAAAAGCTACAAATCAGAATGGGCCCAACACAGAAACAATAAGAAGTAACACTTGTTTTTTTTGTATTCTATTGTCTGTTCCGGAATTGAATAGGTTTACATGGCACGGTGTAACCGAACGAGATCCATTAAAAGTCATTTTCAGTGTCGATTAAAATTAATGATTCGTAATTAAAGTGTAATTATGAGAGAGAACCAATATATCATTTGAGTCCGAGACGCACCATCGTAAACCCGTCAGCGACTCCATGATAAAAATAAACAGAAGTCTTTGAAACATTATCGATACAAATAAATTGTCCGACCAAGAATGAATATCAATAAATTGAAAATGTAACTCGTAAAAACATATCATCGATTATTGTAAACAGCTGGCGGGCATTTATGCAAAACGAATCGTTCATTGGACCAATTCAACGGCGGTAGCGAAGATAGAAGAATTTTAATTGAAACTTACACATTGGACCTGCGGCCTTGCGCCGCACACTGACGCCCAGGCGCGCCGCCCGGGCCGCCCCGATGACTCGCGATTATGTACTCTTTACAAGATTATAAGAACGAAACGATATTGCTATAAAATACTGTATACCAAAAGCCAATACTAGACAAATATCTAGCCTCTAAGCAACTCTCCAGAAACAGTAGAAACTTAGCAATTTACATGAATTCCAAACTTTTACTTGACAAAGGCCTTATTAAAATTTTGACGGGAACTTAATTTGCAATGACAGCTACATCATTAATCTTATTATAGCTTACACAACCTCGATCTTTTTTGTTAAAACACGAGCTTCCGGAAAGTACTCTGGAGTAACTAAGTATTTCAACAAAGCCTTTTGACCCAACTTATTTAAGTTAATAAACCTTAAATAATTGAAGTAGGTACCTATCTCTCGAAAGGTTCGTACCAATCGTAATCAGAATTGTTTAAAATCCGCTGTACCCCATCTGTAGGTAATTCTATTTACTCAATTGATTGTGACACTTAACCCGTTTCGTGGCAGCCGTGTGTAAATCTTTCTAACGGCTGTTTCACAAATAAAACCACGAGTCAAACATTCGTGATAGCGGTTATCGTCCCGTTCTCATCTCGTTCGCTTTTCATTGCATTTGGTTAAACAAATAGAGGCCTCGTTGGGTCGGTAGGCAGATCCTAATTAAAAACTATATTCAGCCGCTGTCGTATATTACGCGGAGGCCTTAGGCAGTTAGTCACCACGTCTGGACACCTCCCAGTCGTTTAGCATTCGTATTGCGTTGGGGCCATAGCCGTGAATGAAAGACATTTGTTTGATAGGATGTAAGCGATGAAATCCTATAGTGTGAAAACGTCAAACAGTATTGATATTAATTATTTTGTCCTTAAATGAGACAAATTCTGACCACTGGACCATCATAATATTATGGTGAAATCGGATTGGAATTTGAAAAATGTAAGTTACAACAGGCTGCTTAGCAAGTATGTATATCATATGCCTAATACATAATCAACAAAGACTACTTAGATATTTACATAAATTGCTATCATTTAAGGTTAGGTAACGGATGGAATGATCTTGACGAGCAAATCCTACATTTCGGGGCTAGCGCCTAGTAAAAATAACATTAATTTTTTTTTCTGGAGCATTTATAAAGGGAAATTTTAATATAACTGGAACACCATCCATTCATTCATTTTCCATTTTTTTACAACGAAGTGAATTTGTGTATGTAATTTCAAATTAATATGTGTGCAACAACGAATACAAAAAATGGAATACCTACAGGTCACTCTGGATTTTATTCCGTCCAAAAAAAAAAACAAATGACATTTGAAGAAAGCGACAGCACAGAGTACCTAAGCTATACCCTCAACAAAATACCTTCATTTTGTCCACATTTTTAACTACAACGGATTGACATATCGCAATTATACTTAGCGCCAATACCTATACTAGTACTAGACTTTGGAATTAGTCAAGAACATGAGTACTGGACGGTACTCGCGGCGAGCATTCGGTTCGCGAATTTGTTTCGCAACCATGCCTTGCGTGACCTTTTGTTACACATCGAAAATTTATTCGCGAAACTAACATTCGTTCGCAAACACAGCTATTATAATTCTTGTTTTTAAGGTTCCGTATGTCCGAAAGAAAAAACAAAACCCTCATTGGATGACTCGTCTGTCTGTTTGTCTGTCTGTCACAGCCAATTTGCTCTGAATCTACAAGACCGATCAAGTCCTTTGGTACACATGAATTTCTGTGACCCGGACGTGTTACGTAAATAAATGACTTTGAATATTTTGACTATATACTTTTGGGGGCAATTTAGGAAATAAAATAAAAAAGTTTTGCTAACTGCACCGTGTGAGTGTGACATGAAATGAAAGGACATGTTGGGAAAGTATCATTTAAAATTTATATAGGTATTTTCAAAATAAAAAATTGACCGAAACTATAGTACCTACAATTTTTTTTTAATACAGAAATTACAAAAAATTCGTTATTTTTTACATTCAATATAAGAAGAAACCCGAGTCTATGATTTTAAAATAACATGGTAAATCTCTCAATTGTATGCATACAAACTGTAGTTGGCTGCTAAGTTAAGTTTCTCCTCCAATCCGGAATTGGAAATTCGGGCAGTGAAAGCATAACTTTGAGACGGAACCCTCAGAGCGCAAGTCCAACTAGCACTTGTCCGGTTTTTAGGGTTCCATACCTCAAAAAAAAAACAGAACCCTTATAGGATCACTCGTGTGTCTGTCCGTCCGTCTGTCACAGCCAATGTGATCCGAATCTAATGGACCGATTAAGTTGAAATTTAATACACATATGAATCTTTGTGACCCAAACACAGACGTGTAAAGTAAATAAATTAATTGGGAATATAGGGGTCATATCAAATGAAAGGGCTTATTGTGGGGATCTTAAATATTTTTTTTTCATAAGCTTAAAGTAAATTGTATTAAAGTTATTTAAGAAAATAGCAATCTCTCACCTTATCTCAGAAACTATTGAGCCTAAAATTTTGAAAAAAAACAGAAAATAGTTCTATATTTATAGATTACAGGAAAACCTATAAGAAATCTGTGGTCTAAAAACAACATGGTAAATCTTTCAATATTTTGCGTACAAACTTACATTTTCAGTTGGAATGTATGGCAGAACATGTTTTTCAACTACAAAATTATTCCAACTACGGAACCCTTCATTTTTGGCCGGTTTTTTGTTTGTTAGTTGCATTCACTGAGTCACCGAACAGTTCGTTTCACAAATGAATGTTCATCGCGTCACAAAAGCTCGCGCAATGAATGATTGCAAAACCAATTCGTGAAAAGAATGCTCGCGTTGAGTACCGTACGAAGCACGGGATTAGAGGCAGGCCGCTAGTACAACTGTGCAATGGCGACGTGAGTATTTAAAGTAGGTAACACCCACATCAAAATTAGGGATGAGCCGAATATTCGTATTGTGTTCGGTATTCTGCATAATATTCGGCAGGTTTACCGAACATTCATATTCGGCGAAAATGCCGAATATTCTACCGAATAATATTGTGTTATATAGCACAATGAAGTACATAATTGTATCCATATTATGTGTCTTATCATTTATTCTATGTAAAAAGATACATAGTAATAATCTTACATTACTTCGATGAGACGCAATTATGGTTTAATAGAAGGAATAAAAGTGGCAGGTTTGTATTGTGAAAAAAAAAATGTTTGACCTCTTCCTTCCACTCATTGTTTTTTTGACAATTTACTTTTTTTGTAAATCCTGCCGAATATTCGGTTCGGTAAACTTTTGACCGAGCATTCGACCGATCATTTGTATTCGGTAAACCCCGTATTCGGCCCATCACTAATCAAAATCTATTTTGTAGTTTAGAAGACAGACACGAAAAAAATTTAATAATATGTATAGACAACAAGCTTTCCTTTATTCTAACTATCATACAAATGTCTATTAAGAACGCCATTAAAAATTAAAAGTAAGATACCTACTTCGACCACTTCATAATCAGAAGCCAATTAAATAACAAATTACAAATAAAACCAAACATCTCAAGATAATAATATACAATATCGAATTGAATGTTTGATCAATTCATAATTAGAAACAATTGTAAACACAAAAACTATAAGCGAGAGAGCAAGCGTGCGCTGGAAGCAGCCGGGATCCGATTCTTGTTTATAAGGCGGCCGGCCCACCTCGTCTGCACTAAAAGTTTGATCTTATCTTCAATATTTTAATAGGTTCCCGCGGCGGCACCTTCGCCAGTAATTGTATAAAGTATCTCTGGAGGAATAAATTCAATATTCCGTCGCGGGGCCGGCCGGCCGGGGATCCCTCCGCTTAACCTCGTGATAAAGCTTAAATCAACACACGAAGTAATTACAATCGAGCCACACTTCATCACAGATGCGAATAGTGATTAACTATCTTCGTCTTTGGTTCCGCGGTGTTCGAACGCAGCCCGCGCCTAAGTTGCCTCCCGCTCTGGCCAATTAGAAGCGAAATTGGATGAGATCTCATTTCAGCGGATGTGACAGAAATGTTTCCCCAAGTGATTTGGTAATTTGGTGTAGGTGTCTTCATTGTTTATTCTACGTTACCTATTATCAGAGATTTAATTGTCGTTTATACGTAGTTAGGTTTGGGTGCTAATCAATGTTGCTTCGTTTCGGTTTGAACAGTGTATAATGATGGTGATGATGAGACATTTTAGCTCTTTCTCCGTTATTTGAACAAACATAACAAGTGACAATCTCTCTAAAATTAAAAGGCAGTATATAAGCATTTCTCTAAATAGAAAGCAGACAGAATATCGTCAACCGTCCCTTTTAATTTTGATTAATTAAAAGTTTTGCATGGAAAGGAGTAATCTTAACGCAAGGGTTGTACTTAGTGAACTTCTTTTGTATTTTATCCTATAAAGAGAAGTTTTTCAGTAAAACAACGCTCAATCTGCAACAAAATATAAAAGTTTTACAATAAAGTATACGCCTCGGGCGGGGAGATCATCAAAGACGGGAATAAATCCTTTTTCTAAAGTTGTAGGTACTCTATTCACAAGTATTTAAAAGAAAATAATAATAAAAGGATTTATAAAGAAGATAAGAATTTGTTTGAAATTTGGTGTATATACTATAGTATAATAAATAACAAAGCGCGAGAGAAATTAAAATGTGAACTTCTGTTTCTAAAGTCTGTTCAGGCTTTGGTTTCCCACTCAGTACGACATATGAACCGACGAACGTACGGTTAGACATAATAGACATATCTTACAAAGCGCTGTAGTATTTCAGCTTAATGCAGAAACAGTGTCTATACGTATATTCGCATTTATACCATAATGAGCCCGTAACACGGCGCTCGAATTTGGTACTGCCGTGGGCGGGCGGTGGCGGGCTCGCACCTACTTTGCTGCAAGCGGCCTCTCCCAATTAGCCTTAAAATAATGAACATGTTTTATATTTCCACCCGAGTGCGTCGTGTACTTATCCCCCGTTTGCCCCGGGAGGTCATGCGGCTGTGGCCCTCTCGCGTTGTTTTACACGGGAGTACCTTCAAGTAGGTAATATAATAAAAGGGACACGTCGGTTGGGTTTTGGAAATATCTGCGGTGAGTTGGGCGGTGGTAACGTTTTGTGTATAAGGGGCTCCTTCAGAATAATAAATAGTTCAAAAGGATGCCGACTCGTAAGTTGATGTGATTCTTCTATTGTAAACCTTAAAAATATACAAACTGAACAATTGAACCCAAGATTTTGAAAACAAAAAACCTGCCAAGTTCGTGTCGGACCACGTAGTCAAGGATTCCGTAGTCGGGATAAATATTTTCACGTGTACGATATCATGATTTCATCGACAGTAAAAATAAGTTAATTTTTCATAGAAACTGTGAAAAACAAAATTGTTTTTGTGGTTGTAACCGAAAACAATAATTTAAATTAGAAACATCTTTGTTTATTAAGCTTACAATCACGGTATTTGAATGCCGTAAAACCAACTTTGAAATTCGTAAACCCACAAAAACGTAAACGTGGAATTACGAAGTAAAACATTGGTGTCACACAAAACCACGGAATCGGCTGAAATTATTGTAGATCGCTCAGTGTCAAGTAAGTCTTAGCATTGTGACTCTTATCTAGTATTAAGGTATTAGAACATTCACGGTCATCTTGATTTACCAAAAAGGCATCAAACCATAAAATCAAGGTCACTTCCAGTTTATTCCAATAGGATTTCCAAGCTAAAGAAGGACGTAAAACCAACAAAAAAATGACGTAAAACCAACCGCTAAAAACCAATGGCACACTTCAAATTTGTAAGTTACGACTTTATTCCAATAGCATAAATCAAAATAGTAAGTCATTGCAATGTAACCCTCATTTCATTGCAATAAGGTATAAATTAGAATGATTGCCGTGAGTTTTATAAAACTCTCATCAACTTTAATCTACCAGCGCACGCACACATGCGCGCGGTCGCAGCGGTTCCTTGAGTACATTTTGTTTTCGAACCTTTGACAATGCTGGTACAATCAATTACTTAAGCTGCCATTATAGTGTAAAACACCTAGTTGTCAGCCTTTCAGCGAGAATTTTAAGGTTGGCGGCTGTATCAGTATCGACACACACGATCAAAAGTTCCACAACAAAAGCGAACGCACGCTCAAAGCACTGCTGCGGCCGCATATGTGCGTGGGCTAAAACCCGACGTGAGTTTTATCAAACTGTCGGCAATCATTCTTAGTTATACCTTATTTCAATAAGATAAGAGTTACATTGCAATGACTATGAGTTTGAGTTATGCTGTTGGAATAAAGCCGTGAGTGGCTTCCAAATTTGACGTGCGCCATTGGTTTTAGCCGGTTGCTTTTACGTCGTTGAAAGTTGTTTTTACATCCTTCAAATTAGACCGTGAATGTTGGACTTTATTGGGTAAAACAATACCCCTCACGCTTCCTTCAAAATTTCATCGATATGACGCCAATATTCTTTAAATAAAATGGCTGTGAAACATTTCGAACGGACGTCTGTTTTTTACTATTTATCTATGAAACCCTAAAAATGCACTTCCGTGGAACACTGACACTCATCACGATTGATTTGTTGGGTAAGCATAATGCATAAGTTATCAGAATGACAAAACATACCTACGTAACATTGGTAGGTATGTTTTTGTCTATATGAGTTAACGAAGCGATGGCGTTCAGCCAAGTTAAGAAGCTCAAAACATGCGACTAAAGAGTGCTAGAGAAGATGATAGGGTGGAATTGGCAGCTTGAAACTAAATAAAAATGTGAATATTATAAACATTGTGTTTATTTGTATAATGAGAAAAAATAGAATAAATTCTTACATGACACCGTACATCAATCAGATAGAAGAATATTTTTGAATCAATCTAAAATAGATGTCATAGACAAACATGGACAGCATCACGACCTTCCAACAGAAGACATGGTCAATATAACCTTTTGTTAAAGGAGACTGGTCAAATTTGGGATGGGAAGTGGTCAATAGACCAATAGCGATATACGAGTAGTAGTTTTGATACTTTACGTCATTATTTTTTTTTGTAAGATTGGTACAGTCAGCTAGAACAATTAGTTTGTAGGTTCATGGATTAAAAGCCCATTCTAGGTCAACTGAGGTTATAGAACAAGAAAATTATCACTTAAAAATAACGTGCTCCATAAGACCGTTTTCCTAGTTTTAAAGTACTGACTTCTATGGCGATTTCATAGACGCAATACCTAACCCCCTGATTTTTCATTACCTATTTTAAAAAAAACGTAAACAATAAAATTACGGTTTAGTTTGAAATTCAGAATACTTTGTTAATAACTTTATTTTTTCATATGCTGTAAAAGGTCGTTGATAAGATGATTGATCAATGTGAATAGTTTTTGGGAAAAGTTTTTTGCCATTTGTGACCTATCTAGTACCTTTTTTTTTTTTTTTGTCGCTGAGAAATGACATTACGCATCTCCGATCGTCGGGGGACGATACGGAGTATGTGGGACTCCCTGCCAAGGTGGCAGTATACCCACTAAAACTCAGCGGTGTTCCCTCGTCGCCTTGATGGAGGGGTCATGGGAATCCGGCTCAGCCTTTGCGTCCACAACCCCCCCCCGGCGCATGCCCGCCTAACTGGCGGGCCCCGCATGTCCCCCCAGCTGGGGGGCTACGGGAATGGCCGGGAACACCTGGCCATTCCCATCCGGCACTGGTGGAAGCCTGTGCAATACAGGCGAGGGTGCCCCCGCACCCGTCGCCTGCTGGCTTCCACCTGGGAGGAGTCGGAGGTGACTGTCATACTGACGTCGTCTTCGACCCCTCCTCCGCCTTCGGAGCGGCGGCGCGAGAGGGTCTTCCTCCCGCGCGCGCTCCGCCGCCTCCTTCTGGGACATGACGTGTTCGCAGAAGGAGGCGACTGCCGCCCAGGACCCCTCGTCCCCAAGCATGGCATTGACCAAGCCGGGGAGCGAGAGGTCCGTTCCGATCGCCGCGGTGAGACTGCGGCGCGGCTCGGACCACGACGGGCACACCTCAAGAGTGTGCTGCGCCGTGTCCTCCGCCGCGCCACAGCCGTGACACGACGGCGTCTCCTCCCGCCCGATACGGTGCAGGTACGATCCAAAGCAACCGTGCCCGGACAGCACCTGCACCAGACGGAAGGAGACGAACCCGTGCGACCGCTCGAGCCAGTCTCGCAGGACCGGCCCAATCGCGTCTAGGGTACGGCGGCCGAAACCTATCTAGTACCTACTCTAAGCTCGGTTCAATCAATCAACTCAGTCTGTCGCGGTCCACTGCTGGACAGTCTCCCAGACTGCCACAACATCCTGTACTCCGCCTTCCGCATCCAGTCTACCCCAGACACCTTCTTTAGGTCGTCCGTCCATCTACCTGGGGGGCGTCCCACACTACGCTTGCCGATACGTGGTCTCCACTCCAGGACTCGTCTGCTCCACCGGCCATCGGTTCTTCGACAAACATGGCCAGCCCATTGCCACTTCAGTTTGCTTACTCTGAAAGCTATGTTGGTAACTCCGGTTCTTTTCCGGATAATTTCATTCCTGATTTAATCCTTAAAAGAGACTCCGAGCATAGCTCGCTCCATAGCGTGCTGAGCGACCTTGAATTTGTGGACCAGCCCGACCGTCAGTTTCCACGTTTCAGTAAAACTCGGTTGGTCCAACAGTTTTAAATTCTTATGAGAAACTGGACGTCGATTCTAATCGATTTGCATTTCAGAATTTTGGTGTAAATTGTCCATTTACTTGCCCATTTTTTTATCTGTAAATATGCAGGACAACATGTTTAAAAAAAGCTAAGCAGTCTCCTAGAAATGTTTTCAGATTGCTACAGAGGCCCTTACTATTCGTCCGAATATCCACTCTGTATATTATAAAAGTATATTTTTCTCAAAATTCCGGGTTCGATTATAATGCCATTTTGCACAAGGGTAAAGATAAGGTATCCCTTCACAAATATCAAAACCATATCTCTATTGGCCCATAGAACAGTTTTGCCCAGTCTCCAAACCACAGCATATATCACGTAGAGCTTGTAAATATTCATCACATTTCACATAGTAATATATTAAAAATTTGCCGCCATGACAAATGAGACGTCGAGGCGCGCCACACATTTCAAATAAGCATTTAACCACTTCCTGCCTGTTTAGTCTACAAATAACGCGACTGCTCAAAGAATTAACTAAGCTTGAATAAATAATCAATTTAGCCAGCCCCGCGCGGCTTCTGATCGATTGCCACAATGCCGGCTGGATGATATAGTCGACGAGCCGCAGCGATAAATATCCCGAGACAAATGTTTAGAGTGTCTCCGGAGAGTTGCGGTGACACTAAATTTAAAAGCTTCAATTGTACAGAAATAACCAAAACACGGTTAAGATCTTTTGAAAACAAATCGTGTATCGGTCGCTTGACGACTATCGTGATTGACTGCGCAAGTGAACATCTCTAATAAGTATAAACAAATTAATAGGGAGCGGTTCGAGCCCGCTGCAGTGGCGGGTGTAATTTAGAAGACACTCGTTCACTGATAGGGGTTTACGAGTAGATAAAGAACAGCTCTCAAATATTCATGAACGCATTTACTAAAAATTATTAGACGCGCCGGCTGTAAATCACGCCGAGAGTTTTTTGTACTTTTATTAAATATATATTTCCTGTCTGTGATATTTTTATTATGGATGACAATATTAAGGAAACATAATTTATAAGTAATCATTTATAAATCTGTTTTGTACCAAAAGCCATAATATTTTTTAACTGTTTAATTAAATTAGAACTAAAATAACAATAAGAAACGGCATGCACTTAGAGAGCATCGACAAATACATATATCTAAAACATTTGAAAACCCAGCTACCATACTACTACTACCGATTATCTACTACACCCATTAACATGTTACATGTGTTAATCACATCCTCTTAGGAACATCTTATCAAAACGGGAGCAATTTTAAGAATGACTACGCCTATAAATAACGGAGTCCTTACATTAATTATGAGCTTAATTATGTAGAATCCCTTTGATTTACAAGCCGCTCATTGCCGCCGCAAACGAATTGTAGTGGCTTAGCGGAGTACCTCGAGCTTCGCCTACCGCTTCTTGGTTATAATTATTTTTGTCGTAAGATAGCTTTGCTTGGTGTGTATAGATCGAGATGAAAGTGAATCGAGACAAGTTGACGCCCGCACCACTTTTAAAGGATTAGCCGATTATACACTCTTAGGTTTTAACAAGAGCCGAAGCTCGAAGGAGAGCTCTGGAAAGTAGACCATTATCGTAGAATATATTAAGAAACCGTGACACCAACTGAGACGGTTGGGGTAAATTATAAATGTGATGAATGATATGAATCAGTTTTTGGTATGAAGAAAAACTTTTATGAAGGTTTAGCGGCGACGTTTATAGGCTAAATTAGGAGCAAACATCTTCCACGCAACATTTTGGCACGATGCTGTACTTAATGTGCCGGAAAATTAAGAGAAAAAGAGAATGAAAAAAATATACTAGGTATAAAAATAATGTTAAACAGTTACATTTACTTCAAAGCCTTAAAATGATATCTACAATAAAATATTTGAAGCTGTGAGGGTGCGGTAGAGGCGGTTGTTCGCGGATCGCCGAAAGCGCCGCTGCGGGCGCGCGGCTTGTATGCCGAGGGCACCCGCCGCTGACATGCCCCACCTAGGGTTATCAGCAACTATTTGTGAATTTGGGATTAAATCGGGCAAAAATGGGAATACACGCGGCACAACTTGCGAATAACTTAAAAAATATACAAACCAGAGTAAATTTTAAGACTGTTGTCAATGTGAGATACCATCACTTTATCTTCGTGGCAATGTTTTGGCCCTGAGCAACCATGTCCAAAAGCTATGTCGAGATTTTTGGCTCCGAATATGGCTTTAAGTTCATACTTAATTTAAGTAGAATGCCGACTGCATTCTACTAATGGACATTACACTGGATTATAAAATTTATTAATTCATATAAAACAATACCATAGCGTTTCTAAAAAAATCTGTTTGCGTAACGGAGATATATAACGGCACTTCAGCTATCACAGAACTTCGACGAACAAAGATCGTAGCGTATTCAAACAGCCGGACAATCGAATAATTGTCCTCGATCGCATACAAGCTGCGATCCCAACCGGACATTCGGCAGGCTCTATTTCTGCCTAGTGTTTAGAAACAATAGCTCTGCGCTGCAATTAGTTTATCCGATAGATGGTGGTCGAACGAGTCGTAAATCTACGCTCTTGCCACCAGTGGGCTCTCTACGTGGTTGTGGCGCCGTATGTAGATTCAGCTCGGTTAATTAATGTGCCACGGTAAAGTGCGAGGTCTCTCCCTCGCATCCCCAGCCGGGTTTCGTAAATTGCGCACCCATCTCCCACATTTTGGTACAACAGCTCTAGTTTGGCAAATTTAAATTAGACGCTAAAATATTGTCAATACAAAAATATTTCAGATTAAATGTGGAGGTTCCTAAGTTTTCACATGATAAAACCTTGCGAGTTAATTTAAAGCTGTGAGCTTTATTAAGAAAAACATCGTGAGGAAATTCGCAAGCACGAGAAATTTTCAACGTGTATAAAGTAGCGCCATTTGTCACACGAACCACAGAATACTGAAGTACAAGCTTACATGAACCACTCCACAGTGTTAACACAATTTAACTTGACTATATATGACCACACTATTATGGAGCTCGGTTGTCTTATTTTAATGAAAATTTTCTTTCAGAATCTTTGGTAAATTAGGATTTTTAAGCTCGACTTTTCACATTTTCCAAGCTGCAAGCTTATGTTTCTGTTGTCTTTTCGAAATCTAAACTTATGACTTATACAGGGCATTTTTAGTTCCATAGCCACATGGCAAATACGGGGCTTTATAATTTGTTCATCCAACAGCCAATTTACAAGGAGTCTTCTTGTACTATATCGATGAAAATTGGATAGAGGCTCCTTCCTACCAGTGGCGGTACCTTCATAGAAGCCGAAAAGCCCGGCTTGCCCTAATAAAATCATAATTCACAATAACAAACGTACTTAAACCTATCAATAAAAAATATATTAAAAAATACCAGTCAAACATTCGCAACACACACGTACACAATAAGAAAATCAGCCAATCCCTCAGTTGGCCGTTTTTTTATACGTTGAAAATCTGTGGGCTTTCCCTAATTTTGACCCCTAGGCACGCCACTGCTTCCTACAAACAGGCGCAACACGCGATGAAATCGCGCGAAGTGCGCGAAGTGCGCGCGGCACCGCGATTCGCGCAACGATCGGTCGCTCCTACGTTAAAGGTTTATTCTGTGAGCCCCAAATAAGTGTGTAGTGAAATTACGTTAATTAGGGGTGGCACTGCCAATGCATGTACGAGTAAAAGAGGCATGAACGAAAAAGTTCATAAGTCGCGTTTTTACGTGTATTTATTGTTGGATCCCACAATAAAAAGATTTATTCAATATTTTTTGAGATGTGGGATATTTTCGAATACAACCGCAGAAATAACATTGTTTTATAGCTGTTTTATTTGAGAAATACTGTCAAATACAAACTTATTTTTACAGTAACCGATAAAATCAATACTGTGCTTTCGTCAATGTTCATTCCAACTACGGAACCCTTCACTTTGCGTACTCCGACACGCACTTGGCCGTTTTAAAATTAATTCGAATGATTTCAGACATTATTGTATGATTATACATTTTATTATGGCTATTTGATGACGTCACGGTTCCCATCACGTCTTTGAAGTTACCATAAATCAATTGATATTGTACAAATTCCCTTATTAAATGTTTAGTTAGTCAAAGACAGCAATTGTCTAGGAAGGGGTTTATTTATGTTGCCTAAAGTTGTCGAAGAAAGTCTGCATAAATAAACATACAATTTTTGACGAATAAACTTCTCTTAACTTTAAAGCAACGTTTATAAATCCATACCTATACAATTATATAAAATTTGAGTGGCTGTTGTATGTCAAAATAATAGCTTTTTATTAAATGCATGTGATAGTACTCGTATATACGGTACATATAACAAAAAATCAAAATTTTAACATTTTTGTTTGTTTGTTCCGGCTAATCTCCGAAACGGCTGGACCGATTTTGATGGGACTTTCAGTGGCTGATTTTATAAGGAGTAACTTACTAACTTATTTTAGAAAAAGAATTAGAGTTCCGCGAAAAACAAATCCCATGCACGCGGACGAAGTCGCAGGCACAGCTAGTAACAAATAAATCCTTTGGTATGCAGTAACAAATTGGGTTTACTTCCAAGCTTAGTCGAAATTACATTTGTGAAGTGATTCTGAAGATCACATCTTAACATTGCGCTCTTGAGTGACGTATGGCGGGAGCGATGAGGGGCGAAGGTTCCCCGCCACCCTCATTATCCCTTTCATGCTGAATTTCAATTAGCATGCTTTCGTGTTTTGCAATAACAAACCGAGCCCCGTTTGGAGAACACAACGTGCAATATAGGTACCTAGCTACAACCATCCAAGCTTGAATATAGATACGGAAAATCAAAGCTTTATACTTTTTAGAATAAATAGGAGATTGCTGGTTGATTAACTTTTCACTTATTGGTCTACATCGCTTGTGTTTTTATTTTTATAAGTATAGAAAATTACTATTTGGTAGCCTATTAGCCTTACAAAATAATTAACATCTATATCATAATTATTTATCATAGTTATTTTTATGTACTGGTTTTTACAAAATAAGAAATATTGGTCAACCTACCCCCACCACGGTAGGTCGACCTGATCGGTCTGTGGTAGGTACAGCAAATAAGTAAGTACCTAAGTGTGAAATCATGAGAAGGAATGAGTAAAATAATTAAACAATACTTCTATTCAATAAGCCTCAAGAAAGTAAACAACTTAGCAGTTCTAAAGTTAGAGCGTTTACAAAAAACATATTTAAGTACTTCTATATGAATTAACAGTCTCACATTCTCATTTTTATTCTTCTTTTAATTTCATCATGTATCTATCTATATTTAGTATGCTTAGCGTTTATTTTGTCAAAAATAAGTAAATTCCAAGCTTTTTCTATATAACGTCATCTGTTAGTTAGTATAATCAACCTGTCCCGCAAAAAGTTAGTCAACTAGCCCCAAACGCACCGACTTGAAAATAACACCGTGATGGTTCGAAATCCGGGAGTGATAAGTTAACTTACATTACTTATAAATTATTATAAGCATATTATAAGTAATTGGCGCTCTAAATCAATAACAGATATTTACGAAACTAATACCTATCAGGTATATTAGTATATACCTACTAGGTATATTATACGATACTATTCACTACCCGTATATACCTACTAGGTATATACGGGTAGTAAATAGTGTGTATGTGTATATAACCTATTTATGTATTTGTGTACCTAGTTTTAATAGATTTCTTTTTTATCATTGTTCCTCTCATTCAAAGCACCTACCATCCAATCTCTTCACCACCCTTGGTTGACTGGTAGAGAATGCCTAAGGCATTAAGTCCGCCTTTGTACCTACCTTTTTGTGCGAGAAGTTTAAATAAATATATATTTATAGTACGTATTACCTCCTATTGCATAATGAAGAAACAAAGGCTATAAGTGTTTGAATAAAGGCTATAAGTGTTGACTGAGAAAATGTTGGATCGTCCACTGCCAACACCTTATGGCGCCAGAACCAAATTACTAAAGCAGCACGATTGCTGAGCTGTCTCCTTTCAAATTTGATTGCGCCCAACATCACACGCCCATGAACTCTATAATGAAACAGCCATATAAAAACAAAACTATGGGCATATATGATTAGGCCGATACACGAGTAAGGTAGAACCACTAAACAAACAACCATTACAATATCGCTGCGTCACCGTGTTGGAAATCACTTATTGTAGGAGTGACTTGCACTCCCGCGCAAGTGCCTTATGCTACACGCCTAGGTCCTATTCGTAGAAACCCGCCGCGCCGCGACGTGCCGTTGCCGCGCTGGCGATTTACTTGTGACAGAGCTTACCTACATTAAATATTTTTCTAAGTACTTATAATTTTTGACTTATTTCATATCATAGGTATTATGGACATTCTATCGAATAATAGACCGATGTAGAGCAAATATGGCTGATGGATTCGTAATCAGTTAAGTAGCATTATATTTTCATTACACCGATATACAATAATGGGAAGATATCTATCTTGTATGACACACAGAGAGGAAATGTTACTATCGGCGCGTCATGTTCAACATGCATAGCTAAACAATGGCGCGCGCGTTCGACGGACGGGTCAAATGAGGCGCGGCGTCAAATCTCGGGTTGCACCAACTTGGCGCCGGCCGACACATTCGAGAAGTTAGCACACCCATTGAAAACGGCTAAAAAACAATACACTAAAGTTCTTGCCGTCGTGCTTCACTTCACAAGGTAACAAGCGGCCGTAACAAACGAGCCCGACGCGGAATCCATTCCGTCAATATGCTACGGTTTTAATTTTAACACGATTTGTTTAGCCTGTACAAATGTTATTAGATACCTAAAAAAAAAAAAAAAAAAACGGATGACCACAGCATGGCGGAGAAAGACACCTAATGAGATGGCAAGAATAAATAATTTTATAGTTCAATTAATTAGCACTATGTTAAATGTGCAACTCATAGATTTAAATGCAGATAAATCATTTAGAAAGCCACTGTCTTAATTAGACTGAGAGATGTCAGCGGAGCCGATGCCTTGCACTGGAATAAATCAGGGACTTAAATTGCTTTCTGCAACGACACTCCCACCGTCGAGTTGGCGTTAATAGCGCGTGCAACCGAAATCTTAGACGAATGTTTGGAAGTATTTTTTACAATGAAATAGAATACTCACGGTCTGCGAGCAGGCGCCACAAAAAAGTGGTTGTAGGTAATTGCAGTCCAGTTAAAGGTACCAATTAGAACATGCCAAACCACAAAACTATTAAATTGATTGAAGAAGCATCTTAAATGATGATTTAACAAACATAATAAAATCCGTAAGTAGTCATTTAAAGCCGTCGATATAAATTTCTACTTATATTACCCGATATAAATGTAATTAACAATACCATTATTGGATCGTATCAATATAACTGTTGGTATGGCAACCAACATCGAAATGATTTGGATTTAATTACTTGGATCACCAACTCCGCCCTCGTTGGAATCGAACACTCGTAAATCAAGAATAATAATGCCGAGCTTTGGTCTTTTTTATTGACTAAACAAATCTTTATCAACACAATTACACGATCGTTAGTGAACAATTAAATATTACCAAATAGCTTTCTCGGAGCTCACCAACTAAGCTAAAATAAGATTAGAATGAATTATTAGAATTTTTCAATTCGTTGTGTATCGTTAATTTTAGTACCCTAAGCTAAGCTGCAAGGGCTTCCAAAGAACGGATTAGCAAATAACGTATTTGAGTATGCATTTGGATGCTCCCAGTAAGTAGGTACCTAATTAAGTAGGTGCTTTGTTTTTTAAACACGGTATCATCTTCCTTATTTTGCATTTATAGAAATAAAATTAAGTGAAAATAACATCTTCAAATAAAAATAATTACCAAAAAAAAAGAAACAAACATCAACCAAAGATTTTAAAGAATTTCGAAAATTTGTCGAACATTGAAAACAGAACTTACTATCCATCTTCTACTTAATTAAAATCGTATATTCATTTATTCACTGTCAGACAACGCACGGCTTAAACGGATGGGTCTAGAAGCGTGACATTTTGCATAAGAGTTCTTTATAAAGCGAAAGTGAGCACTAATGAAAGATTTTTTTGAAAACTCACACCCTAAAGGGATTAATATAGGATGTTAGTTTGTATGAAAGTTCGTCCTTTTTGGAAGTAAGAAACGAGGATATTGGCGTTTAATACGCTTTAAAGGAGAAGCGTAAACGCCAATAAGTTAGTTGTATCATCGTTTTTTGATAACTCATCCCCTAAACCTCCTGAAGAAGAGAAATATACCATAGAGTAAAATGCCATATTATAAAATCCGTCCACGCACTTAGGTTTTATAGTACCTACCGTATTGAATCCTTGCACAGTTAATGATCATTATATCAATTGTTATAATCACCTGTACTGTCCTATACTGCTGGATAAAGGCCTCCATCCATTTTTCTATTCCACAAATCAATCCCAAAAAAAGAATACCTATCGCAAAACTATGTAAAATGTTTTCATATCTGTTCCTGATAATGTGAACTGTCAGACAGAACAAATTTTCGCATAATATTTTAAACATCACTAAAACTAGCACTTTAACAACGACGAAACAAAATCCTTATCTTAAACATTGTGATCTTAGTTTGTAATACGAGAAGGACTTTTGTTGTTCTCAACCTTTTGTAAACTAATCAGTGATTGAAAAAGAGCGGTTATCTTTTAGAAAAGAGAATGTTGTCTTCGGTTGTGTGGCGTGGAGACTGGTATTGCAACAATTTTATCATAAAATCAGACAATTTATCAAACAATAATCAAAAACTCAAAAATCTTTTCGTTGGCTGGTCTAATATTTCTTACACATATAAAATGAATTCAACATTAACACAGTGTTAACGGGAATGTCATGAAGTGTTAAAAAAGCTTATAAAATCAGCTAATATATCTCAACTAATCATCATGAGGCATTAAAATATAAATATTAAAGACGAGTTCTTTTAGATAGGAAGCGACGATGACATATTTAAATTTCTCATTTCAAAGAGAAACAAGCGAGGCCTACAATAAAAAATATCACAAGAACCCACACACAGAGAAATTTCCACAAATCTATAATTCTATCAGCAAGTCAGGCAAATACGAAAATAAGCATCAAAGTGTTTTTTAGAGGAAAGACGACAAATCTCAACCAGCAAGACACCAGTAGCAAACACGTGTTACATATTGTCTGACAATATTTACTGTTGCTTTATTAGCTCGGGAAGTGGATAGAAGAAAATGAAAATAACTGCCGTTCTACATTCTAAAGCATGTGTTAGAGTAATACGAAGTGGAAGGATTAATTGGAAACAAATTCAGAAATAAAAAGAGTCGGCCGCAACGACAGATTATGGAAACACCCCATAGTGACGACAGAAAAATATTTGTTAATTCCTTTATTCGTTTTTTTACTATTCACATACCCAAGAAAGGATGCCAATAAAATTT
Organism: Luperina nickerlii; assembly: GCA_963855955.1. Lineage (NCBI taxonomy): Eukaryota > Metazoa > Arthropoda > Insecta > Lepidoptera > Noctuidae > Luperina > Luperina nickerlii. The sequence goes on from OY979662.1 coordinate 10,715,270, forward strand.
AAATCCAATTGCGTCGACCCTTGATTTACAACGAATCAATAAAAGAGAAGGCTGTCATTACCTTTTTACTGCGTATTCAATAAAAGTAATGTACTCCGTAATCAATCCGATGACAGTGGTCTTTCAAATAAGAGCCTAGCGGACATTTACTAAAATCCTTTGGATTTATAAATCTGATGAATTAGTAATTAGTTTTAGGAAGACTAATAAAAGTAATTTACGTCGACCACGATCCTAAGATACAATTTGTCGACTTGATTGATTCACTTCGTCAGTCATTCAGGATAATTGGGAGTTATAGTGTTCGGTATAGAACTGCTAAGATATTCTCCGACAATTTGCCTAACAAATATGAGAAGTTGTTACTTCGTAATCGTTATCACATAAATTAGTGGAATGCTTTTCAGAATTAGCGATCTCTCCAGTTTATATTGACGTCTATATATCAAGTGCGAGACTTGAAACAGCATAAACACAATAGTTGGATAGAAAAAAGTCGGGGTCTGAGAGATGGCTCATAAAATAAAACAAGGGACTACGTCCGGAGATATGTCAAGATAGCATGCGGCGGGGGGGCGCGGGCCGGCGCCGGCCGTGCACCCCGAGACCCAATTAGAAGCACACCTTTTGGACATGTGCTCTCACTTGGCGCTAACTAACGCCGAAAAACTCAAGGATACGGGACAACTACATCCGTTACCGTTTACCACATTTTTTCATGGAAATTCTTCTGGTTCCCCCATGGGTATTGTACGGCGAATTCGCAACTGAAGAATGTTTTATACACTAGTAATATTTTAAACAGTTCCTATCGAAGTATTGGATTGGCACAAGAAAAGAGAGGCATATCTCGCCTATTTCTATTTATTGGACATGATCAGTTTATTTATCACATAATTATGTACATGTATAATATTTTATCACATATGTACATGTATAATACTATTAAATTTTAATAATGTTTCCTTATCTCGTTTAAATAGTATGTGACGAAACTTACCTTAGTCTTGACAAGTTTGGCGTTCTCTTTGCACATCTTTGCCAAAGCATGGTAGTCACCTCTTGCAGCACATAAAATCCATTGCTTTTGCTTCGAGTCTAACGGATCAGTCTCACTCTTCTGATCTAACTGCAATTGAATAATCTATTTTTAATTGATCTCTATTAAATTCTTATCTGATGCCCATCTTATTCTTACTTACAGAAACTCTGTCTTCTTCATCCAACCCCTGCGAACAACAAAATATATCAATGAGTCACCATTATAGTCAAGATTTCATTAACAATTTTATACTTTTAAACACAAGCTTGTTCATTCATGGCGAGCAATTTATTAAACGATGTACATCAACGTACTTAACGTCTGAAAACAAAAGATTAGGATTATAAATAAAGACGATATTTACATACATAATAAATATCTTAACGACACATATAAATTAATCGGAACCTAATATTTCAAAATTAATAAATGAGTACTTATATTGTGAAAATAATATTTTGAATTAATGGTCAATAAATTCGAATTCTCCCGTCTTCAGGCTTGCGCTGCTATTCATGTAAGATGATTTAGGTCATAAGTTATTTGTATGTATTAGTGTAATTAAAAACTCTATATGATGTAGAATACAGTTCATTTTCGTGTAATGTACGGGTAAAGTTACAATGTTCACGACTGGTGCACTGGGCGTGCGCTGCGCAGCATGACCACTTTACCACCTGTCGTTACATATTTATGTCTACACTATTGGCCTCACTGTTAGGGACTTTGATATTGACAAGATAACATCCTTAATGTGATGTGTTTGATTTAATAATAAGATTATGTTTGTACGTCGCTGGTTTTAAGGTTTTATGGCAACAACAATTAAAATTAGCGGCCAAATTAGTTTTTGAACGTTCATACCACACGCTTAATAGGAAAAATGTTATTTGATCATTTCAGTTATCTATATTTTCTACCAACCAACACGTTGCGATAGTGTCATTCTAAGACTATGTCATCAGATTTTTGAATTTTTTTAAAACAAATTTTTTAGTCGCTGTGTTATGAGTCTTATGAGAAATATCGAGTTCACTCGTGAGTGAACTCGATATTTCTCATAAGACTATGTAATTATCTTGGCATTTGTGTCCAGCTAAAGTCAAATTCATACTAAGTTAAAGCAATATTGTAGACAACCCCGTTACCCAGGACATTTCATCTATACAGATAATTGAAAGAAGTCTCTTTCAGACCGTTCTGCAACAATCTCGGTTACGTTGGTCTGTGAACAAACCCGTGAGTCCGCCCTGAAACAGTACATGATAGGCAAGTTTGCTAAACAAAACCGACAGTCAAAATTCGCTCCCGCTATAGTTGATTTTTTAATTAGATGTCTTTAACAAACTAGCGTTTAATTTATGTGAATAGGTCTTTCATTATTTAAAGGACAAAATTACACCAATAAATACTATCCTTAAATAATGTTTGCAACGAAAATGCTTTACATACCTACCTAACACCAGTCTGTGTTTGCAAGAACACTACCGCCCAAAATTGACTATAGTTCACTTTTCAGATATCTTTTGCGTATTTGTAATCATTGTCGTAGTATATTGACTTCACTATTGGGATAGACAATTAGACAGCTCATAGGCTCTTGGGACTGTCGCTGGCGAGTGTTGATGTATCAAGTGCGGTTACTCATTTTTGAACAAGTCGCTGAATAAATAAGGCTAATCAACTCGATGATTGGACCTCAGTAGGTAGTATCAGTTTTAACGAATATTTAAGAAAAATGAGCTTGTTATCTTACTATCTTAGCTAAAGCAACGGCATTTTCATTATAACAATAAAAAATAAAATAGATATTAATCTAAGTAAATTGTAAGGGTAAGCTCGCCAGTTAGTCGCCGAAGGGCTCCAGGCGTGCGTGCCTCTCTCCTCGCCGTAGGACGCCATAGGCATCGCGTTGTTCGCGCTGGCTCGCATTATGGTGGCGACGACGGCACCACATTACAATCGATACACGTCACAACCTTCTAACTATCAACTTTATATGTTTTATACGACAACGTAAAAAAACGCCACATTCCAATACTTAATCAAATTATAAAACAAAGACATCCTCGAATTACACATACTTACATAGGTAAGTATTAAGATTTTTATTTGAAATAGGCTTTAGTAAAGTTAAGCGATAATAAACCGAGTTTAGTTTTCGACGTGTAGAGTAAGTCGTGTAAAGTAAGGAGGTTGTGTTTGGGGTACCCGGTTGATTATTGGTGTAAATTTTTAACAGCAGAGGTGCCAGTACACTACCCTGAGGCAGACCGTTCTTTTGGACTCACCACCTACTTTTAGCTTCAATAAGATTCACTTAAAATTGTCGGTTACTGAGAAGTTCTCGGAGAGTTCAATTAAACTTTGGATCCTCTATTAAGTTGGTAACCTTCCACAATAAACGTGATTGAAAATGGTATCGCCGTCGACGAGTCTGAATGAAGCTGCCGTCACTTTCCTTGTTGCGTGACTTTAACAACGACGTCGACAGACCATTGCCCACATTTCATCTTGCACCGCATGCCACATATATACGTGAGGACCTAATGTTAGCGAATGGTGTTAGCTTTTAACTTCTTCCCGATCAATTGTTCTCAAGGATTGCATCAAGGACATTCTAAGAAGAAGGTATGTCGAAATGACGTCATATTTTTTTATTAATTGGTCGCCAACGAAAAATACAAAAGTAAGCACAAATCCTGGCGCAAACGCCGTCACCAAAGAGAAAAACGATAAGAATCCTTTAAGAATTGAGCAACAAGATTTTGCTGTAGCGATCATTACTGTTATGTCCTGATTATCCATCATTATTAGATTAACATGGTTTCATTTTTATTTTATTTGTATGTATCGTTTTATTTAGTTCATCATGAATGTCTTTTACTTTTTTATATATATATTGCAGCCTGATCACGTGACATTTTACCACCTTTTGGATGCGAGTACGGGACTGCGCACGATCGTGGAGCGCCGCGAAAGTCACGGCGGGAGAAGTGCTTTTTTTTGATAACCTTACCATATGATCGGACTCTAGGCAGGGTTCTTCTTATTGGTACAATATTTAATTTTTCAATATAATATTCAAAAATTAGAATAACGCCGGTTACGCTCTTGTCAACCACACTGTAGGTTGAGTACCTACGGTTCAACAAAGCGGTGTAAGTAAGAGTACTTATTGTTATTTTAGCGATCATGGTCTACATCCAGATCGTGATCTCTGATAAAGCAGATGAAACATTCCTAGGTTGCTTTATCTGCCAAATTATTTGGATTCGTCCAAGCTGATTCAATGTTAATACATCTATCACGGATCACAGGGATCATACAGATTGCAGAAGGTGGGGAAGGAGCAGTGCCACGGAGTCCCACATCTTTCAAATCTAATAAACTGCAACTTGCACAACTTTGCTACTATATCCAGCATTGAACCTAAACCTAGAGAAGATTTATGTTATATGTACAGTCACGCTATTATGGATGGATGGACGAACTATTACCATATTAGAACACGATTGTAGACGAAACCTATTAAACGGCGCATAAGCAGCTTTCGCAACGTAGTTATTGTCATGGACACTTGATTGTTTCATGCCACAGAGCGTGTATTATGCGCTGTCTTACTTTTATCATTGAATAGCTGACAGCTAATTCATCCGTTCCTATTTTCCATCACTTCGACAAGGCTCGTTAAGTGCGGCATCCGCGTTGTTGATGGCTGCGAGTGATTCTCAGGCCCGAATAGCACAGAGAGAACAATGAAATCGGTCATATTTTCCAACTCGCAACGGACCGTACCGCGTTATCTTTCTCATCGTGCATAACAACCATGCGTTTATTCAAAACGCTGATGATGTATACTTAAACCGAAGCTTATTTTAGCTGCCTTTGTGAAGGATTTATTATAAAGGAAGAAAAAATTAATTCCGACTTATCAAAAAAAAGTAATCTACCTATTTGTAATTAGATTGAGAGCAAAGTAGATTGAAGGAGTTTTTATATTAATATATTTTAGGTGAAGACATTTTAAACAATAATTTCGTTTGTTTTAGTTGTTTTTTGTTTCCTTGAGCTTAACTGACCACGGCTGAAAGTGGAACTAACGAAACCAAAGCATAAATAGTGAAAATTCTGTAATTTTTGTTCATGAACAGTGTCGCGACCGTGAACAGTTTTCCTAGCTGCTAAAATATTTTACTGCACTTTGACAGTGACAAATATTCTTATGAAGATAATTGTGTTTTATTGGACATTTCTGTGGTGAAAAAGGTGCGTTTAAGTTATAGAAATAATTATCTACAATTCATGCCCCGAAAAAATGGAACGTGTTTTAATGTTTCGTCGTTTTATTTATTTTCTCGTTTTTATAGAATGTCGGCAAAAGCCTCTACCGGTAAATCCAAAGACGCAGTGACGTACTGTTGCGAAATGGGTTCCGATTCACAGTAAAGCGCTTCAATTCAAACGGTCACACTGTTTGGCATTGTGTAGGAGAGATTAGTCCAAAATCGAGTATGGGGTAAAACCAGGACAATGCAGTTTAGTTATTGACATAATCTACTCATCTCAATGTTTTTAATGAGTTGATTGCAATATGTGGTTTGCTAGGGACCTCAACGATTGATTACTCGTATAGGTATTATTCTTGCCTGTGCAACCGGCAGCAAGTTCCTCATGCATCCTTGGATGCTTGCGGTAGCGTCGGGGGTCGTGTTGCCGTCTTCCCTCAAATATGGCGAGGGGGGTAATGGCTGATCTTTGCGTTATGCTCGTGAACGAATGCTGCTTATGGTGACTGGTCGTCATTGCTGACCATGGTTTTATTGTTGTTATTAGTAATAACTTGTTTATTCATTTTACTCCCATGGTCCTAGTTTATCATTTGTGACTTCAAGTGACAGCTATGTGAACAGAACCCAGCATTGCATACCTAAATATGTAAGCTGTCACGCCTTTTATACCCGGAGGCTTTTATTTAGGTAGTAAGTTATTGTATAAATTTTTAATTTTGATTTATTATTATTTTGCTTGAGTACGTATAGTTTTTATTGCATTTATAGGTATATTGGCGTGGCAAGCTGACATATTTATGGCAAATAATGTAATGATCAATGTCTTGTAATGTTAATTATGTACTTTGCTTACCTAGTATTGTATACAATCAAGTATTTTCTAACTGACAGCTGTGCGGCTGGGGAGTTTGTTGCGCCACTTCTTCTCCCCAGCGAAAGCACTAGGAAGTGGTGAAGGGCGGGCGTTTTGGGGGACTGTCTTTTGTAATTTTGTCGTTTGAAAAGTGCTGATTTTCAGCCTAGTTTGAAGAAATGATTTTGAGTGTCGCGTATACGCGCGCGTTTGCCCGCTGCAACTGACCATTCTGATTAGAATGGCAAAAAAACATTCAATGGCCGACAAACAGCTGCTAGAGTATTTTCAACCAGCAACAATCGCTGTTGCCTGTACCACAAACGAAATTCATCATAAGAAATTCTCATACGAAATTCATCAGTCTCAAGCTGGAAGCCTACAATCAATTTAGCTATCAAATTAAACCGAAAGTTGACTGTCGATCTCGCCAAACTTCCAAAAATTAAGCAACACTCGAAGTACCGCCGTTCTTATCGACGACGACGCGCAAATGTCTATGTTCAAAACAAAAGCGGGCAAAATAGAAAATAATCGACAAAGGTCGTCGTTGTTCGCCAGAAACGGCTCTACCTCTGAAATCAACAATCGAGAGGAGTCCACTTTTAGCTAACTATCATAAAGTGCGCTTGAAGATGAACACTTCGAAAACAAAGCTACAAATATAATGCACGAATACTGTCCCCCCTTCGACCATCTCTTTGAGACTTTCAAAGTTATCCAGTACGCGATGATGTCATCAGCAAAGCGAAGGTGAAAAGAAACTCGATTGACGTTTATTCCTCTGTTTACAGACTGCGGTGACAGTCCGTTTGTTCGATCTGATACGGTGCACGAACATTCTTCATGGAAATTTGACATTTCAGCAGAGGTCCTATCTCGAGGTTTGGGTATCGAGTACAATATCCTGGAGGTTAGAATGACGGACCGTGTAAGAAACACAATATTGCGCGCAAAAACCAAAATCACGGATGTAACCCGGAAAGCTACCATTCTTAAGTAGAATGGGGATGAGCATGCCTGTCGCATGTCAGATGAAGTGTGGGCTAAAATAACCACTGTGTCCCATTAGGTTAATGCTAGTAGTCGACATCGCGGCAGACCAAGATGAAAATTAAGGATTGAACTAATAAGATCGAACTCCTGCCGAAAGAACTGGGTCGCAATGGTAGAGCTGTCCTCTGCCATTCGGGCCAGATCATGTGTGGAAAAAGAAGAGGGTGCCGAGCCTTTGTCCAGCAGTGGCTGGACAAAGGCTCGGCACTCTCTCCTTTTGGAGTTAAAAACAGAAATATCGTCATAGAGTGCAGCACTGTTCCCCGTCCACAAACCGCTATTGTTTTGTTTATATTTATGATGATCTTCCTGACTGAAAAACTTCAGAGATGTTAATTCTAACCCTGGTCTAATATGATAATATAAACACACACCTCTACTATAATTTACATAATATCACACCACAGTGCCTGTAGGTAATGAAAACAGACTTAGTTCTCTTGGGAGCATCACCTGTATACGAATTTTTCCCATAACTTTTATGGGAGAAATTCCCATTCAGGTTTAAAAAAGAGAGCACATAGTCTCGACAAAATATCAGGCTTTTTTGGGTGAGCTTTCTCCCACAGTTTTCGTCTTTTAACATCTTTGGCAAATACATGGGGCCCCGTATTTTAACAGTCAAAGACTGCACAACGGTACGGGTATATTAATTAATTATGCGTAAAAGAAGACGCTTTGGTTGTGAATGTTCTGTCATGTGATGATGGTCAATATATTATTGCATGAATTGCAAATATCTGTTTTTAAATGTGGAGTCCCGCTCAAATCTACGCTCTAGGGAGAGAAAACGACGCTTTGCCATCGCGTAAGAGTCACCTAAGCACTCGAGCGAGTCCTTCAATGGTATGGTGACAACGAATTGACCATGCGTATCCCGACGTGTGGTCTCTTGAAAGTGTTTTTCACAAGCCTGTTCTTCTGTTGAGAAACAGTTTGCAGATGACACCGTATCAAGTTCCCAGAAGCGAGCCAGCTAATCTGACTCCTCATGTGAAAGAAAGTGACAAACAGAAGGTTGTGTACGAAGTACACCTGGAGCTTAATACTCAACACGCTTATTTACAAAAAATATATAGGTAGTGACAGCTAGCTGTAAAATTCTTGGACATATGATAGTAGCGACATCTCAAGTAAGCAAGTTGCAGTTTTTACAATATTTTTTCTATTTGTTCTTTTACTTCTGTCGCTGACCGTACCTATGTTTAATCGTTTACTATCGGAGTCCAAGATTATCTGAGACGTCTAGATGGACTTAACTCAAAATAAGGCAATGGGATAATAAAACGTTTACGGGGTGCTTAGCCCCTAAAAACCAATTGGATTTCGCGTTTAGCACGTACTAAGAACTCTTATAGGGATCACAAAATTAAACTAGCCACTTCATTTTAAATTCATGCATATATACGAATGTATTTGTTGTTTTTGTTACAAAGAGGATATAAAATTACCAGACTTTAATGTGCTAAAGTACTAGAAACGTCATTATGCAGGCTGGTCATATTATACACAAGCGAAACCCAACCGACAGCGTGGTCAGCACTAAGCACGAATTACCTTTTTTCAAGCTTTAATAGCGCACGTGCGCTTTGTAGTCACACGACAGTAATTGACAATCGACCGCAAGTCACGAGGCAGTATTCAATATGGTATGCGCCATGAATAATGATAATAATATTGACTAAGCCTATCCGTACCTTGATTTGATGGACTGGCAGAAAATTTACACACATCACAATCTATTAGGCCTAAATGGATTCAAAGGTACGTCCTTTATAGTCTGTGAGTTAACAAGTCATTAATTGTTAATCGAATTTTAAAATTATTTTGATATGAATAGCTTTTGATTCTATCATACAATTACTAGCTATTGCTATCTTTGTATTATTATGGAACAAAGTTAGCGTTTTCATTGTGAAACTTAGGTTGAAGTAAAGCCTTCTATTTTAAACAATGTGCTACCTAAAACACACTAACGATCAAACTAATGTTGAAACTGTTAAAAATCTTTTGGTCTCATGCTTTGCCTGTTGGAAAGACAACCATATGGGTATTATTTAGAGCCATCAATATCGACAATGTTTTCAGTCTCGTTTTCTTTGACTCATGATAAAGAAAACGATTTGATACCTACCTACAGGAATATGTTTAAAATAGTGTGATGTGATTTTCTAAATCGTATGTCATTCAAAGTAATCCATACATAGTAACCGAAAAATGATGCTTTTAACCTAATTATAGGTAGGGGCCTACTATACCCCTTTTTAGCATCAAGCAGACAAAGTTTCTGTTTTTTGAAAGTTTTCTCAACTGACGAGCGGAAGTGTATACTGTACACATCGTCGGTCTATTTCAGTGTTGATTTATGCGTCGGGATCTCGCTCAGACGGGTGGCAACGTGGCATATTAGTGAGAAACGGTTTGTTCATTTATTATTTATTAGCTTCCGCGGCAGCGTTAAGTGAATTCCGAAACCTGTGATTATCTCGTTTAGAAGCATAGCTATATGACAAACTAATTGCTAAGCGGACATCTTCAATATTCACGCTGATTTATCGATGGGGCACATTTCAGGATATGTTAATAAGAAACATGAATTAAAAAAAAATCAACGATCATTCTCGATAACGAAAATAATGTTAGGACAATCTTTGGTTTAAATATCTTTGGCTTATAATATGTTTTTGTACAAGCTGGTTAATGCCCCTCTCGTCCTTTTAATAGGTTACAATGTGAGGTATACGCTGTATAAAGCAATTGTAAAGTCCATTAGGTGCGCGGAGGCGCGGCCTAATATTTGTCATTAGGAGCTTTTGTTGTTCGTGGTGTGTGCGCTACCCTCGTGTAGGGGTTGTCCCGTTCGGATGAGTCGAAATTATTATATAAATTTTTGCTCTCGCGACGAACATCCCTCGACGGTTGTTTCCGAAATGTGCCCTTTGGGTGTAGTGTTGTTACCAATTGAGTACATTATCATACTGTACAATACTGAACATGACGTTTTTTTTTTAAATGCACCTCCAGCAATGATTGTACGGCATTAAAAATGTTCCCGTCCTGTTTTGATATCCCGGCGCGATCTCGAAAAATATACCTATCGATAATAATCATATTCGACATCATTTTGACCGCCAAAGGCCCATGACGAAGGTTTTACAATTCAATTAGCTGCACCAGGTGTCGACAGACAGGAAACTTTTACCCTTACCGCAACGCAACAATTTAACATCCAAAAGACTTTTATTGGATTGCGTAATAAAATTCATAGTTGAATTCACTTACCTACTTTGACTTTGTCAAAAGGTACAAATCATTATAGTCGCTTTGTTGTTAATCCCGAGACCCTCAAGATCAATTCAAATTGGACTTCGTGTTAAAGGACACTATTATTCAAATTAAAAGGTAGGGACTTAGTTAAATCATAAACTAGTCGACTGAAAGGTTAATCTTTACATATTATACATTGAAGTCGTTTTCGTCTTTGTCTGTGCGACCGCGTTGTTCTTCTAAAGTTCTAAAGTACGCAACGGATTTTAATACCGTTTCCAACATCATTTAGTGCATTTATTTTGGTAGGGTTATGTGTATAATACACATGTTTTGTCAAGTCGTAAAAACCATGCGAAGCAGGGGCTTGTCGCCTGTTCGAAATAAATTCCTAGACACAGTCACGGCAGACCGTGGAGTCTGATTTTGAAGATACCTTAGATGTCGTTCTCAAGAATTGTCGGGAAAGTGCAACATGAGAGAAGCGGAAGGAATTTAAGAAGGCATTTTGCATAGGAGCAAAAGTTACCGACAGCGAAAGATCTACCTACCCATAATGCATTCTGATTTGTTGAACGTTGGATATTTGTAGGAAAATATAAAAATCATCCACTCGCGTTCCAGATATTATTTAGAAAATTATTTTATACTAGCTGCGCCCCGCGGTTTCACCCGCGTGAATGTCGATTCCGTGGGAATATCGGGATAAAAAGTAGCCTGTATGTTAATCCAGGGTGTCAGCTACCTCCATACAAAATTTTATCAAAATTGGTCCAGCCGTTTGAGCGTGAAGAAGTAACAAACATATAAAAACACACACACGCACAAACTTTTGCCTTTATAATATTAAGTGTGATTTCATTTAATTAAGCACCTATCCAATAAAATTAACTACACTACAGAATTGGGAACTGGGAACTGGAAACTATTTAGGTAGTGTATGCACTGAAAGAAATAAGCAGTAAATAAAAACGAAAAAAACATTAATTTGAACTGCTTTAAACATTTCCATATGAGCCTAACGTTCAAAACAGTACTTTTTACTGATCCGAAAACAGTTGAAGCTTGAGGCAAAATGTTACGGTCATGACAGTAAACTTTAACGTTTAAGTAGCTAAACGATCACAAATTTTATTGTTTTATTCATTTCATTCACATTCAAACCATTGAAATTTATTTACATTACAGTAATGGTGGTTTTCCTTTGTTTTTGTTGTTTGTTTCAGATGGTATGTTCAATCATTAAAAGATACTGTTTTACAAACATTTCTTCTTACTGTATAAAGTCAGAAGTCCTAATGAAATCGCTTTAATGTGCTGTAGTAAGAAATTATTTTTTCAGTGTGTAATTTGTGTAAATATATAAAAATAAATAAAAAAGTACGGCTTACGAAATTATACGGCATTAGTCATTTCCGCTCCTCTTTTGTTATCCCGGCGCGATCACGAAAAATATCAACAAGAATACATTCGTTGCAATTTTAAGTTAATATAAGCCCAGTTTGAGTACGGGTCATACACCCCCCTGCCTTACATAGGTCATTCCCATTCATACCAGGCAAGTACCTACAGTTGCCCGCGCAAGTGTTGTAGGTATGGGAGACGCTTTGCGAATCTTAAATTAATAAACTTAATGATGTCTTTAGTGTTTTCTTCATTACTATGTTTTATACTTGACAACACCTAAATATGGAAGTAAAGGCTCGCGACACGCGATAAAATCGCGCGCGACACAAAGGCACCGCAAGTCGCGCAACGAGCGGTGCCTTTGTGTCGCGCGTGAACATATCGCGTGGTCGCGCCTGTTTGTAGGAGCCTTAATCCAATCTAACCCAAAGAATCATTCCTTTATTTCTAAAAGTAAATTAAACAGCATTCTATTTCTTTTGTTCGATTGTATGGTGTAGGTAGTTACTGGAAAATGAAAACAATAAACAGTTAAAACATTCTCGCGTTTTGTTTGAAATTAATATCAAATACTTGTGGGTCAAAATATTTGTTAATGATTGTCAGCCGACCAACAGGTGCCGCGCTCCTGGCAACCCGAACGCAACCCCTAATATTTTATAATTATTTACTCATTAAAAGCAATAATTAACTAGGTATCTAAGTATAAAATAACTGGACCGCAGTGGACGTTGAATACGAAATGATTCATAAACTGACAATGATCAATAAACATTTTAGAAAAATGCATTCATTTTCTACCCAACTTCAAAGATTCTCTTTTTCGCGTGTATCTTTGTACCTATGTATGTGCAGACCAAACTTCTTTTTGTTCCCTTGTAGCATCCAAAGAGCTGAATGTATTTTAATGATTGGCACGCCGTTTTATCGTTAGCGTCCAGGTGACAAAGCTTAGAAGACGTTTAAAAAAAAGAGTTCTACCAATTATCATAATGAAAGGGTCCATCATGAGGACTCACTGTTTTTTTGTTTAACCTATAGGTACTGTCCCACTACTGGGCATAAGCCTCCCCCAACGAAGACCCACGAGCAGGTTTAAAAAAAAAAACATAAAAATAACCCGATGGGTGGTTTTTGCTGTCGGGTTTTTTGATACATTCAATGTTATTGTTTATCTTTTCCAAATTATAAACCTGAAGAGTTTGTTTGTTTGGTTGAACGCGATAATCTCAGGAACTACTGGTTCGAATTGAAAAATTCTTGTTTTGTGTTGGATAGTCCATTTATCGAGGAAGGCTATAGGCTTATAAAATCACGCTACGATCAATAGGAGCGGAGCATCAATGAAAAATGTTGCAAAAACGGGAAAAATTATTCCTTTTGAGAGCTTCCGTTGCGTACGCTGCGTACGCTCTGCGTAAACGGTTGAAATTATGCAAAAATTGTTCCCCTTTAAAAGTTATATCTTTTAAGGTTGACTCACTATAACCTTTTTTATGGTAATCAAATTTGTTCTAAAATAATGCATCATTTGCAAACTTGTTTTTATAAACATGATATTAATCCTTATCCAAATAGATACGTTATTCATCACAAGTACTTATTTAATTTTGATCATCATTTGCCCTTGACATCATTTGATTTCAATTAATATCTTAGAAGATATAATAATTATAAAATAACTCCGCAATGCTGCCGTATACTCTTTAAAGTAATGGAATATATTTTAGTAGGTTTTTTCCTCAAATTAACGCGAGAGAAACCGCGGGGCACACAGCTAGTAAATAATAATATGGTTTTAATAATGCAGTATCAAATATATAGCTTACTTCTACTGGTTCATTGACTACTTGCCGCACATGTATTGAATATGCCAAGTGTTCTATGAATGGACAGATGGATCATCCTAAGACAAATTCAATGCTACTTAAGGGGCTTACAGGTCCGAAACACAAAATCCGCAAGTTTTAGAAACATTAAAAGTATTTATGATCGAACACAGTAAACAAAATCAAAAAAATACAGTACTTTACAATTTTTTATTCTTTTACCCAAAGATAATTCATACTGAATGTGTTTCCTACCTAGCCTCTTACTACAAAAATATGTCTCATATTTTTATCACGTCAAGTTTTTTTAATATAACCTCATATAGTTATGAGGCTATCTTGCTATTATAGTCTTGTCTGGGTTATCATTCGCTCTTGTTGCGTTAAGCTATTACTTAAACATTTAAATTTGTTTTAAAATATCCTCAAGACAATGTAAATTGAGTCCAAATAACTTTTGCTATGTTTGTGGACAAATTATTTTGTAAAAGAAGTAGAGACCGTAAAACCGTCACTGAAGCCGTAAGAAGAAACTTTTTTCAATATTTCAAATCTCGGTAACAAATCTTGATAAAAAATGGATTCCTGGAGTAGTATGTGATAATTGTAGGAGTATATTATTGAACTGGGCTGCAGGAAAAAAAAACACTTGTAATTTGGCATCCCAATGTTATGGAGAGAACCAACAAATCACGCTACTGACTGTTACTTCTGCCATACTTATGCTGTAGCTGGAAAAGCTAGGAAACATATTATATTAAAAAGGGTTGGCCTGTGCGTACTGAATATATACCCAACAAAATGACTGTTAAAAACAATCCTCTGGGCTCTGATTGATCCAAAAAATGTGATATTACCGCCGTTTCATATCAAACAGGGGTTAATGAAAAATTTTGTCAAAGCACTTGACAAAGATGGACCCTGCTTTTAAATATTCGATATTTTTTTATTAGTATCTTTCTGATGCCAAAATCAAAGAAGGAATCTTAGAAAGATTTGATGGTCACCTATCCAGTGTTGAAAAAGATGCATGTTATTCATTTAAAGCGGAATACCGAATTTAAAAACAAAAAATCACAACAAAACAACAAACAACAACAACAACAATAAACAAAACAAACTAGTTGCTAGGAACATTTCTTGAGCATAAATCAGAGGATTTTAAAGAAATTGTTACCAATATATTGAGGAATTGCCACAGAACGGGGGTGAACATGTCGTTAAAAAATAATTTCTTACATTCACACCTGTATTTTTTTCCTGAGAACCTGGGAATCGTAAGCTATTAACATGTTGAACGTTTCTATAAAGACGAAGACGTACGAAGAGAGGTACTAAGGTTTTTGGGATAAAAATAAATGTTTGCCGATTACTGCCGGTCTGTATTAAGAGAAACTGAGGCTAATCAGTATAAAAGAAGGAGTAATCTGTGTTATTTTAGATTTTTTAAGTCAGATATTTAAAAAATTGTTGAAAATATAGTACTTAAATTAAAAAAAAAACTTGTTGTCCTTTTTTTCTATTTTTTTTCTACTGCTGTATCTAACTTAGGGTTCATTATTCTACCGATTCACATTAGTTTCATCTATGGGTAAAAAACCTTGTAAAGTAGTGATATATGATATTCTTCAAGATATGCTAGGTAGATAGTGTGTGGAAAACATAATACAACTAATTTGATACGATAGAAAAAAATCAAGAAGATACCTCTAAAAACTTTCTTTTTACTATGAAAACCATACTAATATACATACAATTATTCTGATTTTTTGTTAGATTATTCTACAAGCAACATACTAAAATACTAGTGTTTTATTTTTTTAGTCCAAACAATAGATTTTTTGTAATTTAATAATTGCTTCATATATTGCAATAAATTACCAGGGTTGTGTCATCGCGCTTCTCTTTCTTTTCTATGCAGTCCGACAGTGACCGCGCTTTAGGTCATGTAAGCCCCTTAATGCCCTCCCTAGGTAGTGTTGAATTTGTCTCAGGATATAAAAGGCAAAAAAAGGAAAATAAAGCACTTTATTTATCTTCCCTTTTTTTGTCAGAATAATCTTCAAATAGATCGCCACATGACATACTATTCTTGAAACTAAGTCAACACAAGTTATTAAATTGCAAATTTTAAAAACCCCATGCAATTATTACCATGATCAACACACCAAACACCATGCAATGATTACCATAAAACACAACCATTTTATTATTTCTTTTAATTTTAACTTAATATTTTAATGGAATATAGCAATGATAGTTAAAACCATAAGTTGTTTTCATTGGGTCTACAATTCAAACATTACTTTTTTTTCACCGTCTGTCTACCAACTACTCCTCTAGACAAATCCAACGGGTCCAAACTCGATTTATAAGGCCGAGTTTCTATGACCACTTTTTTGCTCCATCATCAGACTATGTTCATCATCTCTAAGACAACAACTCATCGAGACCATTAATTGACTAAGCTCAAACACAATAAATATGTCTCCAGAAGGGCAGACTCCTGGCTGTGTAGCATCAGGTTAAGGTTACCACAAAAATGTTAACAAAATATTATACCAACTACTACCACTACTACTACTACCACCAAATTTCATGTTGATCGAACCAGTATTGTAAAAAAAAATACCATTGTGTGACTGAGATCCCTACATCAATCAGACAGATTTTCATCAAACTTAGCTAAGAGCCACCCAGAATCAACCAGCCATCTAATAAAAAACCGCATTGAAGGAATACCCATTTGGGACTTACGTTGCCACAGACAGAAACACAGGTACACAGAACAACACTGCTGTCAGCCGTCAACTTGTAAATTAATTTCAATAATTCAAGAAATCTCTTTTAACCCCCGACGTAGGTATAAAGTGCACCCCACTTAAGAGATTGAAGTATGCAGGCAGCTAACAAGTATAGTACTATGGTTTTGTAGTAAGTACTTACCTATTGTTTTTAAGTTCCCCGAGGTATATTAAGTTTATAAAAAAATATTACATGCAATAAACATAACAATCATTTCAAATTGCAATTCTAGTGCAGAAATGTTATTGTGCGTACCTAAGAATTTTGTTGACTATACAAGCACGCTGTTAAGTAGTATTAGATATTTAAATAAAAACTTAATGTTTGGTTTTAAAGCAAGATGTGCAGTGACCATTCGGAGACATCGCTGCATGAGTTGACAATTATCATTCGCGTTTTATAAAGCAATTTAAGCCAAGTGTAAATTAGATTAAGCCAACGAATTTATATAAACCCATTTCTATGTTGATGAATACCATGTAACGTAAACTATAAAAAGACACAGGTAATATCATCATGTGATTTGTGTAGCCCATAACAAACTAGGTACTTACTAAGAAACTCTGACTTATTTTCAATATTTGTAACAAACTGCATAAACCCAAAATGTACCCAGAACTTATGGTTCGACTACATGACAGACTTGGACGTCGAAGGCACGTTTTTGTTTTTTTACTTGTGGCGGTCAAAAGGTTAAAAACCCAAAAACCGACTGACGTACCACACAAAATTATCAATTAAAAAATCCGCCAAGAGCATGTCTAAAACTCTGAAAAACTAATGTTATTGCTGCGGTTGGAACCAAAAATTTCCCATATTTCAAACCAAAACAAAGTCAGTGACAGACATTAATCCTAATCTTATTAATTATGAGATCCAACAATACTCCATATGCTTATGTGCATTTTTTTTTTGAGGATGGGAAATCTTCGAATGACCCCTCCCGCTCTGGGTGGAGCGGAAGGGAGTGTCAGACTCTTACTGACTAAAACCCACCCGTGTTCCTTCCTTAGCCCTTTATGTTCCGAGCCAGCGGTAACCCTTTCGGACAATCCCGCTGATGCTTATGTGCATTAAACTTTATTTTCATCCCTCAGCTGCCATACTTATGTCACTTATGTCATACATGTCTGCCATACTTACAATAAGTGCAATAACTCGGATTTTGGGCTTTAAAAAGTTATATACATATCCGTAATCAGCATTGCTGATTACAGATATGTATGTAACTTTTTGGATGTATGGGGAGAGCCGATTCTAATATTTTATTTCAATATTTCACTATACTATTGCTTAGCAGTGTACAGAATACACCTTCTTTCCAATTTTCATTGATATAGTGCAAATAGTCTACAAGTAAAATTGAAGTGTCATCTGGACTGACAGACACAGACATGATGAAATTATAAGCCGTTTCTGCCATCTGGCTACAGAACCCTAAAAACTATTGCATCATGGATGAGAGACCAATACTAGTAACCAACAATTTAATTAATTGCTCAAGGGAAGTCTGACCCAAACATGTGTACTCAGGTAAATGGAATACTTTGATTAGTAACTAGTTGGGAAGTAGTACTCATCAAGTTGTTACAAATCCAGAACTTTATTGGGAAAAGCAAATAGTCATAATATTTAATCCCAAACGCCAATTCCAACAGAAACTTAACATTTTCCATATTGATGCACATATTTTTACACTTAAAATACATATCCAACCTTGGAATTACCACCAACGGCTGCCGTGGCCCACGCACAATGGTCCAAGTGCGGAAACCAAACATTCTAATATAGAACCTATCCAAACTTTGCAAACCTTTGGTAGACCAGAGTAATAAAATGATTTAACATACCAAGTACAGAGTGCATGGCCGAGTGCTTGGTTAGTATTACCGACCTATTGACCGAGTGCTCTGTTTCACCACTGTATTTTCTCAAAAGTAATATATCATCAAGTATTACAATTTACAAAAATAAGTGTTTTATTTATGTTGCTTAAAATGGGTTGCTTTATTTCAAATTATCTTGTATTGAAGTACTATGTCAGTGTGCATGTACTTATACTGATTAGGGAATATGAATTTTCATGAATCATCTGCATAATGACTTTGATTTAACATTATGTTATAGTATTCTTTGTATAAAATTATTAATTTTGTTACATTATCGGAACACAAGCATTGGTCACAATAAAATTAATCAACTACCATGAAACTGTGCTAAATTACAAGAATATAAATATATGCAGGTGCTCACCTGTGAACTTAAGTTGCCTCCCAGTTTATTTGTCTTCACCACATCACTCTCAGAAGCCATCCTATTGAACATTTGCTTTCTCTCCTTCACTGAGATTGTTTGTTCGCTATCCACTAACATGCTCTCACTTCTAGATGATGTTAATGTTGGTGACATTGGACTATCAAAACTGGACTCTTCCTGATTTGTTATAGACAATCTCTGCCCGTGTGCTCCTTGAATGCTTGATCTTTTTGTTTCAATATTTTTATCTGATGAACGCCTCCGTGGATGCACTTTAGGTGGTATGTCTTCACTTGGAATAGATGTTAGGCTCTCTTTAGACTCACTTTCATGTTTGAGAGCTGAATTACCAACACTGAATGTGTTATCTTGAATAAGATTTGTTAGAATGCTGAAATCTTGGTTAAGTTGTAATGGCAGTGGTGGACGTTGTGGAGGTTCTTCCTCATTATTTGACTCCGTTTCTATGGGTGTCTCAGCAACAGTCGCGTTGAATGAATCGGTAACTTTTTCCATGACATCTTCGTTATCTTTACCGTTATTCGGCATATATTTCTTTTTCAGTATAAGCCATTTCTCATTGTTTTGATTTTTTATTATGGCTAAGGTGTTGACATGTTTTTTAAAGGTACTTCTGGCTTCATCTACGAATATACCATTTGAATAAGTTGAAGTAACGTAAAGAAAATAAGCTTAAATAATCCACAATACTACTCACCTCTCATGTCGGGGTTCATCAGAAATACTTTGAAATGTTTGACTAACTCATGGTTGGTTACTTTTCCATTATGCAACAACATAAATTTTAGTATTTCTTCAAAACTTAATTCTGATGGAGGCGACATCATGTTTTTGTGTCCAATTGAGTCAGCGTACCTAGCTTTAAAAACTAACACCAACTACAACACACCAAAAATGAAATCAGTACAACTACAACGTCAAGCGCGTACCTGTTTATTAAGTTTGACATTTACGTTTCTTTTCACGGACATGTTTTACTGCATACACGGATACACACCAATATTATTTTTCAACACACTTGCTGGAAAAGTGGCTTTTATTGTTTGTCATTTACTCGTTTGATACGCGTGAGCATTTGCCATTGCTTGCATACAAGATTCATAAGTACCTAGTAAGTAATTAATGATTGGAAAATGTCTGCTTGCCTGCCTAACCTTTTCCCAACTATGTTGGGGTCGGCTTCCACTTTAAACGGATTGATGATTGGAAGATCTAAAATATTACTATAGGATTGCTTAGTAAAATGAGTCATAATCATAAAACTAGGAAGCCCGCGTATTTTAATTTTTTCTAAATTTCTTGTAATTTCCAGCTGTACCTACCTACCACAGAGTAGGTACATTATATTGGTAAGTCTTGTACACTACCTACGTTGATCAAATTAATTATTATGTTTTTGAGGTTAATAAAATTATTTGAGGTTTTTACGACTTGACAAAACTGCGAGAATTCAAGTTTATGAATGTAAGTAGTAGGTATAGTAGGTGTAAGCAGGTATCTACACTATACATTAGGTAGATACCTACTTAAACCTTCCGAACAAAATCTCTAAATTACGGAGACAATCGCATCAAAATCTACTTAGGTACAGATTTTTTTTTACTAAAATGTATAAATAGGTAGATTACTTATCTACTCATTTTAGTCAAAAAAAATCTGTCTGTCTTTTCGCTCGGTGTGAAGGTGATAAGTTCAACAGGTAATTCTGACCGAGAAAATCATGTAAGATTTTAATCGCTAATAACTAAAACGCCTTTTATGCAAAAGTACCTAGGTATAGCTATCTACACCAATTTTGAGGCAGTAGCTTGTTAAGTAGGTACCTATTTCATTTGCCTATGCAGGGCCGGATTAACCATCTCGGGGCCCCTAGGCACAGCTCATTTCGGGCCCCCCCTTTTTCATACCACAACAACGCAATTTGGCTTTTACCTACCTTATAATGTGAAAAAAGTTTCACTTTTACCGTGGTTTCATAAAACCACACAATCCCCCTTTTTTTTAATCGGGAGTGCTGGGCCCCTGGTCATCAGTGGCGTGCCTAGGGGTCAAAATTAGGGAAAGCCCACAGATTTTCAACGTATAAAAAAACGGCCAACTGAGGGATTGGCTGATTTTCTTGTTGTGTACCTACGTGTGTGTTGCGAATGTTTGACTGGTATTTTTTAATATATTTTTTATTGATAGGTTTAAGTACGTTTGTTGTTGTGAATTATGATTTTATTAGGGCAAGCCGGGCTTTTCGGCTTCTATGAATGTACCGCCACTGCTGGTCATAGTGGGCCCCTAGGCACTGGCCGAAAGTGCCTTATGGATAATACGGCACTGTGCCTATGACGTCGATAGCGCGTGCTGACGCATACACGCAAACCTCTAAGTACTTACCTACTTATATTTCACTATGTGCCGAAATTCAAATTTTATACTTTACCGCGAAAACGTGTCTGATGTCGTTTTCAAAAATTTACAAACCACTTCTAGGACCTAAAGAGAAAAGAAAACATTCGCCGTAAAGGGTAAAAACATGAAGATTGAAAAAAGTAAAATAAATACATTTCGTCTCTCATCATCATCATCATCATCCGCCTAGCCTTTTCCCAACATGTTGGGGTCGGCTTTCAGTCTAACCGGATTCAGCTGAATACCAGTATTTTACATGGAGCGACTGCCTATCTGACCTCCACAACCCAGTTACTGGGTAATACGATACCCCTTGGTAAGACTTGTTAGAGTTTTGGGCTTCTGACTACCTGTAATGACTGTCAAAGATCCACGAATGACAGCCGGGACCAACGGCTTAACGTGCTTCCCGAGGCACGGAGGGGTCTCGGTATGTAAACAAAATAAAATCATATAAATCTCTCATCGGCCATAAATCTCCTCAAAAATTTAAAAAAATATGATTGAAGAAGGCTTTAGTTATTAGAAATGCAATGAACCTACTCTACTATTAATACAGTGCCGACCAAACAATATCTACGGCAGTACCGCAGTACCCGGAAACCTAAAAAAAAATCATCTAAAATAGTTACGTTATCAAAAGCGTGCATGAAAAATGGGGTCCCAACGTCAGTTGACTAAGTAAAAAGACCTTCCTGGACTCGCTTTCCCCGTGTGAAAGCATGCTAAGCTCACTCGTGGCAACAAGACAGGCGAGCCCGCCTAGGCTCGCTGTACTAGGGGAATCCCATCGATAAGTCCACCGCTCAGTCCGTCCAGTCATTTGATGTGAATATGATCATCTCGTGGTTGGCATGTGTCCTGCCAACAACGACCTACGGTGCCGAAACATTGACGCTCACAAAGGAGACTGTCCACTGCATACGAGAAGCACAAAGAAAGGGCCATGCATGGAGCGAGCCATGCTTTGCCCTACTAGACCGAGTGCCTAACACCGAAATCCAACGTCGGTCGAAAGTCTACGACGTCGGGGACAGGGCAATGTGCCTCAAGCGGAGTTGGGCAGGACATATGGCTAGACGACGAGATGGCCGATGGAGTAACGCTGTGACAGAATGGTGGCCAAGGTTAGGCCAACGAAACCAGGGCCGTCCAATAGCGGGCTGGGTTGACGATATTGTCAAAGTCGTACGGTTGAGAGACGCAGGTAACCGGGAAGTATGGCAGGAGGCGTATACCCAGCAGTGGGTGATTCCGGGCTGAAATGATGATGATGATAATATTTATATGTATAGGTACCTCTAATTTGTTCTCATTTCAAATTGTTAAAAATTCAACTCATATGAGTAGAGAAACAAAAAACTTTTTAACAAACAAAATCAACTAACTTTCATAGAAGAAAAAAAAGAAGAAACAAAGGCAGAAAACACAGACTACAAAGTCAAAAATAACTTTAATTTTTAAGGTCGGTCGCAAAATACCGAAATAAAAAACCAGATATATCGTGTTTGGTCTCATAGTCGAATTAGAAATGATGAACATAGTCGATGATGGAACAGGAAGGTTTTTAGGAACTCGGCCATATAAATCGTAGACCAACCGTGTTTGGACCCATTAGATTGGTCTAGAGTAGTGTTGCCCAAATGCAAGACCAAGACAAGACCTTAGCCAGTCTTGGTCTTGGTCTTGCGTCAATACACCTGGTCTTGGTCTTGGTCTTGGTATTGCGCTCTCAGTCTTGGTCTTGGTCTTGGTCTTGCAGCAAGAGCCTCGCAAGTCTTGCGAGACTCTACTACTTAGACTAGACTACATTCAAATACCTATTAGCCTATTGCTCAGGGTGGCAGGGACATCGACGCGCAACCGCTTACCATGGATTCAGTAAGTACAGACGCCAGCACATCAACCTACTACAATCTGTCAAATTTCTTTAATAGATTTTCAACTTTATCGCTAAAGCATAAGGTTCAAAATTGATTGGGGAAAATTTGACAGTTTCGGGTAGCTTGATGTGCTGGCGGTCTGTACATGATTCTGGACCCCCTGCGTTGAAATTTTTCGTCGGCTTTTTCTTAATTTTTACGTTTTTTTCTGCAATTTTTTTACTGTAAACTGTATACAATCATTATTTCTATCTGCAGGAGCAGTGGTGGCCAAGTGGTAACGGCCGCGACTTACGAGTTGTAGGTCGTAGGTTCGAACCCAGACAGGCGCTTTACTTTGTGTAAATTATTTCATCACCACTGCTCACAAAACGGTGAAGGAAAACATCGTGAGGAAACCGGCATGGCCTAGAACCAAAAATTCGAAGACATGTGACATCTACCAACCCGCACTGGGCCCGCGTGGTGGATTACGGCCCACTCCCTCTCACTGAGAGGAGGCCTGTGTCCCAGCAGTGGGAACATTATAGGCTGATGATGATTTCTATCTGACCCAATGAGATTTTTAATTAAAAATAGTAAATTCACTTGTTTCACTTAAAACAGCAATGTAAATAAAACTCGAAAGGGCTACCTGATCAGCTGTATCGCTAAAGTTCATTTGCGAGGTCAACACTGTCTTCGTACCTACGCTATTCGCTTTTAAATGCCGCCACAAAGGGACCGCAGCGCCAAGCGGTCTCCTCGTATTATTAACGCACTTGAAAATAAACTTTAAAATTATTACAATAAAGTGCACAAATGCTTGAACCTGACAAAAAATGCGGAAGATTGCGGGAATCCCCGCGCGGCGTCGAGTCGGCCATGAATCCCAATGAATCTAACAGACGCGTCACATGAGGCATTTTAATCATGTACATAATTGAATGACCCATTTACTACTTTTATTTTAGATTCGTTATGAGGGGATAATTATTTTTCTAAAGCTTCATCGATTTAAGGGGGAAGCGCTAAGGTAGCCCGCGAAATTAAAATTTTCTTACGTTTTTTGCAATTTGCTGGTCAGTGAATTTCGCGGGCTACCTAATACCGCTTTCGCCTTAAGTAAAGAAGATTAAAAAAAACGTGCAGAAGTGTATTGATAGTCACGTAATTTTTCGATATTTTTTTATTATCAACAATAATTTTAGTTTTCAATGCAATTCAACAATGTAATTTACTGTTTCATAAAAAAAATACATCCATTTTCGCATAATCGGGATTGAAACCAAATACCTACTATAACGCCCAAATCTCAGTTTGACTAACTGCGAGACGCAAGAGTCTTGCACGCTTAGTCTTGTTCTTGCTCAAGTCTTGCAGGGGTCAGTCTTGGTCTTGGTCTTGCTAAAATAAGTCGGTCTTGGTCTTGGTCTTGGTCTTGCAAAAATGCAAGAACAAGACCAAGACCGATTTTGGGCAACACTAGTCTAGAGTAGCTGATAAACAGACGTTGAAAATGAAGTGATGATGTAGGCATGAAAGTGCTTTGTCAGAGGATGTTAGAATTTTGAATCGTAAAGTCCCCGTCACGAGAAGCTATACATTTTGTAAATAAAGAACTTCTATTATGTTACGTAGCGACAATTCAATCAACAACAAATAATTCCAAATTCAATCTACTCAAAGTAACATACGTGTAATACGAAACTAACAAACAATTTTACTTGTTCGGGATATGTTTTAGCGATATAAAGCGCTGTTGTCTAATGTTTTGTGGTATTGGAACGCCTCTGACTCATGGAACGTAAACATTTGGGCCGCCATTTTGAAGTAAGTTCACGCTGACGCTGTCAATGCTGCAGAATGCAGATGCAGAATACTCGGAATCGTCTGAAGACAGTAATTAGATGTGTCTGTTAACTTAATTATGTAGGTATATCCATAGATAAAAATAAGAATCATTACAAAACTGTTTCCTTTTAATTGATCCAAAGGTTGCGAATGTTGCGAACCCCTGAATGTGTGTTTACAAAATTTATAGCTTCTCATGACGGGAACTTTAGAGCCATTACTTCCACTCGTTCTAAACAAGCAACTTATGGTTTTCACAATCATATTCAATAGTTGATTTACAAAACCAGTGCTATCCGTTTTAGTGGCCTCAGCGTCCGCAAAAGTCCTCTGTCCACACCACCGAAAAGTCAACTTAAAAAATTATAGGTCCTCGCTGGTCGAATCTGAAGTGCCACCCACGGCACTTCAGATTGACCGACGCCTTGAACGCCTGGAAAGTGGCTTGCCCGGATACAGATCGACCCATGAACTCATCACCCCAGAGACAGCGAAATGACGCGCTCTGCAGGTTGGTACGGAATATTCTCATCAATACGTAGGTACACCAATACTGCTGAGCGTGGGTGAGCTGGGGTCGAGTCGCTATTTAATGTCTGCGTTTGGGCGCTTATCGCCGTAAGATCGTCCGAAGTAGTAGCTTTCCTAAGTAACATAACATCGCAGTAACAATACGTCGATTGAACAAGGCTTCGCGGTATGATATTTACACAGTAAAATCGTTCGCAGTACAGTTTTTCGAAGTAACGAAATATTGCAGTTACAAGACGTCGATGTAACAAGACGTCGATTTAGCAAGGCGTCGAAGTACAGAGATGTCGTTGAAAGGTTTTCGAAGAAACAAAATTCGATGATAAGGCTTTCGCACTCAAGTAGGAATTTCCTGTGTTTCCATTTATTGTTGGCGTTCCTGACATAGAAAATATTTTCTACTAAAGCGGCCCATTCTCATGAGGCTCCCGAAGGTTTGTATGATTCCCTTGTGGAACATATTTTTAGTTGTTTGCTTTTGGTTATTTTTATAGTTTTCTGTATCAGACTCGTCATTCAGTTTACAGTAAACGTGTCTACTTCAGAGAAAAATGAGAGAGAGTCTATAAATCCATTTGTTATATTAGAGTGATTAGGGGATGTAGGGATATACAGGGCATTGTGTGGCGAGCTGTTGGGTAGCAGCGACCCAACGGACATGATCTCCCGTGAGAATTCTTGTTTATCATCTCTGGCTTGACTTTATTGAGCGACCAGAATGAAAACAGATGAGGAACAGAGCTGCCACCTCTTTCTTGGAGTAAGCAATACAATACAAATAATAAATACTTTTCGGGACATTACTTGGTTAAATTGGAGTTCGAACATGATAGGTAAGGCGAAAAACACTAGTACTTGGTGGTAGTATTGTGTATATCGGCAATTTTCACAATATTTTAGTGGAAGTAACCAGTAATAATTTTTTCCATTGCCTGTAAATCTCTTGCACCAAACGGGGACTGTCAACGGATGCACTTGCATAGTGCATACAGACCCCAACTAGCATTTTGGTAATAAGAATTGGTGATAAAAGAGTTATTTAAAAGTGAATTTGGCAAGCAAGAGTGATACAATGGTTTTAGCAATTGGTGTTAGAGCACGCTCTAACCCCTTACAAACTCTCGATTGGGCCCACGTCTTATAGCGCTATAAGTAATATAATAATTTTAATGCTCACTCTTTTAACACTGAGAGTTACATAATAGTTATAGGGTGGCGTTAGTGGCAAACAATTTCTTGTATCTATAATGGTGGTATAATATAAATCTAGCTACCTCAAGCACTTTAAAGTCTGTATTATGGTTATAATAAAAAATATAGGTGGTACACAAGTTCTGAAGTCTACTGGTATAAATTTTATAGTAACATATTAGTTCCTTTTTAGGTCCATTTTTTTCTTGGATTTGCTTTATGTATCTTGATCAGTGTTGATTAGCAACTCAGGGCTGTAGCGTGTTTTCTTTTTCTATTGTTTTGCATATACATTAGTTCCAAAAGTGTTACTTTATTTCTCAAAAATGATGGCAAACTAAGGAGTTGAAATTAAGTGAATTTCAAGTTACGGATTGTCAATATCTCGATGAGTCAAGTTTGATTTCTATATCACATGGCTAAAATTTATTGCGAGGGTTACTTTATTGAGAAAATAATATATGTTTTGCGTCTCAATTTTGCAGGGCCTTAAAAATAAGTGATATTTAAAGTAAAAATAAATTGCATTTTATCATGCGGGGCATACACTCAATCTAAATTTAGATAAAAACAGGATATTGGCTCTGTCTTTTACATTCATTGTGTATTGTAGTAAATATTTTGCGTTTTAAAATGAGAAAATTAAACAAAATATGAGTTTTAAATTAGTTTTTTTCTGATTTATTTTTAGGTTATGTTTGATTTAAAATGGTGTCTACTCCTTATTATCCTAGGTTCCTATTATTACTATAATTGAACAAGAAGTACTGAATGGGCTGTAGTTAGAACTATTGTAGCACTTGTTATACCAGAATAGGGTTTTAAATGTTTAAATTCCGTGTTATTATGGCTTAGAATAACATAAAAGTAAATTTGAACCCCACTGTAACGATTAGGGCTCTAAAAATAACTCCATAATACCAATTGCTATCATAAATAGGGGTTTTTGATTACTGAATTAAGTAGCTGTAAATAAGTTGCAATTAATACTTTTATAGCAACGTAGGTGGTAAAAATATTTTGCTAACTATTTTCAAGAGCTCTTGTCGGTAGAAAGAGTTATAACAAACTATAATATTTCTTTTAGTAATTTCTGTTACTTGAATTTATAAAAGCAGGTGCTATGATGGTTGCGACTGTACCGTTTATACCTCCTTAAGTAATAATACGTTTCCTAGGCAAGATAGGTGGTATAAAACATTTACTTAGCACTCTTTAAGAACATTTGAAAATAGTGAGACTTATTAGAAATCCAACTATTACCTTAGGTACTTATTGTTACTTGAAGTTACTATACCTAGTGTTACTGTGGTTCAGCTTTTATCTTTTATACCTACCTTAGTCATATTATGTCTTCTTGTTACCGTTACTCATCTTGATGAGTTATTTAGTTATAGTCATGACCATTGAATAAACAAAAGTTTTACTGGGCGCTTTTATACACCCGTTAAACCAATACAAACGATAACAGAGGTGGAAATTAGCGTCAAAATGTTGGTTGGGACATAACCGTCGCATGGTGCCTCATCACTTAAAACTTTCTAAGGGGCCTCTGCGAGTTGGCTTCGAGCCCTCGTACTCCTTCCAAAGGCCAAGGACCCTCGGGTCACAAGATATGCGAGAGATATTTTAAAAATAATAATTAAATACAATAAAATAATTAAGAGGCATAACCCTTCTCAAAAAATATTTCGTCTAAAACCTACCACAGGCTCCTATAACCGTCATCAATACCGTCATGTCAATGTAAATTACTTATGTGCAAAATTGATTTTCCTAGCTTTGATCGTATAGGCTGTCAGGATTTGGATATTTTAAGCACATTCATCTAATTCTAGGCTTGTGTGACGTCTATCTAATATTTAAGGAGGATACGTTACATCGCGGTGGGCTGGCGTCTCAAAATAATTATTCGTTGCGTCGTACTATTAGGGCAATTCCATGACTTGTAATATGTCGGAGAGCAGCTTCGATTAACAATACCAATGTTGGTATTGTTGCAGCAATTTATAAGATAAAAAGTATTTGTGAGAGCTGGAGTGCTGGAAATGGGTAAAATAGATTTATTAGTTGATTTTACAAGTAACACTTCCAAACGATGTTTTTTTTGCGTTGCATACGTAATACGTTAATATGTATCTAACTTACAACTTTGGTGTCGTCTTCGTACCCAGAGCCAATTCTTTTATGTAGAGCAGAAATACCTACGTCGCAGAGAATACCGGCCTTTCGAGGAACTGACACCAGATAATAACACACTGAAAACCAGCATTTTAATGGTAATATCTGTTTAAATTTGCTTTTCATGAGATACTGTAAGTCCAACATCTATAATAACAAATGAGTCCCAACCACCAAGACAGTCCCGATCTTATGTCTACAAAGTCAAATGACCAGGCCAGCTCAGCCTCTGACGCCTCGTCTTTAATTTAAACATCGATTTGCACAAAATGTTACAATAACACAAAAATGTTAACCTTTCATTTAAAATATTGATTGCATTGAGACTAAAAGTATTTTCTTTTTCTTCTTCCTAATTTTATTTCATGTTTCGTGGGTTCGGCGCAAAAATGATTTTCTCTTCCTTCCTCCCCTATCTTCGTTCACGATAACATTCACTCCCTTTTAATTAATAGCATCCCTCAAATAATCCGCCCAATTCATATGTTTCCTCTCCCTCTCCATCCATCAACATAGACTAGAAAGTCTTTGATTGTTCGCAAAAGTAGAACTAGACCGAAAATCACATCACAAATGGACCCATTTGATTTCAAACCCTGTTTCTGTCTTTTGTCTCTGAGTTGGCAATTTCACTATTCAGCATACCTACTAGATAAAGTTTATTATTATCAATCCTAATGTGGAGCGGTTAGTTTTAATTTGTTGGAGTCCAAACTTTATCATTATCCTGATTAGACTGATTTTCGTGTGGTCCATCACAACCGGAGCAGGTTCGTGTCGTACCTATGCATAACATTGAAGAACTTTCGATTTAGTAGTAGGTACCTATACTCACTAGTTGTGGACTTCCCGCTTCTAACAAGAATTAGACATTTAACTTTTAATTGGCCGCTTGTACGGTCTTCAGAAACTTTGTTCGCCGTAAGTGTTTAACTATGTTATAGGTACTCCACGCTTTTAATAATGACCAAAGTTGCTTTCTGTTCTGAAATAGTTTGGTTTCAGACCCCAGCATCAACGGAATAATTAAGATTTAATGTATATTGATTTTTAAAGTTTTAATTCTATCGATCGAATTGATATAGAAAGACGCTTGAGTAAAAAAAAACAAGTGTCACATTTATCTGCTAAATAAAAGAAGGTGACATACGCATGGAAAACCTAAAACCGGGATGGGATACAGCAGCAGTGTTTAACCAAAAAACATAAGTACCTTGCTGATGCGTTTTGGTGTATTGATGGTCGATGGTGTTTGATATTGGGCGATAAACTCTTAGGTGGATGAGGAGCTATCCTCATATCCTCATATTTTAGTCGAATGTTGTTGATATTCCTTTATCTTAATTCAGATTTCGCGATTGAGGGATGTTATACATATACTTAGTGGTTCTCGTGGTTCGCAATAGATTGCGTTGTGTTTGGAAGTACGTTCATAAAGAGGTGGCGTTAGACCAAAGGAACATAGTCACAAAACATCATTTTCGTAGCATTATTTCCTTAATATTCTTGATCTTTCAGTGTAATGATTAATTACTCTATTACATAATATATGCCGAATGAACAACTAGGTACAGAATTTGTGCAGACATGGAACCTTGTTTTAGAAATATTCAGCCGGAGTCTGCGGTCGTAGTAGAATACACTAAGACTCTAAGAGCGATATTGTTATTGCAAGTTCTATATTTACCATTATAAAAAGAAAAAATGGAAGAGGCATTGGTGGGTGACGAAAGAAGACTGGATGTGGTTGATGCAGTTATATTCAACAACTAGCTTCTGCACGCGACTTTGTCCACGTCGCATCCCATGGCTCGCCCGTGCTACTACTTCGTTTTTACTTAGCGTTCTTTCTGACTTTGTTTTTGACTTATGCTCGGCTTCTAAGGGTCGTCGCGAGATGTTAAATAGCTTATAAGTTTCATTATGAACTGGAAATTCCGGAGATTACCCCCTACATACCTACAAACTTAAAAACAAACAAGTTTTGTATTTATTGTCACTAATCAAGGTCATAATTTGTAAAGAAAATACGAATGAAAGAGATCAATTCCTTCGTATTCAAAGCAGGCAGTGTATTGTAGGCTTTTGGAGATTCCTTCTTGATTTAAAATGTCTAAAGCCACAAATGCAAATAGTAGCGACAATAGTTACCTATCTCTTACCATTATTTTTCAAAAGAAAACTAATTTAGTGATGCATGTAATAGGTACCTATAGTAAAGTATAGATACATTTTCTTTCATAGGGCCCCCCCTATGAAAGAAAATGTAGATACTTTACTATGTATGGGGGCTAATTCATCATAGGTCCCCACCTATGATGAATTAGCCCCCCAGTTATGAAATATTAGTATGTTTCTCTTATTGTCTCTTATCTCACAGGGGCATCGTGGTCCTTATGTGGCCAGAGCCTCCAATAGGTTAGAGACGGCCCTGAACAGGCCCTTTACTTTGTGTAAATGATTTCATCCCCAAGGTTCTCAATACGGTGAAGGAAAACATCGTGAGGAAACCGGCATGTCCTAGAAACAAAAATTCGAAGACATGTGATATCCACCAACCCGCACGGGCCCGCGTGGGGGATTACCACTCTCCCACACAGAAAGAGGAGGCCTGTAGGTACCCCAGCAGTGGGAACATTATAGGCTGGTTATGATAAGAGACACAAAATACATTCTATTAAATTTAAAAAGTGTTATAGATTTAATTGGATGTAGATTTTTGTTCCCTACATGTCATGGCACTCATGTTAGCGCATGACTTGCTACCTCCAACGTTTGTCTGTCTTTGCCCAAGGTTGCCCACAATCTGGTTAGTCTATAACAAGAACGGTTTGGAAAGATCGCTTCGAGGAGCTTGTACTTCTGAACACAAAAGAACGGCAAATGATCGCAAGTTCGTGAGACGTTTACAGCAAGCCAGCGAGCATTAATAGAACAATGAAAGAGTGCTCGGGTTCTGTTTACACAAAGCGAAGTTGATAGAGTGGGGAAAGAGATCTCTGAAGGGATTGTTCCAAGAACCAAGCGCGCCTGAACACGAAAGAACTCTCCAGGCCAAGGCCGCCCAGCCCTAAGCCCGCGGACCACGGAGTGGCCTGCTAACACATTATATACTAATTTCGAAAGTCGATGTCTAAAAAGAAAACGCAAAATCAACGACAACGACTTCCGAAATTAGTTATTTTGCACTTTATAGTGTTTTTTTTGGAAGTCGGTTGCTTACTTCATAAAAAAGTTTTTATTTTTCACTTTTTAGTTGTACCTACCTACCCCACACAAATTCATATAACACTACTTGCTATGTGAATATCAGTGTCAGGAAGCTATTGAACACATCTGCCTACCCCTTTAAAGGGTACGGGCGTGATGTTATGTTGTGTGATTGCGTAAACAATGCATACATATGTGATAGCAGCAATCGCGGTTGATTTTTGATTTATTGAAGAGTTCCGTTGTCTGTCTCCGAAACTCATCATCAGATCTTTACGAATAAACCTCTTTCGAACAAAAAAGAATTTTGCAAATCTGTCTTTAGATGCATGAACATACAAAAAAATATATATATAAACATCCGAATTGAGAACCTCCTCCTTTTTAGAAGTCGGTTAAAAACCCCCTTCCAATGTCATAATGAAGTTTTTATCGTACCTATATCTTTATTGAGCTATGAGCATATAACACAAAGTTTTGTTTGCTTTCAATATCTATCTAGCATAACTGTAGGTACCTACTGATGGAAAGCTTAATTATCTTTACAATTTTAAAAATTAGTTAGGCAGCCTTGCTCTATAAAAATGTTCGTGCGTTTACATAGAACGAGCATACTAAAAAAATCCCGCGAAAAAAGATAAAACAAAGAAAGAATGCTCTGTCTCTGTTTCCGCAATGAGAATTTGAGTTGATTATAGGGGGGTTGGGGTGTGTATTTAGGTACTCTATAGCCCCGACCCCGGCGAAGAAATTCGACAACAAATTTAGTCATTACACTATTTAATATTTAAAATAAATATAAAATTCGAGTAACAGCTCGAATAGCTGCACCCCGTTTGGATCTAGAAAAGAAATATTAAGTAATTACCTATCCTATCTTAGTATCAAACACCTATGTGTTTTATTCATAACACGATCCCATGGAGCCTCCTAAAGTTTTCTATAGTAAATACCGATTTGACTAATTTCAGTTTAACAAAGTTATGCATTTCCAATTAATGCACTCAAATTATATAGGTCATGGAGGCAGGATTCAGAAATACTGCATTAGGTAAAAGTTAAAAAGTACATAATATCATGTCCTGTAAGGCCCAACGAGAGCCTTCTGTTTCAGCACCTCTGGATTAGTTCCGACATATAATTAACTATCTTGCAGATAATTTACTACAAATCCTATTCGTATCAATGTAACAAGTAAATACTGTAAGCTATAGTGCTTATCCGGAGTCTGGAAATTAAAGTTAGACTGTTTCGTCATTAACTTTTTTTCAAGAAGTTTTGATAGCTGAAAGTTTCTGAAATAATGCGAGTAGGTATTTCAACTTCTATACCCACTTGGAAGTTTTTTAGAATGGAATGCTTTCTGGATTTTTTTAAAAGGCGATGAAAGGAGAGCAAAATGGATGAAGGGTGATGTCCAAAGCTGGTAAGCAGAATTCTGCAGAGAGGTACGGCCATGTTGCGGCCGCAGACGGACGGCTGGAAATCGCGGCCGCCCATGGGAGGCGTGCGGCGCCGGGCCAGGTGAGCGGGACGGCGAGATTCATGCAGAGGAGGCACGAGCGAGACGAGCGCGAGGCGGCGCGACGCAGAGGGCGTACGGAGTCGCGGACCGCCACGCACTCCTGTTCCGGTCGCGTCGACGGGCGGCCGGGAACCCGCGCCTCGCCACACTGACTCCGCACACGCTGCTAACACTGACTTTTCTCCTAGTACGTTTTTTGAATGCGCGCCGGTAACAGCGGGCACGTGATACGCCCGCGGCCACAGCTGTTTTTTTTTTCTCTTTCGCTCGACTTTGTGACAGCTGAGTGTCGCGTGCGATCTCGCCCATTTCCCGCCACTTCCAGTAGCTCACGGAAAAGTAAAAAGTAAAACTGAGAAGTTTTTGGCGCGAAATGTGGGATTCAATGTCGCGCTCGCAGGGAATGCTGGATACCTGTGGTAATCGCTAAGACGAATACTCTGTTAGTTTGTGAAGATTGTTGAGCTGTGATTTCGGTTCGCGTTTTCATCTAACTGTTCAGGAAAGTTTTATAATAATGGATGACTGGGAGCGGCACGTAACCCCGCTCCTTCAAGACATGGGGTGTGCAAACGAAGACGCCCAAGATGACTTCTTTAATCAACAAGACGTAAGTGATAGACGTACGAATTATACAGCATTTTAACAGTCAGGAAGACTATGATAATTATTATGAGAATGTAACTAAGTTGAATAATGCGCTATTAACAGTTAGTGATGTCAATGACAAGAGACTAGGCAATTACTTACATTGTGTAAACGTGGATAACTAAACACCAAGATCATAATAAAAATCTTCTAATTCTTTGAAACATAGGTACGCACATAATTATGATTTGCTTATTACCTACTGGTTTAAAAAACAATCGTACCGCAAAACATTAATTAAAGCTAACAAAATCTCTCTAAGTATTAAAACTTCATAGACTAGAAATAAGTAAGATATTATAGAAATAAGTGAAATATTTCACTATATATATTAACAAAAGAATTCATTAAAATAACCTGAGTTTATATTCCTTGGTTGCAATAAATTATCTTCGTGTAATCCTTAATCAGATGAGTAACAATTTGTTAGATTCTCGTGGAGGCAAGTACCTACCTACCCTACAAAATAATCCATACCATGAAAATTAATCAAACTGTCATGTGAAAATGCTCACCTACGTAAAGATCAGTTCTTGATTAGCATACCTAAACACAACATTTTAAAGACTAGTAGAACGATGAATTTGACGGTTTCTAACAATTTAACTTTTACTACTGCATACCGTAAACAAAAAAATAAAAGAGACAATAGTCAAGAGGCTGTGTTTTCCAATAATATCTGATACCTACACAATTGACGAAAATCCAGTCATAGGACACCCATTTCAGTCTAAGCAGGAGAAATGTACAAGAATACCTACTAGAAATGCGAGAGGCGAGCTAGTGTTTCTGTTAATGAAGTCTGTATCATCATTCATCACATGGTTAGCCAAATCCTACCTCAATGAGTTTCAAGCTTAATCAGAATTATTGTTCTTTGTAGTCGGTTACAAACAACTCTTATTAATTGAGCAATATACGTACCTATACTTGTACCAAAGTAATTTACTTTTATGTACAGACATAAAACTAAACATTATTTGGAAAAATTATATGCATGGACTTTTTATCACAAAAAGGAAAGCGGATGGCTTTCCTTCACTCACATAGCGATAACTCAAGAAAATCTCTTGTAAAACAGACGAAGGACTTCAACATCTTCTAAATATTATGTTCATTCAGGATTTCACGCTGAAATGACACAATTAATGCCATAATATCGTCTCATTTTTTAAGTAGGTACTATCATAGGATAAGAAGTAGGATTCAAAATGTAATTGTATTTTATTTTTTGAAGGGCCTTTGGCCATGTTAATGCCTTTGCATTAAGTCTGGCATTTTATGTTAAGGAAACAAAATAACTATCATATTGCAGAGCACTACCCTAATTGCAGAGCACACTCAAGCCCTTTCATTTAGACAATCCAAAGTCCTTGCGTTGTTTTATAGTCGGGCCTAGTCATTTTTCAAACTGATTGCTTTTGGCGACATAACCCCTTGACTCATATAGCCAAGGGATTATGTTGTAGTATCAAAACCTTTAAAGGAGTTGTTATTCCGGTGTGTTACAGAATAAGGGTAGGTTCATCATAAGTTCATGTATATTCCGGTGTGTTACAGAATAAGGATAAGTTCATCATAAGTACATGTATTTGGAGCACTGACAGTAGTAGGGTATAGTTACCTACAACAGCGGAGGCTCCACATTCCGTTTAAAAAAACAAACACATATCAACTGTTTTAATTTACCTATTATATTGAACGAGCGACCCGCACAGCAGCACGATTTTTTTACGGCTCGAAAAAAATCGAGGTTTCTTTATTTATTATTATGGTATTTAATGGTAATGAACCTTCCGGAATAAATTCTCTAAATGATGACAAAACCGTATCGAAATCCGCTGCGTAGTTTAGAAGAACATCGCGGTCACACAGATAGTCACAAAACGACTATAATAAAGATAAAGGATTCTTTAGTTAGCAAATGAAATACATATGTAAAACTTTAATAATTTGAAGAATACTTCTATATTTTCCCCCCATTGAAGTATTACGTCTTCATTTAGGTAATTTCCAGTGCTGGTTTTACGGTCTGCGACAATTGTCGATTAATACAGTCAGTTTGAGGTTTAAGGCGACTACATGACCTGAAGCGCGGTCTTTGTCGAACTGCATAGGAAAGAAAAAGAAGCGCAATGACACAACGCTGTTAATTTATTGCAAAATATGAACGAATTATCTTTTTACAAAATGTCTATTGTTTGGATTAAAACATTAAAACACTAGTCCTTTAGTACTCCTATGTTGCTTGTAGAATAATCTGACAAAAATCAGAATAATTGTATGTAGGTATATATTATTATGGTTTTTATTGTAAAAAGAAAGTTTTTAGAGGTATCTTAATGATTTTTTCTATAGTATCAAATTAGTTGTATTATGTTTTCAACACACTATCTACCTAGCATATGTCCTGAAGAATATCATATATTTTTATGATTTTGTTTACTGTAGTCGATCATATACTTTTATTGTTTCTAAAACTTGCGTTTTGAGTGTTTAGATCCTGTAAGCGCCTTAAACATCTAGATTGACATAAAATTCGATACATTCTATTTCAGCAATTCATTTATTAGCTAAGAGTTAATATTCTTTTAAGGTACTTCTGTTTTGATGTTAATCAAATATTTAGCTTAATAATTAACATGTAAAGAACTGAACTGTACCTAAATTGAATTTTGTTGCCTACCTATTGTTATCGGGATTATAATCTCCTTCGCTACCCAAATGTTTGTATATAATAATATTAATCCCAATGTCATCATTCCTCTTTCGGTCAGTCCGTTTTTATATCTCACTAGCGTCCGCCCGCGGCTTCGCCCGCGAAGTATGTCGATAAAAACTATCCTATGTCCTTCCCCGGGATGCAATATAGATTGCAGCCCGGGGAAGGACATAGGATAGTTTACTTGACGACGGATTTCGATAACACGACAGACAGACGAGAGTTACTTTTGAATTTATAATATTATTAGTATGGATTGGGTCAACTCGTTTTTGCAAAGCTCAGAGCTACGAGCTAATACGCTCTGTAATTTACATTGGTCCCTTTTATCGTAATTCGATGATAACATCTGCAGTTGTTAACACCTCGCATTGCTAACAAAATCTTTGCCAAATTAGTGGTGTAATATGCAAGTTATCAAAAGAATCAGCGTTTGATAACCTGCAAGTTACACCATTCATTTGGCAGGTAGGTAGGGATCGTCATCATTTAGGTATATTAGTCGGAGGGTAAGTCGTTATTTGTAGTTCATTCATTTGCTTCCCAATCAATTCACATAAGTATTCACTTTAACTCCTGATAGCTTTTAAAGTCTTAAACTAAAAGATGCTGTGTGTGTGAGCGGAGTGAATCGTTTGGTAACAATAGTTTGTGTCCAAACGATTATAATTACGATTATGTATTAGTATAGATATTAAGAACCTACTTAAAACGATTATGTATTAGTACATATATTAAGAACCCACTTAAATAGTTCCGAACCAAAGTAATGTTGAGTATTTTAAGAAGTTATGTATCAGGATATTAAGGATAAGTAGGTACACCTTAAAAAAATGTAGGTATATCAAAATTATACCTACATTGCCTATTTGATCGTATTTTTTTCAATTAAATCCTCCGTTTAAGCTTAAAACACAAAAAAATGGCTGCATTTAAATAGTTGGAGTTCCACTTGGCGTTTGGGTTACGAACAGAGTTTATCAGTACTTAGGTTATCAAAAAATCATTGATGTCCACCTATCAAAACTTACTTTCTCTCTATACCACATTACGTTTTTCAAACAACAATTTTCGCCAGTTTTGTTAAACCCTATAGGAACTTATAACAACAGGCTGAAATTTTCCAATATCCACCAACCATTAATCGTTGCTTTTCGTACTAATATACGAGTAGTGTATTTCACCCAACTACCGGAGCTACGCTAGAGATACGTCTAACATCGCGGGTTAGACCAGTTTCAATATAAAACGAGATTCGAGACTGCTGCCATGTGGCAAGGTGCCCGGGGCCTGGTACTGCTGTTATGCTTAATTGCCCGAGTAAGAGCGCCATTCGCCGCAACATTCGCGTCTCTACAACGATGTCTTCGCTGAAACATGGAACTGTTATTGGTGTTTGAATCGGTTATTGGCTTTGTATTAGAATTGATATCGATTATACTGGAAAATCCTTGTTCTTTCTAATATAGCAACACCTTTATGGGAAATCGTATTTCGTTATTCCGGTCACGTCGGATAATAGTAATGAATGATAATTTTCACAATTTTGACCACTAAAATAATGTTGAACATCAGTAAGCCCCATATTAAAGATTGACTAATCAGTACCCAGGTACTGATTTGTAAATCTTTAATATGGGCGGAGGAACCCAGGAGATAGGAACCCAGGTTCTTACCTCCTAGCCATGTAATTACAGGCCGCTATCAAAGAATTTACTCCGTTAAGTAGTGGTCTGCACAAGGAAATAAGCAGCACATTCACTGAATAGGTTCGAGTAGCGTTTTTTAATAATCCTACTATTTTCTTTCATTTTCACGCTCGCATGATATAGATGCGTTATAATAGCTAGGTAAGCAACTAGAGGCATCAGGTAAACATGCTAAGTATAATTATTGGTCACATTGATTAATGTTTCCACTAGTATTTTTACTTTTAATCACATCTGCCGACTTAATCTCAGTTCAGAATATAAAAACCCTCCGAACGCAATCGGGTATCTACTTAAAAATATAAATGACCAAATCCAATTGGACGGGTATTATCCATTCTCGTATTATCCATTTTTATAGGTAAACCTATATTATGTGGGCTTGTAGGTAAATATTTCACACTATATCGAACCGCGGGGTACAATGCGTGCCACAAAGATGAGACTTGACCCCGCCTCCCCCGCTCTTTCCGCCGCCCCTATGACGTCCAGTCCCGTCCCGCACTCAGACCTCATACCGCTAAAGATACCTAAAATCGTGTACTGCGCATGTCAAACCACGTGGTGTGTCAAGTCTCATCTTTCGTGGCACGCATTTTAATTGCGTAACACACGCTCAGTAGCAGTGGGTTTCATTTTGACAGTTCAACAACATTCATTGCGTTATTTACGTTGTGGAACAGACACATTTTTCGTACATGTGAAGCAATGGATCAGCAATATCCTTCAACATCATTCAGATTTAGATTGACAGCTGTGTAACGCAATTAGGGTGCAGGTCATGTATTATTAATCTAAAATAATTTCGTTTGTAAAGTACAGACGCCAGCACAAGCTACCCGAATCTGTCAAATGTTGCCAACCAACTTTGAACCTTATGCTTTAGCAATAAAGTTGAAAATCTATAACAAAAAAATTGACAGATTGTAGTACCTTGATGTGCTGGCGTCTGTACAAGTGTGTTGTTTCATTAACTGATTCAACTAAAAAGTACGGTTGGAAGAACTAAAGCGTTCTATGTAGTTAAAAACTATTTAACGAAGCGCTCACCGTTGCCGTTACCGATTTTTTTTTTTTGCAAAAATAGATGTGAGAAACTCTATTTATCTACGATTGTTGGCATTCTATTTATCTAAGAATATTACAATAACAAGTACGGAATGCTCTATTGTTTACAAAAAACTGAACAGAGAATATAATTTACATCATATCAATTTGGTATAAAATAAAATACTTATGTAAAATTCACTCACTACGTGTTCACACGAGTTTCTGTCACGCAATATTGTCGAGTTGGTTTCACTCTCCCTAACGGGCGCGTGATTCAAGGTGATACACACTAAGTGAAACGCAAGACTTCTTAGTAGCCGGAGACTGAATTGAAACTGCTCTTCTTATGCTTTAGCAAGAGCATTGTTACCTAACATAATAAATAACTCAGTTATTTACTTCCATTATCGATCAAATAGAAAGTAGACAAATAAAAAGGATTGAAAAATCCTTGTCAACTTTCCGTTCTGTTTATTACAAACAGATGAAACTAAAGATAAGTGCACCCCCTACGAAGGTAATTATCGAATGTAACTTGTCATTTCAGGCTTCGTTAATGATAGGTTTGGTCGTGGCGCCCACATAGTCAACCTATATTTTGAAGGGATCGTGATTGCTAACGAAAAAATACAGATATAAACATAATGAAGTATTTTCAGTATGAATCAATATTCGTTGCTTTGTGTTTTCAAATTAATCTTTGTCCTCACATAAACACAATTGAGTGCACTTAACAAATGAAAAGTAGCGAAGTTCCTAATACCAAAAGTGTTACGTGTAGCTGTCTACGAACCACAAAGCTTTTTGTGATTGTCGATGGCGTCAGCAAATTGTTTTATAGTCATTCTATTTTAGATTGTGTCGATTGTAAGCAGTAGATAAAGATAAATCTTTGAGCAGTTGATACTGAAGCTTTCATCAGCAGAGGGGGTGAAAGTGCAAACAACAAAGGTAGTTTGCTCAGTCATATAATTATTAAATCCTGAAGAAAGTTTCATGTAATCACTATAATTATATGAAGGTACAAAATCGAATGTAATGCGTGTAATTAATTTCAAAGACATTTAGTCAAAGTACTGCACTTAGACTGCACATGAGTTGATTGATCAATTTAATGAAACATTTTATTGTACGACTAAGTTGATCTCTTCTTGCTTAGGGTCATTTGATAGCCGAGGCATTATTTATCGATAATTGCCTATCAAAACTGTCTGTCAATAAATCTCATAATAACTGTGGTAATAGTCAGAGTAGAAAACACATAACCTATTCCGATATACTAAATAGTTGTTTTCATTTTCAATTGTTTAGCTGCATTAATAATTCGATGTAAACAACCAACTAAGCAAACTAGTTTTTAACGCTTTTTTAACCTCTGTTGTAGAGCAGGCGCTTAACTAGTGTAACACTTACTAATGCGCTTAGCCAGAGTGTTGACCTTGTTTCACTTAAACTTCCTTTTTGGGGAGAATTAAGAGCTTAGGCAGGTCTACATTTTTACTTAAATGCAAATATTATCAGACTTTAATACTAGACTTTAGTCTTGTGCCGTTTCTATATATACCACAGAATAACTAATAGTACCTACTGTCTATTAATAATACTAATAAAAAAGCTGAAGAGTTTGTTAACGCGCTAATCTCTGGAACTACCAGTTGGATTTGATTTTTTTATTGCATTTGTTAGTTTAATTCTTGAGGAAGGCTATAGGCAATTTAACGTTACGCTAGAAGCCTTAGGAGCCGAGCAAAAAGAATAAAAGTCTGAAAGAACTCTAAACGCAGTAACAGCGCGGCAGGTTGTAGCTGCAGGCCACTCAGAAAGTATTGCGAAAAAAAGTTTTTATGCATGAGAGCTGGTCAGTTATAATCTATATTGAAAATAATATGATTATTGTAAGTAAAAATAGGTATGTTCCAATTTCAAAACTTTCCCTCCACATCGTATGCGAGCTGATTTAAATTATAGTGTGTCATTAAAAAATGGATCTGCACGCGGGAACATTTTTGCGCTATGATTTTTTACGATGATTTTTATGATAGAGAACATTTTATTTTATTTTCGCAAAACTTTCTGCGCGTCCCACGTATATAGGTACCTACTGGTAAATTGCGTCAATTAATTTTATGTGAAACTTTAATTTCTGATATTCGTTTGTTCCAAAAACAGTGATATGAGATGGTAGGTATGACGATATTCGTGCATGGGTGCTCAATTTTAAATAAATACATTAGAAACTAACCTAAGTACTTAGCAAACAAGACGGAAGTAGAGTCAAGTATTATTATCTCTTCCATCAATAAACAATGCCGCCCAAGATCCGATTTAAAGCCTTTCAGATTATAATGAAGCAACTTGTTTGATTTATTCGTTGTAGGTGGACAATCCTGTGAACGGTTAGCCCTCCCATTTGTGTGGAATTAATTGCATTTCTGTATAAATTAAATGTTGGGAACATTACTGATTTCAAGATCGATATGATTAAAAGAAAATAAATTGAAATCGACAAAATCGAGCTAAGTTGCAGGAGCTGCTACTCAAATTATTGAAAACTAGCTGTTGCCCGCGAATTTGTGTGGGATCCAGGAAGAAAACTAGCTGTTGATGTGCGATCCAGGATGAAAAGTAGCCAGAAAGCCCTACACATGTGCCAAATTTCATCAAAATCCGTTCAGCCGTGTTAGCGTGAAAGCGTATATAACAAACAAACAAACTTGCTTTCGCATTTATAATATTAATAACTAGCAGCGCCCCGCGGTGTCACCTGCATAAGTGCCGATCCCGTGGGAATATCGGGATAAAAACTATCTTTTGTCCTTTCTCGGGACTCAAAATATCTCTTTACCAAATTACATCAAAATCGGTTCAGCGGTTTAAGCGTGAAGAGGTAACTTACAGACAGACAGACACACTTTCGCGTTTATAATATTAAGTATAGATTGGGAAGTTAGGATGCTGTTAACGCAGGTGAATATCTAGGAACTATTTTTTTTCCACGGGAATCTTTCAAACCTACTTATTTACTTTGTTGTGACCGGACATTATTTCGTATTATGTAATTATTAATACTTACCTTATAATAACTTCAAGTAGGACATAAGTGTTCAATTAAGCGGTGGAAGTTTCCGAAATAACAGCTGCTCTATATAG
Organism: Luperina nickerlii; assembly: GCA_963855955.1. Lineage (NCBI taxonomy): Eukaryota > Metazoa > Arthropoda > Insecta > Lepidoptera > Noctuidae > Luperina > Luperina nickerlii. Next base: position 10,758,131 of record OY979662.1, read on the forward strand.
ACCGTCTCGTATACAATGCGTGCCACGAAAGATGAGACTTGACCCCGCCTCCCCCGCTCTTTCCGCCGCCCCTATGGCGTCCGGTCCCGTCCCGCACTCAGACCTCATACCGCTAAAGATACCTAAAATCGTGTACTGCGCATGTCAAACCACGTGGTGTGTCAAGTCTCATCTTTCGTGGCACGCATTGTACTTGGTGTAGATATCAGTTGACATCGTAAGTGTTCTCATTGGTTGGATTCGTTAGGAGTTAAACTTATAAGGGCCATAAAAATGACGTGACATTGATCTTTCGCGAACGCCTCTCTATAGGAAAGGTCTCAATAGGTAGGTATATTTAGTATCGACCTATACCTACCTAGGTTCATTGTATTCTCCCTAATGTCAAATAATTGTAATTTTCTTTTATCATTCCGTATGACTGATTGCTGGGGAAATGGCACTAATTTTTCCTTTGAAACTTCACTATACTGGACATTGATACTGGAGGCAAATTCTCGCGCTTACCTACACTCGTTCATGACGCATTCGTCAAAATCGCTTGTCTCCTATGTCGCTTATAAAATGGTGAGATTATCCAGAATCATGTATTCTCACTACAAGTCGATCGTAAACCACGAGTCTAGGGACAAAAATGTTGCCATTATGCGTCGCACGAACTAATCCATTCTACATAACATTGCGTTTTTTTTTACTCAATCGTAAATGTAGGTACAGAAGCCAGCACATCAGCCTATCCGAAGTGTCAAATTTTCCCAATTATCTTTGAACCATATGCTTTAGCGATAAAGTTGAAAATCTATTAAAGAAATTTGACAGATTGTAGCAGCTATGTGCTGGCGTCTGTACCATCATTAAAAATGATTTTTAAGTCAAAAAGATGTTTTGACCAGCATTTTATACTTATTTCATAATCATTTATCAATATCATCATCATTATTGAAATCGTTACCCCTTTTTAGGGTTCCGTAACAAAGGGTAACAACGGGACCCTATTACTAAGACTCCACTGTCCATCTGTCTGTCTGTTACCAAGCTGTTTCTCATGAACCGTGATAGCTAGACAGTTGAAATTTTCACAGATGATGTATTTCTGTTGCTGCCATAACAACAAATATAATGAAATAAATATTTATGGGGGCTCCCATACAACAAACGTGTTTTTTTCAGCGGTTTTGCCTTGTGGTACGGAACCCTTCGTGTGCGAGTCCGACTCGCACTTGGCCAGCTTTTTAATTTTGTTATTAACATTGAAATAAGTTCTTCTTAGTATTTGTTACAACGGAATGCATGACCTTTGCTGATTTGCCAATGTCAATGATATGTATTTGTCACGTCAAATTAAAGTCAAAACTGTATTGTTTGTTTACATTGGTTATATACATAAATTAGTAATAAAATAAAAACAGAATGACTTCGATTGGTATAAGTAAGTAATCATCAACCACAATAACATCAAGCTTTATCAAGATGGAAAAGAAGAAGAGGAATTGTGGTTGTCGTAAAGAGTGCGGTACTGGACCAACCGGTTCGTTCTGCTGCATATTGTTCCAACGACGCTGCTGTAGCTACGTGTTTCGGCTATATTATTCAACAAAGTGTGAAAATATTGTTAATCCTTTTGAAAACAAATTTCCTCCCTGAGGGTCAGGCGTTAGGACTCCCGTCAGAACACGAATTTCAATTTGATTATGTTGAAAGTGCTGGACGAACGCCTGTCGAAATTCATGAAGACTTTGGGCAAGAGTGTAATGATCGCAAATTCTTAAGCTGGCTACTGAACAGCTCGCCACACATGACGCCTACTATTTATGTAAATTTGTGTTTCATGTATTATGCACAGTATTTTTGTATGTTATTATAAGTTGCATATTGAAAATATCAAAATATATATGAAATCTTTATTGTTTGAAATGCTTTAGAAAACCCCATCATGTTGATGGCCCTGTTGTAATACAATAATAATAGTTTTCAGGTGACAAAATACCTTGTACATAAATACATCACAGACTAACACAAATCTATACTAATATTATAAAGCTGAAGAGTTTGTTTGTTTGGTTGAACGCGCTAATCTCTGGAACTACCAGTCGGATTTGAAAAATTCTTTTTGCATTTGATAGCCCAATTCTTGAGGAAGGCTATAGGCTATTTAACATCACGCTAACCTTTAGGAGCCGAGCAAAAAGAAAAACAGTCAGAAAGAACGCTAAGCAAAAACGAAGTAATAGCGCGGGCAGGCGATGCGATGCGACGGGGTGGGTCGGAGTAACAAGAAATTTCACGCGGACGAAGTCGCGGGCAGAAGCTAGTTAAGTATAAACCACAAAAACAATTATTATCACACCACACGGTTTTTGTCATGCTTCCCTGATCACTAACATCTACACGAAAATCCCGCTGGGCGAAATTCTGGGCCAGGGATGACAGCCTTTTGCAGTGCCGGAACCTCGAGGATGTAGTACCTACTGTTTGACTTCATCCGCGACAGCTTCAGCAACGTCCTCCCTCGGTACTGATTTGGTATTGGCTCCTCTCTCGATATCTGTGAGTCCAACCGGAGAATATGTAGAAGGATTGTGAGCACTGCAGCTAAAAAATCCTCGCTTGCAGGAATGGTAGGTACCGCGTTTGTTGTGATTGCGACGCCGCGTCGACGCAATTTACCTTTCTTTCCCCCAACCAGTGTAAAGCCGTCCTTATCCATTTGACTGGTTTTAAAAGCGGCCTTCCGCTTCTGTATCTCATGTGTCTCATCCATAGACGCCGCACAAGTAGTCGATAGTTGACAACTTTGGCGGAGGCATGAAGTTTTCGTCGTGTGATTTACCTTATTGCGGTGATCGCAGTGTCTTCAAAGATGCTTATGAAGTCTTAACACGCTTTGTTAAAAAAAATTAATGACACAATCATGATTGACATAACAACTATTTGACGTTCGTACGCCGGTCGACATGACGTCATGTATGTGTCGACTGGTCCCGACCACTCTTTGCATGTCGCATGTAAACTAAGGCATGTCGCGTGTCTTTCTTGCGAGAAATGCTCGAATCGACATGGCGAGAATAGCTCTACTTGATTTTTACGAGGGAAAAGTTCGAATCGAACGACAATAACGAATGCAAGATTTCACGCACAATGGTCCATTGAAGGACTAAGTGCGGAAGCCAAACCCATAACATAGAGAACGGATGCGAGATGCGCGAGAATTGCCTTCCTGGTACTTTACTCTTCTTCTAACCATGTTTGCCCATAAACACCATACCACCTAGGTAGGTAACCGAAACAAGTTGCTGTAAATGTAGACCGGAAAATTCTCAACTCACAATGTTCAGAACTGAAGGAAAGTCAAGTCTGGAAGTCCAGATACCATATGAATTATTACCACATGCATTATCATAGTAATGATCTGTTTCTTAGAGTTCCGTACCCAAAGGGTAAAAACTGGATCCTATTACCAAGACTCCGCTGTCCGTCTGTCTGTCTGTCACCAGGCTGTATCTCATGAACCGTGATAGCTAGACAGTTGAAATGATCACAATGATATATTTCTGTTGCCGCTATATCAACAAATTATAAAAGCAGAATAAAATAAACATTTAGGTAGAGCTCCCATACAACAAACGTGTTTTTTTCGGTACGGAACCCTTTGTGTGCGAGTCCGACTCGCGCTTGGCCAGTTTTTTTTTATGATATAGGAAATTAATTTAACCAGTGCGCAAACTGTAACCAAGAATTCAGCATATGATTCTAAAATCCCCCGTCTCCCTCTCCATCCCCTGATTTCTACCCCCTAGCGTAGAATTTTATGGTCGGTTTTAAAAAGGGGGCTAAAATCATGTGCTGAATTCATTCATTTTTTTTTGGGGGTCTAAATGATTAATGCTTACAGTTTTGCAACGTTCTTTACTTAGCCTGGTACCTAATGTTTTGAATGTTTAACAAGAGTGTTATCTTAATTGGGTTTTAATTTTAATGGGGCATTTAGCCATTTAAAATACATAATATTACAATAATCAGATGAGCTGGGTAGGCACCTATATTGAATTTCAATGTTTCAATACCTTCTCAAAATTAATCTCTGTTACAAGTAAAACACACCACTGTAAGTACCTATTACTACGATATAATATAGGTACGTCCACTGTAATTCGTTTATAGCGAGCCTTAAAGTTAGCGTGACTTAAAAATGTCAGTTAATGTTTGTGAACACAGTGGCCGCATAATAAGCACTTTCAAAAAAACTCGAAGAAAGCAAATTAACGAATGTATTACCACTGGTGTTCCGATATAAATCATTAAACACCAAATTGAAAGTAAAACGTACAAGAAACATTTGTAGGTACAATGTTCGCGTCAAATCTCCTGGTATGATCTTTATATTAATAATGTCAGATATGTCATGATGTGTCATAAATACAAACAAAATTTAACAAAAATTACTGACACATATAATGTAACCAATATTGATGGTCCATCGATAAATTTTAGTTAAGGGATAATACATTCATCTACTTGTTAAAGAGACCCTTTGATGAAATCGCTCACAAAGCACAAAGTTAAACAAGGAACCTTCCTGTCGTTAGTTCATATTAATATTACCCTTGGATCAATATATCATTGATGGAAATAATGCCATTCGATATACTTAAAGTTTGTTTCAAATATTTATCTTATTTTATCATGTGAATATTATTAGTCATGCTTAGGTACTTGATGTCTCGGATATTAATGATATAAGTTGATGATTTCAAAATCATCTTACCTAACAGCTAATAATACCTTATATTTTAATGACAAAATTTTGACAGTTTCTCTTTAGGTAAGCTTTGATATTTTTTTTAGGGTTTCGCCCCTCAAAAAGAAAAAAGGAGCCCTTATAGGATCACTCGTGTGTCTGTCTGTCCGTCTGTCACAGCAAATTTGCTCCAAATCTAACGGACCGATTAAGTTGAAATTTGGTACACATATGAATTTCTGTGACTCAAACACATACGTGTAACGTCAAATAAATGAATTTTGAATATGGGGGTCAATTTGGGGGCAAATATAAAATAAAAAAAAAAGTTTCGCAATCTGTACCGTCTGACATATCAAATAAAGGGACTTAGGTACTGTGAGGATCTCAAATATATTTTTTTCATAATTTTAAAGTAAATTGCATTAAGTTATTTAAGAAAATAGACGAAAATTGAACATTCCCCCCTTATCTCCGAAACTACTGAGCCTAAAACTTTGAAAAAATACAGAAAATAGTTCTATACCTATAGATTACAGGAAAACTTATAAGAAGTCTGTGGTTTAAAAAAAACATGGTACACATTACATTTTCAGTTGGGTATTGGGTATTGGGTTGGGGATGTATGGGAGAATATGTTTTCAACTACAATGTTAAGTTTGTTCTTGGGATAAATTCATTCCAACTACGGAACCCTTCATTGTGCGTGGTCCGACACGCACTTGGGCGGTTTTTTTTAAATAATTAACTTAGTATTTTAATATTTTTTCCTGTTTCCTCATATTTTAATAATAATATATTTTAAGTTGAACCTCCACTGATGGCAACGGTACTCGCTTGTGCTTAGATTTTGGTATCTAGTGATTTAGCTGCTGGCACTGGTCACCACTGAGAGCAGTGGTGGGCGACTTACGAGTTGTAGGTCGTAGGTTCGTACCCAGACAGGCGCTTTACTTTGTGTAAATTATTTCATCACCACTGCTCTCAAAACGATGAAGGAAAACATCGTGAGGAAACCGGCATGTCCTAGAACCAAAAATTCGAAGACATGTGACATCTACCAACCCGCACTGGGCCCGCGTGGGGGATTACGGCCCACTCCCTCTCACAGAGAGGAGGCTTCTGTCCCAGCATTGGGAACATTATAGGCTGATTGTGCTGGTCACCGATTTGGACACTGGCGCAAAACAACAAAAAATATTGTATAAGAGTGGTATGGTAATCCCCGGTTGACCTTGTTGGAAGTTGCAACATTTTAGTTAATATTTACACATTGTAACATTATACTACTGTAATTTGTAACATTATACTACTGTAATTTTGACAGAACATCTGTCAGTGGTTTTGTGTCACTGTCTTTTGGTAGTGAGACTATAGAAGTCTTCGGATTCGTATTCAAGGCAACAAGTGCGTGTTATTAATCGGTCTTCCTATCCCTCATATTCTGGAAACCAAACCAACCTACTGTCCACTATAACAAAAGGGAGTCGAGCGGGTTTGCTGAGTAGTGCCACACACCAGCATTCGCCGACATCTCGACCAACCTAATCTAGTACCTACCTAACTAAGCCCAACTTGGATTTAACAAGTAGGTACGGATCCCTGTCACAACAGTCTTGTTCTGTTTAACCAGACGTTGTTTTAAATCTCGGCTGTCAGCAATATCATTTGAGTACAGCACTGGTGGGAATAACTTTATTTTTTGGGTGTTCCCGCCACCACTTTTAGCAAAACATACAGGTATCTAATAATACCTTATTAGATACCTGTACGTCAGTGTCTACCGACACTGACGTTCGAAAACGACTGAGTTGAATTAGTTTAGCCTTATTACCAACCTCATAAAGAAAATTTGGTGATCTTTTTTATGGACGTAACTTTTTTGGTGCGCCAAATCATAGGATAAATTCAGTGTAATTTTAGAACTAATACTTAGCTCCGAAACAATGCTAACTCACAGTAGCTAAATAAGATGATTCAAATTTTAAAATGCATAATTACATAATAGCGTGAAACTCGAAGTCTTGATCAACATTTTGATACCTAAATTAATTTTATAAATACCTACATCAAGCACGCATTGGCGACTTGTTTTGCGAATTATTATTCAGTGTAATTATTGTACCTATAATAAATTATTATTAAATAAAATGGGCATACTATTTAATAACTATAGCTTCCATGTTCATTAATTCCACGACAACTAGATATGCATTTTTTCCCTGCTGTCGTGAAGGTCTGCGCATAAGTTTTAATAGTTATTTTTATCGGTAAGTACCTATATATTTGACATTGAATGACAGAGGTTTCTCATAGAAACACCTCTTTTTTGCTTATCTTCATTGTAAAGGCTCCTACAAACAGGCGCGACACGCGATATAATCGCGCGCGACAGAAAGGCACCGCTCGTTGCGCGACTTGCGGTGCCTTTGCGTCGCGTGCGATTTTATTGCGTTTCGCGCCTGTTTGAAGGAGCCTTAGAGAGTTAACAACTTACCAGGCATTTTAGACAAGCAACTTTTAAAACTTTTGTGTTATCTATTCCTTTTAATTAATGCTGTTCTATTCTTTGGACGACTTTAAATATAATTTGTCCACCACACGGTCGTTCAACAGTCGAAACTTGACACGGGCCACTTGGTCTCGGACAGCTAAGTGCTGTTACTAGTTTTTCCCATTGTGTTTTAATGCGTTATACCCTTTTACTGCTACACCGTGAGAAAATCCCCTAGTTTAGCGTTCAGGTGGCCTTAGGTGGTAGGTACTTCCTTGGACACGTGTGTCCGCCATTTGCCAACGAACCGTCTACCCGCATTATTTTACTTAAGAACCGGTAATTTTTAATGAAATTCTATACTATAGTGCAGCTGTGCCACACTCGGCTGGACTGTGCAAGCCCGAATAAATTTCATATAGGTACGCCAAAACGCATATTGAATTTTAAAATACCTGCAGACTGCAAATACATATAATGATTACGACCAAAATACCAATCTAATACGTTCTTAATCAGTAGTAGAGAAGATAAACTATGTACGTACCTGTATGTAAAAACCCTACTTTATTGTTTTAATCCTACTGAAATGGTATCTTTTGAGAAAATCTGGTAAGAACGTCAATCTCAAAAGTAGGTATTAACCTATAAGTGTTAATGTGAACTTCTAGGTTGTAGGTAATGTATCTATAAAATATTAGGTACTATTGATTAGTACAGAATTTTTGCCAATAAAGCTCGTGACAGCGCAAGATCTTAAGGTTTGTGTAATAAAATCAATTATCTTAACAATGATAAGGCTAGCGAAATATGGTGCAGTCTGGTGTAAAGTTAAAAAAAAAACCATTGATATTGGTGTAGGTAAGTACCAGCGACCACTTTATAACATTCGGTATCGAAATGAGATCGTCAAGTTCGACAAACGAGTACAAATTGTAAAAGAATTTATTCGTCGCGTGTAATAATATAAACAACAAGTTGCCGACTACGGAATTAGCATACGAGTGTGCGAGTGCGTCGATCGGTATAAACGAAAACGCTCATTAAACGCTGACAGTGGACGTTATCTCCTTATCAAAATGTATAACCTTTCTGTGTGAGCGTTATTATAACATTTAATATAATAACCTAAATGATAATAAGGCAGACCGCTGGTGTATAATAATTACAATATTAAAAGTATAAATAATTCAATGGGCTATCGGCGATGGAAGCACGCGACGGACTTCCGGAGAGTCTAATGAATGCGTGCCTCATTCTCGAGGCGCTTGACGAACTACGAAAATTATATAATTATCGTGTAGTTGAGTGTACACGAGTGGACATGAACTTAGAGATAATGGTCTTTGGAACTCGTTAGGTCTTCAGGTATCTGCGTGCTAACCGTCTGCTTAAAAAATACCTATGCAACTGATAATGGCGGGCGACCCTTATACGTTGCAAACTCTTTTTTTTTTTGTTCAAGAATCATGTAGAAGTTAACTTTATTCTGGGTAACGCAATCTTAGTTTGATTCGTATTGACAATAGGTATATTGATGAATGATTTCTTGAATTTATTGTGAGTGAACTGTTAGTACTTAATCCGGTGCCACGAATTGTGGTAAACGAAAACTTGTTTGTGGTTAGACGAACATCTTGTTAAAAAGCTTTTTGTTTTTTACGTATCGGTAAATGATGTTATTGTGAAACCTTGCCACTGCAGATTTTGCCCAAAGGGCACTTGCGGCTGCCTTTGCAGATCTGAAGAAAAACATTGAATACTGTTGTAGCAGTTTGGATCAAAACTAATCGGAAAATATGCTGTTTCGATGTAACAATGCTCGTAACCTTCACCTTAAAAAAATATAAAATCTCACCGTAGCCAAAATCTTGATGAGATATACCTACAATTATATGTGGGTCTGTCTTGCTTCAAAACGTACGGATTATCTCATAAGAAAGTTTTCATGTAGCTGCAACGGTTAAGGTACTTTAGCTGTTCTTGCTGACCCATCTTTCCATTATTATCTTACCAGTATTTAAGTTTCGAATTTATTGTATCTATATCAAACATTTGTTCATTAGTAATTATTTACTAAAAGACTTAGCCTAGGTAACGTCAGTGTTATATCAATAAGGCTGGGTATGGCTATTACATATGAAAAGAACCCTGCCCTTCAAACTAGGAAAATCCTGTATTTTGAAGAACAGTGTACTTTTAAGGGATTGAAGCTTTTTATAAAATATAGATAGATAATTAGACACCAAAGTAATAAAGAAAACGAATTCTGAGTGAAAAACATTATCGGTTTTATCACAAAACAAGGTTTTTCTTTTGACATTGTATAAACAATCGAACTATTTTTGGTAATAGGAAAGTTAATGTGACTGAAGTACAGTAATAAAACTGACTACTTAATACCAAGTTATTTAAATACAAAACTGACAACTTGGTACTAAGTAAGTAGTCAGTTTTATTAGGAACGTTACCGTAGTCGGAATAAAGGCTGAAATTCAAAAGTAGCTGCATAGTTTAAACCTGGATCTGAAGATAAACCTTGTTTTGTAATAAGACGGAATGTGTTGCCACTGCGCAGGTGTCCTCCGTGATTTCGTAATCAAAGACAGTTTAATTATGTTAAGGTTTTAGCTATTGCTTTGTTCCCTTAACCAGTCTATTATTTTTAGTCGTTATTTTCAGGTCGAAGAATGTTGAGTTGATGAGTTGATAATTTACATAAACAGTGGGTTCGATGTAGAAATTTAGACCTGCTCCATAAGAAGTTGCATAGTTATTGAATTGACGTCATGGGAGCCTCTGAAATTTACCATTTAAGACTTTAGAATGACCTCATTAGAAGAATTTTTAGAAGGGCCCTGGCATAACTCGGCAATAATAGACCCATGAGATGAGGAGATTATTTTATTGAACTGAAAGAACTTTTCGCATAGATGAATATTTCGACTACCCTTCTGAATCATACGTGAACATACCTACGCTTGACATTCACCTTCAATATGTTATTATAGACCCGCATACTGAGTCCATGTACCCACATGGACTCAATATTATATTTTGTAATTATTATTACCTGCCTAGACGAGTTAATATAATTTCTAAAGCCTCTTTATTGACCTAATTGGTATAGTTATTCGACAAACGTACCTAAGTAATCTATGTACCTATATTCGTTTTCGTTCTAAATTGATATAGAATACTGGTATTCAGCTGCATCCGGTTAGACTGGAAGCCGACCCTAACATAGTTGGAAAAATGCGAGGCAGATGATGATTGATACAGATAAAGGTCTCAGAATTTTGCGTTTGCCACCGTTCTCTACCCTTTTCAACCATAACTCAATTGTTACTTTTTTTAATGTTTTCGCTCATCTGGCTTTTGTTTGCCGTGACTTCGGACCCTGATGAGGCACGTCCGGTTTTTGTCTATCATACATTCATATTCAAGCATATTAGCAATATGAGGCGTCTAGATGTTTTTATTCGTGGAAACATAATTTTAAAAGCTAACAGTATTAAAATAATAATAATATTATGTACAAGTATATAAAAAGGAGGGGAAATAATCAAAGGGCATCAAAAAATTCATCCGCATCGCTGTCAACAGGAAACGTGCCCAAAAGACTGGCAGCATTGCCACGTTGTATGGCAATGCTAATCAGCATTGCCAAAAAATAGGCCAGCCCTCTGGTCACGTGATGATTCGACCAACCGTTTGGCAATGTCTCGAAATACTAAGTGGGCACTTAGGCCCCATGGCCCTAGAGTTTCAACCCCAAACGGCTCAAACGTATATTTCAAAGAGATTGGAGTATTTGCGCCGTTGAGGCTTTCCGCACTTGCAGCAGCCGCCCCAGCACAGGTCACCGTGCTTGGAAGATGGGATGGCGCAAGGGTGTCGACACACATTGCGTCCTACACCAAAGGCATTATGGTCGTTCCGTCTGGTCTCTTCCCATCGTTGCATGCCAAGCCATTGGGTTCTAAAACAGCTGGCACCCCGGCGGTGACAAGAGCACGACGGATGATGTCATTGATGCTGGCATGCCGTGCTATCCGGCCTGCGCTTTTACTGAAGGAAAAGCCATGGTGCCCGAGGCAGTCGACACCTTCACCGCATTGGCGTCTAGATTATGCTATGTCGAGTATTTTTAGAATCAAAAGATACATAGAACCTTTAAAAGATCACTTTTCTGTCCGTCTGATACAGAGATTTTCCTAGAAATCTTTGCAACGTATGAATTTAAATGTTGATGGGTGATGTTGTGATGAGCCCGTAAAACACAGGGTTGATGCCCTAACACCACAAGGCAGCGCCGTGGAAGACCACGAATGGTGGGACGACTTGGATGTCTTTCTTAGGAATTGACAACAAGTGGCGCAGAACCGGAATCGACGGAAAGAATGGAGAGAGGCTTTTGTCCAGCAGTGGGATAACACAGGTTAACTATATATACCTAGTAGGTATTTTATAGGAAAATTATAACCGTTTGCAAAAGTATTTGTTGACAAAAAACAAAAATACTACTTACAATATTCTTTTCACCTAAGTATGCAGTATTAATCTCAATATCAAATAAAAAAACATCACTTAGGTCAAACACATAGTGCAGATAAATTTTACTGCGTAACACTACGTAGTTATTTAGATGTTTAGTAGCTGGTGGTATATTAATATCGCTCAAAACAGTAATTACGGCAGACCAGCGACCATTCTATAGACTGCTCAGTGTAGTTTGGTACGGAAGCAAACTAGAATTTGGTACATGTATGAATTTATGTGACCCAAACACGGATGTGTATACCGTAAATTAATTAATTTTGAATATGGGGTCACTTTTGGGAGGCAAAATGATTTTATTTTTATTTTAAAATTTGCATATTTTTACGTGTTGAAAGGAAAGGGCTTACCTAGTGCTCAAATTTCAAATACTTTTTTATAATTTAAAATTAAAATGTTTTAAAACTCTCGAAGAAATAGATGAAAATTGACCATACCTACTATAAATTATAGGAAAACCTTTAAGCAGTCTATGATTATAAAATCATAAATAGGTATACGGGTTGTAGTAGTTAACTCCGTACAATCTCTCTATATTGTGCGCAGGAATAAACTCATATTTGCAGTTGGAATGTCTGAGAGAATATGTTTACTCATTCATTAAAAATGGTAGGAAAACAAACAAATCTTTCGTTTAAATCTTTGTTAAGTATTCACTTATAAAGTAATTATTGACTTGGATCGTCATTCATGATTGAAGGTGGATAAATGATTCATAGTTATTTTTTTCAGCCTTATCGTCTCGGGCTTTTTTTCTTTACAAGGCACATGTTATTAGGTACCTATCCGACAAGCCGTTAAACACTGTAATAGCTTTATCAAATGAGTTACAATTAATCGCAGCCTTTCCGCTTAGTTATTTGTTTTAAACCAATATCAAGATGCAACAATGAAGTTATAATTAAATGCGAACGTTGGTGTGAATCGTCAGGCAACAAAATTCATATTTTTGTAACGAAGTATCGGGTGCGATAGTTGAGGCGAGATAACGTCCAATTAAAACAATTCCATCAAAACATTTTGTGTCAGGTCATTCCACCTGCCGCCAAGTAATAATTTATTCATAAGAAGCCGCGCGCCCGTCGGCGTGGCCAACGCGTATTTTATCGTCCACCAAGTTGCGGTTGTCGAAAACTCGACACAACTTCCTGTGCACTTATGGAATGATATTGAATAATTTTCGAGATTCATTAATAGCTTATACTCTTAATTTATACATTTAGGTAGGTATGTACCTACCCTAGAACTCAATACGAAAATCCTTAACATTCGTTTAATTTTTGTAAGAACCTGCAAATACAACACAATTAAAATAATAACCTATAGATAAATATTACCATTTTATTTACTTTGAAGCTACTTGTTTGATTTATTGCCATGGCGTGACAAAAATTGTCGAGGACTCATCCTAATTAGGTAAATCATGCTAATAATACCTAGTAAATGATCTTATAAATTAAAAATTAAAATTTTATTTAGATATTTATAAAGAAGGAAAAAACTATTGACGTCGTGAGCTCCTTAACCATGTTGTATCTACATATTATATTCATTTGATTATGTCGTTGTTTTAATTAAACTGAAAGTGTAGGTTCAAATCAAATGTGAAAATCAGGTAGGTATCTACTACCTACCAACTAATCATCATCATCATCTGCCTAGTCTTTTCCCAACTGTTGGGGTCGGCTTCCAGTCTAACCGGATGCAGCTGAATAGGTAGGTTATTTTAATCAAACTTCATGTCTAAACTTGATCTCTCTGAATATCTACAGTCTAAAATAAATCAAGGTTCACGATTAAAGTTCTTATCTATTAGGCTGTTGGAAAAAAACATTAAAGTAATCTTAGGGACAATTCTCGTAATTTAAAACGTTTTAAATCTAGTCGCACTCTTATCTAGGCGACAAACAAAATATGTAGGTATGTCGGAAACTTTTCAAAATTGTTCCCTACATTTTTTAAAAGTTTTTGACATAATTAGAGATTTTTTGACAGATGGAGACTGGGTGCTTACTCTTCAATTTAATTCCGATAGATCGACATTGGAATTGTGACGTTTCGTACTCTTGAGTTCAATGCTAGCGCCAAATGATTTTTAGATTGGGTGTCCATTTTGGAGAACTAAGTGGAATTGGGTTCGGGCTTGGCGTGGGGTAATTGTTGACAATATTGTTTTCAAGAGTACCGAATCACGTGACTGTAAAATTAACATTGGAATCATATTGGCATGTCATTGGAATTAAAATTAGTTTGGAGAGTAAGCCCCCTGAGATCAGAGGGGTAATTCTCGTAATTTTAAGAACGTTCACAGTCTGATCATATTTAGTAGTTAGAAATGGTCCCAAATGTCATGATTTCATGAAATGGTCATTCAATAGGGTAATTTGAACTTAGACTCGTAGGTATTGATGATTTTAATGATTATAATTGATGTAATGATAACGGTATGACATTTGTAAGAGTAATGACATGATATATAATCTTGTGATACCTACTGATCTATATTTTCCTTTTAATACTAACATATATTTTTGATAGCTGATGATTTAAGAATTGTATAATAGTAATTTATAAATTGTGATAGTGATATAAATAATAATTTAAATGTTTGCATGCCGATTGGTAAAATGTGGCTGGGCTAAATGTAATCTTAAGAACTAAAAAAAATGTGGCTGGGCTAAATGTAATCTTAACAACAATTTGGCTGCCATACGGCGGTAAGTAGTGCCCACGGCAATGGGCCGAATGCCGCCATCCTTCTTACGCAGGGTGCATTTATTGGCCCCGTACAGAACGTCGATGACGGCCTCGTTCACCTTGCCGGAGAGCAAAAGGTTAATCAAAGCCGTAAGCTCCTTCAAGAGCAACTCACCAGCTGCCCCCGGCTCCTGATATATAAATAAGGTCCTCCAGATAAGGTCCTTATGGTGCTGAGGACTCAGGTCGTCGAGGCCGCCAGCGGAGCCGTTCCGGAAGGAGCAAGCGGCTGTGACCAACTCTCGACCTGTAATGGTGAGGGAGTGGTTATCACTGTTATCAGGATCAGGAAGGTAGGGAAAACCGACGCGGCAGGGTGTTTGCTCTCCAGAGCTGTGAGTGTTTCTGGAAAACACGGTGCCACGACATCACTACTAAAAAGAATCCTGGCTGCTCCGCTAATGTCACCTTCCCCTAACTTAGATTCTACCAGATGTGATGATATCTCTGTGTCTACAATTTTGAATCTAAATTATGAGCCGAAATATTACAGTTTTCTTTAATTTGTGCAGTTAATGTCTTTTTGGTTGCCAAATTCTTTTGTACATGTAGAATTATGTAAGGGAAGGTGTGTAGTTGTTCCCAAGCACTTAGCGAGTTCTCGCTGGGGCGGCAAGACGAACGCAACCTGCTAGGTGTTGTTGCCCAACTAAAGGTAAACAAAAAAAAAACAGTAACAGAGATTTTGAATTTGGACAGGGTATTCCAGAACGGGTCACGAGTAGGTATAACTGGGTTTGTATGTGTAGTGTAATGAGTGCATTTGGTGGTCTGTGCATGTTTCCAATGTGCACATTTAACCCCGCTTACCTTTAAAAAACCGTGCCGGGGTACACAGCGGACATCTCTCTAGGATGCTCAGCAATGTTGAAGGTTGACAAGCACTGTTATCCACCAGATCGCTGCTGTTACTAAGCATTTATATATTATATATATGAATTTCACTTATGAAACTAATAAAAATGATAACAATAAAATTAAATCACAAAAAAAAAACACTAAAACATCTATATGACATCGATGACAATCTGCGGATGACAACAACAGGAGCTGTGACGGGACTGACGCAGTCACGCAGGCGGCTTAAGGCGCCGCGCCGCCGATGCATTTCGGCGCAGCCCTGAAAACATCCACACACATGCCTGGTGACATTGGACTGGCGCGGTCGTCATGTCCTCAGCGACGACGCGAAGAGAAAATAAAGACATGAAATTCACGTCGTTTTTTAAATTTATATGGGTTGTATGTGCGGGAATTATGTTTGAAGTCGCATTTTATAAAATCATTACTAAAAAAGGTTTTTGTATCGCATTCACAGCACTCAATTGTTTTGGTTGCAAAATATCAAGAATGGTAAAATAAATTTATGACAGCACTTGTGCTGGTTCACTGCTTCTAGTTTATAAAATTTCGCCTCATAGCTTCCTTAAAATAATCTTTTAACTCCTTTTTTATTCATCTGAGTTTTAACAATTTAAAATTATTTACTCAGGCGGAGTCGAACTGTACGTGACAGCAGCGCCATTTTTACACAGTAAAATAGCAATTGTAACTCGAGACCACTTTTGTCGTCTCTAGCAAAAAAATTTGCAATTTGATCTTTTCATATCATTTTTTTGTTAGGTACCTACCAATTGAAATGCAAAGATATTATACATAGATATTTAATGTAAATAATCCGCCGTTTAACTAATAATCCGGTTCTACCTTCTAAATTATTGTTGCACCTTAAAGACAAAACTTCCTGACTGAATGTTGTGTCAGCGCTGGAACCAAACCACTGGAATTGCAAAATGAGTCAGAATCTCCCACATAAATTGTAGCACACTAATGAGGGATTTTTTAAAACAACCCCTTGGGGATCAATTCGAATACACGAGGGTTATTCTTATGCGCCTCGTTGAACTTCCATGTGATGTGGAGGGCTCAAATATCATGATAAAATTTAAAACATGTCAGTTGCTATAATGTACCTATACCTAAAAGAGTTACTTTTACACAACTCACAATTGCATGAATTCGGGCGTGATTGCTGGAGTGGTTTGGATCGCGACCTAACCGCATGGCTAATATGGCTAAGGTACAGATGCCAACACATCAGGCTACTACAATCTGTCAAATTTCTTTAATAGATTTTCAACTTTATCGCTGAAGCATAAGGTTCAAAGTTGATTGGGAAAATTTGACAGTTTCGGGTAGATTGATGTGCTGGCGTCTGTACCTGTCGGGTAGAGTTCGGAACTTGTCGGGCTATTCCAGAGGATAGCACGGGTGTGAAATCTTAAAGAAATTATTAGATAACATCCAATATCCAGTCTGGGACAATTTGATAGTTATTGACAACCTAGCCCAAAAAATAAAATAAATTACAGCAAATTATCTTAAGTAATACTTACGATAATTTTATTGACTCCTGGGTCCTAATTCACTATGACCACTTACCGATTCCTTACTAAGAAACCACGTCAATTCCTTAGTTAGTCACATCTGCCGGGCAATTCTCGTAATTTATGTCTCGTAAGTAATAAGAACGTTCAGTCTCTAATCTCAGTTTCAATCTGTCAAAAAACCTCTAAAATTCCTAGATTTCATGACATTGATTGTCGCTGAAATGAGATTGTGACTAGATTTTTAACATTTTTAATCAAGGGAATCGGCCCTGTCCTATTAACGGATTCTCTATGACACAATGGCATCAATCTATACTAATATTATAATGCTGAAGAGTTTGTTTGTTTGGTTGAACGCGCTAATCTCTGGAACTACCAGTCCGATTTGAAAATTATTTTTGCATTTGATAGCCCAATTCTTGAGGAAGGCTATAGGCTATTTAACATCACGCTATGACCTTTAGGAGCCGAGCAAAAAGAAAAAAAGTCAGAAAGAACTCTAAGCAAAAACGAAGTAATAGCGCGGGCAGGCGATGCGATGCGACGGGGTGGGTCGGAATAACAAGAAATTTCACGCGGATGAAGTCGCGGGCAGAAGCTGTTTTAGATAAGAGAAAAAATCTAAATGCGTCATGTTATTGAGATGACATAGCGAGAGCATATCCTAACTGTCACTGTCTAACAAAATAAATAAATTTTATTGCTACGTAAAGACGGTGTAATAATGGTGATGGAAAACATCGCGAGGAAACCGGCATGTCCTAGAACTAAACATTCGGAAACATGTGACATCTACCAACACGCACTGGACCTGCGTGGTGGATTCCGGCCCACACCAGAGGGAGTGGATCGAGAGAAGGCTTGTATCCCACTGGTGGGAATATTTATGGGCTGATTATTTTGTTGCTAGCTAATAATAAATTATAGACAGTATTTTCTATTTAATTTAGGTATTTGATAAATACATTTTAACCGGTCAAGCCCCGCGCGTAACCTATTTGTTACGATACACTAGAAAATCAATTGTGTCTCACTAGCGGAGCTTAATGAGTTAAATATACAACATGCCCCGGAATTAACACACACCACCAAACACCCCATTTAGAATATGTTACGTTGCGGATGTGCTTTTTGAGTGCACAGGCCTCACCCCGATTATGTCAGAAACCCTCGGGACACCCAGACCTTACAAAGAGTTCTCAACAGGCCAGGAGAATTTACTTCAAAATAACATATTAATTTATTAATCGTATATTATTAACTTCTACGAGTAGTTAACACACTTTAAAATATTTTTTCTCAAAAAGTTAAGTCCGTTTAAAAAGCTGGTGCTCATTAAAGAACTCAAAAATAGAGACAAGAGGCTCATTTGTATATTTTTACCCCTTCAATATTAGCACACAACAACTGCAACAACGAAAGAAAAAAAATCCTTGTAAAATGTAAACAGCCTATCAGATATAAAAATACAAATAAACGAGTCAATAATCCTAAAATCAAACAGTTACACTAAATGCGAGTATCTTTTAACTAACATTGAGTACAATTACATCACCGGGTACCATTGTCACCGGTAGGTAACTGGAAGCATTCTAATTAATAAAGAAAGATCTTATTTCAAGTGACGGTTAGTTAATCAGTATGTGATGTGACAGAATGTGATACGATATATCCAGAGTTCCAGACCAAACCAAAATTATCTATAATACTGCTATTTACAATGGCCTCTAATTCAACTACCTGTGACATCATAAAATTCATTAAGTAATCCCTTAGGTTTACCTGATTATTTTTTTATTAAATAACATAATGTGGCATCACAGCAGCAGTGGAAAAAAGACAACTAACTTTTCTAGGGCACTGTACCTATGTATATCAATGCAAATTATAAATCATAGTCGGTTTTAGTGTGTCTGTGTGACGGCATTGTTCTTCTAAACCACGCAACGAATTTTTATACAGTTTTCACTACAATCTAGATAATTTATTCGACGGTTCACCATGTGTTTAATAAAATAATATTAAATAAACATATAATTTAAAAATCGTGTCATATAAAAAAATGTGGAACGCTTTATTTAAATTAATTAAAAGTACACACATCCGAAAACTGCTCCACGCTTTTTAAATTAGAAGAAGTGACATGCTGCATAGGTTCTTATATTACTAATACTTACAAGTCAATTTAATTATTTTATAAAAAAAAATGTGTGTCAAAAGCTTATTTTTTAGTTTAAGCAAATGTATGTAGGTACTTATTTATTACGTTTGAGCACAGTTCGGCCCAACACGTGTTCGGGTCGTGCGGATCAGAAAAATATTATGATGCATCAATCGCAACCTGGATATGTGGTCAGCCGGAGATAAAGACACGTGCTCCCCAACATCAGGCAACCTAGTTGGTCCAGTGACAAGTTGTGACAGACCATCATTTTTATTTCTCTAAGCCTATAGGAAAATTATCCGACTGTAGTAATACCCACTTCCTACATAATTTATGAAGTTACCTAAGTAATAAGGTTAGTCGAGCTAAATACAGTTAAACCAGAAAAGGTACGATAAAGATTTTTCTCTTTCGAGTTACCTACTCCGGTCACACACACACTACACACATCCATCACTAAGAAAATTTGAAAAGTATTTTGATGTTGCGTAGTAGTATTATCAGTTTACAGCAGTCCACTGCTCGACATATGCCTCTCCTATTTATTGCACGCCATTCAATTCGATTATAGGCAAAACTCATCCAGTTGTTACCAGCCACCTTGCGAAGATTGTCACTCATTGTCAGATAGCCTGAGGGCACCTTGAGTTTTCCGATTCACGGTCTCACTCAAGAACACTACCCTAACAGCCATCGGCTCCACGGTCGGCCCAGCTTGTATATTCTGTGAGCTGTGTCGATAACTTTGGTCCTCTGTCGCATCACTTCGTTTCGAATTTGATCCTTCACAGGGATTCCAAGCGTAGCCCGTTTCATAGCTCGCTGAGTGACCTTAAATTTATGGACTTGCCGTACCGTAAGTGGACTATGCGACGAGAATTCTTTTGTTAGCCTTCCTTTCAAAGTTGTTCGTACCAAACTTCAGAGTTTGCCCGAGGCAAACGTATTCTCCAACAACATTGAGTGCAGCGCCATGGACAGCAATCGGTCCCGGACAGTCATCAGCAAATCTTAAGTGTGAGTGTACTCACAGCTGATGTTTATGTCACGTTCTTCCCAGTTCAGCGACTTCAATATGCTAGAGATTAATGTCGGTGAAATTACGTTCCCTTGTCTCACCCCTCGATTCAGTGGGATCTGTTTTATTTCGCTGGCTTTGAGTTTGGTTGGTCGTTGTCGCGTTTTAATGAAGACTTCTAAGCACTTGGATGTATCGCCAGTCAACTTAGCATCACTGCAGAGACTTCAAAACAGAGTAGGTCTTGATAGAGTCCCAAGGTAGTAAGGCTCTTAGTCCAATAACCCAAGACATAGGGTTGTTTTTGTTTTTTTTTTCGGGATGGGAAATCATCAAATGACTCCTCCCGCTCTGGGTGGAGCGGAAGGGAGTGTCAGACTCTTACTTACTAAAACCCACCCGTATCCCTTCCTTAGCCCTTTATGTTCCGGGCCAGCGGTAACCCTTTCGGACAATCCCGCTGACCCGGCAGGGAGACATAGGGGTTGATTATACTCTTCGGACTTCTGTATAATTTGTCGCACTTTGTGTGGTTTGAGGTTTTGTATCTTTCTCAAAAGCCGGCCTGCTCGTCGCTGAAGCTCGTCGAGTCTTCGCACTGGACGATTCGGGACGACGCGACACTTGAAAACAACTTATATAAAATGAAATAGAGTCTTCTGTAGAAGGGCGTAGAGGTGTTAATCCTTAATTTTCTAACTATGGTAATACAAAATAGACAAAGTACTTTCATAGCTGTAACAGCTCTATATTAGATCTCATCATCGTGCGTTTTTATTTTTGAAGGTAGACGATGATTGCCAAAGCTCAAACTTTTGGTTTGATATCTGTACGTACGTTACCAACCTTAGTAAATAATAAATTAATTAGCTAAACTTTCAAAATGTTCTCATTTATGTTGTAGTTCACCCGAACTAACTGAATCAGTTTGACAGTGCGCGGGATAGAGTAAGGGGAAGGGGAAGTGGGGTCGAATATGAATTTGAGCTGAGCTATTACGTACTCTTAACGTTCATTCCCGTTAGCTTTTCTGGTATTGCCCACCCGACTAATCCGGATTATAAAGGAGCATGTAGTCAAATGATCATACCGTGGCGAGGTTGCTATAGGCCGAGCGCTTAACTGAGACGTTGCCTGAGGTATAATAGCAGCGCGGTGCGGGAGGAGTGTGAGTGGTCCGTGATGCGAGAGTACAGTGATTCGTCAACTTGTGACAATTATCACCCCTCAGCACCGCGCAGCTACCTTTTTTTTTAACGTGGAGAAATGCTCATGCATACTGCACTACCACGGGGAGATAGTGCAGTTATGTGGGACTCTAACCCACTAAAACTCCACGGTATCCTCCTCTGCCGCTTACGGCGGGAACACGGGCACGCGTTAGCACTCATCCATGAACCCGCCGCGGCCGTCCGTTACCGGACCCTCCTCTGGGGAGTCCTCCCTATCACCGGCGCACCAGAACACACAGCACGCCGTGACCACCCCAGGGACCACACCGCGCAGCTACCTAAGGCAACGTCTCAGTTAAGCCGTCAGCCTATAGTCGACTTCTTTAAGCTTCGGGCGATCCTGAATCAAACACGAGCGTAAAGTTGTTGTTCCAATATTAAAAAAAACACAAATGTCTCTCACAAAAGTCAGCATGGACCAATTTGGATCTATGACATAAGGTTGGGTGCGTCAACGACGCGAAAACAACACAATCCAACTCTTGATCCATTTTAAAAGCCTCACGAAAGCTAAAATCGATTAAATAGCAGGAATCACAATGTCGGTTTCAAATAATGAAAACAATGCCAATCACACTAAATGCAGACAAACCTGCGGAAAACGTTCTAGCTCTCGTTCAATTTCGGTCAGACAGTTTAAAATAGATACAATGCAGACAGTCTAGCTTTTAGGTTACGAAGGTTGACCAATTTCTCGGTCGTTTGAAATATTGGATGTTGTGGTTTTTTTTTTGTCTAAATATAACATCATCTAGCTGTCATCAGCCAGATGTATGTCATGTATCTATATAAATTGTTTTCACTAATTGTATTTACTTAATTAACTAATAAAATGATAAAGTTACTAACTAAAATAAAATGGCCTGTTGTGAAAATTGTAAAGACAATGTCAGATTCCTATTCAAATATGTATTTGATCGGCCAGGAATAAACGAGAATAATGAATGAATATGTAGCAGAATATTAACTTCGGTCTGTTCTTAGAAGAAGACAGGCGTGCTAATCCGAGGAACACAAACTTTTACAAATAGAGTATTGGCAGTGTACAATTTATTTCACGTGCGCATATATTTTAGGACACATAACAAACATTTGTAAGTGTTTGTTTAGCACATTACCGCAGAACACGCGAAAGAACAACAAATAACCAGTAAAAAAAACAATAACGCATTACATGACATTGAAAGACAAATAGCGCAATTATGTAGCGCAACAATACTGCTCAGCAGTGCAAAAAGTGACAGTAAAAAATGAAAACGAAACTGCTGTATTTTTTAAATTTTATTTGCCAACCGCTATTGAATGTTGATTTATGACTAAAACGTTACCGTTGATAAATTGAAAATTCCAATGTTTCTCGCTACTATAATTTTTCATTTGTCTTGCAACGAACGTAAAATATGGTATATATGTAGATATATATACCGTTTGTTATTTGAATTTATAATAAACCTTCAAAAAGCATCAACTGGCCAAATAACCTATCTATGAAGTCGCGATACATGGTACCTACAAGGGATTTTAAAGTTTCAACACATATTTTGCGCTTTACCATTCTGCTTGCAAAGTTTTCAAACTAGCGTCCAAGTTATGTTAGTCATGACTTAAAAATATAGCATTGCAATCCGAAACTATTCACATAATATCTGAAATCAATAAAAATCTGTCTACCATACTGTACAAATTCAGTCTTCTTAACACATAATGACTACGTCGTATACATAGATACATTCATACAAACATAGATAAATACCTATATGATAGATATACATATTATGTTTAATTGACCTTACCAAATAATTACTAGGTATGGTCTTAATAAAATAAAATATTGGATATATTTACTTATTTTAATGTTAATAACATATTTTTACAATGGCATATTGTTAATTTGTGTCCTTTTATTTTTATTTTAAGAATTAATTTTATACTTTTTGCTGTGCCGTACTGGATCCATAATTGTACAGACGCCACATCAAGCTAGTACAACCTGTCAAATTCTTTAATAGATTTTCAACTTTATCGCTAAAGTATAAGGTTCAAAGTTGATGGGGAATATTTGAAAGTTTCGGGTAGCTTGATGTGCTGGCGTCTGTACCTTAGCTTTAAGCCATTATAACACCTCTGCAACATTATGGAATGCAAATAAATATATGAATATGAACATATTCAATCTGATTTAAGCAAATCCAGTTTACGGGTTCAGTACCAACTCGAACATAAAGGAACGACAACGTTTCCAGGAACAATGCAAGACTCCGACATCGTCCGACCGACATAAAACGCCTTTCCAACTCTCGGGAACCTTTTACTATACAAATCACTTGCTTGTCATTTATTTGCATCGTCTATTTTGATTGTAGTAGGTACATGTACATATTACGTGCAATTAATATTCTTGGTACATGTATCTTTTGGAGAATCATTTTGTTTGATCTCGCCCACTTCAATTTATAATATTGATGTAGGTAGGTTAGGTATATTATTTACATACAAATCTACTATACCTAAGGGCTAACTCAAAAGTACTCAACTTCATCTGCCTAGCCTTCCCCCAACTATGTTGGTCAGCCTCCAGTCTAACCGGATGCAGCTGACTGCCAGTATTTTACATGGAGCGATTGCCTAACTGACCTCCACAACCCAGTTACTGGGTAATACGTTAGCCTTGGTATGACTGGTTGTCAGTCTTTCGGACTTCAGACGACAAACTTCAACGTCAAAAGATCCACGACTGACAGCCGGGACCAGCGGCTTAACGTCCGAGGCACGGAGGGGTCTTGTGTGTAAAGATAGTCACCCATCCATGTACTAACCGCATCAAGCGTAGCTTAGCCTGATCGGTCGACCAATGCGGCTGTTGTACTTAACCACAAGTAACACAAATGTTGCTAAGGAAATAATAATGATTTGCGTGAACACTTCTTTATTAGCTCGCTGAGTATTGTTAAAACTGTAAAACCAGCAAACATCGTGCCTAGTATCTAATAATCAATTAGCCTAGCAATTCATTTCCCTGGCTTTACATATGTATAGATTTAAATAAGTTGACGTAGGGGACACCATAACAGGGACATTCCTTCGGCGAATCGAACTAAAACACATTGAGCTATAAGTTATAAAGTTTTATAGTGATTGGGTCTCAGACTCTCGGGTAATTCCATGTATAGTATAATATCCAATCATTCTAATCGTCATTAGACCTACGAGTATCTGGAAGTAAGAACTCTTAATTAATTTTGCAGACCAGGCACTATAATTTTAAAGGCTAATCCCGACGTTTCATTGTCGAGACTAGCTGTCTTGTTTACCATCAAACCTTACCTAAAGCTTTGTTCCAAATTGAAGCGTTCATTAAAAAATCGATCTAATTATGTCGGCGATAGGAAGACACGGACAGATATATTTTGCTTCACCTATTTATAAACCAGCTCTTTTATGTCGACATTGGCATATTTTTAAAAGACGGCTTTCCTGCTTTTAGCTACAAAGCGCCGCCAAAAATATCATGCTTGAAATATGTGACGTGATTATGGATTAGTAAAGTTTGGATGCAAATCCAGGGTTATTGCGTAACACACTATACAGTAAAAAAGAATTTTGAAAATCGGTCCACATTTGGCGGAGTAATCGCGTAACAAACACACAAAAAAAAAACATACCGTCGAATTGAGAACCTCCTCCTTTTTTGAAGTCGGTTAAAAATGGGTTTCATTTTGACAGTTCAACAACATTCACTGCGATATTTACATTGCTGAGCAGACAAATTTTTCGATTATATGAAGCATTGGATTAGTACCCAACTAGCAAAAAATAATCTTACAAATATCCTAAGACCATATTTTTTTCACTCTTAATTCACACTTATAGACTGTTATAAGTGTGGATTTGGGCGCACTTTATAAGTATATTCACCCTTGCAATTGACTTGTAAGGGTCTCGCGAAGAGTCATTTCAATCTTACAAAACTCTTGCCTGATACTTTTATAATGACAAACACACTTACAAGTGACTTGCAATGGCATGCTTTAAGGGCAAACAACCTTAAATTCCTCTTACTAATGCTGTTTTAAGTGTA
This sequence comes from Luperina nickerlii, assembly GCA_963855955.1. Classification (NCBI taxonomy): domain Eukaryota; kingdom Metazoa; phylum Arthropoda; class Insecta; order Lepidoptera; family Noctuidae; genus Luperina; species Luperina nickerlii. The sequence goes on from OY979662.1 coordinate 10,783,562, forward strand.
ATATCGCTAGTAGTCCTCTTTGCGATGTTCCAGTAAGAGTATAATTTTACAAACTGCCGTGAAGTCGCGAAGTGAATTTAAAACTTTAAAAAATAAAAACACGCATCAAAAACGTTTTATTTCACTTTTCTACAAAATTTCTAGTTTCTTAATCATGTATTTGTCATGAACTCTATGTGAATATTAGGTTGCGAAGTAGCTTTTGTCGATTATTTTGAAATTTGAATAACAATATTTTCACGGGCCTTTTCAAAAATGTAACTTATATTATAAATTATTTCAATTAATTTGTGAATTAATATCAAATTATCGCCATTACGACCAACCATGACTTATAAGTGCTTTATCAGAACAATATAAGTCCACTATTCTTATGTAAGGTTTATATCGCACTCAAAAAGTCACATTATACTTAAAACATATATTCTACACGGCCATTATTACTGATAAAAATTTTAGGGTTCCTTGAAATGTAAAAGAAAGCCAACCGACGAATTCATTATAGGTATCAATTAATTCACGCTTATATTGTTTTAGGACAAATATGGTTGCAATTATGAATGTCGACTGTTTCTTAAGTAAAAAAAAAGATCCGAATGCTTAATAATGAAAAATGGTCATGGGACATAACGCACTTTGTATTGTATGAAAACTGTATCGCCTGTGGATATCCCACTTCAAAGTTCCTGCCCCAACAATTCACAATCACCCAAAATGATATTCTGGTGCACAGGCTGCCGTAAATTTGGAATTTACGACCACTACTCAAATGATGAATGTGAAGTGTGTTAACTAATTAAAACAAAAAACTTCTACTGATTATACCTATACGTAAATAAAATTATAAATATATAGTGATATGCAATTATAGCTCACTTCCAAGCTACTTATAGAAAAATTTTGGGTAGGTACACTTTTTACTACTTACGTACTTGTAGTTTAGGCATTATTAGTATTAAGTATTTATCTATACCTAGATGATGTACAACATTATTAAGCATTCGTACTTATGCGTAAATATAACGAATATTACAGGAAAAATAGTACAGTTCGAACACGCTGGCAACATTCGTGGCTATAATGCTTTTTGGGTATTCCCCCTAATAGACAGGCGCCACTGGCGTACATTTAGGTACTTGGGTAATATGTGTTGGATTCTTTTATTCAGAATCACAGCAAGTTCATTATAAGCTAAGTGTGATATATTATTATTAATGGCCCATTTTTTAATATCTTCCCGCAACTGTACATTTTTTTCATAATCCGAAATTTCAATTTCAGTAGGTACTTCAGTAATTGCAATCACTATAACTACTTCGTTCAATAATGTCAACAAAAAAGTTGTCATTATTTTGTACGGAACCATCAAAAATACAACAAGGAAAATAAACAACGCTTAATAGCGAATTGTTTAAGACACTTGTAGGAGTTTTAAATTGCTTCTACTCTATATTATGTCTTAGGCGAGAAAAATCACACGTTTTACAGAAGTCTATTATAATACTTAGTATAGTCACTTCTAAGATCGAATATACTTACAAAATGTATTTATAAGTATTAATTAAGTATCAAAGGCAATTAGACTTGGAAAAGACGCTTATAATGGCACTGCTCCTATTAATATTATATAAATCTATTAAAACACTTAGTATAGTCACTTCTAAGATCGAATATACTCACAAAATGTATTTATAAGTATTAATTAAGTATCAAAGGCAATTAGACTTGGAAAAGACGCTTATAATGCTACTGCTCTTATTAATATTATATAACGTTTTCTTATATACGTCTGTAAGAATATGTTACAGGTATGAATACTCTGAAAGCTTATATAGTTCTACAACATTACACTGTTAAGGGTTCTAGTTTAATCAGAACACATATAAATCTTATATGAAGCCATAGCTCTTACAAGTTTTTGTTTGTAAGAGTATCTAGGGTGTCTGGCTTAATCAGAACACATATAAGCTTTATATGACACTATAGTTCTTACCATCTTTTGTATATAAGGGTATTTTGCTAGTTGGGTATCCTTCAAAGTTATCTTGATTATGGTTGATAGTGTGCTACGCTATTAGGATGCAGGCTATTACTGTTCTGCATTCTATTTTCGTCTCTTGAGCGATGGCCTAAATGTTAACAAAGAATTTTAAATGGGTTGCCGATTCAGATTGACAGAATACTATTGTTTCACACTGCGTAGTGCAATTTGCTCTTTGCTTCGTGACCGTTTGACGAGTCAGTCAGGTAATTTAATTATATGTTTTTTTTTTTCATGGTTTTAACCATTTTACGAATGCGTTCAGAAAATGTTTCCAGGTTGTTGAATTAAAGATAGGTAGTAACGAGCACAATTTTAATTTTGCCTCATTTTTAATAGATTTGGATGATTACTTGCTAGCAATTTTTTGTTTTAAGTTTGCTTACTCTGTCCCACAGCTGAGCCGTAGCTCAGTCTCCTCCAAGTCCAGGCATCCTTTTCCAGAACCACCGCGATCCAACACTTGCGGTACGCGTCGGTTTGCCACCTCTTCATAGGCCGGCCTCGGCGTTGAAGTCCATCCTCAGGCACCCACCGTGTGGTAACTGTCGCTCAGCGGTCATCGTGCTTTCGACTAACGTAACGCGACGCCCAGGTCTAGGATCCCCGTTTTGGAGCGCAGCGTGTTTTTTTTTATAACGGCCAGAATGCTAATAGTACAACGTAATGTTAAAATCAAAATCTAAATATTTTATTTCACATAAACCTATATGGGCACTTATGAAACTTCAGAAGCTAGGTGCACGGTTCCAATTGGTCGTTTCCTATTGAGAAGAGCCGGCAAGAAACTCCACGGTTACTTTTTTTAAAAATAATTGGCTTTTACAATGTTTTCAAATTACAGTAGGTATGGGAGAACAGCGTAGGCCTGTCAACAAATACCAGGTTCTTGATAAAAATGGTCTACAGATCTAAAGTCAACAAGGCCTACAAAGTCCTCACATTTACAAAACAAGAATCTATCAAAAGGATAAATAAAAAAATCGGTTGTCTGTAAAGTCGGTTTACTGACGATAGTTGAACGTGACAACGTCATAAGAAAATACTGATGGAATAGTTGCATTGCATTTGTTAATATTCGCTTGCACTTCAAGCCGCTATGGAACGCTACAGAGCAAGGCCGCGAGGTAACGCTACATGAGTCATGTTTTTTTCGTGAGTGCAGCCAGCTTCATCGATTTATTAGACGTTGTCACGTCAAAAATTAAATATAAAACCCACTAAAACCTAGTGATGATTGCCATTAAAATCACTAATAAAGAGTTGAAAAATTAGAATTGTCTGTAGGTATATAATGTCAAATAATAAAAAAGCTAAAAACATAAAAATAAGGTTATAGCATAGCGTAATTAGACAGAAACGATCACAGATACAAATACATACGGTATGTTGCGTAGCAATATTCCAAGGTAAGAAGGAATAATAGTGGTAGGGAGAGCCGCTTGTCACGTTCAGCGCCATGATCTGCAAGTACCTACCACGTGAAAACATTGAAAGCATACAGTCGCTGACAATTCTGATTATGTCTGTTAATTTCATATGTAAGGTACTTAATCTTATCTAAAGTTAGAGGTAGGTAAATGTAAGTATATCTCCTATTATAAGTCTTAGATCCCACCTCGAAATTGCTGGAAATCCGCAATTAAATGCTGATCAAACGACTTCCCAACTGAGTCGTACTTAAATAAGCCACCCGTGCGGCTATTACACTTGTATTGTATGAAGTTTTCGAGCTGATAATGGATTTCTATTTCAGCTCGTCGAGACCAAAGCTCATTAGAACTATGGTTTATTTACATCACAATCTAGGAACTATCTAAAAGTTCCGTTATTAAGACAGATTATGTAGTTACCACAAAGGTACTATTTTCATGCAATTTTTTTTAGAATCCTTTTTTTTTATTATATGGACTTAGGTATAATTAAAATAATAATAGAGTATCATTGCTGGATGTTTATTAATATAGGTATTTCAAATAATATGTATAAAAAAGTTTGGTTGTCACTCATCGTAGAATGCAATTTACCTACCTTTTCTTGTTTTCGGGGGGAAACCTTCAAAAGGCACCCGACCTCACTCACTAAAATCACCACATCGGGGTAGTCCCGGTTCCTCTTACCAATTCAAGAATGCAATTTACCTAATACCTACCTCATCATCTGCCTAGCCTTTTCCTATGTTGGGGTCGGCTTCCAGTCTAACCGGATGCAGCTAAATACCAGTATTTTACATGGAGCGACTGTCTATCTGACCTCCACAACCCAGATACCTGGTAATATGATACCCCTTGGTAAGACTGGTTGTCAGACTTTCGGGCTTCTGACTCCCCGTAACGACTATCAAAGATCCATGAATGACAGCCGGGACCAACAGCTAAACGCTTTCCGAGGCACGGAGGGGTCGCGGTATGTAAAGATGGTCACCCATCTACAGACCAACCGCGGCAAGCGTAGCTTAACCTAATCGATCGACCTGTGCGGCTGTTATTATTTATCCACAGGCCCCTCCTATCTAAGCAACAGGTACCTATTACTTTTTCCCACTGTCAAAGCTAGCCCAGTGCTCTTTCCCGAAAATATCAAATAATGATTGAGTCAATAACATGGAAACATAAAAGAACAAAGTGTACAAAAATTAGGTGGTGTTGCATAAAGGGTTAACAAGGTCAATTTATTGTTGCGAGGTGTCGATGCTGAAGGCCCCAAGAGGCCGGCGACGTGGCTGTCAAGATAAACATCGCGGCTCGGACCCGATAACGTGGTAACGAGCCTAACGTCCGTAGTAGCGTCGCGTACAAACATCTTCAAACATTATTATTAGATACTTATACCTAACAGCCATATCTCTGAAAGGAATTTATTTGTGTTTCTTATACACATATCTACTTTGATTAATATTTACTATACCTATCTATGAATGAACATTTCTAGAAAAATTCTAGTGGCAAGCAGGATACAAAGGTCTAAAAAGTTACTTAAGAATTTTCGAAAAATAGTGTTGCAGCCTAATTAGACCGATTTTAAATTTTCGATAATTTTCGTTTTCAGTTATATTTTTTTAAATAAGTCATTTCTAAAATGTTCTTAAGTAACTTTTTAGATCTTTGTATCCTGCTTATGCATATGAAGTTTCATTAAAATCGGTTCATTAATTTCGAAAAACAAGGGCTTGAAAGTTTGTATTAAATGCCGTACGGCGTAAACGCTCTTAAATGGTTTATATTTTCCCGTTATGAAGTTATTTTAACAACTAAATTTCTACAGTTTTTTTAGCTATGATTGTTTGTCACCCTGGCAAAGGTAGCACGTAGGTATTGTTGTTATTTCCTCGAAAAGTTTAACCTATACAAACATAAAACGCAAAAGTATTATCATCTTCTTCCTTATCAGATAGTAAGTGGAATATATGCAATCTACTTTTAAATGTCAACCTCATAAACTAAAAGGTCAATATTTTTAATGAAATTAAGTGTAAAGAAGCCCATCGTTTCAGTATCCATTAGATAGCGTCTACAGTTCAACAAACAACTCGAGTAGACGACTGTACCTCCACTTACGGTTGATTGTAAACAGCTTTTAAAAAACTCCGTTGTCCCTCCTTTATCTTTGTAGCAGGTAGATACTAATTATATGTTATTATTTAATACGATGTTATTACCTAGTGTATGCCAGTGTTCCCTTATAGAATGAATAAGACACTGATAAACTGTTAAAACAACTTGAATAGGTTCGTAATGAAATGATATAATTTAACAGGTGTATCATTTCGTGCCGTTTCGAAAGTTTCGACGCAAACTGATATTTAAGTTTTCATTGTGGTTTGATTGTTCAACTGAGAATACTGTATTCATTATTCATGTATTCTAATTACGAGTATCCAACTGGCGACGCTATAATCATAATTAACTCACCTATTTAACATTGAGAAAAAACACGTTTCATTGTTATTCAGATGTGGTATGATATCGTTTGGTATATTGATCGTTCTCTTATATTCCTATTATTATTGTTTAACTAATTAAAGACAGACTTCCATGCGATAGTAAAATGTAAATCTACCTAGGCATTATTAATATTTCTGCATAAAAAAGTAATAATTAAACACGACGAATTGATGGGATGGAAAGCATTTAATAATAAAAGAACTCATCATGATTTCTCTTTGTATACGATTTTATTGTTCATCAATAAAATTTCTGTTTGTGTACGATTTTATTGATGAACAATTACAACTTTTGTAAATAATTATGATTCGTAAAACATGAGCAAGAGCGGTAGAAAAGTCTAACATCTAACATCGTTGATGTCTTTTTGTTTTATAGTCATTCCATACGTAACGAGCACTAAGAAAATCATTAAAACGATGCGTTCAATTACTGTTATTAAAGTTATCGGCAATACAGAAGCCAATCGGAATAGCGGAGGTATTCCGTTCCATTATAGTGCGCCCCAGGCTCCGACCGGTCAAAGACAATCCTTAACTCGAGACCTGGCGGTCGCTGCTGGCAGTTTTTATTTGAGAATATTTTCCTAACTAATTAAAAGCGTTAAAATAAGAAGATAAAAACTGGCTTCGTTATCGAAGGCATCGACCCGCTTTTGTGTAGCGGCCACCAGCGCGGCCGCGGAGGATCGCCCGGCGCTTAGTCGCACTCTGTAATTAACTAAAACCGAGCGAATCGAGCCCGCCAATGTATCCGACGCACAACAAAGGATGCACAACTCTCGAAAAATGCACGTCCACGCATAAATTGCGGCCGACTTTGGCTTCTGTTACGTACTGTTATTCCTATTTTTCCTTTTTTTCAGCTAATTTTAGCCAACCATCTCTGTTAAATTTAATTTAATCTCGTTAACTAAAGAATCTGGTTCTACCACCTATTTGGAAACTTTTAAAGGTGGTTCTTAAAAACACTGTTTATCGATTTTGATGTCATGCCCACATCAAAAATACAATTTTTATTCACCTTACGTGGCAACTTGGCTTAATTTTAAGTGTTTTTATAGCTTAAATTGATGTACAGTAACAATCTTCCCACATCGCCTTAGCTCGTCATTTAAAGCTAATTCTGTCAGTTGTCTCTTACGACTTGGCAGGGTGTTAGAGCACGGTGGCCAAGTTTGGCATAATTCGAAATACATGAGCAAGAAATTTATCTACTTTACTTGCTTCTAGGCAATTCTAATAGAACACATTCTGTTTGTAGTAACGACGGATGTGTCAAACTATAAGTTCAAATTCAATTATTTTTCGTTTCTATGGTTCCGTTAGTAGAACATAAGGATACCTTTTTCGCAGTTTCGCTAAATCCGTCAGTCTGTCTGTCTGTCCGCACTTTAACATAGAGACTCTTGATACTAAAAAGCTGTAATTTGGTGCGGTTGTACTGTTGTACATACTAATCACGCCTACAAAGTTGTTTTTTTGGGTACCTCCGTTACACGTAGAGCGGGAAGATTTTTTTAAATTCAGCTATTCCATTGTGTGGGGTGTCGTTGTGTCTTTCAAAAATATTGCAGGAATATGATGAATATTTTTTTGAACCAGGGATCCGCTTGCGAAATATTAAGCTTTAAAGTGGTCATTTTGTGTGTCCACCCCTCTCTACCAGCTAAACCGTTGTTTTTGGCAAATTATTCACGACAGTAGTACTTATACAAGTTAGAAGGAAAAGAAAGAAAATATCACAGCTAAGTAGGCTCTTCAAGTTAACGAGCTGGGCGACTTATGAAATATACCTGGATAAGAGTAATTGGCATTAATAAATATATTAAAACGAGATGCATTGTAACTTAGTAATGTTATTGTAAAATTGTATGTTTTTGAACGTCAAAATTACATAAGCCAGTCCCCCAAAACACCCGCCCTTTACCCCATTCCTAGTGATTTAGCTGGGAAGAGGTGGCGAAACAAACTCCCCGACAGCACAGCTGTCTGTTAAGTTAGAAGAATTTGATTCTTTAACAAAATATTTTATAATGAAAACTATTTAAATGTACTTACTAATATAACTTTACGCTTGCGATAATATTTTTGTTTTTTATGCTTACATCGAATATTATTTTAAAACATATAAGTACTTACAAACTTATTTTTGCGGTGGATAAAATCAATGCTGTGCATACGTAAATATTTATTCAAACTACGGAACCTTTCACTGTGCGTGGCCCTACATTCACTTGGTCGATTTTTTTAAATACTAACCTGTCATACTCTCTTTTCTATTTGTGTATCGCAATGGGCCCTTGTCCAGCGCAGTGGCTAGTCGAACGTATGCATAGTGTAGACGACACGTAAACCCTGCGTTGTCATCGCTCAGACGACGCGCAGATATCTATTAGTTATCTCGTAGCACTCTAATAGCCGTCTCGTAGACGCCTCGTTATCGTATCGTAACGAGCGGTTGCGTAGTTGTCTCTTTGATATTTCGTAGAGATTTTATAGCGATCTCGTAGGCGATTTGTAGAGGTCTTAGGCATAGCAGCATCGTAGACGTCTCGTTAACGTCTCGAAGACGTTTCGTTTACGTCTCGTAGGCGTTTTGTAGAGATCTCGTAGAAGCCTCTTAGAAGTCTTGCAAACGTCTCTCACTTCTCTTTGGCGTCTCGTAGCGGTATCGTGACAGTCACGAGACCGCCACGATACTGCTACGGTACTACGAAGTCGTCCCATCAGGTCTATTTATGTTATGCTAGCGCCTCACAGGTGCCACGAACGTAATATCGTTACAATTACATATTATTTACATTCGCGACAATAAACGTTGGCTCTGCTAGCTTTCTATAAGATTTGGGCCCCTTGCATAATTAAACATGGTGTCAGCGAAATGCGTTATCGCAGCTTATAGATGTAGTAAGTTTTGACGGACGCTTACGCCTGGCACTACGCTCAATGCAATTGTCATTTGGATAATAAATAAGAACGTGCGCAGAGCTAGTGAATATCTGACTTATTTCAGACTACTATTTTATCAGCGGTAGAAAAACCTGATTTAACTAGGTATGCACTGTCTCAATTAAACGCCAATTTAATTTGTACCCAAATTATTAAATTATCACTTGGTTCAGATTACACACGGGGTACAGACGCCAGCACATCAAGCTACCCGAAACTGTAAAATTTTTCCAATCATTTTTGAACCTTATACTTCAGCGATAAAGTTGAAAATCTATTAAAGAAATTTGACAGATTGTAGTAACTTAATGTGCTGGCATCTGTTCATTAGGTATGCGGTAGGTACACCGCAGAACATTCATTCATTCTTTTGTTCTGTAGCTCCGGTGTTTAAATAATATCTATTACACGAAACAACACGTGGTCGCTGAGCTCATGTATGATGTATCAAGGCACTCATTGTCCTGTCAGTTTGGTCGACAACGATATCAATATTATATTCGAAATAATGAAGTCAATAGCAATTTATCAAATAACTGCTTTTGCACATGTAAAATAACCTAGAATCCTATTGTTATGTTATACCTATTGTCTTTGCCTAATGTAATGTCACCCACAATTTACAAGATATACGTATTAGAATTTATCGTTTTAGCAGCGCACATGACCAGGAATTCCTTTTGTTTCTAAAGCTGCCACTAAGTTATTTCTAATGCCGCCCCTCATAGTATTTAATCTTATTCAAGCATTGAGTACAATCAAATAAAATAAAAAATATTTGCACAGCGAATCTGTGTTTCAGACTTTTAAATCAACTAAGCTGGTCTTATCAACTGTTTAGTCATTATCACCTACACATACAACAATCACTACGGAATGAAATATTCGTTTATGTTTTTCCAATAATATTTATTTTATCTCTAACGTCGATGCGTCGATTTTATCATGATATAAATCTAGATAATTAAGTGGTGTGACAAAAAATGGAGGCGTGATATGTTTTCGGGCCGTCGACTCTTATAAAACTAGATGGTAATGAATGAACACAGATAAGGCAAGATGAAGAGGATGGGTTCAGAGGACAGGGGACACGTTAGCCCTTTGTGAATGAACATTTTCGATGTCCATGCGCGTGCCTGTGTGAGTGAGAGAGGTACTTGTTTTGCGTGTAGTCAGGCGTGTGTGACAAAGGTCGTTGGTGTAGAATAGGTTTAAGATTTTTTGTTCATCTCCACTTTGAAAAAGCCTTTTAAAGGGCCCTCGTGGATGTTTAAATTTAAACTTCTCTTAAAATTAGTGATCTGATTTTGAACAATTTATTTTTTTCCTTTCGTTGAATTATAAAATGTATCTTCAAGAAGACAACTCGGCACATTGAATTATCATCGAGAGTGTGGTGGTAAAAATAACGAGTAACACTCGAATATAATACATATATGCAAACAAAACAGAAATACAAACTATTTTACACTTTCGTAATGAGCTGTACTTAGTTAAATTGCATGAAATTGTATGCAACGAGCCATTAAACAAGTTGTATTAGCCTCAAATTATACATAAAACTTGTACGTCGCTAATTAGTGGAGTTTTGCTACATTGTTAAGCGATACGTAATATTCCTTCTATTGCTTGGCGATAATAATTGGCTTCTTGATATTTTAACTGCAATTTAAGTGGTCTATCATCACCTCGTTTGGAAATTAATACGTTTTAGTTATGATTAAAAGTAACTGTTCTGGTTGCTTTAGGCTTACATTTGAAAAGATATTTTAGTTAGGGTGGAAAGTACCTAGTTAGTAATCAAAATCAATAAAAATCAAAAGTCATTTATTCAAACTAGGCTGAGAATCAGCACTTTTCAAAAGAACTAAGTATATCTGCTAAGAAAAAAAAAGGTGAAAAAATTGTGAAAAATAAATTGTTATCAAAACCTATCTATACTGTGGTATTGCATTTAATGTATTAATAAGCTTATTTAAATATTTTGCATGGTCCACATAATTTTCGTTCCGTCAAAAAAAACATCCGGTCCGCTTCTAACGATGACCAGACACTCTTTGAGAACAAACATTTCTGTAGATAGGGGCGGAACAAGATGTTCGGAAATCTATTGGAAATACGTATCTAGGTAGGTAGATATGTCTTGCTTCAGGTTTGAAAAACTTTTGGGGTTTATTTACAAACGATTATTAAGGTTAAGTGACGTTTAAACGTCAAAAATGTATGGTTAAACGGTCGCTAATCACTAATTAACTTTGAGCAACGTTTATGAATAAAGGGTTAAATTTATTAATTAAATAACCTAACTGACGTCACTTTAATCCGTAAACTTTTATCCATAGACGGATGCATTTTTTATTACCAATTTTGTGTTTAGGAATGTGGGTAGGTACGTACACGCTGTATCTCCAAAATGAGATCGTATAAAATGTTATCTTTAGAATCAGTTCTCTTTTTAGGACAAAGGTATGGGTAAGGATAAGTCGCGATGTGGTTGGCGCTACATCTGATTTCTTTTTTTTTCTTTTAAGTGCACGAAAGCAACTATCGTTGTTTTGAGGATGAAATTCGAAACCTATTGTTTTCTTGCCTTAGACAAGTACATACGAGCAGATACACGTATGCACCTGCCAATTTGTTATAAATTCAAAATTAGTAACACTATGGCTCTTATTAGAAAACCAATTTCTCAGTTCAATTAGTTAAACTGTAGCTACCAACCTGTCGTCGTATTGTCGACCTGTTCGTGTCCAACTAAGCTATGTCGGTACATTATCTATATCCACTAATCTCCAATTATAATTCGTCAGTGTACAGTAACCAGGACATTTCCACAAATTCCCCGGTCCAAAACTGTGAAACGACGCTGTCTGCCCTCCTTAATATTATAATCTTATTCTAAACACAGAATATATTAAGAAGGAGTCAGCCCAAGTTGTTACTCAGACCGACTTGGGATGAAATATATCTTATAACATTTTTGGATGGAACTTGTAACTATGTTTGACTTTTCGGAGAAAACAATAAAAAAGTTGTGTGAGAATGTGCAAACTCAAACTCAAAGTATTTATTTCAATTAAACCATTTACAGACACTTTTGAATTGTCAAGAAGTCGGTCAGTCAGAAAATATGAAGCTAGTTGCCCATTCCAAAGCGTAGATCGTGCGTCATTTCAACTAGAAAAATTGTGTTATAACAAAAACATCCCATAAATGTTGTATAAAAGTGTTTCTGGTGTCCTTTTTGTTGTGCGTTAAGCATGATATTTTAGCTCTTTAAGCTTATAGAGCAAAAATTTCCAGTAGAAAAGCGATACAAACGTTTAAACAAATACTTTATATAACCGTAATAGTCAAGAACTATATCGAACTTAACTAGAACTAGTAAAAGTGTTGAATAATTCCCTTTTACATCAAATTTGCGCAATAAAGGTTCCATAGTAACTGGTACTTCCCTTGCGCTATAAAGGTGCCGTAAATTCAACAGTAGTGCGATTTTGTGATATTGACAGTTTTGGTGTTGCTGCTAGTAGTTAATGTTTTAGTGGTCACGTTTACTCTACAATATAATGATTTATTAATATTGAGTTGTATTGTTACTTCTATTGTACGTTATTGAACTATATGAATAGTTTGTCAAATACATGCTATAGTATCATTGATGTCATGGTCACGAAGATACTTTTTTAGTGTATTTATAGTCCCATTGTACAGTCGTCATAATTATATTAGAGTTTTTGTCTCTTCTAAAACACAATAATGACACATAAATGTAGAAAAAGAATAAATGTGATCTATAAAGGAGTTTTTCTTATCTCCTGTATAATTTCGATTTTGTCACATAGGCGTTTCGTAGTAGGTACTTAACTACGAAACGCCTATGTTCACCACGGGTTCACTTTCGCCAGGGTTTTTGAGACACGTTCTATGGACCGTTATGTGATAACTGTTTATTAATCGGGATGTTTTTCTTTCGAATGTATGAATTATTCGTTTTTACATGTATAGGTATTTGTAACAAGAGTTATTTTACTTTGAAGCTTATCTTTTTATTTCCCTTCTTTCAACTGTCCTCATTATAGTGTAATTTTTTTTTTAATTTATGTTAAAAATGTACTCGAACAAACTGAAACTCAAAGCATTATTTCAATTAAACCATTAACAGGCACTTTTGAATTGTCATGAAATCGGTCAGTCAGAAAATATGAAGCTAGTTTCCCATTCCAAAGCGTAGGTATCTATGGAGAAGAATGGGCAAGAAACTACATGGACACTCTTTTTAAATTACACAACTTTATAACTTTCTTCTCACAAACTGAAAAAAGATGTCAAAACACCATAAGGGCTTTTACCTACAGATGCTCACAGGAGGTAATGGTACAATTATATAAAAAATATAATTGAGTATTGAATGATACTCATTCAATATTGACTTGACCATCTGGGGATTTTTTTATTTTCATTTTATAAAATATGTACTTACTTGTTTTCAAGAGGACACACCAACGATAAAATTTTGAATCGAATAGAGTACGGTTTTAATCTATAACTCTGATAATAAAACAGCTATAAACATTTACAGGCCCTTACAAACAGATAAAAAGTTCAACACAGGATGCAATCAAACCATCCGTACTATTACATACTTCATTATACAGTTAATTATTAGTTGAGTCTCTCTTGATCTAATCGTATAATGTAATCCAGATTGTTTTAATTTACTTTTCATTGAGTTTTTTTCCAAACAAATAATAAATGTTTTATTAATGAAATAATATATTAGCCACTCGACAGATATAAAAGGTTTTGTTTGCCCCCAGATACCTAGAAGTGATAACAATCTAGTAACCGGAATTAGAAATCATCATCATCTGCCTAGTCTTTTCCCAACTATGTTGGGGTCGGCTTCCAGTCTAACCGGATGCAGCTGAATACCAGTATTTTACATGGAGCGACTGTCTATCTGACCTCCACAATCCAGTTACTGGGTAATTCGATACCCCTTGGTAAGACTGTCAGACTTTTGGGCTTCTGACTACCCGTAACGACTATCAAAGATCCACCCACGAATGACAGCCAGGACCAACGGCTTAACGTGCTTTCCGAGCCACGGAGTGGTCTGGGTATGTAAATATGGTCACCCATCCACAGACCAACCGCGGCCAACCTGATCGATCGACCTGCGCGGCTGTTATTATTTAGCGACGAAACGAGAAATCGAAAGTTTAAAAAAAAATTGAGTTCACTTCTTACTGGAGGTAGAGACATGTTTCGGCAACTTGAATTGATAGCCGGTCCCAACCAGCAATTTAGTCCTATTATTTCAGCTCATAACTCTAAAAAGCTCTATAAACGATTATTAAGGTTTTAGCGGTGCCAGAGTGTTGTATAAAAGCGTTCGACAGTACATTATTGCTCTAAATGCTTAGAGAGCTAAAAATACCTATAAACAAAGAATATAAACGTTTACTTCGCCATTTTATACAACCGTTATAATCAAGTACTATAGCAAGTTCTAAAATAACTAGTACATAAAAATATTGCTCTATGAAATTGTTAACAGGTGCCTTTATTTATCTGATTAGCGTAATAAGGGTTCGAAATGAACTGCAATAGTAGTTTCGTTATAGCAGTGATGAACATTCAACTACAAGGCGATATTGTGATATTGTGGATATTCAGATCGCTGCTATAGTACGTTTGCGTTAGTAGTCACAAAGACTTTACAATAGAGTGGCTTTGTGATGTAGTCTAATTTCAGAGCACGCTAATAGAACATAAGTGTATTATAATAGCTTTTAGATGCATATTATAATTTTATCGATAAGCATGTCACACAGACACTATAATAGAGCAGAATTATTGTATAACAACTTTTTTGGTGCCTAGCACTGCGCTCGTTGGTATTATAAATGGGTATCTATCACTATAATGATGCAAAAGTGGCACATACATGTAGATAAATGTTTCTATTAAATGACAGCTAAGTCCCAAAAAGGATTATTGGCTCGCTTTTACAACAATATTCAGACATTTTGATACGGAATTAATGCGACGTACATTCTGCCCAAAAAACAAAACAAAAGGATTTAAAGAATTGGAAAAGACATAAACGCAGTGGAACATACAGAAGAGAAGTGAATAGACGTTTTGAAAAAGCAGCTTCGCCATCATCAAATAATCAAAGCAGTAATAGTAGCCAAAATCAAGTTGGAATCACAATTACGGGAAACGGTTCCGTACAAAATGTGTCCTATAAAGATATTATTTCTAAAGAGAGTCCTTACTCCAGCGAATTTTCTGAATCTTCAAACAATGATTCAACATTAGAAGACCAACAATTTCGTGATGGCGTGAAAAATTCGGCCATTAATTATAATATTTCGCATGAAGACAATATTCAAAGATTATATTCAGAGTTGACGCAATAAAGTGTAAACTTATCTCGATCTCTTATACGTACAACTCAACAACTTATTTTGTGCCATTATTACATACTGTATAATAAAGACATTTTACTAGTTCCTAAGGTTATTTACGCAGATGGTACATAAATAAAAATCTTTATTAATTAAATGGTTCTTTATTTTGAACTAAAAAAGAAAAACCTTACATTTCTCATTATTCTATCAGTCTTGATCTCACGTTAAAATCAACCCACATGATTAACTTAGCTTACACAATATTAGGTACCTAGGTACTCGAAAATATGTCAAAAACATAAAATGTTAGAATATTCACTTCACTTCACTTTTCATATTTACTTATATTCTTCATTTAAAGGTAGTATAAAACAGGAGTCTTAGGATTAGTATATAATCCACAGTTTGCACTTAATATAAAATGTGTGATTTTCCACTGCCATTCCGCTGCTGTAAGCAAATAAAAACTGGTTATATGACTAATTCATACTATTCGTCAGTAAACAGTTTATAATTCAGTTTTTTTTTTTCATTACCTATGGTCTTCGGAAAAATAATAAAAAAAAAACATTGTGTACTCGTATTATATATTCAGTCATGCTCACACTGAACCCCAATTTTAGGTTGAATCCACGATGACTGACAGTGAAAACATTGTCACGGCAAGTACTATAATGGCTCTTAGAATATCGAAATCACTTTATATGATAAATATTTTAGTAAAAGCTCAACAATTCGAGGGGGGCACTTTAAATTCATGGTAAACCCATCCCTAGTTTATCAGTAAAGCTGCAGTCGCACATCATTTCCACCGTAATAGACTAATATTATAATAACAAAATAAAATCTTACTCACCTCAGATTGCTTGTATCCTTTTGTAAAATTATTTCTTGCACTCTGCACTATCACGAATGTAAAATAATGAATGGTGAATGAAAAAGGTGAGGTAAAGGAAACTAAACTCTTGTATAGTATGAAAAAGTACTATAAAAGGTCTTACAGTAGCCAGTACATCATTATTTTGAGACCTGCATCACTGTTACATAGATTTTATTGGACCTTTTCGTCATTAGGAACACTGCAATAAAATTATTTTGTCACTGAACAGAGATATAAATGCGCCACTTCCGAATAAAATATACGTTCTTTGGGGTTTTATAGGACCAAGGACAGTTTTTTACAAAACGTTCTATGGTTTTTTATAGTACTAGTTTTTGCTGCTTGGGGTGGTAGTCAACGGTGGACTAAAATAGAGTTGATTTATAGTAGTGTTGCCCAAAATCGGTCTTGGTCTTGCAGTCTTGGTCTTGTTCTTGCATTTTTGCAAGACCAAGACAAGACCAAGACCGACTTATTGTAGCAAGACCAAGACCAAGACTGACCCCTGCAAGAATTGAGCAAGAACAAGACTAAGCCTGCAAGACTCTTGCGTCTCGCAGTTAAGTCAAACTGAGATTTGGGCGTTATAGTAGGTATTTGGTTTCAATCCCGATTTTGATAGACGTTCCCCAGTATCAAAACCGTATCGTCATAACACTAACAGGTATTGTATTGATTATTATATGTTTTGACTATTTATTAAGTAGGTAGGTAGCGTGTTACTTACAAATTTGTTCCCATATGTGATAAAAAACTTTCTAGCAAAGTTCATTTCATACCTTGTAGGTATATCTACTTAGAGTATTATATTATACTTGTATAAGTCTAATGTGCAGATCTAACGTTAGTAGGTTGGTAAAAATTCTGTACCTAGGTATTTATGTTTCAAAGTTTATATTATTCTTCTATTCAGCAAAATTTAAAACTAACAGCGAGTCGAGTAGGTCTAGTACTAGTAGCAGTTTTTAAGCCAACCGATGTTATGGTACAGAAGCTAGCACATCAAGCAACTACAATCTGCCATATTTCTTTAACAGATTTTCAACTTTATCGCTAAAGCATTAAGGTTCATGGTTGATTTACCTTAGCGCTTCCCCCTTAAATCGATGAAGCTTTAGAAAAATAATTATCCCCTCATAACGAATCTAAAATAAAAGTAGTAAATGGGTCATTCAATTATGTAGATGATTAAAATGCCTCATGTGACGCGTATGTTAGATTCATTGGGATTCATGGCCGACTCGACGCCGCGCGGGGATTCCCGCAATCTTCCGCATTTTTTGTCAGGTTCAAGCATTTATGCACTTTATTGTAATAATTTTAAAGTTTATTTTCAAGTGCGTTAATAATACTAGGAGACCGCTTGGCGCTGCGGTCCCTTTGTCGCGGCATTTGAAAGCGAATAGCGTGAGCACGCAGACAGTGTTGACCTCGCAAATGAACTTTAGCAATACAGCTGATCAGGTAGCCGTTTCGAGTTTATTTACATTGCTGTTTTAAGTGAAATAAGTGAATTTACTATTTTTTAGGGATGCCACGATACGCCTTTTTGCCGATACGATACCGATACCGATACTCTTATAAAAATATCGGCGATACCGATACCGATACCGATACGCTTACTGAATTCAAAAAGGAAGGTAGATTAAATAAAACACAATTAATTAATAGTTTTAGTAATCAAAATTAACATTAATAAGATTTTATGGAATTATCAATTGTCGAAATTTCAAAGTGATTCCATATAGCACTTTTGTATTTTGAAGTTGATATGACTACTATTTATTTTATTTGACTCAAACGACTAGTTATAAATGACATACAATACACGAACAATTACGATATGTAATTCTTAAGGTGAATGGGTAGTTGAGACCGCGAAATTCAAATTTTCTTACGTTTTTTGCAATTTGCAGGTCAGTGTCAGGTTGTATCTTGATCAAAATATGATTCGCGACAATAGCAGGTACATATTTAGAGAAGTATAATCATTAGAATCAATAATCCATCTTTCTAAGTTAGTTAAGTTATTTCTACCACTAACACTTTTCCATAAGAGATTGGTGGTTGGTGGTAGAAATCTAACTTAGAAAGATATATTAATGATTCTAATGATTATAATTCCTTAAATATGTACCTGTTATTGTCGCGAATCATATTTTGATCAAGATACAATCTGACACTGACCTGCAAATTGCAAAAAACGTAAGAAAATTTGAATTTCGCGGTCTACCACTACCCATTCACCTTAATCTTATTTGCATGGAAAAATACTACGCGCAACAACATTCAACCTAACGAAATGGGATAGATGTGCGAGTGCGAGGCCAAAGCGGGCGGGCGAAACAAAACACTGAATAAAGCGCGGGGTTTCCCCGAGCATAGTTAGTTCGTGCCTCGTTTGCAACGAAAAAGACGGGACAACACGCGCGTTTACATTACATTTTTAAAGCGCGAAATTTGAAAAGTATCGTTGAATCGGCCATAAAAATATCGCCGATACCGATATATCGGCAAACCTGAAGTATCGCCGATATATCGGTATCGGTATCGGTATCGGATGCATCCCTAATTTTTTATTTAAAAATCTTATTGGGTCAGATAGAAATAATGATTAGAGTTGCCGCGAATACTCGCTATTATTCGGTATTCGGCATTACTCGTCATTTTTTTGATATTCGTCGAATACCGAATAATGGCTAGTATTATTCGGCATTCGGCGAATAGTCGTCGAAAATAAACTTTTAACGAACTAAAGAACTATAATCATTTTTTAAATTATTTTCCTTAATAAAACAATACACAATACCTATCTATTATTATCTGTAATATGTGCCTGTGCCTATCATATTCATGAAATTAAATTAGTAAGGCTTTTTAATTAATATTTAAAATCCAACAGAGGCAGATTGTGGTGCAAAAAAACAATTTTTTCTGCACCTTTCCAACCTTAGAAGAAATTAGAAATATTTTTAATGTGTTTATTGTTTTTTTTTATGTCGAATAGTAATGTCGAGTTATTCGACTATTCGCCAAAGTGAATGGCGATTAATCGGTATTCGACTATTCGCTATAAACACTATTCGCGGCAACTCTAATAATGATGTTATACAGTTTACAGTAAAAAAAAATGCAGAATAAAACGTAAAAAATTATGAAAAAGCCGACGAAAAATTTCAACGCAGGAGGGTCCAGAATCATGTACTGAATCCATGGTAAGCGGTTGCGCGTCGATGTCCCTGCCACCCTAAGCAATAGACTAATAGGTATTTGAATGTAGTCTAGTCTAAGTAGTAGAGTCTCGCAAGACTTGCGAGACTCTTGCTGCAAGACCAAGACCAAGACCAAGACTGAGAGCGCAATACCAAGACCAAGACCAAGACCAGGTGTATTGACGCAAGACCAAGACCAAGACTGGCTAAGGTCTTGTCTTGGTCTTGCATTTGGGCAACACTAATTTATAGTAAGGAAGTAGGTACATACGCCAGCACATCAAGCTACCCGAAACTGTCAAATTTTCCCAATTTTCCCAGTAGGTTGATGTGCTGTCGTCTGTACCTATAAAACTAGGCAGAATCATAATTTAACATTAAATACATCTAGTTACCTACAGTACCTACCTACGTATTTTACTGTGTATCATTTAATCTACGTAGATAAGATAAGCGGAAAAGCGATGTGATCATTAGCTAGCTCTTTTGCCAATTCACTATTCATATTAACAATGCCCGCATAGTGATTCTGCTCTCAATAAACCGGGCAAAACCTTCTAATAAATCGATCCTTGCTAACTACTTTGCCCAAAGGCTGCGTGCAGTTTCAATTCCGCTCAGAGAGTGGAAACTGTACGTAGGTACACCCCTGTGGGCTTCATCCACCCCTATGGGCCTCATCCCTGACGTTATACTATACAAATATCGAAATACAAAATGGCTATGCATGCTTCTTTACATTTTAACATGTTTTTTGTATAAGATATAAATATATCAATAATCATAAAATATTGACATTTGGAAACCCATATGTCAATATTTTATGATTAATACAAGTTCGATGGGAATTCTCATCGGCCATACTTTCATCCCTTATTTAACCCCTTTAGAGGACGAATTATGACATAAGAAACTCTTGTGTAACATTAACATTTCATTAATTTATTATACCTGTCTGTCAGTGAATGAATTAAGTGATTTTTATTAAGTAGATTGACACCCATAGATACTTTACATTATTACTTTATGCTTTTCGCTATTCCAACATTACATTCGTCAAGGCGTTAATTTATCGAGCACCAGGTACCTGAGAAGAACCTATGTAAACACCAACTAGATTGCTTCCGAAATCTGTTACTTCCAAAATCTGTTTGCTTATCCACACCCCGGCAGTACGCGCAGCCTTCCTATTAAACAAATACAAGGCTTATAAACCTCAGTTCATTGGGTGTCGTATCAAACGGGGCCTTTGTTTAGCGGGTTTGTTGATCACTAATGAAACGCAAATCGCGTTTGTAAAGGACAGGAGCTTTGGCATACAGAGATTGTTACGGTAGAAGATATAACGTGTGGTTGTACAAATGAAGTGATTTACCCCAACCTGAATTTCAGTCGAAGTCGACCACTTTGTCTGTTCTGATTCGTCAATTAAAATTAAAATAAGACAAATTCAAATTGACATTCAAATAGATTCCGGTATCTGGCTATTTTATTGGTCTTCAACATTGGCTTTGAACTGACAATGCCGTGACATGAAGTTTTTCCTTCCTGCAATGGTGCAATCTATAGCAATTGGTAAAATTCACATTTCAATTAATCAACCCTCGTTACTAACAACGCTCACTGCCGCATTGTAATTGTACATAATGCTAAGTATCGACGAGTTAATAACGTGATATCTACTACATGTGAACGGGGCAGGTACAAGCATACAATCAACGCCACGTGCAAATTTTCCCATAGGATCTCGTGACATGTAAATGCATTTCTGGGGAGTTCGTCTTGGAAAGCTCTTAGTGTTTCCCTAACATATCTATATGGTGCCTACCTACACTCAAATCGGGAAACTTGCAATCTGAGTTCTATTTCAGTTTAAAACTCCATTTGAATCCGTTCGATTTGTTTGAAGCGTGATATTTTTCGCTAGGTAGACCAATCTCACATATTGTTTGTTTGTTGATACTGAATCCTTTATGTTTTTATTCCGTGATTAGTAACTGTTGGATTTGTAAATCGATGCATTAATATTATATTGAATGGTGAACGCATATTGTACTTTCAGTATTTCTTTGAAGTTCAAATCGGGAAACTTGCAATCTGAGTTCTATTTCAGTTTAAAACTCCATTTGAATCCGTTCGATTTGTTTGAAGCGTGATATTTTTCGCTAGGTAGACCAATCTCACATATTGTTTGTTTGTTGAGACTGAATCCTTTATGTTTTTATTCCGTGATTAGTAACTGTTGGATTTGTAAATCGATGTATTAATATTATATTGAATGGTGAACGCATATTGTACTTTCAGTATTTCTTTGAAGTTGAAGCTTTTTTGAATGAAATTATTTCATCGTAGGTAAGTAGATATAACTTTTGTCAAATAACACTAAATAAGTAAAAGGCTTTTTTCAATCTTTTATCTTTTGACAAACTTTCATACTATACCTAATAGAAATGTACGAAAGTACCGCGCGAAATATCCGATAAGTACATAGTAGTAATGTGTAACACTTTTAGTAGTTAGACAACTAATGAAGCGACGAGAGCAAAAATAGAAATCCTAACGCGTTTAATGCATAGAATGACAAAGAAGGCAGACGCGAAAATGTCTGTATTTTTTTTTTATTGGAATCAATTTATTCAGCATCGTTAATCAAAAAACGAGATAGCAAGCACAAGAGGAATTATAATAATAGGTATCCATTTCAGGTAGATACCTACCTATCACCTAACACTTGAGCTCGCTACCTATCTACATGGTTTGGCATAAGCAGATATATCACGTCTGCAAGCACTCAAGGCAGTGCCTGATTTAGAGTTCTGACAGCTCTAGGCTATCTATGAATATGGGCCCCCTTCCCCCGGGCCTGTCCTGCCTAGCCCATGAATATACTTACAAAATTTTTATATTTTACTAGATTTACGAACCGCGGTTCTCGTACTAGTATTTAGGCGCATATTTTAAATTAAGTACCAAATTTTATTCTCTGAATAAGTAGCTCAGCGCCCCCTCGGTCCTTGCGCTCTAGGCTTGAGCCTAGTTAGCTTGTGGGTAAATCAGGCCCTGACTCAAGGTAGGTATACAAGTTGCTAATCTGATCACGACGTAAACTGTCTGCATCCTATTTGAAGACCTTTCGACGTCGCGTTGCAAGTCGATCCTCAAACTAGACATAAAATATGTATTTTCCTACCTGTTTCTTCTATCTGAGAAACAAGGAACCATCGGAATGACAAACGGTTACATTGAAATATTTTTACTTTTAATACTCAAACATAAAAAAATAATAAATAAAAAAAAATAAAAGTAATATGATTCACTGAGACTATTTCAAGAAAAATATTGCTGCTCTAGAGTTAGTCAACTGCATACTTTATCACTTTTAGTAAGTCTCAAATTAATTTTAACTAGCACTTCAAACACCGCTAGAACCTCGCGTGCTCACCCATACTTGCACGGTTACGTTAGTTTAAAAGGAGGCGATTAACTTACGAAAACGTCTGTAAACACATTTGACACGTGTACCACAGATACAGGGTACAAGTGGCGTTGATAACATGTTTCCGCCACATCCGGACGCTTAGAGCAACTTTTTCAAGTCATTTTAACTGATTAGCTCTCGAGTTCTTGAGTGAATCAAGTAGCTTGCAGATGTGTGTTTTTTTATTTGTTTGTGTTATATTATCGCGTAAAGGGCAAAAAACCTTTTAAGTGGCGTTAGGGGGCTTACAGGACCTAAACGCAAAAAAGCAAGTTTTAGAAACAATAAAAGTATATGATCGACTACAGTAAACAAATTCAGAAATATAAATAATATTCTTCAGGATATAGGTATGCTAAGTAGATACTGTGTTGAAAACATAATATAACTAATTTGATACGATAGAAAAAATCATGAAGATACCTCTAAAAACTTTATTTTTACAATAAAAATTATACTAATATACATACAATCATTCTGATTTTTTGTTAGATTATTCTACAAGGAACATACTAAAACACTACTGTTTTAATTTTTACTGTTAAAATTTAATTTTTTAGTCCAAACAATAGATTTTTTGTAATTAAATAATTGCTTCAAATTTAGCAATAAATTACCAGCGTTGTGTCATCGCGTTTCTCTTTCTTTTCGATGTAGTCCGACAGTGACCGCGCTTTAGGTCATGTAAGCCCCTTAAGTTTCTCTAAAGCGAAATATATTTCAGGTATTTTGATATTTACTAACAGTAGGCACCTATAAATAACTTCTTTAAAATATAATATGGCCAGCAAGGAACAATGGTAAGTATTTGAATATATACATTTAGAAAATGGTTTTTATTTAATGTTATTCCGTACCCTGCTATTTGTTTATTTCAAACGGATGTGTTTGTATTAGGTACCTAAAGGTACCTACTTGTCTTGTATCGGCAATCTCGACAACCCTTCGCCTGAAACCGTACACGGTTGTTTGCAGTCCTGCCAGTGCAGTTACTAGAACTAGATGTTCCCACTGAAAATGTTAGATTTTAAGAAATTAAACTTTCTATTTTTCAGTCTCTACAACAATTTTGCATATTGGTATTTGTTTAACATTCAGCTTTTGATAAAAATATCCAATACCTCCATTACCATAAGATTACAAAAAAATAAAGATCTAAGTACCTTCTATCACATCGACTTAGCTACTTTGAAAGTGTTTAAAATAATTTAAGGGGGATGTGCTTAAGGGAGCCCGCAAAATTCAAATTTACTAAACGTTTTTTTGCAATTTGCTGGTCAATGTAAGGCTGTATAATGAATATATGATTCGCGACCATAACTTACAGTTAATAACAATAGACGTTGAAAACAACAACGATTACAAAACAAGATGTTCTGATTATATTATTAAACAAATGTAGGTCGAATTCTCGCGCTAAACGTAGTGAACGCAGTGATTAATGACCGCAAGCTTCTTAACGACGAAAAAGTAGTGTTTTGTTTTAAGATAATGAGCGTTAAGTTGATAAATAATTAATGGATCCAGGCGCAAGATGTAACGGCCAACACACTGTTTTTGATAAATTAATAACGAGTGCTGCTTGTAATTTAGTTAAAAAATAATAGAAGCAGCACGTGGAGCGTTGATTTTCGAAACAATAGCGATATTAAAACATCTTTGTCTACACTCGTATCGTATAGGTATTTCTTATTATGAAATCAAAAACGTTAGGGTACCTTATAGACGAACTTTTGCACGTGCAACTTAATAAAACAACTTTTTTCATAACACTTTCCGTAACAAAATAATGCTTTTAAATTACTTTTTTCTCTACAGCCTGACCAATGAGTTCTCAATTTTGGGAACTCATTAGTCAGGCGACGCACAAAATAATTAAATTAACCTACGCAAGTAACTAAACAACAATTTTAACTAATTAAATAGGTAAAACAAAAACAATAACAACAAATTAAAACATTTTTTTCTGCATAAATGGTTAAGGCCCAAATTAGTATATACGTACCTACGTACCTACCTAATGTGAAAATTAGACTCGTCCAACCGCTTTATCTACATTATCTGTGCCGGTGCGTGCTTTGCGGCTGTGTGGATGACGGCCCCAGCTGATCAGCGCAATATTTTACGATAACAA
The DNA here is from genome assembly GCA_963855955.1 of Luperina nickerlii. Taxonomy (NCBI): domain Eukaryota; kingdom Metazoa; phylum Arthropoda; class Insecta; order Lepidoptera; family Noctuidae; genus Luperina; species Luperina nickerlii. The sequence continues at coordinate 10,808,624 of OY979662.1, forward strand.
TGTTAAGAATATGGTGTTTCTTTTTGATTGAGCTAGAGATCGGGTTCGATACCACAGGTCAGGCATAGTTTTATTGAGTTTTTCTATCAGAAATATCTCAGTAGTAGCAGAGAGAATGGATTTGTGCCCTTTTGATAGCAATAGTAACTTGTATGTGTGGTGCAAACTGTTAATATAAGTTGGTTATTAATAAATAAATAAATAGGCTTGCCTCTTGTGGCGAAATATGCTCTGCCTAACTCTCTTTGGGGTGGTGTTATGTTATGTTATTACTGTATTGATAAAGTAATGTCTGAAACTGCACTTAACTAGGCAGATACCGAATCACTCTTGGTAGGTTGGTACTATTAATAATTCTTATGTATTATGCAACAGTTTCATAAACTAGGTACCTACTATAATAATTATTATGAAACAATTGTTATAAAATATATGTATATTCATAAATCAAATCAAATCATGTAATTTATTTGCTTGAATATGGAGTATGTACACATTAGGTAATACATTAAAAAAAATCTTTAACAGGTGTGCAACTATCTATTATTAATAAAAGATTTCTTACATTAATCAGTCTTAGTATTATCTACAAGTTTTTCTTAATAAACAATGAATGAAGTGAACTAAAATTGCGATAAAGTCGTTGAATTATTATTTTTTTCTTACCTCTATATTTTGTTAATGTAATTAGTGCTCTCACTAAAACTAGCTGTATAATGAAATCACCCTTGTTAATTTTATTCATGAACAACTTGTAATTATACATTTTATTTCTTTATATAATTCATTAACTTAATATGTAACATGTTAAATAGGTGACTACATTGATGACTATGAATGATAGCCGATAAGCGTATTTTTTATTTTAGTTTAATACATATCAAACTGTTGAACTTCCTTCTAAATTGCGATAATGTTTTGATAAAAATCAAAAAATAATTGAAAATTCTATTCTATTATCTACCAAAGTCTATTATCAACAAAAATTGCCGTCGCTGTGCGTCGGACCACGCACTGGGAAGACACGATAAACGGTCGGCGGGCAATTCAGCTCGTGCCTATTCTACAGGCGAATTCAATTAACTGTACAAGGCACGGGAGTAATAAATTCTCTAAACAATCAGAATTCGAGCCCTGGTAATATGTCCGTCCGGTTGCATACGCATTGCGGCCGTGGATATGTTTAATCAACGAATAAACACGATGTACCAGCGACGGTTTCAAGCCGACACATGTATCTATGTGCGCGCACCCTTTTTTTCTGACCGCCCGTAAAAAGGTTTATGTGCCCATTGTTACTGGAAAGATTACTTTTTGGCATTTATTCAGGGAGAGTTAATTAATGCGAATTACAAATGGCTGGTTATAGCTTTTGTTTTTTTTTTGTGCGGAATACCTACCTATTCCCTGCTGTGGGTGGATATGTAGGTACCTACCTAGTGGATAGGGGTCGTTATTGATATTTACGGATTTTTTTGTTTTATCTGTTTTTTTGTTACTTTGCGCATTTTTCAAACTCGTAAATCTCAGGATCCAATTTATTTTTTACACTTTAAACTCGAGTTATTTTATAGAACAGCGACCACTATACTGTAAAAACAAGCGAGTGTTAATTAACCTAATAAATAAACATTATACGCTACACTAAGAAGTTTGTAAGCGCCCGCTACAAAGGGGTGTCATGTTCATTGCGGGGGTGGGACGTAAAGCGCATCTTCACAAAAACGAAATATCTCTAAACAAACCGTACGCGCGAGCAATACATTACCACTACACAGAGCCCTTTATCTATATCACCGTTCGTACGTAGCATCAAATTGTAACAAAAGGATTATTCACGTAAGCGGATTTAACCCGCTCTCCTAATTTATATCCGTGACTGGAACACCAACAAAGCGAGTTTCCTTGTTTTTCTATCGAAACTAATCCATTTTTTAAGTGCTTTCTATGGAAATTTGTATTGTGTGTGAGCGATGTTAACACTTCAGCGGCGGCGGACGTGTGGCGGGCCATTGTTCGTGCGTGGCGGGGTCGCGAACCGCAGCCTCTCGTCGCCTTTATTGCTTAACGAATCGATCCGCGGAAAAACCTCCTTAGCCGCTAATTCAAGCTTAATTAACCTTTATACGAGTCGCAGCCGAGACGCCGCCGCCGCGACAAGCGTATCGCTCTACCGATTCCGTTATCTGATCCATCGTAAAAATTAATTACGTACACATGTTCATAAATATCTAAACTGTTAGCATTTACGGCCAACGTTCGCCTCGACGGTTCACGCGAACGCTCACGCACCTACTGTTGCGCCCGCGTAATTAGTGAGCCGAGGCAAAAACTAAACATGTCAACCACTACTTTATTTAGTGTTACTTTTTGTATTACTTCCTGCCGTGAGAGCGAGACGCCTGGGCGCTCTCCGATATTCTAAAAATGCAAAATTGGCTCAAATTGCTTGTTATTAACGATGACAGATGTCTTGGCGCCAGCCCCTGCTGCGTTTTGATTTTAAATACAACCTTGCACCGTCGGTTTAGGGACGTGTTTGGAATAAAATGGCCTCTTAAATCTCGAGGCGACTGATCGGATGTGTTGATACTAGAGCTATGGATATGCAATTAGTGACACAAACTTTAGTTTTTTGTTGAAAGCGAGGAAAAGTGAGATGTTTCGATGTCGAACGTATTATAATTTTGTGTGGACAGGACATTTTGGTCTGATAGGTAGGTAGATTTTGTGGTAAGCTGATGTGACATACATAAAAACAATTAAGTATGTGAACTTATTTAAGATTAGATATCTTCAGTATTTTACAACTATTTACTTACCTATTATTAATTATTAGTTTAAGGGGATCTTTTGTTTCTCCAAAACATAGAGTAGTATTTATCTTCTTAATAATTATTTCGGTCATGCTTCGTTAAATTTATGATTGATATGTTGTTAAAATATGTTTTAGTTATCTTTATCATTTGCTCGGTTAGTTTCAGTAAAATATAATTACGTAAGTATTTAAATCAACAACATTCAGTACAATCTGTCGTTGGCTTTGGAATTGAAATTCCTCGTTATTTTCCTACATGTTCCGAGCTAGAGTCCGCTAAAGTTACAATATTGCTTCTATATTGGCTCGAATCTTCTATTAACTTGGGATAGGATTTGATGTGTTGCCTGTTAAATTGATTAGAGCTGTTTGTAATTTTGTAGCTGTTTGTGTCTACACAAATATGATCAGATAGTTACTTGGAGAGATTTCTTCGTGAGTATGGCACTATTTTTATACCAATAATATCATGATTAATGATGATTGACACGAGCTGTCAATTTGTCATCCTCTGGATTAGGAAGCTTGAGCGTCATTCAAAAAGTCTGAATGCCATAGGTTACAATAGGTAAATTACATTGAAGCAGGAAAGCTACCTTTTATTGGCCCTTCATGGACCAGTAACTCTTTCAGGGTTCTTGATGCGAGACGGTAGTTTTTTGTCCCACTTGTTTTCAAAAGAGACTTATTAGCTGGCCCTTGGTTTTAGTTATATCAATAATTTGACTTGTTGAATGTTGGATCGTCGATCGTATTAAAAATGGTATTTAATATACTACCTATACTTTAATATTTATGTATTTGATTTATTTTTTCAACAAAATACACCAGTTGTGGACCATCGCGTTTTTACATGTTCTGAGCCTAGCTTAAAGTAGGTATACCCCCTACCCTATCAAAGGTCATCCGCATTCATTTAAGTCCAGTGTGGCCGCACGTACACGATTTTATCTATTTATTTATATGTGTATAAGCATTTGTTGCTGTTTGATCTTCAGAAAGAAAAAGTAGTCTTCTTCAAAACAAAGGATCGTTGGCTTGGTTGTTTTATTATCTACTTGGCGAATTGTCCTTTCTTGCCCATCAGTTTGACGGATATTTGAATATCTTCTTTTGCGGTCTAGTTAATTGGTAGGGTGAGTGGGTCACTGTATAATAGTACTCCTGTGCCTATTTCAACTTTAGTTTCCATAGAATATATCTACATAAAATAGCATTAGCCCTGATGTAGCTTTAAATTACTTTAAATTAAATTAATTTAATGCTATCACTTTACTTATAAGTGGGTATAGACATACCCACTTATAAGTAAAGTGATATTGTGGAATATTAGGGTGAATATAATAAAATAATGTTTTACCTAAAATGACGTTATAAAGCTTTTTGAGTTCGAATTAGCAAATATTATAATATTTCTTTGAATTTCATTATAAGAAGTTACATTCTTTGTTAATCAGTAACCTTTACATTAAGTGCACCTCTAAATTTTAATAAAGGTAAGTATACTATAAAAACATAACAATACCTATAAATGTTTGTATAAAAGTTAACTTGGCTTCCAAGGTTTTAATGTTTTACGATGTAAAGGGACTGGGTGTTATTGATTACAATAAGAATGGTTCAAAATTATAATACAAGAAAATGAGTAGGTAGCTGCAGTTTTTCTATTTCTTTATCAGTAAGTATTATTACTATATACTATCAAACTCTGGCCAATTGACATAATTATAATCAATTGTACCCTTTAGGTAGGGTGGTCAGGATGAGTGTATGAATTTGGTCCAATAATAATTAATAGGCGTTATCATCAATTTATATAATTGACCGATGGCCGTTTAATGTTATAGTAAAATAACTGAATAAAAGTCAAGAAGTGTTAGCACTTCTTAGCGTGTCTATCGATGGTAATCTATAATACAGTTATCCCAAAATCTGGCTACGAGCTTGGCACCTTCACTAGCGTCCATCAACTCATGTAGGTAGTGTAGACAACAGGACACGCTCGACACGATACTAAGTGCCCCATTGTTGCTACTTATACACATCATCTATATACGTAAGTATACCCAAGTCGCGTTAGCACGACAAAATAGCGGTCATTGCCCTTTCCTTAATATATCTCTGTAGGAACCCAGGTCGATCGATCAGGTTAGGCTACGCTTGCCGCAGTTGCTCTGTGGATGGGTGACCATCTTTACATGCCGTGACCCCTCCGTGCCTCGGAAAGCACGTTAAGCCCTTGGTCCCGGCTGTCATTCGTGGATCTTTGACAGTCATTACGGGTAGTCAGAAGCCCGAAAGTCTGACAACCAGTCTTACCAAGGGATATCGTATTACCCAGTAACTGGGTTGTGGAGGTCAGATGGCAGTCGCTCCATATAAAATACTGGTATTCAGCTGTGGAAGCCAACCCCAACATAGTTGGGAAAAGGCTAAGCAGATGATGATCTCCGTAGGAACCCAAACAATAAACAACCTAGTATAAGATATCATAGTCGAGAAAATTAAAAGAAAATTAACATTCCCAAACAATACCCGTCTTTAAAGGTTTTTTTATTGTAACAACTAGTGACAATGTTGTATTTTAAATTACTGTTGAGAACCATAAAAAGGGCTGAACGACTGTCATAAGTTGTGCCGCAAACTTATTATAACCTTTAATGTAAACGAGCTGTTTATTAGTCTATTGAATTTATTCAATTATTCACAGCATAAAGAATATAATTAAGAGTTAATCAGATTCTATTGAAAGGTAGTAATTTAGAAAAAATGATGGTATACGGCTGTTTATTGTAGGAGTGTGTATTGCAGCGCTTTTAACAAAGAAGGCTGTTTGTAAGTCCGCTAAGTCAGTATTTAGATGTTAATAAAAAATATCCTCATCATAAAATTAAAATATGGATTTATTTATTTATTTAAGGACAACCAACAAAGCATACACCAAAAATACATGTTGAAATCCCCATGTTATTATAACATTTTATAGTGTAGCCTTAATTAAAGGCTGCCACGGCATGCATTAAACATAGGAGTAGGAAATGTAGTTACAAAAAATATTTTACTTATTTATACAGATTATATAGAATAAACAAAGAAAACAAAAGAAACCACACTATTAATGGATTCACGTTTGATACACGTAAAGTCAGTTTAACCGTAGGTATATTTCTCGTAGTGACGGAGTCTTAAGTACGATTCTAGGGACGGGTAAAGTTATATGGAATTCTCTATCTATCTATTCTATTAGGGATTTCACACCTAACTAGTAGCAGCCCAAAGATCGGATTCGTGCCCGTTGGCTGCAAAAGTCTCGCATCCTTATTACAACTGGGACTTAAAAATAGTTGGCTAAATGTGGGTGTAGATATCTAGGTACTAAGTATAGTAAGTATTACAGGAGACTGGAGAAGTCTCATAAGGATCTATGAATAAAACGTATTTGATAGATATTAAGATAAGTTCTAAATAATATTTTTTTTACATCTTCATTGTGTTTTTCAGGGTCTGTTTGTTAAGGCTCCTGCAAACAGCCGCGACGCGCGACGCGAATCGCGCGCGACACAAATGCACCGCTCGTTGCGCGACTTGCGGTGCCTTTGTGTTGCGTGTCGTGTCGCGCCTGTTTGAAGGAGCCTTTATCCGAGCTGACTATCAAATCTTTTCTGTTCGAAATACCTATGAAACAGTGATTATATCCACACTATGCCATTAACTTATAAAATACTAGCTGCGCCCCGCAGTTTTACCCGCATAAGTTTTGATTCCGTAGGAATATCGAGACAAAAACTATCTTATGTCCTTTCCTGGGACTCATACTATCTCTATACCAAATTTCATTTAAATTGGTTCAGCGGTTTAAGCGTGACGAGGTAACAGACAGGCAGACACACTTTCGCATTTATAATATTTGTATGGATTGTTGGAGATTGGAAAAGAAATCTGGAGTTTAGGAAACAACTAGACCATTTTTAGGGTTCCGTAAAAGGAAAAACGGAACCCTTATAAGATCACTTCGTTGTTTTTCTGTCCATGTGTCAAGACGCTTTTTCTCAGGAACGCGTGGAGTTATCAAGTTGAAATTAATATCAAATACTCGGGGCTGCAATCCCTTGATGCACCGCAAAAATCAAACTTCCAAGTCAAACATATTTTTATAAATTTTGAATACTTTTTTTTGTCTATCCCTTCGGAAAATACATTGATGATTATCGTATAGAACTTACTACGCTTATCATCAGTCCTACTTAAATCGGTTCAGTCTCCACTTGTAGGTACCTAAATAGATGCAGATTTATCATTTAGAGAGATATTCCAAAGTAGACCATGCAAAAACATTTGCAGATAAGTACTCAAGTCTCAAGGGGATTTCCCGTTACTCATGCTACCCTCTATTCGAAAGTAAATATTAATAGGTATGGTTGATATGTGGACGTGTTATTAGTTTTGATTCAGTCAGTTTGAACAACAGGCAAACAGTAGATCGATACCTTCTACGGCTACCTACGTAAAGATTTGTTGTGTAAATTTCTACTCTTTTAAAATCTACATTAAACACACACGTCACATTGACGTCTTGCCAAACAGCAAATTGTCAAACGTCTGATTGTGTATGAAGATTTTTTTATTTATAGGTATCATAAATGATGTAGGCAGATGTAGGCTTTAAGATTAGGGTCGTGGCAAGTGCGCTGATTTATTGATGTGTTGCGAAACCTGCGAAAATTAAAAAGCCAGGTTACAAAGTCTTGGATACTCATGGCGACTTACCCTCTTACACAATCTTTAAAAATTAAGACTTGAAGAAGAAAAATAAAATTGTTTACATAGACCGCTTTAATCCGTCGGTGTATGCTAAGATGAGTACCTATTATCTGAGACGTTACAAGGCTTTAGAATTTAGAATAAAAATCCAATTTAGAAATTAAACTAGTATCACCAAATATTTAAAATTTATATACTTTGCCCCATAGGTACTTTAAGATTCTCCCAACTCATATTGTTGCTTCTCTACATGAAATTTAATATTCAAATTGCAAATGAAAATCATTATTAACACTGCTTGATATAAAACCAGTTCTATGATCATCGTTAAGGCTTTGACAGTTTAAAATAAAAATTACTTATATAGCTCACTGAGAAACTTTGAATGAAATCGAAAAATAAAATTTATTCGAGCTTTGTTCTAGAATTGATCGGTTATTAAATATTGGTAAAGATTCATAAAAAGTCGGCCTCGAATAGAAGAAAGTAATTTTAAATAGTAGATAGGCAATCCACTAACAAAGTAAGTTTGATTAAAAAAATACCTACATGCTTAAAATTAGAATTGGACTCGTTTGTAACCGATTGGACGGAGAAGGCACAGCACAAAGAAAAGTTTAAAAATATTGGCGAAACCTTTGTTCAGCAGTGGGATAAATAGGTTAAGGGAAAAAATAAAGAATTGGGTTTTAATAACCAAATCAGATGTCCAACAGATCCTCTTAAGAAGAACTTACCTACATTTGTCACCTTCCAAGCACACAAGCCAAACACCCATATACAATAGTCCACAATTGGTCTAAATACGTTTTTGCATTTCTGTAACTTGTTACCAGGTTCTTATTCGACCAAAATCAGAGCAGTCAGCCCTGATAAAATTTTATTGTGATACCTATAGGGGGCTTTGGTTCAAAGAAACAGGTTTTAATAGCTCGGGCCTTAATGTATCGTTTACGATGGAACGGTACAGCTAGATGACCATATAATTAATCTAACATAGCCTTCGCTCCAACTAGGATACTTTCAATGGTTTGTACATGAGGAAGAGCGCTGTAGGAAAGCTATTCCACGTGAACCTAATTTTAGGAAAAACGATCTAGGCTTTAGATATAAGACGGTACCAGTATGATAGCTTGCAGTGTTAAATCTATTCTTAATGCTCTGTATAGATAGAGATATGTACATTATTTGGTGCTCTTTTATAGAAAAGTTATTGATAGTTCTGGAGAACGAGGTTGGTGAGAGGCATATATAGCCAAACACTTTTTACTTTCAAACCTACTTAGTTACCCTCATACCTACGCAGGGAGTTGCTAATTTAATCATAATGAAAAGAAAAATTAAAAGAACAAAACAAACTGACATCCGTAACTAACAAGCAAAGTTATTTTATTGTAGTTTTTATAGTTTTTCCCGGATACTAATTAACCCTTTAATGGCATGGCATCTCTTGCTACTATTATATTTTATCGTAAAATTATTATTTTACACCATAAGAAGTTCATAGATTAAGTATCGCTTGTTGTTATTCGGTATGTGAATGGTGAGTTTTTATTTCTGCAATTAATGCTTTGCTTCCTATTATAAATAGGTGGATATAAAGGTAATAAAGTTCTTCGTACACGTAGCAGATAACAGGCTTCGGCATTTCCTACTTTTTATGAAAAAAAAACTTCCGTATTTTTAAAGAAAATAGCATGCGAAATCGCTTTAGGTAAGTGCAATCACGGATAGACAATTGTTTGTTTTCTTGTGCCACAAACCAACAAACTATGCAACAAACACACCGAATGTATCGTTAGCAGCTTTTACTAAGTTTTTAAGCATGCATTAGCAGGTTTAACTGCAAGTAGGTACGTAGAGATACATGTGGGTAAACCTACCACTACACATGTAGATTATTATCTTACCAACTACCTATGTAGGGTTCATAAACACGCCAGCCTTTTAACTCGGACCAAATCTTTCTTGTAGGCACCTGTATATTTAACCGTTATCTTATACAGCAGTAGTACCTGCCTAACATTCAGTTACAGAAAGTTAAGACAAAAAAAAAACTCATGTCAAGTGATTTGGTTTGCTGATGTTATTTCAATTAGTCTGTATTTTGTGATCAGTCAGGTAACATGAGTTTGTCATACTTTGAGTAGATTCTTGTATTGATTGGCCTTCTAAAAACTGAGAGTGGCTATATTCTAGCAGTGGAAAGATTAGCATTTGATTTGTTTTTTTATATTGGTTTAGTGTCACTGTCCCCGTGAGGCCTCAAAAAGCTGAGCTGTCTTGTGTTATCAAAACCTTAGTACCAAACATGTACACCTACTTAGGTAAACTTATAATAATTATATAAATTGTATTGGAATAATCTTTATTGGTGGGTACCTAATAATTCCGAGAAAATTGTGAATTTAAAGCTACTAAACGCTCATAACTTAAAACAACGGGCCATACACTAAGTGCCTACTATAAAAAACTAAGGTACTACTTTCCAAAGTACCTACCCGAGCGATCAGTTAAAATGTGACATCTCTCGTCGGTTCTCGGCGTGAATAGCGCCACCTATGTAGCGACCTCTAAATCACTTCTTCAACGTCTCCGCGAAACCTCTCCTATTTCAGTTAGTACCGCAATATTCCGGCTGTTCTTTCAGTAAATGGTTCCGGCTGTTCTTTCAGGAATAGGTCCTAACCTATCCGACGAGGTTTTCATTGTAGATGCGTTGTAGTTCTAATGTGTGATAGATAAGTGTGTTTTAGTGTTGCTCTACTTAGCTATTAGTTGCTCCCAATTATTTATAGCAGCCTATTTAATGTGTCTTTCAATATTGATTAATTTTATACTATTGGCAGGGTACCTACCTTATTCTTTCTTAGGCATACACTGACTTAACAGTCCTTACGATTTAGGTAGGTACCTAAATCACACGCCCCTCTGAATCCATCGAAAAATAGGGTAGGTACCTAACCTACATTTTCTGCTATAGCTAGAATTAATGTTTTTAGATGTTCCTATACGGCAACTGATGACGTTTGTTTGACTAAATGGCGATAGCATCTTTTCTTGACCCAAAACGTGATGACGATGTTTCCAACCCAATTACATTTATCCATATTATTATCTGAGCATCAAAGCGTAGTACATTATAACTCAATGCATCAAAGACAACATAAAGCTCTACCCAATATCGACGCAGGTGGTAGTCTATAAAGTCGATTCTTAACTTCGCGTCGCCTTGTTCGTAAATCTGACGAGGTGAAACAACTTGTCCTCGGCCGAGCCATTTTTTGCCACTAGAGATTTGTTTGCCAGCGGTACAGGGCTGGCGGACTGTCTCGACGGAAACCCATAAACATGATCAAGTCGGGCCGACTCTGCCGCTTTTTTCCAGCGCCCCACCCGGACGTGGGCGGCAAAGAACGAGTGGGCGGTTTCGTTCACTGGAGGGGATAGTAAACGCCAATCTGAAGCCGCGTTTCCGTCCGTTGTTTTGAACAGGACAGAAAATTGAGCTCGCGGTTGGCGGTCGATATGCAGGGCCGCCTTCAAGGCGGGGCCAAATTGGCCGTCTCCTACGGCGGAGGGGCGTCAGGCGTCGTACGCGCGCCAGTCGGTGTTTAGCCTCGATCGCGTAAGGAAGGTATAGGCCGGTCGCACACGAGCACGAGGGCCCCGGCATGCGAAGCGCGCGCGCACCGGCCTGACGCGCAGGAATGGCAGCGCGCCGCGCAGTCGCCGCGCACACAACCAACTGTGATACAATTAATTAACTTAATTTCATACTAGCAGTAGTAGAAATATTTATAGGAAACTAATACGTCCGTGCTAAAGACTTCGAGAGACAGTGTTTAGTGTGAAGCCGCCCATATGATCGTCCCGATGGCAGCGTATGCGCAATTTGGCTATTCATACCCGCCCGCCTCGCAGGTTAGTAACAAACCGTGTAACCTAAATTTTTTGGTAAATCCTTGCTTCAGTTTTCTTTTTTACTGCTCTTTGTCTAAACATCTGCAATAAAATCCACTTAGTGGCAACATTCTTTGTCCTACATCAAAGAAAATAAACCATCTGTAATCAGCTCTAACTTCTCACAATGTAAGGAACGCTTTCACAATGAAATCTATTGGTAACAAGAGACATTCATGTATAACATAAGAAATGCTACTCTGGAGCCAACCTACCTGTTATCTCGTTGCCTGGTAGAGCTGGCTACTTCGTTCATGAAGTTATTTTAGTAGCAAAAGTAAGTGTAGAAAGGTTACTGTACTATTATTTGCGTTTTAGTTGCTGTAATGTGTCAATTTGAACACAAACACGGAAGTGATTAGAGTTTTTAACCTATCAATGACACTTGTCACGTTAACTGCAATCTGATAGATCTATGATGTTAAAACAACTGATGTATGATAAAAATAATGTAGATCTATATATTGATTAGGTCATACTCAACGAAACCTACCATAATTGTACTTTACAGGGACTCTTAAGTCAAATGATTCATTTAAATTAAACCAATTTAATGCTGAAAGTTCCGTAAGGTCATTTTTTTAAATGAAACAAAATTGCCCATTCTAATTCATGTACCTACCTAACAGATTACCTGATGCCTTATTACATATGGCTAATTGATTCGAACATATGCACAGTCTATGCAAATTACCTAAATATTTATTTACGTATATAAAAAGTTTAAAATGTTGTACTTTACAACTATATAGGTACCTATCTATGAATAATTAATTTAGTTGAATATTCAATTAATACTTAAGCTGCATCCAGTTAGACTGGAAGCCGACCCCAACATAGTTGGGAAAACGTTAGGCAGATGATGGTGAGTTAGGTACCTACATCTCATTCTAAATGATAACTTTTTGTATTCTTACACCGGTAGGTACACAGTGTAAACTACTACTTCTGACTAACTATACAATGTTTAGTTTTTATCTATTTGATGTTAAAAAAAATGGTGTCTTGGTATTTATCACATAAATTATTATAACCTACACAATCTCAACTTCCAAATTAATCACAAGACTATTAAGAAAGTTTAGGCCTAACCATCACTACCTAGCTATTATCAAAACAGAACTTTTGCATAATTCATTTACCTACTTTTTCTTATTAAAAAATTAAAATTGCTTTAAAAATCTATTAGTTACAGGTTTAGGGTTTTGGTTAAGAAACAAACAAAATAACAAAAAGTAATGTAAACGATTTTAGTTTTATTGTTATTGTTATCTATATTACAAACAAGAATGCAATTAATGGTTGGTTTTAACATCATGTTTACAGAAAACAAATTTATTAATAGGATACACAACGAAACTTGAGACTACTTACTTAATTCCAACTTAACTACTTAAATGAAACTTTAACCACTTTCGTAATCTTACTTAAAATAAATTAATTGCCGCCTACTTTGTGGGCTCCGCTTGTTACTAGTATTTATTTTATTGATCTATTTCTATGTTAATCTTACAATATTATTGTTCTATTCAATTTTGTTTATGAGATTGTATTTCATTTAATGACTTTAGATATTACTTACGAGATAAACCTACTATTACACTATAGTAGGTATACATATAAGGTAAAATAATCCAACAATACCTAAGTAGTTTCAACTGTTTGGATTGATGACACGGAAGGTTTTACCTGTCAACCTTGGTTCCACTTGTCAGTAATTAAGTAATGAAATTTTGCTTTGCTTTTGGAATATTGCTGAATTTGATTGCTCTATTTACATATTTTTCAGTTAATGTAAGCAGTTGTCTCTTAGACATCGTTTTTTTTCAGCCTATAACAATGGACTGACTTTGATATTAGGATAGGCCTCGAGATCGGTCGTTTGTCTTTTGTTTTAACTAAGCATGTTCTCCTAATATTCATTATTGCTTACCTAATCATAATAAACCTCAATGATTGCAGACATTTACTGGTCGTAAATACCGCGATACATAAATAAAATAAAATGCTACGTGACAATGAATAGGTATTACCTAAGGGTTTATTTATAAATGTTGCTTAAAGTTAAGAGACGGTGTAAATCGAGGTGTATCATTAGATACTTCATTTTAAGCAAACGTTCATAAAATAGGTAACCAAACCTCTTTGTAACTTAACATGTTATTCTAAGTTTGTTACTTAGGTAGGTACTAATTCTATATGTATTTCTATTTAAAAATCAGTCTACCATTATGGTAAATATTTACCTAACTTAATTTATAATTCTCCAATTACTATTATTTTCTGCAATAATGTTTTATTATTATTTTTACAAAATATTTGAAAAAGAACATAATTATGTAGTTTGTTTTATGTTGGCTAAATTAGTGTTTACATCATTGGCAGTACAACATTAATGATTGTATTACGAGTACCTATTATCGAGATCATTGAGGTAAACATTGCACTTTTAAAAATATAACTATGTATTTGAATATTCTGTACCTAACTCGGTTAGTATAGGTTGACCCTGTGATTAAAACTTAAATGAAATAAATAAAATAGAACCCAATTTATACTTTACAACTCTTACAGTAAAATAATATATTGGGTTTACAAAAAGTTGATGTTTTGACTTCCACCTGAAACCTTTATTATTGTAAGTATAATACGCAATAAACTAGCGTTAAGAGTATCAAATATGTAAATGAAAAATTTTAAACAGGTAGGTAATTGGGTGTCCTATTACTATAGGGCTTCATTAATATTACCAGTCAATAAATAACATACGTTCCGTTATTATCTCCTGACATTTTCATCACCTGTTGACGGTATAAGCCGTCGGACGGTAGCCCTTAGGTACTTAACCCGAGTAGGCTCAATTAAAAGTGTACTTAAAAAGAATATTATCTCTGAAATTAAACAGAGTACGTGTTGATAGTGCTTAACTTTCTGAAACCAACTTAATAAAAAAACGATTATGTGGTCGCATTAAATATGTCAGAAATTACTGATTTGTAGGTAAATCAACTAGAATTGTGCTACATAGTTGCTTACATCGACTTGCATTTCATTTAATACAACAAAAACAACAAATCGAATTATTATTTAAGTATTGTTATTATTTTACGTGCTACGATTGCTAAACCAATTATTTATATAACAATGTAACCGCAAACACAGAACCAATGAATTGTTATGTAGCTAAGTATTAATGCAACATTTTAACAGAAATTCCAGGTTATACAGTAACCAGGTTCACTGGTTAACAGCAAGTTAAGACGACATGAGTATCTTAAAATATTACCTACAGGAAGGTAGTATTTGCTAGTGAGCCCCAAACTAGACAGTCTGTATCAGGGGCTCGGAGTACGAATTCCAGACTGGAGACTGGTGAGGTGATTTCGGGTGTCGTATGGTATCTGTGTATGTGTGATGTTTGGGTGGTGTGTGTGGGTCTGGTGTGTGTGTGTGTGTGTGGTGTGTGTGTAAGTGTGCGTGTTTGTTCCTTTGTGCTTCGTTTGATTTGGTGTCAGGTCAGGATCTTTAAATTAATTGTTCAGAGTCCCCTAACCAGTGATAAGTAATTTTCCTTTAGTATATTTTTGCAACAGAATGAAGTCGTATTTTTAATTTCTCAGAGTTTGCAGACTTTATTGTACGTATTAATGAGAGAGTAGGCCGGGGAGCGTCTCGCTAGCGATGAGGTGCTGTCAGGTGTTGGGATTCTGTAATTTCTTTTGCTTATGCTAGATGCGTAGTCGGGTCTCCTTTTAATATTTTTGTGCAGGCAGAAATAATGAAATCTGGCGGACTCTGTGGACTCTCGTTTTGCGGTAGAGTAGATCAGTAGGGAAACGGTAGGGCTTCTTAAAAGTTACTTTAAGAAGCACCTTCTGTGTTATTTCAGCTTCGATTAAATAGGTCTCTTCAGCACTACCCCACATGCTGATTCAATACTTACTGAATTATCGATTGGCATAGTGCTAGGTAAACTTGTTGTAGTGTGTCTGTGGGCAGACAGTCTCGTATTCTACGCATGGTGGGAATAAGTTTTCTTATTCTAAACTTATAAGAAAACTTATAAGAAACCTCACATTTCTAACGATCTCTACCATATTTAAAATAGAGGGTAAGCAGACCGTCCAATAATTTTTATTAGGGAAGATAAAATACAGCAAGTTATAAAAAACAGCTAGTTATAAAAGTACTAAATAGCACGCACTCTCGGAAGTTTATAGTTCACACACGCGCGCACTCACTGGAGTTTTATAGTTCACGTTATGAAATCAGCTCAGCACTGTAGGAACGGGTATCAGGCGTGGTTAGCACGCGACGATTAGAAGTAGAAGGTCCCAGGTGGAATCTTTAGCTGGATCCCCTGGGTTAGTCAAAGATTGTCGCAGCAGAACCAAGCAGTTCAAGATGTCACAGCAAAACCAAGCAGTTTTCTGATGCTTAATGTCTCAGTCCCAAGACTCGAATGCCAGCAGCCTCCAGCTGTTCATGAGCTCGTTTCTAAGTAGTCTTCCTTTTTCAAATATCAGTTTTCTTCTATGTGGCCATCATCTAATCTGACAAGTGTATCCGGCCAAGACATATCCACGAGTGCGTAAAGAATATTATAAATCTAATTTAAAATTAAATTATTTAGACTAAACAATCGTAATAATCTTAATAATACAAAAGCTAAACATATTGATAAAAATAATTTAAGTTATTTAGACCAAAGAGTAATTACCATAGACTAAGCCAGAAAGACATTTAAAAAGTAATTGACAGTTTGACAATTGACGTGTCACAACATGAAAATTGAGTAAAAGTATAATGTAAACATATAAACAAATAAAAAGGATGATAAATAGTATTAAAGTGTAAATAATGATAAATAGTATTATGCGTGATGAAAGTAAAGTGTAAGTAAGCATAAATACTATATTTCCCCAACGACCCCGAGAAAATTTTTGGCCTAGAACAAAAATTTTGCTAAGGTTAAAATATTACAGCATTCACAAAACTTACATAACTCATTCAAACACACCGACATCTTACGAAGTTAGGTCAGGTAGGATTCACATTCAATGATCACTACTCAACCTGATAAGTCATAACTTTAAGGCTTATTTAAGGAGTTGTAATCCGCTCGCGTCTAAAACCACTAAAGAGATGAAAATATAAAGATTTAACAAAGGCTTATTTTTAAAGGAGTTGTCATCCGCTCCTAATCAACTTTTAGAGTCGATAGACAGAAAATCAACTTTTAGAGTCGATAGTCAGAAAATCAACTTTTAGAGTCGATAGTCAACAAGGGCTTATTTTTATGGAGTTGTCATCCGCTCCAATCAACTTTTAGAGTCGATAGATATAGACAAGTTATCATATTAACTTGTAGAAAAGAATAGATATATAGGAAAGATTAAAATTAATCTTTTAATGGTTTAAGAACCGATGAATGAATTAAAAAACAAATAGAGTTTTAATAAATCAAAAGGAACTCTATTATAGAGGAAGGAAAGAAGAAAGGGATGAGTTATGAATATAGTATAATACGAAAAAAAAAGTACAAATATAGGGATAGCAAACGAGTGTAAAAGAATAAAAATATGCGAGTCTATATAGGATCTGAGTTAAAGAAAACTCGAATGTTAGAAAGGTCTCAAGAGTGTTACGAGTTAAGAGGGAAGGAGGGATAGAGGGATCTGAGTCAAAGAAAACTCGAGGACTCAAGTGTCATCTCAAGAGTGTCATGAGTTAAGAGAGGGGTCAGAGTTAGAGAAAACTCGAGGACTCAAGTGTCATCTCAAGAGTGTCATGAGTTAAGAGAGGGGTCAGAGTTAAAGAAAACTCGAATGTTAGAAAGGACTCAAGTGTCGTCTCAAGAGTGTTAAGTTAAGAGGCAAGGAAGGATAAAGGGGTTAGGTCTGAACCGCAACACCGCAGTTAGAAAAAACGCTAGGGCAGCTCCCGTAATACAGAAGACGGAAAGCTCCGAGTAAAACGTCAAGGGCAGCAGTAAGTTAGCTCCGAGTAAACGTCAGGGCAGCTCCCGCAATACAGTAGTCGGTAAGCTCCGAGTAATACGTCAAGAGAGTAGTGTTGGACACGGTCCAAAAGTGTATATAAATTTAAGAGTAAGACAGTCTACAGAAAATAAAAATCGAAAACCAATGAAAACTTATTTGTATTAGTGGTGAAATTCGGAACTAATGCATAAAGTTTAGTACCTACTTTTCCCACCGCGCAAAAAGACTAATACTCAATGCAAATGCACTATGGCTAGTTACCTAGCAACCAATGTCAAACAATAACAATTAGAAAAATATTTTGAGAGCCCACGATATACTTATTTCGGTATGATTCCCAGATATAAGTATAAATATATTATTATATAGGTAAGTGTTTAGCGAGGATAGTGGAGTATTTGTTATAGGAGTTGTGAAGATGTATAGGTTTGAATAAACATCCACAGGATATTCTCCTGTTTCAGTCGTGAAGTGTCTCAATCCCCTAACTTGGTAGTGACCACGAGGTGGTTTTAAAAACACGCCAAGCGAAGAATGAGTACGATTACCAATGGGTAAACGCTGTAGTGTGCAAGTATGTGGGGTGCAGTGTAGTGATGTATTGGTAAAGAGTTAAGTGTAGGAGAAAACGACTACGGGATATTGTCCAATAGTACGTCGTAGAGTAAGCCAAACCCCAACTTGTAAGTGACCACGAATGGTTTTAAAAACACTGACAAGCGAAGAATGGATGCCAACTACCTTTCGGTAGTGGGATGTATGAGAATGAAGTATAAGATGATGTTCAGTATGAAGAAGTGTTGAGTCGAATATAGGAGTCTTCAAGAAGAGAGCTGAAGAAGAAAAATAAGTTAGTATTCAAAAGACTAAGCCAAATAAGGAGTTCAAAAATAGATACCTAGTGCTAGTTTTTTTTAGAATTTAGAAAAAGGGGGTGAGTTCGAGTTATTTTAACGTTGTGGCGCCAAACTGTAACGATCTCTACCATATTTAAAATAGAGGGTAAGCAGACCGTCCAATAATTTTTATTAGGGAAGATAAAATACAGCAAGTTATAAAAAACAGCTAGTTATAAAAGTACTAAATAGCACGCACTCTCGGAAGTTTATAGTTCACACACGCGCGCACTCACTGGAGTTTTATAGTTCACGTTATGAAATCAGCTCAGCACTGTAGGAACGGGTATCAGGCGTGGTTAGCACGCGACGATTAGAAGTAGAAGGTCCCAGGTGGAATCTTTAGCTGGATCCCCTGGGTTAGTCAAAGATTGTCGCAGCAGAACCAAGCAGTTCAAGATGTCACAGCAAAACCAAGCAGTTTTCTGATGCTTAATGTCTCAGTCCCAAGACTCGAATGCCAGCAGCCTCCAGCTGTTCATGAGCTCGTTTCTAAGTAGTCTTCCTTTTTCAAATATCAGTTTTCTTCTATGTGGCCATCATCTAATCTGACAAGTGTATCCGGCCAAGACATATCCACGAGTGCGTAAAGAATATTATAAATCTAATTTAAAATTAAATTATTTAGACTAAACAATCGTAATAATCTTAATAATACAAAAGCTAAACATATTGATAAAAATAATTTAAGTTATTTAGACCAAAGAGTAATTACCATAGACTAAGCCAGAAAGACATTTAAAAAGTAATTGACAGTTTGACAATTGACGTGTCACAACATGAAAATTGAGTAAAAGTATAATGTAAACATATAAACAAATAAAAAGGATGATAAATAGTATTAAAGTGTAAATAATGATAAATAGTATTATGCGTGATGAAAGTAAAGTGTAAGTAAGCATAAATACTATACATTTAAGCAATATATATATTGCTTAAATGTGAGGTGGTCGTCGATAAGAATACCGAGTTATTTAATGTAAGAGGTACATTCAAGAGGAGGGCAGTCGCAAGAGGAAGTAGAAATGTTAGAAGAGCAGTGATGTAGTTTGAGTTTAAAGTGTTCCGGTGGGTTTGAAGCGGGCGGTTTTAGAGAAAACAATATATTTATTTTTACTGCCATTTAGCGTGAGCAGGTTTCTGTCCAAGTTGTTCGAGATTAGTGATAATCCCTCTTTTGCTAGAGAGAGTACATGTTCCCACGATTTCCTGTGAAATATTACGGCAGTGTCATCTGCATACAGTACCCGGCGATAAATATTGCGCAACAAAAAAAAATAAAGGTCAATCTTTATTTTTTTTGTATTTTATACAAAGAATTAAAATAATTATCAAAAGAAGCAAATCATAATTGTTTTAACAGCTCCTAATAGATACCGGACTGTTTGTATTTCGTGCGACAGAGATAACGCTCTACGAAGCCGAAATTGGCCGATTGTCTCTTTCCAAAGGTCGATGTGCAATATTTATCGCCGGGTACTGCAAGTTATAATTTCAGAGTTATTAAAGAAAGGTTTAGTATGTCGTTAATATAGACAATGAAAGCGTGGGGCCAAGTACACTACCCTATGGAACTCCAAAATCAATGGGGGAGTAGATCTCTAGTGAAAAAACCTACTTTCGTGTACTGCTTCTGGGTTTGTCAGGTAGCTTTTAAACTAATAATTTTTTAAAATCATTAGGTAGGTACTTCGTAAGAAAAACCTTATCGTTTTAGATGTCTTTCTTAAACATTCTGTATTTTTTTTGCGTTGTATTAAATATTATGTTGGATGAATTGTTATTGGATTATTGTAAGTGGGTTTATTTTTTTGTTAGGCTGCAAGACCTTACGAAGATTTACAGCGTCAGAAATAAGTAGAAGGTAGCTATTTGAGTTTTGTCATATTAGTAAGCTATGTAGGTAATGTTGCCTAATTAGGTAGTCGACATTATTAGTTAGCTTTACTTTTCAAATAATGAAGGAAGTGTTTTTAAAATGCGTACCTGCCTGTTTTTTTAAGCAGCCCACAATCCAGTATCCCATAGTCAAGGAATTGTGCGACAACCAGTTCTAGAAGTTACCCTATTTAATTGTACTGATAAGTTAAAATGCATAATGTACAGACGCCAGCACATCAAGTTACCATCTGTCAAATTTCTTTAATGGATTTTCAACTTTATTGCTAAAGCATAAGGTTCAAAGTTGATTGGGAAAATTTGACAGTTTTGGGTAGCTTGATGTGCTGGCGTCTGTACCACATTATCGCGGCATACAATAAAGAAAAATTTGTCTAATCTTATATCTGTATCTAACAAAATTAATAATCTTGAAGTATAACATAAATGTAAAATTAAATTATCAGTTAGGTATACCTAAATGTACTTATGTAGGTACTTATAAAAACTTTTTTAAAGATTTTTATTGTTCTGAAAAGCAATAAAGGCTGATATACCTAAGGATTGGGAAATGACACAAAATCTTAAGCCTTGTGCTACGCCATTTTTTTGTGGGAAAATAAAACAAAATTGCAAGCTGTAAATACTTCGGAAAATTTGAAGTGAATACTTACTGAAGGAAGCACGGATTAAAATCGTATAAAAATAGGTATGGGCCACGGATATATGGTATGGGCTAATTACCAGATGTTATAAACAACTTAAAATCCAAAGGTTCCTTTATTTAGTTTGAAACGTTTGAATATATATTATGTATTTCACTAATTAGGAAAAAAAAACCTGGTAAAAAAACCTACCTGTAATTAAAAAAAAACGATGTGCGAAAGTGTACTTATAAAAATGCATATCATTTCCTGGATCCCACCTAAAATTACTAGATAGCCTACAATGCTGAAAGAAATAAGTAACAAACAATTTCGAATTAATTAAAAATCAATTATCAGTACGTTACCTACTCTATTCTTGTTCGAACATTCAATATATCTACCTTCACAATGTTATCTTTAATTAATGCATGTTGACAGCTAATAACATGTATTTCTTATTGTAGGTAGACCAAGTGAGTATATGTAGGTACCTATTAGGTATCTATAAAACTTACAATTACTAAAGAATGTTATATACTATGCAAAATAAGTATTTGCGTAATTTGTAAAACTATGCATTCAGTATTAAAAAAATGACAAAGCCGAAGGTAATTAAAACTTTATTCTCCTTAAAATAATACAAGATATAATCTTAAGCCGTAGACTCGACAGACATATTGACGTTAATAGAAAATAGTAAATATTAAACTAATAATTAATTACAACAATCCCAAAAAGGTGGCGACTTCGATCGCCTAGTTAGATAGGATTAAAAGCTATTAACATCTGTTTTATAGAGCACAGGAGTCTCACCTTTATACTCTATGTAATATTGTGTATATTGGTATGAATTTGTGAGCTTATATTATTTAATAAGATTGTCGAGCAAATACTTCACTACGTTGAAGTAACGAAACGTTAATATTTGACACCCGCATCAACTGATAGAAAAAGATCAAGCTGGATAGTAGAACAAGGTTCTGTATTCATTTTTAATACGCTCATGATGATTTTCATTATTAATGCCCTTTTAAGGTTAACCCTCCTTAAATCGCCTACAGTGATTTTTAACATGACCCGTGATATGATGGTTGAATATTCTACTTGCAAACAGCCTTAATCCTATAAATTCGACTAACGATAACTGAACAAGATACTAAAATAATTAAACATAAACGAAAAAGGATAAAAGGCCCAACAAAAAAAAAGTCCCGATTGTAAATAGATGACTCGGTGACAGATGAATGGCCGGACGGGTTGATAAACGAGTAATCCCATACGAGGTTCCGTTGTTACCTTTACGGGACTCCAAATAATATCAAGATGGCGCCTCTGTGAACAAATAAGATCTGATAATGTTTAGGAGCAGGTAAACTTGACCCTTGCGTTAAATTTCGGGTTTTATTCCTCACATATATTTAGAAAAAAATACCCTAATAAAAATTAAATTTTAAGTGCTCCGTATTTAGCGCGTTGGCAACAATTTACATGTGCTGGGCACGACTCCGATCTAAACTCCCAACGGACGATGGATTAAAAATATTTAATCTTTTTATCGTTGAGGGCGATCTGTGTGCCAGTCAGCTGTTCCATGCGTTTCCTCATTGCGATCTGGCGATAGGCATATCAGACAATGCCAAAGAATTTCTATTTTCGTTGTTTTTACTGACTAATCTGGTAACTTGCGAGTTCATGGCTACCGTTCTATTTTTAATATAAATCATAACAATATAAGCAAGCTAGAAACCATATAAGTTAACGAAACAGCGACAAGGTACTTATTGCTAATGTAGTTTGTAGTCAATACTTCTTATAGTATACAATAAGTCTTTTTTGTACCTATATATACCTAACCTAACCGTAACTGTATATTTATGAATAACACAAAATCTATTTATTTTCAGGCACATCGAAAATACGGTGTGACAGAAAGTTGAATGTCAAATTGTCAAGCAATCTACGATCTTTTTCGAACACACGCACATTTGTTAATTTGACTACATTTATTAGAATACTTATTTTCATATATCTACTGTATTTATTGATTAATCTACAGTTATATGAATTAAGCGGATTTGTTCTCAGGTAGAAAGCACTAAGGGCCTGTTTGTGTCGCTCGTCACGAGAACAGAAATGCACATGTGCAATCCCCACAACAATTTTCCGTCTAATTGACCGAGTGCAATTGAGCATTCAAGTTGATTCGATAGCAGTTAATAGTTAATAGCCTTCTGATACGGGTCCTTTGCTAGAAAATCAAACAAACTTGAAAGAAAATTGCATTGAGTAACCTGCCGTTTGTAAACACTTCAGCTTTTAAAACACGCACTGGTTTCTACTTTACTTTTTGTGATCCCTTTCTTTTAATTAAATCTGTGCTGTTTCATTTGCTTAAATCAAAATGTACTTGAGTAAGTCGTTTGAACCACGGGGTCTTTTATAAAAAAGAAAATGGAACTCATGTTCGATACTTATTTTGATTTGTAATACTACTGCTTTCTCCTATAATAGTAAACATTGAAAATTATGATGTTAGAAATGGTTTTTCTCTCAAAATATAGATTTTGCTTCACTGACCTACATAATTTTGAAGAAATCGTTTTAGATCCGAAAACGATTTTTCTACAAACCTAAGTCGCAGCCTCCTTTTCAATGCTTTACATGAAATTAAATTGAAAAAATGAAAATTTGTATTATTTTAATAACACTGCACACTTCTAGAATAACCCTTGTTGTGTTGTGTAGTGCTTGGACGGTTCAAGTTGACCTTTAAGATTTTGTTTTGTTGCTGGGCAGTGGGTGATTCTGTTTTCCTTTATTCAGTTTCTCCTTTGTATGTAAATTAGTTCTTTAATTTAAAACTTCATGGCACCAATTTATTTGGGTGAAAACAATTTGACTTTGGCCAATTAATTGTTAAAATAGATATTTAAAAAAACAATTTCACATACCTAATGAAATTTTAAGAATGAGTTAACTAGTTATAGGTTGATTCTACAGCTCCTTTTTTGCGTAAAAAAATTTAAAACATTTTGTTTTGATTTATTATGAGGAAGACCTAAAATGTCCCCATCTTTGCAATAATCAATCATTCAATAAAAGGTGTTAAAAAAAAGAAAACTTGAGAAACGTGTCTCGGGCAATTTACTAAAATGCGAGGCGTACCTACCGTGAAATAGGGTTCCTAAAAATCATTATTACAATGATTGTATGAAAAGATTAGTGTAGCTTCACTAACCTCAATTCAAGTTACTATTTAAGTAACGTTTGTTTTGTGTTTTCACAACGTTTATTTCTGTTAAATCTTCAAGTATTACCTCATATGTATCAGTTCCCTATTAGCTAGAAAAAGGCATTAAAAAAAAATAATGTGTTGTGTTGTGATTTCAAACCACGAAAGTAAATGATGAAGTGAGCATAACAACGCATGTGTTTGGGCCGACCGCCCAATTTATCAAATGTGAAAGAAAATTTATTGGCTGATGGCGCATTCTCATAAGTTCCACATTTGAGTACCGTGATCAATATTCTTACTTTATCAATATGTGTATATGGTATAATGACTAACTTATCAAACATTACGTTTACGAGTTTTGGAGAATCAATACTATCCTTAGTTTCCTCTGCATCCCCGTTCCATCAATTCCTTGGCAAGATACCCTGTTCGCGAAAAATTTAAAACGCCAATTTTTTTAACCAAAGTATCTCTAATTTCAGAGAAGAGAAAGAAAAAAAATTGCAACTACAGAGTATCTCAATCATGAAGATTAAATTAAACATGTTATTTTTTCACTTATAGATTTGACTTGTTATTTAAATTACTTATTAAATTCTCGTGACTGAACACATAACAAAAGGACATAACATTTTAATTTAATGACTAAGAATAATCTGCTAACTAAAGTCGGACTTTTAATTATCTGCAGTAAAATGTGTTACTTCAATGACTGAAATTTAGGCATTTTTGTTTTTTCGCGGCCATCAACCATATCTCGTTTTTCTAGTACAAAATAGTGTAAACAAACGAAACTTATCAGACATGTATATCTCTAAACAGTCCGAAATGAGTTATTAAGAAGTGTCATTTTGCTGCAGCTAATAGAAATCGGACTATAGGTATTCATAAAATGGAAGATAGAAATACATTGAAAGGTAAGTTAAAAAGTTTGCGCTAAAAAGCTTTGTCAAAGCGGTGCAATAAAGTTTTGACAAATTGTGAGTGATCGAATTCACTTTTGCAGGTGTGCGGTTGTTGAGAGCGTTTCAGACAGACGGCCGATAATAAGGACATCACGCGTTTTATCAATCATATGAATCTGAGAGATACGATACGGAAACAAATATAGGTAGCCATGTGAAAAATTTAATACAGTCGAATGTCAAGTATGAACGTTGGTTTTGTTTTACATTTAAAACTATAATTATAGTTTCAGTTTTATATGAGTAAAAAGTTTAAGTAGTCTGCCAGAACTAACTTGCCAGTAATTGGAACAAAAACTCTATCGAACCAAATATAGAACCCTGAGGCACCCCCAAACACAAAAGGGTTAAAAAAAAACTTGCTTTTCTATTTTAGTCGTTGTTGGTGAAAATCAAGGCTTGTCATAATGTTAGTAACCTAACATACCTACTCGTAGTATGCTATCTCTACATTTATTCGGGTTCGTGGTAAAGTTATCAAAGTATATTTTTAGTAGGTATACATTCGTACCTAGTTTGGCGTTATCAATAACTGTTTTGGTAAGCAATCTGATTAGTTTTTTTACGTATTGGAATAGGGACATTAGTGGTCTCACACCCAGTCTTCATAGCTCTCTAGGTAGGCACCGATTTAATCTTCATTAGGTACCCGAAATACAGTAATAGTGTTGTTGAAAAGGGAATTATAAACTTAAGTATTGTAGTAATGTTCAGACTTTTGAGACTTATATAGGTCAAACTTCGCCCTCTCCGCATGGCATTCTGTTGTATACCCGAAGAATGAAAAACACGAACAAATTAAGGTTACTTTACCTGCATTTAGTAGGTTTATTTTTGCCACTAACCCACGTCTTGGTAAAACAGACAGGCTGACTTCTAGGTGTTTGTTTTACCACCTGTATAATGTAATATGCAAGAAAATTCCCATTTAAGTAGTTTTCTTAATTAGCATTTTGTCCCATATAGCTACGCAAAATAGCTCTACACTTTTTTGCTTACGATGAATGCGGTATTGAATTATTTATGTGTAATTACTGCACACTTCATACAAGGAATATACAACATGAGCTACATATTTTTTACTATTTATACTTTAAATACAGATGGAACAAATTGCTAATTGTTTAAGACAGTCCTTGTATACATTCAGCTTTATATGCTGGTAATTAATCATGATACGGGTTATAAATTATGGTGTTTGAGTACAACAATGGGTTTTTATTCTTTCATTCCTAGACCTAGCTAGCTGAAAGAAGTTTTCAAAGGGACCGGTAACTTTCATTGGCCTGCAGTAGGGTAACGTTATTCATTCCCAAGATCGACCTAAATATACCTAAGTATCTATTATACATTCAAGTATAACTTTCTCGCTTTACATTTGGAATGACCTCGGTCACACAGTGCATTCATAAAACAGCATTAGTACATCTATCTTGTAGGGGTCACATGCGGGCCGCTTGTGGTGAAATCATAATCATTAATTCACCGGAATTTTGTGCGAACGCCAACGTCGTGCGTAAAGTGGATCCATTTATTTGGAAATCCGGTGGGAGGTCACTGCAAAAGTCCACAATAAAAGCCGGGTCCGGTAGCACAGTTTAATTGAGTCCTCCGACCTCATAATCCGCGCCTCTCGCCCCACCCGCTAAATGTTATTTATAAGCGGAACTCCAAACAGCCGCCGGCCGCCGCACCTACGCCGTGTATAAATTTTAGCCTATTGCACCCCATACTGGCCGCCAGCCACTGGCGTGTTTCAGCAACGCGTCATTACTTTTACTGTTTTTCTTCGCGCTCGCTCTAAGCTGGTAATTAATTTGCAGCGATTATTGCTATTGCCTTTACGCTTGTTATTAAACTTGTCGATAATTTAAGATGGAACACGAATCTCAAATTGCGGCGTCGCGGCCGATTGCCCTTTCGCATACGCTTAGATTGTGTTTTGTCGGGAATAATTACTCGACGCGTTTCCATTCGATTTGTTAGCAATGTATAGTGCGCACAACGAACACCCGCGTCTCCATATCCGTGTGAGTTGCTTACTTATATTTTATAAATACACACCTGTAATTTACCTGAAAATATGAATAGGTATATCCTGTTTTTCACTTGTTTTAATCCGCTGTTTTTTATATATTATCACGTTTTTAATAATATTTACTCTTTGGATAAATTTTTTGTATCTCTATATTGCCTTTATATTAATACAATAATAAAGTATGCTAGTAGCGTTGTGTGCTCACCGGTTTGAAGTTATTTCGTAAAGGTTAATTTGTGCAAAACTATTTTGTTCAGTAATTGCTGCCGGCTATAAAATATCTAATAACAGACCTGATGTTATTATTTATTTTTGTAACAAATTACCTAGGCCTTTTTATTATTTGGCTATTAATCGTAGTGTTATCGCAATTTCATCAGGTGGACGGGCAATTAAACGAAATACCTACCTAGCAGATGACATTTTTATCCGTTACTTTAAGTTGTAAAGTAACATTAACATACTTTTACGCTCTGTCGGCTTCGAACGTTGCAGAATTAATGCCCAATGGACGCCGATTGAACATGTGGCGAGTCCATTGCTCGCATGGCAAGAGCCATAAATGAAGTACCCGCCGAGTATTAACTACTGGGAATTTGGCCATCGGAATTATCGGCGCAATCCGCTTGACGATAATTGAATGGAAGCGCGTTAAATAACCATTAATTGTTGTCGCGAGCGCGATTGATATTTATCGCCGGTGCGATCTGTGGGCCCCAAGGTGCGGCCGGTGCATCTCTAATGGCGGCGCGCACACGTCCGCGCGTGTGTCACAGCCGACGCGTCATTTCGTCGTGTTCCGATAGCCACGCACGCCGCGAACCCGTTTTTCGTGACAACGTGCGTCACGCACACACCTCATTTCAATTTTACTACAAGAATCGAGCCGTTTTATCGCGCCCTAGTCATATCGTTGTTTTCGCGAACGCTCATATTCCAACTTACTTCGCTCGACATTCCGACGCCTAGTGTGACACTAGACATTAATACCCACATGACATATTGTATATTACAATGTAGACACATTATACGACGCTATACTCCGCACAGCGCACCGAGCTCTGGTACATAATAATATTATGTCAGTGCAGTGTAATGTACTCTCGACGACACATTATCGTGATGTAGAAAGGTATTCGTGCCTTAAAATAAAGGGGTATTTCAGTGCAACTATTACTTTTAGAGTTTGCCCGGCTTGTAGGTGTTCTATACTAGCAGAAATAAAACATGCATTTGTGGTTACCAACCTTATTTCGAAAAGAAAGTGAACTTTGTTCTCGACTGTACTTAGGTGGACGGACGCTCAGTGTGAGACAATTTTTCCGCCGCACACTGCAAAGCGCCACATAATATTTCCAAGGAATGGCGCTTGAAGATTTATGTTTATGATACGCATAATAGTGGCGTCAATTGAAAGCTGGCGGCGAAGGAGACGACCCCTTTTGTGTTCCGTCTCGATGCGTGGATGTTTTGTGATGTCTCCACCCATTACTGTGATATTTAAATAGCGCTTAGGGCCATTATGACTGACCATTCAGAAAAAAATATGTTTCGAAACGTTATGGTTATACGATGCTACTGCGTTTACGCTTTACGAGCGGGATTAGCTTAAGATATTACGGTTACATGTAAGCATATTTAATTATGATGTTCGAGGCGTACGAAGAGTAGGAAAGGAGCGACTGTTAAAAATGAGAAAATTTGTTATTTAATGGTTCGCCCTCGCCGAATGGTCAGGTGGAGTGAGCACGCATGGAGTACGCGCCCGCGCATCCCGTGAACGCCCCTCGCGCGCCCTCGCTCAAATTAAAATACGACTCCCGTTCGTCAAGCGTCTCAAAAGAAACAAGAGTGGCGTTTACAGCCCAATCATTATAATGATCGGTTATCGATTTGCTGTATGGCGTGTTTTTCTAAAGGACCAAAATTTAGTGCGTCCGATTACGCGCCGCTGCGCTGCCCGCCGGCTATTCCGTAATCTATTCCTACCGTCGTCACGATATCGTCGACTTATCTTCGTCGTTCACTCTTATAATTTTGGAAAATTCATATAATAACATCTGATAACAATCTAATTATTATAATGTCCTCTTTAACATATCCCGTTGGTCGGGGCGAAATTGGAACGAGAGACGGACCTTTGGGACGAGATAATGCCTTCGCTAATGTAATGGAAATTATGAGATCATCTTTATGCCTTTCAACTGTGCTTTTAAAATAAACACATTACTTCGAGTTTAGCGTCGCTCCGACGAGTTTATAGCGGGGCATTCCGTGTGAACCACGCTTTATATTCAAATGTACGGTCCGCACAGGTAGCTAATGATTTTCAATTAAAATATTTTGAAAATGATGTAGATGGCTTTTATTTGGTTATTAATGTCTATGAACAGACAGCCAATAGGTGGATTTTTCCAGATAATCTAAATTTACATTGAATAATTAAAATGTATTCGCTTTCATCTTTATTCAGAATTAAAATGAAATGTACACAGCTAACACAGCTGTAATAGCTTATATCTATTTAATAAACAAAAATAACAATACAATAACTAAAACTATATAATAACTAAAACTATCTAATGATTATCTAAATAGAGGCTGACTAATCAAATATTTATAAGTATTACCTAAAGTTAGCTACCTTGGTTTGTGCACAAAGTGGCTTAGTATTTTGCTCGTCAGACTATACCGTGGTTACTCAACCCCTACTTTATTTTTATAACAACACGGTCATCTCATTCGAAGCACTAGAAAGAGTATCCTTACTCTGATATCTAACACTATTTTGTTACGACAGCTCTAAAGATAGTTCTCCATTAGATTAGGTACAGTTTCTGGAAAATCTTTTGTCTTTTAACGTTACCCACTAAGTGCACTTGGTACCGCTGCTTTATTTTTTATTTGTTTTTATCAAAAAATTTAGTGACCTATTCACCGGTTTCCTAAGTTCTAAACGACATACCTACCTATTGTCGAAACCAATTCTGTTTGAATAAGGGCTGATTTTTCAAACGAGAAAATTCAAAAAAAAATTGAAAAATAAAATATAATAAAATTGACTTCTGACAGATTCTGTATGGAAGAACTGTGTAAAATTCAAAATTATTCCTCGGATAAAATTATCTGACGTTGAAAACATCAGCCTTAAAATAGGTTCTGTAGGTATTTCTTTTTTAACCCATTGCTGCATTGTGCTGGATTTTGTAAACAAAATTCTAGGTGGCGTTTACTCGGGACTGAATAGTAAATATTAAGGTTGAGATAAAGACATTAAAGGCTCCTACAAACAGGCGCGACACGCGATATAATCGCGCGCGACACGAAGACAGCGCTCGTTTCGCGACTTGCGGAGTCTTTGTGTCGCGTGTCGTGTCGCGCCTATTTGAAGGAGCCTTAAGGCGAAAGCGCCAGGGTAGCCCGCGAAATTATTTTTTCTTTTTACGTTTTTTGCAATTTGCTGGTCAGTATTAAGTTGTACTACGTTGATTAATATATGATTCGCGGCCGTAACAAATACGTATTTACAGAATTATAATCATTAAAGTCATCAACACAACTCTCTAAGACCAAGTAATCCCACAGAATGACTATTTCATGAAATCTTGACATTTTGGGATTATACTAAACTAACAAGTTGCATTACTGATTCTAATGATTATGATTCTGTAAATACATATTTGTTACGGCCTTGAATCATATTTTATCGACGTACAACTTAATACTGACCAGCATATTGCAAAAAACGTAAGAAAATTTGAATTTCGCGGGCTACCTTAGCGCTTCCCCCTTAACATTATAGCGACAGATTTTGAAGATCCTACTACAAACTTGAAAAACTTAGTTCTGAAGAAAATTTCAAGTTTCAACCTACGTACCTACTCGTAAGTAATATTTTTTTTTCAGGAACGAAGGTCTTCGTTCCTTCAGCAAAAAGAATAATTTCAGATACCTATAGGAAGTTCTGTCCGTCGTGCTCGAATAATCGTCTCTAGCCATTATCAATATGTATGAAGGCTGACAACGAATCGCTATGAAGGACAAGCGGTCGACACGGACACTGTCGAATCCGCCCTCGTCCGAATCTCATCAAATATTGACGGGAGACTGAAAGCTTCCCATCGGTTATATAGGTATACATCTACTAACGCATCTATGTACCTACCCACCGTCAACTCTAGTTCTGCGTACATGACGAGGCGCATACAAAATGAGACCACGCCTCAGTCCAATTATATTTGGGTATAAACATAATCAATGTATCCTGATCAGAGTGACCATTTCTATTTGGGATCAAGTATCCTGATCAGAGTGACCATTTCTATTTGGGATCAAGTGTTGCCAAAATAACCAACAATCTAAATGAAAGGGTCAATCAGCCTATGAATGCTTAAAATTTTGAACGGATTTTCCCTCGTTTGGTTTAATTTATTCGCCCAGATTGACAAATTATATTATGAGACTGTTTATTAGTTTGGGTAATGGACGAAATTACAAAGTTTGAAGTGAAGGAGGTTCATGCAGATAGCTTATAGCATTCAATGATGTACGTTTGTGGATCGACATTGCTGTCCTTTTAAGCATTGATCATCAGAACTAACTAAAAATGGCAAAAACAGACATAAATCAACGTAATTTATAAAAAGTAACCAAATGCAACAACTAGATATTAATTTTCTTTTGATGAAGTTTTATCCATGTTAATTAATTCAAAGCACTCAAAATTTTGAACGTCACTGGTTAATTAATACCTAAGCAGTGATTTAAGTACCTACCTAACCTAAGTATTTAAAAGAAAATTTAAAGGGAAAACCTTCCTTCAACGAATAAATTAATCCAATGCTTTTTGCGTGGATAGATTCAATAAAACTGGCAACGACGATAATCAATACGAAATTTAAATTTACATTAATAGACTAGAAGCGCTATAACTATTCTTTCTAGCGTTTCAAATGACGATAAAAGAAATTTGAACAATAAACTCACATTAATCCGGAAAATGAATAATTTTTCACAACATTAGCGTGCCTACGCATGTACCTACTCGATTCAATAATATAAAGTTAACCGCGCATTAAATTCTAATCACGAATTTCAATTGCTAGAATACCTAACCAGTTTTATTTTAATATGAGATATGAACCCTTAGAAATTCAATGCGGTGCCTATTAGGCTTAGGTATAAAAATTCTTAACGTATAATTCTGGAAATTTCCGACAGGCACGCGATGGCTGACGAGTTTGCTATGTGGGACTTTAGACTAGTTAGCCATGTCCTAGTCTTGTGAAGTTGTGATGCATGCAACCGTTGAGTCCCAACTCAAGACTTTCGTCCGTCCTAGAGCCAATGTATGTATATAAGTTGAGGTACCTACTTCAACCCATAACGGCAACAAGCCTATTAAAATTAATAAAATGTATGTTCCGATGACCTAGGTAGAATATTATTAAAATAATATAGCCAATCTGTAGGTATTACCTACTTACAATATGTAAGCTTGCAGAGATATCCTTTTTTTTAAATGTAGTAGGTATATCATTAGAAATTGGTTAGAAAATAGCCTGAAAGCGCTCATACAAACTAGACTAACTTAAACGAGACTTAACTTGATTTAATATAAAAACCATTTAATATATTATGGTCCGTGATTGCATTAATTGGCCGAGTGTGAATGGAATACAAACTCTCGCTATGTAAAATTAAATGAAGAGTCCAGAGCTTATTGATCCAAAATAAAAGAACAACAAATTATCAAAAATAATAATCATAACATTAAAAAGCAATGCCATTACGGTGTATCGTAAGAGCACTTCGCTTATAAAGCCCTTTAATTGTTTTTCAGTATGTAAGTAGTGTAAAGTGTATAGGTAAGATAACCGATGTCAAGCCGAGCCATATTAACAACTGGCTACGTTACTTTCACCCCCCTCTTGAAACCATCTGATATCGCCCACATAAAACATTAATCCGAAACCCTCTCTTTGCTCAACACTCTTCATTTGACAGATTGGACTAAATTACTGAAGCTTTTTTATTTAATTTAAGGGTAACAGCAATCGTAGGAGTATTTCTATTTGAAAGCTTATTTGTTCTGTCTCGCTGAGATCGCTCTCGTCCAAGTAGTTTTTATTGGAACTTTTGTTGACCGAAGCAGTCAAGCGTCGGCGGAGCTATGCCCCCTTTGTACACAGTGACATAATATTGCTTATATTTGATTTGATCAGCCCTCCGGACGGCACAGGAAGCCCCGTTATTGCTCTTACCCTCGCGTTTTTATTAGCTTATAAACGCTCGTTACTTTTCTTAACGAGTGTCTAATTTATTGCTCGATTTAATTAGTGGTCCTCGTCAAAATTCAATGAAAATGTTGCAAAAAAAGTGTACCTACTGAATATTGTTGTTAATCCCAGAATTAAGCTTATCTACGTAGTTAAAATTTTTGAACTTACAAGACGTGTGCCCGTGGGGATTGCCCATCTGCAAAAATGACGAACTTCCATACTAACTTCAGCCCTTATTTAACCTCTTTAGGGGAATTTATAAAAATTGTTCCTCAGTGCTCACTTTCGCTATAAAAGTAACTTTCGTGCAATTTTTCATACTTCTAGACCCAACGGTTTAGACTGGGTAGATGAATGAATTTAAGATTTTTAATAAATAGAATATAGGACTGACGTCTTCACTTTGACCTGCTGTTTACCAAAATCAATTAATATTTAAAACTAAAGTTTTAATTTTGTATAAATACGAATAATTAAACGTGTTCAACACAATGCCATTCAATTTTATTATTTACGTAAAATAAATTGAACATTTTCCGTGACTTACGTGCTAACAGAGAATATTTTTTCTAAGTGGCGGTAAAAGCACATGTAGGTACATCAAATAATCATAATATTTACGTTGTCAAAACATTTTCAAACACACTGACACATAAACACGTTCAATTACGCGCGACTATTTTCTATATCACACCAATAGGTATATGACTAATACCTTTGTAATTCATAGTACCTACTGACAGCCGTACAGTTATATACATATGTACGGTTTATTTAATGCTCATTATATATATATATGTACAAGTTAATATTGTCCATAGACAATCGGGGTAGGTACTGCGCGACGCGATTATCGAGCGGCGTGCGATTGATATCGAAATCACAATTTCATACCTAAATATCGTCGTTATCCATAATGACATAGTGTGTACGTGTGTTATCTTGGACTATTACTAATTACACGTATGCACGCAAGCAGTGATAGCGTTGTTTATACAAATATGGCGGCCCAATAAGCGGTTGGCTCTTTGTAATTGTAGCTCAGATTAATCGCGACGTGTTCGCCCCGACGACTGCATACTCTAATTTCACGTGTTCATAATATCCGGGGATACTTAATACTTTTATGACGTTTTCTTTCCGATACTTTGAAAACTCTTTTTTGGGAAAAACCTAGGCAGATGATTATGATGATATTTTTACTTGACGATGTCGTGAATTAAATATAAGTAATTATGACTTTTTATTAGGATTGTTAAAATTTCCTGTATCGTCATGATTATTATCAGCCATTGGACTGGCCAGTCATTCCATATCTTTATTTAAACAACCTTTAAAATGATAGTTAACAGTTTACACGCATGAGTCAAAGCTTTCAGCTTGCAACCTACTATTCCCATGTTAAACTGAAGGCCAACAAAGGTACAAGACATGTCTCTTTGAAGACTTCGCTCTGTTTAAAGAAAACAAGTTGGTGCACTCAAACGGAGCGTCATAGGTGAAGTGGGGTCCAGTGTGTGCACAGTATCTTATGCTATTATTTCTAAGTCAACTCGGCCCCAATGTTTAACCAAATCTGTTTACGTCCCCGTTCCCTTTAGTCTTTCACCGCCTAAACTACACTCATATTTATTAAATAAAGAAATTCATATTTGTTATATCAAGAAGGCTGAAGTGCCTTGTCTGAACCCACTCTTTCATCTCTATTCAATGGGCCTACGTCGTGTTTGCTCTTTATACGAGTAGATATAAGTATAGGTACACAGTGCTTACATTTTGCGTACGGGTCATTCGTTTATTGTTCCGATCGGTTGAAGTTCCAATTGAGCCATTAATGCTGGATGGTGACTGCTGTAGTAACAATCTGAAATTTTAAAATTTTGTTGTCTATTATCTGCATGGATAATATGACCTCAAATCCAATATAATGTACTGTCAAACCCACATCAGGGGTAAGTACTGGTAACACATGCACTACGAAATTCGCCCTTATTTACTGCTACGACATGAAAAGCCACTGCCAATGTAAAATTGTTGACACTGATGTGCGGTTGACTGTACCTAAAACGAAAACATTAATTTCAGTTCTTTACATTTCGATTGCTTTTTTAGTATAATAAATAGATTGGTGTGGTGGGTAAAATGTGTGAAAATAAGGGTCTGCACTGTATTTTTAGGTAATTTAAATGAAAACTCATAAATCAGTTGCAGGAAAATATTTCAATGATGTAGTTTTTTTTAATCTGCTAAGAATTAGAAAGAAGCAATAATTTCACCCTTCTAGTATGTAGATACCTACAATCACACATAATTATTGCTAAAGTAATAAGTAGCCAGAACGAGAATAGAGGAAGTGAACGAGACTCTTCTATTCATAAAATCAACACAAAATTACGATGATTTAAACAAGACGTTACGATTAACAAATTGTGCCGATCACGTCGTTACTTTGATCAACGGAGCGTTAACTCGACTCTTCATAATATGTTTACTAATTATTTCCACGAAGTAATTCGAGAGTATATCCAGTCGGACGGGACGATGGGCGCGTCACAGAGATGCTTAGATTAAGCGGATGCCCCTGATATTATCTTACCGCTCTGCCCTAGAAATGGAATTAATTTGCATTCGTTTAAAAATAAACGCACAAGAAAGCGCTCCACTTGTTAGGTGTGCTCTCAAATCGACCGAGTAACTATCTTTTAAACTGTTAATTAGCTTGTGGTTGTCGTTGAGTTTCACAAATCTAAAGGTCATTCTAATATTTATTTATTTGTCTTGAACAGATCACAAAATATAAGTCAACAAAGTCGTTTAGGTCCAGACACCTATAGAAAAGAGCTACTCTAACGAACCAATAAACCTACTAACTTATATTGTACATACCATCAAGCCGTTCGTTGGTTAATCACGCGTCAGTGACAAGTTTGTAACTAGTTTCAAATGACACAAAGTGTTGGCCGCCGAGCTGTAATGAAATCAAAATTAAAAATAATAAGTAGGTAATTAATTAATAAATAGTTAGGTACCTACCTAGACATCATGGTAACCGGGTTTAAGGAAATCTTTTCGCCAAGTGGCAAAACTCACAGAGATTTTTAGAGTACAGAGGCCAGCATATCAAGCTACTACAATCTGTCAAATTTCTTTAATAGATTTTCAACTTTATCGCTACAGCATAAGGTTCAAAGTTGATTGGGAAAATTTGACAGTTTCGGGTAGCTTGATGTGCTGGCGTCTGTACATAGCATCGTGGACAAAGTTGGGTACAAACTGGTTTTAGCTGTAACATATGAAACGGGGGAAAAATTCTAAAAATAGTCTAAATTTTGTAATTTTCATATTTTGCTGAAAGCAGACGTGTCATAGAAGAGAACTTACGCGAAGCAGCATTGTAGTAATAGGATATGTTGTTGCAGTTGCTCGTGGGCAGCAGCGGGGCGGGCACCGGCGGCGCGGCCACCTCGCCGGACGGCGGGTCGAGCTCGGCGCCCCCGCTGTCGCCGGGTGGCTCGGCCGTCGCCGGCGGCGCGCTGTCGCCCGGCGCCGGCAGCCACGCCAGCACCCCCGCCGCCTCCTGCTGCGACACGCCGCGCCCCATCATCACGGACCCTGTCTCCGGCCAGACCGTCTGCTCCTGCCAGTACGACGGCGCAAGACTTGCCCTCACATCATATCCACGCCTCTCCAGCGCCGCCGTCGGCGTCTATGGAACACCATACCCATCGACAGATCAAAACCCTTACCCCAGCATTGGTGTCGACAGCTCTGCGTTCTACTCACCGCTGGTATGTATTTTTACTCACTTTACCAAAACACCTAGAATGTCATCAACGACATGAAATTTAATACGACAGACGCAAATCATGACATTCTAGGATGTTTTTAGATGAACATAATTGAATCTCAAGTCATGTCACGCAGAACAAGTATTAAGATTCAATATTTAATGTTATTTAATCTAACGAACAAATTGCTGTCGATGTTTATCTTAGCTAATTGAGAAATATAAGGCGCTGTTCTTCGTGATAATACCGCTTGAAACGTCACAATCGGATATATCAGTAATTATGATACAGTTTATTTCATAGTCGCCATTAGCTGAGTCAAGCTGTTTACCTCCTAAAACAGAATGAACAGACTGCAAATTGGTACGAATAGGTCGTTTGCCGTTTGCCCGTATACGAAGCAAGGTTTATCGCTCTCGACTGCGATACAACGTGTTTGGCTTTTCTGGCGTGGCGTGCGAGCCACCGGCGAACCGGTCCGGGCGCGCTGGGCCAGAAAACCACCGACACCTCGCAGACCCCGCCGCCGCCGCTGCCCTGTCACGAAACATTAATATTTAAACTCAAAAATAAATTTAAAAAACGACCGCTATTATTATACCAATTACACTCTATCTCAGTACAGTTCATACTTTCACGTTGTTTGAAATGACACGAAGTTTCTCGTTCTGTATTCTCCTTCTGCCACTTCAAATTATGACAGTTGGCGAATGCGTCTTTCATAAATTGCAATAAGTATCCAATTTGTGGTCAGCCGAAGAATGGTTGGAACTGCTGCTCGGTTAACACCTTGTCTGAGCAAAAGGGACAAATGGGCGGTCGGTTTATGCGGCACCCATACCCTTATAAGGTACTATAGTCGCCAAAGAATCGAATATACCCGAGCTACCGCATGCTTGGAACAGGCTTAGCAGCTTAAAGCTTTCAGAATGATCACTATACGTAAAGCATTACTTTGTTTCCATTATTTTATTATTCCTTTTACTGCGTTAAGTTTTACCGATTCATCGATTTAAGCAATTCCCGTGAAACACATGTGAAATCCGCTAAGCCCAGAAAATCCTATTGAGCGAATCAGCCGTTTCTTTTTTTTCGTTTTTTCGAGAGGAAGTTTAAAGGGCTTAATCGTGAATCACTGAAACATTTATAAAGGAAGTTTTCACAAAAGATATGAGTGACGCGGCGCTTGGCAAGATTATGACATTATAATGTCTTTTGAGTATCTTTCGTCACGGCTATAATCAAACATGAGTGTTTTTGTAGAACATTTGAATCTTATAGCTATGTGAAATGTCGTAGATATCTTTAGTTTCTCATTTTTGGTAGAAATATGGTCGTAAATCGTGTTTAAAGGCTTAGTAAGATTATTTTTCTCCAATATCGAAACAATTAAGCGTTCTTTGTTAAGCCATAAAATTTTTTTAGCAAGTCTTCGGTAAGATGTTGTTTTGGACTTGCTTAGTTAAAATCAAATTACTCAACCAGTCGCATGCTCTTAAATTCAACTCCATAAATCTTGTTAGAAAGGGTCTTAGCTAAGCCTTAATCGTCAGCATAACATAGCGTTGAACAAAAATTTATTGAAATAACATTTTTAGTATTCTGATGCGAAACAAAAAAAAAGAGTTTGTTCAACTCATAATTACACTTTAATGTGGTAACTTTGTTGTTTGTTGGTAATTGTGGATGCATCCTAAACCGCCGGTAGTGAGATCTCTATCTGTCATTTATTTAACGAAGCTAGTACCTACGTAGGTAGGTACGCTCTGTGACCCTGCATGTTTAATAACAGGTGTTTAAATGTATGTATACTGTCATTGTGTGTCCCTGTTCATACCTAACTCACGACAAGCCCGGCCGGTTCCGTGCAAGCGACGATTTAGCGAACAATGACGACGCTCCACCGCAAATACACTTGTGTCTGTTTCTGGCTATGTAAGTCTTCACCTACCCACAGACCAAATACAGCCGTAAGGACATCTCTATAGGGTGTATTATCGTTTGGCCCTCTTTGAAACCGTTGCGGGGGAAAATATTCAACTGCCATTTTTGTACACGAGCAACTCCGGTGGCGGCGTCTGTTCGACTTGCGACTTACAATACGAGCAGCGCCATCTATTGTATGCGTTTGATAATCAATAAAAGGGGTTTGTTTGTGTAACCGCTTTTAATAACATCACGTTAATTCTTTATTATGATTTTTTATTTTCATGGTGAAAATGTTTCAGAATTAATAGTTACTTTTAGTGAGTTTTATAATATTTAGATTGCAGCACAAGAATATAGAATGCTTTCTAACAACAGTTACTACAGATTGCAACTAAACCTTCGATTTATTTTCAAATAAATTGCATAATTATTTATTTAAGTTCTTTCGAAGACATAGCTAAACAAAACAATAACAAAAAGTAAGTTTATATAGTCAAGGACTGACATAAACACCTACTGATCTGACTATTCGATTATTGCACTGTGCTAAATTAATCTAAAGCTGCATCCGGGCTTCGGGAATTAGTAAAATATAAAGTGTAGGTAATTGGGTTAGCTTCATTTTATTAATTTTTAGCAGTTCTTTCAAAAGCAAGTTAATATAAATGTTGTTTTATTACTAGATTATAAGTATCGGGCGCTACGCAATTAATTTTTATGTAGACACAATCAAACGAATAGTGTTTCTCCTTTGAAGATAAAAGCATAAATAAATACATCGTAAAACGTGATAAAAATGTTAATTAATATTTAAGAAACTGATGGCGAATCGTGAAGGCAAGCAATAAAATCTCTCGTCAGCCGTTCGAGAGCATCTGCAGCAGCATGTGTCCTGCTACATATACGTTTATCACTCGTTTATTGCAAACGGAAACCTCAGGCCAACCCTTCTACCATACAGCATTATAGCCCATTGATAGACATATGACACGACGTCCCAAATTAACGAGCGGAGAACGAACAAACCGCGTCATATCTCTCACATCAATAAGAACAGCATCAAACATTCACGCCATGTTCTTTGCTCATAATAACAGTTCAATCAAATTAAAATATCGATAAGAAATCAGAAGAAACGTAAAACGATGGAACGCGCCTTCGGCTTGCTCGGTTATAAAAACGTAACAAAACGCCAATTTAAATACATCACTAATCTTAAGTCAAAGAGAATAAGTTTAGAAAAAGAGACCAGAAATTCAATTAAAGGAGGGTATCGGAGCAGGATGCAAGATGCGCGGGAACCGGGTGGGACCGAGAGGGAAAAAATAAATAAAAGTCAAGAGAAATCAGGCGAATTGAGAATAGCCATTAAGGTGTTAATGAGGGTCTTATTAAGCCGTCTCCTCCCCGTGGGTGGTCTGCCTGTAGTGCTTGCTTTGTTCATTAATCACTGCAGATTAAATTTCGACTTAATTATCAAATGTGTATCACGAGCAACAATGGACGATGAAGTTTTGATAATGTCATCGTTTTTGTTCGTGAGTTAGCTTGTTTGTATCGATGTGCACATTGAGCCACATTTTGCACAAATCTTATAAAAGAGGCGCGAATTTATGGTTTATAGATTGAGCTGATAATTATGCTTGATGCTGAGATGATGCGACAAAATGGAAGGCGCGGCGCTGACTGTACAATTTAATCCAAAATAGGCTTGGTAGTGTCGTTAATTGTAAACGACACTACTGGTAGTGCGGCTGGTAGTGTCCTTGCCAAAACATGTAAAAATCTGCTTCAATCATCATGATCCTCCTCCTTCCATAAAGTGTATAACCGGCCTGTGGTCGTTTTCAGTCTAATCCGATCGATCTTTTTATCAACTTAGTGTATGGTAGTCCTCTGCTGGATACAGGACGATCTCAAGGTGCGCTTGAATAATTGATTATGTATGCCATACTCTACGCCGTCCATTACAACCAGAACACTGCTAGCTATAATATGTTTTTTACATTGTGAGAGCATTGCAAAAATATTACTAATATCTAGATATTGTAACAACCTCGCATATTTTAAGTCCTTCTCCTCAGTCTCCTCCAATTTAAATATGTGTTTTAGAATATCAAATTTATCAAATTCCACAAAAAAACTAAAGAAGATCACAATCTTATCAATATAAAGTTCCGAGTACTCTTATTTACAGACCTACAATGCAATATTGCATTAAGGGTCGTAAATCACTCGCCAAAAATAGGACTGATAAGTGACAGGTGACAACCGAAGGTATCCAATTTAACAATAGTTTAATGGTAATGGGCTTTGCCATAGAGGTTAACTATAATGGATATGTACCTTGTCTAATTTAATTTTGCTGTCAGTTCACGAGTAGCTACATAATAGCTAAAAGAGTTCTATAAATCACGAATCCTTCGAAGTAAAAGACATTTCGGTTTAATTATACCATGTTTTCTACTAGTGTGTTCTCAGAATTCTTGATGTCGGATTAATGTGACATGGAACAATAAAACGCGACTTAAAATGGCCACTTAATCTGAATGTGAGCGTTAATACTGAATGTTCATCGTTTGAATACCTAATTGAGTTTGCACATTGATCTGCATTAGAGGAAAACATTACTATCGAATCTCATGTACTTCTAAAGCATTTTGTAGGGGCTGAGTAGTGAGTCGAATCTTTTACATCACTCTTATGATGTGTAAGTGTGTCGTAATGTCAAAAAGTAATAGCCAACACACAATAAAACTGAATATTGGCAAAGTATTTAATTTAGTACGACGAAAGCGGCATGTTCTAGAACCAAAAAATAATTGTCACTTGTGACCCGCACTGGGCCCGCATGAAGGATTACGGCGTACCTCTTACTGAGAGAAGGCCTGTGTCCCAGCAGTGGGAACATTACAGGCTGACTGTATGTTATGTAAGTACTTAGTGGGAAGATTACCATTTTTCCTGTGCCTATAGTGTTTGTACAGTACCCGGCGATAAATATTGCACATCGACCTTTACCTTTTTTTGTATTTTATACAAAGAATAAAAATAATTATCAAAAGAAGCAAATCATAATTGTTTTAACAGCTCCTAATAGATACCGGACTGTTTGTATTTCGTGCGACAGAGATAACGCTCTACGAAGCCGAAATTAGCCGATCGTCTCTTTCCAAAGGTCGATGTGCAATATTTATCGCCGGGTACTGTATAAATCTTTGATTAACTTCTTTCGTATACTTTCTTGTTGTAAGTCATTCATTTACCTATGTCTAAACTTCCAAAAAAAACATGGACACCTCTGAAATCCACCTCATTTCGTTGAGGCGCAACATACAAAAAGTTTAGCTAGGGTACTCGTTACATTTAGATACCTATTAATTCCCAAATAGGTGAACAATTCTAAAGGTCTACCAGCTTGGCCGCGTATAGCCTTGTTAATCTATGCTCCTCTTCAATCCTTTCACCAAATAATATACAGGTAAGGTAAGTACCCAGTTAGGTACTTTAGGTATGTCATAAATATCTTAGTCGACGTCTATTACCACCATTACTCTTTCGCCAATTAATTAGTCACAAGCGACCTTGCTTCTGAGTAATGACCACACTTCATTTTATTTTCTTTTTAATTAGCTTCACCGGGAAAAGAGCACTCTGTCACAGCCCAAATAAAAGTACACCGTACAACATCGCAATAAGGCTTCAAATCACTCGATCTTCAACATCCAAACATATGTGATTATGTAAACATGTGTGCGTCAACTTGTACACAAGTAGGAGTATTCTGTAAATGGATAAGTTATCTTTAGATTGGGCGGTGAACTTAGATAGATAATAATATGTAACATAATGGCTGTTTTATTTTGATAGAAGAGCGGCATACGTTCATTTTTATCGCAAATTGAACGTTCTTGTTTATTAACTATTACTCTTATTAGTTGTAAGGAAAACAACGCAGAATACAAACACTGAAAATACCAAC
Source organism: Luperina nickerlii (assembly GCA_963855955.1). Lineage (NCBI taxonomy): Eukaryota > Metazoa > Arthropoda > Insecta > Lepidoptera > Noctuidae > Luperina > Luperina nickerlii. The sequence goes on from OY979662.1 coordinate 10,851,807, forward strand.
ACTGAAAGAAATAAGCCGTAAATAAAAATGAAAAAACAGTGATCTGAACTGTTTTAAACAGTTCCATATGAGCCTAACGTTCAAAACAGTATTTTTTACTAATCCGAAAACGGTTAAAGGCTTCTTCAAACAGGCGCGACACGACACGCGACACAAAGGCACCGCAAGTCGCGCAACGAGCGGTGCCTTTGTGTCGCGCGCGATTATATCGCGTGTCGCGCCTGTTTGTAGCCTTTAACCGTTTTCGGATTAGTAAAAAATACTGTTTTGAACGTTAGGCTCATAATATGGAACTGATTAAAGCCTTAAAGCTTGAGGCAAAATGTTTATTAATTTGGAGATATCGTTCATACTATTGAAATTTACTTACATTGGAGTAATGGTGGTTTTCCTTATTTTTTGTTGTTTTTTTTAGTACATAGTATGTTCAATCATTAACAGTTACTATTTTGTCTTTTAGTGTTTTACAAACATATTTTCTTCTTACTGTATAAAGTCAGTAAGTCATAATGAAATCGCTTTAATGTGCTGTAGTAAGAAATTATTATAAGTGAAACAATGCATTTATCCGATAGTTCACTAAGTGCTTATTTTAAATTTTAAAGAAGTCAAACATTGTGCTATCTGCCAGCCAAAACTAAGATACTAGGTCATCGCTGATTAACTTAAATCCAACAAACTACATTTGAAATAAATATTTTTCCAACTCGCGATTCAAAAGCCTGATTGCTAAGTTTTATTACCGCGATGGTAGGATAGAAGTAGTTTGCAACAAATTAATAAAGAAAAAAAACTTAATTGAGAACTGTACAACTTAGTTGGATTGAGGTTGCTCTAGAAAAGGATGTCGTAAAGGATTTGGGAGAGGCCTTTGCTCAGGTGGGACAGTCTAGACTAATATATATAAAAACTAGCTGATCCAGCAAACGTTGTTTTGCCATATATATAGATTATTTCTAGGATTATTTTTAGTTCGATAAAAAATAGATAGTAGCCGATTCTCAGACCTACCCGATATGCACACAAAATTTCATAAGAATCAGTCAAGCCGTTTCGGAGGAGTATGTATCTAACATTGTGACACGAGAATTTTATATATAAGTATATAAAAAACTAGCTGACCCAGCAAACGTTGTTTTGCCATATATATAGATTATTTCTAGGATTATTTTTTAGTTCGATAAAAAAATAGATAGTAGCCGATTCTCAGACCTACCCGATATGCACACAAAATTTCATAAGAATCAGTCAAGCCGTTTCGGAGGAGTATGGTATATATCTAACATTGTGACACGAGAATTTTAAATATAAGTATATAAAAAACTAGCTGACCCAGCAAACGTTGTTTTGCCATATATATAGATTATTTCTAGGATTATTTTATAGTTCGATAAAAAAATAGATAGTAGCCGATTCTCAGACCTACCCGATATGCACACAAAATTTCATAAGAATCAGTCAAGCCGTTTCGGAGGAGTATGGTATCTAACATTGTGACACGAGAATTTTATATATAAGTATATAAAAAACTAGCTGACCCAGCAAACGTTGTTTTGCCATATATATAGATTATTTCTAGGATTATTTTTAGTTCGAGAAAAAAAATAGATAGTATGCGATTCTCAGACCTACTCGATATGCACACAAAATTTCATAAGAATCGGTCAAGCTGTTTCGGAGGAGTATGGTATCTAACATTGTGACACGAGAATTTTATATATAAGATACTAGAAAAATCGCTACAGTAAATCTCCTTACATATTTTACTGTTAGCAGAATCATCCTATTATGTTTTCACTGCTGGGTCACAGGCCTCCCCTCTGTGGGAGGGAGTGGGCCGTAATCCATCACGCAGGCCCAATGCGGGTTGGTAGATGTCACATGTCTTCGAATTTTGGTTTTAGGACATACCGGTTTTCCTCACGATATTTTTCTTCACCGTTTTGACGTGAATACGTCTTTAAAATTGCTTCCATAGGGGGGGGGGCTAGTAAAAAAAATAATAATAATAACATAATCGGGGCATACAGTTTGCTGTAGCAGCTTCATATCTGGTATCTCCATCCTAAATTCAATTACACCATTGGAAAGCTAAAGGATCAAAGAATTCATTACGCCAAGTGAGGACTTTGACGCATCGCGCGCGGTGGAAGGGGAAGCGCCGCCATTTTGAGGTCATTTTGCTGCGTAATTGCGTATCGAGAATTCGAGATTTCCACTTAGTATAACTTTTGACTCTGAATAGCTAAGACGTTCGTTTAGGTTTCAATCTTCAGCTCTCGTCAAAATCTATCGATTTTATACAAAACATTGTGTAAAATAGTGACAGTGAATATAATTTGTTAAAATAAATAAAAAATAATATCCAAAATATATAATGTCGGCCTATACGCGTCAAAATGCTAAATCGAAATACAGAAATCGTATACGGTTGGAAAGGGCTTTTTAAGAGCAATCGAATGGTACCAAAATACCATATGACTGAGTCCAGCAGTGCCGGGGGTGTAAAAGTATGAATGCGACCCAGCGGATCAACGACGGTACCAGTACATCTGCAGCTGGGGCGGTTGAAACTATGCAAGTGAATGATGAAATCACTTCTATATCGACACTGGATCAATCCCGTTACGTAAACGTATTCACGTACAATACACGGCCATGACACAGCCCTACACCCCATTTTTTGCCACCACTGCTCTCACTGCGCCACCACTGCTCTCACTGCGCCACCACTGCTCTCACTGCGCCCCCACTGGTCTCACTGCGCCACCACTGCTCTCACTGCGCCACCACTGCTCTCACTGCGCCCCCACTGGTCTGATTGCGCCCCCACTGCTCTCACTGTGCCACCACTGCTCTCACTGCGCCCCCACTGCTCTCACTGCGCCCCCACTGCTCTCACTGCGCCCCCACTGCTCTCGTCAAGTTTACCATTAGTACCTATTTAAATGTCCACTTCAGGTGTCAAAGGAGTTCGTCACACGAAAGGCTTTTTATTAACATTTCTTTTAAAAGGATAGTTTGATCTTAAAAAATAAAGTTTAAATTAACATATCGTGTTACGTACCGTTTAAAAGAGCTTACTTTAAGAATTCAAAAACTACGTTTCTCTTAATATGTAGGTATTTGGTTTAGCGGCTTATATATGACCGTCCCATCCCCATTATGTCCTAGGACTAACGTATAACGCTAAATTCTGGTTTATTTATGTCCTTATATTGATCCATATTTTACAGAAAAAATGTATAGCAGTTAACGTCACACATAAATGGCGAGCAGAATAATAATAAAAACAAAAATAGTTGCTTAGGTACCTGCTTACGTCTAGGCCTTTTGACATTATGTAGTAATAATTATTTTTATCAAATAAAAGTTTGTTACTTATAATATGAAACATAATTATAGTGCAGATAATCAGATTAACACTATGACATTTAGATGTAAGTTTAGTAGCTGGCTCAGGATATTGGTTTCGCAAAATACATTACCTAATTACGGTTGGCCAGAGCGACCATTCCCAGGAGTGAGTACAGTTTCTTTCGGAACCTTATTTGTATGCGCCCGAGTCGCTCTTCACCGATTTCTTTCCTAAATTAAATTTTTGTTGAATTCTAAACAAAACGAACAACTAACTTATTCCTCTTTGGTCCAGTGGTCGCAAACGCTACTGCTGAGCATGAGGTCCTGGGTTCCATTCCTGGGTCGGAAAAGTGTTGTTGGGTTTTTCCATCTGGAATTTCTCAGTAGCAGCCCGAAGCCTGGATTTGTGCCCTGTTCATAGCAATAGACTCGCCCCCTGTTACCTGGGACTTAACTGGCGAAATGTGAATATACATTGGAATACTATACATTGGAATACAAGTGTGAAGGAGATGCTATTATTATATAAACAAAGGTATAAACAAAAGGTGTGTGTGTATGTTGGGTAGTGCTTGTCTAAAGGTATGAATGAGCATGCATTGGTGAAATAGACAGTCACTCAGACACTTCGTAGGTAGGACCGTCGAGCCAGTCACTAACAACGATCCTGCATTGCTGTCGTGCAAATATAGCAAGCATATTGGTACATTGAGTTTATTATAAACCCGGGAACCGAGTATCCAAGAATGTCGTTGAGCAAGAGCAGTTCTGTGTCTCTCCGTGATACACACTCTCGTTCTATTGCGCTTGCCTTCTCGCAGCCGCCGTAGGAATAGTGGCCTGTGTGCGCAATGCTATTTGGAGCACAAAGTGGTATCGGCCGCGACTTGCAATTTGTAGGTTCGAACCCCGACAGACGCTTTATTTTGTGTAAATTATTTCATCACGATTGCACTCAAAATGGTGAAGGAAAACATCATGAGGAAACTGACACGTCCTAGAACCAAAAATTCGAAGACATCTACGAGTAACATCTACCAAACCGCACATGGCCAGCGTGGCGGATTACGGCCACTTCCCTCTCACTGAGAGGAGACCTTGTCCCAGCTGTGGGGGACTTAAAGTGGGGTTAAAGGCTGGTTATGCTATGTTAAAATATAACTGTATTCTTTGGGCAAAAGGAGATAGTTAATGATTTCTTTCACAATAAAGTTAAAGGTTCGCCGTTTGAATACTCATTTTATTATGGGGCATGTTACTATTGCAAGGAAACTGGGCTTAATCAATAACAATATAACTAGTAATACTTATAGTGTTTACCAGTCATTCTGCTTGCAATATGCACCAAAGGTACTACAAAAAATTGTCAGTCATATTGAGTGGCCGTAGACTCATAAATTATCTACAAAAACAGTTAGTGTCACCATTATTAACTGCAGCAACATGTTCTACGAGCAAAATAGAAATTTTAAAATGTTCTTCACCTGTAAGTATCCACAACATATTCATGCAGGCGCGATAAGTAACGTATGTAATTTTTTGTATTCATAATGACAACGTGTCTGTATAAGTGTTACAGTACATAATATTAACCGCCATTGCTTTAATGATGCAATAGAGAGCCGGCAAAACGTGGGTGGGCTTATCAATAGGTACATCGGCGATTTGACATAAATGCGTTATACTTAGATTACCTATGTGACAACCGATAAAATGTTGTAAAGCGCCGCCTAGCAGTGATTGACACCGCGCATATTTACACTGCGATATCCTGACGTAGATACACCTTCTGTATCAGCCGCCTTATCTAACAGACACATAAGCGCTTTAACGATACCGTACAAACGAAAGATGGTCGTAACACCGTCTAAAAATATATAATATTCGATAACTGTGACGGGCCGGGCCGTGGCTATTAGTCCGTTCAAAATAATTCACAAACAATGACCGTTAACCACCCCGCAACCCTCGTCTCACCTCAAACGCGTTAATTGCTCTGCAAATATACTCATCTTCGCACTAAGCGTTTACTTGCCGACTTTAATGACTGGTCAAACAGAGCGAGAGCGCGGTCGCGCGGTCAGCCGCGTTGCGGCTCTACCGCTAATAAATCTTCGGATTTTCCCCGATTTCCCGGCGCCCCGCGGTGGCCGGCGCCCTACGACCACTCTCGTGCCACTCTTATAAATTACCTACACGCTTTCGCTATAAATCACACAATGGTCGGGCTAAATGCATTTACTATTGTTTGAATACACCTCGAACACCACTATCGTGACCGATGTCCGGCTGTCCGTGTGTGTTGATGCATATTTCATTCGGGGATCATTTTCGGTTTGCGTACCTACATGTAGCAGACGTTAGTCAGCAATCTTGGACGGCACAGGAAATTTGTAACATCCCTTTGTTAGGTCCGGAACTGAAGGATATTATGACCGTTCCGTGTGAAGGCGCCCGCGATTAATCTTAAGCGAAAAGTTTGGCCGGTCGCTTGACCTAAGGAAACAGTCTAATGCGCGATAATTGAAAGTTATACGAGGAATCGACGAGGGTTGAGATTAGCTTGAAAATAAACAATTATATTGTATGTGCCGTTTACTAAGCGATCTGTGACCACTTAACAATATAAAGGTGCTTATTTCGACCGTTATCTCGGCCGGAAGTAAAAAAAACGTGATCCAAGCGTAATTTTTGTCCGCGCCGCTTGCCTCGCCCAACGCGCTAAGCATTAGTCGAATAAAAAACAAGGTGTCGATTAAACTTCAGATAGCTTTTAACTACGTTATTATTTAATTTAAAGTTTGTTTTAGGATTCCGTGGTTTCGTGTTTTTAAAGTCATTTGCATAATAAGAAAGTATAAAGAAGCAAATTATACATGGCGTTTAAGTAAAATATAGATCTAACAACAATATGTTAATTCGCTTTGATCATTTGAAGAAAACCTAATTGCTATTTTTATGTTTACATTTGTTTAAACAAGCTAATTTTCCTTTGAATTGCTATGCACCATGCAAGATCTACAAATTCACAATATTCATGTCACTCTATACGTAATACTATAATCTCGTAATTCAATATATTTGATATTTCACATCTTTTGTAATAGTTTTGCACATAAAAAATAACAATAACATTGAAAAGACAAAATTTTACGCCATTTATAATATTATGACACGATAGTGTATCCTACTTTGATCGATTTAGGACCACCGAAGAAGGGGGGCACTAATTCAAAACGGAATAAATGATACGTCACCGACAACAATGGCTCAATGAAGACATCTCGCCGTGCAAGCGAAGCTCTACGATAGGTACATTGTATGTTTAGCGGAAAATAATCGCAGAGAAGCGCTTTACAGTTGGTAAATTTGGAGTGAGTTTTTTGCGAGTTATTGTAGCGATTCGGACAGATGTCACGGGCAGGGAATCCGCGACAACAAAAGCGCCCCGGGGGCGCATTGTCCTCTCCTCCCCGACCTCCCCGAGTCAACCATTAACGCTGACACCTCTAACATTTATTCCTGTATCAAAATAATACATATAATTTATTCAATTTATTTATAGCTATATTCAGTGTATAATAGTTATTGCTCTAAATGGTTTTTAATGTCCTTATTTTATAAAGTAATTTATACGTACAGTCGGGCTTTTACAGCTGCGTTGCACCCTTCAATGACGGCTATTAGCAAGACATCAGATAAATACGATAAACTCGGGGCCCCGGAAACTCTTATGAACCGACGTAGTCCATGTTTCATTGTAATTTAATGCTCACTCAGTTATCATTGAATTAGATGTTTGGAGTTTTAATTTAGGTTGTCGCTCGACTTGCTTGTTTTTTGCATGTAACTCATTAGGAAGTGTAAACTAATATTCAAAAGCTTTTCTGTAACGAATCTTTAATGGATTGTAAGCAAACATAACTTTGCTGTTGTGTTTGCGGTTTAAACAAGACCCGTAAATGGAGACAGTTTTAGAGGAGTTAGAAGTTGAGGCAAACAAGGATTAAGAGTGAGGTGTCCCGGAGGTGGCGGAGTGTGCGGTGGACCACGGCGGCCGCGGTGCTCCAGCGTGCCCGAATCAATCACGGAGGCTCAATAATTGATCGCCCTCGGCGGCACCGCGCCAGTCTCCCCCGACCTAATTACCTCTCTCGCCCTCCACACGCGCACGGCTCATTAAGAACCGTCTGTTGTTTGTTCTCCTAATTAAAGTGGAGCTTTATCGGTCTCGGGGCCCCGTCTAATTGATATCATTGCGAGCGTTTACGATCATTGAATTACGCTGGCCGCGATCGGTTACCGTCGGGTTCGGCAGTTAAACGTGACCGCACATTGTCTGTGTCTGAGCTCCAATTGACTTGTTTAATCCCGGTTTATTGTTTATTTATTTATGGGTACGCTTTTCAAGCGCCGCTGCTCCAGTCTTTAACAGACTACACTATCCACGGTGGTATCATCATCTGCATCATCATCTGCCTAGCCTTTTCCCAACTATGTGGGGGTCGGTTTATGCACGGAGGTATAAGTAAAAGATTAATAAAAGTCAAAACTGCCTCATTAAAAGATTAAATAAAAACATTTACTGGCCCGACCCGTAAGCCTTATTAATAAGCTTGCGAACCTCCACCAGCGAGGTTTTAATAACGGCGTACAACTCAATTCTAAATTACGAGCCTTCGGTCAATTTTCAATAATAAAGTGTTGTAAAAATAAATGTTTCTGATTAAGAATACAATATCATGCATAATAAAATAATATTAACTCGATACCAAAAGAAATAACTTTCAGTTCTCGAAGTGGAAAATAACCAATTTCGTTTAAATCACAATCTAGCAATTCTTTGATACCCGTGAAATTGCCGTAACGGAATAAATGTTAAATAAAACGTAAAATAAAATTATTGTGCCTCCACAAACAAATAATTGGAACGGGAACGTACCTAAAACGCCCGCGCCCGTCGCCGCTCGTTTTATGGCTTATTTGGGGGAAAGCTTTATTGAAGTTAGCCACGTTGTCTGCGCGCCTTACAAATACAGCCCTTGACTCGATCGGCCACGACTCACAGTGGAATAGCACGCACCGTTGCGTCACTGCCGTGCGCCATGAAATGACTTTTTCGTTTGTATTCGCTCTTTATCCACTTAGAGTCATTCTTTTTTCCACTTGCTACAATTCACTTTTAGATTCTGCTAGTAGTGTTTCCTACCGGTATTATTTTATAGCATGAATAATTTTCTTTCTTTTTTGTAGTTACGGTCGAAAGACTTGGTGTATTAAACCATCGATGATATATTGAAATGCCGATTCTTAAGCCAACATCACATTTTGTTTAGACGCACGTACACTTAGAGTGGTGCAAGACGTATTATAATACACTTTATGATGCAGAAAATGTTATCGCCGTACACGATACCAAAGTAAAATCATGCCTTTAACTGGCGCACAGTAGCCAGAAAGCTGAGTCGCGGTATGATGGAGTGTCGTCGATTTGGCAAGGCGGCGGGTCGGCGCGGCGCCTCGGGCGGTGCCGGGGCGCGCGCTAGCTCAATAAGCGGCTCCAACCACCGATGGGGTACGAATTTATGAACCGTCAAATAACTTATCACCAGTTTAATGCAATGAAATAAACGAGCCTTATTTATGAACCGCACAGATCAGTCGAACGTGAACTTTGTCTTTTTTGTTTCTAGGGTCGCGGCCGTAGTTGGCTCTTATTTATGGATCTAGCGGCGCGTGTGAATAACGTTAATAGTGGGGCCGGCCCCTTTTCGCTACTGTTTATATTTATTTGGGGTTGGTGTAATGAGTCTATCTGGCGCGCTGACTCGCGGAGTCTGTGGAGAATTGATTAAAATGTTGTTAGACCCAGTCTTACGGAAAAGGGGGATGAATTGGTGCGGATAAGATTTTTCGAGAGTTAATAAATGAGTTTTATCACCCCAGTAAAAATAAACACGTTAGAGATTTACAAACTGAAACTTGTTGGTACAATAGGTACTTAGGATTTGTATCGAGACATGATTGTTAGATTTTTGCAATAAAAATAGCAGCTGCAGTTCAATCATTTAACTGACATGTCGGGCACATCAGCCTAGAAAGTGTAACAAAATAATTTACAGTAGATATTTAAAATACAGCACACGTTTCACTTTGGAACACGTTTAAGCCATATCTAATTACAACTAACCTGAAAAGAGCATACTGCTTTAATTAAAGATAGTACAAATAGATAGCAATTTCTGTCATACATTAATAAAAAATGGCGAGCTCACAATCCCTTATACACAGTTTCCTTGTCAACCACAAACAAAAAAGTTCATAAATCCCTAACATGAAGTCGGATATGCATAGTAATAATAGTATAATCATTAATGTTCGGGCAGGCACGTGCGTTCTCGAGTTTGCCACTAATGTCGGGGGCGAGACAATCATCACTCATAGTTAGCGAGCCCCCGACCTCAGAGGGAACCACGCTGCCCTGTCACCGCCAGGAAAAGAAGCCATTTTTATCACAGTCCCACAAAAGAGTTGCGGTCGCGAATTTGTCACTGGCTTATTTGCTGGGGAACGTCGAAAAAGTGTAATGTTTACTTATACAATGATAGATATTAATGATACAGTAATCATTTACAGTTGCTCTCCGGCTCTCTGACTCTCCCTAGTAGCTTTGACGCTCTAATATTATTGTATGTACTCGTACCAATGTATGGCCCGCGCGCCTTTCCTGGGATTAGCACAGAAACAATAAAGCATAAGTACACGGTATAATGTTATAACATTTCACCATAAAACTAAGTAGCTAAAGCAGTGGTTCCTAACCTTTTCAATATTGTTACCCCTGGACCTATTAGGAAAACTGATTTTACCCCGACCTTCAAATGTTATCAATAAACAATGAATTACATAAAAATAGTTACTGTGATGTGGTATTGTTTTGCATTCACAAATTTTTTATATGTTAGGTTTAGTTTCGCTTATAGCGCATCTTAAGTCGTGTTCCACGTTGAGACGGTTTCTGGCCTTTGTTTTCAGTGTAACCAAAGTTGTAAAACCACTCTCACATCTACATATAGGTGATGGCAAAGGGTATTAGCATTTTTGAAGCTCTGTTAGCTTTAATAGGATAAAACAAATATAGCGAGGCGACCCCGATGACAGCTTGAAAGAGATGCCACGTGCAGTTCTTACTGCGCGGTGATCTATAATTTTTTGTTTTTAGCTAGGTATTTTATTAGATTAGGTCTTAATTATTAGGTTCTATGTTACCCCCACGGAATAGCTGATTTACCCCCGCGGGGGTAATTACCCCCAGGGTTATATCCAATGCAATAGTAAGTTGCTGAAACCTGAGGGACAATTCTCCTAATTTTAAGAGCGTTCATTGTCTAATCTCAGTTAAATCTATCAAAAAAAACCCTTTAATTTCCCTACATTTTTGACAAGTTTTTGACATTGATTGTCGCTGAAAAGAGATTGTGAACGTTTTAAATTACGGCAATTAGCCTTAAGAAAACTAATCATTTTCAAAATTATAATGTTTTAAGATTTTTATGGTTTGACATTTATTTATGTAAACAATAAATATTTTGAAAACTAAGATGTCAAATAAAATAAAAAGTAATTTAAAAAAAATTAAATTGACTTCATATAGAAATTAGGTAACTCAAAATTATGAGTTAACTTTAATTTCGGAATTCGGTGTCTTGGGATCTGTATTTTAGTTTTTGCTACCTACTTCCCAAATTAAAGTTATTTCATAATTTTGAGTTACCTAATTTCTTTTTGAAGTCGATTTAATTTTAATAAATCGCTTTTTTATTTCGAAATTTTTAGTTTTAAGTAAAATCTGGAATGTTAGTTTGTAATAAGTACGTAATAGTTTTGTTGTAAATGTTGCACTAGAATTTGACCAAGGTTTTGAGATGTTTTCCCTTTGACACTACACCCGTAGCTCGTATCAATAAGCCAGGCCATCACACTTACACGTATTAGTCCATATCTTGAAAATTACTGAATCTATTTTGATGAAACTTGCACTGTTCTTTAAGATGAGGTACATATAAGCCAATAAAAAAATGGTCACGATCAGATTAATTGTTGCGGAGAAATGCGTGGTCAAACATACATACATACATACATCTATAAAATTTTGTATATTTGTTTGGAAGCCCTAATAGATTGTCATATGTGAATATAATGCAGTTCCAATAATATTACATACTTACATACGTGTCGAATTGACAACCCCCTTTTTTTGAACTCTGTAAAAAATAACAGCATCTCTCTAATGAATGTGTAGAGGTATGAGGAACAGAGTGTATAGTTCATTCATACTCTATAGAAAAGGCAGGATCCTCTGACCAGACGGGTGTTGTGACTGGCAGGTAACTGCCCCGATGATTCATGTCGGGCCCTTGTTTCTATGTTAGTTGCGCGGTAAACTCTGCTTGCGAGATGCAGGATTTTTGCGTTACGTCAGTATGACGCGTTGTTCGCATGTGGCGTTGTAGATACCGCTACAAATATTTTACCAAATCACACTATAATTACTATGATAGCCTATTATGACTGCAGATTACGATCTTGACCGCTATCAGACAATGCAGGTAGATAACAAAATAAAAACGAAACTTACTTATCTTTAGATTAAAATTCTCCGAAATTCATTGGGTAAACGAATTTATCACAATGTCTTCCTATCAAACGGAGATTGATAAACGATTGAACGTGTATTGCCAATTATAATTATCGAGTTCAATTAAGGTATCAGCGTTGATCTTGTACCGAAACCAATGTTCAATGCAACATACAATTATAATAATATGTCCGAATTATAAAACACATTAAGTAGATATAAAACAAGAAATAGGATAATGCTCTGAGGGGCTTGTGGCTAAGTAGTAACTAACACACGGGTCGATCGATCAGGTTAAGCTACACTTGCCGCGGTTGGTCCGTGGATGGGTGACCATTTTTACATACCAAAACCCCTCCGTGTCTCAGAAAGGCTATAACGGGTTGGTTCCGGCTGTCATTCGAGGATCTTTGACAGTCGTTACGGGTCGTCAGGAGGCCGAAAGTCTGATAACCAGTCTTACCAAGGGGTATCGTATTACCCAGTAACTGGGTTGTGGAGTTCAGATAGGCAGTCGCTTCATGTAAAATACTGGTATTCAGCTGCATCCCGCTAGACTGGAAGCCGACCCCAACATAGTCGGGAAAAGGCTAGGCAGATGATGCTCTGGGAACGATTAAATAATCACAATAACACTTCTAAAGAAAAGAGTTCTCTAAGATACGTTTATAACAGGCTCTCAATACTGACGATGATACAAGAAATACACGCCAAATGATCTTCGACCACGTTCACCATTACTACCTGCACTGCCCCCGTGTCGGAATCACTTCTCTGGCGTGCACCACTGCCATCAGCATCAGCACCAGAATTCCAAGCATTGTTACGGGCATTTCCTCATTTTAACTTTTCCACAGCAGCGCTGCTCGTTTCTGTAACCGTTTTGCTAGATAAACGTAGTGCTGCTTGCTTTCCAGCGCACTCTGCTGCTACACTGTGTCGCTTCTTCCAATGTGAGCTTCGTTTTAGCTAGCAGTCGCTCCCTGACATGATTATCTTTTAGCCCCTTGATCAATAGCGTCAAAATGCGGCTGCTTTTCAAAGAACCAAGCTCACAATATTTACTGTTGGCGTTGAGTTGGCCCAAATGTTTTTCAAATTTGTTTTCATTTTTAAAAGTTTCAAAGAACCTATAGCTTTGATTTAAAAAGAAATAAAGAACGCTTATTGGCTAAGTAATAATAGCCGCACGGGTGGATTTGCTTGTGTAGGTCAGTCCGTGGATGAGTGCCTATCCTTTACATATCCATCCAAACATCCAAATTCAATACATCTCTTTGTCTCGACACGATCCGAGTGTGACGTTAACGAGAAACGTGACATCCAACATGCAATAAGGATTTGTAAGTCAGTACTGTCGTGTTGAACATAAATCGAATGACGTCACCAATGACAATAATTACTAATGCAAACAGGTAACTAAGCCGAACAATTTGTCTGCGCAATGAACAAACGAGCTGTTTACTTAGTACAACTATTTAGCTCAGCTCTTGAACAATAATTATGCTATTATCTCATTACCATTCTAATAAGGTATGGTACGAGGCAGTTGCTTTTTTATCATTTTTTTTTCTCTGTAATTGCTTGTGTTACTTTTTATTGCCTATGTTACAGACGCGTACATCATTTGGCTTATCTACGTATACTTTATACATTTTTAGTTTTTATTGCTAACAGTTAATTTTATGACCAACACTTTATTTAATAGACTTATGTTACATTATAATGACTTCATGAAAACTAAGAGAATTTCATCTTTTCATCAATTAATATAGGTACGTTTATCAGAAATGAAATTATCCGGAAAAGAACCGGAGTGTAAGCAAACTTATTTGGCCGTGAGCTGGCCATATTTGTGGAAGGATCGATGGCTGTTCGAGCTTGAGCGTCGCGTAGGGCACCGTATTTTCCAAAAAAAAAAAAAAATATTTAGCATTTATTTAATACCTACACCAAAAAGTTTTCTTAGTAATTTCGTATTTCGCAATAAGGCCAACATGTGATTTGAAGTCAAAATCCATTTTGGTAGTGATTGAAACGTAATCCGTAAACACTTTCCACTAGGCAACAATAAATTGACGCGCAACATGTTGCACAACAAGTTGCCAAACATGTTGAAAGTCAGCGCGGAACTTTTGTTGAACAACGTTGTCTGCCTATGCTTTAAACAAACAATAAGCAGCGCGTCATGTTGCGCGCCAGCTGGCAACGTCGCGCGCTGTTGTGCAGCGTTGCCGTACATGTTGAGCGACACGTGTCGCGCGCCAAATGTTGCCTAGTGGAAACGCGGCTTAATACTGCGTCGGCTTATAATGCGTAGCGCCAACGCTGCGTAGGCACAGCGTAGGCGATGCTACGCGGGGCCTACGCGGTTGGTACGCTACGCTAACGCTCGAACAATGCTTACACAGGATATTGACAAGAGCTCATATTAGATAGCTTAGTTTATGCGTTTATAAGTAATTAACGCAAATGTATATATTTGATACATTATTTTAATAGGTTATTTGTAGGCATTAGTAGTTCGTCATTCGTTAGCGTCGCACCGGATGTCGCGTTTTGTCCGTACTTGCAAAAACGTGTCTAAAATGTTTAGAATTATGGTTTACTCTCACGAAATAGTCACTTCCATTTGACCGAGAACTTTACCATAAGTCCTTCATAGCTATTCATACATACGAGTACATGAGCGAGTGTTCGTAGTAATTTCGTATTTCGCAACATATCCGGCACAAGCAATTTCAACAAACAAATCGATATCCATTTTGTTTATGTATCAGAACGATGTAGCTTTCACGATGTAGTTCGCGCCGATGTCTGTCCAACGTTAGCTCAGCGCGCGGCGTATGCGTAGCGCCTACGGCGTAACGGCGTAGACGATGCTACGCGGCCTCTACGCGGATGCTACGCGGATGCTACGCTATGCAAACGTCTGAATAACGCTAACGCTATATAAATATTCTAAATAGCCAACTTCGTTTCTACGACTTTAAGTGAAGTATGCTACCTTATCCATCATTTATTAGCAAAAGTTGTACAAAATTAAGCACTCTAATAAACCACGATTTTAAAGCTTCAGGCTAAATCTAGGCGGAAACTACATTATAAGTGCATGATATTGCACGTTACTTAACATGTAGTGTAAGTGTGTGTGTAAGAATGTAGGTATAACAGATGTAAAAGCATTCTCACCCTACGGTAGTAGATAAAATACCATTTGTCATCAGGCCCCTGTCACGGCGACGTAGTGACGAACACTCTGAAACTGCCTCCTTGGCTTCGTAATCTGCGCTCTAGAGTCCGCCGTTTGCGGTTAACAATAAAATGGACTTAACTGTTACGTACCGTTTTAGGCTTTATTATGTTTTCTACACGAGTGGAAAATTTCCACCGAAATATTGATCTGGAATTTTTAATGTTAGTTTAGTGACTTAATACCTAATTTCAACTTTGACAGCAGATGTGTTAAACTCAGGATTTCCACATACAAATAAAGACCCTTCATAAACAGGGTAAAAATGGCTTGTAGTTAGATGAATCCTAAAATCCATAGGTATACCTTTTCTAAGCAAAACAGTAACATCTTAGTGTTGTCGCAAAATGAAAACAAATTACGAAACACGACACACACTTTTCTTACTTAAGGCGGGGACAAATCCGTGGCTGGCGTGAATATGTTGACATGTCTAAAATGGCAATTTGTCAGGACGGCCATTTTAAAGGTTTGACCTCTTCTGGTAAATCGGTAAATTAGTTTACCGTATGTGTTTTAGTTGTTTTAAGGGTTATTTTGTACCATCTTTTAGATGATTACAATAAATAAACGAAATACCCCATAGTTTGCATAATAATAGACTTGTCAAGTCGTTCACCAACGAGTTATCAACTTATTCACCGAGTTGTCAACTTATGCACCAGCAGTTATCAACTTATTCACCTTCTAAGTGGGGAATATTAGTATGTAAACAATGTTATTAATGACAAACAGTGAGGACCAATCAAACCACTGATGACGAATATAAATATATTTGTTGATTCGTTGAAGGACTTACTCAAATCAAGCAAAGTTTTTCTAACTGAACAAATATTAAATTGAAAACCACGAACCTATCAGTTTCCTAGTGTAAAAGCAATAAATAAAAATATAAATAACTAGTAAATTGTTTTATTGCGCCAAACAACGGAAAAATGCTTAATAAAGAAAGAAAAGAATATGAGAATAAAATAAAGAAGGAATAACGTAATAATAATTATTTAAAGTTGACAGACCTGATAAACTTTAAAATATATTCGTTATTATTACGTACACAGACATATTTTATTGGACCTCAAAAACCTCGTCATCTGGGTTGTCCTCGTCCAAATCTGGATCATAAGATGCAGAAACATCACCGACAGTTTTTATTTTAATATTAGGTCCTTAAATATGAAATTAGCCTTTTCAGATCAGAGTGGAGATATTTCAGATCAAAGTGGTCAGTACGAGACCACTTTGATCTGAAATATCTCCTCTTTGGTTAAGAATTCCAAATTCAAATTTATACATTCATTTAACTGGTACATTTGAGTTTTGAGCGGGGTAAGTGATAAAACTGTATTAATCCACTTGAAGCAAATCGGGAAAATAAAAAACTTGAACGATGGGTACCTCATGAATTGAGTGAATCGAACTTGCAAACACGCGTCGACTGCTGTGTTACTTTGCTCAAACGACACAATAATGAAGGGATTTTAAATCGAATCATTCATTACCTTTGATGAAAAGTGGATACGATACGATAATCGGAAGCCCTCGTCGCAATGGCTGAACCCTGGAGAACCAGCCAAATCCTGCCCTAAACGAAAATTGACTCAGAAAAAGTTACTTGTGAGTGTTTGGTGGACTAGCGCCGGTGTCGTTCACTACAGCTTTCTAAAATTTAGCCAAACGATTACGGCAGATATCTATTGTCAGCAACTGCAAACCATGAAGGAGTACTAGCTGCTAAACAACCGAGATTGGTCAATCGCTCTAGGCCACTGCTGCTTCACGACAACGCAAGACCACACACTGCACAACAAACAACCACTAAGTTAGATGAGCTACAATTGGAATGTCTGCGACATCCACCGTACTCCCCGGAGCTTGCTCCAACAGATTACCATTTTTTCCGGAATTTGGACAACTTCTTACAAAATTCAACTCCGATGCGGCAGTCCAAACCGCCTTCAAAGAGTTCATTGATTCTCGCCCCCATGGTTTTTTAGTAAAGGGATCAATGAACTACCTATGAGATGGCAAAAGTGCATAAATAACAACGGTGCATACTTTGATTAATTAAATATATTTTACAAAAAAAAAATTGACTTTATACTCCTCCCGTACAAAACGCCATGGCGTTTTGTACGGGAGGAGTATAAAGTCAATTTTTTAAAAATAAAGTCAATTTTTCTCAAATTGGCGCGCCAATTTCATATGTAAGGACCTAATATAAAATTCCTTGAAGGAATCGTCAATGAGGTCAATCATGTCCATCAAATCCTTTTTTTTTCTCTGCGCTAATTGGCAAAGCTTCCTTAGAGATTTGGCTCAACTTATCAATGGTGATTTTCCTCTTTTCCTAAAATGGAGGTTTGCGATCCAGGTTTTTCTTAAAATAAATTTTTCCGACGCTGTTTTTGTCATATTGCAGCCATTTAATAGGTTGCCAGAGAAATTTGTCTCCTGAATCATTCAGTTTCTTGACAGTAAAGGGTCCTTTCTTGGATTTTAGTTCGGCAAAATCCAAAAAATCATTTACCGTCATCACCACGACCTTGAATGGTTTCTGAACTTTGCAAGTCCTCACCAACTGCACCAGAATGCGCTAGCTAGGGACGTGCCTGTGCCACGATATTCCCTTTACTTTTTACGGAAGCATCTCGACAACTCGATTATTTTTTTTAATACAATTTAGGTCTATATGTTGGCAACTAAACATTCATTTAATGTCAGTTTTTTGTAACCGACACTAGTGATAACTATACATAGTACATTTAGGGTTCAGAGCTTAGCTGACCGCAACTGGACATCTCAATATATCACAACTTAAACAGAAATATTTCGGTTGGCTATAACTTGACATCTCAATTTGTCAATTAAAAGAGAAAAATTTAAAAAAAAAAAAAAAAAAATAATTTTTTTTTTTATTTGTATATATATTATAAGTATATATTATAGTAAATAGTATGTATGTGTATATAACTTATTTATGTATTTGTGTAACTAGTTTTAATAGTTTTTTTTTTTATCATTGTTCCTCTCATTCAAAGCACCTGCCATCCAATCTCTTCACCACCCTTGGTTGACTGGTAGAGAATGCCTAAGGCATTAAGTCCGCCTTTGTACCTTTTTGTGCGAAAAGTTTAAATAAATAAATAAATAAATAAAAATTTTAAGTGTATAAGTTAAGATGTCAAATAACAAATAATATTTTGGTTACTGGGGATAAGTTGATATAACAAAATATCAATATTTGTTCACAAAAACATGTGAATCGTTAATTTAACATGTTGTGTTATCAAGTAAAACACGTAAAAATGCGAGATGTCAACATAATACAATAGTCGATTGCTCCAAAAGTTATGTATATTATGAGCTGTCAATTTTTTTCATATAAATTCCTAATGCATAGAACGTATTAAGCCAATAAAAAAAAAAACATACAAGTCGAGTTGTCAATGTATTCACGCCAGCCACGGAAATAAGCTTGCTCTTTTTATTCAGTTATTGCGTCACAACCATACGTATCATAATGCTTTTCATTTTATTATCAGAGGAGCGGGCTAGGGTGAGACAAGGGACGAGATCCCGAGGCGCGATCGAATCGTTCACACTTTTAATTTAGTTGCTCCTAATGTATGCGAATAACTGAGTAAGGAGGGTAGCATCCCCGCTCGCTACCTCACTGTTAAACAACTATCACGCGTAGGGTGCGTTAGGCTTTAATAGTTTTCCCCTCAGGTTCCATACATTATGCAAATACGCCAGTGATATGTCAGCCAGTACACTTGGGACTTTTATTGTTGTTCGTGAGTTTATTCCCTTTTATTAAGTTAAGTTTAATTAAATTCAAGCCGACGTATTTGTTAGGCCGATTGACTGAAAGGTATTAAGCGCCGAGATTTATCCGCTTACATGTGGGCTTAGCGATGCGGAGTGCTAGCGTTAATGGCTAACGGATTTGAAATAATTGGATAACGATAGTGCTTCTAAACGCACAGCGTGTGAGTGTTGCCGTTTGACTGATTGTTTAGTTTTGCTACTGTTAGGTCTGGATAGGTTTTGTTCTATGTTGCTCTCAAAAGTTGTCACCCCTAATTTACTCTTTTCGTCATATTCACTCGACTTACATAACAATAGGTATTTTATGATAAAAGAAACCAAAGAACTGTATTTTTTTTTCTTTATTCACATTTCGTTTTACTAGAAGAAACTTTGTGTTAATCAATTTGATAAAATACCAGGTATCTATGTAATTTTATTCATGTGTTTCAGTTGAAACCCTACTAGTTAATTAACAATGTGTCGACTGAAATAAACTGTATCTAGAGACGTACCTACAACGTGATCATTTGGCCAGAGGCAAGTTTGTTTATTGTGTCGTGCGGTATTTCAGAGCAACCCTTACGCGCTCAAGGAGGGCGGCGGCGAGATGTCTGCGTGGACGTCGGCCGGCCTTCAACCCTCCGGCGGC
The DNA here is from genome assembly GCA_963855955.1 of Luperina nickerlii. Classification (NCBI taxonomy): domain Eukaryota; kingdom Metazoa; phylum Arthropoda; class Insecta; order Lepidoptera; family Noctuidae; genus Luperina; species Luperina nickerlii. Next base: position 10,871,520 of record OY979662.1, read on the forward strand.
TACTACCCCTACGACCCCACACTCGCAGCCTACGGGTAAGTCCCCAGGGTCCAAGAGACCCCACAGGTCCACAGCGCCCGCGCCACTTTAGATAAAGCCCGCGCCGCGCCGCACTCGGATTAACATAATACCTCCCTATCGAGACTTATCTCTCTAATAGATTGCAATGCGAAAGGCTCATGTTTGTATTTGGCGACTCGTTTTGACTTTAATAAATTCTGTTATGTTGTGCATATGTACCCCTAACATGTTTTAGTGTTTATTGGATTCGGACGCGTTTTACTGAGTGATCGTTTTAAACAATGCCCCTTCTGAATACATTAACATACTTGAAACAAAATTATAACATTGTCTCTACAATGTTCCCCGTGTCAGCTTTCTCGTTAAGTTGATGTGTTTATAAGGTTTGTTAGATTAGTTTGTCCCCAATTATATTTGCTCGAGAAATCGTCATAAAATATTCGTCATTACGATCTGTCATTGTGTTCACCTGGTTATTGGACCGATTTGTGTGTACAACGGTCGTTGGTTTCATATTACTCATTTGACGTTTGTCAAATCACATGTCATAATAACTTGTAGACATTTTATACGTGATCGTTAAAAGCCAGTAACTGTAGCCCCACATAAGATTTACTAAGATTGGTTATTTAACCAATCTATATTCATAGATAATGCGCTTCCTATGCCGTGTTTAACAGTTCATACAATTAGTATTATACGGGTTCCTTTAATATATGTGCTAAACATATCCATTAAATAGTTAAAACATATGTTGTTTGAGGAATATAGGAATGTGGATAACAGTCAAGTGTTCTCTCTCTCTCTCTGTACACGTGCTTAGTTATTATAAATTAAAATTAGATACCCATTTAACAAACGACATTACGAGATACGGTGTTCGACATATTTTCTAATGTAGCATTGTATTAGAGTTGACGATTCGCTCGGCATCCTTTGGCATTATTAATACACACACATATCACAGAATGGAAACATGCAACTCTTAAACGTAACGAGTTGTAAATAATGCTATTTTAACATAAAAAAATTCAAGTGCACCGATGAAGGCATACACACACGTAGTAGTGCGCTAGGCAGTGCGTGTCGGCCGCAAGGGACAAATGACCGAGTAACCACTCCCGGTTGTTCGCCGTCCCGTTTCGACACGTACATACCAACGCCTCTGACAGAGACGGATGACGCCACATCCATTCGCACTAGTGCTTGATTAATTCACAGTTTTTCTTTGAAACGCGATCGCACGAAGCGTTGCGTTGACGTTTTCGGCAAACTTATCAACCCGTCAGACTTGTCGACGAGCAAGGGTGGCCTCTTGTTCAATCTTATTTATATCGGATCGTCTACACAAACTTGTCGTCTATAAATCGGCAACGGTCGTCATAAGAGTGTCATAACAATGTATTATGCAGACGCATCAATTAAATATACGTTTCACGGCACACTTGAAATTTATCCGTCCATGAATCACATTGAAACTGCCTGAAAATAAAAACAAATCATGATACATCAAAGCGGAGTTATGCTGACAATTCGGCTGCGCTCGACTTAATATATAGCAGGCGGTGCGTTATAATCTAAAAATAATTAGAGGCGACATTAGTTTTTATGCGTAAAAAAGACGCGACGTTACGGTATCGTGGCGGGACGAGCACGGAAATACACCGTGATATATAGCGCCCTCGATGTTCCAACACAATTGTTCACTACTCCGGCGCACGCATAGGATGATCACTTTACATTTCTCTTATCATTATACTTTAGAATAATTACAACCTCTAAAGGTGTTCAAATAAAACATTTACGCAATACATTGTTGTCGCAAGCTCTATTTGCAAGTGTAATTACAGACAGTTGCCAACGAAATTGTTGTGTATTCATTTCAAAAGAAAAACTTCATAAGAGGCTCATAAAACGTTCCGGGGGTCGCAATAAGTTAGCCGGACCGAATAAATAGCCTCACAAAAAAACAACTACGGTGAAAAGCGTACATAAGCAACAAAACTTGGCCGCGAGTGTAGGCGCTCTCGAGTTAAGTACCGTTGGCGTATTATTTGGAACAGCCTGTAATCTGCCACGCCCGCCGCGCGCCGAAATGAAAAATTACTCAGCTATTTTTAACAAAAGTCTCGAGCACAGAAAACGTACAAAAATTAGAGAAAAGAGACGAGGGAGCACTTGTACCGCACCATTGAGATCAAAATGCGCAGGAAATTACCGCGCCCCGAGCACGGAGCTCTGAGGGAATTATTTGTGTGCCAACGATTTGGGTTGTTACTTTTTAAATAACCCAAGTAAGGGCGCTTGTTAACGAGACACCGAGCTCAAGCGACATTTGTGAGCGTTTAGCACACGCTTAGATTTACGAACTCTGTCATTATTGTCTATTCCTTCTCCAAATCAGATCATCTAAGTTATATACCTACAGGCCTATGTCCAGCAGTGGACGTCTTTCGGCTAAAATGATGGAAGTTATACCTATAGCTACAGTAGGTACCTACTTATGATGACACGACATTCTAAGGCATTACTTACCTACTCAAAAAGCGCCAAAACAGACTTGCACGGTAAAATATTAAGTAAGCAGATACTATGGAAACAATAACATCCAAAACAAATTATTGGCCACTAGTCAACCATTACCAGTAGGCCATTTAGTCAACTTTAACTATAAATGACTGACACGGCAAGTATTAAAGAATAAGATAAAATGTTGTTTAAATAAATGTATATTTATAAAGTCAAACTAGAAGAAGAAACAACCCATAGCAACGTAACACAAATTAGGAATATAATGATATAAAGCAACTGGATGCGCTCTATACTAGAAGTGCTTCCTTATCAGCAAGTACCTGACTGGTCTAGAACATTAAAAAATAATTTTCTTGTAATGTCTGCAGCTGCAATTTATAAGAATTTCTCATTACGCCGGCCGGTGTTAAGCTAGAATTATTAATTATTTTGTCGCTGTCAAAACCTACAAAAACCGTAAGTTATCGGAAGACAATTACCGGTGCGCGTATTGATCATAATTAATACGTCATACAGCGCGTTCCAATCAGGTGTAAGTTAATAATAAATGTATCAGATAATTGTGTAGGTAGGTGCGGGGCTCGACAGGAGGAAACCAGCGTAATTAACTAATTACAACAGAATTACAATATGATTGACACTTGCACATCCTTTCTGAAATACGCTCATTATGCACACAACGCTGAAGACTTAACAGCTTATACTAAGTATGTAGGTATTAGGTATGTTTATCTTAGAGACTAAATTTTGAGCACGGCTTCGCTCACGTGAAGTTCTGAAATCATCCCTCGGAAAGAAACTACCGTGATAAAAAGTATCCTGTGACCTAACCCTGAGCACCCTAATTGCGTAGCACAACCTGTCACAATCTGAATCATTTTGAAGGATATTACATAATTATATACTAATTCATTGCTTCATATCTTCGAAAAATATGTCTGTTCAACAAGGTGAATAACGGCTCCTGCAAACAGGCGCGACGCGCGACGCGAATCGCGCGCGACTCAAAGGCACCGCTCGTCGCGCGACTTGCGGTGCCTTTGTGTCGCGTGTCGCGTCGCGCCTGTGTGTACGAGCCTTAAAGCAATGCATATTGTTGAATTGTCAAAATGAAACCCCACTACTACTGATAGTGTGTTACGCAATTACCCCACAGGTCTATCCGTGTGCCAAATTCCAGTTGTTAACACGTGAAAGCGTAGCAGTCAGACGGTGCAGTTATTTTCGCAATTATAATATGTATTAGTATGGTTTGTTAACGACCTTTATTTTTAGTAGGGGAAAAGGATCAATTTCTATGGTCGTAAGTAAATGCTCTCTTTCCCACCTGGCTACCTGTCGTAAAAACTTATTATTCGTAATTTTCAGCAACCCAACTATGACGTATGTCTTGTTGATGTTTGAGTCTAGGTCACTTTAATAAAGAAAAATTCTATTCTATTCTCTAATGAATTTGTAATATATTATTTAAGCACAGTAGCTGGTAGTATTTAGTAGATGTTTTAATAATTCGTGCTCACTTCTAGAATTATAGGAATTATTATTTTCTTTCGGTGTGAGCCGTGCTGGTTCAAGACCAAAGAGGCATTTCTCGTAACTTTAAGAACGTTTCCAGACTGATCTCGGTCACAATCTGTCATATGTACCTCTAATTTCCCTACATTTTCGACAAGTTTTTGACATTGGTTGTCGCTGATATAAGATTGCGATTTTGAACGTTTTTAATTACGGTAATTGGCCTTCTGGTCTGTCAAACAAACCCTTGGCACCCTAGCCAATCAAATCTAATGAGTAATTAGTATGACTATAGCCTTTGTAAGTATTATCGTGCGATATGATCGATCAATTTAAACTTGTATCGTACCATCTACATGATCTACATTGTATTATTAATTATATAAGTATTATTTACATTTTTTATTTGTTATATATGTGTAGAACGAATTCGTACTACTTTCGCTGAAAATAACATTGTTAACATAATTATGAGGAACAGAGATTATAGATACCTAGATACCGAAACAAGTAAATATGAATCGGAGTTATGTGGAATTGTGGCCTATTATAGGTACCTATATCGCACATGTTTTTTACCTTCAAAAAATTCACATATTTTTCATTGCATTTCAGTATTATCAGTATCTTTGTATGAGTGTATATCAGTTTCTATCTACAGTATCTACCACCTTTAGATTAGTAAACTCATTAGAGAAACTATAGGTAATTGATGGCAAGTTAGAAAAAACGAATTTGAAGTAAAACATGAAATGTAAAGGATGTCCCAAACCGACGAGGCCGGGGGCAACTGTGTAGCACCTATTTAAGATTAGCAAAAGACAGAGAACCACTACCATTCCCATCTTAATCTTTCACGGTAAAAGTAAACACGGTGTAAGATTTGTAAGGTCGGCAAAAAAGTTCGGTAACTCTGTTTATTATACAAAAACTGACTTAAGATTGTAAATTAATTATGAAATCAAATTATTTGCTTTTAATAAACTTTTGTTAATAATAATAGACATATAATACTAAACACTTCAGTAAGTGTTAACCGATTTTTCTTGCTGACTGTACCTACTCATGTCGCCAATTTTACATTCAACAAACACAAAATTTTACAGGCATCCATTAAACTCTACAAGTTCAGCTATAAAACGTATAGAAATAATTAGCCATGCTTTCAGAGGTTTAAGAGGTCCTCTTAACAGAAACATTACGAAAAAAATAGGACTCGGGTAGCTCACTGCTTCAAGCAAGTAAGCTTTTCAAAGAGAAGAATAAAGAAGATGAGAAATTCATTAATGATAAAATTAACAATACATATTTCACTCAGAAGTTAGTTACATTTGACACTTTATTCATAAATATCAATTCAATTAATCGTAAACAAAATTGTCTTATCTTGTCCAGAAACCGAATAGAGATATTCTGGTTTAACTTGTTTAAAAGTTCAAGATTTTATATAAAATCTATAAAACCTTTGTAATCTATAAATCTGTACTTGATGTGATGAATCTCTAAAGACTAATACAGCAAGCTGCGAACAGTTCTTAAAATCCCTACGTAGAAGTACCTACTCGACGCGCACTTGAGTTGCGTTTCCTAATTCTAATACGAGCTAAACCTCCCTCAAAGCGGGGGGTTTACTTATGTACATTCGTTTTCGTATATAGCTGTACGGTTTACGGGGGAGGGCACGTAGAGGCCGCAATTCCCCCAAGCGGGTAGATCGTAAACCTTCGATACCGCGAATTGAATACTCGGCAAGCGCAAATATGTAGCAGCGGTAGTAAGCACCCGCCCAACACTGCGCCGCTCTTCACCGGCACTCGGGGTGACCTAACGTACTCTACGCGTACCGTTTATTTCAAAATGTTTACAACGCCCAACATGTTATTTGTAATTACACAGTTTTGCACGAAAATATTCATTTATCTGGGGTTTAAAGTTATATAACTATCTACGACATATACTTATATGTGGACAACATACCGTATAAAACTTAAAATCTTTTCAAACTCAAATTCATTATTATTATAGTGATTGATGCTTTTCCATTGCAAGTAATCTATTAAAGTACCTAAATAATATTTAAATCAAACCCAGGAAATGTCACAAAGAATTAATCCAAACATTTGTTCGGCGCACAAATATGGAACATTATTCAAAGCTCGCCGTAGGTTTTATGCTTTCGTCCCCAAATTAACAAAGATACAAAGTATTTCCGCCCACGAAAGTATTAACATTCTCGGAGCCGAGTGCATGTGTTCTCACAGGGCGGGCGCGCCGAGTAAGTGGACTGTCTAAATTAATTAACAAAGCTTAAAGGATTCAACCCTCGCAGCAGCTTCAGAGCTATAAACCAAACCATGCGAGACCGAATCAATAAAACGTAAAGCAATAAAGCGCTGTTTTTCCTAACCGGCGCTGTCGTCACTAACCACTGTAGATTTCTGAAGAGCTTATTCGTGTTCAAACTAATGCGGTTTGGTTTCCAAGGCTTTGTATAGATGCACGTTTGACACGCGTATTAATATGGCGCGACGCGTGTTTCATATGGGAATACATACGTACCGATACGGCGTGTAGGTACTTTACGGCAGCATGAATTTTCACAAAAAAAATTTATTAGAATTTCAAAGTATGGGTCGCTCCTTCGGTGTTTTTACAATAAAACCACCGGCTCGGTCGGCGCGTGAGGCCGGTGTCGCCGGCCGGCGGTCGTTCGGCGACTAGCAATACCGGTGATGTCCGGTGAGCAAGATGGCGTCGCGATCGATTGGTGGTGAGTACGCCCACGCTACCCACGCCTGCGCTGCACCGCCCTGCAATTGCAACCGCGATGCAACGGTCCGCCCTCTACTTTGACAACGACTATCGTACAAGAAAGAGGTCTTCACATTGTAAAGACATAATTTCTTATGAATTGTGAAGTTATCAATGTAATGCCAATACGTGTGCCAACTGTTTTTTTTTATTATGTCCTTTACTTTTATTTTTGTACTAAATAATTAGTATTGATATTAAATAATAACAAAGAACCAAGTCTCTCAAACAGTCAACCTAGATCAAATCAGGCAATACCGTAACAAAAGAACAAATGTTGTAAATTTTTCAAATCTTATTCGCGTCATGCACAACACGTAGGCAGAAAATTCGACAACCACCTCGAAACTAGACCCTAAGCGAGACGCTCAACATTGCAATTTGCGTGAATATCAATCGGCTCGGGACCATTTTTTAACTATTTTCACGCGCGAAACCTATTTATTGGGCCCCTTAGACCGCGCCTTTGTCATGTCGGCGGGAAAATCGAAGTCAGGTACGAATACTAGCAGCGCCGGGGGGAAGCCGCAATTACGCTCAGAATGCGGATGCAAATGGGACCGTAGGCCCTAAAAAGTGAACCGAATGTCGCTCTGTGCCGCGATAGCTTTATTTTTGCTGCCGTTACGAGAAATCTATTGCCTCAAATAAAACGCCTATCTGCTACGAATTTAAAAGCCACTTTATTGCTCGCTGTAAACGATTCGACGTATGGACGGTGTAACTAACTGAAATATGTTATAGTAAAACTTCTCGTTATATTACGAATTTAACGGTTTAAGTACGTTTATTATGGAGACGATCCAAATGTCGATGTCATTTTCATAATTTACAAACCTTGATTTTGAACACGGTACTGGAATATCATATTCAAATTGTATGCATATTTTTATTTATATTATACCTATTGTTCATAATTGTGTTATACTTTCTGGTTCGTCAAAATACAGACAGTCCCATATTAAAGTTAGTTAAATGTGTCCCTCACGAAAACGTAGTCCGAATCTATTTTGCAGTGTATTTACGGCATTTATGCGAAAGTTTTGTAGCTCTGCTAAGGTCGGAAGCGTAAATCACCCACTAGGCACAAGTAAGTATAAACATGTTTGTTGACAGATATGGAGCGGGGTACGATTTAGCTGCCAGACGGAAAAACGCAACACGGGAGTCAACAGCGACGCTGAAGGCGTGGCTGAACGAACATAAAAAGAATCCTTATCCAACGAAGGGCGAGAAGATTATGTTGGCGATCATCACCAAGATGACGCTGACACAGGTGTCGACGTGGTTCGCGAACGCGCGCCGCCGTCTCAAGAAGGAGAACAAGATGACGTGGGAGCCCAAGAATAAGACGGACGACGATGACGACACGATGCTCTCCGATGAGGAGAAGGATAAAGACGAGCAGGAGGAGAAAATTAAAACTCATAAAGGTTCGTTAAGTTACTTAAAACACAACATCGGATAGTCAACCGTCATTATTAACATGAAAATTCTTTATGACGTAGTTTTAATCCTTAGAAAATTAAAAAATTAAAACAATGTTGACTGTCGGATGTTGATTTAATTTTTAGAGCTTTCACCATCTGTCTATGTTGCAATAATACGTTTTCAATTTTCGATTGCAATGCGAACTGTTGTGTATTGATGTATTATGTTGTGTTTGTTCTCGATAAGCGCGCCTGCGATTGTTTGATTTACCAATAGTGCACTAATTACCCTTGACCTGTGAGTAGTGCGTGTTATTTCATGTAAGGATTGTGACGGTGTTGTGAACCGTTTAAAATTGCTTTAATTTTGTCGGTGTATAAATCGTCTAGTGAATTGGCATAACGCGGCTGCGGGCCGGAGGGTGTGCGGGCCTGTGAGGAGGCGAGGGGTCGGAGGGGCGTGCGGCGGCCGGGGGGAGGTCTCAGGCGTGTAACTGTGCGTAACCGCTCCTCGCTACCGGATTTCCTATTCGTAGTAAAGTGGGCGGCGCCTGGGCCCAAATTTCATATAACGCGTCTTCCGTTCGTCGCTACAACGGGCCGACGACGTGACGCTCGGAGGTCGCGTTCAGCTTGTCTGACGATCTGCCCTACTTCATGTTCTTGCCAAAGGATTTGTCGAGTTCGTGGATCGTTTCTTTTATGAGGATATTCCGCTGGAACGTAAGTAAGTACGGTTTTGGGGATTTATAATGTTGGTACCTATACCTACTGATCGGATTTAGGTCCTGGGTATTTGTAACATCGTTTTCCTTGACGATACGTCGCGTCGGTAAGACGTTTTTTTTTATATTTTGATTTACAGATTTAAGTAGGGAAGAATAGAATTTGTATTCCTGCAATCCTGCAATATGATCTGGCCAGATCAACTTAGGACCTATTCGACCCAAAAAATAACATGTAGTAAGTGTTTGAAAAGCGTAAGTGCCATAATAAAATCCAGATACGTATTCGACACGCTACGTGAGAACTGCTAGGGCGGCAGTGAGGCCCTCTTGTCAACAACATAAATTATAAGTAGGCATTGTTACAATAAAGATGGCTTCTAACAGAGTGTTTTCATAGCGAAGTTCGCGTCGCTAATGGAGGCGCGAGGGCGTCACGCATAACGCCCGGCATACGCTCGTGTAATGAAGCCCACTATTGTTGCGACAGAAGTGTACTTAATTCGCTGTGTATAACGCCTAGTGAATGGGCCACTCGCAGCCATCTCATACGATTCATAAAAAGTAAGATCTATGGCAGGAGCGCGTGTGCGGATCTGAAACTGATGGAACGAATTTCAAATTTGTGGCTTATGGTCAAAATATTATATTATTTACGAGTTAAATAAACTGATTGGTGCTCAATAAAAGTGGGGCGAACAGATCAAAATAATAATCATTGTCTCCTCTTAAAAAACTATAAACTTCTGTTAGACGTTAGTAATGTGATAATTATAAGATTTACCCGATTTGATCAGAATTGATTGTATGTAGGTACATCCCAGGATCTAGGTACTAACTGAAGTACTAAATTTCGACTTAATGACCAAATAATTATTACTTAGGGATGTTTTGGAAAATCATATGATTTCGAATCATTAATGTAACCACAAAAGCTGCTTTAGTTTACCGTCAGTTTGTCGCATCGCGTCTAGTCATCGATGTAATCTACGCGCTCTTGGTAGTCTTGGTAGCGAGTGCGAGAAAAAACGCTAGACGCTGCGCATTGTCTGCAGGATTATAGACAGATAGACACGCGCCCCCGGCGACTGCGGCGCGACGTCGCCAAAGTGTCAAGCGATTGGCATTTAATATTTTTCTTTCAACTCAACTAAATGGAATTTCATCGAACTAGCCATTTTAATTGTACCTATGCATGGTAAATTCTCAAGTTGATAATAATACTTTAAAATTATGGAAATTGGAACTGTTCTACACGGAAAAAAGTTGTAGCAAAATTCTCCTAAAAATGCCCCTAAATGCTAAAAATCGCGTGACTGATGCTAAATTAAAAAAACTCATCATCATAAATATGTATAACGTTCGTGACCACAAACCAAATTCGTGAGAAAGAATCTGTAATCAAAAGCTGGGCATCACCAGATTAAACTGAACTAAACAACTTTCCGATTAAACTAATCCCGGAGTCAGATCGCAAACAAACCATAACATTTCTCACTAACGTGCATAACCATTCTTTTACAAAAACGTCAATGTTAGCGACGTGTAATATATCATTTTAAGTCACGGCAAACAAAGCCAATATAAAAGCTTTCACACGCGATCCCTAGACCGTCGTCGGCAAACAAACACACAGAACTATCCGGAGCTAAGCCACTCATGAATAAAAGCTTCATTTTCGGACCCTACCAATAAATGTTAATTTTTGTCGTGAGCGCACGCATTGCAAACAAAATATTAATCCGGCGCGCGTTAATGGAAAACGAGTAGAAGTAATACAAACCAGTGAACGTCGTCCGCCCGCGCTCGTCGCGCCGGGGAGGACCGCGACGAGCAATAAATTGCACTGACCTCAGCTGTTAAGTGCAGGGCTGCAGCGGGGGTGCAACCACTTAACGCCAACCGCTCTTACACACTTCATATGATACACTGCATACTTTTATAATGCATCATCCGTGTCATTTGCATAAAATGCCAAGTTGGTAGGACGTAGGTAAACTCGAACATATAGAGCAGAAAAAATCCAATTAATTTGTACTAATTTAATTTCCAAAATGTGTAACTGTAACTCAATATCACAATAAACAAATCCTAGACAGATTATTTCACCCTAAACAAGGGGTTTTGTAAAGTGGATACACTATAGAGAGAGTGGGGCTGCGAGCCGCCCAGAGCTACCGAGACGGGTCTTTATTATGACTCACTTTTGCTCGGCTTGTGACTTAAGCATACTGAAGGGAAAACCACTCAATGCGAAGTGTGCACGTTGCCACTTTCCGCACGCTCCGGCCGCCTAGCGCCTGTCGTCTGACGCGACACGGCGAGCGCAGGTAAACATTGTAGGTTTCAGACAATTTGGCATAGGTAGATCTGGTAATTATTAATGGATAAAAAACTATGAAAAACAGATCTAGACACGCGGTAGCGTGTCAAGCCAAGTTCAAGCTCATATAAATACTTTAAACAATATTAGTCCAAACTCCGCATCTAGTGAATTTCCCAAAATTAGATAATGTTTGTACGATTGTATTTTTAATTTTTGACGAAAATTGTAAACCCCTAAAACAAAAATACCATCTCTTGATTTTCGATCCTGAGTTCGAATATACCTACCGCTTGGTAAGGAAATATTTGGTAAGTAGGTAAATGTATTAATCTCACTAATCTAGTAAAGCACAGCTCTAGTAACACCGCAGAACTACTCTTCAAGTGTTTATCCTTATAAACAAACAAGCCCCTTGCAGTAAATGTAAGTGGCGGATTTCCTTCATTACATTAATTAAATTACTCCTTGTTTATGGTTTAGTTATTTAATTAAAGCAGCTAACGTATATTCAATTAAGTAAAATTCGAAGTTAAAAGCACAGTTAATGATATAGGCCATTATTTATTAACCACTTCCACCTGCTTGTCAGTAAAATTTTACGAAGTTGAATAGTTTGTGCTAATAAAAGTTTATAAAATAAACAACAGCAAAACAAGTTTTTATAGTAACTGAAATGGAAAAAAAATTCAGCAATATTTAACCCATACACCAGCAATTTGTAAGGAAATTAATTTGACTGATAATTTAAGTGCCTTAGATGTATTGCCAAAATAAAACATTACGAAATCGTCCATAGGACGCTTATCTCCCGCCGTTGTGGGCCTTTATTAGATTAATACAATGAAAATTAAAACAATTTGCCGGATAAATATCTTCGCGCGGAGTATCAGTGGCGTCCCTATATTTATCCCTAGTGAAGGGCAACGCGGATAACCCCTCTTAAAAGCTAGGAGCAGTCAGCATTAAATGGAATAAAGAGAATGAAGTCGAGCGGTCGCGTCGCCCCGCACCGCGCCTCGCCCCCGGGCACGTCCTCACCGCGTTCGCGGGGCCTCTGAATTTCATTAGCGGCCCCGGGCCCGCCTCCGCACCCGCCGAAAGCCACTTTACAACGGAAAATGGCATTATGATAATACTTAGAGCCTTATAAAATTCGCTGAATAAACATTTTTGTGTAATTGTACAATAACATCAAATTTTTTCAAGCGAGATACTCTTTAGGATTTATTTCATTGCACTTTTACCATCGTGATCTTTATGGATGAAACAGAAATATGCGGTTTATTCTACGACATTATTCCGTATAAATCTAAAAATAAATATTCTATGGTAAACAAACTCATTTGAATAAGTAACAGTTTAAAAAAAATTAAGAAAAGGTTAAGAAAAACGGCAACCGTGGTTGACCGTTAATTGTATCGCTCGCACATTCCGCGGTGGAGAGAGCGGTGCCGCGGGGCGCGCCGGGAAATGCGAAATAAATGCTCGGCTTAATACGAAAGGGATCGGTAGCAGCGCCCGCGGCGAGGGAATCGCGCCCCAAAGTGGTATTTTCACTTCGCTAATCGGATAACCACTTAACGAATGGGTCACTGCACGCCTAACGTATTTTCACACGACTTTTCTGGAGGGGCCCGCAAAATCCCGCTTCTTACTAGCTAAAACTTACGTACCGCTTGTAACGGTCACGTCGACGATTCAATCCACAGCGTATCGATTTTTTTGGAACATTTTAAGCCCTCTTTATTGTTGTCGCGTTAGTTATGGCCTCGGCTATTGCGACTAATCTGATTGCAATAACGTGCGCTCACGCGTTTATTGCCAGTCGGACGTAAAATATGATCGATGAATATTATTATCTTTACAGAAGAGGAGCGCAAGGGGGACGAGATGCTGCAGGGTATGCACCACCAAATGCTGGGCTACGGAATAAATGAAGAGACGAAGCGAGGCACCTCTGATTGTGGCGTGCCGATTCCCGCCTCCAAACCGAAAATTTGGTCCTTAGCTGACACTGCGGCATGCAAAACTCCACCGCCAGCAGCTCAGCCATGGCCTCAGCATGCCTACGGTCCGCCGGAACGAGCGGCGCCTTCCGATGGTGGCTCCAATGGCTTTGCATTGCCGGCGACAGCAGCTGCGAGTCCAGCCAGTGGCTCATACGGGCGGTACGGTGGCTTCGCCGGCGGGCAGTATGGCGGGCAGCACCCCTGCGTGCACCCGGCGTCGTTTCCCGACGTGCAGACCGATACGCCACCTCAGACGCCTCCCAACATGAAGGTGCCCAGCGTCGCCAACCCACTCGGAAGTGGCGGCGGCTCCGGCTACTGCTTCCCTCGACATCAGCAGTCACCTCAGCGCGATCCCTACCACAACCCTCACCACGCCGCCAACAGTCACCAGCCTAATCAACCACATCACAACGAGGGATCTGCGGCCTTCAAGCCTTTCTATAAAAGGTTATTATAACTTCCTTTCTATTTAAACTGCATGATTATAGGAACACGCAAATCATCCCGCTCGTAAATACGCTTTCGGTATAGGTTTCAGATATTGCTAACGTCACGTGAAAAGAGTGAATGTTTCCTATTCCAGCTCGCTCCAACACCCCAACGGTTTCGTGTCGGCCGTCTGAAAGCAGACCGCACACCAATAGCGGTGAGTTACAGATTGATTCAGATTGACGAGCTTGAGCATAATCGCGAGGCGCACATGTAAATGAGAGCTGCGCACGTAATGGACGATCGTGGTGGAGATATCGGAGGCCCATAAACTGAGTTGCGGTTTAGTAGCGAAGCTCGCGCCGGGGTGTCATGTCGGTAATTGAAAACAATGGAGTTGAGTCGAGGCGGAAGGGCGACGCGCGACTCGAGGGCGGCGAGATTGCAATCTTGTGTCATTTGTCATTGTCAGAGCGACGCGTTCCTTGCGCCTACACTCGTACCGCTGACCTGCCTAAATTAGCTCTTTCTACGAGTATGTAAACTCGTTGGTGACGTGGATATTGAAATCAAAGAGACACACAAAGCCACTTCGAAATATTTTATCAGCTTGGTCAAATTACGATGAACATCATTAATATGAATCATAGGTAGTTATTTATCGTAACCAGATCGCATATGTGGTCTAATTCCATTAACAAGGACACAATACTGACAGGTCAAGTAGTATTGTGTGAAGGCAGTATCCGCAGTTCCCCGTGTCAAATATTTTTTAGAGTCATCAAAGATTTTCTAAGAAGTTGGCCGCATCCGCGTCTCATTACAATAAATCGCGTCACCGCCGTCGCCGCACAGGACGGCAACGCCAAGAATTTTGTTTTAGCCAAACGCTCACAAATTCACTTCTATAAACCTTTTGTATTATTTTGGTTTTCACGCCTTTTTGTCCCTCGAATTCCTTGACGCGAAAATAACTCCTTATCGCGGCATTCCTTTAAAGTAGCCCCAAAAAGAACGGATTTAAATTGTCAGTTTTTGTTTTCGCCTTAAATAACATTCCTACATCGTTTTAACTTATTATTTTTCTAAATAGTATTGCTACTAAATTGGAGTCCTATTCAATTTAAAATTATCTTAGGGTCATGTAATGTAGCTTTTTCATTAGTCTTTTTAATTAGGTAAGAGGTACGATGCATTTATGCCGCTCGAAGCGGTCAGCGGTGGTGATATTTGCTCTCAGCTCTATCCATTCACTAAAGACTAATTTAAATAGGTCGGCAGGATCATTGGAAATACAAAAAACTTAATATGCAGTTGTACAATGTGTATTGTTCGTTGTGGAGGGTGCGTGGTGGAGGCTGCGCCGGCACACGGCAGCCGGGCGGTCCAGCGCGCGCCGATAACGCGCGTACCGCGAGTGTGCGTGGGCGCGGAATCTCAATGGATCCTCTTCATTCACAACACTACCTCCGCATTAAAAGCTGCTTTACTTTTTTTCGACGCCCTAATCTTTTCTCTTATCTCTCGATCCTGACTCGGGTCCTTCTCCGTTTCATTCAGTCGCAGGTCGCTCGGACAACCTGTTTGACTTCTTTTTTCATTGACGCCGTACAAACTTTAGATGACCGCGGCCGAGGTCGAGTTTTTATTTCTTTCACATTTTGGTTTTCCGGTCCAAGCGATTCGTTAATAAATTCTCAGATAATGAGACTGAACGTTTCGTCACCTCATCTCGATTGGTTTAGATTTTTTCTTTTTCGGATTATATGTGTGAACGCGGCGGCGGGCTCGCACCGTCGACGCCGCGATAGAATCGGAACAGCTATCGAAATGGACCTTCTTTTTTGTTAATTTAAATACCGCTATAGATTCTTTTTAAGGGATATTTTTATTGTTTTAAAATAAACCGAAATGACGCGGCCGTTAAGAATGAAACCCTCTGAATGAATTTAATTCAATGCAAGAAATGGATTTTTAAATGTAATCTTGTTATCATTTGTTGCAGGTAAAGCACGTGAAACCTGGGTCGCTGCACTACCCGTCAACTACTAGGGCTGTCAGATTATCACAGTGGCACAGTGTTTCAGTTCTACATTTAGATCAACGACACGACTATACCTTAGTTAAATGGCCTCTGGCTGGATATACAACTAGGTCTATAGACCCCTTTGTAAAATTTATATAATTTGGTACATACATTTATTTGTATATCACATAGTGTAATTTTAAATTCCTGAAATATATGCACAGATCATAACGATGTATAAAGTTTTCCGTTAAGTACTTAATTTTTGTTTGATGTGGTTATGGCTATGGTTGTCACTTGTCACTAAGTACTTATCGAATGAATCATTGTATGAAATCGACGTTGCTCAGTATTTTTATAGACTTAAGAATATTATGGAAATAACATCCAAATTATTTATAGATACACGGAAAGCGCAATTATGTGTAATAAAATTTAAACTAGCCTAAATTGGTTTTAGTGAATTATTGTAAATTTATTACCAATTCCACGACTGGAATGTTTTCTACATACAATAAGGAATCTTTATGTTTTCGCTAAGTTCTTCCAATCTTATGTTTATGGTTTAAATTACTTGTGGAGCAATAAGTTATTCGTTAGTACAGGTGCCAGACTTAACTTTGATTAGATATAAGTGTAACTGTACATTGAGAGAGTAGACAATGAGAGGTGGTTAGGTTTGGTATTACGCCCTACTACACAAAGTATTGTTTAATTTTGTTAATAACTAGATAAAAAGTCGATAAACAATCATCGATTTGGTTATTGTTGTTGTCCTTGTACATATAAAATGTTTTGTAGATTTTCTATTTTAGTTTGTCGAGATGTGTACAAAGTAATTAGTATGATTTCACCACGTTCGATGTTGTCGACAAATATTTCGATGATAAAACTTATAAATATTGTTTAAAGTATTATTAGTATACATGTACATAAAAATATTCTGAATATTTTTTATTTTAAATCGGTCGCAGTAACTTTTCTGAAGTAACGTTTTAATGACATTCATTCTTTGGAGATAATTTTCTTTCAAGTCAAATTATAGTCATGTGGGTAACTTAAGAGTTAAAGTGGGTATGTTACTGGATATTAAATTCATTTTTTATTGATGCCGATCGATAGTCTTGCAACTTGGAAAATTCAAAGCCATAATTATTATGTGTTGTATAAACCTAATGTGGCAAATAGGTAGACTATTGGATGTGACGTTTGATGTATATTTTGTTTTATAATTAGCGCTAAGCGCAGGCATTGAGCAATGAGCATACGTCACGCCAAGTTAAGCACAGTATGCCGCGTCTGCGCACAGCGTTAATTGATCGGAGCTGTGAATATCTAAGACGTGTTTCTAAAAATTTTGTAACGAAGGCATAATACATACATCGATCAATAATATAAGATAATTTATTAAGCATTTGACATAGAATTAAACCTAATTTCCCACATCCTAACAAAAGTCAACGATTTTTCTCAGGTCACAAGATTTAAAGCAATAGTTTTGAGGCTTGTTATTATAGAAATTCATCTAACGTAAATACAGATGAAGAAAATTTCAATGTGACCAAATCGAATACATTCGCTTAATATTAAATGTTCTATATAGATATTTATAGAATATATACCTATTAATTATTATTATTATGAGTAAAATTATGTAACGATTGTAATTAAATCTTTATTTCAACGGTGTAATTTTTATTTTTACGATCTTTTCCTGAATCCTAATATTAATGTAGCATGATCGCATGAAAACTGTTATAATAGGTAATACCTATGTTTTGAATCATTTAGTTTCTAAATCAACATCGGGCCTTTTAGCAAATTAATACCTACTTACTCTATTTTATTAGACATAAACTACAAAAGTCGACACTTCAGATGCCAAAAACCCGTTGTTAACGACACATCTAAAAAAGATTCACATGAGGATTGAGGCTACCTACCTGAGTATTTTAAAACTTAAACTGAGTAAATTATAGTATCAGGATCGTTTCATTAGAATTCAACTCGGCCCAAACCTTTTTCCATTTGCTCACAATTAATCTTTAATCAGAGGAAGCAGCTATTGATAGTCTACCCTTTTCTTAAGTACTTAATCGGAACTAAATTAAAAGAATTGGACTTTCAAATGGTTCCATCGTGAGGTAGGTACATACCTCCAAATAAAATGGGAAAAAGTTCATAATGAGCCGCTAAAAGTCGTAGGGAACACTCCGAGGGTTCCCTCCCCTACTCTCAACACTTAAACAATGCTTAAAAGCTAATAAAACGAACCTTTTTAACTTTCTTAGATAAAATGATGGCTTCTATTTCCACTTTAGCGAGGATTATATTAATTAAGGCTATAAGGCTTTTATATAAATATATTTTTGAAGTTCCATTTATGATTATTTTATTTAAACAAGTACCTGCGAATGCCAATTCGGTGGTTATTTTGCTGTTAAAATAATAATTGAAAGAGAAAACCGGATTGGAAATTTAAATGCTAAGGTAGATAGGTATCTTTAAAATAAAAGAAGACCCGATAAAGAACAATAAAAGTTACCTCACACTTTTATTTTGAACTCGTTAATTACAAAAGAAACTCGATGTCACCACTGTTTTTTATGAGCTAAGTAGGTATGGAAAGTAAAAGAGTTATTTAAATTACATATTAAGATCACTACAAAACAATTTAAATTACATCATCATCGTCATGATAATGATTGACTTTGAAAGTCGGAAAAAAATTGAAAGAACCTAGGTACAAAAATTAACCAGTGGTCTACGCAGGCCTAAGGCCAGGGGAATAAGCACAAATTACATTGATTTACTGACATGGTTTGAGAGTTCAAGAACCAATTAGGCTGTTTCACAATGTCAAACCAACATTTGATAATATTCATATTGTGATGAGTCAATCATTTGTGTCCTTGAGATTTTATATTATAAATACCTAATTTGATTTTTGTTTCCATAACAGTAGGAGTGTTGTTTGTGGCGATTCTGGTAAACCCGTCTAAGTAAAGAACTAAGCAGTGAGAAACTTAAATAATTGGTAACATAAAATATTAATAAGACACCAGTTTAACTCATGGTAAGTATAAAATATGTTGACATAGCGATCCCTACAAACTACCTAGTAACTTCAACAACGAATCAATAAAGCAAATAACATTCAGCAAAATATAGCTTGACAATAAAATGTACTCATTTAATAACAAACAAAACGCAACGATTGCTTTACTTAATCAAATCCGTTGCTATAACAATTGAATCTGCAATAAAACCAGCATCACTAATAAAACGGTCATAAACATTGACAACACAAATAGCAGCTAATAACTAATGGAACCAATCAGATCGTACGCGTGTGGTACCAATATATTTTATACGTACCTTTATAGAGATCGAGCCTTGCAGATGATTGCCGCAATAAAATTGTTTGCCGTCCCCGCTTTTAATTAATTAGGTTCACATTACCTACACTAACGTTGGAAAATGTAGGTCCTCTAATTCAGTTCAAATAGATCAGAACAATAACCAGCCATTTAAATAAACAGCATGTGTACACCATTTTTCAGGAATCATTCACGTAACTTGTAAGTAGGTACCTACGTAATCTGAAAGCGCTGCAATGTGCACTTTTATAGTGCACTTAAGAGCAATAATACCTAGGGCCGACAAACACCGAAGGGTAGCGCCACTGACCCAAAATAGTTTACATAAGCAAGCCATACCAAGATTAATTTTCTTTGCATTTAAATCTGAGTTGAAAGATACGTAAATCTTTATTTATGTTTATTGATACTAAAATCTAGCACAGGGATTCCGAAATATTTGACATCCCATTGATTACGCCCGAACTAATAGTCTCAGTTGGTTTAATTCATGCAAACTACAGTCCCGTAACCAGGAAGTCGAGTTAACGTTAAACGAGCTTCCAGCGTTGTGCGACAGATGGCACACCTGGTACTACAGGGCTCTACCTGGCCTAACACCTACACACATCATATAGCAGCTATAGAATATCGAACCGACCGCGTTTCGATGCTAAATACGATTCAAATATTAATTTTAATAGACGCATCGATCAAACTGAACCGGCTTGTGTTTGGTTTAGAAAGACTAAATTGATTGAATGGATAGAGTGCTTTGTTAATTTTTAATAGTAGCGTTTTTTTTTGTAACTTTTCATTTTTAGTAGTTACCTAGGCAAAATTTAAATGGTACCATTTACAAGCTTCCTCTATCGAATAAAAACACTCAACTAAATTGTCCCAATATCTTATTACGAGGAAATCGGTGTCCTAACATGAAACAGAAATGTTTAACCAATTGCATAACCTCCTCCATTTTTTGAAGTTAGTCAAAAAGCGATAAATTCCAAACCCATTAAATGGGACATTTAAGAAATAGGCAATACAAGAAAAGTACCTATTATCCCATTCTTCTCCGATTTTATTAGATATGAATCATGATCTGCATGCCAACATAATATCTATATGTCTGAATGGAAACCCACCTGGATATCAAGATATAGTTTGGCTTGAAAACTCGTGGAACAAAAGAATGAACTACCTTTATTAAGCTATTATTATCAGTGTTGTCAGTGCATAAAACAAACGAGGACAATTGTAGCATGATGATTGTTCCCAATAATGTTCCCGCGAGGAACGCAGCGGAGGTCTGTCACCGCAACCTCTGCGGGCGTCCCGCAGCATATCGATTCCTTAAAGAGAACTTTTATCGCACAAACGCGTTTACGTTTGGTATCTTTATAAATATTTTAGTTACGTCTTGGGATAACCCCGAGTGTGCAACGCAGTCCAGTTTGCGGTCCGCGGTCGGAACTTAGCGTCGGCGGCGCGGCCATCAACCGCGCCCCGTGCCGCCCGCTCACAGTAATTCAAATAAATATTTAGATTTCCAACGTCGTTTACTGCTTCGTGAATGTTATTCTGCTATTGTTCGCCGAGAATGGCTCTTATTGCGAACGCGCCCCGAGTTAGCTTTTTTGAGTTTGTAAAATTTATTAGGTGTACAAATGGAATTGGAGAGTAATAAAAATAAACCGTATTGGTACGCCCTCACGTGCGGTCTGTGATTTAATGCTATGAGTGTTCATTATGACATCCGCAATTACAACCGTAAACAATGTAAAAAACACAGGTGCCATCGGCCCACCTGCTCACGTCGAAAGTGTCGAATCTAATCACTTCAGATTTGGTTGCGAAGGGGCAAATTTATTCATAACCTCACATTTATCACCGCGGGCCGCTCCGAATAGTTTTTCACATGTATGAGAAAATTGCCGAGGCGAAATTCTATCACGCCGCGTCCCAAGGAGGGCGCGAGGCGTTAGAATTTTGTGCACCTTGCCGAAACCAATAAATCAAACTATTGCGTAATACTGCCCCTATATGCATGGAGATCAGTGCGGACCTTCAGCTTTATTTATTGCATCTAAACAGATTTTTATGAACGATTTATGAGACTCGAAGTGGTTTGGCTTGTTTTGAATTGTAATCTTGATTCCAACATTCCGAAATTTGTTACAACAAAGGTTGAATGACCCGCAAACATACTTGTTTGCATGCAGCAATTTCTTCCCTAACTATTGGCGATATTCTTGATTGATTTAAATGTCTGAATATTGTGGGCTTTATCAATTTAATAATTTTACGATCATCTGCATAATATGTAAAACTATTCTGCACAGCAAGCAAACATGTGATATCAAACAAACATTAATAAATTACGGTAGTTTGTGCGGACCAAGATTATATCTAATTATTTATTGTGACATAATGTGTTAGACGTCATGTTATTAACTAAAATAGCCATCAATAAATCTCTATGACTTCGATAAATAGGTTTGGCCGACGGTTCACGCCGATAACAAACTAGTGGCTACCAGATGTGTGCCGAGCGCGTATCGTAGCATCGATCGTTCCCTGCGTCCGAGATGTGATCGTCGGCATTCCACCATCCCGACATCGGAGATAACTGAAAACATTACGTTTAATAATTTATCTACAGCAATTCGTCTGCGCTCGGCTCCCTGTGACTTGTATCGGATGCGCTGGCCGGCCGTTCGGTACCTTCCTACACCGAACCACTAGATAGTACCCTTACTAATATTAATGCCGTTACAGATAAGCCAGATAATATTACTTAAATTTACTGCAGATACTTAACTGATTAAAAAGGATAATTTTCTCATATCAGTTAAAAGGTACCTATCAACTTTAATGGAGTTGCTCCGTCTTTAACGACTATAAGTAAGACAAACGTATCAACCATGTCAGGGGAAAAGCTTGAGACACAAACCCACCTACCTACTAACATTTACTTATTTTATACATGTAAGAGATAAAGATGCCATGGCGAAAAGCACTTTCCAATAAAAAAAAGGCGGATAAATAAATCAAGTAAGTAATCCAAGTAACAAAGCATATATTACCTTGAGAAAGCGAGGGACGAGGGATTTACTTCATTAATATTTCTATCGAAATCAAATACTTGGGAATACTTTCACGGCGCAGTCGACGCATAATCCAAAGGAAAATCAATGAGACATTCCTACACGACCGTCGAGGATTCGCGATTGAGAGGAACTTTGGAGTTTAAATGAGTTCACCTTCGGGCGTGATTGTGCCACGGTGTACCCACGTACGTATGCAGATTATTCATAACGACTCGAGAATTAGGTGTTGAGATTGGAATTGTCATCCATTCAATAGGTTAGTAGTGCACCTGCTACGTTATGTCTCCATCACTCTAGCTTGACTTGTAGAGAGTAGGTACCTAAGGCTTGAGTAGGTACCTATATGTTATTTGCATAAAATTAAAATAAGTAAATGAATATACTGACAAAACAATAACAGATATTTTTTTCAGATTTCTGTACAATTTAAATCTAGGATCACGTTGAAATCTAAAATAAGAATAAACCAGGCGTATAACTAAAGCCGACGCCTGGTATTAGCGCCGATGAAACACATTCGAATAAGCAAATGATATTACAAAAAACACACGCTGATTTAGATTTCACATTAACAAAAGCGGACAAGACGATATAAAACAACATAAATCGGACCCCGCCGCGTGAACTGCGGACTTGGCTTCACTCATGCGCCGAGAACATGAACAAATACTTTATTGCGCTCATCGAAACATCCCTGGGAACACGTTGCGCGATCGATGAGCTACGGTACAGCGTGGCTGTCAATTTCGCGGTATAAAATTCCTCTTCGGACACGACAAAGGCAGCTGTCATCGTGGCTTGAAGGGTCGCGGCATCCCTCGAGGCTAAGCCCCTGCCGTCCGGCGGAGACACGCACGTCGTCCGAAACTCGCCTAATCCGCACCTACTCCACACATAAACCCACCTAATTGTTAATAAAAGGAGGAATTCGGAAGCGTGCGGTTACATCACTTGGATAGACTCTCTAATTGATTTTTACTGCCCTTCTAATTTAATGCGAGTTTATGGAGTTAATCGGCGCTAAATATTGTTTAGCGCTAATTATGTGCAGCCTGCTTTTGCGATCGTTAAGGGTGTCTGCGGGGGAGGCAATTTTGTAAAGGCTTTGTTTGAGCTGCTATCGAGAATCTGAACAACTCTGTTTTCGTTCGGAGCCTTGGTTTTAATTTAAAAATTCGCAGTGATGGGTTGTAAATAATATATTTCATGTCATAAATCCAAATTTTACTACCAATATTCATTTACACAATGTGCTACAAATGACAAGACATGGATAACAATATTCGCTAATGTTAAATGTTACTAAGTGGATATCGATCGTATCACGGTTTAGTCGGAAATTAATATTCTTTGAATAAAATAATGTTCCTAACACCTCGTATGCTAATTAAAAAAGGTTTTTTTTTGTAATTTATAATAAAATAATCTAAGTAGGTATCTAAATTAAAATATACTTTACTAACTTTGACTTTTTAAATAAAGGCGTCGACTTACTTATTATGTGAAATTGCTAAGATTATGGAAATGCACCTATTGTATTCTCGATG
The DNA here is from genome assembly GCA_963855955.1 of Luperina nickerlii. Classification (NCBI taxonomy): domain Eukaryota; kingdom Metazoa; phylum Arthropoda; class Insecta; order Lepidoptera; family Noctuidae; genus Luperina; species Luperina nickerlii. Next base: position 10,895,363 of record OY979662.1, read on the forward strand.
ACGTGACGGTACAATCTGTTTACCTCAAGCTTATACGAAGCTAGTTACGTGAGCAATAAACAACAAAAACACAGTATACGCTGTTCAACAGCGGGGTCACATAGAAAAATTCCAACATTTTATTCTATTCCGAACTCATCTTAATAACTCGGACAATATTTTTTGTGAAACGTCTTATTTTCTAGTGAATAAGAATTTGTTGGGACTCCTTGAACGTGTACAACATAATGTTATTATAATTTATGTCATACTAAGCAGGTGAAGATATACGAGCGGGTCATTCATTTTATTAAACATGTTTGCTAAGTCGATTTTGTTATTTTTTTGTCGCTCGCTCGTGGGCATCTATCACGCAGCGTGCGGGCGCTTTCTCGCGCAGCTCTTTATTACAGCACCAATGATTTCCGGAGGTCGCTTGGCCACTCGGCGCACTCCTCGCGCCCTCCTCACACTGCCACAGTACACCACATGATGCTGCATTTGCATAAAAACAGATAAACTCCGATGTTGTTTTTATGATACTAAAGGTACGCGCATTTTGTGTTGTGCTGGCAATCATTTTGCTTATGACTTACCTACTTGTAAATCATGCGCGATACTCGTGATATTTTGAGAATAAGAGTAAAAAACAGTACCTACGTTACATATAATTGTAAGTTTATATTTTTATGAATTAAAACTTTCTTCAATTTCAGTTAATATTAAAATCAAGGCAGAGGTACACAGTGTTCACATATAAACATTTTATATTTAACAAATTTCACTATAAATTGACTGGATTACACTTTAGATTAAAATCATAAGTAAAACCCATAGCGAACACACTCAAAACGGAGTTAGAGCAAACAACGGGAGAGGCAACAAAAGCATCGATTCGACTCACCAAGATATATTTTGTGATATTATAAGAGAAACATTTGCGCAAAATGCGAACATCGAGACCATCCATTATGCGACGTCGCCGACAGACCGACCACCTCTCGCAAAAGCACTTTGTATTAAGTCAACAAATCCAAAAACCATTCAAAGGACATTTGTTTCCATGAATAATAATATGTAAATACATTATTATATACACGTTTGGAGAGCTCTTGCGACTACTTCGTGAGGCTGTGGTGTGCTAAACTGTGCAATTAAACTAAATTGTTTTACTTGGACTGATCTCCTTTGTTTTATTAGTTTAAATTTATGAAATGTTGGTACACCATGTTTGTGAATTTTTGGACTGTTTACATGAAACGCTCTTCTGAAAATGATATATGATTAGTTTGCTTTTATTTAAATTGTCGGGACACTTATGTTTGGAACAAGCTTTGAATGAAAGGATTACTAAGAACGCGACTATACCAATAAGAGTCAAGACAGCAAATCTACATAAAAAAGTGAACATTGTTACGTCTATGAAATGTTTCAGTAAGCAAACTGGAACACATCCGAATGTTAGTGAAATTGGTCATTACGTTAACTTTTTAAATTGCTAATTTCGTCACAATTATAATAACATGCCATTTCTATGTATATTATTCAAATTCGCGTAACTTGTGAACAAGATTCAATTACCGAAATAATTTGGAGTGTAGCTGGATGTCAGTGTAAGGTACAAGAACGCGAGGTCCGTCCCGTGAGTTTTACAGATTTTAATTTTCCTTTTGTCTTTATGGATCACGAAATGTTTTGTGTAGTGGTGCCCCGGGAGGCCGGGCCGGGACCCCCCGCCGCGGCTTCCTTCCTACATCGCCTCCACTACAAAAACGCTTGTTATAAAAATGCACGAGGAACAAAAACGCTTACGTCGGGTGACAAGTGGCCTTTGTTTATAATATTTGTTGATTTGTTCAACTTGTTTATGAATGTCCATAACACCTGATGACTGTGCTCTTTTGCAGCTTATAAGCGAGCAGTGATGGCATGTGTAAATAGACACCCGATATCGTTGTGGTAGGTAAGGGTGGAGAACTGACCTCGTGTACGATACTAGTTTTTCTTAATTCAAATAATTTTAAAAGCTTCAATGGAGCCAATGATCTCATTTATTAGCCAAGAAATCATCTAAAACTGTGAAAAGTCGCAGTGATTTTGACATGGCAACAAAAATATAGACTTCACTATTTCATATAGATAAGTACCACAATAATATTGCCTACTTTTGTTAATATTACCTCCTTGACATCCCCATTAATTTTATTTTATTAAGTATAGTATATTCGCAAGTAAATTAAAACTATGTTGTAGAATATAGACAGTGTTATGACATGCGTGCAAACAAGTTGTAAAACACCTACATTCGGCGAGCGACCGAAACCGGAGAACTTTATTAGCTGACACCTCTGTATAAAACGGCATCATTATCGAGATATCATACTAATATAGAATGTTAAATTTATCAAATATACGGTATTTGGATGAAAACATACAAGTTGACAACACGTGTAGTCGCTATCTACGCGGACGGATCGGACGCCCCGGGGTGCGGACCCGACTTGCCTGCATTACTCACCGTGACCTAATGGGCGGGGATAAATCATGTGTATATGTAAAAAACATACAAAACAAACCCAGAAACGGACCAATGTTGAATAAACACAATTCATGGAAATGGGGACAAATCTGACAATACCGAGTCCGGTGGTCCGCGGATTCACCTTGTGATCCATTTGCGAATCCCGGAATAATGACGTCATGACCGCGTCTGCTTCCCTACGACCACATGTCCAAGAACAGTTCCCTACGTCCGATAGCTCCTGGTCAACACACAACTTCCTGTGTTGAAAGATTTAGTTGGTACACAACTTAAGAAAGTATACATATTGAAGAAATAAGAGCAGATTATTAAAAAAAGTTGAAAGATGAAGGATACCCTGTTATTATAATTATTTGCAATGACCTAGAGGCGTCTCAAAATGATTGCTATTGTATGTCAAATGTATATTTGTTGTTATTGTTACCCTTTTGTCTCAGGGGCATCTACAATCACATCCTCTTATTTCACTGAAAATTAAATTACAGTGTCACTCAACGCCTGTGCAAACCAACGATAAGGAGTGGTTGATCCGACAAAATAATGATATGAATACCCTCTAATGCGATTGAACGAAAAGTGCAACAAATTAAATTCTCCCACGCGAAACGTCCCTCGTATAAAGAAAGACATTACGTCGGGGCCCAAATAGGAGCAATTCATAAAACTGAGCGAGCCCTTTGATATGAAAATACAGCTAATCCGGGGCACGCGCTCGCAGCTCCGGGAGGTGACCTGTGTTTGTTTGTTTGTTTGTTCCACGATATCATGTTGTTATTTATTTATCATAACTTCGGACTTTTCAATACTCTCGTCCAAATTTATTAATGCTCCGCTTATGCGCCATTATAAATTATAATTTATCCCGAGATTAATGAATATAAGTGTGTTATAATCATTACGTGGTATTTCTTTAAATATATCTCTTTTATTTGTGGAATGCTTGTACATACGTAGTAAGCTTTATTGGTTAAATATTTGGTATCGAATTATGACGACGCGTGATGCTCCCACAAATAACTTTGTCAAGTCAGAGTTGTATTTTGTAATCTCTGAAAATTAATAATATTCGATTACTTTGACCGTGGGTTCTAGCTCCAGCAAAGGATAAGGCTCGTTTATAGGGTCGTTGGTCTTTCGGGCCGGATGTGTGAAAAAAAAACATCTTTGATAGACTTTGAGTTTTATCTAAGGTTTTATTTCGTAAGATTTATGACGAATCGAATGCCTGTGTATAGGTATTTAATACTAATAAAACACACTAATGCGCGTTATAGCTTAGTTTATTTTATGAGCTTTTTGCGCAATAAGCACTCAGTCAAATGAATAACTGTAAAATAGGTACGCAAGGTACATGACAATTTATTGCCTTCGTTAGGCACAACAATAATAATCGTTACATATATATTATTATAACAGTGAAAGGGCCGGGCTATTCTTTTAAAAGGGTATTATTAAAAGTCATTTAGAACACAATATTACGAGAAATAATAAACACCATAACGAGTGTTTGTTCTTTTTAAATGTTTTGATATACATAAGCACCAGATGATTGAGCATTGCGGTCGCCCTGAACGGTTTTATTAATTTTAAATTGATTTCGATTGTAAAACCCTTTTTTGTGTTCCGATGGAGATCGACAAAGGATGAATGAAGTTATTATAGCTACCACTGAACATTTTTTTATGGCTGTTTCTCGGCACGAATCGTAAAAAACTATTTTTGTTTACAATTACTGTAATTTTCTTTTCGTGATATTGTGATTGTTGCTTTGATATTCAATATTATTTTTGAGTTGGTCCTTTATTAGAAATAAAATGCATAATACCTTACCTACATACCTTACATGACTGCAACAGATGCTGGACGGCCTAATTGATTCTTCTGTAGCTACGCATTGGTCTCCGGATGAGCTTGGACAAAACCAAGGTTATGTTCAACAAACACGTTACTCCGGCACCGATTGCTGTCAATGGCGGTGCTCTCGAGGTTGTCCGAGAATACGTTTACCTCAGGCAAACTCTGCAATTTGGTAGGACCAACTATGAGAAAAAGGCTAACAGAAAAAATCAGCTGAGCTGGGCAGCGATTCAGCTTTGTCGAATTTTCTCGTCGCGTATTCCGCAGAGCCTAAAGACTAAAGTCTTCAATCAGTGCGTCCTGCCTGTTATGACTTAGGAGATGAAACTCACATTACGGCTGGTCCATAAATTTAAGGTCGCTCAGCGATGTATGGAATGAGCTATGCATGGAGTCTATCTGAGGGATAGAATCCGGAATTAGGTGATCTGGCAGAGAAACAAAATAGTCGACATAGCTTACAAAATATGCAACCTTAAGTGACAATGGGCCGGTCATATTAGCCATAGAACCGATAACCGTTGGGGTAGACGTGTTCATGAGTGGAGACCGCGAATCGGCTAGGTGGAGCGACGATCTTCGCAGGGTGGCTGGTAGCAGCTGGATGAGAGGTGCCGAAGAATCGAGCTAAATGGCTTGCAATTGGAGAGGCCTGTATCCAGCAGTGGACTGCTGTAGGCTGATGATGATGATGACATATCAATAAGGTATACTTTGGATAAAGCCATTCTTCTTAATTGTATTTTTAGAGCACTAATTATAGTGGGAAATCCATGGAAGCATTATTATGTCGGCATTGTTATTGTTAACTGTGTCTTTAATTATTGTCATTGGTTTTTTAACGTACTAAGTAAATTAAATAAATAAATAAATGTAAACTTAAGTAGTTATCGCTTGGATTCAGGTTACTTAAAAGAAATCTGCTGGAACCTGGGTATTAATCCAGAAAATAATATTCAAACTAGTGAATAATGCCAAATATTTCAATCTCTAATATTTATAATTTTGTTGAAGTTTTTGCACTGACCCTTAACAACGGTGCGTATGTACTTAGAAGACCTTTGAATTCTTAGACTCAATATTGTCTTCAACATTTTTAAACATAAAAAAACGTAACTTGATGGGTGTACCTACGAGGTTAGGAATGACTTCTTATTTATGCTGTTTCGTAGACAATTTTGTATCCCTTTTAATCTGAAGCCACTACACACTTTTATTTTCTTTAAGTAAGGATTTGCTACTTCCACAAAACTCTGACGCAGCCAAATTGATTCCTGAATGGTGGCAATACACTAGTCTCAATCTTTGCTAATGAAGAGCTAACATTTACCTATTTCTACACTTACAAGGTATGTAGAGTTGAATGAATACCTAGAGGTTCTATCGATTTTTCAAGTTTAGAGCTAATGAAACTAATGCAAAGGTCCACATGACAATCATCATTAATTCCGGTAATGAGAGTTGGAACTACACGGGGCGTTCATGTCAGATCTAGTAAACATGACGTGTGCATCGCTATCGCGCCACGATCAATGATGTATCGATATGTGTATTTCATTAAGCACGTACGCTGAACAAGGATACTTAACTAACAGATACGGCAAGGGATGAGTCGATGAGAATAATACTGAACATTATAAAATATCGTTTGTAAATACAATTATTAGGTATTAAATATCGATTGTATAAAGGAAAAGAAAAAATCCTGTAACTGTTCCTTAGTCTTTAATAGATAGGAATAGTCAGGAAAAAAAAGTATTCAGATACCTTTTTAGCATTAGATAATTATCCTTCGGGTAGTGTTTCACACTCTCCACTTTTCATTCCGTTGGTTTTTCGTTAGTTTTGGCCCAGTGGTTTGGTCGTGACTTACGGGATGTAGGTTGTAGGTTCGAATTCGAACCCAGTCAGGTTTTTACTTTGTGTTTCTTATTATTCCTTCAATTAGTCTCTAATTATTACATCACTACTGCTCTCAAAATGGTGAAGGAAAACATCGTGAGGAAACCGGCATGTCCTAGAACGAAAAATTCGAAGGAATGTGACATTTACCAACCCGCACCGGGCCTGCGTGGTGAATTACGGCCCACTTCCTCTCACTGAAAAGCGGCCTGTGTCCCAGCAGTGGTAGAATTATAAGCTTGTTAGTTTTAGAAACTTACCTGTACTGTCTTAAGTTCTTCTAAGTTTAATAAACGCTGTTTAAAAATACTTATTGTTGACTTTGTTCTGAACTATGTTATGCCCTAATTAAATAAGTGCCGTATGCTATATTAAAGGAGTTATCAATGTATTTAATGAAACTGATTACGTGAATGATGTAAGCAGCACAACGAGAAAATGATTGATATCGCATAATGTGTGAAATTGTAATTATTATTTTCTGTAGATGCTTCACCAAAAAGCATTGTAAAAATATGACTTACAATAAGGAATATAGGTAGTATGTACCTACTTACTAAAGAAACACTCAAAAGTGTCGATCCCATGCTTAGATCCCATGGGAATATCGGCATAAAATAGTAGATTGTTTGCCAAGGGAGCAAACAACTATTTTGAAGGCGAGAGTGTTTCTTTGAATCCTGAGCACAGCGAGTGATGTACGTCACTCGAGCTCAACATAGTGTTGCTCTCGAGGTGGACACTAAGAAAAGTATGTTTCATTCTTGAGGAAGACACACTCGTTTTTATAAAACTAAGTAAAATCCTAATTTGAGTAAACAATTACCAGAAAGCAGAATGCTTTTCGCGCATTTATATTTTTTTCACAAATTTTCTTTTTGGCCTTCGCGAATTTTTCGTTATCATACAGCCTGTTACTTGTTCATATAATTTTCGTGATTGATCTCTTTGGTGATTGGAACTTTTACTAACAATATCTACATTCCAAATCCAAATCACTTGTAGTCCCTAGGGATTAAAAAGCTATTTTAGTCACTGTTTATGAAGAATACTCTTTTTAATAGATGTGATAAAAATTAACATATATCCTTTCCCGGGGCTCCAACTATCTCTATACCAAATTTCATCTAAATCGGTTCAGCGGTTTAAGCGTGAAGAGGTAACAGAAAGACGGAGAGACACACTTTCGCATTTAAGTATAATATTAACTACTAGCAGCGCCCCGCGGTTTCACCCGCATAAGTTTCGATCCCGAGGGAATATCGGGATAAAATGTATCCTATGTCCTTTCCCGGGACTCAATCTCAATATCTCTATAACCAAATTTCATCTAAATCGGTTCAGCGGTTTAATCATGAAGAGGTAACAGACACACTTTCGCATTTATAATTATGTAGGTATTAATATTAGTATGGATGGATGACGAAACACGTATTGGATAAAATTCTTTATAGTAGGTACTTGTGTCTTTATAGTACTCTTTATAGTACGTGACTTTATATTGAAATAATATTGATAAAAAGTCGATTTCAGAGTTTAATTCATGAGACTATAATGATTTCATATGATCGGGAAGTATATATGTTAATAAAATCGAAATGAGTGCAAACATTTTTATTTAGTTTGTTAACAGCGTTGTGGGGTACAAAATTGTCTATAGTTTTGTATAACATACATAAACATAATTAGCCTATAATGTTCCCAATGCTGGGACAGAGGCCTCCTCTCTGTGAGAGGGTTTTTATAATTCCGTTTTATTTGTTTTATATTGTTTGTGTGTTGTTCCATTTGAAAACAATAAGTACAAAATAAATAAATATTTCATAAAAAAAATCACACAAAAACAAGAAAGCCATTGATAAAACAAACACTTCCAGTCAAACTTTTACGTCTTTATGGGGACGCATGGGTGGGTGTCCTTGACTTCAACAGTCATCGATCATACCCGAGACGCTCTCAGTATAGATGCTCACTAAACATAACACCGCATATTATATTCACTATGGTGGTTTTTAAAACATATTTGTACTCATAAAAGAGAGTTCATTTAAATTATGTATAATTTAATTGGTCTAAAATGTTTATCAAGACCTAGAAGTGAATCTGTTTATGGTTGCAAGAAAGTTATAAACATAAAGTAGTAGTTATACCAACGCTTAGCAGTTGCCTGATTGAGAACCCCAAGCAGTGCTTATCAGTCAAATGTTATTGATCAACCAAAGAGCAAGGTCACGGATGACTAATAAAATATACCCATCTAAAAATGTTCAACGCTTGCGAAATTGCAAAATCTATCATACACAAAGTACGATAGAGTACTAAAAATACAATTTAATAGTGCCAGCTGTTCTTGAAAGTATGTAGCAAGTAGTAGACTTGTGTCTCAATTACGCAAACTATCAACTTAATTCCGGAATATGAAACTACAATACCTGTCTGTTATGATCTCACTACTCGGCAAAAGTCTCTTCACATATCGTCACCTAAGAGTGAAAACCTCGGGGATGCAATACTTCGTATGTAGCATTTTATGCATTTCGGACAATCTTATAATATCGAACAGTTCTGGATATAAAAATTTAAGGTTAAATTTCCATATTAATTAATAAGAATACAGAACCCCCTTTTTTGAAGTCGGTTAAAAAAACATAAAAGACGCCGTACAAAAATTTTACAGCATACAGTTCTGTCTTCCTCCTCAAAAGTTACTTCTTTTACACTTACGAGGTTTTTAACTCTAAGGCGTCGATATGGAGAAGATGCAAGCATTGACTCAGTCAAAACGCTTTTATCGCATTCCTGTCATTTAATTTAGTTTGGACACGTTACTATAACTTGAAAAGTGTCCGAGTGAGAGAGTTGAGTTTAGTTGCATTATGGCTATGCTCGAAGTTTCTTTGAAGAATAAAATCAGGAATGAAGTTATTCGGAAGAGAACCGGAGTAACCGACATAGCTTGCAGGGTAAGCAAACCGAAGTGAACAGAAGTGGCAGTGGGCTGGCCATGTTTGTCGAAGGACCGATGGACGGTGGAATAGACAAGTCCTAGAGTGAAGAGCGTGTATCGACAAGCGTAGTCTGGGAAGCCCCCAACCTAGATGGACTTAGGACCTTAAGAAGGTGTCTGGGATAGATTGGATGCACAGGGTGTTGTGGCGCAGCTTGGGAGAGGCATGTTTCCAGCAGTGGACCGCGATAGTCTGAGTTGATTGGTTGAAGAGAGTTGCACCATTCTCTATTGAAGCTACTTGGATCTCACACTGAAAAAAATAATTTCTTACTACAGCACATTAAAGCGATTTCATTAAGACTTACTGACTTTGTACAGTAGATATAAGATATGTTTGTAAAACAGTAAATGACAAAACAGTAACTTTTAATGATTGAAAATTCTATATAATGTGAAAATACAAAAAAAGGGAAAACACCATTACTGTAATGTAAGTAAATTTCAATGGTTTGAATGATATCACCAAATGAATAAAACAGTTAATTTTGTGACCTTTTAGCAACTTAAAACGTTGAAAGTTTACTGTCATGACGGTAACATTTTGTCTCAAGCTTTAACTGTTTTCGGATGAGTAAAAAATACTGTTTTTCTTAGGCTCATATGGAACTGTTGAAAGTAGTTCAGATTAGTGTTTTTTCATTTTTATTTACTGCTAATTTCTTTCACTGCACTGTCCCAATAAATAACTATGCTATGTATCTAAGATATACATAATTATGACCTGATAAGTGTTATGGTTGAACTAGCTTCTGCAAGCGACTATGTCCGCATTAAATCCCTCCCCCATTGACCCTCTTAGGGGTGGAATTTCGACAAACCTTTTCTTAGTGAATACCTACTCTTCACAAAGAACACACCCTCCAAATTTCATGTCTTTAGGCTGTGCGTTGATATATCAGTCAGTCAGGATTTTTAATTTTATATATACACATGTATAGATAGAATACAACGTAATTGAAGTGACATTTTACGAACTGCACAGCGTTCATTGTAGTGTAATAGCCCGCATTTCACATGTTTGTACGCGAACAATGATTGGCATCACAACAAACCACAACTGCCATTCAATTTTGTTAATAAATAATGATATATAAAGTGGTTGTTTACGTATTTAAAGGAATATTCTTATCTATAGTGTACAATGACTCAGCATCGCCTAAAAAGTGACCACTGCTTCTTAAAATCGACAGCGTCTCTACTAGGAAACCCGTTGCAAACTGTCGCAGGATACCCCTCCTGCTTACTATCTACCACCAAAGGAGCATCTCCCTGCAGCGTGTAACCTTTCGTGGTCTACTTGGGGGTCCCTACCGTCTCCGGACACAAGTGGGAAGATGTATCTCCAACCTGGTTAAATGGGGCTACCTCGACGGAATGGCAGTAGGCTGTGGATATATCGTAAAAAATGCTACCAAAACATGCAGTCAAAGTGACCTCCTGTCGCCGATGACGCCGTGGAAGTGGCGAAGTTTTGGGCCAAAAAAATCCGAAATACAGTCGTGAACCAAGAAGAAAATGAATGATTCAGCCTCCACACTTCAAATCCTGATTCTGAAGTTACAGTTTCCATATTTGCCAATATTAATGTACCTACTGATACACAATCTTGCTCATATTTGGAGGATAAGCAGCAATATTTCCTAACTTTAATAGCATCACAGGTACTCTACCTGCAAACTGCTTCAAGCAAAACCTCCACTCAGTTATGCGCAGGTCCATGAACAGTTGAGTCTAGATAACTACTAGGTACTAGATAAGTTAACAGTATCATATTGTACTAATTTATTTATCTTTGCTTACCTTCTTATTTATAAGTATAATTCAAATAATCTTTCCTTAAGTCTTCCTTTATAGTCATTTGTAATCACTGTGGTCTCAGAAACTGGAGCTAATTGCTGACTAGTAAATTTTTGTAAAAATAACAGTGGAAGACGAGGCGTTTTTCGCTGGGTACCTACCTGCCAAATAAAATGCATAAAGCCTGAAAACAAATGAAAAACAAGAAATGAGGTGAATTGTTATGCCCTCATACCTAAGTAGAGTTTATCTACTTAAGCAGATAACAAAATCATTACGTAGCCACTACTGATAAAATTATCAATCAAAATGATATTCTAACTTACTCGTAACCATGATTTTGCTCAAAAAATTATCCAAAAGTTGTGTGTCGTGAAGCGCCTGCGCTTGAGTTTACGGCAACATTAAAACGTTGTAAGAGCCACTTCTCTTTTTCTACAAGGCGTTGTGCGCATGAGTCACTCTCAAAACCCGAGTTCAATATAATTTGTAGCCCAATGAAGATAAAGTTTTATCTCTACAGTTATTTTAAAGCTTTATTTAACTTGTAAGGTTTTCAATACGGTTCAGTGCAGCCCTTACATCCAGCTAGGCATGTAGAAAGCAAAGAACTGGAATAAAATAGAGCTTTAGTAGTAGTAAGAAGGATTGTGCTGCCTACGTATGTTTATGAAGTTCAACATCCAGGAGTAAAGGCCTTTGTTATATTTTAATAGTATTTCTAAGCCAAAACTAATTGATTAATTTGGTTGTCAACTTACAAAAACTAATTTATTATTATTTGTTTTTATTAACTGACCTCAATATTTCAGTAGTTATTAGGTTTTACAGCAATTTCACAGATCAGGTTTTTGCCATGGACCGGTTTCTGAAAGACTGATCAATGCTGATTTACGAATCTCTTAACTGAGTGGAGGCATCAGCCGCTGACGTTGCTCTTCCAGAAATTACCCAAATGGATAAATATTTAATCAAATGCTAGAAAGCACTAACGTCTGGCTCTATGTCATAAATAAATTGGCGGTTCCCAAAGTTCGGAAACACCAAATGCCTTTTAATTGTCAATTTTGATAAAAACATTTGGAAAGAGGTGTTTACAGACAATGAAAACATAAGGGCAGGTAGGCGTTTTATGTGCCTTAACATAAACAACAAAATAAATCTCTATAAATTATGATGGACATTTGAAAGTGGATTTGTGCTCCGTTTCTATACGGCAATAATAGTGCCCCAATTCAAGGTTGATATCTTACTTTTACTGACATCTTATTGTCCAAGCTTTGGTCAGTTGGTGGCATAAAGAGTCCTCCCAGTTGTACAGACATCCCTAGAGAATGACTGAACTGAATTTGTAGTGATGTATTATATCCACAGCAGTGGCCTTGACACCTACAGCGTGGGTAACTTGCAACGCAACTGCTTACCTACACTGCGTTTATTTTACCTCGCTGCGTCATCCCATACATCTGTACTGACAATATTTTACCACCGACCTTATTTCACGGAATCCGACCATATTACGGCGGACAACATTCGGACATGTAAGCAAACATCTTAATGTTTACTAATGAAACATTTCTAAATACATTGATTGATGATGTTCTCCTCGCACGGGTTTTGTGTAGGCTCGCATTATTCTATTCATAAGTCGCTCTGCGGGATGCTGAACGTCAGCGTTGGTGGCTTTGCTATTGTTCACTGCGGACACAATTCGGCAAACATTCTCGTGCTATTTTTTTCACAGTTTTCGTTTTTGAGTGGGTCATTTAAATTGCATGCGTATTTTAGTGAGATAGACGTCGCTGATGGGTTTCCATTAGGAGTGAATGATTAAGAGGTCGAGCCTCGAAGCGGCGAGGGAGTGACAACGTCGTGAGAGGGCCTGCGTCTCAAGGGAGTGTGTGGAACCCCTGACACCAGAGTGTGGTGCTGGGCTTGCAATTAACTCCTCGGGCGGGCATTATCTCGGCATTAGAGTATCGTTGCGATGCCAGAGCACCCTCCACCAAACATTTGTATCAATATTAAAAGACACGTCAACCCCAGCAACTGTAAATGCTCGAATGAATTCAAACTTATCACAAACTTTGTTCAAAACTAAAGTAACTATTATTCCTGTTCCTGTCGAGAGTCGACATTTTAAACAAAACAAAAGCCTATCAATGGGTACACGCAAGTATGTGGGTACACGTGTTTATACTAACTTTGGACATATGATTCCATCAACAAATTATAAACTCCTGTGTACTTTTATAAGCTTTTTGCTGTGATGTTAAAGCTATCATATAACACATTGTAGTGGCGTTTGTCGAGAACAAAACCCCGAAACGTCAACGGTTGTGATTGCCAATATAAAAGTTAATCATGTTAGTGCGCCGGGGTGGGCCGGGTGTCGCGATATCATTGTCCCAGGTTCGAGCTCGGCCACCCCCCGCAAGGATTCGTTGCTTATTTAATGCAACGATGCACACGTAAACATCTAAATAACTTTTGTGTGACACTTCTCCCCTACCCTCTAATTTTACTAAGTAGCCGTATCTGTACAAATGTATTGGGGAAGAAACATTCAAACCAAATGTGTTTTTAGAGCAGATTTGTTGTCTCGTCTTAATTGAAATGAACAGAGAACAAAAAATATTTTTTTACTAATCATGTAGGTGCTTCTTCAAACGGCTGTAGTTTTGGGTCCTTGAAAAGATCACCATGTTTTGAGAACTCGTAGCATGAGTGGTATATTATATTATCGATTTTTTGTAAAACAAGGCATTTTAATATTATGTAATAAGAGTATTTTAATAAAAAATAGTACTCGATTAATCAAATCATTGTTTTTCTTTCCGTCTGTCTTCTTTTTACTAAGAGGTAACTATTGTTCTTTAATGGCAGATTTTGTTTGTTTCTTTTTACTAGCGCTGCACTGTGCTAGTGTTAAAAGCAGTGTTGAAGTAAGCTGTTACATAAAGTTATCCGACAGGCGCACGCAGAGCCGCAGCACAACGCACGGCCGGCGCTGGGTGCCAGGCGCTAAGCTCGCACCCCACGGCTGCTGCCACTCTCCTGTCACAGCTTACGCAAACCGACTGACAGCCTCCCAATAATTCGTTACGAAAATGTGTTAATCGCGCGCCGAACACTTTCACGGTTCGCGACACCGAATTAGATTAGTGCGATGACAATAACTACATCTGTAGCTGAATAAGACTCGTCATATTTTGACAGGTATCGTCATATGTCCGTACCCTCGTCTGCCCACATACACGTGTTCGTTCGTCCCACGCGGACTCGTAACGTTCGATGTCAGCCTTTTTTCCGCACAAAAGTCGTGATTTCACGCGGCGCGAACATTCATCCGATTGTCGTGAATTTCGTTATCTTGTATTAGCGAGCGTGTGAGGTGATATTGAAAAAATAATACGTTTGGGATTTGACGGCTCCCCATGTGCGCACGGCAGCTTCCTTTTCACTGCAACGCTCCTATAAATGAAACGGGATGATAAATTTATTTAATGTATACAAATGTTTGGACATTTTTATTTTGCTGTCGTTTAGACGTAGGTAACATAATTTAGTTCACCATATGTTAAGTCGTTACAACGCTTTGAGTAGGAAGTGAAAAAAATGTTTTACGACTTGTGAGAGATAGTATGACAAACCGGCCTTTTTTCCGTGTATCATCATCCTAGCTTCGTCGATAAACAATATTTTTTGTAATAGACGCAAAAAGGTAATAAACGAGCATATTGAATTGAAGCGGCACCGGAATTAAGTCAATTAAGAAACGTATAATTATTTCAGCAATGTATTTATATTATGGGAACGTATATACGTTCTACATTATGTTGTGGTGTTTACACGGTGAGTAAGTATCGTCATATGGTTAACTTTATGATAGAGCTTTAGGTCGATTAAAGTTCGAATATAGCTGAAATAAAAATTTGCCGGCTCATTAAGGAGGGGTTTAATTCGGGGTTTCCGTCTAATTGATCTCTGGCCGGGGTAATTATTCACAGGGGGTATATAAAGTAATTATTACTGGGTAGCCCTTTTTCCTTGTCGCCATGGTGCCCCCCAGTCCCCCTCAGCTAATCACCGCCCGCGCCCGGTGTCAATGACGGCTCGCAACTGTATCTTGGATCGCGATGACAGAATTTTAATATATTTTGTTGTCGTATGTAAATGGCGGTGCAGATGGCGCCACATCGAGTGGCGGATGATACACATAACTCCCCACATCGTTTGTAAAGTTTCCAGCCAGCAGCGAAAGCGTCTAATGTTAAATATGGAGGACTTGAAATATGAAGTGTTAAATTGTTTAACATTGGTAATACACAATAAATTACTCGGATATACCTACTTATAAAACCCAAAATAATTAACTAAACAAACCACTCGAGAACATTATCAGAAGGAACTCTACCGACGAGGTTAACAGCAAACAATTACAAACCATAAATTAACATTACCCTTAACTGCCTCAAAAAACCTACGTAGGATGAAAAGGAGATTTATATTTGTTAAGGCGAAGTTGTTCGTCTTCATAAGGCTTGACGTTTCATTTCTGTCTAGGCAGGTCGACAAGTGCTAACCCTCCTTCGAGCCTGTCCCGCGCGCCCCCGGCCCACCCCATCTCGAAGGGCTCCCGTTGTTATGCATAAAATTTTGTCTTATTACTTCCAACTTTGCTATTATATTTGACGAGACGGAGTTGGCAAGTTATTTTGTTATTAAAATTTTTGGCCGAAGACGGCGGCAAGATGAATCTAGTTCGAATGTAAATGCGAATGCTTAAATTATAAAGCAAGAACTTATTTGATTTAACAAACCTTACGATCTGGGGATTAATGTCGGAAATTGGAGGAGGAGGCGGCGTTGTGATTCGCAAGTTGTCGCGAACCGAGCGGTGTGGCGCGGCGGCGGTGCGGATAAAAGACGAGAAAATGGGATTGACGAACATCGCTACACCAACTTTGAGAGTATTGGTTGCTCTTGAAACTTATCAGCCGCGCTTTGTTTTACATTTGTACCCTCCCACATATTTTATTTATAGGTAGATAATGGCTGCATGTCAAATTTCGCGTAGTTTAGCTATGTAACTATAATATAATAAAATTTTACTAATAAGTACTATTTTTGTTACATCACACGTGTACATTTACAGGTGTGTTACCAATTTATAGTACAAAAATAACTAATATGTTCACTATTTTAAAGCTCCTTAATTTTGGTAGTATTTTTATATTAGTAAACTTATTTCAATAGTGGTCAAAAAAACCCGGTACCGTTTGAGCTCAAAAGAACCGAGTGGCACCAAGGATTGTTGTGTTGGTATTATTAAAAAGAGGAATTTAGGAGCTCTTTTAAAGAGTGTCTTCGCAAGGAGCGTTCGTCCAGCGTAGGCGTTAGTCAGACTCTGCGTACTGCGTAGGAGCTGTGTAGGTGGTGCGTGGACGTTGCGTAGAAAGCCCTTAGGTGGCGCATCAACGAGTCGTAAATTACGCGTAGGACGAGTGATGCTGTGCGTCGTACGCGCGGAGCATGCTCGTAGCACGCGCGTAGCGGCCACTAACTCACGCGTAGCACGGGCGTAGAGGCGCATAAGATGAGCGCAACGGCGCGTGGAAGTCGTTTAGATGTCGCAACGATGCTTTATAGCTTTTAAAAAACATTCTTAGAAAAAATTAAAGTCACGCCATTCACTAATCATTATATTCTGCCGAAGTAGATGCTTAACTTTTCTGAAGCTAAATACAATATTTTTTTAAATCTCGTAACATGTATAGAAGTAGAAATTTTATAAGAGTTACAAAATTTTTGTTTTAGTGGTCGCAAGCCCTGCGCGACATCTGAGCGTGGGGTCGATACACAGGTCAGTCAAGTGTTATTGGGTTTTTTTCCATAAGCTCATAGCTTGGACTGGAACAATCATAACTGTTGAAATATGGATGTACTAAACACCAGATCTGCCTATGCGTAAGCCCGAAAGTCTGATAACCAGTCTTATCAAGAGTTACTTATCGTGTTACCCAGTAACTGGGTTGTGGAAGCCAAATAGGCAGTCAATTTATGTAAAATACTGGTATTCAGCTGCATCCGGTTAGACTGGAAGCCGACCCCAACATAGTTGGAAAAAGGATAGGCAGATGATGAGGAATAGGTAAGGTAAGCCTATTAGTAAGAAGTATTTTAATTTCATTCTACTTAGTTCTTCGTCTATTAAATTAAGTTTTACTTAGTTGTGTATCCTATATATAACCTTGTAAAACATTTTAAAAGAGTAACGGTGGAGTTTCTTGCCTATTCTTCTCCAAACGAACACTACCTTTTAGAAGGGGCGACTAGAATCAATTCAATTTTACTGTAAGTTTTGACGTTTAAAAGTGCCTTTAATGTGCCTATTTGAAATAAATGATTTGACTTGGACTTTTATGACACTTTACTTAAATAATGTTTATATGTGGCTACTTAGGCAAATGTATACAATGTGTACTGGACATAACTGAATACCCGTAAAAGGGTAAGTACAATGACCCTTTTCTGGATTTTCAGTTATTTCCAGTACACCGTGTTTATGGAAGAGTAGCTCAATACATTTTCGGCCTAAGCAAAGGTTGTTACCCCTAATGTATCTGTCATCATTAGAAAACGTGTAAAGTAAAATCGTGTTTCTGTTGCAAACATTAGCCAACTTCATTAACTGCTATACCTACTTATGGTTTGCATTAAGATACTTCATTTTGGTTTTGTATAATGATCTCTTAAGCTGCGTCCCCTCTTTTAACATCTTCTCCAACAATACGAGTAATGAAAAGTGGCGTCACACAGCTATTCATTCCAAACTCTCATAGACAATCACATTCTGCGAAACATACCTGTTTACCAAGTCGACGCTCAACATAAACTCTGCAACCTAGTTGCGAAATTTGTTCCGACGAACCTCAAATCGCCATGTTTCAGCCAATCGACCAGCTGTCGGTTTCATCAAACACTTTCTGTGAACTGCGTATATGATGCGTCAGTGTTTGTTTAGAATATCCGCTAGTGTGATTAAAGAGCCTAAACTTTCATTGGATCTTGGAATCCTCTTTTTGAGTTTTCCGCTCTCTATATTTATGTTGTATGTTGTTGTTGTATATAAATAAATATCTCTATATTTATGTTGTACCTATGTTGTTGTTGTTTGTTTTTGTTTCTATATTTATGTCTGTAGTTTATATGGTGTACATAATAAAGAGTATTCTATTCTAAAATACAAGAGAGAAATGAAGGTTTTATAATTTTTTGCCAACTTTTTGAGATATTTGCGAATAACTCAAACGTGGATTCCAAGTAATCAATTTTAGGACGCAACTTCCGATTACAATTGTCACGTGATCATAGTTTATTAACATGTCGATAAAATGACGATCTTATAAGGATTTTTAAGTGTTATTTTATGCTATCTGGCCGATAGTCAAAACAGTTTGAATATTATCTTATCTGACGAATGATTTTATCTGGTGGATAGTTAAATCAAGTTGAATATTTTATCGGACTGGTGAACTTACCTGATGTAATAGTCGGTTCAGTTAGAAGACTTATTAATAACACACGGTAAAAATATTTGGCCACTGTTAACGTTGCCTACGACATGACTACTCCGCTATAATCACTTTAGTAGGAGTATGATCTTAGTGGAACCGTCGGCGTCGCCAAGTCGCCGTTTTGTTTGGACTAGGTTGGAGGTTCGGTGAGTGAAATGCTAAAATCCCAGGCAACATCATGCATAACATCTTGGTCACTTTGTTGAGAGAGCTGTTTGCGTGTTTGTAATAAGTGGGGACGCAGCTCAAGACGAAAATTTTATCAAGAAATGGTTTAGTTCTCAAACATCGGCTCATTGTGAGTCGGGCTATTGCACTGAGAGTTCTGTACCACCAAAACGACAGTTTTGAAAAGATGGTGACACATGACAATGTGTCACCATCTTTTTATTATTTGCCTTGGTAGAGTGTATAGTAACAAGTATTCTTCAAACAGGCAGTGTAGGCTTATCAATAGGGTTCTGATTAATGACTCAATCTGCTGTCATCATCTGCCCAGCCTTTTCTCAGCTATGTTGGGGTCAGCTTCCAGTTTAACCGGATGAAGATGAATACCAGCATTTTACATGGAGCGACTGTCTATCTGACCTCCACAACCCAGTTATTAGGAATTACGATACCTCTTGGTAAGACTGGTTGTCAGATTTTCGACGACCTGTAACGACTGCTAAAGATCCACGAATGACAGCCGGGACCTACGGCTTAATGTGCTTTCCGAGGCACGGAGGGGTCTCGGTATGTAAAGATGGTCACCCAACCACAGACCAACCGCCGCAAGCGTAGCTTATTAACCTGATCGATCTATCCGTGCGGCCGTTATTACTTAGGTACTCAATCTGCTGTACTTATGCTAAATTTACTCAATGAGTGGGGTTCGGATTCTCGACCTGTCGCTGACCTGAGCTGAGTGTGCGATTCTGCTGGCTTCGGCCGCTAAATTCATGGCTGCTATAGTCTTAAAAAGGTAGCTGGTAATTATAAGGACCTTTATAGTCTGCATCATGTGAATTGGTAAAACATCTATAGTCTGCATCATGTGAATTGGTAAAACAGAATAACGCAGCGGTGTATATTATAGTATTTTTTAAATGAAGGGTGTAAATTACGTTTTGGATGTAAGTTACGTTTTTCACGTTTCTCAGGAGTGAAGAGAGATATTTTGAGTAGAGCGTGATGAGGTACAGCAGGCAGGACTGCGTGGTGGCGCGGCAATGCGGTACGGCGCGGCAGCGGTGACTAGCGGCGCGGAGACGCCGTACGTAACATCTGTTCCTTTTGTAGCGACAAATTAACACCGACTCGAGCAAACTGAGGCAATGCAACGACCCATTCCCAGCTCGGAACGAGCCCTAAAGCTTCCCTTAAGCGCGACGCCAGCTGCTCGCAGCACTAAATTCCACGTTACAATGCTTTGTTTTAAAATTTGTAATCATTCTCACATTTTACGACGGTGAACGGTCCGTTTCGGAAAATTTGATACGACTATAAAGCCTGTAATTGTGTTAGCATTCCAGTTAATTAAAAGTTATGAATTTAAAGTCGCACAGCTTTAGTGCTCTTTGACGCTCGCCGTCTGAATAAAACGGTCATATAAAATGTGATGAATTTCTTTTTACTGCTCGAAAAAGAGTTTAGACAGCATTTAGCTACTGTTAATGAGCAAACAAAAAACATTATGAATCTTTTGTCTGTCAGTTTATATCTTCAATTGTTATGGCACGTACAATGAACGCGCTCTACTCACTGTTGAAACGAGCATCATAATGTAAATTGTGTGTAATAAGTCAGTAACTAAATATAAAGCTTTCTCTGGTAAGCATCTGCTTACGTCATAAAAGTGTATTATGTCAATAAATAAAAAAAAACTGCAAAGTCAAAACATTAGTTTCCCACAGCGATTAAACGGCAGCGAATAAAGGGCAAACTGAAAACACTATAGAGCAGTGAGTTATGAAAACAAATACACATTACGAGTACGTACGAAATCTCGTACAACTAATGACGTTAAAAGCGAGGGGTAAGAGTAACAATGTTAACAGTCATAGTTCGGGTGTGTGTGCGCCAAAACTTGGGTACTGCGGCCATAAATACCGCCGCGGGGGGCCGCCGCGCCGGGCGTCGGTAACAATAACCACGACGTATGCCGTGTTAACATTAGCTCCGTACTTAATTCCTTGTAGCCCTAAACTCGCTTAAGAGGGTAAGACTCAGTGACACGGTGTTAATTAAATAATTACTTTAAATAATAACTCCTTGGCCCCGAGCCCCGACCCGACCGAGCCACGTTATGTTACACGCCGTCCCTTGCTTTCGCCATGTTTACTCTCGCAGTGTATTAGTTTAGTAACAGTGTTCAATAACAAGCCATTTAAGTTTCGCCTCTTCTTTCAGAGTTCTGCGTTGTTGTCATGATCTGCGTTGCTGCGAGTATTGGACTTTGTGCGTCATGCGTTGTAACTCTGGAAGATGCGCATTTAGCTAGTTAATGAAATATCGTCAGAAGTGCTCTGTGTACCAATTTTGTTCCATTGAGTTATACTGTACGTAGTACATTATAACTCAATGTTTTGTTCATAAATTTATTCAGATATTAGATTTCCATTCTGAGATACAAAACATAAAGTAAAAAAGTATATTTACGTGTCTAAAAAGAGAACATAATTATCAACATAAAAAAGCCACTACATTTCAAGTTTACATTCTAAATGTTTATTTCAAAAGGATCAACTAAACAAAAGGGGAGCACAAGTTCACAGAATGTAATGTTCCTGGTTGATATCAAAGGCAGAATTTAATGGATGCAGTTATTGCCCAGAGGTCGACTGTCTAAACTCATAATAAAACCCCAGGCTATGTTCAAGTGTCTCTCGTAGTTATAGAATGTTTTTAGCCAACTGCTTCAGGCGCATTTTTCATTATAATAATGGTTCTGTTTTTCTCTGCTATAATGACGTTGTCCAATTCAAGATAGGAACGAAACGAAACGAAATAACCAATGTTTTAAAGGAAATTTTTAATAGTTGGCTCAACCACTAAGTTGGCAACGTCTGATGCTGGTAGCGCTAACATCCATTCAAGCTGGATAAAATTTAATTCCGTGTTGCAACGCTTAAATTATCTAGGTATTGCAACCCTAGTTCAGACCCAAAATTCCCATCAGTGTTTTATTACAACTAGTTTAGAGCACGAACCCGACCGTGGCAGCTGAACGTTGAGGCTCCTAATCAACTATCACAGAAAGTATTGCGTTAGTTTTGAAGGATGGTCATACATTCATTAAGTTAAAAGAATGGCTACAGGATCTTGGCTGCTCAACATTCTGCGATCAACAGCACAAATGCTATACTTGTTTAATTACCGTTTACAGGCTTCTAATTTTATGCCTACTTCCTTTTTTGTTTACCCTCAGTTCTAAGTTACAATAGCCAACTGAAAAGGCTGCGGTCTTAAACATCTTTTATACCCTTAGGGGGCATCTCCACGAGCGAGAGAATCGCGGCGATATTATCGTCACCTGAAACAGAGAGAGCATCCGACCATGGTACGCAGTCAAGTTCCTTCCCCCCTCTGTAGCCCGAAAGTATGCGCGCACGACATTTTCATTGGCAGTTTGTGTCCTTCTCATGCGCTGCACACTTCCACAGGGAGCGGGGACCCATCAGAGGCCGGTGGGCCTTGGAATCCACGCCGACATACTAGTGGTGGTGTTGTCGGCGGCAAAATATATTCGTCGTTCGAGCTCGACGCAACTGCAGCGGCTGGTATTACTGGACACGTCTGGAGCAGGTTCCGGCAACTGCGAGGAGGAGCTGAGCGACGAACCCAAAGATGTTGGGTGTGTGGTTTTATGTCGTGCCCGACTTCGTGCCAACATCTCTGTGTCATCTGAGTATTTCATTTTCTTGCATCCTGGTATAGTACCAATGTAAAGGTGGTATGATGCTAATATTGGTCTCCCAAAAAAATGGTAGAACAAAACAAAAAACAAAACAATACAAAACAAAACAAAACAATATTTCGTAATTATTTATGTTGAAAAATACTAGAAAATAACGGAGTAAAATTTTTGTCACCATCAACTTACAGTCGGGCCACAGACTTATAATAAGTACAAGTACTAGTACCTATCATACATACATTATATTTATCTGCCTTTAATGTTCCCGCCGCTGGGACACAGGTCTACTCTCGGTGAGAGGGACCGGGCCGTGATCTGCCACGCGGGCCCAGTGCGGGTTGGTAGATGTCACATATCTTGGAATTTTCGGTTCTAGGACACGCCGGTTTCCTCACGAAGTTGCCTTTACCGTTTTGAGAGCAGTGGTGATGAAATAATGCATACAAAGTAAAGTGCCTGCCTGGATTCGAACCTACGACCTTCAACTGGTAAGTCGCCGCCGTTACCAATGGGTCACTACTGCTCCTATCTACGACCTTCCTTTGACAGGCTCGTTATTCGGAAACTAAGCTGCTAGTGTAGTATTCTGAAACTTAGGTGCTAGTTTAGTATTTCCTTTCTTATGCTACGCAAGTATATGCCACTCTCCTCTCGCCCTCTCCTCTATCGTGAAAGTGGCTAAGGACAGCGATGGGTAGCAAGCAATCTCCGACTGTGTCTACGCGAAGGCCTTGAGGTCGTAACATCCACACATAGTGCTGAACACGCTGAGGTCAGGCGAACTGGAAGGTAAAACAGATTATGGTAGCCTTATCAGTTCTTAGCCACTAGGCACAAGTACTTAATTTTGTCGGTCCATGATCGAAGATGCAAGCGAATATTTCCGTGCTTGTAGGTGATAAGTGATAACCATAGCAACACGATGCTAATCCCTACAGACTTGAGTCCTACTGCAACTACAAATAACATAAACTTATTATTAATTATTTCTGTTTTAAAAACATTTGAACATACAAATTAATTTAGACTTATGATTAGGTAATAAATTGGTTTAGTGATTTTTTGATTATGTAGTTCCAGCTCGTTGCGGGCGCGTCTTAATGACTACTAGAGAGGTATGAGGAACAGGGTGTAAAAAGTTCACTCATACTCTATAGAGAAGGGAGCTTCTTCCGACCAGACGGGTGTTTTGTCTGGCGGGCAACTGTCCGATAATTCATGTCGGGCCGTTGTATCAATGCTAGTTGCGAGGAAAACTCTGCTTGCGAGATGCAGAATTTTGCGTGTCGTCAGTATGACGCGTTGTTCGCATGTGGCGTTATAGATACCGCTACAGGTTCGCTTATGTTGATGGTAGGTAGTACTTATTGCCATTAGGTTGGACGGATGGGTGATCGCAGTAGGTAAAGTAAAAATGCGCAGTGCTGCACAACCCCACCCTATTTAAAGGTTAACAAATATCAACTTTATTTCAATGGTAATTAAGTTAATTTCAGAGTGACTAGCACTATTGAAAAAGTTATAAAAATGTTTGAAGTTGTAGCGTAAACTGAACTCTATTGTGTAGGATTTAAAGTTATTTTACCATAAACTCATATTAATTGTTTACATATTTGGCAAATAAATCGCGAATGCAGATTAGGTATGTTGTTATAACTTTATAAGCAAGTTTTTAACTGCCCTGTTTAGTCTCGTAGGTGCAAGCATAAATGCTGAGCGTAGGGTCGTGGGTTCAACACGCAGATCATTGGGGTTTTTCATTAAGATTTTCTTAGTAACAACCCGGAATTTGAACCTTGGCGGTGACTTACCCCCATGCCTCGGAAAGCACGTTAAGCCTCCTGCGCCTGATCTGACTCCGGTCGTGTCCGATTGCATACCATCCCATAAGACTATGAGAGTGAAAGAAGAGAGAGTGCACCAGTATCTGCGCACACGCTTGTGCGCTATAATATCTCCCGCGCCGTAAACTAGTCTCCGTTGAGATTGGCCGCCATGGCCGAAATACGGACTGGAGGAATTTTATTATTATAAGCAAGCTAGGGGTAAGGCTGCCTTTCCTCCAGAGTTGAGCGAGGATTCGTAGCGAGGGGTGTGTGTGAAACTAACCAATACCAACGTTTACTTAGTTCAAGCTATAAAAATGAAGCGATGTTATTTTTATTCCGTATCTATAATTCGCGAAACATCTCCTTACATTAATTTATTGTGAGATAACGCACAGGCTAAAAACATTGGTCTAGGAACATGAAATTTTACACAAGAATACCTTGTAAAGCGGCACTGTGCTCTCCGGTAGGATTATTGAAAATTCACAAGAATACCTTGTAAAGCGGCACTGTGCTCTCCGGTAGGATTATTGAAAATTCACACCCTTAAGGGGTTAAATAGGGGATGTAAGTTTGTATAGAAGTTCATCATTTTTGCCGATTGGAAATCACACGGCTTGGAAAATAAATTAATTAACAAGTGAACATAGAGAAAGTGCTCGAAACGTCAACGGTACACCAAGTGTACAAAACTATTGTCATTGTTCTATTGTCACTGTGAAAACAATGACTTAACTGCGTCCATTCAACTACTTCGACACGTGGGGTGTGTCAATAGGTATGCGGGGAAACTTGTGAACATATAACTTCAAAAATATAACATAATTTAACTTAACGAATACCACATCATCTGCCTTGTAGCCTTTCCCAACTACTATGGGTATACCTAATATCTATTATGTAGTAAATATTTTCTGTAATAAAAATATTATAATTAACCTGCCATTTTAATTGCATTGTAAGTACAGATACAGAATTGCAAAAAGCTAATGTAACATGTGTCATATAAATTGTCTAATAAGTTCATTGTTCACTCCTAAGAGCGTAGCTTAATCGATCGTCGACTTAAAAAAGCGCAAAATAACACTTTACTTTTATGAAAACAGAGAATAATTTGAATGGTCCCGACGCACACAGTCGGCTGTTATTTGTTCATTAAGGCGGGGCGAGCGAGCGCCAGCGCTGTGTAAAGCCTACCCTCAAGCACCTACTCTATTGACTTTCTTCCGTCACTTTCTTATCGAGTTATGATAAATGGTGCCAACTCCGCCATGAACACGACCCTGTTCTCAACGCCAAAGCGTACAATTTCCTAAAACACCGTCGAGTGAGCATAATTCGTTTCACCGCATCGACGTTACTTCTTAAATAATAAAAGCTCTTTGTAAAACTTTCCCTCCTTGAGCGTTCTAAAGCTTTTCGGTATCCAGTAATTAATATTCATGGAGGCTCGTGCCGGAGGGGCCGTGTAATTAATAAACTTATATGATACTTTTGTTTACAGTGTCATTCCTGAAACGCAGGGGAGCTTTGGGAACGCCTGTTTGTCTCAATGTTCAGTCGAATCGAGTCCCCTACTTTATGTAGGTATTTTAGTATTTTTGATACAGCCCGCCGCACATTGAAGGAAATTCTAATTCAGAAGGTCGATGGAAACGTCAGCCCATTTCTATCGGTGACGACGCGACGGTATAAAACGAGGTCCTAAAATAAATTAATGCTTCATATCAACGAGAGACAAGTATCGTTTAATTTAATTTGAAGGCTCAAGTAATTCGACAAAACTTCTGTAATAAAATTATCGAGCATTGACCGTGTGTGATAAGGCGGGGAGTGGGTGTGGAGGCGAGACGTGCGACCGGACACAGCTCCGCATGTTAATACACGTAAACCAAGATAATCCATAAAACTCACAAAAGGTGCCGAGTTGTCTTCACGACCGAGGAGGCCCGAGTGCACAGAAGCGCTTAACCGCAGCTTAATCTACGTTCAGATACAGATTACATATGGATGAAATTTTTGGTTCACTCCAGTAAAATACACAGCCAAATTTTTCACCTTTATCTAGATATTGCTATAGAATTCACTGAACACACCTATTTGAAAGTTTTGAAATAATTTAACTAGTTCAGACTGAAGAAAAAATTATGTGTAAGTAAAAAAGTAAACAGAAAATTTTAATTGATCTACGATAAAAACAGTACCTAAGTATAAGAATCTTGCATCGAATTGAGAAACTCGCCAAATTTTAAATAGCATGCATTGCTTATTCATCAGTGAAACGCAATCCCCTCAAAGCACTTAAGCACTTAGCGCAAACATATCGATTCTCAATATGCGACGCTAACGCCCCAGGGACACTGTGACAATGTAAAAACGCGAATACGCAGCGCACCGCGTGATTCACTTATTTGTCCTCTTGTGCGGCGAGTGAGCAGTGAACATTACCAAAACGAGAGTTAAACTAGGGTTAAAAGTGTGGAGGGTCTACCCCGACCTCATAATATTATAACGTGTAAGGAGTAAAAGAGTCGGCGTTATCTTTTACACAGGCCCGATTCCTGACCACTTTAATGGGAAAAGCATGTTAGAATTAAACTAAACAAAGACGACGCATCAATTAGGGGCTCTTCTTGTTTTTTTCCCCTTTTTTTGAAAAAGGGCTTAACTTTTTAAACTTGTACGTTGACCAGCCGGCGCTCGATGTTGTTCGTTATTTTTTACTGACTTATTTGATTAGATCAATCTCAATGATTCTTGTATGGATTTCAGTTACGGCGATAAAGAGATAAATGGATGCAAACATTACCTTTCGTTTATTCTTTAGGGGTCCATTAAAGATAATACAATGGGTATTATGATGTAGGAGTTTCACTTTATATGTGCCTTTAGGTAGCTCAGTGCTTGCCACAATAGCTATGCGTAGATAGTGCACTAATTGACTCCGTCAAACAACAGTGTAGAGAAATATATTAGACCTAGTGATTACAACGAACACTAGTTATTTCATCTTCAAATCAATTAATCTGCCTAGTCTTTTCCCAACATTGTTCGGGTCGACTTACAGTCTAACTGGATGCAGCTGAATACCAGTATTTTACAAGGAGCGACTGCCTATCTGACGTCAACAATCCAGTTCCTAGGTAACATGATACCCTTTTATTAAGACTGGTTGTCAGACTTTTGGGCTTCTGACGACCCATAACGACTGTCAAAGATCCTAGAATGACAGCCGGGACAAACGGCTCAACGTGCTTGCCGGGCACGGAGGGGTCTCGGTATGTAAAGATGGTCACCCATCTACGGACCGACCGCGACAAGCTTAGCTTAACCTGATCGATCGACCGGTGTGGTTGAAATTACTTAGCCACGAGCCCCTCACTTAATTCATCTTCAAATATATTATATAATTACGTTAATTAGTTTTAAATACGACTGTCACTTCGCAATATCGACTTAATTTGATTACATTAATAGCACTCTAAAACCGTATATTGCAAGGCAAACATAAAGGTAATCGTGGTACCACTAAACAGGACTTTGATTATACTAAAAATGAAGTGCAATAAAACGGAGAGGATAACTCCACAGTAATTAAGACGAGGTAAATATATGGAACGCATTGACGGATCGTAAAGCTAAAGGATTCATAACAACAAACTGCAAGCCAGTGTTTACGACGGCGACCGAACCGCTTTTATTGTTGTTGTAAAATTCACGATCCATTATTAATTATTACAGACATCATTAATCTACTAATCTATTTAAGGGCGTGCGATAAGAATCTCATTTAAAGTATTGAATGAAGAGTGTCCGTAGTGGACTTGAGATAGGCTTAAATTAGCTCTCAGGATTGCGCCACAAGTCACGGTTTTACACCAAACGAAACTGGTTCTTAACGTAATACATTTACAGTTGAATTTTGTGGGGCTCTTGTTGCGAGTTAGTTCATTTGGTTATAATTTAAATGGTGGCTGATTTATTACAGGTCGGTGTTTAAACGACAAATGCATCGAAACAGATAGGAGCGACATGTCCGACATTGGAGGACCGATGTTGACCACTATACATGGAACATACACGGCATTATTAGTCAAAGACACGTCACAAGATGTGTGCCAATCTCGCTCTGACATCTGACTGAATTTTCTCGAATTCTTTTTCATATAAAAATATGTTTTTTATTAAATTATATCACATAATTTTTAATCATTAATACAATAATAAGAAGTAATATTTTATTCACCACAGGTATGTAGAGCCTACTTAATTGCATGTTTATTTAGATTGCCTTTTCCTTAAAAAGCAGTACTAAAATATTTTATTTTATTTTACCTAAGTAATTCACGGTGACACTGGTACTTACTATTGCGTTAAACAACGTACTCCAGGAGATTTCAATCGCGTTTAGTGTTCCCATAAAATGAACGGACAAGCCATTGGACTCGAAATAACCTATTGCTGAATACAGAGAGCCGAATGAATGGTGATTTATACCGCCTTGCTTTATTCACATACTTAGGCTTTGATTTTGCTAGAGTATTAACGTGATTCTGACTTTTTTAAATTCAGTCATAGTCTAGTCGAGCTCAGTCACCAATCACACTAATATTTAAAGGCGAATGTTTGTGAGTATGGGTGTGTGTGTTTATATGTTTGTTACTTCTTCACGCTCAATCGGCTGGACCAATTTTGATAAAATTTTGTATGGAGGTAGCGGACACCCTCGATTACCATATAGGCTACTTTTTATTCCGATATTCCCATGGGATCAACATTTACGCGGGTGAAACCGCAGGGCGCAGCTAGTCATCTATAAATAGTATAAAATAAAGTCACTTTTCGTGTCTGCCTTTGTGACCGCTTTGTTCTTTTAACTCCGCTACGGATTATGATGTGGTTTTCACGACCATTTATAGAATTTACTCCGGAAGTTTTATTTCCTTAATACATTAATATTTAACTTACTATTGTAATTTGTTAAGTTCATGTAAAGACATTACTACGATTTATTATCATGTGATTTGTTTTGCTGTATTTTATTTTATTGTATTTGATTTCTTTTATTTCGTTTGGCAATAACTTTAAATTACGTGAAATAAATACATTTATTATTATTACTTTTTTTTAATAAAGGTACTCTTTACTTTCCCTAATAATAATGAATAAACTAAAAATGAATAGAAACTAAAATTAATAATTGTTTGTTTTTAAATAAACTGCTTTTAAACTGCATTAAAAGTATCTGTTTCTTTATGTAAAACGATATTTCATACTGAGTGAAACAAAATTAAATGTCGAGATATTTCTTAATCTCACGTATAGCAGTCTAACCCAAAGACCGGATGGGAGTTTCTTTAAGACATAATCTTTACAACAAACTGTGATCGGATCACATACTAACGAAGCACCAGGAACACAAGAGATAGATTTAAGTAGCACTGATTATAATGGAATGAATCTTCGAATCCACTATCAGCATTCTAAACAGCGCTTTTGTTATGAATTGTACGTTTTAGGGTTCAGTATCTTTGGTTGGAATGATATTTATTTGTAAGAATTGTAGTACCTACATTACAGAAGATCGGGTTTTCTTAGCAGGTAAAACAACACGCTATATAAAAGTAGCATGCATAAAGATCGATTACATTAATTAAATAAATGAAGATAATAAAATTGATACGTATATCATGGTTATTAAATTCAAAATGTCAAGCATTTGTCAAATTATAATAGCATGGTGTCAGTATGAATCTTTAGTCTAAATACGTACTCATAGAAGAGTACATGGTTTCTATTGACGAACTTATTTTGCTCTGTGTAAGTTTTAGTTTTCTGTTGAAATAATAAATGAATATCTAGTATGCAATGTTGTGTCTTGCACACACACGTAGGTACATCGTTTGAACATTATTTTAAGCTTTTTCGTTTTGGAACGTGGGAACAAACGACCAAAACTAAACCCAAAAACGTTTTGTTCCTGTGGGAATGAGCATAATATTAACCTAAGTGAGAGTGGTCAAAGGGCAATGAGTCGTTTGGAACACTTAGGTAACTAAGATTGTTTGATAAAATGTATTTGTCGTCACAAGTACCTACCATAGCAGCAAAGTGTTGATATAAATATCGCTGCAACACGTAGGTGTTAAAAGCTGAGGACTTCAAGCGATACTTGCATACTAATAAGGTAGTAATACAATTTTTTTTTAATCTCACACCTACTTTGCATGCCATATTGTTTTAAGAGTTACCGACCAGCTTTTCAATATGGGTTACCTACTATAAGTAGGTTGGTGGCACCTTATTTGAATAATACCTATATCTTAGAGTTATGTAGGTATCTTAAAACACGAAACTTAGTCATGGTCTGAAGTTAATGTATCGCCAAAAATAGTTTCAAACTCAAACTCAAAGCATTTATTGCAATTAAACCAATTACAAGGCTCCTTTCGGTCGGTCAGTTAGTCAGAAAGTTGAAGCTAAATAGTTCCCATTTCACAACATAGATCTTTATGGAGAACCGTTCTTCTCCATAGAGATCGTTTTGGAATGGGAACTCTAAGAAACTCCAAAGACACTCTTTTAAATCAAGACAATATTACAAGGTCCTGTACATTACTGTAACTTTATTTAAAGGGGAAGTTTACGACATCCATCCAATAAAGATCTGCCTCACCTGCAAAGCGATACATACATCTTACTGGTAACCAACAAGGTTATGATGACCAGCTGATAACAATAGGGAAGTTAAATTAACTTGTACCACATGGAAACTTCACTTTCTGACGCAGCTAGAGCACTTTACAGACTAGCTATGTTAAGATTTGGTTAAAGACTGTATTATTAGTTATAAATTGTAAACCTTACCAGGGCGGCATAATCGCATGCGCGACAAAGCCCTTTTCTAGAATAAAAAAAAACATGAAACTTACTTATAATAAAATAGGTAACTTTAATTTCTGCATCTGTATACCTACATGCTGTTAAGCAGAATGTATTATTGGCATTCCTTACAGCTTATCAAGTAAGGCGTGTCAGTCAACGAATTATTTCAATAGTAAATCCGCACCTAAGAAGCAGTTATTTTGAAAGGTTTGATCTCATGTGTAGCAGATGGATTAATGCTTTATAGATAAGCCATTTTCGGTTTTAGCTAGCCTGGCCTAGCAACAAAGAAATACATATTACCATTTAACAAACGTGAATCCAATGCAGTCATCTAGGTTCTGTCTTTACTTGCGGGTCTGGATCAATAAAACAGATTAAAAAATAAAGCGGTTGTAAAATTTTAAAACCTTATTTCTGTTCTCAAATGATGGCTGAATGATAAAAATAACAAGTCAGCGATCGAGTGTTGCACCCGCAACGGATGAATATCCAACGAATTACAGCTTCTGTCTTCCTTTAATATAAGCATGACATGAAAACACGTTTTGTCGACAAAAACGCAAGTCGCAAGCCGTTTATTAAATAAAAAGTTAATTCTCACGTTCGTACGTAACCGCTCACCTACAAGCGGCGCGAGTTGGCGAGACTCGCAGAAACTATTGTGTTGTGAACTATCTACAGAGTATTGTACGGACGAGATTGCTGTTCACCTCTGTGTGTACCTGGGGGGCCGGCGGTGGCTGTGGGGGGTGCGGGGAGGGGGGGCGGCTGCATTGCTTGCTTCGCTATTCCGCGCCACCACATAGTTTTGTTCGCAAGCTCTCATCGGCCTCGAGCTCGTGCTTAAGGCTCAGCCCTTGCTAATTGGACGTTTTCAAGTGTCTGTTACCGGTACTTGAGTTAACAATAGAACGAAACGCGCTTGTTACAACGCCGGCCGGCCGAAAATCTTTGTATGTGCATTGTGCATGTACCAAATTATTTTCAATGAGATTCGTTACCCACTAATTATTTTGGCCCGCGGTGGTTCCAATGTTAAAAATGTAGGTAGGTATTTAGTTCAACAATGTTTATTAAATCAGGTCATACTCGTAATAAGTCCATTACTTTATATTCTAATGAAACTAGGTCGTCGTTTTCATAGCTAGAATACTGTGTAAATTACCAAAATGACTGCTATGGAAAACCCTAAGACTGTAGAGCTTTTTATTGTGGCGATGATAAAAATAGACATGATAATTCTGGGTGCTTGCTAGTCTCGAAAGACTTGTTTTGGTTTTCCTAAAAGTATTGATTAAATATTTCTGTGATTACTTTTGTTAAGTACACACACGTGAATCATTATTACTTCTAAATTAAATATACCCTGATCTAAAAAGTTGTGCAATAGTATTATAGTCTGGAAAGATATGTTTTGGCTTTCCTAAAAGTATTGATTAAATATTTCTGTGATTACTTTTGTTAAGTACACAGAAGTGAGTCATTGTTATTTCTAAATATACCTTGATTTAAAAGGTTGTGCAACGGTATTAATTCGTCGTATGGATTGTGTTGACTTACGAACCAAAACGCGTAGTTACTCCAAATATGAATTCTTTCTGTAATCTTGGCATAAACACAGATACTGGACCAAATCAACTAAGCTTGTATATGTTTAACCCAAAACAAGCTAACAGGAGAAAATTATCAAAAAATATTTCTTCTTGCAATTAATACATAATCTACTAAACAGAACACATTTTACTTGAACTAGTGTTAAACTTGTCATGGTCCAATGTGTTTAGGAGTACTACTTCTGTTTTATTTTTCAAATCTCTTTGTTGATGATCGGTGCATCTTGGCCTTAAAACGGAACTCTGCGGAACTTCGGTCGCGCAGGTTCTTGTTAAACGCCGCCGCCGCCCTGCAGCTTAAAGCAATTTGCAAGAGTTCATACCATAGCGGAGCTGTTTGTTCCACGGTTTTATTAAAAGCTCTCGCAGTTTGCGCAAATGCAAATTGTTTGTGATATTAAAATTTCCAACTGTTAGTATTAAAACGGCCTCTAACCAAATTAATTACTTAATGTAACTGACCAAACTGTTACAGATTTAATGTAGAGTTTGTAGCAACACAAAACGTACTTTACCTCATTTCTCGTATAGTATCACTTTCAGCAAATCTGTATTGTTTTTTTTTAAGTTATTGCAAGCAAGTGCTTTAAATTTAAACCTCATTATGTTCATAAATTCTTCATAAAATATTTATGGAGATACTTACGGTACCTACAAATTTTTACAAGCAGGGATTACCGACTTACCTCAAAAAGATAACTTATAAATGAAAGTCGCTTTTCGCTTTACGTGTCTATCTGTGTGGTCACGTTGTTTTTCAGAACTGAGTAACGGATTATAATGTGATTTTCACTAGAGAATTTATTCCGGAAGGTGTATGTATAATAATATTTAACTTAAGTAGATTGTAACATAGCAATCTCGATATCGTAGGTACTTTATTATTTACTGAGGAATAACGAAATACCTACCTAATGTATACCAATTTGTTACATACTCGTACCAACTCAACTTATTATATCCCAGTATTTGTTAATATACTAATTAAAACATGACAAAAAAAAACACTAAATATGCTTATGTCAAAGAAAGACGTGATTGTGTTCCTGCAACAATGGAAATATCTAAGCATCTTTGTTTATTACATTGCCAAAAATCATTGCATGTGAATCGACTCGCCTATCTTACAGTTTCAGTACAAAATGAGTTTCCGCCCTACAGACATACCTCTGAAAATGTAACAACGTAAGTTCAAAAACTTGAACAAAGAACACGTTTACAGTTAAGAACTAATCCGCAGTGAGCTAAAGTGGGAGACATGAGTGTGAACCGATAGTTCATGCTTGACAGAGTAGCGGTAATAGCTACAAGTCATAATACACCTTATGCGTAAGGTTTTATAAACTATTTTCGATTAGGGGTTCTTGCTGGCGCCACATGCGGGGTTTGAGACAAGCCAGACTGGAACTTTTCAGATTCGCAATCACGCCGCGTGAAAGTTTCAAGTAAGTATTAAGTTTAACTTGGAGCGTGGTAAGGTAGTTCTACATTGTACATTCTGTAGTGAACAATTGTGTCAGGTTTTGTTCATGTATAAATTACTGTTACAGGGATCTATGTCATGAGCGTTTGGAATTTCACAAATTACTTATCTAACTTTTAGGCTTTTTTTTTATTCTATTATTATATAATTAGAGTTAGCCCAAAATAAAAGCACGTAGGGGCCCCTCCCACCTCCTTCGAGGAAGATACACGTGATTTATAAAATAAACAATTCCTTTGAACAACAGTTTATACGAAGTATGTATTCTTTTTTGGCGTAGGACATACGTAGCATAATAAAAGCCTTAACTGAATATGATAATCAGTATCACTAGGATAACTTTACCAGCTAATAAGACGTCGGTAACATATCGTTTCGCAAACTTTCCACAGCTACGTACGCAGGCTTAGTCTCGATTAACTTGGGGTTTGTACACGCCGCCACCTCTGTCTGTCTAAACTTTCCGATTGTTCACCAACACTGCAATATGAACCGCGCTCTTATTACACTTCCCCTCGGTTCTTGTTTAAACTGCGGGCAAAATGAAAGAACTGAAGAGATTGATACAAAAAAACGAATTATACCGCGGTGTTCGTTTTAGTTTTATGTAACTTTGAACTTCCTTTTGTTCCTACTAAGTAACAATATAATAATAGATCCTAACCAAATACTTGATCACCATTAAATTTATGTTTTTTTTAAATTCCGAAAGCGCACCATTTTAAGGCCTTGTTATCAGTTAAAGTCAAATATACTACATATTACATACCCAATTCAGAAAACTTTGTATTATTCTTGACTAAGAGCATTTTAATATTTCTATTATCTATCGGTTTTCTAAATGGAAAGGTAAACAATGAGTGTTTTTAAATTGGTTCTAGATAATATTTTTAAGGAATTTTACTTAAAGTTAACAAATACTTACCTACCTCTCGATAAGGCAGGCGGCATTAGAATTAGTTTTAAGGGACGATGTTGCCTCTTTTGATCTATAATTTCATATTGATACTTATTTATTTATGTATGTCTGACTAGATTCACTGCACAATGTGTCAAGTATTTTGACCATAAATTAAATTCCGTCAAAAATAACGAGGGGTTAACCGAATTATATCTTTTAGAATCCATTTTAACTAGTCAAATATAAGTGTGTTTAGCCCTAGAAACAATATTTTTGTTTTAGGGAAATTCGGAAAACGGTTCAAAAAGCGATAAATTGTAATTTACTCTATGAAAAAAAAAACCGAATTGGGGTCGATTTCTAAAACATTTTTCGTTTTATTTCCTAATTACAGCCCAAAATAATATGAAAATTGCATGTACCTTGAGGTAATCGTATTTTATACTGAATTTAATGGTTGGATCTTTGAATAGGTACCTTTTTTTTAAATTAAACTCAATAATTGTAAATCGGATTAAATAGGCCATCGGTAACATGGCTTGTCTACTTGATTAAAATTCTTAATTTCAATAACGGACAACCTCCAGGATAAGCCGTTGGGTCCAGAAGCATTAAATTTTGCACAAGAGTTATTTTTGTAACGAACGAAATCACAACTTTAGTATTTTCCAAACGTAAGAAAAACCTAATCCAGTTGATCAGTCGCAAATATACTGTGGCATGGATTTTCCGCAAATTGGTCGACGGTGCATCGAAAATAAATACGTCGCGCTGCATTTAGGGGAGGCAGAGGTAGCGTTCCAAAGGCCGACAGGCCCTAACAACCTGACGGAGCCGATCCAATAATAACCGAAATATCTCAACAGAACAAAAATAACTAATACTAACTGCGCAGATATGTATATTTCTGATGTCCGTAATTGTATTCAGTTAAAGTTGGATATACCACAGACTATGGTCATAACGGGAAACCTATATTTACCGCCCATAATTTCCATATATAATTGTTGCCGATTAAACGATCAACCGTTGCATGGGGTACGTGGAATTATGTATGTGAGAGTCGGACAATACGTCATGCTATACCGCCAATTACGCAATTATACAAAGACGGTGCAAATTTTAAAGACGGCTGTGAAATCTAGTAGATGCTTATTAGGGGACCGCACCCTGCTGTTAACTGTTGATTAAAGAGCACTTACTTCTTTACCCGATGTGTTTTTAAAGGCGTCAGAATTTTAATGAAAATGCGTCATGTTTTCCCAGTATTTTATTCCGTTTTAAATCCTTCTCTAAATAACTATGAACTGTATTCTTTGGGTTAAGTGGCTTTTACTAAATCCATAACTGAGGTGTCTGATGAAAATGTCAATGTCAGCAAAAGTTAAGGCGAAAGCGCCAGGGTAGCCCGCGAAATTCAATTTTTTTTACGTTTTTTGCAATTTTCTGGTCGGTATTAAGTTTTATGTTGATTAAAATATGATTCGCGGCCGTAACAAATATGTATTTACACAATTATAATCATTAATGTCATCAACACAACTCTCTAAGACCAAGTAATCCCACAGAATGATATTTCATGAAATCTTGACATTTTGGGATTATACTAACTTAACCAAGTTGTATTACTAATTCTAATGATTATGATTTTGTAAATACATATTTGTTACGGCCGCGAATCATATTTTAATCAACGTCCAACTTAATACTGACCATCAAATTGCAAAAAACGTAAGAAAATTTGAATTTCGCGGGCTACCTTAGCGCTTCCCCCTTAATCGAATATATGTATTCAATCCATTTTTACTACCATTGACTTTACTTACGGTTTTTTTAAACTCAGGTTAGCGTAAAAAGTTCCCGTTTTAAATATGATTGATTACGCCGCTAATGTCTATACCATCATCACATAAAAAAGGGGTTAATTGTCCAATATTAACATAAAGATAATAAAATATTGCGATAATGGTTACGCCTTGTATACCTATGTATAATAAATAATGAACATATCATTTTGTGGAATACGATTCCCTTTTATAGACTAAAAATGTGAATCATGGCAATCCATTGCTTTTTTACTCTTTAATGCAAGTGCAGGCTCCAGCTAGATGTCAAAGTCGCTAGTGTTGCCACTTTTCATTCCATTCCAAATAGCAATAAAAATCCAATTTTAAAAAATTAAACTTCCATTTGACGGCGTGTGTGTGACGAATGGAAATCGGGCAAAAGGGGTCGTCAACCCTTCCTTTAAACTTAACGCATTAGTGCAACAATCTGTGTCCAAAATTATGGTGACAGACACTTTTTATAGCAGCCTCGTAAGAATATAATATGAAAGTAAATTAATTTATTGCCACGTTAATAAAGAGAGACATAATTTTTAAATTGGTTAGTTACGTGTTGAGTTCCGTCAATAAAGTGTGACGACGCTAAAAATGTCTATTAGCTCAATAAGAAGACTAGGATTGATGGCATGATTTATAATTAGACACGCACTGTCGTATCACCGGGTAGCTTTCGTATAGCTCGGCGATGATGACTTTGTAAAGTTAATAAAATACTTTATGGTTTATTTGATTTAATATAATCGTATAAGTAATTGATAAAACTATGGTAAATGTAATAATTCGAATTGAAAAGAGCAGTAAAATTATAAAAGTGAGAATTATAAAATATTATAAAAGTGTTCGTTTTATGTGTAAATGATTATTATGCATTCTGTTTTATTAATTTTCAAGGCATATAAAGCTAGGCTGGCTAGTTATTATAATAGTTATCATAATACTATCATCATAACACATCTATAGAGAAACAATAGCGTGTTTCCACGTCGCATAGTTAACATTCTTTTCTGCATCGTTAGATAGTACTCAGTGTAAACCATTCATTTAGTTGAGGTTATTTCCATCTACATAATATAATTATAATTTAATATTTACTTAAGGAAACAATAAACCGTAATTGTTATCTAACCTGTAAATCAAAATGCTGTAAATGTAAGCAGATACACTCTTAGATTACGTATAACTGTAAGCCGGCGCCCTCCGCCGCTATAAACAACCGCATTGGCAAATAAAACTTCTCTCCTAATTCTCACACGAGCGTAAAGCAATTGGATCGAAGTAATTTACGAGTTAAATCTAAAAATATGTCTTTTCTATGGCGTCCCGGTCTCGTCACAGATGGCTACACAATAATATCGGCAGTGAGACCCCTTCAAAGGGGAGCACCACTTATTTTATAAAGTTTGAATAAGATTTTAAAAAGCTGAGTGAGGCTTATAGAATGATTCGGGTGGAAAACGTTGGGGATATTGTTTCAGAAAGTTTGTGAAAATTCTGTTACTGTCGCCCCTCGACTTCGTTCGACATATAATGCTACGAGGCTTTAGTTTTATGTTGTTTCGTTTAAATTACGTTTCAGAGGCGATTTGAAAAATCGGTTGTTTGAAGGTTTTGCCGTTTAAGCATCCTTATATTATGCAATGTTTTCTTGTTTGTAATACATATATTATACAAAGCCGGAATTGTTGCTAGTAACTGCGTGTGTTTTCAAAGAAACTACAAAATGCAAATCAATAAACTATCAACAATCTCCAGTCTAGATAATTATCTATGAGAACGATCAATGAACACACAGTCATGATCAATGCAATGCGCTTTGATCATCTATTCTAAAACCCATTGCTACAAGCGACTACCATATCAATCCTCTTAAAGCCCTTTCCAAAATATTCGTACCATAAGCCATCGTATTGGGGACATGACTCGTGGATACGTATGTAAGTACGCTATTAACTATCCCACTGGCCTGTCCACTCGTATTGCCAATGATCACAGTTCTGGGGGATCAGTGCAGCTTCGTACCGTGACGCAATAAAACTTTATTTGTTAGACGTATGTAGGTACTCGTACTTTTTATTACCTTACCGCATATTTCCCTGGGTACGCCAAAGATCAGTTTGCGACCGAGTAATTCGGTATCGTTACGTTACGTGACTCTGAAACGATGTTCGCGACGTGTTTCTACTATTGCCTTAGGCCTCCCCTTCTTCTCCGCGCCACTAAGAAGTATCACTACGATTTTATATGATAAAGATTTATGTAGCGGTAGATCTTCCACAATGGGAAAAAATATTTTGATTTTCAATACCTTGGATTTACATCGTTCACACCAAACGTATTGTCCGCCGCCGACTGTGAGTATAGTGTTGTCACAACGCACTACGTAATTGCGTATAGTCGATTTGGTGTGAACAAGAAGTTAAATATAATTATGGAAAAGCGATAAGCTGCGTAACGCGCG
This sequence comes from Luperina nickerlii, assembly GCA_963855955.1. NCBI lineage: Eukaryota > Metazoa > Arthropoda > Insecta > Lepidoptera > Noctuidae > Luperina > Luperina nickerlii. The sequence goes on from OY979662.1 coordinate 10,934,947, forward strand.
CTCACAGTCAGCGGCCGACAATACGTTTGGTCTGAACAATGCCTTACTCTTGACGGATTAGTCAGAGAAGGCAGCAGTAAGAGAGATGGCAATCTACATGGGAAATCTTAAGGCGTCACTTTATTATTAGGAAGAAAGAACCATTATTTTTATTATTATGATGCGCGGATCTATCGTACCTGCAATTAATTGAAGCTGTAGCTACGTACCTATTAAGCTGAACACCAAGGATCGCTTCTAGTTATTTAAATAGTATACTGCTGTGCAATAATTTTTCTGTCATAGACCTCTCCTTACCTTGTGTTTTCCGGCCATTATGGTAAGAATGAGTCCAGATCGTCACGCCAGCGTTTCCTTGACCTTCCTCGGCGACGAAACCCGTCGTGGGACGATCCTGGTACATTCGTGCATCCTGTAAGTATGACCCGCCCCGGCCTAAGTCAACCTCGCATATTTATCGCCAACATCGGCGATGCCTGTCTTGGAGCAATTATTATGGTGTTGCGAATTCGACCAATCGAATAAAACAATACAAACAGTAATTTCTTTACGTAACCAATGGACCATTTTCGGTTCTTGAACATAAACTGGAGTCTTTACTAGACTTACCGTTACGATCATGGAGTCCCTGGCTCTGACATCAAGCAGTTGACAAAATTGTCAACGTTTTATATGCTTGAGTACGAAGCCTTTGATTACGTTGTATGTGTATATTTTATGTCTTATTTTTATTTGTACTGTGCGTTTTGTTTGTACAGAATAAACAATTTTTCTTTCTTTCTATGTCGATGTAAATTTTGGATACTCGTTTTTGTTTGAGTTGGCTTACGAATTACGATTCATTTTGTAAAAGCCTGTCAGTATTTACTTAAACAATCAAATGTAGTTACCCCTTCATGATTTCTAATAACACAAATTATACACCGGATAATAATATTTTACTTTTCTATTTCCATTACACCATGGTAATTATTTATTTTTAGATCACAATACTCCAACGTTATATTAGTACTTAACTAATCTTTTATGATTTTTTTTACTGCAGCGATAGCTATCTTTTTATAGCCACACGCGGTGAAAACTGCAGCCCGCTAATATCCCGATGAACTGACAGAAACTATAAATATTTGAAAAGCGGAAATCCAGACTGATTCTCTAGAAATATCCCAAATCCATTTTTTTATCTAACGCCAAAGCGGTTTTAGGAAGGCCAGTCTACAAGATTCCGCCGTCTATGTATGGAATATTTGTTATTCTACGCGCGTTCTCTGGCGGGGCTTCATCCCGCGCCCTTTGCGCCGATGCTCTCTGTCATTATCATCGCTTTTTGCCTCACATAACTGGCCGCAACCTCGAGAGATGTCCGTATTGTGCGGCCGCACCTACGCACCAATCGTGTCTACTAACACATACGTATATGAGTAAAAATGAGCTTTTTAGAGGCGAGACGATGGCCATTCCAGGATAATGTAGCTAGTAGATGTCAGCGTTTAAAGCTGTTTTTGTCATATAATTATATATACGGGTCTTATTTATCTTTACAGTTGTCAATAATATTAAAAATACTTTTGTACAAAGAGAAAACAAAGCGAATGTTAAATAATGTAACATTTAGCGTTTTAATGTTAATAATAGCTTCACCTAAATTCTTAAATTACCAATAAACACAATTGAGAGTTACGTTGAACAATTTTTATTATTGCTTTGTCATAATATGTGATATATTTTACAATGACCACATAATTCAATATATTTACTAGGTACTAAACGACGAATCGAGCTTACACGTGAAAAGATAATATAATTTTTATGTTTCCTCCACTGTTAGTGTGCGTAATGATAGTATTTTATAGCAAACTGTAACTATAAATTAGATTTTTGATTTATTAGTAGTTACCGTAACTAAAATAAAATTATTGCATGAAGGATATGCATTCCGGTATTATACCTACGTGTGTAAAGTGTAAGTGGGAAAGTACTGGTTTGAGGGAGGCCTATGTCCAGCAGTGGACGTCTTTCTGCTGTAATGATGATGATGAAAGTGAAAGTAATTTGCGAAGGCTTAGAATAGAGCGTACTGCCTGATCACGGGCATTTCTCGTAATTTTAGGACACTGTCTAATCTTAGTCTCAATTTGTCAAAAATACCTATAGAATCCCTACATTTTAGACAAGTTTTCGACATTGATTGAGCTGAAATGAAATTGCGACTAAATTTTGAACGCTTTTAATTACGGAAATTGGTCTTGGTGAATTTAAGGTTTAAATTAAGAGGCTCGTCTCTTAAATACTGGTAATGTTAAGTTGAAAGTATGCATTGGATGGGTAATCTTTCATCATGTGGCGAAATTAAAATAGAAATTTTGTGCCCATTGCCGTGGAGACCATGGGTGCTTGGGGCACTGAGGCCAGGAAGCTCATTAGTGAGATAGGGCACAAGCTCCGTGACAAAACGGGTGACTCCCGCTCCGGCTCGTTCTTGGTGCAAAGGTTAGCCATTGCCATACAACGTGGCAATGCAGCAAGCGTTTTGGGCACCTTTGCGCCGGGAACTGTTTGGGGCGGGTTATTTGACTAGGTTGACTTGTGACTGCTATTATTATTATATTAATAATTTATGACATTGTATAATAAATTATAATATATGTTTAAAAATATAATTTGTATATATTTAGTTAAATAAAGAAATTAATATATAAAAAATAGAAATGCACTTTAACACGCATTATAATTTACTAATATTAAAAAAAATACATCGAAATCAAAAAATGATAAGCTAAAACTAATATCAGTCAATAGCACCGTTCCAGATAATTTGACCGAAATGAAAAGAGATTACGAGATAATTTAAAATACTTCGGATGGAAAATCTTTGTTACGCATTTGGTTTCCGAACTAGGGAATCGATTGCAATCGGTTTTAGGTTCTTGACCACTAAATTACGTAAACTTTTTAATTAATATTATCTTATAAAGATGAACTTAAGTTATCCCGATAGAAATAGTCCTGGTTAAAGGTCAATTATATATTAAAATTGTTAAACTTGAAAGTAAGTACTAATAACTATAATAGTTAAAGGAGAAAATTGCACGTGATACGACGATTATGACGTGTCGCTGACCAAAACAGACTTGCAGGTCATGATCCTGGCTCCATGGCTCCATGGGTTCTATGCACGCAAGCCGGCCGATACCCGGGAAAAAGGGCCGGAAGCAGACCTTTTTAAACGGGTCTACACCAGATTCGAAGAATATCTCACACCGTTTATGCAGAACTCAACAATAAAATAAATAAATAAATAATAAATTGTTTATTCATCATAACAGCATTGTAGTACCTACATGGTAATTTATGGGTTGACAAATTAGTGTACTAAAACTACAACTGAAATGGTGGTGAGGCATTCCCAGCTAGGTTATAGAGTAACCTGTAGTGCCCGTCCCCATTGGGTATTATAATTAAATTGTACACAGTACATAATTATGTGGCTTAGCACTAGTCTTCTACTACAATTTTATTAGTATTGTTGACTTAGTGTAACTAATGGTACTCGTAATACAAAAGGAAAAATTACATAATAAAAAGATGACATGCCCACACATGTTAGTGTGCATGTGAGTGTGTGTATGTGTGTGTGTATGTGAGTGTGTATGTGTGTGTGAGCGCGCGTGCGTGTTTGTGAACGTGCGTGTGTGTGTGGGTGCGAGTTGGCGCTTCTGTGCGTGTGTATGTGAGTTTGCTTCTGTGACAGTAATGTTGTTATTTTGATGCAAGTTTTTATTTATGATCTTAGAAACGTTTCTAATAGTTTCAATTCTGTCTCATCGTAAGTTTTATTTTGTAGAAATGAGTAAACTGCTTTTTTGCATTTATGGTACATCATACCATAGATTGGACAGTGTTTATTAATTTTATATAATGTATAAATTCGGGCTTTGGTAGTAGCAGAATCTTATATTGCAGGATGATCGTGTTTGCGGTACTGTAGGGCAAGTGCGGAACATGTGGACACTTTCCAGAATTTAGAATAAAACAATGTTTATATCTGAATTAGTTAAATTTCTTTTATTTTTAATATATCACATGTCTTAAGGGATAATTAATCAGCCAAATAAACTCCAAATAATGTATAAACAATCCACACACCGTGTAGTAGGAGGTAAAGAATAATCTCTTGGTGATCAAAATGTAGAACAGGGAGTCTAAGATCTACCACAGAAATAGCGCCCACTCTCTCTTATTGTTTCATTAGAAACAGGCCCATGTTCAGCTCCTAGACCAAAAATTTCTCTCCATTCAACAGTGCCATGCGTGGGGTTTTCATCTTTCTGCTCAAGCTTCAGACTTCTATAGAAAGCAGCTAAAGCATGGAGTGTCAAACCTCCTTGTATTTCCTGTGGACCATCTGAATTCATATGTTTATAAAACGCCTCTATGTAGTTAACAGTCCTTTTCCCTGCGAATACCTGCTTACATCTTATTTGAAATGCAGATTCTGTCAAAAGACCTGTCATATTTGCTTGTGCCATTTTTGCATAAAGCAGCTGTTGTGGGAGTTTGATTGCTTTAATTGTTTTTCCCGCACTTCTAAATTTATCTGCTATTTCTGATCTCAGTTTTCATGGAGTTTTCATATCTGTAATGGTTTGCAATACTCCTAGATCTTCGTTTTGGGTTCCAAATATCGCATGATATACTACCTGCGCAGCTGAGACGTCATTCATAGCAGTCTTTAATGCCCAAGTCACCTGAGAGCATTCTTTGTAAATCCTCCACATTCCTTTGCCTGAGAAATCTATTTCACTTGCGTCCAGAGAAGAGGTGGAGACCTCTTCTGACCAGTTTGCACACCTTAAGTTGCTCCGTGGTGGCAAGAGCATATATTATGAAGCATAATGGGAAAAAGGCCCTTTGTGTAGCCTTTCTTTAACTAAAATTCTAGTCTCAATATCACATAAACTTACGAAAATAATCAACTTTTTTTTAAATACTATATTTGTCCACAGGTTCTACAAACGATTGTACCTACGTACAGTAAAATTGTACCTGGGGAGAGTGTTGTACCTAGGGACGGTTCACATTAGTAACAATAAAAAAGAAAAAAAAACAATTATAAACGTCTAAAAACAGCTTCAAACATACGTAAATATATTCTTATTATTTCTCTCTATTAATTTGTATGCTCATTATTTGTATGCTCTTCATACAAGTTTTGAGTATGGTCATCGTCGCTATCGTCATCATTGTCTAAAACGAAGCATGCTACGCAAACGAAACTGTCACCCTCATCATCAGACCCAAAGTTTTCTGTGTGACTTTGGAACACAAGTACACAGCAAATATGATAGCTATGATTGCAAAAACTACATTTGAGCATTTGATTTTTGTCTTTGGAATAAGTTTAACATTTTATACATCTAACATACGATAATTTCTCTTGTTGAATTATTTTAATCTTTTTTCGCCAGATTTCTTATTCGAAAGCGCGTTGGTTGAGAAATATTAGTAGCCAGCAGAGGAGTTGGATGACTTTTGGAGCAACTAACGTCAACTTTGGAGATACAAGATTGTGAAAGAGCTTTGGTAGCACATGTTTTTTGAGCAGTTTTTGAGTTTTTTTCTTGTCCATTTTCTGGCCTGCTATTGTCTATATTTCAATTTTTTTAATGCTTGCACTTAGAATTTGATCTTTTTCTGGCGTGTCTGTCAAAATTATTGTTCTTCCGGGCTTTTTTCCAGGTTGAGCACCCTTTCGAGGACCAGCTTTTTCAAAGGGGCGGACGGTTTCGGGCGTTATTTGTGGATTTATAATCTTCCGTGGAGTTTGGAATACAGGTTGTTCTGGTATCAGCCGATCATCCTTTTGGATAGGCGAAACTGGTTCTGGGATGGCTCGAATAACAGAATCTCCAAATAGTTTGTTGCGATCCAAGTTATCTGTGTAGGTTTGGCTGGAATCTTGGTCAACCGGTTGTTGTAAATCCAAATTAACCATCAGTGTTTCTTGATCAGTTCTGGTGACTTCAATTTTGTTCTTGATTTTTGAACAGGTTTCCAGTTAAGTTTTGGCTTGATTTTGGATAATCAGTTGCATATGAGCATAAAAAATCTTCATCTGAAAATATGTTTTTATTGTATGGATAAATACCTGAAATCTCGAAGCCTTTTACGATGTTTTTTGGTGTAAACCACACTCCATATGATTCTATTTCTGCTACGTCGTAAATGGTAATAGTTTTATCAGGATGATTAAGCATTCATCTGTAGGCTGCCTGGCTGTATTGGCATTTAAAAGGTCCAAAAACTGTTCTATCTAGAGGTTGCAAATGATTGGATGTATGTGGAGGCAAAGTCAATAAGATAATTCCATTCCATTCCATTCCATTCTCTTGCTTTGTCAATTATCTCAATAGAGATATGGGTCTCGTGATTTTCCATTATTAAGAGAACCGTATTTTCTCTTGTTGGTTTACAGAATATTGTATTAAAGTGACCCAAGAGCTTATTAAAAATCGCTTCTGTTGACTACCCTGATCGATTAGTCACACCCAAAGAACTAGGTGGAGCTCCATTTCACATGTTGTCTTTGTAGAAAACCCGTGGGAATATGAAAACAGGAGGCACGGCGTTTTCGAAGGCATTAATGCTGCCTATCATTGTGGAATTCACTTCTCGTTCTACTGAAGTCATCTTCCCTAGTTGACGAATGTCTATAAGAGCCAACACTTTCCCTGGCTTGTGAACAGTAGAGATCCCCGTTTCATTAACATTATAAATCGATCCTGGTAGAAAGTTGTATCGTGTCATGACCGATTCTAAGTTGTTGAAGAAATCATTTATGTTTGACCTGTTACAGTTAGTTGCTCTCGCTATGCTCGTTGGTTCGGGTTTGCGAAGAGATAATTCCGGGAAACGAAATCGACAATCACGAAGCCACCCGGTTCCTGCTACTTCGTGCTTTTCCCAGTTAGCAGGCAGATTTGTTTTCTGTTTAGAAACAGCGTACTGGTAAGCCAGCTCTCTACATTGTTTTGTATTTAAACCCATGTGTATAAATGCAGCTTTTCTTAGATATTTCCACAGCAAAATTTCTTCTTCGGGATCAAATACCTTTCTTACATCATTGTTCAATAGCCAATGCTATTCCTCAAATCTTTGCTTATATGTAACTTCAAGTATTTAAAAATGGTTGACTTTGGTAGTTTATATTTTTCAGCTATTTTTCTTATCGACGGATTGCCACATTTTGCTTCTTTTACGGCTGCTGTGAGTGTATCGGCGCATATTCCCTTTCTTTTTAAATCAGTTTTACTGCGAGCCGCTGAAAAAATAAACAAAACAGCCGATCAGATTTTGCAAGTAAACATTATGACACTTTTGTACCTGTGGACAATCCACAGGTACACTCATATTTTTGTCCATAGGTACCTACAAATTCAGACATAAAAAATAAAACTGATCTAACATTGAGTATAAAACACACTTATAGACAGGGAAAAAGCAATAACTAAGCAATAAACAACATAAATCATAATTGCAAACACGATTAAACCGATATCGTAAGTAGTTTCACAAATTAAGCAAAATAACTTCTTGGCGCAAAAAAAAATCATAGCCGGCATAAACACAACCACACAGATAGCAAAGATGGCAACACGTCAAAACTGTCAACCTTAGACAAAACATTACGGACGAGTTCAAATTAGAATTTTAGGGTTGCTAGTTTTGTCGGTATCGATTGTGTCCACAGGTAGAAGCGTCCATAGGTACAACACTTGCCCTTACATATTAGATCGTTTCGTCGTTTTGTGATTTTTAATGGAGTTTTGCTATGTTGTAGTAGGATGGCTTGTAAGAGATAGTGTTGTCTTACATTAAGAATTTTCCAATCTTTGTATCTACAGACGCCAGCACATCAAGCTGCTACAATCTGTAAAATTATTTAGTAGATTTTCTTTAATAGACTATCGCTAGAGCATAAGGTTCAAAGTTGATTGGGAAATTTTGACAGTTTCGGGTAGCTTAATGTGCTGGCGTCTGTACAACTCACTGGTAGGATACAAAAAATAGGGCAACTTTTAATAGAGCTCTGTGAGCAATTTCCAGAGCCTTCAAAGTCGTTCAAGTTATTATGTTCTACAGTCAAATAATATAAATTGGTTGACTGTCGAACATCATAACTTGAAATTTTAACTTAGACAAAGTGTAATCCATAAACCCCTATGTAAAATTAAAAGATGAAATAAAAATCGACTGGATTCCATTTCTATTTTTCAGCCGCTGAAGATTTTTTTCAATAATCAAATGTTTACGTTAAATTTTGAAAAATTTATAATAAGAAATTGATAACCAGCTATACGAATTAGAAAATAATATGTCGTAACCGCAGAGGTCACGCTGCAATTCGCACTGACCATCTCTTCGTACTTGTGTATCAGCTCCAGTAGTGACGTCTGGACAGCATACATAATCACTTCAATTTCCGGTTACCGCTTTGTTACAAAGCGTCACTGTCTAACCCACTGGGGCTCATAGAATACGGTGCGTTAATCAGTAGGCACGAGAATCCTCACAGGTGCGAATCTAAAATCAATCCTGTTATTGTTTATTCAACAAATAACATGTATGCTAGTCCCAATTTAATAATTAATATGAGCGGGCGCCATACATCAGTGTCAGCGATGGTACCGTAACCGATACAGTTTATAGTCACAAGACCACTATTCATGTAAAACGTATTCCCAATAGTGTGACATGTTTATTTTCCGCCACTGAAAGCCTTGCCGGGAAAAGGAGTAAAATGAAAAGTAGACACGGGTCCGATAAATAATTGAAGGCTTTGATAGAGCATCGGGAATTCCAGGTCGGAGAACACCGGCTGGATCTAGAGGGAGCCATCCTTCAAACCACCCTCCGTCGCTACTGAATTATTCCGCAATAACACACTTGTTATAGACATTTCTCGAGGAGTGATACTTTTATGATTTACTCCAACTTTTATTGGCACTTAAAGGAAGTATACGATTTATTTCCCGTTCAATATAAGGTATGAAGTATATCATTTTTTGAGTCGGTACCGAATCTCTAAGGGCGTTCGGAACAGTTGGGCGTCACACGCCATTTATATTTGGGGTGTTATGGTGTTTCGACGCGATTTACAGCTATGAATTATGTCGTAGTTTAAAACAATAATATCGATAAATTGTATACAAGCGCGGCAGTCTACTTAGTATAAAATATTTATATTTGCTTTATTTTATAAATGTATACTAATTAAGCGTAATATTGACTGTTTAAGTAAAACAACAATACACTGAATTGCTTTTTAATAAAAGCGTACCTGTTAGTGTTTACATTATTATAAATTATAATAACTGTACTGAACGAATGAATGGGTTTTAAATAGTACGTATTTTCCGGTACTGGTTAAGGAGAGCTATTTAAATATATGCACACCTGTTCATTTTTATTCATAATTTATGTATGCTCGTCATTCCGTTTGAGTGTTAAAACGGTCTAAATTAATTCATTCAATCATTCTAGGAAAACTGAAGTAGGTACCTGAGTGAAGTGTTTGTACATTTTTTAAGTCAAGAGGGTAATACTAAAAAGTAGGCAAGTACTTAAAAGATTTTAAGAACAAAATCTTGTAATGGACAAGTGCGTCAGACGGCACTAAGTATATGATGTTTGTCAATGAGCACGTGTGCCACGTTCCGTGTCAGGGTGTGATGCATATCGTGAACGGAGCCGATCAAAAATTATTATACGAGAACATTAAACTGCTGTACATTGTGCTTTATTGACGTCACTTCCGCGGCAATAAAATCGGCTTGTCTCGAAAATGCATAATTTGTACGACAGTCACGCGCATTACGCTACTAAACGGTGTCTTTGAGAACACATTTCACACTAAACTCTCTGGGGGCTGCCTTTCGATCATAGATAAAGCTTTGTTTTATGCGTTCGAATTATTATCGTCAAACGCTTGTTTATGGCCACCGGAATATTAATATTTCTTTATATCGAACACGCACGCACCTATTCCGCCCCGCCAATATGCGGCGAATAATTCTTATGAATGTAGGTTCTGTGTCTTCGTATGCTCGACACTGTGACATAAACAACACATGCTCTAGAAACCAAAAAAGGGTTATTGTTGTGTATCTGAACACAAAAACGTATCGAGATGTTTTTTGTGCGGCTAAGCGGTATCTTTTGTGACAAAAACATTTCTAGCGAATCCATTAATTAGTGAGATATACGACACACCCGCAGCCTTTGGCGCTCAATTATAGCCAGACCTTTGACGCTTGATTAATTCCGACACAAAACTGACCTATTACAGTTTATTGATTACGATCTCTAAATCGATTCAAAGGGCCGCGCTTCCCATATGCTAGTTTGAATAAAAGCTTAAAATTCCTCGAATACCCACCGAGAAAAACAATAACTGAGGAGTATAAGGAAGGAACGGGGACAGTGTCACGTAATAGGTCCAGCTTCCGGTGCGTTTATCAAAAAATTTATTTGGACATTCCTAGCGCGCCTCGGCTGCGCTTGCCCGACTGGATGTGTTGGCATTTAATTTATCTATAACGCTGAAAATGCCGGAGACGGCCGCGCAACCGTTATTGCTGGGGTTCTCTCACCACTGGCAGGCTACGCACTTCCGCTATGTCAATGATTTATAGCCGCTTACGGCATTTGCGGCGTTTAACTGTGTGTTGTCCGACCCATTGTCCGAGGATCGTCGAATATGGACGAGAATGATTCTTGAATTATGAGCGGGGGTTGGCTGCCCTATAATTTTTGATTTCGCGTCCTAATGCAAAGGGTCAATGCGTGCTTTGTCCAAGTTTAATCTGTTTGCGTCGCCTAAAGGTGACGTTGATTTGTTTGCATTTCGATTCGTCGCGCTATTGTCATGGGCGTTTTAAAAAACATATGAATGGTTTTATATTCGATTGTTAGTACCTACCGGAAGTTTTTAGAGATAAATTTTAACAACGTTCTTTGTTGCTAGCGTTGGCCCTGAAAATATAACCGGATATTAGTAGTAGCAGCATTGTCAATTTTATTGACAAACCTTTTTGATGTATCTAGGGATATTTGTAAATAAATCTTTGACTTGTTGATATCAACCATATTAGAAATATTATTAAAAATTAAGATTGGTTTTAATACTTTAATTTCATTATGCATTTTGTGTTCCAGTGGGAAATATTAATGTTTTGGATATTTTATTTTATTGTAATTCCCAGGTTATTCTTTCAACTGGTGCTACATTAAAATCATAAGTGGTTTATGCGGGTATTTTGACATTTATGGAAGTTACAAGTGGTATGACGTGTAGCCACATTGCCCAGTGCGGTTCTCACGCTCTTACTCTGTCAACGACTCATTCACTCTATCAACACTAGACTTAATTAAATATTACACGCTCCAATCTCAATCCTCCGATAATATGTACAAGTCTATATAGAACTAATACAGAACCTATTCGTGAAAAGAAATCACAACGTACGTATGTACTTAGGTACCTAAAGAGGGAAGATCTTGTCCGTCTGTCAAAGAAGTTTTTCTTGTGATATATGCAACGTCGGACTTTGAATGTTGGCAATGTTACTAACAAAGTACTAATTTTCGGATTTTTGGGGGGTCTTTTCGAATAGATATTTTAATGATAGGTATAGGTGATAAAATTGTAAAATTGATCGTCCTTATTTCCTAGGTTTCTTAATCATTTATGTATTTTTATTGTAATAGGGTTACTGTAGATGTTACAGGAAATTTATAGCCGTTTGGGAAATAGTAAATAATAAAACAAAAATATAGCCTATATGCCTATAGCCTATATGTAGTAGGATTGCTCTTTATCAAATTTAAAAAAAAATGTTTTTGTCATAAAGTTCAAATCAATTTTTTCCTTCACACTACGACATTAAGTGTATATCAGGAGCTACCGCAACTTTAATTACGCGCAATATCGTAATTTTGGCAGACCAACGACTGCTCAGTGTAGTTTGGTACGGAACAATAGTTCTGTGCTTTGCAGGAACTTGGAATCACAGTTATAGGTTTTAATTAAAGGCCTTTTGATTTTGGCGTTAAATTAGATGGTCGCTAGGACAGGACTAAAACTTGCAATATTCTTATTTATGAATGTCCCACTGCTGTAAAAAGCGCTCCTTACTCTCTTTCAAACTCTCTCTGTCCAGAGGTGCCAAGGACCAGGCTTCAATAAAGGAGACCAGGGGGCCTAATAAGGCCACTTTGTCAGAATCATAAAAGGATAACATTATGAATCATAATATGGCGAAAACAGTCCGTGTTTTTCTTTTTTTCGCTGCACTATAGGTATAATCAAAGAGATTGGGATTGGGTTTGGATTGGATTGATTGGTATTTTAGCACAGACAAAAAAAAAATAACTGAAAATTCCTTCACCAATGGGATTTGATACGATTGACTTAACATTAACTGTCCATTATGATTCATACTTTTATCCTTTTAGGCCCGCGTAGCTCTCAAAACTTGCATTAGTTTGATAACAACTTGAACTACATTTTCATAATAAATGCACGATCGTCCTCATTTATCCGGGTCGTTTAAAGAGTAGGTCCTTACCTCCTTATAAAAATAATGTTACATCGAGCAGAATAGAAATTGGGCTTTTTGACACCCTGAGTCGTGGCTAATAGCACGATTGTGAACCCATTCGAAGCCTACGAAACGTTCGACTATTCGAAGTGAATTCTAGTAAATTCTGACATGTTCTAAATTATTTAAAGCCCCAACTAGCAAAAAGTGGTTTTTAAACTATCCTAGAACCATCATATATCGAGGATTATATGAGGCTTTTATCCGCATATAAGTTACGAAAAGGGCCCACTTTATAAGTCTACTTTTACTTATAACGTATTTATATTAGACCGCTGAAATGCCATATAAGCCTATATTGCTCCTGTAATTGAATTACGTCAATACAATTACTCCTGTAAATCTCACTATAAGTAAATTATAGTAAAAAATTAGATTAATACGCGCCTAGAAATGTTTCTATAAGCTCATAGTTGCGAACAGTCGAAGTGAGTGTATCGCGCATTGTAAAAAATATTTTTAACATCTTGAGGACATTTATATTATTCATGTCAACCATAGTAGAAAAACAATCTTATTGTTGTCAAATTGTTAGTCTTACTTATAGCTTATTCATAGGGGAACTTGAATTTACTGTGAAATCTATCATGGTTTCGATAAAATTTTTAAAGCGCCTCTTGAATTTTGCTTATTTACATTTTAGTATTAATTAATATTAAATAAATATTATGAAGGCAGCTGCCATTTTCTTGGTGAGCATTTCCAAGTGTGACATAGTGCTAAAATAAGTATTTTTAGCATTTCCAAGTGTGACATAGTACCAATATAAGTATATTGGTTCTATATTGGGTTATCTCAAAACCGAAGAAGATTCGCCATTGTTACCGATTAGGGTTCCGCAATGCCCGATAAAATCGATTGATATTTATAGATAAGTAAATTAAAGGAATATTTTAAGGGTTTGTTCTATGTGCTAGGTTAAACATTAGTTTAAACATTGTTTTTATTTAACATATTTATATGTATAAGAGGTTGCCGACGATTTAAACAAGACTATGCCGATGTTCCTGGATATCGATCGATTTTTAACCAAAAAAGATTTCCGATCTTTAAAGAACTTAAAATGGCCTTGGAGTGTTACACATCTCTTGTTTCTCTTGTTATCGGAGATATGTCCCAGTTGTCACAGCGTGGTTTCTATTTACACTAGAGATTAACATTTTACTCAGAATCAAGAGCACATCAGATCATTGCTATATCAAGATTGATTTTGGTGTGAGAATTGTTCTACTTAAGTAGTTTATGATCACTTCCCAAGAGACGAATGTGAAATTTGTAACTAGTCTAATCTGATGTCTGGGCAATATTACACAAATGTTTATGGATCTCCTACAATAACACAATAGGCACGGGCACAGTCTTCTTTATTTTCTTACAAGCCATGCTGATAAATCTGGCAACGCCGTCGGTAAACCGATCAACCTGCGAGTATTATATGCTGTCGATTTGAGATGGTCAAAAAAGTACCATGAACTTCTTCATGAATTGTATTAGTTTTTATACGTCTATGGTAGCAACTACGATAAATTAAAAAGAAGTCGTTTACTAAGAGTTCATGGTACTTTCTTGACCATCTCAAATCGACAGCATAATACTCGCAGGTTCGCCCGCTCACGCGCAACGTTGCTAAGCTTCAATAGCATGGCTTTGTGGTTCGGGGAATTCCCAGTTTTTAATAAAATAACGCAGTTCTAAATTTTTATTATAATCCGAAAGATCTTCGCTTTCAATATCGCTCAAAGATTTGGTACTTTCGTTGTCCGAACCTCTTCCATCTAAAGTAGTACTACAATTATCTTGTCCGGAACCCTCGCTAGAATTGGCGATACGAGTTTCAGTTCACCAGTTAAATTTAAAAAATCGGTGCTCACTGCGGTAAACATTTCTTTATATCTTTTTTTAACTTTTCTTTTATAAGATCTCCTATTTAAACCGCTTCCACTTATTTAAATCCATTTTCAATATTTGTAAACAAAAACAATCGTACCTAATCAAAATGGCTGATGTCAAATCCTAAAATAGAATTTGCAAAACTATATAAAGCGTGTTTTCGCCTGTACTGGTCGTTACAAGCAAAAGTGGCTTCTTAAGAGTTTTAACCAGGATTCTTTGAGATTTCTTGGACAATAACACTACTGTGGAATGCCTATATAAATATGTCTAGGTTTAAAACGGCATACGATAAATCGATATAGAGAACAATTTATCCTACCGAGTGCTGCATGCTGTGTAATCTTGGTGATTTATTGTTTTTAAAACATGGATATGAAATTCATTTAACACTTACTTTTAAGCATAATGTAAAACCAAACCATAAATGATTTACAGTAATTTAACTTTAATTTACTTATATGGGCCATAAAATATTAGCTTATATGAGGTTATAAGTAAAAATAACAAGAGTAATGGCTCCTCAGTGCATATATTCCTGGTACATGCTCCTACAGGAGTATTAGGATTTAAATGGTCCGCAGATGTTATCTTATAGGCGCATATAAGTCCGAGTTACCGGAGTTATTACTCTTGAGTGCAATTACTCTTGTTTCATGCTTTCATAGGAGTCTTGATCCTATGTTTGTCAGGAAATATGATCCCATATACCGATATAAGTACAAATTATAGGATTAAGTGTACTTGAGTAAAACCAGCATGTATTTATGCTATTAAAAGCGCAGTAGCAACCACCAAAACCATCATCGGAGCTTTATAAGTCCACGTAGCATTATAGAATCGCAATCCAGGATTATTTTGCTAGTTGGGGCCTGAAACTGAAAGGTAGGTACTCGTATAGCGCGATGATAAACGTTCTCCTAAGAATAATGTCGCATTTATATATGGACATTTTTACCTTAGAACCCATATTAAGAAATAAACAAAAAAAAAGTTTCTCAAAAAACAAAAAAGTAATGAAACCACACTTCATGAAAAAACAACTGAACGATCAACTAATCTTTACATAAAGATTCAGGTAGCTATGAAATAAATAAAGTTTGAACTACACTTTTGCAGTACAATAGAGAAGTGAAACCGCAAACAGATGCTAGGTCTCTAAGCGGCGAAGTTAAAAGCTTAGTACTACTCGTCGAATGACTAATTTAAACCTTGTGAGTATCGTGTGACACGAATTAAGATAAGACAGATTTTGTTAAAGCAACTAGCCAGCGATACCGAATAATTATTAGGCTGATGAAAGATTTTCTGGGCCAACCATATGTGAAGCATATAAAAAAAGAATTAATTCAAATATCTAACCATGACATTTAATCCGAAAAGCCGAGTTCAACATAGTTGGGTAAAGGCTAGGACGATGATTATGTTGAACATATTATAATAATAACAAGGCCGTTTATTTCCGAAATTGGGCACATTGTTGCAAGACCAATTTGGACCAAAATAATAAGGGGCCCCTTACGGTGTGCTTTTTGACATAGGCCTCCTCCAACGGTTTCCATTGCGCATTGTCCTTTGCAACTCTAGTCCGGTATGGCCCCAATGTTTGGCGGGTATCGTCTTCTTACCCGGTTTTTCGACGCCTCCGTTTTCTAGTCCCGTCTTATAGGTTCCACAGTGTCACTTGTTTGCTCCATTTATTTGTTTTACATCGAAGCATGTGTCTTGTCTAGCCCCATTTTAAATGGTCTACACGAACCAATATATTCGTTTGGTTTTTCTTCTTATCTGTGTATTTATTATTTTGTTCCTTAGTTTGACTAACCTATTAAGCTTCTTTCCATCGCCCTTTAATATTTTGCCATTTTCTCTATCATTGCCATCATGCATCCTAGTTTCGCAGCCAAATGTAATGCAAAGAAGAATGCAAGTGTTGTAAAATTTCCTCTTAATAAGCATGCTTGAATCTTTGAAATCAGTGTTTTTTCTATCTTAAACTATCTTTTTGTTAACTTCCTTGGACATCGACTCATTGGGGCAGATAATTTGTCCTAGGTAAACATAGTCACTCACACATTCGAAACCAACCGTTTCTATAATAAACTTCTATGTCGACCTCTGTGGAGTCATCATGACTACATATTGAATCAACAAGGAGAAACAGCGGGTTAAAGAAAAGTGGGTTTTTTATTAAAAGGTCATTGAAAAATAACATACTGCTGCTGAGTGCTGCTACGCTGATAGAAATCTTAGATAGACTAGGAACACTCAACATTAATTTGCCAAGCTACAAGAAACCATGGGCATTCAAGTATGTACTTGTCATTTGGATGCTAACTCTGTGGGTGAATGTTCCCCCACAGAGTTAGCATCCAAATGTGTGAATCAAGACCTCTACGTCAATCTATCGGATATTGTAAAGAAATGTCACAACTGCCACCTCATAGTTATGGGAGATTTGAATGCCAAGTTTACCACCAGAGAAGCTGGTGAAGAATTGATATTGACCATCAATTGACATTAGCTATTTTAGTAAGTGCCAAATGGTCTGCTTAAAAGACCTTACTTATGACCAAAAAAGGAGTGTTTCTTTGTTTGTAATATCACAGCATATATCCCTGGATTTGCTACAGCATGTTACTTGCATCTCTTTATACTGAGAACGAATTAAAAAAAAATAGAGCAAAGACCAGTTTAAGAAAACCGGTGACTTAAGTACGTATCACTATCACCTCCTACGCTAGTACTACAGGAAGTGAATCGATGACCTATTCGTAGCGCCACGTAGCACCACGTTGCACACTGCTACGTTGCTACGAATAGTACAAAAAGTTTGAAAAAAAAAATACAGTAGGAATTTTCAGTACAGTAAGAATTGACAGTAGGAATATACTTATAAAATGTATGTTGAATGAACACGATTTTTTTATAACCGCTAGTTTTTTTCCCGCCAGTTACACACGGTGACCAGATAAAAAATAACCTGCCCACAAGTTTTCATGCTGTATTCGTGGGATTTCATTACCTTTATGTTATCTCTATAGATTTTCATAGTAAACTTATCGTTTCCATTCTTTACATTTGATATTTCTTTGACTTTTCTTAGCACTGATACTGCAAGAAATGTCCGTTTTCGCTAACGTCAAGTTTAGCAACGCCTAATTTATATAAATAAAACAAAGTCGGGTTAGATACGCCATTTATAACTTAAGAAAGGCTGGGTAGATTTTTTGATCATTGATTTGTTGGATATGTCTCCGCCTCGAATAGCAGAATAACAATTAAATCGGGAAAAAATCACGAAAGAATAAAAATGAAGTTTTTTTATCAATTTAATTCAAGTAATAAGTTACACAACTTTTAATTGATTCTAAATACGAAGTTCGCCGAGTGAGCTAACAGTTAATATAAGTCTGAAATCGCCATCCCGTCTTGAGCAAGCGTGGTGATCAATACTTGTTTGGTAATGTAAGCAAATCCCAAGCAACCACTCCTGTTTCTCCATTTGTTTCTCAGAAGGCTGGGACTGTGGTACTAAATAACTTGTAGATGCCTACATGCAGCTATTACCTTTTTTCACACGTACCTCTTTTATTATTGATTTTTTAATAGAATGATTACTTTCTAAGTCTTGATGGAAACGGTGCCGGCTATTGTTACTGGTGCAGTGCTATTGTTGCAGTTTTTAACAGCTTCTGTCTAGCTTTTCTGTTTAGTAATTAAGTTGGTACAGTGTACTAACGCTCGGCTCAGCGCCGAACGTTGAAAATACAACAGCGCACTTTTATTTACGCGTTAGTTTAAATGTCTCCTAAAGTTAATGAAAATGGGCATTAATGTAGCTGACACTTCAGCAAAGGTACGGGTCCGTGTCCTATATGCGCGCTATTACTATTCCCACAGCAGAACAAATGACTCTTCGACTCTTCGTACACACTGGTCTTCTCGTCTCACATACCGCAGTGTCTCAAGACGAAAGTCTTTGACCAGTGCGTGTTGCCAGTGATGACATAGTGTACTGAAACTTGGTCGCTCACAATTGGCCATTTTAGAAGGCTAAAAGTCAATGGGGCAATGGAAAGGGCTATGCTTGGAGTTTCCCTGGGTGATCGAATCAGAAATGAGGAGATCGGTAGGAGAACCGAGGTAAAGGACATAGCCCGAAGAATTGCCAAACTTAAGTGGCAGTAGGCAGGGCACATTGCTCGCAGAACAGATGGCCGATGGGGCCGGAAGGTTCTGCAGTGGCGACCACGTACCGGAAGACGTAGCTTTGGAAGGCCTCCCACAAGGTGGACCGACGACCTTGTGAAGGCCGCAGGAACCCGTTGAATGAGAGAAGCACAGAAATGTTTGTGGAGACCTATGTCCAGCAGTGGAAGTCTTTCGACTGAAATGATGATGACACTCAAAGAGTGAATCAGCGTTACTAGCAATCTAGCTTAGACTGCGTGTTGACGATTTCAGTTCAGATTTCCGATATCCACATTTTTTTTGTTGTTAAAGTACAAGGCAACAGTTTAATTAAACTATAAAATAATACTACCAATTACAGCAGTGTGACTCTCGAGCAACGATGACTGCATAATTTCTTAATGTTCTGAAAACTTACTCGAGACACACACCGAAATGGTCACTGACCTTATTGAAAAGCTTCGAATCAACGTCTGTCGACGTGCACCGTTCTGTCTCGTCATCTCCATCTATCTCTTGACCGTCTAAAGACTATAAAACAGGACAGCAGTCACCACTAGGACACCACCAGAACCCGAAACTTTACTATTTTGTTAGTCAAAGCTCTATCAAGCTCTTATTCTCCCAAAAAATAAGTTTAACTCTTTGCTATTACAGTTTTCCCTTACATTGTATCTCAAGTAAATATCACGAAAGAGACAATATTTAGGTAGCTTATTTGTGTAGCTGATCTCAAAGTCGTTGCCGATTATCTCCCTATGATGTTCCAACTGCTAACGTTATATGAGTGTCGCTGATTTTAGGTAACGATATCATTATAACATACTTTTGCAAGATCAGATAGGTAAGTAAATTATTGCCTTTTTTTTCAACAAAACAAAGATTCCAACGTGTTATTGTGTTGTCTGTCTTACTAAAAATAAAAATCAACACCTAATTGCTTATTTAATGTCTCAAAAACTCATTTTGTTTAATTGAATGGCTTTTTTTTTTTTAGCCGGCGATATAATATAACAGTAATTTAAACCAAACTTAATACATTTTTATTGTTATTAGAAAACACTGTACTTAAAATAATTATTATTAATATTGAAAGTGTCTTTGACATATCTCGGGACCCTGGGGTCCAGGACCTTCGGAAAGCATACGAGGGGCCGAAGTCAACACGCATAGGCCCGTTAGAAGTTTTCAATGAAATGAGGCTTCAACCGATGATTATCCTTGTTCACGCTAGGCAAGTGTACCCAAGGACTATTGCTGGATATGGAAACAACGATATTGGGTTATGGGTTTGGGTGGCTAAAGTGAACTTGTTATCTAGGACTATGGAAGGACTATTGCCCCTACCTGATCAATGTTTTATATAAATGACACAGATAAAATGGCAGGGGGTGACTTGCACACTCAATAATGGGCCCCTGAAAACGGTCACTAGCACATAGTGTCGTAGCGACAAGGGGGCAACATGTCCTGAAGTATTTATGAGGAGTGGAGAAGTCTTCCACGGCTATCAGGACAATCCCGGAAGTATTGTCAAAATCCCTAAAATCATCTTAGTGGAATACTTCCTTCCTCCGAGCACGATTGCTCTTGCGAATCTCCACTCAAGCCAGCCAATAAATGCATGAAAGAGGTGGGAGATCTGTTGCTCGTCATTGTTCACTCCAGCCGGCCAATAAAGGCAAGCCAGAGGTGAGGAACAAGACTTCTCCAGGGAGATAGGGTCCTTGGGATCGCTACTGCCCAACAGCTCGCCACATGCTGCCCTGCGGGTGTCTGTATCTCTCTTGGTCTGCCTACTCAACGTAGACTGTTCCTGCAAAGTAAACTCTTCCGGCACAGGCCTAGAGTTCAGAGCGCGCAAGCCCACCAGGACGACAAGGTAAAGATACGGCGGTGGGGTTATTAATATAATTATTAGGCATTTTGTGTGTCACCTACAAAGTTCGACTTACTAACTCGCGCGTAAAGAACTATTGATTACAATTTACTTTCGAGTGCGAGACATGTCCATGTAAACACGCTAGCAAAAACGTAAACAATAAGAATTGGTCATTATAAGATTTTCGTTTGTGACGTAGGTATGCTAAAAAAAGATTGAATATTCAATTTTAGCATACCTACGTCACACAACCGACTATTCTTTGACTATTTTCCGCTCATTCAGACTCCCGGAAAATTCAGCCAAATCTAATTGCAGACTGCCAACTAGGTAACCATACTTATTTGGCTCATTTCACCATACTTGTATATAATGAGCCAAATAAGTATGAAGTATATGTTATTCGATTCAAAGAAATATTTAAAATGAAGACAAGTTAGGTAAACTTTTCCTGGAATCTTTGCCTTGGCCTTCTGTATCTTAATATCGTTTCTAGGAGCTAAGATGTTTTAAACTGAAACGACATAACTTTTATAAGCTTTGACAAGCAAGCTTAAGCAAGCCAGCTATCAAGCAAGCAGCTAGCAAGTAAGCTTTGCTTTTTGAAATATTTTGTATTTGAATTTGACATCCATTTCTATTAAAAACGTTGCATGTTATGATGGGACAGGATGACGAAAGATTAACGAAAATTTTTTGATTAGTATGAATTTTAACTTAATGTTAAGTAATATCGATCCAGGATCAAAATTAATTAAGAAATAATTATATAATTCAATGCGAAGCGAGGTTATTTTTTATTAAACGTGACATACAATTGCTAACATAAACCTAGAACAGGCAACTCATCAGCAGTCGAGTCATGCAAGGGACAGTATATTGCACATAACTATGTTCATTTCTCGTTAGCCTGCAATAAAAGGCAGGCGCAAAAACGTCGAAGCATTTCGAGTGCCAATTAAATCGCCACAAACATCCTGTAAGCCGAGATTATCGTATCGTAACAAGCATCGGAAACCTGCCCACTTCTCTCACACTGAATAAATTAAATAAAAACCCAATATAAAATAAATTAGAAATTGTTACACCAACGGTTGAGCACTGTTCTGTCTTGGGTTGGCTCATTAACTTTGCGCATAAGCGGAACTTAACGAGACGAAACCGAGTGGGGAAATATTTATATTTTATTCATAATTCATGTTGTCTTCGAGATAATTTTAAGGTGCACAATTTAGTTTCCACAGCACTTATTTGTTTAATTTAATGATGTTCTTTTCCAATAGATGGCTCTGTGCGGCGCTTAATCACCACGCAACGCACGTGCGCCCGCCGCGCCGTCTATTGATATTTTATGTCGATTAAATTCCGTTTCCTTAGCCTTTCCGAGTATTTACGAATACGTATGTATGACGTTTTCAGCTACCACAATCAAGTTGGACATAAATATTGATTTGCACTGAGCATCTAACTGAAGGCCTATTCCCGTAATTAAAAATGTGCAACATCTACATAGTTGCAATTTCATCTCAGCGACAATGAATGTCAAAAACTTGTCAAAAATGTAGGGAAAGTAGAGGTATTTTTGACAGATCGAGTTCTTCACATTATGAGAATTGCCCGTCTGTTTAAACTAACCTGTTTAATTATTGATAAAAAATAGTGATTCATGCATGTGAATAGTGATTCTGATTCATTCATTGGGTAACATAGTAAAAATTACTCACACTGTTTTATAATTAAATGAGACACAAATACGTAATTAAAAATAGATAGCTAATTAACTAAAACTTCCCAAGAAGATAACCTTTTTATAGCTGTTGAAGAAGATAATATTATTTTATTCTTTAATGTTACTCCATGTTATCATTTCCTTTTTATACCGTTCAATGACGTTCAAACTACATTTTGAGGCCGTTGAGAACCTTACCACAATACCTGTGATTGACTGGATTAGCTCTTTGTAACTCTGCACCTGAACAAGCATTTCCCGTGTGGAGACGTTTTGCTTGTACAAAGTAGATGGTGTGGTGTATACAGTCATGAATCATAGCCGCCGGAAATGAACTCCTGTCAGATTTATGCACCTATTGGGTGTAATCGACCCGCCGCCGGTTCGCAGGTTGAAAGAAAGTTTCAAAACCTGAAATGTATGACATAATACTTGCAACAAAACCACTGTTCAACAGAGCCTTTTTTTTTTGAGGATGCGAAATCATCAAATGACCCCTCCCGCTCTGGGTGGAGCGGACGGGAGTGTCAGACTCTTACTGACTAAAACCCACCCGTGTTCCTTCCTTAGCCCTTTATGTTCCGAGCCAGCGGTAACCCTTTCGGACAATCCCGCTGACCCGGCAGGCTTCGGCCTTGATGGGCCCCTCGTTCAACAGAGCCTCAAGAGTCAAAACAACTTCCTGGATTTGATCTCTCTCAAGGCATTCCAAGGTGACATTCCACGAGCCAGGTGCGATTTCTGATAAGAAAAGAGCTTCGTAAAGTATTGTTTCCTATTCCGCAAAATTGGATCCTCATCACACTCTACCGAAACCAACCGACTCTCAGAGTCGGTACGAAGCAAAGACTACTTTTTAACAGTTCCAATCTTAGACGCGGAAAACCATGGCCTCAAATCATTTTGTCTTCTGTGCCCTGACATCTCTGCATCAGTACTCGGGTATGTCTGGGGAGATGAGCGCTGAAGAAAACACCATCCGGCCGGTGAGACACTAGTCTAAAAATATACAACACTTTTTCAACACACTTGCTCGAAAAGTCGCTCCTATTGTACCGCTTTTAGGTTCACAATGCAGTGTATTAATTAAACACACTTTATACTTTGCATATTGAGAATTGAGTTTTCAAAGTAACACAGTTTGACGGATCATTATATTAGCAAATGCTATTAACATATCAAGAACAAAAATTCAAAAGGTAAAATACAATTATGAGATTCGTTCTTCTAAGTTTAATATCTCACAATGCCAATAAAAATATATCTATTTATATAAAATAAAGTCGAGTTAGTTACACTATTTATAACTCAGAACCACGGGACCGATTTTTATGATCTTAGGTTTGTTGGATTTATCTCCGCCCCGAAAAGCAGAATAACTATTAAAATATGGGAAAAAATCACGGAAAAAAATATATTAAATTTTCTCACACATTCGTTCTTATTGATTCTGAGGCGATACGAAGTTCGCTGGGTCAGTTGGTATATTATAATTTTAACAGAAGAGAGCTTTGCAAGTCGTAAAGTCTACAGTTAGGTATACATATTTTTAATAGCTTCACCGTACCTCCTACGATTTTTCTTAAAAGCTCTCTTTTAAGCATCTTGGTCGGTAGGTATTTCATTTAAACAGGTAAGGACAATTTATTTGCTAAACACATCTTCATGATTTCTATTCGTTGATTCAGGGTTCCATCAATGATAATGCCAGGCACACTCTGTTCGGCAATAGAATGGACACATGTACCCGCCATGGCGCAAAGTAGAGGATTAGGTTGGTACTTCTACAATTACGTATTTAATAGTCAGCCACATTTGAATGGTAGTGGTCATTTCGAATTTCACGGCGCCGAAGAATCACAGCAGTAAGTGTAGTTTTCGTAAAGTGCTATACACACAATATAATGTTTTAGAATTATTAATACTTATTTACTTATGTATTTTTACGTTATTTCAATTTACTGTTTCTTTTAATTATTGTAATAACTAAGTGTGAATTTTATGTAGTCTAAGCCTTCTCATGCTGATTCCTGTAACTGGAGAAACCTCGACCCCTGTCTTACAGGATGTCTTAGTTCAGGGCTCGAGTCGTCGTTCATGTAATGTGTAGGTAGGTACTGAAGTTTGGAAATAAAATTATTATTACCATTAATATTGCTACTGACGTGTGTTTGGTAAGATTTGAAGAGATTGTACTTACATTAAAATCAATTGTTAGGGACCTAATATCGAGAACACTTCTGGAACAACACCCGCCATTATCATGTACGTACGTAACGGTCGCTATATTAATTTGAATAGCGTTTATACCTACTAAACGCAGAACGTTGTAGCAGGCAGTTTGTGTGTGTTCCAGTTTGTTTTGATGGCGCGAGGATGCAGGGTAAGACAATGATCGAACAAATAGAGGTTTGTCACGCGACGCACGCCTAATCAGGGATCGACGATGTACCAGAGCGCTGCCCGACAACGCTTATTTATGCCTTGCCGATATCGAACGACAGTTTTTATTACCAGACGGTGCCCGTTATAATTCATACTACACAGTGCGCACGTTTTTAACGAGTGCCTTTAAATAAAATATGTTATTTTCCCATCCAATTAGAATTTTCGATGGATGTGCGGTTAGGATTTTCTTTTAGGGGACAAATTAAGGCAGTCAAATAAAGTACGAGATAATGGAAAAATGTAAAGGAAAACCATTGTTATTTATTAAACTATTGTTTTGTTCGTGTTTATGTTGCGTTGTGCTAATTTGTGTTGATTCTGTCAATGTTTCTGTGGAAGATATTTGATTAACCAATTCAATTCCATAATCAAAAGTTAAATGCTTCTGCTTCCTTATTCCCGTAACTACATCCACCATTCAATTTATTCTGTAAAAATCTATTGAAAACTTAAGTGAAGTGAGCTGTCTATGGTCCCTAGTATGAGGTGGAATGACAGCAGTAGTTTTCACAGTTCGATTTTTACAGAATAGACCGGCTGGCCATGTTACCTGATGGATTACAAAAAAAAGCTCTAAACTACAAAGACTTACTTAAAATATCTTGTTTAAACAGTATTTTGTTGCTCATAGCTCGGTTGCATCGATATCGCTTGGAAAAAAATGTTTTAATCTTATTTACACAATTTTTTTCAAGGTTTTTATTTGTATTCAGTTTTAACTATCACCCTGCTCATCATACTGATTATTTCAAAGTTTATCTAAACCCAACCAGTTCTAGATATACTACGTTCAATGTTTTACTAGTCATATAAAAAAAAGTTTGAAGTAATATTTTATTATTGTTACAGATTCTTCTGACTATCGAAAAACTGAACTAAGAAATAGTTAAGAGAACATGTGCTCGTAGGTAAGTGGTAGCTAGATCTACGCAAAGGCAAAGAAAGCGAAGGGAAGTTTCTTTTAAAAATTCATCGCAAAACTTGTCGAAATTTCAACCTTAAAAATCAAGCATTGTTTCATAACTTGTAGTAGCGGGCTTAGCTTAGTTTATTATTTCTTACGAATAAATATTAAAACGGAAAATCTTAATCTAAATGTATATACACACATCAAAAGTGTCTAGGGATCAAGCATTTTTATGCGGATTTCTTGAGATTGAGATGTGGCTTTGTAATAAATTTATGATTTTATAAATTTATATGGATCCGTTTTGGTGCATTTCATAATTTGAAACAGGAACTGTTAATCAAATTCGAGTAAAAGATGAAAATCAGCTGTCAATATTTTCCCTATAAAAACATACAACGCATTGAAGACATTATTAGTGCTACTGTTTCCCTACTACTGATTAAAACCAACGTTATTATGGAGCGGCGACGTCATTTAAGCAGGGAAGAAATGCTCAGAGCCGTGGGAATGATAGAAGCTGGTTCCCGGCAACGTACTGTGGCTTTAGCTCTGAATACAAGTCAGAGTGTTATCAGTCGACTTTGGACACGTTACCGAAGCACTGGTACCGTGGCTGAGCGCCATGGAGGACAGTATCGCTGCACCACACGGAGACAAGACTGATACATTCAAATCTTAACTCGAAGAGCTCCAACAATAACCGCCATGATGTTAGCCGTGAGGCTTCATCACTCTTCAGGGAACTTAATTAGCGACCAAACAGTCAGAAACCGCTTGCATGAAGTGAACCTTCATTCCCGAAGACCGCTACGGGTACCACCTATAGCAATGCACAATCGTAGGATTCGATATCAATGGGCTCTTGAACACAGAAATTGGGCAGAAGAACAATGGCGTTTCGTGTGCTTTTCTGATGAGTCTCGTTTTGGTATGAGACCGGATACAAGACGTATACGACACTGGAGAACCCCTGGACGCCAACAGCGATTAAAATCCTGCCAGGAAGTCCATCCTTATAGTGGTGGAACCATCATGGTATGGGCGGGTATTTGGATCGGCGGAAGAACTGAGTTGATTTGGATCAGAGGCAACCTCAACGCTCAAATTTATGCTGAGACGATTGTATCTGACGTCATCGTTCCTCTACAAGTGCAAATCGGTCCCTTATTTCAGTTAATGCATGATAATGCACGACCGCACACCGCAAGAGTTGTAAGACAGACTCTCGCCGCAGCTAACATCAATGTCCTGCTCTGGCCTGCTCAGTCGCCAGAGTTGAACCCGATTGAGCATGCATGGGATATGCTACAGAGAAGAGCTCTGCCGAATATGGAGGGTATCCAGTCGCAAGAAGACCTTTTTTTGTTGTTGCAACGAACATGGGCGGCCATTCCACAGCGTGATTTGGATGAACTCATTTTGAGTATGCCAAACTGATGTTCTTGTGTTGTTAGTGTTCGCGGTAGAAACACGGATTATTAATTGTTTAAGTTACTCAATAAAATTTTAAAGAAAACTCTTATTTCAGTCTTTTTTTCGAACTTTAATGTTAGTGGTTCAAATGTCAAAAATCCCTTTATTAGGAAAATGGCAAATTTCTTTATTAATGCAAAGGTGACTTGGTTTATCGTTACTGTGACAAACGAAAACACTTTATTTGATGAATCCTTAAAGAAAATTTTAATTAATATCAATCAGGAGAAAAGTTATTGCAAAAATATATGTTGATCCCTAGACACTTTTGATGTGTGTAATTAAGATTAAGGCTCCTACCTGACGCACTATTGCTGAAATATAAGTACTTTTGGGCAAAATCGCGCGCGACACAAAGGCACCGCTCGTTGCGCGACTTGCGGTGCCTTTGTGTCGCGCGCGAATTTATCGCGTGTCGCGCCTGTCTGAAGAAGCTTTAATGCTTCATTTACTTGCTAACTGTTAGTACCTAACATTGTAAATGATCTCGAACGAAGCTCTCGTTTACTTCGATGAAGATACATATCTGTATTCTTCACTATGAAAACTTTAAGTAAGTTGAGAAAACGTAGGATTTCCATTAACAAAATACCGACTTCCAAAGAAGCGTAACATTATGCATAATATAATTAAAAGCAGTAAATAAACACTGGACACAATATATATGTAGATATGGTGCACACATCTATATTTCATACGGTAAATGTCTAATATCTGATACACTGGTTTACGTATACAACTACTAAGCCGTTTAGCTTAGTTACGGGTTGTTTACGTATACATTGCAGTCACACTTTGGTGATTACAACATTATAATCACGTAAAGAACACACACATGTATGTTCTTATATATTAGTATAAGAACATAAACATTACATACAATACTATGAAAACGTTCGAATACCTACATGCCTACCTATCAAACTATAACCTAAAAATGGTTGCCTTTAGTGATACCTATAAGAAAAATTATGGTGAGGTTCTTTTACCGACTGACAAATTATATATAGGTAATGCCGTAGAATCTTGTTTGAAGTTCATGTAGCAGTCTATGCCTGGAGGCTAAGAAAGCTCGAGCCTATCAGGCTAACAACAACGGTAACCTAATGCAGGCACCGCGTTTTCTTGTAGCTCATTAAATTGGACATGATCTTAGAATACCTATTTCGAACACAAAATCCATCATTCACTATCGCTTTTACTATAAAATTTATTTTCATAAAGCGCACAATTTAAAATTTAAATTTATTTCTTCACCACTGCTCTCAAAACGGTGAAGGAAAACATCGTGATGAAACCGGCATGTCCTAGTACCAAAAATTCGAAGACATGGGACATCCGCCAACTCGCACTGGGCCCGCGTGGTGGATTAAGGCCCACTCGCTCCCACCGAGAGGACGCCTTGACCCTAGTAGTGGGAACATTATGGGCTGATTATGTATGCACAATTCTGCGTTACATTACTACAGAAAACAGCTTAATTTAACTACGTAGAAACTACTATTCACATTGGTAGCTAATAAGTATAAATCTTGAATATAAGTATCCATAACACAGGTGAATGAAAATAAAAGTTTGGTTATCCGCATCACGCTACCGACTTTTCACAGCGGTGTATTTCCTGGTTTCAGTAGACCAGTAGCCAAGATCCAGCAAAACTGAAAACTATTGTACAATAAGCCTTCGGGTGTTTCAGTGATATTTGAACTCATTTGCAACTTCACCGAACTTAACTGAAATAAAAACAGTAAGTTTGTCTGCAAGTAGAAAGGAAGTATAATATTTATCACCAATGATAGGTAGGTATGTGGCGATTAAATCTATTATAAACTGTGCTGCCGCGAAATGTGAATATTGGATTGGAGGACGGGACATGGTTTTCATTTTACGTTCATTAGAGCACTAAATAATCTCCTCTCCTGCTACTACTGAAATAATTGAGTCACTATTTATATTTCCACTTGCGATTTTTTTTACAACAGACGTTGAGTCGTGTAGATGCACCATGCTTTTTATTCTACGTTTAGTGAGTTTTTCTTTGCCTTTTAGGTAAATTAACATTTGCTAGACAGTTGCATTGTCGAAAACTTGAAACAGAACGGTTTTGTGATATTTCTAAACAGATTTTTTTGTTAAATGACTGGGTATTTCGACAGTATTATTTTTTTCGATTATTTTCATAGAGCCTGCGCACAGAATTAATAATACCTAACCTTACGCAAAAATACGCGCGTTGGACGTGGAGTTGCGGACAAGACCTTTATATACCTAATAGACTTTCATACATTTCACATTGGACTGATTGCGGATTGAATCAACGTCTATGTCACGAATCGAAATTAACCAACATTACTCTGCGCCATTCCATTGATTTTGGTAACATCAGCGTGATGTTTATTTTGAAAGAGGGAATTATCTCGCATAGCACACCATTACTACAACGAGTAGTCGATTGGGATTATCTATGCATCGAGCCAGTCATTTGAATCTGTGTGTCGCAGCCAACTGGTTAAATTAGCCGTTTAGTTAACAGCCTGGCCTTTGGATGTAGTGCTCGCCTCGCTTCGCTCTCTTTGCTCGCACTCGGTTGAGTTGAGTTTTCGTAGTTGATCAACCGACATTTGATCGGGGTGCCCTGGCTTAGTTACTACGACTAATTCGGCTCTCGCGTGATTGGCTACAGTTCCAACCTAAACTATAACAATGAATATCATTCAGGCCGTTAGTTGAACGGCCGCCGTTTAGTTAAAAGGCTAGGCGGTTAACTAAACGGCTAATTAAACCAGCTGGCTGCAACATATACGAGTACATAATTTTAGCCACAAAGTTACAATTTATTTTATAATCAAATAGCTTTTGTCTGTTTCAACGAAACTTGCACATAATGTCTCTATAAAGCTTTGCCAGAACACCACAAAAACCATATCAACCCACTGAAAACAAGTGCGATAACTTGAACAACACAGCAAAATGCATACAAAGTGGATAGCACTTTGAATGTAATATCGTAAATATGCATTTTTAACTTATGGTCGCTGTTACTAAAGATATGAAAGAATATGGAGATACATTGACGACTACGTCTTGATTTCTAAAATAGTCAGGAAATATAGTTGTTTCATTGATTCGTAGTATTATTTTTGACAGATTAGTTTAACTGAAACTATTCAGGATACTTTCTTTTGTAGCTCCGTGCGAAAGTCGGAGCTACAAAAGAAAAAGTTGATGCCTACAAAAGAAGTTGCGTAGACGCCAGGTAAGCGCCGAGTAGACACTGTGTACGCACCTCATGGATGCAGAAGCCACGTAGACTGTCAGCAAATGCCGAGGCTACGCCTATTAGCTGCGATAGCGTCGCGGAAACGCTGCGGTTATACCACGTTTTCTCAACGACATCAATTGTTTTTGGTATCAGGTGATATACAGCACAAAAAAAAAATGAAAATACTGAGGTATGTATTTTAATTTTGATGATGACCAATTAACCATGTCAGTTGTTTATATAAAGTTCGACTTTAATAAGGTATTTTTATTGCAGTGTCTCCACAATTTTACCCAGGACAGTACGTTACGAAGTTTTATGATATTGGGTAGGTAGTGTGCTTCATAGTCGTCTTTACAAGTTATATTTTAATCTAGGTCTCTATGAGAAATGACTCTTAGACACATTGCGCGTAACTTTCAGAAATATTTTTTTTAAGTTTGAAAGTCTTCTAACAATGGAATCATAATGCATCAAATACTAAAATTCTAGATGAAAATATAAGGAATCCTCTCTTTCGTGGCTTACTCGAACTCCTTTACGTTAAACCATTTGATGCCTTGTGTAAAAAATAGAGTTAGCAAGCAAGTATAATGACCTGTACGAACGAAGTATTGCGTAATTGTTTTATCTTTTTTTGTAATCAAAAACCTAATCATGTTTTTAAATTAGGTACCAGAAAGCCTTATACAAAGACATATTTATGTAAATCCTTGTTTTGAATGGGTGACTCAGAAATTGCGTCATTAGATTAACATGTGCTAACTTCATTTTATAAATGAAATTAGCCTACACGCCGCACGATGCATATACAGACAATAAATAATAAAAAGGATAATGAAAGACATGATTTTAAGATATATTAACGTCTCCATTACCACACTGGTTTCCTCGCTTGTCATTCACAAACTGAAGGGTACTTTGAAGATTCTTATTAAACAAAGTGACACAAAATATTTATAATGAATCGTAAAGCTGTTACCGCGAGGTGAATCTCCTCGACGTCGCTCGTGGTAGTCTTAATGCATGATTACTCGTTCCTCCCACCGCGCCGAACGGCTATCATTGGCTCTCACGGACCAGACGCCGCCTCCACTCCTGCGCACACTCTGCTTCAAAACAACTCCATCCACTCAATAAACAAGTCTTGAAGTCCATTGTCTCCGCACCATTATGCCGTCACATCGACATGTTATGCAGCCCCGTCATAGATCTGTTAGAAATAAATAACAAAAAACATCAGGGACTCCGGCATGGCTACTCATTAGTTTCACTTCTTTAATAAATAACACTTGGAAACGTGACTGGATATCTCACAACAAGTTATGATTTGACACCTGTTTGTATAACTTATTAGCAATTGAAACATTTACTGACAGTTTTGTGATGGACAAAGAAATCACGCATTACGTAGTCATATTTATAGGCTCTTATGGTTAATTAATCGGGTGATGCGGTTGTCTGAAACATCAAGGGCATTTACAGGTTCTGTGTGCCGAGCGTCAGGAGCGTGAAATGTGGCGCCGGCGAATGGAAGTCGCGGGGGGGCTGTAAACACGGCGGGGGGCGGGGGAATAGCGCCTCCGCGGGAATAAAACCACCGTTTGCCTCTGACGCCCGCGCTTCCCTTATAGCAAAAAGTCGAAGACGGAACGAGGCGACAACCACAGAGGCTCGCCTCCACGCTGCCGCGGATAAAATCGACATAGAATTAAAGAAAAATACAAAAATCACTCATTGTTCTCATAAAATGAATGTGCTGGGAGTTGAATGTGAGGCTTTTTGTGAAAATATTCTCATACTTTTAAATGGGATCTCGTGTGGCGCCTCCTAATGATTCGTCCTTTTTGCGGCGGCGATACGCGCGCCGGCCGAACGCTCTCAACATCTCTAGGCTTTTGGTGTGTCGGCGCATGTCACCACTTTAGCTTTTTTGTTTTACTGTTTCGGATGTAAATTAAACAGTTTAGGCGGCATTGTTCTCAAAAACGGCGGAGATAAGAAAAGGGAGATTTTCGTTATTGATTTCGTTTTTTGTTTAATTTAATGTTTCAGTTTTTGCTTCATTCAGTAGGTACTCCTCGAATAATTAGGTACATAGGTACCTACTGAGTTCAAACAAAATTAGATTTCACTTAAGAAAACATTAATTTTCTGGCTCTTTCATATATGTATTATCTCCTTATTTATTCTTTATCGTACATCTATCTAGATGCATTTTTTCATTACCTTGCCCTGACATCGAAGTTTCCATACTACCAACACGCATCAATAGCTTCATGTGTCCATAACTAAGAAAACTTCTATTTACTGTCTTATCCCCATGCTGGATAACCCTATTCTTAACCCCGGGTTTTTAACACACACTACATTTACCAGCTCTAAAGTACCGTCTAAGAAAAGTCTGAGAACAATCTATTATCTTCTTGAATAAATAGACATAGGTAAAACACGGAAAGAAGGCTTTGGGAAATCTCGACATTCTCAAAGTCTCGGGTCACAATACAACTCAAAGTCCCGGGACGTCCCGGGATTTCGAGACTTCTCAGCATATAATTAGAATCAAGTAAATTTTAGGCCAGAAGTATCAATAAAAAAAGTAATTTGTTTGTGATTTTTGTAATGCCACTGGACAATGTGAAACACTCTCGTTTTCAACAAAATGTCGGTTACTGTGTTAAAAGCTTAGTAAAATAGTTCCAAACTTTCAGTACGTTTTCCAGTTGCTTTAAAAAACTGGAACACCTTTTTTAATGTCGCTCTTGTTGATTGCCTGTTCGATTTGACTTTGAAACGTCACGTCGCTTTCGTTTGTGTAGGTACCTATTGTAGATCTACTGGTACTAGGTTCGGCGTCCATTATTTCCAAATCTGGCGAAAAGTCTGCAATAGTTCTTCCACAAAAGCAATAAATGCAATACATGAGTTTAATTCGAAGTAAAAAAATCCGTATTTTGGGACTGTAAGCTGTGTTGACCGGTGTCCCGAGTCTCGACCCAAAAGTTTCGGGACCCGAGACAACAAAATTTACAAAAACTCCCGTGGCTTCGAGACATGAGGATCCAAACCCTAACTGAAATAGACTAAAATCAGTAGCAACAGTCGATTCAAATACATAAGCAACCAATCAGGCATAACAACTTCCACATTTCGTCCACAAAAGCTGCTGCAGTGGTTTCAGTGTAATCGCCGTGGGTCGTCACAAAATTCCAGTCCGCCTGTTTATTCATTGTGCATAAACGTTCATTTGTTTGTGTACAGGCCGATGGCGTGGCGGTGCGGTTACGAAACTGGGAATAAATAATAATAGCCGTGCGAGCTCGAGTCGTGACACCAACTCTTTCACTAATGGAGCGTCGACGCTAAGTTCGTATTGTGTATCCCAATCAAGATGCTTCGTTAGCTTTTCCTCCGCCTTTTTATTGATCATAATGATCTACAGAAATATCACATTTATTAGAAATACGCTGCTCTTAAATAGATAATTGACATAGAATCTTTGACTTGCGATAGCGGCTGTCCCATTTCAGTAGGCTTTATATAAATTTAAAAGCTTTCAATTTAACAATTGGAACGGTTAGTACTAAAACTGTCCTGGTTTTATATTAAAGCGGTTAACGTTTTATTTTGGGGAGGAAGTGGACAGTCTCACTACTTATTTTTGTTTCATTTTAGGAGGCCACACAAGAGAACAGTAGGCGCAGTTATCTCGAATTGATGGGGTTAATCTTAAAACGATGCTTTGTCGTTTGTCTCTGGACACCGGCTTTAGTTGAGCAAGATAGTAGATACCGAAAGCCATTACGTGTTTTTAGGATGATGATTGGTAAGTTCCTATTTTTTGTTAGAATTATGATACTTGGGGACTAAATGATCGTATTGGGTATTACTCAATACCAATTTAGAATTATTAGTTAATAAAAAAATCTGATAAATGACATTATCAACAACTATTCCTATTTAGGTTTTTAACTACCCTATTTGGCTCTAACATTATGTTTCGATGTCATTTTCCGTTGCGTGACAGGGTAAAGTAAGTCAAATAAAAGTTTGACTTGTTGCCCTAATTTCATTTTACTGGTATATTTTTTATTTGAAGTTTTATGTGAATTGAGTTTTTGATTTATTTTGTTCTCCACCTCCCCTTGAATAAATTACGGACTAATTCCGAGTCGTCGTAGATACGACTTCGTCATCAAGTGTTCCAATCAAGTTGTCTTAAATATTTACCTGAATAAGCAAAATCAAAACATAGTTAGGAAGGTAAATACTTCACTAAGATATCAAACTAAAGATTACTAGTAATTTTAATCATATTTATTATTTTTATTATTTATTTCTTAATATTTATTTTTGTTTGTATATGAAACATACAGGAAAACACATAAAGAACGAATAGCTGTATGGTATTATACTTTTCAAGAACACTTTTTTCCGCTGATATTGTAAAACAGTGCTTATAACTTTAAAATCTTGGGAATTTCTATCGAGTAAGCGGGCCCGCATTAATGTAATAATAAAGTAGAGGATACTGCCCAAAGTGGCTGTTAAACTTCTTACAGTTGCCATTTTATTACACTGCCAACTCTTGGTTTAATATGCGTCAAAAAAATGTTAGCAAAAAATAGGCGCCACCAAGGAGAATCCCAAGTCAATGTACATCAGGCAGGTCCTTATAATATCGTGTAGTGTATTTTTTACGTGTACCTTTTGGAGGCCCGGATTTTGTGTTAAAATACACACCTAAGTATCATTAGCTATAAACACAGTTCTTTGTGTCTACCTTTGGAAGAAATAAGGGCAATAAAATGGGGAGATTGAGGTGCCGAACGGATATAGGCCAAGTATGGAATGGGCTCCAATCATGAGCTCTTAGTACAAAGTTAGATAAAATGCGTCTTAAAAAAAAACTTTGTTTATACCTAAGTTCATAACGAAGGTCGTCAACAAGGACAAACTTCATTTAAAAAGTTAATATAAATTGCCGCCATTTTGTTTTCGAATTTGTTGTTATCTAATAACTGATAGGTAAGTAACTGTAATCAAAATACCGATCATATCGATGTTTCGTTGTTTAGATAAAACAATAGCCGATTCCTCATAATGTTACCTTATAAATCCTTTGAGCGACAAAGGAGTTGCGCCTACGCAAGTCGCCAGTGCCAGTGACCCCCTCCCCGCCGCGGAGATCCGCGTCCCGCGCCCTCGCGCCCCTTCCCTGTCCGAGTTCACTGTGGCGCCTTATTATGTTACCTTTGTTTTCAAATTTAATTGGCTTCTCAAAGATAACTTATCTTGATAATAAACGACGACCAATAAACCGGGGGTCGAGAACAACTGACTGTTCTTCAAGATAAGATTGCGCCTTGAATGACGTCTAATAGCTAACGCCATATATTTAGTAATAATTATCATCTAGGTAGGCTAGCAATTTAATATGCAATAGATTTCAGTTTTCGGCTCTTTAAAATACTTACTTACATATAGCTTTTTAAAACACTTCAAATCCCGACGCTGACCTAAAAAAATTAAAATATTTATTTTCCTAAATATTTGGATTACCGAAAAGTAAAGTTACGATAGTTTTAACTGATGTGGTGTACAGTTTCCTATTAGGCCTGGACCTTAATATAAGAAATTTAGTTTAGATAAATTTTATTCCTATCACTAAAATATAATAGATTGAACACTGTTATGTTCCCTGAAGAAATACGTGGAAACGAAAGAGTCCATCTCACAACTTTCTCATTGCATGTGGATTTAGGAAAGCCAAAGTTTTCATCCAGAAACCAAACGATATAACCAATTCAAAATACCGGTGTATATTGCACTTTGCATCCATTCTAAGTCACCATTTGCCTTATCGAAACAAATAATCAGACAATGTTTTTTAAGCAGTTCCGAATGTAAATCTGAATTAGTAGTCATAACTTCTTACTCCAAAGTTCAACATACAACAGAATATTTAGTCCACACTGAATAACAAATACACTATTACCGATTACACGAAGGAAATTCTGAGGTCAAGTTACTATACGAGGAATATTTAACATAAGCCTGTAAACTACCATGTTATTATCATAAGGCAAATGTCCCTTTAGTCGATGTGGGACGTTTTTATAAGAAACGTTTTATTGCTTTTGTTTACAGTGCCTAGAAATTAGCTGAAGGCCAATTCCCGTAATTAAAATCGTTGAAAATGTAGTCGTAATCTAAGCGACAAACAATGTCAAAAACTTGTCAAAAATGGAGGGGAAATTAGAGGTATTTTTGACAGATTGAGACTAAGATCAGACTGAGAGCTTTCTTAAAAAATTACGAGAGTTGCCCATTCTGTAAAAGTATCTGGCAAATTGTATTATAATCAGTAAAAATTAATTAAAGTCATAAGCCGAAGTCATAACAAGTCATTGTTTTTTGTTTGTTGCTACTACGTATTGATCGCAGTAATTATTTCACATGCTTCCTAGGTACCTTATTTACTGACTTTTTAACGTCACCCTATTTTCTACACAATTTCTATTTTCTATGTAATATTCCATACGGAGACTAACTACATACGGATCGACATTAGACTAAAGTACTCAGTATTTTGAATGAGTTCATTCTTACGCTTTGTTTGAATTTGATAATTTCGGTCTGCTATTTGGCCACATTTAACAGTCATAACTACTGAATCCTTTATCCACTAAACTGTTTAGGAATGGTTACTGGGCCTTGCTTCTAAAGGAGCATTGACAGGATATTTTACGTAATCAGATAAGTAATGCATAGATAAAGTTAAAGTATTTGATGAACAATATTTATATCTACGCGTTATCATTAAAATAACAAAATATCAATATATGGTTCGATTTAACAGAACTTACTGATATTATATTCAATATTAATTAAAACTCGCTATATCTTTTTGATTGTTCCGATTGTTAAGTGCAAAATATTGTAAATACACGTAGATAGAGGGAAATACGTGGATGACTTAGATTAAATCGAAGATATACGTATCTACGTTTCCTCTAGTGTATACTACTGAAGGGGACGCAAACGTGTTTGTTCGATTTTATCATCCAGAGCAACTTTCAACTCAACAACTGCTTGGTATAGATTGGTGAACCGTAGCAAAAAATGTAGCGCACGTTGAAACAAATTAACCTAGTTATTGTGTTTCATTTCGTTTTGCAATTAGGACGGCTCATGTGTGTTTAAATTTCATGTTACTTTTCTCCAATCTGTACGAAACTCAATCAGCTTATAATGTTCCCACTGCTGGGACACAGACCTCGTCTCTGTGAGAGGGAGTGGCCCGTAATCCACCACGCAGACCCAATGTGGGTTGGTATTGTCACATGTTTTCTAATTTTTGGTTCTAGGCCATGCCGGTTTCTTCACGATGTTTTCTTTCGTCGTTTTGAGAACAGTGGTGATGAAATAATTTACAAAAAGTAAAGTGCCTGTCTGGGTTCCAACCTACGACCTACAGCTCGTAGGTCGCGGCAGTTACCACTGAGTCACACTGCTCTACGCAATATATACCCGTCATTATTATATTTAAAAACAAAACATCGCTAACGTTACTTTTGTCTGTTATGATTTATGATATCTGAATTTAACATCGAGGAAAAGGGGTTGTTTCTATTAACCTTTCGTTCATTGTATATTGTAAATTAGTAATTCCATTACATACTCCATATTCATGACAATGTCATTTAATTTTATTCATGTACGTATTTAAAAAAACACACTGTT
This sequence comes from Luperina nickerlii, assembly GCA_963855955.1. Classification (NCBI taxonomy): domain Eukaryota; kingdom Metazoa; phylum Arthropoda; class Insecta; order Lepidoptera; family Noctuidae; genus Luperina; species Luperina nickerlii. The sequence goes on from OY979662.1 coordinate 10,973,143, forward strand.
TAAATTAATTGTATCCATTAATTTTATTTTCGTGTACAATAAAATATATTCTAGCTATCTACATATATTCATAATGTATGAGAAGAATCACAGGTATACAATATGTCGGTGAAAACCTACAATACACGATTCCATCTGAGAAAAAAATCATCAATTAGTTAAATAATTACCTTTTCTAAAACAATGCTCACCAAAAAGGGACCGATCGATTTTATTGCTTAACATAGACGATCAAAAAAGTATTTTTTTTACGATAAAAATCTGTAGTTGATAAAAGCAGCACCTATAAAAAATAGGCGAGCAGAAAGGTGATAAAACACTAACAAAAAATAAGTATACAAAAAAAATTGCCGTACCCACAATTTATTACCGCTTTTAGCAAAAGGTTTGTTGTTTACAAGACATCTTTTATTTAAATCTTAATTTACGATTTCTCATTCAACAACATAAAGATAAGCTGGATTTAGAAGGCTAATAGTTTAAAAAACATAAAAAAATGTTATCCATAAAATGTCTTTGTAAGCAGAAATTGGAGTGATTCTTACCTACTATAAATCAGGCAGATACATACTTTTTTTGAGGGAAAATGTTTGTAAATCATTTTCATTACAAAATGTATACACCTAACTGAAATATCTAATGAAGGAATTAGAACAATGGTTTATTTATTTCTAATTAATTCCGACTCTTATTTCATACATATTACTTGGTGCCTAATCGCTTTCATATCTGAGGTTAGCCTTTTAATTACTGCACGTGTATAAGATTTCACGGGTAAAAAGAACTACCTACTACTTACTTAGGTACCAACTAATGTATAACCTATTATATTTTTTTGTTTACTTTTTTTATAACTTTCGTTTTTTTTTTACTTTTATGTTATTATATTATAATAGGATATGAAAATCAACAATAAATAATTTAAGATCCGGCTGCGTGTCCTAATAAAGGCAAATAAGGTCGTATGGTTCAAACCAACTTCCTGCTTCTAAAACAATGGGGGCATTGTTACTTCGTCTGGTTTTCGGAACTAATTTTGGTTTGTGTTATTTACAAATGTAGTGACCCAATGAAATACTCGTACAAGACATACTGCCCTAGATACATTGATTGAACTAAAATTATTTAATATTTTTAATTTATTATTTTTAACAATAGTATTAAATTTACCAGTTTCCGCCCCCGGCTTCGCCCGCTTGGATGTCGGAAGTTAACCCACGAGAACGTGCTACCGGGACAAAAACTCGTTATGTACTCCTTATAACATCAGTTATATGCCAGTGAAAGTCCCGTCAAAATCGATCCAGTCGTTTAGGAGATTAGTCTGAACAAACAGGCAAAATAGAAAAAAAACCGTCCGCGTGAAATTTCTTGTTACTCCGACCCACCCCGTCGCATCGCATCGCCTGCCCGCGCTATCACTTCGTTTTTGCTTAGCGTTCTTTCTGACTTTTTTTCTTTTTGCTCGGCTCCTAAAGGTCATAGCGTGATGTTAAATAGCCTTCCTCAAGAATTGGGCTATCAAATGCAAAAATAATTTTTCAAATCCGACTGGTAGTTCCAGAGATTAGCGCGTTTAACCAAACAAACAAACTCTTCAGCTTTATAATATTAAGTATAGATATATATGTAGTAAAAAGCTTTACATTACAAACAGACGCTTTAATTTTATATTTATTTATTACATACATACCTACATTGAAATGAGAAGTCACGATCAAGGAAAAGTAAAATAGATACAAAACATAATGCTTATTTCCAAATCAATGGCTTCCAGCAAACCAAAATGTAGATGTATATAGGTGCCTACAGGGTCAAATTAAATTAACTAGCAAAACTCTGCAGACATGCAGCTGGATATCAATAAATAAATATAAAAAAATAAAAAAACAACTTACTATGATGAATTTTGTGGGGTCATTGACAGCTTGTGTAGCACATGTAATATCAGTTAATTTTTAGGGTTCCGTACCTCAAAAGGAAAAAACGGAACCCTTATAGGATCACTTTGTTGTCCGTCCGTCCGTCCGTCTGTCAAGACCCTTTTTCTCAGGAACGCGTGGAGGTATGAAGCTGAAATTTATATCAATTACTCAGGTCTACTGTCCCTTGAAGCTGTGAAAAAATCAAACTTCTAAGCCAACGCAATCAAAAGATACAGCCGTTTATGCCGCAAATTTTCGACACTTGCAAGGGAATCAAAACCTACAGGGTGCTTCCCGTGAACTCAGAATCTTGAAATTTGGTACGAAGCAACGTCTTATAGCATAGATAAAGGAAAAATTACGAAAACCATAAATTTTTAGTTACATCACATAATATATATTTTTTTAATAATTTTAAACTTACTACCCATTTCCTCATAAACGCGTAGAGGTATTAAATTGAAATTCATACCAAATACTCAGGTCTATAATACCTTTAAGCTGTAACAAAATCAAACTTCTATGTCAACGCAATCAAAAGAAACAGCAATTTAAGCTGCATATTTTGAAACTCGCAAGTACTCGCAAGGGAATCAAAACCTAAAGGGTACTTCCAGTCGACCTAGAATCTTGAAATTTGGCATGAAGCAACGTTTTATAGCACACATAAAGGAAAAATTCCGAAAACCTTAAATTTTTAGTTACATTACAAAATATATATTTATTTTTTAATAAATATAAACTTATTACTTTTTTCCTCATGAACGCGTAGAGCTATCAAGTTGAAATTCATATGCAATAAAAATACCATAGTTATGACTCGATTGTCGTAATGAACGAACTTTGTAAACCTTGCAGGTTTGTACGGAACCCTCGGTGCGCGAGTCCGACTCGCACTTGGCCGGTTTTTTATTGAAGTGAAAACTTCTTTAGCGGCGCTGTGTACTTTTTTTGGAATGGGTAAAAACTTCTAAATTCGCGTCAGGTCACGTGACCCTGATCGAAAATTCGTAAGACGTAAAACGTAAGACAGCGCCATCTATGCACATCGGGAAGAACTACGAGGGCCTCGCGTACTAACTACGTAGTTCATCCAACAACGACGAGATGGCGCTGAACCACGGATATATAACTGACGACGAGCTCTATGCGAGCGGCTTGCTTCTCTTACCACTGCCGCGACCAACACCACGAACTGAAGTCTATCCTGTGTGCTTATTTGTAAATCTGAATAAATTCCTTTCACGAGAAGAATAAACCAGTCACTTTGGTCATCATACCTGATTTGCAAAAAACCCTATAAAATAAGGAACACACCTTAACACGCGTGTTTTGTTTATAAGACGATTCACAAAATACACTCGTAATTGTTCAAGTTTTCACTTCTGTCGGCACTACCGGAGTGCCAGTTTTTTTGTAATGTTCACTAACTGGTTTGATATCGATGTCTAAACAAGATAAAACGAGTATCGAGTATTCTATTCTTCTATTCTATTCTATAAAACAAAAGAAAACAGATTTTCTCAAATCATAACGCTACCAGCGGTTGTTGACCCTAAAAATAACATCAAATCGTTTTTATTTTTCTAGGTAATAGAATAGGTACTGGGTGGTGTCCGCAACTCACGTCAATGCGTGTATTTTGCGTAGGTACAAAAATTATTATTATTTCGTTAAAATTATTCTTATTATAATTATTAGAATTTCGCTAGCTAATTTAAATCGAATTAAATACAAACTTAATTTTTGGACAGCAGGGTGGTTTAAACCGATTTATTCCGCAAAACGAAGAGGTGTAAATAGGGTGAAAAGGTTGAAACTTGTCCACATGAAAAATCTTTTACCCTTAGGTTTATAAACTTGAAACTTTACACGAATGCGCTTATGTAGGTAAATGAAAAAGTTTGAAATCATTAGTATTTCATAACTACCCTCCAAATAGGGGTTATTGTGTGTGGAAAAATCATAACGCGCGGTCTGATGAATTTGAAATTCTGTATTATTAATCTTGACAAAAAAATAACAATCAGCTGTTTTTGGATTTATCAAAAACCAACCCCTAACAGGGTGTAAAGAGGTAATGAAGTTTATAGGGGAGGATTTTACTGATTGCTTCAATTATCCGAAAATTGGTATAAGTGATGTGAACAGTTTGTAAGAAATATTTTATTCCTACGATTTAGAAACTTGAAACAATGGCACAAATACATAATAGCTAATTATGTATTTGTGCCATTGTTTCAAGTTTCAAGTTTAAATAAAAAGATCAAACGAGTTAATTTTGCAAAACTTAAAGCGAGTGCAAGGTGTATTGAATTTTGTTTACCACCTCCAAAAACTGTATGAGACCTCACACAGTTTTTTACCTAATCATGAACCAATAGTGAAATCAAACCGAAGAATTTACATTTAGCAGCTATGTTAATACACAGTTCTAGAGTCTTTACCAAAAGCGATCGTGGCGCGAATTAGCGAGCACTGCGTTTATAAGTCACCTTTTGTTCGGTGAACCGGAACGCATGGTCGCGCCGACTAAAAGTGACCCTTTCAGTTTTCTGACGATCACTTTTTAGGTAGGGTTAGGAGGCGGCCTAAGATAATAAAAAAGATCCAAATTATAAGTTTGTATGTCTTAGTACCTATGCATTTCTCAAAAAAAGTGTGAAAACCAAAGTTATATTTTAAACTACACACCCACTCCTTACTTAAAAAGGCAAACATTCTAACTCAAGACCTGAAAATACGTATTTTTGGAGGTTTTCTAGCTTATTTTTATGGGAGGATGTGAATGTTAGGAAGTTGGGGTGCGATTAAATTCGACACTGAAGGTTTACTCAACTTCAAGGCATTATAGTCATCGCGCGACGACTCTCGGCCACCGTAGGCGCGGGCCTGCGGGCGGAGAGTAATGGCTAGCTCACCGTCCGATCAGGACCAGGCCCGTGCCGGACGGCGCGTACGTGTTCCACGCGCGCCTCAAAGAGATGTCAGCATCAAGTGAAGTCAGCGGGATTGTCCGAAAGGGTTACCGCTGGCCCGGAACATAAAGGGCTAAGGAAGGAACACGGGTGGGTTTTAGTCAGTAAGAGTCTGACACTCCCTTCCGCTCCACCCAGAGCGGGAGGGGTCATTTGATGATTTCCGATCCTAAAAAAAAATGCATTATAGTCATTCCATCTGGACCCTTACGAACGTCGCGTGCCAAGCATTGGGTTCTTAAATTGTACCTCGGCCGCTGCTCATCTCTCTGCGGTTACAAGAGCCCGACGGATGATGGCATTAATGCTGGCAAGCTATTCCATTCGACCACTGCTCTTACTGCAAGATGGCGGACACTTTCGACTGCTCCAGCGCACTGACAGCGATGTTGAGCCCCGCAAGGACCGCCAAGACGCAAACATGTAGCGATGTTGCGTGACGTCGGTAATGCCTGAAACCAGAGGTCATTTTCCCATTCTCCAACAGCCAGCAGGCGGTCACGCTCAGCAGTAATGGTGGGTATTAATGAGACTATTCCATACGAACCTTCAGAGCAGTTCATCCCACTGTCTTAGGGAAGATAGGTTCTTAGGCTGAACCGTATCCAGACAAGCCACTTACCAGGCGTCCACTCACTCATAGCCTACTATTCATCCTGGATATTTGTATTTAAAAATATGAAATACAAAGTCGCTAGCAACAGCAGCTCGTTAGTAATAAACTAAACTGCCTTGATTGCTGTGAGTGTGACTCACACAATGACAGGCGCTTGCAAGTACTGATGGAAAGAAATAATAAATCGCCACACGTCATGTATGTATGTATAGTTACCTTCTTGAACTTATTACATGTCGGTTAATTACCTCTATAATCGATTACCATTGTTTTAATCGTGCTGAGTACTGCCGGTTTCGTATTTGTAATTAGAATTTGCAACATAAATACTTTTTTCTAACTGTTCACGTAAATACAGTCAATTGAATGAAAACAGTTTGAGATTGAAAGATTCTTTAGTGGTCAAAATCGCTCTTTTAAGTTTACTTACTTAATAAACATAATTCACCACTTTCATCACTTTTCTAGTATGTATTTCACGAGGAAACACCGAAACAAACCCAGAGGTCAAAGTTTCTTAAAGTCCATGCAATTATTTATAACTGGCTGCGCTCCGCGGTTTCACTCGTATGAGTCTCATTCCCGTGGAAATATCGTCCTAATCCAGGTCATTGTTTACCTATGTGCCAAATTTCATCTAAATCCGTTCAGCCGTTGCAGCGTGAAAGCGTCACAAACAAACATACTGCAGGTGGCTATCATGTTTTCGTACTTAGCGAGTAGACCCTCTGGTAGCTATCATGTTTTCGTATTTAGCGAGTAGACCCTCTGGTGTAATTTATAGGAAAAATACGGCTTATAGCTGTGAAAATTTATTTTCAAATTCATTTAGCGAGAGCCTATATAACTTTCTCTCTAAAGCCTACCTTCTGCCCATGCCTTTATCTTCATAAGCATCTTGCAATGCCTTCCAGGCTTCTAGAGCAGACTTTGCACTCCTAATATGCGCTATTGCAGAGCCATCTACTGTTAAGCATATTTTTGTAATGCTCTCTTATCATTTCGAGATTTTACCTGTTCAGGGGTGGCATCTCCTTTATCGTAACCATCAATTGTGCACCACAAATCTTCGTAAATTAAGTAGTTCCTCATTTTGAACTTCCACGAAGGGTACCATCTCTATTAGTTAGGAAGAGCGAGGGTATTGATGATGAAGACCATCTGTTCGCTACAGAATCACCACTGGACATCACGAAAAACAAAAAAAAACTCGAAAAATATTCAACTATACAAAAATAACCTTTTACACACTATTTGTAATAAGATTCGCTGTTTTTCCTGAGCTTTTTCGTGCTAATAACGTGTTGTCATCTATAAAATAAATTTTCACAGCTATAAGCCGTATTTTTCCTATAAATTACAACACCCTCTGGTGGCTATCATGTTTTCGTATTCGTACTTAGCGAGTAGACCCTCTGATGGCTATCATGTTTTCGTACTTAGCGAGTAGACCCTCTAGTGGCTATCATGTTTTCGTACTTAGCGAGTAGACCCTCTGATGGCTATCATGTTTTCGTACTTAGCGAGTAGACACTCTGATGGCTATCATGTTTTCGTACTTAGCGAGTAGACCTTCTAGTGGCTATCATGTTTTCGTACTTAGCGAGTAGACCCTCTGGTGGCTATCATGTTTTCGTACTTAGCGAGTAGACCAGATCAGTGCTTCTGAATGCACTTTTGAATAATCATGCAAATACTATATGCATTTTCATCAATAAACTTGCACGAATAACTGTTATTTTGATATTATTTTCATAATGCCATGGAAAACACTGCTCATTGTGTGTGTTGTGTCATCCACGCATACAATATTTCGATTCAATTGGACATAAATTAATTAACCACGTTACCGTTTCAGTAAACAGCATAATTTGGGTGCGCGCTGACATAATAATATTATTGTGTAAATCGTCTATTATTGAATAAGGCTTTGGCTGGCACGCAGTAAGTTTTGTTGGTAATTACTTAGTAGACTTTGGTTTTACTACTCAGTAATATTTCCATAATTGCTAGTTTTTTAACTAAATGATGAATATTTGCTGTGACTACCTAAAGCTAGTAAGTACCTAGGTATTGTGCATATTTCCTATACTTACTTATAACTTATCCTAAATATGTTGTTACCTACCTCATATGATTTTAGAAACTTAGTTTTAAAAATGCCTACCTAGACCATTTGAAAATAAACCAAAAGAAAAATCGTAGTGGGTATTTATATAAAGCTAATGAGATGAAATACCTGATAAATTTTAAAACGAGTTGCTTCTTGAAATCCTCTCGGGTGTTCAGAGTATCCAGAGATCAGGCATAGGCTATGAAAGTTCCGATACTCTGGGATTACTAGATCGCTTTTACAGTAGTTTATTTTTGAAATCTTACAAATAAATTATGATTTTTCCAGTTGAAATTATATCGGGCAAGCAAGATTTCAAATTCGTTGATTGTTTTTGGCGACGCGGACGGTTGGAAATTACCACTTCTGTAGATATCAATCTGTCATTATTTCTCAGCGGTTTGAAGCTTTGGAGAACACTTGGGAGCGCTTTGGAGAGCACTCTGGGGCTGCTTTTACCTACCTGAAAGAAGTTAGGATGCCAAAATCTGAATCTCACGACATGCGTTTTCGTTACTCCTGGTGATTTTTAGTGACAAGCTTATTTTAGCCTATGCTGTCCCACTTCTGGCCAAAGGCCGCCCCCAAAACCTCCAGGAACTCTTTTCCCGCGCCACCTCGAACCAGCTCTCGTGGTACGCGTCCTGGTCATCTCGCCATCTCTTTTTGGGGCCGGCCTCAGCGATGCCGTACATCTTCAGGCACTCATTGTGTGGAGACTTGTCCAACGGTCATCGTGCATGCAGCTGATATGAACCACCCAATCCTTTTTGAGCCTGGAAGCCTTCTTTCCTACATACTAATACTAAAGTCTGTGGACCCTTGCAGGAAAACGTACAAAATTCAAGCATCCAAGGCATCAAAATCAAAAGATACTGCCATTTATGGCCCACAATTTTAAAACTTGTAAAACCAAAGGATAGGTACTTTTAGTTGACCTATAATCATATTTGGCAATAAGCAAAGATTCACAGCACAAGTACTTAAAGCCGAAAATTCAAAAACAGATAATTTGTACTTTATCACTCATAAAAATCTTTTTCTGCGATTACAAATTTACATTTTTGCATCGACTTGTTTTATTGTAGACCGATGTATGGGAGAACATTTGTCTCAACGGCAAAGCAATGTCTGGTAGGGTACGAAATAACGGAACCCTAATTGTACGAGCCCGACTCACTCCTGAACAGTTTTTTATTAAATAAAAGATAAAATCGCATCTGAAAAAACTTTGTGGACAGATAAGATCCTGATAACATTTTAATATATTTTAGTCTACCTATATCTTTTTCTCCACAAAAACCTCGAAAATTCCAAATAACATCTTAGCGCAATTTAAATTTCTTTTTCACCATTGTTCTGGAGTTCTGATCACACGAAAATAAAAGTTTCAGTATAACCTATCGGGCGGTTTGTTTAGTTCACGGAAGTATTTTATTTTGCAGTAAATAGACATTGTTCTCGTAACAGTTTGCTTATGTCCGCCCCTTGTTATATTGGGTTGTCACTGCGGTGGCCGGGTCACCAGCGCGACCCAAAACTAACAAAATGCTCATTTGAATTGCCAATTACGGAATTATGAATATTTGCATTGTTATTAATCCGACGGCAGCCGTTTAAACAATGTGTCTCGACTAACACAGTTTAACAATTAAAATAATACCAACTCGTTAATTTAGCAAATGAATTTTTCAAGGTAAGACAGAAATAAACTGTATTGTCATTATCATTATTAATGAATTACATGAAACAAAGTAGACACCTAATTTCCATTGTTACGTATTGATTACAAGTTGGAGCTATGTATTTCCGCGTGGAAGGCGAATTTCCAAAATAATTAATTACCTAATTTTCAAAAGCATCAGCGTCTAAAATTCATTCATGCACCTAAATATTATCATCACCGATACATCACTTTCATTACCTAACATAATAGATATCTCCCCCAAAATACAGGTCCAGGCCTAGTTTGGGGTTAGGATCAGTTTTGTGGCAATACATTTGTGTTTATTTTATGATGACTGGTTTGTAACATGTACAGACGCCAGCACATCAAGCTACTACAATCTGTCAAATTTCTTTAATAAATTTTCAACTTTATCACTAAACCATAAGGTTCAAACTTGATTGGGAAAATTTGACAGTTTCGGGAAGCTTGATGTGCTGGCGTCTGTACTTCTTAGTGTCAAATATTTTTTATTTTTTTTATTTATATGTCGGAGTTGGTTCTCAATTATTACAATTGTGGGTAGTCAACAAAATTTGTTATGATATGTTTTTCTTATGTGCACGTGCAGCCTGTGGGTTAACTACACACTTGGCTCATACAGCGCCCTACGTGTTCAATACAACAAGGCGTTTAGGGTGCTGCTGGGGCTGCCACGATTCTGCAGTGCTTCGACCATGTTCGCAGAAGCGCACACTGATGGGTTTCAAGCTCTTATAACGAAGAAGTGTGCGTCGCTGCTGAGTCGTGTTTGCATACTGCACTGTGAGCAGTGGACAGTTCCTCCCGGTCTTAATGTGTGTAACTGTCTTTAATTGTTTTTGATTTGTGTTTTTAACTGCTTTTATTTTGTGTGTGTTGTTTTTGTTTTATTTTGATCTTAAATGTGTGTGTTAAAATATGGATATTTTTCTGAAATAAATGTTTATTATAATTATTATTTATAATTTAAGTGGTTTTACTATCAATTATTGTCTAATAAATTGGAACATAATTGATTGAGTACCCGGTGTACGCACTAATTGATTTTGGCAACTTATCTCAATAATTGTAACCGATGGTTTTGTTCAAAACAATTGATGACATGTTACTTTGATTTTAAAATTATTTTCTTTGTGAAATCTCCATTGTTTATTTACGACAATTATTCTTGTATTATTTTGATTACTTATAAAGTAAGTCTTATTAGATTTAGCACATTTTAGTGTTTTGTATCAACTCAAGTAAACACGTTGACGTATTTCCGTGCGTCATCGGACTGTGTGTTGTGGGGCTAGTGTGTGTTGGGGACAAACCCTTAATTACTCAGCGCATTCATTTGTGCCGAGAGTTGGTCTTCTTCGGATTCGACTCCTTACAGAGCACTAGGTCCCGACAAACCTGTCGGTTTACTAAAGTTCTGCCTCGCTGCTGGAATTACATACCTGTATTATAAATACGCTATAATTATTTGCGTGGTTCTGTCACTATACGAACAGTAATCGATCCTACGATTTTTTCGCAATAGCTTTGTTACGGTACATAATTATTTCACTGTGTATTTAGTAGTGTCATGTACCTACAGTGTGTGATTTGCTAGTGTGATTAAGTGTTCATGAAATTATAATCTGATTTGAACTGCAAACCGTTTTTCTATTGCGCAATGAACAACACTACGCCCACAGTAATTAAAATATGCCTGATGATAACGAGACACGCATATACCTTCTCCTTCATATATATATATATATTTAATCTCTGGTTGCTCAAATTCCTACGATATTTTCCTTCACCGTTCACAGCAGTGGTGATGAAATGATTTATAGCTGATTAATATCAAATTGGAATCAAAACGAGGTTGACCTGTATGCTGTTCAGAAAATCACTGAATTTGTCGTTGTGAAACAGCAGCCTGCAATGATCCATGATCGATCGCTTACTCCCCACTGTAAAACAGGAACTTCTTACATAGCAAGCTTTTGGTTACGTATCATTTAGCTCCATTGTTATAGAAAAGGCACCAAAAGAAAGTCAGAAACTGTCCTAGTCACTAAATTCAAAATATTTCCTACACTTTTTGTTATAGCTACCATTGTGTCATTTCAAAATGGTCTGACTGGTACATCCTTTGAGGGACTTACAGTATAACTTGTATTATTGAACACTAGATTCCGCCCGCGGCTTCTCCCGGGAGGTATGTCGATAAAAACTATCCTATGTCCTTCCCCGAGATGCAATCTATCTCTCTTACAATTTCTATCGAAATCCGTTCAGTGGTTTAGGCGTGAAAATGTTACATATAGACAGACAGAGTTACTTTCGAATTATTTAATATTATTATGCATGATTCGAAACCCTTTATGTTTCAGTCTCATAAAAAAACTCGAGCCTCCGCGAAATGCGCTGTAACTAACACGACACGGTTTCAGCCCCGTGACCTAATAGAAAGGGATCATTTTTCACTCTGGTTTGTTGGTTTTCAAAACGCTCTTTGTTGTCCCGGCGCGGCGATGTATTCAGGCTCGCCGCACAACTTGAAAGCGACAATCTCTTATGGCCATGGCGCAAGGACAAATCATAAAGACTTCCCAATGAACCTCTTCAATATGTGAGTTAATTAGTTGCAAATTACTTAATTTGGAAGTGTTCATGACCTTCGTTCATATCCATCTAATTGAAAACTTAAATCAGTACGAATCTTTCAAAACTTCAATCATACGTGGCTTACTCGCAGACATGTCTATTAGTTGGGACTCAAGCAACATAATTGCTACATCAGTGTTAAGACACACTTCTCCCTCAACCCCACTTGCGTACTTAGCACACTTTCTTTCACAATCCGAAAGATTTTGAAGGAAATTCTTAATCCACTGCCGTATATGTTCGAAAAACCTGCCAAAAACAAAATTAATGTTGTCAAAATGACAGGCACTGAAATTTGAAAAGTACGTTATCCCGCCGATTATGACACACATTTTGTAATATCTAAATGTCTTTTTCTTGGTTGTTGTCCGACTTATTTTCAAAAGATTTAAGCAGAGACGGTATAAATAACTATAGGAAAATAACTGTGTTACCCGTCATGTCCAAGATCGTGGTAAAATTACTGAGATTGTTTTTTCTCAGAAAATTTGTGAGGACTCGCCTCACAAATTTTCTGAGAAAAAACAATCTTCTGACATCAAATCTATTTGGTTATAGACATGGAATACCATCAGAAGATGCTGTGTTTCTTTGACTTCTCTTGGTCATATAGTGGACTGTCTTGAAAATAGACGAAAACTCCTAGGTAGACTTTCTTGATCGCACAATGGCATTTAACACTGTCTCTGGTACGATACCTCTAAAACAGATATAAAGGCTGGAACTCCTAGGATATGCTCTCCGGATTTCCATAGGCTATCTTCCTGGAAGGACAGTCTGGAAAAAAATATTATTTTATTAGTAATAACGTCTTTTTCAATTTGAGTGTACCTCAATTCAATTCTGGTCCATACTCTCCTTTTTCCTTTTCATAAATACCCTAAAGAAATTAAATATTCCTAAATGCACCATTTTTATCTATGTTGACGACGGTGTCTATTCATACGTGAAAATGATTTTCCTGAAATGTCTTATAGAGCCAACTCACATTTAGCGGGATAATAGACTGGTTGATTTGTTTCTATTGTTAGAACGTATTTATTTATTTATATTTATATATACTTTATTGTACACCAGAAAATACATAACAAAAAAATACAATTATGAATACAAAACATATAATGGGCGGCCTTATCGCTTTCTGCGATCTCTTCCAGGCAACCTTGGTAACGTAAATCCTTGGCAACGTACCTACTGGTATGTCCAATAATGCCTGTTTTATATTTAAAGTCAAAAAGGGTAATTTAAAGACATGCAGTGACTAACGGTTGAAAATTAAATAGTCAAGAGCTGAATTGAATTTTGTCAATTATTTAATTCAAACTATTATTTGCATGTAACTCTTCAATTATTTGTCACTCTTTACAATTCGGAAAGTTTATTAATTGAGTTTGAATGTTTGAGTACTTTAGTATAACCTTCTTCAAACCTTCTTTAGTATAATCTTCTCTGAAAAAGTCGAGTCGAGATAAAGAAAAAAAAGATCAATAATTATTAAAAGACTAGCTGCGCCACGCGGTTTCACTCGCGTAAGTTTCGATTCCGTGGGAATATCGGGATAAAAAGTATGTGTTAATCCAGGAAATGGTCTGTCTATGTGCCAATTTTCCAAATCTATTCAACGGTTAACGCGTGATTGAGTAACAAAACATCGAAACATCTTCACAAACTTTCACATTTTTAATATTAGTAGGATCTGTAGGTGGCTAACCATCGCAATAATAGAATATTTCCATTCTAGCACATTTGCCGTTGAAGTATATCATTACCAGATTCCACCTATATACCTACAGGTTAAAATAAATTAGCGAGAGAAACTCCACAGACGAGATGGGTATCGATATTTAAACATGATATAAAAAAAAGAAAAATAAAAAGAAAGAAAAGAAAAGAAAGAAAGAAAGAAACAAGAAAAAAAGAAAAGAAAAAAGAAGAAGAAAAGAATTTAATTTGATGACTTTTTTTGTAGAGTCATCGACCGCAGTCGGTGTAATCATTTGAAACATAATTTTAAAAATCAGTTTCTTTTTGTGCTTCACTTCACTTCACATACGTGATCGGTATCGATATCTTAACACGATGAAACAACATCAAACAGATTCTCTTAACTCATACAGCGAGTAATAACACTCCCAGAAGTCGTTGACCCCCAAAAAAACGTCAAATATTTTATTTTGTCGTGTTTCCCATCACGACTGCAGTTTCGCTAGCTAATTTAATTTGACCCTGCATAGACCCAATAAACTATAGATACCAGATACTGTCTTGTTTAATAAATGCACTTTTAAAAATACGTTTTACTTCTTCTTAGGGATAATGGAATAATCTTTGTTTCATTACAAAATTAATCGTCTGTCCTAAACGTTTTCTCACACCAAATTAGTTTTTATGGGGTTATTTAAGAAAACGGTCAAACGCGTTCTTAATTTTTCAATTTACACAATGTTTTTAAACCAAACAAGGCTATAACAAAGTCGGTCGGTGTGCCCGTCAAAAGACTTCAAAAAAATAGTTTAACTTCACTCTCACGTGTTCACGAGTACCTACCTACATAATAATGTCGAACTTATGTCAACTTGACACTTGTCGTACTTGTCTTTTTTCCAGGTAGGAGCGAGGTCAAAACGGCATGGTATTTATCATATAGGTTGAATATCTTAATGAATACTGCTTGGATTTTTTCATGGATTTGAACAATGCATATGGATTATGGATATAATGAATAATAATATGCCATCACGATGCTTGGAATTAGGTTTGATACGAGACGAGTTTAGAAACGTGTCATAGTATGGTTGATGCGATTACTATGTAAGATCAAAAATTACATAGTAAACATGCGATTACTATGTAATTTTTGATCTTACATAGTACGAGAAGACACTACGAGAAGTTTCTCAACTCGCCTCGTATCAAACATGATTCCAAAATATCGATAAACAATATTACGGATGTTATTCAAATAAATCAGGCAAAGAGCGAGAGTTCAGTAAGCTAGTTAAGAGTAAGGCTGAGGCTACAGTAGGCAGCGATTTGCGATGCGACTGGAAGAGCGAAACGAGAAAAACATGGTATGGCTACATTACAAGCGAAAAAAAAGCAATTTTCTAATAAATTCGCTTCAATTTCGCTTATGTTGATGTAGCCGATGCCGAGATTTCAGTAATGTTGTTTCTATCGCATAAAGAAATCAAAGATCGCTAGTAATTTTGATGTACGGTGTAGCCATATACGTGAGCATTTATTTACTTGTTTTAATCGCTCATGTGTCGCAGGTCGCGTCGCGGCCTAATGTAGCCTCAGCCTAAGAATAATACGTCATGAATTTTGTATTGTAGAATGGTTGTGAGCCAAAAATATCAAAAATCAGCTTAATTTTGTAAATTAATTTAGATTAGTATATATTTTTGATAAATAATTTCATAAAAATAAAGCCATAAGTCACGTGACATTGAACGCGAATCTGATTGCGATACGTTACAACTTCCAGACGACAGTTTCAAATAATTGTAAATAGAAACAAAATTTTATATTTCAGTCTTATAGTTTTATTTTCATTACCAATAGACGTACGATAGGAATGGTGTTGCAAGGAAAAACACTGATTGGCAGTGTGTCCCGCTCGCACAATGTGGTGTTTTTTATCAACTTCTTTTTAATAAAGTAAGTGATAGACATAATTTTAATACCTACTATAAATAAAGATAAATTAGATCAACCTTTTTTCAGATTATCTAAAGTACATACATCTTTTTTTTTCTTTTTACTGTATTAAATGCTACAACAAAATACCTTGTGACATATTGCAATTAAATGAAACAAAATTTAAAACTCATATTAAAAGTACACTATGTAAACAAAGATAGTACAAATTAGAGGATTATATCCAAGATAAGAATGCTTAGAAACATGCTGGTCCTGCTCCATAGGACATCTAGTGTCTAGACAAAATCAAACTGCTTCCTAATTTAATTTATATTTTTAAAATTTTTATGACATTGATTTTTACAATCTGTGACTACAGTAACTCACACACTTGTTAAAATTCTAGAAAAATCCATTATTTGTAAATAATTTGTAAATATGTGAGTACCATGTATCTATCACATAATTGATTTATCTGTAATTGCTTCATTTTTAACTCATTTTTTTTTTGGGTTGACTTCTTTTATTCTAGGTGCATCGTCTTCACACATAATTATATTATGTATACAAAACCTTGTAAAACATTTTAAAAGAGTAACGGTGGGAGTTTCTTTCCCATTCTTCTCCATACGAAAACTACCTTTTGGAAGGGGCGACTAGAATCAATTCAGTTTTACTGTAAGTTTTGACGTTCAAAAGTGCCTTTAATGTGCCTATTTGAAATAAATGAATTGACTTTGACTTTGACTTTATTCATCTACTAAATTAGTAGCGTGTAGATATATTTGTGTGGGCCCATTATTTGTTTAATTAGTACTTTAAGCACACAAACAAAGGCGGACTAGTATCGGTAAAACGGGGTGAAAAGGGATACAGGGGTGAATCGGGACGAAACTTTAAAATGGATTTCAACGTTGTTGTATTATAGTTTGTTGCCAAGATAGACACATAATCGTTAATTATAATATAGTAAACACATTAGAGTCCTTTTTGGCAAAAAAACTATATTATTTCAATGTTAAAATTCATTTTAAAGTTTCATCCCGATTCACCCCTGCATCTCTATTCACCCCGTTTTACGGTAACCTTTCGGTGATGCAGAGACAAACAGTGGTCGGTGCAACAGCGAAAACTGAGAAAATAATATTTATTTAAATATAAAGATATAAGTACCTACCTACATAATAAAGATAAAAAAATTAGGAAATGGAAATCGTCTATTATCTACGACTCTCAAAGTAGTTAAACCTTCCTTAACCTTCGAGGAAAACTAGTGTGATGTTATGGTATTCTAAAATCTAACGAGATCTCTTCCTGTTTTATGTCTTTGTTAACATACAATCGGCTCGATATCTACTGGCGAGGATGCAGTGCGGGGTCACAGAGTAGCAGGCGTTTTATACTGGAACCCACTTTTTCCCACTGCCGACTTCGAGATGTCGATATTTAGTACTGCGGTCGTTTGGTGCGTCGCGATGGTCATCGCTATTCACCAATACCATCTGCCTACATAATAATTATACCTATCGGTATCAAATCAATGAATGTATAGCTGCCGACATATCGAAATCGGGTTGGTGCCGTTATCTGATTGATAATGTGAAAACGCTCATTAGGTACACACCGGACATCTTAAGTCTTAACTTTAGTTCACTACACCATAGGTGCCATAAAACATTACATTACATTAATTGTAAATCCAAGGAAAAAAATCAAACCTAAGAAAAACTAATTCGTTGATCAACTGCAAATATATACTGTGGCATGAATTTTCCGTGCAATGGTCAGCGGGGCATCGTACAGACGCCAGCACATCAAGCTACTACAATCTGTCAAATTTCTTTAATAGATTTTCAACTTTATCGCTAAGCCATAAGGTTCAAAGTTGATTGGAAAAATTTGACAGTTTCGGGTAGGTTGATGTGCTGGCGTCTGTACATAAACACGTTGCGCTGCCTATTGGGGGGGGGAGGCGGAGGTTCAAAGGCCTATGTACAGGCCCGGAAAACCTCGCCTTAAGTAGTTACAGCTGTTGTGGACGCAGTAGCTAACAAAACTTTTCAAATGTATCGACCTACCTTGTAAGAGATCGTTATGAGTTTATATGAACCCTGTACCGCAAATTATAGTAAACATCTTCCCCTTTATTCCTAAACTTTGTCTAAAGTTAAGTAGTGATTAACGACTGTTTAACCATATATTTTTGAGGTTTAAACGTCACTTAACTTTAATCATCGTTTATAAATAAACCCCTAACTATTCGGCTGCTAAAAGGCGAATAATATCTCGTATGTTTATAAGTTAAATGCTTGTGAAGGAGATATTTAAACCTGCCTAAGAGAAATTCAAAGCGCACAAGCGAGAAGAATAGCTTTTTCGGCCGCGCACTGGCTCGAACGAGGTTTAGTTCCGACACATTACGCAATGAACGTGTTACGTAGTAAAGCTAGTTATTATACTCCGATCCTGAATCGGCTTACAGTAATTAGTTCAACAAAAACGGTGAAGGAAACGTAGTGAGGAAACCGGCATGTCCTGGAACCAAAAATTCCATGTCATGTGACATCTACCAACCCTCACGGGGCTCGCATGGTGGATTACGGCCCACTCCCTCTTATCAAGAAGAGGCCTGTGTACTAGCAGTGGAAACATTATAGGCAGGTTATAGTAGTATAACCTACTATTAGCCTTATACCTGGTATTAGTACTAGCTTCTGCTCGCGACTTCGTCCGCGTGAAATTTTTGTTCCCCGACCTACCCCGTCGCATCGCCTGCCTGCGCTTTTAATTCGTTTATCTTTTTTCTGACTTTTTGGTTTTTGCTCGGCTCCTAAGGGTCCTAGCGTGATATTAAGCCTAGCCTTCCTCTAGAATTGGACTATTAAATGCAAAAAGAATTTTTCAAATCCGACTGGTAGTTCCAGAGATTAGCGCGTTCAACCAAACAAACAAACTCTTCAGCTTTATAATATTAGTATAGATACTAAAATCTCTCTTTGACGCTCTACCCAACTTTTAACCTCTTGAAGGGATGAATTTTGATTTTCAATAAATAGAGAGGTACTGGACTTGGGTTTTCCCACAGCTTCGACCACATGGAGGTCGGAAAATGATAAAAGAAACATAACAATTATTATCCCACAAAGTATATAAGTGTTAATCCAGGACATGTTGTATATGTGTTTTAATTACATATTTCTAGCACACTTACGAGAGGCAAACCTTTGGGTGATGCAGAGACAAAGAGCTATTGAAGTCAGTGAGTTATTTTACATTACATTTTCTTTCCTAGAAGTTACTGCCACTTTAGTCACCACTTTATGACCTTGGACACTAAATCCATTTACGACTTTCACTTTAAGCTTCTGATTCCATGCTTTAAAATAACATTAAGACAATATCCGTCCGTCCCTGGCAGCTCGAGAAAGGTGGGAGGAGAGCATCCCGAGGCTTTTGCCTAGTAGAGGGACAATAATTGCTAAAAAAAATGTCCGTCGTGCAATCCAAGTATTCTGATTAACACGGATTTGTCCTACTTAGAATAAGTTGTGTCATGGTGGCCACACCATGGTGGCCATGGTGGCGAACATGGTGTACGAAAAACCTATATTGTATAGGTTTTTCGTACAATCAAAAGTCAGCTAAAACTGGAAATGTATAGTTTGATGTGTAGCCGTGTATGTACATTTGGTGGTAACATAATGGGGTTTATTTTTATACGACTAGCAGACCCGGCGAACTTCGTAGCACCCCGCCAGCCGCTTTGCCCCCGCTTTTTAAATCTCTGATATCTGTCTCTCTTTTCTTTCTTTACTTTCTTTTCTTTTCTTTCTTTTCTTTTCTTTTTTTATCTTTTCTTTTTTTTTCATTTTAATGATATGCTGTAAAGGGCAATTTTGATCTACACGAAATGCAGAACGTATTTAATGTATTTAATCAGATAAGGAATAATACTGTATTGTTTAAAATAGCTTGGTAAATAACCCATATTTTTTTTGTACCATGTAAAGGATAAAAATGGTTATTCTTAGGAGATAAACATATACCATCGCGGACTTTTTTCTCGATATTTTTAAAATATACAATTCCGTAGTACATTAATTTGATCATCTCCGGTGTTTGCAATGTAAGCGCACAAAAATATATTTGTTACAACATCACATTACAAATCTTTGAATTTCTCGGCTTTTCTTTACTATAATATGCATGTATAATACATATAAACCTTCCTCTTGAATCACTCTATCTATTGGTGAAAACTGCATTAAAATCCGTTGCGGAGTTTAAAAGATGTAAGTTAACAGGGAGCGGGAGCGACTTTGTTTTATACGCTATGTATATTTGTGTATGCAAAGATAAAGATAATTGAAGTTAAGTAAATTAAAAGTCAAAAATTTATGTTTATGCATTAAGGCTCCTACAAACAGGCTCGACGCGCGACGTGAATCGAGCGCGACACATAGGCACCGCTCGTTGCGCGACTTCCGGTGCCTTTGTGTCGCGCGGGATTTTATCGCGTGTCGCGCCTGTTTGAAGGAGCCTTAAAGGGGAATGGTTCTAGAAAGAAACTATCAAATGAAATGTTGAGTTGTGTTGAGGATGTTTATTTGATTCCTCCACAATTTGGACAAACGTCGACTTTGATTAGTAATCGTAGTCAGTCGTAGGGAACCTATAATTTAGAGAAATTATGAATTGATAACAAAATAACATAAACTTTGGTAGCAGGATGCATAATTTACAAAATAATAATAAATTAGCTCTTAATTGTGTGCATCTGTGCAAGTTCGGTTGTGCTAGGTGAGAGCCTCTTTTCATAAAGGTAAGGAACAAGCTCGAAGAAGGGATCACTAGGCAATCTGCGTTCGCGATTTAGTTTTCAAACATGTAAACAAAAAAGAGTTTTTGTAAAAATAACTTGAATTCCTACACAGTAAAAATTCAGTTAACTCTACAACTTCAAACATTTTCAAGACTTTTTCAATAGTTACTAGTCATTCTGAAATCAACTCAATTTACACTAAAATAAAGTTGATATATTATGTTTAACTTGAATTAATAACGTCAATTGGAAACATGAATTTGAATAGACTTTAGGTATGTTTGTTTACTGGGGGTTACCGAATTTGTTACTGTTCACTGCAGATTTCCTCGCAGTTTTCTCTTTCACCGTAAGCATTAAGGCTCGTACACAGAGGCGCGACGCGACACACGACACAAAGGCACCGCTCGTTGCGCGACTTGCGGTGCCTTTGTGTCGCGTGTCTCGTTGCGCCTGTGTGTACGAGCCTTTAGTCGGGTAGACAATATTTCATACAAAAAAAATAAGATTGTGTTAAAAAAAATTGTCTATTATATATGAATAAGTATATTAGGTATGATATTTTACGTCACGCCTTAAATAATAATTAAGTAAGTAATTCAAAGAGCATAATTATTACTATATTTCTATTTATACAGTACAATGCGTGATACCACAATGAGTTCTTTTAATTTTTACACGAGTTCAACGTGTTACTTAAAATTACTATTCCGAACACAATGGAAGTCTTCAAACGGCAGCAGCACTGTGATTTCCAATATGCAGGCGACAGTGCTGCTGCAGTACTGATTTCGAACGCAACATCACATCTATGACGGCAGCGGTACTTCTCTTCGTCAGTTTGAAATTCATTTGTCAAACAAGAAGATACGTCTTGTCGCTCTGTTCGTGCCAGCCACTGCAGCATAGCAGATAGATACTATAGCAGATACTTCATTCATGCCTGACGCATACAGTTTGTTTCTATTTACAATTTGGATGTTTTGCATACCCTAATTCCTTCTTCATGATTCTGATCTTCTAGTAGTTCGTGCCACCTTACCACTATAATATACTGGAAGACAAAAAAGAAGAAAATCAAAGCTCTAGACAAAAAATGGATCTCTAAAATTGCTAATTAGTATTAACTTACACAGTAATATAGTTTTGGTCATATAGTGAACAGACAGCCCTCAAACTCTTCTTAAACCCCCCCCTACATAGTTTTGGTCTTATCCGGTAAAATGGACAAAGCACGGATAAATAATAACAAAGAGGAGAGAGGGAGCAGAACAAAGATCCCTTCTTTTTCAAAAAGCTCATAAGTATATCCACTCGCACAATTTTAGGAAGTGGCTGGCATCTGTCATCAAACCCCTAGAGAGCTGCCATGGCAATCAGAGAAAAAATATTAATAAAACTGAAAATAAAGATAGCTACTCATTTTCGAATTTCGAAGTTTTAAAGTGAAGTACGTGGTATCGATGAGGGCCGCAAAACAAACAAGTTTAGAGACAGACAGCGGATCGTTTAATCAGTCTGTGCTGCAGACACGGCTCGCGGGGGCAAAGGGGCGCGGGGCGGGCTACCTTCCACTAAATGACCATCCCTCTACTCTGTTAACCCGTGCCACCGTATCCACAAACAGTATACTCGGTGAGTGCGGCAAACAATAGTACCACATACTCTATTAGAGCAGCCATAACATTAAATTTAATCTGAATGGGAATGCGATATCCGACATGTGTGACAGACTGACAGTCAATGCGAGAGTTCATAAATTCGTTATGCTTTCGTATTTGTTTTAAAATATTAGTCTTAAAATTGTGAGTAGGATTACTATTTGCAGTTTGTCATTCCTTCATTCACCGCAAACATTGTGATGCACAAAGATTTCTTTAACTTGGTATTTGAGGCAAGATTCATATTAGACACAAATCCAAAGGTTTGATTAATAAAATTAAAACATCAATTCTATAAAAAAAATATATTAAGTAGGTACTACTGTACTGAATATCATCATCATCATTTCAGCCGAAAGAAGTCCACTGCTGGACACAGGCCTCCCCCAAGCATCTCCATTTCGACCGGTTTTTTGCTTCTCGCATACATCGGGTACCTGCGGCGTCGGACCACCTTGTGGGAGGCCTTCCAACGCAACATCTTCCGGTACGCGGTCGCCGCTCCAGAATCTTGCAGCCCCATCGGCCATCTGTTCTGCGAGCAATGTGCCCTGCCCACTGCCACTTAAGTTTGGCAATTCTTGGAGCTATGTCGGCTACCTTGGTTCTCCTGCGGATCTCCTCATTTCTGGTTCGATCACGCAGGGAAACTCCAAGCACAGCCCTCTCCATTGCCCTTTGGGTGACTTTTAGCCTTCTTATAAGGCCCATTGTGAGCGACCACGTTTCAGTGCCATAAGTGGCAACACGCACTGGTCAAAAACTTTCCTCTTGAGACACTGCGGTATGCGGAATGAGAAGATATTGAGTAGCTTCCCGAACGCTGCCCAGCCGAGTCGGATTCGACGATTGACCTCTTTCTCGAAATTAGACCTACCTAACTGGACAGTTTACTGACTATAAGGCTCTTCAATACCTAGCAAAGGCAAACCAACGATCAGAAAGTTTTAAGTAAGCTACCTACTAAAGTGATGTAGTAGTGATGATGATGCTGGTAGGTCTAAGCGGTTGTGGCTCTATGGTCGTGCCTCCCGTGTTATTTCCGCGCCCTCGCCGTCGGGGTTGGGCGGAAGCACTCCGCCCGCCCGGATTCATTTCTGGTTTTCGCTACTCTTTTGTCTTAAACTGTTTTTGTAACTTGTCTTCTCTCTCTCCCAAGAAAATGTTTACCCACTTATTCAATGTGTGCTCCCAAGATAAGTTCACTAGTAATTAAATAAAAAAAATGTTCCGTGCAATTCGATAATTAAGTAGAAGGTAATTAACGATCCCGGCTCGATTCGACTAATGGAGCAGAAACTTCATTGTAGACTCGTAACTATAAGTATCTACGATCCCATTCATGAGAATGAAATGGTGCTATCTACCTATAAACATACACATTATTTGTAAGTTCTACGTCTTTATCTAGATACTTAATGTCCCGACTTAAGGGGCTAACATGACCTAAAGTGCGGTCACTGTCGGACTGCATAGAAAAGAAAGAGTAGCGCGATGACACAACGCTGATAATGTATTGCAAAATATGAAGCAATTATTTAATAACAAAAAAACTATTGTTTGGACTAAAGAATTAAAACAATAGTGTTTTAGTATGTTGCTTGTAGAATAATCTGACAAAAAAATCAGAATGATTGTATGTATATTAGTATGGTTTTCATTCTAAAAAGAAAGTTTTTAGAGGTATCTTCACGATTTTTTTTTCTATCGTATCAAATTAGTTGTATTATATTTTGAACACAGAATCTACCTAGCATATACTCGTATCCTGAAGAATATCATATATTTTTGCTGATTTTGTTTACTATAGTCGATCATATACTTTTATTGTTTCTAAAACTTGCGTTTTTTGCGTTTAGGTCCTGTAAGCCCCTTAATAAGAAGTTTAAGTGAGTTTACTTCTGGAAGTTAGGAATCTAGATTCTTAAACGGATTATGCAAAAAAAAATCTTATTAAAGCTGGAACTTAACTATTTACGATTAAAAAAAATGAGTTTAGAGTAATTCCAATAATTATATGCATTAGACCTAAAAGAAGACATTAATTTAACACTAAACTTGTATCTACTTTTTTATAAATAAGGCGACAGATATATTTCAACATTATTATACCCACTAACCGTAATAAACCGATGTTTCGTTGAACTCAAATGATTGAATTCGAAATAATTTTATCATACCTACTAATTTAATCATAAATAATTTCTTGCAAAAACTGTAGTTCAACGTGATAACAAAAAAAGTTGAGTACCGATGCTTATTATAGCCCTTTCTGTAGCGGCTAGTTATTAGCGGTACTACTGACTCGTCCATTTTAATTAATAGGTAAAGACATTATTGAGTATAGAAGTAACCCGTTGATTATCAGACCAATTAAGACACCGTGCAGTCTAGAACTCGAACACAAAACATAATATCTTTGAGTGACGTAACACACCAAGCTAGTAGGTACCTTTACAAAAGCTGTATTACAATGCTATTTTTATGCGGTAAGTATCTTTCTGTTTTAAATTGTGCTTTACTACTTTCTTGCTAATAGTTATAATTATAATCCCTCAAAATACAACGAATCACTGTCACATGAAAATAATTATGTAGGTCAGGTAAGTAGAACCTAGATAATTATAACTTAGTATAACCTAATTTCGCTGGCATTGTCTATAAACCAATATTCTAACCACTAACCACTGATACTCCGAGCCTCCTATATAGATTGACAACAGCTTCGAGCCCTTAATTATAATCATTTCGCTTGGCTTGGCGTTTTGTGGCCGTAGTATAATGTTATTAAGGCACAATGGTGCCACTGACCAGCCTGCAGGCATAAAGCTTAGCTGTCTCGAGTAAATCTTACGCAAATATATTATGGCCGGAAATAGACTCACGGGATAAAATACCATTAACTTAAATGTTATATCAATTTAGCGTCCTTGAAGGTAGCAATTTAGCGTCCGTGAAGGTAGTGTGTGCGGGAAGAAATGAGAGTTTATACACTGAGTTCGGTTTAAAGATATTTATTTCTCAAAGAACAAATTACAGTTCACTTAAAGAGAAACTTAACTAAATTAACAATAAGTTGGTTTACATTACGACGTTCAAGCCATCGAAGAAACTGAACACCATAGTTTTATTTATAAAATACAAGTATGTCTAGGGTCTGATCTCTCCATGACCAGACAATTTCATCGGAGGGACAATTAAGAATCTCTGACAATTTTTTACACAAAACTGTCAGTTTAAGAGTTAAGATAAAGTTTATTAGCAAACAGCACAGTAGTTCACAGCACAAGAAGAACACTAACGAAATATG
The DNA here is from genome assembly GCA_963855955.1 of Luperina nickerlii. Classification (NCBI taxonomy): domain Eukaryota; kingdom Metazoa; phylum Arthropoda; class Insecta; order Lepidoptera; family Noctuidae; genus Luperina; species Luperina nickerlii. The sequence continues at coordinate 10,998,561 of OY979662.1, forward strand.
AAGAAGGAGTAAACAGAAGGTAGGTACAGTTTTGAGTATTATAACTTATTACGATAGCGAGTAGGTACGCAAGCGGTTATCACGATTAGCGAGCGTTAGTAAAACTAACGGCAGTGACTCAACCCCCTTGGCATGACAGACTATAGCGGCCTTCAGCTGCCTGTGGAATCTTTCCACTATGCCACGCACGCGGGATGGTAAGCTGTGGTACGCCTGTGGCGGAAGCCGATGGTTTCTGATCCACCTAATATAATGCAAAAGATTGAGCGTGTGTATGATGCTCAACAACTCCTTAAACACCGAACCGACTATTTTGTGTTCGAGACAGAATATGAATTCTGAATTAGCTTAAATTAAGAAAGATCTCTTTAAAATTACATTAACACACAAGTAAGTAGTTTGAATAGTCACGTTCAATTCATGTTTTATTTTTGTGAAATCCAAGGTGAAATCATAAATAGATTACAAATTGTTCATAAACGAGGCAAAACCTCCTGCACCTCCTGTTGCACATTACGCGGATTAACTTCAACGAAGTTTTTAAGACACTTCTAATACTTACCTAGGTTCCTGCTGAAAAAATGGGGTTAGAAAACTCTAGTCAAAAATCTCTAGTAGAAAAATCTAGAGATATGCCATTCCTACAAGACCCCAATTAGAACACCGTAACAGTACTTAGAACCAAATAGGATAAAGGCTTCTTCAAACAGGCGCGACACGACACGCGACTCAAGTCGTGCAACGAGCGGTGCCTTTGTGTCGCGCGCAATCAAAAATTATATCGCGTGTCGCGCCTGTTTGTAGGAGCCTTAAGCAAGAACTTGAAATAACCGAATATAAAAGAAAATATTACTTTTACAGGCTGAAACAATGTGTTCACGTCGACCGTTGTTACGATAACTCTTCCTTTTCTTAGAAGACCACGTTCGCTTATACGCAGGTCTAGGTCACCTATAAAAATGCCTAGGTTTTAATCTATGATTCTATGCTTTCCACACGTGTTTACATATAGTCAACAGTATGTAAACAAAAACCTATTTGAATCAAAACGTAACCAAAATGGGATTCAGTCGTTCTCCATTTCCTCCGGTAACTTCCTTGATTTAATGCGAGCGTGTGGAAGCGAAACCATTCCACGTAGCTACTGGGGCACAGATCAAAAGCGCAAATGAATTTTGACGTATCCACACACGGGGGCATATCGGGCGGGTAAGCGGCGAGTATCTAGAGGTATACTAGCGAAGTATTTACCAGCAATAAACCCGCCTGCAAGCCTCCCCCACCCCGCGCAAACAACGGTACACCCACGGACTCTCGGTCTACTCATTTCGTATGCAATTTTATTCATTATTTGTAATCTACTTCAATCGAATAGGGTCTCAGTATAAATCACTTTTAGGATTTGCTCGATAGGACGTATGTAGATTGACGCTTTTAGTGTGATATTTAAATGCGATGTGTCTTTGTGCCGGTACAGTCGCGCTAATAAAGCCAGCCTTCCACGAACTCGATATGTATGAGACGCTCCACGTCAGAAACTCATTTGACTAAAACAAATAACGTTCACTTTCTTTTTATTTTCTTATGCGCACGCCTTTTAAGATGCCGATGCGTCTTTCCATTTTATTTCAATCTGTCGTTGAGGCTATAGAACGTTTATAGGTGTAAGTGGACGACTCATAAAATATCACCACACATGCCGCCATGGCTGAAATTAAAAGAAGCCGTCGAATGAGCTATGTCTACCGGTAACTTCAGAAATAACAAGCCAAGAAAATATTTTCACAACGTGTTTATTGCGAGCCGCATCACTCAGTGGCCAAGAAATTACTGAGGGAAATTTAGTAGAGACGTCATAATTGACTGGCTCTGTAGAATTTGTTACACTCTTTTATAATTCTTTGATCAAATAAACGAAAAGTTATCACAAATAAACGTCAAATATGTAGGTGTAACAAACTGGAAAATAAAATGTAGAGACTCTACAATGTAGGTATTGATTTACTGTCACTAATGTGTATGATTTTTTTTGTAAGAGTTGATAACGGTCTATTAATCAATTATATTTCCTAAGATTTATGCACTTGCTTAGTATCTGAATAAAAACAACTAATTATTAATAGATCGAACAAAAAAAAATTATAATCAATTTTTTTTTATGTGTAGCGTTTCCTTTTTCCTTGATCAATGTTTGTTTACCAAATTATACGAATGAATATTGTTTTTATTATACCTAACTACTTTAAATGTATATAAGCATTACGTGTTACAAAACATATCTAAATAAAAGAAAATAATTTTCAATTTTGTAAAAAGTGTTTCTCTGAAGGACAAATCAAGACTAGGTTAAAAAAAATAGGATAAATAATTACAACAAAACATTTTATTACTGTGAAATAGATATAGAATTTAACTATATCAAGTTATTTTTAGCAACAAATTCATTTATTGTTTAGAACGATCGTCGTATATCGACTAAACGTTGTTTTTAATGTCACTAGTGATGATAAATATAAATAGGTATAAAAATTATCAAGATTGTCTTAATATTCCGGCCAAATATTATCATAATTAATGCAAAATCTAACTAGCTGTAATCAGTCGTTTATATTGCTTTGTCCTTAGCTCCATTTTAATCGAGACGATAGTTAACAACAGTATGGAAGTGTCGATGTGTAAGTACATTGCGGTGTCAGTGAGTCGGTGTAATGAGTCAAAGGATTAAGGTCATGGTTTAGTGCCGGCGGGTGGCGTGACGGCCGAAGTGAGAGCGGGCATAGCGTGCGGCATCGGCTACAGCGCCGCGATGAGTGACTTTGGCCCGGCGTCGCGCGCCGCTCGACCCAATTGGTCGCTCGCCGGTACCCGCCCAGAGGAGGGGGCAACGCACACAATCTCACACTCACCTAAGATAATTTATTTTATGTTATACCGTTTGAATATTTTATATCTGTGTGAGTTTTTTCGGTCGGTATGCGTTCACTGTGAAATATTCGCGCGATAAGAAAGAAGAGGGGAACAGATCGATCGGGACGTTGCGCTTTTTATTTCGATACTTGGTGTGTTATTGTCGTAGTTTAATTGTAGATAGTTATCTCCTATAATCACTTTGCACGGTTGCCACTTGGCCCAGTACTGCAATTTCTGAACAAAGAACATTGAATTTGTGGCAGATAGAGCTGTTAAGTCTTGCATAACTTAATTATTCCATATTAATTGATTAAATTGAGTATGCCAAAGACAGGTACGAGTGTTACCACTCAGCCTTTAAAGTTCAAAACAGGATAAAACTTTGAAAGAAAGACCGTGCTTAATAAAACATAGTTGTTTATGTGACTCTACGTAAGTTATAACACACGAGAATGTAGATAGGTAGGTATGTATAAACCAACTCTATTTGTGTTGGAGATAAAAGTTCCTATAAGTTGGTACGCAATACAGACATAAGTGAAACACATTCAAAAGACCGTTTAATACTGTCACCGCTAACATGTTTCCACCGCTAAAGCGACCCTGTAATATAAGCTATCGAATACACAACAGGCCACAACCGTCGACTTTACAGACAGGCTTGTATAGCTACCAAAGTACGTTTCACATGGAAGGAAAATAAAAATTACAAATGTCGTGGTTACCTTTAATCAAATGCAAAGCTATCATTAAGTCGACGCTTCAGCAAACTCGCTCGTCGTGCGCATCGTCACTGTTAATTATCACAATATATATGTATAAAATAAAATAAAAGAGACCGCTTCGTACCAATACTAACATAAAAAATACGAGAAAAGAAAGAGAAGCTTTAAAAAAGAAAGGAGTGCATCTACCCCCACCTCCGGTGGCCCCCACCGCGACGGGCCGCCCCTGCGGCGGGCGCCACCCACCGCACCGCAAAAATCGAGAGCGTCGACGGCGCGCGGGGTCAAACGGCGACGCGAGCGTGAAAAGAAGGAGCGGTGTGCGAGCTTCACGCACACAGCGACGAGTGTGCGTGTGCGCGCCGAGAGGGACGGCCGACGAGCGAGCGGGACGGCGGCGCCAATTACTATCACCTGGCGGGCAGCTACCGCATTACCCACTGCCGCCGCGCGCGCGACCACGCGCCCGCTGCACCACGCGGCTCGCTCCGCTCCTGTGACGCTCCGCTGTATCCCGACTCCACACCGCAATCGATATTCGCGGACTCGCGGCTACCCACTGTGCACCGTCGCGAGTGCATCCCATGCTACGCTCGCTGATTCTCGCTCGTCTCGGGGATGCACCGCTACTACTTCAGCCCGCGTCCTGAATAGTGCCAACACGCGACAAACATGCAACTGTGAAGTGTGTGCGGACAGTGACACAGACATTAAACTAAACGTGACCATTTAAAAGTTTTCTGGCGACTTACACAGAACGAGATGACGTCCCAGTTCGCCTTCAGAGGATCTCCCCCCAACCAGGTAACAAAAATACTTAGCTATTTGGAAAATTTATAAACTTTTGAAAGTAATCAAATACATATTACTATTTTGCGATGCGATGTCAGTTGATATAAATATAAACATTTTTTGAATGTACTGTACTACTATGCCAAAATAATGCATAAGTTAGAGTGATATGTTCATGTGGTTAAGGGTTCCTAAAGCAAATAAATAACTGGGATAGGTACTTGTTTTTTTCTGAAACTATAATGTTAATTTGTTGTCATCTATTATTTTATATCTTACACTTTAAAATCATTTGTGTTAAAATAAAAAGGAGCTCGAGAATAAAGCAATATAATATAGGACACAATATACGTAACAGCTAAAACAAATATTAGTTTAACGTTTTAGAAAGAATGTGGACGTAAAACTAGAAATACATAATAACAATAATCACAGTTTTACCATGTAAAATATTTTATTCTCCTTTGGACAATATAAATGCTCGTAAGTTTCGGTGTTGACATTAAATATATTAGCAATATTTTTTAAATAAAACAACTAACTCTCGATAGAACGTAGCAAAAACAATCGGAAACGAAATCAATCGATTTAGTTCAGCCTCACACGACTGTAATGAATTGCTCATTGTGTTCAAAAATAGGTTTACTGCTAATAGTACCCTCCTGTAACAATGCAATATAATATTTTATATATTTAAAAATATATTGCCCATACATTAAAAAGAAACAATATATTTATTGTGCACAATACCTTTATAGTTTATTTATTATTTTCTTATAAACCCAAGTGTATTTTATTTATATTATTATTGTAAATGTGTATTGTCTTTACGATCGTTAATACTGATAAACTCATTTTGCCGACGCAATACATAATATATTATAATCATCCCGACACATTTATATGAATAGTGAAATTGTTTGTGTTTTTATTAGATTGTTTCGTATTGCAACTTAAATCACTCACAACATACTTAGTTTTTAATGTTTCCCCAATAACCCTTTTTTTATTTGTGTTAGGTTGTACCTTTGCAGAATTGGTTTGATACATCCACTCAAACAAATAAAAAGTCAACTTTAATTAACCGTAAATTATACCTCTAGTATATCATTGTTTATCAAAAAGATCTGGCGGCTACAAAGCTGACGTTGTTAACAGCACATGAAATACAGGATGTCCACTCAGAAAATCATTTTTAGGAATATCTAATACTGTATTTGATATTAATCCTCTATCAACAAAATATTCACAAACATATCTTTACCAATGAGTAACAACCAAAATCAAAACACTTGTCCTACAGTAACATCATAACATATCTGATGAAATGAATCAATTCAAAATTTATTAAATTTAACTTAAGTAGTATTCACATGAAAACGTACAATCAACTCTTATCTGAGATACCAATCATCAATAACTTCAGAAACAGCTAAACCAGTTAGAATGAGATGTTATATAATGTGTTTTTATGTATAAACTGTAAAATCAGGCCTAAACGTTCTTTGTTTCTATCTACTTGTAACGTTATGATGGTTCCCATTTACTTTAGATAATTGTTAATTATTATTACAGGAATACAAGTTTCTACATATTATAGTATTGTCCATTATTTTGCAAGTGGTTCCTACACTCTGTAGGGACGAAATCTAATGTCTCCTATTATATGATAGTCTTATGTTTCTTCTTGCTCCGTTTAATTTCAAACACTGGATTAAATTTTTATCTAACGTCATATTTTTTCATAATTGTAATAAGTACCTATTTCCATGTAGTGCCTGCCTGCTGAATAATCTAATAAAATCTCCGAAATAAGCTTATTATTTAAAAACAAAACATTATCTCTCAAGTGGACGTGATTCATTAATCAATTATTGGATTTCCTGTCACCCTTATTTGTTATCCGATAACAGTTTATTAAATTTTGCACTCGTATTAATATCGGTCAAAGTTATCTAGTAATACAGTTAGTTTTGCGAGCCATAATTAAAATGGTGAAGTCTACATACGCAAACCAATGTTAATAAAGATAATATTATGAAATGGCTCGGTCAGTGGCCGAGTGCGTGCCGTATTCGATCTAATTTCGCTATCTCCTAGATAAGAGGGAGTCACTCCCTCGCCAGAGAGAGGATTATCCTCATTATTTCCCAGTTTTGAAGTGTAAGCTCCGTCGACCACTCGACGTAACATTCTGAGACTTTTAACACCCAATAGTCTTGACTCGATCCAGTTGCAGTTATGACTCTATTTTTCATTTCATAATATGAGACCGTCGTAAATACTGCCTTTAAATAAGCTTACTTAATAAGAATTCAAAGTCTTTTCTTTAATAGCAGCTTGGTCTCATTGCTTTCATGGTACGTTTTTATTTAAATAGCAATTAAGTTCAAGAATGGGCTGTAAACGTTTATACTCCGTTGTATCGTTCGTTTTAAGACCTCAGACTCGCTAAATCTCGGGTGGCATCATTTTACTCTCACAACACATGCCTAGACGGGCGTGATTTCTAACAATATTGCAATTAAATTATACTTGTCTCACCTAGTTCATAAAAAGCTAAAAGTGCGTATTATTTATTACTCTTGTTTCGCAGTTCTAAAATGCAGGAACCAGCATTTTATAAGACACATATAACAAACGTTTCAAGGATTTAGTAATATACTTATTCTTCTTGTCTTTTAGACATTACCTACGCACGGAAGTATTGTACTTTCATACTTCTTATTTTATATCTAGTGTAGGAACTGAAGAATCCTGGTATCTTAAATGTATAGACTACTTTATAGCATCTCGTCACCAAAAGGAACAAAATTGAATCGCATTAGGAAGCCATATTTAGTTTATTTGAAGTGGTAGATAAATACTTAAAGTAGACAAAAGGGACGTCTTTCCTCAATAAACACCGATGGTTCGTTTTATGAACTTTTTGTTTTTGAACGTGGTTACTTTAAAGTTTTTATACGTAAGGTATAAAGGCTCGTACACACAGGCGCGACGCGACACGCGACACAAAGGCACCGCAAGTCGCGCAACGAGCGGTGCCTTTGTGTCGCGCGCGATTCGCGTCGCGCTTCGCGCCTGTTTGCAGGAGCCTTAAAGGTACTACAAAATTTCGTATAGCCTAGCATAATAGCTATAAGAATAGCTACAAAAAAAAATAGAATACTTAAACGTTTGAATGTGTTGCGTTAAATGTCATGTAGCTATGTTATTATCTACTGGTGTTTAAGTTATGTACATTTTCATTTCATAAACAAGCTGGAACAAAAGACGACAAAGTTGTTTTTATTTAGGTCATACGAGTCTCGTCAAGCTTGCGTTCCAAGTGTCGAGTTCCAGATTAATATTTTGTGAATGCGTCTCGGAGTTGCGACCAAATCTTAGGAGGAATACACATTTGTGGGAACGACGCACTGCGTGGAAGATGCTTGACGCAAACGGCAATCGTTTTCGTGCTAATCATCTTGTTGGTTGCTAATGACGGTACAGAATTGTCATAACGCATACATTTTTAGTAATTTTTTAAATAAATTGACATCAAATTAAATTTTCGAATCAATATTCCACGCAGCGTCACATGTGCACGGAGGTTTACTCTCGGCGGTAATTGAAGGTGGGCTCTAGAGGCGAGGCGCGGAGGCGTGAGCGAGCTGAACTATGGGTGCCTACTTCGCTGGCTTGTGGTCACATATCGGCGAACACGCGTGCACGACCTCGGGACACGTAAACCGAAGAACAAAACCAACACCATTCATTTAACTTCATAATGAGCCATGAACAATCTTCGTCATTTTTGCAGTTTGCATTCGACCGCTTACTGCCCCTTTTTGTTCGGAATCGTAATTTGACGTTTGGTACCCGTTCGACTTTAATAATGCGTACCTAATAAAAAGCCATGATTAAGTAAATGTTCGTCTGGTGAGCTATTGTTCTTGATAATGAGCCAGTGTTTAATGATATGCAAGTGTGCTTTTTACATTTGTGTAACAGGATATCGCATCGCAGTTTTGCTAATTAGGTCGTACAATTTGGTAAAGGATAATTTTTTAAAGTTTTATTTAAGACGAAGTAGGTCCAGTACTAAACTTTGTTTTGATATTTAAAATATTAACAGTCGTCGTTGAGGACTTTACCTACCTGATGGATGAGCCATCATGTGTCACCAGATGTTTTGTCACTATTTCGTAGTTATAGGTAGGTACCGATTATAATTTTAATCTCTTGTTAATATACTCGTGAACTTTTTACATCAAGATGTAAAAAGTCTGTTTCTAAATAAAATGCACTTCTGCATTCTTTAAAAAAAAAAGCGTTTGAAATATGAAGATAGTAGCTCACCGGCTCACCGGTAATCAATAAAAAATCTCAGGGATCAAAGCTAACAATGGTCGAAGTTAAAGTCTCCAAATTCTATTTCAAACTAGCTGCTTCCCGCGACTTTGTCTGCGTGTATCATAAATATTCAGAACTAATAGCAGTCGCAACTTTATACCTCTACAGGACCCAGCTACGTCTCTGTAAAATTTCATTACGATCGCTTCAGTGGTTTAGTCGTGATGAGGTAACAGACATAGGTACAGTCAGACAGAGTTTCTTTTGCATTTATTATATTGATACGAGCTGTTGCCGCGACCTTGTCAGCGTCGAGATAAAAAAAAAACTATAAACCTCCTTCATGAAATAATACATAGGCACCACCTATCTATAGTATATGCCAACTTTCATATTGATTGGTCATACGACATTGAAGTCAATCACATTAGTATAAATCTCGAACATTTTATTAACAAACATATACACATAATATAGATATTATAATGTTAGGATTAGGCTATGCAGATGAAGAGTGTGATAGCACGTGATTCGCCAAAAAAAAGTACTTAAAAGTAATTGAATTTAAAAATAATGAGTAGTTATACTTAGGTAAGTCTCTGGACATCTACTATTGCAACCTCTAGTTTAACCAGAAATTGGCACTTAACTGAACTTGAGATATAAAATATTTTTGTCAGCGTACCGTAAACCTGACACCTTATCTCACGACCCCAAAATCGGTGTAGAGCGATCCTCTGCACACCCACTCGCCTCGCCCTAATCAGATAGGTGAATGAGACGTTCACTTCTCAGAAACTTTAATTAATTTCTCCGAAATGAAGGGAGTGCGCTGTTCACGCGGTTAGTAAATTTTGTAGTCTCTCGTTACGGCAGCGACGAATTGTGATAGTGATTCCCATACAAAAGCGCGGGCGCAACCGGATTTAGTAGCATGTGTGTGCGTGCCGCGTACGCTCGCCCAGAGACATACTCCATCCATTTTGAGAATATCAAGTCGCGTTAGCATCCTTTCGAATATGAATCTTTCCCCCTACGCTACAGAGTTTAATTCTGCCCAATAATCTAAGACAGTCGGATGGAACCCCAAGATATGTTACGACATTTTGATGGTAATAAAACTTTTTCGCGTTCAAACACGGCAATGAAAAGGCCGTGTTAGCGAGTTATGTTGCGATTAATAAGAAGATACAGTAATTCTTATGGATGACCGCATAAAATTATAGAATTTGCTGCTACTTAAAGGAAAACATCGCATACTCTGGTACTTACGCCCGTAAACTTGCTGTGGTAGGAATAATTCAGTCTCAGCATTTGTAAAGTTCCTTTATAAATAATTACAGATTACTTACAGCCCCTTAAATTATTAATAACCATAATACATGTTTTAGTACAACAGTGGCCCATTTATTTAGCGTAGGCACCAACTCGGAAAAGATAATAAAATTACAAGAAACGTATGTAGGTAGGTATGTGCAATATTTGACTGAAGTAGAAAATTTAGTGAAATTATCATAGTTAACATTATGAGTATGATGACACCTTTCAGTCTACTTTTTCTCACTTCATTATTTACTTTAAGTACAACAAAAATACAGCATCAAAATAACCCCGGGACAACTGTAATACACGAATAAACCGCCGTTGTGGCTCGTCGCAACCACAGATCTTTCGTTAGTGGTCCTAATCAGGCGCGCCATAGAGAGTCGTGAAACTTTATTACCAACATTGTGAACTTAAAATACACATGTATGACAATTACTGGCGTTGTCTCGCCCACGGGCGTGTGTGTGCGACGGATGAGGTGCTCACATATCGTTAGTTCACACCTCGTCGCCTCCGAACCGTCCGCGTTCGCGAGACGTCGTTACAGTTGTGAGTTGTGACACACTGCTAAGCCGTTCCTACAGCAACTTCTGAATTGTCCTCAGATCGATGCCTTCCCGGTCATATTACACGGAGTTGATTGTATTATTGAACTTGATTTCTCAAACAAGCAAATAGCTTTGAAAGATTGTACTGGAATAAAACATAAGATCTAATTAATGCTACTTGCAAATAAATCAACCTACATCGTTATCTGTTTAAATGATTTAATTCTATAAGTAGACAATAAACATTTAAAAAAACATATAACTTCGAAGTCTCGAAAATTATTTAATTAGAATTTAAACAAGAAGTTGAAATGCTAAATGAATGCAGTGCCAATAAGATAAATCTTTTAAAATCATTTTCACTTTTATACGTTGAATAATTATTATGGCCACGACAATGTTTCCCTCATTTCTCAGGACGGGACGCTTTCAAAATACCCTGTAGGAGAGCATCTTAGTCAGTGTAACGTTGCTTACAAGATTCTTGTTCGAGCAATCTTGAATAAGTTTTCAAATTAATAGGCAGCGCTGATAATACAGACAACATGTTACACGTGTACTACGGTGCCTCGGAAAGCACGGGTCCCGGCTGTGTTTCGTGAATCTTTGACGGTCGTTACGGGTCGTCAGTAGCCCTAAGGTCTGACAACCAGTCTTACCAAAGGATATCGTTTTACCCAGTAATTGGGTTGTGGAGGTCAGGTAGGCAATCGCTCCATGTAAAATACTGGTATTCAGCTGCATCCGGTTAGACTGGAAGCCGACCCCAACATAGTTGGGAAAAGGCTAGGTAGACGATGACACGTGTACTACGGTATAATAAACCGTCGTATGTTAAACTGTTAACGGAATACCTAAACCCTTCTATTCAGTACAGTGTAATGAATCTTGCTTTAATAAAACGCTCATTATTATCCAATTTGTAAATAAGTTAGTATCGCTCACAGTGTAATTTTGTACACGAGTTATTTTGGTAACACAGTTGTCGATTAGTGGGTAACGACAGGGCGTTTGCAATAAAGGATCGACCGGGAACAGCACGGGATGTTTTGAATCGCCACCGCTTTAACGGCGTCTGTATTAACCGATAATTCAAATTTCCATGCCCCTCTTCCAGTTCTAAACACAAGCTGACATAACACACTGCGCCCTCTCTATAGATACCGACAAGTACAAACTAAGGTACATATTCGTGGAATTAATATAGGTTCCTACTCATTGTTGTTTCTGGATACTTGCTTACTTATTACATTTTAAGAACGTCACTTCTGTGAATCTCCTTACGACAACTTTTGACCCGCATTTTCTTTTAATTTACTCGAAACACAATGAATGTGTTTCAAGAAAGGCAAGACTGAAATCTAAATAAATTGGTACCTAAAATATGTATCTATTAATTTTTCATCATCATTTAGTCATACCTACGGTTGCCATATACAGGGTGTGGCGTAAGTAGTGGTCCACCGTTAAGGATTTGATATACCAGACAATAGGGATGTTGCCTGGGTAAAAATAAATCGATTCGATTTAGTCCCTCAGTAAGATTATTAAAAAATATTGAACACGTATTTTTTGTTTTATCAATTAGATAAAAAATTACAAAGATATATCACATCAAAGTTCAGGAGTGGGGGGCTTTGACGTAATAACGTGCTAAAATTTGTAGCACGGCGTGACGTCATACGAAATTTCCAAGCGCTGTATCTTCGTAATTTTTTGTTTGCCAGACAAAAGAAAAAATACGTATACAATATTTTTTAGTAATCTAACTGATGGACTAAATATATTTTCTTAGTCAACTACCCTATTTACTATAACATATTACAATTTTAACCATTTTTACCCAATGGTTCCAAAAATATATTTTTTTTGTTTTTTATTTATGAAATTTCTACCTTTTGTTACAAATTTGGTTGTAGTTTCAACAAAAACCATTATATTTTCATTTTGATTTCTGCTATTTACTGCTGAAATACTAGAGCTGTCGTGTAAAGTTATGGTTTTTATGTAAATTTAGAGCTTTTGAAGAAAAAGTTAGTTCTTCTCTGTTTTAACCATAATTTTTCACATAATCATGCAAATTCAAGAGGGATTTTTGTATAAAAAAATTACTACTAAAATGGTTAAAATTGTAGTATGTTATAGTAAATTATCTGGTATATCGAATTCCTAACGGTGGACCACTACTTACGCCACACCCTGTATACATACATACATATTATTCAAACCAAGATTATTTTTGACGTGAAATTTCTTAAGCGGTGATTCAATAATAGGACGAGAATTGGGGGTGAAATTTCAAGGATGCGTCACGTTTAGCCACATTTCGTTACATGAGAGTGAAGAAAGATATAACTCTCTCTGTCTCTCACACTAAGTTCACAGAAGTTTCACAAATGTATTTATTTATTTAATATTTCAAGCACATAAATGTACAGAGGCGGACTTAATGCCATAGGCACTTCTGTCACGTATACGGTTCCACACGCGCAATTATTTCAATAGTTCATCATTTGTATTGAGACCACACTTACTGATTTTGCCTTGCTTAGATATCCTGGGAAGACAAGAAAGTATACTAACTTGGTATACAGTGAATACAATGCTAACTAAACAAACCTAAGCTCAGTAAATTAGATTAGTTAAAACGTATACTGCAAGTCGAAGGTTGACTCGACAACCAAAAACAAAATTAGTAAAAATAAGATCAACGACAAAAAGTTTAACTACCTACAAGTAATACAAAATACAACTACTCCATATCAATACTATGAAATAAATCACACTACAGTGTTCTGATTGCATCAATCTAATTTCAGCATTACAGTAACGCAGGAATGTTTGCGACCACGTCACAGGGGTATTAAGCAGAATAATGGTCCGGTTATTAATAGACAAGTACCCGCGGCACTAGCACATGTTTATTCCGTAACAGGGGCCAATAAATCTCACTGAACAATCTGAAACAACTTCATTAGCGAAATCAACGTTCGTTCGCACCGCACTGGATGATTGAAGACACATAAAGACGCCGTTCCGAGATAATGAATCGAATCTTATTTTTCACATGTGAATATCGGATTAAAAGGAGCAGGTAAAAGTTTTCGTTCACATTTGTGGGTGCGATGGAGTGTGTCGACGGGCTCTCCGGTTGCTCTCGAAAGAGTTGCAATTTTATGAATGAGTTGTTTGAATGAAACACAATAATAATACGGCTCGGGCTACGAACCGACGCGGAAAGCGCGCTGCAGAGACGTGTACGTGTCCGAACCGCCTTTTAAAAGAGCATAATATTTGGTTCGACGTTAAAGATTTCACCTCCCCATAAAACACTTAATAATATTGTATATCGATTTACAGCGCCTCGGCGCGAGTTGCTGTTCTTATTTAAATCGCTTGAAGCGTATTTAAACTTAAAATAATGAAACAAGGGTTGTACCTATGTGCCCATGAAAAATCTTATTTGTTACTGAAAACACTTTCTACATTTGTGGTACATTATACACAGGCAATCAATACACAGCCTTGACGAATTACGCTTTTTCGATGGTACATAATTAAAACGTAAATAATACATTCAGCGACCAAATATTATGAACTAAAGGCAGTATTTAAGTAAGTCATGGTTGTAATTATATTTAGGTATAACCTCTCAAAAAATTAAATACTTTGTGTATAAATGTTACTTACCCACATTGCTAACAGATCATCAGTCGATAAGAAAATAAGGCTCTGTAATAAAATCGCCGACACTGTTTATATCATTTTTTACGACCACACCCAAAATTAGGTATACGGCAAAAAGAGCGTATACAACGTGCTTGTTTTGCGACCATACATTTTAATTAGACTAATCTAAATACAAGTATAAATGAACTTTTCATGTTCTTACCTACTTAATTAATGGAAAACGATTGTTAATTATTATTATCTGCAACCATACTGGCTACCGACATATTAATCGCAGGTAGTAAGTAAGTACCCCTATCTAAATCGAAACACAGAATGATAGACGACCACATAATATAATATTGTTAATATTGTCACACTATGAAAAGCAATAAAATTATCAACAATTTTTGAACCAACTTCTATTTATAATGGAAACTTTTCTGCATACTAACAATACCGTTCCACGAGTAACTTTTATTATATTATTATACCTATCTATACTTAGATAAATTAATAGATATGCGGTTATTATCATTATGCATCATTAATGTATATTTATCTTCATATTAACATATCACTGAGTATTAGAACAAGGGCGGCGAGCCGCGGCGGTTCCTTTTCAATATTTATTCTTTCCTAATTCTACCCTAATTAGGGAAGGTGTGAATTTCTTTAAGGCATCAAACATTTTGAGGGTGGGCCAATTTTGTTGGCTTATCTCTACGGATATCTTGACACAGGATGCGGTCGAAATAGACACCTACCATAACTGGTGATCCACCATGTAATTGTCCAATTAAAATTACAATTTGATGTAAATAAGTATTCATAATTACATAGAGACGTTACATTTATATTATGCCATAAGGTGGAAGGAGTTGGTGATGTTTATGCCCCACGTATTGAGCTAGCAGCAATTAGGTTTGATTGACCATTTCTACGTAATATGAGCTCACAAAATAAATCCTCGCCTACGTGCTACGCGAATCTCAACCGTTTCGGATGTAGGTACGTAATTACATTGCCAATGTTAGTCCGTAGAAAAGTGGATAAAAAACATTGAACAACCGGTTAATTAATTAGTTTTCCTATTCATGCGAACAAGGTACGTTGTTAATTGAGGCCGAATCACACGAAACGCTAGCACTCATTGTCTAAAACAGATCGACGATAATCTATCATTATAGTTTGTCAGTGGCAACTATGTTTTATCGACTCGAAGCTTAATTATAGAAATCATACGTACGATGCTTTTCTAAGATAGATGATATTGTAAAAAACCTCTGAGAAAGTACCTACCTATGTATGTACTCGTCGATACTTGTTACTTAATATTTGATAAAGTAGAGATTTTGAATTCGTTCGTATTATCATGTACGATTTCGGTAGCATTAGCTTAACAATGTTCTGTACATTGTAAAAATTAAAGTTCGGCTCTAATAAATATGAATGACACGTTAAAAAGCTGTTTCTAGGTAATGTTCTCTTGTAGAACAAGTGTGAGGTTATCATATTCATCTATTGCAGGAAAACAAGAATGCGAATATTGTTAAGCTAATTTTTGTTTTTAAAATAACACTTTAATGTCCGGTATAATTATCTGTTTATAGAGTCGAAAGTTGCATGGGAGACTGGAGCGTATAGCTGTTAAACAAATTATTTTAGTATTATTGATCTTAATCTGCCGCAATTACCCTGATGTTTAGGAGAGGAAAAAATATACCGCATCGGAATTATTCGCACACGCTTTTCTCAAGACAAGGAATGTAAACGCGAACGCAAGCTGGCGTGACGCCCGCGCAAGCGGCCTTATCATACGATCTATCAAATTGTGATGCTTTTTCTTTTGCAAACTATGTGCGAAAAGGATTAGGCGAGAATATAAGCACTCTGATAATTCTGTGAACTGTCTCGCGTCTGACTAATAGCTTCAGTAGTGGAAGGCTATGTGGTACTCAACGAGTTCAGAGTATTATCGTCGCTGGCAGAATCAGCAGACCAGCTTCGACATATGCAAGCGTATCTATTATATCGATAGACTAGCGTGTTTCTGTAAACAGTGTCCATAATGTGATCTATATATCTATATCAGTTATCTGTTTGCGTAACAGATTGCCTGATTGTTTAAGATTAATACTGATTCTAAGCGGGATCAAGGCTCGCGTCAGGACTTCACAGAGTTGCGAAGACATTTATCTCGGCTTTGTCGAAGAATTAAACATTAGCAAGAATTTCAAAATTATTATTGTGCACCGGTAACCTTATCGTAAATTTAATACTTTAATGATGTCTGCTAAAGGGCCGACATTGATAAAAAAAACCCCGTGGTACCTGGACAAAAGCCATCGCTCGGCGTCACCCACGGTTAGTTAAGCGAGCGACATGTCATCGATATTTTTTGCCCGGCTGATGTCTTTAACGAAATTCATGTCATTGGGTCCGATTTCTCTAAGATTAACTTTTTTACATTATTTAACAAATAGATCGGACCCTTATACGCTCGAATATTCAGTTACATGGTTTAACACTTAAAAGGGCTTAACGACTCTAACATATCCTGCGGGTTACGATAAAAAAAGACGACAAAAAGAGAATACTTCTCGTGTTTGTTTTTTAAAAGATGTCTGCTGAAGATAAGGTGCAGCGGCACTTTAATCCTCCAAGCGTCCGATATTTGAAAAGGATATGATGACAACTTTTTTGTATTCTTTATCTAATAAGCACACATAACCAATACTTACCTACTTATTTCAAAGTTTGTCTAAATAGATAAATGAAAATTACGTGTTATACGTGAGTATTTAGTTACGTGTCAACTTTGCGTACCGTTTTGGAAACTGACAAACTAACATTGCATAAATATGAAACTTGTTTAATGCAAATGTCTTAAGATCTTCAGATTTCACAACTTATCTGCTTTAGATATTCGTATCTACATACACTTTGCATGTATACCCACGCAAGTTATCATAAAGTTTTAAACGGCGCTATCTACGCGTACAATTGTAATTTAATAAATTCTAACAGTAGCGTCTTTAACTATGTTACGAAAGACATATGAGTCTATAATTCATTTGTTCTTTCAATTAACTGCAACCATTAGGTGGAGCTTGCAAGAATTTTCCGGCATTACAAATTTGTAACAAAAAAATTGTTGTTTCGTGATACAAACTAACATTTCTTTTTCCTCTTTTTATCCCTGATGAGGCTCTTCATATTCAATAGCAACTGTTATTGAGTTTGCTACATGCTACAGGCTTGATAATTTACAACAATGACCTGTCTTAAACCATTTAGTCTTCTTTATCCTAGCGTTTTCCCGGCTTGTTGGCTGACTCAGCTTCACTTAACAGAACTTGTCAAGTGCTAATTACCAAGAGCTCTGTCTTAATTTTTTGCATTGCTGAATTATTACTTATATGAAATTGTAGATGCGAGAAAATCTTTTCATGTGTATTTTATAGAAGAAATACCAACTCCGATTGAATAATGATGATAATGATGAAACAAAATGAATTCGTTAAGGGGACTACATGACCAAAAGCGCGGTCACTGTCGGACTGCATAGAAATGAAAGAGAAACGCGATGACACAACACTGGTAATTTATTGCAAAATATGAAGCAATTATCTATTTACAATAAATCTATTGTTTGGCCTAAAAAATTAAAACACTAGTGCTTTAGTATGTTGCTTGTAGAATAATCTGACAAAAAATCAGAATAATTGTATGTATATTAGTATGGTTTTTATTGTAAAAAGAAAGTTTTTAGATGTATCTTCATGTTTTTTTCTATCGTATCAAATTAGTTGTATTATGTTTTCAACACACTATCTAACTAGCATATATCCTGAACAATAACATATTCTTCTGATTTTTTTTTTTACTGTAGTCGTTCATATTCTTTTAGGCATTATAAAACTTGCGTTTTTTGCGTGTAGGTCCTGTAGTTCCCTTAAGAAAGTAGACATTATTGTATTAAAACAGGAATTAATTTTTAAATATAGGATTCCTACAGCTGTTCCGATCACATCATAGGTGACCTACGTGTCGCCCTAATTACCTAAATGATAATGGATTCCGCGGTATTGCCAACTCTTTCGAAGAATTTTAAAGGATAGATAGGTACTTATTGATTCATCTATTGCCAAAATACTGCGACTACGCCTAGCCGCTGCGTTAGCATACGCCGCAAGCTGCTCTCGTTTTCTCAGCGATCGTAACGGAAATGTTTTGGATAATTTTGAACAAAACTCGTATTGTTCTCAAAAGTAAACAATAGTACATTATGATATAAGTGCGGTAAGTTGAAAATTACAGCCGAGGCGATATTGCTTGCCCGAGCCGTAGGCGAGGGCTAAAAGAAAGCAGAGGCTGTAATTTTCAAAGCGCACGTATGTCATACGACGTTTTATAACATATTTGCGAGGAAATAAATAAAACTCGGACTGAACTTGCATATTTGCTTGTTTTCCATATGATGAAATTTTGATACGCTTGTAAGTATCTATCGGTCGATTTTTCGGGCGAGGCTTAGAGTAGCCTTTTTCGCTGCCTCTGAGACTTCTGGCGGTGTGGAATTAATAAATTCATCATTACTTGACGACATTCTCAAATATAAAACAGTACTTACAGTGAAAAGAAAAACCGCGCGGAATAATTTTTACTTCTTAACAGATAAGCGATGCGCGCGCGTTCGCGCTTTTTTTTTCAGGCATAGGCACAAAACAGCCAGTATTATTAATAAAGTAAATTAATATTTTTGTTTTTGTTACAGATATTAATGGTTGTAATTTATTGTCAAAATTAATTAAATTAAAGAATTAAATGTTTATTTATTATATTAATTTATCTCCCAAAGTTAATTTTATTCATAAAATGTTGACATCTTTTCTGACATAAAAACTCTTTGCTAAGATTTAAAAAAGTACCGTTCGTTTTGACGGAGCATCTTGATAAACCGTGCGATTTACTTTACATTACCGCACAA
The DNA here is from genome assembly GCA_963855955.1 of Luperina nickerlii. NCBI lineage: Eukaryota > Metazoa > Arthropoda > Insecta > Lepidoptera > Noctuidae > Luperina > Luperina nickerlii. The sequence continues at coordinate 11,017,859 of OY979662.1, forward strand.
GTGCGTAATGAGATACATTACGATATTGAAATTGGTGAAATAAGAGACCCTTTACGAGCAAATATGTTATAAAATAGTTGAGAGTAAGCACTTTCAGTTGATCGAAACTCCACAATTTATCCTCTTAAAACTTTATTCTTTCTTCGTGATAAATAATAATTATGTTTTAGCAACATAGCCAAATGTAGTAATTCGTCGTCGGGATCATTTTTTTAATGCCTGCATAAAATTAAAATAGTTTGATGCACGCGTAGCGTTTGTACGACGCGAATGCAGTGTATAAGCGTGCGTTGTCTCTACGGAGGACGGCATAGTTCCAATACGTGTCGACGCGCCCGCTATACGCTACTACGCTGCCTCTACGCGCTACTACGCTGCCTCTACGTGCTACTACGCTGCCTCTACGCGCTACTGCGCCGCCTCTACACGCTACTACGTGATCTCTACGCGCACCTACGTGGCGTGTTAGGTGCGATTAGGCAGACTCTTAGCGAAGCTTACGTCGTAGCAGGTTGATTTAATTATGTGATGTGAATGAAATGATTTCTCAATTAAGTATAAAATTATAGGTTTAAATAATATCACAAATCATGGTTACTTTTAGAAGAATTACTAATGCAAAGTAGAAGCAATTAGAATAATAATAATTTTTAATAGAAAATCCACAATAGTCACCATATCTTTTTAATAAAATAGCAACAATAGGCTAATTGACCGTTGTTGAGAAACCGATTAATAATATTCCTTGCTGCAAAATATCAACAAAACTAATACTTATTTCATTTCTATAGTGCAATTTTTTTTATTGATTAAACAGGGCATTCTTTATTTATTTATTTTTTATTTATTTATTAATAATTCTATCACTGGAGGTACATTGGTATACACTTGCCAGTACATGTCACATTGGTCATATTAGTCACTCGCTACTTGCCCGGATTTGACCTACAACCACGTGAATGAAAATCACAAAAATATTAATTAATTTAAAATCATTAACAAAACTATGGTGATATTTTATATTTTTAGGTCAAAAACATTTTGCAATACAAAATTCATAAGGTATTTTTTTATAGTCAACCACTAAGTTATTCAAATATTTGCCAATTTTACTACTACTTAGGGCATACTGAAAGTTTCTGAGACTAGATTTAAGACTTACGATACATTTATTGTTTTTCAAAGTATATTCCCTCGCAATCAATGCACTTTTGCATTCGCTAAAACCACTGTACAAAGCATTTAGACTAGTATTCCTTATAGACCTCCTCAATGGCTTCATGGAACGCATTCACCGCCGATTCAGGGCTCGTAAAACGTGAGCCTCTAAGTTTGTCTTTAATTTTTGGAAGCAAAAAGAAGTTGCAGAATGCGAGGTCCGGGCTGTAAGGCGGACGTGTCATCAGTTCCACATTTGAAACCATCAAATAGGCTTCTGTTACCTTAGCGGAGTGTGAGGATGCGTTATCGTGGTGAAGGAGGACATTGCTTCGAGGAGGCTATTCGCGATCTTTTTCTAAGACTCTGGGCAAGTAAGTGTTGACGTACCAATCTGCAGTCACTGTCCTTTGATCTTCAAACGATACTGTGGTGTAATGTCCTGATTTCCTGAATACCTGCCGAAGAAAGAAGCAACAATTTTTTAGGGTTCCGTACCCAAAGCGTAAAAATGGGCCCCTTTTACTAAGGCTCCACTATCCGTTTGTATGTTTGTCTATCACTAGGCCGTATCTCATGAACTGTGATAGCTAGACAGTTGAAATTTTCACAGATGATGTATTTCTGTTGCCGCTATAACAACAAATAATAAAAATAAAATAAAGTTAAAATTTAAAGGGGTATAAAAGAAACGTTTTTTTTTGCGTTTTATGCCTTGTGCTACGGATCTCTTCATGTGCGAGTCCGACTCACACTTGGCCGGTTTTTTACCAATGCTTCAACTTTTCTTAACTTTCGTCGGCAAATCTTCAAAAAGAAAGACCCACTCTGCCGACTGGCTTTTTCTTTCGGGTTCAAAGCGTTATACCCAAGTTTCGTCACCTGTCACGATATTATAGACAGCCAATGACTGTCCTCCGTTAAATTTTTTTATCATTTTACGGCACCACTGGACACGCAGACGTTTCTCATGCGGTATCCATCTAGTGCAAAGCTTCCGAACCTTCAGATGCTCATGTAAAATGTTTTTTAATACAGTTGCTCAAAAAGTGACGTATTGCAGTTACGTATAGCGTTCGGGAAGTGGGCTATTACATACTCGTGCTTTTTTTTTACCTTTCCCGAACTCGTGCGTAATCTTTCCCAACTGTCAAAATAATGTCTATTAAAAAGAAAAACCAACCATGAAGTTTTTACTAAAAAAATTCATAGAAGTTTTTATGATTCATGCAAATACGTATATTTCTAAAAAGAAGCTACTAATTTGTTTCAATATCAGATTTAATGATTTGATTGAATGAGTTAGGTTAGGTTTCATTTCATTTCATATCAATAAAAAAATTCTACTGAAGACTTGGCTGTATGGGCATAGTTCCCTTTGCCTACCAGAATGGGTGAAGAAAAAAAAATCGCTGCTTATATTCTACGGTTGGCGCCATATTTCAGAAAGTTTCTTTATTAAATTGCTTAATTTTTTCGCAACTGTATTAAAAATAGTCGTTCAGTACACGTGCGAAACCGTCATTGCAACTTGTTCCGACTGTCAACCCTCGCCTTCGGCTGCGCCTCGGCTCGGGTAAACATTTGTCGGAACTCTTTGCAATGACAACCTTTCCGCACTTGTAATGAAATATACTATTGCACTTGGCTCATTCCAATGCCTAACAAAGCACGAATTTGCTGGCAAGTAATAGTCCGTTTCAATAAGTAGTCGTACGGTGTCAATATTAGTCTGTAGCCGCAGTCATCAGCCGACCTTCACGTACCTCGGCATGGAAATGATCACGTCCACGTCTAAATTCTCCAGACCACGAATACACAGAGCTACGACATGGTGCTTCATCACCAAATGCCAATTGATGTGTCTGGCAACTCTCTTGTTGACTTAAGCCACAACGAAAATCATATCATCATAAAAAATGTAAATTCATTTTGATAGCGAGACACAATTTTCGAAATTACGTCAAAATAAAAAAGCAAATAACGTCGTTGCGCATGCAAAAGCCGCTATGTGTTATTTAGTTATTTTCGGTTCTTTATGAAGTTTTAATCGTTATTTCAATACACACATACTGTATAAACAGCTATGTGATAAGTGCAATATTTAAAGAGTTAAGGAATGTAGCTATGTGATATTCATACATCGAAAGTTCCGTAGAAACACGCTAAATGTAATTCATATAGCTCAAATAAGTTCACTAAAAACACATAGCAACTTTTGCATGCGCAACGACGATAACATCCTCGCAAATTAAAAAGTAACATGTTCCCAAAGAGTTCCATTTTCAAATTCCATAAAATGAAAAAGTCCGAAATGTGTAAACGTCCATTAAACTTCTATCCACGCCAAATGAGTATTATCGACAGTCTGAAAATACATTTGTGGTACAGACGCCAGCACATCAAGCTGCTACAATCTAGTCGAATTCAAGTCGAATTTCTTTAATAGATTTTCTACTTTATGGCCAAAGCATAAGGTTGAAAGTTGTTTGGGAAAATTTTTCAGTTTCGGGTTTTGTATGAAAATTGCAATAAAAACGAAATATCTACCTTTGCTCTATGATTATGATCAGTACAACAAATGTATTTTTAGACTGTCAATAATCCTAGTACTTACACAGTTATTTAGTCAAGCACAACTAATAATGTCTGTTTGAATCAACTGACACTATCTATATAATCAGCACCAGTATAATGCAACCAAATTCGTTACTTCACTCTGGTTTCCAATCACGCCGCATTTGGAACTTTCCACCGCACTTTATTTTGGGTGCTTATGTTCACATCACTCGTAATAAAATAGAGTTAAATCACTTTAGTATCCACATTCATTCTATAGTACCTACCTGAGACACTACAGAATATATTTGTAATCGTTAGGGACATTTAGTGTTAACTGAGGCCTGTTAACAATTGCCGACTGAGCGATAAAATACAGCATATACGTACTGTAGGGAGTAGGAACAATAATTATGTCATTTCACCCACCAGACGCTCGTATCATTTGAACGGATTGAATCCCTTTTAAGCACCGGCATCGATTTCAGCCGCAGCCCCATATAGATCGATATCATCTCTATTACCATAGTCATTAGGTCGAATGAGCAACGATACAACGTGAACACCTACCATCTCTGGAACCTACATAGGTACACTATGTTAGCAAGCAAGGATTAAATAACTATGCAGGGTATGTAATGTAGGTAATGCAGGGATTCGACGTTTAACGGCTTCGGGATTACCTCAATAATTCCCTCAACACAACAAATGTTTTTAGCCTGCCGCTGTCGTGAGGGGTGAACGTGGGCTCAGCGATGCTATAGGTCGTTGAATGGTTCGTATCCGTAGCGACAGACGTGGCAATGGGTGTGCGTCGCGTGTTTAGGGCTACCGAAGCCATACTTCTGGCAGACGGGTCACAGCTCCAACTTAATACGTCCACAGTCAACCGCGACGTGACTTTACTAGGCTTATGGCGACAGAACCGCCTCTTTAGTTCTTTACACAATTAAAGGTCAAGTCACGCTGTTTCTGGACGAGGTAACCACTTTACATGTTGTGTCAAATGAAACGCTGAAGCCGACTGATGAACCAGGTGCCGCCTGCCTTAAAAGATAGGTTCAATATAATGTAACAGAGACGTCCCTTAGCAAATTCATGACACATAGGTACCAACTATGTATGGATATTGGTCATTGAGGTGTACGTACGAATCATATTATTGGATAGGTATTTTTTTTTTACAAATAACTTACAACAGCACAAAGGATACAATAAAAGTATTAATTGATTTTCTTAAAAAAATATGACATGGAGTTGTATCAAAACGACATTTCTCGGTTTCTAATCCTATTGAAAACACAATGAATGTTGGGTGGTTCGGACCATTTTTCATTCCAATGTCAAATATTTAGAAAGTTATTTAGGTACGGCGGGTCCGCACTCGGCACTGTGCTCAATTAAAAGGACGATCTAAACTCGCGTTTCTGGCATTATGATCGGACAACAGCCGGATGTTTATTTTACGACCGCGTTATCGATTCAGGTAGTTCGGCGAATAATAAATCTATAACAACAACAATGTGTCCACCCTGCCCGATCCCATTGTGATTTATTCAAAATCTTCAATCGCATCATATTAGTATAACTCGTAAAGGAGCATTAATATTTTTTTTTTAAAAGGGGCCCTCAGCGTTTCGAATTTGCGTATCGTGGGTCCTTCCAAGCCTTGACGATATAATAGGCACGCCCAAGGTTATTCTTGATGCTCACCCCTTTTCACACAATCGTTAAAGGCTCGTTTATTATCCATCAATTATTTTATATTATGCTAATTTTATTTTAGTTGTCCATTATGAACTTTTTGTTGATCAATTTATTGTACCTACATTAACTACGTGAGCATATCACAATTTTAAATTGTTATAAATCATGCTTTGCGACTTGCTGTGCGCACGGAGGCCTCCTATTTATTTATATACATACATCGCGTCTGCAAAAGCGAATGGGAAACGCGCCATAAAGGCATTTCAAAATTTACAACTTACAGAGCACCATCTCGACAGCCTCCAACAGTCCGCCGCCGGCGCAGGCGGGAATGAGCGCGGGTGCGGGTGGCGCAAGCGCTGCAGCGCGGCCCAGCTCGCCCGCAGCCGCGGCCCCGCGCTGCTGCGACACTGGCCGCCCTATATTCCAGGACCCTATCACCGGACAGACCGTCTGCTCGTGTCAATACGAGTTTCTCAACTACCAGAGGCTCGCTTCCGGTGTGCCCCTGTCTATGTACAGCGCCCCTTACTCAGACGCCGCAGCGGCTACAGCTGCGGGTATGGCGGCATATTTTCCCGCTTTAGCAGCTGATCAACCACCCTTTTACACTAATGCTGTAAGTATGATATTTAGCTATATTAATTTTATCTCTTTTAGTCTGTTCGAAAAGTATCTGATGAAAGTGCAAACAAACCCTGTTCAGGTTAAAGGTCGGAACCTTCAGAAGGTTTCAACTTTATTTCTCACCACTTTTTCCAACAAAATATTGTTTGAATAACATTATTAAATTGTACTTAAAAATTCATCAACCTCAATTTATCAAATAAAAAACATGATTTAAAATTAGATCTTTGGGTAACATTTCAACTTCCACAGATCCACAGATTCGTTTTCTGATCTATATTTTTATACTTTCATCAGATGCTTTTGGAACAGACCATAAATTGTCTATGGTTGTCGGTAATTTTGGCAGCAATATAACTCTCATTTAATGAACACGTATCTTTATATCAGTCAAAGCACTTGGAAATTTATTTAAAGTCACTTCATTACCTACTTGATATGGGATGACAATAAATATTTAACTCTGTTTTCTACCTAAAATAGATCCGAGGTTACAAAACAAATTGTAATAACTTGGTACGGTTTTTAAAAATTACCTTGGTATTTCGTTTGAAAGGGAATTGAATAGTAGTAGTAATTCAGTAGGTACCTAAATAATATTTTACCTAAACTCAAACTCAAAGCATTTATTTCAATTAAAACATTTACAGGCACTTTTGAATTGTCAAGAAGTCGGTCAGTCAGAAAATATGAAGCTAGTAATGCATTATTTAAATAATGTATTATTTAAATTCAGATATAGATATTAATCTGAATAAAATGTTAAGTGCCAACCAAATTAACGATGAAAATATAGGATCCTGTTAGTAGGTATTTGTCACTTGAAAAAGCGAATCTACTTCATTTTCACACAAAAACCTAAACTTAGGTATTAAACTGAAGCCAACATTTTCATTCATTAATATAGTAATTAAAAAAACCAAAGATTTATAATATTATTTGATCGACTTTTCAATACAACGCGACCAATTCCTGCGGTTGACATGATAATCAGACACTAGTGTTGCAACCGACATGAATTAAGGATATCGTATTGAATTGCAAATAAAAACGAACATTAAATTAATTCTGTGCTTTTTGCACTCACGAATATCGGTCACTTAACGTTGGTCGTCTCTTAATTTCCATCGCATTAGAAATCACTTTTTTCAGCAACCTATCGATACGAAATAATGAATCTATTTTATAAATATTTCGTATACCTAGGTTATAAAAGGAAGACACCGCTGAAAAGAAGGCTCGTTCTATACTTTCCATGAATTGTGAAGGCAAGAGCTATGTTGAAAACTTTCAGAATCATATGAGAAAACGCACTTTTCTTGTTCATTGTATTATGTGAATGCAATTTAAAAGAAAAAGCCTTAGCAATTGAGTTTTGATCTGGAAGTCAGGGGTGTGAATACAGCAAAATTTACTCTGTTCTTCCGAATATGTAACACATTTACTAAGTAAAGAATAAGTCATGTACCGTGTGTGTAATAAACAACTACCTACTGCTAGACCAGTATATGAGTGCTCGATGTTTATGTGGCTATGACCAGCCTACAGCAAGTACCTACCTACATACTTACAAAACAAGTTTTGTTGACAGGTTTCTGTCCTATCTAGTCGATACCAAACAGCCAAGTAATTAATATTTTATTGTTTTCGTAATAATGACGCAAGAATAGAAGCCATTTTATTGAAAGACTATTCCAATTTGAAACTTATAATAAATTTTCTTTGTAGTATCTACGTAATAAGGTAATGGATCGTTTTATTTTAATAGGAGGTTAAAAAAAACTTAGTGGACAGGGTCCGTGACTCGGAAGTGTTACCAGTTGAAAATGCTGTAATTTGGTTAATTGACATACAATTAATTCAAAATATTAGGGTGATCTTAGGAATAAATTGGATTTCAAGATAACCAAAGTTTTTGTTTAATATGACATCCTTTAGCATGGATAATAGTGTGTTTCAACAAAGCCTATTCCCGACAAAGCACTGCCTTCAGCATTTCTACACTTACGTATCTTTATGTTAAACCGGCCAGGGCTTGGTCCATATGGAGAAGTCCATGGGATCCGGTCCGGTGAGGCCACTCTTCGGTAGAAATGAACCTTGAAAAGTGATTTTGTTCAAAATGTTTCGTCAGATAAACTTTGTGAGATGGTTCAAGTCCTGCTGGAATCTCAGTGGCTTGTGTTGAATTGTTTTCATTCCCACAATATCAACGAATTATTTTACATCATTTGTTAGTAGACTTTCTGGTTTACCTTGACGTCCCGGTTGATAACAATGTGTGGATTATTGGACCGCAGTCACCGCTACAGTTCGAGCGAATTGCTCGGCGCCTGCGGCACAAAACAAATTTTACCGCTCTACCATTACAATTAGAGTCTGTTGCAGTATGAAGGTGGTAACACTTCGAATGACGGACCCTGTATATAGTGTTACATTTTTTGGTAGATCTTGCAACATAACATTGCTTTAAAGACATGATTCAAAGTTAGAAATAAAGTATTTTCAATCAATTACATAAATGATGATTGTCGAAAAGACTTGCAGGCACGCCAACTTTTAGTTCACGACAAAACCCGGGCTTAAGTTTCAATATTTTATAGGACTCAAATTCCAGGTTAACAACCCGCACTTCATATCTTATTTCCTAATAGGTAGGTTGTTAAGTACCAAGATCATCTAGCCCTAATATAATGATATTCATATTCTTAAAAACGAAACCATCTAATCTTATTAAACTATGACTTGAATTAATTACGTCCACAAAAGCTTAAAAACCCATCGCCGCTGAAGCCGCGATATCATCTACTTAACCAAAGGGATTATGTTTCTATCTTCATCTTTGACAGAAGAGCTTTAATTCCATTTTTCTTCCACTTCCTATTACAAAAGGTATTACGTTAAAATAATTAGGATACGTTGTCAAAATATTACGTTAGAAAGGTAGTTATAAGACTCGCGCAGTGTTAAGTAGACACCACAATAAGGTTTATGATATAAGTAATAAATACATATAAATTTGAATCGTAATCCGTTGATGTATGTTCTTTTGTCCATCGACCCAAAAAGTTGTACCGGACCAGCCAGCTTTAATAACTTAATATGTTTAACAATTTCTTTCAGAGGATTAAAATATGTCCAAAGATCCATATTGCCTTTATACAGGATTATAAATTTATAATATCAGTAGTATATTTATATTGAAATATGTCAATCTAATTACTTATTCTAGGTTATTTTTTTTTTCACCTTCGCAGGATTTTACTTACGTAGTGTTATATTTATGGTACTATAACAGTCAGAAGTCGACTAGCAATAGGTTATTTTATTAAATTAAATTATACAAAAAAAATGTTAGCTTCTTCAATATCTTAAAATAATACATATTTCTAATCATAAAAGCACTCCTTGTGTTAGACTGTGCTTGCCCAAATGTGTGTGTGGGTAGTGACTTTGAATGATAATGATCATAACAACATAAAAGTAGCAACGCTACGTAATATATGACGTGTAGTAAACTTTTGGAGGAAGGTGTTAAAAGCCGTGAACGTGTCCCGGCAGATGATTCAATCATTCATGAAGATATGATCGTACATCATCAGTGGCGAAAGTGTTAACTCTGGCCGATGCGACGCCTTCAATGGGATCCTGCCTCACACCGTTTTTTTAGTTAACGCCTTTTATTTTGTCTATAATTTATTATTTCATCCCGGCTCGTAGGGTATCCGTGCACTGTAGACTTGTTTTATACTTCTTTGTTTGGTCTTTTTAGCTGTCGGATTATAACGTGTTTGTTTACACTTTAAAGCTTAAATCTAACGTTTACTGTAAACAGAAATACGTTTATGAGACAAACGGAATATTTGAAGTGTCAAAATATTTAATAGCTCGCTCGGTCTAATCGTTTCCATTTGCACATGTGGGGCTATACTGACAGGAAGCTAACGTTTATTATATTAAAAAAATAATTTATAGTTCCGAAGAAGTGTCCTAAAATAAATCATCGGTTTGCGCTACCGCTTTTAGTAAATTTGTGGTTAATGTCCTCTGTAATTTATGGTAATTATAATATCTATGGTTTTGTAATCAATGGGCTTACAGATTTATTCAAAAGTGTGTAAGCAGACATCAATAATTTAATCATAAATTATTCCATCACTAGTTCCAGCTAGACATAGAGGAAGATATTTAATTAGCCTTACCGATGTTGTATGGATTTTAACAATAGAAAGCTAGAGAAACAAATACAAGTACAATTAACACAAATATCATTATTTTAGAGGATATAAAAACGTTCTTGAAATCAAACTTTATAAATTCAGTATTCAGATTGTAGTATCGGACAAGGCTATCTAAATAACCTACCACTTTAGTAAAACTTAATACTACAACATTAATCATATCTTTACTGTAAAAATAACGTAACTAATCATTTTAAAAAATCCATCCGAAGTCGTGTATCTACTCAGTACCTTTGTCGACTCGTCGACATTTGAACGCTACCTGAGCTTGCGTGTCAACCACATCGCTCATCGGATTAACTTATACCTTCCATAAAATATATACCTACTAGCTAGTTCAACACACTAATATTAATGGGATTATAGCTAGGTTCCATTAAACTCATACTGTTGATACCAATAAAGATCACGGGCAAGTTTTTGTGTTAAAATAATTGTTTCCTTAAGACCAACGCGTCTATCAATCATGCCTTAACCTTTTGAGTAGGTAGACGATCAATTTATCTTAAGAATTAGGAGACAATTTTTAGAGGACCTAGATTCTGTAAAAATGTATTGCACAATATTATAGGCCTCCAGTCACTACTTGACTAGCTTTTTTAAGCTTGATCAATTTACTGAGAATGAAGGATATTTGGATAAATAGACCGTTACTTCAAACCGTTTATTTTAAAGGAAATAATGATAACGTGAGAGTGAAACAAAACGTGAGAGTGAAACAATATTTCACACTGTCACACAATTGGTCTTTTATCTGTCTTTCAAACGCCTACGATGGATGGGATCAGCCTATTAAATAAATACGGCAACAACGCAGTAGGCGCAATAAATCCACGTAGCCACAGATTCGCGTTACGACGTAGTCCGATTATTATTTGAAGTAACAGAAAACTGGAATTATATCACAAAGGTCGTAGCAACAAAGACCGACAGCGCGACTGGATTACGCTGTCGTACTTGAGTAAAATTTATTATCGGATTTTCGATTCGGCCACCAATGAAGTTGTTGGACAACAAAATCTTTTGATAGATTTATCCTGGCTGACCGCATTAAGACTCGCTCCTGAGTTATTTTTAATGTGTCGCTATAAATTTTTGGACCCTTAGTGACAGCCGTGCTTTTTTTACGCGATCTCCGCCGCACAACCTTAATAACAAATTAATCATAATTTTAAAACCGCTGTTTATTTAATGTTGAAACTTTCTTAAATAAAATAGTTTTAACTTTTAAAACATTAAAAGAATTTGTTTTTGTTTAAGCATCAAAGTTCAACAATTACAAAACATAAAAAAGATACATTTGTCGATCGAAAGATGATTGATGCGCGCGTCTCCTATCTTTGCCCATTAAGTAATAATAGTTAAGACCGAAACGCTAAAGCGATCGATCAAGAAATCAATCCGACGAGGATCATTTTAGTAATGGATTACGTTAAAGCTACCGGAAACGTGGAAGGAGATATTTTATTAGTACAGTTATTAAACTGGTGCTTTTTAATGAGATAGTAATAGACTTATTTGCTGCCTACATTTTACCGATGGCAATAAGAAAATAAATATTTTATCTCACTTTGAACATATAGATATAAAAAAATAATATGTTTAAAATGACATAAAATATTGATTCTCATACCGAAGTGAGCATTTACTTATGTTTTTTTTTTATCCATAGGCTGCAGGGATAGAACTAAAAGAAAACCTTGCGGCAAGTGCAGCAACCTGGCCTTACCCTACTGTCTACCACCCCTACGATGCAGCTTTCGCAGGGTACCCTTTCAACGGGTAAGTTACATAATCACATTTTTTACACATAAGTATTGGAGTTTGCTTCAAACCACAAAAAATCAAAACATTATTTGTAATTTCCACGGAAGGATTGCCATAGTACCCTCTGCATAAAATTAACAGCGGATGCCGATGTGACGGTGTGTAAAATTGGTTGTCAGACTTGCGGACTTTTGACTACCCCCTTTGAAGGGATTTTTTCTAGGCATCCGCGATCTGCATGATATAATTACCCTACTATAATAGTTTCCAAGCACAAACTCGTATGTAGGTATCTATAATTCAGGTCCGTCTCTATGTATCCTGATTTACTATTCTCGTTGACAGCGTTGGACAGCTCTGTGCCTGGCATAATTAATTTTTGAGTAACTGCCGAAGCGAGCCAATACCAGACGATACTCGGCACTTGGCAATTTACAGATAAGTCCCTAACGGCTGCAATATCGACAGAGTAGACGTGCAAATCTCTAAAAAAGGGGGAAAACCGACGTAAAGGCTAAAATGGATGCTACGCTCAAACGACCTACTGTCAGTCTACATTTCCTGTCCATACCACTGATGCTCTTTTTACGCTCTTGTCCCGTCGACTAAGGTTCTTTACGTTTATTGAAAGTCAAACGTCAGCATTTTAGGAGTTAGCTATGTAATTATTGCTTTTACATGCCTAGTATTTTAAAGATTTCGAGATTTTTTAATATTTATTTGCGAGAAAGCTATATAGATCTTTTCTAGACGTAGGTAAATTAAATATTGTCATGATCTTTTAATGTCAATACAATACATTTTTAGTGGTTATGGTTTAAAGTTTATCTCTATATTCAAGTAAAACTAGCAATTAATAGTTTCTAATAAGCTCTTTCTTATTTGTATTCCTAAACGTTGAATTGGTTTCGCTTAGGTATATAAAGTCTGACTGTTTGATAGTTACGGCTTAGTATTAAGTTCTGCAGTAAAAGTTAGTATGTATATAGTAATAATGTCTTTAGATCTTCCTTGTTTGAACTTACTAAGTTAAAAGTAATTTTCGTAACCGGTAATGGGCACTACGTCAAATACTTAATTACTGTCTTATTAAAATTAACCGTTACACCTCAAAGGTGAAACAACATGTTATCACCCGTGTCACGCAATTGAGGGATAAAGATTAAGGTTATTATATTTCGAATTAATTAAGTGCGAGTTAAATATTAGTAGAGGCTTTCGGAGAGGAACAACACAGGCATCTTTTGACATTAATTGAAGACCACGTTGTAAAACTTGTACAAAATTACAGTAGTTAGGTACGTCATTTAGTGGTTTACATGTTAGGCAACCAAGAAAAACGACCTTATGTAGATCACAAAAACGAGATTGTCGGTTAGTAACCAGATACTCGGACAGAGGGGGGTGTAGGTGTAATGTATCGATGCGTACGCCCCGCGGGCGAGCTAAGGGTTACAAACACATACATAAGTGAGAAATCTCATTTAGCGTACTGTAGTGCAGCTTATGACCGCAACCTTGTCTTTATAATGTTACTTCTACTAAAGTGTGCAGCTAAAGTAGGTACCTTACTGTTATAACAAAGATTCTTTAGACAATATACCTTTCAAGCATAAAATACCACCACAAAATCCAGAGACGGCAGATGACGCTACCATTGAAAATATTTTCCTATCTGATATTCTTAATGCATTTCCAAAAGGTAATCAAAAGCCGTTTAACCCCTTAACAGATACATTAGCCTGATACCGCTTTTTTAAATAAGTAGGTAATTCTTGTGGAGTCTTTTGATGTGTGTATATTATCGTAATCAGCGCAAACGTACCTATGTAGATAGGATTTGATACAGTCAACACGCTTATGTAAACTGATAGCGGCATCCTGAAAAGGTTACAAAACATGAGTTTATTCGATAATTATGTATGTTGAATTAGATTATCGAAACTGTGTCCGTATATGCGGGCGTAGGTACACAAAAGCAGTTCTTTAAGTGCGCAATTGTAGGAAATGGTTGCCGACCTACATTAAAAAAAAACCTATTATTTGATTATTGATAGATGTTATGGCTGGGAAGTGGGGGTTTATTGATCGAGCTACCAGGGCTGTTATCGATTTTACTCAAACTGTAAAAAGAGAATTTAAAGGAATCTTTGAAATAATTAACTATTAGATAATTTTGACCGAATTAAAAAAAAGAGGTTATGCTTTCGGAAGGTTTTTCTTTACTTTAAGTCTGTACACTGATTTTTCCATGATTACGGAGCCTATTTACGTGTTTCTTTTTCATTTGGTAAAAGAAGCTCGCTCGAAGGTCCCCTATAGATTATTACCTTTACTTGTGTAACTTGTTGTTAAAATGGAAAGTACTGTAGTGGTATACGAATTTGCATGGGGTAGGGTAGGTAGCACAAATAATAAAAAGTGACAAATCTTTTTTTTACAGAAAAAACAATCGACTTCCAAAAAAAAACACTACAAAGTGAAAAAACAATTTAATTTCGGAAGTCGGTGGTAAAAAGCGAAAATAGTAAGCAAAGACACCGACTGCCGAAATTAAAGTTACTTTTCACTCCTCAGTGTTAATTTTTTGCAAGTCGTACTTTTTTTTCTATTTGTATAGGTACCTAGTTACCTTGTCACTAAGTATATTAGTATCACATATTTTTATTTTAAATTATAGGTATCGACGAATTTGTTAGATTGATACTGATAATAACGCGGCATATGTCAATGCAACATCGACGCTACTTTTAATGTTGGTGCTGTTAACGATCAGTAGGTAGCATAAGTGAGTAGTACATGGTTTTAGTAGTACGGGTTTTCCGAAATGAATAAAGGCTCCTTCAAACAGGCGCGACTCGACACGCGACACAAGGGCACCGCAAATCGCGCAACGAGCGGTGCCTTTGTGTCGCACGCGATTATATCGCGTGTGGCGCCTGTTTGTAGGAGCCTTAATTATCGTTGTCATTAGACAATTAGGTACCCATTGAAACACTACCATACAGCAACCCATCTTGCTGCAACACGTCCTCTTATCCCTCTCCTTTCGGCCAGCTTTTCCCTATGACTTAGTCCAGATAAGTACATTCATTAGTTTGATTATTTTTCACTGTCTCAATCACTACCCTATTTACATGTGAACTCCCTTAATTCATCATCATCATTTCAGCCGAAAGACGTCCACTGCTGGACATAGGCTGTTCTGTGCCTCTTCAATCCAACGGATTCCTGCGGCCTTGATCTTCACTTACCTATACCAGACTAATTGAAGTAGGGACCTACATCTTCCGAATTGGGAACTTTGAAAATGTTTCAGCACCATATAAATGGGGTATTTTCTTGGTCGCTTCTGTCGCAAAGTTTGAAGGCTCCTTCAATCAGGCGCGACACGACACGCGACACATATGCACCGCAAGTCGCACAACGAGCGGTGCCTTTGTGTCGCGCGCGCTTATATCGCGTGTCGCGCCTTTTTGTAGCCTTGACGAAGGGTGGTATTAAATGTATTTACCTCACCATAATGCATTTCCATATGTCTTTTATTTAGTGTTCTCTAATAAAGAATTAACTACATCCAGAAATATTGTCGAGTCAGGCAAATTATTTGTTAAGAAAATGGACACCCTACGTATATTTGCCGTCTCATTTTATAGAACAGTCAAAGAATGACCGTTGTGATTTGAATATACTGGCAGTTTAAGTTGGTAGTCAATTTGCTTAAAAATTATTCGCCCTGTGTTCCCTAAAATCACTAAGAATCGCTGTCCAAGATTTACACTATACGGAAGGCTTTGGAAGTTTTCTCGTAAAGCTGTTTTAAAGTAGGTACCTACTTACATAAAGTTTTTCAACATCATCTTAAAATTTTCGGATTATTCAGCTAGCAAGACAAAATCTTTCACAAACCAAAGATGCGACAGGAATGACCAATGACCATTTACAATGTTTTACATTCAATAGAGCAAATTAGTCTTAAAGAATGTGTAGGTACAATATGGAGCATTGAGGTGTGGCGCCTTAAAGCAGCTTGAGCGAGCGTGACCCCCCACCGACCATGTCGATAATTGTTTAATTTAAATATTTCAGCCTGTTAAACAAAGTAAATAAATAGTTCAAGGGTACTATCGTGTCCAGTAGAACCGCAACCAATTGCATGGCGAAATGTGGACTCCCTAACACACACCGCGTCCTATGTGTGGTATGGTCCTAGAGACCATACATAAGCAGTAGTTATTTCCAAACATGTCTTCCACCTCGATACTTTTTTTTTTTTTTTTTGTTTAGCCTGTGCTGTCCCACTCCTGGGCAAAGGCCTCCCTCCACTCCTTCCATCTTTCGCGAGCCCGCGCGTCCTCCTTCCAGTTTTGATGGAACCTATCCAGCTCGTCCCGCCATCTCCTACGTGGTCTGCCGCGACCCCGCCTCACTGCCTCAGGGCACCAATTCTGCGCTATTTGGGCCCACAGTTTGTCCGGCATGAGGCAGACATGTCCTGCCCAGTCCCATTTAAGTTGGGCAGCCTTTTGAGCCACGTCAGCTATCTTTGTTTTGGAGCGCAGTATTGTGTTTCGAACACGATCCGTTAATTTAACGCCTAGTATACTGCGCTCCATTGCTCGTTGGCAGACCTTGAGTTTGGACTTCTGGATGTTAGTTAAAGACCAAGTTTGTGCACCATAGGTTAAGACGGGAAGAATACACATGTCCATGAGCCTGCGTTTCAGTGCCATAGGCAACTCACCCTTAAATAGTTCTTTCAAGGACCAGTAGCTCTTCCAGGCGTTTTCCGTTCTTCTTGAGATTTCTTTATACTTGAGATTTCTCGATACTTTAATTTGACTAATTTCCTTGGGTCTGGGAACTGGAGAATTGTTTCTTTTTATATCACAATCAAAAATTCATTCATGAAATCATGTCGCCTCGTCAGGCTAACACTGGTCCAACTAAATTGTCTAAGAGTCAAACTGAATGCAAATTACATTATTGTTTTGTATGCTAATTGCGATAAGTTTCCCATAGTAAAACAAAAAAAAAAATAGAAATATCTAGTAGTTAGGTAAAATAAGGTGAAAAATGATTTTTCTTAGAATCAAGTAATAACGAAATATTAACATGTATGTATGTATCTTCATTTGTTAAAAGACATGCACAAAAAAACTCCAAAGAGTAAAAATGTTTCACGCACTAAACAGAAGGCAAAAAATAGGAAATCTGTTAGTAGTTTGAAGAAAAAGTCTGGCACTACAGTTTTTGTTATAGAAACACTTCATTAGTTTCACGCCTTGGTACTTTACAAGATTTTTTCAACGATAATGTCGGCGCATACCTATTGATCGTATAACAAGAATACGAAAGTTAATACAATCGTGGCATCGTTCTCATGAACTGTTTTTGCTACGTGCTCATCGCGCCACGTCGGTAATTATAATTAGCAATGGTTTCATGTCAATGTGAGGAGGAAACATTGTTTTTCTATCACATTTATAACACATAAACTAACCATAAACGATAGCTAACTTGTAATTAATCGACAGGTGAGCATTATAAATAAAATTGCATCAATTAACAATAGACACGAGGAATAGATATGGTGAGTTTCTGTATCCTATTATCATAAACTTTAGTGTTTCGATAATTATGTCCTTCAAGTAAGAGCCACCAATAGAATGAATGGAACCTTTCGTCTATGACTATTTAGACTTCCAAATGAAACGATTTTTAGGTTAGAACATGTTGGTTATTTTTTGTTCCAATAATTGTAAACAAAAACATGTCGTGGATATAAGTTAATTAGCGGCTTTATAACGCGTTAATAGATTACCGCCGTTGTTAACTATATGTAGAGAGAATGCTTTGATTTATACGTTTTTAATTGCACCGCTGTGCACTGATGCCGCGCTAACTTCGCCGAATGAATATAGATTACGCGATTGGAACTAACTTTAGACGTTCTTCTACCGCAACGAAACCCCTCGTTAATTTGAATTAGTAATTTAAAAACATTTTGTATCCTCTATTAGGTTGTATGCCGCTGTATTGGAAGTATTTATCGTTCGCTGTAAAACAGTAATTGGCTATAAAAACGTATCTGTGGTAAATAGGATTGCTAATAGCTACATTTACTTTGCGCAGTTCCGGTATACGTATTAAAAAGTGTGATAATGAAGAGCCGCTTGTTATGTAGTGTTTCAATCGTTCGCTAAATCATAATAAATAACGTTACCGGTTTGCTAGTAACTAAAGTAACTACTACAAGCGCAACATGGATACGTAAAGTGCCAATTATATTCATCATTAACGATTACTGTAATTTAATTTAGTTTCTCAACTTCTAGCGAGAGAAATAATGTATTTTCTCTCATTTTGACGTTCATCCATAAAGGGGAAGAATCCCGTTTTCAAAGTTGCGCATTTGTCAAGTAGTAATAATTGACTATCATTATTCTGAAGAAAATAACATGTTTTTTTTCTAAAAATAAACTTCTTTTACTTATTTTGTTTTTTAATATTGTTGTCCGTTTTATAAGATTTAACATAATAACTGACATGAGTACATTCAGTACAAGTTGGCCACTAAAGACTAGCAGTGATCTGCTTTATTTCTTTACAATATTATTATGTGGTAGTTAAAATTCTGTATTGCCCTACTTCAGGGAAAAATCCTGAATATTGCAGGCATTTAAGGTTAGAAATTATATTTTAGGAGATTAGAAAGAATGTTGAAAGGCTTTTGACTGCATTGATCAAAATACGTTTGTGCCTAAACTTAACTAATTCAGAACACAGTATAATTTTGTAGAGTTAATAAAATAATATAATTATTTTCTATCTAGATGATAACAAAAAGTAGCCATTGACATCGCAGCACCCTCTGAATCTAGGGCTAACACGGGTGTGCCACAAGGTTTTACTCTAGGCTTTTTTCTGAGCCTTCATTAAAGCGTGACGAAGTTTGGGCTATTTAACAGAAAAGGTATATTTCGATTTTGTGTCTATAACTACCACAAACTAAAAGTAGTCGGTCTGCTGCCATCTCCAACCAGGCCGACACGGTCGATAATTGTTTCTAGTATTTTTTTATTTACCGCCTGTAATTACATTATGGATTGCAATAAACGATTTAAGATTCGATTTGATCTTCAGATCCTGCAGTAGATTAGTATAATCCTGCAATAGGGAAAAATGAGTATGGGTCCTTGTTCGACCACCATTGTATATTAAGTTTTCTCTGACGGGTGTAAAAGCATTCGCTAGAAATAACCGCTTGCTCTTTTACTACACCAGCTTGACACAAACCCGGTTAAATTTAATTACAATTAAAAATGATACTTATTTTAGCAATTCTACATTCTTAAGAAAAACTTACTTAAACACGATAACGACGGTTGTATCGCACTTTACCTGCATCAAAAAAAAGAAAAAAACATAAACAGAAGGCTTTTAATAATCACGGCAAAGATTCAGATAAGATAACACTTATTGCAAAAACGGAGGTGAATTCATAAACAATGCAATAAAATGCTGATGAATACGATGACTGCGGCATCAAGTTTCTAGAGGTGCATTTTCCTGCAATCAATACATATTATCATGAAAGTTTTCTAACTTTTTTTAGGCGTCCACTCCGTGATGGTTACATCACATTGTGGACGAGCCTAGATGATAAGACTGAACGTATTGGCCTGAAACTATTTTCGACAGCTCTTTTGAATTTTGCTAAGAAAATTATTTTTACAATAAAACTAGCAACGTTCTCAGAATTCTAACTCAGCATAAATAAAACATCTGTCACTTTCAATTACAATGTCGGACAGGAAGCTTACAGGTTTCGCTTAATAGTCGTGCGATCAAAATCCGCAACTGCCAATAACGAATAAATCACCGTGTCAGTTGTGAAATAACAAGCGTTAAATAACACAATTAAAATGTTGTAAAACGTCGAGGGGCGTCTCACTAATAACGAGGTAATAGAAGGTTTTGAAGTGAGCCGAGCGGGCGGCAGGTGCGACTCCAGACAACGACTCTTTCCCGATGCGTATCTCACACCTTAATCACTCACGTCGGCAACAATCCGTAATGATATGTATGTACTAAATAAACACGAAAACGGACCATAATTAAGTACATTTAACTATGTTACCGACTTGAAAACGTGATAGAGGTGAATTAAACAGTTTTTATTGAATTTTTTATTGCGTATTTCAAGACTAACTCAGGTGCTTCGCTGTTAATACTACTATTATTAGACTTTTAAGATTTAATAGATATTATTTTTGACACGTATTTCATCGTGCTGTAGACTGTTATATATTCTATTCAACTATAACAGTTTATCTGACTTAAGAAAATCTTTTGATTATGACTTATTGACCTCGCCTTTGAAAAAACATATTATTTGACGTGTAAAAGTGTTTGTATAAACCTACTTACAGAGACAAACACAATTTATTGATAATAAAGTTAAATCGATAACAATCCTCACGGCGAACCTACTAATAAAAAAAACGGCCAAGTGCGTGTCGGACCACGCTCAATGAAGGGTTCCATAGTTGGGATGAATTTATCTCAAAAACGTAGGTACTTAACATTGTCGTATTTTTTATTTCATTGTCTTATAAACCTTGATTTTAGACCTCTAAGGGATCGTAGACCTACGCATTTGAAATTAATTTCGACTTGATGCGCGCCACGTGCTCCTGAGAAAAAGGGTCTTGACAGACTGACATACAGACAGACGGACGGACAACGAAGTGGTCCTATCCATTTTTGAGTTACGGAACCCTAAAAAACCAAAACAATGTTTAATTTAAGCCAGTATAACGATATGACCGCCAATAAAGCACCGTCGACTTTGAATGAAGTTGAATAATAATTATATCAGCAAATTAAACACGCCAACTTATAGACTCGTCGAATATTGGATGGTGCGAAGTTTCCGCATGCATTCAACAACGGTCGCGAGCTTAGTTAGTCGGGACTTCGGACGTTCAGGAGTAGATACGCCTTGAAACGTATAGGTACGTATATTACTGTCGATGTCCGAAGCTCAGTGTATATGAAGATACTCTGGTGTCTGTTAACAACCACCAAGCTAGCTGGTGAATGACTGTATCTTTTTGTTTTTCTTGAATTTATTTTATCTTTATCATGTACCACGAACTTGGTTAAACTTCATTATGAGCGAAATTATGACAGAGTATTCTAGATTACAAAATCAGCCTATAATGTTCCCAGTGCTGGGACACAGTCCTCCTCTCTGTGAGAGGGCTATAATCCAGCATGCGGGCCCAGTGAGTAGATGTCAAATGTCTTCGAATTTTTGGTTCTAGGAAATGCCGTTTTCCTTTACCGTTTGGAGAGCAGTGGTGATGAAATTAATTACACATAGTAGTCACTGTCTGGGTTCGAAGTCACGATCGTACTCGTAAGTAAGAGCTGATACCACTGGGCCACCACTGCTCTCTAAAGATTTATAAAAAATATCACCAGAAACTGAAGTTATAAATTAAGATAGATAACTCAGTAAACCAATTAGCAGTACCTACTACGTAAGGTTATCAATAAATACACTTTGTATGATATTCCACGTTTGACCATCTATTCTGTGACCAGTGGCTATAACAGTTAAAACTGGTATGTGCAGGGTAACACGGCAGCGTGGGTAAAAGAAGGAACAGTAACATACTTTCGCTTTTTTAACAATGACTAGCGCATGTTAATATCCACGAAATCGCTGAATGTGAGATTCACAGAATTGCCCTGGTACACACATGTGGTTATTCACTGGTGTATAACCGATTTAAGTAAATTAATGAAACAATTTCTGACTTACACCATCGAAATTGGTGGTGTCGACTAGAGTTGCCGCGAATAGTGTTTATAGCGAATAGTCGAATACCGATTAATCGCCATTCACTTTGGCGAATAGTCGAATAACTCGACATTACTATTCGACATAAAAAAAAAACATTAAACACATTAAAAATATTTCTAATTTCTTCTAAGGTTGGAAAGGTGCAGAAAAAATTGTTTTTTTGCACCACAATCTGCCTCTGTTGGATTTTATATATTAATTAAAAAGCCTTACTAATTTAATTTCATGAATATGATAGGCACAGGCACATATTACAGATAATAATAGATATTGTGTATTGTTTTATTAAGTAAAATAATTTAAAAAATGATTATAGTTCTTTTGTTCGTTAAAAGTTTATTTTCGACGACTATTCGCCGAATGCCGAATAATACTAGCCATTATTCGGTATTCGACGAATATCAAAAAAATGACGAGTAATGCCGAATACCGAATAATAGCGAGTATTCGCGGCAACTCTAGTGTCGACACACAACGGTGCAACTTTAGCTAATATCGAACATCCACAGTAACATAATACATCTTTTTTATAAATTTTCATTACACACCATGCTACTGTTATGGTTATTCCGGGTGCTAAGGACATTATATATAACAGAGTATACTATGTTGTCGTAATTAAATCAAACAAACTTAACGCGTGGTCCCTATGTAACTTTAATGCAAAATGTGATGTATACCTATTAGTGTTTCAGGGCGAAAATGTTAGAAAGTTTCAGTTAAATTGAAATTAACTCAGATCGAAACTGTGTTTCACTCTATCAAAAGTGTCAAAGCGCTGGCAATCGCTAGTCGCAAATTTCCGCCAGCAATTAGGCACCTCATGGGGCACCCTTATCCGGTTAGTGACAACCGACCAACAGTGAAAAGGAGTCCTGGAAACAAACCCTCTTAATTACCGCTTACAGAAAACCGGGACACCCTGCTCAGTTGCATAAACCTATAAAGTAGGTACTATGCATTAAGGCTCCTTCAAACAGGCGCGACACGCGATAAAATCGTGTGCGACATAAAGGCACCGCAAGTCGCGCAACGAGCGGTGCCTTTGTGCCGCACACGATTATATCGCGTGTCGCGCCTATTTGTAGGAGCCTTTATCATTTTATTTACATACCTAAGTTTTGCAAATCACAAAACTGATGTGTTTCTTGTTAAATTAGGGAAGATAGTATGCATCAGTTGCTTACAACATAACGGTTGTTATAAAACCATCTGAGGAAAACGGTTTACTACAGTAGGTAGGTATACTTATAAGTGATGGGCTAGCAAACTACGATGAACGGCTTTTAACTCTATCTAATTATCTACGTTTCTTGAAGCGAAACGATTATACGCGCCTAGTTCAACTGTTTATCTGTTTATTAAATTTAATTAACATAAATCAAAGTTTAGTTTCCAGTTTACACGAGTTTTGCGTAGAGCAACAGGCTTACTCAATATTCTCCTTATGGCAATTTGACTAGGTACTACTAACAAGTGATTTATCGATCACGCTACTAAATGTCGTTTATATCCATACAACGTATATATGTACAATAATTTGGTAAAAAAATAAGTAATCCTAAAACAGGAAATTAATGCTTTTCCAGAGTTAACTTGAATATCTCTACCACGGCTTTAAAGAAGGGATCGAATGACACAATGTGCTAAAAAAGATTCCTATACTTGTTTTAGATCATGAACTTGTGACAAAGTAAGTTTAATACACTAAGGGCCCAACTAAATTTATTTTAAGTCCCTAATGTAAGATGGTCGCGCCGCAGTCCATAGCAGGCAGGAGCCCGTTAGACGACGGCCGACGGTCGTCAACCGGTGCGTCGTGACCGGTGTAACAACCACTGCCGACACTTCCTCTGTCCATCGACATAATTACAAACGGAAAATTCAACTACACCATACAAAAGTGTAGACGAATTTCGTTGAAGCAAGTGATAATACTCGGGAGGCGGACGCGGCTGGCACGCTGCTCACGTACCAATCTATTTGGACCCCGATCCGATATTGTGCACACAAAGTAACGATTACTCATGCCCGCCAAACTTTATTTATGACAGGAAGAAATTGCGATTGTATTCTCTTTATGGTTATAACTTCCCAATATGACGGCGCCTGTCGCTTCTTGTTTGCCTCAAATTTTTGCAACATCGTTGTTCGGATGTCTGTTTCAATCTAAAATATCGTAGACACATGAATATTCAGCATGCATTAGCATTCACTACTGCTCTACTGACATGTGATAATCTGTTACAAAAATTATTTCAATCTTTGTGCTATTTATCGTTCAATGCCCAAAGGATGCTCGTTGAGGTAGGGTAGGGTACTAGAGTTAAGAAGGTTTAACGTTAACAATTTGTCTCTGGACTGACAAATTGTTAACGTGAACGTTACTTGGAATATAGTAAAAGTGAATCCAAATGCGTTGTGTACTAGCCAACATTGCGAGCAAACAAATGATGCCATGTATTTTGTGTTTTTACAACGCCTTATCAACATTTATTCATAACATTATCGACATTTCTATTGTAATGTCTATTTTTTTGTCCGATCTTTTCTCCAAATGTGAATTACCCCTTATAACTCTTTTTTTTATTTTCAAGAACAAGTATAATCATCTGAAATTATACTGATAACATCAGCTGTTAGACAAAGTATAATATTTTTGTCCAAAACTTAGTAGGTAATTTATTCATTAGATTTAGGTAGGTACTTACTTGAGGCAGACTCATGCATGGGTACCTAAAGATTTCAACTCGCTTGAGGTGGTAATATTTTTATCAGTATTGCGGATCAATTCTACAACACATTGATGATAAAGCCGATTGAAGGGCTATGCGTCATCGAGCACAGTAACGCTCAGCGATAATAAGAGTCAGTCAAACACGTACTCTCACGTTTCTGTGTGGCCACTCCATTCCGGACATGATGTCATCGTCCACACTTGCGCAGAGGCGGCATGTACTGACACGGTGCCCGCTTCGACTATGGCTACAGCACACAGTTAATCGTGGATACGTGTACAGACAACGATTTACAGCACAAAGTGCCAGTCCTCCCGTGTATTACCAATCTATGGAACAATAAAGAGTACGCGCGAAGGCATATAAATGAGCGGTGGCGTATGCAAGGGACACCGCGCGTGCCATTAGTAAGCCGCGCTCGGTTCGGAGTAATTGACCGACGGGCTAATTTCATTCTAGGCGCATTGGACGCTTCCTCTTTCCTTTTTCCTATCGGTCAGCGGCGGCCACGAGGCGAGTTGTGATCGACATGAATGTACTTATTCAACTTAATTAAATATATACGACTGATGAGTCGCTTTGTTCTAAGGCTGGTGATTTATTTGAAAGCCTTTTCACTTAAATGGATATTGTATTATAAGTCCCTACTTTAGAAGAATTTGCAGTTTGAAATTGCAAGACTGGACCAATGGAGCTTTAAATATATATATTTAAACTTTAAAAAATATACTTATACTAGGTTCAGGTTCAGTGGTCTAGGCGTGAAAAGGTAACATACAGACAGACGGACAGAGTTACTTTCGAATTTATAATATTAGTATGGATGATTAAATAATACTGAATATCCCAGCCCTGAAGAGCTTATCAAGACTACTAGAGTGCTGTTTTGAATATACTTAGCAAGCAGGTGGTAGCACGTGGCGTTTTCAAACATCAGAGATGTTTGTGATGTCACATCATTGACTTTCGGTGAATGAAAACAGAATCGTAATGAAACCTGAAGATACAATGGTGTTTCACCCTCCCAATCACCAACACGTAGTGATCTAGCAGGATCAATCCTCGTTTTAAGAAGAGGAAGTGAGAAAATTATAGGCCAGTTGAATGAATTTTATTTATTACACTAAAAGCTAAGGATAGTTTATGTATACATATATCTCACAATAGAGGGGCCCTTGGCTAAATAATAACAGCCGCACAGGCCAATCGATTAGGTTAAGCTACGCTTGCCGCGGTTGGTCTGTGGATGGGTGACCATCTTTATATGCCGAGACCCCTCCGTGCCTCGGAAAGCACGTTAAGCCGTTGGTCCCGACTGTCATTCGTGGATCTTTGATTGTCGTTACGGGTATTCAGAAGTCTGACAACCAGTCTTACCAAGGGTTATCGTATTACCCAGTAACTGGGTTATGGAGGTCAGATAGGCAGTCACTCCATGTAAAATACTGGTATTCAGCTGCATCTGGTTAGACTGGAAGCCGACCCCTAACATAGTTGGGTAAAGGCTAGGTAGATGATGATGATCTCACAATATCTGGTGTTAAATTATACGTCTACTAAGCTAGACGAACCTGTATAAGATCAGAAAAAAAGTATGGAGTATGTTCTTACTTTATTAAAATATTAGCGTATTTCCGGCTCTTAGATCCATACTATATATCCATACTAATATTATAAATACGAAAGTGTGTCTGTCGGTTTGTCCGTTACCTCTTCACGCATAAACCGCTTAACCGATTTAGATGAAATTTAATATAGAGATAGTTTGAGTCCCGGGAATGGACATAGGATACATTTTATCCTGATATTCCCACGGGATCGACAGTTATGCAGGTAAAACCGCGGGGCGCTGCTTAGCAAGTGTATAGGAAGCATATTGGGCTGTTTCATGCTAAGAAAATGAATGAAATTATACTTTCAGATCAGTAGGTACCTAAATAAATCACATGCATGTCGATACTTGCTCAGCAACCCAACGTGTAGTCGATTACGTAGACATACATACGATTTGCGGTTCCTTGAACGATATAACATGCCGGTGGTTGTACATGTTGCAGACAGTTTGTTGTATTGGTCATGTATCGGTCTTGCGTGTTCCAGCTCAATGTACATATGTAGCGTGTTAAACATAAGTGCTACGATTAAAGATGCCGCAAAACGCAACGAAGTTAATATTTAGGTATAGAAATATTTGCACTTAACTCACTTCTAGTATTGATAATTACTTAATGTAGTTCTTGCCACTTTTTTATCTGACAGCAAGAATGTTAATTTAAACAGCAATGGTAATTTGTATGTTTTTAGGGTTCCGTAGCCAAAGGGTAAAAACGGGATCCTATTACTAAGACTCCACCGTCCGTCTGTCCGTCTGTCACCAGGCTGTATCTCATGAACCGTGCTAGCTAGACAGTTGAAATTTTCACAGATGATGTATTTCTGTTGCCGCTATAACAATAAGTATAAATATTTAAGGGGGGCTCCCATAAAACAAACGTGCTTTTCGGCGTTTTTGCTTTGTGGTACGGAACCCTTCATGTGCGAGTCCGACTCGCACTTGGCCAGTTTTTCCATTTACATCTTTGTTCTGCTAATCAAATCATCACATTTTGACACAATGGGGTGTTATAGTTGTTTTTGCAATTCAGTATTGCCTTAATGTTCCGACAATTATAAACTGGTAGACATCTTCCAATCACAAGTACCTAAATAAGCACTGCTGCGGGTTAACATCTGTTCACGAAATAAAAAGAACTTCACCAAGTTATCACTTTTCCTTAGTGTTTAAAAAAACAGCTTAGTGATCATGTCTAGAATGCAGTTGCCATCAAACCAAATAAAAAATCGCAAATCTAAAGAAAATTGTGTGAACATAACTTAGCAAGCAAGCTTTTGCTGCTAAAAGATTATTACAATAAAGGCTCCTTCAAACAGGCGCGACACGACACGCGACACAAAGGCACCGCAAGTCGCGCAACGAGCAGTGCCTTTGTGTCGCGCGCGATTCGTGTCGCGCGTCGCGCCTGTTTGCAGGAGCCTTAACTTGTTGCCTGCCAACGTCTCAACAACTTTACTGTTGCCACTTAGGTCACTAAAGTTGTGACGTACATTTGTCAAGCAAATTCTAATAGCTCAGCTTCCCAAGATGTAGGAACGGCTTCTATTAAATCCTACGAAACAAAAGAAAAAAAAAACATGATGCAGAAAAAACAAACACAAACACAAAAAAGAAAAAGTTGGGAGACAATATACGTCACATCCACGCGAAACAGCCATGGCTCAGCATACCACCACGAGCCACCAGCACCAGCATGCCTTACCTAGTAGTTAGTTCCGGTAACAGAGCAGGTAAACAGCCGGTAGGAACACTTAAAGGGTCAATCAGAGAAATGGACCGAGCTTTTTTGATATCATTAATTTACTTCATTCCTAATTCATGCAGGGAAAAACTAGACTGCAAATTGAAAAAGAGTGATTGATAAATGGATTTCGCAGGACCGAAGGGCGCTGGAAAAAAAGATCCCAAGAGTGGACTGCCATAATACAGCTGTCCAGTCAGTTACAGCGATGACATCCAGCAATGTCTGGACGTCGCGACCAATATATGCAATTGCACCTTCAATTCGTATTTCACCCATTGGCTTAGAAGACGCATAAGGTCAACAGTGGATTGCAATAGGCTAATCTTAAAGATTGTTTGAGTATACAATCTCCAAGCGTCATTTGTCATTCATAATCGATACTTTTCTATTGATACTCGTAGGCAAACTTCATCCATGAAGACTATTAAACGCAAATCTATCTATTTAATTAGTTATTTTAGTATCTTTTGTGCAGTATGTGATGATATTCCAATTACAATGGTGTTAGGAACGACGTGTATGTATTTAAGTGGAAATAACAAAATAACGTCTTGGAGTGTAAATGGGGTGCTTTTCCACAAACCTGCTGTCCTGCGTGTCCTGTCAGCTGCACGTTACAGGAACTGATGGACGATGATGATGGCGCCAAACAAGTAGCCGAATTCTGGGCCTAGTCCATTTAGATTGCTATTGACACGCTAAGAAGAAGACCAGGATAAATAATAACCGTCCCAATTGAGATCAGCTGCAAGCTTTATTTAATATAAATTCACTACCTAATGTATTTATATTCCTATGACATATTAAATTTACATGCCCACAATGAGAAAAGCGTTAGTGTTGTTCGGACGAACACCAGAAACCAATTTAGATTTAAATGCAGAATGAATGTTAATTCAAATTCGTAAATTGAAATTGGCATTACACGATTGTCCACCTACTAGAATGTTATTTCACTTAACGAAGATGTCTAATGAAATTAATTTCCACGTTCTTGCTCAATAAAAATCTACTAACGGTACTAAATGGAAATAGTATACGCAATTATAAATACCTTTACCTATCTCGTTTTCCGAACAAAATGGAAGAAGTAGTAATTAGGAAAACATATATTTACCGTTAAAGAAAATTTTCCTTTGTTACTCAGAGCGTTAAGAAATCAAGTTCTTACCTAGTTGGTATTGGAATGAAAGCTTACAGCTGCATGGATCTAATAAAAGTTTTAGAGCACAACAAAAACCTCACGTGAACAAGCAAAGACGACATACAGTTTGCTACTGTTCTATTTAAAAGTATATAATTTAATTTCTGTTTTCAAACGGAATAGGTAAACAAAAACAAAGATTACAATAAAAAGTTTTTGTTAAAACATAAAATTACGCCCAAATATTGAGCGCATATAGTTTTTTCTCGTTTAGTGAAATAGGTATATAGAGTTTACGACATAGATAAAAGAATTCTTGATAAACCCATGCAACTTGACCAACATGTATTCACAGATCACGAAGACTAGTATTACGCAACAAAAATTGTAGGAATTGTTGCGAAACAATGCCTGCTGACCGTATAAAATTCAATGTTCTCATCGATATTAATAATATGTCAGTAATAAAATGAGACGTGACCTCTGATAGCAAGTGAACCGTGGTCACGACACTTAATTTTCACTAGTTTATACGTTCTACATAAGGCGTCTTGTGAGGTCCAATGCGACTATCGGGCCGTCAGTGGCGCCACCGCACAACGTAGCGACAAACGAGGAACAGGTTAAGGCCTGGACAGACTACACCTTATCGGATGTGCGAGATCCAAAAATTTCGTAATGACATTCCGAAACGATTTACTTATCCACCTGAATCTCCTACGAGATCTTTACTTCCTTCCACCTTAGCATCACCGTCACGACACATCGATTGTAAGTTGACAGTGCGCTTTTGTTTAGGCATTCCATTTGAGTGTCGCCTAGTGATAATGAAAACAGGATTTAGTGTTCATTTTTCGAAAAGTGAAATCCACTAAAACTTTACAGGTAATTCGCAACATTTATTGTATTAGGTGATAATCCATTAACAACACATCCATAATCCATATTCAACTCAAAGCATTTATTTCAATTAAACCATTTATAAGCACTTTGAATTGTCAAAGAGTCGGTCATTCGGGGTATTCCTCGAAACGCTACAACTTTGAAACGCACCATATGAAACGTCTATCGATATCATTTATTACGAATCCTTCATGCTCTTCTCTATGTTTCATCGTTGATGCATTTCAAGGAATACAATTTTAATATTTTTACTAATATTACATTTTTTATGCTTTTTTGCCGAGCAATAGTTTTAGTGCGTTTCAAAGTTGTTGCGTTTCGAAGAATACCCCGGTTATACAGAAAGATGAAGCTAGTTGCTCATTCCAAAGCGAAGTAGGTTCCTATGAAGAAGAACTGGCAAGAAACTCCATAGACACTCTTTAAAAATCGAAATATTGCGGGACCTTGCTACATATTTAAGACAGACGAAAGCACGTATTCAACAATGTTTGTAAAATTTAACATTGCGACCAGACTGATTTGAGTATTCAAATGTGGACATGAAGTACCCTCTCGTGTATCAGCTTGCATAATATGTCTTTCATTGCCATATCCAAGTAGACATGTGTGATCTACCCGCGCCTTTACACTTCCATGTAGGTAAATGTTCAACAGTTGATTGACGTTTGATAAATAGCATGTGTTGACATCTTCCTAGTGAGAGTTGAGCATTGATAAGTCTTTGGGAGGTCGTAAACAAATTTACAACAACAAAATAAACACGACAATTTATCGGGTCGATAAAATACTGTGTGTTAGGTGTTTGTTGATTTGTTTATTATAATTATATAATAACTGTGTACCTATGACTTGATACCATAATAATAATACCTTTATTGTTCTTCATGATTACCTCTCACGATACTAAGTCATTAATTCTTATCAAATATATTTTATTTCACATTAACTACATATTATTTAAAAGACCTTGTAGGAAAAATGCTCTAAATGGATTTCTATAATATTACGTTGATAAATATAATAAATTCATTGTTCACAAGATCACTCCATAATCATAAAAATAATAAAAGTTTCTTATAAAAAATTTAAATAACATCTGTAAAGGTAAAGTGCGCCAAAGATCTAACATAGCATGAGTAAATCGTGTTTTAAATAACACAGTTTTGCTACTGACCACCATTTAAAATTTTTGGGGTTCCGTACCTCAAAAGGAAAAAACGGAACCCTTACGGGATCTCTTTGTTGTCCGTCTGACTGTCTGTCAAGACCCTTTATCTCGGAAACGCGTGGAGGTATCGAGTTGAAATTAAAACCATATAGGTACTCAGGTCTACAGTCCCTTGAAGCTGTCTAAAAATCAAACTAAGTTAGCGTAAAAAAGAAGATACGGCCGTTTATGCCGCATAAAACGTAGGTATATTTCGACACTCGCAAGGGAATCAAAATTTATAGGATACTTCCCGTTGACCTAGAATCATGGAATTTGGCAAGAAGCAAGATCATGTAGCACAAGTAAAGGAAAAAATCCGAAAATCGTAAATTTATATGTAATTACATTTTAAAAAAATCCCGTGATAAACTATTTACATACGGAACCCTCCGTGCGCGAGTCCGGCTCGCACTTGACCGGTTTTTTTCAAGACGCTTGATGCTCCACGGTAGGATACTGTTCATACTGTATACCTTTGTCAACGCGATACAAGTGCGGAAAGTGTTGCTTGGGTCACAGAAATAGAGTTAAAATCATAATCACGACAAAACTCAGTTACATTCAAGATCCACAGTCAGGTACTGGACGGTAACAGGTTGTGTGTCGATGACCCTGTATGTGTGTAAGTACATAAACTGTTCAATAAGTTCATCATCATCTGCCTAGTCATTTCCCAACTGTGTTGGAGTCGGCTTCCAGTCTAACCGGATGCAGCTGAATACGAGTATTTTACATGAAGCGACTGCCGATCTGACTTCCACAACCCAGGTACTGGGTAATACGAAACCCCTTTGTAAGACTGGTTGGTTGGTCGGTTTAAACTGTTAAATACGACGTGGGAACAAAACGTACCGTTGAACTAGCACCGTTCATGAGAAGTTGTTAAGCAATGATTAGGTAAAACTCAATCACGAACACATTCGATATGCGTTTATGTAAGTTGCAGAACGAATATTATGATAATATTAATAAACTTGATTGATCACATTAATCTTACATCTAGATTACAATACAAAGTTTAATCATTGGGAAACCGTTACAATGCTTCCTGTAATATTCATCTAGGAGTTTTTGTGACCCTTGTGAATGTGAAACAAAGACCCTATAGATAAGATAGTGGTAAGCTTAACTCATTGTCTATGGACTTGAAAGAGATTTTAATCTAGATTAATAAGACCGGCTTATTTGTAATATTGAGGGAGTTTACGTATGATACGGAGCAAAGTTAAAAAATTATCAATGTTACAAATAACCATGGTGTTCCATAATCAAATCATTATGCACCATAATATTAAGGTGAATATAAAGGATATATTATAGCCATTATTTTTAATAAAATTGAAATTGCACATCATATTGTGGTGATATTTCAGTTATCATAAACATAATAAAACGAATCTCTACTAAGAATGTCAATGAAAAGGATTTCGAACATTGTTTTTCAACAACTACAACAACAATTTTTGCTTCTTTCCTTTTTCTATTGCAGACAGTACTACTCAGACAGACAGTAGTAGTACCATGCTTGTTGCCTTTACGTTTTTCTAGTACCTCTATAGGTAAGTACTCGTGTTTAGGTATTATAAAACAATAGGTACTTACCAGTGCACAGACGCCAGCACATCAAGCTACCCGAAACTATAAATTTTTCCCAATTAACATTGAACCTTCTGCTTTAGCTATAAAGTTAAAAACTATTAAAGAAATTTGACAAATTGTAGTAGCTTGATGTGTTGGCGTCTGTAAATTAATGAAACCTTCTTGTAGATTCTGTTGACTTCCAAGTAACATGGTGGATTATTATTCCCACAGCTTATGCCAAATTAACCATGCGTGATATAATTTAATTAAAATAATATTCTTTTGTGTTTTTGACTGGAACCGGAACGAATAAATGGGCATATAATTTTTTAGGGTACTGTGCCTCAAAAACGGAAAAATCGGATCCCTTATAGGATCACTTTGTTGTTCGTCCGTCCGTCTGTCTATCAAGACCCTTTATCTCGAGAACGCGTGGAGGTATCGAGTTGAAATTAAAACACAGGTCTACAGTCCCTTGAAGCTGTGAAAAATCAAACACCTAAGTTAACGTAATAAAAAAAAATCAAAATGTATAGGGTACTTCCCGTTGAGCTAGATCATGAAATTGGCATTCATT
The DNA here is from genome assembly GCA_963855955.1 of Luperina nickerlii. Taxonomy (NCBI): domain Eukaryota; kingdom Metazoa; phylum Arthropoda; class Insecta; order Lepidoptera; family Noctuidae; genus Luperina; species Luperina nickerlii. The sequence goes on from OY979662.1 coordinate 11,051,310, forward strand.
TGGCAAGAAGCAAGATCATGTAGCACTAGTAATTAGTAAACGAAAAAATCCGAAAACCGTAAATTTATTGGTACATTAAAAAAAATCCCGTGATAAACTATTTACATACCTACAAAGTACGGAACCCTCGGTGCGCGAGTCCAACTCGCACTTGACCGGTTTTATTTTTGGATTATGTCGGTACATGTACAGACGCCAGCACATCAAGCTACCCGAAACTTTCAAATTTTCCCATTCAACTTTGAACCTTATGCTTTAGCGATAAAGTTGAAAATCTATTAAAGAAATTTGACAGATTGTAGTAGCTTGATGTGCTGGCGTCTGTACCTACTGTAGCGATTCTGTTTTTCTCTAATTAATAAGCTATTGTGTTATTTGGTTTTTACATCAAAGGCGTTGAATATGGGTAGGTAGGATATGGTATGAAAGATTGCGGTGAAATTGTACTCTCTCTTTTTTTTTATTACGCACGTCAATAACTATTATTATCAATTAATCCCAATCTGCAGCCTTGTTGAAAAATTAAAAAACATTGATCTGAACTGCTTTAAACAGTTCCTTAAGAGCCTAACGTTCAAAACTATTTTTACTGATCCGAAAACAGTTAAAGCTCGAGGCAAAATGTTACCGTCATGACAGTAAACTTTAACGTTTTAAGGTCACAAAGTTAACTGTTTTATTCATTTGGTGGTATCGTTCGAACCATTGAAATTTACTTACATTATAGTAATGGTGGTTTTCCTTTTTTTTGTTGTTTTTTTTACTAAATAGTATGTTCAATAATTAAAAGTTACTGTTTTACAAACATTTCTTCCTACTGTAAAAAGTCAGTAAGTAAGTCTCAACGAAATTGCTTTAATGTGGTGTAATAAGAAATATATTTTTTTCAGTGAGAGCATGAATTCCTGCTCGAATCCCTTGTCGGGCAAAGTATTAATGGGTTTTTCTATCAGGAATTTCTCAGTTGCAGCGCGGACTCTGAATTTGTGTCCGGCAGTGCGATTCTGTAACCATCTCACCGTGAAAACTTAGGTGAAGTGAGCGTGGAGTGAGCTGTCAATAGTGTCAATTCCTAGCAAAAACAAACTCACATCACCTACGTTTTCACGGTGAGATTTTTACAGAATCAACTGGCGGGTGATAGCAATAGACTCGCTCCGAATTACAATGGAATTAAACATTACTGTCGAAATGTGGGTGTATTATAAGTACAGACGCCAGCACATCAAGCTACCCGAAACTGTCAAATTTTCCCAATCAACTTTGAACTTAATGCTTTGGCGATAAAATTAAAAATCTATTGAAGAAATTTGACAGATTGTAGTAGCTTGATGTGCTGGTGACTGTACACCTCTGCCCAAATTTTCGGGGATTAAGGCTCGTACACATAGGCGCGACGCGACACGCGACACAAAGGCACCGCAAGTCGCGCAACGAGCGGTGCCTTGGTGACGCGCGCGATTCGCGTCGCGCGTCGCGCCTGTTTGCAGGAGTCTTTACAGGCATGATGTTATCAAAATCAGAATATTAATTTTATTTCACATAAAGGCTCCTTCAAATAGGCGCGACACGACACGCGACACAAAGGAACCGCAAGTCGCGCAACGACCGGCGCCTTTGTGTCGCGCGCGATTCGCGTCGCGCGTCGCGCCTGTTTGCAGGAGCCTTAAACCTACGTAGCCAATTATGGAACATAGCTAGGTCCATGGTTCTAATTATTTTGTGGGATATGTTAATCCCGGTCTTGTCTTCTTGTGGCTAAGTAATAACAGCCGCACGGTTCGATCGATCAGGTTAAGCTACGCTTGCCGCGGTTGGTCCGTGGATGGGTGACCATCTTTACATACCAAGACCCCTCCGTGCCTCGGAAAGCACGTTAAGCCGTTGGTCCCGGCTCGGCCGGCCGGCCGGCATTCGTGCATCTTTGGCAGTCTTTACGGGTCGCCAGAAGCCCGAAAGTCTGACAACCAGTCTTACCAAGGGGTTTCGTATTACCCAGTAACTGGGTTTTAGAGGTCAGATAGGCAGTCGCTCCATGTAAAATACTGTTACTCAGTTGCATCGGGTTACACTGGAAGCCGACCCCAATATATTTGGAAAAAGGATTAGATGTGTGGAGGTGGGATTCTTAAGCTATAAATTGATCTGATGCCAGCATCAGATGACAAGTTCAACAATACCAGTATTGTTGAACTTGTCGAATCCTTTTCAGGGTTAAAGCGCACCATGAACTTATAATTACATGAATTTATCAGCTATCACAATAGAAGTTACGCTATTTGAAAGCAAATACAGTTATAATTCTACTAGCTTCTACAACGATTTGTTTTCTTATTAAGTTATTATTCTCAATCCAGGTATCGGCAATATTTACAACAAATTACATACAATATCATGTTGTGACAGATTTACTGGCACACACTTGGGTTTAATTGCGTACGCGTACGACAATATCGTTGTTATAATTGTTAAATTAATTAAAACAGCTCTGTGTTACTGTATCACATACATTAATATTTTTATCAACTACGTAAACGGCAGGGTCAAGTAACAAGTTTAACAGAAAAATAATTTGCCACAGATAAACGTTATAATTTATGCCTTGTTTTTGTAAAGTTTAGTCTCGACACAAGAAAAGATTTATATAATGGAAAGATTTAAAACAAATAATGATATTCATTAAGCTGCAATGCTCTTCAATAAACATTCTCAGTTATTGAGCCTGAGTAATTATTATGACCACACTGGAAATTCTGTCTTAAAACATGATTTGCAATGTCAATCAACAAAAACAACTGATTGTTTATAAATGATTATAAGTGGGTACTGTATGTTACAAATACGAGTAACGTTGTCAAGGTTCTCTATAAGTATATAAAACAAGAGCAAGCCCGTTATATAAGCATATAGGTAATTTACGTAACATATCACCGGAAATGGGACAGGCAGGTAATTTGAGAATTTAAAATAAAAGCAATTTAAAATGTTACCCCCTGTTACAAAAACAAAGATGGCGCAACCGAAGTACCGGTGCGGTGGTGAGTTTACGCTTCGTTTGTCACGTGACATGCGCCGCCCAAGCCTCTAGATAACACGCCCTTTAACCACCAAACTTAACGATTGGCCCTCATTACAACCACTGCCGCCGAAAATATTCGGTAGGCAGCCACAAACACTGGATTGTTACAATCATACCTTGCGATGAATGCGATCATATACGGTTTAAGCTGTAAAGCGGCTCCCCCTAGCCGCAGTTGTTTCTATTAGGGGTTTTTGTGCATGAAGCTGACCAATTAGTCGTCGGATAGCATGTTCGGGTGGCAGCTATCGGCTAACATGGACGCGTGCGGTTCGCCGTAATAGCGCGTTGCCGGCTCGTAATGTGTTTTTGGCGTGCCGCGCCCCCAGCCACCCTATCTACCCACCAATATTTAGGACCTGTAACGTACCTTTTAAAACTTCGTCCATAACCCGAGATTGGTCGTTGCGTGCGCCCATTTCTATATTACGACGACGAATAATTAGCTTTATCAGATATCATTTTTACGAACACAGTAATTTACTAGTAACATGAAATGCGAACTTTGTGTTGGAATCGACTGTTGTTTTTAAATCATTTTATTTAGTCTCTACTAGCAGAGGTTTTTATGTCGAACTGAGTCTTAAATTAAGTCATTTGCGATCTTAAGTCAGTATCAAAGTTCAAAAGTTTAAAATCGAACTGGGTTCTCGAGGTCGGCTCCTACAACTAGATAAAAGAAATACGATATACATTCTTAGCTCTGTGGGGTACGATTTCAAGTGCGTTTTACACACAAAAAATCTGTCACCATGTATTAAGTGTGTCTTTTAAATTTCATAGATGGTGGATTACAATGTTGACGAAGTCTGTGAAGCGTAAGAAAAAGGTGTACCTACATCTAAGTATTAACACACAAAATATGGCACCGTGTAATTTTATATGGGTGCGGGCGATGTCATTGGTAAATTTCAAACTGTAAGAGAAACACTATACTCCTTAACTTGTCTTGAGCTACGTCGGGTTAGTTGGGGCGGCATCACCACTCATACAAAAATTCAGATGGTATACGGTTACCTTGTGTAAGTTGTGTTGGACATAATATGAGTTTTACGTTTGTTTTAATTTTATCATTCGAAAATATATATTAAGTATGTAATTGTAGCCTGTAAGTACATGAGTAAAGTACGATATCTTGGCTTAGCATTTCTTTTTATAAATTATCTGATCGGTAATTAGGTATTACTATGTTGACTTCACAAATGATTTTTATGACAAATGCCCAGTATTGAAATACATAGCTAAATCTAAAAGTGTGTAAGTGATTTGGCCTCGTACAGGACTTTGTTTTTTTTTTTAATTTCTTTTAATATAATTTTGCTTTTCATATTTTTATAATTTTTTTTAGTTTGTGATCTTTCTCTACGAATCACAATAATAACTTTTCATTATTTTTCTAATAAACAGAATATTCTAATATACTTAGCAGTAAAATAAGATAGGTAAGTATAGCTATCTTGAAACCATATGCAACACTGCAAGTTAAAGTAAAACTAAAAGTTTTGTTAGATAAGACATAACTACTAGATATCGGGTAGGTATAGGTACTCACAAAATCTAGATTGGTGGCACAATTAACAATATTCTTTCTGTGCAATGATTAAGTCAGCTTTGTGAAGCTGACTTGAAATGATAAATTATAAATTATACTGACCCGTTTAAAATTCCACTTGTTTTACATGTTACCAGTAGGTACTGTATAAGCAAACAAAACTGTGTTCATATTAATTAAATAATTAAAACTTGAATAGATACGTTCCTACCAAAAATATACCACACTTTGTTCTTAATTGAATACCTGTTTAAGACCGCGATTTAAAAGGGACTTTTCCACAGGGGAGAGCCGATCTTAAGAGGAGTGCGGTCGGAGAGACTTTTGAAAAAGCCTAAGTAAAAAGTCATAATTTGAGGTTTGGCTCTCTCCTATTTCCTCCTCCAATATTGGACCAATTTAAAAGGTATTTCATAAACTGAATAAGAAGGAGTATACTGTGTCTCTATGTTTTTCTTTTTTCATTATTAACAAATTTGTACACTAGGCCAGCGACAGCGCCCAGCGGTTGACAGCGGTTTAAACCGGCATTTTTTTAGGGTTATAGTGTAATGTGTCATCTAAAAGGAAAACATAGAGACATATGTACAAGTAATTAATATTTATTATTCTGTAAAAAATCATTGCTTTGGTCATTAACCAAAAAGAAAACAGGCGAGAGCGTTTTTATGGAGAAACGACAATCCGCATTTCCTCTTAACACTAAAATAAACATAATTAGAAAAAATGAAAATATTATCAGCCTAGGGTAATTTAGGAACAGTCAAGTGTGGCGTTGGTAAAATGGACATTGAATCCATAATCAACTAAAATGTGACTATTTAGGTATCCTTTTTCAGAAAGCAGTCTAATGATACTCAAAATTGGCCTCCAAACTATCGCAATGTTTGCACTCGCTAATATTAAGCGCAATTTAGCCCAATAATGTAAATTGATTTCACCGGTTTAGGCGAACCACATCACCGGCAAATCAGGACGCCGGCTCCGCTTTATCCCAACATCCATTAGCATTAGCAATTACGCAGTCGTGTTAACATACTTATTTAAACATGAATTACTTAAACAATACGTTTCACACACGTGAATAAAAGAGAAATTAGCTCCACAGCTAAAATCTTAAAACAAACTATCTGCACAGATTACAGTTACATAATAATCACGTAATCGCAAAACTCTCTAGCCGCCGAGTTTTTGCTAATAGTAAGGTACAGCCAGCCTTTGCGTAAACGGTCTAATTTAACACGACAGAAACATGTGCAATGAAATTTTAGATCAGCCAAGTACATACGAGCTGCGAGTCGCGCGACTAACGTTGCTCTTTTATAGCGATGTCTAGGCGCCGTCCGCCGGTTAAACCTTCTTGATTTTATAATTATTTTTATAACATTCTTTTTAATTGTCTTAGGTGTCCGTAATATTATACTAAGGCTGACATATTGATGGACGACATTCTTGTTGATCTATTATAAACAGAAATACTTATAGAAATGTAGTAATACGTAATATAATGTAGAGCAGTGGTGGACCAGAGTGGTAACGACTTCAAGACAATGTTTATGTTCTTTCTCCAGAATTAGCTTACTGACAGGTTATATGAGTTCATATAATTGTTTTTTTATTTGACTGTTTATGTCAATTCAGTTTAATTTTTATTTATTATTGACATAATCTACTCATTTCAATGTTTTCTAATGAGTTGATTGCAATATGTGGTTAGCTAGCGACCTCTACAATTGATCATATTTTCTTGCCTGAGCAACCGGCGGCAAGTTCGCCATGCTCCCTTAGATGTCACTGCAAGCGGTAGCGTCGGTGGTCGGGTTACTTCCTTCCCTCAAATATGGCGAGGGGGGTAATGGTTGATCTTTGCGTTATGCTCGTGAACGGGTGCTACTTGTGGTGAGTGGTCGTCATGCTGACCATGGTTTTCTTGTTGTTCTGGTTAAAGACATTTATTTCTCATAAAGAAATTTACATTTCACTTACATGAGAACAAATTTAAACAAAGTAAAAACTAGTCATTGTCCTTCGACACTCGGACTTACAATTTACCTGACGTATTTGACTATATTATATTACATTAGTAGGTATTTCGAATTATTTAGGTTCGTGGGTACTCCCAAAAATTCAACACTGCGCCACTATGCATAACTACCCTGCTTGAGATACAGAGTGCGATCCCACTGTCACAATGCAGAAAAATCAGTCAGTAGTACAACTTTTGTTTACAGCTGCTATTTTTTTTTTTTTTCCTTCTCTTATTATTATTTTTTTTTTATTGATTTTGTATTAAGTTACGTTATGTTAACTGATACTGATATTTTGGAGAACATATTTTTTTAGTTTGGTTTTAAAAACATTGATCGAAATCGCACCCTTTATCTCATCTGGTAATTTATTGTAAATTTGCACTCCCTCGTGAACAAGTGATCTTTTACCTTGAGCTGTTCGCACTCGAGGAAGTACTATGTGATCTTTTCTACGACTGCTACGGTTATGCAATTGATGTGTTTTGGTGAATGAAATTTGTGTATGCATGGTTTTATTAAGTATTTTTTGAATGAGTATGCAGGTGCAGTATGCACGAAGTTGGTTGATGCTCAGGAGTTTCGTGTCCTTGTATATTTTAATTGTAGGTGTTAGGTAGTCATAATGAAAAAGCAATTTAATAATTTTGTTTTGTGCAATTTGTAGGTCTTTTAAGTTTGTTTTAGGTGCGTTGCCCCAGATTTCAATTAGGTACAGTATGTGTGGCTTTATCAAAGAGTTATATATTGTCCGGCGTACACTGTATGGCAGACAGTGTACGATATTTCGTAGTGAGCCCAATAAAGATGTTATTTTGGATTTGATGTATTCAATTTGAACCTTCCAATTTAGATGGCAGTCTAGTCTTAACCCAAGGTATTTCTCGTGTTGTTTGAGTTCGAGTATTTGATTTTCAATTGTAAGAGGTGGATGAGGTGGTATTTTCTTATTTTTTGCTTTAAATATGACGTAACTAGTCTTGGATGCATTGATTGTTAGAAGATTTTGTTGAAACCAGATGAACAATGAGTTTAGGTCTTCTTGGGCTTGATTTATCATGTCAGCCATAGAACTACCAAAATAAAAGAGGCAGGTATCATCCGCATATAGCGAGATATGTCCATGTATTGGAACCTTATGGATGGAGTTTATGTATATTAAGAAGAATAGTGGACCTAGCACTGATCCCTGGGGAACACCAAACGTGATATTGTGTGGTTTACTCTGGTGTTCACCAATTTTAACCACCTGAAGCCTGTTATTCAAATATGATTCAAACATTTTATGCGCCACATCTGATACGCCTATGTCTTTTAGCTTTTTTAGTAATATAGGGTGGCTAACTGTATCAAAAGCCTTTTTAAGGTCTATAAATAAGCCTAGCGCTATGTTTTTTTGATCAATGTTCATTTGTATTTTCGTAATAAGATCTGTAGTAGCTGACAGGGTGTTGGAATGTGTTCGAAACCCATATTGCCTCTCAAAGAGGAAATTAATTGAGGTGAGGTGTTCATCTAAGCGTGTATAAAGGACTCTTTCAAATATTTTAGAGATAATCGGAAGGACTGAGATAGGTCTATAGTTGTTAGGATCCGTTTTGATACCAGATTTGTGGATTGGAGTAACTCTGGCTACCTTTAATTGATCTGGAAAGGTTCCACTGGTAAGATGGATGTTTATACAGTCAGTCAGTTTATTCACGATTAAGTCACTTACGCACTTGAGGACTTTGGTAGTTATACCATCGATACCGGCACTGCAGTTCGAATCAAGATTCTTGATTATTTTGGATACTTCGCTGGCTTGGCATGGTGTGAAGCTTGTGAGTTCTCTGTTATATGGTTGCGAATCTGGCGCTATTACAGTTTTGTTTTGTTGTGGTTGTGTAGCAATGAGGTTGGCCAAGGTGGAACCAATCGTAGAAAAGAAGCGGTTGAATGTCTCACAAACCTCGTTGCCATTGGTTAAGGGTCCAGATTCAGTTAGAAGTTTAGGGGGAGTGCACTGTGACTTGATTTTATTATTAGACAATGTACTTATTAAGTTCCACATCTTTTTAGGGTCTGCAGTATGTTTCATAAATGCCTCATAGTAGTACTTCTTCTTAGTGTTCCTAATTGTTTCAGCTGTAATATTTCTTTCAATTTTAAAACTTTCCATTAGATCTTCATTACTTGGCTCTTGCTTCAATCGATGCCAGATTTCATTTCGTCTCGTTATTTTTTCTGTTACTTCTCTACATATCCAATCTTGGCGCGGAGGGTTTAAGATTTTAGTTTTGACCGTTGTGCTACTATGAATGCCACGCTTTAGATATTTCTCAAAGTTTTCGTAGCTGTTGTCAATTGGCGCGTATTCTGTGAGTGCGATACTTTCGTGCAGTTTTTCATAGTCTATCGCTTCGTATTTCACACGCTTCTTTGGTGGTCTCTTATATTTTTTTATACTTAGATAAATTTGCTTGTGGTCAGACATAGGCGAGTCAATAATGACCATATGAAAGCTTTTGTCCTTAAGGTTGGTGCATACATGATCAAGGATGGTCTTTGTGGAAGCAGTCTCACGCGTGCTATAGTCTTCATGGATATTATTAAGGAAACCGTATCCAGACTCTTTCATAGCATCTCGGTAGTATTTAGTCTTTGGATTTTTAGTCAGGAGGTCGATGTTAAAATCGCCGAAAACAATAGATCGGGGTTTCTTAATTAGCTGCGATGAATATACTTCAAGAAAGTCTCTTGTGTTCTTGTTTCCTGGATTGTAGACAGCTCCTATGTTTAATGCGTGTTTCTCAAGGTATATCCATAGGTAGTTGATGCCTCCGGCGTACACTTCATCGATTTTGCTGTGATTAAGAGTATTGTGTACATAAATGGAGACACCACCACCCCTTGAATCTGTTCTGACATTAAAATAGTGGGTATAATTGGGTAGTTGGAAATGATCGGCGTCTTCACTTGATTTGAACCATGTCTCAGTTAATATTATGATATGAGTAGTGTGTTTGATCGATGCTATTATGCATCGCAGTTCGTCGAATTTTCCTTGTCTTTTTATGCTTCTTACGTTTGCGTAGAAGAAAGTTAGGGTCGATTTAAAAGATGGCAGGTCTTGGTAAGTATGACAGAGCTGGTAAGTAATTGTCTCATCTGAGTTAGTTAGGATGTTTGGTGGATTTAGCGGTATTAGTTTTTTGGCTGAGTCTGAACGATCTTTGGGGTTCCTTTGACGTATTTAATAATTAGATTCTCCTCACCGTTTTCCTTACGACGGGTTAGTTCTTGACTGAGCTCTTTCATTATGGCCTTTTGGGTGGGGGTCTGGTCCGAGTACACTTTAATGTTTTCCGGCAGTTTATTTTTGTTTCGCAGTATTGTCTTCGCGTCTTCGGATGATCCAAAACAAATCTTCAGTGGGCGTTTTTTCTCTGTGGTGTATTTTCCAAGCCGAATTGTTTTTATAATCTTGACATGTTCGGTTGATACATTTTGTAGAATGCTTTGGGCCGAACTTATGTCCTCAGCCTGGCGTGCGGCGTTATCAGGTATTGTTGGTTCGGGTAGACCAGCGATTATTATGTTTTTGCTTCTATTCGTCCGTTCTTGTAGTTCATTAATAACTTTTTCATTAGCGAAATCATAATTTTGAAGTGTATTTGATTTTGGTGGTATAGATTTGAGGTCACTAATTTGAGTTTCCAGGTTAGATATCTTCAGTTCTGCAGAGAGGTTATTTTTCTTCAGTTCCGAAATTTCAGCTTTCATGTTGTTATGTTCAGCTAACATCTTTGCAGTTGAGTTTTATATATCATTGACCTGGTCTTTCATTGAAGAGATATCGTCGCGCACTGGCTTCAAGTTTGTCTCCAATGATGCGATCATTTCATCTCGAAGTTTATTTATGGCAGTTAATATGTCACAGCATTCTCTTTGTTTTCTCTTCCGATATGTGACGCGATTATCTGTTTCATCTCCACTAGTTTTTGAAAAATCTGATTGTGAACCACTTTCACCTACTGTTATATTCGTGGCTTGTGGCGAGTGGCGAACATTCATAATGAGTTGGCTGCTTTTAAGTACGCGTGGGAAGAGGTTAAAAAATGCAACTATCTCTTTTACCCGAGGTGGAGCGGGGGGCGCGCGCGCCGCTTTGACGCGGTTCTACTCGTTGATGTGTGATGATAGATGGTCGTAACTTAATCACTTTTTGACACCACTTTCGTTCTTGTACTGCAAGCTTTATGACTTATTATTGGGAATAGGGTTTTTGATTTTTTTGCGAGTTAATCAGAAACACGTCCGTACTATCTGAGAGCCGAAGGATCTCAAGTTGTTATTAGTAAAAACTTGTTTATTTATTTTACTTCGATGGTCCTAGTGTATCATTTGTGACTTCAAGTGACAGCTATGTGAACAGAACCCAGCATTGCATAAGCATATAGGTGAAGGAAACATCGTGAGGAAACCGGCATGTATTAGAACCAAAAGTTCGAAGACTTTGTGACATCTAACAACCCGCACTGGGCCCGCGTGTTGGATTACAGCCGACGCCCTCTCACAGAGTGGAGGCTTTAGCCCCAGCAATGGGAACATTGTAGGTTGGTTATGATGACGATATAAAACGTAATATAAAAAACAGAAGGTAGGTATTTACCTAAGAAACTAATAAAACCTTTAAAGTAAATCCGTTTATAATTGAATCAGATTTGACCTATTTAACACAGAGTTCTGCTCTTTCAGGGACTCTCACTTTTCCGGCGTTGTGGTCCCCTAGTCTATTGTTCCCGTGCCTCTTCATTAATCTCACAAACAACTGACACACTTTCTGCATTCAATTCGATAAATAAAATTGCCGCATTGTCATTCTTCCGCCGTTATCTATCGATATGTTTCCAAACCCTGCTCTTTCGCGAGAGTAGGTAAACAAAGAATTAATTTAAGACTAGATAAATTTTATGACTTAAGTTCAAGTCATCTTCTGAAAAGACGAAAAACAAAATTGAATCCCGTTGTATGTACCTATAAGTAAGTTAAACCTCAGTAATAAATCCAAACGTCTGACATTCACGTTAACCTGTCATCGAAATATCGGATCACGGTATGTGCTTCGGAACTGACAAACAACAACACCAGCCTAGCTGTAACAGCCTACCTCTGGCCACACGGAGCTTGACCTTTGTAGGCAAAGCAATTGATGAAACAAAATCTATCTTTTTTAGACTACACTAGAAAAAAAAATATTCAAAAGAAAGCCCAGAAAAAAAATTACATGCATGGCAACAAACGTCAAAATATGATTTAGTGCAACAAACAGATTATATCAAACAAACGTTTCGGACCGGTGCGGCTCATTCTTTTACCTTTATTTCATTATTATGACTCCCATTTCACGCCCGCTCGGTTTTTATGACGACCTGTGGCTCTAAATACATAATATATTAGTGATTTAGGATCTCCTAAATGTTTAACGTGTATAGCTAGAAAATAGCCATATCATTTGTCATATAATTGATAAAAAAGAATCCTGATTTCCTTCCTTGTAAAAAATCGTGGTTGGGACCAAATTATGACATTGTTTTGAGGTTCGCACGAGAGAAAATGTAAATTACAGTGCATTAATACAATAAACTATGAATTGGTACATAAAATTTAAATAACTGAATGAACCACAGCACCATCGGATTACTTTAATAATAACGACAGACTGTACGAGCAATATTTTTGTGTTTATCTCATTTTTATGAGTTTAAGTAGGAAGCATGAGGTGGCGCGAGAGATAGGGATTTAATTGAAGGCGAGGCGTTGGTGTGAGAAGGGTGGATACCCGCAACCGCCCGCCGGGGTGCAAGCACGCCGCGGGGATAGCAAAATAATAAAAAAATGAAGCTTGCAGACCGATCTCCCGCGAGCTCGGATGCTGTGAAAGTGGCACGCCGTGGATAAATGAAGCTTTTTTGTTTGTAGAATACGCCTAAGCTTGGCGTCGCTCTACTTTCGCATTGTCACTCGAATTCTATGGATGTTAGTTTATTCATAGCCTTCTTCGCGGGCGTCATTAAGTTTATTTTACCAGTATGCCTTCTTTTCTACTAAAATTATCGCAGTGCTCAAACAAGTCTGCTATAACTCCCCCTTTAGAATGACCCAGTGTTAACAACAATTCATAAAAATTGTAACGAAATAAAAGGGATTTTCTATCATATTTATTTACGAGGATCTCGCTGAATGGGGATCGAGGAGAATTAAGTCAACAACGAACTTAACAATAGAGTGTGCTAGTTCATTTGGCGAGGGTTTTTAGTTGAATCGTGACCATATCTGTTACGCTAAAGGTTCAAAATCGATTGCTTGGGTTAAACGACGAGGGGCATTGCCCGTCACTTCTGCGATTTAAGTGACAGTTTTATTAATTTCCCACTACTCATCCCTATTTTTCACCCTACCCAATCTTCAATACCACTGCAAAGGCAGCATATGGTACCGGCAGAGTTTGCACCATCTAAAAGTTTTAAAAATGTAGTATGGAAATTGTTTCAAGTTATTTATATTTTCATATATTTTTACTTACATTCGCCTATGTTAAGAGTTAAGTACAGAGTAATAAAAATGCCTAGATATTAACACGACGACAACTGTATCTTGTCACTTTGACATTAAATATTTAAGTAAACAAGCGACACACGTTAAGAATTAACTTAAATAGAATTTATATAGATACTGCATCGCAATAAAGATAGTACAATTCAAATAATGGCGCATGGTCCACCAACAAATGCGTACGTAGCTGTGTCTGAGATAAGCTGCAGCTTAACGCTGGCACAGCAGTCGATGGCTTATCTCGATTTCAATTATTATGCTGGCTCTTTCATTGGTTCGGTGTGGCGATCACGGCCGGGAGGGCGCGTGATAGGGATTGGGGCGGTCTCGATTCACGTTATCTGAAATCTCGCCCAAATCGGACTTTGCCATTATACGCTTGATTATGTTCTAAAAATTTAGCACTGGTATCTTTGCAATGGCGACACAATATAAGCAATACATATTTTAAGTTTGCATTTGAATTTAGTAACCTAACAATATAGTAATATTTCATTATCTGTGTTAGGTATGGAATGGACCTAAATGGCGCAAGAAGAAAAAATGCAACCAGAGAGACCACGAGCACCTTAAAAGCATGGCTGAACGAGCACAAGAAGAATCCCTACCCAACGAAGGGCGAGAAGATAATGTTGGCGATCATCACAAAGATGACGCTGACACAGGTGTCGACGTGGTTCGCGAACGCGCGCCGCCGTCTCAAGAAGGAGAACAAGATGACGTGGGAGCCGAGAAACAGGGTCGATGATGATGACAATAATAATGATGATGATGACCACAAAAGTAACGATGGAAAAGACGGATTAGGTACGTATCACGATTAGACAATATTAACAGCATAACTATGCTGCCATTTTCAAGTAGCCCTATTTCTAACAAAAACACGAGACTGCATTTTAAATAAAATACTTAGGAACCATAACATTTTAAAGAATTTCAAGGATGTAGGTGTAGAGTTTCTCTTAGCTAAAATTAGTTTCTCTTTTAGATGGAAAAGACTCGGGAACGGGCTCTAGCGAAGACGGAGATAGACCACAGCAAAGATTGGATATGCTTGGGCAAAGAACTGAATCAGAGTGGTCTGAATCTCGCGCTGACAGCGGTCCTGAATCACCTGAGCCTTATGAAAGGCCTATTCACCCAGCCTATCAGCATTTACCTTCCCGTGCTCCACCAGGCAGCACACCAGCGTCGGCTAAGCCAAGAATATGGTCATTAGCGGACATGGCAAGCAAGGATGGCGATGCGCCGACACCGCCTTCGTCAGCATCTGCGTTTTACCAGTCGGCAGCTGCGGCAGCGGCAGCTCGCCTTGCCCATCCCTACAGCCGACCGGAGCTGTACCGAGGCTTATATCCCCCAACTCACCCTGCGGACGTGGCTCTCCTCGAGTACTCTCGCTCGCTGGCGCTCGCTGCGCCCGCGCCCGCACCTCCAGCTCCTTCGCCGTCCTCATCGTCCACATCGTCGCTGGCCGAGCCACCTCCTCCACCACGGGCCTGACCACAAGCCCCCCGCCCGCCGCTGGCGCATCGACAATAATTTCGATCTCCTCCGATGAGTGCCGCGAGGGTGAACTCGGCCTGTAAATAGCGATAGACTAATATAAATATGTATACATACGTATAAATACGTGATAATAATTATTATGCACCGGTAGAGAAGCTTAGATTTGTGATAGTGGACACATGCGAGCGGTGCGCCACCTGCCACCGCCCGCGCCGTGAGGTTGACAACTCGCAAACGACGTCGACGCTGCGCCCGCGCCGACCGACCGACAATACTAGGTGCTATACAAGTTGGACCTTGCGACATGTTGCTGTAGTTAATATTGGAGGTGGTTAAACGAAGTGATTTCATTCAAAAATAGGTATTAATATGTGTTAAGTTTCTTATACATAGATAAACAACACTGTTTTAGATTATTATTTGTATGTAGTGTAAATTATTATTTCAAATATTCTACTTATATTTAGTGCCTAATTACGTCCAGTGTTTTCTATTGTTTGATAGTTTCTTAAAATATCTAACATTCGAATTTTAATATTTATTGATACGAGGTCAGTAGTATAACGAGTCGTTAATATAAGTTTTTTTTTATCTACAATATATCAATAATTTATACCAGATTTGGTGAGGATTTCGGAAAATCTGTATAGTTTTTTTCTAGTCAGAAGACTATGATTGTCTGTGTTAAACATAATTGAAATTACAAACCTATGTCTAATTATTCAACTTAAGTTACTAATAATTTCCCATTAAGTAGGGCTGGCATAAGCACGGATAGTTCACACATTTTTTGCTCAAACACCAATGGTTGAATGTTGGATTATTTTAATATTTACCAGACAAGAAAACGTAATTCTTAACAAAGATATTGAACAAGGACTGGTGCTACAGTCCCCAGAAACTGAAAACCTATTAAATTGTTCTAAGTAAGTAGGTATAGTCAAAAACTTTTAAACCATGTGGGACCAACGAAACGTAATATGCGGAAGAGAGTTCGCTTCCTGCGAAATTAAAATAATTAGAGTCCAAATAAAAGTTACTCGCTGCTGTAGTACATAATTGTTGGAAATTTATTGTCACAATTAAAATATCTAGCAATGCTGTTAACTTTTGTTTGCGTACGGCAGAATGTTATTAAAGTTAAACAAACCGTGTTTGTGTAACTTACGCATAATTAGGTACCTAATTTCCATTTAATTTAGTGCCAACTTTTCCTATTATTACTTAAAACTATCTTAATTAATTTGATTTTTACTTATAATTATGCATTTATTTTCTTGCTTTTAATTGTATTATTAGAACGACGAGTCAAAGGTCAAATAGTGGTTTTTAGAACACAATAATGATGAATTACTATTCTACCTATGGCTAGCAGACGAAGAAAAATATCCGTAATTTTTGGACTCTTATTTTCGTTCATCTTCTGTCACTACAATGCAAAGCTATTGCGATGGTTTTGCTGCAAATCGAATTGTCACTGGTATTATTTAGTAATTGACATTATATTTGTTACTAAAAAATCACTTCTGCAACGAATGTGCAGTGTTGTAAATTAAAATATTAATAAATAAAAAGAAACAAAGATCTGATATAAATTTTTAATATAAATACAAAATTATATTGTAAATGTGATGATGTCGTAGCCCCTTCCTGATGCAAGATTCAATATCCAGAACGTTTCGTAATTGCCAGCCCTACTCGAAACGGAAATTTGTCTCATCTGTGTAGCATTTACACATCATTCGTCTTCGTAGCAATTTGTCATAACTAAATAAAAATGGCCTTGTATGATTGTAAACGTTAAACGAATGTAAATTCACATCGTCGATTTATTTCTAAACATTGTATGATATTTTTTTTTTCAATATTGTAGAGACTGAAAGTCCAAAATTGAGTCTATAGTTTTGTACATACGTCACTGTTGTAAGTATATATTGTAATAATAACGTGAGTATTTAAGAGAGGTAAATGCAATAATTTTTCTGTATTAGAAGTCCTTTTGATGTAAATATAAACACGGATGGAAGACGTGAATCTTCAATGTAGTTATATAAACAACGAAAATATGTATATTCAACTATATACGATATACAAATATCTTAACGACAATGTATATTTTTCAAGTACTACATATATTTCTGAATTCACGTTTACTGTAAATTATTGTAGTGTCAGTGTCATTCAGAAAGCTGTAGAATCAGAATGTAATGTTATATAAATGGGTTTAGTTGAAAACAAAATAACTGTTGATAAAATTATTACATGTTGTTTCATTTTGTTAGCTTCAAACGTCTTTTAACCGTTTTCCCAGAAAGGTGTGTGAATAGATGCAATAAAATTTAATACAGAAATATTTGTTTGTTGTTTCAATAATTTCATCCCCATACCATCATTTTTAAATATGCACCAACTAAATCAATAGGGCAGAGATTCCCAAACTTATTTTTTCTGCCATTCTCATCTCTTTCTGTAAATTTATTTTCGATCTGTACCTACTTGTTCTTTATAACTGCAACTGCAGAAAAACCTGTTTCGCAAAAGTGTGATGTCGCGAATGGTAAAACGACCCTCAATGCTGCAGTGCTGATGGCATGATATTCTTGAAATATCGAGCTCCAAAATTCAAACAGTTTATCATTGTTGTACTGGAGCTTGAGGCTGGAGTCACAGGACAATTCTATGAATTGTTCTTCTTCTTTTGTCGAAAGTGTTGAAGGTGAGGTCGACTGGAAAGGGTTTCTAATCCAGTCATATTGCTCCAGATTTTCATACATTGTGTTGACACAAAAAGCCAATCTAATCTATGTAGATCGCCTCACTTCGCCCGTGAAATAGTGCCGCGACGCACAGATAGGGAAGCCCTGCAATAGGGGGTTTATTTATTCAAGTTGCTTAAAGTTAAGATACGTTGTAACGTCAATTTTTTTTATAAGCAACGTTTATGAATGAATGCCTAAACTTTTCACTAAGTAGACTAAGAAACTTTTTCGACAAATTTAAAATATAGAGCTCGTGACGTCACCAAAGATAAGACACTAACTGCTACAAATTTATCTTATAATAGTAGGTTAGTATCTATTAAGTACGATAAAACCAATTTGGTCAAGATGGATCTGACGAGCTTATTGCGATATCGCCGAGAGCCGCTTCAACCGGTCTCCAGGTAAAACCAACATTTACTTTAACGTTCGATTGTTCTTTGAGCTGACCTACTGACATTTAAATTCTCACACATACAATGTTAGTATGAATGTAGAAAAATGTTACCGCCCCATAATATTCTTATTATTCAGATTGGTTTGTAAAACATTGGGCATATTCACGGAGGTCATTCAGTACTTACACGATTCAGCTGTCTAGTTTTTACAAAATACTAGCTGCTGCCCGTGACTTCGTTCGCGTGAAATTTCGGCCCACAACCCACACCCGGCACCGCATGCCCCTGGAACTACTACGTTTTTGCTTAGCGTTCTTTCTTACTTAATTATTCTTTTTGCTCGGGTCCTAAGAGTCGTAGCATGATGCTAAATAGCCTATAACTGTCCTCAAGGATTGGGCCATCAAATGCAAAAAGATTTTTAAAATCCCACTGGTAGTTCCAGAGATTAGCTCGTTCAAACAAACAAATAAATTATCTAGCTTTATTATTAATTATATACAGGATGTGGCGTAAGTAGTGGTCCACCGTTAGGAATTCGATATACCAGATAATTTACTATAATATACTACAATTTTTACCATTTTAGTAGTAATTTTTTTATACAAAAATCCCTCTTGAATTTGCATGATTATGTGAAAAATTATGGTTAAAACAGAGAAGAACTAACTTTTTCTTCAAAAGCTCTAAATTTACATAAAAACCATAATTTTACACGACAGCTCTAGTATTTCAGCAGTAAATAGCGGAAATCAAAATGAAAATATAATGGTTTTTGTTGAAACTACAACCAAATTTGTAACAAAAGGTAGAAATTTCATAAATAAAAAACAAAAAAATATATTTTTGGAACCATTGGATAAAAATGGTTAAAATTGTAATACCTATGTTATAGTAAATTGTCTGGTATATCAAATCTTTAACGGTGGACCACTACTTACGCCACATCCTGTACATAGATAGATATTAGATATAGATATTACCACAATAGAATAGAATACTCTGTATTATGTACACCATATAAATTACAGACATAAATATAGAAACTGTACAAAGGGTGACACAATGGGCGGTCTTATCGCTAAAAGCGATCTTTTAAAGACAACCTTTGGATGGATTTAAAAAAAATAAAAGATTTATTATTTTTTTATTTTTTTTTTATTTCAATAATTTGTCCAGTATAATCCGTCACATGTAGAATTCGCATTCACGGTCTTTAGCCCAGTTTGTAGAACGGATCATAGCTCCCAGTCTAGTAAAGCGCTTATCTTCCCAGCTCTTTGCACCTGCCCGTGCAAGCGCTGTAATAAATTGCTAATATGTAAACTAATCTTCTTCGTCGTATTGATGATTCCCTTTTATTAACTTTATACATATAAGCTTCGACCAGAATTTGGCGACTTCGACAGCGTTAGCGTTGGCCTCACAAAGGTCGTCCATAGTGCAGGTTTTTTTGCACAAGAGGTGAGGTATCGTTTGTGATGTGGCTCCGCAGTCGCACTGTGGCCCATTGAGTAACCCCACCGTACTAAGTTGTACACCTAGCTTCTTAGTTGGTGAAGAGATTTACTGGAGGGAGGGCCATGGTAGTTGCCGTGGACAGCTGGGAGCTTTTCTGCAGGTTCGATACACTCAGCTGGAGTATTTCGAGCCTGCAGAAAAACTCCCGTGCCGCATAAGAACTGCT
The DNA here is from genome assembly GCA_963855955.1 of Luperina nickerlii. Classification (NCBI taxonomy): domain Eukaryota; kingdom Metazoa; phylum Arthropoda; class Insecta; order Lepidoptera; family Noctuidae; genus Luperina; species Luperina nickerlii. The sequence continues at coordinate 11,070,918 of OY979662.1, forward strand.
GTCATTTAGTAGGATGTTCGAGGAAACTGTTACAACACTTCAGTCGGCTCCTCGGCTTAGTTACGTCGTAGAGTGAATGACATTTGTTTTTCTACTGCCTTAGCTGCAGAAGCACAGGAAATTTCTTTTCGAACCTCTGGAGGGGCTATTCCTGCAAGTGGGTAAAGCGGAGTCAGTGGTGTTACTTCAAGTCGCTCTGTAACTATTCGGCATGTTTAATTTTATTTTAAGGTTTTCAAAGGGGTTTCTATTTCATTTTCATTTTCATTCGTTACTTGTGAGCAACCAGTCAGGATGTACGTACCCCACCTTATTTTCTTTATAGTTTGGATGATATTTATGATTATGTGAGGAATAACGTGTACAACATAATAGAGAACAATAAAATTACATGTTCTTTAAAACTGAGAAGGTAAATACTTGTAACAAAGTATCGCAAGTCGCTGTTGATATTCTAGTCTATGATATCTCATTACGATGACTACCCTTGACCAGTAGTAAATCTACCCAAAGTGTAACGATTTATCAATCAACGATTACCAGGACACTCGTATGTATAGTAACAGTAGATATAGCTCATCGCGCCATCCGCCCAATTAGACATCAAAGCATTTCAGCGGTAAACACTTTATTATGAAAGTGCACAAATTTTCATGAACGTAATTGGGCCGAAGTCTAACAAAATACGCATAAATCATCGATGTAGAGTGCTTTGATGTGACCGTGTCCGGAGTGACGTCACACCGCCGTCTGATATGTCGTACATTCATTATTTGCTCACGTATACTAGATGAAAGGCGACCACAATATAAATAAACAAATCGTGGAACAGTCTATGGCGACGTTGAAAGAACTTCATGACGGAATTATAATGGAATTCATGAGAAATACATGCACTCGAATTGTGTTAATAACTTTCAATTGTGACTTTGTGTTAACGATTCACTTATCATAAATTGTAATTCGTGTTATCAAGTGTTTATAACAAGGCGTGAAAAGTTAGTGAAATAAAAATCTCTCAAGTGCGCTGTAAACACTGCGCCAATTGATAAAATAACAAATATGTATTGGTTACAAAATACAAATGCAAGTAACTGTATCCAGAAAAAAATCACCGCAATATATTTTATTTACATGTTAAAGTTCCAAGTTCTGAGTCCAGTCCGACCCCACGACAGAGGTACCCCTTTGACCTTGAGTTGGCCTAGCGTAAAGGCTTCTGTAGACAGGCGCGACGCAACGGTGTGACGCGATTCTGGTAGAACAATTTCCATAAAGTTTTCATAGAATTAGTTCTACTAGAGTCGCGTCGCAACTGTCTGTATGGAGTTTGAATAGAATACGAGGCAAGCTTATACTAATTTTGTCAGCACTGATGCGCAGTCGACTGTGTCTAAGTATCACAAGAATGATACTTATAAAGAAATATTTAGAACTAGTAGTACCATCAGGTTTAACACCAATAAAGCGTACACTAGGTACTTGAAATGTCTTCCATTATCCTTAGGTAGGTACAAGAAAACAATCGAAATACTTACACGGAACATTTGATTAGCCGTGCTGTCAGTGAAATCTACCTATGTCAAGTTGCGTGCAATTGAATGAAGATATATCTACTATTCAATAAAGGGCCAGAAGATGACTGCGCTGGGGTACCGAATGCAGAATTTGTGTTGCATGCCACTAGGTAAATAACCGATAAATTGTATGTATGGCGTGAACTGAATAAGTTGGTTATTAATAATCATCATCTGTCAAGCCTTTTCCCAACTATGCATGTTGGGTTCGGCTTCCAGTCTAACCGGATGCAGCTGAATACCAGTATTTTACATAAAGCGACTGACTATCTGACCACCACAACCCAATTACTGGGTAATACGATACCCCTTGATAAGACTGGTTGTCAGACTTTCTGGCTTCTGACTATCCGTAACGACTTTCAAAGATCCACGAATGACAGCCGGTACCAACGGCTTAACGTGCTTTCTTTTCTAAGTTGATTATTAATAATAAATAAAATAAATACTTAAATAAATGCTGTGTCCCAGCAGTATTGCCTCAGCCTCAATGTACAGACGCCAGCACATCAAGCTACCCGAAACTGTCAAATTTTCCCAATCAACTTTGAACCTTATGCTTTATCGATAAAGTGGAAATTCTATTAAAGAAATCTGACAGATTGTGGTAGGTTGATGTGCTGGCGTCCGTACATACAACCCGTAAGAGTTATCTTGAGACCCGAGCGGCCTTCCCGACCCCCGCATTGTTACCGCTCTCGTCTCGGCGCTTAACGCCCGAGCGAAGTCTCTTGCGGGTTGGAGCATCGCATCATCTTTCCCGGCTACCCCTTTCTTGTCCTAAGTCCTTTGAGCGTCGTGGATAATCCGTGAAGCGATTAATAAATCCATTTAAAAAGGTCTAAAATTTCTGCAGGACAAGGAATTACCTAATCAGCAGATGGCATAAAGAATCGATTTTTCTAAATAGCAGTCATTCTGTTATTTGACATCACGTTGGCGGCCTGCAGAAAGCGGCTTAGCTAAAAATCGTCATAACAGTTGATCAAAATTTTCATGGAAGGAAAAGGATGGTGTGTTTTTCTTGATGAAATATTTCTCTTAACAACGAAATTCTCAATTTAACATGTTTAACTTTTGTATTTTTACTATTGTATAAGTAGCGAGCTTTGATTCGCTTTGAGTTTGATATCTTATCAGTCATAAATCATAAAATTAGCAAAGATAAAAACTTCTAATAAGGAATGGGTTTATTGTCCTACTTTTTAGGGTTCCTTACCAACGGTGTCAAAAGGACTCTATTACTAAAATATGTACTAAGTCTTCTACTACTACAAAAGACGTGCTGCAAATACCCCCTATTGAATGTTCACTGGGAAGTTACCTGTAGGCCAATTCTCATAATTAAGGCTCCTGCAAACAGGCGCGACGCGCGATGCGAATCGCGCGCGACACAAAGGCACCGCTCGTTGCGCGACACAAAGGCGCCGCTCGTTGCGCGACTTGCGGTGCCTTTGTGTCGCGTGTCGCCTCGCGCCTGTGTGTACGAGCCTTTAAAAACGTTGAAAATCTAGTCACAATCTCATCTCAGCGACAATCAATGTCAAAAACTTGTCTTAAATGTATAGAAATTCTCTAATTTCCCTACATCTTTTTTTAATCTGTCAAAAATATGTATTTTAGAGACTGAGATCGGACTGGAAACGTTCTTAAAATTACGAGAATTACCCCTCTTTGGTCACGAAGCTCTCAGTGCCGAAGTTCTACGACATGCAGAACTTTAATTGCCAAGGGTAGGTACAGACGCCAGCACATCAACCTACCACAATCTGTCAGATTTTCCCAATCAACTTTGAACCTTATGCTTTAGCGATAAAGTTGAAAATCTATTAAAGAAATCTGACAGATTGTGGTAGGTTGATGTGCTGGCGTCCGTACTAAACTTATGTTGTAATCTTTGTCTTTGCTTAACTCACTGGTAACTGCAGGAGACAATGATGAAGATTGTCTTCAGGTAACACTTACATCTACATTACCTATCTCTTGAAACTCCAATGATGAGCGTAAGAAATAATTTTCAATATAACTTATTACAAATTTCACGTGCATCATATAAAGAAATAGATATCAGGTTTACTAGGTACTTCATTTAATGGAGAAAACTATCAGAACCGGGCTTTAGCCGTCCAACAGAGGTCATAACCTCTGCTGGACGACAGAGGTCTCTCGGCTTCTTTCCCCCGCCCGCACTCAAATAAGGTCAAATGTATTACGTCATACTAGAGTTGAATTGAACGAAAAGCTACGCTGCGCTGTACCAACGCAGCGTCTATGCAGTGCCTAGGCATGGTCTACGCCAAGCAACAACACTAACTTCAAGCACTCTCTTAGTGTCAATGCATCCAAGATAAATTAAATCTTGTTAACGCACAAAATACAATAAAAAAAGCGTTTAAGCGATCACAAAATAAGTCCCATTAAAAAAATTGATAATCATCATCTTCATTCACTGAAAAGCCGTTCCCGTAAAAATAAAAATATCGACCATCATCTTCATTGTCATTTCCTAAACTTAGAAATAGATGCGCTAATATACTACTTGATCGTCTTCTAGTGATCCCCAAATAATTCTCATTTTTACTTCCTCAAAATCACTGATCGTCTTTTTGCGTTACTGCGGCACCGCTCGCTTCGCTCGATCGGCTCGCGCGTCTTCACTGTTCTAACGGGGTGCCCTATGATTGTCTTTTGTGATGTGCCCTAGCCTAGCATCTGCGACTAACTTGTTTGTATGTAATGCAACTTAGATAAAGGGCTGGTTGCTTAAAGAAGCAGCAAGAAATCTGGATGAAATCTATTAGCATTACACAATCGGAAGAGCAATAAAAACGTAAACGCTGCTTTCGACTACGATCAGAACATCAGCTGTCTCCAACGAATTTATATTGACCGGTTGACCCTGTATAGGGTGCGACGGCCTTCTGACAGACCAGACTCAAGTATGCAAAAAGCGGACGTAGGTATGCTCCTGTGAGCTAGTGGCCTCTAAAAAAATGACGAATCTGCAAGAAATCTTTGCGTAAATGAGCAGTCGTTTCTGGTTGACGAAATATCTTCAAATAAAAACATCAGCTAGGTAGGTATCAGACGATGCACCATGCGTTCGACAGTACTGAAACAGAGAATACTCAAAAGTCGACATTACGGGATGAATTACGGGAATGGACGTAGAGGCAATAATAAATCTCATAAATATAATTGCCTAGTGTAAAAATATTTTATTGTTTCTTCTGTTTGCAAAGTCTTATATCTTATAAAATTGGCTCAGAAGTTCCCAACGCCAATCAACATCTTTATGGAGTGACTCATAAGTCATAATGCATAGTGAATTAAGTAGATATTTAAGTTCCTAATTCAGTTACAAACTCTCACGCAGCAATCACGCATCATTGTCACCTCAAGATGCTCGCTTTGTTAAACCTTTACCAGACTATATCGCCGTCATTCGGACCGTATAATAAAGCTATCGAAACGATTCAATAAGTTAAAAGCAAATTCTAACGTCGCATCGCACTAAGTGACTTGAGGATTTCATTCAAACTCGTGAGAGCGATATATGCTGACCGACAAGAACGTAAGGAAAAAAGACTTATTTTTACAAAGGCGCTCAGAGCAACGTGTTGTGTAAATAGTCCAACATGTTTCTATAACAAAGAAATCTTAATAGCCGATGACGGGCAAAAGTCAACATAACAATCTACGGGTTGATTGCTCATAATTTTATGTGCACACTTGGACGTAGGTGCTCGGTAATAAAGCCCACTTCCTCGTGATTTAACTTTAACGTTTACCAAGGCTCTCGAAAATTTGTAAGTTATGTTTCTGTTTATAGGATTAGCATAAAACATGGTTATCTATTGCATACCTGGTTACTAAAGCGTTGTTCGAACGTCGCGATACAGTCTCATTGTACAAGGCTTATATCAAAGCAATAAGGACTTTAATAACATGTGTTTACAGCTGTTTTTCAGCATATAGCTCAAGGGGAATCCTTGAGGCAGGAATTCCGATTTCGTAGCGGCGACTGCTATGCCATCTAAAATATTGGACATCTCCATCTTGGTTGGTGTTTTGCTCTTTCTGTGGTCACAAACAATGAGTCGGGATCGTCAAGGGAATGTATGCATACTTTAAAATACGTTAAAACCTTTCTCCCACGTGGATATGTACAATTTCATGCAAGTCGAGTGAGGTTGAATAACACGGCATATTTGTACAAAATGTTGTGCGCCTTAATTATTTATTTCCATGACTACCAATAAACATCTGGTTTCGAGTATCTTCCCGCGTTTATCAAGAATTTATTAATAAAAAGAACAACAAATGGATTGTCTTCTTGTATGAGGCATGACCGATTTGGATCCTATTAATTTCTTTAAACCGTCTAAGCGTGAGTTTTAATCCTTAGATTTTAAGCTTATTATCAATATGGACTCCATCCTTCCAATGATGTTAATACAATAGATAAATAAATTAGGGACAAACCTTCATATTAACATTCAGTATACAACCGTATTTTGCTTATATCTGAATCGTGATCTGTTAAGGTTGGCAAAACAAGATTCGACTTAATAAAATATGCATAATTTAATTTGCTTTTAGTTATCTGAAGTTTTGATGTTAATAAACAGTATAATTACATTTAAATGTTCACATTACTTACTTTAGTTTCCTGTGACTTTTGTCGAAGTAGGTACCTATATTTTTTGTGTTGAAGGCTAACACTACCTACCAATTCAACTAAAAGGCATTGATCTGAAAAAAAAAGAACTTATAGGTAGTTATATATTTAATAAAAATTATGTAGGTATTAGCGATTTATTATTAATACTGTCTCCAACCCTAAAGGTGAACTAAGCTCCCACCCAATTCTACGGGGCATCTGAATGATGGCTTGTATTATTTTTTGTAAGCATGCCATGTCATCGGAACGATTGTGGTCGGTTCCCTATGATTTATCGATGTCCATATTACAAATACGACACAACATTATGCGATTCTTTATTTCTTCTTTAAGCATATTAGTATTCCGCCAACAATCCTGTCCAGCGTTGGTTTTGTCATACCGACTAAATGTTATTTTGTTGGAATTTCAAATAAACAATTGTTGGCTTTTTTTTAATAGGTTTTATTTGCAATATAAATTAATGCGGGACTTCAATCAGCGCTGACCAAGTCGGTTGGCATATTTAGAGCGCTCATGAATTAAAACGTCTGGATTATGTTTTCTTCCATTTCAAATACAACTTAATTTGTACGCAATAATTAAAACAATTAGAAGTTTGTCCGCATGGTACCAGTGCCTTTTGAATGTTTATTGATGTATTTTTTGCAGCACGATGATGCGGTGAAACAGCAGATCTGAAACCGGAGCGGTGTAAATATTAAAGACAATCGATCGGTAGGTGGAGTTGGGGAATCCTCAGAAGTGCTCATGATAAATCTGTTTCAGCACGCATGGCAATTAATTGACTGGTGGCACTCCATCGCATTGCTACGGAGTCTTTATGTGGTCAAGCGGTAATTTGCAGCAGCCCCACGATTGTGACCAACTGTTACTTTACTGTTATACTATTTCAGTGATATAATAATTTATGGTACATATAGGTATATCAATTACTGACGCCTTCGCATATGCAATAACAACACGAAGTTTCTTAATAACCCGAAGTTTTACAGCTAAGTCGTAGTTACAAGTTAAAACAATGTTATACTCAGCTCATTCAAAACTTCACAAAACCACCCACTGTGAAACAGGTCTCCATCTCAAGATTATCACACTAACTATTATCTTATTATCTTATTCTTATTATAAATGAATTGAAATTATTATAATTATCTAAGCAGTTACCTAATTATACACAAACGAATGTGTTTAAAGATTCACCAGGCAGCCATACTTAGTAAAAGAATAGTTGTTTTCTTAATGAGCTAATCAAATGCAGGCAGTAAAGAGGTTTATGTCTTACTTTATAGTTTGCTTGAATTAACTAAGCACTGTAACACATTATTAAAATTTTTACTTCGTTAGTTACATTATGTGCGCCACGAATTTCACGCGTAAAGATATGTAAATATATGTATACCATGGTAAACATATACAACAAATAAGTTCTCGTAATTATGCTAAATCTTTAAACGGGTCCGCGTACAATCAGGGCGTGAAGTTCACATTTTCATTTAGCTGCGCACTTTGCGTTATTTGAAAGTGACCCTAAATCCCGCGTCCTCTGCACAGATAATTCTTAATTTGCATATTAACGAGAAACTTTGCATCGGCAATACCGAAAAATTCCGGAGGTCGAGTGTGAACGGACAGGTGGTGCGGCGGACTAATGCCGGAATATTTCTCAAATCCTCCACCACTGTCGTCGGTGCCGACGGTATGTTGTTGCTCTTGATAGCTTTCTCGTTTCAGCGAGATTAATTTTAAAGGATTCTCCAGTACTTTAGCCCGCGATTTAAATTTTTGATAGCAGTTGCCTCGACTACCTACTAGAAATGAGTGCCAACGCACCTAGTTATTGAACATATTCAGTCCACTTTGACCATTAAGGGCAAAACTTATCTTTATTGTGACAGAACTTTATATCTAAAGGTATAAAGAAAGAAAGGATATCACTACTTGCTCTGTTGATCGCTTATGTGAGGTAACATGTGCAGAAGTTGAAGGCCATACTTTCTTATGTGTTTATAGACCACCAGCCTCAAATTTGTCATAATTTTTATTATAATGGAAGAAATACTGAGTAAACTTTTTAAAAATAGTAGTGGTAGTAGTGGTTTTGTTTGTGGTGACCTAAATATTGATATATTAGTTAATTCACCAAAAAATGTAAGCTAATCTCATTGTTTAAATCATTTAATTTAAAATGTATATTATTTATTAAGACCTCTAACTAAAACTAAATTAAAAATCTTTAATATTAATGTTCTTAGCAATCTTTTAACAGCTAGTTTTGATTCACAAGACCCCAACATAAACTATGGTACATTATTTTCTACAGTATGCCAAGAATCCAATATAGCATGTCCTGTAAAAAAAGTTACTATCAATACCAAACCAAAATTTAGTGATTGGGCCACTGCTGTTATTAAAAAAAGCAGAGACATTTTATATAATCTGTATCACAAAAATCATTAACTTCTGATCAAGCCCTTCATAGTTATATAAGAAATTTATATATAATAAATTATACCATTACGGAATTCGTGGACAAGCTGCTGATCTTGTTCTTGCCTATCTGTCAAAGTGGCAGCAAAAAGTAAACGTTAACGGGGTGACGTCATCGGGGTCTCTAGTTAAGATGGACGAACCTCAAGGTTCAATTCTTGGCCCTTTCCTATTTCTAGTTTATATTAATGACCTTCCTTACATGATGGCTAACTTGTCGGATGTCATTTTATTCGCTGACGACACTTCCCTTATTTTTAAAATAGATAGAAAATATACGGATGTCTTACATGTCAACGATAGTCTGGCTGTTCTTTCGAAATGATTTGCAGCTAATAATTAGTCTTTTACTTAATGCGAACAAAACTAAATGTCTTAAGTTCTCATTAACAAATGTACCTCAAGTGGGTTTGAATTAAAAACCTGATGGCAAAAAACTAGATGCTGTTACGGAAACTGTATTTCCAGGAATTACTTTAGATTCAAAATTACAATGGGGCCACACATTAGAGCTCTTTCAGGTAGAATGAGTTCAGCTGCATATGCAGTAAGAAAAATAAGGCAGTTGTCAGATATAGCCACAGCTAGGTTAGTATACTTTGCTTATTTCCGCTGTATTATGTCTTATGGTGTTCTGCTGTGGGGATCGGCAGCTGACGTAGATTCAACTTTCATTTTACAAAAGAGGGTAATCCGCGCAATCTATAAAATGGGTCCTCGCGAGTCTCTTAGAAACAAATTCAAAGAAATTGATATACTAAGACTGCCTTCTCTTTATATTTTAGAGAGTATTTTGTATGTTCGCAAAAACTTAGGACTTTTCAAAATAAAATGCGACTTCCATAATATGAATACACGTAGTAAAAATGAAATTGTGATACCTAAATTTAGATTAACTAAAACTAGCAAGTCATTTCTTGTAAACAGCATCCGTTTTTATAACAAGTTGCCAAAGCCGGTTACAGAACTTAGCGATGTAAAGTTCAAAACCCTCATCAAACATGTCCTTATCAAAAACGCATATTATAAGATTAAAGACTACGTTGAAGACAAGGTAATTTGGCAATAATTCCTTCTGCAAATATGGCTTCCCTGGCGCCTCATTAACGGCATAACTATGTAAATGTCTATTAACTGCTCTCAAATTAGGATATTTATTTTTTATTTATTTTTTACATACTACTTTGACATAATCTTTTTATTATTTGACATTATATACAGACAATTCTAATTTTTCACTTCTTTAGTAGTGGTTGTAATTACTTGTAATGGTTTTTATATTTTATTTTATATTTATCCTTTTGATAGATTCTTATATTGTAAATGTGAGGACTGTGTAGACCTTGTAGACTTTAGATCTATAGACCATTTTTTATTTTATCAAGTACCAGGTACTTATTGACAGGCTTACGCTGTCCTCCCATACCTACTGTAATTTGAAAACATTGTAATAGTCAATTATATTTTTAAAAAGAGTAACCGTGGAGTTCCTTGCCGGTTCTTCTCCATAGAAAACGACCAATTGGAACCGTGCACCTAGCTTCTGACGTTTCATAACTGCCCATTAAGGTTTATGTGAAATAAAATATTTTGATTTTGATAAAGTTCTGAGAGATAAGTTAAACTGGCCCCAACTAAACTAATTATAATGTTATTTTTTTACAACTAGTTTAAAATTATTTTTGTAATGTGAGAGTTGCCCTTAAGTATTTAAAATTATATGATGAGCGGTGAGTGCTTAGAGCGTGTGGATGGTAATTATATGAACAAACAGGGAAACCAAATGATAACTACCACACGATATTAGAAACGGCTCATTAGGTCTTTAAGCTGAAATGACAGCTCTATAAATAGTAGACAGGCGTCTTCGTAGAGTATATTATTATTTTATTTATTTTTGAATTGTCGGGGCTAAAAGAGAGGAGAGTATTTGTAGTGGAAAGGTGGTGCGATGACAAAACATCTGTTCCGTGTGTGGGAGCCTCCGGCGGCTATTCCGACTAAATCGTTTACCGCGTCCACGACACCCCGTAAACGAGCTTAATGCGATCGTCGATGACAAATATAATCTTTGCTCTAAAGCGAGTTGACTTGACACTGTTGTTATTCCGAGAAACGGAAAGATTTATTTTTACTCAAAGAGCTAAATATTCAGGTGAAAGATATCTGTGAGGGCGTTGTTTGGACGACTCGTTAAATCTGTCGACGGAGTCGCGTCTTCTGTGTAATCGCGCCGATGATACCGAAAAATCTGCCCGGATTTCATTGCTTTGATATTCAGTCTCAAAGAAGGAATAACATTTTATTAATATCCCTTCTAGCGAGCGCCCGGATTGTTGTTGTTGTTCACACCGACAGACGCTGCTATAGCTGATCATGATGCGTAATTATCAGCTTCAGAGCATTAAGGCTCCTACAAACAGGCGCGACACGACACGCGACACAAAGGCACCGCAAGTCGCGCAACGAGCGGCGCCTTTGTGTCGCGCGCGATTATATCGCGTGTCGCGCCTGTTTGTAGGAGCCTTTATTCTTAAGAGCAGTGTAGGTATAGCTTGCTCCAGTTGGACTCAGATAATACCACGGCCCCCTAACGTGAAGCTTGCTGTATTTCATATACCTTAACAGCTGCTGTAAAGAAATTAATATGACGACATTCACTCATTTAGTTGTACACATAAAAGAATCTCTATTTTTTTTTATTATAACGATCTTGCTTACATTACTTCCTTATTATCACGTTTTAGACATTATATTTAATATACAGCGCTAATTATGAACGAGTTCTTTATTACACAAAGCGAAGGCCCATTCAAAAAATATCTTAGATGAGGTTAATCGCCATTGTTATTCTTTTAGGTTCATTTAGGGTTCTGCAAGTTAGGTAGATATGTTTTATAAAATAAAGAAATAAGTATTAGGTAGGCACCTCGGTACCTACCGGATGCAGAGATTGATGTTTTTCCTTAGTTTGATTCGAACAGCTCATTTTAGCATGCCGATTGATTCCACGATCTATAGGAAAAATGTTAAAGGCTCCTACAAACAGGTGCGACACGCGATATAATCGCGCGCGACACAAAGGCAATCCTTGGTTCATTTTACTGTATTTAGGTGGGTTCCACCTACTTATGTATTAGCTTATTAACATAACTGTCCGAAACAAAAAACTTCAATCCAACTTATTTTATACAATTATTTAACACTATCAGTGCCCCGCGATTTTGCCAGCATAAGTTTCGATCCCGTGGGAATATCGGGTTAGAAAGTATCCTATGTATTAATCCAGGGTGTCAGCTACCTCCATACCAAATTTTATCAAAATTGGTCTAGCCGTTTGTGCGTGAAGAAATAACAAACACACTCACAAATTTTCAACTTCATAATATTAGTGTGATATGATAGGGAACCCTCTCGACAATGAATTACCTATTACTTGACCATTGCTCACTAATTTAATTAGCATAAGTTGTTAGGCTGGTTAAACGAATTTAGACGTGTAATTTTTTTGTCTCAGTAAATGACGTGTGAACTGCGTCTAGTTAATTTTTATTTGCTATACAAAAACGTGTCCCTGGGTCACTACCAATTTTCACTCCGGTAGTTAGATTTAAATGTCATTGTCCTCGCACCCCCGAAACAGTTAACTATGTTTCAAGTGCAATTTTAACAGAACTTAGACTTGATTTGCAAAGAACAGATTATGCAAAATTTTAAGATTGTTATCTTTTTATGAAATAGCTTTTACTTACGAGATCTGCTACGATGTATGTAAGTAGGTCCGGGTTACTCAACACAATGTTACCACCGAGTGCAAATAATATTATCGTCAATGAAAATTAAAACAGTTTGCAATTTTTAACATCTTGGAAGTATTTGCCAGCTGTTTTAGACAGTGCCGAAAACAAAGCCAAGCGCACCAAATAAAAAAATCCTATAGAGCATGATTGAAGAGAACATGCCAACTCACAATATTAATGTATTTAATTAGGAGTAGCTGTATCAAACGCTTCTGACGACAAGCTTAATGTATTCAATTCCGCCATAGCCTAAACAATACGAGCTTTAATAAAATGCGTATTAAAACATATCTTGGAACGAAACAAAGGTCGTTCACACCGGTTTTGGTTCCTACAAAACGTGGTGTGGGACCGTGACCGTTGGCGTTCCCTCAACCATTTTTAAATTTTTCGTGTACATACAAACAAAAGTATTCGGGCGATAATCACAACATTTTTCGAGCATCCGTATTAATTAATACGACTTTTAATCGTTAAAGCGTTTTTAAATATTCAATTAGCTTTCGCTCTTTGGCATTTCAATGAGTGAACACGTTCTTCATAGTCCATCCAAGTCATAGTTTCTCAACCACTGCGGCAACATTAACCGCCTAACGGCTTGTCGCCGTAAAAAATGTCTCCGTAAGTAGGTAGTTAAGAATCCGCTGTACCATTTATTTACAAGAGTGAATCCGTCTTAGAAAAACTAGCATTCAAAATTATTAATGGTTTGTTTGAATGGTGCGTCACGCGGCTCATTGTTGGCGCGCACTCCGTCCGGATGCGCTCGCTGACACTAATTATTCCCATAGTGCTTGAATGATAGATTGCCCTGGACAAATCACTTCTAGCCTCACTCCCAAACAGTAATAAAAAAGTCGTGTGATTAGTTTTTTAAGTCGGGGCCCACCGATTGTCAAAGAACGTGGGCTGACTTGTACCGTTTGTCTAAAAAGGTAATATGTTACTGTAAAAAGTCGAAATGTCCGCGATGCTATCTTACGTAGACTTCTGTCAGATTGGTAAGTTTAATCCCGTTCAAAATTATTCACGTCAAACAGAACTACTTAAAATGTTGATATTTTGAATTCCGTGACCAATCTCTTGTTTATTGACCTTTCCCTACAATAGTAAATCTTGAGTACCTATCCGTATGACGATGTTTCTACTTACTAATACATTTTCATACAGTAAATAGAGCACAGGGTGCACTGTTTAGCGGTAACAGCTGAACGTCTAATTAAGAATTTGCTATCTCGAATGGCGACTAATTATGTTCCCCGCATGTGTAAACATCTGATTATGTCTGAATAAGGAGTCGATCTTTTTGTCGTGTTTTAAAATTTGCGGCGTGTTTTAAAATTAGCAGTGACCTCTAACTTTTAAGTAGATATTTAAAAATAAACTGTAGTGAATGGGAGCAATCGATTGATGGATTAGACTATTCTTACACATGGATCTGCATAGTCTCGGTAAAAACTTTGTCGATTCTTGTCAAATATAGATAGTGGCAAGCAAATCACACACATGTTCTCAATGTTAATGTCATTTGTACAAACAAGAGAAGAATTTAATTTATTTACTAATTTTGTTTGTGTCATTCTAATAGACCTATATTAGAAACATAACATCATCCGAGGGTATTTTTACGTTAACAAACTGGCCAAACATATAACAGGCAATAATTGCAGAAATAAAGAACTCGACTGTCCTCTCTGAGTACAGTTTTGTATAATATTCTGGTTGTGTTAACAGGTTCCCGCGTTAAATATGAAAGGAGAAAAATGGTTTTAATCACCAAAACATATATTTTTATACCATGGTAAAAATCTATTTATTTACGTCAATTTTTCTTTTTAACCAGGTATTGGCCCCTTAAAGAGATTCGCAGAAACTTGGCTGCTCGGTTTGGGTCATTGGGTGTCAAAACTGCATGTTTGAGAAATTATCTTAATCCAAGAAGCTACATAGGTATACCTAGTTCCTAAGCCTGTTCATGTTACCTATATTGATTTCGGAACGATACCTTAAAGTTGACCTATCAACCTCAAACAAAGTAACTGAGATAACATAACAAATCGCTTCGGTAACTGCGATACTAACTGAAACGATAGCGTCGATCGAGGCGGGGGCCGTACCGCGCCCAATGAAATATTATCTCCTGTGTGACTTACGAGTACTGGCCTCTCAACCAAGCATAATGACATTTTAGTATTACAACATTTTATCTACACGAGACGAAAAGTTCCAAGATAAGTTAAACGCCAACTGGTATATTGTTTCAGAAAGTTGACAGCCGATGTAATTTGTTAATGTCAAGCGGCGTTTGCGGCGGCCGGCGACATAGCGACGTATCTGCGCCCGCGGCCCGACCGATCTGACGTAACCTAAAAATACACGGCGACACCACTTCGCCCCAGCTCCTTGCCTATCTGTCGTACTGATTTAAATAATGAGATTTATCATTTCTGTGTGCACAAACTCATAAAATTATTATCTGGCATCGTTCTATTAGTTACATTATTTAGTAAGGCTACCGAATAAAGTAGTGATATTAATTCACCTGTTCGTTTAAAATGCGTTCTCTGTTATACCATTAAACTTACTAAAAATCTGAATGACGCATTATTAATAGATGTTTATGATAAACGTCAAGTTGCGCCCACCTACAAAGCTTATCCTTAATCTTATGCTAGATTTAATAAATGATGAACACTATGATTGATTTTCATGTTTATGTAATGCGAATATTTAAAAGGAAAAATATCACTGCTATTATTAATATTTTTTTCTCTCTTACGGGGCTATAAACCTCACGATAAAAGAAGAAACTCGGGGAACAAACATTTTCCCATACCTAGTGAAATTCACCGTCAAGAAGTGAAAGAAAGTACCAGAAGTTAAGGAGCTGACCTTTGAAATAGTAAGCTAAGAAGACCTGAATTATATGGATATGGATTTCCGAGGTATAAAAATTACTCGGTAACCGTATTGGGCCGTGCAAAAATGCCCTATACATTTAAAACAAAATCATGCTTTAGACAGGTTTTTCCCTCGGGATTTAGTTCCGAATCCCTGGGAAGTTGGGAACGGATTCAATAAAACGAATTAACATAATCCATCGAGTTAAATTCCTAATTCAAATATTTTTTCAAGACGTGCATGTAACATGCAAAAAGCCCACAATGTAAAAAAGTTTCAAATATTCTTGATTTTATTGATTTTATTTTTAGTGCCTATAATATAATATAATATCCCGACGCAGTACCTTATACAAATTATATTTATTATTTTTAGCCTTTTAATTTTTTTTTTTGACCGTCTATTTTTTTTAATGCTCTAAATGCTATTTGTTTTATTAGCATTAAACTTAAAGATTTATAGAAGTTATAATCTGTAATAATACATTTTAAGTACAATAGTTTTAAAATGACCGAGTTGGGTTGCTTCCGAGTCTATAAGGTGCTTATATGAACAGCGAAAGTGGGTGTCAAATATCGCCTACCTCATTGGGAAATATATACTTGACATTATCATAATGTTTGTCTCAAAATCTTCGATTAATTATTTTTTAAAGTGACAGTTCAGAGAAAAATTACATTAAATGATGAATTTTGGGAAAGGACATTGTGCAAAAATGTATAGGGCTCGGTCCAAATGACCACAATTCATCATGTCACTGGATACTTTATTAAATATAAGAAATTACTTTTACTAACTTTTTTTCAATAATTAAAGCTTACACGGCTTGTTTGATTTTAACAAATGTTTCACCATTAGATTGGTCTTGACCCCACGATTGACATATGTAGATAGGAGCTTGAATTTTGGACAGTAGTTGTAGATCAAAACAAAACTGAAGACTAAAAAAGTATTTTGCGAAATTCAACCTTTAAGAGGGTGATAAGAGGGGAATTCGTTTATACAAAAAATCTTTTTCCATGGGTTTATAAACTTGAAACTTAGCACGTATACGTACCTACGTAAGTTAATAAAAAAGTTTGATTTTATTCGTTTTACAAGACTATCCTCAATGTGGTTTGGGTGTATGGAAAAATTTTAACGCGCGATCCAATTAATTTGAATTTGTATTTTTGGTTATATTAAAAATAAACCCCTAACTAATAAAGATCATAATGTCAAAGTTTTCAAAACTGTCTTTAAAAAGGCTGAGTTAAATTAGTTTGGAAAATTCTAAAAATCAAAGGACAATTATGCCATTTTGCCAATTATGCCAATTCACTGCAAATCTAGTACTCTAACCTCAGTTGGTCCAGAAGTGTCATTGATGCTCATATTGGTCGTAGCGTGATGTTATATAGCCTGATGTTATATAGCCGTAGCGTGATGTTATCTTCCTCGATAAATAGAATATCCAACACATAGTTTTTCAATTCGAACCAGTAGTTCCTGATATTAGCGCGTTCAACTAAACACACAAATTATTCAACTTTATAATATTAGTATAGATTATTATATGTATAGATTAATACCTTACTAATGACCACCACCACCACCTTACCTCCATTTATTCCTATCGGAGCGGGTACCAGCTTCCATACATTTCGTGGCATCATCCTTTACGTATACTATGCTATTTACATGGCAATCATCCTATAACACAGAAAAAAGGCTTGAAAGCCAGGCTAACTAGAATTCTGTGTTCTAAAGCCATCTAATTAGCCAGCTCGGAAAACTCATATAAATTAGACTACCGGATTTAATACTATTAGACTTTTTTTTAATTTAACTGGATTAGCTAAGATTGTTTGTGCAGTGCAACACTAGAAGTGTGTGCGAAGCATTGGCGTTGACGCCGCGTTTAATCAGCGTGCTGACGTGCGAATGCTGAGAGGTTCGCAGAAATTTTTTTACAAAACTGAATTACTACCGGAAAAAATAGCAGACTGGTTTCTGATTCTGTCTCAAAACAAACGAAAGAGACCTGAAAGGTTAAGTTTTCTGTAAACCGGCTGAAATAACGTTTTGTTTCAATTATATTTATTAATGTTTTCGTCAGCCTCAATAAGAAGGATATGCATCTTGGCTTCATTGTACGGTCGACAAAGTTTAATACATATTTTATACTTAATTTAACAATCTATACTTAATAGGTATTACAAAGAGGTAAAAGTTGTTTGTTTGCATGTAGGGGGTAATCTCCGGAACTAACAAATGGGTTTGAAAAAAAAATAGCATTTGATAGCCCAATTCTTGGGGGGTAATAGGCTATATAACATCACGCTAGGGCCCTAAGGAGCCGTGCAAAAAGAAAAAGTCCGAACGAACGCTAAGTGAAAACGAAGTACTAGCGCGGGTAAGCGATGCAATGCGAAAGGATGGGTGGGGGAACAACAAATTTCGCGCAGACGAAGCTGCAAACAGAAGCTAATATACACACACACATACACACACACGCACACACACGCATATATACATTGATAGAATACGAGTATTATGGAAGAATGATTGCAGGCAATAAAATTAATCCTTCTCCGAGTATACATCTTATTGAGACTGTACAATTAAAAAACAAACAGAGAAGTCTTGTCCTCGCTTACTGGAATAACACCCAAAGCGAAAGCACTAATATCAACTCAGTATTGCCCGTCTGATAGGTACTGTCATAGCGCGTTAACTTTGCGGTTATTTGCAAGTCATAATGGCGCAAGCCAACCGATCGACCGCAACCACTGAAACAAATGTAAAACGCATTTCTCCTCGCACTGCGATACCGTTGCCCACGACGGCGACACCTGCGACCATCTTTTACTAAATAATTATCTTTAATTCACAGACAGACAACGCACAGCCTATGCCGCTGGGTCTAGAAGCTTGAAACTGTGCACAAGAGATATATAAGGCGAACACTAAGGAAGCGTTTTTTGAAAATTCTTCCGCTAAAAGATTTAATTTCATTTAGAAAGTCATTTCTTCCGATGGTGAAATATCGAGCACACAGGTTGTCTACTTTTTTTTTATTTGTCTGGTACTGTCATCACGGTTACATACAGCAAAAGCGAGCCGGACACGCGCACCGAGGGTCCTGTACGTACCTTCATGTTTTTAAATTTTCTTCGGCGAGGTCTATATTCGTCAAAGAATTTTAACACTGCACGCTGCGGTGTAGAATATTGCAGTTTTAGGTCAGCACCATCTCTTGACCGATAGTGGAACTACTGTAACTTTTGATGATGATTTCTGAAAAAGTGTGCTATTTAGAGACTTCGTTTTATTTCTCCTGTAATCTTTACATAAACTTCTATCACATAGAATAATTTCAGATTTTTCTCTTTGCAAACTTCGGAGATAAGGGAGGAGAACGGTATTTTTTTTACATTTTCATTAATAATCGAAAACTATGCGGTCTAAAAAAAAGAAAAACTGTTTGACAATGTGCAAACTGCGCTCTTTCATATGATACCCGATATGCTCTAGTAGCCCCACTTCGAATTTTTCAGACCCTCTTTTAGTCCCTGTTGCAAAAAATATACATACATATATTTTGATTTCTTTGTTATTTGCAAAATAGTTGGGCAAACGTCATCTAAAACTATTCCAAATTTCATAGCATTAGTAATTCTTGAGATATCCAGCTGTGACAGACAGACAGACAGACTGAGTCTCACCTTAAGGGTTCCGTTTTACGATTTTGGTACGGAACTCTAAAAATCTTAACTTCATTCACTCATTCAATTACTGACCAAAAACGAACAGCTTATATCTCTGAGTCTAGATGCATTAAATGCCCAAGAGTTTCTTATATAACGCAAATGAAAAAAATAAAAGACGATAGTTTGTATGTAAGTTCGTAGTTTTTGCCGATGAAAAATCGCATCAAACTCACGGCTTGTAAATTTATAACTGCCAAATAGATAATAACAAAAGACACACGCAGTGTTTATATCATAGCAGCAACAAGGTTCATATCGTGATTTATTCGTAAAAAGATTATCCTGATCATCCACCAAGCCCTAATTCCCGAGGGGCCCGTCCCTGATAACTCTGTATCGCGGGTGCTCTCGTTTTCAAATAAGTAAATTAACGTGGAATTGAATTAAGTTTCGTCCCGAGTTGAGATTATGGCGATTTAGTGAGATTATCTGAATGTGTTAAACGTCGCCGTTGGGTTGTAATGGAAGGGCGTGGGTCAGGCCCATTGTTTAATTATAGATAGTGCTCCGGTATAAAAGCCACGAAGCGTGGTCAGATTTTACTACTCATATTTATGTTTATACGTAAGAAGGTACCGTTTTTATGACTCTATTGTGGACGGTAGTTTAACTTTATAATGCGTAATAATATCACGTCATTTGGTAGTCTTTAATTGCTATTTAGCTTGTAATTTAGATTTTTACTTCTAACTTAGTTTTTTTTAGTACTTAGAGTAGGTACCACATGTCATGGCTGCATAATATAGGTACTTACACTGTATTCTTATTTTCGGGTCGATGGCATAGGTAAAAAGATTTTAGCTATGTTAGATGAGTGGGCCCAGTAGGTTGGTATACGATTTATTATGTTATTTGTATGATTGAACCGTACTTCAGAGGGATATATTTAATTAATCACATTAATCAAGAGAAGTTTGAGTAGTTCTTTTTTTCAACTAGGTACGTAATAATTTGCAGCTGTGTTGCCAGCTGGTCAGTTTAAATGCAGATTTTATTTACTTTTACTGCTTTTTTAAGGACGGAGGAAGATTTCAAATGAAAACACTTAATTTATATACTTATTATAAGTGACGATTACTTTTTTAATTGTGAGGCAGTTGTATAATGGTCCCGATTTTTGAAAGCACGTGAAAATTAAATAATTACGTACTCGAGATAAAAGAAAACAATTAAACTTTGTCTTTATACACAAAATCTAACTCATTGACTGGCTGGTTTTCGAAGCGAAGCGTAAGTTTAGGAAGACTTTTTTTTCCTTTTAACGGGGACCAAGCCTTGGCGTGTTCGAGCTTCGGTAGCTATCGTAAAGCCGCGTAGAGATCGACGCCGATAATTGAAAAAACGTTACGACTGCTGAATCTTAACACCGATTTAAAACTGCGATGGATAAATTAAAAGAATCCAACCCCGGACGATTGTTTTTCTTTCCGATTCTTTGCCTCCGATTTAGCCGATAAGCGTGTTCTGAGCGAACTTTATGTTCCGATTGTACTTATGTACACTGTGTGTAGGTGGCGCTGTGTCGTGTGCTTTTACCAGTTCTTTTTAATTTTAATTAAAAACAAAATGTATTACAATTAAAGGACATTAGTCGTGGTAGTTTCTTTGGGGCGGGCGCTTTACGATTCTTAAGACTGTTTTGAGTATTTTATTCTTAAGACTCGTTAGTTACATTGATTTAAACTCGTTTCCACCTGTTGACTACTATAGGCCGACCACTTAACTGAGACGTTGCTTGAGGTAGCTGCGCGGTGCGGGAGGGGTGATAGTTGTCACAAGTTGACGAATCACTGAGCTCTCGCATCACGTCACCACACCCCTCCCGCACCGCGCTGCTAATTCAGGCAACGTCTCAGTTAAGCGGTCGGCCTATAGATTATTATTACGCACAGTAAACTACACGTATGAGCACTGCACGTTAAACTCCAAACTGCAACGCACACTTATAAGCATCGTAACGGCAAAGCGTCGGCTCGGGATCTGCTAGTAAACAGCAGTTGGGACGTTACCGCGCTTGTGGTGGTGTGTCGGCGAGCTTCATCATCTGCCTAGCCTTTTCCCAACTATGTTGCGGTCGGCTTCCAGTCTAACCGGATGCAGCTGAATACCAGTATTTTCCATGGAGCGACTGCCTATCTGACCGCCACAACCCAGTTACTGGGAATGCGATACCCCTTGGTAAGACTGGTTGTCAGACTTTCGGGTTTCTGACTACCCGTAACTACTGTCAAAGATCTACGAATGACAGCCGGGACCATGCTTTCCGAGACCCCTCGTCTCGGTATTTAAAGATGGTCACCCATCCACTGACCAACCGAGGCAAGCGTAGCTTAACCTGATCGATCAACCTGTACGGCTGTTAATAGTCGAATAAAGCATTAACCAATAATAATATCTTTGGTGAGGCTGCTATCAACCAAACTATGGACCGGTAAGCCCGGCGACGCATAGCCGCAAGCACGGCGTCATCCCGCCGCAGCCGCCGTCCACCCGGCAATGCTGAGCTGATTCGGTCACGTGCTTACGTTGAGTTGACTCCTGGTTGACGATGAGACGTTAAATGTGCGTGATGACCTGGAGATATAGAAACTTATAGAATATCCTTAAATCGTAGTGAGTAGGTAAAACCCGTACCTACATATTGAAAATATATTGTTGTGTTTCAATTAATTGAATCTGAGTGCTTGTTTGTTCATTTTCGTGTCTGATTATTGTTTGATCAACCGGAAAAGCCATCGGAGCCGATTTTATAATGCATGATTCAATGCTTTCGAATTAATTTAATATGAATACGCAAACACTTTGTTACTAAAACAAAAAATGTAAAAAATAAATTTTCTATTTCTCAATTAGGTACTCAGCTCATGCTATTGAAGCTTCTGCGTTGAATTCAAACAATTATTCCTTACAAGTTCTAACACCCCGAGTAGTTAAAATAGGTATATAAGCGTGTTATAAAAGGCGTGGAGGAAGTACGGTCGGAACAATAATTCACAAAAATTGTGAGCAGTTAATGTGCTCCCGGGCCTGAGGGCGACATAATCATCCGCAAAACTAAATTTAATGCTAATAGCACTTTTTAAAATAAAATCTCGACAGGGTTGGGCGCTTAGTGGCATTATTTAAAGTGATTTTAATTATGTTGAAAGCAGATGACACTGCGTTCCCTCCTCTTCATTGTCCGTTGGCGACCATTGTCGCTTACCGAAATCACTTCCAATGGGTGCGTATTGGCGTTTTAGGGTGTTGTTGATACGTTCACTTAGCTTCCAATATTACCTACGGCTAGACGCAATGCCAATTCCGGTTGATAACGCTGTTGCAGCATATTTTGGTTAGGTATTTTGTTTGAAGCTATTTTAACTGGATTTACCCTGATAGGTTACGTGGGTTCCATTTATCCTTCAAGGCATACAAAGCAACGATTGAAGGTGATCAAAGACTCAAATTCACATGATGGATCTTCCATTATTAGGTACAACGTTATTGCCCTCTTGCTGTAGACGAGTCATAAGTGTATTTGATGAACAAATCACTCATGGCGAGCTGGCGACCCAATATCACAAGCGGCCGTGTATGTATCTAATAGTCACGTAACGTTACACCGCGTAGTCGCTAGACTAGCGCCCCACCAGTGCGTGCCTCTAAATCCGACGAAGCCAATAAATCACACGAAGGCAAACATTACGAGGGCTTTCTATGTATACTGTTACGCATACTGCCCCGCGTTTGTGTACCACGAGCCCGTGTTTGTGCTCGGCTAGTCGTTACAAAACCAGAGTGATTCACAAACATTCATAAAGCACCCGGCTCAGTAAATGCGCATCAATGTCAAATGGAACGATGACAATGCCACAACGGCAATTTGCTGCCGCTAAATAACTCGTTCTGTTTTAATTAAGCTTTAAATTTGTTCACATTTTAAGATCAACTAGCTAGAGTATCGGATTCATATAACTCATGCATATAATATACCTATTCGTAGTGTTGATTGAAGTTTTAATTGATATGTTTGTTGAAAGGCATGACCGGATTCAGTTTTATGAACGATCTTTTGTCTGTTATCAAAAATGCTAATTGATTTGATTTGTAAATCACGTCCATGATTGGAAATAAAGTAATTTTACTTTTATTTTCCCATGTATATAATATATGAGCCATACTTGAGCTGCGGGTGTGTGTGTTGGTACACACACACACACCCGCAGCTCAAGTATGGCTCGATTACATATTTTGTGGTTAAACCGTCAAGTGAGTAAACCAGAAGTAAACCAATTTTTGAGTTCCGTACCCAAAGGTTGCCAACAGAACCCTATTACTAGCCTCTGCTGTCCGTCCGTGTCTTCCAGCGGACAAAAGTATACAGTTGAAATTTTCACAGTGAGTATTTCTACTGCCGCTGTAACAACAATAATATGAATAAAATAAACTCAACAATTAAAGGGCTGCCTTACAAGAAATGTGTTTACAGTGTTTTTCGTAGATTTTATCTACTTTTTTGCCTTGAGGTATAGGACCTATTGTTTGTGAGTTCGACTCGCACTTGCCCGGTTTTTTTTTACATTCAGGAGCCTCAGTTCAGCTAAAAAGATCGACTTCTAAAAATCTAAATCTGAAGGTAATAATGTGGTCCACTTGTAGACCCCAAAATTCTATAAGGTTTTTCGAGCTTTTACGTGGGCGAAGGTGGGTATAATAGACTTACACGAGAGCTGTCTCGTGTCATGTTTGTCCTAACACAGTTAAATTCAGGCTTGAACAACGAGAAGACAACGAGAGATTGACTGGTAGAAAATGCCTATGGCATTAAGTCCGCCTCTGTACATTTATGTGCTTGATGTATTAAATCAATAAATAATAAGATACCGTTAAAGAGTGAAAATACAAGCTTACTTTGGTACTTTGGTTTAAATCGTTTATTTTATAAATATTTTCTTCTATTTTGTAAATGTGAAAACGATAAATTGTAGTCTTACACATGATTCGATTTGCTAACCATATTATTATATGTTGTAAAGTAAAAGTTAGTTACTTGAGAATAGACATATAAGTGTCCACCCAATATATCTATTAACAATGTGAATTGAACATATATAAAAAAATATATATTTTAAAAGAATAAGCGTGGGGTTTCTTGCCAGCTCTTCACCGTGGGAAACGACCAATTGGAACCGTCTCATCTGACGTTTCATAATTGCCCATGTAGGTTTAAGGCTCCTTCAAACAGGCGCGACACGACACGCGATACAAAAGCACCGCAAGTCGCGCAACGAGCGGTGCCTTTGTGTCGCGTGTCGTGTCGCGCCTGTTTGTAGGAGCCTTTATGTGAAATGAAATAATTTAAATTGACTTGATTCTAGGACAGCTTTATTTTAACTGCACGGTAAGTTCGCCATCAATTATTCAGTTATCAGGATAGAAAATAAACGATACAAGACGAAACATATTTTTCAAAGTTTGCAAAGTTAAACAAACTTTAATCATAGTGTTATGGGTCCAGCCAACACAGCGGCAGATTCTCATGAGGTTTTCTGCATCTTCAAAACTATTATACCGGGTGTAAAAAGACGCTTAATCAAGCCGAGAATCACCGTCATTGTGATTGTTTTTTTTTGTACTGGACCATAGGTAACTGGGAACCTTCTCGTTACGGAGATATTGAAAGTCAAAGTTCGTACTTTTTTCTTTCACTACACCAACAAGTTTTAACTTTTTATCGTTGCATGCACCCATAACCACAATGTTTTGCGTATTTCTGCTCAATATTACTTAGTTTGATGTATATAATGCGTATATAACGGCTATGTGGTGGGTTACAGGGTGTAAAAAGACCCATTTTTTTAGAATCAGCTTGTGTTTGTTTTTTCTGTTTTCAGCCCAAACGTGGATTGGAAGACAAAAATTGGGGTAAAATGCGTATCAGAAATAAAATACCAGTTACCAATAAATTGATCTAGGTAGGTCAGTATGCTCTATGCTCGCATTTACTAGTTTGCCTGCATTCACTATTTACAACTGTAAACTTCTTGTCGCAAAGGTCTATAATATAATATTCTAGATTAAAATGTTATAAATCAATTACAGGTAAATTTTATTGTAATGTATAGGTAGTTAACTATTTACACTAGGTACTACATTACATAACTAACTAACTACACAAAATATACAAAAAACAAAAGAACACTAGATTTAAATCAAAGTCAAATGATTTATTTCAAATAGGCACATTAAAGGCACTTTTTAACGTCAAAATATATATATATATATAACTATGTACATATATAGATATCTATTATATACCTACTATGATTATTGTTTTCTTCTTTTATTATTAAAAAGCTGATACTTACTACAAACATTGTATTTTATTTCCGTTGCAATAGAGTTTTGTAAGTAGGTATTCTGTCTTTAACCGACGCATTATAATGCATTACGACAAATAACACAACTAACTATTTCCTTGTTATTTTTATAGGAGGATCGGACAAAATGGTCCTCACGACCAATAACAACCAAACCAATAAACATATCCTATTATATAGGCATTTTAATATCGAGCAATAACTACTATGGCGGTTTATTTCAAATCGCTGTGTGAAAAAAGACGTACCTGGATGGTAGGTAACGGTATACTTGAACAGTTAATCACTACTAGTGGTCTTAGTTTGATTATTCGCAAATGTATGCATTTTGATGATAACAAAATAATAACCCTTCGAGGTGATCAGATGATCGACCTGGACGCTAGACAACGGAACTCTTGAAGCTACTAGTAAACCCATGAGTGGGCTCATTAGATGTGCCTCAACGAGTCCTGGGGGCCTAAAAAGGCCACTTTCGCAGAATCATAAAAGAATAACAATATGAAATATAATATGGCGAAGACAGTGCGTGTTTTTCTTTTAAAGAGATTGGGACTGGCTTTGGATTGAATTGATTGGTATTCTAGCACAGACAAAAAAAAATTACTGAAAAATCTTTTACCAATGGGATTTGATACGATTAACTTAACAGTTAACTGTCCATTATGATTCATAATGTTATCCTTTTATGATTCTGTTAAAGTGGCCTTTTTAGTAAAATGCCAATTTTGCAACCAATTTACAGTGAAAAAAACTAAGTAATGGATAGGTTTTCATGAATTTTACAGTAGTTAGAGAGCCGAAAGCACGACCCCGTATTATTGCAAGAACGAACTACTTTTGATGAAACGCACCTTTAAAAGCAAATCTTGATGCACTATTTCTCAAGAGCAAGATTAAAAAAAAAAAACGTTATACTGTCCAAACATATTGAACGCCTCGAAAACTTTGAGAGAATATCTATGTTTAATTATGGGATCATCCAAAACCTTGACAGCACTGATCCGCAAGCGTTGATGAATCACACGAATATAAACATGAGGTGGGATTTCGTTTGTCTTTTGCGCCACCGCAGGAAGTAACCCTCAGATACATCAAAAAAGTGTCTTATATTTGTTAAACAAACGTGATGGCTGAGTACCAACACTATCATCTTACTTTTATTGTTCAAAGTATGCACCTGCTTCAGTATACCTTTTAAAATCTTGTTGAACTAAGAGTTGTTAGACTTATAAGGCTAATGCGCATTTTAGAGGACCGGAACCTATGATAAACAAATTGGAGAAAATAAGGCAAGTAAAAACAACCAGAAGCACACATTCTTTAAACTCTTACCGTGAAAATGAATTTTAGCCTGCAGTGGCACTCTCTGCAGGCAAAAATTGCCATCAGAACTTTTGAGCTACCAATGCAATATGTTTGATAAAAAACAGCTATTAAAGTTGGAATCAGAAGAAGACCGTTTATACGAATTGCACCACTCGTATCGTATTTAAAAACAGCTCCATGCTCCTTACTTAGCCGTTGGTCTCGAAGTCACAAGCACGACTGCTGAGCGTTGGTCCTGGATTCGATTTCCAAATCGGCAGGGTTTTTTCATTAGAAATTTCTCAGTACCTAGTAGCCCGCCGTTTGAAACACCCCCATGCCTCGGAAAGTTTGTAAAAAGTCGTTGGCCCTGCGCCCGACCTCTCCCCGGTGGGATTGGATTGCCGTCCCATCGAACTATGAGAATAAAGAAACAAAGAGTTAATATTATTAGAGCACCTATGTTTGCGCACACACATGTGCACTATGTGTACTTGGCTAATCTTCATTGAGATTGGCCGCCATGATCTATATTCGCTCGGAAGGACATTATATAACTACATACACTTTGTTGGTCAGCCGATGATCTGGATAAAAAGCTTCCAGCTGTACAGACGACTCACAAAAGATGAAATAAAATAAGAAAATTAACTTTCGTATAAAAAATTTAAATGACTGCAAATACAATTACAAAGCAACGTATCTTTTTTCACAGAAAATCCCTTTGCGTCAGATTATTATTTTTCATCGAAATCTCTGCATTTAGTCCATAATAACCGGAGTGCAGGGGCTTAAATCGTTAGTTGCTCATTATTGCCGCGACAATGGGAGGCGGTGCGCAGTTAGGCATTAGAAAGGCCGAGCTTTCGCTAATGACATCCCGGCGCGCCTTACGTATGCCGACACGGCGCTTTACCGAATAACTCTTTGTTCGAGGAACGAGGCGTTTAATTTACCTTTTTAAATATTCCGCGTTCTGGGGATAGTTTGGTCGAGCATTTTTTGTGACAACGGCTGAATAAAAATATCAATACTGCACCTGAAGATAAACTAATAATACCGCTGGGAGTTTTTCTGAAAAAAATATCATGTTTATTTAGTAAAATAGTATCAAACGGCAATAATTTTATAAAAGGGGTGAATCAAATACAATCGACTATTCGTTCTTTCTTTAAAATTATATTACAATTGTAATGTTTAGATTTAAAGTAGAAAGAAATTGATGTACTTATTCGTTTAATTATCATAAATTTATAATATTTGTTTGAGAAGATTAAATTGAGTCTCACAATAAAATTGTTAACGGTGGCGAGTTACCTAACGTGAAGATGCTGCACAGATAACGCCAGAACAAAATGAATGTACCTAGGTACCTACTACGTATAAGTGTACGTATACCTTTATAATGTGATGACCTATAGATGTCATGTGTGATGTATAATGTACAACATATTTAAAAAAGAATCCCTACATGTTTTCAGTATAAATTTCAGGGATCCTGTCACAGGTATCGTAAGCTTTACCTACATGGAATGGCTGTGAAATATTGCCTTAGTCGCTGAATCCACATTGCTTCAATGAAAAAAAAAACATGCATTTACCTATGCATATTTTTTTAATAAGCGTGTCTAACTGCCGAGTACTACAAAACCGAAAACTACTAAAAATCTAACCATAACTTTTAAAATTAAGAATTAAATTAAGTCATGTGCCTAAATCGAATTCCACTATAACATAGATACTTTAACCGGTCAGTGGCCTCAAATGGAGACCTAAAATACAATATGTCCTTCCTATGTTACGCGATGGTACCTAACCTTCAATTTTATCACGGAGTCACTCTGCTTTTTTATGCACAGTTAAATAGGTGCATATATCTAGAATTCATAAGAACATAATAAAAAGCAAATTAGGTACATTAGAAACTCAGAAATCCTTGAGGTAGAGTACAACCAAAGGACTAATAATAATTGTATTACAGTACAGTGCGTACAATACTAGAAGCTACGAGAGTAACGGTTGAACGCGGTCCGCATAGCGCCATCTATCATTGTTACCGTGCACTACAAGTTCCAAGCGTTTATCCGTAGGCACCGGTGGGATGTGTTAAATGCAACGACCGACAAACCCGACTCGCGTCAATATTGACACAAAATCCCATAATTTCGACCGCCATGCACACAATAGATTTATAAGATAAACACAGAGTAAAATGTCAGTAAATAGGATTGACAACATTTTAATATATGGTCTTGTATTTGCTTTGGGTTGGTTTGGCTCTCTGTTATGCCTACATGCGTTAATGCTGTACCGTGAAATCATTGTTTTTTGTAGACGCTTTGGAGATTAAATATGAATAAAAGGACAAAGCGCCGTGAACATATTGTATTTTTTTTGTTCAGCGGAGTTGACTTAGTAAGCCAGCGGGATTTTGGCATTGCGACATTCCATGCCAGTTAAGTACTTTTAACGGGTGGGAATTTAAATAAAGGTTTCTTTAACCTATGCGCTACATACATACATAATTTCGCGCTATGAAGCGTTCCACAACCGCTTGGATTATCATGATCTTTAGGTAGATTCTGCGTACTTACCATTTATAGTCTAACTTCTAATAACACTTCATATATAATGTATTATGTAGACCTATAAGGAAAAGCTAGCAAAAGCTTCCTCTTCCTACTATTTTGTTCTGCCCGACAGGGTCCATAACGATCTCATTTTACTTATTTAAAATTACCACTAAGTACACGTTGAAGAATGCAATAAACGAGCGAGAATTGAGTACACAGTATGTTATTCACGTTTTTACTTTAGCTTTAGCTGTCCTTGAACCAAAAATTCGAAGTTATGTGACATCTACCAACCCGCACTGGGTCTGCGTGGTGGATTGCAGCCCACTCCCTCTCACTGAGAGGAGGCCTTTTTCCCAGCAGTGGGGACTGGGGACATTATATGCTGATTATGCTTTTACTATATTACTATATTATTTTAGCTATATTACGTTAGCTTTACATCTAACTTTAATATTTTAGAAACAAGCTAAGATTTGTACTAATGTTTAACAACCTAAATACTTACCAGTAAATACAATCTTCCACTAAAAAAATATGTACTTAGCGATAGAAAGGCTTCACCTACTTACCCTGTAGGTTACATATTATATATACCTATTCTTAAATCATCTATTAGACTGCCTCTGATAGAACAAAATTAGACATCAAGTAAAAATTATGTATATTTTCTTAACAAATACGAAAATATTGCTTAGGAATGGTATTCTGAACGATTTTTCAACATTTTCCAACATGAGCATTTCGCTCATAAATGATGTATTTTGAAAAGTTTTGTTGAAGTATAACTTATCTGAAAAAATACATCCTAATTGAGAAAACAATCTCTGAAATCATTCGAAATTTCATTACGTTGGCGTGGCGTGATTTAATTTTCTTGTGTAAATGTTTGCACAATAAAATTAAATCACGTCAAGTTTACAGTGGCAAGTGTAAAACATTAGCTACATTATTTACTTATTATTTAATTTTGAGTTTATTGCGTTCATTTCTTTAGAGATTTTATTTGATTTTAATATTTGTATGCCAATTTATGGCGAAATGGATCATTGCTTTGATATATATTAGGATCTGTTGAACTGGATTACCTACTGTACTAATCGTATTCTGGCAGTGAATGACTTAGAATTGAATTAGTTCAATCTCATCCAGTAAGCATTCGTGAAACCCAATTAAGCTATTGTGTCGATACTCTTGCGCCATCCCATCTTCCTGGATTAGCATCCTGTGCTGGCGCTGCTGCTGCGGCTGCGGAAAACCTCAAGCGGCGAAAATATGATAACCTTATTGGAAATTATATTTTCGAGCCGTTTGGGGTTGAAACTCTCGGGCCGTGGGGTCCGAGTGCTCATGGTCTTTTTAAAGAAATATCTAAGCGGCTGATTGACACTTCCCGTGACCCAAGGGCTGGCTTTTACCTTGGCCAGAGGCTAAGCATCGCGATACAACGTGGTAATGCCGCCAGTCTCTTGGGTACATTACCAGTCGACAGCGATGCGGATGAATTTTTCGACGCTATTTTTTAATTATCTGTATAGTTTTAGCTAAGTTAGAATTTAATTTTGTTATTGTTACAAGCTGCAACAAATCAGAATAAATAAAGTAGCTATTAGGTATATTTACGTATATATACCTAATAGCTAAGGTAGGTATATACCCAACAACACAAAATCACCATCAACAGAAACACAACAGTTTCATGGTCAAATTCCGAACCTTACGATTTTGCAGTTAGTTATAAAAAAAAAGTTAAACTTTATCCAAAATTACCTACTAAATATTTATAATTGATATGGGATCGGCTATTATTAGATGTATTTCGGGATTGTGGAAACCTACGCGTCTTTGACACATCCGGCGGGATTTGTAGCATTAATATCCCATAGAAGATTACCTGCTTTCAACTCGCGATTGTCAATAGTAATCTGTAAACATAAACTGTTAAAATCTGCTCTTTGACGTTAACCGAGTTTGCTCAGGTGTACCCCTTTGACAATAACCAGCTTGCTTATTATAAGCCTCTTGAATGTCATTTTTACTTACCTACATCGTTTTTGTGAAACGATGACAGTTTTGAAATAGATGCTAAAGAGATCGGTGGGTACCTGACCATACTTATATGGTGTAATTACCTAAATTATACCTTTGCATTCTGAAAGTTGGCAATGTCGCAAATTGATGTCGAATATTTCGGTGTTTCGATTAATTACACAAACTCTCCATGTACTATTTTACACCTATAACTGCTACAACATTTAATCTAATGTCATTATAGCAATTTATAATAAATTTTTAAGTGCAACTTATTTATCATAATTTCATTCAGTGACATTGATTAATTATTCGAAACAGTGAAATATTTGATAGCTGTTCGCGACGTTGACATCTTTTAGAATGCACAGCTAGAAGTAATGGTATTTTATAATAACAAGCCAGGTAGCCGATGGGATGTCCTATTGGCAAAAATTAGGAACTTCCATACAAATCCATCCCCTATATAATTAACCACATTAGGGGATGCTTTTAAAAAAATTTTAACTTTAAACCAATGGAAAAGTTTATTGAAATTATAAAATTTCATAAATATATTAGAACTATTATTAAAAGGATATGTCCTCCTTCCATGGATATTATTCGGGGTATTCTAATGATGTGCTTACTCGGCATCGCACCGCTTGCACAAAGCAGCTATGGCGCGGCCGCTTGCAGGCTCACACCACAGGAGCAGCCATCAAACGCATATTCCGTAGCTGATTAATGACGTCAATGAAACAGATAAAAGAACCAGTAACAATAATTCATGTCGCTATGTTTGCACACGTTCGATGTACAACAATGCACCACGTCGGCAAAGGGGTGATATTTAACTCAAAATCAATGCCAACTCCATTGTATGCACACCACGTCTACGAGGAGGGGGAACTTTATGTCTTTTGCTTATACTAATAACACCACCCCTTAAAGGGTGGCTCGCTGGTTCCTTTCGAATAGGGAGCATCCAAACTTTGTATGTTAATATAAACACTCGTGTAGGCTTCCTTGCGAACATCACAGAATTCAATGTACTAAAAGCATTATTATTACATAAGCAGCCCTGCGAGAGAGAATTATTTCATAAGGGGCATGTTGAGGTGCTTCATAAACGGGTGTATAAAGAAGTTCAAAATGTCTGTAGTAATTATATTAAAAGCCCGTCAAGTATAAGGCGAGATTTCGTAATGTTCGTTGTTCGTAATCGTGATTACAACTCAATATTTTGTATTTCAGTTGTTTAGAGTCGGTTTTTTTCTCGGCTGTGACGCGGGCAAAGCCGCGCTCAAATTAAATGTACAGACGCCAGCACATCAAGCTACCCGAAACTGTCAAATTTTGCCAATCAACATTGAACCTTAAGCTTTAGCGATAAAGTTGAAAATCTATTAAAGAAATTTGACAGATTGTAGTAGCTTGATGTGCTGGCGTCTGTACATTAAACAGTAGCATAACCAGCTTATAATGTTCCCACTGCTGGGACACAGGCCTCGTCTTTTCGAGAGGGAGTATGCTGTAATCTAGTACGCGGGCCCAGTACGGATTGGTAGATGTCACATGTCTTCGAATTTTTGCTTCTAAGACATGCCGGTTTCCCCACGATGTTTTCCTTCACCATTTTGAGAGCAGTGGTGATGAAATTTTTTACACAAAATAAAGCGCCGTTCTGGGTTTGAAGCACGCCACAAGCAACCACGGCTCCTGTACTTTAAACAGTACTTGTAACTATCCACAAATTCTAATTATTTTGGTAAATTGCTCCTGGCCTGCGTTTTGTCGTAACCCGAACCCGAAAATGTTATTTTTCAAATTCTCCTTTCGAAAATAATTTTCTACAGTTTCAGCTTTTTTTCTACGTTTTCAGCAAATTGTAGGTATGCCATTGGCTTGTCATGTTGCTAATTGACTTTTCACGTCGTCCGTTTAAAAACGCTCGCTGTTTTAAAATACGCCGAACCCCGAGGTTAGGTTTGGTTACGTTAGCATCTTTGGGATGGATGTCAGTTTATGCTGATGTAAGTGAAATATAATAATTAAGTATTGCGAATAAATAAAGAAGGTATCCCCTTACAATGCCCTACATGATGTGGTTATGATAGAAACATATTAAAATGATAGGAAGTGTAGGAACACATTATCTAATTATATCGGGATGAACAATGCGTGAATAAGCAAACCTAACGACTTACCTACCTTGCTGTAAGATTGTGGAAGTCATTTCTGCCTAATATTCGTGATTTAAAATCTATTTCTCTATTAAAATTTATAATACATAAGTTTAAGTTAAATAAATATATACATAATAAATTTATAATACGTAGACATTTTTCAGAATCATGTACCTACTGTCTTTTGATTGTTCTGTGTGTGAGGTACTTATTTTGGGAAGGTTCGAAATACTTAACATCATTTTTTTAATTTATACAAGTAGGAGGGATAATCAAAGGGCATTAAAAAAAATCGTCCGCAGCGCAGTCTATTGACAGCCTTTTGCTGATTCTTTGGTCAAAAAACACTGGTCGCGTGAAGTGGATAGGTACTCGCCGCAACCGCTTGGCGATGTCTCGAAAAATTAAGTGGACACTCGGACCTCATGGCCCTAGTGTTTTAACCCCAAACGGCTCCAACAAAGAAGTTCCAAGAGTTGGGTCCAAAGAGATTGGAGTATTTGCGCCGATTAAAGTTTTCCTTACATTTCAATTGAATGTTATTTAAATAGTAAATACTTAACTTAAATTAACGTGTAAATAGATTCCTTATTTACAGAATTTTTTGTAAATAATGACTATCGTTACATTATCACATTTTACAACACTAATAAGATATGATAGTTCCTTACTTAGGTAATAAGTTAATAATTAGTGAAATTGGTTATTGTCCAAATTGTTTTGTAATTAGTTGATTAGTCGCCTTTCCACTCCTTATCCCCATTAATCATGTTTAATTATTCTACGTCCCTGTAGGAGGTATAAAAACTTTGCATTAAAATAAGTTACCTTCTAGTATTTCGTGATTCCAACACGAATGTGTCGGATTGGAATCACGAAATACACATATTTGTAAGTCGAAGTTTTGAAAGCGTGTCCCACGTAAGTACCATGATCTTAAAAGTTAACTTTACATTATATTATACTAGCTTCCGCCCGCGGTTTCACCCGCGAGGTATGTCGATAAAAACTAGCCTATGTTCTTCCCCGGGATGCAATCTATCTCTTTGCCAAATTTTATCGAAATCCGTTCAGTGCTTTAGGCGTGAAAAGGTAACATACAGACAGACAGGCAGACAGTTACTTTCGAATTTATAATATTAGTAAGTAAGTATGGATGTTATTGTTACGTACGGTGCCTACGGAGTTAAAGTAAATAGTTGGTAAACCTACACTAACTAGCAAGCAAGTTCTGAATAAGTATTTAAGAAAAAAGTTTAATACTTTTTTACCAACTCCACCAAGAAAGTTCACGTCAATGCAAAACAGTGAATGAAAACTCGTAACTGACGCAGAAGTAAGTCCAACATATATGAGAATATTCCTTGTTACAGCGCAAAACGGAAACTGGGTTTGTCTACATCGAATACAAAAATCTTTCTCGTTTCATGTAAATATAGAGCGGAACAAACTCCGAACGACGCCGAATTCGTAGTCAGGCTCGTAGAGAGCGCCGTGAGCAAGATTCACCGTTCACTTACACGTGTCGGGGCGCGGGGAAGGGCGCGTCGCGACGCTGCGCTGGGCGGACACGTGTCGCATGTAGCCTCCTCCTCTCTCCACACTCTTATCATAAGGATGTGCTAGTTGAGTCGTCAGTGTCGCGTCTTCACTACCCACCCGCGCTTACCCGGCACCCACTTAAATTTGTATGCACATTATACATGAGGCGACGTGTCGACCGATCATCTTTATATTGCTGCCACTCCAACCCGAGACACTGTAAACACCACTAAGCCATAGGCCCGATTTGTCAGGCGGCCCTGCGAGTTCCTACTTTATATTAAAGATTTAAATCTAGTTTGACGACATAAATAAAAATGAAATGTTAAAACCTATAAGTGTGTTCATTTTATTTGACCGGCTGAATCTATATGAACAATTTTACGTAAACTAAATAATTATGGTTATCGTGAATTTTCACATTCGTGCTTCAATTAGGTAGGACAGCTACTTAAACTTGCTTACAAAAGCAAACATCTGAAATGCTTCTTCAATTCAGAAGCTCTTGCTAAGTAAACGCTCCATAAAGTTGTTATGAGAACATACCTAATGTAATTAAAATATTGAAACATCGTGTTTGATGACAGTGAAATATTTACGTATTACACTTACCTGAATACATACATGAAGGTAATTGAATCATAAGCAAGTATGTAGTTAATGTGAGAAAAATAAAAAAGGTAAGAGTCAATTTGAGCTTAGTTAATTGGTTTACCAATAAAAATCGGACTTAAATACCAACAAACAGCTATGCACCTACACGTAACTATGTTTAGTAGGGATACATAAGCCATCTTGGAGCGTTTAGCATTACCAATTCGCGGCTCATTGAATCCAAATTGAGCTCGGCTTTGTGAAATCCCTTTTCTCCCTTTTTCATTTTTACGAGTGTTGCTTTGGCGCCTGGCTACTAATGAACTTCGCTTACCCTCCCATTTCATTAAAAATGTAACCTTAAATTGTTAATGGTGTAATCACTTTAACCTTCTTAATATTTTTAGGTTTTTAATGCAAATCAAGCAAGAAATTAAACAATCCAACAGTTTCACACTGCTTATTGCAATTTAATTAAAATTGAAATTGAACCAGTAGTAAATTTCTTTTTTTTACGTAGAAACAGAATAATAAATATAAAATACCCACTTAAGCTCGACAAGAAATTGACAAAAACGTCAGACTTCGTTAAAAAAAGTACTTTGCCGAAAGACCCATCAAATTACAGTTTTCTATAGAATGAGCGAGACCAAAACCACTTCAGTGAATTTGAAAAGATATGTAGTTATATACCAAAATAGATTCATCTGTCCTCAACGAGTACAATACTTCTTTGTATTTTTAGCCTATTTAAAACATTATTATCAGAATAATATTCTGATGTACGTAGCGATTTCTCTAATTTCAAATGCCATGGCAAAATGAAAAAAACAAGCGAGTATTATTATGTTACACAGAAGCACAAAAGCTGAACACACTGAAATGTAAAGTAATCACAAGCTGACACTGGCAGGTGAAATACAACTGAATTCAATACTGTGAAATGCCCCGTTTTGAACACCGTTTGCTTTTTTTATTTCCCCAAAAAAAATCCATTTAACTATCGGATGAATACTTATGTTAATAAGTAAACAGGTACGGTATGATATGGCAAGAAAGGGGGTGACTGCTGAAATTACGACTAATAGGTACTCGTAGAGAAGTATAGATAAAGATGACATGTCGTCGCTAAAAGTCTTATCTCATTTTAAATCTGATTTGAGTTAGGACAACTACATTTTTCTATTCGTGATTCTTTACACTTTGTTGGCTTTCAAAATGGTTATATTTTGAGATCCAAATAACGTAAAGGTACGACGGTTAGTGAAAAATGTAAAGAAACACGAATACAAAAATGTAGTTGTCCTAATTCAAATCAGCTAAAAATGAGAAAAATGAGATAGAACGTTTAGTCATGCGGGCGACAATGTGACACCGACCCTAAATAAATTGGAATAAGAGCAACAGAACGATGATGATAATAATACGTAGATTTGTAGTAAACTGTATATTTTAAACCATCATTAAGATGTCCTCATAAAATTTGAATCCTCTAACGATTAATTACAGTATTATCTTTTGTTCTATTTTATTAGTAGGTACTGGTTGACAGGCCAACACTGACCTCCCATACCTGAGGGGCAATTCTACTAATTTTAACAACGTTCACAGTCTGATCTCAGTCTCAATCTGTCAAAAAATACTTCTAATTTCCCTACATTTTGACAAGTTTTTGACATTTGTTTGTCGCCGAGATGAGACTGCGACTAGATTTTGAACGTTTTAAATTACGAGAATTGGCCTTAACACTGTAATTTTAAAACATTGTAAAAACCAATTATTTTTAAAAAAGTAACTGTGGAGTTTCTTTCCGGCTCTTCTCCATAGGAAACAACCAATTGGAACCGAGCACCTAGCTTCTGAAGTTTCATAAGTGCCATCAAAATATTTTATGTGAAATAAAATATTTTGATTTCGATTTTAACTTTAGGCAAAATATGTTCTTCTAGTACAGGCGTGTTTGCAAATGCTTCTTCATGCTAACACATGTACAGGTTGTTAATGAAGCTTTTGGGTAAATAAATCAATACGAGTAACGAATCACATGAGCTGTGTTGAGGTGAAGAAGGGAATGCGTTCTCTTTGTACGTAAACGTGTTTACAAATGCTTCTTCATGCCAACACTTGCACGCACGGCGGTTGTGCTAAAGAAGATTTTGGGCAGATAAGTTGTCAGTACTGCTTTGGCATAACACATGTCGAGTCTCTGTGTTTTCTGCTTGTTTGTAACTTTTTTTCAACATAGGAAGGTGCCTCATAGCAAAAGTTGTTCATAATGATGATTAGAATGACCCTTATCGGGTTTTAAGTTTTTTCAATTACCTACATCTTGTAGAGAGAAGAGCAATGCAAGAAAATAACATGAAAATTTGAAACAACAGCAAAACAATTGTATTTCCAATAATGCGTACAAAAACAACGTCAAATATCTAAGTGTCAATTAAACGTGATGTTACATTGTATTAAACATTATTTAAAGTGCTGCCTGGAGCGTGCGTACGATTGTCAGGACAGCGTGTGACGAATGGGCCGTCGTTGTCGGCGACACATTTCCATTGCAAGGGGAACTTTTAATATTTTGTAGTCTGTTTCTAATTGCCTCGCCAATATATTTAAAAAAAAACTCAAGCCTTTTTTATTTAAATTTAAATCGAAAAGTTCGAGGATCAAAATAAATGCTTGGTTTAAAGAGAACGCAGAAAATGGCAACAAAATAATCAAATAATGTGCACAATTGTTTGTGACCAGTCTACGTTATTCTATAAAAATAAATCCTCTGTCACGTTTGTAGGTAAGTGGGTGGGTAGGTAGACCGACTCTCGCTACATCGATGTAGACGAAGACTGTCAATCCTATTACTTCAAGAAAAAGTATAGTGTTGCCGCCACGAGTGACGATACTAGCCTCGCGTGCGGAGATGGCAGCTCCGCTAACATTCTTTTCGCTGATTAAAGTATGAACTATTCTCATAGGTAGGTTATTCGTGGCTTTACAAAACAAGATAAATTGTTCGACTGTGTTCTTCTAGGATATACTTGTAGGATAGAAAATGCACAAGCATTTTTCACTTAGGTATCGTCATCTGCCTACCCTTTTCCCAACTATGTAGAGGTCGGTTTCCAGTCTAACCGGATACAGTTGAATACTAGTATTATACAGCGATTGCCTATCTGACCTGCACAAGTGCACAACCCAGTTACTGGGTAATACTATACCCCTTGGTAAGACATTTTTCAGTTAGGTATGTTGTAGGTACATAATTATCCATCGATGTTTTATTTAGTTGCGTACATTTCTATAGCATCATGGCATAAAAATAAAGATTTAAATGGAGGACCTCTTAATTATTTTACTACGTTTCACAACAATTCCCAGTAAAATTGAAACTTCACTTAGGTCAAAACCTCGAAACTATCTGTCACATTGGCAAAAAAACCTTGTCGTTTTATGACGTCCAATTGGCATGAAACGTTATGGTGATAAATCAATTACGAGGTCGACTATATAATTTTATTTTTATATCCGTAGGTTCATATACATAATGCAAGACATGAGTTGAGTAATTAGGTAAGTCATGCTCAAAGCAGGTCGCAACAAAGTGGCCTAGCAATTCGATTCTGGAAGCGTTCTCCGACAGTCGTTTCTCCTTTGGACTGATCACCGACACGACGTTTTATTTTTGAGAGATTCGTCGATAGAAAGGTATAAGCAAAAAAAACTTTGGCTCACTCAATCAACAAGACCGCAGAGAGCAGTGGGGGCTGATTGAAAATTATAAT
This sequence comes from Luperina nickerlii, assembly GCA_963855955.1. Taxonomy (NCBI): domain Eukaryota; kingdom Metazoa; phylum Arthropoda; class Insecta; order Lepidoptera; family Noctuidae; genus Luperina; species Luperina nickerlii. The sequence continues at coordinate 11,110,479 of OY979662.1, forward strand.
GCACAGCAGTGATCGCGCACTCTCGACACACTGACTGTGTACATTCGCCTTTAATGTCGTATGATTAAACATGAACCGAGGACTTTATCAAATTTCGGCACGCGTTTGCTCGCCGGGGATGGGGCGATAGGTGTTTGCAGACCGCGCATGCATCGGCTGCTCCCAGATAGAGCCGTCAATACGTCGAGTTTGCGACAACCCTGAGTGATTGCTCGATAAACATGCAGTACAGATTTATTTTCAGTAATCTGATATTGGTGCCTCACAAAAAAAATATAAGACCATTTCTATAGGGATTCTCAAACCGCTTTATTTCATTATCTACATATAATAAGCTGCAATCGATGAAAGAATATCTATCATAACCACTTTATTCCTTCAAACTGATTATTTCCGTAGATATTAGTCCACAAATATCAAGAAAGATTTCCTGACCAAAGCTTAGATTATGCAGTGTAGGCTTCAACGGCACGCTCTACCACTTTGGATGCGGGGGAGCGTGAATCCAGCAGGATATTACGGACTGCACTAAGATCTGCGAAATACATACTCTCGTAGTATTGCGGACATGACAATTTAAACATATGAACGCAACATCAACAATGCTTTAAATACTAAACGCATTAGTAATGTACCCACTTTAAGGCTCGTACACACAGGCGTGACGCGACACGCGACACAAAAGGCACCGCAAGTCGCGCAACGAGCGGTGCCTTTGTGTCGCGTGTCGCGTCGCGTGTCGCGTCGCGCCTGTGTGTACGAGCCTTTACTGGGCTGTCGTCAACCAAAGAATGTTACAGATGTGTGTAATTTTTGTTCAATGTATTATTTATCTAGTTTTTTCGTATAGTTTCTCTACAGGATAAAGGCCGCCTCTCCCTTTTCGATACCCCACTATAGAAAGACTTTCTTGAGTCTGTATACACCATTCTCACCTTGGCTGATCAAGAGGACCTAGCGCTCGAAGCGTTTCGTATTTCTACAACGATTTTCAACAGAAATGACATAAGCTTTTTAGTAGCTTACGCCAAGCCAATACATCTTTTACTTTTTGTAAGTACCTATAAAAATGCCTTTACTTTACATCACCGTTTTCACTGACTGAATGACACTTTGCTTAGGCTGACTATTGGCTTACTATTTTTTTTGCATTTTCACATGTACCAAACCTACCTACCAAACTCATTTATAATAGGCAATGTTAACTCAACGTAACAAACCCTTCAACATCAGTATGATTTTTTGCTTTCTATTTAAATTGTCACCTTGAAACTGAATCAATATGGTAGGTACCTGATTAAAAATGCCACATAATTAGCGGTTCGAGAGTAGGTAAGTTTCGTATGTCGTTGTGGAGGGTTCACATGGGCCGCGCAAGATGCGGCGTGGCCCCACTCTGCCATCCGTCAGGCTGTCGTACGAGCGCCACTACACGGCTCTGCACTTAACTTCACGCCAACCATACATGTGTCTATGGCGATGAGGGGCTAACTTGCTACTTGTTAATAGTTATGAAAGGGCCACGCCGAGTGGTCATCCCACAACAGACACCCAATTATGAACCTCGTCGTGAGTTCGTGACAGATAGTGGCGAATGTAGTTAGATGTCAACATTAATGTTGCTACACGATTCATTTGGACTCAATTTTTGCTGCAATGGTTGAATGGATTGACTACCTATATATATATATATATATATATGTTATATATATATATATATTACGCGGCCACCAAAAAAACAGAATTTTTAAAAAAATACTTGATATCGCAATTTCTACTAAAACTATTGACGGACATGTTATTTATACTACGTTCATTATTTATTTCCAAACATGTAAACAAATATGTGTTTTTGGAAAAACCACTTTAAAGTCTAAACATAAACTATAGTTTGCGTTACAACGTCAAATATTTTTCACTAGTACAATCAGCCTCAAAAAGATGACAATAATTAATTTGATTATCTTTTATATTCGTTTCATAATTCCATTTATATAACGTAATTAATGACATTGTTTGGATCCGCTGAGCTCACGTTAGGGCTAGGATGACAGCCAACTCTTTGACAGTTTTCAAGAGTAGAATCAGCGGTGCTATTCTGTAAAAATCTCACCGTGAAAACTTAGGTGATGTGAGCATGGAGTGAGCTGTCAATAGTGTCAATTCCTAGCAAAAACAAACTCACTTCACCTAAGTTTTCACGGTGAGATTTTTACAGAATCGGCCAGCAGGAGTGTATTCTTAGGCCAGGAAGATGAGACATTAAATATGTATGTTACATGTATGAGAGTATCGTTGTGTAAAGCTGGCCTGAGTGAGTCTGTATACCTACACCTTTATATATCTTGAGTCTCTATAATCATTCCTAACCATTGAACTGATTAAAGCTAAAGTCAAAGCATAACCGGTAACAACGAAATCCGCAACAAGCAAAGCGTGCAACGTAAAATGTGTATTTACAAAGTATTATCAAAATACTATGGGTTTTTTCAATGCAAACATGTACTAAAAGTGGGCACTGTTGTACCATTTTAGAAAGCCTACAGGACAACGAAGTCGTTCCTGCAATTTGTACGTCAAGTGCTTTATTTCGAGTAAACTGCCACGAAAAACAAAACAAATAAAAAATTATGACATGAACTTCCCGACGCTTAGTTTCTAATTGATTCATTCATTCTTGACCAGAAAAGTATCAGGTTAACGTTCAAAGCGTAGCAGATTTCTCACATTGATCAGTATATTATGGTTGAGAGGTATGAAATTTCCAAAAAACTTAAAATGATATCTCCAAAACGATCCATTTTGGACCCCAAGGTATCGGGGTCAAAAATTTTGCAAATCAGCTCTAGTATATAACTATAGTATATCACACACTTCTTTAAGATACTACGACGAAATCATAAATCACGATTTTGCCATGCATAGCACGCTATCATTTTACATTCGCAGTTTATTCGCCCTAACTGGTTTGTCTTCGAGCCAAAAACAAAAAGCACTAAGCACTACCTACCTTTTCTTTTACGTTTCGTCGTATTTTCGGTTTCGTCCCATCTCGGCACCTTCCAATCTCGGATGTCCGTGACTACCGCAGGACCACCAACGCCAATCGCTTCCATATTTGGTAAATAATTAGTGCTCAATTGGTACTAATTAGTACTCGAACAACAAAATTGGTACCTTAGTAGTTTTCGAGAAAATCGATTTTGAAGGTGGTCCTGCGGTAGTCACGCTCCCTTCAGCAGGACCACCATGAGCGCCGAAAAAGGGCCCACGCTACAGCTATTCTAAGTATACAAATAATTAGTACCCATAAATGTGATTTATTTCGTAAAAAAAACAGAACTGTAATGTTTGTATTTACCGAGAAATCAACGATGATAACTTTCTCGAAATTTTTCAGCAGGACCACGATTTCGAATGTTGATTCCAAGCTAGAGAAGCTTGTCGCTTTCCTCAAACCTACATAGAAAATTAGTACCCTGCAAGATAAAATTAGTACCCAAAATTCAAAGTTAATACTTCAGTAGTTTACGAGATATACCATGCCATTGGTGGGGTGGCGGTAGTCACGGTGCCAAATTTTCATTTCAAGATTTCTCTATTAAAAACTCTGTGATTTCTTTCCAAATTTATACAAAAATTAGTACTCCTAAAGAAGTTAAAGCGACTAGAAATCCAGATTCCTAAGTGTTGTATTTTAAGAGAAATTAGCTTTCATTACTTTTCCATACTAAATCTCCGCGTATAACCCGACCAAATTAAGTTGTCAATGGTATTAAGCTGTTTAAGAGATGTACACTCGTGCACATAAATTTATGGATATCGAAATAGTATTAACATTCAATATCTAAATTTTTTTACAAACTGAATTTTTATACTTAATAAGAAAAAAAATAACTTATCGCTACCCATCGCCTGTGATACCTTTGTTATTGACGTGGGCAGGTATAGGTAAGTACTCGAATAATTATTTTTCTGTAGGTATTGTAAGTAGGTACCTACCTTCTGTGTTGTTGTGAATGAATATCATTAAAAGCGATAAGTATTTTTTATTTATTTCTTTCCTACTAATTTACCGTTGCTGCAAGCAGTAATACCTACCTAAGACCTTGTCCAGAAGGAGCGAATTCGCCGCGAAACGTTTCGCGAGAATTCATTCGCGCGTTAACGAGATACTAGGCGCCAATACATCGCGTCCACAAGCATCGCGCGATTTCAAAATCCACGCGTAAATCGCGTTCACTTCGCCAGCCTCTCGACTCGCGCGTTTTGCGCGCGAGTCGAGATACTGGAGACTCCTTGTTGCGTCCAGTTGACGCGCGAACTTCAGAGCGTTCTACTCCATGTTTTCTACTGACAAATGAAATTCGAACCCAAATGTTCGCGCGTTGGTACGCCCCTTCTGAACGCAAAGGTCGCGCGTAATACGCACGAGAGAATCGCGGCGAATTCGCCCTTTCTGGACAAGCTCTTAGTATTAAAAAACTAATTTACTATGTTGCTAATAACGTAAGTATAAAAGGATTACAAACCTAAAAGTAAGTAATAGGTACCTTTTATATCAAATCTCAAATCGTTTATTGCAATCCATAATGTAATTACAGGTGGTAAATAAAAAATACTAGACACAATTATGGACCCTGTCGGGCACAGCAAATATTTGAATAATATGCATTGCAAAGGGCACACGCATATTTTAGTGTTTTCATATCACTGTGTACTAATTATGTACCTATTATGTTCGACAAGCCACGTCAATAACAAAGGTATCACAAGCCATGGGTAGCGATAGGTTATTTTTTTTCTTAATATGTACCTAGATACACAGTTTGTATAAAAATTTAGATATTGAACTGTTGTTAATACTATTCCGACATCCATAAATTTATGTGCACGAGTGTACATCTCTTAAACAGCTCAATACCACCATTGGTGCCTATTCCCTTGTTCACAAACTAAACTAAATTTGAGTTCAGTGCATCTATTTCTATCTATTTCATTAAGAAAAGGACAAAAGATAAGTTTTAGTTTAGATAAGTTTTAGTTTAGCGTCTGACGTAAATTGACGTAACATTAGTAGGCATGTTTTTAATCACGTCTAAACTTGTATTGAGTAGTGTCAGGCTCTGATTACTTTGACAGGACAAAACTAAAATTTACTGTCTGGCCTTTTCATAATGAAACAGAAAGATAAGATGCACTGAACTCAAATTTAGTTTAGTTTGTGAACAAAGGAATTGGCACCGTTGACAACTTAATTTGGTCGGGTTATACGCGGAGATTTAGTATGGAAAAGTAATGAAAGCTAATTTCTCTTAAAATACAAAACTTAGGAATCTGGATTTCTAGTCGCTTTAACTTCTTTAGGAGTACTAATTTTTGTATAAATTTGGGAAGAAATCACAGTGTTTTTAATAGGGAAATCTTGAAATGAAAATTTGGCACCGTGACTACCGCCACCCCACCAATGGCATCGTATATCTCGTAAACTATTGGAGTATTAATTTTGAATTTTGGGTACTAATTTTATCTTGCAGGGTACTAATTTTCTATGTAGGTTTGAGGAAAGCGACAAGCTTCTCTAACTTGGAATCAACATTCAAAATCGTGGTCCTGCTGAACAATTGCGAGAAAGTTATCATCGTCGATTTCTCGGTAAATACAAATATTACAGTTCTGTTTGTTTTTACGAAATAAATCACATTTATGGGTACTAATTATTTGTATACTTAGAATAGCTGTAGCGTGGGCCCTTTTTCGGCGCTCATGGTGGTCCTGCTGAAGGGAGCGTGACTACCGCAGGACCACCTTCAAAGTCGATTTTCTCGAAAACTACTAAGGTACCAATTTTGTTGTTCGAGTACTAATTAGTACCAATTGAGCACTAATTATTTACCAAATATGGAAGCGATTGGCGTTGGTGGTCCTGCGGTAGTCACGGACATAATCTCGGCACCCATGAATTTATTTATCATGCCCACGAAACATTCCCATCTCGGCACCCTGTATTTAAAATACTAGTGTATAGTGGACAAAGTAAAATATACTTTTATGGAACTTTCACAGACAATCCCTTGAATCGCTCTAATAGGCTCCATTATCTCTGCCTTGGCAATAACTTGACCTGATTGATAACTACATCACATCATGGGTAGGTGCCGTAAAAAAACCTCATCGAAGTTGAAAGGCCACAGCGTGCCATACTCAAGGTTGGAGCTGGTCTCCCCTTTCGTTTTCCGACTACTGACCTGTGCAAAGAATGGGACCGTGTCACTGTCAGACAAACGTTTATGCTTACATAATTTTACTTAAAAAACATTCTCAAATGCGTCAAACTGCATTTGAGAATGTTTTTAAGTAAGCTAAGCTATTCAAAGACAACCGACGAAATGGTAGGGTATGTACCAAGGCTCAATTCAAATCCACACTCCCTAAAAGATTCTATTGCTTCCTTGGGCATTATCTTTACAATAACTTGTTACTTCTTCTTTTATTTGTGTTTAGCATATTGTCTTTCTCTTACTTAGTTTTTATTTTGGTTATATGCATAACAAAAATAAAAACTAATTATTGTTTAACTTCGATTAATGCACGGTAGGTATCTCTGTAAAAGCTAATTCTAGCCGTGAAAGGGGTGACCTGTAACAAAGGTTTTTCCCAAAAACCTATATATTCCATGGCACCAGTTTCATACAAAGGTGGAATACGGCTGAGACATTTTTTGTACACATTAACTTTAAGTCAGCTTTGTGAAGAAAGAATAAAATATGTTAAGTTAATCAAGTTGATTTACTCTCTTTATTGATAGGTACCTACTGTGTATCCATTTTTTGATGACTGTGTACCTAATAATGTATAATGACAGGGTGCCGAGATGGGAATGTTTCGTAGGCATCATAAATAAATTCATGGGTCTGAGATGGGAAGGTGCTGAGATGGGACTAAACCGTATTTTCAAACCCTCATAGCTTCGGCCTCGTTAATGCTAGAGAACTCAAATTCTCAGACTGAGATGTAGTTAGCAGTCTTATAAAAGTTTAATTTGTCTAACTTATATTAAAACCTAAAATACGTCGATTTCGCCACGCATTTATCAAAACCTCTAGGGCATTTCTCGAAGTCCTAGAAAGCTGTTTGGTATGCAGGCTATGATTTGCAAACAAACAACAAAAAATAAGAAGTTTGTAACTTCCACCCTCCGACCCTCTTAAAGGGAGGTCTGTATTTGTTACGGATAATAGGTCAGTACAATATCACCGCTCAAATAAAATGAAATAGAACACCCTAGAAAATAAATGAAATCTCTAAAGTAGGTTACCACGACTTACATAACGCTGTTAAAAAGTTATCAGAATAGCTATTGACAACAATTCAATAAGCTTCCGTACCGGATCAAACATCAATCAATGTTATCGATGGAGTCCTCTAAACGCCACAAATTCGAAACCCAAAAATTTTGACAGTTTAAACCAAATAGACAACCGCTGTTTTTCCGACAGTTATTTGCTGGCACTAGGCAAATAAGAACGCCAATTGCCGTAATTAAAAACGTTCAAAATGTAGTCACAATCTCATCTCAACGATAAAATCAATGTCAACAACTTGTCAAAAATGTAGTCATCGTGTAGTAAAAATGTGTCATTTTCGACTCGAATGCCTGTCGAATAGTTGAGAATAGCTATGTAGATCTTATGTAGAGCCAAGCCCTACAATACCTAACATCTTGGTAAAAATGTATAGCTTGGCCGTTCCATTGAACTATTGCATGATAAAACATTAAAGGCCAGTGACTTAATTTATTTCCATTAGCCTATAGGAGTGTCTGAACGACTGCCGCGTATCGGCCAAGCTGTACCTACATGCTAACCAAGATGCAAGGTTTTTAAAATTAGGGGCTTGGGTCTACATTCGATCTGATAACTAATAATACATAATCAGCCTAAAATTTCCCACTGCTGGGACACAGGCCTCCTCGCTGTGAGAGGGAGTGAGCCTTTTATCCACCACGCGGGCCCAGATTAGTAGATGTCACATGTCTTCGAATTTTTGGTTCTAGGCCATGCCGGTTTCCTCACGAAGTTTTCCTTCACCGTTTTGAGAGTAGTGGTGATGAAATAATTTACACAAAGTAAACCGCCTGTCTGGGTTCAAACCTACGACCTACAACTCGTAAGTCGCAGCTGTTACCACTGGGCCACCACTGCTCTCAAGCGTTATGTAGGTAAGTCTTGGCAATCTACATTACATGAAATATTTTTGGTGGGTAAGCCTTTCGAGACTGTAGTGCTATTATGTAAGAATCTCACCGTGATAATTTGGGTAAAGTGAGCTTAAAGTGAGCTGTCATTAGTGTCAATCCCTAGCACCAGATGGAATGACAGCTCTCAGACTTCACCTAACTTCTCACGATGGCTGGAATTGCTGTGTCAATGTGTCATGCATGTGTCAAAAATGTAATTCGTTGCCAAATTAGGGAGATTGATTTTTTTGCTCCATCGCCTTGGTTATCTACCTAGGCTGGAAACTACTGCACGTCGATGGAGATCCTGCTAGCAAATAAGTCAATCTTTGCTAGACTGAGTTTACAGCAAATCAAACTGAATAAAAATGGGTGAGAGTTCCCATTTTGGATTTTTGATCGAATGAAAAATTTCTTTAAGGTATAGGTACAGGTAATAGGTACCTAATTAAAAATTAGAATTTAGAATTCAAGTGTCTAAACAATCAAATCACTCATTTGTAAGTAGGTACAATACGTTTTCTGATCCATTTCTTTACATTTAAAGAACTCAGTTGAACTGCGGCAGCAGATAGCTGATGCTGTCATCAAAGACGGTACCTACCTAGAACCTCTAGCGGCGCAAATACCGTAACCTAAATGTAACTACAGCTTTGAGCCGTTTGGGGTCGAAACGCTCGGGTCAAGGGGCCTGAGTGCGCGTCTCCTTTTTAAAGAAATTTCTCGCCGACTGATCGACACTTCACGTTACCGGCGGGCTGGGTCGTTCTTTGGCCAAAAAATGAGTATTGCCATTCAACGTGGCATTGCTGCCAGTCTTCTGGGCACCTTTTATGGATGGCAGCGATGCGGACGAGTACCTTCATCAACGCCTAAATATCCTTTTGTTTTTGTATTTATTTATACAAAGTTGATACGACAGAGGGGCTTTCCTTTAAACTGCCTATACTAGATACCATTTTCAAGCTCTGTACCAAAAATCAATTAAATAGGAGCAGTAGTTTAGTCACAAATGATTTTTGAAGTTTTTGCTACGTTTGAACACGATGTATATTTCCTAACAGCTGATTATCTCATACGCATAGGTCATGCACCTTAAAACGATAATCTGAGTATAAGATACATTGTTGTCGCACAAGTACAACCAAATATTTCACGAAGCAATAAATACACACACACTTGCACTTTCACTATGAGAGTGACAAACATAGCAAAACCCCCGCGCCTTTTTCCCGCGCGTAAAAGGAATAGAAATAGGTCAGTGTGTTGCTATTGTATCCTAGATACTTGCGAATTTGCTAAAAAAACTTGTTCTTTCAGTGGACAGTGCGCAAGCGTCATCCATTCGGGACGTACGTTACGTAACACGGGAGCCCCGGCGCCGCCGCCGCGCCGTTATGTTTTGTCGAACTCGCTGACAATAATTGTGATTTTGTTTTGTTATTGTGATAGACACTAAATAAGTTTAATCCAGTATTTTTTTTTATTGTGACAGGATACGTAACTTGGGAATATTATTATTTAGTGTTAGTGTTTTTTTTTTTGTGATTGACTGTTTTTATTGTGATAGGATACGTAATTAAACGTTGGTTGTATGTGTGTGTAAAATTAAAGTGTTCAGCAATGCCTCGTGTAACTTACACGGCGTCAGAATACACTTACATGATTTTAATTTACGGTGAATGCCGTGGAAACACAGATTTAGCTCTGCGAACATACCGAGAAAGGTATGGTGACCGGCGCAATAGCCCTAGGAACGCCGGCACCATACAATTGGCAGTACAAAGATTACGGGAATTAAAGTGCTTAGCGACGGACAGTGATTTAATTAGAAAAATAAATAACAATATTCTCCGTCGGTATAATTTGTGCATTAATATGAATCGAGGACACATCGAGAACTTAAAAATTTTGTGTTTTTGTGTGTGCGCGTACTTTACAACTTACCTAACATAAAAGCCGCGCGAGCGAGCGGTCTAAACCGCCCGCTCCCCGCCCCCCCCCCCGCCCCCCGCCAAGAGAGATAACACACACACGCGCTCCTGCGCGACTTTGTTACTAGGCATCTAAGGTCAGTCAAATTTATTTATAAAGGGTGGTTGCGTTTCACTCTGACTTTAAGCTATTTAGTTTGTTTGAAAAAAAAAAAATCTCATTTTTGGCGCTTTCTATTTTTGTACTGTATCGAATTAATACTATACACGTATAGTATACGTAGTGTAATTTAATGCCCCTCTGTCATATCAACTCTGTATAGTTAGATAGTCTTTTAATTTAGTAGGTACCTAGTGTAAACAGTTAGTTAAGAAAATAATTAGGAACATAAATGCAAAAACAATAATCTAAATAGTAATACTTAGTAGGTACCTACTTACATAATATGCAATTAAATCATGTCATATTTTTCCATTCCAACCAGCCGTAATAAACCAAACCCTGTCCATCCATCTAGGAAAAGCAATTAAGGTCAATAGCAATTCCACGCAGCAATTTTGGACTCTTAATAGCACCGCAATACAGAAATGAACAATAAATACAAAGAATTGCCACCATTAAAGGACAATCAATATAATATTAATCTACAGTGAAAATAAGTACCCAGTGGGAGGAAGCTTTTGGCTTTTTTTCTTGAGTCTACTTAATAACATCCATTTACTGACAGAGCCAACGCATAGCTTAATTATCTGGGTCTAGAAGCATGAAATTAGGCTCAACAGCAAAATTTATTAAAAAAAGAAGGCCATTTGAAAATGCATATCTTAAAGGGTTTATATTTCGTCATATTAGTCGATGGGAAATCCCTTCCAAGGCTTGTCCTATTTATAATGCAATTGCATTATCAATTGGTTCTTACTGTGGAATTTGGTCATTGCCTAAACTGAATTGTGTTTATTAATCCAATGAAGGCAGGGCAAAGGCCTCCCTACTCTCCTTCCATGTCTAGGGCTACTAGGAACATAATTTCTTTTCTTGCGATGGCCGTTCGTGAAGTTTAACTGCATTATACAAATGAAATGAGTTTGTAGCATCACGTCTTTCATTTAATAATATTACTTTTTGTCCAGAATATTGGATTAAGGTTAATATTGTTGGGATGTACCTACAATTTTCAAGTTGCGATGAAACTACATTCGTCGTCCGGTGATCTACTGTGTCATACACGTTCACACAATTATTTATTAGTCTTATATAGACGCCAGCACATCGAGCTACCCGAAACTGTCAAATTTTCCCAATCAACCTTGAACCTTATACTGTAGCGATAAAGTTGAAAATCGATTAAAGAAATTTGACAGTTGTAATAACTTGAGCGTCTGTACAACGGGCCTTACGGACACCTCCAGACTTTTCTAAAGCTACCGTGAAAGATTCAGGATTATACTGACGTTAAATATTTAGTTAAAGCGTTTACATTTTTTAAAAAGCTAACTGTCTTAAAATAATAATAATATGTACAAGTAGGTATATAAAAAGGAGGGGAAATAATTAAAGGGCATCAAAAAATTCATCCGCATCGCTGTCAATAGGAAACGTGCCGAAAAGGCTGGCAGCATTGCCACGTCGTATGGCAATGCTGATTCTTTGGCCAAAAAATAGGCCAGCCCTCTGGATTATACTTAAAAAAAATATGTGATGGGGGTATTCTGTTCAAAGAGACTAACTATTGGGTCTCGAATTTGACTAGTAAAGGTCTCTCGACGCATTTCTATTCTATACTCTAGCTCGATGACCAAAAAAAAAAACTTAGAGATTTGAAGACATTTTGCAACTAATTTTTTTATTTTTATTATACGGCATCGCGGCAGGCCGAGACAAAGATAACGGGACGAGCTTGACTCCTACCGAAAGGACAGGCAAGACTCTCTCTCGCAAGACAAAATTGTTTGAAAAAGGGAGAGGGAGGCCTTTGCACTGCAGTGGGTCAATAGATACCTACAGGCTAGTTAGTTTTTTTTAAATAATTATTCTTCCTTTCTGCTTTAATTATCAGAATTAAGTTCTGTATTTTTAGCCCACAAAAGGAGGTTACGAATAGCCTCTTGCGAAGATTCGTTTTGTTTTAGAATGTAAAATGTTGCTGCTTAAAATTTATCAGCATTCGCCAAGTGACGTGAGGTGTCGTATGTTTTTACCACTGCATTTGTGTCCAAGTCTGTGAAACCTGGAGTATGATTATAGTTATTTTGAGTATCAGCATGACTTCAGACCAAGAAGTGCTTACCTAAGCACTGGACATCAATTAGCATTCAAAAAAAACAATCAGGAGTATACGAACTTCTTCTTCGTCGATCCCTCAAAGTTGAGCGCCAAGTTATAGCGCTACCTGGTAGTCACTAGGAGAAACCTAATTTCCCATACAAAATTCTAGCGCGATCGCACTCGAACGTGAGTCGAAAAAACTCACACTAAGGCCACTGATGTAAAATTACTACGATAACTGACGAGCTAAAGAAAAATTCACAAATACCCTCGTAATTTAAAATTTTTGATATTGTGTTTTGTTTTTTATAAAAACTTTTTACTTTTTTTATTGTGATACTCAAATAGGGAGTTGAAACAGTCTTTCCTAAATACAGATTAGGTACTCAGTAGGTAATCTAGCTAGGAGAGCAGCAATTCACCCAACAATTCGTTGTACCTACACCATGTAATTAAAAATGCATACTTTCTAGGTCCCTCATGTACTACAAAACCTTTATGTACCTTAGGTAATAGGTAATACGGGCTGGTGTCCGCAACTCCACGTCAATGCGCGTATTTTGGATATTTTATGTACCTTAATATAAACAATTAATATTACAAATTTTTTATAAGTTGCCTACAAAATTAACTATAGGTACTTACTATTAAGTATTTATTATTGTAAGTACATTACAGCAAATAAATACTTATTTGTCCTTTACCTGTGAAACAATCCGCAAAGATAAAAATTATAAGATACAAATTATTTATTTTTTATGCAAATATGCATAACGAGCAAAGACGTAATCATTGCATTGTGCAAACGCAAATTTAACTAGGTCCGTTGGTTGAATACTTATTTAATTAACGAATATCTTCTGAAGTAAGGTCGGGCGGGGCTATTTCGACTATAAAAACACAAACGTCAGCTGCAAAAGTCTGCACACCCGTCTTTGAATACGTTATGGTAGATTAAATTAATTTATGTTATAAACGCTTTAATTGAGATCTTTCTTACGTAGGTCTTAAACAGAATAGGTACTCATCTTATATAGGTATGTTCAAAGAAACGATATTTTTGAAATTGGGAAGATGTAGTTACAATTACCTCACAATGGGGCTGTTTCAACTATGCCACATATTTATCGTATTAAAGCCATTATTGTTTTGAAATTGAGAGCCAGAGTATTTATTTATGGCATAATTCATACCAATCTATGGCTTATTGTCTCCTAACATGGTGCAGTAACGTAATAAAATACTTTAAACACCTTGGAGGGACAATTTCGACTTTTTACATAGATAATAGTGCAGGGACGTATGCCAACCAACAACGTCGATAAATCAGATCAACAACAACCATGAATAAACATTTATTTTAAAAAAAAGTGTTACATGTATTCTTGAGACTATTGTGGACCGTGGTATGCCATAAAATCAGCAGCTTGAAAACTAGTCTTTTTTTTATTGCGAACATCTTTACAGCAATAAGTAGTTCGTCTAGCTAGTGAGTACTGTTTAACTTTTTTTGCCATATAATTTCGCACCATCTAAAACGATACAAAAACACATGCACAGGACGCACAACCCAACTAAAGCGCAATAGTAGTGAATCAGCCGTAAAGTAGTAGAAAAGCGGACTAGAGACGAAAAACTTTTATGACAAGATAGGAAATTCTTCAAACTGCATGTCATTCACATTTCACAACTATAATAAAAGGATTGATCACCATTTAGAGATTTAATTTACCAACAGTGGTTTACTGTACATTTTATCGCAGCATGTGCCAATATTATTGTTATGCGTAGAGTATCGATATAATGGAACATCATCACATCATTAGTGTTTCGCAATACCTACCATACAAAAATTAAGCGGGGTAATTATGACTGTAGGTTAGTCGAAATAACCCCACTTCTTCTTTTCGTGGGGCTATTTAAACTAACGAAAAATCGCATCAAAAACGTTCATTCTAAAGAAAAAATAAGCGAAAAACAATTTATGTTTATATTTTCACTAGTCACTGTTTAATATTGTAAAAACAAGCGTTTTAAACACAACTTTTGACGAATTTGTGACGAGCGTCTTTTGTTGACACATGCACAAAATGTCGTCTGACAAAAAAAGCGTGTAGGTCAAACAGTTCGCGCTTTAGCAGCACCATCTATGAAATTTTGTAGAAATAATCTGTTCACCTATCTGGATACAGATGGCGTTTTGGTATAAATACAGTACAGTAACAGTTATTGTCATTAGTTGAAATCGCCCCATAGTCGAAACAGACCCGACCTTATAGCTCACAAAAAGTCGAAATTTTAGATTTGTAAGGTACATAATAGTTTCTAGCTCCGAGCACTATTGGGCGATCTGAAAGTATAATAATAACAATAAAAATAATCATCAGACTCAGCGATCATTGTGCCGATAGTCGTGACAGCCAATGGCTTAATAGCCAAGAGCCTCGACCAACACCTAAGGAGGCTCTCGTTGGGCAGCTGGATCAAGGGCTTGATTCAGAAAGCGGTACTTTTGGACACGGCCCGCATTGTTAGGAGGTTCCTCTCTCTGGAGCCCTGACCGCCGGTAGCTTGGACCCTGTTCCCGATACCGGTGGG
This sequence comes from Luperina nickerlii, assembly GCA_963855955.1. NCBI lineage: Eukaryota > Metazoa > Arthropoda > Insecta > Lepidoptera > Noctuidae > Luperina > Luperina nickerlii. The sequence continues at coordinate 11,125,516 of OY979662.1, forward strand.
CTACTATTTTTTATATTTTTAAATGTTTTTATATTTTTTTTATACTAATATTTAAAAATATAATTTATGTGTAACTAGTTAAATAAAGAAAATAATCATAAGGAGCCCGCTAGCTACACACTTCCGACTTCTTCAGACCTCAACCCAATTGAGCACGCATGGGATATGCTCCAAAGAAGAGCTATGCCGAGTATGGATGCCGTGCACACCCCACAACAACTTTTTGAATTGTTAGATGTGGATGGCCATAAGGATTTTGATGACCTCCTTTTAAGCATGCCAAGTCGCTGTAATTTTGTGATTCGTGTCAAAGGTGGAAACACAGTTTTTTTATCTTTACAATAAAAAAATTATAAAACCCTCATTTTTGCCATTTAATTGACGACATTAACCTAGGTTAATTTCCCACAATTTACAAAAATTGCAATTTTTCTTAAATTTAACAAAATATAGGGATAAGTTATTAACTTAAACAAAAGGAATTAAAGTAAGAAGCCAAATCCACCAAACCCAAAAACCAAATCCAAACCAAATCTAGTCTTCCAGACGGAAGACTAGATTTGGTAAATTTTAATTGGATATTTTTGTATACTTAGTTGAAAATGTAGGTACTTGATCCCTAGACACTTTTGATGTGTGTTGCCCGACTAGAGCCTAGGTCGACAGAAAACGCAACGCCAATGAACCAAAGATAGCTTGGTCTCATTTGATCGAACTATAATTGCAAGCGAACACCAGGTGGTCCCACTGTGTACGTCAATTTAGCTGGGCTTATCCCAGTTATAAATATCCGTTTGTACTTATTAACCTAGCTCTTATTTGTCTCGTGGTTGTTTTGGAGGATAGTGGAAATAGTGGATTTTGGTAGGGCCGGCGCACATCTAGCGAGCAAGCAGCGCGGTGAATTTTTTCTGCTAAACTATTTATCGACTTATTATCGAAAATGAATTAACACTTATAGTTCGCGAGAGCATCAAACCGACTAGAGGCATAAGGTAGCACTCAGTACCGCAACTGCGCTACTGTGCGAACCACAGCGCAGACATTTCACGGACCTGCTCTGCGCTGCGCGTCGCCAGATGTGCGCTGAGCCCTTACTCCGCTGCTCTTTGTAGATTAATTTCTTTCGGTGTCCAAGACAGTTGAATCGTTGATTCTAGCCTTAGGAGTTGTAGTGGATAATAATTTAAAACGACAATGCCTGAAAAAATAATTGCGTTTCGTATAATATTTGTGTATTTTTTTTAAGTTATGTATTTATGACGAGCTGTGTGTGTAGGGTTTCACCGGCTACGGCTATGAATGAGTTACAACTATAACAGTGAACAATCCATCATGATTGATTTCTAATTATTAGGTCAAACCATAGTCTTGTATAATTTGTACAACAGTAGGATAATTAACTCGAGTGTTACGTTATTTTAAAAAGGGGAAAAAAACAAAAAATACTTTCATAAAGTTTTATTTTTGTTTACCAATTAAAATAATACCTACCACCTAATATATAAAACAACAATAACTTCTTATAAAATTCAACTCTAAATACCCCGGATCTAAATCACAAAAACTGTATCCCAACATTAAACTAATTTCTACCGAATAACATACCTAATTATCTATCTAATTCTAATAAGAAGTACGGGAAGTACAGTTTCTTTTTTAAAGTTAATTTTATACCGACTGATATCGAAAAAGTTTGATAGTATTTCAACAACAGAGATATCCGACCGCCAGTTACGCGCGGCGGCATATGTATTAAGCTACACATTTCCAGTATAAGCGGACCTGTCATTGTAAGAAAAACCTATACAATTGGAGGTCAGCTAAAACTGGAAATGTATAGCTTGATATGTCGCCGTGTGTACACAGATAGCGGTGGAACTAAGGGTAACGAAAGATTGTTCACATCCCAAAAAATGTTTGCGCTTCGGGAATCATCGTAATGTTGCAACCATGGAAGTACTTGCATGTATTCAAACGCACCTCAAATAATTCGCATTTTGCTTTCCTAAAAATATTATTCAACACCCTAATATAATGAATGGGCCTCGTTTTGTGAACCTGACCCATTATTAATTATTTTTATTGTAGTCATTTAATTATGATTGAGGTTTTCATAAGTCGATCGTAAGTGTACAGGTAATCTATTACAAAAAAATAGCATGTGTGCAATTCACACGTGGTAGAAGTGAAACCTTCAAAAACACTGTAGGTATAATGCTTCCTATCTCATTTTCTCCCACGTTAAATCTTATGAATTTACATGTCTCTTTTTACTGTTGCTTTTTCGTTTCATAAACTTTCAAATTACAACGATGCTAAAGAACATCCATCCATCCATCCATCCATCATCATCATCATCGTCATCGCCATCGTCATCGTCGTCGTCATCGTCATTGTCATCGTCATCGTCATCTTCATCATCATCATCATCACAAATTAGTAACATAGGATTAAATGTGATGTCATTTGTAATAATACAAAACAAAAACACTGCATAATGCTTCCTATCTCATTTTCTCCCACGTTAAATCTTATATGTCTCGTTTTACTGTTGCTTTTTCGTTTCATAAAATTTCAAATCACAACGATGGTAAAAAAGTTTTCACTTCAAAAAGTAGAAACCTTTCGGTATACAATCGCTTTACAACGTACCTCCCGTACTATAACACTATTGTTATATTTATTTTGTTATAAGTAATTATTAATATACCAAGCTTAGCACAAAAAATAGCAAAACTTTAACAGGAAATCTTTAAAACGTAAATATTAGCTAGTATAGTTAATAGTAGACAATCTTCGTCATTCTGTACCTAAAGCACCGAGCATATTACTAAAACAGAGTTCAAGATACTATTATAGGCCAGTTCGCGAGTCAGTTCAATAAGTCGCGACTTCGCGAGAATTCTCGCTGACTTACTCAGTGAACTATCTTCTAAAGTATTCGTACACGAGGCGAGTGAAAGGCCAGACTCGCAATCTGCCATATAGCCAATATCGCAGTAAGTAGACATGAAAGTCGCAGATAAAATACAGGTAAACGCCATTTATCTCATAATGTATACAATAAATAATAGGTAGAGATCGTCTACACAAAAACTAAGCGAGCTTCCACTAATGGTTGTTGTTTCAAAATGTGACACGATTTTGGCTCACGCAAGTAGTGTTGCAATAGTAAGTATATTTTACTTATAGCAACACTTGACTTGCATGCGTGTGGCGATTTAATAAACGTTTCGCCGAAATTGAGATAATTTCAAAAGTAAGAATATTTGTGTATTAGCTAATCTTTCAAGTCTGAAACTATGAGATAAAGTTATTCATTGCTTTATTTAATTGGCTGGTAGTTCGATTTAGGGCTGATTTTTCAACAGACAGATAATTTTTATCCGTGGAATAAAATTGACGTTTGACAGATTTTGTATGGAAGAACTGTCAAAAATTCAAAATTATTCCTCGGATAAAAATATCTGGCGTTGGAAAAATCAGCCCTTTAATAATTTGATAATTTATACCTACCTGTTTTGTATAGCCAACGACATTGTCTTAGCCTCTTTAGCCATAATTACCAAATTTTAATTACCTATCTAAGGCACAATCGGCTAGTTGATAGTTTTTGGGAAACAAAAAAGTTATACAACTTGAATTTCGCGGGCTATCATAGCCCAACTCTCGTTAATGATAAATATTAATTGAATGAGGTTAAAAAGGAGATTATTTCATTAATCATTTATGTTAGTGCACTTATGTATGACAGTACGCCAGTACTTTCTGTACTGTCAGGTCAGCACGTTGTATGCTCAAGTATGTCCGACCACAGAACTAGGTACAGACGCCAGCACATCAACCTACCCGAAACTGTCAAATTTTCCCAATCAACTTTGATCCGCTTTAGCGATAAAGTTGAAAATCTATCAAAGAAATTTGACAGATTGTAGTAGCTTGATATGCTGGCGTCTGTACATATTGTACCTACGAGTTAAATATTTCATGAGACTTTGCAACACAACTCCTTGATTTAAATTAATTTGTTCCGGGAACATTTGAAGCAAATACCAGTCCCTAATAATATGTTAAGGTATGTTATTAACATTGATCATCTATTTAAATGTTTAATTGATGATGAATGTGAATGTAAGGACTATGTGGGTCATTTATTTTTTCTGTTTTCCTTCTTACTTAGTTTTTATCATGATTTGGCAATTTGAGTAATTTACGCGGCCTACCCAAATGTCCTTTCTTTGGTATTGTTTGTCGAATCGTTTAGCTCCTCTAGTTCTGAGTTGAGCTGCACGATTTTTGACTCATGCGTGCACTGACTGGACAGGTCCGCTCACTTCGTATGGTTGTTTCCTCAAAAGACCATTTCAGACACCAATCTACATGGTCTTCACATGATCTGACCAAGATTTTGTCTGGACTTTAAAGGAGACTGGGACCTCTGAGTTTAGTTTGGCCTTTCTTCTCAGAATAGTCAGATAGGAAACGCCGACCTCATCTAGTTTAAAAAAAAAAATATGATTAACGTGTTAAAGTGTTTGTACAAACCTACTTACAGAAAATAAATCATTTATCAATTTTAATTGACCGAAGTGTTCTAATCATGACATAGCGCTAGACACTTATAAAACGGATTTTTCTATGGATTCAGAAGCAATAGTACAGAGTATAGTGAGCCAACGGTCTATAGTATTATAATTGTTAATCTCTTAAATACTTGTCCTTACAGAATACACAATGATGCCAGCATGATAATTATCTAAGATTCTGAATTAAATTTTAGGTCATACTTAGGTCTGGACCTAGTTCAAGTTATTTTTCCCACTAATCGTATAGATACCGACATTAATGCTAATAGGTCGAGCAAATTATGAAATATTTGACTGTACTCATCCAAATTAAGTTGTTTTTTTATTCATATTTATTATGTTCGAGTTTTCGAGAGCTCGAGCACCTTACGTTTGCTTAACAGTTTTAAAAGATAGCATGTTTTCGCCGTGAAGAAAACAAATGTGTTAGACAACGGCTCGATCTATTTAATACCATTACTATGCTTTGTAACGATTTTATGACTAGTAATGGGCTAGCATAATTAAATTATTGACAACAATATAAAGAAAATAATAAGATGTTTCAAATCAGGCGCTGATTTTTTATATAAAATAGTACGTTCTCATTACATCACAGATTTTTGTACGATAACATTAGATTAACCGATCAAGCTATCTTATAGCATGGAATGTTAATTTACCTACGCAATAAATTGTACGTCATACTCATCTTTAAGGCCGATAATAAACATATATAGTATTTTAAATATCAATAATTTAAATAACGTCTAGTTTATTTTAAACGGTGATAGTACTCGTCAATGTACGTAAATAATTAGTATGAATTGAAGGTTGAAACTATAAAAAACTTCTGTCTATTTCATACAATAACGCAAAGCCTTCCCAATCAAAATGTATGAAATAGGTGCTTTTATTTTGCTATTACTGTGTTGGTCCCATTTTAATAGAGTGGAGTGCTATCACCCCTTAAAATATTTAACACTTGTATTGTTAGACGTCATACAACATGTTACGTAACGGAAAGAGTACATTGCATACTAAGGGCCGGTTGTTTCAAACGGTTGGTTTACGTAACATACGTACGTCAAATATTAAGAGTACGTAATCGTAATTATTTGACGTAAGTCAAGGCCATAATTTTGTAATTGTAATTTGAAACAACGCTTTTTTTGACGATGGTTAGCGCTATTTTTGACGTATACGCGTGCGTCAAGTATTATTATGGCCTTGTTATTTGACGTATGTAGGCTACGTTAACCAACCATTTGAAACAACCGGCCCTAAGTGTATTTATTTATACTTATATTTATCTAAAATTAGGTATATTTATAGTTTTTAATATTTAATAATATATCCTTAAATTTAAATAAATATTTATTCCACATTTTCGTTATTGCACCTACCACTTTTTGCCTCTGCATCACACAAAGGTCGATTGGTAGAAAATGCCTATGGCATGAAGTCCACCTATGTGCATTTATGTGCTTAAGATATTAAATAAATAAATAAGTTCACAGGCTTTTTAGATTATAACACACTAATCATAAATTGTACAGCAGTCCATCCGTCGAGAGAATGCGTTCCTGACATCTGTCAGTGCGACAATTCTAGTAGCTAATAAAGATCAAATTCGCGAAACACGTATTAGTTTATATGAAACTGATAGGTGTGAAGAATGCATTCTCTCGTCGGCCGCACTGACGGCGCAAATAGCTACCCATGGTGTAATCACAGGATAGCGACCCTCATACTGAGGTGAAGCGTTTGTTTTGCATTTAAATGTAATTTAACGGATGCAAATGAAGTTTCCTTTAATATCTTAAACAATGCATAGTGATTATATACAAGATACACTCGTCACCTCATTTGTATATATATTTATAACCTTTCCGTTAGACACTCGTTGTAAATGTATATTTTCTAAGAAAATTAATAAACAATTTTGCTAAGCAGTGCATTTATATATTTTCTAATGTAAATTGTACAAAATTAATAGATGTATTATTTTAGGAGGAAACAAACAGTTTAAAGTCCGTTCCGTCCGTTCTCACCATATTATCCCGAAGGAAAGATTATATTGAGAACTTTTTAGACCTTGTTCGCTGAATTGAAAAGTGACGACGTTTTAAAATTTCCATATTCAACGATCTACTGGAGTAACGATCAAAATCCAAGATTTAGATACTGCATTTATTTTGTCCTGAAGAGATTCCGGGCCTGACATCCGGCAAATATGAAAAGCGCCATACGACCTCGTACGGGAAAGACATCCGACACGATTTTTAATCGAGCGAACGGCGCTGCAAGTGCTTTTAAACTTTAACTATTGAAAAATAGAAACAATAGAGATAAAAAACTAGTCTCATAATAATAAATCGTTGTGTTGTTTTTATGTTCGATTATTTTAATACTTTACCTTTGCCTTATGTTTACAAATAGAAGTAAATGATCGTACAGTAAATTATTAGATATTTATATCCCAAATACACAATTAATTTTGTATCGTATGTCGTGTGTACATTGTGTAGGTATAGTAAAAACGATTTATATCCCTTACAATATACAGAGTATTTCTTTTCAAGCTAGTGGATGAAATGAACCATGGGCTAAATATTCAATAAAAAAGTATAATGGCATATTTAAAAAAAAATCAAATTAGTCTGAACTGACATTTTTTTATGTGATACGACACATTTTGAAAATAGATCTGCTGTGCTCAGAACATGAAATATTGTCCAATTCGGAAAGTCCAAGTGATCATGGTGAAACTTCTAACAACTTAGGCCGATAATTGATACATGATTTCGATGAAGAGCATGTTTTTTTTATTAAATTTCATTATACATTCGGAATAATTTTTTCCGATCGCAAAATACGCGCCAGCCCGTAATACCTATAAAAAAATTAAATACATTTTTATGACACTTATTTTCTATAAAATTGAGCTCGTTTTCTTTCATCATTTTTATGGCTTGTAGCGTGAACATACACATACTGGCTTGAAACAAATATACCCTGCATTATTCGCTTATGTATTGATAGCTGTTTATGTTATTGCTTTTAATTGTATTATTAAACGCGTCGAGCTTCTTATAATTATTAGGCTTCTGATATTTTTAGTTTTGCTCCCATCCAAGGGATCTGTCAACGGCCATTTTCCACTGCTTGTATCTCATGTCTCGTTCATCATCGCTGATGAGAGGTGAATATGTGGTTCCGCTTGTCATCGGTATAGCAGTTCCCTGTTTCGAAGGTTCTACTCCCCAGTACGCAACAAGCGCTGCCCCTAAAGCGGTACTTTCAGTAAATCCAGCTCTTATTACGTTTATCCCAATTAAATCAGCTTGTATTTGCATGACTAAGGCATTTGAAGTCATGCCGCCATCGACCTGTAACAGGATAATAAAGTACGATAGAAAAACCTTTTTAAAGCAGTATCTATAAGGGCTATTTAATTTTTACAAAAAATACTAGAAACTTGGTGACTTGGTTCTCCACAATAATTTTTACACGTTAAAAGATTTTTTTTTATTACAAGGGTAAATAAGTAAATAATATTTTTTTCCTTCAACTACGTAGTAATGTTATCATTAACCACTGCAAAACCGATCACAAAGGACGTATTTTTTGCTTAGAACCAAAACAATGCAGAAATGTTATATGAAATCTCATGGTTGCACAGTTTTTCATTAATGCACTGTTTTTTATTTAGTTATAAATTTACCACAGAGGTTTAATTTCTCCCATTAAGTTTAATATAAAATGTATGTATTAGATTAAAAAGACACTGGCTGAAAATAAAAACCGGCTGAATAAAACCGACTTGGAGAAAAAAAAAGGCGCGCATTTTGTACCATTGTAAAACTTTGATACTTCATATTTAGCAAGAAAAGTTAAAAAAATAGAAATAGACAGCGATAGCGATACGAATTCAACTCCAGAAAGTATAAAAACAGCTTCAAATGAAATTTTTAATAACCTTTTGCCGCAAAAGTCGCGGGATAAATATTTAAAAGCTTATGAAAACTTTGTTTTCACTAACTTGAGTTTTTATTTTGAGTAGGTATATTTTATCGCGGTAGGTAGATTGGTAGTTGAAAGAAAAGTAGATTACACACCTTGCTAAAGTGAGTAATTAATGCACTCGTGTTAATTTAGTGCCCTCGCTTACGCTCGGGCGGGCACCAACATAACACTCGTGCATTAATAACTCACTTTGCGCTCGATGCAACAATCTACTATTTAATATTATGGTATATTTATTTTGTTATATAATAGAAATGTTGTTATTGTTGTTTATCGTTGATTTTACTTTATGTTGTATATTAGAGTATAAATAGTATATAAGTTAGGTTTTAAACCCACGTGTACCTAGGATTGTAAATGTTCGAATGCTGCTATTAGCGGCGGATGTGTCCTGAACTTATCCATATAAACCAACCAACTTTGTACCTACCATTTCCGACAAATAAATAACTTTATCTATTAGTCATATAGTATTGGCCCAGAGCAAGCAAACATAGGGCAAAAAGTTGATAGGTGAATAGGTGCAGCAGTGTCAGATACGAGCCCCGTGGTCAGGGATCCACTTTCAGATTTCCAAAATGGACAAAAAATAACGTGATGCTAAGAATCTTTCATTTTCATACGATCTTTAATTGTTTCTTTTTATTTTAATTGTTTGTTTTTTAATTGTTTATTTTAATTGTTTGTTTTTTAAATGTTTATTTTAATTGTTTCTGTAATTACTGTATTCAACCGGTTAAAGTGCAGTTTTTGAAAATTTATCTTATTCTTATTTTCTTAATCTTATTTTTTTTATTATCTTAATCTTATTTTTTAATTTATTACAATCTTTATTAATTACCTTGATCAGTATTTCGTCGTTCATATTGCAATTAGTTTTATGTCAAAAATGACAAGTTTACAGGAGAGTAAAAAAACAGCATATTGAAAAAAAATCTTTTATGATACCAAAATGTTTTTTACCTAATGTTTCCTAACTATTGTGTTCTATTAAATGTGCATTTTAAAATTTTCATAAATAAATATATTTTGTTAGAAATTTGACATAGAACCTATAGTAACTACAATTGACGTAAAATTTATGACATGTAACATATTGATAGTTTATTTGTATGAAATAATGCACAGATAATTTCATATAACACGTTTAATATTTATTCAAGTTATTTATAATTAAAGTAGGAACAATCAAAAATATACATAAGAAAAATAAACAACAAAATTGACGTAAATTTCTTGACAAACTTAAATGTTGTTACCATAAAACAAAATTAAATTGAACTTATTTTAAAATTCACGAATTATATTTAAATGTCAGGGTAAAATGAATAACGTGATGTAACGAATGTAATAATTAATAATTAGTATGCAATTGGACCATCGCATACTAATTATTTCGTTTATGAGGACAGGCATCAGGATCTGAACAATTATGTTCCAAGGAGTCATAAAAAGGGTGATAATCTTTAGGAATCAGTGGTTTAAATTCTTGTAAATGTATACATTTTGTGGTGTCAATAGGGATAAATGATTGATAAAGGGCAGTATTACCAGTTCGTGTGTAGTTTTTGTTTGAGCGACGCGGTAATTCTTTGAAGTCGTCATTAAAGTCCAACTTATACCGTATGATCCCATCTGGATTATATTCCAGGCTTACAATGTCGACTACAAGTGGATCGCCCTTTTTGTTTCCTGGTCGAATGCTGGAGTATCTACCACCTTCACACCTGCTGAAATCACTGTAGCTTAGATAAACTACTTTATACGGTTCAGGCTTGGTTCTTGCGCTCTTTATTATATTGATGTAGTCTCCTGGTATGAAAATATCTCGATGAGGTGGCAACTTTCTTTCGATGCTGCTATGTATCGAGTCGACCTCCATCTGGGTGTGCCCAACTTCGAGGTATTTTTGTTCGATGATTATGTTATTTTCGACTGATACTAATTCAATTAGAGCATTAGACAAATTCATGGATCGGTTTTGGTAACCACACCCGTCACTCCACAGAATATTTTTTTTGGTATTTGGTGCCTTTTCTAGTTCTGCCTTTAGATGTTTCATCATAATAGACGTAAAGACATCACTGTCTAAGCCACCGCTCACCTCGTGCCATAGATAGCAAATCACTTCTTTTGTTTTTAAATTGTAGTGTGTGTAATTGTGAACTTTAAGTTTTGTTTTATAGTAAACAGCTGATGCCTGCATTCTTGGGCATAGAAGTACCGCTTGGACATCCATAGTGTATACGCTTGAAGAACGTCGATGCTGTGGTGCATTTACACTTACTAAACTTCGGACGTATACTTTACGAGCTTCCCAAGAACTCAGTGCCCAATAAGAATCAAAAATCAGTTTTCGGTCTTCTTCGGATAACATTTCACATTCAAACCTTTGTTTCGGTCCCCCATGTTTCACTTCGGTTTGCCCACCACATCTTTCCTGTAAGCCTTTAGCTGGTCTCAACAGTGTTTGTTTGTATTTTCCATTCCTATCCTTCTCAAAACCTTCATACTGTTTATCTTGTAACCTAGCCTTAGAGTTTCTTAATCTCTTCCATTTCGTTTGATCTGCTTGACCCTTACGACTGCGTTTCCTTTTGTGAATATCCTTACGAGTAAGCACTTCTGTTTCCGCATCAAGGACCTCTTCGTTGGAGCTCGTACTTTCTTCTAATGAATTAGAAAGAAAGCCAACACTACTTTCTTCTGGCTCGTAGTCCGAGTCAGAAGACGACCCTTCTTCGAACAAGACCTCTTCACTAGACGTGTCACACTGCTGCAGAGTTTCATCTTCATACAACTGGCCAGTAGATTCGTTCAGTCGCTGCTGGCGAGGATGTTGAGAGGAACTTGTAGCTAACTGTATTAAACGCCTTCCTCTTGTGTTATTCATCTGCAACATCTGGCCAGTAGCTTCGTTCAGTCGCTGCTGGCGAGGATGTTGAAAGAAACTTGTAGCTAACTGTTTTAACCGCCTTCCTCTTCTGTTATTCATCTGCAACAATCAACCGCCAAGCCATGCATACAAACCCAAAGCAAAATTCAAAAGGTTCTATGTCGCGTTTGTAACTACGTATTGCAACATAGGCCTTATTGTTATATTGAAATTATTTACAAAAAAGGCCAACATAAACAAATATTTTTTTTATGTTTATACTTTATCTGTTAATAGATTCGTGACACTAAAGGTCTTAAGCGTTTAACAGCAAAAAGAAGCAGTCAAATGGCGGACTCACGGCGCTTTTCTTTAAAAGTTAGGTTAAGATTTCTCATAAGTGTAATTAAAACCAGGATATAAACGAAAACCAACTAAAACTAGCACACAGTGATATGTAATTTAAGATAATTATCAGCTTACCTCAGAAACAAAGCACAATTTATAACTTAGTTAATAATTTTCACTTGTTTTTTCTCAGTGCAAAAATCCGTTGCCGCTCAAACTTTGACATAGAACAATTTGGCGTATAAGATTTACTGCCGAGTCGATCACGTGACATATTGCAAGTTTCAAACGCCGCTTTCCTATTGGTAGATGACATTGAACATCTTTTCGGTCGCGTTCATAATTAAAATTAAAGCATAACTTAGAAATAATAAAAAAAATGAAATTTTTGACATTGAACAAATTGCAATATGAACGACGATTTGTGCCAAGTTTCAAGTTTCTAAATCCCCATTTCCAGGTATTTATTTTATGAAAAACCGTTAGATACTTTTCTATTATTTGTGTTTCAGATTACTAATACCAATTTTCGTGGTAATCGAAGCAAGCAGTAAAATCCCCTCCTAAAAACTTGACTACCCTTTTTCACCCAGTTAGGAATACATTTTCGAAAAATCTAAACACACAAGAGGTTTTTTTGAACTTGCCAGGAAATAGAATGCACGTCGCAGATTAATTCATGTTATGCTTGTTCAAAAACGCTGTTATTTCATCATTTTGAATAGAAACAGTAAAATAATGAAGTGCGCCGTGATCTCGTAAAAATTTATTATTTAAAAATTGTTACCTTGAGGAGTTGAAGAGGTATTCCGCAATCCTCATTCATAGCATCCAAAATATCTCGCACTTGATAACAAACAGCTTCCAATGCTGCTTTTACAATGTGATTTGAGTTTGTATCTTCAGAGATACCACATATGACACTGAAAATCGATACATAATCTTAGTTATGTAATTTAATTCTGCAAGGCCCAGTATCCACCAAAGCGGAGAGGGGAGGAGACGAGAGGAGATGATTTACTTCTTGTAACATCAGCTATTAGCCAGTGAAAGTCCCGTCAAAATCGGTCCAGCGTTTTCCGAGATTAAAAGGAACAAACAGAAAAAAAATTAAGAATTGTTTTTCTTGTATTGTCATACTTTCACCACCATTACAATTTTCATACCATTTATATATTTTCATATGCATTTATTAAAAAGATGTTATTTTGACATTACAAACAGACACTTCAATTTCATATATTTATATAGGTTTCAAAATAGGCTTGTAGACAATAAAATGTCGGTATGTTTTAATATTTACTACTTACCCTCTAGCATCTTGACGCCAGTAAGGTGCATACAAACCACTAAAGGCCGGCACAAACACAACACTGCCATTCTCCGTCGCTTTTTCAGCTATCTCTTGAGAATCCTTGGCACTTTCCAAAAGGCCAATATTATCTCTCAGCCAACCTAAAGCTGCTCCAGCGACAGCTACCTAGAATTCAATCCACAAATTGGCAATGCATACACTTGAATCAACAACACTGTTGTTTAAAGCCTCGTATCCACTAGGCAACATTTGGCGCGCGATATATTGCACAACATGTTGAAAGTTAGCGCGGAACTTCTGTTTAGCAACGTTGTCTGTCTAGTGCAGGAATGGGGAAACTACGGCCCGCGGGCCACCTCCAGCCCGCGAAGCGTTAAAATCCGGCCCGCGTCCGTCAAACAAAAATCAAGTGAAGTTTTCGTATTTTTAGAAAGGAGAATTGGTAAGACCGATAGAGACAATAAATGTGTCCATATATGTCCCCACAAAGACCAGCACTCCTCAGTGGCGGACTAAGCCCGTCAGAGGCCCGGGGCGGCAAAGCTGAATGAGGCCCCCAGCTTTAAAAAAAAAGTAGTTTTACAAGCTTTTTATTCAGTTCACATTTATTTATTTATATGTTTGTATGTATAAATAAGTGTTTATGTTAATTTCGTCGGCAACGCCACTTTTCTTCTCTTCAGAATTCGAAAAGTAATTGGATAAAGATCCAGCAAGCGATTTTGCCTCTTCAGTCTTTGTTTTTTTAGCTTCCTTTTCTGAGAGCCAGATGGTTGAATCCTTTTCAATAAAAATAATTAGATACTTAAATAAGAAACTTTTATAAAATATAGCTAAACTAAGCCTCATTATTGATTTGACGATATAGATATAAAAATGTACAGAGACTGAGAGAGAGAGTCAGAGTCAGAGTCTCATCTTTCGTGGCACGCATTGTACCACGGTCTAGATGGCTGTAGTGTTTTGATCTTGATGAAATGATGTAGGTATGTACAGACGCCAGCACATCAACCTACCACAATCTGTCACATTTTCCCAATCAACTTTGAACCTTAAGTTTTAGCGATAAAGTTGAAAATCTATTAAAGAAATCTGACAGATTGTGGTAGGTTGATGTGCTGGCGTCCGTACATACTAAGCACATTTTGAAAGTCTTGTTTAGGATTTTATCAGGGGAACGCGGAGGCATTTGGGGGCCCCCCAAGACCGGAGGCCCTGGGCGGGCCGCCCCTTCCGCCCCCCTGTTAGTCCGCCACTGGCACTCCTCAATCTTCTACTTCGCAGCTAACTTAAAAGTTTAATTTAATTGCAATTTGTAATTTCTTTCTTAATTCAATAGTTATTTTGTAATATTGCACAATAGAGTTTCAGAAAATACATATCAATATTTTTATAGCCAAAAATGCAAAAACTTGGCCTGCCATATATTTCGTTAATAAATATTGGCACGCGAAGGAAAAAGTTTCCCCATCCCTGGTCTAGTGTCTACGCATGATCAGTCGTCGACAAAATGTCGCCAGAGGAACTAGTGTTGATTTCAGCGGTGGTGGTTATAATTATATCGAAAGATGCATCAAAAAGAAAAAAAACCACTTCTGTGGGTTAGAAATTACGTACAAAATAAAGAAAACGAATTCAGTGACCTCCGTGTGGTTGATAGATCTTTTACGAATTTTACCCGAATGAGCACTCCTTCATTACATCACACGGATATTTCTGCGCGTCACGTCTCCACTCGACAAAAATGATGCTCAACTTCATCTAGCACGGAAACAAACAACAAGCCGCGCGTCATATTGTGCGTCAGCTGGCAACGTCGCGCGCTGTTGTGCAACACTGCCGAACATGTTGAGCGTCACGTGTTGCGCGTCAGTTGTTGCCTAGTGGATACGAGGCTTAAACATTGCAATACCTATGTTCTATATAATAGCGACACACCAACGGATCAAAACGCCGAGGAACGTTCAGTGTGATAACACCTGCAATGCTGCTAAAATTGCCTATAGTTTGTAGGTGCAAGTATGGTGTAACATCCGACGCGTATTTTTCCGTAGATATGTCGCTAGACTAACTTACGGATCCTTCCAGTGCATAACACGCTTGGTTATTACTGCCCAATTGATAAGCAACAGTAGTCAAAAGGCCTCTGCCAGAGTTAACGCGAATATCGCCCGTGTTGTACAGTACAAAGCAACCAGTTCCGTAAGTTGCTTTTGCTTGTCCTTTCTGTAAGCACATTTGACCAACCAAGGCCGCCTGTTGGTCACCAAGACAGCCTGCTATAGGGACACCTTTGATTGGTCCATCAGCAATATAACCATATACCTGCAACAATCAAGTTATAAGTATTAAATGTTCGTTCACTATCCGAACAGTCAGTTTTTGTATGGTTACATTATTTTCTTTTTTTTTCTGTCAAGTTAGTGAATACTATTAAAAGACCAAGTAAAAATATGGATGTCTGTGTTACTAATTCCTTTAGTGAATGATTCCATAAGAATTAAACCTGTACATGTTTGTTTACACTTTCATGAAATAGTTTTGGAGCAGGGTATAGTAGTAGGTGGTAGTAGTATACGTTTTCGTGCGCCTCAAGCTAACTTTATATACGTAGTTAATTTTAGCTTAGTAGTAGCTAGTTATTATTTTTAATTGCCCTTAAAAATGACAACACCATCGTTTTTTTACCTCGGAACTGGACTTTATTTCTGGCAAGACGCTCTTAGGAACTTCGAAAAACTTCAACAACAAAGGATCCCAATCTAAGTTCTCAATATTCATCATCATAGTTCTTGATGCATTGGTCACATCAGTGACATGTTTCCCACCATTAGGTCCACCTGTAAGCATTATTTTAATTTATTAGTTAATTACTTTTGTACAAATCAAATGGCTTATTCAATAACCTCCAATAAATCAGAAACTTAAACAATTTCGTAAAACCATAACCATAGAAACCTAGAATGTCTCTTGAAGAAAAAATCCTAGGTACATATTTGAGTGGACCTGACCTGTGATGACTGACTTATGCATGCCAACATGCATAAGTCAGTCATTAGAGCTCAAAAACTCGACGACCTGACGAACATTACTAAACGCAAGGAGTTTTGCCAAAGTTCAAATCCGATTTGGATAAGCGGTAGGCCGCATGCAGTGCTCAAACTGACAAAAAAAACCCTCTTTCACACTAAGCTTACCTAACGCACATTTGTTTTAAATTCTCAATAAATTAATAAAAACATTTAATAACAATAAATCATTTTCAAAAGTAACCACAAATTATAGTAGATTATTCGCTAAGGGAATAAAGCAGTGTCTTATGTCACGAAGGATCCTAGGGCTCCCGAGTGCAACTAGGATTTAACTCCTAGCTAAAGCGAGGTTGTTACTAGAATGCTGAGTGTAGTGTATTCAAGCCTCGTCCAAGACGAAGATATATTTATCCTCGAGGAGAATACTCTTCTTTTCGCGCGAGAATACTCTTTTTTACCGAAAATAAAATTGATTTTTAGGTCTTAAAAACCAATTTTCTTTTCTAATATATACACGATACATTCGTTACATGCTAACATTAACCCAAGTCTCTTACTTCCTCCTTACAACCTCTATAACTTCATCTGTCTACCCAAGAATCATTTGTTCTACTACCAAATTCCCTCTGCGCCAGACAACATACTACTTCTAGACTGTAATCACTTATATCATTAAATATCTTATCCGTCTTCACTTTTACTACACTCTTATATAACTATTTTACTTTTAATCCTTGCAGTAAGTAAGTTGTCGTCAATAACTAATAAGTTGTCGTAGATTTTTTATCCTTATTTTTTTTTTATTGTGTAAATTTCAAGGTTCGTGCATGCCGAAAATGGGGTCGAAATCAAAACCCAATTATGACGCCAACAAAAACGTCGTAAATAGGTTAGTAGGTACCTAAGCATATTTTGACGAGAAGAAATATCAATATTTACCAGTTAAATTCCACATGATCCAAGTGTCCACGGTTCCAAAACAGCATGTTCCTTTTTTCATACCGATTTTTACAGCATCAACATTATCACTGAGCCACCTTAATTTTACAGCGCTGAAGTAGGGTGACAAAGGAAGTCCACATAATGGCTGTAAGACCAGAGAAAATAAACTATTAATATTAAAAGTATAAAATCAAAGCAGTAAACTTGTAAATCAATGAATAGATTCAATTGTGTCTTCTCAGTAGCATTCGAAATGTATGTTACAAACACTTTAAATATCCGTAGGGATCGCAGCGGTCCACACTTTCCTATGTGTAGGAACCTTCTCATTTACAGACCGACATACCGAACCCCAAAACGTGCATTATTTGTAACAACTGTTGCGTAACGGGTGATACAGAAAATGGGCATTTTCTGTATCACCCGTTACGTCAAATCAAAATTATTCAACAAAGCTCAGCAACAAAATTAATTTGTAATCATGTCTTTACTTTTCCAAAACCACTTGTACGCAAACATGATACGTTTTAACAAAGCTTATAAATAAATTTTTTTTCGTAACGGGCGCTACCAACAGTGAGAAGTCCTTCAATAAAGTGCAACAAACAAGTAAAACTGAGTAAAAACTGATAAGTTTACTCCAATAAATAGTAAATTGTTGCATCAAGAGCAAAGTGAGTTATTAATGCACGAATGCATTAATTACTACATTAATATTTTTTTTTTATGTTTTTTTTTTAGTTTACATGAAACATGATTAAATAAATTTAATCATGTTTCATGTAAACTTAACAATAAATTCGATTAGGATCGAGAAATTCAGAAAAATCGTCTCGTTAGCATTTCAAATGGAACGACCATTTTGGAGATGAACCGCATAAATGTAGCCAATCGTTTATTAGTTTTATTTCTGAACGTGGAGTGTTCATAAATAAAACGAGTAGTTAAGGCGCAGTTTGAATCAGCCGGCGTTTCTCGTAACGACCTGAAACGCCGGTATCGCAGGGGCATTTAAATTGATGCAATTCACACCTTTAAATAATTTTTGTTCCTTGTTTTGTTAGGCACAGTATCCAACAGCTTATCAATAGTAGACGACGTCCTCATATCCAACCAAACAATTGCATTGTGCAATGGTTTGCCAGTGTTTCGGTCCCAAACTATTGTTGTCTCTCGTTGATTTGTTACACCAACTGCTATTATATCCTGAAATTTTAAAAAGACATAATAAGAAACCCAATGAAAAAAGTAGGTACTTATTACTTATTACTACTAGGAAATTTTCACAGATGATGTATTTCAGTCGCCGCTATAACAACAAGTACTAAAAACAGAATAAAATAAATATATTTAAGGGGGGCTCCCATACAACAAAAGTGTTTTTTTCGGCGTTTTTGCGTTGTGGAACTAAACCCTTCATGTGCGAGTCCGGCTCGCACTTGGCCAGTTTTTTAATACAAATATCCAGGACGAGAATTGCGTTTCCCTCGGCCCCAGGCTACCTATCTATCAAATTTCATAACGATCGGTTCAGTCAGTAGTTTAGGCGTAACAGAGTAAACATAGGGTAACAAACAGAGCATGGTAAAGGCAAGGTGGCATGGATTAATTAATAAGAACATTCAGTTAAAGGTCAAAGATCGCCAGAGTTGGCTCTACATGAGATCTTATAACGTTTAACAGTAAGAATCCCCAGACTTGGCATGATTTTCAACATTAATGTCTTTGATGGGAATTACTTAGTTATTTTAATAGCTTTAAGTACTTACTTATGTATTTTCGTAAGTACCTGATTCCTGGTAACAAAACCAAACTCATTCTAAGGCCACACACTAATAAGGAAGAGGTACGTAATTCCAAACTTTACCCGACTGCCTAACAGGGTTCACGCGTAGGATATAGGTATCTTGTACGTAGTATTCTTTATACCCTCAAACTCGAAGCATCCTAACGGATATATTTTGATACAGATGGTACCGACTCCCTGTATCAATCGTCTAGGTCGCAAGTCGTGCGATCGATAGAGGAAAAAATAATCACTGGATAGGTTTTTATAAAATCCACACGATGTTTCCTTGACTACTTTACAAACATGCGCTATATAAACGTAAGAATTACACATTCCGAAAGTTGTGTAGGAGTAGATCCTAAGATCATAATATGAATTCAATTTATCATTGAATTCATATTATGCTTGTCTCTAAACAGTGTGCATTTAGTGCTTGTTTTAAATTTCTTCTCATTTAGTTGAAGAATGTCGAGTGGTATTTTAATAGGTATAACATTTTTAATAGTAGGTACCCCATACTTTAGACAATCTGAAGTAGGACTGATCTTTTTTGTTCCTAATACCCACCAAATAAACCCACTCCTGTATTCATCGAAGGGTTAGGCAAATGCTATAGTACACCCTCATTTCGCTAGCTCTGTTTAAGTTCCATGTAATAGAGGGCGACCCTATTACAATCAACCGGGCACAAATCCAAATTCCGGGCTTCTACCGAGAAATTCCAGAAAATCAGTTGTATGTATGCGGCCGTATGAATGGCCAGACATTATATTATGTAAGTTTTACAATAAATTAGGCCGCTACCCCACTGGCGTTTTACGAGCGTTGACGTCGCGTCAGCGCGTAACAAGCATAAAACGTCCGCTGAACGCGACGTTAACGTCGCGCAGATGATACTATTGCTAACAAACGCGACGTTAACGTTAAGCAGACGCGACGTTGACGTCGCGTTCAGCGGACGTTTTATGCTTGTTACGCGATGACGCGACGTCAACGTCGTGTCTGCGCAGCGTCGACGCCGCGCAGACGCGACGTTGACGTCAACGCTCGTAAAACGCCAGTGGGATAGCGGCCTTATGGTGCCTACAGTGCGTGTCGTTATTCCAGAAGGGCAGATACGAGAATGTATATTTTTTTCACGACAACTGTGCCGTCCATTGTTTGCCAATGGTGTCGGAGTGGCTCACTACGCAGAAATGGCCGTCCACTGGCCTTCGAAAAGTCTGGATTTAAATCCTGTAGAAAATATGTAGGGTCTTAAATTGCTACTAAGGCAATGTGAAGTCTAAGCATAACTTACATAACGTGCTTATGAGGACTTGGTAGTTGATGCGGGATAGCAAAGCAGGTTGTACAAAGGTTATTTAAATGAGAAGCAGAATACAACAAATTATAAAGAATGAAGGTGGAAGGCGGGGGGGTCCCTTTCTTACTAAAAACTTCAATAATCGCAATCTTAGTTAGATTTTATCATTGGCTAACAGAACGGAAAAAAACATGTAAATAATAATATAATTGTTGCATCGAACGCAAAGTGAGTTATTAAAGCACGAGCGATATGTTGGTGCCCGAGCGCAAGCGAGGGCTGGTGCCAGTGTAATTACTGCTCTCGTTTTAATTTAGTAATTAAAACGAGAGCAGTAATTATTCACTTTAGCAAGTTGCGTAATCTACTTTTCTTTCAACTACCAATCTACCTAACGTGATAAAATATACCTACTCAAAATAAAAAACTCAGTTATTGAAAACAAAGTTTAATTCATCTTCTCCTAAAACATTTAAAACTTACAATTATTAAATGTGCAGTCATTAAATGTGAAATTTTCACTTTTACTTGGAACATTTATTCTAGTATTTGTTTGTTTTTTTTGTGAATAATAATTATTATCATCAGAATCAGACGATACAGGTAGACGCGGGCTCAATTTCAAATCATTTCCATGAGAAGTAGATGGACGTGGTGATGTTGATCGGTGCAAATGAATTGATTCCGTTATGTTTTCACTGATTTTACTTCTTTTTTTTACCGATTCCTCTATATAACCTTCTGCTAGGTACTTGGTCCGATTTCGATCCACCATGACGCTTGAGCGTAGTCAATTTAGCATCGGAATCAGCTAGCAGCATTGCTGACATTCGGCGGTCACAATGCCCAGTGTAAGCTTCCGGGTTTTGTAGCTTCAGATAACTGGCAATTTCATAAGGCAATTTTCCAAATTTGTTTCTGCCGATGGCTTGTTTTGTGCATTTTCCATTCTGGTAATTTAAGAAAAACAGCTTTGTGTTTATTATAGAACTTGGACGTAGTACCATGTTTTTCTGCACAACATTCAAAAATTCATCACGTATTAATTGACGGTCTTTCTTTGTTTTCGTGTTACTTAATAGGTTTAATTAGCACCATCTGGTTTGTGTTTCGATGTTGTCATTTGTGATATTTATTAATTCAGAGCTTCTGCAAGCACCGTTTATACCGAAAATGAGAGCAACCTGTAAAAAATATTAAAATTCGACGTTACACACAAATTGACACATAATTTATAGGCATTAAATTATATTATGGCCGGTATATGCATTGTTTAGGGCAAGTATTAAGTAGAAATACATTGCCGGGTGATTAAAATAGCTTCAAACATGTCGCAAGTAGTTATTCTATTTAGCCGGCAATGTACTTCTATTAAACACTTGCATTGAACAGTGTTTATACCGGTCATGGAGTGTCAACGTCTAGATTATAATTATACATAAAACTTATCTTTGTTGCTAAATATTTATTGTCAGATGCTATGCTTCATTCAAAAATATTTGTATATCCTGAGCTGAGAGCACTTTCGACTTTTTACTTATATACCCATCTGATAGCCGCTTCAGAAGCGATGTTAATTTAGAGTATTCTTTTACATTCACGTTGTGCTTGTTATTAACTGTGCTTTTTTACATTGAATATACAAACCACAATGAAGATGCTCTCTTTTTTTGGACATCTCACTGAAATACGTTAAAAACACACTTTCCGGCACCCAGTGATTTTGCAAATCTTTCGTAGAAACGAAAGACGAAAATTTTATTCAAACTCAAAGCATTTATTGCAATTAAACCATTTACAGGCACTTTTTAAATTGTCAAGAAGTCGGTCAGTCAGAAAATATGAAGCTATTTGCTTATTCCATAGCGTAGGTACCTATCAAGAAGAACGGGCGAGAAACTCCATGGA
This sequence comes from Luperina nickerlii, assembly GCA_963855955.1. Classification (NCBI taxonomy): domain Eukaryota; kingdom Metazoa; phylum Arthropoda; class Insecta; order Lepidoptera; family Noctuidae; genus Luperina; species Luperina nickerlii. Next base: position 11,147,628 of record OY979662.1, read on the forward strand.
CACTCTTATAAATTATAGTTTTACAAAAATATTTGTTACATCATTAATGTTGAATTTATAATTTTATGTGAGAACGATGTAAAAAAGACTTACCGTACGCGTTAAAAGCGTCATTCAGTGGAGAACCACTGAATAAAATTTTCATAAGCTTTTAAATATTTATCCCCCGACTTTTGCGGCAAAATGTTATTAACAATTTCATTTGCAGCTGTTTTTATACTTTCTGGAGTTGAATTCATATCGCTGTCGCTGTCTATTTCCATTTTTTTAAACTTTTCTGGCAAAATATTTACTATGGTACAATACAAAATGCGCGCCATTTGTTTTTTTTTTTCACCAATATTGTTATATTCAGTCGATTTTTATTTTCAGTCAGTATTTGATATAATGCATACATTTTATATTAAACTTAATGGGAGACATTAAACCTCTGTGGTAAATTTATATTGTAGCGGTATCTACAACGCCCATGCAAACAACGCGTCATACTGACGTCACGCAAATCCTGCATCATCACTCCCGCAAGCGTTAGCGGCGAGTCACCCAGCCAGCCAGCTCCCACGGCTTCAACGGGTATCCTGACCACCAGCATGCAGCGACCGCGCATACCTGGTCATCACCCTCAGCCTCATCAGCAACCTCGGCACAGCACACTGCACTTTCGGCCGGTCAATAAGAAGAGCTCAATTCCTCTCCTGGTCGACGCAGCAGCCAGCCTCAACTCGGCGCTGTACTACATCCGACGCACTGGAGCATAACGCAGCGCCACCCCGACTCACTGGGGACATCTTTGCAGACTCACTGTGAACTATGCGGCAACCGGTTCCGACTCACTGGAACCTCAGCTGGCCTGGCAAGCATCACAAGATACAGGACTCAGCCCACTATCGACCTCCGGTCTCCGGGGGGGAGTGTTGTAGCGGTATCTACAACGCCACATGCAAACAACGCGTCATACTGACGTCACGCAAATCCTGCATCGCGCAAGCAGAGTTTACCGCGCAACTAGCATAGATACAACGGCCCGACACGAATCAATGGGCAATTGCCCGCCAGACACAACACCCGTCTGGTCGGAGGATCCTCCCTTTTCTATGGAGGTTGAGTGAACTTTAAACTCTGTTCCTCATACCTCTATAATATCTAAATAAAAAGCAGTGCATTAATGAAAAACTGTGCAACCTGAGATTTCATATAAATAACATTTTTGCACTGTTTTGGTTCTAAGCAAAAATTACATTCTTTGTGATCGGTTTTGTGGTGATTAATTATAACATTACTATGTAGTTGAAAGAAAAAACATTAGTTAAAATGGAAGTACGTATGAGAAGAAAATAAGTAACAATGTTAAAGATCATTTGACCTCACTACTTTAGTATGGCGCAATAATCTAGGTAAGTAATAATCACGAGTTAACAGAGATTATAAATTGATATCAGTAAATGATAATGACATGTATTCACTTGTTTGTTACCTAATCATGAGTAAATAATATCTCTTGTGCCAATTAACAATATAACATACTGTAATTGTCAATAAAGTTCAATTTGTGAAATAAGAAGTAGATTTTTACTAGTTCTAGTATTCATTTGTACCAAGTTTCAAATTTATAAACCCAGGGCATAAAATTTTTCATACAAAAGAAATCTCCCTTCTTCATCCCCATAAGTAAGGGTAGATTTTTAGAGAAACCTTTCTTCTTGAATGCCTATTTCACAAAGAACTTACTGTCCAAATTCTGAATTTCTACTCCTAAGTGATTTGGGCTGGGCGAAGATGTGTCAATTGCAACTAAGGATGCCAACAATACCTTAATGTAGAGTAATGTACAGTATTTCACTTAGGCCTACTTTATAATCAACTTTAGCAATAATAATAATAATAGCCAAGAGCCTCGACCAACACCTAAGGAGGCTCTCGTTGGGCAGCTGGATCAAGGGCTTGATTCAGAAAGCAGTACTTCTGGACACGGCCCGCATTGTTAGGAGGTTCCTCTCTCTGGAGCCCTGACCGCCGGTAGCTTCGACCCTGTTCCCGATACCGGTGGGCTACTATTTTTATATTTTTAAATGTTTTTATATTTCTTTTTATATTAATATTTAAAAATATAATTTATATGTATTTAGTCAAATAAAGGAAATAATAATAATAATATTTATTCACAAATTTGAGACAACCATACAGAGTAACTCAATAATAAACACAAATAGATAGATCATGGATGTGAAAAGGTGCTTAAGGTGCATTAAAATACTCTCACTCCGAGTTTGAATTGAATTGAATGAATTCTTGTCACTTCAGTATTTACAGTCTTTTACATACATTTATTCATTAATTTGCCATGCATAAAAGATAAGATGTCGCAAGGGTGTTAAAAGAGGTTGTGTCCAAAGGCCTAATCATCTCCCAAGACAATAGCGTCATGCCTTTTCCATCTGCTATTTTGCCATGATCAGGTACAAAACAGTTATGTTGTAATATTAGTTCTAAACCAGCAGTTGTAAAATAAAGTTAAGGCTGTGGTATGCTATGTGACCAGCACTAATGCCACAACACAGGGCATGGTGACTGAGGACATTACAAAAACTATGAAAGTGTAATGACAAAATTTGCTATAGAAAATGATAGTTACAGGCCTGTGCTTTCAGAGTTTCTTCACGATTCCCCTTACCAGTAACAGATAAATGTATTAGGGGCTTGTAAAAGTAGTTGTATCACCCTCCAAGTTTGACAATGGAAAGACACAAATTTTACCAATTATAAAGATAGTTACCATTGACACTGTTACATGCATAAATTAAATGTTCCCTCAAATGATTGAAAAAAACCGGGTATGGGTAAACGGTTCAGTATTATGTTAGCATAAGCATGCATTATCAGCCTATAATGTCCCCACTGCTGGGACACAGGCCTCCTCTCACCTAGAGGAGGCCTGTGTCCCAGCAAACCGGAATCCACCATACGGGCCCAGTGTGGGATGGTGGATGTCACATGTCTTACAAGAATTGCTTTTAGGACATGCTGGTTTCCTCATGATGTTCTCCATCACAGTTTTGATGAAATAATTTACTCAAAGTAAAATGTCTGTCTAGGTTCGAAACTACAACCTACAACATGTAAGTTGCTGCCATTACCAGTGGGCCACCACAATGCTGTATTGTGTCAATTGCCTTTGTAATAATTATGTTACCTTAACAGGGTAGCAGCTAAGTGGTTGCAGAAAGTGGAGAAGCAGTGGTGTTGAGGTGGTACTTGGAAAATGCATTTGTCTAGCCATAGACATTTACGGGAGCCTTAATTAAAGTAGTCTGCAATATAGGCGCTTTGATATATTTCAAAACACAGCAACGGTATACTAATACCAATATTCTGATATCACCAGTTCATTGGCAAACAATACAACCCATGCAATACACACACACACCTGTGATATTTGCATTGCAGTGGACAGTGGCAGGCCCATGGTTCCCACTAATCTTGTTGATATGGGAACCAAATGCAAAAATAAATAAAAACAAACAAATAACCTTTGCTGATCCTCCTAATGTCACTAAATTCTCCACAGCTTTTTGTATGCATGTCGTAACCACTTCCAAAATCGCGCACGGATCCTGCTCTACCCATCCTTCTTGAGGGAAATGTTGTTCAAGCTCCTTTTGGTGATATGCTACAACTTCTGATGAATTCGCTTTGAAAATAATGAACCGCGCACTTGAAGTGCCCTCGTCAATGGCACCGATTAACGGACCAAATTTCCCACAATCAGACATTATAATCACACACTATTTTAAATTATTTGATACTGCAGTTCTTATTTATCTAATTAATTACAAAACTTATATGTCTGGGCAATTTAATTATCGTATGTGCATCTATTTACATTACAAAGTCGACTGTAATAATAGGAAAAAAGTACTACTCTGTATGGAGGCAAGGACAAAGGAGGGGGGAAGAAGGCCGGAGGGGAGCTGACTGGTGTTCCCAAGGGAAAGAAAGCAAAGGGGGCAGGGTTTATGTCAAAGTCATTATCATATCATTATTGGAGCGTTCCGATTCGTGCAAATAGAGCTGTAACCGATTAAATTGGCAACAGCCGTTCCATTAATTCGTTTCGCCGCCAGGATCTAGCGGAGCCTCTGGGACCTGGACGCGAGACCCGTTCCTCGAGTCCACTCAGCCTCCTGTGGCGTCTCCACAGGGGGCTGAGTGTGTGGTGGCAGAGTCCGCCTAGCGATTTAGCGCAGGCGGGACGGTTTTTTTTTTACATATTTTACACCTTTTAACCCTTAACTTGACAGCGTACATCGTACTGTACATACATTAAAAAAAAATATTTCTTGTTACTACTGGGAAAAAAAATCATTTTGTTTTTTACCAATATATTGTCAATTATAGTAGAATTGGTAGAAAATTATTTCACTATGACAACACAATAAAACACATATCAAAATCAAAATGTCCGCAAAGCAACAAGCTGTTCGTGTGACACGAGTAAGTGTTTTATTTTTTATTAAACTTTTTGTCTCGAGACTTGGCAATATTTTGTATGTGCTTTGATGTAAAGTATATCCAGAATTCAATTAGTGCATTTTTACGTAGCTACCTAAATACTAACTCACGCTTTTGATTGAAATAATTGAATGTACATCGCACTGCACGCTGCCAATGACACGCTGAAGTACTGACCGTAAACTATGGTAACCACACTGTACATTGCCAGGTTTACGAAGTATTGGGTTTTCGATTGTTTTGGTGGTATTTGCTCGTTTGTTTTTTGTAACGCTTTGATAGAAGGTGTTTGTTTTGACTTTTGTTTTCTGTTTTGCCTGCAGAATTTAAAACTAACTCGCTCGCACAAAATCTTGGCTTTGGTTCCTGCAAAAAATGCATGTTCTGAGGGTAGTTCTTCGTCCGATGAAGAAACCAATGTTTATATACCACCTTCTCCAGATTCCTCTGATCCACCTTCGCTAGCATCTTCGCTTGAAGCCCTCAATTTACTAGATAGTTCGACTGACTCCAATAAAGAGCAGAATGAAGTCTCTATAAGTATACCACTAACGCCAATATTCGATGAAGTTTTTCCTTCACCGACTACGAGCAACTACAACATTTTACCTACACTGAACTCCATACAGTCTTTACCAACCCCTACCGTTCAACAACCGTCTCCTCAGCCCGGCACTAGCCGACAGCAGCAGCCACTTACCAGATCTAAGCGTAAAAAGACAACAAAGAATGCAGTGACCAAAAAAGTTAAAGTCAATAAATTTGTTCTAGATTATCATTGGTCCAAAGCAGTATTTCGTCATAGTGCTTGTCTTGAAGAAAACTTATACGACCTACATCAAACAGATATTGATACAGTACTGGATTATTTTTATTACTTTTTTTCACCTGACATAATTAATGACATTGTTCTTAATACAAATTTATACTCAGTGCAACAACTAGGGCGATCTGTACAGTTGACAGAAGATGAGATAAAGAACTTCTTAGCCATCCAAATGTTGATGGGTATAGTGCAGATGCCAGCCTATACAGATTATTGGGCTAAAAGGACAAGATACCCTCTCATAGCTGATCTTATGCCTCTCAAAAGATATCAACAAATACGTCGGTATATTCACTTTGCTGATAACACCTTAGAAGACTCAGACCGTTACTTCAAAATTCGTCCCGTTATGGAAAGAATACGACAAAACTTTTTGAAAGTCGAAGAAGAAGGAAAATATTCGATTGACGAGATGATGATACCTTATAAAGGTCGTAAAGCCGGTAAAAGAAAGCAGTATGTAAAAATGAAACCTAAAAAATGGGGTTTCAAGAATTTCGTGCGTGCGGGAGTCTCGGGTATTATATACGATTTTCTTCTTTATGGTGGCGATGACACCTTTCGTGGACTGAAATTTAGGCACAATGAAGCTTCAATTGGTTTGGGGGGCAAGGTAGTGATTGCATTGTGCCAAACTATAACGCAAAAACCGGCCATTGTTTACGCTGATAACTTTTTTATGTCACCTGAACTAACGTATATACTGCGTGAAGAGTACGGGATTCTAAGTCTCGGTACTATAAGGACTAATCGTTTACGAGGCTGTCAGGAGTTATTGCCAACTGACCAACAAATGAAGAAGAAGAAACGTGGTTCTAGCGCTCAAGCTGTCTGTAATAAAAATAAGCTGGCGGTGATAAAGTGGAATGACAATAAGGTTGTTACACTTATTAGCTCGTATATAGACTCGCACCCCATCGAAACTATCAAGCGTTACGATAAAGATGAGAAAAAGAAGGTACACGTAGAATGTCCTCAAATTGTAAAACATTACAATAAGCACATGGGAGGGGTGGATTTGGCGGACATGTTAATATCTTTATATAGAACCCCCTTCAAAAGTCATCGTTGGTATCTGGGAATATTTTCACAACTTATTGACATGTGTATCAATAACGCTTGGCTTTTGCATAGACGGGATGGAAAAAATATTATGTTGAAGGATTTTAGATTTCAATTGTTCGAAGGATTGACTAAATCAAATAGAACAGTAAAAAATATAAACGTCACAGAAGACATAGGCGAAGATCTAAAAATCCATAAACCAGTCTCTGTTCGTCCAACAGACAGCGTCCGATTCGATGATAAGGGTCATCTCCCAGAAGCAGGGGATGAAACAATGCGTTGCAAGTATTGCAAAAGTGGTAGGACAACTGTCTTCTGTATAAAATGTAACGTACATTTATGTTTTGTTGTGGGAAAACAAAAGCGTAATTGCTTCCGTAATTTTCACACAAAATAATTAAGTTTTTTTTGTATTTTCTCGTTTTCATTCAAATAAATAGATAATAAATATTAAAAATGTTTTTCATTATCAACCTGGCAATGTGCACCACAATGTACAAACAATACAATGTCAACATTTCGCTATGATTGGCAGTGTACATTGTGATGTACATAGATTTTCTCGAAACCTAGGACATCTAGATTTTTATTTTTATTTTTTTCGTGTCTTTTAATCATAATTAAGGCCAAATATATCAACAAAGTACATTTTTTCAAGTTTTTTACTTTCTGCCAAGTTAAGGGTTAATTTAAGTATTCTCTACCGGTTCATATACGAACCCGTGTATCACCTGCCCGGTCTTTAACCTTAGAAGCCGGTCTTCAACTACCTTTCATTAAAGGACCCCGGGTTCGACACCTTCGCCTAACTGGAAGTATATTGGTCGATCTTCGTCGGCTCCGGGATCCGGGACTCTTCAAGTCCCTGCCGCCCATTTAGTATAATAGTCACATTAATAAAACTGGACGGTTGTACCTTGATATGTTAGTAATAACTTATTTAATCTAAACTTTTGAAAACAGTACCGGGTTTATCTCCAACCCCCCACAATCATAGTTCGAAATCGACTGTAGTTTACGCTGGCTGGCATTTTTTTATATTTAGGTTAAACTAAATAACTATATAAAGACTAATATAAATGTACGGACGCCAGCACATCAACCTACTATAATCTGTCAGATTTCTTTAATAGATTTTCAACTTTATCGCTAAAGCATAAGGTTCAAAGTTGATTGGGTAAAATCTGACAGATTGTGGTAGGTTGATGTGCTGGCGTCTGTACATTGTTTGAGATAGTTTGTTGTTTCTTTGCCTTTCCATACCAACACACCTCGCATCTGGGCTTTTGTTCCCTTACCACTACTAGGGGGACAAAATCACATATGTAACAGTATAAACACCACATTTCTTCTTCTTCTTTGGTTAGATGAGGCTGTCATTTTTGACAACGCTCATGATGATATTAAAACGCATGGTCGGCGTTACGCAAGATGGCGCATGTCATGACGTCAATTATGATGATTCACGGGACATCGTTATCGCGCTCATGCTAAATCGGTACGGGTGCATGCACGCTCAAATCTAGTACATCCGAACTCGGAACGCACCCTTGGAGCGGACCATCCCCGCGTTCCGAGTTGGGAAATAATCCATGTGAGCGTGCTAAAACCCGTACCGAATTAGCGTGAGCGCGATTTTGTTGTCCCGTGAATCGTCATAGATGACGTCATGACATGCGCCATCTTGCGATAACGCCGACCATGCCTTCTAATAAATGAATTTTAATTTAATTTTAATTTTTAATTTTAATTTAAAAATTAGAGTGTGTGTGTGTGTGTGGATGTGTCTGGATGTGTCAGTGTGTGTTTTGTTTTGAGTTGCATCATATCTTTAAATTAAACTAACGTGGTATTTTCGAAATTGTGCTTCTGGCTGACAGTCGCCATCTAACCAAAGAAGAAGAACTGAAGAAATGTGGTGTCTATACAAAGAAATACTGTAATAATATCGTTTTTACATTGAGTAAGCACTGTGAGCGCGTTCACGAGTGTTCCGAATTTTTGACAGCTCTCAGCTGTCATAATCGTAATATCTAAATCGGAACGCATGTGAGATGATGCGAGCGCTGTGAGCGATTATAGCTAATTCGGAAAGCGGGGCATATCTGGCAACACAGTTTCGCACTCCTGTCAAGTCCTGTCACTTTCTTGTCAGTCAGCAGTCAGCACTCAGCAGTCAGTTCGTCAGTGGGCAGAAGACAGCTAGACAGTTGTTCATCTGTAGTAATCACAGAGTACTTTTTGGTAGTAATTTGCGAAAAGGGGCGGACTGCAGTGCGGCCGCGGCGGTGTGAAAAACTGTGTCTGTGAACAGTGCTTGTAACCTCTAGCAAGATTTTAGACTCCGTAGCATAGCTCGGTTGCTATTTAGTAGATACTTACCTGAAGTCAGACCGCAGGATCGGATCCATATCACAACAGGAATCGAATAATAAAAACATCTTATTAAACTATTCTGGCCGTAGCTTGAACAAGTCAAATACTTTACCTTTCGCCTAATCCAATAAAATATAGGTGTGGATTAGCCGCAAGAACTGACGACATTTTGAAAATTTGATCTGAGGGTCAACTTAGGGACTGTTAAGATGGATTTTAAGATGCACCAATATACTCACGCTTTGGTGGGGAAGGTTACACCAGGCTCTAATCATGGAGATGGTATTGATGGTATAGAGGTTCGTCATCAACATGATTGTTATGTGAGACTCCTGAGGGAGTTGAACATTGAAGTTATTGAAGTTGATTTGCAAGGGTCTTTGCACGAACAGGTCTTGATAGAAAACATGGCAGTCATATGTCATGGTATCGCCTTGCTGCCTAGGAACAGTTCAGCGGTGGAAATTAACAATGTAAGTATAAAAATCAATTGTTACCTCATTTCTGCGAATCTTTTTCTGATTTCTGCGAATGCTGCTTTTGTCATTATTTCATAAAATTGCGATTTATATGGTTGCTTAGCGTATTGTATTATTTATGCTGTGTTCATTTGAGTGTCCAAATCAGAGAACATTAGGGTTCAGATTTATCTCTTACCAAGTAAGTTTCAGCTCAGCGACTTGACAGTGAACTGCGGGGTAATTTGTAACCCACCATCAGTAGCAATGGCTTTCATTCTGACAGTTCCAACAACATTCATTGCGTAGGTAATTTACGTTGTTGAACAGACAAATTTTTCGAACGTATGAAGCATTTCACATTCTTAAAAATGTTTCAGACCGAGATTGATATGCAATTAGGGTGCTGAGCTATGAAACTATTTAAGACAGCATTATTTCCGAATCTACAGTACCTATTATATTAGTATTTATAAAATTGATGCTTTGTTTCAGACAAAAATTTTAAAAGACATTTTGCAGAAAGATCTTGGCCAAACCGTTATTGATCAAGTGGATCCAGAAGCGAATATTGCCTGTTCAGATATATTATTCACAGGTGAACTATTAAGTGGCTCAGGTACACTGATGTAGAGTTGAACAATGCCTCTTTACCTCTTTATTTGAAATTTTTCACCGTTTTGTAATAATTGGGCATACGCTTTACGCATTCAGCGCAAGCAAGTCTCTCATTTAGGCGGTAGACACCAGCAACCTTGGCCATGTAGAATTTTATGCTATATGTTGTTTCGAGTTAATGTCAGTGTGCCTTGAGCCATTATTAATATACTTACCTACATTCAATCTTTGTACGCAACCATATGGTTATGAAACAACTCTAAATTCTATGGGTATTCATAAATCCATAAATAATGTTTTTTTTTTCATGAATTTCAGGTCGAGAGTTCTTTGTTGGTATATCTGAGAGAACAAATGAGGCTGGGGCAAGTGCTGTCGCGGAAGCTTTTCCTGAATTCCCGTGCACTCCTGTAAAGGTACAATAATTAATAAGCATTACAAACATTGACAATTTAGTGGTTGTGTATTAAAATACAGTAGAATCCCGATTATCCGGATCAATTAAAACCAGGGGTATTCCGTATAATCGAAAATCCGGATACTTAACCGATTTCAAAGCAAATCAAAAAATATTTAAATTTTAATATTTTTTGTATTCTGTAATGGGTTTTATTTAGATAATACGATAAGTACATATTGTGAGGAGATTGGGATATTCTAGAATCAAAGATTTACCTGACCTGACGTCCACTAACCCACATCGGGCCTGCATGCCCACTTTCTCTCGCTGAGAGGGGCCTGAGTCCAAGCAGAGGAAATATATATGTCGCAGATGGATTGTCGCATCCGCTGTTTTACATACATCATTGATCTGCATGTTTTTTTAATAGTGAAGAAATAAAACATTTTATTCTAAAGAAATCAACACAAAAATTATTAATATAAAATGAAAGTAAATAAATAAAATGTTAATGTTGATGTTGCATTTGTATGGCAAGCCTGGGTCGTCACTCAACATAACGCGACATGAGAATTATTTATAATTTAGATATGGAAGTGCTACAACACAGTTAATTTAAACTAAAAAATACCCAAGCTATCTCCCGAATGATCCTGATCACAGAACATCTGTCTAAATTTAGGAAATGAGAGGTTGCTGCTGTTCAAACTGAATCTTTTTATTACAGATTTCTAAAGGAGCGAAAGGGCTAAAGAACTACATAACTGTAGCAGGTTCTGACATTCTATGTGTTAGTGCCAGTAAGGCGGCTAAAGAGTTGCTTAAGAGAATCGAGCGTGAAGCCACCTTTACATATCAGACATTGACAGTGCCAGAAGATGAAGCAGCTAATTGTCTTTATTTTAATGGGACGCTCATACACAGGGCTATTGAGGAAATACCTGAAGCATTCAAGGTATGTTTTCTGTAGTTTTATGAAGAACCATTGTAATTCATTTTCTTTAAAAGCATTTTTATTCTAAAAGTAGCCACAAAACATAGTTCTGTTTCTGTAAATTGTTTGAAGATGACAGAGACAGAATGATGTTTTAAATATATTTATGGCTAAACGTACTTAGTGATTTTTTATGCAAGCAGACCTAAATCATGAAAGTATAAGTTAAGCACGTAATCAATCTGTGTGGTTCTTTCCTCAAAAGACCATTTCAGACATCAATCTACATGGTCTTCATATGATCTGACCAAGATGATGTCTGGACTTTAAAAGAGTCTATCACCACTGAGTTTGTTTCGGCCTTTCTTCTCAGAATAGTCAGATAGGAAACGCCAACCTCATATTGTTTAAAAAAATGATTGACGTGTAAAAGTGTTTGTGCAAACTTACTTACAAAAACACAATCATTTATCATTTAATGTTCGTTTGCCCGTTCTAATCTCGTCCGTGATTGTCTCATCGTACTGCTGGTATCCGTAGTGGTCTACGAACATGAAGGAAGCTGGACACGAACATGAAGGAACAGAAGAATTCGTGAAGCCTCTACCTGACAGTTTCATTGTTAGCAAGGACAGGTCCTTGGTTGGCAGTTGGTTTTGAAGTAATAATCGGATCACCAGGGTGTTCCGATTATTACTTCAAAACCAACTGCCTAGCCTTAAAATTGGGTTGTCTTCTCGCCGTAATTTGTCAAAATCGATCTTGTCAAGAGGTGGATATTCGAATGTTCCCAGTGTGCCACTGCCTCGCCAGTGTTCCGGTAGCACGACCAGAACCTTGATATGTCGCTTTGACTGGAAAACGGCATGCCGAGGGCATGCCCTAGAACTAAAAATTCAAAGATAGTGACATCCACCAACCCGCACTGAGCCTGCGTGGAGGATTACGGCCCCATTCCCTCTCACAGAGAGTAGGCGTGTGTCACAGCAGTGGGACGCTAGTAGCGGCCGTCGCCACTGAGCTACTACTGTTCTTCTAACTTAAAGAAATCTTTATAAATAATCCCTATAGCCAAAGTATTAAGGCTCAGAGTGTTATTGGTCAGTAATTCGTTCTAAACCATGAAATTTTTCAATTGCAGGTGTTTTGTGAAAAAATCGACTTCGCCAGACGATCAATCTGCTTTTCTGAACTTGCGAAGATGCCAGCCGGATTGAGTTCGTGTTGCTTATTAGTAAGGAAACCCTAAATTTGAGGTAAACTCAAATGTGTGTAATAGCTTGTTTACATTAATCAATACAAAACCACCGAACATGATTTTTGTGAGTGTCTTAATTTTCACAAAATCAAAGGACATAATCGGAAAAACGTAGGCTATAACATCTTCTGCTCTACGATTAAACCACACGAAAAAGGGCTTATCCTCAAATACCATCATCACCAGCTTGCAGCCAGCCAGAATCATCACAGATAGTATTTTTTCATGATGATCAATATCCATAAACCCTTTATTCATAAGCGTTGCTTAAAATTAAGTAGTGATTAGCGACTGTTTAACAACACATTTTTGAGGTTTAAACGTCACTTAACTTTAATCGTCGCTTATAAATAAACCCACGAGTATAAGTAAAAGTAAGTACAGCCCACTGCACATCAGGAGTGACAATTTGTCATTGACAGCGACTTCGCACCTGTCAGCGCTATTCAGCACGCAGAAAAGATGTCAAAAACCAGGGCATTTCATGTTAGTTAACTGCTTCGCCACGTTCATTAAAATCCGTGCATCGTATTCTATGTACAAACCTGGCGACCGGCGACAACTACCAGGCCTTTGCGCCCTATCGCTTTTGAATGGTGTGTCGTGAACAACCTTTAAACAGAGGCTGATTTTGATCAGGACCATCAGCAGCAGGAACAGTGATAATTTAAAGTTTTAATACGTTATTAAAACTAGAGAAATTTGTAACAGATCCTTGCCTTTGCTTTGCGTATAGAATTTCTTATGGATGTCCGCCCTGGTGCAGGCGGAAGCGGCCTGACCCTTATTTATTAAAATCATATGGTCGGGGTGCTGGAGCGGTTTCGAAATGCCTCATGCTGCCCACGGTATTCCTCACAGATGGCTTGACCTTTCCAGCTGTCACCATAGCGCCGCAGTACCTATTGAAAGGCCCGCCGCCGTGCTGTCGTCCACAGGCCACAACACTCTGGCAACCCTATGGCAACAACACTCGGGCAGACAGGCCAGCATTGATATGCGCCACAGACTCACTGTTCGAAACAAGTCACAGTCCCAGATCTTCAGATGATTTGTTACTGTGGTATAGCTGATAACTCGAGCCCTGTTCAAAATCTCACTCTGTAGGTATATTGTTACACGGTAAAATAAAAACCGTTCAAGCGCGTGGAGGACCATAGTTTTCGTAGCTGGTATGAAATTTTATGCACAGTATTGATTTTATCAATCTCGTCTCGCCGAGGACAATGAAAATGACTGAATGACTCTTTCCTTCCAATCAGTTGCCAACTTTATAAGTACAATAATAACTTTATTACAAATAAAATAAAATTTAGGACATAGCGGGAAGCCCTGAAAGACACCTTTTTCTGTTTTAAAATTTGGACCTCTGGTTTCTATCAGAAACATTATAGTTACAGGTGCAAAATGTGTTCATGCAATCTTAATTCAAAATTTTTGCTGATGAGTTTTTACTAGGCCACTCGCTTTTTATTGGACCTATTATAGTTATCCAGTTATTGAATGATGTAAATAAGCTATTGATGTACCGTATATTAAACGGCAGTGTGTGTTCAACAATAAAACCAATGTTTAATACTGTATAAAAATGTCTGATAAGAAGCATGTTACTCCAATATTTATTTATTAAGGCTGGTGCTAGTTGGCATATATTCCATACAAACGTTGTATTGATTACTCTAATGTTTGGCATCGTACGTCTAAAGTTAAGCATTATAATCGTTCTCGATGCTTGTATGTAAGCAGCAATGTCTCGTCGTTATCGATGCCTGTATGTAAGCTGAATTTTAAAATAAAAAGTAATTTGAAAGTTATGTACCTCGAAAGCTCCGTATTCCAACCCACATTTAACGCAACTTTGTACGTAAATAAATAACATAAGGAGTTTTAAATCTCCAAAACAGAATTCGTACAGGCATAGTTTAACATAAGTTTGTAACGACGCGACAACCGGGAGACATTTTTGTCCGCGAGTTTGGATGCAACTGTCGCCCGTCTATTGGTTGCAATGCAAGTGCCCGCATGGTGACAAAAAATTGCCGGCTAGCAAGTTGCCGCTCAACTGAAAATTTAACAAAAAATGAGCGACAGAGACAACAAAGTTGCTGGGCAACTAAGTTGATCGTCGCCTCCCTTACTCACACGACATTAGGCGAGACAGCGTGCGTTTTAGCCACGAACGAGTTCGAGCCGTCGACTAGCTCAGCCTTAACTCTGTTGTATTTTTGACTATAAGATTTTTATGTTAATTGTTATCTATTACATGTAATTTGTTGGTTTATATATGTCCCAGGCGTTAAAAATGGCTTCGTAAGTAGTCTGAGCTGACTAAAATAGAAAACATTCCAATACAATGCTAATCAATCTATCTTCCTAGTTTTTTCCCAATTGTGTTGGGGTCGGTATTCTAGTCTAACCGGATGCAGCAATACTATGGTAATTGGATAATAATTGTTAGTATTTTCTTTTTTTTTCTAATAATACCGTTCTTTGAGAAAATAATGAAAATCACTAAACGGCTAATCGGTTTTAGGTTTTTTGATAATACCGACATTCTTTGCTCGTTCTAACATTGGGCTATTTGCATTGCATTTACTCGTATGACTGGTCTTAAACTAAAAAAAAATATATTTTGAATGCTTGTGATAGATGCTTGCAGATTTCGCAATCCACGAAGACGCGCCCCACTCTTCTTCAACACAACCCAAGTGTGCAACATTCCGCTAGTGTTTTAGCGTTTGTCGATACACAATAATTACTTATTAGTGGGTAATTAGTGTGTATAAAAAGTCTAAAACACTAGCGGGATTAACTAGGGACAACTACAAGCGATTAGTAAGAAGAGTGGAGCGCGTCTTCGCGGATTGCGCTATCTGTAGTTACGCACGCGAGCTGATCAGAAGAAAGATGGAAATAGCCTAAATTAAGTTTAGATTGTGTAGGTACAACAAAATCGGCTCCAACACCAATGGTAACTTTTATTTACATAAGAATATGCGCTTTTTTATAACACGGTTAAATGTAAACAATTAGCAATGTCAGCAGCTGAAATTAACTTGAACAATCCACTTCTAGTATTCCAAATTTATATTCCTAATATCTGATGCATTCCTCTTTTATTTAGGTTTTAGCTGTTTTTATTCCATTGTTCCTTTCCATATTCTGTATTCCTTGTTTTTAAATGAAAATTAAACATTAAGGGGACTACATGACCTAAAGCGCGGTCACTGTCGGACTGCATAGAAAAGAAAGAGAAGCGCGATGACACAACGCTGGTAATTTATTGCAAAATATGAAGCAATTATCTATTTACAAAAAAAATATTGTCTGGACTAAAAAAATAAAACAATAGTGCTTTAGTATGTTGCTTGTAGATCTGACAAAAAATCAGAATGATTGTATGTATATTAGTATGGTTTTTATTGTGAAAAGAAAGATTTTAGTGGTATCTTCATGATTTTTTTCTATCGTATCAAATTAGTTGTATTATGTTTTCAACACACTATCTAACTAGCATATATCCTGAAGAATATCATATATTCTGATTTTGTTTACTGTAGTCGATCATATACTTTTAGGCATTATAAATCTTGCTTTTTTTGCGTTTAGGTCCTGTAGTCTGCTTAAGTAATTTGAAATGGTGTCTATAGTCAAGCGCACATCATCTGTGGTGACAATTTGACATTGACAGCGCCTTTGTCTATGTTTATGTGTTTTGCAGTTAGGGCGATTTAAATAGTGCGAGTGTAACCATTTCTGTACGGTTTACTGTATACGAATAAAATGCTAACATTTTGCGTGTTTACAACAATACATTAAAAAATAAAACTGTGCCAAATGTTTTTGCTACATAATGAATGTCTGCTAGTTGTAAACTGGTCCAATAAAGTACATATTTTAGTGATGTAATGAAAGCAGACGAATTTTTCATACATGAAGCAATGACTTAGCAATTTCCTTCAAACCTTAAGACTTTTACGGAATTAGGATGCAAGTCTTCCTTGACAATTTAAAATCTTTCAAATTGTCTTTGAAAGACTTTTACACAATTAGGATCTTCCTTGACAAAAGTAATTTCTCAGTAAAATTTTAATGTTGTGTTATAATAATTTTAATTACTGGCATTTATCTCGAACTGTACCTACTGATCCTGGTGGACAGAATCAGAGGCTTTATGGTACGAAGTTAGCCTATTTTTTTTGTTTTAATATTTTAGTCATTTCAAGCATTCCCTAAACATCAAGTATTATTAATATAGATAAGTATGTACTTACGTGTACCTTAATTGTTTTATCACTGACTGTGTTTATATTAATTGAATTGTTACGTATAAAGTATGTTATTATTCACAGTACCCTTTTATATTTATTTGATATTATAATGTCACTTATTTAAAAAACATAATTTTTAATTATTACTACACTAATTAACAAAAAACTTAAATGCATAATTTGTATGTTTGTTGCCATTCCAACAGAAATCTGCTAAGATGCGTAGCGAGAAGTGTATGACACCAACCAATAGGATAGTTTGATTTTAATAGGTTAGCTTAGCTTTGGTGAAAAAGGGTGAAGTTAAGGGTTTCGCTGGTCAAACACAGTACCCGGCGATAAATATTGCACATCGACCTTTGGAAAGATTCTGGAAAGAAGAAGAAAAAAAGAAAAACTCTCTTCAAAAAAAAACTTCTGGAAAGGAGAAGTTTGGATGATTTTTTGAAAGATTTTAAAGAGATTGGAGGTTTGGATTTTTGGAAGATTTGGAGAGCAGATTGTCTCTTTCCAAAGGTCGATGTGCAATATTTATCGCCGGGTACTGTAGCTTCACTCTTTCCCCGCTTCACCGCCCGCGCCCCTGTCTAGACAGCGGCGCGGGCGTGTAACGGGCGCGGGTGCGGGAACGCGCGTGGGCTGCTGCCTGTCCGCACTGGAGCACGGCTGTGTTCTGCGTGTTGTCGTGTCCAGTATTTGTCAAAATATAATTTGGATGAAGAAGACTTATTTTTACTAGAAAAAAGCTCGAACTAGTTTGAGAACTCCGGCCCCAGCGCGAGCCGCCCGCGCCCGAACGAGCCGAACGAGCTATGGCGTGAGTTGCCCGCGCGCTCCCCGCGCCGAGCCCCCCGCGCCGCTCACCGCGCCCGCGTGCCCACTATGGACGACACTCAAAGGAAGTTCATATCTTTGAGTCCGCTGCGCCGCGCCCGCGCTGCCAGTCTGGCCAAACACCAAGTGTTTGGCATTGGAACTCGCTGAAGCGTGAGATGTGGGGTAGGGTTCCACGAGTTATGTACGAAAAAACGCAGTAAGCACGAAGCTACCTCGCGTATGTAGCGTATTTTTCTTATCTGGTGGGTCTAAGACTAAGTAGTCTTGATGGAAGTAAACGTATTTCGTAGCGTAGCTTTAACCTCGCTCACCGCTTAGCTACCTCGCACATTTCTCGTGGAAAGGTGGCCCTAGGCAGGGGCGGTACCTTCATAGAAGCCAAAAAGCCCGGCTTGCCCTAATAAAATCATAATTCACAACAACAAACTTACTTAAACCTATCAATATAAATATATTAAAAAAATACCAATCAATGAACTCGAACACAAACATTAATAACTGAAGATCAGCCAATCCCTCAGTTGGGCGTTTTTTTTATAAGTTGAAAATCTGTGGGCTTGCCCTAATTTTGACCCCTAGGCACGCCACTGGCCCTAGGTACTCATGTAATTAATGTATGCTTTTTGGCTTCATCATTATCGTTACCCTGTTCATTAAAATAGTCATTGTACTCTCTTGAGGTTGTTGTAAATGTTATTGAACAAATATATATGTTACTATGAATGTCCGGAGTGTAGTGTGTCTTAAGATACCCTGGCGTCTGAAAACAACTGCCAACTTAGCTGGTTCATGTTAGTGAATGTTAACATACACCACGAGCGACGACTCGATTAATCTTTATTATGATCGCTATTCATTACTTAGAAAAAATGTATCTCCAGAAGAAGAAGTTGTGGGCCGTTATTATAAATGAAATGACGACTTGTCACAATACGTAAAATCATAAATAGATAGAAATTGTTTTAATTGCGGTGTGTATAAAAGATAATAATATGTCTGTCTCAAACTCATAAGCATTTATTTCAATTAAACCATTTACAGCCACTTTTGAATTGTCAAAGAGACGGCAAGTTAGCCAGAAAGTTGAAGCTAGTTGCCCATTCCAAAACGTAGATTTCTATAGAGAAGAACGGTCAAGAAACTCGTTTTCCAAACAAACGCTGGCGTGTGTTAACATTCACGCAATTTGTAAAGAGCTGTATCTAAGGTTCTCGAATTTTGCGTGGTGTATGTTAAACATTCATCGATATATGTACGATTCAAGTAATTTTAATTCATTTAAACAATTTTTTACTTACACCATCGAAATTGGTGATCGTCGACATACATTTATTTGACATATTTCCGCTTCAGCTTTGACACACCACATTATGAATTAAAATTTTAGTGATCCAAACGTTTGAACTGCTATAACGTTTTTATTGACTAATTGAACCACCGTTGACTTATCATAAAAAAATAATCAAGGAGTACCTGATTATTTTTTTATTTAGGTACTTGTATCATACATAACTAGCGACCTGCCACCCAGGGTCGCACGGGTGCAATTTTATTTTTCCCGAAATAGTCTTTCATACAAACCTTGTACTGGCAACACCAACCTTGTCCTGGCAATACCGAACACAACAAAGAATGATCCAACTTGGTGCAGTCATTTGGAAGCGTACAGAAATTTTGGCGACTTTGTTTAATACTATGTAAAGATGTGGCGTCTCACAGCTGAAGTGGAAAAATGTTAACTAACTTTTAGAGGCCATTGTACAGACGCCAGCACATCAAGCTACTACAATCTGTCAAATTTATTTAATAGATTTTCAACTTTATCGCTAAAGCATAAGGTTCAAAGTTGATTGGGAATATTTGACATTCACAGTAACAATATCTTATGCTGATATCATCTAAAGTAGTAAATTCCTAAGTAATGTTTGTCGTGTCTATACATGTATCTATTAATCTAAGATAATCGTGATACACAGCCGTACTAACATTAACAGTTCCGCTATTTCCTTTAATGTGTGTTGAGTATAAATATGGCTTTGATAAAGGATGTAAAAATACCCTTAATTAAACCGAAAGGCACTTTAATCTTCCCTAAATTGCGACTATTTTTTTCCACTGGGCCTTAGATCCTGTGGAGGTTTTGCTTTTGAAAGTGACATTTTCTTAAGAGGTAGTTAGTTACCTACGAAAAATAAACCATTCTGAAATGTGGAATCTCAGACCAAATAAAAAGTCAAGACGAACTGCGAACAATACATTGAAGCGTGCAAAAACTACGCCTCCGCTCTGTGCATACACGCTCACACGCACACATTTACAATCAAACTACACCTCACTATGAGCACACATGTTTAAGAAACCGGCCATACTTTACTGTTGACAGCCCTCTGTCTTGGTTTTTTTATTTGGTCTGAGTGTGGAAATAAACTTTTAATCTTTGTCGGGTCTCCTAAACTTTTCAATCACGTAAAGGCACAGAGTGATGCAAGTGTTACGTTACACGCTGCAGATGCCAGCTGTTTTTGTTAATATATAAATGGTAAAAAGTCGCTTTTTGAATTTCGTGTCTGTCTGTGTGTATGTGTACTGCATTTCTTCTAAATTACACGTTTTTTTGTATTTTGTTCGGATTTTCACTATAATTTAGAGAATTTATTCTGAAAGGTTTATAAGTATGCACCATTATTTCACAATTCAATTATTATTTTTCAATTTCATTTGTTCACAATTTTGACAGTTCCAACAACATTTGTTGCATTATGTACGTTGTTGAACATACAAATTTTTCAAACAAAAAGCAATGGATTAGCAATATCTTTAAAAATGATTCAAATTGTGATAGTATAAGTGTGTTACGCAACCAGGTTGCAGAAATCTCTTTTGATATAATTGTCTCCACATTAAGAAGACCCGTACGAAGCAGTGCGAGCCGCTAGTATATAGGTACCTTTTTAGTTCGCAACGGTATTTTTAAGGGTGTTTTTACACTCAATATTATTATTCATTGTTACAGTTAACTTGATATGCTTTTAAATTATAAACCGTTAGGTATAATCTTTATCGACGTTTGTTGTTTATTTAAATTTTAGATATAAGTACGTTTTTTGTAGCAAATAATTTATGAATATATTACTCATGCACAATTTTAATATTTTGGTATAAACGTAATGCTATTATTATAAGTATTTATTCTAGTACCTATATTTTTGGGCTTAAAACCCTATTACAATGTGACAGTTTTTGTTTCTTCGACCTCTAGTTTGTTAGTGCACAACGGATTCATTGTTTTTAACTTGATGCGCACAAAATCCTTAAATCTTAATATTTTGTGTCCTTTATGTCACTAAATACATATAGGTAAATAATTATTTTGTGTTCTTATTAGTCAATGCACGCTTGCATTAGAAGCAATGGTGGCCAATTGGAATCGGCCCCGACTTACAAGTTTGTAAATAGTGAGTTCGAATCTCTCAAAACGGTGAAGGGAAACATCTTGAGAAAACCGGCATGTCCTAGAACAAAAAATTCGAAGAAGTGTGACGTCTATCAACCCGCACAGGGCCCGCGTGGCAGATTATGGCACACAGGTCTCCCTGTAAGAAGGCACTCCCTCTTACAGAGAGACCTGTGTAGTGGGAACATTATAGGATCTGATTATGATTATGAACGCTTGTAAGTGCATAACTGACTCTCTATTATTTTGTTTGTATTAACCTAATTGTTTTAATTATGAGATCTGATATTACCTTATATAATTATTATGATAACCTACTTATTTACTGTCGTAGCATTTTTAATTTACTTGATTGTTTTGATCACGTTTATTGTCATTTTGTGTCCTATGCGTTCAAAAACGTGAATGATAATTATATTTAGTTTCATCGCAAGCCTTACCTTGTTTAGCGTATGAAACAAACAAGTTTTTCGCTTTGTGTAAAATCGCATTGCTTTAACATCAACTATATGACGTATCGGTGTTGTGTAATTCAATTAATTTAAATATGATTACACGTTAGACTAACATGCAATCATATTTAAATTATTTGAATTTCTAACATTGTTAGAAATGAAATAAACGATGTAAATTAACATTTATTTTATTTAAGCACCTTGTACCGTGATGTATCGCGAGTGTTACCTAAGGACAATGTAAACCAGCCTTTATAGGCCGACCGATTAACTGAGACGTTGCCTGAGGTAGCTTCGCAGTGCGGGATGGGTATAGTTGTCACAAAGTCTGTTGACAAATCACTGAGCTCTCGCATCACGTCACCACACCTCTCTCGCACCACGATGATACCTCAGGCAACTCTCAGTTAAGCGGTCGGCCTATAGAGTTAATGGCTGATTTAAAAAAAAATGGGGCCGACATCAATATTTTTTATCCATTTGAGATAATCACTATAAATACACCTGCCAAAATGCCTCTAGATAACGCCACATCCATATCCATCATCATCATTTATCATCATTTCAGCCGAAAGACGTCCACTGCTGGACATAGGCCTCCCCCAAGCACCTCCACTTCGACCGGTTCTGTGCTTCTCGCATCCAACGTTCCTGCGGCCTTTACAAGGTTGTCGGACCACCTTACGGGAGGCCTTCCAACGGTACGTCTGATCATCCATATCCATACTAATCTATATAGGTAACTAAAACAAAGTCGGGTTAGTTACACCATTTATAACTCAAGAACGACTGAACCGATTTTTATGATCTTAGATTTGTTGGATTTTTTTCCACCCCGAATAGCAGAATAACTATTAAGACATGGTAAATATTCACGAAAAAAAATTGCGCGGCCTCCTGTTCTTTCAACAGACTAGTAAGGTCACAAGTGACGTGTGGACATCGAATTAAAGAAATAGCTACTGAGCAACTAATTACTATAGTCACCCGAAGCTTGACCCCGCGATTACCGCGCGTCACTTTTTGTTCTGAAGATCGGAAGGCGGCCTCTCAAACTCAAAGCATTTATTTCAATTAAACCATTTACAGGCACTTTTGAATTGTCAAGAAGTTGGTCAGTCAGAAAATATGAAGCTAGTTGCCCATTCCAAAGCGTAGGTACCTATGGAGAAGAACGGGCAAGAAACTCCATGGACACTCTTTTTAAATGATATTTTACAATTTAAATGATATTTTACTCTGTGGGCACGACCACGCGTTCCGGTTTACCGAACAAAAATTGACATAATGCTGGTCGCTCCACCTCTCATTTTGATACCGTGCCAAAGATGAATATCATACGACAGCTGTTGGTACATGTGCACAACAGCCAAACCAAACAGTTGCAACAGTATCCAGCAAGAACAGCCCTAGTGATAGAAATTGATGTTCTGGGTAACCACATGAAATAAAATTGAAGATTTGGGTTGAAAAAAAGTGTAGGTACCAACGCTAACAAATAATATTGTTTTATTTGGTGTGACCTGAAATTCTGTACTTGCTTGAAGATGTCGAAAAAAAAGAAGATGTGAAGAAGAAAGTCAATCAATGAAGTCTTACCTAGTATGCCACGAAGACACGTGTTTGTATACTGATATCATTCGCCGTGATAGCAAATCTTTTAGAGACTGGTTTATACTGCATGCGTTTCATCGCGGATCTGGGACAAAGCCTGAGGTGACCTAAGATCTGACTGTCGTATACACAACATCCATAAAGACTGCCCAGTCTGCTCCATTGGTCTTATATTAGAAGGTAGAGTTGCTGTTGTTCCCGTCGCAAGTCCTACCCTGACATAGCGGTATACAGCAGTGCGATTCTGTAACCATCTCACCGTGAAAACTTAGGTGAAGTGAGCGTGGAGTGAGCTGTCAATAGTGTAAATTCCTAGCAAAAACAAACACATCGCCTAACTTTTCACGGTGAGATTTTTACAGAATCGACCGGCAGTAATCGATGCACATTAAATCCGATCGAGAATTGAAAGATGTCAATACCGAAATAAGCTTGACCTCCTTACTAGTTCGGACAACTAGTCAATGTCATATTGGCCCTCTCTTACTGACCTCTATTAGTATAATACAGGTCAGTGCCCTCTGTGTATTGACCAATAAAAAAGGAAGTAACAAATTCGTAAAAACTGTTTATAGAGCGATCAATTTTACACTGTATTTTAAGGAGATTTGATTGATCCACGGATTTATTCATAGTCGGCGCAGCTGATAATTTTAAGTTTTGGTGATTTGACTCTAGGTAATACGGGTAGTAGGTAATAGTGAATTTGATATCGTGATGGTGGAAATTGAAGGCTTTCTTTTCTTGAAGAGATAGCAGCTAACGGGTAAAGTTCATTGAATGGAGTTGGCTTTAGGCATCCCGATATTATTCAACACTTCATTCAGTGCGATGTCGTCTTGCTTTGCGTGAGCGGATCGCCATATTGGGCACGCAAATTCACCAGGTGAGAAACCGAATTTTAGATTGATGGATCCGTATCTGGTTTTTTCGAGGCCCAACCTTTTGTTCAGTTTTATAGTATTGTGACTTATGGATTAATTACTAGTAGGTACAACATACTTAAATTCCCTGTCATAACATTTGATTACCTGATAGAAACTGGAGCAGGCCGCTAGTATTTAAAGAAATATGTACATGTAGGTGGGTAGTACCTACTTAGTACGTATTTAGGATGTGACCAATAATTTTGATGTCATGCGATAATAAAAATCTTAATGCTAGAAGGGACACAGCGGGCCACTTCCGAAAAATCCTGCATACATAATGATTAAATTCATTACGAGTCTTTGTACCCAACAAGCTATTGTGAATGTGCGCAAAGCGTGAGCGAGGGAAAAAAAATCACAACCATCCAGGATTTTATTCGTAGCCGGTTATAAACCACACACAATGAGTGGAATTCGAAGGAAACGAGCGCAAGCTTAGTGCTTTTTTTTAAAACTACTTGTTGCGGTATCAATATTCAAAAAAATTCCTCATGAACATTTCCACTAGGTACTAGCAGCCGAACTCATAGGAGATCCACTTACAGTAACTGCATAATCGCAAGTTATGTCATGGTTATCTACGCAATGAGCTCTACTAGTCCGAGCTACTGCTAAAGCTTTGGTTTCAAAGGAAAGCGGTCCCTTTATGTTATAGGTAAGCGTCGTCATCAGAATCTGTAATTTTCACCAGTACCTATTTGCAATAGTAATATAAGGCAGTGAGTATTTGACATTAAGATGTCAAAAACGCTATGTATTTGGACAGCCGTTATTGTGTGACCGTTCACTGCTTTCTTAGGAAACCAAAGCTTTACACATAGAACTTTAGCGGTCACAGACTCTTGTGCGTGGGTATGTGGGTGAGGAGATGCAAGTAAATGATGTCAATAATATTCTGAATAATCGCAAGAGTGATTACATTAGGGAACGTAAAAAGTAGCCTAAACAACCCATTAAAGTTCTGGTTGGATGCTTGTATGGATGGTATACAAGCCTACGTATGTAGAAATACATTAAAAATGCTTTTTGAATTTCTATCACAAGGTTTTCTCGTGAAAATTCGACGCACAAGAGCTAGAATCAATTTTACTTCTATCAAGTATTAAAAATGCTATAGAGAAGTTTGTTATCTTGATGGTTGTCAGTTTCTAAGAAGAAACCTTAGCCGTCAAAACGATTCCTTGGCTTGAGAAGCTATTATTGACGGGTCACACAGTTTGCTAGTTTGTATCAGAGTACAATTTTAGATCATTAGCGTAGAGAAAATGTTTTGAGTGATTCAGAACTATTGTGGAATGTTTGAGATCGATGCGGTAAACCGATGTGGAATGTCAGTTACCACTATAAGAAACAACAGAGGTCCTAATATTGATCCCAGACTAACATGGGTTAATATGGTCGAGAATTGTACAAACCCAGTAGCACTGTTGACGGTCACGAAGGTGGTCAGCCATCAATATTAATAAAATATATTATATAATATATTAGATAGCGATTATATTGATAATATTTATTCTTGAATTTTTATTATTGCACCTGTTTGCATCACCCGAAGGTTGATTGGTAGAAAACACATAGGTATGGCATTAAGTCCGCCTTAGTATATTTGTGTGCTTGAAGTATTAAATTTATCGGCGCAGGATAGATTTCCAAAGTAAATTTTTAGATTTAGTTCTCATCTGTCGTCAGAAGACAGCCACCACGCAACCATCGTTGCGAAACCCTGCTAGAGTGAGAGCACATGAGTAGACAAAGAGTAATCAGCCAGTATCACTCTTATCCGACCCCTGCGATGATCCAGTAACTTCTTAACAAAAGTAGATGGCGCCTGCGCCGTTACGGCCATTCTGACTCCTCGAGCGCACATTCGCTAAAGTTGTTATGGAATAGAGAAAGTCTTAATCACTCAGTTATCTTGCTCGTCCATGCTGACGATCAGGATGTACCTAGTTACCCATGAGTCACAGTACCCATGACCCAGTAGTCTTAGTCGTCATCGTTAGACACTGTTACAACGGTCACTGCATGCATCCCTGCGACCATCTCAACTTATGGCCCGGACAACATGTTTCTCTCAATACGACCATCTGGACTGGAGGCGGAGGTGCGTTCTCTCGACCAGTTTTGTCACGTCAGGTTATATGTCCAGTTACACCACAGCTGTCACATAGTAGGTACGAAACAGTTAAGGACAATCTTACTCCACATTAATCTCAACTCGAATCGTCTCAGAGTCTGTAAGACACATCTCTGATGCCTATGTAGGTGCAGCATGATGAGAGAACACCGAAAATATATTTGAAATGTTTCAGATAGGAGCCCCGTGATCAGGGGTCCACTTTCAGATTTCCAAAATGGATATAAAAATAACTTAATCTTCAGAGCCGTTGATTTTCGTATGATCGGGTGCGGTCTGACGAATAATGACTTAAATATGCAGATTTGATAAAGACATTTCCCATCCCTAGGGCGCATTTTTAATAAAATGCAATTATTTTAAGTCAGTAACAGTAAAACCACCTCACGCCTTTTATTATTCACTTATTATAGACAGTGCTTCCTTACCCAAACCATTCGTTCCACCCGCTGAAGATCCCCCACCTGGCCTTGGTTAACCTGGAAGTCTTTAAACAGACTCGGAACCCAGGTTGGCAGAAGCAAGGAAAACCTGTTCAGGTGGAAATTCATAGATGACTCCACAAACGATGGGACACGAATAGCTATTTATAAAAGAGGTATAACTCTGTCTACCCTTCCGTCCGAGAAATATTATAGGCCGACCGCTTAACTGAGACGTTACCTGAAGTAGCTGCGAGGTGCGGGAGGGGTGATATTTGTCACATGTCTGCTGACGAATCACTGAGCTCTCGCATCACGTCATCGCACCCCTCCCGCACCGCGCTGCTACCCTAGGCAACGTCTCAGTTAAGCGAAAGGCCTATATTGTGATGTTATGTAAGTAAAATGATTAGATTATATCACGAAATATAACACTAATACCGATATGTGGATTTTCCACACGCTTCCGCCTACCCCTCCGAGGCACAAAGGCGTGATGTTTTGTTGTTTTATGTTCTATATCATATAAGTCGCCGATCATTATGTTTTATTGTGACGAAAAATAGTACACATGGTAAACGCACTTAAATATTTTCTATAAATAAATAAAAAATATGTTTATTTTTCAGGAAATCCCATATATTAAGACTTGAAATAAACTGTTTAGTATTTCATAGCCCGTTACAAGAAATATGAGAAAAAAATTATGTTTATTGAATCGAAAACAAAATTGGGGACAGGGTCTACAGTAGGATATCCATCGTTCTTTCGTTTGTAATAAAAAAAAAAACTTAATTTAAAGTTGTACGCCTTCGAATTGCGTGGAGGAGTGATTCAGTGACTGCGACAAGATTGCATTATCATCGATGCTCACGTTGTGGTTGGAGATTGTTCCCAGTAGTGGCTAACCAGTGTACACAAGCGATCATAAACTTTCAGCTTTGTTGACTTTGAATTTTTGCCCTTTTTACCTGGGCTTTAGTCGTAGTTGTAAACTGCACTCTCGTTAAGGCATGTTTGCGGAAGATCTATTATGCATACATTAGTCTGCTTGTTTTCTTCACATTTTAGCTTCTCGTACCTACAAAGTTTGGCTATAGTATTACTCTGTGGATTTCGGTACTCGCTCGGAGCAGAAGCTGAGGATTGCTTATCTTGGGGTAGGTAATGTTCGGATCCCGTTGTTCACTATCCGCATTACTTACATGCACATTCCATACAACCTTCTACCAATGGGGGTAGGCAGAAACTACAGAAAGCCATCTGCTACGATCCTTATACAATTGGCCTCTTTTACGTTCAAACATCTGAAAGCCAATTCTCGTAAATTAAAACGTTGAAAATCTATTCGCAGTCTCATCTCGGCGACAAACAAATGTCAAAAACTTGCCAAAATGTAGGAAAATCAGAGGTATTTTTGACAGATTGATACTGAGATCACTGTGCCCCTCTAAGTTATTATAATTATATCTATACATTTATATTGAAGAACCTTCTGTAGGTACCTTATTTAAGTAATTTTTTATTTTTGTAAGAGTTGTGCTTTTGGAAGCATGATAGGTGTAAGTTATTATGATTCATGTTTGTATTACATTGCTTTAAATAATATCGCTGCTACTGTTAAATCGGTGATAGTCAATGGCAGCTCCATTTTTAGCGTTCCGTACTTCAAAAGGAAAAACGGAACCCTTGTAAGATCACTTCGTTGCCCGTTTGTCTGTCCGTCGGTCAAGACCTTTTTTCTCAGGAACGCGTGGAGTTATCAAGTTGAAATTAATTTAAAAACTCAGGGCTACAATCCCTTGAAGCAGTGAAAAAATCAGACTTCTAAGTCAACGCGATCAAAAGATACGGGCGTTTATGTTCCGGAATCAAAACCTATAAGGGTAGGTACTTCCCGCTGACCTAGAATCATGAAATTTGGCAGGAAGCAATGTCATGTAGCACAAGTAAAGACAAAAATCAAAACCGTGAATTTATAGTTACATTACAAAACAAAAAAAAATGATAAACTCGAACCCTCGGTGCGTGAGTCCGACTTGCACTTGACCGGTATTTTTTGCGGTACATTTCGGTTGCGAGCTATTTTGAGGATCCTACTGGTATCACCAGTTTTCATCATCAACCATGGAATAGAATAGAATAGAATACTCTTTATTATGTATACCATCAACCAACAACCATCTCATCATCTAGAATATAAAAAGGGGTAATATAATAAGCACTTAACTGTTAAGTTAATCGTATCAAATCCCATTGGTGATGGATTTTTCAGTAATTTATTTTTGTCTGTGCTAAAATACCAATTAATCCAATCCCAATCTCTTTGATTGTACCTACGTAGTGCAGCGAAAAAAGAAAAACACTGACTGTCTTCGCTATATTATGATTCATAATGTTATCCTTTTATTCTTGATTCTGTCAAAGTGGCCTTTTTAGGTCCCCTGAAGCCCGAAAGTCTGACATACTACTCCAAATAGACTTTGTCAGTAACACAGATTTCTCTTTTATTTGCCTAGCCTTTTCCCAACTATGGGGTCGGCGATCAGTACCTACTTATAATAAGATGTAGCGATAAATAAAGCTTTCAAATGCAGTAAGCGTCGTCTGTTGTAGTCTATCACGTCATACGCAACGTGACGTATATTTTCTGCGATATCATATCGTTTAGGTACCTATTACGGTACCTCCGTGTCACGTCACTTTCCGAACATGAAGCTTTCAAGTATTAATGAGGTGTGGCCCAAAAGCGGGCTGTCTGCGTTTGACGCGCATCTTGCCAATCTTGATACCTAATGAGACTCTTACCTCGTTACACCGTCGCAAAAAACCCCAATACTGACGGCTTTGAGTACATTGACCGGAGTTATTACACACATAATCAGTCTATAATGTTCCCACTGCTGGGACACAGGCCATCTCTCTGTGAGAGGGAGTGGGCCGTAATCTACCACGCGGGCCAAGTGCGGGTTTATAGATGTCACATGTCTTAGAATGTTTGGTTCTAGGACATGCCGGTTTCCTCACGATGTTTTCCTCCACCGTTTTGAGGGCAGTGGTGATTAAATAATTTACACAAAGTAAAGTGTCTGCTTGGGCTCGAACCTACGAACTACAACACGTATGTAAGTCGCGGCCGTTACCACTGGGCCACTACTGCTCTTTTTATTATACACATTTGAGGTATTTTTCAATGTCTTGTATTTATACTTGCCCCAATACCCAAATAATTCCCATTTAGATGTCCTAAAATATTATTGTAGTTAGTCTCTAATGTGCCTCTTTTTGTGGGTTTCAAATAATTCCTATTTTGTTGTCCCAAAATACCACGCTTTTAGTTTATTTTGTTTATTTTTATTTATTTAAAACTTCAAGCACATAAATGTACAGAGGCGGACTCAATGCCATAGGCATTTTCTACCAGTCAACCTTTGGGTGAAGCAGAGACAAACAGTGGTAGGTGCAATCATGAAAATTGAGGAATAAATATTAGGTATAGGTATGTATCTATGTATTAGTATTTATTCTTGGATTTTATAATTATTTCCCTATATTACACCTGCCATGTTTTGTCTCTGCATCATCCTAAGATTGAGCGGTAGAAAATTCCTCAAGCATTTTTTATTTTTTACTTGTGTCTAGAGTTAGTAATAAATAGCCAACTTGGATGTAGTTCATGCTGGCCGCTGCCGCGGCAACGCTTACTGTGGTCGTTCGGCACGCGCGTGTTTTCGTGATTTTTTTTTGGCTTAGGTAAGAAGAGTCACATTTATTAAAAAAAAGTGTGCACAACAAGTATTTACAGGTATTTATTTAGATTTTTTTTACAATAGAATGTTATATTACTATCACCATATTTTTTTTACCTTTTGGCATATGTAATGCACATAAACAAAACTCACAAAATTAGACAATTAAAGAAACCTGTATGCTATGTTAGAAAAAAATTATTAACAGCCAGACGAATTACGGTCTTAAATTTAATCAATTCAGGTCCTTGACACGTTTGCATCGTAACATTCGCGAAACCGCATCGACGACGTCCGTGTACTCTACTATGAACGTCCGAATCTTGGTCGGCTTTTGGGATTAAGATCGCGACCAATACGCGTGGCTTATGCTCTTAACGCAGTGGCTTTTAAAAATGTGGTGGGATAGTAGTTTCTCCCCCTGCGTTGTCATGTGCTTCATATACCTACGTAGTTCGTATCGAACAGTTTTTCGCTGTACGTTTATGCATTTAATGTAATTAAATAACGTTGCGCTTTATCTAGCTCAACGTACATATTAAAATGTTATAAAATTGTTTTTTCTTTATTAAATAGGTACTCTTTGCTGTTAGTGAACGTTTATTGAATTTTCAAAGGGTTTAACCACCCCTAATTGCTTAATTGAGGGAAAGGTCCGTCTTCGGACCTTTTGCTAAATTTATCTTAGTTAGCGAGTTATATGGGGCGGCAGCAAGTAACGTGGTCCCTCATATAGATACGGATATTTACAAAAACGCTGTTCACCTTTTGTTTTAGTTAAATTGTGGTAATTTTAACTAAGCGCATTCCGTGTTCAATTCGTGCATGGTGGTGTATTTTTCTCACCAATAGTCTTTTGGGAATGAAACAAAATAATAAGGAAATAATTAATTAAAACAAAAAAAAGTTTGAACCTTAAATGTATTGCGCCTTTTTAATAAAGAAGTCTTTTAAATTTTTGGTGTTTTTAAACCGTTCAACTAGGTCAGCGGAAAATTCCCATTAATAAATAAAATAAAAAGATTCGTGTCGTTAGGATTGTGGTGACCGCCCAGCGCAATGCACGTCACTTTCAATCGCAATCGGAATCGGAAGGATTTTCAAGGAAATTACTAATTCAATAGGTGAGGTTTAACAAAAATCAACATGGCTGACTTTATAACCCAATGGCCAATAGTGGTTTTTTGTACCTACGTCAAAATAAAGGGCTCGAGGAGGCGTTTCCAAAATATGACTTCTGACCTTGGGGTCACTGGTTTATGCTAAAGGTAACATGAAAAAGTTTGTATGAAACAGTGCAACATTCACTTACGGTCATAAGTCATATTATTGTGATCGTCAAAAATAACGAATGGCATATAATAAGCACAAACGGGTACTCTTTCTAACGTACAGGATGTTTCGTATAGAAAAAAAGAAAAAGAAAATATTTCGTAGCATCGTTTACCTTTTAATGCCTCCAAACTAACATAAAGTTAGTTTTAACTCTGTGTAAAGCATAAATTTCATTAATATGACGTACCTATACATGACAATGACGGGCAGTGACAATGATTGTGAAAAATAAAGAAGGTGCTGCCATTACATACTTTTAGGACTGGACTTATCTATTCGTTTAAAAATGAAATTGATAAATTAATCAATTATTAAATATCATGTTCATAATTATGCAGAGACATAATTTGCCGTTTGTCCTAGGGTTTCTGATTAAATTGCCAAGTGATTTTCTTGACTTAGAAACCTAATTCTTGGAAAATAACTTGGAAATTAAGTCATAGTGCGGTCAGCACTTCAAGTTCAAGTGGAAATAAGAAATAAAATGAACTAATAAACATCTCCGCTGGTTCGGTTATAAATAAAAGTGCGCCTTCATTCAGCGCATCAAGGTGAGGTGCACCTTTACATTATTTCAAGTCGACGGATCTAATGAAGGAATCGAAATATTTCTAGGTACACGAGCGCTATAATTTCCGGCTTTAAAAGTCAAATAAAACTCTTGGTAAGCAATCGTAACACGTATTTGGGAAATAAAGGTAGTATGTACAACGGATTTTATTACATTACATATTAGGTACCACTTTTTTTTTTACTTTGACGTTTTAATTTTTAAATCCGTTCATGACCTACACCAATGTCCGATAGATGGCGTATAGTTGGCTGAGAATGACTCGGCTAAAGTAAATGATTAAATAATGGAGTAATTAACTGGCGTCACTTCTTCCTATTGTTTTCAACAATGGTTCTTGCGGCAATTTGTTGTTATTAATTTGTCAGGCGATAGATTATAGCAGGCTGATTTTATTAAAACTAATTAGCGATTGTTTTTCGAAATTAAATTTTGTGTCACTGGGACACAAAAAAAAAATAGAACAAAAGACAAGTCCACTGTTCAATGTTCCTTTGACTCAGAATTCAAAATATACATAAAAATAGGTTGTGCCATATTTTAATCCTAAGTCCTTTATTTTGAACGCTCTTGCCCCATAAAATGAGAAATCTGGTATGGTCGGTCACCCTAGTTACGATTTAAGTTATCTGAAGAAATAATTAAACTGTACAAAGATTTGTTACTGGTTAATTAAAAAATATAATTAATGATTATTTATGTTTTTATTTTGTACCTAAAATCATAAAGCGAATTTCAATTTTATTATTAATGTCACATTTCAGAGTAGTATTATGTCGAATGTAATAGGTATGTTCCGTCGAAATAGAGATCTGCCGAACAAGTGCATATCGAAGAAGGGTTCTGTCGAAGTAGTGTTTTTCGACGGTGTGTGTTGTCGAAGTATGTTCTGTCGGACTAATGGTAGTCGAATATATGTTCTGTTGAAGCAATGAGTAGTCGAACTATTGTTTTTCTAAATTGGGACCGTGTCGAAATTCAGTATTAAAATCTTCGGACAACTCTGATTTTGGCTGATTTCCAACGGAGATACAACGTTCTATAAACTAGGGCATAGCAAGTGAATCATTTGTGATACAGTCGTTAGATTTGAGTGAAATTCATTTTTTTGCATGACAGTGCATTACTTCGTGTTTTGAATTTTTTTTGACAGGTTGAAGTCGTCAGATTTGGGAAGGGTCTGGCCTTGGTTCACCAAGTTGGTGTTCATTTCTGGGACAACTTTGTATGTATGGAAACGGAATCTATCTCCTTTATTTGTTTTCAATGTTTTTGTTGCTCGAAGTAATTTGTAGTCCTTAGAATAGGTTATATTGTTTAGGTCTTCTACATTTTCGAGTTGCTTTGGTTTGTTGCAGAGAATAAAGCGAATTTAGTTTTTTCTATTTTATAAGGCAATTTGTGTTGGTGGTACATTCCATAATTGGAATTGGCCAAATCAGAAACCTTATATTTACCTACGTCATGTGCGTCTATCTGTCCGTCCGGATGCCTTAAAGTAAACAAAAGTCAATGGCAAAAAACAAAAATAAAAAACCCCAGGCACCGAAATTAAATTAAATTTTCATTTTGTAGTGTTTTTTTGAAAACCGGTTATTTTTTTTAAATAAAAAGATTTTTATTTTTTATCTGCTACCGACCCCGCACCAATTCGTATACCACTATCGGCCGAACCCCATTATCTATCTATCACCAGTTTTAGCATAGTGAAGGTAGAAAAATCTATCTATCTCTGGTTTTAACGTTCCAACTATATCAGTAGCACAGATAATATAATACTTCAGTAGTGATCAGAATGATTATATTATACTGACAGATATGATTATACTTACAGTTATGATTATACTGGCTAAAATCAGTAGATTTGTCTTTAACTGAAAATAAGTTATTGGGTTCGACCGTTAGTAAACAACACTGACAGGAAGTTGTGTTGTACAACTTCCTGTCACTGTTATGTCAACATACACCACACATATTTATTGAAGTTAACTCAAAAACTTCCCAAGCACTTCGCTTGGGAAGTTTATAATAAACGATCTAAGATTCGTCTTCGGTTATTATTAAGTTGGGCATGGTGTCAAAGGGGGAGATTCACGTAGGTACACACGATATTTTTTGTTGTGTTTTGTAATGTAGGGTATTTCTATTATAACTAGGAGTTCGATGTATAAATATGTTGTAGGCTGACCGCTTACGCCAGTTAATTAAATATTGTTGTGTGAACTACATCGTTGTTTTATCCTACAATGGCGACGAGGATGGCGAAATTTGACGAATTCGACATGAAGAACGGAAATTGGCAGTCGTACTGTGATAGGCTGGATATGCACTTCGTGGTGAATTCAGTGAAGGACGAACTAAAATTACCGACGCTGATTGCATTTATGGGTGAAACGGCGTATGAATTACTAGTGAATTTGTGCAGTCCTCGAAAACCGGCGGACATGTCCTTTACCGAGGTTGTGAAGGTCATGCGAGAACATTTGCAACCAAAGCCATCTATTTTGACAGAACGTAGTAGAGCGGCGGCGGCGGGTGGCGTTCTAGTATTGCACAGCCATATTGCGGCTTTTAATTTGTGTAAAACGTACATCGTTTATCTTGCTAGGTTCGTAGTTCCCAGATGAATATTCCAGATAAAATGTTGCCACGCACCGATTTTTCATGTGTGCGTTACCCCAGCCAGAAAATGTCGAAAATCGTCATCTAAGTGTAATTAGATATACGGCTTCTGCAATTGGTAAGCAGATTTTTTAATTTATAAGCTGATAATTTTGTAATTATTTAATAAAAACAGTTCCGGCTGGAGTAACGCTACCGCAGCCAGATCTTTTGTTGTCTAACGGGGATGTTGAAATAAATGTTACAACTTTATTTGTTTTTGTATTTGCTATGGTTGCGAAGATATTTAAAATCCTGCTGTAGTAACGTTTGCACGATTGTTGCATCTCGAAATTGACTAAACAGATGATTATAATTTTTGTACAGGAAATCTGGCTAATTAACTATAATTTGCTACGCAATAAAATAATACACAATAATGCACCGTTTTGAAGTTATTTTAGCAAATAGAAATGTGCTTTAATAGGCCTTAGCACTACCAATAAGCGCTCCAAAGACTAACTTGAAACATTATTATATAGGTATTATTGGCTATAAATGGTACTGAAGTTTCATTAGTAGGTATCCTATACGTACTTAGAAAGTTATGGTGAAACTTCAATTTGTTCCGACCACGGCGCGTAGCTGAGTTATTTGACGACCGATTAACCGAGTTTCCAGTAGTAGTGGTAACTAAATCTTATATCAATAATTAGATATACAGTTCAATTATATACCTGTGAAATTTCCGACTTTTACACTAATAAACTAACGAGATAATCGAAAAAAAAATGTATGCGTGGTAACCCCACCAAATCTAGAATGTTATAAAAAAGCGGCCGCGTAATACATCATACCAACCTTCTGAAACTTACAGGATAATACGTGAGAATAATACGTGTTTGGTACAGACGGGTACACAAGTGGTAAAGTAAAATGGATAGAATATTCATTTCAATGCGTGGGTAATAAAAAATATGGAGTACCTATCTATGTACATGATGTTGGTCATCAGATATAAATTAAGGTTAAGTAACTAAGTAAGTATATAAATTAACTTCAAAAATAATCCCAGATATTTTTAATGGACTAATGTGCAACGTCGATTATCTGAAATTAAGGGGCTGTTTTTTTATGAGGTTGTAAATCATCAAATGACTCCTCCCGCTCTGGGTGGAGCGGAAAGGAATGTCAGACTCTTACTGACTAAAACCCACCCGTGTTCCTTCCTTAGCCCTTTATGTTCCGGGCCAGCGGTACCTAACCCTTTCGGACAATTCCGCAGACCCGCAGGCTTTGGCCCTGACGGGCCCCTTCGCTGATGCTGACATCTCTTTGAGGCGCGTGTGGAACACGTACGTGCCGTCCAGCGCGGGCGTGGTCCTGAACGGACGGTGAACTACCCATTACTCTCCGTCCGCAGGCCCGCCCCTACGGTGGCTGGGAGTCTAAACTTTAGCCTAGGACTTAAATGACTTGATTTAGGTTAGGTTTGAATGACATATAATTTGACGTTAGCGAGCAGGTGGTGTAAAAGTATTTTTTTTTTTAAACTAAGATAATCAGACCCAACGCAAACACACAATAAAACGTCGCAGATTAAAGTCATTATTTCATTTCATTTGTTTTAATTTATATCACTTCCGTGTTTTCTATCGTTAATTTAATAAAACCAGATAATATAGTTGTAATTTATTATTTAGAAACGCAAAGAAACGTTTTTATGACTTGGCCAGTAAGGCGAATGACACGTAGAAAACTAAAAAAAAACTTAAAAGTTTCGTGGCGGGAATTTGCTATTCTCTTCAATATTGCAAAAAATGTTAACAGTGAAAATACTGTATACTTTATGTCTGTTTCATTTTCTCGCAATCGAAGTGAAAAGCAGAGATGGATAGAATACTCTCTGGAGTGTATACTCTGGCATAAACGAGCCATTTTACCCCGAGACGCGGCTCGGATGTATAGTTAAGTCGAGGGGTAATTTCTGTGCCATAGGCTTCTACTTCGTAGGTACACCTTTTATACCCTGTTTATATTACATTATGTATTATATGAAGTCGGTTACTAGTGCCACATTTCCCTTCACTAGTATTATTGGAACTATGCATTTCTACCATCTTTGAATGTCATATACCTTTTGTATACTGTTTGGTTTACTGTCATGGGGAATAAACGGAGTCACCACTGCTCTTTTATATAACGTTTTTCTGGCGAAAACCCATATACAAAATGTGCTGTGATTACCTTTTATCTTAATTTAATTGAGTAGGTATTTGTTCGAATTTACGCGAAGTCTAAATGCGACACCCAGATTACATGGAGGCCTGCCATTCTTATTTGAAGGTAAGTTGTAAACTTATAACATGTTTGTATTATTTAAAACTACTTTCCTGTCGAAAAGTAATTAGAACTTTGACCTTCAACATCTGCGTAACCAGAAGGTTCCCAGATATGATCCAGTACAAAGAAAATATCAAAATGACGGGATGAACAACTCTCTTCGTTACTCTCGATTTCGTTTAGGCTAAGGTCTTTTTAAAACGTCATACGGTACCGACAGCGTGCTGTGACGTCACGATATATGACCGATACACTGCCGGTTGACAAACGTTCCGCCGCGCCGTCGCACCAGGCGGTCATGGGCGGCGCGCAAGCGACACCGCGACCGTGTATTCACGAACATAGCTTTCGACCGTCGTCGGTGACGGACGGCTACACGTCATCGTTCGGCATGGGGTCACATAGGCCCCAGCCTTAGCCTCTTTTGAGACACTTGTCTATAGGTACCTTAGTCACTAGAATAAAGCTAAGCGCATATCACAGCCGTAGCGGGCCGTAAAGCGCCGCATTGCCAAATAGCGCCAAATCATATTAGTCATTAGTAGTAGTTGTGTCAGTCTGCTCTTGAAATCGACTTTTTACAGTTCAGCGCAATGGATAGGCCTGCAAATGATTGCCTTAATCAAATTTGGCAGCCCCAACAGCGTGCTGATGATGATAGCGGACAGGCTCGACTCCATACATGCGACGCTGCACCGTGCACGTCAACTACAGTCGTCGGCCATTAAATTTGTAAGGGTTGAAGGTAGGTACTACGATGGTTTTTGTTTTGTATTGTTAATGTATTGTTTGATGTATGTCTGATGTATTGTATTGAATTTTGTATATTGTCTACGTGTCTTTGTAACTCGAATGAATAAATGAATAATAATAATCTACACTAGAGGAAACAATATTTTTTTTTTACAAAACCATACACAAATAATATCTAAATAAAAAGGTATGGGGGAATCTTTTGTCAGTTCTGGCTAGTAATAAACAGGAAAATATGCGTGTTAAATGATAGAGTGCTCTTATTCGACGAATGAATGCGAAGCAAGGAACGGGCGAGTCCTGTTTTATGTATTCACTGCAGCTTTTCAGCGCAATTTTCGTTTAAAATTTTGAAATAAAAACATTCTGTGTCAGCGTATCAATACGTTCCAGTTAAATGGTACGTATTGACTGCTATGGCGTATTAATATCGTTCTTGTTGCAGCGCGATATAGGCTTCCGGATTAAAAAGTATTCTACATGGTACCCAATGTTTCAATGATTCTCTTTTTGTTGTCGCTTCATGTTAAACCGTTGAAACTGCTTATGTTGCAATTTTACGTCGTTGCACAGCCTATTTATATAGTTACTATTTTGAAATATTTGGTCGTCACCTCCTACTTTTCTTTTGATAACAAGTGACCCTGTATATACAAGGTCTCTTGTAATTGACGTATTCCTTCCAGGTTGTGATAGTGCAACAACAATGAAGCACCCCATGAAGCCTGGTCGAAAATTCATGAGATTCGGAAAAAACATTTTTTTATGTTTTTAAAAGGGTTGTACGTTGTTTTATAGCTTTATAGAATTTTGTTTCACATAAATATTTTCTCCTATTTTCGTTTCATAGAATAA
Organism: Luperina nickerlii; assembly: GCA_963855955.1. NCBI lineage: Eukaryota > Metazoa > Arthropoda > Insecta > Lepidoptera > Noctuidae > Luperina > Luperina nickerlii. The sequence continues at coordinate 11,186,398 of OY979662.1, forward strand.
TCAATACCTACGCAGAATACTTACTTTGAAGATTTTTAAATCATTGATTTTTGTTTCACATAACGTTTAATGTTAGAATAATCATAGGTATCATAGAATAACAAATCAAATATACTTTATCCTCATATTGTTTAGTTAATATAAAAGTTATTACCAAGAAAAGCATTTTATCGAGTGACAGTTTCTAAACGTTACAATTCGTAGGGAAGATCACCTGGCAGGTCTAAGTTGGTTTACAAGCAATAATAATAAGACGTAGTCGACGGGGCCCCTATTTCTGTCTACAGGGTTTAAAGGAACCTAACCTTTTTTATCTTGGAGAAATGCTCATGCATTTTGCACTACCACGGAGAGATAGTGTAAGTTCAGTTATGTGGTACTCTAACCCACTAAAACTCCACGGTTTCCTCCTCTGCCGCTTAGGGCGGGAACACGGGCACGCGTTAGGACTCATTCGTGAACCCGCCGCGGCTGTCCGTCACCGGACCCTCCTCTAGGGAGTACTCCCCATCACCAGCGCACCAGAACACATAGCACGTGACCACACCAGGGGCCAAACCAGCACATGGGCCCCAGACGACCCCGTGTCTGGGCACCCTTGGTCCCCCTGTGACGGGTCAGGTCATTGGCCCCGCCATCTGCCAATTTTCGACCGCAGAGGATAAGGAGAGCGGCCAACGTCATACCAACACTCCTCCTCCCCTGCAGCCCCACCGCGTCCGCCATCAGACGGTGGCAATTCCGTCAAGGCCGCGGAAGGTATGGAGAGCGGCGCACCGCAATACCGGCACTCCTCTCCCGCCGCGGTCTCAAACCCTCAGCCGCGATGCTTCCCATATGACATCGCGGCCCGCCTCAGTTGCGATGTCGCCCAAGCAGCACCGCAACCTACTTATTGGCCGCTACGTCGTCGGCTTACATGCAAAAGCCCTGACGAGCGGCCCTTCCTCGGATTCCTCTTCGCTTCACCGTGCGTGACCAAGCCACGGCTACTCAGCCCCCCCGCACGAACACTACACAACACACAATGCGGGAACCCACCGGGGGGGAAAGGACCCTAGCCGAGATCGCTTATAGAAACCATTATTTTTATAGTTCATTTAAATACCATGAAAAAATACACCGAACAAACAATTTTCGGTAAAAATAATTTTTCTGTTAAGTTCGTTGAATAAAAAAATGTCATTAAAAATTAATTGTATTGTGTTTCTGTGAAATATGTTTCATTCAAGTAAATAGTCTTTGAAACAATAATTTAATTCGAAATAAAAATACAAGTACCAAATATTATAACATTTTCTGGGAAACGAAATTCTATGAAAGTCTGCGAAACACCTTTTAAAAGGCATCATGGGGTGCTTATTTGTTGGAAATCTGAAATTCGTGAAAGACGTATTCCTTCCAGGAAGCGATAATGTGACCCCATTATCACTTCCTGGAAGGAATACGTCAAATTACAAGTCACCCTGTAAAACTTGAAAGTTAGAGTACGGCATGTATACTTTATTTTAGATATGGATGTGAAATTTTTCTGGGACATCGATTACGCTTGGTAAAGCCACAAACAAAGAGTGTGCGGCAGCCACGATTGGTCGACCGTTTTGCCGTGCGGACCAATTTAAACGTTATGCTCGGATTGGACATGCCGCGCTTGTCCGCTCTCTGTTGTTTTTTTTTTAAATCAGGGAAAGTCACTGATGCGTTTTGCTTGCGGCTTAGTTGGCACTACGTTACATAGATATCACATAATATTTAACTTAATTCGATTTCCGTTGACAGGAACTAAGTAAAAAATACCACAGACCATAGAGGACCGCGGTCAACGTGATCTTTTTGTTAAACACTGCACTTATGAACATCATTATATGAATTTTCAAATGCGATAATAATTTTACTAAAACGACAGAGATTCACATAATTATGTAAAAATATGAAATTCACAGCTGCCGTGCAAAATACTATATCTTAAGATACAATATTTTGCTAACACGTACCTTGCGCATGATTACTGATAACTAGTGGATTGTGTTAGTGGACTGTATAGATGGAATGATAGAAACACGTATATTGCTAATATTATAAATTTATTATAAATATTAAGACAATGCTTATAAATATGGAACCTGACGACCGCTCACACTTGACAACAACAAAAACAACATAAAAAGAATTATATTTAAAAAACATGACGTTTATGTACAAAAAGGTCGCACCATGGCCAGTCGCCAACAATTACATAAGATGCTAATCAAAATTTCGATTAAATCTTAAATGTACTGAGAAAAACTATAAGAATACACACTGTATCTCCAAAAAGTAAGGGTGTGTATTGTCATGACACTGTATTATAAATGATTCTAGTGTTTTGTCAAAACCCGGTTTTTCATTAGGTATTCATTCGTAACGGGCTACTTATGAATAACAATTTCAGGGTTTAGATATATTTTAAGAATTTTGGCCTCCACATGTGGCTTTGCTTACACACCCTGTAGCTTGGCGGCTACTTTATGCAGTTTATCATCATTCTCGTAATTCATTTTTAAACAGAAGAATTGGGTGCATAAGTTTTATCGTCTGTCTTTGGATTTCACAGGTTACATTGAAGGAATCGCCTTAAAATTAAATTGAGTAAGTTCTTTCTTCTCAATAATAACAAAAGGAGGAGAAAATTAATTCTGGTACCAACTGTAGATACCAGATTTTCCACTTTCATTTCCTGTAAACCTTAGTCTTAGTAAACAAACATATTTTTAGTAGATTGTTACGTCACATGTGTTCAGAAGGCTCTATAAATACCATTAATCATTGATAAATACAAATGACAGATCAGGAACTCATTCCGGTCTGGTTGCGGTCGACTACAGCGTCATACGGCAGACATCTATGTGACAATACCTTGCACTACGTGTTTATGTGTCTATACAGTGTTCGTTTTTACTGAGACATTATGGGTAAATACGGATCCATAGGAAATGGACAATTAGCACTCCACCGAATAAATATTTATGGTAAAATTATTTATATGATGAGAACCTCCTCCTTTTTTGAAGTCGGTTAAAAAAAGAGCTAATTCCTAAGACAGTTTCCCCGTATCTGTTGTGACTTCGGATTTCTCAGTAAAACATAAATGTTGTATTGAGAATACAGTTGTCTTGTATGGTCAAAGTCAAAGCATTTATTTCAAATAGGCTCATAAAAGGCACTTTTGAACGTCAGAAATTACAACAAATAGAATTGATTCTAGTCGCCCTAGTCGTATGGACATAGGTAGGTATATAATCGTACGTAGGGATGCATGAAGAAGCCTCCTATTAACTTTCAGTGTCGCCCTCGTACGAGAGATGCATGAAGAAGCCTCCTCGTGTAGCGCAATTTGACCCGCCAATTACTCAACTGAACCGGGAGCTCGGCGCATCCAACACCCCAACACCTTATTTGAATACCCAATTCTTCCCTTACGGTGGTCTTGTTTGCGAGCATCTTCCCACCGGAGTGCGTCAACCAGCCTGCTGTATTTCGTCAATGCGTGGGAGTTCCAGTGCCTTAGGCACTGGAACTCCTCTTCTGGGCACGCTTGTTCCATCATAGACCTCATCCATCGCTTTTCATCAGGCGTAATCGAGGTCACGAGCAGGGCTCATTCAGCAATAAAAAATAAAAAAAAAACGTGTAAGGATCTATAAGTCGAGCACGGGCCATAAATTATTACTCTCTCCCGATGCTACGAAGTCGCCCAGCGGTTTTAGCTCGGTGGATTCTAACATTTCTAACTATTAAATAACAACTACATATGTTGAAATGAATGTTGTTAATATAATAGCATATAAATATACTATATTACATACCTAATTGTATAACAGGATCCACGACCGCGGTACCGAGTGTCTTAATAACTTTCTACTCATTTCTGCTAAGCACTTGAAAGTTATTTGGAAAATGAGCTCTGTATTATGTGACTTTCTTTCTCGATCAGCGTTGAAATAAAATGCTACAACAAATAACAAACTATCGTTCTTTCGGGCGCTCGCAATGGACGTTATATAATGAAATAGAGTGAATTTCTTTTGTATTAAGGTTTTTCTTTTAGGATACGGTCTCCCTTGTAATCGCCATAAACCAGGAGACCTTTGTTACTTGATGCTCTGAGCGCAGGTGGCGTTCTGTTGTAAATTACCTATTCACTCAAAAACAAGTCACTCGACCGAAATTACTCCTGTTTATATGTAACATCTAAAGATGTTTTTTATTGTGGAGGTCAGATAGGCAGTCGCTCCATGTAAAATTCTGGTATTCAGGAGGGGCTTCTGGCTAAGTAATAACAACCGCACGGGTCGATCGATCAGGTTAAGCTACGCTTGACGCGGTTGGTCCGTGGATGGGTGACCATCTTCACATACCAAGACCCCTCTCCGTGCCGTAAAAAGCACGCTAAGCCGTTGGTCCCGGCTGTCATTCGTGGATCTTTGACAGTCGTTACGGGTCGTCAGTAGCCGGAAAGTCTGACAACCAGTCTTACCAAGGGGTAGGTATCGTATTACTCAGTAACTGGGTTGTGGAGGTCAGATACGCAGTCGTTCCATGTAAAATAGTGGTATTCAGCTGCATCCAGTTAGAATGGAGGCCGACCCCAACGAAGTTGGGAAAAGGCAAATGATGATCTAAAGGAGATGATTGAAAACGGGTTAGGTTAATGTACACTCAGTACAATGTCGAGCATAAATATAGGTACGTTACATTTGCGCAAGATTCAAAAGCAATTTTCTCCTAAAGTATTGATGAATAAATTATTGATAAAATATAACGAACATAGATAGTAGTATCAAAACTTACTTATAACAAAAATAGAGAGACTATTTTTGTTATAAGTAAGTTTTCTCCAAAGTTTCGATTCGCGAAAGTGAGGTATTTATGCTCGTACGTGAAAAAAAACACTCTGTATGTCTACGGTTAGGTGCCTGGTAATGAGAAATCCCGTGTTCTTACAATAAAATTTACTGTTTTATTATTTAAGTGAAAGCCGACAAATAGACCTATGGCTATAGCACAATATTTATAGTGTAGGTATTTAGTTTAAAAAAAATTGTAAAGTAGTTTAAAAGCACACAAACAAATCTGATTGAAGTACTTATGTGCATGTTTTTAAACTTTTGTTAAAAAAGGTTAAAACGATAGGAAGAAATTTAGCTGAAAAATGTTGAAAAAAAAGCCGTAATATTTCGCGCGCCTTTGAGTTTTCACTTTGTTAATGTGGTGTGTAGGTGGCGCCATCTGCTGTCTTAGCTTTGCTTAAGGTTTCCTATTCTTTAGTTACTTTATTTCATTCAGTTCTGTACCACCCAACTCGTACATATTTTCAATTGAATGTAAAGGGATATGGTATGCGATGATCCATATTTCAAGAGAGGCGAAGTCACTCAGACATGAAAATAGAAACCAGAAACACAACAAATAATATTTTTAACAAAGTTAAATCACATGAAATCACTACAAAGAATTCATGATGATGTCACAGCGCCACAGATTTATAAATACAATAGAAACCGTCTACGCTTATTACCCGACTGCCAAGGGTTAGGTTTTCACTCGTATTTTGTTTGGTATTTATGCACTACTTTATTCCCCCGTATCGTCCAGGTCGTTTTATTGCTTGACATGTTAGGTTTGTCGTGACTACAGAGCACGAAATCTCGAGCTGTCATAGGGCATTGTAGATTCTCTTGTTGTAGTGACCAAGTCAATATCACCCTATTCAAGGCTTTCTGTCAGGGTCTGTATGCGGGGGGAGGGGGGTCTGTGGGTCGGCTACGCCAAAAGATCGCTAGATGTCTTACGCGTCCAATGTGATCTTTAGGCGCGATTGGACCAATTCAATAATGTTTTTAGGATGCTATTGGGACTTCCCTGTGTTTTCGCAAAACCGTACTGACGGTTTCCACGCAGTCACACGCAAAAAAGTTGCTTCACTGATGCATCTAAGGTGGGTCAGTAACAATAGTATCCTGAAAGTAGTGGCGGAGAGTTCTTACTCCTCTGTTTTGAGGCATTTTATGGGGAGGATGGTCAGCTAGGTCAATGTCTCTGGCTTGATCGTTCTTTGAGTAACCTGCCTCGGACACTTAATTCGTATGTGTTGTCGGTGTGTTTTCTATTACTAACATTAGTTATAAGGTATTTTTTCACTAACAATATGGATTTTATTGTTGTCCGAAACTGAATAAATAAATTGCTATAATTGTCACGGGCCGTCAGTTTTTATGAATGAACGGTGACGTTCATTGACTATTAGCAGCAGTGCGTCTCTAGCAACGGCCGCCGATTCATCTCTGTGCCCTGCGTCCTCGTCCTCGAAAAGGCGATTAAAAAATAAATTAATATTGTGTTGCGTGGTATTTTTTATAATACCTCTCTCTACGTTAGTCATAGCTCTGTGCACAGCATAAATGACGTATGACAAAAGCATGACAGTGACGGACAGTGATAATCAATATAAAAGATAAAGAATGAATACATCCATTACATACTTTTAATACTGAACGTGTATTGATTTGTAAAGGAAACTGATACATTAATCAATTATTAATATCGTGATCATTACAGTGTAGAATCAGTAGGATGAAAATATTAGTTTTAATATTTTGCATTCCAAAAGTACTACTGAAATAATTTCTATTTTAACAATTATCATCTTATTTCCAGAACATGCGACATTGACATTTCCCAGAACACCTGAATCAAAATAATAATCTTTTCAATTGAAATATTTCCCGCAAAGTTTTACGAAGTAACGAAAGCTGTGGTGGGATTCCAGATATTATCAGACAAAAGTATTTTCAACACACTTGCTCGTAAAGTGGCTCTTAATGAACCGCTTTTAGGTCCATAATGCAGTGTATCAAACACGCGTGCTGTTTTACTTTATGTTACCGCACTAGTGCAGTAACATAAAGTAAAACAGCAGGCCCTACCAGGCCCGCGGGCCATATTTTTTTTTTTAAATAGTCAGAATTATCCGTTGTTTCAAAATGAACTAAAATGTATTTACCTTAAATTGTCCGTTGTCCCTCCCGGAACCAAATCGAAAAGACCCTGACTGGCGTTCTATTATTGCTGATTCTCACTGAACTAATTAATGTATATTTCTCTTTGCCAATAGTACCTACTTTTATTCCATACTATCTAAACTACAATTTGACTCACGACAACACTACCATCAGTCTAAACATTATTTTGTGTTATATTTTTCTATAGGCTGTTTAGCGGTTTTGCCAGTTACACCTGTGCGCGGCGCGCGGAAAAACAAAACTAGCGCGCCATTTTCCATGAAAGTTAATAACAATACAAGTCTGTTTTTTCCTCGCAAGTGTGTTGAAAAACGTCGTATGAAACGTGTGTGTACGGTCCGCGCAATAATACCGCCTCGGGTATAATGATCAACATAGCACACATCTATCATAATGTATAATACTATTCATGTGACTGTATTTGTGATAGTGACAACGGGCATATAAGTAATCGTATTAAAATGTGACAGTTTTGTTTATGTTTCCTCTGCGATCTCTGGTTTGTTAGTGCATAACGCATTCATTGTTTTGAACTTGATGCGCACAAAATTCTTAAATCTTACTATTTTGTGTTATTATTAGTCAATGCGCTCTTGCATTTGGAGCAGTGAGTGCTGTCGGCCCCGACTTACGAGTTGTAGGTCGTCCAGGCCAACACTTTGTGTGTTTAATTTCATCATCACTGCTCTGCAAACGGTGAAGGAAAACATCGTGAGGAAGTGTCCTAGAACCAAAAAAATCGAAGACTTGTGACCTCAACTAACCCACTGGGCCCGCGTGGTGGATTATTATGATATTATTATGGTGATACGATGATTTTTTGTGATGCTATTATTATTCTTATAGCGATTTACTCCTTCATACAGAGAGACATGTGCCCCATCAGTGGGAACATTATAGGGCGATAATACTATGCTGGGACGAACTTTAAGGCTCGTACACACAGGCGCGACGCGACACGCGACACAAAGGCACCCCAAGTCGCGCAACGAGCGGTGCCTTTGTGTCGCGCGCGATTCGCGTCGCGCGTCGCGCCTGTTTGCAGGAGCCTTTATCCATGTACTTTTTGAAACATCTTTAATCTACGTTGGTTACACAGAAAACTTCGTCGAGTTGCAGTGGCTGGGTAAAATTTTAATATTATGAACATGAAATGAAAGGAGCTTAAACATTTTATTATACATCTAATCATCATCAGTGAAGTGGCAACATGTTTGTCACCCATTTGTCACCATAAATAATTATTGGTGAGAGGAAAATGCCGCCACTACCAAACCTACCAAATTTGGCAGAGAATCATTCTCTCACTATCTGTTAAAAATGTATTGGATTGAATTCCAATAGGAAGTCGTAAAATACGAAACGCTCTGAAAGCGCTTTTATATATAAGATATCTTACCACATCTTGTCGCTCTGGATCAGCATAAAATAGGGGTGTTTTTCATCCCGGAAAACTTTTTTGTTCTGGTTATTAAATGAAACAAAAGTATATTAATCTTGCTGTTGCAGTAAGATATCATGAAAATAGTAAGCTACAGCATTTCTGTCGTAAAACATTAGTCCAACGAAATCAAGGGACAAAAATACGGCGATTTGAGTTGCACCGTGCGTCATGTACATACTATTACTATTATGTTATAATGTTACTTTACTAACCATGTAGTTAATTTCTGAATGAAATGTTTTGAGTTATGTACGATTTGGAAACAAATCATGTTTTACCCCATCGATGGCAACTTATTTTATTTCGAATAAAGATTAAAACGATCTTGAGAACTAAGGTCTCTCTTAAGTTCGTGGTCTTTAACCTCAAGTAGTTTAAAGTACGACTTTATCTTTCAACGTATAAGAATGCAGCTTAATTATTTTAATTTAAATACAAGTTGAAAGTTGACGGTTTTCAAATCCTGTCGCTGTCGTGACAGAAACTTTAAAACAAAAAGCGGATTAACTTTTGTGAACTTCAGAGATAGGTAAAAAGCCGGAGTGCATTCGAGTTGGATAAAATTATTCAATGCGGGTGGGTGTGTGGCGACGCGGCCGGGCTCGCAACGACGCATAGCGCAAATTGCAGCTGAACACTGACATTGTTTGCTTTCACTCCCTTTTTTCTAAATGGATGTCCCCACAGTTGATAACGTCACACCAAGCTAAGCCAGAAGAGAAATGCACTTCTCCCATAGGTCTTAAATTAATTTGTGACCTTAAATTTACCTACCCCTATACTTTTTAGGGTTTCGGTACTCAATAACCATTTAAATCAGCAGCACTCGTGGCCGTACAAAACATGTTAAAGTTGAAAGCAAAAACCGGCCAGTGCGTATCGTACTGTCGTAATAAGAGTATTCAAAAGACAGACTTTGGAGTGGAAAGATGTTCTTCCATACAACGGTCGCTTGTGGTGATATAACACTCGATGCTCCAACTGCAAGTGTACCTAAGTTTGTAATCGAAAAAAAACAATGTATGTGTTATATCCCATGTGTGGTAATCTGGATCTTGTTTGTAATAAGGCCTATAATCAAAATATTAGGATTGCGTTGACTTGGGTAAGGGACGGTATACCTTAGTATTTGATTTTAATTTCAACTTAATACCTCCAATACCTACTAAAAATATAAAGATTACAAAATCTAATAAATCCTTTGTGACCTTCCACCAAAACGTGTGCGTTAAATAATTAGTTATTTTAACCTTTAGTAGGAATTTGTTATATACTTACGTTGCTTGCTTGTTTTTAATTTAACATTGACGTCACAAACTGCAGCAGACATTATCATCAACGCTATTGTTTTGACGATAGACACATTACAAGGATTGGATTGAGTAACAAAGCGACGTTATTATTTATATCGCTCCAACACTGACAACGACTGAAATGATTGTGTTGGTCACTGCTTACAGCATGACAAAAACTAAAAAGAAAAGGAAATAAATGTCTAAACCAAGTATTATTGCAAAGTTGTAGTAAAATGACATCTCTACCCACAGCAGTACTTGATATTGTATGCAAGGAGCGAGTCTCCCGGAATCCCCTTAAACATTTTTATAATTAACGAATGATTATAGCCTTGTTTGAGTCTTACAGGACCTAAACACAAAAAAACGCAAGTTTTAGAAACCATAAAAGTACTCGTATATGACCGACTACAGTAGGTAAACAAAATCAGAAAAATATATCATATTCTTCAGGATATATGCTAGGTAGATAGTGTGAAAACATAATACAACTAATTTGATACGATAGAAAAAAAATCATGAAGATACCTAAAAACTTTCTTTTTACAATAAAAACCATACTAATATACATATAATCATTATGATTTTTTGTCACATTATTCTACAAGCAACATACTAAAGCACTAGTGTTTTAAATTTTTAGTCCAAACAATAGATTTTTTGTAAATAGATAATTGCTTCATATTTTGCAATAAATTACCAATGTTGTGTCATCGCGCTCCTCTTTCTTTTCTATGCAGTCCGACAAAGCCCGCGCTTTAGGTCATGAAGTCGCCTTAAGAAATGAGCTTCGGGTAGAATACCTACCTACTTCATCGCCATCTTTTTGGCAATGCCGTAACGTTTCGAATTGTATTTATCAAACAGTTTATGGCTAGTGGCAATTGAGAGTCTTTCATGCCTGTCATTGTTTTTTCTAGTTATTGTTCAATTTTACTGTTACTATTTTTGGTGGTCTTATATAATTGTTGCTTAGGAGGATATATATATGTACATATAGTATATAGGATATAAATGAAATACAAAAATAGCTGACCAATTAGTAAAATAATCAGAGACATTGCTAGTTAGGGTGGTAAAATAAACAAAAATCCGAGTTTACACCTTAAGGTGAGACACATGCAAAGCGTCGAGTTTCCACAAAACGATATGCAAATAAGTTCTCGGCGAAAGAAATACATTTATAATTTCAGCCACGTTCTTTAAATTTACCTTTTAACAGCCTCTTGATATTTTTAATACGTGTCGCTTCAAAATTTTCTGTACAAGCTGTGCAGGAAAATAGGATAAAAGAAGAGATAAAATTCGCAAAGTTTACCTGAGCTTGTTGATGCAGGTCACGACATGAATTTATCACAGCTCTACTTTAGGTACTTGAGAGGTAATTGAGTGGAACAGAGGGCCTCCGGTTTCGAGCTGCACTGCTGATCATCGATCTCACTCGCACCCCTCGCACTAGTATGATAAGACGTCATTCTTATTCACCTCTAAGTCTTTTTAGGAACTTTATTCAGGTCACATCCTTATAATGTTGAAAAATTAACAAACAGATTGAAAGCGAAGTTTAAACGAATTATTCTAATTAGCGGTCGTGCCGCTGCGTGGAGCGATAATTATCAACATTCACTGCATTCAACCAATTTCAATTCGGAGTACATTTAACGCTGGGAATAAATAGCATTACAATTTCGTAAATCCACTGTCATTGTAGCTTTTTTTTTAAAGTGAACATTTTTTTAGGTACGTTGGTCATTTTTTGAGATGGGAAAAAGCCATTGAACTCGCGCCACTGTTACAGTAAGTGACACCGCGCGTGTTTTGTTTATAAGACGATTAAAAAAAAACCCGCTTCGGATGTGTTCGGCTGTCCTCGGGATTTATTTATTTATTTATTTATATATACTTTATTGTACACCAGAAAATACAAAACAAAAAATACAATTATGAATACAAAACATACAATGGGCGGCCTTATCGCTTTCTGCGATCTCTTCCAGGCAACCTTGGAATGGACAGTGAATGCGTGGATATAAAAAATGGGGTTGTTAATGGTGCAACATAATATACTATAATAGATACATAGATATATATATATATATATATACTGCTGTATAATAGATACATAAATAAATACATACTAAATATACATATAAACAACGAAAATAAATGATGACTATAAATTATTGCAGCTAGGAAAACAAAATCACAACAACAAGTAATGTTCCTTCACGAGTCTCTTAAATACAGCTAACGATTGCGCGCGTTTTATTTGAACTGGCAATGCATTCCATAAACGAGCGGCCTGAACAGAAAAGGATTTGTCGAAAAATGTTGTAGAATGCATTGGCATTTTAAGCTTTAAATTATCTGATGATCTCAAAAACTTCGTGTGGGAGTCGCAAAGATACTGAAAACGTTTTTTAAGATAGAGAGGGGTGGAAGGGGAAAAGAGCACATTATACAATAGGGAAAGAATATGAGCATTCCGGCGAAGGCGAATTGGTAACCACTTGAGCTTCACCCGAAATTCGGAAACATGGTCATATTTGCGCAATCCGAATATGAACCTTATACAGACATTTTGAAGCCGCTCAAGTTTATCGAGTTGGTCTTGGGTAAGGTCAAGATAGCTTACATCAGCATAATCAAGAATGGGTAGAAGAAGTGATTGGGCAAGCGCAATCTTGGTGGCAGTTGGTAGAAAATTACGCAGTCTCTTCAAAGATGCAGCGGATGCAAATAGTTTGCGGCTAACTTCCTGTAGCTGGGCAGTCCAAGAGAAGTTCTTGTCAATGAATATCCCCAAGTTTTTAACTTTTTCGCTAAAAGGAATAATGGAGTTATCAAAAGAAACTTGGGGAAGATTCGTCCAGTCAATCCTTGAGACCGTCCTAGAACTGCCAACCACAACAACCTGCGTCTTTATGGGGTTGACCGTAAGTCCATACCTCTTGCTCCAGTCGCATATACGAGCCAGATCGCGATTAATCACTGAGATAGCCTCGGACAGATTTCCAAGAGGAGCTCGCGCGTAGATTTGTAAATCATCTGCATAAAGGTGGTAGGAAGAAATTAGTTCGTCGGAGATTAAGTTGATAAAAACTGCGAAAAGTAAAGGGGAAAGAACGCCACCCTGTGGTACACCGGCAGATGTATTACTCCAGGAAGACAGTGTCTCACCGATGCAAATACGTTGCCGGCGACCGAACAGGTAACTACGAAACCAATCAATCACCGATGGAGATACATTAAGAGAGCCTAGAATGCCAAGCAAAACATCGAAATCAACAGTATTAAAAGCGTTACTGAAATCTAGTAAAGCTAAGACCGTTAGATTACCGTTATCCATGGCTGACCTTATATCATCCATAATATTCAGAAGCGCTGTGGTGGTACTATGGCCAGGACGGAAGCCAGACTGGAAAGGGTTAAGGAGATTATTTTTGGAGAGGAAATAGTTTAATTGATCGTGGATTAACCGTTCAAGGACTTTGGATAGAAAGGGTAAGACTGATATTGGACGATATTCAGAAAAGGATGACGGATTAGCTTTTTTAGGTAATGGAATTATTTGAGCATCTTTCCATGAACATGGAAAGACGCAACTAGATGCAGAAAAATTGAGGATATGACAAATGACGGGAAGGATTACATCCAGCACAGGGACTAACATATTACGGCTGATACAGTCACTTCCTACTGCATTGGAAGTAATCGATAGTATGCTCTTCTTAACATCACATGCGGAGAATTGACCAAAAACAAATGGAGAATAACTGGGAGTCGGAAGAGATGAAAGATAATGCAGTGTATTAAATTTTATCGTCCTATCAAAATCGGACGAAGCAGTAAAATGATTGTTCATTGCATCAATGTCTAAATCTTTTGGGATTGTCTCTTGTCGGGTTTTACCGACCCCCAATGATCTAAGAAATTTCCAAACTTTGGATGCGTCCCCATTTTGGACAGAAGTATGAATGTGATGGCGATTAGCATTCCTACACACCTTATTGCAATGAGCACGGATTGTAACATATCTTTCCCTGTTAGCGTCATTAGGCCTACGCTTAAACTTAGACTTTGCCGTCGCTTTTTTGTGCATTATTGCTTTAATGTCATCTGTGAGCCACGGCGCCGGCAAATGTTTAACCTTAACAGCTCGAACAGGTGCGTGATGATCATAAAGCTCTATAAGCTTAGCCGTAAAAATGTTAACTTGCTCATCGACAGATGTAGACGCAATTAAAGCAGACCAATCTATATTGTTGGCATCCTTGCAAAGATCGTCAACATTCATACCGCCGAAATTGCGTTGCATAAGAATTTTTGCTTTAGCCTTAGGCGGGCGAATTTTGTAAGAGAGATAGATCAGGTCATGATAGGAAAAGGCATCGGCTGAGCATTGGCCATGCTTAGCGACGCGATCAGGAGAGGACACAAGAATCAAGTCAAGAAGCGATGGAGTAGAGTTAGGAAAATGGTGAGTGGCACTCAGTGGGAGAATAGAAAGATTACTGGAAGCCGAAATATTAGTCAAAGAAGAAGAGCGATGGTCTTTTTTCAGTAGACAAGTATTAAAGTCACCCATGATTATACTGTGACTGTAAGAAGGGATCAACATTTCTAATAGATTTTCAAAAGATGAAAAGAAATTAACACGTAAAGAGGGACAGTAATAGACGCCAAGAAGTAGTTTTGAATGGTGTAGTTCAACTTCAAGAAACAGATGTTCACCAGCACCTAATGGCGGTGGCTGCGCCGACACATTGACAACTGAGAAGGGAATATGTGTGCGAAGATATATGGCAACACCACCACCAACACCAACCGACCGGTCGTTTCTTATAAGCTGGAAGCCGGGAAGGCAGTAACTAGTTGAAGGGAGACAAGGTTTAAGCCATGATTCAGAAATAAGGATAGCATGTATGTTTTTACAGTCAAAGCTTGCCAGCATATCATGGAAATGAGCCGGAATGCTCTGAGCGTTAATATGTATAACGTTAAAATTCTTGAGAACATCGGAAAACTGCGCTTTAAGACTATCTGCAAGAGAAGGAACACTCACGAAACTATCGTCGTTGCTTGTTAAAGAGAAAAAACTATTACTATCACTGCTTTCATCGATAGACATAAATATTAACTAATATAATAAAATAATATATATGATAATAAATTAAAAATATACAATAACAAAGTCCTAACTAATAAAGGTTAACCAAATAACAATAGTCTACCTGCCGGTAGCGTTGTTAAACTAAAAATTAAAACAAAAAAACTAATGACTTCGTAGTCCGGGCAACAATAGAGTGAAGGAAGAAGAAAAATATATATATATATATATAGACAAAACAAATTGTAAAACATTTGAGAGGGAAACACCAAGGAACAAAAAAAAAAAAAAAAAAGTTATAAGCAAAACATTCAACAAAAAATAACAAAACTTCTGCCAGTCTCCAGTCTGTTGCACCGGTATGTGAAACGGAACGTACCAACGATGGGAACTGACATGTGTGCTGACTGACACTGACAGTAACATGAATTGTGACATTTGTGACTAGTTTGTCAGTTATGTCAAGCAAGTCAGGATTAAACAAATTGTTGAACTGCATCATTGTAATTTGTAGTCTTTGAACCATATTAAAAATGAACGGAAAGTATAAACAGAAAACACAATGTTACCCGGACTCGAAGAAAACATTCACAATGACATCACTTCTTCAAAGCAGCAGAACGCTTCAACCTAGCCGTCTTCGCAGCAGCAACAACCGGGACAGCCGGCACAGCCGATGCTGATGCAGCCGATTCAGGTTCACAATGCTCGGGCTCACCGGGATTCGGCGCGATCTTATCCAATTCAGCGAGGGACTCAATCCGATGGCGCGCATCGTCGGGACCAAGGACATACACGCAGCCTGCCTTAGTCCAGCTCTTGGTGACACCGCATCTTTCCCTCGCAGCCAAGAACACATCATGCCGACCCTTAGTTAGGAACTCGGACATGGTGACGCCAGTTGCCTTTAGTTTGGCTTTCGAGAACCATATCTTATCCCGGACCGCAAGAGTACCAACCTTGAACAAGATAGGCCTGGTTTTATTAGCTACGGCTCGTCCCATCCTGTGACATCGGCTAATGTCCGCAACTGTGAAGTCACTCAGTTGTAACTTATTACAAATCACCTCAGTGATTACCTTGGCAGTGTCCTCCTTCTGCTCCTCATCAACACCATGCAACAGCAAGATCTTTCTACGGCTCCGCATCTCCATATGGTCGACACTACGAGCAAGTAGCTCCACCTGTTGCTGAATACCGTTGAGCGCCTGCGTGATGAACGACCGGAACATTTTAAACTCTGCAGCCAGGCTAGAGGTTGTGACGGGTGATGGAGGGGCCTTCTGTAGTTCTTCTTCAAAGGCGGACATCTTTGTATGAAACAACTCCTTTAAGGATGTACTCGGTTTTAATGTATATCCGATATGTCAGTGAGTAATGGTAAAGTATTCTGTCTGTGTTTTGTTTTCACTTCTGTCGGCACTCTCGGAATGCCGCTGTTTTTCTTTTCGTGGGGAAATCCTCATGGTTACCCTCCGTCTGGGAAGAACGGTGGGTTATGTCGGACTCCTACCGACTAACCTACTATTCCTTCTAGTACCATGAGTCGGGGGCCCGGGAGATACTTGTACATTCGCCGCACCCCCGACTGGTTTCAGCCCACCATGCCTAGCTGGCCCCATCATGAAGTGCGGCCGATCCCACGACCGCACGTCATTCTATGAAGGTGTGCAGCGTGCCACCACGTTGCGCCTGACTGCTCGAGCGACGACACGGCCCCAATTTCGCCGCCCGCAGGCTTCTTATGGTGGCCGGAGATAGTTAAGTGCCCTTCGACGCCCGGCTGCTCTTCTGATGCGGGTGGAATGAGAGGTAAGCTCTCTCTCCCTCTCCGCCGCCTCCTTTGCATGCATCACCTCCTCGAAAAAAGAGGCCACAGCATCCCGCGCGTTTTCGCTTCCGACAATGGACTGAACAACGGCCGGAAGTGAGAGATCACCCGCACCAAGAGTCGCGACGAGGGCACAGCGCTGGTGGGCCCAAGCTGAGCACTCCTCCAGCGTATGTTGCGTCGTGTCCTAGTGACAGTCCACACAGTGATGACAAGCGGGCGTCTGCTCCCGACCTATGCGACGCAGGTATTTCCTGAAACATCCGTGTCCAGTAAGCACCTGCGTCAGTCGGAAGTTGAGGGTGCCATGCTGCTTCTCCAGCCAATCCTCCATAACAGGCATTACCGCCACTATTGTGGCGAGCCCTCACCTGGGTTACGCAAGTCGCTCCCTCCATTCAGCCACTAGGATCTGTCAGAGCTCGGTCCTTCGTGCCTCGAATTCCCGGGGAACTGGAGGCTGACCACGCTTATGCTCCACCTTCTGCCAGCGATATTAGGGACGCAAGGATTTTCGCGTTCAGATCCCAGGGCGTTGATACGGCCAGGAGAGTTGCTGCCTCGTAGGAGACCGTAGGGTATCCTCTTATCACCACTGTCATTTTACCTACTGTCTCATATATATTTAAATGTTAACGGAGACGCAAAAAAATGTAAAATATACTGTTAAATACGCAAATACAACACCTCATGCACATCGGATGTTCCTATCTCTTGTTGGGAATGAGCATGTTAAACAGTTGAACTAATAACATAAGTTATAATTTCTATGCACGTATGGTTATATTCTATAATTTCTTTGTCATTGAACTGCTTTTCCTTTTAGACTTACTAGTTACATTTGTTTTGTCTTGCCAAAATCCACAAAATCTTTTTGTACAACGTTAAAGTTAAATAAGATACCACCATAAAGCGCCTCACAAGATTGATTGGGTTTTTATTGCAGCGGACAGCAGACCTCTCCTTCTCTGCTAAACCAACTGAATAAATAACTGAATTATTGTAATAATTACATAGGCACATACCTATTGTAATATTGTTATAATAATTGTAATTGAATTTGGCGTTAAGTGTGTTTGTAACGTATATGCGGATGTTAAATGAATTACGGTGATGTAATCGAGTCGACCAATAAATACTACATATATTGTACATACCCATAGGTCGCGTGATGATCGGGCAGCTTCAATGAATAACTAATGCATCTAGTACGTGGCTGGGTTTCCATTACTTGATAAATTCATTTGCATTTTAGAGCGAAATCAACGAGCAACAGCCGTAGCGGTGATGCTGCCAATCATATCGCTCAGAGAGCTTCGGGAATTGAGCGGTTTCGAAACAATCACACTTCACGCAAATAATAAAACCATCTGTTGCACGAGGAAACCAACTAACATTTTTTAATGTAAGGGTCGGATTTTCAATCGCCAGCTAACTTTTATTCGACGAATAAGTTTGTCATTTTGACACATTTTGCATGGACAATCTGTCAAAACGTCACATTAAATCTTCAGGTAAAAGTTATGGAATGATTGAAAATTGCTCCGTAGTCAAGTGGCCTCTGTTTATTGTACATTTTTATTTACATTTCAGAACTGCTAGCAAAGGTAAAAAAGTTCTTAATTTTTGGAGTACCTACGTACCTACCTATTGGAGGAAAGAAAAAACAATCAATTCATCGTAAGTCGTAAATTCATTTGCTTTCCGACAGCGAATAAAAGCTATTGCAAAGTTTTCCTGCATTCAAATTG
The DNA here is from genome assembly GCA_963855955.1 of Luperina nickerlii. Classification (NCBI taxonomy): domain Eukaryota; kingdom Metazoa; phylum Arthropoda; class Insecta; order Lepidoptera; family Noctuidae; genus Luperina; species Luperina nickerlii. Next base: position 11,204,890 of record OY979662.1, read on the forward strand.
AGGCTGGAAGGCTTTTCAATTCAAGTTTTGTAAAGAACAATTCGCGGCAGAACGACTACAGCCGTGCTTAATTTTAATATTTTAGTTTTCTTTTACGTTACTGTACCGAAATCATATCGGCACCTGCGTTAGCAAACACTTTGATAACACAAGCCTGTTAGGAACTCAATTCAGCGCTTGCGTTAATAGAGTACATACTTGTAGTTTGTACCTACCTAGTTATTTAGTGCGACGCAAGCACTCGGCTATACACATATCGTCACTGGAAATGAGAAAATGCTAAAGCACTATTTGGGCCAAAATTAGTTTTATAATACATATCGTTGATGAATCCTCAACAAATAGACGCAGAAAAAAAAACGAATCCCACGATATATTATATAACTTATTTTGGCCGAAATGGCGCTTTAGCATTTATTCTCTTTTCCAGTGACGATATGATAACTCATAATGCTTTATGAACGAACTTGTGTGTAAACTGATATAAAACTTCATAATATAACATATTACTTAAATACATTTGAACTGGTCCAAATGTATTTATCTATTCTTAGCAGAACCCTCCTCTCCAAGACCTGGCTCAAGCGGTGCACTATAAAAGACGGCGCGCGCTTAGCAACGGCCCCTTTTTGTCATCGGTCGGCAACGGTGGAACATCGCTACCCTCGCTTCGGTCGTAATATTCTTATTTTGTTATTTAATTAATTCGTATGATTTGCAGTAATTAGAGTCTCGGATGTCATAATTTTAAATTGTCATGTGTTGTAATTTTGGCTATTAAATTTTGATTATTAATTAAATAATTTTAGGAAATACTTGTGCGTTATTTTTAAAAAAACTGTCCTCACTTTTGGTTTCTAAGATCAGAAGTGGGATAATTCACGTGCTTAGTGCTGTTTGTGCCATCTATTTTAAGTTAACTAAATGTCCGTTAGTGTTTGAATTTGACCTAATTACTGCAAGTTTTGTTGTTTTGTGTGTTCGCGCGTATCGGCGAGTGTTAGATTTTATTCCTGATCATTTAATTTCTGAGACATGCCGCCGGGACATTCGACAAGTGTTGAAAAACTAGACGATTCGCGTCGACCGCATCGTAATCGTTCTCGAACGTTGAGAAGTAGATCGCGTAATCGTAGCCATGGTTCCGGAAGGAGCAATCGCACTCCTTCACCGCGTAGATACCATGAGCACTCTCGTGCTCGCGAACGTACTTCTTCGAGATATCGCAATATGTCCCGTAGTTCACGTAGTAGTCATTTACGTTGCCTATAGTCATAATCATGTCGAGTCGTGGATGCACGCTGCGTGAAAATACACCTAGGCATAACTCTCTGGAAAACGATTCGCATAGCTGTCGTGATGTTTATAAAATGCGTCGTGACCGTTATCGTCAATCGCGTAGTAGATCTCCTAGGCGTCGTCGTGATAGATCAGAGTACTCTCAAAGTTCGCGTAGGCGCCGGGATAGTTAGTATGGGCGTCGGGATAGCCCTCGACGCGACCCTTTGGATGGAGTGCTGGTTCGATCGAGCACTTTAGGGGAGCGTTTGCCTTCAGACGCTATACGTGCGTCTACGCCCGTGTCGTCGCATCCGGGCGGCGCTCCACCACTGACGGCTTCGGTTGCTGCCGGGGCACCTGTTGCCGCTGGTGCGGAGGCGTGTGCTGCGGATGGAGCCGTAACCGCTGAGACATCACGAGAGGCTGATGCTGCGGACAGGATTGTGGGGGCGCAGCAGCCCGACCGAGGCGCAGCAGCCCGAGGCGCAGCAGCCCGAGGCGCAGCAGCCCGAGGCGCAGCAGCCCGAGGCGCAGCAGCCCGAGGCCCAGCAGCCCGAGGCGCAGCAGCCAGTGGTGCAGCAGCCCGAGGTGCAGAAGCCCGCGGCGCAGCAGCCCACGCTGCAAGCGGCAACGGCGAGTGGATGTTTGCGTCGTACAACTACCCTCGGGCACGTAAGAACATAAAGGTCAGCTGTATTGTTTTGTTTAAGATTCTGGTGCTGAATGCTCGTTAGTAAAAACGAGTTGTGCAGCCAAATTAAGTGCCAAACTTGTTAATAATGCTGTTGCGTTGACTGGTATTGGTTAAACGCGTGTATTCAGCACAGAACAAATCATAAGAAGCGTTGCGAATAGCAAGCCACAACTTGAGATTTTATTACATTTCTACTGGATACTTGCAAAGTAATATTTTGGGTAGGCCAAGGCTTAGAAAAATCTTTTGTTATCAATGATTGTTATTGTTTTTATTAAATGTGGTCAGAATTGGCCGAGTGGAACATGCACTGCTGTTGATTTTTTGGATTACAGGTTAACACACAAGGACGTGTGCAAGCAGAATGACAGTGGTGGTACGAGCGCTACCACATCACCGGTACGAGGTCGAGCAGCCTGCTGGCTCGTGCGACGGGAACGCCCGGGCCGCCGCGGAACGTATGGTGCAGTGGCGCGACGCCTGACGCATGCTCCGCAACCGGAAGACTTCTGTTTGGCCTGAACCCCTGGTTCATGGCTTCTGTTTGGTCTGAGCCTCTGGCTTACGACTTCTGTTTGGCCTGAACCCCTGGTTCATGGCTTCTGTTTGGTCTGAGCCTCTGGCTTACGACTTCTGTTTGGCCTGAACCCCTGGTTCATGGCTTCTGTTTGGTCTGAGCCTCTGGCTTATGACTTCTGTTTGGTCTGAACCCCTGGTTCATGGCTTCTGTTTGGTCTAAGCCTCTGGCTTATGACTTCTGTTTGGTCTGAACCCCTGGTTCATGGCTTCTGTTTGGTCTGAGCCTCTGGCTTATGACTTCTGTTTGGCCTGGACCCCTGGTTCATGGCTTCTGTTTGGTCTGAGCCTCTGGCTTATGACTTCTGTTTGGTCTGAACCCCTGGTTCATGGCTTCTGTTTGGTCTGAGCCTCTAGCTTATGACTTCTGTTTGGTCTGAACCCCTGGTTCATGGCTTCTGTGTGGTCTAAGCCTCTGGCTTATGACTTCTGTTTGGTCTGAACCCCTGGTTCATGGCTTCTGTTTGGTCTGAGCCTCTGGCTTATGACTTCTGTTTGGCCTGGACCCCTGGTTCATGGCTTCTGTTTGGTCTGAGCTTCTGGCTTATGACTTCCGTAAGGTCTGAGCTCCTGGCTTATGACTTCTGTTTGGCCTGAAACCCTGGTTCATGGCTTCTGTTTGGTCTGAGCCTCTGGCTTATGACTTCTGTTTGGCCTGGACCCCTGGTTCATGGCTTCTGTTTGGTCTGAACTTCTGGCTTATGACTTCCGTAAGGTCTGAGCTCCTGGCTTATGACTTCTGTTTGGCCTGCACCTATGGTTCATGGCTTCTGTTCTGGTGAAGTATATTAGCTTCACTACTATTTATTTATCTTGGCTAGTATTCTACCCAATGGAAGTCCGGAATTCCATTGCTTGGAATGCTATTTAGTTCCATTTACGTTTTAATGCTTAAAATCACTGTTTTTGCTTTGTAAAATTTTTTTTTTCTCTAGTCTGAAGCATTTAAATTTACATTTCAATTACCTAAAAAAACGTTCCTGTTTAGTTGGGTGCCTGATGGTGGGAGTGCACGCTCACTATCGCGTACATAACAACATTAATTCAAGTGCTTACTATTCTTTCGCTTCAGACACAAGTAACGCAAGAAAACAAATGTACAGTATGTGTTGTACTTTACAGATGATTATGGCCAGTCTGAGGATGACTACCAGTCTGGTGATGGTGGACTTAGTGACGGCGCAAGGCAAGATGCGGTCGAGGACGCCTCGCTGTCAGGAACGGCCGTCTTAGCAGAACCCTCCTCTCCAAGACCTGGCTCAAGCGGTGCACTATAAAAGACGGCGCGCGCTTAGCAACGGCCCCTTTTTGTCATCGGTCGGCAACGGTGGAACATCGCTACCCTCGCTTCGGTCGTAATATTCTTATTTTGTTATTTAATTAATTCGTATGATTTGCAGTAATTAGAGTCTCGGATGTCATAATTTTAAATTGTCATGTGTTGTAATTTTGGCTATTAAATTTTGATTATTAATTAAATAATTTTAGGAAATACTTGTGCGTTATTTTTAAAAAAACTGTCCTCACTTTTGGTTTCTAAGACTATACTAATATTATAAAGCTGAAGACTTTGTTTGTTTGTTTGGTTGACCGCGCTAATCTCTGGAACTACCAGTCGGATTTGAAAAATTCTTTTTGCATTTGATGGCCCAATTCTTGAGGAAGGCTATAGGCTATTTAACATCACGCTATGACCTTTAAGGGCGAGCAAAAAGAAAAAAAGTCAGAAAGAACGCTAAGCAAAAACGAAGTCATAGCGCGGGCAGGCGATGCGATGCGACGGGGTGGGTGGGAGTAACAAGAAATTTCACGCGGGCGAAGTCGCAGGCAGAAGCTAGTTCTTTTATATATCGTTTTATAGTATAAGCTGTTTCGAGTATAATTAAGTTTATAGTAAGTATTCGTCATAGTGTCACTTTTATTTCGTTAAGTGTGTTTTTCCTTTTTTTTATACCTTGTTTTTTTATAATATTCATGTGGGTAATTGTTATCATCTAATATTGTACTTTTGTGTGTTATGCTGTCTTTTGTGAACGCCAAATAAATGGTTTATCTATCTATCTGTCTATCTACAATATGGTGTCAGGTATAATTAAAATGAAGCGGAAATAGTAGGTGACATATCAATAAAAAATAATTACTTACTTTCCTGGGGAACTTTAATAACAGCTATGGCATACTTTTTTACACAAGTCAATTTTAAACTAACCCAGTGTGAAATTATTCAATCACTCACTTCTTAAACCATCTAGGGAACTACTTGGGGCATATTCTCATTAAAAGACCCACATAATATATTTAGTTTGTTCACAAAATAATTCGCGTTTATATCACTCTTAAAACGGCGGGGGAAAACATCGTGAGGAAACTGTCCTATAACGAAAAATTCGAAGAGACGTGACATCTACCAACCCGCACTAGGCCCGCGTGTTAGATTATAGCCCCCTCCCTCTGACAGAGAGGAGGCTTATGTCCCAGCAGTGGGAACATTTTAGGCTGTTTATGCAACATTTATGCACAACATAACAGTATTCCAAAGTGTGAACACGAAAACACATCATTTAATGTTATTAAAGTTTGAATTTAACAACAATCAAACCTTTGTTGTTAAATTCAATACCATTTGTGTTACTTTTTCATCTCGTGTTGAAGAACGAGCGAATCCTCCATTATATTTTCTTACATTGTTTACGTATTACAGAAAATCTTCACGAAAATAGACTTTTTGCACTACAAATGTAATCCAGAAAATATATAACTAAGCATTTAGGCTGACAGTAATAAACTAAGCCAGAGATTGTTGAAAGCAAACACAAAATCGGTGCAATAACGGCGCGAATTGGAGACGGTTTGCCAGCTCATCGTGACGAAAAATGTCACACCAGCTGGTCCGCTGTACCTAATAAAACACAGATGTGGCCTACAATTTTATATTAAGAAACTACTACATGTTCATCTGTAGTAGTAAGTCGCGTGTGCACTAGATGGGGTTAATTAATTTGAAACAGCAAACTGTGACTGCCAAGCCCTGTTGCTCCAAGTGCGATTTGTTTGTTTCTACTACTTTCTTGCTCATTATTTAGCTCATTATGTGTTCAGTAATTTTCTATTACATTAATCTACCTATAGTAATAATAAAGCTGAAAAGATTAGGTATTTGTTCGTTTGTTTGAACTTGCTAATCACTGGAATTACCAGTCCGGGATACCAGGATTTAAAAGATACCTTTTTGCGTTTGAAAGCCTATTGGGCTTTGGCAAATATATTTGGGAACCTAGATATTCTGTAATCCAATCGGAATAAATACACACTACCTTAGGTAATAGGTAATACGGGCTGGTGTCCGCAACTCCACGTCAATGCGCGTATTCCATGTTTGATTTACAAATTATTTTGGTATTACCTACGTTTGTATGAACTACGCATGCTCCGCCGACCCCTTATATTGGCCATTTCTAAGTGCCTATAAAATGATAACTTTGTACCAGAATTATGATAATCTATCTATACTTATAATAAATCTGTAGAAGTGAAAATTCTGTACATTGAAAATATCAAAAAAATAAATGGCAGGGGGTGTTACTATACCGACATCGAACCCAAAAATGTGATTAAAAAAATTTTTGTCTGTCTGTCTGTCTGTCTGTTTGTTCAGGCATCACGCAAAAACTACCGGTTAGATTACGATGAAACTTGGTATAAATATTCTTTAATATCCTGGGCACCACACTGGGTACTTTTTATCCCGGAAAAGTATATACAACAAAAAAACAAACTTAATTTTGCGGTTCGATCCCTAGACCCGATTACTGTACCAACCGCAAATAATAAGTTTGTCGTAGGTTACGTCACCCGCAGTGGAGTTCACTAAGGGGCGCTGCATACGGCTAAGATACTATAATATTTTATCTTAAGATACAATATCGCTCGCCATACAATTCAATGGACTATCCACACACGACGAAGATAATAAATAATATTTCATATTTTCGTATCTTAAAATGAATTTGTAAATACTAATAATAAAGCAGAAGAGTTTGTTTGTCTGAACGCGCTAATCGGTCGGATTTTTATCGGAGTCGATTTAAAAAAATATTTTTACATTTGCTAGCCTAATTCTTGAGGAAGGCTATGTAACATCACGCTATAACCCTTAGGAGCCGAGCAAAAAGAATAAAAGTCAGAAAGATCGCTAAGCGAAAACGAAGTGACAGCGCGGGCAGGCGATGCGATGCGATGCGACGGCGTGGGTCGGAAACAAGAAATTTCACGCGGACGAAGTCGCGGGCAGAAGCTAGTACTTATAATAAATCTGTAGAAGTGAAAATTCTGTACATTGAAAATATCAAAAAAAATAAATGGCAGGGGGTGTTACTATACCGACATCGAACCCAAAAATGTGATTAAAAATTTTTTGTCTGTCTGTCTGTCTGTTTGTTCAGGCATCACGCAAAAACTACCGGTTAGATTACGATGAAACTTGGTATAATTATTCTTTAATATCCTGGGCACCACACTGGGTACTTTTTATCCCGGAAAAGTATATACAACAAAAAAACAAACTTAATTTTGCGGTTCGATCCCTAGACCCGATTAGTGTACCAACCGCAAATAATAAGTTTGTCGTAGGTTACGTCACCCACAGTGGAGTTCACTAAGGGGCGCTGCACACGGCTAAGATACTATAATATTTTATCTTAAGATACAATATCGCTCGCCATACAATTCAATGGACTATCACACACGACGAAGATAATAAATAATATTTCATATTTTTGTATCTTAAAATGAATTTCTAAATACTAATAATAAAGCAGAAGAGTTTGTTTGTCTGAACGCGCTAATCGGTCGGATTTTTCTCGGAGTCGATTTAAAAAAATATTTTTACATTTGCTAGCCTAATTCTTGAGGAAGGCTATGTAACATCACGCTATAACCCTTAGGAGCCGAGCAAAAAGAATAAAAGTCAGAAAGATCGCTAAGCGAAAACGAAGTGACAGCGCGGGCAGGCGATGCGATGCGATGCGACGGCGTGGGTCGGAAACAATAAATTTCACGCGGACGAAGTCGCGGGCAGAAGCTAGTAAAATAATAAAATCAATCAGGCTGCCTAGCTTTTTCCCAACTATGTTGGGGTCGGCTTCCAGTCTAGTCGGATGCAGCTGAATACTAGTTTTTTATATGGAGCGACCGTCTATCTGACCTCCACAACCCAATAACTAGGCAACATGATACCCCTTGACTGGTTGTTAGAGTTTTGGTCTTCTGACTACCCGTAACGATTGTCAAAGTTCTACGAATGACAGCCGGGATGTCCTCCCGGACATTGCTGAGGCACGGGGAGGTTTAGATTTTTCGGTTTTGGGTGGTCACCCACCCATGATCCGACGGTGGTAAGCGTCAGTTAACCATCGATCGACCCGTGCGGCTGTTATCATTTATTTAGCCACGAGCCCCTCAATAATAAAAATAAAATGAAATCATAAATAGTCTGCAGCTGCACGTCGTGGCTGTGCCAAGAACTCTACCGCTTAGTAAGATCCTGTACTTATGTGGTACCAACAGCACGGCGGACTGCGATCCCCCCCCAATAAAATAAGCGACTTCGTAATAGTGTTTCTGGGGGCTCCGATGACAAGAATCTCCGCACTAATCGAGACATATCGGAAACTGCCTTCTAAATTAGGCCCTTGATCCAGTTGGGTTGGATACCTCATGAGGTGTTGAGATGTTGGTCAAAGGTAAATATCATCAGGCTATTCGCCGTTACAGCTAGCTGCCATCTGTGACGGTATGAACAGTTGCCTTTGCTTGTACACATCTAATCCTGGTCACTTGGTTATGACCATCTTGAGTGCTAAGTGTTTCTTGGTACACAGGGCCAATTTAAATTACCTAGCGAAACTCTGCAGACGTTATGAATATCGGAATCGAAACACGATATAATAAGTACAGACGCCAGCACATCAACCTACCCGAAACTGTCAATATTTCCCAATCAAATTTGAACCTTATGCGCTAGCGATAAAGTTGAAAATCTATTAAAGAAATTTGACAGATTGTAGTAGCTTGATGTGCTGGCATCTGTACCTGTCGTGTTAATATATCGATACCCATATTTATGACCCTGCAAAAAATATCAAATCACTTTTTTTATAATGTATAAATTTCGATAAATGTAATTATCACGTCTGCGGAGTTTCGCTAGCTAAATTAATTTCATCCTGTATAACGTACAAGTGTCCTACCCTATAAGTTGTAAGTTATGCTTGATTATTTTGTAGTCGTTGCCCGGAATGTTACCATTTGATATATTTCATGTCCACTTTTTGTAATGTATACATATTTTTATTTCTTATTTTGTTTGTTGATTTTATTTGTATCTAATCGTATACTGCACTGGCCGACGTCATCACGTCAATCACCGGCTGTCGCTGAAAACCAGCGCTGGGGCTCTGTCTCGTATAGGGTCTTAGCATTATGCTGAGCGTTGGCCGTTTTGCGTAGATGTGACGCATACTTTCTCCCAAATTGTTATTTTTGCTTTTCGATTGTGTTTTTATTTTTATGCGTCATGTTTGCCGCAAATAAACGTATTTTCTTTCTTTCTTTCTGTAGAGTCAGTGCGGAGGCGAAATTCACGTCGACTAAGCAAGAGTCGTCACCAATGACGAAGCTTTCATCTTGACTGCATGCCCGCAACTCGCAATAAAGAAACCGTTTTAATTCGATATTCTTCACACTTTGTATAATTTTAATCTAGCTGCCACAGAATCACTTTGTCCCTAAACCATGTCGTGTAATTTTGCTTTATGCAAGAGTAACCGAGTACTTATAGTACCTACTTCGTTACTCTTTAAAATTGACAGTGTGTTTTTTAACCCCCGACGCAAAAACGACGGGGTGTTATAAGTTTGACGTGTATGTGTGTGTGTGTCTGTCTGTGGCATCGTAGCTCCCGAACGGATGAACCGATTTTGATTTTGTTTTTTTTTTTGAAAGATGAATTAGTCGGAAGTGTGCTTAGCTGTGTTTGATGAAAATCGGTCCAAGATGGCCGCCGCCACAAAATGGCGGATTACATATTTTTTCAGATAAATTCATGTGGAAGTCGGGGGACCGTTCTGTGGAACACCTTCAACTCTAAGAGGTCCCTCGACTGCCATATGACTTTATCTGTTTTAGTCTCGTTATTACAATATTTTATAAATAATGTTCGTATGAGGGTTACTTTTTACAAATATTAGCTTTTGTCTGCGGCTCCACGCGAATGTCAATAACCCACGGAAATGTACAGACGCCAGCACATCAAGCTACCCGAAACTGTAAAACTTCCCAATCAACATTGAACCTTATACTATAGCGATAAAGTTGAAAATTTATTAAAGAAATTTGACAGATCGTAGTAACTTGATGTGGTGGCGTCTGTACTACCGGGATTAAAAGTACCTACATTTTAATAATAAATAAAAATAAACAAATATAAATACATTTTATTTTATTTAATCTATTATTGACATAATCTACTCATTTCGATTGTACTTAAGGAGTTGATTGCAATATGTTATCTAGTGACCTCAACGATTGATCATATTATTCTTGCCTGAGCAACCGACAGCAAGTTCGTCATGCTTCCATAGATGTCACTGCTTGCGGTAGCGTCGGGGGTCGGGTTGCCTCCTTTCCTCAAATATTATGGCGAGGGGGGTAATGGCTGATCTTTGCGTTATTCTCGTGAACGGGTGCTTATATGTGGTAACAGGTTGTCTTGCTGACCATAGTTTTATTGTTGTTATTAGTAATAACTTGTTTATTTATTTTAATTTGATGGTCCTAGTGTATCATTTGTGACTTCAAGTGACAGATAAGTGAACAGAATCCAGCATTGCATGAATATGTAAGCTGTCACGCCCTTTATGCCTGGAGGCTTTTATTTAGGTAGTAAGTTTTTATTTACATTTTTAATTTTTATTTATTAATTTTTTTCATGAGAACGTATAGTTTTTTATATTTGTTTGTATATTGGCGTGGCTAGCTGACATATGGCAAATAATTTATTTAATGGTTTTATTTCAATCAATCAATAGTCTTTATTTGTAAACATAGGTTCCAACAGTGTGCAAGATGTTACAATTGTTATAATTATTATAGTTTCTCTGTGTTTTGCCATTTATGCGTACAAATATGCATTTATAGGAGGCTTTTGCCAATTAGGTATCTTAATTTATAGTAATTCAGTAGTATCAATGTCAATTTCTATATGTAGGATAAATTATTATTATTTTTAAATGTAATTTAATAAAATGCAATAGGTAATGTCTGGTAATGTCAATATTTAACGAAATGCGATAATGTCAATGATAAATAATTATAATGTCAATAAGTTAGATGTTCTGTGTCTTGTAAAGTTAATTACTTTTCATCACACCTGCTCTGAAAATACATACTAATTATACCAATTAGAGGGAAGAAACGCCTTTATCCCGCCCTTCAAATCCTTTCATCCCAAGGTATGGAAGTTTGTATGAAAATCCTTCCGACCCAAGGGTGGGAAGTATGTATGAAATTCCATTACATACCCGGTTTTTCTTTTTTTTAATTTGTCAGCAGTCATACTGCCAAGAGACTTTAACTGTCTACTAATTAAATTTCAAGTAAATTGTTACTGGCCACATACAGTTTTTTTTTACCAGCTACCAACCTCCTTGGTGCATACAGAAAATTAAAAACGAAATTATTTTTGTATATAAAACGCGCGGAATCACGGAAGAAGTGCCTGCATGACCTTATGATCTTAGCCTACTCCAGAAACGGGCGAATAAAAAATGGAAAAGCCCGCGCATTAGATACCCGGACAAAATGTAACATCTTATAATAGGTGCACTTTTAATAATTGTACTTTTAACTAAATATAAACATTTCTATGCATTTATGTCCATAATTTTCCTCGTAGGTGTAATAAAAAGCACTATACATCCCTCAGGATAAAGTACAGTTCCATACCGCAAATGGTTTGCGCCCGTCGCAAGCTCGTGGCGCAAATGCCATAATCTCGGTATGGAACTGTCACTTTCTTCCCTCTGAAGTAATGTACTATTACATACCTAGTATTGTATACATTCAAGTATTTTCTAACTGAACAGACAGCTGCTGGGGAGTTTGTTGCGCCACTTATTCCCAGCGAAAGCACTAGAAAGCGGTGAAAGGCGGGCGTTTTGGGGGACTGTCTTTTGTAATTTAGACGTTCGAAAAATGCTGATTGTCAATTGTCATCCTAATTTAAATATAGTACATATAATACATGTGTGTAATGATCAATGCACACGCGTTTCATACGACGTTTTTCAACACACTTGCGAGGAAAAAGCAGGCTTGTATTGTTATTAACTTTTATGGAAAATGGCGCACTGGTTTTGTTTCTCCGCGCGCCGCGATAGCGATGCGCGCGCAGGTGTATATAAAAGCACTGGCAAAGCCGCTAAACAGCCTATAGAAAAATATAATAAATACAAAATAATGTTTAGACTGATCGTAGTGTTGTCGTGTGTCAAATTATAGTTTAGCTATTATGGAATTAAAAAGTACTATTGGCATAGAGAAATATACATTATTAGTTCAGTGAGAATCCACAATAATAGAACGCCAGTCTTTACCGTTTGGTTCCTGGAGGAACCACGGACAATTTAAGGTAAATGAATTTTAGTTCATTTTGAAACCACGGACAATACAGACTATTTAATAAAAAAATGAAATATGGCCCGCGGATTCCTATTGGCATAAAGTCTCTTTGAAGAGTTTTAAAAAAAGCGCACATGTTCGACTAGTAAATAGTTATCTGTGGCGTTACCGCACTGGTGCGGTAACATAAAGTAAAAAGCACGCGTTTTTAATACACTGCATTATGGAACTAAAAGCGGTTCATTAAGAACCACTTTACGAGCAAGTGTGTTGAAAATTGATAAACGTCATAATGGCGGGACCAACTCTTGTAATTGAAAGATTCTACCACGTATATTTAGTACCCATTTAGTAGGTACTATTTTGTACCTGTCCTGAAATATTTGTACCTCACACGGCATAAACGGAATTCCGTTTATGTCATGTGAGGTACAAAAATTCGTCATCCACTCTTGATTTTTGGAGATACTTAATCAGGTACTAAATACTGGTTTGATCAGAATGATATAATTCATTGTAGTTTGGGAGTATAGACATGGTCTCATCATTATGGCGCATTATAATGGCGGGATCAGTGTTATCGTGAAAGTCTGTTTATGCCGTGTGAGGTACAAAATTTCAGGACAAGTACTAAATGGGTACTAAATATACGTGGTAGAATCTTTCAATTACAAGAGTTGGTCCCGCCATTATGTCGTTTATGAAAAATGACTTTTTGTTTGATTTTGATTTGATCTATATGTGTTAATCCAGGTAAACAATGTATCAAATTCTTGTTTCCATATAGCTATTGGTTTATTTGGCGCAAGCCAGTAAAGCTCCCAGTCAGCATGATTTTTTCCGACATTTTCAATAATAGGCAGTCGCTCCATGTAAAATACTATTCAGCTGCATCCGGGTAGACTGGAAGCTGACCCCAACATAGTTGGGAAAAGGCAATGCAGATGATGATTTTCAATAATATCGTCATATTTCAGCCAATTTACACACAACCTTTATGAATTATGCGCTCAAACCACATGAAACACTCTACACTGTACATTAGTGAAAACTGTATGAAAATCCGTTCATAGTATTTGTGCTCGTTCAGATAGGCAGCCATATACGCGGCGGGGGTTTTTTTTATAATATGTATATAATGTCGGTACATTTTTATAAAGCTTTATACATTTGTGGCTGTTTTGCTATGTAGGCAATTAGATACTATTCCCGCTTACCGAGTGGACTACATACTATAACTCACTTAAAAAACGGATAGTGGTAAAAACATTATTATTGAAAATTAAATAAATAGCTTCCTAGGTAAGTAAACCAGAAGTTTGCCAGGTGACTTACTCAAAGCAAGTTTTTTATGCGAACTTTACGTTGAAGTCTCCACGCGGCACTTCGTTATGATTAATGAGCGCATTACGTCGAGATTCATAATTAAATGCCCGCAAAAAGTATAATCAAGACACTTCATTCAGTTCAGCGAGGTTTTCCTTTGGGAGCTACAATTTCAACACGCAAAATTGTTCGTTACAAGGACAATGCACACAATTAGATACAAAGGCAACAGCTACGACAAAATTGCGTTAGAGCCTACGCAGACTATACGTTTTCTGTTTTCAAGTCTGCGGGGTGATGGAAAACTGGTCTTAAAGACTGGTTTTTTTCGAGTAAAATTTTTAACTTATCGGTGCTCAGCTCACGGATATCGCGTCTAATAGTTCGTTTAACTTGTTTATCTAAAATTCTGCGCTGTTCGGTGCCGATGTTATATGGTTTACTTCTGTCTTCTATTTGTTCGATAGTGAAACCAGAAAGATATGTCTTTTTCCTTTTTGTTTCTATACGATTTGAACATTTGCGGATGCCGACTACTATTTTGTTATATTGTTCTTCAACGTCAGATACATCGAGGTACCCTTTCAATCTTTTTAAGTAATAAGAGCGTTCCATGTTAAAAATTAACAATTATGAAAAGTTTATTTCAGAATTGTTAAACAGGGTTTCTCTTGTGAGCTTTTTATCGGTAACGCGATGAATTTAGAAACTAAATCTATTTTTTGCACGGTGCGGTATATGGTCGGAGTTATACTTAAATACACCTACGTCTTTTATTACTTGTGTGTCTGCAGTTAAGAGTTTTAAAACGTTCTCACGGTATTTTGTCGTCTTCCATCGCTTGCCGTATTATTGACGATAAATTGACAAAAATCCGAAATGAATTTCGGTTTGACCAATTTGCGTTTGAAACTTTAAATTGGTTTTGTTGGTGAGTGCAAGTCACGGGTGTCATTACATCTCATAGCAGAAGATTAAGCTTTCATTATTTACGCCTATTATAAAAGAGACTTCTATTACTTGGGAGACGTTGTCGTGTGTAAGTATGTCTATGTTGTATAGTACTGCGAAGCTTAAACCATGAATGTTAATAGGATATCCTGCTGTCTGTGCCCACGAATCAGTGCTAAACCCAAATCTAGTATTTGCATAGTGCAAGGAGCTGTCCACTGTCTGTAATGGTATGTTTATTTAGGATACAAATACACTATAACAATGATTTATGTGAAATTATGCCAAAGAAGCGACAGTGATCTGATAATCTATGTCCATATTTTAGTATACATTCCTGGACTCCTCAATTGAGCCACAGTGGATTTTTATGTTTATAGGCCTAAAACATATTTTTTTTTATTTGAAATGGGTTTGCTCTTGACTCTAGTCTAGGTCAGAGGCAAAGTCGACGATGGAGTGAGCTTACCCAAAAGGAGCCTGTTCACTCTTTGAAGAGATTCGGGGATTCTAAATTATGATTAGTCAGAGAATTAGTTTGTATGCAGTTTTGAAGCTGATATCGGGTTCATCCACAGCCCCACTTCACCCACTGCTGGATATAGGCCTCTCTTTTCTTGTGCCAGTCCATGCTGCCAGCCTCAACCAGGTTTTGCCCGCGATGGCAACGATGTTACCCGCCCATCTCACCGCCGGACGACCGACGTCTCGTCGTCCAGTCCTCGGACGCCACTCTGTAACAGCCTCACTCCACTGCGCCTTCCTGCACTGCGCCTTCCTAGAAGCCTGCAGGTGTTATGGAGCTCAAATGGAACCCGATGCCAAACACACGTACTGGCCATCATTTCGGTAACACCATTGTTCTAAAATTGAATTCACCAATTTGAAAAAGAAAAGGAAATCGGAATTTGGTCGCTTTTAAAGAAGTAACAAGCTTTCATTAGATCATCTTTTAAGTCAACAGATATTTCTTTATTTGTTTAAAAAAAAAAAAAAGAATATCGAATTTGTTTTTCCATTTTGACGCTCAAATAGGTATACACTTTGTTGAATACGCTATGTTCAATACAGTGTATTGGGTACCTAAAGGCTGTGCAATTAGAGCCAGTTTTCGAGCAAGTGTCTTGAAAAATACTTAAATTCCCTGTCAGTCTTTGATTACCCGAGAAAGCAATGGATATTACCTACTTATAGATGGACGCTGAAGAATGTGAATATAAAAATACAAACATTGATTTTAATATCACGTTTTTTACAAGTTTTTAGTTTATAAGAATTCTAGCTTCTGGCCGCGACTTCGTCCGCGTGAAATTTCACCCTCCCCCATTCACCCTCTTAGGGGTGGAATTTCGAAAAACCCTTTCTTAGTGGACTCTTCACAAAGAACACACCCTCCAAATTTCATGTCTCTAGGACCAGCGGTTTAGGCTGTGCGTTGATATGTCAGTCAGTCAGGACTTTGAATGTTATATATGTATGTATACCTATAGATAAGCAGTGTGCCCGATGGTATTTCCCAGCTGCAAAAATAACGAACTTCCTACAAAAGTTTATCCCCATTTAATCCCTTTATGGGTCGAATTTCCTTTGGTTCGTGGCTAACTATCAACAGCTGCGCAAGTCGATTCAAGGTTAAGCTTTGCTTGCTGCGTTCTGCTCGTGGATGGGTGACCAAGACCATTGTCCATAATGTCCTTCCGTACCTCAGAAAGCACGTTAGGCCATTGTTCCCGGCTTTAATTCAATCAAATAAATGTTCGCGTACGTTAAGGAGAGTCTTCTAAGAACGTCTTCCTGTAGCTACAATGGTTCATGTATCTATCCGAATATTCAGCCTGTATATTAAAAAAAAGTATTTTATTCAAAATGAACGTGTCAGATTTTGATGCGCCTTTGGAAAAGGTATAGATGAGGTATCCCTACACAAATATAAAAACCGTGTCGCTATTGGTCCATAGAACCTCAGTCTCCTTCCAAAATCTCTTTCTTTTTTTGAGGTTCTTGACTTTACAGCTGACAGCACCTGTAAGATCGTCGCCCCAACTGCGTAACGCACTGACAATCACAATCCCATTAATTTTTAACCGTCTTGAAAAAAAGGAGGTTCTGTATCCGACCCGTATATATGTATGTTTGTATGTCAACAAGTTTCTCAAAAACTAATGAACCAATTTTGATCATACTTTCAAGAAGTTTTTAGTATATAATACATTAGTTAATTATTCTTAAGTACGAAGTTATATGCACAAATGTACTGCATCTCCGGCATTTCTATGCGAATTTTGATGATTCTTCTAGTCCGTGTCTTCAATTCTTCAGTGCACTAGTGTTAATTGAATTTGTGTGGGGTACATACAACTAAAAAGTGAAAAAGAACAATTTTTACAAAAAAAAAAAAAAAACAACCGTCTTCAAAAACACGCTACAAAGTGATAACTAACTTTAATAACGGAAGTCGGTCTCAAAAAACGAAAATGCGGAACCAACGACACCAACTTCCGTTATTAAAATTATTTATCAGTTTGTAGTGTTTTTTTTCGAGGTCGGTTGTTTTTGTTTTAACACTATGCCCTAGTTATTCACTCCGTTATATTTCGTTATCACTTAGACGTATTCTAGCTAGCAAATAATTTATAATAAGCCTATAATGTTCCCACTACTGGGACACAGGTCTTCTCCCTATGAGCCAAACTACAGGGCGCGGTGCGGCTCCAGCGCGGTGCGACTGAGCGTTACCACTTCGGTTTTCTACATTCTGTGCGGTGCACTCCGGCGCCGCAACGCGCGCGCGCCGGTATCGAGACGGACACACACTGTAAACAGAGCGGCGCCGCCGCGCCGGAGTGGCACCGCACAGTTGCAACACACACACAACACACATCTTCACACGTCTTTACCGATCCATTGTTATTTACAGACTGTAGTACGTAGGGCAAGCCAACATCGCCGCTGTGGCGCCGCCGCGATGCCGCACTTCGCGTGTGGTTGTCAGTGCGGCGAAGTGGCTCGCGGTGCGGCGCCGCACCGCGCCGTGTGGTTTGGCTCTATGAGAGCAAGTAGGCCGTCATCCACCACGAGGGCCCAGTGCGGGTTGGTAGACTTCACATATCTTCGAAATTTTGGTTCTAAGACATTACGTCACGATATTTTCTTTTACTGTTTTGAGAGCAGTGGTTATGAAATGATTTACACAAAGTAAAGCGCCTGTCTGAATTCGAATCTACGACCTACAACGCGTAACTCGCGGCCGTAACTCGGCCACCACTACTCTAATGCTCCAGCTAGCAAATTATATTATTATATATATGATGTTGATTTTATTACAATACTCGTGACCTATCTCATTATATTCTTCATCTTCAACATTATTAATGATAACAAACCTTAGACACTTTATTTTCTAGAAATGATCGCATCCAATGAAATCGCTGATTATATTATCTTATTCGAACTCGAAAATAAGGTGCCAAGTGTATGAAGTGAAAATATCTTACACCTGTCTGTTTAAATGCTAGGTAGATCTACTAACCTCATAACTAATGCAATAAGTAACGACGTCAAAGAATAAAAAATTAGAGAACGACCTTCTCGGCTAGAATTTCGTTTTAAATTAACAAAAGAGGGCACGTTCCACCAAAAGTTTTTGGAGGAGAAATTATTTGTTGTGGCTTACGGTATCAAAGCAAAAGTAATCATTTTAATTTAAATGAGGGCCATTCTGACGACAATAAATTTTATAATTAGAAGCTAAAATATATTTGGTGTTGATAGAAATTAAGTGGTTAGTCATAAATTGACTTTTCATTCGCTTAAATGGTTATTTAAATTCAGTTGATGTTTTATGAATTGCTGTTTATTAACATAAATATTACTCTGTGGTTGTGACATTGTCAGTTGTTACATTTAATTAAATACATTCTTGTATGATGATAATTAATATCATCATACAAGAATGTATTTATTGACGTAGTAAAAATTTAACAACTGATAATGTCACAACCATAGAGCCAGGTATATATCATTCGTCCACATCTTTATTGATCGAAGACCTACATCCTAATAAGCTACGACATCTCCTCGATAAGTCGTCGTGGTGGTACGCTCGCTGCGCCTTGCTGGTGCTCCCTGCAAGACAGCCGTGGTCAGTGGGAGACCAGGTGTCTCAGCGCTGGTTTGTCGTGGAGTGCCCGCTTGATTCTGTGTGCCTGATGAAGTTGGAACGATGTGCTCCATCACATTTGGATTTATATCAGGCGAGTCTTGAGTAGCCTGGCAGGAGGACAAAACTGATGGTTGGGTTAGCTGAGGCGTTGGGTGAGGTGACTCTGGCTGAATGTTAAGTGTGGGTGATGGTGATCGCTGTCTGATAGGTGTGGAAAAGTTAGTGAACGAGGCGTAGGTGTGGATGGAGGCAATGGGCGAGAATGAGGTGTGGACGAAGGTGTTACTTTACGCCTTTGTGTAGACTGTACCTACTTAAAATCGGGTATGAGTGCTACTTTCAGATCGTGGAAGACTTCTGAAGTTAAGGAAGAATATAAGAGTTCTTTCCTAATGTCGTCTTCGCTTACGTCCCAGAACACGCTTTTTTTTTCAAAAAAAACCTGAGAAATTCTACCGACGTAGTAGCAGAGCTAAACGTACCGCACTTGAAATTCTTAATAATTGTAAGTTGGTTACAGTTGTTGTCGGTGTTCGCTGTGCTGGTAGACTCCGTACCAGGTGTTGCTAGTGTGGGGGCCGCCGCTGTCGGTCGCTGTTGTTGTAACACGAGTTGTTGCAAAACGTCTGATATTTTGTTGTTGTTGCTCCCGTTGTATTTGTATAAATTCTTTAAATTGTTCCGCGTTCAATTTGTTTACTTTATCCTCGTCGCCAATCAAATAGATTAATATCATCATACAAGAATGTATTTATTGACGTAGTAAAAATGTAACAACTGACAATGTAACGACCATAGAGCCAGGTATATATTACCCTGTTATTAAATAAATGTTATTACTAGCTTTGCTCGTGAGTCCGCCCTCGCCGTAGTCGGAAGGAAAGTCAACCGAGGTCCCGTCACAACCTTTGCTGGTTTTTCCATCGCTGGAAATTCTTCCCAGACTGTCCATGACCCCAAAACGCTCTTACTGTCTTCGGTAGATTTTGCTCTATCATTGCCATACCTGTGTTTTATCAGTGCAAAGTATCGAGGTACTTTACATTTTTGAGTCCAATGAAAATTTCCGTGCGGCAACTGTAGATGCGTCATCGATAGTTTTGGCGAACAACGCAAAACAAAACGAATAACCTTAATAGAGAAATACTCGTAAGATGGTCCAATTAAAACCTGTTTCTTCGTTAATAAATAACAAACTGCTTTTCTTCTTGGTACCTTTTTTGCCATACTTAGTAAACATAAAAACAATGTTGGGATGTTTAATTGTTGTTGGTTGTTGATGTGGGGATATAGGGTAGTTGTTGTCGTTGTTTTTTATGCTCACTTAAAAGCTAGATTACATTATTAAGATTTAAAATGAAATGTAGATAAATAACAACTTATAGGTACCTAATTAATTTTTAAAGTATAACCTACCCAGCCTAACCCCTAACTTAACAAAAACTATGAACAAACTAAAATATTGTCTCGTAAAATTCCTACGCATCGCTGTCGACTGGTAATGTACCCAAGAGACTGGAAGCATTGCCACGATGTACGGTCACTACTTAGATTGAGATGTCCGGGAATGTTGTAACTCAATATATTCTTCGGCTGACGATAAGAGCAAGTGATGCAATGGCAGAAAATCTCAGACAAGTATCAATCACACGAATCCTTTATCGGCGAATCATTGATACGCCGGCCGGGACTGATTTGTGACTCTTACTTTATTACTTCCATTGTTATTCATTACTTCGAATGAATCAATACTTACCTTCTATTCATGTTTGCTATACAATATGATGTTATGTATAAAGCTTACCTATATATCACTCTTAATGCATTTCCCTTGGGAGCTTTGCAAGGTATAGCATCATCAGGAACCAGGCCAACTCTCTGTGACAAGGAGTTGATCATAATCCACAACGCGGGCCGAGTGCGAGTTGGTTGATGTCACATGTTCTCGGTTTTTTTGGTTCTCGGACATGTCGGTTTCCTTACAATGTTTTCCGTCGCCGTTTTGAGAGCTTTATAAGATACTTCTCTGTTATTACCAGCACCAATACAGAATTGCTATACTCAAATGGCTGTTTTGCAATGATTAGGGGAGCCCCCTTTCACTTAAACTTGAATAAAGGCTCCTTCAAACAAGCGCGACACGCGATAAAATCGTGCGCGACACAAAGGTAGCGCAAGTCGCGCAACGAGCGGTGCCTTTGTGTCACGCACGATTATATCGCGTGTCGCGCCTGTTTGTAGGAGCCTTAAAGTTGTAATTATGTACATGAAGCTGAAGAACGTAGGTATACAAAGCTCTGGTAGATATGAACCATTTTATACAGATAATAAACTAACAATTCACTAATTTAAAAAAAACTGGTCAAGAGCAAGTGGGACTCGCGCACCGAGGGTTCCGTACTAATTTGTAGGTATGTAAATAGTTTATCACGGGTTTTTTAAATGTAACTACATAGTTAAGATATTCGGATTTTTTCCTTTACTTGTCCTTTACTTGTGATGACCTTGCTTCTTGCCAAATTTCATGATTCTAGGTCGCTATGACTTCCGGGACGCGGTCGCCACTACAAAACCTTTCGGCCACATCGGTTATCTGTTTTGCGTACAATGTGCCCTGCCCATTGCCACTTAAGTTTGGCAATTGCTCTTTGGGTGACTTTCAGTCTTCTAATGAGGCCCATTGTGAGCGACTATGTTTCAGTGCTAGACCAAACGTGGTCGCTACGGTGACGGTCATAGACATTCATCTTGGGACACTTCAGTATGTGGGACGAGAAGATATTTCGCAGCTTCCCGAAAGCTGCCGAACGCATCCGAGTCGGATTCGACACTAGACCTCTTTCTCGAAGTTGGACCTAACTGGACAGTCTGTGCTAGGTAAACATAATCGTCCACTACTTCGAGTGTATTCTCCTATCTTCATGGTGGATGTTATATGAGCATTTGGCATGACCTTCGTTTTTCCATGTTCATTTTAAGACCCACTCTTTCAGACGCTTTACATAGGTGATCAAGCACTGTACTGAGGTCCTCCATTGTCTCAGCCAAGACTGCACGTGTTTATCGTCGGCAAACCGAAGGTGAGTGGTGTAGGTACTCACCATTGATGTTAATGCCAACGCCACACAAGTCTAGTCCAATCCAGTCCTCTCAAACCAGCGTATACCACCATATTCTCAAAAACCAAGTTAGTAAAAAAACATGTTTTAACTGAACTATTCGCCGTTTAGACTATAAAATGGCACGCCAAATACACTGCTGCAGTTAAATTCAGTCATCATGAAAATATTAGAACGGCATTAGTAAATTCGAGGTATTCCACTCAGAGCACTTCCACTAACCACACTGAAACAAAATTTTGTAACGTGCGGTTTGGTGGAACAGTTTAATTATGTTGCATCGGTTTAACGCAACAAATTATTGAATTTAATAAATGTAAACAAAAACGGGACAAGATGTTACAATTATTTGGAATCAAGGGGAACACCATGCAAAACAAATGCACGTATCACATTATTGGCGACCAAACGGCTTTTCTCTTTTGATTAACATCTAATTTATAGCCACATTCTGTGTTGTTACGTAATCAAGATCGATTTATTCTATCTACGCTAATCCTACATGCTAAACATTGTAAATTAGTTTCTTAGTGTTTGTTTATTAATGCTAAGAAATTTATGTATTCATTAATAGATAATAATCTTTCCGGGTAAAAATATAGCCTTTGCCAATGTGTAAAGGCTCGTGCACACAGGCGCGACGCGACACGCGACACAAAGGCACCGCAAGTCGCGCAACGAGCGGTGCCTTTGTGTCGCGTGTCGCGTCGCGCCTGTGTGTACGAGCCTTAAGTGTGTGCATGCAAGAAGCTTTCTGGGAAGGCAGCTATCTTCATCGCAATCAAATGTGTTGAGTGTGGTCAACCGTGGCAGTAACCCCGAACAAGCCCAGCTTCCTCTATGCAGACGATCTTGACCTCGCTCTGCCATGTACTACCTCGCTAACTCACTTAAACCCAATCCACGCAAAACGCTGTCTCGCATATTCGATCTTAGCAATACAGAAGCGGGCCGTAAACTTAACATCGTTTGGGGTCGGGTGCCATTGAGCACAGTAACTTCCTGAAATATCTTGGAATCTGGATAAGTCACTAACATTCAGCAAAAACTGCAAGAACGTCAATCAGAAGCTGCACACTCGCAACCGTCTTCTACAGCGACTACTCTCATGAAAGTGGGGTGCTTCGCCTGAGTTTATGCTTGAACTACTGGGCTGGCGCAATCTTTTTCTGCAGGTGAATTCGCGTGCACCGCGTGGAGTCGTTCATTCAGTCTATGCAAATGTAGTGGATGCAGCACTGAATGAAACGTGCCGATCATCACTAGTTGCCTCAAGCCGACCCCGCTACAAATGCCGTATCCGCTTGCTGGAATAGCGCCACCAGAAGTTCGCAGAGCGGTGGCAAGCTCAACTGAAAGAGCCAATATGGTTTCCGACACACGACACTCTTTGCACAATTAATAATAATAATAATAATAAAACTTAAATACACTCGTAACCTATTCCGTTTAGTTAATTTATTTAATGAAAATATACTCGTACAATTTATTTCTGATGACACACAACTTATAGACATACATTTACTTATATATTGCACAGCGGTAGTTATATCGGAAGAACTCAACTTTAAAATCACAGACCACACAGTAACTACAAGAACAAATCCTATTGTCAAACCAGCATGGCAGCAGAGACTAGAAAAAGACATTGAAAAATTAAGAGCAGATTGTGGTAGACTCACCCATTATATCAACGGGATCAGATCAAATAAAGTAGTTAAGAGAGTTGAAACAATATTTAAAAATTATTCTAATCACACTAGACACGAAAGTAACAATAGGAAACCTGAGGAATTTCTGGATACATTAAAACAGAAACTAGCTCTTAAAGTTCATAGGCTTAGGAGATATATGAAGGCACAACAGCGCAAAAATGATAACGCAACATTTGCAATGAATGAAAAAGCATTTTACAGAAACATACAGAAAACACACAGCGACACTACAATAGAAAACAACACAGACGCACCATCAAAAGAACAATTAGAAGCATATTGGTCTAGCATTTGGGAAGAACAAGTACAACACAACGACAAAGCATCTTGGATAGCGGAAGAAGAGGCAAAATGGAGAGCTATTGACGAAATGGAATTTGCAGAGGTATCGGAGTCCGACATTACACACATAACAGCTAGATTACACAACTGGAAATCACCAGGTGTAGACAAAATACATAATTTCTGGTACAAAAAATTAACTTCATTACACAAATCTATAGCAAAAAATTTAACAGATATCATATTAGGACAGCAGAACACACCCGAATTTATCGCAACAGGAATTACCTACATGCTACCTAAAACTAAAAACTCATCTCAGCCTTCCCAATACAGACCAATTACATGCTTACCCACAATATATAAAATACTAACATCAGCAATTACAAAAAAAATTAGCTCTCATATTGAACACTACAACATAATTGCAGAAGAACAGAAGGGATGCAGGCAGGGCCACATGGGATGCAAAGAACAGCTGATTATAGATTCCACTATTCATAAACACGCCACCTCTAAAAACAGAAATCTTCATTGCACCTATATTGATTACAAAAAAGCTTTTGATAGTGTTCCTCATTCTTGGTTAATACAAATATTAGAGATTTATAGAATAAACCCAAAAATAATTAATTTCATGCGCCATATAATGCTACAATGGAAAACAACTCTACAAATAAATAGCAACCACAGTAATGTCACAACGCGACAGATATCCATCAAAAAAGGTATCTACCAAGGTGACTCCCTGAGCCCCCTGTGGTTCTGTCTCGCCCTAAATCCTCTGTCTCGTTTACTGCAGGCCTGTAGGGCAGGATATTGCCTCAAACACACTACAGAAGAAACAACAATATCACATCTTATTTACATGGACGACATTAAATTGTACGGCAAAACAGAAAAAGATATGAAAAAATTGGTAGAAATTACAGCAGAGTTCAGTAAGGATATTAACATGCAATTTGGCTTAGACAAATGTAAAACACTTCACATTATAAGAGGCAAGGTGCAGCCCGGCGACTACGCGGTGAACGACACGGACACTATAACAGCGATGGAACCGTCTGACTTGTATAAATATTTAGGGTACACGCAGCTAAAGGGACTCGATCATGTAAGAATTAAAAATACATTAACTACAGAGTACAAGAGAAGACTTAACGCGGTTTGTAAGACCCAACTTTCAGGTAAACATCTCATTAAAGCCCTTAACACCTTTGCCATCCCCGTATTAACGTACTCATTCGGAGTTATAAAATGGACCAAAACAGACACAGAAAAATTAGAGCGCACTACTCGAACAACACTTACAAAACACAACAACTTACACCCCAAATCTGCCATAGAAAGATTAACCATCAAACGGCAAAATGGAGGGAGGGGCCTAATCGACATCCAGTGCCTTTGCAGGAAACAAGTCAGTCGACTAAAAACATTCTTTCACACAAAATCGCACACCAGTAATATACATAAAGCCATAGTGATAAACGATTTCAACTACACTCCACTTAACTTAAACGAACAGATAGAAACACAAAACACCACCAATGATGACCCGCAGAAACAAAAAATTGAAGAATGGAAGAAGAAAGTACTCCACGGCCGGCACCCTCATGACCTAGAGCAGTCTCACATAAACCAATTAGCATCAAATAAGTGGCTGAAAATAGGAAATCTGTTCCCTGAAACAGAAGGCTTTATCATAGCTATACAAGATCAAATCATCAACACCAAAAACTACAGGAAATTTATCATTAAAGACCCTACCATCACAAATGATAAATGCCGCAGATGCCACATTCAATCAGAAACCATACAACACATAACAGGAGCATGCACAACCCTCACACAGACAGACTACACTCACAGACACAACCAGGTAGCAAACATCATTCACCAAAAACTCGCTCTTAAACACAGTCTCATACAAAACTCTTGCACTCCTTACTACAAGTACACACCACAAACTATACTAGAAAATGATACGCACAAAATGTACTACGATCGCGCCATACTTACAGATAGGACTATCCACTACAATAGACCAGACATAACCCTGCAGGATAAAATTAGAAAAATCACATACCTCATAGACATTGCAGTTCCCAATACTCATAACTTACAAAAAACCATATCTGAAAAGATAAGTAAATATGCTGAACTTAAAGAAGAAGTCACAAGAATCTGGAGTCAAGAAAAAGTGTACATTATTCCTATAGTTGTCTCCACGACTGGCGTTATTCCCAACCATCTTCTCCGTAGCCTAAAACAAATAGACTTAGAAGAGTCCGTCTATATCAACATACAGAAAGCTGCCATCTTAAACACCTGCAGAATAGTTAGGAAATTCATGCAGTTAGAGGAAGAAAACACACCGTAATACACACCACACGCTACATTTACTTGGCTTTAGCCCGTAAATGTAGCTAAAACCAGCCTAAGAGCTGAGAAAAAAAAAAACACCCAAAATAATAATAATAATAATAATCTTTATTACACAAGAAAGTGGTTACAAAATACTAGTGTGAAGTCCCTGACTCCTGTGCTAGGTTATAGACCTGTGTTACAAGAGCCAGTGCCCTCTCCCAGTAGGAGATATTACAGAATCTTATGCAAAAAGAATAACAAATAAAAAGAATATGGGAACAATAAAAAGCAAGATAAGCAAAAGCGGTTAAAAGAAGCCTGTATTGAGTTTATATGTGTGTGTGTGTATGTGTGTTTGTGAGAGTTTGTGTGTGTGTGTGGTTGTGTGTGTGTTTGTGTGTGTTTGTGTGTGTGTTTGTGTGTGTGTGTGTGTGTGTTTGTGTATACGTGTGTATGTCAATGATTGGTTAGGAGGGGTTTTTGTGTTAAGAAATGGATATGATGGCTTTCTCTGTTTCGTCATAGTTCAGCGACAGTAGCCATGGCTTAAGAGTCTGCTTGACTGTATGTAGGGTTAGTTTATAAATTGAAAGTTTTTTGTTTATTTTGTTATACATTAGTGCGCTTTGGGCACGATAGTGTCGTCGCGCAAGTGCAGTACGACATTGGACAGAATCACAGATAGGAAAGCCAATCCGCCGACTACACAGCTTGCCGTCTAGTGGCATCGTGGAATGTCGGCGCAAGATAGAACGAAGGATGTATAATTTTCTTACCGTTAGTACTTGGGCTTCTGAGTACAACTGAGCTGTGGGATAGTCCCTTTTACGGAAATACATAATTTTGAGAACAGCTCGCTGAGCTCTTTCCACCCTAAGCATCACTGTTTTGAAGGTACCGCCCCATACCGGGATGCAGTAAGTTATTATCGACTCGCATAGTGAACGGTATACTAGTGATGTTGTTTCAATGTCGGCAGCATGTCTGAGCTCTTTAAACAAATAAATTAGTTTACGAAGCCGGGAGCATAGAGCATCCGTATGGGTGCGCCAATCCAGCCTCTCGTCGATATAAACACCTAGATATTTGATACTTGGGACCATGTCAAGGCAATTGCAATTGCAAGGAGAGGAGTCGTGACAAATATGTGCTATTATTTTGTCCGAGTTCATTGACGGTTTAGGTGAATTTGGTGGTTTAAACTGAATTACTTTGGTCTTTGAGACATTAAGCGTCAGTAGATTAGAGGAAAGCCAGTCCATAATTGTTCGCAAGGTAAGTTCAGTGGTTTGTTTAGCCAAGTCCCAGGTCACGTCGGATATCAATAGTGCTGTGTCGTCGGCGTAGGTAAAAATGTCACAATGGGAAAGGGAGAGTTGACAGAGGTCATTTATGTATATTTGAAAGAGCGTGGGACCCAAGATACTGCCCTGAGGTATACCGTAGCTGATAAATTCTTCATCACTAAGGACAGAGTCAATTTTAACACACTGGCTACGCCCGTTGAGATAATCTTTGTAAATATCCAGAGCTACACCACGCACTCCCATATGCTCCATTTTGGCCACCAGTCTGGGAATAGACACCGTATCAAAGGCCTTAGTCAGATCTAAGAAGATACCATAGCATTTAAGGCGACTATCTAATCTATCAATCAGGGTATTGGTGAAATCAGAGACAGCATCTTCTGTGGAAATTCCTGAACGAAATCCGTATTGATTTTGAGCAATTAATTTATTTTTACAAAGAAATTTTGTCAGATTGGTGTTGAGGATTCGTTCAAGTATTTTAGATAAGGAGCTGAGGACTGAAATTGGCCGATAATTGGAAACGTCATCCATAGCTTTGCCTTTGTACACTGGATGAACAATAGCACGCTTGAAAGCTTTTGGAAAACACCCGAATTAATGGCACAGTTACAAATATGAGCAATGGGAGAAGCCAGAATGCAGCTAGATTGTTTTATTATACTTGCTGGGATGTTGTCCCACCCAACTGCACAATCACTGCGTAGTCTATTAATAGTGCTTATTACAAGTGCTTCGTCAACCAGTGGGATAACTAAAGAGTTAACTGGAGATGAGGAAGAAGATGAATAAACGGACGGTGTGACGGTAGAAAATTTTGATGCAAGGTTTGTTCCAACGTTAACAAAAAAATTATTGGCATTATTAACAGACACGATAGGCGCGACGGAAGATTGTAGCAGGGCATTAGGAGAGTGCCTTTGTTGATTACTATGTGTGATCGATTTAATTACTTTCCACGTAGCTCTCGGGTTGTTATTTGCCTTTTTAAATTCTGCTTTTTCATAGGCTCGTTTTAGTTTTTTAAGTAGGGAATTACAAAAATTGCGGTACCGTGTGTATGTCGTTTTTAATATTAGATTGTTGGGAGACTTACTGACCCGTCGGTGCATTTTGTCGCGATTACGGAGGCATCGTAATAAGCCAGCAGTCATCCAAGGTTTTTTAACAGTTTTTCTATTAGGTGTCTGAACAATCTTAGTATTTTTTATTATGACAGCTTGAATATCGGCAATTAAAATACTTGTTGCTTGGTCTGGGTCGGTGGTGTTGAGAATAAGAGTAAAATCATGATTACTAATTTCCTTTTTTATTTCGTCATAGTCATATCGGAGAGAGGTTTTTTGTGGTGGGGATGAGGTTGTTTAATTAGTCTCTAGGAAAACAGCCACAGGAAGGTGATCAGTAACGTGGGTGTCCAGCACTAGAACCTTTGCAGGCGATTTAGTCTTCATCATGACATGATCCAGACAACTGTTTATCCTTGTCGGGAAACTGTGGGCTGGCAATAACCCATGCGTTGCTGCTAACGTTAAATAATCGTCTGAATGACGATCGTTGTTTCCGGGTTTGATATCAATATTAATATCACCGATGAGCATGATGTTGTTTTGAGATTTAACGGATGTTATTGTATCATTTAAACTAGACAAGAAATTAGTTGGGTTTAGATAAGATGGAGAACGATAAATTGATATTATAGCTGTGTTATTATAGCATGTTACTAGACAGTTGGCATCCGAAAATAAGGGTTCATGTGTGGTACAGTTAATTGTGTCTTTGACGTAAATTACGACACCATCGTTTTTTATTGGGTTGTTGCTTGTAGAATGCGAAGTATAGCCCTGTAAGACAGGGATGTAACCTGCAACCTGTAGCCAGCATTCTGTCAGTACAATAAAGTCAAATTTAACCTTCGTTAGTGTTAACATGGCAACAAATTGATCTAGATTCTTTTTTATACTCCTGATGTTTATATGTATAATACGAAGACCCCGATCGCTCTGTACTACAAAATCTCGGCATAGTTCCGGAGTACATGTATAAGAATCAGCAATAGAAACATTATCTATTTCCTGAGATACTTGATCAATATTCATCATTTTTAACAAGAATGAATAATTTTGTCACAGCTTGTAGACTGAGATGCTCAAACTCGGGGATTAAGTGAGCACTAAATCCGAGCAATACAGAACAAATAAACCGGTTATTTAGAGATAAGCTTGTGGGGGTAAAATTAGGTTTTTCTGTGTTGATTTCAGTTCCTGGGCAGTACGTGTGCGTGACTGAATTTGGGTAGTGTTGACCTCCTGATAAGTATGTGTGTATGATTAAATTTGTGTGTTGATTAATTTCTGATACGTATATGTGTGTAAATTGTGTGTCTGAATTTGTGTGTAGGTTAGGCTTATAAAGTAAAAAGGTATACATTTCAAAAGATAAGTGTTTAAACAAAAAGCAAGACATTATTTGTATTTTAGCTAGACAACCGGACCCAGACATTAGTCATGTACTTAGCCGTAGGCTGTCGAGGTCTGCATCATTTTTAATAACGACATGTCGGTCACCATCCACTTTTCGCAGCAGAACTTTACCATAGGAGGTCCAGCAGTATTTATATATATTTTCTTCAGCAAAGCGTCGGGCCAGATAATAAAGGCGCGCAATTACATCCTCGTGTCCCAAAGGCTGAAAAACCGCAACAGCTTCTTGTCCTCCCACTCACTGGCGAACGGTCTAAGGAAAGGCTAAAGCTGTGGTGAGATCCATTCAGGATTGGATAGGAAAGCACCACCCAGCTTCCAACTGCTGAAAACCTTCCTCCTGGACATGAGGTGCCTTGCCTAACCTAGAAATATTTAAATAGACTCCGAACCCAGGTAGGCCGAAGCAAGGAAAACCTGCTTAACTGGAGATTCACAGATGACTTCGCCCTGGAGTGACAAACAATGGGGCACTAAATATGGCGTGCAGCGAGTCCTGTTGCCTGCACAAAAACTGATACTGAAGGTTTCCAAATCGTAGCCAAATTCTAGGCTGACTTATTTTAGATTTGTCATCGCACGCTAAGAAGAAGAACTATCAACTTCTACATAATTATATTTGTATTGTATAACGAGCTGGTGTCCGCAACTCCACGTTCAAGCAAGTATTTTGCGTACGACATAATAACATTTTATAATTATAGTCTAGCAGTCATTATTAGGAGCGTATTTTCAATATTAAAATGTTTGAAAAGAAAATATCAAGTGTCTGACCGTTTAAATGGGTTGTTTAAATAAAACTGGATTGCCATGATGAAAATAACCCTTGGCCTTGTTAAGAACGAACCTTTCATTGTTTAAGTTTAAAGAATAAAAATCACTTTATCAACACCATCGCACCATCGCTCGAAAAGTGGCTCTTATTTCACCGCTTTTAGGTATACAATGCAGTGTATGGAACACGAGTAACTAAGTACCAGTTTTTAATCTCAGCAAGGACCTTTCAAGCCTTTTTATGCTTAAAAATTGTGCATTAATAATCTGAATAAATAAACAAACATTATATTTCATCAAATTATTTATTTCTTTCAACAAATTGACATCAATTAGTGTTCTATATTTGCCAAAAGGGTTCATCAATCCAGATTTGCCTTTTTAAGTCATTATGGGTTAGACCGCACACGATCATAAGAACATTAACGGCTCTGATATCACATAATTTTTTGTTCATTTTCGAAATCCGAAAGTGGACTTGACCACGGGACTCCTATCTGAAACTTTTCAAATACATATATGTATATTTTCGGTGTTCTCTCATCATGCCGCATCTACTCAGCTATCAACTTTTCGCCCTGGATATGCTTGCTCGAAAACCCCTACCATACAGGTCGGTAGCAAATGAAAATGAATTAATTGTGTCTCATTTAGCTCTAAGGAGTTGTTTTACTCGGCCTTCCAAGTTGACGTAGGATATCAATGTTGTTAGCATGATAGGCTATTTATTTATACATAGCTTTTATATTAATGTGGTTGTGGCTATATATACATATTAACTATGTACAAACGCCAGCACATCAAGCTACCCGAAACAATCAAATTTTCCCATTCAACATTGGACCTTATGCTTTAGCTATAAAGTTGAAGATCCATTAAATAAATCTGACAGATTGTAGTAGCTTGATGTGCTGGCGTCTGTACAAGGTGGCGCAACATTAACCACCCTTTCGGAAGATGTTATAATTTTTGCAAATGGCGTCGTACGTCAATCATATTTGACATTTGTGAACTGGAACAGCTGCAGTATACAAACAGACAAGCAATGGAGTGCTATACTCCGCAAGGTATTGGATATTGTGAAGGAAGCGTTTCCTGGTCGCGTAATCTCCCATTTTGGCGATTTGGCATGGCCAGCAAGATCTCCCGATTTAACCATCCCAGACTTCTTTCTTTGGGGCCACTTGAAGTCACGGGAAGCCAACAAGCCTCAGACAATCACAGCCCTTAAGGAGAATATTCAACAGGAATGCGAACAGTTATCACCGGAAATCTTGCGAAAATCATGGAAAATGAGATTAAACGGGCACTAAATAAAATGTGTATCAACACTGTCGGCAGCCACTTGATGAATATCATCTTTTCCACTTAACAGAAAAAATTTTAAACATCCAAATAAAGATTATCATCACTCAAAATATTTTTTTATTCAGTAAAAATTGTTATTTAAAAACAAAATTGGATGATTAATTTTGCGCCACCTTGTATGTATAATGTTTTTGTCAGACTGACCATTGTGCGTTTTTAATTTGACAACACTTTTTTGTTGCCTATTCGTATTCTTCAGACCTTATTTTTGTCATTAAGTTAAAGGAATAGATATTCGATGGAAGGTATATTTTTCCTACACACGAACAACTTATTGCTCATTGCCGGCTAGCAATGACTTCAACCATCATAATATATGGATAGCAATATTATTCGCCTGGAATCGCAATCAGATAAACGTGGCAATATTTTTTACAATATTCCGTACATTGCTTTTAGTAGTTTTAGTAAGTGTTATTACTGATCAATTAAAAATATGTTTACATAACGTAAAATCAGATACCATTTGTCCTTGACACAAAAAACAGATTTCACCGTATTACATTGAGACATAATTTAGGGCTGATTTTATCTAAGTCCTGATACCAATTGTCGTTGTCAAAAATCAGATTGGTATTAGATTTTACCGTATTAAATGAGACATGTTTAAACGAATGAACATGTCTAATTTAACATGGTTAATACAGGGTGACCAATTCGAAGGTATACAACTTTTTTTTTCCAGCCTGCGCTGTCCCACTCCTGGGCAAAGGTCTCCCTCCACTCCTTCCAGCTTTCGCGAGCCCGCGCGTCCTCCTTCCAGTTTTGATGGAACCTATCCAGCTCGTCCCGCCACCTCGTACGTGGTCTGCCGCGACCCCGCCTCATTGTCTCAGGGCACCAATTCTGCGCTATTTGGGCCCACAGTTTGTCCGGCATGCGGCAGACATGTCCTGCCCAGTCCCATTTAAGTTGAGCAGCCTTTTGAGCCACGTCAGCTATCTTTGTTTCGGAGTTTTGTTTTGTTTTTGTTACAACTTTAAATTAAGATTTTTTTATTAGAAACGAAAATTATAGGTAATTTGGCAATTTTGTATGAAAAATAATATCCGCCAAATCTCCACCTTTTTGCTGGTTTAAAATGGGTTGGCTTTCATCGAGTTTTTTTACCAAATTGTTGCATAATGTTGCAATTAAGGTGAATGGGTAGTTGAGACCGCGAAATTCAAATTTTCTTACGTTTTTTGCAATTTGCAGGTCAGTGTCAGGTTGTATCTTGATCAAAATATGATTCACGACAATAGCAGGTACCTACATATTTAGAGAAGTATAATCATTAGAATCAATAATACATCTTTCTAAGTTAGATTTCTACCACCAACCACCAATCTCTTATGGAAAAGTGTTAGTGGTAAACGTAAGAAAATTTGAATTTCGCGGTCTACCACTATCCATTCACCTTAATGAAGGGGTCCTGTTGGCGTCAACAAACGTTGCTCTTCTCCATAATTGATAATAAAAATATTGTTTAATTATGGATCCTCTGTGAATAAAATGGGATCAGTACAGATTTGCTGAAAAAAAATTGGGTCGTTTTTCAATCCCTTTAGGAACTTTAGAATAAAATAAATGAAATTAATGCGGTAGTCATGGCCTTATAAATGGTGCATAATGAATTTGCCATATTTTAACTAAATGGTGGTTATAAAAGAACCGTAAAAATTGGTTGGTTGGTTGTTTGGTTGGTTTGGTTGGTGGTGGTGGTGGTGTTGTTGAAATATCATTTTGTAAAAAAAAAATCACACGAATAAAATGCTAACTGAATGTTCACTACACTATCGGCAATGTACCATTTAAACGAATATCTCTTATTATAATATAGTAGAAGGGTTAGATATAAACATAAATAACTTTCATTTCGTTTATGATGACACATTACCTAATTCTTTTGAATACGCGAAATATTTCCTGTCAAGCTAGAAATTTCGGGTCGATCCGATCGATACACGGACCCACGAACACATGCTTAGCAACGACGTTTTGCTTCACGAGGCAGACTTTAACTACTAGACCAACTCACCAAAATATAAAAGTTAGTTTTAAAAAAGCGAATATCACATAGTTTTTTAATTAACACCGTTCGTAACATTAACAATGTAACAACCACTAAATCCTTACTAGAAAATGTATTTTCCTCGAACCAGTCAATCCGAAGTTACGATTCTAAAGACTTTCTTTATTATTTGAGGAGGGCGGACCTACCTAAAGTGAGGGCAATAATAATTCTTAGCTAGGAACATGGCAATAATGGTATAGGTCAACACCATCTGCCGCCTTCTGATTTATGACATCTTGGGGAAAAAAGCTGTCGAGCAAGCTTGGTACGTTTCTTGCCGCCATACAAATGACGAAAAAAGATTTTAGCACATTTCAGCTGAACTTAGCGACCGCGTTTGCGACAGTTAGGGCAAGATTCATAGACCGCACTTTGAGTTTATACTCTATATAGCCTAATGTGGGCAAGTGTTTCATTCGAATATGAATATTAATTCTATATGAATAATGTTCATATTCGTATACGAAGTTTATTTTACTTAGTAAAGTCAAAGTGCAATCTGTGAATCTTGGCCTTAGTGACTCATTGTGTATTTATTTCCATTACGCTGTAGGAGAAAAGTAGATGTTTAGGTAAAATATATCTACATTGAAATCAAGTAGTGCTTTGATAGCAGAATTTTGATTTTTTTCAGAACACACGCACTATATTATAGGTACCTACATACGTTTGGAAATGTTAACAAAACCTTAATACTTTAATAGGTACACACCGCTCCATTAAGTGATTACCCCTCCAAAAGACATGTGCGTTCAAATCCGTGATAGGCCCAAGTTGGTTTTTGTATTTTGCAAAAACATTTTATTTTAAATAATTTATTGTTTTTGTGAATAAATAAGTTTAAGATAGTATTTATTTTTTAAAATTCTGTTTTTATTATTGTTTTTTTCAATAAAACGTTAATACTTTTATTATTGCGAAAACGACAAGCAATAATAGGATTAACATTTACGAACGTTTTATTCATCGTCTAAATAGACTAGAGGTTTCAAGACCGCTTGCCGTGCCTATGAGTGGAAGTTCAAATCATGGGCACGAAATGTGCATTTTGTTCATTATGATTATTATTTTAATATATTTTTCTATTTTGTTTTAATTAGTAATTATTTATAAAGAATTTAAAAATAAAGAAAAATAAAATAACTTAATAATCATATAATAATATTTATTATTGCTATTATTTAACAAAACTATGATCTTATTTTACAACAAAGATTTATTTTGATTTGATAATTTTATTTACAGTTATCATAATATACTATTTTGCCAACTGACACAATTGGGTTCCTAGACAAGTGGCATCCTATTAACGTAAACGATAAAACAGTAAGCGGCAGAAATATTTTAGATTGACATAACCTAACGAAATGTCACGTGACCTGTCATGTCGTCTCAGCATACAAATTTGACATTTGACAGTCTGACAAGTGACATCGAAAGAGACAAGTTTTGAAGCGTTTGCAACTTGTCTAGGAACTAGAAGTTAGTTTGGCAGGATTACAATCATGAGCATAATAAGTGAATAAACATGTTATCAATAGATAATCAATTAACATCTCTTATTAGCTCATGATATCTACTTAGAATATTTTGCTATACAAAGTAAAATAGTGGGATCAAATGAGTTAAATGTCTTCGTTGTTTATTTTGTTGTCATACTTAATTAATATAACTGCTATTTCTGGGCTAACCGCAATCGTTCTCTTCGATGTTCTGTTCGACATATTTTGCAGGTCGATAACTGTGAATGTTCGCTGCGTGTAAATGTCTTCGAACCGTGGACAGAGATAGTCCATGCCGTTGCGAACTGTAACGAGTGGATGTAAACGGCGGTGTAGTGTGAACCTTAACAATATCCCGATGATGTTCAGATTGGTCCGTATAGATCCCAGTAGTTCTCCGACCCATGGACATTGTCTTAACATCGCTGGTTTCTTGAAATCTGCGCACCCATGAGCGCACCGTTTGTCTGTGTATAGAAAAAAATGGTTTTAAATAAGTTATTAAATACCACACACAAGATACCGCAAATAGCTCAACAAGAAAAAAATCGGAGAACACAATTAATATTATAATGAACTTACTGCTATGCCAAGCTGTCTCGCAATTCCTTTTATGCTGACTCACATTTTGTTCACACAGAACAACTATTTTAGTTCTCATAAAATCATAAATCATTTTAAAAATTAATGGATAAATCGTAGTCGTTTACTCTTCGCCGTTTTAAGTGAACGTATACATCAAACGTCGTAGTTATAACTTGAGGGTATGGATTAATTTTATAAAGACAACGTAAGTAAGTAAAATTAATGGATACCCTCAAATTATAACATCTATCGATTAGACATCCCACCTAAAGATAAAATGACTCAGACCATAGTAGATAACAATTTCAACGCAATTCATATGGGCTCGCTGGCTAGTTCGTCAAACTGCCGGTATGAGTATGACGACGTTCGGTGATGCGATGGTTCGAATCTGAGTCGAAACAATGGGTTCTTTTTGAAGTATTCTTTAGATTATTTGTAAGGAATTTAATGTGTATCATTTTAAAACTTGAGGGGTTAGCCATACTGACGCTGTCTGTACATATCTATATGAGAAAATTATATGGAAACATTAACCAAAAAATTGCTGAGGCTCGTATATCCCCGCGTTAGAATGTTGGATTTTGTGCTGCCGCTCCATTGACAAATATTATTTACTGTGTTTTTGATGAAAATGCATGAAATTAGATAAAAAATAAATAAAATCCGATTA
Organism: Luperina nickerlii; assembly: GCA_963855955.1. Lineage (NCBI taxonomy): Eukaryota > Metazoa > Arthropoda > Insecta > Lepidoptera > Noctuidae > Luperina > Luperina nickerlii. Next base: position 11,241,789 of record OY979662.1, read on the forward strand.
GTCCAATCTCAGATTTGATGCCACCAACTGCACCCTGCATCAGACTGCTGCAAAGGTGAGTTAATTTTGAATCTTAGTGGCAGTCGGCTTTTGATTTTGTCATTTTATTTTCATTTCAGTATTTTTAGTTTTGTGTGTTATATTTTTAGAATCGTCTCCTCAAGCCCTTTATTTTGATACCCCATATAATAATGGTACTAAATTATTTATTCAAAATTTTACTGGTTGTCGTCTATAATCCGCCATTTTAATTTTATAAAAACATCCCATGTATTAAAATCCATTCAGCCGTTAGGATGCTTCGAGGGTATAAAGTATTTGTATGTGACAAAGATACATTTAAGTACGAGTATGTAACTGTGTACGCATAAAATCCTGTCACGTAGTCTGATAAATAGTGTATGACACTGCACATAAATAGGTATTCCCAGATTATTTAACAGTTTCCAAAATACTAATTTAATAATCGAATTAGTTTTTATTCCATCGCAGTAGATGTGAAAAGTGGAATATTCTCTTAGGGGATAAAGGAGTCTTTGTATTGGGCGATTTCATTTCAAATTGATTCATTATGTTAATTTTTATTTGGCAGTCAATTCTATATTTGTGTTTCATGTTTTTTTTTTTATAAAATGGAAAAAGAGCAGTATCGATCCGTAATTCGTTTTTTTACTTTTGGATGGTATAACATGCGTACAAATAAAAGTAAAGTTGGATGCTGGCTATGGGGACCCTTCGCCATATATGATGATTGTGAGATATTGGTTTAATGAATTTAAACGTGATCGTACATCTGTTTTTTTGAGACCAGGCCGCCCGAAAGATATGGTTTCTGAAGAAAACGTAGAAAAAGTCCATGACATGATTATCGCTGATCGCCGAACTGAGGCCCCTAGTTATTTTAAGAACGTTCACATCTCAGTATCAATCTGTCAAAAGTACCTCTAATATCCCTACATTTTGACAAGTTTTTGACATTTGTTGTCGCTGAGTTGACTAGATTTTGAACGTTTTAAATTATGAAAATTGGCCTCCTGAAGTACGCGAAGAAGCAGAGTCCGTAGGCGTGTCATACGGAACGGCAATAGATATTTTGAAAGACAGGCTCAGTGTGAAAAAGGTGTCGGTGCCGCAATCGCTCACGGTGGACAACAAGCGAATACGGCTATCAATGCCGAAGGAATATGTTTGGATGTTTTTAAGCAAAATCCGCAAGATTTTTTGCGTCGAGTTGTCACAGTCGGTGAAACCTGGATACATTACTATACGCCAGAGACCAAACGACAGTCGAAACAATGGATTTTCCCAGAGAAATCTGCTCCGAAGAAAGCAAAAACGGTACCATCGGCCGGAAAGGTACCTAATAGCCACGATTTTTTGAGATTCAAAAGGAATAATCCTCATGAACTTTTTACACAAAGGAAAAACGATCACAGGTCAATACTACAGTGCATTATTGGACCGATTCGATAAGAAATTGAAGGAGAAACGACCCCATTTTGCCCACCCACAATCCATCTAGAATTGTAGTGGCCAAATTTCATGATCGGCAAATTGCGGCCGCATGCGCCGTGCTCGCCTGACCTAACTCCCTGTGACTTCTTTCTGTTCCCCATCATAAAAACATGGCTCGTGGGAAAAAAATCAGCTCAAATAAGGAAGTTATTGCCGAAACAGAAGCACGAACACTTTGACAAGTCGCATTTTTTGGATGGGTTACAGAAATGACAGAAACGTTAGGAAAAGTGTATAGATGTCATAGGACGTAGAAAAATTAAAAACTTGAGGAAAAACTTCCGCTTTCATTGCTAACACGGTCACATTGATCAACTCACGTATATTTCAATAAATAATTTCAATTACAATATTTACAATATTAGGGCCTCAAACTAGAGGTATAATTATAATCATTGGATTCTACTTGAACTAGGAATAAATCTGTATCTCAGAAATTAAATGCATATGTAATTACAACAATAAAAATAATTGTTTTCAGTATATGGCCAAGTCTAAAATTATACAATAATGTTTCCAACCGTTGTTTCTACATTATCTGTGGCGGTAATACCCAAGCCAGCTCGAAGTTCCATTGTCGACTGAATGCATCACACTCACACTCACACATCACTGAATCATTGCTGATCCATCTCTGCAGTCTCATGTTACATAAGAGTTTACAACCTCGCTTTGCCTTGATGCGAACAAGTTGACTTCTGGTAGGCCCTAAATTCTGAGTACGGCCTCCGAGGCCAGGGACAAGAATCGCCATTCCTCTGGTCGATAACTGGACAGACGGGCGGCTATGCCGTGGTGTTGTACCTCTCCGATAGTATGCCGCCGAGAGCGTAAAGTTTAGGTGCTCGGCCAGTTCCAGAAGTTTGGTCGTCTGCTCTAGTAGGGCTAGGGACCGCCCTCGTCCCTCATACCTAATGTAAACTACGAAAGTTTATATTGTCTGATTGTAATAAAATGTGATTATTCTGCAGGAACTTTTGACAACGAGCTATTTTTATTCTGCTGAATGGGCCCGCTCTTGATCTCGATCACGCCTGATGGAAAGCGATGGATGAAGTCTATGATGGAACGAGCGTGCCCAGAAGATGCCTCAGGCACTAGAACTCCCACGCATCAACGAAACACAGTAGGCTGCTTGACGTCGATCTCCGGTGGGAGGGTGGTCGCAAACCACCCACCCTACACTGTAATTAGTGATTTTACTTTTGAATGTCAAAATCTCTGGTGCACTGTCCAACTGCCAGTGAGTTACTTTCCGTTTAGATGACCGCCCCAGCCTGCATCTGCAGCGTTTGTGGTCAAAAAGTGGACCACTTCTTATTTGTGCAAGACCTCTGAACGTATGGCGTGTGTATGGCGATTCGCCACCAATGTAGTTCGTGCTGCACTCAAAGAAGTAGATCTTTCTTTTGGGATCCTCTGAGTTTACTAAACCTTCTTAGGAACCTTTGTGTTCGTTGACAATGTAGGCGCCCTCTCAATGTTGTCAAGTTTGTGAAATTCATTTGACCTAGTAAGCTTTGACTTTTCGAAAGAGTGCAACAACCTCTCTGTAGAAATCTTGTTAGAACGGTCTTTATTTTTGTCACCTTTTTCGGAGGTAAATCCATCGCCTTACCATAGTGTTGGCCATGGTGTTGTCCCTGGTGTTCTTCACCAGATCTATCTAGGTCTGTCGTAAGAACTGGCGTATCTACTCCAGTTCTTACGAGGGTCCTAGCACTGACTTTTGGTAATTCACATACCAACGTAGACTTTCATCTTTAAAATTGGGATTAATTATCTTAGGGAACTTACTTAATTATCCCTAATCTACTAAACTCAATTGATTCTGCCCTCCTACCACATATAATCTGCATGATGTTTTCTGAACATCTATGCAGAGGGGAACCAGGTTCAAGGTAAAAGAGAATTAGTTCTATTTAACTCTTTTGGCTTTTCTTTTTTTCTAAAAAAAGAACTCCAATCACGAAGAGAAATCCTCTACATTGGTAGAGGATTTCTCTTCGTGATTGGAGTTCTTTGAGTGGAGTGGATTAATTCAGAAATATAGAGATCCCAGGAAGAAGGAATCTCCCCGACATAGCCATGGGGATAACGCGGAAGAAGTGAAATTGCACATATACTGCAGACTGGGAGCGGAGACACAGAACTGGTCATAAGAGCTTAGGCAGGCCACCAGCTAGGTGGTTGAACGACTTGGTCAGAGTGACAGGCAAGAGTTGGATACGGGAAGTGCCCAAGACCGGGTAAAGTGGCGTGGCGTGCAAGGGAAATGCACTCGACCCGCGTCCCGTGTCCCGCTTGCTTCCCTCCAGAGCCGAGAGACTCAGTACTCGCGGGACGAGTGAACAGCGTGATCTACCGACTAGCGCGACAAACTAGTTCGTTTAAAAAAACCCGGATTCGATTTACGAATCCAGAATTGGAAGTCTAGTAACAATGTGCGGATTTTCGAATGACGAATTATCTGGATTTTATTCACTAGGCAGAAAATAATTGGCTGGTTCATCAAGTTATTGCGCTCCTCAAACGAATGTTTTTAGGTTTCGAATAATAAAGCTCCAACTTTATCAGTCAGAATGGAGTTATATCCTATTCACTCAAAGATACCAAAGATACATATTACTAGGTACTGTAGAGGCTATCAGTGTACCTTTACCTTTAGCAGTACAGGCTGGTTATAATTTATTGCCGGTGTGTTCCAGTCGAACGTTAAAGCAATTGTCAAATATTCTAACATGTTGTTTTTTTAGTAGAGTCGAAGAAGAGTGCTAGAAATAACATAATAATGTAAAGTCGTAAATATATTTTATTCAAGTAGAAGCTTTTTTCAATAATATTGTGAAGCTCCCATCTGCACCCCCCACAGTACTTAGGTCAGAACCTACTAGAAAGGAGAGCATACTCAGTGCATTTGTCAGTAGCTTTCCGTTTTGAAGGATAATACAGTGTAATTCTGGGTTAGCAAATCATCTGCGATGTCTCTGGGGTTGTCGATTTCGACAGTCATCAGTAACCATCCGGCAGGCGGTCTTGTTCGCCATAAAATAATATTTAAAAAAACCCGTCAAAGTGCAAGTTGGATTTACGCGCCGAGGGTTGTGTGGTGTAAGGTTTGTAGAGTTACGCCTTGTAGAGTTAGAGGCTTGGCTCTACATTAAATCTGATAACTTTTTAACAGTGAAAGTGTTATGTAAGTCTTGGTAACGTACTTTACATGAAATGTTCTTGGTGGGATTGTAAATATTCTGAAATTAAATTAAGTAACGGCTGGGCTACTTGGGCCACTGAATTATAAGTAATCTGATGTCTTGGGTGGTTGAAATAAAACACCAAAAGATAATTTTTTCAAGTACTATATAATAGTTTATTATAACAAACATATATGGTGGATAGTCATCACGTAAAAGTAATTATGATACGACAACTATATAAATGTGTGGTAATAGTTACCTAAATTCATGTTTAGGTTTCGAAAGGCGACCTGTATCATGACGTCATATACATAGAAACAGTAACTCAATAGAGCATAATAATTTACTTTGAAGATTGGCAAAATGGCTGATATGGTTAGACTAGTATCCATAGAATCCATGATGTAAGAATAAGGCTAAGTACGCACTGACAGGTGACTTGCTTAACGCTTAGAGCCTAGCGAGTCACCTTACGACTACGGAAGTGAAACGAACGCTCTATAATTTTCGCAACTGGCCGAACTGCGCGCTTGACGCCTTCGTTTCTTACGTTTTTTGCAATTTGCTGGTCAGTATTAAGTTGTACGTCGATCAAAATATGATTCGCGGCCGTAACAAATATGTATTTACAGAATCATAATCATTTGAATCAGTAATACAACTTGTTAGGTTAGTATAATCCCAAAATGTCAAGATTTCATGAAATAGTCATTCTTTGGGGTTACGTGGTCTTCGAGAGTAGTGTTGATGACTTTAATGATTATAATTCTGTAAATACATATTTGTTACGGCCCCGAATCATATATTAATCAACGTACAACTTAATACTGATCAACAAATTGCAAAAAATCTAGAAAAAATTGAATTTCGCGGGCTACCCTGGCGCTTTCGCCTTAAGTCACTATGCTCTAAGCGCTAAGCAAGCCACCTGTCAGTGAGTAAGTAGCCTAAAAAAATTTTGGTTAGCCACGTGGCCATTTACTGGGCTTAAACAATATACAATAGGTAGTTAAATCAAAGTGCCGTGAGACACGAAAAGAACAAGACGAGTTTTGATTTTATAACTATGCTTCTCTTTATCATATATTGAGCCTGTTACACGGCGCCTTTGCAATAGACGTTGTTACAGCGCAAACTGCGGCGTTTGCGCTTGTCTAAACGAAATTTTGGACACTTCCAGCTTAGAGGCTCCATCGCTATGCAGCGTTATGACTTTCCACACTTAGGTGTGTTGTTGTTTAAGTAAGATTATCACGATAGGTAGGTCATTTTACTTGGCGAGTCATTTGTTCTGGAATGATGATGTGATAATATTTTAGTATAGACCTCGTTTTGGTAGCGATAAATTCACAAAAATGTACTTGATTTACAAAACTCGTCGTAAGCTAGAAGTCAACCGTGCGAAGGAATGTTTGTAGACTAATACTTTCACTATTTATGACGTCATGCTGCAGATTACAAGAGCCTTGAGCCTTCAATCTTATAACTAGTATCTGGAAGGTGACTTCACAGATATACCATTTAAATTAGACATTCGATTACATTTACGATTAACATAATGTTATTGAAATATGCCTTACACCTAAACTACATTCACGAAACGATTATGTAAATCAGTCGTTTGAAGAATACTTTAATGTAAATATTTTAGGAATAGAATCGCAGTTAGTAAGATGCAAAAATGTGAAAAATGGCTTTTACATAATATAAGGTGTAAATGTCGGATTTTATGGCTTTTTGAATTTATTGACGTCGGAACTTTTCGCAGTATTTATTATGAGAACCGACCGCCCGTTAGCTTAATATGGTGAATCTTTTCAATTTATTTTTAATTAAAAGTGCTTTACACCGCTGCCGGAGTAAAGTTCAGCCTTTCACAAACGGACGGATTTAACCGCACATTTTGTTTAATTTGCCTAACAATAACAGTGTCAATCATTTGATTGACGTTTTACAAACCATTCGGAATTATATGCTGATACTTTTGGCACAATATTTAGTAAGAATTCGAGCTTATGTTTTTTGCTAATACATAGTTTACTTTGGAAAAACAAAATCGGCGGACAAGCACGAAGTTATCAGCTAATGGTATTTCTAAATTATCAAAATAGCTTTAGGACGGAAGCGTAATTAATTTAAGAAGCTATACGTCAAAGAAAGTTGCTAAAATACATATAACTTGAAAATCAAACCAGGAGACATACCTAGATATGGTTTCCTAATAGTTTGACTGCCATTTATAATTTTGATATGACTTACAAGTGCCTTTGGCATTATCAATTATTCGTCTTAATTTATAGGTAACAAACAACATTTACTAATTAAAATAGGTAATACATAAAACAAATGAATCGTACACTGACATAGTTTATGTAAATAAGAGACTGATATTGTCAGAAACTAGAAATAGACCCACACTTCATAATAAGATATAAAATATTTATAGATAATATCAACCAAACTGAACTGAAATTATTATAAAACGACAATACTATGTTATAATTTGTTCTATTTTACCTAACTAATGATAACATTATCACACAGCAACTTAACCTACAGTTTTAAGTTTAGAATTATATTATCTATGGTTTATTTTATTTTAATAAAACTGGTATGTAATACAGACGTCGATATTTTAACTACTTTTTATTTTGAAAATCTTGAAACACAGATATTATCTATCGTTATATGGTGCTTATAATATAATGCTAACGGTTAAAACAGTAAGCTACATAAATCACATGATGACTAGATGTTTTTAGAATGCACAACAATATCTGATGCTGATGCATGCACAGCATGGGTATAACAAACGCTAGTACACGAGTAGTGCGCGCAAGTTACACAATAGCATGCCTAGCATGCGCGCAAGATACGCTAATGCACGCCTTTCATTATGATACGTAAAAAGTATATATTTTACACGAATTTAATCATGTGTATTAAACATGCATGCATCTTCATGTGATTACGGTAACTGTTAAATAACTAACTGCTAATGCTTGTTACACATCAATTATGTAAAAACTTTCAGAGATGGACACGATTAAACCGTTAACGGTAATGACAAATCTGATGCAATGAGCACACTGCATTTGAGCTATGTATGCATTAACTGTAAATGCTGTATAGCGCTGAAATTATATTAAGTACCTATGTGAGTAAAATTGACCTCTTCTAAAGGTTGTTACGGATTAGTTTATCTCATACTTTTAATAGAATTACATAGATAGTATTTATCAGTCCGTCTTCGTCTCAGTCTGCTTATCCGTTTATTCATGTAGGCCATGAAACATTTACTGACGAAGGATCTTAACACAAATGCACCCGCCATTGGCGTGATGCCTGATGTATTGAAATAACAGGCGAGGTAGGCCATGCAGTCCCCTATTCAATTTTCTATCTGCTCCGATTGTTCAACCGTCGGTTGCAGCTGAACGATAACGTACCTACATTAGATCGTAATGACAATCAAAAACGTATCGTCGTAACCTGAATATTTAGTACGCTCTGCAGTCAAATGGAATCGTTAATTACAACGGCTGGAGTACCGCTGCGCCCTCACAGCGGTAACTTCGCCATAATTAACGTTTATCTTTATCTAACTACCTGGTATAACTTTTAGAATTACAGGATTTTAAATTATGTCACCTAATTAAAAAAGTTTTACTTACTAAACACGTAATTATAAGACCCTGATATTTATCTACTTTGTAAAATACGCCAGGCTTTTTGGAAAATAACCAAAGAATAACATTATTAACCTGGAATATAAATGTTTACGTAGGTATAATTTTATGTTTATAAATGGTGGGTATTCTCAATGTAATGCGATAGTTTGATAAAAGAATTTGTATTCGTTACATTAAGTTCTCCCTTGGAAATAATAACACCCTGTGTTCTTAGTTTAGTGAACAACGATGGCGTAAAATTCACTTAAACATAGACTTGTTACAATCTAACTGAACGTACATAAACGTGGTACTGTCATTTTCCTTCTTCGTTGAAGTTCGCACTAACTGTTAAGAATGAAATGGAAAAGAAAATAGTTTAGTGTCATTCATTCAGCATTAACTTCCAAAACGTAATAGCAGAAGTACAGTGCTCGTAAAAGTAGTTCATTTAATTTAGAAGTTATATCTAAAATTTACATTTTAAGTTACAGTTGCTTTAAGCCCCATTGCAGGGTTCTTTCAAAGTATTGTTCCAAATCGGTGTTATTTATGCTTTCGGAAAAGCTTAAAATTGATTTTGTATAATTATGTTGAATCATATCTAGATCAGAGGCAAAAGCCGTGTTCAGTATAGGCGATCGGTAGTCATGGATTGCCGTGTTGTTTACAGTTGGTAGAGGTCGACCGAGCTGGACCTTTGCTTGGAGTGGGATGGACGACGGCGGGTCGTCGCCTCCCGGGCCGCGGATCAGACTTGCGTGAAACTGGAATGCAGAGCAGTCTCCTCCTGGCCAATCTGGGTCGCGGGGCTGTAGTACTGCTGGCAAAAGATTTTTTTAATGAGATTTTTTATCAGGAACTATGTAGTGCGGTTGGGGTAAGATCAGCAATGGTCAAGCGTCGATTACACGAGGCTAGTTTCTCCACCGTCGAGAGGCGAAAATGTCAATCTTACCGTTTTTATAGGGTAAATATTTTGGACGGGGCAGTAAGGGCACACCTTAGCCGTTGTACCTACAGGAAAAAGTGTCTGTCCTGTACTTTTTATGTAATTGCTAACTGCATTCACAGATTTTGGAAAAATAGTTCCTATATTCAGCTAGGATATCGTCAATTTTCACGTTTAATTTTTATGATAGCAGTCGTTGGAGTTTTGTATAAAGATAAAAAGACTCTTGTTTCAACCTAGGTAAGACTCCTACAAGAAAAGCCACATTTCCCCACCATAAAAATGAACCCTGTTTATTATTCAAACAAAATATGAATGAACAAATCACCAGTTCATTCTAGCTCACGAGTATCGCATGGACATTCGCGCCTGCCGAACGGTATAGAGACTCTGCTCGTATGAACAAGGCTTTGGACGAGTCAAGTTTATTATCTACTATCGATAATCGCCTATTCGAGTCAAGTAAGTTTCATCGTGCTAAGGATACTTAATGTTAGCCGCGGAAGTTAATGTGCTACCAGTATAAATCTCTGCACCGACTGTGGTGAATGGAACTTGGTTAGAATGCCGTATTCCAATTAGGCTTAAAAAAAGTAAAGACTCATAAGTAATACTTACTCCTGCGAAAGCTCCGCCGTTCCATCCAAGACGGTCATGTTCGCGCTGAGTTCCGCGTTGGGTCTGGGTCTTGCGTTCTGCGTTAGAAGCAAGGCGAGCCTTGGCCCGAAGTGCAGCCCGAAGCGGCACGTTAGCCCGCGCCGCCTCCTTGCGACCATGCTTGCAAAACTCGATCAAAGCGACGCCCAGACCCAAGGACAAACCTCCGACCAGAACGTAGAATAAGCCAGCCACCTGGCTCAGCGTCAATTCAGATCCTTTAATTTCCTAAAACATACATTATTATTTATTCGTTGATGACCACCAACAAAAGATGTACCTGCATAAAACCGACAGAGTTCCTTCCGTACGCACAAAATCAAGTTGTACATTTTCAGTATAAGCGGACTTCTATGTTTTTTTTTTCTTTTGTACGTAAAGCCACATAATATACATTACTAGGTTAGCTTATCCTGCAAATGTTAGCTCGACGTGTCTTCGTGAGTGCCTGCCACAAAATTCAACGCTTATAAATATGACCTTTTTCAACTTAGCTCAGATCAGAAAACGTAACAAGAAACGATATAGGAGACTTCTCTTGGTCCTGAACTTCGGACTCTATTTAGCATGGGTGCGATCTACTGATCTGGCGACATGTCATAACGTCGGAATTTCCGTGATAACAAACCTAGGCTAAATTGACAAACTTCCCTACAATCTTTCATCTATTTAACACCTATTATAATTATAGGGGATGAATTTTCAAATGTCATGCTTCAATACTCAACGGTTTAAGCTGTGCATTGTCTGTCAGTGAATTAATAAATTAATTTTATATTTTTATTTAGGAAATATTAATGTATTTTTTGAGAGCAGTCACCACTGCTCGTAAGACGCGGCCGTTACCACTTGGCCACCGCCAAGTGGTAACGGCCGCGTCTTACGAGTTGTAGGTCGCAGGTTCAAACCGAGACAGGCGCTTTAATTGTGTAACATATTAAATCAGCACTGCTCTCAAAACGGTGAACGAAAACATCGTGAGGAAATCGGCATGTCCTAGAACCAAAAATTCGAAGACATGTGACATCTGCCAACCCGCACTGGGCCTGCGTGGTGGATAACGGCCCACTCCCTCTCACCGAGAGGAGGCCTGTGTCCCAGCAGTGGGAATATTATAGGCTGATTATGAATGTATTTTACTCACAAACCTTTCGGAATAAATGCAGGATAGTGAAAACCGCATCAGAACCCACTGTGCAACTTAGAAGAACTAAGCGAATAAACAGACTTTATAATATTTGTTTTTTCTACGGCTCCAGTTACAGTTGGCTGGCTATAAAAATACAGCCATGGGATAGACAGACATTTTGTTTGCAGTTATCTGTGCCGCGTTCTAGCGTTTTTGAAATATTTTATCGTTATACTCATTATATGAATCTACATTTTAATAATACATTGAAACAGCAAGTGATGATTAGCTTATGAGCTTGTTGCATGCTACAGGTATAGCATCACATTCTAATTATAAAACTGGATCTTTTTTTAAGGCATCGTGTTACCCCAGAAATGTCTAAAAGGTATCTACTACGTCTATAATAGGGCCACCAAGCTGTCTCTAAGCTATATTTCAAACTATTACCTAAGGGCAATATAGAATGATCATCAAATAATTTAGAGAAATTGCACGTAACGGACGAACGGGTTTCATATCCTAGGAATGCTAAACAAATAAAATAATATGAAAAATGACTATTTATGTGTATTTTAAGATTTTACTCACAGTGTCAGAGACATCACATTCGGATTTGGTGAACCATTTACGAACAAGTTTCGGTATCTCACCCTCTTCCTTCAGAGATTGCAAGGCCATATTGACGCCATCCCTATAAAACACTCTCTAATGAAAACACTGTGAAGCGCTTTGAAAAGTTTAGGAAAGAATAATTCGCAAAACATTCGCCATTAAAATATCGCGCGCACATTTCGCATAGGAGTAAAAGTGTCGCGTACGTCAAAGAAATTTCAAAATGCTCACCGCAGCTTGGATCCTTTTGGTACGCCGACAGCGAAGTCCTTAAATCCACTTTGAGTCAGGGAGACGATCATCTCACAAGGTTTGTCTTGCGGTATGGCGGAGCGATCCATCAGGAATGCAAGCCACCCATGCTCATCAACTCGCGAATCTTGAGGCTCTATATTGGCGTTTGGCGTTTCAAGAGTGTCCTGAAGAAGATACTACTGTTTAGTTACATTGAATAAATGGATACTGTTAGACTATCTGACTCAAGTTACATAGAATCAAGCCTCGCTTCCCACATTTCCTACAAGCTTTAAAGGATTGTTTATGTCAACAGAAATGAAGTTACCTCTGGGCACGTAGCTAGTTTACTGTAGGTTTGGGTGGGTTCCGTAATGCGAGTCAGTGTTAGATATGAAGCTAGATTAGCAGTATACGATGATATCACTATCAGAGTGAAAAACCACCACACGCAGCCCACAATTCTCCCGGATACTGACCTAAAATATTCACAAAATTGGTTTGTATCTTTAAAATTATTTATTAATACTTTCAGTACTTCTGACATTACAAAAATACGTGATACTGATTTTGTACTACCTATAAGTTACGAATAGGTATACAAATTAATTTACTTTTACTTTATACAATCAAATATTAAAATATTCACTGACCTGGGGTTAATGTCGCTGCCTTGCTGCATAAAAGAGCCCAGCGAAAACCACATAGAATTCCAAAAGCTAAATTCATTCACCACCGTGGTCTGTAACATCGTGTGCAAGTTTTAACAAATGTTCATTCAATTATTAACTAAAGGAATGTTTACAATGAGCATGATAATTAATAATATGTTTCTTATATTACCTTTGTTGTTGCAACGTCGGAATGGTCCGTAATTTGTGAATCCGTAAACGAAACCACTCGCCACTCGTAGGGGGAAAATCTAGATACTATGAATAAAACCACACTCACAGCAAACAGACTACAGACGATGGAGAGCTGGAAACGTACATAATTATATCAATTTGTGCTATTGTTTTTACAGTTTAAAAAAATGTTTCGCGTGTATGTTAAAAATGCTTTTCCTTACCCATATTTCCATTGATAACGGGTGAAGAAAACTAAAAATTGCGCCAGTATTATTCACATCGTTCTTGTTAGGCTTCAGGTCGAAAGAAAGGAAAGGTTTGCTGAAATCAATTACCGCTTCGCGTTCTAATGTTACGGTCATTGGCGCAATAGCTATGTCTGCTTCCTGAAATTTAAATTAAGTTAGAATAAGTAGGTACTTTGCTTTATTGTTTTTTATGTTAACACTATGTTTATTATTTATCCTTAACCTTATACAGGGTGGCAGGGACATCGAAGCGCAAACTGTAACCATGAAGTTACAGTTTGTGCGTTGATGTCCCTGCCACCCTGTAAACTGTAACCAGGAAGTTACAGTTTGCGCGTCGATGTCCCTGCCACCCTGTGAACTGTAACCATGAAGTTACAGTTTGCGCGTCGATGTCCTTGCCACCCTGTAAACTGTAACCAGGAAGTTACAGTTTGCGCGTCGATGTCCTTGCCACCCTGTGAACTGTAACCATGAAGTTACAGTTTGCGCGTCGATGTCCCTGCCACATTCAGCACATGATTCTTGACCCCCTAGCGTAGAAAATTTTCGTCGCTTATAAAAAATAAAATCTGCTATTTCATAGAACACTGCAAAACGCGGTCAAAATGTATGCAACAGCGAATTTTTTTTTTAATAACCGTCGGTAAATTTCGTCGTAAGGGTTTGGAACCTTGTACTGAATCCACGGTTAAGGTTTGCGTGTCGATGCCCCTGTATACAAATATTAAAAACAGCATCTCTGTCTAGGCAGACAGAGATGCTGTTTTTAATATTTGTAACAGGCGTTACTGTGTATATAAGTAATTACCAAAATATGCGAGTGGGTGTTTGGAAAGGGCGTTAATGCTCCTACAAACAGGCGCGACACGACACGCGACACAAAGGCACCGCAAGTCGCGCAACGAGCGGTGCCTTTGTGTCGCGTGTCGTGTCGCGCCTGTTTGCAGGAGCCTTTAGTTGTTTTTAGCTAGTATTAGGGTAACCCCCTTACTAATAAATGTTCTATAGCGTCTGTATAGTTATACAATCTTTCGAAAGTCAAATTACTGACGACTGAAAGAGAGAAATCGGTGTGTAATCATCTGATATAACACGTTTATTGGTAAGCGGGTTAGTGAGCAGTTACTTTTTATTTCAGTTGTTTTTAAAGCTAATATTGATACTAAATAAAAATACCATCTATTTTTAAATCGTGTCCAATGATATGAAATAACAAACGAATAACGTCATATTATGATAACAGTCCGAGGGAAGAAGATTTGCGAACAGAGATATTGTAACTGTTCTCGAATTAAGGCTCCTTCAAACAGGCGCGACACGACACGCGACACAAAGGCACAGCAAGTCGCGCAACGAGCGGTGCCTTTGTGTCGCGCGCGATTATATCGCGTGTCGCGCCTGTTTGTAGGAGCCTTTAGAATAGACACACGTTGTGCAAATGCATTTTAAACAGTGGTACCGTAAAGGAAAATTTGGTACATTCACTATTGGACTGTTCATAAAAGTCATCTGTCACTTAGGCACTTGTGAAGTTTAAGTGTAGGTACCTACTAAAGAAAACAAAAACCTATCCATGTTCGTACGGTCGTATGTTCGTATGTTCTAAGTTGATTGGGTAAATTTGACAGTTTCGGGTAGCTTGATGTGCTGGTGTCTGTACACTACCGCACTTCGCTAATTAAGTACGAATACCATAAATTAAATATACATATGTAATTTAATTAATCACATTACGGGAGCTATCACTCGGAAAGGATTTATAATTTATTCAAGTGGCAATAACAATATTCCCCTTGTACAAAATCCATTGGAATATAATATTGGTAGTGAGGGAAGGCATATCAGCACACTCTCGTTCAACACGCGATATCCAGACCGACATTATTGTCTAGCTATAAAGACTGAGTTATGAAGTGGAAATAGTTACGCAATGTCTGTGTGTTTTTTTGATTATTTACCCCAGGAAGTTCAAAACCAAGTCATAAAGTATTACTTTAGGTATTCCTATTAAAAGAACACATAATGAACACTGTTTTCTGCGTGATGAAAGCTAGATTTTTTAAATTATAACCTATCGATAACAAATTAATACCTATCGAAAGGCACCGTGAGATTACTTACAGTAATAATTCAGAATGGAAAACTATTTGCTACTCTATTAATTACATATTTGTTTATCTT
The DNA here is from genome assembly GCA_963855955.1 of Luperina nickerlii. Lineage (NCBI taxonomy): Eukaryota > Metazoa > Arthropoda > Insecta > Lepidoptera > Noctuidae > Luperina > Luperina nickerlii. The sequence continues at coordinate 11,257,039 of OY979662.1, forward strand.
TTGGTACACGCAATACTCATACCTATGATCCATTTTTTTGCTTAGGTATGTGATTATATAACTTGATTTGATAAATTGGAGTACGGTAGATCGAGAAAACAGCCGGCAATAACAGGCTTTGGAATAACGCTGCAGGGAACATCGGGATTTTACAAAGATATTTATTGCTCACTGGCCACCAGATAGCGAGACCGACCTATCCTCGGTCGATGTTCCTATGGGATTATAACAATGGAACCCAGAGAATTCGCTATGCAGTTAGGTAGTAAGCTTTATAGATTTATCAACTTTTTTTTAACTTTTCAATTAATATCAAGAAAAATGTTGTGCGTAATGCATCTAAGCGTGATCCCTGCCTGTTCTAGCCGCTCAAATTCTGCGTAAATTGAATAAAATATGTAGGTATCACTGTTTGCGCTTATTCTTATAAAATTATGAGACGAGTCCTTTGCCGTTACAGTTATAACAATGCTGATAATATGAAGTGCTACTTATATGGCTCAAATAATTACTTTGTAAAGTATTTTCATTGTTTTTATTTAATCATTGTGAATGTGAGGACTATGTGGGTCATTTTTTTTCTGTTTTCCTTCTTAGTTAGTTTTAATCATGATCTGGCAGTTTGAGTAATTTACGCGGCCTACCCAAATGTCCTTTCTTTGGTATTGTTCGTCGAATCGTTGAGCTCCTCAAGTTCTGAGTTGAGCTGCACGATTTTTGACACATGCTTGTACTGACTGGACATTTCCGCTCAATCTGTGTGGTTCTTTCCTCAAAAGACCATTTCAGACACCAATCTACATGGTCTTCACATGATCTGACCAAGATTTTTCTGGACTTTAAAAGAGACTGTGACCTTTGAGTTTGTTTCGGCCTTTCTTCTCAGAATAGTCAGACAGGAAACGCCGACCTAGTTTAAAAAAAATTGATTGACGTGTAAAAGTAAACACTTTTACACGTCAGTCATATTTTTTTCTATAAGTAGGTTTGTACAAACGTACAAACCTACTTATAGAAAATAAAACATTTATCATTTATCAGAACTGGTGTAAACTGATGTTCGATACGTTTTACGAGTGTAGCAGTAGTCACAAATTGATTCGACTCGTACATAAGTGTTGAGTCACTGCGTCAAAAACCTGTAAGCCCTGCAGCCTGTGTCCTACGAAAGCGGTTAAGGTTACACTATTCCTACTTATAAGGTAAAGGTTTCGACAATTGCTCCGACATAATAGTAGGTACTTATCGTAACTTAACTAATAAGTTTAAACCAAAATTAACCCCAGTTGTCGCAACTCAGGGTTGACATCATCTACCCTCAATGCTACATCCAGGCTGTATCCCCGTTGGCTATTTACAAAACTACTCTTACATAATAAGAGAAAGAAATCAACGTACCGACCTATATTACTTACACCTATTATCGATTAATGTGCATTTTCATTAATTATGTACCGTATGCAAATGTCTTTATTTAATGATAATGCCGATTCCAAGGTACTTAAGAGCGCGTACACACGAGCAAGTGTCCCGCACACGCCACTTTCTTCTAAGAGACTGGTATTCATACTTTATGTCTCTTGTCACAACGTACATATTATAAATTATCAAGCACGCCCTAATAGCAAACACGTCAACCACGCGTCGTGTGTGCTTGATCATTATGAATATGTACGTTATGATAAGAGGCGTAAAGGCGACGGTACGCGGCACGACGCTTGATTCAAAGGCTGCTCGAACGCGATCAGCGCGCGATGATTTTCATATCATACGAACGCGCCTTTTAGGAATAAATAACCGAATAAAAAAAATTAAAGAATTAAATTACAGTTTCAGTGCTGCCAAACAATTTTTGAAAGTTTCCCTGATCGCATTCGTAGAAACCTATTAAGGTTTTTTGTCTTTGTTTTACTATACGGAAGATACGTAATTTTATTGATTGTAAACACAACAAAATATTCCTTCTATTTTTGCAATTAATTAGTCTGCGCCACATTTACATGAGAGGCGCCATAACGCTATATTTTTCGGCTTATTGTTTAGGTAACCTTAGAAAACATAAAAATATACTCCACATTTACAGGTTGCGTCAATCGGAAAAAACGCTCCAAAAAAAAATACGACCGAGGCTAAGCCAAGTCACACATACATGAGTCCATCACTGCCTGGTAACACTGGTACTTAAGGGGATTACAGGACCTAAACGCAAAAAACGCAAGTTTTAGAAACAATAGATAGATGATCGACTACAGTAAACAAAATCAGAAAAACATATGATATTCTTTAGGATATAATGCTAGGTAGATAGTGTGTTGCAAACATAATACAACTAATTTGATACGATAGAAAACAATCATGAAGATACCTCTAAAAACTTTATTTTTACAATAAAAACCATACTTAATATACATACAATCATTCTGATATTTTGCCAGATTATTCTACAAGCAACGTACAAAAACACTAGTGTTTAAATTTTTTATCCAAACAATAGATTTTTTGTAAATAAATAATTGCTTCGTATTTTGCAATAAATTTACCAGTGTCGTGTCATCGCGCTTCTCTTTCTTTTCTATGCAGTCCGACAGTGACCGCGCTTTAGGTCATGTAAGCCCCTTACGGGGCTACCTCGAAAACCTACTAAGCGAACGAAAGTGATGCTATTACTTTTGAAACGCAAAAGAAGAGTGATGGCTATAGTGTGCGTGCGCTCGGAATAAAACGACGTACATATGTGTCAAAACGAATTTACTCCTTTTTTTAAATAAATTAATTAAATTTAAAACTACTTTGAGTAAATTTTGATATGATAATTCTCTATTTTTTAAAGTAAGTATATGATAATTCTCTATCTTTTATCCATTGAATAATTCTTAAGAGTTACGCCTTATGTCGAAGTAAAAATTTGCAATTTTTTGCATCGAGAAAAAATCATTGAATCGTGTATTCCTTTTACATGATACCAAAGAGTCAAAAACATATACCAAAATGTTAAATCTCTATTCCACATAGGTACTTAACAAGTAACACGAAACAGAAAAACTATATTTTTTTTTCAATATATCACCTTCAATTCAAAAGAAGTAAATGACACTAATATTATAAAGGCGAAAGCTTGTGAGTGTGTGTGTGTGTGTGTTTATATGTTTGTTACTTCTTCACGCTCAAACGGCTGGAGCAATTCTGATAAAATTTTCTATGGAGGTAGCTGACACCCTGGATTAACATATAGGCTACTTTTATCTCGATATTCCCACGGGATAACTTTTCACGCATCAATTTGTTCATTTGTTTCTTTTTACATTAAACATTTGCAAGCCAAATCGAAATTACATAAAATCTTTGAAAAATTATCTCCTTGGTTGCCATAGTGTCGAAGTAAATTAAATTACACGACAGATATGAGTTTTCACAGTAATTTATTCGGCCGCTTAACACGACAGATATGGATTTACATACTAACATTGCCCGCCGCCTGCTCTCATTTATTTGACCAGTACAGCATTTGAATTGTTTTTTTTGTTATCTTTTCACTAAGGACGCTTTTAACGTTCTGCATCGTTCTCACATGCATAATTTTTAACATGAATGATGATGATGATGATATATATATTTTTTTATTTATACTATATATATATTTATGTTAATGATGTTATGGTTACAAAGTAGGATTCAATCCTACTTTGTAACCATAATATTATTTTAATTTAAAAGAGTGTCCATGGAGTTTCTTGCCCGTTCTTCTCCATAGGTATCTACTACGCTTTGGAATGGGCAACTAGCTTCATCTTTCTAACTGACCGATCCCTTCCCAAGTAACACAAAATCGATATAATGGAAAAAGTGATGACCAGAAAATTTCTTCTAGCTTCGTTATAGAATTTGAAGGGTTTTAGCAATGTCTTGCTTCTGTATAACAGCATTTTATTAACTTTGTAGTTCCTAAAGCTATATAATCCTCTTTTTCAATCTTTTGTGCAGCTAAAGGTTTTATTTTAGACATAATTTATGTCTCTATACAGCTTCTAATACAGCTGTAAGCATTATACAAAAGTGTAGGCCGTATGTAAGCATTAATTACGGCTTAGGCTATTAAAAAGCATTTTAAAATTCTTTAAAACTGCTCTATGTTTTATAACGACCTTTCGCATGGGTCACAACTGTTTAACGGTGTACATTGGTGCTGTTTTAATGCCAGCTTTTTAAAAGCATTTCATCATAATATTATATAGCCTTTATCTATACAAACGTATAATGACAAGAATTTTAACAAGCAATAAGTCGTATACCGGCATCCGCATGCCTAAAGTTTTTAATTATGCTTACGCCATTTTGCTTTTTGTATCGATAATATTTAAAATTTAATTTTATGGTAAATAGTCCTTTAGAAAGGACTTCAACCTATGGTATTGACCGGCCGGTACAATACAGGTATCATAATGACTAAAACTAAAGATTTCTTCGTAAGAGCATACTTTTTTTTACAATTCCACATATTTTTATAATATTTTTGTAATAAATAGCTCTTTAATTTGAAGGCGCATGAAATATTTGATTCAAATATATACATACTTTCACAGTAAACTGATACTCGCAACCTTAATTCACTCATAGAGAACAAAAACAAGAGTTTAATTACTTGCCTTGTAGCACTTATATTTTTTTGTTGAAAGTATCCATGTTCTTTTTACACAAGATTTATTAATAATAACAGAAATTAAAAATAATATTTGAAAATGTTTTTATTTTGCCTTTGTAATGGTACAAGCTGTATAAGAGCCGCATTTAACATATGCGCACTGCTTTAACCTGTTTTCACAGCCCATTATAATGCGTTTATCATTCCGGTAGACAACCAATATAATGCTGCTAAAATGCCATTCTTACACTTAAGGCTGTATAATTTGGGGCCCAAATTAGCATTACAAGAGCTGTATAGTGGTTTATAATGCCTATATGTAGACTTCTTATAAAGCTATAATAATATGCTAATTCTGTTATCCATCGATTATAAAGCTATTTTGTGCTACTTGGGTTGAAAATTCAAAAGTGCCCGTAATTGGTTGAATTGAAATAAATGCTTTGAGTTTGACTTTGAAAGCTCGAATTTCCAAGCATATTTGTGAAAAATGTATATATGGTAAGATTTTAAAATCTTACCATATATACATTTAATATCATAAACATAATTATTGATAATTAGGATAATAAATACCTTTCTTATAAGTTCTCCAACCATTCCGTCCCAACCGCCAATGAGTTTTGGATTCTCGTTTCCATATTTGCCATCTCTGACTAATTTTATTTCATCTGTAATTTAAAAAATATTTTAATTTCTATTATAAAACCTAAGTATAGATTTGTCATGAAAGGTAACATCCACAGGGGCCACGAACGTAGACCTATCTGAACTGATTTTGCAATCTGCAAAGTCAATTCGCATAAGTACACACATTCTACGCCTATGCGTAGAATGTGTGTACTTACTATTAAACAAAGATTTATTTGACTTTGTCCGGTCTATGATGTGCTCTGCTAAACTAGTGGCTTGGTTAGTTCTACATTATTATGACTTTGCTCTTACAAGGCGTGCCATGTGAATTTTGAATTATACCACTATAATTGGAACATTATGCTTTTATTTGAACGATTTGTGTTTAGTTTCTTATGTACCTAATATAAAAACATATTTATTACCCGTGTCTAGTCTTTCTTGTGTTTGAATACTTTGAATATCTTTTTTTCCTATGTCATGAGAATATATAATATATATTCTCATGACATAGTAATAATTAGCGGTGGTGTTATATACATATTATGTATATAACACCACCGCCAATCATTCAACAAGTGAAGCTTGCTTCTGGTCAAAATAAACCAAACACAGCCAGGTAATAAATCGATTTGTGCAAAATATGCCTTAAAACCCAGTGCAAAGTTAACTCCACCCGGGCAAAGCTACAAACACCCTGCGGACTCCGCTCGTAACATATCGATCATAAAGCAACATTCTTTGCGGGAAAAGTACTTATGCATTGTAAAGTATTACAAGCAAGGCATTTTATCTGGGAGGGGATCTTTATAGACACAAACACATTGAAGTATTGAAGTATTGAATTATTGAAAGAGTAAATAAAGTAACTTGGCACAAAAGCCGGATAAGATGGCCTTCACTATTATTGAAGTCAGTTAAATATGATTGGCCTTTGTGGGGTCAATTTCATGAAAAAAGCTAATGTGTAATTATAATTGCGGGATGTCTCACTTACAGTTGATTTCCAACTTATCAGATATCATTTTGGTGAGGTCTGCACAAAATCCTTTGAACGGTTCGTTAGCGTCAAATTCGGGGTCTTCAGGATCTTCGCGTATTATATACGGAGGCTCCTCGATGCTGGTCACAATGTAAGTTTTATTGCGGTCGTAGGATCCCGGGGCGGCAAGCGGAGCCAGCCGGGGGGTGACAGGGATGAAGCCTTTGCCATCGTACCAAGTCGCCACCTGTTTACTTAGGATAGTTAGCAGTACCGAAAAGTATAAGGTATTAAGTTAAAGCCCTGAGACGACAAATATTGATTCCTAATAATATGATAATATTAATTAATTTATTTTTGTATGTACCTTTACATAGCCCGTAAATACGGTAAGTTTTAGAAATAGCCTTAATATTACGTTAGTCTTTCTATATTTATAGGCCTATAAACAAAAATTGAGTTTTTTGGAGTAACCGCGCGACTAACTTTGGAAACAATATTAGTTAAAACACATAACCCTCCTTCTGGCGCAGTCGGATAATAAGTTTTTATCGGATCTTAAACTCTTTTATTACAAAAGTCCTACGATCTGTTGTTATATTATTTCGTGACAATAATTGATATTTGCTTTCACATTTTGTCTTACCTTAACAATGTCACCATCGACGGTCAGTTCCATGACTTGCAGAGTGAAATTCTTGCGATGTCCCAATTCATTGAATCTTATACTGCCGGTTATTCCATCAACCTCCGTCTAGAACAAAATATAAGAATCTCTTGTGTTTCAATTTAATATCGTCAGTTTTAAAATCAATTAAGCGCTCATATTACAGATGATATATGTCGCGTAGCATAGCTTTGCGGAGGTGGAAGCTGAAAAAATATAAAAGGGATGGGTTCATATTTCCTGCGTGGGTGGGTACCGTGCGAATCGAAGCAGTTAGCAAGTGCGAGGGTTAATTACGCGTCACCCAACGAAACCTAATTAATCGTCAGAGCCTCCAAACCTCCAGCCCGCCCACGGCGCACATCCGATATAAAAGACGGGACCCGTATTCAGCACCTGTGTTCTTATAATGCCGCTCAATTAAAATTTGGTGCCAACATTATTGCGTGCTCGACCTAACACAATAGAACTCATATTCATTAGATAAAACATAAAATGTAAAAGATAATACGTCACAAGCAGCCACGGATTTTGACGTGGGGTAAGTGTTGTGCACACCGAGGCACGCCACGTGACAACACTGCGCCAGTGGCGCCACGTTTGACTGAAGTAATATAACTACACTCCATAGCAATATGACGGCAAGCGCCGCAACTTGACTCGTTCCTTCACAATTTATGCTTGCACAAAGGAAGAGGATACTTGTCGTATAAGCGGAATGTCATGTCAATGCCACGTGGTTTTTACGTTTTGCCCGCTTTTCTTTATTTTCACCGTCAAAAAGATCAACAGTTTATTCTCAAACTCAATATGCTAGTTTTCACACATATCCAGCAGTTTATCGTATCTGTACCTAACTATTAATGGGTCAGTATTGTTACTCATATTTTTTAAACCCTTTAATTAGGCGATGCTTTACTCTCAAGCACAGAAAACTATTTAGCCCTCATTACTAGGTACGTGTATTACAAATTCAAATTCACGCGTTTGGTATTAATTAGTTGATTATGAGCCATAGTTCGGCAACTGAAGGATCATTAGTGTACTGTAACTTGAATTTAATCAATAATAGTAGGTAGGTATTTATATGTACAGATCCATAATACTTACAAATTTTACTCAATCAAGTAGGTAAGAGTGTGAGCAGCACATTAAACAAAAAAATGTGGTTCCGCCACTGAGGCGGCGGCGTAAACATAATCAGCACGTATCTACTTTAGGTAAAATATTATTGTACGCATTTTTCATATTCACAATGACGACACCTCCGCGTATCCAACTTGGATGAATAACGAAACATTCGCTCGCAATCATAATTGAATGTATGAATTGGTATCAATCATTCGCATGAGCAATAGGGAATGTAAAATGACTCCAGAGAATAGAGATTTGTTACACTTGCATAAATTACACAGATACATTGTTTTATAGGTATTTTAAGTTATGATGATCGTCGAGGTAGTGTCAGTTTTTATAACGTAAGCTTACAAGACAACAAAACGTAAGGGTTCATAATTATGTTGTGCAGGCAAGACTGCGGTTCGTTAAGTGTAAGTCTCCAGTTTACATACCTTTTTAATCATCCGGGAAATCTTCTCCCCATACTCGAAAGGTATGAGTTTGGTTTTAGGGTTACAGTCCATAATTTTGCTGTTATTGAGACTTGCCCGCCTCAATGTTGTACGCAAAATGTCAGGTTTCTTGCGCATCAGACGAAGAATGGCATCGATCAACACTTGAACTGCGTCATACGTGAGAGCCGCCTGCGCCTGTTTCACAATATGTAAGGTTAGGAAATGATTAGGTTTTGCAACGTGTCATTTTATTATAACTTGAGTGAATCATTGCGAGAGATGATTTTTTTTAAATGTTTGCCTTTAACTGCCATGAGTTCTGAGGGGAAATTCTCGTATTCACAGTCTGATCTCAATTTCAATCTGTCAAAAATACCTCTAATTTCCTTACATTTTTGACAAGTTTTTGACATTGATTGTCGCTGAGATGAGATTGCTACTAGATTTAGAACGTTTTTAATCACAGAAATGATTGGCCTTCTGATCGTAACTACTTCATTCTTCTTATTCTTTACTGCAAAACTTTTATTTTTACTAAATTCGCCAAAATAGTAGTCTATTTAAAAAAATCAATATTTGTAAGTGCTGAAGTTGAAAATTGTTCCATTTCTTGGAGGTTCAATATTTCTATCACGTAAAGCGATATCCACCCCTTGACTCGAATGTGTGACTTCCCATCAAATACCAAGACGCATTGATGAATCTCAAGTACCTAATCTGTGTTCCATACAATATAACGACTGAGAACCTTTTGCTTAGTTTCGTTTGATTTTGTAAAAAAAATATTACATCTTCATCTTTCTATAATTATAATACCATCCCGACTTTTAAAAGTCTACCTCCATCTATGTGAAAAAAATAATTCATTTATGTCCTCACATGTTTATTTAATTAAACAATTTTAACATACTCTATTTTATAAATAACCACACTTTTGAGATATATCGTTGTTTACATGATTGTGACTTTGTTAATTTATTGAATTTGTTCAACCCAGGTATGTCATAAATGTGTCATGCTCTGCTGCAGAGCTACCATTTTAGAAACCGATCAATTATATCTTAAAATGATGTACGTCAAACGTACATAATGTGCGTATACCGTTATCACTGTACGTGCATTAGGTAATGATAAAATAGACATTGATTGTGGCTCTGCTGCAGAGCATACTCTAGCAGAGCCACAAAGTACATGTAATCAGGAAAGATAAACGCTACTGTTTTTTGATGGAAACTGTTGTACGAATAGGGTATAATGCGTACGTGTTGAAAAATATCATTATTAGTCAGTGGTTTTATTTTTTTTCTCTTTACTAAAATTTTCATAGAAAGCGCCTGGTTATTTTGTGTCAGCAAAAGTTTTTCTAGTCAACCTTCCTTTCAATTAAATTAAAAACATAATTTAGATAAGGTAAGAATAAGATAGATAATGTTTATTTGCCAAAAGAAAACATGCGATGAAAGAGAATGACAGGATTGAATGGGAGGATGTCAGGATTTCCTAGGAATCGGTGCACAACGAAGCTGAATGAAAAGTGAATGAAATGAAAAGTCACAACACAAAATGCTTCCTTTGAGTCTTATTTTATTTATATTTTGTACTAGCTTCTGCCCGTGACTTCGTCCGCGTGAAATTCGTACTTAGGCTTAAAATTTCGTAAATGTACGTTAATAATCTTTATCATATTTTATTTAGATAGTATTGGGCCTAATATTTAAGTTTATAGATCAAAGGAATAAGATTTTTCAAATAAACTGTAACTGATTTTACATGTTCAAAGGACAATGGATATTCTGTATGGGCCCCGTACCCAAAATAAAATTTACTGCAGCTATGTCCATCTTTTATGCCCTCAGGGAGTAGTTTAATTAATCCTAAGAAAGCATGTCTGAATTCACTTGGAGAAAAAAGATATTTGAGGAAGTAAGATTGATTTTATAAAGGGAAATATTTAACTTATCCTCTAAAAACATACTGACCTGCTGATGATGTACCCTTTTTACAATTAATGAACCTCCAAAAACTTTTTGCGCTTTTAATAATAAACTTTAAAAAAATATTGAGTGTTTTTTTAACTTTCTGGCCTTTTGTCACAGTTGGTGGTAGTAACTAAGCTAAGGTCAATCAATAAAGTCAGCCTATCGCAGTCCAATGCTGGACATGCCTCTCCCTACACAACACCTTATCCTCTCTCCTAATAATTTATAATAATAAAAGCACAAACCAATAAAACTAAACTTACCGAAATGGTCTCCCTCCTCCATACGTCAATGAAGTCACGAACTACTTTACGAGAAAAATCTAGCAGTCGAAATCCAGTAATGTTAATAGCTCCGAATTCTGTAACTTCCTTCTCCCAGCGATCATCCATTACCTGAATTTTTTTGAAAAGATTTGCCAGATAAATGATTGAAAACGGACATGAACAAAACAATTGAGATTTTCCCTTCATTGAGGGATTAAAATTCTGTTTATATTCGTTATGAATATGTCTGTCTCTCATTCAATGTAAAAATGGAAACTCTAAAAATACACTGAAAATAACCACATAAAAACAACACTGTGGACAAATGTAATGGGATTTTCAAATAAGATGAAGTAGATCCTGGTTTAAGCTCACAGTTCTCTCAATAACATTGCCATTCCGCATATTGTTACACATACTTGCAAAGACGGGTTAGTCGGGATCTTGAAATTTCACAATTAGCTTTCTAACAACAAGCTGGGGAATTACTTACCAGTCCGCTTAAGAAATAATGGTAGTTCCTACGGCCGAGTTGCACGTCACGAACGTGCGAAATTAGAGCAGCTTTCGCTAGTTGTGTTGTCGAATCTAGCACAACATATTTGTTGCTCCATCGGTCCAGCTTTTCTATAGCCCGCAGATACTCGACCACGTCGGACGCATTGGCGACTCGCTTCACATTTGAAATGCGGAACGTTGCGTTCCCCGGTTGCAGACTCTGGTACAACTGCTGCAGGCGAAGTAACCCTACAAATTGGTTGAGGCAATTATGGTACAGCATTTTTTGTCAGGGTTCTTGGTGAAGCGGTGGCCTGAAGTTTATTTGAGCTGGTATCTTTTTGCAATTTGCACGGGGTACTGCCCCTAACTAAAGATGTATCATTGTTTAGAAAATACGATGCGGGAAATCTGCTATGTACTTATAACGGGTGTAAAACGACGCTTAATTTTTAGTTTTTAGTTTTCGTTTTCTTTTAATTAAAACTTACATTTTATGAAGATACCAAAAGCCATTATGTAAAGGGCTCAAGGAATGAAAACTTCATAAGAATGTATATCGCAACTACTTAGTACTCACAAACTATACGAGTAATCCGCACGGAACTAGTTGGCCGCGACTTAGGTATGTGAGCGGTGGGACGGAGGGGTGGGGGCGCTTTGTCATTACTCAGTACGTGCGTTGCGAACAACAAGCAACCTCGCCGCCCTCACCCCCGTCCCCGCCCAAGGCGCGGCCAACTAGTTCCGCGCGGACTATAACAGACACATTATTCATACGTCGTCAAATAACTGGGTCACCGAATGTAGAAATTAATATTTTAATAATAAAATGTTATGATTGTAGGTACTAATTACGACATGGATACCTAGTACATAATGGGATCATAAATAAGATTTTGGGTAAAATATTTTACCCAAAATCATTTGAGGACAAGAAGGTTAATAAAATTGTACTATGATAAAAATTATGGTACTACCTTATTTAGGTAGTTTGATTCAGCAAATAACATAAAAATAGTCAAGGTGTCTAAGAGAGTGCTTAAAGAACCACTGACATGAGTTATTATTAAGAGACAAGTTATGAAAAAATGTATTTAAATATTTTAGTTTCAGATTTGTCCATACGAAACTCAACAGTCATCTATTGACTGATTGTACGTTTTTGCGTAGGCGCTGAATTTGCATGAATTTGCCAGCCAAGTTAGTTTAACATCACTTTACCTTTTGTGTGTAAAAATAGACCTACCTATATAAATATTGTAGCCCCTTATTTCTTTTCTTGAATTTCCATGCCAAATTTATTGCCAGGTAATAATTTGCTTTTTTATGATCTTAAATTCAAACTAATCGGAACAGTAATTATTTGTGCTGTAACAGCATTGACAGCACTCATTGCCAATAATGGGCATTGTTCATATTTTTTTAAATGTTGTAATTGAAAAACCATTTCGAGGAATAGCGTTACTGATCATTACGGACTAATTAATTTTGAAAAATATTGATATGTTATTGATATTTTTGATAAAATACGATTGACCTTCTTTGCCCTTCAAATTACGTACGACTGGCTGTAGTTTTGTATCGTTGCCTCAGAAAATAAAAAGTAAGAGGCAAGTATTTTCTACAATCTGTCAAATGTCAAATTATTGTAAATATGTCAAAAATATAAACATTCTTTTTGTTTATAAATCTCATTATTACATTACATACATTATTTCAACACTCGACAATATTTAATATACTGGAAGAGTTATGGAATACAGGAAGTGCTTTGTTCCAACTTGCAGCAATAATAGTAATAACGTCGCCGCATGCGTTATTATTCTATTTCTAAGTCGCCGCGTCGATTGTTCTAGTGACGATAGAGAGTAGTATATTCCTTGGAGGACACTTACACATAAAAAACCATTTGTAAATAAATACGCTAAGCTAGGATTCGATTATTTAAGACGTCTATTCGGCCTATTGACACTTTGACAGATGTGACATTGTTGACGTTGTGTTGACAGATTAAAATTTTTAATAATGTACTAGTAAGGCAACGGCACTTAATCTTTATGCTACTGGATGACGTCACCTACCTTAAAAACTTAAAATAATTAAATAATTTTTATTAAAATAACTATTGAGCCAATCATCAAAATATTCAAATTAGTTTCTCAAAATGCTCTAAATTTACAAAAAATAAAATAAAATATAATGGTTAGAAATTTTGGACAATCCCCATTGGACGTTTCCATCAATAACTTACTGCGACTGTAGTTACTATACTAGTAACTGCGGTAATAGTAGATAATCTAAGATTTTTACTTACTGTTTTCATTTATATTCATATTTATATTTTCATTTATATTCATATTTTCATTTATATTCAGAATTTAATGATTTTTACTTACTATTTTCATTTATATTCATAGATATTTAAATAATAAGGAGGTTTGCTCTTGACCTCAATTTTACTTTGTCGAAAGCAATGGATGAGGCATGAACCTGTAGCTTCATGTACAGAAATTTAAATGTCTAAAAATAACCTAATTAGAATAGCGAGTTGTAAGAAGGTAATACATTACCTCTACATACAAATCGGTCTTCTAATTAGGTCTTGCGCTTTCTTCTAATTTATGTTATAGTCGTTGTACTTGTACCTAAAGCTGATCGAGTACACAAAACAATTTTGATACTTAATGTATTTTTTTTATTTAATTATTTTCATAATCAACAGCTTTTAACAAATACATTTTAGAGGTCTTCTTGTAAGTATAGAGATACCTGTAACAGAAGACCTCCCTCTTCCATGTCTATGAGTACACATACAGAGCCTGTTAATGACAGAATCAATAACATGTATACATACATGTAGGTATTTAAATTACAGTGGCTCTATGTTGTAAGCGCTCAAAGTTTAGTTTCCATTCTATCTGAAATGAAACATAAACAGTGAGCAGCGATAGTGTCGCGTTGTAAGTCAACTATTGGAAACAATATTTTAAGGAAAATTCGTTATTTTAAATATGTAATTTTTTATCACATCTATTCAAAAAGAGCTAGTGTATTCCTCGTAAACAGGGACTAAAATATCGTTTTAATCCCTAGGAACTAAAAGTGATTTGAATTTAGAATGTGGATATTGTTATTAAAAGTTCCAATCACCAAAGAGATCAATCACGAACATTGTATGAACAAGTAAAGGCGGATACAGACATTTCGAGGCATGCTTCGCACCTTTACAGGCTGTATGATAAAGTAAAATGAGCGGTAGCCAAATATAAAAAAAAATTTTGTGATAAAATAAAAAACGCGCGAAAAGCATTCTGCCTTAGTTCGTAATTGTGTACTCAAATTAGGATATTACTTAGTTTTATTAAAAATGAGTATGTCTTCCTTAGGTAAATTGTATGTAAATGAATAAACGTACTAATCTTATTCTTAAGTTGCACTTACTTATTTTTTCATAGAGGGTGATAAAAAGTCGAGTGTCCACCTCGGGCGCAACACTATTTTAAGCTCGAGTGACTTATTTTGAATCCCTTGCTGCGCTCAGGATTCTACTTTAGAATCCCTCGCTACGTTTGGGATTCTCTCTAGCATCCTTTGTTCTGCTCTGGATTCAAAGAAACACGAGAGTGTTTCTTTACAAACAACTATTTTGAAGGCGAGAGCCTTTAAAATAGTTGTTTGCTCCCTTGCCAAACAATCTACTATTTAGATTAAGGTAAATGCTATAGTATGATCACTTCCAACCTCCTCACAAATAATTAACAGGTAAGATACTATTATCCTACCGCTTCACCTTGACCTTGCAGACTTGCACCTTCAAAATCTACGTTAAAGGCAAAATAATGTCAATCAACAAAAACAAAACGAAATAAATGTCAGTATTCGTCATATTTTAATTAAAACGTCAATCGTAAATGATGATGAATGGTGTGATCCATTCATCACTAGTAGGGATTCATTATGCAGCTCCGAAACTGGCGCTTTTGTCATAATTTAGGAGTAATATCCGCGAAAAGATTGAAGCGGTGACGAAGACGCACGGAGAAGAGGGTTGACGTGTGGGTAATGAAGGCGTTATCGTAGGATTTGTTGAGACTGGCGCTCCCTCGGCAGGACTGTCGCCTCATTGCAATTTCATATCGCGTCATAACGCTCCTTTTCTATTTAACACCTTCTAAATTTTACTTGTTAGGGTTACGTAACTCTCGTCATTTTTGCTAAATTAGGCACGTAATATCTGCATTTGAATGTTTGACGCCATCGTTGATGTTAAGGATAAGGCAGTAGGTACTATTCATTTTGTTTGAGGATTCTTATGTTTATTAGATGTGAATGGGTCCTTGCCCTGACTGCATTTTATCCCGAAAGTGTAAAAAAAAAATATATTTCAATTACCCACTTCAAACGCTTTTCCATTCTCGGCCTTATCGGCCTTCTCGCGGGCAGTAAATAAATTAACAATTGATATGTAAGCTTAGATGCTATACCTACATTGTACCTATTAAATACATAATATTGAATCGAAATACATTTTATATATAAGTCAAATGTTTGAAGAAAAATGAGATAGTGCCCCGTGAATAAACAGTCGGGCATAAATATTTTGGAGAATCCCATTGAATTGGATGTCGTTGAATATGTCGAACGGAAATTCAAATCGTTTTTTTATTCCCATCTTGTGTTCCTGATAACAGAGATGTCAAATGTTAATGTTTTAGTGAGGAAGACGAGGTTTGTTTACGTACATAAAAACGTAAATATTATAAAAAGGTATTCTGACATTCATAAATTACTATGTACTAGTAATCATTAAGATAAATAAATTTGCCCTCTTTGTTTACCGAATTTCTTACAAGCTCCCCACGTATCTACCTACTCTTCTTTTTGAGAAAATCCTATTTTCATTCAGAGCTATGTAAAGTCTTTACTTGTTTGGAGTCAGACGGGTGGACTTGGGGCATTCGCGTTCATCGTGAACTGCACTAACTTTCCAAACGTCTTTTTGCAGCATCTGCCGAATTCGAATCCAAAAGTTTTTCTTTCTCTTTAAATGTCTTATTCGGTAACGACTCAAGCTTATCGCAGAAGCCCGAGAAAGATTCAGAAAGATTCAGTAAATTTAATAGGCTATTTATCTAGTGAATAATGAACATATTACTTACATATTACTGAATAGCTGGTTAAGAGATTTAAGCAGAGAGCCTTTTATAGCTCGGCATTGTATTTTTTGCAATGAAAAGTTTTCTAATTTTTTTTACTAATCAGAATATTATAGAATTTAAAGTTGAAACTGAGACGATTAAGAACTTACCTACGGATGATTATTTTTCTTTTTTACGTAGATGCTTATTAAGAAATCTTAAATACAAAATACAATCGAACACTAAAATATATAATATTATGTACAAGTATATAAAGGAAAAAGCTAATTGGGAATATCTACTACTTATTATTTATAGTTCAGAAGTGTTTAATTGAAAATTACTGTATAACATTTTCTATACGATGAAGGAAAATTGGAAAACGTGATAAATTGCGTCGACCCTAATTTTATAAAAACCGTAAGCAAGAAATCCGTTTCTTTTTGTAAAGAAAATTATCTACAACGGAGACTACGGGGGATGTCGGGCCAGACGGAATTCCGGCGTTGTCGCTCGTTGGACGTGATTCCTCTCTAGACATGATTACGTCTTTTCTTATATTGTGCGAGATGAATGGAGCCTCAGTCGCTGGCCAAGAAGTCAATTGCTCACAGATCGTGACTGGGTATGAAACGCTTCCCCGTCAGTCTATAGTTAAAGTCACTTAAAGTCGATAAACTTGCATCGTGGGACAATTGTGCATTATTTGTGAAATATTTTTGTGCAACGATAATTATCAAGAACAACGAAAAATATTGCTATCTGTAGTTAGTTATAGTTTAGTTTCTTATTTCAATGAATTAATTTATTTTGGTATTTGATTAGGTTTCGACGCGACGTAACGATTCTATTACAATTAAGTTCGATTAAACAAGTCGGTACACTTAAAATCTGGTACATCATAAAAAGCAATGGGTATCTTTTTGAGCACACAAACCACGACATGAATTTTTAAAATTATAGCTTGCTACACTTTGAAGGTTCCTCCTTTAAATTGTAGCGAGCTATAATTTGATTTTTTATACTTATTATCAATAAAAGGGTTAAATAACATTTTGAAAATAAAAACATATCCGGATGTACCTACACTGCACAGGGCTTGCCAGAAAACTACTTACCTACGACTTACTAAATGTAAAAGTTACAATGCAATGACGACAAAAGTGACCATGCTTGTTGATTTTATTACTTGCTTCATGAAAAGCTAAATTTACTAATCGTAGTACCTAAATAAGTTACAAAAGGATCACATTATCTTCAAAAGAAGAAATACGGTAAAGTACTAACCATTTTTGCGAAACGGCTACTGGGGTTCAAAGTATCAAAGGAAAAGCTTCTTATCTTGACATTGTACGAAAATCAAGAGTAGGTATCGTATCTACGGAGTCACCTAATTTCAAAAGTCATTGTTTATTTGTGTAAACACATGCGCTTTATTTATTTTTTTGTAGATTTGTAATTAGTCCTGGGAATTTTTATAGATCGAGTTTTATTAATGACCAATTAAACGTCGCTTATATGTACAATTTAACGTTAACAGCTACAGAAAATCTATTCAAAATGTTTTTGGATATTTTTATTCAAAGAAATTTTCTACTATTTTCAACAGTATAAGTTGACTAAGGAAATTCATATCGGATAGTACCGGACATCAATACCAAATTTAATTGTGCGATAACTGACTTGGTCTGTCATCTATAATGCAAGAGTAATAAAATTCATTACGGCTTGAGCAAGAATCCGGATTGTGCGCGGTTAGAAGCGGAAAATCCGTGGGTTTTATACATTAAACTCACTGAATAAATTGGAAGTCGATAGGACCATTCCTATCCAGAATCCACATAGAACCTGCTAGTTATTCTAAAATATCTATGCATAAAATTTTATTCGGCGCGGTGTTATTGCAAATTGATGGCGGTGGACCGTTGAAATATCATTTGCAAATGAACACTAGTTTGTAAGAGAATCAGGTCTTCATTATAGGTACTATTTAGGCTGTTTGCATTTATAAAAACTTTTCCCGGAAGTGGGTAATTACCTACTTAAACTTTGATCAGATATTTTTTTAATATAATTGTACTTACTAAGTTTTTATTTGAATAATATAATTGTACCGGCCAAAGTCTATTTCGGGATAAACAATGTTATCCTTTAGGTACTACAAAAATGAAAACTGAAAGTACTGTGGGGGGTACAGATGGGAGCTTCACAATATAATTGAAAAAGGCTTCGACTTGTTAAAACGTATATTTACGCCTTTACATTATCACGTTATTTCTAGCACTGCCTACTAAAACAATACTACCATATTAAAATATTTGACACTTGCTTGAACGTTCGAATAGAACATACCGGCAATTATAACCAGCCTGTACTGCTAAAGATGGAGCTACACAGATAGCCTCTAGCTACAGTACCTAGGTAACTTAAGATCCGGCTTGCACAGACAAGTTTAATAATAAACACGATAAGTATCCTAGCGACAACGCTCACGAAGGGATGGATTGCTGCTAAACAAATTATAATGAAGTCGTATAGCTATAACTAAACAGAGGCTCAAAAGTTTATTCTGCGTTTGGCCCACAGGCGCTCGTGCAATGTGATTACAAAAGCATTTACTCGGGTGAGTCGAGATGCTAGCTTGTTTTATTCAGAGTCTTCGTAAATCCTTCCTATTCTGTAGCGACAATGCGTTGGGATCAGGTCTCCATTGTTGCTTGTATCGAGTTGACGATTAGGGAGTTTCAATAACAGACCGCGACGTTTAGGTAATCTATCGCTGTCATAAAATCTCTCAAATATACGAGTACCGACGCACCTCCAAAGACTTAATGCGTAGCCGACGATTACATCCGATTTCAAGTGAACTAATAAAGACTTGTATTTTATTTCCAGTAAAAACTAAACTTCTGAAAATATTGTTTTAAGAAAAACATTTGCTAGATTCCATGTAGGCACCAAAGGCACCTAAGTAAAAAACTTTATATTTGAAGTTGGCCAAAAATATTTGTAGCTTTTGACGAAAAATGAAGCCCCTAACAATATAATAGATACCAAACTTAGTTCTTTTGGGTTCAGTACCTCAAAAGGAAAAACGGAACCCTTATAAGATCACTTCGTTGTCCGTTTGTCAAGACCCGTTTTCTCAGGAACGCGTGGAGTCCTCAAGTTGAAATCGATATCAAATACTCAGGGCTGCAATCCCTTGAAGCAGTGAAAAAATCAAACTTCTAAGTCAACGTTAAAAAAAGATTCGGTCGTTAAGCCGCAAAAAACGCATATTTCTACACTCTCAATAGTGGAGCGCCGTAAGGCATAAAAATTGTAAAATCTCGGAATCCAGGGCCTGTCAATGAATTTTCATAAAAACTGTTCTACTGCATTGTTAAAAGCTCAAATAAAAAAGTTAAAGAAAAAAAATTGCCCGATCTTGATTACAACAATTTATAACAACAATTTACTGAAAAATGAGAGGGACAAGGGGAAAAAAATGTTTACAGTAAAGATTTCAATTTTATAGCGAATAAATTATATTTGCATAGTAACTTTAATGTTAATTTATAAATATTTAGCAAAAAATAACGAGTTACGAAAAAAAATAATTAATTATCAACTACATATATAGATACATTTCTAAATTATTGTTCATTATTTTCGTCATCATCGTCATCGATCTCATTGATGTGGATTGTAGGTGAAGGATTAGTACAGCTGTTACCATTGCATTCTAAGCAAGCTACAGTGCAATTTAATCCACTTTTCCTGCACCCGCAAGATGCTCCGCATCCTATTTTGCATGTGCAAAAAATCATTTTTAATAAGGCTTCTGGAGCGGGTAGCTGCGTCATTGTTTGGGGCATCAGTATTCCGCATTCATATTTCCAACCCCATTCTTCTGGTGATATTTCTCTTCCGAGCCATGGTGCAAGGGTTGATTCAATCATAAAGGCTACTACAAACAGGCGCGACACACGATATAATCGCGCGCGACACAAAGGCACAGCTCGTTGCGCGACTTGCGGTGCCTTTGTGTCGCGTGTCGTGTCGCGCCTGTTTGAAGGAGCCTTTTTTTTTTTTCAGGATGGGATATCATCAAATGACTCTTCCCGCTCTGGGTGGAGCGGAAGGGAGTGTCAGACTCTTACTAAAACCCACCCGTGTTCCTTCCTTCGCCCTTTATGTTCCGGGCCAGCGGTAACCCTTTTGGACAATCCCGCTGACCCGTTAGGCTTCGGCCCTGACGGGTCCCTTCGGTTGATGCTGACATCTCTTTGAGGCGCGCGTGGAACACGTACGCGCCGTCCGGCACGGGCCTGGTCCTGATCGGACGTTGAGCTACCCATTACTCTCCGCCCGCAGGCCTGCGCCTACGGTGGCCGGGAGTCGTCGTGCGGCTCCCGACGCCCGGAGCGTCTCCCGCGGCGGCTGGGACGGGAGGCTCTCTCAGCCGTCCCGCCGCCTCCTTCGCTAGCATGACTGCTTCGCAGAAGGAGGCGACTGCCCCCCACTCCCTCTCGCCCCGGACCATGGCTTGAACCAGGCCCGGACGCGAGAGGTCGCCGCCGCTGTCGATCGCCTCAACGAGGACACGGCGGTGCTCCGCCCAAGCGGGGCAGACCTCCACCGTATACTCCACCGTGTCCTCTGGGCGATCCTGGCAATGGTGATACCCGGGCGTTTCCTCCCGCCTGATTATGTGCAGGAACCTCCCGAAACTTCCGTGTCCGGTGAAAACCTGCGTCAGGCGGTAGGTGAGGGCGCCGTGACGCCTCTCTAGCCACTCCTCAAAGAGGGGTCTTACCGCCGCTATCGTGGCGTGCCCTGTTTGAAAGAGCCTTTATTGCGTTAGTTGTTAAACTCCCCCCACCCCTCACCTTTGTACCTGCAGTCCCTTGAGGCCCAAGGACAAGTTTGTAATAGTTCTCCTTTTCAAAATATAACTTTAAAGTTAAACTAATAAAAATAGAGGAAAACTCCGAAAAATTATTAATTATTTATTTTAATAATTAAAAAATTGAGATCGGGCAAATTTTTTTTTTTAACATTTTTCTATATACTGTTAATAACACATTTCAAAAATTTATATGAAGATTCATTGACAGGCCCTGGATTCCGAGGTATAAATCTTACGGCGCTCCACTACAAGGGAATCAAAATGTATACTTCCCGTTGACCTAGAATCATGAAATTTGGCAAGAAGCAATTTCATGTAGCACAAGTAAAGGAAAAAATCCGAAAACCGTAAATTTGTAGTTACATACCTACTACGAAACCCTCGGTGCGCGAGTCCGAATCGCACTTGACATATTTTTTTACGTTGAACAGCCTTTTTCTGCGCAATAAGAATAAGTCTGAAGCAGCCGACTCAACTGGGGAAGAGAGCACACGATAAATAGGCAAAGAAGCATTGAACCAGTAGGGAGCAGGCATTATTGCCTTCTACGGGGGCATTGTTGCGGGTCGACACAGAACTGCTTTGCATTCGTGTACCGCATATGACTGAATGTGATTTTGCCTAATAATAATACATGAGAACAAAGAGAACAATTAATGCCATGCTACGTACATAAACCGTAGTGCATAATATATCATCATGCTTTTGTGCCGAGCTTGAATTTTAATGTGAAAATAAGTGCAAACGATTGATATTCAGTGTGGGACTGTAATCGACACCAGTAATGATGACAGTTGACGATCATACTGCAAATTCGGCTGGCATGGTGATTGGTGACTGAACAGTTTTTTTTCGGGTAAAAGACTAAACTTTTGCCCGTATGGTTTTTTACGGTATGACCTTAAATCATAATATTCGGACCTTATTACTATGACCTGTAAAAGTTTGTCCAGGTATTTTATTTTGACCTTGTACGTAGGTATAACAATGTACTGCTTACCTGACAACGATCAGATGTAACTATATACTATACAGGTACGCTCACTAGAATAAGGAGGCAATTTATTTATATTATGCGTAACTTCGTAACTTTCGTAAAATATTCGACGTTTATTCCAAATATTTTACACGGGGACCCCTCTGTTGACGTCCTTCATGTGCCGGCTTGGCTCAATGACGC
Source organism: Luperina nickerlii (assembly GCA_963855955.1). Lineage (NCBI taxonomy): Eukaryota > Metazoa > Arthropoda > Insecta > Lepidoptera > Noctuidae > Luperina > Luperina nickerlii. The sequence goes on from OY979662.1 coordinate 11,279,492, forward strand.
TTCAGAAAAACTGAAAAAGTTTTATAAACTAAACTACCTCTCGGGCGGGAGTAGGTATTTGAGATTATAACTTTTCATAGACAAGCTCCGCAAGCTCGTTCCGGGGAGAATTCTCGGTTTCGGTCGTATTTCCTCCTTCTCGCTACCTTATTTTTTATGTTGCGTACCCAATAAATCACAGGGAATATGTATAGCTACGACATCTCAGATGACATTTTATTTCATTCTATATCGCGATTAGCATTTTTCTTTGGGTTTTATGAGCTTGAAGTTTCTGAAATTTGATTTCACACACTTCATTTACAAAGATATAGAGTAATCGTCATAATTTATCCCATCTAGATTATCTTTGAATACTATAAAACAAAATAACGTTTTACATGCCTGCGTGTCTCTGTCTTAGAATAAATCAATGAAAAGTTAAAATTAATTTAAATACAATGTTATTGGCTTTTTATAGTCAGTCCCGTTCCTGTATGTCACATAGTAGGTACTATCAGTTACCATACAGTGTTTACAGGCTCTTTTGGTTTAATATTCCATGTTAGTAAAAAAAAAAAAAACAAAAAAAATAAGATACTTGATTGTTTAAGTGGCGTCCGTTCGATCAACATTTTTGATTATTATTTCACTAAATATTTTATTAAAGCTCGTGGTAAAAAAACTCGTAAGTGCTAGTTACTAGTAATAATGTATCAAGTTCTATTTGATATCTTTTCCATCTAGATTATCTTTGAATACTATAAAACAAAATAACGTTTTACATGCCTGCGTAGAATAAATCAATGAAAAGTTAAAATTAATTTAAATACAATGTTTATGGCTTTTTATAGTCAGCCCATGATCCCGTTCCTGTATGTCACACAGTACTATCAGTTACCATACAGTGTTTACAGGCTCTTTTGGTTTAATATTCCTTGTTAGTAAAAAAAAAAAACAAGAAAAAAATAAGATACTTGATTGTTTGAGTGGCGTCCGTTCGATCAACATTTTTGATTATTATTTCACTAAATATTTTATTAAAGCTCGTGGTTGAAAACTCGTAAGTGTTAGTTACTAGTAATAATGTATCAAGTTCTATTTGATATCTTTTTACAGAAAGTATATAACAATCTTGAGTATATACTCGTAACAATCGTGGGTTCAGGGAGATTTAGACTCGAAATGTAAAACTTTAGCTGTAAGTAGATGGTATTCAAATTAGTGTCGTACACGGATCGACTTTGACGTAACAGACGTTCTGAAGAGGGTGTTATTTGGATATCGGACCAATCTGTCTCCCGTTTTCATTCCAGTTTATTTCCGTTTTTTTAGATATCATTGTATGCGGCTTCTTATGAACTTAATCCTTTTTTATTATAGTCGTTTTAATGCTATACTTTCTTTTATGTAGTAAAAAAAATCTGGTTTTTATATCGTACCTCTTTAGCATCTGCACAGCATCCGGCACCCGCGACTCCCGACCCCTGCCACGACATCCGCACTTGCTTTTAATGTCTTTCTCATTTTTATTTTCTCTTAGCATGGCTCGTTTTAAGGTGAACTTTCGTTATTACGACTTTCATTTGCTTTTTTATCAGTTATGTTATGCCGTGGAAAAAATATATAGGTTAGGTACCAATTAATAATGCTTATCTATATAAAAGCTATAACAGAAACAATTGTCCTACTGGTTTATTTTAGTCTAATGTGAAGTATGTTTATATATTTATATCTTCTATTGGATACAACAAAAATTACCCAAACAGTTTCCTTAGTGAACGTGCGTATTCATAGCTATCAGTATACGTACCTACTCAACCACATTTTATATGTAAATGGGCTTTTCCGTTTGCAAAGTGCTCCTTTTTCTGAGGTGATCCTGCGACTGTGACATAAAATGAATTTTACGTCGCATCGGATCCGTGACTACGCGTCTCAAAAAATCGTATTTATATCCATGTTTATATGACTCTATTGACATATTGTTGATATTCTTTTTTATTTACATTTTCATTCATATTTGGCTATGATGACTTTTGACTATCACTGTTTTAGGCGTATTTTAATAATAGGTATTATGACTATTGAACAACCATTAAATAAATAAGCTTTTCTTTTTACAACTTATTGATTTGACAGACTAATATTTTGACCATGTGAATCAAGATTGATAGATAGGTACTACGTGTTTGTTAAAACAAAACTGAGTTTCTGTGAATTATAATTCACAGAAACGCAGTTTTGTTTGCCTTTGTCTATTAAACTTAATTCCAGCCCTAGAAATAAAATGTAATAGAACTATCATATTTTCAGTGCGCGTTTTAATTTACTAAGTGGTGCTAGAACTGCTTTATTGAAATTACAGCATACTGCTTGGTCTAATCGTCTAGCTTGTGGTGCATAAAATTAAACTGGCTTGTTATAAGCTACAGATATAATGTTATTTGAAATAATGGTCATGCGAAGTAACGCGGGGCATAACTTTATTACCTCGGTAATCGCGAGCAGATGAGTCTTTTACATCTTTGACGCTACTTTTTTCTCATAGAACCCAAAGAGTTAGGGATTCCAGTAACAAACCTATTTGCGAACTCAAAAGTCACAATCGAACACTTTGTGGGAAAATGTATCTAATTATGTGTGTAATCACAACACAATTTTATAATATAATCATTTGTTGTAGCCAGGCATGATTTTATGTTTTGTACACTTTGTTATACAGGCTGGGCCAGAAAGACGTACGATTTTAAAAACACTATTGCATTGAAACGGTATGAGGAAGCAGTGTGCAGGAGGTGGGGATAAGTAGGTCGTTTCTCACTTTTTGGAAATTTAGTCGCTATGGAGAGCGCTTCACGGGTGCGCAGCGTGAATTCTGTGTAAAAAATTATTACAAAAATGGCGATTCGTGCACTGTTGTTCGTCGTTTATTTCGTATGGACACGTCAATAAACAAAATTGCCTTTACTGGGCCGCAGAAAATCCACGTTCAAAACACATTCAGCCTCTGCATTCGTCGAAAGTAACAGTTACGGCGCCCATTTCTGCACACGGGATCACCGGTCCCCATTTCTTTCAGGATCAGCGAGGGCAATCTGTGTAAATTCCGATCGATATAATATATATTACGACAATTTTTTTTCCCGCAACTGCAAGCATTTGAAGCCTACAATCGTGTGACATGGTTTCAACAAGACGACGCGACGTGCCACACATCTAATGACTCACTGGCAGTCATTAACGAGATGTTTGCAGGGAAACTCATATCGCGCCGAGGTGATATTCCATGGCCGCCCAGAAATGCAAATCTAACACCACCGGACTTTTTCCTGTGGGGATACATGAAGAGTCGAGTTTATAGCAATAATCTTACCATAATTGCCCAGTTGAAGACCAATATCCGAGAAGACCTGGCCGCTATTCCACGCGCAATGTGCCAGCAAGTTTTACCAATTTGAGGTCCAGATTCGAGTAGTAGTACATGCCTGGTTTACTTTACGTAATGAAAAACAGATAGCGTATGTCTAAATTAGTTATACGTGTCATGAATACAAAATTAACTCATTATTGTAAATATTGCAGTCATTATTCGAAGAAGAGAGTTGAAAATATTTCACCCCTCGCCCTGAATTAACATTCCAGACGCGGCTACTTTAAAAATTTGCCTTTTTTCGCTCAGAAATAAAGGCGTAACATTTACCCGACTTAATACTTTACACAGTTGAGAATATTAATACGGATGTATTTAATCAAATGTATTAAATAACACGAGAACCCATGATGATCGATAGTTAACCATTATATATGTTGATCCGACTCCGTATAATAAAACTATGACTATTGTCCATTTAATGTTTATGCTCTACTTTTAAGTTAAAAATGATGTGGCTGTGCAAAATATTAATTACCTACATGAGATCCTAAAGGATGCCACACGGTCAGTTATAACCATAGACGCTAGTATCTACAAAATCTATAGTTCCAACCATCTGATTCGCCTCATTCAACCCTTTGACCGGCACAGTGATGTATAGATGACAAACCAAAATGTGCCCAGCACGCCACGGTTCGACTACATGACAGACTTTGACGCCGAGGGCACGTTTTTGATTTTTTGACGTGTGTCGGTCAAAAGGTTAACAAACGCTAAAGCACTGTTAGCTGTTTATCCGATCCAGATCGAACGCTTAAGACATCCGGAACCACTAAGTACTATTATAGAAACAAATCGTCAAAACTACACAGTCAGGTATACAAAACCGGAGAGATATAACTCATTCATCAGACGAATCTGGTCCGTTAGGTGTGTACAGATGCGTGTGCTCATAGGTACTCGAAAGGATTGGACTGTTTAGTCCCAACGATTTACTTCTAGTAGTAGTAAATACGGCCGTCGTCGTAAGTGACCAATTTCATTGAAGCAGTAGCATACACGTGGGATTCATTTGTCCAGATCGGATAGTGATTTTGAAGGTAAGACTGACCGTGTATAAATAACCATTATATAACTAATGATCAACAATGAAGTCGTACACTCTTATTGTTCAATATTATGACTATTGTTCAACCTATAGATAAAGAAGCTTTTTTTTCTGTTTAGCCTATACTCGTACTGTCTCTCTTCTGGCCATAGGCCTTCCCCAAGTCCTTCCAGCCACTCTTTTCCCGCGCCGCCTCGAACCAGCCCTCGCCATTTTCTTTTTACAGTTACAATATTAAGAACAATATATTATTATGAGAATAAGAACATACCATCATGAGAATCGTAGATGTAGATAACGTTCTTCCATCCATAATGCGTGATAGTAGCCATGACAGCGCGATGGTAGTCAGGGCGCATACTCACAGCGTAATCAGTGAGGCCTGAAGATGGTGGGATCACCTGTGAATACAACAAATGGTTTTAAAGACTTCACACACGTCGCCTATTTATGTATGTTTATAATGACTACATTATAAACAAACATAAATAGGCGACGTGTTGACATATTTAGTGGTGAAATATCGCGTATAGTATTTACTTTAGTCTTCATGATGCAATATTCAGGTCTTATACTCGATATTTCTTTTAACAGGCATACACAAAAACACGATAAAAATACGCACATAATAAATATATCCATCGCTGTCACCCATTTATCACGATAAGTCATGCATACTACACTAAGTAGGACGATGTGCCAGAGTAGCTTACGTGTACCTAAGGGTCCCGTCCCTCATAAGACAAATGAAAAACCTTAAGTTAACACATTCGGCAGTCTGTCTTTCTATCACATCCGATTATTTTTTTGTAAATCTCTGTATACCATCATCATTGTAGAATATAATTATAATATACGGTTAACGTGTGTCGGGCATGCCAACGTCCGGGTGAGTCCATAAGACATCTCTGGTTGCTCTCGTCTGGCTACCGGCGAGTACTTGCACGGGCATAACCAACTAGCCAGGATTTTTCACCAGCAACTTGCTTTGAAATATAAACTTGTGGATTGTGAGGTACCGTATTAAAACTATGTGCCTGACCCAGTTCTTAAAAATGACCATGTCACGTTGTATTGGGGTCGATCTATCATTACTGACAGAACTATTGCCGCCAATAAGCCTGATATAGTGGTGATAGATCGATTAGCGCGCCGCACAATGATTGTCGATGTTACTATTCCACATGACGGGAACCTCTTGAAAGCTGAGAAAGAGAAACAAATTAAATATCTCGGCTTAGCAGACGAGGGGTGAACATGACATGTGGAACGTGAGCTCAGCTGTAATGGTGCTGATTCTTGTATCAGCCAGTGGCCTGATGGCCGAAAGCCTCGATCAGCATCTATCGAGGCTCTAGTTAGGCGGTTGGATCAAGGGCCTGATTCAAAAGGCAGTACTCTTCGATACGGCTCGATTTGTGAGGAGGTTCCTGTATCTGGAGCCCTAACCACCGGTAGCTTGGATCCTGTTCCTGACATTACTATTTTATAACATTTTTGAACGTTTTTTATACTTCTTTGTTATATTTTAAGAAATATTTAAAAATGTAATTAGCTAAGTAAATAGATAAATAAACTAAATAATATAATTTATAATATTATAAACGCGAAATTTTGTGAGGATGGATGGATGTTTGTTACTCTTTCAATCAAAAACTACTGAACGGATTTTGATGAAACTTTACAATAGTAAAGCAGCTAGCTTTACTATTGAAAAGTTCATCAGAATAACACATAGGCTACTTTTTATCCCGATATTCCCCCGGAATCGACACTTATGCGGGTGACATCGCCGGGCGCCGTTAGTCTACATATAAAGTCAAATAATGGAACACGCATTATTCAAACATCCACCCTTATCGGGGCAAAATGAAGGGATACAGTTTTTATCTTTTCCGTTCCGTTTCGTGCTAGAACTTGCCTAACTATGTTGACTCAAGTTACAACACACGACAGTGTATTATCCACAAGCGAACGACATTGTGAAACGATGCGGTTTTCATTTAACATTGAATGCTGCGATCATGGCCCACAATGTCACTCGATGGACAGACATTTGCTTAACGGCTCTATTAGGGATTAGAACAGCTCTTAAAGCTGACCTGGAATGCTCTGCTGTAGAAGTGGCATCTGTATGGTGAGACCCCAAGGATACCGGGCAAGTTTTTTTAATTCGCGTGTAGTCTCAGTCCAATTCGACCCGTAGATATCGTTCCGCGACTCAGAAATTGCATAAGATTTGATTGCGTTAGTAACCAGTACCCGTTATGCGTTACACACATGCAAGTAAATTTTTGTCCAGAAAGACATTAAGAAGTTTCATTATTTTTTTCATTATAAATGAAGTAGGTACCTAGATGAAAAAAAAAACTTCTAGTCAATTAAAATCACTGTCAGTGACTAAAATATCTTCTATACTTATATGGCATAACCACATTGTTTTTGGCTAAAAGCACATAATTGTAATAAAAAACTTAGGGATGATTACTTGATCAAAATGCAATATCATTTGGTTGCAGATTTGAAAAAATGTATTGGTGAGCAACGTTAAATTTTTATAACTAACTTATGTACCTTTATGTAATATTCGGAGTTTGATATAATATAAGTACTGAAGGTAAGATCTTGATAATGTGACGTACGGATGTGTTTCGGTTTCAGGTATTATTACGTGTTCGTTGTGGATGAAAAAATTGAAATGAAATAGCTGAGTACCTGGGTGGCATATTGCGATGAAATGTGTAAAATAATATACAAGTGGTGTGCTTCCTGTTTGTAATACATACGTCTTGACTATAGCATTATCGCAGTTTGAGTGATTACCTAATATCAGCACGTAGTTTAACTAGGTTTTAATCATTATAAACTTCTGCCTTTTTGCCTCTGTTTTATAGCCCGAACTGTGTATCTGAGCAGCTTCGTGAGCTAGCTAGTTTGTCGGAGTTTAAAAAAAAATAATGGAATATTTTTAGCTTTAGTAAGGGCTCTAAACAGATGATTCCAACACTCTGATGTTTCTGAACCTTCCAATTTTTGTATGAACAGCTATATAATATTTGTTTATGCACACTTGAATCACCAACCGATTATAGTCTGGCTTATATAAAACCTTGAGATTTGAGAGAGTTATTAAATTCTTCAACAAGTGCTGTTGACTCAAACTGGAAATGTTGCCAGAAAAGTTCTTGTAGCATATATTATTAGCAGGTTCTGTTTGTTTCCTGTTTTTTCGCATACGATCCAGTATTTATCTTTCACACCAAGATGTAATATTTTACCAGTGTATGGTAAATTATAATAACTGATAGTGCATAGGGTAACAGCTGCCGTAGCTTGTAACGTGTCCATCTTCTCGGCGTTCGCAAGCGTACTGAACAAACGAGAGTGTACAGGGTCGCACTCGTCACTCGATTACTTGCACGATTGCTCTCGGCGAAACATGGCGAGAGCACTCGCGGAATACAAGCGCCATTACACTTTTTGGGCTTCAGACGACTCGTAACGACTGTAAAAGATTCACGAATGACAACGGCCTAATGTGCTTTCCGAGGCACGGAGGGGTGCCGGTTTGATTAGATGGTCATTCATCCACAACAACAGCGTCAAGCGCAGCTTTACCTGATCGGTCGAGAGTTATTACTTAGTCACGAGCCCCCCAGAGGTCAAAATCTCTTTTAAAGTCAAGGATATAATCTTGGTCAGGTCATGCGACGACCATGCATATTACTGTCTGAGATGGTCTTTTGAGAAAAGAGCCACACAGATTTAAGTGGACCTGTCTTGTCCATATGCGCCAGTTACTGCTCCTGCACCTGATGATGCAGGAGCAGAATGTTATCATTGTTACGGAACGATATTTTGGTCTACACTCCCAATTTTTTTTACATGTTATGCCTTCTCAATGCCAGCCTTACGAATTTCTTTGACAGCCGTGTGAAGGCTCCTTCAAACAGGCGCGACACGACACGCGACACAAAGGCACCGAAAGTCGCGCAACGAGCGGTGCCTCTGTGTCGCGCGCGATTATTTCGCGTGTCGCGCCTGTTTGTAGGAGCCTTTATGAGACCATTCGTACACTGTTTTGTTCGTTTGAGCTGTCGCTGGCAACCAGCGCCCTGTCTTGCATAGGGTTGTAGCATTATGCTGAGCGATGGCCGTTTTGCGTGGATGTGTCGCATATTCCTCCCCAACTTTTTTTGTGTTGTTTCTTTGCGTCATTTTTACGGCAAATAAACGTATTTTTTTATAAGCTTTTGGTCATGCAGGTATATACCATAAAAAGGTTAAACGCAGCAGGTAATTCTGCTAATTTATTAAGGAAACACTGGTTATTCTTGAAAATACATTGTGATTTACATCAAGCAGGACCTAAGTAGGTAAACTCAGAAATCCTGAGTTTAATACTGTGAATTTATGAGTTCACTTTTCAAATGTTCATAATATTATTGATGATGATTGTGACATACCTACCTTCAGTGTTATTCTTGATATCAATCGAAAAAGTTCGATATCTTTCTGAATTTTTAGGGACCGATTTTTCAATATTAAAATAATATTTATCTGAGGAAAATATGTCAAACTGTTTATTTATTCTTCAGATAAAAGTTATCAGACTATTGAAAAACAGCCGTATGACAAGATGTAACGGGTTCCTTACGTGCCACAACCTTTTCCCGTAACTCTCGTTCAGGACTTACTAGGATACATTTATACTTCTGCGTATTTATTTAATTTACTTGTTTTTGTTAATGTGTGTTTTATTTGTTTGCCATTCATGATATTAAGTACCTATATCAAAATGACGAATGAAGAACAATAATTTTATTTTTGCTTGTCATTTTGCTTTACTTATACGTTTTAATTTACAAAAACATGATTCATAAACACAGCCAAAAAGGTGTATGTTTCATTATGTAAAAGGTTTCAACGTTATTGATGTGGGTATCGTGAATCTCGCAGAGTGAAATCATCCACAAAAATCATTATTGTTTACAATTTTCATCCGGTTCTGTGGTTTTGTGTTTCCCGCATACTGTCTACTACGTACGAGTTACGACAGAAGGTCAACAGATAGATGTAAACTTCATGAAGTCGGATAAAAGATTTCACTAGAAATATCTAGAAATTAATATGCAAATATTTATTTATATTTAAGACTTCACACTTACATATAAGAAGATAGAGGGCAACTAGAATCAATTATTTTTATTCATGTAAATTTTGACGTTCTAAAGTGCCTTTTACTTATGTGCCTTTAGTGAGAATTCAATTGCGGGAAAGGACAATTAGGCGAAAGATACGGCGACCGCTGTATATCTATATAACATAAATGCATTGACATAAACTAGAAAAAATCGTCTTATGTGTAACCTAATCAGGGTGATATAATTTACTCCAGAGTAAGTAATGATAGATTTTACTCTAAAATTAATCATCTAACTTTTGTGACAAGTTATTAAAGGAAAATATCGGCTGAATATTTTCAATACATTCTTTGGTGCCTCGTTCAGAGGTCATAAACAGAACTCAAATTTGTGATGGACGCAAACCTCTTTTCAACACCTAATTAATAAAATATGGGTCGCGAGTTATTTGAACTTTAAAAATCATCGTCGTATTTACTCATAAATAACTTTAGTCAAAAAATAGTTACTACCTGCACCAATGATTGGATGACCTATTTTGGCAGACTTTCGCCTTAATTGCTGGACTAAAAAGTTGGAGCTTTTCTGAATGTCGCCAGTTTTTGTCTGCTCCTGATATTATTCAAATTTAAATAATAATAGTCTTCAATATCTAGGCAGAAATTAATTTCCTAGACATTGTCTCGCCTGCTTTAATACATAATATGCGGATAGATGTTGTTTTGGACATGTTTACCATGGATGAATAATACGCGTGGTTCATCAGATCTTCATTTACTGTGACAAACGCCAATAAAAGTATAAGCTCTGATTCGGAGAACTCCATATTTGAAAAGGGCACTGATTTAAAGCGGTAGTTGTTTATTGTAGTTTTGGTAAATTAAAAATTTCAAAATGCGTGTTTATAAAACAAGTTCCGCGGTAAAAACTGAGCAGTAAACTTAATAATAATGAATAATAAAAAAGATTTTAATAAATAATTAAGCAGTAAAATGGCTGAGCGGGCAGTTGCGTGTGGGCAGTTAAATTGATATTAGTCGGTAAGATATCTAACTTGGATTTAGCTTCTAATCTAGCCTAACCCAGTTGGTCCGTCCAATTCGGCTCGCGCGTGGTTGGTCACAGTTCCAACCTAACCTATGAACTGCCGAACTATTTATCTAACCGCCCATTCCAGCATTTTTACTGCCTATTAATTTATTACACTTGTTGAGTATTTTTTGTACTGACATTGCAGGATGAAATAACCAACTATTAAAAAAATTGTTACTGTTCTTATTTTACTGTCACACTAATTTAACAATCGCAGAAAAATTTAATTACTGTCCGTTATTTTTTTCAACTGATCATAATAACCTCCATAATGTTTAAAAATAGTTGTACAAATACCTTTAGTAAAGTGATTCGCTATGTAATGCCTTAAGAGGGAACAGGGTATGCGATCCTCCATACAAATGTATTCCCCTTTTTTCTTTCTGAATAATGCCTCTAGACCATTTTTTTTTTCATGAAATCAAGGTCTGCTGTAAACATGTCCTTGTCATTTTCTTTTTTTCAACAACTAATTAGTAATGAAAATATGTCTAAAAATTACTAAAAATGCCCTATTTTTACCGCCGTGATTAGAGGACTACCAGACAAATAAGAAAAGTTTTTAACATAAAAAAAATGATAGGAACCTAAACATACGCTTTCTTAAAATGTTAATGTAAAAAATAATTAAATCGGCTCAGTTTTTGAGGAGAAAAAAGGGGAATACGAAACGTCGATCTCGTCAATATTTTTGTGATAATTTCGGTCTGAACTGCAGCTGTCCCTATCACAAACTAACCTAACTAACACAAGGAACCTAAACATACGCTTTCTTAAAATGTTAATGTAAAAAATAATTAAATCGGCTCAGTTTTTGAGGAGAAAAAAGGGGAATACGAAACGTCGATCTCGTCAATATTTTTGTGATAATTTCGGTCTGAACTGCAGCTGTCCCTATCACAAACTACGGGGGCAGACTTGAGGTATAGCGACGGCAATAGTTTCTTCAAATGCCTACTATTCAAATTCCTCGCAGGCCCGTCCCCTCTTAAAACCTACCTGCAATCTTCAAGCAATTTTTTGTGTATTTTCAAGTTTTCTTTATACACAGAGGAAACAGATTAAACTGTGACGGCATAATGTGCAAAATAAACATAATACCACTTGGAGCAAAGTTAGTAAACGTCGCAAGTTTTTGTAAGTTGTCAGCGCATAAATTATTTACATGAAGCTACTTAAGAGACGCAACACATGGAATATAATTTTAAAGTGTCGTTTAACAATCTAATGGTTTCAGACTAAACCCTTAAAAAACTAAACTGCCGTGTTTCTCAAGTATGCGGCACTGGAAGTTTGAGTGCGGGTAGTCCTTGAATCATTTAGTTGCTCAAGTGCCTAGACTCAGTCGCTTAAGTCTAGATCGTGTGAGGTAATCTGCACAAGTTTTTAGTTCTGAAATGCTGTTACAAACATTTATAAAGTTAAATGCTAAGTATTTTCGTAATAGCTTAATGCATGCAGCTAATTTATTTAGAACATTTAAATTGGAAATAAAAGAAAAAGGGTTCCCGGGACACTTAGGATTAGAAGACGGCATAAGTAAATGGACAATCTTTCAGATAATTAGTGTAGGTTATTTCATTTTCTTTTGTGTTTTGTTGTATAATTACGAAGAGAAGAATACACCTGCCTTACCGACCATTCTTCACATTAAATAGGGAATTTGTGAACATAGCAGGGAACAACAATATTTCGGTTTCCTTTACAAACCCATGTGCATAACTATGATAACGAAGGTCGATATCTACATTCCTGAATCCCAAAACATGATGGAATATACAACGTGCTCCTATCTGTTGGGCATTCCTTAGCATTTTGACTAATATGCGAATTATTAACACATTATCTGTCTAATGGTGAGCAGTGGTGGCCCAGAGGTAACGCCCCGTCTTACAAGGTAGGTCGTGGGTTCGAATACAAGCAGGCGCTTTACTTTGTGTAAATAATTTCATCACCAATGCTCACAAACGGGTGAAGGAAAACATCGTGAGGAAACCGGCATGTCTTAGAACCAACAATTCGAAGACATGTGGCATCTACCAACCCGCACTGGGCTCGCGTGGTGGATTACAGTCCACTCCCTCTTAAAGAGAGGAGGCCTAAGTTCCAGCAGTGCATGCAGTGGGAATATTATATAGGCTGATTATTCTATTAATCTAATATTTCCCGATTTTCTATTTTCGTTTCGGCATTTTGGCGTTGGAGCAATCGGTATTGATAATAATGCACTCTGTGTCTAATTCAATCGCTTTAGAGACAAGGGTGTTGCAAGCTGACATTCATCAAGGCACGTAAAACGTCCATCATGTTTCTTGTAATTGTTAATTCAGTATAGCAGTTTATTATTATTGGATATAATTTATTCCATTTTTTCTCTCGGTCTGTACCCGTCAGAGGTATTCCCGGTTTTTAATAAATATCTTACGGGTGTGATAACCGACTTTCTAAATAGACCTATGGGTTAGGTACCCTAACAGCATTTTCGCTTTACATCAACACATCTTGGTTGCTCATTTTCGCGTTGAAGTACGTCATGACTACGGTCACGTGAATGAGAAACCACTTCACAGTATTCCAAGGTTGAATCGTGTCCCGATATGACCTTCAACGAATATATTAGTTATTCTGAGTGTAAAAAGCACAAGCTCTGAACGATATACTCGATCTTCACAACGTTGTTCACGAGGGATTTGTAGACGATAAACAGAATGCCGCCCAGAGCTTGTTGATCCCGAAATTAGAGCTAAGAGCCAATTCCCTTGAGGGTTCTCCTCCTCTGTTCGGACTTCAGATAGCCCTATGACATCCGATCATAAGTGGCTCAATTATTCGTCGCGTCCAGCAATTTTCTCGTCGGTAGTGAACACAAGTGCCTGGTCCAGTTGCGGTAGCCATCCGACACCGAAACTCAGGTTTTTTGAACACCTTTTACGACAACCACGGAAATAAACATAATATTTATGTGGTATTTTTGCTGTCACCACACGGAATAACTTCACACACAATAAAAGCTATTCCTGTGTTTTTGCTTGGATAGTAATTATTATTATTCTTTAAATACACATTCCATTCCAGGCGCATTAGAGCTGTGCAAAAAATATAAGAGGTTTACCCTAGGCGCTTTATTTAGTAAGGGCATCACAGATATTATTTATTTAGTGTATAAAATTACACAATAAATAATAATATTACGAGTAGCATGGGTGGCATTAAACCCAGAGGCTTCCATTGGACAGAGAAGGGTCGGAACGATATAATGACTTTCTAAGCACTCAGTTTGTAAAGTGTCAATTTTCTTGATGAAAGCTTTAGCTTCGGAAATTGCCGGCATCGTTTTTGTTAAAAACAGGTGCTTTTGTACAATCATTCGTATTCTTTTACAAAATGTGAATGAACGAAACATTGTTTTCATTATGGCATTAATTTTATTTGAGAGTTGATTGCGTGCTAAACGTCGTTGATCCAAATAATACATTATGTTTAGTTTTAACTTGATAATATTATAAGCAGTGTCGAAGACTCCGCCCGCGTGGAAGTCGCAAACTAACACCGGAGTCGTAAGTTAAAGAAAAACTAAATATTGTATTAAATTGGGAAATTCAGAGCCCCAATGTTGACAAGAAACATCAATAATTCTTACATTCTAGAATACTTAGTGACCTCTTAAAACGAGCACAGATATTGAATGCAACGCTTCAACCATATGGTTTCAACTGTTGGCTTAGATCGTGCACACAGAGGTCTTGTGCAGCGGTAGTTAAATTTTGTTACACTGAGGAGAAGTGAATTGAAGCATTTGATGAACTCGTCACCCTCCGCCATAGATATCTCCGCTGTTACTGTAAATAGCATCAGACAGTGATTTCTACAAACATAGATGAGATTCGTCGAGCTTCTAGTTTATGTTACGACTAGCTGTGCCCCGCGGTTTCACCCGCGTTAATTTGAGGAAATACCTACTACAATATATTCCACCCCCTAATGACCGGCCCCCTTGTGGGGTTATTTTAAAACTGTTATCTCGATATTCATTGAAATCAAATGATGTCAAGGGCAATTATGTTCAAAATTAAATACTTGTGATGAATAACGTATTTATTTGGGTAATGATTAATATCATGTTTATAGAAACACCTTCGCAATTTATTAATCATTATTCTAGACTAAAGATTAAAATAAAAGAGGTGAGTCAACCTTAAAAGATAGACATATGCATGATTTTTGCGTAACTTTAACCGTTTACGCAGGGTACGCAACGGAAGCTCTCAAAAGGAATAATTTTTCCCGTTTTTGCAACATTTTTCATTGATGTTCCGCTTCTATTGGCCGATGTGGAATGTTATATCCTAACTTACGGACATAGGGTACCTTTCAACCCGAAAAAAAGTGCTGTTCCCGAGGAAAACAACAATAACGTTATTAAGATAATAGATGGCGCCACGTGTCTTTCGAATCAAAAACAGGACAACGTCTGTCGGGTCAGCTAGTACCCTATATAACCTTCCTCGATAAATGGACTATCCAACACAAAAATAATTTTCCAATTCGAACCAATAGTTCTTGAGATTAGCGCGTTCAACCAAACAAACAAACTCTACAGCTTTACAATATTATGTATAGTATAGATAAAAATACCTACATGTTAAAAGGCAAGTTGATTTGTCTGACAAGTTACATTTATGTAACTTCGTAATGGTTGATAGAGACTCGAGGCTGGTTAGCTGACTGGTTCTGCACAATGAGTTTGCCAAGGGTTCACGTGCAATAATGACAATACAAATAATATAAATACCTTCTCAGGGAACCAGGGCGTAACGAATGGCATTTGAAATGTGTTAGCATATGAATGCAGTGTGTCGAAGGAATCCGGAGCTACTGCGCCCAGCATGGCGATTACGCTGCGAGTGAACTGGTGGCAAACTGTAACAAAGAAAAGACCTCGAATTAGATCAAGGTTTCTTAAATGTTTTAAATAACTAAAATAATCAAATATCATACTAAAAATAATCATAATTAGTGTCTTTGGATTTGTTTTTTGCCACCGACTACCGAAATTAAAGTTATTTTTCACTTTGTAGTGTTTTTTTGGTAATCGATTTTCTTTTTGTAAAAAACTTTTTTAAATTTCACTTTTTAGTGGGTCATTAAGTCATTTATTGATTTGTTAACATAGGTACAAATAAATGGTTAAATAAAGTGCGCTATGTTATGCCAGACAGAAGGCATACAAAATTCATTAAAAAATGTCATAGATATTAAAAATTAAAACATAATTACATTAATTGATTGCATAAATGTCAACAACAGTCATCACATTTTGTCAAGGTTATGTTTCATTCTTCAATTGAACCAGGTATGTGGTTGTAAATGATTGGTGCCATACAAAAAACACTTTTTGCATCAATGCTGTGTGGGACCTTTTTACGCACAAGTTATTGTTCTGTGGTCGAGTTCGAGTCGAGTTCGAGTCGCGTCGAGTGGGTCAGTTTGTAATTTATCTACTCGTAAGTTACAATAGCCTAATGTCAACTGCTCATCACCTTTTACTAAATATTGCTTTTCCCGATGCAGGGACGTTCATATTGTTGAGGAGTTCTCCTAGTGAGAACCAAGAGAACTGGAGCTGATTGAGAAGTCACCATCAGCTCTACTTCACCATATGCATTAACGTACCTAATCGAATCGTAACCCGTGAAATACTTATTATTGAGTAGTTCCGATGGCCGTCTGTGGTGTTCATCAGTTCCACTTCACCAAATGGTGCTTTCCGAGAGCAAATGCACAAGTTACTATAAAAAATACCCAAATATGCTATAAAATTTGAGGGTTTCTCTCGATTTCCATGGAATTCCCTCATCCGATTTGGTGACAATGGGACCACCTCGAGAGCATAAACTTTCAAACAAAAAAAAACATTAAAACAATTGACGGAGAAATCGGTGAATATACATAAAAAAACATAGATGAAGTCTAACATATTATAACCTCCTCCTTTTTGGAAGTCGTTTATAAATATTTTAAATTGCAATAATATTGGCAAGATGTAATATACTTTATTACATCTTGCCAATATTTCTGCAATTTAAAATATCTTAGAGGTGGCTTAACTTTTGGGTTTGTGAGCAGTGGTGACCCAGTGGCATCGGCCGCGACTTAAGAGTAAGTAGGTCGTAGGTTCGAACCCAGACAGGCGCTTTACTTTGTGTAAATTATTTCATCACCACTACTCTCAAAACGGTGAGGGAAAACATCGTGAGGAAACCGGCATGTCCTAGAAGCAAAAATCCGAAAACATGTGACATCCACCAACCCGCACTGGGCCCGCGTGGTGGATTACGGCCCACGCCCTCTCACAGAGAAGAGGCCTGTGTCCCAGCAGTGGGAACATTATAGGCTTATTATGACGAACTTTTGGGTGATTCGTTATTATATACCGTTAAGGATCTTACTGTTTGTGTATAATTCAATAACAACATGAATATTATTTGCTATTGTTGTTTTGAATTAGTCTAACAAGAACTGTGCAGCATACTAATGGGACAATTGGAGTCGAATATTTAGTGCGAAATAGTGTTGGGATACAAGCCCGCAGATAATAAACCGTTATTAGCAAAACGTTCGTGATTTATTTGGCCCGTTCCTAATGCATACAGATAACTTGTTTACTCTGTATAAACTTATCTTCATAATAATAAGATTAAGTTTAGAGTATTTCAACACTCAGATTCGGTTTTAAATGTAAATCCATAAATCGTTTATAATAGTGGTCATCACCATCTGCCTAGCCTTTTCCCAACTGTGTTGGTCGGCTGCCAGTCTTGCTGGATGCAGCTGAATACCAGTATTTTACATGGAGCGACTGCCTATCTGACCTCCACAACCCAATTACTGGGTAATACGATACCACTCAATTAGACTGGTAGTCAGACTTTCGGGCTATATATATATAGCCATATATACCATATCAGTTTTCAAAACATGCTTACATAAAATCAGCTAATTAGATTTTTCTGTTATTGTGAACATAATATTACGTAGGTATTACACTTTTGTCCGGTTTAATGTCACCCATGCTATTTGCTACATGATTGTGTAATTTTAAACATAATATAATATATTTAAATAATATCTATGACCTTATTCATAACATTCCCACTGCTGGGAAATAGGCCTCCTCTCTGTGAGTGGGCCATAATCCACGACGCGGGCCCAGTGCGGGTTGGTAGATGTCAGATGTCTTCGAATTTATTGGTTCTAGGACATGCCGGTTTCCTCAAGATGTTTTCCGTCACCGTTTTGAGAGCAGTGGCGATGAAATACCAGTATTTTACATGGAACGACTGCCTATCTGACTTCCACAACCCAGTTAATGGGTAATACGATACCCCTTGGTAAGCCTTGTTGTCATACTTTCGGGCTTCTGACGACCCGTAACGACTGTTAAAAGTCCACGAAAGACAGCTGGTAATAAAAACGGCTTAGCGTGCTTTCCCAGGCACTTGGTATGTATAGATGGTCACCCATCTACGGAACAACTGCGGCAATCGTAGCTCAATCTGATCGATCGACGCGTTCAGCTGTTACTATTACTACTTAGCCTCAAGCCCCTTCAATGTTTGTTAGTTTCTAATAGTGGTGTCAGTTCCAAGCAGGTGAGAGAAATGTTGACGATATTAAACGAACAAAAGAGGAAGGAGGGTTAGAAAATCACGAAAAATGTGTTGGTGTGTGAGTTTTAGGACATGGATTGGACAACAATAGGCCTTGTAATAAGTCAATTTAAATTGGACGGATTGTGAATCGATATGTACAATTCAAATATATAAAGCTCCCATTGAATTGTTAACCGTGCTCATCCGCTCTCTGTTAACTATTCAATTGTAGCTTTCCAGTAGGCACCGTCGAGAATATCGAATGTGAAGCGGATATCATTTTTCCTGCCACGCACGCATTAGCGTTCTCAGTACTTCCAAATATTGTTGCGGGTATTGGTGTTGAAATATGTATGCGGTAGTAAAAAAAGCAAATATCGCTCAGTTTGCCCGCGGGGACAGCCCGGTATGCGGATCACGTCGGGCCGGCATCACGCTGCGACTCATACACCCACAAACACTTCGCCGCCTCCAGACCGTTAGTGCTTATGTAACCGAACTTCATAATACTTCTATTTTTGTTTGGGCCGCTACACCTTTACCTTTGAGGGATTCTAATGTTCAACCAAGTTCAAACTTACTCGAAACGGTTACGTATTATAATAACTACAGTTATTCAAACTATTTTCGATATAATTACGATTGATTCACAATATGTTCATAACACATATTGGTCGACTGAATTACTGGTTTACTTACATCATTTTGATTAAACTAAAATTAATTGCACTAACAAATGATAAATCTATTGGTTTTTTTAAGATATTGGACATTACAACTATGTATGAAATACCTAATGGGCGACTCGCCTACTGCTTATTAATACTGCGCGCTCGTTTTATTTCTAACGACGTCATTTCCGTCTGCAGGCTTTAAAGGAACCTAACCAAACTGAACCTCGGGGTGCCACTGACGTCGACCGTCTTCTTCTGGTTCAAAAGCACAAAAACAGACAAAATCAGGTTTTTGTTCAAAAACCAATAGTAGGTGTATCGACCTTAGGTTTATTAATTGTAGCTGAATTAACCGTAGGTGAATTCTTCTTTTTGTATTTCGTTCATTAGTTATTACAAAAATCTGTGAAACGATCTTTAGGTATTTTGACCGTAGTTATCTCGAAAATAGTTAGAATAACTTTAGATATTATAATACGTAACCCTCGAAACGAATGGTGTTCAGGGACCGACCCGGTTCGAAGCGTATTTATCTGATGTGAATACAGTTTCTAGTGTTTAGAAGTTATAAACTCATTCCATTGTTTGAATTTTGATATGTATGGTACAATTGTAAAATATCTCGTTTTTGCTACTGTTTCTAACCTCCTTACTAATAAACTTATTATATCAGATGAATATTTACACACCGATTTCTCTCTTTCAGTCGTCAGTAATTTGACTTTCGAAAGAAGAAGACAACCCGTTGTGTAACTATACCGACCCTATACAATGTTTATTAGTAAGGGGTTAGTAGGTACGGTGTTCACTAACGGAGTTATAAACAGGTACTTCCATTGCTCGAATTTTGGTATGTATGATAGAATTGTAAAATAAAGGGATATTTTGCTAAATAGCTTAACTACTTAAAAACAGTATCAACCAAAAAGGGAATTGCTACTGTTAAATATGAAAATGTTCTGCTAGCAGGTATTTTGTTACCAACCATCTTTTGTAACAAATATCCACCTATTCTTAACTGTCGTATCTCGTCGCGATCTACAAAAGAAATAGCTCATATCGTGGTTATAATATAAGCAATTCTGGAAGGTTGTAGCGGTAGCTGACTTTTATGAATAAGGACTTCATGGTTTGCTTGGTTCTATGGTAGGTGTATATTAAGCTAACAAATTTATAAAATAGCATCTAAAAATAATTATATATCTAGGTTTTCCTACATAATATGCAGGGCGATTGTTTTATTCGCTTCAAAATCAAAAATCGCATGGGGTCATACACCGTAGCAAAACATGTAAAAAATGGGCGTAACATAAGTACCACTTTAATCTGTATTCATTTGGTATCAGTAAAACTAAATAGCAAAATAAATAAAATAAAATAATCTGAGCTTTCTTTAACATACCTACTACCTAGTATAAATAAAATTGCATTTTCCACATTTTTCAAACATTTTCTGCGTTACATTCAGTAGCAATAACGTTTCTAAGATTTCCTCACGTACCTGTTTTACGCCTTTGTGCACCTAATAACCTGCAAGTTCAATCTTCGCTGTGTTCAATGTGATCTGGTTGGGCTAATCGATTTCACCTTACCAACTCATAACAAAAATAAATTCTATTGCCAGATGTAAAATCGCCAATTTATAACCAGACAAAACAGGTTATTACTAAAATGTAATTTATGTCGAATCTTTGTTAACATCCTAGCATTACTGTAGAGGACCGGATTATTGGAAACTAAGAAAGATTTTCGTAATCATACGAGCTATTATACGGGTTATTGAAAAAAAAACCCGGTCCGTTTAGGTTGAATGCCGTGTCGTCGCGCGTACGGTAAAAGAAGCGGGATTCTTATGGCTCGACCCTACGAACGCGAACTTATAAGGTGACATATGGACGAAAAAAACTCTTTGAGCCTAAGACCGCGTACTTGCTCTTTCTTCTATCGCTCACTTTACTATGATGTACTCTTCAGCAAAACGACACATTCATATTAAACGCTTTGTAACGTTACAAAAAAAGAGCTCTATTAGCCACAGAAATTTTACTCAATAACCAAGCGAGTTTGGAATCTGACATGTTGGACGATGACTTTGTAACGCTCACATAATTCGCCAGGCACCAGTAACCATACGAACCCCACTCGTACTTGACCGGTTCTTTTAGTATCTACTCAAATTGAAAATTAAAACTCAGCGGCTACTAATCTTTCTTCAGCCCCAATTACCAAGTTCATTGTCTCTATGGAATTGTTATTTTTACATACACATAAAATACGTATTATACGTGTCACAGGTAAAAAACATTTTTTATGTCTCAGTACAGTGATACAGTTTAACATAAAAGAATGGTACCTGTATAGTGTATGCACACACGCCAGCCATGTTCAATGGTAAGAATTTTAAAATAAAGTCTATAAAGCTACTTCGTAATTATTACGTAGTAGCTTTATAGGCGTAAGCCGACTAAGTAGCTAAGGACTAAGTGGCTAGGTAGCCACGAGTAGTACGATCCCTACTTAGTCGAGTGCTTGTTTGCATTCCTACAAGCTCTATCGAGTTACGTGCCCTATTCCCACATACACTATCAGATATTCATGGGCACACTGCGCTTATGCTTGCGATGTTTGAAAACTTTTAAGTATTTCAACAATACTGACAGGTTAAGTCTGGCCATGGTAATGCTAATATTTTTTTTTATTTCAGAATAATCGTAAATAAAAAATATAATAAGGATATCTCGTTTCAGTTTCATTCAATGATACTTTCTGAGTGAGTAAAATTTTATCAATTGACTGAATGATATAAGAAAATCAAACGAGGTATCTTGTTCTCTTTGAAATTTTTCCCCACTGCATACAGTATGTAGTAGGGAAAAACTGCAACGAAAAATAGAAATTATGTAGACAACCGTTATTTTTTCTAAGAAAACTGTCTTTGCTCCATGTAGCTACAACAGATCACGATAAAGCGTTGCAGGTATATCTTCTCAGCTTTCATAGTTTTATTTTTATGTTTATCATATTTCATTAAGTAATAAAGCCGGTAGGTACACAACTGAAGTTATAACTGCAAAAGGCTCTAGATTTTAAAATTATATTTAAAGTAATTTTAAATGTAGCGACTATTCGATAAAAATGATGTCAAATAATATTTCCTACACATGATAACGATCTGTGAAAGTTGGCGTACGTTTTATCTGACAACTTCAACTGTCGACTTACCTCAATACAATTTATATATATAAAATGGTAAACTGACTGACTGGGTGATATATCATTTGGCTAATAAACTTGGCAAGAATTCGCCAAAAAAAAAAGAATAATATTTCCTACACATGATAACGATCTGTGAAAGTTGGCGTACGTTTTATCTGACAACTTCAACTGTCGACTTACCTCAATACAATTTATATATATAAAATGGTAAACTGACTGACTGGGTGATATATCATTTGGCTAATAAACTTGGCAAGAATTCGCCAAAAAAAAAAGCAAGTAATAAAGTTTATCATTATTAGTTTATCAAAACTACCCCGCAAAGAGGGTTTTGGGGTGATAAGTTTGTGTGGAAGAATTTTAACGCGCGGTCCGATTTAATCGAAACTCAGTATGTAAGCCAAAATAAATAATAAAGTATTTCAGGGTTTTTCGAAAATCTACCCTTAACGGGTCGAAGAGAGGTAGTCAATTTTACAGGGGAGTATTTTATTACGTGGCTTGATTAACTGGAAAATTGGTATAAATAATCTTGAAGTCAAGTTATGTACGTAGAAACATCCCAGACGATTTTTCAAAATTCCAACCCTATGGGAACAAAAAAAGAATAAAAAAAAGGGAGAAAATAAAAAGAGGGGATACAGTTAATATGAAAAATCTTATTCATTTGATTAATAAACTTGAAACTTGACAATATTTTGCTCTGTAAATAATAAAGGATGTCACTTTTAGTTTAAAAAACAAACCACTCATAGAGAATTTAGGGGGTGACAAAGTTGATAGGTTAGAAAAATATGTCACTCGCTGTCGGATTAACCCGAAACTCAGTACTACTAAAACAAAAAAATAAAAAGAGTGTTTTAGGGTTTTCAAAAATCGTCTGCTACCATGTTGGAAAAGGGTAATAAAGTTTAAGGGGTAGATTTTACTGCTTACTTCCATTAACTCGAAAATGGGTATGGGTGTTTGAGTCAAAGTTATGAACACATCCCAAACCATTTTTCAAAATTGCTTGTGTGGGGTGAAAAGCGGGGATACAGTTTATTTGAAAAATCTGATCCCTTTGATGTATAAACTTAAAAATTGCGAATAGTTACTAATCTAAATAAATGATAAAGAACATAATCATACATTTTCGAAATTTTTAGAGGAAAGTACGAATTTCACGCGGACAAAGTCGCCGGCAGAAGCTAGTTAAATATAATTTGTACCTATTCAATATTTTAGAATGGTGAATTATTATTTTTTAGGCTTGTACACACAGGCGCGACGCGACACTCGACACAAAGGCACCGCAAGTCGCGCAACGAGAGCGGTGCCTTTGTGTCGCGCGCGATTCGCGTCGCGCGTCGCGCCTGTTTGCAGGAGCCTTTTGTGTATGATAGACATGCGAGCCGGGTGCGAAACGACCGGAGGCGGCGCGCCAGCAAAATTTTTGCGGCGGCGGCGTGGTTTTTTTAACTCCTACCTAACCTAATGTGACATTTCACCCCGAAAAAACCAATGAAAATCTCGGTCTCTAATAAGGAAAATGCTGACATAACGATTGATCATTGTTTGTTGTAAAAATAAAACAAGGCAAAAAAATATATTTAGTCATCTGCGTCTGCGATAATATTGCTGCAGTCTTTGCATGAACGATATATAATTATCGTGGATAAATATAATTTTGTTGACACGCTCGGGCATCAGGCGTGATCTTTTTGCCGTGAGCACCAGTCCTGCAACAGAAAATACCCACTCGCTAGGTGTGCTTGTGGTAGGGACACACAGCATCGCTCTAGCCAAAGTTGATAGCAACGGAAAAGAGCTTGTTCTTTTTTCCAAAAAGATAGCAGGTCGCCATCTTCAAGTTCAGCGGGATCGGAAGCTGCTAGATATTTCTACGTCTCTTGATCAATGGCATCTTCGTTCTGAAAGCCAATACTGTTGTAAGAGTAATGTTTCTTGACTAATTTCAACAACAGCTGAGAAGAATTTGTGTCCTTTGTTTCACGGACATGTACTGTCACTGTACTGGTGCCAGGAACTACTACTTGAGTAGTCTCGCTCTCACAAGTTCCCACAATATCCTTAAAATAGTCAGTCAGAAAAGATGCACGAGTCATATTCCGGCTTTCAAGATACACATCTATCTCCGTCAGTCCCATGAACCTGTAGTCTAGGAGAGCTGCTGCTACGGCTGTTTTTGTTGTAGGAAACCTCTTGTCAACTTGCTCCATCATATTCCTTTTATAAGACAGCATGATCAAGATTTCATCTTCTGTGATAGAATTCAGCACATCCTTTATATCAGACTTGAAAACCAGTGCCTCATTCAAGGTGCAAGTTTGCTGGCATGATAAAGTCGTTACTGCCTTCCGAAACTCCAACAAGAACTTCACCAAATCATCTAACACATTCCAGTCAGATTGCCTAGCGCTGGCCAATCGCGGGCGAGTTTGCTATGTTTTTAATTATTTTTACGACTTTGGGTACTAGCGCACTGCGAATTAGGCATTTTTAGGCATGGTATCAGAGAAAGTTTGCTCGCACGGCGCGAATTTCGAACAGGTCGGCGGCGGCGGCGGCGCGCCGGCGCGGCTCGCATGTCTTTCCTTTGTAAACATTTTGAGGACACATTACTATCGGAAACGTTCGCCATGTCATTTTCACATTTCCATTAACATCAACATGTCCAGGTTGATATTAGTCAGTTGGATTGGTCAGTATTACAAAACATTGCATCATTGTTTCGATCTGTGATCGTTCTCATCTACTTTTTTTTCAGGATGGGAAATCATTAAATGAACCTGCCCGCCTCGGGTGGAGCGGAAGGGAGTATCAGACTCTTACTGACTAAAACCCACCCGTGTTCCTTCCTTAGCTCTTTATGTTCCGGGCCAGCGGTAACCCTTTCGGACAATTCCGCTAACCTTCTCATCTACTTTATCTCGTATTTTGAACAGAGGTCCATAAAAGGGTTGTAGACAGTAGATTATGGCGATTACTAGGACACGTAGCTAAGTTGGTCTTCCCTTATCCCAATTCAATCTCAATAGCCTTTGAAAATAGCGTCGACCACTGATCACTTGGCTATTATCTACCGTGTTCATATCCCCTACCGACTTCACGCGCGTATAATCGCATAGCTGCCACCAAATTACTAAACAATTTCTCGTTTCCAAATTTGATGGTAAAATGGATCGATGAAATGACAGGGAGCGTTATAGAGGCGTTTTTACTAGGTGACGTTCTAGAACGTTGCCCGATAACCGTTTATCGAAACTTGATTTTTCTGTAGCTATGCAAAACAAATCAAGGACTTCTCAGGATGTTATTTCCCATAAGAAAATAGTACTTTTTTCCTGCCCGGCACTTAAATTTTTGGGTATGAAATGGATGATTTTCTTTGCCCACTCATCCCCTAATCTTCATAATAAATTACCGTTAAGTATACATATATCTTGTCAGTGTTTTTTTAGTTGATGGACATGAGGCGCAAATAATTAACTTGCTTGACTGTATATAACCTGACTGATCCAACACAATTCAAAACTGAATGACACGTTAGAGATAGCCTAAATACAAAAGGTCTAATAGATGACCGTTTCAAATAGGAAATTAATGCCTAATGGCGGTCTATTTCGAATACTGTACAGTAGTGGTGTGACATGAAATAAGGTCTCGTCTGTCCAAACTTGGTCTAAGTGAGGGTTTAATTATACCTATTTCCGTAAAGTAATTACTCGTTTCCGCACATGATGATGACGTGATCCGGGTTTTTGGTATTATAAAGGGCAGCGCTGTGCGTAAGTACTTAGTCGCTGACTATTACATGATTAAATGCACGAAAGTCCTTGAAACAAGTTTTTGAATTGTAAATTTAAAAAACCCGCGATCATCACATGTCCTTGTAATTTTACCCTCAACTATTGAATATAAAAATGTTTTTGAAAGCAAAGCTTGGAACGAGTAAAATTATGAGTCTACGATTAAAAAACTGACATCCTTTTACAGGCCGCCTTCATGCTGCTTCTTCAAAACCATTTAACCACCTGTCTACCAACTACTCATATAAACCAATACAACGAGTCTAAACTATGGTCAGAGAAACTGGGCCGTACTCAGGTAAGGGCCAGTTCCTGTACCCATGTTATCCCTCCATCAATAGATTATGTTCACCATCTTTAAGTTAACTACTCATCGAGATCAAGTGAATGAGCCCAAACACGTCATGTCTGCTGTAAGTTGTTGAGGAGTTGGTTATTCTGCAGATTTTCCTGGCTACAACATCAGTTGAAGGTTACCACATATGTGCAGTGTTAATAAAATATTCATCATCCCCATCTGCCTAGCCTTTTCCCATCTATGTTAGGGTCGGATTCCAATCTAAGCGGATGCAGCTGAATACCAGTATTTTGGATGGAGCGATCTGACCTCTACAACCCAGTTACTGGGTAATACGATAACCCTTGGTAAGATTGGTTGTCAGACTTTCGGGCTACTGACGACCCGTAACGACTGTCAAAGATCCACGAATGACAGCTGGGACCAACGGCCAACGTGCTATCCGAGGTATGGAAAACTTTGGTATGTGAAGATGGTCACCCATCCACGGAGCAACCGCGGCAAGCGTAGCTTAACCTGATCGATCGATCCTTGCGGCTATTATAACTTAGCCACAAGCCCCTTCTTGTTGTTCAGTGTTCATCAAATATTATGGTATACTAAATTTCAAGTCGATCGGACGAGTAAAAGTGAAAGAAATTACTATTGTATGACACAGATCCATACACCAATAAGGAAAGATATGATTATCTTCAAATGACTGAACTGATTGACATGAAAAAAAGCTAAGACCCAACCCGATTAAACCAGCAATCTATTAAAAATCCGCATCGATATCGAACCACCCGTTTGGGAGCTACTATGCCACAGATGGACACACATATATAGAACGACAGAGCCGTGAAACTTATAACACCCCTCTTTATACGTCGGGGGTTAGAAAATGTGATAGTTTTGTTATTGTTTGCCACTGGTTTTCAACTGGCAGGAGTCCGCGCACAGTCAGCGCTTGGGCCGCTGCGCTCTAGCATGGAAACTCAAACTAAGATATTCGACACAATTATAGATAATGCATGGAAAACTTCTACTGCAGCTTGTGGCCGCAACGGCCCAACTGGTGATAGAGTGGTGGGTATTAAATTCACACTTTCATCATCTTTCTGTCTCTTATATAAGAGCGTGTGAGCGTACGAATGTCGCATAAGGAACTTCGTTCCTGACGAGGGTCCCTCGACTGCACACGTTTTTTTCACTTGACTACTGACAAACAATGATCAGCTATTTAAATTAGCTTTGTGAGGAGAATGGTATGTCTGAGACCTGATTTGATTATTAATTACTGATATGAATGAAGAATATATATATATTATATATTACATTGCGCTTTTTGCTCCCTGTTTCGAAAACAAAGACTTTGTTATGTAATTAAACCCGATCTCCCGATCTCTATTTCTACACATTTAGCCTGTTCGATAAGTCACAGCTCATTTCAATCAGCCGGTTCCATTAACCTTTATTCCGTTAACATTTATAAAAAATGGCGCTTACTAAAGCCCTTTTTTCAGTCTGGGAAATCATCAAATGAGTCTCGCTCTGGGTGGAGCAGATAGTATAAAGATAGGAATTATCTATAAACAATCCTATTCGGTAGGGGACTATTCATTTTTTTTTATCATACATTGAAACATTTACTATTAGAGAAATAGGGTTTCTTATATTTGTTGACTAATTACACTAGATGAGAGTACAAAGTCAACAAGAGATACGTCTTAAGTTTAAACCATCCCTTCAGCAGGAAGTTATGAAATCAAACATCCGACACGCAATGCTGTGTAGATAACTTGAAACTACAATGACACTTTGATTTAAAAGCTTCAACAAATAAAAGGTGCGAAGATTAATTTTATGAGTACCGTAACAATGGCTCGGCTTCTTGCGGCACCCTCCGTATTGTGAGACGGTGGCAGCATTGTGACACGCCAGCCGTCTGCTTCGGTTTTATATCGTGCGGACGCGTGCCGTAAACATTCTTGCCGACCCGAATAACTATACCCGGCTGTGGCACTATACGAATAACTATGCATTGCACACAGCATTCCTTTCCGAGCCATTGGTTGAATTGCCAATGAAAGCTTCCGATCGTGCTTTTGACTAGAAACTATTCCATTTAATTGCAACTTCTAGGTAACATAACAAAAAGGTTTTTATTTGCATTGACAGAGAGCTAATGAGTATTGGAATTCTGGTCAGCGTCATCTGCAACTCCATCGCAAGTTTTCTGCCATTCCAGAGACAAAGCTTAGATGTGTTATGTGCTTATAAATTCAACGGTAACTATTCTTCAAACTAGAACATGGAAAGTAAAATAATAATTGTTTTAGACGAGACGATGTTTGGTGATGGTAGCAAAAATAGGTCGGTAGTAACAAACAAAGAACTGTTCCACTATTTATTAAACTACATTTACCTCACCTTAATATAATATAAATCTTTTTGAGTCCCCGATCCTATTAATCTTGACGTGACCCGAGTGATATCACATTAGTCAAAGCCACGGTACTATTTTGTTACATTAAACTTTTTCACCTAATTTATGGTGCCCATGTGAAACGATTGTATTTAATATCATAAAGGATGCATCCACTGACTCCGTAATGAAGATTAGACAGTTGGCAGGACATTACTTGCCAGTTTAAGGGCCAGTTGACGAAATAAAAGTCCTTTACTACGTTAATCGAAAAATAGTTACGAGAGAGACTTTTCCCACAGTCAAAATATAGTAAAGACCAAAAGGTAAGGTACTATACCTAGTATTTTTTTAATTACTTGGCGAATCTTCCGAATTCTGTGAAGTTTTGTCAACTAATTATTGTTTATCCAAGGTACTTGTTTTAATGAAAAGGAAAGAATTAATTTATAAACGTAATAAACGCCCTATGCACAGCCATGTTGCAAAAATGACGACCTTCGATACAAACATTCATCTCCTATTTAACTCCATTAGGAGATGAAATTTCTAAAAACCTGACTCAGTGCTCACCTTCGTTAGAAAGAAAATATGAGGAACTCTTGAGCAAAATATCATGCTTCTAGACCCAGCAGTTTAGGCTGTACGTTGTCTGTAAGTGAATTTAAGATTTATTTATTAGGTAGTAATTGTCTAATACTTCCATAAGCAATTAATACAACATTTAAAACGTTTACAAGCTAGGCACCTCATAACAATACGAGTCGTGTCCAAGAGTGCCGCTTTCTGCATCAAACCCTTGACCCAACTGCCTCACGAGAGGCTCTCCAAATTATGGTCGAGGCTCTGGGCTATTAGATCGGATCATTGGCAATAACGTAACAATTATCGGCACAATTATCCCAATGACAATTATTATAAACTAGCCCCTGCTTCGCACAGTTTTCACGACTTGGCAAAACATCGAAATTTCTTTATTATTTATGTTAGTTTAATTCTTATGTTTTACAAACCTTCAGGAATAAATTCTCCAAATGATGAGGAATACCGCATCAAAATCGGTTGTGTAGTTTAGAAGAACAACAACGCGGTCACACAGACAACCACGAAAAGCGACTTTAATTACCCGACTACGGAGAGTTATGATTTTAACCGGTATGTATGTATGTTCAGCTGTTCCCTCATAACTTCAAAAGTACCAATAATAATTGGACAAATGAGCTATCGTTCGAAGCGTCTTGACCGTCCGCTGGTTATAGGCTATATGACGTCACACTAAATTCAATATGGCGCTCTCTAGAGGACATAATATATAGTAACGAATGTAAAAATAAATATTTTGGAATGGTGCTTTGTTGGGTATCAAATTAAAGGGCTTAATAAACACATTTCAAAAATATTACTGAAATAAGCCCCCAAATAATTAAATAAAAAATAAGTTTCAAAAACTAAAACCCGACTACTGAAAAGGATAAAACAAGAAAGTAAGCATGCGACCACGGGAAGGTACTTTCTTGTTTCATTCTTTTCAGTAGTCGGGTTTTGTTTTTTTTATTTATAATTATGAATAGATGTACAATTCCGCGACCACATAAATATTCGAGCAAAGTAAATAATTCTTATTAACCGTATTTTTAGTACGGTAAATACATACTCACTATTATCAAAGTTTATAACGTAACATTGTCACCTAAGGCTGCGTTTTAATGAGATAGAGACACGTAATATTACTTGTTATGAGTCCATTCGTTCTAATGATGACTGCTACACAACATGTATCGGAAAGGTGCGGTCATTATAGAGTGTGGTCCTACAGACCATCAAACTAGTTTTGATTAGGTATTCACCGTCGATGTGTAAAACAAAAAATATTTCCATTTTATTTATATCACTGCCTTTGTCCACCTTCAATATTAATTACCGATTGAGAGGTAAGCACTCACTTTACTCATTAACAATCTAAACAACCACTTTTCTTGCACTTTATTAAGTACTTCGGTATTCGCAATAAAAAATTTTGCGTGTTTTCGCGGCAAAATTTATGAATGCTATAAGGTGGCATTGACAGGAGCGCTCCAGTTTGAAAAACTAGAAGAGGAACAAGTATGAAGTACATATAGTGAAATTGCGTGATCGTTTAAGCTCAATTTATTAGATGCATCTTCAACAACGCTGGGTTTTGGAAATACAGTGGATAGTTTTGAAACCAGTAATGCTAGTTTTGTTTTGGTGCTGCAAGTTTCGTGACTGGTCTTTCAGGGGAAAAGTGACATATTTTTCCTGACAAACAGACATTGTTAGAGATATTGTGTTCTGTAAAATGTGGTCTACAACTCCTTTATTCGTCACTTTTTTTGTAGCTTGAACAGCTTATAACTTATAACGCTTTGGAGTAATTGTGCGAATGCAGTCGCACAATTACTCCAAAGCGTTATACCGTAACGGAGTCAAGAGTGCGCGTATGCGCTGTAAGCTGCTTTAGCAGATTTAAAATCCGTAGATCTTTTCAATCCCGATACAGCATGAGAGATTCTAGAAATTTTGTTACATGTGTGCTACTTATTATATGAGATTTCCAATTTAGGTTTGTATCTGTATTAAGGCCCACCAAATTTAAATAATTATCAACGAAGTTTAATTTAGTATTGTTGTAAGTAAAATTTATTTTGAGAAGTCCTTTTTCATAAAATTATATTGTTCCAGGTTGTGTTCCGTTAACCAAGTAGATATTATGTCGGATAGAATTCGATAGATGTCATTGTTAAAGATCAGGGTATTTGTTCATAATCGTCTTTCGGCTGAAATGAATCATCATTTCAGTCGAAAGACGTCCACTGCTGGACATAGGCCTCCCCCAAGCACCTCCACTTCGACCGGTTCTGTGTTTGTCGCATCCAATGGGTTCCTGTGGCCTTCACAAGGTCGTCGGTCCACCTTGTGAGAGGCCATCTAACGCTACATTTTCCGGTACGCGGTCGCTACTCCAGAACCTTTCGGCCCCGTCGGCCATCTGTTCTGCGAGCAATGTATTTAAAATATTTGTTCATGGGAAGAAAAATTAAATGTCATCGGCGAATAAAACGCTTACCGAATCTATAACTTTGGGGCGGTCGTTGATTTAGATAACAAATATTATGCATCCGAGAATGCTACCTTGTGGGATTGATTAATTGATTAAACATTAGTGATTTCGCCAGTTGGAGTTTTCAATTTTTAGACGCTACGTCTTACGCGGTCGCCTTCCCAGAACCTTTCAGCCCCATCAGCTATCTGTAATGAGAGTAATGCGCCCTGCCCACTGCCACTTAGGTTCGGCAATTCTTCGGGCTATCTCGGTTACCTTGGTTCTTCCTCGGATTTCAGATTCGATCACGTAGGGAAACTCCAAATATAGCCCTCTCCACAATCCTTTAGTTGACTTTTAGCGTTCTAAAGAGTCATCCCCCAAAGGGATAAAATAAAATATAATAATAAATATAATACGAAACTCAAGATACAATTTTATGTATAAAATAGTAATATAATAAAAGGCGAAACGATTGACAAAAAATGCAGTATGATGTCCCTGTAAATAGCACTTTTTTTACAGAATACAATCATGTAAATTAATCTCAAATTGAGATGGAAATGTTGCTTTTTGAAATAATTAAAGTTTTGTTTAAGAAGGGTATTATAAAGCAAATACAATAATAGAATTTAAATATTGTTTCAAAGTTTTTAAGTACTCTTTTAATTCTCTGGGTCCACCGGGAAGCTCGGCACTCGAGCAGCCACTGAGCTATTTTTGCCGCTCAAAATAATGCCTTACCTCCCCAATTAGTTTAAATAGGGTGTCTCCGGAATACTTAAATTTTTGTTTTGACTGTTTTATTAATGTCTAATTAATGTGGCAGGGGAAGATATCGAACGCTTGACACACTTAAAGAAAACAGGTTTATTTGCGGCAAACATGAGGCAGAGAAAAAACACAAAAATGATCAAGTTGGGGAAAATATGCGTCACATCCACGCAAATGCGAGATATACCCCAGCGCTGGTTTTACTTGATTAGTAATGTAGCGGTATATCTATTTGTGCAAAACTCAAGTGACTTAACTAACGAATATGCCACCGGATTAAAAAAATACAATATTGCAGTCGTGTTGTATTTTTTTTTTAATTGTGTTTTTGTCTCGTATGACCAATTTTCCCCTTTTCTCATATTTTTGACTTTCACAAACAAGTTGAATGTAATCATTTTTGCTTTGTAATGTAATAATTATCGTCGTCATAAAAAGTCGTGATGGCCACATGGCCATCACGACTTTTTATGACGGAACTAAAGAAACATCAACGCTGAATGGTATACTACCAAATGCTTGGCAGAAGTTTTCTCTGTTGTGAGCAACAAGCTACTAAACACAGGGCTCCGCGGGCTACTGCTCCACCACGAAAATGCGCCTTCGCACACCACGCTCAAAACAAGGGACTTCCTGGACAGCCGGTCAAACTCCTGCGTCACCCGCCTTACAGCCCTGACCTAGCACCGTGTGACTTCTATTTATTCCCGAAAATAAAAAATCAGCTCAAAAGGATACAATTTTCGTCGCCGAAAGATGCGCTGTCAGCGTTCGGGCAGGCTGTAAACGAGGTGTCTGCGGCGGACTGGAAATAGTGTTTCGAAAACTGGTTCAGACGCATGAAACTTTGTATAGAGGTTAATGGAGAGAACTTTGAAAAGATTTAATAAAAAAATATTTACCTATAGAACATTTATTTTTATTTTCGCAAAACTGAATTTCTGAATATCCCTCGTATATGTCGCAGCCAACTGGTTAAATTAACCGTTTAGTTAACCGCCTGGCCTTTGGAAGTAGTGCTCGCCTCACTTCGCTTTCTCGGCTCGCACACGGTTGATCACAGTTCTCACCTAAACTAACCCATTTGGTCGGGGTGCCCTGGCATAGTTACTGCGACCAATTCGGCTCGCACGTGATTGGTTACAGACTTCCAACCTAAGCTATAATTGAATATAATATTCAGGCCGTTAGTTGAACGGCCGCCGTTTAGTTAAAAGGCTAGGCGGTTAACGAAACGGCTAATTAAACCAGTTGGCTGCGACATATTATATACCATACGATTTCGACTCTGTTATCCGACCGATTCCATAATGCCTTAATGCTATGGAGTGAGAGTCGTCAAAGTATGTTAGGGTATAAAATGATAGGTATATTCGTAAGTATGACACAGGATATAAAAATCAAGAAAATTTTGTTTTTTAATATAGCTTGTAAATGAAATGTTGTTTCGTGTGAATCTTAGAACTTCGTCGTCGTATATTTGAAATTAGGAATCTGAGATTGTTTGATTGACAACTAACTCAATGTCATATAAAATAAAGTTCTAATACCATTACAACTAAAGGAGATCAGCCATATTAGGCCCAAAATCCAAAATGGCCGGCCAAGGAAAAAAAATGTATTGCCCTGGTCGGGAAAAGTCCTCCTTATAATTTTTAGGGTTCCGTACAGAAAAGGAAAAAATGAAACCCTTGTAGGCTCACTTTGTTGTCCGTCCGTCAGTCCGTCTGTCTGGCAAGACAATTTATCTCGGGAACGCGTGGAGGTATCGGGATGAAATTAAAACCATGTACTCAGGTCTACAGTCCCTTGAAGCTGTAAAAAACCAAACACCTAACTTTACGAAAAAAAAAAGATTCTGCCGTTTATGCCGCAAAAAACGTATATTTTGACACTCTCAAGGGAATCAAAATCATGAAATTTGGCAAGAAGCAAGATCATGTAGCACAAGTAAAGGAAAAAATCCGTAAACCGTAAATTTGTAGGTACATAAAAAAATGCCGTGATAAACTATTTACATAAAACCCTCGGTACGCGAATCCGACTCGCACTTGACCGGTTTTTTTTCTATTGCACCGAATCTTTACGAACATTCCTTCAGCTGTTTTTGAACGTTGAAATTATAAAGTTTTATACTTAAAAAACTGATTTTAGAACTAAATATGCAAAAAAAAATATTATAGAAACACTCGCAGAGGTCTATTGTCATGGTACTTGCTTAAGGTCACCTTTTATTTATTTTCGCCAATCGGTAATTTTATATTTTATTAAAATGTTTATAGCTAGATTTTAAAACTTTAAAAAACAGCTGAAAATGTAATGGTCGTAGAGATTTGGCGCAATAATAAAAAAATGATAAGGACTTCTCCGACCAGGGAATACATTTATTTATCGCTAGCACTTTGGGTTTTGGGCCGTATGAAACGTGACTGGTCTCCTTTGTAGGAACTTTGTATTACTATTACATTGTCCCTCAAAAATCAACTTTTAGGAAGATAAATACAACTCTAAATAAGAGAAGTGGCGATGGAATGTTGGTATACTGTCGCAGTTTGAGATGTGTCGTTTTCACAAGCACCCTAATTATTAACACAATCACAATACACTTAATTTTGAAGATATTAATAATTCATTACTTCATAAATGTTTGAAAACTTATCTAGCTCACCAATGTAAGTACCTACCGCAGTAACTATTGTAGAAATGTAACAGTTGTGAGTGTGTTAAGCAATCAGGTTACAGACTTTTGTCCTTACCATTACAGCCGGTTACAGAATTGATATTGTGTTCAATGTCAACATAAGAACCTAGATATTGTATCTGACATGTAAAACACTATTTCTGTCTGGGATTTAAAATCGAGTACTCTCTAAGGCAAGGTCTATTCACGAGGCCTCAGTAGGCAGATAAAAAGAGGCGGGACTGCGTCAGGACGCCTTCCTACAAAGTGTCATTGGGGTTATTATCTTGTACGACCGAAAAAGATGGAGCTATACAGGATGAGAAGCGCCATCCCTTTCTCGCAACGGAACAATGATAGCTCTAACACTTCATAGTACGGTCCCTGATCAAAACACGTCTGAGACTAATGACGACGGCGCGAATTTTTATGGCAGTTTCCGTTCTTCAGGGAATACTATTTGTTCAAAGATATCCGTTGAGTTTTCACTCTAAAGGCCGCTATAAAAAGTTTAAACGTTTAAACTGTGTAGGTACTGAAGGGATTTTATGCTTTGCTTTCCCTTTTTTAATGTTATTAAAATACAAAGAAAACGCCATCCCTGGTATAAGGTATTGTGAATGTTCATAGCTATAATTTAACTATTCAACAAAATGTTGAAGAAGAATACTTAAATTCTAACTAGTATTAAGTTTCGGCGTTAATTGTTTTATGTGATAAAATTATAATGTACTAGCTGCGCCCCGCGGTTTTATCCGCAGAAGTTTCGATCCCGTGGGAATATCGGGATAAAAAGTAGCCTATTTGTTAATCCAGGGTGTCAGCTACCTCCATACCAAATTCTATCAAAATTGGTCCTGCCGTTTGAGCGTGAAGAAGTAACAAACATATAAACGCACACACACTCACAAACTTTCGCCTGTATAATACTCGTTATATTCATTGAATAAATTTTTTGGTCACTGGGCAAAATTGAATGGGATGTGGTAAGTGACTAATAATGTGGTGCATATGTTACGGTAAGTGTGATTAATTGAAAATTATTAATAATTATCCATCATTATTTTCTTTTAGGCTGTATCTATTTATTTATATTTGTAACACACTTAACCTATTTTAAAATTTAACACTAAAATATAAATATTATATACAAGTATATAATAAAAAAAAGGAAAAGAAAAAGGCAGGAACCAATTGGACATCAAAAAATTCGTCCGCATCATTATTAATAATTACCTCATGATTTTTTAAATGTGAATTCAAAATTGAAATTCATTACTTTTAGCTGTTGTTATTAATAAATCACTACTCTCATCGATAAAAGTAATAAAATAAAATAAGATTCGAAGTTATTTGTCCAGTAGGTATTTATTTATAATACCACAGTACTTAAAACGTAACTAAAAGAAACTTACATGCCAAATCGTTTATTCTTTGAATTTGCTTAAATCAAACAAGAACAGATAAAATAAAAATTATACGAATTTTCTGTTCTTACTAGTCTATGAAGGCTCCGTAAAATCAACATTAAAAATTAAAGTATTTTGTTAATATCTTTGTTCAATAGGTACTAGGTAATTGGTATTAAGGTTACATTATTAATAATTAATTACCGATTATGAAGGCTCCGTAAAATCAACATTAAAAATTAAAGTATTTTGTTTATATCTTTGTTCAATAGGTACTATGTAATTGGTATTAAGGTTACATTATTAATAATTAATTACCGATAAATGTGATTAATTTCATACTTTTACCTCGACTTTCGGTAATTAATAATGATAAACAATTATTAATAATTTTCAATTAATCACACTTACCGTAACACATATATTTATAAGTACAAAAACATGAACCATTACCATCATCGTGATCATTTCGATCGAAAAGTATCCAGTGCTGGACTTAGGCCTAGCACATTGACTGGTTCTGAGCTTCTCGTATCCAGCGAATTCTGACGATCTCCATCAGGTCACCGGTTCACATTATGGGAGGCCTAACAACGCTACGCCCTCCGTTACGCGGTTGTCACCCCTCCACCATCACCTCACCTTCACCACCACCACCACCACCTCACATTCGTCACCTCGAATACCTTCTATCGTGAAGTCATAATAATATAATAGACCATTTAAGTCCAGTCTCTTAGAAATTTT
Organism: Luperina nickerlii; assembly: GCA_963855955.1. Lineage (NCBI taxonomy): Eukaryota > Metazoa > Arthropoda > Insecta > Lepidoptera > Noctuidae > Luperina > Luperina nickerlii. The sequence goes on from OY979662.1 coordinate 11,316,924, forward strand.
TGAGATAAAGCTATGCTTTAACATGAGGTACCACAAAAGCAATGAATAACTAGTAAAAATAAATTACCATATTTTTTCACAGAATGGTACAGTCAGCAACAGAAGTCGTTGAACATAATTTGTTTCCAATATTTCCTAATCATTATTATTTAACATACGTTATTGACTAAAGTAAATTTTATAACAACTTGTTATAATTGAACTTCAAAATTCGCTGAACTCAGTTAAACCATTCATTACATTACTACCAACAAAATTGTATGATCGGTATTAAATACAAAAGTCGCTGAGCCTAGCTAATTTCCTACATTTCCTGTTCGTTAAACCTGTTTGCTCCAAGGAACTAGCTGGCGAAGCGCAGCGCACCGCATTTTTCATAATCAAAACATTGCCGAATAAACACAGCTACTAGTTTAGAATATAAATTAAATATAATTTAAATAATAATAATATTAATACATATTGAAAAACAATTAGATCATCTGAGCAGGGACGTATTCGATTTTGGAGAATAAATAACACACGTTACGAAGAAAACAATGTTATAGAAAACAGATCTAGTGGCGTATATCTGTGGGTTTCTGGGGAAGGATGTGCTCTAGTGGTCCTGGAGAGCTAATCGATATAGGAGCACGTTTGAACAGCGAGGTTCACAAAGAAATTTTAAATGACGTTTTGCTACCTATCTATATATGTGAGAACTCTTAAATTCATTCAAGATAATTGCTCTATTCATAAAGCTCGTGTTTGCAGAGTTTGGTTTAATGATAATCAGGCGCAAATTATTAAGATCCCTTTCCCGCCCAAAAGCCTAGATCTCAACCCCATAGAGAACCTTTGGGGTCTTATGGTGCAATCATGGGATCCTGACACATCCCCGAACAGAAGAAAATATAAAAATCACGCATTAAGCATCTGGGAAGACTTCAGGGGCGAGATACATGCCACAATATGGTGAATCCAATGCGTGAACGTCTCTAAGCGGTCATCGATGCTAATGGAACATACGATTTCAATTAATGTTAAAAACATTAACGATAATATTAATGAAATATATTTTTTATATTATACCTACTTATTTTGCTTTGCTTATAGCTTCTTAGTCGTAAGTAATGATGTGCGGATGTGCCGTATATTTAGTGAATAAAGAAAAATTTTGATTTGATGACTGTTTTATTAATTGTATAAGATCAACTCAAATAACATCACCAATTTGTAGGCTTAGGTAGGTACTATAAAAAAACAGCGTATAGGTACCTAAAAATTCACATAATCACAACTGTTTAGTTGTGAAATAAATCAGAACGATGTTAAAAAGGTAGTTAATGTGTATTCTGTAGTATCTTGTATTCAATTAAGAGATTCAACAACTCATGCATTATCAAGTTAAAAAACTCGCGCATATAGGCTCCTATAAACAGGCGCGACATGCGATATAATCGCGTGTCGCGCCTGTTTGAAGGAGCCTTAACATGTTTAGCGACTTACGGCAAAATGATAGTTACCGACTTATGTTGTAATGATGTTTAGCGACTTATAACATATTGATGCTTAGCGTTTTTGTAACATTGAAATGATAACCTTTACTCCGTCAGCTTCACTGCTTTTATCATATTATGTATGTGGCTCCGTACGCAAAATACGCGCATGGACGTGGAGTTGCGGACACCAGCCAGTATTACCTATTACCTACCTATCATTAACTATCATATGTGGCTGAAATGGTATACCATGAGTTTTCATATTCTAGAGCAGTTTGTAAATGAGGAAAACGTTCACATAATATAAATGTTCAATCTAGGCATGATGATTATGGAACTCCCTTTTCTGCACTTATTCCCATTCGGTCCGTTGTGCGTGAGGATTCTAGCTAACAGAGCCAGCCTAGCTCCGCCCAAAAGCACAGAAGCTTCCTGGGAGCTTCACAGGCTTCGCGGGGCGACCTCATTGTTCGGAGGATTTCTGCACGTTGAGATGCCACGGCATCGCATTCCAGGATGACGTGGGCGGCTGATTCACCGGCGTCAAGGCAGCCCCTGCAAAGGGGGCTGTCTGTGGCGCCTATGTTAAAAAGACGTTTGTATGAACACGTTTTGTACTGCATGCATTTATAATTTGTGTTACCGTTATACAAAGGATGTAAAAAGACGCTTAACGAAGCCGGAAGTCACTTGCTTTTACCCTCATTGTGATATTTTTATCGCACTACCGTAAACAGTGATATTTCAAACGAAAAATAGAACCCATTTCCCAGCAATTATTTATGTACAATGTTACTTAGTTTGATGTAGGTACAGAATACATAGCTGACGAGTTCGTGATCGGTCATTTTACACCTGGTACCTCACATACACATATTCCGTAGGAAGAAAGGCATTTTTGACAAAATGTCACCTCATAAGTCCTTTATTACATACATTTGCTAGATGATGTATAAATATTCTTAGGAGTTGTATGAGGCATTTATAAAAGTCTCAAGCATTCAAAATTACTTTTGACTGCAAACATCAGTCTAAACCCTTATGCACTTTTATTTAAAAAAATGCAGGTAGTGTTTCTAGATAAAAACTGTTTTTAATATAAACTAATATTATAAAGAGAAAAATAAAAGAAAAAGAAGAAAAATTCAACTCAAGTTTATTTATTGTCACTGATTGTCAGTGTAGATGTACGTGAACCGTCTGTGAAAACCCTTTGCGGCCTCGGTTCAATAATAGGCTTTTACGTACTTCGCTTAACGTTAATATTATCGAACAACGTTCGATAATAATATACTAAAACCATTCCATTAAACCGAGCACTCAGTTAAAGAGTACAGTGTTAAAACCGCAACAGCTTACCATAATATGCAGGTATACATTTTTATTGCTGCGCAATAATTCATCCGACCGCTTCGGAGTAAGACTATAACCAGTTCTTTAGTCAAGCTATAAAATCAGCATAATATTTTGTAATTTTAGGTACGGCGAATCTGGCAAGTTGCCAGATTCAATTTAATCTTTGTACTGCGCGTTCCGTTGTGGTCACTTCTCCCGTAGCCCGCTGCCTCGCTCCATGCTCACCACTCCCCGACCTACTCATGGAATTAAATCCTTATCGTGCGCACTTCGCTGAACATCTTCCAACTTTTCACCTTCATAATGAATTAATAAATCCCCAACGCACTTTGCAGTCTACTGGGACACGCAGTAGCTAGGAATATGAAATATGACCTGTCCTAACTTTTTCATCAGGTCTTTTACAACATAAGGTATCGTTTATTATGCCTCATTGGATATTTCAAAATGAACTATATATAGAACACAAGAGTAGAAAACGATCCATAGTATAGATGGGGTCTATCATATACGTTGCTAACTAATTCATTGTTTATTTATATAGCTATAATGTATTATACTGACAGATTACGTCTTTAATACATTTACGTATTAATGGGCTTAATTAATGTGTAACAGTATTTTGAGAACTTAACTTATATGTGTAATAGGTATAACTGCCTCGCGACCCGAACGAAGGGTGCGCAGTAATTTGCGACTGAAACTTGCGAGCGCAATCCCAATTTTCCCAAAGTAAGTACGCGATAATTTGACAACTTCAAAGTATCATTTAGACACTCGTGTCATGTAACAGATGGTGCTAGTGGTAAATAAATCAGAACCCGCCTAAAACCCTGAGTGACTCGCTCGTTAAGGCTTGCTGTACACAAGTGTGCGAAACTTAGCCCGCGCTAACTTCGGCTATTAGTTTTCAGTAGCATGCAAGACATAATAATAAACATGTCGTAGCGCATCGCATTTTTTTATATTCATCATCAATAATTATATCAAGGTACCTATAACACTCACAAGTGACTTACAACATGATAGTGTAACAATAATGTAGTTTTAATAATGTTTTGTAAACAGCAAGAATGAATAAAATATAAATACCTACAGTAAGTTACAGTAACTATGGAACAGTGGTGGTTCAATGGTAACTAAACCGACTTATGAGTAAGGTCGTGGGCTCGAACCCAGATACCAAAGTAAAACGCCTGGCTTTACTTACGGCGTCGTTACGGGTCGTCAGAAGCCCGAAAGTATGACAACAAGGCTTACCAAGGGATATCGTATTACCCAGTAACTGGGTTGTAGAGGTCAGGTAGGCAGTCGGTCCATGTAAAATATTGGTTTTTCATCGCCAGAACCAAAAATTCGAAGACATGTGACATCGTTTTACATATTATTTATTTATTTCTGTAACTGCCCGTGACATCACAGCGGGCCCTATCAGAATACCAGCGCTGCGACATTTATTTTTTAAATGTCAAAAGTCGACAGCGAGACGAGTAGAGTAGTGTGAGTAGTGTGTGTGTGAGTAGTGTGTAGTCGAGTAGTGTTGTTTAAGTGTCAATGTGTTTTTGTGTTTGTTTTGTGTGTGTGTTGTGTAATGTGCATCATGCTGAGATAGGAGCCTTTTGGCCTCGTATAGGACTTTCTGTTTCATTTTCCTTATGTTACTTTTTTATATAACTTGGATTTTTATTTTACTGTGTTTAGTTTAGTTTGTGATATTCCTGTAAGAGTCGCAATAAATGCTTTTTCTTTCTTTACATCCACCAACCCACAACGAGCCCGCGTGGTGGATTATGGCCCACTCCCTCTCACAGAAAGAGGAGACCTGTGTCCCAGCAGCTGGGACATTATAGGTTGATTGCATACATTCCATTCCATTCAGTTCCATATAACACTAACAAGTAACTTACAATATGATATGAAGTCTGTTGTTTTTTTTTTTGTGAAAAAGATTTTATTTTTCAATTTTTAGTTGTTAGGTACAACTAAAAAGTGAAAAATAAAACCTACCCCAAACAAATTCATATATCACTACTTGCTATGGAACATACATAAAAAAGAATAGAAACATCCGAATTGAGAACCTCTTCCTTTTTAGAAGCCGGTTAATAATATTGTAGTTTCAATAATGTGTGTTGTTAACAGCAAGAAGTAATAAAACATGAATACAGTAAGTTAGTCTGTGATCACCTGATCAGGCTTGAGACGTCCGCTTGTACTCTTTAGTTTTATCGTATCGCGTTGTAGCCGCTCAAAACATCACATCTAGTAGGTACATCACTTAAATGCATAAGATATTTTTTACTGTCAAGATGGTCAGTCAGTCAATAGATAGAGCCACTAAAATATTTCATTATCTGTATGTATTTAATTGTAAGCTTAGTTCTTCCACAGTTATTTTACCTCTGATTTCGCATCACTGTCAAAAACAAAGTGATCTTTATTATCGTTGAAATAAGGTTGCTGTTGGGTGACAAGTCTGTCAAAAACACAATGATCTTAATTTACGTTGTAATAAGGTTGGTATTCGTTTGCTGCTGTCAGTGCTAATATAAACTGTGAAACAACTGTATAACAGTACTCGAGGTAAATATGACACATCGAGCCTTAAAAAGAGGCTGTCGCACAGGTATGAGTGCCAGAGACGACGCTCTACAAAGCCAGAACTTTTTCTATTTTTTGTAGGCTTTTGTTCAGTTGTGAGTTAAATGTCGATGTGTGTGTATGGTAAACTATAATCTACTATAGGGTTACGATATTACTAGCAACATACATATATACATTAGGTACTTAAGATCAGTGATAAGTATACGGTAAGAGATAACATTTTGTCTAGTGAGATACTGGGCTGTAATCCACCACGCGGGCCCAGCGCGAGTTGGTAGATGTCACACGTCTTCGAATTTTGAGTCTAGGACGTGTACGGTTTACTACCTTACTTTACTATAATAAGGCTATATAAACTAGGAAATTGTTGCCTTTAAAATAACGAGTAGATCAACATTATCATGAATTTAACCTTAATTAGTATATAACCAATCTAAAAAAGATTGTTGAGAAAATATATGGGAAAATATTAATTTACCCAGAACAGTTGAGCAATTTACTGAGGCTTGTACATTAAGCTCTCGGTTTGAGCCCGTTGCTAAGCGCTATACTCAGTAGGAACATGCAATAGCTTTCAAGCAGGATTTAATGATACGAACAAAGACTTAAAAAAAGATTGAAGACTGAAAAACCTTTATTAAAAGATGTTAATTTACTTGAGTGGGATTGCACCTAACCGGGTAGAAAAATACGTTTTAGTGTTGACTTACTTAAAAATAACTTAAAATAATGATCCTATAAATTACCAATACCCAAATATGACGAGCACGACTTAATTTAAGTCGACGTATACGTTAATGGTCAAAACGTTGTCATAACATTAGACTAACATTAGATATACTGCAAACTTTGAAACTAAGATAGATAATGTGTAGGTTTACAATCATACACTTTTGTTCACTATCTGGCTAATAAAATGTATCTAAATATTTCTTATTATAAACACAAGATGTAGAAACATCTATATGGAACAGGTTCGTACTTATCTTATTATGAACTAATAAGTATACAGGGATTCCATTCAACTACGTTTGTTATAGGTCAAAAAAACTCCATCAGACCACCTAAGTACTAGAATAGTCAGAAATCACAAATAAACTCTGTTTCTTATAAGGTTAAAAAACTTTTTCTGTACCTTTCGTAGGAAATGAGACTCCAAATTACTTTTTTATGATAGTGAGTAAACCTTACTGTCCCGTCTCAAATATCCCACCTGTAGACTAGTTTGTGAGATCAGCTATATCTAATTACCATCGCAAGCGTAATCTTTAGTATCTACATTGCGGCGTGGCGATACGGTGCGTTCCTAACAATGAAAAAATGTTTTCACATCTGCCACTACCTTCTGTTTGTACAATATTTTGAAGGCCTGAAGCAAAAACCAGTTCATTGTTCATTTCTAGGTATAAATTACTGATGAAATACCCCAGATTTTACATTTGCGGAAAAATATTTCAATGCTGAATCAGTTTTAAGTTTGTTTTTTTTACTTAAAAACAGGTATTTTTGATGGCCTGAAACAAAACGAGTTCAGAATTAATTTCCAGGTGAAACGTAGGGATCAAATTCGCTGGATTTTACATTTGCGGAAAAATATTTCAATGCTGAATAAGTTTCAAGAGAGAAAACACGTTTTTTATTTAAAAACGGGTGTTCAACAGACTTCACTGCGAAATGCATATGATAATAAAAGCACTCATTGAATTACTTTTTGCCGTCTGTATCCACTTTGCTTTAATGCGGATATCTACTTGTATTAATTTAATACAAGCGACTTGTCGCTGCTTAGCAGGGTGCAATGGCGTCATGTCAAAACATCGACATTTCTGTTTTAAATCACACAATCCTTCCGGAATAAGTGCTCCAAAATGATGGTAAAAATCATATCAAAGTCCATTGTGTGTCTTAGAAGATCTAGATGGTCACATAAACAGACACGAAAAGCGACTTTGCTTTATTTTATTTAGGTATAGATGCGTAAAATGGTACTATGTTGGTATGAGCATAAATAGGAAAACTCGCATGATATATTTAAAGCGTAGTGATACCAGTCATCAAACATGAAAGGAAGTACAGACGCCAGCACATCAAGCTACCCGAAACTGTTAAATTTTCCCAATCATGTTTGAGCCTTAAGGCTCGTACACACAGGCGCGACGCGACACGCGACACAAAGGCACCGCAAGTCGCACAACGAGCGGTGCCTTTGTGACGCGCGCGATTCGCGTCGCGCGTCGCGCCTGTTTGCAGGAGCCTTTATGCTTTAGCGATAAAGTTGAAAATCTGTTAAAGAAATTTGACAGATTGTAGTAGCTTGATGTGTTGGCTTCTGTACATACCTGTTTAAAGATAATGATAATACCTCGCCTTATAAAATATTATATAATATTAAATACACGCTGCATCGCATAAACAAAAAATAATTTTTGAAATACATTTTACGTACCTACTTTTACAAAAAGAGTTTGGTTTCAACGGCAAATTCATTTGTTGATAATTTTTTTTGTTTCCTTTTCTGTTGTGACGTGATAGACTGGTGACAGAACGATGGTTTATTTTGGATTCTTTAAATTTCCACTAATAACCACTCTTCTAGCAAAAAATTGCACTGTACTGATTTTTTGGCATGTCATTAGGATAGAAGATACTAATATAGTGTAAACCTAAGTTTGCAGCTTCGAAAGACCTGTGCTAACTGCGTGGTGCTCAAAATCCTCGAAATTTTCGGACTCCTATCAGTTTTTGACTAACTTCTAAAAGGTATGTCCATTTCAACAATTTGCTGCAGCTGCAAGCGTAGCTGTAGGTCTAATAAAACCCGAGCTTTTTTTGAAAAAAAATGGCAATTTTCGAAGTGCTGTATACGTCAAATATTGGAAATTTTTCCAAGAAGTTCAATATTGTAGTATCAGCCGTCTTCCGAGCAGGATATCAGATAAAATACTCATTTTAAGAGGAAGTCATGGGAAATGAAGGGCGCATTACTATTAAACTGTCAACTTTGAACCGTCATCCAAATCATGCTATCTCGAAAACATTATGTATACTCGTAGTGCATATCCTCAATGGTTGAAACGGCCGTGTTAGGATCAAACTGTTCGAACTGTGACTTTCGAACTGATTGAAGTGTTTTTGTGATCAAAATGAAAATTTACCCGTACTGATTTGCTAAAAAATAATGGTTCATTTTTCAGTCCATTACACATAAGAATAAAATTACCCATTTCCAAATATACCATTCGAGTTGCCCATCTTGTATGTATCTATGTTACGTTTATTTTGTAATGCGCGGTTTATTTGTAGAGAATAAACTATTACTTTTTTTCCTATGAACATGTTGAAACGTGATTATTTGAAACTTCACCAGAAGTGTAATTTTTAATAAAATACATCAGTAATGAATAGTAGACTCAGAATCCCGAATTTAAAATATAAATAAAACAAAAACATGAAATAATGAAAATACAACCTGCAGTGAGCGATATGACATAGCCTTGTGGCTAGAGTAGTTGCTTGTGCAACTACTCACATATCTTGGTGCGCGCCCGCGCCGCGATGGCTTTGTATCAAAAATGCGATTGCGTCCATTGCTTGTGGTCGGTTTTGTTTCCAAACAAATTGACGCCTTCCGTTATTTACACAATTAATCCTTGCCTACTATATTGGAAAGAATAACGACCGCTATACCTAAATAAAGTATGGATATCAATATCTTACTTAATATGAAAAAGTTATATCTAAATGTTTGATGTGTTATAATGATATAAATTGTATAATTGTTGCGTTATAAAAAGTCGAAATTTAAATTCATAACATTTGAGTTAATTACAATGTTGCGTTCCTTTCATAAATTAACACGCAACATTCCCAAAAAATGTAAAGAAACCGTGGAAATATAAAAACAGGGGACGTAGTTTCACATGTTTTTGTATGAATCTTTACCGTTCACGACGTAGGTACATTGTATATTCTTTGACCCAAAAATAATGTATGCGCATAATTTTGAACAGGTATCTACTTAACACTTTATTAAAGAACCATTTTCACTAGCGCCTTCCTCGCTGATATTATTCATTCGAAGCTTTTGGCTTGACATTATTTTGGTAGGAAGTCTCGGCAGATACCTACGTAGAAAATTGTAAACAATAACACTACAATTGTAATATAATAATATGAGGTACCTATACCTCGTAATCTACACGAAATCGAATTGAACTGCTAGATCGAGCCGAATTCTAGTTTTACCTCTAAAATGTATTGCACGACGGTTGTTTCGAAAATTCACGCGGCTCTGCTCAAAAGTGTTTTGATCAGCCTCGCGTGTCGAGGCGAAATAAAAAGAGAGAACGGTCTTGCATTCAAATGAGAGTTCTGTGTCAAGGAGGACACCACGAAATATAAACTAAATTTTCTTGACCTTATAGACGAAACTCATTGTTTATCTTCGTATTTTCCATTGGGTGCTGCTTAAATAGAATGTTTTGGTTTCTTTGGATAGCAAAAACTTGTAATAATATTGGTTGGTACAGACGCCAGCAATGTATGTAGGTCATACAATTGGACATACTATTTGTATGACGTGTGCGTTGATTCATTTGATCTGTACCGTTTCATTATGTGCATTTTCGGCAAAATGCCTACCAACCCACTTATGGGATGTCCCATACATACAAGTACCTAGCAAAAAACTAACATTTTTATGACATAGAAGTGTCGAGTAATTATTAAATAGTTCTAAAAGACTAAAGTTTTCTCTTTTTACTTAAATTGTTGACAGAAATTTAAAACAAAGTAACAAAATTAAATCCAGAAATGCGGCATCTTACGTCTTGCCGTACTGTCCTCTTTTAGATATGACCTATGTTAAACTATTTCTTCGCTATTTGCTTCTTATTACATACTCCACATATTTTAGTTTTTGTTATCAATTTTGGCTTTCAACCATGTTAAACTCTATTAAATCTCCTTCAAAAGCCAGCCACCGATTGTATGCCTTCTGCAAACGCTCTTAACCTGTGAATATCCGTACCTATATATATGTACATATATGTAAGTGTAAATATATTTTTTTGAAGATGGCATGACCCGCAACATTCACTCGTGTGAAGAAAACATTTCTGTATACCTATTAGTTATAACGTGTATTGACGGTTCGCGCAGTTGTTTTGAACTAACTTCTGAAACTTTTCGAAGTCTAGTGAAAGAAGAGTGGCTTTCTGCGAAATATTCAATTATTGCACTCCAAAACTTTGAGTGTACTTTGTTTTATGTGTCTTCTTCGTTCGCTACTAAATCATGTTTTGATATTATTCTTAATGACTTATTTCGCAAATGTTGCAAGAAATTGGTAAGTTAATTAGGTTTGTCGACATTTAATGCTTGCCTAGACTGGCAGCGTGGGGCGGGGAGCGGCGCGGGTGCGGGAACGCGCGCGATCTGGCTTTCCGCAGTCGAGCGCGCTTCGTTATGCGAGTTGTCGTGTCCAGTGTTTGTCAAAATATAATATAGATGAAGAAGACTTCTTTTTACTAGAAAAAGCTCGAACTAGTACGAGAACCCCGGTCTCCGCGCGGACCGCCCGCGCACCCGCTACGGCCACTTGCATGTACGAGCTATGGCGTGAGTTGTCCCGGCGCTTCCCGCGCCGAGCAGCCCGCGCCGCTCACCGCGCCCGCGTGCCTACAATGGACACTCAAAATTAAATGAAGTTCATAATGTTTAAGTACGAAGCGCAGCGCCCGCCCCGCGCCCGCGCTGCCAGTCTGGCCAAGCACTAAGACATAGACATAATATGCAACGGGTCCTTAGTTTATACTAAGGACGCTTCAAGGTTAAGCTTGTAGATTCAAATACGTGCAAGTAGGTACCAATTTGACTTCTTCAATTCATATGTACTTTTTTTAGTGTATATTAAATATCACTGACATTGGAAAAGAAAAACATCGTGAGGAAACCTGGACTTATAAAGTTGTTGTACCTAGTTGTGGTAACGTTGTTGTACCTAGTTGTGGTGCGGTTGGGGCTGCGGCGATTCTGTAGTGCATCAGGGATGTTTGCTGAACATCGCGTAGACTGCCTTTACGCTACGACGCGTAAAAGATGCGCATCCCTGGTGCGTAGAGTACGTGGCAGCGCCAACAGCATCCTTATCACGATCGCTAGTCAGATGGACTGTAGCTACGTCAATCATTGCTGCGCCATTTGTCATGGAATGGCGCAGTAGTGATTGTTTAAGTTTACTTTCTTTTTATGTTTTGTTGTGGATAGTTTTAAGTATTACTAACACTAGTCTCTAAGAACATTGTTACTAACAAAATGGTCCATGGTCTGAAATAAAGTATTTACTCGTATGATTGTATTATAGTTAATGTAAGTCTGAAATAGCCAACCCGTCTTGAGCAAGCGTGGTGCTTATGAAAAAAAAAAAATTGAAATGCCCATACCTTCTCTGTATGAGAAGACGCCCTGCAGTGATACAATAATAAGCTACTACTAATATTATTTGCATGATTTAAAATACAAACTTTTTCAGGATTTTTACTTTTAAAAACCACACAAAAAACAAAATATAATAATATTATATAATACATACAATATAATATAATATAATATAATATAATATAATATAATATAATATAATATAATATAATATAATATAATATAATATAATATAATATACACACAATAAGAACTATTTGCGAACGAATTATTCCAATTGCCAATATTCATCTACCAGTGATCATAGGCAACCCATAAGATCCGGGGTACCTAATAAACTGGGCTTAGTTAATCTTTGTTGATCTAAAATATCTTATGCCTTTGTTAGAAAGATGTTTTACGATTTTTTAACGGCTCTGAGGGAAATTTCCTGTGAACCATTTATAATAAAATTCCCAAATAAAAAAATTCCGTAAGCCCAACTAAGTGATTGCAATTTTGATCAGGCGTATCTTAGGTATTATCTAAATGAGGAAAATGCACTTACTAAGTCTTGATAATTTGAAGGCATCGGCTGTATTGATGATATCCACGTAAAGCTGAAAATCGATGCTGGACTTGTTCGCATTTGAATGTTGCAGCATGGCAAACTTGAAGGCATTCTGTATCTCGTCAGTGTTTTGATCGAACACCACGCCTGCAAAAAGAACAAAATACGAATCTTGATTATGATAGTAGATTATTCACCAAAGGGATAAGGCAGTGTCTTATATCACGGGCGCCATATTGAATTTCTCGCTGCACTCGGGACTGACTATCTAATGAGTATAATGACAAACTTTAATACAATGGCATGACATAATGTATTATATTATTACACTAGCACTTCGCCCGCGATTTTGTTTCCCCTACGATCTTCAACACGTCCTACCCCCTTTAAAGGGTAGTTTTAGAAAATTAATTAAAAAAAAATTCTCGTCTTTGTTCAAGTTCGAAGTCCAAAAACGTTCTCAACAAAAAAAAACGCTTCTATTTAAAGATTTTTTTTGCGAATCAATATAATTATAATCGTTGTTTAGCCTGTATTCTGTGTTAATCCCGGTTATGAACTATCTGTGTGTCAAATTTAATCTAAAGTTTATCATCCGTTTTAACGTGACTGAGTAACAAACATACAAACTTTCACATTTATAACATTAGTAGGATTATCGTGCAGATGGTGTGTAAAGTGTTTTAGTAGTCCTTCGAACATTTTGTTTCTGTTTTCTTATTCATTTTTATCTTTGACATTATTTAGAAGAAATAATAATAGAATGATCATTATTCATTTAGAACTAAAAATCTCCCAAGCTTCACAATCGCTAGCTTCCATGCCATTTTTAGGGTTCCGTACCAAAATGCTAATGCACATTTTTTCAGAAATCATCAAAAAAAGTTACATTAGTTCCACTATCGGTCAAAAGATGGTGCTCACCTAAAACTGCAATATTCTACACCGCAGCGCGCATTGTTGAAATTCTCTGATGAATCTAAGCCTCGCTGATGAAATTTCAAAAACATATATTATTATAATGGTACGGAACCCCCGGTGCGCGAGTCCGACTCGCTCTTTACCGGTTTTTTAATTATCATTATGTTGCCCCACAACTTCCGTCGTTGCAGTTAGTTATGACTTATGCCTTAAAATATTACTCACTTTTAACCCACCGTCCGCGTCGTGCCGGTTAGAGCTGGATAATACATACAACAATTGAAAACAAATTTCCAAAACTATGACTGTCTAGACAGTATTTTAGATTCCTTGCTAATCCCAATGCGGACAGCGTTGGGATTAGTTAGGAATATTATACTCATATTGTGCTTTTCTATAAGAAATGAGGCGCTTAGATTTAAGTACCTATGCAATGTACAAATTGTAAAGTAACCGTGTAGGTACTCATTGTTGGAGCGCCTAATAATAAATAAATCCCTTATATAAAATCTAGCTACGTTGCTAATAAGCAGTATTTTAAATAAAACTTGTTGGTTCTGATGTCAGAGGTTCATATGCATCAAAGCTTGTTTTTAACATAATTAGAGTTAGGTAATGACAAATTCAAATTCAGCGCAGCGCATTATAATGACGCTATAATTAACGAGCAATAAAATATACGCTTTAGAGTCGGAAATGATAATGATTAAATAAAACCTTTAGTCGTTCATTGGTTTATGAATATGACTAGAGAGTGCGGCCGGCGTTCGCAATTTATTGTTTTGCAAGCATACGCGGGTATAGTATTCCGGGATGAAATTTATAGCTTTATTCTGGCTGGAGAAAAATATGGATTTATTGGCCGAGCTTTGCAACAAATCGTTATTGCTTTTAGGGATCTGATATTCCATACTCGATAAAATGTAAACCTAGGTTTACGGTTGTGATGACGTGTTAAAAGAGTTATTAAATTATTCGTTTGTCTTAAGTAAGAAAAGTCGTTAGAGTACTGATAGCCTTTGGTGGAGTTTGTCTGCAACCTGTCCCAAATTATTTTTCTTTTATTTCCTTATAAAAGAAAAATAATTTGTTGCGCTGGCCGTGATCAGAGGACGCACCTGTTTGGAACACACGTAGCACGCACCCTTATCTATGCCAACCCAAATATTTCAAGATTAACGTATGTGGTAAAGAAGGTACCGTCAGCGTTGATCGGCTGAAACCGGCCTACGTCATACAGGAAGCAGACGACCAGCCACCATCAGTTCCTGAGCCACCAGCTCCACTCCCTGTAGCAGCAAAAGAAGAAGAGAGTAGGACGAGGTCTGGGCGTCGGGTGCACTTCCCAGATTATTATCGCCCGCAGTTAAGTAGCGGTCTAAGCGGGGGAGTACTGTGGTACTGGCTGTGGTCAGAGGACGCACCTGTTTGGAACACACGTAGCTCGCACCTTTGTCCATGCGTTTCAAGGCGGCGTGCGGCGCGGCGACACTTTTCTATGAGAAGCCGTCAGAAATCTGTTATAGCATCAAGGTTCTCCCATATCCACCTCGATATCGTCGGCCCTTTAGCTATCTCTTATGATTACAGGTATTGTCTCATTGTCATCGACAGATTCACCAGAAGGCCTGAGGCGTACCCCATCTAAGACATCACGGCTGTGACCTGCGCAACAGTGCTGGTGTCCGGCTGGATCGCCAGATTCTGTTGCCCACTCAAAATAACAACTGATCGTAGCAATCAGTTCCAGTCACACCTCTTCCGAGCTGTCGTTGCTATGGTTGGTGCACCACCACTACAGAACAACCGCCTACCACTCTGCTGCGAATGCCATGGTCGAACGTCTGCACCGACACATGAAGGCAGCCATCATGTGTCACTCCACTCCGCAATGGACCGAAGTTCTTCCACTAGTACAGTCGGTGACCCAAAGTCATACAGCGCCAACCCAAATATTTCAAGATTATCGTATGTGGTAAAGAAGTTACCGTTAGCGTTGATCGGCTGAAGCCGGCCTACGTCATACAGGAAGCAGACGTCCAGCCACCATCAGATCCTGAGCCACCAGCTCCACTCCCTGTATTAGCAAAAGAAGAAAAAAGGAGGACGAGGTGCGGGCGTCGGGTGCACTTCCCAGATTATTAACGCCCGCAGTAGCGGTCTAAGCGGGGGAGTACTGTGGCACTGGCCGTGATCAGCGGACGCACCTGTTTGGAACACACGTAGCTCGCACCTTTGTCTATGCGTTTCAAGAAGGTGCGGTGCCACTTTACTATGAGAAGTCGTCAGAAATCTGTCATAATTTTTCCAGCACATTTTATATGCGTTACATAATAATAATTTGCCATATGCTTGTTTCCTCTTATATTTCAAACAAATAAAACTAAACACCTAAATTTTTTATAATTTATTCTTTAAAACTGGGTTTGGTTTAGATTACACGTCCTCTACAAACACACAAACGGTCAAAATTGTATTAAAATAGCAACATAAAGATGGAATACTCTTTATTGTACACGATTAAAATTACAATTTGAATATTTGAAAATATTCATGGGGGTTGTGATTCATGGGAAGAGAAATGGTGTCCCAGTGGAAACAAACGGCTGAGACTTACGAGTTGTAGGTCGTAGGTTCGAACCCAGGTAGGCACATTATCTTATATATAAAATTCACGTGTCACAATGTTAGATACCATACTCCTCCGCAACGGCTTGACCGATTCTTATGAAATTTTGTGTGCATATCGGGTAGGTCTGAGAATTGGCTACTATTATTTTTTATCGAACTAAAAAAAAATCGTAGAAATAATCTATATGGCAAAACAACGTTTGCTGGGTCAGCTAGTTTTGTATAAATTATTTCATCACCACTGCTCTCAAAACGGCTCTCAAAATGTAGGTAAAGGACATCACATCTTGAGGAAACCGTCATGTTCTAGAAGTAAAAATTCGAAGACATGTGACATCTACCAATCCACACTGGCCCTGCGTCTTGGATTACGGCCCACTCCCTCTCACAGAGAGGAGGCCTGTGTCCCAGCAGTGGGAACATTTTAGGCTGATTCAAGCTCAAACTCAAAGCATTTATTTCAATTAAACCATTTATGATTATGTTAGGCACACGTCGTCTTCATGTGTTTAAGCCTAATAAGTTACCTACTATGTTGTCAAATCTGCAATCTTAAGCGCACGTTTATCTCAACCTACTTATTACTTTTAATTAAATAATAAGCCTGTTTTACTGCGCAAGATGACATCTGTAACCGACTTACCCTGTGGAAATATTTTCGGAATCTCACCTTATTGTTTTGCCGACTAAGACTGTCAAGAAGTCACTTGCACAACACAACGTGATAAGGTAAGCGACACCAGAAGCAGGAATAATGTAAACAAAACAACGTAGGTAATACCTACTATGTATAAAATGAATCTGCTAACGAACACAGAATAATGGACGAGTATCAACATTACTAACACAACCATATTATTATTACATCAAAATGAAGTTAGATTTCGTGGTAAAAGTAAGTCGGTCGAGTGTTGTATAGACAACGTGCAATTCGTATATTCTCATATAGGTATGTTTAGAATGTATTTGATGCACGTCCAAACTGAATTGTTCAGAATTTAAGCTATTTATTTGTGTTGTAACGTTACCTTTCATCTTCCACAACTATTAATATAAAGCCTTTGTAGTCTGTTTGTAGCTGTCATACATTTTCATATTAAGGATTGGATGTGCCAGTTAATTTAATTACTCGAACAGGTACCTTTGCTTTTAACCTACCTTGAACATGAGATGAGTTATATGTAGCTGTTTATCTGCACAGGTTCCTAGAGATTTATTAGATGAACTGAGTTTTATATAGACTGAATGCCATTTGAAATATTAAAAAACGGTTTTTTTTTTCAGATATTTTCAAGGTATCAAGTAATATTTTAAGTGTTTTGTTCTAATCAACAAAATTAACATCGACGGATGCCATAAAATTGCCAAATGTACATTTTACTGCTAAAAATGGTCAGTTCTAAGTTTACCACCATATTAAAAATAAATAGTAATATTCTCTTAATTGTTTGTTGTATTACATATTTATTATTAATTACCTTCTTTCTGCCCTTACAAATATACCTAAAATATTTTTTTAAACTAGTCGAGTTTTAAAAAACCTTACAAAAGATTAAAAAAAAATATATGTTCCATTTAAAACCTAATTGCGTTTGAGAACCATTTTTAACAGTACCTAAAGCGAAAGTTAAGTGAAAAAGAAAATATTGTCGAAATTTTAATTACAAGATAACAAGGAAACTTTGACGCTAATTCTTTTTAAGTGCCAATTATTGATAAGGGTTTTTTTATGATGTAATGTGGCTTCATTCCCAAAATAAATGAAGTCACGTTTTGTTTCAACGTTTTGAAATAGCATAGTAACATTTGACACGATTTAGCGGAAACAAACATTTAAGCGCCTTTAGACACTGGAAGAAATAAGCAGTAAATAAAATGAAAAACTGCTTTACTGAACTGCTATAAACAGTTCCATATGAGCCTAACGTTCAAAACAATATTTTTTACTGATCCGAAAATAGTTAAAACTTGAGGCAAAATGTTACCGTCAAGACAGTAAACTTTAACGTTTTAAGTAGCTAAAAGGTCATAAAATTAACTGTTTTTTTCATTTGATGATATCGTTCAAACTTTGAAATTTACTTACATTACAGTAATAGTGGTTTTCCTTCCTTTTTGTTGTTTTTTTTCCGTAAATACAACAAAGACAAACAATCAATCAATACAATCCTTAAAAGTTACTGTTTTACAAACACTTCTTCTTACTGTATAATTACACTTACAATTGCACCCAATTTTAAATTATACCCTAATTGTACGAAGATCTAGTAAATCTAGTTAAGTCTTTGCTACTGAGTAACCACTATTCACTTTTGAACAGCAACTGTATAACCTTATGTTCGTATTTGAAACTGAAAAAGTATCGAAATCAAGGTTATGTCAACTTCAAATAATTATGAATGTATCTGAATTGATAACGCGATTTTTCTGCCATAAATCTGAGGGGCAATTCTACTAATTTTAACAACGTTCACAGTCTGATCTCAGTCTCAATCTGTCAAAAAATACTTCAAATTTCCCTACATTTTGACAAGTTTTTGACATTTCTTTGTCGCTGAGATGAGACTGCGACTAGATTTTGAACGTGTTAAATTACGAGAATTGGCCTTCAGATGTCATACGTAGGCTGCCTATCGAAACTCAGCTTATAATAATGTAGGGATTTGTGTCGGAGGTAGGTACAGACGCCAGCACATCAAGCTACCCGAAACTGTCAAATTTTACCAATCAACTTTGAACCTTATACTTTAATGATAAAGTAGAAAATCTACTAAAGAAATTTGACAGATTGTAGTAGCTTGATGTGCTGGCGTCTGTACATACAGCTATTGCAGACTTTACGGAGAGCACTCGTGTAAATTATTTGTGCTCTATACACCAACGCTGCTTACGTCCAGTCCATTAAAACCGTCATTTCGATTTTGTGCATTTGACGTTCGGGTAAGTAATGATATTTATTAAAAGTACGTTGTAAACATCGCGCATATTATAGTGTTCGGCTTAACGCGGTGGTGTTTGGTACGGGACAGTTAATTTAATTCAGCATGTGAAAATTTTATCCCCCATTGTTAGTTGCTTCAAAGCGGTCACGTAAAGGGTAGTTTTGAAGCGGTTCGTCATAGAATAGCAATGGTTCCTAATATATCCCAACGATAACGCCTTCAAAAACGACTAACTTATACTCGGCTTTGCGAAATAATCCTTAAATTCAGTGGTTAGTTGTTTCGACTTTTATTTCAGTGTGTAAAAGGTTCCATAACGAAGGAAATATGACGGCTTAGTTTTTATTGTAACGTAAATAAGCGCGGGTCAAAGGGAACTTTCTTTTACGTTGGCTCACCAGATGTCCTTGATGTTCGGGTTTGTTTACGAGCTTTGGAAAATAAGTGATAATAATGATGTAATAGGACACAAAAACGGTCAAAATTGTATTAAAATAGCACCTTAAAGATGGAACACTCGTTATTGTACATGGTTAAAAATTATAGTTTGAATATTTAAAAATATTCATGGAGGTTGTGATTCATGGGAAGAGAGTAGTTGTGGCCCAGTGGTAACAGCCCTGACTTACGAGTTGTAGGTTTCGAAACCAGGGAGTCGCTTTACTTTGTGTAAATAATTTCATCAACACTGCTTTCAAAACCGTGAAGGAAAACATCGTGAGGAAACCGGCATGTCCCAGAACAAAAAATTCGAAGACATGTGACATCTACCAACCCGCACTGGGCCTTCGTGGTAGATTATAGCCCACTCCCTCTCGAAGAGAGGACGCTTGTGTCCCAGCAGTGGGAACATTATAGGCTGATGATAATGGGATTTAAGACCGTATTAATTAACTACTCTCATTGGATTGTTGATAATGATCACTGCCTAACGGTAATTAAACTAACCGATACGCGCATTGACGTGGAGTTGCGGACACCAGCCCGTATTACCTATTACCTACACTAAGGCCACGGACACGAAGTCAGCGATAGCGGGGCGGTGGTGGCGGCGGCACGGGGAGCGGCACGGCGACGCAGCCCCCGGTCTCGAAACCAGATCGCGCGGCGCTAGACGGCGGCGTAGTGTTGTATTATGAGAAATTAGTGTCTTTTTCGCGAACGAAATGTCTAAATAGCGACGACAACGTCAGTCGTTAAAAAGCAAAAAATAAAATGCACAACACTACGTCAATGCAGACGCGCGGGCACCGCTAGGCTCTCGCTCGTAAGCCGCTCCCCGCGCCGCGCCTCGCCGCTGCCTTCGAGGCCAGTTCCATATTATAAATCTATGCAATGAAACGCGCCGCTTCCCGCGCCTGCCGCGCCCGCTGACTCCGTGTCCGCAGCCTTAGGCCGAATTTGATCAAACTGCTTACTAATTTTCTATTATACTGGGGCCTCGTCCTCGAGATTAGAACATAACAAGTAGTGGCACACGTAATGTAGCCTCCATGCACTTTAGTTTATCCAGGTAAAACTCCTTTAAAATTTTCTTTATGGTCGATGCCTTAATTTCGCTGTCAATTCAACGTCAATACTTAATTCACATTTTAGTGCTTCGCCATTTTGCAATATAAATTTTTACTTTAACGTAAAAAATAGTATATCATGCCGAAAAGAAAGCGTTAAAACAGTGAATATGGACGCATAAAGAAGAAACTAGTAAATTAGAGCAAAAACTGGAACGGAAGCATCGGAGGTCATCTTCGAGTAGGTACCGTTGCCTCTACAGGCTCACAAGAGGAGCCCCAAGGTATTTTAAAAAAAAGGGTTCACGTTTGAATGATTCCAGTTGCTTATATACCTTATACGTAGGTATATAATTATTTAGAACTTCACGTACAGGTAGGTAAGTTCGTTTAATCACTAATTATTATGGTGATTTGATATTATGATATTTTGAGAATATGACATTCAGAGACGGACCGTTTCTAACTATTTCTCTGTATACGTTTGTAGTTTTGCTCTCAGCAGTTAAAATATACGGCGAGACAAACTCGGTGATCCGGGGACCACGCGACGTACCGTTGCCCGTGTGAGAAACAGAGCTCGTACTGTATGTCGGTAGGAAACCGCAGCCGTCAGTAGTAATTGCTTGCGACGTTTTTAGAGAATGATTGAACGCCTGCGTTCCTGTATAACTAAACTAATATTATAAAGAGCAAAGAAAGCCAATTTGGCAGTGTTGCCAATATCCATATTACATTGTACTTTTTATTTTATTGCCAACAGTTACGCTTTCACGCTAAAACGGCACATGGGTAAACCCAACGGTCTACCCAAAAAAATAAAAAAATAAAAGTGTCCTATGTCATCATAGGACACTTTTTATCCCGATAATCTCAAGGGATCAAGACTAAAGGCTCCTGCAAACAGGCGCGACACGCGACGCGAATCGCGCGCGACACAAAGGCACCGCTCGTTGCGCGACTTGCGGTGCCTTTGTGTCGCGTGTCGCGTCGCGCCTGTGTGAACGAGCCTTAATGCAGATGAACCGCGGGACGCAGCTAGTACTACGTAAAGGCACAACACTCATACACTGACTGATGTATTCTTACAGATTATTCCTGACGAACGCCTATCACTAAAATATTATAATAGTACACTATTATAACAGTTATATTATTTATTATACTCGTATATATTTAAATATGTATTTCTCACACAACCGTGTTTGGGTTACGGAAATTCAAATGTATACTAAATTTCAACTTAATTGGACTAGTAGACTCGGAGTAAATTGGCTTGTGACAGACGGACAGACAGACACTGGTGATCCTGTAAGTTTTCCGTTTTTTCATTCGGACGTACAGAGCCCTAAAAATAACTTCATAGCTTACAAAAAGTAATAAATTACTTTTCCATCATTACCTTTTAAATACGTATTCATTTCAATACTAATTAATGAAGTCACGAAAGGATATTTCACTTGTTATTCCTTAACCGAAACTGTCCTTAATAAATTTGCAAATAACATTTTTGATATCCATAATTTCAATGCAGTTAATGAAGAGTTATTCGGCTGATTTTATCGCTGCCTTATATAATAATTAGGGCAGGGAAATGGAGGCGTTTTATTGCTAAAAGGATTAAATTAATCAGCCTCCAAAGATGACGACGAAATATTCAGCACATCTACTGAAATGAGAACTTCGAAATTCATTTCTTTTGTATTGTCATAAATATATTAGATATCCCGTGACCTGGCAATAAGTTTGCGGAAAACAATGGGCAAACTTTTGATTGATAAGTCCATAAATCTGAGACCGGGATTGTCTTAGATAGAAAGAACAATATTTCCCGGTATCCTAAATACTAAACGGGATAAACAATTTTCTTGAAAAAAAAAATATAGAAAAGAATACTACCTGGATAAGTAGTGTATTTATATAGGCTTGCAATATTTATTTACTAGGTTATATTTATCCGTACCGGCCTCCCGTGGCGGATTACGGCCCACTCCCTCTGACCATGAGGAGACCTGTGTCCCAGCAGTGGGAACATTATATAAAAAAATAATGAAATAAAGAAAGAAAGAAAGAAAAGAAAGAAAATACGTTTATTTGCGGCAAACATGACGCATAAAAATAAAAGACACAAACAACAGAAAAACAAAAATAACAATTTGGGAGAAAGTATGCGTCACATCTACGCAAAACGGCCAACGCTCAGCAAAATGCTAAGATCCTAAAAAAAAACCCTAAATAAAATGATTATTATTATTATAGGCCGATTATGTGTGAGTTACGTGGCTTTTATTGTCTAAATCATTAAAAATGAGACAACAATTTGTCTCTTACCGTACACTTAGCTCTGATCTTATGTACTTATTGTATGTTGATACATTTAGGTACCTACCTACTTACTTAATAGCTCAGTTTGTATTATAACTATTTATAATTAATCGTGTTTTCGGAATTTACTTAAAGCAAACAACCTAATTGATAATATGGCACTCATCCAGGTTAATTACGTTCTTGTTTCTTCCGGATTAATTAACCAAGCAGCTTGGTAATTGAAGTATTCTAGATTTATTTGCTATCTAAGTTTAGTTAGTAACACAGCGCGCTATCACCCTTGTATATAGAGCGAAAGTAGGTAGGTACTTAAATATTGTTTCTTTTTCACAAACGCAAAATAACAATTAATGTAGATATTTATATGAGTTATACTTTCTGAGTTAATCGTAACATCGTGAGGAAAGCTATACGTATCTATACTAATCTCATCAACTCAAGACGCGGTCTCCACTCCAGGACTCGTCTGCTCCACCAGCCATCGCTCCTTTGACAAACATGGCCACTACCACTTCAGTTTGCTTACTCTGCAGGCTATGTCGGTAACTCCGGTTCTTTTCCGGATCATTTCATTCTTGTTTTATCCTTCAAAGAGACTCCGAGCATAGCTCGCTTCATAGCGCGCTGAGCGACCTTGAATTTGTGGACCAGCCCGACCGTCAGTATCCACGTTTCGGCACCGTATGTCATGACGAGCAGGACGCACTGGTTGAAGACCTTAGTCTTCAAACACTGCGGGATAGGTGACGAGAAGACTTGACAAAGTTTTCCAAATACTGGCAAACCAAACTGGATCCTTCTGTCGGCTTCTTTCTCAAAGTTGTATAATTATACCGAGCTGGATGACTTGCCCTAGGTAGACATAATCCTTCACAACTTAGAGAAGCGACCCTTCGATGTGTATTGGACTCGGCAAGACATGCGTATTGTACATGACTTTTCTCTTGTTGAAATTCATGCCGAGGCCAACTCGCCGGGAGGCTCCATTTAGGCTGTACAGCATTTGGTCTAGCTGTTCCAGCAGCGTCTGTGCAATTATGACGATGTCATCGGCAAATCAAAGATGTGAGATGTACTCGCGGTTCACGTTGATACCCTGTCCTATACTAATCTATCTATAACAAAAAAAGTAACAAACATTCAGCTTTACTATTAGTTCGTTTATTTATTTAGCTATCTTATTCTATTTCATTTTTGAATATTTCTTAAAATATAAAAATAAGTATAAAAACATGTAGTATTATTATTATAAAAACATTTATTAGTATTATTAATAAAGCTGAAGTGTTTGTTTGTTTTTTGTTTGAACGCGCTGATCTCTGGAGCTAACAGTCGGATTTGGAAAAATTCTTATTGTATTTTATAGCTAGACTCTTGAGGAAGGCTCTTCATAACATCATGCTACGATCCTTAGGAGCCGAGAGAAAAGAAATAAAGAACGTTAAGTGAAAACGAAGCTATAATAGTGCCGGCGGGCGATGAGGTGCGACGCGGTGAGTCGCGGGTGCCGAAATTTCGTCGCAGGCAGAAGAATTACATTATGTACAGTCGCCAGCACATCAAGCTACTACAATCTGTCAAATTTATTTAATAGATTTACAACTTTATCGCTGAATCATAAGGTTCAAAGTTGATTGGAAAAATTTGACAGTTTCGGGCAGCCTGATGTGCTATAATCGTCTGTACGTTTGACGTACATCATTTTAAGATTTAATTGATCAGTTTCTAAAATGGTGGCTCTGCGGCAGAGCATGACACGCTAATTTCTGTTGTTCCAAATGTCAAAATTGATCACTCTTTTAAATAATTTATTTATGTATGTACACACAGTAAATAAATACAAATAAATACGACATATAACATTTAAGTATGAAGGTACAGTACCTTTGTACTCAAATGTTACGAGTGTCTTAAGTATGAGAAATTTCTTAATAAATAACCATATTTCCTAAGAAAGGAGAATGCCAACAAATGTGGGCGCCCTGGTACCAAACGAAAAGTCCTCTGTCACAACCAAACCTAGTGTATTTGGAGGAGAATTTAATGTCTTTCCTATTGCATTATTAACAAATCCTGCATGATATTTGTTTGTCATCAATCCTTCATGAAGTTGATATTCAACCTCATTTTAACCAGAAAGGACATGTTAGGAAATGGGCTTAAAATAATAATTTTTTTGAACAGCTGTCATGTATGGTTTTTCTGATAGGGAAACTTATTCAGGATGGTCTGACAAAAACAGAAAAAATATTAAAAGCACCATTATTGAATAAATACATATTTTTAACCCAGATATTTTTGGTGTCATAATATTATTTTTGCACATTGAAACAAAGAAAAAATGGTTAAATATCATTTTTTAAAGCATATTATACACCTTATTGTTATTTAAAATATTCTAAAATAATATTAGATGACTTAAAATAAAACCAACTCCATGATTTGTATGTATGGCATTAATTCCTTTGCCTCCTAATGGAATCTATGAAAATATTACCTCTGCCAGCAAGGTTGTCATACTTGTCAGCTGTCAGTACACAGGTCAAAATTGAATTGAATTTGACACTTGATTGACGTTGACAATTCACAATGACAATAATGACATCCAACCGAAAAGTGTTGCCAAAATCAATAATTACTGTGGGTTGCAATTTATTTTTTAAATAATGATTATTAAAATGTATAAAAATTAAGGAAAGGGTGCTTTCAAAAAAAAATTAAAAATTATACAAAGTCTCCTTAATTTATGTACTTTCATAAAAATACGATCTCTTCCCTGTTCACAGTAGCTTCGAATAAAAGCCCAGCCTCCATACAAAAACCTAACATGTCCTTTCTATGTAATTTTTAAATTATGATATAGTTTATACGTCAGATGGCATTTTATTCATGGTAGCATTTCTCACTTGAAAAAAACCATGTGACAAGATACGTGGTATTTTTTGGAACGAACGCCTAAATTAATAAATGGATTATATGTGATGAAATAATCATATGGTTTGTTTGGGTTGTTTTGTGTTGTTTCGAGGTGCGTATTTTCTATCGTTTTTTGGCTATCCATTGTTTTTTTCATCGCGTTGCAATATTTTTAATCGTATTCGTTCTATGCTAAAGGTTACTCGCTTCAATAAGTGGTTCACTCACTAAGTTCACTGCTGATGGAGAAATAAGGGATTATTGGTCTTGTTTTGGTATGTATTGTTTTACGCTGTTTTTGGGTACATGAGATTCTGCTTGCTCTACGTGTTCTTATGGATAAATTTTACCCCAGGTTAAGGTCCAAACTTTCTGCAAGCCGATTTATTCAGCTCCAGATTCCTGCACATTTATATACGAGCAAATTGCCAGAGAAGCAGCCAATCCGAGCCGATCAGAGCCAAGCCGAACTGGTCCAGATTTGTCGGCCGTAAACCATTTAACGCCCTGGATGAAGACGAAGACCCTGTCGCGAACAGATATTCATTTTTCCTATACTCTTAATAGATTGTTGTAGATCAATTTTTTTTAATTACCTCAGTTATTTAACCTCGAATACGGCGGGTGTTATACCTTCTTGTTTTATGCGGTCCGTTTTATCCACGCCCACGAAAGTTCCTGATTGCAGTCATGACTAAAAATCGCGTCGCGTGACTAATGAGCATTAATTTTTTTGGTACAAACCTAAAGTAGGTATCCTCTGATTCATAAAATTCTTATTAATAACTTTTATAGTCACAAGTTTTCATCAAGTGTTTCTTAATTTTTTTATATTTCTTGATAATTCAAATATTAGGATTATTTTTAAAATAGAAAAATTATACGTGTTTTATTAGCGAAGTGTTTCGTTTATTTATTTTGCTACACTATATTGCTAACTATTTTTTACATATATTACTGCAATTCGTATTTATTTGTCATTTACCTACTTAATATTTTGAGGTTACGTTCGAGAAAATGACGAATGAACGATGACGATGAATGATGGAGGCATCGCTAAGGCTTATCACAAAAACACTACGTTATGGAAAAGCACCTGAACGTTTTCGTTAAGAAGGATTTTAATGATATTGAAACCAATATTGAAAGTAACTACATCAGAGCTACAACAGATAATAAAAACGATTTCTTTTTTTTAAACGGTACCCTTTTTCCTTTAAATGCTTAAAATGTATTTTAATACAGTTGCTCAAAAAGTGGCGTATTGCAGGGACGTATAGCGTTCGGGATGTGGGCTATTACATACTCGTGCTTTTTTTTACCTTTCCCGAACTCGTGCGTTCTCTTTCCCAACTGTCAAAATAATGTCTATTAAAAAGAAAAACCAACCATGAAGTTTTTACTAAAAAAAATCATAGAAGTTTTTATGATTCATGCAAATACGTATATTTCTAAAAAGAAGCTACTAATTTGTTTCAATATCATTTTTAATGATTTGATTGAATCAGTTAGGTTAGGTTTCATTTCATTACATCTCATTAAATTTCATTTTCATTTCATATCAATAAAAAAATCTACTGAAGACTGTATGGGCTGCATGGGCCTAGTTCCCTTTGCCTACCAGAATGGGTGAAGAAAAAAAAATCTCTGCTTATATTTTACGGTTGGCGCCATTAGTTAGTTGAATTTATCTTTATTATGTTTTTATTATTTTATTAAATTGCTTCATTTTTTCGCAACTGTATTAAAAATAGTCGTTCAGTACACGTGCGAAACCGTCATTGCAACTTGTTCCGACTGTCAATCCTCGCCTTCGGCTGCGCCTCGGCTCGGCTAGACATTTGTCGGAACTCTTTGCAATGACAACCTTTCCGCACTTGTAATGAAATATACTATTCTAAAATAATAATTTAAATTATTTTAATTATTCGACGCAACACGTGACCTTAAGATTTTTGACACATAAAAATATACCTCATATTTATAGTAAATAGCAAATCTGTGGGTACTTATAAATTATTTTCTTCATTTAAATGTTTGTAGGTAGGTAACCTATATTTTCTACGTAGTAGCATTTTTTTTTTCAGGATGGGAAATCATCAAATGACCTCTCCCGCTCTGAGTGGTGCGGAAGGGAGTGTCAGACTCTTACTGACTAAAACCCACCCGTGTTCCTTCCTGCTCACTCACTCGTGTTCGTTCCGAGCCAACGGAAACCCTTTCGGACAATCCCGCTGACCCGGCAGGCTTAGGCCCTAACGGGCCACTTCGGTTGATGCTGACATCTCTTTGAGGCGCGCGTGGAATACGTACGCGCCGTCCGGCACGGGCCTGGTCCTGATCGGACGGTGAGCTACCCATTACTCTCCGCCCGCAGGCCCGCGCCTACAGTGGCCGTAGTCTACGTAGTAGCATTATTCGGAAATGAAGTGCATTGGCAGTTACATATAAGAGAAAATATATACAAAAGTTAATAAAAGTACTTTTATTTTTGATGTCCGAAATCCGGGAATCTTTTTCACAACAAAAACGTAAAAATGTAAGTTAAAAAATAGGAGTAATTTTATGAACTACATTTGGTTGTGAGTGTTTTGACCCGCTCCCTCGCAAGTTGGTACGGTCCCATGGCATTCTCCTTTCTTCCAGCAGAGCATTCTGAATATTTGCTTTATATAGTTGCCCATTGTTATGCTGTTTCTGTTCTTTGTCATTATTTATCCATTTACAAAGCATAATGACAAAATTTAATTGAGCATAACTGTATTAGCTGGAGCAATAAATCATAGTAGGCAAAGCTGAGTGTTGATGAATTGAACCATATAGCGGCAAAAACAGTACGGAATGTGGCCATAATTACTATAAATCACTGCGTTCGTTCAAAGTATTTCTGCGAGCTCGTAGCATGCTGTAATTCTTTAGTTGGGATAAAGAAAGATCCCCCCTAACTTTCGCCGGAACCACATACGTAACACATGCAATCTTCAACTTTTTTAAAGTGCTAATTTAAACATTATGTAATTCCATGTATTTTTTTGTTTTTTTTAACAAACATTATTACCAAACTGTATAATACATAACACAATGAAGTCTTATTGTACTAAGAAACGTCATAAAACAAAAGAGTGCATTTAGATAAGTGCTCATTAGACGTTGATTAGGGAACCGAGGCGAGTCGCCACAAGAGATCTGTCTCGGTGTTTTGTATGGCGATATGATTGAGAATGGCTGGGTCTTACAGTGGATATGTGTCGGATGACGTGGAATTAATCTGCGTCGTGTAAATAAATGTGGAGTGTATGTCAGAGCGACGACGGCGGCGACGAGGCGGGGCGTTTGCGTCCTCTCACCGGAAGCGCCCGTTCTCAACAGATTGGAGAATATATACTCGTGTACGCCGCGTAACGCTTGCCAAATTATTCTTTACCCCTAAAACAGGAACAAAGCCTTCATCATCTCGTGTAATAGACGCCAGTAAATCCACCTAGAAAATTGAAAATTATGCGTCGAGATGTGTTTCAAACAACCACTCACGCTATGAATATGATACTGCTTTTAACACTCAAGAAAATGATGTGTTTAAGTTTATTATTGAAATTTCAATTCAAGAAAGATTTTTAGAAAGCATTATGATTTCACTGAAGTTACAGATCGTTGCACATATGGATGTGGAGAAAAATTTGCGAAAGAAGTATCTTAAAGTGGCCATTTCAAAGTATACTACTCTTTCTGTTGCCACCGTTTTCATTTCGCACCGAATTTTACGGTTCTTCTAACGAATAAGCCACATTTTAACTAAATAGTGAATATCCACTATTTAGTTAAAATGTGGCTTATTCGATGCTTGCCATTTATAAGCCCATGACCACCGCATTAAATTCATTAACTACATATATCCCAAAGTTCTTTAACGGATTGAGAATTTATTTAAACCAAATCAGTATGAGTGACTTGTTCCATTATGATTACAGAGGATTTGTGAATAAACAACAGTTTCACTAGCTTTTAAGCTTGAAGCCATGCAGCCTGAAACAAACTTGATATTTTGAGAGAAATATTTCCGATAGTATAAATTCTAGGGAATGTTGATATTAATTGACACCCGATTTCACCAGATTCAACAGGTCCAGACTTTTTTTCTGTGGGATTAAAATTTTCTCGGCATTTTAAACCAGCAAAACTTGGAAATTTGGCGGATGGTATTTTTCATACAAAATTGCTACGCGTGTAATTATGGGTATATCTATACTTATTTTCGTTGGTAATACTATCGATATCGATTACGTCCTGTATCCTGATTACATAAATGACAATTAGGGTTTTCGTGAAAATTTACGACACCAGTTGGCACCACTGTGACAAGAGGTCTTCCAATATAAAATATATGAATACGTTCATCATTCGATTCATTCATTCGTTCATCATTCAGTCATGACTAAAGAAAATATAGGCTCTTTGACAGATGTCTGGACCTGACGTGTCAGTGCTGCCACCTGGCGAACGTCATTTCAGAAAACCCTCATTACGATTAATGAGACTGACTTAAGTAAGGGACACGCGTACTACGCGGCCTCGACCATGACTTGTCGTACGACTGGTCACAATCTTGAACAAAACTGAAGGCCAATTCTCGTAATTTAAAACGTTCGAAATTCTAGTCGCAGTCTCATCTCAGCGACAAAGAAATGTCAAAAACTTGTCAAAATGTAGGGAAATTTGAAGTATTTTTTGACATATTGAGACTGAGATCAGACTGTGAACGTTGTTAAAATTAGTAGAATTGCCCTCTGGACGAACGTAAGCCCGTGCGGCCAACCTTTTTTTCTTGGTCGGTGCTCCTGCGGTCAATCTTTTGACAATTTATTAGGGACAGAACCTCTTACGAGTTTATGATACAAAAACGATAATTTTTGAGTTTTCTACTAAATAATCGCATAGACATACAGGTATCCACCAAATAATCGTTTTGTATATAATTATAATAATTTAAAACTATTTAACTGAGTTTGTGTAAACTTGTGTTATCTACCAAACTGCACTAGGCCCGCGTGGCCAACTCTCTCTTATCTCTGTAAGAGACAGTTGGAGAGTATGAGGCCTGTGTTCCAGCAGAAGGAACATTGTGGGCTGATTATGCCGTGAACTGTGATTTGCTCATAGTCTTATTTATTTCTTAATAAATAAATATATTTTCTTTCTTTTCTTTCTCTCTTGGATCGCTAACAAGTATATGCATACATGTTAACATAAACAGGAACAAAAACATGTATGCACTTCCAATTACCACATCATTCACTTATTATCTAGGTAAGTAGGACCTACAACAAGTTTAACAAAGACGAAAACATTAAAATAATTCAAAATAAAATACACGAAAGTCTTGTCCAAAATAATGTATCCAACGAATATTAGTAGGTAAGTACAGGTAGTTTTCATCTTTTCAGAGAGGGAAATGGAGAATTCAAAGCGATAGCGACTCGAGGTGTCTTGTTAGTCAGCAATTTGTAATAGTGCGCAAGAGGTGTCTAGAGTAGTAGATATTTTCGATAGAAAGAAAATTTATTGAGGTTTAGAGTAGGCAACTGGCTTATTCATAGGAACTATTTTTTATTGTTAAATTTAGTTTATGACTTCCTCAGATACAGCTTGTGCATTCGCAACGCGCACTTGAATGCACTGCTCGTGTGACGTCACGCACGTGTACTTTAATAAGATTGGACTTGGAGTCCTCGCTTACTTTAGTCGTTATTATCATAATTTTGGATGACCGGATCACAGGATTTGTTTGACCAAATTTTAAAAGTACGAAAGGGTTATCTAAATTATCAAAATGCACAACAACTTAATGCATTAAATTTCTTAATGAAAAAAACCAGTGATAAATTAAAATGTCAAAAATCTTTACATGCATATACACCGTGTTCTTTATGTTATCCATAAACTTTGTCAAACGCTTCTATAGCTTTTACAAATCAAATCTAACAAAGGAAGTAGTACCTACTTAAAAAGGCTTCGTTACAAAGATATTTGTAATTTCATTTAATGAAATTTAATTGAGCTATGCAGTATGAAAGGGTCTTAACTTATTTTTGACAAGTTTCAGCCCGCCAAATCTTATGAATGAAAATACGACGTAGCCAATTCGGATAAAGAGGCATGTATATCTGGTGATTTACGTCAAAGTATTTAGTTCGTATGAAAATTAACAAAAAAAATAAGAATTTATTAATGTGTCCATAATGAAAAATGGTTATTTCCATGATCTGAACATCTGGTCGAAGTTTATGTACATATATCGTCCAGAACACGGTGTATATTTATGACAAATCGAATGGCGCAATCACTATTCAATTTGTCATAATTATTGCCCGGGCATTACAAATAATCCCGGGATTAATCACGTGATTCATAACATTTATAATTCTACGTCCGTGGGCGCATAGCTGCGGGGTAATTGCGTAACACAATCACAATGACAGTGTCTCTCTTTACATTGTAGAGTAGAGGGATTTTTCAAATTTATGAAGCAATGGGTTAGATTTTTTTCAAAATACTTCGGATTGTTATTGAAAGTGTGTTACACATTTGGGGTGCTGGTAATAGAATGCCTTTTTTAGGAGATTCCGTAATTCACTGGAAGATAGGATGTGCCCCCGTGCACATTCTTGGCAGGTTTACCACATTAGCTGCGAGGTTCATTTTTTTGTGAGCCACACATTCGTGCACAGCGTGGCTGTAGCTCGCAGTGGTCGGTCTTCCTACATTTTCATACAGAGCAAAGCTATGTGTACGTGTGTAGCTTAGCCGTGGGCTGCTTTAGAGCTGGAGATATTTACACAAAAATCAGTGTTTTTTTACCGTCATTTGCCATGAACAAAAACATTACGGGTATGGACACTGCACCAAAAATGCAAAAATTCAATGCAAAAAACCGATGGTTTATTCTGCGACGTGATCAATCGTAATAACAAACGACACATTAAGGTGAATGCGCAGTGGTAGACCGCGAAATAAAAATTTTCTTAGGTTTTTTGCAATTTGCAGGTAAGTGTCAGTTTGTATCTTGATCAAAATATGATTCGCGACTATGATAGATAAATATGTTTTTACAGAATTATAGTCATTAGAATCATTAATATATGTTAGATTTACTCCATATGCACTTTTCCATAAGAGATTTTTTTTTATGGAACAAATCTAACTTAGAAAGATGTATTAATGATTCTAATAATTATAATTATAATTCTGTAAATAAATACGTACAGTCGGTGACCAACATTGTCTGGCACACCCACCTTTTATAGTCGCGAATCATATTTTGATCAAGATACAACCTGACACTGACCTGAAAATTGCAAAAAACGTAAGAAAAAACAATTTTCGCGGGCTACAACTGCGCATTCTCCTTAATAACAATTGGGCCAAGTGAGACGAATACAATTTTAAAACAAACATTGTCAGCTTCCGCTTTACATGCGCGATTAATTCACCGTGTAATTAATTTAATCAGTCGCTGTCAATGCAGCTAGCGTTTATTTTACCCATTAAGGAGATTATTTTGTGCTATCGGCCGGTAATATTATCAAACGTGTCGCCTCGGTCTGCGCGCCGCGCTCCGCCAATTTTAAACTGAATATACAAACAGCTCAGATAGACCGTTTTAAATGTTCCCTGCTCAATGCACAGCTGTCATATATGTATGTAGCGCAAGTTACGACAGTAAATCCTTCAATTGAAGTAGGATATGAGAATGCGTCGAGTTGCTCTAGAGCTCTCAATTATCTAAGACGTTGCAGGCGTCTTCAATGATTATTCATGTGCGTCATCATCTTTGATTTTGTGTTTAAATAGAAGCTTTTTTTGCCAAGAGAGCAAACAATATTTTGAAGGTGTGAGTGTTTTCTTGAGCGCAGCGAGGGATTTAAAGTACTTCACTCGAGCTTAAAATACTGTTGCTCCCGAGGTGGACACTCTACTTTTTATCAACCTCTATGAAAAAATAAGAAGTGCGACTTATGAATAATAATAGTAGTATGTTTATTTATTTGCATACAATTACTTGAGGAAGACATACTCATTTTTTATAAAACTAAGTAAAATCCTAATTTGAGTAAACAATTACGGACGATTTTTTTGTTTGGCTCGCGCGCTTTTTGCTTACATTATACAGCCTGTTAATTGTTCATGTAATGTCCGTGATTTATCTCTTTGGTGATTGGAACTTTTACTAACAATATCCACATTCCAAATTCAAATCACTTTTAGTCCCTAGGGATTAAAGAGCTGCTTTAAGTCCCTGTTTACGAAGAATACTCTATTTCTTTTTGAATAGATAGATATGATAAAAAAACATTTTTGAATGTTATTTGTCCGACGTTGTACCGGACGGCCAGCAACTGCAGAAGCAAAGGATTTTTGGGCATAGGTAAGTCAAATGTATGAAAACTCGTAAGTATTACTTCTATACCTACTCACTCGTAAAGTATATTACAGCAACGAAAACACCGTCGGAACGTGACAGATGTTGCAATTGTGCTGGAGACCGTACTTAACATGTCGATATAAAAGTTTACCGAATCGACACCGATCAACCGTTCCGAAACAGATTGTCGCGTGGCTCGGCGTTAGCGAGTCTATTTGTTGGCTCGAGCACGTGTTGCACACGTTAACGTTAAGCTTCACGGCGGCGTATAATCATAACACGATCCCTGCTCTCGCTGCACACAAGCGACTCCGGGCGACACACACGCGCTTTGTTTGTGCTGCCACAAATAATAGAGCCGTAATGCCTTGGGCACTAACCACTGAGCCGCGCGCGGTTACTACCCGACTTTTTTGCCAATAAATTAAATAATAACTACATTCTCCGCTAGCTTACTATTACTTCCAAGATAACGTGAAAATTGCTCTCTAAGCTATACACATTAACCAGGTGATGATGATATAACGTGTTTTTATAACGTTATGAAAATCTGTAGGTAAATATAGCATTAGATAAATACAAGTAACAGTTTGCGAACTTAAAGTTGATGGCAGCAAAGTAGATACGGACATAAATACATTTTTGCGAAAATGCTTTTTTTTTACAAAATGAGTTTATTTCAACCATGAGCTTATTTTCTACAAGTCTGTACTAAAATTATTTCAAAATAATGAAGAAAATTTTGGCTCGTAAATGAAGACATTTACACTCCATTTAAAAAAAAACATCGCAATAGAAACGGACATTTGAATTTTCCCGCCTTATAATTCGGAACTTTGACAGATGATTGAAACGTCAATAAAGTCATCAGTCACTTGTCACATTCTAGTGTGTAGTTGTTATGTTTTCGTGCTTTTTTATTGAACTGACATTGTTTAATGCAATCTACCTTAAATTAATCCTTAAAATATCAGTTATTATTTAAAAATGAGTGCCTCAAGGAATAAATTACTTTTAAATATGGCCTAAAAAGATGTACAAAAGCAAATAAATGAGATTTCAGATTTTTCAAACTTATGATAGTGTTTAAATGCAGAGTAAATAAAGACGTCTACAAAAGTTGGTTAAAAAAAGGGGAATATCTAAGCAACTTTTACATGTCGCTTAGATTCTCTTTAAATATCCTTAAAAGTATTACTGGAGATTATTATCACGACAAAAAATAAAGTTTATAAGGATATCAGGCAGATGTCTTCTTCTACGTCGGAGTTTTTTCAGAGTAAACAAATACATGTCTACATTATTTCAGTAAAACAACGATATAGCGACAAAACCTGTAAAACAAACAATAAAGAAGGTTATTTAATGCATCATAGAAAATTTCATGTTAATCGGTCCATAACTCCCAAAGTGACCATTATTTTTTACTAAATCTGCTCTATTGTAAAATTGCAATTTTGTAGATGTCTTCTTCTACTTTGCTGCCATCGAGGTATTGTTAACGCCTTGCATAATGTGTGTAATTGCATACATACACATATGCAAACGACGTATGACAACGCATAGAAGATTCTAGAAGTCTGAGCAAACGAGGCGCGCATACGATAGGCGCGCCTACTTTAGTTTTTTAAAGTGCTTCCTGCACTTTATGTTAAATTAATTATATTACATTCCTTTTATTGAGGAACCATTCGCTTTACTTATTTCTATTCAACGCCCCACAACGAGTACCATTGCCTTTACATTGGTCCTGAATTGGGTAAAGAAAATTATAAATTAGGAAGAACGATGGAAGTGCTACGTTGTTGAAAAATTATAATTATTGATGATTACACACATTAGCAAGAGGAAAGACCACCTTACTTCAAGAACCTGAAAGCCTAAGGGAGTATTGGAGTAGCGTTATCGTGAGGCTGTTCCAATTTATTAGTGAGACGACATCGTGTTCCCAATTAACATTAATTCCTATACAATTATTAAAATTAAAGCTTATTACTTTTACCTAAAATATTATGGATCTTTAAGCCCTCGTGTTAGTCTATAGAAGGTATAGAGAAGAAGTCTCCAGAAATAAGCAAGGCTCAGACGAACAAGCTGTCATTTCGGTTAGCATAATTGGAAGATCTGGATAAAGAATTTAATGACATACATAATGAGATAGATATCATTTGTGAATTTCCAGAAGAGCAAGAGCAATATACGGAGCGTGAAGTGCAGTTCGGGTCTTCATACTACAACGTGGTCGGGTGTCCTCGAGAGGTGTTGGCGCGGCATGACATACCAGCCGTAGTGGCTGCAGGCTCCGGCTCCTAATCAGACGCAGGTTTAAGTACTGCAATTAGAGGTGGGCCAAAACTAAAGTTACCAACGATCCTACCTATTCGGGTCAACATCAGGGCTGGCTCGTATTCCAAGATAGTTTCGCATCATTGATACACTGTATCCAATCTATTCCTAAAATCAGTAAATTTGCGAGCAGCGTTAGAAGACAGCGCAGCCATAATTGTTCAGTCGCTAGATTTCACTTCCCAGAATTACGACGTGGCGATTTGCTTTGCGATCGTTATGACAACCAAAGACTTCTCGTCAATAATAATCTACAGTCTAGTTTCAACATTGGACGATTATCTAAAGAGTCAGCTACATTGTTAAGAAACATCATTGACACGATAAACAAAAAGCTACGAGCATTGAAAATCCTAAGTTACATACAGAACATAATTATAATGTTACGAGCTTGGGGTTCGTTACAATAAAAACTGCCGATTTAATAACCAAAAAAATGACACTTTACTCACCAACACTAATTACAGCTCAAACACACTAATTAAGAAGCACAATGTCACTTACTGATCACTTCTAGTCGCACTCGAATATCGCTTTCGATGTTATCGCATGTATAGCTTACTCAAAACTATATGTGTCTCGCGGCCCACCCGGCCTTATATAGTGCCGCAGAGCTAGTACATAAACATCTAGAACGTTCGAGTACATACCGGTCCCGACTGACTCGACGTCGATAGTTCTCGGAATTACTAGTACTTAGAAAAAGGTCAAGTAGGGTCAAGGCCTAGTACCAAGGTACTAGTTCCGCTACCCGATACTAGATGGCGCTAGTGGTAACTAATGTCGCCATGTATCAAGCATTATTTGTGGCGCGCAACACTGCCCCCTCCTAAGACATGCTCGTCCCGAGCATTATCGGCCCCGTAATAACGCGCCAGTCGATCCACATGGACGATCTTAGGAGTACCTCTTGCACCTTTCTGTATCCGATAGGTTACGTCATTGATCTTCGTCACAATCCGGTACGGTCCGTCCCATTTAGCTTGAAGCTTAGGAGATTTCCCTTTGCTGCGGACTGGATTGTGCAACCACACGAGTGAACCTTCGTCGAACCCTTTGTTATTCATTTTGCGGTCATAACGGGTTTTCATCTTCTCGGACATTTGCTGGCCCGATTGTCTGACGTGCTCGTAAATGTCATTCATTTTGTTCCGTAAATCATTCGCATAATCAGTTACACTGCGTGGGGCATCAGGTGGTATTCCGGTGATCAGGTCTGCAGGCAGCCGTAGTTCTCTTCCGAAGTTTGCGAAAGCTGGTGTCACCGCTGTACTTTCGTGGACAGCACTTCGATATGACAACAAAAACGGTTGTATGTGCTTGTCCCAATCTCGTTGCCGATTTTCCACAACTTTCGCTAGGTACCTCTCCAGTGTCTGATTAAATCGTTCCACCATTCCATCGGATTGTGGGTGGTAAGAAGTCGTCCTTGTTTTATGAGTACCCATAACTCGACAAGTTTCCTGGAATATTTGGGACTCAAAATTCCTTCCTTGATCACTGTGAATCTCCAAAGGTACTCCAAAACGACAGAAGACTTCATGAACTAATTTATCCGCAACTGTCGAAGCTTCTTGATTTGGAATGGCGAAGACTTCCGGCCACTTAGTGAAATAATCCATCACAACCATGAAATACTTGTTACCACTTTCACTTTCCGGAAACGGCCCTGCAACGTCAAGGGCTATCCTCTCCCATGGTGCACCAACATTATACAATTTTAATGCACCTCTACTTCGAGTCTGAGGTCCCTTTACAGCTGCACAACTTGTACATTTGCGACACCAATCCTCGACATCGTCCCGACAGTGGATCCAGTAAAACCGTTCTCGTATCTTCAGTAGAGTCCGTTTTACTCCCAGATGACCTCCTGAACAACCATTATGGTACAGCTGTAGAACATCCGGTACTTGAGCTTTAGGGACAACCATTTGTAAATGACAGCTATCTCCCCGAGCATTTTCCCATTTACGGCACAGGACTCCATCCTGAACCACCAAGCTATCCCATTGGGCCCAATAGCTTTTTGTGACCGAACTCATCGCTGAGACGTCAATCCACCTGGGCTTAGGAGCTCTGGCCTTCATCCACTCCAGAATTGGCTTGATGTCCGAATCTTCTTGCTGTGCACGTTGTAGGCTTTCCTTCCACTCGTTGCTGAGGTCTGTCCTGAGCATCCTTACAGGTACCACTTCCTTACTTTCCTGCCTAGTAAAGTGCTTGCAGTCTGCAGGACAAGGTCTTCTTGACAATGCATCTGTGTTGCCAAGAGACTTCCCGCTGCGGTGTTTAACCACAAAGCCGTCCTGCTGCTGCTGGGCGGTGCTGTTAGCCGCACTACCCTCTCGAGTCCAGCCACTTTTCCTTTCTGCAGTCCGCTTAGGGCAACTGGATCGAAGGTGGCCCCTTTCCCCACAGCCGTAGCACCTAGGGCTGTATCCTTTCTTGCGGTTGCGAACTGTAGCCGCTGCAACCTCCCTGACGCGATGGGAACGATGATCCTGCCGCACTGCTTCCACCTCCAGTGCATGGGCCAAGGCGTCCTTCAGCGTCCCGTGGTGACCGAGCCTCACAGCAGCTCTAACTTCAAGGTCGCGGATGCCGTCGATGAATGCCTGCACCAGGTTCCCATCAATAAGCGCAGGTACGGACTGGTAAGCTTTGCGAACCAGCTTCTCCACTTCAAGAGCCCACTGCTGCAGGTTTTCATTGCTGCGTTGCACGCGATCCTTGAGCTGCGCACGAAACACGTGCTCCAGGTGAGCGTCGCCATACCGAGCCTCCAATGCCTCAAGAAGCTGCTCGTAAGTCACTTCTTTACCGAGAGCTTCCAGAACAGTTAAGGCCTGGTCGCGCAAGCCCAGGGTGAGGGCAGTCATGGCCTGATTTTTATTCCACCCGTTCGCCTTCATGACAGCCTCAAATTGGATTTTGTAGGCCGACCAGGAAGAAGTTCCGTCAAACGGTGGCACTTTGAATCCACGTAGCGAAGGTGTTGTAGCTACGGGAGCTGCGATTCCATCACCCTGTTTCAGGTAATCCAGCGTTTTCTTCACGTCAGCCATCACGGTTTCCTTCACGTCAGCCATCACGTTGTCAACCCGATTATTCATTTGGTCGATTCGGGTTTCGGCTTCCGACAGACGGTTGTCATGTTGAGCAACCTTTTCCTTCACCTCCTTCATGTCTTTCCCGAAGGTAGCGTGAAGGTCCTTTATAAGGAGCATCTGCTCTTCCTGGCGGCGCGCCTGCTCCTCCTTATCTCGCTGGAGCTGTTCCTCCAACCGACGAGCCTGTTCCTCCTGTCGGCGGGCCTGCTCCTCCTGTCGGCGGGCCTGCTCCTCCTGTCGGCGGACCTGCTCCTCCTGACGGCGGGCCTGTTCCTCCTTGTCCCGCTGGAGCTGTTCCTCCAACCGACGAGCCTGTTCCTCCTGTCGGCGGGCTTGTTCCTCCTGTCGACGAGCCTGTTCCTCCTGTCGGCGGGCCTGCTCCTGCAGCATCATCATCAGAGTAGCAAAATCTGGTGCTGATGATGTTGGAGCAGCTGTGGACGGGCCGGCCTCCGTGGTCGGTAGCTGGCCTTCCGACCTCTGTGGCGTTGTTCCACCGAATCGCCTCTGGTCCGTCTCTTGCTGGCGTTGACTCCGGGTACGGATACCCTCCATGTCGTCTTTAGGTAAAATCGGCATGGTTTTTAAACCTCGCTTCTGACACCAATTGTTACGAGCTTGGGGTTCGTTACAATAAAAACTGCCGATTTAATAACCAAAAAAATGACACTTTACTCACCAACACTAATTACAGCTCAAACACACTAATTAAGAAGCACAATGTCACTTACTGATCACTTCTAGTCGCACTCGAATATCGCTTTCGATGTTATCGCATGTATAGCTTACTCAAAACTATATGTGTCTCGCGGCCCACCCGGCCTTATATAGTGCCGCAGAGCTAGTACATAAACATCTAGAACGTTCGAGTACATACCGGTCCCGACTGACTCGACGTCGATAGTTCTCGGAATTACTAGTACTTAGAAAAAGGTCAAGTAGGGTCAAGGCCTAGTACCAAGGTACTAGTTCCGCTACCCGATACTAGATGGCGCTAGTGGTAACTAATGTCGCCATGTATCAAGCATTATTTGTGGCGCGCAACAATAATTTACATTGTTTCTCATAAATTAGATCCTATAACTAAACTTTCATCGTTGTAACTTCGGCAAGGAGTTACCTATGCTGGAGAATTTTAAGGAGTTCTTAAAGAATCGTGCTGACCTATTAGAAACGTTAGATGGTCAAAACTAAGATTCCCTTCAAGTAAAGCATAGACATGGTGTGTCATTTATAACCCTCATAAATCTTTGATAACGAATTCTTATTCACCTTCGTCAGATCGATTTTCTTGTGTTTGCCCATTATGTAAGAATAATCGTGCATTTTTATAGCTGTCACAAATTCAAATCTTTCCAATAGAAACTAGAATTACAAAAGGCAAAGGCTTTACAATTAAGCCAGAATTCCTTGCGCCAAAGTCATGACTCAGATGCATGCAGATTCGAAGTTTGCCGCTTCTGCAAAAAGCCGTTTAACAGCTTGTTTCAGTATTGCAGACGTGAGATAGCTGCACCTAACACGTCATTAGCTGATAGTGCCATGGCTCTTTGTACAGCTTCACCGACGTCGTTGTCACCATCTGAACAAAATTCTGAAAACATCAATGATAATAAAGTTTCTTTGTCAGCAATTCACAATAGTTGTGTGAATGTGTGTTATTATCAACAACGCTACTCCAAGTTGAATATTGTAACTGAAAAACACACTATACTTGCATTGTTAGATAACGGCAGCACTTCTAGTTTCATGACCGAGAGCTTATGTAAAATCTTCAATCTGAATTGAATTGCCAAACATCAAGAATCTCCAAACAATGTGATGTTATCATATCATCGCTTGTAGAGTCATACTCTGAAAATGTTCCTTGCTTCATTGTCAACTATATAATACTCAACCATTATCTACTTCGAAATTAGATCCCACATTATTTTTAAGATTCCACAAAATGTAACATTAACAGATGCAACATTCTCTACGCCTTC
This sequence comes from Luperina nickerlii, assembly GCA_963855955.1. Classification (NCBI taxonomy): domain Eukaryota; kingdom Metazoa; phylum Arthropoda; class Insecta; order Lepidoptera; family Noctuidae; genus Luperina; species Luperina nickerlii. The sequence continues at coordinate 11,358,462 of OY979662.1, forward strand.
CAAAGTAGATATATTACGTTAGGCAAAAACAAAACACTCTAAGTAAAACCAAATTTGGATGGTTGATTTCGACTTAAGTGCAACTGCAAAATACAGTCCATTGCAACTATATTAACCCATCACACGATACTCAACTTCAAAATCAATTAACAATATTTTTTAAACTAGAATCTGTTTCTGAAGTAATTCAGCACGATTTCTATGTCGATGATTTGATTATCGGAGAGTTAACTAAATCTGAACTTGTTGAAATATGCAAAGGTGTGGAAAAACAGTTAGAAGAAGGTCAATTTAATTTGCGAAAGTGGTATAATAATCACCCTAAAATTATTAATAAAAGTTATTGACGGAAATAGCAGCGATGGTTTGCTTAATCTTGAAATTTTAAAATGTATCTATAAAAGATAATAATTAAAGATTCAAATCTGATTTATTGATATTTCGATAGAATGAATATGCGATGCGTTGAACGCTCGATCAAACAAACATTCGATATTTTGAACACTCGATGTATTGAGTGTACGGATATATTGAATGTTCGATTTATTAACCATTCGTTATTATGACCGTTAGAGTAGTAAGATTTTCAATTTATAGTGGTCGAAATAATCGAATATCAATTGATATTCGATTATTTAGCATTCGATTTGGCATAGTACTCCCATTTTATCCAATTCAATACTCACCCAAATCTGTTTTACAATTATGACACTCATTTTTATTTTTATTTGAAATGGGTTTGCTCTTGACTCTAGTCTAGGTCAGAGGTGACAGAGACAAAGTCTGCGATGGTGTAAGCTTACCCAGAAGAAGCTGTTCACTCTTACTTTGAAGAGATTCGGGTTGTATGCACTCGGAAACAAAAACGCAGGTAGAGAGTTCCACTCTTTTGCTGTGCGCATTATAAAGGACATTTGAAAACGCTTAGTGCGAATTGGTGGAATAGCAACTAGGCAGGGATGGTAACATGCAGTGCGTCTGGATGTCCGAAGTTAGAAGGGGGCCGTTGGAATGAGGTGGTATCATTACCCACCGTGGTGGTATCATGTACAGACGCCAGCACATCAAGCTATTACAATCTGTCAAATTTCTTTAATAGATTTTCAAATTTATCGCTAAAGTATAAGGTTAAAAGTTGGTTGGCAAAATTTGACAGTTTCGGGTAGCTTGATGTGCTGGCTTTTGTACATTATTACCATTATTTTAGTAAAACATACTTTTAGTTATCTTTGATGTTTTTACATACAAATCTGTATTTCATACCATTAATAATTCCTTCCTTTTATTGTATCTTATATTAAGATATTTCTATTGATTTTCATATTTTGACATATTCATGAAATTGACATCTGTCACTTTTACTTTCGTGTAGAGCTTTCTTGTTTATGCCATTTCTTCACTATATTTTAAGGTCAGGTTCACATTGTAAACCGCTATCATTATTTCTGGCATATGTTTAAATTAGTTATGAAATTTTTAAAATGTTTTATCTGGAACATTGAGCCAGGACTATAAAAGCGGTCGTCTGCCTTAGTCAAATCAGTTAAGTTCTGAAGCTCAGTCAGACCTAAGTCAAGTTCTGAAGTTCGGAAAGTCTGTCAAACTCTGAAATTCAGTCAGATCATTCTAGTTCTGAAAGTGAGTCAAGTTCTGAAGCTCAGTCAGACCAAAGTCAGTTCTAAGTTCGGTCGAGTTTTCGAGTTTAGTCGGGAATCTGAATTCTTTATCTTGAACTGTTGTTACGTTCAGCCTAGTGCTGTGTATACGTTATTGTCAATAAAACACCCTCCTGAAGCCCTTTTTTAAACCATGTAAATTACAAATAGCCCAACCGGTTATTTGTAACGTTACAACATGGATAACCTAATAACTACTATTAAAAAAAATGCAGTGCTGTGTAACACTGAAACAGACGGCATACAATTTTTTTTGGAAACGTTTGCCTCGGAGCTTTTAGCGTGGGCCCGAAACACTGTGCAACGAATTAAATGGAACATAAATTATCATTGTTTTTTTGTAAAAGTCGCTACTTGAAGGTTTTCCAGAAGTTTTCGACTTGATTAACCGAACAAACAACATGAAACCATACAAGCCACCAACCTGGCGAAATATTAACTTTCAAAGCAAGCAACAGCGTTAGGGCACCCTTACCCTTATATTGTTATGAACGGTTTAGCAAAATACTTTTTAACAAAAAAAAAAACCGACTTCAAATACAGCGCCGAGTAACTATAACAATTCTTGTTTGTGTAATTTTCAGTTCTAAGTAAAGCTACAAGGTGACTGAATAAATATTATAAGCTACCTCCAAATATGTTTTCAGTAAAACGCTTTCCTATTGGTGCTCATTTAATCTTGTTTCAATTTTATAAACGGAGCAGCCAGAAGTAAAAATTCTTCGTTATTCGTCTTGACTAATTAGTGATTTGTTTTGTTTAAGTAGCTCCAAGTGAGAAGGGCGATTACATGAGGTCATTAGGAACCCATTCTTCAAGATGTAGTACTCGTATATGCGGATAAAATGTAAAAAACTTAGATTAGAAAGTTTAAAAAGCTGTGGACAGCATCTACAGATATACTGAAATTCCCATGCCTAGTATTCACTATTAATCTTTTGTTAGAACTAGTATGTAGTTATTATTAAAGTAAAATATTTAATTTTATCAACTGTGTTTAAAATAGTTTCTTTAAATAGTTTATATACATATTATCTATATGACCTAAAGGAATTCCGAGCTGCTAACTTAAAGTTTCGTCATTTGGAGCTAAATGTTTGGATTTTTTCTAGATTCTCTTGGTATTTCCGTTGTTTTACTGGACAAAGAAGTGTTGCAGCAGTTATAATAATATACTGTTCAGTGATATTTATCGAATCTTCTCGTGTTTTTAAATAGTTTTTTTTTGTTTACAGTTTGATAAATGACTCGGTTTATAAATGCAAGGTAAATGCATTAACAGTAATCTTCAAAATTTTGCAACCTTGGCATAATCACTTGTCATAAGCACGTCATCATCAAATGCGTGTCTCTTTAGGTGTTGGTCGAAACTCTTGCATAGTAGACCATTGATCGTTGTAACTGTACATAATACTTTACCTAATGTTCCCACTGCTGTGACACAGGCGTCCTCTGTGTGTGAGGGAGTAGACTATAATCCACCACACGGGCCACGGCCCCAACGCGGGTTGGCGGATGTCGAATTTTTGATTCTAGAACATGCCAGTTTCCTCATGATATTTTCCTTTACCTACCGTTTTGAGAACTGTGGTGATGAAATTAATTACACAAAGTAAAGTGCCTGTTTGGGTTCGTACTCACGACCTATAACTCGTAAGTCAGACGGCTATTAGCCGAGTTGAACTACCCGATTACGTACTTGTATTGCTAGTCTACAAGAAGTCGTATAAGTAAGATAAAACGTGTATTTTACCGACCCTTACGTATCAAAACAAAAATAAAAGTTTTCAATGACGGCGGACGGTTATTAAGTATAGTATAATGGCATACTGAAGACACAGTCAAATCACGGTGTGGTAGCGTGGTCGGCAACACAAAAGAATTCTTGTGCTGTACTGACATCGTAGTTCACCAATAAAATTACTGGCATTAAACGAAGCGAATGCTGTATCTGTAAACATTTGCAGCCAACGGTCATTTTGAACCTTGCTCTCTATTCTCAGATTTCTTGTTTGAAGCTCGGGCTATTCAGAAAGATAAGCGCCTAATGAATGGAGCCAATGGGCCGTACAGGTATCAAAAACCCTTCAAGTAGCCATCAATCTGTGACGTGAGTAACCGATTAAACTAAAGGAGGTAAGCGAACCCTTTAGTCAAACAATAGAGCTGTATTGATGTTAAAGGGACAGCTGATATTGCTATCCTTATTCATTTGGGTTCCCAGTAATAATAACCAACTTTTGGACGAATCGTTATTCGTCCAAAAGTTGGTTGGTTGGTTGGTAGTATTGAGCACGGCCAAATAACGTACCGTTGTACGTTATTTGGCCGTGCTCAATACTAGGAAACATTTTTACACAACATTTTTCTGTCGCAAAATAAAGATGCAAAAGTGAAGACGGCCATCGCGACAAAGCAGATGCGCAGAGCACAGTTGGTGAACGAACATTGTAGATACCAGCTTATGTAGGGTCAAATTTAATTAGCTAGTGAAACTCTGCAGAAGTGGTAGATATAGTAGATATCTTAACATGATAAAATAAAAACTATTTTTTTTTTTTGGGTGTTACGACCGCTGGTAGTTTTCTTACTATGAGGTATGAGTATTTCTGCCGGGTCAGCGGGATTGTCCGAAAGGGTTACCGCTGGCCCGGAACAAGGAAGGAACACGAGTGGGTTTTAGTCAGTAAGAGTCTGACACTCCCTTCCGCTCCACCCAGAGCGGGAGGGGTCATTTGATGATTTCCCATCCTGAAAAAAAAAGGATGAGTATTTTCTTTTATTTTTATCGTGTCTAGGTATTATATAGATACCAATCATGTTTGTGAAATTTTCAAGTTAAAAACTGATGTTTTGATTTGAACTGCTTTAAACAGTTCCATATGATCCTAATGTTCAAAACAGGATTCCTTACTGATCCGAAAACAGTTAAAGCTTGAACCAAAATGTTACCGTCATGACAGTAAACTTTAAAGTTTTAAGTAGCTAAAAGGTCGTAAAATTAACTATATTATTCAATTGGTAATATCTTTCAAACCATTTCAATTTACTTAAATTACAGTAATGGTGGTTATCCTTTTTTTTTGTAGTTTTTTTTTTCAGTAAATAGTATGTTCAATCATTAAAAGTTTCTTTTTTTTCTTTTACTGTTTTTCAAACATTTCTTCTTACTGTATAAAGTCAGTAAGTCGTAATGAAATCGCTTTAATGTGGTATAGTAAGAAATTATTTTTTACAGTGTAATTTATATTATTTTCACCCTGTTTAATGTGCAAATTACAACATCCCGCAATCATCATAACTCAATTACCAGGTTTTCCGCAGTACACTGCTGAATAATTAATAATTACTGGCTAATATGATTCGCCCTTTAAAGGACTAACTACACACATCCATGCTGCGTGCGTGCGAACGTGGTAACCATTTTTCATATTAATTGAAGCTCACACACGTGAGAAGTCTGTACGATAACATTACATATAAGCATTGATATTTTTTTTAAGCCCCTGATGGGTGACGGTTTGGCCACTTCGATTACACGTCAGGGTTGTGTCTGCTAATACCTTAAAACTCTGAAATCTAAGCACGCAATTTAACTACGCGTTAAATGTTTCAGCATTACTTATTCGTAGTCTTTTTGGGATCGGATCAAAAATATCACTAAATCTTTACGATCGGGAACATAATAGCTACCCTCAATATCCCAAGGCATTCAACTAAGCAATTTAAATTAAGCTCTATCGGACACATGGGTTATACAAATTTGGACAACGCAATAAACTTGCACTGAGGTCCCCCGCTTATGATTAATATCGTTATCAAATTAGTTCCTACATATGAATAGCTTCTAGGGTTTTAGTAATATCATGTTATGATTTTAATTCCCAATTCCCTCTTGTTCCCTCTTCTTCCTCATCGCAGGCCTAGACGTTGACACACTCTACGAGAATGCCATTAGTTTAGACACAATCATGAACTAAATAGATTTTGATTCCCAAAGGAACACTATTGTTGGCTAAATAAAACTACAATTTTGTGCTACTTTACATTCGGCGTCAATGCCTAAACCATATAATTTGTACAGTCTTAAAATGTACATGTTTTGCTGACGCGGTGGCTTGCACCCCACCGCGTAAAGCCAATCCCTGTATATGAGTCAGCACTGGATGATGCTGAATAGTACACAGAGATTGTCCTACACAATTTTGAAAACAATCATACAAATCTGTTTCGAGCCAGCACCTTAGTTGATTGGTTTTTACCACACAGAGTTGGCCATAGTATTTTTGCAACAGATATAAGAACAATCATGTTCGCTCTCAACACTTTACTATAGCTACGCGCGATACCGCAACATGATTGTCCCTTAAAGAAAGTAAGGCGTCTAGGAATAAATCTGTGCCAAATATGGAGTGAGTTAAAGCTGTTATTATTTCGGCCAGTTGAACTATATCATTGACTTACCTACCACTCTAATAAATTAATATATACCTAGGTATTTTTATTCTAATTCGCTCGCTCTTGCATCCTATGTCGACGGAGCCCGGCTTTGTGGGGCTCCTATTTCTGTGTAAAGGGTTTAAAGTAACCTAACCAAACCTAACCTCGGGGTACCCTTTGCTCCCTCTTGCATCCTAGGTCGTCTATCGACCGACCGCAACCATTCAACCGATGTCACCCGAAGTACGAACAAAGCGCCCGCGCGCGCCGACCGATAGGTAGTTATTTTCATTAAAATTCAGAGTAAAAAAGTTATTCTATTGTAGCGGTATCTACAACGCCACATGCAAACAACGCGTCATACTGACGTCACGCAAATCCTGCATCGCGCAAGCAGAGTTTACCGCGTAACTAGTATAGATACAACGGCCCGACATGAATCAACGGGCAGTTGCCCGCCAGACACAACACCCGCCTGGTCGGAGGATCCTCCCTTTTCTATAGAGTATGAGTGAACTTTACACCCTGTTCCTCATACCTCTATACTATAACCAATACAAGAAATTAAGCTGGTTTCTATACTGCAAAAAAACGATAATTTTAGCAGAATATAATATGTTTTCGGCGTGAGTTAATTCGTAACAGCTTTGTCCATTAGAAAATTCACAACATCTTTAATAACGGGGACGCATAATATTGCGACTCAACGCCTAGTGCGCTGGTTCATACACAGATATTGGCTTCACGCCACCCGACGTGCGTCATTTTATTACTATAAATATACATACCTTACAACAAATCAGCGAGTGCGATTACTGCTACGCGGTGACTAACATTAGAGAATGGAATCGTCAACAGTTTTACTTGTAAACACTATTTATACGTAATAAACCTAACGGGAACTAAGTGATCTTTTCTCTACGCGCTTCAACCTGAACCACAACCTCGACATCAACAAACAACAACAACTCTGCAAGTGTACGTACCGTACATAATTTGTATTCTAAAATTAATCAGACTCCTAGCAAGCACATACCCTTAGACGTAGCGCGTGTCACTATGACGTTCTTCAATCAAGCTGAAGTACTGACTGTCGCTATAGGTTTGCTTTGTATAGCTATGGTTTCCCAAAAGAGCGCTGATAACATTTTCATGGGAGCCACTACAATTTTCGTGACAAGGGCTAGAAAATTTAGCGTCATACTCATATCTGTAGGTACTCTGAAAAGTCACTAGGGTTAAGTAAATTGTATTGTCTTAATTTCAGATGGAAATTTTGTGAGAATCTTTAGCTAGATAATTACGCGATGACGAGATAATAACGAAACCCGTCGGAAATGTTGAATAATAATAATTTAATACCTTTCGTTTGTTTCGAGTTTCAATGTAGTACTAAATAGGAAAATGTCCTTCGTTTTCGTTCCATGAATGCCATAATACTACAGTTTGAAGAATGAGTGGAAAGCGCTCGTGGCGAAATAAAAAATGTACCTATCGCACTGAATGAAAACAATCATGTTTGTATTCATTTGATCTCTTAATAAGTTCAAATAACAAACACGATAAAAAAAAAATTTCTTTTTTAACTTCAGTTGTACAAAAACACTTATCTGAACACTATGCAGCGTTACAAGTAAGGGATAGAGTGTTTTCGATGAACTGTGGCACCCAAAGTAAGATTTAACTTCTGTTTAGGGTGAGCGATAGGTAACTTCTGTTTAGGGTGCCAGCGTCCTCGCCTATAATTGAACAAAGTATATCAATAGTTCTAGGACGAGCACAGTATATTATTATTATGATAACTACTTACAATTAAATGCATAGATGTGGCCTATTAAAGTACCTATGTGTATGTATTGAGAGAGAGATATGGTGAAAACTTGTGTTTAAATGTAATCCTGTATAAATATAATTATAAATATATGACTTTATACTACACTTGCTTAGTAAGTGTACCAATACTACCCCACCAAAAGGCTTGAAAGCTGTTCATTAAACCTTCTCAAAAATCTAGGCAGTTATATTGTATGGAATTTCATTACTGCCCTGAAAATCAGGGCAGTAATGCGTTCATTACTAACGCGTTTTGTTTTTGAAGTGAAAACTTCTTTAGCATCGTTGTGACTTGAAATTTTATGAAATGAAAAAGCGGCAGTAAAAAGAGACATAAGATTTAACGAGGGAGAAAATGAGACAGAAAGCATTATACAGTGTTTTGTGTTTTTGAGTGTTATTGAGTGTTGTTGAGTGTTGTTGAGTGTTGTTGAGTGTTGTTGAGTGTTGTTGAGTGTTGTTGAGTGTTGTTGAGTGTTGTTGAGTGTTGTTGAGTGTTTTGGGTGTTGTTGACTGTTGTTGAGTGTTGTTGAGTGTTGTTGATCACAACAAATCACAAAAGACGTTAAGCCGCGTCCCCACTCGGCCTCGCGTGCCGCGCGGCTCTAGTGGGGACGCGGCTTAACGTCTTTTGGCGCGAAAACTGTTTGACGCGCTAAAATTTAAAGAAAAAAAAAAGACTTATTTTGTTGGTTGACGTATTTTGTAGAAACAATTTTCTTGGTAAAGTTTAAAGTTTGGCGGTGTAAATCACAAGTTAAAATAAGTGATTCCAGTGACAATGATAGCAATTTATTAACAACAACTCCACAAGTGTAGTATAAAGCAGTATATATCACTCGAGGGTAAGTACAGATTACTCCCCTTGGTGAATAAATAGCTATTATTAACTACATTAGGTTATGCGATTGATATACTTATGTAGTAAAGTAGATCAGATATTGGGTCGAATAAAGCTTTAATGGATAAAAGCGCGGCCGGGTAACTCCAACGAAATAGGGAGAGTATACAGGGTGGTCAAAAAGTCGTGGATCAAACGAAATATCCCGAGATAAGGGAGGTCATTTCCAACAAAAAATCTTTCTACAGCATGGCCATAATTCAATTGCCCTATAAGTTCTTTTAGACCAATTAAAAAAAAATGTGATGTAAAATAATAAAACAAACGGTGTTGTTTTATTACTAGATAACGTATCTCTCACTACAAAAGTTCTATTGCGGCTCTGGGTACCAAATTTCAATAGCAATTAATTATTTTTCCAAAAATTTTGAAGCGTTACCAAAAATATTTTTCACTTTAAAAGCGTTGGAAATGACCTCCTTTATCTTCCTATTTCGTTTTATCCACGACTTTTGAACATTACTCAGTTACGAACAATCAATAGAATTTACTATCATCACGGAGGACCTGTCAACCGTCATTTCTATTGCTACTAAGTTTGTACAGGACTTATCTTCATTATCATTACGGTCTTATTCCCCTGTGGGGTCTGTTTAATTAGTTGAATGAATAGACATAGCCACTTAGTGTATTGCTCAATATATCATGAATAGGGCTTTGTCAAATAAATATGGAAGCACCTACCCACTTAAATATTTCGACAGCCTGCAAAAATAGCAGTATATTTTGATTCTCGAAATATTTGTCCGGGCGTTTTGTAGGTAACATTTTTGTTTTATGTTTTGTGAATGTATTCTATGCTTATTCATGGTTATTAAAACAGGCAATTACTATTTACCAATATCATTGACGCTCGTTATTTTTAACCCCCAACGTATACAGGTATGACGACTTTTCTGATTAGTGTAGGAATCTTTCCATAAAATGGTAATTTATTTTACTTCCAAATGTCTGATCGACTTAGCAGTTGGTATATTACTATAAAAAATGTCTCAACGTGATGCTGTAACCAGAAAAGTCTACGGACTAACCAACTCCTCAAGAACTTACACAGACCTATCGTGTTTAGGCTCATTCTATTGGTCTCGATGAGTAGGTCTAATAATGTAGCAGGAAGGGGTTGGGACAAAAGATTTCAATATTTTGTTTATACACCATACATTACATTTTGTGTTACGTTTTTCCTCCATGTCATTTAAGCGGCTACGATTGCTAAATAAACACGACGTTTATCTTTCAATAAACGTTAACATAATAACATGGTAAATATTCCTGTACTCATAAAAAAAACTAGACGCAACCTCACTTCAGCGGCAATCAATGTCAAAAACATATCAAAAATTTATGACATTTTAAATTATCAGAGGAATTTTTGACAGACTGAGATTAGTCTATGAATGTTCTTAAAATGACGAGAATTGCCCCTCTGGTTTATGTTTACCTACCTGCGGGTTTCATTTGCTTGATATTTAGTTTTTAGATAGATTATCTACAAGTTTATTTTACAATTGCAAAATGTTGACCGCAACAACTTTATGCAGCGCAAATAAACACCGAAATATCTATTTCCTGAAGCACTTTATATCGCCGCCACCGTTCTATTCCCCGTCTGAGAATTGTACCATTTAAATGCAACACTACTGTCCGATAAAAATCGACATTGCCCGATCACGCAGAGACATTAGTGAGTGCCTGTCTTTGTATATACCGTATAATTCTCAAATTGGCTTAGGGACAAGCTACAATAATAATGTTATTTTTCTTTTCAGCTTGTGTTATTTTAAAGATAGAGAGAAAAAAATTAAGACATTAAAAAAGCTACATAAAAAAAAATCTAAAGAGTATAAAAAGTAGTAAGTAGGTTGACTTTTATTTATATTTACACACACAACTAAAAATAACATACAAGAAATTAAATGCAGATGAATTTTTTGATGGCCTTTGATTATTTTCCCTCCTTTTTATTTACTTGTACATATTATTACTCTTATTTTAATATTGTTAGCTTTTAAAATTCAGAAATTAAATAGAAAAAACTTCTATATATTGATTTTAAAATACATTCCATCGAATGTCGGAACATTTAATGTCGTAAATCAGAATATAAAAATAATATTACGTCATTATCTGGCTCAATTAAAATAGTTGGACAAACACGATAAAAAAATATACATGTGATTAATGAAAAGAAAACCAATCACGTGTTTTTCAAATACATTTACTTCTTTTTTCACTTGAATACGTTCTTGCAAGTTAATTTTGGATAACTTCCTCTCAGCCTGTAAAGCTGAAACTTTATGGTATCGATCCGTTTCAATGAGAATACATTTGGTAGAGGAAAACATACCTATACTTTGAGAATGTGAATGTTAATAGGTACTATTTTGCCATAATTATTTTCATGCGCTTCAATTACGATTACATAAACACGTTATCATAATGAAACAATGTTACTGGTCATTTTAACACATAAACGATATAGTACTGTTTCTTTAAGCCTTTGTAAGTAAGCCAGACAAAAATCTTTTAGATTTTTATCACAGATTCCGTGTGGTATCATAAACTTTCCACTTGTCTTCAACACTTCTATTACGAGTTTGTCTGAGCTATCTCACGTCTTGAGAGTACCTCATGCTTATTCTAGTTTATAGTGCCCATAAAAGGAAATATCTGTATTTGTCTTTTCATTTTCTTTGGCGGTAGGTACTTGGTTTAACAGGAGGTTTTGCAACCGAGCATATTACTAACTCTAGTTTAATGAACAACGTTGAATTAATTTCGGAGCTTATTTCTTAGCATTAATTAAAGACGTTACGATTGTATATTTGGTATGATTTATGGCTAAAATGTGTAGTTTAATTAAGTATAGGAGGTATATTATTACTTGACTCCGTATAGTTTGACTGTGAAGTTTCATGTTTTCTGTAGTTCGCAATATACTCACATAGTTCAAGTCACACAAAAAATGACATATGAACTTAGAGACATTCAACAACAATTTACTCCTAAAGTATTGATAGAAATTATGAGGTTTTGTTTTATGCATTATGATTAAGTAAAAACCTAGTTTTTAAGTGTATATAGATCACCGTACTTATAAATCTAATTTAAAACATACATTAATAATTATTAAAGTTGAGACATGCAATGCCTCAAGAATTCTTTGTTCGTCGTAAATGCCTTAATTGAGATACTTTTATTTTACAAAAGGCATTCCGTAGATGCTACGACCTGTGCTACGGCGTAGCAGACATAGTCTACGTACATTCTACGCGGGTTACGCTCTCGTAGCTGATCCTCATTTTTTAAAATATACCAGTAAATATACCAGTTAAAAAAATATACCAGTTCATTGATGGACCAGCTACAATTTTTTCGTGATGATTAAGTTTTCTTTAATGCTTATGGCAGTACTATTATTGTTACTTTAAAGGAAGTTTCGAATCGGCTGGTTGTTGACACTTCCCGTGACCCAAGAGCAGGCTTTTACCTTGGCCAGAGGCTAAGCATTGCCATACAACGTGGCAATGCCGCCAGGTCTCTTTGTTACATTACCTGTCGACAACGATGCGGAGGAATTTTTCGCCGCTATATTTTAGTTTGTGTATATTTTTAGTTAAGTTAGGATTTAATTTTATTCTTTTTATTAATTAATTAGGTGTTAGTTATTATTTGCTTACTTATTATTTTATGGCAGTTTATTATAAACTTATTAACGTATGATAATTCTTTCTAGATGATAAAATTTTTGTGTTTTTTTGCCTTAATAGTTTTGGTGCTGGGTCTTATTAACCCAAACCAGAAACATGATAATATATTTACTTAATATCATATCATAATAATTATCAGCTTGTAATGTTCCCACTGCTCGCTTACAGGCCACTGCAGGTTTCAGCGGGATTGTCCGAAAGGGTTACCGCTGGCCCGGAACATAAAGGGCGAAGGAAGAAACACGGGTGGGTTTTAGTCAGTAAGAGTCTGACACTCCCTTCCGCTCCACCCAGAGCGGGTGGGGTCATTTGATGATTTACCATCCTGAAAAAAAAAAAGGCCACTACAGGTTTTACTTAATCATCATCTGCCTAGCCTTTTCCCAACTATGTTGGGGTCGGCTTCCAGTCTAACCGGATACAACTGAATAGGTACCAGTATTTTACATGGAGAGACTGCCTATCTGACCTCCACAACCCAGTTACTGGGTAACACGATACCCCTTGGTAAGACTGGTTCTAACTACCCGTAACGACTGTCAAAGATCCACGAATGACAGCCGGGACCAACGGCTTAACGTGCTTTCCGAGGCGCGAAGGGGTCTCGGTATGTAAAGATGATCACCCATCCACAGACCAACCTTAGCAAGTTGCAGGTTTTACTTTATACACTTAATAAATATTAATAATGTATAAATAGAACGATAATCAGATTTATATTCATAAACTAGTTTAAATGGAAATTATTTTAAGTTTAAGTAATTAGGAATTAATTCAATAACAATTTTTATGATACCACTTGGTTCCACAACTTTCTGTTACAATATAATCATAGCTGACGAATAGCCACGCATCAAAAAACATTTGACATGATATTATATGGTTTCGATAGTAACGATTGGTTTTTGAGAGTACGCCGCATTATAGGTCCATAGGGTGAAGCGAGCCAAAATGTGCCTACCTATCTACTGGATCAAGATATCCACAAGAGTATACGAAAACGCACAAATATTCTAAATCTAAAAAGCAGAAATTAAATTCTAGACACGACGTTTCCTTCACGTCGACGATCTGTCTCATTTCGAAACTCCTTTGCCCGGTTATAAACTGTTATTGGGCCAAACCACTCAATATGTTGTTATTATTATTAATCTTACAGCTATATAATGTATAATAACCACATGCATCTAATATGGTGGCAATATTGTCTTATAGGATACAATCTCGTCTGTGCTAGTGGTGGCCATTATTCGGGGCTGCGGTCACATTCCATTAAACTTTGCTTCTTAGGCTGGTTTTACAGACAAGCGCATGAGGTTATTCTTCCATAGCATGTGTGTGTGTGTTTTAAAGTGTTGTAATATGCATATGGACATTACTTTGACAATACTATACCTGCCATACGGCATAACAAAATTAAAATAAAATCTCTATTTTTATCGGTCAAATATGATTGATTCAAACTCTAAGAATGTTAATTAGTAATATTCCCCATCTTTTTTTCGTATTAATAACGATAATTGCGTAGTTATTACTTTTCAATATCACTGCATAATACATTTGAATTGAAAAAAAAAGCGGTAGAGCAGGCATTTTTCGAAATAATATTCATACGACGCATATTATTCATATTATATTATATTATTATTCATATTACACATGGTATGCGTCGTATGAATATCGAGACCGAAGTATGTGATTCGATTTGCACGTCTATGTTTTCATTTTCATTATGGGTCGCAACTTGAACTCCACAGACTGGCAGCGCATTCAGCCTTTTTATTATAGCTCAGTTGTCCACAGGTCCCCTTTTACGAAAGCAGTCCATTGAAACTTTTAACGTCAACATTGAAATAAGCTCTGGACGAAGTATCCTTTTACTTAACTGTATAACTAGCCTTAGGCTGCGTTTCCACCAGAGATGAGCAAGAATGCGTAGTGAAGGATGTGTGTAAAACTAACCAATACCAACGCTAACTTAAATCAAGCTATAAAAATGAAGCGATGTTATTGGTTGGTTTCACACACATCCCTCGCTACGCATCCTCGCTCATCTCTGGTGGAAACGCAGCCTTACGGTACTGAACGCTTAAAGCGTCACCCACATCTTTACACACGAACGAGGGTGGTTATGAATTTAATTAATCTTTAGCGCGATGATTTGAACACGATATTAAAACGTTTTTATTGTATTTAAAGAGATAGTACGAAAGTCTTCCGGGAAATTTTGTTCGTGACGATGACGTACGAGTTTTTGAAGTCGGTGCCGGTGGGTTCAATGTTCTTCGTTTTAGTTTGCCCAATTTATTTTTCATCATACAAATCAGCGCTCAGAAGTAACTAACTGCGCTAACTTGCACGTTAATCTCTTCAAATCATCACTTTACGTGAAGTAGGTAGGGTAGCTATACTGATTTTGTACATATTATCGGAATTGCGAGTAACTGTACGTGTAGGATTTAGTTATGTCTAACATGCAAAACAAGGAACAGTAACTAAGTATCATGTCACGTTCAATAAAGTGCATAGGTAGCTATAGGTACTGAACTGAACATAAAGTAGATTGTTACACTAAGTACTAATAATCAGCATATTCTAAGCGAGCTGAAAACTTTTATTTTACGACCATGTGCACGGCTTAAGTTTACCATCAGCTACAATACAAGTTTATAAATCCTAACTAATATTATAAATGCGTAAGTAAGTTTGTTTGTTACCTTTTCACGCCTAAACCATTGAACCGATCATCCTGAAATTTTGCATATCCATTGTCAGGTGTAGAGAAACGGACATAGACCTCTATGGCCGTTTCTCTACACCTCCCGGAATGAAACGGACATAGGGTACCTACCCTATGTCCGTTTCATTCCGGTTCATCCCGAAAAAAGTGCTGTTCCCGTGGAAAGCAATAATAACGTTATTGTGATAATAGATGGCACCACGTGTCTTTCGAACGGGATCGATACTTAAGGCTCCTTCAAACAGGCGCGACACGCGATAAAATCGCGCGCGACACAAAGGCACCGCAAGTCGCGCAACGAGCAGTGCCTTTGTGACGCGCGCGATTCGCGTCGCGCGTCGCGCTTGTTTGCAGGAGCCTTAATATGTAATGTAGGTATACTCTAGATCTTATTGTTACAAGTTTTTATTAAGCTAAGCTTTTCGTGGCAAATATTGTATGAATACAGCTCACTTAAACCCAACTCACTCGTTGAGCAGTGGTGGCCCAGTGCGCAGTGGTGGTAACGGCCCGTTATGCTAGGTTTGCTCTTAGTGTCGATCACAAAAGCACAGCTCACGCGTGCTCTGCCAGCCGCTGCGAGAACAGATATTTATCTGAAAGGCCATAAAACAGACCTACGACCAATATTTCGAAATGAAAAAACGGACCGTAAACTATAAGGACCAGGAATAATCATATGGGATGTTCCAGCGTAACGTCAAATTGTTTGATTTCCAATAGATCGTTGGATTGCTAGCGTAAACTAACGTCAAACGTCTTAAATCATCGTGTTGTTTCATGAAAGTACCTATTGATTAACATAGACTCAAATAGAAAATGCATATTACTGGTTATTGGACCACCTTCCGCATGCTAGTTATTTCTATTCTGTGTGTGTGTGTGTGTGTGTGTGTGTTATAAATTTTAACTAGATTTTGAGATATGGGTGCCTGTTAGTCACGACTGAGGGATCACCTGTAACCGATTGTATCTTTTGAGTAACTACCTTTACAAACTAGAGGCTGAATTAACAATTGTTTGAGAACTTTTACTAAAAGCTGACGCATTCAAAAGCTCAAAATTCAAATGTGGTCCCTCAATGGGAACGCAAATGAATCATCCTATACAATTGCATTAGGATCGATATCTTGCTAATAGTATAGCATGTTAAGTAACAAGGCATTCGGTGTGTCTCTCTTAGCAAGTATACATTATGCAACCCCGTTTGACGTGGACAGGTGCACGAGGGAATTGATGTCAGTCACGTGTCGCACTAGCGGTAATATTTGATGGCGGAACTAACCTCAGATCACGTCTCACAAACAATGCGGTATTAATAAGAGTTTAGCTAGTTATTAGTACACCCCAAAAAATAATTTTCATCGCACTTCTATGAAAACTGACTTTTATTGCACCTCTTTTGGGTCACAATGCACTGAAAAAATGTATTGGACTTGAACGAGAAAGCGTATTATCCGAGATAGGGGAAATTAAACGTTTAATGTACTAATTTTCGAAGTGAGAAAACAAACTTGATATATCTTAGCTTAACATCATTAGGGGGCAGTTATCAATGAACAGAATTATGTGTCTACGTTTAATCTGGAAGTGACCATCCAAAGGTTTCAACCGGTCGATGAAACGAAGGTCCGTCATCTATGCTCAAGATTGTGCGTCATATGTTACAGAGAGCGATCTTACGTTTTTGAAGCAACGTGGATTTTTCGCCTTATCAGTCACTAGCAAACATAATCTTTCCGACCCAGTCAGAATTGGCACAGGCCAGGACAGTCAGTCTCTCTTTACATGCTGTGCTACCATGGCAAGTTTCTGCCTTGAAGACGTATGATTTATCTGGTATCAATTTAAAAAATAAACCGAATTCCTCTGCCTTAAAAATGTTTCTCGGTTCATAATTTTGGGACAATGCACGAAATGTTTATGTATCGACATCTTGTACAGATGACGTATTAAACGGGATGAGAATCGTGTTAAGCGTGATGAAGTATACGGAATTGATCACATTAAACACAGTGTTCTTCCTCCTCTCTCCTACTTGATTTATGCTGTCCCCGACAAATTGTGACTAATATAATTATTTCCCTACCAACTATAAACATTATGGTACGCAATAAAGAATTGAGAATTGAATTGGAACATGCTTTAATTTGCAGGGACTGACGTAAAATGGCGTATTATGCGGGAAATCGTATTAAGCTGGTTTTACTGCATAATATATGTTAGTGAGAGACGCACGATATTTTTTTTAAATTCCCTGCCTTTTGTGTACAATTGCTTAGCCTTATCGGAAACTGGAAAAGCAAGGATGGCATTACAAAAGCCTATATCGATACCTTTTATGTCGTCCTAAAACATTAATTTGAGTGTTTTCATTCCGGACACACTCCTTCAGAATATGAAAGACATCATCAACCACTCCAGTCATCACAATTTGGAGACAAAGCTTTCTTTATTATGTAATAAAGCTTATTTTAAGGAATATGTTCGGAAAGAGGTCCTAAGGCTAACAAGTTTTTGTTGAGGTTACAATCAATCCACGGAACACAAGAAATCGCTGACTAGATAGTTCGATACCATTTATCCCGTTTTCTTATGATCTTTCATCAAAATACTCCTGATAAAGACCTAAATACTTTCTTTTAAGGCTCCTTCAAACAGGCGACACTACACGCGACACAAAGGCACCGCAAGTCGCGCAACAAGCGGTGCCTTTCTGTCGCCCGCGATTATATCGCGTGTCGCGCCTGTTTGTAAGAGCCTTTACCTTTCAAAATTAATCCGAATATAGTGAATTAATATTTCTGTAAGTGATGAGGCGCTTAGACTTAAGTTTGCAATGTACAAATTATAAAGTAACAGTGTACTCATTGTTGAAAAGCCTAATAAAGAAATAAATAAATATTCATGGGAACTTCATCAGCACACGCTTGTTTGATGAGCATATCAACATTATCATTTTCATCTACCTGACAATACGACGGAGTCCATTGAATACATGTCGCTTTGGAATTAGATTGAAGCTTTAAGAGCAATTCATATATCACGGAGGCTGTCGAAATACCTCGCATGTGCGACGAGCCAAGTGTTGCAGCGAGCTTTTGGAGTCTGTCAGAATCACAAATTTATCGCCATTAATTGATAGAATATAGGACAAAGTATCCAATATCGCAATCAATTCATTTTGCATAATATAAATATCTAAATTAAAATAATGGGGTAATGTTTTCCTTTGGAACCGTCAGTAAAATTGTATGATAACCTGAATAAGGTTCTTGAATATACAGAAGTACATAAGTGTTAAGTTCTGCTGCGGCGTTTAGCTTTAGAAATGCTAGGAGTTTTATCTAAGAGCATATGAGACATAGCTATACTAATTATAAACTTATCGAGCGAAAACAATCCATGTTGAACGCTTGAATGTATTGGAGCAGAATCATTTTGTGAAAGGATGTCAAAAAGTAATGGTAGTTTCCTGTTCTGCTAATAGTTGTAACCTGAAACGAGTGAATATAGTTAAATAGTTACGAAAAAAATTGATTTTAACATAGCTAAGTATCTCTGAGGAATATAAAGTGAAGAAAGGCGTAACTCGCTAAATATTTCGCCATTGCATTCTCAACTCCGATGAGCCCTCATCTGAAATGTAGGTATAACTATTATGTGAAGTCAGTTACTTTTTGCTTTAAGGAAACTATCGGGTAATATATATTCAAAGTGCCTACTTTTTATATTCTTCACTCAAACGCATTCAAATAGTTTAAGGTAATTCAAAATAGGTCGACCGCTTAACTGAGACGTTGCCTGAGGTAGCAGTGCGGTGCGGGAGGAATGTGGTGACGTGATTCGTTAACTTGTGAAAACTATCACCCCTCTCGCACCGCGCAGTTACCTCAGGCATCGTCTCAGTTAAGCAGTCGGCCTATAGTTGAAATAATCATATTGGCCAATTGGGGCAAAATTGTGAACCCATTATGTCAAACGCAGGAGCATTTTAGCATAAAACTCGAGCGTGCAACACAGCTATTGCAATCAAAAATAAAATAACGACCGTTCCGTTCTAGCCGACTGAACAACATTAATGTTTTTGAAAAAGTTATAAAACGTTACGAGCGAGGATAAGTCCGATTTCCGCGACAATGGCATGCGAAGCACTTTTGAGTGGAACTCGTAATTTATTTCGCTTTGTGATTTTTCATCGCGTGTCTCGGCCGCGCCATTTGTATAGTCACATTTCATCCGATGCCAGCGTCACTTTTCACCCGGTTTCACGCCATGGTCTAGCCGTTACCCCCCCTTCCCCCCCCCCCGTTAGTCTCGTAGCCTTCCCTTCAAGCTTGCTTATCTTTAACGTTCCTCATTAATTTCGCCCGCGCCCGCATCCACGCGTCTACCTACAAGTTTGAGCTAGAGTTTGCCAATCACTAACGGAAATTTTATCCCACTGTAATAGGGATGATGACTAATGAAATGATGATGAATGATATTAAAAATGTTTGAACAAAATAATGTAATTTCAACGAAGGCATTGTAAAATGAGATTATCGAAGCTTTTACACTTTTTTAGGGTTCCGTAGCCAAATGGCAAAAAACGGAACCCTTATGGATTCGTCATGTTTGTCTATCTGTCTGTCCGTCCGTATGTCAGACACTTTTTTTCGTATTCTGTGAACCGCATAAGATTTTCACACAAAAATAGAAAAAAAAAACAATAAATTTTGAGGGTTCCCTATACCTACTTAGAACTAAAACTCAACATTTTTTTTTCATAAAACCTTACGTATGGGGTATCTATGGATAGGTCTTCAAAAATGATATTGAGGTTTCTAATATTTTTTTCTTCTAAACTGAATAGTTTGCGCGAGAGACACTTCCAAATTGGTAAAATGTATGTCCCTCCCCCTGTAACTTCTAAAATAAGAGAATGATAAAACTAAACAAATATATGATGTACATTAACCATGCAAACTTCCACCGAAAATTGGTTTGAACGAGATCTAGTAAGTAGTTTTTTTTAATACGTCATAAATCGGAAACCGCAATTTTTTTAGGCGTCTTTGCGTTGTGGTATGGAACCCTTCCTTTGCGAGTCCGACTCGCACTTGGCCAGTTTTTCATAATAATGTTTGCAAACAATATTTTTAGAGTTAAAAACAAACATGTCATCATCCATATTCGTATACAACTGTCAAAAGCTGAAAAAAACTAATTCCATTTAATTTTGTTCAGATTATAACAACAGAGTTTTAACCATTGTGTGTGTAGTGATAGATATCCTATCTATCTACTCTTCAAATTCAAAATATCGAATAAAATTCGGATAATTAAGCTTTGTTTCGATTGGATTTGTCTAAAATGAAACTAAAACGAAAAGCAAAGGCCTACGCTCATATTTTATGATCATGTTTTTGACACAAACAAAAGACCAGTGGTAATGGTGTAAAATGAACGATAGTAAGGATGCTTGTTCATAGTTCGTTAATATAAAAAATCTTATTGACATGTATATAATAGGTTTCATGTTTTTTTCTAGTTGCAAACTCACTTTTCCAAGCTCATCACCCGCATTTTTACGTGAACAGCATACAGAGGATTTTAATAAGGGCGAGTTTAACATCCTTCTATGGTGAGTATCCCAGTTGTTAAATATTGTGGCAACCGAATTAAGAAGTTAAGTTATTTAAAAAACCATCAAGCATGAGTTTATTAAACGTATCTTAGAACATTGGCTATTAAGTAATTAAAAAAAATGTTCTAATGGTCGAACCGGGAATATCTAGCCATAACCCGCTACCATCACATCACTTGTAACCACCATAAAAATAAACACCTTACGTTTACATGTAGGTAGAAAATCTAGTCATCTAGGCAGCACATATGTATACCCTTTTTTGTAATATTTATTTCCTTTCTTAACTACCTACTGTCCTTGCAGTTGAGCCGAGCTTTGTGTGAACATATATCCCTAAAAAATGCTGTTCTCACAAAGTTTGCTCTTAAAATATATTATGTGGGCGTCAAATAATATACTCCATGTTAGCTGGGCGAGTTAATTGAATTGCTCTTTTACTTTCTCAATTTCCAATTCAATGAATGTTAACGGACGTTAATTGTACCGAAAATGGACATAGTTTATCTTTAAATGTCTGTGATCTACTTAGGCACTGGTTACTTCCACCCAGTTTCCTTAATTAGATAATTAAAAGTCCCGGTAAAACAGTAGATACCTAAATTGAACAAATGTTGTTAACACACCAGTCTGACCTTTGTACCGATTTACAGCATTATTATCAAATTAACCAGATAAAAGTCACAAAGGAATTACAAGGTACAAGAGTGTATAATATAAACAAAGTAAGGTTCTGTGTTTGGCGGGGCAAAGAAAATTGAAATAAACAGTCCAGCTGAGCTTGAAGAGCTATTTCAGATAAGAGAGTTTAGTTTGGTTAGGAGAAAAACTGCGTGTGTACCGAGTTGATGAAATGCCGCTCTGAAAACGTTTAAATAACCTCTTTGTACTGATTAAAGATGTATTACGTAATGCTATAATGTTTATTTGTGTCGGTATACATAATAAATGCGTATTATGTAGGTGGTTTTTGTATTCCAACTTAGTCGTTAGAATATTTAAAAAAATCGATGAAGACGTTTCATTATTCCTTATTTTGTCAATATAACAAAATGTTTTAAAATCAACGGATTTAATTAATCTTAGATTTCAATTATAAACTCAACAAAAAACGAATCAAATCGCATGGGTGACTAGCCTGTGCCTATGAGTTTTCACTTGGTAAATATCATTAAATTAAAGTGGAGTAACATTAAGAACAGAAAAAAGGCTAAGATTAAATTAAGCCCCGGAATGTTTATTTTTTGAAGGCAGTTTTTGCCGCAATATTTTTACTCAAATTCTAAAATATTCGGTTCGATTGAAACCAGATTGGAACATTTCAACATTATGGTAGGTAACAGATAATTTGGGAAAGCCGTCTTCAATCAATCAATGATACAATCATGCCATACAGTTATGCCATTCTTCAACATTTTAGTTCAGAGTATAAGTGTGTTGATCACAGCACACGAAACATTAGCTGACTACGAAGAACATGCGTGCTGTGATAGTTTATTTTGACTCTGATAGGCGGGGGTTATCTAGTCTCGGTGCGAATTAAAACCAGCAAACATCGATTATCACTTATATTCGTTTGATTAATACACTTTTACTCGTTACACATTACAATTACAATACGCGACACAAATCAACTTAATCTAGACATATATTCGCGAACGCGACTTTTAGGGCTCCGTTGAGCATTATTATTTATACCTACATGTTACTTGCTCGGTGGTTTTTGGTGACTGACTTGACTTACTTATAATTTTCATGGCGGGATATATTTATACAGTTTACTCTATGGCTAGGGTAGTGGGTATGCCTCACCTCACTATGATTTTATCATACAATCGGCATGGACCTAACAGTGGCCACGCCCCTATTTTCGTGCTTTGCCTGGAGTGCAGGTCGCAACCTGTCGACATTTCACCGACAAGCATAATCCTGTTTGTCTGTTCCTTTGTTTGACTTTGTACAGGTTGCGACCTGTCGATGTCCCATGGACATATTCAATATTTTAATTACTTAACATATATGGTATTTAGACATGATTTATACGCTAATTGGCAAACGGAGCTAGGTTTATTGTGCTTTCCCTACAAAGTGATTATATCGCAGTTTTCAACAATAGTGTTAAGTGAATTCGTATGAAGACATTCTTCGTCCTACCTTTTATGCAGCCCTAAAGGCTTGAATGGTTTTAACCACACATGATCGGAATTATTCCGTGAAAGGATAAAAGCAAAAAGACTTTTATCGGGTACACGTATAGAGTGTGCCGTTTGTCTGTGTAGGTAACCAAAATATCAACAACAACAGATATATTGAATTTGGTTTTAGCCGTGTCTTGTCTCTTATCGTTACGTTGTCCTCGCATTCAATCACAAAACTTTACTGGAGTCCTTTTAACTTAGTTTACAGAAGAGGCTTATGATCGGCCGATATTAAAAGTAAACAAAATAAAATTGAGAGAGATAAGCGCTTATAGCAAGTAACGGTTATTGCGAAATTGGCGGTAGGCATTTCTACCAGCTTAGGCTAAATGTAATCGCTTTTCGGTTAAACAAGCCAAAAACATATTGGCAGTGACGAAAATCAGAGATATTAACCAGTTGCATGCCGTAATTACAGGAACAATTAAAAAGCCATTGTATTAGGTAATAGGTAATACGGGCTGGTGTCCGCAACTCCACGTCAATGCGCGTATTTTGCTTACGTATTAAAGCCATTGTGTTTCGCGTAAATCCACGTTCGGAAGAATTAAATGGAGATGAAATTTATATTTTGATTACATTAAATCTTTGATCATAACCATGCGACATAATTAAATAAACAGTGACAATAAAATCGATCAAGCAGATTTGCTGAAGAAAAGATTTCGGCAAATATGTAGTTAAAAACAATTGCTTTTTTTCAAGTAACGTTTAAGTGACGTTAACTTTTTTTCAAGTAAAACCATATTATTATTATGATGGTATGATGGGATGCTTTTAACGCGTAGGTACGTCTTTCTTAATTTTTTACATCGTTCTCACATTATATAATTGTAAAATCAAAAGTAATGATGTAACTAATATTTTTGTAAAGTATAATTTAAAAAGAGTGTCCATGGAGTTTCTTGCCCGTTCTTCTCCATAGGTACCTACGCTTTGGAATGGGCAACTAGCTTCATATTTTCTGACTGACCGACTTCTTGACAATTCAAAAGTGCCTGTAAATGGTTTAATTGAAATAAATGCTTTGAGTTTGAGGTACGAAACCCTCGGTGCGCAAATCCGACTCGCTCTTGACCAGTTTTTTAGAGAAAAGTGTCCCTCTGTTCCATGGCTGTAACTTTTAACTGTCGAGTATGACGAAACCGAACAACTTCTGCAGAGAGAGCAGAGGTGGTCCAGTAGTAATGGCGCGACTTACGAGTTGTAGGTCTTAGGTTAGAACCCAGACAGGCGCTTTCATCATTTCAGCCGAAAGACGTCCACTGCTGGACATAGGCCTCCCCAACCACCTCCACTTCGACCGGTTCTGTGCTTCTCGCATCCAACGGGTTCCTGCGGCCTTCACAAGGTCGTCGGAGTCTTCAAGAGGCCTTCCAATCAGGAATGAGGAGATCTGCTGAAGAACCAAGGTAACCGACATAGCCCGAAGAATTGCCAAACTTAAGTGGCAGTGGGCTGGGCATATTGCTCGCAGAACAGATGGCCGATGGGGCTGAAAGGTTCTGGAGTGGCGCGTACTAGAAGACGCAGCGTTGGAAGGACAGACGCTTTACTTTGTGTAAATTATTTCATCACGACCACTCTCAAAACGGTGAAGGAAAACATCGTGAGGAAATCGGGCATGTCCTAGAACTAAAAATTCCAAGACATGTGACATCTACCAACCTGCACTGGGCCCGCATGGTAGATTATAGCCCACTCCCTCTCGAAGAGAGGAGACCTGAGTCCCAGCAGTGAGAATAACATAGGCTGATTATGAACAACTTCTGCAGGGCCTTAAGAACGGTTTTTCCGCCGGCCTTCAAGAGCTCTGCCGTAATTCCGTCATCACCCGGCGCCTTGTTGTTTGAAGTTGTTTCAGAGCCATCCTAATCGCTTACAAGCTATCGTCCGGGCTGTCTTCGGTTAATCTAGTTCTTAGGTCGTTTGCCGGATTCGTAACAGGATTACTGATTGACGTGTTTAACTGTCCATAAAACATCTCGATCTCCCCCCTCAACAGCTCAGGTTTGGCGGATACGACCCTGCCATCATCGGCCGTCAGTTTCGCTAGCTGGCTCTGTCCAATAGACAGATCTCTTAGGGATGTTAGGTGTTTAAACAGTTTGTTTATGTCATATTTCCTAAGGAAATTGTAAATATCGAACTTATTAAATACGTAACCTGCGGTCGTTTGAATGTTGGTGAACACACAGCATCAATATTAGCGCTTATTTTTTTGAACAAACCATCATCATCTTTATTTTAATCACGTTTTATATACTGTTCAATTGAATTGTGCTTCTAAAAACATAATTCTCTAATATATAGAATCAGAAGCGAACTGCTAAGTATTAAATGAAATTTGGTAACGGCAAAACCTATTTTGGTTCAATGGAAATATGAAATATGTCACCTTTTAAATCTATTTTGACCCAGGAAAAAATCAACAATGAGCTTTTCTTTCTATTTTGAAAATCAGAAAAATCAATCAAATGAATGGCCCCGCGTAATAAAAAGATCAAAATGGGAATTTTCCGCAGACCAACTTCAGATAGTTTTTAAAAACACCAACAATTTTAAGAAGCGCAGTAATTAAAACAGTTCCGCGTCGTTTGAAGTTTAAAAAATAAGTTTGACGCGCATTTAAATATTTCCCTCAGCGGTCTTTAAGGAAATACTACATGAATAACAACTTCTTACAAACATTTTAATAACACCGATGACGCGTAAATCTTAGTATTGGCTTTCGTAGTAAAATTATACGTGCGCGCAGTGATATTCAAATTATCTCTGACAATGAGTATGACGATCAACAGAACTGAACCATGCAAATTACGATTTTGACTTTATTTTAAACGAGATCTCTTACATAATGTAGGTACCTACCTATCGGACTATATAATCGCAAAAGATACTTATAGCTTTGGTAGTCGCTCGTAAAATTATACCCACTGCCAAAACCTTAAGTAATTCCTTAGGACCGACTCGTAAAGGCGCAGTAAAACAATTGGGGATACGCTAGACGAAGAATAAGAAATAAAACGTTTGTTACTGTTGCTAAGCTCGATTAAGTTGGATAAGTCTTGAAAGGTAGAGGACGAAGCTCACTTATTGCAAATAAATTTTATTTTCGTCTCTTGGAAAATTGCTGTTTGTTTTCATGCGCAAAATGTATTTATGTTTGACTAGCTTCTGCCCGCGGCTTGGCGCGCGTGGTTATCGGAAAGTAGCCTATGTGACTTCTTCTTCTATTAACATCAGTTATCTGCCAGTGAAAATCCCGTCAAAATCGGTCCGACTGTTTACTGACTGTTGGTGTTTACTGACTGTGTACTAACAATTTATTTTTATTTTTTATAAGTACCATATCATTATTATATACTGTCAGATGCATTTGGTAAAAATATGTTATTTTGACATTACAAACAGACACTTTAAATTATTTATTTCTATAGATAGGTTAGCGCCTTATATGGAAAATGAGGCTGCTCTTAAAACATCAAATTATTTCATAGCCGTTGAGTCACCCCTATCTACGCATTTTGATAAAAAAAACAGGGTAAACTTTGCATTGTTGCTTTATATACTCAGGAATAGCTAACACGTTGAAAAAATATAGCTTGACGCCTTAAACTCCCGATATGAGTAGATGAATAAAATAATCGACTGCGTTAATTTTACAAGTAAAGTTGAAACGTAAAACATTTTTTATAAATAATAATAATACATTTATTTCAGATTAAAAATCCATAACAACAAAAATAACAAAAATAATATAATATGTTGTTAGTAAAAAATCTTAACCTAATGTTAGTAAACACACAAAATTAAAGCGACTGACACCTACGTGTGCAGCCGAATCCAGTGCGCCAGCATGGGGCTGTCCCACCTATCACACAACACACTCAGAATGCTGTGGGAGCTAGCTCGCAATCTACCGAGAGTAGAAGCGCACCGTTTCCGTATAATGGCATGAAAACCATCAACCCTGGTCTCGGTGAACATTCCGGAAGCGCTACAAAATCGTGGTAGACCCAACAGCATCCTGAATACATTGTTATACTGGACACGCAGGGCGTTGTATGCCCTCAGCGTATATCTGACCCACAGACTGCACGTGTAAAAAGACTGGCAGTATGCTCTGAAAAGGGTTATTTTGACTTGCGTCGTACAACGTGCAAATCTGCGGATCAGCATATTACCTCGGACAGCCATCGCCCTGCGCTCCCTCTCTATGTCCAGGTCATCATTCAGGTCATGAGTGACCCAGTGACCCAGGTACTTAAATTTTGTTACTCTAGTTAGCGGAGTATTATTTATGGTCACAAGCGGCACGTTAGAGTAACATTTGGTGCCCGCCTTAAATACCAATAATTCACATTTTTTTGCATTGTACCTGAGTCCCTGACTGACCGCATAGTCTTCACAGATCTTAACAAGACGCCTGAGTGCGCTTATTGATGGACTCAGCAGCACCATGTCGTCAGCGTAACTTATATTGTTAACGCAAACTCCGTCAATGTGACAGCCTATACGGGTGCTGCTGAGTTCAACAATAAGCTGATTAATATAAAGGTTAAAAAGACGAGGCGAGGTAATACCCCCCTGCCTCACCCCGCACTTCAACCCATACACATCAGACAGAGTTCCACCCCACCTGACATAGTTCGTCTGATTCTCATACCAAAACTTAAATAAAGAAATAACCGAACAGTCAACGCTGCTTTCCTTTCGTAGCTTATCCCACAAGATATCGTATGGCACCAGGTCAAATGCCCTCGATAAGTCCAGAAAACACGCATTGACCGGTGTTTTCCTATCAGCATAATACTGAACAGTCTGCTTAAGACACATAATGGCAGTCTCCGTCGATAGCCCGGGTCTGAAACCGAACTGGGCATCATGAATATCTATACGACTCGCCATATGTGTATCAAGCAAACAGTCCAGGATCTTAGCTGTAACAGTCGCCAAGGAGATAGGCCTATAGTTTGCGGGGTCTGAAATATCGCCCGTTCTGTTCTTCACTATAGGCACGACTATGGTCTTCATAAGCTTATCTGGCAAATACGAGTGACTTATACATAACGAATAAAATGTTGCTAACACCCTGGGTAAATGAACTCCCGCGTATCGCAAGTGCTCGACGCTGAGGTGGTCATGTCCCGGAGACTTGCCTCCGACCATCTTACTAATGACTTCAGTTATTTCCTTGGCCAAAAACCTTAAACACGGAGAACTTACCTCAGCGCCAATCACCAACGAAGACACGGGCGTAACCGGTCCCGACAAGGGATCAACTTGGAACTGATTCACAAACAAATTTGAAATGGCTTGAGGATCACAAATCCCTGCTACGCTCACCGGCAGACTCGGCTTTTAAAGAGTTATTAAAAAAAATTCGTCCAAGTTTTTCAAAGTCACCTCTCCTGTCCTTTCAACCGGTAACTGATATTTTAATAATAAATTATGATTAATAAGTATTTAGTTAAATAAAGGAAATTATAATTATGATTACTTTGCAGTCAAAATCATTAATTGTAAAATCTGCTTGGATCATTGTTGCATGAAACCCCATACGTATTGAGAGAAATGGATGCCATTACGTAAAGGATGTTTATTCCATTCTTGAAATTTCATTCTTTTCTTTTTGCCATCCTGTCTCAGTAACGTACAAACCTTCGTAGTGTAAGTAACTCGATATGGCTCATAGCACGACTTTCGTTCTTTTATTATCAGTGTTCCTTCACATAGTTTTGGTGAGTACACCGCAAAAATGTATTTTACAGACAAGATTAGGGTTGACATAACAGCAAAACGTTTATTTAAAAGCAATTTTTTACTGTTTGCTTTATACAAACATACCCCAGCTGCGCTTGCAATGGGCCGCACACTCGCTGTATTCATAGAGGCGCTAAATGCTGTTCAATTTTAGTCCGCGTTTGTCTGATAATATTGAAATAAAAATAATAAAATATTATCAACTTTTATTTATTCGTTTCACAAATGAATTTATTACGGCTTCTAAATTCTGCGGGACCAATTCATCATTGTATTTCAAATAATAGGGAAACAAAGAAAAAAAGCTTTTATAAGCTTGAAGTGAAATGAAACAATCATTTCAATAATGTTCTGTATTAACTTTCAAGTCCATGATAGCTTTAAAACAAGTTGGTTTATATTTATTGGCTGCTTTACGCTGCAGTAAACGTCATCGTGTTTAAAACGTTCACCAGAAAATTGATAAATGCATAAAACTATATTCGCTAAAATTATTGAAATCATCTAGTTAGATGATTTCAATCAGTTATGTTTGACAAAATAATAAAAAAGCGAAACATCGAATGCAGTACCACTTCTCGCTCACGAAATTGATACATAAAACAATATTAGCAGACATTAGAGAAAATATAATAAAAAAAAGATTGAAAACAAAATGCGAAACATAGTATGCTTATACAACATTTCGCGTGCACCCCTGGTGGGTGCTCGAACCCACAATCCCCGGCTTAGGAGGCCGATGCCTTAACCATTAGGCCACAGGGCGAATTTACCGATTACATTCTGCTGTTAGAGCAATTTTGGCCTAGCGGAAACGGCCGCACCTTACGAGAGGTCTTAGGTTCGAACTAACCCCTTTATTTTTTCACCACTGCTCTCAAATCAGTGAAGGAAAACAACGTGAACCAACTGGCATGTCCTAGAATCAAAAATTCGAAGACATCCACCAATCCACCAATCTGAACTAGACCCGTGTTGTGGATCCAGTCCCTCTCCCAGAGTGGAAGCCTGTGTGTGTGAGCAGTGGACAGTGGGTTGGGATGCTTATGTTTGTTTATCGTTTCAAATTGTAAAAGAAAGCTGTTTGGGGTAAAATTAAAAGTATGGCCCCTACGTCGCTGTTTTCCTTTTCGTATAAGAGATGTGAACTTTATTTACATTTTGTGTACCTAATTCAGTAACTATTATCAGTTGCTTTATTTAGAAATCCTTTAGACACTAATTAAAAGTAAGTAATCAATGTATTATTATTACAGGTTAACGCGGAAAAGTACGATAAAAAAGTATTAGATGGAATGATTTTAAAAACGCTTTGGACAAAAGTATATCACGGTTATGATGCGAAATCAAAGGAACATGTAATTAGAGAATTAAGAAAATCAGGTGATTACGACAAATTAATAAATCTTTTAATGAAATTAAAGAAAGAAAAAGTGGAACCTGTTTTACACCTGTTATCGGAGATAATGGTGATATATATGAAATAAACATTGATTTTCAAATTTATTATTTTTTATGTGTATTTTTGATCCTTTACATGAGGCTATTGCTTCTTTAGTTTCGTTTCGGAGCTGTATTCTGTTTCAACTAAGCCAAGCACGGTCGCACGTGAGGTTTGCATACGAGTACTATCTGCGACTGAACCAAAGCTCACATGTTTTATCCGTAACGTTCCGTATTTCGGAAAGTGTATAAATTAATAATAATTAATATTCCTACTTTAAGCTTTGCGTTCGCGTTTACAGAATTCGAATAACTTACGGTGGTCATTTTTGTAGATTTTCTTATTGTGATGCGGGACAATAATGCTATTAGTAGACGAAGTTGATTTATAACTAGGTGTAGGTACAAATAATGTACAATTATAGACGGTGTTGTAAGAAAAACCAATATCGGACAATTGTACATACATAATTATAATACTCAAGTGGTGGGCAGTTCGTACTGTATTGATGTAGGAATAATCAGTTATCATAACATAACATCACCACGCCTGTAATCCCCGAAAGGTTAGGCAGTGGTGTACTTAAGGATGCTTTCCACCAAACGGCTCGCACCGCATCGGATCGGAAAGGATACGAACGGATGCGGCGACAGCCGATCGCGTCCGGCAGCATGTCGACATATACGATCGGCTCCATTCCGTCGCTTGCGAACGTATTCGTTTCTGCGCC
Source organism: Luperina nickerlii (assembly GCA_963855955.1). Classification (NCBI taxonomy): domain Eukaryota; kingdom Metazoa; phylum Arthropoda; class Insecta; order Lepidoptera; family Noctuidae; genus Luperina; species Luperina nickerlii. The sequence goes on from OY979662.1 coordinate 11,389,529, forward strand.
TAGTCAAAAAGCTTCATTCCTACCGTGTTAACGTGTTCTAATTTTTGAAAATGGTTGATGTTGACGTAGTATTGTTGGCTATAGCATTAGAAGAAGAAGAAAATAATCATAAAATACAGAAGAGGAAAAGAAAAATTCGGACGACAGCTGAAAGGATTCGATCGGATACGGCGACAGGCGAACGGAGACGTACCCCCGCGTCGCAGCATACTTTCGGCTACGATCGCGTGTCGCGGAAGACGCCCGAGGTCAAGCTGCTGTGCGCGGCTTGGTAATAGACTTTAAATACTGTGTACACGATTTAATTAAATAATTTATTTATTTGAATAACATGGGAGGCTTACAGCTAAAACAAACAGATCAAGAACAGTACATTAGTCTGAAAGCCAATTACAGGTCTCCACTTATAAAATACAGAGAAGAAAAAGTAAATTCTAAGGACATTCACACCAAGTTACTACCTATAAACTACAGATAATATTGTTAATAACGTTTACAGATTGTAAAATCCGATCCGATCCGATGCGATGCGAGCCGTTTGGTGAAAATGATCGTTTATAGTGTTGCGCGCCACAAATAATGCTTGATACATGGCGACATTAGTTACCACTAGCGCCATCTAGTATCAGGTAGCGGAACTAGTACCTTGGTACTAGGACCTTGACCCTACTTGACCTTTTCTAAGTACTAGTAATTCCGAGAACTATCGACGTCGAGTCAGTCGGGACCGCTATGTACTCGAACATACTAGATGTTTATAGAATAGCTCTGTGGCACTATATAAGGCGGGCGCGAGCCGCGAGACACATAGTTTCGATTAAGCGATACGAGCGATAACATCGAAGGCGATATTCGAGTGCGACTTAAGAGTGATCAGTAAGTGCAATTGTGTTTCCTAATTAGTGTGTTTGACTTGTAATTAGTGTTGGTGAGTAAAGTGTCATTTTTTTGGTTATTAAATTGGCAGTTTTTATTGTCACGAACCCCAAGCTCGTAACAATAGTACACGCACATTTCACCAGTTATCTATAAATCCCATGTAATAGAGGGCAAGCCTATAACCATCAACCGGGCACTAATCCAGACTCCTGACTGCTACTAAGAAATTTCTAATGGAAAAACCAATAACACTTTGTCTGACCAGGGTATCAAATCCAGGACGTCATACTCAGCAGCAGCGCTTACCACCACAACACCAACGAGGCAAGCAATAATCACTTAAGGGGGAAGCGCTAAGGTAGCCCGCGAAATTCAAATTTTCTTGCGTTTTTTGCAATTTGCTGGTCAGCATTAAGTTGTACTTTGATTAATATATGAATCGCGGCCGTAAGAAATATGTGTTTACAGAATTATAATCATTAAAGTCATCAACACAACTCTCTAAGACCACGTAAGTCCAAAGAATGATGATTTCATGAAACAGTTATTCTTGGGCCTTACGTGGTCTTAGAGAGTTGTGTTGATGACTTTAATGATTATAATTCTGTAAACACATATTTCTTACGGCCGCGATTCATATATTAATCAACGTACAACTTAATACTGACCAGCAAATTCCAAAAAACCTAAAAAAAATTGAATTTCGCGGGCTATCCTGGCGCTTTCGCCTTAAGCGAAAATTATTAATTGCTACCATTAGAAAGAAAAGAAGGAACTAGATTACTTTAAGTTGGGCAAGAATAGAGACATTAACGAACAAACCGACTGTAAAAATAGCGTTAGCATTCGAGAGGGTAGTTACGAAAGCCTATGTGCCCCCAAGGGCTACCAATCACTATCTTACTACACTAACTCACATGATGAGGTTTTGTAATGAATGTGACCTATGTTAGCTCAGTGTGGTGTAAACATAATGTAAGGCCGATATTGTGTTTTGGACGTGGTTATTCCGGTCCATTGATGCAGCGCGATCCATTGCCAAAAACAATACTCTGCAACATTAAGGGGCTTACAAGACCTAAACGCAAGTTTTCGAAACAATAAAAGTATATGATAGACTACAGTAAAAAAAATCAGAAAAATATATGATATTCTTCAGGATATATGCTAGATAGATAGTGTGGTGAAAACATAATACAACTAATTTGATACGATAGAAAAAAATCATGAAGATGCCTCTAAAAATTTTCTTTTTACAATAAAATCCATACTAAAATACATACAATCATTCTGATTTTTTGTCAGATTATTCTACAAGCAACATACTAAAATACTAGTGTTTTAATTTTTTTGTCCAAACAATAGATTCTTTGTAAATCGCATATTCTTATTTTCGAACAAAATACGTGCGCATGTGTGCGTAAACGCTGTGTAGCGACACTACCGGCCGAGGCCTGATGCTATACGGACGTGTCGCTCTTTTCGCCGCAATATTTCCGCCAAGATTGTTATGTTTTTGTAAAGTTTTATTTGTAAATTCATTGTTTATTATTATTTGCATAATCTTCTTTGCGTAAATATTTTTATTTCGTGTAAATATAAAATACTTTGAAGTTAAAATAGCGTAACCTTGTTATCAATTATCATTTATTGTAAATATGAAGTGAAAAATTCCGTTCGGACTACAAAACGTTCATATAAAACGCTGAACATATTATATATATATATACGAAATTAAAAAATAAGAGCATTTTATTATTATTGAATATTTATTTTTTAACAATAAAACTATGAATTTAGAAACGTCTAAGATAGTGCAGTCATGACGCACATACGCATAAGCTCAACTTTTTCGACTACATTCGTAACTGTTACGTTAGCGTATGAGGCCGATGTGTAGATTTGTATTCAAGAGTCCCCGGGTTCGATTCCCAGGGATTCTCTAACCGAAGTTTTCTTTTTAAATGTATTTTGAATTTATATATATTATGTATTTATTATTTTTTTATAAATAATAATTAAAACGTCTACAATGTAATTATCTTTCACAGGAGAAACACAGTCGTAAATATCAACACGGAAGTTATTTCTAATGCGAAACTACAATTAAAAAAAAAACTAAAAGCACCTAACTTATTGATATTGGGCATAACGAAATAACAAATTCATCTAAAAATTGCGATGAAAATTATCACAAGCAAGATTTTGGTTTTTATTATTAGGTAGGTATTGATTTCGTTTATAATAAATAGATTCATAATATTATGTATGAATGTTAGGTACCTATCTTTGAGGCTGTTTACACATTATGCCGCAGCTGCAGCGGCACCGCCACTGCCGCGGCGCCGCTGCATCAGTCACCCTTGGATTTGTATGATGATGAACACACGGCGCCGCGGCGGAGGCGACGAGTTTTGATAAAACCGTAGCAATACTCGCCGCCGAATCATGCTGCCGCCGCCGCGGCGCCGCCGTGTGCAAGGGTTCATGCAAATCCAAGGGCAACCAATACAGCGGCACCGCGGCGGCGGCGGCGCCGCTGTATTATATAATTTTTTTTTATAATGTACTACAGTCGCGCGGTACGTAAACACGCGATAACCCCTCCCGCCTACAGTATTTTAATTTCATCAACCTACTTGAGTTTCTTTCTAGTTTTGTGACTGTACCTACAGTCACAAAACTAGAAAGAAACTCAAGAAGTTAAAAAAAATATTTACCTATAGGTATAGGTAAATATTTTTTTTAACCGACTTCTAAGAATGAGGAGGTTGTCAATTTGGATGTTTCCATTTTTTTTTATGTATGTTCGGACATAACTCCGTCATAAAAATATGTAGATGGATTTGCAAAATTCTTTTTTTGTTCAAAAGAGGTTTATTCCGAAATGGTCCCATTTAAATTTCGTAAAGATCTGATGATGAGTTTCGGAGACAAACAACGGAACTCTTCAATACATGCCAGTTTACCCAATCACACAACATAACATCACGCCTATACCCTTTAAAGGGGTAGGCAGATGTGTTCAATAGCTTCTTGTCACTGATATTAACATAGCAATTAGTGTTATATGAATTTGGGCGGGGTAGGTACAACTAAAAAGTGAAAAATAAAACTTTTTTACAAAAAAAAACAACCGACTTCCAAAAAAAATACTACAAAGTGAAAAATAAAGTCTTTAATTTCGGAAGTCGGTGTCAAAAAACGAAAATGCAGATCCAACGACACCGACTTCCAAAATTAAAGTTAATTACTTTGTGTTGTTTTTTTTTAGAAGTCCGTAGTTTTTTTTTTTTTTGTAAAAAAGACTTTTCATTTATAAAATAGAAACACGTTGTGAATGGAATAGAAAGAGTTCAATAAAAATACATGGTCTTTTAGATCAATAGATTTAATTAAAAAAACTTATTGACGAATTCAAACAACCAAAAACAGCACAATATAGTCTCTTTGCCATATTATTAAGTAAGTACTTGTACTTATTTCAATGAATATTTGTCACAAATTGCACGCTTACTGCTTACGAAACCGTCACACCGTCCGGCGTCCACTCGTCACTGCGGAGCATTCGAGACTGTTTGTTAACCGAGTGTAAACCGAAATCGAGGCGCGTAGGTATGATTCGCGTTCCGACCGTTTTTATGAAGATAGAATACTGTATAGATAAAAATACCGTGGCGGGCGGTGCGCGGCGGCGCTGCCGCAGACACGGCATAATGTGTAAAAGGCCTTACTTACTTGACAAAGGAGAATGGGTAGACCGTACCCAGACACAAAGTTAATTGCAGCATTATGAACTATGTTGATCTTTATTGCCCTCATGGAGTAGTTTGCTTAATTAATGCTAAGACAGCATGTCTGAATTCACTTGGAGAAAAAAGTTATGTGAGGAAATTGAATTGATTTATTAAAAGGAAATATTTAACCTATCCTTTCAAAACTTATTGACCTGCTAATGATGGACACTTTTTGAAATTAATGAACCTCTAAAAACTTTTTGCGCTTCTAATGATGCACTTTTTTAAATTATTGAGCCTCCTTTTAACTTAATTTAAAATAATTAAAAACGTAATTTAAAATCTTCTATTTTTTTCATTTTATTATTGATGAATGGGCGGCCCGCTTTTGACCTCGATCACGCCTGATGGAAAGCGATAGATGATAAGTGATGATATGTGATGTTATTTTTTTTTTATAGATTGGAAACAGTGGTACCACAGGAAGATCACGATTGTGAAGTTATTGATAAAAGTACATATTCATCTAAACGTGTACTAGAAGAAATAACGGGATAAGAGCTTGACCCACCTCTTTTAGTTTTAACGTAACTCCAGAAAAACTTCGGATTATTTTTGAGTTCGTTTTCCAATCGCTTCATATAATTGTTGTAACAAAGTTTTGCTAGGTCATTACAGCGCTTAGTTATAATCTGCAGTTCAATTCTGTCTAAAGGGTTTTTGTAAATATTGTGGCGATTTCTGATCTTATTTTTGCAATTAAGTAATTTGATTAGATCTCGATTGAACCATGGTGGAAATTTACTTTTTTTTGGCAGTCGCTTAGTTATAAATTTTTCTATACCTTCCTGAATAACGTCATAAAATACCTCCACCATCTCATTAACTGCCTGCTGTGCTTCAAGTAACTCATCCCAGTCAGTTTCACTCAAATATTTCCGAATTGGTATGTAACTCGTTTTTCGGAAATTAGGTCTACCGCAGGTAGTGTTATATGGGAGTTTAGCTTCCTTATTTAGAGAAATCACGATATCGAGGGGTGGATGATGCTGGTCAATATTAGCAATCGGATCCTCACTTTGACTCACTTTACACAATGAATGGTTACATAGTATAAGATCTAAAATGCGGCTTGAAGCATTACATACATTGTTAAATTGATTAAGCCTATTAACATACGTGAAATCTATCAAAGTTTGACTTAAATTGGACAACTTAAGGCATTTATCAGAATTATTGACTATACTTCAATCGATATCACCGATATTGAAATCACCTGCGATGCAGACATATGATAAGTTTAACTGTTCAAACACTGCATTACATTTGTCCAAAAAGTGTTCCAAGTACGAGATACGTACAGGTGGTGGCAGGTATACAGAACAGAGAGCTGCCCGACGTACAGATCGAGCCGCAGGTAGATCTAAAATTACCCAAAGGTCTTCACAATTACTTTCAAATTGTTCTGCTCGTTTGGAAATTATAGATTTTTTTACGGCTATCAAAACACCCCCACCTTCTTTACTACTCTGTAGACAAGAACTTTCTCTGTCCCTTCTGTATACAATGTATCTGTCGTCGAACAGCTCGCTGCTCAGTACGGTATTATTAAGCCAAGTCTCTGTAAAAATGATAATGTCATAGTTATTACAGCATACATTACGAAAGATGATAATATGCGTTTTTGTTCTCACGCCTCTACAATTCTGGTAATAAATTTGTAAATTATCGAATTTTGTATTATATTCAAGTTACAATTACATGTATTTTTAATTTAAATATAAAGTATGTTTTTTTTCACGTCAACTTATTTAGGGACTCTAGATGCTTAATGAGGATATGTTCTGACCCATCACTTTTCCTGACGAAGATTCTACCATTTCTAACCCAGACGAATTGATATCCTTTTTCTTTTGCTTGAAGTCTAGTAGCAGCATGCAGCGCTTTGTAAGAAGGAGACAAATGTTCTTGCACATATATTGGCTTCTTTTCACCAGCCAGTCCAAGGTCCGCTGTATTTAGTTTTTCGATGTTATTCTTGCCTTTATTGTAGTTAATGACAGAAGCCAAGAGCAGGTCACGAGTTCTTGGGGAGGCCAATTGGACTACGATAGAGCGCGGGCGGGCACTAGAATTTTGTAGTTTGGCTACACGGGTGCAATGATGGATATCGGTATCGCTCAACTTGCATCCAACGACTGATCCTAGTTGCTTAACGACTGTATAGAGATTCTCCTGTTTATTTTCGGGCAAACAATGAACTTCAAGGTAAGTCGAACGTGCCTGTTGCTCCAAATAGTTGATTCGCTGGCCCATATCCGCCACTGACCTCTTAAGGTTAGTATTTTCTGTCTCTAAGTCTTTTACTGAGACTTTCAAAGCCCTATGTTCAGACTGATATTCTTCAAACTCCTGTATGTGAAAATTCAATGACGCCGTCATCTCCGTAAGTTCTTTCTTAATCTGTTCAAGCTCTTTATTTACGACATTGAGTATTGTATTGTTTATTTGACGAAGCATAGAAGCGAATTCAGCCTGTATTACTTCCTGGAGGATATCGCGTACATCATCACGAGTCACAAAGGTTGCTTCAGGGGGCGAGTTCAAAGCAGGTCTCTTGTTCCCCCTAGAGGTGGAGACATTACGGGTTGGAGTATATTCCTTTTTGGAGGTATTCGAGATGTGACTCCCGCAATTAGAACACCTCCATTTACAGTAGACATCCGTGTCCTTGGAAACTTCCGGAAGAGACAGGCACTCAAAATGATACAATTTATTGCATTTGGAACAATTAATCGATTTTTTTCCATCCTTGCTGTCTTCATTAGCACAGTATCCCCATAATGATGTTGACGAAGCCATTCCAATTAATAGTCAGTCTCACAACAATTCCAATGCCGAAATAATTATTAAAAAGAAAAAAATGTATACTGTTCCAAGCACACTATTAAAGACCCCTTCAATCTTTGTTGGTAAAAGTGCACTCTAATAAAGGCCCTGCGCAATACAACGAGCGAACTAACAGCGAGCTCGCGAGAAGAACGTCGTATGCGCCGTGCTATCTGCGGCGCTTACGCGTTTTATTATAACTGGTGAATTACTCCTGACGGTAGATGAATAACTATTTTGATACGTTTGTCTAGAATTGATACACAAAGCACTAAGTCTAGACCCTTTCGAAACAAACCTCTTTCGAACAAAAAAAGAATTTTGCAAATCCGTCTATTTATGATGGAGGTCGTCTATATAGGACCCGAACATAAATAAAAAAAATAATAATAAACAAATCCGAATTGAGAACCTCCTCCTTTTTAGAAATCGGTTAATAATTTTGTTGTCATAACTATTTGTTTCCGCGTCATCTATTGGAATACTCGGGCGTAATCGTAAATCGTATGCTGTATGTCATAATTGTGATGGGCGTCGTCGTTAGATGGCGTACGCGTCGATTGTGTATATGTGTGCATGCGTTTCTCAAGGACAACTTAGCTCTACTAGTCCTCTTAAGATAAATACCTATAGATTGTAGTCTGCTTTTCTATAGGTTATTGAAAATGCAATAGTACTTAGGTACATTTTGGTTGCTGCAGTGCGATTCTGTAACCATCTCACCGTGAAAACTTAGGTGAAGTGAGCGTGGAGTGAACTGGCAGTGTCATCTTACTAGATACTAGGGATTGACCAAGCATACATTTACAATCATAATCGAGATTTTAATAATATTTTTTTAGCCTAATCCTATTGATATTTTTATATAATTCAAAGCTAGTATTTTAGTGGTCAAAACATTAATATTTTGTGGGGTTTTACTTACAATAAAATAGCAAAACAGAAGCGCAGTCAGAATCTCAATCCCGTTTTTTTTATTTTTTCCCTAGTCTAGTAAGTCCTTATATAGACTGAGGCGCGAGCACGTCACGCACGAATAGTAAATAAAATTAAAACATTCACGTTTATGACAGCTAGACTGATGAAAATACGCATCGACATTGTTTGGTTATTATGAGCAATTGTAGATCGAGTCTAGTAAAGACTGCGACGATGTTCAGCGTTGTTATTAACCCAAATCTATTGAATTAGAAGAGATAACCGAGTGTGTCAAGTCATCGAGTGCTAACGGATGCCTAGCTGACGGACCATAGAATGTAATCCCACGTAGTTTGTGTGGCGTGATCACTCCACCCGATTCACGACACTAAATGTCGTAAATCGGGTGAAGTGAAGGTGAAGTGATAAGATCACGCCGCGCTTGCGCGTTAATCACTGTCATTATCACATTGCAGATTGCGTGATCACTTCACCTTCACTTCACCCGATTCACGACATTTAATGTCGTGAATCGGGTGGAGTGAAGGTGAAGTGATAAGATCACGCCGCGCTTGCGCGTTAGTCACTCATTATCACATTAGAGATTTGTTTTTACATATTTAACTTGTAAGGCGTCATGTATAAGAACATTAGGAAAATGCAATACCAACGTCAAATAAGTGCAAATATTTTATCGCTCATCGCGCGCCCGTGTTTGCACTGCACCTCTAGTAACCCTTAAATGAAGAAGTGGTTGGTGTCAACCCTGAAGTGTATGTATGGTCCCTAATAGTGCATAACGTAGTAAGTACCTACACTCCTTTAGAATACAAGTAAGCAGTTTACATCAATGCGCATTGTAACATAAATTCACTAGATATTCATTAAAGTACATTCTATCAAGCTGGTTGTCTAATTCTAACGACCCTTGAACCCCCAACATTTCATGGCGACCTTCGATATGGCGACCCTGCCTTAGAGTCTGCCAAGGGGCAGATTAAGCAAAGTTTTCGTTGAGCGATTTTCAAAATGTGTAACTCTAAAGTAGAAAAAGACGAGGTATTCGCCAATCAAAACGCGGCTGGTGGAGGTGTTGACGCCGAGGTGGTGTTGCCATGGTTACGAGATTCGAGTGGAGTGATATATGGTACATTCCGAATTGCACTGTAATCGACTACAGCGTGCTTACACCTTGACCCCAATTCTGCTGTATGGTATTTATCTATTATTCCCCGCATAATCTTACCACGCCGTACGATTGTCAAGCGTGGTATTTTGACAGTTCAAACCGGTTTCGGTCATTGTGTCATAGAGAATACGTTAATAGCAGATGTAGTGATTAGGTTATTAAGGAATTGACGTGGTTTCGAAGTAATGAATCATTAAGTGGTCATAGTGAATTAGGGCCCTTTTCTGAATTAACGTGAACGCGATAACGATGTCCCGTGAATCGACATAAATATGAAGTCATGGCATGTGCCATCTTGCGATAACGCCGACTACCGACCATGCCCTAAATTAATAATTATCACCGATCTTTAAACTAACGTGGCATTTTCGAAATTGTGCTTCTGGCTACAGTCGCCACCTTACCAAAGAAGAGGAAATTCGTGGTGTATACACAAATAAATACTATAATCCAACCATGAGTAACTATTCAAGTGAATAGGTATATTACTGACTCTCAGCTGCCATAGTGGTCATTTATCTAAATCGAAAAGCAAATTATTCATGTGAGCGATGATGACTTAATTCGGAATGAGCCATATTTCACGCCGCGCAAGCGCGTTAGGCGCTGGCGAATGTTTTGACCACTAAAATACTAGCTTTGAATTATATAAAAATATCAATAGGATTAGCATTAAAAAATATTATTAAAATCTCTTTTATGATTGTAAATGTTTGCATGGTCAATCCCTAGCATCAGTGGGATGACACTGACAGCTCACTCCACGCAAGTATTCACGGTGAGATTTTTACAGAATCGACATGCTGGTCTCAAATATAAGGCACGAGGTGCGATGCCGGTGGTAGTAAGATGGTCCGTACAAACATTTTTGTCGTCAATCGCTAACTCGCTTTATAAATCTGTGATTATGCTACATAATTACTAAAACATAGTTACAGTATTCTTTGTTATTAATTATTTTTTTGTTTGGAGCTATTCTCCCCCCAAATATACCTACACAAATTCGTTGTATTTATTAGTGTGTGCATTAGGTGATTCTTGCAATGCATCTTAATCAAGTGCGGTGATGCGCATTAAGTAGGCGGACTATCTGAAATATATCCCACCTCAACACTAAGCAAACCACCTCTCAACGGGAAAAGCAGCGTGCACACCGCTGAGCGCGTATGTAGACCTAGACACGAAACTCATCGTAATTCCATTTAATCCGGCACTGGAATAGGGCGCGTTTATAACTAGGACATTGGGCTTAGGGTTCTGTAGCCAAATGGATGCTATCACTGCACCGACCATTGTGAAACTGTATTTAGCGTTGTCACAATTCGCCGTCGCTGTGCCACACTAGACCGCAGCGATGAGCGGTCAATCTACCTCATGGGGCCGTAAATAGTTTAAAGCCCATGTCAAAATGTGTACGAACTCTTATCTTCTTGTTTCAGGGCAATTTATGGTAATTTTGTAATAACAAACATAGGGCCGACGAATGGAATGTTAAAAATACACTTTCAAAATTAAAGACAAAACATTAATAATCCACGCGGAAAATAAACAAACAATTATTGTAAGGTAAAAACTGTGGCTCGGTAAAAACACGCTTTCAGTGGCTGTGGGGAGAACTACAAGATGAGTGGGCTCAAGTGGCCGCCAGTTGCAACGCCCACGCTGAATAAATACAGATACGCTTGCCGCCAAAACGTTCACGTAATAATAGATATATCAAAACGGATCGCGATAGTCGCCCTTCACCATATGGGGTAGACGGAGCTCTTGAAAGGAAGTTTAGGAGCTCGGTATGGTAAAACTTTAACAAAATTTTATCATCTTTTTTACTTTTTATAACGTTTTTAATTAAGTATTCAATTTAGAAACGCTTTAGGTACTTCGGATGGCTTTTCATTCATCAATCGACACAAGAAATGTGATTCACGTCACTAATGTATTTCACCAACCTTTCCAACAATTTAATAAGATTAGACCTCTCTCATTTCTCATAATAACTCAAAAATGTCGGATAACAATTACTAGATTACTTGATCAGCAAAATTGACTACCGCACTTTTGACGCTTTATTAATTTTAACTCAACTGAGGGAAACTGTTAAATCTATTATTCGTTTCGTTCGAGCTCAAACTGAGCTCAAGGTATTTATCCGCCAAGACGGGCCAAACACAAAAACCAAATACGACGAAACGCTTCGAGAAAAGGTAGGCAGTCTTACCTAGGTTTACCTTACCTACCTTTTTTCTAAGCGTTTCGTCATATTTTCAAACCCTCATGGCTTCGGCCTGGATAATGCTAGAGAGCTCAAATTCTCAGGATAAGATGTAGTTATCAGCCATAAAAATGCTAGAGAGCTCAAATTCTTAGGATAAGATGTAGTTAACAGCCATAAAAACCACAGTAACTTTCCATTTTATTAATACATAAAACACGTCGATTTATACAATCGGCACTTCCGCACAGTCGCAAAAACAAATACTTTATTAAATCTGACTGTTAAACCGCAATTATTTGCAATATCTAAACATAGAACGTGGGACGGAGCTATGGAGTTACCATGTAGTATTTCTTTTTGAAGGTAAATCTTCTTTAGGCGCGTTCGGCATTTTTTGAGAAAGGAAAAATCATTGAATTCGCACCACTGTTGCCGTAAGCGACACTGCGCGTGTTTTGTTTATAAGACGATTAAAAAAATACCCGCTTTGGATGTGTTCGGCTGTCCTCGGGATGTACTTGGTTTTAATGTATATCCGGCGCGTGTCCGAGCAAGACACACGCGCACCCCGTAACGCCACACACAATTGTCGCTACTATAGTGATTTATTGTAATAATTATTATACCAGTTTAACCATACAGTCCACTATATTATATTCCGCAAGGATCAAGACCTAAAACTTGTCAGTGAATGTTGGCAAAGTATTCTGTTTGTGTTTTGTTTTCATTTCTGTCGGCACTCCCAGAGTGCCACTGTTTTTTTATGCAAATTAGAAAGATTTTTTTTTGGTGGGAGTGGTTTCATTGTTTAAACTATTAAGAGATTTTATGAACGTTTACGCCGTACGGCATTTCATACAAACTTTCAAGCCCTTGTTTTTCAAAATGAATGAACCGATTTTAACGAAACTTCATACGCATAAGCAGGATACAAAGGTCTAAAAAGTCACACATTGGACATTGGAAAATATGGAGCATGACTTGCGCGTTCCATTGGACTAATGCATGACTTAATTTCATGACATACACCCATATCTGTGCAACGGCCGCGAAACGGCCAAGCCATATATTTTGACCAAGATGTAAGGTTTGTAGAGCTTGGCTCTATATTAGATTAACTTTTTAACTGTGATAGCGTTATGTAAGTCTTGGCAACCTACTTTACATGAAATGTTGTTGGTGGTACTGCTTTACCACATAACATTAATATTCTTTGCTGGATTTGATCTTAATGTGCAACACTCTTATTCGTTCTGTAATTTAATAGGTACCTACTGTTCTGTTTTACATAGTTTCAGATTCCGCCCTGAAGGGACCTATAGTATTTAATAGGGAACTTAAATATTTGCCTTCAAGACTAATAGATGAGTACCTACGTAGGTATGTGGTATTTTACAGTAACTAACAATAAATAATGGTGGGAACCTTTAGTACCTTGTCAAACAATAATAACTATTACTACTAGTTAATCAGTACGTAAGTGCCGACTTTTTAACATCAATACGAAAACATAAAAACCTTTGGTGTTCTTTGTCTATTTAAGGTAAGGCCAAATTCGAAGAAAAACAGAAAATAATGAAGTATCTTACCAACACCTAAAGAAACGTGTTTAGGCAAGCGAGCGCTTTGTCTTGTCTATTCTACTTTTTTTCCCTGCGTATATTCTAGGTTATGCCTTTTTTTTAATTTCAACTGACAACTCCTTAGGCAGGCAAAAATAGGAATGCGTAGGTACTTAAATAAGTTCCCTTTTTACCCAATAACAATTTACCGAGAACTTATGCATTCATAAGTGAATATGTGTCATTAACATCATAAGACTTTCTAATGAAACAAAATTCTTTAGTTTCAAAATAGACGTGAAATCTAGCGTCATTCTATTACCTACCATGTCTTTTGACACCAACCTGTATTATAAAACAGAAAATTGCTCGCGTTTATTTCACGAAAGGGAGCGGAGGGTCAGGAAGTAGTCGAAAATCTTATTATCGACTACAAGGGGGACCCGTAATTTTCCATCGGACAAAACTTAAGCGACTCGCAGTGGGCCTGGCTCAATTTTCAAACACGCGACCGTTCCTCGTATTTCTAGTGTACGAGTACTGGGTGAGCGTTAGTGAAAAAACCGTTGTTTCAGAGCTGATCGAAACCAATCAGATTTAGATTGTGTCTTGTTTTGGTAGAAAGAAAGAAAAAGTATTTATTGCGACTCGTACAGGAAGATCACAAACTAAACTAAACACAGCAAAATAAAAATCCAAGTTATATTAAAAAAAAGTAACAAAAGGAAAATGAAACAGAAAGTCCTATACGAGGCCAAAAGGCTCCTATCTCAGCATGATGCTGCGACATTTAAAAAATAAATGTCGTAGCGCTGGTATTCTTATAGGGCCCGTTGTGATGTTACGGGCAGTTACAGAAATAAATAAATAATGGTACTTCCTAGAATCTGTATTCTAATAGTCAAACTTGAATCTCGATTCGAAACTGATCGATTTTCTAGCAGTAGCTCTAGGTATCTAAAGTTGGTGTCATTTCATTGTCAAATCTCTTTTATAATGTTAACTAAAATACGGTAATTTGATAAACTAAGGTTAGAGAGAGCTAATGAGAATGTTAACTCCTAACATTCTCATTATCTTGGAGATTTTTAGAAGGCCAGAGGCAAAGTGTTTACTTGAACAACAAACTAGTTTATTTAAGAACCAAATGCACTTTGTTTTATGTCAGTACCCGCAATCGTAACCGTGCGGATCTCAAAGGAGATCTTTTGGACTACAGAGTTTGATTAAAAAGTTCCGCGGAAATGAAACTAATAATATCTAGAAAACGAAGCGCATGTAATCATCTCGAGATAAGAGGCAAGTTGACAATTTGGTAAACCGATTAAAGGCTCCTACAAACAGGCGCGACACACGAAAAAAATCGCGCGCGACACAAAGGCACCGCAAGTCGCGCAACGAGCGCTGCCTTTGTGTCGCGCGCGATTCGCGTCGCGCGTCGCGCCTTTGTGTACGAGCCTTGAAAATGTTCCTTTTGGCCTATTTGTGTCGAAATACATATATTTTCATCATATTACTTACATTAACGACACTTGTTTTTATAACGCAACCAATATTTTTTATTATTGTTAAAACGTGTCGTGACGTTACGTTATCATGTATTACCATTCTGTCAAATCTGTGAGTTCTACCACACATTATAGTCCAATTTTTTTAACAGTGTTGCATGCACACAAAGTTAACTTCATTCGTTACTTCTGTCAGAATATTATAATAATCAATAATCTTATTCAACAAGGTTTTTATATTCTATTGTGTCTTTAACGCCACATGCGAACTACTGCGTCACACTGACGACACGTAAAATCTTGCATCGCGCAACTAGCGTAAATAGAACGGTCCGACAGATCATCTGGCAGTTGCCTGCCAGACACGACTCCCGTCTGGTCGGAGGATCCTCCTTTTTCTATGGAGTATCTAACTTTACACCCTGTTCCCACTGTATTTGTTCCTGTTCTATAATATATTAACATAATATTCAAAGCGAACATATACTCGTAAGTATGTATGTTAATGTTAATATCTACTTGAACAGTTCCTAATAATTTTAAATGAGAACCTACGCAAATGTCGGTGCATACTTACTTCTAATTTGGTAGATTATTGAGCAGTATTATTGGTTATTAATTTTCTCAGACAATCGCTTTACTTTGTGTAAATAATATCATCACCACTGCTCTCAAAACGGTGAGAGCGAACAGCGTGAGGAAACCAGCATGTCCTGGAATAAAAAATTCGAAGACATGTGACATCTACCAACCCGCACTGTGCCAGCGCGGTAGATTATAGCCCACCCCCTCTAGAAGAGAGGAGGCTTGTGTCCTAGCACTGCGAATATTAAAGGTTGATTAAGGATTATGGAATCAACTACAAAATAAAGTAGATTTTGACCTTTTTAGCTTACAACCATTTAACATTACGAAATCCATAATATATTTTAATTACTGTCAACTAGGTTGTTCCTTGAAGAAGTTACTTATCACTTGGCGTTGCTACGTCAACGATGAAATAATAGAAGCAGGCGAATTAAAGGAGGTATGGTGATATGGTTTTTAACTGAACCTGGTGTGAGTTACGAAGTATGTTGAGCCACCCTGAATTCGTCGATCAACTCGACCGTTGGCGTCTTGGAAACGTGTCCCTAACAGCAGATGCACCTTACGAATATTACGGTCGAGGTATTGAGTAGACTTGGCCGAAGAAAGACACAACTTCCTCTTTATCGTTCTTCGCAACTTCCCAGTATCGATTCTTCGATGTGAATCGGCCTACACGTTAGGTGTATAAGGAAAAACATACTTATGGCTTGAATAAAAATCGCGTCACATCGTCATTAAATGTTGCATGAAAAGCTAGTGGTGTGTAGACAAGCTTATTAATTAGCTCTTAATTTACGGATTACAGTGAAAATCTGTTTAATTCACAGGTCAGCGCAGTAATGCATTTAACTTAAATTCTGACTATTTATCACAGCGTGGTAGGACTGGACTAATTTGTCTCACATACATATGCACGAATCAGTGGGAACCTAATTTGAGCACTACGTTATGAATGACATGGAGTAACTCATCAACGCCGAGCTCGCACACATCTGTTAATAGCACAGGTGTTAATAGCGAGAACGTAGCAGTAGGGAGCTGCAAATTGTTTGATGTACCCACTAGGTCATAAACATATGACCTAGTGGCTAGTGGGTGACCTAGTGTGTATAAATTATGTATAGCTGAATGAAAAAAACATTTTTCATTTAGCTACACAGTATTTATATTACATTGCCGACATTAATTACACAAATTTTGTGTTGCTAATTTTTTGTCAATCGGATAATTTACCGAATGCGAAAAAAACCTGGTTATATTTTAGGTAAGTCGTTTTAAATTGTTTGAGTAGGTACTGAAAGAAAAGGCACTTACATTCATCATCATCATCTGCCCAGCCTTTTCCCAACTTTGTTGGGGTCGGCTTCCAGTCTAACCGGATGCAGCTGTATACCAGTATTTTACATGGAGCGACTGCCTATCTGACCTCCACAACCCAGTTACTGGGTAATACGATAACTCTAGGTAAGACTGGTTGTCAGAGTTTCGGGCTTCTGATTGCCCGTAACGACTGTCAAAGATCCACGAATGACAACCGTGCTTTCCGAGGCACGGAGGGGTCTCGGTATGTAAAGATGGTCACCCATACACGGACCAACCGAGGCAAGCGTAGCTTAACCTGATCGACCGACCTGTGCGGCTGTTATAACTTAGCCACGGGTCCCCTCAAAAGGCACTTACATTGCCGACATTAATTACACAAATTTTGTGTTACTAAGTGAATCGAAAAGAAAACTTAGTTATATTTTAGGTAAGTCGTTTCAAATTGTTTGAGTACTGGAAAGAAAAGGCACTTACTGTGTTTGCTTCGTTGGAATAGCAAATTGAAACACCCTTATATAAAAGAAAACCAAAATTATAATTTATTAACATAGTAACAGGCATGATGGCCTGTATTCCCCGAGGGCAAGGTTAGGCAATGGTTTACCTATAGTACACCCACAATTCGCTAATTATAATTAAGAATAATAATTATTCATATTTAATTATTTAATTAATAATTAATTATTAATAATTAATTATTTATAATAATTAATTATAATTAAGTATTATGTTTAAGTCCCATGTCATAGGGGGCGAGAATATTGCCATCAACCGGACGCAAATCCAGAATCCGGGTTGCTGCTGGGAAATTCCCATGGAAAAATCCAATAACTATCCAATAATTAATCTATCTGCAGGAACCCGTTGAATGCGAGAAGCACAGAACCGGTCGAAGTGGAGGTGCTTGGGGGACGGCCTATGTCCAGCAGTGGACGTCTTTCGGCTGAAATCATGATGATTTAACTATCTAATCCAATCATTCCTGACCTAGGAACTGAACCCAGGACCTCATGCTCAGCAGTACCGCTTGCGACCACCAGACCAAAAAAACCGTCAAAAAATTAATGTCCATTTTGCTCAATTCATTTATTGCTCTACAAAAAAAAGAGACTTTCCTTAGCACCACTTGTTAATAATACTCTGGCACAGGCAATTTGTCACTCAGGCAAAAATTATTTTTTCTCGCCGTAAATTCCTACTCTCCCCTGATGGTGATATTAAAAAATATGGTTCGATTAAAATTCTTTACATCAGATTTCACAGCGTACAGCGACGGCTGTGGAAAAAGTTTTTTCTCGATGATAACGCCGAAATACAAGCCATCACTGTGAAATCTCAATATTTACAGGTTTTACAGAGTGACTTGTAATTCGGCTTGTTCCTTGAGAGACGTGATTATGCAACATTTTTATTTCCAGCTTGTTTTAATAAGCTTTCTACGTATCCATATGTTCAACAACTGATCAAAGTTTTGAATGTTTAACAAACATAATCGGCCAGTATGTATGAAAACAGTCGTATTATTCCATTACTTCTCTAGGCTAAATAGGGAACAACATAGCAGATAATTACATATAGTTTAAACCTTATAAATTATTATATCATCCCGCTATAGCTTAATGGAGCCAATCAGTCCATCATAATAAATCTATGTTTTACAAAATATATTGCATTACTTTAAGAGTAATTACTTAATACATTACTTTAAGAAGCTATTTTAGGTATGCAATTATGCATCACCACTATTACTGATCATAGGATCAGTAGTAATAGTGGAACTATAGTAAACCTCGCAGTGGTACGGCGGCCGTTCGGATTTATTTTAAAACTATGATATCTCCTAAGATATTCATTGAAATCAAATGATGTCAAGGGCAATTTTGTTCTAAATTAAATACTTGTGATGAATAACGTTTATTTGGATAAGGAATAATAACCTGTGTATAAAAACACCTTCGCAAATAATGCACTATTTTAGAACAAATTTGATTACCATAAAAACTGACCAAGTGCGAGTCGGACTCGCACACGAAGGGTTCCGTACCACAAGGCAAAAACGCCCAAAAAAATCACGTTAGTTAGTATTTTTTGTTATAGCGGCAACAGAAATACATCATCTATGAAAATTTTAACTGTCTAGCTATCATGGTTCATGATATACAGCCTGGTGGCAGACGGACAGACGGACAGTGAAGTGTTAGTAATAGGGTCCCGTTTTTACCATTTGGGTACGAAACCCTAAAAAGGTTATATTATCTTAAAAATAGACATATGCTGTCGCATACTTTTTTTTAGAAGTTTTAAGGAGGAACAATTCCGCCATACGTAACTTTAACCGTTTGCGCAGTGCACGCGACGGAAGCTCTCAAAAGGAATAATTTTTCCCGTTTTTGCAACATTTTTCATTGATGATCCGCTCCTATTGGTTGTAGCGTGATGTTATATAGCCTATAGCCTTCCTCGATAAATGGACTATCCAACACAAAAATAATTTTTCAAATCGGTCCATTGTGGAGCCTATTCAATTCAAACAAACAAACAAATCTTTCCTCTTTATAATATTATTATTATAGTGTAGATAATATGCAGGAACGGCAAGCGTTCATTCAGTAGAAACAGAAAATTTCGCAAGCAATGAGAAATTGCTTGTAATTTGATTGGCTAGTCCCACATCCAATCCTCATTAAGTGGTCAGTCAACGTGTACCACCTAATAATTAAGAATCAGGCTGCAGGGCTGCGGTCGGTGATCCTAACGTCAAAGTCAGTAATTTGGTAACCCAAATACTTTATAATTATCTCTACATATCACGTACGTAATTAACAAGTGCATGGTTCGCTTTAAAATCGTCGTTAATTCTGACGGTGCTATATGAAAATATATGTATTTTTGTCAAAGTCAAAGCATTTGTTTGAAATCGAGACATCAAAAGCATTTTTGAACGTCAAAAATTACAATAAAATAGAATTGATTCTAGTCGCCCCTTTCAAAAGGTAGTTTTGGTATGGAGAAGAATGGGTAAGAAACTCCACCGTTATGTTTTACAATATTTTGCATACATTAATTATATAGCTGCAAGCAGCTCGCGGGGTCGTGTTTTTGAGGAGTATTTCTTACCCTTGTAAAATTTTGAGAATTGGACAGTAATCCTTAGCACTTATAGGATTTTGTAATAATAGCTATTTATTCACCAAGGGGAGTAATCTGTACTTACCCTCGAGTGATATATACTGCTTTATACTACACTTGTGGAGTTGTTGTTAATAAATTGCTATAATTGTCACTGGAATCACTTATTTTAACTTGTGATTTACACCGCCAAACTTTAAACTTTACCAAGAAAATTGTTTCTACAAAATACGTCAACCAACAAAATAAGTCTTTTTTTTTCTTATTTTAGCGCGTCAAACAGTTTTCGCGCCAAAAGACGTTAAGCCGCATGGCTCTAGTGGGGACGCGGCTTAACGTCTTTTTTGATTTGTTGTGATCAACAACACTCAACAACACCCAAAACACTCAACAACACTCAACAACACTCAACAACACTCGACAACACTCGACAACACTCAATAACACTCAACAACATTCAACAACACTCAACAACACTCAACAACACTCAACAACACTCAACAACACTCAACAACACTCGACAACACTCGGCAATACTCAACAACACTCAACAACACTCAACAAGATTCAACAAGATTCAACAACACTCAACAACACTCAACAACACTGAACAACATTCAACAACACTCAACAACACTCAAAACACTCAACAACACTCAACAACACTCAACAAGATTCAACAACATTCAACAACACTCAACAACACTCAACAACTTTCAACAACACTCAACGACACTCAACAACACTCGACAACACTCGACAACACTCGACAACACTCGACAACACTCAACAACACTCAACAACACTCAACAACACTCAACAACACTCATCAACACTTAACAACACTCAACAACACTCAACAACACTCAACCACACTCAAAACACTCAACAACACTCAACAACACTCAACAACACCCAAAACACTCAACAACCCTCAACAACACTCAACAATACCCAAAACACTCAAAACACTCAACAACACTCAACAGCACTCATCAACACTCAACAACACTCAACCACACTCAAAACACTCAACAACACTCAACAACACTCAACAACACTCAATAACACTCAACAACACTCAACAACACTCAACAACACTCAACAACACTCAACAACCCTCAACAACACTCAACAACACTCATCAACACTCAAAACACTCAACAACACTCAACAACACTCAACCACACTCAACAACACTCAACAACACTCAACAACCCTCAACAACACTCAACAACACTTAACAACACTCAACAACACTCAACAACACTCAACCACACTCAAAACACTCAACAACACTCAACAACACTTAACAACACTCAACAACACTCAACAACACTCATCAACACTCAACAACACTCAACAACCCTCAACAACACTCAACAACACTCGACAACACTCAACAACACCCAAAACACTCAAAACACTCAACAACACTCATCAACACTCAACAACACTCAACAACACTCAATAACACTCAACAACACTCAACAACACTCAACCACACTCAACATCACTCAACAACACTCAACCACACTCAAAACACTCAACAACACTCAACAACACTCAACAACACTCAACAACCCTCAACAACACTCAACAACACTCAAGAACCCTCAACAACCCTCAACAACCCTCAACAACACTCAACAACACTCAATAACACTCAAAAACACAAAACCACTGTATAATGCTTTCTGTCTCATTTGCTCCCACGTTAAATCTTATGTCTATTACATTGACAGTTATTACCCATCCAAATTAGACACTACAGGCTAGCATAATGTTTTCGAACTTCTCAAGTTGAAAGCGTTTTATTTTATGCTACTAAATATAGATGTCACCAAAACTCGTGTTGACTAAATCTAACGACGTGACTTCGCAAATGAGTACACTTATAGCATTCGTTCATTCATTCTGAGCGAATGCTGATTGCCCGATTTAATAATCACGGTTAAAATATTCGTGGTGAGCAGTGAATACTTAACCGGCTGCATAAACGATGTTTAGGAATTCATCGGCCGATTACTCAAACATTGGTCAAATGACAGTCCGTGAACTCGGCCCTTAGGCAGTCAATTTTAAACTGAATAATTGACTTAAACGCACCCCAAACAAAAACGCTGTCCGCCATGTTAGTATTCTTCCCCCCTTCGCTCCACTCGGTCTCGCAGGTTCGCTCCACTCAGGACCTACCTACCACCGGAAAGCTATCGTGACCTTATCCCTACGCTACGCTACGCTACGCTTCGCTTCACCGCTACCTAGTTTCCGAGATACGATGGGGGGAGGGGTGAAGGGGGGGAGAGGGGGGAGTTTTCAAAAACTAATTTTGACCTACTCTGGGCCCACGGACATGAATCTGAAAAAGAAAATGTTCCAAGTCTTAACTTCCGAGATCCGCCTAAAGGGGGGAGAAGGGGGAGAGAATGGGGGGAATTTTGAAAAATGGAGAAGGGAGGCAAGGGGGCAACTTTGAAAAATGGATTTTACTTTTCCGAGCCTCCTATATACGAATCCGTAAAACAACAAAACACGGGACTCTTAGTTTCCGAGATACGATAGGGATGGGGGAGAGTGGGTTGGAATGGAAAAGGGGAGGTTTGAATTTTGAAAAATGGTTTTTACTTTTCCGAGCCTCCTCTATACGAATCCGTAAAAAAACAAAACGCAGGTTTCTTAATTTCCGAGATACGATGGAAGGAGGGGGGACAGGGGGGAGTTTTGAAAAATGATTTTGACCAACTCTGGGCCCCTTGATATGAATCTGAAAAAAAAATGTTCCAAGTCTCTTAACTTCCGAGATCTACCTAAAGGGGGGAAGAAGGGGGGCAAGGGGGGCAACTTTGAAAAATGGTTTATACTTTTCCGAGCCTCCTCTATACGAATCCGTAAAAAAACAAAACCCAGGTTACTTAATTTCCGAGATACGATGGCGGGAGGGGTGAAGGGGGGGAGAGGGGGGAGTTTTGAAAAATGATTTTGACCAACTCGGTGCCCCTTGATATGAATCTGAAAAAAAAAATGTTCCAAGTCTCTTAACTTCCGAGATCTACCTCTAGAGGGGGGGAGAAGGGGGGCAAGGGGGGCAACTTTGAAAAATGGTTTTTACTTTTCCGAGCCTCCTCTATACGGATCCGTAAAAAAACAAAACCCAGGTTTCTTAATTTCCGAGATACGATGGGGGGAGGGGTGAAGGGGGGGAGAGGGGGGAGTTTTGAAAAATGATTTTGACCAACTCTGGGCCCCTTGATATGAATCTGAAAAAAAAAATGTTCCAAGTCTCTCAACTTCCGAGATCTATCTAGAGGGGGGGGGAGAAGGGGGGCAAGGGGGCAACTTTGAAAAATGGATTTTACTTTTCCGAGCCTCCTCTATACGAATCCGTAAAACAACAAAACACGGGACTCTTAGTTTCCGAGATACGATAGGGAGGGGGGAGAGTGGGGTGGAAAAGGGGAGGTTTGGGATTTTTCCCATACTCGTGAGAGTTACTTCTATACGAATCTGTAAAAATATACCCACCTTCCCCTTCACCATCTGGGAGAACAATTATGTCAGTCAGTCAGTGAGTGGTAATCGAGCTTTATATAATATGACTAGATTTTGGGCGTTGCGCGAGCTGCAAGCAGCTCGCGGGGTCGTGTTTTTGAGGAGTATTTCTTACCCTTGTAAAATTTTGAGAATTGGACAGTAATCCTTAGCACTTATAGGATTTTGTAATAATTGCTATTTATTCACCAAGGGGAGTAAGGCACAGATTACTAATCGAGTGTGCATTTGAGGCCCGACGCGAAGCGGAGGGCCGTAAACCACACGAGTTTAGTAATCTGTACTTACCCTCGAGTGATATATACTGCTTTATACTACACTTGTGGAGTTGTTGTTAATAAATTGCTATAAGTCGTGCGTGACATGTCTGATGCATGTCAGTTGCAAGATGACCTGTATAGGTTTGAATTATATTGCATCCGTAATAAACTCCAATTAAAAAATGCTCAAATGTCTCAAAATGCTTCCTCCTAACATTCTCACGTTGTACTTCTTTTCTAAATTTCAATTACACCATTGACGGTCAGCTCATTAGCAGGCTAAATAGTATAAGAGATTTAGGGGTAATCATGGACAGCAAGCTTCTGTTTGATCAACATGTAGATAGCATAGTTGCAAAGGCATCCAAAGCTCTGGGATTTATACTACGCACAACGGCCTGTTTCCGATCTCTTAAACCGGTTAAAATTTTGTATTGTTCTTTCGTGCGCAGCCATTTAGAATATGCGTCTCAGGTTTGGAACCCGCAGTATGAGACTTATAAGTCCCGTATTGAAGGCGTTCAAAGAAAATTTCTGCGATATCTAGATTATAGGGCTCAGCAATACTCAGTTGACTACGAGCACCGCTGCAAACGGTACCACTTTCTTCCTTTGGAGATGAGACGTAATATTGGAGACATGAGTTTGCTGTTGGGTATCGCAAATGGCCACATTAACTGTCCTGAACTCGTTGCTAATCTGTCATTGCGCACGAATCTTATGGGATTACGTCAACGGCCAATATTAAATGTACCTTTTGCAATGACCAATTATAGGCGGAATGTTTTCTCAATAAGAAGTGCACTTAGTTTCAATAGGCTTCCTAGGGACCTTAAAGTCGACTTGTTCTGCACCAGTGTGGCGACCTTAAGACGGCTTTTGGTACAGTCTTTTTTCAAGGATAGTTAACTTGTCTACTAATTATATTACTAATTATATTAACTTGTATGTACTTACTTTTTATCGACTATTTCGTTAAACTATATGTGGAGGCTTGTTATTAGCATTTTAATATTACATTTGTTTATTTCATGTGTTTGTTAGTATGTAAGCCTTCTTTAAAATAAAATAAATAATAAATAAAATAATTGTCACTGGAATCACTTATTTTAACTTGTGATTTACACCGCCAAACTTTAAACTTTACCAAGAAAATTGTTTCTACAAAATACGTCAACCAACAAAATAAGTCTTTTTTTTTCTTATTTTAGCGCGTCAAACAGTTTTCGCGCCAAAAGACGTTAAGCCGCATGGCTCTAGTGGGGACGCGGCTTAACGTCTTTTGTGATTTGTTGTGATCAACAACACTCAACAACACTCAACAACACCCAAAACACTCAACAACATTCAACAACACTCAACAACACTCAACAACACTCGACAACACTCGACAACACTCAACAACACTCAACAACATTCAACAACACTCAACAACACTCAACAACACCCAAAACACTCCAAACACTCAACAACACTCATCAACACTCAACAACACTCAATAACACTCAACAACACTCAACAACACTCAACCACACTCAACAACACTCAACAACACTCAACAACACTCAACAACCCACAACAACACTCAACAACACTCAACAACACTCAACATCACTCAACAACACTCAACATCACTCAACAACACTCAACAACACTCAACCACTCTCAACATCACTCAACAACACTCAAAAACACTCAACAACCCTCAACAACACTCAACAACACTCAACAACACTCAACAACACTCAACAACACTCCAAAACACTCAATAACACTCAACAACACTCAACAACACTCAACAACACTCAACAACACTCAACCACACTCAACATCACTAAACAACACTCAACAACACTCAACAACACTCAACAACACTCAACAACCCTCAAAAACACTCAACAACCCTCAACAACACTCAACAACACTCAACAACACTCATCAACACTCAACAACACTCAGCCACACTCAACAACACTCAAAACACTCAACAACACTCAACAACACTCATCAACACTCAACAACACTCAACAACACTCAACAACACTCAACAACACTCAACAACACTCAACAACACTCATCAACACTCAACAACACTCAACAACACTCAACAACACTCAACAACACTCAAAACACTCAACAACACTCAACAACACTCAACAACACTCAACAACACTCAACAACACTCAACAACACTCAACAACACTCAACAACCCTCAACAACACTCAACAACACTCAACAACACTCAACAACACTCAACAACACTCAACATCACTCAACAACACTCAACAACACTCATCAACACTCAACAACACCCAAAACACTCAAAACACTCAACAACACTCAACAACACTCATCAACACTCAACAACACTCAACAACACTCAACAACACTCAACAACACTCAACAACACTCAACAACCCTCAACAACACTCAACAACACTCAACAACACTCAACAACACTCATCAACACTCAACAACACTCAACAACACTCAACAACACTCAAAACACTCAACAACACTCAACAACACTCAACAACACTCAACAACACTCAACAACACTCAACAACACTCAACAACACTCAACAACCCTCAACAACACTCAACAACACTCAACAACACTCAACAACACTCAACAACACTCAACATCACTCAACAACACTCAACAACACTCATCAACACTCAACAACACCCAAAACACTCAAAACACTCAACAACACTCAACAACACTCATCAACACTCAACAACACTCAACAACACTCAACAACACTCAACAACACTCAACAACACTCAACAACACTCAACAACCCTCAACAACACTCAACAACACTCAACAACACTCAACAACCCTCAACAACACTCAACAACCCTCAACAACACTCAACAACACTCATCAACACTCACCAACACAACAACACCCAAAACACTCAAAACACTCAACAACACTCAACAAAACTCAATAAAACTCAATAACACTCAACAACACTCAACAACACTCAACCATACTCAACAACACTCAACAACACTCAACAACCCTCAACAACACTCAACAACACTCAACAACACTCAACAACACTCATCAACACTCAACAACACTCAACAACACTCAACAACACTCAACAACACTCAAAACACTCAACAACACTCAACAACACTCAACAACACTCAACAACACTCAACAACACTCAAAACACTCAACAACACTCAACAACACTCAATAACACTCAACAACACTCAACAACACTCAACAACACCCAAAACACTCAAAACACTCAACAAAACTCAACAGCACTCATCAACACTCAACAACACTCAACAACACTCAACAACACTCAATAAGACTCAACAACAGTCAACAACACTCAACCACACTCAACAACACTCAACAACACTCAACAACACTCATCAACACTCAACAACACTCAACAACACTCAATAACACTCAACAACACTCAACAACACCCAAAACACTCAAAACACTCAACAAAACTCAACAGCACTCATCAACACTCAACAACACTCAACAACACTCAACAACACTCAATAAGACTCAACAACAGTCAACAACACTCAACAACACTCAACAACACTCAACCACACTCAAAACACTCAACAACACTCAACAACACTCAACAATCCTCAACAACACTCAACAACACTCAACAACACTCAACATCACTCAACAACACTCAACAACACTCATCAACACTCAACAACACTCAACAACACCCAAAACACTCAAAACACTCAACAACACTCATCAACACTCAACAACACTCAACAACACTCATCAACACTCAACAACACTCAACAACACTCAACCACACTCAACAACACTCAACAACACTCAACAACACTCATCAACACTCAACAACACTCAACAACACTCAATAACACTCAACAACACTCAACAACACTCAACAACACTCAACAACCCTCAACAACACTCAACAACCCTCAACAACACTCAACAACACTCATCAACACTCACCAACACAACAACACCCAAAACACTCAAAACACTCAACAACACTCAACAAAACTCAATAAAACTCAATAACACTCAACAACACTCAACCATACTCAACAACACTCAACAACACTCAACAACCCTCAACAACACTCAACAACACTCAACAACACTCAACAACACTCATCAACACTCAACAACACTCAACAACACTCAACAACACTCAACAACACTCAAAACACTCAACAACACTCAACAACACTCAACAACACTCAACAACACTCAACAACACTCAACAACACTCAACAACACTCAACAACACTCAACAACCCTCAACAACACTCAACAACACTCAACAACACTCAACAACACTCAACAACACTCAACATCACTCAACAACACTCAACAACACTCATCAACACTCAACAACACCCAAAACACTCAAAACACTCAACAACACTCAACAACACTCATCAACACTCAACAACACTCAACAACACTCAACAACACTCAACAACACTCAACAACACTCAAGAACCCTCAACAACACTCAACAACACTCAACAACACTCAACAACACTCAACAACACTCAACAACACTCATCAACACTCAACAACCCTCAACAACACTCAACAACACTCAACAACACTCAACAACACTCAACAACACTCAACCACACTCAAAACACTCAACAACACTCAACAACACTCAATAACACTCAATAACACTCAACAACACTCAACAACACTCAACCACACTCAAAACACTCAACAACCCGCAACAACACTCAACAACACTCAACAACACTCAACAACACTCAACAACACTCATCAACACTCAACAACACTCAACAACCCTCAACAACACTCAACAACACTCGACAACACTCAACAACACCCAAAACACTCAAAACACTCAACAACACTCATCAACACTCAACAACACTCAATAACACTCAACAAC
Source organism: Luperina nickerlii (assembly GCA_963855955.1). NCBI lineage: Eukaryota > Metazoa > Arthropoda > Insecta > Lepidoptera > Noctuidae > Luperina > Luperina nickerlii. The sequence continues at coordinate 11,418,213 of OY979662.1, forward strand.
ACTCAACAACACTCAACAACACTCAACAATCCTCAACAACACTCAACAACACTCAACAACCCTCAACAACCCTCAACAACACTCAACAACACTCAACAACACTCAATAACACTCAAAAACACAAAACCACTGTATAATGCTTTCTGTCTCATTTGCTCCCACGTTAAATCTTATGTCTATTACATTGACAGTGACAGCGCTGTGAAGTTATTACCCATCCAAATTAGACACTACAGGCTAGCATAATGATCCCAATGCGTTTTCGAACTTCTCAAGTTGAAAGCGTTTTATTTTATGCTACTAAATATAGATGTCACCAAAACTCGTGTTGACTAAATCTAACGACGTGACTTCGCAAATGAGTACACTTATAGCATTCGTTCATAGTCTCTGAGCGAATGCTGATTGCCCGATAATATAATAACTCGGTCTCGCAGGTTCGCTCCACTCAGGACCTACCTACCACCGGAAAGCTATCGTGACCTTATCCCTACGCTACGCTACGCTTCGCTTTACCGCTACCTAGTTTCCGAGATACGATGGGGGGAGGGGTGAAGGGGGGGAGAGGGGGGAAGTTTTGAAAAATGATTTTGACCAACTCGGGGCCCCTTGATATGAATCTGAAAAAAAAAATGTTCCAAGTCTCTTAACTTCCGAGATCTACCTCTAGAGGGGGGGAGAAGGGGGGCAAGGGGGGCAACTTTGAAAAATGGTTTTTACTTTTCCGAGCCTCCTCTACACGAATCCGTAAAAAAACAAAACCAAGGTTTTTTAATTTCCGAGATACGATGGGGGGAGGGGTGAAGGGGGGGAGAGGGGGGAGTTTTGAAAAATGATTTTGACCAACTCTGGGCCCCTTGATATGAATCTGAAAAAAAAAATGTTCCAAGTCTCTCAACTTCCGAGATCTACCTAAAGAGGGGGGGAGAAGGGGGGCAAGGGGGCAACTTTGAAAAATGGATTTTACTTTTCCGAGCCTCCTCTATACGAATCCGTAAAACAACAAAACACGGGACTCTTAGTTTCCGAGATACGATAGGGAGGGGGGAGAGTGGGGTGGAAAAGGGGAGGTTTGGGATTTTTCCCATACTCGTGAGAGTTACTTGTATACGAATCTGTAAAAATATACCCACCTCCCCCTTCACCATCTGGGAGAACAATTATGTCAATCAGTGAGTCAGTGAGTCAGTGAGTGGTAATCGAGCTTTATATAGTATAAAATCGAGCTTTATATAGTATAATAACATAGATTTACATGTGAAGACGATGCACCTTGTATAATATTACTATACTACAAAAAATAAAAATAATTAAAAATGATCGCAGATCGCAGTCCGACACGAAGAGACGCCTAGCAGTCGATGTTTTCTGCCACAGGTGTGTCATGTTTATATTATTTTTTTCTTATATTTTTATTTTTTTCTATATTTTATTTTTTTATATTTTCTTATTATTTAATTTTTTTCTTCTTAATTATTCGGTGTGTAGGTCGAATCAGCTCATCATGGTTGTCAGGAGCATCCATCATACCCTTCCTTAATTTGAGCATAAAACCTACCTGGTTACATGCCTCTTTGGTCTCCAGCATATGATATCCCAGACATCCTTAGAGGAACTTGGTAGGATAGAGGTAGGGATAGCAACGGAGAGTTCTTCTGAAAAGAAAACGCAGGAAAGCTTTTTGCACTTTTTCAAGAAGAAGTGCATTCTTTGCTTCGTGCGGATTCCATACAGAAGAACTAGCGTCTAGCTAGGTTCGGACAAGTGTGCTGTATAAGATCCTTATTACGTGCTCGTTGCGAAAATCACGGGCTGTAGAATTTAATGCCTGCTCGGTTTAAACCTAAATTCAGAGTTGGTTGATATTTGGTTGATTTGGTATTATAGTAGTCTGGTTTTAATGATACAAAATGATACGGTTTAAACGCTATATTGAAAGCTAGTGATAGACCTTAAATGGTAAATCTAATCTAAATAAGCACTAAGATGGTTTGATCTAGTTTGGTTTGAGTTACGCGATTGGTAGACGAACACGCACTAACTGGTAACAGATGCGATACATGCATTTATGGAAATGCAGGCAAGCAAAAGTGCTGAGCTGTTCGGTTGCAAATATTGCACCGAACACGGGCATTCCAGAGAACAAACCCTAGCCTTTTCCGCTATCCCAAGGCCTGGGCTTCAATTTCTGTTCCGTGTCTGAGGGAAGGTACATGACTTAAATTATAGCCGTACAAAATAAATTTCACTAGTGGAGCAGATATTTGGCTTACATGTCTCTTGCAGACTTTTGAAAACTTTGATGCCGTCAATATGCATTGTCATCATAATGGACAGTTAACTGTTAAGTCAATCGTATCAAATCCCATTGGTGAAGGATTTTTCAGTTAATTTTTTTTGTCTGTGCTAAAATACCAATCAATCCAATTTAAATCCAATCCCAAACTCTTTGATTATACCTACGTAGTGCAGTGAAAAAAAGCAAAACACGGACTGTCTTCGCCATATTATGATTCAAAATGTTATCCTTTTATGATTCTGATAAAGTGGCCTATTTAAGCCCCGTGGACGTTGACGTTCGTTGCCATAACGCTCATCAGTTTTACCAAAATTTAGTTTGGTTACAGCGCCTTGGACGAACTGTGTAGTATAAACTTTGAGCATGTTGTTTGCGTTCTCTAGAACACAAACAACATGCTCAAAGTATATACACTGTGGACACTGACCCTGTGTAGATACTGTGGGACAGGAGCCTAGGAAAGTCTATAAAGGATCTATCCTTTATAGACTTTCTTGAGCTCCTGTCCTACAGTGTCTTGTATATTGTGTATTGCGGTTTACTTCTATTGAAAACAACTAATTACTGCTGCGTAACAGCGTGCTTGGTATGAACCCTTTGAAGAATAAAAGACTCTTATTTGTAGATGATTAAGGAACTTCCCCGGTAGGTATTTAAAATAAAAAACAAAATACCTTAATACCAGTACAATATCTACAATTATTATTCTTAGGTTCTGTAACGGAAAAGGTTTGTTACAGCATCCTCTAGCTAGATCGATGTTTCCTATATCTACCATAGATGAAAATGATTTTTTGGCGGAATAATAATTCTTTTGGAAACATTCCTATAAATTACTATATACTACTATGTATAAATTGCTAAAAAGTAACATTTTGAAAATTAATATTATAGGTTTATTGAGGACAACTGTAGGTCCCTTGCTTCATTTGCACTTCTGTATGTAGATGTGTATCTTTTCTTTTAACACATCTGTACACGGAACCTTTTCGACCCATGCTAGAAATAAACAGTAAGTCAGTAAGTAAAGATTCGTAGTAATAGAAATAAAAGCGAGTCATCATATGAGCTTTCATATAAAATAATTGTTCAATATAACAAGAGTTCCAAAAAATACTTACTACACGGTTCACGCTCAATTGTTTGGCGCGAAAAAATTCGGCACAGACATGTTATATTAATGTAGTTGTAGTAGTAGAAGAAATTAACAGTTAATTTTGAGCATTTTTAGTAATTTTATGGTTTTGAATAGGTTTATTTTTATAGATATTTCATTAATATTTCAGAATTCTGAAACCACTACAGCATATACCAATATTTAAAAGATATTATTTTATATAATTCATTTCATTTGCTTATTTACAATAGTTTAATCTACGAGCTCGAAAAAGTGCCGTCGCGCATTTTATGAAACGTTGCTTCGGAGTTTTGACCTTATATAAATATCTATGAAAAAATTGCGAAAAGCAAAGTCGACAAAACCTACGGTAATAACTATTCCCCACTGTTCAATAAGTCAAAGTACTCGAAGTCTTTCAGTCTCTCAGAATAAGAACGCCAAAGTTGGCCATTTAGCGCAAAAAACACTGTCTAAATGGAATAGGCCTCTTAAACAATGCTATAATATTCACAAAAGCAAAGACGTTTTAAGATGAGAGTATAATCAACACGCCATTATTTTTACAACTGAAATATTATTACTACTTAACAACATTTTTGGTAGTTCAGGTAATTTAATCGAATTTAATTAATTAATGATAACCTGTTGAGGTGTTCATAAATGTGTGGGTCAAATAATCTTTTTTTACTTTAGGATTTGTAAATTATTATCTTGTATAATTAAATTATAACATTGAGGTTGAAAATGGCGCCGATTTCGTTTTAATGGATTGTCCATTAACCGGTTCAATGCCATTACGGCAGTTAATTTAATTATATAGAAGCAATTAAAAAGCCAAACATCAATTTTAACTTTAGTTTTACATAACTCCAACATCGAGATTTGTTTAATAGTTACTCTTCCAGCAATATACTGCGAGTTCGATTACACAAGATGGCGTTAATCTTAAAGGGATCGAGAATTACTCACAAATGAATAGAAATGGTTGTAACAGTACCCCATAAAGGGCAGATCGTCGACTTTACGGTCAATAAGAGTTATAAAAATAGATAAGATTATGTTATGATCTTTAGAGGTTTTTATAATAGGTTCGCTTTGATGAATTTTTGTGGTTTTTTTTTTGGGCTACAGGAAAATTGTCTTAGAAATTTAACCTTAACCCTTTAAGAAATTTCGATCTGCTTTCACAGATTTTTTACAGTATGAAAATGGGCAATTTTCACAAAAATAAATATTTTATGCCAATTAATCCTGTTTCTTATAAGGATCAAAAATTTATGATGGATAGACTGACTGTTACAACGAAAACTGGCCGAAAATAAACAAATAAAAATTAAACTTCACCGAGTTTAGAACTTTTGATCCCGGTAGTACGTTCCCGTGGGATAATTTCCACCCTGCACGCAGGCAAAGCCGTGGGCAAAAGCTAGTAAGTTCAACATGAAAAAGAGCCTTACAATATTTATCCACTGGTTGGTTAATCCATTAATCTTACAGACATCAGTAATTGATGCGTTAGGAATAGGATACTATACAATATTAAGGGCTAATTTTTCAATCGACAGATAATTTTTATTCGTGGAATCTAAATAAACGTCTGACAGATTTTGTATGGAGGAACTCTCATAGATTTAAAATTATTCCTCGAATAAAATTATCTCGCGTTGGTTAAATTAGCCCTAAAATGTTTATAGTAGGTAAAACAAGAAAACGAAAGAATGGACACTGGTCGTTAAGTGGAAAAAACCGACTCAGCTTAATTAAAGAAACGCTTTAGCTTGAGAATGTATTTTCTCACGCCTCTTCTTGCTCTCAATTTGGCTGGAAGACTGTGGGGACCATAAAAGAGCAATAAAAACATCGATTTTGCATAAGAATCCCGCAGATGCGGTTGCCGCTCGGGCGGGCCGGGACAACAAGAAGCCGAGGACTGCGCGCGATGCGAGCGCCGATTAAGCTCTTTCGATATCGAATTATTTTTATTGTTTTTACTGTTCGATTTGAGATGCGATGCATTGATGACTTTATATCCGATAAAGTCATCAATGCATCGCATTATTATCATTGGCAAGGAGAATCAGCAAATCTGCCCACCCAAATTTGGAAATATTCGTTAATTTATACGCCTTGTCTAACTATTGGTTCATTTGGAGTCACTAGCGTCCTAAATTTCACTTACTTTTAAACATTGGTTTATATATTAACAAAAGTAACTTTAGCATTTTTATTTTTGTAAATACTTGTCTATGTAGGCTGCGTAAAAGTATTATGTGTAGAACCCGCTATTCTAAATATAATATCCTACTAAATATAATATTATAAACGCGAAAGTTTGTGAGGATGGATGGATGGGTGTTTGTTACTCTTTCAAGCAAAAACTACTAAACGGATGTCGATAAAATTTGGCATACAGATAGTTTATAACCAGAAGTAACACATAGGATATCTTTTTATTTAGCAGATAGTAGATTCATCTTTTATGGGGTACTGTTTAAAATGTTATAATAAAATACCTTCCCACATTCTTCAACTGAATGAGACAACATTCAAGTCTTGTAAGTATTAGAAGTTAGGGGATTACATCGCTGATAAAAATGACTGGCTCAATGCTGGTCCTGCTCCACAACCACAACTAATTGATTAACACTTGAAAATACGGTTAGAGCTGCTGAAGATTGTAAAACTGTCTTTGCATTGTATAAACTCGATTTCCTTTGTATGCTATAATGGCATAGCACAGATGTGAGTTCTATGTATGTACCATTTACCGGGCAATATGTATTTCATTGACTAGAAGGTGCCCTGGCGTCTGATAGTATGTCATGCTCACACAAATGTCTCGCTGACGGTGGCGTGTGTGTTGGATCATTTAGCTCCCTTCAAAATGGTTGAGCTGGATGGTACTGATCTATGCGTCATGTTCGTGAACAGGCGCCGTCAGTTGGGGCTGGTCATCACTTAGCTGCCTCTGCTTATTTTTAATTAATTTATTTTTGGATTGTTTTTTTTTCTTACTATTTGCTGTACTCTGGACGCTTTTAACACGTACGTTTTTTTTTACATCGTTCTCACATATAATTATAAATTCTACATTAATGATGTAACTAATATTTTAGTAAAAATATAATTTAAAAGAGTGTCCATGGAGTTTCTTGCCCGTTCTTCTCCATAGGTACCTACGCTTTGGAATGGGCAACTAGCTTCATATTTTCTGACTGACCGACTTCTTGACAATTCAAAATTACCTGTAAATACCACTTCTTTAACATTTAGTTCTACTTATGGCCGCAGGTCTTCTCTCTTGAGACAGACTTTAACACAGAAATCTATATGCTTTGACAAAATTTGTCGCCACATAAGAAGATTGCACCCGTGCAAAGAACACACGAGAATAAAAAAAGAACAAAAATTGAACATTCTCAAAAATCGACTGTTAAGGGGGCGCATTAAGCCAGAAAAATATCAAGTTTCACCCGCGCCTCCTTGCCTACCCCTCTCATCAAACACGACGAAAACAAAACACAATCCATTCCCGCCAGCAGAAACTTTTCGCCCGGCCTATATATTTGTGTTTGAATTTGAATCTTCTGTAGTAAGTATACGCAAAATAATCAGATGAAACGGCTCTATTCAATGTAGTACCTAAGTATGATCGCTGTGCAAGTAGGTATATTATAATATTATGTTGTATGTTCGTGAATCCGTTTCGACGCCGGTAACAGATTCAAGGACATACAAGTAATACATATAGGCTATGAATTTCCAATTCCAGATTGAAGGGCAAACTTTACTATGCAGTAAAAAAATATTTTGTTAGATTGGAGAGTAAACCCAGCTGAATTAACTAAATTCAAGATACGGCCTAAATTTGCGATTCCGAATAAAATTACAAATTACCGATTTTCGGATATTTTACTGTATCTATTTGTGCTGCGAGACCTTGCGTCTTGCCAAATTTCTTGATTCTAGGTCAACGGAAATTATTAAAACCCATAGGATTTGGTTTATTTGCGAGTATCAAAATATGCGACATGAATGGCAATTTATGCTAGCTTCTTAGTCAATATGTTAGAGGCTTGATATTTCTACAGCTCTAATGAACCGTAGATCTAAGTATTTGATATCAATTTCAAATTGGTATCCCCACGCATTCCGGAGAAAAAGGGTCAGACAGATAAACAACAACAACGAAGTGATACCAAACAACGAAGTGATCCTATAAGGGTTTCGATTTTTCCTTTTGAGATACGGAACCCTAAAAAGCAAAAGCACTTCCATCAAAATATTATACTACATACTCCTGATCATGAATCATGATGAAAACAAACTCAATAAATTTGTTTTTTTAACGATATACAACAATAATCGCATTACTTACCTTACGTCAACATAATCGCATTACTTACCTTGCGCTTTTTACTTTAAGCTAATGAAATTAAGCATTTTAAAATGACGAAGTCATAATTTAATGGTCATATTAAGGACGAACATGATTGAACAAATCTATCAACATTTTGTTATACTGCAGAGTGATTAGCAACCGTATGTATCGTAATGGTTTCTCAAATAACAATATTTAAACGGAATATGATCTTTGGCATTCTCTTTATCTTCAATGAAATTCTTCAGTACGTAAAAACATCTGTTTATTTTGCATATATTTACTTTAAGCTAAGTTTGAATTCAGAATCTAAGAATCATATTATGTTAGTTATGATTTGGAACTAGAAACTGAATGTTGGCGTAACAAAGTTCAAATTCCAATGTAACCAAATTTTATTTAGAACCTTGTACATGTTGAACGTCACGACATCTTCGTTGAAAATTGTGTTATCCAGTAAAATATTATAATAGTATATCGTGGATTTTGTTTTGCAGGATCGTGCAAAGTCAATAAAATAGCAACAGTGATACCCAAGTAAAAAATAATATTTGTATGGTGGATTTTGCACTGTATTATGCAAAGTCAAATGGCATGTGCTAAGAAAACCTTTCCAGCGCGAAGTGCGAGTAGGAAAAGTCCCTGCCGAAAACATTTGTAGAAAAAGAGGCCAAGTTCGGTAGGAAAGAAGTACAGGATTGTCGGATTTACCGATAAAAAATTGGCAACTACATGTAAATGGGTGCCAGAGTAAGTCGAAAGTTCATTAGGTCTTTTGTACCTAATTGTTGAAACTGTAGCTTTGAAAACTTGCCAAGTTATATTATGAACTTCAGAATTTCTTTCAACTCTATAGAACTTAGCACCCATTTAGATTTCAAGTCTTTTATCGGCGAAGCCGGCAATCCCAAACATGTCCGTTACAACCTTTACTCATGCCCACCATAAAAAAAAGGCTAGTCTTGAGAACACTATCCGTATGAAATATTTCATGTGCACACCGTTTCGTACTTTTGTCGACAGTAAACCCATTACCTGTTTAATTTCGGATTTATTTCTTTTGTAAACACCAATAATAAAATACCCATAACATACCTTTATGTTTCAACTTAATTTAGGGAAAAAGTCGCTCGAAATGGATCGTCGCAATGTGTGGACGTTCATATTCGTGGTGAGGCATGTGCTACCACATGCCTCACGAATTCAGAATATGAATGTCCACACATTGCGAAACATGCGATAAGCGCCGTGCGCTGTGCATGCCTCGCAATGTCTGTATCCGCCTTTAGGGTTACCTTACAAGGAGTTTGTCAAGAAAAGTAGGAGTAGACAAATTTAGTTTCTGAGTTAATCGCAATAAGGTGTAAAATCTCCAGCATGAACTTTCAAATGAGCGCGAAATTGGCTAGCTGGCTAGCTATATTGCAAATTTTCTCCGCAAGAAAATGGACCGAAATGCAGAGCAATGGCGCTAGTTGTACTATACCAAAACAATCTGTCAAAAAAATGTATGTCATCTTGACGTTTCAAATATCAACATTGAATTATTTTAATATTTTTATTTTATAGTTCCGCTTCGGTATTTATTTAGTTTATCAAGTCTTATTGTTTTTAATAATCGTTTCGGGAGTGGTTTTAGTTATTTTTCTATTTCACAGCGTCTTTCCTACAAAGTGATAAATTACGAAAATATTATTTACACAAATAAATTATATATCAGCGCAACCCAAAAGTTTAAGCGCAGTCCTCTCGTCTCAATAGAGTGACGGCGACTGATTTGTGAAACAAAAATATCTTTGAAGTTCCCGCAACGTGCGACGGGAGATGACTTCTTACACGAACTAAGAACGTCGTAAGTGCTATAAGCTTGTCGTCGTAATAAAACCACAAATAAAATGTATAAAAAGATGCTTGCATAATTTTAGTCGCCTTGTATTAATACATTACTCGTCAAATTTTAATCCTTTACGTCTTAAGTATATTAAGTACAAATCCAAAAGTTGTGAAAATTGGACGTAATTTCGTGATGCTTTTTATCGAGAAAATTTTAATATTTTGTATTTCTGTTGGACAGTAAGTGTGGAAATATCAAGTAGTTATGTTATTGAAGTGAAAACTTCTTTAGCGGCGCTGTGTACTTTTTTTGGAATGGGTAAAAACTTCTAAACTCGCGTCAGGTCACGTGACCCTGATCGAAAATTCGTAAGACGTAAAACGTAAGACGTAAAACGTAAGACGCGCGTTGTTGAGGACAGCGCCATCTATGCACATCGGGAAGAACTACGAGGGCCTCGCGTACTAACTACGTAGTTCATCCAACAACGACGAGATGGCGCTGAACCACGGATATATAACTAACGACGAGCTCCATGCGAGCGGCTTGCTTCTCTTACCACTGCCGCGACCAACACCACGAACTGAAGTCTATCCTGTGTGCTTATTTGTAAATCTGAATAAATTCCTTTCACGAGAAGAATAAACCAGTCACTTTGGTCATCATACCTGATTTGCAAAAAACCCTATAAAATAAGGAACACACCTTAACACGCGTGTTTTGTTTATAAGACGATTCACAAAATACACTCGTAATTGTTCAAGTTTTCACTTCTGTCGGCACTACCGGAGTGCCAGTGTTTTTTTTGTTTTATACCTAAGTCTTACCAATTTCATGAAAAATCATATTGAAGTTAGGCTATTTTGGTAACTTCCGCCTCTTAACTATTTCGGTTTCGAGCAATCACGCAACAGTTGTTTTCCTATTTATGTTAGTAACATAGCAGCAATATTGTATGTTAATATTAAAAATACTTAGCTAGTTGGCATTTGCAGTAATAAGATTTCCTGAAAATAATAGCTTTGTCTCTGTCACCTCTGACCAAGACTAGAGTCAAAGGCAAACGCATTCAAAAAAAAAAAAGAAGCGGTCTTTACAGATGCAAAGCCATGTTTGATACTTAAGGAGGAGTACTGATATAAATGCCTAGAATACATAATTATACCATACATAGATAAAAATATTATGAGAAGTCTAATTTTTTTAAAGTAGAGGATAATTTTAGCGTAAGGAAAAGAAAGCAAAATGTGTAAGTGCTAGTTTCCAGCAAAATGCTTCAATTTTAGTCCTTTTACATCCTGTCCTCATTTTTTCCAAATACTTTTGCGTAATACAGTAAAAAGCAGGGAACATTAGCTACGATCGATAGTGTGGTCGACGCCTCGGCGGCGTGAAACTAATGGACCGAGCTCACGTTTTAAACTATCCATATGTACAAAGTACCCCCGCTAGTTAAGATTACATCTGTGGAATAGTTGAACAGATTTATTACAAACAAGCTTATGCAAATGGACCAGACTTTCACTTGAAAAGGACCTAATCTCGTTTTCTCATTGCTTCAAAAATAACACGATAACATAAACTGTTACAGACTCTTTTGTGCCGTCTAAATTAATAGTTATTTGATAAAAGTCAGACAAAACTAATGGTTATCAAGACTTCAAATAGATTTTGATTGATTTTTAGAAAAAATATTTTATAGAAGATCTGCCAAGATGGTCTCAACCATTTCATTGGGTAGGTAAATAACCTTCTGAAAATTAAATTTTAATGTAGATGAAGATACTGTAAACATTTTATAAAACAGAAAGGGATAATAGGTACCTCCTAGAATCCCTTTCGAAAGAGCACTCGCATCTTTTATTGAAATAAAAACACTCCAAATGGAAAAGACCTTGCAGGGGGTTGAGTTTAACTGTCTTTAACTTTTGCAAGGGTCGAAAACTGCTCTACGGGTCGGTTAGACCATTCGCCCATAAATCTCGACGCAGACAGTAACAATGTGTAACTGGCCTGTCTTCGTTTCTACGTACTCTCACTAAAAACCGTCGCAGACATTGTAACGGATTTTGTTGACACGGTAATCTGGCACTACGTGCTAATAAATATTAATGTAGCCAGCTACAAAAGCTCAAAGACTGGGATTCGCTGGTTTTTGTTACATTATTTTAACGGAAAAGTAACACAAATATAATATGCGTAAACCCGGTTATTCACTTAAAAAAAACATTTCAAAATGTTACGTATGATTTTTGTTTTTTCTGAATGTAAACGGAACGTAATTGAAAGGAAAATAATTATATTTGTGGTTGTGTTCTGATATACACGCGATAATAATAATTCGAATGCATTTCATTGTTTCTTTTAATTTAATAACAACGTCGTACAGTATTGTTTCTTTTATTTATACGGTCTTGAAATATAATAAGTGTAGGTTTTCGCGTAGCTAGATCAAAGTTGCGATATCGCTCAATAACATCCACTTTTACACTGATCAAAATATAAACATTAAGCCAAGCAATAGAACAACACAAAAAAAACACACAAAATAGAACACACACAGTAAGCAAAAGTATAACAAATAAAAATTAAAAACTACTTAGACGCAATTTTGCTTTCATAATCATAATACAACCATGCGTAAAATTAACCAATGAGTGACTATGGTCAAAAAAGTATCGTAATAAGGTCCAAAGTTAATACCTTTATTTTTACATTATAGATGTTTAAGATCAATTGTTTAGGAAAAATCTGTTATATTGAGCTGTATAGTAAGGTCATTATTTTATCATTACCGCTTCGAACACAACAGGACAGATTAATGTATCAGACATTATATAAAAGTACAAAAAGCAAAGGAGACATTATACATTACAAGAGGTGGTACCCAGTAACCAAAAGCGATAAGTTCAATACTTGTACGCATAATACGCGCATTGACGTGGAGTTGCGGACACCAGCCCGTAATACCTATTACCTAAGTTCAATACTTGCTTAGAAAATATTTGAAGGTGGTATCAGCGTCAGCACGTCAATTTACAACAGTCGCAAGTTATTAACAATACTTACAAAAAACTGTGAAAAAATCTAATAACTTTGTTTTTACAACTATATTAGGGTCAGCTTCCAATCTAACCGAATATCAATGCAAGCTGAATATCAATGTTTTACATAGAGCAACTGTCTATCTGATCTCTACAACCCAATTACTGAGTATCACGATACCCCTTGGTAAGACTGGTTATCAGACTTGGTCTTCTGACTACCCGTAATAATGTCAAAGATCAAAGACAGCCGAGACCAATGGCAGGAACCATCCACGAACCAATCGACCGATCCGTGCGGACTGCGGCTGCTATAATTTTTTTTATTGAAGTGAATACTTTTTCTTCTTCTTCTTCTTCTTCTCTTCTTCTTCTTTCTTTAGCATCGTTGTGATTTGAAATTTTATGAAATGAAAAAGCAACAGTAAAAAGAGACATAAAAGATTTAACGTGGGAGAAAATGAGATAGGAAGCATTCTACAGTGTTTTTTTATATTATTGCAAATGACATCACATTTAATCCTATGCTACTAATTTATGAGGATGATGATGATGATGATAATGGTGATGGTGATGTGATGGTGATTGTGATTGTGATGGTGATTGTGATGGTGATTGTGATTGTGATGGTGTTGGTGATGGTGATGGATGGATGGATGGATGGATGGATGGATGGATGGATGGATGGATGGATGGATGAAAACCTAATACGCTGGTAGTGGTGGTACGTGCTACGCACGACGCTTGGGTCCGAGCGTTGTACGTGTCTTACTTGTCTTAGTACGTGTGTGCGCGCCTGCGTATTGAGAAAATGAGATAGGAAGCATTATACAGTGCTTTTGAAGGTTTCACTTCTATCACGTGTGAATTGCACACATGCTGTTTTTTTTTTTTGCTGCTGGGCCCGCTCTTGACCTCAGTCACGCCTGATGGAAGCGATGGATGAGGTCTATGATGGAACGAGCGTGCCCTGAAGATGCCTAAGGCACTGGAACTGCCACGCATTAATAAAGCACAGCAGGCTGCTTGACGCCGGACTCCGGTGGGAGGGTGGTCGAAAACCAGGCGGGCGTTAGCCCTACCATCGTAAGGGAAGAATTGGCCAGTCAAATAAGGTGTTGTTGGGTCTGACTGTCCAGGATGCGCCGAGCGCTCGGTTCAGTTGAGTAACTGGCGGAACAAACTGCGCTACACGAGGAGGCTTCTTCATGCATCCCACATCCCATTTAGCCACGAGGCGCTCAAATACCTAACAGCATTGACCCGTTTTTTGCTTTGTTAATGGAGCCAACGGAAAAAAAACCTTTCAAACTTTACACATAAGCTGAATGAGACGAAGGTACTTATGGTTAAGGGACGCTTCTAAAATTCCAAGTTAATAGGTATAATAAATATATTTCTATCTTTGTAACGAAATAAGCAGAACGTATCTTAAACTTGTGCAATATTTTACTTAGTTTAAAGTTATTTTATCAGGAACATTATTTCGTATTAAAGTTAAGGAGCCGACGGTTGCCATTTCGGCTACAATAAGTTTGTAGTTACGATAAATCTTCATAAATGCAGATGACAGTGGAGAGTACGCCGAGAGTATAATGCATAATTATTATTGCTGCTTTAAACTGGCTTAGGTTGGCAGCAGTTATATTCTACAGTAATTGTAATAATACTCGTGGCAGTTTGTTTTTTAATGTGCGACATTTTATTTAAGCGATCATCGTGCTTAAATTTGTATATATCTAATAAATCAATTAAATGCGAAAATACCGACTGATGTTTTTACCGTCTGGACAAAAACAGGGTAGGTACCTATAAAAGGCGAAGGGAGTAGAAGCCTATGGCACAGAAATATCTTTTTTTTTACAAAAAAAACTAATAAGTCGACAAATAATATAAAAATTCAACTTAACGGCACTGTAGTAATATAATTTACTCATGGCAGTTTTTTTTTTTAATGTGCGACATTACGATGATCCCTTAAATTTTTATCTATCTAATAAACCAAATTGAATGCGAAAATACCGGCTGTTTTTACCGTCGGGACAAAAACAAGGTAGGTACCTATAAAAGGTGAAGGGAGTAGAAAAGTAGTAGGATTTCTTGCCTATGGCACAGGAATCTCTTTTTTTCACAATAAAACTAATAAGTCGACAAACAATATAAAAAATCAACTTAAAGGCACATTATCAACGCGCGGTATAGTAGCGAAAAAAAATTGTCTTTTTATTTTATTTTTTGTGTAAAAAAACCTGTGCTTCTTACTCCGTTCACCTTTATACCCTGTTTTCATCCCGAAGGTAAAAAAGTCAGCCAGTATAATTCATTAATCTGCCTAAATCGTCGCCACCATTTCTGCTTTTTGTCAGATATCTTTTATCCCTGGAATAAAATTGACGTCAAAAATTCAAAATTTATTCGCAGGATAAGATTTATTCGAGGTATAAAAATTTGGTGGAATTCACCCTTAGTATTATTTATTTACTAGATACCAGCTAATTAGACCTTTGCCTGGTACCGATTAGGTAGAAAGTATAATCAAGTGTTCGTTCGCGTGGAAGTCGTAAGACAACACAATTTACTAAAATAACTGTACTTGCGACTCCCATGCAGGATTTAAAACCGATTTGTTCCTCATCATATTTTTAAGAATACACAATACAAAACAAATTTAAAAAAAACATAAAAAGGATTTTGCGAGAGAAAACACCGGCCAAGGCGAGTCGGGGTTGAGCCTGACTAGGTCGCAGCTGTATACTTCGCTGACAATTCGTCTAAAATAGTGGTTCTTATACACGTCACGGTTGACTGCTTAGCTCCTTGTTGGTATAGTGTGATCCAGTCGGGGGTGCGGCAAATGTAAATGTATCTCCCAGGCCTTCGACTTATGGTGCTAGAAGGAACAGTAAGGTTTTGGTCGGTAGGAACCCTCCGTTCTCCCCAGACGGAGAGTAACCTTGAGGATTTCCCCACGGAAAAAAGTATAACGTATTCTGGTCTAATCACAATCTCGGGGTAAACTATTGAAGAATACGAACATAATTGTTACTCCCCCATAGCAAATACGAGTAGCGGGGTGGTAGGGACATTGAAGCCACAATAATCATAAATTTAGCACATGATTCTAAACCTCTAGCGTAGATATTTTAGGTAAGTTATAAAAAAAAATCAGCTGTTTTATAGAAAAGTGCAAAACCTACGCGGCCAAAATGTATGGAACATGGGATATGGACTTCGCTACGATTTTATTATATGTAAGTATATGTTCATTTGCCGGGTTCAGGTAGGCTTCTAACAATACTTAATTACGATCGTAATTAAGTCGTGTCACCCTGAAGAGTTCAGTTGCTATCGGAAAAACGCAGGTGCGGAATGTAATTGCTATTGAGGTAAGTTTCACTCTTACCTGTTTTTGTGTACTTCTTCGAATGCTCAGTAAGATGTTGGAATATATTGTTAACGTCCACCACACATTCTTTCAAGTGACTATCCAGAACTATACCCACACCATTTCGCTTGCCATCGCTTCCACAGTAATAAAACTTATATCCTTCTCCTATCCCCCTAGCCTTTGCACCCTTTCACTTCGTCTATTGCAGACACGCAATGTTCAGTCGTCGCCTTTTTAAAACATCTGCTAGTTCCCTTCCTCTTCCAGTCATCGTACCTACATTCCAGCTCGCACACCTCAATTTAACTTCCCTCACACTTCGAGCTTACGTCTTACGTCGCACCCGCCCGTTCTGGTGCCACAACCGTTGTCCATTTCCCACAGAAGCCGGGTGCTACCCCTGCGTGTCGCCTGTGGCGTACGCCCTAGCCCTATCGTGCATCATATCTTTTCTATTCATGATGCTTTAGGTTTTGGCAAAGTTTAACAGCCGGCCGCCAGCCTGACACCAACCCTCCTTGGGAATGCTTTTGTTGGTGGTTTACCCGCCACCATGTGGAAATTAAATGGATATCCCACCATTTGTCGGTCGTCAGAGCCGAATGTATGGGATTTTTTTTTTAACTATAGGACTACTATACGACTATTTAACGTAGGTATGGGAATTTTTTTAAAACTACAAATTTACGATATTCGATTTTTTTCCTTTAGGTCTGCTACGCGACCTTGCTTCTGGCCAAATTTTATGATTCTAGGTCAACGGGAAGTATCCTATAAATTTTGATTCCCTTGAGAGTGTCGAAATGTACGTTTTTTTGCGGCATAAACGGCCGTATCTTTTTTTACGTTAACTTTAAAGTTTGATTTTTTTCACAGCCTCAAGGGACTGTAGATTTGAGTATATGGTTTTAATTTCTTTTCGATAGCTCCACGCGTTTCCGAGATAAAGGGTCTTGACAGACAGACAACAAAGTGATTCTATAAGGGTTCCGTTTTTTCTTTTTGAGGTTCGGAACCCTAAAAATCAAGATGTCCGAGCATTAAAGCGAGAAAGAATAAATCGGGATCTGGTCATACTTATTTAAGGCCACATAGAGAGCAATTTTTGAATTTAGGGTACCGATATCAGAAAATTTCCTTGTGACCAAAATTGTTGGTAAAAATGCACCGAATTTCTGAATATTTATTGTATTAATAATAACTAGCAGTGGCCGCAGCTCTCACGTGACGTGTAAAAGTGATTGCGATATCCTATTAACAGAATAAACAATTCCATCTCGTTACATTTCTCACAAAGAAAGAAAGAAGGAAAAATGCGTGTACAGGCATTAAAGAAAAAAAAATCTACCTTAAAACTATAAAAAAAATAAAACAAAGATTATAATGCCAAAAGGGCCTCAGCTCAGCATAATGTCAGATGACAACACAAGTTGACCACCTTACGCTTTTATCATACCGATTTTATCATAAGGATTCAAACACAACAAAAATATTATACAAATAAATATACATTAACAATCTAGGTATCGGTAATACAAGCTGGTGTCCGCAAAACCACATCAAAGCGCGTATTTTGCGTACATACGGATGTAACCCTAATCAGTTGTAATATTTATTGTGGTGGACATTATTATCGCGTGATTTGTTCACAAGTTAATACAATACGCTTTTCAGTGTGGAGTTAATTAACGTGGAAATTAGAGAGCCAATTTGCTGGCAAATTGATAACTATGCTATTATGCACGCCCCAGCAAATGATTGGGGGTTCAGGTTATTTTTGATAGTACCTACTAAATGGTGATGTTGCGGTGGACCTATTGTTAATAGTTTTTAAGCGCTTCCACCATTGTGAAGAGCTGATGAGCTCTTCTAAGCTGATCAGTCAACGTTACAATTTCTTTGAGTTTCTTCCGATTTGACGTGTTTATTTTTTCCCCGTTTCAAATAAACCTAATACAAAATATTTGACACTTTTACTATGGAACCAAACCTTAAATCGTGAAAAAAAATCGGCTGTTCCCTACATTTTGACGAGTTAAGCGAACATAAATGTGGGGAACAGCTGATTTTTTTCGCGATTTCAGGTTTGGTTCCATAGTAAAAGTTGTTCATATATGATGAGTACAATCTCCCATTTCGATTTGGTGCATGTTTCCAATTTCAGCCGGTATAATGGGTACAGGTAAACGTAATAAGGGCTTGGTGTCCGCAACTCCACGTCAAAATACGTATTTTGCGTACGCATGAATCATAATAACGATTGGTCTGCCATTACGTATCATTGGCTGACTTTGAGTGTCCTTCTTCTAACATATTTTGTTTGAAATAACTTATACATACTATTAGGTAATATTACATGATACAGAAATAAACAGAGCTTTAATAAAGTCCTGGTCTCTCTTTTGCGAGATATTTCTAACGTATGTACATTATGTATTTATAAGCCAGAAAACAAACCCTGTGTTTATATAACGTAAGCTTTTGCCAGCGACCTTTTGCTTGTTGCTAGAGCAAAAAGATTATGTCCGCCTCTAGGTACACGATATAAGTAAGGAACAAAACTGAACATAATTTGAAAAACACTGACGAGTATCCCTAGTCTAGTAGGTACTTACTAGAACACTCTTATCAAATAAATCTTCTTCTATATTATATATAATTATGTATATAAAAGGCAAGCGTTACTGACTGACTGATCTATCAACGCACAGCTCAAACCTCAAGGATTTTCCAAAACTCACCCCCTAAAGGGGTGAAACGGGGGTTCAAAGTTTGTATGGGGAAACACGATTAATTAGACTACCTATTTTATTAGAAACATACAGGAGTAAAAAAACCTGAAATGCTCAGGGCATTTCAGGTTTTTTTAGAATTCAACCCCTAAAAGGGGGAAATGGGGTGACAAAGTTTGAAAATCAACATGTTTATCGTTTGTATGGTTACAAAAATGACTTTAAAATCCAACGTGGTGGACGTGACATACCATCATCCTCTGTTGTGATAAAATATCAACATGGGTGTCGTTTTTATGGTTTTTTGGGGCGTTAATTACGAAAATGGCATGGATTTTTAAATTTAATACATAATCAGCCTATAACGTTCCCACTGCTGGGACACAGGCCTCCTCCTGTGAGAGGGAGTGGGCCGTAATCCACCATGCGGGCCCAGTGCGGGTTGGGGATGTCACATGTGTTTGAGTTTTTGGTTCTATTAGGATATGATCCTCACGACGTTTTCCTTCACCGTTTTGAGAACATGGTTAACAAACTTGAAACTTGGCACGAATACTTATATATTAAGTAAATTATGAATTTGGTATTTTTTGTTTTTCTAAACTAACCCCTAAAGGGGAATCCCCCTTTAGGGGTTAGTGGGGTGTCAAAATTTGTATGGAAGAATTTTAACGCGTGGTCCGATTACCTCGAAATTCGATATTAATACATAAGACCAAAAATAAAGAATAACACGTATCAGTTTTTTGAAAATCTACCCCTAACGTTAACTGTTGGTTTTTTATTTTTTCTCGTCGCCAAAGACTAGGCTGCGATTTTCAACATCGTTGTAGTCGGCGAATAGTAGAAATTTATATTTTTCAGGAATTTCAACAACAGGTGCCTAGCCAAATCTAACTTTTTTGCACCAATAGATTGATTCTTTTTTTATACAGTCTTTTCTGTACGTTTCTAAACACAGATAGGTTCTTTACCAGATTCGTGCCTTTGTCTTTCTGTCTTTTTGTCTCAACTGTATCAAACAATTGTTGTTTCTTTAAGTTTGAATGTGGATCCAGTTAACCAATAAAAATACACAAAATATGTGGTCAACTGGACCCGCGGGTACGGTAGCGACCGGGTCCAACTGACCGTACACTCTATCGGAGATTAACCGACACAACAGACAAACAATATTTACAAAAAAAGTTATAAGTACCGTATAAAAATAATAATATTAGAATTACATAGAATAATATAAAAAAGGAAATGTCTGTTTGTAATGTCAAAATAACAGCTTTTTACTATTTAGTAAAAAGCTGTTATTTTGATATTACAAACAGATTTTCTTTCGGAGATTAACCGACACAACAGACAGACAACATTTACAAAAAAAGTTATAATACCGTATAAAATAATAATATTAGAATTACATAGAATAATATAAAAAAGGAAATGTCTGTTTGTAATGTCAAAATAACAGCTTTTTACTATTTAGTAAAAAGCTGTTATTTTGATATTACAAACAGATTTTCTTTCGGAGATTAACCGACACAACAGACAGACAACATTTACAAAAAAGGTTATAAGTACCGTATAAGAATAATAATATTAGAATTACATAGAATAATATAAAATATGCACTAAGTAATAAAAAATAAAAATGCACTCAATATGTAGCCTGGAAGTCATTCGCTCATTACAACAAAACATAGTTTCTACTAACAAATTGTGATGTGTTCATATTTGTATCTCTTAACTTACAAGAAGTTAGGTGGCGGGTAAGTTCAATGTTAATTTTCATTACATCTTCGAGCACCAAATACAAAACACCTACCTAGTATAGTATCATAGTTGAGTAAAATACATAACGTATGCCAAGACCGTATCACTCGGAAGACTCCGTGTTCACTAAACACAATTCATGCTACGGTTCGCTAATCACTTCTTCCCTTCGCCTCTCACAATAGTTGATTGGTAAATGTGGCTTTGACTACATGAAGTGAGACAGCGTAAGCCTTTCCTTTAGCGTCTGTGGTGAAATACACGCACTTAATTTAATGATCTAAGGGGTGTACCCAATTTAGCGGTTGCTTTCACTCTAATTATTTTACAGCTACGAAATAAAATGGATCCGCAACGCCTTCATTATTTCATAGGTGCGAGTAAATAAAAATGACTGTTTGGACTTTTTACAACTTCGCATTCTTAGATTAGATAACAAAGATAGGTACTTTGCTTAGGAATATTGAAAGATTTAATTATCTTTATTCTATTTGTCTGGTCCTCAAAAAACTTGTTGAATTTCTAATGATGTACGCTTTTTTAAACTAATGAACCTCTAAAAACTTTTTGAACTTTTATGATGAACACTTAAAAAAAATAAATGAGCCTCTTTTAAACTTTCTGGTTTTTTTCTTACAGTTGTTCGCAGTTACTTGGCTGGGCTATTTAGTATTTGAATGCCCCGAAATTAACAATGATTTGAGGTTCATAAAAAGAAGCGCATTTATTGTATTAGAGGATTAAATAATATTTTTAGGACATCAAAATAGGAATTATTTGAGGTTCGATTAAGTACAGACGCTGGCACATCAAGCTACCCGAAACTGTCAAATTTTCCCAATCAACTTTGATCCTTATGCTTTAGCGATAAAGTTGAAAATCTATTAAATAAATTTGACAGATTGTAGTAGCTTGATGTGCTGGCGTCTGTACATGCCTATTATTACAAACCATGTGCTCGATGGCATTTCCCATCAGCAACAGTTTTAGGGAATAAGTTTCCAAAAATGATGATTGTATAAATATTTGCTCATAAACAGAAGTGTAAGTACCAGCGTCCACGTTTCTGACTTCAAAAATGACGTACTCCAATACAAAATGACAGCATCTATTCCCCATGATTATATTCCTATTATGGATATGATTCTACAAAATGATAATAAAACCACCTTTTACTTATAAACAGAAGTCTTAGTACCAACTTCCACGTTTCTAAATTCAAAAATGACGAAGTTCTATTTAAAAAAAATTCTTCCTTGGTTATGTAAGGTACCCTTGTGTAAAATTTCTTGCTTCTAGACCCAGTTGTTTAGGCTGTACGTTGTCTGTCAGTCAAAATCAATCAATCTGCCTCGCCTAGTTTCTAGCCTAACGGATGCAGCGGAATATCAGTATTTAACATAGAGGGACTGCCTATCAGAAAGCCAATTCCCATAATTAAAAACGTTGGGCAACTAGCTTCATATTTTCTGACTGAACGACTTCTTGACAATTCAAGAGTGCCTGTAAACGGTTTAATTGAAATAAATGCTTTGAGTTTGAGTTCAAAATCTAGTCACAATCTCATTCAGCGACAAGCAATGTCAAAAATGTAGGAACATTAGACGTATTTTTGACAGACTGAGACTAAGATCAGACAAAACTCAGTTACTGCAGCGTTCTATGTTAGTGAATGAAAAAATTTACGATTTTTATTAAGTAGAAGATATTTTATAATCCAGGTAATTAGGTATCGGCGTTGTTGCTTATTATTTTCTATATACTAAGATAAAGTACCTTTGATTTTTTAATGATACTGCGCATATCGCACATTTGGAGAAACATAGACGTAAATGTATTTTTTCACAACAATGAGTTACATAAATGATAAGGCACTTAGAAACGTATTTACGTTAGGAAAAACAAAGACTTAAAATAAAAGTAAAAAAATAACAGTTACGTCGATGCTTCCCCAAATGAGCGATATATTTCTTCATGAAACTCACCTATCACTCGCTCTCACGAGAATATTACCTACAGCACAAATAAATAAACAAATTAAAGCAATTAAAAATTCACTGCACCGTATTCCCGACACTCGGATATTTTAGAAGTATGCTGCGCGTTATTCATTAATTAAAGTGGACCTACCGCAAAGATGATATTTGACATAGGAAATTCTGCCTTATGGATTGGACAGGTACGTATGATAATATAATGAAATACTCAAGTTGGGTGTACGCATCTCACTTGGGTATTTCATAATAAACATAACATCACGCATTTCATAATTTGTCTTATCTATAACTACAATACTAATAAAACTGAACAGTCTGTTTGTTTGTTTGAACGCACTAATCTCTGGAACTGCCAGCAGTCGAATTTAAAATTATTTTTTCATTTGTTAGCCCAATTCTTAAGAATACCATAGGGCACTAACTTCACGCTAGGACCCTTAGGAGCCGAACAAAAACAAAAAATAGGCAGAAAGATCGGTGAGCGCAAATGTGTCAACAGCGCGGGCACGCGATTTGATGCGACGGAGTGGACGGACAAGATTTTTTTTTTTTCAAGAAGTTATCGTATAAAAATCAATCTTATAAAATACATGTTGTAATACCGTATTAACTAGCATCGCCACCTTATATCTGTATATTATTTTACATGTAGATAAAACGATTAGGAATTTTAAATCTGGTACCTTTTAACATTAAATTGCTATTGGTAAGTATGCGTACTATCCCAAAAAATAATTTATTTATTTGAACTTTCTTACCTTTCAGTATATCATAGTAACATTCGCTCTACCTTAATTGGTAGATACCTATTCTGTGAAAGATAGACCTAATCCATTTGGCACCCTTTATACTAATCAAAACTGCTTAAATATATATCCATCCATATCAAAATCACATACCTACTGTACAAAGGAGAAACTACCATAGCCGTCCTACCCTAAGAGCGGGCCCAATGACACGATAAAATCTGATTTCACCCGCGCGTCTCGCAACACCCGTATTAGTGCAAATAACAACCACGGGTGGCGTGACGACGCGCGCTATAAAACTCTGTACTCCACTTCAAGTGCAGTGCGTAGTATATGCAGGACATTCAGATAAAGCTTAATATTTCACAAACGGATCCCTGATCGAAAAATTATTTCCACAAACCCGCAATATTTTTGAAAGACCTATCCAACGAAACCCCACACTACGTAGTAGACGAGAAAAAAGCATCCCCACTTTACGTGTCGATACCATAATTTTTTTTTCAAGATTTTGTTTTACACTTTGTCGGAGAGATTTATATGTATATCCATGCCAAATTATAGCCTTCTAGTATTAAAATTCTCTGAGCTAAGCTTTGGATGGTCAGACGGACAGGGCGAAACTATAAGGGTTCCTTGTTGACCACGGAACCCTAAAAACAAAGACTTATTTTAAATTTCTTGGACAAAGCTCTCGGTTTCACAAAATCATAAATTCGCAAAATGTACTTTTATTATGACAGTACTCTTAATGTGTTATACTAAGATGTTGTTTGGATAAGAATGACTTTACTTGTGTACAATGCAATACTATTTTTGTTTGTATGTTGTGAAATAAAAGTTCTATATACTCCATTCCACCATAAAAAAAATAGGATAGGTATAAAAGCATTATAAATTGTGATATTATGTAGCACACTCATCTTTTACTTGTTCACAGCAATTTATTTAGAATTCCTTTTGGTTTTACTATACAATTCAATTATTTTGCTTCAAATCAAACACGATGGTAAGAAATATCTTATAATCATCACAATAATATTTTTTTAATTTATTTTGTCGTCGGGTCCTTAAATCAGTGTCGATTGTCGAATGGATGAAAAAGTCAATCTGCTGACAGACAACCTTGTTCGATGTTCACGCTCAATTCATGCAGTAAAAATCAAGCATCTGTGACGATATTAGAAGCATCATGCTTATGAAAGCTGTAACTAAAACATAATTTATGTCTCGGCCTTCGTCGTCAAACCGTCTTGTAGATGCTCGTAATCGCTGCAATAAGGTGTGTAGAGATTCCTAACGCTGCTGTATTCACACATCAGTTGAAAATGGAGATCCAGGTAAAGTCTGTAAATTTCATAAATCCATGGGAGTTAAAATTCCGCCAAACTCGATTCCTAAATACTTAAATATTGATCTACTGAATCAATACTTCTCATCTTCATCCTACTCTAATGGGACCATAAAAGCAGCTACAGTAAACTATCTTTCAAATTTTAATGTTCCAACTCCGGACCATCCTCCACTTATTTTTAGTCAATTTTCTGATTTTGATTTTAAGAAGAGCGTTGTTTCAATCACGTCTAATGCAGTTGGTAGTGACTGTGTCAGTCGGAAAATGATACTCCCTGTCCTCGACGAAATCCTATTCTATACTATAACCTAAACTACTCTATATCCTATGGTGTCTTTCCATCGATGTGGACAGAAGCCACTCCTTTACCCAAAAAATCTAATCCTGCTTGCTTTTCAGGATACCGACCTATCTCCATCTTGCCTTTCCTCAAGTCCTTGAATACCTTGTTCACAATCAGCTTAGTGCATTTCTTTGCAAGAATAGTCTGCTGAATCTTTTCCAATCCGGATATCGTCCTGATCACAGCACCGCTACTTTACGCTATTGAACGTTACTGATGACATACACTTAGGCATGGGGTGGAAATCTGACGATTCTTTGCTTATTGGATTTTGGCAATGCGTTCAATATCGCCAATTTCGATATCCTGCTTGGCATGCTTCATTCGCTTCGTAGTTACCTGTATGGGCACCGGCAACGTATATGCATAAAAGAGTCGTGTTCTTCTTGATGTTATACTTTTGCCTGCGTACCTCAGGGAGGGGTTTCAAATTGTTTTCGACCACAGACCTCGGTACTACCAATACAACCATCAACAAACTCGATCACTCGATTAATATCCTTTTCCGGGAACTGATACCTAAAACAAGCGAGTTTTTGGAACAGTCTTGTATTCTTTGTTTTAATACCTCAATCGACTAAAGTTGTCAAAAAGTAAAAGGCCCGTTTTGACATTTGTCATCGCGACGTAACTAGTGAAGTAACCATATAACTCGGTACTCGAAACTCACGATAAATCGATTCAAGTTTGTATGAGTATTTGATCTTGGGTATTATTATTGGGTAGTATTTCGTCTTTCTCAAATGTCAAAACGGGCCTTTTATTTTTTGACAACTTTAGTTGTAAAAAAGTAACAAACAAACAAAGAGACGGGTCGAGAGGAAGGGATATCGTAATACTTTCGCATTTCTAATTTTAGAGAGGAAGCGTGGACAACACTCACATAGATTAAAATAAATTTTACCTAAATTATATAATTTCGCACGAAATCAATACACGATTATACCGAGCGGTCAAATCTGCTGTTTATTTTGCGTATACTATACGCATAAGCACCTTGATATAAATACAAAAAAATACAAACCTTCGACTTCGACAATTAGCAATCATTTGAGTCTTCAAGTGTTTCAGGTCTCGCTTTTTCATTGTATTTTTTTGTTTCCCATTTATTATTCAACAAAAATGTCGATAGTAATTATGGTTGCTAGGCGCGGAGAAAATTGTCATAGACTACCCGTCTCAACAGAGCGAGGGCTACTGACTGGTAAAACAAACGGATGTCTCCAGTAGTGGTGGTTAATAAAGCGTATAGCGCCAAAATATAACAGACTATTTGTACATAGCGTATAGCGTGTGCTATAGCGGCTCTGACTTCGCGCTATATTATAGCGCCTCAACCTACTCAATGAATAAAAGTTTAAACGCGCACAGCGGGGCCAGAACGAGATAGTAAGATAGCGTTCGCACAGCGGGGCCAGAACGAGATAGCAAGATAGCGTTAGCGACTATAATGTATAGCGCGTTGCGAAATAATATCTACCGCGCATCATCAAGTCCGTTTAGCGTGATAGCACTGATAGCGTGTTGCTAAATTATAGCGTCTTCGCGTTCAGACTGCGCCCGAGTTTTGAAATAGCGCGCTATAATTATAGCGTATAAAATAACAGACTATATGAATATAGTTTATAGTTTATAACACGTTTACAGTTTATAGCGGATTTGAACATCGCTAGTCTCCAGCTCGTGTCATGCGAGACGGAAGACAGCGCATCTCGCGGATTAAAACTGTAGTAAGCGCCAAATGATTTTTATTCGATTAACTTTTAAAATAGAAATTATTTAAAAAATCGTCATCAGTCAGCTCTAGGTTATAATGAGTGTTATTAATTATCTAATTTGTGGCTCAGTAATATGCACCAAAATAGAATGCAAACCAAAATAGTTGAAAATTAGAGGGAACTCTGTGATAGTTTTTATTTTATCGTACTATGTTTTCGTCAGGGTCGACCCTTACATTTATAATGAAGTTTCCTGCCATATACTTTTTTCCAATTTGGACATGATTTACTACTGTTTAAATCTAATCTAAGACTGAAGATTTTTCTTTGGGCCCGCTCTTAAAGTGAAATAGACATAAATTGAAAACAGATAGGTATGTTTACGAGTTTTATTTTATACTTATAAATAGCTTGGTGTAGCTCACAACAGTTACGAGTAAGGTACTTAAGTGCACACCTGTTGAATTTACAAGATGATTTGAAATGATAAACGGTTATCAAAAACGAATTACGTGAGTGCCAATACACAATGGCCACGAAAAGTTAGTTGACATTTCAGCAGTACACACTACACACCACATTATGATAAAAAACAGGTACTCCAGGTAAGATTACTTGATTATTTTTTATGATAAGTCAAATGTAGTTGAATTAGTCAATAAAAACGTTAGAGCCCATTCTCCCACTACTCCCACGACCGACACCGAACGGCAGGTGGTCAGGGAGAAGAAGGCGGCCAGAAAAAAGGTGCAAAGGCGGCGATGCAAGGAGCGAGCCGTCGCGGCTAGGCTTCGCGCCCCAAAGACCGCGGCTGTAGTGATAACGTTAGAGCAGTTCCAACATTTGAATCACTAGCCAGAATTTTAAATTTGAATTTTTCGATTAACACTGCGACTTTTACATAATTAATAATATAATCTAAATTGACACACAATTATTCAGTACATTGTATTTCAGCATTTCTAGTAATTGCTAAGAGTTAATTGTCTTTTTTTAATTTTACTCCTGTTCCGATTTTAATTCAATATTTAGCACAATAACAAAAATAAATTGAAGTGTTAATCGACTTTTGTCCCTGACTACACATCGAGTCACATTTACAGTTATAGATGACCTTGCATTGTAGGATTTTCGTACAATGAGAAGTCAGCTTATACTGGAAAAGTATTGATCTGTCGTCGTGGGTACCTACACTTTTGGTTGCTTTGGTACCTATCGATTTTATCGAGTCAAATATTGCTATGTTAACCCTTACCATTCATGGTTGAATGCACAAAGATAGACTCGAATTTGACTGCATCAGCGCCTAACAATGGAGCAGAATACCTACAATGTACCGAAGTTATTGCTCGCTAAGGGCAAGCTAACCGCATTTTCACCTCACAGTGGAAGGATGCATATTTGACGTTCTTAGCCAGATACAATAGTAAAAGATACCGTTTGCTGGCTCGAACAACGATCGAACCAGAACATTGTATCTTAAAAAATAGTATGTACTTATTTAATTAAATGATATCGTCCATTTTGTTCGGCGACTTGGGATAAAAAATAAAAAGTCGGCGGCCAGGAATTAATTTCATTTCATTAGAATGGTCGCAGTAGTAAAAACATTTATTTGTATGGTGACAACGCTGTAATGAATTTGAGAACAAAGATGTACAATGAACTTGTCTTTCGATCCGCCTCCAAATATATTATATAATAATTGTTTCCGAATTCAAATTGTTCTTGACTTCGACGCCTTAGTAAAAATAATGAGTTATGTGTGCACTTTAAAAATATGTAATATCATTGATGGCTGCCATAAAAAAATATCCCAGAATGGGTGATGTCCTTTCATGACAGATTCGAATTACCAGTCAGGAATTCAACGTCATTTTGACATCCATATCCGAAGCGAAGTAGGTAAACCGAGACCTCTGGAATATACTTTACCAACGTTATTGACAAAAGAGAAAATGGTTTTGAATAAACAATTCGGTAAATGAACCTCCGGGAGTTTCACCAAGTTCTCTACATTTTTTTTTCATTTACTTATAATTGATACTAATTTTCCGACCAACCACATACTGCTAAGAAAATTTTATTCTCTCAAATATGTTTGGCCCTTGACTATTATGGCAGGAAACCAATGACGGTCTAATAATGATAATGATGATGTATAACTACATCCCTTTTGGTGATTAAGCCATAATCGTTTTTGGTGATTAAGCCGCATAACACACGACGCCCATCTCCGTGTACCTATGTGTCTAAAATGCAGTGATCCACTGTCTAATAATTCATTGGACCATTAACACAGGAAATCCTAATAAACTGGTATCTAAAGTTTTTATAAAAAGTTGAAAATTAGTATTCAAATAGAGTGAATGTTGCCAGTGGCCGGCTCAGGCATTCCCGCCGCCGATGTAGGGTCGAGGCGGTGTTTGCTCGTAAATAATAACTTCATGCATAAACAATGGGCGCCATCTCCTAGCCTGGCTCCTTCGTTCGCGACGACGACACCCATTCATGATTTTCAGTAAATATAACCGAGGAAAAGTGATATTGAACTCTATTTTCACACTTGTTGTTTCGTTTCAAATGCAAGACTGATTTATTTATGGAGTTTCATGTTTTGTACGTGGGAAATATTTGCTAAACAGTTCTAGTATTATTTTGTTATATCATTATTTATCATTTAAAAACACAGTCGCCTTGTTGATCTGAACAGGATTCGAGCAATGTTATTCGAGTAATGATGTTGCACAATAGTTTATCAATAATTCCAAGGTTGGATGCTTATCTGACTGTACTACAAGGTTCCATTGCGAGCATATCATTCCAATTATTTCATCGTGATTTGAAACTTCTCAATTTCGGGCGAGCTTTCTTATGTTTGGTTCAATGTTTAAGAGTCAACAGCTCATTAAGTTTGAATGCGCGAATTGCGACGTGGACGAACCTTAACTTGAGAAAACATTTAGGTAAGGTAAAGTAAACAGCGATATTTCTCCAATTGTTTTCAATGTAACACCGTATAAACGCGTACAATTTCATGTATTGACGTACGGTATAAAAATGTCTCGGATTGTCTCCTACATGTATGTGAAGTACGAATAACAAATGGCGGATACGGCCTGATTGAGATCTAATTTATTGGCTCGCATTCTGAGAACAGCCGCATTCTAAATCACAATAATGGCATACGGGCCTCGTTCTAGCTCAAGCCTACAGATTACGTGTATTGTAAACGGTTTCTCCCACACATTACAGTGTTCGGTGTCGTTAAATTTAATTAAGGATTTTGGTACACGGTATCGTTATGTAAATGGCCGGAGTTCTCTTACAAAATTAATAAGTAGGTACGGTAACAGGTGAAAAAACCAGTTCCAAGTAATTAAATTAATGGTTTTCCCTTAACCCTACCAGACAAGCGATAATGCGTTTATAAACGTCTTATCACACTGCGTACTGTTTAGATATCTATAGTTTGGTGCCGGGAGACAGTTTAAGGTTATGAGGTTCGAACCCCGACAGGCGATTTACTTTCTGAAAATTATTTCATCACCACTGCTCTTAAAACGGTGAAGGAAAACCTCGTAAGGAAACCGGCATGTCGTAGGACCAAAACTTCGAAGACATGTGACATCTACCAACCCACACTAGACCGGTGTGGTGGATTACGGGCCACTCCCTCTCATTGAGAGGAGGCCTGTGTTCCTGAAGTGGGGAAATTACCATGGAATGAGGAATGGAACTATTAACTACTTTTTTAATTATATAAATTATTTATTTGAAGTTGGACCTACCTGTCCTCCTTGCAAACGAAAAGTTCCAGGCTCGAATTTCCTGATTGATCGTTTAAGACAAAGCTCTCTTTGAAGCAGAAGCTCCTAGTTCCAAGTCGAAGTACTCTGGCAACTAAAGTTAATAATAATTAATAAAATATCAATACACAACAATCAATAGGTAATACGGGCTGGTATCCGCCACTCCACGTTAATGCACGTATTTTGCGTATACGTAAACACAACTTTTTTCTACCTGGATCATTAAACAATTTTGTCCAGGATAATGTGCTGTTAGACCAAACCCTGCCTCTGGAGTTCTAACCACCCAGATAGGTTTAGCTAGGGCGAGTTTCTCACGTCGATATTTTATGGAAATTAAAAATACATATGTAATTAATATGTTACAGGAAATGCGGTCGGAGAGACTTTTGAAAAAGCCTAACTAAAAAGTCATAATTCGAGGCTTGGCTCTCGCTTACCCTCCTCCAATATTGGACCAATTTAAAAGACATTTCATAAACTGAATAAAAAAAAAAGGATACATACTGATGTATCCTTTTTATTCAGTTTATGAAATATCTTTTAAATAATGAAAAAAAACCATAGGAACACAGTTTCCCCTATGGTTTTTTTTTTTCATTAGTAGTTGTCAAATTTGTACACTAGGCCTCAGTTGACAGCAGCGGTTTAAATCGGAAATTATGAGCATTTTTTGAGGGTTCCTGTGCTTATAAAAATAATGTATCATCAAAAAGGAAACATTCAAAATCAAAACATTTTATTTCACATAAACTTACATGGGCACTTATGAAACGTCGGAAGCTAGGTGCACGGTTCCAATTGGTTGATTCCTATGGAGAAGAGCCGGAGAGAAACTCCACGTGGAGAAGAATGGGGTAGTATCCTCCTGGTGGTACGAGGACTAAAACACGGTGAACTCGATTATAGTGGACTGTATTACATTAAGTTAACAAGAATAAAACGGTAAAGAATACGACTCGAACGCGAACGTTAAGAAAGGTAAGTGCAAGCGCTCGGTAGCATGGACGATGACGCAGTGCTGTGCCGGCCGGTGCGCGCCCGCACGTCGAGCCCCTCTCCGCGACCGCTGCTCCCCGCGGTCGCCCGGCGCGGCGTGATATTCTCGACATGCTCCCGGCGTTGAAGAGTTGTCTTCAATGGTTATACTGGAAGAGGGCAGATGGTGTTGTAAGCGCGTCGGACTATTTCCCTTTTTGTTTTTACGTCTGCGACTCGGCTTATGCCGTCCCTCCCAGGTATGACCATTGAAGACAACTCTTCAACGCCGGGAGCATGTCGAGAATATCACGCCGCGCCGGGCGACCGCGGGGAGCAGCGGTCGCGGAGAGGGGCTCGACGTGCGGGCGCGCACCGGCCGGCACAGCACTGCGTCATCGTCCATGCTACCGAGCGCTTGCACTTACCTTTCTTAACGTTCGCGTTCGAGTCGTATTCTTTACCGTTTTATTCTTGTTAACTTAATGTAATACAGTCCACTATAATCGAGTTCACCGTGTTTTAGTCCTCGTACCACCAGGAGGATACTACCCCATTCTTCTCCATGATCCGGCTCGAAGGACCAGGCGTGATATTCTCGACACCACGGTTACTCTTTTTAAAAATAATTGGCTTTTACAATGTTTTCAAATTACAGTAGGTATGGGAGGACAGAGCGTAACCCTGTCAACAAGTACCAGGTACTTGATAAAATAAAAAATGGTCTACAGATCTAAAGTCTACAAAGCATACGAAGTCCTTATTACCATACAAGTAGTTAATATTTCTGTATAAACTGTCGCAGCGTATGTATGTGGTCTATGGTGCTAAAGCCTTTACGGAATCCGGTTTGTTCGGGAGGCTGGAAGTCGTCAAACCTGCGCGGGAGACGGTTCGTGATAACTCTCGAAAACAGCTTGTAGACATGGCTCAGCAGTGAGACCAACCTGTCTCTCTGCTTAGCGTTTGTGGACTATAAGAAAGCCTTTGATTCGATCGAGACATGGGTTGAGCTGCAGTCTCTTCAACGGAGCCAGATCGACTATCAGTACATCGAGGTGCTGAAGTGTCTGTGCGAAAACGCCACTATATCAGTCCGACTCCAGGATCAGACCTCCAATCCTATCCTTCTGCAGCGAGGTGTGAGACAGGGAGAGGTGGTCTCTCCAAAACTGTTCACCGCTGCACTGGAGGACGTCTTCAACGTTCTGGACTGGATAGGGGCTGGCATTAACATCAGTGGCAGGGGCGGTACCTTCATAGAAGCCGAAAAGCCCGGCTTTCCCTAATAAAATCATAATTCACAACAACAAACTTACTTAAACCTATCAATAAATAAATATATTAAAAAATACCAATCAATGAACTCGAACACAAACATTAATAACTGAAAATCAGCCAATCCCTCAGTTGGGCGTTTTTTTATACGTTGAAAATCTGTGGGCTTGCCCTAATTTTGACCCCTAGGCACGCCACTGATCAGTGGCAAGTACATAACTCACCTTCGGTTTTCCGACGATATCGTAGTCAAGGCTGAGACTATGGAGGACCTCAGTATAATGCTCGATGACCTCAGTAGAGCCTCCGAAAGAGTGGGTCTTAAAATGAACATGGACAAAATGAAGGTCATGTCAAAAGCCCATGTAACACCCACTGTCATAAAGATCGGAGATGCTACACTCGAAGTCGTGGACGACTATGTTTACCTAGGATAAACTGTCGAGTTAGATAAGTCTAACTTCGAGGAAGAGGTCAATCGTCGAATCCGACTCGGCTGGGCAGCGTTCGGGAAGCTACGCAATATCTTCTCGTCCCACATACCGCAGTGTCTCAAGACGAAAGCCTTTGACCAGTGCGTGTTGCCAGTGATGACTAATAAGTCATCACTAGCAACACGCACTAGTCCCAGTGCCATAGCACTGAAACGTGGTCGCTCACAATGGGACTTATAAGAAGGCTAAAAGTCACCCAAAGGGCAATGGAGAGGGCTATGCTTGGAATTTCCCTGCGTGATCTAATCAGGAATGAGGAGATCCTAAGGGGAACCAAGGTAACCAATAAGCCCGAAGAATTGCCAAACTTAAGTGGCAGTGAGCTGGGCACATTGCTCGCAGAACATATGGCCGATGGGGCTGAAAGGTTCTGGAGTGGCGACCGCGTACCGGAAGATGTAGCGTTGGAAGGTCTCCCACAAGGTGGTCCGACGACCTGGTGAAGGCCGCAGGAACACGTTGGATGCGAGAAGCACAGAACCGGTCGAAGTGGAGTTGCTTGGGGGAGGCCGATGTCCAGCAGTGGACGTCTTTCGGCTGAAATGATGACGATGATTTAATATTAATTATTCTGTGAAAAATTATTGCTTCATGGTCATTAACCAGAAAGAAAACAATCGAGAGCATTGCTATGGAGAAAAAACCCCCCCTGATTTCCTCTTAATGAATAAAGTAACTTAAACATGTTTTTTTTTTTAAAACAAAGTGCCGGCTTAAGCTTAGTGCCTGTTTACGTAAGCTATCAATTAAAAATAATTTCAATTTTGGGGCTCACGTTCGCATGTTTTTATTTAATGGATTACGCAGGATTACAAACCTTGTAATTGATTCGAAGTTCCATAGTTAATCAATAGACCTAAGTAAATATTTGTAGAAAGTTCGCAAAACTACGTAGCAAGGTTTCCATTCAGTTTACATGATAGTGCTACTGTTAGTTCTTTCTTAAAACAACTTTCATTTTGTCAGAGCGTAGCTTAACTGAGTCAACTTTAATACAACTGTTCACCTAGCCAAATTGGACGGGGCGTACATATTTTAAGTTTGAATTTGCTTAGATGAACGGCTTTGCTTTTTTTTAAATGAACAAGTAAGAGTTGAAACCTTGTATTGAAAAGTCAGTGAGATGATTTTTTCATAATTATCTGTAAGTACCTAAGACCAATTTTAAGATCTATGGAGAAAATATTGACAATTCTATGTATGTTTTAAAAGAATATGCTGTCAATGGAATTCTACCCAACTTTTTAGGTATTTCAAACCAATTTAAAAAAGGGGAGTCTGAAATGGCTGAAGAGAAAATAAAGAAATCAAGTACTTGACTAAAGCACATGCGGATTCATCAGAAGGAATTACCTACTGATGAATCCTACATATTGAAACCAGTGGTGGCTTAGTGGTATCGGCCCCAACTTACGAGTTGTATGTAGGTCATGAGTTCGAACTCAGCCAGGCACTTTATTTTGTGTATTTAATTCCATCACCACTGCTCTCGAAACAGTGAAGTAAAACACCATAGGGAAGTGAAACACCATATGGAAACGGTATAATTCCTAGAACCAAAAATTCGAAGATTTGCGACTTTCACGAACCCGTACTGGGCCGCGTGGTGGCCCACTCCCACTCACAGAGAGGAGGCCTGTGTCCCAGCAGTGGGACATTTTAGGCTGATTATGTACAGTTACAACGATCAATTGTATGCATGAGCTTCGACTAACATCTAAAGAGATACGTAAGGTACTGCTATCGGGGCTCAATACAGTCGCAACACCTTATTTTTACCCGACTACAGAAATGCCAAAGGAAGGTTTTGATTTTAACAGGCTATATATGTATGTATGTGCATCTGTTTACTCATAACTCCCAAAATATTCGTCGTATAGAGTTGATATTTTTTTCGTGGTTGGGATTTAGTTTTGCTTTCTTTTTGATATGCATGCGTTGTGGGATCCATTCGCGAGGTTTTCTATTCCAATTTTAAAAAAACAAGTAACACTAGAGCGTCCGTTAGATATTGGATTAGGTAGGCACTAGGTAGATTTCCTTTGATCTCTGTCTACGTACATAAAACATATTTGACCGATAGGCTATGCAGGCTCATACGCAAAAACTCTAAATCGCAAATTGACAATTTTTTTATGACTACATTTCTGTTGGACTAAAATGCATTCGGACTAAGGGCTGATTTTACCAAAGTCAGATATCTTTTATCCGTGGAATAAAATTGACCGTCGGACAGTTCTAATATGGAAAAACTATCAAAAATTAAAAAAATATTTTCAGTATAAGACTTATTCTATAAAAATTTGGTGAAATGCTCCCTAAAGCGCATTAGGGCTAATTCGTATTAAGTCTAAATCACATATTGCCTAATCTTAAGAAAAAGTTTCTCGTTGGTTTTTCCATTTAGGTAGGCAGTTCATTTTTAGAGCAAATATTACCAACTATTAAACAAAACTATTATATGGTATAAACCATATAGGTACTAATAGTTTTGTTTTTTTTTTTATTATTTTGTACATATTTTTTAATAATTTTGCTTTTGGTCATTTTAGGCTCTATATTTTATTTAACTCAATTTTACAACGTATCACGAAATGTAGCACATAAAAATATTGAATTAAAATTCCGATTTTTTTGGAAATATATATTTTTTTTTCAGTTTTTGTGCTAACCATTAAATTAATTTGTAATTCTTGAAGCACATTTTTGGGTTTTATTAAAATATTTGTTTATTTGACACTATAAACTATTATGTAATTTGAATTTAACCTGTAAGATTAGACAAAACAACACTATAAAATAGGTAGGTATTAATTATTTAGAGAACCATTTTATTTTACATCTCTTTTAGAATACTAAGTTGTAAAAGCATACCATTACTTTATCTAAAGTACTCGTATACCTGAGATAAGTAGGTTAAGTTTAAACTTCGTTTTTATAAGTATTGCCTTCTCTAGAATTTCTTAACTTGGAATTGTAGATATCTTACAAACCAATATTATGCCTTTATTATAGCGTCGAGATATCACACTAATTATAAAGGCGAAAGTTTGTGAGTGTGTGTGTATTTATATGTTTTTTACTTCTTCACGATCAAACGGCTGAACCAATTTTGGTAAAATTTTGTATGGAGGTATCTGACACCCTGGATTAACATATAGACTACTTTTTATCGCGATATTCCCACAGGATCGACATTTACGAAACCGACGACTGAAACCGCGGGGCGCAGCTAGTCTTGGAGATAAAAGGAAGTTTATCTGAAAAGTAGTGAAGACAATTTCTTCTTCTTCTTTATTTATTTCTTAATTTATTCTGTAAACCTTTGCCCACATCTTTGTGGATAGCTTTGAGATATTTTGAGGGTCGATATGGTTTTAACCAAGACAATGACCAAGAATTTAGTTATTGTCTCGATGACATAATCTACAATACCTTTTTATGACATGACAGTGCTACTTGGGTGTGCACGTGCCGTGCCTACTCAATAAATCAACTGCCCATCTGGCGGCGTGTGCTGACGCGTTATCATGGTGAAGAAGGTTAAAAAATTTCGACAAAAAAGGCAAAGTACTATGAAATTATCATGATCTTAAAACCTTATGTAACTAATAAAATGCTTCTCTGTAAATGATGTTACAGAGGTTGTTTGCCCCTTGAAAGAGCTCCGACATAAAGTCATCCGTGTGAAAAGCAACCCATTTACTCTGGTTATAATCGGCACCGGCCGTCCTCGAAAACTATGAAGAAGACACCCATAAAGAAAACTTTGGACATGATTTTCATTTAGACCTTCTTTTTCTGCCGAAAACCAGAAAAAGAAATCTAATCCGTGCACCCCGCTTTAGAATTAATACAGTATTTAGGTGTCCACCGTAAAAAAATCTGATTACAAAAAAATATAAACGACCTCCACATAAACAAACACAAACTACAAAGTGCAAAATAACCTTAGTTCGGGAAGTCGCTGGCAAGAAATTACAGACTTCTGAAACCAAAGGTCTTTTGCACTTTGAAGTGTTTTGTTTTTGAAGTCGGTTACAATATTTAAAAAAGTTTTTATCCCTTTATTGTAGTAGGTACCTAGCTCACACAATTCGTGTAAGTACTACTTCATATTGTATTACAAATTTCAACTTTCAAAAATTTGGTCCTAGCTCTATAGTTATGAATCTTTTTTTTCAGTGATACCTCATTTATCACAACTTTTTCTTTTATATTGGTCGTTTTTAGGGTTCCGTACCTAAAAAGGAAAAATGGAACCCTTATAGGATCACTTTGTTGTCCGTCCGTTCGTCTGTCTGTCG
Source organism: Luperina nickerlii (assembly GCA_963855955.1). Taxonomy (NCBI): domain Eukaryota; kingdom Metazoa; phylum Arthropoda; class Insecta; order Lepidoptera; family Noctuidae; genus Luperina; species Luperina nickerlii. Next base: position 11,455,805 of record OY979662.1, read on the forward strand.
CCCTTTATCTCGAGAACGCGAGGAGATATCGAGTTACAATTAAAACCATATACTTATGTCTGCAGTCCCTTGAAGCTGTGAAAAAAATCAAACTTTTAAGTTAACGTAAAAAACAGATACGGCCGCTTATGCCGAAAAAAACGTATATTTCGACACTCAAGGGAATCAAAATGAGGGTACTTCCCGTTGGCATAGAATCGTGAAATTTGGCAAGAAACAAGATCATGTAGCACAAGTAAAGGAAAAACACCGAACACCGTTTTGTATTTACATTAAAAAAAACCATGATAAACTATTTACATACCTACGGAACCTTCGGTGCGTGAGTCCGACTCGCTTTTAAGCGGTTTTTTTTCAATTATTTTTGGTATGGAATCGCACGTTCTTCACAGCTCTTGTTTGCATTTATCTAAGATAGAAATGTCTTAAGTTTAGCCTGGATATTAAGAATTTTATTTACTAGAAAATTTAGCCTGGATATTACTTTAGCCGTGGATAGAAAGAGTTGGAAGTCATGGGGAGAGGCTTTTGACCAACAGTTGTAAGATGCAGGCTAACAGTAACCAACAGTAATAGCATTTTTTTCGTAATTCAAATTCAAAATAAGTTTACAGAATTCATTTTCAAGATCCACTTTACATTTTCCTTTTGACACATCGCCTTACTGTTTGTTTACTTTATATGCGAAACTGGCACTCAGGAATTGTTAGCTCCCTATGTATTGTTCACAAACACATTATTTCGTTTGAGTCTATTACAGAACACAAGATTTCAACAAACAACTGAAACGTGATTTTGTGTTTTAGGTAAAAGTACAGAGAATTACGTTTATTAATTTATGCTAGCTAAATACTAACAGCCGCACAGGTCGATCGATCAGGTTAAGCTACGCTTGCCGCGGTTGGTCTGTGGATGGGTGACCATCTTTACATACCGAACCCCTCCGTCCCTCGGAAAGCACATTAAGCCGTTTGTCCCGGTTGTCATTCGTGGATCTTTGACAGTCGTTACGGGTAGTCAGAAGCCCGAAAGTCTGATAACCAGTCTTACCAAGGGGTATCCTATTACCCAGTAACTGGTGCTGATGATGATGATGATGACTGCCTTTCTGACCTCCACAACCCAGTTACTGGGTAATAAATACTAAAGTACTTAAATAAATAGATGATTAATGACATAGGCAAGTTACTAATTAAGCAAAAATCTACTTAAAAAGAAAGTGTTTAGACTTTTTGCGTTTTGGGTATAAAGAGAACAAAAGGACGCTCAATGACGCCTTATTTCTATCCGATTTGGACTAGAAGAAATCACGGCCATTCATTCCAGAATATGCCTCTGACATCAAGATTTTTTGGAAGATTATTGAAATTGTTTGGGTCAGCGTATTACGTACTTAACTATCAAATCACAAATTACATAGTAGAAAACAAGAGAAGGTTAATATTGCAAACTACATAAACTAAGATTTTTGTCGTTTTAAGCCATAATCTCGGTGTTGATCCATTGAATGAAACTGTTTTTTGTTTTTATTTTATTTTAACAACAAACAAAAACTGACTAAAACGTTTTACGCGTTGTTATTGCATCTTTACCACTGTAATTTATCCATATTCACACAGCATTCCTGTTAATTATACTTCATAAAATCACAATAGAAAGAAACAAGAATGATTCATAAACTACCCATTGCTACCGTTTTTAAATTTTGTTAGATTATTGCCTACTTAAATTGTGAATGTCTAATGTTAGTGTATTACGCATGGCAAACCGAGAACCGTGCTGTAATATCACCTAGAAAGGCGTACCATTTTATGCGATATCTTATTCGAAGTAAATGCTGCTTAAAATATTATTTGTGAAAACTGGAAAAAGATCGACGGGGCGAGCGTTTGCGGTTTGTGCAAATAAAACATCTGTATCTACAGTACTTTCACGTTATACTTTTAACATGTTATGTTTAGTGTTTTGTGTGCGGCTCACGTTATTCCCAAAGGAACCGTAAAAATAAAATATCAGGTCCACAAGACACTTCAAGTTATTCTTTACTGATAACTTAATGGTGAAGATGTTTTATGCGTAGCTTAATATTGAATTCACATTATGCACTGCGGAAATTAACAATTATTAAGTATTGAAACGTTATTGAATCGGTCCGTGGATAAATAATAACAGATCGATCGATCAGGTTAAGCTACGCTTGCCGCGGTTGGTCTGTGGATGGGTGACCATCTTTACATAACGAGACCCCTCCGTGCTTTTGAAAGCACGTTAAGCCGTTGGTCCCAGTTGTCATTCCTGGATCTTTGACAGTCGTTACGGGTAGTCAGAAGCCCGAAAGTCGGACAACCAGTCTTACCAAGGGGTATCGTATTACCCAGTAACTGGGTTGTGGAGGTCAGATAGGCAGTCGCTCCATGTAAAATACTGATACTCAGCTGCATCCGGTTAGACTGGAAGCCGACCACAATATAGTTGGGAAAAGGCTAGGGAGATGATGATGAAGTTTTGAAACGTTACGTCTAAAACCAAAATCACTGGTCGTGCTCCATAAGGACGCACAAATAAATTGATTAACTATTTTTGCATTATATAAATTCAATCTCCTAGTACCTATTGTATAATTGCATAGCACATGTGTCAGTACTATGTACATACTATAAAGCTTCCATTTACTGGGTACGCCTTTCATTGACTTGAATGTGCCCTGGCGGCTGAGAGTATGTCATGCTCAATCAAATGTCGCTGATGGTGGCGCGTGTGTTGGATCATTTAGCTCCGTTCATAATGGTTGAGCTGAATGTTGCTAATACATGCGTCATGATTGTGAACGGGCGCCTAAGGAATGGTCATCTCTTTGCTACCATGGCTTATTTTAATTTAATTTATTATTTGAATTGTTTTTTTTTTCGTCTTTTCCTTACGGACGCTTTTAACGTTCTGCACCTTTCTCACATGCATAATTTTTTACATGAATGATGTAAACAAGACTTTGTAACCATATTATTTTGATTTAAAAGAGTGTCCATGGAGTTTCTTGCCCGTTCTTCTCCATAGGTACCTACGCTTTGGAATGGGCAACTAGCTTCATCTTTCTGACTGACCGATCCCTTGAAAATTCAAAAGTGTAATTGGTTTAATTGAAATAAATGCTTTGAGTTTGAGTTTAAAATATGACTTACGAGTAGGTACTCCTTGATTCGTTTCGAAAATATGATGCTCAGGTGAGCATCATATTTTCGAAACGAATCAAGGCATAACTTACACTTTAACCATAATTTACCTACATACAAAAAACCTATCAGGTAAATAGACAGGAAAAGTCTATAAAAAGGAATCTAGGAATAGTCTGTTCCAAAATTATCTGATGAAACATACATTTTAATTAAAATAAAACTCCCTGCTTTTCCAATACCAATATTCGCGTATTACTAACTAAAAAATATTATGACAGAAAAATATTATAGTGTATGTCGGGAGGCAACAGTATAATGGTGTGTGACGGTTACACGTCTCGCGGTATAATAACGCGGTATTTTATCGTTAAGACCTACCGCTTGTCAATAGACACGGCGTATGTGACTTATTTGCTCGTATTATGTGACTCGGTTACAAAATATTCTCGTGTCGACTCGAAGCATCTACGTTATTAAGTTTTAAATTGTGGAAAATTGGTGTAAAAATCTTGCAGGCGCCGATAGCACTGGGTCGCTCCCATAATCATCTCGTTATTACGGATTGAGAACTTAATCTAAGCTATTGAGTTAGTATAATGTCAAGTTTCGATCGCTTATTTTAACGACTTTATTATACTCTAAAAGCTATTCAGCGTGAAGTGAATGTTAAAACTACGCACACATCAATCATTATGTTTCTTTTGGGTTTAAATATTCGGTGTGAAAACTGAACCATGACACTTAGTTTTCACAACGAAAATAAGCTCAGCGTTGTAGTGTTATTAGAATTTGATTTGAAAATGTGTCAAGGAAAGAATCTAATAAAAACTCATAGATTCCTTCCATGACTTAACAAAATAATCTGCTATTGCTAATATTGTGTGATACTCGAATGAGATTTTTTATCTTGAATAGCAACACTATTACTTGACCATAGGCGTACCCTAAGTATTAATAAAATAAAATGATAATTGTATTGAAATGGTCACAGTGAATTAATTGGACGGAGCGCGCGAATTGTTCCAAGTGTTGCGGCGACAGTTACTCTGCCGCTTGAAACGATAAATGCATGAACATTAAGTTTTTCTCGTGCAAAATTTTATATTACAATGATAACCTTATGTAGACAGGCTAACATGGCTTTCTTATTCTCTCTCTTAACTCATTTGTTTGCTGCTCATTTTATTAGTGTATTTAAAAAATACGCTTTTAATAGCTGCGCCTTTTCAGTTATCATTTGTCATATTAATATAAGTGACACATACAAAGTAATCGCTTGTCAGAATGTTCAGACGCCAGCACATCAAGCTACTGCAATTTGTCAAATTTCTTTAATAGATTTTCAACTTTATCGCTAAACCATAAGGTTCAAAGTTGATTGGGATAATTTTTACAGTTTCGGGTAGCTTGATGTGCTGGCGTCTGTACCAAACGTAATCAATTCGTAATCAGATACTGTACCCTAATAGCGTAACACACTTTTAATTACAATCTGAATCATTTTGAAGGATATTGCTAATCCATTGCGTCAAAAGTTCGAAAAAATTGTCTGCTCGTCAACGTAAACGACGCAATGAATGTCGTTGATCTATCAAAATGAAAGCTATTGCTACTGTTAGGCCTGAGTTCACCAAAATTCAAACCATCGGTTAGGTATTTAAACGGGTTATGTCAAATTTCCTAAGGAAATTTTAAATATAGAACTTATTAAAAATTTAATCAGTTGATTTAAATGTTGGTGAACACAAGGCTTAGTCTGTTACGCAATTAACCCGCTGATTAGGAACGTCGCAGGTTGTAAACGGTATTTTGTTACACACATCTGCCCTGTGGGACATATCCTACGTAAAAGCAAAGAGGGTTTCAGACTCTTTGAGTGGATAGGATTATCGGGGCAGCATGAGATCTTAATAGCCACAGCTATGTAATAGGGGTCGATCCTCACTAATACATAAGAGAAACATTTTCCGGGCCTGTTTGTCGGAAAATCACTCCCAAATGCTTCCACTGTATTGTGCTCAACTGTGTCGAGATCGCAGCATTTTGATGGAATTGACTTCTGATTAAGATTCCTCGTGATTTCTCTTACAAGAATTGTCTTAGACGCTTCTCTTTGTTTAACTAAGGAAAGGTACGGGTGCCAGTATGAATCTACGTAGACATAATTAAAGTAACACTAATGAGCCAATTCATAAATCTGAAGATTAATATTTTCTTTACGTACGCACTTTTTGGAAGTTCCTTAACGCGGCTTGCTGTAGGAGTTGACTGGTAGAAATCGTCACATAAGGAAAAAACGTTATTTTTTTATTGCAATTCAGGATCAATACATTATGGATATACAATACAAGTAACGTAGCACGCAGCGCAGTGACTGGTCCGCGCGGCGACACATTTGTACACGACACGAGCACATCACAATGTTACATCTATGCCTCCTCAATGCGACTTTCTTTCTCTCTTTCTATTATATACGAGTGTATGTGCGTGCGAGTATAGTGTAAAGAACTTCGTTCCTGACGGGGGTCCCCCGACCGCACACGTTTTTTTTCAATACTTGCCTACGTTAAGGCTCGTACACACAGGCGCGACGCGACACGCGACACAAAGGCACCGCAAGCCGCGCAACGAGCGGTGCCTTTGTGTCGCGTGTCGCGTCGCGCCTGTGTGTACGAGTCTTTACTCGTGTCGGCACGACTATTATAAGAAGACTAGCTGCGCCCCGCGGTTTCACCCGCATAAGCGTCGATCCCGTAGGAATATCGGGATAAAAAGTGTGTTAATCCCTATGTGTTAATCCAGCACGCGTAGCATGAGCACCGGTTTGTCGACGGAAGAGTAGACAAAGATGACGTACCGTGTAGACAGTACGGCGGTAGCAAAGTAGAAAGAGTCAACTGCACTTTTTACGAAATTCACTCTTTTACATAATTCGACTCAGAATTCTTTGTTCTGTCATAGGATTTTGTTTTTTCATTTTGATTCTTAATTTTTACTGATATTAAGTCACATTATAAGGAAGGGTCCGTGGCTAAATAATAACAGCCGCACAGGTTGATCGATCAGGTTAAGCTACACTTGCCGCGGTTGGTCCGTGGATGGGTGACCATCTTTATATACCGCGACCCCTCCGTGCCTCGGAAAGTACGTTAAGCCATTGGTCTCGGCTGTCATTCGTGGATCTTTGACAGTCGTTACGGGATTTTGTAGATAACCGTATATACTTTGTGGCCGTCGAATAGAAAGTTTTCTACCGTCTTTAGCGATTACAAAATGTCTTCATTACCCTAGACAACTGTCAGTTGTCAGTGTGATTTTGACAGTTAGGGATAGAAAACTTTCTTCTGAAATAGTCTACATCAAAAAGGACCTAGACAAAGATCGTTAGAAACGAAAGACAAAATGACAGATTGTAGAAGGATTTCTAAGGCGCGATGTCAAAAATAGAGAAACGAAATGTCACTTTGTATAGAAAGAGATGTGTCTATTCTTCGTAGAAATAGAAAGCGTCATGCTAAGCCTGCTGGGTGTCAGCTACCTCCGTACCAAATTTTATCAGAATTGGTCCAGCCGTTTGTGCGTGAAAAGTAACAAACATACAAACACACTTACAAACTTTCACCTTTATTTGTTAGTGTGATAGCTCATGCCTTGTTTAATTAAAATATATCGCCACACGAAGCTATTTTAAATAAGAAATATGAAGTAATTTCTACACATTGAGGATACGCCATTCAGGTAACCGTAGAAAAATAATAGAACTTAATAATTTAACATTTGATGCTTTTGACTGTCTTGTAAACAGAGTATGATACTCAGTGTGAGGTGCAATAAAAATGCAGTACATACTTATATTACGTAGACATTTCCATCTATACTAATATTATAAAGCTGAAGAGTTTGTTTGTTTGGTTGAACGCGCTAATCTCAGTAACTACTGGTTTAAATTGAAAAATCATTTTTGTGTTGGATAGTCCATTTATTGAGGAATGCTATACAACATCACGCTTCGACTAATAGGAGCGGCTCCTATTAGTAAAATTATTCCTTTTGAGCGCTTCCGTTGCGTCCGCTGCGTAAACGCTTAAAGTTACCCAAAAATCATGTATACCTAACGGAATTGTTTCCCTTTAAAAGTTCAAAAAAAAAGTCCGCGACAGCATATGTCGATCTTTTAAGGTTGACTCAATATAACCTTTTTTATGATAATCAAAGACTGATGGGCAGTTTTGTATGGAGCCTAGCCTGATGACCAAAACAGTTCTAATGCATGTCAACTTATTACTTATAACCGGTAGCGGCTATAACTTAGTATGTACAAGTGTTGGTATGTAAAAATGGTCACCCATCCAGGGACAAACCGCGGCAAGCACAGCTTAACCTGATCGATCAAACCGTTCGGCTGCTATTACTTAACCATAAGCCCCCTCAATCTTATGAGTCTATAACTAATATTATTGAGAACTGCAATGAACATTAGCGTCATAAACTAATACGTTTACATGGTACTTGCAGGTCTGATATCTCTTTAGCCCGGTATTTCACAGCCTTCTGCTCATAATGAAAGTTGATGCTTATGATATAAGCTTTGATTTGATGTATAGGTATGTGGTTTTTATTGGACATACCGGCCAAAAGACCCATCATTCTGTTCTAAAATAATGCATTATTTGCGAAGGTGTTTTATAAACATGATATTAAGCCTCCTTATCCAAACAAATACGTTATTCATCACAGGTATTTAATTTTGAACAAAATTGCCCTTGGCATCATTTGATTTCAATGAATATCTTAGGAGATATCATAGTTTTAAAATAACTCCGCAAGGCGGCCGGTCATGAGGGGGAAGGGGGGCGCTGGCCGGCCGCACTGGTGTCCCCGCCCCGGTAGCTCTGCGACCACGCGTTTGAGCCGCGCGGCACTGTACAATGCGTGCCACGAAAGATGAGACTTGACACACCACGTGGTTTGACATGCGCAGTACACGATTTTAGGTATCTTTAGCAGTATGAGGTCTGAGTGCGGGACGAAACCGGACGTCATAGGGGCGGCGGAAAGAGCGGGGGAGGCGGGGTCAAGTCTCTTCTTACGTGGCACGCACTGTACCTACCATGCCGCGCGGCTCAAACGCGTGGTCGGCTCTACGGAACGGTTGTGCACAGCAAACTGCTTTTTTAATATTATTTTATTTTATTGCGATATAATATATCATCGTTTATTAATACTTCCTACTAATATTATAAACGCGAAAGTTTGTGAGGATGTATGGATGTTTGTTATTCTTTCACGCAGACACGCACGGATCACGGGTCACGTACTGATTTGTATGAAATTTGGCACACATAGTTTTAACCGGGATTAACACATAGTATTCTTTTTATCCTGATATTTCCACGGGATCGAAACTTATGCGGGTGAACCCGCGGAGCACTGCTAGTTATAGATTTTCAGGGTATCATAACGTGTCACGGCAATTTTGTCCCCGAGTCCACATTATTCCGCGCTAATATCTCTTTACAAACAATATACACGGTATTATTGATAATTCCGTGAATATTTTGTTATACACAATAAAAATACTTCGATACATTTTTGGGACAGCAATTTTCATAGCGTTTTGATTAAAATAAGTGAAAGTCACAGTTTAATTTCAAAAGATTGTTTTTAGGGTTCCGTAGTCAACTAGGAACCCTTATAGTTTCGCCATGTCTGTCTGTCCGTCCTCGCTTAATCTCTGTGACCGTTAGCACTAGAAAGCTGAAATTTGGTACCAATATGTATATCAATCACGCCGACAAAGTGGTAAAATAAAAATTGGAAAAAAATGTTTTATTAGGGTAGCCCCCCTATATGTAAAGTGGGGTGATTTTTTTTTAATTTCAACCCTAACGTGTGATATATTGTTGGAAAGCTATTTAAAAATGAATAGGGGTTTACTAAAATAATTTTTTGATAATGTCAATAATTTCGGAAATAATCGCTCTAATAGTAAAAAACAATGTGTCCCCCCTCTAACTTTTGAACCATAAGTTTAGAAAATATGAAAAAAATCTGAAAAGTAGAACTTTATAAGGACTTTCTAGGAAAATTATTTTGAACTTGATGAAAACAACAGTTTTTGTAGAAAAAAGACAAAAAGTTGTACAAAATAATTTCTGGACTAAGTTTGTAGTATAATCGTACATGCAAGCATTTTTTTAACTTCGTTTACATATTTTATTACCCTGAACGTATCTTTTTTCAAACAAAAACAAAAAAATAATTATTAAAATCGAATCCCAATATTTTAAGATCTGTGATCGACTACGATTATTACGCGAACATTATGGATACCCACTATTAAACTCATAAGTGGGAACACTTTATTGTGACGGACGGGAAACTACGGAACCCTACACTGAGCGTGGCCCGACACACTCTTGGCCGGTTTTTTACTTAAATTTAAGATGCTTGTGTATTTGAAGCTTGTCTCAGTTTTTGTTAATTTCTTGAGACGATGAGGTCTAGATTTTAATAAACTTATTGCCTTCGCACTCGTCTTGTTTCACAGTGGTTAAAGTGATAGCTACTCAATTTTACATAAGTACCGTTTATTTTACGCGCGGCGCGAATCGCGCGCGATTTTGTCGCGTGTCGCGCCTGTTTGAAGGAAACTTTAATGTTAATGTAAAAAAAAACTGATTTAATCATCTTATTATATTAAAATAAGATTCATACTCTCAACTGCAAGTTTAACCGTATGTAAATAATTGACTAACTGTAGAAAGTCGTTATTTTTATTTAATTTTAGTTTTGTAAAACTGCAAGAGACCTACATAAGTAAGTATCAAAAACTAACAGGCTTTTTGAGATCCGGTTAGTTGTAGATCGTCAACATGAATTCAGTATTACTATTTATCTTTGTAGCTTCTACTGCAAACTGTTTGATCATTCGCACGCATTCCTGGTGCTTGTTGAAAGCGGATTTGTAAACTGTAGGCACTATCGGATTTTCATAAGTGGATGAGATTCAAAGTGTGATTGATTGTCCATTATTGAGATGTCCATTATTAAACACTGCGTTGAATTCAAATGCTATAAGGCTAAAATAATAACCTTAAACGGGCGAAAGACTTTTAATGTTTTATAGGTAGGTATGCATCTTTACATACCAAGACCCTGCCGTGCCTCGGAAAGCTCGTTTAGACGTTGGTTCCGGCTGTCATTCGTGGAACTTTGACAGTCGTTAAGGGTCGTCAGAAGCGCGAAAGTCTGACAACCAGTCTTACAAAGGGGTATAGTATTCAAGGGGTATAGTATCTGACCTCCACAACCCAATAACTGGGTTGTGGAGGTCAGATAGGCAGTCGCTCTATGTAAAATATTGGTACTCAGCTGCATACGGCAGACTGGAAGCCGACTCCAACATAGTTGGGAAAAGGCTGGGCTGCAGATGATGATGAGAGTGCAATATGTCTCGCAGGCAAACGTGTTTACAGAACAGGATACACGTTTGGTTTACAACAAAAAACGGTAACAATAAACTGAGTTTTTGCCCATCGGTATGTATCTCCATAACAATTCCATTACCGGGTAAGTTCCAGTACAAAAAAATATCGTAAAAACGGGAAAAGATGTGGCTCGCGACTTGGTGATGGATCTTTTTACATCATCATTGCTAAATTCAATTTGTAAATAAAAATGGTGTTTTGTGATAATGATAATGGTTTTATAAAAACTAAGTATTTGATGTCCTACATAATTTTTTGTTACAATCTGATAAAACTACGTTAATATAGTTTTACAATTTTTATTTTTTCGTGTATATTCGAGGCGGGGATTACGACCCACACCATTTTAATTTATAGAGCAATTTTGTGGGAGCTTTGGTCGGAAGCAACACCTACCGTGTTGATTGTTAATGACCAGCTTAATATGGAGTTACCTACTTACAAATAAATTAACGCAGAGGATATAGTAATTGCTGAGTACATTTTTCGTTGGTATGTGCTTACCCCGGCACAATATTAAAATGCATAGCTAAGCCCTCATTCTATTTCTTCTACCAAGGCATTTTATCATTGAATAATATTAGAATCGTGACTAATTATGACCACGATTTTTAAGTTCGGTTCAAAATAATACAATTTTCATTAAAAAGCAGCTGAATGTAAATAAAATAAAAAAGGTCAAACGCGCGAATTAACAACTCGCCGAAGGGTTCAAGCTTTTGAATTAATTATAATCCTTATCAACGAGATAATATTTTTCTGGGCTTTTGCTTTACTCGGGAGGCGCAGTAAAATAATTCAAAATATATTATTATTATATTTTTACTGAAATTGAAGGCGAGTGTGATTACGTCAATCAAATCGCTTTTTTATTTTGTCAAGCGGTAAACTGTTATAAAAGAGCCAGTTGGGTGGTTTTTAGAAAGTTGATTGGAGCTGTATAGAAATCGCTTTGGCGGAATGACTCGCGTCAATATCAAATGTTTTTCAGATTCAGCATAAATTAGCTTAATGGTAGATAGTGTTGCATGAAAGCAATATTTGAACCACTGTAGCGCGGCTGCGGCGCAGCGGTGTGGATGCGAATATTTTGCTGGCGAGGAAAGCGTATGCTGTGCATATCTGCTTTCCTCTCCAGCAAAATATCCGCAATCAGTAAACAGTTTAAAACTGTTTTAATACGGAATATGTTTCGATCGAACTTCTGATCATTCCCATTTTGATGAACTTAAAATATTTATGCAATAATATCGCACCTCCGATAAAATAGGGTTACAACTCAAAAAACCTGGATTTTTAGATAAGCGAAAATAAACTCACGGATTTGTTAATCAGTCTTTATTCCTTCACTATTATTATGATGTAATCAAAATTGTACATGCTTACAAAAAATATGTTTTAATGGCATAGGCTGTTTTTCAATTTTCCTGAAAAACAACCTAAAAATTCATGTAAATGACTTTTTCGAGTTGTAACCCTATTTTATCGGTCGTACGATATAGTACATATTTGCACCCCAACTTTTCAACATCAAAAAATCCAAAATCATCTTTATTTTAATCACTTTCTGACTCGTATGTCCGAAAAAACCCGGTCACCTACAGGTGTACTTTTTAAAATCAGAAGCGATTTCTAATTAAATGGAATTTGGTAAACTCAAATAATTAACAATAAGCTATTTGTTAAGAAAAACGGGCCGACGACAAAGTGTGGGGCCGATGGGGTCAAATAAAAATCTAAGATGGCTGCTACGAACCTTGACAATGATTCCCATGACGAACATTTTTAAAAACCCCCATTCTAATTTAAAGGTTGTTTAACAAGACTTTATAGTTAGGTACTAAATAGTTTTTTACATACCAAATGTAACCGTGGACCGTTGCAAATATTAGCAGATATATTTAAGAAGGCAGATTAGGTAAAAGTTTAAAAGAAGCGTACACAGTGTATTAAAATATCAATAATTAGATTAATAGCATTGCGTTATAAAAAGATCGCAATGGGATATTTCCGCAAACCAACTTTAAAAGTACAGATAGTTTTAAAAAGGCTCAAAAATTTTAATGATAGGTGGTGGTCATCTTTTGATGTTCAAAAATTGTTTTTGAAACGCACGCAGTAGGTAAATATTTCCCTTTGAATAAAATAGCTTAGCTTTAAAATATTTCTTGCCCTGTTAATTCTTTTGTGAAATATTATTATACGAGTACCGTAGCGTACCGTATTAGTAGTCACACAAATAATGGTCTCAAAATCGCTAAGGTATAGAAGTATTTTCGGGTTATCGTAATATTATCACAAGTTACTTCTAATACTTTCATGGAACGTGCCGTTTTTGATGAAAACGTCCGCAATAACCTGACAAGCAACTACTAAAACTTGTTGTGCAAATAAAATCTACTGGATAGCCGAGAAATAACCGAAGACCGGACTTATTCGGCATCATTAATATTTCGCCACTCATTAATCGATTGCACGTGTCGCAGTTAGTATACGGCAAGCGAACCAGACGATTACAACGCCTGTCAAAACCGTATAATACTTTCTTAGAAATAAATCTTTAGCTTTGGCCCGCTGCTGTTTGTTTTCTTACACCCTCATCCAAATTGAGTTTATACAATCAAAAAATATTCGAGATGGTCAGAGCAAAATTATATTGACGCACGAAAACACTTTTTTATGCATTCATTCTTGCTAATAAACGAATATAAATTAATATTAATAATATATGTAAATATTACTTAGTCTTGATTCATTCTGTATATTTTGGGATTTTTTTTTGTCTGAGGGAACAGGTGTTCAAGGCTCAAAACCGCTGTTTATGTGTATTTAAGTCCCTAAATTACTAAAATTCCCATCACTTTATATTTTCCAGGTGGCTATTTTTGTTAAATCAAATATGCATCTTTTTTATAATGTGTCCGAATATAGAAACCTGCCAATCAGGAGACAGTATAAAGGCTCGTACACACAGGCGCGACGCGACACGCGACACAAAGGCACCGCAAGTCGCGCAACGAGCGGTGCCTTTGTGTCGAGCGCGATTCGCGTCGCGCGTCGCGCCTGTTTGCAGGAGCCTTAATTTGATAATTTTTAGTGGTTCCGAAACTGCCCTACTAAAGAAAAGTATTATTATATGAAGGTAAAGGACCGATCATATTTAACAAAATACCCGAATGAATAAAAAAATTAGACATTTCCACTTTTCAAAAAGAAATTCACAGATCTATGTATTTATTAATAAATGTTATTACTCAATTGGCGAATTTGTGACCGATAAGAATTTAAATTGATGAAATTTTATTAAACTTGACATTATGTATATATTGTATTGCTTACTTTCAAATTATGTACTGAATCATCTTAACATGGTAAACTTATATTGATTTGATTGAATGTGTTAATAATATATATTAATGAGTATTTATTATTATAGCTAAAATTGTTTGCATGCCTCAGTTAAGGTAGTTACTATAGGATCATTTTAAACTTAACATCTGTAACTTGTACCTACTTTCTTTGCAAATAAAGAACTGTTCTATTCTATTAAACAACTTTTAATCCGGCGAGATAGTAACCTGCCTGTCTTCAAGCTTGTGTAGAATTTTAATTTCGTGTTAAAAACTTGTAGGGAGCAAAACAGGGTTGGTAATAGTGAGTGTTGGTTATAGTGGCGTGATATTAAGGCGCACTACCGTTTCAAAAGTAACACGTCAAACTGACTTTACTGACGTTTACTACTAATTACAAACTTACGCGTTTGTAATTAGTCCTGAACGTCACAACATTGCAACTGGGCAAGAGCAAGATAGGAGAGAGGCAATGTTGTACTCATATTGGATGTAGACTAAACGGTCCGAAAACCTTATTCCCTAAAACATGACATATCTTGTACAACTTCGTTCCTGTTACACTAAAAGTAGTGAACGTGTGTAAGCTTCCATCCAAGCGCACTCACGTCAATGAGTATGTAAAATCTTTTCAACTAAAACGCAAACTTTACATTTTACACATCGTCCTACAACTTAGAAAGTTTTAAGGTTTGAAGCAAATTTCGTATTTGACTGGCTTTAAGTTACCTTTCATTGAATTAACTTGAAATAACTGAAGCGAGCTAGTAAGTAACTTAGTTTAGCATTGTAATTGCTTACAACATAAACATGTAGAATTAATATGATAGTAAAAAGAAAAGAAATATCTTTGATTAAACCTTATTAATAGCAATACTTTTCTTGGTTTTCCATGCATTTTTCAGTTAGTTATGCAGAAATGAAAATTCAATCGGATTTTTGTCGACAAATTCATTAAAAAATATAGTATCAAGCTTGATGCAATTTGTGATGGTTAAAATTGTACCCACAAGGTGCGTCCCAACATGCAGTTTGTTTAGACTTGAAGCTCTAATCAACGGCTCTCTAGCCGACTGATTTTAGACAGACCCCATTAACAGTGCGGTGTATTGTCTTTCATTCCATCTACGCGTACATTACCAAGTCTACCATTTCTAGCTAGGTACTGAGCTTATAAATTGAACCC
The DNA here is from genome assembly GCA_963855955.1 of Luperina nickerlii. NCBI lineage: Eukaryota > Metazoa > Arthropoda > Insecta > Lepidoptera > Noctuidae > Luperina > Luperina nickerlii. The sequence continues at coordinate 11,471,004 of OY979662.1, forward strand.
TGATTCTTACAGTGGTGTAACTTAATTATGTAATACTTCGATCGTGTTTTGTAAATCTGTGCTATTATCAAATGCCTATGTAAGCATAGCATACGCATAATGTTCCCACTTCTGGGGCACAGGCATTCTCTTATCTGTGAGAGGGAGTGGGCTCCACCCACGCCACCACGTGGTGGGCCACCACGCGGGCCCACTCACATGTCTTAGAGTTTTTCGGTTCTAGGACATGCAGGTTTCCTCACGATGTTTTCCTTTACCGTTTTTAGAGCAGTGGTGATGAAATAATTTACACAAAGTAAAGCATCTGCTTGGTGTCGAACCTACGACCTACACTGGGCCACCACTACTCTCTTAAATAACCTATGACCTCTATACTTTTCAGTATTTAAATGTTTTAGCCTACGATTTGGGGAAATGAAAATAATTCAACTACATAGTTCAAATACCATAAACAGAATCTCAAAAACTTGAATATAGTGAGTCTTTATTTTCCCTAGCAGTGGGCCAGAGCCCCTGACAAAGCAGTTGAGTGAGCAAATGAGATAAGATGACCTAATAAGATTCCAGGATAATCGAACCAGAGAAATTCAATCACTTCGAAATTTAGAACTAGCTTTGGAATTTCCCTTGAGTGTAGGCTCGACTTGCCCTTTGTTCGGCTTTCCCATAATGTAACGCGTTTAAAAAAATGACAGTGCTACACAGCACTGTAATTTTTTTGATACCGGCAAGGAGTAGCATATCTTCTCATCTTTTTGGAGTCGTAAGAGGCGGGCATGAGATTATGTCGAGGCTGGTGTAGGCGTAACCCATATGTACTAATAAAAGCACTCTCTGGCCACTTGTTTTCCAAGCTTGGTGGTAATTAATATCAATAATTTTTGACGGTTTTTCATATTATGGAGGTTTATTTATTAGGAAACATTTTTGATCTAAAACGAGAGCCCTTATGCGTCGCGTCGGAGCAGTTTATACAAGACATGTTTATAAACTACAGACGCCAGCACATCAAGCTACTGTCAAATTTCTTTAATAGGTTTTCAACTTTATCGCTAAAGCATAAGGTTCAAATTTGATTGGGAAAATTTGACAGTTTCGGGTAGCTTGATGTGCTGGCGTCTGTACATAACTGTTTTATGTACTTTTAGGTATTATTTACAATATCAATAGGTATAAGGTATCAGTCCAAGTAAAAAAATAGGTGCAAATTATTTATATATACTGCGAGGCAATTTAAAAGAAAAAGTAAAGTTAAAAAGTTACAAGACCTATTCAAGCGGTCAATATCAAACCTCTTCGAGAGTTTTTGGATTGCTTTGAAAATTAGTACAATTTTCTTTTACAACCAGGTAAAATAATATCATGCATCAAATTACAAATTTTCCATAAAAACTCATATCTCCCTATATATGTAAGCTATGTAAGCTCTTTAGGGGATGAATTTTCAAAAATCCTGTTGTAGTGTTCTCCTTCGTTATATCCTCTTGAGAAAATTTCCATATTTTATACCCAGCGGCTTAGGCTGCGCGTTGTCTATCAGTGAAAGGATTAATGATATTACTATGACGAACGGTCATACAAACTTTCATCCCTTATTTATAACCCCTTGAGATGAATTTTCAAAAATTCTTCCTTAGTGCTTGCTCACTTTGGTAACTTTTGTTCAAATTTTCAAGCTTTTAAGCCCAGTGCTTTAGGCTGTACGTTGTCTGACATTGAAGGAATAAATGAATTTAAGATTTTTATCAAGCAGAAGATCTGGAATGATTTAAACTTGTTGAAGTGAATTCATGCGTAAAAAGAATTTGTGCCGCGGTAGGTAGGCTTTTAGACTCCTGAAGTCTCCTGTTGTGAACATTTCATATTCTGGTATCGGTCTACCTATTAAGTGTCTGAGCAACGTAATACTTAGTCAGTTTATGTTAACCTTATTACTTGCCCTTTGGGTTACAACACAACTGCTTCCTTATCAATGAGTTCCAAATTATACGAGCACAAAACTATACCAAAAATTACGATTGAAAAAGATATACATATATAATATAATTATATATCACAAGATATTTTAGATATAATTTAAACATTTGTGCGTGTGCTTTTCACTTCAGCAGTCAAACCACGGGTGGACAAAGGCCAGACAAAGCCCATGAGGTTTTATATATTATTACACACTAAAGTCGTTTGTGTACTTACCAAATTGGTTAGTTACTCACACATCAGTTTTGGTGAACGATCCGACTAACCCGTAGACCGTAAAACTCCGTTGTTTTACCATCTTAACTAAGTACTTCATATAGAAACTAGATTTTATCAGCTCAAAATTCATAGAACGAGGTTGTTCATTTGAATATTTGGTAAAAATCAGAGATTAGTTTCACTTTTACAGTTTCTTGTTAGCCTACTTCGCAAGTTGGAATTATCCAGAATTTTGCTTGAAGTAATGAGAAAACGAATTACTTATTGACACGATTTTAGCGTATTCATTTATTTTATTAACCGTTGATTTCAAAAGGAACCTCTTACGTACCAATAAACTGCTTAAACTTATTACTTATTTAAGTGTATAAAATTAAACAACATTTAAAAACTTACCGATTGGAATTTTATCAGCAGGTGGCACTTGGCTGCTCAACCCATGGATATTACAGTATATAACCCAAAATGTCAGCAGAATATATTTGAATACTTTAAAAAAAACTTTGAACGCCATGGTGTTTAAAAAAATTTACGTTTTAAAAAAAAAAACCGGAATCACATATTCACGCCGCACTTAGTTTGAAGGTTCGCGCGGCCAGAGGAAACTAGAGTTCGGCTGGGGTAAAGTTCTGAGTGCGTTGACTAGTGCGGTTGCAGCGTCACAACGCGAGCGTCGTCGACTAGCGACTGGCTGGGCGGACGGATGGCTGCCCGCCCTTCCCGACCCTCCCTCCAGAGCGGCCTCTACATCCTCTTTTCTACACGATACGCATGACTTGTTTTATTACTTTTATTTTTCTTTAATAATCTTGCTTAATGGTCTATTTCGTTGCTCGATGAAACTTCTTAAATTTCCTTTTCGAATGTTACTCCCGTTTACAATAACTTTCCCAGTGCCGTTTCGCCACGTAGGCGTCCCGTCTCGGTCAATGTTTGGTTTGCGTTGCCACTGCGGTTTGCTCTTTTACGTGGTTAATAGATAATGGTATTAAAGTACTTTATTTACTATAATATGATAACTTTATCTAGGTTAATACTTGCAATAACGTGATTACTTTGTTAATCGGCCGCCCCGGTGAGGAGAGTAAAATTTAAAATTGCGCGTAATTTGTGGAAATTTTTAAAAGTTCCTTGAAAGACAATCCCATTAGTTAATGTTTACCTACTTTAAACTTTGTTATGCCGATAGATTAGAAACCAGGCATCAGTTCAGTCCTTAACGCCCCCGAATATTCCCGCAGGGCTTGTTTTGAGAAAACATATATTATTATAAGAAAGAATGTATCTTCGGAATTTCCTGATTATATTGTCAATAGATGTCCGCAGGGAATGATCCTACGTTTTGAAAACATTTACTCCTGGATTGGAAATTGCTTTCTTAGTGCACATACTAAGCAACAATCAAGTTTTAAAGGACAATGCCAGAACTTTATAAGACTTCCTCTTTATAAGAATCATCCAGTAAAAATAGTATACGAACGTACTTTACCTACCAAATACTGCTGTTGGTATTAAAATATATCTTTAAACCTATGGGTGGAAATTTTTGATAAGTTTCTAAATGTACAAGGGAAAAAATAATGACCCTAAGATTTTTGGGAAAAATACGTGTTTTTCTTTTAGCATCACAACGTTTTAAAATAAAAGTCAACGTTTATGGATACCACCCGCGGAACCTCATCCCCGCTGCATCCGCACTTCGCCCCTTTCTCTCATTTAGCATAGTATACGCGGCAAGCATAGTAGGTATTCAAAGTTTGACTAAGTAAGCACACTGAATTGATAATACTTTCAGAAATAGTAGATTGTTGCATCGAGCGCAAAGTGAGTTTATAATGCACAAGTGTTATGTTGGTGCACCGAGCGCATGCAAGGGCACTAAATTAACACGAGTGCATTAATTACTCACTTTAGCAAGGTGCTTAATCTACTTTTCTTTCAACTACCAATTTACCTACCCTGATAAAATATACTTTCTCAAAACAAAAACTCAAGTTAATGAAAACAAAGTTTACATAAGCTTTTGAATATTTGTCTTGTGAGTTTTGCGACAAAAGGTTATTAACAATTTCATTTGCAGCTTCACTTTCATATGTGGTTTTTATTGGACATACCGGCCAAAACGCCCATAATTATTTGCCGTGTAAATAAATTCGGTGTATGTGCGTATGTCAACTGCGATAGGTTGTCCCGCGACACGATGGTTACGAGTTACTGACGGGATGTGGCGCCATAATGATATTGATTGTTTGGCATTCAATTACATTATCGTCTAATCGCGCACTTTCAACTATAAATTACAAGTCATTTGCCACTTGTAAAGGTCAATCAATGTTTAATGTAATCATTCCAATTAATGCGTTCAATGCTTACTCCTAGAAGGTTTTCTGATGTTCCTGAATAAGTTAATATTTATTTACATAATATATAAATTAACAGACTTAAAATAATAATATGTACATGTTTATGTCGCAGCCAAGTGGTATAATTAGCCGTTTAGTTAGCCTTTTAACTAAACGGCGGCCATTCAACTAACGGCCTGAATGATATTCAATTATAGTTTAGGTTGGAACTGTATAACAAATCACGCGCGAGCCGAATTGGTCGCAGTAACTAAGCCAGCCACCCCGACCCCGATTCCGGTTTAGGTTAGGTTAGAACTGTGATTGGGGGGAGGCTCAGTAGCCGTGGCTTGGTCACTCACGGTAAAGCGAAGAGGAACCCGAGGAGGGCCGCTCGTAAGGGCTTTTGCCGGTAAGCCGACGACGACGTAGCGGCCAACAAGAAGATTGCGTTGCCGCTTGGGCATCATCGCAACTGAGGCGAGCCGCGATGTCGTATGGGAGGCATCGCGGCCGCAGGGGAGGAGGAGTGTTGGTATAACGTTGGCCGCTCTCTCCATCTTCTGCAGCTGAAAATTGGCAGGCAGCGGGGCCAATGACCTGACCCGTCGCAGGGGGACTAAGGGTGCCAAGACACGGGGTCGTCTGGCGCCCATGTGCTGGTTTGGTCATTGGGGTAGTCACCGCGTGCTATGTGTTCTGGTGCGCCGGTGATGAGGAGTACTTCCCAGAGGAGGGTCCGGTGACGGGTAGCCGCGGCGGGTTCACGGATGTGTGCTAACGCGTGCCCGTGTTCCCGCCGTAAGCGACAGAGGAGAACACCGTGGAGTTTCAGTGGGTTGGAGTCCCACATAACTGCACTATTTCTCCGTGGTAGTGCAGAATGCATGAGTATTTCTTCACGATAAAAAAAAAGATTAGAACTGTGATCAAACGCAACCGAGAGAGCGAAGTGAGGCGAGCACTACTTCTAAAAGCCAGGTTGTTAACTAAACGGCTAATTTAACCACTTGGCTGAAACATATATGTACAAACCAAAACAAGGTTAAAGTATCATGGGGCATCAAAAAAATTCGTCCGCATATCTGTCAGCGGAAAAAGTATCTAAAAGTATGGCAGCATTGCCACGTTGTATGACGATGCTGATTCTTTAGCCAAAAAATAGGCCAGCCCTCTAGTCACGTCTAAAGTCTAAGCTTAGCAATGTCTCGAAAAAGTAGGTTAAACTAAGTAAAAGTTTACAAAATACTAATAGCAAATGAAAAATTATTTTGAAACTGCTTACCGTGAAATGAAACAACTGCATGAAAATATATTTAAAATATGTGGAAGATGAAACTCAAGGAATTCGGTACAGAAATGGTGCTTAAATTGTTTATCACCGACAAACCGAGCTTTTGGTTAAGAATAACATGTAACCATCTGAATACATGTCTTGGTACCTTGGCATTAAGTAGCTGTACTTAGTACAAATTTTTGTGTATGCAGAAGTACTTTGCACTTTAGTCGTTGTACCCGACAGAAAAAGGTTATTTTAGTTCAAATACTCGAAGGAGTGTTTCAACAATGGTGTTGACTGCTGATGGAAAGTTCGTGAAATTCAAATATGAGCACGGTTATAAAATGCACTAAAAATTATAAAATCATTAATCAATAATACCTCGGTATTGCGGTAAAGCCAGTTCATATACTCGTAGCGAGTGTTTCAACAATGGTAATGACTGCTGATCGAAAGTTCGTGCAATTGAAATACGAGCACGTTTTCAAAAGGCATTAAAATTATAAAATAATTAATCAATAATACCTCGGTATTGCGGTAAAGCCAGTTCAAATACTCGTAGCGAGTGTTTCAACAATGGTATTGACTGCTGATGGAAAGTTCGTGAAATTCAAATACGAGCACGTTTTTAAAATGTACTAAAAATTATAAAATAATAATTAATCAATAATACCTCGGTATTGCGGTAAAGCCACTTGACTCCTAGATGCCTACTTTTATTTAGCATAGTTAGGGATCTTGTAAGGATATTGTAATATGATGCATAAATTTTCGTTATTCTTAATCAACCTTATTAAAGAGAATGCTAGATATTTAGCGCATACCGCGAAAAGTAAAGCGCAGGCCGTCGAAACATTTCGATCTAAGTCCTCTCCAAGATTCCCTGCGCCAGGATTGATCTAAAATGAGAGTGATTTTAACACATATCTTACTTAAATAATAAAATTAATTTCGAATTATACAAATTAAACTAAAGGCTCCACAGCGGCCCTCAGCTAAGTTTTTCACTTCATCATTTTACTTGGCGCCTTGTTTTTTTTATTTTTTCGTTTCACTATTTCGTTTCGAGGTTGTCGAGGGAAGTGCTGGTTTGAAAACGCCTCCGCCTTCTTTATCAGCTAGGTCTAAAGTTCTCACCAAGATGAATGAAATAAGCCCAGACACGATGTAGCTGCTGTAGACTGTTGAGGAGTTTTCCCGACTGTCTTTCGTCTCCTTCATCAGACCAACTCCAGATCTATATTATGTGATAGTGTCACCTATTTAGGGTGTTACAAGTTTCAGTACATATTACACACGCGACAAATGATTGTTATGGCAAAACAGTGTAATCACTACATAGTATAAAACAAAGTCGCTTTCTCTGTCCCTATGTCCCTATGTCCCTTTGTATGCTTAAATCTTTGAAACTACGCAACGGATTTTGATGCGGTTTTTTTTAATAGATAGAGTGATTCAAGAGGAAGGTTTATATGTATAATAATAATAATGTTTCCGTGCGAAGCCGGGGCGGGTCGCTAGTAATTGATAATGCAGTGTTTTCCTGAAAGAAAACCTTACTTTTTTAGAGATACAGTGTATATTCTTGTAGTGTTTTTCAGTATATTTAAGATTTAATTGAAATTTTGATATGCCATATCATGTAACAATGCACAAGGATCTAATTTATACGTGTTACCACAAAACCATCTTTACACGGCAGATCGTCCACTGCGACCCGCGGTCATGATACGCACGAATACGTGGCTGGTAAACAGCAAACATGGCAAACCTCTCCATGCACATACTGCTTACAGTGGAAGGTCGACTTAAGACAGAAAATTTAAGATTTGAAGTTTAAAACATCATTAAGTCTCGATCCGACGTTATCGTATTGCCTAACCTAACAATCAAATCAGTATATTTGCAATCCAAATGTACGCAACAAATACTAGTAGAAGTAATGAAAAAACTTGTTAGGTATCGAAAAATATGTCACGATTGCAATGAAACATGCGTCGGCCGCCTTGAACGGTGCACCACTCACTAAAAATTATCACGCTTTTCTGGACCGCGATGCTTGCCAAATATCTGCCCATAAATTATTGCTGTTTGACGCATTACGGCAAAATCTATTACAACGCGTTATTTAGGTACATTATGTGTTAAATTATACTGAAAGTTGTTTATGAGGGGTTATATGTCGCACTTAGAACTTCTTCGAGGCTTGTCTGAGAGTGAATACAGGTGTATAAAATTCGTAAGTTTAGTACGCACGAATTTCTTTCGATATATTGTTATCCTCGCATTTTCTTTTTTACGTTTTCCGTTCTATACGGCTTACCGCTTTTCCGCCGCTTTCTACTTTGTTCGGTGACATTTTACGGATCGATAGACAACAGTACCTTACCACAGCTACAGAGAGGAGACAAAGAGAGGACACATAATAATATATTCTAAACAGTAGTTACCTCACCCAAAGTTTAGTGTTATGTTAGTTTAGTTTAGTGAAAGTGCTCCTGTTTTAAAGACGATGTATATATTAACTAGAGCTATGCTTAACAATATTTTATATGACATAATCTAGAGCATTGAATATTAATTCATTTAAAAAAAATGCGTTACAGTCGACTAGCCCGCGATTTCGTTCGCACAATATACTAAAATAACATCCACGATTTATGAAACTTCCCTGTATACTACGTTTATAATTTTGGTCTCAGCAGCAATCAGTCAAGACAGGACTGGTGACGCAGGAGCAAGAGACGTAGAGGTGTCTGTGTGAGAAGCAGCTTGTCCTTGCCTTCAGTAGTAATTTCCCATTGCTTGTGAAGTTTACGTTTTTAATGAACAATGAACGCCTACATTCCTGCATATACTACCTATTGAAATTGTTTATTTAAATAATTGATTTACATAAATATTTACAAAAATAGGGCCTTATTTTTATCTACTATACATAGGTAAAAATAAAACTAAAAATAAACCTGTATCTCAGGTATCTCACTCAAGTGCTTATACATAAGTATTATCTAAAATTCCTTAAAGAAATATTAAATAATTTATCTACTAAAAATTATGATTATATTCTAATTGACAGAAAGAACGCTACTTTTTTGCATCATCGTAAGACATTTTTGCAACCAACGTTCTATTATGATTTTTGCGATGATACATTTTTAATAAGTTCGCGTTTACTTTGTCATATTTGAAAAAATTACCGGGTCAATAAAATATTAAGATTGCATGTGGTTATTGTATAACACGAATTGTAAAAACTAAAACCAAAAATTTAAATTATTTTTACATTTTATAACTGTTGGGTATTTAAAATGAAAATGACTCCGCTTGAATTTAGTTTATAATTCCGACAATCGGTTATTACAATATTATATTTAATAGCACGGTACGTGTATCGCTGTCCGAAGCCGTAGGCGAGAGTGCGTTGCGCGGCCGCCGACCCGATCAGCTGTTGTGTCCTCCCGCGTCCCCCGCCGCTGCTCGTTCACGCGTATGATGCGTGAACAATAACTAAATGATGAATGATGATTCTAGGTAACTAGTAAAATACAATATAAGAATAATTATAGAACATAAAGTAAAAAAGGCTTATAGATAAACATTGGCGGCCTTAATCAACGACATTATAATTATTGGCATAACACTGCTAAACTGACTGATACATTCTTATAGATTATTCCTGACGAACGGCTATTACTAAATTAATATAATAGTAGATTGTAAACACACGGAATTTCTAACTAAAACTGACCAAACCATAAAATATTTGTTAACCGACTTCAAAAAAGGAAGAGGTTCTCAATTCAGATGTTTTGTTTTTCTTTTATCTATGTTCTGGCATAACTCCGTCATAATATGTATACTCAACATCTACGTACCCCACGTAGATGTGGTCAGTATTCCACGGTACACCCACATTTCTGTCAAAGTTGTTATTGGGGTACCTCTAATCTTGCAAGTGAATTCGGGTGTAACTTTTTTTATTCATGAATTGATTTAATTAACCAACTTCAAAACAAGGAGGTGGTGCTCAATTCGGTTTACATATATTTTTATGTGTGTTCGGGCATAACGCCGTCATATACTTATAGACGGATTTGCAAAATTGTCTCATTTTTTAATGGATAAGGTACTCCCTCAGGGGTGGTCCCATATAAATTTTATTAACTTTGCTTGGGTAGTTTTTGAGTTAGGTTAAATAATAGGATTTTTTCCACTTACGTTTATATTGATGACTAGATTTTGGGCGTTGCGCGAGCTGCAAGCAGCTCGCGGGGTCGTGTTTTTGAGGTGTATTTCTTACCCTTGTAAAATTTTGAGAATTGGACAGTAATCCTTAGCACTTATAGGATTTTGTAATAATAGCTATTTATTCACCAAGGGGAGTAATCTGTACTTACCCTCGAGTGATATATACTGCTTTATACTACACTTGTGGAGTTGTTGTTAATAAATTGCTATAATTGTCACTGGAATCACTTATTTTAACTTGTGATTTACACCGCCAAACTTTAAACTTTACCAAGAAAATTGTTTCTACAAAATACGTCAACCAACAAAATAAGTCTTTTTTTTTTCTTATTTTAGCGCGTCAAACAGTTTTCGCGCCAAAAGACGTTAAGCCGCATGGCTCTAGTGGGGACGCGGCTTAACGTCTTTTTTGATTTGTTGTGATCAACAACACTCAACAACACCCAAAACACTCAACAACATTCAACAACACTCAACAACACTCAACAACACTCGACAACACTCGACAACACTCAATAACACTCAACAACATTCAACAACACTCAACAACACTCAACAACACTCAACAACACTCAACAACACTCGACAACACTCGGCAATACTCAACAACACTCAACAACACTCAACAACACTCAACAAGATTCAACAACATTCAACAACACTCAACAACACTCAACAACACTCAACAACACTGAACAACATTCAACAACACTCAACAACACTCAAAACACTCAACAACACTCAACAACACTCAACAAGATTCAACAACATTCAACAACACTCAACAACACTCAACAACTTTCAACAACACTCAACGACACTCAACAACACTCGACAACACTCGACAACACTCGACAACACTCGACAACACTCAACAACACTCAACAACTTTCAACAACACTCAACGACACTCAACAACACTCGACAACACTCGACAACACTCGACAACACTCGACAACACTCAACAACACTCAACAACACTCAACAACACTCAACAACACTCATCAACACTTAACACCACTCAACAACACTCAACAACACTCAACCACACTCAAAACACTCAACAACACTCAACAACACTCAACAACACCCAAAACACTCAACAACCCTCAACAACACTCAACAATACCCAAAACACTCAAAACACTCAACAACACTCAACAGCACTCATCAACACTCAACAACACTCAACAACACTCAATAAGACTCAACAACAGTCAACAACACTCAACCACACTCAACAACACTCAACTACACTCAACATCACTCAACAACACTCAACAACACTCAACCACACTCAACAACACTCAACAACACTCAACAACACTCAACAACACTCAACAACCCTCAACAACACTCAACAACACTCAACAACATTCAACAACACTCAACAACACCCAAAACACTCAACAACACTCAACAACACTCATCAACACTCATCAACACTCAACAACACTCAACAACACTCAACAACACTCAACAACACTCAACAACACTCAAAACACTCAACAACACTCAACAACATTCATCAACACTCAACAACACTCAACAACACTCAATAACACTCAACAACACTCAACAACACTCAACCACACTCAACAACACTCAACAACACTCAAAAACACTCAACAACACTCAACCACACTCAACATCACTCAACAACACTCAACAACCCTCAACAACACTCAACAACACTCAACAACACCCAAAACACTCAAAACACTCAACAACACTCAACAGCACTCATCAACACTCAACAACACTCAACAACACTCAATAAGACTCAACAACACTCAACCACACTCAACAACACTCAACAACACTCAACAACACTCAACCACACTCAACATCACTCAACAACACTCAACAACACTCAACCACACACAACATCACTCAACAACACTCAACATCACTCAACAACACTCAACAACACTCAACAACACTCAAGAACCCTCAACAACACTCAACAACACCCAAAACACTCAACAACATTCATCAACACTCAACAACATTCAACAACACTCAATAACACTCAACAACACTCAACAACACTCAACCACACTCAACAACACTCAACAACACTCAAAAACACTCAATAACACTCAACCACACTCAACATCACTCAACAACACTCAACAACACTCAACAACACTCAACAACCCTCAACAACACTCAACAACACTCAACAACTTTCAACAACACTCAATAACACTCAATAACACTCAATAACACTCAACAACACTCAACAACACTCAACAATCCTCAACAACACTCAACAACACTCAACAACACTCAATAACACTCAATAACACTCAACAACACTCAACAACACTCAACAACACTCAACAACCCTCAACAACACTCAACAACACTCAACAACACTCAACAACACTCAACAACACTCAACAACCCTCAACAACACTCAACAACACTCAACAACACTCAACATCACTCAACAACACTCAACAACACTCATCAACACTCAACAACACTCAACAACACCCAAAACACTCAAAACACTCAACAACACTCAACAACACTCATTAACACTCAACAACACTCAACAACACTCAACAACACTCAACAACACTCATCAACACTCAACAACACTCAACAACACTCAACCACACTCAACAACACTCAACAACACTCAACAACACTCATCAACACTCAACAACACTCAACATCACTCAACAACACTCAACAACACTCATCAACACTCAACAACACTCAACAACACCCAAAACACTCAAAACACTCAACAACACTCAACAACACTCAATAACACTCAACAACACTCAACAACACTCAACAACCCTCAACAACACTCAACAACCCTCAACAACACTCAACAACACTCATCAACACTCACCAACACAACAACACCCAAAACACTCAAAACACTCATCAACACTCAACAACACTCAACAACCCTCAACAACACTCAACAACACTCAACAACACTCAACAACACTCAACCACACTCAAAACACTCAACAACACTCAACAACACTCAACAACACTCAATAACACTCAATAACACTCAACAACACTCAACAACACTCAACCACACTCAAAACACTCAACAACACTCAACAACACTCAACAACCCGCAACAACACTCAACAACACTCAACAACACTCATCAACACTCAACAACACTCAACAACCCTCAACAAAACTCAACAACACTCGACAACACTCAACAACACCCAAAACACTCAAAACACTCAACAACACTCATCAACACTCAACAACACTCAATAACACTCAACAACACTCAACAACACTCAACCACACTCAACATCACTCAACAACACTCAACCACACTCAAAACACTCAACAACACTCAACAACACTCAACAACACTCAACAATCCTCAACAACACTCAACAACACTCAACAACCCGCAACAACACTCAACAACACTCAACAACACTCATCAACACTCAACAACACTCAACAACCCTCTACAACACTCAACAACACTCGACAACACTCAACAACACCCAAAACACTCAAAACACTCAACAACACTCATCAACACTCAACAACACTCAATAACACTCAACAACACTCAACAACACTCAACCACACTCAACATCACTCAACAACACTCAACCACACTCAAAACACTCAAAACACTCAACAACACTCAACAACACTCAACAACACTCAACAACACTCAACAATCCTCAACAACACTCAACAACACTCAACAACCCTCAACAACCCTCAACAACACTCAACAACACTCAACAACACTCAATAACACTCAAAAACACAAAACCACTGTATAATGCTTTCTGTCTCATTTGCTCCCACGTTAAATCTTATGTCTATTACATTGACAGTGACAGCGCTGTGAAGTTATTACCCATCCAAATTAGACACTACAGGCTAGCATAATGATCCCAATGCGTTTTCGAACTTCTCAAGTTGAAAGCGTTTTATTTTATGCTACTAAATATAGATGTCACCAAAACTCGTGTTGACTAAATCTAACGACGTGACTTCGCAAATGAGTACACTTATAGCATTCGTTCATAGTCTCTGAGCGAATGCTGATTGCCCGATAATATAATAACTCGGTCTCGCAGGTTCGCTCCACTCAGGACCTACCTACCACCGGAAAGCTATCGTGACCTTATCCCTACGCTACGCTACGCTTCGCTTTACCGCTACCTAGTTTCCGAGATACGATGGGGGGAGGGGTGAAGGGGGGGAGAGGGGGGGAGTTTTGAAAAATGATTTTAATCAACTCGGGGCCCCGCGATATGAATCTGAAAAAAAAAATGTTCCAAGTCTCTTAACTTCCGAGATCTACCTCTAGAGGGGGGGCAAGGGGGGCAACTTTGAAAAATGGTTTTTACTTTTCCGAGCCTCCTCTATACGAATCCGTAAAAAAACTAAACCCAGGTTTCTTAATTTCCGAGATACGATGGGGGGAGGGGTGAAGGGGGGGAGAGGGGGGAGTTTTGAAAAATGATTTTGACCAACTCTGGGCCCCTTGATATGAATCTGAAAAAAAAAATGTTCCAAGTCTCTCAACTTCCGAGATCTACCTAGAGGGGGGGGGAGAAGGGGGGCAAGGGGGCAACTTTGAAAAATGGATTTTACTTTTCCGAGCCTCCTCTATACGAATCCGTAAAACAACAAAACACGGGACTCTTAGTTTCCGAGATACGATAGGGAGGGGGGAGAGTGGGGTGGAAAAGGGGAGGTTTGGGATTTTTCCCATACTCGTGAGAGTTACTTGTATACGAATCTGTAAAAATATACCCACCTCCCCCTTCACCATCTGGGAGAACAATTATGTCAGTCAGTCAGTGAGTGGTAATCGAGCTTTATAATAACTTTATATAATATGATATTTTAATCGCTTCCTGTCACTGATATTTACATAGCAAGTAGTGTTATATGAATCCGTGTGGGGTAGGTACAACTACAAAGTAAAAAATAAGAACATTTTTACAAAAATAAACAAGCGACTTCCAAAAAAAACCACTACAAAGTGCAAAATAACTTTAATTTCGGAAGTCGGTGTCAAAAAACGAAAATGCGGAACCGTGACACCGACTAACGAAATTAAAGTTATTTTTCACTTTGTAGTGTTTTTTATATCTATTTCAATATTTTTTTACAAACTCGCTAAGTAAGTTCGATTAACTCACTGGAGTAACAAGCTAGTTGACAGTTTTTGAGAAACCAATCAGTAATGTTCTTTGTGGTTTATTTAAGTGAAAACTTGAATATTTCAGCGAAATATTAACAATAATAAATAAAGAAGTTTTAATTGTCATACAGGGCATTCTGGCTTGGCAACTTGAGTGACTTCAATTCTTTGATTCTGTCATATCTCTGAGTTTTTTTTTTTGTGTTGCTCGCACACAAATTTGACACTATTACTACTGATGAAAAATTGTAATATTCGGTATGAGTTTTCATTAACACCGTTTTTAAATATTAAAAAAAAAATATATTCAAAGCAAATAAATAATGTTTTGTAGTAAAGTTTACTTCGATAGCCGTAGAGATAGATGATTTCCATTCACAATTTTTTACAACATCTACACAAAGTATGACTGCATATTACTAATTTTGTAGAGATGAATAATGGATACTGCCACATTGTGCGAGAGGGGCACACCTCCAATCAGTGTTATCCCTTCTAACAACATTTCTTTCGTACGTCTTTTGGTAATGCAAAAGAAATTTTCTATCTGACGTAAAAAGTTTGCTATTTACAACTTGAAGCTGTCATCGTGCCGCGCTCTGAGTCGCATTCAATGTTTCGTGACTTTATTTTTACGCAATTATTTCTCAAAATTACTAAATTATCCATGACATACTCACTCACGCCTAAGGAGTCGTGAGTCCATGGGAGTTGGTATAAACTATATAACGCTACAAACTTATGTTAATATTTGGTATTTTTAACTCAAACCATTCTACAATACAAACTTAGGTATTTTTAGGGTTCCATACCTCAAAAGAAAAAAACGGAACCCTTATTTGTAGAGTCACTTTGTTGTCCGTCCGTCCATCAGTCTGGCAAGACCCTTTATCTCGGGAACGCGTGGAGATATCAAGTTGAATATACTACATATACATACATATACTCAGGTCTGCCGTCCCATGAAGCTGTTAAAATTCAAACTTCTAAATTAACGTAAAACAGATACAAAAACGTACCTATATTTCGACACTCTCAAAAGGAATCAAAATGTATAGGGCACTTCCCGCTGACCTAGAATCATGAAATTTGGCAAGAAGCGAGGTCATGTAGTACAAAATAAAGGGAAAAATCCGAAAACTGTAAATCATGTGTCATTAAACAAAAACCCATTGTAAACTATTTACATACCTATAAATTTGTACGGAACCCTCGGTGCGCGAGTCCAACTCGCTCTTAACCGGTTTTTTTTACTATCAACTACTTTTTTATTGTTACGCACTTTTTATACCTAGTCTCAAATTCCAACAACTTTTGTTCTATCGTATATTCCGAGAAACTTCTCTCTGGGCACAGTGTTGCCGATGCCTACCGAGAAGTCCTCAACTCGACTCCGAGCTCACGTCGGGCGAGGCAAAAAGCAAACTTGCTCAAGTGAGGTTTTACAGATCCATTTTAAATTGTAAATGTGGTATTCAGTTACAAACCATCACCCATCTCACACCTTGGTTGTCATAACATCTGTAGCCAGAAATAATTAATGAACGCTGACGAATGCGCCGTCGTGGAGCTGAGTACCAGTCGTGAGAAAGTTTCTATTAAGTACTTATTCTTGTGTGATTGTAATTATGACGGGCAAACTAATCTAAATATAACAACATTTATGAGAGTACCGTAAAACGTAGGTACAATTATATGAACATTTTATTCTAACGTATTCAATACAATTTCACATTTATTTATCGACGGCGAAGTGCCAATACCTTCTGATTTTTTTTTTGAGAAATTCACTTTTCTTTCGTTTTGAATTTAAAGGCGTTATTCGCATGTTTTAGTGAAATCGCCGAAGTGTACTTTTAGTTGCAACAGCATTAAATTAAAATGTGGAAATATGTACCTCCTAACTCAAACAACGTGTCTATTTTTGAACGTTTTATTCCAGTGTGTGTAAATTTTTGACTTTGTCAGTTAGGAGTTATTGGCACTTCGCCGTCGTTATGTGTTTGCTTATGTTCCTCCCTTAAGGCATTTTACTCACTCCTTGATTATTGCATAACATAAACTAAGTTGTTAAACTTTTAAATTGAAATTATGGTCACAGAGTGAAAGTTTTCGGGACCAGATCCCATCCTAGCAATGTTCTGGGGTAGCGGTGTAATCCCCTCAAATTAACTTCTAATTCTTTTTGATGCGAAAACTGTAATATTTGCATTAGAGAAAATGCTTCCTTTCAGGTATATAGACATTTTATAGCAGTAATACTTAGGTTGTACTAGTAAGAGAAAAAATAGCGTTATTGATATGGTTCAATAAAAACCATCCAAAACATTTATTTATTTATTTCATTATTTATGGATACACAGTACCTATACTGCTGTAGAAAATAGTGTGTGAGAATAAGAAGAGAAAAATGTGATTGTGTGAAGTTTCAAACTAAAATATTAAATCTACCTACACATATAATGCAAAAATATTTACATACGTATACTAAAATAAATACATAATACTAAAATATATAAACAGCTTTTGCCCGCAATTTATTCCGCGTGAAATTTCACCCACCTCCCATTCACCCTCTTAGGGGTCGAATTTCGAAAAACATTTTCTTAGTGGATACCTAATCTTCACAAAGAACACACCCTCCAAATTTCATGTCTCTAGAACCAACGGTTTAGGCTGTGCATTGATATATCAGTCAGTCAGGACTTTGAATTTTATATATTTAGATATAGAATATATAAACACTTACAGTATAGAGGAAGGTAATGCTCATTTAATCGACATTTAAATAGAGAAATTATTTTTAAATCACGAATACTAGTCGGAAGTGAGTTCCACAATCATACAGCATGGACAGAGATGGAATAAGAATAATAGCTGTTTTATGAGGATCAGATTTAAGGAGGGATCTTAGGTGTGATCTACACTACACGGTATGTGTTTTAGGAAAAACAATAGCTTTACTTCTCTGTATTTGAAAATTCCTTTTATTTTTAGGTACACGTTGTTAAAATAGAACCACCCAAAACTGTCAAAATAATACAGGCTTTTGGAATTTTGGATTGATTATTTGAACGACATGTGTTGTGTTTCGAGTTTGCATTCCTTTGATACAATTAGTTATTTGACTATTTCATGCTTGTTCACTTATACCTACACATAGCTTCAACTTTGTACTACGGAGAAATTAGCGCTTAATGTTATAAACGAACAAACTGCATTGTTCAAACATTCGAGCAAATAATATCGTTAAAAAACCCACAACAAACAGTTTATTGCTGTTTTGGTACTTTAACTTAAGTAACTCTCTAAACTAACTAAAACTGGCTTGTTTGTTTATAAAACACACAGGTGCTTCAAACGCTTCAGGCACATATACTGCAGTGCTAAATGCAAAAGCAGTATCTCAGGAAAAGCTAGATTCTAGAAAATTGATGTTTTGCTTTTATTCTCTTAGTGATTTGAAGTAAAACTGAGATAGGGAAAACTTTAAAAAATAATTAAAACTAATTAAAAAACCTTAAAAAAGTATTCCCTATTATGTTTTAATTGAGATACCGCTATTTGGCTTATCTCATTGGATGCATATTTCTATCCTATGCTATAAAAAATAACTACGTTTTTTTTTTGAGATACCGCTTTTGAGCTTAGCACGGCAGTATAGTGCTCTAAGCGTTCCCTAATACGGTCAACAGGCCACGAACAGTAGTGTGGCCCTTAGGCGTATTGAACGTACAATGATCCATCCAGCCAGTTTCATTGATACACAATCAGTTACTACTGCGCAATTAGTTGCCTCCAAGGCTACAAGCTAACAAACAGAGTTCAATCATATTTTGGTAAAATCAAAAGCTATGCTTTGGTTGGAGTCTCTGAAGTATCGAATCCGGAACGAGGTGGTCCGGCAGAGAACCAAAGTTGTCGAAATTGCTCACAGAATTAACAAGCTGAAGTGGCAATGGGTCGGCCATATTATTCGTAGCACCGATGACGTGTTCGTGACCGATGTGTGTGACGTGTAGACGTGTTCTTGAGTGGTAACGTAGGACGGCCTCAGGCTGGGTGGAGCGACGATCTTCGCAGGGAGGCTGGTGGCAGCTGGATGAGAGTTCCCTAGAATCGAGCTGAATGGCGTACAATTGGAGAGGCCTATGTCCAGCCTGTCTGCTATTTCTACATTGTTTTCCATCTGATCGTTATATTATAGCATTTGAAAAAGACATGCAAGCTTTTAAAGTTAGTAGCTTAGCATTGTGGCCGCAGGAATCCTTACGAACTCCTACTACGCAGGAAACCAACTCATATTGCACCTTTAAATTATATTTGTTTGTTAGTAAAACAAAAGACGGAACATTTTATTTTTATGCGATCTTAGGCGGTCTATTAGACGGTGGGTTTTGTTTTTAGATTTGCCAGAGTAACTGCTGTGATTGATTCATAAATAAGAGATTTGTTTTACCATCTTATGTGATGTATGATGTTTGCATCTATGTAGCGATAATTTCGTCAGTCATTCATAATTCATGATTGATTGATAAATAAATTAGTGCGTAAACCTTAGACAACCTTAGATCATATCGTAGCGAGTTTGTCGTGCGTCGGCGTTCGTTGGAGCATTCTGAGGATTTGCGGTAAAGCGCGTTGCGAAGCATCTTCTACTTCGTCGTACTTATTAGTAAGGCGAGACTTTAACATCCTTGGATATATTTACAAATGAGCAAAACACGTTGGATCGTGAGGGAAACGCGATCCATCGCCCTATACGATCTTTCATGTAAACGGTTTTAATTACGTTTATGTGACTGATTGATTTTCAAGCTCTTACTAATAAAATTTTCTTACGATAAATCTCAAACAATTCATTCCAATAACTTTATTATTTAAAAAGAATTATAACTAATTATCATAAAGCTATGTAAATTAGAGAAAAAAACTAATTTTGAATAAAGTTTGGGATCCAATGTAGCAGCTGTGTCATTCTTGAAATTTCATTTCAATTAAGGAAACAAAAGCCAAAAGTTTTATTAAAACGGAATATCCTTCGTGGTTCTTCCGTACATAGTTCAATATTATATACATTCTTAAGGTCAGAAAATAATTTGAATCTCTTTTGCTGTTCTAAAGTTACAAGCAATTGAAAGGCGGGCCCATTTGTAACGAATAGATGCAAGTTATAACACGAACCGAATTTTCGTAACGATGCACGATGGAATAATAAAAGCGCGTCCACCAGAGAGGACTTACAAAAATATTTCTCATCATCTTAATAAGACGCAGTCGCGCTTTCAGAAGTTTATTTATTTCTGGCTATAAAAGTTTTTTTGTGGGGATGCCATGTTTAAAATTTGTTATCAAGTAAGTGTTAATCTTTTTAATAAAACAAAGTGATAAATTAATTCATAAAATAAACTATTTCCAAATGGAAAACATCCGTACGGTGAATTAAAATTAGTATTTTAAAGATTCATATATTTAATCGATTCAAATCGATATTTAAGTGGCCCTAAAGTTATCTGTTTGTCGTGCGTTCATTTAGATATATTCATTCGGATTAACTCTCAGTACAGTAGAAAACATCTACAATAAGTCAATACATTCAGAATGGTGCTGGGATTATCGCGGCGCTGCAGTGCGTCTGGATTGTCCACGGATGCGCACAGTAGCAACGACTTACACGTTATCATGCGAAAAATAGTCATGGACAACTCCAGAGGGTTTTGGACTAGTGTGTAACTAGACACAACAAAAAATCCTTATTTTGTGTTTGTATGTCACATCTTTCGCTTTAATAAGGTAAAAGAATATATTTATGTACACAGTCTGGCCATAAATACTGTTACAATTAAAAATAAAAAAAGATTATTACATTTGAATTTGGAATCTGTCATTTATATACGATTGTTCATTGAGTTTTCTAATTTTGGCGCCAATACATTGTACAATATTTTGCCATATTAAAATGGAGTGGGGTGATAAAGAGAACCGAATCGATGTGATTGCATTACAGAAAGTTGGTATGGAGCCAAATGCAATTTTTAAAACTCTCCATACGCTTGGTATTAGTCAAATGTTTGTGTGCCGGGCTATTAATAGGTACAATGAGACCTCCTCTGTTTGTGACAGAAAAAGATCTGGCCGTCCACGTAGCGTTCGTACGAAAAAGGTGGTCAAAGCAGTAAGGGAAAGAATTCGAAGAAATCCTGTCTGAAAGCAAAAGATTTTATCTCGGGAGATGAAATAGCACCCAGAACCAAGTCGCGTATTTTAAAAGATGACTTAGGACTTGCAGCCTATAAGAGACGCACTGGTCATTTTTAACTGATAAATTAAAAAAAGAATAGGGTGATAAAATCGAAACAACTACTGAAGCGGTACGCAAAGGAAGGTTACAGAAAAATTTGTTTACGGATGAGAAAATCTTTACAATTGAGCAACATTTTAACAAACAAAATGACCGTATTTATACTCAAAGCTCTAAGGAAGCTTCCCAATTAGTCGACAGAGTGCAACGTGGGCATTATCCAACTTCAGTGATGGTTTGGTGGGGTGTTAGCTATGAAGGAGTGACTGAGCCATATTTTTGTGAAAAAGGTATCAAAACATCGGCACAAGTGTATCAAGATATCATTCTTGAGAAGGTAGTTAAGCCCCTTAACAACACCATGTTCAATAACTAAGTGTGGTCCTTCCAACAAGACTCGGCACCTGGTCATAAAGCTCGGTCCACGCTGTCTTGGTTGGAAGTGAACGTTTCGGACTTCATCAGAGCTGAAGATTGGCCGTCGTCTAGTCCCGATCTTAATTCGCTGGATTATGATTTTTGGTCGGTTTTAGAGAGTACGGCTTGCTCTAAACGCCATGATAATTTGGAGTCCCTAAAACAACCCATACGATTGGCAGTGAAGAATTTTCCCATGGAAAGAGTGCGTGCTTCTATTGATAACTGGCCTCAACGTTTAAAGGACTGTATTGCGGGTAAGTAATAGATGATATAACAACAAAATCTCTAATATTAACAACATATATTATAACAACGGAACCTATAATTTTATTCAATATAGTGAGCATAACATACATTAAATATAACATCGTTTGACATAACATACATTAAATATAAAATCGTTTGACATACCACTCAAAAGATATAATACTTATTTGGTGTAATATGATGAAAACGCCTACTTTAAAACATAAAAAACTTTGTTTTATTCTTTGTAAGTTCTACCGTAGTTATAGGTAATAGTAACCTACGTAGATATTAAACATAACTAGTAACTGATTACCACCTGCACTAAGATAGGTAGACGGAGCCCCGCTTCGCGGGGCTCCTATTTCTGGGTGGTTTAAAAAAAATAACCACAAAGGCTAAGGCGGGAGCTCCGCTCCGCTTCGCTCCCGCCTTAGCCTTCTAACCTAACCTATCCTAGTCGGGGTACTCTGAGTCGGGGTGTTAACCATAATGACGTTTTTTATATATATTAAACGTTAGACCTAATGATTTTCGATTAAATAAACAATATACATATTACACGTAAGACCAAATGATTTTCGATTACATAAACGTTATATCAAACAACGTTATACTAATTAAGTTTTAGAATAAATAAATGTTATATGTAAAGAAATTATATCAACAGTTGGTATATCTCACGTTGATTATATCTTATGAACGATAATAAAATGAAATTAGACCAAATGAGTTTATACGTTATGAGACGCACCCCTGTTTTGCAGCCAAATTAAACTAACACACTGTAAAAGTAATAAATATTATTTTCAATAAAAAAAAATGTTTTTTCTTCGTGACAACATTTATGTCAAGACTAGGTATATTAAAAAAAACTAAAGAAAAAACACAAATAAAGTAAATAAATATAAACTACGATATACATTCTGTTTTATAATATTCTACTCAGCAGTTGCTACGCAGTGTAAGTAAAGTGAAGTGAAAAAAGTTGAAGGAAAAAATATTTTTGGAACATAACATAGTGTCCACCAGATACATGTTTTTGCATTCAATTTAGCACAACGAGATCCTAACTGGGTTTCGTTATTCGAGGCATCCATCTTAATAATTATGTGGGACATGCGAGTATTTTTTAATATCATGGGTACCTTCGGCGTAGCACATTTCGAGCTACGCCGTAGCACAGTTCAAGCTACGCCGTAGTGCAGTTCGAGCTACGTCGTAGTCAGGCGTATACAATATTTCAGGCTCCCCATGTGCCGCATGTAAACCCATTTTTGTTACGTAACTGCGTAGCTACTAAAACAAGTAGCAAAAAAGAGCTAAACACGTGGCTTGAAATTTTGGCCGCACCTTTGTTATAGTGTAGAATTCTCCTGGCCTAGCGGATCAGAGTAATGGGACATTAAGGCCACACACTTCCTGACCAATCACGTTAATTTAACAGGGCCATTTCATTGCCCAACTTGTTTCACAGTGATGTACGTTATGGTCAGATGTTAGGGCTGTCCGAAGGTGCACTTTTTTATCCTTATGACGTAGTCTTTTTCTATTGACAGTCGATACTTATACATGATATAAGTTAATGAAACTGTAATGTGAAGACATAATTTAAGTTCATATTATTTTATATTTTTTATGATCGTCCTTTTCTGTTACTTGTTTTGTTTAATTCATTTTACGTAATGATTTAAACTATCTGGAAACCCTACATAGCTGTAGGGCAGCTGTGTAGGGTTGCCAGATTATATAAATCATCAAAGGATAATGTACCGTCCGCTTGTTTACACCACTATGCACGCATAGTGGTGTAAACAAGCGGACGGTACGTTATATAATTAATTAATTATAAGTATATTATTAATTAGTATTCTAAATTAAATTTGTGCTTGCGTATCACGATACGCAAGCAAAAATTTAATTTTGAATACCAAAAAATAAATTTAATATGTTAATTAAATTGACGGCGAGCTCCTGAATCACTAATGAAGTAATCATATCCTTTTATAACAATATGTTTTACAATTTAAGTAGCACCTTTGAAAATCAAAAATTTATTCATACGTCACCCTTTGAACAAGAACACAAGTTTTAAGACCTGGGTTAGGAAGGTTTAAGAATTTATTCTTATCTATACTAATATTATAAATGCGAAAGTGTGTCTGTCCGTCTGTCTGTTACCTCTTCATGCTTAAAACGCTGAACCGATTTAGATGGGTATAGAGATAGTTTCGATTCCTGGGAAAGGACATAGGATACATTTTATCTCCATATACCCTCAGGATCGAAACATATGGGGATGAAATCGCGGAGCGCAGCTAGTATGGCATAAAAATGATACATTTCCACGGCAGGTAATACAATAAAACTATGAAAAAATAACTTAATTAAAATAACTTATTTAAATTGTCGAATTGTCGCCCGTCAACTGTCGTCTGTCGGTTTTATGAAATACGCCTCTGGCAGTAATAAATACAAGTGGGCAAACTGACGTTAGACAACAGAATGATGGCAAGTAGATCCGAGGTAAAGGCAAACCCAAGTAGATTCGCTGAGATTAATCCTAAGTAAGAATATACGACTATGTGAATAGCATCGCACAGCAGCAGTCACCGAGCTTACGTATGTCTGACCGCAATCAAATAAGTTAAGTACATTAATGGGCGAAAAAGTCTTGGTCGAATGAGCGATAGCCCAAAGAACGGTCGCCCCAATGATCGTTTGGCCGATGAACTGATAGTCGTGAACTTCTTCTGTCACTTTCTTGTCCGCCTGTCTCAGTGGTTTTTATCGAGATTTATGCAAAGGTTAAATTTGAATTTTGGCATAATAGTGGGTCTCAATAATACGCGCACAAATCGCCTGTCAAACACCAAAACTTTTTAAACTTTTATTTGAGTTTTATTTGATCTTAGAAAAAAAAAAGGTTTAATTAACAATCGTGTTGAGTATCGTTTAAAAAAGCTTACATTAAAAATTCGAAAACGTAATTTTGTTTTATAGTATTTGGTTTGACGGGTTGATAGAAAAAAAATTCAAAAATAATTTTGTTGCTTAGGTAGTTACGAAGGGCTTTTGAGCTATGCAGCATTATTTTTATCAACAAAAAATTGTTACTTACTCGTAGCTGAGTTATGGTGCAAATATCTTTTTCCAGACACTATGTCCTTTAGGGCTGATTTTACCAAAGCCATATTTTATCCGTGGAATAAAATTGAAGTCTGAAAGTTCTAGTAGCAAAAAACTGACAAAAACTCAAAATTTATTCTCAGGATAAGACTTATTCTAGGTATTAAAATTTGGTAAAAATTGCCCTTAGATGTATTTTAGGAGCTAGCGCATGTTTATCGATTTCGCAAACTACAGATCCTAATTACGGCAGGCTAGCGTCCGTTCTAAAGACCGTTAAGCATGGTTTGGTTCGGAACACTAATTGTGTGAGCACGACGCGCTCTTGATCGGTTTTTTTTTTTAGAAGTTTAACCGAAGTTTGAGTTTTGAGTTTTTATAATTTACATTGTTTTTTGAAGTGAAAACTTATTTAGGCGCGTTGGGCATTTTTTGAGATGGGAAAAACCATTGAACTCGCGACACTGTTACCGTTACCGTAACCGCCACCGCGCGTGTTTTGTTTATAAGATGATTCAAAAAGTACACACGTAATTAGTCAAGTTTTCACTAATAGTGCCACTGTTTTTTTTTTGCGTATAACCAGCCATACAAGGACATGTGTACATTGTTTTTAACCTTGACCATGGTGCGAGGTGTGTTAAGGCACGAATTGTAAACAAAATAATGTAAGTCAAAAGTAAATTATATTTTAACATATAAGTTATTATTATGTATTTAGGTATAGAAGTAAAGACAGAACCTACATTTCTTATCCAACTTATCAGTAAGTTGTATAGTTGGTACATCAAGTACTAGTTTTTATAATAAATAACCAGTGCAACCGTAAGAGTAAAGTCAAGAAAAATCGATCTCTTCCGATTTCCGAGAGAACGTCTCGCGTTGCATGTTTGCACAAGCTTGACAGTCTATACCTACTCAGGACCTGTCCACGTCAACTCTTGCTTGTTGCCCATGGGACATGACAATCCAATGTGCGGTTAATACATTCGGTATCATACCACAAAGCTTTAGCTCAGTTATATTTCAGGTATCGCACGTAGGTTATGTAGAACGTTAATTATCCCGTCAGTCGTCACTCGTCGGGTGTTTTTGTTAAGCCGTAGGCGGATTTCGACATAAGTACGTGATAAATAATTGAAAACCTCGCAGATACCAAAAATAAAATAAAGATAAGTAGATACTGTATAGCTATAAAAATAATATATATATATATATATATATATATATATGACGGCGCGAGCGTGGGCGTAGCGACGATAGAGCCATCGGGTGGGTACTCGGGCAAACCAGTAAAACGTAGGTAATCACAAATCACAGTCACGTTTATTTCGTAATTTACAATGACTAGGAGTAGTCAGGATCAAAGGCTGGTACGATGAACGTGACAGTTTCGATCGTATGCTCTAAACAAGGCGTCAGCTACCGCCAATCGAATGCCGCCTTTTTCAAAATCGACTCTGTGCATTTGTAGAAAATGGCGGGAAATTATAGCGCCACCTCACGGCGTTCACTGTACTAACCGATTAACCAATGAGAGTAAAGTTACAGTTTGACCAATATTATGAAATCAACAGGTCGTAGTATTTTGATAACGTTGTCGACTTGAAATTGCTTGCGACTACATATATGTATATACACATAGATACTGAATAACTCCATACTATATAATGGTGTTCATATATTCCTCTGCTCAGCCATATACAAATAAATACGTGCGTACTTACAAACTGCTACTGCAATCCTATTTGTGGCATTGGCGTCGCAGGTAAAGCCACTAAGCGGCAGGTTTAAACTTTTTAAGTAACAACATATAATCGTGTATCATTTATGCATGCTAGATAAATAAATTATTCAAAAAATAAAGGTAAATGATAATTTGAGAAGGCAAAGATGATGGCATGCAGATGGCTTTAGAGTAGAGGTTGGCCTTTAGGAGTAACACCCGCACGAAATCCATTGAGTGCAGGCATGCATCACGACGACTGGACTCTTGATAAAGTGTCTCTGATTAAGTGGTATCAGGGCGAAGAGATAACTATTTATTTGTATTAATTTTAAAGAAAAACATATTCCGAGGAGAAAAGGATAATAAATGATTAAATGATTCTCTAATTGCTGCAATGAGGTCCAGCGGCCAGTCACGGTGCGGTTGCTACATAGCCGCAGCTTGTGGCTAACTTAACGATAGCTTTTAAATAAATATATTTATTATAAAATATAATTCTCAGAATTAAAAAAATACATTGAAAAACGCAGAATTTGTGTACGAAATTGTAG
Source organism: Luperina nickerlii (assembly GCA_963855955.1). NCBI lineage: Eukaryota > Metazoa > Arthropoda > Insecta > Lepidoptera > Noctuidae > Luperina > Luperina nickerlii. Next base: position 11,498,624 of record OY979662.1, read on the forward strand.
TTTGTTTTGCCTGGGGCAGACACACTCAAAATGGCGGCAACGGTGTCGAGTGTAAGCACTCAATGTGAAAAGGCAATTAATACCGCGACCGCGCATTCTGTGTCTGAATTGTTCAAATCCTTTACTTGAGCGGGAACATATTATCCGGCTCAAATCTGGGTGTTTAAATGTGATAATGAAGTGGCGAGAGGCAAAAGACGAGCGTAGCTTGCAGACATCGCGCATGACGTTGAATAAGTAATGAATCATCATACAGAAACCGCAGCTGTGGCTGAATTATAAGAAACAAACTACCCGGTATTTTGAACAATGTATCGTCACATTGCAATCAGTAGCCAGCAGTCAAATTACATAAATATGCTCCGCGTCTTCTACATTATGAACTGGCGGCATTATCGCGTACAAGGACGGTGTCACGGCGTAGTGTGCATATCATAGGCGCCTTGATACCGGATGACATTTAAATTCAATTTCATGTCGCAAAATAGCAGAAGCGCATGGATCAGTAGTACCTTTACGATATGACTCGGCAGTGAAATTCTTTAAGCACCAATAGCGCTGAGTTTATGGAAGAATAGGTTTTATGATATTACGTGAGATTTTGTAATTTTGTATATCGAGCATATTTTTTGTTCGGACGTCGCCTGTGACAACTTCCTCTAGCAAATAACTTGACATGTACGTGTACGTACATGAGTAAATAAAGTAAAGAGAATTACAAATGCGTCGTTGTATCGTCGTCGGTTACTCCCAGCCCAGACTAAACCTGCTTTTAGCTAGGTCGTCTTGGATTAGATATTGTACCTTCTCAGGAACCATTTGCTGCCTAAATATTGTCTTAAATAAGCTTTACCTAAAAAAACTAACTCAATTTAATATTCTTTTGGCGCGCATGAATGTGTCTACGTTGCTAACTACTAATACACAGTGAGCAATCACAGGGCGAGGACTTGCTTCTAATAAATTATTATACCATTATGTGAATGTGAGGGCTATGTGGGTCATTTTTTTTCTGGCAGTTTGAGTACTTTATGCGGCCTATCCAAATGTCTTTTTTTGTATTGTTCGTCGAGTACTGACAAATACGTGCACTGGCTGGACAGGTTTACTCAAATATGTGTTGTTCTTTCCTCAAAAGATTATTTCGCACATTAATCGACATGGTCTTTATATGATCCGAACATGATTATGTCTGGATTATAAAAGACACTTTGTATAAATCATCTTACAGAAATAATATCATTTACTTTTAAGGATATTGTATTAAAAATTAAATACACTATGTTTTTATGCATATGACATAATTAATAACCAATATGGATCGGAAAGTAATTTAGTAAGCCATGTTAATATTTCATAGAATACGTTCATAGATCACAGTAATTTTAGTAGTAGCTTCCGAAGCTAAGTGTGCAGAACATAGTAGTGGAAAATTGCAGAAGCATGAAGGAGAGTTAAATATACTTATCGAAAAAGACGTTTACGATCGAAAAGCACTACGGAAAATTCACTAGTAGCGTCGACAAAATAAATAATTTGTGAAGTCTTAAGATAATAACTCCATTATAGGAAATAATGGAAGTTATTGAAAAAAATAAGACCAAGTGTAAATCGCATACCAATATTTGCACTTGGCCTGTTTCTGACGTCAGCAATAGGAATTTAAATCAGATTTAGAATTATCGAAAAATCTCTTTTAAGAGAAAAACGAAACAATTAATTAACCTGCAAAAGAGTGCATGCTTACACGGTAATTTAAATTATGTGTGATCGGTAGTTTGAATCGTGTTATGCTCGATCAAATTTCCTGCTATAGACGGCGCGTGTGTTGGCGTGATTCGATTACTTTCAAAATGTTGTCACATTTCATGTTCACATTTTGAAGTTTTAAAAACAATGTTTTAACTGCATGACAATATATTAATAAAGAATACGCTTTAACCTATACCTTCATAAAATAAACATTTATGGTAAGAGCGGTGATTTACCTGTCTAGGATACCTTTCTATCTGAAATCATTTACCTGTATCAGTATCCAGCTACATAAAACTTTACCTTGGCAGTACTTCACGGCGAATTTTCTGCTTTCTAGAAAAGTTATCGCTGTCGGCCCTCGGGACTACATATCGCGCCCGTGCCTCCCCCGACCTAACTTCACCCCTCCGATGTAATAACGACCGACTTTATAACCGAGTGGGCTTAAATCTCACAACACTTTCCCATATCTTCTTTCTCGTCGGTAGCACCGTCGCCTGAATGAAATCTAAGCCCACGATTACAATTGGTCCCGCCGGAGTCCGTAACTTATCCAAAAATCCGAGGTGATTTAATGTGCCCCAAGAAGTCACGGATTTAAAATGATCTTAGCTAGCACTGAGCTCCGGACGGCGCTCCGAGATTTTTCTCGTTATGTTCGTTTGACCACGGCTTCCGTATTTGACACGGGACAGAAAAACAAAAATAAACCCATTCAAAATAACACGGTATGTAACAGAAATGAGTGCCATGCGCTAATTTGTGTAATGGGTGCGAAAATAAAAATGGCCAAAATTCAATGAAACAACAGTTTTAATGTTTAAAAGGTGTAATTTTTTTATCGCAATACCCATGTTTTAACATTCCCTGAACCTCCATTTAAATATTCTTAGTAGTAAACTTTTACGGTAAAGTGAACTTAATTGAGCAAGTAACGAGTACTCTTTCAACATGCTTTGAGGGGGACTTGAGTTATGTTTTACACCGCGCGACGTATAAAGCTCATAATATACACTGAACTGGTTCAGACAGTACCGATCACACGAAGAGAGTTAAGTTGTCGAGGTATTGGAAACCCAACACTTTTCACTCGTCAAATGTTGTATGGCTTTATTTTCAACTAGGACTTGAGATAACTCACCCTACTTTCCTATTTTAACCACATAGCCACATAATGCGTTTGTATTGTTTGAATATTGTCAATCACGGACCTAAAAAATAATGCTGTTTTATTGTGCTCTCAAAACTCTCGATATGTGTACACGTTAAATTAAAGCTGTTTCGAAACCTTTTAGAAATATATGGATTTTGAAACCAAAGATAGTTTTATTGTCCAAAAAGATCATGGCTAGAAATATAAGCTGCAACACCAGTTTAAAAAAGACAAGCCATCGCTGTATCGAGTGCAACTTAGGTAAGTAGTAGTGTAACTTAGTAAGTATACGTAGGTACAGAGCAGCTGAAAGCGATAGGCATCTTTTGTGATCAACCTTTGCATAACAAGAAAACACATACCTGCTTTATAAGATAATGGGTTACAGAGTCAAAAACTGCACTGTACAACTTTTATGATCAACTATTGATACTCCTTAACTGAAATAAAACTGCACTGCTTATCAAAATTGGAATCAACAAATTGATTCGACTAGAAATCCTGCGTATCTTCTACTAAATAAAATTCATAAATTCATTAATTTATTGACTAGCTGACACAAATATGCTTCTAGACCGCAGGGTGTAGATGCATTTTTTTACAAGAAATCCTTATGTAGCGAAGGTGAGCAAATAAGCAACAATTATTGAAAATTCACCTCTTAAGGGGTTAAAAGTTTGTATGGAAGTTCGTAATTTTTGCCGATGGGTAAAATAAATAGGCCCACTCAGAAGTATAACAGCGTTTTATCACCAGTTTTTAAAAAAATTTACTTAACTATTTTTTAAATTAGGTTTCTTTCTTATTATTATTTCTTATTTCTTTTCTATTAGGTTTTTTAAAAATTTACATAACTACCTATTTTTATTCGTATCCATACAGTTTTGTATATACATAAGCTATTTTAATATTAACTTTTTTCGCCATTGACAATTCTAACAGTTGGAGAACGTAGCAAAGCTGTAAAGTTTCCAACTAGTCTCTTTATGACGGCTCTCGTCGTAACAGAATGATTGCACACTGAGCTTTCCACAGTAAAATGCAATAAGTTAAAAAGAAATTGTCGTGACATGAATGTATTATAATTGGGAATTCGTTACTCATATTCCAATTGTCATAGGAAATCTTAACAAATGTACCTAAATCTATTCAAATCGATAATTTACTTTATACCTTGTTTTAAATGTCATAGATGTAGGTACTGAAGAAGAATTACCTTTATGTTTTATTTTGTTACCTATATTGTGTCCCACTACTGGGCAAAAACCTCCCCTTTATCCTTCCAAACCTCCCTGTTTTGTGCGATGTCTGGGAATGTTGAGCCTGGAAACCTTATCAGATTATGTTAAACTTTTATGGTATTACTAGCAGCGCCTCGCGGTTTTACCCGCATAAGTGTCGATCCCGTGGAAATATCGGGATAAAAACTATCTCATGTCCTTCCCCGGGATGCAATCTATCTCTATGCCAAATTTTATCGAAATCCGTTCAGTGGTTTAGGCGTGAAAAGGTAACATACAGACAGACAGACAGAATTACTTTCGAATTTATAATAATAATAATAAGTTTATTTATTTTCTCTTCACAAATGCACAGAAGTGGTGCTTAAAAAACTAGCTTAAGGATAAGTTTACATTTGAGAGAGACTGGTGCTTGAAATAGGCATTGCGAGCAATGCCTGTAGTACAAGTCACCAGGGCCCCCACGACGCTTCATAATATGTATAAGCTTAAATTGGGTGATTTTATGAGACTGAAGAGAATTAACATTATAAGAAAAAAAAATACAAAAATTATAAAAATAAAGTAACGTAATTAGAATAACATAACGATAAACGAAACTTTAAAGCGTGAATTAATCTGAGTGTTGTTTGCATGTATAAGTGTAAGTGAGTTGATGTGTGTAAGTGTAGCGTAAGTAGTTTTATATGAGATAATTGATGTAAGTAAGAAGTGTCAAGATAAGGGAATCAATAATTTTTCAGTTTCTTCATAGTCCATACTTTTTAGCCATTTACTCACAGAAGCTTTACAACTACTTCTGGGCTTCTGGTAAATGGAAAGAGCGGTGTTTGCCTTGTTATAGATGAATGAACCAAGGAAGCAATAGAATTTGTGAGAAAAGCTGGTTTTAAATAAGGGGTTGTAGCATACCGTACCCTTCCTGCGTTTTCCTTTAGATAAGTCCTTATTGTACTTTAACTGGGAGTGTTTTTTTAATATTATGTGTAATAAGAACGTCTGTCTGACCGTCAGGAGATCCCATTTTTTGTAAACATGTGCAGTAGGAAATCGAAAAGGAAGTCCGGATTTATAATATTAGTATGGATGAAAAATTACCAAAGAGCCCTATTGTGATTTTAAGTGCAACTAAACGCATTCCAGTAAATGTTGCGGATGATGAGGTTGTATAACTGATATCATAACTTAGAAGTTAGACAGCCGAGCGGGTTCGTTGAGGGTGCGTTTCCACCAGGGATGTGCGAGCATGCACAGTGAGGGATGTGTGCGATACGCTCCAACTAATAGGATAATCTCATTTTCCTAGCCTCACAAAAGCGCAGCTCTAGTGAAAGACGGAGGCGAAGTCTTGTACACAAAAATTGTAAAAATGTGTGTGAGGGTCGCGAATGAGGAATGTGTGCGAGGAATGCGGACTAAACGTTTTTTCTTAGTTTTGTATGTACAAGATCGCGGCTCCACTAAGCCCGCATCCTCACACAGCACAGTGCGCTACGCATCCTCGTACCATTCAGCCTTCTCGTAATGCTTTGGTGGAAACACACCATTACTGGCATCACGCCAGCATGTGTAGAACAAAATGTTAAGAATTTGAATACGAGGTTATTCAAATTCTCAACATTAGGTTATTTCTAAATTGCCCTAGGGCAATTGCTTTAGTAATGTCGCATCGGTAAAGTATACCTACTCAATCTATCTAAGACATCTATTATGTTACAAAAGTAGTACATTTATTTTATAGACAAACTAGTTTTTGCCTGCGGCTTCGCCCATGTGGAGGTCGGGAATTATCCTACGGGGACGTACTATCGTGATAAAAAGTATCCTATATTTTCCAGGTCATTGTTAAATTTTGTACTGAATTCAACGAAATCCGTTCAGCCGTTGAGCGTGAAAAGGTAACAGACATACAGACTGAAAGACAGACAGAGTTACTTTCGCATTAATAATTTAGGTATGGATAGCATATTCTTTGGACTCCTATACATGACAAAGGCCACCTGACTTCACTTTTTGTTTACAGATACAGTTACGTTTTTTGTTTTCGCACAGTATCTATGTCAAAGAAAAAGTGCAGAAATTAAGAGTAATAAGTCTAAGCTGAATCCATTAGCAAATTAATTACCGACAATTGGATCCCTTGATATCTCAATGAATGATTTACGCAATACAAATCTTGAACTTACCTTTCCATAGATCATCTTCAAGACTTGGGATCCAAACATTTGCTTGCCCGCCCTTGGAGTGTCATGTGAAACAAGAGATCTTTCACCAACTTTAAAGAGTAGATAGCGATCTTCGCGACCCCCTGGGAGGAGCAAACTGTGAAGATTATTGAATTCTACTTAAGCTCATTTCAGACTACGCTATAATATAAAAGCATATAGTTTATAGCGCAACAATATCGCTCGCGATACGTTTAAATAATATATATAGTATAGCAAAGTGTGAACGTGTTCTAAATAAGTGAGTGAGTAAGTGAGTATGTAAGGTAATAAAATTGTCAATAAGTAAACAAAAATAATAATATACCTACTTAGATGTGGATTGAAATACTGTTAGTTGAACACTCATCATGACAAGTGAAAAAGGTAGTTGGGCACTGAACTTCTCTATCCTAGCGACTCTAAACACTTACTCTAAAATATACTCACCATAATTATAATGCAGTCTTTGCTTCGGGCAAATTGGGTTCGAAGTCTATTTAGAGATTTCCAAGTCGGCCAGGGTAACGCGTGTCCAGGTGGGAAGCTTCCAGATGGTTCGATATACTTGTCTGGGGTTTCGATAGCTCCCACCAGAGTTTACATCAGATTTGCTGACCATTGATCAGGCTTCTTTCTGACAATACTCATTATATTCAAGAAATTCACCTCCATAGAGCGGTGTAACGTCCTCACTGAAAAGCTCTGTGGAGGAGGTTCACAGTAGCGTTTACCGACATATTATCTTGCTTTACATATCGATCCTTTCTATCAATTATAAATAGAGCCTTTCCTTATTTACTTCAAACACCTATTCCTCTTTAATTATTAATCTATAATCTTTGATAATTATCTGGCTCATTGTAATCTCCCCACGATCGCCATCAAGAGTTAGGGGATACAGGCCCTGATGATGATACCTATTCACCACCCAATGCCCTTTATATCAAATGTATTTTTCTCAAATACAGCAAGACAAACAAAGTCATAAATCGTGTACTTAATAAAAAGTGTGACACGTGTATTTGTGAAAACGGTATTTACTCTTGTGCCTTAATTAAGGCTACAAGATAGCATTACTAGGTATTTTCTCAGGGTTAATTATAAACCTGTCATGTTTGTTGGGGCCACGTGCAGTAACAAGAGTAGCAGTACTTATTTCAGCCCACTGACCCTTCGTGCGCAAAAAGGAGAACAAACAAAAGCCTTTTCCTCAATTAAGCAATTTGTGTGGACATAAATTTTGTGAGTGTATGGCGCTCACCGGTTGCCGGGATGTTTCAGTTCTGTTACTCGAGCGCCCGTTCATTTTGAACTAAATGTACAGGAGTGGACGTTCACTGTTTGGCGTCTCTAAAAATTAAGTTACTAATTCATAAAAGCGCTGTGGCATAATAGCCTCGAGCATAAAAAATAACTTATGTAGTAGACATGTGGTACCGATTCCCTTGTTCACAAACTAAACTGAATTTAAGTTCAGTGCATCTTTTTCTTTCTGTTTCATTAAGAAAAGCATAGAAGAAAAAATTGCCCGCAATTTTCTCAGTTTTCGCAATACATGATTGGGTTGAGTAGAATGTTTTAATAATTAAAACACATTGTTCAGCCGTAAAATGCTCCATAACAAATTTGCCGTATCTACACAAAATAATTTTCATGAAAAAACTGTCATATTTGCCGCCAAAAAAAAATGGCGGCAAAAAATGTTCTATACCTCCAAGTTGCCCACCCGGTAGTTTACAGGGTAAATAAATGAAGTAATCTTAATTAGTTAGTTGAATGAGCAAGATTCCAGTGGGTCCGATTGCTCAAAGGAGGTGATAGTGGCGCAGATTGCTGGAACAAATTGTCGTAAATGTGGACACACCGGACAAAAGCACCAAACATTTTCCAGGTGCTGTTTAAAGTACTAAGCTTTAAATTTTTGATAGGAATCAACACCTCCATCGGCCATCTTGGTTTTACGGTGGCGATTTTAAAATATAATTAATGTTAAATGTTAAAGATATCCCAGTTTCTAAATTAAGTACTTAAAAACACAAAATTGGTGTCTAAATATTTATATATTTGAGGTCAACGAATACAACTAGATACATTAACATAACATATTTTAACAAGATTGTATATTTGTTTTTAAATATAATCAATACTTATAAATACTTGCTTACTTCGTTTTAATACATTTATATTTGCAAAACTCAGTGCAATTCCAACGAGCAGTTTTGCAAGCGCATCTACCGGTGCAGTGTCTGACCCTGGCAATTACATTTAACTAATTCGTTACAGGCCTTTGAAGCAATAGGTATGTTGGTCCAAACAGGAACCCATGAAGCACCTTCTATTTTTTGAGGCCAGCCCAGCCTTCTGAACTAGGGGTATGCTGTTGGCTGTGCTCACTGGTACACCATACTCCTGCCCCTAGCCCGCTTGGAGTGTTGGAGTAGTGCATTTTTTTTGTTGTGGGAAGATTCTTGATTGGCTTATTTATTTGACATGTTACGTTGTTTTTTTTGTACTTAACATTTACCTGTGAGCTTACGTTGTAAATTGTGAGGTTTCCAATATTGATCTCAATGGTTTCCAAGTGAAATGTTCATATTTGTTCGTGCCAATGACTTCAGCCTGCGATTTATAGAAGGAGTCATCCCTTCATCTGTACTTCGTCACTGGACTCTTTAGTAACACTTTCTGACGATAAATCACTTTTCAAAACCCTATTAAACTGGTTTTCACAATAAATTAGATCCATCATATCGTAATTAAGCAGCGTTTGTTTACATTTCAAATGTCATTTAGTTATACGTCAGTTTCTGGCAGTTAGAGGCGACATCTAGCGGTTGCAAATTCACAGTTGTAGTTTTAATCGATAAATTTTATTATTATTGAAGTTTTACCTGAAACGGGAGAGTTTTTTAGGTGCTCCGTCTAATTCCGGTCTGAAGGCATGACGGGTCAATGAAAGGTCACAGGCGTCGCATTTGCGATTGATCTCGCTTGGGATAAGCCACCAAGCAAACGTTATCCAATTTTTTTTAAAAGGTAAGGATTCTGGTGAATTAGTGTTTTGAAGTGATCTCTGAGTCCTTCCCAGGTCGATAGATAGATATTTATTACAGGACTCCATGCGTTGAAAGGATTCGCCAATGAAATGGGCGGACCAGTCCTCCGGCCGGTCGCATCTCGCAGTCAAGTGTTTTCACCATCAAACAACCGTGAGTATTACACACCCCGTGGGTGATTATTCCCTATTTCTTGTTGTCCCACCACGCAGGGTTAGGCAAACTGAACTTGGCTCATTCAATTCCATTTGCATAACGCCATGTAACCGGTTAATGATTTAGCCTTTAGATTTCTTAGCTCCTCGCCTCTGTTCCTTCTCAAGGAAAGTATATTAGTGTTCCCTTATATAATAGGGTCCCCGTATTGTCGATTCCAGGTGAGGCAGCTCGAGTGATTTGTCTCGCCGCCAGGATCTAGCGGAGCCTCTGGGACCTGGACGCGAGACCCGTTCCTCGAGTCCACTCAGCCTCCTGTGGAGACGACTGTGCGGTGGCAGAGTCCGCCTAGCGATTTAGCGCAGGCGGGACGGTTTTTTTTTTACATATAAATTTACACCTTTTAATTTATTCTCTACCGGTTCATATATGAACCCGTGTATCACCTGCCCGGTCTTCAACATTAGAAGCCGGTCTTCAACTACCTTTCATTAAAGGACCCCGGGTTCGACACCTTCGCCTAACTAAAAGTATATTGGACATCTTCGTCGGCTCCGGGATCCAGGACTCTTCAAGTCCCTGGCGCCCATTTAGTATTTAGCTTTTAGTATTTATAAAACTGGAAGGTTGTACCTTGATATGTTAGTAAGAACTTATTCAATCTAAACTTTTGGAAACAGTACCGGGTTTATCTCCAAACCCATAGCTCGAAACCGACTGAAGTTTACGCTGGCTGGCATTACCTTTTTTATATTTAGGTTTATTAATATTATATTTAGATTAATAAACTTACATTGTTTGAGATAGTTTGTTGTTTCTTTGCCTTTCAATACCAACCCACCTAGCATCTGGGCTTTTGTTCCCTTACCGCCAGGGGGACAAAATCTCATATGTAGCAGACAAAACAGCTCTTTTCGGGCTTCATTCACATCGTCTAATTCATAGTTCTTATCGTACATGATGTCTATAGTCAAACTCATAGTACAATTGTTTATGCTAAGTGTAAACCTACTAAAGCCAATAAAATGTTTCTAAGCTCATTGACTAAACCGCATGATTATAAAACACTGCTTAAGGGGCTTACATGGCCTAAAGCGCGGTCACTGTCGGACTGCATAGAAAAGAAAGAGAAGCGCGATGACACAACGCTGGTAATTTATTGCAAAATATGAAGCAATTATTTAATTACAAATCTATCGTTTGGACTAAAAAAATAAAACACTAGTGTTTTAGTATATTGCTTGTAGAATAATCTGACAAAAAATCAGAATGATTGTATGTACTCGTATATTAGTATGATTTTTATTGTAAAAATAAAGTTTTTTGAGGTATGGTAATGATTTTTTTCTATCGTATCACAATAGTTGTATTATGTTTTTAACACACTATCTACCTAGCACATATCCTGAAGAATATCACATATTTTTCTGATTTTGTTTACTGTAGTCGCTCATATATTTTTAGGCATTATAAAACTTGCGTTTTTTTTTTGCGTTTATGTCCTGTAGTCCCTTTACGTCAATGTTCCTTACAGCCACTTACACACCATTTTTATCGAAAGATGTTCATTATTTTAAGGGAAATATCTGGAAATATACAAATACAAACCAGAAAAGTAGAAAAAAATCACATACACTACTACAGACTATGATTAACTATACAAGACAATCTATCAGGTTCTTTCCCTGGACGATGATCTGAAATACGAACAACTTAGCAAAAACTTACAGAAGCTGTAATGAAAAGCAGGATTACTAAAACAAAAATACAAAACCTACCAAAGTCGGACTGGATCAGCAAAAATATTATCGATTTAATAACCAGAAGAAACCAAATACTAAGTGCCCGCAATACGACAGCATTCGAAGAAAAAAAATAAGAGGAAGAAAACATAGAGAGAGAATTAATAAAAGCAAGAAAGGAAGTCCGAGAAAAAATACAAGATGTGTGTCTAAAAGTCGATACTACTACAAAGCTTTTAAAAACTGTTCCAAAAAATAAAACATATACATAAAACAAGGTCGGGTTAGTTACACCATTTGTGGCTCAAGAGCGGCTGGGCCGATTTTTGTGGCCTTGGATTTAGCAGAATATCTATTTAAACATGGGTAAAATAGGTACTCCAAACACAAAAAAAAAACCTTGATTTACTTTCTCACACAGTTTTTGTTGGAAGGAACGGCCTTTTTGATGATGTCCCGAGAACGAATCAACTGATTTCGATAATGATAGTGAAGCGAAGTTCGCCGGGTCAGCTGCTAGTATTTAGTATTTACATAAACTTTAATATCAATAATAAAAACTATTTACATATTGACAACAAATACCTACAATAAAACGTACCGTGTAGGTACGTTTTAATGTAGGTATTAATAACGCAAAATTAAAATTCTTTCAATAGGAACTCTGATAGAAACTGTGTTTCGATACGTAATATGGACTCATAGTCTCAATATTTTTGTTAAAAATTATAACAATCACTACCACAGTGAAATACTCAAATTAACGTACTAAGGATACCTCGAAATCCTTTTGCTAATGTATTTATGTCTTTGCATTGTGAGGGGTACTCAATTAATACAGCCGTCTGTACTATATGTACCTACACGTCGTTAAAAACAGAAATACATAATATGTTTGGACATAAACAAGGCAGTTGACATTAGACCGTCTCCTCCATACTGTTTTAACCTATTTTTTTTAAATCGGAATCGGATCATTAAAAAATATACGTATTCCTGGCGGACCCCATTCATCCACTCGTTATAATATTTTATTCAGACATAAACTTATAAGGGAAATATTAAAGTCGGAAGATTGTCGCTAAAATCAATCTAAAACTAAAGTTTTCCTTGTGAAGGCAGTCGTTGGTACACAAATAATGGGACTCTGAATATCTAATGAACTTCTTCACCTCAACAGCTACTAACTTCCTCAACTCAAATGATTCGAGTGCGCCTCAGTCCGCGACGGCAGCGGCTTCTCCTGTGCAATTAAGTGTTTCGGCTTTCATTGCGAGAAACTTGAAATCAGTTCTTTGCATAAGCTTCAAATTCGCATGTCAGCAAACGGTGGCCCCGGAAACTTGCCATTCACACTTTTACTTTGATATGAAGACTTTCTAAGAATAGCTCATTCAAGTCATGCTAGCACAGTCTTTGTTGTATATTCTATAAGATAAATTTAGAATCTTTTGGTGATATAATAATCTTTGACTTTAAAATAAAGTTAGACGCCGAACATAGTGCAGTTTTTAATTTGGGAATAAACATCTATTTGTGCTTAAATATTCAATTTCTATTTGATTTTAATAATATATCTGCCTCCCATTGCAGTTTTTATCATTTGGAGTTTTTACGAAAATGGCAAACTTTACGTGTTGATGCAACTGTGCCAAGTTTTTTATTGCTCTCGAAAGATTGCTAAACGAAACCGCGAGTGCAATGACAAATGCTCACGCGTATCAAACTATGATTTTCAACACACTTGCAAAGGAAAAAAAAAAACAAACATAATATTTGTGACAGATGGCAGATGGGCTCGCGGATGTTTTCTTGATGCCTGACTAAGCCTAATACTAAAATTAAATCGAACAGTTTCTATTTTTAGAACATTAATTAATGTCAATTTATTGTCAAACAAATAATTTGCGGACTCAAGACATGAAGGAGTCATGAGACATGAAGGATCTTTCATGAGATTAATAAAAAATCCAACATATTTGTCTAGTTCACAATTAGGTATCTGTAGCTTACTTTCTCGCACTTGTGTGGAAACACAAAGTAAAAAGAATTAGTGTTCGTATCCCTGCACTGTGAACCTAAAAGCGGTGCAATTAAAACCACTTTAAGAGCAAGTGTGCTAAAATAAAAATTGGCGAGTGTCATGCACGCGGACAAAACACAGTCAACTTTTTATCAGCGAGCTAACGTTTATAATGTTAATACAGTTATATACTATAATAACTACGACGAACAGCAACAGAAAATTTAAATTAGAGTTATCAAAGACCTATTTTCATTTGTCTGGGTTCGTTTATCAGAGTGACAAAATTTGGTGCTCAGCGGTACGTGGGAAACAGTTTATGCATCGAAAACACACATTACCACACCACACTACATACTAATTGCTGTTTACAACTGTTCTTAATACAATTGCCAAATACATTATCACTATAATGATACCTACGTGTGTTTTCACCGATCCAAGGTAATGGAAAACATGGAATAAAGCAATTGTGACTTTATTCATTCTTCTCTCGCAACACGTTCTTTTTAGTTTTTTGTTTGCTGGCCGATAGGAACTGCTGCTGTTTTGTTTTTGGCTACTATGTTGGCTAGCAAATAAAAAGCATGCCGCGAAAACGCAAGGCGTTGCAGACTGAGGACTACTTCAATCTCGAAGAGTCGGATCAACTGAGTACAATAACTATGACTTAGGAGCGCTTACAGCATTTCTTATGACTCTCCAACAATCCCAGGTCGAGTTGCCACTAGCTCTAACGTAGATTGCGTACGTCAACGCCAATAGCATCAGTAGATGTAATTACATTTTGCTACCTTCGCTGACGCCAAAGCGGGGTCATGGGGTCTACTACAGCTACCTTCTCGAAGTGTCGGCGAAGTCATAACTGAGTTTCCTGAAAAACGTTAATGTGGCAAAGATAATTAAAGTTTTTCTCGTGAAGCAGCGCCTTTCAACGCACCTGACCCAGCCCGACAACAATTTTTCAACCGCGTTGAATTCTAAACGTGATGTTTTGTTATTTTAAAACAAGCCATCTCTTGTGGTGCGAAATATGATTTCAGTAGTGTAGCACGTACATATTCTAGAAATAAATTAGATTAATAAATAATAATTAAATGAAGTAATTAACTCTAATGGGTGTTTGACGTTACGGGCAAAAATGTAATCTATAGATTAAATAAAACAAAGTCGGGTTAGTTACACCATTTATAACTCAAGAACGGCTGGACTGACTTTTATGATCTTTGATTTCTTGGATTTGTCTCCGCTCCGAATAGCAGAATAACTATTAAAACATGGGAAGAATTTACGAAAAAAAAGTTAGTGAAGATAATTCATTTTCTAATATATTTTGTATGGAGCAGCTTTTTTGATGACGATGATTTTCTTTTTTGTACATTTATTGACCTTTTCATTTTGAGTATTCATTTTATCTTAATAAAAAACTGAATTTAAATCAGAGAATAAGTTAACAAATCATTTATTGATTCTGAGGCCGTACGAAATTCGCCGGGCCAGCTAGTTGCTAATTAATGACCTATGACAATTAAATAACAAAACGCATTCAAATCAGAAATTCCAGACACGATTTAGATTGGTAAATACATATTATAAATAACTAGCTTCTGCCCGCGACTTCGTCCGTGTGAAATTTCTTGTCCCCCCGACCCATCGCATCGCATCGGCTGCCTGCACTATTGCTTTCCGACATTTTTGCTCGACTCCCACGGGTCCTAGCGTGTTAAGCCATGTTAAGTAGCTTTATAGCCTTCTTCAAGAATTGGGCTATTAAATGCAAAAAATAATTTATCAAACCAAATCTGACTGGTAGTTAAAGAGATTAACGCGTTCAAACAAACAAACAACCTCTACAGCTTTATTATTAATATAGATTTGAAACACATCTCTACGTTATTTTTGTGAATACTCTAGCTAAAGTAAACCCACTTTGCAGGTATGTTACAATTAAACTTTAATGGCTAAATTGTACGCCGTCGCAAAATCACACACCGACCAAGTCTTCATCATTTCAGCCGAGACGTCCACTGCTGGACATAGGCCTCCCCCAAGCACCTCCACTTCGACCGGTTCTGTGCTTCTCGCGTCCAACAGGTTCCTGCCGCCTTGTGGGAGGCCTTTCAACGCTACGCCTTCCTGTACGTGGTCGCCACTCCAGAATCTTTCAGTACCATCAGCCATCTCATCTGCGAGCAATATAACTGCCCACTGCCACTTAAGTTTGGCAATTCTTCGGGCTATATCGGTTAACCTGGTTCTCCTGTGGATCTCCTCATTTCTGATTCGATCACGAAGGGCCGATCGGATCAAAGGCTTTCTCGTAGTCCACAAACGCTAAGACCAAGTCTTGCCGAGCACAAATTGCCTTGAACTAGTAGTTAATTCAAGGTTTCGTGTGGTCGCTACATATTTTATTTCTCAAAAATATAAATTAACACCATTTATTTTTATCAGATCTTTTGCTTAAACAACTTCTCAGAAATTAAGCCGTAGCATAATAAGCAACCTAACTACATTTACTATTCTAAAACAATAACTTAACATGGTAAATAGGTCGTGTGTATAATGCAAATACTTTTAAATTCTTGAGGGAAAAAGGAATAAGCCCTTACTGTACGCGTATCTAGAAAAAACGTAGATTAGAGTAATAGAGTTGGATTCTTTGTACATACTCGTGGATAGCTCTGAGAGAAAGAACGGTTAATGCAAAGCAGTTGTGAATGAAAGCTGGAAAATTAAATGAAATCATCCAGTAGCTACTCGCGCAAGAAACAGTATAAAATGGTTTTTAATTTTTTTCTATTTGCCGAAGCTTTGTTTGTTGGTTCAAATACTGCCAAAATTCATGCCGGTAACCCATAATGAAATCTGAGAACGATAATACAAAAAATAAAAGTGAGGTTTCTTTTGCAGTCTATTCATTCGTTTTAAATGTTTTAGGTTTTTTTTATTTTCTATTCGTTATGACATGTGATTTGGTGTTATTAGACTGAATAGTGTTAATAGATGTTGTGTGTAAAGATCAGCCTTCACGGGCCTAGGCTTGAGTTTCTCCAATTCTTACATAAAAAAAAACTCTAACCTAAGCATCCAATTAATGTATACCGTCAAATTGTTGTCATTCAAGGTAAAATTATTCTTGTTTCGGAACAGTGATATAGAAAAATGCTGAACAGCCACTTGGTCTCGGAGGCCACCTCCAAGACCGCTCACAAAGTTTTATGTTGTGGAACTTAGCTGTTTGTGCTTGACATTTATTGCTTTTATATTTTACGAGCTCAAGAAAGACGACTTGCTAAATGTTGCTCAACAACGTACCTATGTATATACTCGAAAATATAAGCGCGTTTTGCGTACTTGTAAACTTAATTTTACGCACTTTTTACCACGGTGTGTTTAGCCTTCTTATTTTTTTTTTGTTATACAGGTCGACTTGTAATTCGACGTATTCTTCCCAGGACGTGATAGTGTAACCACTTTACAATATTTAAGTAGCCCATATATCCTAGACGACAATCCATGGGATTCGAGGAAAACCCAAGCTTTGAGTGTTTCAGAAATAAATCGTCTTAAAATATAATATTTCTCTGAACTCTCAAATTGAATGTCCATCAATATTATTGGGAGATACTACGTTATCAAGGCTTTCAACGTAACCAAATGTACTGAAACATCAAACACTTAAAAGATACAACAACAAAAATTTAATTAACGATTTTCAAGGTCTATATACGAGTACATATATATCTACCTTTTGAGCTCTTTAAGTTCTGAGTTGAGCTACACGATTACTGACTAGATATGGGCGCTGCGCCGGCGCGGCGCCGCCGCGCGCCCGCGGCACGCCGCCGCCGCCGCCGACATTCACCGCGCGGCGTGAGTGGCGTAAAGACGTGTATTTGTTTTCGTGATTGACTCATCCAAAATGACTGAATTATCAAAAACTACAGTGAATAATCTTTTCCATAGACGTTTTTTTGTCATTCCTTTCCTCGTACATCAGGGAAATTATAAATATTAATAACGAGCCAGAAGCTTTAGCCGAAAACGCAGGCAGTACAAGCACCAGATGTAATTGACACATCATTATTGCACAAACTGTCAAGGAAACAGTATGAGTTCATGCCAAGGCATTCAAGGTGATCCAATAGAGCAAGAATGTTGGCGTTACATTGCTGGTGCTGTTCCTACAGAGCCAAAAGATGGTGATTTATTATTCTATTGGAATAATATTAGGTCCTTACATATGAAATTAGCGTTTTGTCGTACTGACCACTTTGATCTGAAATATCTCCTCTTTGGTTAAGAATTCCCAAATTTATACATTCATTTAGCTGGTACATTTGAGTTTTGAAAACAGTCATTCATTTGTTTTTTCCTCATTATTTTTTTCTTTGGCGTCGCTTATTACCGCACAATGGAAAACATGAAATATTGGTATATTTACGAGTACAAGTTCTACCGTGGCACCAGTGCTGCAGAAACAGCTCGAAGGATTAATGATGTGTACGGCGCTGGTGTCGCAAAAGAAAGTACGGTACGTTTTTGGTTTAACGTTTTCGTAATCGGAAGCGCTCGTCGCAATGGCTGAACCCTGGAGAACCAGCCAAATCCTGCCCTAAACGAAAATTTACTCAGAAAAAGTTACTTGTGAGTGTTTGGTGGACTAGCGCCGGTGTCGTTCACTACAGCTTTCTAAAAATCTGGCCAAACGATTACGGCAGATATCTATTGTCTGCAACTGCAAACCATGAAAGAAGAACTAGCTGCTAAACAACCGAGATTGGTCAATCGCTCTAGGCCACTGCTGCTTCACGACAACGCAAGACCACACTGCACAACAAACAACCACTAAGTTAGATGAGCTACAATTGGAACGTCTGCGACATCCACCGTACTCCCCGGACCTTGCTCCAACAGATTACCATTTTTCCGGAATTTGGACAACTTCTTACAAGGAAAAAAATTCAACTCCGATGCGGCAGTCCAAACCGCCTTCAAAGTGTTCATTGATTCTCGCCCCCATGGTTTTCTTAGTAAAGGGATCAATGAACTACCTATGAGAAGGCAAAAGTGCATAGATAACAACGGTGCATACTTTGATTAATTAAATATATTTTACAAAAAAAATTGACTTTATATTCCTCCCGTACAAAACGCCAATTTCATATGTAAGGACCTAATAAAAAAGAACCTTTTCTTGCTGCTCTTGCTAGAGCTTTACTCTGTATACATGCCACTAACACTCCGAGTGAGAGGGTATTCTCGGTAGCTGGGCTAACAGTTATGGCCAAAAGATCTCGCTTGAGCTCGATTCGGGTTAATAAAATCGTATTTATTCATGATAATTATAAAATATGTAAGATTGATAATAATGACAAACTTTAATTAGTATTTATGCTTTGATATCTGTGTCTATGTTGAAAAAATTTTTACGGGGCTATTAAAGTGTCCCTTTGGAAAAAAGGTTTAATTTTGTACCTGATGACCTGATCTGGAATTCTGGACAAGGTATTTACTGTACTGTATAGGACTGACATTTTCCTGTCGTCCGCCTGAAACGATATTAAGGAGCCGGCCGGCTTAAAGAAGATAGGGAGTAGATTGCGAGTTTTAGTTGTAGGTAGTAGAAAACCACGCCGCCGGCGCCACGCCGCCGCCGATTGAAATTGGTCAGCGCGCCGCCGCCGAGAATTTTTAAGGCGGCGCCCATGTCTATTACTGACTAGACTGGTCCACTCAAAACTGTGTGGTTCTTTCCTCAAAAGACCATTGCAGACACTAATGTACAGCGCTCAAACGCCATAATCTGGTCAGCGCCATATGTCACACTGGAGCCATTCATCCGTTACCTAATTGGAATGCTCCAGGCCGGACAGGATACGTAGGTCGTATCTAAGTCATTTATTCCGTCTTTCCCGAAGGTTTGGTCGAAAGGTTCGACTGATTTTAACAATTCCGTGCTGTCTGTATAGAAAATAGATACCTAACTAGTATTGGGCAATGTAGGACGGTACGCTTCAACCTAGCTGCAGAGTATTCCTGTACGTCGAGTCCCGCGCGGCGTTGGCTGCTGAACTTCGTGACCACCTTCATCTGTGTCCAGAAAACTACGACCGAATACCATTTTTTCTTTTTAACACTTAAGTTCGCTGAATTTTTTTTATCTCAGGACAACTTAGCTAGTGCATTTATATTGAATTCCTTTTAAAATCTGTGCAAATTAGTTCTAACAAACCTAAAACCCGATTGCAATCGGGTGGGAAATTCGTGAAATTTGTTATAATTTTATCCTTAATACCCTGAATTTGATTTTGATTTGATAAACTCTTGTAATTCCCCATTTTTTTCCTAATACTTTTACAGTCACAATAATTGTCATGTAACTAACAGCCGGATTTGTACTTACGATTTTTTTATACATACATTTTATATTTGACAAATATACGGTATATATTCAATGCAGTGATTCTTTTTATTTTCGCAATAGTATGCACGTAATTAAATTATACGCGACACTGAATAAAAAATAAATTTAAATAAAAAATTTCAACATGTTCAATGCCCTAGTATTCCCCACAATGCTGATTGAACATTGGGTATTGTATAGAATGCCTAGGCAAAGTATGGAATAAATTATATTACATACTTTGCCCGTACGCAAAATACGCGCATTGACGTGGAGTTGCGGACACCAGCCCGTATTACCTATAACATACTTTGCCTGAACCTTGTTGTATTATATATAACGCCTCGGTATTCTATACCTAACCTATACGAGTATAACACAATATAATAACAAAAACCCTTAGGTTTCGAGTTTCGAGTTTCCAAAAAAATTATAATTTGCATGTTCCAAACTAGATCTGAATCCTCATCCGGAACCTCCGAACCCTAACATTCGATAGGATGGAGCTATTGGCGTCTTACTTTTACATACAATGTTTAGAAAAGGTCGGAATTTGTTCAATTTAAACAAGGAAATGTTTTCAAAAGTCTGGGATTAGGACTTTATTCAACCTTGTTTCTCATCCGCTTTCTCCCGAAGTAGTGATCAAAATCAAACTTGTTCAAATTTGCAATGGAAATAACTTTTTATTTTCCCTTTGAGCTTTCAAGGTTTAAAGGGACCCGGGTCGTCTACTGCTTAAGGATATTAAACTTCCTAGTCGCCTTAAAGTTGTTGTAAGGGAGATTTTAAATATATTTTTTATTTTCTTACTCTGATATAAATCTTGTAGTGTAGCTTTGTAATGGTTTTCTTCTTTTTTAAGTATTGAGACATTCTTATGGTTCATTTATAATAATTTATACGTCAATTTCCGAAGCAAGTTGTTTGCTTGAAAATATTAAGTGTTAAGAGGAAAATATGGTTGGTACTTACCAAAAATAAATGGACAATTTTTATAATAATAAATGCTAAGGGTGGTATGCAACAAGATTCTGTAAAAATCTGCTTGCTGTAAAAACAGTTTTTGTCAGGTTTATCTTTTTAACCGACTTCAAAAAAAGGAGGAGGTTCTCAATTCGGTTGTATTTTAAAATATTTTTTTTTATTATTGTGTCCTCAGTACGCCGTCATTTATAAACCGATTTGGAAAATTCTTTTTTTATTTAAAAGGATATCTCTCCAGATTGGTCCCATTTTTATCAAAATCCAGTTCTGATGGTGGGATCCATGAGGAATTGCAGGAACTCCTCAAATATTATAGGCACACCTACAGTGATTTGGGTATTTTTTACAGTAACTCGTGCATTTGCTCTCGGAAACCACCATATTTTGGTGAAGTGCCAATGGAACTACTCAGTAATAAGTATTTCACGGGTTGCGATTTGATTACTTTAATATGGTTGCTAAGCAATTTATGCTCGTCACAATGCGAATGGTGAAATGGGGCTGATGGTGAAATACTAGGATAAGTCCTCAGCAATTAACGTCCCTACATCGCTAAATGCAATATATATTTTGTAAAAGGCGATGGGCAAGTTTACATTAGAGTATTGTAACTTAGATACATTATAAACAGACCTACTTAAAAGCGAGAAACAAAAAAAATACCTCAAAGTGAAAAATAACTTTAATTTCGGAAGTCGAAAACTAAAATACAGATCCAAAGACACCGACTTCCGAAATTAAAGTTATTTTTCACTTTATAGTTTTTTTTTGGAAGTCGGTTTTTTTTTTGTTAAAAGTATTTTTTTATACCAAACTTTTCACATATAACAACAATGATGTATAAAACTATAGATACGTTGTCCGCACTCTAAAATGGCAACATGAAATGAAGCCAATTGCCACATTTGCGCTCAGTCACGCACCAACCTGTCGCGCGACGCGACGCGACGTATGTTTGTTTTTAATTTATATCGTATGTGAAAACCTGTGCAAAACATAAAGAAAATATGCCGTCGTGTGTTTTCAGAGGATGTAAAAATTATACCCCAAAAGTTAAAGACAAAAATGTGTCATTTCACGCGTAAGTTTACAAAACTAGATTATTTTATTTTATTTTGTACGACGCTGCGTCTAATGGCGGTCGGCGCATGAAGTGACTCTGATAGCTACGTCACTCATGCGCTCGACCAATGAGCATGTAATTTGACTATTACTTATCCTGTGACGTAACTGAAGATGTTTATTTATCTCCCTCTAGCAACAGACATCCCGCCGTACGGTGATATATTTTCTTTCCCTTTCTTTACGCGTATAAGTAGTTATCTAGTATTTTGCCGTTTTTAAGCGCCGAGATGTTGGTTGATAACGTGTCTATATATAATAAGTCATTGTATAACAAAAGGTCACTGGGTACCCAAGGACGGATTCTTAAATCAAATACATCACCTTCTTTCGCTCTTATCAAGCTGAAAGAAATTAGTTTTCCTATACAGTGAATCTCGTTACTAAGCTACGCGATCCTTGCGATATAGATTTACAATCTGCTTAGAATTCCAAAAATGTTCTTTCATTGCATTGCTAGTCACTGGCATAACATGCTTTACGTACCTACGCTGTAAGCTGCCCCCAACTGTATGAATTATTCAGTAAACTGTAATATAAACTGTTCTCTGGGCACATTTTTGACCGTTTTACTTAAGTAAAAATATATATTTATGATATGAAATGATTTTTTGAAAAGGTTTCCATGTACAGACGCCAGCACATCAAGCTACTACAAATTTATGTAATAGATTTTCAACTTTATTTTTGAAGAATAAGGTTCAAAGTTGATTGGGAAAATCGTGACAGTTTCGGGTAGCTTGATGTGCTGACGTCTGTACTTTTTATAAAATGAATCTAACTATTGTGGTTTAGAATGTAAATGACCATCAAATATATGCATACTAAAATAAGTATATAAATATAAAATAATGCCCATGTCGTGGCTAAATAGTTTTAACACTATACCATTAGGTCTACTAACCTATAGTTATTTCCTACCTAATATGAAGTAAATAAGTAGGTACAACACATACCTTCATAGGCACACTGTTTTGTATTTACAATATTTTTAAAACCCATGGGCGACGTGTGGTGTAATGGCAATGTTGGAAATTGTAGCTAATGCGAAAGGGAGGAGATCACGCTCCAAGGATGAGGGTAGGAGGCAGAGGGGAGCGACCCTTATCTCTGTGGAGAACGACGCGCGCACCATCTATTAAACAAATATTCTCAAGTTTTAAGAACAATGAGAGCAAAAGAAGTAATAACACTTCTAATATTTTTAAATAATGCAAAAATCATTGCTGGTTTATTTTCACCATTGCGTGGACTTGGTATTTTTATATATATTAGCCACAATCCTAAACTACGCGAATATAAGAGTAAACTATATTGCAATCTATATAATAATAGTAGACATAGGAATATTTCCAAATAATCCAGTTTTTATCGGGAATTCGGGATACGCGTTAAGTGAGTAAGTGAGAGCGCGCGGCGGAGTGGGAGGGGCCCCCGCGTCCCATGCCACACTCGTTCGCCATCAGTCGCCCCTAAGTCTCAGGTTTGCACACAGCATCCCGACACTTTATCGCCTTATATTTCGCACAGTATTATAACTAAAGCCTTTTAAATCACGTAAACATTGCCATGTTATTTGTCAAAAAACGAATCTGCTGATTACAGACAGTTCGTATCCAAAAATGGTGTTTAATAGTTACTACGCGACGCGATATACCGGCTTGTTGTTGTTAAACGCAGTGATATTGTCAGCACAACCCTTCGCAGTAGAGAAAATAGCCGTCGGTAAGTTTTAATAAAGCACGTGCATAGTTTAAATCATTTTTCACAATAATAGCTTTATGTTACCCATATTATGAGCATAAACAATTTCATATTTATGTTTCTTTTTATAACGTGTATTTAAACATTGTGTAAATAAACATTGTGTTAGTGTATTATTTATTATTTTAAGTATTGTCAAATGTGTTTTGCTCTCGTCTCACTTCGACGCGTAGTGTTTTCCATGTAATCACCATGTACGTAAATCGATTTTCTCTTTCTAACGCGCCGCGATGCTCTCGCTCGCACGAAGCAGATGCGGCGTTTGGTAGGGGTGAACAATTTTCAGGCGCGTTTTTAAAATAACTTCGTTTTAATTTGATATACTTAGTGACACGTCGACGCCTTTGCTTCAAAACTCGGTAGAAAAGAACACCTTTGTGTTATGTTGGACCTTTTTTCTATACGCAAGTCCCTTTAATTATAGGTACAAACCTATAAAACGGAAATTTAGTACCTAACTGTGTTGTTTGTCCAGAGGCTAATGTTAATTTATTACGATATTATAAGATAATACAAACTAAAACACTCACTATTCAGAACATGTTTTTGGATTCAACATTGCTCAAACGGAATTTGGAAATTGACCTTTATTTTATGCCTAGATGCAGTTAGCTGACATATGTTTTCATTAAGTACTTATTATCTATCTAAAACACTGATTCGGGAAATACAGCAGACAAAAAAATAACATAAAGAAGCAGACAAAACAAAATGTATAAAACCGGAAATCACAAAGATTTTCTTTAAAAGATACTTGCAACTTGTAAAATAAAGTGGAAAGACTATTTCGACAAGTCCACTTTAAACTGACGCAATATTTGGAGAGGAACTTGCCGTAATTATCTGACTGGAATAGTTCGTTTCATGCTCCCGTAGACTGGGCTGCACTGCACCTGCGTTGTTGCAGTCACAGCTTTGGACCCAGATAAAGGGGACAGTAAACCGAGCATTTTCCACAGCGCGGCGCACGTTGTTTCGAATTACTATATAATAGAGTATAGATTTATAGCCGGTGCTTGTCAGCAGGATATAATTTTATGCTGTATATTTTTAAAGATCAAATTATTGTTTATTGGTGCCGATGTTTTTAACCTAGTTCAAAAAAGGAGGAGGTTCTCAATTTGGATGTTTATATATGTATATGTATATTTTTAATGTTTGTCCGGGCATAACTCCCTCATATATAGACGGATTTGCAAAATTTTTTTTTGTTCGAAAGGGGCTTATTCCGAATTGGTCCCATTTCAATTTCGTAAAGATCTGATGATGAGTTTCGGAGACAGACAACAGGAACTCTTCAATAAATGCCAGCAAATCAACCGCGATTGCTGCTATAGTATATGTATGCATTGTTTACGCAATCACACAACATAACATCACGACTGTACCCTTTAAAGGGGTAGGCAGATGTGTTCAATAGTTTCCGTCACTGATATTCACATAGCAAATAGTGTTATATGAATTTGTTTGGGGTAGGTAGGTACAACTAAAAAATGAAAAATAAATCTTTTTTACAAGAAAAAAACAACCGACTTCCAAAAAAAATAGTTATTTGTAACTTTGTAGTATTTTTTTTGGAAGTCGGTTGTTTTTTTTTTTTTTTTGTAAAAAAGTCTTAAATATTATTATGTTAAAATCTGGAAGAAGTCTATTTTATAACAAACTTACATAACATAGTGTGTGTGTGTGTGTGAAATATTACTATGTTATAAAAGCGGTATTATGTAGGTACTTCATACCGTTTTTATAACATAGTATTATTTCAAGAGTAGGTATTCAATATTTCGTGTCTGCTAAGCAATTCCGCGAAGAATGCTCAATTAGGAGGAACTTCTTTTAGAATTATCAATAAAAAATAAATTAAACTACCTACCTATATATCAATGAAAGATCATGTGTTTCATAATGGACACAGTGCACGACGATTATAATATATTGATTGATTATTTGATATATATATTGATTAATATACAAGTAAAATTTTCGTAGTAGCCATGATTTTTCGAAGTCTGTACATGTCTACATTTTGACGCTGAAAATATATGTAAAGCCACGCCAGTTTGAAGAAAAAGCAAGTAAGACCGTCTTCGGTAGATGTATGTTATGAAAACATATACCTAGGTACTCATATGCTCTTAAGGCTCGGCCGCTCTTAAGGATCTATGTTAAGAGTTACTGAAATGCGCCTAAATAGTTTTAAGTCAGGTACCTTAACCAATGATGAAATTAATAGAGAGAGGCATTGAAATGGTTAATCCAGTGAAGTATAAATTTAATTTACTTCATGTGGTAATAGCACTGAAAATGACTAAGGTAAAATCTAAAATACATACGGCATACGTTAAATATGCGCTGCGCAGATAACTTTCATTCATATCATCCGTCCGTCATAACTTTTAATACACAATAAACAAATGTACGAACTAATTAAACAAAGATAAACACAAACCGATTCAGTTAATTGTATATTACAAACAGTGTGAGACAGATTTAAATATTTAGCGCTAAACAACTCTGGCCACACAATACGGTGAAGGCATTAGTTTTGGTATACCGTTTATGCATTTATTCGTGAACGGGACCCTGGGAATCAGGAAGCAAAAGGTCACGTAGACCGAGACAAAATTACACGTGAGGAAGAGAGGGAAATTGCTCAAAAGTTTCGATACAGTGGTTGTAATCACGAGTCGATCATCGCGAGCAACTTCAACCTGTGAGATGGTTACCAAAACCGAGTGCCTGCTAGTACTTAAACAAAACTAACGGCTCGGCTTAAAATGGAATGCCGAAAGGTATTGAAATTTTTATAAGATGGTTGTAAGATGGTCGCACGTCACTTTGGAGACTAAATGAAGAAGGATAATATATCCACTAATCGATCAAGCGGTCGGATAAGTTTAGAGTTTTGGGCGTGGATGAGTGCTCGGAGCCCGGGTAAGCTAATAGAAGTATCCGGTCCGTAGAAATATTCGAACATACACAGCTTCCAACTTATTAACTGTATCCTCGACAATAGCTCTTTTTACAAAGCCAGAAAATGTCAAACAAGGTTTCATTACGCAAACGATATTATTGAAATACCCAGTAAAAAACTCGTATTTAAAACCCATTGAAAATGTATGGGGCCTCAAGAGCTAGGTTTCGGAACTAGATGCACCACGATCTAAATAAGGCATTGACAAACATGTTGGGCGGTTGTCGGGGTCATTTAGAGGCGTGAACGACACCAGAGCGTGATTGAGTCGAATGGAGGCTATATATGTACTAGATTTTAAATAGGTTTTTGTAAAAATCTACAAATACTTCCTAATGATTTGAAGTAGTTTGATTAGATAATTATGTTACAGTTTAACGCATTGCCCCTGTGTTTACTGAAAGCATTATATATATTCTTTGAAGAAAATATTGAGTTCATAGATGCTCATAAATGCGCGACATTAAATGTTGCCACAATATTGTATTGTGCAATTTTAGTTTATCATGTGAACTGTGAAATAGTATAACATTATTGATTTTAAGTTGTATGAATAAGTAGGAATGTCTGTAAATTTGTTATAAATGAAATAATCGATTTATTTTATGTTTTTTTTTTCAATCATAGTCAGTAAGCGCCCTTTCAAACGAAATATTCCACTCAATGCACTGATTTCAACGGCTCTTGACCGAACCGCACCTGAGCACTTCCACTGACTGCACTGAAATAAAAACATTATAACTGCGGTTCGGTGGACCAGTTTATCAATTTATTTTCAGTCCTCGAAACAGCACCTACGTAAAATAAATGTTTAGTGATGCTAGAAATAAACTGACTGCCCCGTTGGTCTCGTGGTTGAAAGCGCGACTGCCGAGCGTTCTGGGCTTGATGGTTTGATTCCCAGGTCGAGCAAAATTATTATTGGAATTTCTTAGTAACATCCCGGAGTTTGGAAGTTGGCGGTTTAATACCCTCGTACCTCGGAAAGCACGTAAAGCCGTTGGTCCTGCGCCTGAACTCTCCCCGGTCGTGGTCGTCGTGTCGGATTCCCGTCCCATCGGACTATGAGAGTAAATAAAGTAACAGAGAGTGCACCTATGTTTACCCACACACTTGTGCACTATAATATCTCCTGCGTACCTATGGCTAATCTCCGTTGCATATGAGATTGGCCACCGTGACCGAAATTGTTCGGGAGGTTATAACAATTTAACCCCAAAACTTGTAAGAAGTGCAACAGAAAAACCTGCACACGTGAATTCAATGAAAGTCTATGAACTTGATCATCAGCAGAATTTTGTAGTAATGACGTGTTCACTTAGTTTCTTTGATGTTCACCGATTTATGTTAATATGTATTTATAAATCCAGTGTATTTTTTCTTCCTCACATAGAGCGATGTGAGCTAAAGAAAATGGGTCATTTCACCTCATGCGCGTTTGACTGGTTAATTGACCATTTAGGTGTCACAATCTTTAAGGTCACAACGGTGTATAACTTGTAATAATGTCGAGAAAGTAGCCATAATAATGTCTTTTGAATTTATATCCTACCAAGTTGTTTTCAAAGTTTCAATAGACAAAATACTATTGATATTGGATCATGTACCTAGCTCCTGCACAATAGCGTGCCTAAATAAAACTCATTACCTCGTAAATCTCGTTTGCAAGGCTAATTTAAGGTGCCACATTAGGCGATATTTTTTCCATACAAATTTCGGGAGAGTATTACTCCTCTGTTTGACATTTTGCATCCAAAGTTAAACATGATATCGTTTTGCCTTATTATAAATTTTGTCTGTACGGAAACAGAATAGTAAATAAAAAAGTCATTAAAAAGTTATGAGCCAACAAAGATTCCTTTTTCTTCCCATTTTTAACGTAACTTTGGGTGTAAATAAGTAATAAAAGAACTGTAAAATCTTCAAAACCAAGTTCGTATCGACAAAGCTCAGTTATTGAAGAATTCAATAAACTTTATTTGTAATTGATTTATGCAGTGGTTTTTTCATAAAACTCGATTATCCGAAGTACTTTTCGATTTTTTTACGCGCCTATCAGTTCGGAACGGTGTTTCTGTGCATGAGAACTAGACGTTATGCGTGTAGACTAGCGTCTAACTGCTCATCACTGACACTAGCTCTGTCGGACACGAAACCAGATGAGACAGCGTGCTTTTTGGCCATGATCACCAGTGAGTTCGAGCTCCAGCCGAAAGCTAAGCTGAATTTAACTGTTGCAATGCGCGCTCTATCACAGTTTGATGAACATTAGTATTTTCATTATAAAAATATACAAGCTTATTAATGTTGGTCTACCTTAAACCTGAAAAGGCTCATGGTCCTCACTAGGATTACGGACAAGGGGATCAAGCCTGGAATCGTGAATAATCAGCCATACATTTACAATAAAACTTTGTCTAATGTAAGAAATTTATTAAGCAGTCAGTTTGTCTGTCAGAATGGATTTACATTTAAAGGGCGGGTTAACAACGCACGTCCGGTTTGTTTAGGGATAATTTTGTAAATTTTGTTGTAGGTATTTAGATAAAATTATTCATTAGGATTTGTGGCATATTTTGAGTAACCTAACCTACACCTTACCACTTACCTACCCTTTACAGACTGTTTAATCATTTTGTTACGATATGAGTGGCGGCATGATTATCGTATGGCCAACGTGACGACGAAGAAGAATGATAATTACTTATCACCTTAGTATTACGATTTTTTAATTATTTTTATTGAAAAATGGGGCTGCTCTTGAACTTGATCTCGCCTGATTGAATTAATTTATTTATGTTTAACAAATTGTTTACTAGTCTCCAATGGGATAAAATAGCGGCACCGAAGTAAAGTAAATTATTTTAGTTAATATTTTCATCTCCGCCGATAAAATGGCTAATGTTTTTGGGACAAAAAGCTTTCATTGTGCCTAATGGTAACTTTTAAGGTTAATTGTTGGAGTTATCTATTGAATTAGCTGTAACCTTTTGTAAAGTCTAGAAGGTCACTGAAGCCGAAAGGAAATTTAAATAAAAGAGAAGAACGGTTTTCTTTAGCCACCTATCTACCTACTTTAAAATATTATCTACTAGCGTCGTGTGAAGTCGTGAAAACCGTGCAAAGCAGGGGTGGGTGCATGGTTTTCACGACTTCATAAAACATCGAGATGTTTTTATTACATGTAAGTTTATTATTAGATAATGCATTATTAACAAAAAAAAACCTTCAGGAATCAATTTTTTAAGTCG
Organism: Luperina nickerlii; assembly: GCA_963855955.1. NCBI lineage: Eukaryota > Metazoa > Arthropoda > Insecta > Lepidoptera > Noctuidae > Luperina > Luperina nickerlii. The sequence goes on from OY979662.1 coordinate 11,528,464, forward strand.
TGGGGAAAATCGCATTAAAATCCATTGCGTAGTTCAGAAGAATAACGCGATCACACAACAAAAACACCAAAAGCGATTTTAATTTATATTTATGTATAGATTTTGTACATATCCGCGACCACATAAAGATTAAAGCAAAGTCAACAATTCTTATTAACAGTAGGTACTTTGATATACGATAAATACACACTCATTATTATCAAGGATTGTTACGTAATATTGTGACCTAAGGCTACGTTTTAATAAGGTAGAGAGACACATATTACTTGTTATGAGTCCATTCGTTCTAATGATAACTGCTATACAACATGTATCAGAAAAGTGCGATCATATTTAAGGGTTGGGACAGACCATCAAACTACTGTAAACTGTCTCATACAAAACTTCAATACCTTACGAACATTTTAATACAAAAATCAGCCAAATCAGTCCATCCGTTCTCAAGTGATGCGCTTACCAACGAGCAGCATTTAATTTTTACTTATAAATATTAGTAAGTTTTTAATTTGTAAACGAGATTATTATGTTGGCAATATATAACAATTCCGTTTAATGTTCGAACTTAATATAATGTTTAATATTCCTAATGTTAGTTGCCTTATTTGTTGGTTTTACTTATTTCTAATTTTACAGGATCGCACTTAGCGTATTTTTTTTTTATTTAAGTGTTTGATCTACATATTTTTATGATTTCACTTTTATGATTTTATTATTATGATTTCATTACTCTTTTAAAAGTCAGTGGGTACTTAATTAAGCATGGTTTAATATCTTGTTTGTTTTTGGGTATGGTGTTAATCACCGGTATTTATAATTATGCCATCTATTTAATTGGTTGGGCAGCAAATCACTTTATGTTGCCCAACCAATCATCAACGCATACGCAAACGTATTTCTAAACATATTGAATACAGTGTAACTTGGATAAGTGTGATCTCAAGGGACCTAGGAATATTTATCACATAGAGGAATTTCATTCACCCAGTTTCCCATACACTCAGGTTTAAAACCACAGCTGTCTTATTCACAGAGGCCCACAATTGACAGGACGAAATGTACCATTTTTTAATTTATAGTGTACACGATCTGTTCAGACCAATAGTAAAATTTATAAACTATTATCAGTTGTCTTACTTAAAATCTAGCACATTTAATTATAATGGTTTAATTATTACCAGTAACAGAGGTATTTCAATGCAGAAATGTCAGGACCACATTGTAACTATCAGGTTACACTACTAATAAATTTTAAAAATGCGAGCGTGAATATTAATTTAGTATGAAAAGTACATTTTAAAGTATGAAGCCAGAATATAAAACAATTTTAACATGAAGGTACAACTTAATAGCACTTGTATGAGGATCGAGGGTCTTAGCATTTAACTTCAAACTTATTTAATATGACATCTATAATGTAATTACGTGAAGAATTCCCATGTAAGCCGCTGGCTCCAGTCCAGGTTTCGCGAAGCGGCAGCAACTCTATAGAAGTTTTAAAATTATCCACGTCCTAATAAAGCTGCATTACTTAACAACATGTTTATGATTTAATTTTGTTTATTAGAAACATTGAAGCCCTGAGGAAAAGTTAAGTTAAGGCAGGAGTTTAGAAAACATGTTAATATATACGAATTTTCTGGGATTTTGGTAGCACTTGCAACAAAACTTGTAAAAGATTTGTCAAAAACGTGTAGTGATGAAAACTTGTATTGACAATTGCATCGAACATACTTTTATGCCTTTTTTGTTGACTCAAAGCTGCCAACGTGCTGGCATCTGTGGAAAAGTTATTACAAGTAAAAACTTATAAATGGAATCATCTATACTTAGGTACGACGAATAAGAAGTATAGATGCGTTTTGTGTTCACACTTTGTGTATCAGGACCAATGTTCAAACCGATCAAACTTGTTTTACCTATACCTACCTTGTTGTAAACGCGAAATTATAACAACTGCGACTGATGTGGTCACCGTATCCGGCACAAAGAAGTCCAGTTGCGAAGACAAGGATTTATTATTTATCCAACGTACACGATATAGAACGAATCCACGTAGGTAACGTTTTCAAAGAAGGGACGAAGGAGGGGAACTGGTGTCCTCGATCAAAAAAATGACAATAAGTCTAAAGGTTTAGGCTAACTTAATAGCGCAGTCCCATGCAACTATTCTAAGTAGGACGTAGTTCACTAATGCACCACTAGTTCAGTCCTCAAAAAAATCAAATATACCAGCGGAGGTCATTAACCCTCGGAGACTTAACACCGCGATTCAGAAAAGTGACGTCACGCGACAGCACCATCTTGTGTCGAGTAGCGGACAATTTGAAGTGTCTCTCTTATAATATATAATAGGTGGCGTTGGTGGGTTAAAAGAAAGTTTGCTACATAACTCTTTAAACCTCAATAATAAATAAAATACATCGAATAACATACTATAACATCACGCCTGGGTTTCCCCCACGATTCGCCAGTTAAGGTTAAATTCTATGTAATAAAGGGAGAGTCTTGTGCCATCAACCGGGCACGTATCCAGGCTCCGAGCCGGCTGAGAAATTCCTGATGAAAATACTCACTAACACTTTGCCTTGCTTGCCTTGCACTTTGCTTTGTTCCGAGAATCCAACCCAGGACCTTAAACTTTGCAGTAGCGCTTGTGACCTAGTGATTGGTCTAGTGACCAACGAGGCTGTCCAAATACATGAATTCATTAAAATTACAACGTCCCAATCCGCGAAATTACGGCAACTCTTATTTCTAACCAGAGCAGTCAGGAACGAAATCTTACAATAGCTAGCATAAAATTAAAATTTATAACTCTGCGCTGGTCCCAAAATTGTACCACAAGAATCCTTACTAAGTCAGGAAACAATCAAATAAATCTTGCTCAATGTAAATCAAAACTTGCCTGTTGGAAACCTGATAATAGCCACTCGTTGAAATAGCCGCAAGACTTGTTTACTAGGTCATTCTTTGCGCCTCTCCGTCTGTAGAGAATATTGAGTACGTGCTCTAAAAATCAATGATATTTTATTACTTATTGCTGCTTATTTATTGCTTCGTAAAACACTGGGACCCCTTATCAATAAACTCGGAGTAGTTATGCTAAATTTTATTAATAATACAGGGCTAATATTGTCCCACTGCAGAACAAAAACCTCTCCTCAAACAGACAAGGCATGAGCATTGGTCACCATGCTTGTTCAAAGTGGGTTGGCGATTTCAGACTGACATTAAATACTAGCAAAAGACCGGGCCTACAACGCTCTTCGTGGACAATACAATAACGCCTTTAGGATTCTGGTGAAGCTCCGTCGATTCTGCACGAGTCGGGCAAGTTTGCTAACGCAAGAGTCGATGACTTTGATGCCATTATGCTTAAGAAAACAGCTTCTCTAGTGCGTCGGATTCTAAGGAGCGCCAACGGAATCTTAAGGATGATTTCTGAGAGGCCAGACTGCAGTCCTGGGGTAATTCATCCAGCTTCATGTGACGAGATGACGCTGTTACTATGATTTTTATTTTTTTGATGTGATATTTTTGACATTGGTGGTTTTATGATCTTGTTAATTGAATTTTGAGAGTCTGAAAGATGTTTTATTTTTGATTTTTAGTATTGACTAACATATTCTTAAGACCTTTGTTACAAACAACTATAAGACTCGATCCCGCAGGAATATCGGGATAAAAAGTATGTGTGTTAATTCAGCTATTAAACTATCTGTGTGCCAAATTTCATCCAAATTCGGTCAGCCGTTTTTGCGTGATTGAGTAACAAACATCTAAACACACACTTTCACATTTATAATACTCGTATCAGTAGGATACGTCTAGGTTTCCTTGAGATGTTTTTCTTTCACCGATGTCAGTGTTGTCAAAGACAAACTCAGAAAGTACGTCATCATCTGCCTAGCCTTTTCCCAACTATGTTGGGGTCGGCTTCCAGTCTAACTGGATGCAGCTAAATACCAGTATTTTACATGGAGCGACTGTCTATTTGACCTTCACAACCCAGTAACTGGGCAATACGATACTCCTTGGTAAGACTGATTGTCGGACTTTCGGGCTACTAACGACTCGTAATGACTGTCGAATATCGACGAATGACAGCCGGGACCAACGGCTTAACGTGGCATGGAGGGGTCTTGGTATGTCAAGATGGTCACCCGTCCACGGACTAACCGCGGCAAGCGCAGCTTAACCTGATCTGAACTGCAAAGTCACATTGGTATTTGCCCGATTTCGAACCCACAACCTAGTACATGAGAGGCGAAGCCTTAACCTCTGGGACATCACGACGTTTGACAAATTTTAACTTCGAAAATGTATGGTTTAACCAAAGTTAATAGGTACAGGTAACTTTACTCCCGGTTTATGAATAAGCGATGGCAGTTATAATAAATGTCTATAAACATTTTATTCTAAGCAAAATTTTGTTAATTCATTTCGTTTCGTTTTTGCGTTTACAACTAAAGTACTTACACCAAACTGTTTTAGTTCTCTGAAGTGGGTTTTGCAAAACCGAAATGGGTTTTCACTCTTATAACTTAATTTATATGGATATATAATAATCACTCTACCACAGCCGGCATTGTTTAAGAGCTAATAATAAGTATTGAAACGAATGCCCGGACGGCTTACTCGCAACAGAATTAACTGCTAACTGCCAATTGTGATTTAGTCTTATAAGCTCAACTGGGGTTAGAGTTAGTACTGCGCCTAGAACACTGAGTGCAATATACCTAATGTAAGTGGGAACAGCTGATACGACGTCAAACCTGCATCTATCAATACTTCACAGTTTGGTGCACAGCTGTGGCAAGCTTCCAGTTAACACAGATAACATGTTTATGCTGGGACTATCATACCGCATGAACAGTTTGAACGGTTTGGAAAACGCTTTACACTACGTGGGTACTCGAAATATGTTTGGTCTTTCTATTGAACATTTCATCAGAGCCGTGAATCTCCTCTCAAGGTAATAAATTAATAAAAAATTACATACTACTAACATTAATTTTTATTGCAATAAAGTTTTCAAATTTTTTATTGTTATTCTTTGATTAAAAGCACATAACATTGCTTTGTAGGATTTGACTTGCAGCAAACACAGATTAGTATAACGTCTCCAAAAAAAAAACAGTTTCGATTTCCAGCTGTTTGAAGCTTATAAATTCAGATTCAGTTATTTACAGTTGCTTAGATAGGTCGAGTTTTGTAAACCCTCCGTCGTATTCGCATTTTGCCGTCTAAAAGACGAATGTTTCGTATCAGTTTATACTTTCCACATAGGTTACATGGAAACGTTAGCCTTTGCGGTACCAGTAGTGAACCCGCCTAGTAAGGCTTCTTTCTCATAATGACTTGGTAGGTTTAGGTTGCTAACGAAGCCCCGTTTGCAACTTAAACCGACCAAGTGAGTGAGCATTTTAGTTACAAATACTTGTATGAGTACCTGGACATACCTGGGTGGAGGTAAAAAAACTAGCAACGTAACGTAGTAAGATGGTACTATGAACTATAAGCATAATCAGCATATAAAGTTCACACAGCTGGAATACATACCTTCAGTCTGTGAGAAGGAGTGGGCCTTATTCCACCACGAGGGCCCATTGCGGATACCGAACCGCAATGGTACCTACATCTACTTGTCTTACAATCACAGAAAATAATAATAAAATCATGACCGCAGTTAGATCTAATCACTGTAAATCGTTTTCTAATTATTTTGCTAGTCTTTCAACAACATTCATCAATGAATAAACCACTTGAATGAAAAATACTGACAAAATTCTAAAAGGCGCGCTACTTCTGAAGGGAACTCACTTGAAGGATGGAATAATAATATCTCCGATAATTATTAAGAAGAGAGAACTATGGCTAATGTTATTCGGATCAATGTTTCAATTATGATCCTTCAAACTAGGTTTCTACGAAGTAACTCTAAGGCTTAGCATTGTTATTTGAGTTGTACAATGCGTGCCACGTAAGAAGAGACTTGACACACCACGTGGTTTGACATGCGCAGTACACGATTTTAGGTATCTTTAGCGGTATGAGGTCTGAGTGCGGGACGGGACCGGACGTCATAGGGGCGGCGGAAAGAGGCGGGGGAGGCGGGGTCAAGTCTCTTCTTACGTGGCACGCATTGTAAGTATTGTTTTAAAGCGAGTACTTAAGGGGGAAGCGCTAAGGTTGCCCGCGAAATTCAATTTTTTTTTTACGTTTTTTGCAATTTGTAAATACATATTTGTTACGGCCGCGAATCATATATTAATCAACGTACAACTTAATACTGACCAGCAAATTGCAAAAAACGTAAAAAAAAAGGCTAAAAGCGTGCACAATAAATGAAATCTATATAAAAAAAAACAAAGTCGGGTTAGTTACACCATTTAAGTATAACTCAAGAATGGCTGAACCGAATTTTATGATGTTATATTTGTTGGATTTGTCTCCGCCCCGAATAGCAGAATAATTATTAAAACATGGGAAAAAATTCGGGTCAGCTAGTTATTATGATAGTTGATCATTTGGTCGACAAGAGTTCCTTATACAGGTTAGATTGTTGAGCCGGGCCAGTAAGGCGTTGTCCTATTTGGCGAAGATCGCACGATGTCTCGATGCGTTCTCGTCGTGCGATAAGTTCAAACATACAGATTTCATCAGAGTGTCCTATTTGAACCTCGCAAGTAATCGTGCGAGCACATGAAATGCTTAATAACGATCGTACGATGCGTTTGATCGTGCGATCATATAATCAAAGCAACAGGGATCTATAAAGTATTTTATGTTGTCTACGTTTCCTTTTTTCAATGTCATTTGCAATTTTTAAAGCAATATTGCCCGACAGTAAAAACTGCGCATCTCTGTAAAGAGCCATAGTTAAAGTGGCGTGATCGCGACGCCAGCCATCGAGTGACGGCATCACACGATGGACATCGCGCGATCTATTAGGACACCTGTTAGGTCATCGCACGACCACTTTGATCGTGAGATGAAAAACGCATCGCGCCATCGTAGGATCGCTCCCAATTAGGACGCCGCCTAAGGGTACCGATTTTTATGTTTGATTTGTTGGATTTGTCTCCGCCCCGAATAGCAGAATAATTATTAAAACATGGAAAAAAATTCGGGTCAGCTAGTTATATGATAGTTGATCATTTGGTCGACAAGAGTTCCTTATACAGGTTAGATTGTTGAGCCGGGCCAGTAAGGGTAGTACCTACAAAAAAAACATTCTTTTTGCCGATGGGAAATTCCATCGGGCACACGGCTTGTATTACTTACATAAAAACCACACAACACAAATAAATACATTAATTTCATAGTATCAACTAAATTATCGTACCTTTACCCCCTTACTAATAAACCTTGTATAGCGTCTGTATAGTAACAAAAACGCTTTGTATTCTTCTTTCGAAAGCCAAATTACTGACGACTGAAAGAGAGAAATCAGTGTGTAACTATTCATCGGATATAATACGTTTATTAGTAAGGGGATTAACCTAAAGAATACTTTATTCATTTTTCGTACTAATTATTTCAAAATACAGGGGGTAAGGAGACCCATCACATAGCCGTTAACTACGTATTCTGTACTCCAAACTAAGTAACATTGCACAAAAATAATTGCTGGGGAACGGCTTATAATTTTGGTGTGATAATTTGGTGTTTGCGGTAGTGCGCAAAGTAACACAACATTGTGCTTATGGGTGCATGCAACGGTACGGGGTAGTGGGGGTAAAGTTGTGTTATAACATTAAAAACTGATTTTCTTAAAAAATCGACATTAAAAGTTGGAATTTTGACCTTCATTATCTCCGTAACCAGATGCTTTCCAGGTATGCACCAGTAAAAAAAATTATTACAATGACAGGGGATACAAGTGACTCACAGTTTCGCTAAATGTCTTTTTACACCCGTTATTTTACTATTATTACATCTGTGTGCTAGTGTTCTTTTATCTTAAGGCTACGCCGACCGCCTAGTGGCGCCTTCATCGTTTGATTGGTTCTTTTATTTTAGAATGAAAATGCAGAAAATAAGCACGTTATGTTGTGCTCCACAAGATTATACGTAAATATTATTATAAACGGTAGTTTTACATTGTTTAATTTTATTATAATCACTAAAACGGAAAACAGTGACCACTACTATTTTCTGCATTTTCATTTTAAAATAAAAGAAATTACCAAACAAACTATGAGGGCACCACTGCGCGGTCGGCGTTTGGTCGGCGCCCTCTTAACGTTATTGCATAAATGCAAGACGTGCCATTTGCCGAATACGTATTTCTGGAGTTGTCGATTCGCCCACAAATAAATTACCTTCGTGCGAATCGCCTAAAGAAAATAATATACATAATTATACCTACAACATATTTGCCAACATTATGTATATTTCTATGGTAATTAACGTAATTCGTGCTGTACGGTCTTAAATAACTATAAATAAATAGGTACAGGAAGGAAAATATTTAAAAGTGCCGATTCGCCCGTACGGGCGAGTAAATTCGTGCGAATCGACCAATAAGCCATTTTAAGGTGTAAAGATGGCTCACTGTCCTTGTGCATGTGGGCGGAGCTAAACGCCCTACTCCCGAATACGTAAAAATGTGTGCGGTGGCGCGCTACACTAAAACTATGATCAAAGAATATGAAGAGGCGCAGACATGCCGCACGTAGGTCGCCATTTTTGCCTACGATTCCAGAAGGGAATGGCGGATGCAAGGCTGATATATTTTGTACTAGCTGTTACCCGCGACTTCGTCCGTGTGGAATTTAAAAAAAAGTTATTGTTGAGTTCGCAGAGTTTACGATAACTTATTAAGGTGCTGTACTTAGTCAAAATAGGCTTCGCAAAACAATATTTTAGCCAAATGTATACATTTTAGAACAGCAAAAAAAAATATGTTAATCTTGATCATATTTATGAGTGGACCATTGTGTTCAAAACACGTTTTCGGTAAATTTTCTCGATAGAAAAAAATCATAAAATAAACCATTAAAATTGAAATCGTTGCAATTGTAACTGTGTTATTTATAAACAAATCTTGATAAAATTAATAACAGTGATGTAATGTATAATAAATAATAATAAAGGGAACTGTTGTTTTTATATATCGATTGAAATAAGATATTTGTAAGGATTAATTGTATTTAATGATAAATAACTCGAACGAGTCGAACGAAACGTCGACAGCGAGTCAGTGACCCATAGAGTATAAGTAACTAAAAAGCAGTGACTAGACATGGGTCGTACTTGCAAAATCGTGTACCAGGGCTTACAAGTACGACTTCTTTAAGAAACCACGTCCTAAAACTAGATCTCGGGATACTTTCAACTATTTTCTATCTGCATAGGAAATTGAACCTTAACTGTATACAAATAAGGAGCAAAATCGCTTTTACAAATAAATACGTACTTATAGAGTATAGACGATTAAAGTTTCTACTACTATTCCAACCAAGAGCCCTGTTCGAAGAAAAAAAACTTGCATAGGAAATTGAACACTGAATTCTTACTTATGGAGCACAATCGCGTTTAGGCATTGGGTCGTACTTGCAAAATCGAGTACCAGAGCTACAAAGTACGTCCACCTTAAAAAACCATAGCTCGAGATACTTTCAAGTATTTTCTATCTGCATCGAAAATTGATCCATGACTTCATACAAATAAGAAATACAATCGCGTATTCAAAAGCCCTGTTGGAAGTAAAAATACTTGCATAGGAAATTGACCCGTTACCTTCTATGAATAAGGAGCATAATCGCGTTTACAATTAATATTTTCACAAACCATTAAAGTAAAAATACTTTCGTACGAAATTGTTCCGTAGACTCTAATTGATAAAGAGCATGATCGCATTTGCGAAAACTGACGCGGCTGGGTACCTATGTAGTTGAGCGAGTAGCCGTATAAAATACTTTGAAGTCTTGCAATTATTTCGGGTCGGTATAACCCGCGCAGATAAAGAATAGATCTGAAAATGGCGGCGGGTACTCATGGTACGGTTGGCAAAACAATTTCTCAAACATCGATTTTTATTTTTTTATTGACTTTTTTTGTTGTAAATTATTCTTTTTTAATATTATTAATTAATAATAATAGAAATAATGTCAAATAATATTAATAAAATAAATAAGGAGCAAGGGTACATATAACACTGGATTTTAAAATTTGTCTTTATTAATTGCGACATATCAGAGTCATATTACAAGTACATACGAGTACATACATAAAGTCACGTCCTTATCCCTTAGGCCAGTAAAGGCGGAACTACACTAGACCGACGCACACGTCTGAGACGTCGCCGTGTGTGATTGGTGTGCACACTAGACCGACGAAATGATTATTAGTTCTCTACAAGACACAAGAAAAGGATTTAGTTTAAAAATGTACGAATCAGACAGAGAATTTGAAGTAAATTTAATTTATTTTTATGGCTTTGAAACGACCAACAGGGGAGAAAAGGTTTTATAAACCGCTTGGTCCAGCAGTATCCTGGTCATCTGAACCCATAATTGGTTCAATTCCCTCCATCAATTGATTATAATCCTCCATGGACTGGTCACTTTCACAGTCCTGGTCTTCATAGTCGTCACTTTCATCTTCGCTGTCGCTGTTCATACCAACACTGATAATGAAGTCCTCTATTTCACTCTCCCTACGTACATCGCGATTCCAGTATTCTTCTTCGACTCTTTTGATGTGGTTTACTTGTTTCTTCCAGTCGTCTCGCGTAATTGAAGCTATGGCCTCTTTTGTGAACTCCTCAATTTTATGTTCGTGTTGCTCCACATTTTTATCTGCGACCCGTTGTTTTATTAAATTCCAAACATGTTCTATCGGGTTCAGGTCGCAGTTGTAAGGAGGGAGTCTGAGAACTTCATGGCCATGTTCACGCAGAAGTTCGTCCACCAAATACTTTTTCTCTGGGCGATGCTTTTTTAGCTGCATGAGCAGCTCTGCTTTGGTCCAGTCTTCTTCAAAGGAGACACCGTGCTCCTGCATCCATATCTTTATGTCCGCTTTACGGGTTGCAGTCGTTGGCGCTTTATCCAACTGCATACTGTGGTAGGATGCATTATCCATGACGAGAATGGAGTTTTCAGGCAGATTTGGTATTAGTTTTTCTTTTAAATATTTCGTAAAGTTATTACCATCCATCTCATCATGGTAGTCGCCTTTTTTTGATTTAGCTTTAAATAATAATCCTGCACCCTCCACAAACCCATCTTCTGAGCCGGCATGAACCATCACCCACCTTTGTCCAGGACTATCATTTTTGCGAACGCCTTTGTCGGTGGATGACTGCCAGCACTTGCTGACAGTATAATGGGCATGGATCCACGACTCATCCATATATACTACTTTCTTTTTTTCCGCACCCATGGCATCATTTTCTCGGAGGCGGCGTAAATATTTAACTCGCCACGCTTTTATATTATCGCGCTCTATGAGCACCATTCGGTTCTGGCGGCATTTTTTAAATTTAAATCCGAGCTTTTCTTTTAAAATCTTTCTTAATGTCGTTTTGGAGCCTTTATAGTTTAATTCAGCTTTTGCTGACGCCAGAATCTTGTTCAGCGTAGGTACCTCCTTTCGAACGTTGTATATTGAGGCCACAATATTTCTAATGGCACATATATCGAAGTTGTCCAAGGGGACACGCGTATTATTTGAGCCTTTTCTGCCCTTACTCGGCGTACGGAGCTTGGTGTTGGTTTGTTCTGCAAGTTTACCTGAAATAAGAGTAAAATATTACTATTACTGTCAGTTATCGTTATAGAGCGACGCCGTTCGCACACGCCGGTGAGTACGATAAACATGATGGTGATGGATGATGATGGTGGTGGTGGATGATGGATGATGATGGTGGTGGGTGATGCTGATGATTGTATTATGATGGCGATATTGGCGATGGATGATGATGATGGACGATGATGATGATAATGGTGGGTGATGATTATGATGTTTGATGATGATGAATGATGATGGTGATGGATGATGGTCAGCAACACTGAACTTAGTCATACTCGCTGTCAAAAGGACTCGTTTTCAGGCCAGAAAATCTATATAAAAAATCATACTCGATCGAGGTAAGGCTAATCATCTTAAAATAAATTGATTTATCTATCTATCTTGGTTACGCCCATAAAACAACCGCGTAAAATAATGTAGGTACCATGTAATTACCTTCTTTCTTTATTTTCGATATAGTAGCCATCGATAAATTAGTCGCCATCGCTGCGCGTGCGGCGCTATACTTTAACGGATGATAACGCTCCAAGTTCTTCTCTTCGTCAAAGTATTTTATAACGTTGTAAACAATCTCACGTGCATCACTGTGAAGAATCTTTCCACGTTTTCGTGAAGCCATTGTTCAATCAATCACAAAATGTCAACTTTCGTAACAAAAACTTAATGAAAATAAATAACAATCAAACGTAACGCAAACAAATAACAATCAAACTCAACAAAAACAACAATGAATATCAACGAAAACAACAAAATAACGGAACGAATTTAACGATAACTCGGAGTGCGTCAAGTAGCGTGGAAAGCGAATCCTGACTGACTATTTTTTTGTAGCGCGTACTGCACTGTGTGAGTATAGACAGCGATAGAGAGAGAGCGAGACCGCATGCGAGCGGACGCCATTTTCAGATCTATTCTCTATCTGCGCGGGTTATACCTAGTGTACGTACTTTGGTAACTGTTTGTTGATGAAAGCTGTTTATTATATTTTATTTTATGATTACCTAGTTTTTTCTAAGTTATGTTGTTGGTGTAAATGTTTGTAATGTTTCGGTTCTACTTACTCATAAGTTGTATAAATAAACAATCAGTGTATAAAAAATGGTCAACAATAAAATAAACGGAAGGCAATAAAGAGATCTTATTCGACGAAACAAATTGTAAAGTAAGTACCTACTTTTTTGTACACACCATATTTTGTTTGTATAGATTATCTATAGACGCGTAATTTCAACATACATTACAACAGCTCGATTGGTCTAGTGGTCTCGTGCATCGCTAAAGTGTCACTAACGCCCGGATTCAAATCTCAACTTTTCCATTCTTTTTGTTGATTTTCTTATTTGATATAAATGTTTTTTTCAGTAATTATTACTTTTGTTGATTTTCTTCTTTTTGTAACAATTATAATGCAATTTTATTGTTTTTTCTTTATAGTAAAAAGAAATGGTTGGCGAGCAATCCGTCAGGTCAGCAGATAAACCATCGGAGAAAACTTTTCAAGAGTAAGCTTATACATATATGTACATGTATACTTTTGTAACACACTATAGGTATATTATTTTTCTTCCGAGTCAAGCTTGGTGGACGTTTTTATTTATTTTTATTATATTACTTACTCTAGCTAGATTCTAAAGAAAAATAACTAAGTATAGGAATAAAAATGATTGTTTTTATTAAAATAACAATTACTTATTGAATTATTTTAAAAATAAAAATATGCACATTATAATTAAAAAATAACAAAACAAAAGATAAGCACATTATAATTAAAAAATAACAAAACAAAATATATGCGTCCACTGAGATTCGAACCTGGTGACTACGCAATGAGAATCCGGACAGTAGAGCGCGGAGTCAATCGTGCATCTTATTCGAGTCGCGAAATTACGCTTCTAAATATAATGGAAGTCGCACATAAAAGTCGTCTATTCACCGCCACGTAAAGAAATACAGTATGCTAATTTTAATGAAATTCTTCTAATATTTCTCCATTTAGTTCTTTTTGATCGTTTTTGCATTTTTAGTTTAATTTATTTATTTTTAGTTTTTCGTATTAACCTTTTTATATACAATATTTGGTGAACGATTTCCTTGGGCTAAAACAAAAACACTAGGTATATTATTTTATTATTTATTCAATCAATTTCATTGGAGATTAAGGAATCTTCACGTATAGGATCCACTTATAAAAAAAAACTATACCCCGTTTCTTTATTATGATTTATTTACATTTGGTTAAGTACCTAAATAAACGCAGTATACAACCTCCCTATTTGAATCGGATATTATTCAATATTTAATTTCATAGGTTTTAATTTTTTTTCGTGGGAACCTATTTTCTTTTTTTTTTCTAAAATAAAAGTAGCTTAAGTTACTCCTTATTCACCTATCTGCTAGTGAAAGTCCCAGTCACAGAAATAAATCCGCACAAGAATATGAGAAGGTAGTAATCAATAAACTCAGTAATGCAAATACTCGTAGATTGACAACTAAGAACGCTCATTTTTTATAAATTAAGGTGTTTGAAAACATTTTTTTTTTAATTGTGGGTAAGTAGTTATTTTCTAAACAGTCAAAATAAAATGGCCTGAAGCGGTTATTTTAATATTACAAACAGACACTCCAATTTTATTTATTTGTATAGATAGATAGATACTTATTAGTCCACTCAACGAATAACCCAAAAAGAGGTGTAGAGTGCGTGAGCTGGGCCCTGAGCGATTTCTTCAGAAAGTTGCTCAGAGTGCTTAGGGAGTAAACATACTAAAAGTCCCCGCGTCTAGGAGGTGAGCCGGAGTGGGGGGTATAAAAATTCCCACTTTTGAGTTTTTCGCTAATATCTATAAAACGGTGCGTCGTCGTAGAGAAAACGTATTTTTCTTGACTTGCTTTGCTTTGGCATTTTTATTTATTTACAAACTATCTTATATTTACAAAATAAACAATGTAAACAAAAACAGTATTTAGAAATGGCACCACTAATAAAGCGTCCACGCGGACTACAATAGAAATGGGCCCTCTGCAGCGAGCTAATCTATAAACGCATACTGATACAATTTGTTCATAAATATTTGCACTAACACAGCCAAAGGCGCGTAGTCGATCGATAGCCGGGGCGGAGCAGCGAGCGACACAGCCACCCCGTCTCAGTGCTAACGCACGACTGCCGCCTGCGCCCGCGCAGAGCACCTCTGAACCTATATCTCAAAGTGGGGCATTGTCTTTGCAACTGTTGATTGATTTAAAAACGCTATTTCAAATATGTAGTACCTCTAACCATCAATTTTTCAGTGTAAAAATATTTCCAAACATCAAAGCCGTTTAGAAGTTATAAGCAAATGTTAGCCAAAATAGCGTTTTGGTAAATATTTTTTTAAGGCAAAAGTATTAGCCTTATGAAAAAACCCTGTTTCAAAAATGCTGTACATGAATCTATAGCAAACATATATTTTTTACAGACCTTCTAACCAAACCGTTAATGAGTTATAAGCTTCATAAAGTGACCGTGTTACGGTACTAAACGAGAGTAAGGCCCTTAAGTGATAAGGTTAAAACAAAATCATTAGCCTGTTAGTTTGCTAAACGGAGCTATTCCATCTATTTACCACGCACTGCTGCCGTAAACCGCTGCTATTTCAATGTTTGTGGGAAAATTGCTCCAAATGCTATACTTAGCGCATTTCAGACACAGTAGCTACCTACTGTGTCTAAAATGTTTAGTAATAGTAGTATATATACCTTACCTACGTATAGATACTACTATTACTAAACATTTTAGTAGTACTGACATTAATGAAATGGATGATTAATCAATAATAAGAAATCATCTTAATTCAACAAACTTTTGGATCTTGACCAATTTTTTTTTACTTTGTTTTAATTTATTTATTTATTCATTAGTACACATACATTTTATACATTTAAGTTGGTGCCAACATAAACTCATTAGAGTTTTACCGTGCACCAAAATCATCGACTACATAATTTAGAGATTATAACCACTCAAGTAGGTACTTAGACAAAAAGTAACAACAAAAAAATAAAATTACAACGGGTATCAGCGAAATATTAGCTAAACAGTAACCAGTGCACATCGGTGACCAATCCGGCCGTCCATCGTTATAACAAATAGTGGTATAACAACATCGTTATAACAAGTAGTAATTAATATACTTTGTTGCCCTTCCTTAATAATTCACTGTCTATCAAAATATCGCTTAGTTATAACATCGTATTACCGTTTTTCCATTAGATTAAGAGACACAGAGGAGTGAAAGAGACGCCTGACCCGCAACACTGGGAACATACTTTACGAATGCAATCAACATGAAAGCCTTCACTTCAGTGTGATTTACGAGTCCAATGTATTTTACCATATATTAAACGTAGCCCATTGAAACCCATCGCTTTTATGAGTTGTGATTAATCTTAAAATGTCTGTGATTGAGCCTTACCCGCTGCTATGACAATGGAAATAAATTGCAACGATTTTCATAATGTTTTTGATAGGAAACTCAATTATGGAAAATCCTTTGCAACGAAAAGATCTTATTCAATAACACAATTATTCACATTCACAGTACAAATCATAGAATTCCATGTAGTGGTCGACTTGGTTATAAAAAAACAGCGATAAATAACAACCATGAAATGTAATATGCAGTTTAATGAAGGGAATTCGACACAAGCTATTGTCATTCGGAAATCCAAACACATTCATTGTAAGGGCTGTCGTGTATTGTAAATGCGTAATATGAATCCAACAAAGTTATGCAAGGTACAAGGGGCCTAAAAAGGCCACTTTGGCAGAATCATAAAACGATAACATTATGAATCGTAATGGACAGTTAACTGTTAAGTTAATCGAATCAAATCCCATTGATGAAGGATTTTTCAGTTATTTTTTTTTTGTCTGTGCGAAAATACTAATCAATCCACTCCAAATCCAAACCCTATTTCTTTGGTTTCAAATAAAAATACAAATGATTGAATATACTGTTAGCATCGGGAGGATGCTAACTGTACCAGGTTTAATGAATAAAGACTATTTACTTTTATATAACGTAGTTTTTTATTTTTATTTTATATAGTAACATGTTTTATATCTTCTTTTTTTAGCTTGTCAGCAAAATCTGACGCCTACAACTGTCTTATAATCTTAAACTAAATTAGTTTTTGTCCCGTATTTCACACTTCACCCCATCTCAACTCTACATTTATACTACATAGTAACCTCCACACAGAGTCTATTCTATTATTTATTCCTTTTTGAAATGTTTGTAATTCTTTTAATTATAATTATTAATTAGTTTTCTTTGGGAAGTCTGGAACAATGTCTTTGTATGTTATTTTGAGTTGGGCGTTGATAGCTGCGCCACAGTATCTTAATTTTGTGGCTATCTTAGCTTTTCTTTGTAATTGTAAACTTAAGTTGTTCCAAATAACTTTTATATTAATTTGTTAAACACATAAACCTTCCGTAAAAATATCTCCAATAGTTGTTGAACACCGCATCAAAATTAGTTGCATAATTTACATGAACAACGCGGTCACACAGACAGACACGAAAAGCGACTTTACTGTAAAGATGTATCAAAATAGCAACCTTGAATGTCCGAATGCATACTTACTGTTTATGAAAATTCCGATGAATATGGAGTGTAAGGAAAATATTTTTTCTCAGCTCCCGCTCCGTCTCTGAATATCATATTCTCAAAATATCATAATCTCAAATCACCATAATCGAATAATCACATTATCAAAACATCATTTCTCATAATATTTTATCATGATCTCAAAAATACATTCGCAAAACACAACATTCTTAATACATCATATTTATATATTATAACATTTTCTTACCTTTGTGTAGTGTTACTAACGAAATTCTTTGTGTAACCTCTTTTTAGAAAATCATCCTGGCCGGCGATTATTTCCTCATAAGACTGATAATATCAATTTCACCTGTTATGACTAATAATGGCAATTAATATTTTATTGCAATATTAATTAATATTTCATCTGAGACTGATCCTGAAAATGGATCAACCCAGTTGTAGTAAAACTGAAATGAAATTCATAACAAGTCAGAAAAATAAACCAGTCTTACTACTTGGAGGATACAGGTATAATTTATATTTAAAAAATAAATCCGGAACGATGAATTGGCGGTGTTCGAATCAAAAGGATTACCGCACCTCAATAACGCTAAATACTGATAATAATGAGATCATAAGACCCGGTAAGCATACCTGTGATTCTCCTGATTTTACGCGTAATGTAATAGACACAATCATGGACGACTGGAAAAGCAATAACTTTGTGTCAACCCAGAAGATTTTCGAAACACTTCTCATAAAACATGATTTTAAGGGTCAGGGGAACATTACAAACCATTGTTTACGTCTAAGAAAGATACTAAATACTATAAACGTAGATATTCAGAGACGGAGCGTCAGCACCTGCTTTCGATGATGTCAAATAATATGTCACGGGGACCTAACCTAAATTAAGGCATTATGGCCGTAGGGGTATAAAATAATAACCAGTATAATATATAATAATAATCAGTAACTTGGTTGTGGAGGACAGATAGGCAGTCATTCCCATGTAAAGTACTGGTACTCAGCTGCACCAGGTTAGACTGGAAGCCGACCCCAACATAGTTGGGAAAAGGCTAGGCAAATGAAAGAAAAATAAAATTAATATTCGATTATTCGTGTCATGCTCTGCCGCAGAGCCATCATTTTAGAAACCGATCAATTATATCTTAAAATGATGTACGTCAAACGTACATAATGTACGTATTTCTCCAAAGAGGTCACCGAAACGTAGTCAGGCTACGAACGCTAGAGATCTACATCGGATCATTATTATTATTTGTTTTTAACTTAATTGAAAGTCAGATTGTCTACAAAACATATTGCTGACACAAAATAATCAGGCATACTATGAAAATTTTAGTAAAGTTAAAATAAATAAAACCACTGTCTAATGATATTTTTTAACACACGCAATATATACTATTCGTACAACAGTTTTCATCAAAAAACAAGTAGCGTTTATCTTTCCTGAGTAGTACTCAGGAAAGATAAACGCTACTTGTTTTTTGATGAAAACTGGAGTACATGTACTTTGTGGCTCTGCTAGAGAGTATGCTCTATTTTATCATTATCTAATGCACATACAGCGACAACGGTAATTCGTACATTATGTACGTTTGATGTACATCATTTTAAGATATAACTGATCGGTTTCTAAAGTGGTGGCTCTGCGGCAGAGCTTGACATGATTATTCAATTTAACACATTAGACACAATATTGGCAATAACATACCAATACATAACAACTTAGCCATAAGCAATAATTAGGATATAAAATAAAATCTTTCACACAAATTTTCACAAATAATTCTAAATCTAACAAACGCGTAAAAAATCTTGGAATTATTTGTGAAAGTGAATTAATTATAGGACGTTCTGTGTTATAGTCAATGGTCTTCTTTCCATTAAATCTAATAAAGGTAGACAGCACGGTGCATTCACTGGAGATTTTTAACTGCATAAATAATAAAAATATTACCATGCTCGTAATATTATACCGCGCTTTTATCGTTTCATAAAATCCCCGACACTGGAGCCCGCCCGTGGTATAACATATAGAACACTCTTACAGCGGTGAAAAAGTTTGTTTTAATCTTCTTTTAATGAAGTTATAGTCTCACAACCAGGTAAGAAGATTTTTTTCAAGTACAAACAAATCCTATTTCATAAAAAACGAGGCAAAAAGTTCTAAGAAAAAGTATTTGCTGTTGTTTATCGTACAATTTAAAATTTGTAATATAATTATTTTATTGAATTACACTTGTACTAGGTATCTAGTAATACTAACCTTTTAACCAAACTGGGCGTACTTAAATCCTCGAAACATTGCTTGCTCATTTTGATTGCATTGCGTTCTTTGTTTTGGTTCTTTTGTGTCATGATACGGGAACATTTATGTCCATCAGTGTCAAGGGGACTACAGGACCTAAACGCATTATACAATCATTCTCATTCTGATTTTTTGTCAGATTATTCTACAAGCAACATGCTAAAGCAGTGTTTTAATTTTTTTAATCCAAACAATTGATTTTATTTTAATAGAAAATTGCTTTTTATTTTGCAATAAATTACCAGCGTTGTGTCACCGCGCTTCTCTTTCTTTTTTATGCAGTCCGACAGTGACCGCGCTATAGGTCGTGTAGTCCCCTTAATAATGTTTCCTTGGTGCATCATCAATACCGTTCACGCTGTTGACTATGCTTTTGTTTTCAACCATCACAGAGTAAGTAAGCGAAATTAGATGAACGCCAAATTTAATATTTTGGCAGTTCATGACGGTGGCGCCACCTAAAAGGGCAATAAGCCATAACACAAGTCCCTAGCACATTCGTCTGCCAAGATGTAGGTACTGCATACAGTGAAAACTTTTACGATAAGGCTCCTTCAAACAGGTGCGACACGCGATTGAATCGCGCGCGACACGAAGGCACCGCAAGTCGCGCAACGAGCGGTGTCTTTGTGTCGCGCGTGATTATATCGCGTGTCGCGCCTGTTTGTAGGAGCCTTTAGCGAGGGTGGGTTACTATTATGTTCTAAATGGTTACCTATAATTTGTCAAGCTTTGTCGTAAGTGATTTTATTTACTCTTATATGTTGTGTCTCGTCAAGATATTTCAAGAATATTTTTACAATATACCTCCATTTAAGAATTTTTCACTCTACAGAGACACTTTGGCAAGAGACTGTAGCTCCATAAGCTCTCTCTTGAAACAATCCAACGTAATATAGAAAGAAATGACGTTGCAAATAGAAGAAATATTGCTAGAGATGGAACCTCAAAATGGCTCATAGGGCATAATGTTCGATCACTGGGAGCGAAAAAAGACAGTGATAGTATGCGGGTACGGAAAGCAAGGCGGGTTTGCGTGTTCCAACGGTATTAAAGGAGCTAGAGAGCTGTGGCTTCAGTGATTCAGATAAACGTTTCGGTCAGCAGCCATATATCAAACGGATGACGCTTTCAGAATACGGGTGTTCTCGCTTTTTCACTGTACGACCGATAAAGATGCCCAATGAAGTGTTCCGCCTCTTGTTTGTGGAGATTTTCATTGGCAAGCGATTTATAACCGACGCGATTCCAAGTATATTTGCTCTTTGATATCAGCTGAGACTTCGTGTGGATGGTTTATGGTTTACAAGTGATATTTTCTATGTTGCAAGTAGGTAATAATGAACAAGCCTCGGCCGTAGATATATTTTCCTTCTAGCGGTATAAACGATCATCAAATAATACGTAATACGTAACATGCTTGGTGTTTTTAATCCTTAAAGGTGCAGGCGAAGGTGCCATGGGTATACCTATATATTCCGCCAGTTACGTTGTAAGTCCAACACAATAGGGGACGAACCTATTGAAATAACATAGCAAATTATGGTTGTGGCTTATCGTGCATGAAACGTTCGTATTAGAATCAAACGCGTATAATACTCTGGGAAAAGCGGTAGGTAGCACACCTGCCACCGTTGCCATAAAGTATCGGCGTGGAACGCGCAGGTACACATGGGCGAATTATTTTTTTAACGCGATGTTGTAAACATGTTACAAAGTGCCGTGAATACATTTACGTGTAGAATGAAGCTTCGATTAATAATAAATTATGAAACTATTAAGATGGCGATTTATTGTGTCCTCCCAATTTATTTGTACCTATTATAGCAAAGCAGGCTTTATGATGTAGCAAACTTTTAAAACTAAAACTGGCTCGAAATGCGAATTGTTATTCTTAAGCCAAATCAATTATTTTTTAAACTTTCACCAGCCTATGTATATAGTTCAGGGATTCGCAACCACGCATTTAAACATAATTTATAGGTAACAGTATCTAGAGCAGCTGTACAAATATTTTCATTTTTATTATAGGTGCGATATTCGACCAGAACACCGAAGAGATCCAGAATGTCTTCAAATATGCGATGACAATCCATAACCAGAACATAAGTAGCCGTCGTCTGGAACTGCAAGCATACGTCGATGTCATCAACACCGCAGACGCTTTCAAGCTTTCTCGACTCAGTGAGTATTATATATTTATTAAAGACTTCAAAAATAAGTATTGGTTTTGGTAGAAAGGTTATATAACTCCGCTGTAGACAAAAAAAAACTACGTCGTAGTCAGCCGAGTAACGGCGGCAAAGGCCCATGATTTCCAGTTATTCCGGTCCAGGGCTAATGTGGATCATGAGTTACTTTTTTTCTGCTCGTCTCGTCATTTTATAAATGATGTCTGCCGCAATGCCTTTTGCCTTTTGGTTTCTTAATGGTTTACTAATATAAAAAAATGGCAAGTATTTAATCGTGACCCAAATAATTCCCATTTTGAAATCCTAAAAATATTAATGTAGGTAGACTTTTATATAATAAATGTGCCTTTTTTGTGTGTCAAATATTTCCGATTTTGATGTCATACAATGGGAATTTTAGGACATCAAATAACTGCGCCCATAACCTGATGAAAACATATGTGGGAGATATAGATTGACTAGATTAAGTAAGAGAAAGTTTAAAATAATAAAGCGGGGACTATTGTAACGCAAAGCGTATATTCCAAAGCGGACAGGAGACAGACAAAATAGAAAATAAATTTTGACACTTATTTAGAACATTGCGTACGTCAACATGTCTGTATGGTGCCGGACTGTCTGTGTGATGCCGGACTGTTTATACTGTGCAACAGGTTATACAGAAAACCGAAGAGTATAACCTGCCTCTCTGCTTAGTGTTTGTGGACTACAAAAAAGCCTTTGATTCGATCGAGACATGAGCTGTGCTGCAGTCTCTTCAACGGTGCCAGATCGACTATCAGTACATCGAGGTGCTGAAGTATCTGTACGAAAACGAGGTGCTGAAGTATCTGTACGAAAACGCCACTATGTCAATCCGACTCCAGGATCAAACCTCCAAACCTATTCTTCTGCAGCGATGTGTGAGACAGGGAGACATTATCTCTCCGAAACTGTTCACCGCTGCACTGGAGGACGTCTTCAAGGTTTTGGACTGGAAAGGGGCTGCCATTAACATCAATGGCGAGCACATAACTTACCTTCGTTTTGCCGACGATATCGTAGTTATCATCGCTGAGACTATGGAGGACCTCAGTACAATGCTCAATGACCTCAGTAGAGCCTCCGAAATAGTAGGTCTTAAAATGAACATGGACAAACCGAAGGTCATGTCAAATGCCCATGTCACACCCACTCTCATAAAGATCGGAGACGCTAGACTCGAAGTTGTGGACGAGTATGTTTACCTAGGACAAACTGTCCAGCTAGGTAGGTCTAACTCCGAAAAAGAGATCAATCGTCGAATCCGACTCGTCTGGGCAGCGTTCGGGAAGCTACGCAATATCTTTTCGTCTCACATACCGCAGTGTCTCAAGACGAAAGTCTTTGACTAGTGCGTGTTGCCAGTGATGATTTATGGCACTGAAACGTGGTCGCTCACAATGGAAGGCCCATTAAGAAGGCTAAAAGTCACCCAAAGGGCAATGGAGAGGGCTATGCTTGGAGTTTCCCTGCGTGATCGAATCAGGAATGAGGAGATCCGCAAGATAACTACGGTAACCGACATAGCCCGAAGAATTGCCAAACTAAAGTGGCAGTGGGCAGGGCAAATTGCTCGCAGAACAGGTGGCCGATGAGGCCGAAAGGTTCTGGAGTGGCGGCCGCGTACCGGAAGATGTAGCGTTGGAAGGCCTCCCACGAGGTGGCCCGACCGACCATCTTGTGAAGGCCGCAGAAACCCGTTGTATGCGAGAAGCACAGAACCGGTCGAAGCGAAGGCGTTTGGGGGAGGCCTATGTCCAGCAGTGGACGTCTTTCGGCTGAAATGATGATGATGATGGTACTTCAACATGACAGAAGTTGCGTTCATATTTTTCCACTAGTATCTACCCGTGACTTCATCCGCGCGAAATTTCTAATTCAACCCGACCCACCCCGTCGCATCCTATCCGCGCTATCACTTCGTTTTTGCTTACCGATCTCTCTGACTTTTTTTCTTTTTGCTCGGCTTCTAAGGGGCATAGCGTGATGTTAAATAGCCTATAGCCTTCCTTGAGAATTGGGCTACCAAATGCAAAAATAATTTTGCAAATCCGACTGGTAGTTACGGAGATTACCCTGTACATACAATCAAATAAATTTTACCTCTTTATAATATTAGAATATGTAGATAAAATACGAAATAGCCAAATAACTGCGACCAACTTATATGTAGCGTGGTTGGTCACAGTTCTAACCTAAGCTAAACCATTTAGCCGGGTGAGTGCCTTGGTACAATCATGATAAGCTTAAATTTTCACGAGCTTATTTTTATATCCCTGTGGATGAAACGAACGGTGATACGCACGACGACATATCAAACATATTTCCAGTATAAGCTGATTTCTCATTGTACGAAAAACCTGTACAATGCGAGGTCAGCTAAAACTGGAAATGTATAGCCTGATATGTCGTCGTGTACACTAGGAGCGTAGCGGATAAATACTTATAAAAAAGTAAACTTGTCTTTATTCAAACTACTGTGCAAACGAACAAATCACTCACATTCTAGATACACACATCAAAAGTGTCTAGGGATCAAGTACGTTTTAGAGTATCGCCGCAATTGAGGATTATTATTTTAACTTTTTGGGATCGTTATTGATACTTTTTAATTAATTTCACTATTTGAATAAAGAATTTACTTTAAATTTTGCATAAAAATAGAAAATCAACTGTCAATCAGGATTTCTATAAAAGTGTGTAATAGCGTTTTTACAAAACCATCACAATGTATGGTATCGAAACTAAAAAAAAATTGCATCGATATGGAGAGACGACATCATTTGACACAAGAAATGATGATGAGAGCCTTCGGAATGTTGCAAGCTGGTTCCAGGCAACGTACTGTGGCTGTCGCTCTTGGCACAGAGCGTCATAAGCCGCCTCTGGACACGCTATCGTATCACGGGCAGCGTGGCCGAGCGACATGGAGGACGATCTCACATCACCACTTGCAAACAGGAGCGATACGAAATCGCAGTCTTCGAGGTAATTTTCAGCTGAACAACGTCAGTCTGAAGTGTATTTATCTTCTGAGCGGTGGTACAGTAGGAAATTTTAAGGTTTGTTATGGGTTTTTAGGATTTATTGCTCCTGAACTAATTTATTAGTGATCGACTTAATTATGTCTTTTAACTGTTCATTTATGGATGCTTTATTTTTTTTATCATGTTTAGATATCTAAACCAATCACGTCAGCGGTGTTTCGCCAACTAATTTAATGTACCCCTGTAGATTGATTTCTGGAATAACACCGATGCTCAAGCCTGATTCGATATTTAAATAGTGATCGACTGTGACGTGGAAAGTTTTGTAATACGGACCTACACTAAACTATAATTATTAAGGCAGAAAACTAGAAACCACAAACTGGCAGTTTTTCGTGCTAGTATTACCCCATGCTACTGGTGGTTGTGATTTATCTGCCTTCGATTATTTTTGCGCTAGCAAGACATTATCGGTCTGGACGCAGACGCCGACGTTGCATGAGGCTTACCGCCTTTGTGACGAAAACGGGGACAACGAATGGAATCAATTCGTGTAAATCAAATAAATGTTGGTCCCGATATTTTACGCGAAAAACTTTATTGAACAGAAAAAATTTTAAATTTCCTTTTTAAAAATGGATTGCCGTTTACAAAATTATGGATGTTTCGAATGTAGGGTATGTACCTACTGTCTTCCCTCCACCTTGACTGTTTTTATTTAGACTTTCTATAATTAATCAAACGACTCAACAAGTAAATCCGCTTTTAATAATAAGTAGGTAGATATCGAGTTCTCCTAGATGCTTACCCCTTACTAATAAACGATGTATAGCGTCTTTATAGTTACACAACGCTTTGTCTTCTTCATTAGAAAGTCAAATTACTGACGACTGAAAGAGAGAAATCGGTGTATAACTTTCATCTGATACAATACGTTTATTTGTAAAGGGGTAAAACTTTAAAACCATCGCTATGAGCTGTTTTTGACGTAAGTAATTATTGCAAATCATTATCGTTTATAAGTCGAACAATTTGAAAAGGATTTTATGAAACAGTCTTTGAAACATCTATTGAGAGTTTTAATAAGCTAATTACCTGTACTTAAATTAAAAGAAGGTGTAGAACGGATTATTTATATTTTTATATTTTCTTAGGGCTGATTGTTTCTACTCTAGTTAGTCTACCTACTCGTATTGTAGAAATTATTTTAACTAATGACCCATCCTTGCTTTGTACTAGTGCATTCGACATGTCAAAATATCGAGATTTCTGTGCCAAAACTCAGTAAAATATTTAATTATCTTACTCATGGTGAAAACTGCAACAAAATCCGTTGAGTAGTATTGAAGAAGTAAACGCACACACTGCAGACCACAGAGCACGGACACGCATCCACGGCCGCTGTTTGAGGTGGTATTGATAACACTTACCATTCAAACAAAAACAAATGACATATTGGAGCTGATGGTGGTCCGTGGCGGAAGTCTTGCGCTTAATGCTCTTTCAGCACCACACAATTTTATTACTAGGTACAGTGCGTGCCACGTAAGAAGAGACTTGACCCCGCCTCCCCCGCTCTTTCCGCCGCCCCTATGACGTCCGGTTTCGTCCCGCACTCAGACCTCATACCGCTAAAGATACCTAAAATCGTGTTCTACGCATGTCAGATCACGTGGTGTGTCAAGTCTGTTCTTACGTGGCACGCACTGCACTGCCGTCTCTGGACGCTGTGGGCGCGCTGCGCCCACAGCTCATTTTGGTCTGTGCTGCAAACAGACTCGTAAAGCAACTTTGTTTTTCACTATTTACATAGATGCACGTGCTGTAAGGCCGGTTGTACAAGGCACGGTTTCTTTGTTTCAAGGCACGGGCCGTAGTGCCGCCGTATCTATCAACAAACTTCTAGTAGTGATTGATCCATACAACACTAAGAACCGTGTCTATATAATGTGAATCAACCGCCGTCTGAAACGGGTCATAATTATCACTGTGGTCTTGAAAGAGCACAAAGACAAATAATGAAATATAATATTTCTTATTTGACTTTCTCTCTGCAATTCCTTTATACTGGTCGTAGGATTATTCGCAGCAACGTGATACGAATATAATTTTCCCGCATTCAAATATTGACAGTGTCTTTGAAATAAAATTAACGCTGCAAGACTGTGAGCCATTGTCGCAGGCTTGGGGGTATTTAAGTGAAGTGTCATCAGCACATCACGTGATCAGAATACTGCTAACAATGTCGCCGTTGGCTGGCGCAGGACTTGATCGATTGTCTACCCGTAGGAGATTGGTAGTATGCGTTGTTCTAAGGTAGTTTACTTGCTATGGAATTTCGTATTCAGTTACTCTGATCAGTTACTCTTATGTATTATCGTAATAATACATTCGCAGTAAATTGTGCCAAAGCCAAAGATTACTGAGTATCCTTTACTGATATTATTGTGGAATCACAAATACACACAGTACCAACTGTTTGTGTTTCTGGATTCCCCAGTTATAAAAATATGTTTGTGTGAGAAGTGACTTACAACATTAGTCTGCTTGTTGTTTATACATATTGATAGTAATGAAGTTAAAACTGCACTATTTTTTTAAAAGTAATTGCTGCCTACAAGAACGAGTCTCATGCCTGTAATAAAGTTTTTAGAATTTTTGTCCATTTGTCTGGACATAGTTCCAGACTGGTGCCACAACAGTTAAAAAGATTTGAATTAAATTTGTCTTACTTAAGATACTTTTAATCCGGGTATATATTTTTAATTTATAGGGTAGTACGTTCCTGTGGAATAATTATCCGAAATCCACGCGGGCAAACGCTGGTTAAACAATGAAACTAGATTCTGCAGATATAAGTTGATCGGTTTCATAATTTTTTGTACTTGGCTTTATTTTTATTAAAGAATTTTTCTCTTGGACGCGCTCATTGCTAATTTTATTAATATGCGAAACGCGCCGTAATGCGACCGTTAGTCGGTCGCGCAACGCCACGATGTTATTGAAGAATGATAAAATTGTAATTTTATTTACGAAATGAAATGAAAAACCCGTGTACAAGTGTTAAAAGAATTATGTGTACCTATTGAAAATAATAAATTTATTTCCATACTGAGTGTTTAACGCCCGACATGGGACCAAAGGCAAAAACCTCGTGAATCGTGTATCGTGTAAATTCGGGCACGTAATAAAATGCCGCTTACGACAACGCGTAGCAAACAAACTCTTGTAAGGTGGTTTCGAAACAAGAACAGATGGGGACGCCAAAGTTAGCGGTGCGCAGCGCGCTTGCGACGGGGGCATCGCCGCCAATCACGGCAACCGATTTGTCCACCATGATGGCGTCGCTCCCGCAGGCGCAAGCTGAGATTTTTGAACGGCTTCTCATACGTGTCCTCATAACTTGGCTGCCAATTTGCCCGTCCCGCAGAGATGCAGACATCTATGACTTAGATGCTGTGGAAGGTTTTGCGGACTGCGCCAATGTCAATTAAACTAACTCATTACGTTGACTCAAGTGGTCTTTCGCTCCATGCTGCTTTCGAAAGAGGTGCGCCCGCGATACTCGCCGCAATGCGCCAGAAGGCCAAGCTCCGCCGCGATGG
This sequence comes from Luperina nickerlii, assembly GCA_963855955.1. Taxonomy (NCBI): domain Eukaryota; kingdom Metazoa; phylum Arthropoda; class Insecta; order Lepidoptera; family Noctuidae; genus Luperina; species Luperina nickerlii. The sequence continues at coordinate 11,556,964 of OY979662.1, forward strand.
AGAATAATATAAATTACGATTTCAGATGAAAACGATTGTCATGTTCTATGTACTCAGTTTACTACTTTATTACTTTGAAACTAATAAAGTTATTTCAATACATGACTTCATTTCTTAAGTATTGATAATCCTGTGCTCGCTTTAAGCCATTATCTTTATTTACTAACTATAACAAAGAAAACACTCCTGAGAATAGCACAACAAAAATATAATCTAATAAAGTCTCCAATTAACAAAGATGGAAACAAAAAACGGGCTAAGGTTGGTTAAGACATATTCACCAAAAGTCAGAAAGAAACGACTTTTGACGTTATCATGTCGCCTGAGTAACAATCAGGTGGCTCAGCGATCATCTCATTGTCATTTTTAGAGTCTAAAAATTACAAAAGATAACAATAACAACATATTTTGTTGTTTCGTAAAAAAGGGAACAATACAAAAATACTGACGCGGAAATTAAAAAAGAGAAACAAAGGCAAATTACCCGTGAAAGGGAAAGAGGGGCCACAGACGCACCCGGCCTATTTCCTCTAACGACAAACACTTCCGTAACAGCGAGGCGCCAGCCTGATGCGACTCTGCACATTTTGAAATAAAACAAAAGCGACATCTCAATGTGAAGACGGTATACCCAGTTCATCAATCACGGCACAGGCAAAGCTCATAACTTAGCTAAAATGAGCAACAGCAACAACTAGGTACAGTGTTGTATTTTATATTGTGTCCGCATGCAATGAAATAAATAACAAACAACGTTCGGGAAATTCCCTCAACAGGAACGAAGGTCCTTACGCGATACTCGCACGCTAGTATAAGTTTTTAGAAGTTCTCATAAAGTTATCGCCTTTTTGGATTTCATATTTTGCTTCACTATCGGGCTTTAGCACCCTCGAAAACTACGAAAACGACACCCATAATGAAGAAATTGAAAGTTTTCGCAGCCGCCATCTAGGTTTTTCATATTGACCCACAATTGACTTCAGCACCCTCGAAAACCATGAAAACTACAAGTAATATTAGAGAAAGAGAGAAAGTCGCATGGAGGGCGGCATAACGCCTTTTCGTTACGTGACGATTTTGACCAGTTTACTCCTACCGCAAGCCGCGTTAAAAAACTTGTCAATTATCTTATCTTACAATTAATTATTATTAATGAGGATACATTTTTTTTACTCTCCAACTAATCGCGGCTCATTTCACTAGAATTGATGATTTTTATCACTTCCAATTGTTTTGTATGTAAGAACAATTCTGTCTCTAAACGCACGTTTCAACAAATCTGTGTAAAAAAAACCTATTAACAGGAAAACCGTACCGATGCTGGAGGCAGTAGAGCTTCCTTATAGGGTAACGAGTCTTTTAATTAAATTCCTACCAATTGTACAATGTACACTTGTATAGTACAAGTATATAGCCAATATAATATGTCCGTGCTCTGTGATACTTGTCGGTTTTGTTATATTGTCTTTTGAGAGTTATTCTCGTTAACAACAATAGCCCGACCAGGAAAAGGTTCTCATTCTTATGAAACTTTAAATTTAGTAGTAGATAGATTTTGCTTTCTTTTATAAATTCGTACCTCACACCTCACCGTAGCAAGAAAGGACTCATTCTAAGTAATTTAACGTTTAATTATTACGTTTATTATTTTATCACTTATTAAATACACTTTTAAATATTTTTATTATAGAAAATATAAAAAAAACGTTTGTTCACACACACGTGAACACGTCACTTCACATCACACACACATGGACGACGAGCGGCGCGGGGACCGGGCGACACGAGTCCATCGCGCCGAGCGCAGGACACTGCATCGTCCGCCACGACCGCGATCGCACCATAATTTAGAACCTACTTACTTACCTACTTATAATTGCTACTTTGTGTACCTACCACCGAATAAACCTTTATACAGTCCACTAGTCTTTCCGTCACCTGGGCCTATCTAACGTTTAACAATATAATAAATAGTATTCCGCCGGTGTCGGGAGCAGGGACCAAGCTACCGGGTTGTTAGGGCTCCAAAGACAGGAACCTCTTCACGATGCGAGCCGTATCGAGGAGCACTGCCTTCTGAATCAGGCCGTTGATGGATCATGGGCCTGATCCAACCGCCTAATGAGAGCCTCAAGTGATGTTGATCGAGGCTTTCGGCCATCAGTTCGGCTGTCATTGTACTGATTGTATTATAGGCCAATACGACAATCAGCACAATGACAGTTGAGCTCACATTCCACATGTTAACAACCACGTGTGCTAAGTACGTTTAATTATATTATTATTATTAACGTATAATATTTTATTTAGAAAAAGGTTCGGTTGGATTTTTATCACCTTTTGACAAAAAATAAATTTTTCGACGCCAGTGGTTTCTAGTTTGAATTGTATTATGTTTAAACATTGAATTGACTGGTGATTGCTTTAGCTTTAGTAGATTATCCAACTGATTTACACGTTACATAGAGATCATGAGATATCTTGATTCCACTAAGTCTCCCGTCTGTCTGTGTATGCGTGTGATTGGTTGGCCAGGCATGAATTAAATCAAGACTCCATCATATAACAAATTGCTTACATAAGTTATGTTGAGCGCTGTTTGAATATATTAGTTTATCTATGCAAATTGTTGTTAGAGTTTTAAAAAGCAACTATGCTTGAGATGTTCTAATAGTAATTTTTTTGTTACGGTCGAACACCCTGTATACAATAATAATGAAATTACTGTGGTCCAAGGATAATTCATTGTAGCATTCTTCACTCATTATGTTTAAGTATACTTTTCAATATTTATAAAGCAGAACCTCTGATGCCATAGCGCTCACATTTGTCAAGAATGTATGTCTATTACGGTTAACCAGATCAAAGGCTTTACTCATAAATCTGCGAAAAAAAACGTTTTTTAACGTGAATCAGAGTAACCACAAGAACTCAGAACCCTCGATCGATGCTTTAGGTCTGGGTGTACGATCGTTAGTTTACGTGAAACGTCGGCAGCAAGTTGCTTTATTGGATTGCAATGAATACTGCATAGTTAGTGATGTATGTAGATTTTATAACCATCCATATTTCTGTGTTGTACTGTTAGATTTTGGGTGATCCACACGCAGGGAAGAAGAGAAAACTCTGAGCAGGAAAAAGTGGTTTAATCTCAATGACAGTGAGATATTATTTAATTATAAAAAACTAAATCAAATATATATTGTCACCAGTCTAATACTTGCGTTTTAACATGTAGGTATGTATAGTACATATATCAGGATATATGAGGAAGACGTGTGAGTTTATGATATGTACATCTTTAGACAGACTAGGATCACAAATTAATGCATTACCAACAGTTAATAATCTTAAATTAAATCAAGGTGAATTTGATTTTTTCCTTTATATAAATTATTTATACGAGAGTAAAAATCTTCAAACTTCCAAAACTTTTATTGCAAACTAAGTGTGTGTAATATTACACACACTTAGTTTGCAATAAAAGTTTACAACATATATATATATATATATTACTTATGACTTAAAATATTACATGATCAAATATAATATTCAGGAGGAGGAAGATAATTATTGGTAAAATTAATGAGCATGCATGGTTTATTTCAATCAGTCACATTTGCGACGACTATGCCAGGATGTTATTTAAACGAATGTGTTGTGACGAATGCATTATTTTAATTTATATATGAGAAAACCAAAACCATTCAAATGTTAGGAGATTAAAAGATTTTTCAACGGAATTAACCGTCGTTTAAAACTAGCGATCGCATTAGGTACCAATTACTAATTAAAACAAAAGGCTTTTCAATTGTTGACATTATAAAATCTTGGATAAAATATAATATAACTTCATTCGCATTCTAAATTACAAAATTTGAGAAGCTCTTTTGTTCTATAGAGGTAGAAAATGACATCTAGATTTTATTTTTTACATCATACCTTAATTCAATAAATACTCTTAATTGAGAAGCGGTTGATCATCCGTGACAAGCCCTGAAAGTGATGTCTCGAGCAATAAGTAATGCAGCTCGTCGCCGAAATTAGCGAATTCGGCTCCATATTAGTATAGTGTTTGTGGAAACTGACGAAGCAATTTCAGTCTAGTTTGTCTGACATACATTCTCATACTCATTTCCCACAATACAATTTATAATACCGAACAAATGAAGCTACAAATTCAGTCTGATCCAATTATTGAAGGGTTTAATTGAGTTCTCCAAAACCAGAACAATGGCAAAACAACCGCTTCACAAAATCCTTTCACGTGTCATGTCTTTAACTTGAAATGATACCCCCTTACTAATAAACGTTGTATAGCGTCTGTATAGTTACACAACGCTTTGTCTTCTTCTTTCGAAAGTCAAATTACTGACGGTTGAAAGAGAGAAATCGGTGTGTAACTATTCATCTGATATAATACGTTTATTAGTAAGGGGATTAGTCGATACGTTCTAGAAATGCAGTCAATATATATTAGAAAGGTAAAGACTTCGTCATACCTTTTTTTTAAGATTTGATTAAACAAGAAACAGACTAGAATCTCGCACTGAAAACTGCGAAACTGTGTTTTATTTTACATAACTACTTACCGTGCTAAAATCTAATCAAATAATTCCTAAAGGTTTAACTTGGACGTCTTTGTGGCGAAAGATATTATAAGCAATCAATGTCTTAGCCTTAATGGACGGTGTCGTGATAAAATTTAACTGAAAATATGAAACAACGGAGACGCGCCATGTTTTAATAAAGTTACCGCTAATAAACTGTGAGCTATAAACTTATTAAATTTCTATGAAAAGGTGGCGGTTGTGATATTCAACAAGTGAATTGAAGTTTATGGAAAAACTCAGGTTGCTAGAGCCACGTTGGTTCGTTGTCAAACCTACATGATTTTTAAGATTTATTTAGTTTAAATATTTTAAGAGTGAGTTGCATCAACTAAATAAAACGATAACCAATCCCTTGGCAGCCGTCAAATCTCCGGTTAAGCGAAATTCGGTTTACATCATTTCGAGAATTGTTAAAATGACGTCATAAATAACTATAACAAGTAATTTTTAACGATAACCAAAGGCTTGACAGACTTCAAATCTCCGGTTAAGCGAAATTAACATTAATCGCTCAACTTGGGGCTGCCAAGGGCTATAGTTACGGTTTGTGTCATTGAATATGTCATCTGCTTTGCAGTTATAACCTGTAAAAATATTGTGTTATTGAATAAAGTACACAGAGCTTCATTAATTGCTTACCCCTCCAAAAGACATGTGCGTTCAAATCCGTGATAGGCCCAAGTTGGTTTTTGTATTTTGCAAAAACATTTTATTTTAATTAATTTATTGTTTTAGTGAATAAATAAGTTTAAGATAGTATTTATTTTTTAAAATTCTGTTTTTATTATTGTTTTTTTCAATAAAACGTTAATACTTTTATTATTGCGAAAACGACAAGCAATAATAGGGTTAACATTTACGAACGTTTTATTCATCGTCTAAATAGACTAGAGGTTTCAAGACCGCTTGCCGTGCCTATGAGTGGAAGTTCAAATCATAGCCACGAAATGTGCTTTTTGTTCATTATAATTATTATTTTAATATATTTTTCTATTTTGTTTTAATAATTATTTATAAAGAATTAAAAAATAAAGAAAAATAAAATACCTTAATAATCATAATAATATTTATTATTGCTATTATTTAACAAAACTATGATCTTATTTAACAACAAAGATTTATTTTGATTTGATAATTTTATTTACAGTTATCATAATATACTATTTTGCCAACTGACACAATTGGGTTCCTAGACAAGTGGCATCCTATTAAGGTAAACGATAAAATAGTAAGCGGTAGAAATATTTTAGATTGACATAACCTAACGAAATGTCACGTGACCTGTCATGTCGTCTCAGCATACAAATTTGACATTTGACAGTCTGACAAGTGACATCGAAAGAGACAAGTTTTGAAGCGTTTGCAACTTGTCTAGGAACTAGAAGTTAGTTTGGCAGGATTACAATCATGAGCATAATAAGTGAATAAACATGTTATCAATAGATAATCAATTAACATCTCTTATTAGCTCATGATATCTACTTAGAATATTTTGCTATACAAAGTAAAATAGTGGAATCAAATGAGTTAAATGTCTTCGTTGTTTATTTTGTTGTCATACTTAATTAATATAACTGCTATTTCTGGGCAAATCGCAATCGTTCTCTTCGATGTTCTTCTGTTAGACATATTTTGCAGGTCGATAACTGTGAATGTTCGCTGCGTGTAGGTAAATGTCTTCGAACCGTGGACAGAGAGATATTCCATGCCGTTGCGAACTGTAACGAGTGGATGTAAACGGCGGTGTAGTGTGAACCTTAACAATATCCGGATGATGTTCAGATTGGTCCGTATAGATCCCAGTAGTTCTCCGACCCATGGTCATTGTCTTAGCATCGCCGGTTTCTTGAAATCTGCGCACCCATAAGCGCACCGTTTGTCTCTGTATAGAAAAAAATGGTTTTAAATAAGTTATTAAATACCACACACAAGATACCGCAAATAGCTCAACAAGAAAAAAATCGGAGAACACAATTAATATTATAATGAACTTACTGCTATGCCAAGCTGTCTCGCAATTCCTTTTATGCTCACATTTTGTTCACACAGAACAACTATTTTAGTTCTCATAAAATCATAAATCATTTTAAAAATTAATGAATAAATCGTAGTCGTTTACTCTTCGCCGTTTTAAGTGAACGTATACATCAAACGTTATAGTTATAACTTGAGGGTATGGATAAATTTTATAAAGACAACGTATGTAAGTAAAATTAATGGATACCCTCAAATTATAACATCTATCGATTAGACATCCCACCTAAAGATAAAATGACTCAGACCATAGTAGATAACAATTTCAACGCAATTCATATGGGCTCGCTGGCTAGTTCGTCAAACTGCCGGTATGAGTAGAGTATGACGACGTTCGGTGATGCGATGGTTCGAATCTGAGTCGAAACAATGGGTTCTTTTTGAAGTATTCTTTAGATTATTTGTAAGGAATTTAATGTGTAACATTTTAAAACTTGAGGGGTTAGCACATACTGACGCTATCTGTACCTACTAAAGCAAATTAGGTCATATTATTATGTCTTTACTCAGCGATGTATTGTGGGAATCAAGCTCTTCTAGCGATGATAGTGACAGTGAATCCGATTTGGCAGTTAGGAAGAGAAAAAAATTCACCCTCGCATTGATCGATTTCATAAGTGGGATGAGAATTAATTTTTGGACAGATTCCGAGTTCTAAGACCTTTGCAAGGGCTCTGGCTTCTAACTTAGGACCCTTGCTCAAAACAAAAACCCCTGAGAACTTTACATATTATATAAATAATTACCTAATGGTCCCGACTGACAAGTTGAGTATAACCCAGGCAGGCGACTTGCTTTGCGTAAATTATATCATCACCACTGCTCTCAAAACGGTGAAGGGAAACATCGTGAGGAAACCGGCATGTCCTAGAACCAAAAATTCAGAAGAATATGCAGAAGCATACGCTAGAGCTTGAGCTTCTTCGGCAATTAAAGCAACACAGTGAAGAGAAGTATAACATAGAACTAGAAAAACTGAAATTAAAAATCGATATTCTTAAGTAAAAGGTTATTATGTAAACTGTAATAAGTGTACTGTGAATATCGATTTCTAATTTCAGTTTTTCATTTTTTCAAGTGGCGACATCTTTCGTGGGACTGTGCAGGCTAGTGGCATAGCTGTCAATGATTCTTGACAATTCAAAAGTGCCTGTAAATGGTTTAATTGAAATAAATGCTTTGAGTTTTGAGTTTGAGTTTGAAATGTAGACTCCGCGTAATCGATAAGAATTTTATTTAGTCTGTAGAGGAGGATTCCAGAACAGATTGACAGATTGGTTAGGTAAAAAGGGTGATGTGTTTCCGTTTTCAAACGAGACACGAGCCAAATAGGTTTGGGAAGAGGGACTTAATTCTGGGAGGACCAGAATGTGCCCAAAATAACCTAATGGGGTTTCTATAAGTCCAATCAAGGATGGACCCTGTGAGTATTCAACCATTTTCTCTGTCATTGCTGGATAACCTAGGTCTTACATGTGAGTTTTGACATGAGGATGTTGTTACGGGTCTGGCTGTTTATGCTAGCCTTTTAAGATCGGTGCTATGCGCGATTAAGACGTGATGCCTTGGTGTACCCCATGGTCAGATGATTTGGAATTGATCCAAGTGCAAGCAACTTTGAGGTTAACCCTTAAGGTGTGGTCATCTGTTGGTCAGGAAGGCCTTACCTAGCCAAATTTTGGTGATGAGGGAAGTTCGCCACTCCAGGTAATGAAAGCGTCAACATCTTCACCCGTAGGCCACGTTTATTTGTGTGAACACAGGTCTATCCTGTAGTCAATCAAGATCTCGTCTTTCCAATTCCTAGGAATCGCAATTTCAGCTGTATTTGAGTGCCGAGAATTTTTTTATGCCCAAATGTTCAATCCTATATCTATACAAAGCTATTTTTCACCAACTCAGCTTACTGCAGTCCACTGCTGGACATAGGCCTCTCCTAGGAAGCGCCACAATATCCTGTCCTCCGCCTTCCGCATCCAGTCCATCCCAGCCACCTTCTTTAGGTCTTCCGTCCTTCTAGCTGCAAGGCATCCTACACTACGCTTGCCGATACGAGGTCTTCACTCTAGTACTCGTCTGCTCCACGGCCATATCGGTTCTTCGAAAAACATGGCTAACCCACAGCCACTTCAGTTTGCTTACTCTGCAAGCTATGTCAATAACTCCGTTTCTTTTTTGGATAATTTCATTTCTGATTTATAAGTTACTTTTAATGTTCTCAAAGGACGTGGATAACGAATGAATAAATATGATAATAATAATTGCTTAATGTACAGACGCCAGCACATCAAGCTACTACACTCTCTCAAACTTCTTTAATAGATTTTCAACGTTATCGTTAAAGCATAAGGTTCAAAGTTGAATGGGAAAATTTGACAGTTTCGGGTAGCTTGATGTGCTGGCATCTGTACCAATTACAAATCAATAGTCCAGTCTTTATTAAAGTATGTAATGGCACCACCACCTTTATCTTTCATAATCACTGTCACTGTCCGACACTGTCATGCATCTGTGCACAGAGCTACGAGTTTATCGTATAACGTAGAAAGAGGTGTTAAAAGGTAAACAGTGCAATACAATACTTTTTTATTTTTCTATACGCACCATTTTTTTAGACGTAGGGTCATAATTCATATTTTTGGAATCGCATTTTTATTTTTAAACATCAATTTTTTACTATCCTATGTCACCTTGGCGGTCACTGCCACAGAGCTCGAAAACGCCGCGACGACTGCTGCTGGAAAAGTACAGCCAACATTAATTCATGCAAACCAAGCTTGTCAATGAACGTCACCGTTTTACTCATACAAACTGAAGGCCCGTGACAATATAAACAATGCCCTATGACAGTTAGCTTGCGCTAGTTGTACCAAATCTGGACACGAATGTAGTAAGTAAAGGTAGTCGCTACCGGTGCGGCGTTTTCATGTTCTGTTGTCATGAGAAACCAAATGAAATTTCATTCATTAAAATACATCCCGCCGCCTGGATGCTATACGAGGGAAGTAAAGACACGAGTCCAAAACATAACCCTGCCAGGTGAACAACCGTAGACGATTTTTATTTTATTTTTACAATTATATTAACTTGCTTCGTTCGCATGTGCTTCCGGTTACGACTCGCTTTGTCATCCATTTTTCAAGCTGGGATCCGATTGAACTGAAACATGGTTAACTCTGTGGTGCTGCGTGTGACAGCGTCATGAATATATTTTATTTTGTTGTGATTTCTTGCGATTTGTTAAACAATATTATTGACTGTGTTCCTGGTTATCTTTATTGCATTTCTGAGTGACTTCGCCTTTCTTGAACCATGGATCCTTCGCATTGCATTTTACCTCGGCGACCATAGCTATTCAAATCTCGGACGACTCTTTTTGCCTGGTTTCCAACGAAGATCCAACGTTCAAAACTCGTTAGATTTGAGTGAAACTCAATCCTTTGGTAGACTGTAGATTACTCCGCAATCGGCAGGTTTGCATTTATTTATTCAAGTCATCAATCAGATTTTGACAGAGAAAGGTCTTCATGTCTCTTCACACGGTTTTATGACAGCAAAAATATACAGGGCTATTGCTTCATAATACGAATTGTTTAATGTGTCTGTTCAGTGCCGAGCTTGTATATACCGGTTATCCATTTCCTTTGGGCAAGTCTTTAGTAAATTCATACCCCGCATCTTTTGTAGCTTCGAAAAGGCTTCAAGTCCTACATATTTTTTTTTACATTTTTCAGTCGCAAGATTAACTTCATATCTTTTTCAAGTTTTGGAGTACGTAATATCATGTGAAATGTTTCTTTTATTATTTTACTCCTGTCTGTAATCTTTTCCTTGACGTATGAAAATAAAAAAAATGTTAATAACGCCACTGTTGTTTGGGTGTTTTGTTTGGGCCTAGTACCTTTATGGACGTATTGTTTATAACATATTAAAACCATAATTATATCGTACATTATACAATCCATACTAATATTATAAATGCAAAAGTGTGTCTGTCTGTTACCTCTTAACCGATTTAGATGAAATTTGGTATAGAGATAGTTTGAATCCCGGGAAAGGACATAGGATAGTTTTTATCCCGATATTAGCACGGGATCGAAACTTATGCGGGCGAAACCGCGGGGCGCTGCTAGTACTGAATACAAGCATTATAAAATTTATTTTATTTATTTACTAGCGACCCGCCCCGGCTTCGCACGGGTGCAATGCTGATACTAAATACACTACAGAAAAACTGTGAACGTTGTATATAAAAACATAGCGGCCCGCTCCGGCTTCGCACGGGTATAAAATATATAGCCTATGTGATTAAAATCGATTCAGTAGTTTTGATTTATTCATTACTGCCCGTGGCCCGCACGCGTTAAATTTGGAGTAAAACAATCCCCCTTTCCCTATACCATGAAGATTTCCTGCTATCTTTGGAATATTCATACACTACATTTTTACTTATTTACTTTTTACATTTTTAACTATTTATTTTATTTTTACAACATATTACAGAATGTCTTTATAAACAACGTTCACAGCTTTCTTGTCATTAGACAATACAAACATGTTTTCTCTGGAGGTCACTCTTGAAAGAGCGACATACAGTTGTCCATGTGAAAAACAGTCAACGCTCAAATCTAAGCCTGCAACGTTGAAGGTTTGACCCTGCGATTTAATAATGGTCATTGCAAAAGATGTCTTTACCGGAAACTGTAAACGTTTAAATTGGAAGGGTAAATCCGATGGTATCAGAGGGATTCGGGGAATCAATACATCTTCTCCGGTACCACATCCTGTGAGTATTGTGCACTCTATTATGAAAGTTTTCAATGATTTTACCAGCAAACGCGTGCCATTCCAAAGTTTAGGTGGAGTCAGGTATCTTAATAAAATAACAGGACAACCTACTTTCAACACCATTTTGTGAGGAGGGAGTCCAGACGGGTTCAAAGAATTTAGAAATTCTGTAGGAAAATGAACAGCTGGAATGAAAAGCACGTTTTTATAATAAACGCGTCCGATCGCTGCTAAATTCAAAGTGCTATAGGGAAAACCGCGGCTTCAGACGCGCTATTTATAGGCACGCTCTTGCCGCACCGGGCGGACGGCCGGTACCGCCGCAAACGCTACGTCCCGCAATTTTTAAATCAGTAATATCTTCGAAAATATTCACTTAAATCATACGGTATAAAGGGCCATATAGATCTATGTTAAATGAACAATGTATTCAAGGTATTTAATTGGTTAAGGATTAATGCTGTATTGGTTAAAATCGCTTCGAAAATTAGCCATTATTTGTCGTAAAAAGTAAATGACAAAAAAAAGTTATTGTGGGTTATCCATAAGAGATAGACATATACCATCACGGACTTTTCTGTAGACCTTTTCAATGTGTACAATACTTAGTACATTATTTTGATAAAACTCGTAGGGTTCAGCCTGCGTTTGCAATGTAAGCGGAAAAAATGTAATTATTTACGACATCACATTAGAAACCTCAAAAATAACAGTACTTCTCTACTATTTAATGAATGTTATTATACATATAAACCTTCCTCTTGAATCACTCTATCTATTAAAAAAAACCTCATCAAAATCCGTTGCGTAGTTTCAAAGATTTAAGCATACAAAGGGACATAGCGACAGAGAAAGCGACTTTGTTTTATACTATGTAGTGATTTACAAGCATTATAAAAATTTTTTATACTATTAAATTATTGATGAAAATTGTTTTTTGTTATTATATTTATCTATTACGTCTCGACCATAGAATATAATATGACGATTGAACGCAGCGGGGTTCCTTTTTCTTTGACTGTTTCTATCTCCGGTTACGTTTACTCCTAAAGTGTTGTACTATTTTATATATTTTCGATAGTCCAGCATACAGATGTTCAATTCGCATTTATGTTGAACACATTAGACTAGAGAAGCCATTTTCCGGATATTGTATACCATACTTAATCGGAACATGTCTACTTTACAAAGCAATACAAATATCCACTCGTTTCCCGCGGTCCCCGTGGGTAGTTAATTAAAATTACCCATGGACCCGGTAATGGGTCGCCATTACCGGGGTCCATGGGTAATTTTAATTACCCGTGGTT